>CM002529.2:26553884-31553884 GCA_000338895.3 Oryza meridionalis
CTTTAGTCCATGTAATATCGGATGTTTGGACACTAATTTAGAGTATTAAATATAGACTACTTACAAAACTAATTACAAATAAGAGCTAATTCACGAGACAAAATTTTTAAGCCTAATTAATCCATAATTAGAGAACATTTACTGTAGCATCACATAGGCTAATCATGGATTAATTAGGCTCGATAGATTCGTCTCGTGAATTAGTCCAGGGTTATGGAATGGGTTTTATCATTAGTCTCCGTTTAATACTTCTAATTAATATCTAAACATCCGATTGGAAACGTAAAAAAAAATATCAAGGACCTAAAAGGAGGTACACAATGATTTTTCTTTTGAAAAAGGCAAAAATTAGAGAAAGACCTATCTCTACTATTATAAAAATTAAATATGTTTTTGCCAGTACTTTACTACTGTCGACGGGGAATCTCATAGACCAGATGAATAGGGTATTGGGGTACGTTGGTACGAGGATTTACACGATATGACATCAAGAAAACAAGAAGACAAGGATTATACTGGTTTAGGCCCCTCGTAAGGTAATAGCTCTAATCCAGTTAATATGAGATTGATATGGAAAACCATAGATTAGAATAGAGAATAGTCGATCCCAAGATTGCCGGCGAGACCCCTCGTCGAGATGATTTTGACGAGATCTCCCGGCGAGTAGGCTTCACGTCCTATAGATTGTAGGCTATGGTGGTGATGTTGGCGCTATGATTCGATGATCCGGACCAGGGGCGGATCTACAGTTGTAGGACCGGTGTCAGGCGACACCGACGGCTTTTGGCAAAATCTATAGCGAAACTGCTTATTCATATGCTATAACACCATGATCTAAGTATAATTAGCATACTATGACACCGATAGACGCGTTCTGACACCAACGAATTGATTTTCTGGATCCGCCACTGATCTGGACCCCATAGGGGGTGTGCCTTTTATACCGTGAATCACCGAAGTACGTCTCCATGTAGAACTCGAAGACTACGGACCCTGCACGATATAGTATAAGCCCAATCCTCTCCGGGTAGGGTTCTACTATTCACTTGCCCGTGAGGATAATTTTCATATATAATCTCTTGTCAATTTCCTTATTGTATATGGAAGTATATCGTACATACGAAGGTATGTCGTATCCATATATTTCATATGTCATAGGATAGGAAGTATGCATTATCCGTAACCATGATAGGTATGTCATCCATATATGAGTCGGTTTTTAAGTTCGTTCGCTTTTGGAAATACATATCCGTATTTGAGTCAGTTTTTAAGTTTGTTCGTTTTTGAAAATATAGGAGCCGTATAAGAAATCTATTTAAAAAAATTGAATGCTAATTTAAGATGATCGGATTCCTAATTGCAGCTCAAGATTTTCTAAAAAATATATATATAATCGAATTCTCACAGTGAATTTCACCTTAACTAAACCGTATAATAATAATAAGATTAAAATAGTCGTCACCCGTTGCAACACACACATGTATTTTTTTTCTAGTTATCAAATAAATAAAAGAGGTTAGACTTCAAAACTAGACCGAGAAAACCCCTAAACGTTCCTCGGATTTTCTCAAACTAGAAAAACGTTGCTACTGTTGTCGCACCAGCTAGTGCTAGTCACGTGTAGTACGTTGCTTAGCTGAATTTGTATAAATGAGGGTATTGGCAGTTAACACCTGGCGGGGGATGCGAGAATATTAGCAGCGTACTTCTTATATTAACTTTGGCGGCTTAGATTCTTAGTGATCACGATGTTCCATGCACAAAGACTACATTAGTATTCAAAAAATAATCCATTAGTTGATGCAGATCTGACCATTAATTAATCGAGGCTAGCTACAGTCTTAGTTAATTGATCACTTGCTCTTACAATTCGTTTAATTACCAACATGTTGGTCAACCAATCTCGTCCAGTACATGTATAAAAGTCACCATACCGAATTCATGAAATAATCTCAGGAAAGATATATCCATTATTATATCGTTTGATTCCTCAAACATTACGATCCAATGGGTGATCAAGTAGTTAGAATCATTTTTTTTTTAAAAAAGAAAAGACGGCCTCTTGGGTTGCCTTGCGTGGGGAGGCTCCCAGCCCTAGCCCGCCTCCTCATCCGATCTGCTCCACCTCCACCATAGCCATCGGCAGTGGTGGGTGACGGATGTAGATCGGAAAGACAAAACCATGGTGTGGATTATTAGTAGGGAGATCGATCGATAGTTGAGGCCTTCACCGTTGGTCCTCTCTTTCAACCAGCACATCGCTTTATTTAGGTCGACAAACAAGCGATGCGAAGGTGATCGCATTGATTTGAACGAGATGCAATAGGGAGATATGCCTACCTAATGAAGGCCACGATGGTGCCCTCCTATGAAGTGGTGCTAGACTAATCGATGATGTTATGGCGAGACACTTTGGATATGTTCGTTGATAATTTTATTTCTATTTTCGGGAGTTCATTACAATGATGGCTCCTTCCATTTACCTAGTGCACTTTGTCCCAACGGGCTACACATCATCACTGCTTGGTCCGTGTTGTTGGTGATCAGGCATTGGTTGCTACTACGTGGGTAGCAACGCAGGTAGCGACTTCTATTTTGATCAGGAGAAGATTCGTGGTTGCTAAAATCAGTTCAACAGCTACGATCAATTGTGAGCAGATCGTGCTCACCCAGAGTCATCATTTGTACTCTAGGTGAAAACCCTAATGTGGTTTATCTGGATTCGGCAGCGTCAATACTTGTTTATTATTTTCTTTGTTGAAGGTGTCATCTCAGGCTCCCAATATATAAAAAATCCAGTCCTGTTTTTTGATGGCAGTGATGATCAAGTTCTACAGTAAAATACGCTACAATACTCCATCTGACCTGTCTTACGGAGGGTTACTGTTTCTACAGTAATCTACTGCGGACTACCGTGGCTAAAGACTCAAGACACTGTTATAACAGTCTCTCTGCTGTTACAGCAGAGACTATTCTTATACAAGTACTCCCTCGTAATCTATACTGGATCACACACATCATACTATTCCATTCAAATTCATATTGCTACCATGCGTCTAATTTATACGAAAATATAAGCATTTGTAGAATTGTGTCAAGTCAAATATTTTTAACTTTAAACAATTAATAAAAAAATACCAATAAAGTAAAATTGATGTTACTAGATTTTTATCATTAAACGAATTATCATAATATAGAATTCTTTTTATTTAAAACATCTTATTTTTTTAAGATATTATTGATCAAAGTAGTATCTCGAAGATTATGGCGAAGTCAAAAAAAATACTCATATTTTAGGAAAAAAATACTCATATTTTGGGACGGAGAGAGTATCGTATATTTTGAGACGGCGAGTACCATATGCGTTCAGGAAGCTTCCTTGACATAGTTGCATTGCATGTCGATAGCAGCTTATAGGCTGTGTTTAGTTCAGCGTAAAGTTTGGATTTTGGTTGAAATTGGAGATGATGTGACTGAAAAGTTGTGTGTATGACAGGTTAATGTGATGAAAAAGGACCGAAGTTTGGATCCAAATTTTGGATCTAAACACACAGCCATAATAGGCAACCACGTACAAGACGAGCTGGTGCTATCTACTGTACGTAACAGCCACTGTAACGTGCAACACTTCAGTTCAGCAGCAAAGCAAATAAAAACAACACAAAAGCTTTCTCTGTTCCTCTCTCCTCACGATCGAACACCAAGGCGGCGGAGCTCGTTCACCTCCTCCGCTATCTGTTCTTGGTACCCATGCTGTTCTTCATCGTCCCCCTCCTCTTCCTCGTCTGTTCGTCGCCGCAGCGCCGCCGTGGCAGCGGCGGCTGCAGGCTCCCGCCGTCTCCGTGGGCGCTCCCGGTGGTCGGTCACCTCCACCACCTGGCGGGCGCGCTCCAGCACCGCGCCATGCGCGACATCGCGCGTTGCCACGGCCCGCTCGTGCTGCTCCGGCTCGGCAGGCTCCCCGTCGTCGTCGCCTCCTCCGCGGACGCCGCGCGCGAGGTCATGAGGACGAGCGACGTCGCCTTCGCGGCGCGCCCCGTCAACCGGATGATTCGGGTGGTCTTCCCGGAGGGATCGGAGGGGATCATCTTCGCGCCCTACGGCGAGACGTGGAGGCAGCTCCGCAAGATCTGCACCGCCGAGCTCCTCAGCGCCAGGCGCGTCCATTCCTTCCGGTCGGTCCGCGAGGAAGAGGCCGGCCGGATGCTCCGGGCGGTGGCGTCGACCTCGCCGGCGCAGACGGTGAACCTCAGCGAGCTGATGTCGGCCTACGCCGCCGACTCGTCGGCGCGCGCCATGATCGGGCGGCGGCTCAAGGACAGGGACACGTTCTTGGCGATGGTGGAGCGCGGGATCAAGCTGTTCGGCGAGCAGAGCTTGCCGAACCTGTACCCGTCGTCGCGCCTCGCCGTGCTCCTCAGCACAATGCCTCGCCGGATGAAGCGGCACGGCGAGAGAATGACGGCCTACCTGGACGCCATCATCGAGGAGCACCAAGAGAGCAGAGCGTCCCGGGAAGACGAGGAGGACTTGCTCGACGTGCTCCTCAGGATCCAGAGAGAAGGTGACCTGCAGGTATCCAGAGAAAGAATCAGATCAACGATCGGAGTAAGTACCCTGAATCCATCCATAAATAAAACGTTTAAGAAAATTATACAGGTAGAATCGTAAACATATATAAATTTCAAGTGTTATTGCAAATAGACACAAATAATGGAATTTCGCGACTTCATGTGTTTTTTTAACAGTGATGTCAATTAATTAAACTAGGGTATTGCTCTGCAGTTTGCACGAATCTAGATAATTCACGTAGAGTTAGATATAATATATATAGCTCTGAAATTTTATTTCTATATATACTAGAAAAATGTATGTGTGTTGCAATGGGTGAAGTTTATTTTAATCTTATTATTGTTATATGGTTTAGTTAAGATGAAATTCACTGTGAGAGTTTGCTTGGATATATACACTGGTGGAGAAGGAGTTTTTACTCCCGGTTCGTAATCCCCTGACTACGAATCTGGGTGATAAGATAAAGCATTTAAAAAGGCTAGATCCGGTTGCTCTTCCGGTTCCTCTTTATTCTTTTCTTTTCTTCATTGTTTTTAAATATATTGATTTCACCCCATCCCGCCCCCAAAATGCCAAATCAATCATCATCAAATTGTCTCCAAATCCACAAATAGATCATCTCAAATACTCAAATACATCACAAAATCTTTAAAAAAAAGGCAAAATTTGCTATAGGACACCGAAAAATTGTGGCATTTGCTATGAGCACCCGAAAATCGTGAATATTTTGGTGGACACCGTAAAAAAGTGGTAATTAGCTGCTGGACACTTCTCCCATTATTTTATTATTTCTGGTTAAAATAGAGAGAGAAAGAGTTGTGTAAGTACCAAAATGCCCCTGCTCTCTTTTTTTTCTTTTCCCCTTCTTCTTCTTCCTCGCGCTTGCTGCTGAGCTGAGCTGAGGCGCGACGCGCGCGGCCAACACGTCCGGCCCGAGCCGGGACGGCTCGGCCACGGCGGGGTGGCGGCGGCGCATCACCGGGGTTCACCGCCAACGGTGACGACGCACGGTGCCCGGGAAGAACTCGCCTTTGCCGCCCAGCAGCCGGCGTCCAGCGGCACGTTCACGCTGTAGTGCTTGCCAACGCCCTCACGGATTTCGTTGATGGTGCCAGTGCCCGGGAGCGGAGGCGCGAGTAGCTGAGCATGCAGTGGAGCATGGCGCGCATACCACTGCCTGTCGACGACCGGGCACGCCACCTCGCTCCACCCCCCGGCCTGGCCGCCGCCGCGCGGCACCACCCACCGGAGCACCTTGCGGAACGGCGCCTCGCAGGCGGCGTTGAGCGCCAGCATCTGCTCGACCAGGTCGGCGCGGGGTCAGTGACGGCATCGGGGAGGAGCTCGTGCATGGGCGCCGCGTGGCGTCGGTATAAAAAACAGAAGCGAGCAGGGAAGCGTCACTGTGGACGCGGGTTTCGTGTTAATTGAGATGCGCCATAACGCACGCGCATCTTACAAATATATATGCGTGCGGTGGCGCTGGTTCAGGATCCTAATTACAAGGGATTAGATTAATCCTATCTTCTCTCTATCTGAACCAACAAACCATCCGTACATATCCATATATGAGATGACAAGATAATTCTAGTTTATCTAACAGTCGGGGGAGTTGAAGGTGGTGTGGACGAGGCGAGGCTGCGGTCGCGGAGGAGCTCGGCGAGCTGGAGCATCGGGGCGATGTGGCTGCGGAACGGGAACAAGAATATCACGACGCGGCGGCGGCGAGCTACGGAGGCGCCGTCAACGAGCGCGAGCAACCCGGGCGGGCATCATGACATGAGAGGAAGTAGACACTGGAACGGAATTGGTTATCTCTAACAGGCTTAATGCATCATCTCTTTCGGACAGGACCCCCGTCACTAACCAAAGGTCAGTGATGTGGGAAAATATCTTAATCGGACATCCGACCGTCACGGATGACACATCTCAATTGGGCCAACACAAAAGCCCGTCATGGATGACTCTCATCTATAACGGGCCTAGATTATAACACGTCACGGATGACTCTCATCTCTAATAGGCCTAGATTATAGCCCGTCACAGATGAGTATAACCCACAAAAAAAATTAATTTTGCTTTTCTTTTAGCCTCGGGCCTTTGCCCTCCCTAGTGTGCCTTCCCGATCAGTCACCCATCGAGACTCGTGTGCACCCGGGACAAATTTCCTGGTTGGTCACCCATCCAGGAATTGCTCTAGACCAAGCACGCTTAACCTTATATTTCTTTGTAGACTAGCTTCCGAGAAAGAAATTGTAATTTGTTGGAATGAGTATTCTATTAATCCTATTAAGCCCTAGACTAGGATGTCACACCTCCCTATTCATATACATTCATTCACATAACACAACCACATTCACATAATATCCATTTTGATCATATATTTCACCAGCAAAACCGATTTACTTGGATCAAATATATATAGCAAGTATTATCATGAGTAGGAGGCAAATCAGATTTCTAGAAAAAAATAAATTTCGAATTGAATTTTATGATACTAAATGAACTCATATGAAAAGGCTATCAAAAACAAAGTTGTAGAACTCATTGAGATCTACCATTTTTATTTTGATCATTTCTCCATCCGAGTTTGATTAAACTATATAAAATTTGTATTTTAAAATATAAGAAATTCAAATATTTTTTTCGAGTAGTAAATGATTTCAAATGGTAAAATTGTCAAAAACAAAGTTGTATAACTCATTAAGATTTATAACTTTTACTTTGGTCTTTTTCCTATATAATATTTTTTGAACAGTTTAAATTTGAATTTAAAAATATAACAACTTCAAACAATATTTTCAAATATTAAATGATTTCAACTGAAAAAGTCATCAACAACAAAGTTGTATAACTCATCAATATCTATAACTTTTATTTTGTTCATTTTTCTATACAACATTTTCTTAAACAGTTTGAATTTGAATTTGAAAATATGATCAACTTCAAACAATATTTTCAAATACTAAATGATTTCAATTGAAAAAGTCATCAACAACAAAGTTGTATAACTCATCAAGATCTATAACTTTTATTTTAGCCATTTCTTCATCCGGTAAAGTGATAGTAATATTGTTCACAAAATTCACATATCTCTCTTCTAGTTTTATAAACTATAACATAGATATGTAATTTTTGTGAACAATGTTACTAACACTTTATCGGATAAAGAAATAACCAAAATAAAAGTTATAGATCTTGATGAGTTATATAACTTTCTTGTTGATGACTTTTTCAGTTGAAATCATTTAGTATTTGAAAATGTTGTTTGAAATTGTCATATTTTGAAATTCAAATTCAAACTGTTTAAAAAATGTTGTATAGAAAAATGAACAAAATAAAAGTTATAGATATTGATAAGTTATACAACTTTGTTGTTGATGACTTTTTTCAGTTGAAATCATTTAGTATTCGAAAATATTGTTTGAAGTTGTCATATTTTCAAATTTAAATTCAAACTGTTCAAAAAAACGTTATATAGAAAAATGACCAAAATAAAAGTTATAGATCTTGATGAGTTATACAACTTTGTTGTTGATGACTTTTTTAGTTCAAATCATTTAGTATTTAAAAATGTTGTTTTGAAGTTGTCATATTTTCAAATTCAAATTCAAACTGTTCAAAAAAATGTTATATATAAAAATAACCAAAATAAAAATAAAAGTTGTAAATATTGGTATGTTATACAACTTTGTTGTTGATAATTTTTTCATTTGAAATTATTTAGTATTTAAAAATATTGTTTGAAGTTGTCATATTTTCAAATTCAAACTCAAACTATTCAAAAAAAGTTATATAGAAAAATAAGCTAAATAAAAGTTATCTCTAACGGGCATCAACAAAAGCTCGATACCGATATGAGTCATCGGTGGGTCATCTCAATCGGGCCATATTTGGAGTCCATCACCGATGACCCTCATCACTGACGGGCTTGGTGTCTTGGCCCGATTGAGATATGCGAGGTTATCTCAATCGGGTCTAAATCTTTACCCGTCACAGATGAGTGTCATCCGTGATAGGCTATATGCACTTGGGCCTAGAGTAAGTACATTTACAACGGTGCAAATTTAGGCCCGATTGAGATGACTTCGTTCTGACGGCCCAAGTAGTCCAGGCATAATTGAGCCCGTCACAGATGGTAGGATCTGTACTAGTGAGAAGAACACATAAAAAGAGATTGACAAGTGGGCCCATAGGTAAACTTGTCTTTAACTAACGTTTCTCTCTCCATTTCCACCAGAAATAATAAAATAATTAGGCTGGTGTCCGCCAGCTAATTACCATATTTTTTGAGTGTCCACGAGCAAATACACGATCTTCGGGTGTCTCATAGCAAATACCGCAATCTTTTGGTGTCCTGTAGCAAATTTTGTCTAAAAAAATTACATCACAACTTCCACAAAATTCATCACATATTCACATCACACACAAATCAAATACATCACACAACAATCTCAGATCCAATCAAATACATCACACGACAATCTTAGATTCTCCAAAAAAGAAAAAAAGAAAGCCGCTGCCTCGCCGCGCGCCGGCCCTCCGTGCCCTGCCCTCGCGCCAGCCTGGCAGTAGAGAGGAGAAGGAGAGGAATAGAGATAAGGAGAAGAATAGATAAGGTTGAGGAGTGAAGTTAAAAAGGAGAGGAAGAGATAAGGTTGATGAGTGGAGGAGAGGAGGAGATACCTCGATCCGATTGCGCACGCTTCTTCGATCTCCGCGTCGATCTTTTTTCCCGTTGGTGTTACCAACCGGGACTATAAATAGATCTTTAGTCGTATGACGATCTTTTTTCCCGGTTGGTGTTAACAACCGGGACTACAAATAGATCTTTAGTCCCGGTTGGTTACACCAACCGGTACTAAAGATTGAAAAATACCCTGTAGCTTTTAAACCGAGACTAAAGATATTTTTAGTCCCGGTTTTTAATGCAACCGGGACTATTGTAAAATCTGGTCGACCGACCAAAGATGGTTTCTCCACCAGTGATATATATATTTAGAAAATCATGAGCTGCAGTTAGGAGCAGGGACGGATCCAACGTGGGTGCAGGGCGGACTTGAGTCCCCCCACCACCCACTGGACCCATGGATACCCCCCTGAGTCTCCTCTAAAATTTTTTCGTCGTGGTTGATAAGATAGGAGGTGCTAAAGGTCTCTTAATAGCATTTTAGCATAGTTTAATACTAAGATTATGTGTTTATATCGGTGTACACGGTATGTTGAGTCCCCCAACTTTTTGTTCCTGGATCCACCCCTGGTTAGGAGTCCGATCGTCTCAAGTTAGCATGCGAGTTTTTTAAAACAGATTTCTTATATGATTCCTTCTGTGTTATCAAAAGTGAACGATCTTAGAAACCGACTCAAATGCGGATATGTATTTCAAAAACAAACGAAGTTAAAAACCGACTCATACACGGATGACGTACCATACAACTCTTACATTCTATTTCTATAGGATTAAATTTCATATACAGCTCTTAACTTATATTTCTATAGATGTAATTATATTTTGTATACAACTATATATATCAGTCAAACTATACCATCATAATTACTTCCTCCGTTTCACAATATAAGTCATTCTAGCATTTTGCACATTCATAATGATGTTAATGAATCTAGATAGATATATGTCTAGATTCATTAACATCAATATGAATGTGGGAAATGCTAGAATGACTTACATTGTAAAACGGAGGGAGTAATCTGAAACCAACAAAATCGGATAGTTAAGATCATTTTTTTTATTAATGAGGAAGTTTCTAGCATTTACAACAGATGTGATGCCTCACTTCAAAACTGTTTTAATAATACAATTGATTGAAAAAATTGTTGCCATTGCATTTTCCATGAATGTATGCTTACAAGTAATGAAATTTTGGCTTTGTACCGTGTAGGACATGTTCATTGGGGGCAGTGAGCCACCGGCCATAACACTGCAATGGATTATGGCTGAACTCATGAGAAACCCAGAAGTGATGCAAAAGGTACAAGATGAGGTTCGACAATTGCTTGGACAGCACAAAGTCACAGAGGAAAGCCTAAGCAAACTGGGTTACATGCGCTTAGTCATCAAGGAGACGTTTGGGTTGCACCCTCCAGGACCACGACTACTATTGCGAGTGTGCCGAACCACTTGCCAAGTGTTAGGATTTGACGTGCCTAGAGAAACAATGGTACCGGTGAACATATGGGCTATAAACAGGGACCCTAAATATTGGAGCCAAGCAGAAGAGTTTATTCTAGAGAGGTTTGAGAATGCTGGTTTTGATTTCAAAGGAACAAACTTTAAGTATATGCCATTTGGAGCAGGGCGACGCATGTGTCCTGGGATGGCGTTTGGTCTAGCAACGTTAGAGCTCACACTTGCGAGTCTCTTGTACCATTTTGACTGGAAGCTACCCGATGGGATAGAGATTGACATGAAGGAGCAAAGTGGGGTCACAACACGGCGAGTACACGACCTTATGCTCGTTCCTATCATCCGAGTGTCATTACCAGTGTAGACACACGTAGCTGCTATCTACGAGTTATTGAAGGAAAAATATATAGTGCAAACCTGAAAACTAGCATAGGATCCGAAAATAGATGTCTAAGATTTGTCTTCATCACACGGAGTAAAATTTTCACTCCAAATTTTAACCATGGGTAAAAGTTTTACCCATGGTGATGTATATGGATAAATCCCAAACATCCTTTTTTTTCTATTGTACGGTAGTTTTCAGGTTTGCACTGTATATAGAGTTTGCGCTATATATTTGGATATTCCCCTAGTGAAGCACCCAACATCTTTGGGCACTACTGTTCATTTAATAAGAGTTTGAACCCAAACAATTAATTATTTTTGGAACCAGTTCAATTGGCTGTGCAACTTACATGTGTAGCCCCATTATGTATTTGAATATATAGTCCTATTTGCTATTCATCCTTATCATTTGTTTATATATAGTTTTATTATCGTCTCTTTTCCATACGGTTCTAATGGTTTGGGACTCTTTTCGAGTGCACTTATATTTTTCATACCGTTGTAATCTTTCGAAAAACTATCTAATACATACAACAAATCAATCTACATATGCAATTCATAATTTTACTTCCTTCTAATTAACGTGGTAGTTTCTATCGCCTTGTGTATAATTTGCGGAGCCCAAATAGCTAGCTGATGCATGCAGATGCAGGGGATCATGTAGCTCGGTTGAGCTGCTAACCACAGATCTTAGATCTGTCTCAACGTTCCGTTCGAACTTGCGATGAATGAACATTAAGTACGAGCATACAAAACGATAAATTCATTAGCTCATGATTAATTGAGCTTTTTATTTAAAACCTAAAAATAGATTTATCTGATATTTTAAAATAATTTTTATATAGAAAGTTTTTGCACGAAATATATTGTTTTATCAGTTTAAAAGGAGTGGTAAAAACTCAAGATAAAATTTGTATCTTAACGCGTGAAAAAAAGACATAAGTCCACTAAACTTTATCGCGAAGTTTGAAGGAACTCTGAACTCTGGAGTCCGCTAAACTTTGGTTAGTGAATGGAATGGCAGAAATGGAGGGATTGCTAGTGGATGGTAGATGGAGCATCAAGAAATTACTTGAAGCGTTCAGGTTTGCATATTTTAATGGTGGAATGTAATTGATCATGCATACATCCACAGTCAAATGGACTGAGAACCCAAACAACGGTTTTCATTATTATTATTATTATTATTATTATTATTATTATTATTATTATTATTATTATTATTATTATTACAATGGAAGTATAACTTTCGGTCTATGCATCAACCAAGAATACACACAGCCATATTTCGGTAGGATTTCAACTTGGTAAATAAAGTCACGACATCAATGGTAGAGTTGCAAATTGCAATCAGTCAAGGGCGGATCTAGCGTGGGACAGTGGGGGCTCGAGACTCCTACCGGCAATAAAATTATGAGAGCTCCCATAAAACCCTCACTAATTTTTTTTTAATCCTAAGGTCTGTTCACTTTGCCACCACTTTCAGCCTTACCATTTACTAAAATTTGGTAAGGTAGCAAACTAAACAAACTCTTGCCATCATCACTTTACCAAAATTTGGCATTTCCGAAAACTTCTTCTCATACAAACACTAGTTTAGTAAGAACGCATCCATCATAGTCAAAATTTGGGAACGCCAAAGTGTGCCAAAAATTTAACATTGTCTAGCTTATTCAAATCCCTAGCTCGCTATTTTTTCTTGGATCTGTCACTAGTCACATCTAAATCTGCAGCCTGCAAAATTCTGCAATAAAAACGGTCACTTTCTTAAGTGTTCTGCTACGCAGAACAATTCTCCGAGAATACTGGGTGAAAGCGTATATACACCAATTACGGATGCAAGCTGGAATATACTCCAAAAACAGATCTGGGCGTCTTCCATAATTTCAGAACAACATGAATTCGATCAGACATGTCATGCCCAGTCTCTGAATTCTGATGCCTCAAATCACTCACTACATCACCGAGCCTAAAAACTGCCGCAGTGCTGCCCCATTGGCCCAATTCTATGCAGGCCCAAAAACTTTGGGCCGTAAATCTTGGTCTCCATGGACCAACGACCACCGTGCGGTGCGCCCATGCGGAAATTAAGGAGCCATATAGAACCACTACGTGGGCAGCCATAACTGCACGTTTGTCGCAGATCCAGCGGCGGCCCTCCTCCACGCGGATCTAGCGGCGGCTGCGCTCCCTCGCGCCGATCCGACGGCGGCCGCCCTCCCCGGTGCGGATCCGGTGACAGGGGGTGACATTGGTGGTAGGGCGGGGAGGCGAAGCTCGTTGACTGCTATAGCGACAACGGACTATGGCTTGAGAGCATGATGACAGCAGTGGTGGCGGCGACGAGAGCTAGGGATTGGGCTAGCGGCAGGATATGGTTTCTGCTAGTGGCAGGCTAGGGTTCAGGGATGAATTGAGGAGCTAGGGTTTCAAATTTGATTTTTGGAATTTTTGTTTTTTGGCTAAAATTATTTTTGTATGAAAATCCTATTTTTGCATGTGGTTGCTTTGCTCATATAAAAAATTTTGATTTTCGCAGACACCAAGGTGCATTCGAGCTGCCCAGCCGACTGCAGTAATCGGTTTTGGCCGTATGCAAAAATCGTCTTTTACCAGTGAATTCCCTATTAATTTAAGCCACTTATAAATAAAAAAATTAATCAATATATTTATTATATGATTAGAACTTAATATTATAATATCAATAACTATCACCCATGCCACGTACAGATTGACGATTTTTTATATTTAGGTATCAATTTTTTTGGAGATTGCGGACATGTCTAGATGTCTAGATAGCTTTTGCTCAAAGAAGGGGAGCCATTTTTGCTCTCTGGGCAAGGATTTTCTAGCCTAGGTGGACTAATTTGCTAAGGAAAGTTAGTTTTTTAAAGTAGTTTACCAAACGCCCAATCTAGCCTGTAAGGAGAGGAACGTGCTCGCATCTTGCGATTGTATTATAAGAATTAGAGGTCAAAAATGTGAAGCCCTTAGTTTATTTTATTCCTTTTCTTTTAAAAAAAACTTATCCTTTTGTTAAACAAGAGCACCAGCGTGAATGAACCTCTTTGTTTAGGCTTCTAAGCTAACTTGTGAACCGAAAAGTTTAAAAGCCCAGGTACCTTTTGTGTTTGGCGTTTTTAAAACCATAACCTATTCTTACACGATTAAGCAAAAACTAGATTGAAAAAACTTTTTTTCCTTATGTGAGATTACAGTATGACTTTAACATTAAACTTAAGATATTAAATCCGTCAATTTATAAATCATGAAAGCTAAAAGACTGACTTAAAAGCCTAAACCAATAAATCTAAGCATAGAAAATGAGAGTGCTAAGTCTATAAGCAACGACGGCCGGCCAGGAGTGACTTATATATAGTTTAACAGTCGATCGAGTAGCCGGCTAGCCCGTCGATAAATTTGTGATCTTTTGACAAAGTAGTGAGCTTTGACGGAATTTGTTTAACATTATTGTGTATATATGTCGCTCTTTTGTGCATGCCGTAAGTTTGGAACCTTGGACTTCTACTAGATTTCTTCCGATCGAGTTCACATCACGTTTGTTTGCAGCTTTTGCGGGCTTTGACTAATTAATATGTGCATTTTTGGGTCAACTGATTTGAACAAGTAGTGGCATATGCCGCTTAGCCAGGACCGAACAGATCGCTATATACATTATGTTTTTTTTTAGAACATACAGTTTTACCAAGCTCTAGTGGTGTAGATAATCTAATACTAATGTATTACATTAATTAAATTAGAGATCCAGCTACAGTAGTCTGATCTTATCTGAAAAAAATAAATGCCGGCTGCTACTACTACAAATTTCTTATTCTACATATATATAATTTGTAACATGCAATCTTATAGAAGCCACATGCACAGATGACATATTATCATTAAAAAAAAATCTGCAAACCGATTTTTGTGCTGATGAGGTGAGATGGCACTATCACCAGTTACAACAGAATAAATATGATACAGTAAATACTCCCTTCGTTTGTAAATATTTAACATTTAGGATAATATTTTTATAAATTGTACAGAGTGGCCACCAATGGTTTGTCAAGTGTTTAATTGAAAAAGGGAAAATGGTATATATGGCACAGATTTGTTTTCAAGTACTTTTATATTGTATCTACTAGCAAATATGCGCGTGTGTTGCACGGGATCTAGTAAGAGGGGTTAAACGTACCGTTTCACTCAATTATAGTATGTTTTCAGTTTTTTTAAGTGTGTTTCAACTTTTTTTCCATGGTTGTTTTCTCCATTTTTGTGTACGTTCACCGGTTTTTCAGAAACTTTTTTTTTGAGTAGGCGGATTGACAAAACTCTGCTTTCGCCCTTCCTACATTACAGGAATTACTTGGAGTGAAAAGCTTGGACACCACACGCTGATCCCTTGTGGTGGCGGTACAACACAATAATTGAGAAATCCATTGAACATACGATGGTCGTGCTTGTGCGATCAAAGCGTGGGCTCCTGTTCTACTCCCATCGTATCCTCCACTACACCGCTTCCTCATCTTCATCGAACCGCTTCCACTGTTGGCCCTTACCAATGCCCAGCGACACCGACCACTTTGCCTCCCATTGCGAGTACCTCCACACTCTATATCGCCGCCTTAAATGTCGCGTAGGCCTACCCGACACCACCCGCATGGCCTCCGTCGGCGTATGGGTCACCGTCAGCGGCCACTTCAAGCTTCCAGGCACGAGTCACTTCCTCAAGAATGTATTATTGAAATTATCAGATGTATCATTTCTCAAATTGGGTGTTTGTTCGTTCATGACTTCATGTAGATCAAATCCATGTGTATATTAAAAAGAGTGGACCTACTTTAATTAATTATTAATTTAGATTTTCTAGTTATCATGGGTCCACATGTCATATGGATTATGAGGCTTGTTACTATTATACATTTTGTTATATTAATGACTCGGTTATTTCCTAATTCACGAGTTGGCGATCCTTTGACATCATTTAAATTGTAAACTTACCGATAGAGCAGAACCAAAACAGGATACGATTTATGGTTGTGCGCTTGGCGTGGGAAGGCAAATGGGATGTGCTGAGTGTGGAGCCTATTGGTGTAACATCCCGGCCTAGGGCTTAGTAGGATTAATAGAATACTCATATCAACAAGTTGCAACTTCTTTTCCGGAAGCCAATCTCCAAAGAACTCCAGGGTTAAGCGTGCTTGGCCTGGAGCAATTTGGGATGGGTGACCGACCGGGAAATTCTTCTCGGGTGCACACGAGTGCGCCGCTTTGCCCGCGCGCCGCGCGCGTGCGCGCGTGAGCCGCCCGCGCCCCGCTTTCCCCCCCCCCACGCGCCGTCGCCGTTGCCTCGCGCCCGCGCAAGCCGAGTGGCCGACCGCCCGGTCGCCGCCGCCGTCAGCTCTGCCCGCGCCAGTCGCCGCTGTCGCCGCTCCGCTCCAAACCGCCCGCCGTCGTCATCGCCGGCCCCCGCCAC
Organism: Oryza meridionalis; assembly: GCA_000338895.3. Lineage (NCBI taxonomy): Eukaryota > Viridiplantae > Streptophyta > Magnoliopsida > Poales > Poaceae > Oryza > Oryza meridionalis. The sequence goes on from CM002529.2 coordinate 26,570,462, forward strand.
TCCGCGCGCTAGCCGCCAAGGCCCGGAGGCCGCGCCTCACCTCTCTCTGCCACGTCGTCGCCCCGCGCCCATCCTCCTTTTCCCGAATCGGCAAAGGAGAGAATCCCTTTCTCCTCCTCCTTTTCCCCTTCCTCCTTTTTCCTCTCCCGCCGGCGTCATCCCGTCTGCCACCGCCTTGGCCGCTAGCCGAGCGCCAGCTCGCGCGCTTGACCGCGCAAGTCGGTTCCCCAAACCGACATTGCCGCCTCCTTAAACCCCCGGCCTCCCCTTCTCCTTTCCTCCCCATTTTCGCCTCCTCCACTGCCGTCTCTGTTTTCGCCGTCGCCGATCGTCGCCGCGCGTGTCGGAGGAGCCGGCACGAGCGAGGACGCCGAAGAGGACTCCGGCCGCGCCTCTTCTTCCTCTTCCCCGGCCCGAGGCCGGAGAGATCTCTCCCGCGCCGTCGGCCTCTCGTCACAGCGCCTCTCCTTCCCGCGGTGACGTTTCGCATCGTTCTCCCTCCTCGCTCCGTCTCCCCCCCTTAGACTTCGGTGTTAGCTCGAGTAGACCTCCCGTAGTTGGCCGGCGCCGCCCCGACCGATGCCGTTGCTCGCCTTGTGCTCGCCGCCGTCGCCGCCCGAGCCCCGAAGTAGCCGCACGTCGCCAGCCCCGCTCGGCATAGCTCCGTCCAATCCAACCCTAGCATCGAGTTCCCGTGGCCTTGTAGATGCTCTCACCGCCGGAAATCGGCCTCTCCTGGTCTCGTCGCCGTTCCCCTCTTCGCTCGCCGCCGGTAAGCGCCGCCACAATCCGCCGCCGCCAAGCAACCTTCGGCGAATCCGAGCCGTTGGCTCGTCTCGTCTCGTCCCGTACTACCGCCCGGCGTGCTCGCCTTCGCCGGTATCGCCGTGGCCCGCTCTACCGCTCGCCGCCGTCGCCCGCCGTTCATTTGCGGCCGGTCGTCGTCTACCTCCTGCCAGCCCACGTGGCCGCCACGTAGGCGCCACGTCGGCGCCAGCTCGGCTGAGCTCGGGACGGGCCGACCCCGGCCGATCCCTCCCCGTGCGCGCATTCCACCGCAAGCCGTGAGGCTGCGCGTGGGCCCGCCGCACCCGAGTCCTCCGTAAACCGCGCGTGCACCGCTTTCCCTCTTTCGCCCGCGCGCGTGCGCCGCGTGCTCCCTCCGCACGGTGGGCCGAGCCGCTGACAAGCGGGTCCCACCCGGGGCCGCGCGAGGTGAGCCCGGTCCACCGGCTCTCTCTCTCTCCTCTCCCGCGCGCGCGTAAATGGGCCGCTTTGGGCCGACCGGCCCGTTTAGCTCGGCCGGACCGAGCCGAATACCTTTGGGCCGCGCCCTAGCCGCCCGAGGAAAGTCTAGATTCCCTCCCTTCATCATTTCTTTTTCCTTTTTCCAAAAAGGATTTAATTAAATCCTTTCTCCTTTAGACCAAAAATCCAATAATCTTAGAAATTCAATATCTTTCCAACCATAACTCCGTTTGACTCCGTTCAACTTCCAAAATTTCCCAAATCTCGAGATCTATCTAATGGCACGCTTAGAGGTCATTAATAGGGCTTTATTTTCGCCGTTTGTTGAGTTGTTCCGTTTCGCGTATAGTTTCGGAGCCCGAAGACCCGCAGTGCGAGGATTTCGAGGATCAAGCTCCAGATCTCGAGCAAGGCAAGCCACCTTTGAACAATTTGAGCCTATATTTGAAATTTAATTATGTTGCTTGCAAAATATTACGCATTGATAGGAACACACTTAATCTTTTGCCCCATCTGCAAGGCAGATTGGTGGACCTACCTAATTGATTGCATTTGATCCTCCCTCTGTTAATTGTTATACCATGTCCCTTGTAACCACCCAGTAGTACCGCGATATACGTGCACTCTGTACGAATATCAACGGTCACCTTCAAACTTAAAATCTGAGTACAACTTGGGTAAAACTGGAGTTTTACAAAAGACTTGGAAAACCCGACGCCTGGGTCGGTGTTTGCAAACAAAATGAATTTCCAAAACCCGCGGACCGGGGAACGTACCGGGTGTACGGTTTCCCGCTCTTGCACGTAAGGACCGATCCCTTGGAATTTCATCCCAACATAAGACCAGTACGACCACATGGGTGGAATGGGACACCCCTGGCTGAGTAACTAGCTTATCAGGGGAGCCTTGATGCCGAGAGACATGTGGATTCGCCGGGGTGGTGTCGGGGAGGACCCCTGGGCTTCCTGGCACAGTATGGTCTGGGACCTAACCTGTTGTTGGTCTGGGACCCCTCTCGTCGGCATATGGCAAACCTGCATCGGCTTTCGAAATGCCTTGTCATGAAAGCTTGGAGGTCTCCCGACGTGGCTGATCCCCACGGGCTGGGTGACCCGGGTTAGTAATGTCGTGTGGGTAAAGTGTACCCCCTCTGCAGAGGTTAACAAACTGTTCGAACAGCCGTGCCCACGGTCATGGGCGGATGTGAGGTGATTCCTAGCGTAGTTTTGTTTGACTACTGCTTGTGAAATTGCTGTTGTGAATCGGGTTTGATGTTTGAAAAGAATCAGCAGCTGACGGGATCAGCTGGGCCCGGGTGGCCGTTTGAAAAGTTGCTGGCCCGGGTGGCCGTTTGAAAAGCTGTTTGGCTGGGTGCCAATCCTGTTTCAAATATAAAGACTGATACATTGCACATACTCCGACCGGACGAGACGCACTGCCTCATCCGTGTCGTTTGAGAAGCACTCACTTAGTTGCTTTTAGAAAAGAGTTCAAATAAAATCAATTGCAAAAACAACAGCCATTCCTTGAAGCCTGCATTAAACACTTAATTCCCCTGGCTTGCTGAGTACTCCCGTACTCACCCTTGCTCTATATAAATATCCCCCCCCCAGTTGCTGAAGAAGATGAAGCAGATCCTGCTGATGAGGAGTTCTTCCAGGAGCAAGCCGGCTACAATGAGTTTTAGGGTTTCGGCCTAGTTCCCAAGTCGCGCCTGTGATGTTTGGTCCAAGTGCTGGTTTCCGTTTTCCTTTTGTAATGCAGTTGTGAGCTCGGGATCTGTCCGCAGCCCAACATGACTGTACTTCTACTCTATAATAAAGAGACTTCTGTTGCTGTGATATTCTGTCTCCCTGTGATACCAGCTCTGATTCCTGGGACTGGTATCGATTAACAGGTTAATTTGGAGCGTCACGGGTTAGTTCCGGTCGGGACTAGCTCGGGGCGTGACAAGAGATGGTATCAGAGCACAGGCTTGGCCCTAGGGCGAAACCCGACGCGTAGGACGACCCTAAGGATACTAAGTTCAAAACTACTTGCGAAAAGCTAAGGTTTCTTTTATTTTCTTTATATTCAATAGTTTGTTTCTAAAATGGTTACTGATCTTTCTCCCTCCTTCAAAATTGTAGATGGCAGTGAACGCCAGCTTCAGTTCCCACGGTTTTGGTGAGGGTCACCACGTCGCCCAGCTTCGTGACCTCGCCCGTTTCCTTGGCTTCTCGTGTCCCGAGTACACGGGGTACTCCGTGGACCGTGTTCCCCCTCACTGTGAGCTCTCTGTGTACCTTTACCCTCGTGGAGGTATACACGGAGTTGGCCTTCGCCCTCACCACTTCACTGTGGCCAGGCCCACTCTCCAGATCGCGTACCAGGACCTCTCCTGGACTGCGCTTCGCCGCCTGGCCCACGACTACAGCCACCGTCTCGGAGGCTCCGCCTTCCGGCAGCTTCCACGTCTTCCTTCTGGCCACTCAGACGCCAGGTACCCTTGTCCGTACAGCGAGTCTCAGCCAGTGCTGACTCGCATGGTCGAGCTTTCGGAGGCTCAGGCCACTCAGCACGACCTACTCCTTGAGGCTTACCGCTCCCTTGCCCGCCGCTACGCCGCCTTGGAGGCCTGTCTGGCCGAGGAGGGTGTCACCTCAGTTGACACTATCTCTTGGGACTCAGGCCGTCTCTGCCACACCAGCCACCTATCCTCCCACAGCTCCCGCGGCTCTGCCCGCACACCCAGTGGCCCGCGCTCCCCCAGCTCGCGTGCGCCGTACTCACCAGTGTACTCCCCCTACCCACACCCAGTTAGCCCTTCCTACACCCCCGGACACACTCCAGTCGCTTCCTCCCGCCGTGGCCCACGCTTTATCCGCACTGCGCGGAAGCGTGTTGTTGGTTCTTCCACCGTGTTCCGTTTCCGCCACCCAGCTCCCCCACCGCCAGCAGCCCGTGCTGCTGCCGGCCCTCGACAGGTCCCGCCGGTCCCTTCGCGCCAGCCGATCGACGTTTCTTCGACTGAGGAGCCGACCACAGGAGGCAGCCAGGCCGACGAGGAGTAGAGGTGGCAGTCTTCAGCAGCCGTCCGTGTGTTAGGCCCTTTTGTTCCGCCGCCAACTCTTTTGGAGTCGTGGCGAGGTAGTGCGTGTGTTTGATGTGGGTGTTGTTTGGTAGTCAGGTTCTCCTAGGAGGTGTGCGCACAGTCAAGCTCGGCGTAGCTCTGTGACTAGTCCACACCCGTTGTATCAGGTGTTTTTATGATTTGAAAAATCCAGTTTATGCCTAGTGCGTGCTATCTGAGTTGCTATTTGCTTTGCTCCTTGCCCTCCTAAGTGCTTATCTGACTCTTACCCCGCCCTTTTCTGGGAGTTTAGATGGCTAGCCGCCCCCGTCGTACAGCCCGTGCACCAGCCCGCTTTGGTTTTGAAGATGGTAGAGTTGGAGCAGAAGCAAATCACGAACCAGCTAATGAGCATTCTCACCACAGCAACCATTCGCACCGTACTGTTTCCCGCAACGCAGAGGTTGAGCAACCTCGCCGCAGCAGCCGCTCGCATCGCACAGTTTCCCGTGAAGCAGAGTTGGAGCAGTCTCACCGCTCTCACCGCACTGCCAGTCACAATTCTGGAGAAGAACGCCTCCCTTCCCCACCTCATGTGGAAAACAACATGCAACACATAATGGCAGTTCAGACACAAATCTTGCAAGGTCTAACCACAGCCATAGCCAGCTTTCAGCATAATGCGCATGGAAATGGCCACCCTCACGTGGGTAACAACAGATCCAAGCTCACAGACTTTCTGAGGTCTCGACCGCCAGAGTTCTCTCAGACCGTCGAGCCCGTCGAGGCTGACGATTGGTTGAAAGATGTTGATAGAAAACTCAACTTAGTGCAGTGTACCCCTGTTGAGAAAACGCTCTACGCCTCTCACCAGCTAAGAGGACCTGCTGCAGATTGGTGGGAAAATTACTGCAATGCACATCCCGAACCCACTAACATTGCCTAGGATGAGTTTGCTACGGCTTTCCGTGCAGCTCATGTGCCTGAAAGCACCATTGATATGAAGAAAGAAGAATTTAACAGGCTTAAGCAAGGCAACAACAGTGTCAATGAGTACCTAAGTCAGTTCAACAAGTTGGCTCGGTACGCCCCTGAGGAAGTAGACACCGATAAGAAAAAGATCAGGAAATTCTTGAAAGGAATCGCAGTTGGAATGAGACTCCAGTTGCTTGCTCATGACTTCCCCACTTTTCAACATATGATCAACAAAGCACTTCTACTTGAGGATGCCAGAAAAGAGGCCACCGAAGAATACAAGAAACGCAAGTCTAACCATCAGGGAAATTCTTCCCGAGGCGCACCTCGCCCTCGCTACGGTCAACCCATGCAATACCATCAGTCGGTCACTCAGACTAACCGCCAGCCAGGCTACGCCCCTCGTCCTCAGATAAACCGTCCGGCACCTCAGCCACAGAAGCATGCCCCTAGTGGCAACACTGCGCCAAACAGTGTTACCTCCTTCAAGTCACCACAGGGACCGTCAGCAGTTCAGTGTTTCCGGTGCAACCAGATGGGTCACTATGCTAGACAGTGTCCTCAGAATCCTACCAACACCAACTCAGGGCATGCTAATGGCAGCACCTCCAGAACTCCTACTCCAGCGGCAGATCAGTCTCGTCCTAGCTCTCAGGCAAGTGGACAAGGTTCCCGTGCTTCCAACCACTTTGGTCGAGGACGTGTGAATCACATTCAAGCTGAAACCGCTCAGGATGCTCCAGACGTTGTGATGGGTATGTTCTCTGTCAACTCCGTACCCGCAATAGTTTTGTTTGATTCGGGAGCTTCCCATTCTTTCATATCGCAAGCTTTTGTGAAAAGAAATGGTTGGAAAACCCAAAATTTGCGTGTACCAATGATAGTACATTCCCCTGGAAGGAATATAAGGGCAACTCAAATATGCCCGGAAGTTAACCTTAGAATTGAGGAAGTTGACTTCCTAGCCAAACCGATAGTCCTAGACTCGCAAGGCTTGGACATCATCCTTGGGATGGATTGGTTGGCTAAGCACAAAGGACAGATAGATTGTGCCGAAAAGTCCATCACCTTGCAAGGACCTGGAGGAAAGCAAGTTCGCTTTACCCCTAACACCCCTACCGCAAGTCGGTCTATCCTAACCTGTTTGCAAGTCACCTCCTTGGAGTCAGTGCCCATAGTCTGTGAATATCCCGACGTATTTCCGGAAGAATTAACAAGAATGCCACCAGACCGAGAAATTGAGTTCGCCATAGAACTGGCACCAGGCACAGCTCCAATTGCAAAAAGACCCTACCGAATGGCCGCTAATGAGTTAGCAGAAGTTAAAAGACAAATCGAAGAACTGGAAAGTAAAGGTTATGTGCGACCTAGCTCATCCCCTTGGGGAGCCCCAGTGCTTCTGGTTAAGAAAAAGGATGGCTCTGAGAGAATGGTAATTGACTATAGAGCCCTGAATGAAGTAACTATAAAGAACAAGTACCCGTTGCCTCGGATTGACGACTTATTCGATCAACTTAAAGGAGCAAGAGTCTTCTCAAAAATTGACTTGAGGTCAGGTTACCACCAACTAAAAATCAGATCTGAAGATATTCCGAAAACCGCTTTCTCGACGCGTTATGGTCTATATGAGTTCACAGTAATGTCCTTCGGACTCACCAATGCTCCAGCTTTCTTCATGAACTTAATGAACAAAATCTTTATGGAATACCTGGACCAGTTTGTCGTGGTATTCATCGATGACATCCTGATATACTCTAAGAACAAGGAAGAACATGCTGAACACCTGAGGCTGATAATGGAAAAGCTCAGAGATCATCAACTATTCGCTAAATTCTCGAAATGCGAATTCTGGTTGGACCGAGTAGCATTTCTTGGACACGTGATCTCCTCCAACGGTGTCGAAGTAGATACCAGCAAGGTCGAAGCTGTACTTGCTTGGAACCCGCCCAAGAATGTGTCAGAGATTCGCAGCTTCCTCGGCTTAGCTGGATATTATCGAAGATTCATTGAAGGATTCTCTAAGCTAGCCAGACCTATGACCGAGCTGTTAAAGAAGGAAAAGAAATTTCAATGGTCTACAGCCTGTGAAGACAGCTTTCAAGAAATGAAGAAAAGATTGACCACTGCCCCAGTTCTCACCTTGCCAGATATCCGAAAAGATTTCGAGATCTTCTGTGATGCATCAAGACAGGGCTTAGGATGTGTCCTAATGCAAGAACGAAAGGTTGTGGCCTATGCATCCAGGCAGCTCAGGCCTCATGAAGTCAATTATCCCACCCATGATCTCGAGTTGGCAGCCGTGATTCATGCTCTTAAGATCTGGAGGCACTACTTAATAGGGAACAGATGTGAAGTATACACCGATCACAAAAGTCTTAAATACATCTTCACACAGACCGAGTTAAACATGACACAAAGAAGATGGTTGGAACTAATCAAGGATTACGATCTTGGGATCCACTACCATCCTGGTAAAGCCAACGTGGTCGCTGATGCGCTAAGTCGCAAGGCCTATTGCAATGTAGCTCAAATACGGCCTGACCAAGATCAACTGTGCAGAGAATTGGAGAAGTTAAGGCTGACCGTGGTACAGTCAGGAGTCCCTGCCAGCTTGACAGTACAGCCTACCCTAGAATCGCAAATCCGGGAGGCTCAGAAAGAAGACGAAGGGATAAAAGAGTTAATAAAAAGAATACAGGAGAAGAAAGACACCAATTTCTCCATAGACGATTAGGGCACAGTTTGGTGCGGTCCACGCATCTGTGTACCGGCCAAGAAGGAGTTAAGAGATCTCATCCTAAAGGAAGCTCATGAGTCCGCCTACTCCATTCATCCAGGAAGTACGAAGATGTACCAAGATATCAAGGCATACTTCTGGTGGGCTGGAATGAAGCGAGATGTCGCAGAATACGTAGCCCTGTGTGACATTTGCCAAAGAGTCAAGGCAGAACACCAAAGGCCAGCTGGACTGCTACAACCCCTACCGATTCCCGAGTGGAAATGGGAAGAGATCGGAATGGATTTCATCACCGGTTTGCCAAGAACCCCCAGCGGATACGACTCCATTTGGGTAATCGTGGACCGACTCACGAAGTCAGCTCATTTCGTGCCAGTGAAAACCACCTACGATGGAAAGAAACTAGCAGAACTCTACATGACTCATGTCGTATGTAGATTTGGCTGTCCCAAGAAAATAGTGTCGGATCGAGGCACCCAGTTCACCTCAAGGTTCTGGAAGCAATTGCATGAAGCACTCGGAACTAATCTGAATTTTAGTACGGCCTACCATCCGCAGACCGATGGTCAGACAGAAAGAGTAAACCAGATTCTAGAAGACATGCTGCGAGCATGTGCCTTGGATTTCGAAGGCACTTGGGATCGTTGTTTGCCGTATGCCGAGTTCTCATACAACAACAGTTATCAGGCCAGCATTCAGATGTCGCCGAATGAGGCAATGTTCGGAAGAAGGTGCCGCACTCCCTTGTGCTGGAATGAGGTGGGCGAAGCCTTGGTATTCGGTCCTGACATACTCAAGTCAGCAGAAGAACAGGTTAAGCTGATCCGAGAACGTTTAAAGACAGCACAGAACCGTCAGAAGAATTACGCTGACAATCGAAGGCGTGATCTTGAGTTCGAAAAAGGAGACCACGTGTACCTACGGGTATCACCACTCCGAGGAATGAGAAGGTTTGGGATGTCCGGCAAGTTAGCACCCCGCTATATCGGCCCCTACCTCATAACCACCAGACGTGGCGAAGTGGCTTATCAGCTTGAGCTACCTGAAGGTCTCGCAGATGTGCACAACGTGTTCCACGTATCCCAATTAAAGAAATGTCTTCGAGTTCCAGAAGAGCAAGTTCCCCTGGGTAACATCGAGCTGGAAAAGAATCTGACCTACAAGGAAAGACCGATCAAGGTTCTTGAAGAAGCAGAACGTCAGACTCGAAGAAAGACCATCAAGTTCTACAAGGTCCAATGGAGCAATCATTCTGAAGATGAGGCAACCTGGGAACGAGAAGATCTTCTCCGCGCCGAGTTTCCGGAGCTGCTCCCTTAGGTGCTGGATCTCGGGGTCGAGATCCTTGTTAGGGGGGTTGGTCTGTAGCGCCCGTTCCGTCGTGGCGCCTAGCGGGAAAATTATCTCTCAAAAACCCTAATTGCGAAATTTGTTCCTTTGATTGTTGTCTAGTGTCCGTGCCATGTCAAGATCTCAATCCCCAATCCATCGTCGAGTTCAATTTCCGAATCCAAATCTTCCGAATCAATTCCTCCGCAAAGTCTACCTTGCCTCCCCCCGGCCCATTTCCCTCTCTCTCTCTCTCTCTCTCCCTCCCCGGGCGCCCTCTCCCTCGCGCTCCCTCGCTCTCCCCCGATCCCGCCGCTTTGCCCGCGCGCCGCGCGCGTGCGCGCGTGAGCCGCCCGCGCCCCGCTTTCCCCCCCCCCCCCCCCGCGCGCCGTCGCCGTTGCCTCGCGCCCGCGCAAGCCGAGTGGCCGACCGCCCGGTCGCCGCCGCCGTCAGCTCTGCCCGCGCCAGTCGCCGCTGTCGCCGCTCCGCTCCAAACCGCCCGCCGTCGTCATCGCCGGCCCCCGCCACTCCGCGCGCTAGCCGCCAAGGCCCGGAGGCCGCGCCTCACCTCTCTCTGCCACGTCGTCGCCCCGCGCCCATCCTCCTTTTCCCGAATCGGCAAAGGAGAGAATCCCTTTCTCCTCCTCCTTTTCCCCTTCCTCCTTTTTCCTCTCCCGCCGGCGTCATCCCGTCTGCCACCGCCTTGGCCACTAGCCGAGCGCCAGCTCGCGCGCTTGACCGCGCAAGTCAGTTCCCCAAACCGACATTGCCGCCTCCTTAAACCCCCGGCCTCCCCTTCTCCTTTCCTCCCCATTTTCGCCTCCTCCACTGCCGTCTCTGTTTTCGCCGTCGCCGATCGTCGCCGCGCGTGTCGGAGGAGCCGGCACGAGCGAGGACGCCGAAGAGGACTCCGGCCGCGCCTCTTCTTCCTCTTCCCCGGCCCGAGGCCGGAGAGATCTCTCCCGCGCCGTCGGCCTCTCGTCACAGCGCCTCTCCTTCCCGCGGTGACGTTTCGCATCGTTCTCCCTCCTCGCTCCGTCTCCCCCCCTTAGACTTCGGTGTTAGCTCGAGTAGACCTCCCGTAGTTGGCCGGCGCCGCCCCGACCGATGCCGTTGCTCGCCTTGTGCTCGCCGCCGTCGCCGCCCGAGCCCCGAAGTAGCCGCACATCGCCAGCCCCGCTCGGCATAGCTCCGTCCAATCCAACCCTAGCATCGAGTTCCCGTGGCCTTGTAGATGCTCTCACCGCCGGAAATCGGCCTCTCCTGGTCTCGTCGCCGTTCCCCTCTTCGCTCGCCGCCGGTAAGCGCCGCCACAATCCGCCGCCGCCAAGCAACCTTCGGCGAATCCGAGCCGTTGGCTCGTCTCGTCTCGTCCCGTACTACCGCCCGGCGTGCTCGCCTTCGCCGGTATCGCCGTGGCCCGCTCTACCGCTCGCCGCCGTCGCCCGCCGTTCATTTGCGGCCGGTCGTCGTCTACCTCCTGCCAGCCCACGTGGCCGCCACGTAGGCGCCACGTCGGCGCCAGCTCGGCTGAGCTCGGGACGGGCCGACCCCGGCCGATCCCTCCCCGTGCGCGCATTCCACCGCAAGCCGTGAGGCTGCGCGTGGGCCCGCCGCACCCGAGTCCTCCGTAAACCGCGCGTGCACCGCTTTCCCTCTTTCGCCCGCGCGCGTGCGCCGCGTGCTCCCTCCGCACGGTGGGCCGAGCCGCTGACAAGCGGGTCCCACCCGGGGCCGCGCGAGGTGAGCCCGGTCCACCGGCTCTCTCTCTCTCCTCTCCCGCGCGCGCGTAAATGGGCCGCTTTGGGCCGACCGGCCCGTTTAGCTCGGCCGGACCGAGCCGAATACCTTTGGGCCGCGCCCTAGCCGCCCGAGGAAAGTCTAGATTCCCTCCCTTCATCATTTCTTTTTCCTTTTTCCAAAAAGGATTTAATTAAATCCTTTCTCCTTTAGACCAAAAATCCAATAATCTTAGAAATTCAATATCTTTCCAACCATAACTCCGTTTGACTCCGTTCAACTTCCAAAATTTCCCAAATCTCGAGATCTATCTAATGGCACGCTTAGAGGTCATTAATAGGGCTTTATTTTCGCCGTTTGTTGAGTTGTTCCGTTTCGCGTATAGTTTCGGAGCCCGAAGACCCGCAGTGCGAGGATTTCGAGGATCAAGCTCCAGATCTCGAGCAAGGCAAGCCACCTTTGAACAATTTGAGCCTATATTTGAAATTTAATTATGTTGCTTGCAAAATATTACGCATTGATAGGAACACACTTAATCTTTTGCCCCATCTGCAAGGCAGATTGGTGGACCTACCTAATTGATTGCATTTGATCCTCCCTCTGTTAATTGTTATACCATGTCCCTTGTAACCACCCAGTAGTACCGCGATATACGTGCACTCTGTACGAATATCAACGGTCACCTTCAAACTTAAAATCTGAGTACAACTTGGGTAAAACTGGAGTTTTACAAAAGACTTGGAAAACCCGACGCCTGGGTCGGTGTTTGCAAACAAAATGAATTTCCAAAACCCGCGGACCGGGGAACGTACCGGGTGTACGGTTTCCCGCTCTTGCACGTAAGGACCGATCCCTTGGAATTTCATCCCAACATAAGACCAGTACGACCACATGGGTGGAATGGGACACCCCTGGCTGAGTAACTAGCTTATCAGGGGAGCCTTGATGCCGAGAGACATGTGGATTCGCCGGGGTGGTGTCGGGGAGGACCCCTGGGCTTCCTGGCACAGTATGGTCTGGGACCTAACCTGTTGTTGGTCTGGGACCCCTCTCGTCGGCATATGGCAAACCTGCATCGGCTTTCGAAATGCCTTGTCATGAAAGCTTGGAGGTCTCCCGACGTGGCTGATCCCCACGGGCTGGGTGACCCGGGTTAGTAATGTCGTGTGGGTAAAGTGTACCCCCTCTGCAGAGGTTAACAAACTGTTCGAACAGCCGTGCCCACGGTCATGGGCGGATGTGAGGTGATTCCTAGCGTAGTTTTGTTTGACTACTGCTTGTGAAATTGCTGTTGTGAATCGGGTTTGATGTTTGAAAAGAATCAGCAGCTGACGGGATCAGCTGGGCCCGGGTGGCCGTTTGAAAAGTTGCTGGCCCGGGTGGCCGTTTGAAAAGCTGTTTGGCTGGGTGCCAATCCTGTTTCAAATATAAAGACTGATACATTGCACATACTCCGACCGGACGAGACGCACTGCCTCATCCGTGTCGTTTGAGAAGCACTCACTTAGTTGCTTTTAGAAAAGAGTTCAAATAAAATCAATTGCAAAAACAACAGCCATTCCTTGAAGCCTGCATTAAACACTTAATTCCCCTGGCTTGCTGAGTACTCCCGTACTCACCCTTGCTCTATATAAATATCCCCCCCCCAGTTGCTGAAGAAGATGAAGCAGATCCTGCTGATGAGGAGTTCTTCCAGGAGCAAGCCGGCTACAATGAGTTTTAGGGTTTCGGCCTAGTTCCCAAGTCGCGCCTGTGATGTTTGGTCCAAGTCCTGGTTTCCGTTTTCCTTTTGTAATGCAGTTGTGAGCTCGGGATCTGTCCGCAGCCCAACATGACTGTACTTCTACTCTATAATAAAGAGACTTCTGTTGCTGTGATATTCTGTCTCCCTGTGATACCAGCTCTGATTCCTGGGACTGGTATCGATTAACAGGTTAATTTGGAGCGTCACGGGTTAGTTCCGGTCGGGACTAGCTCGGGGCGTGACAAGAGATGGTATCAGAGCACAGGCTTGGCCCTAGGGCGAAACCCGACGCGTAGGACGACCCTAAGGATACTAAGTTCAAAACTACTTGCGAAAAGCTAAGGTTTCTTTTATTTTCTTTATTTTCAATAGTTTGTTTCTAAAATGGTTACTGATCTTTCTCCCTCCTTCAAAATTGTAGATGGCAGTGAACGCCAGCTTCAGTTCCCACGGTTTTGGTGAGGGTCACCACGTCGCCCAGCTTCGTGACCTCGCCCGTTTCCTTGGCTTCTCGTGTCCCGAGTACACGGGGTACTCGCGTGGGATGCTTGATCGTCGACGTGGAAGCGGTGAATTTTGGTTTGGGAGCAATCAGACTCACAAGTGCTGCTAGGGCGCCAGTGCAGAAACACGAAAATCGTTAATGTACGCCAAACAGACACGAGTAATAGAAACACTAATAGAGATGGGCAATGGGGTCCCGTTCACCGTTTCCCCGCGGTGAATTCACCTATTAGGTGACAGTGATGGTTAATATGTATCCACCATGAGGAATGAAATGGTTACAAACTTATCGTCATCGGGGATGACGGGGGCGGGGACGATGCACCATTCCCCGTCCCCGCCCCCCGCGGTGACCCGACTTTACTGTATACAGGACTAATTCTAGACTTGTTATACATTTTGGCCCATAATACTGAAGCCCATTTAACAGGTATATATATAAAACCTAACCCTAAGTCAACCGGTCAAACTCCAAAATCCAAATCCTCAGATCCAATCCTCCTGCTCTCCGTTGTGGCGCTGCACCTGTGTGCATCGCCAGTCTGCCACTCCGCCAGCCACCAGGCGCGTCGCCGTGCACCACCACTCCCCTAGCCACCAGGAGCGCCGCCGCCTCCTCTCGCGCGGCGCAGGCACGGGTGCTATCCCGCCCCTCCGTCGACGCACCGCCAGGAGCCACCGGTGTCGCACCGCCCGGCGCCTGCAGCCGTCGTCCGCTGCCGGGAGCCGCCAGCGCCCTCCATCGCCACTCGCCAGCGCACCATCCGCTGCCACGGGGACGGGGTAACCACGGGTATAAATTCACCACGTGATGATTGGGGCTGGAGAGAAAATGTAGCCCCGTCATGGTTGACGGGGGCGGGGATGGTGAAATTTTATCACCGTGGGGACGGGGACGCGGATGTGACCCCGACGGTGAATTCCCCGTTGCCATCTCTAAACACTACAAATATTTTAAATATGTAAAGGTAAAGATAAAGAAAAAAACGAGATCACTCACAAATCGACCATTCAGGTCCTCAAACTTGTTTGACTATGTCATCCCGGTCCCTAAACTTGCAGATCACTCGTTTAGGTCCTCCAACTTGTTCAGTTATGTCACTCCGATACCTAAATAGGACGGTCTAAAAACTTTATATCAAAAAATAATTTATAACTTTTTCAGGTGAACTCTAATGAAGACAAACTTTATATCAAAATTGTAGCCCTCGACGCGACCTACAACTTTTGTAGTTGAAAAGTTTTTGAATTAAAATTGTTTAGGGTCCCAAAATATTGTTGCATGTTTATAGATTTTGAAATTTTAATTTTAAAATTACATTTTGGGACAAAAAATGACTTCAAATAAAAAAAAGGTTCAACTACAAAGTTGTAGATCGCGTCGAGGGCTACAAGTTTGATATAAAGTTTGTCTTCATTAGGGTTCACATGAAAAAGTTATGAATTATTTTTAAATATAAAGTTTTTAGACCGTCCTATTTGACCCAGATGATATTCAAATCCAAGTTTAGGGACCGGGGTGACACAACTGAACAAGTTGGAGGACATAAACGAGTGATCTGCAAGTTTAGGGACCGGGATGACACAGTCGAACAAGTTTGAGGACCTGAACGGTCGATTTGCGAGTTTAGGGACCGGGATGATACAGCAGTACAAGTTTAGGGACCGGTGATGGACTTTACTCTTTTTCTATTAAACGGACGGCAGAAACATCTTCTTTTTAGGTAGTAGAGATAACCTATATTGTATCTCATTAGCAAGAGAAATTTTATGAGGAGATACCATATTTTTATGTAAAATTTAGTACTTGACATATTAGGATGTGCTAAAATTTAGCACTTGAAGAACAACATTGGAGTGGTGTCATGGATGATGTGTGCTTTCACTCCTCTCATTACCTGAAAATGCATGCGAGTAACTATGAAAATTTAAATAAAATCGATGTCATTTGTATAATATTTCATACAATATATATCTATTACCCTAGAAAATTTGTAGTATAAATTCGATCCCCACTTTCTCTCTCCGCTTCCCTCTTTCATATCAAGAAAAATCAGAAATAACACAGTGCATAACATAGCATGCTATGTTAATTAATCTGCACAGATTAATATTGGTAAAAAAAATCAATTGCACGGTGTGGTTGGCTGGTTGTTATTTTTATTCTGTCAATGCCGTCTAGGAGAAGATAGTTTATGCTCTGGTATCATGCCGACGTCAGCGAGATGTCAGCATGAAGCCTAGGCACAGATGCCATGCTTCTTCCATGTTCTCATGTTGAAAATTCATGCCAATTATTTCTGTCACACTCAGACCCTGTTTAGTTCGCGAAAAGAAAATTTTTGCGTGTCACATGAGACGTTTGACCGGATATTGGAAGGGGTTTTCGGACACGAATAAAAAAACTAATTTCATAACTCGCATGGAAACTGCGAGGCGAATCTTTTGAGGCTAATTAATCCGTCATTAATATATGTGGGTTACTGTAGCATTTATGGCTAATTATGGACTAATTAGACTTAAAATATTCGTCTCGAAATTTCCTCCCTAACTGTGCAATTAGTTTTTATTTTTATCCATATTTGATGATTCATGCATGTATATAAAGATTTGATGTGATGTTTTGAGGAAAAACTTTTGGGGAAGTAAACGGGGCCTCAACGACGATTGCGGCGGCGAAGCCTGCAATTAACACATACTGCCTTGTGCAGGTGATATCATCACCAATTCACCATTAGCTACCTGCTTCCCTATAAATACCCTCAGCCGGAAGGGTTAATCATATGCATCAAACACAACACTAACTCATCACGAGTTTGATACACATAGTAATCCTATGTAATCAAGCTTAATTAGATTGAGTTAATCAACTTACTACTAGAGAAATCATTTTTGCAGTCGGATCAAGCTTAGATTGTGTCATTTTTTTTTTGGCTTTTCGCATACGGCCACCCTCACCTGATTAGGATAAATTAAGTAACTGTAAGCTTTGTTTAACGCCATGGATTTGGTGAAGAGTAATCCGCTTCAGGGGAGCCCATGGAGCTTGTTGAACTTGCTGGTATTGATCATTGTCGCCGGCGTGTCACTGGAGCTACGTCGTCGTCGCCGTGTCGAGAATGGTGGCGCCACGAGGCTGCCTCCGGGGCCATGGAGGCTGCCGTTCGTCGGCAGCCTGCACCACCTCGCGATCATGAGGCCGCGCGGGGTGGTGGTGCACCGCGCGCTGGCCGAGCTGGCGCGGCGGCACGACGCCCCCGTCATGTACCTCCGCCTCGGCGAGCTCCCCGTCATGGTGGCCTCGTCGCCGGAGGCGGCGCGCGAGGTCCTCAAGACGCACGACGCGGCGTTCGCCACCCGCGCCATGAGCGTCACGGTGAGGGAGTCCATCGGCGACAAGGTCGGCATCCTCTTCTCCCCCTACGGCAAGAAGTGGCGCCAGCTCCGCGGCATCTGCACCCTCGAGCTGCTCAGCGTCAAGCGGGTGCGCTCGTTCCGCCCCATCCGGGAGGAGCAGGTCGCCCGCCTCGTCGACGCCATCGCCGCCGCCGCCGCGGCGTCGTCCACGGCGGAGGCGGCGGCGGTGAACGTCAGCAGGCAGATCACCGGGCCGATGACGGACCTGGCGCTGCGCGCCATCATGGGGGAGTGCTTCCGGTGGCGGGAGGAGTTCCTGGAGACGCTGGCGGAGGCGCTCAAGAAGACGACCGGGTTCGGCGTCGCCGACATGTTCCCGTCGTCGCGGCTCCTCCGCGCCGTCGGGAGCACGGTGCGCGACGTGAAGCTGCTGAACGCCAAGCTGTTCGAGCTGGTGGAGTACGCCATCGAGCAGCATCGGGAGCAGATCAGTGCGGCTCACGACGACGCACATGGCCATGGCGACAAGGAGTGCTTGCTGAATACTCTGATGAGAATTCAGAAGGAAGGTGATGATCTTGATGACACTCTCACCATGGCAACCGTCAAAGCTGTCATTCTTGTAAGTATCTACACTACACTAGCTACTACCTCCGTCAATTTTTATAGGACTTGCTTTATTTTGAAAAATCATCGAGACTTTTATTAATAGACGTGAAGCTATATTATTTTGTATGTAGTGCCTATATTTCGCGCCTAAAATTTCTTAAAAAATTGTTACTTTTTTCAAGATAAACAATCCAATGGTTCTCATCACTTTTCTATTACTACCTACATCCCATAATATAGTATATAGTATATGACCAGATATATTCTAGTACTACGAATCTGAACAACCCATATCTAGATTTGTAGTGCTAGAATATCTTATCTTGTGCTAGGTTGATATGGTATAGGATTTGGAGGGAGTATTTATTACTTATAATTCTCCCATGTTTGGTTAATAAATTATTCTAACAAAAACTTTACAATATTACATCAAACAAACTTGTAACTCATTAAAATTTACAAAATTTCATGCAAAAAAATTAAGACATAGACACAAATAAAGTAAAATTAATCATGTGTAACTCCAAAATTGTAGTTAAGATGAACTTAAATTCCATATTGCATAAGGCTTAGTAATATGAAATTTTAGGTTACTGAAAATATACAAATTTTTAGGCTTCCAAAATCTAGCAAATCCCTATTTTCTGATAGTCGTTTGCAATATGAATCTATTGGTACACTAAATATACTTGTAATTTGACAAAATTATTGACAACATAAAATGGCAAGTATAGATTTGTGTCTTGAAAAGAACTTCATAATCTCCAAAGATTTATTAGATTTCATAAAATTATCTAAATATATAAAATTATGGTCAAAGTCACACCTTAAATACCGTGGAAAAAAATCCAATGTCAAGTATGTTTTATCAGAGGGAGTACATATTTATGTATGTATGGCTTCCCACCTTGTGCTTTCCTTCCTACCCTCCATCAACAAAATGTATAAATTTTATGTAGCACTGTAAATATGCATGTTTCCTTTTAACATGCACTAACATATGCATGACATGCATTGGCCAGGATATGTTTGCAGGTGGAAGCGAATCAACAT
Organism: Oryza meridionalis; assembly: GCA_000338895.3. Classification (NCBI taxonomy): domain Eukaryota; kingdom Viridiplantae; phylum Streptophyta; class Magnoliopsida; order Poales; family Poaceae; genus Oryza; species Oryza meridionalis. The sequence continues at coordinate 26,588,810 of CM002529.2, forward strand.
CAACAACACTTGAATGGGCCCTGTCAGAGCTTGTGAGGAACCCTCATGTGATGCAAAAGGCACAAGCAGAAATACGACATGTTTTGCAAGGAAAGTCTAGGGTAACTGAAGATGACTTAATTAATTTAAAGTACCCAAAGAACATAATCAAGGAAACACTACGGTTGCATCCTGTAGCACCTCTACTTGTCCCAAAAGAGTGCCAGGAGTCGTGTAAAATACTCGGCTACGATGTTCCTAAGGGAACAATCATGTTCGTGAACGCATGGGCTATCGGCAGAGACCCTAGATATTGGAATGATGCAGAAGTGTTTATGCCAGAGCGTTTTGAGAAAGTTGCGGTTGATTTTAGAGGCACAAACTTTGAGTTCATACCATTTGGAGCAGGACGGAGGACGTGCCCAGGAATAACGTTTGCAAATGCAACAATCGAAATGGCCCTCACTGCTCTTCTATACCACTTTGATTGGCATCTCCCTCCAGGTGTAACACCGAATGCGATGGACATGGAAGAGGAATTCGGCATGAGCGTTTCCAGGAAAAGGGATCTTTTTCTACAACCGATACTCCATGTGGGACTTGAAACAATATGATGACTGCAGTTGTCATGGAAAAATGTTGATAATAGCCGAATGGTATTATGGACCTAGGAGAAAAAAAAATACTTTCTGCAAATTATAGTACCTATACTTACAAGATGTTTGGGAGGTAGGAATATTAAGATATTCCAGAGCTCCGAGTGCATTATAGTAGAAATCCATGCACGAACACAATAAGGCGTTGCTGTCATGTACAAGATCGAGGTAATGTTTTTAAAGATAAAGTATTGTACGTTTCCAGATGTAATGTAACAAAAGTTTGTAAAATATATGCTTACCTTTTGAAAAATTGAAACATGAGTTCATCTCAAGGTACATTGCAATATAATTTGTCTTTTATACCTGAATTAATTTGTGCCTCAAGCTTAAGTACCGCGTGAAGAAAATGCCATGTGGATCGATGAGAACAGCTGATCTCCGCATTAAGGTCAACTCTTACACTTAAAAAACGGTGATTTGATAGTGAATCACCGAACTATACTATATATTGTGTGAAGTAATACTCAATCCAAGAAGAACGGAAATTTGGGTAATAAAGACAAACTCATGTGTTAAGTACATACGTAATTATGCACCGATGAAATAGCCTCTTAGGAGTCAAAATGATTATTTTTATTTTGAAGAAAATTTAAAACGAAATTCTAGGTTGACTTAAGAAGTTTCTGACTGCTGACTCTGTTTTTTTCTGACTGCTGACTCTGTTAATTATTTTCTATCAATCATCCATTGTTTTTTATCTGAAAAAAAATCTGTGTTTTGAAGTAAATGCAGATGCAGAAGTAGCATAGACAGGTTTACAGGCTCATGGAGTATACAACTCAGGAAACACAATTACAAGGGGCTAAGTAATGAAATCAAAAGCTAGTGCCCTTATCTTCTAAAAGAAAAAGAGCTAGTGCTCTTTTGAAAGTCAAATTAAGGACAAATTTCAAGTTAGTTCGTACATCCGAAGCCAAGAAATTTGATTGAATTTCGACAAAGAAATCAACCGTCTAATCTAGCTCGTCTCCGTGTTAGGAACAGGAACACGAACAGTAGCATGCAGCCACAGATCGTTCTTCCTCCTCGCCGTGATCCCGAGCCCCTCCGCCATGTCCAGCTCGCCGGCGGTGGCGGCGCCTCCGGCGAGCTCCCAGTCGAAGTGGAAGAGGAGGCTCGCGAGCCCGAGCTCCATGATGGCGACGGCGAATGCCACGCCGGGGCACATCCTCCGGCCGGCCCCGAACGGCACGAACTCGAAGTCCGTCCCCCTGAAGTCCATCGCGCCGCCGCCGCCGCCGTCGAATCGCTCCGGCCTGAACTCCTCGGCGTCGGGGCCCCAGACCGCGGCGTCGCGGCAGATCGCCCACGCGTTGACGAGCACCATGGCGCGCTCCGGCACGTCGTAGCCGAGCACGCGGCGGCCTGGCTCCTGGCACTCCCGCGGGAGGAGGAGTGGCACCGCGACGTGAAGGCGGAGCGTCTCCTTGATGACGAGGTGGAGGTAGTGGAGGTCCGGGAGGGCGTCCTCCGTGACGTGGGTGTGCCCGGCGAGGACGCCGCGCACCTCCGCCTGCGCCTTGCGGAGCGCCGCCGGGTTCCGCATCAGCTCCGCCATCGCCCATTGCAGCGTCGTCCCCGTCGTCTCGCTCCCCGCGCTGAAGAGATCCTACATGGTGGACGGCGACGGCTTGTCAATTTCGTCGAACACCTTGGAGGGAGAAGAATTTGGTCGAACACTTGTGGGGAGAGAGGGTGGGAGAGCTTACGATGATCACGGCACGGATGGTGCCCATGTCGAGAGGGATCTGGAGGCCGCCATCCTTCTGGATCCGGAGGAGCACGTCGAGGAGGTCCTCGTCTTCCTCGTCGCGCCACCCGGTGGCGGCCCTCCGCTGGCGGTGCTCCTCGATGACGCCGTCCATGAGACGGGTCATCTCGCGGCTGTGCGCCTCGGCCCGGCGCGCCTTCCCGCTGAGCGCGCGGGCGAGGCGCGACGACGGGAACACGTCGGCGAGGGTGAACCCGGCGGCCACCTTGACGCCCTCCTCCAGCCTCTCCAAGAACGCGTCGCGGTCACTGATCCGGTCACCCACCACCGCCCGCACCACGGCGTCGGTCACGTACCTGGCGACGAGGGAGCTGACGTTCACCGGCTCGGACGTCGTCGTCGACAGCGACGCGACGAGGGCGGCGGCCTCGGCCTCGCGGGCGCGGCGGAGGCAGCGGACGCGGCGGGCGCCGAGGAGCTCCGTGACGCAGAGCTTGCGGAGGCAGCGCCAGTGCTCACCCTGCGGCGCGAACGCGACGCCGAGGCCGTCGCGGGTGAGCGCTCGGAGCGTGGCGGTCTGCGGCCGCGTGGCGAAGGCGGCGTCGTGGGTCCTCATCACCTCCCTCGCCGCGGCGGGCGACGACGCCACGACGACGGGGAGCTCGCCGAGGCGGAGTAGCATGAGCTCGCCATGGCGGCGCGCCAGGTCACGCATCGCGCGGTGCGGGAGCTTGCCGGCGAGATGGTGCAGGCTGCCGATGACCGGCAGCTGCCATGGCCCGGGAGGCGGGTTCTCGCCATTGTTGCGTGTGCGTGGCCTGAGCTTGACGAAGGCGAGAGATAGTATCAGTAGAGTGGCCAAGAAGAGATACTGCTCCATGCTTCTCTGTTCAGCTTTGCAGGGGTTGCACACTTTGCAATGAGAAAGCAAGCTTTATAATTTTGCAATGAGAAAGCAAGCTTGAGAAGATGCCAAAAAAAATTGAAATCAGAATGACGCCCAATTCAAATGTTTTTGTATTTCTAAATTCAAATTTCCAGCAGATTAAGGGTATCGACCGGTAAACTCAGAACTTTCAGAAATTATGTTCAGGAATTGAGTTTTTTTTTTCAAACGGCTAATCAGATTGACGGCGTTATATTAATAGAGGGAAGTTTAGTTATACATCGAAACGCTAAAAGTAAGGAAAAAACTGTACATGTGTAACTGTAACATGCTCAGTCCTCCTTACTCCTCATGACAACAATTTTCCCATGTGTTTTGCACTGGCCAAACCCCATCATCATAGCTTATCATCTTGGAAACGAATAATTATTTGATGAATTGTATCTTCCTTTTCTCTAAAACATTCTCGCATTCCTTTCTTTTTAGATTTTCCAGTCAATGAGAAAAAGGCTGATTTAAGGCCTTGTTTTTTTTTTTTCCTTCGGGTGGCTTTGTCTCATGTGTCCTTCAATCCAATAAATCTCTACTACTGTTCCAGCTTGGGATGCTCTATCCAAAAATATGTGAGGATGTCAAACTAGATTTGCTTTGAGATTGGGCATTATTCGTTCACGAATAGCTAGCCATGTCACAAGCTAGCTTTTTTTTCGCAAACGCGCAAAAAGATTGTATGTCAATATATTAGAAGAATGTCACAAGCTAGCTGGATACACCACCAGCCATATTAAACGAGCAGGAGAATGGCGAGTGATCATTACTCCATATGGAGACAAGTAGTCAAGCCCTGCAGCAAAGGCCATGTTTACTTAGGGATGCAATTATTTTGAAACCTAAGCCAGCTTTTGCTGGTTTTATAATAAGAGAGGGAGAAACTGTACAAAGGGATGCAATTTCGTTTGTGCATAAACCTTATAACATGCAGTAGATGCTTTGAACAGATTATTAATTGTTTACGGACGATATTGTATTTAAACATGCAGTACATGCTTGGAACAGATTGTTAATTGTTTACGGATGATATCGTATTTAAAGATGAGCATGTGAATTGCGATTGGATTATAGTATATCATGCTATAGAAGATTAGTATTCAGATCTAGAAGCATTGTGGCAGCTAAAACAAAGGGCATACATATATTATTCTGTGATTTTACACAGCATTAAACAATTCTCCACTACACTTGTGCCATGCTTATTCCATAACAAACAGGACTCTGTGCATAGCACGAGGTTGCTAGCAGAATTCAGAAGATAAAAGATGTCCTTTGTTCACTCGATTTCGGTTCACATAGACAAGATCTAAGTACAGTTTTCAGAAGATCTAAATGCGCCATAAACTGATTACAATAGGATCTTTCTCAGCTTGCAGCTTCAGTATCTTGCTATCTTCCAAGCTCAGTATCTTCAGTGCGGTGTAGATGACAAGGTAGCAGTTGTAGCAGCACCATCACCTAGAAGACGTCTGGATTGCAATGGCCGGAGATAATGCCGTGTTGCGTCGCTTGGGCAAGATGTAATGACAGGACATAATTCCTATGCTGCAAGATAAGAGATGAACAACCTTGTTAGAACAAACATTAGAAATAACATAAAAGAACTGAAAATTAATGAATGTTGTGATAAACGCACAAACCTGTAGCGCCTTTATCTCCTTTTCGTACGTGTCGATAATCTGCGACCGCTCCTGCGACATTTTCTTTTCATAATCATTGAGCCGAGTGTGCTGTTTAAGAAATGCGCGCTTCAGGACACCGTTCTGTTCGAGGAGGCCTCCTAACATCAGCTTTAGTATCTTGTGTTCCTGGAAGCATCAGTCAAGTTGATCAGTCAAGCTTTCATAACTTTCATATAACTGGAAGATATTGATAATGCAAGACGACATTATTATAACTGGATGGAATAGTATTTGTTACCTCTCGCATCTTCCGCATTTCAACTGGACTGGTACATGCTGCAGTGGATTTCTCGAATAAGTCAAGTAACCTAAAGGCTCGGTTCTTGGCATCAACCAAATCTAGAGCAGAGGACATTTCCTTGACAACTAGCTCAGCCCATTCAGACCCATTGGATGGGATGTTCATCGGTGACAAATCAGATTCAACTGCAATAACCATCAGTAAAAAAGAGTTTCAGATTTCCGCAAAATTAACTAATTGGTCTGGAAGGATAATCATGACTGAAAGGAAAACAAATATTGCCATACCTTTAGGAGAGAACACCTCGTTTCCTGTATCTCCGGAAACCGTCTCTGTGATCTCAGTATCAGTATGAGACTGCAAGCGATGTTTGAATCCTCTAATTGCAGCGTCCAACACATTACCGGACACTTCAAAAAAGCTCTTCAGGAGCTACAAATTCAAAAGGAGAGAAAAAAAACAGTATCAGACAAACTGGCACAGACATCAAATTAGATACAAACACAATGAACAATGTTTAATCATATTCAACATCAAACACAATGATCAATGCTGAATCGTATTCAATACCAATATGATGTAACATCTAAAGTCTCATCAGTAAAATCAGGATTCTTAAGTCTTAACCCTCTACTTACTAATTAAGTGCCTGTGCAAGTGCAAACATGAATCCCACAAAAATAATAGATGCGTGCTAATTTCTGCGGCTGATGATTCATTCATAAATCACAATCCTTTCATCTGCATCGTGATCGAATAGCGCTCCTATCCTATGGTGAAGAAGCTTAAAAAAAAACAGAGCAACCAGAAAAAACAAAGATCGATGGATGAATCCTGCAATACCTGCGGATCTTCATGGGGGAAGATGAGCTGCAGCACTTCGATCGGATCGAACTCCAAACTCACCCCGAGGTCAGCCGCGGAGGCGGCCGACGACGAGCACCGGCCGCGCTTCGCCAGGTGGTGGGACGGGAGGGGGAACGGGTCGTCGAGGATGTCTGCGACTGCGAACCCGCGCTTCCGGCTGCTGGCGGCAGCGACCGTGGCCGCCATTGGTACCGGTCTAGGGTTTCGGCGAGCCTCGCGGCGAACTCCTCGGATCAAAGCAGCGGAGGCGGAGAGTGATTCGGATGGGGTTGCCGCGCGTTGCGGCCTCGCGGGTGGCTTGGTTTTATAGGCGAAAAAGCCTTGTGGGGACTCGAGATCGGAGTCCGATTCCGAATTTTGTAAGACGGCAGTCCTTCCCTCATCCATAAGACTTTGCCTTTCTACCTGACATGTGTCTGGTTACCATCTCAAAGCATACCCGGTCAATCTCTCTTTGAGAGCAAGTTTAATAGTAGAGCTCATTGCTTACTATAAGTTAATGTTAGAGCTAACTTGTATAATAGGTTAGTTATAAGGTCAACTTTATTTTTTCCATTCTCTCTTTCTCACTCTATGAATTTAATGCATATTTCTTGGAGCTTGTGTGGAGCTGGCTCTTGCATGAGAGCCAACGCTATTACTTTTTTTTATCTCTCTTTTCCACATAAGCATATAGCTTGCTTATAGCCCATTATTATCCTTGCTCTGAACCGTATGACCCAACGTCATCATTGTCCTACGCCAAAGACAAATAGTCATGTGCCACCGTGGCAGAAGACCGGCCGTAACTCGTGGGAATGGATGGGCGCTCCCGTACTTTTTATCGACTGCAAATCGGTTGGGACATGATGTGAATCAACATCGACGGTAGAGTGAGGGCGGATCTAGAAAAACAAAGTAATAGAGACTGAATAAACTACATCAATATAAATCGAACCTACAGTCCTCATATCTTATGGATCTATGGAAAAAAATTAGTGGGGGCTTAGAGGGGTCTCCACTATCCGGGGACACGGGGACGGTAGTGGGGTCTCAAGACCCCACACACATTGTGAATCCACCCCTACATCATATGAATCTATGGAAAAAAATTTAGTGGGGGCTTAGGGGGTCTCCACTGTCCGGGGGCGGTAATGGGGTCTCAAGACCCCCTGCCCACATTGTGAATCCGCCCCTTAAGATGAGGTGAGGTGAGATTAGATGCAGCTTCTATTCTTCCGGGAATGCTCAGGATCGGTCAACCGGGGGAGGGAGAAAATCGGTCGCTCCCCCTCCCCCCACGCGCGCACCCCGCTGACCCACCCACTTGTCCCTCCCCTTGTTCCACAAAAGATGTTTCACCTAATGTATTTACAATGTTTCATTACGTATAGATCTAATGTTGTAGTCAATTAAAATATTCTTTTGCAACAAATCACCCACATATTTTAGAAATCCTATATTAAGGGAATTCGTTTCATTTTTTATTCCACCAAAAATATTTTACCTAGTGTATTCACAATGTTTCACTATACATAGATCTAATGTTGCAGCGAACGAAATATTCTTTTGCAACAAATCACCCACATATTTTGGAAACCCTCTATTAAGGGAATTCGTTTCGTTTTTTGTTCCACAAAAAATGTTTCACCTAGTGTACTCACAATATTTCACTATATATAAATCTAATGTTGCAGTGAACTGAAACATTCTTTCGCAATTTACTGAAACATTGTTTTTATATAAGGTGAAACAACGTCCGATTTAAACGATTGAAATATTTTTGATCTAATTAGTGAAACAATTCCGATATACTTGGTGGAACATCGTACAACACTTAAAAATAATTTAATAATAAGCTAAAAAAATTTCGTTGGAATATATCCATGTGTGGTCTTGTTTTGAAGATTTAATTGCAACGAATTTATGGTACAATCGGATCCTGATTCGAATAAATAATTTAAGAGAAAAATCAGTTTAAAGTGGTTTTGCATGTATGTGTGGCGCTGATGTCATGCTGACGTCAGCGCCCGATTTTTGCCAATCCGGATCGGGCGCCCGATACGTAGGCCGGTCCCTATTCTTCATGCTTGATCCTAACCTGGTGAATCAGCGATAGCATTGTGGTAAGATGTAGTACAATGCAAGGATGATGTTTGTTCAAGCCATCCAACGAGATTTTGCAATGATGTTGCTCCATGTTCATTAGCTCAGCACTAATTTCTTATTGTTCAGATTAATTTTGACGAGGATCCTAAATCCCTAATACATTCCTACATCAAAATCCATGGCTGCAATGCAGCTTCGCCTTGCACACGAGGTGACGAGGACACAGGCATGTCTGCACGCCGCCGTTGTCGTAGGTTGGCCTCACGCGGCTGCAACCGAGAGCTTGGCATCGCCGCCGGCCCGCCGGCCGCTGCACTTACCAGTGCACTGGCCTCGAAGAGCAAGTCAGGAGGAAGTTGACGGTGTCAGGTTAAGGATTTGGGAGACTAGAAGGAAGATTTGCTTTGAGATTGTAACGGAACACGTGGTGCACATCCGACAAAGCCCAGCGGCTCGGAATCTGAGGAGGCATCGCGAAATCGTGACGTGGCTGTGTTTAATAGGAGTGTAAAGGTTTGATTTGTCACATCGAATATACGGACATATATTTAAAGTATTAAACGTAATCTAATAACAAAACAAATTACAGAATCCGCCTGTAAACCGCGAGACGAATTTATTAAACCTAATTAATCCGTCATTAGCAAATGCTTACTATAGCATCACATTGTCAGATCATGGCGTAATTAGGCTTAAAAGACCCGTCTCGCAGTTTACACGTAATCTGTGTAATTAGTTATTCTTTTTGTTTATACTTAAATTTCACAAAACTACAGGTACTTTGATCAATTTATCGCAAAACTACAGATTTAACATGATGTATCACAAAACTACAGATTTAACGCTAAATTTATCATAAAACTACAGATTTAAGATGTAATATCACAAAACTACAGATTTAGTAACAAAATTATCACAAAACTATAGGTTTAATGACAATTTAATAACATTACTTGATCAATTATAAGTCTAACATAACATTAGTGCTAAGGATTTAAGCCTCAAAATCTGTAGTTTTGTAATAATTTTATTATTAAATATGTAGTTTTGTGATACTTAGCCTTAAACCTGTAATTTTGTGATAAATTTATTGTTAAATCTGTAGTTCTGTGATACATCATCTTAAATCTGTAGTTTTGTGATAATTTAACCAAAGTAACTGTAGTTTTGTAAAATTTACTCTACTTAATACTTTATGCATATGTCTAAATATTCGATGTCACAGGGTGTAAAATTTTGCTAAGGAATCTGAACAAGCCTGTAGTAATTTTTCGTCACATCCACTTTCGTCCGTCATGTCCGATCTAGTGACAACCTTCATCCATATACGGGTACAAGACATAATATTAAAGTATCAATCTAAATCCAGTCGAACAATCATTAATTATATGTATTATACACAGACAAAAATCCTAAACATCCAATCTTACAAAACACTTACCATAATCAGTTTTCTATTGTTTTACTTCACAAGGAAACATAATCGAATCCATTGAATAACACAATGCAAACACAAGATTGATGCTACAAAAATTATAAAGGTGGAAGCGGAAACACATAAACAAATACCAAAAACTAATCTTTCACCTTAATTTGCAGCACCTCACGATGTGGCAACTCCGGTTATGATCGAATCAGCCCAAAGATTTCCAAATACCCATGGAGAGCCAATCGGGTAACCACTAAAGATTCCCAAAAAAAGGTCACAAATTTTCAAAGGACGGGCGTCCAATCTGGCTGCCGAGGCAAAGAAACAAATTTCCGTTCGTCCGTCTGTTTCCATGTCCCGAGCAAGTTGTGTGAACAGTGTGCATAGTTCGTTGTGTCCGACTCAGTTCCAGCAATAAAAAAAATTGACGAGCAAAAAAAAAAAAAGACTCAGATCAAAATCAAAGATCGATGAGATCAATAAAATCATCGCCAATACTAACAGAATGCTGAGATTGCGGCGATGCCGCTATTGCTCGTCGGAGGTCGAGGCCACTGCTCGTCAGGGTCGCTGCTGTCGTCGGGCCTAAGGCTGTGGCCATCGCCGCTCCCGCTGCTCCAATGCCTCGTCGAGGTCGAAGACGACGTACCTGCTACTCCCCGCCGCCACTCCTACTGCTCGCCGATGACGACGCCACTCCTACTGCTTGCCGTTGACACTGCCGCTCCCACTGGTCATCCATGACGAGGCCATCACACCTGCTACTCACCGAGGACATCGTCGCTCTCGTTTTGAGGACGATCCGATGAGGCCTGCGTGAAAGGAGAGATGAGAGAAGGAGAAACGATGGAAGAGATGTGGATGGTAGGAGATGGATTCGGACCCTCTGACGTGCAAGAGCAACGTCAGAGGCGTGCAGTTCCTGGCAGGGTTTTAAATTTCCCGCTATAGCTGCCGCTATCTTCCGCTATAGTTGTTTGAGAAGGGTTCTAGCTATTCGCTCTCATATACAATTTAACCGCTATAGCTCAATTTAGCCCGCTATAGCTGTTTGAGAAACTAACCGCTAAATGTCTTAGCCCGCTATTTAAAACATTGGTTCCTGCACATCCACCGTCCAATCTCATCTAGCGGCTCACAATCGTTCCCCCAATAATCTTCTTCCTCCTCTGTCCACTGAAGCGTGTTACACTGCCTCCGCCATGGCTCTTGACCTCTCCATCCAACATGCCACGTATAGCAGCGGCATAGAGAAGGGGAGAACGGCGAGGAGCGTGGTTGTTGTGTCGCTCCCATATGCGCGTCTCATACGTGGTTTATGCGGCCCAGTGCAGAAAGTTCTCCCAGCAGAACGAGTATGCATGTCGTTGAGTTCCATTGTAGTGATGTTCAAGTACTACGATCCATCTGAAATCAACAACATATGAAGAAAAATATATAATGATCGATTGAGAATGAAGGGAGAATAATGTGTTTTTTACCTTCATTTTTAGCAAAAATTCGCCCCCCTTACCCTCCCAACCGATTTGTGAACAGTGAACTGGTCGAGATGAAAAGCAGTTAGCGGTTTGGGGAGTATTTATAGACCCAACACACCTCAAACGAGTTAGGTACACAAAGCCCGTGAAAGGTGTTGTTCATATCTCAAACGGGCTTAAATTGAGTTGCCTGTCGCAAGTATCGACCTACCTGTGACTGGCCAGAAAACAAATCCGTCACAGGTGGCGGCCCATTACCTGTGACGGCTTATAATTATGCGGCCCGTCACAGGTGAGGTGATACCACTGACGGGTTGAAGGGAAAACCCGTCACTGCCTCACCTGTGACGGCTTTGTCTTTCGGCCCGTCACAGGTGAGGTGATACCTGTGACGGGCCGCGGCCAGATGCCTCACCGATGACGGCATCCCGTATGACCTGTCAAAGGTGACGGTCAACACCTAGGAATTGAGTGGAATCATAATTTGGAATTCTTTCAGATGATTACCCTAGCAAGACTCAAGTTTGCTCATAGGGGATTCCTGGAGGTTTTCTTTTTGGCAGCCTGGCACATTTGGAAGAAGAGGAATGGTTCAATCTTTCAGAGCATTCAGCCCTCCTTCCAAGCCTGGAGATCTCTTTTTTGAAAGAAGTTCTTTTGCATATGTGCAGAATGAAGGATCCCTTAAAGCAAATTATTTTTAATTGGTTACAAGCTTTATAGTTTTATTCGGTTTCTTCTTCTGTAACTTTGTAAATATTTTTTGAGTTTTATAAAATTACACTGCTAGGCAAAATCTTGGCAGTAATTCCGGTCCAAAAAAAATGACAGTCATCAATGACCAAATCGTTTGCCTGTCACAGGTATCCCGTCAGAGGTGTGAGGATCTGGCATAGTGAGTGAAACGCCTGAAGCTGGGACTAGACAATATTGCTTTCTTCAAAGCGCATGCCTCTAAAAATTTTAGAAAATCAAGAATAAGATCGATCAAGCATAATGGGGTAGAGGTAGCTGACCATAATGGAAAATTCCAACTTATGTACTCCTATTACAATCAACTTCTGGGATCTGTCTCACAGCCTTCTTGGGAATTTGATCTACAACAACTATATACAGACGAAGAATGTGATTCGAACCTTCTAGCTGGACAAGGACTGCAGATCACTCAAGAATAGATCCTAACGTCAATTAAAGGTATGAATTCAACTAGTGCGCCAGGACCAGATGGATTTGGACCTAGTTTCTACCATGCTTCTTGGAGCTGGATCAAAGAGGATGTAATGAGGTTGGCTAGGAGCTTTACAACTTTGGGGCTAACCTTGAGAGGATTATATAGCCTTCATTGTTCTAACACGAAAGCCGGGAAAAGAAAACACTGTCGATTGCTACAGACCTATCTCCCTGCAAAATTTCTCACTAAAGTTTATCTCCAAAGTTCTTGCGACTAGACTCCAAAAAGCTCTAATGAAGATGATTCACTTGGACCAAACTGGTTTCCTCAATGGAAGATGCATCTCGGAAAATCTAATCTATGCGACTGAATTGATTCAAGCTTGCTATAAAAGGAAGTGCCCAACTATAATTATAAAGCTTGATTTTGCAAAGGCATTTGACTTGGTCAAGTCTCTTCCAAATACTTGCTGTCACAGGATTCCCAGAAATCTGGATTCAATGGATTCAGAGTTTACTCTGCTCCTCAAAATCTTTTGTCTTGATCAATGGAGTGCCTGGGAGATGGATCTCATGTAAAAAGGGGCTCCGGCAAGAAGATCCTTTGTCGCCATACCTGTTTTTTGGTTACCGATGTGCTACAAAGAATGCTCGAGCGAAACCAGGCAATCAGACACGCCATCTATCAGGATCGCCCTTGCGCCACTATACAGTACGCGGATGATACTTTAATCATCTGCCGAGCGGAAGAGGAGGATGTACAAGCACTTAGGACTTGTTTAGTTCCCAAAAATTTTCCAAAAACATCACATCGAATCTTTGAAAACATGCATGGAGCATTAAATATAGATAAAATAACTAATTGCACGGTTATGATGGAAATCGTGAGACGAATCTTTTGAGCCTAGTTATTCCATGATTAGCCATAAGTGCTACAGTAACCCATGTGTACTAATGACGGATTAATTAGGCTCAAAAGATTCGTCTCACGGTTTTCAGGTGAGTTATGAAATTAGTTTTTTCATTCGTGCCCGAAAACCCCTTCCGACATCCGGTCAAACATCCGATGTGACACCCAAAAATTTTCTTTTCGCAAACTAAACAAGGCCTTAAGGATACCCTTCTAAAGTTCTCTAATGCCACTGGGTTAAAAGCACAGTGATTACCCTGAATGTCGATCAGAACAAGGAGTTAATCTTGTCGGGACTGCTATAGTGCAAACTGGAAAAACTGCCGATGGCCTGTCTCGGGCTTCCTCTTTCTGTCCACAAGCTATCTTCGGCTGACCTGCAACCTTTGGTTTCCAAGTTAGATGGTTTCTTATCTGGATGGGAAGCCTCTCTTTTATCGCAGGCAGTCTCCCGGTCTACGCGATGTCTGCATTCAGATTACCCCCAAAAACCATAGAGGAAATTGACAAACGAAGATGGGCTTTTCTCTAGACTGGAGACGATGTCTGCTCGGGAGCACAATGCCTGGTTGCCTAGGATTCAATATGCAAGCCAAAGGAACAGGGAGGGCTCGAAATCAAAAACCTGAAAATTCAGAATGATGCGCTCCTGCTTAAACGCCTATTCAGTATGTACAACTCGAAGATCTCATGGACAAAATGGATCTGGAAAGAACACTCAGATACTCCGCTTCTAACATCTTTTCGGCTTGGGCCTCACTGGACCTCAATGCAGAAATTGCTGCCTGATCTATAAGCCCTAACTGAAGTCGACGTTGGAAATGGGTTGCAAACTTCTGGCATGATCGATGGATAACCAACGAGACTTTAGCTTCAATTCGGGCCCCTTTACACCCATGCAACTAATTATCAATTTTCGGTCAAAGATGCCTTTCAACGAGGAATAACAGAAGATTTTGTTCCAAGACTATCTGAAAACAGCTAGAGCGGAAATGCAGTGTCTGCAAGTTTTGCTACAGAACTTGCGAGATGAGCCGGACATTCGACGAAGTGGAAAATTGGGCAAGCTAACGACGAAGAAAATATATGATGCAAGGTTATCCCCTGGCATATCGTCACCAAACTGGGGTTTAATCTAGCAGTGCAGAGCGACGCTGAAAGTAAAGATGTTCACATGGCTACTCGTCAGGGATCGCCTTTCCACAAAAGGAAACCTGCTGAAGAAAAAGATAGTGCAAACGTCGATTTTGCACAGGGGGAACATTAGAGTACAACCGCAAATTCAAGATCTGCAGCTCCTCCACCAACTGAAACCAACTCACACAGTGCCAGCGCTTCACTATCAAGTATTTTATCCGCTCTGTATGTGGGCAATCTGGAATCATCGTCATCATGTCGTTTTCAAGGAAAAAAACCCCCTCGATTGGATCCTGCCTGCCTTGAAAACCCCCTCGATTGGATCCTGCCTGCAAAGTTGCATCAGCGAGGAAGCTCTCTAGGCAGAGAATCTTAAGATTGAAGACCGACATGTAATCTCCGTTTGGAAAGAAATTTTCTCCTCCCCCTACAAACTCTAAATATGTTGTAATGAATTTTTCATCCTCTATGCAATGACAAAATTCAGGTGGGAAAGCTCTCCCCCCTGGTGATTTAGTCTAAAAAAGTTCGATGGTAAATTCAACGGTGTAATAACACGACAATTTTGATCTCCTATCGCAGAGGCAGTAGGCAATTTCCCACCAACAACACAACACATGACATCTTCAGAGATTATTATTCATTTCCCACCAACACCACAACACATGACAGACCGTCTTGCGGCAAAAGTTAGAAGACGTCAGGATTGAAGTGCCCGGGGATGGAGTTGTTCTGCTGAGCCTGCTTCAGATGCATCGTCAGCGCATAGTTGTTTATCTGCAGCATTTTTGACCCCAGAAGATTCTTCATCAGTATGTATGTTAGGCAGAAAAAGAAAGAGACTTGCAAAAGGAGATAGGATTGTGGTTGTCACCTCTAGGGTCCTCAGTTGCTCCTGGTACTGCACAACAAGTTGCTTCAAACTCTGAACCTCCTGGCTCCTCTCGTCGAACTCCTTTTGGCGCTCATGTTGAATGGCGACCGCTCGCTTGAGGACAGCGTTCTCTCGCAGCACGACGGTCAATTGCTCCTTAAGCATCATATTTTCCTGTACAGAAAGAAAAGTATGAAAGTATTCGATGTTATTGTTACTCCTAAATCATGCCTATTCAATGTTTTCTACATGCCGAATTGCTGACCAAACACTACGATGTTTTTTACACCCTAGAGAAGATAGACACACGTGTACCTTTTGCAAGTTTTGTGCTGCATCAGCTCCTGTACGCTCCACGATTGACTTCTCCAAAACTTCTAAAGCTCTTGAGGCGCGAGCACGCGCATCGCCCATGTCAGATGCATTTGTCATCTCTCTGACAAATAGCTCAACCCAGTCAGAACCACTATTACCTGTCTGGCAACTATCTGCAGCAGGTGGGTGTTCATTAGCTGTACTCACACCACCATTATTAACAATACCTGCCAAGATATGCAAAATAGTTGCTGTTGTCATATATACAGTATGCTACATTTGCACAAGGGAGTGAGATGCAACTGATTCATGTGTTGTGAGAGGAAACGATAGTTTAGAATTGGCTTGGGTTTTCCTTTCTCTTTCCTTGTAATCATTCTGTAAATATTTTTTTAATAATATAGTTTAACATTGCTGAACAAAGCCTGGCAGTATTTTGGTAGAAAAAATACAAAGAACTTGGGTAGTATATAGCCAGAAAATGCAACGCGAGAACTTGACAGCTTGGGGACACACTGAGAAGGAATACACAACTATTCTAAATATGGTGAATACAAAAGAATGGAAGATAGAAGATAGGTGGATGCGGTCATCAGAATTTATGTCTAGTTAATCATGCACACTACATATAACATAATTGACTGAATCATGTCCAGTGTCTTCAATTGAATAGCACATTACGTTGCAGAATATAAACATAAGACAGACATCAAAGAAACTGTTGCACAATATAAACATAAGAACAGGCATCAAAGAAACCAGCGAGGCTAGAGATCTCTGAATAATATTGATAGACAATTTGAAAGAGTATATCATGACCCACATGGATCGTTATGATAGATTGGTACTGCAGTGTCTAAAATTTAAGTGTGACAAAAGCAAGAAGTACTAGTGCATGAGAATTATATGCACGGATCCTAGAAATAAAAAGCTTTTGGTTAAAAGCTGAACCTTCAACAGACGGATAAACTGCTGTGGGGAGCCCATTTTCAGATTTGCAACCAGTAGCTGATAAGATAGCCTCTGTAGACTCCAAGCGCAGATTGTTTAAACTCTTTATTGCTGAATCCAAATCATCTCCAGAAGCATCAAGAGCTCCTTCGAGCAACTAAAATGAATTTTCAGAAACCATGATCAGTTAGTTATATGGCATAGAGATAATACTAAGTGCACAAATACCTGGCATTACTACGAAGGATAAACATTACGCAGAACTAACAAAGGATACACGCATGAATTTGCCCATGCAACAATCATTTGATATAGTGTAGAAGAATATAAACACAGCTGTTCAGTGCTCATCAACCTTGCCTAGTCGCTGCAGGCAGGAAACCACAACTTTCTCGAATGAGAGAGTGTAGCTTTGCAAAACTCCAAGAAACATTACATGTAGAGATGTAATCTCTAAGGTGTACTCATAGTCATCGGCATAGTGGTGCCCATCATCCAGTACTGGAAATGATAAGCATGTAGAAATTGTGCCATCAATTGATTTGATACCTATAGGTGGAACTGGTATGTTTTCCTTATCTAAAAGGATCTGAACACTGAATCCATAGGTAAAGAGTGGTAAACAAACACATACAGGAAAGCAGTAGATTCAATGCTATCAAAGAAAACACCAATGCAAAAGCATCTCCCAAAGCCTCCAAGTTCGCTCCTTTTTCCTCCCCAGACCGCAGGGCATCACAAGATCATCTAACCAAAACGCCACAAGAGCCCTAATTCCGATTGGCATGACCTTCGTCCTTACACCTCCACAAAGGAAGTGAAAATGCCCACTTTCTGATGAAAGGATCCAGCTTGCAGCAATCCATACACCAGAACAACAAGTTCGACCCCACAAAACAACCCGTGAAGACAAAATGGGATCACAAATCTAAGCCATAAAGAACACGCATTTTTTTTCCTCATCTTAGCCCCGCCCAAATTAGTCACCGGAGATCCCACGCAGACCAGGAAAATTTACCCATGAATCATCGTCGCCACACCTCAACATGCACGCACCCACCTCACCTCACCTCCCCCCAAACACGGGATCCCAATAACAAACCGCTCAGTTTCCGCCTCAAAAATGATACCAGTATCCAACTACCGCATCCTCCTTCAAAATTCGACAAGAGGAGGAGAAAAGAAAAGGACGGACCTGGGGATCCATGTCCGGGAACAAGGAGGAGAGGTGGTGGAGGTGGGCCTCCCGGCGGCGGTGAGGGGAGCGGCGGGACCTCTTGGCCGGATGGTGGGAGTGAGGGGAGGGAGGGGACGGCGGGAGGAGGTCGTCGGCGAAGATGGCGGAGGACCTCTTGCCACAGACTACCGCAGACATGGTGCCCCTCGCCTCCTCCTCCACCTCCTCCTCCTCGCGCTGCCGCTCGCCGCCGCCGCCGTCCTACTCCCCGCCTCCGCCGCCCATCCCCTTCCTTCCCCACCGCCGATCCGCCGCCGCCGCGCCTCTCCTCCTCTCGATGGGATTGGGTTGGGTTGGTGGGTGGGTTTGGGCTCGAGGCGGATCGCGGAGGCGGAGGCGGAGCTCGCGATGGTTTAACGACGGTAACTTGGACCGATCGCGCTGTCCCCCATTGATTACGTCGGCTTTTTTCCCTTTTTTTTTCTTTCTTTTCTCTCTCTCTCTCTCTCTCTCTACTGATACTACTGTGATGAGGTGTGAACGCGCTACGCGCCCGGTGGCGGTGGCCGACAGGTGGGGCCCAGATGGAACGTGCTTTAGGCGGACAGGTGGGCCCTGCACTGTGCCCAGATGGAGTGCTACTTTTTTTTTTTTTTTGCGTGGGCCGGGTGGGCGCTTTTTCTTGCCGTCGTGGACTCGTGCCGCGGAGGGGCGATTCCCCATCTTCCACGCGCTCCGGTTCGACGTGGGTGCCGTGTCAATGGTGAAAAGACCATGTGACTGAACTAAATTACATTCACAACTCGTAATAAAGTTCTAAAAGTAAAAAAAAAAAAAACTCTCATCTCCAGCGATGTGACCCTATGGTAATTGCTTTCAAAACTCGTGTAGTTCTTTAAGAAAAAAAGTTTCTCCGGCAATATAGCCCCTATATAGGCTTTTTTTACATGGGTTTGATACCGCGGTGAAAGAGATGAGGTGTCTCGGTATCAGCATGTCCTATAGAGAAAACGTTGTCTCGGGAAGAGACTAGGAGGTATGAGAGGCAAGCACAATGAGTAGTCTTAAAAGAGAAGAGGAGAATAGGTAAGTGGTACCTGAAGATATGATATCATGAGGAAAACGGTGGTATGGTCAGTGAAGATTGCTCGGTATGACGACGATGTGGCCGAACGATGTCAACCGCCCCCACCACCGGCCAGTCAAGGCTGCTTGTTGCGGCGGACAATAAAATGACACCAACAAACAGATCAGATCTGGGCACTGAGCGGTAGATTTTAGATGGTTATGTGTTAAAAGGGTAGCTTGAGTGGCGTCGGAGGGTAGGGAGATGGAGGTGACGCTGGAGATAGGGAAGATCGGGTTAGGGTGGCGCACCATCAGGGGAGAAGAAGAGGAAATGTTGAAAGGGGAAAATGAGGAAAGTGGCTAGGAAGGTTATAAATGTAATTGAGTCGCTAGCAAGTAGGACAAAAGTCTTTAACCGTAAATACATAGTTCTAGAGGTGTTTTCTCTATTTGTTTAATTAAAGTATATTTAGTAGGTTTATTGCTTGAAACCTAAAATGGAGATAAGACCCAGCGAATACAACACCTATCTAAAACTACGTCACAATGCTAATGTTTGGATAAGCAGCGACGCTTATTAGCGAAAAAATAATGTGTAAATTTTATATACGTATACTTTTAGCAACTTAAAAATTCAATTTCTAGCGACGTCCTAGTAAACTGAAGTGCAAACGATTGAGATCAAATCGTTGTGAATGATCTTGTAGCGGCCTTGTTCGGAAGACCTACTTAGGCCATTCCCAACCCAATGACTAGAATGGTGTCCATAGCATTAAACAAACTGCCACATAGAATGAAAAGTGACGTGGCAAGTGAATAAGGCCATTCTCAACCCAATAACTAGGATGGTGTCTATAACATTAAATAAGCTACCACATAGGATAAAAAGTGATATGGCAAGTGAATAAATGAGGAAAGAGAAGGAAACCATGTCTTGCATAAGACATGATTTCTACACAATATCCACAACATTATGTGAGATAAGTAGCATTAAATTTAAGTATTGAATAGTGGTGTTTGTATTGGAAGAGTGGTGTCTAGTACTAGTTTCTTGATGATGTGGAGTTTATGGAAACTATGTCTAATGTTTTGGGTTGGGAATGGCCTAAATGAGGAAAGAGAAAGAAACAATATCTTGCATGAGACATGGTTTCTTCACAACATCCAAGATATCATGTGAGATAAGTAGCATTGAATTTAAGTATGGAATAGTGGTGTTTGTATTGGAAGAATGATGTCTAGTACTAGTTTCTTGATGACGTGAAGTTTATGGAAACCATATTTAGTGTTATGGGTTGGGAATGGCTTTACCACACGGCTGCAGCTGCAAAGCGCAGCCAACCAGCCGCTGCAACTAGCCAATAGTAGCTACAACCTATAGATGTTGAAGCTAGTTTGTGTGCAGCCGAACCAATTGGCTGTACAGCACAGCCAGGCGGCTGTAAAATTTGGGCTACCGAACAGACCCATACTACGGAGTACATCCGTATTTTTCTTTATTCCATTATTAAAAAAGAACATCCGAATAAAAAAATTCAGGATACGCCTTTTAATCTTCTGTATCGCCTTGTGTCAAGAACATTTAATAAAGTAAAAAAGAAAGCGACTTGAAAACTCTTAACGAAAGACGAAAGCGACATGGAAAATATTACACAGGTGGCGGCTACTATCTGTATAAAGCTTACGCACGTAATGATCTAAACATCAGGCAGGGTCAGGCAGGGTCAGGTGTCCATGCCTGAGTAAATTACGCTCTTATTACCAGTTGTATGCAACATGAGAAGTTTTCAGTCTGGAAGAGGTGCAACTGCATGAGTAATAAGTACTGACTAGAAGTATAAGCGCGGCGCCACGCCGCGCGCAGGTGCACATGCAAAGATGCTTAACAGCTTAAGCAAAACAAATGTTAAACACGTATGGAATAACTACCATGTATACAGAATAAGCTTCAATTTTAAAGACGTGTTTAAAACAAATAGATAATGTAGTACAATAGCAAATTGTTGGAGTAACTCACTATCGCTCAAAACTATTGAAAAGCTCAATCTTCTAAACAAAACATAATGTATAAATTGCCCAAGTGGTCACGATAACAATTTGCCAAGTGATTGCGATAAAAAAAATTGAGTTTTTGTACATTGAAACTACCAGACGTCAGGAGCTATAACGGTGAAATAGATGTCCTAGAATTTGGTATGGAATGGTCTGTAACGGTGAAATAGATGTCCTAGAATTTTCTTCAAGCATATGTACCAATCTTTTAGTGTAACTTTAGAGCTATAATGAGATCCCAACACCGTTAAAAAAAATGAGATCCCAATGGAACAATCACAGCTGCTACATTGTCTACTGTCCCTTTCTCTAAAGCAAGATCAATTACATAATCTGGCAAATTCTGTTGCGTTAGTGCAAAGGATCCTTATTCTTGGTTAACACCAAGTTTCACATGCAACATTCGATCACAGACATCATGCATAGTCATTTTCTCAAATACGCCATCATGCAAATTCTGTTGGTTAACACCAAGTTTCGCATGCAACATTAGATCACAGACATCCTGCATAGTCATTTTCTCAAATACGCCATCATTTGGTAACAGAGATTCACTCTTGTCAGTTTAGGTGTCAATGTTACATCACACCAACAAAAACAGTAAGACTGGTAAATTCAACCTATCCAATAAATTTATATATTAATTAACAGAAGAATAATTCACATATTTCATATCACTGGCCAAAAGTTGCAAGCAAAAATATTGTTTGCATTGCTAATGAATGTAGTACGTATGTATTGAGAATCTGATCATCTGGCACTTCCTACATGACAGGAAAATGAGACGATGATAAAAACATGAACTTATTAAACAGAAGACAATTCGTGGACACGACAAATCATATTTTATTAATAAACAGTTTTACAACGAAACAAAGAAAATTAAGTAAGGCCAGAAAAAGACCTAATGTTGTTTCTTTTTATTGTGTTCATACCCCAAATAGCCATTAATATCTTAGAGGTAAAAGAAATTCCAAAAACACAAGGCATAAGACAAGTTTCTTGAAATTGCTGAGTGAACATATTAAGACGGCATTCGCTTTTTGAAAGCTTAGGTATGAAGCAATCTTATAATTAGCCTACTACTGTCACAAAATACGGTGAATGAAAGTATTGTTCCTGTTAATTCCTTTTGGGCCGGAACTGTTAAAGCAAAGGTCTTTACTTACTCAGGACACACCGATACAGAAATATAAAGTGCATGAGAAAGGGTTGTGCACAATAAGCTAGGATGGGCTCTGTGTTTGTGACCTCATTTAATACAAGTAAAATTCTCTGTTTTGGCATAATGGCGGTAGACACGTTTCAGCAAACATTCCTGAAGTTCTTTCGACCGCATCTAACTTCAGCACTTATGAACCTATGAAAAAGTTAACTGATACAAAATGCATTTTGGTTTAGTTATATCCAACTTCAGAACTTATGAACCTATGAAAAAGTTGATTGATAAAAAAGATGCATTTTGGTTTAGTTATTTCAACTGACCACTGCCATATATGGTAATTGTCCTAGAAATCAGATTAACTACTTTGGTTATCCATAATTCTACATTTTAATAGTGCTGTAGGGGCAATTGATTTATCATTTATGGACAATGTAGCATAAATAATGTTTTGACAATGGTGTACTTCTCAAAGTTGAGGACCTCAAAAGTCAAATCCCTGTAAGTTTCAGCCCCTATGTTCATTAAAGAAGGTGCAGTTTTCATCTTAGTAAAGAACAGTAGAACACTATTTCAATTAGAATTCATGAAGTAGCAGAGTTCGCTGACTGCATTTATAATTTGATTTCAGAAACCTTAAAACATAAGATTATTCAGTTAGAAATTGCCTAGACCAAACTGAATACCGAAACAGTATGTTTGCATCATCCAAAATTGTTGGAAGCATACGATATCTTAATTTGTTTCAACAAGAACATACCCCTAATTTGAAGTCCCCAATATTTGTCATTTTCCAATCATGTTTGGAAAAGAAGCAAAAGTAATTCACTCACCTGTATTCCTTGAGAAGGCAACTGCAAGTTTTGAGAACATCCACAACATCAGTTGAAGGGACTACAAGCACATGCCATCAACCCTGTCATGGTGTGCACCCCCATAGCTCCAACCCCGATACTGCTGAGAACATCCTACACTTGCATCGTGTGCACCCTGATCTATCAAACAAAGCCAAACCATCTCCTTTTGCTTGTCAATTTACCAGCACAAGAAGCAAATTTCCAGTGCATCGAGCGGAAAATGAGCAGAAGGAAGTCAATACTTTGGAACGGTAGGAATCTTGGAATGAAGAACAAGAAGGCGATTTGCCCTCGTCCATAGGTGAGCCTCACGCATCACGGGTGGAACCTGACAGAACCATGGCTCCTCCTGCCGCTGGTGAGATACCTCTGATTCTGCGACCATGCACAGTGCTTGCTCCCTCGCCTAGTAAGGCGCGATTTCCGTATTACCCCGACATCATCTCCCCCTAAAGTAGCCGCAAAATCCGCCTCGTCAGGCATAAATCACATAAAAAAAGCCCAAATCAAAGAGCCACCAATTGAGCAGGTCGTTTGAGCAAGCAAAAATACCTAGCAAGAAATGCAAGCCCAAAACCAAAGAACGGAAGAAATGCTGACCTGGGTTGTGGCGGCAGCTGCAAATGATGCGAGAAGGGGGAGAGCTTGAGAAGCGGCGATAGGCCGGTGGGAAGAGGACTGAGGGGGACGACCTATTATCCATGATCCCGACGCCAAGGCACGGGGTAATGGTGGCCGGGTGGAGACGCTCGTCCGCTTGCTCTACCTCGGCGCCTCAGGCCTCGCCGTCGTCCCAGTGGATCGATCGCTGCCAAGCCCCCTCCAGCCCTCTATTCTCTCGGCGTGGCGACAGCCGGGCCCCGGGGGAAGATTGACGGCAGCAGGAGGCGGGACAGGAGGCCGGCAACGAGCGAAGAAGGCGGAAATGATGGCGAGCGACGATGAGGAAGAAGGTGGTCGGCGTCGAGGGTAAGGTCCAACACCCACCAGACCATCACCTTCTTCCTACCCGCGCCTCCCACCGCCGCCTACGCCAGTCTTGCCCTAGATCTCAGGGACGCCTCCGTCGTGGCCGCTCGCTCCCGCCCGCCTAAGCCCGACGCCGCCGCTCGAGGGCGGAGGCGTGCAGATCCGCGCGCTGCCGGCGCTACCGCTTCCGCCAGGCCGTTCCCGACGACGGAGGCCGCCGGATCCGTGTGCCGTCGTCGGTCCCGAGGACGGGGAGCAGCGGATCCGCTCGCCGCCGTCATTCCCGTGACGGCGGCGCCCGTGCGAGCGGGCGTGGGAAGGATGGCGATGGCGGGGGAGCGCGGACGACGGTGGTGGCGGCGACGGCGACGGGGCGAGCGCGGAAGAAAGCGGTGGCGACGGGTGCAGGGCGGACGGCGGCGGCGGCAGTCCGGCGGGGGCGAAGGAATGGAGGGAGGGTTTGGGGATGGGGATGAGGATGAGGGGAGTTGTTTTTCGTAAACACCCCTGTGTTTTTCCTGTTTACAGCGCTACCCCCTAAAAACAGAATTTTCTCTTCTTCGCATTATATTTGTTTCAAATACAAGGGTTTTTCCAGAAGAAACATAACAGCGTGTCAGTTGGCTTTAGGATGTATGCGATATTCCGTTGAAATGCGAGGAGTTTTTTGCAAAATTTCCAGATCGCAGGTGTCGTGCATGCACGATAAAACCGGACACAGCGGGTGGAACGAAACCGACACGCAGCATCGCTAAACATGAGATTAACAGGAAGATTACCGGTTAACCGCCTTCTGCCAGTCGCAAGGGCGCTCGCGAGGAGCAGTCATCGCAAGACGACGACTTGTTAATTAACGAGATAGCCAGAAAAAAATTCCAAAAAATGAGAAAAACAGTGGGGTTAGGGGAGTTATTGATTGATGATTTAACAGTTGAACACTCTATGGGTGAAGAAGATTAATCAGAGTTTTGACTATAGTGTACAATGCTTTCCTGATGGGAACTCACCATCTGAAACATCTGTACAAAGATACAACCATGCAGCTATCCATCAACTCGGCAATTACAAATTGAAGTATGGTGCAAAAAAAGGGGAACCCATGTTCTCTACCACTCGTTGCAAGCCTCCCCAAAACCACATGAGCCCTACCGTTCTCCCGCTAGGAGGCCAGGCTCAGAAGCCACCTAAATATATTATCCTTGCTCAATCTCTGTAAATAAGAGATACAACACCACCACATGCTTGATCTGCATGTAAGGAAGATTTTGATTTTTTTTCTCCACTCCTGTTACTCCCGCATTATAGCAATACTCATCATATACCTTTGAGAAGGTAGCATATCTAGAAGAGCTAATTCACAAGAATATACACTGGTTTTTCTATCTGTCCAATAACCAATTAAGCACCGTCTTTTTTGGCATGATTCCATCACTACCTTCTTTCTCCGTCTTCACAGCAGTATTTACAGCATTACGGATGAGAGAATTCAAGCGCAACCTCAGTTGTGCATTGTCAATAAGCAGATCAGATAACATTTTTGTTGTCTCTTCATCAGTAACATATGCATCTTCACTGCTCATGGTAACTGAGGATTTACCATCAGAATTATCGCCATCATCAGAAGAGCCCTGTTCATCATCTCGTGACAGAAGTTGAGCCTGAGAGATTGCGAGAGGGCGATCATTATAGAACACAGATTGTGAATGTAACTAACAGATCCGCTTTCATGGGCTTGTGGAAGCGAGAACTTCATGAAAACTGAAGCATAACATTGAATATTCAAAATCAATTTCTAAATGGACAGGTACATAACACTGAAAACAATGTCTTCTATACCAAGATGACCATTACATTGGTCATTGGCAAGACTTCTTTTTAGGTATAGTGACGCCAGTAAGTGATCTAAAGTAAATGCAGCTACGATTGTAAAATAGGAAAAAAAAGTTTGTGAAAATATAGATAATTTTACTCATTTTGTTAACTGTTTCACTGATTCTGAAATGATATCACTCTGCAGCTGGGAAGATGAAACTGTTCCCCAGAGCTAACCAAAACTAACACCTAAACCTTGTTCCAATAGAATCAAATGAATGCAGCTATGAAGGTTAACACAGATCAAAGCTAGAATGCCCAACTAAGTGACTCAAACTTCAAACATAAGCAGAGGCTGAGGAAACTATAAATCAATTTGGCCAGGAGTGTTCCAAATCTTTGACTCCAGCTTCTTTGAAGAAGCTAGTGTCAGCCTGTCAGGTACTATCTGATGTTTCCGTCAGAGTTTGAGCTCAACTTTCTTAGTGTGCCTTTTCCGTGAGAAGCTAGAAGAGGAGTTTGAATGACAATAACTAACCAAAAGATATTTAAAACATTACCTCAGCAACAAGCAGGCGTATTCTATTGTCTGATGTTGTCACAAGATCTAAAGCATCAGGCAAAGATGATAAATCAATAGTCATGGTGTCTTGCTCATCTGCAACAAACTTGGCAGTACATTCTTGTAGACGCTCACGGAGCAGTCTGCATTCGTGAAGAATTTTTGCACGGGACAACCTCGCACGTGCTGACCGCTGTTTCTCCCTGTTAACAATCCTCTGTAATATATAATAAATACAATTAGTAGCTAGAGAGAATGCCAATTGCAAGAAGTATAACTACCAGAAGCTTGAATTTAAGAAAACAAACAATGGTGATAGGAATATTGGATCAAAGTTGTTGATAAATCAGCTGTTATGGGCGTTGGTGCTTGAAGCATGGACAGTGATGCATATTGTAGGACAGAATATGGGAAGGGTTTGCATACCTTCCAAGAATATCTATTGCCTAAATAATTATTAGTTTCAACTTTCAAAGCACGGGGATTGGTTATTTTGTACCCTATCTATCATTAGGAAGGATCTGATTTAGCCAGGAAATTAAAGATGTTTTTTTAAGAAGGTACTTTTACACTCTCTCACATTACAAAATCATAGTCATAATAAGAAAGTAATTTCAAACATGAATCCAACAATACCCTTTTCTTATGGTAAAACCTAAATATTATTGGATTAATAGTTGGTCAAAGCTCTTCAAAATTGGACAGGCAAAATACACCTTATATTCCTGAACGGAAGAGTAATGACCTTCTTGAGGGTCAAACTACTATTTACATGAAAAATACCCACGGGTGTGTACAGCAGCAGTCTGAGTCATCCCTATAAAAGGACTCGTGTACCTTGATTTTGATTAAGCATCAATAACAAAGGTAAGGTTTCTGCCGAAACCCTATCTAATCAAAGCCTCTAGCCGTGCCAGGACAAGCCCACACGACCTGAGGGAGATCACACTATCCCTGGTCTTCTGATCAACCATATCATTAGTGTGCAAAGCAAAACAACAAAAGAACACCTCACCCCTTCATTCTCTCAATTTCTTTAGTAAAGTGGTGTACAATCAGGTAACATTACATTAATTCAACTGTCCTCCAAGAGTGATCGTATATAGATAAAGAAATCGCTGTTGAATCTAGCTTGTGTAGATAGAAATCTTTATTAACCCGGGCTTGACAAAAGGAATCACATAAAGAATAGGTGGCTGTGCTGGTTATATAATAAAAAAAGGGAAAAAGTCCATAAGTTTGTTGATCATCTTGTCAGATACCAAGTAGGCAAGTACAACAATTCATGATAATATTCCAAAAATGGAATATATGTTGCATGGGTGGTGGAAATGCAGAAATTAGGATAATAAGTTAGAAGTGGAAAAGCAAACACTCAAGATGGCTTGCATGCTTTCAAAGGCTTCCTCTTGTCTAATGACTTTGACAAGCCACTTTCTCTTAGCTACAACCAAAATCTAGTTTTTAACTTGTAAAGGGTATGCTCTCCTGGCTTTGAGCAATGAGAGGCCAGCCATAGCAACAATTTCACACAATTTATAGATAATGTCATAGTTCTGCGAGAAAGAAAAACTTTAAATTTCTTTAAATTTGCATTTATACCTCTAATTCAGTCTTCTCCTCATGATACTGATTCAGCACTTTCTTCATCTCTTTTTGGGAGTTCCGAAGAGATTTCACCTCTTTAACAAGAACCTTTATATCTGCTTTAGACTTTGCCTCGACTTCTCCAAGATGTTGCCTCAAACTCTCAACTTCTTTTCGTTTAGTTTCTAGTTCTTCCAGTAACATTTCTTTTTCACCGCTAGCAGTTGTTTTCTCTGACTGCACACGAGTTTTCTCATTCTGCAATTAAGTAGAAAGAAATGTAAGAAAATACTTGTAAGATGGATAGTAAGAAACCAAACCATGACGACAAAGAGGAAAACCAACTTGTTCAATCTTCAGGTTTGACTCCATTTCAGAGTACTTCCTGTAGAGCTCATCCTTATCCCATTGCAGTTGAGTAATTTTCTCTCTTTCAGTCAAGACAGCATGCTGTAGAATCTCTCTGTCTTTCTGCTTTGTAGCTTCCAACTCAACCTCCAAATCTTTGACCTGCACATAATAGCAGAGAAGCACAAAAACAATGTATGTCAAGAAAGTAGAACAAAAAAACACAAATCAATTTATGTTAAACTCGTGGCATGTAAAACAAAGCATATCATCATGTGTTTAAGCATAATCCATAGGCATCACAAATGAATGTCAGGTAGAAAACGTAACCTTTGTTGCAAGATATTCTTTGACAGCCACTTCCTGATTTAGTCGTGCTATGAGATCCTCCATATCAGTTTTTGCTGTCACCTGTCTTCTGTCCATGGTGATCAAAAGTCTAGTCAACTTCGGCCTTTGATCAGCGGGAAGGATGATTTGTGCATCCATATCATATAAAAGCTGCATATCTAAACCTGTAAATTGTTCTGTTTGGCTATGTCCATCAATTCCACTTGGAAGATCCACAGGACCATCCCAAAGGGAACTACTAACTCCAGGAACCGATAATTCACTGCCCCTCAAAGAACTCAAATCACTTCCTATACTTTCAGCAGAGTCCTTCCTGGCATGGCCAGGGTTAGAATCGTGATCCTCTTCGGAAACCACTCCCTTATAAGTATCTATGGAACCATTCCTAACACCATGTTCCAGAAAGACATGGTTCTTTTTCCTGTGATTTGACATGCTACTAACCCGCTCATTGGGCTGATCTAAGATAGAATCTCCCAGCATACCATTACCAGTTGCTCCTGTCGGACCGTTACCATAAGCAAGGGCTGAATTCATTTGACTGGACTCAGCGAGAACACCTGAACCATGTTCATCAGGACGCGGAGAAGAATCTGCACTACTTTTTGCTGAAGAACCCGCTTCAGAAGGGTGCTGATTCCAATCTTGGTAATCTTGGATTCAGAAAAATAGAGTAATTAAACATTTGCTAAAAATGTTAAGAATTTTTAGTTAATAAATGGATCAATGCACAATCAGGAAAAAGTGAGTCTTCAATAGAATATGTCAAGCAGAACATACATGAGCGTGCAGCAGCTTCCAGATCAAGAAAAGCAGCAACAGGTGCACTTCTTGACAACTCAATGTCAGAAAGTAGCTTTTGCATCCACTCCTCCAAAGCGTTCCTTCTCTGCAAACAAAACATTTCAAGAACCACCGGTCAAAAAGGCTAAGCACAACTGAATGTAGTATTTGACATCGAACAAAGCAAAATTTAATCAATATACATAACAGCTAACCTCTTCTAGAAGCACCCTGCTTGAATTTATTCTTGAAAAGGCATGCTTCGGTGGAGCAGGGGGGATTCCTTTTCTGGGAAATTCCTGCTTAAGCTGCAGTACAGGAGAATCTTAGAATGAAGAAATGATATTGGAGTAGAGGTCGAAAATGGAAAGTAATAATCTTTTTTTCTCAGAATCATATCCAAGATGAGATTTGCAAAATGCCCACGTTCACTATAGAAACCATAAAATTGCAAAAGGTGAAGTCCTCATTATGAAATCACCAGCGGATGATGCAAAAATCTGTATAAACTACTTTGGCCCAGGTAAGCATACCGTACACTAAGTCAAGATTTATAATAACATTATGTTTTAAAGTATCTGAAGTCTGACTACCCGTGTGATGCAATGCACCAAAAATCCTAAGTTGCAACAGAAATCACTGGAGAAGCAAGCAACTGTGCATTCAATTTACTAGCAGACGTACGTCCAATTCAAAGATTTGATTACATTTTCAAATTTAATGCCAGATAGATTAATCTGGCAGACCACTCAGGATACGATAGGGGATTATTCTTATTTAAAAATCAATGGAGGTTGTTCTTGAAAGGTATGTTCCAACTGAAAATTTTAGTGTGCTTCTAGTTCAGGAAAGAAGGTTGGTACAATTTAAAGACACTTGGCATGTGAAAGAAGAAAATAGCAAAGAGGTGTCTCAACTTACATCAGAAGATAACTTTAGAAAGTCACTAAACCTTCGAAGAACTCCGTGGCTAGAGCTGATGCCTTCTGGAGATTGTATACCAACATGTATCCTGTAAAACTGTCCTTTATGGGCATTAAAATGAGATCATAAAAAGAACAGTACCAAAGTTCACATCAAACAGGAATTGCATGATATATGTAACAGAATTACATAAGTGTCTCTTGCCTGTCGATCACGACTAAACTAGTGAGCCAAAAGAGGGGTTAAGATGCACCACAGTTACCAAAACACCAAAAAGTATATTTCTGCCAGTGGGTCACCCTGAATCATTAGCACAATACTTCCTATGGCATGCCATGTTGGCATACACCATCATGGCATGGGGTGCACGTGAGTTTATGACTTCAGCCATGGCTATTGCAATTTGCACTTGTCCCCCATGAGTTTTGGCCTTACATAGTTCTCTCTCACCCCCAACTCAAACCCCCTGTGTACTGAGACAAGTGAGGCAGTTGTGCGAAGAGTGAGAATCACCTCTAGTGTACTGCACATCAGCGATTGGTTATCACAACAAAATTTGCACCCCATACAGGGGCATGCCTCAACACGCCATGTAGTCATTAAGAGCAAGGACAGTGTGCTAACAACCAAAAGTGACCCTTTAGTGATCTAAAGAAAAGTACAGTTTTGTGAGTCCAGCAGCCTAATAAACTAACTAGCTAGATAAGTATGGTGGAATATTGGAAAGTGACACGATTTACTCAAAATGAAAGAACAATAAAAAGGTATTACATTAGAAAGTTGGCATCCACTACACAATGAGATAGTTTTGAAAGAAGCTCAGTTCTTCCTTGACAAGTGCTGAACTTCTTTTGTCCTTTTTTATTGATCTAACAAGATTTTCTCACTTGTAATCCACTCCAAGCACATTTATGTTGTAGCATAGCGGTAATAGCAGACACACGGCATTTCCAATCTGTACATCAATCTAAATTGACTGATGAAAATGAAATAACGTGATGATAATATAAGTGGTACTCACAACTACGGATTTCAAGAAGTTGTCAGCGGTCGCACTAGCTTCAGGTGTCTGAGCGATCCAAGAAGGAATCATCACACAGTAACTCCATCCGGTTTGAGGGTTATGTGGCCATATGGTGTTCCTTCCCTCCTGCAGATCAATAAGCATAAGCCATAAGAAGCATCAAGCAATGGAACTTTTCATGGTATCCTATTGATATGGCATCATCTTTCCAGTGAAACCTAGATTGAGAAGTTATGTGGTCTTCATGGAAGTACATTTTCTTTAATACAAGGAAACATCTTCAAGGAACTTTCCCAGTTGTTTGAAAATTACTGAATTTTGTTAACGAGGCATGTGATTTACTTGACGGTGAAAAAGAATTGACTAAACTAGGACTAGTAGGTTAATCTTCATTTGCGTTCTAGGATCATTTCATGTTAAATGTGGTAAAGATGTTGGGAAACACACCAAGTGCAAAGAATGAGGCTAGCACAAGACAGGCAGGTCAAACAAAAGAGCTAATCTTCACAATGGGAACAATGATGAATAATAAAATCACCATCAGCCTGCTCAAATATGTATACGAAATCAATTATTGTACTTATGGCCTTATGCGTAACAGTATGAACATGCCTAATTGCCTAATATAGAAATCCAAAGCCCTTATGTCCGATGGACTCAGACAAAACCAGAGTCTTTGAAATAAGCAGCACATATGCAACCAAATCAATCCGCATATCATGAAGCTGAACTGCACTCGGTTTGTCTAAACCCATCCCCGCAGAAGTACTCCTACCTGAAACTCATACTCGACTCCTTGCAAAAGAAACAGGAATTCAAAACCCTATCCAGGGGAAAGCTCTAAACAACAACTCTGAATCAGTAGCAACGCAGGCACTCCAACCCACAAAACCCAATGCAGATCCCAATCCACACATGAATTCCTAGCCTTGCATTTCACTACTATTACACACCACATAGCTGCGGGCAAATCCAGCTCGCGACATCGTTGCGATCGAGAGGACCAAGCATTAATTAAAAATAAATAATAAAATCCCCGACACCTCGCAACTAACGCCGAATCTGATGCACGCAGCAGCAACGCCACATGATCGCGAGCTCCCAACTCCCAACTCCCGAACCGCACGTCCCTCCCAGATCAAAGCAGGGAGCCACCCAACCGAACCCCCGATCAATCGAGCCCGGATCGAAATTAGCGGTGGGGGGGGGGGGGGAGGGGGGGGATCGCGCTTACCCATCTCTTCGGGGGCGGGCTCCAGTCCATGCCGAACGGCAGCCCGGAGGTGCCGTCATGGCGGTGCTTCGGCGGGCTGGGCGCCTTCTTCCTCGCCGCCGCCGACGACGAGAACGACGACGGCGTCGCCATCGCCGCCCGCTTCGGCGGTGGATCGAGCGGGCGGAAGGGTGGGGTGGGGTGGGGTGGGAGGGAGGAATCGATGCGGGGGTTTGGAGGCCTTCCCGAGGCGTCGCGCCGACGATTCCGAGGTGGATGGAGTGGAGGGGGAGGGGGAGTAGGGGGGCGGCGGAGCTGAGGCGGACGCGGAGGCGGACGGGGAGGGAGGGGCTCTCCTCCCGCGGTGGCGTCTAACCGTCAACGCGGCGGTGGCAGCCAGGGAGTGCGTCGGTCCGGTCCGGTCCGGTCTAGGCTTTCCACCGCCGTGTGTGGTGGTGGAGTTGGTGGTGGGCCGGCGGGGAGTTGTGTGGGTTTTTCGCAAGCCCACACCAAGTGTAATTGTTGGATGTGGCAATGGTTGCCGACAGATATGGTAGGAGTATGCACTTCTTAGTGACGAACTGGTTCCATAGATACTACTTCCTCCGTTTTATAATGTAAGTCATTCTAGCATTATCCACATTCATATAGGTGTTAATGTATGTCTAGATTCATTAACATCTATATGAATGTGAACAATGCTAGAAAGTCTTACATTATGAAACGGAGGGAGGACTAGACAAATTAAAAGTTTGAAGAAATTGAAACGATATGATGGAAAAGTTGAAAGTTTGTGTGTATAGAAAAGTTCGATGTGACGGAAAAGTTGAAAATTTGAAGAAAAAAGTTGGAATCTAAACATGGCCTAAGTAGAAAAAGCTATGGGGTTCAATACATCTATAGTTGGAGGAAACAATGACCAAACACATATTTGAGATTGTGTCGATGCTCAAAACAATAAAAAAAACATGCATATCAATATCTCTTCTCTACTATTATAAAAATTGGAGTTGCTTTTGCCGATATTTAAGTACGTTTTGAGTCGGTTTTAAGTTCGTTCAATTTTGGAAGTATATATCCGTGTTTGAGTTAGATTTTAACCTCGTTTGATTTTGGAAATATAAAAGGAGTCGTATAATAAATCTCTTTAAAAAAACTCGCATACTAACATGAGATGAAATACGGACTCCTAATTACATCTCATGAATTTTTAAAAAAGAATATCCAAGCGAGTTCCCACAAATCGTATAACCATAATAAAATTAAAATAGCGCTTACACGTTGCAATGTATGAGTATTTTTTTCTAGTTTGAGTAAAAAATAGCGAAGGAAGCACTAACAGGGTTTGCAATACTAGGGTTTACAATACTGGACGAAAATCGCTCCATTTCCATGAAATCATTGGAGACCAATTTGTGAAAAACAAGCGGTTTTAGTTAGTTTTAGTATAGAATTGACCAAAAGTGGTCCTCGGCTTTTTACCAATTTTTGTAAAGCAGCCAA
This sequence comes from Oryza meridionalis, assembly GCA_000338895.3. Lineage (NCBI taxonomy): Eukaryota > Viridiplantae > Streptophyta > Magnoliopsida > Poales > Poaceae > Oryza > Oryza meridionalis. Next base: position 26,622,630 of record CM002529.2, read on the forward strand.
GACCATTGAACCTCGAAAATGGCAATGTAAACCCTGAGCACTGCAAGCTATGAACTGTAGTTAGTGCTGTAACTTAAAATGTGAGTCGCAACGACTCGCAGTCAGAATAGACTTCACATCGTCGGCTCCATACTCGACAAAGCACTAACATCCATCTCAGAAAAAGTGTCGCCTAAGATATAGAAACGGTGAACGAACAAATGCCTGAGAAGGGTGAGTAGCTCATTGCACCAACGATACGCGTATTCTTAGCTAATTAACCAGTAGCCGGCTTACAGTCCTGCAAAGCATATGCCCAACTGCAACATAAATTCTCTTTCATGATCTTTGAAAACAGAATATAGATACTGATCAGTATAATCGTCATCATCAAGGCCAAGGACTGCCCAGAAGTGCACATCTCATGCAACAAATAGAAGTCCTTTCATTCATAGGAAGCGTAGAAGTAAGAAAACAACAGTTTCTTCTACAGGTGAATGAGCATCTTTGATATTACAAGGTTCCCTCGGAATCCACACACAACACGGATAGTAATGCTGAGAGACCAGGAACAGCAAGCATCAGAAATGGTTCCAAGAACTCTTCGCAATGATAAATTTAGTCCATCCTGCCCTTGATCACACACTCTTTTACTTCGGTTGGTGTCCTGAAAACCCAAAAGAAGATTATGTAAAAGAAACATATTGATGCTCAAATAAAACGCTGAAACAACTAAAATGCGGAATGCGGTAGGACTTTGAGCTCCAATTATATTTGATTGGGCAAAATAGCGTTACTGATGAACTTCTACCAATTTATTGCAGAACGGTAGATAAAATAATGGTGCATAACGTATTTTAATTCAAAAGCTGTTTTAACAGAAGAAAAATGAAGCCACTCATCCAATCTTGAATAAGTGAAGTGAACTTACACAAGCAGAACAAAGCCTCCCCAACCACTGAGGCAATCACGATCAACTGATGACTGCAGAGCTTGTGAGATAGTCTCAAATAGTTCTTCAGGTTCCTTTATCATGAAAAATAATATGTTGTCATGTAACATCTATCATTCAAAATAGTGGTAGAAACAGTCTATACAGTACAATGCAACAGAGCTATATATTATACAGATCCAAACATAAATGCGAAATTGTTATATCCCATGATTTCAACCATAAAGAATGTTAAACGGGCTAAATGTGATCATACAAACAAACAAATGCATACCATGTTTGGTTTGTACATGGACTCACAAGCACCATATAGAGATTCCGATGCTGTCCCCGATACAACAAAATCCTTAGCTAGTTCCCTGCACAGAAATTAACATCCTCTCTCAGCTCACAAGAATATGAGAAACAAGGGTTCAAACGCCTATCAGACATATCAGGCATGTGGACTTAGACCAGAAACTTAAACAGGTGGAATGCTATTGGAATAATAGTATCAAAGTTGTTTCAGTACATGATGAAGCAGATAGCAAAAATATATCAAATTCAGAAAGGAACAAAAAAGGAATCAAGCAAATCTTTGATGGAGCAAGTAAGCAATGCTGCATGCACACATTTATCTGGGACAGAGACGGGCCCATCGTGTTTGGGTGTCATGGAATTAAGGATAGAAACAAGAATGGTGAACCCATGAATTATATTGTGCATCACATGGGGTCTTTTGTTAATGATGATTTAGAATTTTTGGAGGTAACTTTTGTTAGATATAACAAACATATTTATAAATTAAAAATGTAGGTACCCTCTAAATGTGGAATCGTCCCAGATGAACAGCACAGACTTAAGGCAGGCATATTAATCAATGCAGTAAATTGCAGAACATGAGCAATGGATAACCATCCAGATGTGTATAAATATATCCACACGAAATGCATTTGGATAAAAACAAAAACACAATTGAACTGATACCTACTTTGCACCAATGCAGTCCATGGTACAAATAAATGGCTCATTGTCCTCTCCAAGTCCAGCAATAACAGGCTGGCAGAAGTATGGTCCAAATCTGAATTTACCATGTACCCAAAAAGGTTAGATAAAATTAGCCCTAACCCAATAGTAGTGTAATACAAAATGAAGAAAACTGTTTGCTAATAGCACAGAGAAATCAATGTCTTAGCATGCAAACTTTACTTACTACTATGCCAATCATAAAAAGGCTATTGTATTGTTAAAATGTTGAGAGGCTAATGATTATCAATCAGGAATTTCAGCTCATATATAGAACCCAACTGCCCAGAAGTTATCTCATCTGTCAACCTGATTGATGTTGAGCTAATTTCTAGCTTCTGCATTATCATACAGAAATATCAAGCATCTGCTTATAAATATTTATCACGGTAAACCAATAACCGACGTAAATCTCAATTGTGGTGCTGCCCATGGTGCTAGGCTCTGGCAACAGGCTGGTGCCAAGTGCCTAACCACCACCAAGGGGGTTAAGCGCCTAAGCGGCAGTCTAGGTGAACAGCCATAACACAGAGCACCTATGTCGGCATGGTGGTTGTCAAGGGGAACACTACATATGAGTTACTCTTTTGGTGAAAACAGGGGAAAATCTAAAAGGTAGAACAAAGCATATCCAAATGTAAATGGAGAGTTTACCCTTTATGTGCCATTTGAGCAATCGGCAAGCTAGCAACCCTGCCTACAAACAATTATCAAACCAGCGTCGGTAGCCATGGCAACAACTACACCATTATGGTTTTATAGCTTCTTAGTATGCTCATCGTGCAATATGGTTAAACATACAAGAAGTAAATGTCTAAGTATAACTTGGGTGGTTGTAATATGTTTTCCATCTGTTACAAGTACTGCACAGTGCACGCATATTCTTTGAAACATAAACCTGCTGCTTTAACAGTTGTACCTCCACATAGTCAAGTTATTGTGCAACAAAAACAAATCTTACTACTTAACAGGCGCTTTGTAACACTATAAACAGTCAGCATATCTACAAAATTCTGCATCTTTCCGCGATATTGAATACTCCAATTGGCATTTGAATTTAACTCCGCTTCACATACTACTCAATTCAACTCGCGCTGCGCTAGCAACATCCTTACCTCTTCTCGTAGAGGAGCGCTGAGACGAGGCTGGCGAAGGTCTGGGGCTTCATGTCCCTCTCCTCCCGCAGCTGATACAGCTTGTGCCTGAACACCAGGCGCTGGTACCTGCACCACCGACCGACCGACCGAAACCCTAATTCTCCCAAACCGGATGCTAAACCAAAAAAAGCACAAAGAGGAGGGGACAAATCTGGCACGGCGACTCACAGCGTCTGCGCGTCGGTGGCGAGGCCGGAGAGGCCGATGTAGAGCTTGTCGTGGATCTTGAACACCCTCTGGAAGTCCGTCGCGACGGTCTGCAGCTGCACCCCGAGCCGCCGGTCGCTGGCGATCGCGAAGCAGTTCTTCCCCACCATCGCCACCACGGCGGAACCATTGTACTCGAAGATCTGCGAGGCATGGGAGAATCAAGATCCGTGGGGCGGGCGGCCCGGCCGGCCAGGGAGCGGGGCGGCGGAGGGCACTCACCGACATGGCCGGAGCGGCGGCGAATTCGCGGCGGAGGCGGAGGCAGGCGTCGAGGTCTCGGTCTCGAGGAGAACGGAAAGGAATCGGAGAGCAGTGGGCTTTTGAGGCCCAACTTGGGCTTCTTGCTGAGCAAGAAGCTCCGGCACAGCCGCACTGGGACGTCATTGGTTGTCAAATACAATTCTACATATCCACGAAATTCAATAAAATTTGTTTAAATTTGTATTTTGAATATATATATATATATTTCTTAAAATCTTAACCGGTTTGTAGGTGGTTTTTAGACCACTTCTAACTTGTAGGGTTTGCGTTCTGCAATGGCTTAAAGAGAGGAAAACACACTCTTTCCATACACACGCTTCTCGAACGGCTTAAATGCATATGTTTTCTAATAATTAATTTATAGAAAAGTTATTTTAAAACATTGTATTAATATATTTAAATTTAAAATAATTAATAATTAATTAATCATGTATTTTCTCAATTTTTTCTTCTCCTATCAAACACACCACTGAAACACACAATTGGGGCTTTTTTAAAAAAAATAAAAAAATATATGATGTGAAATTAGAGATACAATAGAACACTTTATCCAAACGGCGTAGGTGACGCCAATGACACGGCGACCCCACACGCAGCGACACACAAACGGCGGGGATTACTTCGCCGTTAAGGCGTACTACTAAACCAACCAAACCGCGTGGTCGTCTCCTCCTCGAATCAAATCAAACCGAGCCGAATCCCATCTCCCCAATAAAAATCCCCAATTCGCGTCTCGTCTCTCCAAATTCCCTAATCCGATCTGCCTTTCCTCTTCCACCTCGTCAAACCCTAGCCAAATCCACGATCGGGGCGAGCTCGTCGTCGTCGGCGGCGATGGGGAACCCGGAGAAGCTGATGACCCAGATCTTCGACCTCAAGTTCACCTCCAAGTCGCTGCAGCGGCAGGCGCGCAAGTGCGAGAAGGAGGAGAAGGAGCAGAAGCTCAAGGTGAAGAAGGCGATCGAGAAGGGGAACATGGACGGCGCGCGGATCTACGCCGAGAACGCCATCCGCAAGCGCACCGAGCACATGAACTACCTCCGCCTCGCCTCCCGCCTCGACGCCGTCGTCGCGCGCCTCGACACCCAGGCGAAGATGCAGGTCATCGGCAAGTCCATGGCCAACATCGTCAAGTCGCTCGACTCCGCGCTCGCCACGGGGAACCTGCAGAAGATGTCCGAGACCATGGACAACTTCGAGCGCCAGTTCGTCAACATGGAGGTCCAGGCCGAGTTCATGGAGGGCGCCATGGCCGGATCCACCTCGCTTTCCACGCCCGAGACCGAGGTCAACAGCCTCATGCAGCAAGTCGCCGACGACTACGGCCTTGAGGTATCCGTTGGGTTGCCGCAGGCCGCCGCTCACGCCATACCCGCTGCCAAGGAGAAGGAGAAGGCTGTTGATGAAGACGACCTCTCCCGCCGCCTGGCTGAGCTTAAGGCCCGCGGCTGAGGGATTTCACTTCAGGTGATATAGATAGCCACCCCTAGCATTATACATGAATACTTACCTTCTGTTGCAATTATGAAATATTGTTTTAGTTTTTATCAATTTGATGGAGAATGTGAAGGTGGTTATGTGGTGTGTATCTAGTATCTACAATACCACGCTGTTTCCTTGAGTTATACTCCTACTTTGGCCTTTCTGAATGCAGCTGCGCACCGAAAAAATAATGGCTATGCTGCTATGGTTTAAGATCTGTGGAAAAATAAGACTAATCATATCTCACATCTTACCTGTCAAATGGCGAGGGTTATTGAGGTGTTGCATATGCATGTCATGCTCCCTGCCCTGAAGACATCGTCATTGCATAACATGGATGTCAATAAAACAATGAGTCATGCCGTTATCACTGACCTAACAATCAGGCCATTCGGCTACCTGGGCTGTGGCTGCGGCTGCTGCTGCCCGCTGTTTCCTTGCTGCTTGCAGCACTGTTGCTGTTGTCTGTGGTGCAGATGCAGCCCAGGCAGCCAAACAGCCTTAATTTCACCAATGGAAATTTCTGTGTATTCCAATATCAAATAGCATCATACATGCAGCAAATCATCTCTTCTGTTGGCTGATTACTTGGGAGGTATGTAGTGTTGTGAATTGTGATAGGAAATAAAATGACTTTCAGGATTTTTAACAGCTAACATGCGGTAGTCCTATATTATGACTTACTACGGATTTGATATTTTGATCATGACTGCTACTCTTCTTGTGCTACCTAAAAGTGAGGAGGATAGCAAATAACAAGGATAATATTATTCTGCTTTAACTTAGGAGCACCCTTAACAGCATGTATGAAATGAGACCAGTGATCATTGGTGTGCTCAGATGATATCATGATAACACCTTGTGTAAATTGTACTGTTTTACCTGCTGAAACATAAAAGTTGCCTTTTTACTCTTGAATGTTCAGCATGTTTTGGATGTAAAATTATGTTTAAACTCTCTGGGCTAGCTATTAGATTAAAAGGTTTTTGGTGTTTTTATGTTGCCTTCTCAATTGTATATTTGACAGTTAAATCAGTACGCAAGCAGTTTTCTGCACCTTACATGCCAGGAAGCCACTCACAGAATATTGGTAGTACAAAATGTTTATTTAATCCTACTATCAGTTTGTTTATTTAATCCTACTCACAGAATGTTCATTTGTTAATGTAAGTAGCACAAGCTCTTCACTGAATATATAAAGTAACATTTTTCATGATGTATTTTTTATGTTGAGTTCCTCAGTGATGAAATCTCATCTCCATTTATTTGTAATTTGATTACTTTTGTTACCCTTGTTTGTGTTGAAAGGGCTGGCTTTCATAACATCCTGCTGTGGTGCCCTTTGTAGTTGTGTCGACCTTCCCTTTATGTGAAACACCACCCCCTTAGTGCTACATCTTGGAGTGACTGCATTTTCTGGTGATTTTACTTCCAAACACCATATAAGGCTCAACCCAACCACACCAAAATATTGGTAATGGCAAAGCTTTTATAGGCTCATTTGGTCTGTTCCAAAAATTGACGATGCCAATACTTTGGGAAGGCTAGACAAAAGGTTGAAGTATCTTTGCCAAAAAAAATTTGGCATCAAACCATCTTACCAAAATTTTGACAGTGAGGTTAACAATGGCTACAAGCCCTAACACTGGGACGAACGTTACTAAAACTTTGTTGCATTTATCAGGACATAGTGAATTTTGTTGCATTTATCGAGACACTGTGTATAGAGTGACTTGCACGCATACCTTTTCTCTATGCGATGCAGTCTTTCAAGGCCAATTTGTATTTTCATGCAAAATCATAGAAGGGTATACAAATGTCTTCAAACTTAACTGTATCGCATTTTCACATGCTTTGCTAACTTAAAAGCGTAAATGCACGCCACAAATTTGAGTTCACTAAATGCATGCATATTACATATTCACTGCACTTTCCATATATGGGAAATGGCCTATGCCTATATGCATTGATTCATTAAACCTTTTTCCCCGTGAACTAACGTCCAGCGTATCTCATTTTGCAGATATGATTAATGCAACCTTCTCTCAAGCTGCTATGAGCCATTGTCACGTCAAAGGCTACTCATATTTGTTAGATTCGTAAATACTGTTATCCTAAAATGCGTGTGTTGATATCCCATATGGGATCTGTGGACTTCATTAAAACCTTGCTGTGTGATATAAATCCATAATATGTGAGCTTGAGAACGTCTCTGTGTCGCTGTATCCTAAGCCTGTCCGTTTGAACAGAAACGTTGAAGTTGTCCATCTTTTCACCGGGTTGTTTTCCTTGCTTTCATGTCATGAACAAATTCGGTAGCCGCCCCATTATTTGCGAGGAACTTTGCCTTGGCTCAGTATTTGCGAGGAACTTTGCCTTGCCTCATTATTTTGCGAGGAACTTTGCCTTGGCTGCTGGTATCTGCTAACCAGTGTCCTGTGATGGCCATTGTGCCTTTTCTCTTCACTTTAAAGACTCCAATGCAGTTGCTGATCACCTCGTTTTAAATCTGGACCGCATGGGGCTTTGATGATGCATGCTAACCGGGCATCAGGCGTGCATGTTGGGACAGGAAAAACAAGTGAACTGAAACTTTACAATCACAGCGTTTTAGCCATGTACCTGGAGTTTCTTCCGGTGGCGCAATTTGAGAGTTATGGAACAACTGCTGTTATTAAATCCTAAGGAACGAGGAACATAGGAAAACTACAGAGGAAGCTGTTTGGATGGAGCACATGACTAACACAGGATTTGGAAGAGGTGGACAAAGGAAAAATTCCAGGAGGTTGGAGCCCATGCTATAAATCCTCTAAAATTCACATGAAACATGCTATTCCATAGGATATAGATCCTCTAAAATTTACAGACAGCAATTCCATACGAATTTCCAAGAGAATTTAAAGATCTAATCCTCTGTTCCAAAGGGTATCATAGGAAATTTTTTCATTGAATTCAAATTCTTTGAAATTCCTCTGTTTTCCCTTTCTTTCAAAGGAATAGAAAAAAAAACGTAGGATTAGGGTTCCTTTCAAACACAGGATTTGGAAAAAAAAAAACTACTAACAGAATACCTTGCTCTGTTGAAACTTAGAGGAATCTAAGACGCAAGGGAAAACATGAAGCTAAGACTTCTTACAAGCTTTCCTCCAAATTTCCCATGAATGAAATGAGTCATTCCATAGGAGTTTCAAAGGATTTTGTGTATGCTTATCCTTTGTTACAGAGGATCAAGTATGATTATTTTCCATAAGATTTTAACACTTTAGATTTCTTCTATTTTTTTCTTTGTTCCAAAGGAATCCTTAGAATGTCATATGCTACCGAATCCCGCAAGAATATGAGAATCATACATAGGAATTTGGTTGATTTCCATAAAAATATATAAATTCGGAAGGATCTCTGAACATTCACTCCAACATTATTTTTTCACTAGCTGGCGTAGGATAGAATCTAAATTTTGTGTTCAGGACAACCATGTGTTCCAAACAACATATCCTACAAAATTCGTTTGCTTTCCACTTGCAATACTATCATATTACTATATTTTTTCTATTTTTTTACCTTAAGTACAAAAGAAACCTTACGAAAGAGGTTTGAGGGGATGTTTGGTTCAATACTTCAACTTGCCACACCACATTTTAGGCTGTCACACCTCCTTAATCTTATGTTTGGTTCATTGCAATAGTTATGATAAGTCACACTTTCTTACTATCTTACCCCACATGTTATAGACTCAATCATTTGCCTAACTTTGCCATAAGTGTAGCTTACAATTTGTAGGTCACAAAAAGTGTGGCTTGCCACACTTGCATAATATTGTCTAAAGTGAGTTACGACAACGTTAGTTAAGAACCAAACAGCCCCTCAGGGTCCAATAGCATATGTATAGGATTTTGGTGAGCTCAAATCCCCTTTTCAAATGGCATGTATAAAAAAAATTCCTAGGAATTGCAATCCTCTATTTTCTTTTTTCTATGAGAATCTTGTACTTCCAAATCCGAAGAGACTTCAAGTCACGAACTGGACACTTCTCCTGCTATCCGCAAAAACAGAATGCATTTTCAATTGGATTCAATCGCACCAACTTGCGCAATGGATTCAATTGTGAATTGTGGACTGAACACGCCACCCAAACGAACATAAGGAAATACACCAATTGGATTCAATCCCATCTACTTACAAAGAACATAACGAAACACCAAATGCAAAAGAAACATGTGCACGGACTAGCTAGCTGGAAAAACAGAAAAAAAAAAAGCAGTGGTTCGTTGGAGTAGGCTGCGAGACCCAAGCGGGCCAGCAGTGCGGCGGCCCGTTATCCTTCCACCGTTGGAAGCGGGCAGTATTCGCTGCTCTGTGAAACCAGCCTCACGCAATGCCTGCCACTACAGGAACCGTGGGGCCCAGAGCTTTCGCCCAAGCCCCGCCGGCCCAACTACGCAACTTGGAACGGGCGTGGCCATCTATAGCAATGCCAACCCAGGCCCGCAACCATACGGCAACGTCCACACCACCTTTATGCCCCCGCTCGGGTTACAAGCTCGCGCTGCTGAGCTCGGCGAGTGCAAGGGGCGCAATCCGGCTATTTATGCTGCGATGTGTGGAGCTAGTTTTTCGAGGTGGGACTAAATGAGGTGGAACGGGAGATCCCCGCGTGCACAGCATGTGATGTTTTTTTCTACGTGGGCTTTTTGTGTTTTCGGGCCCAATGGCTAGGTTTGGTATGAAGATGATGTAGCAACGTTCCAGCCCAGTCATATAGTGAACAGAAGTTCCCTCCATATCCAATAGTCCTCTACGCTGGGAAAATTCGGATGAATGATGCATGGATAAAAAGACCATATTTGGCACGATTTTTTTCCCATTCTCCATCGAAGGAAAAAAAATTAAATGTAATAGTATGTAAACTGGTATGTAAATAAACTAACAGATACTGATAATGAATTCAGAAATAGATCAGTTGTCTCGCGCTAGCTTTGTCTATAAACTGGATTTTACACAAGCAGATACTACCTCCGTATTTTTATTTATGACGCTGTTGACTTTTCGTCCAACATTTAACCATTCGTCTTATTTAAAATTTACGTAATTATTATTTATTTTACTGTGACTTGATTCACCATCAAATGTTTTTTAAGTATGACATAAATATTTTCATATTTTCAGAAAATTTTTAAATAAAACGAATGGACAAATGTTGGTTAAAAAGTTAACGGTGTCATACATTAAAATACGGAGGGGGTATTTTGTTAGACATTGCAAGGATTGTGCTACCTTTGCAGTGTTGATATCTTAGCCTTTACATAGGTTAGTTAGTTTTTTTTAAGAAGACTAGTTAACATTTGATCCTTAAGCTTTGCAATAAAATCGACCATATACGTGCACCATCTTTGTTCCCATGTAGTATTATAGTTGTGGTTGTAACTCTGCTCAATTGTTTTGACATACTCTACTCTCGGGCCTCTCGGCTCCTGTCCATGTGACATATTACACTGTAATTAAGCAAACATGTGTGTGATCTTGTGCCTCACCAAACATAGATTAATTAGTGAAGACAAACTACGTGCACAAAAACAAGCAGGATATATATATACACAAAGATTTGAGAGCGTCGTTAGCGAGCAAGTGGCACAAGGTGACATGACACGCCTGCCTATGCAATGAATAAAGTTTGTCCTTGTCAACTAGAGCTAGCATCCGTGTACCGCACAAATTACTGTGATGGGCAAATGTCGTGACAAAAGAACACCTCACACCTACTCCATCTCTGAACCATTTCTGCGGCCTTAGCCAAGACAGAGGAGAGCACATGGACTGCAGCACATGCCCAAAATCTATTATCAGGAAGAGAGCTGAGATTTTTTTTACAGCAACTCATGCAAGCATAGACTTCTAAGCAAACATCCAAATACATTACAGCTCAGTAGCAGGATATGGATTAATTTAGGGATATACAATATTCTTTAGCTAGTTTAATTTCTAGCTACGAAGATATACTACCTCCATATTTTAATGTATGACGCCGTTGACTTTTTGTTCAACGTTTGACCATTCGTCTTATTCAAAAAATTTATGTAATTATCATTTATTTTATTATGACTTGATTCATCATCAAATATTCTTTAAGCATGACATAAATATTTCATATTTACATAAAAATTTTAAATAAAACGAATGGTCAAACGTTGGTCGAAAAGTCAACGGTGTTATACATTAAAATACAGAGGGAGTATCTTGGATGCTTATCCAATCCCTCAATCAGAGATGGTAAATTAAAGGCAAGAGTTGCTAGGAGTAGCTAGAGTAATTCTACTAATTCATAAGATTAATTCCTCGCAAACACAAGACTAGCTAAGACAATGAAGTCACTGCATATGCTGATTGTGTGGGAGATTTGGTGTGAAAGAAACAAAAGTGCTTTCAGAAATCAAGAAACTCCAATGCAACAGCTAGTGTGGTTAAAACCATAGATAAATCAAGGTGTGAGGTATATATGTATGGCGCCAAAGATATCGCAAGAATATTATACCTTAGCTCATATCTAGTGCATATGCAAAGATATAAATGTATTTTTGTTATTTTTATTCCTTTCTTCTTTGCGCCGTTGGTGAATATATGTAAATATACTCAATTCCTATTTAATATAACAGCAGCAAGTCTGGCTTCGTTTTTTTTTAAAAAAAAATCCTCGCAAAAAGAATAAAAGGAGGAACCTCAAGAAATAAATTGGGGGATGTTAAATTTCACATGCATGTACACACAGCAGGTAGCTAGACTGTACCACAGGTAAATAATCCACGTGATGAACTATGTGGTCTCCAAACAAAGTGGTGAAATACTGTTTAAAAAATGTTGTAAACTGAAGTTAAAACTGAACAAGAGTTCCCCCTAAAAAAACTGAACACAAGAGTTACCTCGAGAGAACCACATGTACCCAATCAGCGCGAGAGCACGCCCTCGGCGCCTTCACGGAAAACCCCGCCCATAGATTGGCGAGATGTGCAGTTGTACTCCAGTAGAGATAGCATGGTACGTGTGGCCTGAACAAGGCGACAATACCGCGCGGTTTGCAGAGAGGCTCTTTTTTTTGGAGAAGCAAAAATTGGCAGGAGAGAGGATAGGCCGCCGCGGCGCGGCTCTGCTGTCGGGCCCGGGTCACGGAGTTGTGTAAACGTACGTACATGCCCCCACACGTACGCCATCACGGACGCGCGCGCCGACGTCCGACGCGGTGCGATCAGCGAGGTGGGCGTACGTGCTCGATATCGTGCGTGTACCTGCGATAGTAATATCTGTCGGTCTCGGCGCATCGCTGATCGACGAGGCTAGCACGTTTGTTGGATGGTAAGATGGTGTCGCGCGCGGCGGCGAGAGACTGGACAACAGACTTGGACAGATCTCTTCACACGCATCCCACGTTGAGAAATTTGATTGTTGTTTCTCTCAGGACCGAAAGTTGATTATTGAAAAAGAATATATTGAGTTGAGTGATGGTGTATTGGTGTTACATCCATATAGGGAAAAAAATGTTTTGATTTCTCAAGAATATGGACATGTTCAGATTGTAGCCAATGCTAAAATTTTAGCAGAATTTCTTATGTATTTATCAAATTTTTAGCAACAAACTAAACGTATATTTTTTTTGACAACTTTACCAAAAAAAAATGGTATGGTTGAAAATGGCATCAATCTGAACAACTCCTATGTCTCCTCGTCTGTTAAATGGTTATGAAAGGTTCTTTAAAAAAATGACAACATTCATATATGAGGTGAAGGTTTATGGCCGAGGTAGGCGAGCTTGAGGCAAAGGATGTTGTTTTTTGGTGGAGTGATAGAGGATCCCATTATACTCTACAATGACATTTTTTTTAAAAGAAAGGCTTTCATCGGTTGCCTATTTTGCTTAATAAGCTAAAATGGCTTATTAGAAAATAAAAATTAATTTATAAGTAAAACTTTTGTAGATTTGTTCGTAGCGACTTAAAAGCCAACATTAACAAAAATTAAGTTAAAAACATCTCAAAATCAACTTCAAAATCAAGTTCAAAAATTTAAATTTTGGCTTATTTTTTTTTGGCTGTTTAGACCAAACGATGGGGGCATGGGGCTGAAAATTACAACCATTTTTGGTGGTCGAACAGTACGTATAGTACGCTGGGACTTGGCAGACTTGCTGGCTGTTGAGTACAGATAGACCTGTCGGTATGGTCGAACAGTACATCTGCCACATGCATGCATTGCACTCCGTTGCGCGCAACGCTCGATCAATCGATCGCCGGCGGGAGTGGATTTTAATCCCTCGAGGGGATATGCCTCGTATACCTTTTTCTTCTAAATTCGATGCAAATAGTTGTGAAAAATTCTAAAAAAAATTGATAATATACAGTATAATAATACCTACTAGTCCATCAAAATTCATATTCAAATTTGATCTACACATTGAAAAACAAAAAAGACAAATTTAGATATAAACAGTACGCTACTATTCATACGCTGAATTTGTCTTTTTTATATCTCGACGTGTGAGTTGAGTTTGGACTTAAAATTTTGTGGAGCTGTATATTTGTATTGTATGAATATTGTCAAATTTTTTCAGAATTTTTCATAACCGTTTAGATGGTTTTTGAGTAAACGAGAGAGCATCCCCTCGAGGGATTAGAATAGTTTCCCATCCCGGGCTCGTGACTGCTAGTCTGTGGGCGCTGCGGCGCACGCCGACTGACGCAGCGGGCGACCCATTGTCGATCGGTTCTTGCGAGGTACTCCATGATAGTACACGTGCTGTACTTTCGCCCTGCATCGTCGTGCGCCGGATGCAGTGCATGAGATGCATGCGCACAAGAACGGCCGAAGAAACAACACCGACGATCGATGATTGCATGCATCACCATCACCATCGTCAGTTCATCACGCGATACATGCAGATCACCTAGACGTACTAGTAATAGTATCGTCCTATATACGTATTTGTCTTCTGGCTTCCACAAGTAAAAAACGATTTTTTTTTTCAGACGGCCCATAAGGGGTTTTCGCGTGCGACATGGCTAGCTACCTGCACACACTAAAGGGTCTACGAAAATACAAATACGATCCGCTGGCCTTCGCTTGATCCCACCGATGGATCTGCGCAGGGGAGGGCGGGGGAGAGCCGCCGCCAGCCTCCCACTTGAGCCCGCGCCCGCAGTTACCTGCCGTCGACCACGCCGCCCGTCGTGTGGCCGGCGGAGGCAGATCCGCTCGCCACCGAGCCGCCCACTGCCACCGGCCGAGCCCTCCACCTGCCGCTGTCTGCGCCCGCCGCCTGCTGCCGTCCGCGCTCGCTGCCCGTCGTTGGTCGTGCCAACCACCGCCGACCGTGAGAGGAGAGTGAGAGATGAGAGCTACGAAAAGTGAGATTGCCAGAAGAAGAGGTGAGAAAGTGAGAAAGGGGAGAAGAGGATAAGGATGATAATTTTTGAAGTGTTGAGGAGGGAATCTAGACTTTAGACGGATCCTTAAGAGGCCTGCATACGAAAATTGATTTTCACGTGCGGACCCTTAAGAGGCCCGCCTGTAAAAATTGATTTTCACGTGCGGTTCTCTTAAGCGTCCGCACGCGAAAATGGGAGGATGATTTTTACAGACGTGACCAGTTACCAAGGGCGAAGCTATATTGTGCTTGGGGGTGCACATGAACCCCCCCCCCCATTTTAATTTCTCACTTAAAAACATTAGAATGTATAGTGTTATACTGAAATTTTCTAGATTTTCAATGGTAGTGCACCCCATTGTTTTGATGCCAGCTTCGCCCCTACCAGTTATGATCCATCTGCAATCTAAAAAGGTCCTCGTATAGGAAATCATTTTTTATTCCACCCAAAAACCCAATTAGCATGTTGATCGAGTTGCTACGTCCCAATTGAGTGTGATCATGATGTTCTTTGGGCAAATCATACAAAACCAGTAACTACGTACTCAATCTGTTTTTACAGTACAATCATTTTTTGGTTGTTTAATAAAAATATTAAGATTAAGAGAGAGATTCCTTTACCGTTGTCTCAATGGTTAAATTTTGATTATTAGATATATATCAATCCGTAATCAACTGAAAGTTATATAGATATGCATTAGAATCAATATTTGTATAAATTTTAAATTCTAAATTAAAATACATTTATTTTGGATCGAAAGAGTGGTAGTAATGGCTTTTATAGTGCGTATAGATGCCATTCAGCCTCAAGTTGCCACATAAAAGGTTTCACGCCACATCAGCTTCTCCCATTAACAAGTGAAGAATGAAAAGCCCAAATGAGACACGAGTTCCTTGTTAATATCCATGAGGGATTTGTCGGGGAGGGGGGGGGGAGGAATGACAAGCGATGCCTGTTGGGAGAAGCGTTGCCCCGTGCGATGCCCTCACACCCCATGTGAGCCAGCGACGATGAGCTGATTCGAGGTGGTGGCGGTCGCCCTGAGCTACTCCACTCGTGGTTGCCACCGACGAGGCCACCACCCCGAGCTACTTCGCCGCATCCAACACGGTGGCACTAGCCAGATCCGGCAAGCCCGACGCCGGATCTAGTGAGCTCGACGAGGCTGCGGCGATAGCCTAGTGAGAGACAACGCGGTGAGGAGAAGGGAAGATGGAAATGGTGGACGAAGAGGAGGCGGTGGATTTGGCGTTTAGGACCTCATCATTGTCCCCATTCTGTACTGTCGAGCCCGTCATCGCCCCCCCCCCCCCCCCCCCCGAACCAAGCCATGTTATCGTCGTCATCGACCTTTGCAGAAGCAGCTTGACGGCGATCGCCTTGACCTGTTCGTAGCCGCTCTGCCGAAGCTGCCTTGACCTCCTCACCGCTTCTTTTCGTCGTTGCATCGATCTCCTCGATGTTCACCCTATTCGAGGCGCCTCCTGGGAGAGGGTATAGGCGGTGGCACTGGGAGCTCGTCGTTGGCGATGGGGGAGGGACATCAGCAGCGATTTGTGGAAAGGGAAAGCGACTGTACCTCCCACTCCATGCCGTCGAGTTCATAGTAGTCTGCCCCTCCCACACCACCGAGCTCGTCGACGCGCCGGTTAGAGTAGGAGGGCCACCAGGCGGCCGTGGGCCATGGGAGGACGAGAGAAGAGATGCGGCCGCTACTGTGGGAGAAGTCGAGGAGAGAACCGAGAGTAAGGGAGAGGGGAAAGAGGGGATTTTATTTTATTTTCTAGATTATGGGGTATTCATTGTTAAATTTTGTACTTCCACACAAACACTGGTAGAGAAACCATCTTTGGTCGGTCGACCAGATTCTACAATAGTCCCGGTAGTATTAAAAACCGGGAGTAAAAACATCTTTAATCCCAGTTTAAAAGATCAGGAGTACTTTTTGATCTTTAGTACCGGTTGGTGTTACCAACTGGGACTAAAGATCTATTTGTAGTCCCGGTTGGTAACACCAACCAGGAAAAAATATCGATATACGCTTTACTCCCGGTTGGTGTTATGGGCCTAAAGATCTATTTGTAGTCCCGGTTGGTAACACCAACCGAGAGTAAAGATCGACATACGCGGGAGAGGCGTGCGCAATCGGATCGAGGAATCTGCTCCTCCCCTTTTAACTCCTTTCCTCATCTCATCCTCTCCTCAAATCCTATCTCTTCCTCTCCTCGTCTCCTCCTCTCCTCTCCTCTCCTCAAATCGGATCAAGTCCTGGTTGTCGGCCGGCGCGGCGGCTGTGAGGCGCGGACGGCCAGCGTGGCGCGGAGGGCCGGCCGGCGCGGCTGGTGACTGGCAGCCTCGCGGCAACGCGGCGAGGCACGCGGAGGGCCGAGCGGCCGGCGGGGCGGTGGCGGGGCGCGGAGGGCCGGCCAGCGCGGCTGGCGGGCGGTGCGCCGTCGGCCGGGCGGTTTTTTCTTTTCTTTTTTTTGGAGAATTTGTGATATTTGTGTGTGATGTGAATATGTGATATATTTGTGATGAATTTTGTAGAAGTTGTGATGTAATTTTTTTAAGATTTTGTGATGTATTTGGAGATGATCGATTTGAGAATTTGGAGGCAATTCGAGGATGATTGATTTGAGACTTCGGGGATGGGATGGAGTGAAATCAATATATTAAAAACAACAATGAAAAAAAGAAAAGAATAAAGGAGCAACCGGATGTTGCCTACTCCGTCTTTAGTCCCAGTTATTTAAACCACCGGGACTAAAGATGGCGATCTTTAGTCTCGGATTCGTAGTCCCGGTTGGAAAACCGAGACTAAAAAAAGTTACGAACTAGGACTAAAAAGCACTTCTCCACCAGTGAAATTGAAATATATATGAGAGCTAGAAAAAGTAGCAAGGGCTGAAATAAAAAAATATAATGCCATTCAGAAAAAAATAATTTTAGACTTATGACCCTACACTTCGTGGTACAGTGGTACTGGCTCAAATGAGTATCCTGCACTGCGAGTGACCAGGTCACTCACGTTGCCACACACACATGCATAATTTCCACACACACATGCATAATTTCCGAGCTGGCAGCTGTAAACCCTAGAGTTCACGGGCCACAACGGCGAGCTCGCCACTCTATATAACCACACCCCCCATAAACCCTAGATCGATCGCACAAACACGCCTAGCTCCTCTTCTTCTTCTCCTCCCTCACCACAACCTGCTAGCAAGCTCTCAGAGCTAGCAGCAGCAGCCATGGCGGGCAGCACCAAGCTGCGGCCATTCCTCCTGACGCTGCTCCTCCTCCTCTCCACCACCGTGGCTCCCATCCTCGCGGAGTACGACCCGGAATGCGACTGCGACAAGCCCAAGCACCCCAAGCCCTCGCACCCTTCTCCGGCCGGCCACCCCAAGGGCCCCAAGAACCCTTCCCCTCGCCCCCCCAAGGGCCCCACCTACCCGTCGCCGGTCACCCGCCCGCCGCCGCTCGTCGGTCCTCCCAAGGGCCCCGTCACCCACCCGCCGAAGGGCCCCGTCACCCGCCCGCCGCCGGTCACCTACCCCACACCTCCGGTCACCACCCCTCCGGTCGTCGTCGGCCCGCCGGTCACCTACCCCACACCTCCGGTCACCACCCCTCCGGTCGTCGTCGGCCCGCCGGTCACCTACCCCACACCTCCGGTCACCACCCCTCCAGTCGTCGTCGGCCCTCCGGTCACCTACCCGACGCCTCCGGTGACATACCCGACGCCGCCGGTGACGTACCCGACGCCGCCGACGACGACGCCGTGCCCGCCGCCGCCGCCGGCGACGACGCAGAGGTGCCCGGTGGACTCGCTGAAGATCGGGGCGTGCGTGGACCTGCTGGGGGGGCTGGTGCACGTGGGGATCGGCGACCCGGTGGTGAACAAGTGCTGCCCGCTGCTGGAGGGGCTCGTGGAGCTGGAGGCCGCCGTGTGCCTCTGCACCACCATCAGGCTCAAGCTCCTCAACATCAACATCTACCTGCCCCTCGCGCTCCAGCTCCTCCTCACCTGCGGCAAGAACCCTCCCCCCGGCTACACCTGCTCCATCTAGTTAAGCCACCATTCCCCTGCCTTGCCATGGATGGCGCCCAAGCTCAAGCTCTTGTTTGTAAGTGTGTTACTCTCTTCTCCCATCGCAAATAAGCGTCAGAAATAATTTGGCTATGTATATCCACTTGGGTAGAGGCAGTATTTCTATCCATTATTTTAAAAAAAAAATCAGAAATAATTACTCTCTGTTGAGAAAAAAACAGATAACTTTTATACGTGAATCTTGAAATGGCAGATTCGTGTGTAAAAGTTTTTTTTGTTTTTTTGATAGAGGAGGTATGTTGTCTTTGATTTGATACTGATATAGTGTGTTTTTTTTATGGAATATGCAGGTTGGCTACTAGCTCTCGGCTTATTGATGTGTTAATGATGAGTACGAGGTGTATGAATTAATTGTTGGCTTTAATTTGTTAGTGTGTGGAGACATGAGAGGATGTCG
Source organism: Oryza meridionalis (assembly GCA_000338895.3). Classification (NCBI taxonomy): domain Eukaryota; kingdom Viridiplantae; phylum Streptophyta; class Magnoliopsida; order Poales; family Poaceae; genus Oryza; species Oryza meridionalis. The sequence continues at coordinate 26,641,597 of CM002529.2, forward strand.
TCTGCTAGCTAGCTAGAGGAACGGATCAATCTGCTAACGATAGATTGATGTTCGTATTGCTGTGTTTTCTTTTTAATTTGTTTCAATTAATGTTTCAGCTTAATTGCATGCTTGCTCTTCTTGATTTGTGTGGTACGTGCATGTGATCAATAAGACTGCAACTGTTCAGAAATTGTTTTCCGTCGAGATCGTATCCTTTCAAGAAATTAATTAATAATGCGCCTGCCTGACTTAAGTATGTAATCCTACAGGCTACATACTTCCATGTGCAGACAGTGCATGCATGCAATCTGATTTAATGTGTCGGATCTAAGCATAATATGTCTAAGATTGATTTAATTAATCTGTTTTCTTCAGACAGATTAATTTGTGGCTGATTTTGATGCTGACACTGAGAGAGAAGAATACGTGCTCCCTCTATTTCATTTTAAGCGTAGCTTACCGTATCCAACTTTAATCATCTATCTTATTTAAAATAAAAAAAATAAAAAACATAAGTCTTGCATAAAATATATTTATATTTTATCATCTAATAAGAATAAAAATACTAGAAAAATCATATGGTTGTATTTAAAATGGGACGGGAGTATTACTAGTAGAATAGTTGTCGGAGCTAGCTAGCTAGCTAGCCCTTGGATCGAAAAAATCTCACATGCATGACAGTGTGAGCTGTGAGGCTGTGACATATCACTAGCAAGGAGATCTAGTATAGTCAAGTACGGTCGGATAGCGAGAGATAACTATACTGTATTGAATACTTTGACGACTGCATAGGAGCCGGAATGCTCGATCGATATTCTGCATTCTCTGCAGGGTAACCGACAGGCATGATTGGTGCAAAAGTGAGGGCAAAGCATGTGCAGACTCCGTTGGCAGTATGCCGCCCGTGAGCGAATACTGAGCAGTAACTGAGTTGATGTGATGGACATGTAACCCCGTGTCATTTGTTGTCTTGTGTTTGTAGCAGCTCTGGGCTGTGCAAATGGGCAATGGCCATATGTGATCTTACCTTGGATTTTATACTGAACAGACTTTGAAAAGGCTGCTCGTGAGTGTACTGGCCCATATATAAAGATAGCCAACTGTGTAAATACAAGTGGCTTGAAATATTTTGCAACTAAATTTCCATATTTTAAATGGTACTTGGTTCTTCTCACATGATCACTTGTGTGCTGCTTGCAGAAAGGCAAGGATGGAATTGCACACCTATGTAGTACTCCCTCCGTTTTTTAATAGATGACGCCCTTGACTTTTGAACATATGTTTGATCATTCGTATTGTATTATTAAAAAATTTTATGCAAATGTATAAGATATAAATCGTGCTTAAAATACTTTGAGTAATAAAACAACTCACAACAAAATAAATTATAATTACGTAAATTTTTTTGCATAAGACGAATGGTCAAACGTACGGTAAAAAGTCAACGGCATCATCTATTAAAAAACGAAGGTAGCTCCCTATGTCCCTGAGAGACTCAAATATTAGGAATGAATAGACAAGCATGTGTCCCACACAATAAGTTTTGACACACAATAAGTTTGGACATGAGATTGTCTAATTAAACACGAGCAACATAGCCTAGATATGTCAGTGTTCATGTTGCACAGGAGAAGCATAAGTTTTTCCCAGTATGGAACGATTACACCTTCCAATTTCCAAGAGGGCATCTTTGAATAATCAGGTACAGTAGCGCACGACACAGAGAAAAGAACTCACTAATCAAGGCTACAAGGATTTCACCAATATGGCCATCGGAGAGCATCTAAAGCAAAAGCTATACACACCAAAATGATCTTTGCGAACATCAGCGAGTCTCTTCACCTCTTGCTATCTTTCTTTTAATTTATTTACCTGGCGGGGTTTCGATACGTTCCTTGATGATCTTCTCACCGGATCTGCCTTCTCGCCCTTGCTACTGGTGCTAACTTTGTTTGGTTTAGCAGTCTCAGCATCATCCTCACTATAGCCACTACCTGGTTTCTCCTTGCCACCACCATTTTTCCTTGTCTTTCTGGAAAGGGCACCTAAGGCATCTCTCTTTTGCTTTCCCCTGGCAACCCTAGAAGTTGCTCCTCGCTTCCTTATATTCAAATTATCAGCATCTTCTGGATCTGTGTCTATTTCCTTCGCATCATCGTTCTCTGCCACTTGTTCTGGGTTAGCAACAACTACTTTGCTAGATTGCATTCCAGTCAGCTTCTGCTGTTGTGGCACGTAGGCTGTAGTCTAAATAGTGAGAGTACAAATCAGAGGGTAGATGCATGAATGTTCGTAGCACTAGAAAGTGTAGTAGTACTGAAGCAGATAAGTGCTTACCCTGCCACCAGCTGTTATGAACTCAATTTTCTGTCCTGCAAGACATTTGAAGTAGTGGATAATAATTAACATGTTCGATTATACACCATCATATATCAGCAAAAACTACAAGTGAAAGCTTTGCTCAATTTTATTCAAGACAATAACAAGTTCATGATGAAACTTGAGGACAATCTCACCATTGACTTTGCCAGGCTTCTTGCCCCATCGGTGATGGAATAACCATTCCACAGGAAAGCGGTCACAATCAGCATCAACTTCAACAGCATATTTCACAACCTGAAATATGCTTTATTTCAGGCATAAGTTCTCCGTGATTGTACATCAGTAGAATACAGTAAAACTATTTAAAATAATGTCAAATTACACAACCTCTTGGATGCTTTGGTGTAGTGCTTCACAACTCTCCCTGGATAGACTTGAAGCAATCTGTAATGGATGGGTTCTTGACTGAAAAAACAACATGAATTCATAATTAAAATTTATGCATTTAATTCGAGCTCTAAGAATATTTGTATTAATACCTGGTAAAGCACCTCATCTGCAATCCAATTACCAATTCCTGATATGAAGCTCTGTTCAATAAAAAAAAAAACCAAGTCTTCTGTTTGTATAAATGATACAAGGACCTAATCCCGTATATTGTAGAAACAATTTTGTGGAGATAAAAACTCATATTGGTTTTATGGTAATAAAATCACCTGATCGAGTAGAAGAGCTTTTATTCCAATCTTCTTTCTGCTCAGTGAGTCCGCAAAACTGTCAGAAGACATCGGCTCAAAGAGAGCATCTGGTCCTAACTCAGAAATCGGGGGTACAGTTTCGGGCTGCAAATCGTTATTTGATTAGGGACATCATTAGAAAATAACACGAAAGGAAGACTCTGAAGATTTAGATTCAACTAGTCAAAGCACATACATCTTCAAACAACCGAACTCTTGCAAACCGCCTCTTATCAGTGAAGGAAAACTCTAAGCCATCATCAAGCTGGAACAAGTTAAATGCATTAGAGACAACCAACATTAAAAGAGCCTACCTATGATATCATAAAAGGACATAAACAATAAGAGGAGATCAAATTTTGACTAAACAACAATGCCTATGCATGCATTGCGTGTTATATTACTATTCAATAAACCTTATATAGCAGAAGTAATATTGACGTGTTTATATGATAGCATGTTAAGTTGAGAAATCCTGAGACATGGCACGTCTTCCTTTCTGGCTTTCTGGAGATCACAAAAGCACTACTGTTTGTGGCGATTTGTTCTTCCGCATTTTGGATTAGCTAGTCCGCTAGAGGCTCAGCCAAAAGATGATTTCTGAGCTATATAGCCTAACAAATCGATCTTGTGTCCAAGCTAAACCATGACAGTTACTACCTAGCCATCTCTCTCTTTATAATACCCAACCAAAGTAGTACAGTACAGTAATGATGAACAACAATTCCATATCCCCTTCTGCTTATAAACTGTTAATTTTGATCTCACATAGCAGCAATGTACTGAAAAAAGATGCCGTGACAGCTAGGAGATCTTACTTGAACGAAAAATTTGGAGTACTTGGAGGGCCACTCGTCTGTAGAACTGACAACTGATCTGCAATCATTTTCTGAATCAGCATGTAGTCAATTACTGTATAACAAATTCCCCAACGTACAAATTACACATGCCTCTTGTACTTGGTCACAGGAACTCCCTTAATGTAGATCGCGCCTGCCATCCCTGCAACACACACAGCAATTTGTCACTCTAATTTACACCAAATCGCACCCCAAAACACAAACAATACTGAAGTTCACTACTCCATACGTCCCAAAATATAACAACTTTTAACACTCAAAATTTATCTCAAAATATAACAACTTCTCCACCACCATTTCATTCCCAACCAATCATAACCTTCTATCATTGACTTTTCCCACTTACCTCTACTTCTCAACCAATCACAATATCTCCTTATTTAATTCTATCTAATTTCTTAATAACGGTGTCCAACTCTAAAATTTCTATATTCTAGGACGAAGAAAGCAGTAGCAAAAAGCAATCGATCGAACTGCAGCAGCAGGAGGAGGCAGGTACTGACCGAACTGGAAGGAGGGGAATGGAGGGGCGTCGAGGCGGAGCCAGAGGTTCTTGCCCCTCCGCCGCGCGGCGACGATGGTCCGGCCGACCATGGCGCGCTCGAACGCCACGCGCCCGGCGGCGGCGACCACCACCTTGGGGTCATCCGCCACCGCGCAGCGCGCGATCCTCCTCCCCACGCAGTGCGCCTCCAGCGCCCTCCTCGCCGCCTCCACCTCCGGCAGCTCCGGCATCCTCTCCCCCTCCACCAAAAGCCCAAACCAAACCTACCTCCTCCCCTGCCCCCGCGAGTTCACCACCACTACCATGGAATAAGTTCATTCTAGGTCCCTCAATTTGTCGCCTAGTCGGCAAAAACCGCCGTCCAAACCGCGGATTCCTTGACAAGTTAAGGGACCTCAGATGAACTTATACCCCACTACCATTGATTTGTACAGTAAGTATATTTGGCCTCCCTCAACTCTTGCTATAGATTGAATCATGACGCTTAACTATAATACCAGGTATAAGACCTCTCCATTTTCAAAAACCGGAATAAATCAAGTACCTTAGTTATTTTGATAGCGGTTTCATCCTACGTGACGCTCATAGGACCCACATATTAGTCAGGAAAAAGATAAAAAAAAATTTCAGCTCGCATGTCAATCATCCTAATCTCTTTTTTTTCTCACATATTGTTCCTCTTTCTCTCTCGCTAGGCGGCTTTATACCCGGTATTGGATGCGACTCAATTGACAGCAAGAGTTGAGAGAGGTATAGTAAACTTATTCCATTTGCCGAGCCGCGTGTACTAGGCTGAGCCGCTCGCGTGGCCCAACCCAAGCGGCAGCAGAAGCAACGCGCGCCGCAGTGATGCTGTGGCCTTTTTTGCCCGTACGCGTGATGGGATGGAAATCGCGGGGAAAAAGTACATTGACCGTCCCTCAACTTGTCATCGAGTTACAAAATCGTCCACTAACCGTAAAACCAGATGCAACGCATCCCCCAACTTACAAAACCAGTGTAAACTAGATCCCTCGGCGGTTTTGACTCCAGTTTTATCTTATATTACGGCTAAGTCAGCATGAGACCCACGTGTCCCCCACATGTCAGATGTCACATCAGCAGGTTCTCTTCCCCCTCCTCTCCTTCCTCCTCTCTCTCTAACTCTTCTCTTCTCTTCTGTCAAGCCGGCCGGCGGCTGGGGCAGAGGCTGCCGAGGCGAGGCGGGAGAGGAGGCGGCGGCGGCTGCGATGCTGGAGAAGGAGGGGGTGGCAGCGGCGCGGCGGCGGCGAAGCAACCCCGCGCGGGCGGGCGCCGCGGCGTTGGGCGCGGAGGTGGAGGCGGGGCCGGACGGCATCGACACGCAGCAGACGCCCTCGCCGCAGTTCCTGCCGCAGGGCTGGGCCGTCGACGAGCCATGTGATTTACTGCAGTTGCAGAAGGAGTTGTCGCTGACGCTCGGGTTCCAGGTGCTGGAGTGGTTCGCCGACATTGACATATTCCACAACCGGACGGCGGCGGAGGTCCCCGAGCTCTTCGCTTTGCAAGCGGCCAACGACGTGGTGTACTCAGGGGCGGAGCCCAATGGACCAGAGGAGAGAAGCCGATGCACGAATCTTGACATGGATCCAATGGTCCAAATTCTATAATATTCCATCTCCAAATTTCATTCGAATAACATATAGCAATCCTGAACTAATTAATAGTGTTCTTTCAAGAAGAGTAGCTAAAAGAAGACGAGCACAGTGTCCCAGTACTGCGAGAATGGTAAGCCACACCTGACATGCAAAGACGAACATAACAACCGCCGAATCAAGCGCTCCCAACTACTGGGCGGCATCTTGCCTCTTTGTCGCTGCCGGCGATGCCGGACTTAAAGAACGGCGCGCCGAGCCCGGACATATGCCCGCCACCGGCCATCGATGTCGAGTACCCGAACTCGTAGCCGCTGTTGCCGCCGAGCCTCGCGATGGGCTCCCCTTTGTAGCTCCTTGACAACATGTGGACGGTGGAGAACTGCTCTTGCCCGAAGCACGCCGCCGCGCCACCGACTGAGACGAGCGCCGCCGAGTGCCCGACGTTGATGAAACTCTGTGCACCGTTCGACACCGCGTTGCCGATGAACTCCGCCATCTAGTGCGGCCCGTTCGTCCCCATCGACGCGGAAACCGCCGCCGCCGCCACCTCCTCTCCCGCCTCGCCCTTGCGGCCTCCGCCCCAGCCGCCGGCCGGCTTGCCAGAAGAGAAGAGAAGAGAAGAGTGAGAGAGGAGGAAGGGAGAGGAGGGGGAAGAGAACCCGCTGATGTGGCACCTGATATGTGAGGCCCATGTGGGTCCCATGCTGACTCAGCCGCCACATCACATAAAACCGGGGTAAAACTGCCGAGAAATCTAGTTTGTACTGGTTTTGTAAGTTGGGGGATACATTGTATCTGGTTTTTTGGTTTGGGGGTGATTTTGTAACTCGATGACAAGTTGAGGGGACTTTTTCCAAGCCTCGTTGCGTTTCGTCCCGTTCGCGTACACGCACGCGGCGCACGTAAATTTCGCGCGGCCCAAGCGGAGAAGAGGCGCCGCGCGCGCGCACGGTGTAGTTCGCGTCCGCGTGGCCGCCGCTGGGTTTTTGCCCGCGCGCGGCCCGGTGCGCGTGATGGAAATCGCAGAGATTGACGGGCCTCGTCTGGTTCGCTCGCGTACCACCTGGCTGGCTGCACTGCGCGCACCCGCCGCGTGTGTCGTCGGGTCCAACAACGATAGCGCGTTCGGGGAGAGCAGTAGAGAGAGAGATGGATTGGGTTGGCAGTGGTAGGGGGGTGGCGGCTGGGTCGCTGAGACGGCAATATGATACGGGACGGAGACGTGCAGCCAAGCGAAGGCTGGTCATAAATGGGCGTGGGAGTTGCGATTCGCGCGAGACGTCGTCGAGTCGGTCGGCTGAGGCTCGGGTTGGGTGGGGTGTGGACTGTGGACGACTCACATCACAGGTCGGCCATTTATGAACCCCCCACGGCCCGTACTATTCGATTCGACTATTGAAAAATGATATCCTCAAATCAGAATAATACTACTAACGCTGAACAAACACGTGTGGTGACGTGTATTAAATACGTGTGTCTAATTGCATTATGTTGTGTTCTTATGGGTCTATTTAGTTAGTGAAATAAAAATTTTTGGTTGTCATATCGGACGTTTGACCAGATGTCGGAAGGGGTTTTCGGACACGAATGAAAAAACCAATTTCATAATTCGCCTGGAAACCGCGAGACGAATCTTGTGAGCCTAATCATGCCGTCATTAGCACATGTGGGTACTGTAGCACTTATGGTTAATCATGGACTAATTAGGCTCAAAAGATTCGTCTCGCGATTTACATGCAAACTGTGCAATTAGTTTTTTTTTTCTTATCTATATTTAATGCTCCATACATATATCCAAAGATTCGATGCGATGTTTTTGCGAAAAGTTTTTAGGAATTAAACAGGGCCTATGTTCACAACTTCTCCTTCCTTGTTTATCCGCACGTACACTTTCCAAACTTCTACGAACAATTTATTTTTAAGAAAATTCTATAAAAAAATGTTTATAAAAAATCATATTAGTTTTTTTAAAATAACTAATATACTGAATTAATCATGCGTATCATGCGTTAATGTGCCATAACACGTTACTCCTTGAATGCACATACTCATATCTTATGAACACCTTCAGAAGAGACTAAGCCGGCATATCTTAAAATTAACGAGGTCATCATATGTGTCTCGCTATCTACGGATACATCGTCTATCACTAAAAAAGAATAACCGTAAATATATGAGTACCCATGCAGGGACGGATCCAGGAACGAAAAATTAGGGGGGCTCGATTACACAGTTTCTTCAACCTTCAACAATCTAGGGATCTTTAGTTTATCATTCATGGTGAAAAAATCGAAGGGGGTGTTCCGGGGGTATCCATGGGTCTTGTAGGTGTAGGGGGGACTTGAGTCCTCCTACATACACGTTGGATCCGCCCTGTGTAACCCATGTAAAATCTAAAAACTAAATTCGAGTGGGCTAGTTCCGTTATAAGGAAATCTAACAGTTAAACCATGTATACACTCTTTAATACGCAGAGGCCGCCTGATAGCATTGCCATCACGCCATGGACGTCTCAACGGGATTAGCTTTTGATGGAGGAATGGCAATCAACACATGTATATTTTTGTTGCATTATCTCTCTCTTCTTAATCTGTTGCATCTTACAACGAACGAATAAGTAACAGTTACTTCTTGTATGTACAAGTTTCGACATCATAACAATCAATAAATCCTTGTCATTAACCGGACGACACGGTAATATCTCACACTTGATGACCGACTCCTGCAAGCTAAACAAACTTAAAAATTTAAAAGAACCTCACAAAAAAAAACCACTCAAATCAATTAATTCGATCGTCTACCGCTGTATATATATGCTTCTTGTGTACTCTGCGAATTATCATTTGGTTCATCGATCCATGGAGAGAAAATGTTTTCTTATGTGTTCGATCGCTAGCTTAGCTATGGCGCCGGGCAGCCCATCTCGTCGCGTGCCTGGATGAAGACGATGGCGGCGGCGTAGTGCGCGAGCGCGCCGGCGATGACGAGCGCGTGGAAGATCTGGTGGCTGTGGCCGCACAGGTCGAACATGCCGGGGCGCCACCGCTCCGGGACGCGGGTGAGGTAGAACGCGGTGCCGGCGAGGTAGGACGCCGCCATGGCGCCCTCGTACGCCAGCGTGACGTTCCGGCGGGGCTCGTGCCAGTTGACGGCGACGGCGTGGGCGGCGGGGACGACGCCGGAGAGGCCCATGGCGACGAACAGCAGCGCGCGGTGGGCGCGGTACCTCGCCGCGCTCAGCCTGGGCGACATGAGCGCGTACACGGTGGCCACCCCGGCGCCGGTGATCGCCGACAGGTACACCACCTGCCACCGCGGCTCGCACTGGAAGATGTAGTAGATGGGCGGGAAGAAGGAGACGACGATCATGACGGCGATGCCGGTGTAGTCGAGGCGGATGAGGAACAGGTTGAGGCGGTGCGAGTGGCACGACAGGAGGTGGCACGCCGCGCTGCTCAGCAGGCAGAACATGGCGCCCGCCAGGAACACGAAGAACGGCCACCGCGTCGTCGTCGCCGCCGCCGCCGTCGCCGGCCACGCCGCCGCCATGGCGCCGCCGCTCGACGCCGGGCTCGCCTGCATGAACGACGCCGCGCCCTGGCCAATGCGACACACGCCAAACTCGATCATCAACCACTGACGTGACACGACAGCTGAACACTGATCATCATTTGTAGAGCATATCACATCGAAGTATAATATGTCATTAAACATCTGAAAGCAATATGCTCTCGAAATTAAAGCATATGCATTAGAAGATTGGGAACACCGAATTATTGCGACGACATTCGTTTCAACGCTTGAATAGAACATCTAACCATATTGGTGTCCGAACTCCGAACAAATTCATCTTCCTTATCTAAAAATTTCTATTTGGTTACCAAACACTGTTCTTTGGTCAAGAACGGTTGGGAAGCCATGACAAGCAATGAATTAGCTAGCAAGTAATTAATTATGCAAAATGAAGGTTTACTATGGTTGCCCAAAAATGTCTATCAACTAGTCTCAATCACAAAAAGAGAGGACAACTGTTACCATGTGAGGATGGAAGAAGGTTTGGTATGAAAACACAAAGGGAAGGATCATACGCGATAAACTGCTACCACGTTCATGCAAATATCGCCTTGTATATGTGTCCCCAATGTTTGCCAATTTTAGTGACCCCTAACCTCTTAACCTCCCAAAATCTTCCCCTCAAGTCTCAAAATCTTCCCTTTGCTGGTTGCATGATGTATCTTGTCAATCTAGGCATCCAAGGCACAAGGATTTCAAGAAGAAAGATAACCCGCGGCAACACCGGAGTCGTGTCGTAGCGGGTAGACTTGATCATCACAATCACCAAGTCACAACCAAGTCCTATGAACACATCACCAAAGCTTAACATCTTGTGGTGAAGTGAAGTGGCCAACACTTAATCTAGGATTTGTCATGAATGGGCACCAGTAAAAGGGGACCTAATTTGGCAAGGTTCATCAGGTAAAGGTGAAAGCAAATCAGAAGCCCCACCCAACACTTTGGCCCAGCTGCCATCCAAAAAGTCCAAATCATGCACATCTGAACAAACAGAAGGAAACAGGACAGTACTGAAAAGTGGAGCCACTCAAAGCTGCACAATGAATCTCCTAAGCATGTGGATCTAACCAGCCCAATAATATTACTGCAATCCAGTATTTTTTTTCTTATCAGTAACTTCTACTTCTATCACAGGAATGAATGATTTCAGGAAATAGAAGCTTTACTCACAGAGAGGACATCTCCAATGTTGCTGGAGACATTTTCAGCAACCTTTGAGATTGGCCTGCAGTCAAATAGAAGTATAATTCTCAGAAAAAAAAGGACAGACAGTGAACAGAATATTAAGCATGAAAAGCACATAGACATCTGAAATAAAAACTGCAACTTGTCATTTTCCAGGTTGTATGGAATTGGAGTGAATTTGTTGGCGAGATTTGTCGATACACAAGCAGCTAGATTTATCGAAACTCTCACGCTATCACTCAGCATAATTTGATTAACAAGAAACAAGTAGGATGCAGAATCCTATTCAGTGCCTTAAAACATTAAAATATTCATCTCACAGCTACTGAAAAACTAAACTATTTCGTGCTACTAATTCCGGGACACATTAGCCAAGATTTTAACCAAATAAATTTCACTGAGGCTTTCACAAACTCACCAGGAGAGGTGTCCGATGAAATCGGCCACCTGGGGGAAGTACTGGCCAAGATGCAGGACGGTGAGGCCGAAGAACAGAACGAACCCAAGAAGATGCCTGAACAAACACCAAGAACACCCACACGATGAGCAGCAAGAACACAACACACAAAAGCTGAACCAAAATCAAATTCAGAAATTCAGGTTGATGCAAACTGAATCCATGCGTACGTCCAGATGTTGATGGTCTCGTTGTGCCAGGAGAAGAGGCTGAGGAGGGCATTGAGGATGGGCCACTCGGAGCGGTAGTAGTCGAGGATGAACTCGTTCTCCTTCATGTAGTCCGGCAGCTCATGGTAGCTCACCAGCCTGCACTCCTTCCTCTTCTCCTCCCTCTTCTGCTGCTTCCTCTTCTTCTTGCTTCCTCCTCCTCCTCCTCCTCCCTTCGCCGGCGCCGGCGCCGCCGCCGGAGCCAGCTCATGGTAGGCGCTCTCCATGGTGGCCATGGCTGCCTCCTCTCCCATAACTTCTTGGCCTCTTCAGGGGAAAGGTTTGTGCAGTGCTTGGCTGGCTAGCTGTGGCACGGGGTTAAAAAGGGAAAGAGCCTAGGACACAGGAGATGGAGCAGCTTGCAAACAAGCCAAGAAAATGGTAGCTAGAGTGCAGTGCTATCCAAGTCAGTTTCTTTAATTTTCTTTTCAATGCAGCATGCAATATCAGCAAATAATGCCAATAAATTTGATGCTACAGCAATGAAATACTGAAATGGATTTTTTTGTAGGAATGGATATGATGATATGATGGGTTTTGTAGGTGCAAATGGCGTGAGATTGCGTGTATTTTGGGTGAGACTATACGCTGCGAGAGCAATGGATGGGGGTTTTATTTGGTACGAGGTGGAAGAGGACAAATACAGGTAGAGTAGGAGGACAACCACATCAATACTGTTGCTAACAGGGCTTGGAAAAAAGATACTACTACTACAGTGATGTATTTTTCTTCTATAAAAGTCCATGTCAAATACCAGTGAAATATTGATTAAATGCCTTTGGACACCTAACTCAAGAATTTCGATGTGTCTGCATTATTGCTCAGCATCAATATTGTTGAAATCATTTTTTATATAGCATGAGGGTATTGGTTTATAGTTAACACTCTTAATAGTGGTATGTCATCTTTTACACAGTTTGACAGCAGTGGTGGATGCAATAATGGCGTAGCCAACAATAGGTTTCAATGTAAAATGTATGATGATAACAGAGAAGAGAAAAGAGATGCTGCGGCAGTACAGAAAAAAGGAGCATAACTAGGTGTCAATTCACAAAATAAAAGTCTAGCAAGTTCATTATCACTTTCAGCACACAAAATATTTACGCTTACATGCATGTATGATTGTGTGCATCTACGAGGTAGAGAGAATAAATTTGACGCTACACACAACTTATATCGATATTATATGACGTCAAATATTAATGATAGGAGGCGGTATATTTTCTTTCACCAAATTGACATCATAGTATAGTATAGCAAGCTCATTATCACTTTAACCACACCACGTATTTACACTTACATGTATATATAATTGTTTACATTCACCGTGTAAAGAGACCAAGGATATAACATTCTCATTATAAAAGTATATTTACCCTCCCTTCCGTTGTCATATAACTCCCTCCGTCCCATAAAATCAATCTAATACTAGATGTGATATATTTTACTATAATAAATCTGAATATGTGTGTCACATTCAGTACTAGATTTATTTTTTTAGACATGTAGTGGACGCTACGAGATGTCAAATACTAATGACCGGAGGTAGTAGAGTTTTTTTCTTTTGTCAAATTGACAGCATAAAGAAAGTGCTTTGAAATAGAATTAGGTAACTGTTGTTTGCTCCGGGTCCATTTCTGAAGTTTTGACCCGTCTATGTTGTAGGTGTCAGCTGGCCATCCATCCCTCCATCTTCCCACCTGTCACAATAAATTCTCCAGCAATAGCCACTCTAGCTCGCAGTCCAGCAAGAAGCTGCGGGTTAATTTTCTCTCTGTGGCGTGCAGGCAACCGTTGAAAATTGAGGCTCTGATTGTTTCATTAGAGATAATGAAAGCTTTCTGAATTCAACTTCAGGGAGGTTCGGACTCAGATTAGTTGGGAAGCTCACAACCAACTTGAGCTAACCCAATCTTGTACTGTACTCGTACTGGTATAGAATGGCTGAGAGTTTCAGACTTTCAGTCTGCAGTCCGTGAGAGATGACTTGTCTGATTGACCGATTCGTCGTAGTACTTCACCGTTTTTTGCGCCTTACGAGGAAACGTGCAGGTTTGCATGGAATGATTGGTGAGTTAGCCATGAATGTGGCACTGAACAGGAGGGGTTACCAAAGCTGACGCAAGAGAATTGCTCTCGTTTTATTTTCTTAAATATATTTTTAAGTCGGTGTAGTTCTCTGGCTTTGGTTCGCAAGCACATCTCTTCTTCTAGCCCATCATCTGAAGATACTCACTCCGTACTTATAAAGAAAGTCGTTTAGGACAATGTTTAAGTCAAACCTTGGGAATATAAATCATGAATAACTCTCAAATTGTTGAGTTTGAAAATTTAAAAATTATATAAATAGATTTGTCTTGAAAAATACTTTCATAAAAGTATACATATATCACTTTTCAATAAATATTTTTATACAAACAAGAAGTCAAAGTTGTATTTTAGAGACCGTGTCGTCGTGCAAAACGACTTGCTTTATGAGTACGGAGGGAGTATGTGTTATAGCTTCAAAATATTCCTTGAACGCAAATTTTGCTATAAGACATCTAAAGTTTATATAACTTATTGGTAGATATAGTAAAACTTGTGCCATGGCTGAAGAATACTCCTAAATTTGGTGGTTTGCAACATTTTTTATCCAATTGAAGAGAGATTCATAAAGGATGTGTTTGGATGGAGGGATTTTGGTGGATAGGACATGACAACCCATTTTTTTGTGGGTGTTTGGTTGGTGGGCGGAGGTGGTATAGGGCGGCTCGGAGGGGAATATTCCCCGATGGGGGGATCCGGGCGATTTGCGGATGCAGCCGCCCGAGCGCCCGGGCGAGCGGGGCGTGCGACCAAGGTGGGGTCGCGTCACCCCTCAGCACGCGACATCGACGACGATGCGAGCAAGGCGCTGGCCAGAGCGGACGGGCGAGTGCCAGGCGGCGGCCGGCGTGGGCGGCCAGCGCAGGCGGTGTGCTCGGCGGCCGGTGCGGGATGCGAGCGCGGTGGCGGTGGGAAGAGGGTGCGGCAGCGAGCCCGAAGGCTGGAGGCGGCGACAGCGGGAAGAGGTGGCGGCAAGGCAATAGACGACGACGATGACAACGGATCTGGGGGCGACAACAACTGCAGCTTCCTGGGCTCCTTCTCATCGGGATCTGGTGGCGGCGGATCTGGTGAGGCAACACCGAGGGTTCCGCCACCCCGATGAGGCTGTCATCGTCGTCGCTGTCACCGACAAGTGAGAAGACGGGGCGGCGGCCTTTGAGATGAACGAGCGAGGAGAAGGGGCGGCGGCTGGCAGCGAGGAGATGGGGCGGCGACCGGCGAGCGAGGAGACGGGCGGCGGCCGGCGAGAGGCACAAGGAGGACTTTTTTTTCATGTTTTTTCTCCCTTCCCCCTTTTATTTGTTTGTGATTTTTTATCTCTTTTGATTTTCTTTTTGTTGTAATAGATTGATAAATTTGTGGTTTGGGGGAATTTGAAGGGGTATACTCACCACCTCTAATAAAGGGGTGATTGTAACCTTTCATCCGTCATACTCCCTCTAGCCAAACAAAAAATTAGATCACCAAATCCACCTTTATCCCTACAACTAAACAAAATACTGGATCACCATATTCACCCAACCACACAAAAAAACTAGATCGCCATATCCAAGAAAATATGGACCGCCATATCCCATCCAACCTTGACCGTGAACCAAACGCACACAAAACTGATGAGAATGCCCTCGGAGCAGCAAGCTTCTAACATGGTGTTGGAAGATAATTTGGAAATTATGCAACCATAAATCTTCCATCAAACCGAAGTATGTTCCATCATCACTCCAGCGTCAGCTGTAGTATATTCCATCATTGCTTCAACGTCAAGTTAGAAACTTTTGGCTCTAAGGGCTTTATCATCTTTTTGAAATTTTTGTCTCTTCAATTGGGTTGAAACTTGAAAGTATCCCCTAATAAATTATCAGCTTTTCAGAATGTCCTCTAACCTTGACATGTTTTTATGATGTCCACCAACCAATTACACAAATTTTGAGTGTCTTGTGGCAAAATTTGTCTTCCTAAAAAACAATTATTCTCTCTTATAATAAATATTTTATGTTTACGATAATATTTTTTTTATATTTCCAACAATTATAATAGTCTTTTTCAAGGAAAATCTAAGTATACCACTTTTTTTTAAAAAAAGCACAAGCATTTAATTTTTTTATGGAATTTTTTAACTAGAAGGAGTATTTATTCTAAATGTTGCGTAAATGTCAGCTAGTTGATATGAAAGTGTCCACAAAAACATAGCAGTTATTTTGAAGCTACAAGTTCTCCATGTATTAATTGGACAGAAATCTGCAGTCCGCAGCTCTTCATATCTAGAGACCAGAAAAGAAAAAGGCAATTGGGGCAACCCCCATTTTAATTTTTTGAAGTCTGACCTCTCGCCGACCGAACAGGAACCTTTTCGCAGATTTAAATTCAATTAGCCATTACGCAAAAAAGACGCGACATTACGCAAAAAAGACGCGACTTTGACTAGATATTGTTCAAGATGAGCAGACGTATCACAATCCCCTGATAAGCTGATACGGATGGCCAACCATAAACCGATAACCAATACCCAAAACCAATCGCCCCAACTGTCCTAAAGTTTTCTGGCAACAAGTATAAGTTAGCATCAACAATAACAAACTCTTCTTTTAGCAAAATCAAAACAAAATTAAGAGCATTAAAAATTGGTTAGTTCACATAAAGACCAAATCTTCAATCTTCACCTTTTGGCTTATCAACTGTAGCTAAAATTTAATTTTATAGTTGATTTTAAGGGTTTTTATTATAATTTATTTTAACACAACTATAAAAGTTTTACTCATAAATTATTCTTTAATTACTGATAAGCATTTTACGGTTTATCAGTTGTATGCGAAACGATCAGACTTTAAACTAAAGATGGAAGATAGTGTGAAAAGAAGTTGAAGAAAACCTGGCTTAATTGTTGCAGCTACTACACCAAACAACAGCTGCGTTGAGTACAACTCACATTGACCAATGATATTAATCTGGATAAATATAGGCATTTTATATGAAGGCTGTGTTTAGTTCCTTTCAACTTTATGTTGAAATTGGTACAATGTGATTGAAAAGTTTATAACAGGTTGATGTAATGAAAAAAGTTAAAAGTTTGGATCCAAAGTTTGAATCTAAACACAGCCGAAGTCGGAGTTGGCGTCTGCGTTATAGTTGCCACAATAACTACATAACCACCAGCAACATATGGACATGGAAATCAATGCTATAAACACAGGACACGCTGTTTCAGTAAAAAAGAAGTTAGAAACTGTTATGGCAGATAGACATCAACTAGATGGTAGTAGTATTAATATTTGACCATCCAAGGACAAACAACAAAAATGCATTGATCTCAACAAAACTTTGGATATATAGAATGAACCATCGTGTCAAACAATACTTACACGAAAGCTAGGCAGCCCTCCTGGAGTAAACATAGTAAAGAAGGGCTGCCAGGGCCATATGGTCCACTCAGCAGTAAACACACAACATAAGCTTCCACTTCAAAAAAAGGGAATTGCAAGCTTGGCCAAGAATTGTAGTGATTTTGGAAGCTTTTCTTGCTGAATTAATGCTTCCTTAACATGTTTTTCATTATCAACATTGTAACCAATTTCTTTTGTCCGTATTCCTGGATGGAATCGATTTTTACTCCAAAATTGCCACATACCAAAATCTCAATGGGATGAGATTTTGGAATGTTATTCACAGCTCAAGGACCACACACATACACTACATGACTTACATGGCAAAATCGGCATCTCCATCAAGTATGGAAATGCTAGTGTTTGTTTGCTGTCTTTGTATCGTCCACTGGTTTTCTTCATATATTAATGATAAACAGATGGGGGCTTGGTGTCACTGTGTCCGTATATCCAGTTGTTTCAGAGCAGACCTCATGTCATCAGTGCCATAACCCTCAATTCCAATGATGTTTGGGCTATCAAGTGCAACAACATCTTGTAAAGGATACCGCCTAACTGAATGGATTCTATTTGCAGATGTGTTGAATTCACCCTTAAGGATGACCGTCTTATGAAGACCTCCAAACAATTCTTCGTAATCTGAATCACCAGTTTCACCAACAAGAACCACCACATTTTGCAACTCTATGCCCCAGCAAACAGATAAGTACCTAGAACAGAATTTTGTCAACATGGAGAGCACACATATATGCTGCTAGGCTAGGTGCAAATGGGAATTGAATATAAAAAACAATTTAACAAGCCCATGAGCAAAAAGTTACTACTGTTGCTTGCTAATTTGGTATAAACAGCATCTCATACACATTCCTTTTTCTTAGAAGATACTCCCTCCGTCCCAAAATATAAGGTATTTTGCTTGGATGGAACATATCCTAGTAATATGAATCTGGACAGACTAGAATGTGTCCCATCCAATCAAAATACCTTATATTTTGCGACGGAGGGAGTAGGAAACCATGGAAACTTGAATTTCGGTGTAGTCTGTAAAATTGGCGTTCTCAAACAAAGCATTGGAATATAGTCTTTCCTCACCCAAGAAATATACCTAATCTTCTATGGAAAAGTATTGATCATTACCCACACAAAAAAGATCAGACAGACAAAACTGCCCCACATTTTGAGTGAAGTTCAGAAAAAAATGTTAACCACAACAATACTGGTACATCAGAACATGTTAAGAACAGAAGAGATAAATGAATGAGGGAAATAAGAAAATCAAACAAACCTTAGAGCCTTAGACCGTGATGCGTGGATTGGAATTACAGATAGTCTGGTAGCACCATGGTTATACAGTGCGTGACAACGGAGTGACTGAATTCTCATCAACTTTTGCAGCTCCTTTAATGGAGGTAACTACAATTCATAAACAAACAACAATTAAGAAAAACCTTGCATCTAACAAGCTATAAAACAATGCACCTAAACCCTTTTTAGAAAAGGATGCACTTGAGCAGTTCACAGAATATATAAAGAAACACAATTCCAACCAAATATCATAAACTCTGGAAGGAAAAAGCTTACATGATTTGGATTGACCACTTTAAATGCAAGACAATATGTTGAAGAGCGTTCTGGATCTTCGAAGATAACTTGTTTTTCAATCCTCCCCCTTCTTTCTACCACGGAAGAAGCCCACTTCACTAGATATTTCCTTAAACCTTCTCCTCCCCAATGATACTCTATATGTGATTGGTAACTACGGTCTAATGCAAATGTAACACGGGAGTTGCTTGGTGTATCACCAGTACATGAAGGATAATACAAATCACTTCCACTATTGCATATGAAAGCATCGAAATCAGTAGGAAACATGCCAGCAGACATTAATAGAGAATGTATCTCCCCTATTGTCAGGGAAGTCGACAACACAAAACCTGTCGATCCTGACAAATTTTCTTTACGTGCAGCCTCGATAGAATTTCTGACAACGCGAATCAGATCTTCCTTACTGACAGAATCTACAGCAATAACAGTGACATGCTTCCTTCCCTTAATAGGTGCCTTAATCCGGTCTTCATTGCTTGCAAAAGAAGGATGCCTTGGGCCAAGAGTTGATATCCTTGACAAGTAATTCTTGCAATGTTCAGGCCAAGAAAACTGATGTATATTTTTCAGCCCATTCTCTCGGCATTTTGACCAAAGTTGTTTTTCAGAAAGGAGTTTATAAAGTGCATCTGCAATTGCATGCTGATCATGGGGATCAACAAGGAGACCATTGTCCAGCACCTGCATACATCCATGGAAAAGACATGGTGATTTCATCCCAGCTAGGAGTTGATAATACTTTCCTAGGTAAAAAAATATCTAAGTTTAACAAAGGCACAATAAATATGCTCAGATACCTGGTGAATTTCAACAGGAGCTCCATTTTTTGTTGCAATTACAGGCAAACCATGCATAGCAGCCTGCTCACGAAAATAGCAGATTGGTGTTAATTAGATACAAAATTCAGTAATGGAAGCAAGCTGAATTTAGATACAATGATAATGACCTCTATCAAGGTGACACCGAACTGTTCAAAGTAAGGCACATTTACAAAAGCACCCTGCAGATGTTCAATGGATGATCAGCGTCAACATAACCGGTATAGGAAATTACTAAAGAAGTACTGGTAAATCCTACAAACATTACAAATCTTTGCTATAAGATTTTGACTTCAAAGAAACAGATACTGAATCCTTCAGCCATTTGAACAACTTAATTTATTGGTCACAAGTTTTCTACTTCAAGTGCTAGACATTCAAAGCAAAGAGAATGCCATCACCAATGAATATCTTTTGTTCAGATGTAACACACCTTTGTTCTCACTGCTAAACGGTAAATATCAGGAACTTCCGAGTGTTTGTGATACTTTGGGTATGCCACTTGGCCATACAAATCATATTCATCAATCAATGTAAGTACTGATGTCAAAACAGCTGCACTCATATTATGCATCTTGGAAATAGCCTCACGGTTTCCCATTATCAATGTCTGCAACGCAACATCAAAAGTTAGTACTAATTAAATATAAGGGCATCTCATATTAATAGCAGCAATCAAACTTAATGCATAATAAGTATGATATTGAAATAAGACATCAAAATGCAGTTTTGTCTTACTAGATTAGCAAGCTCCCTCAGTGGTCGGCACTCACCAAACGCCTTCACAAGAGTAGTAATATTCTTTTCAGGATAAGGGCGAGCAACTGCCAGAATCATAGGTTTCCTAGGGTTTGTAAAGAACCGCATTATCTGCCACCCATACAAATTATTAGTGCATAAAGTTAAAACTGCAGGATAAACATGAATAAGCAAATAAATGTTCTCAAATATTAAATGTGCAAACTAGTAAGTTTTATTCTAAAAAAATATTAGGTGAACTAGTAGGTGGGATCTTGCATGTATGAATCTAAAAAAGAAAAGAAAAAATGACCTCGGACCAAATAGATGGATCTTCAGAGGCTGGGGATGGACCATCTTCCTCACCATCCATATCGAAGTCATGAATCATATGGCCAAATTCAACACCTGGGGGAATGATCTGCAGAACAAGGAACAGGGAACTAATGCACATTAAACCTCTACAACAGATTATAACAGCAAATTACCCAATTATGAAAATAATTGTGCAGTAGTTACCATTGACTATTTTTGGAGTGAAAAAAGAAAAGATTATGATGCATAAGTATACTCACAACCATACGAGGCATATAGCGACCATAGCAGTTAGCACCACGCTTGACTCTTGCACGGAGTTTCCTTGCAAGTATGACCTCAAAACCGTCATACAAATTCCATTGCTCTTCTATCTCTTGCCTAGTGCTTGCTATAACTATTTCAGATGCATCAAGAGCCAACTCCTCTGCCTCAATTCTACACATTATTTTGTATGTCATGTTTATTTGCTCCCTTGTCTGTCTCCCCTGCTTGAGAAGCTCTTCCAACTTATCTTTCCCAAGAAAATGCCCTGTAAAGACCATGGGAACATTAAGTGCTCCTGACAGTAGAGCAGCAGCAACTCCTGCACTGGCATAATGACCATGAATCACAGCAGGCCACGCCGGATGCCCACAGCTGATTTCTTCACCTATGGCCCTTGACATCTGCACTATATGACTGAGGGCGCCATCAACAAATTCTTGAATGAAAGGCCAGAGATGTTCCTTAGGTAGATATTTGTCTTTTGGTCCAAATGGTATTCGGATGATATATGCACCGCTATTCTCTCCTCTTTCCTGCTTAAAATTCTTGAAGCTTGTTGATGCCAAAGGTTCCACTGCTTCCCCATAGCTACGATCAAAATTTGGTGCTAAGATCTGTCTTGTAAAAAGATCAACCCGGTAAACTCCAGGACATGAGCTCAATGCTTTAGCAAGTTCCACAACATATTTGACCTATGCAATGACATAAAAGATGCATAAAGAATTATTTCCATACAGATTCTTCGTGTTGGTCGACCTTATGTAAGACAAAATAAAGATAATAGCTAACCACCACTTGACTACAGGATAAAGCTAGATTGTATAGTTGTTCAAGTTGGATAACGGAATGCATATCTCATATAAGCACATGCAACAAACAATACCTGTCCACCAGTATCTGAATCACGGCCAAGCTCCATGTTCTCACCACGGACCAGGCCATGAAGGCTGCAGTATTAAAGGAATTATAAGGCCAATACATGTGAACATACATACCAACAAACCTGCAAATTTTATCATATATCAAAGTGCGAAATAGGAGAAGGAGGTATTATCACTAATTCTGAGTCTAAGGGATTGATTGTCAGTTGTACACTAAATTTGCAATGTTGATTTCCTCTAGGTCATTCTTTAGCTACGTCATGTTTGCATTTTATGTAAATAGCAGCTCAGTGCATATGAATTGATTGCAAACAGGGTTTTACATGTACCTAGAACCTACACTGCACATTGCCTTAAAAAGATACAATATGATGATATTAAAGAAACTACTGTGTACCTGATCAACACTATGTACAGCTTGTCAACTGAACTGATCCTAGGTGTGTTCCCAGTTGTGCTGTCACCATAGGCAACAGAAGGATCACCAGCATCTTCTCCCTTCTCACCTTCAAAGAGATCTTCCGACATATCTGAAGTAGTCTCAACCCGTGGCCTCTCTGTCTCTAGACGGCGTTTCAACAAGCGATTGGCTTCCTCCTTCTCCAACTGAGCATGAAAATACTTCAGCAATAAGCAAACGCACAAAAACAGAAGAGGTACAAAACTTAGGAACTGAAATTGGAAAGGGAAACTTTGCTTTTTGAGGACCAACATGGATTACATACTAGAAGTGAAAGAAACATCAACGCTCAGTGCAAATATTCCTATATAAAATGTAATATATCTAATGTACCTCAAAGGTGTCAAAAGGTGAATGTTTTGGGAATAAATGTAAAAATCTGACAACTTGAGATGGCACAATTAAAAAATGGCAATTTTATTTTCTTTAAATGATGGAACAATTCAAACCTCAGGACAATGCATCAATCAACTGATTAGTACAAGAAATAGGTGGTGTGAGAGCATGCCATGAGCAAACAACATATGGACTAGACAATAGCAATAGGACTACTGATATATGTCACTAGTTCATTATGTACAATGGTTGATATAGAAGGCTCTTCTGTAAGAAAAATAGTTCCACCGAAGTTAGAAGTTATCCAGCATGTTAGATGAATGAAACAAATTGAAAACCAAAAGACAAGTAAATGATCAACAAGTGAGCATATGACTTTTAGTGATGTATCACATTTTTATTTTTATTTTTTGAAACACATCACATTTTCCTCCCGTTGGTATGACCTTTGAGCATCTAAATATTGACATAAGAAACAATCTGGTATTGTCTCGATCAACTGTACTGTACGCACCTTATTGCCGCTCTAGTTCTAATGTGAATCTTACTTGGCTACATATTCCAATTTATTCAATCAAAGACCCACACTTGCAAGAGTCAACAGCTCACTTGGTTACTGTCATGGATGAGGTGGATGAGAAATCAACATAAGTTGTAAGGTACATGCACACTGAGTGAGATCACCCATGCCCCAGTGTTGCCACAAACGCATCCAATAAAGTCATCAACATTATCATTTGTATGTGTTCTTTCTTTGCCAAGCCTCAGTGCAATCAAAATGCAAATTAGAGGGAAAATAAGAGAAGCCAAATAATGGGTTTGCAGGAGGTGTCAATAGAACTGTGCAGTTTTGCTTGCTTGAATGTGGATAGCAATGATGACCAGAAGCAGAGGATAATGGGAGGGTTTCTGAATGCAGACCGTTTTGATCAAGACTGGCTTTGTCTATGTCACCTTCAACAAAATAAGACACTACCTCAAGCTTTCTAAAGATTCAAAGGATGGAACAAAGTGGTAGAGCTAAATATGGAAGTAAAATTGTCATACCTGAGCAAAAGAAATCAGAATGTGTGTGTTTGCTGTGCAAAATGAAGGGAAAAAACAGGGGACCTATGGTAAAATCTTCTCTTCTGATAAAATGCATGGTTTTGGATATTTTTGATGACTCACATCGCACTCCTCTCAAACCCTGAGGTTCAGTACACGATTCTCTGTGTCATTCTCTGCTTGGAACAAAGGTACTTTCATGAATGTATCAGGAAGCATTTGTATAAAAAGTTGTATTGGTGAACACCACGTGATCTACTCTGCAGTCTGTAGTAGGTAGTAACTGGCTTGAGTGCGCATTACACAATTACTACAGATTTCACTAAAAAAGCAGATAGTTCCCTTATCAGCGAAACTTATACAGTCTACTCCAACAATGGAGAACATATACTTTGGCTCCATTGATCCAACTAGATCTATGGCACTCCAACACTGGTCTTCGACCTTCTCTCTCACTGCATTTTGTCATCTATTTCACACGTAGAAAGCAAACAAAACTAAACTGCATTTGAAAGATTGCCCAGTAGAAAGCTTCAGTGCAGCCTATTTGACTGTGGTGTCTATGCAATCAATATGTAATGACTATTTGCCGCAATCCCTGCTAGCTTCTTCTGCAGGATACCAGCATCCAGCAAACTAAAGAGAGTAACCAGACAGAGAGAGATGGAAAGAGCTGGAGTCCATATAATGGTGAATGGTGACAGCGAATTTAGCATATTATCCAACAGCACACGCAATTATATACAGCCGTGCCATGTTGTCCCAGCACAATTCGAAACTGATAGGGGCCAAGAATCTACCTAACATTGCAGGTACGCAGTAATGCTACTACATTTATGTCAGAACTCTCATGCCATTTCCTCAGCAAATTCGTAGAGGAGACGGGAAAGAGATCAATGAGCATTCCATTAACGCATTCTCTCGAACAGATCCATGTGCTCTCTCAAATGCAACCCATACCAAGATCAATCCAGCCCTTAGTCCTTCCTACGCGGAATCACACTAAATCAAACCACATCTCCACTAACCCAGAACAAGCCCGGAACCCAAATGGAAACGGCAGACAGGATTTTACCAACGCCCCCCTCACTCAATCACAGAACTGAAGAACTTGTACTACGGAGAAGATGCAACGAACCAAAAACAAAAAATAATAATAAGAAGAAGGGCACACACACACCTCCTTCTTCTTCCTCGCGAGGTTCCAGATCCTCCACGTCATGTTCTCCAGCCTCGTGTTCTTCTCCTGCGGGCTCCGCATCGCGTTCGCCTGCGCCGACACCACGCCCCCCGTTCAACACACAGATCGGGGGTAAAAACAAAAAAAAAAAACATCCGCAAATTCACGCGCGGCGAGCCGGCGATTCGCTCGCGGCGCGTGTGAGCAGAGGGAGAGGAGAGGCAGGGACCGCGGCGCGGACGTACGCGGAGCCATGTCTTGTAGAGGTCGGTCTCGTCGTAGCCGGTGATGACCTCCTCGACGAAGTACCGCGCGGGGGAGAAGTGGCCGCGCTCGCGGAGGAGGAGCGAGGGGCGGTCCCCCACGCCGCCTCCCCCACCCGCCGCCGAGGCCGAGGCCGAGGCGGCGGCGCCCTTGCCGGCGTCGAGGATGGCATCCAGGTAGCTGTTGATCCAGTTGTCGTTGCCGTACATCGCGCCCGCCCGCGCGGGGGCCCCCCCGCCGGCGGCGAGGCGGAGGCGGAGGCGGAGGCGGTTGCTGCTGCTGCCGCCGCCGCCGGCGAAATCGAGAGGAGGCGAGGCGACGAGGGGTGGGCGTGGGCGTGTGTGTGTGGCGAAGTGGTGGCAAAATAAATAAAAAAAAAGAAAAGGGAAGAGGTGGCGACGCGAAATAAATAGCGAAAAATGAAATCGAAAATGGAAATAATATATGGGACGTGGTTATTGCCCCCAACCGCAGTTGGCCACTTGGGTTTTTGTCCAATGTTAACCGTTGGATTTTGATCTAACGGTCAGGAACCTGTCTCATGTGCCTTTTTTCTACTTGCGAGTACATGTGAGGGGTTGGATCCAAAACCTTGAGATTTTTTGTTTAAATTCAGAGTAATTTAAAGTGAATCCAAAAACGTTAAATAAAACTCGTGTAGGAGTTCGCAGCTTTTACGATACCGTAATAAAAGTAGAAAGGTTATTATGACTTTGATCATTTGTCAGAGTATAATATGGTATGTTATTAGCCACGATGGTTATAAGCGAGTGTTTGTCTGGCTTTTAGACTGGTTTTTCAACTTTTGCATTGCATTTATTTCAGAACAATTATAATATGCCATGCATTAATTATTGAAATCATTTCTTGTGAAAAAAAATGATGTGTTATTTGGACAGCTTGTTTGCTTGACTAGATGAGCATTCATTTATATGTACAGCCTCATGGTCTATTGCCTGCTTTATAGGCCATGGCATTTGCTTTGATACCATTAAATTTGTTCTATATATGTGTGTGTTTAATTAACACTAACCATGATCCACCTTCTCACTCACCTGATGCTCTAAAAGTTCTAAACCACATGGTCCTGGAATCTTTTCTCCTAGCTTATGTGGACAGATTTGGAAAGTTTCCAGTTCCAGATTTCCAGGTAAGACATAATAATACTTTTTTTTCACCTGTTCTATAGGACTGTTGGAGCAGCATCTTTTACTTTCTCACCTGTTCCATTTTTTCCTTCTCCATGGCAATTGAATTTGACCTTTAGGGCAACCCTGCCTTGAATTAAGAAAAGGGAAAGAGCTCAAATAAGAGTCTAATTTGTAGACCAGATAATACTATTGTTCAAGAGTCTTGGTCAACTATGGATTAGTACTCCCATATCATAGTATACTGGAATAATGCGAGGTTGTTAGCTTGAAAGCGATAAGTTTGGTGTTTCATGGCTTCAAAGAGCACAATTCTATTCGGTCTAGATGCTAAGAATGCCTTAAATCTACGTCTTTAAGCAAATGTTTTCGGATGTTAAAGTAACATTGCACACATCATCCACCATAACCATTTTGGAACTAAGGGCAATGCGTTGGCCTAATGCTGATTATGATAAGTCGCACCAAAAAAAAACTGAGGACGAAACTTTCATATATATTATCTTAGTAGTGATTTAGAAGCCAATAACAATGAAAAATAAACAACCATGAAAAACTCTTAACATTAACTTTTAATTTAAGCTTTAGCAACGGCTTATAAGCTGTAGAATAAATAATGCATGACAAGGGTAGTTCACAATAGGTTTTCCGTATGTCCATTCTCGATAGGGCTTGGTGATAGAAGGGGACAACCTTCTGAGCTCACTGGCTCGTCATAGTGGAGTGTGTATGCTATAGCGAGGGTTTTTTAATATGTTAGCTATAGTATTTGTTTTTGTTGCACATAGTAAGAGTTTTGTTATAAGTTAATATTTTTGAAGTGAACAAATTTATAGAAAAATATGAGCATTTTTAATGCAAAACAAATATTGTTACGTGCTTCAATAAATATTTCTAGCATAAAAATAGATGCAATGGAACTAAAATTGACATCTTATACGTGTTTCTATGAATATGTTCATCTTTAAGTTTGACTTAAAATAAAACAAAACATCATTTGGAAATGATCGGAGAAAGTATATGTTTCCATGTAGACTCTACAATATGGTCCAATAAAACAACATGCCTAAGGCTGTGTTCGGCAGCCCCTTTTCCCAACCCATCTCCCTTATTTTCCGCGCGTACGCTTTTTAAACTGCTAAACAGTGTGTTTTTTGTAAAAAGTTTCTATACGAAAGTTGCTTAAAAAAATCAAATTAATTCATTTTTGAAAAAAAGTTTAGCAAATACTTAATTAATCACCCGCTAATCACTGTTCCGTTTTCCATGAGGGTACTTAGTGTTGGGAACCGGGGGTTCCGAACACACCCTAAATATGGTCCAGAACCATATATATATCTCCTTGCAATAAAGTTTCCCATCATCATGAAGCAAAAATAAAAAGAAAGAAAAGAAAGGAAAGGAAAAGAAAAGAAAAAGAAAGAAAGAAATGCACTTCAAATATGGTTCCATAATAAGACCATAACAAATATACAATTCCTAGAGACATAGAGAACAAGACTTCTAGAGAAAGAAACAAAAATTTGGCGCCAAGGAAGTGGCGGAGAGAAACGGCAAACCCAAGAGCCCCACACACCCATGGACACAACACACAAAGGGAAAGCCACTGCCAACCGTCGCCGTCGCGGTCGCGTCGCCACCCCTCCTCTCTCTCTCTCTCTCTCTCTAGATATTCCCCCAATTTGCCATTGTTTACCAGCCAACTTGGAGTTGCAAAAGCCAGTAGTAGCTTAGCTATAGCTCGGTCTCCATCCGGTGTCACCCACCGTCTCCGATCCTTCCCTTCCTCCTCGCCTTTTCCTGTGTGCCAAGCGACGCGTCATTGGTTGGTTTCGCTGGTTTGGCCAGCTTGTTGATTAGTGTTAAACTGCTAGCCCCCCACCTCTAATCACTTTCTTTTTTATTTTTAATAGATGACACCGTTAATTTTTAAAGATATATTTAATCACTTATTTAATTAAAAAAATTATGTAAAATTATAAGATATAAATCATGTTTAAAGTATTTTAAGTGATAAAATAACTTATAACAAAATAAATTATAATTATATATTTATTTTGAATTTGACGAATGATAAAACGTGCGATAAAATTTATCGACGGCATCAATTTAATAAACTGAGGTAGTATATCATTTGCCGCTGACCTAGCCATGTGGTTGCCTGATATGATCGCGTTTGCTGCTGCAGCGACAGCATCAGTGGCAGATTAGTTTAATTATGGGTAATCTACTTCTGATCTTATCCCCTAACCGAATATTACAGCGGTCGTTAGGCTTAGGAAGGCTTGTAGATTACTAGTAGATTCGTTGGTTGGTTAATCTTGGGATGGTAGATATGTGATCTAGTACGTCTCGAGCTTAATTTTGTTAGTTATGTATGTGCGCGGCAGTTGGAGCTTTGGCTAGCTCTTGAGTAGAACTTTCTTTAATTTTTAATTTGTTTCGCCAACGGCTGCTCGCGATGGGATTCTCCTAACGTGTGGTATTGTTTAGTGGCATTGCTTGTAAAACACGAAGTAGGTCAGGTGCTTTTGAATTATTCTTATTTTTGAAGTGTGGGGAAGATTCGATCCAACGGTTTGGCATAGGATTAAAAGTTGAAGCTAATTTTGAATATATTTTTCCTAAAAAATAATTCAAAAGAGAGACAGGCAGGCAATGGAAGTGGCGAAGGAACACCTAACATTAATAATCCTCAGACCAAAGTTAAAATTTAAATCAGCTTCGGATTTTAAGCCAGGCATATTTTGATTTGTCATTTTTACGCCTGATGATTTGGACAAGTCGATGGAAATGGAAGATGGTCAACCCGTCAGATGACTAACGAAGAAATGTTTTTTGCTCAGCTGCAAAATCGCGAATTAATTAGAGACGTTGAAACTTAGTAATTGAAAGCTACAGGTCGATTAGGAATAGGATCATGCAAATACTATCGATTCCTCGTAATAAAGGCAACGGCAACGATGAGGATATGCCTTCACGGGATTGAGCCAGCTCGGCGCCTCCGAATGGTTCAGTTGACCTAACGATTCTTATCGCCACAGGACACGTCCATATCAGGTTCAGGTTCAGAGGAGAGAACAGAATTTTTTTTTTCGTCACCCGTCCTTGTCTTAATCGCCATAATCACCTATACTTGGAAAATAGCATGACGTCACAAGTTGGAAAAAACCATCCACTGCGCCCCATTTAACTTTTGAGATTTGTTAGCTTTTGAGCTTTATTTTGTTGTTTTTGGGTTAGATGGAAAATTCTAGCTATATGCACCCTCAGTCCCTGGAAAACCTTATTTAATGTCGAGATACATAGTTAGAAATAAGATCTTTTACGAACAGAGGTAGCAATCTCGTTTCACAACCCTTTGAAACTTTATTGAAGATACTGTCACATTGCGAAACTGTCGCTGGCTGTGAAATGCTACATGTGTACAGCACTAATCATCTGCTGATCGGTTCGGATTGTCTTCATCATACAATAAAGTGATAGTACACCCCACAAATCTGTGCATGGTTCCTTTACATGAGCCGAGAGCCTCTGCCTCACTCGGTCGAGGCTCAAGACCAAAGGGCAACAGAGCTATTCTGCCACCGTTTCAGAAAGTATGCGATGCAGTGTTCTGAAAGATCAACTCCTAGAACACGGATATCAAGTCCTCAATGCGATCCAAGTGAAAATGCTTCTTCTTCAGCCTCCTGCGGCGAGTGTTGCTTGCCCTGCCAAACAATGTCCTTTTTAATCAGCTATCTAGGCAGCAAAAACTAGAAATAAGAGCGAAGGTCTGCATATCGCTAGCTTCAGTGAGCATTACGAACAGGGGCAACCAATGAGCGTTGTGAACAATTGAAGCGTTATCGATCACTGCACTCACCAATATTGGTTGTGAAACACCACATTGTCCGCAGGTACATGCTTCCCGTCGTCGTTTCTATTCCACTGGTAGATAGCATGAGTCCTGTTTTTCAGTTGCAAGATCGAATGACCATAACTAGCCTCCCTGAATGCAGAGTAGTCTGGCTGTGGATCACTGAACCTGCAACACCGTGATTTTGAACAATGAGAGAGAACTGTAGGAGCGCGTAAACAACAATATTAGAAATAGTTGTTCTGCTATAAATTCATTTGCCTTTACCTTGAAGCAAGCCCTTCCTGGTTGCCTCCATCACCAACTGTTATGTACACAGGAGCAGATTTGTCTGGCACTGGATATCGATTTCCCGATGTTATGTTGTAGTTGATGTTAGAGATTCGATACTGCAAACATAGACATATAGAAAGGTACTTACAAGGAATCAAAAATCAAAGTTCAGAGCACTTCGACTAGAAATGAAATAATAGGCTAGCATAATTTCTTCTGGTCAATTCTCAAAATATAAGTTTACGAGATTCAGACCAAATTCAGCATTTGTATTAATATCAAAGAAGCTTGTGCCAAAGAATTAAGTAAATATTTACCGATCTCTCATAAGCATGCACGTGCCCTGCAAATACCAAGTCAACCTTGTACTTCACAAACCATTTCTCAAAAGCAGCCCTCATACTCTCACCCTCC
Source organism: Oryza meridionalis (assembly GCA_000338895.3). Lineage (NCBI taxonomy): Eukaryota > Viridiplantae > Streptophyta > Magnoliopsida > Poales > Poaceae > Oryza > Oryza meridionalis. The sequence goes on from CM002529.2 coordinate 26,672,122, forward strand.
ATGTAATGTGCTTCATTGCTGTTGTACATGGGAGAATGCATGAGAACAATAAGCCAAGGAGTCTTCTCTCTATCCACATGCTTCAATTCATACTTCAACCAGGTCCATTGAGGAGTGTATTTTACTGGTAAACATCAGAGATAAGCTTATAAGGCATACGACAAAATATCCAATGAAAAGAATCATCCAACTATCAAATCATACATGCATCACATAATCACTTCTAAATATAGTAGATGATGGTCAGGATATTATGCCAATGAAAAAAAGATACTAGTAGATCTGCATCCATTCAAGGGAGCATCCATGCCTGTCCCCACACAATGTTACAGGTTTCAAACAGCTGGAACGTGGAATCTTGCATTATTAGTAGTTTCAAACTTTCAATCAAACCAGAGAAGACTTTATGTTTTATCCATCCGCATCAGAGATAAAGACTATCGTCACACTCGCATTTGGATCAGTAAGAAGACAACAAGACAGTAACACAATAATTTCTTTTGTCTAAGAAGGGCTACTTTTGCCCCCTCCTTGACTTGGAATTTTGAACTACGTGAAGCACTTGGAACTCCCAAGTCACTATCACCACCACCACCACCACCACTAAATCTGGTGGTATGTACAGACTTAATGGCATATACAAAACAAAGCAAGTCAGAGAAAGTATCTTTATCTTACCGAATGGAGAATAGCTAGAAAGCACAATGATATGAGCAGATGCACGTCTGACTGCATACCACATAGGAGAACTGCTCTTTGATGCCAAATATGGAGTGTGACATCTATGCAGATATGGCTTAAATGTAGAAGTTTCTCCCTGAAAACATAAATATGAATGCGGTCAGGGTTAAAGAAAGACAACTACGTCAGCTACTCAGCTAGTTAAAATGCTCAGGTGGAACTGCAGTGTTATTCTGAACAATGGATAAGTTATCAACTTCTAAGCACAGATCCTTGTCAGTGTAAACTCACGTACAGCCAGCTATAAGAAAAAATCAACTAATACGAAGGTCTATAGATAACAGATCTATTTTCTTCAGTATCATTTGCCTGTAATTGTCCTCTTCTGAACATGCTAAAACAAGGAAAATTCCAAAAAAGCTGTGAGTTTACAAAATGTCCAGAAATCACTACTTCCAATCAGAGGAATATGTGGTAAAAAAAAAACTGGTGTATAGACGAGAAGAATGTTAACTTACCAGATCAGGCCTGTATTCAATTTCGTGGTTACCAGCGCTCCAAATCCATGGTTGATAAGCGGTACTACGTTCCACAAGCCGCCCCCAAGAATCCCAACGAATACCGTCATTATGTTGATATCTATCAGCATATGACAAATCCCCAACAAATAGAACAGTTTGCCCTTCGCTTTTCTCATAATGTTGAAGGGTTGAGAGGGAATTAAATGTCTGCCCCAGATCACCTAGCAAAGCACAGCCAGAAGACTTTAGTATCAACATGCTCGGACTGCTGCTTCACTATAACCATATCTTCACATAGTGGTTCTTTCCATGAAGTCATTGATCCCCATTTTTTCCATTCATGTATTCCCTTATCCTAAAGCTAGGATGTTTGACAAGAACAGAGGATGTGTTTCCAGTCCTTCTGATAGTATAATCTTGTTGAGATCTATCTTATATGACTCATGCACCCTAGGTAAAATCCTAGAACAGATGTTGCAGAGATCCAAAGTAATTCAATGATACATGCTGTTAACAAAAAAAATACTAGAGAAAAAAAAGACGAACCAATTATGCCAAATGTGTATGATGCATCTGGATCAATTGCTGGAGGAGTTTCGAACCAAAATTCTCGAGCTGAATCTCCACTTCCAATCTTGTAATAATATTTGGTGTTATACTGCAAAACAATATAGTACTTTTATATATTTACAATTTTAAATTGGAACTAACAAGAAAAATAATGTGCACACATAGTATTTTGTTAATGCATCATAGTAGAACAGTAGAACTATTACACAGAACTAAGAAAGTGTCTGAAAATAATTTGTGCAGGTGAGCATTGTGTTTGAACATGATAACCTTACTCAATTGAAATTTGACGAAGAAAAGTTCTCTGGCAAATCAAATTTGTGCATGATAACTCTAAGTTTATAGCTAAAGCAGATCATTACGGAATTATGAGTGAGAAGGTTGTGTGATAGTTACTTAGAATATGTGTAAGCTGTTTACAAAGGAAACATAATGTTGTGGGTTATTCTATTTTGCATGGGTAAACATAATGTTGGACAAATACTTCTACAATTGTATGCAAGTATAAAATGCAAAGCCTAAACGATATGAAGAAAACAAAGTCCAGTACCTCAAGGCCATCAACAAGGCAATGGTGAATATATCCAGATTTATAGTCGTAAAAGGTATAATTTGTTACTGTTCCTTCTGCTCTCTGATCATACTGGTGCTCATTTTTACCATAGAACACCTCACTTGTCCCAGGTTCTGCTACAGTAACCCATGATACTATAACAGCTTTTCCATTATAGTCACCTTGAGTGATATGAACCTGGCAGCAGACCAATCAATTAAAACACCGTCGATTCACTGCAATGAACTGATCTGGCAGAAGAGTTTAGATACCTGCTGTGGCGCATTGTAGCCGTTTGGAACCGCAAACCATTCGCTTTCTAGAGGTATATCAGTCGATGGGTACTCCGTACGCACGTAAGAGCTCGTGCGGCCACAGGAGACGCCATTGACAAGGCACAGAAGAACATGTAACAGTAACAACGCAAATCTCCAGCCCATCACTGATGCAGAACACTACCGATCCCCGTTTTGAACCTGTTACATGTTCAATTGAGACCAAAACAAACACCTATGAGATATTGAGATTCATACGAGTATGACCACAGAAAATACTCGAAATGAGGGATTAAACGTTTTTTTTAAAAAATAAAAAAATTGTGCACATGAATCAGCCACATGGCTATGGTGTGTTGTCCTGGACCTCCTGGTACAACCAGCAGAGATTCGTACAGAATAAACACGAACAGCTATGGCGCTGTACTACCAAAGGGCGAACCTAACGTGGGAGAAATGGGGGGCTCAGCTGAAACCAAACCAAACCAACCCAATCCAATCCAAGCACCCCCCAAGTTTGGATGGATCTCCAATCCACGCCTCGCGCCCGCTCACCAAGTGAAGCGCGGAGGAGGAAGAAACGAATATCTGATTCGAACCACCCGAGACGGACGCGCCGGTGGAATGGGGGCCGCGCCGCCGCGCCGCCTCGCCGGCGAAGACGACGGAGAGGATGGCGAGCGAGAGAGAAGCCCACCACCCACCAGCGGAGGCGAGGAGTGAAGGCTGCGTAGCAAAGCTGACACCTCACGGAAGCAAACTCTGTACGAGTAATACCGCACGGCTCGTCTACTACGGTGGTGGCGAGAAAATGGAGGAGAGAACGTAGGATCGCAGAGGATCTACTGATTCGAAGTCGAGATGAGGAGGAGGATGATTCGAAGCGAAGCTTGAAAAAGGGTGGGAGGATTCGCTTACCGTGCAGGGGAGGGGATCGTCTCGCGCTGGGTTGGGGACGGAGACGGCAGAGAGAGAGGATCATGTTTGGTGTTACGAGACGGCTGTTAGTTGTACTGCTGAGTTCGTGAGGGAGGGTTGGTACCTTCCTACTTAGCGCATAATTAATTAAATATTAATTATTTTTTAAAAAATATATTGATATAAATTTTATGAAACAACTTTTTTATATAATTCTTATAAAAAATATAACGTTTAACGGTTTGAAAAATATATGCGCAGAAAGAAAAGGGACGGGTTGGAAAATAAATAACATATCAGTGTGATTGATAGTATCTTCATTTTTCAGTTCGAGTTGTCAGTTTTCCTCGTTTGTGAGACGGGTTGGACGGATGGTTTTGTTTTCGTGGTTGTTGATGGTTTTGTACCGGGCACACTGAAATATCTGTTTTATAAAATCATTTAGCTCAAAAGATATCTAATTTATAATTTTAGAATTAAATTTCTATAATCATATTATTTTATCGGTTGCGTGTCAATCTCTTATCTTTGAAGCTTTGATGTATTACTAATTTCTTTATGAAATCACTCGAATAGTTTTCCTATGTAATCAACTTCTAGCAGTGTATTAAACTCGAATAATTTCAGTGGTAGGCGACGTACCCATCGACAACGAGGCATCTATGGTGACTTCGTCAATCTTAAGACATGCCGGCTCAGTCTTTCGGAGGTGCTCATAGGGGTAGGGTGTGCGTGTGTGCGTTCATAGAGATGAGTGTGTTGTGCGTACGTTATGAGCGCCTATGTTTGTATTGTGTTACTAAAAAAACTTCTAGCAGTGTATTAACTTAAGATTTCAATAGATATTTATAAAATTATGGCAGGCATTAGTTACTGTTGTTTGGTTGGTATATTGAGGCTGTCAATATTTATAGTAATTGTATGCCTTAACTTATCTACAGTTTTGGCCAATGAAATAAAACCACAATTTGGCTAGCAAAAGGCTATCACACACGCGCTTGTTTGAGTCATGATGGAATCTATAGGATTAATTGTGCTACCGCTCTAGTTATGGCAAGATGATGGAATTTGTTTCAACCTAACAAACCTTAAGTCACCGCCATACCGCTTCTTTCAAGTGATGGCAGGATATTGTGGAGTATTTTTCCATTCCTTTTTTCAGCTTGCGGCTCCAGTTTTCCTTCGTTTGCAATACAGGTTGGATGGACGGTTTGCTTTTGTGGTTGTTGATGGCTTTTTTTTACTGAAATATCTGGTAGCAATTGACGATAATTTACTTTTAGACTACTGAATTTACTTTTATAGTTTAAGAAGTAACTTAGTGAAATCTAAAAGTAATTTAGACATATCATAAAAGTAATTTGTGATTTTTCATCAAAATATAATCATGTGAGATCTTGTTGTAAAGATTTAATTACAAGGAACACATCGGCATAATCGGATTATAAATCGGATAAGTGATTTAAGAGAAACTTCTCTAAGAATTAAAAAAAATATAGATATTGAGTGTACTAGTAGATTTTTTTGGAAAGAAGGGTGTCTCTTTAGCATTATCCAACTAGTACTGTAATCGCGTCCTTTACTTTTGTGGTTGTTGAGCAATTAACGATAATTTTAAAAGCAATCAATTCAAGAATTGCCTAATGTATAATTACAGTTTAAAATTTTCTATTGTCAGATTATTTGTCACATATATTGTTTATATCGATGACATGTGCATCTCACTTCTTTAAAGCCTCGGTGTGTCGTTAGTATCATGATAAAACCACACAGATGCTTTCTCGTGTAAACAACTCTCAAGATGTGTATTAACTTTGAATAAATAAGGCTTTCAATATATTTTAACAAAATTTATGGCTATTAGTTACTAAGTACTAGAAGTATATGGATCTCGACACACCAGGATACCAAACTGGAGGATTGTTTGATTGGTATATTGAGGTTATGGTTATCTTTCTCACATATTAAAAAAGATAAACCAAATAGATTTAGTATTTTTATATTTGAGAAAGTAGCTTATGACATGGCAATATGATGCAATATATTTTGTTCGTTAAACTTTTTTTAAATAATGGAAATGCGTTACATCTCCGGCCTCTGCCTGTAGGCAAACAACCAAAAATTTTGTCAGTTAAACCTAACAAACTTTGAAGTCACTGCCATACTGCTCCCCTACCGTCATCGGCATGGGTGGAAATCAGGCCAGCACCATATGCCTCCATCAAAATCGATTTATCAGTTCGTTTTTATTTATCATTTTATCATTTTGAGGCTGTTCTTTTAACAATCTAAGGAAAAAGCGGCGTAAAATCTAATTTTTGTTCAGCAATAAACAACTTTGATTTTTTAAAGTCAGCGTAACTTATCTAGCTAGATTCTTCATAATGAGACTTATTTACTTGAGCTCAAATCATAGACTTTCATGGCTAATTATTATTTTTTAAGTAGTAGGAGACGGTGTACTCGTCAACAACGAGACGCTCATGACGACTTTGTTAATACTAAGATATGCTACATATATATCTTGACCCTTAAACTATTAAAATCGTTGTAATTTAACTATCAAGAAAGTATTCACAATGGTATCGCTGTGAATACGAGCCACGTTAGCAAATATCGCTATGAATACAATCTTGGAGTCGAATTATATCGGTTTTAACAGTTAATAAGATTAAAATATCCGTATTACCGTTGAGGGATGTGAATTAGATTTAACCTATAATTAGGGGAGTCTATGTGGACTTATTCCAAGTAATAAACCCCACAAAAAATGAAGCCCGCGAAGCCCACAAGCCGCGGGAAAGCCCGCGACGAGAATACCAAACCAAATCCACCAAGTCCAAGGGGATCTCTCTCTCGCCTCGCCTCGCCTCGTCTCGTCTAGTTGAGCAACCGCGACGAGCACGACGGCGGCGACGACGACCTCCGCCGCGACGATGGCCGCGCGCCTCCTCCTCCTCGTACTTTTCGCCGTCGCGGCGGCCTATCAGCCCGGGTATGCCCCCCCCCCCCTTGCCGCGCCTCCTCAAATCTCGTTTTGCTCCGTGATCCAATCCAAATCGACCGCGAGTTGACCACGGCTCTCGCTTTGGTGGTTCTCCAGATCTGCTGAGGGGCACACGATCGCGGGCCGCATCAAGATCGAAGGTTAGTCTCCGGCTGTTCTCACCCTATGGCTCGAGTGAATTCCGAGGATCTTTTGTGCGAGATGCGTGTATGGAGGTTGTTGTTGTGCTTGGATCGTTGGGGATCGTACTCGTGTAGCTTAGGTGCATCAGATATCTATGTGTGTCAGGGTTGTTTGGGGATAAAAGCCTTTTTTAACATCCGATTTCATAGTTGGCTATGGTCAATTTGCTGGAATTATTTTCGAGATCTGCCGATTAAAGTGCCCCTAGCTTTGTACTTAAGGTACGGACTAACGAGATTTGATACACTATTTATCGAGCTCATCTAGTTCCGTCTTAGCGCAAGTCAGTGCCAGCCAACTTTGTTAGCTATCGACTACTTAGCAGCTTTGAGGGTTTGTTAATTAGTTGGTGATTTTTCAGGCACTCGTGGAATTCATTGCATTTGTGCAAACTGTTTTTCAGATCATGCACTGATACAGTTCGATGAGCCCCTGGTTTTGGGTACTTAGTCTCATCGGGTTTGCTTAGATGACAGGTGGTATTCGTATTGACTGATTTTAGCTGAGCTTTCATTGGTCAGGGGGTATTTGATTATGAATATCTGATGATTTTAGCTATGTTTTACAAGAGTTTGAAAGTGAGCTTTCGTGGAATTTTGAATTGCAAAAACCGTGTGTTGTACTGTTGTGATTGCCATCATAGTTTCTCCGGCACTTTTTGTTTCTAGGACGAGTCTCTACCTGCGTTATAACATGTTCGATAGATATGTTGGCAACTTGGCATGAGCATTGAAGCCCACGTTTCCCAACCATGCTTATTGAAATAATTCAGACCACAATAATAAATGGCTGCTGTATAGTGTTTCAGACCGCTTTTAACTTTTACATTTTCTCTTGCCGAAAACATTGTTAGCTTGTGGATAGAACCATGGGTTTTTCAGTGCTGGATATTTCATGTGAACTCAGATTGTCAAGGCAAGTCTTAGTTTTCTTTGCACTCAGGGATCTTGCATTTGCTCCTTATCTGGAATTAAGTTTATATACCCGTGAAGCCAAATTGTACTAATTATTATAATGATAACCAGCTGATGTCGGTTTTTTTTTTCTGTTTTATGTGCTTATAGCTGCAAGTGCAAGTGCAAAGGGCTTTGGTCTTCCAGCCAAGACATCAAACACAAAAGTGATACTTAATGGTGGTCAGAGGGTTACATTCGCCAGGCCAGATGGCTACTTTGCATTGTATCCTGCAAAATCTGCAAAACCATATGTTTACAACCTTTCAGCTCCATTTTGAGTTCCCGGATTAGGGAAATTAGTCCTTTTTCATTAAATTTAATTAGCCTGCTCTATTGTTGGATGTCTCATATCTTACATTTCCTATCTGTTATGGTAGCCTTATTCCTGAAAATTAGATATAGCCTCTGGGTTGCTAATAGAAATAAATCTAGCTTTGTTGTTGTAGTATTCTTGTTTGTTATTTTTTTTCCAATGTTTCCTTGTGGGCAGCAATGCCACAATGTTAGAAGAGCATACTATGTTGCTTTTTGTTCCTCCTTGACATGATATGCTTAAGCCACAATGTGCCAGCTGGTACTCATTTAATTGAGGTCTCCTCATTGGGCTACTTATTTTCACCAGTAAGTGTTCATTAGTCATTTTTTTTTTCTGTAACATGGGTTAAATGGGCATTTAGATTCATTCTCTATTATGTTGGGTGATAGGTTCGGGTAGACATCAGTGCCAGGAATCCTGGGCACATTCAAGCAGCATTGACTGAAAACAGAAGAGTTCTAAATGAGCTTGTGTTGGAACCTCTCAGAGAAGAGCAATACTACGAGGTGACTAATACTAACCTCATGTTTCTTATTTCTTCAGTACTTTCTGTTGTATAATATTTAATAAGCAGTCAATTTCCCCCCTTCTTTTTACTAGAAAAGGGAGCCTTTCTCCATTATGTCACTTTTGAAGAGCCCTATGGGTATGATGCTTGGTTTTATGGTCATAATGGTCTTCGTTATGCCCAAAATGATGGAGAACATAGGTATGCTGCACACTTTTAGCCTTTTGCGTCCAAATTTGAGTTATAATGTAATAGTTATTACACTATATTTTGTGCCCACAAGTAGCAGCTATGCAGAACAGGATTCAAGCCCAATAGACATTTTGCACCATGTGGCTTGTATCATACTTTTGCAAAAAGATATTACATTTAAATGTGTTGTTCATTCCACATCTCTCATTCTGTTCCATTGGTTGTAAATTTAGGTCCCGTTCTTTTCTGCTTACTCACCAGATTATTGTCGCGGATTATTTGCTCCACGCAGCGGTGGAGCCAAGGCCCAGCGAACCTAGTCTGGTGCCGGGGCTCCACCGCATGCAGCATACAAGCATGACATATTATAGTTACCTAATTACATTGCTTTTCTATATCTAATCAAGAACAAATCAGCCATGCAAAGGCAAAGTAGCAAGGCGATATAATTAATACCCACACCATCACTGCAGTTAGGATGCAAGATAATGGTAAAAAGCATATATTTGGTAAAAGTGCCTTTTTGTTTTTAAATTAGCTTGTATTTGTGTATATTTTTAGTTGCCATCGTCTACTCCTGTTATGTACCTTCTCAGTTTTTTATTTACAGTTCGTTGCTTCATTCTATGATATGTTTTTACAGTGGTTCCTTTCTTGAGCTCCTTGAGTGAAACATTTGTGGGTTAGCTGTTTGTTTCTTTAATCAGCTTCACATTTTACAAAATATTTATGTACTGCTGACTTGAAAGGGCTGAAAGAGCTTATGTTATTTGGTGATATAAATGATGTATATATTTTTAATAAATGTTACCTTATAATACTTGTGTTGATGTTATGTATGTATTCTACCTGACTCTCTCTGTTTTACACTTGAAGATCCCGAGGAGATAAAGCAAGCTCAAGAACAAATGAGGAACTCCCCTGTTCCATCCTTCTCTGGCCTATTAGCAAGAGCAAACAGCTAGACATACTACACGGGGATACTGCATGGTTTAAGTTAAGTTTATGATGAGATGAAGAGCAGTACTAAACACCACACTTGAATAGAATCTTCCCCTAGCACAAGGTGGAAACTCTTTCTCCATTTTTATTGTACTTTAAGATGTAATAGGTTTGTGGGGGTAGAACCTTCTGAATCTAACTGAAGCAACGATGCATTATTGAATTATTATAGCCCAGACTGAGTTAAGTGTGTTGAATTTTGGATGTTCGTATATTTCACGCCTTGTTGAATCAACTATGGCTATACTCATATACTTGATGTTGACCTGCTATTAGTCACATGACGTTACGATGTACTCTCGACTTGATGAACATTAGGGCATGACCATATGCAGGTGACTCAAATTAATTGCTTGCTCTTCACTTCATTAACATGTCTACGTATCTGTCTATACTAGAACTCTTCCCAGATTTTAAGCCGAAAGAAAGCTGGAAACCAATTATTTGATGGAAATCCTGGTTAATTTGACACTTGTGTAGCATGCTAGGATACTAGCATGTGGCCACCAGATAGAGCCATGGGACATGTTCCACTAGAGTACAATCCATGCATACTCTCAGAGTGTCACTACATACCTTCACACAACTGGTCACACTCACTCAAGTCACAACCATGGGAAATTTTGTGCTCTCCAATGGCCTGAAAAAGATAAGGCACCAAAAGAACCAGGAGCCGCCTGAACCAGATCACACCTACCTTGCAGCCTCATGAAAATGATGTGTCCCATTCACAGAATCACACAACCTTTTGTGCTGAAGAATCAAGAACACAAGACAAATTCTAACAACCAGAAACAAACCCCCATCATTTTGAATTTGGATTTGGACTAATTTCCCTCCTGGCATTTGTATTTTAGCCAATTTGACCGATTCTTTCGCGAAAATGGCCTCGTCATCGTCATCTTCATCTGAGTTTGGGGGATTGGAGGAGGTATGATACTTGGGACCCTGATCGTTTAGTGGTCCGAGCTTGCCATTGCAAGCAAGATATCATCTTCAACGATGGCGTCCCATGCAAGCTACGTGCAAAAAGGATCATGGCATTTTTTTTCTGCCTTTTCTTCGTCCCAATGGACCTTTTTCTTTTGCTGGAAACCTGGAATATATTCCTTAAGAAAGTTCACAAGAATATATAAAAAAGAGGAGACCACTTGCAGCAGCAGTAATGGCTGTGACAAGGAAATGATCAAATGAAGATAGTAGTGGTAGAAGAAAAAAAAAGATAGTATTTGAGCAATTGAGCTGTACCAATTGCTCCTTCAGTCCACTTGCTGTACTCTACTCATCAGTACTGACAATGGACGGATAAAATACCTACTGGGATCTCTTTTCTTCCATGAGACCATGACCATCCATTATATTGACTTTCAAATCTTCAGTAAAATGGAACATAACAGGAGCAAGCAAATAGGAAAAGACAATGGGATCTGCCTTATTTTCTAATAAATGAAACCATTCCATTCAGTGGCGTGCTGCGTGGGCTCCTAAACGGTGCGATTTTGATATAAACTTTCCATGTATATGAATTTCTTAGAAACTATTTTAAATCTATTTTTTAACTTTATAAGAGTTAATTCATTCATTTGTAGAAAAACATGCCCTGCTTGGGAAGTTGGGAAAGCATCAGCATAAAATTTGATTTTAGGATAATTGTCATGTCCTTTTTGTCAATTAACTGCTAAAAGAAGACTAGTAAAGTCTCTCGTACTTAACATTTTCTCCCAAGCAGCTTAGTTTCTGACTTGCTGATTTAGTCATACTGATGCTCTACATGAACCGGAATTATTGCAGTTAGGCCTCCCTCCAAATCTGACCAATTGCATGCCGTGCTGTATTTACCACCTGTATCTTTCTTTATTCTTCCTTGTAGAGAAGAAAGTGTCGGCAACATCGCGATGGAAAATGGGTTGCTCCCATGAATCTAGAGAGAGTATAGACAGAACGTCACCATCAAGTGTCTCACCTACCATTGCAAAAAGATTAAATTATGATTAGTATATAAATCCATGCAATAAACAAGGAAAAAAATATCTTAGACCTGCCTACCATCCATGGATGCGTGCTGATGAGTGTGAGAGATTATCTCTATGCATAAGTGCGAACCATATGCTTTACTTTGTGTTAATCTATGAGATGGTACATGTTACTACTTAACTAGCATCTCACAAGTCACAAGGGCATATGCTCACATGAGAAATGGGATCTTCTTCTTGATCCAATTTTCCTTGCCCCCAACTACATGTGAAGTGTTCCAATATGCATTTATGGAGCAAAGCTTTTGCACAGCTAGCTGCACTATACTACAGGAATTGTTCTTTGTTGGCTGGATCTATTGTTTCAAATTCGCCACCGAGTCGCATTCGAATTGTTGTTTGTTGTCGAACATTACAAGTTACAACTCAGTGCCAACTGTATTTCTGAATTCATTGGCACTGCCATCTGCATCACAATTTTTTGTGTTATCATTTTAGAAAACGTTTTTTTGCTCACCAATAGGTTGTTTGAAAGCTTCATTGTACTTTGTTTTTTTCTGTAGTGTTTTTGCCTGTCATTAGCAACAAAACTATCACTGATATTAATGAACATGTGCCGATCGATTTCAGTGAGCAGTTGAGTTAAGCGTTTCTTTTTCGCAAGGTTGGAGATGGTTAATTGGCATTTATTTTGGTTTTGGATATATGTGGGTGTCATATTATTTTTCCGGGAATAGGCAAAAACAACCTGTATCTCTGTATTAAGAGAAGTAAAGGTTGCTATTTGGGTGCCACATTATTTGTCATGTATAATTGCAGCATGCGTGTATTTTGTATCTTAATGTGTATAAAGAAATTGTCATAAATCTGGTCCATCTGGACCTAGATCTACCTAATATTAGGACGACTGCTTCAATTCCAGCTATGCAAGTGATGTTTCCTTCAAACCAAACCAATGACAGCCTTTGTAAAATAATTACTCCTCACCAGCAGGATGCAGCATGTGATTACATCCTTTAATTTCATCTCTCCTCACTACTTCCCCTTAACAACTACTGATCACCCTGCTTCCTAGCTACTAATACTCAAATAAATTGCTCAGTACAGTACAGTACAGTACTAGTGTTGCGTGGTTACATAACAAGACACGATTAAATTAAGCTAAGCACATGCTCTGTTGTATAGGATACCATTTGAGCTTGATCTTGCACATCTCTCACACCTTTTATTAATTTTGCATACATAGCTTCTTTGATTTAACTATTCAACTAGCTAGGAATAATTAATCCAAATCCAGCTATAATTGATGGATCCATGGATGTGTGAACTGCAGCAAGCTCTCCAAGTGGATTGCAAAATATATTCAGAGTGTTACACGTGTCTAGCACCGACATTGATTTGTGAGGTGCCTCAAAGAGTCCAAATAATTGAGTAGGAGTAGAACAACAACCAAAATATGCATGCATGCACATTGCTCCATGAAAGCATCCATCTGGTGGCTGCATGCTAATGCAATCATATTGCAGGTGTGTGCATGGTTGTTAGGCAAGCTATCACCAGGGACCATACATGCATCATCTTTTGGGCTCCATGTCCATACAGCTTAAATCAGATATTACACTCTTTTTACTCTTACTAAAGTTGCTCTTGGTGGTGGTGACAGTAATTGTTCCACTTTTTTTTCTTGAAAAATGCTTTTTTACTCTTCCTACAAGTGGTGGTGACAGTAATTTCAACTTTTTATTTAATAAAAATTCTTTTAACTCTTACTAAAGTTGCATTTGGTGGTGGTGACAGTAATTTCCACTCTTTTTAATTGAAAGATGCCTTTTACTGGTTGCAATAGGAGTTGGTGAAAGCTTTCACTACTTCTTCTTCTCAAAAGTGCATCAATTTAACGCTGGACACTGGGGAAGGACCCAATGTCAAATTTATTAAGAAAGAGGGTGAGCGCGTCCGGCCGGAGTCGAACGCGGGTCGCGGAGAGCACAACGGCTGCACCATGCCGTCTGCGCTACGCGCAGTCTCAAAGTGCATCAATTTAGAGGCATTGCTTATAGATAATAGAGATGCATGGTTAATCACTAGTGTCAAAAGAATAATACTTGTAACCATCGTCTGCAGTTCATTTTCTAGTTACTTGTACTAAATTTTACAATAGCTTAATCTACTCAGGTCAATCATCTCAGATAAGTTCATTTTCTAGTTACCTGTACTTAACAAGGTCTGGCTTTGACATTTCAATCATCTCAGATAAGTGCCGCTACATCAGCGTGCATCAGCTAACTTTTGCAAAAGTGATATCCACTATAGTGGATAATGGATGGAATTATTGAAGGGTGAAGTTCCACGTGGAATTAATTCGCTCTGCCGGCTCACCTCGTTCATCATTTATGCTTCTTTTTATCTGTCGATCCCGGAACTAATCTATACATTTAATATATCACGACATATTAGTACTATCGTTTTCTTAAGACTATACTTCTACACTAGTTCTACTACTATCTACTCCCTCATGCCAAAATATTCAAAATTTGTTCTAAAATATAATAACTAAATTCTTGTCTCAACAAATCATAATATTTCACCATTTAAATACTCATCTACTTTCTCTTTTTAACAATTACATTCTTCTCATATTTAATTTTATTTTTTAAGTATCCACATCTAATTTTAGAAATTTTTATACATTTTAAAACGGAGGTATTATTATGCTACTACTGTAATCAACGGGAAATCGGCACGAACAATGCGAGTCAAACTTGTACCGTGCCGTGTGTCCCGTGTGCGGATTAAGGTTGATGAGAAAAATGGTAAAGATGTTCGTTATCCAAACCAGATGTCTGTAACCGGTCAATTTCACCATTAAACTAACTCATGATCGAGTCGAGTCAGTGATGACTCATCACCGGCCAGAAGATCACCTCGATCAACGGTGATTATCTCCCATTCTTTAGGCGATTAGGCCGAATTATTCAACGAGTTGGTGTACGAGAGAAATTAACCAAGCTTTTTTTGCACGTACTCCGATGTCTCCGGCTCGTAATCTCTCGTAGTAAAATATTTTCGTTAAGTGTCATTCGAGGAAAAAAAAGGAGAAAATCTCCGGGAAAGAAGGAAGAGCTTTGCCGGTGTGTTTATCCATTATCCACTTCCTTATCCTAAAACACGGTAGAAAAATAGTACTCCTACACACTAATACACGTCAGGTTAGGTGAGACAAGGTTTGTTTGAACGCTAGGGATTCAAACCAACCAACTCAATTGATATTGAAAAGTTTAAGAAGTTGAGAAACAAAGTAATTCTGATGCAATACGATTAATTAAAGACAAAATTTGCTATAGGACACTTAAAAAATATGTAATTAGCTGTGGGACACCCTAAAAACGTGAATTTGTCCAAGAACACTTTAAAAATATAGTAATTTGCTGCAGGACACGAGACACATTCAAATATACGTAAAA
Source organism: Oryza meridionalis (assembly GCA_000338895.3). Classification (NCBI taxonomy): domain Eukaryota; kingdom Viridiplantae; phylum Streptophyta; class Magnoliopsida; order Poales; family Poaceae; genus Oryza; species Oryza meridionalis. The sequence goes on from CM002529.2 coordinate 26,687,241, forward strand.
TCTATTTGGAGAGGACTCTCGTTTTTGCCTTAACCAGCGACGCCTGAACGTGTGAACGTGTGGAGAAATCTACTATAGTGTAAATCTACTATAGCATACTACATGCATGCATTTTTTTTTGAGAAGTCTATTACATCACATGATGTTATTTTCCTCTTCAAACAAAGTTTTCTCTCAAATTACTTATCCGATCTACAATCCGATTATACCATTGTGTTCGTTACAATTAAATCTTCACAACAAGATCTTACATGATTATATTACGATGAAAAAATATTTATATTTGTAAATTACTTTTATTATATATGTAAGTTACTTTTATTATATATATAAGTTACTTTTAGATTTGACTAAATTACTTCTTAGATATATAAAAGTAAATTCAATAGAGTCTAAAAGTAATTTACATATATTATAAAAGTAACTTAAAAGAAAACGGAAGTAACTTTGTCACGACATTAGAAGTAAATTCGTTGTAGAGATAAAAATATGACTTTATCTAGAAATAAAATTTAATCAGCACAGATCAAAACACGTAAGTTTAACAATTTTTAAAAATAACTTCAATGTTAACTGGAAGTAACTTTTGCATGGTTCAAAAGTAACTCTTTGTAAATTTGTTTAATCATCGATTGTTTTTTCTTTTTATTTTTAGCTGTGTAGTCACGTCCAATGAAAAATGGCATTCATTAAAGTTACTTTTCTTTTGTTATAAGTTATTTCTATAATATATTAAAATTACTTTTAGGCTTTATTGAAATTACTTTCATATGTCTAAGAAGCAATTTAGTACAATCTAAAAGTAATTTAGATATATTATAAAAGTAATTTATAATTTTTCATCAAAATATAATTATGTGGGATCTTGTTATAAAGATTTAATTGTTACGAACACAACGGTGTAATCGGATCGTAGATCGGATGAGTAGTTTAAGAGAAAATTGTATTTGAAGCATATATGGATAGTGTCTCATAGATGGAGTGGTAGCTGGTTTAGACAAATCAGCTACCACTAACTGTGTAGTCACGTCTTAAAATATAATATTTGTTCAATTGATGAGAGAGAAACCAATAATCTTATTACGTGTTTATGCCAAAATAAGGTTATACAAATGTTCATTGCTGATACGATAAACCCACGAAACCTATCGTACGTGCTTCAACTCAAAACAACACTACGTTTCACTACGATAAAAAAACTATACTTACTGTTTATAAAAAGTACTAAAAACTATACTTACAGTCAAATTAGTCAAGAATCCGAACGACTGAAAAATTACGAAAATACCCTCCACCTTCCCCACCGTAAGAGTAGTACTACTACAGTACACTTCTTCCTCCCCTTCCTCTCCTTATAAAACCTCGCCTCCTCCCACCTTCTCTCCTCTCCTTCTCCTCCTCCTCTTCGCGTCGAATCCTCCTCCGAGAAGAGGAGAGCACACGAATCCTAGCGCGAGGAGGATCTCGCAGGTAGCAATGGCGGCCGCGATACTGCCGGACCTGGCGACGCAGGTGCTGGTCCCAGCGGCGGCCGTGGTCGGCATCGCGTTCGCGGTGGTGCAGTGGGTGCTGGTGTCCAAGGTGAAGATGACCGCGGAGCGGCGCGGCGGGGAGGGGTCCCCCGGCGCGGCCGCCGGGAAGGACGGCGGCGCCGCCAGCGAGTACCTCATCGAGGAGGAGGAGGGGCTCAACGAGCACAACGTCGTCGAGAAGTGCTCCGAGATCCAGCACGCCATCTCCGAAGGTGAGGGAGGGGGAACTCACCCCCGTGTGCTGTTCGTGTTTTTTTTTGGCCTTTTTTGGGTGGATCTGAGCGCGCGCGTTAGTTGTAGATCTCGTGCCGTCGCAGCGGTTACTGGCGCTAATTTTTGCTAATTTCGTTGTTTTTTTTTTTGTTGCTTGTGGCGTGAACATGTTCAAAAGTAGCTTATCCGAGCATCAATTGTGGGGAATTTGCAGCACAGGATTTATATTTTTATATTGTTGTGGAGAGATTATAAAGCTCAGGTTAAGATGGCGCCGCTTTTAATCAAGCGGAGTTGCGTGTCTAGCAGTAGTGCCTGCCTGTGAGCTTTGGTTACTTTATTGTGTGGAATCATGAGATTCCTCTGAGTTTTATCGAATTTACTGTGTGGTTAAAGTATGCTATTGTGTGGAATCATGAGATTCCTCTGAGTTTGATTGAATTTACTGTGTGCCCAAACTATAACTATGCTAGATGTGAACTGTTACATTGTTAGTTGGATCTACAGAAACATTAAACAATCATGTTCCCACTTTACGCAGCACATGTTATAATAATTCTTAGTCAGTGCGTGCTAATCGCGGGTCAATTAAGTTCGTTTGTTGCGTCTACTGAGATATTTTATTGGGAGATATTTTTAGTGGGGTAGATCAGAACTTGAATTGCTCAGTTCTTAGAGGCCCTCACGTCAAGCCCTGCGGTGGCCATCCTGTGGGGATAGGAGAATTTACTGATGGAGGAGGACAAATTATTGGGCCTGTGGTCCTACCTGTTGCTCTTAGGAGGATAAGAAGATAACGATTTTTCTGCGCACCTTCATTATTGAAGCAGGGAGAAAATAGTTTCATTTTGACTGTATCCACTTAGCTTGGAAGGAATCCTAGATGCGGCGCACATGGACGGGACGATCTTGTGGTCCATTCATTAATCATAAACCTTACATGTAAGGTTATAATTCAAGGACAGTTGCAGGCTGAAAGGTGGTGATTTATGTAGTTTGTCCTATGTTAGGCGCCTGCTTTCTTGGCAGGTTTCATCTCTAGCAATGCTTGGGTGAGTTTTTAATATTGTGGAAGTGTTAGGTTCTGTCCTTTTCTAGTAAAGTTCAAGCGTATTTTGGAAATATTTGTTTGGTCAACATTTCTTTCTTAGAAGACTATAGGGCTTGCAGTGAGTGTGCCTTACTTGTGGAGTCCTGCTATGCATATGATCACAGGAAATGCTAGATATGCTAAGAGTTGGCATGGTTTGTAATTTGTGAATCTGGTTTTGTGGGAACTTTCTAGGATTGGAACTACTCGAATACATTTTGTTGGTCTCTATTGGTTGGACATTTGAGATATTGGGTTACTGACCAGTGACCAAAGTCCCATCTATTTCACTATTTAATTTAGCTTTTGTTACCATATTTTGATGCTCATATGTTTATGGAGTCCAGTCAAACACCACAACTAGAAAATCAAGTTCAGTTCTAATTACCTATTTATGCGTTGCTAGCTTTGGTGTTTGATGTTTCGGCTATTATTATTGTTATCGCTAACCTTTTATTGCCATTGACTAATTGTTGTATATTTGTATGCGTCTATGATCTAAATACTGTTTTTCTTAACTGTAAACAGGAGCAACTTCTTTCCTCTTTACTGAATACAAGTATGTCGGACTATTCATGGGCATTTTCGCAGTCCTGATCTTCCTCTTCCTTGGATCTGTTGAGGGATTCAGCACAAAAAGTCAACCTTGCCACTACAGCAAGGATAGGATGTGCAAGCCTGCCCTTGCAAATGCTATCTTCAGTACTGTTGCCTTCGTGCTTGGAGCAGTCACCTCCCTTGTATCTGGTTTCCTTGGAATGAAGATTGCAACTTATGCAAATGCAAGGACAACCCTTGAGGCAAGGAAGGGTGTTGGGAAGGCATTCATTACTGCTTTCCGCTCTGGTGCTGTCATGGGTTTCCTGCTTGCTGCAAGTGGCCTTGTTGTTCTTTACATTGCCATCAAATTGTTCGGAATTTATTATGGTGATGACTGGGAGGGTCTTTTTGAGGCTATCACTGGGTATGGTCTTGGTGGTTCTTCTATGGCCCTATTTGGCCGTGTAGGTGGCGGTATTTACACGAAAGCTGCTGATGTTGGTGCTGACCTAGTTGGGAAAGTAGAAAGGAACATCCCTGAAGATGACCCAAGAAACCCAGCTGTAAGAATTCTTTCCTGACGCTTTAAAAACTTGTTTCTTAATATTACTTGAAATATTTTTTTTATTATTTTCATAATGATTTGTGTTATTGAGCAAAGCATTAAAACCTCGATAGGAATTTATGTGCATGCAAGAATGATCATTTCTTCCTCCTTTTGCAGGTCATTGCAGATAATGTTGGTGACAATGTTGGAGATATTGCTGGAATGGGGTCAGATCTCTTTGGTTCCTATGCTGAGTCATCTTGTGCTGCTCTTGTCGTTGCCTCAATCTCTTCTTTTGGAATTAACCATGAATTCACTCCTATGCTGTACCCGCTCCTGATTAGCTCAGTTGGTATCATTGCTTGTCTGATAACCACACTTTTCGCCACCGATTTTTTTGAGATCAAGGCTGTTGATGAAATTGAGCCTGCCCTCAAGAAGCAACTTATAATTTCCACCGTTGTGATGACAGTTGGCATTGCACTTGTCAGTTGGTTAGGCCTCCCATATTCCTTCACAATATTCAATTTTGGTGCCCAGAAGACTGTGTATAACTGGTATGCCCATATTTAAATTGGAATTCCCATCTTTTTCTTAGAACTTCATTGTTAAAATCATTGACCTCATTTCCCTGATTTTGATAGGCAACTTTTCTTGTGTGTGGCGGTTGGTCTTTGGGCTGGACTAATCATCGGATTTGTGACAGAGTATTACACAAGCAACGCCTACAGGTGCTTATAAGTTTGATCATATTCAATGTTGTCTGTAATCTTATATATTTGCTTCTAGTCCCTCATGTCCCTCACACCTTGAATTTCCCTTGTCCAGCCCTGTCCAAGACGTTGCTGATTCCTGCAGAACCGGAGCTGCTACTAATGTCATCTTTGGCCTTGCTCTGGGATACAAATCAGTCATTATTCCTATTTTTGCTATTGCTTTTAGTATTTTCCTCAGCTTCAGCCTTGCCGCAATGTACGGTGTAGCTGTGGCTGCCCTTGGAATGCTTAGCACAATTGCAACTGGTCTTGCCATTGATGCCTATGGGCCTATCAGTGACAATGCTGGAGGAATTGCTGAGATGGCTGGCATGAGTCACAGAATTCGTGAGAGAACTGATGCTCTGGATGCTGCAGGAAACACCACTGCTGCCATCGGGAAGGTACAACTGCTTATCTTGTCGAAAGTGTTTCTTATGTTGTTTTTATGCTTCATTTCCACTCTGCAGTCAATTAAAAATTTAAAATTGTGCTTGCACTTGTAAATATTTTTCCTTTTATTACAAATGTCACATTTTTAAAGTTAATTCCCATCTCCATGATTGTACTTGTAGGGTTTCGCCATTGGCTCGGCAGCCTTGGTGTCTCTTGCCCTCTTTGGTGCCTTTGTGAGCCGTGCCGCCATCTCCACTGTCGATGTTCTGACACCTAAAGTTTTCATTGGACTGATTGTTGGTGCTATGCTCCCATACTGGTTCTCTGCAATGACCATGAAGAGTGTTGGCAGCGCAGCGCTCAAGATGGTGGAGGAAGTCCGTAGGCAGTTCAACTCCATCCCTGGGCTCATGGAGGGCACAACCAAGCCTGACTACGCAACCTGTGTGAAGATCTCCACTGATGCATCCATCAAGGAGATGATTCCCCCAGGTGCTCTTGTCATGCTCAGCCCTCTCATTGTTGGGATCTTCTTTGGTGTCGAGACCCTCTCAGGACTACTTGCTGGTGCTCTCGTTTCTGGTGTTCAGGTTCACACATTATTTCACACAGCCATACTCTCATCACTTACTCTTGCCATATTGCATTCATAACCATGTTGCTTCCTTTCAGATTGCCATCTCTGCATCAGACACTATATTACATTCATAACCATGTTGCTTTCTTTCAGATTGCCATCTCTGCATCAAACACTGGTGGTGCCTGGGACAACGCAAAGAAGTACATTGAGGTAAGAACTTATCAGCCATCTTCCATCACAGCAACACTTGACGGCAAGCAGTTTTTTCCCCTCCCATATTCGCCAAACATAATAACTCTCGTTCTCCCTGGTTTTAGGCTGGTGCATCTGAGCATGCAAGGACCCTGGGCCCGAAAGGCTCAGACTGCCACAAGGCTGCTGTGATCGGCGACACCATTGGGGATCCTCTCAAGGACACCTCAGGCCCCTCGCTCAACATCCTCATCAAGCTGATGGCTGTCGAGTCGCTCGTGTTTGCCCCGTTCTTCGCCACCCATGGAGGCATCCTCTTCAAGTGGTTTTAGATGGTGACGATAGATTTACGAGGACGTTATTTTTGCCAGGAGGGCGCTGGAGATCATCTATATGTTATAGAGTTCATCGAAGTTGACCCATATAGTTCCCTCCCGTTTCCCTATTTGTTGTTTCTGTCTGTCCATCAGTCCACCATGCTAAGCTTATTAGCATCATACCTGTGTCTAGTTTTTTTGAGTTTGGTAGTTGTAGCCGATGGGAGCAAATCACTGGCCATCTACAGGTTTGGACAAGAGTATCTTGAATTTGCGTTTTCCTGTAGGTTGGATGATACGATGATGGTGATGATTATTGTACGTGCACGAATGCACCTGTCTCGGTGAAATTTCTCGGGAAGTTTTGTTTTGTTTTGTTTTTTCCTTTTAAGGAAAATGACGGCAGAAATACTGCCAGAATATATTAGGAGGAACAAAAGTTATAAAAGTTATGTACAGGCAGAGATAAAAGGGCAAAAAACATAAAGAAGAATAAAACCAGGAGAAAACATCAAGGGGGTATCCTGCAGAATATGGGAAGCCATCCTGTCTGCCGTCGTGCATAAATTTTGGAAAATACGATTTTGAAAAATACGTTGATTCCGCTCGAACCAAATATTCTACCAGGAGGTGATCAGACACCCTAGTGTTCTTTTGTGCTGGGGTTTTGGCCGAGTGGTTGAGAGCAAACTCCACCTAAACCTTTCTAAACACAAATCTTGTTTCACACGTCGATGATGAAAGAGCATTCTTTGTGGTCTTATGGGAAGGTTCTTCTGTTTCTTCTTTATTATGGCCTTATGGGAAAGTTGGGATCTAGCCTTGCTTAATTGCCTGATTATAGGGACATTTCTAAAAATTCCAAACCATGTGATGCATCGAGTTTTATTAACATATTGCTAGTACTACATATGTATGTGCAATAGTTTGAAAGTTTGATTTGTCTTGCATTATAGAAATATAAAATACTTTTTCCATAATGACATAATTCGTAGACCAGTCCATCCCCTCTTCAAATAGGCACGGTCCCTATTGTTTAACGGTATATTTGCAAACAAAAAAATAATTTGTAAATAAAACTTTTATATATGTGTTCTTAGCTATCTAAAAATAAAGGCTATAAATAAACTTCAATGAAAAAAATATCCCAAAAATCATCTCCAAATTTAAAGTTGAAAATTCAAATTTTAGCTGATAAGTATAAACATCAGTGAAAAGATAGAGCCGGTAAAGTCTAAACCATGAATTAGACAGTGTTGCTAAATGTAAGACGTGTTTTATTCAAGTTAAAAGAAAGCGGAAAAATAAATATCTAGTCCCTCCGTTTCATAATTTCATATTATAAGTCATGTTAACTTTTTAAACTTTTAAGTATAACAAAATTTATGGAGAAATTTAGTAACATCTATAAAACCAGTTTCACTAGATATAACATTAAATACATTTGATAATATGTTACTATATTTTTCTATAAATTTATAAAAGATTTGACTGACATTGAAATTTTTTATAGCTAAGTTATAAAAAGGTAAAAAAAACCCTCTAATTAATTTAAAAATTAAGCTCTAAAACTTAAAATAGATTTTTTTTGCCTTTTTTAATTGAGCACAGTTACATGTAATAACTTCTATTTTACAAAATTTTTACAAACAATAGTCTCAATCATTTGATTTGAACAGATGAAAATTATAGATAAATTAGATATGATTGATTTGAACAAATGAAAGTTATAGATAATTTAGATACACTCACAACATGATATATAGTCTTAGTAAAAATTTAGCAAGATAAAATTTAAACGTATAGACTTTGTTTTAATTTCGTAAACTCTGGTAGACTTCCAAGTCTTCGTTCGGCTCACTGTATTAGTACTTCAGTGTTCATTGTCTACATCGATTGAGCTCAGCTGCTCCTCCGTCCCCACTAGTCACCATGACTTGACGCCCTTGAAGAAGAGCTTCCCATCATAAATCGATCCCCTCGTTCATCTCAAAATCAGAGTAACTTCATCGTGTCGCATCCCAGCCTCCCTCTCCCAAGAACCCCGAGACGCTCGCTTTAGAAGGGCTTGGGAAAAGGTCTTCCGGTGCGCGTTGACTTGCTTTGCTTTCCCCGTTCCTGATTTTGCGGCTGCCATGGTTGGGTTCGGAGAGATGATCGCCTCCGCGGTGCTCAAGGAGCTATTGAGGAAGCTGAGCTCTCCGATTTGGCAGACGATCATGTCTCAGGTGAACCTCAATCAAGATCTAGAAGCCATCAAGAGCGTGCTGGGCAGCCTCCAAGCGAAGCTGAGCGACGCGGAGAGGAAATCGCAGACGGATGGCAGCGTCCGCGACCTGCTGAAGAAGCTCAAGGCCGTAGCCTACGACATAGAGGACATGCTGGCCGTTTATGAATCGACCTCCAACGATGGCCATGATGCTTCTCTCAGACATGTGAGGCATCCTTCCTGATCATGATTTCTCGTTTTAAATGCGATTTTTTTCTTAGTATGATTCTATCAACTCGATGTAATTGTCTGAGATTAATAAAACCTTCCTTTATTAAAAAAAAAGGGTTTTTTTTGGGTCTAACTTGTGTTTGCTAACTGACAGGAGAATTGGTCGAGCTTTCCTGAAAAATTGAAGTCACGATATAACTTGCCAAGGGAGATGAAGAAGATGAGGAGAAGACTTGAAGGAATAAAGAAAGAAATGGATCTCACCAGTTTTATGGTAGATGGTGCCACAGAGGAGCAGGATTCTTATATCAGTCGACATTTAGAGCCTAGAAGATACAGCAGTGAGGATACCGTTGGAAGGATCGCGGAGAAAGGGAGAATAATGGATCTGCTGCTATCAGATGAAGAACACTCCATTATTCCTATATATGGACTTGGAGGATTAGGTAAAACCACTCTTGCTCAAATGGCTTTCAATGACTGCACAACACAGATAGCTTTTGAGATGCTAGCATGGGTTTATGTGTCTGAGAAATTTGATCTTAATGCAATCAGTTTATCTATCAAACAGCAATATAATAGTCATATGCTCCAATATGGTGATTCTGGAATTCATAACGTTGCTGTGGAGTCTATCCTCGCGGAAAAACGATGTCTCATTGTTTTGGATGATCTCTGGGAAGAAAATAATTTTAAGCTGGATGAGTTAGAGGCAATGCTTAGACTCTGCAAGAAAGGTAGCAAGGTTATTGTGACTACACGTAGCAAGAAGGTTGCTGACCGAATGAACAAAGATTTGCAAATTGAATTGGGTCTTTTACCAAACGAAGACTGCTGGACCTTGTTCAGGAAAAAAGCACGAGTATCGACACCAGTGCCTCGCTACATGGAAGCGATGCGGGAGACGATAGTGGAGAAATGCCAAGGTTTGCCATTAGCTGTAAAATCCCTTGGTTACTTTCTAGGAAGAATGCGCCCGACTGAGTGGGAACAAAACCTACATAGTAATATATGGGCCGAAAAAGATGATCGTTTTCCAGATAATGGAGTTATAGCCAACTTGAAGCTTAGTTATTACAGCATGCCTTGTTCTCTGAGGTTGTGCTTTGCATATTTGTCAGTCTTCCCCAAGGGCTCCCACATACAGAAGAGCAGTTTGATTCAGCAATGGATTGCTCTTGGATTCATTCAGCCCCCAGAATCTGTCCTGACAGAACAATACGCAGAGTACTGCTTGCAAGAACTCATTGAAATGTCCTTTTTGCAGAATGTGAACGTGCCAACTGCGGTATTCTTCCTCAACTGCAACTATTTTCTCTTTTTTTTTCTATTCCATTGATTTCCAAATAGTATAATTATAAAAAAATTATCAAAATTTCATATGATATTATATTTTAAAATGGTAGTAATGAAAGCGAATTTGAAATAGATTGATGAGTATATAGATAAACGTAATTTAAAAGAATTGAGTAAGCCAAATTTGATGGAAGGATCACTGTTGCTTGGAACGGTACTGGAACAAGTGTTATGTCAATTCCCGTCAATGCCTGACAAAATTTGACCAGTATTTGGAATGGAACAGCACATAACGTGCTGCATAGTATTTTAGGTGGTGGATGATAAAACACCAACTATTCCGCCCAATATCGGAATGGAGTTGATAAGCTTGATGCTCCCTCCTTTCACCTTGGCTGCTGTAGAGGTGTCCACAACTTGGTGGTGGATGCACACAGGAGACAAAACATGCTTGGCTTTGGCGGCCTAATTGTGTTGTATAGACCTATTTATGGGCCACCTTACTAGATCTTCCACCCTTAGGCTAAACTTTTTGGCCCAAAGCCATGAAAAAAGAAATCCTGAAGTTGGAACAAAATATATTAAGTTGCATGCACCAACCGGTTTAATCCAAATTTAATTGTGAAACTAATATACTCCCTTCGTTTTATATTATAAGTCGTTTTGACTTTTTTCTAGTCAAACTTTTTTTTAAGTTTGACCAAGTTTATAGAAAAATATAGTAACATTTCAAAACAAAACAAACATATTGTTAAAATATATTCAATGTTAGATTTAATAAAACTAATTAGGTGTTGTAGATGTTGCTAAATTTTATATAAGCTTGGTCAGACTTATAGAAGTTTGACTAGGAAAAAAAGTCAAAATGACTTATAATATGAAAAGGAGGGATATCTATTAAAGCATTTAGGCTATTAAATTTGTCTTTTTTCGACGCACTAGGATATTTGGGTTTCCATCTTGTGAAATATTAGACGAATATTGTACCAATTTTACTAAACTTTGTTAGTTTTTTTCATAACTATTTGTGCTGAGATTAGAGAACGAGTAGCACATAAATTAGGTGCCCCTGATCCAAGCAACGGCGGTATGGTGGTGGAGTTCTGGGTGTATGACTCCACCCACTAAGGTTCAAATTCAAGCCCACGAATATTATGCACACTCGCGTGCACTTTCAATAGGATTTCAGTGAGCATTGGGAGTTGCCGTTGGTTTCTGTCTCGTTGAGTATGTGTTAAAGGGCACATTCGCGGAGGTGTGAGTGTGGTGTGCTTATGCATCTTCCGTGTAATCGAAAAAAATGACCCTTATAAACGACTGCACCGTGGTTGTATGCATCTAGTATTAAGATACAATGGTCAAAATAGAATTTGATCTCCAGTTAAGCTTCTAACCATTTTATGCACTGAGTTTGGTTAATTTCACAACACAAAATGCATTAGTCATCATGCATAAAAAGAATGTGTCTGTCTTGCTGTTTTATTTATCCTACTCTGTCAACTGACTGACCTTAATTTTTCAGATGTTTGCACGATATACCAGGCCTCAAAATGTACTCAAGATGCATGATATAGTTCACGATCTTGCAAGTGTAGTTGCAGCTGATGAAGTACGCATCTTTCATGCCAGTGACTGCAGTAGCTCCAACACTGAAAATTGCTGCCACTACATGTTTCTCTTGAATTTGAATGAATTGTCCCAAGATCCCATCTTGCCCAATACAGCAAGAGCACTTCATTTCAAGGATTGCAGGAAATTTCCCAAGTATTTTTCAGAAACTAAATTCTTGCGCATCTTAGATTTCAGTGCGTGCACCATCAATGAACTACCAGACTCGATTAGCCAGTTGAGTCTATTGAAGTACTTGAATGTCTCGGGCATGAGAAGTGGCAAATTACCTAAATCGTTGAGTAAACTACATCACCTGCAAGCATTGACCCTGTCAAGAAATAATGACCTGATTGAGCTCCCTTCCTACATTTGTGAATTTCTTAAGCTACAGTATTTGGATCTACATGGCTGCTCAAAACTGAAAAAACTACCAGATGACATTCACAAACATAAAGAGCTCCAACACCTGAACCTATCAGACTGTACAAGTCTAGAATCACTTCCTTCATTCAGTTCACAGTCTGGTGGGCTTCAAAAACTTTCATTCCTAAATGTATCACATTGTTCTCAACTTGTGAAACTGTTGTTCCTCGAAGAAAAACTTGAGAAGCAATCTGATCATTATCTGCCAAATATGGTACATCTAAATATGTCCTTTTGTCCCAAGCTGCAAGAACTGCCTACTGGGTTATTTAAGCACATGAGGAAACTTCTTTTTTTGAATTTCTCTGGTTGTACCTCTCTTGAGGTTCTTCCTGACTTTGTAGAGCACGACACGGGCTGCTCGATGTTGGAAGTTTTGGATCTATCTGGTTGTGCTAAACTGCCTGTCCTCCCTGAGTCTTCGACTGAACTCCGTGAACTCAGGTGTTTGAATCTTTCAGGCTGTTCTAAACTTCGAAACTTTCTGAAGTTGATTTCACGATGGAAGTTTGGTAGATTAGAGTACCTCAACATCTCGGGGGTTGGCGCAAAAGGTGATCCTGAAGCACCAGGTACCTCTGCAGAAGACCAAAGTTCACAAGATCCCAATAAAGAGTTAGAGCTGGGTATGCTGCAGGAGGATATCATCACCCAAGGCTTGTTTCGTCTGAAGTACCTGTCCATCGGAGGATTCACTCTCTACTCGGAGCAAGGTATTGCAAGAATGGTGGACCTTCTGACACTGCCCAATTTTAATGTACGCCTGGAAGATGATGGGAGGTGCAGCAATATTTTGATCCTCCAGCAAATCCTCGATGTTACACATAGTCAACTCAATATCAAGTGCCTAGAGAATGTGGTGTCTTCAGAGGAAGTGAAACAGCTTGAATTGGACATGAAGCCACAATTCCATTCATTGAGCCTCGAATGGTCCTTATCTGGTACTGGGTCTTCCTATTCTGTTCCAGGTGAGGAAGCACTTAGGCTTGAACTGGATAGGCAGCAACACTTGCATGCGTTGAGTTCCGAACGGTCCTTGTATGGTATCAAGTCTTCTGTTCAACATGAACCTCAAGCAAAAGCTAGCGCAGTGCTGGATAATTTGAGACCCCATCGTTGTTTGCAGTCTCTCTCTATAAAAGGTTACATTGGCACTGCATTTCCAGATTGGGTTAACAAGATGAATGATACACTCCCAAACCTTGTGAAACTTGTATTGTCTGATATGGAGGAATGTGACTCCATCCCTGCATTTGGTCATTTACCAAATCTACAAGAGCTACAAATTAATAATATGCCCCGGCTTCGTGATGCACGAATTGGTCCGTGCAAGAAGCTAAGGAGACTGTCACTTGTTGCACTACCAATGGAGGCCACTGTGCATTTGTTTTACACAGTCATTATAAAAACAGAGGTACAGAGAGTGGAATCAAGTTATGGATGTGATGAAGAGATGGCAGAAACAGGACAAGAATCTTACACAGTTTCTGGTTCTCTTCTTGAAAACCAAGTGACAGGAAAGCCAAGCGAGATACTTTCCGGAGACCCCTCCAAGAAGGGCAAAATACAGGAGTTAAAGGGTTGGTTCAAAGCTCTAAAGTCTGGCAATTCTGGAGGAACAAGAGAAAAGGTAACATCAGCTTCGGCATTGTCAGAAGAGTCCCAGTTGTCATGGAAACTATCAAGTGATTGTTCAGAGGTTGCAAGTGCAGCATCCCTAGAACTTGATTATCTAAAGATTGAAAGATGCAATTACCTGAAACTGCATCCTAGTCTCCCAAAGAGCAAAGTGTACTTTATAAAAAATAGCAGTCTCAGTCCGGCTTTAGACGAGAAAGAAGCTTCAAGTTTTTCATCAGAACATCCACACGCTCAGTGTACTGAAGGATGCTCACATTCAGGGCAAGGTACTTCGATCTCTCTACACGAAGATGCTACGCAGAAGTCAACTCCCATACTGAAATCAAAAATGTATATCGAAGGGAGTTCAGAAAATCATTTTCACCGATGGACAGGACTTATAAGCACCCACTTGGACGAGTTGATTATCACTGACTGCAGGTTTGACTATTCGGAATACATCCATTCAGAGGGAGAGAGAACAATCAGTAAACATGATTTTGTAGACAATATCTATGGTTTATCACAGTCGTGTGCTACCAAATTGGAGAAATTAAATTTGCACCCACATCCTGTTTATCGATATGGAGAAGAACAAAGTCTTGACAATGAAAATACTTTGGAAACCTTTATAGGTAGAACTGGTTCTCAGGTTCCATATATCGATACTGGAGAGGTAAGTAACTTCTTTGTTTTTTAACATTATCAAGCAAGATTGTAGCATGATACAAGAACATAACTATGTTCAAAGTACTTCAAAAATGAGTGAATATGTAGGATCGAAACATCTAAACAAATGGCCACTAGAGGGGGTTGAGTAACTGAGGACTAAAAAAATTTAGCAGTCTAAAAAGATCACTCCAACACAAAAAACAACTTTATGAAATATGCGTTCTGGTGTGGTTGAGTTGCCCTTGGTTCACGATTGAATTATCAGCATATGTTCGACATAGAAAACCTTTGGTAAAAACTTTTGATCCGTAGCTGAGGCTGACCTTGCACACCGAGGCCTCTTCTTTGATGTCTTCCACCAACTGCTCCAGGCTGCGCATCAGTGGTCTCTATAGGAGTAGAATCAATCCATACCTTCCATCATTTATCATCCAATGGACTGTAGGTATTTATACTGCTACCTAATAAACTAATGGTACAAGAATATATTTTTTTTCTACTGGTACTAGAACTCATAAACCAATGGCTTAGATTACTCTGCTATAACACTGGTAGTAAGATTCTACACCAACATAAAATTACTTAACTCTTTAAATATCTTCTAAGGTACTCCATCTCCATCTTACCCCTATGGAGGTAAGACCTTCAGGACTGTCTAGATTTCAGGCGCCTGAAATTTTCAAAAATTTGTCATTTTTTCGTCCCTTGGTTGATAATCCATTGGTTCTCAACATTTCCCTATTACTTATTACTACCTTTTTTAATTAAATTAGCCTTTTTTCCAATGAAAACAATTGTATGCTTTTCCCCATATTAAGATGACAGCATAAAAGGAAAGGATGAATGCTCACAACTTGCCTTCCAAAACTTCATCATGGCCTAATTGGTGCCATAAATTGGGACTTACCATTAAATTCATCATGCCTGTCTTTTTTAATACGAATCTCAAATCCTAGTACATGGCCACTAGCCACATCAATGGAAGGCGACTTAGAGCACTTCCAATGGTGCCACGTTCATTTCCAAAAAAAAAAAAAAGAAAAGAAAAGCGTTTACAGTCTTAAAGATCTTGCATGTGTCTAAAAATGCAGGTGGCTCTTTTTTCTGTAAAACCAATTGAAGGAGGAATGTTCTGCTCAAGTAATATTTCACTACTGTATAAACACCATGAAGCACAAATCAGCAGCCTAGTCATTAAAAATCTTGAGAATGTGAAGAGACCAGATGAAGTCCAAGAGCTGGTGAATTATCAGCAATTGCGTTCTGTTCATTTGGTGTGGTCCAGGAGCGATTCACCAGAGGATTCAAGCACGGCTCAGGACAAGGCAGTTCTCCAAAACCTCCGTCCTCATCAGGTCCTGGAAACACTTCAAGTAGAAGGCTATGGGGTTGATGAACGTTGCTGTTGGATGATGAATATAAATTCTTACCTTCCAAATCTTGTGACAGTTAAACTATCTAACATTGTAAATTGTCAACGTCTTCCTCCATTGGGCCAACTAGCAAATCTGGAAGTGTTGCACATCTCAGATATGCCTAGTCTTAGAGAAGTGGATCGTCATGACTACGGGGATGAGCAACTATTCAGGAAATTGAGAGAACTTAAACTTAGTAGAATGGAAAACCTGGAGGAATGGCCAACTGCTACACCAATGCCAGCTCACGATGAACATCAGCTTTCACAGAGAGATGGAAAATTTTCTAATCTCCAAGTTCTTGCCATTGTAAAATGTCCCAGGATGAGATTTGTTCCAGCCTTCCCTGGAAGTCGGGAGTGTACCCTAGTGGAAAGCAGCAGTGTACTAGCATCATTTGAGCCGTTGGCCAGAAGCTCGAAGTTGGCATTGATCACACTGAAAATAACTGACTCTGGCTCTTCATCTGATATAGAGAAATTTCTTCAAGGCAGTGTAAATTTGGAGCATTTGACTATTGATTCTTTCATTGACCTAACCACCTTTCCAGAACC
This sequence comes from Oryza meridionalis, assembly GCA_000338895.3. Classification (NCBI taxonomy): domain Eukaryota; kingdom Viridiplantae; phylum Streptophyta; class Magnoliopsida; order Poales; family Poaceae; genus Oryza; species Oryza meridionalis. The sequence continues at coordinate 26,703,434 of CM002529.2, forward strand.
TATCAGAGAGTGCCGCTCCCTCAAAACACTTTTGATAACAAATTGCTGGAACTTTTCTGCACTACCAGAGTGGTTGGGAGAACTAACGTCGCTGCAGAAGCTAGAAGTTCAAGCAACCAAACTAAAATGTTTGCCACAGTCCATCCAATGCCTGACTGCGTTGGAGTCGTTGGTCCTCGACAAGTGCTACTACAAACTACGTGCACGGTGCACATCTGGAGAGGACAAAGACATGATTAAACATATCAAAATAGTTCAAACAACTCAGGTAAACTACTCTGGACTTTAAATTATTGTACTAATTACATGTTCCAAAATATCTGGCTAAAATATAATCAGTGAGGTCGAATTTTTATCTGTTTGATAAATCAATGCAAACAATATCTTGTACTTCCCAAAGCTTTCTATAGAAATGGTTGAAGTATAGCTGTATAGGAACTAACCTACCTGGTAATTTGATGGTGTAGGTGTTGTGTGTGTGTCCGTGCTAGTTATGCCCATATCAGGTGGACTATTCAATTGCTGGATTTAGAATTGTGGGATGGATTTATAGTCACATAGAAATGCATTTATGGTCGTGAGAAAGGTCACCGAGGGATGGCTGGAGGGTGTTGGCGGGAGGGCGTTTGTACTATATAAGCTTGTGCCTCTGCATAACAGTTCAAAAAACAAAGATGTGTCCCTTGACTATGGTCTCTTTCCATAAGCATCATTTTATAACCATCTTGTACTATTCTTGCTCCTACAAAAACCATTTGGATGTGAGTCAACCTAGCTAATGCACTGCCCTTAGCCTATGATTCAACTACCATATTATCCCTATATGTAACTTATGTATTGATAACTGGTGTTTCCAAGCATAAGCACGTGCATGCTAGTGCTAGAATTGGAGATCACTTACGTTTTCACCTACAAGCTAGTTTAGCTGCAGGTTAATTACTCTGTGCTTACATAATTGATGGTTACGGCAAGTTAACTATTCGTTGTATCTTTTTTCTTCTAATTGCAGGTTCCTTTGATGAACTTGAATCCAAGCGATATAACGCTTCTTCAGAAAGTTACTAGTTCCCAGTTTGTCGATCTGCATGTTGGGGGTCTGGAAGAAGATATTGGCCTCAAGGAACTAAACAACTTAGAATTACAGACTAAAAAGGAGTTATCCTCATTGAGTTTGCATTGGTTGAACGCCTCTGTTGAGAGAGGGATGCAGAATAAGGCTGTGTTCGAAAAGCTCCAGCCTCATGATGGCCTGGAAATACTTTGCATAAAGAACTATGCTGGTGCTGATTTCCCTCCTTGGATGACTTCACTACCAAACCTTGTGAAATTGGAGATGGATGGCACACAATTTGAACATCTCCACCTTGATCAGTTATACAACTTCAGAGAACTGTGTCTCTCCAACGTGCAATTTGGATACCTCCACCTTGATCGGTTACAGAACCTCCGAGACCTGTATCTCTACAGAGTGCAATTTGAACATCTCCACCTTGATCAGTTACCGAACCTCAGAGAACTATGTCTTCACGCCGTGCAATTTGGACATCTCCACCTTGATCGGTTACATAACCTCGGAGAGTTATATCTCTACAAAGTGCGATCTGAACGTCTCCACCTTGATCAGTTATCTAACCTCAGAGAAATGTTTCTCTGCGACATGGAATTTGGACATCACCACCTTGATCAGTTACAGAAATTCAGAGAGCTGAAACTCTCTGAAGAGTTGTTTGAATATCTCCACCTTTATCAGTTACAGAACCTCCAAGGGTTGTATCTCTCCAATGTGAAATTTGATTGTATCCCTCTGCATCAGCTACAGAACCTCGAGGAGCTGCACCTCTCACAGATAGAGTGCCTAGGCTCTAACCAACCGGCTTGCATCGAGTGTGTCCAACCACTTGTGAAGCTCCGAAAGATTGTTATGTCTGAAATAGATAGCCAGGAGTTGAAGATATCCTTCCAAGGAGAGGAGAGTGATGAGAATTTATTCCCGGGTCTTCAACATTTGGAAATGGAGTTATGTGAGAACTTAAGATTCCAACCGTTCATCCCGAGGAGCACCCGTTATATCATATCAGGCAGAGTAGAGGTCGATGAATTTTCTATGTATAGAATGCGGGGTTTGTTCCTCTTTCCATCATTCAATCAAGTCATGGGGCTGACAACCCCTAGATCAACATGCCGGATGGAAATCAAGAACACTGCAGTTTTATCTTCCCAAACGTGGGAGGGCCTTCAGCATCTGGAGCTCCTCAACATCACAGAATTAATGATAGAGAATTGTATCGATCATTGTCCTCTGCCGAAGTGCATTCTGGGTTGGAAGTCCCTCCGGAAGCTAGAGATACTGAGATGTGAGGAGATTAATTCGCTTCCAGAATGGTTGGGGGAAATGGCCTGTCTCACCGAACTCGTAGTAGAGACCTACTGGATGCACACTTTGCATCCATGCATCCAGCGGCTCACAAATTTGCAGGCCCTGACACTATCAAAATGCACAAAGATGCTTAAAGAGAGATGTAGGGAGTCAGGAGATCATTGGATCTATATCAGGCACATTCCGCATATACAGATAACAGATAGAAATGGAGATACAGAGATCATTTCATCGCATTGTACTGTACTTCAAACATCCTCTGAAAACTGAGGTACGCCAGCTACTTGATTGTGTTTATACCTCAGGATTTGCTGTAGGCCATGCAAAAGTTAAACTAGAACTATTGCTGTTCAGATTTAGCCAAGTAGCAGCATCTCTTTTCAACTAGAGCATCTATACCATTTGTCCTGCTACATGCTTTTATTTTCTTTTGTGCAATCATAGATGAATTTTGTTCTCCAGTATTAATATCCATCATGCTGAGTTTTAGAAGGGTATAATGAGCTTGTAATTTTTTTTAAAGATTAGCTGCTTTCTTTTATTGAAAACTGGTTATGTTGCAGGACAATGCCATGCAACGTAAATAAGGTATATGGATTTCGTAAGGTCGTTGAAAACCTACCATGAGATACGGAAATTATAGTTTGGGAGGTAAAGTAGTGAAAGAAAGGGACGGGATTTTCATCCATCGAGGGGACATCCCCTCGTTGTTTGCATGTCATCTAAATAGTTATCAAAAAATTTTAAAAAAATTGACAACATAGATTAATATGAAATATATCACTCCACAAACATGCAAGACCAAATTTAACTTCTATAAGTTGCAACAAAAACAACAAATAAACTGAAAATAGTTATCGCACATTCGCAATTATATTAGTTATTTTTGTTACAACTTGTAGAAGTTGAATTTAAATTTGCAATTTTGTCAAGTGATATATTTCATATTAATCTACGTTGCCAATTTTTTTTATATTTTTTGATGACTATTTAGGTGACATGCACGAAACGAGGGGATATCCCCTCGAGGGATGAATTCACTTTCCCGAAAGAAAGCCGTACATATACTAGTTGAAACTTCAAGTTTGTTAATTAACATGCATTTGACACGCTGTAACTAACAGTAAGAAATATTATATGCTTGGTTCCCCCTTCAATTTGTTTGATCTGCAGCCCCTCCCTGCAAATTGTTTCGTTTTATTTTGGCCACACACTCCTATTGCCTTGTGGTTGATAGTATGTACGCTACTAGGCTATATATGTTTCGTACATGGGGTTTCATGCTAAACTGTTATAATGTAGAGATATTTTATCAAACTAAAGTTTTTTGGAGTAGCAACACTTGGGAGCATCAGATTAGGCCGTCTTTGACATGTTTAGTTTCCCATGTTCTCTGTCACTTATCCTCATGATAGGCTTTTATACTGAACACTCATCTTTTTTGTTTTTTCATAACGCGACAACCTTCGGTTCTTTGGGAAAAACAATTGCTACTACGTTGCATTAGTTCATTATTAATGGCCACTCTCCCATTATTTGGTACTGAGCAAGTTTAATAATAGAGTTAACTAGTAGTTATTAGGCCTCCTTTAATGGTTGAGCTAGTACACTGGCTCATGCTTGTCCACCTCATATAAAAGATAGCAAAAAGTCTACCTTTTTAATAGATTGTCTCATAGCACATTGTTCAAAATGCTTTGGGTTCCATAATCCATCTCACATTTTTTTAAGGAGCTTAGCTCTTGAAGAATAGATAGTGCATTCTCTCTCCTTATCTTCTCTCTCTTTCACATCATACAAAAACTGATGTGGAGATTTATGAGTTAGTTGACTCACCCTTGTTGGAGGAGGTCTTAGCATATATTAAAACTAACCTGTATAATATGTTAGCTATAAGGTTATCTTCATTTTTCTCGCCTCTCTCTCCCTCATTATAAATTTAATACATATATCTTGGAATATGTGTAGAGCTAGCTCTTATATGAGTCAACACTTCTTAATTTTCTTCGTTTATATTTCACATATGTTTATAGTTGGTTGTATTTTTGACAGGAAGAAAGATAAGAACATTAAGGAGGTAACTGATCAGTTGCTGGGACAACAGCAGGAAGAGATTAACCGGTAATGTCAAGACTGCTTTGCCACTTCACACAGAAATTAGTGATCATGGTAGCTCCTTTTTCTTCAGTTGCCGTTCAAGGAACTACATGGTGTTGCCGAGAGGTTTTATGATGTGATGAATAGATTTGTTGAGATTTCTACACTGAATGAATCTGCTAAATGTTAAGCATATGAATTTCGCGTGCAATTGTGCAATACAGTTTTATCTGCTATTAAAACTCATTTATTAGCAGCAAAGGCGAAAGAAAAGAATAGGCTTGTTTTATATCCACGTACTAGAATAGATAGGGTAACACCTCAGCTCATATTTGCAGTGGTGTACGTATAGCACCATTTTACATTAATTTTCACCGTCATTCTGTGTAAATCGCCATTAACCCAACGTAGTATAGATGAAATATGTAGGTTTAGTTTATATGATGGTCACAACTCATCTTAAGTGCTCATGTGGAACTAATCCTACCAAAACCATCCATGAACCGCATGGGCATTCGAATTTTGACTTGAAACTTTTTGAAATTTGAGTTGAAAGTTTTCAAAATTCACTTGAAAGTTTTAAATTTGAGTTGAAAGTTTTTTAAATTTTAGATGAAAAGTTGAAAGTTTTTAAATCTGAGTTGAAAGTTTTCAAAATTTGACTTCACGTATAAATTTCTTTTCAATTTGTTAGTTAAAAAAAATCTTCCGAAAAAAACAAATCTTATTAACCGGAGTAGTTACATCATATGTGCGCGTCTCCGAAAAAATTCCCGAAAAAAAAAAAAGCTCACGGGGGTTGACGAGGGCCCGCCACGTGGCACGCGTGCATTAGCAAAACTGGGAAAAACTGGGTTCAGGTTACAGCGTGCCACTGGGCTTCCTCTGGTGAGAAAAATTGACTATTCTGCCACTGCCAAGAGTGGGTTTCACCACAATGCCATTCCGTGGAATGGCGTCGTTAAAATGCCACTGCCAAGACTGGGTTTATATTTGTTTTTCCATGAGCCATTTCATTCCATTTCCACCTGATTTCCCACCCGGGCTACCCAAAATGCCCTTCGGCCTACCACCAATGGTGACGTCAAGCTCACCGTGGCGGAGGCCAAGGAGACCGGCCTCGTTGCTGGCGCCTGCAGCATGGCCATCGGCAAGTACTTCCGCTTCCGCTCCGCCGCGCCGACCAGGTGGCCTTCCTACTCCTCTCGGCCGTCTCCCCCACCATCCAACCTACGCACGCCTCCTCTTCTCTTGCTTCCTCTGCCGCTTCCCTGCCTGATGGTGAGGGTGACGGCGGCGTCGCGGGGCCGGGGGGAGGCGTCGGCGGGGAGAGGCGGCGGTGCAGCTGGTGGGAGAGGAGTCGGCACGGTAGGGGAGGCGTTGGTGGTGGGGGCTGATAGGCGGCCAACCGCCGCCAGCCACGCCGGCCATGGCCACCGCATCCACGGCCTTTCTCCTCCTCCCGGTCGTCTCCCCCGCCGCCCCACCCACCTGTGCCTCCTCTTCTCCTGCTTCCCCTGCTGCTCGGGTCCTCACCACCATGTACGCCTCGCGGCCTCCCGATCCGATGGCGAGGGCGACGGCGGCATCGTTGTTCGTCGGGGGCGGGGGCTGGTAGGCGACGCAGCTGGCGGGGAGAGACCGTGGCAGCTGGCGGGGAGAGGCGGCGGCACGGTGGGGAACCGGGGAGGGGCGGCGCGGCGCGCGCCTCCTCGCATAGCGCCGCCTCTTTTGTTCGCCGGAGGAGAAGGAGAAAAACTGCAGGAGAGAGGAGGGGTTATTTTGGTCCATTGAAGTGGGAAAAATGGTGAAAATCTTGTGAAATGGCCAATATGGCAAAGCAACGGTTTGGCATCGGTTGAAAGTGGCATTTTAACGACGCCATTCCGCGGAATGGCATTGTGGCGAAACCCACTCTTGGCAGTGGCAGAATGTCCAATTTCTCCTCTGGTGAGCACGAATCACCAGTCCATGAGCCCATCTATCTGGGTGGGCCAGGGATTCAGGCCTCCCAAAATGGGCCGAGGAGCTACGACACGAGGCCCATTGCGTACTCAAGTGGGCCGTCACCACAAAGGCCTATAACGAAAGACGACACAAGAAATAGCGGAAGAAATTATTTTTCCCAATTACGAAATGCCTGCGGAGTGCTGAACCGCTGATGCGGCGCGGCGGCCGGCGGCGACCCACTGGTCGGAGGGCGCGCCGATCCGGCCGCACCCGGCGAGGGCGGGAGGGTATGGGTCTGTGGCCATCGCACAAGGCCGACCCACCCCCCGCGCGGGGGGGGGGGGGGGGGGGGGATGGGGGGCGCTGCGTTTGGCGCGTCCGCTCGCGTGGAGGGGAAGTCGGGGAAGCCGCCGGCGGGCGACGGCGCCAGTTGAGCGGCAACCGGCAGCAGCTCGTGACACATGGTAAGTATTGCCTAATGCATTTATCTTAGAGGCTGATACTGTTGTGTTTCGTAGAAATGGGTAATGGGCGAGCAGGACGAACGGACATTTTCTTTCTAGTTTGTAATAATTAAAAAAATGGAGTATCTCGATTTTATTTTACCCCCAAACCGGCCGTCTTGTATCTTCCAGAAATCAGATGTGGACATTACCTAGTGAATATCGATCTTGCATTGATCTCTACGACCATATGAGTTGGACTTTTATGATATTACTCCCTCCGTCCCATAATATAAGGGATTTTGAGTTTTTGCTTGCAACGTTTAACCACTCGTCTTATTCGAAAAATTTTGAAATTATTATTTATTTTATTTGTGACTTGCTTTATTATCTACAATACTTTAAGCAGAACTTTTCGATTTTTATATTTGCAAAAAAAATTTGAATAAGACGAGTGGTCAAACGTTGTAAGTAAAAACTCAAAATCCCTTATATTATAGGACGGAGGGAGTACCTAACAAACTCTATGTAATCCCACAAGACTTGTGGGCATTTGTGATTGTTTTATTCTCTCTACATCGGCTGGCCCTTCAGGCATTGCTTGCCGTTCTGAATTTACCAGTGGCAAGGAGAGATGGTTTTGGTGAGACTAAGCTTCTAAATTGGATACAGCTACGATCTTCATCTGGGGAAGAAATATATTTTTTCCATTGCCCATGGCTGGGGTTGGCGAGTTGCTTGCCTCTGCGGTCCTGAAGGAGGTTTGCGGCAAGCTGTGTTCTGTTGTTTGGAAGGAGATTGCGTCGCAGCACAAGTTTACTCAAGATCTAGAGGGTCTTCATAGCATGCTAACTGTCATCCAGGCAGTTCTAGCCGATGCGGAGAGGCGATCGGTGAGGGAAGAGAGCGTGTGCCTGTGGCTCAAGAAGCTCAAGGCTGTTGCCTACGATATTGAAGACATCTTGCTTGATTTTGAGTCTGCTATCCCACCATGCAACCCTGAGGTCCAGGGTGATATTCCTAGGCAGGTCAGTCAATGAATCTTGTTCCTTCCATGTTCTTGTTATCTTGTATATTCTTCCTTTGGGTGAAATGCATAGTTAACCTGATGGGTGATATGATTTAACAACAGAGAGAGTGGTCAAAGTTCTCCCATCTCATGTCACAGTTCACCATGGCGCGCAAGATGAAGAAGATGAGGGAAAGAGTACAACAGATAAAACATGAAATGGAACTGGGTAACTTCAATTTTAAACAAGACACTAGTTCCCATGAACATGATGTCATCAAGGAACGCCGAACTGTGGCAAGCCTGGATGAGGACATTGTTGGGAGGGTTTCTGAGAAAGAAAGAATAATGGATTTACTGCAAACAGAGGATGAACCATTTGTAATACCAATACATGCTCTTGGAGGATTGGGTAAAACGACCCTCGTGCGGATGGTTTACAATGACAATCAAACTGAAAGAGCTTTTGATGTACGGGCATGGATTTATGTCTCCGCAAAATTTGACCTTGAAGCAATTGGTAAATGCATTATCTCCCAGTTAGATGGGAAAAACTGTCGTATGTATGCTGACTTGCAATCTGTGCACAATCATGTGAAGGACATTCTCACTGGGAAGCGCTTTCTCATTGTTTTGGATGACGTATGGGGAAAAGATCAAGATATGTTGGCAAAAATAAAATCATTGCTGAATGGTGGGAAAACAGGGAGTAAGGTCATTATAACTACACGGAACAAAAGAATTGCTAAGATAATGAATGCAAACTTGCAGATTGAGTTGGAACCTTTACCTGATAGTGACTGTTGGACCTTATTCAAGAAGATCGCATTAGAACCGGAAACTGTGGGGACATGTTTTGAAGACATAGGGAAAGTGATAGTGGCCAAATGTAAAGGCACGCCATTAGCTGTAAAATCTCTTGCTTCTATCCTACGAGGAAAGGAATTGAAAGTGTGGATGTCTGTAAGAGATAGTAGCATCTGGGTGGAAGATGCAACTTCCTCAGATGAGAATCAAGTTTTACCATCCTTGAAGCTTAGCTATCATTACATGCCTTTTCATCTTAGGTTATGCTTTGCCTACTGTTCAGTGATTCCTAAAGGCTGCCATATTGAAAAGAACAGCTTGATTCAACAGTGGATTGCTCTTGAATTTGTTCAGTCCACTAGTAATGCCAAAGTAGAAGACTGTGCAGAGTCATACTTCAACGAGCTTCTGGAGATGTCATTCTTTCATCCTATAAGCCCACCCTCCATGGTGAACTATTTGATTCTATATTTGACCTTACAAAATACAAGTAAATTTTATTCCTATTAAGAAATCTTCCAATTACTCCCCTTCTATCTCCATGGTCTTCATCAACGACAGATAATAGCAAAATTGTTGAAAGAATTAATACAGATGTGTGGATTGTAGGTTGTCGATCTATCAATGCTTTCAACATTGCATAGTTATACGATCTTTTTATTCCTTAACCAAGATTCCCTACTAAAAAAATTAAAAAAAGTTTAGGATAATTTTAGTATTGTTCCATGCCAAAGAATAACTTTACTTATTTGAATTAATGCAGATTGCTGCTAAACATTACAAGCCGCCAAGGGAATTTATTATGCATGATATGGTTCATGCTCTTGCAACATTTGTAGCAGGTGATGAAGTCTCTATTCTCAATGTTCCTATGAAGAGCAATTATCATTTTGGAATGGATTTTTGCCGATACACATTGATTGAAAGTACTATTGACCCGTCAACACTTCAAAAGACTGTGCCTATTAGAGCAAGAGCCCTTCATTTTAATGTTTTCAACCTGATGAAGCTTCCAAGCCACATGTTCTCATTCTCCAAGTTCTTGCGTGTCTTGGACTTGAGTGGTTGCACCCTGGTAGAGTTCCCTGGATCGATCAGCAAGTTAAGACAATTGAAGTATCTCTGTGCCAAAGGCATGCAAATTCAGAAGCTATGTAAGCCAATCAGTAGTCTGCAAAATCTTCAAGCGTTGATGCTTATTGATTATCATTATCTATTGAAGCTTCCTAGTTACTTCAGCGGCTTTCTGAAACTACATTATCTTGACCTGCATGGCTGTTGTAGTCTTGTAGAATTAACAGGAGGAATCGGGAATCTTACAGGCGTGCGACATATCGACCTATCAGGTTGTTCCAGCCTCATTGTGTTACCTTCAACTATTGGTCAACTTAAAAATCTTTCTTATCTGAACCTATCAAATTGCACCAAACTTCAAAGTTTACCTGAATCTTTTGGTGAGTTGACGAGTTTAGAGGATATAAACCTTTCATTTTGCTATGAGCTTGGCTCTCTGCCCGATGAATTCTTAAGGAAAAAACAGCAGCTTCGTTTTTTGGATTTGTCTTCGTGTACCAATATCAAGTCACTTCCTGAATTTTGCTCTGAAAATAACATATTAGAGATCTTGGACTTGTCTGCCTGTCACAATCTGGAGGCCCTTCCTGTTTCTATTGGCTATCTCAGGGCATTGAAAAGGCTAGATTTGTCTAATTGTTTTCATCTAAGACAACTTCCACCTCTTCATCAACATCATGTGCTCCAGTTTCTGAACCTATCTGGATGTTCTCGAATTGAGGGCATTTTGAAATTTCTTGCACACAGCACGATACATAATCTGCAGTATCTAAACCTATCAGGGGTGGGAGAAGGCCTTCAAACAGAAAGTGCTGAAGGAAACATCACTCAGATGGCAAGCAGCTCCAGCAACCTGATACGTTTAGAAGCCCTCCAAACAAACAGTTCTGAAGGAGATATCACTCAGATGCCAAGCAGCTCCCAAAATCTGATACATTTCGAAGCTCAGCTTAATAAACTGATAGAAGGCATGTCCCGCCTCAAATATCTGTCAATAGATGGATTTACTCTCTTCTCAGATCAAAGGATTGAAAGTATGGAGGGCCTTCTAACTTTGCCAGAATTTTATGTCAACCAAATGTTTGATCCAATTGAAAGACGCCTGTGCAGCAATATCATAGTTCTACAACAAATCCTTGATCTAACACATAGCCACCTGAACATTAGAAATCTCGAGAGATTATCCTCTCCTCAAGATGCAAGAAAAGCTAGGTTGGCAGAGAAACACCAGCTCCGTTCACTGAGCTTGATGTGGACAGTCCCAAAGTACTACTACCATTTAATGCAGTTTCAAGAAGACAACACTCATGCAGCGCTGGTGCTTGAAGAGCTTCGGCCTCCTCAGAAAATAGAGGAACTTCATATGGAAGGCTACAGGGCTGCAATTTTTCCTGGTTGGCTGATGAACATAGGAACTGGACTCCCACATGTTGTTAATCTTAGGTTGTCGCATCTGAGAGGATGTACTGTTCTCCCTCCACTTGGCCAATTACAAAAGCTCAAAGTGTTACATCTTTCACATATAAATAGGGTTAGAAAGGTGGGCCTTGATGTTTATGGTAGTGCACGACCATTTCCAATGCTAAGGGAGCTTACAATTAGTGATATGAAGATGCTGGAAGAATGGATGACGGAGGATGTCATGTTCCCAAATCTTGAGCATCTGGAAGTACAAAGGTGCCCTTATTTGAAGTTCAAGTCATATGTCCCAATGAGTTCTAGGTATTCCATCCAAAACTGCTGGTATATATTTTCACATGAAGGGGTCACAGTAGGCCCTCCTTGCACCGCTAGTCCCTTTACCTCAGTAATGAATGTTAGCACCTCTTACCCAGACGATATTGAGTGGAGTGGACTACAGAACCTTGTTAACCTTGAAATCATGATTAATATTCATGACAATGAACAGTTGACATGGCTACCCGAGGGCATTCGGGGATTGTGCCACCTCAAGAAGCTAGAGATAAGGAACTGCAGAATATTTACGATGCTACCAAGCTGGTTAGGTGACCTCGCTAATCTGGAGGAGTTAGCTGTCTATGATTGTGGCAAGTTGGCAACCCTGCCAAAGAGCATGCTGCGGTTGGGTCACCTCCAGAAATTAGTGATAGCTAATGAGGTTTCTAAGGGGGATGCTCCTTTTGAACAACTGCCAGAATGGTTAGGTTCTCTTGCCTCACTGTGGGAACTAAGATTGAATAACTACGGTTCGCCTAGGGATGGCGAATCTTTGAAGCCTTGGGACATTTCACTTTGCAGTGCTGCTGTGCAAGCCCGGTTCTGCCTCAGAAAAGATACAATGATCACAAACCATATCCCATATATATCGATATATGAGGTATTCTACTGCTGTTCTTTGATTTTCTGAAACAACACAAAATGGCCCTTACATGATTATTTTTATAATTTCTTTTTCTTGGGGAACTTGTAGTTTGGTAATATTGTTTCTTCTGTCTCCAGTGTATTGTTACAAACCTCCTTTAGCATTTTTTTGGCTTTTGTTTCTCTGCAACTCAAGCATCTAGTTTTCTGTACAACACCGCACAGTATGGATAGCGTTGATAATCTGTTATGCACATGAAAAATTCCATGTTTAGTGCTTTGAATGTTTTCTGAAGGTTGTAGATCTAGATAGTGTAAATGGAGGGCGAGATATATAATATGGAGTTTATAAGGCGTAAGGGCAGTGTTACATAATTCATTTATTTGTACTGGCGTGGCATGGCTGCATCCTGAACGGATGTGCCATTGCCACTTATTTCTTTAAATTCATGTATACAGTGGTTGGATTTTTTTAGAGGGTGGTACTTGGAAGTTGGTAAAAACTACATAAAATATATTAATCGAAAATTTTGTGTGTCTGCAATACTGCAGAAGGAATTCTTTTTCGTCCACTCCACATGCAAGCAAAGCATTGTTGGGATCACACAACAGCACAGAGTTGGTAGCAGTAGTAGTATCGTGCTTCTCCAGAGAATCACTCGCATTACGAATGGCAATCTGAGTATTTTCTCTCTAGAAAATGTGTCTTCTCCAGAAGAAGCAGCAAAAGCAGATATTGCGAATATATCTAATCTCCTTGCATTGAGGTTGGAGTGGTCTGTCAGTACCAATTGGTTTGAGAAAGGTCCTAAAGTACAGGATGAAGCTGTGCTGGCAAACCTCCGACCTTCTCGTGATCTTCTGGTACTTGACATAAACGGTTACAGGGGTTCAGCGTTTAGCGGTTGGCTGCTGGATGAAACTACACTCCCATGTGTTCGTGAAATTACACTTTCCAATCTTCCAAGATGCAGGCATCTTCCAGTCCTTGGTCTGCTGCCAAATTTGGAAAAATTACATATTTTGTTTTTGCCTAAACTTACGGCGGTAGAAAGTCAACCATTTGAGAAATTGAGAGAGCTGGTACTGACACAAATTGGAAACCTAGAGGAATGGTCAACGGCAATATCATCTGCTGATGGACAATTGATGGACATTGCAGTGTTTCCAAATCTTAAATATCTTAGGGTAGAAAGTTGCAGTAAGTTGAGATTCAGTCCATCCTTCCCAACAAGTGCAAGATATTTCATCCAAAATAGTGGCAAGGTACTCTCGTTCCAAGGAGTAATAGGGACTGGGATCTCTCCAACTTCATCATCCAAAATGGAAATCAACAACTGCTATTTCTCGCTTGATGACTTAAGAGGATTTCAATACCTTAGCAGTCTGGAGGAGTTAACTATTAGCAACTGTAGCACCCTGACCACCTTGCCAGAGAGCATTACAGGCTTGCACTCCCTCAAGAAACTGCATGTGTTACAATGTGACAACTTTGTTACTCTACCAGAATGCTTTGGACATCTCAGCTCACTACAGGAGGTACAGATTGATTGTACTGCGAAAGTGGCGTCTTTGCCTGAATCCATAAGGGGCATGGCTAGCTTGGTGGATTTGACGTTCTGGTGTGATGATGAATTGGAAAGGCAGTATCGATCTGGAATGGATCGCAGCAAGATTGCACACATAAGAAAAGTCAAGATAAATGGGGTAAGTAACTGTTCTGGCTTTTCTGTTCCTTCAATATCTATGTGGTGTAAACTTGTAATGGTATTGTTGGCTACACTAGTATTTAAGAGAAATTTTACTGCACCTAGAGGTACCTAAATTTTAGCGTAAAAGTTTAGTACCTCCTTACACTGCAGAAGTACAAAATAATACAATAGAATTAAATGTGATACCTCTTGGTACTTCTTCCAGGACTGTAAAATCACTCATTACTTAAAAATACTAATACCTAGGAATATAAATAGAAGCACAATGCTTGATTTTTTTTCCAGTGCCTGAACTCTATTTTCACTGTATACAGTAATGTATCTGATTTCTCTCCATCTTTCTGTAATTGTTATCTTACTAAATCTTCTTCATTTGCTACTGTACTAAATAGCCTGTAGTTCATGTTGTGTTCTCGACATTACAAATAAGCTATGTAAGGACAAGTACATTAATTTGGACTAATAATATGACCCCTCCTAGGTGCTGTGCTAACTCTTGCTTTTTATCTGGAACCTGGTGTATTATCTCAGTTTGATTTCTGAATCCATAACAAGGAATGAGTTCATGGATTATTTTCTAGATTGGTACAATCAGCGGCTTCAATAGTACTTACTTTTTACTTATTAGTTAGGAAATCTCAAATATTCGACGATCCTTGATGTTTGGAAATGCAAGTGCTTTTACTACCTGTGAACTTTAGTTCCACGTATGTTGTTTGCTGACTGCTCTATTGAACCATTTTTCTCGCAGCGGTATGTCCGCATGAGATAAGGACCAGGCAGAAGGAATCATTACTATTATGTCAGAAAACATTAATTCAGAAGACCCAACAAAGAAGTGAGTAAAATATTTTTCGGAACCACTTACTCAGGGCTTTCATATGACCTCTCTGGACACCTCCTGGTGCTCTTGTTTCTGCCTTCCTTTCCTGGTGTTCAGGTTTGTACATTCTTCTTTTGGGGCTATCATTCGATCAATCCATTGTCTTACCCGCTTACATTCATAACCATGTTGCTTCCATTCATAACCATGTTGCTTCACAGGTATTTTGAATTTCCAGAGTTTTCTATATGGGAATTTCACTTGCTATAAATATGGACCTATGTAGAATGATTTAGGGCCTGTTCACTCTGATGCCAAAAAAAACCTTACCCCAAAAATTTTGGTATAATTGCCAAAATTTCGGCAGGATTTCTTATATAGTTACCAAAATTTGGCAGCAAACTAAATGTAGCCATTTTTTTTGGTAACTTTACCAAAATTTGATAAGGTTGAAAATTGCATCAAAGTGAAAAGGCCATTAACATAGAAGCCTTTTCTTCTATCAAGTTCCCAAAATGAGTCTATTTTCCTCAGTTAGAGATACAGGGTTACAATCTTCCCTGAGTTCTAGCTTTCTCCTGAACACCAACACCTCCCAGTCTCCCACCCATGACTTCATGAATACTTCAGGCCATTGGACTTTAAGACCCATTTTAGCTCAAATAAAAAATTCTTTGCAGGGTCAAAAGCTTCAAATCAGGTGGATGTCAAGAGAAGTTAACAAAGTTGCTGATAAGTTAGCTCGTGTAGCTAGAAATATTCATACTTCGAGTCTACAGATCGACTATAACAACATTACCCATATCTGCCAAAGAGCTATATACCCAACTAAACAAGCTCTTAGTCTTACTCTACGGGAGATGTAATCATCACCCATGCTTTGTGTTTCTAAAACTTCCCTTTAATAAATAAATAGCATGAGTCTTCAAAAAAAGAATAAACACCTCCCGCCCATCCCTAAACACTTTTGCCACTGTAATATGTTTTTGTCATGGATACATTATATAAATTAGGATATTTGTCAGCAGAAGTTTCAAGATCATTCCATTTATCCTCCTAGGACATTGTACTTTCCCCATTACCAACTTTCTTAGACAGAAATTTAGAAACTCCTCCTTTATTTTCATTAATCCCTTTCAGAAACAAAGAAACTTCACTTTTTGCTGTTTTTCTGTCTTAAAGTCTTGTTTGATAGGTATTTAGTTCTCAACAGCTCTTGCCATAGGCCATTTTAGTCTCAAGTTTTCACAACCAGTTACCCAATAGTGCTTTATTCATTAGTTCCATATTCAGAATTCCCTAAGCCTCCTATATCGTTAGGTCTACATATTGTTTCCTGATCCACGGAGTGATATTTATTTATCTCTGATCCTCATGCCAAACGGTGCCAGATCCATGAAGAAATAGCAGAGAGTCTAAACAAACTAGACAAAACTACATGCCTATTCCCATCTACATGTTGCAAAAGTTTTCGTGGGGGCTTTCATGATCCTCACACCAGTAAGTGAAGGTTCGAGCCCCCGTGGCCCCTATGCTATCTAGATCCGCCCCTGCCACCAAAGGAAGTTGGGGCATTTGCAAATTTACCACCGGTTTTTTCAATTTTGCGAGGATGCCACTCAAATGATAGTTTTAGTGGTATTTTTGCAATTTTCTAGTAGTAATCTTGCAATAATGATTCAAAACAGTGGTAAATTTGCAATTGCCCCATTTCGTTTTGTGTACAAGGGTTTCACGTTTCTGCTAGGGTTACATAAATTCATGCCAGTAGATTCAAGATTTTATTCCCATAGCGAGATTGAAGTTTGCGCATCAGGTTTCACGTCTCTACTAGGTTCACACAGGTTTATACCAACAAATTCAAGATTTGTTCCCAATGGCGAGTTTAAAGTATGATCTACCTCTTCTAGATCGAGGGTGTTATAGTATAGTCATAGAGACTTTGGCGTGCAGTGATTTTATCTCAAGGAGGTTCTTTGGAGATTGATGATTTTTATGCTATAAAGAAAATCCGTCTCAAGGTGGAGATCGTTAAATATGTTATCCGAATTTTAACATGTAATATATTCGGATTAGTTTCCTAGTATGACTCCAAACCTTTTCCCACTGGAACTCTTAGATTTCTCTTTTATATATCCTTTGTAAGCTACATGGGAAGAGTGCGATAACCTAATATATCTTCTGCGTTTGTATCCAACTCCTCTATACTAATCATTGCCGGTTGGCGCTCGTGGTTTTTTTCCGCAAGGGTTTTTCACGTAAAATTCGTGTCTCCGTTGTGCATTTATTTTCATAAAACCAGTTATCCTTCCAAAAGGACGCATTGGTCCCGTTCCCAAGCACCATCTTGCTGCCTGCTAAGAAGCAGTGCATCGCCTTCCTATCGGCCGTCGGCGCGAACAACGTCCACAGGCGCTCTAGCTATGTTCGACGCAGCTCGATCCATCGTGTGCGGAGAGCGATGCCCATCAGTCGCAAACTTCTTATGCCCAAGCCCCCATGCTCAATTGGTAAACAAAGCCTTTCCCATGCCACTAAACTGCACGATCCAGCGGCATCCTCAACCCCTTCCAGAGGAAGCCTCGACATTTCTTCTCAATCTCGTTGATCGCTCAGATAGGTAGCTCCATTGCTGACATGAAGTAAATGGGCAAGGCCATCAGGCCAGATTATATGCGAGCCTATCCATCATGCAGTAACGGACGCAACTTTAAAATATAGATGGAACAGAGAACGGAGATGTTCACTCAATAAAAGCAATCGAACATAACGCATATTGTATTTATAGTTCAATTGCATAATTGCCTTGATCATTGTTTGCGGCGTGCATGTGTTGTGAAGAGATGAACTAAACTGTTAGGCGTTCACACCTTGTTAACCTAATTCTGATGGTCCATGACAACTATAAGAGAGTAGGGGGTCTTGAGGGTGTGGGCAGTGGCGGAGAACGGACAAAAAATGAGGCATGGCGTGAGTTAAAATTCTTGTCATATACAACAAAATATACTAATCTAGCAAATACAACAAAATTTGAGAAACTACCAATGTTTCAATTAACCATGATTGATTTATGCTAGAAATTAAAATTAAGTATGTCATGTTTCGTTTCTTTCTTCCATCGAGAAAAGCTCTAGACTGCTGCTGCCTTCACACGTGAGTGTGCTGTGGTCATGCTAGTCTGCTGCCAATCGACTTCTGTTCCAGTCGCCAGATGCAGGCTCACCGGAAGGTTCGGCGCCGTGGAAGCCCTCAGCGTCAGCTAGCTGCCGTCGCTACTCGCTCGATGAGAAACTCAGGACCCGTTTGATTCGCAGGATAGGAAAAACGTAGAAATTGAAGTAGTATGATTCTTTAATTCCGTGGAAATCAAAAACACAGGAAAAGATGAAATGTGCCCTTTGATGGTGCTATAGGAAAAAACACAGGATTTCTCTTCCAAAGAGGTCAGACCTCTTTCTTTTTTTTCCTGTGAAAGGGATGCAATCCTTAGGAATGTTTTCTTTCATTTCCTATGAATCAAAGACCTCCGTAGAAAATAATCTATAGGATTGTGAATCCTACAAAAATCCTATACCAATCCTTTGAATCAAAGGAACCCTTAATTTACACAAATACACAACGTACACAGACGGGGGAGTGATGGGTCAGCGGGAGTGTGCTGGGACGGGGTACGCTACGTACTCGCGGTTGCGGCCGCTGGTCGGCGCGAGGTATGGCGCATGCCATACCTCGCCCTACCGAGTGCTCCGCCGCTGAGTGTGGGGTGACATGGGGTCGTAGCTGGGTCGGTCGACCCACCCTGCGTAATGGGTAGATCCGCCCCAACCGTCATGGGTTGTATCTGAGCCTTCGTTGGCTTTGAAATTTCTGAAAAATCAAAAGAAAGTTTGAGACTTATATTTTGATCAAAAAGTTTTGGTTCAACTGCAAGTTTTGGTGGTTTATTGAAAGTTTGGGAGATTGCATTAGTTTTTTTCACTAAACAACGGCATATGATCTTTAGGATGATTCACCAATAATTCTTCATATATTTATCAATAGAGTTTTACTCCTGTCTGGCAGCCTGTACAGGCCGGTACTAGTACCAGGAGGTACAAGATTAAATCTGTCCGTCCATCTTAAAAGGATACGATTGGGAAACAGAAAAGAGAAGCGGAACGATTCCGGAGCCACGCCGCCGCTTTCCTCCCTCACTGCGCTCTTTCTTTCCTCCCTCCCCGCATCGGTTCTTTCTCATCTATTCCTCCATCCGAGCGCAGAAACGGAGCAGTTGCATCCACGCCTCGCCGGATGAAATTTTCCCATCCATCTGCCGTCCGCGGTCACGGTACTGGAGAAACGGCGCGCTCGCCCCGCATCCACGCCTCCGCCGGTGCCGATTTTTTCCCCATCCATCTGCTGTCCGCGGCAGCGAAGCCACCGGCGCGCTCCGTCACCAGCAACGCCGCCGTATTCATGAGCGAAGATGTCGTGGTATTCTGTGTCCCCTATCCCCCCCCCCCCCTCGACGGCTCAAGCAAGCACCTAACCTCTCTCGCTGCCATCGGCGCAGCCTAGGCCCCCATTACGGCTCAAACACTACTCCACTATATGGTCTAGTTATTTTGTAATGAACAATTCAATCTGCCATGTTTCTTGTAATGAATTTGTGAGAAAAGCACAAGCTTTTGCTGGAGACTTTAATCTTTGAATGGAAAATTTTAAGCTCATCTGTCGCCTATTTTTTTATGCTGTTTACAGGGCATGATCTATCGTTGAATGGAGCTTTTGACTTAATTTTTGTCTGCTGTGAACAGAGCATGATACATATGTCGTATTGAGAGCCATTAATATTTTGTCTGTTGTTTTTGCTCGATCTCCTGTAAAATACATGTCATTCTGTGGAGTGATAAGCAGCACAACAATGGTTACAAAACAAGTGTTTTCAATGAACAGCAATCCAGCTAGAGATGTAAAAGTTTTGGAATCACTGGAGTAGAGTGCTAGACACATGGGCAATAATTAGTGAAAAAAAGTATAATTTACATGATTCTGAAAGACTAAAACAAACATACTCGTACTAGTGAGTAATTTAGAGTTTCAGACAGTGGGAGATAGATAAACAGAATTCTGCAAATTTTCAGCCAAACAGAACAAACTAGAACTTAGCAAGAATCTAAAACTGAAGGATAAGTTAGACAATCCATCTGAAGAAGCTGTAATTTAGAGTTTCAGACAGTGGGAGATAGATAAACAGAATTCACATGGATTGGTTGCTGAGACATCAACATGCTGAGTGATCCCCATCCATTAATCCTGGTAATTGACATGTACAAAATCAACAATGGCAAGCATAGTACATATTATCAAATAGCTTCATGAGAAGGAACACAGCTACAACTAATGTTCCTATGAACCAATTTCTAATGTCATCAGTCTCTTTTTTCTGCTTGGACAACTTCTTAAATGAATTTTCCATGTCTAAAAGCCGGTCAGCCATTTCCAGCTCTAGCTTCATTTTCTCTTCTGCCTTTGTTTTCTCAACATAACAGTTGAGTGCTTGAGCTATGGGCAGTGCTACAGAATAACCAGAGGTTGAAGAAGAATGCCCACCACGAACCACCCGCTGCCGAACCACCACGCCCGCCACGAACCACCCGCTGCCGACGCCACCTCACGGACACAGGCCCAAGCACCAGACACCGCCGCCAACACCACCTCACCACCGCAGCCCACGGACCATCCACCACCTCCTTGTCGCCTCCCATGGACCACCTACTCGCCGCCTCCCACGCCGCCGCCTACAGATCAGCCGCCGCCACCTCCCAAGGACCACCTCGCCGCCGCCTCCGAGTGTTGCTCCCGTCCAGCACCGCCGCCACCTCTCACGGATCAGAGCTGAATCGAGATGGATCCCTACGCAAAAAGACAACATTACCCTTCCACCTCTCTAACTATTTCGGTACCACCTCATGGGCAAATATGTACCTGGAGGTACCGCATAATTTCCACCGTCCGATTGAGCTGAATGAATGGCTGAGATTTGGTACCGGGCTGGTACCGTGGTACGTGCTGGATGGGAGCAATCCTCTTATCAATAAATGATGCTTCCAAGCATGGTGCATGCATGCGCTAGCACTGGAGATCAGCTACATTTAAACCTATAAACTAATTTAGCTGCAAGTAATTACTTAATTTGTGCTTGCATAGTTAATCGTCAAGTTAAAGTTATTTCCCCTCAAATTGCAGGCCCCTTATTTTTGCTTCAATTCAAGCGATATGATGCTTCTTCAGCGTGTTACTAGTAAACAGCTTATTGATCTGCATATTTGGGATCTGGAACGTGTGATTGACCTGAAGGAAGTGGAGAACTTAGAATTACGGACAAAAAGGGAGTTATGCTCATTGACTTTGAAATGGACGTCGACGGGCGTCTGTGCTAAGACGAAGAAACATAATAAGGCTGTGTTAGAAAAGCTCCAGCCTCATAATGGCCTTGAAATACTACGCATGGAGAACTATGCTGGTGATGATATGCCTGATTGGACGCCTTTACTTCCAAAACTTGTCAAATTGGAGCTGCACGGCGTGCAACTTAAACGTCTCCACCTTGATCAGTTCCAGTATGAGAGTGTTGTATCTCTCCAGCGTGAAATTCAGACATGTCATTTTGAATCAGTTGCAGGGCCTTGAAGTGCTTCATCTTTCACATATAGAGAGCCTACAGACTAACCAACCGGTTTGCATAGAGTGTAGCCAACCACTTAGGAAGCTCCAAAGGATTGTCATGTCCGGAATAAATAACCAAGAATTGAAGATATCCATGCAAGGAGGAGAGGGTGACGAAGATTTATTCCCGGGTCTTCAGCATTTGGAAATGGTGGTATGTGAGAATTTAAGATTCCAACCATCCATCCCGAGGAGTGCCAAGTACATCATATCAGGTATAATAGAGTTCGACTAACTCAATAGACGTATAATATTGGGTTCGTTTCTGTTCCCATTGTTCAAGCAAGTCATGGGGATGTCAATCCCTGGATCAACATCCAGGATGGAAATCAAGAACACCAGTGGTCTATCTTCCGAAAGATGGGAGAGCATACCGCACCTCAAGTTCCTCAATATCACAGAATTAACAATAGACAATTGTGTTATTGATCATTGTCCTCTGCCGAAGTGCATCCTGGGCTGGAAGTCCCTTCGGAAGCTCGAGATACGGAGATGCGAGGATATTAAATCGCTTCCAGAATGGTTGGGAGAGATGTCCAGTCTCACTGAGCTAATAGTGGAGACCTACTGGATGGAAACTTTGCATCCATGCATCCGGCGGCTCACAAATTTGCAGAGCCTGACACTTATAACATGCTTGAATAGGTTTAAAGAAAGATGCAAGTCAGGAGATGACTGGATCAATATCAAGCACATTCCGCATATACAAATTACAGATAGAAATGGGCGTACGGAGATCATTTCACCAAGTTCTACCTAACTTCGAACATCCTCTGAAAACAAAGGTACACCGGATACTCTGCTGATTTTATAACTCATGCTTTTACTGTAGGCCATGCAATAGCTCAGGCTAAGAATTTTGTATAAGAAAACAACAGCAGCAGGAAGTTTTTTTTGTGTGTATAAGACAAATAGACAATGCAAAATATCTGCGTACCATTGTTTATTTTTTATGACGGCTTTACGAGGCAGCAACATCTCTTTTGGACTAGGACATTATTTGTACCCATTTTAGTACTTGATACTATACGCCTTGTGTTTTCTTTGTGCAATCATCGATGAATTTTGCTAGAATAAAAAAATAGATGAATTTTGATCTCCTGTATTAACATCCATAATATTGAATTATTGAGTTCGTAAGCTTTTACTGAAGATTACCTGTGTTTTTTCTATTGACAATGTGACAACCTGCAGTTCTTGTGCATGTTTGGAACGAAGAAATTAATTGCTATACTACGTTGCAGTTATTCGTTATCAACAGTCACTCACCAATTGTTTGATAATCTCATGCAGCATTATTTTTGACAGAGAGAAAGAGAAGAAAATTGAGGAGTTAGCTGATCAGTTTGCTGGGACAATATATAGCAGGAAGATATCAAGATATTAACCGGACAGCCCATCAGCCCACAGTGTAAGTTAATGGAATAATCTTTTGCCATCAATATCATGTACACATAAATTAGTGATCATGCTTGACAATGGTGCTCTGTTTTCTGCAGTTGCCGATCAAGGAACTGTATCTACATGGTACTGTCAAGGCTCTATGAGACTGATGAATAAATTTGTTTCTCTATCTGCATGCAAAGCCTTTCTGCCGCATATTGTACAAACGAAGCCTTACTGTTCCACAGTATGTTTAGGACTTGTTGACGTTGTATGCTGAATACATATACCAAATGTTAACTAGCTGGTTTTCCGTACAATTAGACGAACCATTTGAAAGTAATTGTAGCTGCTGTGGAATTATTTCTGATGGACAGCGTACTCGTACATTTTCATCTACTAGTAAGTGTGCACATACAAGCCACGTTAAATATTCATGGTTTTACACTAAGAATTGAGTACACCCTATTTCAGCTAATATGAAGAAAAATAAAGATGGATGAGATCATTTAAATTGTGTTTGGAAGGTGCTATATTATTATATCCCTCGATTTTGTAGAAGGAATGGATCACAAAAATAAATCTGTGAATATATGGAAACCAAATAATTGAGAAAATTACAAAAAAGAATATATGGCATTGTCATCAACAGAGTTGTCCTCCAGCTTCAATTTAAAAGAAAATTGTAGCCCGGTAAGAGGACGAATACCAAAAGCAACATATTTTATACAGTAGTATTTCATAGCAATAGTACCAAGCCAAGTTTGAGGCCAAGGATTAAACCACATTTCAATTGGCCACAGCATAAGCAAATCGTATTAAGCAAAGCGATTCAATCCGTCCATTATATATCTTGAATGGGCAGTGGAAGCCAGAAGCAAATCGGAAAGACATTCAGAATCACCACCAATACACAATGCATCTAGCTGAAAATTTTGAAATCTTGGCTTACTTACAGTTCCGAACGACTAAGGCACTCCTTTTATTCAATTTATTTAGTTTAACCTGTTGCAGTAGTTAAACTAAAATTAAATTCAAATCAAACCTACAAATATTTATGAAATATCAGTAGCGAGCCTCTCGATTATCTAATGGTAGCCTCTGCCATTGTATTCTCCTGTGCAAAGTTAATCTCAGGCTTGCACAACCTTACTAACCCCTACATGAACTTTACTTAGTTGAGCACTTGTGCTACAAAGCTTCTTCATGAAAGGCCACATCCTGCAAAATCCCAAGGCCAAATTACACAGCTTAAATGCAGATCCATGCTCAGGGGATGGATAGGGACGACCTTCCCGCTGCCGCAAGAGGAAAATGCAGAGTTTGCAGACTGGTGGGTTGCAGCCCGAAACTCTTTTCGGATGTGCTACAGGCGAGCTTTCGACTCCCTCTGTCTCATGGTTTGCTGGTTCATATGGAAAGAGCGCAATGCGCGTATTTTCGAGCATGTCTCTAGATCGGCAACACAGCTCTTTTGGGCCATCAGGGAGGAGATTATTATTTGGAGAGAAGCGGACATCTTCAAGGACTAATCGAGTAGTTTCTCAGAGTTTTTAGAAGCGCCGTGTTCTTCACGGTCGTTTATTTCGGGGGTGTTAGCCACGGCTAGCATCCCTATCGACTGTTTAATGTCGATGATGTAAAAGTTGTATCACCCTCTCTCTTCTTAATAAATTTTGGGTGGCCAACCTTCGGCCGTCCCGGCAAAAAAAAAATGCAGATCCATGTATGCACCTCATGGCCTATGTAATGCAAAGCACCTCATGGCAGCCAGAAGCAAATCAATCAGACATTCAGAATCGCCACCAATGCACAGCGCATCTAGCTGAAAATTTTGAAATCTTGGCTTACCGTTCTGGACAACTAAGGAACTCATTTTATTCAGTTTGACCTGCTGCAGACCTGCAGTAGTTACACCTAAAATTAAATCCAAATAGACCCTACAAATCTTTATGAAATATCAGTAGCCGGAGTTTGACACATAAATAGTAACAGACTTACTGCTAATCATCACAAATTGTATGATTTTAGCACCATTAGCATGGTGAATACTATCATCATGTCTGATCTTAACTCTTAAGAGCACTTCTATTCCACCACATCATACTACTTGAACTTGTGAAGAATCTTTATGCCTGCACATGGAATTCACATTAGTGAAAAGAAATGGTCCTTGCAAAATCCAGCATGCTACAGCACAATATTATTGTCCTCTCCTATGTATAATGCACATGATTTGAATAAATCATAAGTAGGCGAACTAAAATATGTAATCATTAAAAGTTGTGGGAGCATGTGTCAACAAACAAATAGAGAGAGAAAATACTTACATTTATAATGTGTTGAATGAGAATATGGCATCCAAATTCAGAATTGTTTTGGACCGCAGTTTGAGTTCTCCACGATTATTAATTTGGAATCAGCCTCACCTCTCCACAGTTTGTCATCCACAAGCAACCAGCAAAACTGGGAGTAAAAGCATATACAGCAATTGTTGGACTAAGACATATCTATAAATAATAATATGACTGAAAATTGCGACAAACATGGGGGAAAACTAACTCAAAATTTTGAGAAGGTAGAAGCCTAGCAGCAGCAGGCCGTAGCATTGACATAGCATCTTGAACAGCAACGGGATTCCAGGCATGGCTGACCGGCTGAGGCAAGCCGCAGCGATAGATTTCAGCAGGAACGAGTACGTGAAGATGACCTGCAACTGGGAAAAGCAGTTTTCCACGACGACGAAGCTCATGAGGGCAAAAGGGCGGTGGGAGGGACAGACGTCGCACGACGTTTAGGGACGTCGAGCTCCGCGACGGTGAAGGCGGAGGGAGGGGCTTGGCTGTGGTCAATGTAGACCGAGGCAGAGAGAGGGCTGCAGCGGCGGCGCGGACGTGTGGGGGTGGCACGGCTAAGCGTAGCAGCCACGGCCGGCGCAACAGCAGGCGAGACGGCGGTGGCCGATGGCGACCCCGGATCTCCTTCGTCTCACCCGGCCGTGGAGATGCGCAGTGGCAGTTCTGTGATTTTGCTTACAACTGGAGGACCTCGAGGAACTTGTCGTGCTCCTGCTCCGTCCAGCTCTCACGCGAGGAGGGAAGCCGGCCGCGCCCGGATGCCCGGCGGGCGCGCGCGAGGAGGAGGCGGGGTAGGGCGCGCGCCCAGCTATCCGGTGGGCGGAGCGGCGCCCGGATGGCGGATGTCCGGCTCGCGCGTGCGAGGAGGCGGC
This sequence comes from Oryza meridionalis, assembly GCA_000338895.3. Taxonomy (NCBI): domain Eukaryota; kingdom Viridiplantae; phylum Streptophyta; class Magnoliopsida; order Poales; family Poaceae; genus Oryza; species Oryza meridionalis. The sequence goes on from CM002529.2 coordinate 26,729,368, forward strand.
AGTGTAGGGCGAGCAGATCCCGCCTCTCTTTCTTCTCCGTCACGACGTGACGCGAGCAGGGAAGCCGGCGGCGGCAGGTAGGGCGAGGCAGCTCCGGCGGTCGCGCGCGAGGAGGCCGTGGGGTTGGTCGAGCGGCTCCCGCGGACGCGCGCGCGGCAGCGGCGACGGACCGGGCGCGAGGGGTAGATGGCGGCGGCGTGGAGCCAGGGTTGGAAATTTCTGAACCGAACCTTCGGTCATTTCGGTGACCCCCCAATACGATATTAATTCGACCGAAATTTTTGAATTTTTCCATAAATTTGATAATATTTATTCAAATTTAACTAAATTTTGAACCGAAATTTCTGAAATTTCGGGATTTCGGTGACCCTGATCAAAAACCCTAAACCAATATAGTGAACCCTGCGTGGAGCGGCAAAGACGGCGGCGGGTGGCGGAGGACGGAAGTTACGTCTTGTTTAGTTCAAAAACTTTTTTCCTATGCATATAGCATTAAATATAAATAAATAAAAAAACTAATAGTACAGTTTACATAAAAATTGCGAGACGAATATTTTGAGCCTAATTAGTTCATGATTAGTCATAAATGCTACAGTAGCCCATATATGCTAATGATGGATTAAATAGGCTTAATAAATTCGTCAAGCAGTTTCCAGGCGAGTTATGAAATTAGTTTTTTCATTCGTGTCCAAAAATCCCTTCCGACATCCGGTCAAACATCCGATGTGATAACAAATATTTTTTTTCGCGAACTAAACAAGGGCTTAGATGCGCGTTTTTTTTTTTTGGCGTTCTTTTTTCATTGGCGTTTCTTTTTTTTTCCGTGCGCAACATGGTCTGCCGATGGTGCGGTTTATTTGAGCCCGATGACAGGTGGGTCCCATACGATCTATCCATCCAGAATTACAGGATTGAAGATAAAACTCATACTTTTTATATAGAGAAGATAGAGATCAGCATATATGGTTGTAATCTGGTCATTTCTAGATGGCAAAAATTTCTACAGGACATCTGAAATTATGTAATTGGCTGAGACAACGTAAAATCTTGATACTATCTGTGGGCAACTACGAAAGTTGTGAAATTGGCTGTGAGACATCGAAGATAATATTTTATAATTTTCAAGGCAAAAAAAAAGTCAGAGAATTTAAACCGACTGGATCTGGTCACGTCATGTCCATCTCCTCCACCCGATTTCCATATTCCTCTCCAATCCCTAACCCTAGGCGACGGTGGCGGCAGCGCCGGCGCCGACGTTGGCGGCGTCGGCGAAGGCAGATTTGGCTCTGGCGACGGCAGTGAGGACAGCGACCACGGCAGGGCAACAGTTTAGGAGAATTTTACTCCAAATAAATACAAAGCGACGCAAAGATGAACCACGAGAATTCTAGTGCTAATAGTGCTACACAAGATCTCATAAGTCATAATTAACATGTGGTTTTTCACCGGGTTCGTGGTGAATTTGCACCGGGATGATTGATTTTTTTTTGACGTTTTGGTTTATTGGCGGGTCACGACACCGACCCTCTCAGCGGCGGTGCGCATGACGCCGTCGACAAGCTGCGTCATGTAGGATTCGGCCACGGCGCCCGGGCCGCAGCCGACGCGGAGCCCGACGATGACCATGTGGTTGCGGACTTCTGTATGGATCATCTCCTGCATCACAGAGATGAGATCGGCGTTGAAGGATGGAGATGTTGCCGGCGGCGTGCGCTGTCGTGTGTGTAACCCCTGGTCCTGCTGCCCCGGAGGGAGAGGGACAGCGAGGTGAGTGAGTCGTCGTCGTCGTCCCGCGGCCGCGGCGGCCGCACGACTTCCGCCGAAGCCATCGGGGCGTGGCACGGGGCGAAACACCTGCCCACCACTTCCACAGGCGCCGAGTGGGTCTGGTTCGATCAGACCCAGTCGAGTTTACAAGCTGCGTCATCCAGGGGCATTCTGGTTTTTTAGAAAATTCTCTGGCCTCTTTTGTCTCGAAAATTATAAAATATTGTTTTCGATGTCTCACAGCCAATTTTATAACTTTTGCAGTGTCCGTGAGCAGTGTCAAGATTTTACGGTGTCTTACAGCCAATTACACGATTTTCAGATGTCCTGTAACAAATTTTGCCTTTCTAGATTAATATCTCTGATTGGTGTGGTGATTTGGAGGCCTTAATAATGAACGTGGAGGTTCCACAGCATTATTTCCTTTTTGTGGCCAAGCATGATTTAACCTGACAACAAAATGTCAAGGCCTGACGAATGGCAACAGAGGATCAGATGAAATGATACGACAAGCTTCATCTTTTCGCTTATGCTTATACTTATCAACTAAAATTTAAATTTTTAATCTTAAATTTAGAATTGATTCTGGAGTTTTTTCATCGAAGTTTATTTTTCAGCCTTTGTTTTTAAATCACTAACACGTATGTAAAATTTTTATTCACAAATCATTTTTCGTTTGCAAATACTCCCTCCGTTCCATAAAAAACCAACTTAGTACTAGGATGTGTCATATCCAGTACTAGATTCACTTTTTTGGGACGGAGGGAGTATGTTGTAGAGCCGGTGGAAGCCCATATTCTAAGCCTTGACCGAGACCGCATCGATGCAATGTCCAATACCCCAATGATCCATACTCTCTTCGTAAAAAAAACGAACATAGGACTACATGTATTGTAGTAGAAAATTTCCCTGTTTAAGCAGCTTTAATTTGTTCCCATAATTTCCTGTAAATTAGCTTTTGAGAGTGTTTAGTTCACGTTAAAATTAAAAGTTTGATTGAAATTAGAACGATGTTATAGAAAAGTTAAAAGTTTATATGTATAAGTAAGTTTTGATGAGATAAAAAACTTAGAAGTTCGAAGAAAAAGTTTGTAACTAAACTCGGCTTCTGTCCCAAAGAATACACGCGAAGCTGCCAAAGGAATTAATGGCAGGAAGGAAAACAAGAGGCAAAAACGGAGTGATTAGGTGGGGAAATTGGGTGCGGAATCGCCCGTGCATTGACTGCCACGTCCACGACGCCGTTCGTACTGGTTTGACCACGAGGCGGCCGACTGGGTCAGTCCACTAATCGTGTACCGCGAAAGAGACGCGAATTCCAGGTGCGAAATCGATTTCCTGATGCATTTTCTTTTTCTCGCTGGTTGTCGTTGATGGTTTCATCGGAGCTGTTGAACGCGTAATCGATGGAACGGAATGCGTCCAATTCATCCGTGCCTGCTGCGGACTTTGCTCGCTTGCCGTGTTTCGTCACAGTCGAATGGTGTACTCGAAGGCGATGGATCCATCATGCAGCCGTGCATGAGGTGATAACTGCATCCACATTTAAGGTCTCATCTTTTCCGTTTACGCTATAATTATTAGCCAAATCTGAATTTTTAACATTAAATTTATAATTAATTGGTTTTTTCATCAAAATTTATTTTTCAAACTTTACTTTTAAATTATTAAAAATACGTATATAAAAATTTTATTCACAAATTATTTTTCGTTTATAAATATGCTCACGAATAATCCAAACGATAGGACCGTGAGTATCCCCGTCATGGCGTCACGGACGGATGAGGTGAAGTGTGGGGGAAGAAGCTAGAAACAAACCGGAGTATCGAAGAGTTGGAGGCATGAAAAAACAAAGTACTCTATGCACAATCACAAGCTTATAAGACTTAGATCCTGTTTCGATTTCCTCTGATTTTGCAATTGTTTTTTACTCCTTGGAGAGATTTACGCGTGATTGGCTGTTTTGAAAAAAAAAACTTCTCATATTTTACACGGAATATCGTAAATATTCTTGAACCGACTGACGACTCGTTATGTTTTATCCGAAAAATATTTCGTCTTTAAGAGAAATGCAACACAAATTGTGGCGAGGGGTGGACCTTGAACCTTGATCACTTTTGCCAATTAGTTATAGCTTTCCTTGTGATGCCAACACATTCACACTGGTGTTAGCTTCTCTATGACATCGGGATGGCTCGATGTTAGTCCTTACATAGTTATATGATTGTTCCACATGACATCCATATATGTCATAAATATCAGATGCTCCCATGTTAAGTACTACGTCTGATATCTATGACCCAATTAAGAAATTTTAGATTGTTCTAAGTGTTACAATTTTATGACAAACGAATTATTAATATTTTGGACAAAGATATGGCCTTTAAAATATACCTTTCACTACATTTTTTATTATAATATATCCAATAACTAAATGGATGTTTATTTTTATTATAGTACTTTATAAAATAAATAAATATATATATATATATATATTATTTTAGTATTTTTAAACTGTTATTGATAGTTAAAGTTACTTGTCTAAAGTTTGAATTGTGAAATCAGAGGGAGGGAGTACTAGCTCGTTAACTCCCTAGCTAAGCTTTTAGTGCTGTTAAGGTTAGGACAAGGCGAGTCGGAGTCGCTCATTATCCCCCCCTTCCATTTTGCATCCAACGGTGACGGGCTAAACCTGTAGTCACTGTGGGGATTTTCTTTATTTCTTTTTCAGCCAATCACAGTGGAGTTTCCCGGTTTCACCATCAACCTTCGTCTCCGCCTCCGCCCCTCTCCCTTCCCTCTCGTTCTCCGCTTCCGGCCAACCAAACCCAAAAGTCCCAAACCCAACTTGCGAAACCCCAACGAAATCCACCCACCCAGTCAAACACTCCCGTACTCCGATCCCCACCCCCATGGCGTCGGAGATCGAGGTGCTCGAGGACACCACCACGATGGCCGCCTCCGCCGCCCCCGTGGCGTCCGCGTCCCCGTCCCCGTACCAGTCCCCATCCCCCGCAGCCGCAGCCGACGGCGAGGAGGGGGAGGGGCCGGCCCCTGCGGCGGAGGACGACTCGCTGAAGAACGACGTGTACACGGCGGCGGCGTACGGCGATCTGGAGAAGCTGCAGCGGCTGGTGGAGGGGGAGGGCCACCCGGTCACGGAGCCCGACGGCCTCGGCTACCACGCGCTCCAGTGGGCCGCCCTCAACAACCGCGTCGCCGCCGCGCAGTACATCCTCGAGGTCTTCCTCCCTCCCGCTTCCCGCCCGAACGCCTCGCGATTTGGCTGGCCTTCGTGTAGTCGTTGTTTGCTAGCGAGGGATTTGGGTGGGGTTTTGGTAGGATGCGTCATCAGCCAATGCACTTTCTGAGCCGCAATTTTATATGTTTTTGAACCGTGGGCTGCTTGTTGTTATACTGTGTTGGTTAGGTATATTCACTTTTGGCTCATTGGCTGGTTTATTGGATACCAAATTGCCAGTGCCTGTGGTTGAATTACTCCCGGTTTGTGAACAATTTTGTTGGCGGCCAACTGCATTAGGTGAATCTGGAGGGTTTGGGACTGCTGCAAGCTGTTATAGCTGGAAATTGATGTGCTTTTAAGGTTTCGGATGTTTATATGACCTGGAGATGATGCCACGATTAATTTTTCAGTATCTCATTTTGTATGTTGTAGGCTTGAATAGAAATGGAATAGTGAGACTCTGCTTTGGTTTATCCCTGAATTTTCATATGGATGTATGTTTATTTTTTCCATTGGATCATTGAGAATGTGGGCATGCTTACTGCTGGATAAAGCAGATGAGAATTCAGTTGGTCTGTGCAGAGCCCTTGAGGTGTTTCCGTTAAAGTGTTCTTTTCCTTTTAGTCTTAAGAGAATTGAGTGTAAAGTAGGCTCAGTAAGTCAGTATAGTGCAGCACCCCCGAGTTGTTTCCGTTTAAGTCTTCTTTTCCTTTTAATCTTAAGATCATGAGTGTATGGTAGGCTCAGTATAGTCTGAATAAGAAAGGTTACTAATAGTGTGCCTACTAAGTGCATGAATAAACTCGCACACATGATGCATACTTTGATGATACCAGGAATTTATATCTTGATTGTGGTATGTAGTCAGAGTATGTTATTCTCTGCATGTAGACGAAGTATCACTATGCTATTCAGTGAGCAGCATTCTGCAACATATAATTTTGTTTGACCGGGCTATGATTTTGTTCTTGGTCTTTGAACAGCATGGAGCAGATGTAAATGCTGTGGACCACACTGGGCAAACAGCACTTCACTGGAGTGCTGTACGTGGACACATCCAAGTTGCTGAGCTTCTTCTGAAAGAAGGAGCTAAGGTGGATGTTGCTGATTTATATGGTTATCAGGTCTGAATTTGACTTCCCTTCTGTATTTTGGTCCCTGTTTTCCTGGTTTGTTGCTTTGGTTGCCCAATGTTGGTTCATGACTCTGAAAGACAACTAAGTATTGTTGGATATTTGTTTGCCAAGTCAACTGTTGTATCCACATAAGGGGGATCAGGGATTTCCAGTATATAAATAAATTTAACCTATGAATTTTCTAGGTAAAATGAAAAGCAAGAATCAACAACTTTTGTCTATGGCAGTGAATTTGTTAAAAACTCTATACTGCTGTTTGCAGGCAACACATGTTGCAGCGCAGTATGGTCAGACAGCATTTATTTATCATATTGTTGCGAAATGGAATGCTGATCCAGATGTCCCTGATAATGATGGAAGAAGCCCACTGCACTGGTTTGTACCTTGCTCTCTACATTTATCATTATCTTATGTTGCACTGGAGTAGTAGTTTCTACCAGTGCACTTAGTAATGCATGTCCCCATAAACCTTCAATGTCCCTTCTTATATTTCTTTCTCTCTCTCTGTTTTTTTTGGCATATTACCTTGTAGGGCTGCTTACAAGGGATTTGCGGATTCTATACGTCTCCTTTTGTATTTGGATGCTTATAGGGGGCGGCAGGATAAAGAAGGTATGTGCTAAATTTATCTATTTCCATTATTACCTGTACTGCTGTGTACATAACAGTGTAAACCAACGGCTTAGCCATATCTCCAATTATATCAGTACACTTCAGAGCATGAGATTTACTTCTTTACTAAAATGCTGCCCCTAGGTTGTACTCCTTTACATTGGGCTGCTATTAGGGGGAACCTGGAGGCATGCACTGTGCTAGTTCAGGCTGGCAAAAAGGATGACTTGATGGTGAAGGATAAGACTGGTCTAACTCCAGCACAGCTTGCTGCTGATAAGAGTCATCGGCAAGTTGCATTTTTTCTTGTAAGTAACATGAACCATGTCATTTCTGTTTTTGTATTATAGCCATTCTTTTGTAGAGCCCAATGCATTAAGCCATTAACAGTTCATCTACTAGAGATTCTGCCGAGTTACTAAATATGATTTGCGTAATGATGTTTACTAATAGGAAACATTTATCTTCATCATTTTAGGTTTTATATTCCTTCTGACTTATAAATTCTTTAGAGCTGAGTTTCATGTCTCCATGATGAGGTGTTATTGGTGTAATTTACTGATTATGCATAATTGCATACATAAGCTTTCTGAACTTGGTAGTTTCCCTGTAGATTCAGTACAAGAAGCTGCAAAATTCTATGACTTCTACACATGGAAATGATATTATTGACCAGACATGTCATAAACTAGCATAAGACATAAAAATATGTAACCAAGGAGGCAAAATGCTGCTCTTTGTTGTGACTTTGCTGATGCTTATATGCTCTTATATATTTTTATTATAGATTCGTTTTGAGTTTGGGGACTGAAATGATTTCCTGACTTTTTGTGATTGCACATGTAGATTAATATCCTTTTGATGATGCTTGTTTATTTAGACAGAAACAAGACTTGATTTGATGATTGCTTGCAGGACAATGCTAAAAGGGTATATGATAGAGGATGTGATGGGAATACCAATTTTGGAAAGCTATCGAAACTGGGGCTAGCTCCTGTACTTTGGTGTATTATTGTTGGCTTGCTTGCTACATATTTACACTCTGTTATATCAGGTAAGTACCATTTCCAATGTTTTTCACTCCATTTGATCTTCCACGATGCAGTATTTACCACATTTCATTCTTTCAGGGCAATATATCATGGATATGACAGCACCATTTGGGCTGTTTGCATGGTCAGGAGTTTTCCTTGCAACTGCTGGCCTAGTCATGTTCTATAAATGTAGCAGGTACTTACGAAAATGAAAATTAGTTGGCAGTTAGTATTAAAAGTTGAAAACTCAGAAGATAGCATGGGGACATATTGCCAGCATGTTGATTCTTGTCAGATACTGCTTCACAAATTTCAATATAGTAACACAATCCGTTATATCTTTTTTCATGTTGACACATTTCACATAAGCTGACCTGCTTATCAGAAATGTGGTAGATGCTTTACTTATATGGTTATGCCCTTCTGTTCGTGCATTGTTTATCTGTTGAGCATTTTATTGTGTGTAAATAGCTTGCTATTCTTGTGTTACCCCCATGATCGTGTAACCACGCGCTACCGATGCAGAGGGATTTAGAGGAGGAACTTGGGATTTTGGAAGGGGAATTTGGGGTAGGAAGAACAGAGTGGAGAGGAGAGAAGAAAGTATTGGGGAGGAAGCAGAGTTTCTCTTTCTTCTTCTTCTTCGATGCCGTATACAGTGCGGATTCGCAAGTATTTATATCACTTCCTCCCATTGGCTCGCAGGCCCGAATGTAGTGGACTCGCAGGCCCATTAGTCATTACAGATGTCGCGACACATTACACAGGTGTCGTGACAGTGCCCCCCGCTGAAGAAGTAGCTTGTCCCCAAGCTACAGCCGTCGGAAAACGTGCTTTGAGCACCTCATAATCCTCCCAGGTCGCATGATCCGCAGGCAAAGAAGACCATTTCACTAGAATCTGCACATGCGCTGCATTACCCTTCTTGACCAATCTGCGATCCAAGATTTCTTCAGGAACGACATCAGCAGCATCCAAGATTACTGGCTTGGGCAGAGAAGAATATACTGGAATATGAGCTGGAATCTGAGCTTTAAGCTGGGAGACATGAAACACCGGATGGACTAGACTGTGCCCTGGCAAATCCAGACGATATGCAGCCGAACCAATGCGCTCCAGAACAGCAAAAGGGCCAAAATACTTGAAGGCAAGTTTGGGATATGGTCGATTGACAACTGACGACTGAACATATGGCTGGAGCTTCAAAAAGACTCTCTCCAACAGCAAAAGAACGGTCAGAACGATTTTTGTCGGCTTTGTGCTTCATACGAAGTTGAGCTCGCTGTAGCTGATGCTGAAGAAAAGTGGGCAATTGATCTCGTTCAGAGACTAAGTCAGTAACTGAGTGGTGTGTAGAGGTCAGCAGAACAGGAACTTGACTGGAATGAAGGTCCATGCCAAACAATGCTTTGTAAGGTGAACAGCCCAAGGAAGTATGATAGGAAGTATTATACCAGTATTCTGCTAGGTGGAGCCAGTGATGCCATTTAGTTGGAGAAGCTTGAGTCATGCAACGAAGGTACATTTCAAGACATTGATTTACCCGTTCCGTCTGTCCGTCGGTTTGAGGATGATATGCCGTGCTCATCTGAAGTTCAGTATGCCAGACTTTGAACAGATCACCCCAGAACCGGCTAGTAAAGATTTTGTCGCGATCAGAAACAATGGAGTGAGGAATGCCATGTGTTTTGAAAACTGTCCGGTCCACAGCCTGAGCAACTTGAGGTGCAGTATAAGGGTGCCTCAAAGGAATAAAATAAGCATATTTAGTAAACCGATCAACCACCACCAGAATCACCGAGAATCCATCAGACTTAGGTAAGCCTTCCACAAAATCCATAGAGATATCAACCCAAGCTTGTGTAGGGATAGGAAGAGGAGCTAACAAACCAGGCAGCTTGCAATGCTCATGTTTAGCTTGCTGACAGGTTTGGCATTGTTTCACAAAGTTTAACACATCAGTTTTCAAACCAGGCCAATGAAACAATTTCTTAAGACGATGATAAGTGGCAGTAAAACCGGAATGGCCCCCAATCGGTGAAGAATGAAAAGCAGAGATGATCTTTGTTTGCAAACCAGCATTAGCCCCAATCCAAATGCGACCCTGATATCGAATCAGACCATCAACCAAAGTATAACCCTGTGCATTAGGCGAGTGAATAGCCAGTTCAGTTAACAAAGTCTGAGCTCGAGAGTCGACCACATAAGAATTGAGCACTTCCTGTAACCAGACCGGGGATGCAACAGACAAAGCAAAGGACTGGCCTGGAACAGGCATGCGAGAAAGGGCATCAGCCACCACATTATCAACCCCTCTTTTATACTGGAAAGTGTACTGCAGTCCCATTAGTTTAGTCATGGCCTTCTGCTGCAACTCAGTACCCAAGACTTGATCATTCAAATGACAAAGACTTTTATGATCTGTTTTGATAACAAAGGGACATCGCTGCAAATAGCACCGCCATTTTTCCACAGCCATCATGATAGCTAGAAATTCCTTTTCATATATAGAGAGTTTCTGATTAGCAGGCCCAAGTGTTTTGCTGTAATATGCAACTGGATGACCATGTTGGCTCAAGACAGCTCCTACTCCATAAGCACAAGCATCAGTTTCCAAGACAAAAGGATGAGTGAAATCAGGAAGAGCCAATACAGGAGTATTACTCATGGCCTGTTTCAAGTTATCAAAAGCCTGTTGAGCATCTGCTGACCAAATAAATGATTTCTTTTTGAGCAACAGAGTCAAAGGTCTGGCAATGATACTATAATTATGGACAAACTTCCTATAATAACCAGTCAGACCCAAAAATCCTCTTAGAGCAGTAACTGAAGTGGGGATAGGCCATGCCAACATATCAGCTGTCTTAGAAGGATCAGTACTGACTCCCTGGGCAGAAATGATGTGACCTAAGTACTCCAGTTGGGAACAAGCAAAGGAGCACTTAGACATTTTAGCAAACAACTGATGTTGCCTGAGCACCGAAAACACTTGATGTAAATGAGATAAGTGGGAGGCCAAGTCGGGACTGAAAACCAAAATATCAGCCATAAAGACCAGAACAAACTTTCTGATGAATGGGGCAAAGACAGAGTTCATAAGACATTGAAATGTCGAAGGTGCATTAGTGAGACCAAAGGGCATCACACGAAATTGAAACAACCCATGATGAGTCTTAAATGCTGTCTTGTGTTCGTCTGCCTCCACCATGCGAATTTGATGATAACCAGCACGAAGGTCCAATTTAGAGAAATATTGTGTGCCAGCTAACTCATCCAGCAGCTCATCAACAATTGGCATAGGAAACTTACTCTTAACTGTGAGAGCATTCAGCTTCCTGTAATCAACACAAAAGCGCCAAGTACCGTCTTTCTTTTTAACCAACAGTACAGGAGAAGCAAAGGGGCTCATGCTAGGGGTGACCAATCCAGAATCAATCATGGCTTGCACTTGGCATTCAATCTCATCTTTTTGAAGAGGAGAATAACGGTATGGTCTGCTGTTGACAGGAGAGGCGTCAGGGACAAGAGTGATTGAATGGTCGAACACACGGTGTGGAGGCAAAGTCTGAGGATCCTGAAATATGTCCTCAAATTCCGACAAAAGATCACTAACAGCAGGAGGTAATGGAGCAGAAGGAGAAACTGACACTGGTTCCAACAGTGCAGAGGCCCAAATTTCGCAACCACGTTGCCATTTCAATACCTGAGTCAGAGATACTGCCTGTAATTCAGAAGTATTGGGAGAGTCTGAAACTCCTGTCAGAGATAACCATTGACCTTTATAGACAAACTTCAGTGTTTTAGCAGCCCAATTGCATGTCATGTCGCCCCATTGTTCCAACCAATCAATGCCGAGAATAGCATCATGACCCCCAAGTTCCACCACACGCATGTCATACGAGAAAGTCTGTCCCTGAATCCACCAACTGAAATTGGGCACCACATACTGATAAGTGAGAAACTCACCATTGGCCACCTTAACCAGCGAAGGAGATATGGGCTGAAGCTGCAGACCCAATAATCTGGCAAAGTGCAGGTCCAAGAAACTGTGAGAACTCCCTGAGTCGACCAACATCAATAAGACTTTATTCTGCACCAGTGCTCTAAGTCTAATAGCCCTGGGATGGGCTGCGCCTGACAAGGCATTCAGAGAGATATGGCAATCCTCCTGGTCAGAATCTTCTTCAGCCGTGACTGCATTCAGTAAATCATCAGGAATAACTTCAGTGATCTGCATCGACTTAATCTGACCAATAACAGCACATTTATGCTCAGGAGAGTATTTATCCCCACACTTAAAGCAAAGACCATTAGCTCGGCGAAAATCTTTCAGCTGACGAGCCTTCCACAACTCAACTCTGTCAGGCTTAAGCGCCGTTGGTTCACCCTCAGGAGCTGCCCCTTCTAATTTAGGTAAACCCTTCTTATAAGCCAATCGTTTCACAGATTGAGCAGATTGCGCAGCAAGAACACTCTCTTGAGTTAAAGCCACGGCAAAAGCTTGCTGCAAAGTATCCGGTAACTGAAGCAACACTGCATTCCTCACTTCTTCTTTCAGACCCAACACAAATCTGGTGACCAACATCATACCGCCGACTGAAGGATCGAACAAACGGACCTGATACACCAAGGAATCAAACTGTTGCTTGTAATCAGCTACAGAACCAGTTTGATGGAGCGACTGGAGCAATAGATTTCTCACGATACGTCTGCCCTTCAAATTCTTGTAAAACAGCATACCGAAAATGAGCCCAATCATGCACAGCTTCAACCAATTTAAACGACTGATACCATTGTGCCGCATTGCCTTGCAAATGTAACACAGCAGCCGACACACGAAAGTTAACTGGAATTTGATACATCTCAAAATATGTTTCACACATATCAACCCAAATATGAACATCCTGCCCATCAAACCGCGGAAAATCCATTTTCGGCAAAAAATTCTTGGGACGACTACCCTCCTCATGCGCATGGTTAGAATCACCCGACCCACCCAACTGAGAACCAGATCCAAACAGAGTGGTGCGATGCAGAGGAGGTTGAGGTGGATTGGGCGGCGGCGGAGCACCACCACTGAGCGTAGATGCCCCAGAGGGAGAACCGAGGATACTTACTTGGTCGCCAGTCGGAGGGGAAGATGGGGAAGCAGAGAGTTGCTTCTGAAGACGCGCCGCTTGAAGTTGCTCGGACTGCAGCTTCCCCACCGCATCCATAGCCAGATCCACCTTGGTGGCGACCTGATCCAGGCAACCACCTTGCTTCTCCAGCTTGGCGTCGAGCAGCGCCAACTTCGAAGTCAACGCCTCCATCTTCTCCAATAACTTCGCCTCCATTGATTCCAAGTACTGCCGCAACGGTGCGCTCAACTTCAACGGCGCCGTGGTGACTTCTCCTCCAAATTCAGCCAAACCAGAACAGGATTTACCGCAGCCGCACCCAGGGGTAGCCGCGTACCTGAGCACAGGGATTTTACTGGCCGAATCGAGAGATTGAGAGAAGCACACGCCGGCGAACCTGAATCTGATACCACTGTAACCACGCGCTACCGATGCAGAGGGATTTAGAGGAGGAACTTGGGATTTTGGAAGGGGAATTTGAGGTAGGAAGAACAGAGTGGAGAGGAGAGAAGAAAGTATTGGGGAGGAAGCAGAGTTTCTCTTTTCTTCTTCTTCTTCGATACCGTATACAGTGCGGATTCGCAAGTATTTATATCACTTCCTCCCATTGGCTCGCAGGCCCGAATGTAGTGGACTCGCAGGCCCATTAGTAATTACAGATGTCGCGACACATTACACAGGTGTCGTGACAGATCGCCAGTTGAGATATGCAGCATTTATTGATTATCCTTTAGCTGCATCATGACATTGGCCTATGCTATCTGCAGGAAAGATCCTGGCTACATCAAAGCAAATATACGAGATTCACAAAATCAAAGGGATGATGTAAGTTTGAAATATTAGCTTAGTTAATATAGCTTTCTACAGGCACATTTATCTTCTCTTTGGACTCGTGTGAATCTTGTTTGATTCATTTCCAGACTTAAAGCCAAACAATATATCCAAAATTTCACAATCCTAATCATGAGTATTTATTCCTTTAGGAACCTTTGTTGAAGTTGGAGTTAGACAATCCTGCACTTCTGTCTGGTAACTGGTCACAGCTTTGTATAACATGCAAAGTAAGTACTGCATTGTCGATTAGTTTTCTCTTTGCTAGGTTGATATTTGGGCCTCTGATTCCAAGGGTTATTCTACAGATTGTGAGACCTGTTCGTTCAAAGCATTGTTCTACATGTGATCGCTGTGTTGAGCAGTTTGACCATCACTGTCCTTGGGTATCTAATTGCATTGGCAAGGTACTTCCGTTCTTTTGGGTATCACTGTATTGAGTAGTGATCAAACATGGTTGTCATCTCTTCTGGAGATGAAATGGACAACTTATGTCTTAAAATGCTGAACTTTTAATGCAGAAGATTATGCTGCTATGTATATCTTAAGAAAGTTGCTATAACATTATGAAGAGCTCTGTGCTCCACAATACAATCTCTCTTTTTTGGTAGCTTTTCGTTTGATTTTTTTTCCCTGCCGGATACCTTCTTGTCCTTTGGTCTGATCTATAGTGCACTGTAACTGCAGAAGAACAAATGGGAATTCTTCATGTTCATCACCCTAGAAGTTTTTGCAATGATCATTACTGGTTCTGCTGCCATTATAAGTATTGTCTGCTAAGTCCTTTGTGGTTCTGTCCTTAATAATTTGGAGTGAATTTTTTTTTCCATAAGCCTCAATGCTGTTTTTGTCACAGGGATGGTAAGAGATCCGGCTTCTCCAGCATCCTTTATTCCTTGGCTCAGCTATTCTGCTTTTAACCATACTGGAGCACTTTCCTTTTTCATAATGGACCTCTTCCTTTTCTTCGGTGTTGCAGTTCTAGCAGTAGTCCAAGCATCTCAGGTATGTAAAGGTTGAATTTAGCTTGCTACTTGATCTTTTTATTTTCTCATGAGAAACCAACCTATTTTTGATCTGATCATGAAAAAAACCAGGAAGCATGTTTATTGTCTTTACAACCATCAGTAAATGTTCTGTAATACAAAGTTTCATATAGAAACTTCTCTACTGATTTTATGAGGGTTTGCCCCAGAAATTTGTGAAGCCTTGCTGGATTTGTCAAATGAACATGTCATAATTATATAGTTCATGTGTGTATCCCCTATAAAGTTTGGATACAGTAGAAGTAACATTGAATTTTAGGCAATGAAATTGCTGTGATACATAATTCAGTAGCGAAACTGATATTCCAATTACGAGACAGAGTTGAAGTCAGTAGATGCCAGGTATATTATCTGGCTTATTTGATTTATTAATTAGTTTTCTGTGATGTCTCTGTATACGACAGATCTTTCCATCCGGTAGCTATAACTTTTTCAGAATGGACACGAGGACTTGAGGAGCATTTTTTCTGTTCTGTTTTATGACGTGTTCATGCCTTACTTCCATCTCCCATGCAGATAGCGAAGAACATTACAACAAACGAGATGGCAAATTCCATGAGATACAGTTATCTAAGAGGTCCAGGTGGAAGATTCAGAAACCCATTTGACCATGGAGTGCGCAAGAACTGCTCAGAATTCTTGTTAAATGGATACAATGAGGACATTGAACGTCTTGATCATACGTCACACACTGATGAGGAAATGGGAATGATACAGATGACAAACGCAGTCTCGCAGAATGGCGAGGGCCCTTCCCACCATGGTAACGGCACTGGCCATTCTTGTGCTGAATCACATGCTCACTCAAAATCTCACAGTCAATTAAGTTCATCTCAGTGTTGTGACCACAGTAAGAAGACCGATAGAACACCATTGGGCCTAGGGCTGGGCCTTGGACGAAACAGTGCTTCCCGGCAGTATGTCCGGTCTCTTCTCCCATTGTGATTTGTTATATGCAGATCATTTGTGTGCTCTCTGTAGATTGTATGTGTTCATGCTGAGGCTCCATTATTTATTTAGCTGCTTGTGACATACCACATAGGTTTCGCTAGCTTACGTTAATATTGTTGGGGTGCTAGCTGTGTGAAAATTCAGATCTATTAGATCCAGTAATTTTTGTGGTGAATACATAGGAGATGAAGGTAGCAAGGTGCTCATGAATATCCGCTGATCCGCAGTTCAGAAATGTCTTGTAGCTCCTGAAAAGAGGCAACAATTTTGTGCAGATGCAGCAGCATGAAACATCTTCATTGCTGTGTCCCTTGGTGTCAATAGAACTCCAGCATTTTAGCTTCTGGATCTTACATCTGTGGGAAAATGTAGTTGTAAACTAAGATAATTGTAAATTTATTAGCAAATTCAGTGTGGCATAAGCTGCTTTCTGTAATTCATTCATGTTCTTGCTTTAGGATATTCTTCAGATGAGAAGGTTCTGTCCAGTACTCTAGTGTGATACCCAATTGCTAACTGTTTTGTACTGGTGTTCTCTTTTTTTTTGCGAGGATATATTGCTGTTTTCTGTGCCGAGTACATTGTTTTGTAGTGATTTAAGAATTTAGATACTCTTGTGATCTATAGCTGTACTGACAGTCCAGAAAGTTGTAATAACAAAAAAATATCTGAACTCTTGACGTGTTATGAACTCTCGTAGGACCTACGAATGGATGATACATCCGTTCCAAAATATAAGTATTTGTGTATGGTTTTTAAATGTATACGGACGATATGCATTTTGGAACAGAGAGTACTAGTTTTTTTTTCAGTTATTCCCCATTTAGCATATCTGGCACTGGCAGTACGACATTGCTTGCATCTTGTTCTGAGTATCTCGAGTTAATCACTTTTTAGCGGATGAAAATTTAGTTCAGGAGTATGGTATTCTCCATGATTTTAAAGAGAAGGATGGCCTCATGGCCTTGTCGGCTTGTCCCTACCAGAACAGTGGATGGCTGGCTGTGGCTGGAGAGGAACCGAAGAAGTTTGCAACTCTTTCCTCTTTCCATGTTACCGACACTTATAAATAAAATCTTAAATTTAAAATACAAGAATTTCAAGTTCATGAAGAATTTTTCCTGTATTGAAAACTGAAATATCTCTATCTAATCTAAAACTGAAAAAAAAAATAAACAGAAAGAAACTTTAGCACTCCAGGACCCGGATGCTCTCATTGTCCAGATCACCCGGGCCGGCCCGGCCCGGCCCATCCTACCTCATCATCACGCAACGCAGCAACACTGACCTACCCAGACAGCGTCCCCCTTTCCTTCTCCCGCCGCCGCTCTCCTCCAAAACCCCCCACCTCTAAAACCCTCGCCGGCGGCGCACCCCCACCCAAGCAGAGCAGCAACAGCCGGGAAGTAACCGCCGCCGCCTTCGCCGCCACCGCCGCTCCTGCGGTGGGAGAGAGGGAAGGAGATGGGGATCTTCGAGCCGTTCCGCGCCATCGGGTACATCACGGCCGGTGGCGTGCCCTTCTCCGTGCAGCGCCTCGGCACCGAGACCTTCGTCACCGTCAGCGTCGGCAAGGCCTTCCACGTCTACAACGTGAGCTGCTTTCTCCCACCCCCACGCCGCCCTACCACCGTCCCCCCTTGTGTGCTCGCGTCTCAAATCGGAGTAGCTTACGGGGAGCTTGGTGGAGCGAGTTGATCTGGTAGAAGTTAGAACGCGTGATTTGAGATGCTTTGGAGCGGTGATTGTGTATTTAAGTCATGGTTCGAGCTCAGGGGCTAGTTACTGATTGTGGTATTAGCTCAATGCGATTTGCTCACTACTACCTTGATTCAATCGAGCTGCTTCATTGAATATATGAGCTTTAACGCTAGCCTCTCTCACCTTGCACAGTTTTCTGATGTAGCTAACCCATTTTTAGAAACTAACTGGACTTATTTTTGTTTTGCAGTGTGCTAAACTGAATTTGGTCCTTTCTGGTAAGTCTGTATTTTTTTTGGGCTATGTGAAGGTTATTCATGTACAGCATTTTTCCTTGTGGTTTATGAACTGTTATGTGATCGAAGGACCTCAATTGCCCAAGAAGATTCGTGCCCTTGCATCCTACAAGGATTATACATTTGCTGCGTATGGAAGTGATATCGCTGTTTTCAAACGAACTGATCAGGTGAGGGCGTTACTGTGCTTGCAATAGCAGATCTTGCATTATCATGTTAGTTACTACTAGTACTAGTTAGTTGTTTAGGCCATTGAGGCAACTATTCATATTATTACTAGTAAAAGCAGGGGCTTGGTGCTTTTATCTAAATATTATTACTGGTTCACTTGAGGTTGCTACATTTTGGAGATAGTCAGATTATGTGCTCCTATAATATTTGAAACTGGAAATTTGAATAGTTTCTGAATGAAATGGTTCTTTAAAACTTGCAAAAAGGATATCCAAATGCTACATTTTATGCCCATCAACTGCTACCGGATTCCTCTCAATCAGACAATTCTTTTTTATGTTCTAACTGGATCTCTTTCAATCAGGTGGTTACTTGGAGCCAACATGAAGAAAAGATCAATATATTATACCCATTTGGAGAATACATTCTAAGTGCAGATATTAAGGGGAATGTATTTATATGGTCCTTCAGAGGATCAGAGCCAAATAGTGAGCCTGTTGGGAACATATCATTGGGAGACAAGTTTACACCAACTTGCATTATGCATCCTGATACTTATCTAAATAAGGCAAGTGGAGTTTCCTTTGCTTTGGAGATAGTTTAGAGGTCAAATTTCTTATGCATTCAATTCCATTTCTGTTAACAAATCCAATCTGGTCTTATGTTAGGTCATCATTGGAAGTGAAGAGGGTCCCTTGCAGCTTTGGAATATCAGCACTAAGAAGAAACTTTACGAGTTTAAGGGTTGGAACTCATCAGTATGTTGTTGTGTTTCTTCACCTGCCCTTGATGTTGTTGCAGTCGGATGTTCTGATGGAACAATTCATGTTCATAATATACGATATGATGAAGAGTTGATGTCTTTCAATCATCAAATTCGTGGTGCTGTGACTGCATTGTCATTTCGAACAGGTGCTTTGATCGACTTGTTGTAAATTAGAACCTTTGTTAACATTTCTCACCAGATTATTACAAGAATGGAAATGTCCAATCAAAATCCTGATATATTCATTTTTCCTTCCCTGTCGGTTTAGTCCTGAAATTTGTTCTTGACTGTGAATACTCAAATGACTTGTTAGAAAGCTTGTCATATTAAGATGGGACTGGCAGTTTTGGCACCACCTAATAATTATATGTTACATTCAGTTCAGGAAATGCTGCTGTTGCATTTTTTTTCTATAATACAGATTTCATACATAAGCTGAAGTGTTTCATAATAATTCTTTTACCAGATGGGCAACCTCTTCTGGCCTCTGGAGGATCGTCAGGTGTTATTAGTATATGGAATCTTGAGAAAAGGCGCCTTCATTCTGTTATCCGGGAGGCCCATGATGCTTCTATAGTTTCACTTCATTTTTTCGCGAATGAGCCTATTCTGATGAGCTCAGCTTCTGATAATTCAATAAAGGTAAGTGTCCCTTTGTTATATGCCATTTCATTTCATTGGTAGGTGGGGAAAAATATCAAGCTTAAAAGCTGTTGTACAGAAACATGCAAAGGTCCAAAGCTGCATGCAGCTAGTACTTAACCAGATATGGGGCATCAACTGTACACTTGGTAGCAGTGAGAATGATTCAGCGCATTAAAATCACGCCTTTGTGCTGCACCAACCAGTTGTACTCTCCTGAATGTCTATGGTATTTCAGTGTTAGCCTTTTATTAGTGAGGTATGCCAGGATCCTCACTAGAAACAAACTAGCCAGGAAAGATGAAATTTATACTGGTCTGGAATTGACATTACCATGTCAAATAAAGTTTTATCAGCTGCAAAATGTTACATCAGTTTATCTTGATAGTCCAGTATCTAATATGCTGTTTACCAGATGTGGATATTTGATACTACTGATGGAGATGCTCGTCTGTTACGATTTCGAAGTGGCCATAGTGCTCCACCACGGTGCATTAGGTGATAAGTGTTTCAATCATGTCTTGTTTTTTTTTTTAAAAAAAAAAAACAGTTGGATTGTTTTATTAGTAGTAACCATACTTCTGTCGGTAGATTCTACGGCAATGGAAAATGCATCTTATCTGCTGGTCAAGATCGTGCCTTTCGCCTTTTTTCAGTTGTCCAGGTAATTCACTGTCTTTAACTTTTATATGGAGCACATCTCCTATTTTCGAGGAATTTATTGGAACATGGCAGTGATACATCATGATTAACATTGTAGGTGTATGTTTTTACATCAATTAGGATGTTGAGTCTGTTATTTGTCATTTCTTCAACACTCTCTGGTCTAATAAAACTGTATAATGGTTCTGTTCTGATCAACCATGCTAAGGCATGCGATCTTTTGTAAGTTTATTCATGTTTTAGGCATACTATTGTTTCAGCGGACTTACACTTTTATAACTATTATTTTATTAGTAACTGGTCTGCTCTCATTTTCTTCTAAAAAAATTGAATCTATCCTAGCCTGCATTTGTAAGTTGGATATTTCTGTATGACAACAATATGAGCATAGCAGTGAGAGCAGAAATGAAACTTCAATTCCTATCACTTCCGACATTCTTCCTTGTTTTTCTTTCTGTTGAGGTGTTGAGTGAATTATGGAAATACTATTCATCAGATGCGTTTGGTTTTCGCTGAATCTTGCATGTTTACGTTCTTATCAGGATGCCTTGCCTCTTTGAGAAAAAGGAAACAATAGCTTAGCTCGCTATTTAATTCTATTGACACAACTATTTGTTGACAGGATCAACAAAGCAGAGAACTTTCTCAAAGACATGTGTCAAAAAGGGCAAAAAAGCTTGGATTAAAGGTATGGATTTGATTATTACATTTATTCTCTACCTATTTGTTTTTCCTTCTCTAAGATGTTAAAACTTTTCTGTTATGCAGGAGGAAGAGATCAAGCTGAAACCAGTTATTGCATTTGATTGTGGTACTCTTTTGGTCTTTGCAATACTTCTGTTGCTTTTACTAATGACATATATAGGGATACTGTTCTTCCACTTCTGTTTTTCTGAATAAATACAAGTCATTGGCAGTGATGATACTGTTTTCTATTTTTATGCTACCAATAAATATTCTACCAGTACTATGGCCATTGAAAGTAGCATCAGACAGGGAAGTGCACCCTTTTTTTCTCCTTGATAGAGAAATTGCTTGTATTCCAATGGAAACAACTACATTCTGGAAATTATAAACATGCCATTACAAAGGAGCCCATGTGGAGAGCAGGGGCAACATAAATAAGAGTTGAAGAAGTGGAGAAACTTTTGTAGTAAGATGTAGGATGCCTATTGTACAACAGACAACCCCATCTCATAGTGCAGTTTCTTTTAGTTCTTCGGAACGATCTGATTTTACTGCTGCTATGACCTTTGTCAAAGTCAATGAAAGTGTGACCTCTGAAGATTTTCCAATTGTGACCTTTTAATATTGCCTGTCAGTATTCATAATCTATTAGGAACATTGCAATGTGAATATTTTAATAAATGCTCTTTATGTCTGTGGAATGAAAATGGCACCCAGAAACTATGTCCTCCAACATTTTTGATCTGGTCATTTGCTTAGCGCTTGTGTAACAGAAGTGTTTCATTATGTTTGGCAGCTGTGCATTGTAAACTAGTTGCTGATTTGCACCTTTTCTTTTTATATTTTTGCCTGTATGAAAAAAAAACTATAACTTAAGCTGAGAAACCTTCTGCTTCTGTTATCAGCTGAGATACGCTCACGTGATTGGTGTAACGTTGTTACCTGCCACACGGATACTCCACAAGCGTATGTATGGCGTCTACAGAACTTTGTCATTGGGGAGCATATTCTGACACCGTCATCAGGCAGTAAGTCACCAATTAAGGTAATGCATGTTTTCTTAAATTGCATGTATGGAATTTTCATTGTAGACTAGATCAATGTGACCTTTCTTTGAATTAGCTTTCACAAGTTGGAGTTTACAAGTGTTCCATTATTTTGTTTTTTAATCTTTTTCTGACAGGCTTGTGCAATAAGTGCATGTGGAAATTTTACTTTCTTGGGCACTGAAGGTGGTTGGATCGAAAAATTCAACCTGCAATCAGGGATTAGTCGTGGCAGTTATATTGATACATCGTTGGCAATTAAATGTGCACATGACGGAGAAGTTGTTGGATTAGCGTGTGATGCTACAAATGGCTCTCTTATCAGTGCTGGATATGGTGGTGATATTAAGGTTCCATGCTCTCTTGTTTTTTAATTCTATTGTCAATCCTGTGGCATGCTAAGTAATTATACAAATTACAAACAGCCTTTTACTGCACATTTTACAGAGTGGTATTGTGCACTTTGTTTCATCGTTATGTCCTCAGCTGGGTAATATGATTCTTAATGTTGATCTTCTAGTCCTACAATAAGGAATTGCATATTGCTGCAAATATCAGCTATTTATCTGCATATGTTTGAACTTATCTTTCAAGTATTAGTGAACTTTTATCCATGACAATATTACTTACCTATAGGATTGTCCCCTCTTGCAGGTTTGGGATTTTAAAAGTTGCAAGCTAAAATCCAGACTGGATATTGGTAAATCTGTCACCAAGATTGCATACCACCGGGCAAATGGTAGTATTTAACATATTTGATTATTCTCGTGTAGAATTCTATGCCCAATTAACAGTCTTTTGCTATTTTATGTCAGGTCTTCTTGCTACTGTAGCAGATGATATGGTGCTTATATTGTTTGATACAGTGGCAATGAAAATGGTCCGTAGATTCGAAGGCCATACGGACCGTGTTACTGATTTGTGTTTCAGTGAGGATGGAAAATGGCTCATCTCATCGAGTATGGATGGGACTCTTAGAATATGGGATATCAGCTTAGCAAGGCAGATAGATGCAATGCATGTCGATGTATCTATAACATCTCTCTCTATGTCTCCTAATATGGATGTGTTGGCAACCACCCATGTTGATCAAAATGGTGTCTATCTTTGGTAAGCTTCTTTTGCATTTACTTGTGCTCACCATGTTCGTTTTGTAGACCTTTTATGCAGATCTAAGTTAATTTTGGAGATAACATTTAGCAAAATATTAGATAAGCTTTCCATCTGTTATTACTCCCGCAAAATCATGACACGGCTCATTTGGCAAATAAACAATTTTATCTGTCCATCCTGTAGTTGATGACATGGTACTGAAATTATGTACCATCAGTTGCAAGTAAACAATCAAACCACCTCAGAGTACAAAAGAGGACGAGGTTCATCCTGGAAGATCTACCTTTGTTTTTGAAAAATTATCAGCACAGCTTTGAGAAAATTCGCTCTCGTAAGTCAGTCTCCAGTGTGCTGGTTTTTTAGCACATCATGTAAGTCAATCTTAACCAATTGTGCATTGTTTTCCAACAAAGAACTTTCTTCCCAATGGTGGCTTCCCATTCTTGTTTTTGCCACCAACAAACCACCTCAGTATTGACATCCCATCAAATTCTGTCCGAGTGTCTGTTCAGAGCCTTCAAGTACCATTCTACCATCCCCATCAAGTTCTGTCTGTTCAGAGCCTCCAAAGTGCCATTCTACCCCTTGTCTTATTCCCTTCCTCAATTACCAACCATTGTGCCTCTAGTGGCAGCCCCTTCCTGTCACCTCCGGTCCTCAGCAGCTAGCGTGCCATAGCTGGTCAAAACCCATTGTCCAGATGGGGTGGGGTGGGGTGAAAATGGCAAAGCGAGAAGTTCCCAAATGGACCAATGGAAAAAAGTGGCACAGTTGATAACTGGACTTCTCTTAGTGGCATAATTTCTCGTAATATTCACTTGAAAATACGTTGGCCTGCAAAATCACTGTCGGCGCTGTGGTTAGAACCACTTGAATGTGGTAGCTTATAGCTGTTCCCTTCTACTCCATAATATTATACTATTATGAATAACAGATATAGTATGCAGTGTTCTGTATTTTATTCTTTCTGATATACAATCCGCTGTGTTTCTTTCTAATTTTGACAGGGTTAATCAAGCTTTGTTCTCACCGTCAACAAATGTTGATAATTATTCAAGTGGTAAACATGTCAGAAATGTGTGTTTGCCCACTGTTTCATCAACAGAAAAATCTGAGGAAGAGCCCATTCATATTTCAGAAGATTCAAAAGAAAGTAAAGTTAAACCTTACGTTATAATGGATCACCAAATACCAAATATGATCACCCTCTCTTTGCTTCCCAAGAGTCAATGGCAAAGTCTGACGAATCTTGACATTATAAAGGTATACTTTTTTACATTGCAAGTGACAATTGTGTGACCTGCATCACTATGCTACTTTGAATTATAATGTTTTTTTTGTTTAAAGGAACAACTAAATAAGTTCTCATCATATTTCTGCGTCTTCAGGTTCGGAATAAACCAATTGAGCCACCAAAGAAACCTGAGAAGGCGCCTTTTTTCTTGCCCACAGTTCCATCCCTTTTGGGGGAGATATTATTTGAGCCTGCTGCAAACAGTAAAGAAACAGACAGCAGTACTGAGGACACAAGTCACAAAAAAATGGCTGACCTCTCCTCTCACTTTAGTCGGCTGTTACAATCCTGTGGGGATACAAAGAATTGTGAGTGTTTTATAGGCATATTTGCTCAAGTTTACCTTATTTCATGGTTTAGCTCATTGATTAGACTACAAGGAGATGCTGTCCATACTGTTGCTTCACATACTTCACTTGCTGCTTCTATTAAGTCGTTATGTAGTGCCATATTTTGCCGACAGAAGCATGGTCAAAACCGGGAGATATTTGTTAGTGTTGTGGCCTGTGCTGCTGATGCTTGTCATGGTTGAGATGCTGACTCTTGATCTGTTTTACAGATTCGGCATTTACTGACTACCTAAAAGGCTTATCACCATCATCTTTAGATATGGAACTACGAGTGCTACAGTTAATCGATGATGAGCCACAAAATTTGGAGCAGAGACCTGAACTTCAATCCATTTCATTGCTGTTGGACTACTTCATACATGAGCTTTCCTGCAGGACTAACTTTGAGTTTGTTCAGGCTGTTCTCAAATTGTTTTTGAAGGTATACACTGTTATATATTGTTCACTCTGTTCTGTTATTTTTGTAAAAGAATAAAAAAAACTCTGTTATGAAAATTTCTCGCAGGGTATATATGATATGTATTTTTTTTTCCTAAACTTGATTTTTGCCTTTCCTGGAAGCAGATACATGGTGAAACGATATGGCGTCACTCAATGCTTCAGGACAAAGTGAAGAAGCTTCTAGATGTCCAGAGCTTAGTTTGGCAGAAGATAGACAAAGTGTTTCAGAGTGCACGATGCATGGTTACATTTCTCAGCAACTCACAGTTTTAGTAGCAGGTGATTTCTTGCATTCGATATGCCAAATGTTTTCGTCTCTTTTACCGATACTGGTCGTTGTGACCTTTGCTTTTGCCAAAATATTTACTATTTTGAATTAATTAGTTGGTGCTAAAATATTTCCAGATACCGGCCTGCCAGCATTATGTTTATCTAGTAGTAGCGAAAGGTGGTTTCTTCTGCAGCTTTATCTTCCATAACTCGATTATTTCCTTGTCACTCGCAGGTTGATCTGGGCTTCTTTGTGGCTGTTGTACCATTCTCTTCTGTCCGTCTGTCATGGACTCAGGGATTCAAGGTAAAGCTACAAGGCGTCTGTGTGCTGTTAACAACGATATGCACCAGCAGTACTTCAGGATCATGAGAACAATTTTGTAGTTTTGTTATTTATTATTGTTGCATTCTTTTGTAACATACTGATGTATCGACATTCGACACCATTTCACCAAAAATATTAAGGAATGTCTGATTGATATTTTAATTTTTTTTTCTTTGGTGGATAGTTGATACTCCATCTGTTTCACAATGCAAGTCATTCTAGCATTTACCACATTTATATTGATGTTAATGAATCTAAACATATGTATCTATCTAAATTCATTAACATCAATATGAATATGGGAAATGCTAGAATGACTTACATTGTGAAACAGAGGAAGTACTATGCATTCTGCAACAACACCGGGCCCTGATAGGATCTCTTATTCTCTAACCTACATTCTGCTCAGTTTTCGTATCCATACTGTGATTATAATTTGGAGATATCTCAAGAGTACAACATTTCGGTCGACGCTTCGTTGTAGTATTAGGGCATGTACTTCCAAAAGAAAATAACATAAAACTGTGTGCACCTCAGCATTTATCTTAGGTTATGGGGGAGAATTTCATTTACATTCAAGGGACTGCAAATTGAACCAGCAATTTTCTGGCCTACGGTTTCAACGGTGAAAATGAGCTCCAGGCTCTATACTCCACTACTCCCGAACATTTATGAAAAACGCCTGAAAACTCAAGTGCCAAATATATCGTTTCTTTTCTTTTCATGTAGTAGACAGGCAACAACCTCTCAGTACAACACAACCAGCTTCTTATCATCTTGTGCTGCCTTACCAATAAATGCAAATACATCAAAGAATCTGTCAATCTAGTCCAAGCTCCAAAAAACAAAAACCTTCAAGAAATGCTCCTGCACCTCTAAAGGTAAACAAAATGTATCTGAGCTTTGCTCAAGTAGTACCTCTGCTGTCTTCTGTATCTGACCATGCTAATACAGTCTGTATGACTGCCATGGCAATGCACTAACCCTACTAAATTGTTCATCATGATAGATCATTCAGACTTGCTCCTCAGGCTGTATACATTTCCAATTACTCCAATAATGCTAACAACCATGGCCAAACCAAGCATCACAATTGACAGGAGCCTCTCACCCTTACCTAAGGACTTGCCTTCCTTGTCCAATCTCAATGCGATAAGGGCCGGGAAAATGAACCCCAATGCCAACCCCGTCGTCGCACCGGTGAACTTGAAGGCCACCCAGATGTTTGGTATCATCGTCGAGCCGAGATAGATGAGTGCCAAGAGCACCACTGTCAAGGTGAGCATCTTCTTCCTGCTATGGGGCGCTAACTCGCCAAAGATCAACGAGTCCACTGTCTGCCTAAGCGAGAAGTGGACAACCGGGAAGACGAGAACCAGATGGATGACATACCCAATCCTGACAATGAAGTTGAGGATTGAGCTGAATCTGATCCCGAGATCCTTGTCAAAGTTGGTGAGCACATCGGATTCAGTGTCTTCGCCGAACAAGAGGTACCCTGAGACCGCAGTCAGTGCATATACCACAACACATAGCACAGTAGTGATCCTCCCAATCTTGTACATGTTGTGAGGTGTCTTCTCCTTGAGCTCATTGTAGATTGGCTGAACATTGAAATGGCAGATGAAGGCGTTCGTCATGATCGGTATCACGACGAGCAAATCCAGCATTGCTGCCCTCGAGCTAAAATCCGGCCCCATCCTCGGCATACTGATCTTACCCTCAATAATCTTCACCAGCGCAATGATGCATGACACAACCACAAACACGACAGCAAGCGCGACCGATGCAGCAGACGACAAGCTCAACGAATCGATCTTCTCAAGCGCGCACAACGGGGCGAGAAAGATCACAAGAACCACCAAGATCAGCAGCCTCCGGTTATCCCACTCGCCATGCCCGATCAACTGATCCATGACACCAATGTGCTTCAGTGACCCTGACATCACATCTCCGATGATGATGAGGTACACGATGAGCACGCCGGCATTGTTGATGATGACGCACATCTGCGCCACGATGCTCGCCGGACGGCCGAGCGCCTTGTGCACCACCTCGCCGTAGGACAGCGCGCGGCAGTACACGGCAAACCTCACGAGCAGCTCAATGGTGACCTCGGAGAGGATCCCCATGACCAGGATGGAGACGAGGCCGACGGCGACGCCGAGAACCTTCATGGTGGCCGGGAGGGCCATAATGCCGGCGCCGATGATGGAGGTGGCGAGGTTGAACACCGCGGCGGGCACGCCGGAGCCCTCGGGTGGCCCGGCGGGGCCGTCGCCGATGAGCGGCAGGTCGTCGTTCTCGCCGCCGCCGCCGCCGCCGGCATCGCCGTCGACGTCTTCCCCGTCGACCAGGAACGAATCTTGCTTGGAGATCTTGGCGTGGCCGTTGTAGCCGACGCCATTGGCGACCTCGGATGTGCGCTGGTTGGATTGGAGCTCGATGGAGGTCAATGGGAGGGAGGAGTAATTCGTGTTCATCTTGCTTCTTGGCGCATCAAAGATTGGATCAATCAATCAATCAACAAACACGACGAGAAATTCCTCGTCGAATGGACAAAACTGAGCCAAGAAATGGGAAAAAAAATGTATAACCAATCTACAGCTCCAAGAACACAATCTTGCCCCAAAAAACGGAACAAAATTCGACTGCAAACTACATCAGCTGATCAGCCGGTGAGATCTCAGAGGGGCTTGGCACACATTGGTGGCATCTACCGCACAAGAAACTCAAATTTTCTTGGCCAGATTTGGTTGGAGATCGAAACAGAAACAAGAACTGAAATTCGTCCTCCCTCCGAACAAAAATTGGAGGAAAGAGAGGGAGGCGTGTACCTATGGATTGGGACGAGAGTTGAGAGATTTGAGGCGTTGAAACTGTGGAGAGATCTGGGGTTCTATCTCTCTCTTTATTTTATTTTTTCGATTATTTTTTTTCTTCTCCCTCCTCTCTCTCTCTCTCTCTCTCTCTCTCTCTGTTCTTCCTTCTCTCTCATAAAAGTATCCGATAAACTAAAGAGGATAGTCAATTTACGTTAATTCCGAGTACGGTTAGCTCCACCAACCCAGCTATTCTATGTACCCACTAGATTAACCAATGACATGTGGGCCCAGAGGATCATGGGGTCCACGCAATCAGTGGGTGCGGGTATGGGTTTGAGTAACATTTGGGGATCTGCAACTCGCGCGGTCCGGCCACATGGGAGGCGTGGATACATCCCTTCGATCTGATTGGCCAGCAGTTGCTGGTGGGACCCAATCAGTTGCTAGTACGTACTGCCTACCGCGTGGCCCACCTGTCTGTCAGCCTGGAATATTCACTACTAGCCCTGAACTGCACATCCTCATTTTTAGATGGATTTTATATATATCACACAAAATAATTTTATTATTTCCACTGTCCCAAAATATAACAAATATAAATTATGACACATCAGGCTCTCGTTCAGTTCTGATTAAGATGCAAGTTTTAGCTCGATTTTTTTTAGCATGCTTTTCAAAATGCTAAGTAGTACATTTAATGTGAAAAGTTGCTTTAGAATATCATTTAAAAACTACTTTTTAAATTTAAAATAATTAAAACTCAATTAATCGCGTGCTAATGATTTTTTTTACATGTTGGTACTTAATCTTCATCTACGTTACATTGTAACGAATCTATATGGGTTGTTATATTTTAGGGTAGATGGAGTAATTTAATTTAGGATAATTGAATCATGCCATTTTAATAAGCATAGGTAATTTTGCCACTTGTATAACGTTTAACCAAATCCTGTGTTGACTAATGGTGTTCACCGAAGATCTTATCGATGTTTGGTTTGACTAGAAATTGTATAGTAGGCCAAGTCAATTCATTGAATCATTCTACAGTTGACTAAAGTACAGATCGAAGTTTCTTGGAGAATAGTTTGTTTAGTTCTGGATGCTTTCTAATGGCATTTTGAAGTCCTCTTATCACCTTTATTTTGCAAATTGTACTATTCTCAAATAGCATAATCGCAAAAGCAAATTTGCTCTTTATCATAGCATTGAAATTGGAGTGCATGCTTTTTGGCTTAGTGTGACAACTTAACATTAAAGCAAATCCCTTGACTCAGTATGAACATCTTACATTAAGCAAATCCCCTGTCTTGTGTTGCCGACTTGCCGTCATCCGCACTCAAGAAAAAAGGGAACACCTTTGCTCTCAATGCACATAATATTTCTTCACTTCAGAGCAATATCATAATCTCGCAATGGAACGATGTTTGCACATGCACTTTTCCGTATCACAAGATTTTCTTCTATAAACATATCAAGAAAATGTTACTGTCTACAGTTTGACACTGAAATTTAGTACTTCGTTTGCACTAGTACAGAAGCACTCATCGCTCGTAATGTTCCTCATGATCAATGTTAGTCTGATGATCTCAAACCTGCTTCACATGAATGGATAATATGCTCTGCGAACAACCTATAATACCATTGTTAGCATTGCCAAATTGCCGTTGCACCCGGAAGATGATTTTCTTCACTGTCTGATGCTATAACAATGATGCATAATCAAGTAGCATAAGCTGCATAATTATGCAATCCATCTGGATCTGGGATGATGGAGATCTGAGCTTCTTTTGGAAGAGAGTCATCATCCACAGTGGCTTCAGCTTCAGCTAGCAACTCGTTGCAGTGAATGGAGAGGGTACGTTTTTCTTGCTGAAATAGCCTGCAAGCAGAACAGGAAAATGAGCTCAAAACATGAAATGGCGTAAAGACAATTGAGAGAAAAGAATACTGAAACTTACGGATTCTTGCAAAGCATTGGGCTTTGAACTGTTAAAACATATTTGCAGGAAGAGATCTCCTTAATTGAACTAATCACTACAGTGGGTTCTGAACATACAAATCTAACCTGTAGAAAGAAAGTAGCAAGTGCAGTCAAACATACTACTTAATATGACATAGAAACAAAACGTTTTTTTTCATACCTCTGTTTCCCGGGGCATATCAGTGAGATCGCAGACAGTCCCATTTGTGTACAGGTGGACATGATACCTGAAACATGAAGAAAAGAGATTCATTCAAGTGGGTTTAGCTTACAGATATAATTTGCTTTACATATCCTTACATTCGTATATTACCTCTTAGAGGTGTCTATCAGGTTATCATCTTCATCAGCAGAGTCAGATGTTTGATTTTCATAGTAAGCATCAGTTGCATCAGCATCATATTCACCCAGAACATATTCTTGAATAACCTGCAAACAACACAAACTTTACGTGGCAATTCAAGTGCTCTAGAAACTGTCGGCTGCATTTATTAGAGTCAAAGATAAAATATTTTATTTTTCATAATGTAGTGTGTAACTGTGGCCAGAACGTGTCTCTCCTGTAAAAACTAGCAACTCTTGGATTGACGCATCTCAGATATTTTTTAGATAGTGCATAAAAAGGATAAAATACAATGACTGATCTGAGCAAAGAAAATAAACAGGAGGGGGCAGCTTACCTTCTCGCCCTCTACGTGGACTTGTCGGATTTTCCCGTAGTAGCAAAATTCATAAGACCACCAACCTTCATGCTGTGTCAAAATAGTAATAGAAATAATCAGTTTTTGTTCAGTCAATATAAAATCAGGCAGTGGAACACATGTAGTGCTACTGACTGCATAAAGAAAGAGTTCTATCTCACCCTGTAGAAGCACTGATCCTTGAGAATTTCCAGCAATTCATCTGGATCCTTTGGCTTAACTCTCCGTTCACTTTCTATGATAACATTGGTTGCGTTTTGTGGGATTATCGACTTCATGGTTTTTGTTTCCTCAACAGGTAGGAAGCATGTATAATGTTTCCCCACGTGGCTAGTCATTGGTACAGATTCCTGTCCATTCTCCTACATAGTACACCATAAAAGTCTTTAATTGTGATAACAGGAAGTGTTCTTGGAATAAAGTAAAGAGCAACAATTGCTGAAAATAAGTGAAATTTCTGATGAGAATGGAATGAAAAACACATGATTTACAACAAACATAATCAACATTGCTTAGATCGGAATCGTTTATTTATCACAGCTAATCACTCAATCTCACTACAGTTTAGGCAATGCCTTTATATTACCAACACCAAGGCTAGTAAGCTACATTAGCAGGTTTTAGGATTGTTTAGATCTTGCGGTAGCTTCGGTTCTAAAAGATGTACACATGATCACCATCCGTGCAGAATTTGTGACAACTAAATAAAGCTGGTTATTCCTATAGCTGGAAAAAGAGGAAAACTTAGCAAAAACTTACTGGATTAAATGGCGCATCGACAGGATGGAACTCCACATGGTACCTCGGCTCACGCGAATTCCGCCCAAACGGCGCACCTGACATTGGCAACAATTCAGTGCAATTCTGCTTTGTTTTTCCTCTTGCGAGGCAATTAGAGATCGACAAGTAATAACAAAATAAATAGATCATGGCCAAATGGAGTTAGGTCCAGCAAATAATCAGTTCATTAGCAATTTCAGATCACACAAGCACACAAAGAACAGCCTTCAACTACAGAATTCTAGATCTAGGCAGTAAATGAACATGGCCACCGTGAAGCTAGCAGCAGGCAATCATAATCGAACAAATGAATGATGAAATCGACAAGTATTCCATCAATATACGCCGAGAAATCGCATCGAGCAAGTGGTGAATTTGGATCGAGAATGACAAGAAGAGAGGGACAGTCCATGGGGGGCGCACGACGGATCTTGATTTCTTGCCGAGACTCCGACGCGATTACCTGAACTGGTGAAGATCTGATCGGCGGTGGCGGTCGCAGCCGCGGCCGCGGCCGCCACGACGAAGAGCACCACGCGCGCCCGGCCGGCGAGCCCCATCGTCGGCGACGGCGCAGGGCTCTCTCGACTTCTCTCTTCAGCGTTCGCGTGTTGTTGGTGGCGGCGTTTAGACCACGAAGACGTATTCCCTGTTTCCGTCTTCTAATCCCGTTTACACACCGTATAGAAAGCCGTTTTCCCTGCAGGGAAGCGCTACGCGATGGAAGACCAAGGGTGTGTTTAGATCCAAACTTTGGATTCAAAGTTTGCAAAATTCCATCACATCAATTTGTCATATACACAAAACTTTTCAGTCACAACATCTCCAATTTTAACCAAAATCCAAACTTTGGATGGAACTAAACGCAGCCCAACTTAATTAACGCGGATGGATTAGCTCGATGAAAAAAAAACGGTAATTACCGCGCAAACTAACCACCCCGCCCGCGCCGCGCTAATTCTGCCCGTGGCGGAATGCGACGGTTTTGCTGTTCGGGCGACGCGCCACGCCGCGCACGAGCGTTCGTTCGTCCGCAGCCAACTTCCGGCGCGCCTCCGCGTGAGCGCGCGCGCGCCACCGGCCGCAACGCCGCGCGTCCTCATCCATCCGTGGCGCGAAGCGGGCGGGCGGGTGGGCGGGCGCGGCGCCGCGTGCGGCAGCTGATGGCCGCGTACGCGCGCGCGGGCGGAGAGAGAGAGCGCCTATATGTTTAGTGCGGCGCCCGCTTCTGTCACCGCCATTGCAGACGTTCAGAGAGGCTCAGAGCAGCAGAGGCGAAAGGTTTTGCGCGAGATAGGAGGAGGAGGAGGAGGAGCGTGATCGCTTTGCCAGTTCGCCATGGAGGTCGAGCGCGTGGCGGCGGCGGCGGCGGGTAGTGTTCACGGCTTGCAGCACCCGCCGCGCGCGCCGGGTGCGATGGGTGGCGGGACGTCGTCGCTGCTCTCCGCGGCGGTGCAGGAGATGCTGATGGTGCAGAAGAAGAGCAATAAGGCAATCAAGAAGCCGCCGCGGGCGACGCCGCGCCTCCCGCCCGTCACCGGCGAGCGCCGCGGCGGAAGCGGCAGAAGCGTGGAGAGGGGGGAAACCACGGCGCCAGCGCCGAAGCGCGTGGCGCGCGCGTGGCAGCCGCCGGCGAAGAGGGTCGCCAGGAGCATGCTGAGGCGGGGCGCGCCGCCGTCGCCGGAGGAGAAGAGGAAGGTCCTGACCTGCTGCTGCGCGCGTCTCCCGCCGGGGCTACGCTGCGCGCTGCACCAGTGCGCGCCCGGCCAGTCGTGGATGTGGTCGCAGCGCGGCGGCGGCGGCGGCAGCGCCATTGCCGCCGCCGGCGAGGCCGTGGCGCCCCGGGCGAGCGGGCGCGGCGGGTGGCTGTTCAGCGAGTACGCCCGGTGGCGCAGGAGCGTGTGGATGCCGAGCCGGTTCTACCTGGAGCGCGTGGACGGGCAACCCCGTCCGCCGCCCGGCGAGCTCGACGCCGGCCGCCGGCGAGCTAACCGCGCGTAGATGTGTAGGAATGTAGCAATTGTTCTTAGCTTCGTAGCAATCTGATGCAAATATCAAATGGGTGTGAAATGGTGCATGGATGAAATGAAACACCATGCAATGCTCCAATGTACAACGGATATGGATTTTCATCCTTAGACCTCGAGGGGACATCCCATCATTATTTGTATGTTAACTAAATAGCTATCAAAAAATTTAAAAATAATTGACAACATAGATTGATATGAAATATATCACTCCACAAACATGCAAGATCAAATTCAACTTCTACAAGTTGCAATAAAAAGAACAAAATAAAGTGAAAATAGTTATCGTACATTCGCAACTATATTTGTTATTTTTGTTACAACTTGTAGAAGTTAAATTTGATCTTGCATGTTTGTAGAGTGGTATATTTCATATTAATCTATATCCTTTCGAGGGATGAAATCACTTTCTCATGTACAATATGTACGGCTCCATGGAGGCCTTGTCGGTCCACCAATCCGTTGTGGTATCCATAGAGGTTGTGGGGGAGCATGAGGAGAGGCTAGCTCTGCAACTCCACTCCCGGACTTCTTGCCGGAGGAGCAGGGACAACACTAGAGCTATAGGTCCCTCGTGCTGGCCCGCCTCCGCCGTAACTCGATGTGCGCCGTGGCAACGTCGGCTCGCACGGCGAAGTCAGCCCACGCGGTGATTGCGGTGGACGGGGTGACCATGTTCAACCTAATGCCGGCAAACATCACGGCATTCAAGGCATTGGTGACTAAGCGGTGGAGATACCCGGTGACGATAGAGTTGTGTGTATTGATGTTGTACAACAATGGTTGATGACCGTGTCTATGATTCGTAGCAACGCAGTAGGCGGTTTGATCCGATTGGATTTTCGACGACAAATGACAGTTTGGAGTAGTCAAATGGACCCTCTACTAGGCAATATATGTTAAGTTTTATGACAATTATTGTTTAGATCAGGTTTTGGATAACTTCCACCCCCTCGTTTTTCATGTGCACAATTTTCAAACTACTTAATGACGTGTTTTAGAAAAAAATTTATAAGTTATTTTTAAAAAATATATTGATTTATTTTAAAGTTTTTTAGCTGGTACTTGATTAGTCATGCGCTAATCTGTCACTCGGTTTTGCGTGAAGGAATAAAGAGTTTTCAACCTCTACCATTTTAAAGCCTCGATTTTCGTTCGGGATTAAAAATCATTTAATAATGCATTTTCTAGAAATTAAATAAAAGTTAAATCAATTTAATCAAGTGAATTATTGAGGGAATTAAAAATTTCCCTTAAAAATCATTGGCCGGGAATATTTTTTAATATTCTTTGTGCCCTAAAATACTCTCTGAAATTTCCCGTGAATTTTCGGAGCTCAAGAATTAATTTTAACATCACAAAGTCCATTTAATCAATTAAATAAAATGAAAAACAAATTAAAAACCTCCTCTCTCCCTTTCGGCTACTTCCGGCCCAAAGCCCTCCTTCCCTCCCCGCGGCCCGTCCCCTCCCCTCTTCCTTCCTTCCTCCTTGGGCCGTCGACCCATCTTCCTTCCCCTCGCGCAAAGTCTAAATAACCCCCTGGGTCCTCCTCCCTCTCTCCCTCCCCGACAGGTGGGCCCGGCGACCCCACCTATCAGGCCCTTCCTCCACCTTCGGCTTCCCAGGCCGAAGCCGCCATGGCCGGCGGTTGCCGCCCACGTCCCGCCAAATCCGGCGCCCTCCCTCTCACACCCTCACTCCCAAACCGAGTATAATCGGTTCCCCACCACCTCCTCCACCTCTTCCCCCACTTTTCCCCAATTTTCGGCGCCGTTTCGTGCCCATCTCCCCACGTCGCCGAAACCCACTTCGCCGGCCGTTGCCGCGCTAAATCCGCCTCGTCCTGGCCTCCTCGTCGCCTCCCCGCGCTATAAAAAGCATCCCCGGGGCTCCCTCTCCCGTTTCCCCCAACTCCCGAGCTTTCCCGCGCCCGAAATCGCGCTCGCGACGCGAGTCCGAGCTCCGCCGCTCCTCGCCGTGCTCCGGCCGCCCCTTGCGGCCCCTCCTGGCCACCTCACGCCGCGCCTCCGACTCCACCGCGTTCGCCGCACCGCGTGGAACCCCGGCCGCCACTCCTTTTTCCCTCTTCCACCCCGAAACATCGTTCCCACCGTGCAACCAAAGCCGCCGTTTCTTTCACCGCCTCCAGCCGCGCGCCACCACCGCCCTAGCTGTCGCCGCGCTACACCACTGCCACCGCTGGCTTCGCCACGGGGTGCCGCACACCGGCCTCCGCTTAGTTTCCCCAAATTGCCACCGCAACAGCCCCTCCACCGTTGACCCGAGCCACCACCATCATTGGCCGACTCCAGCCGTGTCGTCGCCAACCCACGCCGTCGCCTCCCTCGGCTCTGCAAGGACGAGGAGAACCTCGGCCACCTCTTCCCATCGCCGGAAACTAACGGGACATCCGCTATCCCGTGCGCCGGTGAGCCCTTCCTCCCTTCTTTTCCTCTCCGGCCGGCCATGTCGCCGCCCCGTCCTCCCTAACAGTTCCCCTTCCATCCCCTGGTGCAGCTGCCGCTCGTCCGCCTCTTCCCGAGCTCAGCTCGTCACCGGAGCATCGTCGCCTCCCTCCGCCCCGAGCTCCGTCGTCGCCGCCTCCCGTTGCCATCTCGTCGCCGGCCGCATCTTTCCGCCGTGTGCCGCTCGGTGAGCTCCCCCTCCCCTTTCCCGCTACCCTCCGCCACTCTCCCGCACGTGCCGCCGCGCCGGTGGTCGTCGCCAATGACCATCGGGCCGCACGTCACCGCTCCCCGGCCGGCCGGTCGGTGAGCCGGCTCCTGCCCGCCCATGGCCGCCCAATTCAACCCGGGTGAATCTGGGCCGTCCACGTGGCCGCTCGGCGCCGCCCAGCGTCGGTGCCCTCGTGGCGCCACGCCGGCGCCACCTCTGCCGCCTGTCCGCCGTGGCCGCCACGTGGCCGTCCACGTGGTGCGCCCGCGCCTGTGCCGCGGTGGACCGAGTCCACCGTGGGCCGCTCCTCTTGCGCCGCTGACTCGTGGGGCCCGCCTTTCGGCGCCGGCCTCTTGATGACGCCAGCGACGGCCTTTTTGCTTTGAAAGAATAATTATTAATTACGCAATAAATCGAGTTTAATTCTAGAAATTCATTTAAATGGCTCAAAACTTCTAAAATTCATATCTAATTCATTCAAACTCCGAATTGAGCCATTAAACTTGCAAAATTCATCGAAAATTAAGCTCTACTTGTTTGTTTACTTTTTATGTACTATTTTCTTGGTTTTTATTAGAGTTTTTCCTCGTTTTGCGTGCCAGCGAGTAGGTTCCGTCGTTTCGGAAGTCCGCGGTCGCGAGGAAAAGAGTTCGGAAGATGGTTTGAAGAAGCAAGGCAAGTCACACATTCCCCTTGAGCATGTTGGTCCAAATTTACAAATGTTTTACCGTTTGCAAATAAACATGCTTGTTTTCCTAATTACATGGGATTAGGGTTAACCTATCTGCTCGCTTGTGCCATGTTTACTTGATATCTATCCTTTGTCAACCGTGGGTGATAATTCGACTAGCTTGTGTCACTTATGTTGATCTAGCTAGAATTATATGCTTAGCCATGCTTAATTACCACTAGCTCAGTTGATGGGATAATTGCAGTATTAGACCTTTTAGTATCATTATGAGCTGCGTGCTCGAGACATCCGACTATGTTTCATTGGTCGTAACTACCCAACTAAAATGCAACTGAATGGTGGGCTGTGGGTGCATGGTTTTGCTGGTCGCACCTATGGCACTTAAGGACCGGTTCGCGGGAAACCCTGGAAGAATTCCTCGTACTTGCCACAAGCCAGCGTGGGCAACGGCTGGGCTTGTAGTGTAGCTTTCCTCTAGCTGACGCATCCAGGCAAGGGTAGGCGTGATGGAGTTTGGATGGGCCCTGCGACGGCCTATGCGGCTTCCGGATTCAACTAGGCACGAGAGGGGACTGTCCGCTGCCTTGCGAGGAGTGGGGGTGAAATCTGAGGTGTGGTGTGCTTGGTTAGAGGGGGTTATGCGAAGGGTCCTGTCACGGCCTCTATCCGATATGTCGTGGTGACATGTCGGAGCACGGGAACGTGTCGTGGGGCTGTGTCTTGTGGGTATAGTTGTACACCTCTGATCAGAGTAAAACTATTCGAATAGCCGTGCCCGCGGTTATGGGCGATCGACCAGATTCACCATGATTAGTCTCACACTTAATAAATCGACCCAATGCACTCTAGTTCAGGTGGGTTGGTTGGGCCTGTTCAACGTGGTGTAGCCTTGATCAGTGGAGATTTAATGTTACTTTAATTACTCAACTATTTTAATGTTTTGCTCAATAAAATGTTTTACAACTGCTTTTATGCAAATAGCCATAAGCCATTCTTGAATCCCCTTGCACGCCTGCATCGTTGGTGTGGCCTGCTGAGTACGGTGGTTGTACTCAGTCTTGCTATTATTTCCACCTTTTCAGAAGTGTAGTGCTTCTGAGCTGAAGACGAAGTTAGAACACCAAGGCTCAGACCCCAGTTGAGTTTTGCCTGTGGAGTGGAGCTGAAGCCCCGCTAGGATCGCCTTTTTCCGCTGTTGCCGTTTTCTTTCGGTGTGAGGACTAAGTGCCTCTTCTATAAGTATTTTACGCTTTATTTACGTTTGGAACTGTATATTACTTGTCGTTTTGTGTACCCTGGCTGGTCCTGGACAGGGATTTAATACACAAAATAGTCTGGAAATTTGAGCTAAATTTCTAGGCGTGACAACCATCAAACACTCGATGAAAATAGCAGCCCGTATCATCTAATTAATCATGGAAAAATTTGATAAAATAGATCAATATGTGGTGATAATTATATCATTATACGAATATATAAGTTTAAATTCTGCCCAATATGAAAAAGGGTTTGATTGAAGGCTGACTCGGCTCAAACAAGTGCTCTACACAATAATAATTTATATTATTCAGTAATAACTAGAGAATGCCCCGCGCGTTGCTGCGGGATTTGGTTAACATCAATTTGTTAGATAGGAGGTACAATCTCAAGAATAAACAGAAGAAACAAATAGCTTTCTTAGAGAAATTCTTTTTAGCAGCCCTGTCTAAAATTTGTAGATAATTTAGGTAGCACATGTTAACTGAAGGGGCGTTTAGCCATAAAGCTCTTTTATATGG
The DNA here is from genome assembly GCA_000338895.3 of Oryza meridionalis. Classification (NCBI taxonomy): domain Eukaryota; kingdom Viridiplantae; phylum Streptophyta; class Magnoliopsida; order Poales; family Poaceae; genus Oryza; species Oryza meridionalis. The sequence continues at coordinate 26,768,339 of CM002529.2, forward strand.
ATTGACGGGCTAGATACATGTAGATGTGTGTGGAGATGGGCCAATGTGTTCATGTGGGCTACATTTGGCACTGAGGAGACGAATAGACTCACCTGGTGACTAATGGGTTGGGCTCTATGCTGCATTCCATCCAACGTCTGAGAAGCGATCTAATACATTCATCCAACGGTTCATATTTTAATGATGATGTGGAAGCATAAGGTTTGAGCTTTTGGCCTTAACTTTATAAAAAGAAGGGATTAACCATTTACAGAAGTATCATACTTTGGGGCACTTGAGATCTCAAAGCTAAGCCACCTTTCATCGCGCTTGACGCATTTCCTCTGAACCCAATCCCAGCTGCGCGGCCGCAGTCCAGGCAGGAGTCCACGTAGGATGCCTTTCATCAGCTTGTCGCAGTCCTACCGACAGCGACTTGCTCTCCTCGTCCCACAGCCTCGGCAGCCGGTCGGCGGCGAGCTCCACCGCGACGTCCGAGAGGCGGCCGACGCTCTCCACGCGCACCTCGTCGGCGAAGCAGCAGCGCCACTCGAACACGCGCAGCTTGGGCGCGCACGCGGACGCACGAGTAGCGGGTGAAGAGGGCGCGGAACCGCGGCTTCAGGTGGTAGGCGGCGGGGTCGGACGTCGCCATGGGCTCCGTGGCGCAGCGGCACGAGACGCGGAGATCCGCCAGCTCGTCGGCGGCGACGGCGATCCCGGCCTTGGTGGCGACGCTCATCACGGTGACGTCGGTGACGATGAGGCGCCTCAGCCGCGGCATGGCGGCGGACGTGATGTCGATGCCGCCGCCGGCCGGAAGCGTGCACTTGACGATGTGCAGCTCCTCCAGCGCCGGGAAGACGACGTCGCCGCCGGAGAGGAACTCCCGGCGAAGCACCGCCAGGCCGTTCAGCGCGAGCCACCGGAGGGAGGCGACGCCGGGGCCGTGCAGGCGGGGCGGCCGCACCGCGTACCAGTACAGCCGCAGCTGCAGCTCGGCGGTCGCCGGCGGCAGCTCGAGCGACCACTCGCCGGCGTCCTCGTCGGGGAGCCCCCTCGCGCACTGCACGCCCAGCTCCAGCCTCGTCGCGTTGGCCAGCGCGACGAACTCCTCCGCGTACCTGCACTCGAACGGGACGTCCTTCCGGTAACCGATGTGGAGCGTTTTCACGGCCGCCGCCGCAGCAGCGCCGCCGAAGCGTGCGCGCCATGCTCTGCACGCGCGGTTTGCTCGACTCGCCAAGAGGCGCGAGAAGCCCCTGCACGGACATGCTGAACCGAACGTTGGGGAGCCGGGTGTGGAGATGCTGCCACCGCCGTGAAACCGCGGCGGTTCGCACGGCGTCGGCGTAGGGGCACATGGACAGGATGTGCACGAGGATGTCATCGGGGAGCTTGCTGATCAGGTCCTCTTTGGGTTTCTGATCCGCGGGTAGTGCGTTACTACGCTCATCTGCTTGCCGTCGTTGTGATGGCTTCGACACGTCTCCTCTCTTTTTGTTCTGCCTCTTTTTTCCAGCCATGATGAGATGGCAGCAGCAGACAAATTAGATCAACGATTGGTGTCACTTGGTTGGGTGCACGTACCAATGAGACTGCACGATTGTATTTTATTGGCTGGACAGATGTGTTCCCAATTCCGACTCGGACTCAAAATTCGATTCGTCAGGCACTGGAATATGAACATCCAAAGCTCCCAAACCCATATATATACTCTATCAATTTTCTCCAAACCAAACTGGACTCGGAGATCAATAGATCACGTCTTGACTGCCGGTGGATACGATGCTATTACGGACCATCGACGGCCAGCACAGGCGCCCGCGGTGGGGTCATGGGATGCATGATACGTTTCGTTGTTAGATAGACGACGTCGTTGAATTTTTATCACACATTTGACGTTCGTATTATTTAAAAAAAATTATGTAATTATAAAGTTTTGGAAAAAGATAAATAATTAAATATGTAGTTAAAAGTTAATGATATCATCTTTTTTTTTAAAGAACGGAGGGAGTACGAGTGAGCCAAAAGAAAGCCACGTTGACCCAAGTTGTTACACACAGGCCATCATGGAAAGACTCTCGCTCCCGCACCTCACTCCGATTATTATTCTCTCTCTATACCCAAGCTCAGTTCGATAGATTTGAGGACAAATATGTTGATTAATTAAATAACAATTATTATATTTTTAAAAAAAATATTTGGTTTTTAAATAAACACCTACACGTATTTTTTTAGAAAAAAGTATTGTTTAATAGTTTAGAAGTACGCTCAGAATGTAGCAAAATTAAAACTCACTTCCCAACATAGCCTTATGCAAAACAAAATAGTAAGAAAAAAAATAGTATTTCGGTCCACTCTATAAATAAAACCTCATATTCCGAGGGTTTTTTTAGAACCGGAAAAATAATGATTAGGAAAGGGAAAATGGAAATAGGCCGATGTTTAGGATCGGATGAAATGAGTTACGAGTGACTTATCAAACAGTCCCAAAGAGATCGGATACTGAATTTTCGCGTGTTACAATGGTGCACGAATTGAACGTGATTCGAGTATTCACAGGAGAGGTAGCTAGGCTGAATGCACACATTAGCCGCAGGTACAATTAGCCCCCTTATCGTTTGGGCATGTACGGATAATACGCCATACAAGCAAGATAGTAATAATTTGTGAGTAAAAGTTTTCTACGTATGTTCTTAGCGATTTAATTTAAAAACCAATGCTGATAAATAATTTTTGATAAAAAAATCAACATCAACTTTAAAATTAAGTTTTAAAATTCAATTTTTAGTAAATGTTGATTTTATATAAGGCAAACGATGAGCGATAGCATGGTGCCATGTAATTAGCACGTATGATTAGATGTAGGTATGGTTACCGTAAAAAGTGAACAGAGTAAATTGCGTTATCAGTTCTTAAATTTATAACAAGGTTTTACCTAAATTTACAAACTAGGCGTGCATCGAGTTTATTAAACTTCGTTTTCCACATCATCCGGTCTAAAGTATTATTTGATCGTGATCTTACCTGCGTGACATGTGACATAAATAATGACATGGCATATTTGTGATAAATAGTTAAGACTTTGTTCATTTTATTGTCACTTTAAACTCTATTAAATTTTAATGTTATTAAGTTTGGAAAGGATAACCAATTAAACGTAATGTTACCAAAATACCAATGCTATGGTACCAAGTCGGATAGTTTTGAAAGTTTCTTTTTTTATAAAGACTGCTACGAAATTTTGAAAGACTTTGAACTAAATTTATTGAACGGCTATCAAAAATCTGATAAGATCAAACTATTATTAAATTTTGGCCAGCAAGCACTGAATCCCACCCCCCACCCCACGCCACGTTCCCGTCCTCTTGAGCAACTACGCTGTCACCGACCACGCTTTCCTCCTGCCAACCTGCCCTCGTCCTGACTGCCCGCTCTCCCTCGCGCCCTTCCTGGCTTCCTGCTCCCGACCGACAGCACCCTCCCCGCTTCCTCTTTAGACTCGACGGCTTTGATGATCTTTTATGAGTCCTCTGAGTTTTTATCTCTCCTCGAATTCCTGTTTTTTTCGTACGGCCTAATCAAATAGCCGTTCCTATGTTTTTGTATTGTGCAATGCTCTATTTTATACTTGTATTTCTATCAGAATGCTATGTTTTTTCTATTCCTATATTTTTTCATTCCCGCGATTTAACTGTATTGTCTTTGTTATTAACATTTATGTTCATGTCTAAATTGTTCAAATATTCTGCCGAATTTCTATTTGAACTATATAACATATAAACTTGTTATTCCTAAGGCTTTTTCATCTTTAAGATTATATAGTTAATCTCCAGTATTTACGTGATTGTTGTTCTACGTTGAAGTTAACTAGGAGTACTAACAAATTGCAAAATTTTACGGTACCTATAATAAAAAGAGTAATTTTATCATTCTTGAGAAGATACCAGAGGTACCATATTGTCTAGGGTAAAATTTAGTACCTTTAGATACTAAGTATTACTAAAAATTTTAATGTAGAATTTAGATACCTCAGATATTTTCTTAAGGACAGTAAAATTTCTCATAATAAAATTGATGGTCTCCTTAGTGGTTTTCAGTTTAACAGCTTTAAACTGTAATTTGTTTCTATGTATTATTTGTGTATATTCTTCTTTGCGTCTGTGTAGGCTAGCTGTGGCGTTCAAGAAGGCACTTGGGTCTAGCAATTGCCAAACGGGCCATAGTACAAGGAAATGGCCTGGATTGTTTTTTTTTTTCTTTTCCACCAGGCGATGCCGGCCGGAATTTATTAAGATTATGAGAAATTGGCACATATGAACAAACAACAACCCTAATGTATTCAATTCAGTAGACAACACCTATCAAATTTGCAAGAGACCTGGCTCTACCTTTCATCCTTCGTTTTTGATCGTGTGGCTTCCAATTTCGACAGTCAATTGTCATATAGTCAGTTACTATGCAGGATAGTAGAATGGAGAACGTTTATTCAGTTATACTAGTATCTTGCTAATATCTGCCTTTTGTTTGAGGATTCTACCAGCTCAAATCTATAATCGAAGGACGTGTTTAGTTCACACTAAAAATGAAAGTTTGATTGAAATTAGAACGATATGACAGAAAAGTTAAAAGTTTGTGTGTTGGAAAGTTTTAATGTGATGGAAAAGTGAAAGTTTGAAGAAAAAGTTAGGAACTAAACCAGACCGAAGTCGAGATGGAAGGATGTGCCTTTTCTGTCGGCCTTACCAGACGGCTGCCGAAACGAGGGGAGTATGATAGTAGTGGTTTATATGTGTACAGGAACCGAGAAACAAAGACATGTGGAGTATCCCTCCGTCCTTAAAAAACTAATTTTTAGAGATAAATCTAGAAAAGCATTTGTTTAGATTCATCTTTAGAAGTTATTTTTTTAGATGGAGTTTTTAGATCTGAAAGCATATGACAAACACCAAAAGAAAGGACAGATATCATTCATCATCCAGATAACATAGACAAATATCATTCATCATCCAGATAACATCGCTTTTCAGCCTCTCACAAATGCTCAGTGGAAGCACAAAAAATTATTCTCAATGACCACTTGTGATAGTCTATGATTTGCCCCGTCTTTAGCCTTGATACTGACATTTTCTGCACCAATGACAAAAAAAGGAGATGAATTAGGAAAAGTGCAAAAGAAATTGCACATTTGGGGAAACCATCCGCTGAATATGTACTTACCTCAGATGTACTTAAGGCACCTCGGCCTTCTTCAGCCTCTCGACGGTGAACTTGGCACTGGTGAGAATCAGCTCGTCATTGTCGCCGTAGCCCTCGAACCCATCCTCGGAGAAGCGCAACTCATGCTGATCCCCGTTGACCTGTCAACAGAGAAACATCAGTGAACAATGGATTTCATCAAAATTTCTGGAGCTTTTTTTTTAAGAAAATGAGATAAACCCGGCCTCTATGTCTAATCGGACGCACACAGCCAAACCAAAATTTCTAGAGCTAAAGTGCTAAACTTCACCTTGGTGGCAATCCAGTAGGGTGCCGGGCTGAAAGCGATAGGGATGTATCCATCACAATGGATTAACATCACCATGGATTAACATCACCATGTTCTTGGAATCAGGGGTGAGGGCTTTCCCCTTGCCGGGTATGAGGGAGACTGAGCCCAGAGCGCCACAGTCCTTGCACTACATGCAAACAAACAGATGGAAGCAAAAATTTAGAAACCACAACTAACAGATGGAAATGAAAGAAGAAAATGCATCCATACAGTATGTTTTACCTTTCGGACCATATGGCCTGAAGTGTCACAGGTCGGATAGCACATCACGAATGCCATCTGACCTAGATGGTGAGGGCAGGGGTGATCTGGGAACAGACAGATCTCATTGGCAGTCTCCCCACGGCAGACGTCGCATGTCAACTGCAGATCAAATGAAACAAATATTACCACTTAATTAACTGTTAACCTATAAGGAGGGTGTTTTATTGGAGAATGCAAAATAGAAATGGTTCCAGTTAATTAGCTTAACAGCTAGATCAAAGAAGGTTGCATATGCGAGTGTGTTGATTTTTTTTTTGTTAAACTGCTAAATTTTTTGTACTAAATATAAGTAACGGAATCCACCAGAATCCTACATCCCACAGCACACAATACATTAAACTACTACTACCATTCATACTAGTAAGTTGCCTGTGCTAACGCAACGGTACCATTTAATTAAACAATCAGGAGAATATATATGATTTGGCTATCTTACATAAAACGAGATAACAAGATAGGTTTTGGATGTTCTGATTTTGGAGATCTTAACAAATGTATAAGCACACATAAAATTCCCTAGAAAAAAATATGCTCCTAATACTTGAAGCAATCACACGATCACTCATTGAAAGAGTAAATTAGCTGGGGCAAATTACATCTGAATAGTAATGTAAATTGCATCTCCGATAGTACAAATTAGCAAGTTGGAAAAAGAAGAAGAAAGGTAAGATTCTTATTCTGTAGAATGAATACATTTGACATCTCAAATTTCTCTAGTCTCAAAATTAAGACAAATACTACACTACATTCAATATTGAACATCCAAACCATTGAAAACGTAATGTGTGAATATATGCAGTTACATTCTGGACAGCATCGAAGATATAAAGGCAAATATAGATTCAGTAGGAACCCAGTAGTAGTATATTCAGATGAGAATGAAATCATCTAACATCAACATTCTGAAACTTTGCTAAGGAAAAATGTACAAGTTCTCCTAATTATAATTATGCCATCGAGATGTAGTAGAACACTATATCAATGAGAGAAACCATCAAGATATTAGGAGAGCACATGAGGCTAACTCCCTTGTCCATGAGCGTGTTAGCTCCCCTGAAAAACATGCAAAATATTACATTTGTTCTCAGCAGCAACTTTCCACACCAACAATATTTGTATAATTCCACGTCTTCGCTTACCAAACTGCTCGATCAAAATAGACATAAACCACTTTACCTCTCTACAGCTAACATCTGGACTTCAAAGTCTAGCTATTAGGATAAAAAGATAAAGCCTAAAATATCTGGGGGTTGGCAAATCACATGCGTATACACGCGTACAACAGCGACTTAAAAAAAAGGCTCATTACGGTTGACTCAGGTGCAGAGAGAAAAATACAGTTAATGAGAAGTTGGTTGATCACATAAATTTGAATTGTGCCAATATTAAAAGAGAAGAGATCAAACAAGATATCTCATTCCACACCCCAAAAACACAGTAGCTAGCCTTGAATCAGACTTAAATAGACAAAATGTACAACCATGCCAGATGGTTGTTTAATATGAGCTTATTGGACCATGAGCATGTTTGTCCAGGTTATGAACCAAAGCATAGATTGCTAAAAAATATTCCTATCCTTCATTAATAGTCAGTAGATAAATATTTCATATAAGATAAATTTTAGATGATGGTGAACCAAATCCAGGATGCAGACCTATGTAGCGATACTGGCATGGTCGACTCCTGGAACCTGTAAGCATTATGACCTAGCATCATGCATTGCTTAGATGCAGGGCAGCAAAGTTGACCGATCCTGGAGGAGGAAGTTGGTACCTGGAAGCTTTGATTGTTAGGCATTGAATTCATTGATTCTAAAGCATTTTATGGCACTGAATTCATTGCAAGTGATACACACTGAAATCAAAAAAAAAAAATGTATGGCCAATTACACACACAAATACTGCTTTTCCATAAAATCGTGAGATTATAGTACAAAGAAGAATACATGAATAAGTTAACAGTGTACATGTATTCTCTTTAAAATTCTCATGATTCATGTAAAAATTAACGGTTCAGTTAGTAAAAAAAAAATTGTATGGAATTAGGTAAGAAAAGAGATGTACGTGGTGAGAGTTGAGGAGAAACAAGACCTGGTAGCCTGGCAGCTGTTGTTCGAACCTTGAACGCTGGGAGACGGTTGTGATTCTTGTCGTGGCAGTAGGGTTCACGCCTTTTGGTGCTGGCTGAGTCCCTGAGCATAGAATGCTTAAGCGATGAATCTGGAATGATGTATCCTTGCATTTCGTATTGCACTTGAAAGGTGTAGAGAATCCATCATTGATTCCATTTTACTCTGTTAAGCACCAACCGTAGTTTTACCCTTTGTTGTACTTATAAAACATAAGACACTAACCTTACCTCTAACCTCTTCCAAGGCCTGGAGCTTTGATGGAGCCGTTCGATGAACCAGGAAGCACAGGCATCTCTTATTTATCAATCTCAACATACCGAAATGTATATTCATACTTTCTGAAAAAAACAGAAACATGTATATAAACATAAAATGAATAACAGCTTGCACATAGTTTACCATGTGCAATTAAATAACCATAGCATGAACCTGAATTTAATTAGGCCACAAACATGGGTTTCTTTTCCTTTTCATTTAGGAAATATACTCTGACCGTTTTAATCATATGCTTTTTTTACTTGAAAAGCACAACAAATAGCTACATGCCAAATGACACAAGTCCAATCTGGCTCAATCTGAATATAATGTGCAAAGCGCAACACATGAATATTTTCACCTATACAGCCAGAAAGAAGAACACACCGCAAATGAATCGTAACCACAAATTTCATTGACACGATGATATTAGATACACAATACCCTTATCAGTTATCACCCTCTCAACAGTAAATAATTTGTCACAATAATGCAATACACAACATTGGTACATCAAGGATTCGACCCCAACCATTAAAAGAAAGAACCACGTTCAGGTAGTGAGCCTAAAGCAAACCTGTGCAAAATCTGATATCAAGCAATGTGGATTGGTCAACAGCACCAGCAATGATATCTAGAGGTTGCTGACGGTGAAGATGGCGGCGGCGCCAACGACGTTGGTCAGCAAGGGCCACGCCTTGACCGAGCCGAGGTACCACGTGACCATCCCGGCCCTGATCTCGACCCCGCCAGTCCTCCTTCTCCCGGGCGGCGCGGGGCGGCGCAGTGCGACCCCTGTCGGGGGCACGGTCACCGCGACGACGACCTGGAGAGGGAGATTGGCGCGACGACGACTTGGCGGTGAGGTATCGGCGGCAATCGCGACGGCGACGGATGTGAGGGAGATCGGCGCGACGACGACCTGGTAGTGGGGGATCGACGGCGGCGGTGAGCCGGTGATTAGGGTTTAACCGGGGTAGTAGGGGAGGCGCGGAGGTGACGGCAGGGAGGAGAGGAGAAGGTGCCGGCGGCGAGTGGGCGACGGGAGGTTGGGAGTCTGTAGGGGGAGCGATCGGGAATGGGGAGGACGGCCTGATGGGCGGGCGTGACGCGGAAGGGGATCTGCACGGGAGAGGTGGGGCTAGCCTGGTGCGTTAGATCTGATACAGAGATGATCTGAACCGTTGAGTGATGAATGGAAGAGTGTAAGAGTGAAAAATGAGTAAAACGACCTGGTGAATTATATGGTAGATGAACAAAGTGAACAATTTTTTTTTTCTGCTAAAGATAAGTAATCCATCAGAAAAACGCGGCGAATCCAAGCAGCTGGCCAGGGCGTTCTTAGCAACTTTTTTTTTAACACGCGCTTCGTATTTTTTTCTACTAGGCCTGTGGAAAGAAAAAGATGCAACGGGCCAAAATCAGCCCAACCAAACAGCTCCTAAGACAGATCAAACGCCAAATCTTTTTTTAAAACAAACTAACACTTTGATCAGCCCCAAAACTACCACGAATCAGTACCACTACCAACGACATGGCACACAGGGAGTTCATCCTGGAACAGAAAGAAAGGGATCGATTATTATTCGTATGTACCTGAAGATAGTAGGCAGTGGCTGGACCGTCGAACCCTCCCGTGGGTTCCAGACGGACGATCCCATCCATTACCACCTCGCCGAACAGCGCGTAGTACGGCATGGTGACGCGACGGCGGCCGGCGGCGATGGCACTCACGGCGAGATGAAAAGAGGCTTCCAAGAAGAGCGTGGGCTGCGTGACGTACGTGACCGTCGCAAGGGCTGTTGTTTGTTCCCTCCGTCAACAAAGACTTAATTTCTAGGTTTCTGTGTACTACGTTTGACTATCCGTCTTATATAATTTTTTTTATAATTAGTATTTTTATTATTGTTAGATGATAAAACATAAATAATATTTTATGCGTGACTTATTTTTTAAAATTTTTTCATAAGTTTTTCAAATAAGACGGATGGTCAAACATTAGATACGAAAACTCAGGAATTGAGTTATTTTGAGATGGAGGGAGTAGCTATCAAGTCGGTGGTTGAGCGGAGGGGGTGAAAAGGTTACAAGTAGGTTACATGTTGTCAGCGGCGGTCGGCGCCACGCATACATGCAACATTAACCGCTTTAGGGCTCCTTTAACCTGTTAATCGCGGCTGTTGTTTTTTCCCTGCAATTTGGCCTTCTCAACCCAGGGTAAACTTTGTTTTCCCTTCAGGGACGCGTCACGTGTTTGAAACCCAACTTAATTAACGTGGAGCGGATGGATTAGGGCAGTGCCAACCCATACCACTAGACATGGTTTTCATAAACTCCACATCATCAAAAAACTAGTACTAGACACTACTCTTCCAATGCAAACACCACTATTCCATACTTCAATTTAATGTTACTTATCTCACATAATATCTTGGATATTGTGTAGAAATCATATCTCATGCAAGATATAGTTTCCTTCTTTTTCCTCATTTATTCACTTGCCACATTATTTTTTTGTCATAGGTGGCAACTTATTTAATGCTATGGACACCATTCTAGTCATTGGGTTGGGAATGCCAGCTCGATGATGAAAGAAGGGTAATTAGCTAGCGCGCAAGCCACCCCCCGCCCGCGGCGGAATGCGGTTTTGCTGTTCGGGCGACGCGACGCGCCGCGTGCAGAGTGTTCGTCCGCAGCCAACTTACGGCACGCCTCCGCGTGAGCGCGCCACCGGCCGCAACGCCGCGCGCCCTGATCCATCCACCCGCGAAAGCGGATAATCCACCACTGAACCGCCGTATCTGGGCGCGGCGCCGCGTGCGGCAGCCGATGGTCGCGCGCGCGCCTACGTATATGTTTCTGTCGCCGCCATTGCAGCGTAGACGTGCTCAGAGCAGCGAAGCGAGGTGAGATTTTGGGCGAGATAGGAGGAGGAACATGATCGGTTGCTCGGCTCGGCATGGAGGTGGAGCACGCGGCGGCGGCGGGTGCTATTCACGGCTTGCAGCAGCGCTGGCCAGGGCCAGCTCTGGAGCAGGGCCATAAGGGCGATGGCCTAGGGCCCAGCCAAAATGGGAGCCCCGATCCAGGTATATATCCTGTATAGGTATTTAGCCCAATAGTTTAGATTTGATCCTTCTCACTGATTAGAATTGATGATCCAATCCATCGATCCTTCTCACTAGATCAGGTGATGATCCAATCCATCAATCCTTCTCACTGATTAGAATTGATCTGTTCTTCTAATTTAATTTTTTCCCCATTAACTTACCAAGATTAGGGACTTAGGGTTCTACCGTTCTGGGTTCAACCGCTCAAGAGATCAATACAAGTATACAACCATTCAGTGCACCATAAGTCCATAAGCTAATTAAATTAAAGTATATGTTGGATTAGTTTTCATTAGGCCTAGACCCTTGATTATATATATTTTTCCCTCACTGATTTTAGGTCATAGTACTTTGTTTCTACTGTGTTTTTTTAGTTGTCAATCATACTATCGATATTATTTATCGAGAACAAATTGCTATATTGCAACTTGCAAACTGCTTGATTTATTATTTACCATGTTAGAAATGTTTATTTCTGTTACTATAGTATAGATGCTTTATAGATATTACAAGTTAAAAAATAGCCTTAACTTCTAAAGAGGGAGTCTATAGTGTGAAGTTCGTCTAGGACCCTTGAAAATGTTGAGATGGCCCTAGTCGCTGCTCTCCGCGGCGGTGCAGGAGATGCTGATGGTTCACAATAGCGATAAGACCATCGAGAAGCCGCCGCGGGCGACGCCGGCGAGCTAACCGCGCGTAGATGTAGGAATGTAGCGATTGTTCTTAGCTTCGTAGCAATCTGATGCAAATATCAAATACAGTGTGTGAAATGGTGCATGGATGAAACGAAACACCATGCACTGCTCCTATTGTATTTGCAATGTATATACGGAGAATTCAAACAAGATTAGCCATTCTATCTCGTTTCAAGGTGACAACACGAATGAAAATGACTTGGAAAAACAAAAACTCATAAAAAGTCGAGCTGGATTATAGTACTGAGACATAGCCCAAAATGCCATTTTCTAAAGCAGCTAGCACAGTACTAATTGTTCACCGTTAACCATTGTTTTATCGTGATATACGTCACCATACTTAATCCAAATCCATCATGGTCTAAAAATCGTCCATCCTAATATCCTATGGACTTGAGATGATGGTATCGCGCATCACTGTGCCGTTATTTCTTGCAAATTTGAGGAGTTCGATATGCACGATTCTGTAGTGATATGGGCTGTTAGTAAAATATCCAAGTGAAAGGGCACCCTTTTGCTAATATAGGGTGTGTTCAGTTTGATGCCAAAACTAACCCCACCATTTTTTTAATGCCAAAAATTGATAAGATATAGCCATACAACATGATAAACTAAAGATTATTTTACCAATACTACATTGTAACTCAGAAACTTCTATCATAATAAAAAGTTTGAGAAAAGATCAACCTAAATACATCTAACGCTACTGTATAATTTGGTAACAGCAAAATATGCTAAAACTTGGTATTACCGAATTCTGGTAAATTTTGGTATCATATGACGTGTTACAGTATTTGAGACATGTTTATGTTGTTACTTACGAAATTTTGGGATTGTCGATGCCAGAGAAAATGGACATTTAGCCATATTCAAAACACGGTTTCGCTAGAATACCATCCCGAAAACGCGATTCGATAAAATGCCAATATAGAGCGTGCGTCTACCGCCACTTTGGCATTTTTGCCATTTTATTCATTTTCGAAAAGATTCTCTCCTATACTAGGTGATGAGATAAAATTGCCCCTTATCAACTCAGTCGAAGCTCGTCATCGTCGGGGAAGGTGGCGGTGGTGGGCACCGGAGGTCGCGCCGTCACTCGTGCCCATTGTCGGAGAAGTGGTCGGCAGAGGGCGGCGCCGTCCGGCTGCGGATGCGGCTGCCCAAGGCCGTGGTGGCTGTCAGCGGCGATCTTCCTCACCGGCTTCACCGACGAAGTCGTCACCACCGCCCCAATCTCCCACTACCTCCACCTCCTCCGCTCCCTCCAAGCCGTCCCCGCCGACCGCCTCCACCGTGCAGCGCCACCGTTACGTTGCCCGCTTGCCGCCGCCGCGGCCCCAATCTTGTCGAGCTCCGGTGAGTTGCAAGTGGCAGTGGACCTTGCCATGCCTGTGCCGCCGTCGTCGTCGCCGCCGCCGCCGCCGCCATGCTCTCGCTCGCCGCCTCCTCTGTTCCGGCCACGTGGACCCACCGTCGGGACGCCACCTCGCACTCCTCGTCCGTCCGCCTCCAACGCTCACTCGTGCGATCCCGCCATGCGGACCTCGCACACCGAGCGTTCCTACGGCGGCCTTCCTCTCGGCTCTCCTCGAGGGCCGCCAGCTGCACGCGCTCGCCGCCAAGCTCGGCCTCGCCCCGTCCCACACCGTCGTCGACGCCCTCGTCAACAACAGCGACCACCTCGCCACGCTCGATCTCGATCCCCTTTCAGCCGACGAGCAGGGGCTATTTGGTCTCATCAAGCTGAATTCCAGCGAAAATGGAATTGAAAATGACGAAAATAGAGAAAATGATAAAGTGGCTATGATTGCGCGCTTTATATTGGCATTTTAGCGAAACGCGTTTTCGGAATGGCATTCTAACGAAGTCGCTTTATTAACGTGGCCAAATGTCCATTTTGTCGTCAATGCCACGGCATGTTTGAGTTAGCAAAACTGAACACATTCGATAAAAATAGAGCAATTTGTACAAATGCGACAAATAGAGGTGTCGAAATGAAAATTTCCCTTCCAGCGAAGAGAAGGAGAAGCGCGCACGCAGCACGTGAACTTCCAGCTCTAAACCCTTCCCCCTCTCTTGTTCCAAGCCCCTCCTCCCCTTTACCCCGCCGCCGCCGCCGCCGCCGCCGCCGCCGCCTCACCCGAAACCCTAGCCCCATTCGCCGCGGCCGCCGCGGTCGCCGCCTCACCCGAAACCCTAGCCCCATTCGCCGCCGGGGTCGCGGCCTCAGGAGCGGAGGCCATGGAGGACGTCTGCGAGGGGAAGGACTTCTCCTTCCCCGCGGAGGAGGAGCGCGTGCTCAAGCTGTGGTCGGAGCTCGACGCCTTCCACGAGCAGCTCCGCCGCACGGAGGGCGGCGAGGAGTTCATCTTCTACGACGGGCCCCCGTTCGCCACCGGCCTCCCGCACTATGGCCACATCCTCGCGGGCACAATCAAGGACGTGGTCACCCGCCACCAGTCGATGCGCGGCCGCCACGTCTCCCGCCGCTTCGGGTGGGACTGCCATGGCCTCCCCGTCGAGTTCGAGATCGACAAGCAGCTCGGCATCACCAACCGGCAGCAGGTGTTCGACCTCGGAATCGGCAAGTACAACGAGACCTGCCGCGGCATCGTCACCAAGTATGTCGCCGAATGGGAGGCTGTCGTCACGCGCACGGGGAGGTGGATCGACTTCAAGGACGACTACAAAACCATGGACATAAATTTCATGGAGTCCGTTTGGTGGGTTTTCTCGCAGCTCTGGGAGAAAGACCTCGTCTACAAGGGTTTCAAGGTTAAATTTCTGATCTCACGCCTGATTAAGTTTTGAGTCTGGGGTTTGCTTTGCATATTTATTATGATTTAGTTGCTACAAAATGGACAAGCTGAGGCAGTAGGGAACCTGAAATTTTATGGTATTCAGAAGTATGCAATGGTTAACTGTATTTTTTATTAGAATTTGGAATTTATATTTGTGGAGAATGGAATTGTTCTGGTATGTCTCAATGAGAAGAATGAACAGCAGAGTTTAGGCTACATGGATGTGGCTTTTCATTTTGTAGCTAATGCTATTGTGATTACATGAAGTAATTGATTGGTTTTTATCTGTTGTTTCTATTAATGGATTTTTTTTTTTGAGGAATTTCTTGAAAGTTGAAGTGTCCTGGGCTCTTGTTCTTGTCCCAGGTGATGCCTTACAGTACAGGATGCAAGACTGCACTATCAAACTTTGAGGCCGCGCTTGACTATAGGGTTGGTTATTGACTTTGTTCATGTTGTAGCTCATAAATTTGCTATGCAATTTGTAGTAACTTCTTTTTATGATGCCATAGAATGTCCCAGATCCAGCAATCATGGTGTCTTTCCCTATTATCGGTGATGCGGACAATGCATCACTTGTTGCATGGACTACAACTCCTTGGACGCTTCCAAGCAACTTAGCCTTGTGTGTCAATGCCAATCTTGTGTATGTCAAGGTTAGTACTTCTCCTTTATTTCCCTGGGCTATTTTTCCACTCTTTAACTTTAGACTATAGCTGTCAAGTTTACCCACTGTTAACATCATACATAAAAAACTTGATTTTACAAGGAACAGACCTTTCACTGATGATATATTAAGCAAAAAAACCAGTGAAATACTCTGAGG
Source organism: Oryza meridionalis (assembly GCA_000338895.3). Taxonomy (NCBI): domain Eukaryota; kingdom Viridiplantae; phylum Streptophyta; class Magnoliopsida; order Poales; family Poaceae; genus Oryza; species Oryza meridionalis. Next base: position 26,783,954 of record CM002529.2, read on the forward strand.
AATCTTCTCGCTAGTAAATCCAAAACGTGCAGAAGTTTTGAACTCGGGATGTTATGTAAACTAATGCATACATAATGCTATACACAATAGATCATTGGTTTCTGTGTTATATTGCATTAAGTTGCTTTGTCTTGTTTATCCTATAATCATTTTGCTGCACATACATGATGCTTGTCCTTATTTTAGTGGATATCTTCTGGGATCTTATAGTAGTTTCCCAGTTCCCGCAAATAATTTAATTGCTGCATCTGGTTAATCCATATTTATCGGTATAGAGAACCATGTACCAGTCAATCTAGCAGCTGCAACTGCCCTGTTCTTACTGTTTGCGAAAAAAACATTTTAGACCCTTTTTGTTTAACTTAATGATGCATTCTTGCATTACTTATTTCTTTTTTGTGATAAATCGATCAAATTGATTGTAGAAGAAAAACATTATCGACTATTGTTTCCTATTCTGCTCCATGCCTAGACTACCCCATTCATTTAGTCAGAAAAAAACTATACTACTGTCACCCTTCTCTGCTTGCAAGTTGATGTTTTCTTCTGTTGAGGATGTGTACTGTGTTGCAAACAGGTTAAGGACAAGTCAACTGGAGCAGTGTATGTTGTTGCTGAATCTAGGCTTGGGCAATTGCCAGCCAAGGCTAAATCATCTGGAAAGAAGCAAGCACCTTCTAAGGGAGGCACTGCTGAAGTTGTTCAGGGTGGATTGGATACTGAAGCATATGAATTATTGGCAAAGTTTCCAGGATCATCCTTAGTAGGCCTAAAGTGAGTGCTCTGTCTTCCTAATCATATAATACTCTCATAGTTTATTATTAGTTTCCCATAACATTATGAAAGTTAAATGCATGTTAACACTATCTGTGCTAGGAAGCATTTCACTGAACTAGCGAACAGTTTCTGAAAGTAGATGTCAGAGTTATGTGTGTGAGATGACGCTTTTCCTTAAGTTGTTAACCATGTTTGGTTTTGTTAGACTTGCTTTTTTCTGGGCAGGGCTGAATAATCCACATCAATTGTTATTTGAATTTTTCATGCTTAACATTTATACATCTCTATGCTTTTGGAGAGATCATTTTGGTTGCTACTCAAACAATGTGTACCACTTGTGTAGTTTAGTTTTATAATTGGTGAACTTTGTTTTGTGCGGTAATATCAGTAATGCTTAGTTGGTATACACTAGAGGATTGGATCCAAAATATGCAATTTTCCTTCTTTTTTTTTTAGCTTTTGTCTGTTGTTATATTAAAAAAATCTTAACCATGGGCCCTCCCCTGCTGTTTTTCAGTTTAAAAAAAGCTTAGTTGATTACTCCTGATACTTGTTTTCTAGATGTTAATAGAACAATACGGAACATGCCATACTGCCATAGCCAAATTTGGAGTATATATCTGGGGCGCTTCCTGTTTTTAACTGTTACTTTTCCTACTTGCAGATACAAACCTCTGTTCGATTTTTTCTTGGAGCTCCAAGAGACTGCCTTTAGGGTGATTGCGGATAACTACGTAACTGATGATAGTGGAACTGGTGTTGTCCATTGTGCTCCTGCTTTTGGTGAAGATGACCACCGTGTTTGTCTTGCTGCTGGTATCATTGAGGTTGGAAAAATTCTCCTTTACTGTTTGGGTATTTAAACTAACTATCATGCTGCCAAGACCTTGGAGGTTGAGACAGAGTTGACCTGTCAATCTACTAAATATGCATATTCTCCATATTTCCATTACTTTGTGTTGTACTCGAGAATATGTACTTCTATATATTTTCTGTGTCAAGCTTTATTAAATTATCTATGGGCTTTTTTAGCAACAATTGGGAAAGGGAGTGTGAGTTTAGAGGGAGTTTATGGTGGGTTAGTCATGCGGATTTGTTTTTATTTACTCCAGTTTTTTTCCTGATGTCTGTTTCATATCCAGGCCAGTGGGCTTGTTGTCGCCGTTGATGATGATGGCTGCTTCATTGAAAAGATATCTGAGTTCAGTGGGCGATATGTCAAAGAGGCTGACAGGGATATCATCAACTCTGTTAAGGTAAGCTGTTGTTTCAGTATTCCTTGGACCGTTTACTGTATGTAACATATTTACATTTTAGTTGCCTACTTGTTTATGTGGACTATTATCTATAGATTTTGGATTTGATTAATAAATTAGTGCCATAGGACATTGCATTATATAGATTCTCATGCTAGTATGTACCAGAATAATGTCAGAACCTGTATGTGCATTTTATGCATTATCATGTCAATTGTCTGGATGACCTTGAAGTGGGTGCACACAAAAGGAAATCAGATGTATAGCATAAAGTTTCTCAATGTATGTATGCACTCTGTGGATTGCACCTTCGTAAATCATAACTCATAAGCAGTTTTCGTTGATATTATAGCAGCATATTTATTGCATACGTTGGATAGTTTTATATCACTGAGGATGTCATTCTGAAGATTATAAACTTTGTGGACAGGATAAAGGAAGACTTGTCAGTAAAGGGAGCATTGAACACTCTTATCCATTTTGCTGGCGCTCGGGCACTCCTCTTATTTACCGGGCTGTCCCAAGCTGGTAAGCATCTACTGCTGCTACCATGCAAATTTGTTAATCGGTGTCTTCTTTACCCTTTGAGTTATATATAGTTCTCTATCCATCTGGTTGTTTAGCACAAATGGTAATGCAGTCCATCTTATACTTGTAACACATGTACATGATGTACCCTCTGCCCCAACATATAACAACTTCTAGCATTAAAAATTTGTCCCAAAATATAACTTTTGCACCTACATTATCTTTTTAAATCAATCACAACCTTCCACCTTTTAATTTCTCCATCTACTTCCTTTTTTCAACCAATCACAACCTTCTCTCCATTTAATTTCACCTGCTTTCTTAATACCCGTGTACAACCCCAAAACTCATATTTTGGGACGGAGATAGTAGCAGTTACTTCAATTTAACTTCATCATGTTTTAATTCCATTCAGATGAATGAATGTGGCTATCTTTTGAATCTTTGTGGTTCCTATTTGTTGGTTTTGTTCATCTGTCTTTTATGGTCATTGTTGTTTTCCTGTTCCATTACCTGTTTTTATTTGAGGAATGTATGCCTGAAAGAGCTTTTCTGTAGGTTTGTGAAGGTTGAAAAGATTAGGGACCAGTTGCTGGAATGTAACAAGCAGACCTATTGGGTTCCAGATTATGTTAAGGTACTCTATCTTTTCTTGTTTGTCACACAAAGTAATTAGCTAATGCTCTATTACAAAATTGGATAAGGTTTGCACTGGTTTTGGTTGCATATCACCTAGATTTGCCATCAATGACATTGATAGCTTATTTTCTATGATAGTTCTGTTTCATGTCTTACCATTTCTTGTTTGCAATATTTGCATCGAATGCCTATAATTGAACTGGTAATATGAAACTTGCAGAGTTTACGTTAGCAGCTGTTGCGAGCGTTGAGTTTACGTTATCAGCTGGTATATTTAACTTGATATATTTGTTAACGACAAATGTACGCAGGAAAAGCGGTTCCATAATTGGCTAGAAGGTGCTAGGGATTGGGCTGTTAGCAGAAGTAGATTTTGGGGGACTCCACTACCGCTGTGGATCAGCCAAGATGGTGAAGAAATTGTTGTTATGGATTCCATTGAGAAACTTGAACGGTTATCTGGTGTCAAGGTTGATAACTCCACTATGCTATGATCCAAGTCTTTCAAATATTTTTTTTTTACAAAACAGTAATTATATTCTCATATGGTTCTCTTTTGCTTGGTCAACATTGCTTTTGGTCCCTTCAATAAGCAATTGCTATTTCTGCGTGTCCTGAACAAATTATTTTCTGAAATTATATGACCAGGTTAATGATCTTCACCGACACCATGTTGATGGTATCACGATTCCCTCTAGCAGAGGTCCGGAGTATGGGGTGCTCAAACGAGTTGAGGATGTAAGTCATTGCTTTGTATTTTATACCTACAACTAGGGTTCCTACTATTGCAGTAAATATCGTTTCTAGTGACCTCTAAATATGGATGCAATTTGGCAGTTATGTTTTAGTACTATTCTTGATTTTTCTTATGAAATAGGATTAAACCATATTGGTCGAAGTCCTTGAAATATTTTTTAGGGCTTGTGGCAGTGCACACATTTGTCTAATTGTTGCCCATTTGAGATAATAGACCTGATGGCATGTGAGTGCTACTCCTGCGTCACTGTTAGTGATCTCTAATATGAGTGAAATTTGAAATATATCACAGTTTTTATCTTACCAATATTCTTTAGTTATGTTTGTACCAGTTAATTCCTTGAATTACCTTTTCTTTTTAGGATCAGTGAAACTGTTTTGGTGAGAAATCCTTGTGTCCGATTGCACCAATTTGTCTTATTATTGGCTAATAAATTGATGTATCATTAAATAGTACCTTGTTTTTGCTTAGGTTGTTTCTACTCTGTAGGACTCAAGTTCATTTAGAAGTCTTTGAGTTTATGTACAAATAGTCCCTCCATTTCAATTTACTTGTCGCTCTAGCAAATCTCACACTAAACTAGAAGGTGTAGCATATTACATTGCTACCATCGTTAATTCTTACATCCTAATCATCTTTCCCAAAGCAAGCATTAAAATTCCTTGTGAGGAGTGCTAGTACTAGTATGACTGCATTGATAAAGGGTAGGAAGGGAAATACGTCTCTAAAAGTGCTTTGGAATGTGAGAACAACAAGTATTTTGACAAAAAAAAAGAATGCTATAATGACCAAGTAAATGGATACAAAGAGAGTAGCTAACTGCTGAATGCCATAAGGTCACTCGCTATTTCTGCTTGTTTAGTTGCATTGTTATACATGTGATGTATGCGAACGTTTTTGCCTCTGAACTCTGAACTGCTATAGATATGAATGCAAAGTATATCAGTTCTTTTAAATGTTTCTTACTTAACACTGCTGTGATGTCTTCAGGTTTTTGACTGCTGGTTTGAGAGTGGTTCCATGCCATATGCCTACATTCATTATCCATTTGAGAACCGTGAATTGTTTGAGAAGAACTTTCCTGGCAACTTTGTGGCAGAGGGATTGGATCAAACACGCGGATGGTTTGTTTCACTTCACGAAATTTCACAGCTGTTTTATACTTGTGTCTGTTACTAATAATTTTAGGGTGCATTTTCTTCTTTTGCAGTTCATTTATGACCTTGGATGATATTTCATGATTATGTACCATGTTTTCTTGTAACATACCTATACAAATCATGAATTATGAAAGTGGAACAATTAGTTACACTTGCCTTGAATTCATGTTTGCTTGTTCAGAAGGCATGTGATGTTATTCATGAATTATTATGGTTGTCCATGGATTGTCTGTAGTAGTTTTGATAGCAGTTTTTTCTTTCTTCAATAATATTTTGCACTTTTTGGGAGAAAAAACAGTATCCTATGCTATTTTATGTTTTATCTGGGTGAACTGGTAGCAATGATCTGGTGTTGATTAAAAGAATTCTGTAATGCTTGTGCTTTTAGCATGTTTACTTTATGAGATTTTGGTGGGCAAAAACTAAATTCAGTTCCTGCTAATGATATTAGTGGAATCCTTGTTTATTGTGTTCTAAAATGTGTATGATGCTTTGTTATATGCATATTCATTAATTATATCTATCATATTTATGGTTTGATGTCATCCTGCAGGTTCTATACTTTGATGGTGTTATCAACAGCTTTATTTGGGAAACCTGCATTTAAGAATCTGATATGTAATGGTCTTGTATTAGCTGAGGATGGTAAGAAAATGAGCAAGAGTAAAAAGAATTACCCTTCACCTGTAGAAGTCATCGATGAATACGGAGCGGTATGTGGCATATTTTTAAAGATAATGATTTTTTTATATATTCTGTATCATTTTCTGTCTGAAGACACATGCAATGACTTGAGGCTTGCAATTGCATGGTATGTCTGAGTTAGAATTTGCAATTTAATTTATTGTTTTCTTTTATTTCCAGGATGCTTTGAGACTGTATTTGATAAATTCTCCAGTTGTACGAGCGGAGTCTCTACGGTTCAAAAGGAGTGGTGTTTTTGGTGTTGTAAGTGTCCTTTCTCAGTATATTGGATACTATTTGTCTTTCCGAGGAAAATAACATTGCTTCAAATTTGTGTGGTTTAAAATTGAACAGGTGAAAGATGTCTTCCTGCCGTGGTATAATGCGTATAGATTTCTTGTACAAAATGCCAAGAGACTTGAAATTGAGGGGTTCTCAGCATTTTCTCCAATAGATCAAGCCTCACTTCTGAAGTCATCAAATGTTCTAGATCACTGGATAAACTCTGCAACTGAAAGTCTAGTCAGTTTTGTTCACCAGGAGATGGACGCATATCGGCTTTACACGGTTGAATGTTTAACAGATCGCTTAGAATATTTGTTTGCTAGATGTATCAATTTTTATTTTCATGTTATGGTTACTTGATGAACTTTTATCTTATTTACCTCTGCAGGTTGTGCCATATTTGGTTAAATACATCGACAATCTTACTAATATATATGTGCGTTTCAACCGTAAACGGTTAAAAGGACGTACTGGGGAAGAAGACTGCAGAGTATCTCTTTCGACGCTCTACCACGTAAGTATATATTGTGCAGTGCACTGTTTCTACTTAAGTTTGTTTTATGGATTGATGAGAATAAAAATATCAATGCTGTATGTATCTCAATATCTCATGTTCACATTTTCATGTCTTCCTGCCTCTGAGAACTCCAAAAGGAGTCTTCATCATCTTTTATGTACCTCCCCTTTACTTCTGGACGTATAATGCTTATCCAGTTGGCAGATAATCTTGTTGCTATTAAACTTCTCTCCTTTTTTTTTCTGAATTTTGATAAGTGAAATAGCTTCAGGCTGAGTTGGACGCTACCTTTTCCCAACTTCTACTCCCTCTTTTTTTCACGTGCACAATTCCCAAACTGTTAAACGGAGCGTTTTTTCAAATATTTTTTTATAGGAAAGTTGCTTTAAAAAAATCATGTCTATTTTCAAGTTTTTTAGCTAATACCTAATTAATCATGCGCTAATGAGCCGCCTTGGTATCCACGTGGGGCGGAGAAGTTCCCAACTCCCGAAATGATCTTTTCTTGCTCCTTAGCATCTGTTACGTACTAGTAATATTTTGGGGTACTCTATGCATTAAAAAATCCTAATTAGACTGTATGTTTTGCTGGTACTTTGTTGTATTTCACAAAGACATTTTGTTAATCATGAATGCAGGCACTTGTAACAACTTGTGTGGCGATGGCTCCATTTACACCCTTCTTTACTGAAACTCTCTATCAAAACCTACGAAAGGTGTCAACTAAACCAGAGGATAGCATTCATTTCTGCAGTTTCCCTTCCACAACTGGGGAGGTAATTCTTATCTAAGCCTGTACTATGCTTTATTCCACCAGTATTACTTGTGACTTCATGTGGATTTTTTTTGCTTCATGATCAGAGAGATGAGCGTGTTGAGCAAAGTGTAAACAGAATGATGACCATCATTGATCTTGCCCGCAATATTCGTGAACGGCATAACAAAGCCTTGAAAACACCACTGAAGTATGTTCATAGTCTCATGATTTGTTTCCTAATGATTTAATCTAGAGATATTTCATTTAGGAAATTGAAATTTTCACGTTGTATAATATATTGACATGTGATACACATTTTATTGTAATGAAATGATAATCGACGGCCATGAAATTTTAGGAACCTTTTTGGTTGTCATAACATCGAAGTGTTTTAGGTGTTTAGTTCGATTTTGCATTCTTTCTTCATCTTTTTGTGTATATGGGCGTAAAAGTACGTATGCTATTTTCAATAATTATGTTTTTAAGATAGTTCAAGTTGAAAACCAGATGGTCTTTTAAAAATATTTTTATGTGTTGTTTCTGGTATTCCTTTTGCTTCATGATATAAAAGCTTGTTCTGTATAGTATCTTCAATTTTGCCATATGGCTTAACCAATCTGAGTTTCAGGGAGATGGTGATTGTTCATCCTGACAATGAATTTCTTGAAGACATAACTGGAAAGCTAAAAGAGGTTTGTTTATAAGTACTTGTCAGCAGTGCCTATAAGTCATCTCTTATGGAATTATATGACTGCCTTTGCAATTAGTTGTAACCAAAGTCTCCTGTGCACTTTTATGTTCCATATTCATTGCTTTCTCACTGTTGGCATGTCCCTTCCTGAGATCAATATTTGCCAAGGAATCTGCTTGTCCATATTTCTAGGAGTTGATAATCTTTATTATTGAGCAATGAGAATACAAGATTGATCAATTGGTCTTCAATATTTGCCACTTAGTGTTCATTTTATAAATGGACATGTTTCTTCAGTGTTGAGTCTTGACATACTTTACTTTCCAATATACAGTATGTCATGGAAGAAATGAATGTTAAGACTGTCACTCCATGTAATGATCCCATGTTGTATGCTTCTCTCCGGGCAGAACCCAATTTTAGGTATGTGTACCTAACAGCGTGAGAAACTTTGCATTTTTTTTATCTACTGCTCAGCACTTGTGTTATTTTCTTAGCGTGCTAGGCAAAAGACTGGGAAAGGACATGGGCAAAGTGTCAAATGAAGTGAAGAAAATGACGCAGGAACAGATCTTAGCCTTTGAACAAAGTGGAGAAATTTCATTCTTTGGTCATTGCTTGAAGTTAGACGATATTAAGGTAACATTCCATGCTTCTGATGTATGTTAATTTAAAGGTTTAAATGATTGCTTGCATGTCAGTTTTGAAGATTAATATTTGGTAATTGTGCTATTATATGTTCTCAGAATGATATGCTAGAAAGATTATATTGATTTGCTTTTTACATATATTGTAAAATACAAACACAACATTTCTAAGTTCTGGTTTGGCATTTCCAGATCATATCTGTCTAGCAAATGGTTTGCAAGCACACCTATTCTAAAAATTAGATTTGACATTTGTTTTATTTTGGGGGCATTATTTCTGATCATCATGATGAATGACATGATGCTACACTTTAGTTTGCACAGGTTTGCATTTAGTGGACTTATTTTTCCAACCTGCTGCGTCTTTAATTCTCTGAAACTTTTTACCCTCTAGGTGATCCGGCAATTTAAACGTCCTGCAAATGTGGCAGAGAACGAAATAGATGCTGCGGGAGATGGTATGTCAAATATGTTTCCATATGAGTAGTTTGTATCATTGTATGCTATCTGTCTATTTTATCATATTATCATTACTTTTTTTTTTCATTTAGGTGATGTGTTAGTCGTTTTGGATCTTCGAGCTGATCAATCATTGTTTGAAGCTGGAGTTGCTCGAGAGGTAATTAACTATATGATTTGTGTACTCCTGGGTATGACACCCTGGAGTACTGAGAATTATGTGTTAGTAGTATTGTTGCATTGGTTGATGCCTGAATTTGGTAATCTTTACCTGACCTACGTCATGTCTGACTTCATGTTGCTATGAACTTCCAGAGGCTGTTTGATTGCATACGTTTTCTCTGTTGTCTGACATAAGTTTTATGTCATGATCTGGGCTAATAATTCTTGAGCATTTCTGTTCAGGTTGTGAACAGAATCCAGAAGTTACGAAAGACAGCGCAACTTGAGCCGACAGACTTAGTTGATGTATATTACAAACCTATGGACGATGCCAAGAATACTCTGGTAGAGATTGTGCAGTCACAGGTTAGCTAAATTGGCATAAGTATTTGGTTCTTGTTTCATAAATCAGAACATCCTTAATGAAAGCTACTGTAATTTTGTATAGGATCAGTATATAAGGGATGCGCTTGGCAATCCACTAATTCCAAAGATGGCGGCGCCACCAGATGCGGTGAGTTTGGAAATTTGCCACAAATTTGATTTTCCCACATGTACACCCAAGTTATATACACTATCATCACCATCATCTGGTGTTGGCACGAGTTGAAATGGATATAAAACATTTAATCTCATTGTCATTTGTCTGGTTTGGCAGGTAATGATCTGTGAGGAGTCTCACAATGTACAAGACATGTCGTTTGTCATTTATATTGCAAGGGTTTCTCCAGTGGTCACAGATGATCTCCTTGTCCATGCCGCTGGTAAATACAACCTTATCTGATAGGGTGTATTATTTTCGTTGTTAATGTCATGGCATTCTCTTTGTTATATTCTGCGTGGTAACATAAGTGTCTATTTTGATGGAACAGGCAACCGTGAGCATTTTGATGCATTAAAAGTATATTTACTGTCAAGGTCTATTTCCAGATTGAAGAATGAATTCCAGGCTGGGAATGGCAAGGTAACAATCTACAACTTCTACTTGAACTTATTTTTTTTCAGAATACTTGTTCTTCACGCCTTAAGTTGCCTTTGTTCTTACAGATTACTGTGGATTTAATTGAAGGCTTCCCACCAATTGATCTCCAGCTGGGAAAACATGTTTTTCTTAGTGCAGGAGATTTCTACCTGGCTACTCGTTCTTGATTTTTCTTTCAAGCATCCCAATTTTGAGTGATTTGTCTTCTTTTTTTACTGCAATCATTTTACCCCGGGCCCTATTCTATTTGTGCCCACAAAGCGATGTATGTGTTTCATCTGCCATGAAAGAATGAAAGGGATACCTATCATATTGAATGGTCTAATCGAAAACTCGTGTATGCTGTACTGAATACTGATACACCCGTGTTCATGTGGCTACACACCGATTATTAATTGTGCCAATAGCGGTTAAAGCATTCAGTTAACTGTCTTTATTTGGAGAACTTCACCGAACTTGTCCAAACTATTTCACCTCCGTTCTATGTCATTCTTTGAAGGGAATTCTGTGCCGTCTATGGCTGTCTGTTGTTACCAAGCTGGATGTACCCTCGTGGGGCCCCTCTCTGTCAAGCATTGACGTGACTGGCCGTTATGTTGGACAGCATCATAGTAATTCAGAACCGTCAATTTCAGTAGCTTGCCAGTGAAACTGGCCTGCCATTTGAACATGCGCTGCCTAGAGAGCCTGACCAAGTAGACCTTGCCAGTGAAACTGGCCTGCCATTTGAACATGCGCTGCCTAGAGAGCCTGACCAAGTAGACACTGGGTCAGTGGTCACCCAACGATCGTACCCCCAAGTGCTGCTATATTTCGAGCTATATTTTCTTCCAACAGATCAGTGTCATCCAAGTCCATGCCATGGCGTTTTCCCTTTTGAGTCTAAAATAATACAGTGCCTTTACATCGACGGACATCATTATATAGGAGTAATAACGATGTCTGCTGTGCAAATGTTAACTGGTTAAGAGGGGACAGGCTTATGCCTTTGTCGGTCACCCTGAAGTTCTAATTAAGCTCACGAGGAACACAAATCATGCGGATGTTTGTCAGACAAGTCCTTGTAATTCAGCGGTTACTTTTCACATAATCTTGCGATGAACAAACGTAAGCAGCCAAGAATAGGTAACTTAATAAATCGTGTAGCACATTGCAGGCTTGCAGCCAGTTGCCGGGAACGAGAGAGAATTCATCAGTTGTCAACTTCGCTTGATCGACAGAGATCCTGCCTTGTGTTAAAAGAAAAATTAAAAGAAGTTCGTAGTCCTGCAGTGGGTATTCGATCATTCACGTACACTCAATTCCTTTGACCGTGACCTTCAATTAATCTCCCTCACTCAAACATTTGCGCTCGAAATTATTATCGTCTAAACTCTAACAGAGTGGCAAGTAGACACGCACATTTCCATCCTAATTAAGCTCTCGCACCACAAAGAGAGATGTAAAAATTCTCTCACAAAAGCTACACACAAACTCGCGAATTAATCAAATTGCCTCAACTCAATCACGTCGGCTTCAGGTCCTGGAACATGGAGTCCCACTTGATCTCGACGTCGGTGCCGCCGCCGCCGTCGGAGCACCGTTCCTCCTCGGCGTCCTCGTCGCCGCACCGCGCTTCCTCCTCGTGGTCGTCGTCCTCCTCCTCCTCCTCGTAGCAGTCGTGGAACATCAGGCTCGCCTTCTGCGACCCCGAGAACCGGCCGGCGGCGAGGCCGACGCCGCCCCTCGCGGCGGTGGCGCCGCCGTCGGTGATCATGAGCACCATCTTCTTGACGCTCCTCCTCCTCCTCGTCGCCGCCGCCGCCGCCTGCACGGCGCCCACGCGGACGGCGTCGTCGCCGCTGCATATCCTCGGCACCACGGTCACCGACGACCCCCTCCCTCCACCGCCACCCCGCGGTCGCGCCAGCCGCCGCGCGCACCGCGCGATGCACCTCCCGGCCTTCCGCACGATCAGCCGCGCGTACGACGACGACGACGAATCTTCCCCGGCGGCGGAGTCCTTCTTGGCGAGCTTGAGGATCTCGAGGCGGTGCTTGGCGACGGCGATGCCCATGCTCTTGAGGAGGTCGTGGTCGAAGTGCGCGGCGTCGCCGCGCTCCAGCTCGTTCTGGTTGAAGAGGCGGCCGTACTCGTACGCCAGCGCCGGCGCCAACCCCGTCTTCGCCAGCCACGCGTACCAATCCATCCCCATCCCCATCTCCAACCTCTCTCTCTTCTTGCACCTTAGCTCACTTGCTCACTACCAAATTCTACTACTACTACTGCCCATCGTGTGTGCAGCTCAGCTGCATATATAGCAAAGGGAAGATGAAGCATGCAGCTGCTAAGCTGCACGGCTCGGCTCACATGCTATACTACTATTACTAGTTTATTACTGCACATCGTTGCAATGGCAGCTACTAAATAAATTGGGCTCGTATTTGTATCTTTAAGGCAAATCTTGACTTTTTTAAAAGTTTTTTTTTTGGAGTTTTATGGGGCTTGGCCGGATTCTTGGCAAGTGTACAAGATCCAACACAACCGTTTGGGTCTTTGGACCGGTTTGGGAGTGCTAGTGCTTCTACAGTTCTGCTAGGTGCAGCCTATAAGCATGCGGTTTCGCTCATAATCAGAAGCTATCCAAACAATCTAACTTTGTATTTAAACTAGATTTTTATAAATTCTCTTTTCAAATTCTCGGAAATTGGTTACCAACCAACCGCTACTCAAAAATCTTAAACTCTCTCAAATAGGCCATTTGAACTCTGGTTCACTGTACAGCAGCGATCGATCGAGGTGTAGAAGTTGAACTCTGGTACACTGTACAGTAGCGATCGATCGAGGTGTAGAAGTAGTGTAGATCTTAAGCCAAAAGGAGACATAAAAACGCCAAAGCTGTCAGCCTGATCCGATGCAAATCGCTCATCACATGCACGCCCCCTGCAAAAAGGGGAGTACCATACTACTACCATATCTGATGGCTTTCGCTTCTACCGCGTATCATTGCAGAGATGTTTGTTAGTAGTATTCGCTAATTAAATGAGCACTTGCATTAGTTGCATTGGGCCTTTATGGTTCAAGTTCGTAATGGTTTCTTTAAGACCTAAATTAATCTCATCTATTCAGTTGAGATTTTCTTTTCTTTTCTTTTTGGTTGTAATAATGTCACTACTTGAGAGTCGATATGGAGGCAGGATGATGGCCGATGTGTTTTGTGGACCACGCATGGCATGGTATGGTCAGGTAGCATACGTAAATGCTGAAAGGACGCGAGTAAAGCGGTGACAAAGTGTGGCAGGTTCAGAAGATGGTAGGGACTGCATGTTTGTTACTACTGTTGCTGTTACTACGTTCACGTCGGATTGGCAGTAATAAAATCACAGTGAGAGGCCATAAATGATATGAAAGGATGTAGTATTATTTGCTGATACTACTACAGTATTATTATACCATCCTAGTACTATATCTCAAGAGACTGTATGGACTCGTGGTTTTAGGATTTGTCAAATTCAACTTAAATTTCTTATATTTTAGGATATATGGAGTAGCATATGTATAGGGGGAGAAATTTAAACTGAGCAAGTCTTTGGAATCTCTCCATGTGGATCTTTTCTTGTCTGTCTTGTAGCTATAGCTCGGCTATGAGCGTTCAAAAAGGTCACAAGATTAGGTCATTAGGCATGGGTAAAAGGGCAATTAAGTGTGCAGTAAACAAAGTTTGTGTGTGGTGGTAAACAAGGAGTGGTTGGAATCTTAGGGTGATCCTAGCTGCGTCAAACAAATGCTACTACCGCTCTACTGCAAGCTTGTTTTTGTATGCGCGATGTCTGAAATTAAAAGATCTTACCTTTCTGAGTTTCATAATTCCGAAAACTGCGTAGTACTTTGTACTATTTTCTCGAGGCTACATACTCTAAACAGAATAAAAGATACTAGTAGAATTCGAGAGTCAAACAGCACCCTAGTGCTACGTACTAGTGTTAGTAAATGTTAACAACACATATAGGTTGCGACTTTTGTATGATCGTATATTAAAGGGTAGTGGAATAGCTCTGGCTTTGCAATAGACTCTTTGGCCGTTGATCATAGAAACTTATTGCCTGGTGGCTATCCACATGATCAAATCACAGGAAAAGGATAAATCAGACCTGGCTTTTCTTGTCTTTTCTTGTCTGAGAGGTGAAAGACTTGTTAGCTGGAAATAGAGAGATTAGAATTGTCAAGGGCCATCGTAACCAAAATCGTGTAAGCCATACCTTAGCAAATAAGACACGATGTGAGTCTATGTCTGAATTTTGGCCAGAGAATAGTTGTAATTTCATCTCACACATTGATTGTGAGGAGTAATATATTCCCTTTTCCCCACAAAAAAAAAAGTAGTGGATTCCGTCATTCATGTATTTTTCTTCTTTTAAATCCAATGTAAATAATGTTACAAACTTAGTTTTTTTAAAAAAAGATAATATAGAGTATAGTTGTATTTAGCACTCCACCAAAAATCAAGTTTAAATTTGACCTACACATTAAGAAATAAAAAAAAATCCGTGTATCTCAACGTTTGAGTTGAGTTTGTACTAAAATGTTACGAACTGATATGTACATTCTATATGAATGTTATTATGACTGTGTTTAGTTCCTGAAAAAAGTTGGGAGTTTAGGAAAAGTTGAAAGTTTAGAAAAAAAAGTTGGAAGTTTATGTGTGTAGGAAAATTTTAAATGTGATGTGATGAAAAGTTGAAAGTTTTAGGTAGTTAGAGGTGAACTAAAGACGGTCTAATTTTTCCTTAGAATTTTTCATGATAGTAGTACAAGCTCTGAAGGCCCCTCACTTGGCGCATGCAGTCAGCGATGACGCGTGAGATGAATTAAGCCTACTCGCGTGCCTGTCCTGTCGTCTCCCACCCACACACCTAAGGCCCGTGCCCGTGGCTAGCTTATAGCTGCAGGTACGCGTCGCGCACCGTGAGCCCCCGTGTTTAGAGTGATCGATCAGCGCCAAATCCTGCCACCCATGCGCATCTACCAACAACCCGCGCGCGAGCGAGACTTGCGTGCCGCGAGAGTCGCGCGACGTACCGGCTTCGGCGGCGTACGTGTTGTATTGTGCGTAGGCGCGTCAAAATTAAGGCGGGGGCGTCGCGCGCGGTGGCTTCCCAGAGGATCATTGCGCCCGCGCACTTGCTGTCGCGACGCTGGCCGGCGGCCCGGCCCCGGCCCACACGGCTAGCCCACCGGACGTACTTCCTCCGGTTCCATAATTGTTTACGATTTAAATAAAGTTAAGATACCTTTTTATAATTTCAAGTATCAATAACTTTAATACTATCTGTCTATCTGTCTATCTATCTATCTATATACCTATTATCGCAAAATCTATTTCGAGAGGCATCTCGATTTAGACTTAACGAGCGACACGGACAATTACGTGAGAAGTACTAGTAGCGTTACAGACATGCATGCAAGTAGTTTTTGCTATTAGGTTGTGCATATTTTTTTCTTCTTATGAAATTTTCTCTTAAATTACTTATCCGATCTATAATCCAATTACACCGTTGTATTCGTAACAATTAAATCTTTACAACAAGATCTCACATGATTATATTTTGATGAAAAATCACAAATTACTTTTATGATATGTCTAAATTACTTTTAGATTTCACTAAGTTACTTCCTAGACATACAAAAGTAAATTCAGTAAAGCCTAGAAGTAATTTATATATATTATAGAAGTAACTTAGAACAAAACGAATGTAACTTTGGCATGCCATTTGAAGTAAATCCATTGTAGAGATAAAAACATGACTCTATCTAGAAATTAAATTAATCAGCACAAAATATGGAATTAACTAAAAACAATAATAAAAGTAATCACCTCAGAGCATTATGAATGTATAGGAAGTATTTTAATCAAATCTAAAAGTAACTTATATATATGATAATTAAATATATGATAATTTGTTCAATGAAAAAAGGTATTAATTAAAGTTACTTTCTTTTTGTTATAAGTTACTTTTATAATATATGTAAATTACTTTTAAGCTTTACCGAATTTACTTTTGTATGTCTAAGAAGTAACTTAGTGAAATCTAAAAGTAATTTAGACAAATCATAAAAGTAATTTATGATTTTTCATCAAAATATAATCATGTGAGATCTTGTTGTAAAGATTTAATTGTTACGAATACAACGGTGTAATCGGATTGTAGATTGGATGAGTAGTTTAAGAGAAAATTGTATTTGAAGTATAGGTGGATGGTGTCTCTTACAGATGGAGTGGTAGCTGGTTTAGACAAACCAGCTACCACTACCTGTGTAGTCACGTCCATCTATTATCTATCTATCTATCTATTATATTATTAAAACATCTTTGAAAGGAGGCACCACGTTCGCTGTAGGGGCTAGAAATTTCCACATTAATCGGAGAAAAAGAAAAAAAAGAAAAGGAGAGTCCAAGTAGAAATATAATCTAAAAGTAGCTGAAATTCAGAATTGAAAATAAGCAATATTTAAATAAGAGTCGATATAAGAACCCAATACGAAATTAATCAAAATTCAAAATAAAAAATAAAATAAAATCCGAAATTAGAAAAAAAAATAGAGTCCAAGTAGAAATACAGCTTAAAAATAGCTGAAATTCGGAATTAAAAATAAGCAATATTGAAAGAAGTTTCTATATAAGAACCCAATACGAGAGATTAATCAAAATTCGAAATAAAAATAAAATAAAATCCAAAATTAAAAAAAAAGGATAGTCCAAGTAGGAATACAATTTTAAAATAGCTAAAATTCGGAATTAAAAATAGGGAATATTAAAAGAAGAGTCCTTATAAGAACACAATACGAGATTAATTAAAATTAGGAACAAAAATAAAAATAAAATCCAAAATTAGCAAAAAAAAAAGAAGAGTTCAAATAGGAGTACAATTTAAAATTAGCTGAAATTCGGAATTAAAAAAACAATATTGAAAGAAGAATCCACATAAGAACCCAATATGTGATTAATTAAAATTTAGAATAAAAATAAAGTAATATCCAAAATTAGAAAAAAAAAGAGTTCAAGTAGGAATACAATTTTAAAACAACTGAAATCTGTACTATTATAAAAATTAAAAATGTTTTTGCCGGTATTTTGTTACGTCATCCGTGTATAAGTCGGTTTTTAAATTCTTTTGTTTTTGGAAAGACATATCCGTCATCCGGTGAAAAAAAGCAAGAAAAAATTAAAAAAGAGAAAATAAAACTTCTATCGTAAAAAAACTGTCCGACTCCAACTCCTCCTGTGGAAAAAAAAGGAGAGGCGACGGAAAAAAAATCGATACAAAAAAATAAAAAAAGGAGGGAAAAATTTATACCGTAAAAAAACATTCGACTCCGATTCCTCCGGTGGAAAAAAAAGAAGAGAGACAACGGAAAAAAAATCAAGAAAAAACAAAGAAAGGATATAAAAAAAAAACGACCGACTCCTAAAAGAAGTCCGACTCCTCCGGTGGAAAAAAAAAGGCAAGAAAAAATAAAAAAAGAGAAAAAAAAACTTCTACCGTATAAAAAAATAAAAAGTCCGATTCCTTAAAAAAAAAGTACGGTTGCCTCGAAAAAGGACTTTTTGTCTGTAATCTTCTCTTCTCTTCTACTTCTACTATTTTTTTTAAAAAAAAATCTCTACTATTATGAAAAATTTAAGATGTTCTTTTATCGGTATTTTGGTATGTCATCCGTGTATGAGTTGGTTTATAAATTTGTTCGCTTTTGAAATAATATATATCCTTTGAGTTGATTTTTAAGTTCGTCCGCTTTTGGAAATATAGGAGTCGTATAAAAAAATTCGCTTGCTGACTTTAGACGAACAGACTCCTAACCGCAGCTTATGATTTTATAGAAATATATAGATCTAAGCGAATTCTCACAGTGAATTAAGACTAAAATAGTTGTCACCCGTTGCAGCGGACGAGCTTTTCTCTTGAAAATAAAAAATTAAAATATTAAAAGAACACAATACGATATTAATTAAAATTTGAAAAAAAAATAAATTCTAAAAATACAAAACGAAAAATAAGTTTTCAATTTGGAATACAATTTATAAATAACTAAAATTTATGATAAAAATAAAGACTATTAAAAGAAAAGACCATCTAAAAAACATGACGAGATAAATTAAGTAACTGGCCTATAATAGAGTAGAATGGTGGCGGTTGATATAACATATAAAAACTGTTAATAAAACACCAAATAGAATCCTAATAACGATTAAAAGGAGGGACGGTAGGAAGGCCGTGAAGAAAACGAACAAGGTGATTGCCGGGACTTCTAAAAAGTAAAAAAAAACCCAATAATAATCATATTCGATTTTTAAAATCTCAATGATAATAAAAAGGAGAAGCAGCGGGCGGGTGTACAGGAGTATAGTTGCAGAGCCGCCGACGGTTGACGGGACTTCTAGGAAATAAAAAAGAATTCCAACGATAGTTATGTTTGATTTTTAAAATCACGATGACAATAAAGAGTAGGCGGCGTACGGGCCATAGAGGAGCATAGTGGCATCGTGTGACGAGACTTCTAAAAATTATAAAAAATAAAACCCAACAAGACAATAAACTCTAAAAACTACAAGGTTCAATTTTTAAAGGTTCGGAACTTCTAAAAAGTAAAACAAAAACAATGATAATCATGTTTGATTTTAAAATCTCAATGACAATAACGACGGGAGATAGCGGGCGAGCCATAGAGAAGTACAATGACAAAGCCGCTGACGGTTTGGCGGGACTTCTAGAAAGTAAAAATGAACCCAAACGATAATTATGTTCGATTTTTAAAATCTCAATGACAATAAAGAGAAGAGATAGTGGACGGACCATAGAGGAGTATAATGGCAACGTTTGACGGGACGCCTAGAAATTATAAAAACGAAACCCAACGTGACAAAAAAACTTTAAAAACTATAAGATCCAATTTTTAAAGGTTCCAAGGAGAATGAATAAAAATAGTGGTAGATCGAACAAGCAAATAAAGAAGGAGATGACATAAGGGGTAGCAACTGGTGTGACTTTTAAAAAACTATATAATTAGAAACACGGGGATGATAAGGTTTGGTCTTTCAAACTCTTAAGACAATGAGATAGCTATTTAATAAATTTTAAGTAAAATCATACTAAAAATATATGATTTTATTTAGGTGCTAGCCGCGCAATTGCGCGGGCCACCCAGCTAGTTTAGTTTATTAAAGGCACTAAACCAACAACATATATAGATTTATCATCTTAGGGTAAACTGCATTTTGAATCACCTTTTATTACCTAAGTTTTATTTGGATTACCCTCTATCCAATCTTTTCACATTAGGCTTGGTTATTTTACCTTTGTTGTGCTTTAGACCACCATTTTTTTTGAATGGTTATTTTTTTTTACGGTAGACCACCCTAACACTTTTGTATAGCAACATCAAACCTCTCATTTAATAAAGATGTGAATTGCACGTAAATAGGGAATATTGTTGCCATGAGAGTGTCAATGTGCTTGATTCTGTTGTTGTGCTCGCGAAGAGAGTTTGCACAGTCCAAAATAAAAAATGGTAAAAAAAATAAAACTAATTTAAAGTGAGAAAATTAGATAGAGGGTGATCCAAATTAAATGAAACTTAGGTAAACAAAAGTGGCTTAAATTACAATTCACTCTTTATATTATAAGTATTAATTTATTATATATATATTATAATAGAAAAATATATTTAAACACATATTTCGAAGATCGTGTTACTATTTAAAGCGTTAAGAAGAATTATGGAACCTGGTTACTAGTACAAGTGGCCGGTCTTGTCTCATAAGATGGAGAAATATGGAGTGTTATGGTGTTTGTGGTTGTGGATATGTTATATATACTCATAACGTAATGCTGCATTTCCGTCAACTATTGAACGACACATGTATTAATTTATGGTGGAAGGCCCGTCCCTAATTAAGGTCCCTAATCTGGCCTCTAGCATTATCAGATTATCCATGCTCGCTACATCTCCTGGATATGGGTGGGGGTTGGGGTTCTCATTTCTTTCATCCACAAAGGGCCCTAGCTGCTGCTGCATGCCGCCTTTGCCGCTATGATGCATCCTGCCGTCCAGTTTACATGCGTGTTGAGCGTACGTTACCACGAATGTTCGTTTCCTTTCCCCCTAAAAAGCAATGCATTTTTTTTCTTCTTATAAAATGCTACGGTTGCTACGCATTTTCAGGCATACCATTAATTAAAAGGATAAAGAAATCGTTATATCTATCATTATTATATTATGTAAAGAGAAAGCTACTGAAAAAAAACAGTATTACCCCGTCCAAGAATGTAAGAATTTTTAAAGTTCGAAACGGTCATTAAGAAAGTAGTTAAAGTTAAATGATAAAAGATTATGATTGATTAAGAAGTGGATGTAGGTGAAAAATTGAATGGTGAAGTGTTATAATTGGTTGAGAAAAAAATGTTGATAGAGAAGTTATTATATTTTGGGACAAATTATATTGTTATATTTTGGGACAAATTATGTTGTTATATTTTAAGACAAAGAGAGGAGTTGCTAAGAGTGACATGGGAAGGGTCTATTTAGCACAACTACAGCTCTAGCTTCCACCTTTTCTAAGCGAAACTGGGTAGAGTGCTATCATAAAATAAACTAGAAAGAGAGATAGAGTAGAGTATAGACCTGCTCCATAATTTCACTCCAAAAACCCAACTCTCCTAAAACAAAATTTAGGAGTTAGAGCTCTTAAAAAACAGGCCCGAATGTCACGGGTTTCCCGTCTCTCGTCAACGAGCCCAGCGTTGTCCCGTGATCACACGAACGCGAAAAGGGCCCAGTCCTGCCAGCTACGGCCCATGTCTAGATTGATCCAAAGCAATAGAGCCCACGCCATTTGGCGAGAACGTCGAAAAGCTCGAGGCCCATAAGTCAGTCGAGTCCAAATTTCCGCGCCTCCACCCGCCGCCTTCCTCGATCTGGAGAAGCTTTCCTCTTCTCCTCCGCCATCTCCATGGGAGCGCGCGAACGGGGGCGGGGTTAGGTCGCCGGCGGCCGATCGAGCGGGCTCTCCGTCTAGTGCCGCGCGGCGGTGGCGAAGCGACGTCGCCATGTTCATTCGATTTTGAGCTCTCTGCTTCTGTTTGATTCTCTTTCGCTATTTTTCGGGTGCGAGTTGGTCTCGATCGATCTCGACGCGTGGTGTCCCCTGCTGCCGGTGATAGGGTTTTGATGTGCGGGTTCTGCAGTTCCTGGATCTGAGGCCGTCTCCGGCGGCCGCCGCCGCCGTGATCCGGTCCAATCTTCCGCGGCACGACTGTGAGGAGAGGACGCCTTTATTTTTTATTTTTTATTTTTTAGGTGGAGATCATTTGCCACTATCCATAGTTCACGTCTGCATTCTTTTTTTTTTGTTGCTGATTCCCGTAGTTTTTGCGATGTTTTGGGCTAATGATTCAATTCTACGTGTGATCCATGGTGTGCTGCTTTCCGATCATCGCAATGGGCGCCAGATCAATCGGATATCCTGTTGTGTTTTGTTGTCTTGGGCTAATGAATAGGATCGGCGAAATGTTAGAAACCAAAGAGGCAGTGCTTCTCGACGTGGGCGAGCACGATATTGCATTTTCTCAAACTACACACTTCTTTCACGAAATCATTTCAAGCTGTACAATGTATAACCTGTATGGTCCATGGAGATCATTAATCAGTACAATATAATAATCATCGAAGCACTAAACACATCCTAAACTGCTCAACACGCGTGGCAGCGTCCCAAGGTGTTCGACACTGTACCATCCATCCATCCATCCATGGCGATGTCTTCTTCTACCTCGCCATCCTGCCGCTGTCGCCTCGCCGGTACGGCCGCCGGGGGCTCTTGAGCAGCGACTTCTCCTCGATGGGGAACCTGTACGGCGACACCTGGAACCGCCTCGTCTCGCTCCGCCGCCGCCGCTCCCGTGAGTGCGCCACCCACGCGGCCACGGCGGCCGCCACGGCGACGGACACGGCGAGCAGCGCCTGGTACACCCTGCCGCTGTGCCGCCGCAGCCCCGGGCAGTGCGCCGCCGTCACCGCCTGGAACGCGCGCCGCACGTACGAGCAGTCGGCGAGGTCGGCGAGGACGGGGCCGTACTGGGTCAGCCCGGCGCTGGCGTTGGCGGCGGCGACCATCTGGTCGTACATCGTCGGCGTGAGGCGGCCGGTGGTGGCGCACACCTCCGACGACGGCGCCGACCCCGTGGCGCGGCACACGTAGCCCCCCCACGCCCGCGGCGCGTCGGCGGCGGCGACCTCGCCGGCGGCGCAGGCGCGGTCGGTGAGGTCGCCGTTGTAGGGGTTGCAGAGGAGCGGCACGGGGGGCCCGGACTGGCGGTAGCTGGCCGGCGGCGACGGCGGCGACGACGCAGGGACGTTGGCGTTGGCGACGGTGGAGAGGAGGTTGTTGAGCACGGAGACGATCTGGTAGTTGACCTCCTTGCTCCGGCGGAGCGCGTCCGACGTCGCGGCGGCGTCGACGCAGGGGAGGATGTCGTCGAGCGCCGTGTGGCCCTGCGGGTGGAGCACCCACTCGTCCATGGCCACGCACGTGTCGCCCACCGCGCTGCGAGCACACCAAAGCAGAGCTCGTGTTAGTGTCTTAATGATCTATTACATCTACCCTATAGTTCAACAAATGGTTTCACTCATCACTCATCACTCATTCTTTCATTCCTCATGAAACGGTCTAGATCATCCAGGTAAAATCCAACGGACCAGATCACTCCCACCTTCCTCACCCCTTCAGTTCGAACGTTCGTTTATCGCGAATGCGCTCTGATAGATATCGGCTGCATGCGGCATGCCTGCATGCCAAGCGTTTGTGGCACCCGATCGAAAAGGTATTATATCACTCATCACTCATTCTTTCATTCCTCATGGAACGGTCTAGATCATCCGGGTGAAATCCAATGGACCAGATCACTCCCACCTTCCTCACCCCTTCAGTTCGAACGTTCGTTTATCGCGAATGCGCTCTGATAGATATCGATTGCATGCCTAGCGTTTGTGGCACCCGATCGAAAAGGTATTATATCGCCATCAATCACGTAATTAGCGTGTAATTAGTACTATCTACCCTATAGTTCATCAAATGGTTTCACTCATCACTCATCACTCATTCTTTCATTCCTTATGGAACGGTCTAGATCATCCGGGTGAAATCCAACGGACCAGATCACTCCCACCTTCCTCACCCCTTCAATTCGAACGTTCGTTTATCGCGAATGCGCTCTGATAGATATCGGCTGCATGCGGCATGCCTGCATGCCTAACGTTTGTGGCACCCGATCGAAAAGGTATTTTATCACTCATCACTCATCACTCATTCTTTCATTCCTCATGGAACGGTCTAGATCATCCGGGTGAAATCCAACGGACTAGATCACTCCCACCTTCCTCACCCCTTCAGTTCGAACGTTCGTTTATCGCGAATGCGCTCTGATAGATATTGGCTGCATGCGGCATGCCTGCATGCCTAGCGTTTGTGGCACCCGATCAAAAAGGTATTATATCGCCATCAATCACGTAATTAGCATGTAATTAGTACTATATGGCATGCAAACTAATAGTAGGAAATCTCAGCTTCATACACATATATGGCAGCCGAGAAAATAGTACCCCTCCACGTAATTAGCATGGTATTCAATTTACTAATTAGATAATAGCGCTTCTTTTATTCAATAATTTATATTCAAAATTTTAAACTCGCCATTTAGATAAAAGCCTCTTGAAATACTTTTTAAAAATCTCTACTCATAACTTTGTGCGGAAATAATAGTTTATATTCATAAACTTTACATAGGAAATAAATTCTATTAGGAAACTTTCTTCAGTAATTAAAAAATCTACGCATGGGATTCAAAAGGTTAGAAATTTTAAGTATATACTCATAAACATGAAAACATTGTATTAAGAAACTTTCTACATGAAAAATATTCTATCAAGAAACTTTGTACATGAAAATCATTCTATTAGGAAACTTTCTACATGAAAAATATTATATTATGAAACTTTCTAAAAGAACTTAAAAAAACTACCAACCGGATTTTATTAATTATACACAAAGTGCACAGTTTTATTTATATAATAAAAAATATAATTATGATTACATATGCATGCAAAATTATTCTATATACGGAAACATGCATGTCATATCTAAGCTTACCTTCATTGTCTGCAGAATGATATATGTGACAGGAAATATTTCCACCTGTAAGGCAGAATGATATATGTGACAGGAAATATTTCCACCTCGTAAGGGAAAAAGAAGAAGGAAAGTCAGAAGGACAGAAATTGAAATATAGAAGACCCAACAGACACCTTCGCTAGATTAGGAGTTAGCGAACGTTCGCAAGCTAACCGTTTCGACCACGATATGCCCTCCCTTTCATCCGATCGCATTCCTTTCCATCCCTACGACGACCACGTGCATGTGCAATCTCCGCGAGATTGCTGCCCTTGCTCAATCCTTGCTCAATCGCCTCCTTGCCCTGCCCCATCTGCCAATCGCCGCCACCTTGCCCCTCATTGCTGCGCCCTTGCGCTGACACTATCAAGCCGCATCACCGTAACCCGCCACCACCTACTCCAGGCTCGTGGTCGACCACCAGGATGGGAAACGACGGTGGCGATGGTGGATCTCCCTATTGAACATGTCGATTACGGGTTAAATTGAGGATGATTTAGTGTGGGATTGAATGGGATATGTTGGGGGAATTGATGCCCACTACACAAGAACCGATTTTTGCGATCAATTGGAAGGGAAACGCTTGAGGAGGTGGATCAAGGTGGCCGGCGGCGCTAGGGTTCACACGAGAGAGAGAAACTTTGGGGCTAGAGGTAGGGGACGCCTTCGACAGGCGGGCCCCACGGGCGGCCTTGCGGGCTACGGGGAGCGGCGGCTCAGCCTGGTGGACGCGATGGGCCAACGCTAGGGACGGCCCAAAGAGCAGAGAGGAGGGTCGGTGGTGGGTTCGTAGCTTGGTTGGGCCGGAGTGGGCCGGTGAGGGATGAGAGGAAAAGGATGGGCCAAAATGGCCTTAGGAGAGGGAGGAAGATTTGTTTTAGTTTTTCTTTTTTTAAAATCTGTGTTGCATTAAAATTCTTTATAATGCTCTTAAAATTCCCGTAAAAATTGGGTAAGTGTTTTGTAGCATGAGGAACTTAAAAAAATTTCCCACACGTCAATTTGAGTTGAAAGTTGATGATTTGTAATTGGTGAAGGCTATTTTTGGCTTTTACAATTTCTAGGAATAATTTAGACGGTAAAATTTTAGGGTGATTTTAGGATGCGATATCTTGTGTGTTCTTTGCTCGTGTGTGAAGGATGAAGAAGAGCGCGACAAGTTTCCTCAACGCGATGAAGCGGGCCATGAATTCGAGCTCATGACACCATTCTCACAGCTCGGACGCGTGCACGTCCAACGAGTGCGTGTTGATGATGAGCAAGCAGAGTCCCATGACCAAGCGTCCATGGACGAGTATCAAGGTGAGACAAACTTTCGTCCTAACACCGAGCTCGACTTGCAAAGTGATCAGGAGAAAACAAGCTCGGACCAACCACTGCCAACATATGAATCAGGAGGCTCGGTGCAGCAAAGTGCGAGTAGTGGTCGCTGCCTGTGAGCATCCCGCCAGTAGATGCTTGGGTGATATTCCCGATACAGACCACTCCTCCAGCTCCAGTGGGATGCCCCCATAGTCCAGTGCACACCAAAATAGGGTTATCTTTGAAATTTTTGTTAGTTGGCAAAGGTTCCTTAAGGAATAGTTTTATTTGTTTCTCCTTTTGTCTGAATGTAAGAGAGATGTATTCTTTGTAATTTCTATTTCAGTTTAGTATAATTATAATCGCAGGGACCTCCTTCTTGTTCTCTATGTTAGAAAACTGGCCGGCCCATGAAAGCTCGGCGCAGGTTATACTCTAATGGGCCATCACTAAACATGAAAATTGGAAAAGGGAATGACCATAAATAGAGAAGTAGAGAGGAGGATTGTATACTTGTAGATGAAATGATGAGTGAGAATGTTGCCTCTCTACATATCTTTGTGTCTCCACGGTTTTAGACATTATGCAAGCCCTCTGGACTACGCTTGTATCATAGGAATTGCATAACACGTTCTCACTACGACGTTCTACTAGAGACTGAGAGAGAATAAGGGAAGAACTTGTAAGATCCGTTTACATATCGTTAATCTAATCGTGAAAATAGTAAGAACTTCTTTTTCTTTTGCGTAATCATATAATCTATCTCGGTTGTCAAAATATACCTATATATTTTTTTTATTTAATTTATATTATTAAATATAGCCGTAGCGTTAGCACGGGCAAGTTACTAGTTATTAAAACAGCTCGAAAAGAAGGCACCACGTTCGCTGTGGGGGCTAGAAATTCCCACATTAATCGGAGAAAAAGAAAAAAAAAGAAAAGGAGAGTCCAAGTAGGAATACAATTTAAAAATAGCTGAAATTCAGAATTAAAAATAATCAATATTGAAAGAAGTTTCCATATAAGAACCCAATACGAGATTAATCAAAATTCAAAATAAAAATAAAATAAAATCCGAAATTAGAAAAGGAAATGAGGGTCCAAGTAGGAATACAATTTAAAAATAGCTGAAATTCGGTATTAAAAATAAGGAATATTAAAAGAAGAGCTCATATAAGAACCCAATACGAGATTAATTAAAATTTGGAATAAAATAAATAAATCCTAAATTAGCAAAAGAAAATAAAATAAGAGTTCAAGTAGAAATACAATTTAAAATTAGTTGAAATTCGGAATTAAAAATAAGCAATATTGAACGAAGAATCCACGTAAGAACCCAATACGAGATTAATTAAAATTTAGAATAAAAATAAAAATAATATCTAAAATTAGAAAAATTAAAAGAGAGTTCAACTAGAATACAATTTTGAAACAATTGAAATTGAAAATAAAAAATAAAAACATTAAAAGAACATATTGGTATTAACTAATTTTTTTTAAAAAAATTTCTGAAATTAGAAAAAGAAAAATAAGATTTCAATTAGGAATACAATTTATAAATAACTAAAATTTTTGATAAAAATAATGATTATTGAAAGAAAAGACCATCTAAAACACATGACGAGATAAATTAAGTAACATGCCTATAAAGGAGTAGAGTGGTGGCGGTTTATACGACATATAAAAATTATTAATAAAACATCAAATAGAATCCTAATGACGATTAAAAAGGAGGGACGTCAGGCAGGCCGTGAAGCAAACGAGTAAGGCGGTTGCCGGAACTTCTTAGACAGTAAAAAAAACAAACCGCATTGATAATCATATTCGATTTTTAAAATCTCAATGACAGTAAAAAGGAGAAGCAGCGGGCGGGGTGTATAAAAGTATAGTTGCAGAGCCACCGACGGTTGACGGGACTTCTAGAAAATAAAAAATGAATTCCAACGATAGTTATGTTCGATTTTTAGAATCACAATGACAATAAAGTAGGCGGCGAACATGCTGTAGAGGGGCATAGTGGCATCGTTTGATAGGACTTCTAAAAATTATAAAAAATGAAACTACAAGTCTAGCTTTTAAAGGTTCAGAACTTCTAAAAAGTAAAAAAAAAACAATGATAATCATGTTCGATTTTAAAATCTCAATGACAATAAAGAAGGTAGGCAGCGGACGAGCCGTAGAGGAGTACAATGGCAAAGCTACTGACGGTTTGGCAGGACTTCTAGAAAGTAAAAAATGAACCCAAACGATAATTATGTTCGATTTTTAAAATCTCAATAACAATAAAGAAAAGAGATAGTGGACGGGCTGTAGAGGAGTATAATGGCAACGTTTGACGGGACATCTAGAAATTATAAAAATGAAACCCAATGTGACAATAAACTCTAAAAAAATATAAAATCCAATTTTTAAAGGTTCCAAGAAGAATGAATAGAAATAGTGGTAGATCAAGCAAGCAAATAAAGAAGGAGATGACATAAGGGGTAGCAACTGGTGTGACTTTTAAAAACTATATAATTAGAAACACGAGGATGATAAGGTTTGGTCTTTTAAAGTCTTAAGACAATGAGATAGCTATTTAATAAATTTTAAGTAAAATCATACTAAAAAAATATATGATTTTGTTTAGGTGCTAGCCGCGCAATTGCGCGGGCCACCCAGCTAGTTCAGATTTAACTGATATCTGCTATCTTAATGATTAAGATGGGGTCGTTCTCCTTACATCCCATCATCCTAATGTGTGCACTGTGCTAAGATAGGACTCCACTAATGGAGTACTTCATTCGTTTTATAATATAAGGGATTTAAGAAATGTCATATCCCTCCAAAGACGAATGAAGTATTAGTTTTCTAAAATATTTACATTGTGAATTAACAAATTTTAAGCAAGTTTTTGGAGGCGGGCCTAGGGCAGCCCTAGGCCTGCCTTCGCCCCGGTGCAGTACGTCTTACGTGAAAAGTAACTACTATTTTATCCCTAATTATATAGATCTAGCCTATTAACACACAGACTACTAATCTATCCTTAATTATATGAGGCCGACCTGTTACAACGTACGGATATGTAATTGACTGTCAATGTAAAGACTGAGATGTTCTAGTACGTCTGTTTCATATAAAATCATTTTTTTTAACTTTTCAGAAGCAGAACATTCCATTCCGGTAATTTTGTTTTTGCCGATTAACTTTACTCAATCCATTTTAAATTATCAAAATCTCTTTTTTTTCAAATTATATTTAGTCAAGCAATATATTTAACGAGACAGTAACAAGGGAGAACAACTTACTTGTGCAAGAGAAGAAAAGTGCCGGACAGTATGAATGTTGCAGTAACTAGAATCCATCCAAAAATCACCAGGCTGCAGAAGAACTGAAGGTTACAACCTTGCAGTAAAAAAGAATTTTGTATTATATACAAGTCTATGTATGTTCTGTTATGTTGTACTTACGTGTATACTAGTGATTTCAGCCCGCACAGGGAGAACACTGCACCAAAATCGAACAAGAATTTGTCAATTATTCACTCGAATACAGAAACAAACGAATTTGACAAAATTCACCAAACCAGTAAAGAAATCTTTATGCTCACCAAGCCCAAGAAACGCCAAGGCCAGCATCACGGCGGCAACAACGATGAGGATTGTCCTTCTGCAATCACGAGAAGAAAGGTAAACAGAATGTCAAACGAGATCTTCTTGATGATGAAAGTGACGAGTTCATGGCGTCCACCAAGAAAATCCAGAGAAAATGATTGAGCCGCGTGACAATGTGACATACATGGTCTCTAGCGCGGTGCGGATTTTGCGGGAGTTGGTGGTGGTGCGCGCGGCGAGGTCGTCGGCGGCGGCGTCCACCCGGCGCACGACGTCGTCGACCTTCCCCTGGAGGTCGGCGGGGAGGGTGGCCTTCTCCACGGCGGCCGCCTTCGCCGCCTCGATGAAGCCGGTGAAGCCGCGCAGGCTCGCCACCGCGCCGTCCGACTGGTTCACGACGAACCGCAGCGTCGCCGTCGTGCTCCCGTGGAACTTCCCCTGCCCGTCGTACAGCACGATGCACCCGATTCTGCACCCACGGCGACGGCACCGGCGGCGGCGTGCAAAATTAGAAATTACTCCGTATGTTTCGTATTATAAGTCGTTTTGATTTTCTTTATCAAACTTATTTAAATTTGACTAAATTTATAAAGAGATATAGTAGCATTTCCAATGCAAAACAAATATATTTAATGCTAGTTTTAATGAAGCAGATGTTGCTAAATTTTTTTATAAATTTGATCAAACTTATACTAGAAAAAAAAAACTGAACAGTTTTGTACTTTGTAATATGAAATGGAGGCCTGGAGAGGAGAAATGGTTTTACATGGCGACGCCGGTGAAGACGAGGAGGAGCGCGAGGGAGGCGGCGAAGATGGCGCGCGAATAGGAGTAGCCGCCGTTGCCGCCACTGCCGCCGCCGCCGGAGCAGCAGCAGCGGCAGCAGCAGGCGACGAACGCGGCGAGCGCGAGGGAGACGAACCAGACGGCCGCGACAACGAACACCGGCGCCGCGCTGAACCCGACCGACTGCGCGCGGCGACAAGCATAGCAAAACTCGACGGCGTCAGCATCAAGAACCAGGCAGGAAGAACAGTAGAACACCAAGGTGATCGCATTGCGAGCTGAAATTTATCACGGGAATGAGGAGCTCACGGCGAGGTAGTGCTTGTCGCTGATGTTCCAGCCGCCGGTGTAGTACCTCAGCCCGCGGAGTGGATCCTTCCGCCGCGTCTGCGCCGCCGCCAGCACGAACGCCGACGACGAGTTCGTCCGCGACACCGCCGCTGCAAACATGACACGCCACCACCACACGCATCGATCGATCAATCTCCACACCTTCCATTTGATTTCATCAAGAAACAAAACTACTCAAGAACCCTCTCACCTGCAGCGCTGGCAAAGAACGACGACGCGAAGACGAACAGCAGGAGGAGAGCTCGCCGGCGAGGCGACGACGACGAGATCATTGCTGCTCCGGCCTACGGAGCTCGAGCTCAAGCTCCCGAGCAAATGCTTTGTTTGATCAGGGATTAATTTTGCAAGGAGATTTGCCGCGGGGTGACGTGAGTAGAACAGGTCGCGGACTCGTGGAATTGTAATGTTTTGGTTGTCGCGTGCATAGATATGGTCAATTGGTCATATGCTCGTGAGATTTAAGCCCAAGGACTTGCCAGGTCTTCGTCCACTACTGCCATTATTTTTTTACTAAAAGCAACAGAATAAAAATTATAAAAATGGTTTAGTCGTGAGCAGCCGCGTCCCGCGTCAAGCGGTGCTCTTTTGGAGTAGACAAATGCAGGCCAGTTTGCTGGTTCGTACTGCTAGATGCTAGTACACGTTTTAGTTGTTTTTTTGTACTATTAGATGTGATCTGACCATGCAAAAATTGAGTATCTGGGCCATTATGAAATTGACTTCATCTAATCCGTTGTTCGTTGTCATGATCGGACGGTCCGGACAGCAATCGTACACTTCAAAGATTTTCCTTCAGCTAAGAGCATCTGGAGCAGGTGCTTCCGAACTAGGGAATTGTTGTATAGTTTACTTGGCAGGTCAGCATCTTAAAAATTCTATACTCTAAACTCAACTCCTCTTGAGCCATCAGTGCATTCAGCAAGTAGGAGAAAGGGACTTGATTGTTTAATGGATGGTTACTTGTTGTTCTGTTGCTACAACATCACAAACCAAAAACCAAAGGTATGAAACTATGAACTGCACCATCCAATGATATCGTCGAGCGGTGAATACTCATTCAAAGCATGCAACATCAAATACATCATCATCTGGCAGCAACTCAAACAACTTGTACTGCCGGTACACCATCTCTCACGTTACAGTTACAATTACAGGTTTTGACTTTGCATAGTTGTATGGTAAGCCTCTAATCATGCAGGATTTAAAGGGACCTTCACCAATCAGGTTAGACCGAGTACAACCTTTAGCACATGCTTTGACGTGTTGCACCTTTGACTCATATGGTTAGATGCCATTCACATAGGATGTAATGCTACAACATCAGAATTTGAGACACCCAAGGCCATGGATATGGACAAAAAATTACATCGCTACATTTTTACAGCAAGAGGCCAATAGTTACAGTGGGCCCTCAATGTCTAACCTAGAGCTTGTGTACATTCCAACTCCCAACTCCCAATACCAACAAGAGGCAAAATAGTTGGAATTGGGGTTCCCAGGTATACCATAGCCAGAGCCTAAAATGAAAAATTCTACAGGTGCTCTTCCCCCCTCCTACAGGTCAGCATTACAGCATCTAAGTTAGAATATAGCAAGATCTAAATGCCATATCTGGTTAGTGTGCACTAGTCCTCGATTGCGTATTCCGCATCATCTAGCACATCCGCGCTTTCCTCAAGAAGATAATCACACAACTCCAAGAGCTCATCAGCAAGCGGAGGGATGTGGGGATGGCGGTTAAGATTGTATGTATGTGCATTCAGTGCTATCTGAGCCACATCATGCCTAAAATCCTCCCTATTTTTATACTCCATCTTTCGCACCTTGTCCCTTATAGTACCAAGATCCATTGGACGCTCAATTATGTCAAAGTAATCAGGAGCCTCTTTCTTCGTCACCGGTTTACGGAAAAGGAATGAACAGCTCATTGTCCGCAAGTGGTCAACTATTTTTTCCAATATGTTGGAGAGCTCAACCTGCATCAGTATGCAAACAAATAAATTAAGTTTAAATTCATAGTCTTGCAAAAAAAACAATGGATTATCTGCATTATTCGACCTATATCTCACAAATGGGTATCACATCCCTTGTAGCAAAACGCGGGTATCTATAAGTTCAAAAACTAAAGATGAACGTGCCAAAAGAGAATTAATAAAGATGATGATGTTGACGGTGATGATCAAACTGAATATTGATCAAAACAAACTATTTTGTTGAGAACGCACAACACAATGGGACAGTTTAGTTGAGAAAAACTAGTCCCAACTCTCTAAAGGTGAAAAACAAAACCAAGCACGACGCTGGTTGAAAGGCTATCATACAATTATTTTGCCCTTTCACAATTTCTACAAACAATAAGTTGCAGAAACAGGTATCTCTGGTGGCGGAATTACAAAAAGGTCTAACATACCAACATTGCTAAAACAATGCATAATCCTATTAAAACAGGGTTGAGAACAAGTACCTCTCCTCCTCTGTGCCGCTTAGCTGGTGGTGTGTATTCTGTCATATCAGCTGGGGTACGTCTCTTTGCCGCTCGACCTCTTTCAGGTACCCTTCTGTCATTTTTGTATGGCCTAAGATCAAGTAGGTCATCATCTCGAAATTCATGTTTTTTCTTTTTCTTGTTTTTCTTCTTTGCCTTCTGGAGCTCATCCTCTCTCCTTGCATCATATATCCTAGCTTCAATTAGCCTCTGTTCTTGTCTCTCTCGTTGCTCCTCAAAAGCTCTCCAGGATTCACCACTTTCCATTATTCCTTTGCTTCTTTTTCCCACCAGACCCCACCCCCTATCATGTGAGGAATTGATCTGAATAGGTTGTCCAGAAAAACCATTATCATCCTCTCTGTCTCTCTTCTCAAAGCTTGACAATTCAACAATTTTCCTTGTCTTTCTGGGCTCCTGACCACTCCTAAGTTCAGTAGGTCTTTGCTGATCTCCAAGCACCTTGGGCTGCTTGATAATAATTTTCTTACGAGGTAGATCCTTCTCAACTTCAGCAGGAGGCCTTATTACAACAGATGGCTTAGGAGTTTCAGGAGGATAATCATCATATTTTATCTTGTTAGATATTTTAATCTTATTAACCTTTCCAGTTGATTTCGAATCTGTAGCATCCATCATACGTTTATCAGAAACCAAAGAAGCTGAGATTGACATGTTCCTATCCAATGACTTCTCAGGTGCTCCACATTTGAATTTTACAGGGACAGGTTTAGCCTTTTCAATACTTTCAGGTCCTTCAGTTTCAAAAGCTTCAGACGAAACTTTTGCTACCAACCTCTTGTTTGATGTTTTTATTTGAGCATTACTCACAATATCAGGAGGATGAGACCTGATGGAATTGACATCCATTTCGGATGTTTCAGGGTCCTCCCCGTACTTGGGGCACAGTTTGTTGGTCCGCATGTGCCCGAGCTATAAAAAAAAAGAGTGGCATACAAAGTCAGGAAACATAATCATGTACTTGTAACAATTTATGCAAGAACACATTCTACTATCTGTACCTGACCACAAGCTCCACATACAAGAGTGTCTCCCCTTGCACCCTGTCTCTTTTCCTTAAAATAAGATGCCAAATAAGAATCACAGTAGCAAGATAGAATCAGCATTATATTAAAGCTACTCCTATTAAAAGAAGTTGAGAAATTCAACATATGAACCATAAATCCCTCAACAGCAGCATTAACATTTAATAATCCTTTGCAGGCATGGTAGCAAGAAATGAACTGTGCAACAACATAATCTTTCACAAGAGTACAAATTTGGACTTTGGTCATTCTATTTAACTTACTGTGTCAACTTTTTATACATTTGTATACAAACTAAGTTATACACTTCTAGATCATACGACAGCTTGGATCAGCATGCCACATGTACAAAACCTCTGAGAGGGTTTCGAATTCAGGGTGTTAGTAGGCAAGACCACCCTATCCCCTTTTTTGTTTGTAAGTAATATTTATTTCACCCAACCTTAAAATAGTTACAGTATATCGCAAAATTCAAGTAAACAAAAAAAAAGGTGTAATACAGCTTCCGGTAAACCCCCAGTATTCAATACAAAGATAAAATTCAGTAACCTCCAATAGTTAAAGAAAGCTATTATAGAAATCACAGTTATCTGGCTTACCTTGAACCCATCCTTTCCTGGGATATTTTTCCTTTTTACTAGAATAATATCATCATTTGCATCAAATCCTGTCTTTGTTCTTAGTTTTGAGGGTAAACTTCCTTCAGCAAAATTTTCAACCTGCACGCAATGGCATGGCTCACTCTGTTATTTTAGAGATTGCTTCTTCTAGTACGGAAAAACAATGAGTAGGTTTAGAGTTCAGGACAGAATTTCTTGTACCTCCTTGGCTTCTCTTGGTGTGCTCTCTTTTGGGGTTAATGCACCGGCATATGCAGATGATTTAATCATTTGGCCAGCCTTACCCTGCTTCATTTTATTGCCCTGATTATACATAGGAGTGCTATAATTTGTAGTTTCCACAGGCTGCTTCTTCCTCTTCATATCACTATCACTCTCTGCAACACAGTAGGCAATCAATTATAAATACTAGTTACCAAATTTGGTATCTGAAAAGCAACATATATGACTAAATTGGTAGTTAATCACCTTCAAGCAGTTTTTCTACTAGAGCAGCCTCTGCTACATCATCTTGAATTTCCTCATTAATTTGGGCTTGAGTATGACACCTTCTCATTTTAAGCCCTCTCATTCCATCCATTTTATCGCTTCTTATGTCTGTATTACCAACATCTTCATCATCAAATTCTTCTGCGTCTAGCAAATTTTCAAGATCCCCAGCAAATGAGTCAAGATCACTGTTAGCTTCTGTGTCACTGCCATTTTCATCGCCGTCCATAGCTGAAAGTGACTGAATTTGTCTGTCCCAAATTTCCTGACATTTCTCTTTAGTTTGCTGCTGAAGCTGCAGAAAAGACATCCTTTGTCCCCGTGCAAACTTACTAACTGGAATTTCATCCATTGTAACACCTGATGCAGCTTGTTCACTTGAAAGCTTCCTCACCATCGCAATCCGATGCCACCTTGTTAACTTGTCAATTTGCTCTTCTGGAACGCCAAATTTGAGTAGCAACTATTTACAACAATATCAGTGTCAAATCTCAGTGAAATAAAGTGTAAAAGAACATAAAAACAGCATGGCTGAAATGCAAGCATGGGATATATTCTTCCATGCCAACAGAAAAAAAAAATTACAGGTATCTAAATTATGACCGAGTGTGTCAATGGCATGTGCAGACTCGCAGTAGGTCCCACTTGTAATTCTCACGGCAGTTGGTATTTTGACAAAATGTGTTTGTTTTACATGGTATGAAGGCAATTAATATTTTGTTATTACAGGGATCCATGTGATTCTTCATCATACCCCAGTTAATAAAATAAACATCTGAGATAATTATATGTTCACACTAAAGCATGTTCCATGATGATACTAAGGCATCTCAGTGCCTGGAACCCCAGGAAATGTATTTTTGTGCATCATACTGCTAAGATTGTGAGGGCTGATGGTACCTCTCGAGCTGCATCCATGCTCAACCTGCGGAGATCAGCATCTGTTCCAGTCACAGTGGTGCCTTTTGCAGCAGCTGACTTCTTCTTATGTGTTGAATTGGATACAGGTGCTTTTGGAGTTACTCGTACATAGCTAAATCCTAGCCCACGGCCAGATGGATCACCAACACCAGTAATTTCTAATCTCTCTATATTTTCCTTGTCCTGCATACACCCGATGGCATTAGATTTGAGCAAGTCAAGGAAAAACATAATCAACACACAAGGAACCATATGCCTGTGCATTTAAGTTCTATATACAAAAGAGATGATACAAATGCACGTGTTCAACATACATTACCCACCTAGCCAGAGTTGCAACTGGGTATCCTCTATCAAAACAATAGGCTATCCAATAACATGGGCACAGGCAATAAATTTAAATTTGGCCAGGAAGGGTATCACCTGATTTATCTGTTTTCTTAATCCTCTCCTCCTCTTTCCCTACTGGACCTATCTCCCATCATCCCCTTCATCTCTGTTCTTTGTGCTCCTTACACCAAGGGTCTCTCTACTCCCTCGGTAAATCTAAATCTTTGTACCCTCCCTTGATTTCTCTCCGCTCACTCATTTTTTTCCCACCTAGTCTAGCTCATACTAGTTGGGTAACCATGTCCACTGGACATGAACAATTTTCATATGCAAGAATAATGAATGTTTAAATTATGGTTTGTGTGGACTTCCATGCAGTATGTGTTACACCCAACAGTGGCAGTCCAATTCTCAGCACCCAAATGCAACTCAAATAGAGCGATGTACATCAAATTTAGAAACCAGTCAAACTACTTTATCAATCTTACACAGTCAAAATCAAAGAATGTGAGAAATACACATACAAATTTAATTAATTTCCACAAAGATAGAATATATATCCCACAGGTACTACAAGATGGTACCCTGAGTCCCTTTCTCTACAATGTTAATTCAGTAAAGAGTGATAATGAAGGTTATCCTAAGTCTGTCTAGAATACATCAATTTTTACTCTTTAGTTCACATCGACAATAGCTGGTTTTAGGTATATAAATTGTCACAGAGAAAACAAGACATGATGGATCAATGTGATCATTAAAAGAATATAGTTCAGTACCTGGTTTGTACAAGCAACAAAATTGCTGGTAAGATTCCAGCTAGTGATTTGCAATTCCCTCTCAATATGAGCTGCAGCAGCAAGCTCAATAGCTTCATCAGGAAGCTGATTCATGGCAGATGCAAGTCCCACAGGCTGAGTAAGCTTCTCAATTCCTAAGTGCTTGAGACGATACTGGCCAGCTTGCATACTCTCATAACAGCAGACCTGATGAAGGGTTCCAGACAAAATAAACTCGGTAGGAAGCCATGGCAGTAGTCTAAGATTGCAACATTATGACTATTAAACAATTATTAAACTAAAAATGAACAAAATTTAATAACCTACATGCACAAACAATTTGCACAGTGGTATAGCATGATATTAAATTTTGAAACAAGTATTTCACATGCTGGCAACTGTTATACGGCCAATGCAATGTGATGACTGATTAATGTATCAAAAGTCACAAATGTAACATACAAGGCATTATCGACACAGGTGATGGAAGTAATTTTGGGAAACTCACATTTTCAGGTGTCAATAATCTTCTCAGTTCTTCCTCCGATGGAATCCGAAAATCAGGTCTCTGAATATAGAACAAATGTCCCTTTGGTCCTTTCTGTAAAAATCAATGAAGGACAGCATTAATTTTGGTTAAACCAAACACCCAACATCGAAAGTCAAAGCACCAGAGAAACAGAAGGAACTACAAGAGTAATAATAACATGAGTGATAGATTTTAACCCTTAAATCCGCGCAATGCTTTAACCGTTTCCTCACAATAGCCTCTGTTATAGGAGGCTGAATAGGTAATTCATCAGCTCGAATCTGAGGAATAATACCAGGCTTCTCCCTAGCACGGAACTCACGATATACATACACAAGAATCCGATTCAGAATATAATTCTGCATATTTTTTGTCCCCGGTGAAAATACTTCCATATGAGGTTCCTGCCAGGAGAATAAGATCTGTTATTTTATGGATGACAAGTTAAAAGTCACTACAAACAGATCTGCTGAAATGATGCCATGCAAGAGAAAACGTGCGAATATGTTTTTTTAGTGTAATACTATAGCTATGACAGATATAAAGGGGCAATGAAAATTGTGATTCACATTCCAGTCATTGAGAAAGTAAATACAATAGAAAACAGCTTATTTTCAAATTATATACTGCAAAAAAACAAAATGTGATTTTTCAAGTCATGTTACATAGAAATAATAGATCGTACAAACTAGGGAGAAAGAGAAGAATTAAAGAAACAAATGAAGATAATGCAACACTGCAAGAATTGCAATATTTTCAGAAAGTGCAACACATGACAGTGAAGCTAAAGCTAAAATATGCTAATCCAAGAACTGAAACAATCTATTAAAAAAAAAAGAAGAGTAAAACAACAGTATAAAGACTGAACTTTAGATAAGATTTCAAATAATAAGATGAATATCCATACAAAAACTAAAAATAATATTTATCAGCACATGTTCCTACCAATATAACATAATCTGCACAGCTATTTTTCCAAAAGAAAGTGCAAACAGGCTCCTCTCTTCAATACCTACATAAACTACAGTCCTATCTTTGCACAAATGCAATTCACCAAAAAATTAAATGAATAAACTAAAATAAAATAAAACTAATGGTGTCCAACCCAATAAATGAACATAATTACCCCACTAAAGTACTTTGAGATTAGTAGCCCTTCTAGTCAATCTGTGATAAATCCAGGAGACTGACTTTTTCACCTACATTAAATTCAAGGTAATACAACAAATATTTAAGAATAACAGCGCTTCCAGCAAATGCATCTTGAAACATTTTCCATAGAATATCTTAGGCAAACACTGGTTAAGAAAAAAGTAACATTGCAAGTACATATATAGATTGCAATGCTTCACCATCAGACCTTACCTGTTGGCCAACAGCATACAACTTGTCAATGCGACGAAGAGAAAGCATCCCTTTGGGTGAACGAACTAAAAGATAATCTGTCGTCGCAACCTTATGAGGAAATACAGGTGCTCTGTACATATTTGTCTCAAGACATGATTGGTGGGAGCCAGAACGAATGTTCCCCAGAAAAGGAGATTTGTCAGCGGGATCAATAGCAAGCATTGTACCCAGTCCATCACTGTTGCTTCGCAGGGATGTAGCTGTTTGGTCAGAAGGTGAAGTCTTCTGGTAATACGTGCACAGTCGTGCAGCCATTCCTGCATTTGCAAGAAGCAAAGGCCTCTCCTCACAGTATCTGCATTGGAAGGAATAAATAATAATGCATGTGGTACCACTAATGAACAAAAGAAATAAATTATCCAAATAATTAAAAGTAGATTATAAACCAACTTCACATAATCAATAGCAAAGTTGCACGTGCTAACAAAGAAACACAGTATTCACTACTTGGCTAAACTAGCAGTGCTTTTTAAGGAAAACTGCAACATTTAGAATTTGCATGTGGATAAGTTTACGATAACTATTATACTCCCATGATATGAGAAAAGGTAAAAGGACTTACTCCATCAAAAATACATGTCCATCCTTAACAGACAAGTCAGATTTTTTCCTGAATGCACCAGGAGGACGTAGAGGCTTATTCTCACCAGGTAATCTCTGTGCTTTTGGCCATAAATGTATTTCAGTGCGAACAACATGCAGAATAGAGTTTGGTCGCACATTTTGCATAGCCAAGGAGGTGTCATCCTGAAGCTCTTTTCCAGAACAGAACAATTTGATCTTCTCAGAAGGTTTAAATTCTGCATAGAACAGTTATACCATTATAAGTAACTATTAAAAGAAGCGTTCATCATTTGTTCATCTCTTCTGGGACTTCAAATTGCCCAGCGGTATTGGCAGGCAACTGATCTGCAAGTAAATATAAGTATAGCAAGGATGTTCACATTAAAAGAAAGTAATGAACAGTGGGACCATGACGCACCAAGCTTTTTGGAAGCTTTTGATTTTACAGAAAGTGGAGTTTCCTCTGCATTGACCAGAAATTTGACTCCTTTTCCTCCCAAAGTCATCACAATAGCAGTCATTGGCCCATGACTGCACTCATCTCCTTGAAATCTAGCAGTAAGTTTATTTTCATGTGGATACCACTTAGCTTTTGGTCTATGGAAGTTTGCGATTTCTTTGCTGCACAAAAGTTGATCAAAAGACAAAATTTAACGACTTAAAGTCAACAAAGAACAGAAAACAACAAAGTTCAGTAGTTGAAGTACACGACAACTAAAAACCCCAAGTACGACTAGTTGAATACGATTAAGACCAAAAAGCTTTGAATAGCTGATGCTACCAGAGCATAGAAATCTGCAGTGCAGTAAATGTAGACAAAGTCAATCAATATTGAACACAAAGGTTTCCACTGGAAAACTTGTGCATTTTCTTTGGTAAAAAATGCATGTTCCCAGAACTATAACCTGGCTGAACTTTGAAGTTCTAAAGCAATCTTTTTTTCCCCAATAGTATCCAACAATTGATCCTAAAAGGAACATATATTCAACTATAATCAAGAAAATGTATCTTATGCTTTCTGATGATCGATCATGACAGAGTACAGCTGCGCCAATTACAATAATCGAAAATCCAAGGCAAAAAAGGTTATCTTCACAAACATAGCCAGATGCCAGTTCCATGTCTACGAAAACATTTCCTCAAGACAACAGGACTGGCAGTTGTTCTCTCGAGCAAGTATGTTTAATCAAAGACAGATTACCACAGTTCTGCTATTGAAGAATAATACGTGAAAAAAATATTTTGGCTATGCAGGCACCTGAATAACGCTCAGATTTACAATATTATCACTTCAACAAAATAACTGAAAATGAATGCAAGATTCATAGAGTCATGCAGAGGAAGAAAAACTTACATGCTCAACTTTGGCTTCATGGTCTGGAGCTTCTGAGCAGGAACAGAATGTACCAACTTTAAGCCCATTGTAGCGCGCTTTTTAGCATGAGATCTAGCTTGCTGTGACATTTTCCTGTTAGAATAAAATTTGTCGTTGGAAATGTTGAATCTCCCACTCAATGCAATTGCTTGATTGTTATGGTCCACATTTTCCACTGCTGAAGTTTTCATTGGCCGAGTAACAATCATGGCACGAGCATGAGAGCGGAGGTGATCCCCATTCTTTTCATCTAATATTTCAAAAAGCATGTGATCATCTTTAAGGTCAAAGATTAGCTTGGGCTTTGGTACATCCTCACTGGGATCCCAAACTATGTTATCCAACCAAGATCCTTCTAACAACTCCTTGTTCAGTAAAGAGAGCTTGTTTAAATGCCGCGTGGTGTCGATTTTAACCGGTTGAGTTATGTTATTTGGTTCATCTAAGCTGTTATTCTCCTGAGCAGTCTCCTTTCTTAATGGAGAATAGCTGTTCTCAGGGGAACGGTAACTAGTTGAATCAGGCATTTCTGTATGCCCAAAAGGATCTGTCATTACTGAAGAACTATGAAATTTATTCTGTACATCGCAACACCCAGAGACATAACCCTCGGCCTGGTCTTCATTGTGGTCATCCAAGCTTTCTTCGGATATTGCACAGCTTATTAAGCAAGGCTGAATTGCGGTTGTTGGTGAATTGCCCCAAACAATATCATTTTCCCAGTTTTCATGCTCGAGTGGATAAAAATCAGGGAAAACTGGAGATTGTACAGCAGTAGGAATATCTTTATCTTTCATCGGTTGTTCGGAAAGGCACGAGTCTTTCAGTCTTAAGGCAACATCTGAAGTTGACTCATCACTGTCACTCTCAACAAAATTATCGTTCGTCTTGATATGCTTCAAAGCTGATAAATTTTGAATAGTGCTGCGTAGAAATACCTCCTCGTCTTCTTCAACAATATCTGTGAAATTTGTAATCTGGAGCTCTGAAAGTAATTATCAACAAACAAAAGAAGCATGATAAGACTATAGATATATTAGTAATCTGGAGCTCTGAAATGTATTGTCCAGGAGCAATGGCCACAAAAGCTATTAAGCCCTATAACTGGTCAGAAATGCCATTGTTTCAGAACTAGCTTATCATTAAATTAGAGACTCTATGTCACATAAAATTATCTAGATTACAGACCATACAGACAGCTATATACAATCCACATGGTTGGTAAAAACTAAATTAATTTCATATCAAACAATAGAAATAGGTTGAACATTAAGTAATTTTAGATTGTCAGGTGATGTCCCTCAAATCACCCACAAGATATGACTGCCACATCGTACGATGGGCCTTGGTATTCATGGGGATCTTCTGTA
Source organism: Oryza meridionalis (assembly GCA_000338895.3). Taxonomy (NCBI): domain Eukaryota; kingdom Viridiplantae; phylum Streptophyta; class Magnoliopsida; order Poales; family Poaceae; genus Oryza; species Oryza meridionalis. Next base: position 26,826,402 of record CM002529.2, read on the forward strand.
GATTTTTTATCTCATGATCAGTACAAAGAATACCTTTATTCACTGGGCAAATTAAGTAATTTTAGATTGTTAGGTGATGTCCCTCAAATCACCCACAAGATACGATTGCCACATCTTACGATGGGCCTTGGTATTCATGAGGGTCTTCTGTAGATTATTTATCTCATGATCAGTATGAAGAATACCTTTATTCACTGGGCGCTTATGGCGGTCCATTTTGGCTTTTCTTACAGGCTCCTGGGCTCCAAAAATTTCAGAGAACTTCAATATAACACTCCCATCCTCTATGCATAAAACTGGGAGGGAAGTTGCAGTTTTAGACTCAAGTTGCTCTTCAGCAACCATTTCTTTCTGCTTCAATAGAAAAGTAGGCAGATAAGGCTAAGAGATCATTTGAAACAACTATAGGATTATGAATAGAAATAAGTGCGAGTAATTTGCAAATGCAAGGGACTGGTGTATGACTGAAAATTTAAACTCAGCCCCATCCATCAGCACACTTCCAATGTCTTCTAGCAATAAAAATATTTTACAGAACCCATGATAATTTTCCCAAAATGAGTGTAATTAAGCTCCACAGAAAACTCCTGTCTCATCAAACATTTCCCAAACCTAAACTGATTTTTTTATGTGACAGGAGGAGAGATACTCAAAAACAATTAACCATGAACTAAATTCTGGTTTGACAATAATTCCAACTATACATGCCATGCGGCTATCCAGTTTTGTTCAAGAGGGAGGGAAACAGTTCTACAAAAAGAAAAAACAGCAAAAATACCTGAAAAGCTTCACTTTCAAAACTTTCTTCTGGTTCTGATAACGAACTAGACATCTTTTCAACAGCAAGGTTGTCATTTGACGGTGCCATATCCAGTTGCTCAGCTGAAGCTACAATTAAATAGATAAAGGGAGAGAAGTGTCAGTGAAAGGAGAGAGAAGAAGTGGAACAAGTTCTAATACCAGGAACAATTAAGGTAAAGTACAATTAGGGATGCACTCCATTATTACCTGAAGTGCAGTTTTGCACAATACTATCACTAGGCAAATCATTATCATTTGGTGGTTCTTCATCCTCATCGTAGTTCTCCTCATCAAACACTGAAACTTTACTATTGACCGAAGCATAAACTGCATTTGAAGAGAGGTAATCTTTTTTGGATAGCAAATGGTCCTCCTCTGTAGCTGCTTCAACTTCAGGTCCATCATATTCTTCATCAATATCTTCATAATCAACAGCATCTTCTGCTTTTGCATCATAGTCTACAGGACAGTAAAAGGATCAGGCATCAATTATTTTATATGATTTGCTATAGAACAGAAACTGGAGCTGACAGAAAGGGCAGAAAATAATGAATTGTTATAAACAGGGTTAGGCGAAGAAACAATAAAAATATGCATTATAGAGTTGCGAACTTGCGATTTACCTTGCTCAGAAGGATCAGTTGGTGCTGCAGAAGGCTTGATCAGCTATATAAGCAAACGACAGTATTAACTTGTTTGACAAGGAAAAGATTTAAGTCAAATTAACTTAACAATGATTATAAGATAGCATACATCAATGTCTTTCAAAGATGGGCCAAGCTTGTCCGCCAGTGCAAAAAGGTGCTCCTTTGCATCCTGGTAAATCAAGGAAAATAGAAGTGATATAACAGAAATGCGGCTATAACTTATTTCATTGTATACAATACTAACTCTATCCAATGGTGTGGACGTGTGGTAACAAAATCAATACTGACACATTTTTAGTTTGTGGGGTATAAGATGCTCAGTACTTATGTTGGATCCTATCAAGAAATTGGTAACTCTAATTAGAAAAATATATAAAAGTTAAATGTTCAGGGAAAAATAATAAAGGACTCGTGTTAAATAAAATGTAGTGAATGGACTGCCATTAGAGGTAGGTCCATGCTGCTGTAGTGCCAAGAAATTAACTTATGATGGTGAGTGGTGAGATGAAAGGACTACATCCATACTGCCAAAACAATAATCCCTACGTCCCAAATTATAGGGCGTCCTTGTTTCAAGGAAAATCAAACTCAATAAATTTTGACTAATAATTACACTAGCAATATCTATGCTAAGTATTATGCATGTTATATCATTAGATTTGTGTTTTAAAATACTTTATTGTGATACTAATTTTATAGTTGTTTGATAACATAATATGAAATAAATTAATGGTCAAAGTATGTCATTGTAGACCGTGTAAAAAAATATAGGCCTTATAATTTGGGACGGAGGGAGTACATCAATATTACATTGAGTAAACTTTTTTTTGCATATATTCCTCCTACACTGCTGTAAATTTACCCAATCCTTTAATTCGCACACTCTATCCACATCTCAGTGTAAAGGAATTGTGTGAATCATTCAGTGGCAAATAAAAAATTGCCTCCCACCTAACAAGTTCTTTACTGGACTATATCATCTAGGAGAAATCACAGGGTATCCACACAGAAATGCTAACTAACATGCATATTCTACAGTATATCTGCTAGAGGCAGCATGATATTTTTTTTAATTAAGAAACATGTGACAAAAAAAGGATATTCCGCCATTTCAAAAATTGTTCAACTACCTCGTCGAGATAGTCAGCATCCAAGTCACCAGAATCATCAACATTGCCGAACATGAAGCCCAAGAAGTGATTCCCTCCACCAGGTTCATCATAATCCTCATCATCATCATCATCTGCAAAGGATAACAAAAATAGCAACAGCATAACTGGTTGGATCAATTAACTCAGTATTAATTGATCAAGTATAATCAACACTCATCAATTATTATGGTAAATCAATAATCCAGATTGTAGAAGAAAAGGACAAAACAATTAAAACTTAAAAGCGATTTTGTCCATCCCCACACTGCAACTCACATCCTAAAATTATTGTCCACAAAAACAGATGGTGTTATTATGAATTCAGATTTTAAAGAATTGACATCTCATCAACAAAGTCAAATTCAGAACTTAGAAAGACTGATAAAAAAGGCTCGCAGAATGATGCTAAACTCTTGTAATGCAACATGTGTAAACAGAAGAATGTTGCTTTACAGCCATAAACGATTCTCAGAGGGTTCATGTGATCTTTTGGCAATTGAGAATCTTAGACAGTCCGTTGTTTCATTCTACAGCTTACTTCACTTCCCTACCGAAGAAAGATACATAGCAGACGCAGGAATGAGCACCATGCATGCTGCATTGAAAATTCACTTGGCTAAAATATGCCCTTATCCAGCTAAAGGATCTTTTTTAATTCATCATTACTATATGTATTATGAATTCCATATTTAGATGAGGAAACTGGAGTACAACTGGACATAGAATTCTGTTCTCTAAAATGAAAAAATATATATAGTAATCAGTTGTGGCAATAGTTGATCTTGTGCATCTCGTTTTACCCAGATTGGTTGGCTATGCAGTCACAATTCAAAACGGAAAGAATACATAACTATTTATATAGTAAAAGATACTAGCATGCTGGTATTCCTTCAGGGCTTAGAAAGTTCATGACAATTGATAAGACAGCACGGGGAGCTTGCTGAAAGAAACAGCTTTTGTCCAAACCCCTCCTAAACTTTCAAAAAAAATGATCATCTAATCATATATATAGGACACCAGACAGCAAGCCTGCTCATCAAATCCAACCTTCATTACCAGGCACCGAATTTACAGCGTAATGTGTAAGCCTGGCCACAGAGAAAAACACAAAAGTAACACAAGCACGCGGACCGAAACGCACCAAAACCCTGCCTCCTCGTCGCAGCAATTCACAACCCTAGACAGTCCCACCCGGGGATCGAAGCTCGCGTCGCGGGACCACAGAAACCAAACCAAAAGGCAACAAGCTCCGTGGAATCGAGCTCACCTGCGGCACTGGTGGTCGGGTTCTCGTCCTCGCGGCGCTCGCCGTCGCCCATGGCTTCCGCCACCGCCGCAGCCGCCGCCGACACCCCACCAACAACAACGACGAGGACGCCTCCGCGCCGCGACGGCGCAAGCCGCGGCCGCAAACCCTAGACCGCCAGATCCCCCCCCCCCCCCACCACCGCCGGGCGCGCAGGCCACCGAAACCCTAGCGACGCTTCCGGTGGAATTCGCCGGGCGCTGGACCGGAGCTGAGCGCAGCGAATTACTCCCAAATATAAATAAACAAAAAATTCGCCAGGAGAGGAGCGCGTCGCGGAGAGGTGGAGTCCAGCCAGGGAACCCGCGGGGGGGTGGGGGGGCGATTCCCCTCGATCCGCGCCACGTATGGGCCTCCAACGTCAGTCGCACGAATCTCAAAGCGCGATGGCGGCGGGGACAGCGTCGTCCGCGTCGACGGCGGCGCCGGGGTCCTGCACGAAGGCGGCGGCGGCGCCGAGGAGGGTGGCGGCGGAGGGGCGGGGAGGAAGGGTGGGGGGGGAGGGGGATCGCGAGAGCGGCGGAGGGATCGGTGAGAGGAGAGGGCTCGGTTGCCGAATGCGGGGTGCGGATCGGGGGCGGCGCGGGTGGGGGGTGCGGGCGCAGGCGGGCCGGGCTGGCGCGAGATCTGGGCTGTTTACGCGGTGGGAACCGACATTAGATTGGTGGGCCCAATCTTCCCACTGATGGGCCGTCACTCCTTTTATAACAGCCCATGGGCGGACGGATCACCTCTCTCCAGCCCTTTTCTGGGAGAGATTTAAATATTTACCACTTTGTGACAATTAACTATCTGTCACTTGTCACTGGACCCCTATGTCACTGGACCCCTAATCTAAACAAGGCTAATAGTTACTCCATCCGTTCCATAATGTAAGAGATTTTAAGTTTTACTTGCAACGTTTGACCACTCGTCTTATTTAATTTTTTTTGAAATTATTATTTATTTTATTTGTGACTTACTTTATTATCCACAGTACTTTAAGTATAACTTTTCGTTTTTTATATTTAAAAAAAAATCGAATAAGATGAGTGGTCAAACGTTACAAGTAAAAACTCAAAATCTCATATATTGTAGGAACGGAGGGAGTAGATACTTAGACGCCCCGTTTTCTAGATTGCCCCCAGTCCCACAACTCAACTCCGGTCGCTATTCACACATAACATGTTGATGTAACCTTTTGGCATATTGGACTTGTAGTGAACTACTAATATAAATTTTGCAAACTTATAAACCCTAGATTGAAAGTTTATGGGCCTAAATAAATCATTTAAGGCCCTTTCGAACGTAGGAATCTTATAGGAATTCCACAGGAATTATAGTTCAATTCCTGAAAAAATCCTCCATTCCAAAAGAGGCCCTATACAAGTTGGGAAAATAGTACTAGAACGTTTTTTTTTTTCTTCCAGGTGTGAAATACACCCTGGCTGTGGTACATCACTGTACTGAAGCACAGTATACATGTGACAACTATATCTTCATAACAGGGAGAGGAATTCCCAGCAAAAACTTCTGCTGGGTCTAATCTATGCAGGTATCGGTGAATGGCATTTTACAAAGACTTTTGTAGAATTGACAGCTATACTTTGGCTACAAAGGTTTTGATGTAATTTTAGGCTACGGCTTCTGCCCAGAAAACATGATGAACGACCTTTGGACCTTGCTGCTGTAATTAACAAGACCGCAGGATTTGCACAAGTCTTCGAGCTCTCCTTCGGTGAAGTAATTGTAGCTGGTGTTAACTGGTCCAACAATCTGCAGTATATAAAGCAGCAATGTGAGTATAACTGCATAAGCTCATAGGGTTAGATAAGCAGAAAATAAGTAGAAAAAGTTACCTGTCTCAGTGGCCGCAACGCTTCAACAGAGAAGGGATTGTTCCTGGGAGAAGATAAGAAGGTTGTTGCTACAAAGACACCACCAGGCCTCAGGACTCGACTTATTTCAGCCACCTGATAATTAAACAGGAGCAGAAGAACAGAGATTCAGGTGAAAGCAGTTTAAAGTGATGACAGTTTTACAGAACAATTCATTATCATAAATCTGGAGACTCCAATACTGCTATACAGACCAAATTAGTCACCTTAATCATGAGAGCAAATTGGAGAGATACTAACTGCATTCGAAGGGGAGGGCCAGCAGTGGATAGCAGCTCCAGCATGAATGGCATCAATTGAAGATGAAGCAAAAGGGAGTCTCGAAATATCTGCCCTTACAAGAGCAAGATTTCTGTGTAAGCATAAGAGGAAAACAGTTAGTTGTGCGCCTGGCATGAACTAAATAAAGATTGGAGTATTTGTCTTAAAAAGCACCAGATGGAGAAAATAGAATTCTGTGTCAATTGCAGTTCATTTGGATGTTAATCACGTAATTTTTGTGTTGCCTGGTAATTGATGCATAGATTAAATTAAACTACATAAACTAGTAGCTTCAAACAGACAAAGTGATGCTCTGCAAAATGCTTAATTGATAATATATTTATGTTAGAAGTGGTTAAGGTTATGTCTTGTTTCATTTGTGTGACATATGCTGTAATTTTTTGTACTCACACGTAAAGCAGAAAGGATATTAACGATATTCAGAGACATGAAGAAGAGAGCTCACGTGTTTACAAGAGTATCATCTTGCTGAATAAATTCATAACACTGGCGAAGCATATTCTCGGAGAAGTCCAAAGCAATCACAGCTGAGTACGATCCAGATTTTGCAAATTTTCTTGTGAACAAGCCACTGCCACAGCTTACATCAAGAAGTACACCACCAGCAACTGATTGGAAATAATCTTGAGCCATTTGAAACTGATGAAACCAACAACAGATCAGAAAAACATACATAAGAAATGATTATGTTCTATAGTAAACACTTGGTGAATTAACATTGCTTCTTTACTTATTGAAACAGAAATATATTACACCACAGGTCATGTTGGCTAGAATTTGTTATTTAGTAACGCCGAGATATCAAACAACGAAGGGAATGTCCTAGAAATGAACCTCTTCGTCAAGTCCAGGGAATCCACTTCGATTGAAATTTTGACGCCACCCTCTTTCATAAAGAAATGAGACGAGTGGGCTCCTGAACAGCTCAGTTCTAGCTGGCTTCAATTCACTATATTCTTTTGTTCCAGAAGTGACAGTGAGATCCAAGAAGATATCTTTGCTGGTGAATGACTTGTTGCACTTTGAACATTTGAACCCAGACCTATAAATTGATGGCCTGGAGCATGCATAAAAGGAACATATCATAAATGCCAATCTAACAAAACATGCAAAACATAATGTAGAAATGAAATTGTACGTACAAGTTTATGCCCGATGGGCCTTTCCTTATCAATGGCTCATAGCAAACAGGGCATGCAAACACCTCGGCTTCTGAATTGTTACTCTGCGGTACTTTGCTTTCCTATTAAGTGTAAACCACAAAGACAATCAATTCTTCAGTTTTTTTTTAATAATGGAATTCATTCCAGCCTTTGCTTCAAAGAAGCTACAGCCAAATTCTTTAGTTTTACACAGAACGAAAAAGGCTATCGTTATTGTCAGGTTGGAACTCCAAAAGTCCAAGATATAACACACAAACAGCAGGGCAGGGTCTAATGAGAAACATCAGACATTCAGACGCAATGTGATTATTAACAAGCCCATCTCTGCCCCAGCATACATGGGCACCTTGAATAAGCAGAAGTCAAAACCACCATGGTATATGTAGGTGCCCCGTTACTGCTAGTCATCATCAGCATGTACCCGAAACCCAATTTACCCAAGTGGTCACTAGTCTCAAGTCTCAAAAAACTTATAGCTCCATAAGTCCATGTAACTTCTCAGCTGATCATCCACAGATAATGTATCTTGTCAGTATTCTACGAAGCTTCTTTGCAGATATATGGCCTCCTATGCACTTATAGCAAAGAAGAGATAGAAACAGCTAACCATTTACAGCAGAAGCAAGAAATCGCCTCAGTGCGCAAGAAAAAAAAAAGAATCGCTGCGAGATTTCCACTAGCTCCAGACCACCTAGTAGCTGACCTGCAGGTCCGCATAACGCCGAACACCTGTCAGGCAAAGGGGCGGCAACATCAAATGACTTAAAACTCACCGGCTCGACGGCGATCGCGGCGGCCTCGACAGCCACCCGGCGAGCGGGGAGGCGGCGGCGGCCGAGGAGGCGGAGCGGGGCTCGGGCCCGCGGGAGCTGGAGCGAGGCGCCGGAGGAGCAGGAGGCCGCGGCGGCTGCTCTGACCGCGAGCTCCATGGTCGGGCGCAGCGCACGCACGATTGATGATTTCACTTGCAACGTTGCACGGGAAAAAAGACGAGAGGCGACGCTTAGGTAAGTACGGTGGGGGGGGAATCCCGCGGTTGTGGCGGGAGAGCGTCGGCGTTGCGCGAGCCGCGGCCGTTCGCGCGGTGCCGGTGCCGGTGCGGTTTTCGCTCCGATGGGTCGCGGATTTTTTTTTCCTTCTCGTATGGCCCTGTTTATAAGTTTCCAAAATAAAAAATTTCACGCTACAATATCGAACGTTTGAACAAATACATAGAGTATTAAATGTAGGAAAAAAATCAACTATACAGATTACGTGTAAATTGCAAGACGAATCTTTTAAGTCTAATTGCGTCATGATTTATCAATGTGGTGCTACAGTAAATATTTGCTAATAACGGAATAATTAGGCTTAATAAATTCATCTCGCGGTTTCCTAGCGGAATCTGTAATTTGTTTTGTTATTAAACTACTTCAAATGTGTGTCCGTATATCCGATGTGATAATCAAAATTAAAAATTTTCCCAATTAAACAAGGCCTATTTACGCGACTCATTCGCATGCCAGATGCCACATCTCATGTCTCAACTCCAATTACCACGCGCTTACGATACCTAGCTAAGTTTATAGTATAACATACGATTAGTGAAGTATTTTACTATTTTAAAATTTAATATAAATTGATGTATTTTAAAATATTTTTTATATTTTTAAAAAAAAACATGATGTCTGGTCACTTGAGAAGCATGCATGTAAAAATGAGAGCTTTCTCTTCTATATGTCGTTCAAACGATCACTCCCTAAATCGACAGAGAAACATCGTTGATTGCCCACGACGATGAGATCGAGCAATCGGAGCCTGAGTTCCAAACTTCCAATAGCATAGAAATGTCCAACCCCTTTCTGGATTCAGCCAGGGAGCACGTGTACAGATGTGAGTCCGTGGTTGGAAGAAAAATAATGAAACATGTGGTTCATATAGGTTTAGACCGGAAATGTAACATTCTACTTCTGTCGTGTTCATCTTTGGATCTCTTATTTCTCTGGCTAATTCAACTGGATATTGAGTTGAAGTTTTGATATGGGATCTCTCTCCGTTGTCTTGGTCCTCTTCTTGTAGTTATAGCTAACATTGCACGGGGGATAGAGAGTTGTTTAGATTCGTTGTACTAGATTGTGTCACATTCTTATTAATTACTGTAAGTTTATTTTGAAACGAAGATAATAAGTTTATTGCAACGTACGGCAGTTGTTAATAGTTGAGGAAAATTTCGCAGGATTTATAACTTTACATGATTTTGCAAGAAAACTCTCGTATTTGTAACTGTCATGATACATTTGCTTTCGGAGATTTCGTCTATACACGCCATTAATTAGGTGCCGCGTCTAGCGACATTGATCGAAATCAATCCGGCAGCAGGCCAGCTGCTTGCAGCCATCAACTTATCGTAATTATCGCCTGGCCGTTGATACTTTCCAGTCACTGTACTGCTAGTGCTACTCGTGAAATGGGCGAATGCCCTTTTCTCGTGAAAGGGAGATGCCTAATCGTATCGGTTACTGTGTGATAGTCTGACAACCATATGGCGTCCCATGAGAACAAGGATAAATCAGCTATAAACTTATCTTAAAAAAGAGAAAAAATGTGTTAGCTCTCGTATAGTAAGAGTTAACTCTATACGTGTTATAAAACAAATACAATGAATACATAAGTAAGAGAAATAGTGAAGAGAAGAAAATTTAAAGGTAACTTAATCTATTATATATATATATATATATATATATATATATATATATATATATATATATATTATCTCTAAGATAGACTTAATAAGTGATAGTGAGTTCAGCTGTTAAACTTGCTCTGAGAACTTACTTCCCGCGCAAAAAGGAAAAACAAATAAACTAGAATTTGTTATGACACAGTAGAGTACAATGAATTTGAAAAAAAAATATTTAGATTTATTGTATTAGTTTACATCACATCTAAATTTAGGTTAACTTTTTCCGACAAAAGGGTATTGTACGTTGCAAGTTGCGATACGTGACAAGTTAGCCCTCTGTTTTAGTGCAATTTACTGTGTGCCACATGCACCTGTGATTAGCCCACAGCTTCCGAGGGTTCGATCGGCAAATCGAGACTGAACCCAATCCTGTGATCCTGTCAGCAATTTTGTCTCATATTTTTTGGAGCTTAATGGTGCGACGTGACTCATGTCCTCATGGGTCAAGGAGAAAATCGTCAGGTTAAACAAATCGTTTGATTACGTGTATTTCTCGAATTGGCACTTTTGAGTGTTGCATATATAATTAAGCTTTTGATGAGTGAGATAGTGAACCAGTGATGCTAGTTCCTTCCTGCGGGAGGAAGGGAAGGTATATATCTATCCCATTCATAGCATGCGTGGCTACGACATCATCCACCGTTCGTTTTGGCATCGAGATGTGGCGCAACTTATAGTAGCTTATCTCGCAGGAGAAAAGTGATTGATTGTGAATTTTTGATCCTTATCTCTCGCCTGTACTTCGTAGTAGATAATTCGGTCATGTAGCACTAGTGCACTTTGACGCTATCTTAGAGGGGGTTGTTTTTATTCAGGGACCAAACTTTAGTCTATATCACATTGAATGTTTGGACACTAATTTAGAGTATTAAACATAAACTATTTACAAAACTAATTGCATAATAAATAAGAGCTAATCCACGAGACAAATGTTTTAAATCTAATTAATCCATAATTAGAAAATGTTTACTGTAGCATCACATAGGCTAATCATGAATTAATTAGACTCAATAGATTTATCTTACGAATTAGTCCAGGGTTATAAAATAGATTTTATCATTAGTTTACGTTTAATACTTCTAATTAATATCAAACATTCGATGTGACGGATTAACCCATCCAAACTCCCCCTTAGGCATCAGGCTTTACTCCATCTGCGAATTAGTAGCATTATTATTTTCGTTAAGACTCTGCAGTCAGAGCTCTCATTTCATGGAGAGCTGACGGGATCATAACCTATTTGGTCGTTCTCAGATGTATCTTCAATTGTTCATTTGGCCATTCATCGGTCCGATTACCAAAGATGCCTCCACGGCTGCACCCAAATAAAAATATCGGCTTTATTGTTTCCCTTATATTTATGCTTATATAAACCACCGTTTATTAGTAAGTTAAAATTAATTTAGTAAAATTAGTATATACATGTTATTAGCGGTTATTGTAAAATAAACCATAATGAAAATCCACAAAATCAACTATAAAATTAAAAGTTATAAAATTTAAAATATAAGCATATAAACGAGCTCTATTGAATTACTCGTCAACAATGTTACAGTCATGAACATATCGATCGAGAAATTTAATTACACAAAACACTACAAGGGACTCGGTTTGCTTTTTTCCCTCCTACCTAATCCAAAGACCATCCGTTGCAGCCATACAAATCCGGTGTGCTACGTGCGCTCGAAACAGCCTGCATCCCTGCATCGCGGGGACCAAAACCGACAGTAACCGCAGGACATTTCGCCCTATCCACTCCGATCCACTGCACCCCGCACCTCAGCGAGGCCACTTGACGAGCAAACAGCCAACAAAGCAGCAACTGATTCCGATCCTTTCGTCCGAGCCGACCACTAGCTACCACTCGAGCTGGCGGCGGTCGCCGTCGCGAAAAGCAGACGTGGAGAGGCTATCCAGGCTTTTCCCCTTTGATCCCCTCGTCCTCTCGTCCGCCCGTGCTGCCGCCGCCCGCCGATATCTTTGGGCTAGCATCAGGTTTGCCTCGTGTTCATAAACGTTTTTGGGCCCCGTTTGATAGATTAGCTCAGAGCTAATTTTAAGAACTAATGTTTAGCCTATAAATATTAGTCTAGAGTGGCATGTTTAGATTCATGGGCTAATTTAAGACTAAAAAGTGAGGAGAGAGGAGAAAGAGAGGAGAGGGGGGAGTGAGAGAGCTGCTTTATAGTCCCCACACAAAATTAGCCCCATTAGCACCGCTTGGAGGGGTAATGTTTTGAGGGGGCTAATTAACTTTAGCTCTAAATTAGTCCACCTGTTTAAATCCTTGAGGACTAATTTAGAACTAAAAGGTGAGGGATAATAATTAGTCTATGGAACCAAACAGACCTAATCTTTTTTAGTTTTTTTTTTTTTGCTTGCTTTTTTTTCGCCTTGACGCGGCCGAGACGGAAGGAGAGAGGGGGCTTTTTGGGTGTCGCTTACATACGCGTATCTGTGGGTCTTTGGAAGAGCTGGACGAACGCACGCCGTCGGCCTTCATCCATGTGATGTGAGCCCTTTTTTGGCTCTTTCGGCTGTGGAATTCTTATCCGGTTTTGCATGGAGATACGGCGATGATTAGTTGCATGAATGCATGATATTATACTCCTACTTGGGGTAGGGGTCTTAATTAAGGTGGTACGGAGTCTAATATGTTTGACGCGATTGCGTAGCCCAGGAGGAGATCATCACTATGCACGTCAAGCTTGTAAACAGGTGTACTGCAAGTTCACTTCGTTCGTAAAAAACTCAATCTAGATTTATTTTAAGTTAGTTTTTTAAAGGAGAGATTAATTAATACGGAGTAGTATTAGACAGTATAATATTCTCCACATCTAAGAAGTAGCCTGAATCCTGAATTTTCACTATCAGTTCATCGTATTCAGAGCAAGTTTAATAGTATAGTCCACTACTAGCTCCAAATCATTTATAGCTAATGTAATAGCTAATTTATAAAGTAGGGCTTACTGTACTATTAATATCTGATCCCACCTGTCATACACACATTACGTTTTAAAGCCTGTGCTGCAGCTGGTTACAGATGTTCGCTGCTCTTATATTTCTACCTGCTTTTACAGATTCGTAGAATTACTAATGGTCCATCACATATATGCTCATGCTAATCTGCAACAGTAATGATCGTATCACTGTATCAGCACTGACCTGTCATCCGCGACAGGCTGCCTGCACGACCGACCGTTATCATCAATCATCGTCATCGATCCGTTGCTGGTCCCGCTGAGCCGCGGGCCCCACATCGTCATCCGCAACCCGCCTACGCTAAGCAAAATCCCCAAACGGCCCCCACGTCTAACCGCACGCGTAACGGCGCTTCCCCACCGCGTAGTAGTAGCTAGCCGCCGTCACTTCCCGTTCACGCCGTCAGAGGCCGTCCCTATTTAGCCGCACCCTTCGTCTCTCCACCCAAACCAAAACCACCATCTCATCATCGGAAAATTTCATCTCAAATCCACGCTACATCGAAGCACACACTGATCCCAATCCACTACTACTACGGCGAGAGCTAGCTCGATGGAGGCATCGCCGCCGACGTCGCCGTCGTCGCCGTCGTCGCTGCGGCACAGGCTGAGGACGACGGTGTGCTGCTGCTTCGGCTCGCCGGGGGAGCGGCGGAGCGGGGAGAAGCTGAGGTGGAGGCGGCGGGTGGCCGCGGGGGAGTTCGGGTACGACCCGCTCAGCTACGCGCTCAACTTCGACGACGGCGACGACGGCGACGCCGACGCCGACGCGGCCGCCGACGCCGCGGCCTTCCGGTACAAGAACTTCTCCTCCCGCCTCCCGCCCTCGCCGGCGGCGGCGCCGGCGCGGCGGTCGACGGCCATCGCCATCTCATGAACTGTACCATCTGTCTCCTCCTCCACGCCCTAACTCTTCCTTCAACTATAGAGAGATTAAACTATGTACTCGCGATAGCAGCAAAAATTGTGAGATTATTACACTATTAGCTTAGAGAATATGTTCCCATGGTTTGGACGCATGGTTTCCTATGTAATTCGATAAATATCGAGATGTTTGTGAAAAAACGGTGATGAATCCCAGAATTGGGGCGATTTTAATCTGTAAAAAGAATATCTCTCTCCCCTTTTACCCGCGGTAGTTTTGGACGCGTGAATTGGTGAATGACATGTGGGCCCGCGCGTGTGCGAGGTGAGTTTGGTGGCGTAGGAGTAGGAGTGTACTCCCATTCCCGCGTGCGCATTGGTCTTTTTCGCCGGAGGATATGACGACGAAATTTGGGGATAGACCCGGGGTTTGGATTTTTCTGCAAAATTTGGCGGCTTTGGAGAAAGGGGAAAAATGGAGGGGGTTTATGAGAAAACGAAATGGACGTTTGCTGACTGCGCAGCCAGTTGGTTGGACCGGATGCGCGTGCTGGGTCAAACCGAGAAGGATTTGGTGGATCCGATGCGATGGGTAAGGCGAGGCGAATTGAGTGGAGGTAGCCGTTTGCCTCGCCGACTCGCCGTCTTGCCCGTTGCAGATGCCAATATGCCATGGCCACCACACGGTCTGGTCCACACTCCACACGACGCACTCCAGTCTACAAGTGCCAGTGTGCCACCCTTTTGCAACGTGACTGTTGTGCGTGGATGAAGCTAGCGGACGCTTTTGGACGGTCAAATGCGCAGTACTCGCCACTCGAATTTACCGCTTGCACGTGTGCGCGAGTTGCTGCTACATTGGGGGTGTGTTTTTCACGTCAAAATTAGAAGTTTGGTTAAAATTGAAACGATGTGACGGAAAAATTGAAAGTTTATGTGGGTGGTAAAGTTTTGATGTGATGGAAAAGTTGGAAGTTTGAAACTAAACTCGGCCTGGATTAAGCCCATATTTGGTAGAGCTCCAAGTTCTAAATTTAGAGCTTGTTTAATAGAGCTCCAACTTCTAAATTTATAGCCTATTTGTAAGTAGAGTTTCAACTCGTAAATTTAGCTTCAAGAGTTGAGTCTGAAGTGTAGTTGTGGAGCAGCCTAAACCTAACTCCAACTCTCTAGTTCGTTTTATAAGAGCTTCGCTCAGCTCCACTCCTATAAATTGTTTGGAGCTGGAGTTGTGCCAAACAAATCCTAACTATGGGAGTACTGCGTGAGTGCGTCGCGTTTAATTTAATCCCATCTTGCTTTGCTTCTTCAGCTCCACCGATCAATTCCAGATTGCATTTTGCATTGTGTAACGAGTATTACCAATGGATTTGTGGGTAAGTTTACATATATAGCTTCCCTAAGAATCTCCGGCTATCAGAAGCTTGCTAAGGGTATGTACAATGCAGATCACTGCTACAAGTGGTTTCAACATGCCACATAGGATAAGACCACATAAAAGCCACTATGTCCACAATTGAGACCACTGTTGAGTATATTTTGTGTTTTAGCTCTACCTATTTATGTGTTAGCCCTTATGATATTTGTTAAAATAAAAGTAACGATTTTAGACCTGATAACATATAGATCCACTGTCAGCCTCTCCTCTCCTTTATTTTCTCTTCCTAGCCATTTCTATCTTATCATCTTCCTCTCGACACTGCCGCCTCCTCTTCCGCCACCACAACGCCGCCTCCTCCTCCTCTCAATGCTGTTGCCTCCTCTACCGCTACAGAGGTGCTGGTCCCCCTACTTCCCATCCACCTCCAGCCTCTCCCCCGTGTCTTCTCTACGAGCGACGACAGTGGAAGGGACAACATCACCGGTCTTCCCCTCCCTTCCCCGCGAGCGGTGGCGGCGGAGGATCCCGGCGCTGGATCTGGCTGCATCGACTAGCCTCTCCCCTCCCAATCCCACCCCCTTCTCGCGACAGTGAGTAGCCATTGGTGGGGGCGGATCCGCCATTAGCTTATCGCATCCGGCCACGAGATCACTGGATCTGGCGGCGGGGAGCAGTAGTGGCAGCAGATTTGGCGAGCGCGACACGACCACAACGACGGCGGTGAGCGGCGACGACGACCACGGCAAGTCCTCCTCGACCTCTCCTTTTACCCAAGCGTGTCACGAGGCTCCGGTTCTCCCCAATGCGTGACCCCGAGCAGTGGTTTCGTACCTCCCGAGCCGAAGCACGTCGAGGCAAGTGTGACCTCTGTGGACACGGCAAGAGTTCATGAAGCCACGGTCGCCACTACCACGTGTGCTCAGCTTCGACGTGGAGGTTTAAGACTACAGTACATGGTGGAGCGTTGTACATGGCCTAAACAGCTCCCCCACCAACCGCACAGGCTAGACCAGGCACAAAACAGGAAAGGAAAAACAGGCCGTCAGGGCAGCAAAAAATAAATAGTACTACTAGTCTACTACTTACAACTACCGGGAGAAAGAGATTGCATCGATAGTTATGTAGTAATAATTGTAGTAGAAGAATTTTCTTTAAGAAAACATATTTTTCGAAGCAAGAAACATAATAGTATTATGTCAGTAATTCGATTAATAAGATGAAGAAAGAAAGTCCTAAAGCGCAATGCGTACTAACTTTTGATATCGTATATAGCCGTATGGGCCTGGGCCACAGACACGGCATTTCATGGTGAGGCCCACTTCCAGAATCTGATTACCTGCACACGGAGCCCACTGATTCTCGCCTTCATCTCAGGATTGGGCCATTCGATGGCCCGAGTTTATTGGGCCTATCATGATTCAAGAACACTCTTGGGCCTCTTTTCTCCCTTAAAAGCAGAAGACGGCCAACTACTAGCCAAGTACGCAAGGCAAGCAAAGAGACAAGTATTGAAGAAAAGGTTGCAGCAAATGTAGCCCTAATAACCAAAAGCAAATTAGGTGCGGAGATGTCTGGTGTGGCAGGTATGGCCGTATGGGAGGAGTACTGAGCCACTGGTCCAATTAAATACAGTCATGGTTGCAGCTAGAAACATCCGTATGTGTCACAGCTGCCTAACCACATCGGACACACTTCTGCTTACTTGGTCCTAAAACAACATCATCTGATTTGTTCTAAAATAAATATATTTTTAAATAATTTTTATATTGAAGTTTGTGGCAGTATGAAACAAGCACATTAAAAGTAGATAAAGTAAGTAATATCTACACTGGAATTTGATAAAATTAAGTTACTTTTGTTTTTTTTTGTTTTTTTTTTGATACGTGTGCTATGATGAAAATTGAATTTATTTAAGTTTCGCTCCTGTGCTCGCCATGTCGACCAAGCGAAACAACGAACCCTAACATGACATTTTCTTTCTTTTCTGGCTTGCCACGTGACATCAATCTCCCCTCCCATTGACCTCACGTGCGATGCATACAATTTGGCTTGTTTGAGGCGACAGATTGAGAGGAGTATCTGATCTTCAGCTAAAAAGCCTCTGCCAAATGTGAGTGCATCCTGTGTTCTTAAACTGTTGCCTGATTCCTTCTGCCCATGCAAATACTAATCAAATGTGCAATCCATCCTGAATAATACATACAGTAACAAAGTACTAGTACAAGTACTGGATGATCTCCATGATCTAAGACTAGATCCAAACAAAACCTGAATGGACAGGTGACCAAACAAAATGCACAGCATCCATCCATCACTTTTTCCCCGGTCAAAGATCCATGTGAGAAGAGCGGAGGAACCCACGGAGAAGATAACAAAAAAAGAAGAGGAAATCGCAGCTGAAAGAACGGAATGCCGACATGGGAGCGGTGGATAGTAGTACTAGTACAGTGATACAACCTCTGTTCCAAAATACTCTATCCAGCATAGCTAGTATAAAAAATCTTAAATAAATATGACTAATCTTAGCACCGTAAATCTGGACATATTCTCTATCTAGCATAGCTAGCACTATGATACGTCACATTCACCTAATTTTTTTTTATGTTTTGAAACGAAAGGAAGGAGTACTTAGGCCCTGTTTAGTTCCCACGAAAAAACTTTCACGCTGTCAAATGGAATGTTTGGACACATGCATAGAATATTAAATCTTTACTATTATAAAAATTGAAGATGTTTTTGTCGGTATTCTGATACGTCATCCATGTATGAGTCGGTTTTTAAATTTGTTTGCTTTTGGAAATACATATCCGTATTTGAGTCGGTTTTTAAGATTGTTCACTTTTGGTAATACAGAAGAAATCATATAAGAAATATGTTTAAAAAAACTCGCACGCTAACTTGAGAAGATCGGACTCCTAACGGCAGCTCATGATTTTCTAAATATATATATATCCAAGCGAACTCCCACAGTGAATTTCATCTTAACTAAACCATATAACAATAATAAGATTAAAATAGACTTCACCCGTTGTAATGCACGGGTACTTTTTTAAGTATAGAAAAAAAGCTAATTATATAGATTGCGTGTAAATTGCGAGACGAATCTTTTAAGGCTAAACATTTGTTAATAGCAGATTAATTAAGCTTAATAAATTTGTCTCGCAGTTTATAGGCAGAATTATAATTTGTTTTGTCATTAATCTATGTTTAATACTTTAAATATGTATCCGTATGTTCTACGTGACACACCAAAATTTTTTACCACTGGATATAAACACAGCCTTAGGAGAGGTGATTTAGAGCAAGTTTAATAGTATAGCCAACTACAAGCTCCAATTTATTTATAGCCAATTTAATAATCGATTCATACAATACTATTAATATCTGGTCCCACCCATTACGTCTTGTAGTCTGTGTTACAGCTAGGTATAGATCTATAGCCCGCTGCTTTTTTTTCTTCTATTTTATCTTTTTAAAATATATTTATAGCCGGTTTATAGCATGCTATTAATAACAGGCGCGCCACGCGAGTAGTACGCGACGCGACGCGGTGGTGGCGGCGAGGTGGTGAGTGGTGACACGCAGCGAGGAGGGGCGAGGCGAAGGGGGAGGAAGAAGTGGTGGGCGACGCGACGCGACGCGAGTTCCGGGGCGCGCGCGAGTACCGGCAAAACCTGTAAAGAAGCAGAAGGCCGCGCGGCTGCAAGAGGAGGGGGTGGTGCAAGCCACCTGGGTGTCCGACGAGCTGGATTCCTGGGCACGGATAGACACATGGCCCATGTGGCCTCTCTCTCCTTCTCGCTTCCAAGTTCCAACTGGATTAAACACCTGAATTTCTCGCGGTTATTCCCTCGGTCTCAGAATAATAAAAATCATTTTCTCCTCTTGTTTATTTATAAAATAAATTTACTTTTAAGATTTTTTTTTAAAAAACATGGTACAAATATACTCCCTCTATCCCTAAATAAATCAAACCCTAGCTTCCCAAGGAGCTTTTAAGGAGAAAAACAAAAGACCACAAAGCCCTTAATTAATGTGAATGTTGTATTGAATGATGGATAGGTGAGAGGTATTGAAGTAATAAAATTTCTCGTTTTACGGATTGGTGGTGGGTAAGAAGATAGATGTTGGTTTATTTTAGGACAAATTTAAAATCTAGAAGTTGATTTATTTTGGGACGGATGGAGTAGACGCTTATAATACACGCCCACTTATTACATTGGAGTTTATGAAAATAGATGATACATTTATTGGGAGTATATAAAATGAGGAATAATTGCATTGAGATTTGATAAAACGGGTGTATTCTAGTATTCTGGTTTTGTATTAGTATGTATGAGATGCGTGAAAAATAAACTTATTTTGGGATGAAGAGAGTAGGTTATTATATCGGGCATGCATCGTAAGCTCTTAAGCACTGCTGTCTGCTCCAAAATATAATAAGTTATCCTAAATATAATAATCTAATACTAGTACTTATAAAAGGTGTTTTTTTTATCGCTAAGATACTCATATTATCCTAAATATAATAACCTACTACTAGTACTAGTTATGAATTCACGGTTATATCATTATTTTGTTTGATGTATGTGGTGGGTCAGGTTAAGTCGAACCTATTTTTATGAGCATTTGGTTTGGGATGGATTCCCTTAGATGAGATACGGGTTCAAGCCACCCAGTAAAAACAAGCGGACCACTTTGACCCCCCTCCCCCAACATCCCATGCGGGCGCACGTTGAGCGCACGGCATGGGCCACACCATTCCTCCGCCTGCTCACACACCCGTCCTTTTTTTTTGCTCGTCACTGCTCCTCCCTCGAATGCTCGTCTGCCCGCTTACCTACCCTTCTGCTTTTTGCTAACTGTCGTTCCTCCTCTACCTGCTCGCTCGCCCGCACTACTCATCCTTATGGTCATTTGTTGGCCGCCGCTCACTCGCTCCTCCGCTTGCTCGTGTGCTCGCACGGCTCACCCATCTGCTCGTCCGCCAATAGCAGCTCGCTCACTTGTTTGCCTGTCGCCCACCCGCCTGCCCATGGGCCCATCTGCTCATCCACCGGTCATATCGCTCGCTCACTCAATCGCTCCTCCGCCTACTCGTGCGCCAGTCTGCTCATCTATTGGCGGTCACTGACTCGCTTCTCCACATGCTTGTCTACCTGCGCTGCTTGTCCACCTGTCTTTTCGCTCGCCGATTGCCTAGCGTTCTGCCTGGATCGAATGTGGGTTGACGATGGTTGTAGGCAACATCCAACCCTTTTCTCCCCCTATCCTTACACCAAACAAAAAAAATAGGATCATTCAACCCATGAATCAAACTAGGTTGTGCAATCATCCCATCTAAAATCAGGAATGGTCTCGTCCCCTGCATTCCACCCACCTTATCCGAGAACCAAACACCATCTGCTGCTAGCTACTGCTAGTACTATCGTCCGGCTCATCTGCCAATCTGCTACGGGGAGGAGGCTGAGAGAACACTGTGAGTCTGTGATCCTGTGAGGCTGTGACTGAGCTTGAGGAGATCTGTGCCCTCCTGCTTCACCACAGGCTGGGGATTTGGGGCCATGTGCTTTGAGAGTGAACCAGTAATCTTCTTTACTACTAATATTCTTTATTAGTAGGTTCTGCGTGAGAGATGTTTTTTTCCCTAGATTAACACGAATTTTACAACGACATACCCACTGAGAACAATCCATCTGAGGGTGTAAATTCAAACGACCGAAAATGGTAAATGGGATAACAGAAAAATCGAAGAGCACACTCAGATCCCTTTTAAATAATGGAATTGTGAAAACACATAAATGAAAAAAATATAGGATTTTAATAAAAAAATACTCGTGTAAAATAAAATATTTTAAAAACAAAAATAATCGTTTAGATAGACAATAGAAAAAACATAAAAATTTGAATGAGAGGAGAGATAGAGTCAGAAACTTTAAAGAGATTAGAACTTTTGCTAACTTAGGAATGAATCCCATGCACTCAAGCCTTCGTGTACATACGTTCATACTGACTAACAAATATCACTGAAAATTGTAAAGAAAAATTGTACATGTATTTTAAATAATGTTACATCTATGTGTAAAGTCTCGCCTTCAAATTCATATATAGAGAGATAAAAAGATACAATTCTAACAAATTTATACTATTATTAAAACTGTAATTTTGGGTACTACTAAAATATAATGAATTTAAGGTCAAAACTTTACATATAGGTATAATACTATTGGAAGTTTGTTTCTAAAAATTTTGATTATATTTGTTACTTGTATGCATGATATATGCACATGAAAGTTTGCCTGCATAGGTCCATAGGATATGTTTTATACTGATTTTTATTCTAAAATATACATGCATTAAGCCATTTCTAAAGAATTTTCTGTTTCGAAATGTAGAAAGCTCCAATCCTCTGTTTCGAAATGTCAAATACTACTACTAATTTGTTTTATGTACGATTGGAATCCTACAAAGGATGCCTCTTCGGAAGCCGTTTTGCTGTGTGACAGGATCAAGGTGTGTTTGCTAGCAGGTGGTCAGGCAGCTCAACACTGTTACCATTTTGACTGTCACTTAGGCTGTGGCTGTGTTTAGTTCAGCGCAAAGTTTGTATTTTGGTTGAAATTGGAAATGATGTAACTGAAAAGTTGTGTGTGTATAACAGGTTGATGTGATGGAAAAGGACTGAAGTTTGGATCTAAACACAGCCTGTGTTTAGTTCAGCGTAAAGTTTAGATTTTGATTGAAATTGAAGATGATGTGACTGAAAAGTTATATGTGTATGACATGTTAATATGATAGAAAAGGACTGAAGTTTAGATCCAAACTTTGGATCTAAACACAGCCTTAACTGGATCTGGATTCCAATGAAGTGCAGGGTACAAGGAATCTTAAGCAAAACAGTGTGTGAAAGTGAGGCTGGCTGGTGGTGACTATGCTCCCTCCTGGTCACAGCAAATCCCAGGCTATGTGACAACAAGAACACGCAGAAACTGCTTGCCGTGTGCGTCGGAGACGAGTAAAAAAAAAAAGAAGTACAGGGTGCATCCAAAACTGAATGCATCAAGACGTTTAGGTATAGTATTTCTTTTCTTTTCATCAGCATTCGTCTCCAATTAGCTTAAAGTCTTAAACCATGCTAAAATAATCACGGTTTAAGGATGAACTTTTCCCCGGGATCAGATCATCAACTAATTTGGACATCCTCTTGCCTTTGATTAAGGGTTCAACGTGGGGACGAAATCCTTGCTTCACTCTTTCACAATCACATCCCTCTTTATTCCATGCACGACAGCAAACTAGTATCTCATAAAGCAAAATATCTCACTTGCGAGGTGGTTTAATTATTCAGTAATCAAAAGTGTGTGTGTTTTTTTTCTTGGCCCATACCTAGAACATGGAAATTATTGTCCTCTTTGAAATAGATGTCAGATCACAGTTCACAACATGTAAGGTGACCGGTCTGTCTGTCAAAATGAAGTTGCCCTTTCAAATAGATTACTTGGAATCACCTGGTGACAATCTTCCCTGTATGTAGAATGACCTTAACTTACGTTAAGTTACAAGATTCATTTCTAATTAATCGAGATATGCATGCAAACAACTCTAAAACAAAGGAGATTCCATCGGAGCTTGACCCAATCATCTTGTTATAAACTATGGATAGATTAAAATGACCAGCATGGGATTTATAGTCCAGCAACCCCGGGCAATTGTTCAGGTTCTTTGGAAAACTTACGGTACAATTTTATTGAAATCATGGAGATTCAAAATAGAATTTTCATATTAAATGATCACCATAGTTAGATTTATCTGAACTCTAAAATTTTACTACCTCCGTCATTTTCAGCTGATTTTTGCGCGTTACATGTTAATCAAAGGAATTCATGACAAATACTACAGATAACCGCTTGTTACTCAAATTTTTCCTACTACTCTCATCTGTCCACATAGTAGATAGCTACTGTACTCTGTACTACAGCTAAGTACTGCTTGCTCAAATTTCTCCTACTCACCCATCTCTCCACACAGATAGCAGGTACTGTATTTGAGTATTGGCTACTAGGTGGTGGTTAAAGATGATCAATGCTGATGATTACACCACCTGTGAGGAAGCTGGCAAAGGACTTGATAAAGTGGAGTATCCTCTTCCCCAATGGAGATGTTGGGGCGGACACCAACACCCCTGATTGGGGACACGAGCTCCGGAGGCCCCACGCAGTGCCACCCATGGCGACGTCCTTCTCCCATCTTCTTCCATTTTGTTTAACACTCGCTTTGCCGTCCTAGTTGGACAGTTTCTAGGTTTTCATCTTTCTTCTGTCGGGCCCAGCAAGATTAATCGACCATCATGCTTGGAACTGCCTTCTTTTCACATAAAAAAATACTTGGTTTTAGCATTTACAAGAAAAATATGTATAAGAGCGAAGACGCGATCATTTTTATAATGAACTTATAAGTATTTCGCGTTTGTTTTCCCTTTTGATTTTAGTCGCAAAATGCACTAATGTTAGTAAGAAATAGTTCCACTTCTATGGAAAGCTTGGAGAATCATGTGTTCTATGGATGAAAAGAGGATGGCATACTCTCCTAGGATGCTACTTCTGCAGGAGGATGATGCTAAAGGTTAAGGGCAGTCGCAACTCATAGTTTCCATAAGTAGTGTCTATGGTGCCATGTCAATAAGACATCACAATAGAAACTACACTTCACAACCCATGGTTTCTTAAAGTGGGCCATTAATAAATACATCATCTCTCTTCTCTACCAATCATATTTATTCTTCATCTATTATGAAGACACTATTCTCTCCCAATGCAAAACTTGATAGTGTCTAGTGCATAGGTTCTCGTGTTGAAGCTGTGTCTTGCATGAGACCCAGTTTCTTCATCTCTTCACTCTCTCTCTCTTAATTAATATAGTGCCACATAAGCTAAATGTCCTATATGGCAATATAGTTAATGCCATAGACACCGTCCTAGGTGGAGGGTTGGGACTGCCCTGAAGCAAAGCACTCCCCCTTCTGTCAAGGTACTAGGAGGGATCAGGTGCTCCAATTACAACCTAAAGCATCCTATTAATGAACTGAACTACTTTAAGATTCTGCTGGGGTGCATTCCTGTAGGCCCAGTTGTCCTTTTAATGAGGGGGTGCCAGTAAATGTATGCCACCTAAGGTCAGGTCAAGGCTCTTCAATTTTGTTCTTGTGTGACTGGAGTAGATCTGTGGTTTTTGTTAAAGACAGGCAGCCACCACTATGGCTGAGTAAAATAAACCTGTATGCCTAGTAAAAAATAATAATAGATATATAATCATGTATAGTTCCTCTCTTTGTGTTTTTAGCAACACCACTCTGATTTCC
This sequence comes from Oryza meridionalis, assembly GCA_000338895.3. Taxonomy (NCBI): domain Eukaryota; kingdom Viridiplantae; phylum Streptophyta; class Magnoliopsida; order Poales; family Poaceae; genus Oryza; species Oryza meridionalis. Next base: position 26,850,935 of record CM002529.2, read on the forward strand.
TATCGTTTTTAACTTTCAACTTTGGTAAATGTTGGGTGTAGTGGTGCCAAACTAGTAAGTAGTGGCTTTGTGTGTAAGAATGCATGGGACTGTGTTTGAGCAAATGCATAAGCAATGCAAGAATCTGATAATACTACCAGCATGGAAGTGGTGATGGGTTGTCCATGCACTCCACTGAAATATATTATGGAAAAGGAAACAATAAAAATGTACAAGTTGGAAACACACTGAGACAAGCAAAGTTGCCTAAAAGGAAGACTTATAAGTTGTTGTCAATTTTTTCTTTACATGACAATGCTAAATACTCCGGCCACAATAGGTTTAGATAGACGCACTCATGATTATGATGGACTTCTTCCCTCGAGTGTATAGTTTTTTTTCCCAAATAAATAGATCAAATTTCACATGCAATTCAACAAGTTATTTGAAATTGAGTTATATTCACCATACGACTCTATGACTATTTATAAATATACAATTGTTGTTCATATGTATTTGCAGTAAGCTAGGCCATTAAAATTTCATCCCACCAAAATAGATGGTGTACTTTTTTTTTTCTTATATGACTAACACAATAATTTCAAGACTTCAAGAGAGGCGACGAAGTGGCTCATCTTAGTTCTCTCTTTATGGTAGTAAAGATATTTTTCTTACCCATGAATGCCTAATTGTCTATCACTGATCTTAAATATTAATGAAGAATAGATTCAAATCATTAGCATGTAAAAACCAACCGAAAGTATAGAACACACAGATCATGATGCTATATCTTTCGATATTCCCGAGAAGAGCTATTATCTCACAACAGTCTTGTTGACATCAGATATCTTTGACGCTCGTATCATGGTTTAGTGCGTAGAAACATTGACTTATAGTCTGGCCGTATCCGTCGATTCTATCCATATGATATGCATTGGATGCTTTCTATCTTTTCTAGTACACACGTAAACCATATCTTGTAGATATGTTTATTACGCCATTACTAAGATATTTCATAACATTAAATCGCTATTGAGGCATTGACGATAGACAATAACATCTTGCCAGATAAAGATCTCTATTGCCGACTTACCACATAAAGCTATCTATTATATACCAGTGCAACACATATTTGTTTACCCAAATACCTACTACTACTGTAACACATCTCCTTCTACAATAACCTATATATAACCCATACACAAAATTTTTTTCCCAACTTTTAAAAGAAAACCAAATCTTCTCCTGCCATCCAAAAACAAAAATCCAAGCTAAGAAAACCCCCAAACAACCAAATAGAAACCTCCAAATTAACCTAAGAAAAACCGACGCCGATAAGTGACAACCCATTTTTTTTCCCAAAATAATAAAATAATATAATAAAGAAAACGAGCAACCGAAGCGAGCCAAGGGTTTTTGAGTACAAACGCACCGTCCCCCAGTCTAGTCTACTCCTCCCCTCCCCTTCCCCCCTTCCCTCCCTCCCTCCACTCCTCTCCCCCCTTCACCTCCACCTCCGCAACAACAAATACTACGCAAAATAATTCCCAAGCCTCGCAAGCAGCAGCAGCGACTCCGCCGAGGAGGAGGAGGAGAGCATCGAGCAGCTCGCTCCCCTCCCCCTCTCGGATCCGCGCGCCCGCAATCGCGTGGGCTTCTCCCTCCCCGATTCGCCCCCTCCAAAACCCTAGGCTAGATCCAGCCCGAGGAGGAGGAGGGGGAGGAGGTGGTGGTGGTGGTGGGACGGACTGGACGGCCCCGCGCCCGCCGCCGATGGCCGCCGAGGACGCGGGCGGCGGCGCGGGGGAGAGGATGAAGCTGCTGTGCAGCCTCGGCGGCCGCATCCTCCCGCGCCCGGGCGACGGGACGCTGCGGTACGCCGGCGGCGACACCCGGATCGTGTCGGTGCCGCGCGGGGTGGCGCTCGGGGAGCTGCTCGGGAGGCTCGCCGAGGCGTACGGGGGCGCCACGGGGGCGAGCTTCGCGGTGAAGTACCAGCTCCCCGACGAGGGCCTCGACGCGCTCATCTCGGTGTCCTCGCCGGAGGATCTCGACAACATGATCGAGGAGTATGACAAGCTGGCCGGCGCGAGCCCCAAGCTGAGGGTGTTCATCTTCCCCATCTCCGACGCGGCGGGCGGTGGCGGCGGGGAGGAGTCGGAGGGCGGGGGATTCGACGCCGGGCTCCGGTATCTGGAGGCGGTGAACGGTATTGTGCGCAAGGACAGCGTCGCGAGCCTCTCGTCGACGCAGAACTCCGATGGCGGGCCGCCTCCGCCGGCGCCGACTTCGGGTGGCGGCGGCGGCGGTGGCGGTTCTCCTACCGCGCTCTCCCCCACCTCTACTTGCTCGAATGATGCCGCGAGATCGGCGTTTGGTGTGGCGGCGCCGCCACCGCTTGTTGATGTGTTCAGCAATGCCGCTGCCCCGGCTCCTGTCCCTGTGAAGCCACAGGAGATTGCTGCTGAAGTGAGGGCTCCACCGCAGGCGAATCCACAGCCGGAAGCAGCGAGGTACCGGCAGCCGCTGTCGCAGCTACCACCGTTGCCGCCTGTGTTCATGAACGATCATAGGGAGGCCATGCAGGGTCTGAATCAGGCGATGCCAGGAAATGGGGGAAGGCTGGAAGACTGCAATATGTGCTTGAAGGCACTTCCTCATGCTCACTCAGATCCAGTGGTGAATGACTACGGTAGCGATATGCATGGAGGGCCTGGCCCCGAGACGGTGCCGGTATACATGAGCCTGCGGCCAGAAGACGTGGCAAGGATTATGATGCCGGAGAGGGCGGTGCCAGTTCCGATGGGGGCTTATGGGTACACCCATATGCATCCCGTGCCGCATGAGAGGGAGATGATGTATGCGCAGCAGGTTGAAGGGATTCCGAACACAGTGCTCATTGACCCATCTGGCTTGCATCAGCATGTATATGTTCATCAGCAGCAGCAAGTTCCACCACAGCAGTTGCCTTCAACCTATGGATTTAACCAGATCCCTGTGATTCCAAATGAGAAGGACAGAGTAGTTTCTCCAGGTTCGGCTCATTCTGATATCTCAAGCTCTCATCAACACATTATGCAGCAGCCGCCGCCCCTGCAGCAGCAGCAATTGCCTTCAGGCCAAGGAATGGCACAATATCCCGTCAAGCAAAATAGTCCAAACAATCAGCTTACAGGTGAGGGTAGCCTAAGTGGCAATGCAAGGCATCGTGAGGATGGACTGACGCGCCGTGATAATGTGTCCCCAGTGGCACCTGCTGCTGTGCCGACTTATATGGCTAATGTGGACAGGATGATGGATTCTCTCCGCTTGAGCCCTAGTGAGGCCAGTTCTGGCTCTACTGAACAAAGAAAGCCAGTGATGCCTCCTGAGAATGGTGTACCCCAGAATGCCATACCAGAACACTCTCAGGGGTTCCCAGATACTCGAGCAAGAGAAGTTAGTCAGAGCAACACCAACACCTTTTTTGATGTCAGTGAACCTAAGGTAGTCCTTCCAACTGAACCAGCACCATCACCTTCCATTGCCAGCTCTTATTTGCACAATGTTCAGCACACCAATGTGAGCCATATGCCACATATGATGAGCATCGGGGGTCCCTACTCGAGTTATGTTGTAGCTACGGTTGGGCCTGGTGGAGTGCCTCCATCGGCTTATGGTGTTGATCTTGTCTATGCAAATTCTGCTGTAAATCCATTAAGTGAGCGCAAGGATGTTCCACATGAAGTAGCTCCAAATGCTAATGCTCAGGTACCTGCAGCAGCATTGGTAAATCATGCTCCCAATGTGGACCAAATCCAAGAGTCTGGCTTACAAGGCCAGCAATTTGGCAATGACGACCCCTGGAAAGTAGTAACAAATACACATGCTTTGCCACCGAGACCTAAGAGGGTAGCAAGCAGGGAAAACATCAGCCCGAAGGATCCACATTCTCACAACTCTTTATTAAATTGCAAAGGGCCAGATCTGAATATTCCGGCTGAAGATGTTGCTCTCCACCAACAATCAGATCACAAGGACGCCCATACAGAGCATGGTCGATTCATCAAAGGTTGTCTGCTTAACCATATTTCCTGATAAAACCTTGTCAATATATGTACTTGTAAGTTGTGAATCTTATTTCTGCATATCGCATCAATCCAGGTGATGATATGACCAGCCCAGATTTGGTAAGTGTCGAGGACAGTTTACCTACATCTAATACAAAGTCATCAGAGCCTCAGCCTCCTGTGGTGAATGATGGAATTGGTGCTGTCACTGGTAAAGTAGATGCTGAAGCACACGCCAATGAGGTTAATATATAATTTCTTACTTTCTCAGATGTGTCCTTATTCATGTCATCCTTAATGCTAAGCAAGAGAATCATGCAGGTTAACAAGAGCAGACCAGCAGATTGGATTTCAGGTTTTCCAGCTACTGATGATCTTGGACGTCTGCAGGTTACTTTCGTGAACTATAGCTTTTTAATCGTGCAAATCTTTGATAGTTAGTTCTGTTACCAATCGCATGTTTATGTTGCAGATTATAAAGAATAATGACCTTGAAGAGCTCCAAGAACTTGGTTCTGGAACTTTTGGAACCGTATATCATGGTAAATGGAGGGGATCTGATGTTGCTATTAAAAGAATCAATGACAGATGTTTTGCTGGGAAGCCATCAGAGCAAGACAAGATGGTTAGTTCTCACACTTCAGATTGTTATGTTTGGCTATGCTGTCTTTGCATTGATATATCCTGGATTACTGCAGCGGAATGACTTTTGGAATGAAGCATCTAAACTTGCTGATCTACACCACCCAAATGTCGTGGCCTTTTATGGTGTTGTTCTTGATGGACCTGGGGGATCAATTGCCACTGTTACTGAATACATGGTTAATGGTTCACTCAGAACAGCTTTGCTGAAGAATGCCAAGTATGTCCCTTTACACCCAGAGTTATCTTCTGCTTTGATCTGTTACATCCTAATGTCTAATGCACATAAAATTGGTGGTCTTGCATGGTGTTGATTGAATCAAATTATCTGTGCAGGACCCTGGATAAGCGTAAGAGATTGATAATTGCCATGGATACTGCTTTCGGAATGGAGTATTTGCATAACAAAAACATAGTGCACTTTGACCTGAAAAGTGACAATTTGCTTGTTAATTTAAGGGATCCTCAGCGTCCAATATGCAAGGTAAGCAGCAGGCTCCATTTGTTTTTATTAGATTGCTACATCGTGTTGCTAAATTATTATGATTTCCCTTATCTGTAATATTTGTGTACTTGATATTAGATAATTTAGGCAGTATGTCCTATATTGTCCTTTTAAACTGGGTACTCATGGTAAATTTTAGCATTATTATCCCACATTCTTGTAAATTTACTTCTTAGGAGCATATGGTGTTCGCTGTTCCGATCCAGATAGATATCTAGTTTGCCTGGTACAGAATTGCTGTTAGTACTGAATGATTATATCTGCTTGGTTGGAACCTGCTGCCGCTTGGGCATCTTCCGCTGCAGCTTCATGGAGCATGACATATGTATGATAGGATGATGGAGCAGCTCTGATATTTGTTTTATTATATGTTAGTAAGACACAAATGGTGGCATGGGTACACGATCTGATAAGAGGAAGTTTCTAAAAGTTTAACCACTTGATATAACTTGAGATTATAAACATCTGCTTTCTAGCAAAGACCTCTCTATACAAATTCTTGAGCCTGCTTGTTTGCCATCTTAGTTTGTACTTCCTCCGTCCCAATATAAGTGCAACCTAGTACGAATGTGACACATCCTAGGACTAGGAATCTGGATAGGCAACTGTCCAGATTCGTAATCCTAGGATATATCACATCGTTGTCTTTCCAGATTCCTAGTCCTAGGATATGTCACATCAGTACTAGGTTTGCACTTATATTGGGATGGAGGGAGTATTCTTTTAGTTGATCGACTAGCGTTCTTTGTTGAATTGTCTATGAAACAGTTAGCAGCAGCATTTGCTTTTAACACCTTGAAATGTCACCAGGCATTTGCAAATGTGGCTGGACTGATATATTGCTGATGCAAACTTCCAGCAAATTTCATTTTACTTGTGCCAACAAAGTGACCTTTTGAAAATATAATTAGGTGACTGGTCTCCTTTCCCCTATATATTTAGCTATTTTGTAATAATTTTCTTCGATGATGTAGGTTGGTGATCTTGGACTTTCAAAAGTAAAATGTCAGACCCTCATCTCTGGTGGTGTGAGGGGGACTCTTCCATGGATGGCTCCAGAGCTTCTGAATGGAAGTAGCAGCTTGGTCTCCGAAAAGGTCTACATATTGATTGTGTCATATTATCATTTGACCTGCTACATTCATGTCCATATTAAACTAACACTAACGTTGCCTTGGTGCCTCAGGTTGATGTGTTCTCCTTTGGGATTGTTCTCTGGGAACTCTTAACAGGAGAAGAACCATACGCAGATCTGCATTATGGTGTTATTATAGGTTGGTCTTGATTTCCCATTTCAGATTTTACATGATCCTTATCTGATACTGTCATAGGAATTATATGTGCAATATAGATGGACAAAGATGATTTGATTGCCAAGCTTGATGTAAAATTTTCTACTCTTGGCAGGTGGCATTGTGAGCAACACTCTACGACCAGCAGTACCTGACTCTTGTGATCCAGAGTGGAGATCACTAATGGAGCAATGTTGGTCGACAGAACCATCCGAACGGCCAACCTTTACGGAGATTGCTGGTAGGTTACGCTCCATGGCTGCATCCCATAAGGTGCAACCCTGAGGTGAACAACCTGGGATGGGATATTGTAACAGAATGGCCGGCAACAAACTTCTGGGGCATCGGTGGACAAGTTCTCTACTGCCAGATCGCGTATTTAGGAAGTCAGCACTGATATAAATATGCCTTCATTTGTGTCCCTAGGATCTATCTGTTCATACCTCTTCATTGTTTCATACTCCCTCCGTTTTTTAGTTTTTTAATAGATTACGCCGTTGATTTTTTCTCACATGTTTGACCATTCGTTTTATTTAAAAATTTTATGTAAATGTATAAGATATAAATCACACTTAAAGTACTATGAGTGATAAAACAACTCATAACAAAAATAAATTAATTACGTAAATTTTTTGAATAAGATAAATGGTCAAACATGTGAGAAAAAGTCAACGGCGTCATCTATTAAAAAACGGAGGTAGTATCTTGTAATCAAAAAAAGTTACCAGCCGTGTGTCTAGAAGCATCGCAATGGACGGTCTCAGATCCATATTCTTTCATTTATACCTTTTGCTTAGAGGTGCGTTTAATAAGTTGTTAGTCTAGAGTCAGTTATAGGGAGCCCAATATGTTTTCCTTTTTTCTTTTTCTCCCCCTTTTCCTGGGTAATAATTGAGTTATTTGGGAGTCAATCGGTCGGTCGGTCTGAATGTAAACTGATGTTGAAGGGTAATTAAGCTTGTTTGGTCTTTGCAAGTCTTGGAACACAGAGTGAGGTCCTTGCTTGTAATAAGATGTCTGTTTTTCTCTTTTGTGGTTTGTGAGATATACCGATTTGTTGAGTACTCTTGTAACAGTCACAAGTCATCATGTATGATGTGTTGCAGTTTTGCTGAAGATAGTTATAAGACTATTGTTGCAAAGATTTATTGCTCTCTTGCCAGAGTTTTGCCGCTGCTTCTATGCTTGAAATGAGCTGGTTTTGGATATTTCCTTTCGCGAACACGTGAAAGTAAGTATTGCACGTTAAAATATTAGAAGAAAGAGCTGGTTTTGGATTCGTGGCAACAATCTCTCGTTACCTAGAATCCGCCATGGTTGTTTCTGGATTCATGGTTGCGATTTCTTCGTTACCTGAATCTGCCATGATTGTCGTCTTGTGGATCATCTGGATACTGTTTGCGCTGTGGACTTCCATCTCTATGTTGGCGCGGCACAGAGGGTGTAGATGACGGATTGGCCATGTGGTGACTGACGGCGACGCGCGATGGCAAATTCGGTGGACGCGGCGCGCCCGTCGTGACTGAAGCGGCGGTCGATTTCGCTCCCCGAATCGGGCATGGAACGCGTACGTGCACGACGCGTGCGCCATCACGCACAACAGTTAGCCGAAAAGAATCTCCGGCTGTCATCGATCAGTGGACTAATTGCCGATAATACCACAAACGATCTATTAACGATAAAATGATTTTTATATATTTGTTCTTAATGGTTTGAATATCAATATTGAAAAAAAAAACTACGATTAAAATCCTTAAAATCGATTTTAAAATCAAGTTTTTAAGATTTATTCCTAAATTTTAGCATGGACATATACGCTGTAGGGTAAAACATGTGACCACTCCAGAACACAACAAACCAAATGGGTCTCTTCACTTGCTCACCGATCTCAACGGCGACGTGGGTCGTACACTTTGCCCTCCAATCTCCACGACGCCATAGTAGTAGTACTAGCAGCGAGTAGTAGATCAGTAGACTCGGCAACGAACGGAGAGGCCGAGATCCAGTCTCGCGACTCGCAACGACGCGGGCGTCCAATCGATCTGCGTGGGTTGTTGCACTAGTTGCAATCCCCTCCCTCTTGTATTTTTTATCTTCCCGGCAAGCCGGGATCCTGTCCAGCTAAACCGCCGCAAACGCCCATCGGGGTCCCGCGTTCCCTTGTTCATGCATATATATATCCATGATCCATCCCAATCCCCCAGACCGATCGATCAATCGATCGATCGGATCAGCGCCGAAGCTTGTGTTCTTTCATCTTTCTGCAATTGATTTGACCCCCTTTTGTTTTTCTCGGTGTACATTATGCACATAAAACTAGCGCTTTCCCTACATATGGTTAGGAAAAATGGAGGTGCATATGCTGTATGGAAATTCACAGTACATGTCATTCCACTTCTTTTTCCCCCCTGAACCGTATCATAAAAACATACGCTCATATGTACACATACACACTTATCATTATAAACACACAAATGTACATCATATTCACCATATCTTCGCGGTTCTATTGATCGATGTCAAAGTAATCTGGATACAGAAATCCTAGCCCGCAAGGAAGGCATCAATATGGCTCTTCAATGGACTCTTCTGCCGTTCATCATTGAGTATGATTGTTTGGAGACTACAATTGATCCAATATGAAGGCAAGTTGTTCTCGGCGCATGCATTCCTAATCAGGGAGATTCAAGCAATCATGAAGGGAGGCTGGGAGATGAAGTTGAAGAAAGTGAACAGGAATTGTAACCGCATCAGCCATACTCTAGCTAATAAAGCCCGGTGTGAGTCCCTTGTGTGTGAGGACGGTTTAGCTGAGTAATTTAAGTTCTTGTTCCCCGCAAAAGAAAAGAATATATAGGCATAAATAAAATCACTCATGTCAAAGTTTACGAAATTTCACATAATACTCCATTCCTAAATTTGTAATAACAACGGCTAACCTGAGATTTGCAATTTTATTTTGGGGGCCAAAACAAACAAGCCTCTTATTGATAAAAAACTAGTTTAGGATAGCTCTGAATTTTAGATTACGAAATTTTAAATGAAGTTGTGAACCATGAGCTAACACCAGGAGCTTGTTTGGTAGGGATCCAACTACTAAATATAACTATAAGAGAAGAGTCTATAGTATAGTTGTGGAGCGGCTCGAACCCTCGCTTCACAATTCTAGTTTGTTTTCTCATATCACTACAGCCTGTTCTGTTCGCTTTTTAGGTCGAGTTAGAAGCCATTTCGGGCATGTTTAGCATTGCTCCAACTGCTAAATTTAACTTTAGGAGTTAGGTCTGCAGTTATGGAGCAGCCTAAACCTAACTCCATCTCTCTAGTTCATTTTATGGGAGCATTCTAGTCAGCTCCACTCCCTTTTTTGGTGGATCTAAAATTGTTTGGATCTGTTTGACAGAACTCCAACCATTAAATTTAACTATACGAGCTAGGTCTACTAAAGCTCTAAAAGAGATTTATCATGGGATTTTCATTTTTACCCTCAGTCCCTTGTTTAACTCTATATCTCTAGTTTATTTTATGAGAGCACTCTAGTCAGTTCCACTCCCTTTTTAGGTGGATCTAAAATTGTTTGGATCTGTTTGACAGAACTCCAAACATTAAATTTAACTATACGAGTTAGGTCTACTAAATCTCTAAAAGAGATTTATCATGGGATTTTCATTTTTACCCCCAGTCCCTTGTTTGGTACTCCCTCTGATTCATAATGTAAATCATTCTAGCATTGCCCACATTCATATAGAAACATCTATATTAATGTGGGCAATGCTAGAATGACTTACATTATGAAACGGAGGAAGTAGTAGAGATGAGAACCATGGGGAGTATGGATAAGAATTGAATTTTAAGTGATGATGCACGACTCGTATTTATCTTTTCATACTGAGAAAGTAATTATCTCCTAATTACCTACCCCTTCTCAGGTATTGAAAAAGTGGGAGTTAACTCCCACATCATTCAAGAAAGTAATAGACTTATCAGGACTCACCTAAACTCCCATTCCCCGAAAACAATTCCCTAACCTGGTCGTAAAAGGACAGGTGAGAGCTGAAACCAGCCCAAGATTCTTGGGAAGCGATCGATGGGTACAACGACCAGGCGGGGATTTCGGCCCCACCCAAACGAGGCCCATAACCAGTTTCTCTCAATTGCGACACTGGGCCTTAACGGCCCAAGAACCACTCTCTTCCGTAGTGGTTGCGAGTTGCGACCCCTAGCTAGCTCCGTCTCTCCTCTTCCGCATCGCCTCCATAATTTTCTTTCCCCTCCTCTCCTCACCTCACCTCACCTCGATCTCCTCCTCCGCCTTCCACCGCGGGTTTCGCCTCCGCCTTCCACCGCCGCCGCAGAGGGGACGAACCGAGGGACAGGAATGGCGGCGCGGCACCTCAGATCCGGCCTCCCCCTCCTCCGCGCCCACCTCTCCCAGGTCTCCCCCTCCCCCTCTTCGCACCCTTCGATTTTGTTCAAGTTTAGGGGAGGCGCCCCCCCCCCCCCCCCCCTTTTCGATTTAGATGCGTGGCGTATGAATCCCCACGCTCGATCTAGGTCATCCATTTCTCGCTGGGATTTTCGGTGTTTTTTTTTCTGTGGGGGATTTTTTTTTCTTTTTTTTTTTTTTGGCTGTGCGGCGCCTGTCTGGATCGCGTTGGTTGGTTGTTGTTGAGATTGATGTGTTTGGTTGTGATGATGCAGGAGGGCTCAAGGGGTTTCGCGTCGCAGGTGGCGAAGCCGACCGGGAAGGATATCAAGGTAACCTGGAACGGGCATCTCCTTTGGATTGCTTACATTTCTCATGCGGTGTGATGCGGATGTAGTTTTGATACTGCTAGGGAATATTGGGGAGGATCTTAAAATAGTTATGCTCGTCATTGGTGAAAGCTCCTCTTGTTAGCCTGGTTCTGTGACATGAGAAAATGTGCAATTTGTTTGTACTTGCTGCCTGTGAAAAATGATTCGTGTCTTTTTTTTTTTGGTGCCGTTGTGGTGTTATGGCTATGAATCCTCTCCCTGTTAGAAAATGTGATGATGCAATACTAGTAGAGATTGTGTTTCAGCGAAGGAAAATTTGCTCGCGGTATATTCAGCTGTATGTTAATGCTGATACTCCATGATTTCGTATATGCATTGTTCTTGTTTTTTATATCTCAACATGATTTCTGCCTTTTGTTGATTAGTGCTTCTCCATTTCAGTTTATGGGTTAATTTGGCAGTTTGAGTAGTTCTTATTTTGCCCTGAAATACTCATGTTAATCTTATTTGTTGTGTTTGTTTTGCCACAATAGGTTCCAGAAGCTCTGTATGGTGGCACTGGCAACTATGCTAGTGCTCTGTTCCTTACAGCAGCCAAAGCTAACTTGCTGGACAAAGTTGAAACTGAGATTCGCGATGTTGTAGAGGCGTCCAAGAAGAGTCCATTGTTTTCTCAATTCATTAAGGACTTGTCCGTGCCCAAAGAGACCAGGGTGAAGGCTATAACTGAAATTTTCGCTGAAGCTGGTTTTTCAGATGTCACAAAGAATTTCTTGGGTATACTTCTGGTCCATACATGTTATGTCTAATGAAGTTCATTATATTTGTTTATCATAACTTTGCTGCAGTTGATAGTAAACCAACTCGTTATTTTTGGTAGCTTGAGGACAAGCCCAAATGCATCTAATTTTTTTCAGAAAATTTTATTCCAATGCTATTTTGTATATCAACAGTTTGCTACCTTCACTCATTATAATTTCAATGTGAGCCAACAATATTTGTAGTTTTAGTTTGACTGCTGCAGTAATTTACTTTTTTTTAATTTTGACTAGAAAAAATGCCCGTGCGTTGCAACGGGTGAAGTCTATTTTAATCTTATTATTGTTATATGGTTTAGTTAAGATGAAATTTACTATGGGAGTTCGCTTGGATATATATATTTTTAGAAAATCATGAGTTGAAGTTAGGAGTCCGATCGTCTCAAGTTAGCTTGCGAGTTTTTTTAAACAGATTTGTATATGATTCCTTATGTATTACCAAAAGTGAACGATCTTAAAAACCAACTCAAATACGGATATGTATTTCCAAAAGCAAACGATCTTAAAAACCGACTCATACACGGATGACGTACCAAAATACCGGCAAAAACATCTTCAATTTTTATAATAGTAGAGAAAGGGCTAACTATCTGATCAACGCTTTCCTAGAACCTTGTTTTTGGTTCCTGTACTCAGTATCATTAATAGATGACACAGAGTTCTTTTTCCATATGTACTTTATTGGTTAGCACCTAAGGTTTTTTTTCTTCCCGTGAAGCTGTGCTTGCCGACAATGGCAGACTGAAGCACATTGATCGCATTGCTGAGAGATTTGTTGATTTGACCATGGCACATAAGGGGGAGGTGAAGGTCCTTGTCAGGACAGTTATTGTAAGTTGATGTCTGAAGCCTTTGGTCCCTTTTTTTTTTCCTGACAGTGTCTGGTTGTTATATTATACCCTCTGATTTCAAATATATGTCATTTTAACCTTTCAATGCTTTCCCAGATATAAGCCACACTAGAAATTCGAGACACTTTTCACTCTTTTCCTTCTCGTTAAATAAATTCTGTCACATGAAAAATAACCCCTTCTTTTTTTCCAATGAGGATATACCTCATGGAGATATAACATACAATACTGAGCAACTGTTGCTTTCGTAATCACTCTACAAAATGTTGAAGAATCAGGTTATAGAATTCTTTATGCTAGCTTACCTCAATTGGTCAAGATATATATGGATTTATACGTACTGCAGCTTTTATTATTATAGTTCCTTGTACTGTAGTTATCTGGTTTCTCTTTCCGACTTCCTTGTTTTCTACTGTTAGCCCCTTCCCGAAAAGGAGGAGAAAGAACTTAAGGAGACCTTGCAAGATATTCTTGGGAAGAACAAAACTATCTTGATTGAACAGAAGGTAATTCCTTGGTTCATCAGTTGCCTATAGTCTGTCAAGTGATATTCAAAATACATGCACTCAATTATTTGTTGCCTGCAGATTGACTACAGCATCATGGGAGGGCTAGTGATTCAATTTGGGCAGAAGGTGTTTGATATGTCGATCAAGACTAGGGCGAAGCAAATGGAGATGTTCTTGAGGCAACCCCTTGATATCTAACTGCCTTTTGGATCGAAAGATGCAGTTGTTTTGCTGCTGAAGGCATCCTCATGTCTGTTACTTTGATATGGTCTTGAAATAAATCTTTGTTTACAAGAGAACGACACTCTGTTTTATCTTGTTTTGTGGGCTAGAAGCCTGCTGAACAATTTTATGTCAATTTCTTTGCTACTAAGAAAGTTATGCACCAAAATGAAGGGAAATTCTGTGAAGTTTGTAATTTTCAAGTGATTGGCATTATTTTGTTTAGTTCGGGCAGTGCCATGTTTCTTATATAATCACAGAACATGTAATAAGGCCGAAATATTTTCCTTGTCATTTTCCATGTGAGAACGGCCTTTCGATGAGACTAGCACGTCCTGCAATAGCTATTTTCCAAAATAACACACGGCTCGCTACCGATTCACATCAAAACCAATCCAAACGCTTTTTCGCTGTTGCTTGTGTTCTGGACTTCTCTGAGTGCAGTTCAGGAGAGTCTCAAGTGTGCCTACCACCGACCATATTGGAAGTTTATCATGGCATATACTTGCCTTTCAAAGACCCTAATTTTCAAAGTGAACATGGGACTTTCAGACTTCAGATAACCTCAATCGATAACATCACCGAAATTCGATATTACTATAAAGATTTTTGGTTGAAAACTTCTCTGAACCCAATTTAAATACAAGTCACCCTCGGTGATGGCTACTCGCCATTCCACGCTCACAGTTGCAGTTCACACTTGCGAAATGAAAAAAATCTTCTGAAGCTGATGGGGTTAGGCTTCCAATCATCAACCGGTTCGACCTCAGGATCATCACAGAAATGAAAAGGACGAGGAATCTCAATTTAAGAAAGTTCCTATCCAAATATCCAACAAAAATCTGACTGTCTGGCTATTATTAATTCAACAGGAGATGATCGTTAAAGACAATATAGTTTTGCAATTTGTAACAACACAAGAGCCTGAGGATATAATGAGTTACAAACATGATGCAGTTGCAGCATGGTCATCAATATACAACATTACAACAACATATGGGGATCGCAGAACACTCCCATTCCACGATTTTACAACACATGCTTCACAACACATTATAAATACATGGTTGTACCGAGCTGTAGAGACAGCCAGCACGTCCCAACTACAAATGCACACTAGCCAACAGCAAACATAAAAACTACTCTCTGGTAAGTCACTATATATATGCACTATAGCTTCACATGACTAAAATTATAACATTACATAACTTCTTTCGTATAAATTAGCCCCAGGAAGCTTCTGTCCGAATCGCCATCCTGGGAGCAATAAATATACTGGCATTCTTCACAATGGATGCATTATTTACATATATATACTTCTTCTCCAACCACGCTCTACCAAGATTGCTCGGCCTTGCCATCACCTGCATTGCTTCTTTTTCTAGGCATAAACAGACAAGAGACAGGAAAATGGAAACTAAAAATATGTAAAAGGAATTTCCGTTAGAAGTCCACGACACGATACCTTTTTCTCTTGCTTTTGTCTGATGAGGATGAAGCAGGATTGCTGTGCCAGTTCCGTTTACGTTGGTTGATAAACCAATTATTGATCTGCTTTAGTTGCAACCCTGTTTCCTGCACCAAGCGAGCCTTGTCCTCCTCCTATAAAGGTTAAGAAACATGAGCATCAGTGGTAGAAAAGGAAATGCAGGAAGGCCTGATAATGGTATCTGTGAGCTGACACATACAGTTGGGTATGGCCATTTAGAGTGAGCCTGCCACCAAGCTTTCAAAGTAGACGCTGTATCTCCTGGGAGTTTTCCAGCTCTTCGCTTTCGGAGTATCTCTTCCCTAATGTCCACAAGCTTTTCTCTGTACCCCTGGAAATTTGAAATTTCCTTTAAAGTTTATACAACAACATACAAACGACTAAAAATTCAGGCCATAATCTTACCTGTTTAAGCTCATGTTTCAGCTCTTGCCGTACACGCTCAACTAATGATCTCTCGCCCTCCGTCAGCATTAAGGGGCCAAAGCCCATACCATCTGATCCATCATTTCCATCAAACATGTTGCTCTCACTATCAACCTGATTGTCTTCGTCATCAGACATAGTTGCTCCAGAACCTTCACCAGGAGATGCCCCTGCAGTAAGAGTCACAACTGAGGATTGGCAAAACACCAGATTATTGGTCAAATTTTACTTCTGTATTCCCTTTTGCCATTAAGAGAGTAGTCCTATGTCCATCACTAAAGTTCTCCCAAACAGAACACTCATTATTTTCTGCAGGTTCAACCACAGGTATACCTCAATTCCGATTGAAGAATGTAAACTATATTTGGTAGAGTGAAGGAAACTAGTTAAATGCTATGTGATTACGATGGTTGAAAAGGTGGAATTAGTTTGTACTTTTTTGTACCTACAAAGGAGTAAACTTTGAGGTCAAGTTTATATCGGAGAAGGAAAAAAATGGATGAAAGGTAGCACAATGGTGCACATCATTGCTTTTACGATACTTACTGTAACCATCAGCATGAATTAAACAGAGAGAAATAATAACTTTAAGTTTCTCTTCCTAAAATCAGGAGTCCACTATTTTCATGTTGAATAATATCAACTAGATTTTTTTGTGCTACCTGTAAGGCTCTGTAAAGTTTGTTCAAGTTCCCAGCAAGCCATTACTGCTTCCATTGCATGAACACGCACATGTTGCTGTAGTTGTTCCTTGAACGAACAAAGGAGCAATACATAATGGGTCTGCAAGAAAAAAACATTTTTTATTTAGTAAAAAAAATTGCCTTAGGAAGATTGTCATTTCCAAGCAAAGAAGAGTACCTGATAAACAAAATGACTTTTTAAAAAAGAGGCAACTGATCATAAACTTAGCTAACAGAAATTGTATGCAAGAAACAATATTAATTGATACCATGTTCCCTTTAGCATATTCACCGGATTATTTGCTCCATGCTTCGAAAAATATATTTTCTCAAAAAATCTTTCTTCTAGTGTATTACTTAGACCACTTGTTTTAACCTATTTGTTAAGTTTATTTATTGAAATATTTTATTTATCCCTATGATGAAGGACATAATCCAGGGCAATAATACGCTCAATAATCTAAATCAAACAGGGCCTAGATAATGGAAGTATAACTTAGAGCTTCTTCAACAACTAGCCAACTAGGGATGCAAACAAACATCAAGGAATGAGAAATAAGTGATGAATTTTAGCATATTCAATTCAAAGGACTATATTTCAAAAACGATGGTTGGCACCATTGCTACTCCGACAAAATCAATCCAACCCTTCCAAAAGTCAAAAATTTGGTGATGTTTTTTCTACAGGGTTCCTTCTTTGTGGACCGCTCTGTTGTACACTTGTACTGTACATACTTCTGCTTCTTCTTAATGAAATGAAGCTTGAGTTTTTGAGAATTATTTTTTCCTTCCAAATTTCACTCCTAATTCCACTAGCCAATTTCCTTGCAAATACTCTCTCCTCCTTAATATAACACCAGCTTATCCTGGCTTCGGTTTCAAAAAAAAAAAGCCAATTTCATTTCCCTTTCCAGCCCCAATTTTCGATATCGCTCATCCAGAATAATATTTCACATACCAATCGCAGCATCCAATAGTACAAGAAACTCTCACGCGAGGAGAATTTGATCGCAAAAGCGACACAGAGACACACCACGCAAACCTCATAGCTTGGCAAAAAATAAGAGTAAAACGCGCTGAGAAAGAGAGGGGAAGGGGGATTTGATTGGTACTACTACTACTACTACTACTAATAATTTAGCCCTCACCATGAAGAGGTCGAGCTCCTCGCCGCCGGACGGTGCTCCGCCGGCGGCCGCCGCGGCGGCGGCGGCCAGCGGCGGGGGGCGCGCCGCAATCTGCGCGTCGATGCGGGGCAGCTGGTCGACGGGGGTGGCGACGCGGAGGCACGCGACGTGCGCCTCCAGCAGCCGCTCGTACAGCGGGTGCGCCGCGATGGCGGCCTTCTCCCGCTCCCACCCTCCTCCTCCTCCCACAACCCCTCCCGCCCCAACGAACCCAGGGTGGTGGTGGCCGCCCGTCTCCGCCGCCGCCGCAGCCGCGGCGTCCATCGCCAGCGCGTGGTCCTGGTAGTGGAACGCCATCACGCGCACCGCTCCTGCTGCTGCTGCTGCGCGCGAGGTGGAGGAGGAAGACGAAGACGAGGACGAGGACTTGTAGTTGTAGCAGTTGGGAGAGAGGGAGGCTCTAACTTACTTCTCTCTGTCACTGATATATCGTCCTCTATCCAATAGATACTCTTCCGAGAGTGGGAGGGGACCTTGGGGGTAGAGGAGCGATGGGAATAGGAGGAGCCCATTTCGTTTTTGCGCGTGCACGTGACTCATCTGCAAATTGCAAATTGCAGGAGTAAATTGCACCGTACTCCTCTCTCTATCGGAAAAAAAAAAGAGAACAAAAATCAAAAATCAAATTTTGGGGGAGGAATCTAGACTCCGTGTAAATTACTCTATCGGTTTCGTAATATAAGTCGTTTGATTTTCTTTCCAGTTAAACTTGGTTAAGTTTGATTAAATTTATTGAAGAATTTAACAATATCTAAAATGTAAAATTAGTTTTGTTAAATTAACATTGAATATAGTTTGATAATATGTTTGTTTTGTGTTGAAAATGCTACTATATTTTTTCTATATATTTGATCAAATATAAAAAAGTTTGACTAGAAAAAAAGTCAAGCGACATATAATTTGTATTTCATTTTCTTAGCGTTGCTAGTATTACTAGTTGTGCCTAGAAATTGAAAAATTCCTTCATTTCGATTATAGGAGCAGGGACACGCACACCGCACTCACACGTATTTACGTGGATATATTCTAGTAGCTCATGCTTGAACGGGATTGGAACTATTACTCCGCTGAGTGAAGGTGTGCATGTAGACGCTCACACCACGGGCACACCCACCTTTACGAAGGCACATGTTACATCCTACTTTCCTATAACTACTCATCATTTTCATAAAAAATCAACCTAGTACTAGATGTAACATATTCTAGTGTTACGAATTTGGATATATCTATGTCCGTACTAGAATATATCACATTCAGTCCTTGGTTCGTTTTTTTGACGGAGGGAGTACATTTGAATAGCTGGACTGGGATATCCTGGTATTGATGAAGTTACCATGAATGTTTTGATGTCTCTACTACTGAAAGAATAATTAATAGTAAATGCGCGCACGATCTGATTGGAAATATTTCCACATAAAAATCTGATCAGTTTAACTATGCTTACTTCGCTGGTACGCACTTTATGTAGTACTCCTAAGAGATTTTATGGTAAAACTAAGACGGTTTCAAAATGAATTCGCGTGCACGGTGTACGTGATTTCTCCAAAATTTATTTCGGCGCTGTAAGGACTTTGCAACGGTGTTATTTTGAGAAAATAAATAAATACTGGAATTGCACTTATTCATATAAAAATTATAAAACTATCGTACCCTCTGCAGTGACTTTGAACGTGAAGGTGGTTTCTATAGTAAAATCTCTCACATCAGCGAAGGACGCATCATTTTCTCAATAAATAATACAGAGAATGAACTGTATAGTACGACGATGATGATTCCCAATTAAGCGCTGAAATTTCCAGTTAACCAACCGATTGATGATTCATGGTTGCTGGGCGTTAGGGCACTACGGTATCATCAGACTTATTGATGATTCATGTTATTTCCACGTCTCACAAACACAGCTCTTCCAGGGACGGAATCAGGCATGGGGCAGCTGGAGATTAGGCCCTATGCCCTTGCTTCATAATCCCCATTATAATCTTGAAAAATGCTATATAATTTATAAAATTGTTTGAGATCCTATTAGCTCATCCCTAAGCGTGAAAATTTTCTGGCTCCACCACTGAGCTCTTCCGTATATATATCAGAGATGTGCCTGAACACCTGCACAAACCCAAGCTCCAATATTCTAAAAAAAAACCAAGCTCCAACAGCTTGTGTTTTCTTCTTTGAAAAATAACGGCTTATGATTTTAAGATTATTAAACATGTTGAAACACTGGGACAAGATATGATCTGTTGAGCCACGGTTGATAAGACTAAAAAAAAAACAAAGCAACTATATTTATGAATATAACTTTTATACATGTATTAAAAGTTGAGGCTAGAAAATATACCATGATAATACAATTTAAAATTAACTCTAAAATTAAATTCGAAATTTAATATTTGGATGTGACTAATAAACCAACAATCAGATGATGGAAACAATAGCTCTAAGTTTTTTCTTGATGTGACTAATAAACCAACAAACAAATTTTCGGGACAAAAGCTAAGGCTGAAAAAAATATGGTAAGACGAGAAAACTCAAAATCAGCTCTAAAACCAAAATCACAATTTAAATTTTAGATGTGGCTAACAAGTACTAATAGACAATAATAAGAACTAACAAACTTTTCATACAGTGGACTTGTCCACTTTTGTTTCTTTTAACAAGTTGGTCTGAACCTTTGCCGCTATCTACTTGAGGGTAAAAAGCACAGTGGATGGTAGTGGGAATGGAAATGTGATATTTTCCGTGACCGGAAGGAAAAAGCAGGGACAGCGACGAGGAACGAAAGATGGACCACGCGAGTGGGCCCCACCTCTCGCACAATAAACGCCCTGCCGTCCAATAGGAGATGGACGCGTCACCGCCGATTTCTGTGGAGATCGCCATGCCATGATGCTTAATGATGAGCCATTTGGCCGGATTTTATAATTTAAGTATACTCCCTCCGTACTAGTAGAGAAAGTCGTTTTAGACAGCGACACGGTCTCGAAAACACAACTTTAACTTCTTGTTTTTTATAAAAATATTTATTGAAAAATAATATATATATATATATATATATATATATATATATATATATATATATACTTTTATGAAAGTACTTTTCAAGACAAATCTATTTATATAGTTCTTATATTTTTAAAAAGTTGAAAGTTATTTATGATTTATATTCTAAGGTTTGACTTAAACATTGTCCTAAACGATTTCTTTTTGAGTATGGAGGGAGTATGTCGTATATAGGGGTGGATTTGCACTCCCTCTGTCACATTAATGTGCAGCCATAATTTTTCGTGCACAGCTTCGACCGCCCGTCTTATTTAAAATTTTGTTAAAAAATTTTAAAAACTTAAGTCACGTATAAAGTCCTATTCATATTTTATCATCTCATAACAATAAAAATGCTAAGTTTAAAATTTTTTAAATAAGACAGACGATTAAAGTTGGGCACAGGAATTTATGGTTGCACTTAAAATAGGACGGAGGGGGTATACCGCAACAGTTGGTAGCGGAAGACTTTTGATTTGCAAACATGCAGAGAAAATGTATGATTCTAGTGCCTTGTCACTTGAAATCTTATGGATATAAAAATACATGAAAATAATAGGATCTGGATGGAGCGAGGGAATATATATGAATATAAGAAAAAAGAGATTACATAAATGGATTTTCCCTAAAAGATTGTTATGATTTAAGACAACCTAAGAATTTTCAAATAAATTTGAGCGAGACATTCCTTTGTTCCAAAGGACCATAAAAAACCTCTTCGAATCCAATCACAAAATTACTTTGTTTCAAGTGAGCCTAAGGGTACACTATCAGTAGATTACAATCTTAGCAAAATTACTTTGTGTGATCTTTGATTATGATATCGTAAAAACGAGACACTGTTGTTGGGAAAAAAAATCTAATAATTAGAGACTGGATAACGGAGCAATTACTTTTATTATATCTGGAGCGAAAGGGAGCCTAAGGACACATTGTTACTGGATTACAATCTACCGCTCTATTTTACATTGTATGTCATTTTAGTTTTTTTGTTTTCTAACTTCGATCGAGTTTAATGAAGAATTTTTTTATTAAATCCATCTTAAAGTATGTCTTTAAAGTGTATTTATTTGTTATTGTAGATGTCGCTATATTCTTCTATAAACTCGGTCGTAGCTAAAGAAGTTTGAGTTACGAGTTATGACAACTAGAATGACTTGTAGCGTGGAGTGGAACAGAGTATGGATTATCATGGGTACAATTTCCAAGCTTTTTTAACAACAAAAACTATTTTATCAGTATTTCAGGCATGTACTTTTCTTAAAATAAATTTCACAAACGCGCTAAAGCCTTGCACGTTAATACCATTTAGGCTTTAGTATATACTTGGACTGAAATGCCAATTGGCCTAGCTAGGGTGTAAATGGGCCGGACCGTGAATCTGTATCCCGTCGCTTACATGGCCCACATAACATGGATGCCTTCTTCGTAGGCCTGGTGTGCTATGACAGCCTTGAGCTGTTCCCTTTTCCATTTGGAATAAGTTCATTTTAGGTCCCTTAATTTGTCGCTGAGTTTAAAATTCATCTTTGAATCGTAATATCAGATATAATGTGGCTCTCAACTCTTAAAACCAGTACAAATAAGATCCCAATAAAGGCTCGAGGGAGGCTTCAGCTGACGTGCCACCTACATGGCTACATGCGTTGGCGTGACACTCAAAGTAAGAAAAAAAACTGTGGGACCTACATGTAATCACCCATTTCTCTTTCCCCTTTCTTCTCACTCCCGGTCTTACCTTTCTTCTCACCGCACGAACGCTCGCTTGGACCCTATCTGCTGTACCAACGGGCAACAACGAGTCCACCACCGAGAATGTCGTGTACAACAACCCAAGTGACACCAACCTCGGGTTTCTCTCCTACAGCATTAGGAATGCAACACTAGCTCAATCGAAATTTGACACCATGGAAGCTTGACTGCTTGAGTGCATGTAGATCGGTTTTGAGAAATTGATTATGTTCACTTCTGTTGTCAGAGGGTGAACTCCTAGAGCGAGGGATTGTGAGGCCCCTCTTTTGAGTTCGGCCGGGGGCAACGGGTGAGAATCGAGGATTCGGTGGAAGGTGTGATGTAGAGGGGGTCGGGCCCCTCGGTAACGATGAGACAAAAGGGGTTTATACAAGTTCGGGCCGCTGAGAAGCGTAACACCCTACTCCTATGCTTGGTTGATCGAGTATGGAATACCGGCACTTGAATCTTTGAGACCCAAGCGTGAGTTAGCCAAAGAACCGATCTTCCCCTTCACTAGGCATGGACCTCCTTTTATACTTCAAGGGGCAGCCACATGGGCCCAAAAGGTTACCTAGGGATGAAGGAGAACATTCTTTTCATTAAACGCATGTCTTGAGCCTTGACTTGGAAGCCACATGCACGAGCGCCGCAGCATGGGGCCCGTCAAATCGAACCGGCTGAAACGGGGGACACCCGTATCATTCACCATTTAATGGGTGAAGACTTCTGGGTTCCAATTTGCACCAGGAAACGTGAACCCTGCTTTGACCAGAGTGGACCAACCGTCTCTGGCCAGGATGAGAGGCTTAGCTTCTCATCATCATGATGTGACGGGGCGTGGCAGGCTGCACGCCGCTTAACATGTGACCAGTGTGCAGGCGCACTACCTCAGTCTCATCAGTCATTCGACCGGCCAGGCACGCAGCACATCGCATTAAATGCGGCGCCCGCTCAGGAGGCCTTAAATGAGGTCAGGTGGGCGTTGCATGTGGGGGTGGCTGCCGCCCTACCCCGGGCCCGACCCCCTTTCGGGTGAGTGCCACGTGGGTACTGGGGGCAGCCTCATCCCTCTAGTCTTGATACCCTCAGGCCCATATCACCGACATTTGTGTTGACGGTACGGCAGAATGGGTCCAAGTAAGCGTCCGTGCGGTGAGAAGAAAGAGAAGACCTTGATAGAAGATAGGGGAAAGAGAAAGGCATGATTAATGTGGGTGTCATGGATTTTTTTTCGACTTAAAGTGCCAAGTCAACGCCACGTAGGTGCCACGTCAGTTGAAACCGTCATCGAAACTGTCTTGGGATCTTATTTGCACTAGTTTTAAGAGTTGAGGGACATTATATCTTGACATTGCGGTTCAGGGATGAATTCAAACTTGACGACAACTTGAGGGGCCTAAGTGAACTTATTCGTTTCCATTTTTGTGGCTGGAATTGGGCCTTCGCCCGGTTGAGTGGAATTGGGCCTTGGCTCGTTTTTTCTTTTTTTCACTTGACCGGCCGTAGCCAGGATATAGATCTGGAGGCTACATCGGAGATTTGCCTTTAATCATCATTTTTTCTTTCCTTTTAGCGCAAATACAGGTTTTCCCCTTTTTTTTCCCCTCGTACTAGTAGATCAAGCGACACGTTCACATCTGCAATTGGAATAGTGAACAGTTGAATTCAACGTTCACAATGATTTACACCTGACTAAAAATGCAGTCATATTGTGGATTAAAATATTCTGTTGCTCTTTTTTTCTTGAAAAAGAAAGTACAACTTTAACTAACTAAAAATGCAGTCATATTGTGGATTAAAATTTGGTGTAGTTAAGCACACCAGTGGAGAAGTGCTTTTTAGTCTCGGTTTGTAACCCCCTGTGGTCCCGGTTTTTAAACCGGGACTACCAATCCGGGACTAAAGATCGCTATCTTTAGTCCCGGTTCAAATACCCGGGACTAAAGATCGATCTTTAATCCCGGTTGGTGTTATCAACCGGGACTAAAGAGAGGGGATCTTTAGTCCCGTTGGTAACACCAACCGGGACTAAAAAGAGGGAAGCGATAGTGAGATGGTCCCCTTTTCTTTTTTTTCTTTTTTATTTTCTCCCGAATCGAGTGGGATATATATCCCAAATCAAAGTAACATCTCAAATCTTAAAGTTACTTATACACACAAATCAAATACATCACAAATCCTACAAAAATTACAAATATATCACATACATCACTGATCCATACAAACGTGCAATGAATCACAAAACTATCCACACAAATGTGCAAATGGGTTGCCGCTGCCGCCGGCCGCCGGTCGCCTGCCAACTGCCGCCGGGCGCAGCCCCACCGGCCACCGCCGCACGGCCACCTCGCTCCGCCGCTGCCGTATGGCCGCCGCCGCACGGCCACGCGCCCGCCTCACTCCGCCGCCACCGCACGGCCCGCCCCGCCTCCTCCGCCGCCGCCCGCCCCCCGCCGCCCCGCCTCAGCCGGCGGCCTCGCCCGCCTCCGCCGCCCCCGCGCCCTCCTCGCGCCGCCGCTGCCTGCCTCTGCCGCTGCGCCCCGCGCTCGCGTCGCTTCGTCGCCGCCACCGTCCGCCGCCGCCGCGCGGCCGGCTCGCTTCGTCGCCGCCGCCCAGCCGCAGCAGAGAGGGGAAGGAGGAGGAGGAGGCGGGGAGGGGGATCGGAGGAGAGGGGAAGGCCGGAAGGGGGAGAAAGGGGAGAGGAAGAAGGAAGAAGGGGAGGAGGCGGATACCGAGACTAAGTCTCGGTGGTTTTTAACGAAGGAGAGAAAAAAGGGGAGAGGATAACGAGGAGATATCGGCAGTTTATTTTGGTCCCGGTTGGTATAAACAACCGGGACTAAAGATCTATCTTTAGTCCCGGTTGTTTATAACAACCAGGACTAAAGATCAAAATTTTTTTAACCGGATCTTTAGTCCCGGTTTTTATTGCAACCGGGACTATTGTGGAATTTGGTCGACCGACCAAAGATGGTTTCTCCACCAGTAGCACTTACTCCCTCCGTCCCAAAAAAAGACAAACTCTGAGTTTCTGTGTCCAACGTTTAACCGTCCGTCTTATTTGAAAAAAATTAAAAAGACAAGTCACGCATAAAGTATTAATCATATTTTATCATCTAACAACAATAAAAATACTAATTATAAAAAAATTTCATATGAGACGAACAGTCAAACGTTGGACACGAAAATCTAAGGTTTGTCTTTTTTTTTGGACGAAGGGAGTATCACCATTACACCAATGGTGAAACCGTGCTCCTTAATTATATTTCAGTCCAAAAATATAATTATTTTTAGCTATATATCTAGGCAAACACTTATCTACTTTGTCCCAAAATAAATACATTTAAGAGAGAAACACTTATCTACTCACTGTCTTAGGAGTACTTATTTTGGGATGAATGGAGCAGGTGCTAGGGACATTTCCGAGAATAAACTGTGCTGCGCAGCTAATGTTACAGATGCGACCCGTTCTATAATCAGCCGTGAACAAGACAGAGGAGAGACTCTACAAACAGCCACAGATTCTCACCAACATTGAACAGAATAAACAAAAGAACATTGAGATGGTTCTTCCCTAACTTACAGTGCTTAGATGAGCAACCAAGCTACACTGTCCGGAGCTTGTACCACTGCGTAAAATCTCCCTCTTGCCTCATCGACACACAAGGCCAGGGGTAAATAAAAACTACTATTATAACTCTATCAGACAAAGCAAGGTAAATCGATCCTCCTTTCTGCTCCTAAAATGGCATTAGTAAGATTGGAGGATCATATGACACTGGTGCTAAACTCTAGTAAATCTGAACAACTTATCAAACAAGCATAAGGTATGGTCCTTAATATCTCCTTTAGCTTCATCTTGAGTGAGCGAGCGATCAGAGCCCTTTGTAGCCCAGCTTCCTCTATATACAGTTAAAATTCTTTTGTCTGGTTAGCGACGCCGCGGTAATAATCTGGAGCCGTTCATGCATCAAGGAGCTGATCCATCAGCAGCCATGTCCTCCACTGGGAGGTTGAGGTCAGGCAGCACGAAGCCGTTTTGAGATTCCTGCTTGGCTGCGGGCTCATCAGGCTGTGGCCTTGCTTGCTGCCCCTCGGATTTCGTTCCGTTTCGTTTGCTTGATTTCTCTAACCTTGTCTGCAAAATAGAGGAAAAGATTTTTATTATATATTTCAGAAAATAAAAGGTTTTATATACATAATTTCAGATGACTGGAGAAGGCAAATCTCTTTGAATCCATGAGCCCAACAGAGTAGACTTGGAAAGGAAATTTGGGTTGCAGTCACAATCTACCTAGCGTAGTTCTTATATTTTGGTACAAGAGACATCTCTATGGAGGTGAAATGGGAGGCATAAGAGAAAATGGACAGTGAGCAATCACCATGAGTCCATGACCAAGCAAGCATAAACAACCTGAAACAGGACTAAGAAGATCCAAAATGTTGGGAGAGAGAGAGAGAGAGCATGCTGTGTTCGGATTCTACGGATGGGAACTAATCCCTCCTGCATAAAAAACGGAGCAGTCTATTAACGCGTGATTAATTAAGTATTAGCTAATTTTTTTTAAAAATTAATTAATTTGATTTTTTAAAGCAACTTTCGTATAGAAACTTTTTGCAAAAAAACCACCGTTTAGTAGTTTGAAAAGCGTGCGCGCGGTAAACGAGGGAGAGGGGTTGGGAACATGGGGTTGCAAACACAGCCAGCCACCACGAGTCTCTAGAGATGACACTGCACAACAACGGTGCAGTACAGGTTAACCGGACCAAATGAAATGGGGAGCTTTGCCCAACCATTCTGGCTAGGTAGTACACTATCTGTACTTTTAATGTGATTGTGGAGCACAGAACCAGTGCAGTGGCAGTGTGGCAAGCAAGACCTCGGCATTAAAGAAAGGCCAAGGGATTACCATGTCCAGGATCCGGGTTGGTGGCAACATGGCGTTCTTTATTGGGGGAAAGATTCCAGACATGTACGGCTGGTTGAAAACGAAGCATGCATGAACAGCCAGTAGAACACCTTGTAACTGCATCAATTGCGCAGACAAAGTGCAGTAGCTGAACTGCATCTATCACCAACTCTACCTTGCCAAATGCCAAAGGGTTTTTTTGGAGGACGTCACTTTCCTAGCCCGTCCAAACGTGCAAGCAGCTTGATGGGTGAAGAGGTGGTTGAGAACTTGAGATTATTGAGATGGATAAACAGGATAATAATTCGAGCTCCTCCAACTTGCTTGCACTTCATCCCGAATGCGAAAGTCAAGAAGGCAATCAACTAAAATCCTCACTGACACTCCTATACCTTTACCGTAAAATTGACAGCTCGGCTACCACCCCACAGTGGCAAACTATTGCCATAAGTTACTAACTATATATAGTACACGAACTTGTCACTAACCATGACTCTTGAGATGCAGTACTAGTAGAAGGTACCAACAAATATTGTATTAGTAGAAGCTAACCGGAGCTTCCATACATCGAGATAGGAGGAGGAGCTAACAGCGCATGTGTTGAGAGACAGCTCCAGAAGCAAGCAGCGGCCACATGCAGGCTCCACCCAGCCTAACTGACAAAGAGCTTCCTATAAGACTAGAAAAATTCAACTTACCCTAAATTAACACGACAGACGCTGAGACGCATGGCCAAGTCCGGACGATCCACGGTTCAGTTTCAGAAAAGATAACGAACGTCTATCGCCACCTCCAGGTCCCATGCCTTGTGGCCATTTGGCTAAGGTGTCACTCCCCTCAGAATCACACCCTTTCACAACACGACACGCGTCCTGTGGACTAACAATAGCCCTAGTTTTTACTTCTCTCGTCCCAAAATAAACAAATCAGTATAATTTATCCAGATTCACAAGTATAGAATGTGTCATATATATATATATATATATATATATATATATATATATATATATATATATATATATATATCCCATACTATATTTCTTTCACTAGTCCTTGGCTACTTGCCACAACCGTGGTACTACTACTATCTTCTAAACAGTTCAAGAGGAGAGACACAGCAAGTGGGCCTGTGATCCTGTCCGGCCACACATGCAGTGACACCGCACCTTTCACCGCGCAAAACAAATACGTGCTCATGCGGCAAAGCTAACCCCGGGCAGTTCGTGTATGGTCAAAAAAAGAAAGCATGGAAATCGACATCTAAACCTGCGAAAGGCTTATCATCAGCACCGGTTGTCATCCGTTCTCAAAGGACAAACGGTGGTTGAGAGGGATATGGAGTGAAGATCGCCACCAAACCAAACCAAGCCACACACACATAGCACTCTTCTCCTAGGAAGCCATGAAGAGCCTAGGACGACGAAGTAAAGCACACACCAAGGAAGAGAGAGAAAATATCGAAGGCCAGCATGCATTCATAATGCCAGGGGACCATTAGTGCTCCATTGGGAGGCTCAGGGGAACTCTAGTTTTAGCAACTTGGAAAGTTCTATCACTTATGCTTTAAGCTATACCAACTGATCAAACATGCAGAATTTTTATTTGGGTTTTATGATGATTGCGCACTCAGCGCCCCAACCTGGAAGCGATTGCACGCCACATGTGCACAAAAGAGAAAGAGAAGATTTGGTTAGATAGCAGCATATGCCACTGACCTCTAGCTTGCAGTTTTCCTTGGACAACGCCGTGCAAGCTCTCTGCAACGCCACCATCTCCTGTTTTCAGACGAGAATATAAACAAGAAACGGATAAGAATTCGAGCTAAATTAACAGCATAATCCAAGTGGGAAGTGAAAATCACGTGAAGGGGAAGGAAGAACTAATCAACCTCGCGAAGGCCATCGTTCTCCACCGTCAGCGACCGCACCAGCTGCTGAATCTCCGGCAGCCTCTGCACACCACACCGACAAGAAAAACCAAGTTTAGGCCAAATCAAGCCGTAATAAAAGCCAAGAAACAAACGCGATCCTTCTTTTTCTACTACTGCCATCAAAATTCGATCTCGTTTCGTCACAGGACCATCTGGTGATGATGAGCGTGGATCTTTTTGGGCAGGCAGCCTTTGTCCTTAGGATACCACTTTTGCCTCCCTCACCACCCTCTCTTTCCGGTGGCAGTGGCCGCACCAGCTGCCGCTTTATTCCAGACTGGGTGACCGACTCCGCAACTATAAAACATTAAAGAAAAAAAAACTCCAGCCATTTGAACAGCCTACCATCTCCTGCACGCGACTGGCTGAGTCACTGACTCTACGGCTCTGAGACTACTGTGACTAGGCCAAAGACTTTCTTTTGCCGGACCTGTGCAATCGCGCAAATGATGGGGGAAGAAGATGCCGCTGTACTGCTAGTGGTACGCTGTAACTTGGGAGTAGTAACTTCATTCATCAAAGCCCAGGCCCAAAGCTGCTGCTCTATCTATCTACCGTGCTTTTACTGCAGAAGAATGCAAAGGTGAAACAAAACAAAACCTGCCTTCTTTCTTGTACCACTCGTCACTAAACAAAATGCGCTTTTCCTGTGCTAAGTGCCGGGTCATATGTGTGACACTAAGTGAGTGAGTGCAGTAGCTTACCATCTTCTTCCGTGGTCGCTGTCCGGCGGGCCGGGGAGTCGGGGTCGGTAGGATCAGCTGGCGCCGTCCCGCAGGGCCCACCTGTAAGTGAGAGAAGAGCACGCACGTCATTAGTTATACAATTATACTACTACTAGTAGTACTAGCACTCATCATCACACACCCAGCGAATACTGTACTGGAAGTAGCTAGTAACGCGCTGCTGGTAGGATCAAACAACACAACACGGGCCACTAGAGCCAACCAACTACAGTCCAACCAACGCTGCTGCTGCTGCTGCATTAAGGAGGCGACCGTAGAAAAAGAAAGCAACAGGCAACGCATGTTCCACCCAAAAGAATATTGTTTTCCAGGTGGTAGGAAGGGAATTAGGAGTAGATGAGAGAGTCTAGCTTAGCTTAAGCTTGGCACTAATGGGAAAACATCACCTAACTAACTCCTACCAAGATCCCACAAAACTGCCCCTCATTGTTGCCCTACCCGCATGAAGCACATTTCGACATGATAGGAGAGATCAACAACACGCACGCACAAACAAACAAACTGCTCATCTTGCCATCTTATCCACGATTAATTAACCAACGGTGCGTGTGCTCCTAATTTCTGCACCTATTGTCCAGTAATGGAAGCATGGGCTCTCACCTCACCTGTACATGACGATGACAGGTGGGCCCCGCACGAGGTTCCTTCCCTCGCAGGGAAAAAGATAAAAAAAACCCACCACAGTGTGAGGTGGGGCCCAGCCCGCCAGGACACGTCCGCGAGCAAACAGAGAGAGAAAAGAACCTGAAACGCCACGCGCCCACGTGGCGCCAGCCAAGTGGCCACGACGTGTTTCGCATTCGCATTCGCACACCCACGCATGCATGCGTGTCTCGCGCCGCGGCCACACGGCGCGCGCGAGGAGGCCAATGGGCAGCCGCCACGTGGCGGCGCCACCCCACCTCTCTCTCTCTTTTCTCTCTTCCAACGGAGAGCGCCGCGTCGGTTTGACTCCTCACTTCCCACGGCAACGAACGCGATAGAGGAGGTCAGGTCCAGGATAAGGGCGGGCGAAATGACCGGATTGCCCCCGGAGGTTTGGCTCGAGTCGAAGGGGCAGATTGGGCAAAAGCGGCAAGCCGCGGCTCGTGGTTGGAGACTTGGGAGTGGGAGCCGAACCGGAACCCACCTACCCTTGTGAATTGCCGCGGCTGCCCCCCTCCGCAAGGTAGGAGTCAACCGCACCAAACAGACACGCTATGACATGGTAGTACAAATCCACCCCAAAAGAAAAAAATTCCCCGAATTCAAAGTGTGAACTGTACAAGCACCCGTAGAGTCATAGTGCTACTGGTACAACGCAGAGCTCGAGAGTAGTATAGCACGGAGGTGGAGATCCCGAAATTGTTCGGAGAAGAAGAGGACGAGGAGATCTGCGAGGTGGGTGAAGTAATAGCCATGGAGTTTTTACCGAAATGACCTGGGTGAAAAGGTTGGAGGTGAAAGGATGGGTAGGCAGCGAAGCTGGCGAAGGTGGGATTAAGAAAAAAGGTCACGCGAACGAAAAGCCGGTGGGACTAGTGGGAGAGAGAGGAAAAGCGATGTTTCATCGAGAAGTCATCCATCCATCATCCTCCTCTCGTTGCTGACACGGAGGGGTAGTTTCGTCAAAAAAAACCCAGACGAGGAACGGAAAGCGAAGCAGCCCAACCGCGAGCGCGAGCTGTGCGGGGGAAGGAACAAACAGGAGAGAGAGAGATAGGGATGCACGCGCGCGCGTGGCTGGGAGTACGTACCTTGGCCGGAGAAGGGGTGGGCGCGGCCGTGGGCGTAGTCGCCGCCGCCGCCGTCACCACCGGCGGCGGTGGTGGCGGAGAGCAGAAGGCCCCGTCCTCGCCGCCGCTCGTCGACGCGGCGGAACCGGAGCCGGAGCCGCCGCTGTAGTCGAGGGGAGACGCCGGGCTACCCCTGGCCCACCTCCCCTTGGTCGCCGCCGACCCCGACCCCGACGGCGAGCGGCGCCGCGACGACCGCGACCGCTTCCCCCGCGCCACCGTCGGCCACGCCAGCTCCTCCTCCTCCATCTCCCCCTCTACCACCACCTCCTTCCCCTTCGCGGCAGCCGTTCCCCACGGCGGCGTCCACCCGGCGAGGTCGGCCCCGCGGAGCGAGCAGATGATGTCGGCCGCCGCGGCCACCGCGCACGCCTCCGCGTTGGCCGCGGTCATGGGAGCAACTTCCCGTCGACGAGTCGAGTCGAGACGAGACGAACCCTAGAGAAGAAGCAGCCAAAAGCGGAGGAGGCGTGGAAGAGAGAGGGAGATGTGGAGAGAGAGAGAGAGAGAGAGAGAGGAGGAAGGCGAGGGAGAGAGATGTGGGAATGGTGGGGAGGAGCGAGGAGGAAATGAGGGGGGCGTGGAGGCGAACCGAGCCCACGGCGTGGCGTCCGGGCTTTTAAACGCGCGGAATAAAAGCCCACATATGGCCAATAAAATAATCCATTCCCACCACTACTACTACTCACCACCACCACCTGTACATGGCACACGATGCGCCGCGAGACCCTTCCTTCCTCTCCCATCCCACCCCCACTTACACGTGGGGCCCACCACCTCGGCCCCATACGTCAGTGGCCGGGTACCCCGCGTGCGTGGGTGGTGGCGGGACGCCAAACCTTGGACGCGGTGGGGCCCAGTGAACCCTTTCCGCCCTTTCGCGCACTGTGCCGGATAGGAAAGGACGTTTCTACCCTTGTGAGGACCTACCTGTCGGTGAGTGGAGGTGGAGGGGTGGTTTGGTAAAAGTGAGGCGTAGTACGCAAGGTAAGGTGGCAGTAGCCTTGGCTGGGGTTTCCGTGTGGTGACGGGTGTGTGCTATAAAAGCGGCTGCCGGTGGCGGAAAAAAAAAAGGAAAAATGCCAGTGGATTTGTTTCCCCATTTTTTCTTTGTTTCGAAAAAAAATCGTTTTCCGGAGACGTGCGGCGAGTCGGGTTTTTGTTCGTGTCAAGATTTTATTTTTCTTTTTCTCTTGGATATAATAACTGCTTCTGTTCCTGTCGACTTCGGTACGGTAGAGACCAACCAGTGACCGATGACCGACTGACCGGTTGCTTGTGCATCCATCTCGCTGGTTTTGGGACTGGAACGAATACAACGAAAATCATGAGGTGAGTGGTGTTGTGGATCATGCTGGAGTACAGTTGGCTGCATATAAGATAAGACGCTCTGTTTTCATGTGGGATTTCGCCTGATTAAACGTGTGTGTTTGTTGCTATTCCTATGTATTTTTTTTTGGAGTTTATAGCTATAAACCATTTCGCTCATCCTAAAATATAACTATATAAGCTCTTAAAAAAATTCATACTTTTTTATATTAATTAAAAGGAGAGGTGAAATTAAATGATGTATAGTTGTGATTAGTTTTAATGAATAGGTAGGTAAAGAAATTAAATAAGATATAGTTGCGAATGTGAGGGAGTAGATCGATGGGGAAGTTGTCATATTTTGAAACAAAATTTGAATGATAATATGTTGAGACAAAGATAGTAACACAATACTGTAAGACAAACTAGCAATTATTAACTTCGTTATGAAATATAAGGTATTTTGGCTATCTATTTGTATTGCTAAAATCCTTTATACCGTGGAACAGAGATAGATGTGATATAGGATTGATGACTATAGTTCACCAAAGTTTCATGCTTACAATACTATTTGATGCAGTAATTTGTCATCTTTTAAGCATATATATATTTTTAATAAAGACGAGTAGTCAATGTTTGAAAATAAAAGGCTTCCCTGACAATTACTCCCTCTATTCCCAAATACATGTCACGGTTGAGCACCACGATTTTAAGCTTAACCACCAATAATGTTTTAAACTAATTAAACTACGATGAAGGAAAGCTTAAAACTCATGTTTAGAATGCAACACTCTTCGATGATACCATGTCTTTCAAGTATTTATAATTTCTTTAACAAAATTATAAGTGATAAAATTTAAATACGAACAATGATAAATACTTGAAAACGGACCGAATATTTAAAAACGGGTGGCCTATCATACAGTACGTGTGGTACATACGATTTGAGCGGCTTCTTCTCCAGTCCTCGTTTTTTAGCTTTTTGATACTTTCTACTACTAGTAGTACAGTACTATAGCTTGGTGATGTACCCCACTGTGCATGCCGTGTTGTCGTGACAGTGCTAGTGTGTGTGGTGAGCGGTCTCGACGCGACTCTCGCGTATGTACGTGGAGGGTATTCTCCCCGCACAGCTAACTCCGGATAGTTGCCTGTCGAAGCGACTGTTTTTATGGTTCAGGACTTGCCGTTTATCCTGAAATTAGGTATGTGGAGCTGTATTTTTTTTTAAAAAAAATGATCATGTTTGTACAGTATCTTCAGCGATAATTTCTATTTTAAAACTCCTATAATTTAAATAGGGCTGCTCTCATTTCTACGGTCCAAACAATGTCCTCAAAAAATATCCTCAACTTATGCACACTAGGAGAGGTGATCTTTGCGGGTTTCCAAAAATCATAATAGTCCCGATTTAAATAAAAACCAGGACTAAAAATATTTTTTTCCCGGTTTAAAACTCTACCAATCTAGATGATCTTTAATCCCGGTTGGTGTTACCAACCGTCCCGGTTTATTTATTGTCAGAGGCTGTCAGGGGTTAGGGGATATTTAATCCCGGTTGGTGTTACCAACCGAGACTAAAGATTAATCTTAAAAATCAATGTACCATATATATAATCCCTATGAACTATCCTGCCAAATAAATAGATCACTCTCCTTATTCTCTCTTTTTTTTCTTTCTTCTCTCTTTCTTATCTTCTTTATTTTCTCTCCAGATCGAAGCGAGCGGCGCGGGCGGCGGGAGAGGCGGCAGGCGGGGCCGCGCACG
The DNA here is from genome assembly GCA_000338895.3 of Oryza meridionalis. Taxonomy (NCBI): domain Eukaryota; kingdom Viridiplantae; phylum Streptophyta; class Magnoliopsida; order Poales; family Poaceae; genus Oryza; species Oryza meridionalis. The sequence goes on from CM002529.2 coordinate 26,885,552, forward strand.
GCGGCGGGCAGGCGGCCGGCGGGGCCGCGTGGCGGCGGCCGTGGACTCGTCTGCCGGGTTTTTTTTTGACAATTTGTGATTCGATCTGAGATGTATAATTTCTTTTTTGAGAATTTGTGATTCAGTGTATGGATTTGATCTGAGATGTATTTGATTTGTGCTTTTTTTTTAGGATTTGTGATGTGAATATATGATTTGGGATGTTATGCTTTGATTTGGGAATTTGGGGTTTGATTGGGATATGCATCCCATCCAATTTGGGAGAAAATCGAAGGAAAAATCACCTAGCAAAAAACAATGAAAAAAAAAAGAAAAGGTGGCAACCAAGATTGCCGCTGTTTTCCTCTGTAGTCCCGGTTGGAGTTACCACCCGTGACTAAAGATGGATCTTTAGTCCCGGTTATTTCACCCGGAACTAAAGATAAGGATCTTTAGTCCCGGATTCGCTATCCCGGTTGCAAAACCGGGACAACAGTAGGTTTCCAACCGTGGCAAAGATGGGTTCCCAACAGTGGCAGTAGTCTCCATTTATTAGGCCTTATTTATTTTCTCATTTATTTCGATATACACTCTATATTTATGATTAGTTTAGCCCACAACAATTCAAAAATAAATATTTCTAATTCATATAATTCAACAGTATTTAAATTCACAATTTAGACACCATAATTTAAATTCAAATTCAAATTTTAATGTTTACTGTAGTGCATAATCAAGTTTATACTATTTAAAAGATCAAAGCATTCACCAAGATTCTGGACTAAACATGAAGTCCGATCGAAAACTAAACAAAAAAATAGAACCGTATCACTGAACCGCGGTGAACTTCTTATGCCGAGGGCCTGTTCGGTACAGCTCCAGCTCTAGCTCTACCTAAAATGAAAGTGGAGCTGGGTGTAGCTCTCACAAAATAAACTTAAGAAGTGGAACTGGGTTTAGACAGCTCCACAACTCCACTTTTGACAAAATTTAGGAGTTGGACTCTACCAAACAGGCCCTAAAACACCACAACTAAAATTAAACCGTAGTGATCCTACTGTCCTACACTCCTACTGGTAGAAGACACATTAAACAGCAGAGTGAGAATTACTAACATATAGAGGCTCCAAATGCCAAATTTTTTAACCGTGGAAATGGCATATCCTAAATAACAAATAACTTATAGAATCCAACGTATTCCATCAAAATCATAAAAAAATGCATCCGAGAGCTCAAACTTCACCATTACTATCATCACCACCATCAAACTCTCGCTTGGTGGGATATTACACCGTTCCTTCCAACTGTGGATGGGGGCTGGAGTTGGCCCCTAAGACTTATTAGGGATATATTTTGGGTGAGTGATTTGGGTGCCTCCCTTATGTCTAATAGGAATCTTGTTGAATTTGAAGTTTTAACCTCTACCCTAAAAGAATTGTTCGGGGGCCGTGTTTAGGGTCTCTACCATTAAAAAGAATAAAGACAACGCAACTAAAAGTGGGGGATGCTACCCATCCCCCCTATACTCTACTCTCTCCCTTCCTCCTCCCCTTCTTTTCTTCCTACTACATCATAATTTTTTTAAAAAAAATAAAAAAACAAAGCTGGAAAAATTTATATATAGAAAAATACTATATATAAAAAATTTTGAATTTAAATTCAAATTTGAAACGGGTATGTAAACTTTTAACTTATAAACTTTGGGTCTATAAACTAATATTTGAATTCATATTCAAATTTGAATCGGGTATATAAACTTTTGACTTATAAACTTTAGGTGTATAAAATTTAGATGTATAGAAATACTATATATAAAAAATATTTGAATTCAAGTTCAAATTTGAATCGGATATAATTCAAATTCAAATTTGAATCGGGTATATAAACTTTTGAATTATAAACTTTGGCTCTATAAACTTTAGATGCATAGAAATACTATATATAAAAAATATTTGAATTCAAATTCAAATTTGAATCGGATATATAAACTTTTGACTTATAAACTTTGGGTCTCTAAACTTTAGGTGTATAAACTTTAGATGTGTAAACTTGAGGTGTACAAATTTTAGGTGCATAAGTTTACTAAAATAAGAAAGTAATGCGGTGCCAAAAAAAGAACCCACGTGGAGGAAAGGGGGAGGGGGATCGGATCTGATCGCCCTGGGCGATCACTCACCCAGTAGCAATTCCGACTAAAAGTATTCCTAGCATATATCCCTTTGTCCTGTATAAAAACTCAATCTTAACTACGAACTTAGACAAGTATATCTAGGTTCATAGTTAAGATTTGTCTTTTTAGGACATAATGGTATTCCTCCTGTCTCAAAATATAACAATTTTTAGCTCTCAGGATTTGTCCCAAAATATAACAACTTTTCACCAACATTCTCTTCACAACCAATCACAACCCTTCACCACTCACTTTTCTCACATACCTCTACTACTCATCCAATCACAATCCTCCACCACTAATTTCTATCTACTTTCTTAGTAACCGTGTTCAATCTTGAAACTTCTTATATTCTGTGATGGAGGGAGTAACTTTTATACTGAGTGGTTTAAAAGCTAAGATTGAATATAGAAAGCAATAATAAAAACATCTAGATTAATTTGAAATCAAGTTTTTATGGCCACCGAGAGATCCTCGTGTACACAATCAACGACCACTCCACAATCTCGGAATATATTGTACTACAAGACAATGTTTGAAAATTGTGGGAGCCATGCATCATGACCACGCATGTGCTTTTGTGTACGTACGTGCATACTCTAAAGAACAGTGATCGGCAAATCTAAGATACTGTCAGTTGTAATTTTTGAAAAAACTTGGCTGATTGATTGGATGGCCACTAATAAATGCACCAGCATCCCGTACGTGATATTTACTCCTGTACAACGGCGAAAGTGAAAAACGAATGACTAAGGAAAGAAAAATATTTACTGTATAGGAGGATTGGTGCATGCCGGGCAAATGTCATTACTGTGACTTTTTTTTTTGACACGATGTCATTACTGTGACTTATTGTGACTGTGATAGTACTAACTCCGAACTATTTCTTTATCTAAAAAATATTGCCACTTGACAAGATACAATATATAATCAAGGCAGTTGTATTTTACGCCATGTTTTTTGTTTACAAGGTTGGCCAAGTTGAAATTTGAGACGAGGCAAAATCCTTTCTGCCAGTATAAGGTTCTGTTTTGGGGAGCTTAAGATTCTGAGAATCTGCTAGTTAGTAGCCAGCTTCTGAAGCTGGGTTTTTCAGTTTCTAGGTTCTAGTTTATTTTCTAGATTCTACAACTACAGATTCTTAGAATCTGAGTGACAATCTAAACCATTTAGAAGAGCTGGAGATTATGTGAGAAGCTGCAGCTGTTAGAAACTGCCCTAAACAGACCCTAAAACCGGTGTGTATGTAGTTGGTCCACTCTGTTGAGAGGGACGTATGCCCGGACAACAGAAGGGACTGAGTCTGAGTCTTGTTTTTGTGGGCAATCCTAACCAGAATGGCATAAGCTTGAGTCTCAGAAATCAGAACCAACTTCAGAACTTTGGGCCTTCTCCATTCCATTTCACACCAACTTACTTATTTCTTAGATTCAAATGAAAGAACTTGATTGGTTACATCTTTCTAGTAGTTTTGTTTTTCAAGTCACTTACTGTTTCCGAGTTAAAACCAACAAAACTTTTCCCTTCAATTTTTTTACACCGAATAGTTGAAAAAGTCATCCAACTTATGATCAATTCGAGATGCTAATTCCAATTTGCACATATCCACTAATAAGTACTACTCCATCCTCTCCAAAATATAGCTATTTCTAACACTTAAATTTTAAATTTGTAGCGATGAAATGTTCAAAATTCCCCCATTACCACTTTCCTTAATATTTGTTAAAAACTACAAAAGTATGGCATGGTTTAGTTCCCAACTTTTTCTTCAAACTTCCAACTTTTCCATCACATCAAAACTTTCCTACACACATAAACTTCTATTTTTTTCATCACATCATTCCAATTTCAATCAAACTTTCAATTTTAGCGTGAACTAAACACACCCTATATTTTGGGATGGAGTAGTATCTCTTGAGCCACCTCCCTAAGGTTTGACAATTTGCCATTGTGATATCTTTTGACACATGAATACTGGGAAGCATTTTAAATCACCCACCGTCAGTATTTCTTCCTCTTTGACATGCAGCTCACCAGCCAGATAGCCCAACAAAGAAAAAACCCCAATGATACGAGATGGCTTCTCCAAACAACAGTTACTCAAAGGTCAGCAGCTACATAGATACAGTATATGCTCTAAACTGTATGCTCCTAATTGCCTTTATCCACATTTGCATATATTGCAGCACACTCCAAAGCATTGGATACAAACTGCCATCACAGTAGCAAGTTTCATATAACTGCTCATGTGCATGGTCAAAAATTTCTTGCCCTTGTGTATATAGTGCTTACTGCACAAATGGTATAAGGAAATACTCAGCGTAGAACAACTGCAAGGAATACAAACAATGCAAATGATTAACATTACCAATGTTTAATTGGTTAACAAAATTCATCGTATAAACTAGAACACTATCATTAATCACCTTCCAAATGAACATGTAAAATGATGTGATCCACGCCTTGTTTTCAACGTCACAGTGCTGTGCTCTCTGCCAAAGTGCAAAGGCAAGCAGGCCATGGCCGAAAACCTGGATTATCAATGCAACAGCAAAAGGATTTCTCAACTTCCAAACTGGGAATTTTTTTTTGAAATGAACAATTTTTCTTCTTCTTTTCAGAAGTGAAGAATTCACTCACGGTGATAATCATTTGACATAGATTTGTAGATGATGCTCCAGCCAAAATGGCAGCCCCATATGCTGTTAATAGTATGTTTATGCAGAGCCAATACACCTAAATCAGATAAAAATAGGATTTTACACCATTTTTAAATCTGGAATGACATGTAGAACCATTATTTTGTTTTCCAGTAGCAGAATTGGATATGTTCTTACTCTTTCTGGACCCAAACGTACGCTCAGGGATTTGACACCAAAATGTCTGTCACCATCAATATCTGGAATATCCTGAAATTCAGAAAAGGTCCCAGTGATGATATTTGAAGAGTAAGGCTATGACTGAAGAAAAGCCATTGTGATCTCACGTGAACATATAGTCAACATAATTGGACATTTACCTTGAATAAAGCTATGACTGAAGAAAAGCAACACATGAATAATGTTGCGAAAACCACCGACTTTGTTGGTGCCAAGGGCCTCTTCAGAACATGTTGCTGTTACAAGAACAATTCAGTACTAACCAAAGGGAAATAAGGAATTTGAACTTGAGATGTAAACAATGTTTTGTACTACCTGCATATGTGCAAAGAAAGCTAGCTGAACTAAGACAGCTCTTACAAATAGTATACAAGATGCAGCGAGAAATGCGTTCCGTTTCCACCGGAGTAACGGAGCCTGAAAAAAGAGTATGATGGATTGAAAATACAAGTATTTATATGTTAGATGGGATCATGGAACACCATTTGTACTTACAAAGCTCAGTAAAAACTACTTACATCAACAGAGTATGCACTTCCAAGAAAGAAACTGATAAGCAAAGCACATAACAAAGGAGCTGATTTGGATCTGATTCCAATGGCAATGCTCTAGCAAAAGGAAACAAAATGTGAGGAAGGTGTATAGACATAAAACCTGTTTTATTCAAACTAGAATAATTGGTTCTTTATTCTTGGCGTTGAACCTAATATACCATGATCAAGGACGTGAGTACTAACACTGCTCCAGTTGCCACTGAAAATTCTCCAGACGCCAACGGAAGGCTGGGCTTATTGACCTCCAAAAAGAAGTATGATTTAATCACAATGATACTACATATCACATGATAGAAGAAAATGTTTTCAAACAGCAAGTAAAAAATCACCTTATCAATCTGGATGTCATATAGTTGATTCAGGCCTACAACATAGATATTCATACATAAAGCGGAGGATAAAGCCTGCACATAAGGAAAAATAAATGGCTGTTGTATATCTGTAGACCATTAAGAAGATAACTTTAAGCATCTGTTGAGCACAGGGTTCATCAGGAATTTAATTTAAAACATCTCTTGAGCACAGCATTCATTACAAAATTTATGTATGATACCTCAAGAAATCCCCATAATGCTTTCATAGTAAAATCATCTAGGCTCCTCATTGGCAGGAGAGAAACTGAAGTGAGTCCTATTATCTGACAAATAATCCAAGAACAATAAGCAGTAGCTAGGCAACATGCATCCAAAACTGCCATACAAAATTGAATGAAACTCACAGTGCCAAAAATTGTGTGGGGTCGGCAAAACCGATAAAAAGCTCCCAGTTTCTGGGGAACTTCTTTGCAAATTTCTTCAAACTCAGTGGCGATGGATTCATGCTGATCACCAGCAATGGCATAGCATCTCACTTGGAGGACTGGAGAATGTTGTCTTCTTTGCCTCCTTATGCTTCTTGTGAGACTGGTAGCATTTAAAATTGCACTTAGTTTTACTTGTGAAGTTGTCATAGTGGGCTATCGAAAATATTAACCCCAGATTGACGAGAGTGCTTGCCTTTGACACTGGTGTAGTGCAGAATTTTCCACCGACAATTTACCTGTAGTGTGTAATTGAGGACAAGTGTTCAGTACATTAGTCACTTTGGACAAAATTATATTTTAACAATTTATGTTTCATGGGGAAAGTGCACACTAACATCTCTAAATTATTCATCCATTTTATCAACAAGGTATTTTATTTCTCCTAAAAGAAGAGGAAAAAATACAGTTACTGAAAAGGACACAACTATGAATTTGTTAATTAGGATAAACTTCATTTCAGAAATATGCACCTTCCAATTCTTCTAAAACTTAGTGGCTGAAAAATTGAGGACATATTAATCAGTAATGCCCAATAGCTATTTAATCAGAGAGTTGACTTTGTGCGCTGCACAATGAATTCCTTCGTCCAAATATAGGACCTGACGGATCTAGGAAGAAATAACAGGAGTCTAAACAAACTAGACAAAACTAGCTCCCTTCCCATCTACATATAACAAATAATTTTAGTGGGGGCTTCGTATGGGCTCCCAAATAATTTTAGTGGGGGCTTTGTAGGGGCTCCCAAATAATTTTAGTGGAGGCTTTGCAGGGGCTCTCATGGTCCTCACGTCAGTAGTGTAGACTCGAGACTCTGCCGCCTCCATGCTAGATCCGCCCTATACAATTAAAAGGATCGCGAGATCCTGAAACTCTTCCCGAGAACTAGGAACCCCAATGTACAATCTTTTTCTTCATAGTGAAAAACTTGAATACATGTTTGATCCTGCAATCATCATGTGCATGCAGTTCAAATGTTTTAAGTTTTATGCTTTATCCCCCATCTTCTTCTATTTGTGGTGCATCTAGGCTAGCTGGATTTGATCCACGGACAACCCAACCCGGATGCCTGGAATGTTGATTTTTATTGAAAAAACATACTAAATATAGAACGAAAACACGAATCGCTGTATACCTCCCCAGGACAGTTTCCTCGTTCCAAACCGAGCCCCGAATTCCGATCCCCTCCTATCTGCAGCACCCATGTTAAAGAAAATCCTCAAATCAAACCGAAGTAATCGAAGAACAAGACTAACAAAAGACAGTATAAAGGAGTTGTGTGTCAGGCGGCGGCCGGTTACCTTCCTGGACTTGCACGGTGTGCTGATGCGCCGCCGGCTTGATAGCCGAACACGCCGCCGCCGCCGCCGACGATGAGGATTGCATCGTCTGAGATCTTGGAAGAAGACGACACGGACGAACGGACTAGAGGAGGAAGAACTGAAGAAGAGGAAAACCTAGGAATTAGCCCGCCGCCCGGCCGGATCGAGGATTTATGCGAGGGATTAGCTGATCGATCGATCGACGGAAGGGAGATGTGTGGAGTGGGGATCGATGAGTTGGGGGACGCAAGCTTTGCTGCTGATTAATGCACGCATGCATGGCGTGCATGTAACCGAACCAGCTATGCTAGCCGCACTGCATCAGCCAGCAGTGATGACGACGCAGGCAGGCAGCTATCCCACGCCGCCTGCCTTGTGCTAGCTTGTGTGCACTACAACTCGCGCGTTGGAAACCAGGCCATGGTCCACGGGAGTTAGCCGAGCAGTCAGCCCATTGGGCCGCGAAAACGCGCGTTGCCGCAAGTTATTTTGGAAAAACTTTCAAATCTAACTATACTACAATTGTATTATAATTCCACTGTGTAACTATAATATTAACTTGTATATTAGTATTAAAATAATATATACAACTTTATATCTAACTTATATAGAGATTACAATGTAGTTACAGTTACACTGTAATTACAAATTACTCCATCCGTCCCATAAAAAACCAATCTAGTACCGGATGTGACATATCCTAGTACTATAAATCTGGACATACATCTGTCCAGATTCATCGTACTAAAATATGTCACATCCAGTCCTAGATTCGTTTTTTTAATGGAACGGAGGAAGTACAATGTAACTATAGTGCAATTACATTATGGTTACACTACAACTGTACTATAGTTACACTTAAAAGTTTTTTTCCTATAAAACTTGCGACGGTTTTTTTAGCAATTTTGGTTCTCGTTTGGAAAAAGTTTGCTTGCCATCCATCACCTTCACGTCGAGTTTAAACGGCATCCTTAGACCGCAATACTAGAAATCTTCAACCCCAACTTGCAAAACCGGATTAAATAAGATCCTCTGTCAGTATAGATGGTTGGTTTCATTGACATAATAAGTTGACCTAGTCCACTCGTACTGACTAGGCGTATACGTGAAAAAAAATAAAAGTGAGCCCCACATATAATCCTCGCTCTCCTCCCCTTTTCTCCCTCCCTCCTCTCCATTTTCTCTCCATCTCCCTTTGGTTCTTGGAGCTTGATGCATCGAGCGCGTTGGCAGAGAGCGGTGACTGAGAACTGGGGGCTAGCCAGGAGCGGTGACGAGGAAGCAGCTTAAGGCGAGGAGGTCTAGTGCGGCGATGGGCCTGCCATGGTGGTGACAGAGGCCAAACCAGAGTAGAAACGTCCGTATGGAGCAGGGACTTCCTCGACTTCCGAATAGGAGGAGGAGCTCATCATCCAGGTTGGTCCTTCCCCTTTCACCTTCAACCTCATCAGCTCGCCGCCTCCACCGAGCTGCTGGATAGGCGAGGAGCGACAAAGAGGAATCGGGTTGAGCTGCTGCTACTGACTTGATGTGGAGCGCTTCCTGCCGCAGGAGGCGGGGTAGGAGTTACCTAGCGAGTCGGGCAACGCGAGTGGCTTGGGGCTGGAACTAGGACATGGCGACGACACCACCGCTCGAGCTTGATTTCCATCGCCACCACCGTGGCATCCCTTCCTCATCCTAGCGGCTCCTCCTCTCACTCTTGACATGATCGGGCAGCGGCGGTAAGCCCCACCCCTAGCGGTAGGGAAGAGCCCATCCCCAGTGTCACAGGACCACAGGAGCACCCGAGACGGAGCTACCAGGGCATCGGGTCCTCTCCTCCGTCATCGCAGACTACCATTGCCCCCCATCCTCTTCGACTGCTCACCGCCACCTTCCCATGGACTGTCGGTGAGCTAGAGCTTGCCGACTCCCTCATCTCCCTCCTCTTCTCCTTTTGCTGCCATGGACCACAAGAGCCCTCTCATCACCGACCTCCCACTGCCGCGCTGTCTCCCGTGGACGGGCTTGCCAGTCGCTGCCACTCTCTCCTCCATTGAGCTCCTGGGAAAGAGAGGGAAAAGGTGGAGAGATAGGGAAGAGAGGGGATAGTTGAGGAGAGGAGGAAATCCACTTACATGTGGACCACATGTTTTTTAATTTTCTTTTTGCTGACTAAGATATGACGTCAGCCCAAAACCAACCAACCGTTCTGTCATGGAACTTGGCTTGGCCGGTTTCGTCTGTATATGGGGTGAAGATTTTTGGTATTGCGGTTTAGGGATGTCAATTAAACTCCACGAAAACTGAGGGATGGTATGTGGACTTATTCCTTTCTCATTTTCTCCCGGAATAAGTTCATCTGAGCTCCCTTAACTTGTTGACGAATCTGATTTTCGTCCTTCAACCAGAAAATCAGATATAACAGGTCCCTTAATTGTCAAAACCGGTGCAATACAGGTCATATGGCAGTTTGGACAGCGGTTTTAGCTGACGTGGTGCCTACGTGGCTAATTTGACTCGGTCTTCATCTGACGCGGCATTGACGTGGCGGTTACGTGGCAATTTGATAAAAAAAAAAGTAAAACCCATGGGACCCACATGTCAGCTTCACATACACAATAATAAAAAATGGTGGGCCCCACCTGTCATTCTCCAACCCCTCCTCTTCTTCCTCCTGACCTCCTCTCTCCCCCATCTCACCTATCTTCACCTCTCTCCCCTCTCCTCCCTCCTCTCACCGACGGAGATGCGGACGGCGTGGAGGCACGACCTCCTCCACTCCCGCCCCCATGGGCTTACCGCCGACGGCCGCCGCGCTTGCTTCCTCCGCCGCTGGCCGCAGGTGCATCTGAGCAAGAGGATCCACATGCGGGACCATACTGTCAGCACCATGGATGCAGCTACATGGCTAGGGAATGGCTCTAAGCTGCTGCCGATGTGCAGCTCATGAGCGATACCCTTGCAGTCGCGTGGCGCGTGTGTTGGAGGAAGCAGCGGAGACGGGGAGGTGGCCGCGTGTCACTGAGGAGGACGGGGGCCCGGCGAAGGCAAGAGCGGCAACCGTTTCTGAGGAAGGCGCGGGGGCGGAAGGCGATGATGGAGAATGGCCACCGGAGGTCGAGGCGAGGGGGAAGCGGCGGCGACGGCGGGAACATCCGGAGGCGGTGGAGGCAGGCGCGGCGGGTGACGAGGAGAGGGGCGGCGGAGGCCGGTAGTAGGCCCATGGGGGGCGAGAGTGGAGGAGGCTGCGTCTTCACGCCGTCCGTTTCTCCGCCGGCAAGAGGAGGGATGAGAGGGGAGAGAGATGAAGACATGGGAAGATGGGGAGAGAGGAGGAAGAAGAGAAAGGGATTGAGACCAGGGGCCCATGTGGGCCCCACTATTTTTTTAATTATTGTGTGTGTGACGCTGACATGTGGGTCCCATGGTTTTTTTTAATCAAATTGCTACGTAAACGCCACATTATATGAAGACCGAGTCAAATAAGGTACATAAAACCACCATCCAAACCATCGGTTTTGACAATTGAAACCATCGGTTTTGACAATTGAGGGACACATTGTATATGGTTTTTCAGTTGAAGGATGAAAATCGGATTCGTTGACAAGTTAAGGGACATCAGATGAACTTATTCCTTTTTCTCCCGTAGCGCGCGCGGCCCACAGCCTACACGGCCCACCTCGCGCGCTACCCCCAGTGGGCAGTGGCGACGCTATCCTCTCCATCCGCTCGCGGCTCGCGCTCGCCCATCCAATCCACCGCAAGCCGAAGCGGGAGTGAGGTGAGCAAGTGACCTCGAGCCATGGCCATGTCCCTCTCCCTCGCTCGCGTCGCGCTCCCGCCTCTGCTGCAGCAGCAGGGGGGCGCCCCCAGGAAGCCCCACTCCGGCGCCCTCGCGTTCCCCGCCAAGTCGTTCTTCGGCGCGCCGCTGGCGGCCGTCGCGGTCTCCCCCGCGGCCGCGGCCGCGGCGTCACCGCTCCGTCGCAGGCCGTCGTCCGCCTCCGCCGTCGTCGCGGCGGGGAAGGGGTACAAGATGAAGACCCACAAGGTACGGCGCGGCTTGGTTGGCGCTGTTCTGGTGTGGATTGCTGCTGGGGCTGATTGATTTCTGTGGGAATCTTTTTCAGGCGTCGGCGAAGCGGTTCCGGGTGACGGGGAGGGGGAAGATCGTGCGGCGGCGCGCCGGGAAGCAGCACCTGCTCAGCAAGAAGAACACCAAGCGCAGGAAGAGGCTATCCAAGATGGTATGCTTCTTCTTCTCTTCTCCCCCCCCCCCCCCCCCCCCCCCTCACCCTGCAATCCAGATACAGTGCAGCTCAAATCCTGCTCTGCTAGTTATCCAGCTTATCTAGCCATGGAATTCACTGGTGTTCCTAAGCTTACTTTTGGATTGGATGGCAATGTGAGCCGTGGAATGCTAAATTGCTAAGTGAGACTGTGAGAGTGAGTGTGGCTCAGCTCATGGTGCTATGGAATGCACTGAATTTGGGATGTTCTATTTGTGAATTTCGGGGCATTATGCATAGCTGTCTCCTAGTACCTATGTGGCTGAATCTGGTTGTGGGTCACATATCTGTGCATTCTAGATTGTATGGGAATCAAATGAGTGGCATTTAGTAGCTTCTTTCTAAACTTTGATGTGTCCAGCTCTGCTGTTCGCGATAGCTATGAATTCAGTCAAAAAAAATTTCAGAGTACATGGTCCACTATTAGTTCTTACAACACAAACTATTGTTAGAGGCCACTTCTTTATGTCTATGTGCTATTGTGCTAAGTCCTACTTAATATTAGCATATTTTTAAATCGCCGAATAATAATATGCCATGCTCTTTGAGTATTTTTTGGGAAGTTAAAAGATTGTCGAATGTCTTATCCATTTGATTATTGGTGATTTGACAACATAATTAACAGCCATAAACTTTGTTGTAATATTAGAAGCTCGGTAGGTTGAGTGTTATAATTAGTGTGCACACGCAAAAGCACATACCAGCAATCGATAATTTAATTACTCATCTATCCCAATCTCCCCTTGATATCAATCCATGATTGGTATGCGTCCTTTACATTTTTCTGTTCTAATAATAATGTGCAAATGCATCATACACATTTTGCATTTGAGTGTTTTGTCGAAATGAAGTCCGCTATTTTTGTGCACTTCTTCTGTAACTGAGTCTCCATACTATTTTATAGAGGTTTGGTCTTTTCTCCCCTGAAGTTGAGTCTTCTCATTTCTTACCTCTCAGATCCTTAAAGCACACCCTACACTAAATTTGAGATACGAAGCTTTCTTGTAGGCCCAACATCTGTTCTACTTGTATCACCAATGTTTGGTAATTAAGCGGCTGAAAAGAAACATTATTACAATAAAAAAATAACAATGATTTGCTGGGGGTATATAGTCTATTTTAGTAGCTTCTGAAGTCCTAAAAGTGTCATCACAATCAAGGACAACTTCACTGGAAGTCTAAAATTTGTCATTGTGTACCACCCTCTAAGAGAACATTGTTATCTTTCTCGCAGATCCAGGTTAACAAGAGCGACTACAACAACGTGACGGGCGCACTGCCCTACCTCAAAGTGAACAGGAATGCAGAATGAGATCTCCTAGGTCTTGCAAACCTGCTTCTGTTTCGTTTTATCAAATTGTAATTTTGTGTATCTTCTTTGTATTTCTTTTCTGAATATCAAGGTCCCAAGTCATACCAAGCAAGCACAAACAATTATTCATCCCAACATGTTCAAAAAAGAGTTGCACTTGCACGAGCTAGTTATTTACAAGTCTTTTTTTCCCCTTTTGACAAAGAAAATTCCAACTGATAATGAAAGCAACTATTAAGGAGTAAGAACATGACTGGTTGACTATGCAAGCCGTCTCCCATTATACCTGTGACTAATAGCATCTGATTTAATTTGCATTAAGTAAATATGTGCAGACTTAAGAAGTGAAAAAAGTCGTTTATTTTGAGCTCTTCTGTGTGAAACTGCGAACTCACCTAAATGGACATCTAAGCATTTTTTGGACTATAAAATAAACATCTTATGCTTAATTTAGCAAGAAGACCGTTTATTTATTGACTCGTTCACACGATGCCAAAGTGACATCTATGTATTTTTTTTAATAGCAGTAGAGAGCATTGAGGGTTTGTTTGGTTCTATGGCGGCATGGCGCCACCCATTGCCCAAATCTACTGAGTTAGTGTTTGATTAGTTGTTGCAATTGTGGCAATCCATATTTTAGTACTCTATGCGCTCAAATGTCTTACACACAATTCCTAGCTAAACAATGCCACCCCGTTGGCAATCCACACTGGTGACAAATTGAGTTATGACACTGTTAGGTTATTGTCTATCATGTCCTCAATCTGCATATGTGGTATGCACATACATTTTTATTGACTTCCATGCATATAGCTATTGATTAATAACATTGAAATAAGGGAGGATAAAAATAGAATAAGATTTGTTTAAGTTTAGTTGTTGGTGGACCCCCACTACAGAGAGGCAACCGTTTGAAGGAAAAATATTTTTATGAAAAAATAGTCAACATGTAATTACATTGTAAGTCCCTAAATTACATATGTAATATTAGTGTATTTACAATGTAAGTCCTAAAATTATATATTTAATTTTAGTGTATTTACAATGTAAGTCTTAAAATTACATACGTAAGTAGATATAAATAGAAGAGATGCTAGTATAAATTCAATGGGAAACTAATGTATAGCAGGAGCAGCAGGGTCGTAGTAGACTTAGCGAATCAAACGTTCGTTAAATCAAGCATCGATAGTGCAGCACAAATCTACATGATATTCAACGGCCAGATTAGCCGACGGTGATCAAGGTTATTTTGTGTCGCCATAAATATAGCATGTCCGAAACGAAAAACGAATTGTGCATTAACTAAAGTCATTCCACTTGGAGTTGATATTCACTAAAGAAAAGTTCAAAAACAAACATTGATAACCTACTGGAACCTATGGAAAGTCATTCTACTCGAATCCATGATTCTAGTAGAAATCTAAAACCACAGTAGCAACGTTTATTATACAACAAACTCATCCCAAAACCATTAAATATCAACCACATGCTCCTACTTCTATGGAAAGTAATGCTGCCCGAATGATAGATTCACTACAAAATGTGCACAACTGTCAAAAAATAACATCAGACTATTGAAAAACATATAGAAAATAATTCTGCTCAAATCCTAAGATTCGCTAGAGAAACCCGAACCACACTAGTGACATTTATTATACAAGAATGTCATGGCAGAAATAATTAAATTACAATAAAAAGTTCCAACTTCTACGGAAAGTAGTTCCTTTGAATCAAAGATTCTCAAAATAGAATATGCAAAACCATCAAATAATAACTATAGGCTATTGAAACTTATAAAAAGCAACTCCGCTAGAATCCAAGATTTGCTAGAGAAACCCAAAACTACACCAACAACTTTTGTTATAGAGGAAATTTCACAAAACCGCATGTTTTGGGGGCATTAGAAACAAATACCCTTGGTCTTGTAATTTGTTTCAACAAGCCCCGAATTTTGGGGCAACATGTTTTAAAAGACATAAGCACAAACATAGACTGTCCATTTGGCTGTATAATAATTGTTTAAAAAATATATGAGACATTTTACTATATATACACATTGGCCATATTTTTCAACAATCATTGGTTGTCGATAGTATGAACATTTGTATATATAAATGGTAGACATGGCATTATTAGTGTGGATTATGTTATGATTTTTCAATAATAGAGTGCGAGTGAGAAAGGAGATGAAGCAGAAAGAAGGGACGTGTATTTAGAGCATATTAATGTGAATATATATATATATATATACATATATATATATGTGTGTGTGTGTGTGTGTGTGTGTATATATATATATATATATATATATATATATATGTATGTATGTATGTATATATGTGTGTGTGTGTGTGTGTGTGTATATAATGTAATGCATAACATTGGAAGTGAGTTTTTTAAAAACATAAACCTAGTGTTTCTTGAAACATCTCGCCCCCAAAACATGGGGTTCCTTGAAACAAATAAGAATAAATAGGGTTTTGCATCACAGATGCCTCAAAACCAGGGATTTTGTGAACTTACTCATTATTTATATAGCAATGCTAATGTGAAAACCATTAAATTAATAACATGCTAGTACTTCTATGTAAAGTAATTCCACTAAAGTTAGAGATTCGCTAAATAGAATATGGAAAATTGTCAAATTATAATAATATGATAAATGAAAAACTTATGACAAGTCATTCTGCTCGAATCATGAGATTTGTAGGAGAAACCCGAAACTACACTAGCAACATTTGTAATACAACAATGTCATCACAAAACCATTAAATTACAACAACAAGATCCTATTTCCGTGGAAAGTAATTCCGTGCAAACCAGAGATTTGCAAACTAGAACATACAAAGCCATCAAATAATGACTATAGTTATTGAACCTAGAAAGTCATTCTACTCGAATCCCAAGATCCATTGAAGAAATCCAAAAATGCACTAACAAAAAAAAGTATAGAGTAAATTTCACTAAACCCTAGGTTTTGGGACATTTTTAGCATAATACCCTAGGTTTTGTAATTTGTTCCAACAAACGCTTGGTTATGGGGCATCATGTTTTTTTTAAAAAAAAAAATCACAGGCACAAACTTAGATAGTACATTGGGCTATATAATAATTGTTAAAAAAATTCGTATGATACATTTTTTTTACTATATACACACATTGGCCATAATTTTAACAATAGTTGGTTGTTATAGTATGACCGTTTGTGTATGTATATAAGTGGTTGACATGGCGTTATTAATGGGGATTATGTTATTTGCATTCATATAGTGTGAGTGAGAAAGGAGGCAAAATAGATAGATGGGCATTGTATTTATAGCATATTAATATGTGAATACATGCATAAATAATACCATGTATAACTACAAAACACAAGTATTTTACATAAAACCGTGGTTTTTTGAAATATTTTTACTCCAAAACATATGATTCCTTAAAACAAATCACAATAATGGGGGGGGGGGGGGGTTGCATTACGGATGCCCTAAATCTTGGGATTTTGTGAAATTTACCCTTTATAATATATTATAGAGCAACACCAACATGAAAACATTAAATTACATTTCATCAATAAATCCACTGTTCTTGTGCACTTTTTCTGTAAATGAGTGCAATGGGTGTTTTGTTGAAATGTAAATCCACTGTTTTGTGCACTTTTTTAGTATCCATTATACTTTATAGAGGTTTGGGGTTTCCCCCTTGAGGTTTGCTCTTCCTGATTCTTACTACATCTTATATACTTAAAGCTCACCTTACACTAAATTTGAGATAGGCAGCTTTCTTATCCTTCCCAACATTAGTTCTACTTGTATCACCATTTTTTTTTTCAGAATTAAGGACCTGAAAAGAAACATTGTCATTATTATTTTCTTGTAAGAAAATAACAATAACTTACTGGTCATGTATAGTCCATTTAAGTACTTTAGTCCTCAAAGTGTCATACTGTGAATCAAGGGGTAACTTCATTGGAAGTCTAATACATGTTGTTGTGTGCTTCAAAACACAATTTACATGTCCTCTAAGAGAATGCACATTGCTATCGTTATCGCAGGTTCAAGATAACCAGAGCGACCACAACAACGTGATAGGCACACTGCCCTAGCTCAAAGCGAACCAGAATGCAAAATAAGATCTCCTAGGTCTTGCAAACCTGCTTCTGTCTCATTTCATCAACTTGTAATTTTGTGTCTCTTATTTGTATTTGTTTATGAATATCAAGGTCCCAAGTCAGATCAAGTAAGCATAAACAATTTTTCATGCCAACATGTTCAAAAATTTTGCACGGTCTAGTTCTTTACAACATTTTGCATTGTTTATTATACAATAAGCTCATCGAAAAACCATTAAATATCAACCACATGCTCCTACTTCTATGGAAATTGATTCCTCTCGAATCATAGATTCACTAAATAGAACATTCAAAATATTCAAATAATAACGGCATGCTATTGAAAAATGTATTGACCATATTTACTCTTTATTCTACAGCAATGCAAACACGAGAACATTAAATTATAACAACATGCTTCTACTTGTATTTAGCAAATCTCTAATTCAAGCGGAATTACTTATCATAGAAGGCCTTGCCACCGTGCTAGTGTGAGTAACATTTATTATCCAACAAATACAACGAAAGCTTTAAATAATCATTTTGTTAGTATCATAGTGCTAGTATCATCATTTTGTTGTATTTATAGCGTAACAAATACAACAAAAGTTTCAAATAATATACACTAGTATCACCATTGTCACCAATGAATTAATTGAAAGCCAGCCACACCAGAGATGGTTTTCAACTATAGCACACATGGAGTAAGAGCATTTAACTATTTACCATTATTTGGCAATCATATCTAAATAACGACAAACTATTGAAAGTCAAAGAAAGTGACATGTTATTGGGACCGACAGAAAGTAATTTTGCTTAAACCCAAAATTTGCCAGAGAGAAACATGAAACCACACGTGCGACTCGTTCGGATCATGGGTTCAAACAAATAAGACAAGTAAAATGTATATAAAAAAATTAAACCCAAGGGAAGAGACGTTCTAAATACATTACTTTAAGATAAAAAAAAATCCCTAAAAGCCGGTTAGATGCACCCTATCACCTTAGCTACATGCCACGACCACGGAAAACACATAGCGATGGACCTTTTTTTTTTGCGTGAGCCAGTGATCGAGCCCTCGTCAGCGGCCTCACTCGTTGGGATCTTACCATCGTGCTACGAACAACATATATTATTCAACAAATACAATAAATGATTTTTATATTATACACCTAGCTTCATCATTTATGAAAACCAGCAAAACCAGATGTGGTTTTCAACTGTAGCCCATAGAAAAAGGGCATTTAAACATTTACCAATATTCGGTGCACACACATTTACTCCTCGCATCAAGGCTCTCGCAAAAGTGGGAGGAACAGTCCAATAGAACATCAACCAGTGAAGTGTTAGTGGCAGCAGAAGAAGAAACATGCAACAATAGTCAGGAATTAAAAGCTAGGGATTTGCACGCACACAGGCCAAAATACCTTCCAAATTTCTTTGCGAGGGAGCGCGTGAATTCCACCCCATCTACTGTCCTGATCCTCTCCTCTCCTCGTCGATATAAATGACGCCCTCCCCCTCACTATTGCACCCATCCCTCTCTGACCTCGAATTGCAGCTTCTTGTGCTGTTTTGAGCCAGCATTCGAGGGAACCCATCGGAAAAGATTTGAAAGGTGGGGTTCTAGGAGGGTTTCTTGGTGTTCTTGTATTGGTTTTGATGGGTTCTTGCTGGGTGTGCGGGGGGGGGGAATGATTTTGGTGGTCAGTCGTTCGTCCAGATTGGGGTTTTCTTGTTCCTGATCGTGTTTGTTTTTTCTTTACCAAGGGGATCCAAGGGACGAACATGGCGGCGACGCAGGCGACGGCCGCCAGAAAATTCCCGGAGGGTTTGCGCGTGCTTGCTGTCGACGATAGCCCCGTTTGCCTCATGCTCCTAGAGGCGTTGCTTCGCCGGTGCAAGTACCAACGTGAGTTCTTGGCTTGTTAGCCGAGTTGTTTAGTTAGATCTTTTTTTGTATAGATTTTTTCTTGTTGTTTGCTTGATTTCTACGGTGGCCGGGATGTAGCGACGATGACGAGGGACGCGACGACAGCGCTACGGATGCTCCGGGAGAGGCCGGAGGATTTCGACCTGGTGATTAGCGACGTGCACATGCTGGACATGGACGGCTTCAAGCTTCTCGAGCTCATCGGCCTTGAGATGGATCTCCCCGTCATCAGTAAAACCCCTTCCTTCACACCAACTTTCCATTTTTCATGCATGTCATGGCTTCCCTTTCTTTGTATTTGTCCCTTTTCTCTTGGAAGTAGATGTCTAAAGAAGTAGGAAGTGTTGCTTTCAAGTAGATCCGTTGAATGGTTGTTTGTTATACATTGGATACCACGTGAGATCCTGTATATTTATTGACTTCACACTCATACTTGGGCTGATAGATGGTACTAGGTTGGAGAAAAGTGGTCACATGTCTATTATGTGCTTGGTCTTCACATTCATCAATAATAATCTGAACATGTAACGGAATTTCAGTGGGGATATTATGTCATTGTTTTATGATCCGTTATAGTTGTTGTTTTGTTGGCGTTACTACTTTCAAGTAGATAAGTAGATAAATCGAATGGTTTGTCGTACATTGAATAGTACGTGATATTCTGTAAATTTATTGACTTCATTCATACTTGGGTTGGTAGATAGTAGGTTAGAGAAAAATGGCCATTTGTCTATTATGTGCTTGGTCTTTAGATTCATCAATAATAATCCAAACATATGTATAACGGAATTTCAGTGGATGGAATATTATGTTGTCGTTTTATGGTCCGTTGTACTTGCTCTTTTGTAGGCGTTACTATTTGCAAGTAGATATATTGAATGGTTTGTTGTACATTGGGTAGCACGTGAGATCATATAAACTTGTTAACTTTACCCATACTTGGGCTGATAGGTGGTAGGTTAGAGAAAAATGGCCACGTGTATATTATGTGCTTGGTCTTTAGATTCATCAATAATAATCCGAACATGTAACGGAATTTCGGTGGATGGAATATTCTACTATTGTTTTAGGGTCTGTAGTAGTTATTCTTTTATTGGTGTTACTACTTTCAAGTAGATAAATTGAATGGTTTGTTGTACATTAGATAGCACGTGAGATCCTATAAATTTATTGACTTAATTCATACTTGGGATGATAGATGGTAGGTTAGACAAAAATGGTCACATGTCTATTATGTGCTTGATCTTTAGATTCATCAATAATAATCTGAACGTATAACAGAATTTCAGTGAATGGAATATTCCCTTGTCATTTTATGGTTTGTTATAGTTGTTCTTTTGTTTGTGTTATTGTCGAATCTGCATTCGTGTAATCGTGTTACAAGTATTGCCCTATTTTTTCTATTTAATGTGCAAAATAGTAAAACCTATACATTCGAAACTGTCGAACATAAAAGTGACCATAACTGTAGCATGTCATTGTCTAGCACGTGTGAAATATTTGCTTAGAGTAAAAGATAGGAAAAACATGTGTAATACCTTAAATATATTCAAAAGAACAGAGTCCATGTAACTAGCATCATCTATGCCATTTTTTTTTCCTGATCCGGATCCACAGGCGACAGTTCATGATGCCCAGTTTATTTATTTCATGAACAATTCTGATTGCTGACTATACGGTGTGCAGTGCAATCCGCAAATGGGGAGCTTGAAACTATGATGAAGGGCGTGACCCATGGGGCATGTGACTACTTGGTGAAACCAGTGAGCCTCAAAGACATCCAGAACATATGGCAACATGTGTGGAGGAAGAGAAAGCTTGACATAAGGAACCACAATGGCGGTTACAACGACGGCGGTGAGCTGGTTTTCGCGACGCGGACCAAGAGGAAGTACACAAGGAAGATGAGAAATGATGGAGATAATTATGGTGAGAACAAAGAAAACATGGATTCAACTCAGAAGAAACAAAGGGTTGTCTGGACACCTGAGCTGCACCGGGACTTTGTCATTGCCGTCCATGAGCTTGGAGTTGATCGTAAGAGCTCATGCATCATTTCTCAGTTATCAAACAATCTTTTTCTTTTTTCAATTTGTCTTAAGCAATAAATGTTTTGATTATGTGAATGTAGGTGCTGTTCCAAGGAAGATATTGCGGATGATGAAAGTGGACTACATGACCAGAGAGAATATTGCAAGTCATCTTCAGGTTTATATCTACACTTATGTTCAATTTCTATGTTTCTATAATTAAAGATATTTGGATTACTCTTTTCTAATCAAAAGTGTTCCATACATAAGCCTTTCATATCTTTTTTTAATGTGTGCACACAACTAGTAATCAATTTTTTTTGTGATTTTTTTATTGTTTTCCAATGAGTATGGACACATCTCAACCATGTGTTTGCCTTTCTTGGTTTCAGAAGTATCGGTTATACCTGAAAAGGATCAGCACTCAAACAGGCATGGATCCCGATCAATTTCCTGAAAAATGGAAGTATATGAATGAACTGGATGCTCTGAAAAATTACTGTGAAAATGGGAGATACCATCTAACCCCAGCCATTGCCTCCTCAAGCTCGAGTAATCCATTTGCAAGGATGAATTCTGCATCTGCATTGGCAACAAATGGCTTTCTGCCCACTCACTCAGTTCAGCTCAAGAACAGCCAGAGAAACATGGCCATGGGGACAGTTGGCCATGGTGGAAGCCCGCGCAACAATCCTGTGTTTAAGCCACTGCAGAACTCATCAAATGCAAGAAAGTGCTTCCCTTCTGGCCCATCTGGGAGCTCATTTGCAAACATATCAAATGGCTTGGTGTTGGATACAGGCGATTCTGGTAGCTCATATGCTGACATGTTCTGTAAGAGTATGTGGGAGACAAGCAATGGCTCTCCATCTTGCCATTCTGGCAACTCGTCTGCAAACAAGTCAAATAATGGGGTTTCGGCGCCTGCAAATCAGTTTCAAGTACAGTCAAATTGTGGCTTTTCAGCTTCTGCAAATCAGTTTCCAGTGAAGTCAAATTGTGGGTTTTCGGCGCCTGCGAATCAGTATCAAGTGCAGTCAAATGGTTGGTTTTCGGCGCCTGAAAATCAGTATCAAGTTCAGTCAAATGGTGATCTTTCGGTGCCTGCAAATCAGTTTCCAGTGCAGTCAAATGGTGAGTTTTTGGCGCCAACAAATCAGTTTCCAGTGCAGTACCCTGAAGTGAATAATCAGCCTTTGGTCCAGATGAATCAATCTTCTATAAACCACTTCAGCACAATTGGCAATGATTACCAATTTCCAGACCTTGCAAACTGTAGCAAATACTGGCAAACTACAGCACCATCGATGTTTCCTGATCTTGGTCACAATGATGGAACATCTTTCGGCCCGTCGCAGGCGAGCATCACCAATATCAACCAGATCTCAAGCTTTGCAGCCTCCAGTGGCCAGGAACCGATGTTTGGAGATGAACTACATGGTCAAATGTCACCAATCATGAGCACCATATCACTGTCAGATTTCGATGATCAGATGGGGTCATTCAACATAGGAAACGACACAAGCCCAGCAGAGATGATGCATGACAACTTCTCACTTGGTAGTGACTCAAACACCAGTTCTACAACACCAAGTGATTCAAGCTTCAGTTGTCCATTTCCTGACTTTCAACTAGACAGCCCTGCGATGCCGGCTCAGATGCTGAATGGTGGGGATGAAGATGGCATTCTTCTCCCTGTGCTCGATGACACAGTTGATCAGCAAGATCTTTTTGATCAACTAGATGAAAACAATGGTTTCATCACAGGAACAAATGGTCCAGAAGGGACAGACACCTTGGATGACATTGTTGCTGAGCTGTTTAATGATGTAAGATACTCTCCTTTTTCCTGCAGATCGGCAGCTCATTTTATTCTTCTTTTCTCTCTGGTTTCGATTTTTCTTCACATACTTGTAGTCAGTATTCACTACACTGCTTGATTCATACTGTTGGTCCATGCTTATAGTATTGGACATAGGACATCTTTTAACTATATTTCGTTTCTGCTTGTCTTATTTTATCTCTAGCACTTTACACTTGGAATTCGCTGAGAAAGTGCATCTGAATGGAACTTATTTTCTCACTGCAGGATTTCATGGAAGGTTATGATGCTGTCGTAGATGGAGACCAGGATTTTGTTCCTTAGTCCCTGACTATGTGAGATATGTTCTATATCTGCATAGGCTAGCTGCTGATTTAATCCATGGCTGTTGCACATTGTGTGTGCAAAATTGTACCAATTGTAATAGGCTAGTTAGAAGCAGGTCATCTTCAGAAAAAGCCCCATTTCCATCTAGAGTAGTCAGCTCAACAAAAGATTTTAGCTTCGTCGTGGTTTTTAAGATCATTAAAAAAAGCACTAAAGTTATGTCAGGTTGAACCTGTTCTGATTGATGTGTTAGATGGTTAAATGGAATAATTTTCATGAATTATTCGAAATGGTGCGCTTTATCCAGTTTTTATCTGGCAATACTTTTTTTTTGGGGAATACATCTGGCAATACTGTTCCTTTCTTAAAATTATAGAGATAACGCTTGTTTTACATGCATGACCATTTACTGTGCAGATATAGAACCAATTATTTACTGGGAGATAAATGGAACTATGGAATATTTGGGTGTCACAATTTCTGATTCTGACTGGGTGTAAGTGGGTAAGCCGCGAACCCACTTATAGGTCAAAATGAGCGGGTTTGTGGCTTATTTTGGCCTATAAGTGGATTTCGCAGGTTAGCCACTTACACCCTTTCTGAGTGACTTATTGAGTTTCCATTGTATGTTACCTTAATTTAATTTTCTGTCTAACAGCCTGCAAGAAAGAAAAATTCATTTTCCTTATTTTTTCCATGTAGCCAAAAACAGTTGATCACTGTGTAGACAGTCTCATGTTGTTTCGATTGTCTGTCACAGTAATTGCATCTTCTCATTTTGATATCTGTGCAAGGTCCTCATTGTACTGATCTATCCATCCCTGTATGATCTCAACTTCTTGTCTTCGTTGTTCTACAACCCAATCTGGATCATCTTTAGTTGCTGATCTGAAGTCCAAATGATGAGCTCCTGTACAAATGGTATCAGTATAAGTCTGTCTGAAAACATTTTGACTTTACACGTTTTCTTCAGAATCTTGTTTACCTTTCTCCGTGACAAGGGCAATGATGCTAGATGATATGTTCTTGAGCACCCTGATTGCAAAGCAGTAGGGAAGGATAAATACATTATGGTTTGCTATAACTGAAAAGTTTATCTGAATTACTGAAACTTTTTTTTCGAGAAAAAATTACTGAAACTTTTAACATGAATGATCAAATAGTGAAATCTTTAAGGCATACCCGCCACGGCTCCATGGGTCTCGCATTCCATTGGAGAAGATGATGTTGCTCCCAAACCTCTTGAGCACCAGGTCGATTCTCTGCATCAAAATGTGGAATGCAACACCAGGTGAAACACTTTGAAAACCTATCAATGTTGCTACTACCTGTTCATATCTGAAACTGCAAACCTGAAACAACACTCACATTTCCACCATATTCAGTGGTGATCCAGTGTGGTCTCGGACGAACACCGTAGCTCTGGAAACAGTCATCAGATTTCCCCTCATAAGTGAAGGTGAATGGAGGGAACATGCTCTCGTTCGATATCGTCATCGGCATGACCATTTCTGTGCAGGCCTGCAAGAGAAGTTGCTTCAGAAAACACAACTAGTATCTATCTCAGTATTGTCAGTGGCACTGTATCATTCACCTGCCATCCCCAACCACTGAGGCCATGGGGGTCTTCTCCATCCTCTAACTGGAAGCATGTTTGATCTCCTGTGTAATTGTAGTACAGACTCGCTGCTGCGAAAGCTTTGTCAACGATGTCTGCTCCTGCAGGGAAGCCGTCGATGATCTTGCACATCTGTAGAAATTTCATGAGAAATTTACTGAGAACTGAAATTCCCTGGGAATCATATGTTCAGTGAGACAGAAGAACAGGTATGGTTTCTGCTCAGTTCAGTTTGGTGTTTCTGAAACAATCTTGGTTATGCATTTCATTTGAAATGTAGAGAGGAGATTCGGTTGCAGAACATAGGTAGAGATGACAACCTCCTTGATAGGATAGGCAGGCAGATTCATCAGGAAATTGGCTGGGGTTGGATAGTCCACCATGGCTGTGTACACAAATGCTGTCCATAGCCAGTTTCTGAACGAGTAAACCGATTTCACAGTCCTAAAATTTGAGGGAGGAAAACAGCAATATTGTGAACTCAGGTTAGCGTAAATCCAATCAATGTCATTCTTCATTTATTCAGAAGTTGGGAAGATGACATTATTTAAAGAATGATCATGGCTGTCATATATGTAACTGATAAGGTCTATGCCATTTTTTTTTTACATAAACCTGTTCTGTCTGATACCTTATCTATCAATATATTAGGCAACCCTTATTTCCTTCTTAAAAAATGGATAAGTTTAATGCCACTTGTAAAGTTATATAGTTTCTTACACATCACGACAATGAAGCATAAATCACTTGAATTTGTGTGTGTATATTATCCTTTTCTGAATCTGCATGCTATTTTTCTTTTCTTGGTATTGTTTGGTTGATCACTTGCACTGCACACATCTAGAATATAATAATTACAATGATCTCAATTTTCTGTTTTCCTTTATATCTAATAAGACTAGGTAGTGTATTAGCAATAAACTTACTTGCAGGCTCTGAAGGTTTTGCTGAGCTGTAAGAGCCCTGCACCAGTGGATCCCCTCTCATCTATCAAATCCCAAGCTGCCTTGATAACACTGAAGCAATTGAAGCTTTCAGACTGCAATATCAGTGGCAAGTTATAGTCAGTTTACTGTTTCAACATTAAAAAAAAAGATTAATCAATGGTCAGTAAAAAAAAAGATTTGGAGGGAGAGATTCCTCTAAACATTTTTTTAAGAAGAAATTGTGAGCATGTTGAGGATTGAACACGGGGACCTCAAGGTTAAAACCACACAACCGTTGCCACTGAACTATTAAGTGCATCTCATCAATGGTCAGTCACACAAAGATGCCAAATCTTCCTCGGAAAAAAAATCGATTTGGTAAAGATCTTAAACAGTTCAGTCATGTGGTTACCTCCATGACATACATTTTTGACAAATCGAAGAGAAGATTTATAGCCAGTTGCCACGGAAAGCGACTTTAAGGTCCTGGTCTTTTATGTCCGTATCCATGGATTATTTGTGGATTATTAATATCACGCTTTCAAAGGTACGATTTCTCGAAAAACTTTCTAATAGATCACTCATCAGCCCTCTCCACATTTCATTGGGCCCTTAAAAAGCAGCAACCATGTATGTACTCTTGATAAGCCTATGGCGTGGTCAAGCGTCGCAATCTAGCTAATTAAACAGTATCATCACAATCAGCCATGCAGGTTGCATGGTCTTCAGGGCCTTGTCTACCTGAATCAGGTTGCCATTTCAATCCAGCATTTAAGCTGAATGTCCATGAACAGTGCAGAGGCTAATAGTCCATCATAACAAATCCATCAACTACTAACTAACTATACTGGCAAATGCTCAATGATCATTCATCATTGGACTTGTAGTGTAGGCTATCAGCTGCAGGAGGAGACATGGCTGCCATGCTTACCAACTTCAAGCCAACACGTACTGTCAGTTACAGTAGATGTGCTACGTGCTGTGACTGACAGGTCAAAAGATGACGATTTTTTACTGTACGTGACAACGGTCCAGTGACAATGACAGTGGGCCACACCTAGATATTTTTCTTCCGTCAGATTTCCAGACAAACTGGCACCGGTCGGTCAATAGTTGACTTTCAACATCTAATGCACAATTTCCTCAAACAGTTCTATGAAATTATGCATTCCAAAATAAACCTGTCCTTGAACATAAATATTAATTTTGGTTACAAAACGCATAACTAGTTTTCATTAGTGAGATTTGATTTGGTCAAAAAAAAATACCGGTACCTTACAATACCAAATCGTTTCTAATCGTTAGATCTAGCTGGGTAGGATTGGCATTGTTAGATCCAACGATCGGAAATGATTTATACTGTGAGATACCAGTACCTCGAGATACTTTTTATTGGACCGGAGCAAATATCATTAGTACCTTATAATCTTGCGAGACGGCATCGTAGAAGCTCCTCCATGGAGTTATGTAGTCGAACTGCAGGATCGGAGCAGAGGACGCGACGGCGCCAATGGTGACATGGGGATACTTTAGCCTGAACCATGAAGCCAACACTGCAAACAACAAGCAAAACAACAAAAAAAATTAAAAAAGGATTAGCTCATCCTACTCTCGCTAATCCTAATACGAACAAAACCCCACGACGGCCAATGTCAGACACGCAGTACAACAACTATGGTAACTTTATGAATCATCCGTGTGTTTATAATCTAAGAGATCCAGATCCAAGCCGCACGGAACAAAACAAAAAACACATGACACATGCTAAGTTAACCCTTTCTTAATAGTAGCTTTTAACTATGCATGTAAATACAAAGCCTCATCGTTCCCTTTTTCTTATGCTCGTAAGCCAAAATTTAAATTTAAAACTTAATTTTTAATTTTGTGGTTTTTCATCAAAATTTATTTTACAAAATTTGCTTTTGAATCCTGCTAAGGACACGTGTAAAAAGATTTTATCCATAAATTATTAATTTTACTAATAAACCGTTTGGATAAGCAAATGAATAACGGAAATAATGGGACTCACATTTCTTTAGATTCATATTCAGAAATAATGGGACTCACATTTGGTTAGATTCATAAGAAATAATGGGACACGCATTTGTGTAGATTGTTATATAATAAGAAATAATGGGACTCACATTCATTTGGTTATATTCATAATAAGAAATAATGGGACTCATATTTCTGTAGATTCATAGTTATAAGTTGTTATATAATAAGAAATAATGGGACTCACATTTGTTTAGATTTATAGCCAGAAGTTGTTATATTCAGAGACGTAATAGTTGATTAAAACGAGATTTGGAACAAATACTTTTTTAAGTGTAGATTCATAGTTAGAGGTTGTTATATAATAAGAAATAATGGGACTCACATTTGTTTAGATTCATAGTCAGAGGTTGTTATATTCAGAGACGTAATAGGTAATTAAAATAAGATTTGGAACAAATATTTTTTAAAAAGAAATTGTGAACGTGTTGAGAATTAAACACGGGACATTAGAGTTGAAACCACACACCACTTACCACTACACTATCAATTGCATCTCAAGATGTGATAGTTAATTAATTATTGGTCACTTACTGCCACCGTAGGAGCCACCAAAGACGACGACGGGGGAGGAGACCGCGGAGAGGTTGTGCTTGAGGCTGGTGATGAGGACGGCGAAGTCGGCGAGCGCCTGCGTCGACGTCAGGTACCCCAGCTTCTCCGGCGAGCTGTTCGACTCGTTGCCGAACGGCTTCGACTCCCCGTAGAATCGATGCTGCTTGCACAAATCAATCAATCTCATTAATTAATGCTGGTCACTCTCACTTCATCACTAATCAAGCTCATCATCCGTAAGTACGGTGTTAATTCAGTGTGATTAGTGATGTGTGATGCTTGCCTCGATGAAGACGAGCAGGGCGCCGAAGCTGGGCGCGATGTCGAACATGAAGCCGGTGTTGGTGGCGAACCACTCGATGTCGCCCTCGTTGCCGGTGTACACGAATATCGGCCCGGCCCGCCGCCAGAAGGTGTCGTTGACGAGGTACTTCTGGTAGAAGACGGCCGACGCGTTGGGCGTGAAGGTGAAGTGGTCCAACTCCTGCGGGAAGTAGTGCGCCGTGAACGGCTTCGCCGCCGCGGCGACGACATACCTGCTGCCGGCCGGCCGCCGCTGCCGCAGAGCTTGCAGCTGCAGGGGAGGGACTCCGGGGAAGACGGGGCTAGCTGCAGCTGCTGCAGAGGCGGCTGCGACGAGGAGAGCTGCTGCTATGGCGGCGAGAGGGTGGAGTGGCGAGGCGGGTGCCGCCATTTTTGCAGCTCGTCCGTCTCACTCGCTCCGTCCCTCGTGTGGGGTTTATTAAAGGAGCAGAGATACTCTGCCATGTGGGGCCCACTTTCTGTGCCTCTGTGGGGCCCACATGTCGGTGCCCCCAACGGCAGGTAAGACGTCGGAGGAGGAGTATGGTACGTATTGTGTGGAATCTGTCTCCGGCCTTGCATATATTGCATGCAAATCGTTGTCATGCTTTCGTGAGTTTTATCCTTCCGATTTGGACAAGAATATATACTAAAAATTAATTGTCATTTGCATTGACGGACTTTGGGGTCCAACGACTTTGGATCATAGTGTGTTACGTCTGAGCTCTAGGATATTGTCATTTGGTTTTGTGGACAATATCGTAGGAGACTCGGCTATTAAACATGTATCAACAATACAATGTGTCCCTACATAAAAAAATACAGCTACTTTAGCATTTAAATTTGTTCTAAATATGACTTTTTTTCTTATTAATTTCAACTGACCACAGTAATCGCCAATTAATATCTTCATTACTTTCTCATCTCAACCAATTACGACCATTCGCCACATCACTTTACCTACTTTATTAATCTTTGTGCTTACATAGTTCCAAAGATAACTATAGAGAAAATGACAGAGAGAATGTTTATGGTAATTGATCTTAAACGCATGCATTTGCTCCTAAGCCTCTTTTGGAATGCAGCAAACTCAGACACAAAACATGGATAAAATTACAGAAAATAAACTAATCTATGGCGCTGATCGGTAACGCTGGCTGCAGTAGAGCCAGCCCTAATGCACGTTCATTTTATACAGCCATAACAGAACGCCCAGCTTGCTGGCTGCAGCTGCGCTGCTGCTGCCAGCACAAACGATCAAGGCCTATATAGCATACTATAAAAATTCTTACATTTTAAAAAGAGCACTTAAGGTCGAAAGGCTGAAAATTATTTCGAGGCATGGAACCCCATTTGCCTTTATTAAAGAAACACGCTCTCTACTAGTACACAAGTCTGAATATCGTCCACACAAGGTGCCGATGCAGACCGGCTGCATCATTCCTAACGCAACTGGACGCTCTAGAGTCTAGAAACAATCAACAAGAGAGAAAATTGGCTTCTAGAGTGACATGGACAGATTGTTTGCCTGTTGAAGCTTGCACATGTGGATTACCTCGAGGATAATCCCCCGAAATGTGGGGAAAATAAAGTAATTAAATGGTCTCTCTCTCTCTCTCTCTCTCTCTCTCTCTCTCTCTCTCTCTCTCTCTCTCTCTCTCTCTCTTTTTGAAACGACAAAATGATATCTTTTGTGTATATATCATTATCCTAAGCAAATCCAGTTGATCATATTCAGTCATGGGTCCATTCATGTTGTCCAATCCAAATCAGCTGCAAAGCTAGGCTAAGCATCACGCGTCAAAGGCGTTTGGAATATTTCATCCAATGCGTGTAGTGTGTAGAAACATAATTATAATTGCATTGGGCTGATCGATTGCTTGCACAAGGCTCATCTTGCCTCTTATACGATGCAGTGTCTTTTCAAAAAAGTTCTTTTTTCTTTGTTTGTTTGATGGAAAAGCGTTTGAGTGAGCCAGAATGGCCTCACGAGTTTGTTTGATGAAAAATGTTCCATTTGGCTCGTATGTGGTCAAATGGAACATGTGAATTCCTGCTTAAATTGGACCCTTTTCATGTACTAAATAAAATGCATGCATTCGAAAAACTTGCAATTCTCCTGTAGAGATCAGATAGAGACATCTCAGTGCAATCAAGCACTTTAGTGACAGGAATCTGCCGACGGGGCAGGCTGACGAGGGTATGGTTTGAGCCCATCACGTGGCCGTGGACTACTTGGGCTTTGTTTGGGCCCACCACTGGTGTCAATGATCCCAAGATTTGACCTTCAGCTGCAAAAAGGAGACAGCTCAGAGCTCCATCATAGCAGCAATGTACGTTGCCATGAACTTCTGCACGGCAAAATGTTTTGCCCTTTCCCTACTCTCCCGTGCTCTAGCGTCAGCTTCAGAAACAAAACCTACTGCGAAGTAAACGTAACAAATGTGACTAAACCCAATTGGTTAGGTTTTCTCTGATGAAAACCAACCCATCCAAGTTTAAATTCTAAATTTGACATAAATGCTCATATTTACAATTAGGCCAAGTTTAGTTCCAAATTTTTTCTTCAAACTTCCAGCTTTTCCATCACATCAAAACTTTTCTACACACATAAACTTTCATCTTTTTCGTCACATCGTTCCAATTTCAACCAAATTTCTAATTTTAACGTGAACTAAACACACCCTTAGTTTTTTTTCAAAGGTAAACAATGTACCCGTTAACAACAAGATATCCGTAGTGACATCATCAATCTTCCAAACTAGTCTTTTGAAGGTGCTTATAGGAGTAAGAATATGCATGTTTATTTATAAGGATGAGTATACGCACACTGTGAGCGATTGCATCTATATTGTGTTTCTCGGAAAAGAAACAAAATTCACCCACACCCCAATGAACGAGAGTGGTAACTTATCAATCTCAACATATATCGGACCAGACTTATGAAGTTGCTCAGCAACTCAGGTATGCAGATGTGTATTTATAAGGATAAGTGCGGTTCGTTATGAACAAATGCATTTATACCATGTTTTTTTGAGTTATGAACAATTGCATTTATAGTACTAGTACTCCCTCCGTCCCATGATATAAGGGATTTTGATTTTTTACTTGCACTGTTTGACCACTCGCCTTATTCAAAATAATTTTGCAAATATAAAAAACGAATAGTTGTGTTTAAAGTACTTTTGATAATAAAGTAAGTCAAAAATAAAATAAATAATAATTTAAAAAATAATAATAAAATAAATAAATACTCCGTCCGTCCTATAATATAAGGGATTTTGAGTTTTTGCTTGTAACATTTGACCACTCGTCTTATTCAATTTTTTTTAAAATTATTATTTATTTTATTTGTGACTTACTTTATTATCTATAGTACTTTAAGCACAACTTTTTATTCCTTATATTAAAAAATTAAATAAGACGAGTGATCAAATATTGCAATCAAAAATAAGTAGAAAAATTTTGAGTACCATGTTTCTTGGAAAAAGAAAAAAAAAACTACTCACGTCCCAAGGAACGAGCGTAGACGGTGACAACTCGCACGTCATTAGTTGCAACCGTACATCATTCCCGTGCTACAAGGCGCCCCTTGATCAGTCGTGTCAGAACACTCTGCTGCAAACGGTCAAAAGAAGCAGGTTACCACCATGTCCACTAGTGAGAGGTTGTGTTTAGTTCAAATTGAAGTTTGTAAGTTTGGTTGAAATTGATTCGATGTCATAGAAAAATTGTGTATATAAAAAATTTAATGTGATGGAAAGTTGGAAGTTTGGAAAAAACACTTTGGAACTAAACAGGCCAAAATCTACTCAGTTGACGAACGCACAGACTGTCAGTCATCACAAGGCAACAAGATACTCAAACTGGCCTTGCATAAAGCTCAGTGATTTAAAAATCACTCGCTGCGGTCCTGCACAAGATCTGGAAATCTAGGCGTCGGAGAGTCCCCAACTGATCATGTGAGTGCATGAAAGCACTAAAGCAGACAATGCTATGCCACAGCAGTGGCTTGCACAATGCAGCAGTACAGCAGAATAGTTGATCAAATGAGTGCAATAGTGGATCAAATGAGTGATGCACTTTTACCGATAAACACTGAAGGAATATGATAGCGATAAGATAACAGATCCACTATATAGTGTCACCCATGAAAGAGTTAAAACCCTATAATCAGTTCCACAGTAAACTCCAGCAAGTGCACGGATTTAGCAGCAAAGATCAAATAGGCCTTTCACTCTTAAGGCAAATATGAAGGGTAGAGCTATCAGATTAATATACAAGGCACGTTAGATCACTATTACATCACAAATATTGCATTGGCAAATAGTTCACTGCCAAAACCATAATGCCAGTTGTTGGGAGAAGACAACAACAATAAAACAAAACAAGAAAAGAAGTGCTGGTAAAGGCCGAAGATAAATAATACACAAAAGGAAGGCTTATTTTGTTCGTTGAAACTATGTATATACAAGATGGTGGCCTTGTTTGTAACCTAAGTAGGGAAATCAGCAGACATGTGACAATGCTCAACGCATTTTATCCCGTGATAATTATGATGTATTTGAGGATTCAGATGGTTGGTACCTCCAATTTGCGTGAATCCTTTCTGATCCAAGTCTGCCAGGAAAACAGAACAATGCGATGTGTATGTATAATAAGTGTCAATACAAATACAGAGAATAAAAGAAACTAAAACTTGCAAACTATCAAAATAAGAGGGGAGATTTTTGCCTTTCGCCACGAACTTGTTACATCATCTCATACATGCTACTTGATTGGGTCACCGCAACATGTAAGTGCAAATTCAGTGGCATAAATGAAAGTAAAAATGTGTTTTATGAATCCGAAAAAATCAGTTCTATACAATTATTAGCTTCTCAGCAAACAGAAATTTACCAGACATGGATCTATACAGATACAATACAACCATAAGAAACTAAGGACAGTTTTGGGCAAAACATGGTTGAAAACAAAGAAAATGTACTAGAATGGCTCAGGTTAACCCAAACTGTCAATTCCCAACAGTTACAAATGCCCACGGTTCTGGCAACATGTACATACTACCTCCGTCCCTCAGTACATGAACAAATGAGTAGAATCATTTAACATGTACTAACAAGAAATAGCTGCAACTGGTAACTTGCTGGGGAGCA
Source organism: Oryza meridionalis (assembly GCA_000338895.3). NCBI lineage: Eukaryota > Viridiplantae > Streptophyta > Magnoliopsida > Poales > Poaceae > Oryza > Oryza meridionalis. The sequence continues at coordinate 26,919,670 of CM002529.2, forward strand.
AGGCCTCCTAGTATGACAGCCGATTGAACATATTACCAAGGAACCAAGGAGATGCCAAATGATCTCCAATGGGCAGTCAAAATCATCACAGCCACCAGTTCCAAATGCCCGTGTGGTTACAACCGTAAGAAACTAAGGACTGTTTTGAGTAAAACATGGTTGAAAACAAAGGAAATGTACTTGAATGGCTCAGATTAACAACTGTCAATTCCAAACAGTTACAAATGCCCTTGGTTCTGGCAGCATGTAACTACTCCCTCCGTCCCTGTGTACATGAACAAATGAGTAGAATCATTCATTATAGCATGTACTGACAAGAAATAGCTGCTACTGGTAACTTGCTGGGGAGCAAGGCCTCCTAGCATGACAGCTAATTGAACATATTACCAAGGAACCGAGAAGATGCCAAATGATCTCCAATGGGCAGCCAAATCATCATAGCCATTCAAGAAATAAAAAATAACAAACAATGAAATATGCATCCACAGAAGTATGCTGTGAAAGTATGAAACAACAAAAAGAAAGATCACGCTAAAGCTAACTGAATAAACAGTTAACATTCCTTTATTAGTGTTACGTTACTTAATTTTAGAAAAAAGAAACAATTAAGCTCCTATGAGCAAGTATTGTCATCACCGTGCAGTAAGCAAGTTAGACTACAAGTATTGCCCATGATGGTACCATAACATCCCCCAATTTATGATTTATTCATTCTGGGAAGACTTCATGCTCATTAAAGTGCCTGCTGGTAAAAAAGTAAGAACTAAAATACCATTGAGCTGATTACCAACAGGATATTGCAATGGGTAAAAGTAGCAAACTGCCATCGCGAGACATGCTTGCTAATTTGCTAGAGCACTGTAAAATGTCGATTGTGGGAGAAGATAACACGAATAACACAAAAGGAAATAAGTTGCGCTGAAGTGCTGATAAAGACTGAAGATAAATAATACACAAAGACGACTATTTTTTGGTTGGTAGGGATATCAGCACAGGCATGTGACAATGCTCAATGCACCCGTTGGAAATTAGTATTGAGAATTCAAACGGTTGGTACCTCCAATGGGTGAATCCTTTCTGCTCTAAATCTAGCCGGGAAAACAAAATGATGCAACGCGTTTGTGCAAATTCCGTGGAATACAGAAAATAAAATAAATTTACAAACTCAAATATCAAAACAAGAGGGGAGATTTTTTGCCTTTCGCCACTGGATAAGATCAAGGCAACGTGCAAGTGCGAATTCAGTGGCATACATGAAAGGCAAAATGAGATTTATGAATCCAGACAACTCGGATCCATACAAGTACAATCAGGAAAACTAAAGACTGCTTTTGGGTAAAATAATGATTGAAAAGAAAAGAAATATATTTGAATGGCTCAGATTAACCTAAATGGCAATTCCAACAGTTCTGAATGCCCGTGGTTCCGGCAACATGTAAGTACTCCCTCCGTCCACTTTGTACATGAACAAAATGATGAGTAGAATCATTCGTTATAGCATGTACTGAGAAGAAATAGCTGCAACTGGTAACTTGCTGGGGAGCAAGGCCTCCTAGTATCACAGCTAATTGAACATAGGCATGTCCTGTAGTAAAATTTGCCTTGAACATATTACCAAGGAACCAAGAAGATGCCAAATGATCTCCAATGGGCAGCAAAATCATCACAGCCATTCAAGAAATTTAAAACAACAACATGGCATTTTCTGACATTTAAGGTGGTGTTTGAATCTCCTGAAGATGAAGATAAAGATTAAGTGTTTCACGCAAAACGAGGTGGTAATAAAGTGAAATACTATGCCACTGCTTCAGATATCAACGTTGCATTTGCTGATATTTAGTAGGTATATGCAGAATGGAATGACCCTTTCCATGCGAAAATCAATCACCAAGAAAACCAGATAGATAGAACAAAACGGAAATATTAGGGAAGGACCTAATATCAAATAATTATAAGGGGTGAGGCTTCGAACCCAAGTCGTCTAGCCGGACCCCTGGGCATTTCTCCGGATAGATAGAACTAAACCCCATAAAACCATTCGTCCGTATTACTCCAAATCCCGTTGCAAAGCACAGGCATAGCACTAGTATATGAAAAGAAAAGGAACTGTAGCCAATGCGAAGAATACAAATGCTTGAGGAACACAACTGCATCGAGCACCTTCATTGGGCTCAGCTTCGCCTTTGATCAATCAAATAACCCAACCCCCACCATCCCTTATCACCAGACCTATCAGTTCTAGCGGTAGTGGAGCTACCCTGGTTATCATTTGAAACGAATGACCATCCAAGGACAAAGCCACTGACATTAGCACATGACTAGAAAGGCTCAAAGGGGGTAGAGGGAGGGTCCATTTTAATACCCACAGCAGCCTCAATTGCTTGAAGGCATGCTTATTTCAGCCAAGGTCGATCGTCATCGCCCACTGTGTTCATTACGGATCATACGTAGTACCTGCCACAAATACAGCATATGCTGATGCGATCACCAACACTAAGAGCAAGTTTAATAGTATAGCCAGATCTACAGCCTGATTTTCTTCTCTTTTCTTCTTCTTCTTCTCTCTCTCTCTCTTTCTCTTTCTCCCCTCCAATTGTACCTGCTCTAACAAGCCAAGTCGGCTCAAGCTCACAACGACGACCAAAACCCCCAAGAGTCCACAGCCGATCCGGACACCACCCTAGGTTCCAATTGCCCTCACTGCACGGAGGCGGCGGCGGCGGCTTCCCTTAGAGATGGGAATCCGGACGCTGCGGCCTCTCGGCGGATTGATCGTCGGCAAGCTGTGGGAAGGAATTCCTGCGAAACCCCTTTTAACAATGGCATAATCTCCAATTTCTCGTCGTCAGCAAGCAACTGCACTTGGCATAGGGTCGGTTAGGGTATAAACACACAAGCACACAGCACACGGTGCGCCATAGAGGCCGTGAGGGAGAAGGACGAGGAGGAGAGATGGTGGTGGTGATGACTGATGTACTAGTACTCCACCGAATCTCAAAAGCGAGGCTAAAAAACGAAATCGAAAGGAAATCCATGGCGAGGCGGCTCAGATCTCACCTTGGCCGACCCGCCCTCCCCTTACCGTAAGCCGCGGCAGCGCCTCCCCGCCGCCCCCACGGTCCCCGACCCCGATCCCCACCGCCGATGCGCCCCGTGGCGGCGCGGACGGGGGGAGGGATGGCCCCGCGAAGGCGTAGGGCTCCGACGCGCGCGGCCGCCGCTCGGGGAGAAGCGTCCGCGCCAAGGGCCGGGGCCTCCTCATCGCCGCCGGTGTTCCGAGATGGCCGCGGTCTCGATCGGGCGGTGCGGTCACCGGCCGCCGCGAGCAGGAGGGACGGACGGACGGAGCGGCGAGGTCGAGCACACGCCTCCGCCTCGCCGTCGCCGGCGCCGGCGCCGCCGCTCGCGGTGGCCTCACACTTAAACTAATGATGAGTGAGCGGCGGTGGAGTCCGCGGCGGGGGGTTTTGTGTGGGGTTTCGGGAGGAAGACGATGCGGTGACGTCAGCCCTGTCCACGCGTCGCGTCAGGAGGGGTGGGAGGAATAGATCCAACGGACAGGATTAGTCGCCGATGACAGTGGAGGCAGCAGATTGAGCCCGAGTGCCCGACTCGTTTGGCATAGAACCACGGGTTGGATTCTTCAAATTGATTGCATTTTGGTTGAAATTTTAGGAAAACTAGAAAAACCGCGTGGCAAAGCCAACTCGCATGGTAAAGTGAACCCAGCTCGTTCGACTTTTAGTGGAGTAACTAATTAGGGCCCTTTTACTTGAAAGAAAAATATAGGAACTTTTATTCTGTATAGAAATAATAAATTTTTCTATTGGAAATTTTCTATATGATTATTTGAACCAAAGGATTATGAAAACTATTGAATCTTATCAAATTTATAAGGAATGCCCAAATTCATATAAGTTTTGGAGTATTTTTAACATGAGGTTCAATATCATGCAAAGTCTCTTATGAGTTTATCTCTATCATCCAATTCTTGTATTTTTCGTACGGTCCAATCGATTTTATATATTTTTTATGTGTTTTATAATTCTTTATCTTGCGCTTGATTTTCTATCAAAATTCTATGTTTTTCCTACTCATCCCTCAATCTTCGTTTCAAAGTAGCCTTACAAGACATATATAGGTTGCATTTGACTGAGGGAGAAAAGAGAAAGGGATAATTTTGTTTGTACCCCTACTTTGATGTTCAATACCGATTTTACCCTATATTTTAGGGTTGTTGTTTTTTGCCTTTTTTTTGAACGAATGAGGCGTTTACCCCTGTTTTTTTTACGGAAATGAGTGGGATCGGACTTAATGCGGTAAAGAATTAGAGAAAGAAAGAGATAATGATATTTTAAATTATTGATTAACCCTTTTATCCCTAGAAAATATCCAAGTACCGCTTGGTGTACCTCCAAGCTTGGGCACTTGGCATCGACTATTCCCTTCCCGAACCTAAATCCCCGTTGTGAAACAGTGGGCGGCAATGTCCATGGGCCGGCCAGGCAACGGGGATGACCTGGCCAAGTGCAGGCCACCCAACCCACTTGCAGTGTGCAGGAGGGGGCTAGGCATTGCGCAAGAGGCCGTGGTAGGGAGGAGGACAATGGTGGCTGCTGTAGCTCAGCGCAGGGAGAAGGCGCGACTGCTCGACGTGTCGAGGAGGCAACAGGGAGGAGGACAACAGGTCAACGGCGGTGGCGGTGGCTCGATGAGAGGAGGTGACAACGGTGGCGGTGGTTCGTAGAGGAAGAGGCGACGACGACAGCTTGGCACAGGTAGGCAATAGATTTGCTTGCCTTGTCTGTTTGTTTTTTTTTCAAGACGTCAAATTTTGAAACAAATTTTTTGTTGATATTTCTATCAAAATTATTATATTGGTAAAAGTTTATCAAATTTGTAAGGTTCATGTGCAAAATGTGGGCAAATTCTCAATCATGAATAAAAACAGGGGAAGTTTGCAACGTGAGTAAGGGTATTGAATGCCTTCTCGCTAAAGATTTAACATCGTTAATCTGTCGTAGGGGCAAAATTTATCTTTATTTAAAAAACCATGGGCAAAAACAAAACCCTAAAATATTGGGCAAAATCAATATTAAACATCAAAGTAGGAGAAAGAATGAAATTGCCCCAAAGAGAAAAGGTCCTATGATTTCGGTAGAGGAAAACACATGAAAAAAATAATATAAATCACATGAATACGAATACAAAATAAGAAAACACAAGAACTGTAAAAGGATGGATGTTTGCAACGTAGGAATTTTAGTGGGTGATTTGATTACATCCTGTTAATCCTCTTTTAGTCCCTAACCAAAATATGTATCATTACTTCTTTAATCCTCAATATCCGGTGGTAGGAGGGAAAATTGGTTGTGTGACATCAAAATATGTCGATTTCCAAAAATAAACCATCAAAAGATTTCAATACTTATTCCCAAAAATACTCGATCGAAATATTACAATAATTTAAAATATATCACTCTAGATGTTTGAGAGGTTTCCTACCATGTGAGCGAGAAAGTAGTAGTTAGGGTACAGTCTCTTTCCCTCCCGCTCACACCTAACAACATAGACGAGCGACGACAAGAGCCCTCCAAAGCCCCTTCTCCTTCCTTCAACGAACTCCTCTGACAGAAGAAATGGAGCAGGCGATGGTGCAGAAAAAAACTAAGCACCTCACTACCTCCGACAACATCATTCCTCCAGCGGACTCCCTCCGCCCTCTTTCGACGATGCCAGATCTAGCTCTCAACTCCAGTACCAAATACCTCCCTCTTTTGCTTCCACCGCCACCACCCGGCCTCGCCACCGCCAAAAAGCATCAATGTGTTGACTTTGCCTCCCTTTGCAGCCCCCGCCAACATCAGCCCACCATCCGCTGCTGACCCCATGCCTCCAATAGCACCGCCACCTCGGCCTCGCCCCACCCTTGTTCGCAAGTCCATCACCTCCTAAGCCATCCATCTAAAGCTCGATCCCTACTTTCCCTCTCCTAGAGCCAGCCCTTCCCCACCCCCTCCTTCCCAAACCCCTAGCATGCATGTGAATTAGGATTCCAGGCTATTTTGTGCCTCCTCACCATGAACTTTCTTCCGCCCTCGAGTATTGCATTGAGAAAAGAGAGAAACCTGAAAATGTTTAAGAGAAATGGACAATGATATAATTTGCATGATTATATATCTTTTAGTGTTAATTAAATGTACATATTTCTAAAATCGATTTTCTTTTAGTGTCATCGAACTAATTTTCCCTAAAAATGTAGAGTCCATCTCTCAAATGTCAGTGAACGAACGATATCTCGAGTGGCAGTGAACGATTCAAGTCATTTTAGTGGAATATATTTCTAGTTTCTTTTTTTTTTAAAAAAAAAACACTCCGCAAGCTGCCGTGCTTGACTACATAAAAGAACTGACTTTCATATCCTAGTTTAATATAATAATTAAATGTAATAACATTATAAATCATATTACTAGAAATTGGTCTAAACAAGTATACGAACGCGCATTGTTGTATTGAACTTCAAAATTCACGAAAATGCTATACCTAGCGCTTTTTGATTATTATGCTTCTTCTGATAATCACAGGCGCAAGGTGTTCCGTTGCAGACAAGTAAAAACAATGTTAAAACGTTAAAACAAACATTTTGCCAAGACTTCGTGCTCATTATGGCGCCTGCTGGTAAAACTGTAAAGAACAAATACCATTGGGGCAAAGCATGGATGAAAACAAAGGAAATGACTTGAATGGCTCAGATTAACCCAATTGCCAATTCCAAACAGTTAAATGTGCCTGTGGCTCCGGCAAAATGTAAGTACTCCCTTCTTCTCTCTGTACATGAACAAATGAGTAGATTAGCATGTACTATCAAGAAATGGCTGCAAGCCTGCAACTGGTACCTTGCTGGGCAGCAAGGCCTCCTAGTATGACAGCTAACTGAACATACTGACAATGAACCAACAAGATATTTATTTTAGATAATGGATTAAAACATGGCCTCTACATCCAACACTGATTTACATGGCCAAGATTGAGAAGATGTCAAATCTTCAAGGGGTAGCCAAATCATCACAACCATTCAAGAACTAAAGAAGTAACAAACAGCGAGAAGATGTCAAATCATCTTCAAGGGGTAGCCAAATCATCACAGCCATTCAAGAACTAAAGAAGTAACAAACATCAAAATATGGATGAACAGGAGTATATCCTTAAAGTATGAAAGGGCAATAATAATGATCACACTACAGCTAAGTTAATAAATAGTCAACATTCCTTTCCTTAAGAAAATAAGGAATGAATAGACTACATAGAAATGAAGAGATATTTAACTATTTACAAGTGGCAATTAAGGATTTGCTACTGGATCCACAATGTCTGTCATAGATTGTGAGTAGCAAATTCTTAATTGCCACATCTTAAAAGTGGCAAAAAGTTAAATGCCTCAGCAAAAGCAAAACTTGAAAGAGTTCCAACATCTCACATATGCCACTGTATATGAACAGGGTGACATGCAAATGACAACTGAGTGGCCTAAATGGAAGTCAAAATGAGATCAACGAATCTAAAAAAAAATTGTTTGTATAGTAATATTAATTTCTCACCAAACAGAAACAATACCAGAATACCAGACTCAGATCATTACAAGTACAGCCATAAGAAAGTAAGGAGGTAAAACATGGTTGAAAACAAAGGAAATATACTTGAATGGCTCAGATTAGCCCAACTGTCAATTCCCAACAGTTACAAATGCCTATGGTTCCGGGCAACATGTTGATAGTACTCCCTCCGTCACTCCGTACATGAACAAATGAGTAGAACGTTACATCATGTACGGACAAGAAATAGCTGCAACTGGTAACTTGCTGGGGAGCAAGGCCTCCTAGTATGACAGCTAGCTGAACATATTACCAAGGAACCAAGAAGATACCAGATGATCTCGAGGGGGCAGCCAAATCATCACAGCCATTCAAGAAAACCAGGCTATCGAAATCGCAAAAAATCCATTAGAAAATTTAATAGCAACTTTAACTTATGATCATGATTAGGAATCATTTTGTCATGCGAGCTAACCAATAAAATTTTATTGATGCATCTATAGTCTCGTGAGTAGACAATGGGGAATGGTTTTAGAAAAATGTTCTCTTTTAGAATTCTGTTGTAACGCACGAGCATTTAGCTAGTACTATTAAACTTGCTCTAAGCAAAGTACATACGTACTCATGCAGTCAGAGAGGGAGGGAGAAGAGGAATGGCAATGTGCAACAAAATGGCAACTAAATAGTGAAAAATCCAACAACGGCAGGTCAGATTTCGCATTGCTCGGAAATCCCAGGCAGGAAGCCAATGCGGATATAATTGCAGAGTCCCCAACACCCACTGCCACAGGCACCACCGGCATTTGTGGCTGCCAAAGGCGATGGCCTCCACACCAATGCTGCTCAGCGCGCGCTAGGTGGCGGGTAACGGCCCCGAGAAGCTGAAATCCGAGGTGGCCGCCGCAGCTCGGGAGAGGCACCCTAGCCAAACGGCCTCATTCCTCATCACCGTGGGGAAACTATTTGCAGCTCTTCAAAGAAGCCGCGGTTTTGAGCGAATGTGATCATCAGCCACTGCTAGAGGGAGAGAATGGCCGATGTAGCACATCACCTCGCGGCTCGCTGAGCATGGAATTCAGTTGACCCCAAGTTTTTCGGGGAATAAACTCTGTTATTAGTAGATCTAGAAGAGAAGATAGGGTTAACGCAAATTCGAGAAAATGTGCGGGTAGAAAGAGAGAGGGGGATGATAAAGAGGAAGTGTACTTGAATGGCTCAGATTAACCCGGCTGTCAATTCCCAACAGTTACAAATGCCTATGGTTCCGGCAACATGTAAATAGTACTCCCTCCGTCACTCTGCACATGAACAAATGAGTAGAATCATTCATTATAGCATGTACTGACAAGAAATAGCTCAACTGGTAACTTGCTGGGGAGCAACCGAGCAAGGCCTCCTAGTATGACAGCTAGCTGAACATATTACCAAGGAACCGAGAAGATACCAAACAATCTCCAAAGGGCACGCAAATCATCACAGCCATTCAAGAAATAAAAAATAACGAACAACGAAATTTGGATGCACAGAAGTATGTTCTGAAAGTATGAAATAATGAAAATAAATAATGAAAATAATGATTACACTACAACTACCGAACAAACAATTAACATTCCTTGAGATAAAAGTTATGAATAGACTATATACAACGAAACATACAAACTTGAAAACCAGGCTCACTCACAGAGCAACTACATAACATAGTACTTAATCAAACCGAAAGAAGATGCCACTGCTTTGGACCATAGCATCACACACACTTTAGTGTTCCATAACATAACTGAATATAAGCTAAGGTAGCATCTACCTTGTGAACAAAATTGAGTACCTGGTCACCGCCATGGTGTCATTTATTAGGCATAAGAACAGGAGAATGAACAAAATTGCAAATATATGTGAGAAGAAAAGCAATTCAGCACACCAGAAATGTCTGCTCTAGAGAAAAGCAAAAAATAAACATGCAGAGGTACAAAAACAGAAACTTGAAGAACCAACAAAAACATGCTTCAAATAGCAAGTTCCTGAAATGAGCTCAACTAAATGAATGGCATATGTGCACAACTTTTTTCCTAATCAAAATATACAAAAATAAAAGGGCAAAATCTAGCTACTGTTACGATAGTAGTAGGTAGTAACTGGTTACTGACTAATGAGCAGTAAGATTCAATTAAATAAATGAATGGAGTACTCAGATTTTGCCTCTGGCCATTCAAATAAGCCAAAATTGAAGAACCCATGAAATAACCTTGCCAACTCACACAATAGCAAGTGCTGCTACAGAACTAAAGCACTCAACTCAACAATCACCGCAATGGAGTTCTGATGTGCATTTCCAGTAGCATCTAAGATCCAACCATTTGTCTACTCTTCAATCAACCAAATATGCTATGGGGCATTTCACTTTTCTTGCACCCAATCTTCTGTCTGTATGCATGGAAAGGTAAATTCTGAAAATGGAAAGGCCCAGTGTTAGCTTAAGATCACAAATAGGTAACATAATTCCTAACATTTGAGATCATAAGAGGTATATCGGATAAGTGATGTGTTGTGGTTATCCCATTTCAGCTTCATATTCTGCCTTGACACTACACTACATCAACCAACTTCCTATCCTACAGATAAATATAGGGGATCCAAAAAGATTTGAAAACTTTTAGTACTCCCTCCGTTTTCAAATAATTGTCACAATTGACTTTCTCCATCCAAACTCTAATCGTAGATGGGTCTTATTAATACATATACAAAGCCTTGTAAACATACAATTAAAAAAGTGCTATTCTTAGATAACGTAACTAAATATTTTCAAAATTATTATTTGTGAAAGTTTGAAGGTGTCAAGCCAATGGCAACAATTATTTGAAAACGGATGGAGCAATTAAAAGTAACCATACCATTGTCATCCCATGCAACTTTCCGCGTTCAAATGGTTGCCTGCAAAATCAAACTATCCGATTTGCGTGCTCATGGGTAACTTCATTGTTCATGTATTCGGAGGTGAGCCTGAATGACTTTGGGAGAGGGAGACTGGGAGGTATGGGTGTACACCCCCACCACCCAAGTTAAGTCGTCTTCAACTTTATCCTATCATCAAATGTTTCTTCCCTATTAAAATGATACTAAATTCTTCATTGGCATCCTTCAATAATTGATAGTGTGTTGTGCACAGCAGCTTCAAAATGATAAATCAGTTCGATTGGTGTTCATCCTGCTGAGTGTGCCTCTTAATGAGTCAAATTCATCATTTCCAGCAGAAGGGCAAGTAGGAAAAAGTAATACAAAAAAGTGCTAAGAGAATTGATGAATATGTCCACTCCAGGTGAAAGCTGGGAGTTGGAGGACAAAACAACGGAATAGGCTAGAAACAGAAAAAAAAAAAGCAAGCACATGTTTATAGAGGCTATAAAAAGGATAGATACTGCAGATCATGCTGAATGTTCCCTGAATAAAGTAAAAGTACATGGTTGAAAACAAAGGAAATGTACTTGAATGGCTCAGATTAACCCAACTATCAATTCCCAAACAGTTGGGAATGCCTTGGTTCCGGCAACATGTAAATACTCCCTCCGTCCTCTCTACATCAACAAATGAGTAGAATCATTCATTATAGCATGTACAAACAACAAATAGCTGCAACTGGTAACTTGCAGGGGAGCAAGGCCTCCTAGTGTCACAGCTAACTGAGCATATTACCTAGTAACCAAGAAGATACCAAACGATCCCCAAGGAGCAGGCAAATCATCAGAAATTAAAGAAAAGAACAACAACAAACAATAAAATATGGTTGCACAAAAGTATGTTGTGTTGTGGAAGTACGAAAAAACAAGCTAACTGAACAAACAGTTAACATTCCTTTACCTGAGAAAAATCATGAATAGACGACATAGAAACGAAACATAGACTTGAAAACAAGGCTAGCACTCATCACAGCAAATGCATAGCAGAGTATTTACATCAAATAGAATACGATGCAACTGCTTTGGTCCATAACATCACAAATTGTATTGTTCCATGAAATTATGGAACATCACAAAATTGAGAACCATGTCACTGCGCATGGTGAATTTACCAGGTAAAAGCAGAACAGGATGCTGAACTAGTTTGCACATATATGTGAAAAGTAAAGGAACTATAGCCAACGTGTAAACTCCACATGCTTGAGGAACTTCCCCACACATCCAGCAAGAATGGATGGCAAGCATACCAAACCAAATAAAAAATTGCAACTGATTCTTAAACAGGAAAAAACTATCATGCGGCAGCTCAGATCTCACATCGCTGCCTGAAAAATAAACCCACCACATATATAAGACTGAACCCCATAAAACCATTCGTCCATTTTCCTCTCAATCCCGTTGCAAAGCACGGGCACAGCACTAGTATTCCAAATGTATGAATCACCTCCCTCTGCATGACCACAGAATGGGATTATTCATGAGAAAACCAATAAGAAAACCACCTCAGCTGCTACCGCTAGCACGCAAACTGGTAACTTGCTGCAAAGCAAGCCTCCTAGTTGGAAGCTAGCTGACCAATTGAGCAAAGAACCAACTCAGGAGGTGTTAATAGATCTCCTGACACCAAAGGGCAGAAAATTCATCACAGCCGAGCAATAAAAAAGTAGTGTTATTCTCAAAATTAGTTTGGAACAAACATTGCAAGCAACCAAAGAAACTGTTGTCTTCACTTCTCTGTGAGCTGCCTTGGAAATGGTTTAACATCGTCATCATCATTGCATTCCGTCGGAACAAGTCCAGGTCCAATGTAACAGGGAAGTGAAGAAGAAAATGCTGGCACAGAAACACAGTTCACAGAGAAAGTAACAAGGGCTCCTTTGGAAAACAGGATTTTCCCAGGAATTAGTTCAACTACCGTGTAAATCCTCCACTCTATAGAAGGCCCAAGTAGGCTCAGATTCGCCTTTACTCAGTCATACAGACCCAACCGCCACATATCTTGCACCACAATCTATGCATCGTAATGTAAGTGGATTTGCCCTGGTTATCATTAACAGAATGACCATCCTAGGTGCAAGAACCACCTAACATTAGTGAGTGGATAGGTTGCCAGAGATGTTAGGACCAGGTCCAATTGACACCCACAGCTGCCTTGATTGTCAATGGCAGGATTGTCAGAAAAGGTTGATCATCATTGCCCTTCTTCCACTTACCATTTCATGTTTCCAAAATTCTAGACACAGATGAGAAAACCATACAAATATACTCCCTCTGTCCCAAAATACAAGCAGAATACCTAAGTACGTACGTACTGCCAACGAGATAAGCTTGCAAGCTCTCTCTGCGGCGAGGAGAGTGAGGAAGAGGTGGAATGGCAGTGTAGAGTAAAATAGCGACCAAATAGTGAAAAGTCCGTCAATTGGGAAGGAAACTGACAAGGAATAAGTTCACTTTACGTCCCTCAACTAATGTAAATGGATCTGCCCTGGTTATCATTTATCGGAATGACCATCCTAGGCACAAGAACCACCTAACATTAGCAGGTGAATAGGTTACAGAATGGCCGATTTGGTTTACGGTTTGGAGTTTGCATGTACTGAACCGTAACCATACATATATATATGCATACATACATGCCCACAAGATCAGACTCGTGAGCTTTCTCACGTGCGTTGCACAGAGAGGGAGGGGGGAGGGGAGAAAAGGGATGTCAATGTACACATTGGTGACCAAATTGTGAAAAATCCATCAATGGCGGCTCAGATTTCACGTTGCCCAACCAACCCGGAGGCAGAAAGCCGACGCGGATACCGCCTCAGTCCCCACCCCTTCTGCTGCAGGCACCTCTACATCAGCGGAGGCCAAAGCGGTGGCCTCCATACCAATGCGGAGCAGCACATGCGAAGCGTCAAGGAATGGCTCTGAGAGAGCAGAGATCCGAGGCAGCCACCACCGCTCACGAGAAGCATTGGAGCCAACAGCCTCCTTCCTCATCGCCGCCATTCTGAACACCCAACTTTTGGGGGGAACAAACTGTCTGTTACTCATACTAAGGTTAAGGCACAGAGAAAAGCTTCCAAACTTCCAGATCTAGAAGAGAAGCTAAGGTTTAAGACAAAGAGAGAAAGGTGTGGGTAGAGAGGGATCAGAAAGAGGATGCACTACGGATGCTCACCAGAGAGTATGCGGCGGAAGCAGGACAATGGCACAGCACCTCGCGGGATGGAGATGGGGGAACAGGGGTGCCATGGACCTCAGGCAGCGAGGGAGCTCCCAATGGTTGTCAGACGTTCTCGCCGCGATTTCCGGCAACATACCATGGCACTCCCAGCGTCTAGCCCAGGCAGACACCCTGTCTCCCCAACCCATGAAGAGGTGCCTCCACCACACAACGGTAGCAGCAACAACAACAACAATAACTAAGTATATACATGTGTGTGTGTGTGTGTGTATATATCAGAACATTACAGCAGCAGTAGCTGAATGACGAGGAGAGCTCAAGCCAGCGGTAACAGCTAATCGATACTGAAAGTCCAAAATAGCCATTCATCACTGACAGGAGCTCAGGCCTCAAGGTCCAACGACCAAACCCAACCTGTCACCATGGCAACGATGCCACATCAGACAACACCAACGTGGTTTCCCGGCCCCCAACACCGCCGCACCGCCGCACGGCCATGGATGAGCATCCAGGCAACCAGACGCATGGTGGAGGCGGCCCGAAGTGTCAAAAGAATGGTAAATACTCCAGTTACAATGGCATGGATCCAATAGCAAATAGTTAAATTTCCCCATAATTTCTGCTTGCCCTTATAGCTCAGTTTGCCGTAGAGCGACGAACTGATACACACACGCACGCAAGCGTACACAGTGAGGAGAGGATCAGAGGAGAGATTGGAAGGAGAAGGCAGCGGCGGCAGCGAATGGCATTACATCAAATGCCAGTTAAAGTGATGCCATTCCAGTGAATCCACCCTTTTGCGACGGTAGATATGCAATTTTCTTGCCACATTTCCAACAGGATTCCAAGATAGATGTGGCTTATAGTCTGTACTATTATACTTGCTCTAATCAACGGTTCCCGGCCCCCACCACGGCCGCACAGCCATGGACAAGCATCCAAGCAGCCACGGGCGAGCGTGGGTGGAGGCGGCCCCGAAGAAGATCCCTCGAACACAAGTGAGTTGCCACTTTGTTCAGAAGGGTGTGTTGAGAGACAGAGAGATGAGATTACAGATCTGTCAAATAGTTATAATGGCATTGGATCCAATTAGCAGAGGAGAGACTGAAACAAATCAGAAATCTGGTGATGGTGATGGTGATGGCGAGCACACCAAACCAAAAAACAGAAATCAGAAATCTGCATTCCAAGTTTCCAACGAATCCACTCTTTTGCGATGGTAGGTATGCAATTTTCTCGCCACGTTTCCAACAAGGTTGAGACAGATGTGGCTTATAGACATTAGTTGGCTGTACTATTAAACTTGCTCTAATCTACGGTTCCCTGCCCCCCCCCCCACCACCGCCCGCACAGCCATGGATGAGCATCCAAGCAGCCACCCGGTGTTGCGGAGGAGGCGGCCCCAAAGAAGATCTCTTGAACACAAGTGAGTTGCCACTTTGTTCAGAGAGGGTGTTGTGAGAGAGAGATGAGATTACGGGTCTATCAAACAGTGGCAAGTAGTTATAATTTGCATGAATCCAATCAACCCACAGTTATTTTTTTCCCGTGTGTTCTTCTCTTCTAGCTCAGTGTTTGTAGCTCGTGGAACTGTACACACACCCAAGCATATACTGCGAGGAGAGGAGTAACTGGAAGGAGGAGAAAATGCAACTGAAACAAATCAAAATCTGGTGATGGTGATGGCGAGCATACCAAACCAAATCAAAACTGCAACAGAAACAAACGTACAAATACTCCATCGCCGCGGTGGCTCAGATCTCGCCGTGGCGGCAGACGTCGGGAGGCCGCCTCGCGCCCCACGACCCAACGGATCCCCAACCCGCACCACCGCCGGATCCACCACGGTGGTGGCTCTAGAGGGAGCATCCCAAGCCGGCCGCAGCGCCGCCGCGCGGAGGCAAGGGTAGCACCGGTGGATAGGGGGGCCGATGCCGCCGCCGCCGCATCTGTCCTCATCGCCACCATTCCCACAAGGTCTAAGGGTTCGATCGATCAATCCATGCCATGCATGATGATGCATAGGCCACCGCGGGTGCGGCAAGCGGCGTCGCTCAGCTCGTAGTTAGTCAGCTCTCTGCCGCCCACCCACCCGTCGGCCTAGCGATTAGAGGAGAAGAGTGGGATTGGGAGTAGTGGTGGGGGTGAAGGAAGAGGAGACGAGACAGACGAGTCCGATAGGAAAAAGTACACCGAAGGTCCCTCAACTTGTCATCAAGCTACAAAATCGTCCATGAACCACATTTTCAACAAGATCCTGAGATAGATGTGGCTTATAGTCTGTACTATTATACTTGCTCTAATCTACGGTTCCCGGCCCCCACCACGGCCACACTGCCATGGACGATCATCCAAGCAGCCACGCGCGAGCGTGGGTGGAGGCGGCCCCGAAGAAGATCCCTTGAACACAAGTGAGTTGCCACTTTGTGCAGAGAGGGTGTTGAGAGAGAGAGAGAGCAAATAGTTATAATGGCATTGGATCCAATTAACCCACAGTTAAATTTCCACCTTGTTCTTGTGTGGAGAAATCTTGACATTATGCATTGTCAAAAATGGGTTCAGGAGAGGAGAGGAGAGCAGAGCAGAGACTGAAACAAATCAGAAATCTTATGTGCAAACTGCAATTAGGCTCGAAAAGATTCGTCTCGCCATTTCCATGGTAATGGTGAAGGCGAGCACACCAAACCATAAACCAAATCAAAAGCGCAACTGAAACAAGCGTACCATCCATCGCCCACGGTGGTGGCTCAGATCTCGCCGTGGCCGTCCGCCGCAGCACTCCGACCCCCACGACCCAACGGATCCCAAAACCCCCACCACCGAGCTCGCCGCGGCGGCTGCTCCTCCACCAGGGGGGAGCATCCCAAGCCGCAGTGTCGCTGCGCGGAGGCAGGGGTAGCACCGGTGGATCGGGGGCGGGGGCGGCGGCTCCGGCGCCGCATCCGTCCTCATCGCCACCTTTCCCACAACACAAGGTCCCAGGTTCGATCGATCGATCCATGTCATGTCATGCATGATGATGCATAGGCCACCGCAGGAGCGGCGAAAGGCGTCGCTCTGCCCTGCTAGGCTCGGCTCACCTAGTCAGCGTCAGCTCTACGCCGCCACCGCCTGGGCCGCGGCGGCCTAGGGATTATAGAGGAGAAGAGTGAGGTTGTGGGGAGAAGAGAAGAGGGCAGAGGAGACGAGACGAGTCTCCGAAGAGAGAAATTTGCGATTAAGGCCGTGTTTAGTTCCCAGAATAATTAACTATTTGCCACTGATAACAGATTTGCCACTGAGCTCAAGCCAGCGGTAACAGCGAACTTCGCAAAATCAAGACCGAAAGTACAAAATGGCCATTCATCACTGACATGAGCTCAGGCCTCAAGGTCCGACGACCAAACCCTACCGTCACCATGGCACTGATGCCACACCAGACAATACCAACCTACGGTTCCCGGCCCCCAACGCCGCCGCACGGCCATGGATGAGCATCCAGGCAACCAGACACATGGTGGAGGCGGCCCCGAAGTGTCGAAGAGTAGCAAATACTCCCGTTACAATGGCATGGATCCAATGGCAAATAGTTAAATTTCCCCATGATTTCTGCTTGCCCTTATAGCTCTCAGTTTGTAGAGCGTCAAACTGATACACGCAAGCGTACACAGTGAGGAGAGGATCAGCGAGATTGGAAGGAGGAGAAGAAGGCGGTGGCGGCGGCGGCGAATGGCATTACATCGAATGCCAGTTAAAAGTGATGCCATTCTAGCGAGTCCACTCTTTAGGGGATGGTGGATATGCAATTTTCTCGCTAGATTTGGCTGATAGCCTGCTGTACTATTATACTTGCTCTAATCTACGGTTCCCTGCCCCCAGCACCGCCCGCATAGCCATGGATGAGCATCCAAGCAGCCACGCGCGAGCGTGGGTGGAGCCGGCCCCGAAGAAGATCCCTTGAACACAAGTGAGTTGCCACTTTGTTCAGAGAGGATGTTGTGTGTGTGTGTGTATGTGAGACAGAGAGACATTTGACAATGAGAGAGAGAGAGAGAGATCTGTCAAATAGTGGCAAATAGTTAAATTTCCCCCTTGTCTGTTCTTGTGTGAAGAAATCTTGGCATTGTGCCATTGTCAAAAATGGGTTCAGGAGAGGAGAGCAGAGCAGAGGAGACGAGAGACTGAAACAAATCAGAAATCTGGTGATGGCGAGCACACCAAATCAAAAGCGCAACTGAAACAATCTTACGAATCATTCATCCATCGCCGCGGTGGTGGCTCAGATCTCCGCGTGGGCTCGGGGTGGTCGCCGCACCGCACCCCACAAGCCAACGGATCCCAAAACCCCCCACCACCGAGCTCGCCGCGGCGGCTGCTCCTCCACCAGGAGGGGGGAAGCATCCCAAGCCGCAGCGTCGCCGCGCGGAGGCAGGGGTAGCACCGGTGGATCGGGGGGGCCCGATACCGCTGCCACGCGGAGCCGGCACCGCATCCGTCCTCATCGCCACCTTTCCCACAAACAGAAGGTCCCAGGTTCGATCCATCGATCCATGCCATGTCATGCATGATGATGCATAGGCCACCGCAGGCGCGGCGAGCGGCGTCGCTCTCTGCTGATCTGCTCGGCTCGGATAGTCAGCTCTCCGCCGCCGCCGCCCACCGGCCGCGGCGGCCTAGGGATTGTAGAGGAGAAGAGTGAGGTTGGGGGAGAAGAGAAGAGGAACAGGAGACGAGACGAGACGAGTCCGAAGAGAGAAATTTTGGCGTGAAACTAAACACAGCCTTGCACCCAGGGATCTGAAACCGGGGTCGCCGGCACAGAGGTTTTTGTACGGGAAGGGAAGGGAAGATACCTGTACACGATGGGAGCGGTGCACGTGGCGAGCGGAGAGGGCACGTGGGAGAGGAATCCCAGGCTCACAGGCCCATCTGGGCTGGTGGTTCGGCCTGTTGGGCCGCTTGTGGCCTCAAAACGAGCCCATGACTGCGTTGGATCAAAACAAGCTATGCATTTTCCCGAGGAGAAAGTACACCAGAGGTCCCTCAACTTATCACCTAGGCACGTGGTCCGGCCTGTTGGGCCGCTTGTGGGCTCTAAGCCAGCCCATGACCAGGTTGGATCAAAACTCATAGTACCAGTATAAGCTCTGCCTTTTCCCGAGACAAAACAAAAAAAAGGGTTGTCTGAAAGAAAAGATTAAAGTTGCTTTCTGGAGCATATCCCAAAAGTACCAGCTGGAAAACAGTACAACTTTCAGACAAGTGCAGCAAACAAACTACGAGGAAATCAATATAGGTGATGTTTTTTTCTGGATTAAGTTTTTTACGCAAAACGAGATGGTATTAACACTAGAAATTTAAATTAGAAAATCTTTAAGGAATGGCTCAGATTTCACCCCCATTATGAATCACCAAAGTTGGATCATGCCACTGTAGCAGAACAACGCAATAGAATGTGTCTCAATTTCTCTCTATATATACATATATGTATATATCTATCTATGGCATGTTCATGATAGATCATAGAAGTAATAAAAACCACAGTCCGCCACCGCCAGCAAATAGCCGCAAACTGATAACTTGCTGCAAAGCAAGCCCTCCTAGTTTGGAGGCCAGCTGATCAATTTAGCAAGGAACCAACTCAGGAGGTGTTATAGATCTCCCAACACCGACAAAGGGGCAGCAAATTCATCACAGCCATTCAACAGGTAACATACAAACGAAATGCAATAAAACAAAAGTAAAGTGTTCTGCTGAGAAATTAATTTGAAACACTGCATTATTGTCAACAAAAGGAACTGTTGTCATTTGTTCGGCCAGGTTATCACAGCATAAACCAAAAATACTTTAACTAACTTCAAACAAGGAAATATAAGGCATTATATGGTCCCTTTATCCATGACCAAATGCTGATGTCCATAGCACGCAAACAAATCAAACTTGTGAGGTAGGGCAATTGTAACACTATTACACAGAGATGTCAAGCCAACCTTCAGTGAAATGCTAAAAGGAAAAAAAGCAAGAAATCCAAAACAATTCAATTTCACACAGGTCAACAGATACAATCAGAACTAGAAGGGAACAAATGATTCAGAGCTCCCATTCAAAAAAATCACCATGGCAGAGTGAGCTCAGTTTCACCTTTCCTCCATCGTACAAAACCCATTTTTCACATCTCTTGCTGCACAATCTACTCATACTAATGTAAGTGTAGTTGCACTGGTTATCACTCGTCAGTCATCAGAGTGACCATCCTAGGCACAGAATCACTAACATTAGTGGATGGTTGAACATCATCGCCCCTCTATCCACATTCCCACATTCCATTCCATGTTTCCAACATTCTGGAGAAGCTGGTTCAGGTACATTGGCATAAGATAACCAGCCTGAATGTCCAACAGCGAGCATGCTTTTGTGATCAACATTGCACATTAGCAGAACACGAAGTGAACTAGCAGTTATTCGACAGCATATTGCATTTCTGCCAGGAATTCTGACCAAGTTTCAGAACCCCACGAGGAACACAGGCAGCAGAACACACCATATGCAGAGATGAGCAAGAGGAGATTACATTGGTGACAGCAGGAATAGCAACTAGCAAATCAAAACCATCAGCACCATACCAATCCATCCATCAGATATTAAGATCAGATCTCGCAACTACCCGCCAAATCCTGACACGGAAGCTGCACCAGACTCCACCGTGGATTCCCAGCCTTTGCTGCTACGAATCCAAGGCAATGGAGCAGCAGAGGCGGCACCCTGGAGGTGAGAACTGACACAGAGACCAGTTGGAAGTAGGGCTGTCAAAACTCAGCTCGAGCTCAAAACAAATACTCTTGGAGAAGACTATTCCAGCGCAGAAGCGCTAATTTAGTTTATGATTTGGGGTTTGGATGGCGTGAACCTTCTCTTCTAGATCTGGAAGCTGTTTTTCTCCTCAGTGCTAATAACACAATTTATTACCTAAAAATAATTGTGGACGAGAAATGAAAAAGTGAACGTGAACACGTACTGTATGGGTGGAGCGAGCGAGGATTCAGCGGAAAGAAGCAGCGGGACGCCAGAACCGCTGCTCACGGGATGGAGATCAGCGCAGGCCATGTACCTGTATTCCTTTACGGCGGAAACGTGCACGTGGCAATTGCACAGGGCTTGTGAGAGAGGCATCCAATGTCCCACGTGTCCACAGATGAGTGGCTCACTGGTTATCTGTGCAAATGATTAAGAGTTCTCATTCAAACAATTCACCATGGAAGTGAGTGATGAGCAGCATTAAGTACTCAATACTCATTAACTTCAGCTTTAAATCAGCATGTAGCTAATTTTCCAACACAGCAAATTGACCACTTGTTATTAAGTTGGCAATTAGCTTCAAAAAATAACAGAGAAGTGCTATGTTAAATTTACCAGCACAGTAGCAATATGAATAGTGAAATGGCATTGAGCGGGCTCAGTTTCGTCTTTCCTCCTCAAAATCTCTTGCTCCACAATCTACTCATACTAATATAAGTGGAGCTGTACTGGTTGTCATTCATCAGTCATCGGAGTGACCATCCTAGGTACAGAACCACTAAGAGCAGGTACAACAGCAGACTATAAGCCAGCATGTATCGATAAGATAAATGACAAGAGATAAGAGCAGCGGGCTACAGATTTATAGCAAGCTGCAGCACAGACTACAAGGCGTAATATATATATATATATGTGTGTGTGTGTGTGACAGGTGGGACCACGTATTACTTGTGTAGTATATGTTTATAGGTAACTATTGTATGAATTGGCCCAGGAATTAGTTCAATACCTGTCAAAATCCTATAAAAATCCTCCATTATATAGGAGGCCTAATTGGGCTAAGATACGCCTTTACTCAATCATACAGACCCAACCGCCACATATCTTACTCCACAATCCATCCATCGTAATGTAAGTGGATTTGCCCTGGTTATCATTAACAGATGACTATCCTAGGTGCAAGAACCACCTAACATTAGTGAGTGGATAGGTTGCCAGAGATGCTAGGATCAGGTCCAATTGACACCCACAGCTGCCTTGATTGTTCAATGACAGAATTGTAAAAGGTTGATCATCATTGCCCTTCATCCACATTCCTTCCAATGTTTTCAACATTCTAGAGACACAGATGAGAAAACCATACATATATACTCCATTCCAAAATATAAGCAGAGTATGTATGTACGAACACTCTGCCAACGAGATCAGCTCGCAAGCCCTCTCTCGCACAAGCGCGCAGCGAGAGTGAGGGGGGATGGCAGTGTATAGAGTAAAATGGTGACTAAAGAGTGAAAAATCCATAACAGCGGCTCAGATTTCACATTGCCCGACCAGCCCCAGGCAGGAAACTGACACGGAATAAGTCTATTTTGCGTCCCTCAACTGATGTAAATGGATCTGCCCTGGTTATCATTTATCAGAATGACCATCCTAGGTGCAACAACCACCTAACATTAGCAGGTGAATATGTTACAGAAGGGCAGATTTGGTTTAGGGTTTGGAGTTTGCATATAGCGAACTGTGATCACGCATGCACAGATCTAGAGAAGTTAAGGTTAAGGCAAAGAGAGAAAGGTGTGGGTACAGTACAGAGGGATGACAGAGGATGCACGTATGGATGCTCACCAGCGAGTATGCAACAGTACTATGGCACCACTGCTCGCGGGATGGAGATCAGGGGCCAGGGGCGCCATGGACCTCAGGCAGCGAGGGAGCTCCCAATGGCTGTCAAATGTTCTCACCGCGATCTCCGGCAACATACCATGGCACTCCCAACATCAAGCCTAGGCACACAGACACCCCGTCCTCCCCAACCCATGAGCGGGAGGAGTCTCCACCACACGAGGGTAGCAGCAGCAGCAACAACAACGGTATATATCATATCATCACAGCAACAGCAGCTGAATGCCAAGGAGAGCTCAAGCCAGTGGTAACAGTGAACTTCGCAAAATTGAAACCGAATGTCCGAAATAGCCATTCATCACTAACAGGAGCTCAGGCCTCAGAACTCTGACGACCAAACCCTACCCGTCACCATGGCATGGCATCGATGCCACATCAGACAACACCAAACTTACGGTTCCCGGCCCCCAACACCGCCGCACAGCCATGGATGAGCATCCTGGCAGCCGCGAGCCTGCCGGCGGCGGCCCCAAAGATCCCTTGGAACACATGTGACTGAGTTGCCACTTTGTCAAAGGGGGTGTTGCGAGATAGACAGATTACAGTTCTGTCAAAGAGTGGCAGATAGTTACAATGGCATGGATCCAATAGCAAATAGTTAAATTTTCCCTTATTTTCCAATAACAGAGAAGTACTATGTTAAATTTACCAGTACAGTAGCAATATGAATAGTGAAATGGCATTGAGCGGGCTCAGTTTCACCTTTCCTCCTCAAATCTCTTGCTCCACAATCTACTCATACTAATATAAGTGGAGCTGCACTGGTTGTCACTCATCAGTCATCGGAGTGACCATCCTAGGCACAGAACCAGAGCAGGTACAATAGCAGACTATAAGCCAGCTATAAAAGCATATCGAGAAGATAACTGAGAAGAGATAAAAGCAGCGGGCTACAGATTTATAGCCAGCTGCAGCACAAACCACAAGGCGTAATACATGTATGACAGGTGGGACCATGTACTACTTGTGTAGTATATGTTTATAGGTAACTATTGTATGAATTGGCTATTAAATTGACTATAGACGATTTGGAGCTAGTAGTTGGCTATACTATTAAACTTGCTCTAACACTAATGAATGGTTGAACTGGCTCCAAGAGAGGTGAGAGTTGGTTCTTTAAAACCACAGCTGCCTCAGAAAAGGTTTAACATCATCACCATCATCATTGCATTCCGTTGGATCAAGTCCATGTTCATTGTAACAGGGAAGGAAGTGAAGAAGAAAATGCTGGCATAGAAACACTATTCACATAGAAAAGGTATCCCATCCGTCCCAAAAAATAAGGTACTTTGACCGGATGTGACACATCCTAGTAACAAGGGTTCCTTTGGAACACAGGATTTTCCTAGGAATTAGTTCAATACCCGTGAAAATCCTACAAAAATCCTCCATTATATAGGAGGCCTAATTGGGCTCAGATACGCCTTACTCAGTCATACCGACCCAACCACCACATATCTTGCTCCACAATCTATCCATCGTAATGTAAGTGGATTTGCCCTGGTTATCATTAACAGAATGACCATCATAGGTGCAAGAACCACCTAACATTAGTGAATGGATAGGTTGCCAGAGATGATAGGATCAGGTCCAATTGACACCCACAGCTGCCTTGATTGTTCTATGGCAGGATTGTCAGAAAAGGTTGATCATCATTGCCCTTCATCCACATTCCTTTCCATGTTTCCAACATTCTAGAGACAGATGAGAAAACCATACATATATACTCCCTCCATTCCATAATATAAGCAGAGTACGTATGTACGTACACTCTGCCAACGAGATCACCTCGCAAGCTCTCTCTGGCGCAAGCGCGCAGCGAAAGTGAGGGGGGATGGCAGTGTATAGAGTAAAATGGTGACTAAAGAGTGAAAAATCCATAATGTCGGCTCAGATTTCACATTGCCCGACTAGCCCCAGGCAGGAAACTGACACGGAATAAGTCTATTTTACGTCCCTCAACTGATGTAAATGGATCTGCCCTGGTTATCATTTATCAGAATGACCATCCTATGTGCAAGAACCACCTAACATTAGCAGGTGAATATGTTACAGAAGAGCAGACTTGGTTCAGGGTTTGGAGTTTGCGTATAGCGAACTGTGATCACCCATGCCAGATCGAGAAGTTAAGGTTAAGGCAAAGAGAAAGAAATTGTCGGTACAGAGGGATAACAGAGGATGCACGTATGGATGCTCACCAGCGAGTATGCAGCAGTACTACGGCACCACTGCTCGCAGGGATCAGGGGCCAGGGGCGCCATGGACCTCGGGCAGTGAGGGAGCTCCCAATGGCTGCCAAATGTTCTCGCCGCGATTTCCGGCAACACACCATGGCACTCCCAACATCAAGCCTAGGCATGCAGACACCCCGTTCCCCCCAACCCATGAGCTGGAGGTGTCTCCACCACACGAGGGTAGTAGCAGCAACAACAACGCCGCCACCCGCCACTCCGACGACGGGAGGCCGCACCGCGCCCCCACGACCCAATGGATCCCCAACCCGCACCACCGCCGAATCCGCCACGGCGGCGGCGGCTCCAGGGGGAGCATCCCAAGCCGGCCGCAGCATCGCCGCGCGGAGGCAGGGGTAGCACGGGTGGATGGATCGGGGGGTCGATGCCGCTGATGCCGCCGCCACCGCCACATCCGTCCTCATCTGGTTTTGCGGTTGGGGGACGATTTTGTAACTCGATGACCAGTTGAGGGACCTTCGGTGTACTTTTTCCCCTAGAGTATAAGCTGTGCATTTTCCCGAGACATGTAATGTGCCCATGCGTTGCAACGGGATCTGGAGTAATGCAGGATCTGCCCGCAGAAAGGGAGGAAGACTGCGTCTTTAAATTAGTAGAGAAAAAAAAATTAACATCGGGTAACACTGCAAAATTCGCATGTATTAATTAAAAACAATGAAATTTGATTAAATCTGAAGCAAAAGGTTTTAACAAATTTAAAATTGTACGGTTTCAACAAAATTTTCAGACAGATTGCCCACGAAAAAAGTGAACTTAAAATTTTCAGGGCAAGTAAAAAACATGAGTTTGCGCACAACTGCAAAATAGTTCATAAGTTAATAAAAAACAATGAAATTTGATCAGATCTGAAACAAAAGCTTCTCACAAATTCGAAACTATGCGGTTTGAACAAATTTTTCAACCATAACTATTTGAGAATCACACTAGGGGCAGGCACACTGTAGAATTTACAAGAGAAAACGAGATGCTGAAGAAAAAAAGTAGGTAGTGAAAGTACAGTATAAATCACCGGAGCCACTGAAGCCAGAACCACGGTGCAGGCCTGCAATGGCTGCTTGGCTATCACTCAAGCTTCAAGCCCAGCAATATTAGATCAGAACATAAAAATTCAGACAAGATAAATACATGAGTTTTCCCATCGAATTGTTGACAACGACAACAGATGACACAATTTTTCAGGAAAGAAAAGAGGGTTGTCTGAAAAAAAAGAAAACAAATATGCCTTCTGGAGCACCCAAAAGTACCAGCAGGTAAATAGTACAACTTTCAGATAAGCAAGTGCAACAAACAAACGACGAAGAAATCAATGTACGCTAGAAATTTAAATTAGAAAACCTTTATGGAATGGCTCAGATTGGACCCCCATTGTGAATCACCAAAGTTGGATCATGCCACTGTAGCAGACAATGCAATAAAACTGTCTCAATCTCTCTCTCTCTCTCTCTCTCTCTCTCTATCTATGTGCATGAACCATCCAATGGGATTGGCATGTTCATGATAGATCATAGAAGTAATAAAAACCTCAGTCCACCGCCGCCGCCGCCACCGCCAGCAAATAGCCATGAACTGGTAACTTGCTGCAAAGCAAGCCCTCCTAGTTTGGCGACTAGCTGATCAATTTAGCACGGAACCAACTCAGGCAGTGTTAATAGATTCCCCCAACACCGCCAAAGGGCAGCAAATTCATCACAGCCATTCAATAGATAACATACAAATGAAATGCAACAAAACAAAAGGAAAGTGTTTTGCTGAGAAATTAATTTGAAACACTAGGAAACTGTTGCCATTTGTTCTGCCAGATTATCACAGCATTGACCAAAAGTACATGTAAAACTTCAAACAATAAAAAATGTAATGCGTTGTTTGGCCCCTTTATCCCATCACAAATGCTGATGTCCATAGCACGCAAACAAATCAGACATGTGAGGTAGGACAGTTGTAACACTATTACACAAAGATGCCAAGCCAACCTTCAGTGAAATGCTAAAGAGAAACCAAGCAAGAAATACAAAATAATTCGATTTTAAACAGGTCGATGTAATCAGAAGGAGAAGTGAACAAATCATTCAAATCTCCCGTTAAAAAAATCACCATGGTGGATAGAGAAGGAGAAAGAACAGGGAAGGCAAAGCAATGTACACTAAAATCGTGACCAAATGGTGAAAAATCCATCAATGGCAGCTCAGGTTTCGCACTGCCCGGCCAACTCCAGGCAGGAGGCCAAGTGGATACCGCCGCACGGTCCCCAACTCCCACCGCCGTAGGCTCTGCGGCTGCCAAAACAATGGCATCACACATTCACACCAATGCGGCGGGAGATGGCCCCGAGAAGCAGAAACCCGAGGCGGCTGCCGCCGCTAGGGAGCAGCGCCAGAGCCAAACAGCCTCATTTGTCATAGCCACAGAGAATTTAACTATTTGCCACTCTTTAAACGAGCCGCGGTTTCGAGCGAATGCGAACATCAGCCACCTGCTAGGAAGACGGAATAACCGATCTTAGCACTCGCCTCGCAGCTTGCACCTTTTTTAAAATTTGATTTATCCCTAGCTTCTCTTCTAGATCTTTATTCCCCAAAAAAATATTGGGGGGGAGGGATGAGAAAGAGGATGGGAGCAAGTACAGTATGGGTGCTCACCGGTGAGCGAGCGAGCGAGGATGCGGCGGAAGGAAGCAGCAGGACACCAGCACCGCTGCTCACGGGATGGATATCTGTGCAGGCCATGTACCTGTAGTCCTGTACGACGGAAGCATGCCATTGCACCAGGCTTGTGGCCTCGTTGAAGAGGCATCCAATGGCCCACGTTCCACCGATGGAGTGGCTCACAGGTCATCTGAGCCAGCAGTCCAGCATGTTCTGCCACTTGTGGACTCAAAACCAGCCCATGCCTGCGTTGGATCAAAACTAGTACTACTGGTAGTAAGCTGTGCATTTTGCCTAGAAAAGAACAAAACATAAGATCGAGTAACACTGCAAAATTCATATATTAATTAAAAACAATGAAATTTGATCAAATCTGAAACAAAAGCTTTTAACAAATTCAAAACTAGGCGGTTTGAACAAATTCAACCAGAACTAGTATGAGAACCACATGAGAGGCATGCACGCTGTACAATTTACAGGCCAAAACGAGATACTGCCAAAAAAAAGGGGAAGTACAGGTACAGTAGAAATCACCTTTCTGGAGCCAGAACCACGCCACATTGCTGGTTGGCTATCACCAAAGCTACAAGCTCAGTAATATTAGGTCGGAACTTAAAATCAGACGAGATAAAAATCAGACAAGTTCTCCAATCATATGTTGACAATGCCAACAGATGACACAATTGTTCAGAGGCCATCATCAGTATACGATAGTTATATCCCAACTCCGTTTTTCTCTGGAAATGGTATAGGGTTGTTTCGACCATTTTAGTGGTATTACTGTTTTCATGCAGAATTTCCGAAGAAATTGCCGCATAATATATACCGACAGTCCCAACAAAATATAAAAAAACTACGGTAACAGAAATGGTTTGTGCATTTTCCCGACCATTTTCATCCCTACTATAGTTCGATTCCCATGAAAATGCTCCAAAAATATCCTCCTTTGAAACTCAGGATATTCACAGAAAATAGTTCAATTCCCATGAAAATGATCCAAAAAAATCCTCCACTCCAATAGAGGCCTAGGTGGGCTCAGATTCGCCTTTAATCAATCATACAGACCCAACCCCTACATATCTTGCTCCACAATCTACTCATCCTAATGTAAGTGGATCTTCCTTGGTTATCATTAACAGAATGACCATCCTAGGTGCAAGAACCACCTAACATTAGTGAGTGAATAGGTCACAAGAGATGATAGGATCAGGTCTAATTGACACCCTCAGCTACCTTGATTTTTCAAAGGCATGCTTGTCAGAAAAAGCTGATCATCATCGCCCCTCATCCACATTCGCACATTCCATTCCATGTTTCCAACATTCTGGAGAAGCTGGTCCAGGTACATTGGCATCAGATGGCCACCTTGAATGTCCAACAGCAAGCATGCTTTTGTGATCATCACTGCTCAATATCACAATAGGAAGTGAACTGGAAATTATTGTACAGCATATTGCACTTCTGCCAGGAATTCTGAGTTTCTGACCCAAGTTTAAGAATCCCCAAAGGAACACAGGCAGCAGAACACACCATATACAGAGACAAGCAAGAGGAGATTACGTCGGCCACAACAGCGAGCGCAATAGCAGGATCAACTAGCAAATAAAAACCATCATCACCACACATCCATACATCCATCCATCAGATATTCAGAGATCAGATCAGATTGCGCATCTACCCACCAAATCCTGACGCGGAAGCCGCATCAGACTCCACCGTAGGTTCCCAGCCTTGGCTGCTACGAATCCAAAGCAATGGAGCAGCAGAGGCGGCACCCTATAGGTGGAGAACTGATGCAGAGACCGGTTGGAACTTGGAAGTAGGGCTGTCAAAAGCTCAGCTCGAGCTCAAAACACACACACCCTTGGAGGTAGTAGTAGCTAGCTATACTATTAAACTTGCTCTAAGCAGAGTAAGTAGTACCAGCTTTCTCTCTCACGCAAGCGCGCGGAGAAATAGAGGGATAGCAATGTGCAACAAAATGGCGACTAAATCTATCCAACTTAAAATGTTTACCCACAATACTATCACGCCACCCTCCAAAGAGCCCTCTCCATTTCACTGTTGGTTCTTTTAAATTTCGGAATCACCTACTTGTTCAATAAGGAAAATCATAGAAGTATTGCTGTGCTTATACTAAATAAGCTAGAAACTCAATTTGTTTTTTTTCCATTGCAACAATTGCAGTTCAGATTTCGCGTTGCTCGGCCAACCCCGGGCAGCAAGCCAGCGCGGATACCGCCACGCACGGTCCCCATCCCCCACCGTCACAGGCGCCGCCGCGACATTGGCAGCTGCCAAAGCAGTGGCCTCCACACCAATGCGGCACGGCGTGCGCGACGCGGCGGGGATCGGCCCCGAGAAGCGGAAATCCGAGGCGGCCGCCACCGATCAGGAGAGGCGCCAGAGCTAAACGGCCTCATTCGTCATCGCCGCGGGGAATTAAGGGTGTGTTTAGATCCAGGGGTGTAAACTATTTGCAACTCTTCAAACGAGACGCGGTTTGAAGCGAATGCCATCATCCAGCCACCGCTAGCGGAGATGAAATGGCCATGTTGCACTCGCCTCGCGAGTCGCGATTCATTGAGCCCCCCACTTTTTGGGGGGAAATAAAATGTGACAAAAGGCAGTTTCCAGATCTAGAAGAGAAGCTAGGGTTAACGCAAGCAAATTCCAGACAAAGGCCATGTTTAGTTCCTCCAAAATGACAAAAGCGAGGATGCTCGCGGGATGGATGGAGATCGCCGCAGGCAATGCACAGTAAAATGGCGACCAAATGGTGAAAAGCAAAACCATCAATGGCGGTCAGATTTCGTTGCCCGGGCTAGCCCCCGAGCAGGAAGCCACCGCACGGGGTCGACCATCCCCCCGCCGCCGCATGCACCCGCGGCATCGGCGGCTGCCGAAGCGGGTGGCCTCCGTGCCAATGCCGGCGAGGCGCAGCTCGGTGGGGGGGATGGCGGAGATCCGAGGCGGCCGCCTCCGCCGCTCGGGAGACTCGCCGGAAGCAACGGCATCCTTCCTCCTCGTCGTCGTCGTCGTCGTCATCGTCGTGGTTTCCGGCGATGCATAAACCCTTTCCATTGCTCCACCACCCACCCAAGCAGCAAAATCGCAAGAGAAACTGAATGGTTTGGAATAAGATCAGGAGGGGGAGAGAGAGAGAGAGAAACCAATCCGACTCCGGATGGATTCATGGATTTCCAGTCTCCAGTATCCACCCCTTCACCATCTCCGTTCTCGCTAGAGCGGAGGAGGCGAGGAGGACGAGAGGAGAGAAGAGAAGAGCCGAGCCGAGTTTTTTTTTTTTTTTTGAGAGAGAACGAGCCGAGCCGAGTAGGCGAGTTCAGCGGTGGGAATGGAGATGGACAGGACAGCTCGATGAAGGGAAATAAATGGGGATCGGTCTCGGCCTCTCGGGCCATCCAAACGCTGTCCGTGCACATCGTACACGTGTACGGTGTGTACTTCGATGGACAATACTTCAGGGTACCTTTGATTTGTAGAAGAAATTAGAAAATTTGAATGATTTTAATTTTATGGAAAAAAATTCCTATAAAAGCCTTTATTAAAATAAAGGATCGAATTCTATCTTATCCTTTAAAATTCAATTTTATAAAGATTTTAGAGAAAAGTTAGTAAAAAATCATACCTCTTGAAAAAATTCTTTTGAGTCTATGTCTCTGATCTTATTCCTGTATTTTTTTTCTTGTAGACCAATCAAACGGTCATTACTCATTCCTGTATTTTTCCTGTATTTTGCAATTATCTGTGTTACACTTGCACTCATGTTAGAATAATGTGTTTTTTCTATTCCACTATTTTTCCATTCCTATGATTCGAAAGTGGAGAAAGAATGCATTCGTGCCGTGAATGTCCATGTGCGCTATTTTCAAAAAGGTTTACGTGGTTCTATCACTCCGTTCTTTTCAGCCACTTTCACCCCACAATATAAGTTTCTCAAACCATAAACAGCATACTTTTATATAAAAGTTTCTTAAAAACTAAATAAATTAATTTTCTAAATTTATAAGAAACAACAGTCAATTAGTCACGTGTTAATAACTCGTCTCGTTTCACGTGTCGAAAAAACTAACCTCTAACTTGGAAGGATCGAACCCGGCCAAAGTGTATATACACTCAATTATAAATGCTTCCGATATCATAAAGACTGTAACAAATACAAATACATCTTAGCTGTGTATATTTATTATGGATGTAGATGTTGGGTTTAATCAATCCATTATCTAGGAGAAAGCAAAAATTTCGAAGCAATGTGGTAATACATTGTTGACGGGAAAAAACACACACTGGCCTAGCAGATCTGCTTAGCTCTAGTGTAGGTCCAAAGATTGATAAGATGCGGGCGTGCCAGTCAGTTTGATCCTGCAACTGACAAGAAATGCAAATAGTAGATCAAACAGCCGATCGGCTGACAAGTCGATGGAGTAATTCCA
The DNA here is from genome assembly GCA_000338895.3 of Oryza meridionalis. Taxonomy (NCBI): domain Eukaryota; kingdom Viridiplantae; phylum Streptophyta; class Magnoliopsida; order Poales; family Poaceae; genus Oryza; species Oryza meridionalis. Next base: position 26,951,421 of record CM002529.2, read on the forward strand.
GCCGATAGCCGATAGCGATTGAGTTTTGAGCTATCGGCTATATGTCCAATGTAGATAATGATATAAAAGTGATCGGCTGATGATGATAAATAATAATAATATAATCCATTATAAACCAATCGGCTAACAATGACATAATAGAATAAGCATTGATCCGAAGGCTAAAGCATACATCGGTTGGAAGACCGATGTCAATAAATCCACAGATTAGATTAAACGGTGAAATCTTTGTTATCATCGGCTAAATCCAACTTATATGCAATCCTTGTAAGCCGATGCAACGTCCAGATACCTCATCGGCTGAAACCCCGATGAAACCCTTATCTGCAGTCAAAAAGCAAGCTAGGGATTATGGTTCTAAACACGACTTAGTAGATCAAACTTAACTGATGCAACACTAAGTATGAAAAGAAACATAATATCTAGACAATCAAGCCGTTGACTGAGTTTTCAGGATGGTAGATGTCTAAGCTAATCTAATCTAATCTAGCAACATGATTTAGCCGATATCGGCAGAAACCCTAAAACGAGAAGCAGCCGATAGAGCTAAATTAATATGCTAAGACTAGATTAATAGAGACATATGATAAATAAGCAGGTAAATATATCAGCCGAACCAGAGTAATCCAAGAGGTCGAATGTATTGATGCAGCCTTGAACGACGCCGACGAAGCCAATACAATTGCCAGGACTGGTGGAACGTAGGACTTACCCCTTCGCCGGAGATCGAACTGAACCGATACAGCCCCGTGTCATGTGCCAAATTCCGCCGGTTGATAAGTAAAATCCTCGGTAAAGAGGGGGGCGATGCGCCGAGAGTAGTTGTATTGATATGTGTGATAAATTACAATGACCCCGGGTGTACATATTTATACCCATGAGGAGATACTAGTCCTTGTAGAACAAGAAAGAAACTTTTCTAAAGATAAAAGGAAAACATAAAATCCTTATAGGACACTAAACATACTTTTCTAAAGATAAAAAGAAACTACCAAACGATTCCTAATTAATAGATAACTTGCCATGCCGCATCCTCCTTAAACTCGGTCACTTCTGGATAAGCTTCATTTAATAGATTAATTTACTTAACCGAACAAAGCAGAAATCCGACTATTGGCAATATGATAATTCTCTTAGGGGCTTACCAAATTTCACTGTTAACATACGTGTCCCGTTAAAAAATGTAGTAATACGTGCAGTAATATTCAAGTGAATATATTGCACCAAATTCACGGTTTACTGAAGATACCATACACATCGCCCCAGCATGCAATACATGCAAGACGCCCCTGCATGTGAGGTCTAAGGCTGTGTTCGGCACAGCGGTGGTGTTTGAATCTCCTGAAGATGAAGATAAAGATTAAGTATTTCACGTAAAATGAGATGGTAATGACGTGTGTGTTAATTGAATTTTAATTATTATAAACTTAAAAATAGATTAATCTGACATTTTAAAACAACTTTCATATAGAAAGTTTTCACACAAAGTACACCGTTTAGCAGCTTGAAATACGTGTCACGAAAATCTTTATCTTCATACAACTCTTGTTGGAGAAAAGAACAGGACCTACTTGTTCCCAACAGGAATAGTTCGTACGAAAAACGAAGCGATCCATTAGCGTATAATTAATTAAGTATTAGCTAGTATTTTCTTAAAAAATGATTAATTTGATTTTTAAGCAACTTTCGTAGAAGCTTTTTACAAAAAAAAAAGCAACGTTTAACAATTTAAAAAATATGAGCACGGAAAACGAGGGAGCTGAGTTGTGAAAACTGGGATAAGAACTCAGCCTAAGCTTAGAGTCGTGCAATCGTGCTACCAACAATGTGTCGAACATATTATGTGATCAGGTCTGGCATAGAAAGAGATATTCAACATATTTAGTAAAGGTAATCAAAATGGTCGGTGTTCCCTTTTTTTCTATTTTGTTTTTATAGAAAAAACAACACGCGGGATGTTCCGTCCAAGAGTCGGAGCTAGAAAAAATGGAGAGGTGTCATTTGTTTAATTTGCTCTATTTTATATCGAGTTTAAGTTGATACGGGTACCTAAATTGAGGAGGTGCACACATGGTAAAAATATGTAAGGGGTAATTACAATTTAACCGGGTTCCTGGGAAGCCCTGATGACTCTAGCTTCGCCCTGACCGTATTGACAGAGCAGTAAAAAAATTATAAAAATTATAAGTCTACAGCTCCGAGAGGCTATAGCCAGGAAAAAAAAAACAAAGAGCTGCACCATGCATCTACCACCAAAAACCACCAGCGTTGATTGCTATAGCCAGGAAAAAAAAACAACAGCTGCACCATGCATCTACCACAAAAACCACCAGCGTAGATCAAATCAGACAATGACATCCTAAAGGGAACAGATATTCTAAACGGCATCTCCAGGAAGAATACGGCACTGAGAGTGCTCCCGCCGCCTGCCCTAAGGTGCTAAGACGTGGTTTTCACCTAAATAAATCTATCACAGGATAGGAAGTTCACGCAAACAACACTCCCCAAGGGGAAAAGCGGCGCCCGCAACCATCGCCGTTGCTAGCCCTAAGGCCTAAGCTTTCACCCGTGATCTTTCTGCCCTCTTATGTCAAGGTTATCTGCCACAAGCAGTGGCCACCACCAACTACACCTTTAATGCGTGACCACCACACATGCGCCTCGCCGCCAGTCGGCCATCAAGGAGGAGCTCAACATTTGGCGCACTCCAAGTCCATACACATTGTTGGGTTGGAGAGGGAGAGGATGAGAGAGAAGAATGGATACCCTTCCCTCCCCCCCCCCCCCACACTAGCCTGCCCAACGAGGCCATATTGTGGCACCGCCACAAGACTGTCAGCTAGATCGGACTCCGTCGGAGCCCGCCGGAGGCCTGCAACGCCCAACTTACGGCACCACCGTCACTGCTGCCTCGGCTGACTGCCTATATCACCGTCCCTGTGGTCGGATTTCACCGCCACCTTGGTCGGATTACACATATCACCGCCACCTCAGACCGCTAGTCCACATTGCTGTCACCTCACCCCCGTTGCCCCCCTGCCGCCTTTGGTCTGGCCAGAGCACCGTCCAGCCTCACACCCGTGTCGTGCCACTGACTGCACAAACCACCGTGCTGGCTCCCGCGGGTGGTCGCGTGTGGCTTGCTCCTGCCGCAACCTCCATGTTGCATCGCCCTCTCGCCTCCGCTGACTGTACTGCACCGCGTCGACCTCCCACCACCGCTAGATACGACGCTCTTCACCCCGCCACCCTGCTCGGCGGGATCTAGCCCAAGGTGGTTGGATCCCGGTGGGGAGGCATGATCCAGTGGCATCGTCCTCAGATCCACGGGCACAATCACCGAGGCGCACCGCTGCTGTTTCAGTTTCCCTCCTCCCCCGCCTCCTCCCCCGCGATAGAGACAGAGTGTCACCGGGTTATGGCCCCGCCACCACCTTCCTGGCAAGCCACCTGCCCGTGTGCTCTGGCAACAGGGTGGATGAGGAGGAAGGAGGGCGGGCGATGGTTGGCTAGTATTTTCCCGTGTCGCTCGCACGTAGACAACACGGGGAGAGTGTAACTTGGTAGTGTTCCCAATTTAACTTAGTTGTTGTTTAGATCACCTTGATTAACGATGAGTTTTCATAAAAATGGTTTGGAATGATCTAGTAAACCAACCAGAGGGGATAAAAATGTAACATGGGCAAAGTGTGGCTAAAAGCCTAAAAACAGGCAACCAAATTGCCATCTGAATTCTCAAATACGAAGAGACGTACACATCAGTCAGGCTAACAGAACTGCATTTGCCCCAAACCCGAAACAACAAACTTGCTTAGAGATCACCTAAGAAAGGCTAACACTAAACTTCGGTATGAACAGTTCACTATAACTGGCGTAAAACTCTACAAAAATACGTCGCAAATGCCATGCCCCATGAAGCAATAATCCTAAATCATGTACAAATTGAAGAATTGCGCACATGAAGCATGCCAGCTTTGCAATCACCATGTCTGCAGAAACAAAGCAAACAGATACAATCATCAGGGCAAGCAACACGAAGAACACACATCTTTGGCAGTGATTTCCAGTGGAGGGGAGAAAGTCGATAATTCGACGTGCTTACCACAACATAGTACTACTGTCCTGTCGCAGCGCGAGCTTCGCTGTGCCCCTGGCCATTCAAATAAGCCAAAATTGAAGAACCCATGAAATAACCTTGCCAACTCACACAATAGCAAGTGCTGCTACAGAATTAAAGCGCTCAACTCAACAATCAACAATCAACAATCACCGCAGTCGAGTTCTGATGTGCATTTCCAGTAGCATCTAAGATCCAACCATTTGTTTACTATTCAATCAACCAAAATATGCTATGGGGTATTTCACTTTTCTTGCACCCAATCTTCTGTTTGTGTGCATGGAAAGGCATATTCTGAAAATGGAAAGGCCCAGTGTCAGCTAAGATCACAAATAGGTAACATAATTCCTAACATTTGGGATCATAAGAGGAATATCGGATAAGTGATGTGTTGTGGTTATCCCGTTTCAGCTTCATATTCTGTCTCTTGACACTACACTACATCAAATTAATCCAAACTATAATCGTAGATGGGTCTTATTAATACATATACAAAGCCTTGTAAACATACAATTAATAAAGCTCTATTCTTAGATAACATGACTAAATATTTTCAAAATTATTATTCGTGAAAGTTTGAAGGTGTCAAGCAAATGGCAACAATTATTTGAAAACGAACGGAGCAATTAAAAGTAACCATACCATTGTCATCCCATGTAACTTTCCACATTCAAAAGGCTGCCTGCAAAATCAAACCATCCGATTTGTGTGCTCGTGGGTAACTTCATTGTTCATGTATTCGGAAGTGAGCCTAAATAACTTTGGGAGAGAGGGAGACTGGGAGGTACTCCCTCCGTCAAAAAAAACTCAATTCATGGGTTTTCGTACCTAACGTTTGACCGTTTGTCTTATTTGAAAAAATTATGAAAAAATTTAAAAAGATATGTCATGCATAAAGTATTATTCATGTTTTATCATCTAACAATAATGAAAATACTAATCATAAAAAATTTTTATATGAGACGAACGGTGAAATATTGAACACCAAAACCTCTGGGACAGAGAGAGTATGGGTGTACACCCCCACCACCCAAGTCAAGTCGTCGTCAACTCTATCCTATCATCAAAACTTTGGTGCATGTTTCTTCCCTATAATAAATGATAGTGTGTTGCGCAGAGCAGCTTCAAAATGATAAATCAGTTCGGCTGATGTCTATCCTGCTGAGTGTGCCTCTTAATGAGTCAAATTCATCATCTCCAGCAGAAGGGCAAGTAGGAAAAAGTAATACAAAAAAGTGCTAAGAGAATTGATGAATAGTCCACTCCAGGTGAAAGCTGGGAGTTGCAGGACAAAACAATGGAATAGGCTAGAATCAGGAAAAAAGAAGAAGCAAAGCACATGTTTATAGAGGCTACAAATAGGATAAATGCTGCAGATCATGCTGAATGTCCCCTAAATAAAGTAGAAGTACATGGTTGAAAACAAAGGAAATGTACTTGAATGGCTCAAATTAACCCAACTATCAATTCCCAAACAGTTGCAAATGCCTTGGTTCCGGCAACATGTAAATACTCCCTCCGTCCTCTCTACATCAACAAATGAGTAGAATCATTCATTATAGACTAGAAGAACAAGCGCGGCGTGACGCCGCGCACGTTAATATGTGGATTGTAAACTATCAAGAAACAGGTAATCGCGGTGTGAACGGTGTGTAGCTGCATAGACTAACGTCTGATCTCTGAACTGAACTTTGGGGTTCCTGACAGTAATTTCTGATTGTCACCGGCTTAATTTGCCTCAGGCGCTGTCAGCAAGAGCGGCCACTTTCTTCTCCAGCTCCGGCTTGTTGGCGCCAACGAGCTTGTCCACCTGCTGCCCGTTCTTGACGAAGTAGAAAATCAGGGTCGCTCTGATGTCCCATGACAGGCTAAAGTCCTGCAGAAAATTGGTTGAAGAACAGATGAGACTGAAAATAGCATTGGAGAATTTCAACTGTTCTTGGAATAAGGACATAGAAAAGAGAGAGAGAGAGAGAAAGAGGAGGAAAAGCCATTGGTTTACCATTAACTGGTCGACATCTACAGTCAAGAACATGAACTGGGGGTATGTCTGTGACATCTCAGCATATACAGGTGCAATGACACGGCATGGTCCACACCACGCAGCACTGAAATTTGCAATCACCTACAGAATGGTTCCCCGATTCTTTATAGCTTCTTTGGGTTAACTAATAACTCAAATGGTTTGGTTACTTCTTCATGCCAGCATAATGGAATACCAAATACCGCTTTGGTCAGTTACATTCAGAAAGACTTTAAAACAGGTTTCCATCACACGACAATCTTGTGTTTCTTCTCTGCTCTCATAGGTTTCTCCTCACTCCAGCTCTTGATTTCTGAAATAGGAAAAGGAAAACTCATACCCACCAATCAAGCCACTATTCTCATGTCCCATGAGAAAAAAATTATCTTCATAGCACAATAATAACAGTAATTCATGTATTTGAACGAAAGAGGTAAGGACGCATTTTGCAAAGATACTGATAGGCACATTCTTTAGGACAAGTATATATGAAAAATAACAGCATTTCCCTCAAATATATTTGTATTGGTACTACCGTACTACTAAATAATGCAGCAGGTTTGGATTTTGGATTTGTTCTTCTTGCCAAGAGAAGTGGCTTCCAGGTAACAAAAGAAAAGAAAAATAGGACAGAACAAATGGAAAGCTCCTCCTCTTTATCTTCAAGGGTAATTCAGATATTTACATCCTACCAAAACTCTGTAAATGTGTTGTGCCTATCTTTGGCTAACCAAACATCGCAGGTCTCATATAAGAAAGGGTTCCAGCTTAAATTCCTAAGATAGCAGGAGTATTCACTACCAAGTTTATCAGAAACGATACTTAGAGCCAGTAATAGTCTAGTGGATATATAGCCACTGACACGAACTACTGAAAATACATTGTAAAATTTTGTACATTACTTACTTAATGCTATGATACTTGTTTCGAAAATCTTTCTCAAAACAATCACAATTCTTGTAGTCGCTGAAATAAAGAGTATGGTAGCAGCATGTTCCCAATTAGTCAAAGTCTATAGTGCAATCTAAAGCAGAGAGTGCACATGCTTATTTAGCAGAACATCTGCTAAGTAGTCTGCTACAGATTCTTAGAGACAAGATGCTGAATTCACTAAAGATTCACAGTCACCAGAGCAGCCTACGTCACACAGTGGTGGTGGCCTACATGGAGAAGGTGACCAAAACCCTAAAAAATTTCAGAGGTTCATGAACAAATACACAACTGCAAAGCAAAACCAGTTGCAGAAGAAAGAAGATTACCTCCGGAGATCCCAACTGCACTGGTGAGTTACATCACTGAACGCAGCAACCTGTTCGTGTTCTTTTCTCTGATAGCGACATAGCTATTTTCTCAAAAGCAGGTTTGCTTCATCTATTTTGTGACCTGTATGAGACAGCTACATATATACAGTTGTTTAATTATGGTTAGGAAGAAACAAAATTGCCAAATGCCACACAATTTCTTCCTGCTGCTGTCATGAATTAATGAATTTAAACCTGCTGCAGTGACACTTTTTCAGTGTTCTTCATACAGATTAAGAGGGCTTTCGATGTCAAGATCGAACCTGCAAAATTCACCGACGGCGGCCCACACGCATCGTCCTGCATGAGTGAAGAGCTACGTGAGACGACGGTGCTGGCGGGGACGGCGTCGGGGGCTGTAGATGGGACAGGCGCAGGCAGAGGTGTTGCGTGTGGTTGCGCGCTCGACGAGGTCGAGCGGCTGGAGCCGTGGATGCTCCACTCCTTCACCAGTTTCCCCATCTTCTCCTTCTTCCCAGCGCTCACCAAGAGGCTCTTCCGCAAGTGGTGGGACGCAAACGTGGCCGTTCGCCGGAGGGCGAATGTCGTCGTCGGCCACAACGCCATCGCCAGGGGGAGAGAGGAGGAAGGGGGACACCGACGCTGGCCCCGCCGTCGCCGCCGTCGAACCTGATGCCGACGCGCACAGCGCCCGTGTGGGCGTGCGAATGAGGGCGGGCCGCCGTGGGAGGCAAGGGTGTCGGGGGAAGGGCGGCGCTGGTGGCGGCAGGCAGCGGCGCCCGCTGAGCAGAGGGAGGGGCGGGGAAGGAGAGGAAGGTGCAGGAGGGAGGCAGAGAGGTGTCGCCGGAGCCCGCGCGAGGCGCATCCACTGGACTTGCTCTCCGCCGCCGACAAACTCTGAATCGTCCCCGCGCCAACTCGAGAGCCGCGAGCTCCTCCGCACTACCGACCTACTCCACGCCGAGCTCCACCTCCTCCGATCTGCGCGAGGTGCGGATGGCGACAGGACGCGCCACCGGCGAGGAGGGAGGGCGAGCGCCGGAGCAGGTGGCTGGGCAGCGGAGGTGGCGTTGAGGGGAGAGCGGTGATGGTGGTGTTTTGATGGAGGCGGCGACGGCGGGTGGAGGGTGGATGGAGGCAGCGGGAGGAAGGCGGCGACCGGGGGGAGGGGGAGGGGGGGTAGACGGCGGCGTCGGCGCGGGGCGCGGATGGGGCGCCGCCGGGAGGAGATGGGGAACGGCCGGGTTAGGGTTTGGCTGTGGACAGATGTGTTTTTTCTTCAGAAAACACCCTGTGATTTTCAGGTTTACAGCGCTACCCCTAGAAGCGGAATTTTCTCTCCTTCGTGTTGTATTTTTATGGAAAACGAGGAGTTATACGTAAGAAACACAACAGGGTGTCAGGTGGTTTGAGGCCATATGCGGTATTCCGTGCAAACACAAGGAGCTTTTTGTAAAAATAGCCAACCACGCTTGTCCTCCCCATGGAGCCGAAAAAAATTCAAAAAAAGAGAAAATTCGTACAGTTAGGGGTGTTATTGGGTGTTATTGATTGATGATGTACAAACAACAAATAGCTGCAACTGGTAACTTGCAAGGGACCAAGGCCTCCTAGTATGACAGCTAACTGAACATATTACAGAAATTAAAGAAAAAAACAACAAACAATAAAATATGGTTGCACAAAAGTATGTTGTGTTGTGGAAGTATGAAAAAACAAGCTAACTGAACAAAAAGTTAACATTCCTTTACCTGAGAAAAACATGAATAGACGACAGAAACGAAATATAGACTTGAAAACAAGGCTAGCACTCATCACAGCAAATGCATAACAGAGTATTTGCATCAAATAGAATACGATGCAACTGCTTTGGTCCATAACATCACAAATTGCAATGTTCCATGAAATTATTGAACATCACAAAATTGAGAAGCATGTCACTGGGCATGGTGAAACGAGTTTGGAACGAGCAATAAAAAAAAGTAGTGTTTTTTCTCAAAATTAGTTTGGAACAAACATTGCAAGCAACCAAAGAAACTGTTGTCTTCACTTCTCTGTGAGCTGCTTCGGAAAAGGTTTAACATCATCATCATCACTGCATTCCGTGGGAACAAGTCCAGGTCCTTTGTAACAGGGAAGTGAAGAAGAAAATGCTGGCATAGAAACACAGTTCACAGAGAAAAAGTAGCAAGGGCTCCTTTGGAACACAGGATTTTCCCAGGAATTAGTTCAACTATCGAATTTTTTTCATTTTTAGATTTTTTTTAAATATTTATAGAAATAATCTATCGGCCAAAAATATTACAAAAATAGACCCTGCCACCCACCTCTGGGGCGGCAAGCTGACGTGGCAGACGGCGGGTCGACCGCGCCGTCTGCCGCCGTCGGCTAAAATTGCATTTAGCGGCAAGGGGCTAAATGCAATTTTGGCAGCCCATAAAAAGCTTGGGGCTCATACTTTTTGCATCTGGGTCCCTTGCCGCCCCAAAAGTACTGTCAAATGAATTTCCTATGTTATGTTAATAATAATTAAAGAATTATTTATTGGTAAAACTTGTTAATATTGTTATAAAAATGTATTAAAGTTGGTTGTTTCGCAATTTCATATGTTAAATAAGGTATTATTTTGTAACTTAGTATTAGTACTCGGAGAATTGATATAGGCCTATCGCAGTCTCGGTCGTAGAAACATTATATAGACTTAAACAAGGAGAATTATGTAACATGAAGAAATAGTAGTACAATTTGAACATGATACAACTATTTCCATTGCGTTTACATAGATGATATTAGATTCAAACTAGGAGGGAGGTAGTGCAATAGTTAAACACAACGACGATGTAGTAATGAGACAAGGAAGCATGACAGTACAAATTTCAATATGCCAAGTTGTTCGATAATAACTAACCCCTACGTGAGGATCCCTCTCCTCTCTCAAACCGCGCTTTAGTAACCCTATATTGCTCTGGTAGTTCAAGCTGCACAACACGGCTAGGTGGAGTTAGAACCCTTCTGGTGTCTATCCATTCTCTGTATTGACATCTCCTTGGTGGTTCCGGGGAGGAAAGAATAGATGTGAAGCGAGCAAAGTTAGTAAATGTTGTGAGAAAATAAGGATTCATGTAATCAAAATATTCTTACCATGAAATCGTCGTCAAAAATATTTGGACAAACAAAGAACCTTCGACCCAATGTTGTAGGCTTTATGGAACGAAGAACCTGACAACGATCACCACACCTGCATCTTGGACAGGCTTCCCATGGAGAGAGTGCCGTAGTTAGCACCCGCCAGTCGCACTGTTGTTCACGACATTGTCGTTCATAAGCCGCTTTTCTCTGCAAGTATTGCTCGGTACTTTCGGATGTGAAATACCAGCGACCTTCTTGTAAACAAGTGGTTAGGTCGAGAACGGGATTTTCTGTATCGACCCACTCGATGTATGCGCAAGCCGTAGTGCGGGTCTACCGAATAGAGTAGTGTTACGAAGAATTATTATGATTGCCCATACGGAATGAATAAGCATATACAGATAATAAAATACCTCACAGTCATAGTTAGGGCACCTAAAAAGCGCCTTCCTGATAGTCCTGCCTCCGCCGCACTTGGTTTCTCCTTATCTTTAGGACAATGCTTGTAGGTGTGCCCACGTTCATCGCATTTGCTGCAACGCTTCACCCTGCCAGCCTCCGACTCATCCATATCGTTGCGGATGCGACGAGTCTTCCTCTTTCTAGCCTTGCCTCGGAGCTTCGATGGGTCAGAAATATTGAGTACTTCATCGTTAGTCTCTGTGAACTCCCCAGCTATGCCGAACCCATAAATCTCGCCGCTCCATGTATGATATACTTCTTGCTTACTGAAGTACTGTGACACATATGCTGCATCTGGTATGCCACACTCTGTTGCGGCAGCAATGACATGAGTGCATGGCCTGTGGAACAGCTTCGGCTTTGCACAAGAGCAATGACATGTGCCGTCGGCTTTAAGAACACATCCTGCTTCACTCTCTTGCGGTAGATACCCCTGCCTGTCTTATCTTGACATAGTATCTCAAACCTGTACTGTTGGGTACCTTGCACTAGAGCTCGATGTTTCATAGCCTTTTTACGCAACTTCTCTAGCTTTTTCTGCATGAAAGTTCTGAATAAAATGCTGTCGTTCGGCATAGAGGGAAGAACTGCCTGGAACCGATCCCTAAAATACCTGCATGCCCCATGTAAAATGAACTCCACTATGCCAACTAGTGGGAGTCCACGGACAACGCATATCACCCAGTTGTCAACTTCTGCCAAATTTGTTGTCATTATTCCATATCTAGCACCACCTGTGTCATACGCCTTGGCCCATTTCTCTTTTGATTCATGCAGAATCCACTGACAAAATTTCCGAATCTCCACTCCAGTTCTTCTAACCAATGTTGGACTATCCTTTGGGAGAGGTCCAAGAGCTTGAGGAGGGTCAGCAACGGCGGTCGATGGAGCCGCTGCACGCTGATCACTGCATTTGGCTGTCAACTCATCTAATCTCTTCCACAGCTCATTGAATTTTTTCTCCTGGTTCTGATTGCATAGCCTCTTGAACATGTTCATGAGCTCCTTGTTTTTGAATTGCTTGAAGAAATTACCTCCCATATGACGCATGCACCACCTACTCTGTACATCTTCCCACTCACCAGGGTATCCTCGTTCCATACTCCCAAACTGCAACTCTTCTATCGCTTGCAGAATGCCAGCGTGCCTGTCATGTATCAGGCACACATTTGGCCTCATACCAACAACTTTTGTTTTAACCAATTTCAGGAACCAGTACCAGCTGTCGGTATTCTCACTCAACAAAAGCAAATGCCAAGGGTAATACCTGATTGTTCCCATCTACCCCTATTGTTGTTAATATCTGACCCCGATACTTTCCAGTCAAGAATGTCCCATCAATGCAGAGAACAGGACGACAGTTCATGAATGCCATCTTGCATGCATGAAGAGCTAAAGAACGCCCTTTGCAGCACACTCTTGCCAGGATGTTCAATTGAGGGGAATTTCTTCACTGCGTAAGAGCTCCCAGGGTTTCCTTCTTCGATAACACCAAACAGGCGTGGCAAATTATCATTCGAGGCTTCGTAAATTCCAAATCTCATCTCTATTATTTTCTGTTTGGCCCTCCACGCCTTGGCATAGCTAATAGTATACTTGTATGTCTCTTCGATGTGTCGATTATTCCTTGGTTCATATGTGAGATTATCGATGACATGCGCATACATCTCAGATGCAACAAATGCACATGTAATGTTCCTGTAGTATTTCTGAACACCAGGTAGAAAACATGTATGCTTGGTAACGACTGACATTACCCAATAATCCTTCCATTTTCCCTTATAAGCGTGCACTCTCCAGGGACAACCATATTTTTCCTTAACACACCGAACTTCATATTGCGACCGGTTGGACTTGGCAACCCAAAACTCTCTATGAAGTGACACTGCAAAATGTTTTACCGCCTCCTTCATATCTTCTGCTCTAGTATAAATCGCTCCCTTAATAACCTCCTTTTCTTTGTACTCCCATCTCACACTATCCTCTTCAGAGACGACCAGACTAAAAAAATCCTCACTAGCCCATTCTGCTAGATTAATATCCGTCTCATCATCTGACGAATCACCTTCCTCTACACACTCGTTGTCAGAATCCTCCCTCTCCATTTCATCCACAACGGCACCGACAGTCTCCCCCTCGTCGGCCACTCCACCTGGTTGAATGCCCACTGGAGCTACTACGCCCCCGTCCTCTCGTGCGTTGACCTCTTCCATAGAAGTCTCATTTACTTCAGCACTTGGTCCCTCGCTATCATCCATGTTCATCTGCACACCTGGATCCTTCGGGTGAACAAACGGAACCATAGCTAGAGGCCACCCGCGTTGCAATGCATTTTCCACATACCATCTCCACAATCGAGAGTTTTGAACTGGCATTAGTTCCCAATAAAAACCCTCAGTTGCCTGACTTACTATAACATTGATTGTTATGTCACTTGTCTGTGCATCAACTCTCAAGCCCCTCATTAACCATCCTTTTATAGAAGGTACACTCCTCTCAGCCGGTCTATCAATTCCCCTCTCTGATACAATAAATTCTAACAGATCTACCCCAGTTGGCCCGTAACGGACGTTTATTGAGCCATGGAAAACTTGGAATATTTGTTTGTTCGACATATCTGTCAACGAAATAACTAGATCATATTACTCTTTCATGCAATAAACACCTACAACATAATATCTTCTTGTGTATACCAATGCAACGGTAAAGTATTGATTCCAAACTAGCAGATCTACGTAGATCTACGTAGTTACCGCTATGTACAATTCGCACTTCTAGATTAGTATAACTAAAACCCTAAAAATATAATGCATTTATTCAAACAAAGTTTTAAAAAATACACATTATTTAACTCAATAGTCACATATAACTCAATAGTATTTAACCAAGTAGGCTCAGATTCGCCTTTACTCAGTCATACAGACCCAACCGTCACATATCTTGCACCACAATCTACGCATCGTAATGTAAGTGGATTTGCCCTGGTTATCATTAACAGAATGACCATCCTAGGTGCAAGAACCACCTAACATTAGTGAGTGGATAGGTTGCCAGAGATGTTAGGACCAGGTCCAATTGACACCCACAGCTGCCTTGATTGTCAATGGCAGGATTGTCAGAAAAGGTTGATCATCATTGCCCTTCTTCCACTTACCATTTCATGTTTCCAAAATTCTAGACACAGATGAGAAAACCATACAAATATACTCCCTCTGTCCCAAAATACAAGCAGAATACCTAAGTACGTACGTACTGCCAACGAGATAAGCTTGCAAGCTCTCTCTGCGGCGAGGAGAGTGAGGAAGAGGTGGAATGGCAGTGTAGAGTAAAATAGCGACCAAATAGTGAAAAGTCCGTCAATTGGGAAGGAAACTGACAAGGAATAAGTTCACTTTACGTCCCTCAACTAATGTAAATGGATCTGCCCTGGTTATCATTTATCGGAATGACCATCCTAGGCACAAGAACCACCTAACATTAGCAGGTGAATAGGTTACAGAATGGCCGATTTGGTTTACGGTTTGGAGTTTGCATGTACTGAACCGTAACCATACATATATATATGCATACATACATGCCCACAAGATCAGACTCGTGAGCTTTCTCACGTGCGTTGCACAGAGAGGGAGGGGGGAGGGGAGAAAAGGGATGTCAATGTACACATTGGTGACCAAATTGTGAAAAATCCATCAATGGCGGCTCAGATTTCACGTTGCCCAACCAACCCGGAGGCAGAAAGCCGACGCGGATACCGCCTCAGTCCCCACCCCTTCTGCTGCAGGCACCTCTACATCAGCGGAGGCCAAAGCGGTGGCCTCCATACCAATGCGGAGCAGCACATGCGAAGCGTCAAGGAATGGCTCTGAGAGAGCAGAGATCCGAGGCAGCCACCACCGCTCACGAGAAGCATTGGAGCCAACAGCCTCCTTCCTCATCGCCGCCATTCTGAACACCTAACTTTTGGGGGGAACAAACTGTCTGTTACTCATACTAAGGTTAAGGCACAGAGAAAAGCTTCCAAACTTCCAGATCTAGAAGAGAAGCTAAGGTTTAAGACAAAGAGAGAAAGGTGTGGGTAGAGAGGGATCAGAAAGAGGATGCACTACGGATGCTCACCAGAGAGTATGCGGCGGAAGCAGGACAATGGCACAGCAGCTCGCGGGATGGAGATGGGGGAACAGGGGTGCCATGGACCTCAGGCAGCAAGGGAGCCCCCAATGGTTGCCAGATGTTCTCGCCACTATTTCCGGAAACATACCATGGCACTCCCAGCGTCAAGCCCAGGCAAACAACCTGTCCCCTCCAACTCATGAGGAGGTGCCTCCACCACACAACGGTAGGCACCGTTAATGAATCTAGACATATATGTGCATGGATTCATTAACATCTATGTGTGCCTGGATTCATTAACATCTATATGAATGTAGGCAATGCTAGAAAATCTTATAATATAAAACGGAGGAAGTATTAATTAAAAACAATGGAATTTGATTAAATCTGAAGCAAAAGGTTTTACAAATTCGAAACAGTACGGTTTCAACAAATTTTCAGCCGGATTGCCCACGAGAAACGTAAGCTTAAAATTTTAAGGGCAAGAAAAAAACATGAGTTTGCGCACAACTGCAAAATAGTACACATGTTAATTAAAAACAATGAAATTTGAGCAGATCTGAAACAAAAGATTTCAGCAAATTCGAAGCTTGCAGTTTGAACAAATTTCCAACCGTAATTATTTGAGAATCACACAAGGGGCAGGCACACTGTAGAATTTACAAGAGAAAACGAGTTGCTGAATAAAAAAGCAGTGAAAATGCAGTATAAATCACCGAAGCCACTCAAGCTTAAAGCCCAGCAATATTAGATCAGAACATAAAAATTCAGACAAGATAAATACATGAATTTTCCCATCGAATTGTTGACAACGACAACAGATGACACAATTGTTCAGAGGCCATCAATCAGTGACAAGCAAAAAGAATAACAAAAGAAAAAAAGAGGGTTGTCTGAAAGAAAAGAACAAAGTTGTTTTCTGGAGCATATCCCAAAAGTACCAGCTGGAAAATAGTACAACTTTCAGACAAGGGCAACAAACAAACTACCGGGAAATCAATATATACTAGAAATTTAAATTAAAAAATCTTTATGGAATGGCTCAGATTTCACCCCCATTATGAATCACCAAAGTTGGATCATGCTACTGTAGCAGAACAATGCAATAGAATCTGTCTCAATCTCTCTCTCTCTCTCGATATATATATATATGTATATATCTATCTATGTGCATGAACCATCAAATGGGATTGGCATGTTCATGATAGATCATAGAAGTAATAAAAACCTCAGTCCGCCACCACCACCGCCACCGCCTGCGCCAGCGCCAGCAAATAGCCGCAAACTGGTAACTTGCTGCAAAGCAAGCCTCCTAGTTTGGCGACCAGCTGATCAATTTAGCAAGGAACCAACTCAGGAGGTGTTAATAGATCTCCCAACACCGACAAAGGGGCAGCAAATTCATCACAGCCATTCAACAGGTAACATACAAACGAAATGCAATGAAACAAAACGTTAAAGTGTTTTGCTGACAAATTAATTTGAAACACTGCATTAGTGTCAACAAAAGGAACTGTTGTCATTTGTTCGGCCAGGTTATCACAGCATAGACCAAAAATACATGAACTAAGTTCAAACAAGGAAATGAAAGGCATTATATGGTCCCTTTATCCATGACCAAATGCTGATGTCCATAGCACGCAAACAAATCAAACTTGTCAGGTAGGGCGATTGTAACACTATTACACAAAGATGTCAAGCCAACCTTCAGTGAAATGCTAAAAGGAAATAAAGCGAGAAATCCAAAACGATTCAATTTCACACAGGTCAACAGATACAATCAGAACTAGAAGGGAACATATGATTCAGAGCTCCCATTCAAAAAATCACCATGGCAGAGTGAGCTCAGTCTCACCTTTCCTCCATCGTACAAAACCCAATTTTCACATCTCTTGCTGCACAATCTACTCATACTAATGTAAGCGTAGCTGCACTGGTTATCACTCGTCAGTCATCAGAGTGACCATCCTAGGCACAGAATTAACATTAGTGGATGGTTGAACATCATCGCCCCTCATCGACATTCCCACATTCCATTCCATGTTTCCAACATTCTGGAGAAGCTGGTCCAGGTACATTGGCATAAGATGACCAGCCTGAATGTCCAACAGCAAGCATGCTTTTGTAATCAATGTTGCACATTAGCAGAACACGAAGTGAACTAGCAGTTATTCGACAGCATATTGCGTTTCTGCCAGGAATTCTGACCAAGTTTCAGAATCCCACGAGAAACACAGGCAGCAGAACACACCATATGCAGAGACGAGCAAGAGGAGATTACAGTGGTGACAAGCCAGCAACAGCAGGAGTAGCAACTAGCAAATCAAAACCATCAGCACCATACCAATCCATCCATCAGATATTAAGATCAGATCAGATCTCGCAACTACCCGCCAAATCCTGACTCGGAAGCCGCACCAGACTCCACCGTGGATTCCCAGCCTTTGCTGCTACTAATTCAAGGCAATGGAGCAGCAGAGGCGGCACCCTGGAGGTGAGAACTGGCACAGAGACCGGTTGGCAGTAGGGCTGTCAAAACTGAGCTTGAGCTCAAAACAAATACTCTTGGAGAAGAGTATTTCAGCGCAGAAGCGCTAATTTAGTTTATGATTTTGGGTTTGGATGGCGTGAACCTTCTCTTCTAGATCTGGAAGCTGTTTTTCTCCTCAGTACTAATAACACAGTTTATTCCCCAAAAATAATTGTGGACACGGGATGAAAAAGTGCATGTGAACATGTACTGTATGGGTGCTCACCTGCGAGCGAGCGAGGATTCAGCGGAAGGAAGCAGCGGGATGCCAGAACCGCTGCTCATGGGGTGGAGATCAGCGCTGGCCATGTACCTGTAGTCCTTCACGGCGGGAGCGTGCACGTGGCAATTGCACAGGGCTCGTGAGAGAGGCACCATCCAATGTCCCACGTGTCCACAGATGAGTGGCTCACTGGTCATCTGGGCAAATGATTAAGAGTTCTCATTCAAACAATTCACCATGGAAGTGAGTGATGAGCAGCATTAAGTACTCAATACTCATTAACTTCAGCTTTAAATCAGCATGTAGCTAATTTTCCAAAACAGCAAACTGACCACTTGTTATTAAGTTGGCGATTAGCTTCAAAAAATAACAGAGAAGTGCTATGTTAAATTTACCAGCACAGTTGTAATATGAATAGTGAAATGGCATTGAGCGGGCTCAGTTTCGCCTTTCCCCCTACAATCTCTTGCTCCACAATCTACTCATACTAATATAAGTGGAGCTGCACTGGTTGTCACTCATCACTCATCGGAGTGACCATCGTAGGCACAGAACCACTAAGGGCAGGTACAATAGCAGACTATAAGCCAGCTATAAACACATATCGCAAGAGATAAAAGAAGAGAGAGAAGAGCAGCATGCTACAGATCTGCAGCCAGCTGCAGCACGGACTCCAAGACACAATGTGTATGATACGTGAGACCATGTATTAAATAGTGTAGTATATGTTTATAGATAACTATTGTATGAATTAGCTATTAAGTTGACTAGTTAATTTGGAGCTAGTAGTTGGCTATACTATTAAACTTGCTTAACACTAGTGAATGGTTGAACTGGCTTCAAGAGAGGTGAGAGTTGGTTCTTTAATACCACAGCTACCTCAGAAAAGGTTTAACATCATCACCATCATCATTGCATTATGTTGGAACAAGTCCAGGTCCATTGTAACAGGGAAGGAAGTGAAGAAGAAAATGCTAGCATAGAAACACTATTCACATAGAAAAGGTACTCCATCTGTCCCAAAAAATAAGGTACTTTGACCGGACGTGACACATCCTAGTAACAAGGGTTCCTTTGGAACACAGGATTTTCCTGGGAATTAGTTCAATACCCGTGAAAATCCTACAAAAATCCTCCATTATATAGGAGGCCTAGTTGGGCTCAGATTCACCTTTACTCAACCGTAAAGACCCAACAACCACATATCTTCTTCCACAATCTATCCATCGTAATGTAAGTGGATTTGCCCTGGTTATCATTAACAGAATGACCATCCTAGGTGCAAGAACCACCCAACATTAGTGAGTGGATAGGTTGCCAGAGATGATAGGATCAGGTCCAATTGACACCCACAGCTGCCTTGATTGTTCAATGGCAGGATTGTCAGAAAAGGTTTATCATCATTGCCCTTCATCCACATTCCTTTCTAGAGACACACACATGAGAAAACCAAACATATATACTTCCTCCATTCCAAAATATAAGCAAAGTACGTATGTATGTACACTCTGCCAACGAGATCAGCTCGCAAGCTCTCTCTCGCGCAAGCTTGCAGCGAGACTGAGGGGGGATGGCAGTGTATAGAGTAAAAAGGTGACTAAAGAGTGAAAAATCCATAACGGCAGCTCAGATTTCACATTGCCCGACCATCCCCAGGCAGGAAACTGACACGGATCTGCCCTGGTTATCATTTATCAGAATGACCATCCTAGGTGCAAGAACCACCTAGCATTAGCAGGTTAATATGTTACAGAAGAGCAGATTGGATTTAGGGTTTGGAGTTTGTGTATAGCGAACTGTGATCACGCATGCACAGATCTAGAGAAGTTAAGGTTAAGGCAAGGAGAGAATGGTGTGGGTACAGAGGGATGACAGAGGATGTATGGATGCTCACCAGAGAGTATGCAGCAGTACTATGGCACCACTGCTCGTAGGATGGAGATCAGGGGCCAAGGGCGCCATGGACCTCAGGCAGCGAGGGAGCTCCCAATGGCTGTCAAATGTTCTCGCCGCGATTTCCGGCAACATACCATGGCACTCCCAACATCAAGCCTAGGCACGCAGACACCCCGTCCCACCCCCCCCCCCCCCCCCCAAAACCCATGAGCAGGAGGTGTCTCCACCACACGAGAGTAGCAGGCAACACTGGTATATATCATATCATCACAGCAACAGCAGCTGAATGCCGAGGAGAGCTCAAGCCAGTGGCAACAGCGTACTTCGCAAAATTGAAACCGAATGTCCGAAATAGCCATTCATCACTGACAGGAGCTCAGGCCTCAGAACTCTAACGACCAAACCCTACCAGTAACCATGGCACGGCATCGACGCGACATCAGACAACACCAACCTTACAGTTCCTGGCCCCCAACACCGCCACACGGCCACGGATGAGCATCCAGGCAGCCATGAGCGTGGCAGAGGCGGCCCCGAAGATCCCTTGAACACATGTGACTGAGTTGCCACTTTGTCAAAGGGGGTGTTGCGAGATAGATTACAGTTCTGTCAAAGAGTGGCAGATAGTTACAATGGCATGGATCCAATAGCAAATAGTTAAATTTCCACTTATTTTCTGTTTGCCCTTGTAGCTCAGTTTGCAGTAGTGCGTCGAACTGTACACGCACTCACGCGAGCGTACACAGTAAGGAGAGGAGAGATTGGAAGGAGGAGAAGGGGTGGTGTTGGTGGTGGCGACGGTGGCGGAGGATGGCATTCTGCATTCCAAGTTTCCAACGAATCCACTCTTTTGCGATGGTAGATATGCAATTTTCTCGCCACGTTTCCAACAAGGTTGAGACAGATGTGGCTTATAGACATTAGTTGGCTGTACTATTAAACTTGCTCTAATCTTCGGTTCCCTGCCCCCACCACCGCCCGCACAGCCATGGATGAGCATCCAAGCAGCCATACGGGCGTGGCGGAGGAGGCGGCCCCGAATAAGATCCCTTGGAACACAAGTGAGTTGCCACTTTGTTCAGAGAGGGTGTTGTGAGAGAGAGATGATATTACGGATCTATCAAACAGTGGCAAGTAGTTATAATTTGCAATGGATCCAATTAACCCATAGTTTTTTTTCACCAGTGCTCTTCTCTTCTAGCTCAGCGTGTGTAGAGCGTGGAACTGTACACACACGCAAGCGTACACTGCAGGAGGAGAGGAGAGGAGAGGAAAAACTGGAAGGAGGAGAAAATGCAACTGAAACAAATCAAAATCTGGTGATGGTGATTGCGAGCATACCAAACCAAATCAAAACTGCAACTGAAACAAACATGTACGGTGGTGGCTCAGATCTCGCCTTGGCGGCGTGGCCACCCGCCACTCCGATGACAGGAGGCCGCACCACGCCCCCACGACCCAACGGATCCCCAGCCCACACCACCGCCGGATCAGCCGCGGCGGTGGCTCCAGGGGGAGCATCCCAAGCCGGCCGCAGCGTCACCGCGCGGAGGCAGGGGTAGCACCGGTGGATGGATCGGGGGATGCAAGATGGGGGATGCGTTGTATCTGGTTTTGCGGTTCAAGGACGATTTTGTAACTCGATGACAAGTTGAGGGACCTTCGGTGTACTTTTTCCTTTCCCGAGACAAGTACTGTGCCCATACGTTGCAACGGGATCTGGAGTAATGCAGGATCTTCCCGCAGACACGCAGTAGGAAAGGGAGGTAGAATGCATCTTTCAATTAGTAGAGAAAAAAACATAAGATTGGGTAACACTGCAAATTTGCATGTATTAATTAAAACAATGAAATTTGATTAAATCTGAAGCAAAAGGTTTTAACAAATTTAAAACTGTACGGTTTCAACAAAATTTTCAGCCGGATTGCCCACGAAAAAAATAAGCTTAAAATTTTCAGGGCAAGTAAAAAACATGAGTTTGCGCACAACTGCAAAATAGTACACATGTAAATAAAAAACAACGAAATTTGATCAGATCTGAAACAAAAGCTTTTCTCAAATTCGAAACTATGGGGTTTGAACAAATTTTCAACCGTAACTATTTCAGAATCGCACTAGGGGCAGGCACACTCTAGAATTTACAAGAGAAAACGAGATGCTGAAGAAAAAAAGTAGGTAGGGAAAGTACAGTATAAATCACCGCACATAAAAACCATCATCACCACACATCCATCAATCCATCCATCAGATATTCAGAGATCAGATCAGATCGCGCATCTACACACCAAATCCTGACGCGGAAGCCGCATCAGACTCCACTGTAGGTTCCCAGCCTTGGCTGCTACGAATCCAAGGCAATTGAGCAGCAGAGGCGGCACCCTACAGGTGGAGAACTGATGCAGAGACCGGTTGGAACTTGGAGGTAGGGCTGTCAAAGCTCAGCTCGAGCTCAAAACAAACACACCCTTGGAGCTAGTAGTAGTTAGCTATACTATTAAACTTGCTCTGAGCAGAGTACGTAGTACCAGCTTTCTCTCTCACGCAAGCGCGCGGAGAAATAGAGGGAGGAGGAAGAGGGATAGCAATGTGCAATAAAATGGTGACTAAATCAATCCTGCTTAAAATGTTTACCAACAATACTATCACGCCACCCTCCAAAGAGTCCTCTCCATTTCACTGTTGATTCTTTTTAAGTTTCGAAATCACCTACTTGTTTACTTGTTCAATAAGGAAAAATCATGGAAGTATTGCTGTGCTTATACTAAATAAGCTAGAAGCTCAATTTGTTTATTTCCATTGCAACGCACGGGGCTGGTGAAAAATCCAACAATTGCAGCTCAGATTTCGCGTTGCTCGGCCAACCCCGGGCAGGAAGCCGACGCGGATACCGCTTATCCGCCACGCACGGTCCCCATCCTCCACCGCCGCAGGCGCCGCGACATCGGCAGCTGCCAAAGCAGTGGCCTCCACACCAATGCGGCACGGCGTGCGCGGCGAGGCGGGGGATTGGCCCCGAGAAGCGGAAATCCAAGGCAGTCACCGCCGATCAGGAGAGGCGCCAGAGCTATTAAACGGCATCATTCCTCATCGCCGCGGGGAATTCAGGGTGTGTTTAGATCCAGGGGTGCAAACTATTTGCAACTCTTCAAACGAGCCGCGGTTTCGAGCGAATGCCATCATCAGCCACCGCTAGCGGAGATGAAATGGCCGATGTTGCAATCGCCTCGCGACTCGCTGAGCATGGGGTTCAGTTGAACCCCCCCCCCCCCCCCAAACTTTTTGGGGGAAATAAAATGTGACAAAAGGCTGTTTCCAGATCTAGAAGAGAAGCTAGGGTTAACGCAAGCAAATTCCAGACAAAGTGCAGGGGGAGAGAGAGAGATGAGAAAGACGGATGTCTGCAGGTACGGATACTCGCCAGCGAGCGAGCGAGGATTGCTCGCGGGATGGATGAAGATGCAATGTACAGTAAAATGGCGACCAAATGGTGAAAAAAAAAACCATCAATGGCGGTCAGATTTCGTTGCCCGGGCCAAGCCCCCGAGCAGGAAGCCGACGCACGGGGTCCCCCATCCCCCGCCGCCGCATGCGCCCGCGGCATCGGCGGCTGCCGAAGCGGGTGGCCTCCGTGCCAATGCCGGCGAGGCGCGGCGGAGCTCGCGGGGGATGGATGGCCCCGAGAGAGCGGAGATCCGAGGCGGCCGCCGCCGCCGCTGCTCGGGAGACTCGCCGGAAGCAACGGCATCCTTCCTCCTCCTCCTCGTCGTCATCGTCGTGGTTTCCGACGATGCATAAACCCTTTCCATTGCTCCACCACCACCCAAGCAGCAAAATCGCAACAAAAACTGAATGGTTTGGAATAAGATCAGGAGGGAGAGAGAGAGAGAGAGAAACCAATCCGACTCCGGATGGATTCATGGATTTTCCAGTCTCCAGTATCCACCCCTTCACCGTTTTCTCTTCACCATCTCAGTTCTCGCTAGAGCGGAGGAGGAGGCGAGGAGGACGAGAGGAGAAAAGAGAAGAGCCGAGCCGAGTTTTTCTTTTCTTTTCTTTTGAGAAACGAGCCGAGCTAGCCGAGTTCGGTGGTGGGGAATGGGGATGGGGAGATGGAGATGGGGGAGGTCGATAGAGGGAAATGGGGAAGGAAAGATCGGTCTCGGCCCATCCAAACGCTGTCCGTGCACGTCCGGTCTACACGTGTGCTCCGATTGACAATATGTCAGGCTTGTGTGGAGGAAGAATGCATTCGTGTCGTGCATGTCCATGTGCGCTATTTTCAAAAAGATTTATGTTGTTCTATCACTCCGTTCTTTTCAGCGACTTTCACCCCCAACAATGGCTGTCTTTACTTCCCTTCGAACTTCTCGTCGCATCAAATATTTTGATACATGTATAAAACATTAAATGTGAACGAAAATAAACAATCACACGGTTTACATGTAAATTGCGAGACGAATCTTGAGCCTAATTATACCATGATTTGACAATGTGGTGTTAGAGTAAACATTTGCTAATGACGGATTAATTAGGCTTAATAGATTCGTCTCACAGTTTACAGGCAGAATCTGTAATTTGTTTTGTTATTAGTCTATGTTTAATATTTCAAATGTGTGCTTCATATACTTAAAAAAATTGAAATGGAACAAACACGGCCAATATAAGGGCCATTTTATTTGAATGTCAAAATGTGTCAGGGTTATAGATACCACATACCCAATAGTAATCAACTAAGTTCAGTGAGGCCCACCATATACCAAGTCTTATACGGAACCATACCTTGTTTATAGAAGGAGTTCCGAGTAAGAAAGGACAAGAATAGTTCTACATGAAAACGACAAGGACTATTTGGATTGTATCTATATTAGTCTCCCTAGTTCTACTTGGACAAAAGGACATCTATGGGTATAAATACAAGCCCCCCATAAGGAGAGGGGATAAACAAAAAGTCACAAGACACAACATATACACAAGCCAAGATATGCCGCCAGACATCGACATCAGAGATTAGCCTAGACAAACCCAATATGGTGCCTACAGAAGCCGGCAAGAGGGATCTAGCGCCATTTCTAATCTCGACGAGTTCGTATTCAAGGAGGAAGACTACCCTGTCGTCGACTAGGAGTTGGTTATCCCTGCCGCCAAGTCAACAATAGCTAGATGTGTTATCCCAATTATTGTACTTGTGTGATCCAGATGAATAGAGAGCAACACCGGATTCGGTCAACAGGATGTAGGGCTATTATCTGTCAGATAAGGGGTCCGAACCTGTATAAAAATCCATGTCTCCATATCTTTTACCTCAATCTCGCATATACCCTGGTACCGACGATCCCCACACCATCCAAATACCCTAGTCGCGGTACCACCCGTCGACAAAATATGCCCTACCAAGTTGTTGGCATGTTAAATAGTAGTTTGGCTAGTATTTGGTTTGCTACCAAAATATGCCAATAAGACACATAAGTTGTCAAAACATTTGGCACTACCAAAAATTGCCTATGGTTTAACATTGCCGATATTTAGGCATGGTAGCAAATCAAACACCCTAAGTTTCACAAACTGTAAAACAGCTCGCTTTATGAAAAAAAATATATATAAAAGTTCCTTAAAAATAAATAAATCAATTTCTAAATTTATAAAAAAAATAATCAATTAGTCACGAGTTAATAACTCGTCTCGTTTCACATGTCAAAAAAACTGACCTCTAACTCGAAAGGATCGAACCCGACTCAAGTGTACATACACTCAATTTTAGATGCTCCCGACATGATAAAAACTGCAACAAATACAAACGTCTTGGCTGTGTATATTTATTGGATGTAGATGTTGGGTTTGATCAATTCATTATCCAGGAGAAAACAAAAAATTTTGAAGCAATGTAGTAATACGTGTAGTAATATTAAGTGAATATATTGCCCCAAATTCACGGTTTACTGAAGATACCACACGCAACGTCCCAGCATGCAATACATGCAAGACGCCCGCATGTGAGGTCTAAGCTAGATTCGTGATACAAACAATGTGTTGAACTATGTGATCAGGTCTGGCTTAGAAAGAGGTACTCAACATCTTTAGCAGAAGTAATCAAAATGGTCAGTGTGCCTCTTAAAAAAAAAACAACACACACAAGATGTGTTGTTTTGTAAGCACTAAAAATACTACAAATCAACGGCCCTGAAAGGCTATGGCCAGGAAAGGAAAAGAAAAACAACGGTCACACCACACATCTACGATCGAAACCCACCACTGAAGATTGAAACAGACTACGACATCCCAAAGGGAATGGATCTTCTAAACGGTGTCTTCAGGAAGAATGTGGCACCAAGGGTGTTCCCGCCACCCACCTTGAGATGCCAGAACGTGGTTTTCACCTAAATAAATCTATCACAGGGTAGGAAGTTCATGCAAACAACCGTACCCAAGGGGAAAAGCGGCGCCCGCAGTCATCGTTGTTGCTAGCCCCAAGGGCTGGGCTTTCACCCATGATCTTTCTACCCCCTCGTGTCAAGGTTGTCTGCCAGAAACAGTGGCCACCACCAACTACACCTTTAATGCGTGGCCACCGCGCCAGCGCCTTGCTGTCAGCCGGCCATCAAGGAGGAGCTCAGCATCCGGTGCGCTCCAAGTCCATACACATGGTTGGGTTGGTGAGGGAGAGGGTGAGTGAGAAGAATGGATACCCTCTCCCCCACACTAGCCCGCCCAACGAGGCCATTTCATAGCGTCGCCACAAAGAGGACTATCAGCTAGATCAGAGCCCACCAGAGGGCTGCAATGCCCACCTTACGGCACCACCGTCGGCGCTGCGACGCTGCCTTGGCTGGCTGTCTATATTACTGTCGCCTTGGTCGGATTGCACGTATCACCGCCACCTCAAATCTCCAACCCACATCGCCGTCACCTCGCCCAGTTGTCCCCTGCCACCTTTGGTCTGCCATGCAAGTGTGCAACCAACCACGCGAACCACTGAGCTGGCTCACGCGGGTGGTCGCACGTGGCCTGCTCCCGCCGCAGCCTTCACGCTGCGTCACCCTCTTGCCTCCACTAAATGTGCACTGCATCGCGTCGACCTCCCACCACCTCCAATCACGACGTCCTTCACCTTGCCGCCCCGCTTGGTCAGATCCAGCCCAGGCTGGATCCTGCTATGGGGAGGTCTGATCCAGTGGCATCGCCCTCGGATCCACGGGCTCAATCACCGAGGCGCACTGCCGTTGTTTCAGTTTCCCTCCTTCTCCCCCGCGCTAGAGACTGACCATTATCGGGTTATGGCCCCGCCACCGCCTTCCTAGCAGGCCACCCAGTTTTTGGGCCATGTTCTCCGGCGACCGTGGATAAGGAGGAGGGCGGGCGTTGGTTGGCTAGTATTTTCCCGTGTCGCCCGCACGTAGACGACACGGGGAGAGTGTAACTTAGTAGTGTTCCTGATTTAACTTAGTTGTTGTTTAGATCACCTTGATTAACGATAAGTTTTCATAAAAAAGGTTTGGAATGATCTTCTACTAAACCAACCAGAGGGGATAAAAAATGTAACATGGGCAAAGTGTGGCTAAAAGCCTAAAAACAGGCAACCAAATTGCCATCTGAATTCTCAAATACGAATAGACGTACACATGGTACAAACAAACATAGAACCGGACATCAGTCAGACTAATTGAACTGCATTTGCCCCAAAACCCGAAACAACAAACTTGCTAAGAGATCACCTAAGAAAGGCTAACACTAAACTTCGGTATGAACAGTTTCACTATAACTGGCGTAAAACTCAACAAAAATACGTCGCAAATGCCATGCTCCAGCGTGTCTGCGTGTGTGCCCCATGAAGCAATAATCCTAAATCATGTACAAATTGCAGTATTGCGCACATGAAGCATGCCAGCTTTGCAATCACCATGTCTGCAGAAACAAACAAAGCAAACAGATACAATCATCAGGGCAAGCAACACGAAGAACACACATCTTTAGCAGTGATTTCCAGTGGAGGGGAGAAGGTCGATAATTCGACGTGCTTACCACAACATAGTACTACTGTCCTGTCGCAGCGCGAGCTTCGCTGTGTCCTTCCACATGGACACCTCCATCTCCTTGTCGACGAGCTTCTTCTCCGCGCGTTTCAGCGCCAGTTCCAGCTCTTCGATCCGCTCCTGGTTCCTCTGGTGGAGGAGCTCGTGCAGTCGTCTCTCCAGCTCGACGGCATTGACACCATTGTATTCAGCTTCGTCGTCGTAGTCTTCGTCCTCCACTACTTCATCTTCTCTCCCAATATCTTCATTGAATTCTTCCCGGCATTCAGTGATCTCATCTAATGGCTAAATTGCAATCAAACACAAATTAGACGCAGCTCAAATCAATCTCACTCCAACATTCTGTTCACAGAAGCATACCTCTGCATCATGTTCTTCAGGCAAGAACAGCTGAACATCTGAACCATAGTTAACCTGGAGAAGATCGAGCTCGGCATGGAGCTCCTCCTCGAGCACATCCATCCTCGGGAAGCAGCACTCGTACTCCTCCGCTGATTTCTCGCAGCTCACTTCCCCCTCCTCCATGTGGTTGGACGACGAGGTGGCCTGATCCTCCATGCGCGCGCTCGCCCTCTCGTTCTCGTTCGTGTCCGTGAGGCAGCTCGACGCGGCGGACTCGAGATTGCAGCGGGGTTTCGATGCGTCGTCGTCACCAACCCCTCCGCCGCTGCTGCTGCTGCTCTGCCTCACCTGCTCTTTGATCTCTCTCAGCAGCGTCTCCATCTCCGCGCGAACCTTCGCCATCTTGTTGAACTCGTCGGACGTCTTGGCGAGGAGGAACACCAGGCTCAGGCCAACGCCAAGGTCGGGAGTCCTCGTGTGGCTCTCGTTGTCGAACACTAATTGCAAAAAAAAGAAAAAGGGGAGAAATCAATTGAAATTACCTCCAGAATCGCGTGATTGCTACGTATCATTATCTTTTGCTACCGAAATTTCAGGCTCTATCCACCCAATACGATCGCAATCTCGCACAGGTAACGAATCGAACAGCATACGCGAGATGATTCGACGAGGAAATCCCCAAAGAAACCCAATAGAAACTGCGATTTATCGAACGGCGACGAGCTCGACCGATGACGCACCTGAGGTAGAGGCGACGGCGGCGGCGGCGGGCTCGCCGTTCTTCTCCACCGCAATCTCCTCCTCCACCACCACCACCACCACCTCCTTCCCCTTCCCCTTCCTCCCAATCCTACTCGCCGCCCGGGCCCACCTAAACCTCGGCAGCAGCGACCTCGCCACCGCCAGCGCGGGGCACCGCGGCGTCACCGCCGGCGGCCCCTCGATCCCGAGCTCCTCGCCGTCGTTGAGGTAGTCCGCGATCCTCCTCCTCCTCACCACCTCGGATGCCATGGCGCGCGCGGCGCCCGATGAGGCGAGCGAGCAGCGCAAAAGCAGAGGAGGGGGGAGACAGAGAGAAGACGAAGCCAAGCCAAAGCGGGTTTTCAAATTGGAGCGGGTGGCGTGGATCGTGGTCGTCGTGGCGAGCTCACCGTGGGCCCCACCCGACAGCGACCCGAGCCCGCCCGATCTCGCCGTCCATCCTCGAATCGACGGCCGCGATGAGCCCGATTAGATGGGACGGCACCATTATTAGCTCTCCCCTCCAGGGAATTACACATGATATCATCGTTTATTTAAAAAACGGAAGAGAGGATATATCTATCGATGATTTTTATATTTCCGAGAGGGAATTATATTCCCGGAAGAAAAGAAGGGGATCAGGTTTGATGATTTTTTATATTTTTTGTGTAGGTCCGGCGTTGCAATTTGGTGATTTGAAATGCTGGGTATTCTGAGGTTTCAGGTTTGTTTGTCTGTTCCATTCTAAATTTCCATCCATGACCCACCATCCGACTCTATTGGTAGGACCCAGGCATAGAAATTTTCTGTCCAAGTTTACGATGTCGCCGTGGTTTTAAAATGTGAGTTTTAAAGAAAAAACATAGTTGGCCATAATCCGGCGAATTATGGTTTGGCCAATGGGAGTTGATGGCTGGCAAAGCACGCAAGCTTGCTTGCTGGGAGGCTGCACGCGTCGTGTTTCCGGGGTCCCCTGCCACTGTCGAGCGCTGGGAGCGCCGAGGTGGAAGCAGGAGCCACGAAAACATGGAGCCATGTAGGCATCTCCATCACTTGCCTGACACACGAAGCGAAGGCCCTGTTTATGACAGTAGAAAATGAACACAAGCTAGAAGCAAAAACCGAGCATTAGAGCCTGTTTAGTTGGAGAAAAGAAATTTTCTGTTGTCACATTGGATGTTTGATCGGATGTCGCAGTCGAGTAACTGCGAGACAAATTTTTGAGTTTAATTAATTCAACATTAGCACATACGGTTACTGTAGCACTTATGGCTAATCATGGACTAATTAGGCTCAAAAGATTCGTCTCGCAATTTCTCCCTAACTATGCAATTATTTTTTTAATCTATATTCAATGCTATATGTATATGTCCAAAAATTCGATTTGATGTTTTTATGAAAAAAATTTTGGGAACTAAACCAGGTCTTAGATTTGTTAGCCGTAGCCAAATTTTAAATTTATAGTTATTTTGATTTCTTTTATTATAGTTTATTTTTGTAAGATTAAATTTCATAAAACTACCCAATTTTGATTAAATTATCCCAAAACTATAAATTTACGATTGTGTATCACAAAACTACCTATTTAATACGAAATTTATTATAGATCAATAGATTTAAGGTGGAGTATAAAAACTACAGAGTTAATAACAAATTTATCATAAATTTACAGGTTTAGTATCAATTTAATAAAAAAATTGTACATTTATAACTAAAACATAACACTAGCAATAAGGATTTAAGTCCCAAAATCTATAGTTTTGTGGTAATTTTATTATGAAATCTATAATATTACTATACTTAACCTTAAACTTTTAGTTTTGTGATAAATTTATTACTAAATCTATATATTTTTATACATCACTTTAAATATATATAGTTTTACGATATTTTGGTTATTGTATTTGTAGTTTTGTGAAATTTATTTATTTTTAGTTATCCATAATTCATGTATAAAAGGTTTATTTATAATTATTTTTCTGTAATAAGCATTACGACGTATAATCATTTGTAGGCGCAAACCATATGAATATACTTCTCTGAAATCTTTAACTTGTCTTTTAAATCTCAAGCTCCACGAACAAATAGCAGGATAAAAATCAGAGGACCCCGGAGGCGAATGAAGGAATGAATGCTGGATCGGACGCAAATAGTACGCAATTAATCGTCGTTATCATGAGAAGCCGGCCCATTTGACCGCCTCTCTCCTTCCTCCGTCGGCAACTGTTGATGCTCTTCTCTGCGTCATCTCACTAACTCTTAATTAATCTTCAGACAATTTTTTTTAAAAAAAACTTGTCTTTATTGTTTATATTCTGTTTCGTGGTACTTGTACGACAGGAGGAGGATTAGGCATTAAGTAGCGATAGTGGTACAGGACAAGAGCGTGGTGTCACTCGGCAGTGGAGGAGACGCTTCCTTCTTCTTGATGGATGCTGCTCATCTTACTTAATGTTGATGCTCCGTATCATGCTGCTAGATTAATTAGTAGTATTACGAATCATTGCTCATCAGTATGGCGTCGAAATGGCCTGCTACCCGCGGTTGTCGTCTTGCTGTTGCCGATCGAGCTGCCGACCGCCGGCGGCCGGTCCTGCAGAATAAGCTTCTGCTGCAAACGAACAGGATGGGTCAACCGCTCCAGATTCTCTCTAGCTTTTCTGCCTTATTATCATTAGAGTTATATTAGAGTTATGCTATATAATGTACTAGTATCGCAAAGAGTTTTTACCACCAAAAAAAATAGCTAATAAGGTGAGGGTTCCCCACTTATATATTTGATCTATTGCCCTTCGACAACTAGTATCGGACTATACAATATATACATCCAGAATATATATGACCATGCCGAATCAACCAATTATAAAGCTCATTGTCATTCGCCTAGGCTTAGCTTAAAAAGAAAGTTTATATGCAGGTCGAATAGACAGGATCGTATGTATAGTCATTATGTTCTCATTAACTCGTCCCATAATATTTTTATTGCTAGACCCTTTTTAGATAGGACTAAAACTTTTAAGTTCCTATCACATCGGATGTGTTGACTCTAATTATAAATATTAAACGTATACTATTAATAAAACTCATCCATAATCTTGGACTAATTTGCGAGACGAATCTACTGAGCCTAATTAATCCATGATTAGCCTATGTGATACTACAGTAAACATTATCTAATTATAGATTAATTAGGCTTAAAAAAATTATCTCGCGAATTAGGTTTCATTTATGTAATTAGTTTTGTAAGTAATCTATATTTAATACTCTAAATTAGTGTCTAAATAGAGAGACAAAAGTTAAGTCCCTGGATCCAAACACCACCTTAGTTTGTCACGTTTGTTCTAATAAATTTATTATTTTTAATTATTGAATCGAAGTTTATGGAAGTAGCATATAATGTGTTGGGATTTAATAAAGCGAAGATATACTGTTTTTTTATTTTGAAAAAACACTTATTTAAGAATAGATAGAACCGAGGGAATAGAAGGCTGCTGCTTGCCAGCTTGCTGCTTTCCAGAGCACAGGATTGTTGTGTTGGTGAGGTTTTTCGGTTGGGCTGGTTTTGGTTCGTTTGCGGCTGTACGCCACGAGAACGAGAGGCACACGGAGCGCGGGGGAGCAATTGTTTCCCAATGCGACAACAACAAGAAGCTGAGTGCGTTGGTTTGCTTCGCGGATGAGACGACGAGAGAGACGAAACGAGGGCGAAGGGAATCCCCGTCATCCGGTGTGGGCGTGAGTGACAACTAGGAAGAACAGGGACCGGCTGACTACCTGGAGGCTGGAGCTTAGTAGATGCGGATAAGATCACAATACAAGCACGCTGGTAAAAAAAAAACATAATATTAAATAATTAGAAGGATCGAGCAAGACTTCAAACCCAAATCGAATAGCCCACCATCTTGTAAAGCACGCAGGTTGCTTGCTCCTCCTCTGTTTGTCGTGTGCCTGTGTTGCCATTATCCTTTTTTATCTAGCAGCAGTACTTCTTTCAGTTCCTAATTCTTAACATTTTAAACAATAATATAGTTTTTGAAATATATCTTTAAATATGTTTATTATTATAATATATGATAAATAAATATATTTTTAGTTTATTATATTATTTTGTAAGACAAATATATACATACAATTCTATTGCATTTAAAGTAAAATATCAATAAAGTTATTAGTACTAAAAGTTTTAAAATTGGACTTCAACATTGTAAAAATGGTAAGGAGTACTAACAATCAGTTAAGTGCCTTCATATGGAAGACGTAAGCATCGCCAGGTGGTCGTGCCGGAGTGGTTATCGGGCATGACTAGAAATCATGTGGGCTCTGCCCGCGCAGGTTCGAATCCTGCCGACCACGGTTTTTTTATCTTCTCCTGTAGTCCTGTTATATGCAGCGTTTTTAGTTTTATCTTCTCCTGTAGTCCTGTTATATGCAGCGTTTTTAGTTTTATCTTCTCCTGTAGTCCTGTTATATGCAGCGTTTTCGCCTAAGGCTGTGTTTAGTTACTTTCAAAGTTGGAAGTTTGGGTTAAAATTCTGTTATATGCAGGCTATGTTTAGTTCCTTTTGAAAGTTAGAAGTTTGAGTTAAAATTGGTACGGTTGTGTTTAGTTCCTTTCAAAGTTGGAAGTTTGGGTTGAAATTCTGTTATATGCAGGCTGCGTTTAGTTCCTTTCAAATTTAAAAGTTTAGGTTAAAATTAGTACGATATGACTAAAAAGTTATGTGTGTATGACAAGTTAATGTGATGGAAAAAGTTGGAAGTTTGGATCTAAACACAGCCTAATTGTCTTTTGGGATTTGGGGCTTTCAAGACCTTACTAGTCAGTCACTGGGCTCAAACTTTATCAGGCCTTTCTTTTCGGCCTTCCAAGGGTTAATAGGCTCAAACCAAAACTGTTGGGCCGTGTAAACTAATAACAAGACCTTCTTTAGACGGCCCGATATAATAAAGGGTCATCTGGACTGGGGCCGGCTAACGGGCGGGTGACCCCCCGCAGGCGATCACCACCCCCCCCCCCCCCCCCCCCCCCGGCAACCCATCCCCATTATATACAACTCTCTTCCTTTCTTCTATCCTTCTTTTCCTACTACACCATAAATTTTTAAAAAATAAAAAACATAAAGTTAAAAAAAATATGTATAGAAATACTATATATAAAAAATTTAAAACGGGTATGTAAACTTTTGACTTATAAACTTTGGGTCTATAAACTAATATTTGAATTCAAATTCAAATTTGAATCGGATATGTAAACTTTTGACTTATAAACTTTAGGTGTATAAATTTTAGATGTATAGAAATACTATATATAAAAGATATTTGAATTCAAATTCAAATTTGAATCAGAAATATAAACTTCTGATTTATAAACTTTGGATCTCTAAACTTTAGATGTGTAAATTTGAGGTGTACAAACTTTAGGTGAATAAATTTACTAATTAATGCGGTGAAAAAAAAAAGCATGTGGAGAAGAGGGGGCGCGGATCGATCGCCCCTTACTCCCTTAGCAATCTCGATCTGGACTTGGCCTATTCTCCTATACGAACGCATTTTCTCTCTGTACCATAAGAAATGTCAATCACATTGCAATTTGCATGTCATGTCACACACTCACGCTCACGTGTTCAACCTCTTAGCACATGGCCCCCACATACCCCGACCGAAACACCCATCTCCTCCTCGTTCCATGCCTCCACGTCGCCGCACGTACGTCCGCGCGCGAATACCCCCCAGGATTCCTTGGAACAAATCCACGGGCAGATCGCGCGACGACGATGACGACGGAGGACGGAGGAATCGCGAGATGGAACGACCAGCGAACACGTTCTTTCTGCATGCGTGCGGCCAAAGACGAACACAGTAAGCCAATAAACTACTTCCTCCAATCCTCCGTCTTATAATATAGCACTTTATAATCGGATAGAATACATCCTAATACAAATAGACTCATATTCAGATTTGTAGAATTATAATGTATCACATCTAATCCTAATTTGCTATATTGTGAGACAAAGAGAGTAAAAATCAACAGCTAGCCTGTTCACTGGTTTACTATATTGTGATACGAAGGGAGTTAAAATCAACAGCTAGCCTGTTTAATTTCCACGAGCTGTTAATCTGAGAGCATGAAAAAACTGTTCTTTTTCCGATTACAAGTCATATACATACGGTGAGTTTTTTTTTCATGGAATATAAACAATGACATAAGTAACAGAAAATAATTGTAGGGTACGGCTTTTATGCTGTTATCCTTGGCTTTTATACTTCTATCATCCTTGGCGGTTTAAAAACTACTCCATCTGTTAAAAAAATATAAAAGTTTGTTTGTATTCCTAGAAATGTATGTGAATGGAGGGATATACAGATATATTCAGAAAACGGGTATAAATACTTGTATTTTTTAACGTAGAGGATAAACGTAAAGAAAATATCATTAAAAAACACCTAAACTAATTTAAAGTTAAGTTAGTCTTAAATGAATTATATGACCAGCTCTTACATAAGTATGTTTTCTCAAAATACTTTTTCTACTGTATTACTTAGGCTGTGTCCTTAGGTGAGGGTTGGGAACCCTTGCCCCCGATACGGAAAACGGAGTAATGGATTAGTGTGTGATTAATTAATTACTAGCTTAAAAAACTTCAAAAATGAATTAATGTGAATTTTTAAAGTAACTTTTCTATAGAAAATAACCACGCATCGTTTAGCAGATTGGGAAGCGTGCGCGTGGCAAGCGGGAGAGTGAGGCTGGGAAATTGAAATGAATAACGCAGCCTTGGACCACTTAATTGATGTTCTATTTGTCAACTTTATTCCAAAATTATCTATAAATATATAATTAAATACATATATAATCCATTCAACAACATAAATCAAACGAGACCGACGTGGACGAACATTCACAATTCACAAGGTCGCTCTAGAATTATCTGGACACTGCCCCATGGCCCCAAATAAAATTAAGTACAGTGAGCACGGGCCTATTCTCTTTGATACCATTTTCAACTTATTACCAAATTTTGACAGGATTTCTTATATAGTTACTAAAATTTAGCAGTAAACTAAATATAGCCATTTCTTTTAACTTTACCAAAATTTATTAAGATTGAAAATAACATGAAAGTGAACAGGCCCTACGTACATGCTAGATTGGCTAACTGTAGTCACTGCGCAGTATTCTTTCTTCAGAAGAACAAACCTAACAAAATTCTGTCAAGTTTTGGCAGCTAATAACTGAAGATCAAGCGCAGAAGCTAAGCTAGCAGAGTGTGGAAACTCAACAATACTACATGCATGTATGCGAGAATATTCTCAGACCAAAATTAGGACTAATCTACCGTCGCTTCAGTCATCCAATTTCCATGCCCTCTGGATTGGGTAACCTTAATTTAACTCTCTTTTCCTTCTCTGCTTTCACGCATGCTTTAAATATTGCCCTGTTGGTCAATGGTCACCGGGAAAAAATTCAGAGAAATTTGGCGAGTAAGCAATACACTGAAAGTTCTAGCTACTCCGAGCACTTCAGTGCCACAGTTCTACAATTAACTAAGGTTAATTGCAGATTTGCAGGGGGTGTTACTAACCACTGCAAACTGTTTATTTACAGGTCTGTATGCATGTGTGCCCTTGACTTAAGCTGCGTGTCCAAAACGAACTCGTATACTACATACTTTCAAAGTTTTAGTGTTACTAAAGTTAAGTAGGTAATTATACTAGTCCTAGCGGTAGCCATATGAAATTAAAGGAACAGGCTATATATATCGCACATGCATTATTCCACTCCGTTTGATTCGTTAGATAGCTAGATCTGGTCGTTTCTCTGACTGATGCTAATTTACCAAGCTGATGCAATGATACTAGTAGAAGATCGACGAGGAGGAAAGCTGGTAAATTCCCAATAATGTGCATGGATGTATCAGTCAGATAATTATTCCAGGCTCGTCACTGTCACACACACACACACACACACGGACCTTCAGACTTGTTGGATTAATTGATCGATCTTGGCGTCCAGCTTATCGGTGACTGCTAGTAGTAGTAAGTAAGATAAAGCTTGGTTTCCGTGTTTAACATTTGACTGTCCGTTTTATTTAAAAAAAATATGAAAAAAAATAAAAAGACAAGTCACGCATAAAGTATTAAACATATTCTATCATCTAATAATGATGAAAATATTAATTATAAAAAAAATATATAAGACGGAAAGTCAAACGTTGGACATGAAAACTTAGGTTTTGTCTTTTTTCGACGCAAGAAGCTACTTAATCCGTGGACGACTGGATGCAATCGTTCGATGTGACGTTCACGGCCATCTTGGTCAAGCTGGATCTGCAGTAGTAGCAGTAGTCAGAAGAATAACTGAAAGTTACAGACGAAACTATGAAAGTGTTAAGGGTTAAGGGCATTTTTAGTTACCACGGAGAAATTTTAGACCATATTACATCGAACATTTAAACACCTATATAAAATATTTAATATTTGCTTAAAAAATAACTAATTACACAGATTACGACTAATTTGCGAGATAAATCTTTTAAGCCTAATTGTTTCATTATTTAACAATGTGATGCTATAATAAACATTTGCTAATGACGGATTAATTAGGCTCAATAAATTTATCTTCTTGTTTACTAACAAATTCTGTAATTAGTTTTTTTATTAGTGTCTAAACATCCTATACGACACCTTATATAATATCCGATGTGACATGTCAATATTTTACATACTAGATCTAGACACCCCCCTAAGGATATGTGTGTTTGAGTGTTTCAGATATTCAGTCCACCACACAGAGATCACAGATGCATGCATGGATGGATCGATGCTTCGTTTGGATGGATCTCCCGCGGATTGCGACGAGCTCACTGCGACGACGACTGAATCGGAGAAGAAGCTTCTCACTGCGTTGGTTTCCACTGGCTGGTTGCGTGCAGCTACGTACTAGTAGTAGTAGAAGTAGCCAGGAGAAGACCAACTCGTGACAGCGATGAAGAGGGCCTGCAGCTAGCTAGGTCCCGTCGGCCTGCAGATTTATTTCTGTCTGGATTAATTAGGCTACTTCTTCTTCTTAGGCTCATTTTCGTCTTGTTTCCTATTTTTCCGCTAGTCTTGTTCGCTGAAATTAAATCTCCGGTCTGGCTTCCGGCTAGCTTCACGATATGGATTTAAAGTCTCATCCTTTCTAATTATATGATATTATGTCATTATATAATATTCGTGTTTTTTTAATCTCCGGTCTGAAATTTCTGATAAAAATTCAAGTCCCGTTTAACATATAGCTCCATATTTCATATCCACGATGGATCTAAAGTTTGAACACTGATCTAAAATTTTATATTTTCTTTAAAATGATTTATCTAAATGTTATAAAAATATAGTCATCTTTCGAGATTCCATATATTTCAGAAGTTAAAAATACCTACATTTTTTTTCTCAAAAATGGTGTGCCGAATAAAACCTTATTGGAATTAACTTTTTATGTAGTTTAAACCGAATCCGAACGTTAGCAGGATGGCAAGGAGATCTAAGCTCCCTCACAAAAAAAAGAAAGAAAGAAAGAAAATCGAAGCTGCATGGATGGAAGCACAGGAGCAGCCAGCGTGGACGAGTTGACGGTTGACCGGACCGCCGCCCGCACGTGTTTGACTAATAAACGCCGGGACCAGGCTCTCTCCCTCGCCGCCTCAACCAGACGTAGGACCCACTCCTCCTACCATGTCAGCACGCAAATTGTTTTAAAGCAAGATTAATAGTATAGTTAACTTAATAGCCAATTCATATAATACTTACTTATAAACATATATTACACAATTAATATCTGGTCACATCTGTTATACACACATATATCTTGGAGTCCATGCTGCAGTTGGCTACAAATTTATATCTCACTGCTAATCTCTCTCCTTATTTATCTGTTTGATATGTGTTTATAACTGGTTTATAATTTACTATTGTATCTGCTTTTATACTCTAGTCTGTATGAGCAAGTAATTAATTACTGTAGCTAGTTTTTGTAGTCGTGTGATCCATCTTCTGGTCTTCGTCTCGTCGTCGACTAGTCCACCGTGGACGTAAACGGCCACCGCATCGTACCTATCCTAATCCCACCCATGTAGCCCGAGAGTTATGCTTGATAATTTCATGCATCCAACATTTCACTTGGGAATTAATCAGAGGCTGATTTTTTCTTTCATTTTTGAATGCATCGAAATGGCCGGAAGCTTGATAGACTAAGCTAGCTATTAATCCTGATTCAGTTTGGTTTCACTTACATAATTATTAATCCGGCAAAGGTTGATTACATTTTGTCCTCATTCAAATCTGGAGTCTCCTCTTCCAATTTAAGAATTTGCATGTGCTAGCTTATTAATTTTCCGTTCAATCGCAACAACATGCGATAACATCAATGCTGCTATCTCTATATATATCTGGGATACTCCGAATAGATCTCCATGAATACCCTAATCTTCTAGCTGAATTACAAATTGCAACGAATTATCGTACTTTCTGCTTCACAACTGTAAATAAACTGCCACCTTGGCACGTGTAGATCGAGCTAATTAAAATCAATCACTAAAAAATATACACAGTTAATCATCTCTCTCTCTAGCCTGGCCGATCGAGCAAATTAAGCCATGCAAATCGATCAACTCTAAAAATTTTGCCGTGTAAATTGATCGATCGATCGATCTCAGCTAAATAACGATGCTAAATCGAGCAAAGTTCATCGGCGTTCTAACAATCGATGGATCAGTTCTTGGTCGGCGAGAGCTCGAGGATCCGGCCGGAGAGCGCCGTGACGAGCGCCGCCTTGAACCCGGGGTCCCTCGTCAGCGTCGCCGCCATCTGCTCGGCCAGGTTCTTCCTCGCCGCCACCTCCGTCGACGGCCCGGCCGCCGCCTTCTCTTGCTGTTGCTGCTGCTGCCGGACAACGGCGGCGGCGGCGCTCGGTGGCGGCTGGTGCTGCGAGTGCTTGGCGGCGGCGGCGGTCTTGCTGCCGGCGTCGTGGTGCGGCGGCTGGGCGTGGTTGTGCTCGCCCTCGTACGTGGCGACGAGGACGGTGTTGTCGTCGGCGCTGCGCTGCACCTTCTTCTTCACCGGGCACGCCGGTGCGAACGAGCACCTGAAGTAGGCTCGCGGGCACGGGTTGTCCTTCGTCACCTTCTGCCCGTACTTCCGCCATTGATACCCATCCTTCACCACCTGAAGGTTTTACAATACCAATGGCTGGTTAATTACGAGGATACCTCATCATCAATGCATTAATCTAATTGTTTCGTTGCTTACGAGGCTGAGGTCGGAGGGGTCGGCGTGGACGAAGCGCTTGGAGACCTTGGGCTTGCAGTCCTCGCGGACGACGCGCTTGGCGGCGGTGGCGGCCGCCGACGTGCACTCCATCTGGTCGGGGGAGGCGTAGGCCGCCGCGGCGACGAACGGAGGGGATGGCTTGCGGTGGTGGGCGGCGTCGTCGAGGCTGTCGACGCTACGGATCCGCTTCCTCGACGGCGAGACCGAGCCGTCTTCCGACGTCGACGACTGGTGGTTCCCGGCGTTGACCGCCGCCGCCGCCATCATGTCGTTGACCTGTCCCTGCAGCTCGGTGTACTTGGCCACCACCGCCCGGAGCATCTCGGTCAGCTTCTTGTTCTCCTCGCTCGCTCGCCGGAGCTCCGCCTCCAGCGCCTCAACCTGGATGATGGACACAAGATCGAACACAACTAATTAATCAAACTTTTTTTTCAATATTCCCAAATCAAGTTCATCGATGTCGTCGCAGCTGTGAATCTCTCCACGCACCTCGTGATCCTTCTTGACGGACAAGAAGTTCTCCTCCACAAGAACCTTAATCGGCACCGCTGGAGCTGATGATCTCCTCGCCGTCGACGGCAGGCCGACGTTGAGGTCCAAGCTCAGGGAAGTCTGCTCAATCCACGAATCCATGAATTGAATATACTGAAAATCAAGAACGAGAGGAGGAGGAGAAGAAGGCGAAGAAGGCGAGAGCCGAAATGCGCATGAGCTAGTGAAGGTGCCATGGCGACGACGAGGAGGAATATATAGCCAAGAAGGTGGGCGAAAGGAGACTGACTGGCTCGGAGGAGGAAGCATCTTAGCCATTGTCGCCGTCTTGGTCTTGACAGTAGAATACTACTAGTAGTAGTACTACTACCATTTCTGCTCAGTAAAAGGTATCAATTGTTTATTTTTTAATGTCAGTGTGGTTTTCATTTCAGCATGTGGAGGATAATTAGGGTCTAAAGACTAAAGGTAGCATCAATCATGTCATTTGTGATTATAATTAGTACTACTATTTTCATTTTAGAAAATAATTAGTACTGCTACTAGTAGTTGTAGGAGGATTAAACTGTGTTTTTTATTAGATCTGGGATTATTCTGTCAAATTAAGAGGATAGAAGAGTCTTCTGGCTGGTTGGTTGCATCTGCAAGCAGGGTCAAGGAAAAACACCACATGCCAACAACCAGGAGGGTTACAATTTGGCCCTCCATGAAAGAATTTAGGCTAGCTAATTTGGATTCATTTGTTGACTCCCTTCACTACTACTACGTACCTTTTTTGATGAACCAGCTGGTAATTATTACTCCGGCTCTATTGTTTTACTTTCACTCTGCTCTTGATTCTTAGCTTAAAAAATATACTCCATCTGTTTTATATTACAAGTTTTTTTTCATTATTTTTTAAGATTTGATTAAGTTTGTAAAAAAATTAGCACCTTCTACAGAATCAAATTAGTTTCATTAAATATTAAATATATTTTGATAGTATGTTTGTTTTATATTAAAAATGTTGCTATATTTTCCTTCAAAGTTCATCAAACTTAAAAAAGTTTAATTAAGAAAAGCCAAAACGATTTATAATATGAAAAATATGAAGTATGTCTTCAGGAACGGAGAGAATAGTTAATTGTAGTTGTGTTTTAAGAGAATAATGTGTTTTTCTGTTTTTAGTTGTGTTTTCTCCTTTTCCCCGTAACTTTTTTATTGTCTTATTGATGTTGTGTCTGAAAAAAAAAAAGTTTCTCTTTTTTTATAGAAATGTTAGTACAGTGTAATAAGTTTTCATTAAGAAAGCACCGTATTCTAGGACCAGTTTAGGACTAATGAGCAGAACTTACATGTTTAAAATGATTTTGAGCAAACTTTCAAACTGTGTCAAGAATATCTGGGCTGCATGCGATTCGCGAATCCGATTACAGATTTCCCACGGATGGAAAGAATCGGTTAGAACCTCGCATTTGGATTTTGCCTAGCCCCAATTTCTCCAAATGTTCATTGGATCTGGACCCAGCACGCACCGAGACTTTCAATTGACAACAAAGAACAGCAAAAGAAAGAATCGGTAGTGCCAATATCAAACTCGATCGAAGCAGGCGAGACTTGGACCTCTGGTGCAGGCTGCCTGTTGCCAAGAACAAATTTGGCTTGATCTCTTCTCGATCGCATGTTCGATGGAAGCTAGGCAACTTGGCAGCGATGGTGAGTATAGAGAAATCACGGAGACCAGGTCAGTTTTGTTGATCTTTTCTTAAAATTTTGCTCATTTCTTTGTGGAAAGATGGATGCAAATGCGTATGTTTGTGCGCTTGTACTACTACTAGTCAATGGCTGCCATGAACTTTATCCACAAACCATTTTTAAACTGTTTTAGTTACTTGTTTGGTATGGCTGTAAGCTGAAAGTTTGTTGAAACTATTAAAATAAAAAGGTAAGGTATGGATCAGGAGCAAAGGAGGAAACTGGTACTAGGATTGTTTCAACAGGTTTCTTCTCTTGAATTGGCTCTTGAATTCGACAGGACGAAACCAAAGGTGGCAAAATTGGTCTGCACTACTACTTCAGAATTCTGAATCGAGAAGAAAGTCGTAGATTTTAAATTCAAGGCTCATTTGTGCATTAAATCTCCCCGGGGAAGATGCATTGGAGTACTACTAACTCTCTACTACTCCTCTTGTCTTGACCAAATATTGATTGTAATTTGCAAGCCATTAATTAGTCAATGCAGGACCCTAATTAGGGATGGAAGATGCTGTCCAGATTTGCATTGTGATCCACATTTTTCGTCACATGTGAACTGCCCTCGCCGAAACTGTGTGCTGGCCAGCGACGGCCGCCATGCATACAGATTCTGGTGGTGTCCTTGTTGCGAGGGAACCTTTTTTGGTTAGTAGTAGTAGCAAGCAAGATGCCAGTAGTCCTACTAGTAGTTAGTGTGTGATCCATGGATGAGATGCATGGTCGAATTGATCTATCAACAGCATTATCTTCACATTTCTCACGTTTAGCATATGCAGTTAGTTAGAGGAATCCATGCAAATGGACTGGTAAAGTACTCCATGTTGGATTAGTACTAGTCACCATGTTGGTGTAACTGGTGTTGGTGGCGCTGGGGTTATAAGCTTACGGAAATTCCTAATCATCGGACTCTAGTTTTTCATTTTTAACGGCCGAGAATAGTTACCGATGAAAACCAAAATAAAAATGGTAAAACATATGAACATGGAAACGGAAATGTTTTTTTATACCGACTATCTTCGAATTTTTACCATATTCTTACTGTAATTACCTTTTTTCTAAAGCTGATAGGAAGAGCAGAAGTTTTCATCAGCTTTCAGTAATTCGAAGGAATGAAATGATTTTTCTTTTACAGAATGAAGGGCTACCAATGAAAACCAAACGGCGATGATATTTCTAGCAAAAAAGACACTTATTCGATGATATTTTTCGGAAGTTAGAGCATCCCATCCCACTCTCCAACTAAAAAAATAATAATTATAGACAAAAAAAAAAGCCTCCAACGGCCTTTCCATCCCACTCTCCAAACCATCTAGTTACCCAAACTCGTTCCCTCACTTGTCAAACTTGGTTAGCCTACTTCACTTGCCATGCATGGATCCCATTGCCTCCTTCTCTTTCTTCCCACTAGTGATGCAAAGCGAGCGGAACTCCGCCGTTGCGTGGCCTCCTGCTCGCCTCGTCATTATCGTATGGCGCTGATGTCGTCGTCGTCGTCGTCTAACATCGCCTATACTCGATTTCGCCTCCGTGTGCCTCCTGCTTTACTCCATTGTCGCCGCCTCCAACCCCGCACAGCCTCCGCCATGTCCATGCACGACCATTGCCTCCTGGCCAGCGCTCGGACTCAGGGGTCACTTCCTTCTCTTCCCGACGTTGATTTCTGCCAGCACGGAGGAAGCCTGCGGCAACAACGGTGTTGGGGTTGGATGGGAGGGCAGCAAGCTCGAGCGTCGCTGCTATCATAAACTCAGAGTAGATAAGGTAGATGGAGAGAGCATTAAAATGAACAATGTATTTGGTTTGTTAAATCAATTGAAGACTACTTTATCCATAAAAAAGTAAACCTAGGATCGAATGTTGACATATCATAATATATACCAACATCAGATACTAGG
This sequence comes from Oryza meridionalis, assembly GCA_000338895.3. Lineage (NCBI taxonomy): Eukaryota > Viridiplantae > Streptophyta > Magnoliopsida > Poales > Poaceae > Oryza > Oryza meridionalis. Next base: position 26,995,711 of record CM002529.2, read on the forward strand.
TTACTTTTTTATGGGACGAATGAAATATATATACTTCCTCTGTCCCATAATATAAGGGATTTTGAGTTTTTACTTGTACTGTTTGACCACTTGTCTTATTAAAATTTTTTTTGTAAATATAAAAAACGAAAACTTAAAGTATTCTGGATAATAAAACAAGTAAAAGTAAATAAAAATAATTCTAAAATTTTTTGATTAAGACGAGTGATCAATAAGCGTAAAGTGGACGGAGGGAGTATTGGGGATACTCTTATAGATTGCATAATTTGGAGCACCCAGCCCGCAAAAGCAGAGCAGGTAGCTGTTGGCTCGTGGAACACGCGCGCGCTCCACGTGGCAGGAGCGGGGAAGAGTCGAAGAGAGCTACCACCAGGACGAAGGACGGACGCAGTCGCCGCGAGACCGGATCGAAAGGTGGTGGTGGGGCCCTGCTCGCAGCGTCAGCGGCTGGGGGCGCGCGCGGTCACGTCGCAGCGGGAAAAAAAAAAAAAAAAGGCGATGCCGAGTGGGGGACTTGGCCGTTGGTTTCCCCGAGTGGCCGGGCCGGCCACCACACCACCGAGGCGAGGCGACTACTACTACTTGTCGGTCCTGGACCTTGACTCGCTCTCCTCTCGCGGCGGCGGCGGCTGCTGCTGTCCGAGTGGCCGTGCGTCGCGTGGTGGGTGGGTGCCTTTTTTTTGGTCGTCCGGTTCGTCAAATCGATACTACTGCTGTTGTTTCTGCTGCTGGTGCGGTCCCGGCGTGCGTCCGGCCGGCCGGCCCGCCATCCATCACGTGCGCCAGCTTTGGAAAAAAAGCTCTCCAACGAGAAGGTACTAGTGGTATACCTGTCGCGTGACGTGAGTCGTGAGGCTTGGAATTTTACTCTCTCTCTCTCTCTCTCTCTCTCCAGAAAGGGCCCGTCATTCTCCCGAGATTGCTAAGAGCAAGTTTAATAGTATAGTCCAATAGCCCACTAGTAGCTCCGATTCATCTATAGCCGATCTAATAGCTAATTTATACAATATCGAATTTACTATTTAGCCCACTAAGACTAAATAGTGAAGCGGAGGAGAGGAGAAGGATGAGAGAAATAGTCACCTCTTATGCAAAGGACAGCCCCTACACAAACTTCAATAAACATGTGAGAGTGTGAGATATATTGGGAATTGTGTGGTAGAGGTAACCTATTATACATATCACCTCTTAATTTAATTACGTATGTCATGTATGAAATAGGATGTGGTAGTCACCTCTACTATAAAACTTGCCCTAAGGGGGCGATCGATCGCCCCTAGCGTGTCCCCCTCTCCTCCACATGGTTTCCTTTTTTTTGTACATCATTACTTCCCTATTTTAGTAAATTTATACACCTAAACTTTATACACCTCAAGTTTACACATCTAAAGTTTAGAAAACAAAAGTTTATATATCCAATTCAAATTTGAATTTGAATTCAAATATTTTTTTATAGAGTAAAGTCCATCACCGGTCCCTAAACTTGTACCGCTGTGTCATCCCGGTCCCTAAACTCGCAAATCGACCATTCAGTTCCTCAAACTTGTTCGACTGTGTTATCCCGGTCCCTAAACTTGTAGGTCACTCGTTTAGATCCTCCAACTTGTTTAGTTGTGTCACCCCGGTCCCTAAACAGGACAGTCTAAAAACTTTATATCAAAAAATAATTCATAACTTTTTCATGTGAACTCTAATGAAGACAAACTTTATATCAAAATTATAGCCCTCGACACGACCTACAACTTTGTAGTTGAAAAGTTTTTTAATTAAAACTGTTTAGGGTCCCAAAATATTGTTGCATGTTTATAGATTTTGAAATTTTAATTTTAAAATTACATTTTGGGACAAAAAATGACTTAAAATAAAAAAAAATTCAACTACAAAGTTGTAGATCACGTCGAGGGCTACAAGTTTGATATAAAGTTTGTCTTCATTAGAGTTCACATGAAAAAGTTATAAATTATTTTTAAATATAAAGTCTTTAGACCGTCCTATTTGACCCAGATAATATTTAAATCCAAGTCTATGGACCGGGGTGACACAACTGAGCAAGTTGGAGGACATAAACGAGTGATCTGCAAGTTTAGAGACCGGGATGACACAGTCGAACAAGTTTGAGTACCTGAACGGTCGCTTTGCGAGTTTAGAGACCGGGATGACACAGCGGTACAATTTTAGGGACCGGTGATGGACTTTACTCTTTTTTATATATAGTATTTCTATACATCTAAAATTTATAGACCCAAAGTTTATAAGTTAAAAGTTTACATACCCGTTTCAAATTTGAATTTGAATTCAAATTACATATATATATATATATTATTTCTATACATAATTTTTTTCAACTTTATGTTTTTTATTTTTTTAAAATTTATGATGTAGTGTATAGGGGGATGGGGGTGGTCGCCTGGGGCGGTCACCCGCCCATTAGCCGGCCCCTCATTCTCCTCCTCTCCATGGAATTCTCGTGTCGTACACGGGTAAAATTAGATTTACCCCCCTCTATGGTGGGTTCGAATCCCCTAGAGTTGGCATCAACTCCACATGATGGATTTCAGCAAATCTCAGCCATCATTTTATTCCTATGGTTGAGATCCTAATTGACTCCCTTCATTGATGCAGATTTGGATCTTCCTTTTCAACTATTCTATTTCCAACATAATCAAGAAAATGAAATAAATGTAATCTAGCTTCTTCCCCCAATTAATTGACCAATATAGAAGATTTTTTTATGTTGAGAAGCGTGATATTGTAGATGGTGAACATGGGAAGGACATAGCGATAGTGCAGAAACTGCGCCAGCTCACTACAAGTAAAGCCATGTTCATACATAGTACCAAACTCCTTGATGCTCCTATACAGCTTGCAGATATATCCGATCGTAGAGTCCTTATTTATACATGTTTGATGAAGGTAAGATTAGAGGCCGGATGAAGGAACACAATAAGGATAAATTGAGGTGTATTGATTTAATCTCGACCGTAGGTGACAAATAATGGCTGAGATTAGCCCAAATCTACCAGGTGGAGTTGATGCCAACTCTAGGGGATCCAAACCCCTCTATGGTAGGTAAAAATACTAACCTACCTGCTCTAGCTTTCTTTCCTGGTAATTTCGCTTGCACCGCCGCTGATATATCATCGATCGCCAGTTATTCCAACCACTTCTCTCATGCAAACTTACAATTTACAAACCACCACTGAGGCTGTGTGTTAGTTCATGTGTCAATTTTTTTAAAGTATACGGACACGTATTTAAAGTATTAAACGTATATTAATAATAAAACAAATTACATATTCCGCTTGTAAACTGTGAGATAAATTTATTAAGCCTAATTAATCCGTCATTAGCAAATATTTACTGTAGCATCACATTGTCAAATCATGGCGTAATTAAGCTCAAAAGATTTGTCTCGCGATTTACATGCAAACTGTGTAATTGGTTTTTTTCGTCCACATTTAATGTTCCATACATGTGTCCAAACATTTGATGTGACGGAAAAGTTGGTAGTTTAAAGAAAAAAGTTTGAATCTAAATACGGCCTGACACTATCTTGACATTCTACCACTAAGATAATAACGGGACTACCTACCTTCGATTTTGAGTCTTGCAAATTTTCAACCAATAATTACAACATGTTTTTAATAAAATAAATAATACGATTCATAAATCATAAATTTAGAGAAAAAACTGTTGTATAATCTAATTTTGATGTACTGTAACTGGTAACTGAGTGTAAGTAACTGGTAACTGAGTGTAAGTGATGTAAGTGATATGTACTCTCTCCGTCCTAAAAAAATCAATCTAGGAAGAGATATGACCCCTCCTAGAACTATGAATCTGGACTACTCTTTGTCTAAATGAGTCATATCTCTTTCTAGGTTGTGTTTTTCTTTGGGACGGAGGGAGTAGCAGAGTGTAAGTGATTGAATATAAATATAAGTTGGATATAATGAACATGAATCTTGATGTAAAACAGTAGTCTAAAAATCTATCGCAAAGTGAAATAGTAAATTCAATAATAATTAGTCATAAATATGAGTAATTGTGATAAGCCTAAAACTTGAAAAGAGCTAGGCACGCTCATTTTGTAGCAACTACGATATTCTACCCGTACATTGTCTAGCAGTTTACTACTCGTTACACAGGGAAAAAAAACTTGACTAGTTACACTATCTAGAGTTTTTACTAGACTCTCGCCGTAGGTTTTTATCCCGATTCCTTGACTAGTTACACTGTAGTGGTATTATTTTCTCGTGAAGATAAAGATTAAGTTTTTTACGTAAAACGAGATTGTATTAACGTATGATTGATTGAGTTTTAATTATTACAAACTTAAAAAATAGATTAATATGATATTTTAGAGTAACTTTTATATGAAAAATTTTCGCACCAAACGTATCGTTTAACAGTATGAAAAGTGTGCCACAAAAATCTTAATATTTATTGAACTCTTGTTGAAGAAAAGAACTGGACCTATCTAGAGTTTTAAGTTGTCCCATGGTTTCACTCGGCAATTTCAACAACGGTGACATTCTTGTTTACGATCTGCCTGCCACTAACCACTCATACTTGACAATATAATCGAGTAATTAGGCACGTGCGGGTCGGAGTAAAACTGTAAAACGAGTATATTCCTGCATCTGTACGTTTACTAGCTAGGTGCAATACTACCTGTTTTCCTTGGGTGGTAACTCATGTACTCAACGGTACTTTTTCTGATAGTGCTCCGTAAGACCGGTCCATTAATTTGACAATGCGATAAGGTCAGAGAAAACGATAATAATGCGTATATATGTTGCAGTATCATTGGTCGATTGATTGAGTTACAGGCTTCTAGAGTATTTAAGTTCTGGATCGAAAGATCGCCTAAAAAAAGTAATGAATTCCCTGTCACTTTTTTAAAATCTAGAAAAAATGCTCGTGCGTTGCAACGAGTGAAGTTTATTTTAATCTTATTATTATTGTATGGTTTATTGTATGGTTTAGTTAACATGAAATTCGCTGTGGGAGTTTGTTTGGATATATACTTTTTTTGAAAATTATGACCCGCGGTTAGGAGTCCGATCGTCTCAAGTTAGCATGCGAGTTTTTTAAACAGACTTCTTATATGATTCTTTATGTATTACCAAAAGTGAACGATCTTAAAAACCGACTTATACACAGATGACGTACCAAAAACATCTTCAATTTTTATAATATAGTAGATAAAAGATATAGATTAAAACAAAACATAAAATTAAAACCGACTCAAACATGGATAACGAACTGCGGAAACATTTTCAATTTTTATAACCGACTCAAACACGGATGACGAACCACGGAAACATCTTCAATTTTTATAATAGTAGAGATAAGTTCATCGTCAATTATACTAGTTATTTTTAGTTTATTTATCGAGTTATTGAAACAGATTATATGTTCCCTGCTTTAAAAATTATGTCCCCCTCCCCCCGAAAAAAAAATAATCTTCTATTGTACTCCGTTTAGATAATTTGTTTTAAGCTATTTGTTTACTTATTAAAAATATTTAATTTATGATATACTCAGATCAATAATCCACAGCCATAATCTAACAAATAATCCCAATTAAATATAGCCTTAAGCCTACTTATTTTGATGCACACAAAGTTCTAGAAGACGTGTAGCTCTCCCGAGTCAAGTGCAGCACGATTATACTGGAGTAAATTAGCTTGTTTAGGACCACCACCGATGAATTAAACCGAAGGTCAGCCAAAGAAGGTGCCGTGGAAATTAAGGAGAAATGGAAAAGGACGGAGAGAGAAGAGAAACAAGAAACACTCCAATGCCTTGACCTGACCATGGCGGCTAGCTCGCTCTCGCTTAGCTAGCGTTTTGGCAATTAATCGAAGTTGCTCGCGTTGGACTATCGTTTTCAGCGTGGAAACTAATCCCCGTGGGCGTACATGTGTATCACCCGGACTATCAAGATCACCAAATCCAGCTACGATGACTCGATCAATTAATCAACGCAAAGATATATTCCTGATCCGGTCCTGCATGCCACCCCGATTTGTAGTAGCTATTTCACCAACTTGGACTCCATGATCAGCGGAAAAATCTAAGCGGCAAATCTTCCAGGCAAGTTTTTTTTTTAGAATTTAAAATGCAATATATTTTTTTTGTTATCTTTTTTTAAGCATAGGAATTGAAATAAGTTAATTACCTCTTGTCCTCTTCCGTATCTTCATTATATATACACATTATTTTGAAATGCATTTTGAAACACACATCCCTTTTCTCTTAGTGGTGTATTCCATTTTCTCTATTTTCTTTATTTACGTCGGAACTATTCTCGATGGTCTGCATTCGCTCTCTCCTCTAGAACATGTGTAGAGTTGTTTGTTACATGTGAGTCCATGGTCCGTACGAGGTAAATCTACCGAGTCTCCATGGCTTCAGTGGTGGCATTGCCACCAACTGTCGTTGTCATCGCCTTCGATGGTAAGCTCGATGAAATTGTCCTCAACCTTGCTCGCACCTAATTAAACTCCAAAAGCTAACTTGGTAGCTCATCAAAGTCTATAAGTTCGTTGGACTTTTGCTGCATTTTAATCTGTTGGAAGGAGAACTAGTTCTCATTTATCACAAACATATTTTTCAAATTGTTAAACGGTATGTTTTTTAAAAAAAAATTATACTAAAGTTTCTTTAAAAAAATCAAAAAAATATATTTTCAAGATTAAAATAATTTATCATAACCTAATAACTCACCTTATTTTACGTGCGATTCATAGGCTCAGCCAAACCTCCAAATACTATAACGGAGTCTCTGTCCAACTTAGAAAAGGAAGCCACGAGGCATAAATCATCGACCATGATTTTTCAAGATCATTGATTTTTAATTTTTATCAGACTATCGTCTCGAATATTTTTGAGCAAATCTGTTTATTTTACTTGTATAAAATAAAAGTATGACATAACCAATCGACAGAGCCAATTAGCTACCACACAGCTTCAGTCACTGGTGACCATCATGGTCAGGTGCCCCTAGCCAAGTGACTATGATGAATTATTGCTAAGCGTTTTCTCCGTCCAGTGAGAAAAAAATGGCCGCGACCGTGCCTGCCTGGCTAGGCACGCGTTCACACGACCGGTGAGAACCTCCGTCGTTGTCCCCCGTCCTTTTCCAAGGCGAATTCATGACGTGCCGACCTCATGTCGTCAAACTACACACCTACCCGATCAGATTCGTAACTAGAAGTTAAATTTTATACTATGAAAAAAAGTATTTAGTATCCGCTTTAAATCCGTCGAATAACTAAGGTCACGTAAAACAAAAAAAAATATTAGCACAATAGCTTTGATTATTTAAAACTTAAAAATATATTTATTTAATATTATATTTTAAAACAACTTTTATACGCAAACATTTTTATAAAATATGGTAATAGATAAATCAAATTAAAATCTGCAATCTGATTCAGGGCCTTATTTTTCCCCAGCAGCAGCGGCCGGACGCCGTCGCCGTCGTCGTCTCCGGCGGTCGTTAATCCGTCGCCGTCGTGGGCTTCGATCTTCTTATTCCTCCGATCCTGTGCGCTCGTGTGTGCATGCCTGCTTCATCTGTTGTTCACTACTACTAGTAGCTCGCGCGAGCGTTGAGTTGACATGTCATTTTTTTTAGTGAATTAACTAATCAAAAGTCGACGGCGACGACGACCGATCGATCGATCTGATCGGACTTGTTGTACGTACGTGATATATATGCAAGCTCGATCAAGGTGTACGTATCACTCGAGGTATTTCTGTTTATACGGACGTAGACAGATAGAGATCAGGAGAAGTCATGGAACGTACTGGTAAATGTACGTGCACTTGTCGCTACAGAATTCATATAGCGTACATACGTCGACTGTGTGTGTTTTCCTTTGTGTTTTTGTTGGAGTTTGTTGGTGGACTTGTGACGACTTTGACCATCGATCGGTCGTATAGGTCAAACTGACGCCAGATCATTTTTTATTCAGATAGTATAATGATCAATTCGTTGGTAAAATTGTATAGACGATCCATGTGACCCATATTTCGAGATTTCACTCCATAAAATAACTTATATTTTGTTGAAAAACCCACCCAATAAATACTATCTAAAAAGAAGGCCCCCTCCTCCACTGTATATTTTTCGACTTGAATTACCGGTCGATCCTCCGGCATGGCTATGTGTTGAGTCTGACTTAAGCTTGTTCTTAGCCAAAGAATTGTGTTGCTTATAGCTTTCAACAACCAAACCCCTTCACTTGACCTTAAATCGAGAAATAGCCTAAAGGCGAGCCCAGCTTGGTAAATATGGACCATTACAAATTCGCTGAAAGAAATAGGCCGAATGAGCTACTCACATATGCGGACAAGTAATTTATTAAAACAATGGCGACAATTAGGATGAGTTTATACAATTTTCCCTAGATAGTTGGATTGCTTCACGTGATTATACTCGTATATATACGAGTAATGTTCAATGTTTGCATAATGAACGTTGTGTGTGCACGATCAAAACGATAAACAATGCTGCAGGTTTGATGCAAATAAATTTAAAAGATGCTAGTAGTATATAAATATAGATATTACTCTATCCGTTACAGAATATAATAATTTAAAAGTATATGGATATTTTCTAATACTACGTATTTAGATAAAGATATGTCCATATACATTATACTCCCTCCGTCCCTTAATGTTTGACGCAGTTAATCTTTTTAAATATGTTTGGTCATTCGTCTTATTCAAAAAACTTTTGTGAAATATGTAAACTATATGTATATATAAAAGTATATTTAACAATGAATCAAATGATAGGAAAAGAATTAATAATTACTTAAATTTTTTGAATAAGACAAACGGTCAAACATATTTTAAAAAAGTCAACGACGTCAAACATTTAAGAACGGAGGGAGTATGTCCCATATTGTTTTAAGTTGTTATATTGTGGGATGAAGGGAGTAGCAACTAATAGAATATGATAAAATATAACTTAGTACAATCAATCTAAATATGAGCATGTTGGAGAAATACGTTCTATCATTAGTTGATTTATTTTGAGAGGAAGGAGACACATTTAATTTTGCAACTGCTAAACAACCAAAGAGTACGATGAATGGTGCTGAACTGGCATGGTAGTACTACCAATCATATCAAATCACCTGTGTGTACCTGAAGATTCTTGTCTAATCTTTCTCATCATGCGCGTGGAACCTGTGCTCCACATGGCAGCTGCTGCACGCGCCATAATACTTTACTATGTTACTTTAATCCCGTGCCGTTTATCACGTTTTTAGTTGAGCAGACAGGGAGAAATTTTAATACTCCCTCTGTCCAAAATAAGTGTAATTTTGCACTATTCACGTACCGTTTAAAAATTTTATATGATTACTATTTTTATTGCTATTAGATGATAAAATATGAATAATACTTTATGTGTGACTAAATATTTTTAAATTTTTCACAAATTTTTTAAATAAGACGGACTGTCAAACGTTGAGCATGGATATCCACGACTACACTTATTTTAGGACAGAGGTAGGAAAACACAACTGCCCTTGTTTAGGTACGTGTGGATCATTAGAATTAAGATTTCCTAGTTAAGTATATTTGTTTAATTGATTAGGATGCTACCACATGGAGTAGTACTTAATTTGCTCAAACCGAATGAGTACGCGTCAATTGGGTAATCCACCAGATTTTTTTAAAGAATCGACCGCAAAAATGAAAAAGATCCCCCATGTCTCTACATTAATTAAGAGGAACGAATCTCAACCAAGCCAGCCAAAAAGGCTATAAGAATAGATACAATAGTGGACTATAAGTCAGCTATAAACATATTTTATAGAGATAAAAAAAAAGAGAAGAACAGCGGGCTACAGATCTATAGCCAGATACAGCACGGACTCCAAGGCGCAATGCGTGTGTGACAGGTGTGACCAGATATTAATAATATAGTAAGCAACTAATATATGACTTGGCTATTACATTGGCTATAAATGAATTGGAGTTAATAGTGGGCTATAGTATTAAACTTGCTCTAAACTCCAGCCTCTCGTCGTTGTTTTGACTTGTGAGTCATATTGCCATATTACCGGCACTGTTCATACTCAAATATACTAATGTACTACTACTGGCTAATAAAAGCTAGCTCGATCGGTTCGTCTGTGACACGGTCAAAATTAGTCTCGGTAAATTGTGGAGTGAATCTACTGAAGACGATCGAATAACTGATCGGCGAAATTAGTTAGGTCAAACCATGAGAAGTTTTCTCAAACCTGACTAATTTGGCGCTCTGCACCGTACCCTACGTTTGCTGCCTTGGACGGGGTTGACATGGATTAGATGACGCATAAAAGATGTATGGACTTTATTGTGTTGTCATGTCAAACCTTTCCACATATGCCCCGTACGCGCAGCATGTGTTGTGCAATTGGCATGGTGATAGTAGGGATATGGACTTTTATCTCGTTTTGTATATTTCATTTAGAAAATCATCGAAATATCTTAATATGTGATATGTTAACCTTCAAACATCCGACTTGACCTATACCAAAAAAAAAAGTAAATTTAACTTTAACTTAATTTATAGTCAAATTTATTTCTAATTTTATAAGTTAAACTTAAACTTACTTATATATTTTGTTGAGTGATTAACTACCTTCGTTTTTCGTAGATGACGCCGTTAACTTTTAGACACACGATTAATCATTCGTCTTATTAAAAAAAGATAATTATTAATTATTTTATTGTGAGCTATTTTATCACTAAAGTACTTTAAGCATATTTATATCTTACGCATTTGCAAAAAAAATTTGATTAAAACGAATGATCAAACGCGTGTCTAAAAGTTAACGGCGTCATCTATGAAAAACCGAGGGAGCATTAAGTGTCGTATGCTTATCTATCTTAGGCCATTTCCAACCTAATGACTAGGATGGTGTCCATAGCATTAAATAAGCTGCCACATAGGATGAAAAATGATGTGGCAAATGAATAAATGAGGAAAGAGAAGGAAATCATGTCTTGCATGAGACATGGTTTCTACATAACAACCAAGACATCATGTGAGATAAGTAGCATTAAATTTAAGTATGGAATAGTGGTGTTTGCATTGGAAGAGTAGTGTCTAGTATTAGTTTCTTGATGATGCGGAGTTTATGAAAACTATGTCTAGCGTCTTGGGTTGGGAATGGCCTTATTAAATACTCCCTCCATTCCATAATATAAGGCACAACCACTATTTTTAAATGTTCCATAATATAAGGCATGCATGCATGCATGCATACAATCAACTATGACAATTAACCACCTTTTTAAATCTTCCACTCTCACATTCTCTAGTAATTATATTGGATGCATGCATCATATTTATTAGGATTATCCAAACTACAAGATGATAATTATTATTTCCTGGTCTTTGGGTTAAAGGTAGTTGTGCCTTATATTTTGGATTGGAGAGAGTATTTATAAACTTTCTAGTACTTCCTCCGTTTCACAATGTAAGACATTCTAGTATTTTTCACATTCATATTGATGTTCATGAATCTAGATAGATATATATGTCTAAATTCATTAACACCAATATAAATGTGGGAAATGCTAAAATGACTTATATTGTTAAACGGAGAGAGCAATTTTTTAGACCATACACAAAACAAAGGGACGTCCTTTCGAGGGATAAATATACTTTCCCTCGCATTACTACTACTACAAAAGCCTTTCTTTCCATGAGCTGAATTAATTTCTTGCGGCCATGTCAACGTTTCCCATGTTGATGCACTATGTGTTCAAGTTTCAACGTTGGACTGGCCAGCTTATCAGTTTGGCACGGGTCAACGCTAGCTAGCCCACGTACGTATGTAACGCATGCATGGACGACATAACTGGAAGGAGAGAAGAACAAAAAAAATCCAGCCACAGTTTGATCAGATGACGTTGCGAGTGGTCCATGGGTCATGGTCAACCGCGACGACCAAGCACGCTGGCGCAAGTGACTTTTCGATGTCAAAGTCAAAACTCACGCCGCCCACGAGCACCGACAGATTGCAAACAAATGGCTTAGCTTTTGCCCATTCAATTCCAGATAGTTCTGGTTCGATCGATGTTAATTGACACATTCTCTTCTTCCATCCCAGATTCGTTTAATTCAGATTATTGGATAGATTGCTGTTTTGAATAAAATGAAAGAACATAATTAGATATATCGAATTTATATCTATTATCTTAAAAAACTTAATGTTTTTCTGGTTCACACAGGTGAACACAACCACCTTCTTCCATCGCATTCGCTGTAATTAAATGGCAATGGAAGCTTAAGCCATACTCTAGCTTGGTCGATCGGTCAGCTGCAGCTGCTAGCTTTTGTCTTCCAGTAGTGGCTATTCTTTTCGAAATTACCAAATCAAATTGAAATCGGCTTCAGATGAACTTCGTGAGTTCTGGGGTTATATCACTTATCATCAGCGGAACTGACACATACTTTTATCTCACGCGAGTTCATGCGTGTCACGTCGAAAACGAGTGGCAAAACCACTAGCAGCAGTAGATCAGACCAGAATCAGATGGGATCCCATTACCGGCAATAAGCAGATCAGAGATGCTGCTGGTCATGGTCGAAGCGGCCGTCCGGTGCGGCGGCGGCGGCGGTGGCCGTCGTGGTCACCGCGCATGGACGCACAGGGGGGGATTGCGGGTCAGACTCGGCGATCGGATCCAGCCGCGCGCGTGCAGGCGCGCACTGACGCCGCCTCCCGGTAAATTCGGCGGCCGCCGGCACGCGCGCGTCGTGGAGCGGCGGCGGCGGCGGCGGCGGAGGAGGGGGGCTCGCCTGACGTCTTCCCTGACGGCTACTGCTCGCCCGGCCTGTCAAGCACCATTTTTTTCGCCGGCCCAAACATGAGGCCCATCAAACAGATCAAAAGCCGGTGAATTGTTGGGAGGCCGAACAATACGGAGGCCCATTAATTTCAACGGCCCAGTTCCTAAGGCCGTTCTGGACTTGTAAGGAATTCTTTTGAACGAAATAAAACGAAAATTTTTCGTCCGACTTCAAAGGAATAAGTCTATTAGGCTTGTGTAGCGTTCTGTTTTGCTGTTGTTAGCTGTAGAAAGAGAAACGCATGTGTGCTAATACACCGTCATCATCGGGCATGTTCGGCTGGCATTTTCTATAGGCTGCCTCAGGAATGACAGCTGACCAGGGCCATCGTCTTGCTGACCGATTGACGAAATCTTTGCAGGAGTACTATATTCACCACCTCGACGACAACCCCATCAGGCCGTCACCTCCAGCGACGAACGCGAGCACCTTCGCCGCTGCCTCGAAGCTGCCATCGAACGCAGCAACACTTAGGAACATGGAACATAACACATGCGTCATTTGGCTTGTCTCGCCTCCGCTGCTGCCTGCAAGGAGAGAGAGAGCAAGAGAGGAGAGGGAGAGGTTGGAAAGGAGAAATAAATGTAACTAACACATGGGACGCAAGTATCGAGTTAGCAAGTCTAACCACGGTCAACTTGTCCGCTTTCAAAATCACCGAAATGAGTTGATTTATACTGGTTTTCGATGTTGAGGGAGGCGTTATACCTAGTTTTACGGTTGAGTATGCGATTCCATCGAGAGAAAGACATGAGGGACTTAAATTGAACTTATTCCGACTTAAAATTATAGGAGTATACAATGGGGTTATAGTTGGGCCTGTTCGGCCCACAGTGACAGCACGCAGCCTCGACGGATTCCTCTCTCTTCTCCGCTCCACTTCGTCTCTCCTCCCCCGTCTCGCTGCTCTGACTCGCGTCGCGTCTCCCTCCCGCGCGACGGATCCGAGAGCCCTAAACCCTAGAACTCCCTCGCCCTCGCGTCGGCGCCATGGAGGACGAGGAGATGGAGAAGAAGGTGCAGCAGTATCTGCAGCGGAAGGGGTTCCGCCTCACCGAGCTCGCGCTGCAGGAGGAGCGCAACCGCATCTCCACCTCCTCCGTCTCCGACGTCGCGCTCGCCAGGTACACCTGCTCGCCGCCGGGCCCTTCCCAATCTCCTCTCCTCTCCTCCGCCAGCTAGCTGGGCGAGCCCCCCTAACTCTGCCCCGTTGTGACTCGGACCTCTCGGATCGAGGAAACCTAAGTGATGGATTTTGTGCAATTTTGTCCAACTCGCTTTTGGGCATCGAGGTGCCACATCACACATGCCCTTGATTGGGTTGCGGGTGCGTGTTTTTCCGCACGAGGGAATAGTTTGCGGCATTTTTGGAGAGCTAAAAGTTGCTTGATTGAGGGTTGGGAATTGCTTTGTGGACGTAGCAATGAGTAGCACCAATTTTGAACGATGAACTCTCTACTGGTAATTCCCATGATGATAAGGACATTTCAGGGCAGTATGCAGCTTATGCTTGATAATGGGTTAAGTAGTGTCCGTAGATGGTTCTACTGCACTTATATCTAGATTGTAGTTAATACCTCAAGTGATTAAACTGATTTTTGGGTCACTAAGATGCCACTTTATAACCTTTTTTTTCCAGATTACAATAATTAAAACTAAATTTTCTTGTCATATACTGAGAAAACTTTAATATTATGGAAGTATGTTTTGTTGATAAATTTAGTCATACTATTTTCATATATTGAAGACCAGATATACTAGACAATATCTTTGTTCATAAGTAATGTGGTTTGACTGTATGTATTATGTGATGTCACCTTTTGTTTTGATTGGAGAGAGTAATTCTTCCATCTTTTCTGTCTTTTTTTGTCAGCTTCCAATAGTTGTGGCATCCATTATTTCACAATAATTCTGGCTATGGTTTATTTTTCTTATAATCCTACCGACTAATGCCTTTTGGTTGCATTATCTTCTGCAATGATAGGTCGGAAAATGATCCGGCAAGATACTATGATGGTTATAGTAAACTAAGAACATGGGCATACAGTTCTCTCGATCAGTACAAGGTGTGCTACACGTACATAGATTGGACTTCACCTTTTGATCTTGCAGTACATTTTATTGTGCTTCACAATCAAACATCGTTAGCTAAAATTATGAGTGATTTCTAACTGTCCATTTGTTACATAGTCTTTCTTTAATGAGTGATTTCATGTTATTTATGGATAATTACTTTCATGTTTGCATGCTAGCTTCAGATGGAACACTTTTAGGATTATATTGTCATAAACCAAAGCTTCTAGAATTATACTTTATTATTATTGCCTGCATGCTAACTTCTGATGGAGTGCTTTCCTAGCAACTCTTTGTGTTCTCTGCATGCATTCACAATATGGGCCATTCTACAAAGCTAAAGTACCTGTCCAGATTCATAACTAAAATTTGCTATATTTTGAGACAGAGTACTATATCATAATCACTGAATATATTTTTGCTTCCGACGGACATGTTAATATTAGATTTCAATTTATGCATATTTCTGTTCTTAAATTTGGTTATATGTATACTATGTTTCTGAATTTGCATCCCTTTTTTGTAGCATGAATTACTCCGTGTCCTTTACCCAGTGTTTATCCATTCCTTCATGGATCTAGTGGCAGAGGGACATACACAGGAAGGTATTGTTAGTTGGCAGATAGATTAGATAAACCCTCTTTGTCATGTCATGTTTTCTTTTAGTTTATTCTGGGCAATTTCTTTCCTTGCGGGCCCTGCAGCTCGGTCCTTTTTCCACACGTTCCGTGAAGACCACGAACTGATGCATTCTAGGGATCTCCAGAAACTGGAAGGCATTCTTTCTCCTTCACATTTGGAGGTCAACACTTTTAGTTCTCTTACATTGTAACATTCTGTTCTTATTGAAGATCTTCATTTATTTATTTGGTTGTATCTTCTCATGATTCATAAACTGTGCTTATCATTCTGCATGCTGTATATTTCAGGAAATGGAACTGGCCAGATCTTTAAGGCAAAATCAATTCAGAATTAAGTTATGTGAGGTTGTATCCACATAATAATTTGCTGTATTTCCATTTATCTCTTTGAACTTTGATTCTGAGTTGACCCTTTTAATAATTTAACCAATTTATGAAGACAAAACGTTTTGACAGCTTAATATTTGTTGTTTTGATGATATATCCAGGTGTTTTTGTTTTTTTACCACCCTTTTCAATTTATTGGCTTAGCAATGTTAGAGACCGAGCACAAAATTGGCACCATTTAGTCAGTTAGTCATTACTTACTGTTACTCATTGATCCTGATAGGCAGCTAATGTCAAATAAAAATATGATTATTTTGATTTGTATTGACTGGAACTAGTGGACCTTTTCTTTTCTTTTCGTTTTTGAACTATCCTTGTTATAAGTTTACAGCAAGATCAAGTTTAATGTTCTTCCTGAGTTAAAGTTTTCACATTTAATGTTCTTCCACCATTTGAGATAAAAAAGTTTAATGATTTTCCTGAGATAAAGCTTTCATATTTTGTCTCCCAGATAGCTTTTATAATTTCAAATTTCTTGTCTGCTGCAATGTTATTTAAAAAAAAAAACACATCTCGTGATCCAATTATTGAATTTGGTTGCAGTATTCATATGAATTACTCCTCCAGTATCTCCAGAAAACACAAGCTCTTGTGGTTCTTGGAATAATAAATGAACGCACAACTTTTGACGGTAACATTCCCCAATATCATTCAGATTATTACCCTAATTTCTGTCATGCATTTTCTCGTTTACACTTCTCTTGTCTACTGTGCCACTTATCCCTGTTCAATATTGGCAGTATCCCCTGGTCAGCCATCTTTAATCTCTGATGACACGGATGTTGTTGCTCTAGTTGGAACAAAGAAGGATTTGGCAAAACAAATAAATCTGAAGGAGGTGCATTGGGGGGTATGGTCTGCATCAGTCTTGTTGACCGCTATTGCCTGTTCTGTCTATTTGTTGATGATTTGGATTCAACAGATCGAAACAATCCACACCAATCAGTTATTTGATGGGATTCTATCATTTTTGTTGAACTTTTAACTATGCTCAGGCATTTTATTTTTGTAAAATTAAATTCTGGTATGCAGTTGCTTGAAGATTCAGTTGAAGAGCGCATGGAGAAAGCACTTTTAGAATCAGATAAAACTGAAGCAGAAAGCAAGGATGCAGATGCCGAAGATAACAATAAGGTACTCTTTATCGTATCGAAGATTTGTTAAGTTTACTACCTATACCCTCAGCCACTGATAGAAGAGCCATCTATTTCTTTTTGTTTGGGCCAGGCTATTAGCAGCTGTCTTATACTTCCTTAAGCAGTCCATAGAAAATATGCATTGCTTAGCTCCACTCTGCATGTTCCTGTGCTTCCCAGTTTTGAGTCCAAATTGATGTTTCTTAGTATTTTAGCTTCATATTTTTACCTTCTTATTTTTGCTGCAGAGAAAATCTTCGGAAGGTGGAAAGCAGGGAGGTTCTGTTAAAAAGGTCAAAAAAGATAAGATTGCAGGAGCCACAGGGAAAACCAATAAATCCGAAACAAGCATAGTTTCGGTGGCACCTCGTGTGAAACCAGAGCTTACACTTCCAGTGATGTACACTTAAATCCCTTCATATCTCTCTTTGGAAAAATCTAGTTTGGTCGTCTGACTTCGATATCTAGCCTGGTCTCTGACCTAAAGTTTTTAAAATCCTCCATCCTGTGGATTTTTCAGGACATAATAAGTTATTTTAAAAGGATTCATCATTCCAACTTAGGACAATTTTAATTTTATTTTCCTTTTTTTTGCCCGTTGCGTTTTCCTATCTGTGATATTCTGATTATGTTTCCCATTTTTATGCCAGTCCATATTAACCATGTTTTGCTTCAATTCATGCACCTACTATTCCATTTATTTTCTTTATGAATTTCTAATCCAGGACAACAAAACTCCAGGCCAGAACTTATTCAAAGCTGTCCTGCACATACACTATGGACCAACATATATTGTTCAACACAACATGCTTCATTACACATGCTGCTCAATCTTTGTTCCACTAGTTTTTTCTCTCTCTAAAATTACCTGGTTAAGCCAACTCAAATAGTATGGAAGGTGGAATTGTATCCAACAGCCAATTTTTATTCGTTAGATTGTTGATGACGATTATGTGGACCTGACCCTTTGCCAGTTTGCTTAACTGCAGTACATTTCAACACTTCAAAATTACTTTTTGTAAGACACTGAACAAAGGCATGTTGCCTTTTTGCTTTTCAAGAAATCAACAAAATTGACCATCCAATCCTCTTAGTCATGCAACTTATTTCTAGGTGGCTCATCTATCTACATTTTTATCTGGGAAGAAGTATTTCAACCTTGGGTTGTAAGAATCTGAGATATATTTATCCTTTTATTTCAGTCCTGTTGAAGTCGAGCAGTCAATTCTTGAGGATTTGCGAAACCGTGCACAGTTGAATAGCCTGGCATTGCCATCTGTTAGCTTCTACACATTCCTTAATACTCATAATGGGTAAATTTCTTTGTGGCTTAATATCTGACACTGCCAATTTGCATCCTTTTCTCTGATCATTATCTGTGGACATAGGCTAAATTGCTCATCAATTTCACATGACGGCTCTTTGGTTGTGGGTGGATTCTCTGACTCATCAGTGAAGGCTAGTCCTTTTTGTCCCTTTTTGGTACTTTGTTCTTATATATGTGATTTCTGTATTATTTTTGTAACAGTAAAACTTTGTGTTCACCAGGTTTGGGATATGTCAAAGATTGGCCAACCGCCGAAAACATGTTAGTTGTTCTTCACTACTTAATGTTGTTTGATTCCACCTTGTGTTATGCTGAAATACTTCCATTATGTGCTGAAATGTTTTGATAATTGCCTTAAGTTTACAGAACAACATAGTTTTATTCAGTTCATTTAGTTGATGTTACAACTTGCAAGTACTGAAATAATTTTGCCATATTAATGCTTGTGTGTATCTGTCATTCAAAAATGTCTTCTCGACCTTCCGACATATAATGATTTTTTGTCATACTAGTGCACTAAGTTATGACATAGCAGTATACTTGATTCCATAACCTGTTCAGGAATCAGGACTCTTGAATAGTCTTAGCATGTCAATTATCCTAAGTCCTAACATGAGAGTGTTTTGTTTTATATAATGGTGGTATTTGCTGATTGAATACACTTTAATTTTCAGCTAGTCCACAAGGAGAGAATGGACTTTCCCAGGGTGAGCGCACATCAGCATCAGATTATGGAAAAAGACCTTATACATTATTCCAAGGTCATTCTGGACCAGTTTATTCCGCTGCATTTAGCCCATTCGGAGATTTTCTCTTGTCATCATCCTCAGACTCAACAAGTAAAACATCCTTGCATTTTGCTTATTTTCATATAGTTTGTTTTCCTTTCTGTTTTTCAACTGAACATATCGTTTTCATATATATTTTTTATTCCTTGCAGTTCGACTATGGAGTACCAAACTGAATGCTAATCTTGTTTGCTACAAAGGACACAACTACCCTGTTTGGGATGTACAAGTATGTGATTAACCTTTTTTTTTTGTGTGTGTCACATGTGCAAGTGCAACATATCTGTGGTGCTTTTACTTTCATGAACTGTTTAAACGCCTTGTGTTTGTATTGAAAAGAAAAATGATTGTGTGATTCGCATAACTTAAATCAGAATTGAGCTGATCTATGGAAGCTAGTGTACTGATCTCTTAGGCATTACAACCAGTTTTTGCATTACTGGTTGCAGCTTTTGAGACAGACTATGTACAACTATTCTGAGCTTCAAACACAGATCATGTCATAAAATAAGCTTTTGCCATTTGAGTCTGTTGTTTCATCTTGGTATGTTGGCCATTGCTGTTAAATAATGAGTCCTTTTTAAGGATCCCGCTGCCTTCAGTTTTCAATATGTAAATAAAAAATTAGGTGGCAATGGATGCCTCCAGCTTATTTTGTTCAATCAATATGCATTGCCTGCTATTGCATCAGTGCTTATTTTGGTGCATGAGGTGTGAATATATTACATGAACTTGCGAGGTGGTTGCATTATAATACACAAACTTGTAAAACATTCGTTCCGGTGCACAAACTTGTCCGGTGTGTGAACCAAGGTCAAAAGGGCAAAATATGGCTAATCTTGCTGAGTTGAGTGTTGATTAGGATGCCACGTAAGCATGTATGTTAGGACTATGCCATATACATATGCATGTACTGAGTAAAACATAGAACAAGACATACTGATTGTACAAAGAAAGACATAGCAAACCGATAAAGGATGCAAGGGATACAAAGGAAGGACAGAGTGGAAACCAAGTACAAGGTTATTTGCAAGAACCCTGCTATACATCCGACGCTCTTGTCCCACCGGCGTACAACTAAACGGCAAAACAGCAAATGCACAACGGCGTGAGGCTCAATGAGTTGGAGGATTAAACAGCGCGGGGATCAAGCCATGGATGGACGTTGCAGTCGTACAGGAGTCGGACATTTCGGACGTACGTGTAGCATTTTCCTATTTGCAAATATAACATGTATCATGCCCTCCTCACATGTGCACGCCTTGTCCTAATGAGCATCCAACTTGGTAATAAGTTGCCATGCCCTTTTGGCCTCGGTTCACACGCACCAGACAAGTTCATGCACCAAAATGAGCGTTTAATAAGTTTATGTGCTGCACCCCCTTGACAGGTTCGTGTACCCCCTTGTGCTCTCCCTTTTTGTAATGTATCCCTAGCCAGTTTTTCATTTTCAATGTTCTGCATGATGGAGTAGTTTTATGGGGTTATGCACCCTGTTAAAAAGCTTATGATCAATTTCTACTGTGCCAACTGCCAAGTTTTCTGATTCTGTTGTTGTAAACATTGTGCTATGATATATGTTGATACATTTGTTTTTTTCTTTTGTCAGTTTAGCCCAGTTGGTCATTATTTTGCTAGCGCTTCTCATGACAGGACTGCTAGAATTTGGTCAATGGATAAAATCCAGCCTTTGCGAATAATGGCTGGACATCTCTCTGATGTTGATGTAAGTGTATTTCTGGTTCAAATCATTTGCTTATATTGGAGCACTTGATGCTGGATAGATGCTTATTCTTTAATGCTTTGTGCTGATGTCTGCATATTCTTACTGAGCTTTATCTACTACATAATATTTGGCTGACAGTGTGTGCAGTGGCATGTTAACTGTAACTACATTGCCACTGGCTCTAGTGACAAAACTGTAAGATTATGGGATGTTCAAACTGGTGAATGTATACGGATGTTTATTGGCCATAGGAGTATGGTTTTATCATTGGCTATGTCTCCTGATGGGCGATACATGGCCTCCGGAGATGAAGATGGAACCATCATGATGTGGGATCTCTCTTCTGGTCGGTGCGTTTCACCACTTGGGGGACACAGCTCTTGTGTGTGGTCACTTGCTTACAGGTAATCATTGTTTGTTGCTGCGGGTAAATAATAGCTTTAATCCACATTGTTTACATATAAGAATCGGCTTAACCGATTCTTTTATCCTTGTTGAGAGAAATTTGAAGGGCTATCTTGTGAAACCTTTTGACAGTGACAGTTTGTTATCCCCTTGAATATCTGGTTTGAATTTTTATTCTTGAAAAAAACTAAGAATATCAGTACATATTTCAGAGAGTTATTGCATAGGCATGTCAACCTTGCAGCCCACTCAGTTGTCGGTTTCAATTAGTTTCTTATGAAACCTATTGTTTGAATGACCCTGTAAATGATCCTTTGTGTATTATGCGTTGCTTCCTAAGCTACTTAAGGGCTGCATTTTGATGCCGCCTTTATTCGGAGGACGCTTTCCATAAATGGTGTATACACATTCCTGGACTCTGTTTACGAATGTTCATTTGTTATTCCTTTCAGCGAGAAGTCATAATATGCTGTCCTGTGATGTCATGCAGAGCTCTCTTATTTAACTTGTTCTGCCACTGTTGTAGTTGTGAAGGGGCATTGCTTGCATCTGGATCAGCCGACTGCACTGTGAAACTCTGGGATGTTGCCTCCAGCACGAAGGTCCTTAAGACAGATGATACGTGAGTTAGTTTTGAACTGCTCATAAAGATGCTTTATACATATAAATCATTGCCTTACTCTTGTTTGTAAAATATACTTACAGCTCAACTAACCGGCTGAGGATGCTCAAAACTCTCCGTACAAAATCAACTCCTGTTTATACTCTACGGGTGAGAATCTCTCGGTCCATGCATTATGTTGCATAAGTTAAAGCTGTTATACTGTATGCAATTTAAATGGAACTGCTTTCTTGATGTTGCAGTTTTCTCGGCGAAATCTTTTATTTGCGGCTGGTGCTCTCTCGCTTGGCTCCTAAGCTTCTGTATGTTCTGTAGAATACAACTACCAAACATTCTTTCAGTTTTATCACAAGTGAAGTTAGTGCCTAGTGAGTAGTGAGCCTGCTTTTAGGGTTAATCTGTAGCACGCGCGTACTGTAATTCGTTCCAATGTTTGTTGTCTTGTAACTTTGTAAGTTGTAACAATCGCCTTATTTAAATCATGTAATTCTTTTTCTGGCGGTGAAAAACCAAAAGGAGGTGATGGGTACTACTGGAAGGAAGACTTATAAAGAGGTAAACAACGTGGCTAATTTTTTTTTTGTCAGACTTATTGATCTTCGAAAGCATACGGAGTGGATATATATGGTTACTGTTTGTATTACTGTATCTGCATGTTTACTATTTGGGCTTGTGGCCTAGGACTAGGACGCGTCCTTTCGGCTAGCTGCTTGTGTCAAAAGGGTTGAGCAACGCACCCACATGGCCTATTTCTTTAGTGGGGTTACCCTGTATTAAAGCTAAGGGATGAAATGCTCTCTAAAAATGCTTTGGCGTGATAATGATAAGTACAAAGTATTTGGAAGAAATAATTGAATGCTGTAGTGATATAAATAATCCGAAACAGAGGGAGTGTAACCCAATGTAAGGGAAGTGCTTGGTTAACACAATATTTAGTTATCAACTGCATTAGTGAAGACTGAAGACCAATCGGCTTAGAGCAAGTACAAATGTACAAGAAGGCTATAAGCTGCTGAAAGCATGGAGAATGAGAGCAAGTACAAATGTACAAGAAGGCTATAAGCTGCTGAAAGCATGGAGAATGAAGAAGAGAGAAGAAAAGCGGCTTCTAAATTTAAAGTCAGATGCAGCATAAGTTTTAAGATAGTGTGTATCACAGGTGGACCAATTATTAATGATATAGTTTATATTTATATAAAATTATTTTATGTGTAGGTTATTAGATTAGCTATAAGATGATGTGTCAATTTTTAGAGCTTGTAGTTGACTATTCCGTTAAACTTACTCTTACATATTATCTTACAATCAGGAGCAAAGGGAAAAACAGTCTTAATAGGTTAGCATCAGAAAATAGTAATGGATCAAGTGACTTCTGCGCATACCCTTCGTTGCAATACCGTTTTTCTTCTTAAGAAACAGGTTAAAACCCGGCTTTTATATATCTTTTTCTTCATAAGAAACAGGTTAAAACCCGGCTTTTATATATCTATTTATACAGCGTAATTCATCTCATCTCATCAGGACCGCAAGCTTTTCTCATCAACATCACAAGAATTCATCTATTATCCAACATGATGTAGGTACCAACATTACTATTGGTAAGATATCTATGCATAACTCTCTGTATGCTCTTAGATAATAATGGAAAGATAAATTTCCCTACATAACACTATGACTTTTGTAGTTTTAGCTTTAAAACACTGCAAAAGTCAATCTTTGGGGAAAGACACTTTCGAAATATGGATATTTGTTGTTGGGCACTAAAACCATTAAAAGTATACATTTTCGGTTGAATAAAAGAGAGAAATAGTGTGAGAGGTAAGAAATACCCCTAGCCCCACAAGTCAGTCCCCCATCTACCTTCTCTCTTTCTTCCTCTCCCCTCCCTTCCCCAACGCGGCACCGGCTCCCTAGCACTGCCATGGCATGGCCCCAACTTTCGCTCCACTCCGGCCCCAACTTTCACTCCACTCCGACCACAGTGACGGTTTTGGGACAAGCTTCACGGACCTCTGCTGCGTCAGCGTCTCGCGACCACATGCCCACGATGACTAGGCCTAGCCCCGTCGCACTGAACCCCCCACACCGGCTTGGCTCACCCCTATCATACGACGCAGCTTGCCCCCTGCCGTGCGGCACCGCTAGCACCCACACCGGCCTGGCTTCCGCCCGGACTTATTGCACAACGCCACCCTCCCTGTCGCACTGTACCGACCGCACCCGCCTGGCCTATACTCGCGCCGGCCACTACCACATGCCCTGGGCCCATCGCACTTAGCCCCCTGCACTGGCCTCTGCCCACGCGACCACAGTCTCTGGTTGGTCCCGCCGCGTGACGCCGTTTGCACATGCGATGGCCACCACCTAGCTAGGCCTCGTCGCACAGAGCAGCCCGCGCTGGTTTCCGCGCACACGACCATGCCGCCACAGCCTCCACCAGGCCTTGGCCTCGTCGCGTGGTGTCGTGCTTGCGTCGGCCGTTATGCGACCTGGCCCCATCGCTAGGGGTCTCCCATCTCTCTTCTCTCTTTCTCCGTATTCCCTCCCCTCCCTCACCATGCCTAGCGCTGATCAGCTAGCAGTCAAGCACCATGCTACAGCGTGCAGACGATGATGAAGGGGCCGACTGGTGTCGAAGCTCCCAGATCTACATTGGAACACTACCCGATGGCGATGGAGAAAGAAGAAGGCCGACGGAGAGGACGCACTATCTGAGTGGCCGGTGATGGCATCGTGGAGTGGCCAAGGGTGGGGAGAGTAGGGAGGAAGAGGAAGAATATGACAGGTGGGTCCAAGGTTATTTTTACGTTGCACACTATTTCTCTCTTCTATTATACCAGAAATATATATTTTAGTAATTATGGTGTCTAATAGAAAATTACTATATTTTGAAAGTATTTTTTTTTGAAAGATCGATTTTTACCTTGTCCAGAAGCTAAAACCGCAAAGTCACAGTTTTGTAGTAAAATTTACCTAATGGAAATGGTTTACCGAGCTCTTACCATTCTCCGAGTTCTCCCCGAATTTCTCTAACATGCCTTTTAGGGTCAATATTCTTGTTGGAAAGACGCAAGGAATCAAAAGGTTCGTGCATGACACCTTCTAAGAAAGTGAAAAGGTTAGCAAGTGGAGGATCTGTAGCATTGACAGTGATAAGTCAAGAAACCATCCTTGACCAGGGGACATTATCTTCCATGGCCACATGCATGGAATTAAGTGTATTTCTAGCATAATCTGCAACCCAGCAACTGTAAAGTGTGACCAAGTAAACTGTTATATATGTGCATGAAATGTGTTCAATAAATTAAGCTAAAGGGTCAGGGTAGCTTTGAAGTGGAACTTGTACACAGATTTTTCTTGAAAATCAATAATGAAGTTTTCACTGCCAGTACTATTTACTGCCCATGTAAGATTGATGAATTTGGTGATCTCCTGAAACGATGCACAGTGCACCCGACAAGATTGCCCATGCATGGTGGTCTGAACTCTGAAAGCCTGGAACACTGACTACCACCAAGCAGGCTACTCCAAGGAGAGTTTAGCACTAGTGAGAGTGGACCACTTCATGGTACTCTAGGAGATTGATGATTGGACTGTCACTACACAGATCTGCACCTCATCTCAACTCTCAAGCGCTATCACATGTGTATTAATGATGCAGGAAAGCGGTTGTGCACCTAGGGCGTGTCCAGTTAATTGCTAAAAACATAAACCCTCTCATTCCTTGGTAAAATTAAAATTTAGCAAAACGTGGGTGAAGACAGGGAGGCCGACGCGGCTAGATCTGGCGCAGGAGGTCATCACTTGCGATGACATGGTAGGGAGGCCAGCACGGCCAACTGCAACACTAAGGGTGTGTTTAGTTCACGCTAAAATTGGAAGTTTGGTTGAAATTGAAACGATGTGATGGAAAAGTTGGAAGTTTGAAGAAAAAGTTTGGAACTAAACAAGGCCTAGGGAGGTTGGTCCAACCGGCAGCGGGAAGTCAGTGCGGGTGGCAGGGAGGCCGGCCTAGTTGGCGGTGGCGGTAAGAACGCCAGCGCACCAATGGTAGCAGTGGGCTAGTGACAGCGTGTGTCACGCTGCCGAATGCTAGCCGCGCGGGGTTGGAGGGTGGGTCGGTGTAGTGGAGTCCATGGATCGACAATGGATGGTTGGTGATGGAGGAGTTGAGCAACATATGCTGTTTGTTAGGGGGCAGGCAGTAGGTGAAAGCCTAGCCTGGTCTTACCAGGGCGATAATGACGGTGCTTTGGGAGCTATTTCCTCTAATGGGGGCATTGTGGAGATGTCCCTTCCCCTCCCTAGTGGGGCCATCGGGTGAAAGTCTTGTCTTGGATCTCATTGAAACATCGACGGACGGCGGCAGCACTAGCTCTTCATCGTTTTTCTTCCTAGAGACGTCGTCTAGGTGGCCTCTCTATCGCCAGAACCGCTCTCGGACAGGTAGTGTGAAGCCCTTGGATGTTGATGAGTTGGCGGGTCTACGCGAGGGAGAGGGGTCTTTCTTCTCTCTTGCCCTCTCCCTCTTCAGCGTCTCGTTCCAGCGACGTCTAGGAGTCTTTGCTTAGCTATTTTGAGTCAATGTTGGGGGTACAGTTGTAATGGCGGTCGGGTTCAGTGCTAGTCCTTCCCTTGGTTGTGTAGGAAAAAGGCAACGTCAGTGCGTGGTGGAGGTGTTTTTTTTCCTTTTCCTGACTATAATCTTTCAGCATTATAGTTTTTTTAATTTACTCAATGCTTTATTCAATGAAACTTCATACCGCCTAAGTATCGGTTCATTAAAAAAGATTGACAAAGGTAAAATGTGAAGTTGTTGTACTTGGTTTGACACCTATCAAATTTTGGTATAGATTTGTGAAGAAGTTTTTGGAATCACCAAATTTAAAATTTTGGTATAGATTTGTGAAGAAGTTTTTGGAATCACCAAATTTTGATAAGATTGGTAAGGTTGCAATCGTAAAGTCTTGTTTAGTTTGTTCTGTTGTGCTGGATGCAAAACCGACAGTGATGTCCTTTTCCATCCGGGGGAGTGTGGTAACAAGCAGAACTTTAGTCCATGAGGTTTGGTACTTCTCAATTCTAGGAATATACATATATACATATGCGCATGTTAAGTTGATATGTGCATGCCTCTTTAAAGAGTGTGATGTCTTTAACAATATTCTTGTGTTGGTAAGGAGTGTATATATACACTAGTAACTGGAGGAACTGGCTAGGGATTCCCCACCGAGGAGCCGCAGGCAAAAAAAAAAAAAAAAAAAAAAAACTACGTGTCACGTTTTGAGAGGAGGAAAAAAAATATAAAATCAGAGAAAAATGCTACCCTACGAGCTGTTAATATCTATAGATATATATATGCGGTGAATGTGTAGATATTATATATGTCTGCTGTACTCTGAAGGGCTTTGAACTTTTGATGTATTTTTGAGTGTGTAAGAACGTATACTCGTGTGAATATGGTCTCTATTGGTTTGTACATCCAAATGAATTAAAAAATGTTATTTGATTATTACAAGAACATATATACATTTAATTGGAATGCTGGATCTGCATATGCTCGGAGCTAATGATTGTGCGCTTTCATGAAAGA
Source organism: Oryza meridionalis (assembly GCA_000338895.3). Taxonomy (NCBI): domain Eukaryota; kingdom Viridiplantae; phylum Streptophyta; class Magnoliopsida; order Poales; family Poaceae; genus Oryza; species Oryza meridionalis. The sequence goes on from CM002529.2 coordinate 27,023,286, forward strand.
TGTCTCATACGCACACATGGATATATACCACTACGTGTGCGCACCTCACATATCCATGAATGCCTATAACAAACATTCAACCGAATATTCCAAGCCTAGTAAACTCATGCTGAAAATGCTATTGTGTACGCGTGTAATATTCGCGAGCACCAGGGTTTAATATTCACGAGCGTCATGATTTAAACCCGAGTGGTCCATCTACTGGTGCCCCCAACCTATAATGACCGTGCCAGATATTTGCTGTTATGATGCAAAATATTTTCTACTTGATTATTGTGAAAACATTACTTTGCGGTGCGGTCTGGTCTTCCTCTTATATTCAAAACTTAGTAAAAATGTATCATAAATTATTGTATAATGCATGTGGGTCTAGATAGAGGTTCCAATTCATTAAGGGTGTGTTCAACAGTACACCTTTTTCAACTTCTACTGCTGTGTTCGGATGAGGGGTTCCCAACCCCTCTCTCTCGTATTCCGCGCGCACGCTTTTCAAACTACTAAACGGTGTGTCTTTTGTAAAAAAATTATATACGAAAGTTATTTAAAAAATCAAATTGATTCATTTTTTTAAAAAAAAATTAGCTAATAATTAATTAATCACATGCTAATGGACTGCTCCGTTTTCGTATATAAAAAATTTATATACGAAAGTTGTTTAAAAAATCAAATTGATTCATTTTTTTAAAAAAATTAACTAATAATTAATTAATCACATGCTAATAGACTGCTCTGTTTTCCGTGCAAGGAGATGGGTTCCCAACCCCACATTACGAACACACACTCATTTTTCCGCGCACACGCTTCTTAATTTGCTTGGCGTTGTGTTTTATCATAAAAAATTTAATAGGAAAGTTGCTTTAAAGATAATCATATTAATCTATTTTTAAAGTTTTTTAAGCTAATACTAACCTATCGTTCCGTTTCATGTGTTGTGGGAAGGGTTTCCAACCTCAAACGAACACAGCCAAAAATGGTCAATCCTTTAACTTTTTTTAATAAAAATATAGAAAAGTTATATTTTAAAATTTTTAGCTAATACTAACTTGTTGTTTCTTTTATGTGCCGGGAAGGATTTCCAACCCCAAACGAACACAGTAATTTAACGTTTAAACTTGGTCAAACCTTTAACATTTTGACTGCACAGTTTAAACAGTACGTAGCAGCTACCTCTCTGCACATCATGAATAACATGAAGCCTTAGTCCAACACAGTAATTTGTACATGTTTCATTATCTAAAAAAAAAAATAACTGTGCACCACTGCACGCATGTTTCACCTCCCCAATGAACTGGGATCAATGGGATGGCACTGTATATATGCAGACCATATATCACACTCCTTCTCACCATTTCCACTGTAAATTCTTGGCCAGCCATGCAGATGCTGATCTACCATGATCAGCTTGTCTTTTCTCTACTACTCCTTATCCCTTTGTTGCAGATCAGAAAAACCACACTGTTGAGCACGGCAAATGCAGTGACCCACTCCTGCCGGCCGCTGCTTGCATTGCGGGCATGTTTAGTTCGGGAGATGAAAATTTTTGAGTGTTACATTGGATGTTTGATCAGATGTCGGAAGGGGTTTTCGGACACGAATGAAAAAACTAATTTCATAACTCATCTGGAAACCACAAGACGAATCTTTTGAGCCTAATTAATCCGCCATTAGCACATAAGGGTTACTATAGCACTTATGGCTAATTATGGACTAATTAGGCTCAAAAGATTCGTCTCGCGATTTTCCCCCTAACAGTGTAATTAATTTTTCTTTTAATCTATATTTAATGCTCCATATATACTCCAAAGATGCGATGTGATATTTTTGGGTAAAACTTTCGGGGGAACTAAACGGGGCACTACATCCACACGTTGCATCGATCGAACCGCTCGAACTCTCAGAGTCTGACGTTTGTCGTGGTTTATTAGTACACGCCAAATTAAGCACAGCCGGCCGTATGGTACAGCCACTGTTAAAGAGATCGTACAATAGCAACAAGTCAGCTGCTGTATGTACATGTGGAGAAAAAAAAAGAAAAGAGAGCAGGAAAGCGGCCTATAGATTTATAGATTTATAGCCAACTACAATACGGACTCTAATATTGTGGAGAAAAAAAGAAGAAGAGAGAGTAGGAGAGCGGGCTACAGATTTGTAGCCAACTGCAACACAGACTCTAATATATTATGTGTGTATGAGAGTTGGGATCATATATTAATAATGTAGTATATGTTTATAGATATTAGGTAACTATTGTATGAATGAACTATTAGATTGGTTATAAATGAATTAAAGTTAGTAGTTGGTTATACTATTAAACTTGCTCTTACATCGAGTTATACAGTGGCATATGACCCACGGTTTTAATTAAGTACAGTAGTAGTGCTAGTAGCTTACATTTCACGCAGCCACAGATTAGAGAAAAAAACCAATAGACACTTTAAGAAAACGAAATGTCCTTGGCTGCCATACGATTTTTTTGGCGGTCGAAAATTAGCCATCAAGATTAGTCTTTAATTTGGCGGTGCAAACTAGCCGCCTAACATACACATATTTTTTTGGCGGCTATTCTAGAGCCATCGATGATCGATCTACCATAACATTTGGGCCAATTTGGATCACGGGATTATCAAAGGAATTGTGAGGTTTCGCGTCAACAGAGGGTTCACAATTCTTGAGATTTTAAGTCTGATAGTGTTACTTTAGCATAGAAAACAAAACATCGAATCAAAACCAAAGGAAAAGTATCTATCAAAACCAAATAGCTCATGTTTCAACCATTCTTATAAACCAAATAGCTCATGTTTCAACCATTCTTATACATATATTGAACTCCTTAGTTTTTACTTTACAGACTCCTTTAGAGCACATATTAGAAAAATACAGGGAAAAAAGGAAAATACATGACTAGCCAAAACCTATAAGGAAACGGAAAATTTGGTAAAAATGTGCGTATGTTTGGCTGAATAGGTAAATTATAGAAATTTTATTTCAAAAAAGTAATTAGAATATAGACAAAAGAGAAGAGATATAAATATAAATGTTTGTGACTCTCAAAGAAAATGTTTGGAATCCTCCAAAAAATTTAAAAAATGTTTGGAATCATCCAAAAGTTAGAAGAATGAAGAAATCCTATACGAGCTTTGAAACACATTCCTACAATTAATAGGGCTTCAATGGAAATATTTACATAGGATTCAATTCCTTGAAATAACTAAAAAGAATCTCAGTTCCAAATAAACCGTACATTTTTTTTCTAATACTACGACTATTCGTTTGTTCCAAATTAAACTAGCCCTCGCTGAATTGGTGGCGGGAGACAATCGCTATTAATTTACGCTTGATGTAGATCAACAAGTGGAATATTTATGGTACATTTCTTGGCAGACCTAGCTACAGCTCTGCAGTACTGCTGATGCAGCAGCAGTGGCCGATGTGTGGGCCCACAATCCCCATTGCCATTAACTTATCTCCTTTTGCAATCCCTGTTCTACTATGGTGGGACTTCTTTAACACCCACTATTTTGGTTGGAGGGTCCAATGGACGAGCATTGAGATCCTACTGGCCACTAACGATGTAGGAGTATGACCACAAGAGGTGGTTTTTGGCATATGTCCTGTTCTTTTCTTATATATTAAATACAGATTTTACCTCAAAATTTTGCTCGTATGTTTTTCAAACTGTTGAACGGTTTATTTCGTGTGATAAATCTATTAGATAAATCTAATATAAAAGTTGCTTTAAAATATTAGATAAATCTATTTTTTCAAGTTTATAATAATCAAAACTCAATGCGCTAACAGCTTTCTTGTTTTTCGTTTCCTAACTTCATCTTCAGTAAAAAACGATCATCACCTGAGTTCGACTTTTTTTTTTTGAAAAGCAACATGACATATCTGTTTATGTTGCTTATTTTTCGTTTACTTTTCTCTTCTTACCTTTTTAGCTTTCTATTGGTTATATTCCTTTGTTAAAACTAATAGAACTAGTTATACATTCACATGTATAAACATTCCGTTTCCTATACAACTATAAATGGTCCTCTTCGACGAAGTTGGTAACTATAAGAAGCTAATGAGAGTATAGAAAAAGTGAATTTTCTAGCTTATGGTTGCTAATTCATTCTCAACTAGACAATAAAAACTGATTCTTATAGTTTAGTTGAGAATCCAAATTATTTAGAGTTAGAGATTCTCAAAAAAAGCTATAGTTATTTCCGAATAAGGGCTAAGAAGCAATTACAGAATTTTAACTTATGTAACCATATATATGCTCAATTATAGTCCAACCAAAAGATAAAGGAGAGAGATTAGCGCAAGCATTGAACGTACTCCAGTACATTACTGAGCGTTAGCTAGGACTTGCCTCCAGTTTACAGGGTGGAGTACAAAGGCTGTTCACTCTAAAATTGAAAGTTTGGTTAAAATTAATGTGATGCAAAAGTTAGAAGTTTATGTGTGTAGAAAAATTTTGATGTGATAAAAAAATTAGAAGATTAGAGATATATTTTGGAACTAAACACGACGAAACATATGTAGCAGTCCAGTCATTGTGAAAACCAAGTCCAGTAGTACTCCAGTCCTTGTGAACCATCACTTTGCCAACGGCCGGTACAGTCGTACATAGTACAGAGTTGCAGACGCAGTTACAACGCCGCTACGTAGGAGCCTCATCCGTCCCCTTGGCCTCCGTTTTGCCGCTCATTTGCATACTTATATTTTAAAACAAAGATAATATTATCATATAAAAAATAAACTAACTAGCAAGCGGGTTTTTAGCGGGTGGTGGGACCGCTCATTTGCATCTCTAACCGTACCACTCTTACCTTGCACGTCTGCGCATCAACTGATCGAGACTAATACTTGCTGCGTAATAGTACTCCGTTTCTTTCTTTTCAGATTACACGGAATACACACAAGCACACGCGCACACCACTGCACACATACACCTCACCGGCCATCACAGATATCTCCATAAAACGTAACACGCGTTTAAATAGATGAACGTAACAAATCCTGTTTCTTCCTGAATTCAGTAACAAATCCTTACTGAATTCTTATAAATATATCCAGTGGACACAGTACTCGCAAACGACAGGATTTAAATGGTTGCAAATAATGCGCAGATCAACTCCATCACACCAAGATTTGTCGAGTATGTTTTCTCTTGTGTTTTCACCGTAGGTTTGAACTGATGGGCGCCATGCAAGGATGCATTTTTCTATCACCACACGCGCCCATGCTGCAACATGCCACTTGAAAAACTCGTGGGCACGGAAGGATATCATGTCGTTGTGTGGTATGAAAGGATATTACGTGTAGGTTATTGCTGTGGGGTGTGTAAGCTTGAAAGTGTATATAGGATATTACAGCTTGCTGCCAGATCCAGGACGTACTACCAGCATCATTCTGGGATAAAAAATTCGAAACTACAAGACATTAAAACCCTACTTGATAGTATATATTAACCTTCATCAGCTATGATCGCAGCTAACAGGACGAAGCTCTCTATATTTTAGAGGACCCTAGACGAACTTCGTGACATAAGCTCGAAGACTAAAAATATTTGTAGTTATAATATATATCTTTGTAAACCGTGTGTCGTCTAAAGTGATACAAATGAATATGATTAACACGATAAATACCTAAAATCATGAAGTAAATTTAGCTTAAAAAACAAAACAAAATTATGGCTAAATTTTTGGACTAAACAGGTACAAATGAGAAGATGAGAAAATCGCGGGACCTCACTCGAGGCCCTAGCTACGATAAAGTAATGTGTAGGCCGTAGGTGATCACACAACCAGCCTAGCCCTTGAACTGGCCCTGCCGACCAAGCCGGTGTCTACATCGAAGCTAGCTAGAGTGTTATTATATATGTTTTTTTTAAAAAAACACATTTCAGGCTTTTGGAATTAACCATTAATTAATAAAATATATTTTTACTAACTAATGATAATATTAATCTTTGATTAATCTTGGTTATTGGTGGCTGACACTATAGGGGATGCCAACATTCAGTTAACCTGTGTTTCTTCTCCCCTTGCGTAAAGAAAACGAGTAACATTCACACGCACATGTCCTTCGAGATTCATAGCAATGTAGCAATGTGTTAACTTCGTAAGTTATATATTTGAATCGTTCAGGACAAATTATATTAATTATCTACAATTTTCACCCAACTTCTTCACACTTTCCCTTCTCTTTTTGAGCTATAGCTCTAGCACGTTGCTAGAATCAACAAACAAGAGACAGTTCTGCAATCGCCTGGCGTTTCCTGGACGATGCCAATGCCTGCTGATGAAGGTAGTAGCGACCATGTTTTGGCCTTGTTTAGTTCCAAACTTTTTCTTCAAACTTTCAACTTTTTCATCACATTAAAACTTTTCTACACACATAAACTTCCAACTTTTCCATCACATCATTCCAATTTCAACCAAATTTTGGCATTGTTTGTTTTCAATGTGAAGAATCTCTGCGTCTCTGCGCCTGTTCCAACGACCGATCCTCAAAAGATGAGGCTAGCTTAGCTTTGTTTTGTTGTTGCTGCTCTGCTGCACGCTTTGGCCTAGCTAGCTGCGTTTTGCTCCTCTCGATGGGCTGCTTCCTGCATGTGTCTGAGCAAACACAGCAGGCTACAGTAGCTCTCAATATGGGATGTTCTATAATGTGTTATGTGTGTGCAATGAAGCACTTTTTTAAAAGTGTTTTCAGACATTTATTGTTTCTCATTTAAAACACATGAATGATAAAATCACATAAATAGAATGGAAGAGTTGATGAAAATGCTTGTATATGAAAAAAAAAGAGTTTTTAGTAAAAACATAACAAAAATAGAAAAATGACCATTTCAATAGACATGCAAACCAGAAAAAAATTAGCAAACCTCGGGTTAACCTCTCGCACTTAAATCCATCCATGCATGCACGCAATAAAAAAAGGAAATTATTGGCTCTTTGACTTTACACGACGATCAAACATAAATATTTTTCTTTTGGTAATGTGACGATCAATTGTGAATGGAGTGAGACTAGAAAAGCATCTGGTGGAACCACGGTGGCAATACGTACTTTTCATTCCTATGCATGTGTTGAAGTTATCGTCTTATACACGATCCAAATCATTGTGTCCATAGATAGCTGTGTGCATCTAGTTGATGTAGAGACACGATAGAAAGATGAGGTCTTTATGCAGAAGTAGGGGTTGAGGAAAGGAAGGAGGATAAGTCACTCTTTTTAGTAGTAGGGATATTGAAATATTGCTGAAGGCATAGTTTCATACTCCCTCCGTTTTATATTATAAGACTTTCTAGCACTCCGTTTTATACAACCTGAAACGGAGGAAGTAATAAGTTTGGATACTTCTATTATTATAAAAATATATGTTAACACTAATTAAGTTGTATGGTAAAGTCTGCCTCATGTGTAGCCAACGTGTCTTGTTAGCCATTAGCCAACATCAATTCCTGTGACAAGTCACTACTCGTCCAGAGGGGAATTTTACCATGAACCAAAGAAACATGTCTACATGTATCATTCTCCAATCTTTCATCATGTCCTGTTTGGCATATGCATGCTTTGGATGCTTTTGGACGAGTACAGCAACCGGTGAATTTTGCTGGAAAATATGAGTACTCCATGACGCGGAGGCAGTGCGGCCGCACACTGGAGATCGAAAGGACACTGCCGCGGCCGGCCGCAAGAATCCAGATGCATCCGTCCGGGCGAGCCGCCGTCCTATGAACAGCCGTGCGGTCCTATCATCCAGCCAGCCGGCCAGTTTTTCTTCCCAAAAGGACCCTCTCATTTAGAGCGTACGATCGATCCATCGATGGAGTACCGAATTAACAATTTCTCCCTTTAAAGGTATAAGCATTTCTACCATTTATGTTTGCTCTGTCTTGAAATGTGGAGAACAACATCCTATGGTTAATGCGAGCGGCCTCTAAAAGAAAAGGATAATAAGACGGCTCCCCAGTTCTCACAGCATATACGCTGCGTTGCTAGTTGTCTTCCAAGTTCTATATTTGCTCTGGCCATCTTTCCTAACAGAAAATAAGAAAGTTGTCGTTTTGAGTTGGTTGAGAAAGTTGTTGTTTTGGAAGGCAACTGCATCACTTCTGTCACATCTACTTCTCTCTCTCTCTGATGAGACTCAGCCACAATTTGCTCCTCCTATCTGCTTATTGTGTCGTGCCAAAGTCCATAGAGGGTAGATATATGTGTGTGTCAGGCGTCGGTGGCCGATGATAGAGATATGGTTGGATGGAGAAAGCTGTAGGTGGCCACCTCGCTCACGGGGCATAAGGAGTTGGTGGTGGAGTTGCTTCATGTGGGCCTCAAGGTTGTCGTGTTGGCGACGCTTTGAAGCCATCGTGATCTTTGCTAGCCATCTCATTGCTCGCCAGTATTCTGTGTAGGTACATTATGGGCATGTCATTCTTGAGTAGCACCTATAGATATTAGGTTCGGTGCTTAGATAATAGGGTCTAATACGTGGGATATCTGGTCTAGTATCTGGCACTTGGTATCAAAGTATGAAAAGGGAAGCGAGCCATCGCTGCTTAGTGGATCGGCCCACTTGTATCCCCACATACCAATACAAACCTAGGAAGACTATAATATCTCCACTTTATTAAATCTCAATTCAACTATTTCTCTTTTTTTTTTACTCCCAATGCATTTATTCCCTTCAGTTCTATATTTTTTTTATGTTTTGGACAAGGTTAATTAAAGTCAAACTTTTATAACTTTAACTATCAATATCAAGAATATTTAGTTTAAATGCACTAAAACAACGTAGACATATTTATCTTATAAAGAACTATACTAAGGCATGGTTTAGTTCCCAAAATTTTTTCCCCAAAAACATCAGATCGAATCTTTGAACACATACATGGAGCATTAAATATAGATAAAACCAAAAACTAATTGCACAGTTTGCATGGAAATCGCGAGACGAATCTTTTGAGCTAATTAGTCCATGATTAGCCATAAGTGCTACAGTAACCCGCATGTGCTAATGATGGCTTAATTAGGCTCAAAAGATCTATCTCGCAGTTTTCAGGTGAGTTATGAAATTAGTGTTTTTATTCGTGTCCGAAAACCCCTTCCGACATCCGGTCAAATATCCGATGTGATATCCAAAAATTTTCTTTTTGCTAACTAAACATGACCTAAAATTTAAAATGTATTTATTTATTGTATATATTATAATAGAAAAACATAGTTAAAGATATATTTTGGAGACCGTATCATTGTTTAAAAGTCAAAATTATGGAACCGGAGGGAGTATTCCCTAATTTTATAAACTCTGATATAATAATTACTTAAAAATAAATTTAATTTTGATACCCGGTAAAGTTAAAAAATAAACTTATTCCGATACGTTTTAGTAGTAATTGTTTTTTTATGAGGAGTCGTAAGTAAGAGAGGACATCTCTTCATCTTTTTTTAACGCGCAAAAAGATTACACGTCAATATATTAGAAGAAAACATAGTTTGGTTACACAACGCAAACGGTTAGAAGGCTGTTGTCAAAGGTCAAGGAAAAAAAACAAATATAGAAAAGATAAGCTACTGAGAAAAACAAATACTCCTATCGCAAGGGAGGGTGGGGGTAGGAGGTCCCACTACACTCCGCCCTGTGCCGACATCTATTTAACTTATCGGGTGAGGATCCTCCATCATAATATCACTACTATTACAATCATATTCCTAATATGTGGGATATCACCCTTTTATTAACTTACACGTTAACGGCTGTAGTGATAGTGTCGTGTAACGGCTGTAATGATAGTGTCGTTATAGAAGAGGTCGAAAACTCCACAGCCCCACCTCTCTAGCTTGAGTGTCACTGGAGTCCGGTGAGCCGAACCTGATTGAGAGATCGAGTTTAAGAGGTGAGCTTATATTAGGCACAGCACCCCACACCAACATTCACATTCAGTGCACCCCAAACACCCAAGAACTACTTTTTTCTCCTGTACTCTCTCTCTCTCTCTTTCTCCCTGCAGCTGCTGCCTAGCTCCAGTACGGCCACCGTCGTCGATCGGTCTCTCTCTCACCGGATCCGAGAAGCAAAGAACCGATCTTTTTTCTTCTTTTCCCCCTGCGTGATGCTTCTTGTTTACTACTGCAGTGCAGGTTTGTTGATCGACCTTGGGGTGGAGGGAGGAGGGTTGCATATGAAAGGCGAGATTGTTGACAGAAGAGAGTGAGCACACGGCGCGGCGGCTAGCCATCGGCGGGATGCCTGCCCCCGCCGCGTGCTCGCTCCTCTTTCTGTCAGCATCTCTCTCACTCCCTCCCCGCATCCCCCGCCCCGATCTCGCGTCGATCTCATCTCCGGAGAGGAGCCATCTTTTAATTTGTTTGATTTGATTTGATCTCGTTTCCCTGAATTTCTTGGTGGAAACCCGCGCCGACACGCGTGGCTTTTCTTTTTTTTCTTCTTGTGCAGGGACAGGGGGAGAGAGAGAGAGAGAGAGGGGTAGCAAGGACATGTCACTTCCTTATCTTCTAGATATGCACGCACCGATTGCACGCAAAACATTTTTTGTTTGTTTTTCTCTCTCTTCTTTGATTCGATTTGAAAACATCTCTTTCTTGCTGTCATCACAGCCTTGCATGCCGGGGGGCTACTACCGAGGAGATCAGCGATTATTGCTGATATGATGCTGCTGCTGATGGAGTGATGGCAAGGAGGAGGAGGAGCAAGATGAGCATTTGATGTGGTAGGTTTCTTCTTCTCAATCCTCTCTGATGAGAGATGGAGGAGTACTGTAGTAATTTTCCTCCTCGATCTCTTCCTTTGCCTTGGGAGCTGAATCAGTGAAGCGGCCAGTACACTGCTCCACTGTAAGGATTTAACAGAATAAAACTGCACAGCTTCTCATCTCCGTATTCATCATTCACTTCTCGTACCTCTACTTCTATAGTTTTATCTCTCTCACTCACTCTCACTCTCTCACTGCTTCTGCTCATCTTCTCCCCCTACTTCTGCTCTCTACTCTCTACCTAGAATGCTCATTCATTAATCGTTCTTTATTTAGTTTCATGGTTGTTTAAGGGGTTCTTGGCGTTTGATGATGAACTGATGATGATGATCCAGTGCTGCTAGCTGGGCTTGGTGAGCTCCTGCTGGCTCAAAAATGGAGCATGGAGGTCACTAGGAGGAGAACCATATTTGGCAAGGACGGTGGTCTCGCCTTTGCTTTGGCCAGATCTGGTGGTTTGTATATATCTCTCACACATTTGGCCTTTTTGGTTTTTGGTTGCCCCCCCCCCCCCCCCCCCCCCTAGCTCCTTGATGTGCTCATCTTGTACCACCTCTCTTCATCTATCTATCTATCTCTCTCCATAGGAAGGGATTATTGATGATGAGGAGGGGTAAAATTGGATGCCTTTTGATGCATGTATGCTTGGTTTTATCATCCATTCACTTGCTTAGTGTTGAAAGTGGTCCAAGCTTAGCTTCCTGAGACTAGTCGTCTGAGTGACCCATTTGCTGCTGTTCCCTTCCTTTTTCTTTCAGGATGATAAACTACTACATGCATGATATAATGGATAGCAGAAGCAGGAGCACTAGCTGCAAGTCTCTGCAATATCACCAATACTAAGGTAAATATATATCCATGCAAAAAACTATGTATGACTGAGTTATTTGAGTTTTGTTTTTAAAAGTTCTTGAGGTGTGTGGGAACTTACAGTTGCATTTGCTCTTGGATTTGGAGGTAAACATTATTTGAAGTTTTGAAATGTTTGCAACATTTTTTTTTTGAGAAGTGCATGCACTAGTACTGCAACATTCGGGTGAAAGAAAGCTGCATGCGTTGTTTGGCATTTAAAGGTCATACCATGAGATCAAAACATTCTTTTTTTACGCTTCAGTGCAGTGCATAGGCTGGATTGGTTATGCTCCAAGTATTATCATCTGATGATAGACTATACAGTTTAGTTAGGGTGTATTTAGACCCTGTGTGGGTAATTAGATGATCAGGAGCATATAATCAAGGTTCAGACCAACCATGATGCTAGAAATAATACTTCCCTTTTGGTGCTAGCTAGCTAGGTGCTAGGTGGAGTATCATTTTGTATGATTTCTCCCCTAGCTAGCAAAGGAACGTCCATGCATGCATGTTTTTTTTACAAATGTGTGGGATCCATAGCTATCTCCATTATTTACTGTTCTTCAGACTGGAGCTTAATTTTTCCCAAATATTAAGTACATATGTGGGTTATTTTGATCGATTGCACTACAACATATATATTAATCTTTCTCTACTGAACTTTGATTGGGAAAATGATAATACAAATTATATAAGTGAGAAATATATCAATGCTGCTAAAGTTGAACATGCCACATGAAGCAATATTGTGCAGATCGATGAGGCAAACAAGACTTGCAATTTTGCATGTTTTGTGCCACTATGAGGAGCGAATATGCCTCCATTGCACACCAAATTTTTGTTATGTATTGTTCCAAAGCACTCTATAGATAAAAGAAAAAGATAACAAATTACGGTTTTATTTTTCTCATTAATTTTTTTTGCAGTATAAAACTGAATTCTTAATTTACACCCATGCACCAGCAATCACTCTTTATTAATTGTCCCACATCGGGCTGCTAGATCTGTCGCTTCGACATAAAAACTATGTTCTTGGTTGCATCAATGTGTGTAGAGTTACAATATTTAAATTTCATGATAAAATAATAAGCTTTATTTATTTTGTGTCAACTAGTAGCACATGTATATGAGTATATTGGTCATATCTTCCTAATAGATGGGCAATTGAATGCAAGAAAATTATTCCTCCAGATCCTCAAATCCTACGCATTGAAGTGAATTATTGTAGTTTTGAGGATGGCATGGGCTATGCATATATATTACTTCAGTCTGCTCAGTATATGTTTACTTTCAAAACGATTGAAATATTGAACTAACTAATCCTCCTGCCATAAATATTTGACGTTTAGAACAAAATTTGGTCAAGTTTTGGAAATGCTTAGTTTAAAAAAATTCTCAAATGCTTAGTTTAAAAACAAAAGGAATGGCATACACAAAATATTTGCCTCAGAAAGTAATATTATAATATCATAAGCCTATTAGATTTATGAACTTATTATAATATAAAATTGATGTCCGGAATTTCAGAAATTTGACCAAATCTTGTCTTGAACATCAAATATTTATGATCGGAGGGGAATATATATGTGCACATGAAAAAAGGGTTCACAAAGACTGCATGGATATCCTCCAAACAGGATTGTCTTTATTTTCTTTCGGGAAAAGTCCATATAGTTAGAATTGTGTTTTAGTTAAGGACTTGTGGTAGAAGTGTAAAATCGTGTAAAAAAAATGTCCCTATGTTTGTAATTATACCCCATTCACGCCTCTCACTTCATACAAGTAACTTAAGGAGATACTACATTTTTTCTCTATATTTCATTATCTTTAGCTATATCTGTTTTTACAAAAAGTGGCCAAATTGCTGCCTTTTACTCCTAATTTCTTTGTTCAACATATTCTCGAACTGAAGCATGTATTTACTCAAGCTTCATCAGCTAATTTATAGAATATATCCACTTCATAAATCTTGATGTCACCATTTAGTGATGGTCACTTGCAAGTTGAGTCGATGAACCCGTCAATGAATAAGAGTACGCAAAAACTGACACAAATAAAGTAACAAATGTCCTCTGGCTCAATTCACTACTTCAATATACAAGTAAAACAAGATAGAGATGCGATTGAAGGACGGTTTGCTTGTTTGAGCCAAGTTCTACACATGTTGCCTTTAACATTTGTGAGTCAATATCTCTCTCTGGGGATTACTATTGACTTACTTTCACTATGTAAGGTTTGGTTTGAGATATGAATGTTAAATGGCCCTAATACATGTTTACATCCTTAGCAAGCATGAGAAAACAATCTTCCACCAAAAGTTCCATATGCTTCCACCAAAAATGCCTTTCACGGATTACAATACATGCAAGTAATAGTAATATTCAGTAAGTGTGAAGTTGACACTAAAATAACCCTGTGATGAATACAGTTTGCAATGAGAAATATTACTACCTCTGTCCCATAATAGTTGTCTTTCTAGGATTCAAAATTTGTCCTAATTAATATACTTGTCACTACAAAGTACTAGTTGTCACATCCATTCCTTTATATTCAAATTTCTTCCTTTTCTACCCCTAAACTACTACTCCACTCCTAACCATACACCATTTAATGTGGGATATTAGTCTTTTTTTCTCAGACCTTAGTCCATACTAAACTATCTAGAATGAGGGCGGAGGGAGTAATATAACAATCATTTCCCTGTCACTGAATTTGGTCACTTAAGTACATTGCTTTTTTACGAGCCTGTTATGTATGTCTTTATTGATGCTATGTCACGTGATTCCATAAATAGCTACTGGAAACTTATCAGATAATGTATCTGTCATCAATTCATCTCATGTGGGAAATTCTTCCATTAGCAGTGGGTTTTATTTTCTCTTTCCAGTAAGCTATTGTGATTTTCATTCTCCCATGAAGGATTTGAACATTGGTGTTTTAGGAGTTTTTCTAACAATGTTTTGTCAATGTGAAGTGTGCTAAAAACAACCTGTCTTGAATTGATGGGTCTTTTACCACTTACTGGTTTCTATTACAGATAAGATGTTGTCAAGTTGAACAAACTTAATAAAAATATACTTCTCGGAGGCACATTCTAATATATTCTACAATACCTTGTTGTTGTTTATCCCCTACTCTCTTTCTGAGATTTGCTCATATATCAATGTGAAAAGTGGCAGTACCACTGTACCTTTGTAGTGCCATTTGTAGAAAGATTCTTCCATTTCTTTCTGGAAAGCACCGATTTAAGCATGTAGTATCTGACGTTAATTGCAACTTCTTTCTCAGCCTAACTGCAAAACATGCTCTCTTCAGATATTGCCCGTTTTCACCCACCCTTTTTGTGATTTGGGATTAGCTAGACAGTAAAATGAATGATTTTAGTATACACTGTCTATCTTCAGTGGATTATGTGTATATGTGTTCTCAGTTCTCACCAGATAAAACAAAAACAACTTGGCAAATTCAGTGTTTAAAGAAAAGGTCTACAAGACTACAAGGCTGCATACAAGGAACTGGTGCCCCAACCTTGTACCGCTTAAGCCGTATAAGCGGCTGATTATACCGGATAAGTGTCCAATTATGCCGCATAAGCGCTATAGGGTGGGGTGACTACACGAAACCACATACCGCTTTTTAAAACATTGGCTGTATAGTTTTAACATCCAAATTGTGTCTTTGTTGTTATTCAGCTCTATCTGCCTATCTACAGTGAGATTATGTGTATGTGTCTTCTCTCCAGATAAAACTAAAATTAACAACTTAGACAAATTCATGGGCTGTATAATTTTAACATCCACACTGCCCTGTTATTCAGCAGTACGGGTGCACACGATGAAGAGGAGGGAGAACAACAGCTGAAAATAAGTGAAACATAGGCTGCTTCTGCGGTATTGATCATTTCTAACAGTTGCTGTCATAGAAGGCAAATGCATCTGCAGGTAATGACTGATTAATTTAGGGATATCTCCATTTTGAAAAATTCAGGCAAATGATGCTGAAATCTATTATACTTTATTACTATATTGATCATCCCCCTTATTTCTTTTTTCAGCTTACATGGAGCATTCTGCAAGAGTATGTTTGGTGATAACTGAATTTTTAGAGGATGTACGTGTGCAACCAATTCTCGCACGCAAGTGCATCGCGATAGGGGAGTTTGGTGTTCACTGAATTCAAACCGTTCCTTTCAAGCAAGAAGGGTCCTGAAGGATCTAACAGCTTCAAATCATACAATCTTTGCACCTCCCTTTTATTCGGCTGGAACTATTGAAGTGTCACTTTCAGGATGGTTAAGCTTGTGCTTTAGGGGAAAATTTCAAAACTTTTGCATTTTTTCCTTAGCCTTTCTTTGTCAGTAGTACCAAACTGCACCTTTATTTCCAGTGTTCCTGGAGAAACGTCACGCTCAATATTAGTTGACCATATACACAAATTCTTTGCTTCCAAGGTATCATTTTCCTTTTGCAGATTTGGACATTTTTTGCCATGCCAAAGATCTCATCTTTTACAGGCTCCCAAAGAGCATTGGTAGTTGGTAGTACACTGGTACTACTAGTACCAAATGACTGAAAAAGAATGGTTAGTAGTACTAGTGCTGCCCATGAGTACTTTGGTTGTTGCTCTTGTCATCTTCCATGTTAATTACTCCTATTTTGCTGTCTGGTACCTTGGATAGTTCAAAGTTTCTGCAAGCTTTGCAAACCTCCAAATACAAGGTAATGGACTACTATTATAATGGATAATCAAAGGAGCTGTCACTTGTCTAATCTCCATGAAAACAAATGCAAAGCTAGGACAGACGTGTCCTGAATCTCCAATATAATACAGGGGATTGCATAGGCAAACGTTCTATTGTACCTGATGAATGTTGTAAAGAACTCTAATACAGTTCAGTGTTCACCAACTAACATGTGACATTACCTACTAATCACTGTTATCTTTAGACACGTTTCGTCAGATAACATATCGAAGCTTAGCGGTGTACTTGTAATGTGATTTGTTATGGCAGTCTTTGTAGTTTGTACTAAAATAATTGCAACATATATATAGCATCGCATGTTAGTTTTCCGAACATCTCGATCTCATTTTCGGTAGCTTCAATTCAACATTTAGGCCTTTTTGGTGTTTGGACTGTAGGATTTTATAGCTCCTTTGAAACGCATTATTTTAAAAACATGGAACAGAAAAAAAATACATAAAACAGGGTCAAATTTATCATAAGAATGTCAAGAAAACATGAACTTTTCAATATTCTTGTTTGAATGTTTTACAGGTTGGCATGTCAACTTTATCATAAGAAATGCCAAAATACATGAATTGTTCAATCTTATAGTTTAGGTGCTTTTACATGAAAATATTACAGGAATTTGGAGAGAGATTGGGACCAAGGAATTTTTCAAGAGGTTTAACTTCATTATAGATTTCGTCCAAAATTACTATGATTTATGTCATTCTATAGAAATTCTAAAGGGTTCATTCCTTTAATCCGACAAGCACTGAAGCACATAGGAAATATTTTACAAAGGATTAATATAATACCCTATAAAATTCCTCCGCCATATATCCTTTTTTTCAAAGGAGCCCTTAATAGATTTCTCTCTTAGGATGTGAATTTATTCATTCATGTGATAATTCTGTAAAATCCATGTACATTTTAAAGGAGCTCTCATTAGTCCTCAATATAATATCTGGCAACATATATGAACACATATCAAATTATAATATAACTATGGGCAGTTTTATGAAACTATAGGAGTACAAGTCAAAAACCTGTATGCAGCCCTTTTGTAGACCTTGGTTTTGTTCAAAATTTATACCTTTTCAACCCAAGAAAAGTTATTACTCGCTCTGTCTTAAAATATACTATCTCCATTTCAGATTATAAGACTTTCTAACATTACCCGCATTTATATAGATGTTAATGAATCTAGGCACACATATGTGTCTAGATTCATTAACATGTTGTTGATAGAAAATACGAGGCCTAGGAGATCTGCTTAACTCCAGTGCAGGTCCAAAACTCGCCTTCGGATGTATGAGCGTGCCAGTTGATTTGATCCTGCAATCAACAAGAAATAAAGACAAAGAAACCGCAATTAATCCTATAAATGATAGCCGATCGGCTAGGTGCCGATGACATATCATTTATTTGAGGCCGATGTCATGTGTACATCGATCGGCAGTCGTGAATAATTAAAGAAGAACTAAATCTACTCGATCGGCTGTAGATATTAACAATATATAACCCTTATGTCGATGTATACTTAAATCAAGTGATTGGGATAAATCGGTCGCCATGCCGAGACAGTATAAATCACTTAGATCGAAATATAAATTATCAATAGAACTATATACGTTCATAGCATAGCCGATCAGATAGATCTAGCATGTATCGGCTAATACTCCGATACCACTCCATATTAAGATATTAAAGCAAGTAGAATATATTAAACAGAAGCATAATATACTTAAATGCAACAAGATCTTAATATAAAGGGCATATTTAACATGTCAATCATGCATATAAGGTAAAAGAAGTTAAATCAGGTAAGATCGGCTGAAACCCCGATGCTACCCTAATCGGCAACCAGGAAGCAGGCTAGAGATGGATATTCTAAGCACGACTTAATAGATCAAACTCAACTGATGCAGCATTAAATATGAAAAGAAAAACAATATCTGGACAATCAAGCCGCTAGATGTTTCATAGAGTGGTAGATATCTTATACAATCCAAGCTAACGTCGCTATTTAACCTAATTGGCCGCCTTCTATTAACAGATGTTAGCCGATTGTAGGTTAGATGACGATATTACCGAAGATTATATAAGATATATGATAACTTGACTAATTACATAAACAAGATTAGAGTATCATAAAGATGGAAGCACTAATCCCGAAAACACAAGTCGCCATAACAAGTTTTACCTCTTATTGAAGATCGAAACCAATGCAGCTCAACCCGAAAGCAAGAACTCGTCGAAATAAAACTAAAGCAAAAAGGGTGGCGATGCGCCGAAATTGTATTGAACGTGAAGATGATTACATAGACCCCGGGTGTACATATTTATACCCATGGGTTGATACAAGTCCTTGTCGGACAAGAAAGAAACTTTCCTAAAGATAAAAGGAAAAGATAAAGTCCTTATAGGACACTAAACACACTTTCCTAAAGATAAAAGGAAACTAACAAACTATTCCTAATTAATAGATAAATTGCCATGCCGCATTCTCTTTGAACTCGGTCTCTTCTGGATAAGTTTCCTTTAGTAGATCAATTTTCTTAACCGAATATAGCAAGAATCCGACAACTGACGACTTGACAACTCTCATCGGCTAATCTCAGGACTTCAAAGCCGATGCTGATTCTAAGCCGATGACTACTCCGGACTTACCAAATTTCACTGTTAACACATGTATATGAATATGGGCAATGCTAGAAAGTCTTATAATATGAAACGGAGAAAGTAGCAATCTAGTATCGGATGAGATACATCCTAATAATACGAATCTTTATAAATGGTCCGTTCAAATTTATCAGTACTAGAATATGTCACATCCGATATAAGATTCTTACGTTTTAGGGCAGACGGAAGTACTTAGTATTTCCTTCCCCTATACTACAAAACGAGTTAGGCGAGCCTCGTCCCACCGACAGGTGGGTCCCACCATGCACCAACAGAAAACCGCGCGGAACAAAGCCGAGCACAACCCGGTCGGAAGCCGCCTCCCCACTTCGTCCCGACGCCGACGGCCTCGCCGCCGCCTCCTCCGCCGCGCCGCGTGATCCTAATCGCGATCGCCTCCATGCTACCCACCCCTCTCCTCCGATCCCCCTAACCACCCCGCCCGCGCGCGCGCCGCGGCCATGGCGCCCCTCCTCCTCCTCCTCTGCCTGGCTTCACCGCCGCTGGCGATGGCCGCGGCGGGGGCGGCGTGCGGGACGAACACTAGCCTGATGGGGTACGAGGCGGACCTGTGGATGTCGCAGCACCAGCTCCGCGGCCGCGTCGAGGTGCTCGACGGCTGCTCGTTCCGCGTTGCGGCGCTCGACCTCCTCGCGGGGTCCGCGTCGGCGCGGTGGTGGCGCGCGGAGGGGCCCGACCTCGACTCCCTCGCCCGCGGAGCGCCCGCCGCGGGCGACCCGCTCAACCGCACCTTCCTCTCCGAGTCCCTCGTGTTCCGCCTCCTCCCGGGCGTGTCCTGGCCGCTCGTCCCCGTCCTCGCCGCCTTCGACCCCCTGACCTCCTCCCTCTTCGGCTTCGTCCGCCTCTCCAACGATTCCTCCGCCGATTCCGAGGCGCCCACCATGTTCGACTCGTGCGCCCAGCTCTCGCCGCGGCTGCGCGTGCGGTGGACGCTCCACGACGCCTCCGACTCCATCGACATCGGCCTCGAGGCGGCCGTCGGGTCGGAGTACTACGTGGCGTTCGGGTGGGCGGCTCCCGGCGCGGCCGAGCCGTCCATGATCGGCGCCGACGTCGCCGTCACGGGGTTCACGGAGGACGGCCTCCCCTTCGCCGACGACTACTACGTCACCAAGTACAGCGAGTGCACGGTGCGCGCCGACGGCGCCGTCGAGGGCGTCTGCCCGGACACGATCTACGAGCGGGGCAACGAGACCGCCGCCGGAGTGGTCAACAACACGCGGCTGGTGTACGGCCACCGCCGCGACGGCGTCTCGTTCGTCCGGTTCTCGCGGCCGCTCGTGTCGCCGGACAAGAAGTACGACGTGCCGGTCAACGCCACGGCGAACATGACGGTGATCTGGGCGATCGGGCTGCTCCGGCCGCCGGACTCGCTCCAGCCATACTACCTCCCTCTGGGCCACGGCGCGCCGGCCGGGACGGCGTTCGGTTTCGCCACGCTCAACGTGTCGTCGTCGGCACCGGCGGCGAGCGGCGGGTGCGTCGGGCCGCTCGACGCCGAGGACAAGGAGGACCAGGACAGGATCACGGCGGAGCGGAACACGCCGCTGGTGGTCACCGCCGGGCCGTCGCTGCACTACCCCAACCCACCCAACCCGGGCAAGGTGCTCTACATCAACAAGAAGGAGGCGCCGCTGCTCAAGGTGGAGCGCGGCGTGCCCGTCACCTTCTCCGTCGAGGCCGGTCACGACGCGCCGCTGTACATCACCTCCGACGCCGTGGGCGGCAACGCCACGTCCCGGAACGCCACCGAGGTCGTCTTCGCCGGCGGCGCCAGGGCCGAGGGCGTGCCGGCGGCGCCGGCGGAGCTCGTCTGGCTCCCCGACCGGAACACGCCCGACGTGGTGTACTACCAGTCGCTCTACGACCCCAAGATGGGGTGGAAGATCCAGGTCGTCGATGGCGGCCTCAGCGACATGTACAACAACAGCGTCCTCCTCGACGACCAGCAGGTGACCTTCTTCTGGACGCTCTCCGGCGACTCCATCAACATCGCCGCCCGCGGCGAGCGGAAGAGCGGCTACCTCGCCGTCGGCTTCGGGAGCGCCATGGTGAACAGCTACGCCTACGTCGGGTGGATCGACGGCAACGGCACGGGCCACGTCGCCTCCTACTTCATCGACGGCGAGGACGGCGCGGGCGTGCACGAGACGAGCGAGAACCTCACCCACACGAGGTGCCGGTCGGAGAACGGCGCCATCGTGTTCGAGCTCACGCGGCCGCTGTCGCCGTCGTGCTCCGGCAGGGTGGAGTGCAGGAACATCGTCGACCCGACGACGCCGCTGCGGGTGATCTGGGCGATGGGCTCGCAGTGGTCGTCTGGCCGGCTCACCGTGAGCAACATGCACTCCATCACCAGCAACCGCCCCGTCCGCGTCCTCCTCCTCGCCGGCACGGCGGAGGCGGAGGAGGAGCTTCGCCCGGTGCTCGCCGTCCATGGATTCATGATGTTCGTCGCGTGGGGGCTCCTCATCCCCGGTGGGATCATGGCGGCGAGGTACCTCAAGCATCTGAAGAGCGGCGACCTATGGTTCCAGGCACACACCTACCTGCAATCCTCAGCCATGGCCGTCATGTTCTTGGGATTGCTCTTCGCGATCGCTGAGCTCCGTGGCTTCTCCTTCAAATCCACGCACGCAAAGATCGGCACCGCGGCATTTGTACTCGCTTGTCTGCAACCGATTAATGCTTATCTCCGACCGCATTTGCTCGCGGAGAATGGCGAGATGATTCTGTCAATGAAGAACAGGGTGATCTGGGAGTATCTGCACATTATCACCGGGAGATCAGCTGTGGTAGTCGGCGCCATTGCACTCTTCACCGGCTTGCAGCATCTTGGTGACAGGTATGGCAGCAAGAACATCAAGGGGCTAACATGTGGGCTGATCCTGTGGGCTGTGGGTGTCACATTGGTGGTTGTTTACCTCGAGTTCATGGCGGCGAGGCGAAGAAGAGGCGGCGGCGCAGATGGCCTTTCGGGTAAATGGGTGCTTGGCAACACTGATGAAGATGATTCAGTTGATCTTTTGCAGTCCACTAAAATGGAGTCTGATTCGATTGAACCAATGGAGGTGCAGCTTGAGCCACTGAAAGGTTGATGCATTTTCTTTTTCAGTATACATAAGAGGATTTTAGATTAGATTCTTTATAGATAGTGAAAAATGGAGTTATACATGTCAACATAAAGGGATTATAGATAAAGTTATCTGTCAGTACCTGGAATTGGAGAGAGCTTCCAATTTGGCTTCATAAGGGTGTATAATAGGTTTTTATTTTTCATCTTATTTGGACTTAGGTCAACCTTTTCTTTTGAAACCTCCTAACTTGGTAGTGACTATGGTCTGTATGTATATTTGTACAATTTTGGTATAGCTAAAAGAAAAGGTTACACTTTCTTTAATTGTTAACTGTGTGATTCATACCTGACGATGTTTTACATCAGACCAATGGTGCAACTGTACATAAAGTAATTGAGGGCTATCTGCAGTTTGAAATTGTCTTGTCCGTGCTATGTTTCAGCTTTGTTTCTTTAGAAAGGTAAGTTTGACATTTGTGCATGCCAATTCATATGCTGATATGCATTTCAGCATTTGGTAGTTTGGCACCAATGGGAGATGGCCCAACGTTAGGCCTTTCTGCATCCTGAAATGCCTGCTCAACTCAACTGATGTGATAGACAAACTGAAAGCAACACACTTTATGCCACATTACTAGAAATGCACATAGGCTGTGTTTAGTTGGATCCAAAGTTTGGATTTTGGTTGAAATTGGAGATGATGTGACTGAAAAGTTGTGTGTGTATGACAGATTGATGTGATGGAAAAGGACTGAAGTTTGGATCCAAACTTTAGATCTAAACAGAGCCATAGTTTCATGCTAAAGCAACTGTGCTAACCTTTTTTTATCAGCCAAACACGGATTGCGTTATGCCGTCCTGACACGCACATCTGTTCTAACTTCTAGGTTGTTGTCTACATGTCTTCCAACTTCAACTAATGTACTTTAGTTTGTTGACCCTGTGGATTGTCCATTTACAACGATGAGTTGGCTCCAAACAAAAACAATTTCAGGTACTACTCTCTACTATCTCCTTTGTTGTTTTGCAGCGTATTATATTATGTTTTAAGTGATATGGACATCAAGCTGCATGTTAGGTCTATATTTGTTTTAGTTGGGTATCCTCCATTCAGATCTGGGATCCCTTGGTAGTTGGCTTGCCACCTTGTTAAGAAAGCATTGCATTAGGTGTTGCCAGGAAGAGAGAAAAATATGCAGGACTAGTGCATTGCCTGTCCTTGCATTGGAGTCTGAAGCCTTCTTTTCTTCTTTTTTGTTATTGTGATGGATCATGGACATGGGCCTTTGAAGAAATGTGATTAGTTCTAATTTTGGTTGAGGTGGATGATTCTGTAGTTTGGTAAGGCCCAAACTAGACTCTGAAAATGTATAGATTGTAGAAGAGAGTGTCATTTGATGGGCCCAATTCCTGAACAAGTGAACCACACTATGTTTATCAGTCTGAACTACTGTTCAGTTGGAACTCCAAAACCAATCTGTGTTAGATTCGAGCAACACAGAACTGTGTTCTTTTAGGAAATCCATGTTTGAAATCAATACTATGGTAATGATTCCATTGGTGTTAGAGAAATCCATGCATGAAACTAATACCTCATCTTTGAGAAACAATAACAAAAAAAATGTCTATCTACCTAGTGAGAATAGCGCCATAAGCAGTCCCTAGTTGTACTTGTATCCTCCCTGCTCCCTGTACTCTGTTTTCGTTTCTTTTCTTCTCCTGCCCTCCTGATGCTGTTTCTTTTCAGCTTGTTTTCTCTGCACTTCGGTGACCTTGTCTCCCCTTTCTTAATATAAAACCAGCAAAGCTGACATAGGTTTCAAAAATAAAATGTCTATCAATTTACTCCGGATGGTTATTTTATCCTGACCATGATAGAGAAATTTACTTCACTGTAAAACTGCATATGTTGAACATGGACAGGAAGATTCATAATCTCCTAAACTGCTGGTTTCACCTCTAACTTTTGGAAGCATAAGGAGTTGTACACAAGATTCGTACCTCCAATCATATGCCATTGCATTTGCACAGGACCCATTTTGGATCACTTTTGACCTACCCTTGGCTTTCAACTGAACTGGTTCTGGTTTTTTTGCTGATGAAGTGGACCTGCATTTTCTGAACCATGAACACTCCTCGACTGCCACAATTTGGTTAAGTCCACTCCACTCCAGCCTGCCTGCTGCCTGGTTTGATGGAGATGGTCCCTGCAATGCACAACCTGCATGATGCAGAATTTGAGGAGCAGGCCACATGTTGCTTCCTGGCATATCTGGCTATGCTTATCCCTGAATTTAGATTACCATTTCATTCTCTTTCATATTCTTGTGAGATTTTTTTTTAGTCGAACTGACCTAACTTTAGTGATGTCTACTTGCAATTTTCGCTGCTTGCAAAATTACACAATAGTAACTCTTATTTTTACGGTGTTCTCTACTAAAAGTATCGTAGTACCAGCATTATTGCAAGTAGAAGTGATACGGGTAATATATTTATGAGTTATAAACTTATAGGTGCTAGAAAATTATTCTACTAGCAGTAATTTATGTGGTGCTACAAATACATAGGATCCCTTGGATGAGAAAGATTTTAAAAATAAGTCTATATTGATAGTAGAGATCACCGTAAAATTTGTCCTTATGGTAAGGTCAGGTCGCTTAATAAGTCCAATACGGTTGTGCTTATCCATGATGGTATTGGATTTTTGAGGTGAGGTTGGACTATTAGCCGTGAACATATTATATGAACTCAGATAGTAGTAGTAGAAGACTATTATCCACATAGTATTATATGAACTCAGATAGAACAAACCAAAACCTGTCTTGCTCTGGCAAGACAGTGGCACAATAACGACGCATTAAACAAACGACAACACTAGGAAAATGTGAAAAATCCAGCAGACAGTTTGCAGTAGAGACTGCTTGTGACCTATACACGTACCAGAATCTATTCCTAAGTATTTAGAAACAAATACTTCCAGAATCTCAGATTGTCACTTCTGAATTCTTACTGTGTACAAGCGTCCGTGTTTCTTGTGTTTCAATTTTCAAATAGAGATACTGTAAACCAGACCAATCACATGTGTTGTGGCTGTATGTCCTCACAGAAAAGGTATCCTGCCATTCTGCATGCATAAACTGCCTTCATGGTTAGGTTTCAGGCAATCCAGATATGATCATATGAGATCATATCAATAATTTTTCAGGTCCACCTGCTTAAATGTGCCCTGTAGCAAGCAGCCACAGGGAATCTAGCAGTGCCCATTACAATTCCAAATCATAACATCCTACCAGATAAATTTGTCCATGCAGGAAAAACTTGAGTAAAAACAGCAATGATCTGGAGACAAAAATGTTAACTGATTGAGGAAGATTTTTCACAGTTTCTGCATCAGTAAAATGGTCATCATCCTTCTCTCCGGTAGCAATGTACAAACTGGGATGCATTACTGACACAAATGATTTATACACAAGCATTTTGATCCCTAAAACTCATTTTGAGGATAACCTAGCACACAACCTACACATGGGCAATACAGGTACAGTAACCACATCACTGTTCCACATGGTCCTATGAAATGATAAGCGTACCGATCGTCCTCGACAGCTCTGCTTTTGCAGCCATCTCCTTGCTGCAGATTTTTGTTCTCAGTTCATCTGCACTTAGATCTGCCTCTGAATTTGCATTGCTAGTATCACTCGTGCAAAGAGTTGGAGCTTCATTGCATTCTTTGAACCGAAAGCAACTGACAAGGTGATCATTGGTCAGCCCTGCTGCCTGCATGAAGGAATATATGATTGTTGGGCCCACGCCTCGGAAACCCCTTCGGACCATGTCTTTGCTGATCATGTCTGCCTTGGGGCTCTTGACAGGGACTTGCCTTGGATATCGGAATTTGCTCACTATTGGCTTGTGGTTCAAAAAGCCCCAACAGTATCGATCGAAGGATCCAAATTCATCTACAATCTGAGTTTTGAGGGAACCTTGTTACTTCGATCAAGACATACATAATTGAAATTGTAACTAGGTATGAGTGTATGATCAAGCATGCCTTCTAACCTTAAGTATCTGTCGAGCATTTTCAACAACTGCTCGGAGTTTTTGCTCTGACAGAAGGGAGTTGGCAACACTTCCTGGTGCTACAAGCTTCTTCTCATTTATTTTAGAGATAGCAACAGGATCGAAGTCCGCGAAAATTTCCCTGGAAGATTTGGCACAGATGTTAGGAACAAAGTACATAATTTCTTCAGTTCTACTATGTAACATTAGAGAATCCATACCTGAAAAGTTGCCTCCTTTTAAGAATTTCAGGCCATGTGAGCTCGGCCAATGCACCAGACAGTACAAGCAGCTCAAACAATCTCCTGTGATATCGGTCATGATTCGACATTCTCAGACTGTCAGTTTCTTTGAATAACAGGAATGAAAGAATACATGAATTCACAATTTTTCATACCTGTCATCATGAACTGGAACACCCCACTCCTCATCATGGAAGATGACATAGCAAGGATCTGATCAGAGACAATGAATGGACAGTAAGAGATTGAAAAGCCAGCTTTCTTCATGACAAATGATGCAGAAAGCAAGAAATACTTCATCAGTAAGGTAAAGAAAAAGATCTGGGAAACCATAGCATGTGACAATGTCAAACAAAGCAAGCATCCTACCTAAAGCTTTAGTATTCTTGGGGTATAGATGAAGCTACCCATTAATATATAGCCTATCATTTTACCTATAGGTAGAGTGGCCTTTTCATTACCCAATTTCTGATAGTTTTAGTTTATTGCAAGATAATTCTGGCAGATTTCCATGGCAGGATGACTACCAAGCACGTGCAACAGAAAACTCTGAAATGGGACTAATCAAGTGATGGTTATACAGCAGAACACATC
Organism: Oryza meridionalis; assembly: GCA_000338895.3. Lineage (NCBI taxonomy): Eukaryota > Viridiplantae > Streptophyta > Magnoliopsida > Poales > Poaceae > Oryza > Oryza meridionalis. The sequence continues at coordinate 27,050,309 of CM002529.2, forward strand.
ATTTTCTATTAGAATGCCCATTCAATGAATCAAAACTAGAGCCTAGTGAGCTAATTACATATTAGGCCTGTGTGGAAGTAACAATGCAAGGTAATAACCAGATGCTAACACCTAACACGGAATCAACCAATCCCTTGAAGGTAGTAAGAACGAAAAGGGCATCAATGGAGAACGTGCTCGCTTTATAGGCAAGACAAACGAGACAATGCTCACTTTATCCAATGTAGGCAAAATGATGGAGCTACCTCCAAAAGGATAAACATAGTTTAACAACATACCAACTAGATGATCAACTTGTCATTTTTTTTGGGTCAAGAAGCCAGCATTAGTCTGCTGGTAAATTTTTTTGCCTATATTTACAACAAAATTCTCAATAAGTATGCTGAGTGGAAAATCATACTAAATTATGATAAAATAACAGAAGCTGCAACACATAAATGGAGTATGAACTAAGCACAAATTATATTCCCTACTACTCAAATTAAAATTAAATAATGATACAATCAAGAAGCCAAGAAGCAAGAACTCACCAGTGGTCGGAGTCACCCACGCGCATCTCCTCTTCCCCGCCTCCGGTGTGGCCGGTGCGACAACCTCCGCATCGGCGGCAACCTTCTCCGCCGCCGCCGCCGCCTTCACCGGAGTCTTCCCCCGCCTCGGCACGGCGGGCGCCACCCTGGACCAGCTCCTCTCCAGCCTCCCACCGGAGGAGTCCCGGCCGCGGAGCGACTCCACGGAGGCATCCGAGGAGCAGGACGCGTTGAGCGACAGGTTGAGGTGCACGGGCGCGTCGTGCGCCTTCCTCGCCGCCGCCGCCGCCGGCGGCTGCGGCTGCTGCGCCCGCCTCGGCGACGGCAAGGGGGACGAGCCCTTGCCCACGCCGACGCCGGCATTCTTCTTGGCGCCCTCCTCCTCCTTGGCCGGAGCGGCGGCGGCGGCGGCGGCGGGTTTCTCCGGCGTCCTCGCCGTCGTGTCCGCCTTCCGCAGCGGCTTCGGCGAGGGCTTCCGGGCGGCGGCGGGGCCCGAACTGGCCTTGTTGCCACCCGGCACCAGCACCGGCCTCGCGTCCGCGTCCGTCTCCGCCACGTTCAGCGACCGGACCCTCGGCGCTCCGGCCATGGAAGCCGCCATTCCCGCCGCCGAAAGAATCAACTCTTCGAACCAAAGAAAACCGCTCCTCGTCGAAGCCCAAGAACACACAGCCTCGAAATCCAAACAAGAACTACACCAAAGCCTCCGACTCTCCAAGACAAGAACCCTAATCCCAGCCCAGGGTTCGGCAGCTTCCGCCCCGCATTGCACGGCTCACCAAGAAGCCACACCACGGCGCCACGGCGGAAGCTCCCAGATCGACGAGACAGCCCTCCTCCCGCGCGAGCCCGGAGATCGAGGAGAGGCAGAGGCTGCAGCAGCAAGCTACAGCTACTGCTGCTGCTGTTGCTGGTGGTGGTGGTCGAGAGGAGTGGAATCCAAGGAGAGCCAGAGGAGGAGGACGAGGAGGTTGGTGGTGAGAGGAGAGGAGAGGAGAGGAGTAGTGGTTGGTTGGGTTGTGTGTTTTATATACTTTTATTTGCTTCTCATTTCGAATTTTAGTGTTTTTTTAGTTTTTATGTTTTGGTGTCCTTGAGGAAGAAAACATGGGGATGCAATACTTGGTCGTATTTGCCTGCATGTGGGCCCGGCATTATCTCACTGTCTCTCATGGTGGTTGTCCAAAACGGCCGGGTACATTTTGGCAAGGCGTCTGCGATTTATTTATTTATTTTGGTTTTGCATCACACAAACTGAATCCAAAAACATACTCTCTCCGTTTCAAAAATATAAGAATCTAGAACCGGATGAAACATTTCTTAATACTACGAATCTGGACAGACTGAGTACTAGGAAATGTCTCATGTGGTTATAGGTTTTTATATTTTAGAACGAATAAAATACATGTTATAAAAATAAGTGATTTTATAGTTTTTGAGAAGGTACATAAGGTATCATATTTTTCTAATGCAAAATTTGGTACTCCTTAGTACTTCCGGTGGTAGGAGGCATCAAATTTTTATTAAATATTTTGGTATTTCTTGTACCTCTAAAGGATTGTAAATTTTCTCTATGAAAACAGAATGGAAGCGAAATGATATTCTCCGTTTCAAAATATATAGTGTATATTGTTTCCTTAATACAAAGTTATTTGACCAACTATTGCTCTAGTAAGATATACTTTAATTTTTATGATAGAATTAAATTTTACATAAATAATATTTTAAAAGAGTAATTATTGGTAAAAATCTTATTCTCATGAAACAAAACACATCATATATTGTGTGGGAGAGAGAGCGTGTGTTACTGAGGTAAATGATGTAGCGTACAAGTCTTGGAGCATGGGCAAGTCATAACGCCCGTAAAACAACCCAAAACAAATATATTATCAAAATATATTCAATGCTACATTTATTGAAACTGAATTAATGTTGTAAACTAATGTTGTAAACAGGGGCGGAGTTAGAGTCCGCCCAGGAATCCGGTCAAGAAAATTTTTTAGCTATATTTCATCTGTTTTCACCATATATGCACCCCTTCAATACAAACTTAGGCACCCGAATCAGTTTAAACTCGATCTAAAATAGAGTAAATTAAACAAGTGGCACCACCCTTTATTTTGTTCTAGCTCCGCCCTTGGTTGTAGATATTGTTACATTTTCTAAAAACTTGGTCAAATTTAAAGAAGTTTAGAGACATTATTTATGAAAAAAAGGAGTAGAAGTTAGCACTATAAACAGAAAAGGAACAGTAACATGTTTCATGAGACAGATCGGATCAACAGGTGGATCAGCTCATGAAAGTTGAATGGGGGAACAGCCACTGCCCACTGGCCGTTATTAACCCGTTACCGGTGGAGGGTGTGGTCCACAGCGACCTAAATGGGCTTGGCCCACGCACCTTTTGCCGCTTTACGCCCGTACGCCTCTCCCTCGCCGAGAGACATTGCTCAGAAACCGGGCCCCACCGAGGTACGTGGACACGGTCCACTGGACCGGTCGGCGTCTCCATTTACTTCAGGGAAAAGGGTTCCCACGAAATAAATGGATTCAAATTCAAACTCAAGTTTAAAATAAAATCTAAGAGGCACTTGTCAATGATATTTCTTGGATTTTTTTTCTTGAAATAATCATCAACAGAAACTAAAACTGAAACTCAATTTTGAAAAGATAGTTAACTCAAATCCAAACAACTCTTGAAACGTAGCACATGGAATGGACGCAGAGAAATCTCTGTTCTTTAGCTTATCGGCTGTAGCCAAAATTTAAATTTTAAAACTTAATTTTTAGAGTTGGTTTTTATTGTTTTATCTTACTTCTTTTTCAGCATTACTGGTTTTTAAGTCGCTAAAAACATACATATTAAAATTTTACGTATATATTATTATTTTTAGTTTTAATAAGCTGTAGGGTTTTTTAATCAGCTGTAGGTGAAACGTTGGGACGGTAGAAGATGAGTAGTACTATTCAGTGATCATCCAAACTAACGCCTCTCCAATCATCATTCAGCACAAGTACAAGGATGCGGCTTTCAGGGTAATCTCAGATCATGGAATTCCAGGACACAAACGAGAACTTTTTTTCAACACATTTTCGTGCCACGGTTTGCTGTACTCCTATGTACCGATCGCGAGAGATCATGTGAAACTCATAAACGCGAGTCGTTGGAGGTGGTTAGAGAGATCATCAATAAGCCAAGAGGGTAGAGGTGTGAGTGAGAGTGACCACAGATCAGAGAGATTCAGAGATGACCAATCATGCATGGCCTGTGTGTGTTTCTTGCATCCTGTCACCTCCCCTGAGGCTTTGGGTTCGAGGAAAACGATGGGTTCTAGGGTTCTTCCATTGATTGGGGGAAGGTTTGCTTGGTCTTCGTCTTCCTCATAGCAATGTCGATGTGACGACGGGGTTTGCAATATCGTGCGGTTACACTCCATTCTCGTGTCAGTAACTTTCTTAATTTTTGAAACCTCGCGGTTTTTTACAGTAACCTTACGGTTTTCTAGGTAACGGTGATATCGCCGGGTAGTGGTAACCCTCACCAAAAGGGCAAGGGAAGCACTGTGCAGCGATGGATGGGAGAGGGAGAGAAAGAGGGGGAGGGGGGGGGGGGGGTTGATGGGTTGATAGGGTGTAACTCCATGGGACTATGGGAGCAGCTTGTGATCTGTGTGTGCATGCACAATGATTGATTGTTGAGGGTTTGGTTGGCTTTGAATGGCTGTGTAAGGACAGGAAATTATTTCTTGTGGAAATTCTTGTCAGGTTTTGTTTCTGAATGTCTTTTGGAATGAAAGGTGTGGTGGTATGCAGTTTGAGGTACAGTAGCATAATCATAATTCAGAAAGAATGTCGGGTTGTACACTTTTCACTGACAGGAGAAAACTCTGAATAAACTCAATGCTCTCAAATTGATTAGATGAGGCAATGCTAAAGAGGTAGTAAAATTTACAATTGTACAATGTTTTCTGAAAGTTTACACTTCTCATCTGGGAAGTAAAATTTCTGTAAACTAACTTATTGGAGAACCGAAAAAAAAAATCTGCAGATTCTTGACAGAAACGAGCAGTGAAACTCCTAATGTTGTTGATGCATGTGATCTCCTGTTGAATGGCGTTTCTGTCCTGCAACTGTCCAGCTCACTCCGTGACGTTCTTTATTGGCAATAAGTGAAAAAAGTCCTACTCCTAACTGAAATGATCACCTGATATTATGCAGATGCTTCCAGTGGTTTTACAGGTACAGTGTATGGAGAAAACCAATCTGCATCAAAGATATCCTGCAGCTGCGAAACAATGGCGGGGCTGTATGTTCCGAAGCTGACACCGGCTGTGGTGTAGAAGTAATCCCAGATGAGGTTGCTGGTGCCGATGTTCGCCCTCACATCGCTGACGGCGTACTTGCCATGGTTCACCCGGGTGAAATCAGGGTAGCGATTCCCCGTCGCAGCGCCTTGCGCCAATGCAGGTCCAGTCTCGTTGTACCCAGGAACCACATAGTATTTGATCTCAACCTTGCCAATGCAGTGGTTGTAGCTGGAAGATGTGCAGAGGATGTTTGAGTATAGAAGGCTCTTCAAGTACTTTTCGGTGTTCGGGATGAAGTGTGTCCAGTAGGCTACGAGGATCCTTACAGTTGCATTCTTTGAGAATATTACCTATCAATAATCAGATCACACTCAATTAGTACATGGGCACACAATTGCTGAGCATAGAGACTTTACAAGAAGAAAGTTAAAAGAAAAAACGTATTTAAATATAGAGCTCAGTGATGTTAGATACATTTAGGCTTCCAAAGTAAGGAAAGTATCAATTCCCAACGTGCTGGTATCAGCAACCTTGGTGTTCAAGTCATAGAAAACACAGATAATAGTAGTCTAGTATATCATGGTTACTCATGATAGTGCACTACTTGGGCATCTGTAGGTTGCTGCAGTCACATGTAAACAGCAGTGACCTTGGGCATCTGTCTTGGGCATCTGTCTATGAAGATTTTAGTGACCAACTGACCACACATAACTACAGAAGTATTAACCAGCTGAGGTATGCTTGGAGGCTCTTATATACTAGTAGTAATTTCAATTCTGTCGCCACTACCTTCTTGCATTCTACAAGTCAAATACTTGTTAAGTGATCCAGTATACTACTGCGGTTTTGTAGAAAGAAAAACATTCTTAAAGAAAGTGACCTTTATTGTTCATAACAAAATTGATGTATCGAACCTAAATGGAAATACCTCCGATATTGCTGATGACAAGGATGGCCAGAACACTGTTTGAGTTGCATATTGCGACTGTCCCAGCCAGTCCATAGTACTTATCCGCACCACTCCCCCGAACTTGACAGACTTGATGGTGTCAAGCCAACCCTGCTCATCTGCCTGGAACTTGTCAAATGAAAGCTGCAATACATAAACAAATCGAATCAACAATTCAACATATTGGATGTGTTAATATCATGCCCCTTGGGGTTTCAAAGCTCACAATAGCAGAATAAATTTATAGAAGTTAAGTCATCAACCAATGCAGTATTTATAAAATGCCATGTAAAGAAGCACACCACTATAAATTAATGAATAATACCACTTGAATAAATATTTGATACTCTTGCCATCTAAGGAGCAGATGTTTCTGTCCTTTTCCGCCTAAACTGTGGGAGGTTGGAAACCTAAGGAAAATAATTTCTGGACATCGGAAATTTCTACTGGGTGAGTTACTAAAGAAATGGCCAACATCACAACCACTAGGAGTAATGGCAAATATTTCTCAGCGCCAATTATCTTGGCTACAATATTGATAATTTATGGGGAAAAAATATGGATGATTTATGCATGCTTCAGCTATAGATTGACTGATTGGCAAACAGCAACCGTACTGGCTAGCATACTTCCTGCTGTTTATAGTGTGCTACAAAAACTAAAAGCTATTTTCTTTAAAAAGAGGGAAATATCTGAATTACCTCAGGAGGAGCAAATGAAAGATAGCTCAAGTGGTGTTCCTTAGTAGAGCTCTTATACCCAGGGGTTTCAAATGAAAAATCAAGCATTTCAGGATTGGCAAGTGACGGATAGCCATCCACATATGGGACATCAACAGAGGGTGGAAGAGGTGACCTGTTGACATATTAAGATGAGAGAATATTCAACACAAGAAAATTGTGTGGAAGAATAAGAGAATGACGCCTGCAAATATTATTTAGAGCAATTGATGAAAGAGAAATGCAAGACAGGCTGAAAGTACATAGTAACAAGTTAGCAACCATCAAATATATTAAATGTTTCAAATGTTAAATAAAGCAGATAATGCCCTATAACATGCATGAGAAAGCATAAAAATAATCTGGAGCAACTACAGACTAGAGATGAGGGAGAGGCCAACTAAGCTACATGAGGGACGGAAAAAAGCATAGTGTGGATAAAACCCTTTAAAGGATCTCCATCCACTACTGAGCAAGGTGTTATGAGAAGTTAGACCAGAATATTAAAAAGATAGACTGGTTAGAATAAAATGTATTAATGTGTTGCCATTTAGGTACTGGTTTGGTTTTGCATGAATTTATGTACTAACTCAGTATAAACTACAGAGAAGGCTATAGACCTGCATCTTTCTTCTGGTTTTAGAAAATGTGACCAGCATGGCACTTTTCTAAAAGCTTGCCATTGCTTGTCCCAGGCAACTTTGGTGTAAGCAGTAGAGTTGAGAGTTGAAAGTTTCCAAAGATTTTGAAAGTATATTTCCACAGTTTTTGCTATCTGTGGACAATCAGCAAAATAAATCCCAAGCTCTTTCACCTGCAATATAAGTCAAATCTAGTTTCAGACAGCTTCCACTTAACTATGTTTTTTTGGCACAATTTTTCAAATTAATATAAAATTGGTAAGTGCAATATGTAGTATTTAGTAACATTCTTATCAGGAAAATTTAGCTTTTATATATACCTGACTAAGGGATTTCCAATCGTTGTTTGCAGATCCAATATACACATCCTTTTTGTCAGATATCCACACTTTTGCATGCACAACACCAGATCCCCACCAATCACCAAAAAGTAAGGTTACATTTTGTACATTTGGTCGTCCTGCAGCGAGATCAGCACTCTCTTTGTCAAAATCAGGTGCAAATCCAGAGTGTTGCACAATCCTGTAAAGAAGCTACAATTCGTTAACAAAAATAACTCATTTTAGACTTCTATGCACATGATAGATTTAACTGTTTTTAGTGCAGGATGTCATGCCAATGCTATCACTGGGTAATATGGATTTCATGTGACACAGAAATTACTGATTAACTGTGATGTCAACAAACTACTCCGTATAAACTACAGTTTCGATATCAACACTTACCTGATTTTGATCTTACGATCTGCAGCTTTCTCCAGTGCCTTATAAACCCGTTGCCCCTTGTCAGCTCCGAATCTTACCATTTCACTCTCAGAGTACCCATAATCACCTGATTTAGGGTTCTTAGGTTGAGCTAAGAACTGCCAGTATTGAGCAAGGACATCCAGGCTTTTTGTAGTATTCCCAGATAGCCATTGCAGCACATCCGCTGCAGATGAGCAATTAGAAATCAGCATCCAGTGGACAGCAACCCTATCTAAATGAAGATAAATACTGAAAATAGCCATAATTGCATTCTTCTGACACATAATGCGCAAACAAGAAATTTGTCTGTGCTATAATCACCAGTCATAAATCAAGAACATCCATAAAAACATATGTGCATATCCCAAATATTGCTGTAGATTACATTTTAGCTGAACAGAAGTTGCAGCGCTCCACTATGCCTTACCGAGCACCAGCATTATCAAATACACAGCCCAAAAAGGAGATTTCTGTTCTTAATAGTATCTCATACTACCAATCCACAGAGCAGAGAGCTAGTACTGGAGCAAACCAAACAGAACACTCTAAAAGATTTGCATCTTTGCACCCAAACCCCAATCGGCATGGCCAAGAAACCCAAATCCCCCATCCAGACAGCACCGATCCGCCTCGCCTCGTCAAGAACACGCACGCGCTCACGCAATGGGCGGAGAGAGAGAGGTGGCTACCAGTGGAGAGGACCCCGGGGACGCGCCGCAGGTGGGGCATGTCGGTGGGGATGGACTGCACCAGCCACGCCTTGCAGGTGGCCACCTCCGCCGCCGCCGCCGCCGGCGCACCGGCGGCGACGGTGGCGGCGAGGAGGAGGAGCAGCAGGAGGCGGCCGCGGCCGCGGGCGGAGGAACGCATGGCGGCGGCGGCGGCGGCTTAGCCGGCTACACTGCTGCGCCTTCCTTGGAAGCGTCAACTGGCGAGCGAGCTATCAGTGTAACACCACCACTGGGAAAAAAAAAAAAAGAAGAGAAATTTGGAGGATGATAGAGTTGATATTAGCGGTGAATCGCCCGACGAGAAGAAGGATTTCGCGGGAAAACCACAATGATCTCCATGGAAAACCTGGTGATAAAATGAGATGAATAGATCATGAACAAAAAAAAAATTGGAATTTTTGGCACGCCGAGATGATTCGTCACCATCAAACGGCGGCGCGTGCGTGCTTTGAGGTGGGTCAACGCGCGCTGCGGCTGGAATGGATGGATATTCCCCCGTTCATGATTGGATCTCGAGCCAAAGATCCTGTGAAGGGCTTTCTCATCCCGAAAAGTGTTTTTCTTCTTCAGCCACGCTGGCTGATGACATGTCTGCAAATTCCATAGGAATGAGTCCTCTTGAGACTAGAAGAAATCATCTCATCTTCATTTTGAATACACTATGGCCCATTCTTTTCTCCCATAAAAGTTGGATAGAAATTTAGATATTTATAGCACATTTTTTAAACTGCTAAACGTTACCTTCATGCAAAAACTTTCTATATGGAATTTTCTCTAAATTACCAGATAAATATATTTTTCAAGTTTGTAATAATCAAAACTCAATTAATCATACATTAACTACTTCGTTTTGCTTAAAACACTTAATCTTTATCTTTATGTATACGAGTTTCAAACACATATTAGCACATAATTAATTTGAAGATAAAGTCAACGCACGTAAAACGAGAGAACAGTTAGCACATAATTAATTGAGTTTCAACTATTATAAACCCTTTTTAAAACTAGATTTATTCATATTTTAACTCAAGCTTATCTATTGTTTCCGTAAACAATAGATAAGATTGAGTTAAAATATTATAAAAATAATGTAAGGAATAATCGATTTAGCATGTTTATATTTTGAGTTTTTAATGTAGTAAAATATCTATATTTTTATGTTTTAGATGATTAGTAGGTTGATGTGATATATTTGTATATTAGTCTTTAGTAGTACATATTAATGATTGCTCTGTTTATACGGTAAGAATTAGACGTCTAGATAAAAGGTTGGCCAATGTTGAGTCCGAGGATCCAATTTGGACTAAGCGAAAATTCTATAATAAGTCTCTAAACGTGATGTGATGGAAGGTGTGCAATCCTTTTACGTATTAAAAAAAATATGGTGAGGTGAAGGAGAGAAGAAAAGAGAGAGTAGGTGTGTCACCCCGTAGGTGCAATCTCCGCACAAATTAACTCCAAGAAAAAGGAGTGGATTGGACAACCAAATAAAATAATAACTAGGTGATACCCCGCGCTTTGCTGCGGGATTCATGGATGGGTATATGTTAAATATTATCGAAGTGATGAAACTCGAAGTGTTCAGAAAATAATGTGAGGAAGATGATTTAGCACATACTTATCGATCACTATAATATAATATTGTAAATGGTGTGTCATACTTAAATGGGATTTAAAATAGGCTAGAATAGTAATTGCTGGTGGGTGATGATGTAGCATGCTTGCATGTTGAGTTTTAGCTTCTAATAATTGTCAATGAGTGCCAACTATATAGAAAATATAGATATTGGGATTAGTGTGCTAGAGTTATAGCATGTACAATAGCAGACTATAAGCTAGCTATAAACACATATCGAGAAGATAAATAATGAGAGAGAAAAGCAGTAGGATATAGATTTATAGACAGCTGCAACACAGAATACAAGATACAATGTATGTATAATATGTAGGACCAAATGTTACTAATATAGTATATATGTTTACATGTAATTATAATTACAGGAATTGGCTATTAAATCGACTATACCTGATTTAGAGCTACTACTACACTATTAAACTTGCTTTTAGTATAGAGATGATGTACTGTACACACTTCCTTTTAGTTTATCTCTATCTCTACTATTATAAAAATTGATTATGTTTTTGCCGGTGTTTTGGTACGTCATCTGTGTATAAGTTAATTTTTATATTCGTTTGCTTTAAAAATACATATCCGTATTTGAGTCGGTTTTTAAGACGTTCACTTTGGTAATACAGGAATCATATAAGAAATATGTTTAAAAAACTCGCATGCTAATTTGAGACGATCGGACTCCTAACTGTAACCCATGATTTTCTAAAAAAAAATATATCCAAGCGAATTGCTACAGTGAATTTCATCTTAACTAAACCATATAAAAATATAAGATTAAAATAGATTTCACCCGTTGCAACGTACGGGTATTTTTTCTAGTATGAATATAAAATTAGAGGTGATAATTATCTAATTAATTGCAAACCGCAATTAATTCCAAAGCCTGAAATCGGACAGTGTGCAGGAGCTGATTGGGCCATTTTCATCACACGTAACATCGGCCGCCCAATTTCCAGTGGCACGTACAGGCCATAAACTCATCCACGATGAGGCCATCACCGGCCCACATCCGCCGAATCAATCCGCCTGATGGGCCGGAGCCCGACGCGGGCCGCGGGGAATATGTCAGACTTGGTTGCAAATACCCGCTTCGCGGAGGTTATATATGCAAAACAACCAGCACCGGCGGCCGCAACCTCACGCGGCGACCTGAAAACCTCGCAGCCGTAAAACCCTAGGGGCGGATTCCGGCCGCAGATCGGAGGCGAGGCGGCGGCGGCGGCGGAGGAGTGTCCGGGATGCAGATCTTCGTGAAGACGCTGACGGGGAAGACCATCACTCTCGAGGTCGAGAGCAGCGACACCATCGACAATGTCAAGGCCAAGATCCAGGTTGCTCCCCCCTCTCTCTGTTCTATTCCCTTTGCTGTATGCATGCTTCTTGGCTCGATATGTCGCGATGAGATTCGCCATTGCTCCGCCGATGTGAGTTGTGGCGGTGGTTATTTTGTTTTTGTTTGGAGAAGTCTTGGGATGATTCTGTCCTGATTTAGTCAGGAGATATATATTCTTGTAAAGGGGAAAGTATTGCATGGAGATTGTACCAGCTATTTCAATTTTTAATCACTGATGATGCTAGATTTACGATAGAATCTTGAGAAAATTCCCTATGTAGCATCAAAAAAAGTTGCTCTTCCCTCTATAGCACCCAAACTTCAAAAGTCCCTATCTAGGCACTTCTAAAATTTCCCATCCCTATATAGCGCTTCCGTTAATTTTTACACTTGACAGTGTTAACTTAGCAGGAGAAAAGACGGTTTTGCCCTTCTTTAGTTTTCAGACTTGCGTGTACATGATCGTTGGTATTTTAGGCGTACAAGGGCTTAGTTGGATCAAATGATTTTCTTAGAAACTCTAATATAATAACTAGGTTAATGAAACTTTACCCTTTTCATCCTATGGAATTATTTTCTAAGTCTCATTTGTCCATTTTCTAAATATTAAATGAGCATAAAGTTAGGTGACAAATTCTCTTGTTATGATTATTTTATTTTCAAATTTACAATAATCAATCCCCTCGGTGAGAAAATATTTAGGACAAACTTAATTACATAGTTATTCACCACGTGCGAAAGACTTTTTGAACGACAATGAAGAACGGGTCACTAATTAAATTGATACCCACCGGCCACCACTTCAGTCTTTAGGAGAAAACGACAGTAATATATACGCCACGAGATAAATCCCAGTTAGAAATGGAAGGAGCAATTTAATTTCACCACGAGCCAAATCGCAGTGAAAAGGAGAGCAAAAGTCACTCAAGCTAGAAACATAAAGAAGGGCAAAACCGTCTTTTCTCCTACTAGTTAACACCGTCAAGTGTAAAAACTAACGGAAGTGCTACATATGGAAGGGAAATTTTAGAAGTGCCTAGATAGGGAATTTTTGAAGTTTGGGTGCTATAGAGGGAAGAGCAACTTTTTTTGATGCTACATAGGGAATTTTCTTTATCTTACTATTTCTGTGCTGTTGTAGTAGATTATAAATTGCCATATGCTGGTGCAGTGTGAAGTGAAACTGTAAAATTGAGAGGAAGCAAATATATACTAGAATTGTATTGCTAGGCTAGGCTGGCTGTAATACGGATCTCCGTAAAATGCGGATGAAGGGTGGTTGGATCGATCAATTTTAGGCAAACTTCATCTTTTAATGTTCAGGCTATAACGTGCAACTGATCATTGCATCTCCCTTACCTCGATTGCATATCACCATAATCGTACATCAACTTAAATTACAAAGGACTGAAGTTAACTCATTGGGACTTTTGCTATCACAAGTCTTATTATCAACTTAAATTACAAAGGCCTGAACTTAACTCATTGGGACTTTTGCTATCACAAGTCTTATGGGTAACTTGTCGATTTACTTGCTGGCTTCCTTCAGTGAGGTTTAAGAAATCCACATGTTACACCAAAAATCACATAATTTGAAATGGAACTATTTTCCCTACTGCTTATGTATTGAGGAAATAATTCAATGGCTAGAGTTATATCATTGAATACAACTGAGTGACTTACATAAGTTTTTTTCCTTCTTTAACTTCAGGACAAAGAGGGTATTCCCCCAGACCAGCAAAGGCTGATTTTCGCAGGGAAGCAACTGGAAGATGGACGTACATTAGCTGATTACAACATTCAGAAAGAGTCAACGCTCCATTTGGTCCTGAGGCTCAGGGGTGGAACCATGATCAAGGTGAAGACACTCACTGGGAAGGAAATCGAGATCGACATTGAGCCCACTGATACCATTGATAGAATCAAGGAGCGTGTTGAGGAGAAAGAGGGTATTCCACCTGTTCAGCAGAGGTAGTCTTTTTCCCCTTGAAAATGGAATGCTGCTGGCAATTTTTGTGGTTATGACTTCTTTTTACGCATTCACTGAACATGATAAAATGTTATGTCAGGCTCATTTATGCTGGGAAGCAACTTGCTGATGATAAAACTGCCAAGGATTACAACATTGAAGGTGGCTCAGTGCTCCATCTCGTGCTTGCTCTAAGGGGTGGTCAGTAGATGTAGTTTCCATGCCCGCATTATCTCTGAAGGGAGAAGCATATTTGCTATTCCATTTCTATCTGTAGTTGCTGCAGACTTATAGCTATATTTGGTAGGTTTATTGAAGTACTATGCGATTGGCACATTGTGTATTGGAATCAATTGTCATCTGTACTGGAAAGGAAATATTGGAACTAAGTTAAGCAGTAGTTTATCAATTGCCATTCTATTTCTGCTGCTGTCAAATCATCATTTTTGTGATTGTTTCTGGAGCAGATACTGCTGATTTGATTGATAAATACAGGTTTAGCTCCTAGGATAAAAAAACGTACTAGTCTCTAGTATATAAAGGAGGATCTGGGTCAGACATTATTCTCCAATAGATCAATGAGAATCACATGGTATCTGTGTGCCATTAGTTATTAGTTATTTAGTTTATCATCACATGTTTAATGGCTTCAAGAGTTAGTCTTATCTTATGCAGTGACCAGATTTGTCGATCAATGGCTTTCTTTATAATTTATGTATGAACTGTTACATTATTGATTAGCTAGTCAATTAATAATTGTTTTGAAACAAGTCACTGGCCATAAGTTTATAGATCTACAGAATGCAAGGCAGTTTGTCTGTTCTCAACCAGAGATTAATAAAGTATGTTTCGTTGGATAAACAACAAAGACATGCTTCATGGCTATCCTTGTAATCTGTATATTATCAATTGTCATCATTACATAGGAAGCCATAGAATTAATTTTGCCTTTAATCTCTTTTGCAATTGTGAATCTAATTCTGTAATGATAAGAACTAACAATTTGTGTGGTATAACATTAGTCCTAATTTTATCTCCAGCTAGGAGTATAGTGCTACAACTTTGAACAGTTCTATGCAGTTGTGATTAGTGAATCTGATTCCTCGGTGGGAAGCAATACTATACACATGCATTACAGTCTTAAGTGGTGTTCTTGTGAGGCAAGGTTATTCTCCACAAAGATAGGGAAAATGGTAAATAATATATCTCCTGAACATAACCTGACATGGAGTCTACTGCCTAGATTCGTTCGGTGAACATTCTTTCGAAGATCAGAACAAGAACCACCACGTTGCCAAAAAAAAAAAAGGGAAAGAAGAATCACGGTGATGCAGAGAAGAGACATTTTATTCAGTGCCCCTGAACTGTAATGATTCTTGTTCAGTGCTTCTGAAAGATTATGGAGAAAGAAAGCATCAAGACTTGCATATAGTCTTGTTCAATGCTCTTGAAAGATGATGGAGATAAAGAAAGCATCCAGGCCTGAAAAATTCATCTGATTTTGCAGACACGTCTGCTATCTTTGCAAAGATACATATGTTCAGTTTCAATCTTTCAAGTACACCATATGATCTCTTTAAGTGCATTCTGATGTATCACTTGAAGTATCTTTAATACAATACTTAAAGGATTGTGTTCCTATTGGATATTTAAAATAATGAAGTTTGCATGGTAATGTCGGATAACAAAAGGAGTTATTTTTTGAACAATCCTATGTCATATTCACCAGCAATAAAGGTTCAAAATATTCCATATGTTTCTCCTTTTCAGATTCCATCCAACATATCTTTGGTTTTCTATTGGCCATCCCCCCTCCCCTTTTTTTTGGGTCTGTACATTCTTCATGTTCCTGACTTAAAAGGTACTAATCCCACAATGTACATCTGCTTGTTCCTATCTAAAAAGGATCATCATTTTCTGTTTTGCTCCATCAAGTTGCAGTCTTTCTGAGGCTTAAGCCTGCCATGCCATCTCTAAATGATAGTTTTATTCCCATAATCCTATCTCCATATGATTATAATTTTTAGACAGATTTACACCTGTATTCAAATTATAGCCAGAGAAAATAGATATTCCTGTCTATTCCTCCAATTATATATTCTGCTGCCTCAAGCCTCCATGCTAAGGCCGTATTTAGTTTCCCCCCTATTTCCAACTTTTCATCACATCATATCACATCAAAAACTTTCCTACACACATAAACTTCTAACTTTTTTTTAAACTCCCAACTTTCTTTAAACTTCCAACTTTTTTCGGGAACTAAACACACCCTAATATGCTTATATACCAAGCAAAGCAATGTGGCTGACAGATTCTGTCTCTAATCTGCTCTGTTCTGCCATACATTCTTGCACATCTGTTCCACTTAAACTCTATTTAATCTTCTCTTTAAACCTGATTTTGCTCTGCACCTTTCTGCGCCGGTGGCTGCGCGCGGCGCCGGAGAAAGGTGATCTGTGAGTGTGATGTCCGTGACCACCACCACTCCTAGGTTTTTGCAGGGGACCAGGATAGGATAGGCGCCGCCAACGCCAGTATCCGTTGATCCGCTCTAGTTCAATCAAACGTCCTGTATGCTAGAAAAACTATATTTCATTCGATTATTGCTGAACTAGAATGGATCAACAGACACCAACGACACAGCCGCACCTGTCCTTATAAGGGGACCAAAGATGAAAGAACCCTAGCAACTTGTACCAAGGCAACTTCTGACCATGTTCCTTCTGCCTTAGCATCTGCAAGCCTGCAACTTGCAGTATACTTAAGTTAATTTAATCAATCGTCTCTTCACTGATACATAAGACTACTCTCTGTTCGATTAGTTTTCGCCTAGGTTCATGGATTGGCCAGCTGGTTCAGGACCATGCTATGATCCTTAAACCCAGTTTCATTAGAACCAAAGGGCAGCTTACCTTTTCTTGAGTAGCCCATCCATGGCGTGCCCAGGAGCCTGGACCATCCTCCCTGTGAACTGTGAAGACGCCGTATTTGGCTTGTACGATGTGATCAAGGTAGTAGCACACTTTCTCTTTGTGGACCTCGTCGGCTTGGTCCATGGCCATCATCATCGCCACCGCTGCTAATCTCAGTTGGTCGTGTGCATCCTAATTGTGCAGAGGCCCAGAGTGTTCTCAGTGCTGTTATATCACTTTGATATAATTGAGTGAATTCAATAAAAACTTCCGTTATCTTTAAAAAAGAAGAAGAAGAAGAAGCTGATCCGCATCGAACTGAAAGCGAGAGATTGCAGCTCGTCATTGGTAGGCCAGATGAACTTTGATTGATCATGGAATATTTGATCAATCCTGTGAAAGGATCAAGCAAAGATCGGATCTTTGCACTTGCTGCTGATGGAATATGGATGTTAAGCAGCATTGGATGTGCTAGTGGCCAAGTTAGTTAGTAGCTGGTGGTGGCTATCAAAGTATCAATCAATCCATCCATGCGTGCAGAATCAGTTCGTCTTTTCAGTGATTTGGCCGGTCAAAGATTGGCTGGTAGTACTCTGCTTAATTTCATATTTGATTTAGCCTGGTGAATTCTGCATGAATGATAGGAATAAATGCAAGGATTAGGCGGCGTTGTTGCTGTCAGGATATGCTTGTCTTTGAGTCTTTTTTTTTTCTTTATGCTGTTGTGAAGCTACGAATATTTTGGAAAGGGATTTTTCAGAACAATTTGATAAGGATCGGTAGATTTCGATGCCGAATTGAAACGCCGTTTTTGTTTCAAACAGTTTAGTTAATTACCTTTCTTATGATCATGATTCATGAGGTAATTGTAGACTCTGCTTTTCGCCGCAGTCACTGTCTTTCTGAAGATGATTTCAGGGCCCAAGATGATTAATATTTACTGATTTTCTGTTTCATCTGAAGATTCACCTCTGCAAGCCTGCATTTTTGCTTATCCTGAAGAACCCTGAATATTCATGCTTGCATACCATATCGCGGTTTTTTTCTTTCTTTCATTTTGGTTTAATTAGCAGATGTAATTGTTGCCACAGTTGAAGAAACAACAGTAATTTTTCTTGCATTGACAGTGACAACTAATGCTGGATACTAAGCTAGCTAGCCATTGGTTGCTGCTCTTACACTAGACCACTTTAGCTTGGGGAGCTTGCACCGAAAATGGCAAGGCAGGTGATGCCATTTGCAGTGCGAAGTGTATGTACATGTGTTTTGTCAAAATTTGGCAGAGATGGTGGGTGAAAATGGTGGTCGTTAGCCTCTGCCTCCTCCTGCCGTGCATGGCATGGCATGGCGTGGACGTCGCCGTCGGTTAGAACTCGCGGGGGTCGACGAAGAGGTGGCGTCCCGGCGGCGGCGGCGGCGCCGCCCAGTCGTCGGCGTCGTGTTCGTCCGGGTTGAGGTTCTTGATGCACCAGACGTCCTCGTCGCAGGAGAAGCGGCGCCACCGCGGGACGGCGGTGGCGGCCGGGTCGTCGGGGGAGATGTCGGCGGCGACGACGGCGCACGCCGGGTTCTTGCGGGCGACGTTGTGGGCGTGGTGGCAGAGCGACCGGAGCAGCGCCGGGCCGTCCGGGCCGGACATGCGGAGGCCGTAGAGGAGGTAGGCGCCGAAGGGGCGGAAGATGTCCGGGATGGAGGGGAGGTGCAGCCACGGCGCGCCGCGGTCGAGCGCCCGGAGCGCGGCGAGCGACGCGCGGAGCAGCGCCGGGGCGCCGCTCACGCGGAGGCTGAGCGAGCGTGTGGAGTCCCAGACGCTGAGCACGGCGAACGACGCGCCGTCGGCGGCGACGGCGACGAAGGTGCCGAGGGTGAGCTTGTGGGCGAGCAGCGCCGGCATGTCGGCGGGGAGGAACTCGGCGTCCTGCGGCGGGAGCAGCCGCGCGTACGCCGCCGCGGCGACCTCGGGGGGCAGCTGGAACACGCGGTGCCCCCTCGCCACCGGCAGCCGGTGCGCGTGCACCGGGTGGCCGATGAACTCCGGCCGCCTGAACGGCGCGTACCCGAACCTCCCCGTGAACAGCGCCAGCGACGCCGCGTTCGACTCCGTCGTCGCCATCGTCGCGTGCTCCGCTCCCCTCGCCCCACACCACTCCTCCGCCCGCCTCACCAGCGCCGTCCCGATCCCCAGCCGCCTACAAACACAAATCACACCATCAGCCTTGCAATGGCCGCCATTGCTGGAAGAATGAATCAAGAAGCGCAAGAGCTAGCAATGCTGCTGTGCACCATGGATGATCGAAGGAATCACCTGTGAGATGGCGACACCCTGAGGCCGAGGAGGTTGGCGACCTTCACGAATGGCTTCTCCTGCTTCCCGCCACGGCTCACCGTCTTCACGCAAGCCTTGATCACACCCACCACCATCTTCTTCTCCTCCTCGCCGTATTCCGCCACCTGTAACACACACAAATCCAATCAACCACCATGTTAATTAACCCTTCGTGTTCGTACATTTCGTCTGATCAGCTTAATCAGAGACATGATCATCAACATCATTTTATGGATGTTTATATGTAATGCATGTTTGTGAAGTGATTAGAAGGTGAATCGATTAGATTAGATTAGATTAGTTAGATCGATGATATTACCAGCATGACGTGCTCCGGGGCGTGGCGGACTCTGGCGAGCGGATCGCCGATCTGCTCGACGCAGAGAGACATGCCCGTCTTCTTCTTCTTCGTCTTGGTCTTCTTCTCCTTGGCGGCGGCGCCGTCGCCGTCGTCGTCGTCGGCGTGGTCGTGAACGGCGGCCATGTCGCCGGAAAGGCCGACCTGGCACCGCCGCTCCAGCTCCTCCACCGCCGGCAAGTCCTTCTCCACGTCGAACTCCCTCACCCTCACCAACACCTTCATCATCATCGTCTCCACCATGGCCGATCTCACCAGCTACAAGATCGATCTCTCAGTAGCTCGATCTAGCTAAGGTTGCTGCAGCTCGAAGAGCTTAGCTTAGCTCGCTGCTGCTGCTGCTGCTGCAGGGGCGTGTGTGGCGCATTTATACACGTAGCAAATAATGGGCTATAGGGGCAGCAAGGGAACAATGGCGGCTTATGTATAATAAGTTAATATAACCACCTCTAATGATCAATAGCCTTGCTGGATTTGATTAGAGCAAGTTCTATAGCCAACTTTTGGCTCCAAATCAATTTATAGCCAATCTAATAGCTAATTCATACAATAATTATATACCACACTATTAATACCTAATCCCACCTGTCATAGACACACTGCGTCTTGAAATCCGTGCTACAGCTGGCTACAAATCTGTAGCCCGCTGTTCTTCTCTTTCCTGATTTATCTCCTTAAAATATGTTTGCAGCTGGCTTATAGCCTGCTATTGTACCTGCTCTTAGTAGCATATTGTCTCCCTTTTCTTAATTTCCTCAACCAGTTAGTGTACCTAGTTTTTGTTATAAAAACATGCATGTATGGTTTAAGACAAAGGCGGCTTATAAGAAGAAAAAAAAGTGTGTTTTTAAGCCGTCAGCGTGTGTCCTCGCTTAATCGTAAGCTCCATTGTTTTGCTTATTGACTTATCAGCCGCACTGAAAATTTAAATATTGAAACTTAATTTTAAAATTGATTTTAAGATTTTTTTTTCACTACTTTATTTTTTATATAGGTTTTAAATCGGTAAAATATATACATAAAAGTTTTATTTTCATTCGATTTTTCTATGGCTTAATTATCAGCTGTAGAGCTAGCAATGCTTTTTCTTAAAAAAAAAAGGCAAAATTTGCTATAGGACATCCAAAAAACGTGTAATTAGCTGTAGGACACCGTAAAAACGTGTATTTGCTGTAGGGCATTGAAAAAACTGGTAATTGGCTACTGGACACCCGCAACATTATTTTATTATTTTTGGAGGAAAAGGAGAGAAATATTGATTAAAGACAAGTTTGCCCTTGGCTCAAATAACTCCAACGTGGGCCCCACATGGAAGTCCCCTCTCCCTCTCCTTCCGAGACAAGTCGAGTGGCGGAGCGGCGATCCGTGGCCGCGGCAGTGGTGCCAGCCATGTTCGCCGTCGGGAGGGGGGTTACGTGCAGCTGCGCTGCCGCGCGCTGCCAACGACCGGCGATGGCACTGGCGGCCGCGACGGGGAAGAACTCGCACGATGGTCCTTCCCATTGGAAGAAGCCGAGGAGGAGTTGCGGGTGGAGGTTGTGGAAGGCGCGGCCGGTGATGAGGCGGCGGAACTTGGCGCAGGCAACGAAGGCGCGGGCAAGGTCGGGAAGGGCGTCGAGGCGGAGGAAGATCTGCTCAAGCACCTCGTCGGGGAGAGTGAGCAGTAGTCGCCGCCACCAGGAACTCATCCTGGCTGCCGGGAACTCATCGAGAGAGAAGCAAGGAGAAAGAACAGAGAGAAGAGAGAGAATGAGAGAGAAAAGAACAAAGAAAAAGAAAAAAAATCGAAGGGTAGAACCGTATTTACACAGTTGTTTCTCTCTCCTTTTTCTCCAAAAATAATAAAATAATGCTGTGGGTGTCCAGCAACCAATTACCAGTTTTTTGCGATGCCCTACAACAAATACACGTTTTTACGGTGTCCTCCAGCTAATTACACGTTTTTTAGATGTTCTGTAGTAAATTTTGCCAAAAAAAAGTAGAGAGACTCTATCTTATAATCATTATATTCAATGGTGGGTCAAGAGTTTACAAATGCACAAGAAACACGAGAGAGGTGCAGGCAAAGGCTGGAAAGAAGGAAAAAAAAACAAGAAAAAGAAGATATATAGAGGTACAGATAAACGAGATAAAGATGTAGAGCAAATGACGAGAGAGGTACGTACGGTTTTTTCTTTTCCTTCACATGTAAGTACAAATTGAATTTGCCAATTTTAGTTGAAAATTTCAGAACTATTTACATACCGTTTTGGACGGCTTATGGCTTGTATCTAATTAATTAAGATCATGAATCGAGGCATGCATCCAGCAGCAGGTCCTAGCTACGTAGAAATTTCATCTCTCCTTTCAATGTAGTGTGAACTATTGGTGCTAGCTAATTATAGTTGTGAATAGAAGACCACGGTTCTTAAGCATTTGTTTATGCTGGTTTTGAGTCATGGAGGTCGGTCGCTGACAGTTGATTAAAGGCGCCAAATCCACCTAGAGCTATAGCTAATTAATCCTACAAATATTTCTATATGCATGGAGTAGTATATAGCAGCTTTTTGAACACAGCAAGTAAGATTCTGCTCTCTCAAAATGTGTATGCGAAGTTCAGTTTATTTATTTCATATTATAAAGCGATCGATACGAATTAGGATCAATCGATAGGCCGGAGCCTAAGCAATTGTAGGGCATCCAAAACATATATTCCAAGCCAAGTAGATTTATATATCATGTGTGCTCCGGTCGCCTCCGGATTTATAGATGCAATATTATCCTTAATTCGTCTAAAAGAGACAAGATTGATTAACAAAAGAGATATATTGGTGAGATATAAAATAACAGAACCATACCTACCACCAAAGAATTAACGTCAACATCAAATCGTTGAGTTTGCATGTTCGTTCTGGTCTTGAACAAGTACTCGATTAGGCCGGAGTGATGGCTGCTGGTTAATAATTTGGATTTTTTTTCTTTTGAACGAATAGCATCAGATGGTGCGAAGTACTCGCTCCGTTTCGAAATATTTGACACCGTTAACTTTTTAGCACATGTTTGAACATTCGTCTTATTCAAAAATTTTTGTAAAATATGTAAAATTATATGCCTACATAAAAATATATTTAACAACGAATCAAATGATAGGAAAAGAATTAATAGTTACTTAAATTTTTTGAATAAGACGAACGGTCAAATATGAGCTAAAAAGTCAACGGCGTCAAACATTTCAAAACGGAGGGAGTATTAGCTATTTATCGGAGTACGTATATGTTTTATTCAACTACTTTCAACAGACAAAAATCAAGAGTAATGTGAATTGGCAGCGCGTCTGCCGGTCAATAAAATACGGCGGCCTGGGGGTTTCTAACCTCATCAAGATGGGATGAGCTCTTCGCCTACGATGGCTATGGATTGGCATGCAAACACCATGCGATGAACAAGATACCTAGCTTTTCGCAGCATCTACGTCAGTAACAATTGGAGATGGCAAGAAGGCGCTTTTTTGGGAGTCCCCATGGGCCTGCAATTCCTCTCTAAAGTCAATGGCGCCAAACCTCTACCACCACGCCAGAAGAGAAAAGAGGACAGTCACAGAAGCCATACAGGATAATACCTGGATCGATGACATCATATACAACTTGACAACGGTCCTTGTCGCTGAATTTTTCAAGGTCTTCGAACTACTTTAGACATCAGGTGTCACATTAACTCAAGGCGTGGAAGACAGCATTCGATGGAAATGGACACCAAGCAGATCTTACACAGCAAAATCAGCCTATCAAATGCAGATCTTGGGCGGCATACCGTCCATATCGGCAAACGTGATATGGAAATGCTGGGCGCCGTCAAAATGCAAATTTTTCGCTTGGCTGCTCCTCCAAAACAGAATTTGGACGGCTGATAGGCTACAACAGAGGGAGTGGCCAAACAACTACTTCTGTCAGCTCTGCTTCAGAAACCTTGAGACAACACAACATCTCTTCTACGAATGCCCGATTACCAGGACACTCTGGGACGCCATAGCGACAAGGCTAGGCATCCCTCAGCTACGGCCATAAAAATGGCCCCAGACGGCAATCCTGGAGGACTGGTGGGTTCAGACCATTCGTGCAACGGCTAAGGAGAAAAGGAAGGGGGTCAAATCGATTCTAATCCTACTCTCCTGGGAGATTTGGAAAGAGAGGAATAGCAGGGTTTCAGAAACTTAGAGACTCCGCCGCATCGAATCATTGACAAAGTGACCGACGAGATCTGGCTATGGTGCGCGGGAGGGGCAAAGGGCATCTAGTGCCTGACGGCGAACAATCATGGAAGTGCAAATGACAATGTGTAGATCAGTATAGCCAACAACCCGCACGCCTCCTTTTGTAGCTACACCCCTCCATAACCGCCTTCTTTTTTCTCTTTTTCTTTATAACCTCCTAGCCTCCATGGCTATTGTACAATGTTTTCCTCTACTTTAATACAAATACACCACGTAGGGTTTCAAAAAAAAGACAAAAAAAGTTAAGTCAATAAGTATTTAACTATTTATTGGAGCACGTATATTTTTGATTCAACTACTTCCAATAAAAAAATAGTTAAATCAAGAATACACCTGCAACAAACAAAAATAGTTAAATCAAGAATATACGTGCTCCGATAAATAGTTAAACACTTCGCACCATAAATTTAGTGCCACTCATTATATTTATGCAATGTTGTTGGTAATATCCAGATGGCTCTATCTAGATTGATATATGATAATTTGGCATCACAAGAAACTGATTAGGTACGTTTCTGAAGTAGGGAACTCAAAGAACGTGGAACCAAGATCGATACATAAATATAATTAGTACCATGCATCCCTTCTTTTTTTCTCTTCTTTCCCTCTGTTGTCTTCTTCGATCTTTTCTAATACACGTATGCATGTGAGCAAGAGAAAAGAAAAAGGCTTGGCCGACATATATATTAATTCCAATAACGATATAATTAATTGTCTCCATGTGTATATATAATGTAGCAATATAAAGTGCTTACTAAACTTTTTATTTACAACTTAAATTGTCTCTGTTTAGGAGTATTTCTTCCGTCTCAGAAAAAAAAATTCAGCTTTTAGGGATAAATCTGGATGAGTAATTGTTCAGAAAGTTGATTTTTTTTGACAGATGATATAGTTATTAGTAACTGTATTTGTGCTTGAGCTTTTTATTTTGCAACTTAACTAGCTTGCATCTTCCTTCTGGCTTCTCAATACGGCACACATAGCTAGTGGCACACAAGAATCACAATTATTATTCGGAATAAACCAATCACTGTCCGTGTCGTCGCTCTCAAAACTAAATTATTTAGCAATTTATTAGCTCGATTGAAGAACAGACACAACTTGTATCTATCTGCCTTAAAAAAAACATTCACTTTATGAGCTTGCTTATAGCTTGTTCACTTATATGGTACTGTATTATACAACATATGGTAAGGATGTTCCTTGGACTGCTTGCACTTTATACATCATCACGAAGAATTTGCATGTGGCATGTTAGCTGATTGCCTCTCTTTTAATTTGTCTTGTCTAGTTAGGAGAGCCATGCTATTGAACTCCATTTTTAATATATGAGAGGTTGTTCCAATGGTCAAGAGCTTTGAACAAACAGCAAGACCGCAAGAAACAAAACTTGTTTAGCAAAGTGATGGCATCAATTAGGTACAGTATGTACTAGTAAGCTGGCTCTAGGGGACATGACTAATATAATGCACACAAAAGTTATAACAAGTGTGTGAAGAGATCAGAGTCAAATCTGAAGTTTAGGCCCAAGATTGTCAAGGGGTTTTAAATATAGATCATGATGTTGGGATATGTAGTGGTAATAGCTACTACGCTAACACAGCTAGCATGCATGCAAACTTGCCATTTTTTTTATCAATGAAACAGACTTGACTAATTGGTGTGCGTCACATATATATAATACTCTCTATGTTTTATATTATAAGTCGTTTTGATTCTGTTCTAGTTAAAATTCTTTAAGTTTAACAAAGATTATATAAAAATATAGCAATATCCAACACAAAACAAACAAATTACAAAAGATATAGTAAAAGTTAGTTTTAATAAACTAATTTGATGATGCAAATGTTGCTAATTTTTCTATAAATTAAATCAAAGATAAAAAGAAATTAACTATGAAAAGAGTAAAAAATGATTTATAATATGAAACGGAGAGGGTACTGCGGTTGCTTGTTAATCTTCATCAACATCCTTTTGACCACACACAATCTTTCCTAACTAGCTAACTAGCTTAACTCCTTTCCAACTAGCTAGTGACAGATGGCCTTGTTTGCATCTTTCCTAATCCTTGCTTTTTAGCAAAAAAAGAAAGATAGTGTTTATGAGTTTAAACATGGATTAGTGCAAGCATGCATGCGTACAAAGACATGGAAAGAGAGGGAGACGGAGTTAGGGAGAGTCAAAAGGTATCACTTTGATTGACAGAAATATATCCATAGGTTATTCAGGGTTTAGCTTTTGTTTAGTGTTCTCATCTCAAGGCAACCTAATAGTCCAATCTTGGCTCACTGCTCATTGTGTACTGATATGATATCCAACTTGTCATGGTTTAGAAGGAAGATGCAGGCCTGCGTGCATCATTCAGTTAGAATGCCCTTTAGGGTGGCGTTAGCACGTACACTTTGCTGGTACTATTGAATTACTTTTAGTTGAATTATGATATGTCAAAAGTTAAAAGTACTAACAATATTTGCGAATAGAGGAAAACGTTTTAATTTGTAAGATAAGTTCTGCACGCAAACTCGTCCCTTGGGTCTAAGTTCATCTACCACAGTTTAACTTCACAGTGCATATAATTGCTCCCCTGCATCGATGTGAGGATATCGACAATCATTGATTTGGCAATTCTTCAATTAGCAAAACTTAACATATGAATATGTGTACTGTGTAGCCACTTTACTGATGAGAAGTAGAAAATTATTAATGTGTAATGCAGATCTGATTTTTTAATCAAAATACTGCCATGTTTGCTCCAGCAGTTAAAACTCTCAAATATATGGGCAGTTACAAAGATTACATAATAAGTTTCGCAGGTACCTCAGCCAGTTAACAAGGGTAATAATGCAACTTTTTAAGGGTGTGTGTACATGTTTTATGAGGTTTTAAACGGTGAGATTTTAAAACTTTAAACTGTGGTCCGCATAGGCGGCACCTTTATCTGATCCGCCTACGATAATCGATCGCCATCCGTCTGCGAAGATCGATTATCGCAAACGACACCTTATGTGGTTTGCTTGCGATAATAGATCTTTCAGGCGGACATCCAACTCCTCCCCGGTTATCGCATTTGCTGGTGGAGTTTTTTTTTTCTCCGATGGCCGTACCTGTCCGTGAAAATAAAATGCCTATATCGTTGAAAATGCTTTTTTTTAAGTAGTGTTTGCATGTACAAATTTCTTATAAAACTATTTTAAATCAAATCCGCGAATACTAATCCAGTCAATTCAGCTTGATTGGCGTTTACTACTACCAGCTGTAGCAGCTTCACACAGGCATTTGTTGTACATATATACCATCAGTCAATTCAGCGGCATATCGATAACATATCTTTTTTCAGAGAACTTATCGATAACATATCGATACATATAATGCATTGCATTGCGTTCTCACGCCACGCAAGTGCACGCGTAGGTAGGTTTTGACTTGAGTATACGTCGTCTGCATATATCGACGAGCACATGAAGACGAATTCATGAGTGACAGACGAACAGCGTGGCTAGTACAATCGGAGCCTAGCATACGCCGACATGTATGCTTTCTTGTTTCATTTTTTTTTCTCTTGCTACTACTGTACTGTGTATAGCACCCAAATTAACCTTGGTCTTCACGTGCCTTTTGTTTTCCGTGCATCCCATCAGTGACAGGTGTTTGGCTGATCGATCGTTGTGTCACGCAGCCCACGTACTCCCATAAAAAATCAACCTAATTCGTCGCATAAAAAACTAACCTAATATTCGTCGATACATCTTAATACTACAAATTTAAATATAACATTGTATGGCTGTGTTTAGTTCGTTTGCCATTTTTTTTAACTACACGGATAAACATTTGAAGTATTAAATATAGACTAATAACAAAACAAATTACAGATTTCACGTGTAAACTGTGAGACGAGTTTATTAAGCCTAATTAATCCGTTATTAGTAAATGTTTACTGTAGCATCAGATTGTGAAATCATGGTGTAATTAGGCTCAAAAGATTCGTCTCGTGATTTACATGTAAACTGTACAACTGATTCTTTTCGTCTATATTTAATACTCCATACATATGAAAAGTTAGATTTGTTTTCCGTGGGATGACAGAAGTGCGCTGCTAGTTGGACATGACCAGCTGCGGCATGCATCCGATCCTACAGTACTTGACACAGCGCGCCAATCCATCCATCATCCATCTATCGGCGCATACAATTCAGTGCATCTCTCTCACACTATACATGCACATTTGCTTGGGCCATGTGTCACGTCTAGTACAAGTAGGAGTACGTACGTGGCGTGGCGTGCGTACTGTGCTTGTGGGCGTGGTTGCATGAACTTGACCAACTTGCCTGCCAGAGAGTGTAGCTAGGAAGGATAGACGACGTATATACTGTGCTTGATCGACTAGATGACCACGCAAGATTCCCCTTCATTTTAGAATAAACCAACCTTATATTACGATGTACTTTTTTTATTAAAGTCAAACTACTTCATATTTAACTAAGTTATAGACAATTATAGTAATATTATATTACTAAATTAGTTTTATTAAATTAATAATTAAATATATATTTTTATAATAAATTTATCTTAAGTCAAAAATATTACTATTTTTTCTGTAAACTTGGTTAAACTTACAGCTATTTAACTTTGACGAAAGTTAAAACATCTTATAACCTGAAACGGAGAAAATAACACATTCTATTAAAACGTATCTGGACATAGAGTATATCTAAATTTAGACTTATTTTGAGACGTAGAAAGGAGATACTAAATTCATGTTCAGTGGTACACCAATCAGCTCTAGAGCAGCGGGGCAGCATGTAATTCGAAAGCAGATTCTCTGATGTATAGTCAAAGAGGTAAGTCTTGATAGGTGGTGCCCATACTTATAAAGTATGACCCACAAGTAAGAGACACATGCTCTCTGATTTATGTTAGAGGAGCCATGTTATTTGAGTTTGACTCATCACCAACCATTTATCTATGTGTCATCGCCCAAATAAATTTGCTTCGAAGACAGTTTTAGGGATTAATTGTTTTAGGAATTAATTTCTCAAACGGAGGCTTGGTGCAACCATGATTCGAGATCAGTGGGTTGGTACTTGGTACGTGAGGTATTGAATTCCTAGGTGATGAAGTGATCAGGCTGCCCTCCTTTCATTGGCCCATCTTTGAGTTACGGAGGAGCCGATCACCTAAGCCAATCTCGTCGGAAGTCTCTCTTCAGGTATTCTCTTAGGATTTGGGTAATCTACACGCTCTCCTCCACTCTTCTCCTTTGTAGCTCTTCGAAGATGGAGTTCCCTCCAAAACCAGGGGTAACTGTCCCTAGAGGCAAACTATAATGAAGCGGAGATGAAAATCCTCTAAAATAAACTTCAAATTTAACGTTGAAAATTTAAATTTTGACCGATAAGAATTCCCTCTGTTTTTTAATAGATAATGCAGTTGATCTTTTTAAACACATGTTCGATCATTCGTCTTGCTCAAATTTCTTATGCGAATGTATAAGGTATAACTCATGTTTAAAGTACTTTGCGTGATAAAACAACTCACAATAAAATAAATTATAATTACATAATTTTTTAAATAAGACGAATGAAAACACGTAAGATAGAAAAGCAACGGCGTTATCTATGGCGTTATCTATGAAAATATGATAGTAATATACTCCCTCCGTCCTAAAAAGACTTAATTTCTGGGTTTTCATGTTTAACGTTTGACCGTCCGTCTTATATGAAATTTTTTCATGCTTATTATTTTCATTATTGTTAGATGATAAAACAAGAATAATACTTTATACGTGACTTATTTTTTAAAATTTTTTTAAATGAGACAGACGGTCGACACGGAAACCCAGAAATTGATTTTTTTTTTGAAGTACGAGCGAAAAGATGATGTGTATTTTAGAACAGCCAATACTAACCGTGTACCGCAGGTTTGGGTGTAGCGCGTACTGTGGCTCCTCGTGCTGCGTGATGCACGGCGCCGCACGCAGCAGCGCCGCAGCGGTGATATCGTCGTCGTTCCACTAGTCGCCCGGCTGGCCACCATCAGCAGCAGCCCGCTGTTGCTGTTGCTGCTGCTCGTGTTTTTCTCCAGTTTTTACCCTGCTTTTACACGTACGGCCAGAGACGGGACGGCCGTCTGTCTAATCACTCGCCTAGCTTTAGGGCCTGTTTAGATTTACTTGTAAAATTTTTCACATGTCATATTAAATATTTAGATACATATATAAAATATTAAATATAGAAAAAAACTAATTATGCGTGTAAATTGCGAGGTAAATCTTTTAAGCCTATTGCTCCATGATCTGACAATATGGTGCTACAGTAAACATTTGCTAATAACGAATTAATTAGTCTTAATAAATTTATCTCGCAGTTTCTAGACGGAATCTATAATTTATTTTATTATTAGTTTATGTTTAATACTTTAAATATGAGTCCGTATATCCGATGTGACACGTCGAAACTTTTCAACGCATCTAAACACAGCCTTAGCATGCCCCTCTTCAACTATCAACCAAACTACCCCCTCTGCAATCTAGGGTGTGTTTAGTTCACGCCAAAATTGAAAGTTTGATTGAAATTAGAATGATGTAACGAAAAAGTTGGAAGTTTATGTGTGTAGGAAAGTTTTGATGTGATAGAAAAGTTGGCAACTACTTGTACAACTGAAGAAGATATTTCGTACTACTAAAAAGATATTCTATCTGTCCTAAGTTAATGGTACTTTATGACGGAGTAGCTTTTAAGATTTATTTTAAAAGTATAATAACTTCCTTTCAAAAAAATATAGTAACTTCTTTGTTAATAATTGTTTTCAACCAATCACAACCCTTCACCATTCAATATTCTCATCTATCTTCACTTCTAAACTAATTAATCATAATCTTCTCCAATTTAATTCTATCTACTTTCTAAATACTTGTATTTAACCTAAAAATACCTATATTCCAGGACAGAGGTAGTACTACTAAGACGAGTACTTAGTAGTACGGAGTACTTCAAATTATGGATCTAATATAATAGCATTTAGATTGATAATATTAAGCCGTGTTAAATTTGGTACTACTTTTATCACCATATAATAAATAAATCTAATATATGATATAACACATTCGTTTCACTCCACCTTCATAGTACTAGATTTATTTATTCTTAATATAGAACCTAGAGATCACTCCTCCCGTCCTATAATATAAGGGATAATGGGTGGATATGACACATTCTATTATAATGAATCTGGACAGACATGTCAGATTTATTATATTAGGACGTGCCATATTCACCGATTATCCTTTATATCAAGGGACGAAAAGAATACCGTTATATTTTAAAACGGAGAGACGCATTTGATGGCTGGTATCCCCCCATCTCCACCTGCTTCTTGGACGACCATCCAGGAGTCGATCGAGGCCAGGATTGATTCCCACCGGTCGTCGCCGCGCGAGCGGAAAGGGTGGCTGCCTTTTTGACGCTTTGCATTTGCTTTGCTTTGCTTGGAATTTCTTATCGCTAACCTCCTCCGCCACCACCGTCTTTCCGGCGCCAAACCAGTGGGCCGATACCGCCCCTCCGTCCTCAGCTCCCACATCATTCGTTTTCTAACACCACCGCCTCTCGCCGGTTTTGAATTGCACGCGTATTTCTGCGAAATTCCTACAGGACGACCTACAAATGCGCGTTTCAAAGAGACCATGAGCACTCCCTCTGTCCTATAATATAAAGGGATTTTAGAGAGATACAACGCTTCATAGGACTACAAATCTGAATATGGAGTTGTCTAGATTCGTAGTTTTATAAAGTGTCACATCTCTCCAAAATCTCTTATATTATGGAACGGAGGGATTAGTACTTAGGGGCAATATTTACGGTTTGTTAACTTGATATCGAAGTTAATCTTTTTAAAATTTGGTAATACTAAAATTTAGCAAAGTTTGATACGCAATGCCAAATTTTGATGGGTAGAATTATTTAGTTTGCTACCGTGCTAAATATTTTTGTATATTGTTACGTGGAGAAGTTTCTAAAAGGATCACCAAAATTTGGTGATATGGTAGAGTGTTCGGGATATGTTTAGATTATTACTACTACAGTACTTGCAATACTAAAGCTTGGTATGATGAAAATTAATTACTATTCTTGTTTCTTTTTGTCAGATTGGATGATACTTCCTCGGTATCGAAATAACTTGATTTCCATTATTTAATATCCTAACTTGTTGGACGAAAAGAATAGACCTTTAGACTGTGTTCTTAAGTGCATTATTCCAACCTCTCACTGGTGGAGAAAACGTTTGTAGTCCCGGTTCGTAACTCCTTTAGTCCCGGTTTTTAAACCGGGACTACCAATCCAGGACTAAAGATCGCTATCTTTAGTCCCGGGTGAAATAATCGGGACTAAAGATCTGCTTTCTCTTTTTCATATATGTTTCCCAAATTACTAAACCGTGCACTTTTTAGAAAAAAAATTGTATAGGAACGTAACTTAATAAATCATGTTAAATCTATTTTTAAATTTTTAAAACTAATATTTAATCATCAAGCACTAATGAATCATTCTGTTTTACATGTTTGGAGGAGCTTTCCCAACTCCCATACTGAACACATTCTTAATTCTGCTCGATATACTCAGCACGTAGCAGGGAAGTACATGTAAAGATATACAGTGTAGGGATTATTTCATTCATCCCAAAATAAGTTCATCTTTGCATTCTCTTGTTTGTCTCAAAACAAATTCATTTTCTAGCAAACGTTGCATTGAAGTTTGTGAAAGTATGAGACAAATATATTAACAGTAGGTAAAATAGGGACCATTTTATTTTAGGAATGAATATTTAGGTATTTTATTCTAGTACTTTTAGGAATTTTATCTAGTTCTTTTTGGCATGTGTGAAATGAGTTAAAAATAAATTTATTTTTGAAATGGAGATGGTATGTCAGATGCAAGACAAAGCGTGCGCGTTGCTTTGTGCCGCAAACTAGGCCAATCGTGGGCAAGAAAAAGGCCTGTTTTTTGCCCTGCACCAAAGTAGCATGAGCCGAGGCATGTGTGTACACTCCATCCGGCCAGTAATCTGCACGCTGGGTTGCTGACACCCTTCTTGTTCCCAGCCAATAAACTCGATGCTAAGGATGGGATAGAAGAATTTTTATTCTAGTTCTTTTGTACTCTAACACTTATTTTACAATCAAATCCTTGGCAAAGACGACCTATTTGGACTCCAATCTAAGGGACCTTCAGAGAAATATCAACTCGGTTTTCTGGGCCATGCTTTTTTCTTCATCGGTATTGCTCAGATAACTTGCTTCAAGCTACTTTCTCCGTCTCATATTATAAGAGTTTCTAGCACTGCACATACTCATATATATGTTAATAAATTTAGATATATATGTGCGCCTATATTTAGGGATGGCAATTTTGCCCATGGATCCGGGTATCCACGGATACCTGACCCAATGGGCACGGGCGCGGGTGTGATTTTTTCCCCATGGGCACGCCCGCCCGAAACCCGTGGACATCGTGGGCAACAGCTGGGTTTCATTTTTTGCCTATGGGTAACCCATGCCCGATCCGATACATATGTATTAGCTAATTTCAACTTATCTCTTAATTCTTATACCCGTTTCTCTTGGTTCATTTGTGATACTAACTAATAATAAGTTGTGATGTAATTCAAATTATTGTTGATAATTGATAATTTAGTAAATTGTTGATTTTATTTCTCTTTGTTAAATTATATACTCCCTCCGTATTTTAATGTATGACGCCGTTGACTTTTTAACAAACGTTTGACTTTTCGTCTTATTCAAAAAATTTATGTAATTATCATTTATTTTATTGTGACTTGATTTATCATCAAATGTTCTTTAAGAATGACATAAGTTTTTTTTTATTTGCATAAAAAATTGAATAAGACGAATGGTCAAACGTTAGTTAAAAAGTCAACGGCGTCATACATTAAAATACGAAGGGAGTATCTTTCAAGTTATTATTCATATGAGATCCATTAGGTACCCGCCGGGTATACCCGTGCCCGTCGGGCATGGGTACGGGCACAGTTTTGCCCGCTAACCCTAGTGGGTAGGGTTTGGGCGGGCGACAACGGGCTTGGGGTCGGGCATGGTTTTGCTCTACCCGTGCCCCCGACCCGACCCGTTGCTATCCCTACCTATATTCATTAACATCTATATAAATATGGGCAATACTAGAAAGTTTTATAACCCGAAACGAAGGTAGTATTAGTTAGCTTTATAATATATAGCATTTAATACATTCTTATAAGCAATCAACTTCATCCCTAAAAATAATACACCTATACAGAGGATAATTGTTGACTCGTTAGCCATACAGATATTAATATACTCCCTCCTTCCCTAAATGTTTTACGCTGTTGACTTTTTTAAACATGTTTGACCATTCGTCTTATTCAAAAACTTTTGTGAAATATGTAAAACTATATATATACATAAAAATATATTTAACAATAAATCAAATGATAGGAAAAGAATTAATAATTACTTAATTTTTTTAATAAGACGAACGGTCAAACATTTTTAAAAAAGTCAACGGCGTCAAATATTTTGGGATGGAGGGAGTATTATATATGTGTAATCAATAAATCTGAGTGGTGTTTCCTATTAGAATCGCTTTATCATAAATCGTACCCTATGCATATTCGAGTAGGAAGTGCCTCTAGCGATGTTGCCTTTGTTCATCGACCGGCAGTGGGCTCCAACGCAGTGCACCTCTGTCCCAACGAGCATGCCACTTGCAGCCTCTCATGCTGAATTAATTCATGTCATTTTCGTTGTGGTTTTTCACCAGAATTACTAAGAAGCAAGGGATGCCAGCTTCCTCATGCATCTTGAACAATGGAAGGCATCTCTTGCACCACCGTAATTGTGTGGGGAACCTATGACAGTGTGCATCCATCAGTTTGTCAAACGAACATGGTACACCGAGCACCTCCCACGTTCATTTCATGGTATGGACCCCTCTTGCACACGAACTATATGTAGGCTGTGTTCGGTATGTGGTCTTGCAAGCTCATCTCACACGCACGTAAAACGAAGCAACTCATTAGTATATGATTAATAGAGTATTAAATATTTTTTAAAAATGAATTAATATGCTTTTTTCAGTAATTTTTTATAAAAAATATATCGTTTAATAGTTTGTTAAGCGAGCGCGTGAAAAATGAGTAAGATAAGTTAGGAAAGATGGGGAAAGAACACAACCATAGCAAGGCCGGCAGGTCCAAATCTAGGTCGAGATGTACAAATTTATGCAGGTTCTATTCCTACAAGTATGTGATACTCGGAATAAAGAATTTGTAAAGAAAATAATTTGTAGGATACAAATACTATAGAAAATCTACCTCTTCTGCACTTTGTAACAAAGGATCGGAACTTACAAAATCGTATCAAAATTCTTTATAATAGCTCAATGCATTTGAACTTTAGAGGAAAGTTATCCAACCTTATGAAAAATTTTATTCTAGCGTATATCTCTTATCCAATTCATGTGTTTTTATGTAACTTTTTTAAATGGTTATTAGTTTGTTTTCCATATAACTATGTCTACCATTCCTAAAATTCAAAAGAAGAGCTAAGTTTCAGCAAGGGCATAAATATAAAGTAAGGGGTTGTTTGGTTGAAGTGACTAAAATTTAGTTCCTGTCACATCGGATGTTTGGACACTATTTAGAAGTATTAAACGTAGGCTAATGATAAAACCTATTTTATAATTCTGGAATAATTCGCGAGACGAATCTATTGAGACTAATTAATTCATGATTAGCCTATGTGATGCTACAGTAAACATGTGCTAATTATGGATTAATTAGGCTTATAAAATTTGTCTCGCGAATTAGCTCTCATTTATACAATTAGTTTTGTAATTAATATATATTTAATACTCTAAATTAACGTCGAAACATCCGATATGATAGGGAGGCTTAAAAAGAAAAAAAAATCAACGATGAGATAAGGCAGGAGCACTGTAAGAAAAAATATCGGCCAGTCGTCACAGTACCTGTACCACTACCCTCACTCTCTAAAACATGCATCGGGGACACGGCGCAAATACAAACAAGATCGAGCCAGGGGAAGAACTTCTGGCTACGTATCCAGAGTTGATTTTTTTTCGGGGGGGACGGAAGAGGTACACTCCTACATAGGGGTAGCAATGGTGACCAACTGTACACCATGGCCGATTGCTCATCGCTTCCCTAGATTTGATAGATGAGAAAATTAAACACGGATAGATCATACACGGCACTGTGCATGCCACCACCGTGCACTGTCATATCGATCCGACATCTCCATGGACGGAGAGTAGATAGATAGACAGACAGACGGACATAAATTGGCGTGGATTTAAGGATAGCGACTGTGCCTGCACACGGTCAATTATTGGACCTCGCCGCCGCCGCCGCCGTCGTCGTCGTCGTCTCCGGCCGCCGCTACCTGCCGCCAGCTAGCTAGATACATACCGCTGCCACTTCGCCGCACCGTCGCGTCGCCGACCGCGAGCGCGGCAACTTTTCTTCGCTTTCCTGCGCCGGCCGCTAGCTGACAGCGGCGCAGAGAGGCCACTAGCGTTGGTGGCTGGCTGTGTCGGCGACGTCGGCGTCGTCTACCCGGCGCTGCACGAATTCATCTTCACGTGCACCTTTGCAGGTTTTGCTGCCTGCCTGCCTGCGCCAATGTCGTCTGTCAGTCACTGCATCTGCACGGATGCATCTCGTGCATCGCTGCGATTAGATTTGGTATGGTACGAGTCGACGCACTGGTGTCTGCACTTGTGCGCACCACTCCCGCCGTTCCAATACACTCAAATCTAATTCATCCGTTCTAAAAAAAAATTAACCTAGGATGTCCTAGTACAACAAATCTAAAAAAAACTGTCTAGATTCGTTGTTCCATTCAAATTCGTTATACTAGGTTGGCTTTTTTCTTTTTCTTGACGGATGGAGTATTTAGATTCGTAGTAAAATACTTCCTGTTTAACAATGTAAGACTTTCTAGCATTTTTCATATTTATTTAGATGTTAATGAATCTAAACACATATATATATGTCTAGATTAATTAACATCTATTTATATGTGGGCAATGCTAGAAAGTCTTATATTGTGAAACGGTAGAAGTGGTTATATTTTTTATATTAGTTTTATTTATTTTAAAATGAAAAAGTACAACAAATATTTTTGCATCAGAGGATGTGTGCCTCTGATAGATTTTCTTTTTGAAAGAACTCTGATAGATCTAGGAGCTGGATAAGTATCTATCAGTGTGCAGAGCGTGCATATGGAGTGCTTTTTTTTTCTTTTTTGCCACAGAGATGGAGCTGCCTCATGGTTGTGGGCGCCCTACATTTCTTTTAGCCATGCAGCACATAGACTTGTTCTTTAAACTTTTTCTTTAAAATTCCAACTTTTCTATTACATCGAAACTTTTCTACACATATAGACCGTATTTAGTTCACCCCCAACCACCCCAAACTTCCAACTTTCTATCACATCACATCACATCACATCCAAAACTTTTCTACACACATAAACTTCCAACTTTTCCCAAACTTCCAACTTTTTTCAAGAACTAAGGCTGTGTTTAGTTCACACCGAACTTTGGAAGTTTGGTTGAAATTGGTACGATGTGATAGATAAGTTGTGTGTGTATGAAAGGTTTGATGTGATGGAAAGTTGAAAGTTTAAAAAAAAACTTTGGAACTAAACAGGGCCTAAACACAGTCATAAATTTCCAACTTTTCCATCACATCGTTCTAATTTTAACCAAACTTTCAATTTTGACGTTAACTAAACACACCCTACACACACCCTACAGTATTTGGAAAAAGGGGTGCCTGGCGTTAATGAAATTTGGGGGGGGGGGGAAGGTTATTGTGTGTTATTTTTGCTCCTTCACATGTATAACCCTTGTTTTTTCCAAAGGTGCAATATTTGTTTTTCGAAAGACATACAATTGTATTGTTTAGGATACAATTGCTTGGGAGGCATTTTTCTGTTGTGGCTTATAAGCCAAACACACGTAATTGGACCAAAACATCTGTTTTAGTGCAAAACTTTTATCGGTCTCCTTTCAACTTTTTCTTTCAAGAAAGTGGACAAATCATATAATAGAAGATATTACACTATTATCGTTACAGGAATTAATGGAAAAAAAACTATGAAACCAGATCAAAGACATTATATATTTCAAGAGAAACAAGCAAACAAACGTAACCATAATACCGACCAACTCCAGCACGCGCAAAAGCATCCATCGCTATCTTGATTTCTTTTATAATGGAATAGAACCAGCTCCACTGGACACGTGGATGACCCATGTCGCAAATCCGTAAATACCCGTAGGTTTAATTAGCTACTCTCTTCGTCCAAAAAAGAACTCAACTTCCAGAGTTTCAATATTGTCCCATAAAAAACCAACTTTTACCATTATATCACCTTCAGCACATAAAACAAGAAGTTTTTTAATCTTTTAAATACTCTTTACCTACCTATCACCATTAGTATCTTTTTCATTAATGAGGGTTATTTTAGTTATTTTTACTTCTAACTAAATTTACCTTGGATAGTTGGATGCATGCTAGGGATCCATTTTTTATAGGACGGAGTAAATAGCCCAACTCAACAGATATGTTTTCTAAGGACATAGAAAAGAACATGAAAAAAAAGCAAATATTCAGGACGAGATATGAGACAATCACGTACTCTATATATATCCTACGAGACAATTATAAATCTTCCAGGTAGGCACCTAAAAAAAGGGAACATATTAGGCAACCACGTAAAATTCAGGACTGATATTCCTACGGCCAAGCAGCCCAAATTAAGTCCATCCACGAACACCTTACGTACACCTGCAAGTGTAGATGATTTTGGGACCCACCCAACTAGGGGCTCTGAAAAAGTTGGATCATCCTTTAGATGCAAAAATGCACGCGCACTGTATATCTGTTTACAATATACTATGCTGCTGGAGCTATGCATAAATCATGCAGTGCTCTATTCATGTTTAGATCACTGGAAAAAGTTCTACTTCCTCAGTTTACTTTTAGCTTTTTTTTTTATTTCTACCGTAAAAGTTCATGTTTAGAGTTATTATTACATCGGAGTTTACTACAATATAGAATAATTGTATTGGAAGTAGATAAAATGGTAAATAGTTGCACTGGGATTTGATAAAATATGAGTATTCTAGTCTTATGACTTTGTATTGGTATGCGTATAATGGATGAAAAATAAACTTATTTTGGACGAAGAGAGTAGAGAGAAATCATCACGTGAAAAAAAAAATCCTATATGTAATTGTAGTTTAACTAATTTTAACTACGTAGACTAAATATTACAATTTTGATTATTCTTGTAAATTCTAATAAAAATTAGATGTCTTTCAACTAACTCCATTATAGTATTGTTAATTTCAAAAGAGAGCATGATACTATACATATGCAATAAAATGCTGCACTCTCGAAAATAGGTCTTCTGTTTTCTTTCCCTACTTTAGGTGGTGCAGCTCCTATAGATTTTTGAATAAATAGAAACATATGTGATTTCTTTTCATTAGTTAATATGGTTAACATTTGGGGCAATTTCATTCTTACCCCTACTTTCATGTTCAATATTGGTTTTGTCCCTATTTTTTAGGATTTTCGTTTTTGCCCTTGTTTTTTTAAAACAAAACTAAGCTTTACCCCTACTTTGGATGGACATGTTAATGGCGTTAAATCTTTGACGAAAAGACATCCATACCCTCACCGTGTTGTTGCACATTTTCCCCTATTTTGTTCATTAGTTCTGTTTGCATCTTGCAATTTTCGTAAACCAATTTGTTTCAAAATTTGACATACAAATGTGATAAATATAGACAAATATTGAAAAAAAATGACAAAATTTGGAAAAAAAAAAGAGGTCATATTCTACAAGTCGTTGCCTCCTCCTCCTCTCCGCCTCCTGGCCGGGCCAGCGGGCCGCCGCCGCCGCCTCCTGGCCGGGCCGGCGGGCACCGCCGCTGTCACCCCTGGCCGGGCCGCCGCCGCCACCTCCTCTCCAAGCTGAGTCGTCACCGCCATCTCCTCCCCGTGTTGAGCCGCCGCCGTCGCCCCCTAGCCGAGCCGCCACCGCCGCCTCCTCCCCACGCCGAGTCGCCACCACCGCATCCTCCCAGTGTCGAGCCGCCGCCGCCAGCGGGAAGGGCTGCGCCTGGCCCGCTCGCCGCGCCGCCCTCTCCTCGCCGCCTGGCGCGCTCGCCTCCTGCTCGCGCCGGGAGGAGCTGCGCCTGGCCGACGCCTGCTCTTCGCCGCCGCCGGCTAGGTCTCAGTTTGACCGTGTGCAGCGAGAGGTGAGGAGAGGAGAGATTAGTTTTAACTCTTTCACAGGGGTAAAAGGGTAAATCACTAATTCAAAAAATCTTTATTTCCTTTATTTCTCTATTTTTTATTGCCATTTTCCTGGTCCCACTAACTTCCAT
The DNA here is from genome assembly GCA_000338895.3 of Oryza meridionalis. Classification (NCBI taxonomy): domain Eukaryota; kingdom Viridiplantae; phylum Streptophyta; class Magnoliopsida; order Poales; family Poaceae; genus Oryza; species Oryza meridionalis. The sequence goes on from CM002529.2 coordinate 27,090,190, forward strand.
CCAAACCAGGGGTAAATGCTTCTTTCGGTTCAAAAAAGTGGGCGTAAAAACGAAAACCCTAAAGAGTAGGGGCAAAATCAATATTAGAGGTTAAAGTGGGGGCAAAAACGAAATTGTCCCTTAACATTACTGTAAGATAAGGTTTATCCGGTGGCCTCTTACTATCATTCACTTTAGAGTCAGAACTTATCATTCGTGTTCCTGACGGCATAGGGCCGCTTTAGATTGATGTTAGAATATACTACCATATTAATTTATTGATGTTTTGGATAGTAAAATATTTGGATTGAAGTCAAATCTTTGTTAATTTCTATGGTCGACCTGGCACTAACTTAAAACTTTCTTCCTCATATTATCAAAAATTAGTTTCTCCATATTATTAGAATTTAGTTTCATATTGATAGCAATCTAGACATGTGTATTATTCTACATTTTCATCCTGAAATATAAAGGATTTTACATATATAGTTATACGGGTAAAATTCCTTGTATTTTACCTCTAAGATAGTACAAAAGAATTAGCAAAAAAAAAAGAACTTATCAAGAATAAAAGGCCGAGTTTAGTTCCAAAATTTTTCTTCAAACTTTCAACTTTTTTATCGCATCAAAATTTTTCTACACACATAAATTTCCAATTTTTCCATCACATCGTTTCAATTTCAACCAAACTTCTAATTTTGGTGTGAACTAAACACACCCAAAGAAAATCAAGAGCAATACTGTAGCAAGGGCATTAACCGTCAAACGAACAGTAGCAGCTGAGCACCAGCCCCCCACCCCCAAACAGCACAAGCACACAACACTAGTCACACGTACTACTCCTACTAGTGCATTCGATCCGACACCTTTTTACCTGTGCCACACGCACGCACAGATGAACAGCGGCAGCCAACGCACGAAACAGTGCAGCATCTCTCACTGTAGCCTCTGTACTCAGCTCCACTCTGGCCGGATAGATTGGACAGATAGAAGCGACGCAGGCAATGGATCAGATCGACCTGCAGTGCGAGAGTTTCACATCACACATGCATCAACATGGCAGTGAAGAGAGAGAGACGAAGAAGCGAAGGTTTCCAGGTGGTTTTGACCGTCCTGTGACCAGCGTTCACAATTCCGATGAAAACCGGTCAAATTTCACAAAATTTCAAGGTTTCGATGAGGCTTAAAAGTAGAAGCCGTCTGAGATTTCGATGAATTTCATCTAAATTCAAATTTGAATTGATAAAAAAAGAAAAAAAAATCAAATATAAAATCTTATAAATAGTATGATATTTATAGAACCTATTGAGATATAATTTTTTGAAAAAATTGATGTATTCCGTGAACTTTACGGTAGGAAAGAAAATAATAACGAAAGAACACTTTTAATTTCCCTCCAGTTCTAGTTACCGATTGAAATTTTGATGATTTCGCTCGGAATTTCATCAAAACCGATCGGTTTTCGCAAGCTTAACTCAGAGAATTTGTATTCAAATTTTGGTTTATGAAATTTGTTCGGAATCTACCGGCTTTCTATCGGATTTTCCGAAAACCATCATTCCACCAGAACCCGAAACAGAAAGCCATCTCGAAATTGTAAACCTTGCCTGTGACGCACGTACAGTATGCACATCCCCTAGATGGTGGGGCTCACATGTTAGTGTATGCGGAGCCACCTCGGTTGGCGCCGGAGCCGGAGCTATCGGGACAAGGATGCAGATCATCTGCAGTACTGCAGTAGGGACTTCAATTCTGCGGACATGGTCGGCGTTGGAGTAGCTGGCTCGGGTCCGGACGGCTGGGCGGACCGACCGACCGACCGACATGACCGCGCCACCTTCTCGTGCCGCACATGAATTCAGTTCATCCGATCGATCCTCTGGAGTGCCGGCACGGCCGGTGATCTCGGCTGTACACAACTAGTTCCCGAAAGATCCATCCATCAATTGGTCCATGAATTGCTTTATCGATTAGTCCATTAATTAATCTACTCTCTAGATTAATGGAGACTAGCGTCACGTAATTCGGATACGCACTTACATTTACTGAATCAAAGGTGGACAGAAGAAGAAACCTAATTAATTGGACTATATCTAGTTCCTGATATGATCGCCAAAGTTTAACGTTTTAACAAAATTATTAGCCATAACATCTGCAAACAATACAAACTTGAATAGGATCCCAATCCTTCTTTTCGAAATAATGATCGTTTCTAGTTTTTCAAATAAACCAAAGGATAACATATAGCTTCTTCTGCATAGTAGCATTGGGACCAGCTGTTGCAAGGACATAATGCTAAGATATCAGAAATATCATTCATACCATCTATTATTTGAGAGTTGATATTGAAATCAGAGATCCTCCAAATTAGTTTGGCAAAAAGACATTGAAAAAGAAAATCAGCATCTTCTTCACACATCTTTTCTCTCTTAAAAAAGGGAGCATAGTACCTATTCGGTGACACATTGATCATAATCGCGTCACCGGAAAGATCGAACTGAAGTAAAGGTTAGGTCAGTGTCAATTATATATTACTCCCTCCGTTTCGAAATGTCTGACACCGTTGACTTTTTAGCACATGTTTAACCGTTCGTCTTATTTAAAAACTTTTGTGATATATGTAAAATTATATGCCTACATAAAAATATATTTAATAATAAATTAAATGATAGAAAAAAAATTAATAATTACTTAAATTTTTTGAATAAGACGAACGGTCAAACATGTTTAAAAAAGTCAATAGCGTCAAACATTTCGAAACAGAGGGAGTACATACCCATCACACAGGAGTAATTTCACTGCATTTCTCAGCACACGAGTCAACTACGAAGAACGAATTGGATCGTCAACTCATCGATCTCATCGTGCCTGTCAAAATCTAGCTTAGGCATTCCCGTGTATCTGGTCAACGAGTCGTCAATGAACTGAAGCCTTTCTCTTTTTTTTTTCCCCTGGCTAATGTGATGCTTTTTATAATTGATTGAAATCAAGAATCTGGAAGGTCCACGGCCATCTACGCATGTCAAATTTTAACGCTGTTTGCTAGAGTGCTGGTCTTGATCTTGACATGCACAATATATACTTCCTTCGGTTTCATAATTTTTATAATATTTTAAACAAGTTTGTGATTAAACTTTTATATATATGACTATGAATAAATTTAAAAATAAAAAAATATAGTTTAAAGGCACAAGAACTAAATATATAGATTTATTTTATAAGGTACTGTAATATTATTAAAAAAATATATTTATTTATCGTATATATATTATAATAGAAAAACATAGTTAAAGTTATAGTGAAAAGCTAAGCAAATTATACTTTATGTTACTTTCTATTACGGAAGTTTTATTTTTAACCATCCTTTACCTTTTTTTTCACTTAACACTAGTGTTTTTTTTCCTTTTTTTTACATTTTGAACCACTCAAAACTCTCTTCGCGAGCACCTCAACAGTCTTGATCAAGCACATTGGCCCCTTCATGCCAACAATCTCTCCTATTTATATATTGGTCACATCCTTGCTGGAAAAAAAGATTGGAAGTGGTTAAACGTAAACATAAGGTGATCCAAAGTACAACAAAAATAAAAATACCTATACAAAGCAAAAATATTTGATAAAGGTGGTTCAAAGTGAAACTTTGTACTTAAAAAGTGGCAAAGACGTCATTCACTCTGAATTGGTTTTACCTGAATAAGTGCTGATGGACAACATCACAAGTCACTAACACCTGCATAAATTTTACTAGCTAGGAACAACGATTAAAACTGATGATCCCACTAGCAACAACGGTACCAACCAATGCCGCGGCGACAAAATCTATTAGCTAGGCCGGCCCCGACCGGACCAAACTTAACACAATCTACTGTAGCAGTCAGTTTTGATTAGTTAATTACTACTCGCTCCGTTTTATATTATAAGATTTTAATTTTTTTTCTGTTAAAAAACTACTTTATGTTGACTAAATTTATAGAAAAATTAATAAAATTTACAACACCAAATTAGTTTCATTAAATAGCAAACTGAATATATTTTGATAATATATTTATTTTGTGTTGAAAATGCTATTATAATTTTTTCTGTAAACTTAATTAAAATTTAAAAAGTTTAACTATGAAAAAGTTTAATGATTTATATAGTTGTGGCTGTGTACATCCCAAGGATGTAGAGGGCCGGGGTTTATTTAATCCATTATTAAAAAATCTAGTTTATATAGTTAAATTTCTAGTGCTAATTAACAAATTGTACTCTGGCTGCTTCTATGCATGCCTAAAGCTAGGATGAACTGGTCAAACAGCCAATCACATCTCGAAACATCGCCTCAAACAAGGCTTTCTCTCCAAACCACTCCTTAAACAACAACTTAGTTAGTACTTCAATAGTTAATTATATAAGCTTAATTACTTGCAGCCTGCAGGCATGCTTAGTCAAGCAGAAAAGCTAGTAGTCATATCATCACTAGCTACTAGCCATTACTATACACTACTACTGATGCTATGTATAGTACTCTTAGAAAACGCATAATGTACTAATATATATCGATCACTAATGAATTAAGCTCTTAGAGAACGTATATATGTTGGGGGTATACTGGTATTAACTACACTAATCGCAATCTAGAGCAACTAATCCCTCTCTCACACGCTGACTGTACTACTGTTCTGCAATTATATAGTACTATCTCGAAAGGAGCATACTTGGCATGTTAATTAAACTAACACCCAAAGAAAGGTGCTCGCCTTTAGCTGTAGTATTAGTGCTAAATTAGTACTAAAACAACAGCACTTTGTAGCTACCATATAACCTCTTATGTTTAGAAACGTGTCCAGACTTTAGTTAGTCTTAGCTCAGTTTAATCATATATCATGCATGCATGCATGAATCTCTAAGTACTACACAATGATCAACTGCCTATAGCTTAGCTAGCTAGTTAGATAAAGATCAGGTCATAAGCAAAATTAACATGCTATTTGACTATATCTTTCTCTCAAAAGGGCCAAAAAAAAAAAACACACCTAAAGGGGAATCACTAACGCCATTGGGTGACACGGTTTAAAGGCTACACAAAGAAAGTCTAACTGACTAGTCCGATTTGGAATAACATAATTTGGCTTTTTTGAGATTGATGCCAAGAAGGGAATTGACAAATGAGTTGTAGTACATGTACGTACATAGGCATGGAGGCATAAGTGAGAAGCCAAGAAAATATAGGAGTACCATTTGTGTTATATAGCTTCAAGATGTAATCATCTTCCTTGTTAAAACATCACTGGCTTTTGTATCTAGCTAGCTAGGCATCTAGCTGGTATGCACATAATGACATAAATAAAGTTTTGCACAATATAGATTCGAATGGAAGTTAATTCTTCCATGATCTAGATATAAAAAAACACCTTTAGGTAAAAGTTGATGCTATATACAGTATGTAGGACATATATTAGCATTTGATATTGTGCAAAAATTTAGCTATTTTTTTGCGTGCGTGCGTGCATGTTCATGATTGTTGATACTTAAAAGATAAACTCCTTGGATGGATAAGGATTTAGGGTTAGTTAACAAGGACAATGATTAGCAAATCTGCTGGCTAGCTAGCTATTACTTTTACTTTGTAGGACAAGTTTAGAGCATTGTTTTGTATAATAATGGAATAAAGATACATATAGCAAGGACAAGCAAATCTATGGCGATGCATCGATCAGGCATACTAGCTGGAGTACGGAGATAGATGGATGCCCTAGGGGATAAGGCTCAAGCTCTAATCCTCATGTTAATCTCTAATTAAGTGACATTATTGTCAGTAACAGGAAGTACACTGCCTAGCTCGATCAGATGAACAGTGATCCTATACTTTGCAGATAAAGCTGCACTCATTTCTGTTTTGTCATCTAGGCACCATCACCATGCAAGCTAGTTATCATGGATCATGGATGATTAATTTTGCTTTCATTGTTCTTTACTTATTTGCTGAAAGAACATGCAGTATATACTTCTTTACTTCTTACTTTGTAGTGAAAATCTAAAAACTACCTTCGATATATAAATGGACTAAGATTTATCCATGTCACATTAGGAGTAAAATTTGTACTCTTGATAACCACTACTTAAAAAATAATTTTTCTGGACGAGCAGCCTAGTAGGTTGCAGGCGGACCATAAGTGGCCGTTCAAAAACCGCTCACCGGAGGCCGGTTGTCTTCGCGTGCGGTTGGATCGCTCGCAGGTGAAAATAGTGATCTTAATTTGCAGGCACCTGGGGGCAGACGGGCCGGCCAACCACACGAGAAAAGGCTTTTCAGTTGTCTGTAGTAGTGAACATTGACAAATCTCATACGCCCATTTTCAAATTGAACAATAGTTTTCAAGTTTCCACTAAAATGTGATTTGTACTACATATTTTCCCTACGTACTGTACATTAATATAAGTTTGTATAGAAGCAATGAGGTAGCAATTAGTTCTATAAACGAATTATTTAAAAACACATAGGCAACCATCCTGGATGTATGTAGAGTGACTAGAGTCTTTGGATTGATTTTCATTACTGAATTGTTTTAAGAAAACACACAAGAAATTATACATTTCTTTTCCGAAGAATTCACAACAATTGCATGCATACAGAACTAAAAAAACAAAAAGAAAGAAAGAAATAACTTTTGCAATTCCGGATGGACAGTGGCAAACCATGCATAATCTACCTGTTCCCTCTGATTTTTTCAGGGCCCAGCATCTTCAGGCCCAACTACTAGTTGGGCTGAAACCTGTTGACCCAATCACTCGGCCCAAGTGAGATTGATTAGTCCAGGACTCTCCAGGTCCCCAAGTGTTCTAGGCTTCTAGTAGTAGCTATGGATTCCAGTACTAAACCAACCCCACTAACGCACTTTAGGGCCTGTTTAGTTCGCGAAAAGGAAACTTTTGGATGTCACATCGAACTTTTGACCAGATGTCGAAAGGGATTTCGGACACGAATGAAAAAACTAATTTTATAACTTGTCTGGAAACCACGAGATGAATCTTTTGAGCCTAATTAATCCGTCATTAGCACATGTGGGTTACTGTAGCATTTATAGCTAATCATGGACTAATTAGGCTCAAAAAAATGCGTCTCGTGATTTCCTTCCTAACTGCGCAATTAGTTTTTTAAATTTATCTATATTTAATATTCCATACATGTGTCTAAAGATTCGATGTGATGTTTTTGGAAAAAAAATTGGAAACTAAATAGGGCCTAAGTGTGATGTTGTAATCCAATTTTAGGATGTTCTTGGTCGTCTCATGATATCATCCACTTTGTGATGCTAATTGAGCTCAATGAGATGAGATGAGACAGCAACTTCGGGTAGGTTGCTGTCACTTGTTCATAGTGGACTACCAGCTAGCCCATTACTGCAGGAAAAGCTAAGTTTGGCATTGCTGAAGAGCATGGAAAAGGCTTGTGCAGCTGGCAGTTTGGATGGGAGAGGTGAGAGGTCCAAGGGTTTATCACATTTGGTAGGGATCATGGTCACCTAACAAGAATGTGATAATGTGTTGCCAGAATCTACTGCTGCTAGTGCTTTTGACTGCTTCTGTGATTGCTGGGACTAGTACAGCATTCTGAGCAAGTGATGAGCAGTGGTCTCCATGTAGTACTTCGACAACTTGTTACGAATTTCTTAGTGTGTAATTATTAAAAGAGGATATATTATCAACATTTGTAGGTGTGAATAAACTATATTTTGAGTTGGATGCAGAGTTCACCAAACTGTTACCGAGTCAAAACCGAGGATAAGTGGTTTTGCAGCTTTTTTTTTTCTAAAAACCGTTGATTCTGTATAAAATCTGGTAAAATTTAACAAAAAAAACCAAACAATTTGTGTTGTCGATCCGGTCAAAAAGCTCCTTTTTAGTCAATTTGTGAATAAGCCTTGTTTTTTCCTCAACTCCAAACTACATTTTCTACCTTTTTCATTAGCTCTTCAAACTGTTAAATGATACTTTTCCAAAAAAGCCTTGTATAACATTCTTCTTAAAAAATCAAATAAATCTAATTTAAAGTTCATAATTATTTATACTCAATTATTTATTTATGTGCTAATGACAAACCAAGTTGAAGATTGAAACCATCCCTAAATCATGGTATAGTACATCAAATAGGGCAAAACTAGGTGAAAACTAGAGTTGAAAAATAAACGGTACGGCATGCTGCAGAAGACACGGCTCGGGGGTCCAAAACCGTTGACCAAACACACCTATCCCTTCCTTCTTCGAATGTGTTTAGTTAACGCTAAAATTGTAAGTTTAGTTGAAATTGAAACGATGTGACGGAAAAGTTAAAGGTTTATATGTGTAGGAAAATTTTAATGTGATGGAAAAATTGGAAGTTTAAAGAAAAAGTTTGTACCTAAACACGGCGTTCATCAACACGCGCGCCATCGGTCCGCATCGAGATTCGCGCCAATCAGGTGGGCCCCACTCTCTGACCCCCTGGGGATCCGTTCCGCGTGCCACCGCGGCGGCAAGTACGAGAGGCGAGCCCCGCACCGGGGGGTCCCGGGCCCCACCTGTCAGCCTCCCTACGGAAACCCGTCAAGCCCAAAGCCAAAAGCCTCTCTACGGCGACGACTTCTCCCTCTCCCTCCTCTTCCACTCTCCTCTCCTCCTCGTGAGCTCCGAGGTTGCCGACGACGACGACGAGGTCTCATCCATGGCGACCCGCGAGGTACCCCTCCTCCTCCTCCTCCTCGTCGTCCTGGTCCTCTCCGGCGCCGGCGCCGCCCGCGGGTTCTACCTCCCCGGCGTCGCCCCCCGCGACTTCCGCAAGGTATGGCTGACACGCGCCTGTTGTTTTTCACTTTCTTGATTCTGATTATGGCCGCCGGCGGCGGCGGCGACGGCGAGGTCGCGAGGTGACCGTGGTTGGTGTGGGTGCAGAAGGACCAGCTGGCGGTGAAGGTGAACCAGCTGAGCTCGATCAAGACGCAGCTGCCCTACTCCTACTACTCCCTCCCCTTCTGCCGCCCGGCCACCATCGTCGACAGCGCCGAGAACCTCGGCGAGGTCCTCCGCGGCGACCGCATCGAGAACTCCCTCTACGTGGTTGGTGATTCGAGCAGGTCGCTGAACAATTTTTTTTGTTCGAATTAGCTGCGAATTTTGATGATTCTTTTTTTTTTCGGCGTCGCAGTTCGAGATGAGGGAGCCGAGGCTGTGCCAGATCGTCTGCAAAACCGCGCTGACCCATCAGGAGGCGAAGGAATTCAGGGAGAAGATCGACGACGAGTACCGCATAAACATGTGACAATCTCTTGCTTTGCACTGATGCTCGATCACCTGTGTCCCTGCAATTATTTCTCAAGAACTGTTATATTATCTTGGATCTTACTAGTTACTACCCGTGTTGCTTGCAGGATTCTTGACAACCTTCCTCTGGTCGTCCCGATCAGGAGTTTGTTGGATGATCACGACGCGCCCACGTCTTATCAGCTTGGCGTCCATGTCGGCATCAAGGGCCAGTACGCCGGGGTGAGCTGATCTGAAAAAAAAAATCTGAATAATCTGTCTGCTCGATCGGTTGCTTGGCCGATGGATTTGACCTATGTGATATTCAGATCAATTTCTCAGTTGGATTCAATTGGTTCATTCACTGATGCAGAGTAATGAGGAGAAGCACTTCATCTACAACCACTTATCGTTTCTGGTGAAGTACCACAGGGATGAGAACACGGATCTTGCTAGGATCGTTGGGTTTGAGGTCAAACCATTCAGGTTGTTTGTGTGTTCTTCTGGATTTGTGGCAATGAGATGATGCTCACTGACATTTTTTCCAGCTCTCTGATGATCATACTAAAGATCAGCTTATTATTTACCTCCGACGATTTATGCAGTACCAAGCATGAATATGATGGCGATTGGAAGGAGAACGAGACCCGGCTCAAGACCTGCGATCCGCATTCGCGACGCCTCGTCGTCGACTCCGATTCGCCTCAAGAAGTAGAGGCCGGCAAAGAGATCATCTTCACCTATGATGTCAACTTTGAGGTAATGTGTCAAATGCCAAATCATTTCAGCCAATTCAGATGATGTATGGTTAGCTTGGCATTTGCTGCATAGTTTCTGTCCATGGTGGATGAATGATATGCAGGAGAGTGATATCAAATGGGCGTCGCGGTGGGACAGCTACCTGCTGATGACGGACGATCAGATCCACTGGTTCTCCATCGTGAACTCGCTGATGATCGTGCTGTTCTTGTCGGGGATGCTGGCCATGATCATGCTGAGGACGCTGTACCGGGACATCTCCAAGTACAACCAGCTGGAGACGCAGGAGGAGGCGCAGGAGGAGACCGGGTGGAAGCTGGTGCACGGCGACGTGTTCCGGCCGCCGGCGCGCGCCGGCACGCTGTGCGTGTTCGTCGGCACCGGGGTGCAGTTCCTCGGGATGCTGCTGGTGACGCTGCTCTTCGCCATCCTCGGCCTCCTCTCGCCGTCGAACAGGGGCGGCCTCATGACGGCGATGCTGCTGGTGTGGGCGTTCATGGGCGTGCTCGCCGGGTACGCGGCGGCGCGGCTGTACAGGGGGTTCAGGGGGTCGGAGTGGAAGGCGGTGGCGATGAGGACGGCGCTGGCGTTCCCCGGCGCCGCGTTCGCCGTGTTCTTCGTGCTGAACGCGCTCATCTGGGGCGAGAGGTCATCCGGCGCCGTGCCGTTCACCACCATGACCGCGCTGGTGCTGCTCTGGTTCGGCATCTCCGTGCCGCTGGTGTTCGTCGGGAGCTACCTCGGGTTCAAGCGGCCGGCGGCGACGGAGGACTACCCCGTGCGGACGAACAAGATCCCGCGGCCGATACCCGAGCAGCCGTGGTACATGAACCCGGCGATGTCGGTGCTCATCGGCGGGATCCTGCCCTTCGGCGCGGTGTTCATCGAGCTCTTCTTCATCCTCACCTCCATCTGGCTCCACCAATTCTACTACATCTTTGGCTTCCTCTTCCTCGTCTTCGCCATCCTCCTCGTCACCTGCGCCGAGATCGCCGTCGTGCTCTGCTACTTCCAGCTCTGCGGCGAGGACTACGAGTGGTGGTGGAGGTCATACCTCACCGCCGGCTCGTCGGCGCTCTACCTCTTCCTCTACGCCGCCTTCTACTTCTTCACCAAGCTCGACATCACCAAGGTCGTCTCCGGCGTGCTCTACTTCGGCTACATGCTCATCGCCTCCGCCGCCTTCTTCGTCCTCACCGGCACAATCGGCTTCTACGCCTGCTTCTGGTTCACCAGGCTCATCTACTCCTCCGTCAAGATCGACTAGAGCTTAATTACACTTGCACTTGCATGAATGCAGTGTCATTAACGTGCTTGCTTGAGATACTACTAGCATGTAAGAGTTAATTTGTTAATTAGGTGATGATATAAATTGGTGATTAGGCTGCTCTCTTATCCCCAGATGCTTCAGGGGATTTACAGTTTAGTCAAGTTGTACTAGTAACTTTTGATGTGTAATCCTATATAGTTACATTAAACAAAGTTTTCTGATACAAGTGAAGATTTAACCACAGGCATTTTTCAGTTGAAATCGAAATGACACTGTTACAAGGGATGACAGGAAAGAGGGGACTTCTGTTCATGTTCTTGACAGTTCATGGATAAAACGGATACATAAACCTAAGCACAAAGGTAGTGGTTTATACATGGATGCCGATCGCTAGGCAAAGGGAAAGGAGATTATTATTCAAGCGATTACTGATAAGCTAGGTGGTATAAGCGATCTCCTTCTAAGGACGGCGAACCGGTTGGTCGCCTTGCCTTCCTTGGCCCTGCTTCCCCTTGAACATGAAGTAGGCGACGGCGCCGACGAGGAGGCCGCCCGCGGCGAGCGTGGCCGGGCTGTAGCGCCGCAGCAGGCTCGACGACGATGACGATGCCGCCGACGCGCGCTTCAGCGGGTCCTCGGCCATGGATGCCCACGCCCTCATCTTCTCCGGCCACATGATCGCCGGCGACCCTGGCTTCCGGTGTCTATTGCTACTAAGCAGCTAACCTGCTTGCTGCTGCTGGTTGGTGTGTGTGGGGGTGTTCTGGAGAGGCTGCAGCCGGCTGGATTTATTGACGTGGCTACGTTAAGCGGCAGAATGGCAAGCGTGGGGGCGACACGTGGACGCCGGTCACCGCCACGTGGCAGGGGCCAGCGTCAGGTCAGTTCTCCAGCTACTTCTCGGCGTTATCAGGAAAGAAATCTACACTTTATCTTGTAGCAGTAATCACAAACTACTACTAGTAGTACAGTAGTAATAGACTGGACCCAGATTTTCAGAGGAAATAGTAAAGCAGTAAATAATTTCTTCCATGATAAATGAGTAGATCTTATTTTTCCTATAATATCACCCCTTTTTAGTAGAGGCCTCGTGGTATGAAAACTTTTGTTTTTCATTCAATTTCTTTGGTAGGTATGCTGTAGAATTCTAAAAGAATGGTAATTTACATCGGGCAGAAATTCAGGCTTCTGATCAAGTACCTCAACAGCGTAGACGACAATTGAGTTTGATTCATTGGTCCTATGGATGCTATGATCTCTACAGGGGCATCAGCCTTTTGTACTTGAAGAACCATAGGAATCCGCAGAAGATGAAAGCGCCGATCACCCCAGTGATGATGAGGACCCACTGGAATGCATTCTGTATGCTGAAAACTGAGGTCTCGAAGTTCATCCCAAATATCCCAGCAACCACTCCAAAAATGGCGACAACAAATGTTGCAGTTGTGAGTAAAAGTTCGAATTGGATCAGTTGGTTCCGAACATTGTCCTGGAAGCACAACAAAGCCATGGTAAATAAGTTGGTATAGGCCCATTGTATGCAGGATGAAGAGGTGATGGCAGTATGAATGAGGGTAAGAGAGATGCTGATTTACCAACTGAATGTTGATAAAATCTTCAGTGTCATCAATGTACTCCTTCAGCTGAAAGAAAACGAAGGCCAGCCATCCTGTAACTACTAGTAATGAAAAACAAGATTAATTGGGATTTTGGAGACAGGTGGCATATTACCGATGTTAGCTTGTTGAGAGTGCTGTCAATCACAACGAAATATGCTTCCAGTAACATTTCCAACTCTTGAATATGTTCTGTTGCTGTGTTATCTGAGCTCTTCACACTGTCATGCCTACTCCTACACAAGCTGAAAGCTTTCTCCAACTTCCGTGATTCTGTGGGTGACGAGACAGGAGATACAGGAGCTGAAAACGATGTCCCATCACCTACTGAATTGTAGCCCAACATAGACTGATCGCCATAGAAGGATGCCTCCGTTCTCAACTTCTTCTCACTGAGATACATCTCGGCCATATCTCCGTCGTCATCCATTAGCTGCTCTATTTCATCCCTGACCTATTGAAAGACATAATGCCAATTAGACAGTGCTTCAAATGATGATCTGAAAGTAGAAAGTAGCATATAAATAGTAATGCAATATAATACCTTCTGGACTCTTCTCGTCAGAGCAACTAGCCTACTTTTTAATCGCCGTACACGCTCCAAATTCAGTGTACTGATTTTGGATGTCAGCTCATCTAACAAGGGATATGCTTCAATTTCCAATTCAGCTGCCTGAACAATGGGAGAAAAAAGATTTTACTCATATGCGCCAAGTGCAACTCTGCTCTAATAGAAGCCAGCATATTTTCACATATACAACATTGAGTAAGCAAGTAGGTCTAATTTTAAATTGCCAGACACATTCAAGTTCAGTGCCAGGAATTGCATGACACTGGTAGTAAAACAACATTTTGGTAGCTGGAGGTCAATACCCTTAAAGCTAAGACATGAAGTATCTCAAGCACAAGCAGCATCAATTGTACTATTTACCACAAAAGATGCTAGGGAACCCAATGAAGGGTCATGGGATGCTGTCCATTTGTAGGTTGTACAAGCAAAAAATTCCTAATAGCTAAAATATGCAAGGCTCTGTTGGTCATGCAAGCAGTTCTTTAAAATTTTCTAACTAATTGCTGTTTTCCTTTTTGAATCCAAAGCAGTATTAGCCGATATGGAAACTCCTCTCCGATCTGAATACTCATACCAAAATAAAGTGGAGACTTGGAGCACAGAAAGAGACAGTCAGGCTCTGTTTTTAATCAGGAATTATGAAAAATATTTAGCATCGTTAGTAAAGCTTCACTGTTACAGTTACAAAAAAGGGTTACCATAAATTAATTTACAAAAATGTCATATTAAAATTTGCATATAAAGCCAATGAGAGCTGAGCCAACTCTATTAATCTTGTGAGTTCCCCATTCCAATCCCAGTTTCCAAATAAGCGGCAATGTGAAGTCAGTGTATTCACAAGGTAGTAAACTTCAAGGACAAGAATAGCATTTCTTGCTCTGGTAGAGAAGCAAAATAGTAAGTAGCATCACTGTTACACTTTTTTTTTACCAACTCAAGTCACTGTTTGCATTGGCTTTTGCCTCACTGATGAAAGAGACTTCAACCCCCTACAGGACAACCACAAAATAACCCCCAATCTGAAGTAGCTACAGCAATAACCAAATAGTATAATTTTGAATAAGGATGCTAAATCTAATCGCAGAGGGTTTATACATGTCAGGAGTTTAAAGGAGAGAGTATAATTTTATTTCTTGTAAATGGAAGGAATTGTCAACAAAACTGCCTGCGGAAGAAAAGAATCTGCACATAAAAAGGTACTCGCTAAAAAAAACTACTTCGTATTATCTCAAGTGTATGCACCAAAACTAGTGATCTCCACCTAAAGCTACTTTTTTTTCTCAACATTTACACCAACCACCCTAGCTATTAGTACCAAAGGACCAACTCTAAATTAGCAACAGAAGTTCCTTAATGTTCCTACCTGAACAAGGTATCATCTAGAAATTCCTTAAAGTTAATTCATCATTTGCTCAGAAGCTTAAATCAGATAAAGCATTTTTGGCAAGTTTGAATAATCAGATTGCTGCCAACTATTGATGGTAATGTTGGTTGATCCCAAAAAGGAAATGAACTATTCCATAATCTCTGTTCAATCAGGAGAAACATCACACGTAATCTTTTTGCTTTACTTTTGTGATCTCTACTAGCCTCAAATAATAAAAAATACTATCAGTTCTGGAACAGTTTGATTCTAATCACTACTCATCAACCATTACCATACACGGAAATTCTAGTCATCCTCACATATCAGATAAGAACTAGACCAGCAGTGATCTCCAAAACTCCATACCAATGGCACCAAACTAGATACAGAGGAACCCATCTCTCGTCTGCTAGCATAGCAACCAAGAACTCTACCACTGTCTGATTATCATAGTCCATGTAGTAACTGTCTAACTGACAGTCAAGGGAAAAACTTCCAAAGAGAAAACTCTCGAACCTGAACCCAGAGGGAAGAACAAAAAACAGAATTCACACAAACAGTCAAAGGTTGTAAGAATTCGCCAAATTTTGTGGCATGTCCGGACTTAATTTCACTAAACATCGCACCAGCTGGAACAGTTCTGATTCAACTATACGACTAGGCACAAAGTTTGTGAAGATACAGACATAGAATGGCCAAAAGGTTCAGACAGAAAAAAAAAACTGGAGGAAATTAGGAGTGGGTTGATCACCTGTGCGTCGAGGAAGGAGCAGGCGGCCTCGAGGGCGAGCTCGAGCGCGCGGAATTCGAAGGGGAGCTCGTCGCCCTCGGCGCGCTGGAGGAGGCGGCGCTGCAGCTCGGCGGCGTACTGGAGGACGTAGCTGTCGAGGGAGTTGAGGAGGAGAACCTCGTCGGCGGTGATGACGCACCGGATCTGCTCGAGGTTGACGACGATGGCGCGCTCCCTCCCGAGGATGGTGGAGGGGTAGACGAAGAGCGGGTCGAGGAGGCGGAGGTCGCGGGCGGGGAGCTCGCACCGCCGCATCATGGTGGCCTTGTCCACCTCCAGCGTCTGCACGGACGCCGTGGCGGCCTCGACGCGGATCCAGCTCCGCGTCCCGCCGCCGCGCTTCTTGAGGTTGGGGACGTCGAGGCCGCCGGGGAAGCGGCGGCCGCCCGCGAGGACCCCCGGGGGAGCCGAGGGGAGGGACGGGGAGGAGACCGACGCGACGTGGGGAGGGTTCCCGCGACCGTGGTGGTGGTGGAGGAGCGGCTGCTTGGAGGAGTCCCCCGCCGCGGAGGAGGCGGCGGCTGCGGACATGGCCGGCGGCGAGCGAGTGATTGGTCCGCGCGGCGGCGGTGGCGGTGGTGGTGGGCTTGGGCTGCGGCGGTAGTGTCCCTTTTGCGGGTGGGCCCCTGGAGAAGGCGAGAATTGGGTCGCGCGAGTAGATTTGGCCCCGTGCGTGCGTGCGCGGTAGTTGTGGTGGTGTGGAGTCGAAGGGAATTTTTCCCTTTTCTTTTCTTTTCTTTTCTTTTTTTTGACTAACCTTTTCTTTTCTTTATTGATTGAGATTGGATTCTTTTTCTCGAAGTTGGAAGTTTTTTAAAAAGGAAAATTAATGGGCGAAGTTGGAGGGCACGTCTAATGGGCGGGTGATCGCTCACCCGTCCGTCCCCATACCCCCTCTCTCTCCCCCTCTTCCTCCTCCCCTTCTTCTCTTCTTATTACAGTAAACCACAAAACTTTTTTAAAAAAAACAAAAATTTAGAAAAATTTATGTATAGAAATACTATATATAAAAAATTTGAATTCAAATTCAAATTTGAATCAGGACTGTAAACTTTTGACTTATAAACTTTGGGTCTATAAACTTTAGGTGTATAAACTTTAGATGTATAGAAATACTATATATAGAAAATATTTGAATTCAAATTCAAATTTGAATCAAATATAATTCAAATTCAAATTTGAATCGGGTATGTAAACTTTTGACTTGTAAACTTTGGATCTATAAACTTTAGGTGTATAAACTTTAAATGTATAGAAATACTATATATAGAAAATATTTGTCAAATTCAAATTTGAATCGGATATAATTCAAATTCAAATTTGAAACGGGTATATAAACTTTTGACTTATAAACTTTAGGTCTATAAACTTTAGGTGTATAAACTTTAGATGTATAGAAATACTATATATAGAAAATATTTGAATTCAAATTCAAATTTGAATCGGATATATAAACTTTTGACTTATAAACTTTTGGTCTCTAAACTTTAGATGTGTAAACTTGAGGTGTATAAACTTTAGGTACATAAATTTACTAAAATAAAAAAATAATGCGGTGCCAAAAAAGAAACCACGTGGAGGGAGGGGGGACCCGATCACTACCCCATCGGCTGGGCAATCGATCGCCCATTAGAGGTTTCGGAAGTTGGATGTTTTGAAACATGGGTAGGAGTAGGTGATAATAATATGGGACGTGCAGCAGGGGCACGCAACGCATTTGTTGTTTTATATGCAACAAGTATTTAAGAAAATCCCAGAAGAAAAAAGTTATAAAGGTAAATTATGCATTATATCATAATTAACTCTATCCAAATATATTCTAAATATTATCCAACCTCCATTATAGAAAAAAATAACTTTTGCATATAAATCTAGACATAGCCTACATTCAAATTCGTGTAAAGAAGTTAGAGGCTAGGGCTTCCAGCTATCTTGGTAAAAAAATATTGTATATGGACTTCCATCTTAATTTTTTTTTTCACGTAGGGTTATGATATCTACCAAATGTGAGCATCCAGCTTTCTATTTAAAAAGTAATACTAGCTCTATCCTAAAATATAATAAATTTTATCTTTGAATCTGGATAAGTACTAGTCAACATTCATAGCTAGAAATACTTATATTTTGGTAAAAGGGAGTAAGAATTATGTAGATAACCTTTTAGTTGTCTACTGTCTGTTTCTAAAATAAACTAATTTCTAGCTAAATATTCGAAAATACGTAGTCAGTATATTTTAGAACTTACTCTGAGTAGCAGATAAAAAAAATGTTGGATACCCTTGACAAGAATGGTAATATTCTTATTCATCAGAGTTACATGCCGCTGAGTTCACAACTTCACATGGGAACTGAGACTGACATGAATCTCGCTCGCCCGTGAGTGTTCCAAAAAGATTATGCATGTACTCCTCCGTTTAAAAAAAAAAAACATCTCTAAATTTCCGTGTCCAACGTTTGACTGTCCGTTTTATATGAAATTTTTTATAATTAGTATTTTTATTGATGTTAGATGATAAAACGTGATTAATACTTTATGCGTGACTTGTCTTTTTAATTTTTTCATATTTTTTCAAATAAGACGGATGGTTAAATGTTGGAAATAAAAATCCAGAGTTTGTCTTTTTTTTTTTTTGTAAGGAGGGAGTACCTTCTTAGATCTGGCCGGTACTGTAGTAGTCCAGTACACTGCTGATCAATCCGGCAACAACTGATCTACCCACTTGCAGTTCTTCATGTAAAGAGCTAATCACAGTAAAAGAAACGTCACCTTTTCTTGACACCGAAATTACAGCAAAACCGTAACAACTTGATAATTAAGTCTCACGGTTTGCTGTCAACATCTATATATGATACATAGCTGACAGCAAACTGTGGTCGGCATCCACAGCTAGCTTGCATTGCTAATTGCCATTGACAGTTTTCTATAAGAATCATCTGGCAAAGGAAAGATATGTGGAGCAGACTGTGGGAGATCCTCCACATGTGCATCCACTTTAATGGGGGTGGCGAATCTGAAATAGGAGTATGATATAGGCTAGGCAAGGCAAAAGATGGTTAGCTGCATCCATGATAATAGGTTAGGTAAGACAAAAAGAATTTGAGGTTTAGAAGGTTAAGGACAAAACAAAATAAGCTGAAGACATTAAAATAGTGGTGCGTATGTGAACATAAAGCTATGTGGAAGATGCATGATCAGGTTACAAAAATGGTACTAGTGCAAGTCAAGAGTCATGATGTAGGTCCTGGAGAAACAATGCAAGCCATTAGGTATTACTCCAGTAAGCACCACTAAAGTTCAAACTAGTACTATCACTTCTGTGAAGATTTGGCCCCGGCCTTTCACCAAGAGGATTGGGTTCCAATTTGTCAAAACACAGAAAAAAAAGGAAGAAGAAGATGATGAAAGATTTGGCTAGAAAGATCCCTATCAAACTCTGGGAAAAGCATTTATAATTTGATATGGGCTTATTACATTATTCTGTGGACACTTGCTGAGGTGTTTGAACCATTGACAATTACTCCCTCCGCTTACGTAATTCTTAACATTTTAAACAATTACACGATGTTTAAAATATATCTTTAATTATAATTTTTTATTATAATATATAATAAATAAATAAAATTTTACTTTTATTACAGTACCTTATAAGATAATAGTTCTAGTGCCTTCAAACGCCCAGCTAAAAAGCATATCCAACCAATTTTTTTTATCAAAAAATCATATCCAACAGCTTCTGCATGGACGAGATAATGAGATGGGAGAAGAAAAGTAACCATCACTTGGATAGGCCTCATTCCTGATCCATACACGTGTATAGGCCGGAAAATTAAATTAAAATCCTGGCCTACATATGATGGGCCAGAATTTCGGTTTAGACAAACATGGCCTTAGTGGACTTCAAGTTGGGCCAAGCCCAGACTTAGCCTTCTTAAGGCTTCACTCTCCCTGTCTCCCATGGCTGAATGAAGCTGCAAGTGACCAAGAGAGATGAACAAGCAACAAAACTGAGCTCAATTCCTACCCCAGAGATTGAATTCACGAGTAATTCGATCAAGAGACCACATAATTATAAGCACAAATTTAGTACCAATTGAGTTATATATATCAGTCTAATCGTACCCCTTCCCCTACAATAAAATCGGGGGAAAGGCATACATACAAATAAACAGATTTTTCAGTTTCTAGCTGCTACTACTACTGTTCTACATACAGGCATACATACAAATGAACAGATTTTTCAGTGCTATAAACAAAGATTAAATTTCTAGTATCAATGATGGAGATCAACGAGACGGTTTGCATCTGAACTCGTTGATCCCGTCAGTTCAAGCATCGATTGGCGATCCTCAGATTAGACGTCGAACCATTCATCGTCGTCTTCGTCGTTGAGGTGGTTCCTGTACTTGTCCAGGTCCTCGTCGTCGAGGCCGTACTTGAGCCTCCAGTACTCCAGCCTCTCCTCGGCCTCCCTCATGTTGCCCATCACCATCTGCAAGCAGAAATCAGAGCTACTCCGATCAACAACCGCAGTGGATCTGAATACTAAGAGTCTGACGAGATGCAGAGATAGTTCTTGCCAATTTTAATATGTTCTTGTTCTTGTTCTTGGCTATAGATATTCAGATTTGTTGCGGTGTGATACTGACGTTGATAATTCACTGTGATTTTTTTGTGGTGAGAGTGAAATCGGATTTAGTTTGAAATTACCTGGTAGGCCACGTTGATCTGCTGGAAATGGACGCCGCTATCGCTCTCCTTTGAAACGTCTGGATGATACTGCACGCCAAGAACAGCAAGAGAAAAAAAATTGCGTCAGTTCTCCAACCTCTCATCAGAAGAATGGTTTGCAAGAACTGAAAAAACAAAAACAAGAAATCCGAGACGCCGGCGCAGATCCGGCGAGACGCACCGTGAGCGCGAGGCGGCGGAAGGCCCTCTTGACCTCGCCCTTGGTGGCCCCCGGCGGCAGCCGCAGCGTCCGGTAGTGCTCCTCGACGGGGCCCCCCGGCCCGGCGGCCGCCACGGAGCTGCACCTCACCTCGACGCTCCTCCGCCGCTGCCGCCGCCCCCTCGCCACCGACGCCGACGCCGGCGACGACGACGTCGACGACGACACGCACAGCATCCCTCCGGCCGCCATCGATTCTCGGCCTAAAATCCGCAAAGAAGACGACGACGATGGATGTAGTGATCGCAAATCAATATAAACCCCTTCCTCTCCGATCAAGCGGGGGCGCGCGGGTGGTGTGTGAGGATTGAGGAGGAGGAGGAGGAGGATTTGATTTTCCTGCGGAATTTATAGCGAGGGGGAGGAGGTAGTTTTCGGTGAGTTGGTTAGGGCGAGGAGAGGAGAGCGCACGTTTGGATTGCGGCCGTGACCGTTGCTTCCGTCCCCACGGACCCACGGTGGCGTGGCGTGCGGCGACAGGTCGCCCGCGCCTATCCGCTTCTCCCGCCGCGTCCGCCCCGTTTGGAGTTTTCGAAGGCAGGGCGGAACAGGGAAGCTTCTCTGGGCTCCAACTTTTCTTTCTTTCTTTTTTTTCCTGAACCTTTTTTAAGTTCTTTTTTGTAATTTTGAAAATAAGCTATCACACGATTGTGGCTAAGATAAAAGAGAAGGAAGCACATGGATCAAGGCTATAAATTTTCTTAAAGCTGCCGCTGGTGGCGGATCTATAAATTTTCTTAAGCATGGGCAAAGATAACGATAGGTGACAATACACATAATAATTGTATCACTTTGCCTTAAGATTACATACGTGATTATGATTTTTTGCAAGCATTTGTATTGCTCGTTTGCTTAAGCATGATATTTGTGTACTCCCTACCGTTGCATGTGGCTGGAAGTTTAGTACTCCTTGTATATATGTACTATTATTTTTCTCCTGCTCTATTTTTTTACCAAGTCACACGGGGAAAGAGTTTCCACACCTGAATATATTGCGTCAAACGATATTACACAGGGCAGGTTTTACCTACGCGAGCACAAGAGTCCTAGAGAATAGTAGCAGGGAATACAGGGGAAGTACAGATAAGAGAATACAGAAGAGATGCCACTTTTCCCAAAGATAACAACAATTGATGTTTGTCTCCTCCAAAATGCCCAACAAAAACCAGAGCAAACCAAAGCTAACATCCTAGCTCATCAACAATCATTTTGCCGGCGTTGAAAAAAAAACTATCTCAAAACTTATTTCTAATTCTTAACCTTTTTACGTACGCCGATCTGGCTAGTGTAGTGTTGTAATGTTGTTTTGTCATGCAACCTAGTCAACATGACAGTAAAAAAAATGCCATGCATGCAACCTAGTGTTGTTGTTTTGCAGGCCAAATAGATTTTAGAAATAAGTTTTAGGATGCATTTATTTTTAGAATTAAAAAAGATTTAAATAATAATAAAAATTCATTTGGCTCCGCCCCGCGACAGCGCTTGTGTCACGCTACATGTTTGGAGCCCCAGTTTTCTCACCAACCATATGTCTGATCTGGTTTATATCGTCGTTTTCGCGTGAATATTATTTACAGTGTCACTCTCCTCCCCTACCCAATGTCCAATTGACAATTGGCCAGTTGCCGCTAAATTGGTGAGATTTGTACCGAGTGAAAATGGTACAAACATGTCTACGTGAGCAGCATCCGAGTGTTTAGGAGGAGTCACGCAACCTGTAGGCTGTAGCCACGTACGATGAACCACTCCGGTGCCATAATTTTGTTTTCTCCCTACAACGTATAACGCCAAAATTTAAATCTTAAATTTTAATTTTAGAGTTGATTTTAAGGGTTTTTCATGGTAGTTGTTTTTCAACATTGATATTTCAATCATAAAATTTAACCATAAATTATTTTTAACGTATTATCAGCAATTGGCTAACCGACGTCAGTAGTGAATTCTCTACAATACTGTACTAATGTAGCGACGCTGGCATGTGGGCCCGGTCCCACCTAGTCAGTCAGGCAGGCGTGAGAGTGGAAATTTTCAGAGGAAAAAATTGGGACCGGAGATGTCGCTGTCTCCATGTGGGCCGTCCATCCCCTGATCGGACGGCAGGGGGCACCCACTGTCCAGAACGCCGGAAACGTCGCCGTGACGGTCACACCGTCTTGCCCGTCGCGGTTTCCGTGGCTTTTCCACACGGCAACCGGCAGAGTTTAGACCGTTTCCACCGCCCATTCTACGGGTAGGAGGCAAGTAATCTGTGACGTCATGGAATTGCTCATTGTTCTCTCTCTTTTTTTTTTCTTTTCGTAGTGTACGTTGATAGGGGCCGGTTTGTACTGTTGCGATGCTGAATTAATTCCCAAGATACTCCAAGAGATTTCTTCGCAATTTACGCGATGCTGGTCTGAAACTAAGCTCTGAATTTTTCACGGTTTGGGCCCGTGCAACGGTGCGAAGTCACCGACGGTGGAAAATTCTTCTTTTTTTGCCTCCCAGATTTTTCATCTTCTCAAAATCAGTAAAAAAAAAAATCACGCGTTGGTAAATGGTAATACCAGTTCAGGCTTGTGCTAACAATAGCAAATTAGCCCGAATTACCGAATGAAACACGCTTGAAAGTGCCTAGCAAGCTCCACGGGGTACTTATTAATATCGTTCTCTGACGCAGAAATGCATCATGTGAGACATGACAGAGGTACTCAGAACACATGTGATTACAAACAAACACCAAAAACTTATTCAAAACCGAACAAATATCATCCATCTTCTGATCTTCATCCTGCAAATCTGTAGCATATTCATCCTTCCTGCGGCCTGAGCTTGGCTGCGTCGATGCAACCCAGCCTCGCCGCGCAGTCGACGCTGCCGTCGAGTATCTCCTCCATGCCGTAC
Source organism: Oryza meridionalis (assembly GCA_000338895.3). Lineage (NCBI taxonomy): Eukaryota > Viridiplantae > Streptophyta > Magnoliopsida > Poales > Poaceae > Oryza > Oryza meridionalis. The sequence continues at coordinate 27,113,631 of CM002529.2, forward strand.
TTGTACCTGAACCCCAGCTCACCCAGCTTGTCCGCCGCCGGCTGCACCCTCGCCACCTCCCTCTCCGGCCTGTCACCGCCAAGATTTCAGAATTCAGATTGCACGAGAAAGGTTTCATTCTTTTCTCTAACAAGAGTTGGATGAAGATTAAGATTTTCGTGGCACACTTTTCAAACTGCTAAACGGTGTGTTTCGTTCGAAAAAGTTTTGTATGAAAGTTGCTCTAAAATATCATATTAATATATTTTCAAGTTTATAATAATGAAAAATACTACCTCATTTTACGTAAAAAACTTAATCTTTATCTTTATCTTCAGGAGAAAAGAACACCACCAAAGCTAGAATCCGAGGTGGAGTATAATCTTTCTTGAATCATTTGTTCTTGATCAGAGAAAGAAAGATCAGCTTAATTACTCTTTGAGGACGTCGAGGTGAGGGTACTTGGCGGCGAAGTGTTCGACGATGTCGTGGATGGTCGGGTAGGCGGCGGAGCAGAGGAAGCGGCCGGCGAGCGACGGCCGATCCATGCAGAAGACGAGCGCGTCGCAGACATCGTCGACGTGCACCATCGGCACCGACCCGACCAGCCTCTGCAGCAGCCTCAGGAACGCGAAGGACGGCTCGTTCCGGGACACCGGCGACACGGCGTTCTCCAGCGTCTCCGGGGCGCGACCGAGGACCGTGCCGCCGGCGACGAGGCCGCACGGCAGCGTGACCACCTCGAACGCCCGGCCCTCGCCGTCGTTGTAGCCCAGGAGCTCCTTCTCCGACATCATCTTCGACAGCACGTACTTCTGCAAAACGATGATCATGAGTTGGAGTTGGTTTAATTTGGTTTCTTCTGTTTTTTTTTTTTTTGCTTCATCGTGTTCTTGATTGGAGGAGGAAGAACAGAGGAGGAGAGGCTCACGTCGAAGTGGGCGCTCCGGAGTGGGTAGTCGACGTCGAGCGGAGTCCAGCAGGACTCGTCGATGAAGGCTCTGTACCCGGCGGCGCCGACGCCGGCGCCGGGGACGTCGATCAACGGAGAGGCGGTGGATATCGAGGCGGTGTGGATGACGCGCTTCACCGTCTTGGATTCCGCGCATTGCCGGAGGATCTCGCGCACCGCGTCCACTGCCGCATCCGCTGTGTTCTTGTACTGAGCAACAAATATGATCAGAGCAGCAACAAAATCCAATCGACATAAATAAGCTCGTGAGCTTATAATTAACGGTTTCTTTCATGATCGAACAAAACAGAATTAATCTCAAGACAAATTTCAGAAAAAGGAAGAATTCATCCTACAATCCGCGTGTTCAGAATGAGCAAATCTAAGTTTATTATTCCCCAATGGAAGTTGGAAATTCCAACTTGAAAAATAAAAATTGAACAAGGAAATTTCACCTTGGAGTTGGAGGCCTCCAGCCCGTACGGCGTGGCGATGAGGAAGACGAACTGGCAGCCGGCGATCGCCGGCGCGAAGGTGGCGGCGTCGAAGAGATCGGCCTCGAACAGCCGCAGCCGCTCCGCCGCGCCGGGGACGAGCCGCCGGAGCAGCCCGGCCTTCTCCTCATCTCCTGCATCCACCGATCCAAAACCCTCAACCCCACCATTGGATTAAACTTCCCAATCTCCCATCGATCTCTCCCCATTTCGCTCAAATCGCAGCACGAAATCGAATCACCAAGCAAAACCAACACGCGCACCGATGCTTCGCAGCGTGGCGTGGACGGTGCAGCCTCTCTCGAGGAGCTTCTTCACGAGCCAGGAGGCGATGAAACCGGCGCCTCCGGTGACGCACACCCGGACGCCGTCTCCGGCGACGCTGCCGCCGCCGCTCCTCCCCTCTTCCGCCATTGCCGCCGCCGCCCGAGTGCCAGGTGAGAAATGTGATCGAGATCAGCCAGTATTTTATAGCACGAGACATCAAGTTTGACTCTTCTTAGAAGAAGGGAAAATAAATTTGACCGTTGACTAGTGAGCAAGCGAGTCAAACAGTCATTAATCCATTTGTTCTAGGGGCAAAAAGAACTTGCGAAAGTTTTAGAGGAAAGAAAAACTTGTGAAAGTTTTATAAAATCCGTTTGTGTTGTCACTTGGTTACAAAAATATTCAGGTCATTAATCCATCAGCTGTCTGTCAGATAACCATATGAGCGAAGTAATCGATGATTTGCCTCCGGAAATCACCCATTAGAGTTAGTTAATCATCCACCCTAACAGTGAGCGAAAAATGAATTTCAGACCTTCATATTGCTGGCTTAGTACATGATATTTACTTCGGTCCAGCAAAAAAATATCTCAAGAGCCTCACAATATCAAATCATATCCGATCGTTGGATCTAACATGAAGAAAAACGATTTGGTATCGTAAGATACCGATACCTCAAGTTAATTTGTGCTTGACCGGAGCAAATCACTTAAGTGCATACATGACAACAAACCACAGTGATAGTGAAAAATGAAGTTCAGATTTCAGATTGCTGGTAGTACACGAGTACACGACTGTAAACAAATGACGGCAATGAATGCTCCATTGCTCCTTTTTATTTAAGTGTAGTAATTAGAACGCCTGAAGAGGCTCCACCAACACAATAATGATGATAATTTGTACTAATCAGGATGATATTATCATCCTTGTAAACTAAGCTTGGATGCATCAAGGCAACCAAGTCTCACCGCGCATTCCACGCTCTCGTCCAGTATCTCCTCCATTCCGTACTTGTACTTGAACCCCAGCTCCCCCAGCTTACCAGTGTGAGCTTGCACACTCGGCAATGTCTCCGTCCTGACACCATTTCAGTTAGGAGTACAACATTTAATCAATCCCATCTCTAATGTACTACCTCCGTCTCAAATCAAAATAAAATAAGTGTAATTGTGTATTTTCGTAACTAACATTTAATCGTCCGTATTATTTGAGAAAAAGTTATTATTAGTATTTTTATTGTATTAGATGATAAACATAAATAATAATTTATGTGTAACTATTTTTTTAAATAATAATAACTATTTTTATAATATTTTTAAATAAGACAAAAGGTTAAAGTTGGATAAGAAAATTCACAACTGTACTTATATTAGGACAAATGTAGTATTATTTTCAGATGACTGATACTCCCATCCGTCCCAACATAAACGAATATAAAATGTGATGTAGCATTATATGGTACTTCATCTAGATATACATCCATCTAAATTCATCATGTCCTATAATAGGTTGGTTTACCGCAGGACGGAGAGAGAGAGTAGTTCAATGCAAAAAATCCAACATCTTGTGAAATACTCCCTCCATATTTTAGTGTATGACGCCGTTGACTTTTTGACAAGCGTTTGACCTTTCGTCTTATTAAAAAAATTATGTAATTATAATTTATTTTATTATGACTTGATTTATCATCAAATGTTTTTTAAGCATGACATAAGTATTTTTATATTTGTATAAAAATTTTGAATAAGACAAGTGGTCAAATGTTGGTTAAAAAGTCAACGGCGTCATACATTAAAATAAAATATGGAGGGAGTATTCCGGATATAATGTTTGTAGAATTAGTGGAGACTTACTCTTTGAGGAGGTCGAGGTGAGGGTACTTGCCGGCGAAGTGTTCGACGATGTCGTCGAGCGTCGGGTACGCGGCGGAGCAGAGGAACCGGCCGGTGAGGGACGGCTGCTCCATGCAGAACACGAGCGCGTCGCAGACGTCGTCGACGTGCACCATCGGCACCGACCCCATCAGCCTCTGCAGCAGCCTGAGCGCCCGGAAGCTGCCCTCGTCCCGGGACACCGGCGACACGACGCAGTCCAGGCTCGTCGTCGACTGCCCCTGGAGCGTCCCGCCGGCGACGACGGAGCACGGCACCGTCACCACCTCGACCGCCGGCCTCCGCCTCTCGCCGGCGTGGTTGTACCTCAGCAGCTCCTTCTCCGACAGCAGCTTGGACAGGATGTATTCCTGCGTAGATAGATATCGAGGCCGTACATGAGATTGTCACCGTTTATCCGGACATTTAACTTTTGGCCACTTTTAAGATACGGCAATTAATTATTTGCCACTCGTTGTTTATAACATTTGGGTTCTCATATTTCTATGACATATGGATCTTGTAGCAACTACTCATAAGAGTGGCAAATAATTAATTATTCTCCGTTTATCACCTGAGACTAGCGGAAGCCGTAGTGTTATTTTTACTACCTATTAATTTTGTGATAAATTTATAACTTCAAATCTTGCATATTTTTAATCAATGAATATAACCTGTTCTAAATGAAATGAAAAAAAACAATCATATCAAAAATCGTAAATTTAAAAATAAATATTCTAAAATCAAATTTCGGTGCACGGTAACAAGGTGTAAGTATTATGTAATTAAGTACAAATGTACTGTAAAAGAGTGCAACGATAAGTTAGATAACAAAAATTTTGATATAAAATTCTATGAACGGAAAAAAAATGAAAAATAGAAGTATAAAAATCTATCGCAGATAAAATAGCAAAACCATTTTTTTTACATCGAACCGTGCGCTCCGGTAAGGGTAGTCGACGGCGAGCGGCGTCCAGCAGGATTCGTCGATGGAGTCCTTGAAGCCGGCGGAGTCCTCCTTGAGCGGCGAGGTCGCCGCCATGGAGCTCGTGTAGATGACGCGCTTCACCGTGCTGGATCCCTCGCATTGCCGGAGGATCACCCGCGCCGCGTCCAGCGCCGCCTCCGCCGTGTTCTTGTACTGCATGCGATGCGATGCGAGCTCCCCCAATTCAACCATGTGGAGAGGAATATAATTTTGGTGACATACGACGCCATCAATCAAAGCAAACCATGTGACCATGTAGTACTACTAACTAATTGCCTCATTGAAAAGAACGATTAAATAGTACTCCCTCCGTAACAAATTACAGAACATAATGTTTTTAAAAAAAATCAAACTAACCATACATACATAAGTATTATATATATTATATCACTAAATTCGGTATTTTCATGTGATACTAGGTTCAGTATTTTTAGGTTCAGTATTTTTATATGATGCTAATTTCGTATTTGTTGAAAATATAATATGAGATAAATTAATAGTTAAAATATATCATTAAAAACCGTGTAAAAAAAATGTATTGTAATTTGGGTCTGGGACAGCGTGCAATAGAGTGAGATGAGAGTTTTCTTTTTCATTTTTTTTTACCTTCGTGCTGGTGGCGTCGTGGAGGAAGGGCGTGGCGACGAGGAAGACGAACTGGCAGCCGGCGATGGCCGGAGCGAAGGTGGCGGCGTCGTAGAGGTCGGCCTCGAACAGGCGCAGCCGCTCCGGCGGCGCGTCGCCGGGGACGAGCCGCCGCAGGAGGCCCACCTTCGCCTCGTCCCCTGAAAAACCACGCGACCAAATCAGCGACGCGACGCGCGGCAGGGATCGAGATCGATCGCCGCGCCTGAGGCGTTGAGTGTACCTATGCTTCGAAGGGTGGCGTGCACGGTGTAGCCGGCGTCGAGGAGCTTCTTGACGAGCCACGAGCCGATGAACCCGGCGCCGCCGGTGACACACACCCTCACGCCGCCGCCGCTCCTCCCTGACTCCTCCGCCATCGTCGTTCCTGCTACTACTAGTACCAGAGCAGGCAGCCGCCGCTCACTGTGTGCAGAACTGTATACGGATGGCTGTATTTGATATTTTGATTGAGACTTAGGGACCATTGGTAGACCTTTAGAAGCAACCGCTTTTTATTAAGAGCCAGAATCTCTAAATGATCCAGCTTTTCGAAGGTTGTAAAAACTCACAAAACAAATTAAAAGCCATAAGTTATCTTTTTTTTTCAGTTTCTTTGGTGTTTCCAGGTAGCCAGGATAAAATTATAATGGATTTCCTCAGCCTTTTAGACCTTGTAACCATCTCAGACAAAATCTATTTTAACCCCTTGTAATAGATACTCCCTCCGGGCTGATAATATTTGTTATTTTAGATGAGGGTGAGGTCAAACATTAGAATATTTGATTATAAATCATTTTTAAAATATTTATCTTTTAAATATGGTGACTACATGTATAGATTAATCTTAAAAAGTATTTTAATAAAATTATATATTTGTTAATATTTATATATATATTATAATAAAAAATAATGGTTAAAGTTGTTTTTTGAGACCATGTCTTTGTCTAAAACGATAAGTATTATCAACATGAGGGAGTATATAGATTTAAATTTTTAAGGGTCTTGAAGGAAGCTCTAATAGTTTATTAGGGGCTAGCGGGGTCTAAATACCTCCCAGCCCCATGCTGCCTCCGCCGCTGGGTGTTTCAATCAGCTGGATTCCCACGAGCTGCTTTTGTTAATGATATTATGCGTGTGAATTACTACCTCCGCTTTATCCATTTTTCCACACACCTCTGGTTCTCAATCAATTCTAATCATTATCCATTCAGTTTCTACACCTATTTTCTCTACACAAATAATCCCAATCTCACTCTAATCATTCCCAACTTAGTACTCCCCTCCGTTCCAAATTTAATCATTCCAAAACTTAGTACTCCATCCGTTCTAAATTTTAAGATCTATAATTTTTTTACGCAGATTAATGAGATACTTTGATTATTAACTTTTTTCCATGTTATGTTTTTAACAAATATAAAATTAGCACCATAAGAAAGTATTTTACGATATAAATCTAATATATAATACTTAACATATGTGATTAATATGATAATTAGTGAAACTGGAACAGATGAAGTAACTTTTTAGCACTGTGTGAGAGGAAGTAATTGCGTCGGTGACGTTGACCAGCTAGCCTAAATCCAGGCCACGAGCCCATGGCTACACCAGCCAGGCCGTCCTGGTTGGCCCAGCACACATTTCCCGGCCTGGTTGGCCCATCAGTAACAGTGCCATTTCCCGGGTTCTTTGCTCCTGCCAACCATCCGACGTGTCGTCTCCCCGTGCCGCATCCCCTTCTCCACTTTCTCCCTGATTTCTCTCCAGACGTCTCGAACCGCCACGTAGCTCGGGGGCGGCGGGACACGTGGCGGCCCGCATCCTGTTCCTGCACCCTTTTTCTCTTTTTTTATACACGGCGACCACCCTGTAACTGCATAGTAGTACCATATCAAGCGCAAGCAGCGGAAGCGGGACGTCGGATCGCGCGAAGACGATGGAGCGCGGCGACGGAAAGAAGGAGACGACGGCGGCGGCGAGGGCGCAGAAGGAGGCGGCGGCGGCGGGAGTCTCCGTGCGCGAGTCGCTGCAGCACGCCTGGGCCTCCTTCCTTGGCCTGGTAGGATCACTTTTAACAGTTTACACCGATCATGAGCTTAGCTAGCTCTGAATCTCTCTTTGGTTGGGGTCTCTCAATGTATACCTGTTTGTGTTGCTCTACCGCTGCTTGATGTGTGTGTGGTGGTGGCGATCTGGGTGGGTGTTTTTGCAGGTGAGGAAGGTGACGGCGAGGAGCGAGGAGGAGGCGGCGGAGGCGGACATTAGGGCGGCCAAGATGCAGGTGGAGGCCACCGACGAGGCGGAGGCCAAGAAGAAGCAGTTCGCCGACTGACAGGTGCATCATGGGCACAGTGACGCAGTTCTGCTCAGCCGCTCTTGCTTCGGTGTAGAAGCTTGTAGTAACATCCGAAACTAGTGACTTGTAAGAACATGGTAGCCACATGGTGCTAGTATGCCACTCGCTCGATTTTTCTATCTTTTCGTCTCGGTATGTAAGTAACTGAATGTCAGAATCTAGCTACTGCTTTATGAATTACTCCAAGTCGATCTCCAGCTGCAAGTTTGGTAATGGTCATTCTGGATTGTCTCGAAGATCGAAGGGTGGTTTTAAGAACATTACGGAAAATTGCAAATTCATTACTGCATGTTAAGCTAGACAGAATTCAGCCACAGAGAGACTGAAACTGTACCTGATATGCTGAACAAACGAAAATCTCTGATGCTTACCTTTGAGCAAGAACACCTGAATGTCCAGCCGAAGAATGGATAGGTCCTGTCATACAAAGAAGAAAGTAATGCAACAAGCCCCCCAATCACCATGCTATAATATAGCGATGTTGCAACTTCTCGTGAGTGCAACCGGTTCCATACGACAAACTAAAATTTGCCAGAGAAGTGTAGAACACCAGCAAACACCTGAATGAGCCAATGCATTTTAAAAATGAAAAGATAAGCTGCCTCGAAATTAAGATCCTACGCGGACACAACAGGTTATGAAGAAACCAATAACTGAAGTACAGTTACAGGGAGCTAAGCAACTAGTAGTCACCTCTATAGAGTAGACAGGACTCAGCCCAGCTTGGTCACTGCCAAGCATCACTCAAAACTAATGCAACTAGCAGTTTCTCTCTGCTAAGAGGCGGCTAAGGTATTCAACTCACTGAAAAATAATTCGCTTGCCCACATCAGTTTCTCTCTGAGATCATGCAAATTATCCCTTCTGGTAACATACGCGCCTTACAGAGTAACAAAGCTACAAGAATTAGGGAGAAATGTTCCATGCAAAATTACTTGGACACTGGCACTCAAGTTAGAAATCTTGCAAGTCATCTATGGCGCTAGGCACAGAGCACAACTCATAAACAACTTGCATGGTTCCTAACTTGATTACCAGTAGCCAAACAACTTTACAAGAAAACTTTATCCCTAAGTAGCGTTGTTACCCTGTGAGCTCCATATGTTGAAGAGAGAACGGGCATATGTTTGGCATAAGCTTGTCTTAATTAATGAAGAAGTCAAGCAAAACACCAAACTATGGTGTTAGTGTTGCTCCTCCTTTGGCGCAAGATTTGTCTCATCGGGGTTTTCCTTCTTGATTTCCAGTGGATCTTCCATACGGACATTTTCATCGGTGGCATCGGTGGCCATGTTCAAGCCTTCTCTCATAATTTCTACCGGAGTTTCAATTTCAGAGTCACTTTGATCTACTTCAGTGGCCAAGTCTGTGCCTTCATTCTTCCTATTTTTCACTGGAATTTCATAACGGCATGTTTCGTCTTCTTCGGTGGACAAGCCTGCGCTGTCATCCTTAGCTTCCACTGGTATTTCAGTACTTCCATTTTCATTCACCGTTTCTTCCCATGTAGCAGCCGACTGTTCCTTTTTCTTGTTCATTCTGACAGCATTTATTGATGTCCAAACCTTGTTTAAACCACTGTGCTTCTTGCCCCGCAGATGGTCAGCCATGGTCACGTTGTTGTCACACCTGACTTTGCAGCGATCGCACCACAGGTAATTGCTTTTTTGAACAACTTCATGCATTGCTCCATCTACCTGGATGCATATTTTCTTAGGTGCATCACTAGGGCCTGCATCATACTTATTCACAGTTGTTTCTTTCAGGCTGCTTTTGCCATCCTTAATCGCATCGCTGGCTCCACAATGAGCCAGCTTTGCCTTATGCCTTTTCCCTTCAAGATGTTCATTTAGAGCACCCTCACTAGTTGCACTCACTTGACATAGTGCACAGCTCCAGTCCTGGGCTGGTTTCTGTATTTTCCCTGATCGAGTGGTGGCGGGAATCACATCTACTTTCCTCTTCACTCCTGAAACCTTCGGTTCTAAAGGTTTTGTTTCCAAAGGTTTTGCTTCTGAACGTTTTGTTTCTGAAGGAACCTGAAAAAGGAGATTTCAGGTCAGCTAAAAACTTAATATGCATCTGACTACTTCAAAATAGCGCTCTAGAACAAAAGCATGGCATGGTCATTCGCTTGATTGAAAATATTTCTATAGGGATATCTACCAGATGAATGAGTGGATATTGGATAGAGCACTGATGTCAAACAACAAAGGGCAAGAGGGAACAACCAATTTGATAAAGAACTAACCGTAGATTTTTATATTGCTACAAGTAGAAACTGAAATCCACAAGTAATTCCCTAGTCCCCCTTCTGAACCCTGTATGATGTATCTCATGCCCCCAGTAAACTATGCCAGCATTGACAACAACCAAAAAACAGTGGTAAGTGGTAACGGGTATTTGTGTGTTAGTAAAGTCCTGTATTCAAGGCACCTTGATGCTGCCGTTCACTGTTTCCTACCCTTCTTCTTGATAAATTCGGCCAGTGATCTTCACCAGAAAAAGTGGTAACGGGTTACTACAGCTTGCTTAGCACTTCTTTCCCAACAAATGTGGATTATATCTCTTCCATCAAGTTTAGCCCATCTTCCTAAATCATAAATTTTACCTCAGAATGTTCATGTGTTCCAAAGGGGCAATGACATCTCTGTGCACCAAGTTCACTCATGTCTAAACCATAAATTTCACTTCAGAAATTTCATCTGGTCCAAAAGGGCAACAATCTCTCGAAATCTTATAATCTAATTAAAACATTTACCTAAACTTTGAGATAAGAGTTCCCCCCAACAGCTCTTCATTATTGCAAAATGGTTATCAAGGTGAAAATAAAAACCCTTCTACCTATATGAGATGTATTGCAGCCAGTACTTAGATATACTCCTGGACTTCCCCTGAATCAAGAAAAACAATTAACACTCTACAAAACAAGGATTTACTCACATGTTCTTTTATCAAGAGTATAGCAACACAAGCTAAAATGGAAGAAAGCTACAATCTAGAGATACTGTAATCAGAACTTCCAAGTGACAGAAGAGAAATGTGGTAAAGGAATTTCAGAACCAGGTATCAGTATCAGTGCTTTATGCCAAATTGGGAAATAAAAGTTGAGGAGAACGAAGGGGAAGCCCTTTTGTTGCTACTCAGAGTAAAAAGACTAGTTGGTGCAAACCTCGGAGCTTTCCCCAGGTTCGATCTCCCGCAGCACGAGCTTGTGCTTCGGCTTCAGCCGCGGCGGCGGCGGCGGCGGCGGCGACCACCTCCTCTCCGCGCCACCAAGGAGCATCCTCTGCCCGAACCTAAGCGGAGCAGCGACTCCGGCGTGCTGCCGGCGAGGTCGAAACCCTTCCCATGCTCCCAACTCCTGGAAGCGTGGCGGCGGCTCGTGCGGGTGCGGGTGCATGCCCACCAGCATCTCCGGCGGCGGCGGCGGTCGCGGGAAGGGATCGTGCGGGAGCACGTGGAGGCCGTGGGCGAAGGCGACCTCGCGGCGCACGTCCTCCTCGATGAGCCGCCGCTCCACCTCCTTCTCGATGAGCCGCCGCCCCACCTCCTCGCTGATGATCCGCTCCAGCCGCGCGGCCTCCTCCCACCCGAACGGCGGCGGCGGCCGGAGCCCGCCGCGGAAGTGCCCCACTGCGCCTGCGCGGGGGGTGGCAGAACCTGTCAGGGACGAAGTGAGAGCTCGACATCACAGCTCTATCCAGCCCTGCTTTAATTACCTCGCATGCCTTGCGCCGCCCCGACGAAGTAGACGCGGCGGGTGTCGGAGAACCGCGCCGGCGAGGGCCCGGACGCGGCGGCGGCGGCGGCGGAGGGGGGTCGCTGCCTGCGGTCGCCGGCGCGGAACCGGAACTCCATGGCCCTCGCCGCGGCGGCGCTGCGCCGCACTGTGCTCCTGGGAGGCTGCACTGCGCAGCACTGTTCGGTGGCTTTCTCCTCCGGCCGCGCTTCGAGGAGAAGAGACTGTAGTTGTTGCCATTGCTCGTCTTAAAAGTCGGAGTAGAATCTCGTAATTTGCGGAAACGGTTAGAAAAATTCAAACCATACCAAATTTCAATATGAGATGACTAGATGGAAAACACTCAGCCGCCGGTAATTCAGAAGATTGCACTTAAAACACCACTAATGGCAGAAACATAAATTTCTCGCGAACTTGCACAACCCTGCAACGTGCAAATGGACTGCCCGAGTGCTTCCGAGACTGAAGCATCTGACAAATCTGCAAATCTGATAAAGCCATACTACGAGCAAGATCAAAAGAGCGCAGCACAGTACCACTACGAGTGCTTAGCACACTCAACAGGTAACTCATTTCCACCAAAATGTACACTTGTACAGTAGTTAGAAGAGGATTGGTGAGATGAAATCACAACCGGAAATTACAAACTGGAGCTTTGGAATGACAAACTGATTGGCTGCTAATGCAGCAGAACATGAATGGCCAGTGTGGAGTGCCCCACGGGTATAAACGCTGTGTCAACAAATTTTAACACGAGGCTGATATGTACACTGAAATTTCGTGAATTATGCCTGTTTAGCCAATTGCGATATCGCATCAGGATACACTGGGTGTTCTTTGGTGTACTGGTTTTATCGGGCTAGAACATCACGAGCTACTCTCCTCGGTCACACTGATCACAAGAGTTTAGGGTTAGTATGTGTGGGAAGAAAAATCGATTATGAATGAAAGAGATCGTCAGCTGCATTGAAGAAGGTAACTCACTGAATCTCAGACCAATGTGTGTCTCCAGTTGGTTGTTTGCCGGCAGCTGATTGTTCCGCAGGACTGACATTCTTGTTCTGACTAATTGGCTTCTTGAACTGCACTAGGATCATTGTCATGTTGTCGCATCCTTCTCCACCCAAAGTCGACGGAGCCAGGCATCTATCTAGCACTCTTTCGCATACCGCAGAAAGGCTGCTCTCCTGCATTTTGTTTCCATGCCTCAAGTATTGCCAAAGACCAAGAAATCCCATATAAGCGTTAACATTACAGAAATAAACTGTTACTCACTGTGTTTATGTGTTCGTGGATGAAATCAACCAGCTGTTGGCTAGACATGCAGTCCCTGTTTGTGGTCAAGAGTATATGGTGGTTACTTCCGATATCTGGCTGAAGAAACTGTAAAACTGCAGCTAATAGCTTGTGCAAAGTAGCATAATAGGCTATTATGCTGATAGCAATTATGCAAGTTGATAGAGGGGCTTACCAGATGCCATCACATGCTAAAACAAGAAAATCGTCATCATCACAAAGCTCCACCTACAAAACGGATTATGTTACATAAAATGCCATCAGGAAGGAAACGATAACATGGTATAGTAGCTGGGGCAATTTAAAACAATGTTAGAAGTTGAAGTGCTTACTGTGTTGATGTCAGGGTTTGCAGTTAACATTTGCTTATCAGGAGACAAGAACTTGTTCTGTTTAAATTCAATATCACCTACAGAAGTATTTGCATGTGTAAGGCATCATGTAATCACTATGAACAGAACAGCAAGTACAGAACATACCGATTGCCCTTGACAAGTTTATAGTTCCATTTACTCGTCCCATTTGTATGTACCCTCCTGCTTTTAGTATTCTTTCTCTCTCTGCTTCAAGCTCTGGTTTGTGGTCTCTTGACAAATTGTATGCCTATATTACAGATAGAGCAATAATGAGATCCTTGTTGCATCTTTACATATAAGTGTAGACGTGTAGTACAAGTCTATAAGGAACAAGAATAACAGACCTGACCATTCCTTGAGATAACACAGCGGGAATCACCAGCATTTGCGACAACAAGTTGGTTATTTCTTACTATTGCAACACAAGCTGTGCTCCCACAGGTTGGCCCAGCAAAGTCAGAGTGTGGTCCCTGGTATTAAAAAAATGTTGTAAGACTACCTGAAGCACCTAATGTCAAACTGTGAAAATATGAAGAAATAACAATGTGATAGCATTGCTACAGGCACCGCACAACATGACAACAGCAAACGAGGACAAAAAAAAAAATCATATGCTTGTCAAGAGTTCTCATTGTTGGTAACATAAGTCCCACGTGTGAACCTTAACAGCCTAAATTTGTTCTGTAATCTGTATATATAACTGTCCTTTTGCAACTTTAAACAATTAGTGAAGGTGGATACCATATGTCTAGTCATGACAGACGAGCGTTTAAGTTATACAAATGCTAAGGCACCATCTTGCGATGTAGATTACATGTTATGTTATGTTTGATCAGTCAATTCATGCCAAGTGCACAAGTACCTCTTCAAAAGCCCAATCATCATGTTGATCATTTGAATCACTGCCTCTTGGAGACCAGATCAAGCCTTCTATTATGCCACTAATCTGGTTTATCTTATCTCCAAGTGCCTGTAGTTCTCGCCAGCCTCTTTGACCTCGCATCATCTCATCCATTCTGAAATGATGCGGTCATTATTTCTGTTATAAACAATTGTACAGAAAATTGCCAATTGGTTATGAGGGAAAAGGCATTCAAGCTTCCTATACCTAAAGAAAGCTTTATGGGCTGCAGTGCCCAGGTCACCTGCTGAATAGGCCTCACTTCTGAGAACTTCTCTGTGCAGATATTTTGCACAGAATTTAGCAACCACTCTTCCTGAGACAAGGTATTAGGTTGATGTTTATTTTAGTCCAATGTTCAAAAGGTCATGAGTAAAGAAGAGCAACTGTTCTCTACAGGTAACCATACCTCCATGTCCATCGAAAACACCAAAGAATGATGTGTCATTATCGATATCTAGCAAAGCTGAATGCTGGAACATTGCATGCAGAATTAGAGTTTACATTATAAAATGAGCCAACACAATCACAGCTGAATTAAAACAGAGGAAATTTCAGCTTATAAAAAGATATCAACTAAACATGCCAGGTGGCAATATTTTATTACTCTATGCTAAAGAACTAAATAAGTCACCAAATATTAGCCATAGCTTCTGCTTTAATGGTAGTCATCAAGACTTATTATGGATATATCTAGATTATATTTTCAGTAGCTACTAGCTAGTTTGAACATCCAGTATATGCAATAGTTCAGTATGGAGTATATGCCAAACAAGTTCTAAGATGCCTACATCCAACATCTGGAGAATAAACTGCCGTGGTAAAATCGGGAAAAGTGTGATGTCCTTTTGTCATGGACTCATGGTGACCTCAACACCGGATCTTTTTTCAGCAAAAATGGTAACTGGAAATCATCAGTTGATTCATGATTTTGCTGATTTAAAATAAGCCCACCAAATGTATGAAAAGATATCACTACTTTAGGACCAAAATTCAACAAACATATAAATGTTACTTATCTCATCAGTCATCACCTATTTTGTTCAACTATTTTGTTTCCACAATATGTATATGGACTTCAACTAACCTCAATGACAACTTTGCTATTGAAAAAGAAACTCTATCCATTGTATAGACGCTGGAGTTTGCATTTTCCTAACGTTCTGGAGGTTTCCGTCAAATAATGGAATCTGGAAGTACGAAAATGGTAAGCAACACTAAGGAATAATGGATAGAAACTCACAGCATCCTCCATAGTTGCACGCCATCCTTGCATAGATGAGAGTCCAAATTTAAGCTTATCATTTTCGCCATCTTCAGATAGCTTCTCGGTTTTGGGGGTACTAAGGTAAACTCCCATTTTTAAAAATGTGCCTGACAACAGAATATGTCAGTAGGAAAAGAAGCCTAGTGCGCACTAACAACCTTCCAGAGTACACATGAATGAAGCGGCATTCATCTACTTTGCAGTTTGCACATGATTGTAAGTACAATCTAAACTTAGTTCCAAAGTTCTTTCTAGCATACCGACAAGCTTATATCTCTGAAATTACAAAAAAAAAATGCTTAATCAATAACTTGAAAGCCCCTGCATACAAGAAAAATCAAAGAGTTTTACGCTGCTACACATCCAGAGATTAAAGAGCATTTTCAGCAGAAATAGTACTAGACCCAAACTTTGCAAAAGCACCAGTGTATATGCAACAACAAATAAAGCATATCAGGGTGCAGCAAAAATCAGCGAAGCAAAGGTTTGGTTTGTTTGCGACCTGCCAATATATACTATGTGTGTTTCAAAGTCCGCCTATAACTAGTACAGTTGATTCTGCCGACAACAAAACTAGTTCAATACCAGTACCATTTTGTAGCATAGCCAAGATATGAAGATAAACCATCACAGAAAGTAAACGGATTATACATGTATATTTTACATTTTTACAACGAAAATTCAAAGCAAGTCCATCCTAGTAGCAGTCAACAACAGTATATCCACCTCACGTGGGGCACACGTGGGGTGCTAATTGGGGGGAAACCAATCAAATTCCGGACGGATCTCCACTCTACGCAGGCGAAATCGAGTGGTGCGAAGAAGGCGCTACGAGCGAAGAACGGAATACATACCTACCTACCTTCAATTCAATTCGTGCTGCCGAGAGGACGGAGGCCCCGGCTGCGTCGCCCCTCGCCGGCCGCGCGCGCGCAGAGTCCTCACTTGGGAGGAGGCTAGGTGGTGTTGGGGGTGGGGGTCGGGAAGGGGACGAGGACGTTCACCGCCGCGACGCCGCTCGCCGGCTCGCCGGCCGCGCGCGGCCAGGGAAGACGAGAGGGAGAGAGGAGATGGTGGTGTTGGAGTAGACGAAGACGAGAGTACAAGTGAGGGGAGGAGGAGAAAGACGGGAAGGGACAGTGTTGGAGAAGGAAAAAAAAATCATAGGATCTGGTCTTTTCTGCCATCGGAAGGACACCTCTGTGTCCAGTGATTGACACGTGGCGAGAACACCGATCTCAAAGCAATCACCAGCCGTCCATCAGTCGTTCCAAAGCGCATTTAGATCCTATGCATCCCAAAATATAAATATTTTTAAAATTTGACACAGTGTTTGAGATGCTGTTTTGAACAATAATACCTATAAAAATAATATATGTTTTAAATGAAAATAGTTGCATGTTATGATAGTTTGTTCAATGATAAATCTAGTAATATCGATTTATGAATTTTTTTTATTAATAGTTAAATTTAAAAATATTTTGACTTGACACTATATAAAAATACTTATATTTTAGAACAGATGGAGTAGTTTATTTTAGATAATATATGCTTAAAAAGCTTATTTTGATCTTGGATTGCCCATTTACCCCCTAAGAAAATCTTGGCTTACATCATCGTGTACTATGCTAGTATAGTTATGTATATGTTATATAGATACATCCGCGTTATCCACTCCTTGCAAATGCAAGCAATGACACTGCAATTGTGCAATCCGTCGTCAAGTCGTCCATGGAATAAACATGAGAAATATAAAAAGGGTCACGAAAACGATCTGCCAGATCTTGGCTGACAGATATTATTAGTAGATAGACTGATGGTGAAGTGGTCAAAGCAAGGAGCCGGTCGGTACAAGGCTTCACTTGCATGCGCTGCACGAAAAACGCAACTAGTAGGAAAAGAGACGGTTTCGTGATGCATAGTTTGGGTGTCGGATCTGCGTAATAACTGCGTTCTTCAACGAAACTAGCTGGACGAAACTAGCTGTGTGGCACACGTAATTACGCGGCTAGCACCAATATAAAATTATCTATTTTTTAATATAGTTTTACTGAATAGATATCTCGTTGTCTTAAGACTTTGAAAAACCAAACTTTATCATCCCTGTGTTTCTAATTTTATATTTTTAAAAGTTATATCAGTTGCTACTCCTAAATTCTTTGTCACCCCTCATTTATTTGCTTCCTCGATCTACCACTACTTCTATTTGTTCTCACTAAAACCTCTAAAAATTAGACCTTATATTTTTAGAGTTTTTTTTGTCTCGTTTGGGTTTTGTCTTTATAATTTTCAGAAGTCTCGTCAAATGTTGCCACCATACTACTCTACGGTCCATCCACTGTCACTTCTCTTTATTTTCATTGGGATTTTAAAAATCAAACGTAATTACCATTTGGGTTCTTTTTTTTACTTTCTAGAAGTTCCACCAAACTGTCAGCGACTTTACCGCTGTACTCATGTACACTCGCCCGCTGCCCCCTCTTTATTGTCTTTGATATTTTAAAATTTGAACATGATTATCATTGGTTTTTTTTCACTTTTTAAAAGTCCCGCCAACCGTTGTGACCATACTGCTTAATGACCCGTCCATCGTCTCTCCTTTTAATCATCATTGAGATTCTATTTGGGGTTTTGTTTATATTTTTAGATATTCCATCAACCGTCACCACTCTAATCCTTTGCATGCATGTTGCTTCTCCTATATTTATTGTCATTTGTTATCTTTTTATAATTTTTAGAAGTCATGTCAAACCCTATCACCATACTTCTCTTCGGCATGTCCACCGCCTCTTCTCTTTATTGTCATTGGGATTTTAAAAATCGAACATAATTATTATTTTGGTTCATATTTTACTTTCTATAAGTCCCGCCAACTGCCATGACCGGGCTGCTTAACAGCCCATCCGTCGTCTCTTCTTTTAATCGTCATTGGAATTCTATTTGAGGTTTTGTTAATAGTTTTTAGATGTCCTATCAACCGCCACCATTCTACTTCTTTATAAACATGTTGCTTCTCCCCCTTTATTTGTCACTATTTGTGTTCTAGATGGAGTTTTTTTTACAAGTCCATATTTTTCATTCCGATATTTTTATTTATAAATTATATTCCTACTTCAACTCTTATAATTATTTTTATATTTTCAGAATTTATTTTTTTTGCTATTTCAAATTTTAGTTAATCTTGTCATATGTTCATGGTATGAAATAGTTTTTATTTTTTATGACAAATTTAAGTTATTTATAAATTGAATTCCTAGTTGAACTATTATTTTTTTCTATTTTTGGAATTTATTTTAATTTTTATTTAGAAATTTAATTAATATTGTATTATGTCTTATATAAATTATTTTTAAAATTTTTTTATTTTCAATTTTATAGTTGTTTCATCCTACTCGAACTATTTTTTTTATTTATCCAATTTCAGATTTTATTTTATTTTTATTCCGAATTTTAGTTAATCTCGTATTGGATTCTTATATGGACTCTTCTTTTAATATTCCTTATTTTTAATTCCGAATTTCAGTTATTTCTAGATTGTATTCCTACATGGACTCTTCTTTTTCTAATTTCAGGTTTTATTTATTTTTATTCCAAATTTTAATTAATCTCGTATTAGATTCTTATACGAATTCTTCTTTCAATATTGCTTATTTGTAATTCTGAATTTCAGCTATTTTTAAATTGTATTTCTACTTGGACTCTTCTTTTCTTTTTCTCCGATTAATATAGAAATTTTTAGCCCCTACAGCGAACGTAGTGCCTTTTTTTCGAGCTGTTTTAATAATATAATAAATAGATAGATAGATTTTCAGGCGCTGAATTGCGGTGCGGTTAGGTGAGTGTTGGACTGTTGGGTGGTGATGTGAGGAACACCATGGGCCTGGCCCAACGCTGTGCAGTTACGTCGAGCTCGCCGGCTCCCTTGCCTTCCTTGTCTTCTCCTTCGTCGTCGTGGACCGTCGGAGCCCTCTCGTCACCAACCTCCCACAGCTGCTGCCGTCTCCCGTGGATGGCTTCGCTGGCCTCCGTCTCTCTCCCGTGCGGTGAGCTACTAGGGGAGAGGTGGAGAGATAGGGAAGAGTTAAAGGTCCACTTGAATGTCATGTCAGCTAAAACAATCATCCATATTTTTATGGGGTCTAATTTAAACAGTTTTTCTAATATAAGGGTATGGGGCCTAACTTAAACAGTTTTTCTAATATAAGGGTGAAGATCTCTCGCATTGCAGTTTATGCTGTGTTCGCTGCAGGCAATTGGGAATATATCTCCAGCGCACGGAAAACGAAGCGGTCCATTAGTGTGCGATTAGTTAAGTATTTGTTTTTTTTTCAAAAATAGATCAATATGATTTTTTAAGCATCTTTCGTATAGAAAATTTTTATAAAAAAACACACCGTTTAATAGTTTGAAAAGCATACGCGCGGAACACAAGAAAGATGGGTTGGGAACCCTTGCAGCCGAACAAAGAGATGTGTTAATTAAACTCGATGGAAAGATGAGGGACAGCAAGCAGACTTATTCCTAGTCAGCTTAGCTATACAGGCCCAAATATCCCCGTAGCTAGTATGTGGTAGCCCATATCACCCATCTCTTCAGAAATTGGCCCAATATCCTAGCTAGATAGACCTGTTGTTTTCTTCGGGGAATAAGTTCATCTGAAGTTAAACGAATTCGATTTTTATCCTTCAACCAGAAAATCAGATATAACGGGTCTCTCAACTGTTAAAACCGGTACAATATAGGTCCCATGACGGTTTAGACGGTGGTTTTCACTGACGTGGCACCTACGTGGCTATTTTGACTCGGTCTTCACATGACGTGGTAATGACGTGGCGCTTACGTGGCAATTTGATTTAAAAAATATTAGAAATTGTGGGCCCACATGTCAGTTTACACTAAAAATTTATTTTAAAGATGGTGGGACCCATATGGACCCGCATGTCATTCTTACCCTCCTCTTCTTCCTCCTCTCTCTCCCCAAGGCCCCAACTCCCTATATTCATCTCTCTCCCCTCTCCTTTGTCCTCTCCGTCGAGCGAGGAGGGAGGCGGCGCGCGGCGGCCGGGGGGACGAGCTCCCGTTCGTCGTCGTCGCGCCGACGGTCCTGCTCGTCGAGCACCGACCGCCGCGCCACCCCCGACGGCACCTGGAGCAAGCCGCCGGCCCACCTCTGCCACCGCCTCGTGGCTCTGCTGCCGGGCACAACGCCCCCAATTCCTCCGCCACGCACGCTACCGTCCTGGCCGACGAGGCGCTGGCCTCGGCACCCTCCACCGGCCGCCCGTCGACCTGCTCGCAGCCGGCCACCTCCTCGACTCCGCTGCCCGCCACGACGCTGCCGGCGTCCCCACACCATGCCGCCAAGGGGTACCGAGCCCGTCTCCACCTCCGCCGGCTCGGCGCCCTCACCGGGATGCGGGGGACGAGCTCCGTACGCCGCCTCCGCCGCAACGTCTTGCTACGCCAGCCCCGGTGCCCTTAATCGGCATCTCCCGTCGGCCCGACGCCCCTAGTCCCCCTGTTCTCTCATTCTCTCCTCATTCTATGTCTGCTCACATGTGGCCGGCGACCTCCTCCTTCGGCTACCTCCGCTGCTCGCGGCTTGCCGCCGCTGCCGCTCCGCCCCTCCGCTCCTGCCGCCACTCCGCCGCGATGACAAGGGAGAGCCGAGGGACTTTGTGGGGCCCACGTGAGCCCCACCATTTTTTTTTATTAATTTATGTGTTAAACTAACATGTGGGTCCCACGAAGTTTATTATTTTTTGGATCAAATTGCCATGTAAGCGCCACGTCAATACCATATCAGATAAAGACCAAGTCAAATTAACCACGTAGGCGTCACGTCAGCTAAAACCGCCAAGGGACCTCATCTGCTCTGGTTTTAACAGATGAGTGACCTGTTGTATCTGATTTTTGGTTGAAGGAAGAAAGTGGGATTCGTTGAAAAGTTACCTCAGATGAACTTAATCCTTTCTTCGGGCATATGGCAGGCAGCGTGCACACGCATGCTTGCAGGAGCAGGAAGAATTTAAAACTACACAGGCACGCTTGATGCAGCGATGCATAACAAGTTCAGCCAGGAGTATAACGTAGTTGGAGGAGTAGGGTGGTATTTGAATCTCCTGGAGATGAAGATTAAGATAAAGATTAAGTGTTTCACGCAAAACAAGATGTTAATAATATGTGATTAGTTGAGTTTTAATTATTATAAACTTAAAAAATAGATTAATCTTACATTTTAGAACAACTTTCATATATAAAGTTTTCACACGAAATACACCGTTTAGCAGTTTAAAAAACGTGCCACAAGTATCCAAAAGTTTATCCAACTTTTATTGGAGAAAAGAACATGGCCTAGGTGGTGATTGGCGAAGGTTGTCAAAAAACAGAAAACGGCGAGGAAGAAGAACACATACCAGTAATCACCCTGTATTTTTTTTCAAAAAAAAAGGACGTGCACTTGATCGTGCAGAGTTAATTAATTAACGGAAGGCTGTCTAGTTAGTACTCCATTTGTTTACTGTTAGCTTACGAGAGAGTAATAGGATCGGACAGGCTGATTGGCTGAACGGGTAGAGGGGAGGAGGATCGCATCTCCAGGAGAAAAGCTCCGAATATTCTGAACCGAAATTCGCATAGCCATGGCAGCATTGGCTGGCATCGGCTCCCCCCGTCTGGTCCAGCAAGTCGATCCGGTCAGCAGCTACCGCCGCGCAAAGATCCGTCAACCCTTTAGCCCGATAATCCAATAGCCAATTCTCGCTAAATTCGCCAATAATTCGTCGCATTTTAAAAATCCAGCAAGGTAATACTAGCAAGCTACCACCTAGCTGGCCTTCAAATTCAGAGATTTGAAAATCATAGTTGTGTTCTTGCGAAATTTGTGTGAAATTGTGGAGGAGGCTAGCTTGCCCGACCCGTTTGGGGGCGCCGCATGTATGCCGTGGCGGCGGCGCGCGCTCGCGTGATACTGTGATGTACCATCGCCATCGGCAGCGGCATCTTCTCGCCGTAGCCAACGTCCGATTCCATTCCATCCATCCATCCATGCATATTATTCCTTCTCCTCCTCTCTGCGCAGCCGACGCCGAGTGATAGCTTCCACGCTACTCCCTCTCTCCCCAAGTCTACGGCGGCGTACGTTGAGCCGCGTCGGCCGGCGGCGACGTCCGGTGGCGCTGGGCCAGGATGAGCTACTCCGGCGGCTGCTCGACCTGCCTCGAGACCATCTTCTCCGTCGTGCTCCCGCCGCTCGGCGTCTTCTTCCGCTACGGCTTCTGCAGCGTAAGCCACCGCCGCGCCATTGATAGGATTATATATAGTTAATTAGCTCGTCGATCGATGCCGATTTCGCTTGGTTGATTGATTTCTGCTGCTGGTTTTCGTGCGTGCAGTCGGAGTTCGTCGTCTCGTCGGCGCTGACGGCGCTGTTCTACGTCCCTGGCATCGTCTACTCCGTCTGGGTCGTCATCCTCAAGACGCCGCCGGAGCCGCCGGGCATCGACGGGGAGCGGCCGTACTACATCCTCGCCTGATCGACCACGCACACACGCAACGGCCGGTGAAAATTCAGTTAGGTAATTGGTCGTTGAGCGTTTGCATATTCAAATTACTCTTCTAGCTGTAATGATATTGCATTAGTATATTAATTACTACGTTGGCGATTGGGAAAAGCTGTAGCTAGTAGTTAGTGGAATAGTGGTTGGTTCAGGCCTCGGGGCCTCCTGATTGTAGCAATGATTATTGTACTGTTCTTTGTTGCTTCTTCTTGATTTTTCTTCTTCATTCGACGAGCTATGAGTTTGTGCCTTTGTGGTTCTTTAGATTGTTCGCCATGCGGCATGCTGTATAAAATGTAAAATATATAGTGGGTCGGTCGATCGATTCTTGTTTTGAGAGACAAATGTAAATGGATTATTTGTTAGTGCATGCATCAGCTGCTAATTTGCAGACTTGGATATGGATGAGTCATGTTTGTTAATTAGATGCATATATAGATTTATTTTCCACAGAGATCAAATTAAAGATCGATTAATGGTGTTTAATTAGTTTGATAACAATGCAGTGATTGCCTTTTGTATACTCCCTCCGTACTTGTAAATGAAGTTGTTTAGGACAATGTTTAAGTCAAACCTTAGGCATATAAATCATGAATAACTCTCAAATTGTTGTGTTTGAAAATGTAAAAATTATATGAATAGATTTGTCTTGAAAAGTACTTTCATAAAAGTTTACATATATCGTTTTTTAATAAATAATTTTGTAGAAACAACAAGTCAAAGTTGTGTTTTGGAGACCGTGTCGCTATCCAAAACGATTTTCTTTACAAGTACGGAGGGAGTATTACTGAGCTGAAGTTTCTTTTTCTAAGCTTAAAGCCTTAACTGATGAACTCTGATGAGAATTTGAGATTTATGAACAGATCGACATCCAATGTAGAGTAATGCAAACTAATCTTGTAGGAATTATATATGCAGATACTATAATATGTCTTTCTTCTGCATTGAATAGCTGAATAATCTGAATATGTGCCACATGAACAGCAAACTAATTAATCTTGTTAAGAATGACTATTATATCACTTAAGTACTACATTTCTGGAGACAGCACATTCTGGATAAGCGACAAAATCTACAACCTTGTCTTCTGTGGGTTGCATATAGATCTGAATATACTGAATGTGTGCCGCATGAATCTTCATCTGCAATATACAGTAACAGGAACAAAGAGTTCAGTTTCGTTAATAGAGTACTAGGTTACATGCATGAGGAACTACAAACTATAGCATAACTGCAAGTGTGGGGGCCATTTTTTTCAGTTTCCTACCCGAGCAAGATCCCTCTTGTATTTCAACAAATAATCCGTTTAGCAAAATGCCTGTTCATCAAGAAAAGTTCCCTCTTGAGTCTGACCGTACCAGGTGGTGGAGAAACATTCAGAAAACTGCATGTACTAGGGTCTGATCGATCTGATAATGCTCAAAAGAATGAGAGATTCAGTAGAACAGGTCAGCAATTGGCAATGTCTACTACGTATAGCAGGACTTTGTCCAGACAATCATGCCCACGTTCTTACTTTGTCAGGGATGATGGAGGGTAAGGCAGGAGTTCTGAATCTTCCGGGTTATGTGTAAGTTCAGAAATCAGCACTCTTGGCTAGTAGCACACGGTTGAGGATTTGAAGTGCAGTGTACACGTTGACATGTTGTTAAGTGAACAAGTATCTACTCCTGTCTAGTGCTCAAGGGTCAGGGCGATACCACTGCACTATACCAGCGTCCTACTACCGTTTACCGTTGCGGGGACGGCACCATTTTTTTTTAAGATAATGAAAATGATTACATCTCTAACCTCTATCAGCAAGCACATAGCCAATGCGTCTTAGCTTTGAAACAAAAAGGAAAATAAACTCAAGCATGGACAAGTGTTCAACTCCTTAAAAAAATGACCACCTGAACTAAAAGCTATTCCAACAAATTATATGGATTCTAGACAACAAATCTATACATATCCTTGACTACCTACCGGTTCCAAAACTATATACCGTAAGCCGTGTTTAGTTGTTTTGGTAAAAAAAAATTGATACATACGGACACAAATTTAAATTTGTATTAAACGTAGACTAATAATATAACAAATTACAGATTCCGTCTGTAACTGCGAGACGAATCTATTAAGCCTAATTAATCTGTCATTAGCAAATGTTTACTATAGCACCACATTGTCAAATTATAGTGTAATTAGGCTTAAAAGATTCGTCTCGCAATTTACATGCAAAATGTGCAGTTGGTTTTTTCGTCCACATTTAATACTCCATGCATGTGTCCAAATATTTGATGTGACAGAAAAATTGAAAGTTTGAAAAGAACTGTAAGACCCTGTTTAGATGGGACAAAACTTTTAAGTCCCTATCACATCGGATGTTTTGACATTAATTATAAATATTAAACGTAGACTATTAATAAAACACATCCATAATCTTGGACTAATTCGCGAAACGAATCTATTGAGTCTAATTAATCCATAATTAGCCTATGTGATGTTACAGTAAACAATCTTTAATTATAGATTAATTAGGCTTAAAAAATTTGTCTCGCAAATTAGCTTTCGTTTATATAATTAGTTTTGTAAATAGTCTATATTTAATACCCTAAATTGATCCAAACACCACCCAAACACAGCTGTAGCATATAATATCCTGGTCATTTTATGATAGCATCAAAGATCGAGTGCAGAGTTGGATGACGTAAATGCTCTCCAAGTTTGTATATGATCCATTGTTTTCCTCACAAGCAACAGTTTTCTTTATTATTCCACTTCCACACCCTCCAATCCTCCATGTTGTGTATGATACTCCCTCCATCTATTTTTGATAGTCATATTTTCAAATCTGAAAAATGTATTTTTGATAGGTATATTTTAATCCAACAACTTATGCTTTTTTAGATTTAATGCGTGACTCTTCATTATTCCACACAAGATTGACTACATGGGCATAGAGAAATGTAAATATTAATGAATCGCTTGTTTACGAGGAATAACTAGTAGTATATTTAAATGGATAATAAGTAGAATCATTTATCTTTGGTCTGTGTGCTAAGATGAAATATGACTATCAAAAATAGATGGAGGGAGTATAATAGAGCAATTCTGAAAGTCAATTGTTGGGCCCTGTATCAACTAAACAGGCTCTCAGAGTAGCTGTACTAGTAACATGCAAGATTAACAAAATTCAGAATTTGGTAAAAAGTACATCATGACACCAACCAATCTCACTTAGAGAGCAGGTACAATAGCAGGCTATAAGCCAGCTGCAAACATATTTTAAGGAGATAAATAAGAAGAGAGAAGGGCAGCGGGCTACAAATTTGTAGCCAGCTGTAGCACGGACTTCAAGACACAATATGTGCATGATAGGTGGGACCAGGTATTAATAGTATAGTATATAAGTATTATATAAATGAGCTATTAGATTAGCTATAAATGA
Source organism: Oryza meridionalis (assembly GCA_000338895.3). Taxonomy (NCBI): domain Eukaryota; kingdom Viridiplantae; phylum Streptophyta; class Magnoliopsida; order Poales; family Poaceae; genus Oryza; species Oryza meridionalis. The sequence continues at coordinate 27,139,710 of CM002529.2, forward strand.
ATTGGAGCCGGTAGTTGGCTATACTATTGAACTTGCTCTTAACCAAACCGAGCAACAGAAACTCGCTGCTGCAACGCAGGCCTTATCTGCGTCGAGGCTGCATCAAGTGGTCGTTGGATGCGACCACGCGGCGATCCAACGGCCACGGAGACGCTCCTCCCCAACCTCCGATATTTTTTTTTTCTCTCCTTCTCCTCTCCCTTATCACCTTCCTCTCCCCCAAGTCCAAGGTTCTACCGGGGTTTCAGATTTCTCTCTCTTCTTCTCCTCTTCCACCTCCTCCGCTGCTCGTCGTCATCGACCTCCAAATCCGAACCAAAATTCTCTCGCCATTGCGGGGATTGGAGCGGAGCCCAAGGATAAGCTCTGCCTGCCCTAGGCGCCGCATGCCTCTCCTCCTCTTCCCCATCTCCCCTCCCTGCGTGCCTCCGCCGCGGCCCCGCCTCCGCCGCCTCTCCCCGCCGCCGCCCATGGCGGCCGTCGCGCCGCCGTCGCTGAGCACGCCCGTGACCATACTCCCCTCCGTATCCGTTGCCTTGCCCCCGCTTCCGCCTCCTGCTACTGATGATTTCCACTGGCTCGACCTCTTCGCGTTCCTCAACTCCCCCGCGGATTCCTACCAGATTCCTGTGGAGGAGCAGGAGGTGGAGGTGGAGAGGGAGATTGAGGTGGAGAGGGAGAGGGAGAGGGAGCGGGCGAGGAAGGCGGAGCACCGGCGGCTGCGGCAGCGGCAGGTGAAGGCGGAGACGGAGGCGTGGGCGCGGGCCGCCGACGAGTACCGGGAGCTCGAGCGGGAGATGCTCGACCGGAGGCTCGCGCCCGCGCTGCCCTACGTCAAGTCGCTCTTTCTCGGCTGGTTCGAGCCGCTGCGTGACGCCATCGCCCGGGACCAGGAGGTGCAGCGGCGGAAGCGGGTCAAGCACGTCTACGCCAAGTACCTGCTCCTGCTGCCCGCGGACAAGGTGGCCGTCATCGTCATGCACAAGATGATGGGCCTCCTCATGTCGAGCAAGGATGGCGTCGCCAGCGTCCGTGTTGTCCAGGCCGCGCACTGCATCGGCGAGGCTGTTGAACGCGAGGTGAGTGGCTCAGTTCTAAAGTTTTAGGAGTAAATACACGCGATTTTCATATCATTCACTTACAACAATGCCTCGTGATCAGGTGGTGATCAGTCACATTAGTGTATTTAACACTTGACTAGCTATGGTGTTTCTGGTAGTCGGCATAGGCGCATAGCTGTGCATGGATGTGTTTATTGATTTTCATCTGATTGTCCAATAATTTGTTCCAGAATCGACACAACAACCTAGAAGCTTTGACAGTTTAGCACTTTATACAACTGATAGATGTGTTAGGAGTTAGAATGTATGCTCTCATTATTTTATCGTAATGTGATCATCATGTGAAGATGTTAAGACCTAAGGAAAAATTGTTAAGACCCAGTAAGGTCTTATAAGTTCATGATAGCTACGCTAACCACTGTATAAGAGTTTTTCTTGTGGTGACATGGTTACAGATTGGATATTGTGTTTGAGATAATGAACTTTGCAATGTTTAGCTCTTGAGCATATATCTAAATAACCAACGCTATGGGTGAACAAAGCTCCTGACGTGTTCAAACTGTAAAAGGGGGTTAGGGATTCTTCTTCCTACTGAGTCAGATATTCATCTACTGTGTGAGAGTTGTATGTACGCTTCAATTCTGGTGGAACTCAATACTATTGAAAATTCTTCTTTTTGGAATTTCAGTCTTCACCAAACAATGTAGCCTCTAGTGACAGTTGAGTTGACTGTGTGTTGAATGCTTTTGGTTTGCTTGTTCTGTAGTTCAAAGTCCAGACATTCTTTCAAAAGACAAGGAAGAAAAGTGCAGGTGAAAATGATAAGGCATTAGAGAAGGAGCAGGCCAAATGCCGAAAACGTGTTAAGAGTTTGGTTAGGAGGAGAAAGTTGACTGAAGCACAGAAGATTGTGCAACAGGAAATTGAATTGGAAGAATGGGGCACAGAAGCCCAAGTGAAGGTGTTTTTTTTCCCACCACCCGCAATCACAACCTTCTTCTCTTATGCATTGCAGAATCTTAACCCTCTTTTTGGTACTGCAGTTAGGGACCCGCTTGATTGAGTTGTTACTGGATTCAGCTTTTGTACAGTCACCAGCTGACCAAACACCAGAGAGTTCTCCAGATATTCGACCAGCATTTAAGCATGTACTTCGACAACCTATAGTAGAAAATGGGTAGGGTAGCACGTTCTTCTCTACTGTTTACTTTTGTTGCAAATACTTGCATGTTGTGTCTGTACAGACGTACTCACATCCACTTTTCTATGATTATCATGTGCTTACTTAGATTGACGTAGATATTTTTGTGACATTTATGTTTGATGTGCAGGAGACTGAAGAAAAAGCACTGGGTGATAGAGTGTGACCCTCTTGTGCATGAGGGGTTTGAAAGCACTGTAAGTTTACTTTGCACCCCCTATGCAGGTTATTTTTCTTGATTGAAAGAACATCTGGCTCATTTATGTCTATCTTCCTGTACATGTTATGTGGATTTTCTCAATTGTGCCAAACATTTAGTGGACATATGTTTTTATTTGGCAATTGTTTTGTCTGTGCAAATGATTTTTTTCGGATATACTTAGAGTTTTGAATATGTTGCAGGCTAGGCACGTGGAGATACCCTATCTTCCTATGCTTGTGACTCCTAAAAAATGGAAGGGGTATGTTGATGATTCATTCATATGTCCTATCAGTTAGTTCTGTATGATGTTTATTATTTATTTCATTAACATGCGAAACAACCTATATTGGTTAAGATACTATTTACTTCCTGCATCTTTGCTCTGGTGATTTTAATTTGTCAGCCATATTTTGTTTCAGCTATGATACAGGTGGGTACCTTTTTCTTCCCTCATATATTATGCGGACACATGGCGTGAAAGATCAAAAGGAAGCCATTAAGAGTGTTCCGAGAAAACAGCTACGGAAAGTATTTGAGGTCAGCTGCCAGTGATTACCCATCTATTAGACAATCATGAACTTTATTCTGAACATGCATTTGTTGGCATAATGGCATCAATACATACCATGAAAAAGTATTATTCAAGCATTAATCTCCTCTGTCAGAATTCAGAAGCTAAAAGCATTTTATGCCTACTCACCATGCTCTATTTATTCCATGGATGTTTATTCAATTGTGCGTCCTTAATTTTTGAATGAACTGATGACGTATATCCATCTGTGAGTTTGTGACAGCCTTCTGATTTCTCAAGTATTATCATATTGGCAGGCATTAGATACCCTTGGGAGTACTAAATGGAGGGTGAATAGAAGAGTACATAATGCTGTTGAAACTATTTGGAGTCGAGGTGGGGGCATTGCAGGACTGGTTGATAAGGGAAATGTAAGTAACTCAAATTGTTTAATGTTTGTTAATTCTGACATTACGAACAGTGTTTCATACTATGCTCGAGGCACATTGGACATATCTCTGTTGACATGCGATCTGTTTGTACTTCTGTTTTTTTTTATAGATTCCTCTACCTGAACAACCAGAAACGGAGGATCCAGATGAAATAAAGAAATGGAAGTGGAGCTTAAAGAAGGCAAAGAAAGCTAATCGTGAACTGCATGCTGAGCGATGCGATACAGAGCTTAAACTATCTGTACGTGACATAAATTTTCACTCTTTGTACCTTCAGATATTTCTTCAGTTTTTTTTCGTATGTTATGACACTACCACCTGTAAACAGGTTGCTCGGAAAACGAGAGAGGAGGATGGATTTTATTATCCCCATAATCTTGATTTTCGTGGCCGTGCATACCCTATGCATGCACATCTAAGCCACCTAGGTTCAGATCTATGCAGAGGTGTTCTAGAGTATGCTGAAGGGCGGCCACTAGGAAAGTCTGGCTTACGCTGGTTAAAGATTCATTTGGCTAACAAATATGGTGGAGGAATTGAAAAGCTTTCTCATGAGGACAAGGTAGCATTTGTGGAGAACCAGTTGCCTGATATATTTGATTCAGCAACTAATCCTGTTGATGGGAATTGCTGGTGGATGAATGCTGAGGATCCTTTTCAATGTTTAGCCGCGTGCATGGATCTTTCTGATGCCTTAAAAAGTTCATCACCTCAATGTGCTGTTTCTCACCTACCTATTCATCAGGTATTGCTTTAATATGTGGTGCATGTGAATCATGTAGTATCCTTCATTCAGAGAGACACGTGAGGACCTCTGATCAGGTTATACTGGCTTGAAAGTAAAGTTGGTGGGCTTCTATGAATTCTCTATCAATTTGTTTCTTACTTTTTAGAGGGAATTGTCGGAATGTTAGATATACGAGCCTAGTGCTTTTCTTCAATGGCATAAGTAATAGATCTAATAACGGGAAAACATGATTTGTCATACTTAGATGAAAACTAAAACTGTCGACACAACACAGCAATAAATCTTTACCGCATAGTCATGCCAGGTTACTCTGACATTTAATTATGATAGCAATTGGTTTAATCTATTTCTGCACGACCGGCATTTGCCTTGATATTACTAATAGTTGGGTAACATCTCATCTATCAGGATGGTTCATGCAATGGTTTACAACACTATGCTGCTCTTGGAAGAGACTATGTAAGTTTTGTGCCCTGCTATGATGTGTGAGCTTCATTCAGCTAACTTATTTTATCTAACTCAACTCATGACATGCTATAGTAGAAGTAGCACTATCTGCTACTATGTGCTTATTTGTAATTGTATAGTCAATGGTAGTTATTAATTGTTGCATTGATAAATAAGTGCATTTGAATCTTCAATTATTTGTAAGATAGTCTTGAACAGAGAGTGAAGATGCTTCCTGTTTTGCGCCGATGAAAATCTTCCATCTGGTTGATCCTCTTGTTTTAGAGTGCAAACACACTATTTGGTGATATGTAAACTTGGTTTGTAGTTTGCATTATTGAGTGTTCTACTGTTTCGCAGATGGGTGCAGCTGCTGTCAATTTAGTTCCTGGAGACAAACCTGCAGATATCTACTCAGAGATTGCTGCTAGGTGAGTTCTCCTGCTAATGTTCATTTTTGTTCATTATTTCTTAGCACAATCTGGGATATCCATTGTTTCCCTGCCATTATAGGTTGTTGCTTCTTCAGACCCTATAAATTTTTATATCATTAGGGATCAAGCAGCATGCTTCATCCAAGTTCCAACCAGTGATGATGAGAAGAAATGCACTAACAACTTACATGTTTGGCTTCTCAAAATCAAAGTAGATAGATGCCCATGCATTGTGTTGTGTTAAAAGAGCTTCAACAAAACATATTTAATCAATTCTTTTCTGCAATACTAAATTGCCACAAGAAACTTTTGACTTGGGATTTTCCAAGCTACATAATATATTTATGTAACTTCCATGCCATCTGATAATTCAATTATTAGCTATTGATTCTTGATTTCATGATGTATTGTCCTGATGCCAAGTGTGCTCCTTAGGATATAGATTAACAATGCTTTGACATGAACTTGTCTGAAGGGTGCTGGATGTTGTTCGGGAAGACTCGATGGAGGATCCTGCAACTAATCCAACTGCTTCATTAGCAAGGGTTTTAGTCGATCAGGTTAGCCTTCACCTTCTCCCTTTCTGCTGCTAAATTCCAAGCCTTTTTTTGCTTTCATGTACTTTCTTTAGCGAAACAATTGAGACCTACACTTTGGTAGCGTACAGGTGGATAGGAAGCTTGTGAAGCAGACGGTGATGACATCAGTTTACGGTGTCACATATATTGGTGCTCGTCAACAGATAACAAAGAGACTGCAAGAGAAAGGGCTCATTACAGATGACAAATTGTTGTATGAAGTGTCCTGCTATGCTACCAGGGTAAATGCTTTACTTGCATTTGACCTTCACTGATGTTATTTTTGGGGTGTCTCCTTATTGATTGCTTTAGTAAGACAAGGGCATGCTTTGACTATTCATTCTCTGATGAAGGTAACTTTGGATGCATTAGGACAAATGTTCCAGTCTGCCCGTGGTATAATGGCATGGCTTGGTGATTGTGCAAAGGTACAGTTCTTCCACACCTAAATGAATTTATTTTCTCAGCTTATTTAAAATTTGACTTAAGACATCTAGTTTTTGTGGCACTTTAACTTATCCTTTTACTAAGCTTCTCTAGAGCTAAACCTTCAAATATTTTTCACACTTGTGGACAAATGTTCCAGATGATTGCTTCAGAAAATCACCCTGTCAAATGGACGAGTCCCGTTGGTCTTCCGGTTGTTCAGCCCTACAAGAAATATAAGAACTACATGGTGAGCTACTTATCAACAGGCAAACATGTGTGCTTGCTCTTCTTCTTTTCTCTTTTTTTTTTTTGAAAAAAAACTAGCCAAATCTTGCTTTGCTACGGATAAAAGAAAATATACTAATGTGTTACCCATCTTTTTGCTATAGGGAATATTCATCTTAATCTAATTTTTATGTGGCTATCCATTTAGATTTGATCTTTTTTAATACAGAGAAGTTCAAGGGGTAACTTACAAAATTTACAACGTTAGTAGGTGGGGTGGCAGATTCACTGCCACACCATTACCTTCTTTTAAAGGAGTACAGAAATCTGGACTAAGCAGTATTACCTGGATAACACATGTTCTTCTATCTGCATTTCTGCAGTGATGCATTGTTTTATTACCATTCTTGCTTCCCTTTCCTGACACTTGAATCAAAATGGATTTGAATGATTGATTGTATATATGCCCAAATTCAAGGCAGACATGTAAAGGTTCCCTATGCATTTTCCCCTGATTTTTTTTTACAAATAAAGACTTTGTCTGTGGGTTTTACTTCTGGGGCTTGCTGTCATGGGTATGCTAAAATCGTCGTTGTCTGAAACTTGTGCCAGGCAACACTGGCAACAAGCAGGATTACCTTTCGTTAATGTATGTAAGAACTGTCCATATTGTTCTGTCATATTTGTTTTCACCATTTTGTAAGCCTTTTGAAAGTTCACCCCCGCATGAGCAATGGATATTTAGGAAGAACCAAGCAATCCATGTTAATGTGTTCAATTAGTCCCATCCTCTTCTGTTCTTATGGATAACCACATTGGCATGATAAGTTCCAATACTGTTATAGTTTTGTTGCATTGCCCCTCTCTGAACACTATATGCATCATTACTGCACAGATTCGAACTTCACTGCAATGTCTGGCTTTACGACGGGAGGGAGATGCAGTAAGTAAAACCAATTTCTGGATTGATTTTTTCGTTCTTTCTTTCATTACTGCGATTAATATTGCTGTCACAATTTCCAGATTGCACTCCAGCGGCAAAAGGCAGCTTTTCCCCCAAATTTTGTGCACTCTCTCGATAGTTCACACATGATGATGACTGCTATTGCATGCAAAAAGGCTGGTCTTCATTTTGCAGGTTTGACCTGATTTACTGGTTCCGTTGCTATCATAAATAATTACCAGTAACAGAACTTCCATAATTTTACATAGTCATTGCAGTGCAAGTGCATTTAAGAGATTGAACTGCATTGCTATCTACACTTCTATCTAAAAATGGACACTGCTGCGCAAACCCCACATTTGAAGTATTGAAATTTTGTTCTCCTTGAACTTCTGGCAAATGTACCAGTGGTTCATCTTGACCTTGACCAATCCTGACAAAAGCCATTTAATAAGTGCCTGCACGGCTGCAAATACTGCCTTTGCCTTCACATTATTCAGTCATTTTTCTTCATTCATGGGGAGACAAGCTGTCCTGTCATTTGTGATATGCAGTTGTCTACTTAGTTTTTGCTTTTATTTTGTAAGGTTGATTTAAATCAAAGGTCCTCATGGAACATGGATGGCAGATGTCATTTTATGCTTCTTGTTCAGTTAATATAGGGATTTATTCTGGCAAAAAGTGGTACTGTATTGTGTCCATGGCGATTGTTGGCCTCAAATCGTTTTCTGTGAATTGCACAATATTTTTTTACTAAGGATCCCAGAATCTATATGTTTTTACCTACAATATATATAAGGATAAACATTAATCTCTTGAAAAAGAATGTCAGGATTTCTGGATTGAATCCAAGCTCACTAAGAACAATCTATACTAATGATTCTTTGAACAGTGAACAGTTGATACTGATGATTCTTTGAATAGTGCAAGTATCTGTCACAATATTTTCTTTAGGATGCATACCTGAATGACCACTAAAAAAAAATCTCAAGAAGTCTGTTTTGAATCCTAACTTGAGCAGAGCTGTACCTGGTGTTACTTCCATATTTGCAAATAATAGCACATGATGCTTGTTCATTGGAGTATATTGTATTTTATTTTTCATTTCATGAACCATGAACATCTCTATAGCCCCCCCCCCCCCCCCCCCCCCAAAAAAAAAAAAAAGAGAGAGAGAGAGAGAGTAAAGGAGCTGCCTCATATGCACTTATAGTATCTACATCTTGTTTAGATAATGGAAAATTTTATTGAACTCAGCCAATTACATCAAGGAAATACAACTGCACGGAGAAGCTTTTAGATAATATTTGCATTTCATTGTCTACTGTACATCTTTTCGCAGTTCTAATCTATGTTGCCTTTTGTCCATGTACTTCGTTCCAGCGGTGCATGACTCGTTTTGGGTGCATGCATGTGATGTCGATAAAATGAATCAGATACTGAGAGAACAATTTGTGGAGCTTTACAGCATGCCAATTCTTGAAAATGTATGCTAACAGGCACTATTCACTCAACAGTATCTTCATTCTACACTTAACTTTAAACTCTACATGTGAGGATTACTTCCCCTAACAATTTATTTCTTTTCAATTTGAATGTTTCTTTTCAGTTGCTCAAGGAGTTCCAGACATCATTCCCAACACTAGAATTTCCTCCCTGTCCTTCACAAGGGGACTTTGATGTGAGAGAAGTTCTTGCTTCAACCTACTTCTTCAACTAAGCTTAATGGACAAGTTTTGCACATACGCAGCAAGTCAGTAAGTTTGGCGGCAGCTGAATAGCCAGCCACATTGCTGATACCATGGTGATTTGGTGCCAAGTATGAAATGTGGCATAAGCATCAGAGAAGGGCAACACACCGTTGCAACTAGCTGGGAGCCTGGAACAGTATATGGTTTTTGTCATTGGCAAATCAGTTCTCCAGATTGCCGATTTTGGAGGAAGCTAAAAATTTCCAAGAAACCTGAGCTGAAACAAAACCCCAGTACTTCCTGCTGATGTTTTTAGATTCATGCAGGATCTACTAGGATTTCAGTTGAGGGAATTCACCATGCTACACCCAGCCAAGGAAGGCGATTTTGCGACATAACAGGTTATCAACTACAGTATACTGATCGATACTAGTCCTTGTGACCACCCTGACCAATTTGATCATAGGCGACAGTTGAACCATAATTTCACTGTCTATACATGTAACATTATCTTTTGGCCTCTTAGGGCTATAATTATAGCCGACTGCTGTATCGGTGCGGTGACCTGGTAATAATGTGTAGAATAAAGTGCCAAAGAGAAATGTATACTAGTGTACATGATTGCTGGATGCTGTTGATAGCAAGCAACCTGAAAGAGAGAAATGTACATGAAAACGGTTCGATCTTGTCGATTCGTTCAAATATCTGCTTCCTTAGGTCATGATCAGTTCATTGCCAAAATAACTTTTTGTGCAGTTTTGTGGGTAGAAGTTTTCGAAATTACCAAATTTAGGTAGGGACCGGGTGAGCTTACGATGAAGTCATACAATTGTTTTGGCGACAAACTGAACAAGTCCTTGGTCACACCGTCGATCTCTCTGTGATTCGAGCTTGCTGTTTGCGTGCATGCAGTGGCCAGAGGCTGCGATGCAGCGTCCAGCCGTTCGAATTTTGATGCGATTTGTAGTTCGAACTAGTGGAGCGATTCGAAATTCCGGCGAGTCGGCGCTGTAATCACGGCGCTCTGGCCCACCGAAGCTTCCAGATAAGGATCAGATTTACCGGCGTATCTTGACGGCCACGTCAGTCCCCCCGGTCCACCGGCCGATATATAGGCCGCCGCCGACTTCGATCTCCCTCTCCGACTTGCAAGGCCATTTCACAAAATCACGCAAAGCCCATTTCAAGCTCATCACGAAACCCTAAACCCTCGGCCCTCGGGGCAATGTCGGCGGCGGCGGCGGCTGCGGCGGCGGCGGCGGGGACAGCATGCAGGAGAGCGTCGTACACGCTCCTCGGCCCGCCGGTGGAGCACCTCCGCGCGGCGGTATCGGCGACGGCGGCCGCGGCGTCCACCGGGGACCCATTCGTCGACCTGCTCGACTCCAACTACAACAAGCCCAAGCCGACGCCGCCGGCGAAGCGGCTCACGGAGAATTACTCCCCGACGTTCGCCTCGTCGGGTGACCCCTGCCTCGACTTCTTCTTCAACGTCGTCCCCGACACCCACGCCTCCACCGTCACCAGCCTCCTCTCCGCCGCCTGGACCGCCGAGCCCAACACCGCGCTCCGCCTCGCCTGCAACCTCCGCGGCGTGCGCGGCACCGGCAAGTCCGACCACGAGGGCTTCTACGCCACCGCGCTCTGGATGCACGACCACCACCCCAAAACCCTCGCCCTCAACGCCCCCAGCGTCGCCGAGTTCGGCTACCTCAAAGACCTCCCCGAGCTCCTCCACCGCATCATCCATGGCGGCGTCTCCACGAGGACGCCACCCCCCGCCCGCACCAGATCGTACTATTCAAGCCGCCCGAGGAAGGTGCGCCGCGACCCCGCCACGAGGGCGGCGCGCATCGCCGCCAGCCAGGAGAAACACCGCAAGATCTCGGAGCAGGCCGCCGTGGAGCGCAGGAAGAAGCGCGCGGAGGCGGCGGCGAGGGCCGTCGAGATGTACGCTCGCGACCCCAAGTACCGCTTCCTCCACGACAGGACGGCGGATCTGTTCGCCGACCTCATCGCCGACGACATGCGCAAGCTCGAGGACGGCAAGGTCAACAACCTCTCGCTCGCCAGCAAATGGTGCCCTTCGCTGTACAAGTGCTACGACCGCTCCACCCTCCTCTGCGAGTCCATCGGCCGCCGCCTCTTCCCCAAGGGCTCGGACGCCGAGCTCCCGGAGGATTTGCCCGACGAGTACTACACCTACCGCGTCCGCGAGCGTCTCCGCAAGATGGCGCTCGTGCCACTCCGCCGCGCGCTCCATCTCCCCGAGGTGTATATCTCGGCGCGGCGGTGGGGGGACGTGGTGTACTCGCGCGTGGCCTCCGTGGCCATGAAGAACTACACGGACCTCTTCCTCGAGCACGACCACGAGCGCTTCAACCTCTTCCTCGCCAACGTCAAGACCGGCAAGACGAAGATCGCCGCGGGCGCCCTGCTCCCGCACGACATCCTGGCCTCCGTCGACTCGGACGACAAGGAGAGCAACGAGGTCGCCAACCTGCAGTGGAAGCGCATGGTCGACGACCTGCTGGAGCTCGGCAAGCTCAACAACTGCCTCGCCGTGTGCGACGTGTCGGGCAGCATGAACGGCCGCCCCATGGACGTCTGCGTCGCGCTCGGCCTCCTCCTCTCGGAGCTCTGCGACGAGCCGTGGCGCCACCGTGTCATCACCTTCAGCGAACGCCCCCAGCTGCACCACATCAAAGGCGAGACCCTGTACGAGAAGGAGGAGTTCATCCGCGAGATGGAGTGGGGCTTCAACACCGACCTCCAGGCGGTGTTCGACCAGCTGCTCCACGTCGCTGTCTCCGGCAACCTGCCACCGGAGCGGATGGTGAAGAAGGTGTTCGTGTTCAGCGACATGGAGTTCGACCAGGCGTCGTCAAGGGCATGGGAGACCGACTACGAGGCGATCACGAGGAAGTTCAACGAGGCCGGCTACGGCGGCGCGATCCCGGAGGTGGTGTTCTGGAACCTGAGGGACTCGAGCTCCGTCCCGGTGACCGGGAACAAGAAGGGGGTGGCGCTGGTGAGCGGCTTCTCCAAGAACATGCTCAAGCTGTTCCTCAGCGGCAATTACGAGAAGATGACGCCGCGGGCTGTCATGGAGAGGGCCATCTCCGGCCGGGAGTACGAGAAGCTCGTCGTGTTCGACTGATCTGATCGGTACGCATTTACTGGAACGAATCCCCGTCGTCTTGCAGCGTCTCTGCTAGTTTAGCTTGTGTTTTTTGTTTCTGTTTGTCATCCAAGACGGTTCGGAAACGGAAATAAATCCTAAATTCTTAGCTTAATATTTTTGTTATAGATTTTGCTCTATGTTTTTCTATGAAACCTGGAAATTTCATCCATTGCTTTGATCTGATTCCTGTTTCCATGCAAAGCTGCAAATCATATATATCCTGTGGAAAGTCCAAGTACTGCATTCTTCAGTCTGAAAGCATCTGTTTAGAGTCCTGATTGCTGTTTGGTACTCCTAGAGGTATCGTTTTAGGTCTAACAATATTTGAGCAGAGGCCAAATTTTGCAATCCACAGTGGCTGTATGCCTGTATCGCAAAATTGGATTGATGTAAGAGCATCACCAATAGTTTCCCCTTTTCATTCTCTATCCTGAAATTTTACAATTTTTGGTCAAAAATTCAATCCAACAGATTCCCTATGACTGCTACCAAAATATCTCGTTCCCTTCTCCGTATATATCGATCCCCACTTCCAAGGAGCGATATTTCATTTCCAATCATCTGGTTTTACTCTCGCGCGCGCTGGTGAAAATGTTCCCGCGCTCCTCCTCCTCCTCGCGACCTCGTTCCTCCAGGGCAGCGGCCTCTTCCTCGGCAGCGGCGGTCACTTCGTCGGCAATGGCGGCCACTTCCTCGGCAGCGGCGACATCTTCCTCGGCGGCGGCGGCCGCGGCGGCGGCGGCCTCTTCCTCCGCAGCAATGGATTGGTACCACGATGCGATGCGTGGTGTGGCGACGACGGCCGGAGTTCGAGCGGTTGGTGGAGGAGGTGTCCTGCCGCCGCAAGCACCACCATCGCCTCCTTTCGGGGTGCCTCCACGGTACGACGAGTTTTGGTCCGGCGGCCATCCGCGCCCCCCACCGCCGCCCGTCAGCCATTCGCGCCCCCCACCGCCGCCCGTCAGCCATTTGCTCCCCACACCGCTGCCCAGCGGCCATCCACGCCCCCCACCTCCCTACTCCAGTTTTCAGGCATCCGAGGCCATGGAGGAGCAGACATCTAGCGAGCCATTGGATCCCCTCTCACACGAAGAATTCCTCCACATGAGCAATTTTGGTAAGTCCGATCTTGATTCGTTCAGTGTCAAGTTTATATGCTGTGAATTCCTTCACATCTGAAGCCAAGTTTATTATCCATCATAACTCGAATTTCAGTTTGATAATATGCACTGAGTTTGATATGCTCTCAAATTTATGCTCTGAGTTTGATACAATGGAAATTCAGTATGTACTGAATTTCATATATGATGCTCTGAAATTTAAGCTGTTGGTGATGCTCAGGGATCAGCAGGGTCAGGACTGAAAATTTTTGCAGTTTGGGCCATTGGGTATTTGCAGTGAACAAATTCTATGAACAATCTGTTCTTGTTTGATCCATATAGGAGCAGTTATCTGAACCTTGTCACTGTCAGTATTGATATAGGATCATTTCTCTGAACCTTGTCATTTTCAGTATCCAAATTAGCACATTTGTATGCTCTCCATACGACTTTCAAACTTGTTTAATTAATTGCAAATTGGAATCCATTACCAGATGCTAATTCTTAGCTTTTGATATATACTATGTGTACAAAAAGTTGTCACCAACCAATACATGTGAACTTTCAGATAACAGAATGCAATTTTTGTCTATGGACAGATGGTATGGAGCAAGAGCGATATTACACAAACTTGATCAATGATGAGAGCAATCATTTTGAGTCTAGTGAGATGGGAAGCCAATACGCTGATGAACAAGATCCAATCTAAAGAGGCCGATGCGGAGAAGGAGCGGAAGCTTGAGGAGAGGTACAAAATTGCTTTCGTACTTGAGCAACAGTGGATTGATCTGGAGAAAAACAAGTTTGAGTTGAAGAGAATGGTACAAGAAGATCAGCTTTTGAGGACTGATACTAGTGCAATGAGCATTGAGGAGCAGGAGTACTATCGAAATGTGAAGAATCAAATTCTAAGTCGTCGTTCAGCTCAAGCATAAATTAGTCTTTTTACTCATCAATTAGCAATCAAAATTTGTTAGGTATAGACCTTAATATTCTTTAGCTATGGAGTCTACTTAATGGACTAGACAATTTTACTATCTTGTGTTGGTACTCTTTTATGTAACCGGAGTGTTTGCTACTACTACAAAATTGCTGCTGATGGAATTGCTTCTTCATCTGAAATGGTCCTGTCACTGGTGCTGATGCTGCTCCTGATTGCTCCTGATTTAGCAGATACATATGGTATATGATGTACCGATGGTAGATGGTGAAGTATGGGTCGAAAGGTTCAGAGTTTCAGATTAAAGGTTTAGAAGTTCTGTGCTTCATATTAAAGGTTCAGAGGTTCAGAGTATCAATTCAATCAATTCTTGCAAAAATTAATCCTATTCTCACTAATGAATTTCCTGCAATTAAAATAAGCCCTTAACATCACTGTGCTAATAAACTCCTCTAACCTTAAAAACATATACATTATCAGGCTTCCTTAATAAAATGGATGCTAGGTAGCCTCCTGATGAGTGTTTCAGATTAAAGTTCAGAGTTTCAGACCATGGGACCTTCTTTGTCTGTCTCTGCTTTCTCTGATGCTGCTCCTGATTACAGGTGCTAAAAAATTACAACAAGTGCTATTCACATTCCACATAATTAAGCTTGATGCTGCTGTCTTTTGCAAATAAATAAACAAAAACATCAGTGCGTAATGATTCTGAAATATGCCTGTGAATATTTGAAAACAAAAGAAATATGCAGAAAATTCATGGCCTCAATGTATTGTACTAATTAGAAAACACACGGTGAATATCTAATTATTACAATCTCTGACATTATTCAATAATATAAAATCTAAACTTAATATCGATCTGCATGATGATTCCACAAATGTTCGATGAGGTCTTCTCTTAGTTGGTTGTGAACTTCCTTGTCTTGAATTTTTTCGTACTGACTAATAAAATCATTAAAGTTGGGTGTATGTTCATGGGAACCACCCACCTGTTCTCCCATCATCATAAACTAAATCAAAATCACCATCGCGCTCATCCTCCACAATCATGTTATTCATGATTATACAAGCTCTCATTATCTGATTTAAAGTAATTGCTTTCCAAAAACGAGCTGGTCCACGGACAATAGCAAAGCGAGCTTGAAGCACTCCAAACGCTTGTTCAACGTCCTTCCTATTGGCTTCTTGTGCTTTGGTAAAATATTTTCTCTTATTTCCTTGTGGCAGCTTAATGCTCTTCACAAGTGTTGCCCATGAAGGATAAATACCATTTGCAAGATAGTACCCCATAGTGTAGTCATGCCCATTGATACTGAAATTAACTTTAGGAGCCTGCCCTTTAGCTAGCTTTGCAAACAACGGCGACCTTTGAAGGACATTAATATCATTATGAGATCCAGGTGAACCGAAGAACGCATGCCAAATCCATCGGTCACGTGAGGCAACGGCTTCCAAAACTATAGTAGGAACTCCCTCTTTCCCTTTATATTGGCCTTGCCATGCAGTCGGGCAATTCTTCCACTGCCAATGCATACAATCTAAAGAACCCAACATTCCTGGGAACCCTCTTTCTTCCCCTTGAGCAAGTAATCTAGATATGTCGTTTTCATTTGGTGTTCTCATATACTCCTCTCCAAAAACTTCATCAACAGCTACCACAAACCTTTTAAAACTCTCAATAACGGTACTGCCTCCAATACAAACATACTCATCAACTACATCTGCTGCTATTCTATAACATAACATACGTGACACTGCTGTTACCTTTTGCAAACATGACAGTCCAAGGATACCAGCCGCATTTCTCTTCTACACAAAAATATTCATCATGTGCTTCAATAGCATTCATTATGCGTAAAAAGAAAGGTCGCCTCATTCTAAACCTGCACAGTAGTTAACAATAATAATTCTCACCTGTATCAATTTTGCAAACACCGATTAATTACTGCATGACCTAAGACAGATCCACCATGCTTTGGAACTTCATCGTCATCGAACTCACCGTGCACTATATCAACCGCCGAAAAAATAAATTCTTCTTCGCCATCCGATAAAGACTCCTCATCCAATAGCATTTGGAGGAGGGTGCTTCAACGACTCATCTTGTTTTTTTGGTACGGGGTTGGAGTGTTTATTACCGCATGGATGAAGTGCGATGTAGGGGAACCGATGGCAGGAATAGAACAATAATCAATCTACAAAATTAATTATCAGATCAAACTTAATGTTTTCCATACAGTAGATCTTCACATATCAAAATAAACACATAGAGATTGACCAGGGCAAGAGATCAATAAGATTTGTTAGGGATTACCTCCTTGATTATACGAATAGCTATGGCATATCCTCGGTATTCCGTTTTTATAGAAGCCGCAACAATCGGTGGTTGGCTGGTGATGACTCAGATGGCGGCGCTGGTACGGTGAGGGAGAAGACTCACGGCACTGGTGCGGGGAGGGAGAAGAGTCGGCACAGGTGCAGGGAGGGAGACGATCGATCCGTACCGAACTAGGCCCACCTTGCTTACGTGGCAAACTAACAAATAATAGGGAATTTATTTTTGGGCCTCTCTTGGAGGATAGGGTGATTGTTGGGCCCAATTTTTAGTTTGGAATTCCTAATTCAGATATTTTGGGAATCAAATATTGGGTGGCTGTTGGGCATGCTCTAAGCCTTTTCCACCCAAACAATGAGTCCATATGGGCCACAAAGAATAGCAAGCGCTTGTGTAATTAAGCCTCAAAAGTTTCGATTAAGTTGGATGGCCAATTGGAATGCAATCTTTGGATTGAGTTACTATCAGAGCCTCATGCTTTCTTTTGCAACACAGTTTGTGTTCAAGGCTTGAAGCCCATCTAGTACATCCACATTCACAGTTTCACCCCAACGAACTTTCTGATACGTCAGAGTCCAAAGAATCACCTGTGCTACATACATAAAAATAATGAAGGAATAATCAATGGCACGCACGCACGTACATACACACCCTGCCAATGGCGGGTCACAAAAACGCCGCGGCGCCGGCGGCGATCGCCGCCTCGCGCCAGCCGATGAGGATCGCGGTGGCGGCGTAGTGCGTGAGCGCGCCGGCGAGCACGAGCACGTGGAAGATCTGGTGGCTGTGGCCGACGCAGTCGAACGCGCCCGGCCGCCACCGCTCCGGCACGCGCGCCACGTAGAACCCCGCGCCGGCGGCGTACACGAGCCCCATCACCAGCTCCAGCGACAGCGCCAGGTAGCACTCCGGGTGCCCCCAGTTGAGCCACAGCGCGTGCAGCGCCGGCACGACGCCGGATAAGCCCATGGACACGAACAGCCCCGCGCGGATGTGGCGCAGCCGCGGCGACGACCTCGCCGGCGCCAGCAGCGCCGCCACCACGAGCAGGCCCAGCGCGGCGATCGCCGACAGGTACGCCACCTGCGCCGCGGCCCGGCCGAGGAACGCGTAGTACACCGGCGGGAAGAAGGAGGCGACGATCATGACGGCGATGCCGGCGTAGTCCAGCTGCCAGAAGAGGCGGCTGAACCTGCGGGAGTGGCACGCCAGGAGGTGCGCCGTCGCGCTCACCGCCAGGCACGTCATGGCGCCCACCAGGAACACCGTCCGCGGCCACCTCGCCAGCGCATGTTCGCCGCCGCCCAACAACGCCGGCAAATCCTTCCCCACCAAGCTCTGCACATACCAGATCAATCCCCACGTTATTCAAAGCATATACTTCATCCGTCCCATAATATAAAGGATTTTGAGTTTTTATTTGAACTATTTGACCACTTGTCTTATTCGAAATTTTTTAGAATTATCATTTATTTATTTTTTTGACGTATTTTATTATCTAAAATACTTTAAGCACAACTTTTCGTTTTTATATTTACACAATTTTTTTTAATAAGAGGAGTGGTCAAACAGTTCAACCAAAAACTTAAAATCTTTTATATTATAAGACAGAGGGAGTACTAGTTGCGAAATAGAGGAAATTAAATTATATGGCACGTTATTCAGAGTATGGTTGCGAAACAGAGGAAATTATATGGATTTTGCTGGAACAGATGCATTTTGTTTCTTGTCAGAATGCTATACATTTGAGAACGACAAGATTCTGCAATTTTGCAAGTTGGTGCTCAAGTCTGCAACAATTGGCTCCATTTGGTTGTTTATTTTTTCTTTTCGGAAACGTCATTTGGCTGGTTGTAATTGCATCAGATCTATATCTAGGTAGGGTAGGAAGGAGACGAATTTTTTTAAATGGTCCTGAAGAACAATTGCACACTGTGGTACTTTCCTGCCGGCCTGATCAATCAGACAGAGATGCATCTAATCTAGGACCCAAAATTCAACTAACCTTCACTAATAATCGCCACCCCCTTATAATAATTGCTTTTAAAATCTCACCATTTCATCCTAACACTTGCCTAGCTGTAGTCCAGCTCAGTGAATTGCCAGCCTAATTTCTTTTGTCACTATGGAGTACTACACAGCATGCCCAAGTGCATGTAACGTTGTGGCCTGCTGTTCTGCTTGGATGTATACAGCTAACGGCTTTGTGTTTTTATACACGCAATTCTATAATTCAGAGGGACAGTGTTGAACTGGATGTTGGTAGGTAGGAGTAGGTCGAGACTTTGAAAGATTCTTCTCGGTTAGTGGCTACCGATGTCTTCACAGCTGGAACACTACAATTGTTTGCTCTTAGCTGCAGTATAGTTCCTTTTTTCTTGGAATGATAATGTTATGTGCTATGATATATTGATATATTTTGTCGATTTTTCGCCAAAAGAAAAGGGATATATGAACAGAAATTGTGCTCTTTTGAATGCAATCCGATGATTTAATCAAATTCGGGAGTACAAAACAGCGAAAGGAATACTAGTACTGGTCAAAAGTTGAAGAAACGTTTCAAGGATTTGTTCGCTTACCGTGCTATTGGTCTCCCACGACGCGTTGTTGGCTGATGACGCCACCAAGAACGTCATGATCCCCGGCGCGGCGTTGACGCCCCCCGCCGCCGCGGCCGGCCGCTCCGTCCCGCCGGCGACGGCGAGCCACAGGAACAGGAAGAAGCCTCCCAGATGGCTGCAAAAGAGAGAGAGAGAGAGAGGAAGAAACGTCAGCCAACAGATGGAGCAAGAAGAGGCGAATTGGAGGAGGAGGAAGCAGCAATGGCGGCGGCGGCGACGTACGTCCAGACGTTGAGGGTCTCGTTGTGCCAGGCGAAGGCGCTGCGCAGCGCGTCGCGGACGGACCACTCGCAGCGGTAGTGCCCCCGGATGAACTCGTTGTCCTTCAAATAGTCCGGCAACTCCTCGAACCGCACCAGCCGCGGCAACCCCCCCGCCTCCGCCCCCACCTTCTTCCCCGGCGCCGAGGACGACGACGACGACGACGACGACAGCGCCACGACCTCCTCCTCCTCCTCCTCGGCGCCGCCGCCGGCGCAGCACCACCCTCCTCGGTGGCGCCGCCGCGCCACCGCCGTCTCCGTCACGGTTGTCGTCATCGTCGCCATCCTTTTTCTTGGGCGGTGAGCGGAGGAAGCCCAAGCAAGCAAGCGAAGCTCACGACGGCGCCCCGAACCGCCCAGCCGAAACAGTGGCTTATATAGAGCGCTAGACTCCCAACTCCGAAGTCCGAAATCTCGATGGCGCGCGACGACACGGAGCCAGCTGACAGCCAGCGCCAGCGAGCGTGCGTGCGTGCGTACCGTCTCCCCGTCGGATCACTCGGATTCGGCTCGGGCTCGAGTCGTGGTGTGTCCGATTTCACTCGCGAGCGCGTGGGATTTATGGCGATTGGCGAGACGACGCGAACGGAAGGGTTGGCGCGCGGCAGGTGGTGGTGGTGCCGTGCGTGCGTGCGTCGCGCTCCCTCCCTCCCCCACTGCGTTTCGTTTCTAGACGGGTTTGAACTATTGGAAGCTTTGACGTTTGACTCGACGACGCGATGGACTGCGAGATTTGCGTTGATTTGCGGGGTTGCGTCTTGTGTTGTGGTCGTGGACTTTGGGACGTGGGGGTTGGGCGTTGGGCAAACCGGTCGCCGGGGCCGCGAACGGGTGGAGAATGGTGGGGGCCGTGGGCGGCTATAGCTGCAGCCTCTGGGAGTGTGGAGACGAGACACGGCAGGCACAACCGCGGGAGCGGAGAAGGTTCTGAATTTCTGACGTACGGCACGGCGTCTGGCACGGGCACGTTTCTGTGGTTGATCCCCTTTGTTCGGGACGGGGTTGGCCCACGGGGCTGTGTTGCACGGAAAACGGAGCGTTTCATTAGCACATGATTAATTAAGTATTAGCTTTTTTTTAAAATAAATTAATTTGATTTTTTTAAACAACTTTCATATATAAATTTTTTTTTGCAAAAAAACACACCATTTAATAGTTTAAAAAATATGCGCGCGGAAAACGAGAAAAACGAGTCGGAAACATGGGGTTGCAAACACAGGTTGATATCCTTGTTCTGTACTACGGTTGGCACTTGGCACGGGCACGTTTTTGTGGATTGAAACGAGCACAGGTGTCGTTCGAGCTGGGACAAATTAATGGCCGAGTAGGCGGGCAGGCAGGCAGGAAGCGGCCACAACAGGTGGACAACTTCTCCATCTGTGCGTGCTTGTGTGCACACTGCCACAACATGAATTAAAAAAAAATTGCGTTGCTAGCGTGTTGAGACTTTTGGATCTCGGATGAGAAATCATCCAAACGCAAATTCCGTAAGCAAGCTTCGTTGATATACCACTCTTTAACACAAGGCTACAACCTAATCCCTCCTTCCTTAAAAAACAAATCTATAACTCTAGTACAATGAATCTGGACAGAGATATATCCAAATTCACGATATTAGAATATATTATATCCAGTATTAGGTTGGTATTTTAGAGACGAAGGAGTACATACTAAAATATTACCTTCCTTTAGCACCACTAACTCCTTAAATTGGCCTCCTTCAACTCAATGGCTCGGAGAGCGATGACGATGAGCGCGCAGATCTAATGGAGAAAATAGGGGAAAGAGGAGAGAGTGGGAGGGGATAGAGGAGGATTACATGTTTTACCGATATCTGGATCCTACATGTCACCTAACAAGCTAACTTGTCACGGTTAGCAGAAACCGCTTCCCAAACAATTGATAGAGTCGATTTACATCAGGTTTTAAACATGGGGGGATACATTATACACCGTTTTTGCGGTTGCGGTCGAACTCGTGACGCAGGTAGAAGCGGTAGAGGTCCTCGATGCCGTCGCGCAGCGCCACCCTCGGCTCCCACCCCAGCTTCCTCATCCTCCCGCTGTCCACCACCCGCCGCGCCACCCCCTCCGCCCGCGCCGCGTCCCACGCCACCACCCCCTCGTACCCGACCACCCCCCTCACCGCCTCCGCGAGCTCCCTCACCGTCACCTCCTCCCCGCTCCCCACGTTCACGTGCTCCTCGCCGGAGTAACTCTCCATCAGCACCACCACCGCCTCCGCGAGGTCGTCCACGTGCGTGAACTCCCTCGCCGCCGCGCCGCTCCCCCACACCGCCACCTCGCCGGCGCCCTCGCGCTTCGCGCGGTGGAACCGCCGGATCAGCGCCGGGATGACGTGGGAGTGCTCCGGCGGGAACGGGTGGCGCGGCCCGTACAGGTTGTTCGGCGCCGCCGCGATGGCGTCCATGCCGTACTTGGCGCGTACCGCCTGGCACATCTTGATCCCGGCGATCTTCGGGATGGCGTACCACTCGCTCCCCGGCGCCGGCGGGCCGGAGAGGAGCGCCGACTCCGGCGTCGGCTGCGGCGCGTCCGCCGGGTAGATGGTCGAGCTGGCGAGGACGAGCAGCTTGCGGACGGAGCCGCAGCGGCGGGCGGCGTCCACGACGTTGACGGTGATCGGAGGTTCTCCGTCAGGTACTCCGCCGGCGCGGCGGAGCTGGCGTGGACGCCGCCGACCTTCGCCGCCGCCAGGATCACGTAGCGCGGCCGCTCGGCGGCGAAGAACGCCTCCACGGCGGGCTGGCACGCCAGGTCGAGCTCGGCGCGGGTCCGGACCACGACGTTGGTGAACCCCAGCGCGTCCAGCTTGCGGTGCACCGCCGAGCCGACCATGCCGCGGTGGCCGGCGATGAAGACCTTCGCCGACTTGTCGCCGAGGAAGGACACGGCGGCGGCGCCGTCGCCATCGGTGTCCCCGGCCTTCGCAGTGCTACCACTGCTGCTGCGCTGCTGAGAAGGCATGGTAGGTAACAGTGAGCTCTACCTAGCTACCTTCAGGTGTTTTTTTAGGGAAAGCTTCAGGTGTTTTGTGTTTCTCTAGTGCACTTGGCCTTAAATAGAAAACGAGGTGTGCACTGTGCATGCAATCTATGCATGCCGTTGCTAGTATTTTCCTACTCCCCCGTTTTATATTGTACTTTTTTTATTTTTTTAAATCAAAATTTTTACATTTAACTAAATATACATAAAAAATTACTCGTAGTAACATATCTACGACATACTCCTCCCGTCAAAAAAACGTGACGTGACACGTTCTAGTACAATAAATCTTGACAGATGTATGTCTAGACTCGTAGTATTAGAATATGTCACATACAGACTAAGTTGGTTTTTTATGGGATGGAGGGAGTAGTACCGTAAATTAGTTTAATTAAATATTTTTTTAAAATTACTTTTTTGTGTTGAAAATATTATTAGAGTTTTTGTATATTTGATGAAATTTTAAAAGGATTAGCTAGAAAAAAAATAAGTTGATACACTTAACACGACAGATAGCTAGCTTGCGAGGCTGATAGCCATTCACCACAGGATAGGAGCTCTATACATTGCCAGAGTAGTGTTTCAGATTTCTTTTGGCGCAAAGTAATTACGCGTGTCATGACAGCCACCTCGGCCTGCCCCCGTGTCGAGTGTTGATTGCGTGAGGACCTTACACGAACTCGGTAATATGGACCTTTAGGCTAATTTTTTTTACTTGTATTTTTTTTTTAAAAAAATAATGCTTGCATAATTCGGATAAAGATAAGCTTTTCATGATTTGCTTGTTGATTTTATCGTCTGGTCTATTAATTCGTACCCCTCTATACTCATAAAAAAAATCGTTTAATATAATGTTTAAGTCAAACCTTGGAAATATAAATCATAAATAATTCTCAAGTTATTGAGTTTGAAAATGTAAAAATTATATGAATAGATTTGTCTTGAAAAATACTTTCATAAAAGTATACATATATCACTTTTCAATAAATATTTTTATAGAAAAAAGAAGTCAAAGTTGTGTTTTGGAGACCATGTCACTGTCCAAAACGACTTCCTTGTGCATGTATATTACTCCCTCCGTTTCTCCGTTTCAGTTTATAAGACGTTTTGAATTTGGTTCAAAGTTAAATTATTTCAAATTTAACTAAGTTTATAGATAAATATAGTGATATTTATAATACTAAATTACTTTCATAAAATCAATAATTAAATATATTTTCATAATAAATTTATCTTTGGCTGAAAATGTTACTACTTTTTTCTACCAACTTAAAGCAATTTGACTTTGACCAAAATCAAAACGTATTATAGTCTAAAAGAGATGGAGTATTATATATGTATGGTGCTACATGTGCATTGGCTTAGTAGTTATTTTTTCTCAAGGTTACAACATATGTGTATACTTTATGCATCATATACATATATTAATCATGCATAAATGAAAAAACAACTAATTACAAGGCGCAAAATATTTGCATGTGGCAATATTAATAGTGCCATGTGATTGGTTTGATGGGAATAGTACCAAGGGCTTATTCAAATTGATACCATTTCAAATCATATCATGTTTGGTAGAGTTGCCAAATATGTGTATCAATTTAGTTTCTTGCCAAACTTTAGTAAATATATAAGAAATCCTATCAAAATTTTGGCATTAACGAAATTTGGTAAGATTTATTTTGGCTACAATTTAAATAGCCCCTAGATAACGAGTACCACATGGGAATGTACAAATATTCGCCTGTACGAAAATATAAACTTCAGCTTTTTATATTTACCCTAATTAAGTATTTAGAGTTTGAAAAGTACTTATCCTATACGCAATAATTATGTGAATGATATGTTTCAAACAAACAATATCATGAGTCACCCGACGACGATGTCCTAAGGCCATCCACAATGGGTACCCCCGAGCGTGTCCCTGCTCACGGCCGTCGCCGCTCCGTCCGTTTGAGGCGCGTCTCCCTCCGCTCCTCGGTTGCTTTTCGTCGAGCCACGGAGCTAGGGGACGCGTTGAGGACACGGCTCCCGCACCTGATTTTTCCCCTTTCAACCTTGGCCTCTTCGTTGGGACTGGGAGGCCCATGGCGGTGGGAAGGAGACGGAGTTGGCGACGACAACGACCGGCGACGACCCCGCGCCGCTCGCCGTCCGCCACCGCGCCCGGTGAGAGAGAAGGAGAGGTGACGACGGGTGGCGCAAGATAGAGAGAGAGAGGAGAGAGGCGACGACGACGACCAGATCCGGCCACCGCGCGTCGCGGCAGCCGTCGGCCTTCAGCCAGCGACGGGCAGAGGGCTTCCTCGCGCGGCGGCGGCGACCAGATCTGGCGCAAGCTGTCGGCGGCACGCTGGTGGCTGGGGAGGGCGCAGGCTGTCGGCGCGGCGGCGGCTGGGGAGAGACGGCGGCGACGCGCGCGAGAGAAGGGGAGAGATTGGCGATGCGCGCGTGAGGGAGAGAGGAGAAGCGTCGGTGCAGTTGGGAAAAAAAATTGTCGTCGGTGGGCTGGAGAATAAGGGGGTAGTATAGGAAAATACCAAATATAGGTTTTTTTATTGGGACACCTATTGTGGGCTTGAGTTTCTTCATCCAGTTGCCTTATATTTTGAGGAGCCTATCTAATAATACCTTTAGGACACTTTAGGAGTGTCTCATATTATGGATGCCTTAAGAGGTACGTGTGTGGCTAATACTAGCCGCATTGCTCGTGTTCACAACATAATTCACATGTTTTGATGCGGATATTCACATGTTTTGAGGTAGATATATGTGTCGGTTTTAGCCATAGCTACCTGTATCCGCTATAAATAAGTAGTGTTTGCAACGGATACGGCACCGTACGTGGATATAATGTCATTCCTGCAAAGGGCCCCAATTGGGAGCGGTGCAATGCAAGCATGTCCACGACAGCTACCTATCTGAGGCCGGCTGGCTGGTGTATACTGTATTATATCAGGGAATGAAAATTGAAAGCAAAGGGGATGCTGTCTGCTGCACCTTTGTGAGACCACAGGGGCATGTGTATTGATTGTATGTATGTACATCATCGTAGTGGCGGATCCAACTTAAAATTTTAGCTATGGCGGAGCTTTTTTTCTCGACAAAAGTTATTGCAGAGTTGATCAGCGGATAGCAGTAAAATTTCTTTAATCCCTCCTTACCAAGTTAATTAATCATGTAATTAACATCAAATCTAAAATTTGAAGCAAACTGGTAAGTAAAGAATCAAATTTTCACTGATTTAGTAAAGCAGAATTGCAGCAAGTCGGCTTCTTAGCGTTGTTAGCATCCTCACCAACGCATAAATGAGTGCTTGAGGTCCTAGCCATCTCTAATATGAAGGATTATATAGGGCATATATGCTTTAGTATAGCTATGGCAGCTGCCACAAGCGAGGGTCCGCCTCTGCATCATCGGACGTTTCCGAAATCCGAAGAGGGCAATTAACGAGGAGCAGACGCGTATGTGTATATATGCGTCAGGCTGAGCGCGGTTTATAGCGGATCGCCCTCGATGCCTTCCCGGCCATGAACCGATCCGCGACCCTTCCCGGGGGCAGTTTTGCGGTCGACAAATTTTCTCAAAAAAAAATTAACATATGTAAGAATAATACAATAACAGTATAATTATATTGTAACTGATATGTAACTATATATATATAATATAATTGGTATGTAAACTTTTATGTAATTTTAAAATGGTTAGATTTGCATTAAAATTAGTGCAAGTAGGAAAGAGAAAAAAATCACAACACATATATAAGTGAAGGGATTTGGTCCTCTAACCTCCGTTTCATGAAAATAGCATTTTTATCGCAATAATTTGTTTAAAGTTATATACAGGTTGTACAATAGTTATATATAAATGCCACGGATGCTTGTATTTACGGCTAATTATTCTTTCAATGGTAGGTGATTTATCCGTCAACAGCAAGACGTCCGTGGTGACTTTGTCAATTTCAAGATTTGTCGACCCATTCTTCTCGAGGTGCTCATATGTGTAGGGTGTGCGTTCATATGGGTGAGTGTGCACGTGTTGTGAGCGACTGTGATTGTACTGTGTATATATATAAAAAATAACAATGTAATTACACTATGATTTTATTATATTTATATATGTTAAATTTTTGACATAAAAATTATCGAGAAATGTATAGATAGTTTTTCCAATGGTATCTGTCATGTTCTCCCCGCTAAATCTGTGGAATAAGTTCACTTGACTCTCTTAGGCCATTCCCAACCCAATGACTAGGATGGTGTCTATAGTATTAAATAAGTTGCCACATAGGATGAAAAATGATGTGGCAAATGAATAAATGAGGAAAGAGAAGGAAACCATGTCTTGCATAAGACATGGTTTCTACATAATATCCAAGACATAATGTGAGATAAGTAGCATTAAATTTAAGTATGGAATAGTGATGTTTGCATTGGAAGAGTAGTGTCTAGTATTAGTTTCTTGATGGTGTGGAGTTTATGGAAACTATGTCTAGTTCTTGGATTGGGAATGGCCTTAACCAGTGGTCGAATCTAATTCATATCCTTGAACCGCAATACTGGCTATCTTGACTCCCCAATTTACTAAAATCAGTGTAATTTGACTCTGTCGGCTATTTTAAAGAGCGGTTTCGCTGATGTGGTGCTTTGACCCGGATGAAGTGGCTGACTCAGCATGCGAGACCCACCTCTTGGTGTCACATTTTTCCCATCCCTTTCTTTCTCCTCTTCTTCCCACACTATCCCACAGCGACCTGAGACGGATACGGATCGGCGACGGCGGCGTGGCCCAAGGAGGAGCGGTGGCTAGGCTGTCTGCATCGAGGCGGCGGCGGCTAGCGCCGTCCTGCTTGCTACCACCGGCCGTCATCTTGCTTTTGCCACCACACCTGCAAGTACAGCGGTGCACACACCTTCGTGGTGAGGGAGCCTCGTAGTAGCCGACGACGGATGTCAGCGACGACATCATGCCGCTCCCCAACCACATCCCATTGCTGCCATTGGAGAAAGCGGATGGAGATGTTCCTGTAGGTGTGGTTGTCCCGCGGCGACATCACAGCGCTCCTCGACTGCATTCCGTCGCCACCGTGGAATGAAGCAGATGGATCGAGTCGCTCACCGCCTTGATCTACCCCACCTTTGGCAAGAGGATTGAGGTGGTGCAGGACGCAGCAAGTGGCATGAGAAGATCCGCGGAGAAGGTCGGTGGCTTTGTCGATTAGGCAGCCGCTTGACCTCCTCCCCCTCGCCGCTGTCAAATTCCCCTCGCCTGCCAAGAAGAGCGTCGTGTCGTGCTTGCCGGCGCCGCTGGCCTAGATTGCCTATCCCCAGGACAAGAAACAGTGGCGGCGGCGCTCCGATGGGAGGGGAGGTCGACGTCCTCCCCCTCGCTTGCCAAAGTAGAGTGTCGCGTCGTGCTCGCCGTCGTTGCCGACCTAGATCGCCTATCCCCAAGATGAGCAGCGGCTGCGGGAGAGGAGGCCGACGTTCTCCCCCTCGCCACCGCCAGACACCTCTCGTCCGCCGAAGAAGAACGTTACGTCCTGCCCGTCAACACTGCGGTCCTTGATTGTTCCCTTGAGGCCGCATCATTGCTAGCGTGCCGGCCTTGGCAGCGATGTGGAGGTTGCTTGCACAGTCGGGTTAGAAAGAGGAGAAAAAGGAGAGAAGAAAGAGGGAAGAAAAAAAAATGTGATATTGACATGTGGGTCTCACATGCTGAGTCAGCCAGTTGGATTAGGTCAAAGCGCCATATCAGCGAAACCGTCGAGAGAGTTAAATTGTACCGATTTTAATAATTTAAGGTTCAAAGATATCTGGTATTGCAGTGATATGGATCAGAATCGACCACTAGTTAAGGGACTTAAAGTGAACTTATTCCCAAATCGGTCACTTATTCCTAAATTTTGCCGTCAGAGGCCCAATACTGAGTGGGCTTGTGCTCGGCTCGGCGCCTAGGTGGATCATGAGGGCGGCGGGCTGCACGGGCCGCTTCGTCGAGTTAGGTTGCGCAGTTCGGACGAGACTTGGCCCAGGAAACGCGGGCTTCAAGTCGAGGACGCATCGTGTCAGATGGGCCTCAGAGCCTTCGGAGGCTATAGGACTTTTTTGTGGAGAAAATGGGAGTGCGTGCGTTTCGTCGTGGGATTTGCCGATTTCTCCCGTTTCGTGTGGTCGTCGAAGCTTTCGTGTGCGAGTTTCCGAGGCGCTGACTCGCTCCATTGATCACCGGTACCGATGAAAATGAAATTGGAGTAAAACGTTTCTTGGACCAATCCGTCAAGCAAAGCTATTCAACTTGTGCACATCAAATTAAAGTGTTACTCCTACATGAAAGTAGTAGTACCGTGTTACTAGGGCAAATCAAAAGGTAAAAAAGAAAATACGACGACGTCAATTGTTAGTGGTAGATCTACCAAATGGGTTATACTCCGGAGTAATTAGTTGGAAATGGTTTCGTGGAACGGATGGGAAAAGTGGCGTGGGCGTTTCACCGTGGCAAAGTGGCTAAGGGTGTGTTTAGTTTTTTTTTTTAAGTTTTTAAGTATACGGACAAATAATTGAAGTATTAAACATAGACCAACAACAAAACAAATTACAGATTCCGTCTGTAAACTGTATGAATTTATTAAGCTTAATTAATTCACCATTAGCAAATGTTTACTGTAGCATCACATTGTCAAATCATAGCGTCATTAGGCTCAAAAGGTTCGTCTCGTAATTTTTCACACAAACTGTGCAATTGAATTTTTTTTTCATCCACATTAATGCTCCATACATATGTCTAACTATTTGATGTGATCTATTCACTAATTTTTTTGAAATCTAAACCAGGCCCAAGTGCATCCTATGGTACGTTTGACAAGTTACAAGTCAATGGTTTCATGATTATTCTTTGGATCGTGCGCGGCACGCACGTGGTGCAACTTCCGCACAACTCAAACGACGGTGTACTGGATGAGTAATGGTTCCCATCTGAGGCAGATCGGTATAGCAAATAGGGCCCTGTTTATTTCCCAAAATAAAAACTTTTCACTCATTATATTAAATATTTGGACATATATATGGAGTATTAAATATTAAAAAAATCAATTACATAATTTGCGTGTAAATTACGATGAATCTTTTAAGACTAATTGCGTCATGATATGACAATATGTTGCAACAATAAATATTTGCTAATGACGGATTAATTGGGCTTAATAAATTCGTCTCGCAGTTTCCTGGCGGAATATATAATTTGTTTTGTTATTAGACTACGTTTAATACTTTAAATATGTGTTTGTATATCCAATTTGATAACTAAACCTAAAATTTTCTACAACTAAACCAGGCCTAGGTGCGCCGATTTCCTTATTCTCCATCAACACATACTTTCTGAATGGTTGAATTGCTTATTTCGTGTGAAAGATTTATACATATAACTTGCTTAAACAAATTGGGTGAATATCTAATACGGTCTCTGAAGTTTCGCCTCGGGCTCAGTTTAGTCCTTGATGTTTTAAATTGTCCAAACAAGTCCTCCAAATTGATTATTTGGGTTAATATAGTCTTGGATTAAAAAAAAGTGCCATGTGAGCATACCAAGTCATCATCGCGTGCAGCGGTATGAACGAAATGACCATTCTACCCTTATATACCATATAAAAAAAAAGAAAAGAAGATAAATTAAATGTTTCACACGTGTATGATCGTTTTAGAATTGTCACTTATGATTGCTGTAACCATGCATTGATCGTGTAAATTCCTTTATCACTTACGATTTTTGTTTGTGTTTTTTCTTTTCTATATGATATATAAGGGTAGAATGATCATTTCATTTATACCACTGCATGTGAGGATGACTTGGCATGCTCACGTGGCATTTTTTTTTCAAGGACTATATTAACCCAAATGATTAATTTGTAGGACTTGTTTGGACGATTTAAAATATCGAGAACTAAACTGAGCCCGAAGCAAAACATCAGGGACCATATTGGCTATTCACCCATAAAAATTAAAACAAATCCATTTTCTAATTTCATAGTACTTTAACACTGGAATACTGGATTAGTCATGTGCACCACTGGATTTTTAGCTAAATGTGAAATCATTTTCTTTTCGCAAAGAGATCACTTTTTTTAAAAAAGCCCATAGGTTTCCAAAACAATTACGAAAATCAATGCTCAATTTAAAACATATTATTATAGTATAATTATTTTTAAATAAATAAACAAAACAAATCTAAAAGGAATTGTAGTAGATATTTTTATTAGAAAATGGATTTTTAAGTGTGAACGAAATAATCCATGGCAATAATCCAATCAAGTAGCTAAAAAAATTGGGTTCTGCCAAGTGAATGTAACTTAACTGGTCAGTTACTTATAGTGAAAGCAATACACTTAGGTTCAAATTCTATATTTGACATGGGTACTCACATCTATGGCAAATTATTCTTTCAACAGTACGTAACATCGCGAGCGAAGCATGACTCAATCTTGTGAAAGTCTGTGTTTGTATCATGTTTCTTTTAAAAAAATTTCTAACAGCTTCAGTACATTAAACGATTCAAAATCACAAGTAGGAATTCTTAAAACGTTATCTAAAAAAAAAGAGGAATTTTCACATTATCACTGAAGTCGCTTAGAACAGTGTCCATTCAGAACTCAAAAGTAGTCGAAACTCCAAACCCCATCCGCCTCCGTACTACTAATAGCCCCCAAATCCTACGCGAATCGCATCTCCCCGTCTCCGGCGGCCGCGGCGATCAACTCCGGCGACATGGGCACCGTCACCACCGCCGGTAAGCCCCCGACGCCGCACGCGTCCTCTCCTCCTTATCCTCTTATCTCCACTCCCTTCCTCTCACCCCGTTCCCTGCAGATCCGCACGCCTCCTTCCTCGCCGACAAGGGCGGCAAGGTGTTCGTCGCCGGCCACCGCGGCCTCGTCGGCTCCGCCATCCTCCGCCACCTCCTCTCCCTCGGCTTCACCAACGTGGTCGTCCGCACCCACGCCGAGCTCGACCTCACCCGCCAGTCCGACGTCGAGGCCTTCTTCGCCGCCGAGCTCCCCCGCTACGTCGTCCTCGCCGCCGCCAAGGTCGGCGGCATCCACGCCAACTCCACCTTCCCGGCCGACTTCATCGCCGCCAACCTCCAGATCCAGACCAACGTCGTCGACGCCGCGCTCAAATGCGGCTCCGTCCGCAAGCTCCTCTTCCTCGGCTCCTCCTGCATCTACCCCAAGTTCGCGCCGCAGCCGATCCCGGAGAACTCCCTCCTCTCCGGCCCGCTCGAGCCCACCAACGAGTGGTACGCCGTCGCGAAGATCGCCGGAATCAAGATGTGCCAGGCTTACCGCATCCAGCACGGCTTCGACGCCATCTCGGCCATGCCCACCAACCTCTACGGCCCGCAGGACAACTTCCACCCGGAGAATTCACACGTCCTGCCCGCACTGATCCGCCGGTTCCATGAGGCGAAGGCGTCCAATGCCGCGGAGGTTGTCGTCTGGGGCACTGGCTCGCCGCTGCGTGAATTCTTGCACGTCGATGACCTTGCAGATGCAGTGATCTTCTTGATGGATCGCTACTCGGGGCTGGAGCATGTCAATGTAGGAAGCGGGAGCGAGGTGACCATCAAGGAGCTCGCGGAGTTGGTGAAGGAGGTGGTTGGGTTCCAGGGGAAGCTGGTGTGGGACTCTAGCAAGCCCGACGGCACACCGAGGAAGCTCATGGATAGTTCCAAGATACAGGAGATGGGGTGGAAGCCCAAGGTCCCCCTCAAGGAGGGGCTTGTCGAGACATACAAGTGGTATGTCGAGAATGTCATCTCTGCGAAGAAGTAACGCCGTGATGATGATGGCATGTTGTTCTTGATCGCTTCTGGCGCCTTTTAAGTTGGTATTACAGTCAATAGTTTTCATGTTGTTGCTGGCTACTAGATCATACAATTATCAGTTATAATTTCTCCCACAAAGAAGAGGTTGTTATGTTGGTTGAATAATGTGGGGTCAAATTAGTATACAATTAGAATCTTAATTGATCTAGAACAATTTCTGTTGATTAGAGAAAGTTTCACACCTTGAAATGTTTGATGTCAATTGGCCTGAAAAGTTTTACACACACGGAATAAGCAAGCTATGTTTTGATTTATGAAATATCTTTATCTGTTCAGAACAGTTTCTACGCTTTGTGCCCTCGTTCTGTATGCTAATTATGGTAGGGAGGTGAGAGGAGGTATTAACGGAATAAATTAATTTCTTGTGTTTTTGTTGCTGGCTCAGTTGTTGAAAATCAAAGTGTAGTTCGTTTGTAATGAGATCATATTATTGTTTTGGGGCTGTACATTTGTGTTATGATAGTCAGGTAGTCTATTAGTTAGTCCTACAGTAAGTTTTTCTACTACAAGCTTGTGCCAGATTTAACACTTCCATTTATACCCACCTTAATCAAAATAATATTTACCATCTGTGATTAGAACTACACCCTTTTTTATTCGAAATATCTTTGGGGACTGAAAGTGCAGAAAGGCTATTGTTCATGAGCAATCTGGAAAAGGATGAAATGTGAAAGAATGATTTTTCGGACACGGCACTCAGTGAGGGCTTAGTACGTTCGATAATGTGGCATCATCAGCATACTGAATCGACTCCTTTTAGTTATAGGTTGATAGTTTGTTGATACCTAAACTGAATTTTACAATTCATTGTTGAGGGAGAGTTTACTTTTAATTCCTTTGGCTCACTGAATGACCATGTGGTCTTTATTCTTGTGTAGTGCTAAACTGCCAATGTTGCTGAGTGCTAATGGCAGTGGCAGTTATAAACTGCTTTGTAGATTGCTTTTCGGTTCTAGAAGCAAGTTAAACAGTTAGCTAGCAGAAACTTGAGCAAACTGGATGCATGATGCCTAGCTTTTGAACAGCTTAACTAAAGTGTCCAGGAGAGACTCCAGGCTCGACAAGCTGTATGGTTTCCCAACATAGGGAATGTACCCTTTTCTGAGTTTGGAGCACAGCTCCCATACTGACCCGGTAACATTATAACAAGGGATGTGTTCTGTTAGCGAGAGATTGTGCTCGGCCGTTTATTGCCATATCAGCATAGAACAGAGATGAAAATTGCAAGAACTGGTGGTGAAATTAGGGATGATCAGTAAAAAGAAAATATATAGTTCCGCTATCCGAAATCCAACAAAATCCGTTGTAGTCTAGCTGGTTAGGATACTCGGCTCTCACCCGAGAGACCCGGGTTCGAGTCCCGGCAACGGAATTTTTTATTTTCAATTTTTGTGTATTCCTTTTCCTTTCTCTATTTCATTTTGATTTATTTGATTCCTTTGAACTTTGGTTTATTTGATTTGATTACTTTCCTCCGTTCAGCTCTGAATGGTCATGGCGCTTTGATGTGTTTGATCCATCTAGTAGTACTAGTGATCTGGAAAAGCAGCTCGAGTGTATCGTAGCCATCCAATCTGTTCCAAAAAGAAGAAATTTAAAAGGGATGAGATCAGATGAGATTTGAAACGAATGAAAATGATGATGAAGGGCACAGAAAACAATAAAGCTATTAACGGATTAGTTGAGTTTTAATTATTAAAGAGTAAATTTCAGAAAACTGCAACTTTAGTAACAAAACTATTACTTTACTGCAACATTAGCGACATGTTTCAGTTTGCTGCAACAATAGCGTAGGAAATTATCACAAAACTACAACTTTTACGTTATATGCTGCTACAGTTCATATAGGTGACAACTGTAGCAGCATATAACATAAAAGTTACAGTTTTGTGATAATTTTCCACGTTATTGTTGCAGCAAACTAAAACATCGCTAATGTTGCAGTAAACTGATAGTTTTGTCACTAAAGTTGTAATTTTCTGAAATTTACTCTTATTAAAAATATGAAAAATATATTTATTTATCATTTTAGAGCAATTTTTACATTAATTTTTTTTCGTACAAAGTATACCTTCTAACAGTTTGAAAAGGGAACTACTACACCACGGGATTCCGTTTTAACGGGAGATCAATTATGACGCTGACATCACCTCCCCTGCTTCTAGCGCTTCGTCATTCCAATCTCCCATTTTCAACCATGTCATTAAACAATATACTCGTACAGGGCTCCTAGACGTGTGATGCATATATCCTCGCAAGTATTAGGTACCATATATGATTCATCTATGTACTTCACACGATACTTAGGTATTAGACATACATGGTACCTAAATTCTAGGCATGGTACATATGAGTACCAGGTCTGATATCTATCGGATTTGGTACTGGTCTGGTATCTATATGTATCAGGTATGATATTTAGATACTGGGTCGGATACTCAGGTGTCGGATTTGACACATATAGGTATCGGGTTTGATATCTTTATGTATCGGGTCTGATACTTAGATACCGGATGTGATACTCAGGTATTGGATTTGACACATATAGGTTTCGGGTCTGATACTTAGGTATTGGGTTTGATATCTATTTGTATTGGGTCTAATACTTAGATACCGGATACTCAGGTACTGGATCTGGTACATATAGGTATCGGACCTGATATCTATATGTATCGGGTCTAATATTTACATATCGGGTCTGATACTCAGGTACTGGATCTGGGTACATATAGGTACCATGCCTAATATCTATATGTATCGGATTTAATATTTAGATATCGGGTCTGATATTTATAGGTATCGAATAAAAAGAGAAAAAATAGTGTGTATTACACGATTATTATAATTATGCTAATGCAATTTTTCTGTTCCATATCAAATCTTAAAAGCATCACAACCAAAAAAATAAAATTAAAAGCAAAGCAAGATAAAAAAGGGAAAACAAAAAATTAAAAAAAGATCACATAAACGGTCCAGGTATAGATGAACCAGTTAGGCCAACAGATTCACATGCCCAAACGGTCCACATGGGCCGGAGACCTGTTTGTCAAAAATCCTTGTTCAGGAAAGGAAAAACACATGCATAGTGCCGGCACGCGTGAAAATCATGTGCGCATCCTCTTTCTGATAGAAATAACGTTTACCATTAGTGACTTAAGTCATCCCGTTTCCACGGAACAGTGCTCTCTAGATTTTCTCTTAAACATAGGGTTTGATTTTTTTTTTTTTACGGAGGGTACGTGTTAATGATAAAAGGAAAAAAAAAAGGGGCCATTTGAAATGCATGATCCATTGATCCCTTGCTTCCTCCCTTCCCCCTCCGTTTCTCCTTTCCCTCCTCCGCTCAAAAAGCGCGCGCACCGCTGCCGCCTCCCACCCACCGCCCCCCTCTCCTCTTCTCCTTTCTCCTTCCACACCTCCCCACCCCATTCCGCGACTCGACTCGACTCAACTCATCTCATCTCGATTCTCCAACTATGCGGCCGTGGCTATATACCTCAGGCTTCGACTCCCCGACACGCCATTGCTTGCCGCCGCTTGCTGCTTTCCCGCAACTCGCGTCGCGTGCGTACTGCGTAGAATAGGAGGAGAAGGGCAGAAGAGGAGGCGGCCCGGTTGATTGATTTCATTTGATGGGCAACGTCGCGATCGGCGCGGGGCGGCGGCGGAGGCGGCGCTTGCCGGAGGTGGAGGAGCGGCTCACGCAGCCGCGGAGGCTCCTCCGCCAGCTGTCCGACGTGGACTCCGGCCGGCTTCGGAGACTCATCCGCTCCGGCGACCTCGCGCCGTGCTTTGATGCCGCCGAGGACGCCGCTGGCCTCGACGAGGATTGCCCCATTTGCTTCTACGTACGTGTATATTGCCGTCTGTTTCCAGCTCTCTACATCTCTCTCTCTCTCTGGTTTGCGTGTTCTGAATTTCTGATCATTGTGCTATGAATTCCTCTGCTTCCGGCCAGCGCTCTCTCTATCTCTGGGGTTTGTGTTCTGAATTTCTGTTCGTTCTGCTCTGAATGCTTAATTCTTTTTTTTTTCGTTCGTTGCTCCCTTTGCAGTTCTATCCGAGCTTGAATCGATCCAAGTGTTGCGGCAAGGGGATCTGCACAGGTGAGTTCAAAGCCATCGCCGTGTCAATTTACGAAATTTTGTGCCGGTACTGAAAAACTGTAGTGCTATTACATTACACTCTCGAACTACTGCTTTGATCAGTAGCAATTGCGCCAACCGGCCAAGTTACCTGAATAGTGAGGGGAACTAGGGATTCATCATCAATTTTACAAAATACTAATAACATGCCCCTACATCGTAACAGGCTAGACCCATATAAGTAAGAATGAGTTATAAAGAGATTAGGGTGCTAGGTCCATATAAGTAGGGATGAATTGTAAGAAGATTAGAGATAAAACATTGCATCTAGTGCGTGTGCGAGCGTGGTGTGAGTAGTGAGAGGAGGGAATTGAAGAAGGACGACTATGGTTTTAAGGTAGTAGAGAATATGTTACATTTCGGGTTATGAACTTATGTGCGTGTGATTTCGTGTTAGTTGTGTGATTTCAGCAACCGTTTTTAGTTCTTATTCCCTCCGTTTCAGGTTATAAGATGTTTTGACTTTAGTCAAAGTCAAACTGTTTTAAGTTTGACCAAGTTTGTAGAAAAAAGAAATAACATTTTCAACCTAAGACATATTTATTATGAAAATAATAAAACTTAAAACCGTTTGACTTTGACTAAAGTCAAAACGTCTTATGACCTGAAACGGAGGGTATATTATTCTTTAGGCATGCGCATTTCTTAATGCTAATGAAAGGCTAACTCTAATTGTACATACTAGAAGTTTTAAACAATTAGTCACGGTAGATTGCGGTTGCGCTATGCCTGATCACATCGTTACTTCAATGATCTTCTCATTCCTGTCTCGAGAGAACATCTTATAGCCTGATCACATCGTTACTTCAATGATCTTCTTCAATGATCTTCTCATTTGATATTTTCAGTACTCTCTTGCTAAGGCCTTTGGGAGCCCATATGCTATCCCAGTTCATTTCGGTAGGGATTGGGCCGCGCTATGGGCTCTCAAACAGGCCCTTAATGTGCGTTTAAATCTTATTAAAGGTTCTTCCGTATAATGCTTGAAAAAGTACTTCATTAAATTGTGACATGTTTCCTTGTCCTGCAGAATGCTTCTTGCAATTGATGCCGTCCAAGTCCTCGAAAGTTGTCCAGTATCCTATTTTTATCTATCTATGATTTTATCTATTTATGCAACTGTACATTGTAGTCTGTGATAACTGAGTTTTTTTTTTTTTTTTTGAAAAGCATAAGCAGCAGAGTACTGGTAAGTTTTTTGTTAATTAACTCAATACTTCAGATGAGCTTAATATTCTTACTTTCATAATCCTAAGTATGAACAGTCTTTACAAATGGGGTATTGGAAATATACTTTAATAGTTAGGATTATTTTAAAACAGATTTATCCCTATTTACCTAGAGTTACACTGATAAAGCTGATTGCCAGCTACATCTTGCACCTGACAACTCCTTGGGGTCCTTATACTAGAAATGCAGCTGTCCTTTCTGCAAGACCGCATCCTACGCAGTTGAGTATCGAGGCAATCGAGCCAAAAGGGAGAAGAAACTGGATCAACAAGTAAAGTTTCTTCCCCATTCGCTAAATATTCTGATCCACCATGTCACAGCCTCTGTTTTATAGCATGTCTTTCCTGTGAAAAATAAATGCAGAAGGAACAGAACACCAGTGAGTCTAAGAAGAAAATACAGCCTAAGTCTCAGATTGCTGATGAACTTGTTCAACCTTAGCAGTTGCAAAACATATTTTTGACAGGGCTAACTTCTTACTAACCACTGGTAATTTGTCCTCATTACTGAACACTTTAATAATATGATGATTGCACGCATGTTATAATTATAACTTAAGTATGTGAACTTTTGACATATGCAGAAGGGAGTCTTTCAGCGTTAGTCGTTTCAGAACCAATGTACATTGAAGCATAAATATTCGGCCAATGGCAGTAAAAGAATGAGGATTTGGTGCAGAATTGTACGATGATTCGGTAGCTGAATCTGAAGACAAAGATTAAGTTCCAAGTGTTTTAAGTCCTAAATTACATTCGTGGCTGTCAAGGGCTCCACGAAAGCAACCCGTAAGGCAACCACAAGTGTTTCGTTTCAGTGCGGTGCACTTGACACACTGCAGGATCATATGCCCTCTTTCTTCTTTTTTCATCTCTCTCTCTCTCTCTCTCTCTCTCTCTCTCTCTCTCTCTCTCTCTCATATAGCAATGATTTTAAGCTTTGGAGGTGTGCATTTTTTGTACCATATTGGCAAGTCTAGAATGATACTGATACCTTAATACCAGTTGTATTCTTTAGTTAAACTATTTTTTTTTGCTTTTTCATGAATTCTTCAGACATGATGTAAACTATGATGCACTTTTTGGAACAAATTTTCAAATATTACTGTGTTGAAGTCCACTCTGCACAAAACTTTGATATGATATAAAAGTTTTCTTGAGCACAGTGTGCATTTGGCATTTGCTGTTAACTTACTGATTGGACAATATTGCAGAACGTCCACTCGTCTGAATAACATTTCAGGAGATACACTGAGACAGACTACAAACTACCTGAAATGTTCAAGGGAATTAACTAGAACTAGTATAGCTGAATTCGTGAATTCTTCATAAAGACTACAAAATTTCTAGAAATGTTTTTTTATTAGGAAATGAAAAGGCAATTAAGAGCGCAAATCAAGCCCAATCTAGAACCTTCCATCAGGAACTCTCTAGTATCAGCATACAAAATTAGCAACAGTAAACATAGATTGATCCAAATCTCTCATCAGTTGCCAAGAAAAGACTAGCTGCCATTCTGCCAATGGTTAAACTCCAAAGCATTAGGTTGCATCCACATGCGCGCGTGCAGGAACCTAGTCACCAATAACACCACCTTTCACAGTAAGCATCATGTGCAGAGGCTACATCAGACGAAAATTTGTGGCTATATATACATGCACAAAATCACACTCTCCACACATCAAATCAGCAAGATCATAGCACACTTGCACACAGTCTTGATCAGCAATGGCATCTCACAGAGCTGCTGTTTTTGCTGTTCTTACGCTGCTACTTTCAGTAGCTGCAATTGCAATGGCTAGGCCAATCAGACGAAGCGATTTGGGCTTGGGCCTTGGCGCCAATGGTGGGCTAGGTGTAGGACTAGGACTTGATATCGGACTAGGTGGTTCTGGCTCGGCATCTAGCTCAGGCCAGGGCTCGGTTTATGGGGCCTGGTCTGGGCCAAATGGTGGTTCTTACACTGCGTCAGGTCATGGGTCGGGCTTGGGCTCCGGATATGGGTATGGATCAGGACCCGTGTATGGAGCTGGTAATGGGGGCTCTGCTTCAGGTTGTGGCTCTGGCTCAACATCTTGCTCGGGCTCAGGATCAGGTTCCGTAGGACTAGGGACATCGATTAACGTTGGTGTGGGTGTAGGAGCGAATGGTGGCACTAACGGTGGGTCAGATTGCGACACTGGCTCTGGGTCAAACTATGGCTCTAGCACAGGCTCAAGCTCTGGCTCCGGGTCGGGTGGAGCTTCCTGCCGCTCACGTGGTCATGGCGGGTCTTCTAGTATTGGGTCAGGTTCGGGGGTTGGTTTAGGAGCAACTTCTGGTGTTGGTGCCGGTTCTAATGTTGGTCCAAGTGGTGGTTGCTCGACTTGTGGTTCTGGCTCTAGGTCGGGATTGGGTGCCGGTGGGGGTTCATCGTCTGGATCAACTAGCGGCTCGTCATCGAGTTCTGGCTCTGGTTCAAGCTCAAATTCAATTGGAGGGTTAGGAAGCTCTGGCTCTGGTTCTTACTCAAATTCGGGTGCTGGCTCTGGTTCTGGTTCCTACTCAAATTCGGGTGCTGGCTCTGGCTCTGCTTCCTACTCAAATTCAGGTGCTGGCTCTGGCTCAAGTGCAAGCTCTGGATATGGTGGCTCTAGTTCTAGTTCTATGTCAGGATCTGGTTCAAGTTCATCATCAGGTTCCACAGGGATGTCATATGGCTCATCAGGTTAATCTTTATTCTTGTAATTCATGTTGCAGCTAGGTAGAACTTCAATGCCTTTCTTGCACTTAGACTAATTAAAATGTCCCCATTTCAGGTACTGGCTCATTCAGTGAATCAAGCAGCGGTTCAAACTCTAATGCCGGCTCCATGTCGGGTGCAAACTCAGGAGCCGGTTCAAGCTCTAGTGCATTTGGTGCATCAGGCAGTGGATCAAACTCCATGTCGGATTCAGGGTCAAGCTCAACCTCTTACTCTGCATCTGGTTCCAGCTCTTCTTCATGGTCCGGTTCTAATTCTGACTCTGGCACAATGTCGGGAATTGACGCTCCGGCAAGTACAGGATCATCGTCTACCGCTGAATCAAACTCTCAATCCGCCACCTCTGTCACCGGTGCAAACTCAGGCTCAGATTCAAGCGCATGGTCCAGCTCCAACTCCAACTCCAACTCCGGCTCGACTATGCCATCTGGCGTAGGGGCTGTTTCTAATGCTAGCTCTAGCTCAGGTTCTTGGTCTAACGCTGGCTCAAATACCGGCACGCTCTCTGGAACTGGATCCTCTAGCTGGTCAAGCTCGACGTCCGGGTCTACCTCAAGCTCGGGTTTAGGTGGTGAGCAAGGGGTTGGAAGCAGATTCGGTTCTAGAGCCCAACCGACTTTTGGTATGGGTGGAGGAGGTGGATTTGGAGCGGGTTACGGATTTGGAGCCAGAGCCGGAGGTTGGGGTAAGCACCATTAAGATACTTGTCATGAGGAGATTC
This sequence comes from Oryza meridionalis, assembly GCA_000338895.3. Taxonomy (NCBI): domain Eukaryota; kingdom Viridiplantae; phylum Streptophyta; class Magnoliopsida; order Poales; family Poaceae; genus Oryza; species Oryza meridionalis. The sequence continues at coordinate 27,180,794 of CM002529.2, forward strand.
TTTAAAAAAAAAATGGGGAGAGAGTTTTGGATCCCCATTGCTCTCATGGTTGATTTACTTGCTGTATTGAGTTCCCTGCGAATAACAGTCTTATGTAAGCGATCATCAATTTTCAGTTCAGTTCCTCTTGTACACTAGCATTAGCTGCTCTTTGTTTCCAAAAAAAAAAAAAATAATGATTGAATCGTTGTGGTCATCGTAACGGAGTACGTACTTCTTCATATGTACCGGCAGATGTTATCGTGGTATGAAATCATGAAATCTTTGTGACCATTTTACTTCTGGGGGATGATGTCCAGTTCCTCGCAACAAATATAGACGTTGCTTGAACGTGCGTGCAACACAACCCACCACGCACGATTCCCATCACTACGATTAACCCCGACACGTGACACACACACACCAACCCATCACACTTTGCTTGTACTTGGACGAAAAAAGAAAAGGAGAGGAGAAAACCTCGTGATGTATGCATGAACCCAGCCAAAAAGCACCCAAACCTACCGGCATTTTGGGGCACCGGCGCCGCACGCGCGCGCACCCTGCCGATCCACCGAAGACGGCACGGAGGCATGCACGCACCGCACCGCACCGCACCGTCCCCCTGATCACCCCTCCCCCTCCCGCAACGTGAAAATGCCGGAAAAACCCGCGCTTCTCCCGTGATCCCGATCGAGTACCCGCGCTCGCCGATGCTTTCCACCGATCCGGGGGACGACGACGCGGCGCGCGGCATGGCGCTGGATACCCACGCGCGCGCTCCGCCGCACTACGGCGGGGGCATGGACACTACACGCGGATCGGACCACCAGGCGCGGCACGGCCGCACGGGGGGCATGCGACACATCCGCGCGCGCGCGCGATCATCCTGCACTAGTTGTTGCTGCTGCGGTCACGTACGTATACGTGCCGTGTCGGCTCACGCGGCAAACTGGACGACGGGACACGGGAACTATAGTCTAAGCTGGCGACATGCTGCCTGCAGCCGGCCGGAATGAAAACCGGAACCCCATGCTGCGTGCGAACGGTGCGGTCTGCAAGCTGGTAGCACTCGTAGAGATGACAGATGCGCGCGTAATCTCTGTTAATTTGTCCCTCTATTTGGACAGTGTATGGATAGGGCGATGGGCTGATCCTGACCTTCGTACCTATATTTAGTTTCTGTCCATATATATATTTATCTCACTAAAATAAGTAAATTATTATTTGTGCAGTACAACAGAATAAGTAAATTATTCCACGCGTGTGATAAGCGACAGATACATCACCTATGATACATCACCTATGGATACGAGCACCCGTATTAAGCTTACGACTTTCCTTGTTGGATAGGTTTCACCGATAAAACCTAAGAGCTACCATCGCTTCGCACCAAATGAAACAAAAGGTTGTATACTTGTAAATTCTTTTCTATATTAGTGTACTTGTAATTCTTTTTGAAACAAGTGTACTTGTAATTTTTATAGCAAAGTGTTACTCCTATACTTCTAGAGGCGCTTGATCGAGGAGGGCTCATTTATGAATTGGATGAGCCAAGCAACTACCTCGAATTTACTTGTCCTTTATCACCAGCGGCGCCAAGTTAATGTCTGAGATAGATTCACATCACTGATCAACAGATAAATTAACATGAGCCCAGTCGGTCATGAGCTCACCATGGAGTACCTATCCTCCTCCGGACCCTCCCTGTCTTCATGCATTGTCTTCATGCATGCAATGCACTGCACATGGATGGTTATGCAACAGTGAGCCGATCTCAATGTGTACAGTAAGCAGAGTAAAGTAACTTTTCCTCTGCCCAACCATTCATTATAGCCTGATCCCCATAGTCCCATACTGTACTAGTCAACTAATAGTGCATATATACTGAAATACATTCAACGCAGGAAGTGCAACACCTATATGCACATGTGAACCGATCGGGCTGAAATGAAAGCCTCAACACCATGTTGCTTTCGCCCGTTAAACTGATCGGTACGTACAAAAAGAAAAGATACATATCATCGCGTAATCCGTGGCCGAGCTAGCGATGTCATTGAGCCCGAACGGCGAAGATACTATGCCAGAACCACTCACCTCTGACGATCCACCAGTAACAGACCGAATTACTCATCACGGATTGAATTTATAAGATCACTAATCTTTAACCAGGATCAAACCGGTTAAGACCTTATTCAGTTAATCCCTATATGGTTAGGATTAGAGGAAATTTATTCCACACTTATTATAGTGTAGAACTATTCTGTCTCAATCCCCTCCAATCCTTTTCGATCCTCACTAAACCGAACAAATCCGACGTAGTGAGAGAGCTGTCATTGATCATCGACGTAGCGGAGACCGGCGGTGACTGAAGTGGGGTTGGGTTGACCGGGCGGGCGGGTGGCTGATGGCTGCTGAAGCCGTTGGGAGATTGACAGGTGAGGCGATCGATCGATCGAGCATGGACTCATTCCCGGGCTGCGGCCATGAGCGAATTCAAGTCGGTCGCACGCGTGCGCTCTGCTCTTTGCGGCGACTGACCCGCGGTTTCGCCCGCTGGTTTCCCCACCGTAAACAGTACTCCTCCCATCCCATAATATAACTATATATATATAAGAGATTGAGTTTTTATTACACTGTTTAATCACTCGTCTCATTCAAAAAAATTTAAAATTATTATTTATTTTTTTAACTTACTTTATTATCTAAAGTACTTTAAGCACAACTTTTCGTTTTTTATATTTTCACAAATATTTTTAAATAAGACGAGTGGTTAAACAGTAAAAAAAAACTCAAAATCCCTTATATTATAGAATTGAAGGAGTAGTAGTATATTCCGTTCTATAGACTATTTGGCACCACACGTTTCTCTACGTGAGGTTTCCTGTCGTGTACTACTACTGTATATCTTGTACTAGGCCCGTGGTGATTGGACCATATGCATATGATTGGCGCATCTAATTAATAGAAAATCCTTTGAAGTGTTATTGGAAAAAGAAAAAGAAAATATAATCTACTGTACTTAGGAACATTTTGATGTAGTCATTTCAGGTACTGCATGCCTGCATGTGTCGAAACGGATGGCCAGAAACATTATTTTTAAGCTATAGATTATTTATTTTCATCATATACACACCTCATCAATCTAAACTTAGACATCCATATCAAGATATTCTAACCTCGATACAAAACAGAGTAAAATAGACGAATGAAACCATCCTTTATTTCGTTTTAGCTCCACCCCTACATCTACATGTAATATATGTTGATCGGTCCGCGTTCAAAGTATTCAATTTTGTTTATGATGAATGGATTAATGTTCAAATGGACCCGCTTCCCGAGCCTTTTACATGGTGCGATTTTTTAAAAAAAGCTTTATATATATGAATTTATTATAATATTGTTTCAAACTCACTTTTAGTTCTATAATATTCAATCCGTTTATTTTCACCCATAAATAATTATTATGAATATTTCAACTATGCAACCATTCCACAAAATAACACACTGATGTTTTTTCATAGGGAACATTGCAAAAAACACTCTAGATGTCACGTTGAATTTGAGATCCCCCTAAAAGACGATTAGTTGCAAATACCCTCTTCCTAATTCACATTAGTTTAATATTCCTCATAAATTACCATTGTTCATGTGGTTTTTCCCTCTTCCTCAATTATTATTACTCATCCATTCTCATGGCCATTAACTACATACGCGCTCATATTGATACTAATAGATGAGGACCCGTGGTCAACCCTCATGTCGACCAGACGTGATGACATGACTATGGCATCCCCCCGGAGATGGATTTTAATAACTCGAGTGAACGTCCACCCTTTTATTGCTGTCAACTAAATGGTTATGAAAAATTTTCAAAAAAAATTGACAAGATAGATCAATATGTAATATATCACTCCACAAACATGCAAGTTCAAATTCAACTTCTATAAGTTATAACAAAAACAACAAATTTAACTGTAAATATACATATATTAATTTGAGTCTTGTTTGTTATTTTTGTTATAATTTGTAGAAGTTGAATTTTAATTTATATGTTTATGGAGTGATATATTACATATTGATATATATTATTCATATTTCTTCAAATTTTTTCATAACTATTTAGATGACAGCAGCACATCGTTATGTGGCGGTGATCACGAGTCTTCGCTCTTGGACATAACGATCGCCGAAGACGAGCTGATGCGTTTGCCTCATGGGGTTTAGCGGCGTCTGATTTCTTTGGCACATTCAAGATAAGAAATACGATCATCATGCTTTCTGTCATTAGAATGGACGATTAACAAATAATTAGGGAAGAGGGAAGAAACACGTGAATTGAGGAGAAATATCACACTAATGTGAATTAGGAGGGGGTATGTGCAACTGAATCGTCTTATAAGAAGAAATCAGAATGACATATGGGATGTGTTCTACAATTTTTCGTTTTTCATATAAAAAAGGGACCGGAGAAAGTAGTTTCATCGGATATCTTTGATTCCTCTTCTACCTCCTGAGACACACTGCTCACAACTCACAAGGTCTGCGAATGCGATGTGCACGTAATTAATGGTTAGAGATGGCCGTAACACACATCGCTCTGCAATCTGCATTACTCCGTGCGTTGAACAAACTCGACAGCTCGGGAGAAAAAAACCCCCAACTCGACAGCTCGGGGGAAAAAAGGAGGGAAAAAAAAACCAACTCCCAACTGCACCTGAACGCGAGAAACGCAGTCAACTTGTTGGCAATTTCTTCTTGGCGGACGCGACCAAATGCGAGACGAGGCCTTGTACAATGTACATGGTGCATTCATTGGGCGGTGAGTGGTGTGTGTGCGTACAACGTACTACTGTACTAGCGTGATCAGGCTCCTCACAATCCCCAATCGGCGGTGGCCGGTGGCCATGCCCTGCAGCAGCAGCAGCAGCAGCCTGTGCCCTGTGGGAATCCCTGATGATGGTATCTGAATATCTGAAATATGATCATGCGCAGCTGGTGACGAGAGATCGGTGCGTGCCCACGAGGCGTAGCAGGAGTTCTCTCTGAATCTACTAGTGCAAAGGATATTTTCTTCAACCTTTTCTGAATCCACAATATACGTGCCTGTTTAGTTCGCTGGAAAATAAAATTTTTGGGTGTCACATCGGATGTTTGACCGGATGTCGGAAGGGGTTTCCGGACACGAATAAAAAAACTAATTTCATAACTCGCATGGAAACCGCGAGATGAATTTTTTTAGCCTAATTAATCCGTCATTAGCACGTGTGGGTTACTGTAATACTTATGGCTAATCATGTACTAATTGGGCTCAAAAGATTCCTCTCGCGATTTCTCCCCTAACTGTGCAATTATTTTTTTTAAAAAAAATTAATATTTAATGCTTCATGTATGTGTCAAAGATTCGATGTGATGTTTTTAGAAAAAACTTTTTAGAAACTAAACAGACCCATAGCTGCGCCGGGGCCGCGCGTTTGCAGCGTTTCTGACGCATGAACCTCTGCAGAACTAGCAGGAAATTAATAATACCGAGTGTTCTATTTTTTCTCAGATATAAATAACTTGACCCAATAACTGAGGTTTTACATATTTCCTCCTACGGAAGCCGTTCCTGACATGTAAAACAAATCCTCGTAGATCCATACGTTAGAGGCACACGTCTGTTAGACCAGCCTCATATTGGAGTATTGCTGATCAAGCTAACGAGTACCCCGTCCCAAAATATAAATATAAGTTATTTTAAAAGATGTGACACTTTTAGTCCAGATTCCTAGTACTAGAAAGTATTAAATCACACTAAAATCTTATATATTATGAGACATAGAGAGTATATTCTACAAACTATTGATTTACTACTAGTGCTCTCACATATCCTCAGGCTATATTAACTTCATCATACATTCAGTCAATTAGCCGAGAAACGGCGGGGTCTTTCGGCTAGCTTTACAAGGTAGTGGGCTAATCGGTCTGAGTTCGAAGCCTCTCTTTTTTTATTTATTTAATATTATGTCATTCAAACTTAAAGCTGTTTAAATTTGACCAAAGTCAAAATATCTTATAACTTGAAACGGAGGGAGTATTTACTTTTTTTTTTTAATTCAGTTATCCATAAGTTGCAATTAAGTCATCTGCGACCACCTAAAGGGCAACAGTAGTAGCACTAGTACTCCAGTTGCTAAGCATGTGCACTGTTGCATTTTTTTTTCCAGTGAGCTCGTGGGGCGTAGTACGAGCGTAGTAGGCACGAGGAGAGTTCAGAGAAAAATGCGACTCGAGTACGTGACAGTACGTGCCATTGCCGCCCGTAGTACTCCCTCCGTAAAAAAAAGAGACAGACACTAGGTTTTCGTGTTCAACATTTGACTATCTAATTTATATAAATTTTTTTATAATTAGTATTTTTATTATTGTTAGAGGATAAAACATGATTAATACTTTATACGTGACTTGTCTTTTTAATTTTTTTATAATTTTTTTAAATAAGACGGATGGTCAAATGTTAGAAATGGAAACACGGTATTTGTCTTTTTTTTTTTTTTAACGGAGGGAGTACGTGAGATATTAATGAGACGGATGTGAGTCAATTGCACATGAACATTACTCCCGGTTGTCAGATGCGGCAGACTGGCACGCTGCAATAAATGTGTCATAGCCAGGACGGCCGATGAAAGAGGTCACTCTCTCCGTAATCAAAAATAAGATTTAATCCATTTTAAAACAATAAATCTGATTGAAACATTCTGATACGAAGAAAGTAGCAATCTAAAATTCAATTGGACATAACCTAGTACGACAAAATATAGATTGATCTGTTCATGTTCGTGATTGTATCTAATTTAATTTAAATTGTTATCCTATATATATATATATATATATATATATATATATATATATATATATATATATATAAAGTTCATCACCACTAAGTGTAGTTAATGCTAATTCTCTCTTCTCATGAAGCCACCTCACCTTAATTGTTTTTACCCTTTGAATGATTCATCAAGGGTGTAAATTGCATCTCTTCACATCACCTCAATTGTTTTTAAGCTTTTGAATTATTCATAAAGGGTATAAATTATAAATCTTCCCTCCAAAAGACACACCATACAACCCAATCATTTATAACCTATGGATAATTGATAAAGGTAAAAGAAAATATAAACACATGAAGAAAAAAATCGTACAGTAGGTAAGAAAGAAAATTTTAGAAGTAATATGTACTATACTATCACATAATTCTCCCGCAGCAACGCGCGGGATATCATCTAGTATTATATGATAGAGATAACACTCCCTTCTATCAATATAAATACACCTAGTATAATGTGATATTTTATAATCTAACGAATATGGACAAACAACTTTATTTTTGATAGATATATTTAAATCCAACCACCTATCATCTTAATGACTTTCTCGGATTTAATGCGTGACTCTCCATTCTTCCACACAAGATTGACTACATGGGCATCGAGAAATGTAAATATTAATGAATCGCTTATTTACGAGGAATAACTAGTAGTCCCCCCATCCCAAAATATAAGGCATAATCACTTATAATACAAAGACCAAGAAAACATTTAATCACCTTCTTGATTGGATCATCTTGATGCAAGCAAAGCAATGTGATTGGGATGTTTGATGATGTACTGTATGATTTAAAACAAATCAATTTTATAGAACCAAGAAATGCTAGTTAATGCATGACTGCACGCACGCCTTATATTATGAGACATGAGAAAAAAAATGGTTATGCCTATTTTGGAATGGAGGTAGTAGCATGTTTAAATGATAGGTAGAATTACTTATCCTTGGTCTGTATGCCAAGATGAAATATGACTATTAAAAGTAGATGGAGGGAGTAAAATGTTACATCCAGTTTTAAATGCACTTATATTAGGCACTTACTTCATCCAAAACTACATATAGTACTACTACTGTACTCCCTCCGGTTCCATAATTCTTGACGTTTTGGACAAACTTGTGGTCAAATTTTTGTAACTTTGATTAGCAATAACTTTTAAAATATTTAGTTTAAAGGAACTAGAACAACATATATAAATACTATAAGAAAAAGTAAACATGCATTTATTTATTGTATATATTATAATAGGAAAATAAAGTTAAGGATATATTTTGGAGACCGTGTCATTGTCCAAAGCATGGAACCAGAGGGAGTACTAGTAGTATTCTCCCCGTCTCATGATTGCTATTTTTTTATCATCTTCTCCGTTCCAAAATAACTTATTATTTCAAGAAATCATTATATTAAGCTTCGTCAAAGTGAGGGATAATATCATTATAGTATTTCTTACTTTTATGTTGATAAGTATGAAATGCATAGCAGTAGTATTTTGGGGCGAAGGTAGTAGTATTTAATTAGCTAGGATCATCTTCAGAACAATTGCTTAATTTTTGCTCTGACTAATTAAGAGTTCTCTCTCAAATATACGTTTGATACGTTTGATTGTTCCTATTATTAAAAATATTTCATTACTATTTATTTTGTTATAATTTATTTTATTATATATGACTTATATTCTTATATATGTATATATTTTAATATCATTAATGATGAAATATATACTTTAGTTTTTAATATATGACGTCAACATTCATCTTATTTGAATAATTTATATAATTATCATTTATTTTATTGTGATTTGATTTATCATCAAATATTTTTTAAGTATGACTTAAAATTTTTATTCGTAAAAATAAATTGAATAAAACGAGGGATCAAACATTTATCAAAAAGTTAACGACATCATATATATCAAAAAGTTAACAACATCATATATTAATCACTCATCATCTAAATTTTTCCTTATTTTACCCTCAACTACTCTCCATTGTTACCTATAAACCATTTAATAAGGGGTATTATAGTTTTTCTTAAACCTTAATATATGTTAAACGATCTAGAATTATAATTAACTTTGGGACGGATGTAGTACTACCAAGACCTATTTGCATGTACTACATACTAAGACCGTAGTTCGCACAAATGAAGCTGACTTAGCTTGAAGAATGAGTGGATATATATACATCAAAATATCAAATTAATTCAGCATCACTGCTCAAGGAGAGGTTCTAAAAAAAATCACTGCTCAAGGAGGTGGCCGGGAAGGATCTGATCTGAGCCAACACACTGCGGCCGTGAACCAGATGGCCGGACCACATGGACCATGGTACCTGCACAGAATGCGCAACGCATTACATGTTACATGTACAATGATCGATCAGTAGCTAGCTAGCCACGTAAGTGACTTCATATCGGTCGGTCGCTAGTGTGTTCAGCTGTGGGCACACCACATGACCACAGTACTAGTATTACTCAGTGTGTTAAGCTCAGCTTGCAGTTGCATTGCAGGCCACACTACTGAAAATCTTAAATTGTGTTCCGTTACAACAACAACAATGTTGTAGTTATTGAGCTTGCTTAAAAGCCGCTTTAATGGCTACTCTACTTACTCAGTTCAAACATTGTCTTTTTATGTTGAAGCTTTGTCCTATAAAGATTGTCCTCTCATAGTAACGTTCCATCAGACCTATTAAAAACTCTCTCAATTCCAAATTGATCATAATCTAATTGGCGTCTATTCGTTTATCCGTGTAAACGTAAATAACATTGTTGCATGTCTGTTCGTTTATATGTGTAGAGTTAATATATTCGTTAATTCGTGTAGAAGTAAATGGCATATAGTTGCATGCCTCTTCCATGCATTCAATTGCATGTTTGCATGCCCATATGCATATCTAATACAACACCTTCATTTCAGAAGTAATGATAGTCTTTTTTTTTATATTGGTGCCATTTATAAATATGATGATTAAATCGAGAAGGGAGTACTAGTTTAACATTATTTTCTTGTTTTTGCCATCGAGCCAATAGTGCTCTCTCATCCTCCTTGATTTGTCCCGATTTCTCTCTCGATTAACAAAATACATGTTATTTTTAAGTCTCTTGTTTAATTTGATTTTGACTAGTTAAAACAACGGTTCTATTACAGATAAAGGGAGTAATTAATAAGACATGGACATACGACCAAAACAAAACTATAGCTTTCTATCTATATATACCTGTACATACAGAGTATACTAATTAGACACTAGCTAGCTAGTTGTTAAAATAGCTTTCATGTTAAAAAATGATCATAGATTAGGTAGAGAAAATGTATATAGTAAAATCCAATATGCATTTAACTTCGTTGGCTTAGATCCGGCACCGATATCCTTCCACCCAGTGTGTCAATACTTTACATCTCCTCTCGCATAGGAGAGCCCCGTGCTACTGGCCTTCACCCGCCTTCCTCTTCCCGCACATCCCTAGTCCACCTCCTTAGATAAGCAGCAACAACATGTTCATGTCTCGTCGTTCTTCCCCGTTTTCACTAGCTCCTGCTTCTAGATCCACTGATAATCGCCTTCACCACCTAACTGTTTAGAATCATATATCCCTACCTCCGGTCAAAAATCATATATCCTTACCACTAGCATTGTCCACCATCCTCCTCCAGCTAACCCACGGCTTCGTTGGCACTACCGTCACCTCATCTAGCCCCTTATCTTGCCATCACTCTAAGCCTAGAATACCCCATCCCTCCCCCCTCCTATCTCTCCCTCTCCCTCTCCCTCCCCTGACTCGCACTGGCCGGTGACTAAAATTATTTATATTTTTAGTCACCTAAAATATTAACTGTCCCTTGAGCAATTTTATATTTGAACTCTTTTGGTTAATTTGCCAATGGATGCTTACTTTCTTCGATCGACCTATTCATCAATATTAATCAACTTGTTTCCCTGCTGTGCTTAATTAATTTCAATTTTGTGAATTCTCTCTCCGACTTGACTCAAACTAATCTGAGGTCTACCTGACTAAGGCCATTAACCACCATGTACGAATAGGATTTTGAGTCCGTATGAGACCACATCTGCGCATGATCGATCATTCAAAGTTAACACTGACACTTTAACTTTAGTTATTTGCACAAAAAAAAGAACTAAAAGATAACAATCCCCAAAACCGGAAAGTATTTTATAGTTCAATTTCAAATTCAAAACCAGTAATTAGCAAGTTACAGCTAATATAGACCCTTTCTTTTCAGTGACGGATCATTTCAATATCAGTAATAATTAGCAAGTTACAGCTAACATATATGGACCCTTCTTTTAATAGGAACAGCTAGTACAGTGTAAAAAAGCCAAAACATACTAGTATTAAATTCTAATGTTTATTATATCAACAATAATTGCAACATACGAGTTAGGGACAAGTACTAAAATATAGTTGTAGAGTAAGATATTTATTTTGTATTCCAAGTAAACAAAAAGATATTCCTCTGTTTCAAAATAAATAATATCATTGACTTTTCGAGACCATTCATTTGTTGAAAATCTAAACAAATATGCAATAGTACTACTAGTGATGCTTAAAGTATTTTAATTGATGAAATTAATCATATCATAATAAAATAATTTATTACTAAATAATCTTTTTAATAAAAAGAGCGGTCAAAAATTTACATAAAAAATAAACGCCATCGTATATTAAAACACAGAAGTAGATATGACAAAAAAAAAGAGAAAAAAAAACCTCTACATCAATTTAAAAATATATATATGGTAAAATTAATTATAGCTCAAACAAGCAAATCCATCGAAGTGAGCGTAAGTTAACTGGTTAAGTTTGTTGTGGTGAAACATGCTCACCCACAAACAAGTCCTAGACTCAACACTAGTGAGCTCACATATATGGTTGATTATTCAGCGATAGGCGACGTATCTGTTAACAACGATACGATACGCCCCTAGTGACTAGCTTCATTAATCTTAAAATATGTTGATCCAATGTTCAGAGATGTTTACATAGGTACGATATATGTCTGTATATTTATACATGTGCACACGTGTATATAAGTGCTTTCGTTGAACTGAATTTAAAAAACAAACGCATAGGTGGTGTTCTTTTCTCATTAAGATATAGGTTTTTTTCTCGATTTCCGTTAGCACGCTTTTTAAAATGTTAAACAGTGTGTTTCGTGCGAAAACTTTTTTTGATAGAAGTTGCTTTAAAATATCAAATAAAACAATTTTCAAATTTTTAATAATTAAAAATCAATTAATTACACGCTAATGACTTTTTCATTTTGTGTACCCTAACTTCATCTTCATTAGATTCAAACTGGTCCATAGTTTGCCTTTGGATCTTAGTACCGTTAGGGGCGAAGCTAGCATCAAAACAAGAGGGGTGTAACCATTGAGAATTTAGAAAATTTCAGTACAACACTGTACATTCTAGTGTTTTTAAGTAAGAAATTAGGAATTTGGGGGGTTCATGTGCATCCTCCAAACACAATATAGCTTCGCCACTGCGTACCGTACATACGTCTCGTAGCTACTCTCTCAAGTTCCATATTATAAAATAATAGTATTTTTAACACAAAATAAACATATTATTAAAATATATTCAATATTAGATTTCATTAAACTAATGTAGTGTTTCAGATGTTCCTAATTTTTTTATAAATTTAATCAAACTTTTAAAAAAATGATTAAAAACCAAAACCGACTTAATTATAAAATGAAAAAGGAGGGAATAACTATTTTTGCTAGACAAGAACTGCTACATTCTACTGCTAGTAGCTATGGTAGAATTTTTTGGCCATGGCTCTCGTAGTGGTACCGCCCGGCCAAATGCTACTGGTACGTACTGTGGTACTCCCGTAGTAGCTACCTACACTGAAAGCTTTCATATATACATGCAGTTGCACATCAATTCAATTAGTCACATTGATATGAACAACATATTATATCTGGCCAGTATAGTTTTAATTAATAGTACGTAAAAAGATGCATGCATGTCGTCCTAAAATACTATATATATCCGTTCGTAAAAAGATGCATGTCCTCCTAAAATACATGAAATCAAAACGTAAAATATTGAATTGTTAATTGATGCAAAAATAATATGACTTAAAAAATGAAAATTCTGTCAGTAGATTTTCCATGAAAAACTCTTTTATATAGCTATAATTTAATATTTTATAAATATATATGTATAGTTTGACAAATTAATGGTAAACGTGTGCATTAGGGACGACTACTACCGATGTCCAAAACATCATACTTTTGAGAAGGGATGTAATTCGTCCATTGTGAAATATAAGGCACTTTTTTTAACTCTAAACTATAGCCTTTTTCTTTCTTTTCGTTAGCACGTTTTTAAAACAATTATACAATGTATTTTTTAAGATCTTTAAGTTTATTTTTTGAAAAATATATATTTTTAAAGTTTTAAATAATTAATATTTAATTATTTATGAGCTAATGGATTACCTATAAAAAATATACTCGGTATTTTTAGTAATTCAACTGTCCGTAAAAAAAATGTTGATGTACTGTTAACCTGTTAACCTTTTCAAGTACATGCATGCATGCACGCTCGGCCAGAGTACGTATTACTGTTTATTGAAAGAAAAAAAACACTCAATATGAGAGAAGGACTCTCGTATCGAAACTTATTAAAAGAGAAGTGAGGCTCGAATCTAAATCGACTAGCCCATATCTTACGGTATTATTTCTTTGTATTGCTGTTTATGTGACAACGCCTTTTTTTTAAAAAGAAAGAAGAAGAAGAAAAATAAGAAGTGGAGGAGTAGTGAATTAAGGCAGCGCTCGAGCTGGCTAACCTCTGCCAGAGTTGGAAAATAGGAAGGTTGCCATTGAATTCTCTGATGGACTTTTCGCTCCTCCCTCTTGTTATAAATAGGGGAGGGTCTTGGCGTCCCAAGAATCATAGGTGGGTGACAGAGAGAGATCTCTCCATTCTTCCCAACCCAACAGTTCTAGCTAGCTATCTAGTTCATCACCCCCATCCACCGAGCTCGATATCCCTGGCCATGGCCATCGCCATGGCCTCTCCCTTGTCTTCTTGGCCTTGGGCATTCTTAGGCTCATACAAGGCAAGCACTTTCAGTTCTCTGTGTATATACATATCATTGCAACAAACAATTAGTATATATATTCAAATGATGATGAACTGATCATGAATTCATGATATGCATTTGCAATGGCTGTTTGGCTAATTGATGGATGATTGGATGTGCAGTATTTGCTGTATGGGCCGGTGGTGGGGAAGGTGGTGCAGGAGTGGAGGGAGCAAGGGAGGTTGCCGCTGGGGTCGTCGTGGTGCCTCCACCTCATCCTCCTCCTCGCGCTCCGGTCGCTCACCTACCAGCTATGGTTCTCCTACGGCAACATGCTCTTCTTCACCCGCCGCCGCCGCGTCGTCGACGACGGCGTCGACTTCCGCCAGATCGACACCGAGTGGGACTGGTAATTAATAATAGTAGTAGTAGTAACTTTTTTTTTTTACCTCCCTCTAGTTAGTTGAATACTGTTCTCGTTTGGCTTTTTGTGATCGGGTCATGGTTATGCGTACTGTTGTTGTTGATTCTCTGTGTAAGTACTTTGGGCCTCTGTTTATAAACAGCAGCATAACTTCAGCTTTTAATTCTTCGTTGAAGTCGATCTGTAGTATTTACTGCTCATGTCGAAGATAGTAGTAATTGGAGATAGATTCCTCCTGGCTCGGAAGCTACAAGTACGACCAATATAATGGATGACCCGCTTCATCATGTTATCAACACGAAGCTGGTGTCGATGAGGGGTGTAAATTTTTAACGTGTCACATCAGTTATTACATAGGGTGTCGTATGTGGTATTCGGGCAGTAATAAAATAACTAATTACATACCCCGTTAATAAACTGCGAGACGAATTTATTAAACCTAATTAATCTACTATTAGCAAATGTTTACTGTAACACCGCATTGTCAAATTATAGAGTAATTAGGCTTAAAAGATTTGTCTCACAAATTAGACGCAATCTATACAATTAGTTATTTTTTACTTATATTTAATAATTAATATAGATGTTCAAACGTTCAATATGGCATGCGAAAGTACGATGTTGCCTACAGGCCGGCTATGATTAATTGGCTAGCCGACTCACACATATCTACAGTTTACATATATACTTTAAACCGCTAGGAATAAATATATAAAGGTTCTATTAACATCTTTTTCATGTATTTTTCTACGACTTATCGACCTTAACTCAATCAAACATAGGCTTTATAAGATCTGAAGGGAGGACCAGCCAATTAATGAAAATTAAGTTTCAGTTTAATCTATTATACTCATATACTCCCTCTGGTTTTATTTTAATTAACGTTTTGGACAATAACACGGTATACAAAATATTTTTTGGCCTTATCTTTCCATTATAATATATATAATAAGTAAATGTATGTTTACTTTTATTATAATGTTTTGAAAGATAAATCTATATATATTGTTCTAGTTTTTTTAAATTAAATATTTTTATTGATGGTCAAAGTTATATAAGTTTAACCTCAACTTTATTTAAAACGTTAATTAATATGAAACGGGGTAGTAGTATAGTTAGCTCCTTTTTGGGTTTAGATGTGGCTGCCATGATATATGGTGTATCAAATCATGCATATATCCCGGTCCATAACTTAAGACCATGCTTGAAGACCATATCACGATTGGAGGTTGGGAGTAAATGCTCGCGCAATAACTCCATCTGCATTTCGGTGGCCGTGTTGGTCTCGATTGCGAAGTGAGCGAGCGAGTACCAGTAGCAGCATGTCGTAACGTGGTGCGTGGGTGAGGGAGCAAGCAGCGCCATTCAAAGCGCACGAGATCTTTTTCTTCGCGAACGTGAACCTTAATATATTGACGAAAAGAGTTCTATTTATACAGCATAATCAGCCAGACCAGTTTATACTAAAGGAAGAGAGAAAAAGCAAAATAAAAAACTAAAGCTAGAGAAACTACGACGGTTAAATACAAACTCCAAGCAGCAGGAAGGGGCCTAGCCACTCTACACTCCCAACCAGCGCACAAGATCACACACCACACCGCGCTTGCTTTTGCTAATGCACCTTGACAAACCACAAACCACGTACAATTTGCTACTACCTCCGTCACAAAATATTACTACGTAGGATGGGTTAATGAATCCATATGAAATCTTCGTTCAGATTCGTTGTTTTAGGATGAGTCAAAATATTTGTTGTCTTTCCATCTCAAAAATATTCAAGACTATAAAACTCACAATCATCGTACCATTGATGTCGTCAAATAATAATGACACGATATGACGATCTCCTCTAGTGGATGACGAGAGTTCAACTTATCTACGATGGTTCAATCCTAGATCTACCACTTTCATGTATGCTCTGATTATCACACAAAAGTATATATGTAAATCATGTACTCCATTTTGATTGTTATCATTAATGTGATGTGAGATATCTTTGAGTCTGTCATTTAAATTGGATGGTCTTTTTTTTCTTTTTGCAGGGATAACATGGTGATCATGCAAACCCTAATCGCGGCGGTGCTGGTCACCAGCCGTGTCTTCCCTGCCACGTCGGATCTCTCGGCGTGGGATCTACGTGGGTGGACCATCGCTGTGGTGCTGCACGTGGCCGTTTCAGAGCCGGCCTTCTACTGGGCCCACCGGGCCCTCCATCTGGGCCCACTCTTCAGCCGGTACCACTCCTTGCACCACTCCTTCCAAGCCACCCAAGCGCTCACAGGTAACAATAATACCCTGAAATTAATTTTCACCTAGACACTTTATTAATTACTACTTATTAGCGTCTAATTACGTTTTTAATGATGTGTTTAATTAACTGCTTGATTAATGCAGCTGGGTTCGTGACGCCATTGGAGAGCCTGATCCTGACGCTGGTGGCGTGGGCCCCACTTGCAGGGGCCTTCATGGCGGGACACGGCTCCGTGAGCCTGGTCTATGGACACATCCTCCTCTTCGACTACCTCCGGTCCATGGGGTACAGCAACGTCGAGGTCATCTCACACAAGACCTTCCAGGATTTCCCCTTCCTCAGATACCTCATCTACACACCATCGTGAGTCCTCTAATTAATTTCCACCCCTTCATAAATCTTTCAAACTGATCCACTATGTCCTCTTACCTCGCTCCACTAATTTATATTTATTCAAATTAGGCCATATTTGATTTAAACTTTTAAACAGATTGTTGACAAATTAAATACTCCCAACATCTACTTTTGATAGACATATTTCCAAATCTGAAAAAATTATTTTTGATAAGCATATTTCAATCCAACAACCTATCCTTTTAATGACTTTCTCGGATTTAATGCGTGACTCTCCTTTCTTCCACGCAAGATTAGCTACATAAGCATTGAAAAATGTAAATATTAATGAATCACTTGTTTACGAGGAATAACTAGTAGCATGTTTAAATGAATGATAAGTAGAATTACTTATCCTTGGTATGTGTGCCAAGATGAAATATGACTATCAAAAGTAGATGGAGGAGTATTTCAAAAAATAAATTTAACACTAGCTTAAAACAAGTTGTCTAAATAATAGGCTTCTTTTCTTGAAAAAAATATTTTGTGAAGTGCAAAGCAAACAATTTGTTAAAATATATAATCTGGTGAATAAGCTAAAGATAACAGGACAAACATTTTTGGTAGAAATTTAGTACAATGTGTGTAGTGTGTTGTGCGCATATTTGTTTTCCATACCATATACTCCGTATTTAAAAACTTAATAGGTATACCATGTACAGTACTTTCAATACGAATCCGGTAGGGAAAAAACATACGGTATATACTTTTCCTTTATTTTACATATGTACTTCGTACTTATTAGCAGCGTATTTTCTTAATTAACACCATTTAATGTCGCATGCTCCCGTGCACGCGTCTGGATGGAGGCCTATATGTGTATAGAGCGACATGTCCAGTGCACTATAGTCGAAGGCACCAAGTCATATATCCGTATGTCCGTATGTGGTGTCACCATGCAATTAACTCGAAAAAGATTGCACTTAGACAGAGCACAAAAATATACCAAAAACTGCCTTAATTGAAGTGTCACGGCCATTGGCCAACTACCCCAATTTATGGTGACCGGTGTGGCGTCCATTGTCATGTGTCGAACCTTAGTTATATTAAGGCATTTCTGGATAAAACATATAATTTCTATTTCCAAAATTGTCAACGAATTAATCAAGTTGTCGCAGCGATTGAGAAGTTCTTGCATTTCCAAAAAAGGCCTTGCTTGCATGAGAAATAAAAAAGATGATACTATGAAACATTGAACTAAATGAATAATGGACTATCAGATTTTGTAATAATACCTACTCGAGGGTCCAAACAAGTGCATATTTTAAGGTTCAAAAGTTGTTTTAAAAAAAAATCTAATGAGCTTATATGTAGAAATCATAGGAGCTATAAGAAAGTGTGTGTCCACTATGCATTATATTACTGTATGAGAGTCACATTGTTGGAGCATATATCACTTTCCAATTTGGAATACATATATGTCAAGCGAATGTTATCGATCCTGTCCTCGTTAACGACTGGATCAGGTCTTAAACCAGTGACTGCATTAATAGCCAGGCTTGACTAGAATGGCCATATGATTTAGGGCAGTTCCAACCCTCCAACTAGGATGATGTCTATAGCATTAACTATATTGTCATGTAAGACTTTTAACTTATGTGGCACTATATTAATTAAGAGAGAGAGTAAAGAGATGAAGAAACTGGGTCTCATGCAAGACACAGCTTCAACACGAGGACCTATGCACTAGACACTATTAAGTTTTGCATTGGGAGATTATATGTCTTCATAATAGATGAAAAATAAATATGATTGGTAGAGAAGAGAGATGATGTATTTATTAATGGCCCACTTTAAGAAACCATGGGTTATAGAGTGTAGTTTCTATTATGATGTCTTATTGACATGACGTCATAGACACTGTTTATAGATATTATGGGTTGGGACTGCCCTTATAACCCTGATCAGTGCTGCTGCGTACTGGAAACTGATAATCAATGCTCGTGATAAACTGATAATCAAGTGGTCAAATGATTTAATTTTTCTCTAATCAGGTGAGTCACTGTGCATGAACAGAGCAGCTTAGATAGGGATGGGCTAGTGGTTGACAGGAATTAATTAAGAAGTTGAAACCATTGTAGGGAGCTCTTGGAGACATGATTTGCAATTTGGAACCCGGACTGACGTGACTCTTGTGTCCATTTCGACGATATTCCTAGAAATTAAGACTGCTGCTAATTAATCCTGTGGATGCATGTGGTGATGTGTGCAGGTATCTTAGCCTACACCACAGGGAGAAGGACTCCAATTTCTGCCTGTTCATGCCTCTCTTTGATGTCCTGGGAGGGACTCTCAACCCCAAGTCTTGGCAGTTTCAGAAGGAGGTTGACCTAGGTATTAACTACTCTTCCAATTCTAAAATATCACAATTTATTGTCGAATTGGGCATATAACATATTACAATATAGATAATATAGATAGAGAGTCTATCCAGAATCAGACTAAATTTAATAATCCATGACTGGGTGCCAGATTGAACTGAAAAACTGATTAGTCTAAACTTTTTTTTTTTCAGGAAAGAACCATCGGGTGCCGGACTTCGTGTTCCTGGTGCACGTGGTGGACGTGGTGTCGTCGATGCACGTGCCGTTCGCGTTCCGCGCGTGCAGCTCGCTGCCGTTCGCGACGCACCTCGTCCTCCTCCCGCTCTGGCCCATCGCCTTCGGCTTCATGCTCCTCCAGTGGTTCTGCTCCAAGACATTCACCGTCAGCTTCTACAAGCTCCGCGGCTTCCTCCACCAGACCTGGAGCGTGCCTCGCTACGGCTTCCAGGTCACATGTTTCATCCAAATCTCAAGGCTGATTTCCGTTGAATTGGTTGGTGCATACAACTTATCTTTTTATTTTTTTTTATTGTCCTGCAGTATTTCATCCCTTCGGCGAAGAAGGGCATCAACGAGATGATTGAGCTCGCGATCCTGAGGGCGGACAAGATGGGCGTCAAAGTGCTCAGCCTTGCTGCACTCAACAAGGTGAGTAATAGCATCATACGGATTCGATTAATTAGCTACTCATAATTGTGTTCAGATCGTACTAGCTGTACTTGCTACAAGCTAGAGTTCGTACTGCGTTCTGAGTTATGGGTTGATGTAATTAAGCTGCTTGCAAGTGCAAGCATGTTGGTTGTCTTCCTCCAGTAGAACAAAGTCAAGTGCAGACTGTGCAGTGTTAGTGCTACCTCCGTCCCAAAATAAGTGCAGCCGTGGATATCCGTGCCCAACGTTTGACCGTCCGTCTTATTTAAAAAATTTGTGAAAAAATTAAAAATATTTAGTCACACACATAAAGTAATATTCATATTTTATCATCTAATAGCAATAAAAATATTAATTATAAAAAAATTTCAAATAAGACGGACAGTCAAATGTTGAACGTGAATAGTGTAAAATTATATTTATTTTGGAACGGAGGGAGTAGGTTGTTGTTAGCTATAGCTCGATTAATTCCTTTATGACACGCATGTGGCCGTGCCATTCTGGTACTGTGTCCATACAGCGACTGAACTTTGGGCGAGTCGTAGTATGCAGGTAGTACAAGTGAACACCAATGTCCCAATGATTCTGTTTGTGATAAATTCTTGATTCTGGGTAGGTAGCTAAACGTCATTGGTTTGTAGTACTGTGTAGTACTCTTAGCAACGTGGTTATAATGGTTTCTTGTCAGAGGTAACTGAATTTGACAGCAGGAAAGTTCAGTGAAAGATCGAATTAACTGAAACTGTAGTTGTAATTTTCTTGTGTGTGTGCTCAACAGAATGAGGCGCTCAATGGGGGTGGCACGCTGTTCGTCCGCAAGCATCCCGACCTTCGGGTGAGGGTGGTGCACGGCAACACCCTGACGGCGGCTGTGATCCTCAACGAGATCCCCGGCGACGTCGCGGAGGTGTTCCTCACCGGCGCGACGTCGAAGCTCGGCAGAGCCATCGCTCTCTACCTCTGCAGGAAGAAGATCAGAGTCTTGGTACGTTGATCATCAGAAGAATGCTATAGAGAGAATGGAAGTGATTCAGCTTAGCTCACTGTGTTTGTGTTTGTTTGTGTTCAGATGCTGACACTGTCAACGGAGAGGTTCATGAATATTCAGAGGGAGGCCCCTGCGGAGTTCCAGCAGTATCTGGTCCAGGTCACCAAGTACCAGGCTGCACAGAATTGCAAGGTAGTACATACGTGAAATATAATTGAACTGGTTGGTGCATGCAACTCAATCACGATGTCTTACGACGATGTCGGTCGTCGCAGACGTGGATCGTGGGGAAGTGGCTGTCGCCGAGGGAGCAGCGGTGGGCGCCGGCGGGGACGCACTTCCACCAGTTCGTGGTGCCGCCGATCATCGGGTTCCGGCGGGACTGCACGTACGGGAAGCTCGCCGCGATGAGGCTGCCGGAGGACGTGGAGGGGCTCGGGACGTGCGAGTACACCATGGGCCGCGGCGTCGTGCACGCGTGCCACGCCGGCGGCGTCGTGCACTTCCTGGAGGGGTGGGACCACCACGAGGTCGGCGCCATCGACGTCGACCGGATCGACGCCGTCTGGAACGCCGCGCTCAGGCACGGCCTCACGCCGGCGTGAACGCCGGCGACGACGACGGCGACGGCGGCGGCCGCTAGTAGTAACTACGTACAGCACGGGACGCCGAATAACTTCTGTGTTGTGCATGTGTGTCGATCGATTGTTGATTGTTCGCTCGTCCGGCTAGCTTAATTATCGGGCATGCTTGTGTTGTGTTGTGTGTGTGTTGATAGCTAGCGTCGTACGTAAGAATACCGCAAAAATGACAAGAAAGAATGGATGGATGATTCCTCGTAACTTTGGGTGATTTTGGTTGCTTTGCTTCATCTGCGTGTCGGTGTGTGGCCGATGTGCGAGAAACCGTCGATGCGGTGAGACGCGCCGCGAGTGCAGCGGCCTCCCGAATTTTTCCCGAGAGAATTGTGGGCCTCGGCCCATTTACGGAAGGACTCGCGCACGCGGTTGATTTGTTCCCGGGCTACAAACGGCCCAGTTCGTTCGCACCGACAAAGCTTGTTTACGTTTCGGGCCCTTCCGGACCGATAGTGTGGGACAGTGTCATGGTACTTTTTTTTGGTCAGCAAACATAGAATAACTTTTTAAAGTAAACTGCTAACATGATTGCAATTCGTAATAGGCCGCTCCGTATAATTAGAGATAGTACTCTAGAAGAGTTCTTATATTAAAAAAACATAGGAGCCGGTGCTTACAGAAACGGACCGTGTGGAATCGGAGGTAGAAGTTAGGACAGGTTGGGAGTAGTAGAGAATTCTGGTCAGAATGTTTTGACTTTCATGAAAAGAAGTGGCGCAATGATAGAACGCAGAGAAAGTGTCACGCCCTGAGTCTTGACAGAACGGGGAGCAAACGGGTGGTGCAATGATGCCAGAGTGATTCATAGTTATCATTTTCATCCTATAAAAACCAAATTTAATACGAGATATAACACATTATAATACCATAAATCTAAAAATCATATTCGATAGTAGGTTTGTATTTTATGAAAGGAATGAAGGAGTCCTCTCCGGACTGACCTTCTTTTTATGAAATCAGTATGAGATTATACTACTCCCTCTGTCCTAAAATATAAAAGATTTTAAAGGGATGTAGCATGTTCTAATACTACGAATCTGAATAGGCTTTCTGTCTAGATTCGTAGTATTAGAATGTGTCACATCCCTTATATTATGAAACGGAGGGAGTATTTGAAAGAAAACACAAGCCCTAGAGACACTCTGGACTGACTTGATGCTGCGATCGTTTTCTTCGGTTGAGATAAACAGAAGCAACTAACCTAGGAACCACATGCGCACGTGACAGGTGAGACTACCTACAAAGTGCAATGTAATTAAGAAAAGCAAACGGATCAGTTTTGCTGACTCCTGATGATAAAATGGTTTTACGCAAGCAAAAACCATGCAAAAGTGCAGAGCTTTTTTCTGAAACTGAACGAAAGTTGCTCGCTGAAGCTCCACTCAAAGATGGGTGAGAAAACGGTGGCGGAAAAGGTTGGTGAGATATTTTTAAGGAAGAATTTTCATCATTTCGAAAAGAATGGCATGGCCTTTCTGAACTGTCTCATCTGTCCATTTGCTTTATAGGAATATGTGCTACTACTGTTTTTGTCTTTTCTTTTTAGGCAAAAAGCAGTAAGCAGGTTATGGCATGCATAATTTTTTTTTAAAAAAAAGATGAATGGCAAGTGATGACAACGACTACATAAAACTGGTAAAGCTATTGAAAGAAACAATGATTTACGTGGCTAACTATTGATGAAAATTGTGTGTCTTTGAGGTGGTATTTGAAGTAGTTTATTCAATTAAGTCATGGTTTCATAATTCGTAATCAACTTTTTTAAGAAAAATAAAAATGTATTATCTAGGAAATAAAAAAATTGTGAGGATGATAGGTGCGTAGTAATAAACCAAACTACTACTAGACGCCATGCCATGGCAACTTCAGTAATAGAGTGACGAAATTTCCATTCCGCTATTTATCCTCTCTTCAGGTTGTTTGCATCAGATCTCTTTTGCCTCCCGGTTCATCCCAAAAATAAAGAAAATCGCTTGTACACTCCTAAAATTATAGCTAATCTTTTTTATATCCCTAAATTTTGCTTACTTCTTTGTATACCCCAAATTTTGATTTTGATCTCTTTCATACCCTTCCCGTCAGTTGACCATTAGTGGACCGTCTAATTTCTGTAAAAGTGATTATTTTACCTTTGGATGAACATAGAAAAAATTATGAATTACATTATTGAAAAGGTAAAAGTTTATCGCAGACTATTATAGTTTTGAGTTTGCTGTGCGATACATTATTTATGATAAAATTTATTTTTATATAATGAAATAAAATATATTTATTTATTTTTTAAGAAAAAGTCATAAAAATGAGGAGCATCTATAAAAAATAGGACTATGAATGCTCACGATAAAAAAAAATCTGTTGTCCTATTAACTTTTAAATAAAGAAATAATTTATTACATTAGTTTTATTTTCAAATTTTTCTGCATTAATTTTTTAGCGTAATTACTTACATAAAATGCACATATTGTGCGCTCAAAGAAAATTTTTCAATCGTTTTTCAAGCTTATATTCAAACCTAAATCATCAAAAGCATTAAAGACATTTGCCACCAAACTTAATGGTGAAATAAAGGAAAATATAACGGTATGGGTATGAAAGGGATCGAGTTGAAATTTTAGGGATATAGAAGGAACCGGGTAAATTATAGAGGTATAAAAGGGATTGAGTGAGTTTTCAAAGGTATATAAGGAATTTACTTAAGAATAAATGATCGTGGACACTGGACAATAACACGAGATAGTTTCATTTCACCAAATTTACAGATTGTGGATATTGACCGCATCTATTTTACTAAACAAATTAACCAGCCTGTTCCTTTTGTCGGATGAATAAAGCTCGCTGAATGACATTTCCTAGAAAAAAAGCCTTGTTCTTTTATTCTTAACGAATAAACGTGTATAGTTCCCAAGCAACAGAATGAATTTTTTTTAAACACAGTAGCAACAGTACGATTTTGATAAAGAAATTATGTATATAAATTTCTCAGAACATTATCTAATACTTTTTTTAACTTATAATAGTTCATTCATACCTCGCATAACGATCACAAATCATTCACCTATTGAAAAAAAGAAGTATTTAATATATATGTTCCTATGATCCTATCCTATTTTTATATGATTTTGGATCACAAAAGGCAGACCATTTTCCGTTTCAGTTGCTAAGGGCTCTTCTATGGAGTATAGGATTGCGGAAACACATGAATACGAAAACATAGGAATCAAATGTCGTGCTTATTAGATTTCTACAAAATTTCAAACACACAAAACTTTTAATATTGTCGTTTAGTTGACTCACGGGAAAAACGTAAGGATTCGAGATACAGGGATAGTAAACACATGAGGTAAGACCTCGTACTTATTTTTTTTTCAAAATTACTCTATAATTTCAAAGAAATAGATTGGAAATAATCCTTTGTTCCACATGGCTCTATGTGATTGTTTCCTATGGGATAAATTCTATAGAATTTATATATCTTTTCTTTTGAACTTATATTTTTTTCTCTGTTTTAAAAGGGGAGATTTTTAACTAATTGCCACTGTTGCAAGTGACAATTAAGGCTCTGTTAGTTCTCCAGGGTTACTAACCCCTCTCCCTCGTTTTCCGCGTGCACGCTTTTCAAGCTGCTAAATGGTGCGTTTTTTGCAAAAAAAAGTTTCTATATGAAAGTTGCTTAAAAAAATCAAATTAATCTATTTTTGAAAAAAAAGCTAATATTTAATTAATCACGCGCTAATGGACCGTTCCATTTTCCGTACGGTCACTTTGTGTTGGGAACCAGGGGTTCCAAGAACACCCTAAGAATTTGTTACTAGACCCACATATCATAAACACATGAAAATCCATATATCATAGACTATAAGTACTATAAATTCTTTGCTACTTATATCCTACTTATATCTTAAAAGTGACATAGTTAAAATGCCCCTCAAAACAGTGCTAAATCTCATGTCAGTTTTTGCTATACCGCCCCTAAATTTAAGTCCCAACTCCCAAGCCACAGAAGGTGACCGTTTCTGTTTCCAACTCTAGTAGAGTCTACCTAGACGTGTAGTACTCCATAATTTGCAAACTCTCTAGGGGGTGTACCAGAAAAAGAAAGGGCCAAACAAGTTTATTTTAAAACCAACACGACCCGGAAACGAACAAAAAGCCAACTCCCTTTCGCAATTCGAAATTCGAAACCCACGCTAAATACGACACGCCGGTTGCCAGCGCAGAAGTAACCCGAGGAAGAAGAAGACGACGACGAAGAAGCCAAGCGGCCGCAACCTCGCAGCCATGGCGCGGTGCAGCAACGGCCTCCTCGGCCTCCTCAACGCCGGCGTGCTGGTCCTCGCCGTGGTGGTGCTCGGCGGCGGGATCTGGCTCAGCAACCGCGCCGCCACCACCGACTGCGAGCGGTTCATGGAGCGCCCCGTAGTCGCGCTGGGCGTGCTCCTCCTCGCGCTCTCCCTCGCCGGCCTCGCCGGCGCGCTCTGCGGCGCCTCCTGCCTCCTGTGGCTCTACCTCCTCGCGCTCTTCCTCCTCATCGCCGCCCTTTTCGTCTTCACCGTCTTCGCCTTCGTCGTTACCAACCGCGGTGCCGGCTGGGTGGTCTCCGGGAGAGGGTACAGGGAGTACCGCCTCGGGGACTACTCCACCTGGCTGCAGAGGAGGGTGGAGAACTCCGCGAACTGGGCCAAGATCCGGAGCTGCCTCCAGGACGGCAAGGTCTGCGAGAAGCTTGGGGCCAGGCGCGAGACCATGGACCAGTTCGTCGGCCGCAACCTCTCCCCGATTCAGGTGAGATGAGAAGCCTACTTGTTCTTCTGTTTCTAAAAAACATCCATGTGAGTTGTTAAATTTCGACTGTTTAGTTCTCGGATTGGGGATTTAGCGGGGGACATTTGTGGATTGACAGTTGTTGCGAGGATATTTTAGTACTGCAGTTTTCGTTAGAGTGGTATTGAATCCCCTTGCGACGGTTGAATTTTGGGGATTGGAGTCGATTAAATCTTTAGGACATGAAATTTTCGATGGATTTGGGCATGCATACAACTGCCTTAAATTGTTGTTTGGATCTCATCGGACTTGAGTTGGTACATTTTGTGGACTCAATCATAATTCCTAGGACTGGTAGAGCATGTTATACATGTGACTCGTGAGCTCGTACGGATAGTACTCTTTAACTTCATATGATGCATTGTCGATTAACTCCACAATTTGTACAGCATTATCTTCAGTTATGTATATATACTATTATTCTCATCATCGCTTTACTGCCATAATGTACAATGTGCCTTTTTTTTTCTTAAAAAAGATCTTGTTCTTTGTTGCAAACTTGCAATTACTTATCTATGGATACAGCCAGCAACTTAGCACAATATATATTTCTGGTTGCATGCCATTTTACTACTGGAGGGGTTGGTAAAGATTAACAGAAGATTCGAACTTGTGGTATGGTAAATTGGTAATAAGTAATTCTAGCAATCTAAACTGGATTTCAGTTTGGCAATTGATCAATGGCATATTTCTATATAAACTGTGGAAGTGTTATTTCTTCACATACAGAGGTTGTTGATGTAGCTGTTTTATCATACATTAATTCTCTTTGAATTTGGCCTGGTAGGCCATTACGGTTAAAAATGCATATATTTTAATTTGCCTATGCTGCAGGCCTGATTTTTTTGTTGCTGATTTTAGTTGTAATTTATGAAATTTAAACATCTGATCTTATTGTATTGATAACTTACTGCTTCTGAATCTTCCTTTAGCTTGAATTGGCATGTTAGCTTTTGCCAAAATGTCAATGCACTTTCGGTAGTCCATTGCTTAGCTCAATATGTAAACCTGTGCAAATCCAGTGGTAGCTACTTTTTAAGGCTTCATAAGCACTATTCCACTACTATCTTTGCTCACATGATACTTCTTTTAACATCATCTGTATCTTCAGGCATACTGAGGAATTAGTAAACTGCATGTGTTCTTTTATCCTTAATATTCAACCTCTTGATCTAATTCAACGTAATACTACTGTGATGGTGTTGTAGAACATGGATAATCTTATGTGCACTGTCATTTACCTTGTATAATTGTATTCCAGCCGTGCCTTAAGATTTTGAATGCCCTGAGCTTTCAGCTTTTGATCAGTATAAGAACCATACTACACTATCCAATTATGTTTTCTGCAACTAACACACCTACATCATGTCCAGTCTGGATGCTGCAAGCCCCCAACAGGATGCAACTTCGCCTACGTGAGCGAGACCGTCTGGAGCAAACCTTCTGGCTTCAACTCTACCGATGATCCGGACTGCACGACATGGTCGAATGATCAGACCGCCCTGTGCTACGACTGCCAGTCATGCAAAGCTGGTGTGCTCGCTAACCTGAAGAATGACTGGAAGAAGATTGCGACGGTCAACATCATCTTCCTGATCTTCCTCATCATCGTCTACTCCGTTGGGTGCTGCGCTTTCAGGAACAACAGGCGGGACAACTCGTACCCGGCTTGGAAATGATCTGCATTGGCGATGTATAGGTTCTTAGGTCGTGTTCGGTAATGTTTAGCTCGCTCTCGTGTCAAGCAAACCCTGTCGTATATCATGCCTTACTGTTTTATGCATCAACCGCTGCTAGTTGAAGCATAGTTGCTATCTTGCCTACATGATGTATGAATTGAAGGCTTATGAAAGATATGTTTGGTCAAATTCCTTTGTGGCCTGGCGGCATAGCTTATTACCTGTTGGTTCATAGTACTGTTTCTGTGTTTTTGTTCTTCATCTTGCAGGTGAATTTCTGAACCTTCATGGATTCTTTCTCCTTACAGAGAAAACCAGTATGTTTTGCAAGATCATCCAAAATACATAAAGCTGTTGCAGTGCTGCTAATTGCTAAGGAGTAAAGACTCATGCTATTGGATTCCTTCTTGCAGTAGGAGCTTGCATTTGACATGAAAAGCTCGTTAACCTTTACTGTCAATTGTTACCAATAACATTCACCTTGTCAACCGTGTCTTGTTGAGTTGCATCCTCTGTGTTGGCGCAAGAACAAAAATGTCGTTTTCACATTTGGTCCACAAATGAAAATGTACAACAGGCTTGCAAGGAAGAGCCCCACATGTACTGATGATGTACATGCTGTGTGCATGTGAATGGACGCACAATATTCCTGTATGATCATGCCCATATCTTTTGTACAAACTCCTGTATATCTCCACGTTGTCCTGGAAAATTGACTAAAGAAGCCGTTACATTTTACTACATTGTTTTTTTGGCTGCATTATAGTGAACAATATTAGCTTTATCTCTACATTTAACTTTGGATCTCAATGTGTTCATTTCTCGTCAGATATCATCAGAAATGTTGGCATATCTTCTCATGGAAAGAACACATAGCAGGTAAGTTTTTACACACTATTTATACACTATAGCCATTAGCCATTATTATACATGGTAATTAAGTGAGATTCAGGAAATCCTCCGATAAGGCGATAAATGCAACATAGATAGATCACCAATTTTGACCACATATACAAGAATTTAGGAAAGATCACTCGACAACATGTCACTGCTGGAAAATTCAATACGCAGTTCATAATTCCAGACACCTACCCAGAAATTTCTCTGATGATCTACAAGACTGTTTCTATCCTCCCAATACAACAGTAGATAGCTAGCTCACAATCTCCTTACTGATCTCCCAAAGAACATGATAAAATCCATTTTGTACAAGATAATTGAGGGATGCATCCCTGTTCACCATAATTTCCAGTGTCCGTCTGCAATGGCACAACCCTAATCTTCTGAAAGAGAGCATAATCAATTCATCATCGATTCATATTCATGCTCGAATCCTCCTCTCCTTTCGAAGCACATTTAGACCAAGAATAATCCCTGCATGTTACATAACCAAATTAATACATACAAACAGATCATTAACAGATGAAATTAGAATCAATTAACTATGCACAAGAAACAAATTAATCAAATTTTCGAAGCACATTTAGACCACGAATAATCACTACATGTTGCATAACCAAATTAAGACATACAAACAGATCATTAACAGATGAAATTGGAATCAAATCAACTCCGCACAAGAAACAAATCAAATCTGGATCTACGAAATGCAGTGAGAGTTCACAGAATCACAGGTTAGTTTGATAGTTTCAGTGCTTAATTTATAACACACCGGAGAGAGGTGGACGACGTGGATCGTCTCTGAAGCTGCACGGCTTCCGAGACGCGGCGGAGGACGTCGACCTGCGCGCGGAGGTGGACGACGTAGTCCATGGCCTCGCGGAGCAGCGCCGCCTCGTCCATGGCGTCGCCGCCTCCGGGTATCACCTTCCGCAGCGCCATGGCGCCCCTCCTCCTCACCAGCCTCCTCGCTATCTCACCACCTGCACCTGATCTCGCCTTCCGGCCGCAGCACCGCCTCACGATCCTCCTGCACCGCCGCGCCCTGGCCGTCGTCGCCACCATCGACGCCGGCGGCTGCTGCAAGACGATGGCCTTGGGCCACCGCGCGCCGCCGCCGCGCGCCGTGGCCATGGCGAAGTCGGCGGAGGACTTGACGGCTCGCTTCCTCTCGTGGAGGCCCATGGCGTCCAGGGGCTTCGTCGTCGAGCAATCTTGGAGGCTCAGGAGGAGGTTCTTGAGGAACGCTTGCTCGAACGACATGGTGCTACTAGCTCCGGGGCCTCCCATGGCCGCCTACCCTACTCTCTTGGCTATAGCTTGGTAGCAAAAGTAGGAAGAGACGATGCTGCTATATATGCACAGGTAGGAGACAGCTATTGCTATGCAAATGACACTACACCTGTTACTTAAATACACGCCCCGGCATTCAACCGAGGATGGATTTTAATCTCTCGAGAGAACGTGTAGCTGTGGTTTTGTGAGATTAACACACATGACATGTGGCTGAAACACTGTCTCTGATATATTCTCTCATGCGTGGGTGCATATAACCTAACCATTTGTTATCATCATCGATCTTAACAGGACATGAAACTCTTGTTTTATTATATATGTGATTGAATTAACTAAGTGACGATATATCGAAATGTGGATGGAAATCTAGCTAGAGAACAATGGTTGGTAGGTAGGTACTACGTACTACTATCTTCGGTCTGATAATACTTACCGTTTTAAACATTAACATGATTTAAAAAAAAATAACTTTGATCATTATTTATTATAATATTTAGAAATATCAATAAATAAATGATTTTATCGAAATACTTTTTAAGATCAACTATATATATGGTCACCATATTTCTAAGACATATTTTAGATGTTATTTATAGTTAAGCTTCTAGAGTTTGATAAGGAAGGATTTGAATTGCATAAAGCCATCAATCGATCAAATTAAGACGCGCTTAATGGTAGATATATAATTAACTCGTACCAATCGATATGTAGTGGTAGCTTAATTTCTACTGCTCAGTTTTATATTATAAGACAGTTTAATTTTTTTTTCTAGTTAAATTTCTTTAGGTTTAACTAAATTTATAGAAAAAATAGCAATGTCTATATATAACACCAAATTAATTTCATTAAAACCCATGTAATAAATTTTGATAATATTTTGTTTTGTGTTTAAAATATTATATATTTTTCTATAAATTTAATCAAACTTAAAAGTTTTAACTAGAAAAAATTAAAACGACTAATAATAATATGAAACGGAGCGAGTACTATAGGTTTCATCTTCACATGATCAAGCGGGATTTGATTTGGAAAGGGAGGGGCGAGTGAACGAGACAAGGCGCACATGGCCGCACATGTAGCGTTTCAGCGCGCGCGGATGGCACTTGGCGCTTGGCACGCAGAGCGGCGCGGCAGGCATGCACAGCCGCGCTCTCTGCTCTGCTCGCGCGCGCATGGGAGGGGAGGAGAGGAGAGGAGGAGATGGATGGGCATGGCGATCGATCTCTGCAAGCTGTGTTGTCAGTGTTGCCTCATGATCTGCACCACAAGAGAGACAGGCAGGCAGGCAGGCAGCCTCTGGTGGTGTTCTTTTTCTCCGGTTGACGAAGATTAAGTTTTTTACGTAAAACGACGTGGTTTTAATGTATAATTGATTGAGTTTTAATTATTACAAACTTAGAAAATAGATTAATATGATATTTTAGAGTAACTTTCATATAGAAAGCTTTCGCGCAAAATATACAGTTTAGCTGTTTGAAAAACGTGCCACGAAAATCTTAATCTTCATCCAACTCTTGTTAGAGAAAAGAATGGGACAAGTAGTGTGCGTGCGTGTGCTTCTCGCAATCTCTGCAGGAATTGGCACTGGCATTGAGCATGTCATCGGCGTATCGCATTTGCCAATTAGAGCTTAATCTTTCAGACCTGATGAGCTCGATGGTATTTGCTACTGTAGAAAAAGTAGCAACATATTCTAACACAAAATAAATATACTATAAAAATATATTTAATTATAGATTTAATAAAACTAATTTAATGTTATAGATATTATATTATATTTGTCGATAGACTTATACATATTTTGGTTGGTTTGACTTTTAACTAAAATTAAAAACGACTTATAATTTAAAACTTAGTTCGTAGAGACCGGTACTACTAGTATGCATGCAGGAGGTAGCTAGAACGAAGGAAAGTTCATGGAAACAAGGCAATGGAAGCAAGGATATATGTGTTCGTGCATGACATATTGGCATTGGCAGGCAGCCGGCGATCGCTAAGCTTTTTCTTCCGCGGCGGTCTGGCTGGCAGTTGCTGCTGTGAGAAAGGCAGGCAGATTGTTGCTCCACATGGGCGCTCACATGGATTTTTGATCCGTCGACTGAAAGCTCGGTTTGGGCGCCTGCCCGCCCGCCTCTCTGATCAGTAAACGTACTGCAGTTAACGACGTAGGGTAATAGTAGATAGGCTAGCTTTCGATCGGATGAAGTTCCAGTTAGTCAGGTTATATACCACCGTTATTTTTTCTTTTTCCTTTTCGCAATGCTTGGAAGGACGAACGATACCAGCTAAATTTTATTAAGAGGAAATGGAGTTGCATATTTTGCTCCGCAACAAGGTTACGGTTAAAACCACCGGTTTGAATGCGAGCGTCTCATTAAGAAGTATGTCTTATATATATTTGATATATATTTGGTCACTTGACTATAGTCTTGATCTGATTTTTGTTTAAAAAAATCAGATCAAGATTATAGCACTAAATCACATCCAAAAACATGGTGTCTTACTAATGAAATGTTATATTTGGATTGATCCGGTTTTCCTATTTTTCCTAGATCTGTTTCTCCCAGTATTTCTCTCCGAACTGCTCCGATCCATCCTCCTCCCTCCCTCACATATCATATCTCCCGTCACCGGAGGACCAATCTTCGTTATCCTCAACACCGACATCAATCCCTATTCCTCTTCCCCTTTCTTACACATGATTTGGGTACATTAGCAACAGTGTGGTGGCTAGCGAGGCCATGGGGCTATCGCAATTGATAAGGTCAGCCAGGAGGTAGGCAGTTGTTGTTGCAAGGTTGATGCTGTCGTGGCTAAGAAGGGAGAAGAGGGAGGAGGCGAGGCCAAGGGGGACGAAGTTCGAGGCACCGACGATAGTATGGAGGCAGTCATTCTCAGTGTGGATGGCGATGTACATCGTTGATAAAGTGGGCAAGGGGTGGTCACAAGGTGCTTATGCGGGTCTCAAGGTTGTCGCATTGTGGTGTGTGTAGATTTGTCATCCTTAATTGATATTAGATATCAGACTTGATATCTCGGGGTATCATGACTTATACCCATAGGTATAAGGCTTGGTACCCAAACACCAAGGTCTAATACCTAGATAATAGCTGGTATCCATACGTACTAGGTATCACGACACGAGAAAGGAGCGCACACCGTCATTGCTTGGCCAGTCAGCCACCTACCGCACTGACTCCTCTCGATACTCTCCCTCCCTCTCTGCTGTTGATGTGGCCGATGAGACAGAGAGCTAGGGAATGTAGGTGCTTTTCGCCCATGCATGGAAGCTCAGCTAGATAATGGAGGAAAGAAAGGGGAATCACTAAAGTATCTCGTCCCCTAGTCTTTCTTAAAATTTATTAAGAAGCAAAGAAGGTATTATAAATTATAACAAACATGGTTGTTATTTTAAAAGGCTTTTAAAGAGAGTGTTTCCACGATGAGGCCATACATAAAATAGAATATACCACGAGAGGATCCAACACGTTTGATATATACCCGCCCACTTTCCATCCATTATTATTGTTTTGAACTCTTTTATGTAGTGTTTGTTCTTCCCACGTTGGTAATCCTAGTTCACTACAATTACTTAATGTACGTACGCCAAATTGCCAACGGGGACCTTTATTGCTACACACTAGCACATCTCATTGATCATCTTCTTCTCCAGCTAGCAGGAGAGACATCTCGATCGATCGACACTAATTGTCGTATCTCGTCTCGTCTCAATCTATCATTGATCTCTCCATCTATCCCCAAACATGAATTGCACCATACAATAAACATCAACCATATATAACAAATTAATCATCACAGTTTGACAAAAAAAACGAGGGAACTTGATCAACTAGCTAACATGTACCATAATAATCATATACATACAGTGAGAGTACCACTCATCAAGAAGAAAAATGGTCCAGAGTAGATCTCACCAAAAGCGGTGTACGGCTGAGATGCAATGCTACAAGAACGGCAGAGATGGGTGGCGCCACCGTGCTGGTATAATTGTACCGGCCGGCTGGCCGGAGAGATGTAAATAATACGGCAAATGCGATGGATATGCATGTATGGCAAGACGAGGGCCACATCTATCCCACACATGGGACGGTTTCCTTTTTCCTCCATATGTCTCTCTCTCCAAAAAGTCCCAATTGACAGCCATATATGTTCACACATGCATTGAACTCTTATGCGTGAACATAGATTCTAATCTCTCGAGAAAATGTGCGTACGTACGCCTTAATTACATCTTTCTCAAAGCAAATGATTCTTCATTTCAGATTCTTTTATATCTATTTGGATGATTTTTTTTATAAAGTAGATTAAAATCCGGTCTCTATATTCAAATTGGAGAAACACCCAGGGGTACGGTCTTCCGACTAGCTCCACAAGGTGGTGGGCTAGACGATCTGGGTTCGAAACCTCATCCATTTTAATTATTTGATATTAGATCTTTTTCTAATATTTGTGTCTCTATATTCAAACTGCATGCATGTACATAGCCTAATTTGGATGATATTTGAGCAAATGAGGATACATCCTCTGATCCTCACGAGCGATTAAAGAGTTTCCCATGCATGGCTGCGTCTTCTTTGGTCTGGATTTAATTTGCTTTTGAAAAACTAGAGAAGCTTAATTGCAAAGAAGCGCACGCAATTTTCATGCTAACATCTGTGCTCAAAATGTGACTTTCAACTTTGTTGTTGATGACTTTTTCAATTGAAATCATTTAGTATTTGAAAATGTTGTTTGAAGTTGTCATATTTTCAAATTCAAATTCAAACTGTTCAAAAAAAATGTTATATAGAAAAATGACCAAACTAAAAGTTGTAAATCTTGATAAGTTATACAACTTTGTTGTTGACATTTTTTCCATTTGAAATCATTTACTACCCGTAAAATTATTTTGTCTCATAAAATAAATTATTATACTGCACTTAATTATTTTGCTATAGTTCAACTGACAAATATAAACATTTCATATGAAAAATGAAAAAAATAGTCATCGGTGACGGGTTGTAGTTAATGCCCGATAGAGATTAAGTATATAGCCCGTCACTGATGAGTCATCTATGACGGGCCTAGTTGTTATCTTAAACGGGTCTCAAGTTGGTGTCCGTCACAGATGACCATCATCTGTGACGGGCTACAACTTGAGGCCCGTTTGAGATATGGAATGTTATCTCAATCGGGTCTAAACTACGGCCCGTCACTGATATGTGTCATCCGTGACGGGCTTAAGTTTTATACCCATCTAACATGTCTGTGCGACCATATCTCAATCGGGCACTTTTCAGCCCGATTGAGATGACTTTCTTGTGACGGTCTGCTATTTCTATATATATTAGAGCCCGTTACAGATAGAAGTATCTGTACTAGTACAAGTAGCTAGAGTCCAAAATTCTTTATCCACTGATTAATCCCAAAGAATCACAAGCTAACAATGCTGCCTTCCCGTGAAACATGGGGGACGTGTCTGGTACGGCCGTATCCGTTGTGTTCACAGTAATCTCGACAAGCGCACGCACCTGTTCACTGTAATCACAAGGCAAATTGTAGTGGGCGCATTCCCTTTGGCTAATCTATTAGGAAACTCGGCAAGGATGGTGTACAGCATATGAGAGCTAGGTTCAGTGTTTCACTGAATTTAAATCTGTTCTCTCTGCGTACTAATTTTAAAGCCTTCTTTTTTCAGAATAATTTTGGATAAAGTTTTTGTGTCTTATTGGAAATTATGAAATATAGTCTGATAATATAACTGGAGGAAAATCTATAAAGTTAAATTCAGCAATTTCAAGAATTCATATGTTTGTTATGGATAGAGGGAAAATCCGACTGATATATTATTGTTTTTTGCCTAGTCCCTAAAAATACCACATGCAAGGCTCTAGCCCGCATCGCCCACGCATGGGCGTGGGGGAGACGACGCGGGGCTCGAGAAACCGCCGACGAACTCCGGCATGGCGGCGGATCCAATACCCACGGCCAGATCCCGCGTCCCTGCTCGCATCTGGCCAGGGTTGAGCAGTCGGCACGGTGTGCGGCAGTAGGAGGCGACTCTAGTGCATGGCGGCGAGGGGCGACTCCGGAGCGGCTGCACACGACGGACGATGTCAGGAGGCTGGCGCGGATGGTGCCGGTGCCGGCGGCAGCGGGGTGGCAACAACGGATGGGAGGGAAGATGCATAGTCGGCTACGGTGGGTGGTCGGCAGCGGACGACGATGCGCGGAGCAGGAGGTCGGTGTCCATGCCATGGGATGGTCGGCAGGAGGCCGACGCGACGCGGATGGCGATGGAAAGAAGCCACTGTCGGCAGAGGCTGGTGCTGTGGCTGCGCGTCAAAGGAGTGCGGCTGGTGGTGACTTCTCTATCCAGCAGGAGACCTTGACACGGGGGAGCGGGGAGATTACGGGCAAAAGCCTAGCCTCTCCGGGCCAGCATTGATGATGCTTGCGGGCGTCGCTTTCCCCTTGAAACGTTGTTGAGTTATCTCTCCTGCCCTTTGATGGATTCCTTTAAGTGAAAACTACGTCCTGACCCTCTCGATGTTGTACTCTTTCTAAAGGCATCGTTTAGAATATCCATTTCCTTCGGGGTGTCGTGTTCCTGTGTCATTAGTAGTGAGTTCTGGTTGTAGGTTGTTTCATGGGTTGCTATTTGGCGTAGACGTGTCAACTCCGTTGCTGGTGCACGCGCCTGCGGCAGCTGGCGCTTCTGTCCAGCACACGTTGTTTTTTCCCCTTTTTTGCGAATTTCTAATGTATTTTAAAATTTGAATCTTTCACCTCAAATTTCAAAACATTCTATTGAAAACTTTCATCATGAATTTTGAACTCGAAATTCAAAACTTGCATCTCAAATTTCAAAACTCCCAAATCAAAATTTAAAACTTTAAACTCAAAATTTAAAACTTGAATAAATCTTGACCGGAAAGTTTTTAAATCTGAGTTGAAAGTTTCAATATTGAGTTAGAAGTTTTCAAATCTAAGTTAAAAAAATTTAAATTTGAGTTGAAAGTTTTTAACGAGATAAGAGGAATAAGATTGAACAAGGTAAACGCTACTTCTCTTCCTAGCTAGTATGTGCTAAATAGGATTTCTCGGTTGTTTCTCTTGTGGCTGAAGAGATGAAAATCCTATTTTGTTAACCAAGAATTCACATTTGAGTTACGAGGAGTGCAGGACGGAGAGATAAAGAGCTCTTGAAAACTCATTCCATGTTGATATTATTACATACTTGCTTATCATCTGTCTGTGCAACAAGCAGGGGTGTCACTTGTATTACTGAAAGTCGAAAAGATATGAAAACCAGGCTTTTAGCTGATGCTACACGCTTCGCAAAGTTCAGAAGTCAGAACTAAAAAGATTCAGAGTGTGAAGGACGCTGCCGAAGTTCACTTCCATTATGGAATCAGTCCAACCTCCATTATGGAATCAGTCCAAGCTTAGTAAGAACTGTGACTTTAAAGACATATAACTAATTACTGTATCCGTTCACAAATATTTGTCGTTCGGAAATATTAAAATTTTGAACTTAGACCACCCATCATTTTATAAAATTAACAAATATTTCAGAAGATAACGAATGATCAAAGTGTGTTAGCGTTCTCAACGTAAGCATTAGTATTCGTCCATCGTAGTTTAATCATCTAAAATTGTTGCTCCCTCCATTCTCGTTTTAATTCTTTTAATAAAACTTTTTAGGTTTGATCAAATTTATGTAAAAGTTTAGCAACATATATAACATCAAATTAGTTTTTTTAATGTAACATTAATATATTTGTTTTGTGTTGAAAATATTGCTATATTTTTTTATAAATTTAGTTAAATTTAAAAAAAATTGAATAGAAAAAAAGTCAAAGCGACTTACAATGTGAAAATACATGTGAAAATACATAGTAGCAATGAAAGTTGAAACACAAAAAGCCAATAGTGACAAGTAGTAATTAGGAAGGAGTAAATAGTTAATTGTTAATCCCTACCCTTTCTTGAAGCGGCAGTGTGATGAATTAGTCGCAGTAAGCGGCTCGGCCAAGTCCAAAAATTGGCGCGACGCCGAAGACCCGGCGGCGCGCGCGTCGCGCCCGCCGTTCGCTACCACTCCATCAGTTTACTCGCCCAGCGCGCGCGCCCGCCATGTCAAGAAGACGATGACACGTACCACCTCGCCCGCTCGACGAGCCGACCGTCGCCATGGGAGAGGAGGAGCAGAGGCGTTCGACGGTGACCGCCGCGCTGCTCGTGCTCGTGGCCTGCAACCTCGCGCTCGCGCTCTCCGGGCTCTCGCCGCCGCCGCCGAGCGCCCACGACGACGACGCCGCGCGCGTCGAGCCGGTGGGGTACCTGGCGTCCGTGGCGTCGTCGGTGCTCGCCGCCTGCGTGGCGTCATCGGCCGCGCGCCATGGCCGGCGGCGGGGACGCCTCTCCGTCGAGGCTGTCCTCTGGGAGGCGCGGCGCGCGTGGACGCGGCCGGCGGCGACGGCGCTATACGTCGAGCTCCTGACGACGGCGATGGCGTCGCTCCTGCTCACGCTCAG
Source organism: Oryza meridionalis (assembly GCA_000338895.3). Lineage (NCBI taxonomy): Eukaryota > Viridiplantae > Streptophyta > Magnoliopsida > Poales > Poaceae > Oryza > Oryza meridionalis. Next base: position 27,219,606 of record CM002529.2, read on the forward strand.
GGCGTTCCTGGGCGCGGCGGCGGCGACCGGCGGCGGCGCGGGAGCCGAGCTGGTGGCCGTGTCGGCGTCGGCCGCGCTCGTGGCGTGGCTCGGCCCGGTGCTGTTCGCGCACTCGGACATCGCCTGCAGGATGAGCCTGGTCGTCGCCGCCGTGGAGGACGGCTACGAGGGCCGCGCCGCCGTGGACAGGGCCGAGGCGCTGGTGACCGGGCGCAGGGCGCGCGGCATCGCCGTCGCGTTCGCGGCGAGCCTTGTCGAGCAGGCGCCGTCGCGGTGGTGCGGGGACGGCGCGCCGGCGTTCGTCGTCGTCTCGGCCGTTCTCGCGGCGAGGCTCGCCGCGTGCTACGCATGCGCGGCGTTCTACTACCAGTGCAGGGCACGCCATGACAAGAACACCAGTAGTGTACTCAAGCTTGCTGAATCATCAATGGTGGATGAGATGGAGGCAGATGCGATGGACAGTGTACTCGGCTGCTTCAGATTGACGTAGCCATAAGCCCATAACAATCACGAGCAAATTCTGAAAATGGGCTCTAATCGCTGGATGATGTCCTCTCGTGTAATTTTGTTTTTCAAATCCAACACAAATAGGAGTAGTTGTGAAATCTTTTGAAAAGAAATTCACACAATGACGTGTAGAGTATAGTAATACTCCTATATCAGTCCACCAAAAAATTAAGTTCAAACTCGAAAAAGGACACATTTATATCTCAATGTGTAAGACTATAAGTTGAGTTTGGATCTAATATTTTGTGAAGTGGTATATATATGTTGTAGAAAGATCTACTACTAATCTAAGCAGATGATAAACATTGCATCAGTAGCCGGTTTCGTCGAACTGCCACAGGTAAAAGCACCAAGCATCGTGTAGGTTGTGTACCTTTCGCATACTCCCTCCGTCCCCAAGAAGAATCAACTTCTGCAGGGTGTATGTCGACTAGCAAAGCTCCCGTGCCACCAGTAAACACAAAATGTTTGTTAAACACTGCCTTAAATCAGCAGATAACAAGCAGGTTTCAGAGAGGTAGACATGCAATCAGTGATTGACAGGGAATGGCAGAATAGTCACAAGTAGGATAACATGAATGATGAAGGCACAGAACATGGAGAAGTTTGAAAAGACCCACTGGCCTCAATACAATCTACAAAGGAGATTCTGGTCAGTCAATCGTGCATTAGAATTTTTCAGATGAAGAAACATTGCAAGGATGGTAGTTTCTGTTTGCCTTCATAATAAGATAGTACAATAGCTTCTAGATGAAAATGTGATGGTAGTACCCTTAAAGCTCCCCAAGATAAATCTGCTTGTCACTGCCGCAAGATCCAATGACGGGCTCGGTGGGATGGAATGCGGTCTCGTTGACAGAACCGTTGTGGCCAGGAAGCTTGTACAAGATCCGCCTTGATGTTGTGTCCCAGATGTAGACCATGCGATCAGCACTCCCGGCAGTGACCTTGCGATTATCAGGGGACCAGCTACACTTCAACAGGTTCTTCTCAAAGTTATGCTGGAGTCCTGTGAGGGTCTTGATGTTCCGGTTCTCTGGAGCGTAAGGGCGCAAGTCCCAGATTTTGAGCTCATTGTCCATTGCATTGGTAAGGAGATAAGACCCATCTGGACTAAGCTGCATTCCGGTTATCATGTCCTGGTGTCCTTTGAGATACTCTGTTACTTCATTCTTGCGGAGATCCCACCATTTGACATCATTGTCCAGGCCACCAGTGAAAACCTTATCTGCTGCCTCTGAGAAGCTGACGGCTGTAATCTGGTACTTGTCAGGAAGTGTTTGTATAGCACCTCTTTGACGCAAATCCCACAGCTTTGCTGTTCCATCATCCGATCCACTCACAACCAGAGGTGGCCACTTTCGAGCCGGGCAACATGAGTTGACAAAAGATGAGTGCTCGGCCATCTTCTTGACTTGCTTGCCAGTCTCAACGTCCCACACTCTCACAGTCTTGTCAGGGCTTGCAGAGATGATCTGAGTCCCATCAGTAGTCCATTGAAGGTCAAGAACAGCATTCTTGTGCCCTCTCAGTACCATGTAATTCTTACAGTCACCATGGACATACCACAAGAAGATATCCTTGTCATGGGAGCCTGATGCTATCACAGTTCCTGCAGGGTTGAACTTCATACAGTACACAGCGCTCTGATGGCCTGTGAGTAGCATTATTGGGGCCTCCAGACTGGATGTACGTTGCTTCCCACCAGGTCCAAGAGCTTGATTAGGATGCTGTTGAATGTTAGCCAGCTCCATTCCTGGCCTTGGGGCTGCAAGAGCCAAAGAATTGTTGCCTGGGGGGAACATCTTGAAGTTGGAAGTTAAGTTCCTGCGATCAAGAGAGTTATAAGATGACTAGAAGAATTGAACAGCCCACTTCAAGTCCTACCTACACAGGTGTACAGAAGAATATTGAAACAAACAGAAAGGATAACACCATCCTTCTTCCAGCACACAAGCAAGATCACAGCCAGTACATACCCAGAGCAAAAACGATTGAATTGCTGTACAAAACCAATGGATAGTGGGTGCACCGGGCTACAGTTTCCAAATTCCAGAGACAAATATGCATATGTTGGATGTATTAGGCAAAACTAAATTGGATCTCATGTTTGGTGCAACACCCTGGCTATACATGGAACCCCCACAATTGCAGATAACAATTGATACAGACCATTTGTGTCTTCAATATATGTCTAAGTCACAAAAGTGGTCCAATTAATACAAAATTAGAACAGTAACGGCAAAAACAAATTATAGGTGAAGTTTGAAAAAAATAGCTAACTGCAGATGAAACCAGTTCAAAGTAGCTTGAATAGTTTTATCAATCAAATTGGCAGCACAAAGGACAAGTGAAAGCCTTGGCAGGGATACTGTGGGCACAAGGATATACACACACAGACTTAAATCAAGTATGGCAGCTTAGTGAATAGTGACATGATGAACAAATTGAGTACAACCATTGGAAGATTAATATACAGCTTAAAGTTTTTGGCCTAGCAAAAGCAAGCACATGGGTCCCTTCGACTGGGGCAGCCGTGGCAAGTGAAGTTGAACTGGAACAATTTCTGGTCTTGTTCCTGTATCTGGAAAACTCCAGCAAAATGTTCGTGCAGCTGAATAATACTACAGTGCGTGCGAGGCATTGCAACATTTGGCCAGGACAGGCTGGTTTATGGAAGCATGCTAAGCACACAATCTTCCTTTTAGAGTAAAATTAAAAGCCTGGATCAGTTACTTGTCATTGACTTCCACACTACAAACAAAATGCAATTTACTTCGAATTGCTCACATCTCATGATGGGGGATGAAACAAATCCATGGATAATACACAGTTAGAGTACATAGTAGTTAGAGATGTATTAGGATAGGATTGATTTGTTTGGATTCCTTCCATATCTATAATTCTTCCTTTTCTCCTCCTCATGTACTCCTATATATACCGGCCCCCTGAGACTCAATACAATCGTCCCATGTTACGCAGTATATCTCTTCTATACTATCCAATATACACAACATGGTACCACCATTTTAGTATTGACACCTACGGATTTGGACTTCGAGCATCAAAATCTGGACTAGAATTCCTTCAAAAGAAAATTAAATCCTCTACGTTGGCCATACGATTCAAATCAACCGCAAGGAAGGAAACCCTACAAGCACAAGGGGGCGGGGCAAGGGTTTAAGCTGCGTCCGTTTCTCATCTAGGGGAACTACTCCATGCTCTTGAAATTCCTACGCTCCAGAGTGCAGAAAACGTCGCATATCCCATAAACACTAAGCATCTCCCTCTCCCCTCTCTCTTGCTCAAGCGGAAATCCATACACACACAGTTCCAACACATAACAGAATCTGCGAGCGGGGACATCGAAAGAGAGAAGGACACAGCGCCATACCCGGAAGGGAGCCCTAGCCGCCGCTACTCCTGCACGGCGGCGAAGCCGGGGAGAGCGCGCGCGCGCGGCGGCGGGAGGGGGTTCGCCGATCCGGCCGCCGGAGAGGGAGGAAGGAGACGAGACGAGGGAGGCGGCGCAGCAGAGTGCGTGGACGAATCGGGGAATTCGGGATGCAGCGTCTAGTGAGTCGCGTGAAGCCTCAAGGATTGGGCCGCGCGGTGGCGACGTGATGTGGGCCTAGATCTTGTGATGGGCCTCAAGAGAGAGATAGACAAGGAAGTAGGGGCGGACATTTGGTCTAACCGAGAAATTCGGTTCGGTTTCATGGTCTCTTTGAAAATTCGGCCTTCGAAATCTCGAAACCGATCGGTCTCCAACAAAACTCAAGACCGAACAATTCGGTAACAAAAGTTTAAACAGCAGATCGAGCACGATTCAGACAAAAAAAAATCAAATAATCAGTACAAGAATCAATGATTCAAGCAATTAGGCCGCAGATGACACACTACAAATTGGTATCACCAGCAAATAGAGCACAATTCAGAAAAAAAAAGGAAGCAAATCGAGCATAGTTTAGAAAAGAGAAGACGCACGCACCAGCCTCTTCCAAGTTTTAGCCCCGAGTTCTCCAATGAGGCAGCGACCGGCGGCGGCGCACAGGCACTTTCGCCTCCGGGGTGCGGCCGGCCGGCTGGAGGCAGCGCACGACGATGGAGACGGAGGCGGAGGTGGGCTGGAGGCAAATTGGAGACAGCGCACGTCGATGGTCAATGGAGGCGGAGGCGGATGCGGGCTGATTGGAGGCGGCACACAGCGATGGAGGCGCAGGCGGGAGGCGGAGCCACGGATGCGGGAGGCGGCGCACCGCGCACGGGCGAGCACGAAGGAGTCGAGAAGTCAGAAGACGCGTGAACAGAAAGAGAAGACACCGATGCGGAGCCGGAGGCAGTGTGACCTCTCTGCCTCTATCGTTTATAGTGGACTTATTGGGCCAACTAGATCTATTGGGCCCAATTCGGTTATTTCGGTCAATTCGATTAACCAAGACCACTGACCGAATTGACCGAACAAATTTCGGTCTTTCACTGGTTGAGACCACTGACCGAATTGACCGAACAAATTTCGGTTTTTCATTGGTTGAGACCGAATTTCTCAGTCTTTTCGGTTCGGTTTTATTCTGCCCACCCCCTACAAGGAAGGTGCTATCTCGGTTTTTATTAGCACGTTTTTTAAACTGCTAAATGGTGTATTTTATACTCCCTCCGTTTCGAAATGTTTGACACCATTGACTTTTTAGCACATGTTTGACCATTCGTCTTATTCAAAAACTTTTGTGATATATGTAAAATTATATGCCTATATAAAAATATATTTAATAATGAATCAAATGATAGGAAAAGAATTAATAATTACTTAATTTTTTTTAATAAGACGAACGGTCAAACATGTTTAAAAAAGTCAATGGCGTCAAATATTTCGAAACGGAGGGAGTATATAAAAAATTATATAGAAGTTGCTTTAAAGTTTAAAATACTTAAAACTTAATTATTCATGTGGTAATGGTTTTTTTTTCGGCGTGTCAGTCATTAACCTTTATCCACCTTAGCTTCGAACCTGCTACTTCCAAACGGTCTAATTTGAATCAACAAGCTCTGCCGATTGCTGAATAAGTCGAGAACAGGTGATCGGAATGAACAGCACTCTTGAATCAATCTTCAGTTAGAAAAAGTGCCCAAGCAGTCAGGTATAACCAAATAACTGAACTCATATTCTTACTATCATGTTGTGCCATCGGCTGTAGCAGCCAACTGAACTTGGGGCATTCTTGGCCTGTTTGAATTTGGACTTCTTTTTTATCAGTTCCTGTGCATTTGTGCTTAAATCGCAGGAGGCATATGACAAGCTGTTTCGCTCTTACTCCTGACACAATTATGTCAGGGTTCTATTGAGCTCCAACCCAGCATGAGTTCTACTGAGCTACAGCCTACATCATACAGGTCTCTGGTTAGCAACTTAGCACCAGTTTTTTATATGGTAATTATATGGCAATGAACTAATTATGGCCTGATACACGTCCGTCAAAAATCAGATGATTGCGGTCCTCCACCTGCATTTTCATTGGGACAATTGTGTGCTGTGATTCTCCATCGTTATTACTCCCGAGTACTATTATTCTTCCATTTTTCCCCGCAAATCCATCAAACAGACCTCGAGGGCAGGAGATCAGATGCATCGAGCAGATACGACTTACGACGCATGCATAACAGATTGAGTATATAGAAGCCTAACGATACTGGTTGATATCACGACAGTGCTACCGGTATGTGGAACACAGGGATATGGCAAAACATGAACATTTCATTGCATGCTAATTGCAAGTCTAATTCAGTACGATGATTTCTCCACAAAAAGGGAACAGAATATAAACCATCTTGCAACAACAGTTTCTTGAAACGGGTCAATGAACTTTGGACGCCTACTTTAGAACACAGCACTATCCTCAATAATCTTCTGTTTTCTCCTTGATGAGTACTCCAATATATCCCCATGCTAGTCTTTCTTTAGCATCCAACCTGCCGATCAACAGAAGTTGCTATTAGTGCACTGCTTATACTGACATGAACTCAAATAGAAATTTCAATGGGCTAGTTTGAATAGGCAGGGAGAAGAAACAAGTAGACATCCTCTTCTAATGAAAGAGAATGATTTTGGTTCAATCTTCATGCCGATCCCCAAGTCTTACCAAGAGAACACCCAAACACTGAAACAAGGTTTAAGGAGATTCCGTATGCTATACATGGCTAAAAATGTATGAAAAAGAAAAAATGGCATGCGTAGGTAAAGGTATGAAAACACTCCGTGTTACTAAATCACATAATTTAAATCCATACAATATTAGCCAAAAACACAGGACTTCAATTGGATGTATTTACAATTCAATACAATAGCAGTATATTTGAAAGCAGGAGTTGTAATAAAATTTGTTCCTTCAATAAAAAAAGCAGTTAGGGCATAAATGTTTGCTCATGTATGGTAGTTGTATCCGACTCAGTCAAATGATTGCCCCAATACCCAGTGCATTGTGAATTTGTGATGGAGCGGGCAAAACAATCAGGCATAGCCGCATAGGGTACCAACATGGGATGTATGCATCAGCTAAGTGTATTCAGCATTGACAAAATAACTACAAAGAATCCTTGATATCCAGGGTTCATCAAGTTGTTACAACTAAGCCAGGTTCACATGAAAGCAGTTACAAATATCTTTTCTAGCTGTTGAGCCCGATATTCAGATGAGAGTAAACCCTACACAGATAGATCCGACCATTGGCGCTGGCACTACATAACAATTTGGGCAACTTATCACAAACATTGTTCACAACCTATATCTCCAGTTACATGCCTCTGATGAACAACTGCAATACAAGACCACAACAGCATGTCGAAATAAACAACTCAGCCAAGCTGTCTTCCATAGCTATAACTTAAGCTCAACTTCGACAATTGCGTCACGAAGTACAGAAGAAATAAATAACACGGACAAGTTGCTACGGCTATATTCATCAGAACTCCTACACTATTGGCGGGCTCATCTGTGAGTAAACAGTCTCCTAAAATATCAGCAAACATTTATCATTTATGACAAATTCTGTATAATCCAATCATGCACCACAAGCACAAGCAAAACCACAAAATTCGCAAGCAAACCGAACCATCATACTTTGGATAGGTCGAGATCTACCAGAACTGACCACATGCCAACCCCCACAGCCCCAATTTCACACGGCCACACCCACAAATTCACACACAGGCATGCACATCGCAAATTCACAAGGCAAAACAACTAGATCTAACTCTAACGGAGGGAGGGAACGGGCAAGCTGATGTGACATACCTAGCCGGACCCGACGATGATGTTGTTGATGGGGATGAAGATGAGCTTGACGAAGAAGCCGACGAATCCCATGACGACGAACCCGATCGCCGTCCGCAACGCCACCTTGGAGAACTCTGCAGAGCAAAGCCACCGTCAGATCTGGCGGAAACCGCGCCGAGGGCAGAGACGAGGCGAGGGGAGGCGCTCCCTACCCTTGCGGTCGGGCTTGTGGCAGCGCTTGACGAGGCGGACGCTGTCCTTGGCGAACTCGCGGAGGGGATCCACCACGGAGTCGATGGCGTCCATGGCGAGATCTCGAGAGGCGAGGCGCGCGTGGGAGAGGAGAGGAGGTGGACGCGGTCGGGGTGAGGACTGCTTCGCTTTTTGGCGAGTTTGTTCAGCGGATGGCTCCCTTTATAACCGCTCGAAACATTGTTCCTGTGTGCTCTTCTCCGTGACCCTCAGGGTAAGATGGTTTTCACTAAATTTCGGTCAAATTTCAACAGATTTGAATTCTTGAAAACCATAGAAAGTTTCACTCGGGATATGCTTTTGTCCCGCATCGATACCCTCTTTTCCAGACTCTACCAATGAGATAACTGCTCTCGCTCACTCTTAACTGTAAAAGCACACGGTGGGTGACATTGTGACAATACGATCAAGTGTAATTTGTGAACGAGCTAATTGTGATTACCGCACTGCAAATTAAGCCTGACGAACATATACTAGGACATGTTCGTAAAACCACCTTTTGCTGATTGTGGTAGTTACAGTAACACAATTAAGCAAACATACACCTTCGTGATAACCAAAAAAATGAGAACCATCAGTTGCTTACAGTTCTGGTCTGACCAACAAAGATCGTGGTTGCATTGTAAAGATCATAAATCTGTTTGGACCAATCGGGGTCAAAACGGGCATCAGATGAAGAAAGCGATCAGAATCTTCCTCTTTTATCCCTCTACAGTTGATTCAGCTTTCTTGACAATGGAGTCAGCATTCAGGTTTATTTGAGCTATGGATCCACCAACATGGTGGGAACAAGGTAAGCCTACAATCTGCTATGTACCCTAAAGGCAACAAGAACATGGAATCAGGGGAGCATCTGAGCCTCTGCAAATTGTGTGGAAGCCCAGAGACACCCCTCCACCTCACAGGAGGAAGCCATGTGGAAAAGAGGCAAAATTACTGCCAAGCAAACAATGTTTGCTCCAATTACAGTTTCAAGTAATCAATTGAATCAACCAACCAATATGAGATCAGGCATTCTTCCGATTTCCAGCTCATAGCCCTTCAGTTTATATCCATTCAACCCAGACAACTTGAGCTCATAGCCTTCCAGTTTATGCGCTCCACTGGTGACCACTGTTTATTGAGCATCAATACCATTCTGATCAGGAAAATTTGAGGTTAATCTTCGTCGCAAACCATCATGTTCAAGTGCATCAGATATGTAATTGACTTGGTCAGCTGTTTTAGGTCCTATGCCTTTCTCTGAAGCCATCATGGTACTAGATGCTGCGTCCCTTTGGCTACTGCTACTATTCATATCAAGAATTCCATTATTACTGCCATTTTCTCCTCCATAACTGGAATTATTGGCACCCAAAATCACATGCCCATTTTCATCATGGCGGCTGCTTACATTATCAACAGAAGTTGCTCTTTGTTGGTAAACAGTGCCAAAAGTCGTGCCACCTTCACCCCAACTTTCTTTTATCAGGTCTGACGGTACTGCAGCACCAATAGATTTTGGCTCCAAGGAAATGTTATAGCTGGATTTCAAATCATGGACAGAGCTTGCAGAGGTGTCCATGGCAGCTGACTCTCTGCAATGATTTGTGCGAAAACTAGGAGACAAGAATGGTGTGCCTCCTTCGCCATTTCGAGATGATGAAATATTACTTGATTTGCTGTTACCACTCACAAAGGATGATGATGTGCCATTACTAATTGACAAGCCATAATCACATTTGCCTGGTTTTCCCCTAGAACAAGGCCTTAGAAGGAAGCCACGATGTAAGAATGGCATGCCCCCTTGGCAATCTTTTGCCAGCAGGTTTGGGGCACATTTATTGTGATTATCTTCCGATGGTTTACCATTGCATGTATTATTCAGATCTGTGTTGCTTCCTGATGGTTCTTTGTAAGGTTTTGGATTGAAACCATTATAGGTAAAGCCAGCATTCTGTTTGCCCGCATGTAATGAGTTGCTGCTAGATAATGTATCACCATTCCCAATAGAATAGTTGCCGTTGGTGGATGTTGCAAACTTATTTTCATAGCATTGTGTGCTTGGAGAGGACGTGTTGCCACCATTGGTCAGAACTCCTTGCTCTGGGCAACTGGGTTCTCCATTGCAATGACCATTCAACTCTTGCGAGGAACCAGCACCATTGTCACCAGTTTGACATCCTTCTGCAAAGAATGAATTTATTCTTGAGGGTTTGTCAGGAAAACCAGGAATTGGTTTTCCCGCCAAACCATTCTCCAATGCCGGGACCAATGTACCATTCCCCATCACTCCAACTGAATCACCTAAGGCAGGCCTGCTCCATCTTTCAACTTCAACGCCAGCTTCAGTGTCAATTTCCATGTAGTCAACTGAATCAATACATGACGCAGGTTCTTCACACTGCTCTGCAGGGGAATGGACTAAGGATGTTTCATATGTGGAGTTGCCAAATTGCACAACAGATCCCATGGTGTTCGATTCTTCCAACGGAAAACCTGAATCTCCTCTAGTATTTTCATCAAGGGCATGCGATACCGTTGAAACTGGTGGGTGCATAATATCATTGTTAGTGAACTTATCTCTATCAAAGCTCATATGCATATCCAGGTCTGGCTCTCTGTCCATAGTATGCAAAGATTTGTTGTTGGATTCAAAATCAACTTCCAGATCTTCTGAGGGTTTCAAAGATGGCACACCTTCTAATGGCACATCCTCTTGTATCAAATGATTTTGTCCATTCAAAGGGCATACTTTCAACTGTTGCTGCTGTTTCATGAGTTCTTCTACTGCAATTAGTGGCCTTGGGCGAGCTGTTCTCCTGCAGATAATCATAAAGACAAAGCAGAGAATGTCAGATCCAGAACAATAAGCGTTGCTCTCAACATCAGACAAGTAATATTTGTTAGATTCCTGTGAAGAGGTTCATTAGTTGGAGAAAACAAAATATTGAGCATAAGAAGAAAAATGCAAACATGGTAAGATAAAAGAAAAAAAAGTGATTATGAAAGTTCTGTCATACAGTTGTTAAGCTAAAAAGCCTAAAACAGATAAGTCAACAACAGAGCAATATGGGAAGCAAGTCTGAGCTGAGCCTGTCTCGTTGGTAATTAAACAGTTCATACTTGATGATTTAGGTTAGGTTGCTTTAATAATGTACTTCCACTATCTTGCTACTGTTGTCTTGTTGATAAAGAATATCACAAGATTCAAAGAGTACGGCAAATTTAGAAGGTAGAATTTCCCAATACAATGGACATATGATGGCAACAGGCATTAACATAATCATTCTAATAGAAATTACCTGCTATATAGAAGCATATAAGCACCTTGAGCATGTACTTCCTCCTCATCAACAGCCATAACCTACAAACAAAAGTAGGCAAGTAGTATCACTGACTATGACAAGTATTCATATGGTCATATACTCATAACATAAAAGGTGAACACGTACCTTGCAGTCATCAATTTTATACCAGCGTCCTCGGTAATTTTTTATATAGCATATATAATGCCCAAAAAATGAAGCATTGAGCATATCCAGATGAACAACAACAGCATAGAGATCGTATTGGTCACTTCCATCAGTGCTACTCATGTATGGCGTTAGATCTAACTTCATTGGGAATGTAACTCTCTTGTTTAGCTTCCCAAATCTACCACTCTGTAATAACCATATGAAAGCTTGTTATCCAAGTATGTCATAATACAAGTATACAATGGCATTGATATAGTTACAACAAGCTGATGTCCTAACCTGGAATCTTTTCAGAGTAATTGTGAGGATATTTGGAGCTTGATAAACTGTAAGTCGTTTCTGTGCTTTGACATAGTCGCTGCATCTGTATAAAAGCAACCAATGCATTAGAGCGAAAAAAAGGAACATTTGATGTATATAGACAGAGGGAGAGAGAAAGAGAGAAGGAGCTCAATAGCAGACAAAATATAAGTGGTAAGGTGTGTATTAACAAATGTCCTAGTCCATATATTGGTGGGAGATGACACTATTACCATAAAATCTTCCTCAGGTTGAATTCGTGAGAATGGCAACGCTTGGGTGATTCCAGACAGTTATCATATTAAAAACACTCCATCTTAAACCAACTACTAGAATTTAGACTAAGAATGTGGCCACAAACTCACAAGCTATTTATATTGATTCAAATACTAGACCCAAGTTCAACTATTCCTTCCTATATATTATCGTCAAAGTAATTTATATTAATGAATTTTAGATGAGACTTAAGTGGACCAAAATGAGATCATTCTGTAGTGATCAATAGTAAGGAAAAACTAATCTCTCCAAAAAGAAGAGGAAAAGCTAATTTCAACGGATGGTCAAACCATTGCTTTCACTGATGGGCATAATTAAAACTATTATGCCCCTGCAGGATTTGGACGTGTGTAGATACCTGTGACGAACAAAATTGCAGAAAATATTGCTCACTTACCCATCACATTTGTACTTATTATCACCATCAAGCCACTCTACTGCAGTGAACTTATCTAAGCATTCTTCCAAGGAGTCAGCATCACCATGAATTTCAACTGTCAAGTCCATCATATTCTCATAGCGATTTGAGACCATTCCACATGCAGTACATTGAACCTACACATGTCCTTTCAGTTAGGCCATATTCATGGGAGTTTAGAGCGGATTGAAAAATAGGGTGCCAAAAAAAGCCAAACTCAAAACACTGTAGATTGAAACCCTAAATCTAACATCTAACAGAAACAGAAGAAACCTGGGATTGCAGACGACCACCAAATATGTGTTGAATAAGAGTCGTTTCTTGCGTGCTAGGGTCTACAGCCTTCTCACCTCCAAATTCATCAAGACAAGCAGATTGCATCTTATCTATTGCGAACCTATAAGTACAATGAATTATTCAACATTGGGAAGGCGGTTCAAAAGAGGCCAAGCTGACAAAAGATTAAGAGATAAGAAAATTCACCTCATGAATTCATGAGCATCCTCTTGTCTACCAAAACCAAGGTTCCCACCTATATTTGGCAGGTGAGAAAGAATGTTCTTCGGTGCAAATGGATGCATACTTTCACTTGCTCTTTGGATATGGCATTGCAGTTCGCACAAGAAACACCAATCTTCATGTCTCTTATAACCTGAAAGGTAGAGATGTTGAACATTGTTTAAGTGTAAAACTAGACTTCCTTACATAGTCATGGGAAGATAGCACTTACATTCCCTGCTATGGTCCATTCCTAAGAGATAGGCTGCAAGTGGCCTCGTACATGAAAGACATTGTAAAACGACATTTGCAAAGCAACTGCACAGATAAAACACAATATATTATGGATTTAAGGAGGCATTTGCAAAACAAACAGAAATAAGTGCAATATAGTACTGTTCTATTATACCTGTTGCCACAATTCAAAAGGCCACAAGGTAAATAATCAAGGTCCCTCCAGTTGCACAGCTTTAGAAATTCATCATATGGAAAGATGACCTGCATATGAAACATTAGTGAAAAATGTTAAACTACATAAATATACATTTTGACATGTCGCACACATGGTTTTGGATTAAGAGCACAATCATTCACCTTGTTTAATTTTCTACGGGCAGGTACTAATGAGATGGGACCAAAACCAGATAACTTATTTCTGTCTTCCTCGCCTCCACCTGATAGCTTGTCAGCAGGGCTTGATTTTTTCATTTGTTTGCACTTGAACTTGTGACCAGATTGCCAATGCTTTGACTGACATCCTTGAGAACTGAATAAGTGCACAAACTGATGTTCAGGTCCAGAAATATGGTAATCATGGTTATCAAAGATACTAGGGAAACAGGGTTCGGTAATTTTGAATCATGGAGTCATGTAACCCTTATTGGCAAAACAATGCAAGTCTATTCCAGTGCAGTAGAACCTTGAAAGATCAGATTATACAATGTTTTGCAATAATAAGATCATCCAAATGTTGGGCATGTTTGACTTATTGACAAAATAAACCTTACCATTACCGATTTTTTTTGTGAGGCAGAGCAATGTGGGGGAGTGATTCATCTGAAGCCATATTAAATTTGGTGTAGTTATCAAGAGTGTAATCTTCCGGAATTACCTAAGTTTGGTGTGGCTGTGATGTTGGAGTATGTTGGGTTTATCGCCTTAGCAAAATTTGGTGACGCCAAAATTTCACGACGCCAAAATTTCACAAGTTTGTAAATGGCAACAAACAAAACATACTCTACACCAAGAAACACTTTCTCCTGGTTTGACTGCACATACTGGCCAAAATAACAGATTAATCGTGGACTATCTGCTGTGATGCTTACTCATTCAAAAACCAGTAAATGAGAAACTAAAAACTTCACTGCAGGGTGAAGTGGTGAACCACATTCAAAGCAACAAACAAGAACCCGAATTTTCTCCTAATACTAGCAACCACTACAACACAACCAACCAATCCAATCACGCAAATTAGGCACAAGATCACCATAAGAGACAAGATCATCTCTCCACATATTCCATCCAAATGCAAGCACCCTCGTCAGAACACTCAAATCGCAGTACCCCAACAATTACGCATATCCGCTCACACGAACCACAAGACTCCGCAACACCAATTCCCCCAAGAACTTAAAGAAACAGCAGTAAAATCACAATTCACAGCCAGGACAACCATAGCTTGACCAAGAACCCCGTGCAAGATCCTGGTACCGTTGCCTGCGCGCCAGCCGCCACCCCCAATTGCACACAAGAAGTGACGAATTTCGCGGGGAAGGAACTAGGTGAGACTCTAAGATCGTATATACGGTACGAGACCACTACAAGTTACACGCGAAAAGGAGGAGGGAGAAGGGGACGCACCAATACCGCACGCGCTTGCACCCGGAGCACTTTTTAGTGGCGATGTAGCCGCACGCGGCGCAGGGCTCCCCGCCCCCACTGGCGGCGGCTTGCGCCCCCTGCGCCGCGCCGCCGCCCTGCTGCTGCTGCTGCTCCTCCCCGCGAGGCGTCATCACGAGGTGGTGGTGGTGGGGATGGTGATCGTCGTACGAGGAGGCGGCGAACCCCGCGGCGTCGACGACGAAGTACCTTGACGCGGCGCGGCGCACGGCGACGACGGCCGCCGAGAACAGCACGAGGCCGACCACCGCCGCCTGGATCACCGCCGAGAGGTCGAGGCCCAGCCCACCCGCACCGCCGCCGCCCCCGCCGCCGCCGAGGCCTCCCCCCAGCATCTAATATAGCCGGGCCCTAGGGTTAGGGTTCCCCGCCACGCCGCCGCCTCCGCCTCCTCCAACCATCCGAGCAAGCCTACCTGCAGGCGGCGCGGCCGAAACCCCTTCACCCACCGACTGACCTGTGGGCCCCACCACCACCACCACCACCCGCGAGTCCGCCGCCACGAAGAGGGTGAGAGTCCCAGCCGGAGCCGGAAGGGGGAGGAGGAGGAGGTGGAGAAGAAGAGAGAGAGAGAGAGAGCGCTTCCCGCTTCGCTCACTGGCGCGTGGGGCCCAGTCAGGTGGGGCCCAAGGTGGCAGCGGGTGTGGAACGAGTCAAACCTCCTCCTCTGCTTCTGCTTTTCGCCTCGGCCTGCGCGTCCATGCAGAGACGCAGGTTTGCTGCTGCTGCTTGGCAAGTGTGCCTGCGCGTGTGTGTTTATTATCAGGCGTGACAACGTTCGTGTGCCTGGTTTGGTTGGCTTCTCTTCTCATTGCAGTTGTTTGTTTATCTGAAAGAGAGATAGGGAGCTTTCTAGGGAGACCTCGATGGTAGCAGATACGAGATGCGGGAGAGAATATTTTTTCATCTGATGATTCTGGAAAAGAAACAGAAAGGTGAATATTGCCTTTTCCTCTCTCTTTTTTTTTTCATTTTCTGATTGAGCCCATCTTTAGTTTCAAACTTTCAACTTTTCCATCACATCAAAACTTTTCTACACACACAAACTTCCAACTTTTCCGTCATATCGTTCCAATTTCAACCAAATTTTCAATTTTAGCGTGAACTAAACACACCCTGAGACTATTCTTTCTACGTGCTCCTTAGAGCGGATACAATAATAAATTATAATTCAGCTATAAACATAATTTAAGGGGAGAGAAGAGCAACGAGCTATAGATTTATAGCCAACTGTAGCACGGACTACAAGATGCATGTGTGTATGACACCGACACGTGGAACCAGATATTAATTATATGGTATAGTATATTTATAGGTAACTATTATATGGATTGACTATAAATGATTTGAAGTCAATAGTTGGCTATACTATTAGTTCTAAAATGTAATAGTACTCGATTAGATACCACTACTACAAATTATAGTGTTTAATTGAGAGGATAGTTTAACGTCTAAAGTTATATACATTGTATTAATTATAGCTATAATGTTATTATATGTTAGTATGTTAGACTTTCCTCAATACTCCTAGAAGCTAACAATAAATACAAAAAGCATATATATAAGTACTATTAGATATTAAATGAAAAAAGACACATTTGGTTTCTCAACTATGGTCTTGATTTGACTTTCATCCTTAGCTATAAAAACAGTTAATGTTAGTCATTCAATTTTTGAAGCTGTTCATATTTCATTTTTAAGCATAAACGGGTTACCTTGAAAGTTTGTCGTCAAAAGCTCGGGCTTGAGAAACGGAAAGTATGCATGGTATTTTAAAAATGTGCTTTGTTCAACTTTAGTGAGTTAAGCACCAATAACTTCATCACCGCATCAATGATGCTTTCAAACTCAGGTTGCCTGATGCATTTGGGGTAGCTAATCTCAAGACCAGAAGACCTCGTTCCTTGACAGCTTCCCGTGTGGTGCAGTGAGGACTCCCAACGCCTGAAGCTCCAATAGAAAATGGGCATGCGTGAATAGGGTGCGTTGGGCGAAAGCTTTGCATGGTTGAAAGGCGGGCCGACGGCGGTGATATCCCTCAAGCCTCTTCTCTATCCCTGAAGGCGTCATTTTTTGCACGACATGTTCCTCTCCACACTAGAGCTCTAGGTGAAAACCTTATTTCTGTATGCGATGGTGGCGTCATTCAACCTCACTCCCCTCCTTGAACGCATCATCATTCTGCCAAAAAACATGGTTCTCCCCTAGCACCATGACTCCCAGTGCCCTTCTCCCCTCTCTAATTCCAAGTTTGAGGCTCTTCTCGTCATTGACTCAGCTGACATCAGTCTGCTACATCATTTTCTTTCATTCCCTATTTGTCAAATTGATGCCTATGCCGACATGCGTCTGTGCATGGTTGGAGTCAATATAGTCGTCGTTCTTAGCTTTGCTTCAATCGTCATCGTCTTGATCCATCATATACCCTGAGTATGTCATTTCCTTGTCTCTCGCTTTAAACCCGCTCTTTTGGCATGCTCGTTGATCGACAACGTAGGTTTGCATGTTGGTTAAGAGCCAAGCCTTTTTTCCGGTGGTCGTTATGATTTTCTAAACCATGCTTTTCTCTATCGCTGCTATTGATGCTTCCTCTACCAGTGCAATGGTTGCCTCTCCCCATTTCACTTTAGACTACTAGTTTCGTCTTCACCCTCTTCGTTTGGGTGTCCTTGGCCGCAACGTTCAGCTGCCCTCCACTATGGGGCCTCCTTCTCCTGAAGGGCGTTGGAGGATGTTGACCTGGCTGGTAATTTGTTAAAACCTAATTGAAGATGACTTAATGTGCGTGGTAGTGGATCTTCCTTCTTCGGGGCTTTCTTCCCTAAAAGGTTGCTGCAACCGTTGATCTAGATAGCAATTAGGTAAAGTCATTCTTAGATGACCTTAGACAACCACAACCTCCTATCGCAGGAAACTAAGCAAGTGCATGTGGCAGAAGGCCCTTCGACAATTTTCAATTTTGTGTGCTTCATGTTTGCATGTGAAGTGGATGCTTGGAAAGAAAGAGGAGTTGTTTGGAAGTTTGGATATACATGTTCTGGTGGGTGGAAACTTCAAGCACCTCCTCTTTCTTTGTGTTTTCTCTTCCCAGTATTCCCGTATAATCTTGTATAAGGCCTTGTTTAATTCGCAAAAAGAAAATTTGTGGGTGTCACATCGGATGTTTGACCAGATGTCGGAAAGGGATTTTTGGACACGAATGAAAACTAATTTCATAACTCGCCTGAAAACCGCGAGACAAATTTATTAAGCCTAATTAATCCGTCATTAGCACATGTGGGTTACTGTAGCACTTATGGCTAATCATGGCTCAAAAGATTCGTCTCGCGATCGATTTTCATGCAAATTGTGCAATTAGTTTTTCAGTTTATCTATATTTAATGCTCTATGTATGTGTCCAAATATTCGATGTGACGATTTTGGGAAAAAAAATTGGGAACTAAACGAGGCCTAAGATTATTGGAAGTATTATATGAATAGTGGACATTTTGCCTCCGGTGATAGAAATAAAAAACTCAAGAAGTCTGCCTTGCCTACTGCAGTTTCTTTCTCCTAGACCTAAGGTCAATGCTAGCAGAAGCAATGCTATAATTTATAACTACATGGTTTGAGAAGTGCCTTGCGTAATTAAACTAACTAACAACTACCTTTGCACTTGTTTATCTCCTTTTCTTCTTTGTTTTTTCAATTTAGAGATGACTTGTACTTGTCATCTTCACTGCTCTGTCTCCCCAATCGCTCTCACGCTCCATGTCCAAGTCTCCTGCCGGATACTGGGACACGCTTTCTTTACCTGTCTTTTTCCCCTCACACAATCTCTCCGAGGCAGATGTAGGTTGCCATCAGCAAACTGGAATCACAAATGGTAGTACAAAATATGTATTTCACAGTGTGTGTATATGTTTTGCAACGTTGACGTATACCCCTTCGGTCTCAAACTATAGTTATTTCTACTATTAAACTTTTGGAATCAGACATAGCTATTACAGAGTACCAGGAGTGCTTGCGGTGATGAAATATCCAAAATGCTCCTTATCTCCACAACCTCAACACAAAACTAACCATGCTAATTAAAGAAGGACAATCTATTTTTTTATCTCTCCCCTCAATTTCTATCCCCTTAATGTCTATGAAAAACTATGATGTAGTTATATTTTGAGATAGAGATGTGTTATGTTCAGTGGGTATGCTCTCTGGGTGGTATTACGTTTAATTTCATAAAAGTTTAGTGCCCATAATTACATGGTACTAAGGGCCTCACCAATATTTACTACCTACTTTGTGAATAAGAGTGGACCCTACGTTAGTGGGTATTAGTTATTGTTGTAGGTATAATGATAAAAGAATAAAAGCGGGTAGTAAGCTGAGTCCCGCAACTACTAGCTATGAGAGAGGGATGGGAGAAATTATTTGTTTATTCATTGTGGCTAGATAGTAAGCATATTATCTGGTATTTATTGCTTGCTACTCTATATAACCTATATAACCTGGTAGTAATAGTATTTTATTCCTTACTATTCACTTTATATGCACGTTGTGGATACCCTAATACAGATATAATTTAGTAGTATGTGTTAAGCGTGTGCTCCGTTCTTTGCAACTACTCGTACTAGATTACCATGTTCTTTGCAACAACTCGTTACTACTACTAGATTACCGTGGGTACACTTTTAAACCAATAAACGATAAGATATTATAAAAACAAAATCATATATATGAGTTTCTTTAATCAAATAAATCCGTTTTCTCAAGTTTATAATAATAGTTGATATTTAATTAGTTATATGCTAATTGAGTATTTTCTCAGGTAAACCAGTCGGCTACTCACTCAAACCTCCGCCTTCTCGTTTGATTTCACTGAAGATAAACATTAAGTACGGATATGTAAAATGAGAAATCCATTAGTATATAATTAATTGAGTTTTGATTATTTTAAACTTAAAAATTAGATTTATATGATATTTTAAATAACTTCTTCACTATAAAGTTTTGACATAAAATTTATCGTTTAATAGTTTAAAAAACACGCTAGGTTGTTTCTTAATTAGGAAAGAACGGGACGGAAGGCACGAGAGAGCAGATAGTAGCAGGCAGAGAATGAGAGGATGGGTAAGAGAAGTTCAGAAAAAGGAAAAAGTACACCGAAGGTCCCTCAACTTCTCATCGAGTTACAAAATCATTCTCCAACCATAAAACCGGATACAACGCATCCCCCAACTTACAAAACCAGTGCAAACTAGGTCCCTCAGCAGTTTTATCCGACGTGGCAGGTGACTCAGCGTGGGACCCACGTGGGCCCCACATATCAGGATGTCACGTCATCTCTCTTTCCCCTCTTCTCTCTTAGTTTTCTCCTCGTCTGGGTGAGCAGGCCGGCCGACGGGTTGGGGAGGAAGCCGATGGGGGCGGGCGGGAAAGGAGGAGGTTCGGCAGCCGATGGGCAGGCGGGTCGGCGGCGGCAAGCCGGCGACGGGTGGAGCGGAGGCGGCCTCCCCCACGCCATGGACGACGACGGCGATGGTGGCCTCGCTCTCCCCATCCCGCTCCCATTGGCACCATCTGCCTCCGCTCTCCCCTCTCCCTGCTCTTCTCCTCTCTCTGCCCTCCAGATGGTCGACGTCGACCGCCGCATGCCGATGCGGCCCGACCTCCCGCGCCCCTGCCGCTGCAGCCCCTTCCTCTCCTGCTGCGTGCCTGCCCACCGTCGGCCGGCCGCTCCGACCCGCGCCGTCGCCCGCTTCACCCACCGTTTGCCCGGTCCTCCGGCAAGCCGGTGCAGCTGCCGCATCGCCAGTCGTTTCCACGCGGCGGTGGGCAACGGCGCGCGGTGCCTATCGCTCCGGTGCCCGGACCCGTCCTGCTCGGTCACCGGTGGAACAAACAACAAAACTCTCGCATATCAAATTTGGCACGAGCTCACGCATAGCAGCTGAAAATTTACAAGCACAAAGATACTATCCGGCAATCCAGCCCATAGATGACGACGATTAATTTACAAGCAGATTAAGAACCAATTAAACAGTACACGAAGAAACTGGGAGAGAATTCAAAGAAAGATGAAAGCGAACAAGTCCTAGACCTTGCGGCTAGCTGGGCAAGGGCGCCGGCAGCTGGAACGGCTCCGGCAGCCGGATCTCGCCGCCTGCTGCGATCGACCGACTGCAGCCGAAGCAGCTCCAGCAAGCCATCACCCCAACCCCTTCCCTTCCTTCCCAACCTGCCGGTCGGCCTGCCCACCCAGACGAAGAGAAAACTGAGAGAGAAGAGGCGATGGGCGGAGCGGCGGCCTCGCCGCCGCGTGCCTCCACGCTCGCCCACGCCGTCTCCTTCGGCCTCCCTTCCCGCGTGGCAGCCGCCGCCGTCGCCGCCGCTCCGCCACGACGCTCACATCCGCCACCGCCGCCTCTCCACCTCCGCCCTTTCCGCCACGATGCTCGCTCGCCCGCCGCCTCCTCTCTGCCACGACGCTGGCTCGTCGTCTTCCCCTTCTCTCGTGTCTCAGCCGCCGCGTCGCCGCCGCCGCATCGCCGGCCGGCCGCAGACCTCTCGCCCTGGCAACCCCCTCCCCACCGCCGGCCGGCCGCAGACCTCTCGCCCTGGCAACCCCCTCCCCACCGCCGGCCGGCCTGCCGACGACATTGCATCCGAACATGTCGAGAGGAAAGGAAGGGAGAGGCTGGCCTGCGACATGGCATCCTGACATGTGGGGCCCACGTGGGTCCCATGCTGAGTCAGCCGCCACGTCAGACAAAACCGGGGTCAAAACCGTCGAGGGACTTATTTTGTACTGGTTTTATAAGTTGGGGGATGCGTTGTATCTAGTTTTGTGGTTGGGGGACGATTTTGTAACTCGATGACAAGTTGAGGGACCTTCGGTGTACTTTTTCCTCAGAAAAATGGTTTATTGGCCAGAATCGACAATCTGCAAGACCCAAGCCCAGCTGCTGCCCCAAAAGGCAGAGACAAGCAGTGACGACGTCAATCCTGGGAGAAATAAGTTTACTTAGGTCCCTTAATTTGTCGCCCAGTCTGATTTTTATTCTCAGTCCAGAAAACTAGATACAACACATCCCTTAACTTACAAAACCGTGTAGAAAAGGTCCCTCGGTATATTGTGCCCAATTTTGGATGACGTGGCGCCTACGTGAATCCCTTTGACTAGATCCTCATCCCACGTGGCATTGACGTAGCGCTTATGTGACAATTGGATCCTGGAAAAATAATAAAAAATCATGGGATCCACATGTCAGCTACACAAAAATAATAAGAAAAGGTGGGGCCCACGTGGTCCCACATGTCAGGCCCCCTCTTTTCTCTATCCCCCCATCTCTCTCTATCCCACATGTTGAGGGATGCGTTGTATCTGGTTTTTTTTGCACGGTTTTAAAAGTTGAGAGGGGCGCTGTATCCGTTTTTCTGGATTGAGGATGAAAATCAGGCTGGGTGACACATTGAGGGACCTAAAGTGAACTTATTCCATCCTGGGAAGGCCAGAAACTGGTGGGCTTTCTCCATGGGCCACGAGCTCCTCGTCGTCGTCGTTGTCCACGAGCAGAGACGAGCGGGTCGCCGTCGGCGAGCTCGCCTCGCCGCGGTCGACCACGATGATGATGGCTTCGTCGCCGGCGGTTCGAGCTCGCGATATGTTGCCATCTCTATGACTCTCTCTATCTCACGACCAAAGGCTTTCAAGACTCTCTCTCTCTCTAGCTTTTCAGACTAAAGTTCCGAAACATCAGAAGTATTCAGATTCTGAACCTGAACTCTCTCTAGCTTTTCCTTCAGGTTCAGAACTTCTAAAGTTTCAGACTTCAGACTCTTCAGACCTGCAGTTAAGGCCTACGAGGCCGAGCAATTTTTATTCTCATTTCTTGAACTGCTTCATGTAAAAATCCTATAAATTTCCTCCAAATTAGTCAGCTCGTAAAACCAGTTCAGGCAAGTTCTACCCATAGCATGCAGTAATCAGAACGATGAGAACCTGGACTGACAATTAATCAGCTACTAAAACTCATACAGTAGTACTAATACATTACTACTACTACAACATCTTACGGACTATTCCCCGCAAAAAAAAAAAAAACATCTTACGGACTATATATATCTACATAATTAGTACTACTAGTACTAATATTATATAAGAACTTGGGTGATCTACTAGTAGGGATCTCTGCAAAAATAACATTGATGAGAATGTGTGGTGTAGAGAGAGAGGGAGAGAGAGATCAGAGAGAGGCAATGGCGCGACCTTTCATCTCTTCATCACATGAATTAAGCACTCGTCCACACGGGGCTTGGAAGCGACGCGCCACCGCATGCAAGCGGCTACGCGGCCCAAGGCAGCTAATCCCTTACTAGTAATTAATTAACTCTCGATTACTACTTAATTTAATTTCACAATCAAAATTACTAAGTACTTCACTTATTACTTAATTAAGCTACAGGGGAGATCCAGTCTGAAGCAGACAAGCCCCTTTTGTCGCCGTGCCAGCTAACCACCACTGTGGGCTTGTCTCTCTGTCTCTTGCTAGTTGCTTAGTACCAGTATTCAGCTACTCCCTCCGTGGTAGATTTTGAGTTTTTCTTGCAACGTTTGACCACTCGTTTTATTTAAATTATTTTATAAATATAAAAAATAAAAAGTTGTATTTAAAATACTGTAGATAATAAAGTAAGTCACAAATAAAATAAATAGTAATTTTAAAAAATTTTAAATAAGATAAGTGGTCAAATGTTACAAACAAAAACTTAAAATCCTTTATATTATGGGACAGAGGGAGTAGTAGCTAGGATAAATTTTGGCTCACATTTGTTAATTTGTTCTTGTGTCTGCCTGCTTAAGGAACTTGTTGTTTCGTTAACCAAGAAACAAGTGTCAGTGGCAGAATGAACTGGATCTAAAATCAGTCTAGCAAGCAGTTTGTTTATGTCCACAATGCTATGTGAGAGCAAAAATAATTTTATCTTTTCGATAATCCAGTCTCTAGATTACAGATGTATAGACACCTAGCTAAGATAGTTCAAGGGTGAGCAAGTGAGTTAATCAGTATTTGAGAATTTTCAGATAGCAGCTGTTTGGCTTCATTTAAAGAACTAATTCAGGAGAGCTCCCAAGTGATCTTTTTTTTGTTGTTGTTAATATTTGTTTTTTCTGGTTTTGACAGCTCCATTGATGCTTATTTCGTGAACTGCAAATAACGTGTGTGCTGTGAATTGTTCAACCATGCATTGCATATGCTTATATGTAGCTGTATTTTGCTTGCAAATACTGGTGTATGCAGCTGTATTTAGCTTGCAGATGATTGCAATGATTTTTTAAAGACTAAGCCAGGTTGTTCAGATAAGCTAGATTAATCCATTATTTCCCAGTGGCCTTGGGATGTCACATAGTCACAGCTTATATGTGCTTTCGGCTACTCTGTTCATTACTCTATCCAATTATCTTTCCAAAGCAAACTAGAAATTATATAGTATAAAAGCTCCATTATTATTGTACCAAAAGTATGGTGCTGAGGTCTTTTTTTTTTTCTGAAGAATGTGTTGAGGTTATTTTGTACTCTAACTGTATATTTTTATACTACCGTGCTAGCAAGAGTACTGTAGAATTGAGCTTGCCAGGCTAAGGTTTTCCAACTGTGCAGTGCTGATCAAGCAGGCAAGTTGCAGACAACTAGACAGGTATAACAATAATAATATTTGCCACGAGATATAACTTGCAAGTTGAGTAATTGATAACTTCCAAAGCAAATAGTAGTGCCCCCAAAAAATTGCATTACAAGATATCCATTTGATTATTTATCCTTATTTCTGCAGGAGAAAACTTATATCACTTCTGAACCACAACAAAGAGGTATCAAGCCATGAAGGTATAATATATGATGCATTACCAAAGTCAATATAGTACTACTGGGCCTTTTTATAGACCAAAGGTCAGATGACCCAGCTTATATTTGAAAGCTGGAAACTAGCTTGACTGCTTGAGGCCTTGAGGTGAGTATTAGGTTGGCTATAAGTTCTCCAAGAAAAAAATGTGTTGATTTCTTGGAAATAAAATTGAAAACAATTACTGGGAGTTTTATACTTTTATATAGGCTCCTTTACAAGGATTAAAAGATACTCACAATTATCATTAAATATAACTAAATTCTCAATCAACTTTGCTGTTTGGTGTCATATACCTTTATCCATTTTATATTAGTCACTTCACTTGGGGCCTGGGGGAAATGACCTTAATAGATAAAATGCTCATACATAACTTAGTGCTAATCGATGCACATATATATATATTTCCATTTTCACGTGAACTGAAAATTTTAAAAAGAAACAGTACTCCAAGTAGTACTAAGTTTTTTTTTTCCTCTTCTACTTGTCCTCTGCCTCATCACCAGGCTAAGAGGCGTATGGACAAGCTAAGCATGTAGCGAGCCATGGAGGCAACCATCTTGCACGTTCTAAGATGCCAAAGCTTTAGTTACTGTGACCATTAAGAGCTCATGATAATTTAATTAACTACACAATTACTAGCTCATGATCTATTCCAGATGCACATGGGAGCCTCAGTGTGTTGCTTATTTTGGTGTGGTGATAATTTCTTTTGAAAAAAAAGAAAGAAAACAATTATGGCTCAAATGTTACCAGTAGTATATAATAGCATTTGTACTATTTGGTTTTTGTTTTAATTTATTTTTTCTAACTTTGCTCTAATGCTATGGTACTCTTGGACCTCTTGGTGTGGCCTTGTGTGATCTCTATGGACGCCCTTATTATTATTTTTTTTTTGGGGGGGGGAGGGGGGGAGTTGACTTTGTTTTGAAGGGGGAAGTTCTGCAGATGAACACATCAAGTTGCTCACATGATGATGAAACATAAAAATGTGGTCACATACCCACATGAACACTGTGGACCTTGTTTTATTTTCTTTTTTGCAACTAGGATGCTACTTAGTTTTCTTTATTAGCTGAGCTGGTTAGTGAGCCGCCCGGCCGCCAAATGTACGATAATATTTTTTTTAATATTATGCATACTGAAAAATGTTTGCATTTCTTTATCAGTTCAAGTGTCATGGTTTAAACTATTATGTTCGAGGTGAAACTCTGTTTTATTATATATGATATGGTATACTCAGGTCAATTTACACCCATAACCTCAAACTTTCATTTTGGCAGCTCAAAAAAAAATCCAGATATGAGAAAATTGAGTACTCATATATTAGGGTTAAATAAACAGTTGTACTATTATCATGGTGGATATATATATTGGCTAGTGCACCATTATAAGATGGTTTCTGCGTCATTCACAGTACTATGCTCACATGCTAGACTTTGTTTTATTGAAATTCTCTTCCTTTTCCCCAAAAGCAGCTTTGCTACATCCTCCATAGTTGGTGGCTAATAAAGCACTGTTAGTGGCCTGCAAGTAGTAGTGATTTATTTTAAATTAAAAAACCATTGTGTTCTCCTGGGCCTCAGCCTACTTGTCCTACTTCTTTTGTGGCAAGCAAAAATCTAAGCTGCCAGAGTGCAGTAGACAATATATAGATTCCTGGTCCCTTGAATACAAATTACAAACCCCAAATTGTAACCTAATCACCTGCACACTTTTGCAGAAGAAATGCTGGCAGTACATGACCTGGTTGCAGGCTTTCAGCCTAGCCAAAAAGATCACATATATTTGTCTAACCATAATTAAATTTGCCAAAAATTAAGACTTGGATGCAAATGCTAATCCCAGAATGTTGGTATATATTGCCGCATGTCTTAGGTTTTATATGACATCAGCTTTGGTGCTGCAGGAATCAAGCTGGCAGCACGTTAATTGTAATTAGATTATGATTACTTGGCCTCTTGCGAAAGCATTATTTTTGCAGGTTTCCTAAGCAATCAATTAAGAGGTAGAGTTAAGTACTTTAGACTTTAGGGCAGTTGCTTATATATGATGATACTTTGCAATTGGAACAGTTTCTCTGGGAACTGTTAAAACTAGTTAATTACCACTACAACTATCTGGTTAATTAGCACATAATAGCCAACTTGGTGAGTGATGGTGAATCATGCAAGTCTACTTGCAGGCAAGCATATTCAGTCTTTTGTCTTCTAAGATGTTTGTTCTTAAGAGCTAGCTAGCTAGCTCTGCATTCCAAACTAGCCAGTTCAATCAGCAGAGTTGGTCTGATGATAAAATATATATGCACACATATGTCATATAAAATCATCAGTTTTCCATATATTTGGAGATTGGTCAGGACTCAGGTGGATATATGTAGGGGTGATTGTGGCATAATTCACATCACAAGATGCTACTAATCTGTTCTCAGATTAACTAGAAGTCAATGGTGGTAAACTGGTAACTAAGAATCCGTCAGAAGTAGCTATAATAGTAACATGATTACATCATTATCTGAAAAAAAAATGATTACATGAACCCTCCATTCCGGCATAAAGGTGCTTAACTACTCGTAGGCAATGTCCAGGATTTCCTGCAGAAACTAATGCTAGATTCTCTCTTTCTACATACTACTATAAAATTCTGTTACACTTTGTATAGCTTTGTTCCTCGGATCCCCATGAAAGTTTGCAAGCTTGTCTTGCATCTGTTTCTTCCCTGAAGATTTCTCTTTCCATCCGGTGAGAATCTTGAACTAGTCATCTATCAAGCTTAGTTCAGAGTCATTGCAATTTCCTTGGTTCATGCTGCTTGCATGTTTCTGAGGAAGCAGAGATGGCTGGATGTATTCATTCAGAGTTGATACAGTGAACCTGTTTATTGTGATTTTTCTTATACAAGAGGTTGTATACTTGTTCATGCTTTTTTAAATCAGATAAAACCTGCAAGAATAATTATACAATTCATCATTTAACACTCATACCTTTAAGTGGACTTCTATCCTTTTTTTTTGTTATCCCATTCAAAAGGCCACAGCCATTGCAGTTCCTGTGCTAATGAAAGAATATATGCAAAAGAGGGCCAGCATTGTCAAATCTGGTACATAAATTAATTGAGGGAATAAAAAATATAATCCTATATCAATGATATATAGTGTAGATCTTGGTTTGTGTTCAGTGTGAGGAGTTAAATAAATGTTGCGATGGTTTTATTGTACGCATGGGCTCCCTCCATTTCACAGTTCTAGTTGTCTAATGCCTTTCGGACTGACCAAGGTACACATCACTAGATCCAAGAAAAATGAAATGCATGATGTAACCACCTAAGCCTATTCATATCATTGAAGTATGAATTTATGATTATTTATATATATTGGAAATATCGAAATATTAATTCACCATTCCTTGAATTGAAAAAAAAAATCCCAGAAAATAATAAAAGCGCAGTTAATAGAGTAGCCGAAATCTGTAATTTATAGAGCAATGCCTATTATCTAATTTCACTTAAATTTTCCAATCAACATTACTCTTGCTCTGTTTCCTGATCTCAGTTTTCTTTCCTTCACCCCAACTACACACTGTTAGGTTGTTCAGTTAACCCTAAATTTGTTCTCTTTAGTTTATAACCATACTAAAATCCATTATCAGATGGGCCATTATAAATATTAGAAGTATTTGATTAATTAACCAAAATGTATGCTGGTAGGGATCTAGTGGGGCAATGCTGGCGAGATGACAGCACCAATTATAAAAGTCCCACTGATTAATTAATATAGTCAATCAACTTGTCTTTTTAATTTTGTTAGCAAGTACTAATCAAGAGGAGAAAACCGTCCTTGGTGTGCACGTTTCCTGGAGAGGAGATGATACTACTTGCTGTATTAGTAGTAGTTGATACAATGGGCCTGTGCGTTGATGCAGCTTTGCTTAAAAAAAACAACTCATCGTTTTTCTGAGATAATGGATAGAACTCATCGTTTAAAGGGCATTTTAGTTTTAACTTACAATTTACTTATAATTTATAGATTTAGGGCCTGATTGGCCGATGCCGCAGCAATCCAATCCGAACACCCCCTAAAACTTTTTGGCCACGCCATCTGTACATGCCTAAATATATGGTGGAGTGGCAACAAAGGCCATGGACACATAAAACATGAAATTTATTCTAAAAGCTTACTAAAAGGTTTTTTTTTTTTAAAAAAAAGAGAGTCATGTTTAGTACCCTGACATTTTTTCCTTCTCCTGGGTAAATTGTTGTTCAATTGGAAGGACATCACAACCGCACACAAGCTCTCAGCTCAGTTGGCCGTCCATGCCATTTAAAGGGCAGCATAGGCTAGAAACTCCTGGCAATTTTTAATGTTTAAGTAGTTGGAGTAAGATGATTTTTAATCATAGATAGAGGATCAGCCCCTTCAAATTAATTAATTAGCAGCTCACTATTTGTCATTATGTCGAGCATAATGGGCATAACAATGCAAATTGTGCAATTATGAAGTCAACAGCGCTACAATATTGTCCCTACGGGAGGAAAACTCAATAAACTACACAAAATGTGTTTTCCGTTTTTATATTTTATAAATTATACCTGAAGCAAGTGGATGGTGTCTTGTTACCTAGTATATAGTGTCAACGAAATAATATAGGCTTAATTTTGCATCACTAAAAATTAGTTACCGTGTGGTTCTTTCTTTTTTTTTTCTTTTTGGTTGGGGTGGGGTCAATTACACGCATACTCCCTCTGGTTCCATATTAATTGACGTTTTGGACAAGGTTGACATCAAACTTTTATAACATTGACCATCTCTTTTAAAGCACTATAATAAAAGTAAACATACATTTATTTATTATATATATTATAATAGAAAAATAAGGTCAAAGATATATATTGTAGACCGTGTCATTGTCCAAAACGTCAATTAAAATGAAACTGGAGGGAGTAGGTGCTAAGAGAATTTCTATTTTAATTGTTTGATACTTCTTTAGAAAAATATTGTTAGTGTAACCAGGTGGCGCTTGCCTGTTAGGGTGTGTTTTGATAATGGGAAATGAGTGGTGGGATTGGGATTGGAAAATGAACGAAGGATTAGGATTTAATGGAAGATGGAGAATAAATAGTTAGGATTTAAGGACGTCCTTTGGTGGTGAGAAATTATTTCCCTAATCCATTAGCCAAACAAGGCCTTAGTGTTAGTGATCTTTGTAAACCTCCGTAGATAGATAACAAAATCACCTTAGTAGGACTTTCTCACAAATAATTATTGTAGAAGTCACCCCAAACAAAAATGGTGGGCTGACCATGCTGCAATTGGGAAGAAGCTATTAGATCCAACGTTGACAATCGAGGTACTATATCTTGGTTTTGCTTTAAAAAAAAACTCCATCTGTTATGACTTAACACCTGAAAAATATATGGCATTTTTTAAATGCATCCTTATCTAATTTTAATATTCCATGTTTATGCATCCTTTTCACAGAGCATGATGTTTTTGAAAAAAAATCTCGACATGAACATGAACAGAAAATTCTCCTACTTTGCATGAGTTATTTTATACTAGCAACAATGATGCCTTGGATCATTTGGGAAGATATCACTTTGGTCGCCTCCATACCAATACACATAAGTTTTCTTGAATAATATCATATATTTTTATAAAACATGTATAATGGACCTAAATTTCAACGGAGCGCTAAAAGTACAATGCAGAAGTTGTTGGTGCATACATGACTCCAACTACAAGTTCAAATTCCAATGCTCGTAATCTAATGAACTTCACCTATTTAACTTGTGTTCAGACATAATTATATACTTGTAAGATGGTATATATGTGCCTTTCATGTAACAAAAAAAATATCACATTCAGAGAATAGAGATTATGAAAAGAAAAGAATAGCAACTGCAGTAAGAGATAGATTTAGATTTTTAGAAATAGCTAGTGGAGATCTAGCTGATGATAATCCGAAGCTAGAAAAACCAGCTCATGACTTCTAGTTTATTTTTTTAATTTTTTTGGACGTAAGAAGGTAGAGCCAGTTCTACCTTATAGCTATTTCATTAAAAGAAATGAAGGGGTTACGAAATTACCAAGATTTAAGGTATAAAAGAAGAAGAAGAATGATGAGAAGAAAAAGAAGAAGAAGAATAGTGAGAAGAAAAAGTAGAGGAATATTATACATTTTGTTTATTTTTTAACCACATCTTTCTAAAATCTGGATGAAAAACTAGAGGGTAACAGAGAGATTAATCCATTATTATCACATCGTTTCACCTGAAACACTTAATCTTTATTTCATCTTCCGGATATTCAAACACCATCTAAGTTCTTAAAAAAAAACCAAAGCGATTAATTTCATCTTTGTGAGAGCGCATGGACGGTGCGTGAGTTCGTTGTTAGGAAGCAGAGCAGAGAGCGCACAGATATGGCGCGCCAACTCCACCTACCCTCCACTCCACTCCACAACACCCGCGCGATTTAAAAAACTCCCCTCCACCCTTCCTCCGCTTCACCCGCGCCATTTTCTCTCTTTTTTTTAACCCTTCCCCCCTCCTCGTCGCTTCTCACCGCCACCACCACCACCACCACCGGGGCGGCGACCAGATCGGCGGCCGGAGATAAAAAAGAAAAGAAAAATATCGCGCGGCCGCGGATGGAGGGGGAGCTCGTCCTTCCTCCTCCAGTTGCGCAATTCTTTTTTTTCCTTTTTTTTCTTCTCCCTCGCACATGGCCCGTGGGCGCGATTCCTTGCACCCGTTTTTGCCCCCCCGCGCTTGGTGCATTTTATACTATTTCCTTCACATGGCCGCGCGCCCCTCCCTTCTTGCTCCGCTCGCTGCCATTAGATCCTCGCCGCAAGCTCGCTCTCTCGCCTCCCACTGCTCCTCCTCCGCGTTGCGTTCGCATTGACCGTCCGTCCCTGCTGTTCTTGCAACCTGCGCTTGTGGGAGTGGAGAGTCGTCGAGCGGAAGGAGGAGGAGGAGGAGGAGGAGGAGGAGGAGGAGTGGTGGTGCTCTGTTCGTTTATCTCTTCCAGGTGGGTTTCCTCCTTGATTCTTGCGCTCCCTCGATCGGAATCGCCGGTCAGGTGTTTCGTCGAACGGGTGGTGGGCGTCGAGCTGGTGGGGGTTTTGCGTGGTTCCCGGCGTGTTTCTTGTTTGATCGGG
Organism: Oryza meridionalis; assembly: GCA_000338895.3. Taxonomy (NCBI): domain Eukaryota; kingdom Viridiplantae; phylum Streptophyta; class Magnoliopsida; order Poales; family Poaceae; genus Oryza; species Oryza meridionalis. The sequence goes on from CM002529.2 coordinate 27,251,526, forward strand.
GGTGGTTCGTGATTCTTGAAGCGGAAGAATTGATCTTGGCTTACTCCGGGGTTACTTGTTCTATCTGTCATTTCGTCGAATGGGTTGCGAGCATGTGATGTGACAAACATAGCTGTGCAAGATCGAACAGCTCGCTGATTGTGCATGCTGTTGCTTTCTTGCTTATTTAGTTGTGACCCATTTGGCTTTTGCCAGGTATATACTTGATTTGATTCTTAGCGAGTCAAGCAAGTCGGATACTTGGGAGTTAATTCCAGAGATTTGTGTTCATGTAGTCGCGATTCATTTTTACCACCCACATTTTCTGTCTGATTTTGTGATATACCCACATTTTCTGTCTGATTTTGTGATGTCAGGATCATGAGGGAATATTAGATTCGTTTTTGTTTAAACTTTCCTTCACTGCGTCTTCCCTTGATCCAAATATGCTCCAGCTGCGTCTTAGGAAGGAAAGGTGCATATTTATGGCTTTGGAAGACCGAATTTCGTCTAAAGGAGATCTTCATGTCTGCTTTTGATGCCACAGTGATGAGTGTTTTTTCTTGGTTACATCAATTCACCAAAGCTGAACGACATTCCAGCAAAGCTGACTTCCTTTTGTCATTTTAGCCACAGAAGAGCTCGTTCGGAAATCAGAAGTTCCCACGATCCAAATGAAACTTTAGACACATATTTTCTGCATACACACTCTGCATTCGTCTAATCATATTTTGCTCTCATCATCCTTTCAATTTCTTGATCCCATTTTTAATCTGAGAATTGTCCAACTGATTTCATACATTTAATTTATTCAATTGGAATAGTTTTCTTAGTTTGGCACTGAGTTAACCTGATGTTTATGCAGACAAGAAGAAGTTGCTGATTCTTGAGGAGTTATACTATAAACCTTATATCACTCTTACTGTACTTTGAAGTGGAAATTTGTGCTGCAACGATTGCAACGTTGAGTGACATTTCAATGTGACTGGGTAACTGAAGCGCTTAATATTGAGAAAGATGGGGGACGAATACCTGGCTGAGCCTGAGGATGAGGTGGCCATATCAATGTGGCCTGAGAATATAGGGGATAAACACCAGAAGCAGTTCAAAATGGAAAAGCTTGGGAAGGACCAAGATGCACTTGAGGATGCTAATTTTCAACAGAAGCCTTCTTCTGTGGATTTGAACCGCCTTATGGAATTGGCGAATTCTGAGAAAGGCATTTCTCAAATGCAATACTTTGTGAAACACTGGGAATATAAGAGGGCGAATACTGCTCGGCTTCTAAAGGAACAAATTGGTCTTCTTTGCCAACAGAGGAAAGAGATTGAACAAAGGAAGCAACAAATACTGGAGGAACAACAATTCCAGGATGAAAGTTATTATGCTGTTAAGCGGCAAGTACCAATACTAGATGAAGTTTACAAAGATGAATGGAAGCGTCCAAGCAAAAAGAATGATGACCTTTCTCATAATCAAGAACTTAAAATAGATGCAGAATATGACAGTATTTCGTACTGGAAAGAGAGAGCGATGCAATTAGAAAAGACACTTGAGGCCAGTCTTCAAAGGGAGCGTTCATTGGAGGAAAAGTTGGAGGAAAACATAAAGAATCTTCAGTCACATACCCCAGTTGAGGAATTCTCTGGAATGTTAAAACGGGCTGATTACTTCTTGCACTTGGTTCTTCAAAGTGCTCCTATTGTTATTGCTCATCAGGTATTGATTTATCTATGTCCACACCTGTTATAACTTGCCATATATATTGAAACATCATGTCCAATAAAGTTGAAGACCATGCACTGAACATGAATTCGATGATAGGGAGAGATAAATAACAGATCCTGTTTTTCCTTTTCAGGATGCTGACTTGCGGTACCGGTTCATATTTAATCACTTCCCGACATTGGCTGATGAGGTAATTTAATTTTGTTTGATACCTTCAACTTTACATCCCTGTCAGTTTTTCTGCTTAATACTGTTTACCTTCTTTTAATCTGAACTCTAGTAGTTTTCATGTATTGCAATTTTTGGTTGAATTATAACCTATTTTTTTCAGGACGTTATTGGTAAGACAGATTATGAGATATTGTCAGGTGAGGGTATAGAAGAGATGAATAATGTCAAGAAGGAGGTCATGGCCAGTGGTAAGGCTACTAAGAGAGAGTTTGTATTTAATACACCGTTGTTTGGAGCAAAAACCTTTGTGACATACATTGAGCCAGTATTCAGCAAATCTGGGGAAACAATTGGTGTGAATTATGTTGCGATGGACATAACAGATCAGGTGATTTATTGAATTTAAAGTTCCTCTGTCATCCAGTGGAAATATTCTAACTTCCAATTGTCTGCGAAGAAGTATCTATTGACATGTAGATAATTGGCATTACTGATCAATTGCCATCTTTTACATGATATGACTAGGTTCATGGTTTTAATTTCAATAATGCACATTGAAACCTACTTGCTGTGATTGCAAACCTATTCACTGATAAAACCTTTTGAAGTTTGGTAATCAAATTGTGTTTGTACAGTTTTCTTAATGTATTTTTTGCTTCATGGTTCTCAACCACAATACATTTACTCCTCAACTCCAGGTTACACGAAGAGAGAAAATGGCGGACATAAGGGTGAGAGAGGCTGTCCAAAAGGCCAAAGAGACAGAACTTAGCAAATCTCTTCATATAACAGGTTTATATCTTTTACAATATTAATTTAGTGCATCTGAGTTAGTATGGTACACTGAATAAATGTCATTTGCAGAGGAAACAATGCGAGCAAAACAAATGCTGGCCACCATGTCACATGAGATCAGGTCCCCTCTTTCAGGGGTTCTTAGCATGGCTGAAATTCTTGCAACTACCAAATTGGATAAAGAGCAATATCAGTTGCTAGAAGTTATGCTGTCATCTGGAGACCTTGTATTACAATTGATCAACGACATCCTTGATCTTTCCAAAGTAGAGTCAGGTATTTTAAATCATATGGTATTAGACATTTTTCTCTCTCTTTTTTTACGTGGTTTCTAGGAGATTCTGAATTAGCTATAGGTACAAAATATTCTTGCAAAAACAAAAAGGAAGCTACAAGTACATATGTATGCAATAAACATATATATTTCCCTTTCCACTGCGCTCTGTGTGGTAAAAAAGTAATAGATGTGATTTCTGTGAGTCGAGATGGCTCTAGAAACAGTACTTCAAACACTTACTTCAAAACCTAGCTCATGCATTTCCATTTGTTGCTCCAGTTATGTCTCTTTTTTTCTTTTGAAGGTGGGCAAAAGCTTTGCCTTTTATATTAATAGAGCAGGAGAGTTATGTCTCTTTGATGTGTCCAATATGCTTGAAATCTCAAGTGTTTTGCTTCTACCTTCGTTACCTCAGGGGCTATGAAATTAGAAGCTACGACATTTAGACCAAGGGAAGTAGTTAAACATGTACTCCAAACTGCGGCAGCATCTCTGAAGAAGGAATTGATCCTTGAAGGGTGCATAGGTGATAATGTTCCATTGGAGGTATTGTGAATTAACAATCTTTTGATCTGGCCATTTTGCCAATAATCTTCAGGTTTTGTATTTATTTATCTATGGTCTGCAATTCAGTTGCCTTAAGTCAGAAATGATCTACCCATTTATAAAAATCGAAAGTGTTTTGCGAGTAGGCAAGATCTTTGTTAATTTAGTGATTCGTCTGACTGAAAGATTATTCAATTGATTTCAGCATTTTTTTAATATGTATTGTTATAGGTCACTGGTGATGTGCTAAGGATTCGGCAAATTCTGACTAACCTAATCAGGTAAGGAGTGCATATTTGAAAAAGCATACTAGTCCTCGTATAGTCTGGCGAAGATAAAAAAAAAATATTATTGGATATAACACAAAATATGTGTACTATAGTCTGATAATGTTTTGTATTTGGAATCATTCCAGCAATGCAGTGAAGTTTACACATGAAGGGAAGGTTGGGATAAATCTACATGTTCTAGACAAGCAGTTACCAGGATGTAGAATAGAAGGTGGGCAACTTCATACAAAAGCTCATTCTGCACCAGCTGCCGCAGCAGAACATTTTTCTGCTTCTCCAAGAAAATGCGATAATGATACTTTGGGCTGCTCCAATCATGAAGATGCTTGTCAGACTGGCATTCCATCAAATGATAACTTTGGGGAGCATCATGAGGGAGATGAAGTTGTTTGGCTTCGCTGTGATGTATATGACACTGGAATAGGAATACCAGGTATTTCCTGCTATTTGTTGGTTATACATGATGAAACTTTTTTTGTAGTTAGTAGAACATGTTTTTTATATTTTACCTGACTAAATTACTTATTTTGTTCCACTATCACCTGCAGAGAAGTCCCTGCCGTTGCTATTCAAGAGGTATATGCAAGCAAGTGATGATCATGCAAGAAAATATGGCGGAACAGGGCTTGGCCTTGCGATATGCAAGCAGCTGGTAAGCTTTCATTTATGTTATACACAATTAAGATATTAAGTTATTATGTGTGCATTAAACATCAGTATCCGGACAGAACAGTAAAGATAAGCGGTAACTCAAAGCTATCACCTGCAACTTACAGTTAAACATTTCACTAATTTTTACAATGGTTTAGGTGGAGTTGATGGGTGGCACTCTAACTGTGGTCAGCAAAGAGAATGAAGGATCAACATTTTCATTTGTTCTGCCTTGCAAAATTCCTGTTAAGGAGGATCACAGTGATGATCCAGATGATATGCCCAGTTCTGGTGGTGATTTCACTACTAGTGATATAGAAGGTTCTTTCATTTTCAAGCCACAAGCACGGCCTTATCTTTTGACATCCGGAGTTTCAGTAATGAACAACACCAAGTTGATCGGTGGCAACCTATTCTATGATCCTCCGAACATACTAGAAGACCGTAAGCCGTTCTCAAATGGTTTCGTGTTAGCAGAAGATCATTCTACAAATTCTGCCTCTACTGCTCATCAGTCAAATGATCCTAGTGTTAGCAGAACAAACGAAGAACAACATGATAATGCAATGGTCATTGAACTGAATAGGCAAGCTGAACGGGTTTCCAGTTCACGAGGTGACACGACATCAGTTTCAGGGCTAATTCATGAGGAAAGGGGACCATGCAGAGTTCATGAAGAAAAGTCACTTCACAAGAAATCCAAGTGTTCTCCAAGTAGCAATAAGGCAAAGATCCTCCTCGTTGAAGATAACAAAGTCAATATAATGGTGGCAAAATCAATGCTGGAGCAGCTCGGCCATGGAATAGATATCGTAAATAACGGACTGGAAGCAATTCGTGCAATACAGAAGCGCCAATACGATGTTATCCTGATGGTATGACAATAAACATTTTCATTATCTAGCTTTAAATTCTATATTAGCATATGTTTTGGTAATCCATGTTTACTTAATCAGTTCATCAGTATGTAATTATTGCCTAATTTTTAATTGCCTCACTTTGACAAATTGCAAGATGCAAAAGTAATACACTGGGGATGCTAAGATGCAAAAGTCATCAATATTTCCATATAACAGTTGCAAGCATTACATGAAGTCATTAATAGGCCACTTTTCACCGGACAATAATAGAATTATAGAACACTTTTAGTTAATGGACCTAATATAACACCTTATGTGTAATGAGACATACATCATTTTGGACCTAACTATAGCAAGGGCAATGCCAATCATCGAATGACTTGGTTCACCTTTTTTTTTTCCCTCCCAAGACCCATCTGATGTTGTTGACAATGTTTTAGCTGTTACCAATATTCCCATGTCACAAGTGAGCCAGCATATTCAGTATTCTTGCTAGTTCTAGACTTCGTTGTTCTTTACAATCTCACCTCATGATTTCATATCAATATATATGTCAATAAGATATACAAAACCAAGTGAAAAGTTGTCGTACATTGGAACTTTTACCTCTACCCTTCTGCTATAGCGCTAACGCTATCTGCTTGACAGGATGTTCACATGCCAGAAATGGATGGTCTACAAGCCACAAAATTTATCCGTTCTTTTGAGAATACTGGATGTTGGGACACTTCTGTAAAGCCCGAACACGATCAGATGATAGCTGGTTCAGATAATTTGTCTGATTGTGCACACATGAAAAAGCAAGGAAAGCGGGTTCCTATAATTGCGGTAAGTTTCCAATTTCATCCTAATTCTCTATAACAGGCTTAGTCCCTTGCTAATTCAGATATTTGGTCCAGCCTAGATCACTTGCAAAACAAATTTCTAACTGCTCATGTTTAGAATGATATAAGCCACTGAAGGTGTGCCTTGTTTTCAATTTTAAAGAATCGGCCTAGATTTGCAAATAAAGAAAAACAGAATTACATGAAGTTTCTCTTTCATGATAGATAGTTTAAGTAGATTTCATTTTGTGATATTTCTAAGCATGTCGGCTACCAGGATTGAGGATATTTATATAGGGATTAAACATATTAAGTTCATATTTTTCTGGGACACTGTATAACCCCCAAAACTCTTCTGTTTCATTCAGATGACGGCAAATTCATTTTCAGAGAGCGCCGAAGAGTGCCTTGCTGCAGGCATGGACTCCTACATATCTAAACCAGTGAACTTCCAAAATATTAAAGAATGCCTGCAGCAGTATTTGCCTCCCCAGTGACTGACTAATTATTGTAAAGTAGAAAAGGCAATTTGTAGTTAGGAAAGTTTTGTGAAAAATCACATCGGTGTTTTGTAAATCTTGTTCTCTGGATGCATCAAGAATGCACAATAAATATAGGGTATCCTGTCTTCTCAACCATCTACCTGACTACCTTACTATTGGGAGACAGAAACAGAGCTCTTTTTTGGAGAGCATTCTGACCTAGCCCCATCGGTAAGATCATATAGCTAACTCAAAACTTTAGGGTCCTCATTTGTTTTATGGGACATATATTGTACCACTTGTATATAGTTTTCCTGGAGGTTCTTATCTTTTAGCTATTAGCCATCCGTATCATGGGCAACATCAGTTTTATGATGATGTGATGAAGATCAAAGATGTCATATTTCTGATGTAAGATTGCAATCAATATAAAGCATGCCAATGGCTTGTGATGACAAAATATCATCAGGTTCAAAAGCTATAGAATTTGCAGATGTGCCTATTTGGCTATTTCCAACCCCCATCTTGTTGCAAACTTATGCTAACTCCCTCTTTATTTGTACTACACAAAACGATAATGTTTTAGTATGATTTATGATGCATGCAGTCTTTTCAAGCTTGTAAGGACCTCCCCCCACTAAAGAAATTTGGTTGACCAGATCTTTCAGTTGACCCGGAAAAAAAGATGCTTGCAGCCAAACACAAGTTAATTTTGATTAAAATTACTTTTTAAAATGTAGGTTTTGTCATATAAGTGTAACCAAGTTTACCCTAACAAAAACTTTCATAAGATTATGCCTGTGTATCCTTTTTTTGGGGGGGATTTATGCAAAGAACTAAATATTCATGTCTTGTTGGCTTTAGAAAGTCCAAACGACTTCCTTTTTTGATGGAAGGGAGTAATACAATGTGCAAAGCTTTTGCCTATTCTTCACAAAATAAAACATAATAGATGACACTCGATATATGAGTCGCCCAATTATTTCTGAATTAAAGCCGTCATCTTTCTGATGTGAAACAAATGTTAATAATTGGGTTCAAACATTTATGGCTTGCACCCAAAAGTCAGATGTCTTAAAGCCATTGTCCTTTTCTGTTATCATTTTCTCTTGCAAGTGAAATATACTAGCATAGAACTGCTAAACTTTCCTATTCCAACTCGTCTGTTTCTTTTTATAGCTGAACGATTTAATCTGCAATATTCTGTTTCTTATCCTAGTTTGATGCTGTTAAAATTTGTCCTGACCTGTCCCATTAAGCTATGATAGTGGGCATACTGCATATATGAATATATCTATACCTTCTATGCGAATGCCCCCCACTACACTATTTATGTGACTGGGTCATCGTTGGATGGTTGCGTGCGTTCATAGTTTGTGCACAGACTGGAAGTTACTTTCATTATCTAAAAAACATCATAAGAAGTTTCTAATACTTTTTATCCTATATAATTATAAAGTGATTTTACAGTACTTGATCACATTTTCTAGCGTAAAAATTGGGGGGGGGGTGTTTAGTTCCCACACAAAAATTTTACACCCTGTCACATTGAACGTTTAAACACCTGCATGAAGTATTTAGTGTAGGCTTAAAAAAAACTAATTGTACAGATTGCGACTAATTTACGAAAGGAATCTTTTGAGCCTAATTGCTCCATGATTTGACAATGTGGTGCTACATTAATTATTTGCTAATGATGGATTAATTAGGCTTAATAAATTCGTCTCGCAGTTTACATGCGGATTCTGTAATTTGTTTGGTTATTAGACTACGTTTAATACTTCAAATATATATCCGTATATTCGATGTGACACAGTAAAAATTTTTACCCCTGGATCTAAACACAGCCTTGATACCCCTCGGTATCTCCAGTAATAGAAGATACCAAATTTGTACTGTACTTTCAAGAACTGTAAAATTTCTCGTATAATTATGTTCCCGCGTTCCGCACATCATGCTATATGCGATGAGTTGGTACCAGTTGACATCTGCAAATGTTCCCAGCTTAAAAAGTATAATCTCAGCAATAGCAAGTGCTTTACCTTTAATAAGATATTTCTCATTAAGAAATGGTCCAGGTCCAGAGGTTCTTGCAGTTATACTTTAGGTGCCCACAGTAAATTCTAAGTTTTATTATTGAATATAGCAAGTTTTAGCAAGGAGAACTATAAAAAAAAGAGTCCATGTTGAGTCCCCACACAAGGATAAGAGAAAGGCTAAATGATCTCCCCCAAGATCATTATGTTGGATCAAATCAAACATCACATAGTAATCACTTTGCTTTTTCTGAAGAGGACCTGCACTAATCCCAGTGTTATTTACTTAATCCCCTTTGCATCAAATCTTTTCTCTTTCATGCTCAAGCTTGAAGCATCATTTCTCAATTACAACATTATCCTTTTTCTGGCAGATGATCCCAGAGCTGTTTTATAAAGATTTGGTTCTGGTTTAGCATTCTTAATTTATTCCTGCCTGCAAGTGCTGGTGTCACTAGCAGCAGTGGGAAGGGGAATTCAGAAAGGGACCTTACATTGCCATGGATAAAGCTCTCTTTTGCTTCATGTTCAGAGAACGTTTTGTTCTTTCAGCAGTGCAGAGCAGTTGAGCACAAGGGCTGCTTGAGTTATAGATGATGTATCATGGATCAAGCTTGTGGACGATGGTGGTGTCTCTTTCGCGCATTGTTCTCGCATTGTTTGTTCGTCATCTCGACCGCGATCGATCATAAGAGAGAGCTACAGATCATCTCCCCAGCAGCCATTTTCTGCCAGTGAGCTTCAGTTGCAATGGAGCCACTGAAGTCTACAGGTACCAAAAGAGGCCAAGTTGCTGAGCATATGCTTTAGGTTCATGGATCTTGCTCACTTAATTACTAATGTTCCTGTTTGATAAGCAGCCCTTCTGCAAAATGTGCTTCAATTCATGATCATCCATTCACCCAAAGTCAGCTTATTGGGCAGGCAAATTTCCCTTTATTTTTAATCCCAAAAGAAGATGATATTTTTTTCATCCATCAGGAAACTGAATTGATGCCATGCAAGTCTGCAACCAGGTTGCTGAGCTTCATTGGTGCTGGCATCTTCTGAAGCATCAGATGCTCTTCATCACAATCAAGAACTCACTAGGAAGCTCACCAAGGCAGCAGCCGCAGCAGCAGCAGCCAAATGCATCTGTCAGATCCCTTTGCTTTCACCTTGCAGCTACTGTTTTCATAAGACCTTGGCACAGTAACCATTACTGCATTTCCACAAATCCCAAGCAGAACAGAATCTGCAGCTGCAGTCCACAGGGACAAGCTTCAGCTGATGGAATCCATGTCAAATGGTGCCATCGATTCGGCCATCTGATATTCCTATCGTCCAATGCGGAATCGACACGTCGACACGGGAAGATGTATCATCCAAAATTCGGAATAATTGTACAGGAAATTAAGGCCAGTTGATCAGGCAGATGCATGCAAGTATTTGAGATTCTGAAAACATGCTGGGACAGTGACGAGGGTGTGCAACGCACCAGATGCAGATTCAGTTCACTGAAAGAAAAAAAAAGGTAGGATTCTTGTGTTGTTCTTGCACATCAACTGGCAGTGATGCCTGTTGTTAATGCGTGGTTTAGTGCAGCACAAACCAGCAGCTTAGCCTCCTGAGTTGGAGCAGACGCACTGACGAATCTGTCGAGAGCGATGTGTTTCGATGGTATCTCACATGTCAACAGGTATTGCAGAGAAGTTGAGATTGTGTTTTCTGTGGCAATATAATCGCCATTTCCTTATATAAAACTACAAATATTATACCCCCTCTATTTATAAAAATATAAGATGTACTATTAGAGTTTTACATGGTCTACTATATTATACTTTGACTGCTATTTCTTTCATAATATATATTATCAATAAACCACAGAATATACATATATATTTTATAATATAATAAGAAAAATATACATATATATTTCATAATACATTTTCAAATATAAATCTAATAGTACTTACATGCACGACACTATACACATATATTTTGTCTAATTATTAGTCAAAAATTTTATAAATATTGACTTTGTGAAAAACAAGTATGCCTTATATTTTTAAAGGGAGAGAGTACTAAAGAGTAATTTCGTGTGGTCTTTGTATACTCTCTGTCTTTGAAATATACTCCCTCCTTCCTAAATGTTTGACGCCGTTGATTTTTTTAAACATGTTTGACCGTTCGTCTTATTCAAAAACTTTTATGAAATGTGTAAAACTATATGTATACATAAAAGTATATTTAACATTAAATCAAATAGTAGGAAAAGAATTAATAATTACTTAAAATTTTTGAATAAAACGAACGGTCAAACATTTTTAAAAAAGTCAACGTTGTCAAACATTTTGGGTCCCTCTGGTTTTATTTTAATTGACGTTTTGGACAATGACAAGGTCTACAAGATACATCTTTGACCTTATTTTTCTATTATAATATATATAATAAATAAATGCATGTTTACTTTTATTATAGTACTTTAAAAGATAAATCTATATATGTTGTTCTAGTTCCTTTAAACTAAATATTTTTAAAGTTATTGATAGTCTAAGTTATAAAAGTTTGACCTCAACCTTATACAAAACGTCAATTAATATGGAACCGGAGGGAGTATATGACTTCTAAAATAATAGTTAACGTATCCATGGCCCACCATCACCTGTACTGTACGGATTAGCCCAAACCAACTTGTAACTAATAGATCAGTATTCAGGAGTGATCTCCCCTATTTAATGAGGGCTATTCTAGACTTTCATCATACTAAATTTTTTCTAGAATTGCTTGAAGCCTTTATTTTAGGATGGAGTAAGAAATTAGGATAAACAATGATATTTTGATATAACGAAATTGGTAAATATTGCCTGCTTTGTGCGACTATTTTTTTTTGAGGGAAGTGCGACTAATTTTTGCTCCACTTAGCCTAAAATTGGTTCAACGTCTTAAACTTAGCAACAAAATTAAGCGAAATATCCTTTTAATATCACTCAAAATTTCAAAGCATGGAGAAAGAGGCAAACTACTATACCAAACTAAGCTTAGCAAGACGTGCAAAAATGGTGAAATGTTGTTGATCCTGGCTGTCTCCAACAAAACAAAACGAACATTTCAGTTTTGTCGACTTAAACCTTTACACATCATCTGGTATTCCGGTTGCATTCTTGGCATTTCCAATAATACAATAACTAAAAGCAGTATATATGACTAGTTTTTATTTTTATTTTTTTTTAAAAAAGTACTATGAGTAGTTGATGAGTGATCTCACTTGCCGTTATTCTGTTATGGTGCCGTTACTACGGGACGGTATTTTTGTAGACAGTATTATGGCCCTTATGCAAGCGATCTACCTGCACACTGTTTTGATTGAAAAAGGCTACGTGGCATACTTCCAGTAAATTTAGATTTCTATGATCGAATCAAATGATTCACAACTTTGTTTGTAAGAGTTTTATAAGTTTTTCTTTTAAAAAAAGTACGTGTAAGCCGTGCTCGTTTTGATTTCGAAAATGCTACACACATGACCTGAGCTCCGACTTTTAAACCACTAGTACAAAGTATGCCGCGTCAGCATTGATTTAGCATGTCAGAGCAAGTTTAATAATATAGCCAACTACTAACTCTAAATCATTTATAACCAATGTAATAGCCAATTTATACAATAGTTGCTTACTATATTATTAATATCTGGTCCCACCTGTTATACACATATTACGTCTTGGAGTTCGTGCTGTAGCCGGCTACAGATTTGTAGCCCGCTGCTCTTCTTTCTCTTCTTTTTATCTCTTTAAAATATATTTATAACTGGCTTATAGCCTGCTATTATACCTGCTGTCAGGCAGCTCTTTCCTGACGGCCTTGGTGTTGTTGCTGTCAGCAAGTAACGGACGCTGCTACTCCGCCCGGATTCCCGCGGTCATGAAGCTTTAACGTGACGATAGATCTGGTGCCGTAGCAAACTAGAATGGTTGTAATACGCATGTGTAACGGCTTTGAACCGGAATTTTATCATCTGCAGTTAGGGCCGACCAACCTTTGGCCGTCCCGGCAAAAAAATTAATTTGTCATACTGCTTGTTTAATTAAAAGTGAAATACATGGCCGATCCCTAAACTTGTGTGATGGTGTCACTTAGTTCCGTGAACTTAAAATTTGCACGTTTCGATCCGTGAACTTGGTTTAATGTATCATCCTGGTCCAAACGTCCTTTGACTACGTTTGACAGCCAACGTGTGGCATGCCACGTAGGCAACACTTGTGCTCTCAGCCCCCTCCACATCACAACACGTCGCATATATCTCCTTGTAGCTATATAGTGACACCAGAATCCAAAAAAAAAAAATCCTTAAATCGTTCTTTTCTCTCATTCTTCTCCTTGCATGTATAGAAAATGCGGTCCCGATTAGCAATTGCCATTGCTCTACGCTCCAAAATGAATTATCCTTGCACAATGGGCACTTCATCAACAACACCTTCTTCCGATGACTTCAAGACGAGGACGAGCTTGGAGAATCCATGAGGATGCCTAGCGTGAAAGCCGCATTACACTGCCTCCCGCCACTAATCCGACCGCACTGTGTCACCGCTAACCCCGCTACACTGCGCTGTCTCCTGCCGCTAATCTCACCGCCGAGGCCACCATAGCCACTACCTCTCTACCTCCTTCCGCTAACCTCACCGTCGAAACTCTAGCCGATTTAGGGATATTTTAGGTGATTTAGGTTGAAATGCACTGGTCAAAATAAGTTATGTGCGAAGATATATGTGGAGGGGGCTGTGGTATGCCACGTTAGCGGTCAAACGTGATCAAAATATGATTGGACCGGGTATGGTACATTAAACCAAGTTTACGGATCTAAACGTACAAATTTCAAATTCACGGACCTAAATGACACCATCCTACAAGTTTAAGGATTGGCAATGTATTTTACTCTTCAATTAATTTGGCATACTGCTAAATTTAGTAGGATAGAGATGTGCTATTTAATTAGCCAAAAGCTTAGCTTGTCGTGATACCGGCAAGAGTTGACATCAATCCAAGCAATTATGGGGTTGTCAAATAACCTTTAATTAATTTCACTGTAAGAAAATACGGTAGAATGCATGTCTTCTCAAATAATTTCTAGATTTCTGGAATTTTGAAGAATTCCTTGTGTTGAGTGGAAACCTATAGTCTAGTTGTGGCACGATATTAATTTGTTGTTACGTTGTTTTTTCTATTTTTCATTTTTTTCCCAATAATTGTAGATTGTGTATGTCCTAACTACGCAAAGGCCGGTAATAATGGTCCTAGATTAACTGTATCAATTGATGTAAAACATATTTTTCACTCTCATTGTTTGCTTGTTGGCTAGGCCAACTAAAATTCGAATTTTCAAACTTAATTTTAAATTATGTTAGAAATTATACATTGTTTTATTTTTTTCTTGTGGCTAAATCCACTGAGAGTAGAAATATAAAAGTCATGCCCTAAAATTACTTTTCATTGGCTCGCTTATTTTTCTATGCCTTATCAGTTAAAGCCAATCAATGGGATCGTTGCTACATGTTCCATTGAACTAGACAATTTGGTACTGTTATTTTGAGGAAATTAACACAACAATATTATGTTGTAAGAAATATATGCACGCCATCTATTGAAAAACAATATACATACATACAGAAATAAATTAACCCACAAACCTGGAAAAGGGATAGGATTGAAGACATGCAACCTAGGCTTGGACATACCGACTTTTTCAAGGATATAGTTTAACAGGTGTACATATATAAACTTCTAGAGAAGTCACCTATAGCTCATCATATATTGGTGACATTAATAAAGACAAGCATTTTTCGATCCCAGAAAAAAAATTTGGATAACAATGCCTTTTTGGCAGCATTTCATTGGTCATCCTGTAGTGATCGACTTTATGAGACACACACTCACATTTGAAAATGTGCCTCGGAAGATATACATACCACACGATTTGTATGTCGTGTTTGGATTCGATATATCTTGCAAGCACACGTATTGAGTGCCACCTCATTTATCCACATATCGAATATTAGAGACATGTATATAGCTTCTATTGTTCTATACGTCTTAGCTACACCCTAACTTTTTTCTCCATTGCAAGGCGTGCCAGCTTCGTTGTGTTTATATTCAGTTGGCTAAATCATGGAAAATCATTATTTATGCAGAAAAAAAGAATACACTAGCACATACACCCTCTGTAAAAAAAAAATCCTAGCAATGATTCTGATATATGTATATCCAGGTTCATAGTTAGGAATTGATTTTTTTTGGGTGGATGTAGTATTTATTTCAAATGAAGACATAGGCTCCTAGCTTGTATCTCCAAACACATATTTGGATCGGTAATCGTCTAACAATTTTTAGCTGTCACGACACGAATACTAATAATGCATCAAAATTGAAGTGTTCTCTTAATTTGTTTTTCCAATCGTGAAGTCAACCCAACCTCGATTTATCATATCAAAGATGTATCTGATTAATATTAAAGTTTCTTGTTATCTTTCTTTAAAAATTAAGTCCTGACTGTCTGCCCTGTGGCTAGGAACTTAGGATCATCTGGACCGCGTATATTTTTCCCACTAAAGCCAGTATCGCTGCCGATTAATGAGATTAACCGGTGTGTTGCTCCACGTATCACTGCTGGTTCACCTCGCAAATTAAACCTATAGCGATAGTGGGTTATAACGCTCTTTGAGGAGTAACATTGTATCTTCGTATACCACCGGTTCAAACCAGCAGTGATGAGGTTTTTTGGTGGTTGTTTTTTTTTTCTTTTTTTCCTGGTTACGACCCTCTAAAGTTGTAATCTTTAATTTTTTCCTGCTCTATCGATCAAACTTCGCACCATCTCGTGCGAGTCGTTAAAAAAAATAAAAATCAAAAGATAGTGAACACCATGTTTTTTTTGACAGAATAGTGAATGCCATGTTGTGTACATAGTAACATAGATATGACAGTTTAAGACCAAACTCAGCTGATTTAATTTGTTTATGAGACAAAAAAAAAGAGGGGAAAAAAACTTGATGAACGATTCCCGACGAATCACTATTTGGCGCTCAACTCATTTATTAATTTTATGTCCCAAATTCAATTGTTTTTTAATTTCAAATATGTGATCAAAATTATAAAGTTCAAAATGGATAAAAAAAAGTTGCACTTTTTGCAGCCCGGATTTGATCCCCTGCATAAATATCTTAAAATAAATTAGAAAACAAGGTAAAAAAGAGAGAAGTTCGTCATGTGTGCAACCAGCAGTGACCTCTGTTTTTCATACCCCTATAATAATTCCTCTCGCTGTATATATATGCATGCATGCAGTTGTCAATTAAATCAAATTTGATATCTATGTGCTGGAAGTCAAAGGTCAGAATGATACTAACCTTAATCCGAACCGAATGCGACATGTACGCCGCACAGCACTTCTACCGTTGCACTCTTGCACGGACAAAACCACATATCCACCCACCCAACAACAAATCATCGATCGATCGATCGGAGCTCTCAAAACATGTGAGCTGAACCACTCATGCATGAGATAAAGCTAGGACGATAGCTAGCTTAATACTACCTCCTCTTTCACAGACGTTTTGACTTTGGTTAAAGTCAAACTACTTTAAATTTGACTAAGTTTATAAATAAATATAATAATATTTATAATACCAAATTTGTTTCATTAATCAATAATTGAATATATTTTCATAATAAATGTGTCTTGGGTTGAAAATATTTTTTTTCTACAAACTTAGTCAACTTTAAAACAAAGTCAAAACGTTTTATAACCTGAAACGGAGGTAGTATATTATAAGACGTTTTGGGTTTGCTATAAGAGTTTGACTAAGTTTACAAAAGCGTAACAGCACACTTACCGTACCAAATTAATTTTATTAAATCCATTATTTTCTAAGTATATTTATTTTGGGTTGGAAATACCAAGATTTATTTTTTAAAAAACATGGTATAATTTTTCTATAAATTTAAGAAAGTTTGATTTAGGATAAATCTAGTAAGATTCAACAGAGAGATTAATTGGTGTATTAAGGTGTATCTAATACACACATGTTCATATCTATTAGGATAGCAAAATTTAATTAGTTCTTTATACACGATATTAATTTATGACGAAGAGAGAGGAGTAGCGCGCAGCTACTAGCCTTCAATCTGAAACTCCCACTTCAGCCAAAACCGATACCATGCATCTCGCACTAATTAATAAAAAGGCAGACTAATTGGTAAGTGTATGTACTAGTAGCAAATTATAATGAACCAAACCATGGGCTAGTACTGATGGGATTCCCCAAGAGTGGAATTAATTAATCAAAATCAATCACCATGTCAAATTTAAGAGAAGGGTTGCCACTTGAGAAAAGGTGGCAGAGATGTACATATGTTTCTCTTTTTTCCTTTTCATCTTTCTCTTTCGCCTAATAGGATTGTTTGGTTGGCAACCATGGTTAAGTTTGATATATGTGGCTTACGCGGAGTTGACTCTTGTAACATGATGTGCGTCGTTATATATTGTTGTAACATGATGTCACACATTCTCTTAATTCTAGTTTTTACTCGTACTTTTTTAATGGGTACTCCTTCTATATTTAAATATATAACATTGTTAACTTTTAAATGTTCGATTATTCGTACTATAAAAAATATGGAAAAATAATATAAGCAAAGGTTTAATGGACCTTTAATAATAAAACAAGTCAAAATAAAATAAATAATATTTACACTAAATTTTTATTAAGACAAATAGTTAAATATTATATCCAAAATTATATAATATATTTAATAACAGAGGTAGTTTACTGCAGTTAATTAATTAATATAAATATTTTAAACATATTGATACTTAAAAGATTTTTTAGTTGAACAATAAGTTTTCATAACCCCGGGGATCGTAGCTAGTTAGAGCTAGCTAGTACTACTACAGTTTTTAAATATATGATGCTGTTAATTTTCAGATAGGATGTTTGATCATTCTTGTATTAAAAGAATTACTTAAATATTATTTATTTTGTTGTGACTATTCTTACATCAAAATCATTTTAAACATGACTTATATTTTTTATATTTATATGGAATTTTTAATAAGAAGAATAGTCAAACTTTATATCCAAAAGTCAATATTGACGTATATTTAAAAACATGAGAGTGGAAATCAAGAGGGATATGCATATTAAAATGGCAGAGATGATGACCTTAAAGCAATATTCACCATACATGATAAAACGAGGTTAGGGTTAAGAGAGGACACATCAATACATCATTGTCATCACATCAAGACATCATGAATTTCAATGCATGTTTGCTTCCAGCTACGTAGGAAATGCTACCTATCTTCCATGTATGTCTTGATGGCATGCACAAATCTAGCGTAGATACGTGTACGGGTATAAAGAAAAGGCGTTTTTGGAATTGAAGAGCTCGATGCATCCTATCAAAAAGTACATGAAAGTATGCATGAAGACAACATATACTGACACACAAGACGAAAACAGAGTTCTAGCTTTCCCTCATTCGAACAAAACATATGTGCTATTTCTCAAGAATTGGAGAAGCCCACTTTGTACACCATAGATGTTCAACTTGCATAGGTGGAGTGGAGGTATAGCAAGAGGATCTATGCAAATTGAAATTTGGCATATTTTTATCTTGCTGAAAACTTTGTTTCTTTATTTATCCCAAGTGGAACATTTGTAATAATATACCTTTGGGCTTAATTTGTGTCTTTGATACGGCGGCCGGTTTATACATTCTCTAAAAGAAATTCTATTCCAACTAATAAGGTTACTTTGGAATATGGAATTTTTCAAACTTTTGATAGAATTTGTTAAGTTCCTTTAAAAAATCCTCCATTTTCAAGGAGGCCCAAACTTATCCACAACACGGGTATGTTGATGAGCACAGAACATTTGTGTGTAAAACCAAGACATCATGCCCATGCATGTCTTGCTACCAATGTGTACAAAAAACAGACCTAGCTAGCTTGGGCCCCTTGTTTTTTTTTTTAATTTTTCTGTTGTGGATAAGCTCACACCCAAGAGCAACATGCAAAGCCATTGTGTCATTTTTTATGTTACACATATCTCTCTTTCTTGGTGTAAAAAAATATTACTTAATGAGAGGGATACTCCCTAACAAAAAGTGGCAATGAAAGATTTATGAAGGGAATATATGTTTTGGCTAAAAGCAAACCTAAAGGAGTAGTAGTACAAATAAAGAGTAATCTAGTTTCTTGGATACATGATTCTATAATATATAGAGTATCATTCCGTTGGTTCTCTCTACTCACCAAACCGGGCCTGTCACCCTTGCTAAGCTATCTAAAGGTTGCAGACGTAATCCACATTAATTTGTTGTAGGTAAAGCTCCACTAAGTGATGGATTAAGCTAGATAAATTGATTCTTAGGGATAAGGACATGGGCTTTAATTTTAGTGCTTATTGGAGCTTGTTCTACAAGCATGCATTTCAGCTAAATATGTTTCTATATGGAGTAAATTGACATCACAGTTAACAAGAAATAGAGCCACTCAAATATTATGTAAGACTTTACCTAGGACACCAAGGGTGTGACAATGAGAAAAGGTTTGGATTGAAGGCCATGTCAATTTAGTTAATGAAGTTATCAATTATAATAACTTTAGGCACAGTAACAACGGTAACTAGAGATGCATAGGATCATTCTACCACTAACAATTAGAAAAACCTACATGGTAAAGGAAAACAAAAGGTACTCCCTCTATCCTTAAAAAGACCTTATTTTTAGCTATATGCCTATTCAAGATGTACAGTTTTTATAGTCTATAATTCTTATCGTAAACTTTTAAAAGCAAACCGGTAGAATCCCAATCCCAATCGCCACCCTTGAGGCGAGGACTAATAAGAGAAATGAAGTTGTGGTTATTTTAGGGGAGCGACAACTAAAAGCCACCTCTCTAACCATGGGAGTCTCAAACAATAAGTAGAAATGAAGCGAGGTAATTCTATATTCTATTTAAAAAATTAGCCAATGATTAGGATTAATAGGATAGTACGTAGTACCAGTACAATCAGGACACATCTTACTTTCCCCTTTATTGCTACGAACATATATCTCCATCAGCACATTAATTTATTTCAGCAAAGAAGGACGATGTGTTTACTTGCATCGATCCTAATCATGTCATTTACTCACTTTTTGTATTTTGTTTGGAGTCTGCCAATAATAAGTGCACAGGCAATCATTCTTGTGCAGTCCAATATATAATATATATGATCTTTTGCTCACATAAACAATCAGTTAATTAATCTGCTCAACATATAAGTGCAGAGTTCTACAATTCAATAACTAACCTGTTAAATTTGTGAATCGTCTAATTCGGGAAGATCCTTAATTCAGACCAACTAAAATTACATGGTTCCGTCGTTTAAGAAGCAAATAAGGTACACAATTATCTAGAGTACGTTTTGCTTTTCCTTTCTTTCTTCAGAAACAAGTTCATGCTACTATGATATTGCTTAGAGCCTATGGCAACATTGCCCCAACCATGTTTCTGCATAACTACAACTGTCCTAGATCACTAATTGCGCAGCACAATCAATTATTAATTTGCTCATCATATAATGGCAAAATTGTGTTAAATTTGTGAATCTAATTCCCCAACATCATTTAATTCTGAACAACTAAAAAATGCACGGTTCCTTCGTTTTACAAGCAAATATGTGAAATAATTCTCCAGAGTATATTTCCTTTATTTTAGGAAACAAGTTGATGTTACTAGGATATTGCTTAGCCCCTTGGCAACATTGCCTGAACCTCTGTTTCTGCCTAACTACAACTGTCCTAATCACTAATTAATCACACAAGCTTGAGCTTAATTATTAATCACCAAGACATGTGACAGAATCAGGACCAAACTATATTCACAAATTGACACACCATAGGAAACTTCTAATATCAAGCATCCTCATACATTGCTTCCACCCAATTAAATTAACCATGCAAAAAAATCTTAATCTACAACCAAAGGACAAGAATCCATCTTACCTACCTAAACACCACCATAACCAAATACTTCTGTCTTGGAGTACTCTCTCCATCCTCGGTACCTTCTAGAGTTTAAAATTTATGCCAGAATATAACATCTCCGCAGCTCCACCTACTTTTTTATTTCAACCAATCATAACTATCTCCCGTTTAGTTTATCTACATACTTCATCATCTTAACCAATCATAACTATCTCCTATTTAATTTCACATACTTTCTTAACTTCGGCGTAAAACTCTACACATCCTTAGAGCAGGTACAATAGCAGACTATAAGCCAGCTATAAACACATATCGATACAATATGTAGATTTGTAGCCAGCCGCAGCACGGACTGTAAGACACAATATGTGTATGACGGGTGAGACCAGGTATCAATAGTGTAGTACCACATGTTTATAGGTAACTATTATAGATATTGACTATTAAACTAACCATAAATGATCTGAAGCTAATAGTTGACTGTACTATTAAACTTGCTCTTACATGTTGGAACGGAGAGAGTAATTAGCTTTTAAGTGTCCTCACAACATATACTCTAACAAACTAGCCCCCACATCAAAACCCCTTTCCCCATTGGTCATTTCTTATTCCATTTCAAATAACACATACTTACACATATCTCCAAACTCCTATAAATACCTCCCTTTCCCCCCTCTCACCATTGCACACAACACAAAACACACTAACTACAAGACTACTTGTACTACTCTTGCGAGAAGGAGACAAAGAACAGCTCAAGTGCAACTATACTTGTACACGCCATGAGGCCAGTAGCCGAGCTCGCGAGCGCGCCGGCGGCGTACGCGCACGCGGTGAACGGGACGGCGGCGGCGGCGCACTCGCCGTGGCAGTCGCCGGTGCCGTACCTCTTCGGCGGGCTGGCGGCGATGCTGGGGCTCATCGCGTTCGCGCTGCTCATCCTGGCGTGCTCCTACTGGAAGCTCTCCGGCTACCTCGACGGCGGCTCGGGGAACGGCGGCCAGGCAGCCGGGTCGGCGGCGGCGGCGGCGGCGGCGGAGGGCGCCGAGGGGGAGAAGGGATCGGCGGCCGGAGTGGCCAGGCCGGCGCTGGGGTTCCGGGAACACGTGGTGGTCATCATGGCCGGCGACGAGAGGCCCACGTTCCTCGCCATGCCGGCGACGAGCCGGCCCGCCGTCGAGCTCGGTGCCACCCCGGTGGCCAGCTCCTGCGGCTGCTCGCACTCGGAGGAGGAGAAGAAGGTGGAGGAGGTGAGCTCGCCGCCGCCGCCGTCGGAACGCGACGCCGACGACGACGCGGCGAGCCGACGCCATGAAAGCAGCAGTAATACAAGGCAGCAAGAAAGCTCGCAATAAAAGCTGCCGTTTCTTCAGTTTTTTTTCTCTCCTTTTTTTGGGTGGAGTGATCACTTTTTTCCCTCCTTTTTTTTTCTTTCTGTATGATGGTGGTGTTAGATTTTAGCTGGACAGGTAGTAGATTCTTGACTTGATTGGTTGGGTGAAATTAATGAGCCGCCAAACTTCGCTAGAAGTTTTGCAAAATGGAAATTTGCTCTGCAATCTCTGTGTGGTTAAATTTGAGTGCTTGACAATGTCCACAAAACCAGTAAATTATAGTTGATCTGTAAATTTAGCACATAGTTATGAAAGTTTGAAAAAAGTTATGAAAATTTGTATCTAAGTTTGGGAAAATGGTATATATACTCCAAGATTATGACAGTTAAAATTTAGAAAAATGACTTGTCTTAATCCAGTTTGGAACATGCAGGCAAAAAGAAAAAGGAAAATGTTTGAATTCCAGCTGTTTCAATCAGCTGATAACTAAGAGTACCACAGGTTTAAGAAACAATCAGAAAGTACCCAACTTCGTATGGCACTTAACTATTCCGTGTGGTCGAGAAATGCCAAGTGAGGATGGCAGTTGATAGAACCACTGATCAGTTAACATTGTTCAGATCACGTAATGGAAATGTTTCAGCTCAAAAAGCAAATCGATTTCATACACACTTGCGTCACCTGCACAACTAGTATGGCTCTGCTTTGGGTTTCAGACAACTTGAAGGCACTACACATTTACAGCACAGTAACTTAATTTACAGGAACAATTATTTGCACTTCAATCAGGTCTTGCAAATTGACAAAAGAGTGAAAGCAGCAACCAGCAGTATTGCACAGTTGCCAATCTGCCAAACATGTTCAGAGTCAGATAAGGGCCTCAGGAATGAAAACATTGTGGTGATGTTTTGTCCATGAAGAGCAGAGTGGGTCAGGTTTCCCGGACAGATTCTGGTAACATTTCCAGCTCATGTTTATCTCCAACAACATGGCGCCAACATACAGCTGCCCAAGTAAAATCAGAGCGAAACTGTGGTCCATCAGTTTATAGATTGTTGTCCCATCATTTCACCCACAGCTGATTATAAGCCTTAACACTTACTAGTGAAAGAAAAGAGATTTATAATCCAAATTTTGGCTACGGCTGATAAACTGAAGAGGAAAAGATGGAGCCGTTTGACCCAAGAAACTATCAACTTATCTCGACCAATGCTGTTCACTCAAAGTATCAGGCCTAAATTACTTTGGCATCATATCATTCTTCCCTTAATCTGAACTTCTGAAGAATGCAGTGGGCAAAAAGTATAATTTCAGACATGTTTATCTCGTTCCTGCTGTATTCCTGTCGTACTAAGTACATGGTGTTTCATCATCCACGTACTGCAGAAATCAACCGAGAAGTTCATGTTGCATCAGATTCGGCTTGCCGATGGATACACGCACAAATGTGCAGGAGCAACCACGGATTCGCACATGGATTCCTGGAATCAAACGACGGTAGCGGCAAAAATGTACATACGGATGTGGTGATCTCAGCTGTCACTGTTAATTCCAAATCCCAGATGAATCATGATCACATTTCCAATTCACCATAATCCTACTTGCCCAGGAACAAATCATGCCATCCATGAATATATCAATGATCGATTTGTCCATGTATCTATCTACTCGATGAATGAATCGACGGATCCTAGGTACGCAGCTTCGTCTCCCAGTACCGATTCCAGCTTATTCCATTTGGCAGCAGCCAGGAACATTTCATATCAAAGTGAGGAGTAGTGAGTAACATGGCTGCATCGATCGGAATTTCCGTTTCAATTTCGGCCGGGATTCGGATTCGGATTCGGGTTGCCTCCCAGTGGTTGGTTGAATGGTTGCTTTCTTGGCGTTGCTGGCTAGTGGAAGAGCACCTGAAGAAGCACCGGGAATTCGGGAGCTTGGGCCTGCCTGTTGGGAGATCCCTGATGAATTGGATTCTTCTCCTCTCCCACACTTCAACTTGTGCCGGGATTTGATTTGATTCTCGGAAAAAAGGGGTAGACTTTGATCAAATGATGATCAGTGCTTGTAAACGAGTCGTGATCATGCAGAGTTTGAGGGTTCTGATGATGAGAAGCTGCTGTATTTTGGCAGGATCAGTGTGGGCTTTCCTGCAGAGATTGTACATGTGCTCTTCCGGATATTTTGCAGAGTTTTGCTTGGAGATCTGGTGCTTGGTGAATTGATTAGCCTTATCTTTTTCGCTTATGCTTATCCTTATAAACCAAAATTTAAAATTTTAACTTTAAATTTATTTTTCAGCATTTGTTTTTAGATCGCAAAGAACACGTATATAAAAGTTTTATTCATAAATTATTTTCCATTTGTAAATATGCCGTTTGACTATGACCCCGGATGTTTCAGGTTTTTGTGTAGGAAGACGAAACGCCGTGCGGACTGCCGATGATTGTTTACAAGACGAGAAGCTTTTTTGCAAAATAGCCACCACACGTCAATTTCTCCGAGAAGAAAAAAACAACTCGGAAAAAGGAGAAAAGTGGATCCTATAAGGTATTAGTGGCTGGGAATATCTGAAACAGGGATTATTTTATAAAATATAGGACTGCTACCAGTAATAATGGCCTAACGTAGGGGCTAATGTGAAAAAAATATCCGGAATTCCTATGACCTTATTAATACCGGTCCGGGAGAAACAGGGACCGATTTATAAAATGCCAAGATCGCTACGGCCCTACAGTAGCGATCCGAAACCGGAACAGTCTGTAAAATTGCCATTGACAACGATCCAAAGCTGGGGTCATTAGTTTCTTTAAAAAAGCAAAAATTACAGGGACCTTCTACTAATCTCAAGCTGGCAGATGTGTTGTCAGCTGTTTATGCCGCGAGGCATGGTTAAACATCAAGATAAATCCTATGATATGTGTGAGATAAAGAAAAAAATGTAGATGTGATATCAACCCTAAAAATTCGTCATAGACGGTGGCTGATTGTTTTGACATTCGGCAAAAACTTCATAATCAGAGAAGGAGCTAACCTGCAGATGAATCTGCTTTTCTAATTTCCATCCGTGTATGGGCCGGAAGCTGGAAGGAGTGGCCTTCAAGCCCATGTAAGACCAAGCTGAAAGCCTGAAAACGCCACTCTTCATCTTCTTCCACATGGAAGCAAGCTATACGCCAATACTGCCGTTTGTTTCCTCTCCTCTCCCCAGCTTGAACTGAATCATATCAAAGCCAGGTCAACACAGAAAGATGAGGCATAGCATTGCAAATGGTGCATAAAGATTGTTAGTTAATTTCTGCCGGCCATGGACGGATTCTATAACCATATCGATCGATCTCAACATGATAAGTAGTACCTTTCACTTGCCTCTTCTTTCCACACTTCGTTCACTTCAAAGCATCTGCACATTCCACGACCCTTCAGCTATCTATCTCAGCTCCAATCTGCTGCACATTTCCAACAGAGTGAGACAATCAGACAACTAATTAAGCAAATTAAGCAGCGTCAGTTCATCGAGAGCGCAGCCATGGGGTCGGCGGCGAGCTCCTGCTGCGGTGGATCGAAGAAGGTGGAGCAAGGGTATGGATCGACAGAATGGCCCAAGAATTTGATTGTAAATGAGACGATTTTGTAGTGGCATTTTGGATTGATTTTGTGAATGAATTAGGTGCGTGAGCGCGTCGATGAGCAGCAATACGTGGAGGATATTCAGCTACAAGGAGCTGCACGCGGCGACGAACGGGTTCAGCGAGGAGAACAAGCTCGGCGAGGGCGGCTTCGGCAGCGTCTACTGGGGCAAGACCTCCGACGGCCTCCAGGTTTATATACTATTCCCTCCATCCCTAAATATTTAACGCCGTTGACTTTTTTAAACATGTTTGACCGTTCGTCTTATTCAAAAAATTTAAGCAATTATTAATTCTCTTCCTACCATTTGATTCATTGTTAAATATACTTTTATGTATACATGTAGTTTTATATATTTCACAAAAGTTTTTGAATAAGACGAACGGTCAAACATGTTTAAAAAAGTCAACAGCATCAAACATTTAGGGAACGAAGGAGTACTTATAGCTAATAAGAAGAAATTATTTTGATACCTCGAAACAAACCATGTAAACGGTTATGGTTTTTTTTTTAAATGACAATCCTTATACTGTATATCACTTCACAAATTCCTAAGTACAAACTCAACTCAAGATATATAAAAAAACAAATTTAGCTTATGAATCTTAGCGCATTACTCACATATGAATTTGTGTTTTTATTTCTTAATATGTAAGTCGAATCTGAACTTGAACTTTTATTTTTATTTTTGGTGGACTGATAGATATCAGTAATATATTATTTGTGAAAAGAAGGCAAAAGTTTTGCCTCGTATATATTGATAGAGAAGGAGAGTAATATATTATTAATTTTTTTTAAAAAAATAGAACTATTTATATTGGATTTGAAAGGAAAAGGTAAATGGTCGAGAGCACATTCAAAATTTGAGGGATTAGAAATTTAGAATCTGTTCCCGCTAATCAGTGACAGCTTGATGAGCTTCACCTTCGAGTGGCCGGTTTCTAATTGCGATCGGTGTTTTTTTTTTTGTGTGTGTGTGTTGCAGATCGCGGTGAAGAAGCTGAAGGCGACGAACACCTCCAAGGCGGAGATGGAGTTCGCGGTGGAGGTGGAGGTGCTCGCCAGGGTGCGCCACAAGAACCTCCTCGGCCTCCGCGGCTACTGCGCCGGCGGCGCCGGCGGCGACCAGCGGATGATCGTCTACGACTACATGCCGAACCTCAGCCTCCTCTCCCACCTCCACGGCCAGTTCGCCGGCGACGCCCGGCTCGACTGGGCGCGCCGCATGGCCGTCGCCGTCGGCGCCGCCGAGGGCCTCGTCCACCTCCACCACGAGGCGACCCCCCACATCATCCACCGCGACATCAAGGCCAGCAACGTCCTCCTCGACTCCGGCTTCGCGCCGCTCGTCGCCGACTTCGGGTTCGCCAAGCTGGTGCCGGAGGGAGTGTCACACATGACCACCAGGCAAGGTTTTAAATCTCCCGCTAAACTGCCACTATCTACCTCTTGAGAAGAGTTCTAGCTATTTGCTGTCTTGTACTTCCTCCGTATTTTAATGTATAATGCTGTTGACTTTTTAACCAACGTTTGACCACTTGTTTTATTTAAAAATTTTATGCAAATATAAAAATACTTATGTCATGCTTAAAGAACATTTTATGATAAATCAAATCACAATAAAATAAATTATAATTACATAAACTTTTTAAATAAGACGAAAGGTCAAACGTCTATCAAAAAGTCAACAGCGTCATACATTAAAATATGGAGGGAATACAATTTAGCCGCTATAGTTCCGTTTAGCCCGCTATAGCTGTTTGAGAAGCTAACCGCTAAATATCTTAGCCCGCTATTTAAAACATTGCCACCAGGGTGAAGGGCACCCTGGGGTACCTCGCGCCGGAGTACGCCATGTGGGGGAAGGTCTCCGGCGCCTGCGACGTCTACAGCTTCGGCATCCTCCTCCTCGAGCTCGTCTCCGGCAGGAAGCCCATCGAGCGGCTCCCCTCGGGGGCCAAGCGCACCGTCACCGAGTGGGCGGAGCCGCTCATCGCCCGCGGCCGCCTCGCGGACCTCGTCGACCCGCGCCTCCGCGGCGCGTTCGACGCCGCGCAGCTCGCGCGCGCCGTCGAGGCCGCCGCGCTCTGCGTCCAGGCCGAGCCCGAGCGCCGCCCCGACATGCGCGCCGTCGTCCGCATCCTCCGCGGCGACGCCGACGCCAAGCCGGTGAGGATGAAGAGCATCAAGTACGCGGATCACCTCATGGAGATGGACAAGAGCAGCGTGTACTACGGCGAGGACAGCGGCGGCGACGGCGAGGAAGACATGGACGAGGAGGAGGTGGAGGAGTACTCGCTGATGGAGGACAAGAGCAGCGTGAATTT
Organism: Oryza meridionalis; assembly: GCA_000338895.3. Lineage (NCBI taxonomy): Eukaryota > Viridiplantae > Streptophyta > Magnoliopsida > Poales > Poaceae > Oryza > Oryza meridionalis. The sequence continues at coordinate 27,279,459 of CM002529.2, forward strand.
CGGGGTGTTTGGCGCCATGCCGGTGCAGACCATGCACGATCCTTACGTCAAGAGGTTTGGAGGAGGAGATGGTATCAAGATCTGATTTGGCCATGCAGTCACTTGTGCTTTTTCTTGAACATTTTGTGATTTTTTGGATTTATTTTAAGATAACTATTTGTGGTTTTTTTATAGAGATGTTTTACGGTGTTTGCGAGGTATCTAGAGGTACTTGGAAGTGGAACAACGTGCTCCATTGATCAATAGAGGGGCAAGGTACGGAACAAATTTATCGTAACATGATGGCAGTGGAGTAATTAACTTGTAAAACATGGGCATTATACTTTAATTAAATACTAACATCCATCAATCGGTATGCCATCAGAAAAAAGAGTAAATCTAACATCCATCGATCGGTATGCCATCAGAAAAAAGAGTAAATCACGGATATCCGATCGATCTATACTAGATCGCATCGTCTTCGTTCCCTGCTTTGTTCTTGTTCTAGGGTTTGAACGTTTCACCGGAAGGAGACAGGGTTCACCGGAAGGAGACAGAGGGAAAAGTGTAGGCATAGTTGAGGGTTGAATAGGAGACTAAATCGCCTGGTCGACGACTAGCTAGGCTCAAACTGCGCAATATAACAATATAACACAATATAAATCTCTTGTTGGAAATAAAATATAATTTTAAACAGAATTAAGGTAGGAGTTTTTACATATTCGTTGGAATAAAATATAAATGTAGAAAAAAATCGCATAACTAGGCCAATAATGTGTTATAAGAACACAATGTAAATCTAAACTCCAATACAACGTAAATCTACAAGAAACCACGTAAAACAGAAAATTAAACCCTAGTGCTACGGTAAACGACTTAACTGCAATACAATGTAAATCTACAAGAAACCATGCAAAACAGGAAATTAAACTGTGCAGAGAGAGGTTTTATGGTGTTAACGCGTACCGTTATATCTATGCGGTACCTTTTATAATTTGGGAGACGATTATACCCTTTTCTCTCTATTAGCAAAATTATGTTTTTACCCTTAGTACCTAAGTACCTTTATCAATATTTAAATACCTTTAATATGGTACCTGTGATTGAGGAGCGTTGGATCTTTACCCTTTTTTAATGCAAATACCGTAAAACCTCTTTTTTTGATATGGAACTTGAAATTCAGTTCATGCATTCGAATCTCAGTTATTGTAGGACCCAACTCAGTGACATATAGCAAATGGACACTTCAGTTTAGTCACTGTAGGTGTTCTCAATTCCACGAGCAGTTTTTCATGTTTTGCAAGGACAACCGATTGTTACTTAGTAGATATATTAATTTACTGTTAGAGATAAATATTGATTTACTACATCAGTATAAGTTAAAGAGTGAACTGGAGTAGTTTTGAATTGCTGGTTCTAGGAGTGTTTCAGACCAGGGTTTACAAAATCGCACGGTTACGCGCGATAACCTTCTCTATTTTTGAAACCACGGTAATTCTCAGGAGAGAGCTATGTCGAGGAGTGATCCTCTCGAGCGGGAGATCGTGGGATCCCCCTTTCGTGAGCTCGGCCAGGGGAAAGGGCTCGCCTCGGAAAGTCATATACTCGCCCTCTAAATTATCAGCTAGTATGCACACAACAAGATTATACAGGTTTGGGCCGCTGTGAAGCGTAACACCCTACTCCTGTTTGTATGATGATTCTTCTGTACTCGGGAAGCCTCTGAATCTCAGATGTACAAGCTAGAGTTAGAGAAGCTATCTCCCCTGAATCCAGAGTCCGATCTCCCTTCTCACTAGGCATGGTCCTCCTTTTATATTCTAAGGAGATACCACTCATGCTGCGAGATCTACCTAGGGAGAAGGGAAAATATTCTCTATATTAATTACATGTCTTGTGCCTTTACTTGGAAGCTAAGCCACAGTTTGTCTTTGGAGTGGGGCCCAGCGCCATCTCTTGCCTGACACGGGGGACACCCTTGTCAATCTCCCATTAATGGATGAAGAATTGTGATGGCCGTCCTCTGGCGGGGAGGATCTCGAATGAACCTCCCGATAGGACGGGTCATACCTGCCTCCACTCCGCCGGAGGCAGATGCGATGTGGGGGCACAGCTGTCCGTCCAGTCAGATGTGACTGGTGACAGGCCGCTCACAGACCGGTCATTCCTGTCCGCCATGCGCCAGTCGCGTACACCGCGTGTCTGCCCCTATCGCATTTAATGCTGCAGGGGGCAGTTGGGGCGCTGTGTTCATTAAAGAAGGCTCGGCTTGGGCTCTCTCCCCGCTCGCTCCCCCCGCCAGATGGCGAACAGGCGGGGGCCTCGGGGCAAGACGGTGCGAGGGCCCGAGGGGCATGACGTGGCACCCCGAGCCCTCGGGGCAAAACGGCGCGAGGGCCCGAGGGGTATAACGTGGCACACCGAGGCCCCCCGACCGCTCGTACGACCCGAGGGGTACGGGGGTAGAGCCATGCTGTAGGTCATGCGCCAGGATGGGAAGGTAAGTTCCCCTTATTCCGCATACCCCTGGGCCCACTTCACCGACAGTAGCCCCCGGCACCGCGTCAGACGTTGGCCTCCTGAGGTCGGTCTGACGTGGCGCCTCTTGACCTCCTAAGCTGGGGTCGTGGGCCCGGCGGAGAATCTAGACGGACGCTGCCAAGCGGCCAGATTGGCGTGCCGGTAATAACGGCGATTTGACCGCCATTAACCGTGCTGATGATGGAGGCGCTTTAGGTACGAAAATCGGGGGGTCGGTTGGACCATACCTTGATCTCCTCGTCCGCCATATACGCGGTGATACTGACGGCGGTCCGCCTAGTCTGCGCCTGCGAATGTCGCACGCCCTACGCCGAGTGTGCCGCTGATAGGCGCACTAAATGTGGGGCGTGGATTCAGTGAGCGGCGTGATGAGCGGTCGCGGGAAATGATGAGGCAACTGCAGGCGCGGGAAACGATGAGGCAACTGCAGGTGCGGGAATCATGGGGGCAATCGTGTGGGCGTGAAACGAGGAGGCAGGCGCGGGCGAGGCAGGGATAAAAGGATACGGAGGCGGGGACTTCGCCTCCTCTCTTTCTCCGATTGCTCACCCGCACTCTCGGTCCCTAAGCCCTTACGCTCTCGCCACTCCACGCTACTTCACACACTAGGCCTCTCATCGCTTCACCGCCAGTCACCATGGCCCAAGATGCTGGCGACGCTGTGCTTCCGGCATCGCGCATCACGGCGGATAGGCACCTTAGCCTCCCCGCAAGATCATGCTGGAGGGGGCCCCCGTGAGGGCGGGGGAGTCACGACCGCGACCGCGGTACCTAGATCGATCCGTGCACCTCCTGTCCTTCGCCATGGCGGGGTTGGTCCCGCCATTCTCCAGGTTCTTCCATGAGGTTTTGGATTTCTATGAGATCCATGCCTTGCATCTCGCACCCAACGCTGTGATGACGCTGGCCATCTTCGCGCATCTGTGCGAGATGTTCGTTGGGGTCTGGCCGACGATGCGACTGTTCCAGTTCTTCTTCGTCCCGCAGCTGCTACAAGGTGCAGTGGTGGGGGATGCTACTTCCAGCCCCGGCCCGGCACGGCGGGGCAATACATTGAGAGTCATCTCCGCAAGAAGTGGGAGGACTGGAAGAAGGACTGGTTCTACACCGTGCTGCCGGACCACCCGCGGCTTCGACTCCCCGCCGGCCCTCCCGAACGATCCGTCGCATGGTTGGCGGCTTCGGAGCTGGGCGAGGAGTACGACCCCGTGCGGGACCGCCTCAGGGGCCTGCGGAGCCAGGGCCTTACGGGGGTGATGGTCTTTGGTGATTACTTCCGCCGCCGCATCGCACCTCTCCAAGAGCGGTCCCGCGAAGCGTGGAAGTATACTGGACCCAACGATCCCATGCGCACTCATGTGGGCGAGCGTTGGGACTGGGGCGAGGAGGATGCGAAGATGGTGATTCGGCGGGTGCTGGGTCTGGACTCCGCCGAGCAAACATTGATTCCAGACGGAATCCTTCCCCTCTGCAGCGACCGCGACCGGGAGAGAATCCTGGCGGTAATGTCGGCCGTTGGTGCCGGCGGGGATCGGTCCCGTCGGAGCAGCGCAGGTGGGGGTGCCGTTGGTGTGGGCAGCAGCGGTGCAACCGCAGGCGGGAGTCGGGCCAGCGGCCCCGGCGGGGGCGGCAGCTCCAGGGCACCTGGCCCGAGCCGCGGTCCGGGCGGAGATTCGGCCAGCGACCTGAAGGGGATCCGACCGCCCTCTCCCCCGCACAGAGGGGGTGCCGAACGCACGGCAGACCGACCACCAGCGGGGCGCAAGCGACCAGTTGCACCTGAAGTTGGGCGGAAGAAGAAGCGGCTCCGGAAGATAGGCCAAACAGAGCTGTGCCAGGGGAGCTTTATTGAGCCCCCGAAGTGGACCTTCAACCGCCCTTCCCCCTAGGTACGATTGCCGGCATCCGCCTCGGTGCTCTTTACTCGTATCGGCCCCTTGTTGCTTCTTCTTCTTTTCCTTCGCTAACACTGTCAGGGATCTTCTGCAGCGAGATTCCTTCCCAGGGGGTGTCGGCATCCGACCCCTTGCAGGGGTCGAAGTCCGAGCGACCGGAGTGGCCCGGGCTCGGCCGTTCTGGTGCCGCGGGGCCTTCGCGGCCTTCCGGCGGGGCCCTCGGGCCGCATGCCGGGTCTGGCTCTGGGTCCTCCTCAGCCGGAGCACGACCTGCCGCAAGCGATAGCGGTGGCGGTGTCCCCCCCAGGGGTAGCTCCGAGGAACTGACCCGTGCGGAGCGCCTTCCTGGAGAGGGGGCCGAGGGGGGTCGCGGCCCGGGAGCTAAAGCTGGGGGCGGGCCCGAGCCCGAGGCCGAGGCCGAAGCTGGGGGCGGGCCTAAGCCCGAGGCCGAGGCCGAGTCCGCCCGAAGGCCCGAAACATGAGGTGAGAGAAACAGCCGCTCCCCCTTGCGTTTGGGGCGCCTTCGGGGCTGGCCACGCGGGAGTAGCCCCCAGTCCCGTGGGGGATCCAGCGGCACTCCGTTGTCCCGTGGGCGGACCGCAACCTTCTCTTCTCCGACTCCGGCAAGCATGGAGCCACTCCTGCAGGTGCTCGCCGCCGCCGATTCCACTGTCCGGGAGGGGCTCAACACCCAGGTCCAAGCACTAGCGGAGGAGCGGGCGGCCCTGGAGGCGGAGTGGGCGCAGCTCGCGGCGGACCGCGCACGGGTTGACGAGGGGCGCTGCGCTGTGGACGTCATGGTGGAAGTGGGGCGCAAGATACGCCAAGCCCAACTGGCAGAGATCCAGGCGCGCGAGGAAGCACTGGACACTGCCATGCGTGAGACGGAGGAAGAGCGGCAGGCGGCATTGATCGCCTCAAGGATCCTGGATGAGGCGCTGGACGACATCCGCCTACAGTACGAGGCCCATGCCGAGGACCTAGCGGAGAGGGCCAAAAACGCCCGCGGTGTCCTTGAGGCGGCTGCCGCCCAAGAGTGGCGGGCATCGGAGGCCGACGCCTCGCTGCGGGCTCAGACAGCGGCGCTCGAGGCCGAACGCAAGGCCTTGGACGAGCGCGCCCGTTCTGCGCAAGAGTTCGAGGCCACGATTCGTCGGCGAATCGAGGTTCTCGACTCGAAACAGCGCAGCGAGCCCGGGAGCTGGAGGGGCTGGCTCGGGCGCTGGAGGAGCGAGCACGTATGCTGGACCAGCGGGAGTCCACCATGGCCACCCACGAGAGGGCGGCGGCGGCGGCGGAGACCTCCCTTCGTCTCCGCGAGGAGGTCGTAGCTGAGCGCGACCGGACCACCCTCGCGGCGAAGACCTCGGCGGCCCGTCGCTCGGAGGAGCTAAGGCTCCAGGAAGAGGCGTGCTGGGCACGGGACTCTGCGCTTACCGTACGCGTGGCCGAGGTGAACTGCCGTGAGGTGGTGGCGCGCCGGCTGGGCGAGCAACTCGCAAAGCGCGAGGAGGTTGTCGCCGGGCGCGAGGCTCGGCATTTGGAGAGCGTTCGAGCTGAGCGCGCGGCGTTGGCGGCAAGGGCTTCCGAACTGGAGGCCCGGGAGAAGGTTCTGGCGGCGGGCGGCCAGCTCGGCGGCGCGGAGTTGGCGAGCCAGCTTGCCGCGGCCCAAAGTGCTCTTGCTGATCTAGGGCGCCTGGCGCAAGATCAAGCTGGGGAGATTGCGGCCCTTCGCCTTACCAACGAGATCGGGCCCGGGCAACTCTCCGATGCCGTCACTCGGCTAGAGCGCGTAGGGCGCTCATTTCCGTTCGCCAGGATAGAAAGCTCCCGCCCACTCAGCCGGCACTCGCACTCCGGCTGGATGGGCTGGCGGCTGACCTGGAGAGGCTGGAGGAAGATGTAGGATCGAATAACAAGAACTATGCCAACCAGAGAGGGGGTGAATGGATGATATACCCAAAAACCAAAAACTTTTAGCGGAAATAAAAGTTACCCTCTAATTCGACGGAGATCGGTCTGACCGGAGTAGATTAGTCGGTTTGACCGAGTGGATGCCGCCGGTCTGACCGGTATAGATCAACCGGTCTGACCACCGAAGTCACCTGCCGTGCCTGCTGCCGCCGCCGGTCTGACCGCCGTATTCCCGCTGGTCTGACCGCCAAAACCCGGTGAAACACAAATCGAAGAACTCTTAAAGTGGATGACGACTTTATTACTTCTCTCTGTGTTTAAAAAGTGCAACAACAGCAGTCCTTACAAAAATTTCGACTAAACTCGAAACCCTAACTCAAAACTCAACTCAATTGCTCTCTAAAAGCAATATCGGGAAGCCTCACGCTCCCCCTCTATTTATACCCGAGGTAGGCAGCCTAAAGCCACGAACCAAACTCATACTAGGAGTTCTAAACACCTTAGGAAACCCTCTAGTACAAGAAAGAAACTTTACATAACCAAACGTACCAAATTTGGACTCCTTCCAAATTTGACTCCACATCCCATATGCACACAATACCTCCATCGTATGCCATATGGAATCTCCATCAACCACGTGCATCAACTCTAGCCTAAGTATCCCGCATGATCTCCGACTACCACGGACGTCGTCTTATCCCCAAGCCGACTCCCGGTCCATCACCGCAAATACTCTCCCGAGGCATCGAGTCACCTATACATGGAACAAACAAAGAAACCATATTCCGAGACCAAGCTATCACCAACTTGACTTATTGTCACGCCCTAAAAATCGCCTAAATTAATAATCCATATTTTAAATCATTTTTAGAAATTATTTTAAAAGCCTACAAGTTAAACTCTAATAATCTAGGAAAATTTTCAACATAAAATTGAGCTAGATAAAATTTTATTAAATACTTTGCTTGTTACTCTATTTTCTAGATTTTTCTGGGAATTATTTGAGCAAGGGAAGTATTTTTAATAAATGAAACATCATTTCACGAATTATTTTAATTGGAAAAGTTTTTAAAATCCTGTCCTAGGCCGTTGGGCCGAATTCGGCCCAACATCTCTTTCCCTCGCGCGCGGCTGTGCAGCCCAGTCGGCCCAGCTGAGCCGCCCTTTTCCTTTTCTTTTCTTTTTTTCCGTTTTTCCTTTTTCTCAGCCAGCCCAAGGTTAAAAGTCTGTTTTGCGTCTCTCGGCACTGTTCATCTTCAACCTCAGGACAGCCGAACTGAGACCGAGTGGGCTCGGTTTTTCCTCTCCAAATCCGACCTTTTCCCTTGTGTTTTCCTAAAATTAGTTAAGGGAAAATATTTCCCTTATCTCCCTCTTTCGTTTCCCCCAAGAATCGGAACCTAATTCCTTGTATTTTATCCGAATCGAACTCGTTTTCGAGTTTATCTCCTAAACCGAGTTTTGATTTCTCGGGCCGATTTCTTGCGGGAGGAGTCCGATCTCTTCGATCCAAGGCTATAAATAGGACCCCCTAGTCGTCCTCTTTCGTTTGCCCCCTCTCCCGTGGTCTCCCGTGCCCCGTAGCCTCGTCGCCGCCGCCGCCACCTCGTCGCCGGCCGTCGTCGTTCGTCGTTTGGTTCGAGGGTGAGTACCGTTGGGTTCGCCTCGTCGTCCTCTACGTGTTCATATCTTCCAAAGTCGCAGCCGACCATCCAATCTCCGGCGAGGTCGCCAACCCGGGCCGGCCATTGATGATGTCATCATGACGTCATCATCGGTTTTTCTTTTTCCCGTTTTTCTAATAGATTAAATCTTCGGAAAATCATAACTAATTAACCGTAGCTCCGATTCGAGTGGTTCAAGTTGCTAAATTTTTCTAAAATTGAGATCTACATGTTAAAAATATCCATATGTACTGTTTATGCTTTTGTACTGTTTTGTTGATTTTGTTTATTTGCTTTAGTTTCCGACGTTCCGGAGGAGAGCGTTTTCGTTGAGGAAGGTTCGGAAGCGTTTGCAGAAGCTCAAGGCAAGTCACACAGATCCCAAACAACCCTTTGAGCATGTTGAACCCGTTTAAAGCTAATGTTTTATTTCAACTTATGCATTATTTTCGAATGTCATCGGGTGGTGAGCCTTTCCCAGTTAATTAATGGCCGAAGATAATCTTATTTTCCTATGGGTTATAATTTGATTAGTTTGAACCTTATATATTGGATTGGTTCAGCTAAATGCTATATATATAATTGCTTAGCCATGCTTAGAAAGATAAGCTCATTAATGGGGTGAATCATATATACTACATTATTATTTATGTATTCAATGGTAGCTCACGATGGTTAATCGTGTTATGATAATTAATTGATAATTAAAACCCGGTTAAGGTGGGTTGTGAGCATGTGGTTTTGAAGGTCGTGCTCATGGCAATTAAGGACCGGTTCACGAGCTACTGTTATGAAACATTTACCGTGCCAACCACAAGCCAGCGTGGGCAACGGCTTTATCTTTTGTATAGCATGATTCATTATGGTGTGCCAGACTGAGAAGCGGCGAGAAGTCCGTGGGGGTTGTTGGGGAGTCTATTGCCTCTGATTTTGAGGGGGAGATTATGATCCAGGAACGGTGCACTGTGGTGAGTTGTGTTGTGCGAAGGGTATTGTCACAGTTCCTTTCCAAGGTACCGTGGTGGTGCTGAGGCGCATGGTGACATGTTGTGGGATTGTGTCTTGTGGGTACAGTGGTACACCTCTGATCAGAGTAAAACTATTCGAATAGCCGTACCTGCGGTTATGGGTGAGTCTAACAATGTTTTTCGTGATTAGTCTCACACTACTCATCATTGGTGATAAAATGTGCTATTTAAATTGACTCCTGGTTTGGAATGGTATATTCCTGGTTTGGAGGTTTGATTTGTACAACCGGGGTTGGTTGCTCAGATGAGGTTGGGCCTATACAACACGGGTGTGTTGTATGGTGTTTATTTAATACTGATCAATTAATCAACCGTTTTACTATTCTCTTAAATATTTACTAAATGCTGTTTATGCAAATGAGCTACATTATGCCATCCTTTGTTATCCTGTGCACTTGCATATTTGCTGTGTGGCTTGTTGAGTATGTCATATGCTCATTCTTGCAATATTCATTCATCAGAGGAGGAGTACTTCAGTGAAGGTGATGATCTGGAGGACTAGGCTTGGTCCGGGTTAAGTTGCCTGTGGAGTGGAGTCGCCATAGCTGTTCCGTAGTTTGTTTTATTTTCTTTTTCCGCTGCGTAGAATTTTATTCTCTGAGAGGAACTATCTACCTCTGTAATAATTTATTATATCGCGAATATTAATTAGTTGTTTATTAGTACTCTATTATCAATTTGTTATTGTGTGCCTCGGCTGATTCCTGGACGAGGACTTAACACACATGTAAGCGTTTGGAATTTTGGATAGAAATTCCGGGCGTGACACTTATTAGCAGCAAACAATAGTATTACATACATATAGTATCCATCTTGAAGCCATAATCATGAAATAATCACGGATATCCAAACAAACAACCCGAAACCGAAACCGACACAGAGTCGACTGGTCAGACCGCGGGCTGGCTGGTCTGACCGCGCGATACACGCCGGTCTGACCGGTCCACATAAAATCACAACAGTATCCTGTAGATTCACCTGTTAAATCCAATCATCTCCAAAACCACTTCGTGAATAACTTCCAAATCACAAAACCAATAATCTCCAATGCCCAATTGTTCATCATAGAATAATAATCAAAAACACCTTTGATTTTACAATCTCCCCCTTGATGAACACATTGGCAAACCCATAAAAAAATGTTTTGGTGTTTGGAAAAATAAAAACAAAAGTGGTAAAAAACACATTTTGTACAAACGTACACATCGTGCTCAAAAATCCAAAAGAAAACTTCTCCCTCTTTTTAAAAGAAATTTCCAATTGAACAAAAAACATGCTCTTCTCAACAACTCTCCAAAAATTTAATTCACCTTGCTTCTCCAAAAATCGAAAAATTTTCACATCACTGCTCCCCCTTTTGACAATGATTTCATCAAGCATAAGAATTATGTCCATTAATATTCAAGAGCTTAGCATACATATAGCATATCATGTCATGTGTTGCAATAAAAGGAAGATAAACCCATCTATAATATAACAAGCATGTATTAAAGTATAACCGTGAACCAAAGATTTTACAATTAAACTTGAATCAACAATCAAAATTCATGATTTCATACGATTTATAATACAACATCTTAACAAGCACATAGGTTGAAGAATAAACACTAAACACATATACCTATTGCATTTATCACTCTTTCTCAAATAACCTTTTAGCACAAAATAACAAAGAGAATTTTTTTTTAACTTTTTCTTTTCTTGAGCCTTTATTGCTCATTTTTCTCTTTTTTTTTATTCCGGGTACGTCCCTGTCGTCAAGACTGTTTTCAGAGATTCGGCACCCATTATTTTGCTCACATCGAATACGTCCTTATCGTCAAGACTGTTTCCAAGGATTCGGTATTCATTTTTTTCATATTTTTATTCTCTTTTTCACAATGAGCAATTAAAGCTATTTGAGGAATAACAATTCAATAAAGCATATATATAGAGCATTTACAAATCAAACCATATGCTAGCATCAACATTGCATATTTACTTAATTTAAGTAGAATTTAAATGTCATGCATCATCTCCCTTAAAAGCAAAATCTAAATCTCATGAAAAGACTAGAATACATACAAGCTATGCTAGAGACAAATAAACCTTCAAAGTATTGCTAGCATGCACAAGAAAATACCATATGTATAAACAAAGCTCTCTTTGCTCAATTTTTCTCATTATTATATTATTGCTTGATAAAACCACGAGGTACAAACTCCCCCTCAAACCATGCCAAACGGATGAACTATGCCCAATTCACCACGAAGAAAAGCAAAGCGATTAGAATCCAAAGGTTTAGTGAAAATATCAGCAATTTGCAACTTTGTGTCCAAAAACTGCAATTCAACATCTCCCTTCTCAACATGATCCCTCAGAAAATGAAAACGAATATCAATGTGCTTCGTGCGTGAGTGTTGAACAGGATTCTTAGCAATGTTAATAGCACTTGTATTGTCACAAAAGAGAGGTACTTTCTCAAAAGTAAGTCCATAATCTTTCAAAGTCGATAAAAGCCAAAGAATCTGTGAACAACAATTAGTAGCAGCAACATATTCAGATTCAACAGTTGATTGAGCAACACTAGATTGTTTCCTAGAAGACCATGCAATCAATGATGTACCAAGAAAATGACATGTTCCACTAGTACTTTTCCTATCAATTCTACAACCACCAAAATCAGCATCGGAATATCCACTTAAGCATATAGAAGATGAAGTAGAATACCAAATTCCAAACTCAAGTGTATGATTCAAATACCTCATTATTCGCTTGACCGCTTGACGATGTGAAGCACGAGGAGAAGCTTGAAAGCGTGCGCACAAACACACAGCAAATTGTATGTCTGGCCTAGAAGCAGTTAGATACAACAAAGATCCAATCATGCTTCTATATTCCTTTTGATCAACAGCTTCACCATCTTCATCAGGATCCAACACAGCTGTAGAACCAATTGGTGTTGAAATTGGCTTGCAATTCTCCATCTTGAACCGTCTCAAAAGATCCTTCGTATACTTCGTTTGATGCACAAAAGTACCTTGAGGTGTTTGCTTAATTTGCAATCCCAAAAAGTACGATAACTCACCCATCATGCTCATCTCAAATTCCCTGCGCATAGTCTTAGCAAAATCTACAACCAAAGCGTGAGTTGAACAACCAAAGATGATATCATCCACATAAATCTGAACGAACAGTTGATTTTCACCATGCTTAAGAACAAAAAGCGTTTTGTCAACCTTTTCCATTGTAAAACCTTTCGCAAGCAAAAAGTTCTTAAGTCTATCATACCATGCCCTAGTAGCTTGTTTCAAACCATACAAAGCTTTAGACAATCTAAAAACTTGATTGGGAAAATCAGGATTTTCAAAACCTGGTGGTTGTTTGACATAAACTTCCTCCTGTATAAAACCATTTAGAAACGCACTTTTAACATCCATTTGATACAATTTAAAACCTTTTGAAGCAGCAAAAGCCAACAAAAGTCTAATTGCCTCAATTCTAGCAACAGGAGCAAAAGTTTCATCAAAAATCCAAACCCCCCACCTGAGTAAAACCTTGAGCAAAAAGTCTAGCTTTATTTCTCACAATCAAACCATCCTTATTTTGTTTATTTTTGAAAACCCACTTAGTTCCAATAATATTATGTCCAGAAGGTGGTTCAACTAAAGTCCAAACTTTGTTTCTCTCAAAATTTTCAAGTTCTTCATGCATAACGTTAATCCACGATTCATCAGTTAATGCATGTGACACATCTTTGGGTTCAAAAGAAGCAACAAAAGCAGAATTTGCACAAACATCTTGAGTCCTTACCTTAGACCTTGTAGTCCGCTCACCTATATTACCAATAATTTGTTCCGGTGGATGTTGTCGTTGAATATGCAAAGGAGCAGTGACTTCTGAAGGTGATCCACGTTCTGTATCAGTACTGGTCGAAGTAGTAATTTCCGGAGGACCTACTCGATCAGTATCAATAGAACCCTCAGCCGACGACCCTGGCCGGTCTGACCGCACATCCTGTGCCGGTCTGACCGGAGGTGTGCCGGCGGTCTGACCGGCCTGGCGCCCGGTCTGACCGGCCGAGCCGACCTCGTCATCGTCGTCGTAGTCGCTCTCATCTTCAAAAATACGATCATCTTCCCCCCGAACCTGTGACAGTGTACCTGCAACATCAGGTCTAGTACCTGGACTAGCCTCATCAAATGAAACTTCGCAAGTCTCAACAATTTTGTTAGTCCCTAAGATAAGTACACGATAGCCACGAGTATGTGCGGGGTAACCAAGAAACAATCCATCGGTAGAGCGTGCCTCAAACTTATCCAAATTTCTAGATTTCAAGACAAAACATTTGCAACCAAAAACACGCAAATGTGAAACTTTGGGTTGATGACCAAATCGAAGTTCATAAGAAGTTTTTTTAAGTTTAGATCGCAAGAAAACTCGATTTGAAATATAACATGCAGTGTTAATAGCCTCAGCCCAAAATTTTTTAGGAGTTTTGTATTCATCCAACATCGTTCTAACCATCTCAACCAAAACATGGTTTTTCCTTTCAACAACACCGTTTAAATTCATGTTCAAAACCTCTTTCATTGCAAAATTGTTCAAAAGAAGCATTTTTAAACTCACCACCATTATCACTTCGAATTCTTTTCAAAGAACCAGGAAATTCAAGATCCAATCGAAGAAACAAACCACGAAAGTGTTGAAAAGCTTCATCTTTAGTTGCCATAAAGAAAACCCAAGAGTATCTAGAAAAATCGTCAACAATAACCAACACATACCACTTTACTCCAACAGATTGCACTCTAGCTGGACCAACAGTGTCTATATGTAATAGCTGTCCCGGTGCATCCGTCATCACAGAAACAATAGGAGCATGTGTAGTAGAAACCATCTTAGCATGACGACATGGTGTCTTTCTTAAGTTTAGGCAAACCACGAACAAGATCCAAACCACTTAACCTAGTGAGATGATCAAAACCAACATGTCCAAGTCTACGATGCCAAAACATCACATCTTTATCAAATTAGCAACTAAGCATGTTATTACAGGTGAAACAGGATTTCCAAAATCAGCTTTAAACACTCTTCCATAACGAGAAATATTCAGCACAGAATCACCATGAGAATCAAAAACATTACTTCCAGTTTTCTTAAAGTGAACCTCAAACTCTTCATCAACAATTTGTGAAACCGAAAGTAAATTGTGCTTTAAATCCTCAACCAAAGCTACATTATTCAATTCAAAATTTTCATTTACCTTAACCAAACCTGTAGCGAGAACAGCACTTATAGAAGCATCACCAAAGATAATCGATTCAGTCTTGGATGCCTTTTTGAGGGAGGAGAACCAATTTTTATCACCGGTCATGTGCCGCGAACAACCGGAATCCACGATCCACACGTTCTCCTTCCTTGCCACCAAAGCCTACACACGAACAGAAGTCGAAGCCTCAGTACTGGGGTTAGATAAGAAAAATTTAGGAATCCAGTACTGAGACACACGACCAGAAGATCCAATAGACATAGATCCACGTGCAAAATCAATTTTAGAATTTTTAGAAAAATTCCTCCAAGGCCGATCTGACCGAGGTACAGTGGCCGATCTGACCGGGGGCCAGTCTGACCGCCTCTGTACTGCCGGTCTGACTGGTGCCCGGTCTGACCGCCGGACCCACTGCGGTCTGACCGGTTTCCTCGAGGGAAAACCAGATTTTTGCCATTTTGATTTTGCAAAAGCAATCTCTCTCTCTCCTTTTTCTGTTTATGAGCTAATCTGAAACAAAAACCAACAATATGTCCATCTTTGCTAAAAAAAGAACAAGTATATTTTTCACGTTGTTTAGACACATAGTTAGAGCAAGAAGATTTAGCAACACAAGCAGAAACAGGAGGTTTTGCATGCACAACATTGGATTTTGAAGAGGATGCATTCATGGTAGACATAATACCAGCAGATTTAAACACAGTTTTGTTATTATCAAATTTAACCAAAATCTCACCACTTCTAACACCAACACCTAATACAATAGGGGGATGTCTAGAATTATGAGCATAAGGATTAAAACCTAAACCACGATTATTTGTGCTAACCTTTGATTGATCCAAAATCATGTTGAGGTTCTTTTTACCATCAGAAAATCTTAGCAAAGAATTTTTCAAATAAGAAACCTCTTTTTCCAAATTAGCACAATTTTCACAATCTACCATGACACCTTTGCTTTTACGACATTTGGGGCAAGAAAGCACTTCATTGTTTTTCACAACATCTTCCATGTACTCAACACGACCTAAAGCATCTTTTAGTTTTATCTTATTCAAATTACATGTTGAGCAATCCAAAACATCATGAGGTTGTTTTAACTTTTTAGCAGAAATCATGTTAAACATCAAACTAGCATGAAAAGCAATTTGATATTTTTGCAACAACTTTTTAGTTAAAAACAACTCATCCAAAGTGCGTGTATGCAAAGCAAAATTACAAGTAAGAGAAGATCTATTTTTCAAATCATGTGCAACATTAACATCTCTAATTTTTGAAATCTCATTCATCAAAACCTCACAATTTGAGTAATCATCGTCATTAGGAATAAGAGATTTTAATCTATCAATTTCAGATTTAAGAGATTCTATGATAAATTACTGTTTTCTATACATCTTCTCACACTTCATATTTTTTTGCATTCAAGATATTAATAGCTTCTTCAAAAGCACTTACCTCATGATCTTTATACTCAATATCCGATTCACCACGCGCCATGAAGCAAACACCGGAGATGTTCTTTCCCTTATCATCATCTCCACTCTCACCATCTACATCACTTGATGGCTCAAAAGCGGCATAAACTTGGTCAAAAGCCCTCCTAAGATTCTCCTTGAACTTCCTCGCTTGACATGAACCCTGCGTCTTGTTGTTGTTGGGCTTGTTGTTGCTTGTCCTCTCACCATCTTTGCCTTCTCTTTTGCTTCTCCCAAGCTTAGGACAATGCGAACGAAGATGATCAATTGAACCACATTCAAAGCACTGATTTGGACCACCTCTTTTCCTGGTCTTGGCATTATTCATAGCTCGAGCAATACGGTTAGCAACCAAAGCCAAATCCTCCTCCTCGATCTGTTCGAGTTGATCATCAGATGTGGCATTAAAAACAGCAATAAAAGAAGGCTTAGATGAAGAAGCATCAACATCCAAAGAAGAAGAAGAAGAAACCAAAGCACTAGATTTCGAATCAGCTTTTCGAGAAAGAACATTCATCTCATGTGTTTTCAATTTGGTGTAAAGTGAATCCAAGGTCAAAGTAGACATGTTAACAGACTCCTGAATAGATGTAACTTTCATCTCCCAAATAGACATATTGAGACCATTCAAAAAGTGACGAGAAATCTCAGATTGTGGATAATTAGCATCATAAGAAGAATCAACAGATCTAAGATCACTCAAAATTTTATTAAACCTAGAAAGATAGTCATCCAAAGCTTCTCCAGGTTTCATCTCAAATTTAATGTACTCCTTTTTGAAAATATCACGACGAAGTTCTTTTATGTTATTTGTTCCTTGATGAAAGTTACTCAAAGTATTCCAAATTTCATGAGCAGTTCGAAGATGTGTAACACGATCACAATCCGAACGAGAAATACCACTCAAAAGAATATTGTGAGCTTTGCAATTTTGTTCAAAAGCAGTTTTTTCGGCAGCAGTATTAATAGCTTCAGGAATCACATACGGATGAGAAACTTTTCTCCAAATATCATAATCTTCAGCCATAATGTAAGATTGCATTCAACTACACCAATGAGAAAAATCCGTTCCATCGAAAACATGAGGCTTAGTTGAAAAACGAGCGGGAGTAGCCATGGCAAAAACTCTAGATCGATAAAAATCCAAAGAAAAAAACAAGGCTCTGATACCACTTGTAGGATCGAATAACAAGAACTAAGCCAACCAGAGGGGGTGAATGGATGATATACCCAAAAACCAAAAACTTTTAGCGGAAATAAAAGTTACCCTCTAATTCGACGGAGATCGGTCTGACCGGAGTAGATTAGTCGGTATGACCGAGTGGATGCCGCCGGTCTGACCGGTATAGATCAACCGGTTTGACCGCCGAAGTCACCTACCGTGCCTGCTGCCGCCGCCGGTCTGACCGCCGTATTCCCACCGGTCTGACCGCCAAAACCTGGTGAAACACAAATCGAAGAACTCTTAAAGTGGATGATGACTTTATTACTTCTCTCTGTGTTTACAAAGTGCAACAACAGCACTCCTTACAAAAATTTCGACTAAACTCGAAACCCTAACTCAAAACTCAACTCAATTGCTCTCTAAAAGCGATATCGGGAAGCCTCACGCTCCCCCTCTATTTATACCCGAGGTAGGCAGCCTAAAGCTACGAACCAAACTCATACTAGGAGTCCTAAACACCTTAGGAAACCCTCTAGTACAAGAAAGAAACTTTACATAACCAAACGTACCAAATTTGGACTCCTTCCAAATTTGACTCCGCATCCCATACGCACACAATACCTCCATCGTATGCCATATGGAATCTCCATCAACCACGTGCATCAACTCTAGCCTAAGTATCCCGCATGATCTCCGACCACCACGGACGTCGTCTTATCCCCCAGCCGACTCCCGGTTCATCACCGCAAATACTCTCCCGAGGCATCGAGTCACCTACACATGGAACAAACAAAGAAACCATATTCCGAGACTAAGCTATCACCAACTTGACTCATTAGTAGCAAACAATAGTATTACATACGTATAGTATCCATCCAGAAGCCATAATCATGAAATAATCACGGATATCCAAACAAACAACCCGAAACCGAAACCGACACAGAGTCGACCGGTCAGACCGTGGACTGGCCGGTCTGACCGCGCGATACACGCCGGTCTGACTGGCAGCACAAGCCCGGTCTGACCGGTCCACATAAAATCACAGCAGTATCCTGTAGATTCACCTGTTAAATCCAATCATCTCCAAAACCACTTCGTGAATAACTTCCAAATCACAAAACCAATAATCTCCAATGCCCAATTGTTCATCACAGAATAATAATCAAAAACACCTTTGATTTTACAGAAGAGGTCGGCGAGACCATCAAGTCGTCATCGGCTTCACTGGCGCGGGCTGCGGTGGAATTAGTTCTCGCCAGCTACCAAGCCCGCGACCCCGACTTCGCCCCCTGGCACGCGCTCGGGAACAAGTCCGGGAGGCGGCCGACGCGATCGTCTCTAGTTTCGAGGGGTCGGCCCCTCGGTTCACCTTCGGGCTTGCCTCGGACGAGGAGAGCGGGAGCGAAGCCAAGAGGAGCGGGAGCGGAGACGGTGGTGACGACGCTGGTGGCGAGGATTGGGACGACGTGGTCAGTGGCGCCGGCCTCAGGAGCTTGGGCACTCCGTGATTACCCCCACTTTTAACTTTCTTTTGTTATGTGCCTGCATCGGACACCTTATCTTTAGGCCATCGTGCCTTCTTACTTGTAAATAAAGTTTCTTCTTCACACTTTCTACCCTTTCGCTTTCTCCATTAAATGCCTGCGGCACAGAAAAAAGAAAAACCAGAGCAAAAGTATTCAATTAAATTCCCTATAATTGAGTAGCCGTTTTTACCCCTCCCCCCTCGGGCTCATCCTTGCAAAAAGGTAAATTCGCACTCAGCCCGTGGAACCTAAATGATAAGGGGCGAGGCTACCGCCCCGAGGGAGCTGCCCGGCGGGTCTGGCCATACCAAAGCTACGACGACCGGGGGTCGGGGACGGCCGTGTGTAGGCCCTTCCGAGCTCCCGGAGTTCGCCGCAGCCCGGGGCGCTGCCCATGCTTGGGCTCTCTTTCGGCGGTTTTCAGGTCGCCCAACGCCACTTAGGGTTCGTAGCAAGCGCGAATTATCCTTTGAGCCAGGACAAGCCAGAGGAAAGGGCAGAAAAAAGGGTGCGTAGCGGCGTCCACCGAATTTATTATTTGGAAAGGGAAAAAGATACAAAATACTGCACAGTGGTAGCCCCCGGCCAAGTCCGCGCAAGCTGAAAGGTTGTGCTAGGCTTGGCCCGAGCTCCTGGAAAGCAAACAAGGAATGTGACGTTATGGATAGAAGCGGCGGAGGTGTTCGATATTCCAAGGATTAGGCAGCTCCGTGCCGTCGTCCGCGGCTAACCGAACAGAGCCTGGCCGGGGAACCCTGATCACTTTGTATGGCCCTTCCCACATTGGTGAGAGTTTGTTCAACCCCAAGCGCGACTGTAGGACGAGGTCGCCAACTTGTAGTGATCGGGCCCGGACGTGGCGCTGGTGATAACGCCGCAGGCTTTGCTGATAACGCGCCGCCCGCAGGGCCGCGCGCCTCCTCCTTTCTTCCAAGTAGTCAAGATCGTCGCGGCGGAGGACATCCTGGGTGGCCTCATTGTACAGCGCGACACGAGGCGAACCCAGGGAAAGCTCCGATGGCAAGACTGCCTCGGTGCCATATACCAGGAAAAAGGGGGTTTCTCCTGTGGCGCGACTTGGAGTGGTCCGATTTGCCCAGAGCACGGCGGGCAATTCTTCAAGCCACGAATCTCCGTGCTTCTTCAGGACATTGTACGTCTTGGTCTTGAGGCTCTTGAGGATTTCTGCGTTGGCTCGCTCAACTTGGCCGTTACTCTTGGGGTGGGCGGGCGAGGCGAAGCATAGCTTGATACCCATGTCATCACAATAGTCGCCGAATAGTTCACTGGTGAACTGGGTGCCATTATCCGTAATGATACGGTTGGGCACCCCGAACAGGGACGTGATGCCCCTGATGAACTTGAGGGCGGAATGCTTGTTGATTTTGACGACCGGGTAAGCCTCGTGCCACTTGGTGAATTTGTCGATGGCGACATACAGGTGCTGATACCCGCCCCGAGCCGCTTTGAACGGCCCAAGGATGTCTAGCCCCCAGACTGCGAAGGGCCAAGAGAGCGGGATGACCTGTAAAGCCTGAGCTAGCTGGTGGGTTTGCTTAGCATGGAACTGGCACGCCTTGCATCGCTGGACCCATTCCTGTGCGTCTTGCAACGCGGTCGGCCAGTAAAAACCTTGCCGGAAGGCCTTACCGACCAAGGTGCGTGAGGCAGAATGCGCCCCACACTCACCCTCATGGGCGTCGGCAATGAGCTCGACGCCCTGTTCTCGAGAGATACACTTCAAGAGCATCCCGTTGGCGGCGCGTCGGTAGAGGGTCCCTTCTACGAGCACATACCGCTTAGAGATGCGCGCAAGCTTCTCAGCTTCTGCACGATCCTCGGGAAGAGTATTATTGTCGAGGTACGCCCGGATGTGAGCCATCCAGGCGACGTGACGAGGGGGGTCGGGGTTGACCCCCTCGGGCCCCGAGGCCCGCGGATTATCGGGGCTCGAGGCGGAGGTTGTGGCGCCGGGCCCTTCGGGGGGTCCAATTGTGCCGACGGCCGCGCGAGCCTTTCCTCGAAAGTCCCCGGAGGGAGTCTGGCTCGCGCCGACGCGATACGCGACAACTCATCAGCGATTGCGTTGTCGCGCCGGGGCACGTGCCGGAGCTCGAGTCCGTCGAAGTGGCGCTCCATACGCCACACATCACGTACGTACGCCTCCATTTGTGGGTTGGTGCACTGGTATTCCTTAGAGATCTGATTCATGACCAACTGGGAATCGCCTAAAACTAGGAGGCGGCGGATGCCCATTCCGGCCGCCGCCCTCAACCCTGCGAGGAGTCCTTCATATTCCGCCATATTGTTCGTGGCTCGGAAATCGAGCCGAACGACGTACTTAAGGACATCCCCGGTTGGTGAAGTTAGTATGACTCCAGCCCCCGCACCATGAAGGTTGAGGGAGCCATTGAAGTGCATAACCCAGTGCCCGGCGTGAATGTCGATGCTCGGGTCTTCACCGTCTCCGAGGAAGGAGGGGAGATCGGATGGGAGAGGGTAATCCACTGGTGTCCATTCTGCGACGAAGTCAGCCAGAACCTGGCTTTTAATCGCGTGCCGCGGTTCGAAGTGCAGGTCGAACTCAGCAAGCTCGATGGCCCACTTCACTACCCGACCGGTGCCTTCTCGGTTGTGCAATATCTGACCAAGAGGGTAAGACGTTACAACGGAAACCCGATGTGCTTGGAAATAATGGCGCAATTTCCTTGAGGCCATTAAGACTGCATAAAGCATCTTCTGGGCCTGTGGGTATCAGGTTTTCACGTCTCAGAGCGCCTCACTGACAAAGTAGACGGGCCGCTGCACCTTCCGGTGGGGCCGGTTCGTGATGTCAGGGGCAACTGGTCCGAGGTACTCAGTGCTCGGGAACCCCAGGGGGATCTCGGACCATGTCGCGATTGTAGGCCTCGGGGGCGCCTGTCGGAGCCTCTCCTCTTCCTGCGGGGGCCTCGGGGCCCTCCGAGGGGTTGTAGGCCTCGGGGGCGCCTGCCAGAGCCTCTCCTTTTCCCACGGGGACCTCGGGGCCCTCTGAGGGGCTGGGGGCTTCGGGCATCGGGCCTTGGGGGGACGAGGGGCCATCACCAGTTGAGGGGGCCCCTGGCCTACTCTCGTTGCGTTCAACTACTAGGGCGGCACTCACCGCGTGGGGGGCACAGCCAAGTAGAGCAGCAACGGCTCCTCAGGTCCTGGGGCTACTAGGATGGGGGGGTTGGTTAGGTAAGCTTTCAGCTGATTGAGAGCTTGCTCTGCTTCCTCCGTCCATACAAACGGCCCGGGGCGTTTGAGGAGTTTGAATAGGGGCAGCGCCCTCTCACCCAGCCTCGATATGAATCGACTTAGGGCGGCCATGCATCCAGTGACGCTCTGCACATTCCTAAGCTTGCTGGGAGGGGCGCATCCTCTCTATCGCGCGTATTTTCTCGGGATTAGCTTCTATGCCTCGGGAGGAGACTAAAAAACCAAGGAGTTTGCCCGCCGGCACACTGAACACACACTTATCGGGGTTCAGTTTCATGCGCGTGGACCTAAGACTATCAAAAGTCTCGGCCAAATCATGCAACAACATATCCTGGTGGCGCGTCTTTACCACTAGGTCATCAACATATGCCTCTACATTGTGCCCTATCTGATTACTCACAGTAATACGAGTCATACGCTGAAAGGTAGGGCCTGCATTTTTTAAACCAAAAGGCATAGTTGTATAACAAAAGGTGCCCACAGGGGTGATGAAGGCAGTTTTTTCCTCATCTTCCCTAGCCATGCGGATCTGGTGATACCCAAAGTAAGCGTCTAGAAAACACAAAAGGTCACATCCCGCAGTGGAGTCGACTATCTGATCTATGCGCGGCAAAGGGAAAGGATCTTTGGGGCATGCCTTATTGAGGTCCGTGTAGTCGACGTGCATCCGGAGTTTGCCATTGACCTTCGGGACAACCACCGGGTTTGCCAGCCACTCCGGATGGATCACCTCACGGATGAAGCCACTCCAGGAGCCGCGCCACCTCCTCTCGGATAAAGGCTTGCCGCTCCGGGGCTTGACGTCGCACTTTCTGCCGAACGGGCCACGCGTCCGGCCGCACGGCGAGCCGGTGCTCGATTACCTCCATGGGGACCCCGGGCATGTCCGACGGCTTCCATGCGAAGACGTCGGAGTTTGCCCGCAGGAAGGAGACGAGCGCGCTTTCCTATACGGCGTCCAAGGTCCCGCCAATTTTGGCGGTCTTGGACGGATCATCGCCAAGGGGGATCTCCTTGACGGGTACCTCATCAGCCGAGGCGAGGCGCTTCTTGGAAGCGCGTGACGCGGAGGCCTCCGGGACCTGCCGCCCCGTGGCCACCGCCAGGTTGTCGGCGCGTAGCTCCGCGCAGGTGAGGGCGACCTTGACATCGCCAGAGACTGTGATGGGACCATTAGGGCCCGGCATCTTTATCTGGAGGTAGGCGTAGTGGGTGGCAACCATGAACTTTACCAACGGCGGCCTGCCCAGAACCGCGTTGTAGGGCAGATTGAGATCCGCCACATCAAAGTCGATCCGCTCGGTGCGGAAGTTGGCGGAGTCGCCGAAGGTTACCGGAAGGTCGACGTGGCCGAGAGGCCACGTGTGCCCCGGGGTCACGCCGATGATCGGCAAGGACGGCTGGAGCTTCATCCCCGGGGCCTTGAGCGCGTCGAAGGTGGCCGGGGAGATGATGCTCAAGCTGGGCCCCCCGTCAACCAGGACTCGCTTCATCTTGACGTTGTGGATGGTTGGGGAGACCACAAGAGCCAACTTCCCACCCCGGGCGAGCACCGTCGGATGGTCGCTCTGGTCAAAGGTGAGCTTCACTTCCAACCAACGCGCTTTCCATGCCGCCTCGTGAGTCGGGACGGCGGCCAGAAGCTCACGCCTCATGGCCTTGATTCCACGACGGGATGTGTAAGCGCAAGCCCCCCCATCGAGAGTGGTGACAGTTCCCTGAGGTATCTGGAATTCCAGACCCTCGCTGTCATCGCCATCGTCGGCGGGGGCCTTCTTCCTAGACTCCTCCCGCCGATCATTGGCGGGGGTCGCGGGAGCTTTGCCCTCCCGTCGACTCTACCGCTTCTCCTCATCGGCTTTCCGAAACCGCTCGGCCAAGTTCTTGACCGAGCGGCAATCGGTAAGACTGTGCCGATAAGTATTGTGCACCGAGCACCACTTGTCCGCCAACCGCCCCTCACTGGAAGAGGCGGTAGGGCTCGGTTTGCTGTTGGTGGTCTTTTCCTTGCGCAAGGCCCGCGAGGGCCCATCAGCCGCAAGGACATGGCCCTCGTCATCAGAGCGGGCTGACTTCCGCTTGCCCCTTCTGTCCCGCCGCTTCGAGTGGGGGGCAGTCTCGGGGGCGGCTGCCGCCGCCGCTCTAGTGCTGGGGGAGTTCCAAGCCCACGCCTCCTCCTTCCGAGCCACCTTGTCCGCTAGCTCGAAGAGCTTGGCGGTGGTCCTAGGCTCCTTGGAGGCAATTTTCTCCAGCGTGCGGTTGTGCCGCACGCCGTTCCGAAACGCATAAACGACCGCGTGGGCCGGGATGCACGGAATAGTGTTGCGGACCTGGCAGAAGCGCTGTATGTATGAGCGGAGGGACTCATCGTCCTTCCGCTGTACAGCGTGTAGGTCCGCTTCCTCCCCCAAACGGGGGTATGTGCCCTGGAAGTTTGTGATAAACTACTGGCACAGGTCCTCCCAGGAGTGGATGGAGTCGGGGGGCTGGGTCATAAGCCATCCGCGCGCCTGACCCTTAAGAGCCATGGGGAAATAATTCGCCATGACTCGGTCATCCCCTCCCACTGCCACGATGATCGTGGTATAGATCTGGAGGAACTAGGAGGGATTGATGCTGCCATCATACTTCTCCGTGAGGTTGGGGCGAAACTTCGGGGGCCACCGGACATTCCGGAGACTCACCACGAAGGCCCTGCAACCAGTTCCCCCTGGGGTGGATGTGAAGGCGGGCCGCCGCGCGAGGAGGAACGCGGCACTCCAGACGAGGAGGCGCTTTCTCCCATGCGGGCAGCGCGGCGCTCGTCTCGTCGACACTCAATGCTGACTCGAGCGTCCCGCCCCCCGTACAGGCCATCGTGACGCCTCCGGCTTTCCGAGACCCCTGACGACGTTGGGGTCGCAGATCGCCTTGAGGCCGTGGCTGTCCGACGGGCCCTTCTCCTTGCTGACGAGGAGAGGACGGTAGAGGTACGTGACGTACCTATGGCGGCGGAACGGCCACCCGCGGCCAACTTGTCACGCCCGAAATTTCTATCCAAAATTCCAAACGCTTACATGTGTGTAAACCCTCGTCCAGGAATCAGCCGAGGCACACAATAACAAATTGATAATAGAGTACAATTATTACTCTAATTAATAAGCGAATAAAATATCATTACAGAGGTAGATAGTTCCTCTCAATCAATAAAGATCTAAGCAGCGGAAAATAAAGATAAACAGCGCAGACGACTCCACTCCACAGGCAGCTTGACCAGGGCTACGCCTAATCCTCAACACCATCAGCATCACTGTAGAACTCCTCCTCTGATGAATGATTGCAAGGTGAGTATATGACATACTCAGCAAGCCACGCAGCAAATATGCAAGTGCACAGGATAACAAAGGATGGCATAATATAGTCTCATTTGCATAAATAGCATTTAATAAATATTTCAGAATTTAATAAAACAGTAGAGTATTAATTAAGCAGTATTAATCCAACGCTATACAACATACCCTGTTGTATAGGCCCAACCATTCTGAACAACCAATCCCGGCTGCACAGTTCTATCTCCAAACCAGGAATATACCATTCCAAACCAGGAGCTAATCAAGTTATTACCAGTTATAGCATCATTTATTATGGTGAGAAGTATGAGACTAATCACGAAAGACATTGTTAGACCCGCCCATTACCGCGGGCACGGCTATTCGAATAGTTTTACTCTGATCAAAGGTGTACCACTGTACCCACAAGACACAGCCCCACAATATGTCACCATGCGCCTCAATACCACCACGGTACCTCGGAAAGGAGCTGTGACAGTACCCCTCGCACAACACAATCCACCACAGCGCACCGTTCCTGGATCATAATCACCCCCTTATAAACAAGGCATGGACTCCCAGCGACCCCCGTGGGCTTATCTCCGCCACTTCTCAGTCTGGTGCTCCGCAATGAACCATGCTATACAAAAGGTAAAGCCGTTGCCCACGCTGGCTTGTGGTTGGCACGGTTAATGTTTCACAACCGAAAGTCGTGAACCGGTCCTTAATTGTCATGAGCACAACCATCAAAACCATATGCTCACAACCCACCATTATCAAGTTTTAGTTGGAAAATTAATTAATTAACCAATCCTGATTAACCATCATGAGCTACCATTAAGCCATCATTAAATAATAGTGATTGGTAAGTTATCCCAATAGTGTGCTAAGGTTTCTAAGCATGACTAAGCAATTATATTTAATATCTAGCTGAACCAACATATATAAAGCTCAACTAGTCAAGTTACAATAACCCAAGGTATCAAGGAATAAAGTAATCAAGAACAAAAGGGCTATAACAAACAATAGGTTAATTCCACCCAATGACATTCGAAAATAAATGCAATAGTTGAATAGAAACAATAGCTTTAAACGGGATCAACATGCTCAAAGGATTGTTTGGGATCTGTGTGAGTTGCCTTGCTGGCCTTGGAACTCTTCAAAATCTTCTCCTGCAAACTCAGACTCTCCGAGAACGTCGGAATCTAAGCAGAAAAGAACAAAATCACCAAAACAGCACAAAACAAGCATGAACAGTACATGTGGATATTTTTAACATGTAGATCTCAATTTTAGAAAAATTTAGAGACTTGAACCAACTAAATCCGAGCTAAGATGAATTAGTTATGAATTTTTAAAGATTAAATCGGATTAAATCATTTATATAGATTTTAATTGAATTATGACGCAATAATGAATTATTTTTGAAAAGAAAAAGAGGATTATTGCGTCAGCGGCTCGGGTTCATGGTGGACCAGGTGCACGGCGGCGGTTCACGGAAACGAACGGCCAAGATCTAATCCAACCCGAACGAACGGCCGAGATCGATCCAGACCACGGCGGTCCACGAGACACGGCGACGATGACGTCGGCGATGACGTCACCACCGGCGGCTGCTCGGGCGCGCAAACTCGCCGGCGAAAGACGGTGCGGCGGCGCAAACGGAGGGCACCAACGGGTAGCGGGCATCGCGGCGAACTCACCGGTGACCAAAACGGCGGCGGAAGATCAACGGACGGCGACGGCGACGAGGAAGAAGCAGCGGAGACCTTCGGCTTGATGACGACGGCGGTGCTCCGGCGACCTACGGCGACGACTTGGCGACCACGGCGGTGACCTCCCCGAGCGACGACGACGACCGGAGCGGCGGCAGCGCACGGCTGGACAAGCGGCGGCGACGGTGGCGCACGGGCTCACGAGGCTAGGGCGCTACAGACGGCGGCGAGCTAAGGCGAGGGCGGCGATGGGTAGCGGAGACACCAGGGGTCCTTATATAGGGGCTAAGAGGCGGCGGCGAAGGCCCACGGCGACCGGCGGCGGCGATGGAAAGTTAGGGTTCGGAGAGAGAGAGACGAATCCGATTCGAGATCAAATCCGGCGATTTCCAAACGAAGTAGGCGATGATTCCAAAAGAGAAAAGGAAGAGGGGATCCCGGGGATCATTTTCCCTCTTTCAATTCAACCGGAGATGGAAAGGGGCGACGGAATTGGAAGGGCGGCGGCGGCGCGGCTCGGCTAGGGTTCGGGCGGGCGACGGCTGGAGGTGGACGACGAGTCCGACAGGCGGGACCCACCTGTCAGCGGCTGGACGCGCGCGCACGCGGCGGCTGACTAGGCCGACTGGGTCGGGGAGGAGAGAGAGAGAGGGTTTTGGGCCGACTTTCGGCCCAAAGCCAAAAGGAGAATTTTTAAAACTTTTTCAATTAAAATTATTCATGAAATACAATTTCATTTATTAAAAATACTTCCTTGGCTCAAATAAATCCCAGAAAAATCTAGGAATTATAGAATCAAGCAAAGTATTTAATAAAATTTTATCTAGCCCAATTTTATATTAGAATTTATTATTTCAAATTAGATCTTCTCTTCTAGGCTTTTAAAATTATTTCTGATGATTCCAATTAAACAACAATTTATATATTTAGGATTTTTAGGGTGTGACACAACTGCCGCTGGGCAGTGGTGACCAAGTTGGCGACGTCGTCCAACCATTGTCGGACGGGGGCCTCCGGATCCGCGTCCACCAGAGGATGGCGCAGGAGGGCTCCTGCCGCCTGAAGTGCGCCCTGAGGCGAGCTGCCGTCACGGGGTCAGGCGGCGGCGCTCTCGGACATGCCGTCACGGTAGGTCATCCAGAGGCGGGGAGAGGGCCGAGCCTCCCGATCGATCGGGAATCTCCCTCAGCGGGGGGTCGCGGGGGGTGGAGTCCGCGAGCCGCACCTGCGGTGACGCGGGTTGCGACTCCCGCTGGCATCTTCACTCCCGGAAGGGATGGGGGTATGTACCTCCACCTCTTCCTCTAAAACCTCGACCATGATCGTCGGGGCCGGAGGAAAACTTGGGGCGGAAGGAAACAACTTCCTTTCGAAGCGCGCGGAATTCCCCCTACCTGGCGCGCCAGCTGTCGAGGAGTGATCCTCTCAAGCGGGAGATCGTGGGATCCCCCTTTCGTGAGTTCGTCCAGGGGAAAGGGCTCACCTCTGGAAATCACGTACTCGCCCCCTAAATTATCAGCTAGTATGCACACAACAAGATTATACAGGTTCGGGCCGCTGTGAAGTGTAACACCCTACTCCTGATTGTATGATGATTCTTCTGTGCTCGGGAAGCCTCCGAATCTCAGATGTACAAGCTAGAGTTAGAGAAGCTATCTCCCCTGAATCCAGAGTCCGATCTTCCTTCTCACTAGGCATGGTCCTCCTTTTATATTCTAAGGAGATACCACTCATGCTGCGAGATCTACCTAGGGAGAAGGGAAAATATTCTCTATATTAATTACATGTCTTGTGCCTTTGCTTGGAAGCTAAGCCACGGTTTGTCTTTGGAGTGGGGCCCAGCGCCGTCCCTTGCCTGACACGGGGGACACCCCTGTCAATCTCCCATTAATGGATGAAGAATTGTGATGGCCGTCCTCTGGCGGGGAGTATCTTGAATGAACCTCCCGATGGGACGGGTCATACCTGCCTCCACTCCGCCGGAGACAGATGCGACGTGGGGGCACAGCTGTCCGTCCAGTCAGATGTGACTGGTGACAGGCCGGTCACAGACCGGTCATTCCTGTCCGCCATGCGCCAGTCGCGTACGCTGCGTGTCTGCCCCTATCGCATTTAATGCGGCAGGGGGCAGTTCGGGCGCTGTGTTCATTAAAGAAGGCTCAGCTTGGGCTCTCTCCCCGCTCGCTCCCCCCGCCAGATGGCGGACATGCGGAGGCCTCGGGGCAAGACGGCGCGAGGGCCCGAGGGGCATGACGTGGCACCCCGAGCCCTCGGGGCAAAACGGCGCGAGGGCCCGAGGGGTATGACGTGGCACCCCGAGACCCCCCGACCGCTCGTATGACCCAAGGGGTACGGGGGTAGAGCCATGCTGTAGGTCATACGCTAGGATGGGAAGGTAAGTTCCCCTTATTCCGCATACCCCTGGGTCCACTTCACCGACAAGCTACAAATCGGACGTCTGATGATATAAAAAAAATCGGACGGTCAAATGTTTCAGTTGACCGTTGGTGCAACATTACGTTATACATGGTGAAAAAAAACAGCCTCTGAAACATACAGAAATTTTGTGAAATACAATTAGAACACATGGTGAAACATATTACTATCACGTATGAAATATTAAGTTTTTATTGTTTAAAACATATGTTTTTCTTTAATCGGAATACAATTATGTGATATCTTATTGTAAAGATTTAATTATAACAAATTCAACGGTATGATCAAATCACTCATCGGATAAATAGTTTAGAAGAAAAAGTATTTTTAAGATCACTAAATACATGCACACATGCATGGTGTGGGGAGAAAGCCAATCGAATGGCAGGGGAGAGTAGTGACGTAAACATCCCATACTTTTTCTCGGTCATTTATGAAACATTAGGTTATATATATGGTGAAACAAAAAATTCAGTTATCAAAACATTTAATTTTTTTATGAAACATAATGAAAACATGTGTTGAAACATATTGCTACCGCATCTGAAATATTAAAATTTAACGGATTGAAATATATGTTTTTCTTTCATCGGAATGTAATGATGTGATATCTTATTGTAAATATTTAATTATAACAAATGTAATGGTGTAATCATATCATCGATTGGATAAGTAGTTTAGAAGAAAAAATATTTTAAAGATCATTATATTATATAATAGATGTATGAAGTGGATAGGGAGATAGTAGTTTGCCCATCCGATTTTTCATGATACGTCAGACATCAGATACTAAGCATTTTCGTAATTCTCACGGTAACCGCATGTTTTTTACGGTAACCGTGGAGCAGAGGTAACCACACTTAAAACGGTTCGGTGAATCTGCTTCCGAAAAACTGATCTTGTCACATCATCTGTGATTGCCTCGAATTATTCACAGGTTTCGGGTCTACCATTTGCCAGGAAGGTAGAGTGGCAAGTACTACTATACTGCAAGTGCAATAACCAGAAGAACCCACTAAAATATTTGATCATTCTCATTTGTTGGAAGCTATGGTACGAGCGAAACGTTAGGACTTTCCAACACCTCACCAAGATAAAAGAAGAGGCAACGATTTAGGTTAAATCAGAGCAACAAAGCTCACAGAGATAAAAGAAAAAAGATATTCCATAGAGTTCACTAATGCTCCCTCCATTTCACAATATAAATCATTCTAACATTTCCCACATTCATATTAATGGTAATGAATCTAGATAGATATATATGTATAGATTCATTAACATCAATATAAATTTAGAAAATGTTAGAATGGTTTACATTGTGAAACGGAGGACGTACTTCTTTTGTGGACGCTTGTCTTTCTGGCAGGGCCATGTTAACACTTTAAACTCTTTGCTCCTACTCTATTAACACGTACAAGGTATAGCTTTTGTCCTTCTTTAAAAAAAATATAGTTACAATTCAAGATAACTTTTTAAGAGTCCTTTTCATATGCTGTCACAACTCAGATGGTGTTTGGTCTTTCTAGTCTAAATGTATAATATAGAAGGGCTTATAAAGAGGAAAGCAATCTACGTTAAGGACTTCTCTCATTGTACATGGTCCTATCACCTATGGCAGGATAAAATGGTGGTATATACTCCCTCCGTTTCGAAATGTTTGACGCCATTGACTTTTTATCACATGTTTAACCGTTCGTCTTATTCAAAAGATTTAAGTAATTATTAATTCTTTTCTTATCATTTGATTTATTGTTAAATATATTTTTATGTGGGTATATAATTTTACATATCTCATAAAATTTTTTGAATAAGACGAATGGTCAAACATGTGCTAAAAAGTCAACGGTGTCAAACATTTTGAAACGGAGGGAGTATTTACATAAGCATTCCATCGAAGATAGCCTTAGAATGGTGTGACGCCCCAGCATAATTGACAAAAAAGGAAAAAAGAAAGAAAAAGAGCAAAGCAAACAGCAAGCAGGCTTTTGGCCTTGGGCCTAAACTCGAGCAGCAGCAGCAGCTCTAGCAACAGCAGTACAACAGCGAATTAGCTAGTGGAGCAAGCTAGGCAGCAGCAGCACCTAGTTTTTAGTCCCGCCTCGGTTGCCAAGCTTGAGGTGGTGTTTGGATCAGGTATTTAGTCCCTGTCATATCGGATGAATTTGTAGTATTAAATATAGACTACTTATAAAACTAATTACATAAATGAGAGCTAATTCGCGTGATAATTTTTTTAAGCCTAATTAATCCATAATTAGCGTATGTTTACTGTAGCATCACATAGGTTAATCATGGATTAATTAGGCTCAATAAATTCGTCTCACGAATATGTCCAGGGTTTTAGAATGGGTTTTATTAATAGTTTATATTTAATATTTATAATTGGTGTCTAAACATTCGATGTGATAGAGACTGAAAAGAAAGTTTTAGTCCCATCTAAACGATGTCGAGTAGGTATGATCGGATCACTATACTTTTTTAGGTCATGAACGTTACCAAATGGTTAGATCTTAAGCTTTGTTCATAGATAGCTTTGTTCAGGTTAATTAGGTTAGGTGATAACCTGGTGCCTGTTCTATCAAACTAGAGGCCGTTGGCAGTAGTAGAACGGCAGAAATTTTTTTTTTTTTGAGAAGACAGTATAAAGGCAAACACTCGTACGTATATATGTATACACGCTCACCCCACACTCATATATAAGTGTATACACTAGCTAGTCGGTATGAATGTACACACGTATATTCCTTATAAGCTTATAAAAAAACTATGTTAGCATATCTTAAAAATGATAAAATCATCACAAACATATTTTTGTTAAAAACGAGTATATTGTCCACCAATGAAAGAATAATTAGCTGTAAATATAAGCACACGTGCCGTGTCTAAAACTTAAACCCGGGTGACTATGTCTTATTACAACGAACCTTAGCTATGCGAAGTTCATGAAAGGTAGAATTTAAACTTAACCGTTAATTTTCGTAGATATTTAAAGCATTTATTTGAGACTTGATAAAGTAAACTTTAGCCATTCATCTACTGTAATATGTCATCTGACATTGACATGTAAATTTGCAATTTGCGCTACATTTATTGCTAAAGTTTCCTAGGCATCCCTATAACCAATGTTTTCAATGTTTTCACTTTGAACTGCTTATTTTTATCATTGCAACAATTTGGACCACTCTAAGCAATTTCTTCGGTATACATTAACGATTGTAAGCAATTTCTCCGGAACACCAGCGAAATATATATCCCCCGTTTATGGATGTGCAGCCCATATCTTTGCCAGAATGGAGGCTAGATATGGATATATAAAAAGAGAGTTGGATGATTCAAACTACACCGGTCTAAAGTAAAAAAAAAAAGAAGAAAGAAACAAAAAGAGAGATTGATTTAAGGGTGATTCACAGTAAAACTTCAATAATGAAATATGGTTTAAACAGTAAATCACTCTAAATTTATCATGTTTGATTCTAATGTTACATTTTTACCCTTGTGAAACTTCTACCACATATTCCACCACGGGTAGTGTGTAATAGAATAAGATCCATTATTAGATCCAAATTAAGCAACGGGCGGCCCATAATAATCCTTCCAAGGTGGAGTACGATCACAACACCCCGTCCCTGTTGTTACCAAGCTTTAAATTTTGCTTTCTATAAAAGCAGGATGTTTTTTCTTCTTCGTAATAAAAAAGAAAAGATAATCATCCGAAAAAAAAATGCAGCCTGTCCTGCCTGCATACTGTGCGGCCAGAAAAGGTTGTGAATCAGAATTGTGGACACGATTGGCCAGTGCAAGATGGGGCCAGATTAATTAACACGAAATGTAATAATGTTGACGCCCATAATAAGTTTTTGCCTTAGCTGTTCATGAGCTGAATTTTCTCTGTACATCTCACTATCTCGTCGGCTGTACATGAGATCATCTATTCCTCTCTTGAAAAATCAAACTAATTAAGCAAGTGATTCATCCTGCTAATAAGACCATGCATAAACTAGCTTGAATGGATCAAAGTCATCAAACATGCCTTATTTTTTTTCCATCAACAATTCCTAGCTGATGAATAATACCATATAGTTGTGATTTATTCGTTGGGGGGAGCTAATACAATATAGTAGATCTTGCTGATCAAAAAATAATTACCACTAAGTAGTAAGCGCGTAATTAGTAGCAGCAGTAGTAGTGTACAAAGTAGTAACGACATTACTAGCGTAAGCTAGCTCAAAATGAGTACCAACATGGGATTACTACGCCCCTACACATCGATCGATCGATTTGATACAAGATTACACGGCGGCGCCGGGCGGTGGCCGGCGGCGAGCGGCGATCAGAAGGACGGGACGACGCCGTAGCCGAAGTCGAGCATGTAGGAGGATGGGACGGCGGCGGGGTCGTCGGCGTCGGCGTCGGCGTCGTCGGCGTCGTGGTCGGCGCGCTTGGCGAAGCGGCCCTTGATCCGGGGGCGCGTCTCGGCGTAGGCCTTGCGCGACGCGTACCGGATCGTCTTCTCGAACCGCCGGTTCTTCCGCTTCTCCCTGTACCTCATCAGCCTCGCCTCCCTCCCTTGCCCCATCGCCGCCGCCCGCTCCGGCACCACGCCCACGTCGACCACCGACGACGACATCTGCGCGCTTACTACGCTGTGGCTCGGAGGAGGAGTCGCCGTGTACGGCATGTAGGGTTGAGGCTTCGGCCTCGTGAAGTCGAGATCGATGGCGCCGCCACCGCCGCCGCCGCCGCCGCACATGGCCTCCGGCACCACGCCCACCTCCGACGACGAGCCCTGAAGGTGAACACGTGGCGAGATCGATCAGAGACGAATCAGGAAGGTGTTCGACTGTTCGTGCGTACGGATGGCGAGGGAACTCACGCTGTGAGCGAGGTCGGTGGCGGTGTAGGAGCTGTAGGACTGCTTGGCGCCGCCGACGCCGACGCCGAGGCCGCAGGTGAAGTCGAGCTCTATGGCGGCGCCGGCGCCGGCGCCGTTGGGGACGACGCTGTCGGCGTGGGGGAAGCGGGCGAACTCGACGTTGAGGTAAGGGTCGAGGTCGGAGAAGAGGTAGTCGAGCTTCATGTCCTTCGCCTCCACGTTGAGGTTGAGCGCGCCGTGCTGCTGCCGCTGCTGGTGGTGGTGGTGCTCGGCCGCGGCCTTCTCCACCACCGCCTCGGCCTCGGCCCCGGCGGCGGCGACGCCGAACAGCATGGCCTCGGCGGCCACGGCGGCGGCGGCGGCGGAGCCGATGGGCGCGACGGGGACGCGCGCGTGGCGGCGGGCCAGCGGGTTGGCGTCGTGGATGTCGGCGTCGCAGGCGGCGCAGAGCACCGCGGCGTCGGCCTTGCAGGTGACGGCGGCGGGCGCTACCTCGCACACCTCGCACACCCACACCCGCTCGTGCGCCGCCCGCGCGTGGCCCGGGCGCGCGTCGCACGCCGTGCACAGGTACACCCCGCCGCAGCCGCGGCAGTGCACCGCCGCCGGCGACGCCTCGCACGCCCCGCACCGCCGCCCGCCGACGCCCCAGTACTTGCGCAACTCCATCATGGCTCTGCTCGGCGTGGCGTGGCGTGGCGCGGCGCGGCGGCAATGGTGGGGAGGGGAGGAAACTACGCGCGTGGTAGAAGTAGAAGAAGGCGGGTAGGTTAGGAGGGGGGTGACGTGGCGGGGAGGGGACACGTGGTGGGCGGGGAGCCAAGCGAAATGGGTTGAATAATGGAGGGGTGGGATTTTGCGGGGGGTGTGGGGGTGGGGCCCAGGGTCGATTTGGTGCATGTGAGTGGGGTGGGGCCCACGCACGAGGGGATGATATCTGCGTCATGTCAGGTCGGGGTCAGGCCGGCGCGTCTTGGGTTGGGTTCGGGTTGGGTCGGGGTTGGAAATGGGGTTGGCTTTTCGGGGGAAGGAATCAGTGTGGTGTAATCCTCATCACGGTAATGGTGGATTAGACTCCGACCGTGACGGACCGACGGTGAAGTCACACAATTACTGGCCATGAACGTCACAACAATTAGCAGTGGATGGACCTGGCATGGGCCTCTTTTTTTTTTTTAAACGACTCACACCAGACAATACAAAGTTCATATTAATATAGCAGGAAAAAAATTACAAGATTATAAACCTTGGAAGATCGTAACCAGGAAAAAGAAAAAGACCACCACCCACGCATCGACAGCTCCAACACACGGACCCCCGAGGAGGCTAGCACCGAACCAGCCGCCGCTAAGGGTGACCGGCCGTCGCTAGGCCAACAGAGGGACTACAATCGGATCGCCCAAGCCCAACCCTAATAAACAAACACAGAGCTGCACTCTTACCACAACTTTGGGATTGAGGGAGAGAGGGTGAGAGAGAAGATGGAATCGTTCTCCCCTAGGCCTTCCGTCGTGGTCAACTTGTATAAGCTAGAGCGCTGACACAAGAGGACCGAAATCTAGAGCAAGCTTGCACTGATTGTCTGGGCAGTTTTGGCTAGGGGTTGCCTAGACGACGTCTCCAGGGAGCAGAGTGACGGAAACACTGTCGCCGTTGTCTGTCGAGGCCTCAAAGGAGAGCCGACACTGAGTTTTCACCCGGCAAAACCCCTAGAGGTGATGGAACGTCACGACAACGCCCTCAAGAGGGAAAGCAACGCTCGAAAGCGATGTCGTTGCTGGCCCGGCCAGGCCAAGACCAGGCTGGGTTTTCACCCATCGTTCGCCACCTGCCTATTCACCAATGTCGCCACAATGCTCCGCCACCATCGAAACCTCCATCAGCTCATGGGCACTGAGCCGGCGCCGACCGCCGGCCAGCCTCACTGGCCTCCCTGCCGCCAGCTCCCTGCCGTCGCCACGTTGGCGCTCCGCACCAACGGTCGGGCCGACCTATACCGTCGCCTGTACTGAAAGCTCTCAGCGCCACCCGCACCGCCGCCGTTACCGGCCATGTCACCGCGCCGTCCTCTCCTCCATGCACCACAACGGCATGTTTGCCGTCATCGGCCGTGCCTCCAGGGCGTCCACGCCTCCATGCCACTAGCCCCGTGCTCCCTGCAACCGCTAGCGTCACCATGCCGGCCTCCCGTTGCCATCACGCCATCACGTGCCCTCCGCACAAGTAGCCCAGCCCGTCACCGGTCTCCTCTCCCCGCATCCACCTCCGGCTGCCAGCGTTGCTCACGCGCCAGCACGTGCGCCCGCCGTCCTTGCCGTCGGCCGCCAGATCTGGACCCCCTTGGCCATATCTGGCGGCACCCACCACAGTCGTCGCCGCCTCACCACCACCGCTGCTGCAATCCCGCCGCCGGCCGCCTTCTCCTCGCCTGCCTCTACCGGCGCTTGGCACACGCGAATCCGGTGAAAGGCGCTGCCGCCGCCTCAATCCCCGCCTCCATCTCCGGCTCCCACCGTCCACCGTGCGCCGGGCCGTCTGCACCGCCTTCTCCCGTGCGCCCGCCGTCCACAGCTCCTCCGCCCGTGCGCCGGCCTCGACACCGGTGCCGCTCTGGCCAGCCTTCGCCTTTGTGCCCGTCCGCGCTGGAACTCAGGAGATTGACCGCAGCGAGCCCCACCGCTACCGTCCTCTCGAGCCGCCAGCTTTGGCGGCCGCTCGCTCAGGCGGCGGTGGCGGCTAGGGTTCCGCCACCCGAGTCGCCCAACACGGGGGGCGACGCGGGGGCCCGAGGAGTAAGAGCGCCAGTGGGGGGGAGTGTGTCTTCATGGCCCGTTTTAAGCTCGTTAAGGACGGGTTTACAAAGCTAAAGACGCACTCCCTCCGTCGAGAAAAATAAAACCCGCTTTTGTGTATGTCCAAGTGTGTTTTGTTTTTAACGGAGGGAGCATATGACTAGAGAAGACAAAATTTGCTATAGCACCACTGTTGATAAAAAAATGACATGGATGTAGAGTATAAAAAAATTAGTGATTACTCTCTCCATCTCAAAATAAAGCAAACTAATATCCAGATTCGATGTAGTACTAGGTAGTGCCAAATTCACTCCCAGAATGCTTTAGTTTGGAAAGGAGGTAGTTGTAAGACACCATGAACATAATTTTTTCATTCAATGGTCAAATTAGTAAAATACCATATATTGATCCTAAGCAGCCTGATAATCTATATTGGTCTGGTTCGAATGAGACATAAGTCAAAATCCCTTTCTTGATCCCATCTCTATAGAACTCTAAAAAAATGGACCAGGCGGTGATGGTGTCCATGGAGGTGCCCAGTAGCGAGAGCGGTAGCAGAAGGAGGTTGATTCAAGCGGCACCTTGTCCACATTGACATACTCTGTCATGACTCACTCACGCCAAACCCCTCCTCCTGTCTCTCTTTGTCCGTCTTTCAAACTCTAGCAAGCGGTGAGATCAGGGTCTGTTCAAGGGAGTTTTATATTCTGAGAAGCAGCTGTTTGGTAGCTAGCTTTTAAGAATCTGGAAAAGCTCTGAAACCCAGCTTCTCTAACTTCTGGCTTCTTAGTTCATTTTCAGAATCTGTAAGAAGCTGTGGACTGTTTGGGGCAGCTTCTAGCAGAAGCAGCTTTTGGGAAAAGCTGCAGGTGGACAAGCTCCCCCAAACAGGGCAACATAGAGGACTTGCTGTACATTGATTCGTGAGTACTCGGCACGATGCTATAGCTAGTTTTGGGGAGGGAGAATCGGGATAAGTAGTAAGGTTATTGCTCAGGTTTGGTTGAACTAGACCAAGCCAAATACATGATGGCCCAAAGGGAATTGTTGTCCTCCTGTCTATCTGGCTACGATATAATAGAATAATAGTTTCGGTATCCTACACAACTAATTACCAGCCTTTGACATCCATAGTTGTGTCTTTTTTCATGATGTCTATAAACAAAATCCATACATTTATGTGGATGTTATTAGAACTATTAAATTTAAGGGCTCTCATGTTATCGGTGTCGTCGAACTCTAATGTCAGACCTCGCAACTGTGCCATAGTGATGTGATGAGCTTTAGTGGCTGCATATATAGTGTCACGTAGCCTAGCCTAGATTTACTTAATAGTTAATTAGTTATGAGTACAACTTATATTTTATAACAGACAACCGAATTTATAACCTCAACATCTTTAAGATGCATGCTTGAATTATCCAAGTTGTCTTAACATTGTCTGCCTTCGTCATAGTGGAAGAAATCTAAAGTCAATACTATCTCCAGTTGCAAAATTTTGGCTATAAATCAAAGACTTATGCAGTTGTTAATCCATTGGCCATATATTACTCGTTATAGCAACATTCCTACATTAGATTATTCTTTTGGTCAAAACAAAAATCATGCTCCATTAGCATGGACTTATTTAGTGTCCTCACTGCTTAAGATGTCACGAAAGCAACCACTCTTTTGGGGTCACTTGCCGCCATTTGCACAATTCCTAAAAAGCTGAAAAAGACAAAGATTAGCTTTATACACATAACGCCGTCAATCCGCGCCGTTAGGAGATTAGCATCTGTCACCTTGATAATTAGCCTGTGACACGCTGCATGTCAGTATCTTGCCAGCTTTCCCTTGCTACCTAAACAGATCTTGGGTTAGAGGAAATGTCCAAACTACCCTCGATGTAAAGCGACAGCCAAAAGATGTCTTTGCACTCCAGTTGTGGAAAACGTTTTAATTTATCTAATAAACTAAGTATGAACATGTTGCTATCCATAGTCTATATAATAGCGTAAAATATTTATCTAGCTAAAGAATAGTGTTTGTAGAATAAACAATAGAAGTAGAAATTTAAAGGGAGTAATTGGGTTGTTTTATGTCAAGATCAGTGTTTTTATTGTTGAAGAATGGTGACCAATTCAGTCTCTTAAATTTGACTAGGTTCAGTTTGACATTGAGTATATAAGTCCTCAAATTTGCCATTTGGTTCAAAAGTATCCTAGTCTCAACTAGAGCCCACCTACAAGTACTCAGCCTTGGTAGCATATTCTTGTGTGAAAAGCATACCATTCTCTCATGCATCTCATATTCTCACGTAGAGAAAAAAAAAGGAAAGGCAAGGTTGATCACAAAATTGCATTAGCTTTCATATGATTGCCTATTGCCTAGTACTTCCTCCGTTTCTTAATATATGACGCAACTGGTTTTTTAAGTGTACCAGAATATAGGGCGCCCATGCACATGTAAGCAAGCAACATTAAAACAGAAGTATGAAATTTGGTCGACTTCTGTGCGCATGCATGCAAAGGATTTTAATGCATGGAGTTAGCTCCTCGTTTCTTGCGTTGCTTACCTCTTTCACATGCCAAAATAGCAGGTCATTAGAGCAAGTTCAATAGTATAGCCCACTGCTAGCTTTAATTTATCTATAGCCGATTTAATAGCCAATTCATACAATAGTTGCTTACTATACTATTAACATATGGTCCCACCTGTCATACATACATTATGTCTTGGAGTCCGTATTACAGCTGGCTACAGATCTGTAGCTCGCTGCTCTTCTCTCTCATATTTTATCTCATTAAAATATGTTTATAGCTGGCTAATAGCCCGCTATTGTACCTGCTCTTAGCGGGAAGGATGCCAAGAGCTGCATGCATACATGCAAAGACCGATGCACACGGGAGGAGCAAAGCGTTGCATGCGGTCCCCGAGAAAATCAGTTAAGCCTCCTTGGTATTGCCGTCTAGAGCAGGAACGGAGGGAGTATAAAGTATTGTACTCTAGCATCCCTTGCTCGGAGATGGCATTGACGCATTGTCCTCTTTAATGACGGGGGTTAGGTCCCTACCCAGCAAATTAAAACTTCGAACTATCCAAATTTAAGTGTATTTCAACACTCCCTTTGTTTTCTGTTTTATATTATTAGTTGTTTGAAATTTTTTTTCTTATTCAAAGTTGTATCCAAGTCATTTAGGTTTAGCCAAGTTTATAAAATAACTAGCAACATCTACAACATCAAATTAGTTTCATTAAATTTAACATTGAATTAATATATTTTGATACAACGTTTGTTTTGTATTGGGAATATTACTATATTTTTCTATAAATTTGATCAGATTTAAAGAAGTTTAACTAAACTAATCGAACGACTTATAATATGAAACGGAGCGAGTAGAAAATAGCACTGTTGGCTACCCGTATTGCAAGCCATTTTTGGCTACATCACTAGTCTACTCATGTAAGTTAATGCATGTTAGGTGCCACCTCCTTAAAAACCTTGTGTGCCATCCTAATTTATAAGGAAAAAGTACGAATTACCCCCCCCCGAACTATCGTGGTCATCCGAAATTCCCTCCTGAACCACAATACCGGACATTCTTCACCCCCAACTATGCAAACCGGACGAATTACCCCCTCAACCCAATCCGCGGTGGTTTGGACTACGTGGCGTACACGTGGCAGTCCAGTCAGCATTCTATTTATTAAAAAATGGTGGGACCCACATGTCATACTCTCTCTCTTCTGTCTCTCTCACACACACACACTCTCGCTCTCCTCCCGGCGATGGCAGAGGCAGCGAGCGTAGGGAGGCGAGGCGGCGGCGGAGGCAGCGAACACGGGGAGGCAAGCGCGGCGGCGAGGCGAACGGCTGGGCAGGGTGGCGCAGGCGAGCGGCGGCGGCCACCCCTCTTCCTCACTTCCCCTGGGTTGCTTCGGTTGACGGCGGACGCAGCTGGGTTGCTTCGGTTGACGGCGAGCGGCGGCGGCCGCCCCCCTTCTGGCACGCCGTCTTCCACGACCTGCTCGGCGACGGCATCTTCAACTCCGACGGCGAGACGTGGGTCGCGCAACGGAAGACGGCGGCGCTCGAGTTCACCACGATGGCGACTACGGCGGCGGCTGCGGGCACGGACCGGACGTTGTGCTCCGGCTGCGCCGTCCACTGCTTGCTGCTCTGCCGAGAGCGGTTCAGCGGGCTGCGCGCGCTGGCGTGGATGCTGCTGCCCCGCTCGACCACCCCGTCGTCGTTGTTCGTCGAGCGTTCGGTCCGTGGACTCCACCAAAACTCAAATGATAGAACAAAACCATCAAATAGATTAACAGGTAGAAGCACAAAATCATCAGTCTCAGGGCGCACGGCGACCCGGCGACTCTGCCAATCACGTGAACCTCCAGGGAGCCACG
The DNA here is from genome assembly GCA_000338895.3 of Oryza meridionalis. NCBI lineage: Eukaryota > Viridiplantae > Streptophyta > Magnoliopsida > Poales > Poaceae > Oryza > Oryza meridionalis. The sequence continues at coordinate 27,320,647 of CM002529.2, forward strand.
CATGAAAAAATGGCCATCGGCCACCGGCTCCGGCTGCCCGCGTGTCCCTCAAACCAATCACTCCCTTCTTCCTCCTCGTCCCTCAAGTCTCAGGTAGACGACGATGAACGAGATGCGACAAGCCACCGGGAAATTTACAGGGAAAAATCGTGCTTCCTCCTCTCGGCCAAGCCCCCACCTCGACGACGCTTCCGCCCGCCCACGCACCCCCGCGTGCCGCCGCCCACCGTCCGTCCCCATGCGGCCATGCCGCCGTGTGCCCGTGCGCCCAAGAGTCGCCGCGACGCCGCTGTCCGCCGCCCACCCCCGTGCACCGCGCCCGCAGCCGCCTCCGCTCGACCGTCGCCGCGACGCCGCTGTCCGCCGCCCACCCCCGTGCACGCATGCAGAGTGCAGACAGAGAGAGATTGAGAGAAAGAGGGGAAGAGAGAGAGATTGAGAGGAAAGTGGGGAAGAGAGAGAGGTGGGAGAGTATGACAGGCGGGTCCCACCATTTTTTATATTAAAAAACGTTGACTGGGATGCCACGTGTACGCCACGTAGACCAAAACCACCGCGGATTAGGTCGAGGGGGGATATTTATCCGGTTTGCATAGTTGGGGGTGAAGAATGTCCGGTTTTGTAATTCAGGGGGGTAATTCGGACGACCGCGATAGTTCAGGGGGGTAATTCGTACTTTTTCCAATTTGTAATAGCCAATCTATCTTCTAAATTTGTACCCCCCTCCCTAGCCCCTCTCGCCCCCTTTTTTTTTCTTTAACTCTTTGAAACTTAGGGTACGCTTGGTAGAGCTCCAACTCCTAAATTTAACTTCAGGAGTTGGGTTTGGAGTGGAGCTGTGAACTGTCTAAACCCAGCTCCACCTATCTAATTTATTTTGTGAAGCAATCCAGCCAACTCCACTCCCTTTTTGGGTGGGGCTGAAACCGTTTGGTTGAGCTAAGCTCCAGGAGAAATGGAGCTAGAGTTGGAGCTGTGCCAAACAGACCCTTATTTGTGTTTCTTGATTTTATTCCTTCTCAATATATCTGGCAGAACTCTTGCCATCGTCTGTTTATTTTGTTTAAAAAAAGTCATCACCACGGAAACTCTAGTGAAGGGTGGTATCAAAATATGCAATAAAGAGATAAGAAAGTACGGTATAATGTGATAATCTTATGTTCTTATTTGCTTGATTATTCTATGTTTTCATATAACTGGCAAATTTGGCTTTTATATTTAAACATTGGCTTTTATATTTAAACATTGTAAACTAATCGTTGTCAAATGGTTGAGACCGAAATGAGGATCTAAAAATGCATTATAAAGAGTTTGAAGGCCTAAATGACACATGCTAACAAGTTTTGGAATCTATCATACACTGTACTCTAATATAGAGTTACAAATAGATTTGAAGATAATACACAAAGTTTATGTGAAAATCAAACCGTTCATGAACTCGAGAAGCTATTTTCATTCCATTCCATTTATATCCATTTGGAAAATTGGAACTTGCTGCTGCCGGACAGATGGCCAATTCCGTACTTTCACAAGGGCAAAAAAGAGAAAAAAAAAAGACGGACAAGTCGGGCGCGCGAGGTCGCTGTCACGGCCCGAGAATCTCGCCGCTTAAACCTGACGTGAACGCGTCGACTCGCGACGTCCGAGGGGCAGATTCGCCATTTCACACCCGCGGGTGGCGGGTGACGAACCGGATGCCGTCATCTCCGGAAAAAGGTTGCGATCCGGTGCGGGCGCCACACCCATGTGACCCGCTTGCTGCTGCTGCCCATCAAGGGGTCAAAGCGTACAGCACATTTCCTGTCACAAAACAGCATGGTGCTTGGCTGTACTACTACACATCTTGTTGCGTTTTGGATGTAGAATATCATTATTAGGTATAAAACTCAATTAAATTTTATAGGTATGAACCATGACAATTAATTTTATAATACAGAATGAGAATCTGCATACGAAAGATCATGTCGAGATTTAGAAAATCGCCCCAAAAGAGTGTTTTTGGAGTTTGCAAAGCTTCCTAAGGCTGTGTTCGGTACTATGTTTTCCCAACTCACCTCTCTTGTTTTTCGCGCGCATACTTTTTAAATTGCTAAACGGTGTATTTTTTAAAAAAAATTCTATATGAAAGTTGCTTTAAAAATTCATATTGATCTATTTTTTTAAAAAAAAACTCCCTCCGTCCCCTAATATAAGGGATTTTGACATTTTGCTTACACTGTTTGACCATTTGTCTTATTCAAAAAAAATTTAGAATTATTATTTATTTTATTTGTGACTTACTTTATTATCCAAAGTATTTTAAGCACAACTTTTTGTTTTTTATATTTGAACTTTTTTTTAATAAGACGAGTGGTAAACAGTGTAAGCAAAATATCAAAATCATTTATATTAGGGGACGGAGGGAGTAGCTAATACTTAATTAATCACACGCTAATGGATTGCTCCGTTTTTCGTGTGTGGGATATGGGTTCCCAACCGGAACTAGCTAACACAGCCTAAGTTGGGTGACTTGTTATGTGCTCCCTCTGTTTTATATTATAAAGGGGCAATTGTAAATTTACCACTACTTTGAATCGTTATTGCAAAATTGCCACTAGAAAATTTCAAAAATGCCACTAGAATTGTCACTCGAATAGCATCCTTGCAATATTGAAAAAATCGGTGGCAAATTTGCAAATGCCCTATATAAAGGGGCAATTGCCTTTTTTTTTTCTTGTTACATTTTGTCAAGTTTCACCAAGTTTATAAAAAACTTTAGCAACATCTAAAATATCAAATTAGTTACATTGAATCTATTTTGATAATATTTTTTAATTTATGTTAAAAATACTACATATAAACTTGATCAAACCTTAAGAAGTTTGACTAGAAAAAATCAAACGATTTATAATATGAAACGGGAGAGTATTTGATTGTAAAGGTCACATCATAATCAAGCACTACATAAATAAAATAATAATATACTAAAATGTGTTTAGTGTAAGGAGGAAAAAGAGAAGACGAAATTCGATAAGCAATAACTTGTTTCCTCCATGTTATCATGTCTTTTCATAATTCTGTGTGATAATTTTTGTACTATTTTTTAAGAGGGGAGTATGAGAATGATCTCATGGCTGCCCATCCAACTTTCTTCAGAAAACAATTGAACTTGACAGAAACAACATCTATTTTTTTTTTAGAAAAAAAACCTACAAATATCAATCATGCAATGCACTGGATCATAAACACCTCAGATTCAATCCCATCAATTAATTGACTTAACAATTGATTGAACATTTGAAAGTAGGATGACGTTGGAATCCAAATTTTGTTCAAATGTTAGTATTGCCCAATTAAGCTGTGAGGGACAAACTACTGAGAATTGGTGCCATTAAAGCATAGTAGTAATCATCTCATCTTGTCGACAGGTACGCTGCGTCGCTGCCGACAACCAAAAATAATCTCCAGGACGTGTTTAAAGAAATTTATCTTTCCATTCAGTTATGGTAGTAAGGCTGTCATTAATTGGCTTAATATTGATTATAAGCAGCTTATTAGAAAAAAATAACTCTATCAGTAAAACTTTTACATATATGACCTTGACGATTTAAAATTCAATAAGAAAATAAACTTCAATAAAAACCATCAAAATGAACTTCAAAAAGTCTTAACATTCACATTTTGATAACGACTTATAAGTTGTATGTCAAATAATAATTCCCTAACAGTAGCATCAATCTTGCCTAAATGAATTGCCCACTTACATTTTATCATCGAAATTTAGTATTAGAAAATAAGCATAAGACTTGATATCTATTTAGATTCATTAACATTAATATGAATGTGATAAATGCTATAATAACTTACATTGTGAAACGGAGGGAGTACTATAAATCAACTCTCCATAATGAGACTATGTAGCTACTCGACTACTCCTTACCTCGTAAAATATACTTCCTCCATTTTATATTATAATACTTTCTAGCATTGCTCACATTCATATGTCTAACTAGATTCATTAACATCTATATGAATGTGGGTAATGCTAGAAAATCTTATAACCTGAAACGGAGGTAGTAGCAACTTTTAACATATATCTAAATTGTGTTCAAATATAGCAACTTTTAGCTTACTCTCTCGATCCCATAAAAATCAGCTTAGTATTGGAAGTGACACATTCTAGTACAATGGAGTACTCCCTCCGTCCCAAAAAGAATCAATCTAGGAGGGGATGTGACCCCTCCTATATTGTTTTTAGGAGGGGTCACATCTCCTCTTAGGTTGATTCTTTTTGGGACGGAGAGAGTATATATTTAGATTCGTAGTATTAGAATGTGTCATATCTCGTAGTACTAGAATATATCACATTCAATACTAGATTTATTTTTTATGGGACGGGAGAGTATGGGAGTGATGACGTTAGTGGCCACACCAAGATGCATAATTCTCTTCCGTGCGCACCGGATCAAGGTTGGTGGGGCCTGAGCAACACTAACTTGAGGGTCCGAGAGATGATTGGTTCCCATGCCAACATCTTTGGAGGGGCCCAGCCTTCCCGTGTTATTAAGCTTTCTTCACGTGATTTCAGCATTTTGGGCAAGATTTTGGGCTCGCCAAATGATACGAAATCTCATAATTTGGCGACACTTCACGATCGGAATTTTCCAGACGCCCTGGTTGCGACTTGGTCGATGCAATCTAATCCATCTCATCGATGGCTTCTCATTACACGAAACGAGGCTTGCGAAAAATGTCTACAAGCGGACATTTCCACCCAATCAAAACATTTCAAAGTAATAATGCCTGTATTTATTTATGCTTTAGTATATACTACTAGTACGACTCTTGTACCAGAGCCTGTCCAGTCAAATTTATTTGACATTGAGAATACTAAAATTGTTCGGATGTGCCCGTAACCAGTACTCGGCCCAAAGAGAGCAATGGGTACGAACGACCCGACTTATATGATACCCCCTCCATCCCTAAATGTTTGACGCCGTTGATTTTTTTAAACATATTTGACTGCTCGTTTTATTAAAAAATTTAAACAATTATTAATTCTTTTCCTACCATTTGATTCATTGTTAAATATATTTTTATGTATACATACAATTTTACATATTTCACAAAAGTTTTTGAATAAGACAAACGGTCAAACATGTTTAAAAAAGTCAACGGCGTCAAACATTTAGAGAAGGAGGGAGTATGTGCCACAAAACTTGTTTTTAAAACTGAAAACCAGGAGATTTTCAGTTAAAAGTAGTATGGCAAAAGCAAAACGATACCTTCATATATCAGAAAAAGATTTACAGATTTCTCATGGGATTAGGCTGACCACCCCCACTAAAACAAACAGCTTCCCCAATGCTACAGTCTACAGGTCGCTATCAAATATCACTCGTGTGGCTGGTATAAGAGTAAGGCTAATAATACAGCTGACTTGTTGACTATAAAGTCCTTTGTAGCCTTCTCTCAGCCTACCCATATAATAGTTAACTCTTCACAATTAATACAAGATCCACTTGTCTCTCTCACAGAGTTTCTTGGTTCTTGTGTCTAAGCCGGCTATAAATTTACAGCCCGCTTCTCCTCTCTCTCATCTCTTCTCTCCTCTACCTTAATATTTAGCCGGTTTACAGCCTACTATTATACTTGCTCTGAGTAGTAGTAGGAGCAATTAACATTTTCAGCTTGTGTGCCGTGGCCTAAATCTGAACAGAATTGACCTGCAAAGCTGCTACAGCCAAGCAACCGAACCCTATCTGAAACAGTGTGCAGACTGCAATTCTGAAGAAACAGTCATCCTCCCCGGCTTGGCTTTCATGTGAGGCATGCATGAGGGCATGACGCCCATTTCTTCTTTTCTGAATTATGAGCACGGTGACAGCTTGTTGCTACAAACACAACACTGAAAATAGGATTAGGATTTGTTCTGCTTCGTTGATCTAGGCTTAAATGCTAGTATCGTCTTATCGACTTATCATGCCTTTTGGGATGTGTCATCATGGGTCTTTTTGATGCTAGGCTTAGCATTCTTATCCTTCTATTCATATAAGTATTGTTTATGCAATTATGCTTGTACGTCAATATATGACCAGTTAACCATTTTGACCCCCTGTTTCGTTAAAAAAAAAAGAAAAAGAAGTGCTCCTTTTCAACTGCAGATCATTTACTTGAGCCCAGAATTTACTTGTGGCTCAACCAGTAGCATTTACTTGACATCATTAATGCTAAACACAGGGACGGAGACAGGAAGAGACGAGCAAGGGCTTGGCCTTCCCCCATGGCTTCAAAGTTTACATTGAGGGTGTGTTTATTTCACGATAAAATTGGAAGTTTGGTTGAAATTAGAACGATGTGACGAAAAAATTGGAAGTTTATGTGCAGAAAAGTTTTGATGTGATAGAAAAGTTGGAAGTTTGAAAAAAAAGTTTGGAACTAAACTCGGCCTGAATCTACTGAATCTTTTGGTAAATTTCAGAAATTAACGCTGTTGCCCCCCTCTCAACCAATTCTTTTAGCGTTTCTAACTCCGATGCTTGGGCCAAACTGGTCCTTGTAGTTGTAGTGCGAGGTTGACATGCACTTTGTTTTTTCTCTGGGTTGCCGAGAGAATGATCTCTCTCTCATGCTTGGTCACGAAAGCAGCTTTGTCTAATGTACAGAGCACCCACTCTGGTTGCCGAAAGGCGAACACTGTAATGGCATGAATGAATGCCAGTTTGGCTGGCCATGTGTTTGATTGGCCAGCTGCAGCAAAGGCGAAGGCAATGGTCGCATTAACAGCTATCCATGCCCTACATTAACAGCAGCTCCAGAGATGCATAATAAAGCTTTGCAACCAAAGAAAATAGGATTAGGATTTGTAGGTAAAGTTAACAGTTCGTGATAGTAGCTAGTCTCAGAACAGAGGTCAGCAACTCAGCATTCAGCAATCAGAAAAACTTGCACAAGTTGAAGATATCTCAACACAGCTGCAAGAGCATTTGAAACAAGCCAGCAGGAACAACAGATCAATGAATAAACATTGCAATTTGCATAGTGTTCATCAAGTATATATCTACGCGTGGCTTGTCCTGATGGACTGAAAATAAATGATGTTCTAACCTAAATTAACTAGCTAAGCTTGCCAAAAAAAAAAAAAACCCCATGCCCTGCCAATGGAGCAGAGAATGTTATTGTGGTAAGCTACTGTTCTACACCTTATTATCTAAAGCTTAATAAAGACAAACTCCTCAACTGATGGTATGTCGCCGATCAACTTGAGAGCTTCCTTCTCAGGCTCCTCATCAACCCCAATGGCCATTATCGCCTGCTTTCCAGGAGCAGTCCTTCCAACGCTCATGAAATTCACATTCACATTCATCTTCCCCAAAATTGATCCCACCTTTCCAATGATACCTGGCTGATCAACTTGACGGCAGAGTATTAGGTTGCCCTCAAGACTAACATCCACACTGAATGGTCCAACAAGTGTGAGATGTGGTTTCCCATCCTTCACCTCTCCCTCCACTCTGATGTCACCTTCGTCAGAGAGGGCACCGGCAAACTTGGACTCTACATTGGCGAGATGGACCTGGATAGAATCTATAGGGATCTCCGGTGATCCATCAAGGAGGATTCTCTCTTCGCTGATGCGCAGGCCTCTTTGCTTGGCCACATAGTCAGCATTGACAATGTTAACAAATGCACTAGAAATGGGCTCGATGATGCCTTTGGTGACCATGGCACGGAGTACCCTTGTGTCCAGATCATCAGGGTCTCGAGATGATGAATATCCAATCTTCACTTCCTTAATCCCACTTCCCCCAGCTACAAGTTGCACGACAAGCCGACCTAGTTTCTCAGCAAGGACAACATACGGGGATAACTCCGATAAAACCTATGGGAAAATTTAAGCATGAACAGATTGTATAATTATGCTGAACACATAACAGTATGGTCCTTGGTAATGAAAGTACCTCAGCAGGGACCATCGGGGCATTAACAGCAGTAGCAGCTAATTCCCCTTTCAGTGCTCCAAGAACAGCCTCTGCAATTTCAAGGGCTACACCTTCCTATAGAAGCAAATCACGTCAGGTTGAGAGGATAAGCTAGTAAGATGTGGTATTAGCACTGAACGAATAGCAAACCGAATAGCAAACCTGTGCTTCTGATGTACTAGCTCCAAGGTGTGGAGTGACAGTCACATGTTCATGGTGTACTAACTTGCTGTCTTTTGGTGGTGGCTCCTCAGTGAATACATCAAGTGCTGCCTGACTCATACCTCAAAGTAATCAGGAAAAGGGCTAAAACAACCTTTTCTGACCAACAAAAATGAATGTTATGTTGTATTTACATTAAAACACACTGCACAAACAACATGATATCAGGAGTTCACATCAACAATTCGACAGCACTATGTGTAATCAACAACAGGATGAATGACCATGACAAAAGGAATTACCTGTGAAACTGTTCCATTATCGAGTGCTCTCAGCAACGCGTCTTCATCAACTACCCCACCCCTTGCAACGTTAATAATCCTCACACCTTTTTTCATGTTTGCAAAAGTTTCATCATCGAAAAGCTTTGCTGTTGATGGTGTAAGTGGCATATGCAGTGATATGAAGTCTGCAGTGGAGATGGCCTCATCAAACGATACAAGGTCTACACCAATTGCCCGGGCTCTATCAACAGGAGCATAGGGATCATGAGCAATGATATCCATTCCAAGTCCTTTCGCGCGTCGTGCTACTTCTGAGCCAACCTTCCCAAAGCCCATAATAGCTAGCGTCTTTCCCACCAAAGAAACACCAACATATTTGTTACGTTGCCATTTGCCTGAATATGTGCACAGAACCAAAGAGACATGATTCTGCATTAGTACATGTGTAGTATGTAGTGTCAAAACAATGTTTCAAAACTGTTGCTTAAGCATTTTATATCCATTAACTGTTACTGTTGCACACTTGTAATGTTGATAGGTAGAGATGTCCTGAAGTTTGAATCCAACAATGTGTGCCTCACTGCCTCTTGCTAACATTTACTAGGAGTTATATAATCAAGCCTGAATTTCAAATTTACTAATGGAACATGATGTTACTAAACTCTAGCCACGATAATAAATAAAATGGCAGCAGTTACATATTCCACACAGAGTAAAATGACAAAAGGTACTACTAGGTAACTCATTACGGACCAGATCACTGATTGAAGTATTTGTTGAAACATTACCTACTAGAGGAGAACATATTTCCACATAGGAAGTTATATTGATCTTACCCAAATAAAGAGGAGAACAGAGCACATTTGCACAACATAGGTCCAGGACACGCTATCGTATACTCCTAGTCTCCTACACTGCTGTTTGTATTTTAGGACCACAAAACTCGTAATTACTGCTGCATAATATCAGCAAACAAGTAAATCACCAGCTCCAATTAACTGATATCCTTACTAATTACTACAGCACAAATCAATTGATCTAGTACTTGCCATACAACAATCATTCAAACGTACACACCTGGGGTTCAATAACTTCAATCCCCGGCATGGCATTGAGTGAGAGCGTTCTTTGGGGAAACAAAAAAAAAGAAAAGTGGAGTATGGACTACATTGTTTGTCAAGCAAACACAAGAATGTATTTGTGGTGGTGCAGTACTACAGTTGTAAGGCAAAACTACAGTTATAACTCGATCATGCGATCGATGCCACCGGTTCTAAAACATGGCAAGTTGTGGCCTGCACATCATACCAGCATCACTTGCAACCTAACCATCAGAACAAAGCAATTTATATGCATCCATCGAAACAAAGATGCAGTTAAGCCTCCATGCAAGGTGAATTCTCTTAGCAAAACAACACAGCCAAACGTATCAGTTCACTGTTATTTTTGCAAACACACAAAAGCTTTGGGCGTCATTTGTATTAGAAATGGATAGTCATTCACTGTAACCCACCAGTGTTCATCGATCAGAAAACAAAATACACTAGAATTTTGCGATAGCAATTCGCTGCAATGTCTCCTAGTATTCTAGAATAACATGGTATAATGTGGTGACCTTAATTGTTTGGAGAAACGAGGGCGTACCGGCCTTGAGGGAGGCGTCGGCCTGCGCGACATTGCGCGCCATGGCGGCGAGGAGGGCGATGGCGTGCTCGGCGGCGGCGACGGTGTTGGCGGTGGGGGCGTTGACGACGAGGCAGCCGGCCTCGGTGGCGGCCTGGAGGTCGACGTTGTCGATGCCGACCCCGGCGCGGCCGACGACGCGGAGGCGGCCGCGCGCGGCCTCGAACACCTCCCGCGTCACCCGCGTGGCGCTGCGCACCACGAGCGCGTCCACGAGCGACACCTTGGCGCGGAGCTCCTCCGCCGTGAGCTCGTACGCGCAGTCCACGTTCGCGAACCTCCGCAGCAGCTCCAGCCCCGCGTCGCCCAGCTTCTCCGTCACCAGCACCGTCGGCCTTCCCGCCGCCGTCGCCGCCGCCGCGACCCCACGCCCACGGGCGGAGGGCGCAGCAGCGGGGACCCTGCAGGCGAGGAAGAGGCGGCCGCGGCGGCGGAGCGGGGAGGCGCGGCTATGTGGGGCCAGGGCTCCCGCGTGGTCGTGAGCCGCGTCGGCTGCGGCGGACGTGGACGGCGGCGGCGCGGCGAGTAGGTGGCAGAGCGGTGCCGCCAACGCCATGGTGAGCGTGTGATATCGGGATTCGTTGCGGGGAAGGTGTCGCCTAGTTTGTGGACGACGACGGATTTGATAGAGGCGCATGTGGAGAGAAGGATTCAGTGTATAGGAGTAATTAATTAGTCATAGTTGACAATACTTATCGTTTCGAATAAAATTATGGTCTCTCGAAAAATAACTTTGACGATTATTTTTATTATAATATGTATAAAAGTGTTAACAAATATATGATTTTATTAAATTAATTTTTAAGACTAATCTATATATGTAATCAAATATTTTAAAATAATTCATAATTAAGATTTTAAAGTATGATTTTACCCTTGTCTAAAATAATAAGTATTATCAGTCCGGAGGGAGGAGTAAGAAAAAATAGTTAAAATTGAATTAGTACGATGTTTTAAAGCCATCATTTTATATACACTTTTTTAAAAAAAATACATAGTTTAACAATTTAATAAGCATATATGCGTAAAAAAGATTGAGTAGAAATTGATAAGATATAGTATAAAACACAATCTTAACAACAATTTAAGTACTCAGTCCGTTTAAAAACAAAGGACAAACAGATCCATTTTGTCAATGGACTATTACCATGAAATGACAACAGAAAAATATTTTTTGGCTCGCTCGCAGGCGGCCCAATCTCTCTTAAAATAGAATTATTTAGAGGTTAAAAATTCTCATACGACTCAATAAAAAAGCATAGTTGTCTGTTACTTAGAGCTGGATACCACTCTTGTAGACGGAGCCGGCCGTAAAGCTTTCGGGGATGACATCGTCGACGACGCGGTATCCGCCATTCTTGACGAGGAAGCGGACGGAGAAGGGACCCTTAAGTGGCGAGCCGCTTTTGATCGTCCAGGTGTTAGACGACGACTCCTTCAGCGCTGTCCAGTCGCTTGCACCCTTCTCCTTGATCTCCACCTCAGAGATGGCGACGTTGGTGATGAGTTCCAGGCTAGTTGCGCTAGAGCCCTCATTGACCTTGAAGGTAAGCTCGGTGGCGTATGAGCCGACGACAAACAGTGTCGCCACTGCTGCGGCGAGCAGGAAGGAGGATATGGAGGCCATTGGCAAGGTAGCTAGTCAGCTGGAGTAATATTGCTTGTTTCTTGATAATAGAGGGATGGATCGATGACTTTGGTGATCGATGTTGCAACAAGATATGTATTTATAGGTGGGGAGGATAAGAAAAACAAGCATAAATATACGGCGCCGCATAGAGATCGCTAGCTGGTTTATTCATGACAAACACTCGTACAATGTCTATAAATAGACCCAAACCTGATAGTCTTGCTTGTCTTTCTGTCAGGAAAAAGCGCAGGGCATGCAGACCTCATAAAAGTCAAATAACATGCATGTGCAAAATAATTTTATGAGGCCTTGTCTCAAGCACATTGGTGAGAAACCATATTCACAAGTTGACACGTGTCCTCTGCATAAATTCATTAATTCACGCATGAATTTAGTTGTAGGTTATCCATTGTGACTTGTTTCGAATATGGTCTATCACCAACATGCATGTGACCAGGTTTTACAAAATTATTTTTCCATGTACTGTACTGTCCTCATCTCATCTCATTTTTTTTAGTTATAAATTTATCTTTTATTTGTATTATTTACTATACTTTACTATTTTTTCTATTTGCGTAAGTTGAATTTAAACTTACATGTTTCCAAAGTGATATATCACATATCGGTATATCTTACCAGTTTTATATAACTTTTTAGGTGACATGCATGAAACATTGAGTGCACATTATTCCTCTAGTGAAAAAAATATTTTCTTACAAGTTGGGTACATGGAACGAGTTAGGCTGTGTTCTTCCCCCATTTTCCCAACCCACCTCTCTCGTTTTCCACACGCACGTTTTTTAAACTGCTAAATGGTGTGATATATGTAAAAACTTTCTATATGAAAGTTGTTTTAAAAAATCATGTTAATCCTTTTTTTTAAAGAAATAGTTAATACTTAATTAATCATACAATAATACGAGCTTCGTTTTACATGCCGGAGCCAACCCCTCCTCCCGAACACAGCCTTAATGATCAATCGAATGATAAAAGAAAGACTTTCCCTAGCTTGAGCCCCTACAAAATGTACAAATGCTCTCTGAATTAAGAGCGAGACTCAGAGAAGGGTTTAGGCAGTACATATAAACCCGGGCATAATCGCACATCACAAACAAAAGAAGGCGATGTAGGTGATGCACCAACCTAAGAGATCAATTATTCCATCCTAAAAATAGCAATCTAAAACCAGATTAAATACTAATATTATGTTTAATTTGATCTTTAGTTGCTTCTACCTCCTTTTCATACTATAAGTCATTTTGATTCTTTTATAAGTTAAATTTTTTAGATTTGACTAAATTTATAGAAAAAATATAGTAATATTTTCAACACAAAACAACAAAGCTATCAAAATATGTTCAATGTTAGACATAATAATCAGTGTTATAAGTATTGTTATATTTTTTCTATAAACTTAGACTTAAAAAAATTAAAATGACTTATAATATAAAATAGAGTGACTATATTTCAAGATGGATGTATTAGTACACTTGTAATTTTGTCAATTTTCTAAATACTACATGAGATAAGCATTTTCTACATTCTCATGTTTAACTTCGTTCTGCATACCAACGATGGGAGCAGGTATAGTTAAACAGAGTCTGGCGCGGCGACACCATGGTGCTAAGGGTGTTATTGGCTAACCCGCGAAGAACCAAAATAAATCACTTATTTTAACATTTATTTTAACTTATAAGTCGATTCACGAGTTAAGCACTTACACCTTACCTGGCACCGTCGGGGATGCCCGCGAGTGGCTTCGGCAAGTGAAGGACAGTTGGTCATCTCTCCAACCCTCCAAGTGGCCGGCCCTATCATCAGGATCCAGATCAAATGCAGTAGTAGTATGAACTGCAACTTAAGCAGTTGTAACTGCTACGTTGGATTTTAGATCCAACGGTAAGTATTAGACCGGTTACTGTAGCAAAAATACCACGCCATAAAATATCGTTCAGAGCACTATAGCACGAATAATGTAGCAGTTGATTTGAACCGTTGATCACAAAAATAAACGCAATTACGACTGCACCCGATCTTAATCCCTATCATCGTCAGTGCCACACCGACGCGCCTCCCGTCCCCTTCTGCAGCTGCATTCCAAGTTGCCAACCAACCGCGGTGTAATGTAACCGGTTACCCAACTAAAAAGCATCCTAACCTAACTGGGCCCCCTCCCAACTTCGGGCCAAACGAACGAACGAGCCATATCAAAAAGCCCAAATGCACAACAAGGCCATGTAAATTTCACGGGAGAAAGGGGAACACGCCTTGTCAGCATTTTTCTCCCTGACACACACACATGTGTTAGTCGTGTCGTGCGTGTTCGCGTAATAATCGCCGTTTGTACCGTACGTATCTGATGAGACACACACACAGCAGAAGAAGATTAGCCGATCTTTTTTTTTTAGGGCCTAGTTCGTGAAAGGGAGATTCTTGTGTGTCACGTCGGACGTTTGACCGGATGTTGGAAGGGGTTTTCGGACATGAATGAAAAAACTATCTTCATAACTCGTCTAGAAACCGCGATACGAATCTTTCGAGCCTAATTAATTCATCATTAGCACATGTGGTTCACTGTAGCACTTGTGGCTAATTATGGGATCAAAAGATTCATCTCGCGATTTACATGTAAACTGTGCAATTATTTTTTTAATTTATCTATATTTAATATTTCATGCATGTATCCAAAAATTCGATGTGACGTTTTTAGGAAAAAAAATTTTGGAAAGTAAACAGGGCCTTAATCTGATGATGTTATTTTGTGCTCCTCGAACTGTCCCGGCGTACGTGATCCTGCAAGAAACCACCATGTTTGGCAAAGCAAAGCACCGGTTAGGAGTTAGGACAGCGTGCGTCAGAGGCTCAGAGCAACCTGAATCATCTATGTAACAACGGTCCAAACTAACCAAGCCTAACTGATAACGAGACGTTGAGAAACCCTGCAACGGTGCATTATATACGTCGGTTGTCCTAACCAACCAAAAACAATGTCAAAATTTTAAATATTCAAACTTAATTTTAAAGTTGATTTTAAGATATTTTTTTACGTAGTTTCTTTTTTAGCGTTGGCTTTTAAGTCAGCAAAACTATATATATGAAAGTTTTACTTATAAATTATTTTTTATTTTCTAATAAGCCATTCTGACTAGGGATAGCAATTTGACCCGTTTGCCCGTTTACCCATGGGTAAAATCCTAATAGAGTTGGATTTATTCTCTATTTAGCACCCATGGATTTCTTATTGGGTTAAAACTTGTACCCAATGGGCCCATGGGCACAGACATGGGTAGTCACTATTCATGCCCGCTTCGTCCGTTTACCCACGAAAACCAACTGACATGTGAGCCCTCAGTCAACTTAGTATAAAAGCCACCATCTTCCCCTTTCCTCCACAGCTGCCACTCCAGGGCTCCCTCCAGGTCGCCAGGGGCCAGGGCAGCACTAGGCCGACATGGGAGGGGGACGCGAATCGCCATCGCAGGGGCCAGGGCGGCACCAGGCCGACACGCGAATCGCCACCGCCTCCCACCCCCGGTCCTCCAGCCGGCGACTTTCACAGCCGCCACGGGAGAGGCAACCGGGCAAGCTGCCACTGCCACCGCCTCCTACCCTAATCTTCGTCGAGCTCCCACCTCCGGCCGTCGACGTCCTCTAGCCATCGGTCGCCTCCTTCATCCGCCTGCTTGGCTGCCTCCCACCTCCGGTCACCGCCGCCTCCTACCTCCACTGCGCCAAGCTCCCCCTCCAGCCTTTGAACTTTAACGGGTAAACGGACATGCCCACGGGCAACGGGCACAGACAGTGTTTCTTGTCCGTCATGTGGTAACAGGTATGTCGCGGACATGAATTACCTCGTGGGCACGAGCATGGGTAGTCACTACCTGTACCCATCGTGCCCGACTGTCATCCCTAATTCTGGCTTATTAGAAAATATAGGAAACCGATGGGGCTCATAGTATACAAACACTGGGGGTGAGTTCTAACCAGCAACTCGAAATGACTATTTCCTCGTTCCATGTGAACAAGCTTCCCGCACTACTTAAAGGCATGTTATTTGCAAAAGTTTTTTCATATAAAAGTTTCTTTCAAAAAATCAATAAATTTATTTTTTTTAAAAATATAATAATTATTATTTAATTAATTATGTGCTAATCTGAACTGAACCTGGGGTCCAATTAAACAAAATTTTCATATGGTTGATGATAACGCCATCAGATAGCACAAGTGGCCTCGACCCCAACTTGCAACTATGTGAGTAATCTACAATTTTGATGTCAAATCATGGTTGCCCTGATAGGGAGGGGCTATGTATGCCCCAGTTGCTGGGGGCAAGAGGCAGGCGATGGTTTGGCTTGTGATGAAGAACAGGTTTGTTGCAAGTGGCCCGGCCTCACACGTCTACTGATCTACAGCTAATTTCGCTATCTCCTCGCCTGCTCGCATCTGCAATTTGCAGGGCAAGAATATTGATCTTCTTCATCAGTTCCATCGACTTCCATGTGAGCTCATGGTCAGGATAGCCAAGCCATTGGCTGTCTGGCTGTATTCCCATTGGCTGATTTAAATCCATTCTTTTAAAAAAAATTGAAATGGACATTTTGTCTTCTTGTCATGACCAGTTCCCTCAATTTGCAGGTGTAGTGTTAGTATCAAACAGTGCCAAGTGAGCCTAGCTAATTGTTCTCTCTCCAGTGGCCTACATTTGGCACTTGGAGAGAAGATTATTCTTCCTCTCTTTTCTTGGACTGACATTTTCCCCTCTATTCAAGCCCTCGCAAGCTGTCATTAACTCATTATTCGTTCATCTGAATATGTATACATACTACATACGTGTCAGACTACGCGTACAGTCACTGTCAGGAAAGATCACCGCTGCTTCAGAAGCAACTAAACTAGTACTCTCCCTGCATCAGATTAAGAACAAACCCAAGTGTAAGCAGGTTCAGTGTAGGCACCGAAACCCATTTCTTAGTTGAAGCCCTTGTCCTTTCCTCCCCTCTCTCTCCGTGTCCCTGCACAAATAAACAAGTTCAAAATTCGTCATTTATAAATTTATAATCCAGGCTCGTTCAATTCGGTGATCTTGGATGCAGGCCCGGTTTAAAATTCAGCTAAAAAATATATGGTTTTTCAGTTCAGACATCTGATCAGATCACCGCACCCACGTACACAGGCAGGCAAGCGCACGCGCACACGCGTATATACCTGAGCTGAGCTCATTCCCAGCTGTGTCTACTGCCATTTTTTGTTTAGTTTTAGTGCCCATAATCTGGATTTGCTTCTTTAATGCACTACGACCAGTACAATAATACTAGTACGGCTTTCTCTCCTGCATCTCCAAAGGAAGGTTCTACTGCTACTGTGTTGTGTGGGACAGGTTTAATTTAAATTCAGTTCGAATTGAGCTGTCTAATTTATACTAGTGCCCTGTTTAGTCAAAAAAAAAAAAAACTTTTCACTCTGTCGCATCCAATGTTTAGACATATATATAGAGTATTAAATATAGAAAAAAAACTAATTACACATATTGCTCCATGATTTAAAAATATGGTAAACATTTGCTAATGATGGATTAATTAGGTTTAATAAATTCGTCTCGTAATTTACAGGCGGAATCTGTAATTTGTTTTATTATTAGTCTACATTTAATATTTTAAATGTGTGTCCGTATATTCGATGTTATACGAAAAAACTTTTCACCTCTGATCTTAAAGACAGGCTGGTCCAAATTTTTGAGATCAAGTTGGCAATGGGGATGGGGTCGTCTTGTTCGGACTTGAGAGCGAGAGATTATTTGATTTGGGGAGAGCAGCATGGGGGCCTACCACCCACGCCGCCATTACACCTTTCCCATTTCTCCACCACTGGAGCAAGATGTGCCCATTGGGCTCACACGTCGCAATCGCTACATGATTAGCTCTTGGAAAAAGAGAAAAGAAACGCACTAATGGATTAAGAAAATGGTTACAAAGTAATATGCTCACTGCTTTTTTTTTCTTTTTTCCGGCCATCATGCACGGGTTAGCCAAAAGGGCTAATTAAGATCATGCTCGTTCTACATATTATGAATTATCATGGACATGTATAATTTCTCTAAGAATATCTCTTCATCTGTACTGTATTTTGTATTTCCTATAAACGTTTTTAAATCAACTTAACAACTTTCTAACACATACTCCCTCCATCCCAGTTTGACATCACTTAAGCAAAAGAACAGGAAGACGACAATAAGATCTTCATCATTTTGAAATTAATCCTTATCGATCAAGGTGCTCCATATTGTCCCGTGGATTACGTCATGTTTTAAATAGTACATGTTGTTGCACCAATAAAAATTAATCTTACGGCCCCATCATTTCGCTTATTTAGGGAATAAACGAAACGGCATATTTGCAAACGAAAATAATTTGTGAATAAAATTTTTTATATATATGTTCTTAGTGATCTAAAAGCAAAAACTGAAAAATAAACTTCGATAAAAAAACCTCATAATCAACTTTAAATTTATGGTTGAAAATTCAAATTTTGGCTGATAATTATAAGCATAAGTAAAAAGATGATGCCATTAGATAATTGCATGCAACGCAATAAACGATGCCCATTTACTCTTTATACAAATAAATAAAGAAATAATTATTAGAGGATAATTATTTTAAAAAAGAGAGCAATTCATTTGTTTATATCATTAAATATTTATCGCAGACTCAGCCATCTGTTTTTAAGGGTGCCTTTAGAAGGTTGGGTTCGAACTCTCTGTTTTCTACGCACACGATTCCTGAACTATTAAACAATGTGTTTTTTAAAAAAACTTTTGTATAGAAAATTTACTTTAAAAACTATATTAATTCATCTTTTAAATTTAAAATAATAATACTCAATTAATCGTACACACAAATAACTCATCTTATTTTATATGTCTTCTTAATTTTCTCATTTCCTGAGTTCAAGAGTTGGTGGTGAGATTGGCCAACTCCGTTGAATCTTCCGGTGGCAAAGGATGGGGATGTGGAATTGGAATTGAGATTTGGATGGGATGGCCGGATGGGAATGGGATATTGGGATGGGATGCCACACCCCCCAAAAATTCCAACTCCATTCATTCGTGTTCCTAAGGCCCTGTTTACCCGTGTCACGTTAAATGTTTGGACAAAATATAGACAAAATAAAAAACTAATTACACATATTGCCTGTAAATTGCGAGACGAATTTTTTAAGCCTAATTGCTTTATGATTTAATAATGTGGTGTTATAGTAAACATTTGCTAATAATGGATTAATTAGGTTTAATAAATTCGTCTTGCGGTTTACATGCGGAATCTATAATTTATTTTATTATTAGTTTATATTTATTCAAATGTGTGTTCGTATATCCGATATGGCACTCTAAAACTTTTCACCCCTCTCTGAATCAAAACAGAAACTTTTCGCCCTGAATCAAAACACAGCCGAGCCTAGATATGACAATTCGGCAGTGGCTGGGAACAAAACATTCTTTCTTCACCATCTTATTGGTAAGTACTTTGCCTTAGTGAACGAAATGAAATGGGGTTTGAATTATTTTTCTTTTCTTTTTCCCCACTTTGTCCATTCATTCAGTAGTGCTGTCGACGTCATCGATCTTCACCATTTTTTTCTCGTTTGTTCAAAACCTCGTGCAAATATTTGCAAATATACACGTAGTGGTACATGAAGAATCTACTACTACTGCTAGTAGGAGTAATTAATTAAATATGGGTGGTATTTAAGTTTTACAGAGACGCACGCTCCATTCCTCCGTCCTCTGCTCCTCTGACAAGATAGAATTGAGATGCAGAGATGGACAGCGGGGGCGAAAAGACCATTTAGCCCCCGATTCGGAATCACTGACAGGTGGGTCCCATGCAAAGGCAGTGCCTGAGTGATTTCGCCCGTGGATGAGCGTCAGCAGTGAGCAGCGGGAAGCGTCGTCACGTGCTTCTGCCAGGTGGGCCCGCGTGGGTGGAGGGGTCTCACTGACAGGTGGGCCCGGCAAAAGCGGGGTCCCCGGCGATGCGACGCGCCACCGACGAGCGGCGGCGGCGGCGGCGGCGGCGGGGAGTTCAGGCGTAGAGGACCTGGGCGTTGCACGGGGCAAGGCCGGCGAACTCGGCGGGGCCCTTGACGACCTCCCAGTCCACCCTCTCGTCGTCGCCGCCGTGGATGGCCGGAGAAGGGGAGACCGTGCCTATGGCGACGTCGAGGCCGGCGCCCACCACGTATATCCGCCGCCTGCCGCCGCTGCCGACCTCCTCGACCTCGCCGGAGACGACGTGGGGGCGCCTCACCTCGGGGGGCACCCCGCTCCCGGCGACCATCCTCCACTCGTCCCGCGGCTCGTCGTACCGCTTCAGCCTCCACTCGCCGTACTCCGCTACGATGTACATCCGGCCGCCGGCGACGGCGCAGGAGCCCGTCCACCCTTCCCGCATCCCGCGCGCCATCTCCGACCACGAGTCCGACGCCGCGTCGTACACCGCGCCGCGCGGCGCCCGCTCGAACGGCCACGCCCACCCTTCCGTCACGTACAGCTTCCCCCCCGCCGCCGCGGCGTCGTACCTCGCCACGGCCGCGCCACGCCGGGCCGCCGCGGGGGCCCACCTCCCTTCCTCCGGGTCGAACACCTCCGCCTCCCCGTCCTCCCCGGCCACCACCAACCTCCCCCCCACCTCCCCCGCCGCCATGTACCCCCTCGCCGTGCCCATCCCCGCCGCCTCCTCCCACCCGTTCCTCGCCGCGCTGTACACAGCGACGCTCCTCACGGCCTTGTCGCCGCCTTCCTCCACGCCCCCAATCACATAGATCTCGCCGCGGCGCGGGAGCCCCACCACCGCGAACGACCCAGCCGCGGCGGCGCCACCGGGCACGGGCGGCAGCAGCAGCCACCTCCTCGAGAACGGGTCGAGCGCCTGGCACTGGAGCCGCCGGGAGGCCGGGTCGAACGCAAACGCAAACAGGAACGGCAGCGACAGCGACACCGACGCCGCGGCGGCCGACGGGAACTTGGCCGGGGAGACGGTGAGGAAGCGGTTCCAGGTGGAGGAGACGGTGCGGAAGAGGCGGTGGTAGAGGAACGGCAGGTGGAGGAGGCACTTCTCGGCGACCTCCTCGGGGAGGCCGGGGATGAGCTCCATGACCTCCTCGCCGCCGCCGACCTCGTCGCCGGCGACTTCGAGCACCTGCTGCTTGCTCATCGACGACGAGAAGCTCATGGTGGTGGGTTTCGTGGGAGGGATTAAATGATTAATTGGGCGCGATTTTAATTAATTCGGGTGGTATATTTTGGGGGGGAAATTTTTAGGGGGGTGTGTGGATGATGGGGAGGGAGAGGGAGAGTGGTGGGGAATTTATAGGGGTTGGGTCTGCGAGTGGAGGGGAGCGGGTGCGCCCCGGGAGCCGTGGCTTTGCTGGCTTGGCTCGTTTCGTCCGCTCAGGCTCGCTCAGGCCTCTCAGCTAGTATTCAGAATTTTCGGATCTGGTGTAGATTTACGCCCACAAACCGTACAGCTTTTTAAATCCCCCGTCGGATAAAACCACGACGGTAAGATCTTTGCGCCAATGAAAAACTGTCTAATGAGGGTTAAGTCCTTATTCCCAATGCAGGATTAGAAAAGCATACTGCTGAGAAAATCATAGGAATACACGTATAAAAACAGAAGATTAAAAAACGTAGAAATGATATATAAACATGTGTTCGGATAGAGCGTTGAAAAAACATTGGAATTTTTAAAGAATTTACCCACTAACTAAAATCTTCATGTGTCAGAGACTCAGATGAGTGAAGCTTGTGAAGATTTAGTTTGTTGATTGCTTCGTTCCCATGCATAGGAAAAATAAAAAGAGCTTGGAGTGGATTGTTAGTTTTCCTGTGGAATGGATGGCAAGGAAATTTTCCTTCGGATTTCTTCCTATTTTTCTACAGGTGATTCCTCTGATCCGAATGCTGCTACAGTACCCGAAATCTATAGGAATGCAAATCCTATATTTTTCCTGAGTTTACCCTTCGATCTGAATAAGCCCTAAGGTTTTGAAAAAAAAACTAATTGGTAGCTAGTTTTTGAAAATTTAGAGAAGTTGTTAAATCTATTTTTTTAAAAAAAAATTATTGTATGAATTTTGTAACTATATCTTATCAAAATTTGGTAAAAAAAGCAGACTATTTGAGGAGCTTCTGATTATGAAGGAGTTGCAACTAACATAAGCTCTCCAAACAAGCCAAATATATGACATGCAAAAGTTTGAAAAACGTAAAATGTTTAATTATTTTTAGAGGGTTGCTATATGTATCACCCCATCGCCAAAAATAGGGCCAACCGAATGTCCACCAAGTGAGAAAGGGGTAATCACGGTAAGTATCCTACTATCTATAAAGACAAGGTTAATTGTGGACCATTGCGGTAGTTGCTAGCTTTGCTAATGCTTTGATAGTAAAAGGAGGCTATTCTGGGTGTTCTACTCTCACTTCTTTACCTTAGATTTTTGTGGTAAATCTCTCTATATTGCGATGTGAGCTAACATGTCACGAAAGATGTTGGTTTTCACATAAGCCACCATCAAATGTGTGGACCATGTCCCTTTGGACCAAAGCTAGCTATTCCGCATTCATGTTGCAACCCTGTTGCCTATTGGAAACACTTAATTCGTAAAAGAATAATGTGATGCTTGTTTACATCGTAGCCAATATAAAACTCATCGAAACATTGGTCCTTTGTTCTCAAAAAAAAAAAAAGAAAAAGAAACACTGGTCCCCTCCCTCCGTCTTTCACTTATTAGGCGGTGTTCTAAGGTGATGATCGAGAACCTTCACTCTTAGAAGGAAAAATGGTGTGATGGATTAACACACAATTAATTAAGTATTAGCTTAAAAACTTTTAAAAATTAATTAATATGATTTTTAAAAAAATAGCTTTCCTGTAGAATTTTTTTAAGAAAAATATTGTTTAGCGGTTTGGGAAATGGGCGTGTGAAAAATGAAAAGGTGAAAAGAAAGAAAATAGCATGTCCTTAAAGTGTTCAATTCTTGTCGTAAAATGGAACTACTTTAAATGTACTTGGGGTGTTTGTAGCGATGAAATGTTCGAAATGCTTTTTATCTGATCAGCCAATCCCAACAACTGGGAGTCTGGGACAATTAACAAAGGGTAATTTTATCTTTTTACCTTTCACCTTAATCTTTGTGAAAAACTCTAGTATATAAATAGGTAAATAGCTGTATTTTGGGGGTGAAATGAGCAATAAAAAGATTAGTCATGCAAAGATTCTTGCTATACAAATTTGGTTTGTTGCCAAATTCTAACAATGCTATTTTTTTACTAGGTAACAAACCAAATGACACTAAATCATAGCGTTATCAAATTTTGGTACGGCTACTTTAGTGAACAAACAAAATAGTCCCAACTTCTCCTCCATGCTTTTTTAGAGGAGTCCCAACTTATTGGTTCATGCTAAGTTTGAGAGATAAAGGTCTGGTTTAGTTCCCAACTTTTTCTTTAAACTTTCAACTTTTTTATCACATCAAAACTTTCTTACACACGTAAACTTTCAATTTTTCCGTCACATTATTTTAATTTCAATTAAATTTTTAATTTTAGCGTGAACTAAACACATCCAAAATGGAAAGATGGCTAAGGATGATGTTCCCATAATGCTAGCTTTGGCGCGCATGGGGAGATTGCGCTGATGGACGGTGTGGACCACCGCGGAGGTACACACACCATCATCGTTGTTATCCGACGGCCGCGGGAGGTGGTGGGCCGGTCGTGAAAGCCCAGTGGGCCTGGTGGGCCCACACCAAGCGTGTCCCCGAAGGAATTTTTTTTTTTAAAAAAACCTTTCCTGGTTGGTTGCGGCTGTGCCTGCGTTTCATTTTTTCCTTCGTTTCCTACGGCTTTTTTTTTTGTTCGTGTCGCTTGATTAGAGCATGTTTAGAGCAAGTATAATAGTAGAGTATAAACCGACTAAATGCTAAGGTGGAGGAGAAAAGAAAGGAGAGAGAGGAGAAACGGGCTGTAAAGTTACAGCCGGCTTGGACACCAGAACCAAGAAACTATGTTAGAGAGACAAGTGTGCCCTTTATTAATTGTAAAGAACTAACTATTACTCCCTCCATCTATTTTTGATAGTCATATTTCCAAATCTGAAAAATTTATTTTTGATAGGCATATTTCAATCCAACAACCTATCATCTTAATGACTTTCTCGGATTTAATGCGTGACTCTTCATTCTTCCACACAAGATTGGCGGCATGAGTATTGAGAAATGTAAATATTAATGAATCGCTTGTTTACGAGGAAGTAGTATGTTTAAATGGATGATAAGTAGAATTACTTATCCCTGGTCTGTGTGCCAAGATGTAATATGACTATCAAAAGTAGATGGAAGAAGTATATTGGTAGGCTAAGAGAAGACTATAAAGAACCTTATAGCCTTGCTCAGTAGTATAGCTAACTTCTAACTCCAAATCATTAATAGTCAATCCATACAATAATTATCTATAAACATATGTACTACACTATTAATACCTGGTCATACGTGCCATACACACATAGCGTTTTGGAGTCTGTGCTGTTGTCAATATGTAGCTAGCTGCTTTTCTTTGTTTTTTTTTCTTTTCTCTCCACTATGCTATTGTACCTGCTGCTCGGAAGGCCGTACCGCACACACCGGCAGTACACCGCCACTCCTCCTCGGCTTTCCCACCCACGATTCCTCGCGGTCTCGCCACCATGTTTCGACGCCCTGGTTCGCGAACGCGACTTCGCAACAAGCGTTGCGCCGCGCCGCGCCACCGACCTCTCTCTCCCGTACCGATGCGCGCGTTCGCGGGTTGGTTGACACGACGCGGGCGCGGGCGCGACGCCCCGTGGTGGTGGGCGATGTGGAGCGCGCGACACGAGCATTGTTTTGCTCGCGCGCGCGAGCAGCCGTCCCCGTCTCGCCACGGCCACGGGCGCAGCGGATGCAACGCGTGGCGGCGACGTGCATGGCGCTGCGCGCGAGGGGAGGGGAGGGGAGGTGCATGAATCCCTCTGGTTCACGGTGCCTTCGCTCTGTTTTCACCTGAATGTATCATCAGAAATGCGAGATGTGCGGATGCAGTTTCCTATGGTACGAAAAACTATTGGAGTATGTCCCTGAAGAAAAGGGTGAAGACAGAAAATCTGTTTAAGGGCATGAACATGCCATGTCTGTATTATATCGGTGACAACGACGATTGTCCCGTTATCATTGGATGGATATAAAGCAGTACTCCATCCGTCCCGTAAAAATTATATTTCTAGCTAATTTATGACAAATCAGTAGGATTGGAAAATGACCACAATAACCTTATTTAATAAACCCATTGCATGTACACATTCCATATATATAAATGATTAAAATAAAGTTTGAGAGAATTAACTCATATAATTAGCATTCTTAAATTACAAACTGAGAGAACTTAAGGAAACTTATCTATATGAATCAATTTGCTGGGCCTCACATGGCTAGAAATATAATTTTTGTGGGACAAAGCCTTAGAACTAGAAATGCAATTTTTTTTGGGACGGAGGGAGTAAGTCTGCAGCATATACTCTCCCTCGGTTGAAAATACTCGCGTCTGCAATTTTTTTTAAAGAAACATAATATAAATATAGGCACTCAGACACTCACATACTCACCCTTATTAGCATCTCTAAAATATTGGATCATTGTATCTTCAAATTCACGAAGTCATGACGATCACCGTGCTATCGAATATCAATAGATATATTGCCTACCCCTAAATGAATAATTAGATGTAAATATAGGCATCTATGTCAAGTTTAGAACTGGAATTCAATGGACTGTTTTTTAGAAAAGCATATCCAGTTAAGTTATGTTCACTGCGT
The DNA here is from genome assembly GCA_000338895.3 of Oryza meridionalis. Classification (NCBI taxonomy): domain Eukaryota; kingdom Viridiplantae; phylum Streptophyta; class Magnoliopsida; order Poales; family Poaceae; genus Oryza; species Oryza meridionalis. Next base: position 27,346,251 of record CM002529.2, read on the forward strand.
TTTATTTTTCTTTTTCACGACGGTTTTCACTTATAAAGTTTTGCTTTATTTTAACTCTTCTACTATATATATTAGATTCGATCCATTAATTCTTGTAGTAATGTATGAGGGCACTTACAAATTTCATCGCAACCTTTTGAGATCTTGTGCTGCTTCAAAATGTGCCCATAATTTTTCCATGATGCCAGTGCACATTTGACATTTTAGTGTGTGGCTGTGTGCCGATTGACTAGTACATTAATGCTGGCACATTTCGTCAAATTTTTTTTTAAGTGAACAGCTTGCTCGATAGAGAGATTTCAATAGTTTTTTTTTCCTAATGTGGTTGACTACCACGACGTGTTGGATCCATCAATATAAAAATCACATGGATTACGTCCAAACCTAGCAAAGTCAATGAGTTAAAAAAATATAGACCGTATTGCACCGTCATGTGGAGCTGAGAAATAGATATATCCTATATCTGAGCATGAGAACTACACGCAAATTATACCCCGAGTGTTGAGGAAATAATACGCATTGCACGGCTTCTAAAACATCTTACAAAAGCATTACTTTTATTTTGTCGATATATTTGGTGATATCGATCTTTGATGTAGGAACGACTAGGATATGTTTAGGATGGGAGTTAAACACTTGGAATTGGTTTTTAGGGATGGTTTGTGGGATCTTTTTCTACTTCTGATGCAAACTAAGAACACGCAAGATAATGATCAGTTGTTCTATCATAATTTGTCATGACAAGCCGTGGCGGTTCCATGTACAGCCATAGGCGGATCTAGGACATTAATAGAGGGAGGGCTTATCTCCTTCTTCCTCCAGCCCCCATACTTTTCCTTTTCTTCCTCTTCTTCCCCCTCCCATCTCCTCTTCTTTTAACGGTGATCCAGCGAAGTAGGGGGGCTTTGTATCCGCCTCTACGTACAGCTACTCAGGTGCACAGGACACACAATAGATTGAGATTCTTACTGTGTTGTACCATTTAGACACATGAATAAAGTATTGGAGTATTAGTTTTGCAAGAACATCCTGTATTTTTTTCTAGATTTACCCCAATAAAAATTGAAGGAGTCTCTCCCTATCCCTGTTCTTTTCCCCTAAAGTGTTCCGCAACTAGAATATAATGAACTCAATGTGTATAAGAACCAGCAATAATCACAAAAAAATTTAAGCCAGTATGAATAACGAAGTATTCTAGGTTCGAAACATTACCTGGCCTGCTTATCAAAATATTTCTCCAAGAAATATTTATAACAGGAAAAATAACTTTAGGATACAACTACCTCATAAGTTTTATTACCGATGCGACTTATAAGTCAAAATTCAAAAAACATGCCATGTACAACCATTTAAAGATTCAAAACTTACTGGGTCAACCCGAGAAAGGTGTTTAGCAATAACAATGTAAGTGGGGCAACCCGTCTGGAATTTTCACCTATTGATCTTTTTATAAAACTTATTTTACAGATAAACCCCTAAAAAAGTTATACTAGAAATGATCTTTTTCGCGAAACCAACGTCATTGGTACTGTGGTCCAGCATGATGGTGCCATCCCTCTAACCTCTCGATGAAACTAAGTCACTAATGTGAAGGGGACGGTTGGCCAATGTCGTTGGCGCCGAGGACCCTTTCTTTTTTTGAAAAGAGTCCATTTGTAATTAAAAAAATACAAATAGGACCTCGGTTCATCGTCATTAGCATCAAGGATCTATTTATAAATACTTTTTAATTATAAATATGTTTGTCAGGGTTATAGATACCATATACCTAATAGTAGTTGACTAAATCTCGGCAGGACCCACCACATACCATGTTTTATACGAAAACAACCTTCGGATATAGGAGGAGTTTCGCATAAGGAAGGATGAATAGAGTTCTACATGGAAACGACAAGTACTACTCGGATTGTATCCATATTGGTTTCCCTAGTTCTATTTGGACAAGGGAACACCTATGGGTATAAATACAAGGCCCCCTAGGGGGAGAGGGGACACGGAACAGTAGATCAAGACACAAGATTAACATACATGCCAACATACACCAAGACAAGACGCCAGATATCGACTTCATAGATAAGCATGGCTAGTCCCCTACGGTATCTACGGATACTATCAGGAGAGACATAGCGATGTCTCTGATCTCGCCGGGCACGGATTCGAGGAGGAAGACTACCCTGTTGTTGACTACATGATGATACTTCAGGCCGCCAAGTCGACAACAGTTAGATAGGCTACCCCACATATTGTACTGGTGTGATTATGGTGAATAAAGAGCAACATCGGCTTCGGCCAACAGGATGTAGGGCTATTACCTGACAATTCAGGGGCCCGAACCTGTATAAAAATCCATGTCTCCATCTCTTTTACCTCAATCTCGCATATACCCTGGTACCAACGATCCCCATACTATGCAAATACCGGAATTGTGACACCGAACGTCGACAATGTTCTTTTTAATTTATTTTTTTTACAAATTAGTCCCCATCGCCAACAACATTGACGCCGTCTCCTTTCACATTAGTGACTTAGCTTTCACCGAGGGGGATGGTGCCAACGTTATTGGCGCCATCATATTGGACCACAGCGGCAATAACATTGGTGCCGTGAAAAAGGTCCATTCCTATAATAATTACTTTTTGGATCTATTTTGTAAAATAAGTTTTTCAAAAGAACAAAAGGTTCAGGTCAACTCATAAATCAGATCAAACCCATACAAAAATATGCTATAAGTTGATTTATGGGTTAGTCCACTTATTCTTACCTAAGTAATGGTGATCAATGTTACTGCAGACACGTCTAACTGAGTTGTATATATATTTGATTGTCAGAATAGTTGTTCGAAGATCCTTATTCTCTTCCCACAGTGATCTATTCAATCTACAGCAAAAATAAAGCATCAAAATTTCGCCATCAGATTACGACTAGCTGCAATTTGTCTCGCGAACATCGATCAATCACCCACCCAGCCCAAGTTAATCAACAAATTTAACCGAGCAAAAACGAGCGAAGCAAAGCTCGCGTACATGTCACAGGTGGATCGATTCTGCACTCCACTTGGGAGAAAGAAGACGAGACAGAGATGGACATATCCGATGCAAGATGCCATGATGCGCGCCATTGGTGGGTCATCCGATCGGCAGGCGGCAGCAGAAGCTGGCGATCGATGAAACCCCGCCGAATCTGGCGCGCGGTGGTCCGATCCGGCCGCCGGCCGCCGTCACGGCGAAAACGATCGGTTCGATGGACGTTTGGTTGATATCTCTCGCGCTCGCTGGAACACCGGCGTATATGCTGCCCATCCATCGATGTGTCGATGAGACGAGGACAGTTGCGCGAAATTAGGCCGGCCATCGGCGTCTTGACGTCGATGTGTGCAGCGCGGTGAAAACCATGCGATACATATAGGCTCCTTTCTTTCGTTCACACATTTTTTAAACGGTTGAACAATATTACAGTATTTTGTAAAGCTTTACATATAACTTTTTTTCAAAAAAAAATGATTTTTTTTAAAATAAAATAATTCAAACTTAATTTATCATACGCCACTAGAGATAACGACGCGCGGGGTAACCGTACAGTTTACTACTACCGAAAGAGTAGTCCTACTACTAGTGCTAGTGCTAGATCTATTAAAAAGACCGTAGTTTTGCACTGCTTATGTTCAACGTTCAACCTCCGTCTTATTTCGAAAATTTTTATGAGTGGTATTTTTATTGTTATTAGATGATAAAATATGAACAATAATTTACATGTGATTTATTTTTTAATTTTTTTATAAACTTTTTAAATAAGAAGGGTGATCAAAAATTAAATATAGAAACCTATAACTAAACTTAAATTGGTACGGAGGTAGTAGCAGATAAGGATGAGCCGACGGGGGAAACTGTAGCAGAGTAGTGCAGCCACTGTGCGTACGTCTGTAGTTGCGTTTGCGTTCCCTGTAGCGTAGGCGTGACAGGTACACACGACTACAGTGCGACCCCGGACCACCCCCACCCGGTGCGCGCGTGCCCACGACTACCGGGAACACGACCACATACATGAACGAGCTAGTGTGTGTGCGCGCGACACTGGTTCGTACAGTTTGGCTGATGCGCCGCGCGCGGTGGTTGTTGCCGGTTTCCGTGACCTTCGTCACGCTACGCGCCCCCCCGCGCGCGCGCGCGCGCGTCAAAAGCAGCCGCACGGCCGCCGACGCCGACACGCGAGCGACGTACGGCGAACTCGATCTCCACGGTTGGTGGCGCGGAGCACTCGCGGCGGCGTACGTCGGGACCAACCGCGACGCGCTCGATCGTCTTCCCCCGCTATTATTCCGGTATTTTTTCCCTGCACGTTTTCGTACCACCCGGCCATGTGGCCGGAACGGATCAGGCTCCTCCATCTTCAAAGGTGTATACACATGGCCGGGATGGATCAGGCTCCTCCATTTCTAAAGATGTATGCATATATATCTTTGGTACTGATATGTGAGACCGATAAATCATTGGTTCATTTATTGACGATGAAGATATGGTGTCTTTAAAGGCGGAGGATCTCAATCCGGCCGGGACGACCTCGCGAGTCGCCGCGGGGCCACGCTGATGGGCAAGAGTTTGTCTGTCAACCTCGGCGAGGGAAGAGTTATGTGGCGTCGCTCCGGCCTCAGGCCCCTACTAGCTTAGGAGTAGCTTTCTGCTGTTGATGCGGCAGCGCAACCGGGCGCATGGGACAACGGCAGCGTGTGTCTATTGCAAACTGGCTGCCTGGCCTGGCATGGCCGGCCGCATTTTGTCCGCCATGTGTTCATGCATCTCGCTGTGCGTTTGCGTCCATTTTCGATCGATGATCAGCATGAGCCAACGGACATGTCACGTTTGTAAAATCGCAACCATTCGAGAACCGGAGTTTAGTTGTACTACCACGCACTAGGGCACTAGGCACAGGCGCACAGATCAGGCAGCAGTGTTGCTTTGCGAAGGGCAACTGTTCTGCAGAACACAGCTGAAAAAAAAGGGTAGAGAATTTTTTTTAACCATAATGATGGTAACGACGTAGTTTTTAACCATAAAAAATTATCTAACATTATGGTGGTTATTTTCATGTATTCTAATTGACACATATTTTCATATGAATAATGGGATACTTGGTGCTACATATTTGAAATTGGTAATCAAGGAGTTTTTATTCCAGTTTAGATGGCGTATTATCTACAGAATTTTGTGCTAGTATCTATGTGATTTTGAAAACGTTATTTCAGTTGATCCTTTTATTAGCAAAAGTTGAGGGTTTGTCCCATCACATATTTTTTTTCAATACCATTCTTTTTTTACTTTCAAGATTTGTTGGTTGTGTCCAATTCATCCCGTGCGCGTTCACGTCGGCCTGTCTGCATGGGTTGACATTGGCTCGATCCAACCGCTGCGTCTAGCTTCCATCGGTTCCCCACGTACTGTACTGTCCGACTGCATCGCCCCTGATTGATCGAGTTATCACGAGGAGATCCGCTGCGCTCCTCGCTTACGCGCGCCTGTCACAGCGACGGCGGTGAGTTACGTCACGTTGTGAATTAATTTCAACTGGATGCATGACCGAACGATTGATCAATGAGGAAATACGTAGTACTGAATCTTGCAGGAAATTAGTAAAGCGGAGGCTGCGGACGCGGATAGTGTTGCTTCTGTACCGCCCACCGGTCAAGTTCTACTTGCCTAAAGCTGTCCTCACAATTGACAGAAGCCGATTCCACATTCTTCTTATAATTGATTTACTTCCCTGCTATGTTCCCATAAAGAAAGTGAGCTGAGCTGAGTCTAATCTGCTACTCTCTTCGTCCCATAATATAAGTGATTTTGAGTTTTTCCTTGCAACGTTTAACCACTCGTTTTATTCAAAAAATTTTAAAATTATTATTTATTTTATTTGTGACTTACTTTATTATCTACAGTATTTTAAGCACAACTTTACGTTTTTTATATTTGCAAAAAAAATTGAATAAGATGAATGGTCAAACGTTGCAAATAAAAACTCAAAATCCCTTATATTATGGGACGGAGGGAGTAATTAGTTACTGGATTGCTTCAATTATGCTGTGATCAAATTGGTCATACGTGTTTTGTCAATCCTGTGCCTATTTTATTCGAGGAGACAGACAGGAGTTCTTGCAATTCACTAAAGAAGAAGAGAGTTGATCCAATTTATAAGTAAATCCTCTATGTCCTACTCGATCGATGAATTTAGTGTTTTCCTTCCATGCCACGTGAGTCACATGACGATACTTTTTCAATCTTTCGATTTTTGTTTCATCAAACGCTCTTAAATTTGATAATCTATCATCTTTTCTCTAATATTTTTGCCGGTATTTTGGTACATCATCCGTATTTGAGTCGGGTTTTAAGTCCGTTCGTTTTTAGAAATACAGATCCGTGTTTGAGTTAGATTTTAAGTTTGTTTTCTTTTGGAAGTATAAAATGAGTCCTATAAGAAATCTTTTTTAAAAAACACGCATGCTATCTTGAGATGAAATATAGACTCCTAATTGCAGCTCATGATTTTCTGAAAAAAATATCCAGGTGAATTTCCATAATGAACTTTACTCTAGCTAAACCGTATAATAATAATAAAATTAAAATAGCATTTACCCGTTGCAACGCACAAGTATTTTTTCTAGTAAAGAAAAAAAAAGTAAAGAAACATACACTCCAAAAATAACAGTATACTACTCCTACTACTACCCTGTCAGTTTGCGTTGCTGTACACCCTGACGCAGCGGAAAACACACCCAATGCTTTCTGCAGAGACGTCCCCGTCCAGCGTCCAATCGGAGCAAGCTTTGAGATCACTGTACATGGTGCACCGGGATTCAGCAACAACTTCACCTGTCAGGAATGGCAACTGACGAGACGACGGCGAGGAGATGGAGATCAGTCGACGGGACTGATAATCCGATCCCCTTTGTGTGGAATAAAGCTTGCGTTTGCTCCGTCCTTGACGGGGACACCGGAATCGAATTCTCTCCAGCCACTAGCAAAACCAAACCCGCTTTGTTGATTCCTCCTGAGCCATCGGGGGATTTTTGCCGTTAATTTCCATGGTGCAGAGCTGCTCCAACAGAAAGTCAGCCACATGCTAGTAGTACTCACTATCAACTGACTACTCTAGAATTCATAGAACAGGAGGGCATCCTGTTCGTAGCTGCCTAATTGTGAGCTTTCGATCAGTTTCTCGTGTGATTTCTGTCCTGTCGAAGGGAAATCTGTTAGCCATGGGTTTTCGACAGCTAGGACAGACAAAACATCAGCGGAATTGTTGTCAAGAGTGACTGATAAACAACAAGAAGCTTTTTTCTGAATTCCAAGTCTGCCGTCAGATCAACTTTGTGCAAATTTTCATCTTGGCACATAGCAATGCTCTCTTTTTTCTGTAAAGATACTTAGAATGTATAGGTGTATAGCTTATGATAACAATATCTTCAGAAGGAACAAAACGTAGTAGTTTCATCAAGATGTACAATACACATAAAAGAACAGTCAATGTATGTATCGGTGCTGTGCCCATCAATCAGTCAATGTGTCCCGGAATTGCGCCCACGAAGTAATACCAAGCAGCTTGTTGGTGTTGATGGAGGAGAATTGCTTGACGAAAACACCAAGAGTCCAAGACAGATAGGACATGAGTAGACATAGGGGTCAAGAAATACCGGAAAATCCTGACACGAAGAACACCACTCGTTAACTCTGAATTCCCTGGTCCAATCACAGTACCAGTAGATACTACTGTCGAATTGGGGCAATTCACACCGTAAACTGGACCTTACATGTCGCAAATCCGAGGTTGTGGGGAGATAACGGTATATTCCCGGTGTATGAATTGACAGATTGAATCGTTAGTATTTTCTGATTTCTGAAGTATCTTTTCTATATCTCCAGAAGGTGAATTTCGTGTCGTTCTATGAGACGTTCATGAAGTCCACGAAGTATGCTAGCCAGGTTTTGGAAATGAAAAAGGAAAAGATATCCTACATTACTGGGAATTTAGGTCTGTTTAATCGAACAAAGTAATAATCGTCAAATCAATCATAATTTCGGCGAAATCTAGTGGACACATGTATGGATGGGAGACGGTTTGTCTTCATGAGGAGACTGATTAGATGATCCTGTTGGTCTGTCATGCATAATTGCATTGTGTAACAATCAAAGATTGCCACTTAATTTTTCTCTGTTGGCAGCACGATTTGATAGGGTCATAGAACGTGTCTGAATTTTTTTACTACCTCCGTCCCAAAATAAGTGCACCGTGAGAATCCATGTCCAACGTTTGACCGTCCGTCTTATTTGAAAAATTTATGCGAAAATTAAAATAAGTTAATCACACATAAATTACTATTTATGTTTTATCATCTAATAACAATAAAAATATTAATCATAAAAGAATTTCAAATAAGACGAATGATCAAACATGAGACATGAACGATGCAAAACTTATTTTAGGACAGAGGGAGTGCTTCAGTTCCTAAAAAAGGTTTCCTTTCTTACCGCTGAAATGAGGATACAAGTTGACACGACTGATTAAGAAATGGGAGATTGAAAACCAACTTGTAGCCTCTTGATAACCAGCAAGCATGCTTAAAGATTCTGCTAAAATGCTTGTTAATCTGTAGCCAAAGATCCTTAGTTCAACCATATAGTACTTGTAATATATGTTCTGAATTTTTCTCATTGTTAATACTGTTAGTTCAGATTGCTTTTTAGCCGTTGCAAATATAAGATTCATACAGGTGGATCCGTGCCGAATTATTATAGCTAGCAGCATAACATGAGCATAATTAAAGAGTTAAAATAAGGATCAAAACTCCCTGAGCTGCCGCAGCATCCGAACCAGAAAGCAATGGCAAACAGCCGCATTCACAGACTAGATTAGTACACTGACCAGCAGAATCACTACCATCTCATAAACAATGTTTTCTGCTGTCTCATGCTTCGATTACACACCATTATTGCAACTCACATTCTTCTGAGACTTTTGCTTTAAATTTCTGCTCCCCCCTTTGGCCACTTTATGCAAAAGATATATGCATAGTTGCCTGATAAACATGATTGATGCCCTTTTGATGCATCTTCTGCATGCAAGTTGCTTTCTCACTCCCCTATTTGCCTACTAATTTACATTGGCTTTGTGAGTTGTTTATGAATGAAACTGTCACAAGGCTCAATAGAATAGCATGCTCACTAATCACAAGGGCACAAAAACCTTGTCCTAGATTCCAAATTATTGTTAAGCTCTAGGCAAGCAAAGCAAGTGAGACAGTTGGGACAGCTTGTTGGGGGCACGCCTAGTTGTGATCTTTTTGGTGGGGAGAGAAACTTCTACTGCTTTAAACTACTTTGCCACCATGCCACTAGCTAGTAGCTGTTTATTATTCATCATCATCATCAGTTCAGCAGCCATAAAAGCAGATTATAAGCCAGCTATAAACATATTTTAAGAAGATAAAAGAGAAGAGATAGAAGCAGTGAGCACACATTCCAAGATACATGTGTATATGATAGGTGAGACCAGATATTAATTATGTAGTACATATTTATAATTAACTATTATATGAATTGCTTATTAAATTGACTATAGATGATTTGAAGCCTATAGTTAGCTATACTATTAAACTTGCTCTAAAAACAATCTCCTGTCTGCATGAGAAGGATCACATCTCATCTCATCTCATCTCCCTAAGATATTAGTAAGTAGATAGCTAGTAGATGAGTGAATCATGCTGTGGGGTGCGCAAGATCAACCTGCTCTATTTGACTTGACTACGCACATTGCCTGAACCTCTGAAAGTCTGAACTTCTGCATTTGTTTTTTCAGTTCAGATAGGCACGTTAAGGATTGAGTATTATACATGATGATTATGATTACTTGATTAGTATACATATATCCTGCAGATTTCTCTCGCGGAGAAGATTTGCCTGCCCATTAGTTTATACTCCTCCATGATCAGATGATCTAGTGGCAGAAGAAGCCGCAATCATGAGAGGGTTGTGGTAAAGGTTTGGTTACATCATTAGATCAGGTACAATAACAGGCTATAAACCAGCTGCAAACATATTTTAAGTAGATAAATGAGGAGAGAGAAGAGCAGCGGGTTACAGATTTGTAGCCTGCTGTAGCACGGACTCCAAAACGCAGTGTGTGTATAACAGGTGGGACTAGATATTAATAGTGTAGTATATAACTATTGTATGAATGAGCTATTAGATTGGCTATAGGTGAGTTGGAGTTATCAATTGGCTATACTATTAAACTTGCTCTTAGTACATTACATGTGGATCTCTCCCCTCAAAACGAGCACAAGAAACCGGGCTTGTTTGGAGGAACATCCGTTGGCAAAATGGCACGCGATCGACGTGTAGATAGATCCTCTGCTTGATTCGGGGGCGCCTCCCCCACCTAACGAACGAGGCAACGACAGCAGAATTTTGCGGGAGATCTCGCGTCCTCCCCGACACCTCCGATCTCGAGGCACAAATGATTAAACCTTTTTTAATGGTTAAGCACAGCTCGCTGTTGGAACTAGGCGACGTCATCGAACCCCCAAATCCTCGCAATAATCTCGTTGTAGTGGAGTAGTAAATTATGAGGCTATTTGAGGAGCTTATTTTAGTTGAAGATTCTTCTAGATGTTGCCGTTGCCGGAAGCTTCTCAAACCGTTCAAACTTTTACTTAGATTATGAGAATATGTAGTTATAAAATCCAGAATATGAACTTCTATAGAAGTCATAAATTGGTTTTCTCAGCTTCTCAAAATTTTAAGCACTCTAAACGGGGTCTTTACTAGTAAAGAGGAGAGATCGGCAATGGCGATGTGAATAGTTTTAGTTTAGACGGATGGATTTGGGCGTGGGTGGCCTAGTGGCCGGGAAACGGATGGTGGTGAACGTGGCGGAGTCGGGGAGAGGAGAGGCAGGAGCATCCGGCGTACAGTGGTGGAGGCAGAGCCTGAGGTGGCAATGGCATCCGCGGGGAGAAGACGGGAGACAGGCATGTGATTGGATATTGGTTTTTGCAAAGCCGAGCTTGCTGGAGATGGAGGGGGCGCGCGCGCGGTGCGGTGGTGGTGGTGGCGATGGATGGATCGGGCGCGGCAGGCAATGGTGGTTGCTGGGTGTGTCGCGGGTTTTAGGGACAGCGGGATCCCGGCGTGATGCGCATGCGGCCGGCCAGTCTCGGCGTTTGTGCCGCACCAGGGGAGGCAATTTTCATCCACCCAGCCAAGCCGGGGAGGCAGAAGTAACCGAATGCTGACAAATGCTGCTGGATCTGAGCTGAAATTACAAAACGCTAACGCCTCATCTGGATGGGCCGATATGAAGCCCAACAACGTCCTGAGCCGAGAAATTCGTCCCTGAACATATATTCTCAATTTGTCCATTAACACTATCCCAGACATTTGGATCAGAGAATAAGTTCACTTAGGTTCCTCAATCTGTCGCTGAGTCTGAAATTCATTCCTGAACCGAAATATCAGGTACAACACATCCCTCCAACTCATAATACCAACTTTGGTCCCTTGACGGTAGAGTGCCCGATTTTGGCTAACGCGGCGAGTAGGACCCATGTGTCACTGGCCAACTCTTCTCCCTCATCTCCCTCTAGTCCCCATCTCTCACTTTCTCAAGCGTTGGAGCGGGGTGGTTGGTCAGTAGGGGGCCGTGGCGGTCCGTAGCGGCTAGAGGATGCCTGACAAGAGGGGATCCGACAATGGCTGGGTCCAGCGGTGAATGGAGACGACAACGCGTCGACGATGACCACTAGCCCATCGAGCTTTGACGACACTGGTGCCCATGAGGAAGGGAATGGTGGGGCAAGAGAAGGAATAGGGAGAGGTATTGAACTCCGATTGTTTCCTTGGCAATGTGGCGGTGATGTTGGTGAGCATGAGCACGAAGAGGTTCTGATAGGCGAACAGGTGCATTGGGATCTTGTCGGTGAGACTATTGGGGATCTTCACTGGGCACAGACGACGGCTCATCGATGAGGTAAATGGCCCAGAGATGGCGGCCCTAGAGACAGTGGCCTTTGTCTTCTCACTTCCCACATGAACAACGCTATCGAGGTCCATCAAGGTAGGAGGTAGAAGAAGATGGCACCCCTACCCCAGCTGTCGTCGCCACCACCACCGCTGGTCTGTGTGTTTGCCTCGCTCCAGCCGCTCCTCTTCCGCCCAACCCCCGCCCACTCCCTCCACCTAACCCCTGCCCACTCCTCCCGGCCTCATCTACTCTCACGCTCCTCCTTCGCTCGGCCTCCCACCCGCAGCTACCACCCCACTTCTCGTTGTCCGCCACCCCCTCTCCATGTTGCCCGTTGTGTGTCGCCCTGAAGAAGATGGGAAAAGTGAGGAAGAGAGGTGGTAAGAGGAGGGAGAACAGTTGGCCACTGGCATGTGGGCCCCATGTCGGTCCTACTCACCACGTCAACCAAAATCGACCACTATACCATTGAGGAACCAAAGTTGACACGGTACTGTGAGTTGGAGAATGGGCTATACCTGTATTTCGGTTTATGGACGAATTTCAGACTCGGCGACAAATTAAAGGACTTAAAGTGAACTTAATCCGTTGGAATGGTAAGGGGTAGGAGTTCGGCCCATCCATACGAGGCTAAGGAATCCGTTGGCCCAAATGACATGTCTCGGACTCTTCAAAAGCCCATGAGACAAGCCAAGCAACCCGTAATCCCTTACAGCGTGACGTCATCCACCTCTCCGTTTCCCTCCACTCCCCAACGGCAACGCCGCACTTCGTCTTCTCCGCTCCTCCTCCCCACCAAAACCCAACCCACTCCCCCAAACCCTAGCACCACCCGCCATGGCCGCCATTCCCACCCGCCTCCACCTCCTCCTCGCCGCTCTCCTCGTCGCGCCAACCCTCGCCGCCGCCCAGCCCCGCGGTTTCGGAGGTAACGCCGCCTAACGCCTCGCGCCTCGATATGATCGTGGACTGGACTCTCCCGGTTTCGATGCGTCTGAATTTGATGTTGGTCTGATTCGCGGCAGGGGTGGTGGCGCCGCCGCCGGCGTACGCGCGGTACGTGGTGGACGCGGCGGAGACGGCGGCGGAGGAGGCGTACGACTACATCGTGGTCGGGGGAGGCACGGCGGGGTGCCCGCTCGCCGCGACGCTGGCCAGCCCGGGGGGCGGGCGCGTGCTGGTGCTGGAGCGGGGCGGCGCGCCCGCGGAGTTCCCGCCGCTCGCCACCGCGGGCGGGTTCGTCAGGACGCTCGCCATGGCGGACCCGGCGCCCGAGTCCGACGCGCCCGCGCAGACCTTCGCCTCCGAGGACGGCGTGCCGAACGTCCGCGCCCGCGTCCTCGGCGGCGCCACCTCCATCAACGCCGGCTTCTACTCGCGCGCCCACCCCGACTGGTTCCGCAGCCACGGCGAGGTCGGTGTCTCCCCCAATCTCACTGCCTTTGGTTGTTCATGCGCGTGGCGCGTGCCTGTCATGTCTACAGTGTTCGCCAATCTAGTTCGTAAACGAAATTTTCGTGCAGAATTGAGTAATAACTGAAGAATTTTTTTGTGAATTATTGGAGATTCAGGGTGGTGGGGCGATGAATTGGGACATGAGGCTAGTGAATTCGTCCTACGAGTGGGTGGAGCGTGAACTGGCGTTCCAGCCGGTGGTGCGTGGGTGGCAGGCGGCGGTGCGAGCTGGGTTGCTGGAAGCTAATGTGACGCCATGGAACGGGTTTACAATGGACCATGTCTCTGGCACCAAGGTTGGTGCCACCACGTTCGATGCGTCGGGCCGCCGCCGCAGCGCCGCCGATCTCCTCGCCTTTGCCCGCCCTGGCCGTCTCCGTGTTGCCATCCGTGCGACGGTTACTCGCATCATCATGAGCCCAATTGAACCTGGTGAGATGCATTCTTCTACTAGTACTTGTTTGCTTGTTACTTTGTTGCCTGTGAAGTAGTTTGGAAAATATTTGTGTGAAAGATTGGCATGCATGACTGAATTGACTTAAAAATGTGGACATTTGGTAAGGCCACTTGAGTTATCATTTCCATCCACATACTTGTTATTATGTCTTGAATCAGCAAAGTTTGTTTGATTACTTCTCATGAAATGAGTAGAATGCATGATCCTGTTAGATACTTAGATAGAACCCAAAGTTCTTCTTTAATTACCCTTACTTGATCATGCCATTCATTTGCATGATGAATATACGGTGTAGTTATGTGCCTGTGTATTTGTGTAATGCAGATGATGATGATGATGATGATCAGATGATGCCATTTTGGGTCAAACACATTTATCATATACTTCCTCCGTTTCATATTATAAGACTTTCACATATGTACCTAGATTCATTAACATCTATATGAATGTGGGCAATGCTAGAAAGTCTTATAATCTGAAATGGAGGTAGTACTAGTTAAGAGCATGTTGCAATGCTGATTTTTTTTTTAAAAAAAATGACACTGAGCAAAAGAGCTTTCTTCAATGTTCTACTCTGTTTTTCTAGAAGATTCGCTGATTATGTATTTGTTGAGAAATATAGATACAATTTTAGAACCAGTCTAGTACTGATACTTGTGAATAGCTGTGTTCATCTCAATTTCATTTACAAGAAAAAATACTACATTTTTGTTCTGGTATGTTATGAACTTAAAAACTTTTTCTTGGAAAGAGATGTTGTGAACTGAAAACAAAGATGTCGGATAGAGGAGTAGCCCAATAACTATGGAACTCAACTGTCCTGCGGAATACGTTAATACAAGCCAAAACTTCATGCTTGTTAGGAATTCTAATTTTTCTGAAATGTACTAGATTAACTGCTCCTCATGCTAACTATTATCCAAATTCTCCTGAATCAATGATCATGTAATAACACATAACATTTCATTATAAACTGTTTAAGTATATGTCCGAATGAACATTTTCCTTTTGCTGCATTGTCCAGTTGCACGGCGTGGAAGGTCTCCACAGCCAGCAGTAGCAGCAAGCGGTGTCGTTTACCAGGACCGTCTTCTCCAGCAGCACCACGCATTGTTGCGCCCAGGAGGGGAGGTTATACTTTCTGCAGGCTCCCTAGGGAGTCCCCAGTTGCTGCTCCTCAGTGGCATTGGCCCTGCCAATGATCTTACATCCCTAGGCATCCCAGTTTTTGCTGATGTCCCTGATGTTGGCAAGCATATGTTTGACAACCCCCGTAACGGCATCTCCATCATCCCATCAATCCCAATTGATCACTCCCTTATCCAGGTAGTTGGCATTCCTTCTGCTAATGGGAATGAGTCCTACCTTGAGGCTGCATCATACATTGTTCCCCTTGCTCCCATCTTACGCCGCGGTGGTCCGTTCAGCCCGTCTTCACCACTCTATGTTACTGTGGTGACCATCATGGAAAAGGTTCCTGGACCATTGTCTGAAGGTTCACTTTGGCTCACATCATCCAATCCCTTGGAGAGCCCTGCAGTGCGGTTCAACTACTTGAGCCGTCCCGAGGACTTGGCACGGTGTGTGACGGGCATGCGGCGTGTGGCGAAAGTGCTTGAGAGCACGACAATGGATGTGTTTCGTTCAGCGATGGGATCACTGAGCCAAGACAGCAGGAGGAGGGAGTTCAGGATTGTTGGGGCTGCACTGCCAGTTGACTGGAGAACAAATGACACAGCTCTGGGTGATTTCTGCCAGCAGACTGTGGCAACATTATGGCATTATCATGGAGGATGTGTAGCTGGAAGTGTGGTTGACAGGGATTTCCGTGTTTTTCGTGTGCGTGCTCTTCGCGTGGTGGATGGATCAACATTCAGGGAAACACCTGGGACCAATCCTCAAGCCACAATCATGATGATGGGCAGGTATGAATCAGAATTGCTCTTGCAAATTGATTACTGCAGGAGATGGTTGTTAGTAAGGATTAGATATCCATCAAATATTTTATTCCATAATAGTAGAATCCAGTAGCACTATAATCTGCTTACTGTTGGTGGTATTTAAGGCAACAAAATAATTTAGGTTTTCAAGCAAGTTTAGCCCATGTTCTGTCAGGAAATTTTAATGCAATGTTTCCTAGCTTTAGGAGGAAAAGAAAATCACATGCATAGCACATAGTAACAATCTAGGATCTAGATCCCTCTCGACAATGGTCCAGTTGTAACTGTTGCAATGACCTTGTTTATTAACATTTGACAGGTATATAGGGCAGAAGATGATTGATGAGCGTCACAGCAGAAGGCAAGTCAGAACATCAACAGATTCCTCTTCCAACGCCTGATAAAAACTGATCCAACAGAAAACCATTCGGCTCTGCTGTATGAAGTCGATCCATATTTCTTTTACTTTTTTTTGCTAACGCTATATTATGTATAGGCGCTATAGAGAAATAGCTTGGAGGGTAATGTTTTATGTGTGTGTACAGTGATAGCACGACAGAAGCAGGACTTGCCTAGAGAATACCTTTTTTTTTTTTTTTTGCCTTGTGAATAGCAGCATGATACTGGTATATCTGCAGAGCAGTTGCTCAGTTGATCTGATGCGTATCTGCGCCTTTACTTGTAAGGGCTATACCAATCACGTGCTTCATGTTGGTGAATATTATACGATGATACATGGGGTTACAATTCATGCTGAATAGTGGTGCCATGTAGTAAGGTTGTCCTCCCTCTGTCCCATAAAAAACAACCTAGTACTGGATGTGACACATCCTAATATAATGAATCTAGACATACATC
Organism: Oryza meridionalis; assembly: GCA_000338895.3. Lineage (NCBI taxonomy): Eukaryota > Viridiplantae > Streptophyta > Magnoliopsida > Poales > Poaceae > Oryza > Oryza meridionalis. The sequence goes on from CM002529.2 coordinate 27,362,967, forward strand.
TGTCCAGATTCGTTATACTAGAATATGTCGCATCCAGTGCTAGATTCATTTTTTTGGGACGAAGGGAGTAACTTGTAAGTCTTATAACCAGCTATCTGGGATTGATGAATTTGTTGGGGATGGTTAGGGTTAACAAAACAGATTTTGAGTGAAAAACCGGGATGGTCAGGTTTACAAAACCGATTTAGAGCGAAAAACCGGGTATCAACAGTTTTCTCAGTTTTCGGAAAAACAGTTTGACTTGTGATAAAATCTGGTCAATTTTTTTTAAAAAAAAACTGAAATTCAGTGTAATTTCTATTTTGGGAAGACTGAAAACCGACCAGTGTAGGAAGTCTAGTGGTCCCGATTTGTAAACCTGATGTAAATACCCAGCTCCCAGCTGATCTGCGGGAAGATATTTTGATCACTTTAGGGAATGACTCCTCGTTTATTTAAAAACATCCAAACGATTATGAAAACTTTAACAACACTCACACAACATATATATGCCACATTCAAACTCAAATCATACATTGAGATATTTAAAAAAGATAAATTTAAGAATAGTAGTGGTACTGTTTATATTCGAATTTATCTTCTTTTCCCATAATGTGTAGGTCGAACTTAAACTTAATTTTTTTAACTAATAAATGTCACTGTATTCTATATTGTCTATAATTTTTTTCAGAATTTTCCATAACCATTTCAGCTGGAATCAATTTCCATGATTCTAGATCACAAAGGCGTTATGTACTCAATGTCTACTGTTGCGGCTTGCTTTCCTACCTCATAGTCTGGCTGTGTTCTTTGCTCAATGTTACCAACCATTCTCTCTCGTGTTGCGCGCGCACGCTTTTTAAACTGCTAAACGATATGTTCTTTTAAAAAAGTTTCTATACGAAAGTTACTTAAAAAAATCATATCGATCTATTTTTGAAAAAAAATAGCTAATACTTAATTAATTACGTGTTAATAGACTGCTCCGTTTTCCGTGCAGAGGAAAGGAGTTCCCAACCCAAAGAAAAGAAGGCAACCTCTGTTTGATCCGTCTTGGATCGCACACGCAGATGTCGCTGAGGAGGCACGAAAAGCATTTCCACCTCCCGCGACCGTGATTGATAGAGATGCAGCCGCAAAAGCAAGCAAGCAACTGGTTGCCGCGTCTTCCCGCGTGCCCTGTGGGCGATGGAGGAGGCGAAGGAGCGGAGATCCCGGAACGATGCCGACGCCGACGCGTTCGACGCGGCGGCAGCAAGACATGTGTACGCCGCCCGCCCGCCAGTGTGTGTTGGTGTTGCGTTGCAACGCGAGGCCCAGAGAGATGGAGGATTTGCAGTGGCATGGTCATGGGCATGGGCGCGCGAGGACTTTGCCGCTGCCGTTGGCAGCTGAGCTGAGCTGATTGATGAGGCTGTACAGCCTCTGGCCTCAAGCCTCCCCACGTCGCAAGTCCGCAACCTGTAGGAATTGGGATAACATGCAGTTTGTATATGGACTGCAAGTTAAGCTACTGCAGCCAATAGGAGCCATCTATTTTATTGATGAACAGACCAGATCATCAGCTACAGTGACAGATAAAAAATATTCAACAATTTGCTACAGTGATCTACAGTGCCCGGACGCATTTTGACACTTGGATCCAGATCTATCAGCTCATAGTGGATTGCATAAGTTGCAGTCACACTACCGACTGCACACGATCCAAATCCAACCTGTAGGCAATGGCAACGTAGCTCACGTGGACGCAACGGGCGATTGACACGCCGACTCAGATCAATCTCATGGCTGAATCTTCTTTGATTTACCAGTCACACTTTACCACAATTAAAATTAGACAAGTTGTGACAGTCACAAACATATGACAAACAAATCACTAGTTATAAAGTATAGCAAAGTTGAAAAGAAAGTTAAATCTACTATATGCGGAACATGATATTAAAAAAGTACAGCAGCCACAACAGTGACAGTGTGAACCAAACACATGTCTAACAAAATATGACAGTCAAATGTATAACGTGGCAAAGTGTGGCTAGGAACCAAATTTGATCAAACTTGATTAGAAAAAAACTCAAACAACTTATAATATGAAACGGGGGAGTAAATAACACGAGACCTCTGCTATATGTATTATAGATCAACCCTTTAATTTCACACACATTACAGTGGAGAGTTAAATATATAAAATATAATCAAATAATATTTCATGAAAAATAATACAAATTATTTTTCAAAATTTCACGGTAAAAATATTTATGAAATTTAAATTGCATTTATGATACTTTGAAAAAGATGCTCATGCTCTTCATTTCATTTATGCCCCGCAATTTCATACCGTTTGCGCAATCCGAACACCAGTACTCCACATCTAGATGCCGCCGTCGCCTCTGCTTCTCCTCTCTCTCATCTCTTCTCTCCTCCATCTCAGTATTTAGCCGACTTACAGCTTATTATTGTACTTGCTCTTATCATACCTTTTTCTGCTCAGACACCTCTCAAGTCACTTCCTCTCCAACGAACGACCTCCTAATCGCTAAAAGCCTAGAAGAATGTAATCTTAAAACCTACTCCATCCATTCCAAAATATAATCATTTTTAGTATAGTGAAAAGTCAAACTTTTCAACTTTGACTGTCAATAGCAAGAAAATAAAAGGTATACTACAAATTACATAAATTACATGCCCAGCCCTTACAAATTTCACACTCAAACCCCGTTTAGTTCCCACTCCAAAATTTTTCACCCTGTCACATCGAAGTTTGAAAATATAGGCTTAAAAAATAACTAATTGTACAGATTACGACTAATTTGCACGATAAATCTTTTAAGCCTAATTGCTCCATGATTTGACAATGTGGTGCTACAATAAACATTTGCTAATGGCGGATTGATTAGACTTAATAAATTCGTCACGCGGTTTACCGATGGATTCTGTAATTAATTTTTTTATTAGTACCCGAACACCACATGTGACAGCCTATATAATACCCGACGTGACAGGTCAAAACTTTACACCCGAATCTAAACACCCCCCTTAATAAAAAAATAGAGTATCCAATCAAACAGATCGTATATTTTAGTAATAAATCCGCAACAGTGCAACGACGAAGAACCACCTCGAGATCACGCAGCACTACAGTGCTCACTCACACACGTTAATTACACCCTCCATAACGACGAACTGATGAGAGTAACTGACGACGGCGATCGAGCAGAGATCACCGTCCACTGACCGCATGTGCCGCCATAGATGCTCGACGGCGACCTCTCTGTTGATCCCAGACGACCTCCTCCATCTCCTCGCATTGAATGGCCACCATGGCCATCACCACCTAATCACTGATTCCAGAGCTTGGAAATGAAGAGCCTGAAGATGACATGTCTGTCCCCAGTTCATCCCCAATTCTCCATCGGCGAGCTTCAGCTTAGCTTCGATGCCAAAGCTTTCATACGAGTTCCCATCGTGTGTCCGTCGTCCTGGCGTGTAGGAATTTGCAGTTAAGCTTCTTCTTCACTTGCCAACTAACTATATAGCTACGTGCTTTAACTTGGATCGATCGGAGCAGAGCTATCTCGTTGAGCTGTCAGGGACAGGATAATCTACTTATACATTTCAGCTCGATCGTGATCGTGTTATTATAATATATGCTTTGGTAATATGGGCAGAATCTTGACCGACTGTTGGAGAATTGATGGAAAGAGAGAGATGGTTCTTGTTGCATCTGGTAGAGTCAGTTTCAGTTAATTAATCTTCAGTTATCCTCAATCAATGTGGGTCAACTTGGAACTTAATTAACCAAGATTGTGGCTATCATGATCCCGCGTACGTTGGATCACAAGGTTATAAATCTTTCGCTATAGCCTGCAGTTATTTTTAGAGATAGATGTTTAAATTAAAATAGTCTAACTTTTGCTCTCATATAACCTCATGTAACCGCTATAACTTCATTTAACCTGCTATTAGATGTTTGAGAGGACCTACCGCTAAATATTTTAGCCCACTATTTAAAACACCGTGAATCACTCTCCCTTAAAAGATAAAAATGAAATCAACATTCAAGTATTCAACTAGTACATAGTGACTGAAACACAACGTACAAAGATGAGTACAGAAATCTTTGTGACCTCCATTATTGTGATCAATTGGCCATACAGACGTACATACACGTATGGTACCTAATTACTTTTGAGAAATTGACAGAACAATGAGGACTGGTTTAGTTTCCTAAATTTTTTTTCCAAAAACATTCCATCGAATCTTTGGACACGTACATAGAGCATTAAATATAGATTAAAAAAAACTAATTACACAGTTAGGGGGGAAATCACGAGACGAATCTTTTGAGTCTAATTAGTGCATGATTAGCCATAAGTGCTACAGTAACCCACATGTGTTAACGACGGATTAATTAGGCTCAAAAGATTCGTCTCGCGGTTTCCATGCAAGTTATGAAATTAGTTTTTATCATTCGTGTCCGAAAATTTCTTCTGATATGCGGTCAAACATCTGATGTGACATCTAAAAATTTTCTTTTCGCGAACTAAACTGGCCTGAGGTGAAGTGACTGCATTATTATGGTGCCAAGAACGGGAGAGATAGGTCTTGTTTAGTTGGGGAAAATTTTTAGGTTTGATTGTCATATCAGATATACGGATACACATTTGAAGTATTAAACGTACAAATTATAGATTTCACAAGGAAACTACGAGATGAATTTATTAAGCATAATTAATCTGTCATTACCAAATATTTACTGTAGCATCACATTATCAAATCATGGCGCAATTAGGCTTAAAAGATTCATCTCGCAATTTACACGTAATCTATGTAATTAGTTTTTTTTCATACATTTAATATTTCATACATGTGTTCAACACTCGATGCGACAGCGTGAAATTTTTTTTTTTTTTGGAATTAAACATGGCCATAGTAGCTTCTCTCACCTGACAGCGAATCATCCTGTACAAACGGCGACGCCATGAAGGACTTGCTGAATTTGAACAGTTTAGCTGTACCCTGTGCACTAACTTCTGTTTCCTGGCAGTTGAAGGCTTCTGCTACACTGGTTTATACCCTGTACGTACCGTTTCCTGACTGCAAGTACGACTGATTTTGCAAAAATGTCATGGAACAGAGCATTTTTGTTGTTTTCTTCTAGATAACTGTGAGGCAAATTTAGATCACTTTATCTCTTATTCTTCATACATAGTCAAGTTACATTGTATACTCTCCCTGGTCACAATAAACACGTCATTTTGGACATTGACACAGTTTACAAAATACAACTTTGACAACTACTACTACTTTCTATGTCTACTGTAAAGCATTTGAAAGATATCATGAAAAGCAATTTCGAGGCCAATCTATATGCATGATTTCCAAATATCCAATCTAAAAATCTAAAAAAATACTATTACTTCCTAAAAATCTAAAAAAAATACTATTACTTCCTCCGACCATGAATATTTGATATATAGTAATCAATCCATCCTAAATACATAAACAACTATTAGATTAGACACCATCCAGTGCTATAGATAGACAATAGGGGATGTATCTAGATTCGTGGTATTGGGTGGTATCTAATTTGTATTAGATTGCATATTTTGAGACAAAGGAAGTACACCATTAGGAGTGTGACCAGTATCGTATCATATACATATATTATTTTATTACTGGACTTTTTCCATTTTTAAATGTACATGCTGCTGAAACATGTAAGAGGGAGTAATTTTTAGTTTCTTGCCCTTAACTTGTATATAATATTTTTCGCGAAGCGAGTGTAGTTCAACTATTTAATTATGTTCTTTGTGGTGGAATCAACTCATCCGATCGATTTAAGTACTAGAGTTGACACAGATACTCGTATTTATGATCTATTATTCTTTTAATGGTAGGTGATATAACCATCGATAGTGAGGTGTTTACACTGACTTCGTCAATATTAAAATATACCGGTATAGTCTTTTGGAGGTACCATAAAGGTAGGGTGCGTGTCTATGTGTTTATAGGAGTAGCTGTGTGTGCGTTTATACTACCGTGTTTCTAAAAAACTTAATATTTTCAGAAGAACAAACTAGTGATATTCATTTTTTTAATAAAAATCTAAGTTGAAACATGTCAAAAACAACATTTTTACCCGAGGCTGCTACTGTTTGGCAGTAAACGGAGTAGTACTACTCTTGGTCGACATTCCGGCATATGTAGGCCGATCGGTTGACTTGTCACGTCCGTTTGGACGATGGCATTAACCGCACGGCCCGGTCGGACCCCGACCTTGCTATCCCCCACTCACCTCCTCCTCCTCCTCCCGTCACGCTCGCGCAGCTGCTGCTACAGCTACGCGTGTAGTAAGTGACTAATCTTTCGCATACCCGTTTATTTTGATCTATAAATAAATTCACGGGTTAGCCACGTACACTTCAAACTACATGCTCAACCTCACCGCGCAGTCGACACGCCTATAAAAACCCCCGCCCTCCTCGTTCCGTCTCGCTCTCGATCTCGATCGGCGAGGCGGCGACGAGGACGACGGAACGAAGATGAGTTCGTACATGGAGGCGGCGGCGGCGAGGGCGGCGGAGGCGAAGACGGAGGGGCTTCTCCGGGGCGCGTGCGCACTGCTGGCGGCGGCGGCGGCGCTGCTGGTGGGGCTCAACACGCAGACGGAGACGGTGCTGTTCATCAGGAAGAAGGCCACCGTCAAGGACGTCCAGGCCCTCTGGTACGTAAGAGTACATGTGTGCTCGGTCGATCTCATCAAGCTATCGATCAGCCATGGTGACCGTGAGCGGGTGTACGTGTGCAGGGTGTTGGCGATGGCGGCGGCGGCGGCGGCCGGCTACCACCTGCTGCAGCTGCTGAGATGCTTCTACCTCAGCCGCTTCGCCGACGGCAAGCCTTGCCGGCATCGCAGGGCCATAGCCTGGCTTTGCTTCCTCCTCGACAAGGTAATTAATTAGTTAATTAACCTCTCTTAATTAGCTTAGCACTCGAGATATATACTTCTTTCTCCTCGGAATAAGATGAGGTTGCTATTTTGTAGTATTCAGATGTTTGCATGTTTTATTCTAGCTTGGCATTGGTTAAAAATGACCATCATTTAAAAGAACAAAATAAAGGACGCTAAGGAGGAAGTCATGTATAATACATGAGGACTCAACAGGTTAAGCTCGAGAGATCTTACGGACCCATCGTTTCGCTAATTGGGGGAGTAAGCGAAATTAGCGAAACAGTATATTTATAAACGAAAAATAATTTGTAAATAAAACTTTTATATATGTGTTCTTAGCGAAGGCTGAAAAATAAACTTCGATTGAAAAACCCTAAAATCAACTCTAAATTTAAGATCGAAAATTTAAATTTTAGCTGATAAGTATAAGTATAAGCGTAAAGATGAGGCTATTGGTGAGTGTCTGGTTGGTTCATGAACTTTGCCATGCTAGATGTTAAGCACGACGGTTGTTTAGATGAGTGTTTTGTTCACTGTTGTAGCTGTGGTTTTGTCCTTTTAATTTACTTTTTTGTTATATACTTATTTATTTGATATATCTTGTTTAAGATGTGATGAATAAATTGTTGTTAGCCATACTATTAATTTATAAAAAAAGTATGGCAATATGGAGGAGTGAACCAAGCATGCCCAAACACCTCCCACCAAGTGATCTCACTTTCCTACCTTGGATATCAATGAACATCCTCTAAAATGTTGTTAGCAACTTGCATCTAGCTAGATAATACTACATTATTGAGTTTTCTTTTTCGAGATCACACAGAAGGACCGCATTTCATTAAGATGATTAAGTAACAAAAACAGCTCATTAACTGCTAGAGATCAACCACTCTAGAATAATAATAGGCCGGTGATACTGAGCTATCATGTCATTCTACTATCATAATTAAAAACATAGTACTATTACTTCATATAATCGCAGATGGTTCCTGCGGAGTAACACCTTTTAAAATTTGGTTAACCTTTGCCTTATAGCACACGGTAGCGTAGCAGTACCGTAATTGTACTAGGAGTGTCAAGTACACTAGCTGTTGCTTCAAAAATACAGTAGTAAGTACACTAGCTGTTCAGATAGAGACTACTAGTAATTATACAAGTACAGTAAAGTGATATGCTACTGCAATTCGCTACAGCTAAAAACTCTCTTTTTTAAAAAAAATCGTGCTAAATACTTTTAGATAATGGAAGCTTTATATTAGTCTCAATTAATTACATGGAGGTGGTACAATCTCTGTCAATTAGTGCTAAATATATGTCATGCACTGAGCAACTGAGCTGAGCAGAAAAATGGAAAGAGCGTTAGTTGCAACTGCATCGGTGCTTTCATTTATGCACATCAAAATCATGATCAATGATGGTTGTTCCGTGTGAAAGATGGAATTATATGCTTCCATCAATGCATTAAAAAGCCACTTTAGAAATTAGAATGGTCTAGGAGTTTCTACCAATTCCATGAGAGTCTTGCTATTGCGACTCTTACTATAGCTGTGTTTAGTTCACGTCAAAATTGAGAGTTTGATTGAAATTGAAACGACGTGACGGAAGAGTTGAAATTTTGTGTGTGTAGGAAAGTTTTGATGTGATGAAAAAGTTGAAAGTTTAAAGAATTATTTTGGAACTAAACACGGCGTAATAAGAAGAGAAAATACAAAGGAAAATGTTTCTTTTTATTGAGGATTTCAGTTCAGAAAGTTCTAAAAATCATTTCTACCAAAGAGGTCAGAGTAAAAGTTGATAAGAAAGAAACACACTTTGCTTCACTAGTGATCTCTGCAACAACTAAATGGAAACCCATATTCTAATTTTGTTTTTTGCATCACTAAATGGAAACCCATATTCCTTTTTTTTTGTTATTAAAGAGGCGGTGGTGTACTGATCATCACCAACTCTTCAATGTTGCATCTCTTGATAATAGTCGTTTGTAGGACAGATAACATTGATTGCTCAAGGGAAACTATAGAACAACACCTTGAGATGGTCAGCTTTGCTGGGCAACAAGAGCCCTGGCCCTGTCCCTTTGGCCCTGCATAATGCTAACAAACACAGCTACAGTCATAAGCAAGAGGAAAATTAATCAGGTAGGAGTATATAACACTGTTCTAGCGTTCCTGGATATTTCACTATTATGTCCCTAATATATGGCCTAGAGAATTAATACTTCATCCGTTTTTGAATAATTGTCAGTTTTGAGTAAAAATCGATGAACTTTGGACAGTCATTTTTCAAGCGATGTGAAAAAAAATAGAATAAGTAAAGTACTTTCGATTATGTACTATCTAATTATACAATTTGATGCTAGATAAATTTGTTGGCGACGCATACGAAACCGTACTACATTTCTACTACCTCCATTTAATGTTATAAGAGTTTCTAGCATTGCCCACATTTATATAGATGTTAATGAATTTAGGCACACATATATGTCTAGATTTATTAACATATATATGAATGTGGGCAATGATAGAAAGCCTTATAATATGAAATAAGGAAGTAGTATAAGAGAGTACTACTTTTAGTGTAAAATACTAATTGGTTAGGAAATGTTTATTCTAAATAGAGGTAGAATTTTTTTGCCTTATTATCCTTAAGCTTCTGTTGATGGCAGGGTTGTGCATACATGACATTCGCGACGACGGTGGCAGCGGCTCAGGCATGCGTGGTGGCACTATATGGCACGCACGCGTTGCAGTGGACTAAGCTTTGCAACATCTACACCCGCTTCTGCGAGCAGGTTGCTGGTAGCCTCGTGTGCGGCATGCTTGCTGCCGTCGGTACTGCCCTCCTCTCCGTCGTCTCCGCCCGCAACCTTTTTCGCCTCTACCCCTCCATGCTTTCACCTCCGCCGTCTTCCTTTGTGGGATAGATATTGTCCACCGCCCTTTTCTATAGGCTTTCGTTTGTACTCTTATACTGGGCTGCATAGAAAAATTAAGCCCAACTATAGACCCAAGTAAAGCATATCTACCTTTTATTTTTCTCTTCTTTTGTTAGAGTGCATCTAGGAGTAATACTTGTCCACAAGTAGTATATACTCCACAGAAGGTATATGTTCTTGTACCTCTCTCAAAAAAGTGTATCCATAGGTAATGTGCTTTGCTTCCTCTCTCTCTCATAAGAACAATAGCAGAGAAGATGGTTGTAAGGTAATTAAGGACCAACCTTTGTGGCATGTTTCAGTGCAGAAGTGATAATGTTACACACTGAAATTGTTGTGGATAACAGAACTAAGTTCAGTTCAGTTACCACCAGAGCTAAATAAATGGTTGATTTAATTTGCTTCGTTGCCTCGTGATGCCGTCGTCGTGAATTTTTTTTTTTTTGACATGAGCCCATCAGCAGCCGTCCAAAACTGGGGGCTATTTGAATTTTTTTTCTCTTTTTGTTGGGATCACTACGGCTGAGTTCCGTACCCATGGTTCCCATCTCACCCTATCTTTTTTCGCACACACGCTTTTCAAACCGCGTCCTAGATTTCTATATAAAAAGTTTTTTTAAAAAATCATATTAATTTATTTTTTTAAAAAATAGTTAATACCGCGCTAATTGACCGTTCCGTTTTTTGCACGGAGGGAACGAGTTCCCAACCAGTAGAACGAATGGCAGCAACCAAGAAGAACAAACAGGGTGTTATTTGAAAAATGTTTGGATCGCTACCAAGAAAACAGGGTGCTATTTGTAAAACTCCAGCATTTGCTCTCTTTTAACCGTTGGATAGACGAGCGTGCGGCTGTGATTTTCCCGACCTTCTCTCGTGTTTTTTTTTCGTGTTCCCCTCCTTATCTCCGATCCCCCACTCGCCGGGAGGCGGCGGCGGCGGCGGAGCTCCGGCGAGCCGAGGGATCCGGTTAATTCGTCGATCCGGCACCGTGCCAGGGAGGTTAGGTAGTCGGGGATGGCGGAGATTGGAGGACGGCGGGGAGTCCTGCTCTTCTCAGCGGCGGCTACGGCGGCCGCTCGCTCGGAGAGTACTGGGGTTCGATCGAGCCGCCATGGTTGCGCTCGCGCGTTGATCCCCCGGCAGCTCGGCACCAGCACCCAGCCAAGCAGAATGGTCGCCACGGACGCGCGCGCCATATCCTCCCCGGCGCCATGGGCTCGGTATCGGCGGCTGTGACTATGTCAAAGGTGGGGTGTTCTTAGCTGCTGCTCTTCCTAGGTTCAGAAACTTCAGAGACCAGCTGTTTTCCTTTTTCCCACCAAGTTTGGTCAGTGCTGCATTCATGGATCGCTGCATGTGTTTCTCTCTGCGTTTGCGTTTCTCTGAACATTTTGATGAGGTTGTTTATGCAGAGGATTTGAAGGGTAGCTGCACGTATTAGTTGAATCTTAGTGCGTATGTTGCTCTGCTGGGATTGATCGATTTTGTCAGTCCATTCCATCAATTGGTGGAGTGCAGTTCAGGTAGTACTCCCAACTTGTCTAGCATCTCATTTGTCCTAGTGAAACTATGATATCGCAATCGCAATGATGCAATATGTAAATTTGTTTCTTGATGCTCTGCTTTCTGATGCTACTTTCTGAAGTGGCTGCTTCATCAAACAGGGTGTTGGGTATGCTGTTCCTTTTCCTCTTTTAACCATGCTGTTCTTTTAAAATTCATCCCTTTTGGTTAGCATGAATCGTATGTGCATGAACACTTTAACAAGTCTTAGTGCACTTGTATTTGATGATAAAACTTCCTGCACGAAGGCAAGCAAAATATGATCTCATTCAACACTAACAGTCCAAACAAGTCTAATTTCTGTCATAAGTCAGAACATTTTAGTTCTCACATAATGTCCAGGTTCCAGTAAGCAGTAAGACCACGTGCAACTTGAATTACAAATGAAGAGAATATTTTAATTGAAACGTGGTATACATTATAATCAGCCTTGTTGTCAAAATTCAAAAAGAAAAAAAAGGTACCTATACATGACACGGTACACATAACGGGCGTACAAACAAAGTATAACTTAGCCATCTAAAAGAATTGAACCATATGGCCCTTCTATACGTATTTCCGCCATTTCATAAAGAATATTACATGATTTTTGAAACTGGTGTATAAAGAGGAAAAAAATATTATCAGATTTAGCTTTTCGACTGTGTATTATCATCGGTAGGGATGCCGGCTGCAAGCTTTGCTCTGAGGTCCTTCCTGAGAATCTTGCCAGAAGGACTCTTCGGAATTGAATCCGCGAAGAAAACTTTGTTGAGCCTCTTGTAGAAAACAACCTGTGATGTTGTTCAAAACCATCTGGATTATGATGCTTATAACGGTGAAACATTGGTATATGGACCAATCCAATTATTTCTATGCTTCTGCATGATGTATGATTTAGCTTTAACTTGTTAGATAGTACTGTTTTCTAAGCATAAATGAATATATGATGGCTTCTATAGACTAGTGATTACTTGTATATGAACCATAAAGCGGTAGATGGAGAGATTGATAAACTAAGCATTACCTCCTTTGCCACAAATTGCTTGATCTCATTCTCGCTGATTGCAGATCCTTCAATCCGTACAATGAATGCAACCGGCACTTCACCCGCAATTTCGTCTATCATCCTGCAAGAATTCAATAAGAATTTAGTCCTCTGATGTGATGGAACATGTTGACCTTCTGTTCATCTAAGCATAGATCAACTTACGGTACAACGGCAGCATCCTTGATATCAGGGTGTGTGATGAGAAGAGCTTCAAGTTCCGCAGGAGGTACTTGGAACCCCTTGTATTTTATTATTTCCTTGAGCCGGTCAACAATGAAAATCTCGTCGTCGTCGTCAACATAACCAATGTCTCCTGTGTGCAGCCAACCGCCCTTGTCGATGGTGTTCTTTGTGGACTCCGGGTCATTCAGATAACCTGCAAATCACAGGCACGATCACTGGCATGAAATGGTTGCATTCAGAGTTTCAGACATTCAGGTGCACTTGTTCTTTCAGATAAGCCAGAGCGTATACCAGTGCAGCCTCCATTACAGTTTTCAGTAAGAGAAAAAAAATGGAGTAGTCTAAGTAGATAAATTTTTCCATGGAAACACTACAGTGTGTTAGAAATGGTCAACTTCAGGTTTAAAATTTGACAGCCATATGCTAACCTGTTGATAAGGTTGCAAACTAGACTAACCACCATGAACTATTTCCCGGCATTTATCTTGCCATGAATTGTTGGATAATTCTTAGAAATATCTCTCCTCAGGTCACATTCAGACAGCTGGCGCCGAAAGCACCATAGTATATCTCCTAGTGCTTCGCTATACTAGTCTATTCATAATCGTAATGTAGATTATTTATAGCTTTAAAATAGGACAGATATCTTTTCCAAAAGAATTTGAAGGACAAACCAGCACTTCCTCCATTGAAAGGACAAAAGGGAGCCATTTCAATGTGCAAAGAAGAGATGTTGAAATAAATGAACAGAAATGATAACTGTGGAGATTCCTACCCAAGTGGTAAAGTGCACATGGGTAGTGAGTATAGAACAGCCTGTAGCCATGATATAGATTCAATGAATACCCCTGACACGGAGGAACACAATTCGCTAACGGAAAAATAATTAGTGTGCAGTTGCATAGTGGCTCTAAAAAAATGATAGACTATTGGAATTGTACTTGTAGGTTGTGTTGTATACTCCGTATCAATTAAACTTGTCAAAAATGAAAAGTTTTTCCTTTTCCTTTTGTCGTGTTGATCGTCTTTTCCAAATAGAAAAGAATGGTACATCCAAACTTAAGCTAATGAGGAGTTTGAGGAGTACATTGAAATACAGTGTTCTGGATTGGAGTACTAGTGTAAGCTGAGACTTTCGTAGATCCCTTTGGAAAATGCTCTCACATGGGCAGCTTGAATGCGTGATTAATCAATAAATGCAAGCTATGAAGTATGGACCATCTAGAATATGCCAACCTCGATTCTCTGTTAACTCATGGTTGCACTTCTGGAATTCCTATTGAATATGGTTGCACGCAATCAGAGATCTGAACTTGCTCCCCCCACAAAGATCCGAAATCACAGATAAGAGTAACTTTCTGATCCAAAATTTGGATCGTGTGCCAGAGTTCAGTTTAGTATGGTGACACTTGACAGAAGCCGGAGGTAATCCATTTCCATTATCTAAAAAAGTATGGTGACACTTGAAGTTTTTATTTGTCTAGTATTTCTACTCCTAGCACTGTAAAGTGTAAACATGGTTGACTGCCATATCGGAGAGTAGAAACTTGTTTGTGCAGGGCGCACTATTGGTAACAGCTGAGAGGTACAGCTTTCGATTACTAAAGAAATATAAATAGCAATTAGGAAATTTTTCAGCACCTAAGGATGGATATGTGCCACAAATTGCCTTTTAATCTAGTACTATATTACTAGATCTACCAGATTAGAATCATATAATATTGTTACACCTTGTATACATACGTCCAAGCAGGTAGCAACCTTTGACTATGACATAAGCAGGTCAGGATAGGTGCTCACCCTTTCTCCACACAACCAATCAAGAGATAGGCTCAGGAAGGTGAGAACCAGACAAGGTTGCTACGTGGTTCCAAGTTATAGTGATAGCATTGGTCAAGATGTGTTGCAGGATAACGGTAGCTTCTTGCCATCTCAATCCCATCAAAAGGGTTAAGAGTTCCCTTGCTGATTCAGCTTCTACTACTTGCGAACATTGTAGTGGTTGCCTGCATGATGAGAGCTGCCCCGCGAACTGAGGATGATTTGCTACCAACATGCCTGCATATCAGCTGGATACCAACAACCATGTGCTTTGCTAGCTCCCGCTTGCTAATCGTGTCTTGGAAGAGAATACGTGGTAGTAGTAGTTAGGATGTAGGAGGAGCAGCAACCAAACTGCATTCAACTACAGCAACAGAGGGCGGCTTTGCGAAAGGGAGAAAAAAAAATTGGTGCAACTACTACATGAAACGTTAGATTAGTCTATTCTTTGCTACAGAAACTAAGGTAGAGCCACTGTAACAGTACAGTTCCAACAGAAAAGGACACATGTACTGATGACAAAGCGTTCATATTCTCAAAGTACTGGAGAATATGCAATTCCCGGAAGTTAAACGATGTCTATGAACAGTTATTTGGGAGAAAAGAGACCAATTATTGTGTGATGGAATGATGGAATTGGAACCAGACTATATAAAGAAAACGATATTTCGATGCTACCTAGGCCTATAAGCAAAGGCAAAGAAATTTTTATTGCTCACGACTAGTGAACAAGGTTCATCGCATTAGGTTCCTATCCTATTAAGTTAATTAAGCCACAAAAAAGGTGTGATAATGATGTCACCAGGTCACAACACTACAAACCTAAACCCACACTCTTAGGTGACTGACTTAATTAACGGCTAGTGACGCTCCAAAGCAACGGCCCTGAATTAAGTAGTACACGCACTAGCGTGCCCATAAACACAGGGAAGATGATGAACGATTGATTTCGCCGAGATGATACCAATGATTATATGAAGAGGAAAAAAGAAAGTGATATACCTTTCATGATTTGTTCTCCCCGGATGCAAATCTCCCCGGACTGGTTCCGGCCAAGGGTGGCGCCGGTGTCAGGGTCAACGATCTTCAGCTCCGCGTTTCTGACGACTGTCCCGCACGAGCCGGACTTAACCTCGAATGGCTCCTTTGCGAAGGCCAGACACATGGCCAGCACAGGTCCAGCCTCAGTCATCCCATACCCCTGTCAGAAAAAAAAAACAAAACGAAATGCAGTGAATTTCTCAGCGATTCCAGTCACTAAGGATCAGTAATTTGACATCAGTGTCAGTGTCACCCACGGTGCATTGTGAACTTTGCAGTGAGGTGAAACATCTCACACAAACGACACAACGGGCGGTGCACAGCCATCAGGTGTGGGGGCTTGTCCACCCAGAGATCTCAACAAAAGGTAGTTAACCGAAATGCTTTCTTAAGGAGACAGCAACCGAAATCATGGAGTTGGCGTGTGCTTCCGACCTTTCACCACACTTGTCCTGGCCGGCGAGCGCCCGTGGAACGCGAACACACACACACACAGAGCACCTACAGGCCTCGATGCGTAAAGAGGGTCGCCCATTTCGCTTCCAATCTGTTGAGACGTCGCCTTACCACACACCCCAAGTAACCAGCCGGCCACTAACGATTCTCCTCTGCCTTTCGCGCCACAAAAGGAGCCAAAAGCTTCGACGCACTACCACCCACCTACTGCTCATCAAATTTTTTCTCAATAATATGCAATCCTAAGTTCTAGTAGCATGGCTAGCAACCACTGGATTCCATCCAAGATTCCATATAACGCCTTGTACCAACAGGTCTGTACTGCCGACGCGCATTGCATTGCATATTTGCATGGCATTCACAACTGAAAGCGGCATGAGATATAACCTTATCTTTTCGCCTATAATTATACTTATACGTTAAAATTTAAATTTTAAAAACTTAATTTTAAAGTTAACTTTGTGGGTTTTTTTTATCATAGTTTACTTGGTCTTGAGTAACTAAGGATACGTATATCAAAGTTTTACTCACAAATTATTTCTTGTGTGTTAATAAGAGAGACAAATAAGCATACGCTAGAATTTAGGAATTGGGGAAGGGAATTGAATGGATCAGTGTGTGAAGGGCATAATAGTTTGAGCGGATCACCTGTCCCAGGACGGCGTTGGGGATCTTGGCCATGAAGGCGTCCTGGAGGTCCTTCCCCATGGGGGCGGCGCCGGACATGACCATGCGGATGGAGGCGAGGTCGTCGGCGGTGACGCGGGGGCTCTTGGCGATCTCCACCACGATGGGCGGCACGAACGGCGCGACGGTGACGCCGTGCCTCCGCGTCAGGTCCACCAGCGCGCCCAGGTCGAACTTGCGCATGATCACGATCGCCGACCCGGCTCGCAGCCCCGCCAGCAGCACGGAGTTGAGCGAGTAGATGTGGAACAGCGGCAGCAAGCACAGCACCACGTCCTCCCTCCTGAAGTACAGGTTCGGGTTCTCCCCGTCCACCTGCACCAAATTTCACAATTTTCAACATTATTAGTACTAGTAAGTTACTCTCTACATCGAAAAAAAAATATAAGACATTATTTTACTATCATTTAGATAAGCAAGAATTTAACTCATCTTTCGTGTAACAATATTAAGATGTTTGTTTGAGTTTTGATAAAAATTAATTTAGCACATAAAAACTACAAATATAACTATATCTCTTAAAAAAATCCAAAAAAAGGAAACGAAATATTCTTTTCGATGCATGTATTAACGGACAGCGCCATCCAGTCATCGGCACGAATCTTGATGCAGCTGGGGATATGTGGTTGACAGATGGGACCAAAGTGGGACCCATGTGGCTGACAGGGGGTTTGATGAGGAGTGAATTGAATGATCACTCGCTTGGCGCCGACAAAAAAGACGAGATAAAAAAAAAAAGGGAAATCCCAAGCTGGAAAGGGGAGACGCCACTTCGAAGCGCAGAAAGTGAGAGAAATCCCCGGAAAATTCGACGCCGCGGAAGAAAAATTGGTTGACAATGGCGAAGCAGCAGCTAGAGCTCACCTGCTGCGCGACGCTGGTGACGAGGCTGCGGTGGGTGAGCATGACGCCCTTGGGCAAGCCGGTGGTGCCGGAGGAGTAAGGGAGGGCGACGACGTCGTCGGGGTGGACCTCCTCGTCGGCGGCGAGCGGCACGATGGACGCGTCCAGCATCGCCTCCCCGAACCCGACGCAGCCGTCGAAGTCCCCGTCGACGGCGACCACGGGGATGCCGCGCTCGGCGGCGAACCCGCGCACCTTCTCCACCGCGCACGCCTCGGTCACGATCACCCTGGCGCCCGCCGCCGACGCCTGGCGGTGGATCTCGTGCGGGGTGTAGAACGGGTTGGCGGTGGTGGTGGCCGCGCCCAGCCTGGCGGCGCCGAGGAAGGTGAAGGCGAACTCGGGGCAGTTGCGGAGGAGGCTCATCACCACGTCGCCCTTCCCCACCCCGAGCCGCCGCAGCCCCGCCGCCGCGCGCCGGGAGAGCTCCTCCACCTCGCCGTAGCTGTACACCGCCCCGGTCTGCCCGTCGATGAGGCAGGGGCGGGCGGCCACCTCCGGAAGCTTCTCGAAGCAGTAGGCCTGCAGGGTGAGGTGGCTGGGGATCTCGATGTCGGGGAGCTTGGACCGGAACACCACCGTCTCCTCCTCCGCCGCCGCCGCCGCCTCCGCCATGGACCCCATCGATTCCCCCCACGCCGCAGTCAGATCAGGGCTCACCGGAGCAGAAGGCGAAATGGGGATCGGAGAGATGTGTCGAGCTCTTCCGCTCTTGACTGATGAGAGGAAGAGAGAGGAATTGGGGGGAGGCGAAGCGTTTGTTAATATACCGCCGCGGCGGCGACGAGGGGTTGGTGGGGGACAGGTCCGTGTGGATGACAGGTGGGGCCCACGTGGCGGTGGGGGTGGGGTAAGTTTTTCCGGTCTCCTCAGACGCGGGTCGGGTTTGGTGAGACTTGGTCGTGCAGTGGAGACGGAGTGAACCGGTGGGCTGACTGCGACAGGAAGTGCCACGTCAGCGCGTTTCTGTTGTCTTCAATTTTCATTGCACTTCGTATTTACTCCCCAATAAAAAAAATCTAATAAATGGGACATTTTCTGGGTAGAGTATATCTAGATACGCTGAACTAGGAAACGTCTAATCCAATACTAATCTAAGTTTTTTTAGACGGATACAGTACTACGGAGTAGTTTTTAAAAAATGATGCTTAATTTTTAGACATGCTCTTACATAATTATTACTACCTTTGTCCTATATAAATTATATTTCTAGGTTATTTATCATATATTAAGGTTTGAAAAAAAAGACTATAATATCTCTTATTAAATGGCGTATAAGTAGAAGCGAAAGGGTAGTTGAGCGTAAAATAGAGATAAATTTAAATGAGAAGTGATTAATAAGACCATTAGTACTCTATTGTGACAATTATTTTCAAACAAATTTAAATCCTAAAAATACAATTATTATGGGACAGAGGTAATATTTATTTTTGTTGTAATTTTTTTATCAAGCATTTTAAATCTGCTTTATATCTTATGCACATGTGCAGAATCTTTTAGTAATAAGATGCCAGATCAAATTTTCCATTTCTCTAAAATCTCTTATTATTTTTTTTTTACTTGGACAAGTACGGAAAGCTTCTGATCGTAATTAACGTGGATAGCGTAGAGTCGTCGTGTGAGCTGGGGTGACGACCGGATTGAGCGAGTCGATGGATCGGAGTTCTCTTTCAGGGGTTGGGTTTGGTATTGATTGGCCTTTCGAGCGTGACGACGACGGTTTCGTCGGCGCGCGTGAATTCCTCCGTGTCCAACATCGTCTGCGTATGCTCGGCTTTGGCGGTATGCCACGTCCACGTAAAAAGCGTGTGCGGCGAGACAAATGACGGGATATGATGAATGTATATGCAGCTAGTAGTAACAAGCGCGCAGCGTTTTTTTTTTTTAAAAAAAAAAAATTCTAGGTTCTAGTACTATCTCCATCTCTAGAATATTCTTTTCTTCTTTTGTTCATCATAAAATAAGTTTGTTTTTAAAAATCATTGCATTGAAGTTTATGTAATAAAACGATAAATACATTAAGAATAGATAAAGTAAAAAATAATTACATTAAGATTTAATAAAGCGTGCGTATTTTTAGTTATTTCGTTTTTTATTATCATGTGTGGTATAGATGAAACATTAATTAACAAGGTAATACGAAGTACTACCTTCGTCCCAGAATATAAGAATTTAGGATCGGATAAAAAAATTCCTAATACTGTGAATCATGATGAGCTTATATTTGGAAGGGAGGAGTAGAAATTTCCCCGGGTGGTTGTCACTTGTGATGGAATAGGTTGGTTAACAAAAATCAGGCAGGTGGTTGTCTGAGAAATGCCCAGGAGTCTTCTAGCTAGCTCCACAAAGTGGTGGGCTAGACGATATGGGTTCAAAGCCTCACCCCTTCTAATTATTTGATATTAGATTCTTCTCTAATATTCGAGTTTTTTTTAGGCAGGTGGTCGTCTGTTGTTCGGAATGTCTGATCACCTGTCCCCATGATCGTTTTCCTACCAAATTGACAAATTTTTCACCTACTCCAATCAGTGAACGTGGGGAGAGGCTGATTCATTGACATTGTGGGGCGTTTTGGTTTGATACCAAAATATTGCCATACCAATTTTTTAATAGTTTAAATAGTACATGCGATGATTTGGTTTGAAGCCAAATATTTGGTAATGCCAATACTCAATTTGGCACAATTCTAAAATATTCTTCACCATAATTTAAAATTTGGCTCTCAATTGGCATAAATCCAAATGCACTCATTTACAATTCTACCCTACCAAAATATTGGTGGTGCCAAAATTTGCCTAGAGTTTGATACTACCAACATAACATATTGGTAGGGTAATAAACTAAACAAGCCCCTGTGACACTATTGACTGCACACTTCGCCGTCTAGGATGAACAAGAAGAATCTCAATGGTGCGAGCTGAAGCTTTATCGATAAAAAGCCGAAAATGGTAGACCGGTTCGGTGGCTCAACTCCAGCAAACCAGCTGCAGGCTGAAATGCAACGATGCCGTTGGGCCACCATTCCACTAACCGACCAACGCACCCAACCACCAAAGGAATAAGTTCACTTTTGCTCCCTTCTCCTGACGTCCTTGAACCATAATACCAGATCTAACATGTTCTTCAACATGCAATGTCGGAGTACCTTAGGTCCAGAGGTAGCATTGTACCTGACATAACGAGTTGACTACGACCAACCCAGGCAAATTAGTGTGAAACCCATATAGAACCCACATGCCAAGGCCCTTCTCTCTCTTACGTGACCTGACGGAGACACCATGAGCTCCCTCGCGTGCGTCTGCATTACCATGTCCACGACAAATCGCGGTGAGTGTGTGGTGGAGGGGCCGTCGGAGAGAATGAAGATGCGCAAGCTCAGGAAAAGGGAGAGGAGAGAGACAACCCGCTTACATGTGGGCCCTATATTTCTTTTTTTAATCATTTTCGTCTACTGACTAGGATGCCATGTAAGCTGAAAACAACCATCCACACTGTCTCAGGGTCATATTTAACCCAGTTTTAGGATATGGGAGTTGAACATTTGAACTCGACGTAAAACTAAAGGACGATAAGTGGACTTATTCCATCACGAAACCTCAGGCAAAGCCCAACGATCGGCAGGCCCTCACGGCGGCGGCAATGCTGCCGATGAGCAGACTTGGCCCATTGAATTATACACTCGCGGCCCATCAAGCTATTCTCTGACTTAGGAAGCGGACTTGTGGGCCGGCCCATTAGTAGGAGGAATCTCCGGTACCCAACCCCACGGCCCCATCCATCCCTCAGTCGCTTCGCATCTCCCCTCCCCTCCGCTCCGGCCTCCGGCGGAGAGGGCGGCCTCCGCCGTCGGCGGCCATGGGCGCCCGGTTCCGCGTGGGGCGGATCGCCGCCGCTGCTCGAGTCCTCTGGAGATTCCCCACGCCGACCTCGGCCCCGGCCCCGACCCCGACCGCCGCACGCCCGCGGACCCGCGCTTCCCCGAGCTCTCGGCGCCTCTGCACTTGCCGAGCACGCTCCGTCGTCCACCCGTCTGAAGTGGTATCTCTCATCTAACATCCCTTACCGATGATCAGATGTCCAGTTGGGTGGTTGATCTGAGTATGCTTGTTAAGTACTAGTAGTAGTTATAGAGTGAATTTCTTGGCGACGATTCGATTTCCAGTTGGGTGGTTCGGAATATAGTTTGGTTGATTTGCTTCCTGCATGTTCTGACGATGCTACATGTAGTAACAATTTTAATGCTATTGTGCGCTTGGGCAAGTCTAGTTTAATATGTGTTTTTGTTGGGTGGATATCTTGTAAAGTCATAAACTCATAATTGCTAATGTAAATAGTACTTACGCTTTGGTCTGAAGGACAAATTCTTTTGATAGGGCTTGTGTTGTGATAAAAGTGTCTTTCCCTGGAGTAAACTGCTACTAGGGTGTGAATGTGTGATAGAGTTATCGTGATGATCTATCTAGCCTAAGATAAGCCTGACAACTTTTTTTCTTGCAAATTGGGATGGAATGGCATCCCAGTTTGCAAGAAAAATTGAAACTGCTTTGAATTTGCTAGTTAGGGGGGGGGGGGGGGGGGGGTGATGTTCTTTTTTCAATTGGGTTGTACCTATTCCCTATGATTTTCTTTCAATGGTTTTACACATTATACGTTGGTTGGACCTAATATCAATACTTTGGATGTCTGATCCACATGTTCATTTTATACTTTTTCAGCGTGAGCGGCTGGCAGTGGAGGCCGTCAAGCTGTTTTCTTCGCGGATGAACCAGCAAGATAGGTCTTTCTGGAGCTACCTCATTGGCTACAATTGTGGCGCCCTGATCATCCTTGGCAATGCTAACAGAGAACTTGATCAGAGGGCAAAGGCTCTTGCTGAGGAACGGGAAGCTCTTTGATGGTGGTTGCTAATGTTCTTCAATTACCCTTGCGACGGCGAAAATGTATCACGCGTTATCGCATTTCTTTCTCTGATTCGAACATGTTCTGTTTCCATGCACGGAGGACCATCTGGGTGCTTGGATCTGCTCTTCCCCTTGGTGCAAAATGAAATCTGTAATGCAAATTGATGGATTAGAATATGTGAAGTGTTAAATGCTGCCCGATTCGTGTGAGATTGAATGTTACTGACTTGTATGCTTATGGACTTCAGGAAATCATGTCTTTTTGTGGTTCTTTTTTCATTTACTGGACATGTTAGGAAGAACAGTTGTGACCGTGCACATTATCCTATATGTTCATACTATGAATTGGTGAAGTGAAACTTAAAAACTTCCCTTCTAGTTAAGGTGATTAAGAGAGGCCCATTTTGTTGTCTCCTTGCATACAACTTGTGCTTGAATATTTCGATTCATCTGCTAGCTAACAAAACATTTTTTTTCTTCTCAACCCTCTGATTCTGTTGGCTTGAATTAGATTGGATAGTTGTCTGAACCATATAGTGTAGAGAATTTAGCCTTAGTGAAAACTCGGTGGGCAATATTCTGTTGATATTCAGGATTTATAACATGGATTTATGGACTGGATATGAAATATTGATTGCATCTGTAAGTTCTGTGAAATTTACTCCATGAAAAATCAAACGGGCCAGAACCCGGAGCAAAGCCAAGGCTTGCCGAGCTAGCTCGCGAGCACAATAACAATGGCAGCCTCCTCGGGCTCGGTTCCAACCTCTAAACGAGCCGAGCTTGACTCAAGCCTGCACCAAACCGAGTCCGAGCAGCTCACGAATCAAAACATCTTTTCTTTTCTTTTTGGCGAAAAACCGAAACCGTATAGGACATACGCTCTCTGACGTTCGTCTTCCTTTTTATATACTACCTCCGTTTTTTAATAGATGACGCCGTTGACTTTTTCTCACATGTTTGACCATTCGTCTTATTCAAAAAATTTACGTAATTATAATTTATTTTGTTATGAGTTGTTTTATCACTTATAGTACTTTAAGTGTGATTTATATATATTATACATTTGCATAAAATTTTTGAATAAGACGAATGGTGAAAGATGTGAGAAAAAGTCAACGGCGTCATCTATTAAAAAACGGAGGGAGTATTTCTCGATCACCTCGCAATCCAATCCAAGAGAGTTACCTTCGGAGAATTCAATCCGCGCGATTACCGAGTTAATTCACCGGAATTAATCACCGTCCGTTACAAAATGCAGTCAGTGGTGCGGTCAGCGGCGCGGCGAGCCGCAGCGGCGGCGCAGGGGTACAGGCGGCGGTCGGCGGCGACGTCGTCCGGCGGCGGCAAGGCGTCTTCTTCCGAGATGAGAAAGATAGACTACGGGTCGATCTGGCACGTCATCGCCGGCAATATTGGCCTCGGCGTCACCCTGTTCGGCCTCAAAGGACTACACGATATGCGGATGGAGGAACGGGAAGAGAAATGGAATAGGGAACTGGAAGAGCGACTTGAGGCGGCTAGGAAGGAATGGATTCAGCAAACGCAAGGCCAACGGAAGGCTATGTGCCTCCTATGCCGGTGTCCTTGCCATTTGGATTATATGGAGTGAATTTTAATGTTGAGTGGCTTCAGATGTTGTTTAATTATTAATAATGTATAATTGGCTTTGTGCGAAGGAAAAGATGCCATCGCTCCGACTCAAAATACATTCAGGTTTTTTAGTATTATGATGTGTCTAATAAAGATTGTTATATTTTAGGAGAGAGAGTAGTACTTATCTTTCATCCATGAATGGTCGGAAACCGTGAGAATTGAATTGGTAAGGGTCAAAACGGTTGGAATCAGTAGCATCTCTTCAGAAACGATGCTAGATCAACCGGTAATTGACCATATTCACCATTCAACTACTCAGTGTCGACGTTAATACGATGCAGAAATAAATTAGAAATTTTTTTTTGTAAATAGCCAAAAACAGTATCCCTTATACGGAAACGGCGCTCAGTCGATCGGGAATTTCCGTGACCGTTATCACCCCTACATTCATGTATTCTCCATATCTCATATGCAAGGGAGAGGTTGAACAATCGTCCAGTATTTAACTCTTGCTTTGCTAATTATTTTCTCCGGCGATTACAAGTCTCTACTCCACAACAACAAAAAAGGGACAAAAAAAAAGAACTCTTTCTTCAAATTCAACTACTACGATCATATGCGCTAAAAACGTAGGATGCACCTGTAGATTAATTATATAACGTAACCGGTAAAATAGAGCAGATAAATTAGTTAACCTACAAATAACCGAACACGCATGCCATCGTCCCCACGAGCACGCCAAGGCCTGACCACCAACTCATCACCTTCACCGCGTTGCCATGCGACGGCGCCGGCGCGGCGGCCGGCGCCTCGTCGCCGTCCTCGTCGGCCGGATCCGTCAGCGGCAAACTCGGCGGGATCGGCACCACCTTTGTCGGGGCCGGCACCGGCGCCGGGGTCGGCGCGATCGCCATCGGCTTCATCCTCGGCAACGGCGGGGACGGCAGCGGCAGCGGCCCCGGCCCCGGCCGTGGCCTCGTGAGGACTCCCGGCGGCACGACGAAGTTGCTGATCTGGAGCACGGAGATGTTGTACGGCACGGCGGCGACCACCCTCTTGAGCGTGGCGTTCACCAGCGCGCCGGGCGCGGCGGAGGCGAAGACGGCTCCGCCCTTGGCCGTCGGGGTGATGGCGAGGAACCCGGTGCGGCGGCGCGCGTTCCCGGTGGTCTGGAACAGGGTGGTGGACACGGTGGGCTTCCCCGGCGGCAGCGCGGCGATCTTCGCGGCGTCGAAGTAGTCGAGCACGACGTGGACGGAGAGGAGCTCGACGAGCGCCGCCCGCGGCAGCCTGCCGCTGCGGCGGAGGAGCCAGTCCACGGCGGAGTTGTCCGGCACCAGCACGGTCACCGTGTTGCGGCTGTTGATGTCGCGGTCGACGTGCGTCTTGCTGATCAGGTAGCTGAACAGCCCGAACTCCGGGAACCGGCCGAGGATCTCCGTCACGTTGAACGACGCGCCGCCCGCCGGCGCCGGCGGCGCCGGCGCCGCCGCCGCCGCGGCGTCATCGCCGGAAGCCGGGAGGACGAGGGCGAGGAGCAGGAGCAAGGAGAGCCTGGGCGCCATGGGTGGTGGGTTCGCGTGAACAGGAGGCAGATGTGCGGCGGAATTTATAGGAGAAGAGGAGAGGAGGGGGGTTGAACAGTTGGGTGAGAGGCTGGTCGCGCTCCTTTTTTGGCGCGAAAGAGATCCGGTCGCGCGCTGACCACTTCTCCAGATCAAATGTTAACCTCTGATTCGTCCGATGCGTATCCAATGGTCCAGGATGGCTTGGTGAACGGACGGCGATAGGAGAGTGGAGTGTAAATGGGCCGCGTTGATCTGGCCCATTGGGCTTTAGGATTCATAGTTCAAAGTTGTACGGCCCAGATAAACAAGACGCATATCATTTGTGCACTATACATTATAATAACAATACACACCAGCAGGTCATTTGTTCACTATACATCGCACACCAGCACATTAGATGAAAGTTTCTCAATCTATTTTTTTTAGTACCTCAAAAGTGCAGTCGTCATTCTTTCATTCTTTTCTAACCGTACCCATCGTAATTATTTTATCCTAAATCCATCCACCTAGCTAGTCCCTAATTATATGGGCCTAGCTTGTACTTTATTCTCAATCTACCCATAACCATCCAACCAATCCCCAACTATACGAGGCCAGTGGCCTGACCTGTTGCAAAATACGAGCATATTACCCTCTTTAAATAGAGGAAGGTTTGGGGAAAACCATTTCCGCTGAATTGAGATATAGACTAGAAAATTGGCGCACCATCAGGCGCGCTTTCTAGTGTAGACCCATATATACTACGGCTCATTTAGAAAATATATAAAATTTATTTTATCAGGGTAAATCAATCTCCATATTTTTAATTTTTGTGTTTTTAAGGGATCAGTTAATTTGTTTTTTAATTTTGAGGAATAAATCAAAATTGATTGGATGAAGATAGAAAAGTAAATCCAAGCTGACTTCTAACCATCGCAAGAAAATTTTGCAATGAGAGGAACATATTAAATTACCCCTTATCAATACAAAATTAGTATTATGGTACATGGTAGCTAAGATATAGGCCATGGCTATTCAGAGGGTAGGAAAGATATTAGAAATCAACACGGTAATTGAACTCATGTATATATATGTGCGCTTACTCCCTGTAAACACAGACACCCACTTCTTTAAATACATTTTTAGACTAAGCCAATATATCTTGAGATTAACAAAGTCGCATACTACTGAAAGAATTAGCCATAAATAATACGATGTCGTATATTATATATGTGAATACATTTGGTATTTACAATGGATGAAAATAATTATAAAAATATATTATTGATTGTGGAGTTGATTTTACGTGATAAGTTGATTAGTTATATCAATTTTCTGTTATAGCTGAAACAATTCTACATTAGTTGTATTCAGTTTTAATTATTAACGATGCATTGGACTGGCCACCTCGTGACTGACAGGTTGGTCCCAGGCTCCCAGCTCTAGACCACACTACACGACTGACGATTGGCGGAGGACAGCTGTGCGGTCTTTCTTTTCTTTTTTTTTTGGACTTTTACATTGTTTTTTCAAGTAACTCCCACCGCATTTTACTCTGTTGCTTGTGCCAAGTACGCCACTTTCTCCACAGTCTAGTGACACGTGTCAGTAAAACAGAGGATGACAGCTGAGGACCAATCAGCTTTCAGCGTGACTAGCCAGCTTTAGATATATAGATTTTATGATTTGGAAAATGACAAAATACACCAAGCCAAAAAAAAAAATCTTTTTACCTTTATTTTGTCCGAGTTATTTGTTTATATTAGTCTCTTATGAGTTATCTCCCACGTTGTTATGTTCTAATGCTCTTGTTTCTTCAACAGAAAAGATAAAATAATTTAACGTATTCAACTATTCATGGACCAAAAGAACTATTCATGGTAATAAGTTGTCCGTCGAGTGTCTTCTTATTTACTTAGGTGCCTAAGCTCGTAAGGTGGGATTTCATTTGTCGAAAAAACAGGTACTCTCTTCGTACTAAAATATCTGTTTTTTTAAGTTTAAAATTTACAATGATTATGACTTAAGATTACTAATTATTCCATCAATCACATTTTATCAAAATTTCTGTCCATTTTATCCTCATCATCCTCCCACTTTTATTTAAATGAGGAGCACTATATAGTTTCGGGCCCTTCCATGGTAGTATTACATCAGTCCCAGAAATAGTGTAGTTTTGTACTTTTTATATCCAACGTTTGACCGTTCATTTTATTTGAAAATTTTTATGGTTAATATTTCTATTGTTATTAAGATGATAAAATATGAATAATACTTTATCTATGACTATATTTTTTTAAAAAAATTCATAATTTTTTTAAATAAGATGGATAGTTAAACATTGTACACGAAACCCATAATTGCACTTAAAATGAGACGGAGGTAGTACCTTATACAGCCTCCGGTGGTAGGACAGTAGGAAGTAGACGTGACCATTGATTGATTAAGGGAGTAATTAATGGTATTTTGGACTACTATTTCATTTGAAAATTAGAAACTCTTATTATTATTTCCGCCTCATCTTTTGACCGAGTTTCCGTTCGCTTCAGAGAAAAACGAATATGGATACCTTACGGATCGGATAATTCTCGAACAGTTCAGATGCGGATACGAATACGTATATTTTCTCCCAGATACAAATATGAATATGATATCAGGGTTTCTGTCAGATACGGATAATAATTCGGATATCTGCAGAAGCCATGAGACATATCCCCTTTCTTTATAACTCTATGACCTTCAGTATACCTTTTTAGATTTTAATAGTAGTTCATCTCTTAACACTAGTCCACACTATTAATATTATTTAAAATTTTAAAAATATTTATAAATTATACTACATTTTATATAAAATTGAGCTAATTATATATACTGATATGTGTTTCTATTACAAGTTAAGTTGGTTTTCATCTTCCAAGAAAAAAATGTTGCCGAATTCGTGTCCGATCATATTCGATTCTTATTCATATTCGAGATAATCTGTATTTGTTTTCGTATTCGAGCTATCTGTATCAACCGCTAGGGAAGGGTGGTTGTCATGTGTTATACACCTTGACCTACATGTGCGCAGAGCAGTGTTTCAAATAGTGGGCTAAGACATTTAGCAGTTGGACTTCTTAAATAACCATAGTGAGCTAAATAGAGTTATAGCGGCTAAATTGTACATGAGAGCAAATAACTCAACCCTTTCTTAAACAGCTATAGCCAGAGATTTAAAACTTTGGCACAAAGTCTCCCATGTGAGCAAAGTAGTTGAAGTAGCACCTTGATCTTGCTAGCTCCTCCTGATCTTGGTGATGATATAGATCACAAAACCAGCCACTTGGCTGATTTGATCAGATTGATATTTGCATGAACACCACCCGTCTCATGAAGATAAATAGAAGGTTTTCCAAACGAAGCTACAAATGATTTATGTTCTGAGAGTGAAGACATACATCATACGATCGATGCAACTAATGAAGATGTATGAGCTATGGCTAAAACTAGGATAAAGGTAGAGGAGAAATAAATGTATTCGTGTCTCAGGCGAATCAACCATCCATAGCCCTTATAAAAGGGTACACTTGCGCAAGAAACAAAGATTTTCCATGCTCTAGTAGGCTTAGAGATACAATAGAACTAAAAAAGGTCAGCCCCTAATCAAGGAAATATGAAAAAAAAATCAAATTGAAATCAGACTGGGAGCTGTCGATTAGATCGATTTTAGGGTTTTGGTTAGACCGCCATGTGGTACTCTAGTCGATATTTTTGTGCAACGGAATTGAGAACTATTGATTCATTCTAAAGGCTCCTTGCAGGAGTTTTACAAGAAATTCACAAAAATGAGTTTAATTTCTATGAAAATCCTTCAGTATCAGAATGATGTCTCAATCTCATCATTTTTAGAAAATGAGCAAAATGCACCAGTGAGTGATATCACAACTTACGAGGTGGGTACAATTTAGTCACTCATTTTACATATTGCTCAAATAAATCACTCACCTTGCTTTGATGGTGCAAATCTTACCAAATACATTATCACATGGATTGCTTGTTTTCAAATTGCAGGCCTAACATCATGCATTTTTTTAGCTATATGGGCAAGGCAAGCATTAAAATTACAAATTAACGCTCATATTTTTTTTTATATATATGCTACTACTCTTGCTTTCAATGAACACGACCATATTGTACTTGGCAATCAATAACCAAATTCATCTTTAATTGGATTTTCCTACCGGTAGTATTACACGTTGGCTTATTTATGGATCGTGTGAACATGTTTGCAGAACAAATTAACAAAGCATATAACTTCATTTTGAACACTTCACACAACACATGTTTTATGTGATTTGCACCCCTAAAACAAGATGAGTGACTTGTTTGAGTATTTTACAATATGGGTGACCAAATTACACCCACCTCACAACTAAAGTTGTGATACTGACGGTGTATTTTACTCTTTAAAAAACCACTTTAGCCATAGTTCTTGCTCTTTTAGGCCCAGAGCGGTGGGCCTTATTGGGCCTTTTTTTAGGCCCAGAGAGGTGGACCGACAAATACGAAGGCTAACATGTTATCTTTTCTTTTTTCGATGAAGGAAATATACATAAGGTTGTCAGTTGCAACAAAAATACCCGGCATGTACTAATCACCATGGCGTGCACTAACTACTGCAGTGCATATAGATATCACACTCTATCTTATAATCAAGTCCTACTGTTGCTGAACTTATCCCCTCATCTTTGTTGTATTTTTTGACTGGTGCCTTTGTCATGTGTGTACTACTCCATCAGAAAGTAATAATAAAATTCTATTCTCTGCTGTTGATAATATTTAACATTTTAGACAAGGTTACTGACTATGAATAACATCTAAAATATGTAAAAATCCATCAGAAAGTTAACCACAAACCTAATAATACAATTCTATTCTCTGCTGTTGATAATATTTAACATTTTAGACAAGGTTACTGACTATGAATAACATCTAAAATATGTCTTATAAAATGAAGACCATATGTATAGGTTAATCTTAAAAATATTTTAATAAAAGTTATATTTATTGATATTTTTTATATATTGTAATAAAAATAGTTTCAAAGTTACTTTTTAAAAAAGGTGACATCAAAACGATAAGTATTATTAATCTGAAGGAAGTAACTGTCAGTTGTATAACAGACAGTTAATGTGAAAACACGGCGGCTTGGGAGATTTGCTTAACTCCAGTGCAGGTCCAAGGCTAGCCTCAAATGTGTCAAGGGCGTGCCAGCTGATTTGATCCTGCAATCAGCAAGAAAGAATAGAAGCAGAATTAGTTGACTGATAGCCGATAGGTCGATAGGCCGATAGCGTATCGTTGATGGTCTCAGCCGATGGAGTTAGACCAAATCGGCTATGGACTGGAGATATCAAAGAATAATAAACCCTAAACACGCCTAATCGGCTGTAATATTGTCTATCGAGTTTAATAGATTGGTTTAAGACAATATTATGAATGTAGCCGTTGTGACAGTGTTTAGAGCAGGAAAGATAACGTACTAGCTAATACTCTAGTACAAACCTATATAAACAGATTGATCCATATAAACATATCAAACATAAATCAGGCATGAAAGTGTAGGAATCTAGCCGATACTGACTAAAGCTTGATATGCTTATATAAAACGATCTATCTATATAAGTGGCGAATATACATGAAACAAGGAGTGAAACATGCCTAGTAGGTAAGATCGGCTGAAACCCCGATACTATCCATATTATGTCCAATTGCAGGCTAGTTTGCATGGTTCTAAGCACGACTAGGGATGATGCATCTCAAAGTATGAAAAGAAACATGCATTTTAGACAATCAAGCAATTAGACACTTTTTAGGATGATAGATGCCTTAGCTAATCTAATCTAGCAAGACAATTTAACCGAAACTGGCATAAATTGAGAAGCTGAGAATAGATTAACTAAGACATATGATAGCAATAACTTCCGATATCGAGCCTAACACGTTTAAAGGGACATGTTAGCCCCGATATATAGCGCGGGCCATTGAGATGGGTTACCTCTTACCGGAAACAAGAAAAGTAAAAGGATGGCGATGCGCCGAAGTTGTGTTGGATTGGCTCTCGTATTACAATGCTATGGGGTTCATATCTATATCCCGAGTACAAACTTAGTCCATTATGGACGCTACTCAAACCTTTCTAAAGTTAAGATACAAACAAAACCATATACGGCGGTCTCTTACCAAATCTCTAACAAACCGACTCAATATCCTAATTAATAGATACAATTGTCTCAACCGAGCTCTATTTCTTATTGGCAATGATAGTTATTCCAATCTAGGCCCATGCCGAGCTCAAGTCATGCTATATCGGCTGCATCGGCCATCGGCTTTATCAACCTTGATCAACTTAATACCCTATTTTCAGCCGATACAGTATCCAGTCGATGTGTAGTCCGACTCCAAGTTCAATTCGATTCAACACCAAATCCGCTTCGATCTTCTTCCTTCTTCTCCGAATCTGATGCCAAATTCCGCTGTTAATGCTATCTCGACTGGTATCGGTATCGACTGGAATTACTCCATCGGCTTGTCAGCCGATTGGCTCATTAATCTGCTATTTGTATATCTTGTCAGTTGCAGGATCAAACTGACTGGCACGTCCATATCTCATTAATTTTTGGACCTGCACTATAGCTAAATAGATCTCCCAGGCAGCCGTGTTTTTACATCAACAGTTTGATGATGACGCGGCCTTGTAAAATTTGAATTTTATATCATTAGAATATGAGATGATTGTTTAGTGGGTACTTTCTCACGTTTTGATTTTTTTAGTCAAATCCTTTCACGTTTGAACAAATTTATTGAAAAATATAGCAATATTTTCGATACAAAACAAACATATTATCAAAATGTATTACATATTAGTTTTAATTAACTAATTTAGTATTGTAAATGTTGCTAAATTTATTTATAAACTTAGTTAAACTTTAAAAAATTAATTAGAAAAAAGTTAACAAATATTTTATAATCTAATATTCTAATGCTGACAGTGTTTGCCAGTTTTGATTGAGCCACGTGGCGTCCTTTACTTTCAAAATAAATCCCGAAATTATGTGAAAGAAAAAAAAAACAGGATAGGAAAAAAGGGCTTGAGCGTTGCTGCGTTGCAGCTCTCCTATTCGAAGGTGCTAGCCCTCGATCTTACAGGAGAATCCATAGCATCTAAAAATGTTTTGAACATAGGGGCTAATATATCAAGAGCCTAACTACAAGTTGATCCGAGTACTGTAACATCATCAATTGTAGAATTTTATTATGGCATGGACATACTCTGTCTGTCTCAAAATAAATTTATTTTAATCCATTCCACACATACCAATAAAAATAAAAAATATTAGGATACCTCACTTTATTAAATCTTAATACAAATATTTTTAACTTTATCTATTCTCTCCTATTTTCACAAACTACAATGCAATAATCACTTTAAAAATAAAGTTATTTTAAGACAAACAGAAGTAGACAAAAATAATATTTTGGGACGGATGGTAGGTTTTATGGCACGAATTCCACCCATCAAATATAAATTTGCAAACAAAACCTAGAACACCTTAAAAAATATCATCACCTACTTTACTAGACATTCTATTTGTTTTGTTGATTATAATTACACACAACAAACGAACACTAAGTAATACCTAAAAAAGTAATACCCACGTAAAGATAATTAAGGATTTTTAAAATGTAAGAAAATTGAACTAACACCATAAACATTTGCAAAATTTATATTTCTTAATAACACACTGAAATAATTTGCACGGGCTATAACACGCGTACCTAGGCACGCTTATTTTCTAGCATGAAACAGAGAGAATACCGGATTCAATGAGCGTCGGACAGAAAACTCATTAACACCTATGTATGTATCCAGCTGCTACCCAATTAAATGACAACAGGATTATTTGATTAGCTGGATGTAGATGTCAGTCGAGAGGTGCTATTCATCAGCAGAAACAGAAATACACTGTGTGCACAGTACAGTTTCTTTTAATAAACGGTACGGAGTACTGCTCTTTACAAAAATGGTCACATGTTCTTCTCCATATCGGTCAATTTCACATTTTTCATAAATGTTGAGTCGAGTTTGATCTAAAAAAGTTACATATGACGGCTGTATGATATTACTTCCCCTGCATATTCACGGATTGACGGATATCTCTCTATATATATGGGCAAATAGGAAAAGGACGAAAGAGCACCTGACTAAAAAAAGTAGACCGGCTCCAAAATTCTTAGTTTTCATCTCTAGGTACGTTATTCTAGGTGATATCACATCTTTATTTAGTTACTTATTTTTTTCAGAGGACGGAGAGAGTACATAGGCGTATAGTAACTGTGTGCATAGATACGACGGTCGTACGTACGCACGCACGCGTATGTACACGTACGTAGATTGGCAGTACGTACTGATCGGTCGTATGTCCTTCACGGTAGAGATCGAAGGGTCGTATGTACACGTACGGCACACAGTACGTCACGTGGCCGGGTGGGGCTTAGCTCTGCTTGTCGGCCGGCAGGGCGGCCGCCGGCGACATTGCATTCGTTTAATTCATTTCAGGACCTCGTCAGGTCATATATATATGATGAACCCCATCATGGCACCATGGCTGGCACATCTGTCTAAAGCGAAAAAGTAAGAAATTAATTATCAACGTGTGCTACTGCTTTACTACAAATACGATCAGTACAATGTACTGCCTATAAAAAAAAAACAGCTAGCTACATATAGAGAGATAAAATTAGATCTAGCTAGTACATGGAATTGAACTGTGAGCTGCTTGCTGTCTCTCCCTCTGTGTTATGACGCTCACACATGCATATACTACCTCCGTCCCAAAATTAATATACTTATTTCTAGCACAGTACTTCGTCTCAAAATAAATTTATTTCTCCACCTATCTCCTTTTGAGCAATCATAACTATGTTCTTTCATCTGCTTTAGTTTCTCAACCAATCACATATTTCCTTCAATAATTTCTACCTACTTTCTTAAACCCGTGTCAACCTTAAATATGCTTACATTTTGGCACGAAGGAAGTAGCAGGCTTGTACTCGCCTCCTCGCTCTCCTCAGGCAGCGGGGGTCCCGCGCGCGGTCGTATGTATGGCGACGCTGGAGATCCACATCCACTAATTAATACCAAGTTCAAAAAACAACCAAGAAACATGCTATTGTTTTATGTTGTTAGAGGCGCGTGGTACGGTATTCAAATCTTCTACTCCCTCCATCCAAAAGTTTAAAAAGTTCAGAGACACTTTTATTATCACAAAGTAGAAATTAACTCATCTAGCATGTAACAAAGATCAAGAAACTATATATGTGTCAAAGAAGTGGGAACAATGATTTCCTCACCATCGGCTGCTCGGGGCACTACAGGACCCACCACGGTCAAGGTGAGAGCTGATGTAGGGATCCAAGTGCTACCCCAAATCAAATAAGGTGATAAGAGGTCAACATAAGCTCAGGCCAAGTTAGCATCAGTTCGAGACCGTGTTGGCCACTGCACATGGGCTAGTCCCGAGGTTAATGTCGGGTCCCGAGGTCCGCTTCGAGCGAGTCTACATCTTCAAGGAGGTTTGATTTAGTCCTACGTGTAACCTTACCCTATCACTTCGCATTAATTGCGGTGTGGTGAGGTTCCTATGGAGAGATCACGGGCGACGTGGTAGACATGGCATTGTATGCCTCTCCTCGTTTGCACATGTTCTCCGGGAGAAAAGGTGAGCGACGTGGCGTGTGCTCTGATCCATATGTCATCTGGAGCCCCTCCCCTCATCAGCCTCAATGGCTGACGAGTGGGCCCAATGATAGCTTGGACAATAGCTTCGGTTACCCCCACCCCCACGCGTCAAGCGGTAGGTTAGCTTGTCACATTCGGCTGGCCTCCTTGAAGAGACAATAACAAAACTAATTAAGCTTACCAATTCATGCGTGCTAGGCCCCATTTTTGAGCATATGCATTGGCACTGTGGAATCCCCTTGCCATATAAAAGGAGGATTCATAACACGGAGAAGGGGGTTCGGTTCATCTAAATTAGATCCTAGCCACAATACAACGAAGAATGGTTCATCTCCCACTTAGAACAACATCCAAGAACTTATTGTAAAACTTGATCACATAGAGCAAGAACAATGGAGTAGGGTATTATGCTTCTGTGCGACCCGAACATGTATATATCCTCTATCCACGTCCACTCGCGTGATCTGAACACGAGCTCGGGTACCTGCACCCTAGTTGAACTTCCAACCGGGGGGGAGGCGGGTTACGTATCTTCTCTTCCCATTAGAGGAACTCCCTGCTCCGACAATATGCATGCATGTAACCAATTAGTACTTCTTCTATCCAAAAGTCTAAGGCATATTTTTTTTTGACTCATACTGTCATACATCATGTGACAATCACAAGGACCTATATGAATGCATGCAACCAATGAGTATTAAAATGATTCTTTGGTTCTAGTGAATAATTTAGTTTAGCACATGGAGACTACAAATATAAGGATTTCTAGCACTATTTTCTCATTTTAATTTTTTCTTGTCTCATATTACCCCACCTACCCTCTTATCTTCATGCATTTGATATTTATTGAGAGAAACCAAATTAAAGTATTTTCTCCTTAACCTTAATCTGCTTAACAATATAGAAATATTTAAGGCCATCTTTGATTCATAGGATTAAAAACATATGAATATGAAAAAGCGCATGAATTGAAATGGTATGATTCTCCAATCACACATAAATAAAAAAGCATTGAAGATAAGATAGGGAACCTTTAATAGTGCCATAAGAAAAACAAAGAAAAGATGACAAAGAGCTCGTATCTCTTGCATTTTCTCCTATGAATTTCTTTTATATAATGGATAAAAATTTGGTCTCTACATCCATAAGTGGATATACACTGCCAAAGGTTACAAGAATACTTAGACTCCATGTCTTATACAAAGAAAAAAGAAAAAAAAACTAAGCTTCAAACCTACTTTCAATTTGCTTTACCGCTTCAACAAATCACACTAAGGTGATCATCGGAAGCATATCAAACTCTTGCTATCCCTCATCATAGATCTATCCATCTTTGACTGGTTACTCCACCAACCTGTACTTACCAACGACTAGATCCATTTATTGGACCTAGCTCAAAGTTCCTGGCCTCTAGTGCCTTCGCTCATCGACGTCATCCATGAAAGACAGTGAAGAAAAGGCCCTCCAAATGCCACATACCTTTGTTCTCCTGGTACGAACACCTCTGGTCCAACAACACCTAGGCCCTAAATTCAGCATCGCTCCCTAACCATTGACGGCACCTCCAACAAGCCTTTCATTTGCTCCTCCCCTTGCTTACTAGAAGAACGTTGGATCTGAGTATTAGGGCGGATTGTACCTCCCTGGTAGCCGTGAGCACCGCAAGCAAGCTCATCGTTGTCCTGCCGACTGCATCCACCTCTGATCCATACGTCTGAATCTACAACCAGAAATAATAATCCAGCAGCCACCGCCCTTAGGGCCACCGCCGCCAACCATCACCATCGCCGTCCACGCCATAGGAAAGCACCACCTCCACAACCACCGTCCCCGCCATCACATGGTTGGGTCTGGACGAAGAGATCCACTAGCAGCCACCATCCCTAGGGTTGTCACTGCCAGGATCATCACCTCCTCACCATCTTCACCGATGTGTCGGCAGGGTCGAGTTATGTGCCGCTGACCATCACCACCGCCATCCACACCAAATGCAGGAAAAGGACCATTGCCCTCGCTGTCACTCGGTCGGATTTGGGAGTAGAAGCCCCACGGGTAGCTTCCGCCCCTAGGGTCGTTGCCTCTTGGGAGCTGCACCTCCACCACCGCCATCCTACCGCTGCCCGTAGCACCGACGTGTCGTCGCACTAGATATGGAAGTCGCTGCCTCAACTGCCACAATCGCCATAAAATACCCTTAGCATTGTCACCCACGCCTCTACGTCGGAAGTCCACCGCCATAGCCGTCAGCGCCACCATGTGACTGCATATGGGCACAGATACCCCACAACAGCCCCCGCTCCAACTAAGCACACTCTAGTGGCTAGGTATTTCATCATGAACAATCGAGAGCCCTGCCACCGCTATCGTTGCGCTTGCGGGGAATCCTAGAGATGTGCTCGGGCGGCGATGAAGCCGAGGAGCGCGGTTGTTCGCCTAGGGGAACGAGAGCTTGACTATTTGATATCTGAAATGTTAAGCATAGGAATATAATCCTATTAAAAGTGCCCTTCCTTTCCCTTCGAATCAAAGGGGCAATGAAGCAAATTTTCATAGAAATTAATTTAAATTCTATGAAAGTTCTTTGTAAATTATTGTGCTAGCCGCTTGATTACATGTATGCATCCATGCACCTACGTGTATGTTAATGTGCCAGCTGTTAGCTTTCTATTAGTACTCTATCTGTTTTATATTATAAGTCGTTTGATTTTTTTTCTAGTCAAACTTTGTTAAGTAATTATAAGTCGTTTGATCTTTTCCTAGTCAAATTTTGTTAAGTTTGATTAAGATTTAAATTACACCTGCCATTGCACCGGACATGTATATATATACTTCCTTCGTATTATAGAATGTCATATCTCATATTAAATTTATTTATTTTGGAACTAATATATAAAGGAAGTATGCTGTGGCTAGCTAGCTACACCAGTCACTGTGTCAATGTATATGTATACCCGGACGGAAAAGCATAATCAGGTGAGGTGCAGGGAGTGAATTTAGTGCGTGTGTGCTGTCGATTTCCTAGTACTATTTGTTTGGTGAGCTGACATCATGGGACACCCTAAATGGAGAGTGCCAACCTGTTGAACTAGCGTGTAGGCAGAACATAACACTTTAGAGTACTCCCACCATCTAAAAAATTATTATTATTATTATTTTGACGGAGAGAGTACTTGGAGAGTATATTTTTTTTTGACGAAGAAAGTACTTGGAGAGTATATGTATCCTGCTGCTACCCAATTAAATGACATCAGAAGTACTCCATTTGTCATATAAAACATCGACTATATATCATAGTACATGAGTCTAGATAGTTATTTATTTAGATTCGTGGTTATAAAATGTGTCCATCCTATTTTAGATGTCAGTAAGGCGCTATTCATCAGCTGAAACATAAATGGTATTTTCTTACTCTGTGCACACAGTGCAATTTCTATTCATACTAAACGGTATCGTACAGAAATGGTATCTTGCATATTGCTAATTTGCTACCAATTATAGATGCTTTCTTGTCCATGTCGGTCAATGTCACATTTACATAAATGCTGAATCGAGTTTGATCTAAAAATTTAGATATGGTAGTATAATATTACTTCCCTACATATATATACAGACTAATTGACGGACCTGTATCTGGGGCAAGTACCAAATGGGCGAGAGAGCACACCACCCCTAGAAATTAGGGCCCCAAAATTTTCAAGTTACTAGAAAAAAGCCCATGCATTGCAACGGGTGAAGGCTATTTTAGTTTTATTATTATTGTTATACGGTTCAGCTAGGGTGAAAATCATCATAGGAATTCGCTTGGATCATTGTTTTAGAAAGTCATGAGTTGTAATTAGGAGTCGACTCTTATCTCAAATTAGCATACAAGTTTTGTTTTTTTAAAATGATTTCTTATATGACTCCTTTTGTACTTTCAAAAGTGTCCCAAGTTATCATGTGAGTTTTTTTTAAAGAGATTTCTTAAAAGACGTGTTCTCTATTTCCTAAAGCGAACAAACTTAAAAACCGACTCAAACATAGATTTATATTGGCAAAACCAAACAAACTTAAAAACCGGCTCATACACGAATAATGTACCAAAGTACCAGCAAAAATATCTTCAATTTTTATAATAGTAGAGATTTGGTGTTCTCTCAAAAGTCAAAACTAGCTAGTTGAATACACATGCATTTCTACGGATAAAAAAAAAACTATAATTGTAGAATCGCACAAGATCAAACAAACCTACCAGAGGGGGGGTGAATGGTAGGGAAAACTAAAAACCCAAAAATCTTTTGCGGAATTAAAGATTACCCTCGAACGAAGTTGACGTTGAAGCCCTGTCGCCGCCGGTCACACAGCCTACCTGCCATCGGTCGGACATCCAAAGTCAAAGTGTTCATGTCAACAGATTTCTGAATAGAAGTTACTTTAACATCCCAAACTCTCTTATCAAGACCATTCATAAAGTGACGAGCAATCTCAGATTGAGAATAGTTAACATCATAAGAATCATCAACAGATCTAAAACCACTCAAAATTTTATTGAAACGGCCCAAATAATCATCCAAAGATTCACCAGAACTCATCTCAAATTTAATGTAGTCCTTTTTGAAAACATCTTTTCGCAACTCCTTAATGTTTGTAGATCCAGTATGAAAATTATTCAAAGCTTTCCAAATCTCATTAGCAGTTGCAAGGTGTGAAACACGATCAAAATCAGAACAAGAAATCCCACTAAGAAGAATATTTCGTGCTTTGCAATTGTTTTCAAAATCAGTTTTCTGAGCAATAGTTTCAATACGTTCAGGAATCTCATAAACTCTAGCAACTTTCATCTAGATATCATAGCCTTGAGATGTAATGTAAGACTCCATCTTTTTGTTCCAATAATCAAAATCAACTCTATTGTAAATATGAGGTTTGCTTGAAAACTTTTCAGCCATGGCAACAAATCTAAAGACTGGTAAAGATCAAATAGAAAAACGTGGCTCTGATACCACTTGTAGGATCGCACAAGATCAAACAAACCTACCAGAGGGGGGGTGAATGGTAGGGAAAACCAAAAACCCAAATATCTTTTGTGGAATTAAAGATTACCCTCGAACGAAGTTGTCGTCGAAGCCCTGTCGCCACCGGTCACACCGCCTGCCTGCCACCGGTTGGACCGTCGAAGCCTCGCCAGTCAGACCGCCCGAACACCTGCGGTCAGACCGCCGCTATCCCACCGGTCAGACCGCGCGCACACCTGCGGTTAGACCGTCGGGACCCAGAAACACCGGTAGATGACAAACTCGAAGATGTAGATTGAAACTTTTCGACTTTATTGCATCAACTAGTGTTTAAAAAGTGCACCAACAGCACTCCTCACAAAAATCTCGAACTAAACTCGAAACCCTAACTTTCTCTCAACTTGTCTCTCTAAAACCGATACCGGGAGGCCTCACCCTCCCTCTCTATTTATACATGAGGTAGGTTGTGCAAAGCCCACGAATCTAACACAACTTAGGACTCCTAACCATGTAGGAAACCCTCTCTTGCAAGTAAACATCTTATCTCTTTCCTTATCTCAATCAAACTTTCCGGATTTGGACTCCCTTTCAAATTCGACTCCTCTTTCCATATGTACACAATCCCTCTTGTCTACCATATGGATTTCTTCATCACCACGTGCATTGTCCTCTAGCCTTTAGTATCCCGCATGATCTCATGATCCCTGGACATCAACTTCTCCCAAGTTGACTCCGATCTATCACCGGCAACATTCTCCCGAGGCCTCAAGCAACACCTGCACATGCAACAACCAAGAAACCATATTCCGAGCCCAAGTTCGTCCCAACTTAACTCGCATTAGTATAACAACAGTATCCATACGCATAGAAACCATCTAGAAGCCAAATCCCCGAAGGAAATATCCAAATCCAACAAAACAACCCGAAACCGACATCGATCAGGATCTTGCCGGTCAGACCGTCAGGCCGGTCGGTCCGACCGCCGCAACACCTGCTGTCTGACCGGCGGCACTCAGCCGGTCTGACCGCCAAGGTCAACCGAAACTGCACACTTCACAAAATCAACCATCTCAAAAATCTCCAAATTAACATTTAGCAAACCACCAATATTTTCATCACAAAATCTAAATCAACTCCTTGATTCTACAATAATATTGTCTAAAATAAAAAAATATATTTTTCATAAAATAGGTTACCCATGTACTTTTGTTATAAGGAATATTTCTCTTAATTTGATTTTATATCTAGCTATCTATCTATTTAGATTTAGTTGTCTTTTAACATGGCGAACAAGCACAAAGAGTAGTTTATAAAATTTATAATAGAAGTAGGTAGAATGATAGATTCACGGTTACCATCACTATTTCTCATAGGAGTATACATATAAGGGCACCTCATGTGTAGTGGGCTTAAATTATTGAATATGCCCTTGCGAACTGATAATTAATTTTACGCACAAAGTTGCAAAAATCAACATGCTAACTACTTCATTCGTCCCATAAAAAATAAATCAAATCTAGAACCAAATACTACAAATTTAGATATATGCATGTATATAGCTAAATTTGCAGTATTAGAATATATTATATTTGGTCTTAGGTTGATTTTTTTAGGGGCGGAGGGAGTGTTGTGCCGCATTAATTGCCGTGTATGTTCAACGAATCCTACGGTTATTGCACGTAGTAAGTACTCCCTCCATCCCATAATATAAGGGATTTTGAGTTTTTGTTTACATTGTTTGACCACTCGTCTTATTTAAAAAATTGTGCAAATATAAAAAACGAAAAGTTGTGCTTAAAGTACTATAGATAATAAGGTATGTCAAAAAATAATAAATAATAACTCTAAATTTTTTTTGAATAAGACGAGTGATCAAATAGTATAAGCAAAAACTAATCCTTATATTATGTGACGGAGGGAGTAGTATCAGTACGAGCCAATTGTAGTGTAGGCAGGCAACAGCATGCATGCTCTGCTGCAGGACTGGCATCATCCGCCGTAATACACACGTACAAACACTGAAACACCCGACCTTGATGATCATCGGACGCATCACGCAATAAATACACAGACACATACTGACATAACTAGGGTTACTTTATTTATCCCTAAAAAACTAACCAAATACAGAAGATAAAAACACATTTTAATAGTGTGAATATGGTCAGCTTTAGTAGCTAGTCTCATTCAGTATTAGGTTAATATTTTATGGGACGAATGAATTATACTACTAACTACTACTCCTTTGCTTACTAATTAAAATAAATCGACTTCTAAAATTTATATTTTATTAAACCAATTCATATCATCTTATATCTATAACTACCTTAGATA
Organism: Oryza meridionalis; assembly: GCA_000338895.3. Lineage (NCBI taxonomy): Eukaryota > Viridiplantae > Streptophyta > Magnoliopsida > Poales > Poaceae > Oryza > Oryza meridionalis. The sequence goes on from CM002529.2 coordinate 27,405,673, forward strand.
AGCAAAATCGAGAAACATCCCGTACTATATCCGAGGGAGTAAGTAGTAGTAATATTATGTGCAGAGAAACCTTGTGACAGGCTGAATTAGCTTAATTGCATACATAGCTGATAAATGATACCCCCTCCATTCAAATTCGATCGACGTACTTCGCCTGAGGAGAGGAGCAACCGATTTTTACTCAATGGAGCATTGATTTTTATTCAACCGATTGGCTTGCATATAAATTGCACCTACTACCTCCGTCCTAAAATATAAGAACCTAAAATCAGATAGACGTTTACTGGTACAATGCATCACGTTGTATTAGCAAATATTTTATCCGGTTCTAGGTATTATATTTTGAGACTCAGTTAGAGGCAGGCAGTCCCATACTCCCATGCCAAAGCAATAAATTTGCCTGTAAAATCGATTGGCTTGCATGTAAATCAAGTCAGTCCTTACCTGCAAAAACATTTTTTGCCCTCTACCTATTTCTGAACCAACTCTCTCACTTGCCCAGCCGTGTGCCCGCGTGCCAGAGCAGACTGATCGACGTACACACCAAGCACCTTAGTCTTTCCTAGCTAAGCTACCTTCACTGCTACATGAAACGGCTTCAGTGCGGCACTGATGAACCCCTCAATAGGGTTGGATATTACAACCGACACTGATTAATTGGCTTAAGTAAAAAAAAACAAAGAGCGAGGTCAATAACATCGAGTACAGAATCAAATAATTACAGAATCAGTTGAGCAGCGAAATGATCGATAAAAAAAAACACTTAATCTACTCCTTGGTCCCAATATGTACGTAGCAACCTAATAAGTAACCCATCCTAAGTTGTTACTGTATATTGAAACGGAGGGAGTAACACTCAATCCAATAGAACAAATCAAACAACGCATTAAAGTGAATCAATCTTTGACGCAGAATGCATCACAAAGTGGATCACAAATCCTACAAAATGTCACATGGAATCGATGAAAATTGCACAAAAATGACATAATCCGGCAACCAAACTCTCCTGCATGTGTCAATCAGGAGCTTGACGATGGTTTAGGTGGAGTCTAGCCTCTAGCCCCACTGATCCTCGCTTCTTGCTGGACGCGGAGGATAGCTAGCCGCACTTCGTCGTGGATGCATCGTCGCCTCTACTGGCTGGCCTCGCCGGATTTGGCCCCCGTGCCGCGCGCCCTTTCCATTGCACTGGAGGTGGCCGGATCCGATGGCCACTGCGCTAGTTGCCGCTAATGTATTCGAAAACTGGCTCATTATCCAGCAACTCTCCTTAATCTGCAGCCATGATGTTATCTTTGATCAAGATCGGTGTGAGAGCCCATGGAGTAGAACTAGTTTTCGGCTAATTAAAGCAACCGAGATCATTCCCAGCGGAGTCGTCAAAAAGATGTGTTGACATAGAATCGTGCTGCCATACCTTGAGCACGTTATGTGCAACCCGTAGACGCGCCGCCGTAGGGAGTGGTAGATGCCTCCGAATGAACACCCGGGAGGGACCCGTCAGGGTGAACGCGTGTCGGTTTGTCCTAGGCTCGTCAGGCCAGCTAGGCCGTCGTCTAACGTCTTAGGATGAGCAATTGGGGGATTTGAGGTTGGGATAGATAGCAAAAAGGAGGGAGATGTAGAACATAAAGGGTTTGGCTAAATAAATTGATTTTGATGATTGATTGGTGGTTGTTTCAATCGGCCTTGGCCCACTTATATTTATAGGAAGGGTGGACCTACCTACTAGGGTCTTTTCTAGGTAGCAGTTAGGCTTATAAATCCATTAGGACTCAAGAAATCCTGGTCTAAAACAAGTAAACACGAGAAATACTTAAATTGGACTTATACTCTGTGCTTAAGGTATGATCACCCGGACATCTATGGTCGGACCAGCCACATAACGGTGGTTAGACTGGCCTTCGCGAGAAAGCTCTGATATTTTCCAAATTGGTTCAAACTTGCCACCACTTAATCCTACTGCCAAATTTGGTTGTCAAATTTGGTTGTCAACATGATCTATGGTCAACTTAAAAAATATTTTGGCTGGTTCGGTTCAGTGTCGGATATTTAAATAAAGTGATATGGATATTATTATCGATGTCGCTCTGTTAAGGAACCGGTATATATATGGTCTCACCAGTATCTTGTTTTTGTTAAACTGGCACTAGATAAGGATATGCGGGATATGAGAGGACTGAATTAAATACCCCATCAGTGCTAGTTTTTTACTTGAAAAACTGATGCCGATGTGGCGGCACGAATATGGTGTTTGTAGTGGTGCTTAAAACTATATTACGTAAGTTTACAGATAACCATATGCATGAACACATCTAGCTAGCTACTGCCTTCATTTTTTTTAATAGATAACGCTATTTACTTTTTATTAAAAATTTGTTGTGGGTGAAATGGGACATAGGGTGCCCCATTCTCCCAGAAAAATTAATAATTAATCTACTATTAAGATAAATTGCATGCTTAAACCATCCAAAAAAAGACATGGGTACTTAGGATGAGGTGTCTAGGGACCCACCCTATGAGTGGGTCCCGAGCTTCATCTTAGGTGCTTTAGCATTCACATATCTTAAAGAAGTAAGGTAAGGTGTAGTCTGGGACCCGGACTGTTCCGGGGCCCAGACATGCCCCTATCCTCACCCGAAATGCTAACTCTGCCTCTCAAAGTGCAGTGATATACAAAACCTATGTATTAAGATGTTAAGAGAAGGGGATCCTGGATGCCCAGTCTAGGGTCCCCGGGTATGTGTAAGCTAGAATAGATCCCTAGGGTCAGTGAAATTTACAAGAAATAATACATTTTAATAATAGTAGGAAGAGATAGATTTAGGGCCAGTCTGTTCTGGACCCCGGGTCCACTTCTATCAATATGTGAACCACTCCTCTTGCTAGAAAAGGGGTGTTGAAATATATAAAATCTACAATGACTCAAAATTCTAGGCACAAGGAATCGCGACTTCCTGATGTCCACATCAGCAAAGGTTTGCCTCAGACCTAGCCCCGTCCTGGGTCTCGGGCTTACCTTAGTGAGAGGAGCGTAGATACCTACAATATCTACATCTAAAGAATGTAAACGGAGATTAGCCTCGGACCCGGCCCTGTCCCAGATTCCAGGCTTACCTCTGCCCTTATAAGTTCTACGGTCCTTAGTGAGAGGAGCATATAAACCTACCAGATCTACATCTTAAGAATGTAAACAGAGGTTGGCCTTGGACCCGGCCCTGTCCCGGGTCCCGGGCTCACCTCTGTCCTTGTAAGTCCTACGGTCCTCGGTGATAGGAGCATAGAGATATACAAAATCTACATCTTAAGAATGTAAACAGAGGCCGGCATCGGACACAACCCTGTCGCTTGTCCTAGGCTCACCTCTTTTCTTTTAAGTCCTACTGTTATGGTTATGGATACCACATACCTAATAGTAATCGATTAAGCTCGGCGGGGTCCACCATATACCAAGTCTTATACGGAATCATACCTCGTATATAGAAGTAGTTCCGGATAAGGAAGGACAAATAGACTTCTATATGGAAATGACAACGACTACTCAGATTGTATCCGTATTGGTTTCCCTAGTTCTACTTGGACAAGAGGACATCTACGGGTATAAATACAAGACCCCCTAGGAGAGGGGGGAACAAGACACAACAGATCAACACACAAACCAATGCGCCGCCAGACATCGACATCAGAGATAAGTCTAGACAGGCCCCATCCGGTGCCTGCGGAGGCCGACAAGAGGGATCTAGCGCCATCTTTGATCTCGACGAGTTCATATTCGAGGAGGAAGACTATCCTGTCGTCGATTATACGTGTTGGTTATCTATGCCGCTAAGTCGACGACAGGTAGATAGGTTATCCCAAATATTGTACTTGTGTGATTCAGATAAATATAGAGCAACACCGGCTTCGGCCAATAGGAGTAGGGTTTTTACCTTCCTGTGAAAGGCCCCGAACCTGTATAAAAATCCTTGTCTCCATCTTTTTTTACCTCAATCTCGCATATACCCTGGTACCAACGATCCCCATACCATGCAAATGCCGTAGTCGTGACCTCAAATGTCGACACCTAAGATCCTCAATGAGAGGAGCGTAGAAACATACAAGATATACATCTTAGGAAATAAGCAGAGGTTGGCCTCGAGCCTAGCCATATCCCGGGTCCCGGGCTCATCTCTGCCCATGCTTGAATTCTACGGTCCTTGGTGAGAGGAGCGTAGAGACATAAGATTTACATCTTATATGTATATTCATCAAAGATATCTTCGAGAAGCTCGTCTAAATATAACATAACTACCTTTTCAGGGACGCGGGGGTGCAGCACTAGGCTGGTTGGGATGATGAGCATGCTTTGCACCCAGCTGTCAACCACTGCTCACTGCTATAAGTGAGACATGTTTACGGAGGTCACTCCCGCTAGACTGGAGTCAAAAAGACATGGATAGGATGTCAGCACTGAGTCATTAGGACTGGTGATGCCCAGGACACGTGTCGTGCATGCCCAACGATACCTGATTCAGCCAAACAGGCAGATTTAGAACCGTGGCGCCACTTCGGGCATGCTGGGTCTAGCCAGACCCACCACTCGCCACGTGGTGAGCATGCTGACGCACCCAGCTAGCCAACTGGGAATCTGGGGAGCCCGAGGCATTATAAGCATGATTTTTAGGTAGGTTTCCTAGGGATCTTTCGAGGGAATGAACCAGCCGGCATTGACAAGACGGCTGAATGGCAAGGTAAAAAGGATGTTGACTTGTAGCATTGTGAGCCCCTCCTTGCACTATAAAAGGAAAGGGATATGCTACGTAGAAAGGGTTGCTTGTTTCTAGTTTAGAAAAGGCAAGGTTTGTATTTTTCCAGATCAGATACTAATAAAGAAACAGGAGTAGGGTATTACACCTCCGAATGGCCTGAACCTGTATAATCCCTTGTGTTCATCTGTGAGCGGGGTGATCGGGCCCCATATATAGATTGTCTCTTAGACCGTCATACGCAGCCAACCCCCTGGTCGAATCGTCATTTTCGGGAAGGCTCTGCACTTCCCCGCTGCCGGAGAATCGCCTCTCCGATATTTGTGTAGTTATAATTTATTTTCCTATGAGTTATTTTATTATATAAAGTACTTTAAAGTATGATTTATATCAAAAAATTTTAAATAAGACAAATATTAAACATGTATTTAAAATCAACGGTATAATCTATTAAAAACCGGAGAAAATATAGTCCTGACTCGCTATATACCAAGGTCAAGCTCATCCATGCATGCATCACTTTGCCGCATTCTTTTGCCACCAGCCGGCAGTGCCAGTGGGACGACGTCGTCGTCGTACTCCACCACGCATAGATACGAATGTACGTACCACATGTACATCTGTGTATATATATGAAGACCGTACATGCACACGCATGCATAGTAGTGGCAGTGCGTATGATTGTATATATCCTTCACTGTAGAGAAGGGACCAATACGATCTGTACACGCCACTGTGTACGTCACGTGGCCGGTGGTTAGGCCGGCGTTTGCCTTGATTTATAGTAGTGATATTTCATTTCATGACTTCGTAAGGATATCCTATCTTACTATAAATTACTAGAAAGTTATAACTTATAACCTATTAATTTTAAAGCTCAGCATACGAACACGTCATCTCATCATCCACTAGCAATAATTATATATAAAACTTATGCAAATATACAACATCCTCTATAATTCATTGAATTCTGCAAATCAATATCCAATCATCTTCCTTTACATTATTTTTCATAATATTTTTAACAAATATATATCCATCATTTCATAACAGTTAACATATATTCATCCATATAATCAAAGTGCGGGATATCATATTTCATCTACAATCTCATACAGAATCTACTAAATGTATTTCCTCTTAACATAGTTGACAAACCAGTTTTATTTGTTATTAATAACTAATATATTTTTTTTTACTTTTAGCTCAATTATTAAAAAAATATTAAAAATTACTTAGAAATTTTCACAATAAAGCGTAAGGAATCACCTAGTTATTTATATACTTGATGAACCGCACATCTATGGCTACGATGCATGCATAGGTCCGCTTTGTCAAAAGCAAAATAATAATAATAATAATAATAATAATAATGATGATGATGATGATGATGATGATGATGATGATGATGATGAGTGCTTAATACTAGCATAATTAAGAGGGAGAGTATTTTTATCCCTCTCCTTTTTCTGTCATTTAAATAGTCAATATTTTTTTATTTTTTTAACAAAATAGATTAATCAACAAAAAATTTGATTTTTTTTTGACAAAAGCATGGGTTCAAACTAAACTTCAAAAAATTGTAACAAAGTTAACAAATCTAACTATGAATAAGCATGTAATAGTTTGTTGTTTTTGTTATACTAGTTTCAACTATACTTTTACAACTTATAGAAATCTATGAAGTATTAATATATTTCGCTAAAACAATATTTTAAAAAGAATGATTTTAGCTATGTAAGAAACGAGATGATATTATATGAAATCATGAAAATCCATCTCCCAATCAAGTATGTACTGCCTAGAAGCGACAGAGATATATAGATTTTAGTAAGAGCTACAGGATGAGTGTGTATGCATGGACGTGGATATTCGTACCCTGCTGTAATATACTCCCTCCGCCTCTAAATATTTGGTAACTTAACTTTTTTAAATATGTTTAACCGTTCATCTTATTTAAAAATTTAAGTAATTATTAATTCTGTTCCTATCATTTGATTCATATTGTTAAATATACTTTTATATATACATATAGTTTTACATATTTTTTAAAAGTTTTTGAATATAACGAACGGTTAAATATGTTTAAAAAAGTGTTTAGGGACGGAAGGAGTAACACAGAGGGCCAGTACTGTGATAAGAGTAATTTGAGTCTACTCATACAGTGGAGTATTGCAGTAGTACTGCAACGAAAACACTATTAATTTGCACGGTCCCGATTTTACTGTTTCTGCAAAGCGCTGTGCACCATTAATTTACTGTGTAAGGCTAGTGTATAGCATAATATAGTTTTCATTCATTTGATGAAGATCCAATAAAGTAGCAAAAAAACATGCCTAATGCACGTGTACTGTTCTCTGCATTTTCTTCTTCCGTGCGTATATGCATTGCTAGCTTGTGATGGCTGGAATAGTGAACAATAAGCTAGTGTCCCTGGCCTCTCTTCTTTACGACGCTCTGCAGGTGACAAATCTTCAATTAAGAACTGAACGCAGCGAGGGAGGCAAATCTTTGAGCCCTCTGGAATTAGGATCCTGCTTCCTGCCTGCCCCGTATTATTTTAGAATTCAAACATGGGACCTCGCACTTTGTGACCCTAGGATGCACTGTATGCTACAGTATATTTGAACTTCACCACTCTAAAACTTGCAACATGTATTTTTACACTTTGAGGCCATGTTTGGGAGCTTAATATTCTAAGGCTGCGTTCGGCAGTGTGAGTTAACTTCACATCTTCGTTTTTCACGCGCATCTTTTTTTTTAAAACGGTACGTTTCTTTTTTTAAAAAAAACTATATATATGAAAGTTTCTTTTAAAATCATATTAATTTATTTTTAAAAAAAGACTAATACTTAATTAATCATGTGTTGTTCCGTTCTATATACGTGAGGGATTAGCTGCCATTTCAAGCTACCGAACTCAATCTAGCTACGAAGTAGCTGGTTGATAACCAGCTCTTGAGAATCTGAAGCTGGAAATTTTATGAATTTTATAACCATCATACCGGTCATATGCAGTTAAGCTTACTCTCTACGTACTACTACATGCAATTTTTATCCTCCCCCAAAGAAAACTACTACATGCATATATTCAGTTAATTAAGCAGGCATGCAAGCCGGCAGATTTGTATACATCGCGTCCAGACCTCTACATGTCCTTAAAACCCAGCACGTGTCATATCCCCGAGGCCGAATGAGACGCAGCCACAGCATCTATATGAACAGTGACAAGTCTGGAACGTCCTTTAATTTAGCACAACTGCGAGATAATATTACGTAGGCTGGTTGATATATACTCCCTCCATCCCTAAATATTTGATACCGTTAATTTTTTTAAACATATTTGACCGTTCGTCTTATTTAAAAAATTTAAGTAATTAATAATTATTTTTTATCATTTGATTCATTATTAAATATACTTTTATGCATGTATACATATAATTTTATATATTTCATAAAAGTTTTTGAATATGACGAATGGTTAAACATGTTTAAAAAAATTAACGGCGTCAAATATTCAGGGGCGAAGGGAGTATAAGTTAAATATATATACATATGGGCGTGTATTAATCTGCTAGCTAGCTGATCAGGGTTGAGACATTGATAGATATATTGTGTAGTGAGGAGGGGGAAACTACTGAAAGTTAATCTCATTTGATTAATTAAGCTTAGAAAGTACATGTCTTAGACGTGACAAACTATGATCCACCGATTAATTCTTCTTTCAGGTGAAAAAGGCATGCTTACTTGAAAGGCAGCATCGCCCGTAGTTGCTAGCTGCTGCTGGCCGGACGACATATGAAGCTAAGATTCTTTTCTTGTCGATCTATAGGACGAAACAAAGGAAGATTGCGTCAACTATATATGACTTAATTTGGTTATGGAGGATATATTGTGTATATATGCAGATGCATGCATTAGTTGTATTTAAACTAGCTGGGTGGCCCGCGCAATTGCGCGGCTAGCACCCAAACAAAACATATATTTTGTAGTATGATTTTACTTAAAATTTATTAAATAGCTATCTCATTGTCTTAAGACTTTAAAAGACCAAACCTTATCATCCTCGTGTTTCTAATTATATAGGAGTAGTTTTTAAAAGTTACATCAGTTGCTACCCCTTATGCCATCTCCTTATTTATTTGCTTGCTCGATCTATCACTATTTCTATTTATTCTTTTTGGAACCTTTAAAAATTAGATTTTATAGTTTTTAGAGTTTATTGTCACGTTGGGTTTCGTTTTTATAAATTGTAGATGTCCACTGTTTCTTCTTTTTATTGTCATTGAGATTTTAAAAATCGAACATAATTATCGTTTAGGTTCATTTTTACTTTCTAAAAGTCCTGCCAAACCGTCAGCAGCTTTGCTATTGTACTCCTCTATGGCTCGCTCGTCCGCTGTCGAACATGATTATCATTGTTTTTTTTTTACTTTTTAGAAGTTCCAAACCTTTAAAAATTGGACTTAGAGTTTCAGTTTTTATAATTTTTAGAAGTCACATCAAACGATGCCACTATGCTCCTCTACAGCCCATCCGCCGCATACTCTTTATTATCATTATGATTCTAAAAATCGAACATAACTATCGTTGGAATTCTTTTTTTATTTTCTAAAAGTCCCGTCAATTGTCGGCGGCTCTGCAACTATACTCTTATACACCCCGCCCACTGGATCTTTTTAATGACATTGAGATTTTAAAAATCGAATATGATTATCAATGGGGTTTATTTTTTTTACTTTCTAGAAGTCCCAGCAACCGCCTTACTTGTTTGCTTCACGGCCTGCCTGACGTCCCTCCTTTTAATCGTCATTATGATTCTATTTGGTGTTTTATTAACAATTTTTATATGTTGTATCAACTGCCACCACTCTACTCCTTTATAGGCATGTTACTTAATTTATCTCGTCATATGTTTTAAATGATCTTTTCTTTCAATAGTCTTTATTTTTATCACAAATTTTAATTATTTATAAATTGTATTCCTAATTGAAATCTTATTTTTCTTTTTCTAATTTCAGAATTTATTTTTTAAAAAAAATTTAGTTAATATCGTATTGTGTTCTTTTAATGTTTTTATTTTTTATTTTCAATTTAAGTTGTTTCAAAATTTTATTCCTATTTTGAACTCTCTTTTAATTTTTCTAGTTTGGATATTATTTTATTTTTTATTCGAAATTTTAATTAATCTCGTATTTGGTTCTTATATGGATTCTTCTTTCTATATTGCTTAAATTTAATTACGAATTTCAGCTAATTTTAAATTGTATCCCTACTTGAACTCTTCTTTTATTCTCTTTTGCTAATTTCGGATTTATTTTTATTTTTATTCTGAATTTTAATTAATCTCGTATTGGGTTCTTATATGGACTCTTCTTTTAATATTCCTTATTTTTAATTCCGAATTTCAGCTATTTGTAAATTGTATTCCTACTTGGACTCTCATTTCCTTTTCTAATTTTGGATTTTATTTTATTTTTATTTCGAATTTTGAGTAATCTCGTATTGGGTTCTTATATGGAAACTTATTTCAATATTGTTTATTTTTAATTCCGAATTTCAGCTATTTTTAAATTGTATTTCTATTTGGACTCTCCTTTCCTTTTCTAATTTTGGATTTTATTTTATTTTTATTTTGAATTTTGATTAATCTCCTATAAGGTTCTTATATGGAAACTTCTTCCAATATTGCATATTTTTAATTCCGAATTTCAACTATTTTTAAATTGGACTTCTACTTGGACTCTCCTTTTTCTTTTTGTTCTTTTTCTTCAATTAATGTGAGAATTTCTAGTCTCCACAGTGAACATGGTGCATTCTTTCAAAGTTGTTTTAATAATATAATAGATTACAGAGTTTGTCTGAAAAAAATAAATGGTGCAGGATAGAGCTGTTTGGATCATATATATGTCAAATTAATATCGATGCATGGATATAGAGAAGATTAAATAATAGGCAGTTAGCTGATATATATATACTTTCTCCGTTTCACAATATAAATCATTCTAGTATTATCACATTCATATTTATATTAATGAATTTAGATAGATATATAGGTCTAGATTTATTAACATTAATATTAATATGGGAAATGTTAGAATGACTTATATTTTAAAACGGAGGGAGTAGTTCTCTATCGCGTACAGTACTATATGCATCCCAGACAACAGTGAGTGAATTTAGTGCGTGTGCTGTTGAAAAGTACGTTTATAATTACTTGGAGAGCTGACATTTAGGACGCCCTAAATGGAGAGTATATGCCGGCTTGTTGACTTAGGGCAGACACAACATGAACACACCTCAGAGTCATATGTGTATCCTGCTACCTAATTAAATGACATCAGGAGTATAGTACTAGTACGTATTTGATTAGTTGGACGTATAGATGTCAGTCGAGATGCTATTCATCAGCAGAAACAGAGAAATGATAGTGCTACTATACTATCTACTGCATATTGCTATACCCAATTACTCCATGTCGGCCAACGTACGTCACATTTTCATATAAATGTTGAGGGGGTGTTTAGATTAGGTGTGTAAAGTTTTGGCGTGTTACATCCAGTATTATATAAGGTGTCGCATGGGATGTTTAGGCACTAATAAAAAAATAATTACAGAATCCGTCTGATAAACTGCGAGATGAATTTATTAAGCCTACTTAATCTATCATTAACAAATATTTACTGTAGCATCATATTGTCAAATCATAGAGCAATTAGGCTTAAAAGATTCGTCTCGCAAATTAGTCGCAATGTGTATAATTAGTTTTTTAGCCTATATTTAATACTTCATATAGGTGTTCAAACGTTCGATGTAACAGAGTGTAAACACTGGTGGAGAAACCATCTTTCGTCGGTCGGACTATTTCCACAATAGTCCCGGTTACAACAAAAACCGGGACATCTTTAGTCCCGATTCAAATGCTGTCAGGACTTGTCAGGCCCCCCGGGATCTTTAGTCCCGATTGGTAACACCAACCGGGACTAAAGTCCCACCCCTTTATATATGTCTTCTTCCTCCTCCAGCCCGAGCAAGCTTCAAAATTTCTTCAAAAAAGAGGGGAGGTCATGCCAAAATTTATAGTGAATTTACTTTGGTGATTATATATAAATCGGAGGTGCCTAAAAGGTTAGCAACTTTATCCTCCAATATTTTTTTTGTCATATTACATTTGGAGCTATGTTTTGCACACTTTTTTGTCTCCAAAATTTTCTTGTAAGTTGATGAGAGAAAATTTGTGTGGGAAAAGAAAGAATATATATAAATTTTGTTTATTTGCTAAAGAAGGTTTTATAAAATAGTTGAGTAGGAAAATATAGTGAAAGTTAATCTTAAATAAAAGAAAACAAACTAAATTGAAAATTAAAAGAATTTAAAACTTCAAAAATAATAAATAAGAATTATTTGGTGGAATATTTTATAATTTTTGTATGAATAATGATATGTCATTATTGTATGACTGTTGAAAGAGTTTGTGATTATTATATCATTATTGTATGACTGTCATTATTGTACGAATGATTATTTGTGTACGATTTTTTTCATTTCATGTAGATGGATCGGAAATGGATGTACACTGACCGGCGGTCCAAAGAGTTTATTGACGGCGTGTATTATTTTTTGAGAGTGGCCGAAGCTAACAAGTAGAAGGGTTTTATTTGTTGTCCATGCAATAAGTGTAAGAATCAGAAGAAGTATTCTGCATCCAGGACTATTCATTTCCACTTGTTTGAGTCGGGGTTCATGCCAAGCTATAATTGTTGGACATCCCACGGAGAGCAAGGAGTTGAAATGGAAGAAGATGAAGTGGAAGACGACAATATTTCAGACTTTACTCAGTACGCTGGATTTGAAGGAAATCAAACGGGCGAGGAGGACAGAGATGCTGATTATAACGACGTTGCGGATTATCTTGGTCAGATGTTGCAGGATGCCAAGGAGGACTGCGAAAGTGAAAAGGGGGCCCATAAATTGGACAAGATGTTAGAGGACCACAGAACGTCGTTGTACCCAGGTTGCGAGCAGGGGCACAAAAAGTTGAATACCACTCTGAAGTTCTTGCAATGGAAGGCAAAAAATGGTGTTAGTGACAAGGCATTTGGCGATTTATTGAAACTCGTCAAGAACATTCTTTCGGAGGGAAACAGATTGCCCGAGACAACGTATGAGGTTAAGAAGATAGTCTACCCTCTAGGACTGGAAGTTCAGAAGATTCACGCATGTCCAAATGATTGTATCCTATATCGCGGTGAGGAGTACGAGAACCTAGAAGCATGCCCTGTTTGTAAAGCACTACGATACAAGATTAGACGAGATGATCCAGGTGAGGTTGGCGGGCAGCTAACGAAGAAGAGAATTCCTGCTAAGGTGATGTGGTATTTCCCTATAATACCACGGCTAAGACGTATGTTCAGGAACAAGGGGAATGCTAGAATGATGCGTTGGCACGCTGAAGAACGTCAACAGGACGGGATGCTGAGACACCCCGCAGATGGTTCGCAGTGGCGAAAAATCGGCAGAAAATTTAAAGACTTTGGAAAGGACGCACAAAACATACGGTTTGGTTTAAGTACGGATGGTATGAATCCTTTTGGAGAAATGAGCAGCGGCCATAGCACTTGGCCCGTTACGATGTGTATCTACAACCTCCCCCCTTGGCTATGCATGAAGAGGAAGAACATAATGATGCCGATTATTATTCAAGGCCCCAAGCAACCTGATAACGACATCGATGTGTTCCTAAGACCACTGGTTGAAGATCTTAAACTGTTGTGGAAGAAGTAAGGTGTCCCCGTGTGGGACGAAGACAAACAGAAGGAGTTTAACCTACGAGCGCTGCTGTTCGTAACCATCAACGATTGGCCTGCACTTAGCAACCTATCCGGGCAGTCCAACAAGGGGTACATGGCTTGCACTCACTGTATGGATGAAACAGAAAGTACGTATCTTAAGCACTGTAGGAAGGTTGTGTACATGGGTCATCGTCGATTTCTTACTGCAAACCACCCAGTACGGAAGAAAGGCAAGCACTTTGAACATAAAGCAGACCACCGTACGAAACCTAAACATCGCAGCGGGAAAACAGTGTTTGCTATGGTGAAAGATCTTAAAGTGGTGTTTGGAAAGGGGCCTGGCAGCCAGCCTATAGAGATCGAGGATGGTCACGCGGCGATGTGGAAAAAAACTCCATATTTTGGGAGTTACCCTATTGGGAATTCATGGACGTCCGCCACGCAATCAACGTGATGCACCTCACTAAGAACCTTTGCGTAAACCTTCTTGGCTTCCTAGATGTATATGGAAAGTCGAAAGATACACTGGAAGCACATAATGATCTGATGCATATGGAACAACGCGGCGACCTTCACCAGGAACCAAAGGAGAAAGGCAGCCATTACTTGAGTCCAGCCAGCTACACTCTTAGCAAGGCAGAGAAGGAAAGTATGTTTCAATGCTTGGAGAGCATCAAGGTACCATCTGGATACACCACGAATATAAAGCGAATAATAAGCACGAAGGAGAATAAGTTCACAAACCTAAAGTCTCATGACTGTCACGTGTTGATGACACAACTGCTACCAGTTATAATAAGGGTTATCCTCCCAGACAATGTCCGGGCAACAATAACAAAGCTATGGTCTTTCATGAACGCAATTTCGCAGAAGGTCATCGATCCGGATAGGTTAGAAGCCCTTCAGAATGATGTGATGCAATATCTTGTCAGCTTTGAGTTGATATTTCCACCTTCATTTTTCAATATAATGACGCATCTGCTCCTGCACTTAGTCAAAGAGATCGGTATTCTCGGGCCTGTGTTCCTACACAACATGTTTCCTTTCGAGAGGTACATGGGCATTCTGAAGAAGTATGTTCGTAACCGTGCTCGTCCAGAGGCAAGCATCGCCAAGGGTATGGATCAGAGGAGATCATTGAATTCTGCGTAGAATTTATTGAAGACCTTCGCCCAATCGGGATACCTGAATCACGCCATGAAGGGAGACTACGGGGAAAGGGCACTCTCGGAAGGAAAGCAATAATGACGGTAGACAACAATTTATTCCGTAAAGCCCATTTTACGGTTTTACAATAATCTTCATTGGTGGCTCCTTACATCGAGGAGCACTTGGCTCTAGTTTGCGCCAGAAACATCGGTAAGTCCGATGCATGGATTGGTCAGCATCACATTGATACTTTCCCCGCATGGCTGCGACAATATCTCATGGGTAACGAGACAATTAACCAGCAACTGGCCTTCCTGGCGAGGGGTCCATCTGGCTCGATCGCGACATTCCAGGGATATGAGATCAATGGGTACACATTCTACACAAGAGCCCAAGACATGAAGAGCACGAACCAGAACAGTGTTGTTCGTATCGATGCCATGGGACACGATGATACAACTGGCACGTATTACGGTGCCATCGAAGAGATATGGGAACTTGACTATGGACCTCTCAAGGTCCCTCTGTTCCGGTGCCAATGGGTTAGATTGACTGGTGGAGGCGTAACAATTGATGACAATGGGATGACAACGGTTGACCTTAACAAGGTTGGATACTCGGACGAACCTTTTGTCCTTGCCAATGATGTAACACAAGTTTTTTACGTGAAGGACATGTCTAGCAAAGGAAAGAAGGGCAAAGGGCCTGACGAGCCGAAGCGCCACGTGGTTCTCCCAGGCAAAAGAAAAATCGTCGGAGTAGAGGACAAGACTGACGAGGATTACGATCAGTTTGATGGGCAACCCCCTTTCACGGTGACGATTGACTCTAGCATCCTCCTATCAAATGAAGACACCCCTTACTCACGTAGCGATCACAAGGAAGGAACAATAGTGAGGAGAAAGTATGTGCGGACAACCGTCACCGCCGAAGTATTGCCGTAATTGTTGTAAACTATTTTAGATGTATTGAATATGCTAGTTATATATGATTATTAACAAATTTAAATCATGCATATGCTAGGTATATATAATTATTAGAATTTTTAAAAGTTTTAAATCATGCATGTGGTATTTACATATGTTAATTAGAATTTTTAACAATTTAATATCATGCATATGCTAATTATATATGCTTATTAGAATTTTTAAAAGTTTTAAATCATGCATGTGGGATTTACATATGTTAATTAGAATTTTTAACAATTTAATATCATGCATATGCTAATTATATATGCTTATTAGAATTTTTAAAAGTTTTAAATCATGCATGTGGTATTTACATATGTTAATTAGAATTTTTAACAATTTAATATCATGCAAATGCTAATTATATATGCTTATTAGAATTTTTAAAAGTTTTAAATCATGCATGTGGGATTTACATATGTTAATTAGAATTTTTTAACAATTTAATATCATGCATATGCTAATTATATATGCTTATTAGAATTTTTAAAAGTTTTAAATCATGCATGTGGGATTTACATATGTTAATTAGAATTTTTTAACAATTTAATATCATGCATATGCTAATTATATATGCTTATTAGAATTTTTAAAAGTTTTAAATCATGCATGTGGTATTTACATATGTTAACTAGAATTTTTAACAATTTAATATCATGCATATGCTAATTATATATGCTTATTAGAATTTTTAAAAGTTTTAAATCATGCATGCGGGATTTACATATGTTAATTAGAATTTTTAACAATTTAATATCATGCATAAGCTAATAAAATATGATTATTAGAATTTTTATTAATTTTAAATCATGCATGTGGTATTTACATCGGTTAATTAGAATTTTTAACAATTTAATATCATGCATATGCTAATTATATATGATTATTAGAATTTTTAACAATTTTAAATCATTCACGTGCTTATTATATATTATCCACTTAATTTACTACAGAGAACAATAATTTTTCGAAGGTTTTGTCATTAATTTTTCGACTTTGAATAATTTTAATGCATTATTTACTATTTTAGAAACACATATGCAACGAAATTCAACATGCAGTGCTATTATCTTTAGTCCCGGTTCTTAACCCTAACCGGGTTTAAAAAGAATTTGAAAATAGCGGGAAAATATCTTTAGTCCCGGTTGGTGAGAACAACCGGGAGTAAAGATATCTTTACTCCCGGTTCGTAAGATCTTTACTCCCGGTTCAAGAGTAAAGATATCTTTACTCCCGGTTGAACTCACCAACCGGGAGTAAAGATCTAGGGGTATATATACTCCCGATGCGCCCTCGTCTTCTCCACCAACACTTAGAAGTTTTTCCTCCGATCGGCTTCAAGCTCCTTCGCCGCCACTGCCTAGGCATCCCCGCGCTGACGCCGCCGTCGTCTCTACCCATCGTCTCGCGGTCCTCGCCGCCTCCGCCGCCCACGCCGCCGCCGCATCTCTCGGGTGAGAGCCGCCGCTGCCTCTCTCTCTCTCCAAACCGCCGCCGCCTAGCTCGTTGCCGACGCCGCCACCGACGTAGACGCGCCAATGCCGACCCCTCCTCCGCTTGCCGCCGATACCAACCCCGACTTCCACGCGGCCGTCATATTAATTAGACTTAGCATATGTGAGTGTTAGAGATTGTTAGAGATTTAATATACGAAACTTAATTAGACTTAGCATATGTGAGTGTTAGAGATTGTTAGAGATTTAATATAAGATTATTAGAGGTTTAATATACGGAACTTAATTAGACTTATCATATTTGATTGTTAGAGATTTAATATAAGATTATTAGAGATGTAATATTCGAAACTTAATTAGACTTAGCATATATGATTATCTAGGGTTCTAATACACGACACTTAGACTTAGCATATATGATTATTTGAGTTTTAATACAAGATTAGTAGAGTTTTAATATTACGCTTAGCAAATATTTCTTCTATGAACAGATGGCTGATCGCGATGAGGAATAGATACTGTACGATACAATCGCAGAGGGAAGCAGCCAGTACTGGAACGAAGAAGAGGGGAACGAGGATCCAAACCAGTACTTGAACGAGGAGGGGAACGTGGAGAGGGATGCAGAGGGGAACGAGGAGGGGAACGTGGAGAGGGATGCGGAGAGAAACGAGGAGGAGGCTAGTGGAAGTCATCCCTCCGCTGGACAGAAGAGGGCACGCGCACAACGAGGTGCTGCGAAGAAGATAGAGGGTCGGCACATCATAACTGAGGTGGACGCAGACGGCCGACCTAGTGCCCCGGCAGAAGTAGCCAAGAATTTTGTACGCCACAGCGGTTGGGTTGTGAGGGATAACGTGCCTGTCAGCAAGGTGTACTGGCGCAGAACAAGGGCACGCGGGGATAATGAAAGCTTTGTCCCGGAATCAGAGAAAGAGATGCTGTGGACCACAATGCTCGAGACGTTCACGCTCCCTGCGGGTACGGAGAACATAGTGAAACAGTGGACTCTTAAGAAAATGGTAGAACAGTTCCAGAGCTTCAAGGGAGATCTGTACCAGAAATACATCCTGAAGGGGCAGACACCGAACTTCGACGTATTCCCGAAGCTAAGTGATCACTAGGACGAGTTCGTTGCTTACAAGACAGGTCAACAAGGCAGGCGATGATGCAAAGAAACAAAGAAAATGCCGCCAAGAAGAAGTACCATCACCACTTGGGGTCATGCGGCTATAGCGTCGCGATGCCGAAGTGGGAGGAGATGGAGGCAAGCTTGCTTCAGAGGGGTATCGAACCGGCCACCGCTAAATGGCCGGATCGATCAAAGTTCTGGTACTATGCTCACGGTGGAATGCTCAACCCAGTTGATGGCTCCTTGGTCTTCAGCGATCAGATACGCGAGGCTACGAATCGACTAACGGACGCAGTAGAAGCCTCTTCTCAGGGCACGTTCCGACCCGACAGAGAGAAGGACGAGCTGTCACTCGCCCTACAGACTCCCAAGCATCCAGGACGAACACGAGGGAAAGGCGTGATTCTCTGGAAGATTGGATTCAAGGAGGACATCCATACGTACAGGAGTCGGATGAGGAGCAAGAGAGATACCGAGGCGAAGATTGCAGATCTTGAGTACAGGGTATCGAGCTACGAGCTCAGCATGCAAGAGGAGGTGGCCCGGAAGGTGGATGAACCCATGGCAGCACATCGGTCACACGATCCCCAGCCGTACATACCTCCTCCAATGGTTAGCCCATCAGGCAATCGTAGCAGCTGCGCCTCAACGGGGCACGTAGGATCACATAGCATGGACGCCATGCAAACCCAGGACGAAACCACCTGCCCCGTTGATGAGATCACGCAACGGACACCATGTGAGCTGCATATTCCCTTCAAGAACTTATCAATCAAGGTATGCTCGATGTAATATATGATTTTTGACTCGTACGTTCCGCAAGTTGCTGCTTAGGTTGATTACTAATAGATAACCTCTCATCACGTGAAGGTGGCGTCGGGAATGGCCATCCCAACGGACATTTCAGGGACTTACCACTACAGGCCGATTCCAGCAGGATACTTCAGGGTCGAAGTTGAGCTTGTGGAAGCCGTGTACGAGGACCTCGAGTTGGACTACCCAGGAGGAGACGGTGAGACGCATCTACGAGACACAAGCCACGCCATTATACTATGGCGCAAGCGGTACATCATCCTCCCTGGGCGACAAGCGGCGTCTCGTGCACCATCTCCTCCGGCTCCGCCGTCTCCTCCTGCACCATCTCCTCCGGTTCCTCCGCCACGTCCTCCTGCACCATCTCCTCCGGCCCCTCCGCCTCCTCTGCCTCCACCTCCACCGTGTCCGCCTGCACCTCCCAAGACAAGGTCTCGCCAAGCTCCACCTCCTGCCAATACAAGGGCAACGAAGAAGGCCAAAGTTGACACCACCAAAAACAAGGAGCCGCCGTACGATTGCAGTCAAGAGGAGCTTGACGCTTATGTGGCAAGAGAAGTGAAGAGGCAACTCAAGCCTCAGAGTCCTGAAAAGAAGATACCTATTGACCCGAGCGTGAAGAATTTCTTCAAGGGAATGTCCACCGCAAACAAGGAGGCCTTAAAGCTATCGGACTATGACTAAACACTCAGGAAAGCCTATTACAAGAAGTCCAAACCAGTTCCTCAGCTTGGAGAACAACCAAACCAAGTGGTCGAGCCGTTGGTGACCAGCGAAGACTTTGGCATAACGGATTTCATTTCGGACACCAGTCTAACTATGGCTCAGTTGGTTGGAGGCGCACCAATCCCGAAGGCGGAAGTGGCATACAAGTTTGAACTCGGTAAACCGCTTGTCAGGCCTGAGCAGCTGCAGTCCCTACCGACACAAATGTACAAATTCCATGAACGGTACATGGAAATGAGCGCCAAGGGTAGAAAGATGTTCGGAGCGAGGATCAGAAACCCTGACTTCTTGCAAGGAGAAGATGTTCTATGGATCCATTTCAAGGATGTCTTCGATCTGTACCATCGGGATGTCCTCGACGTCTCTCTTCTGAGCGCATGGATTTTGTAAGTATCTTTGAGTTTGATTTGTTTCGTTCAATAATTAGCTCCTGGCATATATGTAAGCAATAATAAGAACATTCATTGTTGTAGAATGGAGATTCAAAGGGCCCGACGGCGGGGGGTTTACGATACTGGGTTCATCGACCCTCGGAAAATCAACACCGAAATGCTCGACAAGTATGAGAAAGACACAGAGGACAATCTCGTCCATCTCCTAAAGCAGCAGCATTTCAAGACGTTCATACTATTGCCGTACAACACAGAGTGAGTTTTTTTATTGTCGTTTGAACAAATTTCATTCCCATACATATAACATGTACATTCTGATATTTATCTCATCTCACGCATATTCCAAATTCCACTGGGTCCTGTTCTTTTTTGACTTGGACGCATGCAGAGTCACTGTGTATGACTCAATGAATAAAGAGGAGAAGGTTTTTGAGAAGATCTTCCAACTTATAGACAGGTAATATAATGCCATCTATTCCAAAGTCGCGGGACTCTGTTGCTATTATGTTGATCTCGTGTAATAATTAATTAATCATATCTTGCAACTGCACATGTAGGGCTTGGGATCGGTTCCGTCAATTGGTCCGCGGGACTTGAAAAGAAAAACTTGGACGGAGGTTTCATTTTCCAGTGAGTACATGCATGATCCAAAATTATATTGAATTGAATCTCTAATTACAGTTAATATAAAGAGTATATTAAATCTCTCATCGTTTCTCATGTAGTGTGCAAAGCAGGACCAGGGAACTAACTTATGCGGCTACTACTTATGCGATTATGCCCACTGCCTATCGAACCAAACATACACCACACGAGAGCTCGATGTACGTATACATAAACCATTCAAAATTTCATTGCGTATCGATTTGTTAAGTTGTTTATTAATTTCATATATTGATATGTCATTATTTTTCGAATGATAGCGTATTCACATGACGGAAAATCTCCCACACAAGGATTTTATCACGGCTGTTCAAGAACAACTGATGGGGTTCATCAACGAAGAAGTCCTTAATCCCGATGGTGAATTCTACTACGACGGATCGACAATCCATAACGTCGGTCATTCCTCTTCTGACGTAACGTTGGAGTCGAAGTCGTAGCTATAGCTAGCAAGCAAATGAATTGTACTATACATGCATGTATATATATATATATATTTACATATGTACGTACATTTACTTTAGTGTTAATATATATTTTGGTAACTTATATGCACATAAAATGTTAAGTGCTTTAAATTATAAATATGTGTGTAATATATGTATTTATACATATACACATACGTGCACATATACATATATATATATATATACATATATATATATACATACATATATATATACATATACATATATATATATAAATCAACCATGCAGCAAACAGGGCCATGCAAATAAAAAAAATGGTACACAGATCTTTAGTCCCGGTCGGTAGTCCCGGTTTGTGTTACCAACCGGGACTAAAGATCGCTATCTTTAGTCCCGGATTCGTAGTCCCGGTTGGACAATCGGGACTACAAACGATTTCTCCACCAGTGAAAATTTTAGGGTAAGATCTAAAGAGGCCCTGAATCGAGTTTTATCTAAAAATTTATACATGGTTATATAATATATACAGACGGACGTACGGGCCTGTGTGTATATGGGCAAGTGCCAAATGGTCGAGACATCACATGACCCCTAAAAATTTAGGGGCCCAAATTTTTAAGTTTCATTAATCTATGTCAGTGAATTCGATATGTTTCCGGTAGTTCTCCTCATTCTATTTATTCAAGTTTCCCCTCTCTTTCACTTCCACAAAATCGACTGGAACCGGATTAGGCTATGATAAATGTTCAATGATAATCATGATATATAATCCAAATTTCTATTTTGCAAAGAAAACAAATTTGTTCTATCAGGACGTAGTTCTTCCCAGACTAAGCTTAGTGAGATCTAGCGCCAATTGTTGGCCAATGAGCTATTCTTACTCCTTCAATAGCAGTGTATAGGCTAGATTTTTTTTAGATAATGGAATAGAGCATCTCGGTCTTTGTTCAAAGAGATAAAGCCAATTATTACAATCTCACACTCAAAATGAGTGAAGTTCAAAGAAACTTAAAGGATGAAACCAACCATCAAGAAGAAACAACCTAAAAACTGCCAACTCAAGATAAAGAGTACACAATTATTGAATTTTGTTTGTAAACCTCCATCCAAAATTGACAAAAAGTTGCATAACCGTTGTCTCAAGAATACGGCATGTAGCCTTTAAAAGCTCACTATCTTCCTCACACTTTTGTAGTTGTGCCCAAGATCGGAGCCAATGTGTTGCCCTGAAAACTACCTGCATATATGAAATAGATGGTGACTTGTCAAAAATGACATAATTCCTACTCAACCATAGAGCCCAACATATAGCAGATGCTCCTATAAGAACAAGTTTTCTTCTTTTTTTTGTCCACCCCCAGAAGCCAATTATCAAAAATATGAGATATACCATGAGGAAGGTAAAGACCAAAAGAAAACTGAACTGCTCTCCATAAAAACTTTGCATAATGACACTCCACAAAAAGATATTGAATAGTTTCATTTTCCATACAGAAACAATATCTCAAGCTACCATTCCAATTCCTCCTTGCCAAATTATCTTTAGTTAATACAACCCCTTTAAGCAAGTACCACATGAAGATCTTGATCTTAAGAGGCATCCTAAGTTTCTAAATAATCTTGTTTCTCTCAATATAATTATTGTTTATTAAGGCTAAATACATTGTCCGAACAGTAAATTGCCCATTTTGATGATAATTCCATCTAAAACAATCATTCAGTTGACTCAACTGAATATGCACAATAGAAGCACACAAGTTATGCCAATGTGCTAAATTCTGACCAACCAAAGCTCTCCTAAAAGAAACATTCAGCGGAACAGATCTCATAACATTAGCAATTGAAGAATTCTTCCTTCGAACAATGGCATATAGAGACAGATACTTATCTTTAAAAGCAACGTTACCTATCCATTTATCTTCCCAAAATCTAGTTTGTTCCCCATTATTCACAATCCAGGAACCCATATTCAAGAAAGTATTTTTAACTTTCATGAGACCTGACCAGAAATGAGAATCCCCTGCTTTCCTATCTACTTGAGTTATAGAATGGTTAGAGAGATACTTTCTTTTCAATAAGTTCTGCCAAACCCCTTGCTCATTTATTAACTTGAACAACCATTTACTCAAAAGACATTTATTTTGGATCTCTAAATTATGAACACCTAAACCCCCTTGGTTTTTGGGTTGACAAAGCAGTGTATAGCTAGATAGAGGAGCACAATATATATATTGATTGCTAGCTCGCTATGTGCATTGAGCAAAGGGCAGCTGTAGTGGAGTCTTCTCCTGCGTTGGTTGTCAATCGGCATATATACTAGGTATAAGATCTTTTTTGCCTAACAGTATCGAAAATCATAGAATTGGATGTAGGATAGAAATCCCATCATTTTTTTTATAAAGTACATAACATAATTGTATATAAGATTTATAATTATACATTGTACAAATTGAAGCTTACAGTATTGTTTTGGGAAATTTAATTGACTTTTTAAAACTCGAGAGTGGAGTTATTCACATTATTCTCATTCCACCTTAAATTTTATATAATACTTATCGGGATCCTACGTGAGATCCTGTTGATCTCATCATATCGTATGGAAAAATCATACTTAGGATGAGATATTTTGAAAATTGTGGTGCATGGGTAGGATGGGGATTGTTTCAGCTCGATAGGATTGTATACTATGATTTATATGGGATTGTTTCTCCCAATCAATTGCAAAATATTTAGCTTCAAGTGAAAAAGTAGGTCTAGCAATAATCTATTATACAATTATAGTCATAAAGTAAAGTAAATTAAATTGATTTTTTTGTTTATTGGTGTTTTCTAAAGTAGCTGAATGTTGGTGCCTTACTACCGATAAAGAAAATATACTATAATATGAGTATTACCTAAAAACATATTTTCTATTAAATGTGTTACCCATACTTCTATTATATGAAATATTCACCTTATTTAATTTTATGTGTGACTATCCATTTAGATCTGGTTATATTTTAATATAAAAAAGCTCAAGTAATTTAAGAATTTACAATGGGGCCAAATTCACCGTCTAATCTGCCACCACCACTACTGACATATTCCCCACGCATTGCAATAGGTCATTAAGCCATTACCATCATTTATTTTTTCCCTATATCATTTTTAATTTCTACATATATTTGTTATTGACACATGGGTCCTCTAACACTATACTATCATTTTTCTCTTCTCGCAAAAAAAAAAAGGGAGTTGGCGATGGGATGGTTGATATATATGTGAGCCATCTCGTCCACAATATCATTTTTCCTTCAAAAGAAATTAGAATAATGATGATGGCTACTTCTTCTTTCCATTATCACTGTTCTTTTGAAGAAGTACAGGGACGGTGTTTAGATCTAGGGGTGTAAAGTCTAGGCATGTCACATTAGGAATTATATAGAGTGTCGCATGGGGTATTCAGGCACTAATAAAAAAACTAATTACAGAATAATCCGTCAGTAAACCACGAGACGAATTTATTAACCTAATTAATCCACCATTAGCAAATATTTACTGTAGCACCACATTGTCAAATCATGAAACAATTAGGCTTAAAAGATTCATCTCGCAAATCAGTCGCAATCTGTGCAATTAGTTATTTTTAGCCTATATTTAATATTTCATGCATGTGTTAAACGTTCGATGTGACAGGATGAAAAATTTTAGAGTGGGATCTGAATAGTGCCATGGACAATAATATAAGGCTACGTCTTTATCTATATAGGTTATGCCTTTACGAGAACTAAGACGCAGGCCATGTTTACTTCGTGTGCCAAAATTTTTTTTAAGTATATGAGCACATATTTGAAATATTAAACGTAGACTAATAACAAAACAAATTACAAATTCCACCTGTAAACTGCGAGACGAATTTATTATGCCTAATTAATCCATTATTAGTAAATGTTTACTGTAGCATCACATTGTCAAATCATGGTATAATTAGGCTCAAAAGATTCGTCTCGCAATTTACATGCAAACTTTGGATTAAAAAAATTACATGCAAACTGTGTAATTGGTTTTTTTTCATAATTAATGTTCAATGTATGTAGCTAAATATTTAATGTGACGAAATTTTTAGAAATTTTAAGGGAACTGTACACTGCCGCGGTTGAGAAAAATCAACAGGAATTAAGTAGCAGTGTTGTGCTACATTAATTGCCGCGTACCTTGAAACGTACAGTAGTTGCCCGTAAGTACGAACCAATTGTAGCCAGGCAACATGGTGCTACAGGACTGCGGCCTCATCCGGCCGCAGCAATAAGCACACACATACACTGATACACATACCTGGCCCGCTGGCCGTCTTGATTATCATCGATCGGACGCTCTATATACACCCGCTGACACATACTGACATAAACCCTAATTTAAATCACCTCTCCTAGAATTTAATTTTTATTCTGAAATAAACTACTCACTCCGTCTCATAATATAGCAACATAATGCTAGATAGGACATATGTCCAAATATTCATTGTACTATAAAATACCACATCTAATCCTAAGTCGTTAGAATATTTTATGAGTTGAAAAGAGTCGTATCTTCACCCCTTGTTATATCTATTATCTTTGATATGCAAATCGAAAAAACATTATCCTTTAAAAACTTTTTACCTATGCACCCTCCAAAACTAGCTACTTTGTTTTATTAATTTGGGGGCTTTCGTCTTTTTTCCTTTTCTCCCTCTTGAGTATTTCTTGAGAAAATATATGATTTGATTTTTGTTGGAGCATAGGGAGTAAGTAGTGTAGTACTAGTAGTAATATTCTATATATGTAGAGAAACCTTGTGACAGATTAAATTAGCTCCGCATGAAGATGAAGATTTTAACTCGGTTTCTATTAGCATGTTTTTTAAACTACTAAACGACGTGTTTTGTGAAAAACTTTTTATATGAAAGTTGCTTTAAAACATCAAATAGTATATCTATTGTTTAATTTTATAATAACTAAAACTCAATTAATTATACGCTAATAGCTTTTATGTTTTGCGTGCCCTTATTTAATCTGAATCTGAATCTTTGAAAGCAGTATAAATGATACTCCCTCCATTTGAATTGGATCGATTCCACCAATTGTAATTATTCAACCAATAATTGGCTCTGCATGTATGTGAACCCAAGAGCCAGGCAAATACTCCTAGTTGCCAGTAAAATCGAAAGGCTTGCATTTATAAATCGTAGAGCCAGTCAGTCATTGCATGCGAAAACATTTTTGCCATAATTCCTACCTATTTCTGTGCCAACTCTCACTCACTTGCCAGGCCGTACGTGTCATGTGCCTGAGAAGACTGGTCGACGTACGTACACGCCATGCATGTCAGCCTGCCCTCCTGCGTCTTAATTTCCTACTCACTGCTACAGAAAACGACTTTAGTTAGGGTCGGATATTATAACCGACGCCGATTAGTTAGCTTAAGTTTTTTTTTTTAAAAAAAAGCAGCTAAATATACCGAGTACAAAGTCAAATGATTACAGCATCAGAATGAAGCAGCCAAATGAATCGATCGAGCAAAAAAACACTAAATGAATCTACTCCAACATTTAATCCAATGCTCCCTCCGCCATATAATAGTTATCATTCTAAATTTTTTAGGATAAATTAAGATTTAATATAAAAGTATATAATAAACCTCACATTAAATAATGCATGGTGAAAAATGAAATGGTTATTGAGGGTAAAATGGAAAAACATTTGAATAAAAAGTGATTGATGGGACAACTAGCACTCTATAGTGATAAGTATTTGGGGACAAAATTTAAATCCTAAAGAGAAAAGTATTCTGGGAATAGATCAAATCAAACAACGCACGGAAGTGAAAAAAAAAATCTTTTAACACTGAATCAATCACAAAATGTCACACAAGATCGATCGATGATAGCTAGAACAAAAATGACAGAATATCCGGCACCCGAACTCTCCCGCATGCATGTGTTGATCTGGAGATCGATTGACGAAGGAGGAGGAGATGGAGTCCAACGCCGCCAGATCGATCCGGCATGGGTGCCACCGCCGTCGATCCCCGTCGCGTACGTCTCTCAGGCATGCATGGCGCCGTCGCACCATGGATTTGCCTCAGATTATATTGCCGCTGCTCACCGCCACCGCTACTGGAGGCGGCTGCAGCTCGTCGTGCAAATAGAAGAGAGTTAAAGGGACGACACAGAAGGGGACGCAGGAACCAGGTGGAGGATCGTCCATCAGAGATGATGATGGATGAAACTAAGGATCTATACCTCTGATGATATCATATTGAGTTATATACACCGATCAATATTCAATTCAAAAGCTTAAGCTGATGAGAAAAGATGACAATTCACTTTATATTCCAACGGTACATCCACCGTTTCTGATCACTAGAGGTAGTCGAGTTTCGTCGTGGATGCGAACCGACGCTGTACAGAGGCAGGACGTACGTGTACGTACCACACCGGCGCATATAGATGCGATGCGGACGTTAATTCGTACGACATGTGTACATCTGTGTATAGATACGATCTGACCATACGTACTCACGCGTCTGTGTACACGTACGTACAGTGGTGGCAGTACGTACGTATACAGACGCGTGACACGTCCCGGAGAAATTTTGCTAGCTACTCCCTCCGTTTCATATTATAAGGCTTAGTACGTACGTGTACAGACGTGTGACACGTCTCGGAGAAATTTTGCTAGCTACTCCCTCCGTTTTAAATTATAAGGCTTTCTAGTATTGCCTATATTTATATAAATGTTATCCAGATTCATTAACATCTATATAAATATGGATAATGCTAGAAAATCTTATAATATTAAACGAAGGAAGTAGGCACAAAGGCAGCAACGAAAGCTGCATGCGTGTCCGAGTCCACACAAATCTATGTGCGTGTCCGCACATCTACGGGTACGATGCATTCATATGTCCACATTGTGAAAAGAAAAAAAGAAGACAAACAAACGAGTACATAAATATGTACTTATATAGTACTAGGTCAATCAAGTACCAAAAATTTCTTTTATCCCTGAATAGTTATTAACATTTTTTTATTTACAAGCAAACAAGTTCAAATTACACTTATACAAATTGTAACAATGTTAACAAATGCAACCATGAAATACATATATATAATAGTTTGTTACTTTTGTCGTACAAGATCAAATTATATTAGTTTTAATTATGTTTATTACAGCTTATAGAAGTCTATGGAGTAACATGTCTAATATTAACTTATCTTGTCAATTTTTTTAAAAAATAATAATAATAACTTTCAAGTACATGAAACAATGAGAAGATATATCGTATGAATCGAGGGATGAAATCACAAAAATCCATCTCCCAATTATTAAGTATGTACCGCCTAGAAGCAGAAACAGAGATTAATATATAGATTTTGATGAGAGCTACAGGAGGAGTGTGCATACGTGGATGTGGATCCTTTCCTACAGTGCAGAGGGCCACAGTGAAAAATGCAGTACTCGTACTGAAGCGAAAACACTAAATCCCACAGTCCCGGTTTTACTACTCTGCAAAGCGCTGTGTACGTACGATTTACTGTGTAAGGTTAACGTAGCACACAGTTCATTTGATATATGAAGATCCAATAGCAAAAAAACATGCCTAATGCACGTCTACCGTCCTCTGCATTTTCTTGTTCCGTGCATATGCATGCTTGTGATGGATGGCACAATGAGCTGCATGCTATTGTCTCCGATCCCTCTCCTTTATGATGCCCTGGTGTGCCAAATCTTTTAAGAACTGAACGCAGCAAGAGGGAGGCCCCCGCTGTTAGAGCCAAATCTTTTAGCACTCTGGATTTAGGATCCTGCTTCCTGCATGCCCCATATTATTAGAATTCAGACATGGTAGCTCGTATTTTGCGCAGCTTCCTTAAATCTCACAGCATTTGTGCCGTACGATGTACTGCACTGCCTCCTTACTCGTAGAGAAAGTCACTCGTAAAGAAAGTCGCTTTGTACAACGACACGGTTTTCAAAACACAACTTTGACTTCTTATTTCTATAAAAATATTTATTGAAAAATAATATATGTATACTTTTATTAAAGTATTTTTCAAGACAAATCTATTCATATAATTTTTATATTTTCAAACTCAACAACTTAAGGAGTTATTTATGATTTATATTCCCAAGGTTTGACTTAAACATTGTCCTAAATGACTTCCTTTACGAGTACGAAGGGAGTACACTATATCTGGACAACTTCACCTTCCTAAAACCAGTAATCATTCCGTCCCAAAATATAACAATTTTTTGTCTTTAGAATTTATCTCAAAATATAACTTCTTCATCAACATTCTCTTCTCAACCTATCACAACCCTCCACCATTCAATTCTCCCACCTACCTCTACTTCTTAACCAATCACAATCTTCCACCACTTAATTCCACCTACTGATTATTTTCTTAATAATCGTGTCCAACTCTAGAACTTCTTATATACTAGGACGGAGGTAGTAACATATATTTTACACTTTAAATTACATCAAATAAAAAAAATCATCAACTGCAAACTTATAGACCACATCGAGCTCTACAACTATGATGAAAAACTAAAAAAGATTTAAAAAATAGATCTGAGAGTTTGTAGTGAATATTTAGACCACTAAAATGATCTCAAATAAAAGAAGTTAAACTACAAGGTTATCGATCTCGTTGAGGGATACAACTTTTATACAAAGTTTGACATCATCCGACTTCATATGAAAATGTTGTGGCTTTTAATATAGAACACATACCCATCCAAGGCCGTTTGAAAAAACTCAAAAATTTCTTTCCATGAATGGATCTAAGAGTTTGTAACAAAAATTTAGCCGCCTAAACATTGTTAAATGAAAAGGTTTTCAGCTACAAAGTTATAAAGTTATAGATCTTGTCGAGGACTATAATTTTCATAAAATGATTGTCATCTTCCGAATTTGTATTTTTTTTTAAAGGATCACCGGTAAAAATATATTTTTATCAGCTCTAGCTCCCTTGAACCACCATTAAAATCATTCCATTTTTATAAGTGATTGTCTTAAGAAACTGCGTGTAAAAATCATGAATATGCGAGGGATTCTTTAGAGAAACCACCCGCAAAATTAAACCTATTTTTATAGGTAGTTTTCTTAAGGAACCAACTGAAAATAGGTTCTCACGGACGATCCATGACCCTAAGATTTTTCTTTTAGCTCTCGTATGGAAAGATAATACTGCGTGTAAAAATGATTTTTTATAGTAGTGAACTAATAGCAGACGTACATGCATGCATGGCCCTGAATATCCACATGCAGCCATGCGAAGACAAAGATCACGCGATAATTCAATCTAGATACTTAAATTATCACACAAGCGTGTGCACGTATATATGCACCATATAGCATGCAGCAAACTTTCGGGAGAACCTTTTGGGAAGAAAACGCAACCCTTCTTTTTTACCTTTTTTACCTTTTGGAGGGAGGTTCTGGGAGAAACTTTTCTGCTCAATTGAGCCAGATTTCATGATTTGAAAAATCATAAACTACAGCACCAACTCCCTCCACACCTCCCCACCGCCCAAAAGAAAATAGGAAAATGTACGAATTACCCTCACGAACTATCGCGGTCAACTGAATTACCCCCCTAAACCACAAAACTGGACATCCTTCACCCCCCAACTATGCAAACCGAACAAATAACTCCCACCCCCCTCCCTACCTCAGCTCAATCCGTGGTGGTTTTGGTCCTACATAGCAGTCCAGTCAGCAATTCTTTTAATAAAAAATGGTGGGCCCCACCTGTCAGTTCCCCACCCCTCTCTATCTCTCTCAACTCTATCTCTATTCCAATCTCTCCCCTCTCTCTCTCTCTCTCTTCTCCCTCCCCTCACCAGCACGGCAGCACCGAGAATGGCGGCGGGCGGGCGAGGGTGGCTGAGACGGAGGCGGAATGGGTGGCTGGTGGCGGACATGGGCGGCTAAGACAGAGGTGGAGTGGGCAGGCGGCTAAGGCGGAGGCGGGCGCTGGCGGCGGCAGCGAGTGGCTAAGGCGGAGGCGGGCACTAGCGGCGGCAGCGGGCGGCTAAGGCGGAGGTGGAGCGGGCGGCCGGCAGCGGAGGCGGAGCTCACCAGGGTAGCCGATGGCGGAGGCGGAAGACGCTCCCCGACCTCTTGGTCCTCATCGACAGATGACGCGGCCGCCACGGGTGGGGCGGCGATGCCTCCTTCCTCTCCTCCCACTGCAACCGCGTGTCACCATTCTACTCGTCGTCGTCGTCCATGCCCGGAACATGCCATCACGCTCCAAGCCTAGCGGCGCCGCGTGCGCACGAGCAGACACTTGGCGGCGGCGACAGCGACCGACGACGCCGTTGAGGAGGGCAGCGGCCGCGGCGACGCGGGAGCAGGCGTGTGTGGCCAGCGGTCCAGCTCCGGCCCTTGTTGTTTCCTTCCCACGAGCTCCAGCTCCGCTGCCGCTGCAGTCGCCCCGTGTTCCCCTGCTGCCTCGTCGCCCTCCCTCCCGCCGCCACGTGGTTGCCGAAGCCAAAACCGCCGCCGGCACTGCCCTACCTCCCGCCGCCACGTTGCCGCCCTCTGCCGTCACCGCCACATGCCGCCGTGCGCGCCGAGAGAGAGAGTATATATGATAGGTGGGCCCACCATTAAAAAAAAGAGAAAATGCTGACTAGATTACCACGCGTACGCCACGTAGGACAAAACCGCTCTCGATTGGGTCGAGAGGGGTAATTCGTCTGGTATTGAAAGTTTAGGGTGAGTGATGTCTGGTTTTTGGGTTTAGCCGTTTAGGAGATAATTCTATTAACTGCGATAGTTCAGGGAGATAATTCATACTTTTTCCAAGAAAATATATGAGTGTTATTTTTTACCAATCTTTTCTTGGAGTGATTAATTTGCTTGCCTCTCCAACATTGTTTTATTCTAATGTTTTGTTTCTTCAACAAGAAAGATAAAACAATTTAATGTATTCATGCAGCAAAGAACTACGTTAACGAGTTGTCCATCGGGTGTCTTCGTATTTAGGTGCATGCTTAAGCTTATACCGGTGGGATTTCGTTGAAAAACCATCTACGTATCAGGTTGAACTCATGATATCACAAACTAGACCTTCGCAATTCAGATCACGTCATCCCCCAGCCCACTGTTTCTCCTCTAAACTCTCTTGCTGGCTAACATGTCAGTGTGACAAGACGTCTATCACGACCTCCAGATAATGGCGTGCATGTACGCCTACAAGCTACATGCATGCATGGCCCTGAATGTCCACATGCAGTCATGCGAGGACGAAGACTATCCGATAATATTTTAATCTCATCTAATAAACCTTCCAATTATTCGATACCTTCCTAAATAAAATTATTCATGTAGCCTAGTGATTAGAGTGACCTGAGTAGTACCCCAACGTCCTGAGTTCAAATCTCATATGGAACGAATTTTAGATTGGGTTGTTTGCGGGGCTAAGTTCCCTATTTCAATGGCCGTATATATCCGGTTGGATGTAGAGGCCGGGTAAAAAATACCCTTCTCTAAAAAAATAAAATAAAATTGTTCATGTTGTCGCATCGCATCGAATGTTTTGAACACATATACGAAGTATTAAAAATAGAAAAAAACAATTACACAATTCACCAGGAAATTATGAGACGAATCTTTAGCCTAATTGTGCCATGATTTGACAATGTGGCGCTATAGTAAACATTTGCTAATGATAGATTAATTAGGCTTAATAAATTTGTCTTGCAGTTTTCTGGCAGAATCTGTAATTTGTTTTATTATTAGACTACGTTTAATACTTCAAATGTGTGTACGTATATCCGATGTGATATGCAGTGCCAATTTTTTTTTTTTTTTTTGCCAACTAAACAGGACCAGAAAATCTACACCATACAGATCATATGCAGCTAAGCAGCTAAGCTTACCTCTCTACTACTACATACTTTTGTTATCCTCCAACCTCCCCAAACACCCCCCCCCCCCCCCCCCTAAAAAAAAAAAAGACCCTAATACATGCATGCACAGTTAAGCAGGCAAGCCGGCAGATTTGTATACATCGCGTCCAGACCTCTACATGTCCTTAAAACCCAGCGTGTGTCGTATCCCCGAGGCCGAATGAGACGCAGCCACAGCATCTATACGGACAGTGACAAGTCTAGAACGTTCTTTAGCACAACTGCAAGATAATATTATCTAGGTTGGTTGATATATATAAGTTAAATATACATATGGGCGTGTATTGAGAAATGCCCAGGAATCTTCCAGCTAGCTCCACAAGATGGTGGGCTAGACGATCTGGGTTCAAAGCCTCACCCCTTCTAATTATTTGATATTAGTTCCTTCCGTAATATTTAAGTTTTTTTTTATATGGGCGTGTATTAATCTGCTAGCTGATCAGGATTGAGACATTGATAGATATTGTAGTTTATGTGAGGAGGGGAAAACTAGCTACTGAGTTAATCTCATTTGATTAAGCTTAGAAAGTACATGTCTTAGACGTGATAATTCTTCTTTCAGGGCATGCATATATATCAGGTGAAAAAGGCATGCTTACTTGAATGGCAGGCAGGCAGCATTGCCCGTAGTTGCTGCTGCTGGCCGGACATATGAAGCTAGGATTCTCCTTGTCTATAGGACGAAACAAAGGAAGATCGCGTCAACTATATATGATTTTGGTTTATGGAGGATATATTGTGTATATATGCAGATGCATGCATTAGTTGTATTTAAATTACATGATCGAGCTGAAAAAATAAATGGTGCAGGATCGAGCTGTTTGGATCATATATGTCAAATATCGATGCATGGATAGAGAAAATTAAATAATAGGCAGCTGATATAAATAGTTCTCTATCGCATACAGTTGGCTATGCATCCCATACAACTAGACAAGCACTGTGCATACAAAACATATATATATATTTTTTTAGATAAGGGTATTTTTTACCCGGCCTCTACATCCAACCAGATATATACGGCCATTAAAATAGGGAACTTAGCCCCACAAACATATATACGGCCATTGAAATAAAGAACTTAGCCCCACAAACAACCCAATCTAAAATTCGCTCCATATGAGATTTGAACTCAGAACCTTAGGGTACTACTCAGGTCACTGTAACCACTAGGCTACACATGTACATGTACATGTATAACTATCTGTATGGGAGAAACATATGTACAAGTCGTATGGGAGAAAAAGACGTATATATACCTCTGAAAAAATATATAGATATAGCCTTTGCCTCTGAAAAATATGTGTTTCTGAAAAAATGTTTATTAACCTTTGCCGTTTGATACTATGTTGACTATAGATATAGCCCAACTCACCTTTTCCTGTTCCGTTTGAAACAAATGTGAGCAGCCCGTAACTTGCTTTCCCACAAACATTTCCAAAACTAGTCAAAAACTGACGGTTGTTTCCCTCTTTCACATCATGGAAGTATTTGAAAAAGGGCTTGGCGAAAAAGTATTTGAAAAAGGCAAAAATGATTTGGTCACGCTGAAAAATTATGACTTTAGCTTTATACCATAGAAAGTTATGGGTACACTTTAATGCCACTAAAGAGATCATATTATTCAATTTTATGCTATTCCATTCACTAATATTAGAAGTAGGCATGCCTTAGAAGTATGTCTTGTTTATCTTTTTTCATGAAACCCACTAAACAAAATAACACCCTTATCGCACTGTTAGCCACTCTCCGTTCACTATGAACACTATCACTCTCTCAAAGCACATAACAGAATGGTATATCTTTATTAATATAAAAGCAATGTCATTCTCCTTCCGTTTCCTCCCACCGCAAGATCGAACCAATAAAGAAACTCCTAGCCCATCCCCAATAAGGACCTTGAAGCCCATTCCATTGGTATGGACTGTTACAATGCACAATCAGGCTTAGTAACTGGAAAAATGTAAAATTTGAGTGACACACTAAAGTGCAACCATGTTTTCCAATGGTAATGGTATACTATGAACCTAAGGTGATGATATTTGTGTGTAACAAACTAATCAAAATTTCCCTCCAAAACTACTGTTGATTAGAATGTCCATTTTGTGAAGACTTTGCATTTCTCCAAGTATTGGACAGTAGAACTACTGTCCATGAGTCAGTCTAGCTACGTACCCAGATTATGGCAGCTATCTATTCGTCAGAACTCAGGAGTGCAACTTGCAATATGGTGGGGAGTGTTCACACTTCACAAAATTCAGATCATCTGCGCGGAATCCAATATACAGACTGCTGCTGCTCCTACACGGTAGTAGAGCAAGTTTAACAACTATTGGCTTTAAATTATTTATAGTCAATTTAATAGCTAATTTATACAATAGTTTTCTATTGTTTGATCCTATCTATCATGCACACATGTATCTTGGAATCTGTGCTACAGCTAGCTATAAGTTTATAGCCCGCTGCTTTTATCTATCCTCTTTTATCTTCTTAAAATATATTTATAGCTGATTTATAGTCTGCAATTGTACATGCTCAAACTCCACTAGCGTAGAGAGCAAACAAAAAGCAAGCTAGCTAGGGCTGCATGCGAGGGAACAGCGGCCTAGCTCCATTTTGGTCAAGGAGACCGCCCATAGGACCCCATGAAACGCCTCCACGTTGTCGACCATTACTACTCACACCTCCTCCTCTTTAGATTCGCAAAACAAGGCTAGATTTTAAAGTTTTCCCTACTTTGCTCTTATCCCTAAATCACTCTCTTTAAATTAATCAAACTCATCTTGGCCTTTGTGCTCTCCCTCTATCTCCTCTCTCCTCTCTAGTTCTTGGACGTATTCGTTCCAGCCCAGCAATTGCATGTAACATTAATTCCAAAATGCACAAATTGTGGACAGCTGAGAGAGAGAGAGTAGCTAGCAGTCAGCCACTCATGTTACTCAGCAGTGTATGTCGCACATTCAACTTCATTCCAATCTATATATAACACACACTTGGGTATTCTCTCCTTAGCACAACACTGGTCTACATCGATCAATAGCTTTATAGTTATCCTTCCCTCTCATAAGCTCAAACAAACACTGGTCAAGTGCTCTTCAAGATCGGCGCATCAATCATATCTATCGCCATGGACATGGACATGAGCTCGGCTTATCCTCACCATTGGCTCTCCTTCTCCCTCTCTAACAACTACCACCATGGCCTCCTTGAGGCCCTCTCTACCACATCTGCACCTCCACTTGGTAATATATGAGCATCTCAAATAATGCACTATTCATAATCTTTCATGTGCATGCATGTTTGCTAAACTAATGCCATGTGGATTAGTAGGGCATGCATCTGTGTTCATCATCACTGAGTATCATTTTTTTTCTGTGTTTTCTGGTGTAGGAGAGGAGGGGCCAGCGGAGGGCGCGCCGAAGATGGAGGATTTCCTCGGCGGCCTAGGCGGCGCCGTCGCCGCCGCTCCGGCAGCTGCCCCGGAGGATCAGCTCGGCTGCGGCGAGCTTGGAAGCATCGCCGCCGGGTTCTTGCGCCGGGAGAACGCTGGCGGGGTGACCATCGCAATGGCGACCGACGCGGCGGCGGAGTTGGCCGATCCGGCGAGGAGGACCGCCGAGACGTTCGGGCAACGGACGTCCATCTACCGTGGTGTCACTAGGTACTGTATATATATTTTGCGATAACACATGGATCCATAGAGATGATCTATCTAATCTAGCTACTCGATCGATCCCAGCTCTCACAGCGCTCAATTAGCTAGGTGCATGCATGCATGTAGTTAGTTATACTACTAGTAGTACACTAATAACGACACTATAGTTGTTTGTGCATGGTTAAAATGTCATTTTAACTTATAGCTACAGATAATCATGCAAGCATGAAGCATGACAATGAGCTGAAATAATACGATGAACAAGTCTTTGATAAGGGATGTTGGGTATTGGGAAAATGCATCAGGCACCGGTGGACGGGGAGGTACGAGGCGCACCTGTGGGACAATAGCTGCCGCCGGGAAGGCCAAAGTCGCAAAGGCCGCCAAGGTTTGTGCATGCGTGTCATAACCCATGCATATCCAAACAAATTAATCTGCAAATTTTAGCATATGGACGTTACATTGTTGATCACTAATTAACATTTTTACCTGCTTTTCTCCAACCTAATTTCTCACCTGTTGGCGGACCGCCGGTGATGATACTCCATCAGTCTACTTAGGTATGTCGTCATTATTTGCAACATCTATATATCTTAATTAGTTAGTTTCTTTTCCATTCGTTCACCTTGAGACTTACTGTAAAAGTTGGGGGATTAAACAAAACTTTCAGGAGGTTATGATAAGGAGGAGAAGGCCGCAAGAGCTTACGACCTCGCCGCCCTAAAGTACTGGGGTCCAACCACCACGACGAACTTCCCTGTAAGTACTTGTTGCAACAGTCAACTTATTATTGCCAGCCCCATCAATTAATACATTATTCGATCTTTACATATATGGCATGCATGTATGCGCTTATCCTGGTCGCTGATGAGATAGTAGAGTACTAGTTATATACAGTCAACGTTCATACATATATTATACGATATACTCCCTCCATCTGTTTTTGATAAGACATATTTCCAAATCTGAAAATTTTATTTTTGATAGATATATTTCAATCCAACAACATATCATCTTAATAACTTTCTCGGATTTAATACGTGACTTTTTATTCTTCCACACAAGATTGGCTATATGGGCATCGAGAAATATAAATATTAATGAAACGCTTATTTATGAAAAATAAACATGTTTAAATAGATGATAAGTAAAATTATTTATCCTTGGTCTATATATGCCAAGATAAAATATTACTGTCAAGAAGTAGATGGAGGGAGTACTACGATACGTGTACTCGTACAGTCGTACTTACCTAGTGATTAATTAACTGCACCGATCGATGACTGTAGGTTGCCAACTACGAGACGGAGCTGGAGGAGATGAAGTCCATGACGCGGCAGGAGTTCATCGCGTCGCTGCGCAGGTGAGACGAAAACAGTAGTCATCCGGAAAGTTTATTTATTTATTTTTTATTTATTTTGGAGAAGCAGCAGTAATCCAGAGAGTCACATGCTTAGGAGAAACAACCCTTTTCCACGTACACACCTTGCCATACGCGTGTACGCGTGCGTGCACGTACGGCTGCGCACTGTTTTACTGTTCTCACACTTGTCACATGTTGACCTCATTGTGTGGGTTCCTACTCTGTTTTTTTGTTTTTTCAGGAAAAGCAGCGGCTTCTCAAGAGGGGCTTCCATCTACAGAGGAGTAACAAGGTATAAGATTGATCAGAGTTAGCCACTCGGAAATAATATGATAGTATCAAGTTGTATCATTCAGACAGTTCGAGATTGCTATGAAATGTATTCTACTAAACCCTCAAATAAATAAAAACCCATAAAAATTGGATCTAAAAGTTTAGTAAATTTATGAAAATATTACAAGAGATAGATACAGGCATAAAAAATACATTCACACTAAATCTTAAGTTTAAACTCAATTTTATTTTTACTAACAAAAATAAAAAAAATAGGTGAATAGTAAGAGGACACTATTCATCTAAAATTTATCTTTTTTATTCTTTCAAATGAAGTAGAGTTTACATTTGAGATTGGTATGAATGTTCATGCCTAGATCTAATTGTTTTGTGAATTTAGAGAAGTTTTAGATATTGTTTTCATGTATTTTCATTTATTTGATGGTTCGTACCGGATATTTTTCTATTTTATTGGACGTATCTAGTGAAAACCCATAAAAAAAATCGACCAAAAATCTTTGTAAATTCATTAAAAAAAACTGAAATAGGTAGTCACCAAATAACTGAAAATAACGGTTATACCAAATCTTAAGTTCAATTTCAATTTTACTTGGGACTAAAAAAATGACAAATTTTGGGACAGTAATCACCCTTCCCTTCTGTCCCCGTATCCATGTATAAAAGACCGCTTCCAGAAAACAAACCGGTACAACCAAAAAAACTGGCCAGCCCAGAAAAAAATTAAACCTTTTTTTCTCAAATCAAATTAAACCACGA
The DNA here is from genome assembly GCA_000338895.3 of Oryza meridionalis. Taxonomy (NCBI): domain Eukaryota; kingdom Viridiplantae; phylum Streptophyta; class Magnoliopsida; order Poales; family Poaceae; genus Oryza; species Oryza meridionalis. The sequence goes on from CM002529.2 coordinate 27,444,951, forward strand.
TCTCTAAATCCCGTTGTATCACGCGGGCATGCGACTAGTTTGGGGAAAAAATTTTACAAGTTGTAGTATTTGAACTCTAGTATCAAGTTGCGGCATTCAGAGCCGCTCCTCTTTTTTTTTTTCTAATCAAAAAAAACTGTGACAATCCTAATGTTTGGAGTGCAGACATCATCAGCACGGCCGGTGGCAAGCGAGGATCGGCAGGGTGGCCGGAAACAAGGACCTGTACTTGGGCACTTTCAGTAAGCTAGCCTCGACGACCTTTTCAAATACATATACACAAACGCTACAAGACCATTGAGATGCATGGTTGTTGGCAAATTTTCCTAAATGTCCCATGCACCGTGCGCAGGCACGCAGGAGGAGGCTGCCGAGGCGTACGACATTGCCGCTATCAAGTTCAGGGGGCTCAACGCCGTCACCAACTTCGACATGAGCCGCTACGACGTCGACAGCATCCTCAACAGCGACCTGCCGGTCGGCGGCGGCGCCGCCACGCGCGCCTCCAAGTTCCCCTCTGACCCATCGCTGCCGCTGCCGTCGCCTGCCATGCCACCGTCGGAGAAGGACTACTGGTCCCTCCTTGCCCTGCACTACCAGCAGCAGCAGCAGCAGCAGTTTCCTGCTTCTGCATTTGACACCTACGGCTGCTCCTCCGGCGTGAACGTGGACTTCACAATGGGGACAAGCAGCCACAGCGGCAGCAACAGCAGCAGCAGCAGCGCCATATGGGGCACAGCCGCCGGCGCAGCGATGGGAAGGCAGCAAAACGGCGGCAGCAGCAACAAGCAGAGCAACAGCTACTCCGGTAACAACATTCCTTATGCTGCAGCAGCAGCTATGGCTTCTGGATCAGCAGTCGTCTACGGGGGCTCCACCGGTAGCAACGGGACACGGGTGGCGAGTAACACGAGCACGGCTCCCCACTTCTACAACTATTTGTTTGGGATGGAGTAGGTGAACTTACTGGCTCTATTAGCTTCATTAGCTGAAACGAGTGGTAGGCCTAGGACTGACATGGAACTGATCAAAAGTTTTGGCTGCTGATGCATGCAGGAATGCAATGCAATGCATCCTTCAGATTATTCTTTTCCTTCCCTGACATAGTCCTGTAGCAGAGAAACTCATGTATCACCAGTGCTTCCAATTCAAGCTCCTTTTTTTAACTAGTTCCATTGTCAGCTACTCCATTTGTGTCATATTATAAGTCATTTTGATTTTTTTCTAGTTAAATTTCTTTAAATTTGACCGAGTTTATAGAAAAATATAGCAACATTGTCAACCCAAACAAACATATTATCAAAATATATTCAATATTACATTTAGCGAAACTAATTTGGTGGTGTAGATATTGTTAAATTTTTCTATAAACTTGTTCAAATCTAAAGAAATTTGACTAGAAAAAAAAATCAAAATGATTTATAATATGAAACAGAGGGAGTACAACATACGTGTTTTCGAAAATGTGTGTCCATCTATATGAAAGCGTTTCGAATTTGCATGCCAGGTGAATAACAGTAAAAGAACTTTCAAGATAATTAGATAATGGTGCATACTTGAAGTCAAATTTTGTGGCAGGGGAATCCGCCAGGGTTCGGAATAGTGTAGAACTGTAGATACCCTGAAGAATCACCTGTACAAAATTAGACGGACATATAGCAACATTAGATATATGAAATTAAATATATCAGTAGGCTGAAGAAGCACGTGTAACACAAACAGTAATGATAAAAAAATCATTTACACATTCAACAGCAATGATCCCCATACCTTGAAGGGAATGTACGGTGGAGCGGTGAAATGCATTCAGATCGGAAAGAACATCAACGGTGAAAGAACTCGGCTGGGCACTGCATAATTGGAATTAAGCACAATAGAATCAGTCAGCAAGGACAATTAACTATCCTCTGCACCCGCAAGACAATCTTATCCAAGGCACACGATAACAATCTCCTGCAACATCAAAGGACATGTCTCATTATCTAAAAAAAACAAAGGACATAGCTTAGTCTTATCTGATTCATATTTATATACTCCATGTCCCCTAATATAAGGGATTTTGACATTTTACTTGCACTGTTTGACCATTCGTCTTATTTAAAAAATTTTAAAATTATTATTTATTTTATTTGTGACTTACTTTATTATCCAAAGTACTTTAAGCACAATTTTTCATTTTTTATATTTGTACAAATTTTTCGAATAAGACGAGTAGTCAAACAGTGCAAGTAAAATGTCAAATTCTTTATATTATGGGACGGAGAGAGTATATATATAATGCCAAATTGTCAGTATATATTAGTGAAGTTCACAAATCTTACTCTATTTCAACTGGTTGAACCAGCAGGTGGCGTCGCTGTGAACTTATTAATACTTTCAGAATTTGATGAAAAATGCAGAAGGAGCCACCAAGTGTCACCTGCAATGTTCTCTTGTCAAAAAAGCATAAAGCACACAACAATAGGAAATAGCTGCATGCAGATGATATTAGTGTTAATGATCTCATTTTCTCTGTAAATTTACAGGAATTAATCAGTACATGGAATAAAGTGAAGTGTTGATCCCACATGGGATCAAAGGACAAGCAGTACTACAACCATTAAGATGCCAAGTCTAGCTAGCTTTCAAGATTCTTACTGGGGACATCGCACGCATTTGTAGAATATCTAGCCCATGAGGACCTAAAACTACTACTTAATTCACTCCTTTTGATAAGCTTGCTGGGGGGACTAATGCATGAAGACGCAACCAGCGCTAATTACCTCCCTAACTATCTCTCTCCCTCTCTCTGCAGTTGACCAGTCAAAAAATGAGGCTATGATCAAGTATGGGACTATATGTACAGCTAGTAACTTGTTCCATATTTCCACATGTTAATACCATTGGACCAAACTGTTTTCCTCACAACTATCTACAAACTGGAACCACGTTACCTCACGCATGGCTGCAGGTTTGCATGCCTTCCTTCTTTCTATACTTGTCCCCCTTTAGTCTCACAAATCCTAGCATATCTCTCTTAATTTACTACAATCAACAGCTCCTTCAATGTACATAGAGACAACAAGACAATCCTTTGACCAAATAGCATAATCCAAACAATGGTTACCAGAGGTAAAGTAAAGCTGAAGAAAAGGGAATAGTTACTGCCAATAACATCATAATGAGGGAAGAAGTAACCAAAATGGTATTATTAAACCTGATCACATAGGACTGTGCGTTACAACAACTTGCAAGGTATCAGCGTGCTGAATTATTTACAGATTGGCGTAAATCCAAAGGCTGTGTCTAATTTCTAACAACCAAGGCTATGCACTGGTTACAAGGACCCTTGGAGAATTATATCAGACGAGGTGGTATAGGGTGGACCAAGGTGCAACATTAGGGCAGTAATCTTAATATCAGAAATCAACAAGAGATTTGAATTGAATGTTCATGCATGTTGACATATTTGAGTTTCAAGTAACTACCAGGAAATGCAAAATATAACTTATATAATTATTTTACTGAAAAGCACTGTCAACCCAACATTTTCTAACGAAAAAACATTATGGAACCCTATACTGTATAAAAAATTAAACTTTGACCAACTGACAACAGCCAGCAAGACAAAACTAAAACGGCTATCTGCTAAATATACTTTAGGATGTCTTTTTTCGACATAAACAGATTCAGACCCTTCAGATTCTCTCATTACTGCTTTTGCGTTCCAACACTCCATAAATTAAGGCAGGTGAACCCTTTTAGCTAAGAAAAAGATGATTGGCAAAGTGGGTCACTAGTCAAATACAGCACTGTAAAAAGGTCCTTCCTTTGGTTGTATGTGCGGAGCCTTTCCCTTGGTTTTAGAAAGAGTTGTTTGTTGGTTGCCCCTTTTGTCATGTTTCACATTTGTAATTTGTAAGTTCTGCCGGCACTGGAATTTCAATTGAGTGGCTCTCCAACCATCATACAAGCTGTACTCCAAAAAGGCACTGATGTATCAAACTATAATTAGGAGATTAAAATGGTGTCAACATGCCATGTTTCCGTCACTTCATCTTTCATCTTAAAACCTTATACTACCTCTGTTTCAGGTTATAAGACTTTCTAGCATTGTCCACATTCATATAGATGTTAATGAATCTAGGCACACCTATATGTCTAGATTCATTAACATATATATGAATGTGAGCAATGCTAGAAAGTCTTATAATATGAAACGGATGAAGTATCTATTTTCTTGGATCAAATTTACATGAACATGCTAAATGCAAGCATAAATCATGCAAATGTATTCATGCGTTTGAATAGATACTCGTTGAGTAATTGTATAAGAAGAAGGAAACAACACCGGAAAATTAAATTCAAAATTAGTAGAAACTACACATAAATAAGTAAACAAGACAGCAATCCAAACTTCCCAGGATGAACAGAGTCAAAGATTCAAAATAAGTGAACTGAAAAGTTCCAAACCAAATGACATCTTATAATAAGATTCAACGACATTCTAGTGTTACCTTTCCGCACTAGGACCAGGATGTAAGTGAAACATGTGCATTTTGTTCATGGGTCTTAATAATGTACCGGCGCGTGCCTCATGCAAGACAAAGATTATACATTAGATTAACCAGCTATTAATCTATAGTCAGAATTGCTAGAAGAATCTCAGACGCTTGTGCTTGATTTTTTGTTAATTGACTGTGCAGTGCTCCATAAACCTATTGAATTTGAAACGGTCACAGGGTAAACTAATTATTTCTTACTGAGAATGGGCGAGAGCATTGCATGCCATTTCATTAGAAAAGAGAAGCACTTCCAGCTAAATTTAACAGTTTTTAGGATATTTTGCTAAAAAACTGTTTAAAGATTTCATTACTGTTGTAGCGTGCAACTACATGCACCACACAGTGCTGGATGTAGGTCCCAATAGCACTAATGGTGGATCTGAAGTCAACTATTTTTTTGAGTGCACAATGCTGTATTGTCCATAATTGGTTCCCAGACTGTCCATTTTCCAAAGGTATGCTCCCACATAATTGGTTTAGTGTTTGCAGAACATAGCCCTATGACAACAGCACTATGACCACATATGGCAGTAGTTAAATACAAACATTCTTTAACAAAGGGTTACACCTTGACCAGGTAATCCTGAATAGACTTAAAAGCCCAGAGAGGAACTTTTAGCTTGTAATTTTTGTTTCTCTTTTGTTTTCTGTTTGTACATATAAGTCTATATTAACTGCGGGACCTCCCCTGCAATGGTTTCAGTCAAAAAAGATAATGCATCTAACGGTCTTTTTGAACCAAACCTTGCTATTTAAATACAAAAAGTAATATTGGCATATAATTGTCAAGATATGGTATTAAAATTGTAAAGCCTGAGTTTAATTTGTCAGATTGTAATAATCATTACTCAACTCAACAGAATATATTTTACTGACTTGTCAAGACTTGGACTCGCTTTCCAGATGATATGAATATGTGATTTTGTCTCATAAAAACTTTTCAATAAAGAGTCAACTACTAGGTTTGGCTCCTTAAGAAACATATATACAGGTAGCTCGATGACCAGGCCTGAGTCAAGATAGTTGTTTGTTGGAATGCTGGTTCTGACAGATAACTTACTCCGGATATATGCAAATTGGTTTTGATAGTAGGTTAGTATAAGTGGTCAAGGACATGTTCTGAAATAAGTCGACTGAAAGGTACGCTTTAGGCTATTTTTGAGTTAATAATCTCTAGGTCATGTGTTTGGTCTTGTGCTATCTGGTGGAATACACTCTTCTGGGTCTAAGCTTTGTAAATGATGTATCCTTCACTACTTTAAATATTTGAGTTGGTGATTTAGATATTTGGTCCTACACCACATCCCTCTCCCTCCCCACATCTACTCATATAAAAAGTTCAGCTCGAAAATATGTGAGCCCATCAACCTATCTTTGGACCCTTACTTCCTCAAGTGCATATGTAGATTTCTATTCCAAATAGGTGAAATGGGCTACTTGTTGGAAACGTTTTAACACAAAAAAGACATGGCAGATTTCTGTTTCAAAAAAAATCAGAGCTACAGGTGATCTGCCAGTGCAAATTTTCGCCAACAAATTCAACCCTGTTAATGAGAAAAGAACATGACGAATTAGAGATGTAATGATGTGAAAAGTCAAATGTGTACTTTTGTTTTCCTTTTCTGTCGCACTAATAAATTGGCCCTTTTATCCCACAAACAAAATTAAATTTCTTAGCAAAATTTTGCATGGAAATAAAAGTGTAAAACATAACCACACCTATAGCTAATATTTTGAGATTTTTTAAAAAAAAAAACTGCTAGTCATGTTCTTTTAAGGAATTTCTAGCAAGTAGCTCATTTCAACCTGATAGGCTGATACCTCTCCTAGTTCCTCAACCGGATAACTTACAAGGACATACAGGAACTCATGTACAGTAAGGCAAATTAATCAATATGCTCTCATATTAAAGAAAAAAATATTCCACTGCAACTAGTCTATGAAGTAGTTCACAGACAATGCATATGGAAGATGCAGATGGTTTGATGGTTTAATAATAAACACACATGCAAGAATAGCATGTACCTTTAGTCTCTTTAATTGATTTTCTTCTATAAAATGGACAAATCAGTTTGATGCTCTATAAGCACACGTGGTAAACTCATGATCCTTTTTCTTCAAAAGAATCATTATCATTGGATGGTACCAAAATAAGATGTTCAATAACACATAGAAAAGATGCTACTCACCAGATGTCCTAGGGTGATGAAGATAATATGGTGGCTTCAGGTAAATGTACTGAAAGAGAAGAATTAGCAAGAGAACTGAATCTTGCAATTTAAAATAAAAATTGAAAATATACAACGATCGTTCATTTTCATATGTTTTTAAGTGCTCGCATCTTCACAATTTTGAAGGTCAGGAATTTTCCTGGTTTAAATTATTAAAAAGCATATACATACATGGCAGTTTGTCTACAGAGTACAGACTGTAGAAAATAATCAGATGGGGTTCTGGACTGACATACTAAAAGTTACTAACTAAGTCAAACTATGCACATCTGAAAATTAAAAGATTTCAGATGAATCTCAACTAAATTAAACATCACCAAGACCCGGACATAAGGAAAAGTATGGGAAAATGATTCAGCTGGTGACATTTGACGTTAAGGCACTGCTTCAGCAATGATAAGGCTTATCAACTTACTTTTTTGCAATAAGTTTATACTTGTTTGTGTTACTCTAGAGTAAATTCTGAGAATTCTTCTTAAGTAGGAGTATCAGTTAACAAAATGTTCTGGTTAGCCTGGCACAACAAAACACACTAAACAAGTTATACCATGGTAATATTGTGCTGCTACTGTGATGCCAAGAACGAGGAAACAAGAAACACTGAAAAGGCAAAAAAGGAAAACTGAAAGGTTGATGAAAAGTAGGTGCTCAAATGTCCTCTATGTGTCTATTAGAAAGGCAGACATTCCAGTCAATCAAAGAGCCGTATATTTGATGTTCTTCGCTATATTCATGCAGTAGCTTTCGACCTACTCCGATTTATAAAAGAATGAACTCATTAGAGACATGGTGAAGAATACATGACATCGATCTAGTACTTTCAACCCCAAGAAGCACATCAAATTCATCACTATTTTCATTTCCGTAGTCAATAACACACATGATCCTAGAAAACCATGCTAGTTATGATTCGTAAGGATGGTCTGAGTACAGTATCTGGACTCTGAGAACTGAGAACCGCTGGAAAATATCCCTATCTTGCAGTTGAACTAGGTCCATCTTCAAAAGTGTAAATGAAGATGTACCTGCTTGGCATGTTTTGAAACTTTTGAGTCTTGAAAACCATATGTGAGCACCTTCCTCACCTCTTGATTGCTGGATTCCTTGATTGATTTCCATACTACTGCCTCCTAAAAAATGGAAACATAAGTTGGTCACCAGTATAAAGGTAACAGTTTCTAAATATTTAAGAGGTGCACCATCTAACTGCTACAACCTGCTGGTTCCCTTGCACAATCGTGAAGCAGCGTGATTAGTTCAAATGCCTCGCATCACACTCAAACATGAATAATCTGCATCCTACTCAAGTGAAAAGCTGCTATATGGAAGTCCCAAACATAGATTGCAAGTCGAATCCAAGATGCTGTTAGAACAAAGAGTAATAACTAGGCCTAGGCATATCTTATCTGAGAACTAAATCAGGACAATGGATGAACATATCTGCTGAATAAACCGTTGACATATTGTAAAATAATGTCAGCATAAACTTGGTAAGCAAAATAAAGATTCTCTGAAGAACATATGCCATTCAAAAGAAATGGTGTTTCTGATATAAGGGATCCTCGCTCATAGACCATAGTAGGATCAATAAAGGACACTTGGAAATATTTTTCACAGACAGGATATTCTGATTTTTTATACTAGCTTGATTACGTTGATCCTCATGTGTTTGTCATTCCTAGTCCAAATGTAATACATCACAGTAGTTCCTAGTCTGCTTGTCTTACACGGTTACGCCCTACACTACTACTAGCTTATCGTTCACATAGCCCATATATCACAGACAAAGAATCAGTTTACAAAAATTCGGTTGTAGTACTCTAGTTGCATAAGACACAGTTATGCAATGGTTCTTAATGTTTTGTGCTATTCTGTGAGGTGGTTTTACCAAATTACAGTATCGTAGTGGAAAACAGATACAACAGGATGATACTGATTACTAAGTTGGGGATGTGCAAGCAGTACAGATCCCCAAAGTTAGTGATAATCCCAACCCACAAATGCCCCCAATTTGAAAAATTCATACTAAAAAATCACGCATGCTGCACAGCAGTGGCCATTTTGCATCCACCATCCTGGAAAAGAATCTAAGCTATAATTTCGATCCGAGCCAACCAAATCGACTCCAACTGAAACAACCTTTTTGGCCGGTTGAGAGAGCCTTTCATGATCAGAACTCAGTATCGCAAACAACCGCCCACATAAACCCTAAACCACATCACAGACGCGCGATCCACGGGAATTTGCGATTCCAATCTACAAACCTCGCCCCTCGCTTACCCATTGCTGCGGAGTAACATTTGATTCGCGAATAGGTCATCAAAAATTCTCGCGAACAAACCCAAGCCCATTTGCCCGCTATTTCCGCTCGATTCAGCGAATCCGATCGGTGGTTGCCGTGAGATAGGGATGCGGGGGGAAGGGATTCGTGCGCACCTTGCTGGAATCGGGGGCGATTCGCCGGCGGAGATCCTCGAGACCGGAGGCGAGACGAGCTCCGCGCCGCGCCGCGCGCGCGCCCGCGGCGTGTGGAGGTTGGGAGGAGTGGGAGTGGGAGAAGGCTTCGCGCCGAAGGATTTTTTAGTCCGTTCGTAAGCGAAGAGGGTTATGTGACTTAAGAGGCGTGTTGACGAAATTCGTAATGGCCCGTCGAAAGCGTATCAAGATTTGACGCAATCCAAATGGAAGGCGCACGCACCCGGGAGGCCAACGGGGCTGTTTGGTTCGGACTTCGGAAGCTGAAGCTGTAGCTGTGCTGTGCAGCGGTAACTGGGGCTTTCTGTAACAGCTACTTTCTCCGTTTCATCCTATAAGTCATTCTAGCATTTTTCATCTTCATATTGATGTTAATGAAGGGGTATTTTACACCGCAAAAGTCCAAAATCAATTGCAATCGAATGGCGGTGCTGTGCAGCTGCAGCCTACGACATTGAATTTAGGCCATGTTTAGATCCATCTCAAAACTTTACACTCTATCACATCGAACGTTTGAACACATGCAAGAAATATTAAATATAGGATAAAAAAATAACTAATTGTACGGATTGCGACTAATTTGCGAGAGAAAACTTTTAAGCCTGATTACTCCATGATTTGACAATGTGGTGCTACAGTAAACATTTGCTAAAACGGAGGGAGTACATACTTACCTATGTGGAGAAATATGAAAAAATAGTGTTACTGCAATTGGTTTATTACTAATGAAGTCATGGTGTTAAAAATCTAATTTGATTTACATGATTCAATGGGGAAAAAATGTGTTGATTTTTCTCTCACGCACATATCTTTTCAGGGCAATCTACAGCATTAGCACACTGCTAGCAATTGTTTGCACTTGGGAAGTCATGTGCCAAGGTAGTACTCCTAGCTGATTGCACTTCTTAGATATCTCAGACTGCATGTAGAGTGTTCCTGGAGTTTACTGGATATGGGCAGGATGATATTCTCATAAGAAAATATATTTTTTTTAAAAAAACAAGGATATGTGTCGAGGGGGGCAATTCCTCGGACAGTGGGGAGTGGAGACCCCTTCCCTGGTTTGAAGATTCGACCATGGGGTTAGTAGTGAAAGACGACGGAAAAAGCTAAACAAAGAGAAGGTTTCCGGGGCCTGACCTCCCCGTAAAGCAAGATACAAGAGTTTATACAGGTTCAGACCATCCGGAGGTGCAATACCCTTGTCGAGGGGTAATCCTCTCTAGCGGGAGATCGTGGGATCCCCTTTCGTGAGTTCGGCCGGGGGCAGCGGGTGAGATCCGAGGTTTTTGAGACAAAAGAGACACAAGGGATTTATACAAGTTCGGGCCGCTATGAAGCGTAATACCCTACTCCTGTGCTTGGTTGATTGAGTGTGGAACACAGGTGCTTGAGGTTGCGAGACCTAAGCATGAGTTTTCTCCGGAGTTTCCTCCTCTCTTGCGGAGTTTTCTAGAGTTTAGGTCTACTGACCGTCCTCTTCTCCTTCCTAAAGTTTTTTCTCCCCCCTCCCTAAGTAGGCCTGGACCTCCTTTTATAGCTCAAGGGGTTACCACATGGGCCCAACAACCTAACTTAGTGGAGAAGTATTACAATCTTTGCATTAAATACATGTCTTGTTGCTTGTCTTGGAAGTCTCTCGCACGCCTTGCTGTGACGTGGGGTCCACCGGGTCTTGTCCGGCTGACAGAAGGGATATGCTCGTCATTCGGCATTTAATGAGTGAAGACTTTTGGATCCTCACTTGCGCCGGGAAACGGGGGCCCTACCCTGACCGGGTTAGGCATGCCGTCTCCGACTGTGATGAGAGGCTAAGACCTCTCATCATCATGACTGATGGGACAGGGCAGGACGCACGCCGCCTGACACGCGCGGTAGTGCGCCTGGCACCCTGGGTCCCATCGGTCAATCGACCGGTCACAGACCGGTTGAGTGCACTGCACGTCGCATTAAATGTGGTGTGGCGCAACCGCTCAGATCGTCATAAATGCGGGTAGGTGGGCGCTTGGAGGCGGCCACCTAACCCATCGCACGTGGTGACCCGCGAGGGGGGTCGGGGGAGCCCGACCCCTAAGAGAGGAGGGGCAGCCGCCGCTTTACCTCGGGCCCGATCCCCCCTCGGGGGAGGGCCACGTGGTACCTGGGGAGCCCGACCCCCAATCGAGGAGGGGGCGGCCGCCGCTCTGCCTCGGGCCCGATCCCCCCTCGGGGGAGGGCCACGCGACACCTAGGGCAGCCTCCTCCCTCTAGTTTCGGTCGGGACGGGCCTGACCTCCAAGCGAGGAGGGGGCAGCCACCACTCCACCCCGGGCCCGACCCCCCTCCGGGGGAGTGCCGCGCGGGGCAGCCTCCTCCCTCCAAACTTGGTTCCCCTAATTTGGGAGGGAGCAGCCGCTGCTCCACCCGGGCGCCTCTCCCCTCAGGGGACGCCACGTGGGTTTAGGGGTGGCCTACTCCCTCTAAACTTGATACCCCCGGGCCCATATCACCGACAACCCTATTCTTGTGTTGGTTTCGTTGTTTTTCTCAGATCAGCTAAGAATGAGGGATGCCTTTTCAGGCTACAAACAAGAAGTTCTGGTCAAAAAAAAAATCCAACCCTTCATCTGTAGCTTGTCCCCTTACTTTTATAAACTAAGGAGGGGCTCACAGTGCGATTAATCTACTTTCTTGCCTTGTCTTATCAGTCGTCTTATCGATGCCGGCTGGTTCCCTTACACGGTCTTCAAGTAACCCACTGAGATTCGAAACCTGTATTACCCTGGGCACCGGGCTTCTGTCCGAGACAGCTGGGTCACGCCAGCTAGCCCACCACGTGGTGAGTGGTGGGCCTGGTGGAACCCGGACTGCCTGAAACAGCGCCACGGTTCTGCTTCTGCCCGTTTGGCCTAATCAGGTGGCGCAGGGCATGTACGACACGCGTCCAAAGTGCCACCAGTGCTAACGACTCAGCGCTGGTGTCTTGTCCACGTCCTTTCAGCTCCAGACTGGCTAGGGCTCCCCATAAACATTTTTCATTTATGACGGAGAGGACTGCTTCACAACAGCCCGTGGACCGTGCCCGTTTCCCTAGCCAGTCTTGAGGTCGCGCCCTAAGGTGAGCCTGAGACCCAGGACAATGTCGGGTCTGAGGCAGACCTTAACCTACTTCTCTTAAAATGTAGATCTTGTATGTCTCTACACTTCTCTCACTGAGTAGTATAGGACTTGCAAGGTCTAAGGTGAGCTCAGGACCCAGAATAAGACCAGGTCCGAGGCAGACCTTAGGCTACATTGTTAATATATAGATTTTGTATGTCTCGACACTCCTCTTCACAGAGCAGTGTGTGACTTAGATGAACTAAGGTGAGCCCAAGACCCAGGACAAGGCTGGGTCTAAGGCATACCTTAGTCTACTTCTCTTAAGATGTAGATCTTGTATGTCTCTACGCTCCTCTCGCTGAGTAACGTAGGACCTACAAGGACTAAGATGAGCCCGGGACCCAGAACAAGACTGGGTCCGAGGTAGACCTTAGGCTACATTCTTAAGATATAGATTTTATAGGTCTCAACACTCCTCTTCACATAGCAGTGTGTGACTTAGATGAACTAAGATGAGCCCGAGACCCAAAACAAGGGCGTGTCTGAGGCAGACCTTAGGCTATTTCTCTTAAGATGTAGATCATGTCTCCTCTCACTAAGTAGCATAAGACTTACAAGGACTAAGGTGAGCCCATGACCCAGGAGAAGATCGGGTCCGAGGCAGACCTTAGGCTATACTCATAGATATATTGGTGGTCCTGGGACTTAAGATGGATGTAAGCCCTGAACCAACCTTATCACTCAGAGTTTTGAGCCATTGTATCTTAATTATAAAATGTTCCTCTTTAACCAAGAGGAGCGACCTGCAAACCAATAAAGGTGGGCCCCTAGTCACATCACCCTGAGGGTAGCTTTTTATTTTTAAGGATGGTTTAAGCATATTTTACTTGTTTTGCTGGGGAAATGGGTACGCTAATTCTCATTTCACCGACAATAGCCCCCAGCCCCGGGCCAGGCTGGAGAAAGAATCGAGGCCAGACCTAGGGCTTCTCTTCGAAAGAAAACCGAAGTCAAGCCCCTGGGCTCACCTTGTCAAGATTTAACAGGCTGGACAGTGCTTTGTCGCGTCGCATGTCTCATCATTCTTCATGTCTGTTGTGGGAGTTTAGCCACGCTCACACTCCGCCTTAATTTCCCACTACCAACCCATTTTTCTAGGCGTCGTGGGCGTGGAGACCGAAATGGCTACTCGAGGTTTTTTCTTTAAAACCTTCTTTCCGCCTTCATTCGATCTTTTAACACCCTAGCACTCTTCCCTTGATCAAATCTCGCTATCGCCGTCTTCACCAACTCCGTTCAACTTTCCCCGCCGCCTTCTTTCTTTCCTTTTGATTGACATCATGCCGCGGGCAAACCGCGACGCACAGCCGCTGCAAGGGAGTGTTTTTCCTCCCTCGGTAAGCACAACCGCCGATGCCTTAGGGTTTGCTCGGGCTTTGATGTCATCCTCACGCGCCGGTCGCCTGACGATCGTGGTACGGATCGAGGTGTCCCACACCAGGCCGCAAGCCGGGTAGGCAGTGTATCCCATTGCCTACGCTGCCAGGGGCCTGGTGCTGCCCTTCTCCGACTTTTTCCTCAACATCTTGGAGATCTATGGGCTCCAGATGTTGCACCTCACCCCCAACGCCGTGATGACTCGTGGTGTCTTCGCGCATTTTTGCGAGATGTTCGTGGGGGTGAGGTCTTCGGTTCTCTTCCGCCGCTTCTTTGCTTGCAATTATATGGAAACAAGTGTAGGTCAATAGTTCTCTTTTGAATCTTGACAACCATCTAATTTACTAATTTTCTTTGTTTCTCCTTTGTATTATATTCCCTCCGTTTCATATTATAAGACTTTCTAGCATTGCCCACGTTTCATATTATAAGTACTCTGCAGTGATAGAATTTCTCACATTTAACTGCAAGTACTCAAACGAAGTTACTCTGTTGCAACAGATACCCCCCGAGGACTCCGAAAGAGTCAGGCCAAAAATTAATGGAAATCCAATAGAAATTTCAAATTTTAAGAAAGTCGATGTTATTCGAAATCAATCAGGTTGGATACAAAATTACTTCAACGCTTCTTTGGGAGGGGGGATTTGTGTCCCTTTATACAATTTGTTTGAGATTCACATTTCCATGCATACTTTTCTTACCCAGATTTCAATTCATGTGAAAACCTCGTCGCCAAGAATCATAATTCATTTGGTTGCTTTTCAGGAGATGACAAGAAATTATCAGATGTTCCCCTTTTTGGACCAACAATTTAATATATTCTAATATTATTTCAATTGTTGGGAGTGTCGATGAAAAAATAGGCATATATCTAACAAACCTTCAGCTGGTGATGACATAAAAACCTATGATTCAGAATTTTTAAACCCATGTACCAAATAAAGGTAAGGTAAAGGTAAGGGAAAATTGGAACATGCCATTATAATTTTGTAAAATTTGAGATATGCCATCTTGACCCACATGTTATTGACTCATGTGGACTTTGCAAAATTATAATGGCATGGTTCCAATTTACCCATAAGGTAAAGTGTCTAGTCACCTCTCAAACATGATTGTTACTGATGTATAATGCCTAATTCAAATCCGTGGATTTCTGGACATTCATGTGTGCTTTGTATCATCAGATTTTAGGTGCTGCCTCAGTTTGCGATTAAGCACGATATACCGCTCCGGCCCAACATTGTGGCCTGTAGGCCACTGTACCGTTCCGGCCCAGTATATGGGCCGCACGTTTGTCACGATCCTGTCAATCAAAATCAATGTAAATAGGAAAAAGTACACTGAAGGTCCCTCAACTTGTCATCGAGTTACAAAATCGTCCCCCAACCGTAAAACCAAATATATGGCATCCTCAACTTACAAAACCGTTCACATCAGGTCCTTTGGTGGTTTTGACCCCGGTTTTATCTGACGTGGTGACTGAGTCAGCGTAGGCCCCATATGTTAGTATGCCACGTCATCACCCTCTCTCCCCCTTCCTCTTCTCTCTCTCACTTTTCTCCTCTCTGCTGGCCGACCGAAGGGTGGGGACTGGGGAGGAGGTCGCCGGGACGAGGGGGGTCGGCGGGAGAGGAGGAGGTTCGGTGGCCAGCAACATGGCGGCGGTGACGAGGCGCGGCGGCGATAGCTGCGACGTGGGAGCAGGCTGCCACGCGGGGGTCGGATGTTCGGGGCGAAGACGAGCGGCGGCTAGGCAAGACCGGAGGCGCACGGCGCGGCCGGTGGCCGACGGACGCCCGCCGTCGTCATCGCCACAGCCACTAGATGCCGACGCTGACGTGGAAGCAGTCTCGGAGCTCTTGCGAGCTCACCGGCATGGACCCCAGTGGCGGCGAGGTGAGCGAGGATGCGAGGGGTGGGGGGGCGGAGCCGCAGGTGGAGAGGCGACAGAGGCGGCGGGTGGCAGTCGACGTCGACCATATGGAGGCGGAGGCGTGCCGTGCCACTCCTAGATCCCAGCCACCACACCGAGCACCTCGTCGCGGCCATCTAGATCGCATGCTGCACGAGCCGTGGAGTTCTTGCGGAGGCTGTCGACACGTATGTAGTACTCCCTCCATTTCGTATTATAAGTCGTTTTCTTTTTCTCTTTTTTTTGTCAAATTTCTTTGATTGAGTTTATAGACAAATTTAACAATATCTACACCACCAAATTAGTTTCGTTAAATGTAATATCGAATATATTTTTGATAATATGTTTGTTTGGGTTGATAATGTTGCTATATTTTTTCTATTAGCTTGGTTAAATTTAAATAAATTTGACTAAAATATAAAATGAAACAAATGAAGTACTGACAATGGAACTTAAAAAAACGGAGCTTAAATTAGAAACGCTGGTGATACATGAGTTTCTGTGCTACAGGACTATGTCAGGGAATGAAAAGAATAATCTGAGGCCCCGTTTAGTTAAAAAAGTTTTTACCAAAAATATCACATCGAATCTTTACATACTATAGAGCATTAAATGTAGATTAAAAGAAAAGCTAACTGCACAGTTATGGAGGAAATCGCGAAATGAATCTTTTGAGCTTAATTAGTCTATGATTAGCCATAAGTGCTACAGTAACCCACATGTGCTAATGGCAGATTAATTAGGCTCAAAAGGTTCGTCTCGCGGTTTTTAGGCGAGTTATGAAATTAGTTTTTTCATTCGTGTCCGAAAACCCCTTCCGACATCCGATCAAACGTCCGATGTAGAACCCAAATATTTTTATTTCGCGACCTAAACAGGCCCTGAAGGATGCATTGCATTGCATTCCTGCATGCATCAGCAGCCAAAACTTTTGATCAGTTCCATGTCAGTCCTAGGCCTACCACTCGTTTCAGCTATTGAAGCTAATAGAGCCAGTAAGTTCACCTACTCCATCCCAAACAAATAGTTGTAGAAGTGGGGAGCCGTGCTCGTGTTACTCGCCACCCATGTCCCGTTGCTACCGGTGGAGCCCCCGTAGACGACTGCTGATCCAGAAGCCATAGCTGCTGCTGCAGCATAAGGAATGTTGTTACCGGAGTAGCTGTTGCTCTGCTTGTTGCTGCTGCCGCCGTTTTGCCGCCGGCGTTCTCAGGCGGGGGGTACCGGCGCAAGAACCCGGCGGCGATGCTACCAAGCTCGCCGCAGCTGAGCTGATCCTCCGGGGCAGCTGCCGGAGCGGCGGCGACGGCGCCGCCGCCTCCGCCTAGGCCGCCGAGGAAATCCTCCATCTTCGGAGCGCCCTCCGCTGGCCCCTCCTCTCCTACACCAGAAAACACAGAAAAATAATGATACTTAGTGATGATGAACACAGATGCATGCCCTACTAATCCACATGGCATTAGTTTAGCAAACATGCATGCACATGAAATATTATGAATAGTGCATTATTTGAGATGCTCATATATTACCAAGTGGAGGTGCAGATGTGGTAGAGAGGGCCTCAAGGAGGCCATGGTGGTAGTTGTTAGAGAGGGAGAAGGAGAGCCAATGGTGAGGATAAGCCGAGCTCATGTCCATGTCCATGGCGATAGATATGATTGATGCGCCGATCTTGAAGAGCACTTGACCAGTGTTTGTTTGAGCTTATGAGAGGGAAGGATAATTATAAAGCTATTGATCGATGTAGACCAGTGTTGTGCTAAGGAGAGAATTATTAGTGTTTGTTGATGGCGAAAAGAACTGGAGGTGTGTGCGCAGGGAAGACAAAAGTGTTTTGGGCAAACGGACCCAAAATGAATCCCAAAACCAGGTTTTACAGGCGCACTATCTGACGGTTCGAATTTCGAAAAAAGTAGAGAGATGGTCACCCCACTGTCATGGTTACGGATAAGACATATATTTTATCTTACGATTTATAAAATATACGGATATGTCATACCTTCGTGTGTACGATAGACTTTCGTATACAATAAGGAAATCGACAAGAGATTATGGAAATACACCTCATGGGCAAATACGTAACAGAGTTTTACTCGGAGAAGGTTAGGATTAGACTATATCGTGTAGGGTCCAGGGTTTTCGAGTTCTACTTGGAGATTACGGTATAAATAACACGCCCTCTGAGGGGTCCAAGGCATTAAATCATAGCACTAGCCAACTCGCCACCACAGAAGCAATCCGGAGGACTTGAAGCCTACTCGTCGGAAGATCTTGTCGAGACCATCTCGATAGGGATCTCGCTAGTAATCTCGGAATCAGTTACTCTCAATTGTACTCTGTGGATTTCCATATCAATCTCATATAAATTAGATTAGGGCTATTAAATCGTAAGGACGAGGGGTCTAAACCAGTATAATCATTGTTTCTTTGTTTGCTTAATATCGAACTGTGTAGATTCTCGTACCAACGTACCCTAATACCCATACTATCCGGTCTACGGGTATCTCCCGTCGATAGAAGGAGAGGGAGTAAACAAGTGTAGTGTGAGTAGATAAGGATGATGAGTGGCCAGCGTCGCGAGCGGACATCTTATGACCTATTACGAGATCCGCTTGCAAAATAAATTTTCACAGGCGGGTCTATAATGAACATCACCCAAATATTTCTACAAACAGATATTCTTTTAGCCCGCTTTTAATCAAATAGGGGATATCCAGAAAAATCGTTTTTAGTAGTGTATTGCCGGTGTGGAGGTGAGAAAATTAGACAAGAACGGACACTTCATGAAGAATGCAGGGTCAATCAAGGGCACAACATGCGAGGCAATTTATGGCATGTTTGGCAGGTCTCCAAATCTTAAATATAACTTCAAAGCTACTCCCTTAGTGCTTTATCTCTAGGATTGGACTTATTTTAGAATAAAGGGAGTAGGTTTATAGGGTAGTTATGGAGCAGGAACCACGCTACACCTCTCCAGATCATTTTAGCCCGCTTCGCTTATCTTTTGGGTAAAACCGAAACTGTTTGGTTAGGTAAAACCAAAAAATGTGAAGCTAGAGCTCAAACAAGTCCTCAGTTGGGAAAAAAATAGAAATTAGTGATGGACTGTGAGTTGATGGCGGCACTATGAAAATGGTCGGCGACAAAGCCAGCACTTGGTAGCCATCGACATCTTTAAAAAAATGATTAACCATCGAAAAACGCTACTGATCGCCCGACAAGACTCGACAGTATCGTTGGCTCCGCCACTGAAAATAGTTGAGGAGAAAGTAGCCATATTACCTCCGTACCAAAATAAGTACAGCCGTGGATATCCGTGCCTAACGTTTGACTATCCGTCTTATTTGAAAATTTTGTGAAAAGATTGAAAATATTTAGTCACACATAAAATACTATTCATATTTTATCATCTAATAGCAATAAAAATACTAATCATATAAAAAATTTTCAAATAAGACGAACGGTCAAACGTTGAACGTGAATAGTGTAAAACTGCACTTATTTTGGGACGGAGGGAGTAGAAGAGAAGGAGAGAAATAAAAAATATTTGTTAAGAGCAGTAAATATTTATACCGGCATACTCCCTCCGTCCCATAAAAATCCAATCTAGTATAGGATAAGACATCATTTAGTATATATTCATATCCAAATTCGTTGTATTAAATTATGTCTTGCAATTTTTTTAAACTGAGGGAGTACTTAGAGAGACTAACGAACCTCCCGGTAATACCTGAGATAGCCCCTGGGCTAATCTAGTCCTCTAGACGTGCCCTACGACATTACTCCCTCCATCCCAAAATAACTCAGCCTCCCCTACTAATATAAAGATAAGTATGTCCAAATTCGTTGGGACATGTAGAGTATTTACCGTGCTCTGCTCCATCTGCTCTGCTGCACGTCTCCTCACCACACGGTTCCCATCATCTCGATCAGCATCTGAATTTCGGGTACGATCGATGTGCATCGATTTGAATTCTGTCAACAACTGCCACTGTTAACTGAATGCTTTTAAAACCGCTCTGCACCTGCAGTGCTGTGGCTGTGCTGCTGCTGCCGTTTTGTTCGCTCCATTTTCTCGTGTGTTTTGCGGTGGCGCTGCTGCAAGTAGCCTCGTAAACCGTCCGTCTCAGAAAAAAATCAATCTATTATTGAATTAGATGTTTTCTAGTACAACATATATCTGGATATACTTTTCATCCCTAAAAAAACTCAACCTAGTGTTAAATTTAACGTTTCCTAGTAGAATATATTTGGACATACTTATATCCAGATTCGTTGTACCATAAAACGTCCCATCTAATACGATTGGTTTTTTAGAACGGAGGGAGTACTCCGCAGTGACCGGCCCCCGCCTGTGCGTTTTGCTTCCGTTTTCTCGTGCGTTTGCCTTTGCCGTTTGCGGGCAGGGGCGATTAAATGGGCGACGTCATCTCTGAGCACTGCAGATTGTCAAAGCAACTTGGCCAACGTCACGCGATCTCCCCCTTGTCTGCCTGTCTGCGTCTTGGCTGGCCAGTTCAAACTCCTCGTCACGTGACCGCACAGGCTACATCTCTCTCTTCAATCGATTTTTTTAAAAAGAATAAAAATAAACCTTTCTAAGATTTATTTTCAAGATCTAGATCATTTATCCAAGCCAACTGAGCTAGCGTCATAAAACAATACTATCGTGATGGTCTGAATGGTATTAGTAGCGTCATTTGACCATCGTTCTTTCAGATAATAAAATAATTTAGTCTAAGTATATGTGGGTGTCAAAATTTTACACTATTTTTTTTTATACTTTGAGGTACCTAGAGACATATGCGTACAAACCACTACACAACACATGTGACACCACAATCACACCCAACGAATACGCCCCCTAACACATGTTTTAAGAGACGAAAACCAACATATCCTTGATCTCACTGAATTTCTGTTAAAAATCCACGAAACACATGTTGGAGGAATTTTAACATTCATGAGAGTTAACATCATATTTTCAAATTCCTTTGGAAGTTCCAATGTGTGTGTTTTTCTCTCCCTTCTTTCTCAATTCCTCAATTATCATGCTACAACCTTATATAGCTTACTGTATTACTTCCTCATTCTAAAATACAAGTACTTTTGGAATTTTTAATGGGGATTAAGGAGTAAGGTAAAATTATATTTTGAGACAATTTAAAGTTAGTATGCTAGTAGCTATATTTTGAAACAAACGGAATCATATTTCCTACTTTGTAAATTTATGTTGCTTTTCTGTAGTAACTGGTGGTCGGCAGTATGCATCTTGATGTAGTGGTTACATTCATTTGTATTATTAGATGACACTCCGCGCTTTGCTACATGATATATGTTAGATGTTGGAGAAATAATAAAATAATTTGGTTTGAAATATTATGAAAATGATTTGAGAATGATGATTTAGCATGTGTATGTTTAGTTTGAATGAAATAAATTGTAGATATAATTACTATATGCTTGCATGTTAAGCTTTGTATGTTTAATGGGTTGATATGGCATGTTTGCATATAGATTTTAAGGGTGCTAATAAATATTATGCTTGGATGTTGAGCTTTAGATATTTAGTGGGCATTAGCTTTATAGAAATTCAGAAAATTAAAAATCCGAAAATGAACTGTAACCGTTCATTAGGGGCCACTAAATCCAGAAACACATGTAAATTCCAAACACGGTGACCGGGTGAGTTCACAGGGTAAATTCCAAACCCCGTCAAAAAAATTATTTAGCTATAGTTCACATATTATTACCATATATGCATCCCCTAAATTTTTTAATAAAGGATTATAAATTAACCCAGCCTCTACACCTTTTAGGAGGTGCACACAGCCAACAAAAGATCTAAGAGTACATAAGACTCAATAAAATACACAGGAAATTCAGCATCCAATGCTGAAGCAAAAAGAAAAGGAGAACACAAGTTTAACTTTTAATTCTCCTTCTAAAATTCTAGCCATAAGTAGCATAAAACTCCATCACTCTCATCTCCAAAATCCTGCAATGGTCACGAACACCATTCCCTTCTTCCTCAGTAAGAAGTAAGGACTAAAGTGTTGTCCAATGAATCCCTCGGAAAATTACCTGCATAAAAAACATTGGATTGTAGCTATTAAAGACTACGTCATTCCTACAAAGCCATAAAACCCACAAAATGGCAGCAATCCCCGAAAAAATTTGGCTTTTGAGTCTAGGTGCAATCAAAATGTGCACCCCTCCTTAATACAATCATAGACATCCGTGTCAACTTAACTCAATCCAAAGTAAAAGTAAAGTAAGAAAGTGATACCCCTCCATTTTATTCTAGTTCCGCTCCAATCACAACGCTTATTTGATCCTGTAGAGCACGACAATATACGTGTGGCACGCACGGCCATATGGCGGTGGAAGGTATTGGCTGTCTTGCGCAGGTATTTATACATGGATGAAACGCAACTACGGCGGAAACTGAAGCCTACTTCCTCCATCCCATAAAAAACCAAACTAATACTTTACGTGACACATCCTAGTCTATAAATCTGGATATACCTCTGTCCAGATTCATTGTACTAAAATATATCACATCCAGTCTTAAATTCTTTTTTTTGAGTGGAGGGAGTAGATTTCTTCCAGCATCTACGAGATGAGCTGAGCTGACAGTAACCCAGAGTTTTTTTACTACTACTACTATTCCACACTGTTCCAGTAACGTCTGCTATAGGCTAGCAGCAGCTCACCTGGCCTAGTTACATTTTTTGGGTACGTTGGGAGTTGGAGGTTGAAATGCCGTGCGAAATCTTTCAGAGGAATGATGGTGCCGACGATGATCTATGATATCATATCTGGATGCAGGATGTCAACATGTGTACCGGGTGATTTGCAGGTGATTTTATGGGGCGCCGTCCGTTCATCTATCCAGCCATGATCCAATTCCAATCTACCTCTGGCCCTGAATTGAATTGACGAGGTTTGTTTGAGCTTTTCCGAAATTAGCAGAGGTGAGTTTACTCCGACACTCAAAGTTGTCCCGTACCTGGAGTAATCTGACTTGTCGCCTTTGTCACCTTACAAGAGGAATGAGAAGGTATTCCGCGTAGAACAGCTGAACAAACCATGTGGGGGGAAGTAAATGTGTTAGCGTTTAATTAGCGATTGGATTTGTTTCAGGATACGCGAGCTGCAGAAGGTGAAGAACCAATTGATTGAGCTGGGGCAGTAGCAGTCGTACGTAGCAGGAATTTGTCAAGGAGGACAGGAAAGTGGGTGAAAGATCAGGAACAGATTTTGGAGACAAGGTAATTACCTTCCAGATAAACATTTAGAAAGAAGTTATTGCAGTTTTGCTTGTCAGATCAATCGACCGTGAGCGGTTCCATAGGATTGCATGTCCCACCACCTGAAAAAGAAAATAACTTCCACTTCATAAACAAACCAGGAACATCTCTATCTCCAATCGCGGGTTCACATCCCCTGTCATCCAGCTCATCCATTTCCTATTCAACGGTTGCATGTTTTTTTCTTCAATTTAAGGATGATTAACAGCCAATTAATTGATAAAATCAATTATGCTGGACCAATTTAAAAGACAATTAATTAATTAATATTGCTACATGTACTTACTTAAAAAAATCTACATTTACTGACACCATGTCAAATCAGCGTTTATAGATGTAAATTTTTTCCCTATAGCCTTTTATAAGGATTAGCAGTGTCTATTACTTTTATTTTTACAAATCAACAAAATATAGTATTGTGCAGTAAACCGATCCACAGAGCTCTCACGTCGCCCAACCCCAGGGGCGGCTCGGGAGGCAACGACCCGGCCGCCCCTTCCCCCTCCTTCTTCCTCCTCCGCCTCGTTGCCACCCGAGCGACCGCCGGCAAAGCCGCGCGGCCGCAAGGACAGCAGCGGCGGGGCCTCTCGCCAAACCGGCTCGAGCGGCCATGGGAGTCACCCTGGGTAGCGGCGGCGGCAACCGCCAGATCCGTGCCGCCTCGGCCGGATCTGGTGGGGTGGTGGCCGGCGGCGGGGAAGGCGTCTACAACGACGGCGGGGATGGCGACGGCGACATCAGAGTCTCGGCGAAGGAGGCGGCAGGGATGGTGACAGCGATGGGATGGCGGCGGGCGGAGATCGCGGATCCAGCAGTGGGGCGCTCGAATCTGGCACCCCCACGCTGGATCTGGATAGTGCGGGCGAGCCTGCGCGGCCTGGTGCGGCTGGCGGGCTGGCAGGAGGATGGTGTGGCCGTGGATGACTGTGGGGATGGGCCGGCGCGACGAGGCGACAGCGGCGATAGTGCACAGAGGAGTGGTGCCACCTGGCTGGCGCGGCCGGCGTCGGCGGAGACAATGCGCGGGAGGAGCGGCGGCGCGGCCCGGGAGACTCGCGGCGACGACGGGCAGCCAGCGGAAGGAGCAGCAGCTGGCTAGCTGGCGGCGGAGGCAGCACACGCGGAGGTAGCGCGCGTGGAGGCGCGGCCGGCGACGGCGAAGGCCAGTGAGGCGCGGCCGAGGACGGCCGTGGTGCGTGGAGGCGAGGCCGAGGTGCCGTTGCGGCACGACGAGGATTGCCGGCGTGGAGATGGTGGCCGTTGCAGCGGGTGGAGGCCAGCTCGGTGAGACGTGATCGTGGCAGCGCGCGGAGACTGGCCGGCAGGGGGCACCGGTGCAGTGGTGCCCACACGCCTATGGAGGTTCAGATGGCGGTGGAGCAATGGTGCATCAGTGGTAGATCAGCTGGTGGTGGACGGCGGGTGAAAACCCCAAGGCAACAATGACGTTTGAGCGTCATTCCCCTCCTGAGGGCGTTGCCGTGCCGTTCCACCCCTCAAGTGTGGGTGTCGGGCGAAAGCCCAGACTCGGTTCTCTTTGAGACCTTGACGGACGGCGGTGGCGGTGTTTCGTCGCTCCTCTCCTTGGAGACGTCACGTCGTCTAGGCACCCCCTTGCCGAACCCCCCCCCCCCCCCCTAAGCAATTGGTGAAAGCCCGCTCTAGATTCATATCCTCTTGTGACGGCGTCCTAGCTTCTACAAGTTGGCCACGTCGGAGGTTCTATGGGAGAGAGGTGTTCCATTCTTCTCTCTCACCCTCCCTCCCTAAATCCCAAAGACTTGGGTAGAGTGAGGTTTTGTGTTGGTTTGTAAGGGTCGGCTTTTGGGCGATCTCAGTTGTGTTCCATTTTTGGCCTAGCAGCGATCGGTCACACTTAGCGGCGGCCGGTCCGGTGCTAGCCTTCTCCTGGGTCTGTGTATTGGTGCTGTCAGTGTGCGGCTGGTGGTATACATTTTTCATTTTCCTGGTTACGACCTTACAGGATTGTAATCTTGTAATTTTTTTTTCTGCTCTATCAATAAAACTTCACACTGTCTAGGGCGAGTCGTTCAAAAAAAATATAGTCAAATATAGTCTTGTACAATGAAATTGTTTCCTTGAATGAACGGATACCAAATGGTTTCAAAATATAGTTCTTATCTTTTTTGATATTCTTTTTGGAGAGTAAATTCTATCATTATAAATAGCAGGTACTAGTTAGTCACGGAAGGGGTCTAACCATGTAACGGTTGATCATATAATGAAGGGTGTGGATGGCGGTAACGGCAAACTTTGCCTTTGGTCTAACCATCTATCTCTATCTCTTCTCTTCTCTATCTCTACTACTTATTAATAAAAAGTAAAATAAAAGATATTTTCGCCGTCCGTATAAAACTAAAAAAACAGCTAGAAAAAAAATTCCGTCATGACAAAAAGGAAAAAAAAAACGTCCGACTCTCTTGTGAAAAAGGACTTCTCGTTAAAAAAAAAAAGGAAAAAACGTCTAACTCAAAGTCCATCAAAAAAGGGAAATACGCCCGTCTCTACCCATACATTTATAGGGAGCTACGTTCCAGATAAGTACAGAATATTACCTTGAATAATGCTATTACAACTGAGAAAAAGGTCATGAATGCAGTTGCAAAAATCAATGGCATGGTAAAGACAGCTGGTCTTCTGAATACGAATGTCCGATATATTTGCATGAACAGATTTTTAGGATAAGATCATATGCTATGCAATTATCTGTTCATATGATCATAATATCTGATAATCCATGGTAAAAGCTCCTCGAATAATAGAAATGTGCTGGTAATTCTCACAAAAAAGAAATGTCTACTCTTATTTGGTGGATCCTAACTACAGCTATCAACAACCACGGCATATTAAACTCAAAATATAAGAAAGGGTTTCCATTACCCAAACATATACAACAACAATCTTTAAGATACATTCCAAGCAAAAGTAGAAGTGAAAATTTTTTGGAGTCTCTATTCTTTTAAAGAAAGCATAGGAGAGCAGCATGTTTGTACTAATAAAGATATGCAGATAAAGGTCAAGGTATTGAAAACTTAGGAGTCTCTAAAGAACAACAACAAAGCACAATGAAATTGAGCAGACCAGACAATCAAATTTTAGGTAATATTCCACACGAAAATGCAACTGCAATTGACAAACGTACTGTTTTTCACCAATGATTTTTTTCCCTTATTTTTGAAGTTCTCACTGAAGACTTGCCTGAATGTGGAGAAAAAATGCCAGCTGAACAATCACTGCACGGACTGCTAATACGCAAAGTGCTGCAAGCCTGCAACAACAGCAGATCTCTTCCATATCAGGAATGACAGCTGTGGAGGAATAAAATGGAATGTCAGCTCTTTTGGTAATAAAGGTGTCGGAAAATGCTGCTTCAAAAAAGCCATTAACGTTGAAAAAAAAATCATGCAGGAACCCAAAAAACAAGTTTATGTCAAAGCATCCATTTCATTTTTTTTCTTTTGAAGTAAAAATATGTGGATGATTGGAGGTCCAAAAATGCACTGAAAGGAGTACCGGACAATATTTAACATAGCCACATTTTGAAAACTAAAAATGACGATATTGGCTAGTTAACTTTGAGGGGAGACTGACTGCAAGGTAAGCTTTTTGTCAGTATAATCTGCCCAGCCCACTTTGAAATGCAGGATTGTCAAAACACGGGAATAGGAAAAACGTAGGAAGTAGAAATAGAGTGTTATTGTTCATTGTATTCCTACGGGATTTGAAAACACGGGAATGTTTCAAAACTACCATTTGATAGTCACACAGGAAAGAAGTAGGAATTCAAGACACAGGAAGACAAAACATGAGGTAAGACCTCATGCTAATTTTCCTCCAACATTTCTCTACAATAGTCCATTGTATAGGAATTTCAAATGAATTGATTAAAGGGTCTCATAGGATTATTTCCCATAGGGTATAAATCCTTTGGAATTCCTATGTTTTTTCCTTTGTTTCAAAGGGGGCCGAACCATGAGTATGTCCATATCCGTTATACCTCTAGAGCTACGGTTTGTGGTTTGGTTTATAGTTGGAAATACATTCCTTAAAAAATAGAAATAAGTTGTCCTACTAAAGTTAGTACATGAGATAAGATATTAAGATCAATGAAATGACATACCTGTTGGCGGCTGTTAAATGCCGATTCTATACCGCCAACATCTGCATAAAGATCAGATAATAAAATATCCAACATAGTGATAGGTGCTTAATCTCATGGATTCCGCAAGTGTAGGTATGTATTTGTATGCAGATGATAAACCCTGAAGGAGGAAATCTAGACTAAAGTGAGGAGAATTATGTATCCATACAAGGATGGGTTGTGAACTTCATCGAAACATCAGTAAATCAGCCCAATATGTATAGAGGAGGACCAGGGGAGGACTTGGGCCAAAGGCCAGGCCAGATGGACCTAGCCCAGGTTCGGCGAACCACTATCTCCACCGTTGGATGTGGGGTTTGGTGTGGACGTCCCAGATGCATCCCTGATGACGGTTGGAGGGCACCTCGGACATTTCCCCTTCGTCAACCGTCATACCTACCTCTATATAAAGGCTTCACCTCCTCATTTCATACACACACTTTCAAGCTTGAGCTGAATTATAAAAGGCTCTATTGTACTATATTGTATACTAGAATAGGAAGAGAGTAGAGTAGAAGGAGTCGGAAGAATTCCGGAGTTGTCGGTAATCTTCTCCTATTTCTTTTATTCTGTTTATTACTCTGAATTCAATATAATATTCTTCTTGAGTAATTTAGATTTATCTTTTGAGAATTATCTTTTGGTTAGTTCCTAAATAGCATACGGGATTATTGTTCACTATAATCAACTAAAATATAGTGATTGCTTTGGTGAGTTATAAACACTAAAGTAGATATTAATTGCTTAGACGTAGTGTTTAGATAATTATTATCCAGTAATTGATGCGTATCCCACAGTACGTTGAGGTGGGTGTAGAGGTGGTGACAGCCCTCAAGATCACTAAAGTCCTCCCTGTCCGGGTACGTAGTAGAGTGACATCTGGGAACAGCGGGTTGCCAGTGCCTGAAGTATTGCGTTAGGATTAAAATTAAGCTTTCCCTAGACACTGTTTCTCACTAGTGAATCCTCTCTATCCTGGCCTATCATTTGCTTGGTGTCCTTGGATGAACCGGAGGAAGCTCTGATCACACACGTTCCCTTGGATTCGATACCTTTGGAATACTCCGTATGGGAAGTGCTACATCGGTATATCTGTGCGCTTGCGGATTTTATCTGTAACCGTATCAAATACCAACAATACTATGAATCTACAAATAGTTGGCTCTACTATTACTTATTAATTTGAAAAATACAAAAGAGGGAGTTAAAGATATATGTCTCTTACATTGATCGAATATGCTGTTCCAAGAATAAAGCTAATGAAAAGAGCCAGGAATAGAGGCTGTGATCCAACAGCCCATCCAAGGCCAAAGCTCTGCAATATACACATAGAACTCGTTCTGAATCAGTCTGACAGACTAAGAACCAGAATAAACAAATTATTTTTATAGCTCTTGATCAGATTAGCACAATGGCAGAAAGTACAAACAAACTGTATTAGATTAATTATCTGCACATAGTAATAAATAAACTTTCTGGAGTGCAACTGCTCAACCATATAAGAAAGGTGTGTCTCCATTCTGCTATTTTCATCTTCTCGCAAATGAAAACCACTAGTTATAAAGGTTAACATTAAAAAGGAATGCTCAAAACAAATCATGTGCTTGAACAGCCAATTTCAGCATTTCATGACCCATATATTTAAAAAATAGGCCAGAATAACATAACATGAAGATTGTTTTTTCTTATTTTCTGGACCAAAGAAGCTTATTTACCATAGCAGCGAAGGCTGATACAAGTGCAACTCCAGTTGCAGGAGAATATTCCACAGATGCTAATGGGAGAGTTGGCTTGTTAACTTGAAGAGATAGCAATATTAGCACCCAAAATAGTTAGTAATAAAGATAGTAAAAGACAGTGCAATTAGTACAAAATTAACATTTGAGATTACAGTGGATTCATTTTTTAACAAACAGATTACAGTGGATTCAAAGTACCTTATCTATCTCAATGTCGAACAACTGATTCAATCCAACGATATAGATGTTCATGAAAAGAGCTGCTACCACTGCCTGCACAAGTGTAACAATGCAAATGTAGTGAAAACTTTTATCCATCTTGGGGGAATATAAAATAAATGTGCTGCTTCAAGTTGTACCTCCAGCAAACCAGTGAGGAACAAGGGAGACACATCGGACAAATTCTCAACAGCTAGCAGCGAAACTGAGACTATGCTAAGTGCCTGATTAAACAAGCAAAATCTCTTAGTTGAGGAGAGAACAAAAGGAAAGAGCAACACAAGGACATAGCTTCATCAAATATCTTGGGCACTGAAGTGTGTCTAAATTGAAACATAGCAGCATGATTAACTGTTCCTATGACAGTGTGCGGCCGAGAAAACCTGTAAAATGAGGGTGTGTTTAGTTCACGCTAAAATTGAAAGTTTGATTGAAATTGGAACGATGTGACGGAAAAGTTGGAAGTTTGTGTGTGTAGAAAAGTTTTGATGTGATGAAAAAGTTAAAAGTTTGAAAAAAAAGTTGGGAACAACCAGGCCTGAATCCAGAGAAGATGATATTGGCTTCCATATACTTGATGATCATGTGCTTCAGCTGAAGATTGTAGCGGTTGTCCCGAAGCATCAGCAGAACTAGTTGTTGGTCGATGTGGTATCCTGTGGTGGGAGGATTCCCAACCAAAGAATTTCTGACATTGATCGAAGGAAGGACCTTGGGTCCTTTGGCTGGACAAAGAAACTGGCCCTTTACCATTTCTATGGATAGAACATAAAGGTGGTAGAAAGTGATCTAGAAAAGAAAAATCGGTATTTCAAAACTACATCAAGCACTAATGAAAGAAAGATGGAGAAACAAAATCACCTATTATGTTCACATATCACTAGTTATGTCATAAAACCGTGGATGTTCTACTACAACTGTACTATATAGGAGCAGCCAAAGAAGAAACACTGAAACAGTTTTGTCATGCTTCCCTCGCATCAGATCAGCCTTTTCTTTTGAAAGGAGGCAAAAGCTTTGCCTCGTATGCATTGATACAGCAGGATCAGGTCAGCCATTTCTGTCCGTTGAAAAGATTGTTTGACTTGCTTTTCCCAAACACAAGCATGTTATGTTTATCGCAGAGTGATTGCTCACACAAGCTGCAACCATCTGGTAGAGGGTCGGAGAGAACATTTATACATACTCCCTCCGTCTTATTTGAAAAAATTATGAAAAAAATTAAAAAGACAAGTCACGCATAAAATATTAATCATGTTTTATCATCTAACAACAATGAAAATACGAATTATAAAAAAATTTCATATAAGACGGACAGTCAAAGTTGGACACGGAAACCTAGGGTTTGCCTTTTTTTTGGACGGAGGGAGTATAGTTGAAGGGTAATTTTACCATCCTTGAGAAAGGTACCATATTTTCTAGTGTACTAAGTACTTCAAGGTGTAAAAAAAGTAGTGTAAAATTTAGGTACCTCAAGGTACTCAAGGTACTTTCTCAAGAACTGTAAAATTTCTCATAGTTAAAACTGTGAACCGTACCTCTACTACATCAGTAAAGCTTCAATAATAAATTGTCTTCCCATGAGATAATTGGCATGACCTGATCACTCACAAAAACCTTCAGTAATCAAATCCCCTACTCTACCAATTCAAAAGTTTTTTTTTCTCTGCATCTTATACCGGATTATTTTTTTTTCTCTGCATCTTATAACGGATGAAGTAAGGTTCACACTTCCGGCCTAACAAATCCGGCATGAAAAAAAAAAAACACTACTGATCTGAATATCTACAGCGCAAGCCATCACTAGCCCAAGTCAGGTTATCACCAATCACACACGCTCACATCACACAGCACGCAGATGAAGGGAGGGGAGGCCGAGAGGGTGCGCCGCAGCGACTGACCTCGCCGGAGAGGCGGCAGCGAGGCCGCACCGGGGGCCCCGCGCGGCGAGGAGCGACGGCCGGAGTCGCACCAAATCCATCGCCGCCGCAACGGCACGCGTGGAGGCTGCGGGGGAGATGGGGAGTGCAGTGAGTGGGCGGGCGAGGCGAGGCGTGAGGGAGGGAGGCGCGGAAAAAAAATTACGAATATATTTATTTTTTCCGATAATTTATATTTATATACCTGTATAAGATGGATTCGTAAAAATATACCCATTCCACGGAACAGAAACGCGGCACCGTGACAGTCCCGCAGCTCTAAAAACGCGGGACGTCGGTCCCTCGTAACGGTCGCGCGGGACCACGATGGTGCTGCGGTTTCAAAACGCGGGAGCGAGTTGGCTAGCGATTTATTCACTGAGTCGGCACTGTTCAACACTGTTTGGGGTACTGTTTGCACTGTTCGACACTGTTGCGGCCTGTTTAGGGGCCGGTTCCGCACAGTAAACCTGCGGTACCTCTTGTGTGAACAGTGTCAAATAGTTTCAAACAGTATTGAAACAGTGCTACACAGTGCTAAACAACGATAAAAATCGCAGGCTGCCTCGCTGCCGCATTCCGTACCTGCGGGAATATGAGTGTGTGACTTGTTAGAATTTGCTCCTATTGATAATACATAGAAAGCACCTGTTATCTCTATCAAGATGATTCTAATTCGTCGGATATTATTTATTCTAGTATCTGGAACACGAAATAGATAGAGTGGATCAAGAAAAAAAAATGAAACTATGATTCATATTAACTATTCAGACCTCGCAACCAGACTGAAAAAAATTCAAGTAGTTCTTAATAAAAATAAAAAAAGAAAATTTCTTCCTTCCAATTTTGTTTGCCCAAAAAACAACTTTTTTTCTCTCGATTTTGTCGAGTCATTACACCGATTCAATAAATGATCATCAAGCGGTTCTTATTCGAAGAACCCTTGCCTTTTGTTTAGCTTGAGACTCAATCATCGTGGCTCTAGTATGAATCTAAGGTTTTAATTGAACTGATTCATAGGATCGCAACAAGATAATTTCTACCAGAAAACTACTCCAATTTTTGCTTTATTTATTTATCTAGTAAAACAAGAGTAAATCTGCATTACCATCGCTGTCCCGCGCGACCATTCTGCGGGACCGATTCCCGCGTTTGAACCATCGCAATTCCGTGTTTCCGTCTCGCGGGGCGGGTATATTTTTGCGGATCCGTCCGATGTAGGTATATAAACGTAAATTATTAAAAAAATAAGTATATTAATAAAAATTTTTCGTGAGGCGCGGGCGATGCAGAAGTAGGCAGCGCTTGTGCAGTCCACACTGCAGTCTAAACGAGACTTTCATGATTAGAACTCAGGCCCCGTTTGGCACAGCTTCAGCTCCCAACTCCAACTTACTTGGAGCAGAAGCTGTGCCAAACAGTTCAGATCTTCCGTTTTTTGGAGCGGAGTTGGCAGAGCTACTCCACAAATTTGTACTACGGAGGTGGAGCTGGGTTTTTCTGCTACACAGCTCCACTCCAACCAAAAGACTCACTACCCTTTAAATTTATATATTTACACAAAAATGCCACTCAACTACCCCTAACTCACCTCTCACATCTCTCTCTCCCTCCCATCACACTTACTCCCACGGGCTCGACGGCGGCCGGCGGCCGGTTGGCGGCGAGGTCGATAGCGGCCGACGTCAGGGACGGCGCGCGAGCGGCTCGCAGCCGGCGGCCGGGGTGCAGCGGCCGGCAGTTGGCGTCGGGCATGGCGCGCGAGCGGCGTGCGGCCTGTGGCTGTTGGCACGCAGCAGGCGGTGGCCGGCCGCACGCGGGGACGAGGACGGCAACGGCGACTGTGATTGGGGATTTTTTTTTTAAAAAAAAAAATTAGATTTGGAGCTCAAAACCTACCAAACACTTTCCAATAGGTCTCCAACTCCCACAGGAGTTAGCTCCCACTGGAGTGGGAGTTTAGAGTTGGGAGTTGAAGTTTGGAGCCCTACCAAACGGGGCCTCAGTATCGCAAACAACTGCCCGCATAAACCCTAAACCACATCACAGACGCGATCCACTGTTGGGAATAGTCCCACATTGCTTATTTAAGGGGAGTTGAACAACTTAAAAGTGGGAGAGTCCCTCACCTCTTGAGCTAACTTTTGGGGTGTAGCAAGGCTTTCTTCCGGTTGGGCCAACGTCTCCCAGTTTTGGGTTAACAAGCCATCTCCCAGTTTTGGGTTAACAAGTGGTATCAGAGCCTTATTTAGGAGGAGTTCAACCATCTTTCAGTTTTGGATTAACAAGCCATCTCCCAGTTTTGGGGAGTTCAACCAACTTAAAATAGGGACATTGTTTTGGGCCATCATCCACGGGATTTTGTGATCCCAATCTACAAACTCCGCCCACTCGCTTACCCATTGCTGCGGAGTAATACCATTTGGTTCACGAATAGGTGATAAAAAAATTCTCGCGAACAAACTCAAGCCCATTGTGCCCGCTATTTCCTCTTGATTCAGCGAATCCGATCGGTGGTTGCCGTGAGATAGGGATGCGGAGGGAGGGATTCATGCGCACCTTGTTGGAATCGGGGGCGATTCGCCAGAGGCGAGACGAGCTCCGTGCCGCGCGCGCGCCCGCGGCGTGTGGAGGGGGGAGGAGTGGGAGAAGGCTTCGCGCCGAAGGATTTTTCAGTCTGTTCGTAAGCAAAGGTTAATGTGGCTTAAGAGGCGTGTTGACGAAATTCGTAACGGCTCGGCGAAAGCGTATCGAGGTTTGACGCAATCGAATAATGGAAGGCGCACGCATCCGGGAAGCCAAGCCAACGGGGCTGTTCGGTTCGGACTGTGCTGTGCAGCTGCAGCCTTAAGACATTGCATTTAGCACGTGGATTAGCTACTTTCTCATTTACCCAGCCTACTTGATCGTGGCATGATAAACTTAGCTCCTCTCATATTGTACGTCTTTAAATGGGTTCGAGCAAGTTCGGCATGTTCGGTAGAATTGGCCTGCAGGTCAAGGGATTACACCTTCTGATTTATCCACCAATACAAGGGATTCAAAATTATGGAGCCACCATCTGACTATCCCGGACTTGTCGGCGAGAATTTCATTAAATTTTTAGTATTGATAAGTAAATTGATGATGAAATATCTATAGGCTGTGCTTAGATTTATGGGGTAAAGTTTGGGCGTGTCACATCGGATATACGGACACATATTTGAAGTATTAAACATAGTCTAATAACAAAACAAATAGCATATTCCGCCTGTAAACTGCGAGACGAATTTATTAGGCCTAATTAATCCTTCATTAGCAAATATTTACTGTAACACCACATTGTCAGATCATAGAGCAATTATGCTTAAAAGATTCGTCTCGCAATTTACACGCATTCTGTGTAATTAGTTTTTTTCGTTTATATTTAATACCCTCATGCATATGTCCAAACATTCGATGTGACAGGGTAAAAAAAATTTGCTAATGATGAAAATATTAGTTATATTGGAATTTGCCAGGGCTCAAAAATCTTACAGGCTCCGCCAATGAATGTGAGCAAAGAATAGCAGGATTTAGCATCAACTTATCAGCTTTTTTTCACTCCCACTCTTCCCTGAACGTGTACTTTCTGCAGTTTTTTTTTATGTGGCAATCCAACCATTGTCTCGTATTTTGCCTATTTCTTAGTTTCTATTAAATGGGTATAATCCCTTGGACAATTTTTGTCAGAGGACACCCAACACCTGTGTAATTTACTGTAGATGTTGAAAAAAGTTAAGATATCTTAAAAACTGATAGTTTGCTATAGGATACTTTCATCTTAATAGGAGTGAAGTTCTTAAGAAAGACGATAATGCTCCCAGCGCAACTCTAAATTTATCATCACCCAAAGTACTCCATCACTAGCACACAACATAGTCTATCCTCACTTCAGACTTAGTTCAAAAACTTTTGACCATAGGAACATTCCCGTATTTTTTAAAGAATTTATCTTGCCAATTGAGCCGAAAAGTTTCATCTAACAAATTACCAAATGTTTAGAGCAACTTTCAACCGTGACACTTTTTACGATGTCTATCAGTAAATTACACAAATTTTAAGTATCCTATAATAAATTTTGCCTTATATTTATGGACTTAGAATGGAGCATATAATAATAGTACTGTATGTACTTTCCATATGTGGTATCCAAGCTCACCATGCACAGCGAACATGCCCCCTACAACACACACTGACATGTGGGCCCTCACAAAAAACGTTGAGAAATCCATCCGCGGGCGGGAAGCAGAGGGGGCAGAGGATCCCCCAAATTTGGAGCGTTTTCAAACCGCCCCCCGCACCAAATTTACTCCTCCCCAAATACGGCCTCAATTTATCCCTCCTCCCGCTCGATTTCTCCTCCCCTCCCCTCCCCTTCCCACCGCCTCCGCCCTTCGTCGTCGTCGTCGTCGCGCATGGAGTCACCCGCCGCGGGCGGCGCGTCTCCGGCGCCGGAGGCTCCTCCGCCCCCGCCGAGGGGGTGGATCTCCGGCCTCGTCTCCGGAGCCGGCCGGATCCTCGCCTCCGTGCTAGGTCCCGACTCGCCCGCCGCCTCCGGCTCCGCCACGACGACCTCAGCCACGTCGCCGTCCGCGTCCTCCTCCCCGGCGTCGTCCAGGCATCCCGGTTATATTCGAGGTAGAGGTGTTGTGTGTGCGTGTGTTCGTAATCGTCCATGCTTTGCTAGCCATTTCAGGAGTTGGATGCCGGGCCTTCATTTGCTTGTGGAATTCTAGCTAGCTTGCCGCTTGAATTAACTGATTAGGGCCGCTCATGGGAAACGTTACAATGGGATTCTCGCTTTTGCGGTTTGAGTGCATGGAACTGTGAATAGAATCGAAATTTCAATACCTAGCAGTTTCATATTGAAAATCTAGCCAAATACCTGTGTAGTATTTTTGAAAATAACAAAATTAAGTCCTTACTGAAAAAATAAGGTACTCCCTCCGTTTCAAAATGTTTGACGCCGTTGACTTTTTAGTACATGTTTGACCGTTCGTCTTATTCAAAAAAATTTAAGTAATATCATTTGATTCATTGTTAAATATATTTTCATGTAGGCATATAATTTTACATATTTCACAAAAGTTTTTGAATAAGACGAACGGTCAAACATGTGCTAAAAAGTCAACGGTGTCAAACATTTCGAAATGGAGGGAGTAGTATTTTTAGTTGGTAGAAACAATATCTTTCATTTTACCATGCTTATAAAATTAAAGAGCTACAATCTACGCAACCTACATAGTACTTCACATGTCAGTCTTTTAATAATAGTATAAAAAAGGGCATAAATATGCTTGTTTCTGTGTGTTTTGTTTGTTGAGCTCATGCTATTATGTCGTGCATAGTCATGTCAATGGCAATGTCGCTGTCATTGTTGCACACAAAAGTCAATCCAGGTTCAGTACTGTACTAGTAAAATGCGTTGGGTCGTGGACTTGAGTGCATTGGCACTAAGCGACTAACTAGGTGAAAATGCCTATTTGTTGCCTTTTTATTCATATAGTTTCCTGTAATTCACCTATTAACCCTTTATTTTGGCTGCATTTGGTTCGTGGAGACCCTTGATTACTCACCTACAACTTTGATCCTGAAATGTCATAGTCCAAAATATTTTATAGCCTTGAAGCTCTGTATTTTTATAATCCAAAGTTGATAAGCGAGGAGATCATGAAGGCATGTATGTATATGACCCTATCTTTTAAAAGTAAGACCGAGTTTTCTAGCTTGTCTAACAAACAGCCAGCCAGACTGGAACCTGTTAGTGACTTCAGTGATTGGTCAATAAGTTTGCGTTTGAACTTGGAGGCTATCTCAAACTTGTAAGTTCAATCATCATCACCTTTCTCCTAATGCTAGATGCAGGAACTGTTTATACTTCCCTGCAAAAAAGACACGGCTGCTAGTCTTTCATTCTGTAGCATGACAATTGTGTGTTTTTCTAGTATACAAAACATGCGGTTTTCTTAATAGTCCAAAACAAGGGTGATTCCAAAATCATGGTTATATCTGGAATTAGTCTAAATCTGTGGTGAAAAGATGGTTTTTTTATGCCTATTACTCCATATCTCGTTTCTACTATTAACAACACTTTGATCACGTTATCTTTCTCATGTGCATTTTTCTGTATTGTATGAATTTGGGTGAATTTCTTGACTATGATGTTTCTTTGTTCGTGCTCGAGCCAGTTCTTTCTTTTCTTTTAAAGGGCTGTACCTTTTTGCTTTTTGCATAGATACTGCCATACTAAAAAAATGATTTCTCTGTTATGTACCCCTGTGCTGATTCTTTTCTTTTCGCTCACAGATCATGGTAATTCCCCACTATTTTTTCCGAAAGCTAATAAGTTAAACAAGGTATTCTCGCTTCTTGGCTTTCCTGTTTGTTATTTGAAAAATTGCATACCTTCTTTTTCTAAACAAACACTTGCTGGGTTTAGGAGTGCGTCCTTATCTATTGAGGACTTCTGAGACTAAAGCTGTACATCTTTTTTTGCCTGATATGATGTCAGAATGAAAATGAAGCAATTATGAAAGATTATTCTGAGGCATCACTAGCAATTATCTCAGAGATTGAGCCGAAGGATGCCATAATGCAGTTACTTAAGCAGGAGACTTATTCAAGGTATCCATGTAGTACATCTTGTTTCCTTCCATTATATTCTTCTAGTTCTATACAATATTGTTTAATTTACATACCTATTTCTGATTTTACTGAACTATTCCACTTAGGTCTGAATGCAATGCACTAGTAAAGATAATTCAAGAGCGGGTCGTGGACTCAAATTTAAATGGAGTTGATGCTGGTGGGCTTGCTCTTCCAATCAATTGGAAGACTGGCAGACAAGCAAATATTGGATATTCTTCATTGAGTCCAAAAGGATTGTTGCCTGCAACTTCAATTCCTCCAGTCCAGGACCATGTTTTTGATAATAGTGCTGGTGCCGGTGCATCTACAACAATAGCTCATGATAGGGGTCCTTTCGCCCATGCTACTGATAAGATTCAATCCGTGAGTGCTCTTTGCTTATAATTTTAGTTTGTACTGATATAAGGTAACTCGAACAGTCAAGCCACAATACATGGCTATATTTGCAAAAGTGCAAAGTGAAACCCTAATAATCAGTTCGACATAAAGCATCCAAAATATTAAAATTGTCTTTCAATCAGATGAATGATGACCAATAATCTTACTTATCCCTCATCATTTAACTTATATTCATGGGAAAATAGAAATGATGTATATTGTTTGTACTTGAGTGCTGTTAGACTGCCATAGCACTATAGCAATATAGTGGATTTGTACATTTGCAGTGGATCTCTAGCCTTCTACGCAATGCAACTGGTAATGTAACAGCCGAAAGTCCTATTTGCTATAGGATGCAATACGAATTAATGAGTACGTTGACTCTGGTATCTTTGCTTGCAATTATATGGAAGAAAGTGTAGGTCAATAGTTCTCTTTTGAATCTTTACAACCATCTAATTTACTGATTTTCTTTGTTTCTCCTTTGTATCATACTCTGCAGTGATAGAATTTCTCTCTGCACATTTAACTGCAGGTACTCAAAAGAAGTTACTCTGTTGCAACGGATACCCCTGACCCTGAGGACTCCCGAAGAGTCAGGCCAAAAATTAATGGAAATTCATTAGAAATTTCAAATTTTAAGCAAGTTGATGTTATTCGAACTCATTCAGGTAGGAATTACAAAATTACTTAAACGTTTCTTTGGGAGGGGGAATTTGTTTCCCTTTATACAATTTGTTTGAGATTCACATTTTCATGCATACTTTTCTTACCCAGATTCAAATTCATGTGAAAACCTCATCGCCAAGAATCATAATTCATTTGGTTGCTTTTCAGGAGATGACAATAAATTATCAGATGTTCCCCTTTTTGGGACCAACAATTTAATATATTCTAATATTGTTTCAATTGTTGGGAGTGCCGATGAAAAAATAAGCATACCTAACAAACCTTCAGCTGGTGATGACAATAAAAACTATGATTCTGAATTTTTAAATCCATGTACCAATAAGGTAAAGTGTCCAGTCACATCTCAAACATGATATATTTTTCGTCTGTCTTGTTTCGTCAGTCATATCACAAACGAAGTTAACGCTAATCTCTACCATAGGATCTGAAGAACAGCTTTCCATTGAAGGTGGAACCTTTGGATGTTTGTATTCCTTTCGAGCAGCAGATGATGGATCTCTCACACCAGAAGCATGAGCGTATGTTGTCATCTTTGGAATTGCTATATTTCTCTTACTGCCATGAAATGATAACTTAATATCTTCTGAGTTTGTTGGTTGCCTTGAACAGATGCTGCATGTGATGATTCTTGTTCTGTCTCAAAATTAATGTTTAAGGAGGATATTGAGACTGCACTCAGGTACCCCACGTCGCCTGTTCCATTATTCTGTATGTGTGAATTTAGGCCCTGTTTAGATCCCCTAGCAAAATTTTTCACCCTGTCACATCGAATGTTTGAACACCTGCATAGAGTATTAAATATAAACGAAAAAAATAACTAATTACATAGATTGTGTGTAAATTGCGAGATGAATCTTTTAAGCCTAATTGCTCCATGATCTGACAATGTGGTGCTACAGTAAATATTTGCTAATGACGGATTAATTAGGCTTAATAAATTCGTCTCGCAGTTTACAGGCGGATTCTGTAATTTGTTTTGTTATTAGTCTACGTTTAATACTTCAAATGTGTGTCCGTATATCCGATGTGACACGTTAAAACTTTACACCCCTAAATCTAAACACAGCTTTATTTGGGAGTGTTCTCTACTTTTAGAGCTTGAAATGTTTGAGTCGCTCTAGATCAGTCCTTTTTTAAGATTGAAATGTCACGACATCTTAATGATGGCTGTTGCAACGTTATGCACACATATATAGGACAACATTGCCACTTACGATCATTGTTGCCACTGTCATGACAATGCAAGAAGATTATGTCTGTGGAACACACTGGCCTCCTCAAGGTTGCCTGCCTAAGTTCCTATCATTTATCACTTCATGTTGAACAAGTAAAATGCATGTTATAAAAGATTAAAAAAATGCATGTTATAATGAATGATCGTAGCACAAACTACTCCTATTTTAGGTCAGTGGAGTAATATTAGTATCTTTCACCTCGAAAAAAAAAGGTAATATTAGTATCTATTTCAGCTTGCCAGTGGGCGTGCCGCTAGAAAATGGTTCTAAGAACCGGAGACGAAGGGCACCCAACACGCAGAGGATTACCCCGGCAAGGTCTCCTGCCAAGGGTTCACGTCGCAAGAATAATGATGTCACAGTAAAATCAGAGACCGACTTGCTAGAGCAAAGCAAGGGTTCACATGATGTCACAGTAAAGTCAGAGATCGACTTGCTAGAGCAAAGTAAATTGGTACTGATGGAGCAGTCACCAGATTTAGGCGATATTCCGGTGAAGAGACCAGTTGGGAGGCCAAGGAAGGCAAAATGAATGCAAGACAAATTTGATGTCCTCAAATCTGTCCATGGTCTTATGTATATCATCTCTGAAGAACCTGAAAAGTCACAATCTCTGAAGGACATTGCAGCCTTCACTCTTGTACAGATGTCTGTTCCATCTGACATGTGTATCAAGTATTAGACAGAAGGAAAGGGAAACATTGCCATGTACCTAGTAGTCTAACTTATGTCTGTTAATTGGTAAATGTAGTAAATGTACTGAACATGTAGGTGTAGTGCATGTCACATAAACTTCATTTGATGCATTTCTGGCTCTTGCACTCCTGCTGTCTATGTGTAAAGTTCTGATATTCAGGGTACGTTTGACAAAGCTCCGGATCTTGTCTGGACCAGAAGTTTGTAAGTTAAATCGAAGTGATTTAAAATTGTACATTTCATTTAGAATAGGAACCGAATTATTCATTTAATTGTTACTGACGTAATCCCTAATTCAAATCATGGATTTCTGGACATTCATGTGCTTTGTATCATCAGATTTTAGGTTCTGCCTCAGTTTGCGATTAAGCACTACATACCGCTCCGGCCCAACATTGTGGCCTGTTACCGTTCCGGCCCAGTATATGGGCCGCACGTTTGTCACGATCCTGTCAACAAAAATAAAGTCTACTTTACGTTCCTCAACTGATTCCCCTAATTAACCCATCCTTAACTCACTAAACTGCAAATCGACTACTCGGGCGGTTTGGGAGGTGGTTTCATCCGATGTGTCATCTTTGATCCGTTGGCTGGCTGAGTCAGCACGTGGGCCCCACATGTCAGTGTTAATGTAAATAGGCCAAATCTAGCCCGCTGTAACGTTCCAGCCCAATATGTATGAGCCGAACGTAGCCCGCTGTACCATTCCGGCCCAATATATGCATGGGCCGCACGTAGCCCGCTGTATTGTTCCAGCCCAATAAATACGGGCCGCCACGTAGGCCGTGGTACTGTTTCGGCCCAATATATATGGGCCTCACGTAACCCATCCAACCCTCCTGGTCTCCTCCGCACGCGGTGGCCACTCCGCTGTTTCCGCTGCCACCGCCACCGCCCTGCGCCGCCGACGAACTCGTGCTGCTGCTCGACTCGCTACTCTTCCGCAGCCCCTGTTCCGGCGCCGGCCACGCGCCGCCCGGCACTCCACGCCGACCCCGCGGCGCTTGAGATGGTCCTCCACTCGTCCGGCGAAGGCCAGCACGACGCCGTCTGCTATCTGCTCGACGAAATGCCGCTCCCGCCCGGGCCGCTCCAGCTGTTCTCGGAGGCGGCGGCCTCCCCGCTCGATCGTCACCTACAACGTCGTGCTCGACGTGTACGGGTGGTGGGATGGAGGCGCTCGTGGCCACGAATCTTCGCATCGCACTTGGTTGAGGAGAGGCAGCACGGGCGATCGCAGCATATGTACAATGAGCTCGCCGGTACATATGCTAGCGCTGGGCTTCTATGAGGAGGATGCTAAGTGCCTTGAGAGTTGAGACAGTGACCAGCAAGGGATTATTGCCTTACACATTCACCCGCAATATGTTCATGACAGCTTTGGTAAGGTGGATGAGGCGCTCGATCGCCGCCTCCGGCTGTTCACCTACAAAGCTAGTACGATCTTATCTCTGGTATGCTGGGGAAGAAATTAATCAAGAATTCAAGGTTCAATGTGATGAGTTCTCAAAAAAAAAAAAAGGGGTTCATTGTGATGCTGAAGATGCTCGCGGTGATGTCAAGGAATGGGTGTACACCGAATCGGGTCACCTGAAGGCCGGAACAGAATGCTGGCCGTCTGCAAGAAGCGGGGTATGGAGGATATGTCACCCAGATACTCCAGGGGATGAAAGTCTTGTGTGGTTGAGCTGAGCCGAGACACACATTTGACACACTGATATCTCTCTACGGTTTGGTGTGGTTCAAGGACAAACTCTTTGAAGATGTATGATGAAATGGTCCGTGTGCTGGCTTCACATGCAATTCTTTGCTGAATTTGCTGTTACGACAAGGTGATTGGCCCACTGCTCAGTCCATAGTGAGCAAAATACTGAACAAGGCCGAACAAGCCGAATGATCAGTCATATTCTGATCCAGTGCTATGCAAAGGGTGGTAATGCAGCTGGGACAGAAGCTCTCAGAAAGAAGTTTATGACTGTATTGTGTCAAAAAAAAAAAGTTTATGACTGTACCATTTTCCCCAGCTGGGTTATCTTGCGGACCCTTGTGATTGCCAACTTTAAGTGCCGATGGCTGGAAGGAATTGAGAAGGCATTTTAAGAGGTTAAGGCACAGGGTTACAAGCCATATTCAACTCCATGCTTGCAATGTATGCGAATAATGGATTGCATAGCAAAGCCACAGAGTTGTTCGATTCAATCAAGCAGAGCAGGCTGAACCCTATCCTGATCATTTACAACAGCTTAATGGACATGTATGCCAAGTCCAACGAGTCCTGGAAGCTGAGAATATACTGAAACAGCTGGAAAGTTCTCAGGTGAAGCCTGACGTTGCATAAACACTGTCGTCGTAAACGGATTCTGCTTGCGAGGTCTGATCAAAGATGCTCAGAGGATCCTATCCGAGATGATCGCAGATGGCATTGGCTCCATGTGTTGTAACTTTATGTATGACGCATCACACGCTCGTGGGAGGATATGCTAGCCTGGAATGTTCAATGAGGCCAGAGAGACAGGTCGTCAGCTACATGATTCAGCTTCAAGGTGAAGCCCATGGAGTTGACCCACTGGAGAGTAGTAGACAGCTAATGCAAAGCGAAGCAGTACGACGAGGCCCCGTGAATTCCTGTCTGAAATCTCAGGTAACGACCTGAATTCTGATCAGAAGTTGCAATGCATTCTTGAAGCACGTACATAGGATTCTCGATTTGGTAGATAAGCTACTACGCCAAAGCTTAAGTGTCTGAAAAAAAATATAGAATCTGATAGATCGTCCGATTGTTCTCAACAATGACTGCAATATTGAGTTTATTTAATGCAGCCTAATTGATTAGCGCCATTCTCAATTTCTGATGGACTGGACTGTCCATGGGTTTCTGAATTTTGGGCCTGCCCTGACTTGTTTATGCTTGAATATTTGATTTCGATAGCGCAAGCCTATTTCTAAAAATCTGGCCAATATTTGTATTAGACTTTTGGACTATCCGTTGATACATATAGTTTCTCTCTAAGCTTTTGAGCTATGAGTTTTCTCTGTTGAGATTCCTGATTATTTTTTTACTGTAACTACATGGACCACTTAGAGCAAATTTAATAATATAACCAACTACTAGCTCCAAATCATCTATAGCCAATGTAATAGCCAATTCATACAATAGTTGCTTACTATA
The DNA here is from genome assembly GCA_000338895.3 of Oryza meridionalis. Classification (NCBI taxonomy): domain Eukaryota; kingdom Viridiplantae; phylum Streptophyta; class Magnoliopsida; order Poales; family Poaceae; genus Oryza; species Oryza meridionalis. The sequence goes on from CM002529.2 coordinate 27,488,820, forward strand.
CTATTAATATCTGGTCTCACCTGTCATACACATATTACGTCTTGGAATCCGTACTACAGCTAGTTATAGATCTGTAGCCCGCTGTTTTTCTCTTTCTTCCTTTACCTCTTGAAAATATGTTTACAGCTGGCTTAAAGCTTGCTATTGTACCTGCTCTTGGTGACCTGAATCCACCGACAAGTGAACAAAATTTTTGACTAATAAATTTTCTAGAGACTTGTGAACAACTGTAAGAAAATAGCTGTGTGTTGCTTTGCACATGTACGGTCGTACCTGCCACAGAAAAAAGATCAGAATGGGATGACAAGGACACAAGGCAAGAACGTGGTTTCATTCGGGGAACTGTGTGGTCGTAGCCTCGAGTGCTAAAATCAGCACGAGAAATAAACAGTAGCAGCAAAAATCGAGAGACAGAAAAAGGAGACGTTGTTATCTTGCACTTCTGTATCTGTTGATTGTTTGTGTGTTGGATTGGAACTGCAGCTCAATAATGCCGGACATGGTCTATCCGTGCTATAGCTCTTTTCATGCGTATTCTCTGTTTAGATAACATCCTAACAGCACCATACTTTGAGAAAAAAACTGTAGTAAAACAGTGGTGACATAGTAGAAACAATCATATGGAGAACAGTGGTAGTAGCATTTCACACGGTGCTAGCTATTCTATACTCGATCTACACGTTGAGAAAAAAAAAATACGCCAGTACATACATAGATTTGTCTTTTTTTTATGTGTAAGTTAAGTTTAGATGTAAGACTTTTTTAGAGTTATATATGTATGCTATTAAACTTTTATTTTATTATTTATATGTTGTTTTTGAATAAATAAGAGAATAACCACTCGAGGATTATAATTGTTTCAATCAAGTGAGCAAGTCACCGTCTCACCGAAGCATGAAAGCTACATGCTTTCTACTCTCCGTCTTAGTCTGATAAAAAACAGTGTGTTTGTTTGTTTCGTTGTATTTGAAAGCGGGTTTCTCTTAACGTGGAGGGGGGTACCGCTCTTAATTCTGTTTACACTTTTTACAGCTTGGTTGATACATCGCATAATTTTTTTCCAGCTACCACGATAACTGACGAGAAAGAACTGGGGTGAAAAATGGGGCAGGTATTCCCCGAGGGCCCGTCCGACCCGAGGCTCGTGGGAGGAACATGGAAGAAAAAAATAGGATACCTGATACTATCATAGTTCTAATATGAATTTGTTAGAAAAATATGGGTTAGGATACGGGAAGACATGTATCCGTCCGTATGTCCCGTATTATAAAATGTATGAAAATTTATTATAAATCCACCTAAAAACATAATAAAATATTGGTTAGTCGCTATTTTACGTGCTCACATGTAATATTCTTGATGTATCTCTTTTAGTACTTCAATTACCTTATTTATGAATTAGAGATACAAATAGATATCCGTTTCTGAATCCGATTCAAATGAAATAATATGGGATATGATACGGGATAAGTGATATGTTATCCGGCACTATCTATATCCAGCTCCGAATTTAAAAGAAAATGTAGGTTATGATATGGAAATATCATAATCCAACCGTACCCGCTTGTTTTCATCCCTCAAGGAACCTACTTGGAAGCATTAGAGTCTCCAGCTTCACGAATATACATTTTTTAGTATAAAAAAAGCTTCACTAATACTTTCTCCGTTTTTTAATAGATGACGCTGCTGATTTTTTGTCGCACGTTTGGCTATTCGTCTTATTCGAAAAAAAATACATAATTATAATTTATTTTATTGTGAGTTATTTTATCACTTAAAGTATTTTAAATATAATTTATATCTTATATATTTACATAAAATTTTTTAATAAAATAAATGGTCAAATATATGTTTGGCAACATGGCTAAAGGAGACCGATGCCCGGACCTGTCCAATCAGAGACCAGACACGTGCCATGCCACTGCCACTTTCTCCATAACATATTGCATTCTATCACGCCCATGTTTAGTACACCAATACTTCATATATTCCAAAATAAATCAAATCGTCAGGATGTATGTATTTTACGAAATTTCTTTTATAGAAAGAGCGTATTTTACAACTCTTTTTTCTTAACGACGGAAACATTTCATATTTTCGGTCTTTATGGTCTTGTATCTATCAAGTCTTATGCTAAAAGTTTTACGCATACTACCGATTTAATGATAGATTATGCAAGACAGTGACAATGGGATTAAAATGTTGACGGTAAACGACTAGATTAGGAAAGTCGTACGTCACATATATGTCTAAGTGTGATGCAGATGCAAGGTTTGTTCCAACGCCTTCGTTGAAAATGACTTGATGCATGGAGCATGGTGGCACCGAATTTCCAATGCTTCGGTTGTCACCCTCGAGCTCACAGTTTCCATAGTCACCAACAACCTCGCTGCTCCATGTCAATCTTCATGCCTCTGCCGCATCGTTGTTGAGCGCTCTACCCACAAGTTCACCGTGGCGCCGTCCCTTTTGCCATGGCTACAAGCGTTCGCATGTCTTAAAAAAAATAGAAGTAGGTGCTACATTCATAGGAAACATCCTTCGGTGCTTCAAAGGAGATGATGGCATGAGCAATTAATGACACTTTCTTAGAGCGCACGAACAGTAGGTGCCAGATTAGACGCACGCTTTCTCTCTCTCTCCTATTTTCTCTCGTCTAACTCATCGCTAAAACCGACATAGCACCTGCACCGTCAGCTGCTATCGCCCTATTGTATATGCTCTTAGAAAACGTGCGCGGGGAAAACAATACAGTAGAATTAGAAAAGATGCAATATAAAATATTCCGGGATACCAGAAATATTCCCATTTGATAAGAAACCCGGCTGATTTCCACAAATAATAAACAAACAAACAAAATAAAACGCAAAATTTCTGAAGAGCGAGAGCCGAGAGGCCAACAGTGCTCTGCACTCCGCAGTGTTGGACTGCACAAGCGCCGCCTCGCTATCCGACGAGCGCCACCCCCTTCTCCTGCAGCGTCCACGCCTCCCTCCCTCACGCCTCGCCTCGCCCGCCCACTCCCCCCGCAGCCTCCGCGCGCGCCCGGCCGCCGCGGTGGTGGCGGCGGCGGCGGCGATGGATTCGCTGCGCCTCCGGCCGTCGCTCCTCGCCGCGCGGGCCCCCGGCGCGGCCTCGCTGCCGCCTCTCCGGCGAGGTCAGTCGCTGCGCCCTTCCTCTGCATGCTGTGTGATGTGAGCGTGTGTGATTGGGGAGTACTTCGGTGATAAACTGACTTGGGCTAGTGATGGCTTGCGCTGTAGATATTCAGATCAGTAGTTTTTTTTTTTTTTTTGCATGCCGGATTTGTTAGGCTGGAAGTGTGATGTCAACCTTACTTCATCCAGTATAAGATGCAGAGAAAAAACCTTTTGAATTGGTAGAGTAGGGGATTTGATTACTGAAGGTTTTTGTGAGTGATCAGGTCATGCCAATTTTAACTAATGGGAAGACAGATTTATTACTGAAGGTTTATACTGATGTAGTAGTAGTAGTAGTACAGAAAGTAGTTTCAACTATATATGTAAATGTTCTCTCCGACTCTATCAGATGGTTGCAGCTTGTGTGAGTAATCACCATGCAATAGACATAACATGTTCGTGCTTGGGAAAAGTAAGTCAAACAATCTTTTCAACTGACAGAAATGACTGACCTACATATTGGAAGCGCTTTTTTGCTTCCCCCCTCGCTTCCCTGTAATTTGCTGTTATCTTTCTTAATCTTTTTGTAACTCCAAACTCTTCCTCTCAATGAAAATTCAGGTGGGGGAAACTCTCCTCCCCGGTGAAAATTCAAAAAAAAAAAAGAAGAAGAAATGACTGACCTGATCCTGCTGTATTAATACATACGAGGCAAAGCTTTTGCCCTCCTTTCAAAAGAAAAGGCTGATCTGATGCGACGGAAGCATGACAAAACTGTTTCAGTGTTTCTTCTTTGACTGCTCCTATGTAGTACAGTGGTAGTAGAACATCCACGGTTTTATGACATAACAAGTGATATGTGAACATAATAAGTGATATGTGAACATAATAAGTGATATGTGGGTAATTTTGTTTCTCCATCTTTCTTTCATTAGCGCTTGACGTAGTTTTGAAATGCTGATTTTTCTTTTCCAGATCACTTTCTACCACCTTTATGTTCTATCCATAGAAATGGTAAACGGCCAGTTTCTTTGTCCAGCCAAAGGACCCAAGGTCCTTCCTTCGATCAATGTCAGAAATTCTTTGGTTGGAAATCCTCCCACCACAGGATACCACATGGACCAACAGCTAGTTCCGCTGACGCTTCGGGACAACCGCTACAATCTTCAGCTGAAGCACATGATTCATCAAGTATATGGAAGCCAATATCATCTTCTCTGGATGCATTTTACAGGTTTTCTCGGCCACATACTGTCATAGGAACAGTTAAGTCGTGCTGCTATGTTTCAATTTAGGCACACTTCAGTGCCCAAGATATTTGAGTGAAGTTAATGTCCTTGTGTTGCGCTTTCCTTTTGTTCTCTCCTCAACTAAGAGATTTTGCTTGTTTAATCAGGCACTTAGCATAGTCTCAGTTTCGCTGCTAGCTGTTGAGAATTTGTCCGATGTGTCTCCCTTGTTCCTCACTGGTTTGCTGGAGGTACAACTTGAAGCAGCACATTTATTTTATATTCCCCCAAGATGGATAAAAGTTTTCACTACATTTGCATTGTTACACTTGTGCAGGCAGTGGTAGCAGCTCTTTTCATGAACATCTATATCGTTGGATTGAATCAGTTGTTTGACATTGAGATAGATAAGGTACTTTGAATCCACTGTAATCTGTTTGTTCAAAAATGAATCCACTGTAATATCAAATGTTAATTTTGTACTAATTGCACTGTCTTTTACTATCTTAATTCCAAACTGTTTTGGGTGCTAATATTGCTATCTCTTCAGGTTAACAAGCCAACTCTTCCATTAGCATCTGGGGAATATTCTCCTGCAACTGGAGTTGCACTTGTATCAGCCTTCGCTGCTATGGTAAATAAGCTTCTTTGGTCCAGAAAATAAGAAAAACAATCTTCTTGTTATATTTTTTAAATATGCGGGTCATGAAATGCTGAAATTGGCTGTTCAAGCACACGGTTTGTTTTGAGCATTCCTTTTTAATGTTAGCCTTTATAACTAGTGGTTTTCATTTGCGAGAAGATAAAAGTAGCAGAATGGACATACACCTTTCTTATATGGTTGAGCAGTTGCACTCCAGAAAGTTTATTTTTTACTATGCGCAGATAATTAAATCTAATGCAGTTTGTTTGTATTTTCTGCCATTGTGCTAATCTGATCAAGAGCTATAAAAATAATTTGTTTATTCTGGTTCTTAGTCTGTCAGACTGATTCAGAACGAGTTCTATGTGTATATTGCAGAGCTTTGGCCTTGGATGGGCTGTTGGATCACAGCCTCTATTCCTGGCTCTTTTCATTAGCTTTATTCTTGGAACAGCATATTCGATCAATGTAAGAGACATATATCTTTAGCTCCCTCTTTTGTATTTTTCAAATTAATAAATAATAGTAGAACCAACTATTTGTAGATTCATAGTATGTCCTTTCATTGATCTTAATATCTTATCTTATGTACTGCAATGCAAAACTTTAGTAGGACAACTTATTTCTGCTTTTTAAGGAATATATTTCCAACTATAAACCAAACCACAAAACGTGGCTCCAGAGGTTTAGTGGGCTGGGCAGATTTTACTGGATACAAAGCTTACCTTGCAGTCAGTCTCCCCTCAAAGTTTACTAGCCAATATCAGCAATAAAAGTTTTTCAAAACGTGGCTATGTTAAATATTATCTGGTACTCCTTTCCGTGCATTTTTGGACCTCCAATCATCCACATATTTTTACTTCAAAAGAAAAAAAAATGAAATGGATGCTTTGACATGAACTTGTTTTTTCGGTTCCTGCATGATTTTTTTTTCAACGTTAATGGCTTTTTATGTTGCTAGCATTTTCCGACACTTTTATTACCAAAAGAGCTGACATTCCATTTTATTCCTCCACAGCTGCCATTCCTGAGATGGAAGAGATCTGCTGTTGTTGCAGCACTTTGCATATTAGCAGTCCGTGCAGTGATTGTTCAGCTGGCATTTTTTCTCCACATCCAGGCGAGTCTTCTGTGACAACCTCAAAAATAAGAAAAGAAAATCAGTACGTTTGTCAATTGCAGTTGCATTTTCATGTGGAACATTATCTAAAATTAGATTGTCTGGTCTGGTCAATTTCATTGTGCTGTATTGTTGTTCTTTAGAGATTCCTAAGTTTTCAATACCTTGACCTTTATCTGCATATTTTTGTTAGTACAAACATGCTGCTCTCCTGTGCTCTCTTTAAAAGAATAGATACTCCTAAATTTTTCACCTCTACTTTTGCTTGGAATATATCTTAAAGAATGTTGTTGTATATGTTTGGATAATGAGAAGTCTTTCTTATATTTTGAGTTTAATATGCCATGGTTGTTGATAGCTGTAATTAGGATCCACCAAATAAGAGTAGACGCTTCTTTTTTGTGAGAATTACCTGCACCTTTCTATTATTCTAGGAGCTTTTACCATGGATTATCAGATATTATGATCATATGAACAGATAATTGCATAACACATTATCTTATCCTAACGATCTGTTCATGCAAATATATCAGACATTCGTATTCAGAAGACCAGCAGTCTTTACCAGGCCATTGATTTTTGCAACTGCATTCATGACCTTTTTCTCTGTTGTAATAGCATTGTTCAAGGTAATATTCTGTACTTATCTGGAACGCAACTCCCTATAAAATCTAGCTGCAGAAGTGGTCGGATTCGCCTTAATAAAATTTGCTGTTTCCTTGTAGGATATACCTGATATTGAAGGAGACCGTATTTTTGGTATCAAATCTTTCAGTGTTCGATTAGGTCAAAAGAAGGTTAGTGCAAAAGCGCACTTCTCAGAGAATTACTCTTCTACTTGTTGATACAAACATCCGAACAGGTTTTCTGGATTTGTGTTGGTCTGCTCGAGATGGCTTATTGTGTTGCAATATTGATGGGAGCTACTTCTGCCTGTTTGTGGAGCAAATACGCAACTGTATGGATCACCTCTCTTGCAACTCAGCAGCATTATTAATGATTAGTTTTGGTTATGAACTATGATTTATTTATTATTTATATATGCCAGGTGTTTTCGGATTGTCAAATTTACTTTGTTAAGCTAACCAGTATTAGACTAGATTCAATAATGGTTGATTACCACTGCCAGTTCTTAAAAGAAATAAATTACTGTCAGTTCTAGCATCTTAAACTATCTGCAGAAGGCCCGTTTGGATGGTCCAATTCTGGCCTGGATTCCAGCTGGTGCCAATTAATTATTTTGGGCCAGGATCGATCCTGCTTGGGTTTGTAGCATCCAAACAAAGCCGTAACTGCTGGGCTGGGCTATGTTTTCTTTACAGAGTATTAAAATTGTTTCGACTTTTGTGCCCGGAAGCCCACGGCTGTGTGTTTTGTTGAATTTGCCTTCTACCTTTTGTGATAAACTTGTTTACCTGTCCAGATCTTTCCTAGAATACAGTTCTAGTGATTAACCTGGCACCTGTCAGGCTTTCATGGACTGTGATGTATGCTTCTTCGATATTTGTTTATCTTTTTTAAGATAATGTTCCTGGTTTGTTTATGAAGTGGAATTCATGTTCTTTTTCAGGTGGTGGGACATGCAATCCTTGCGGCAATCCTATGGAACCGCTCACGGTCGATTGACCTGACAAGCAAAACTACAATCACTTCTTTCTACATGTTTATCTGGAAGGTAATTACCTCATCTCCAAAATCTGTTCCTGATCTTTCACCCACTTTCCTGTCCTCCTTGACAAATTCCTGCTACGTACTACTGTACTGCCCCAGCTCAATCAATTGGTTGTTTACCTTCTGCAGCTCGCGTATCCTGAAACAATCCAATCGCTAATTAAACGCTAACACATTTACTTCCCCCCACATGGTTTGTTCAGCTGTTCTACGCGGAATACCTTCTCATTCCTCTTGTAAGGTGACAAAGGCGACAAGTCAGATTACTCCAGGTACGGGACAACTTTGAGTGTCGGAGTAAACTCACCTCTGCTAATTTCGGAAAAGCTCAAACAAACCTCGTCAATTCAATTCAGGGCCAGAGGTAGATTGGAATTGGATCATGGCTGGATAGATGAACGGACGGCGCCCCATAAAATCACCTGCAAATCACCCGGTACACATGTTGAGATCCTGCATCCAGATATGATATCATAGATCATCGTCGGCACCATCATTCCTCTGAAAGATTTCGCACGGCATTTCAACCTCCAACTCCCAACGTACCCAAAAAAAGTAACTAGGCCAGGTGAGCATCTGCTAGCCTATAGTAGACGTTACTGGAACAGTGGTAGTACTTGTTAGCAGCAGTAATAATAATCATCATAATAAAGCTCTGGGTTACTGTCAGCTCAGCTCATCTCTCCTCGTAGGCTTCAATTTCGGCCGTAGTCGCGTTTCATCCATGTATAAATACTTGCACAAGACATCCACTACCTTCCACCGCCATCTGGCCGTGCGTGCCGCACGTATATTGTCGTGCACTACAGGATCGAATACGCGTTGTGAATTCACCGGTCACCGTGTTTGGAATTTACAGGTGTTTCAGGATTTAGTGGCTCCCTAATGAAGTCCGGTTACCGTTCGTTTTCGGATGTTTTAATTTTCTGATAATAGAAATGAATCCAACCACTACATCAAGATGCATACTGCCGGCCACCAGTTACTACAGAAATGCAACATAAATTTACAAAGTAGGAAATATGATTCCCTTTGATTCATAATATAGCTACTACCCTACTAACGTTTAAATTTTGTCTCAAAATGTAATTTTACCTTACTCCTTTATCCCCATTAAAATTTCCAAAAGTACTTGTAGTTTAGAATGAGGAAGTAATACAGTGAGCTGTATAAGGTTGTAACATGATAATTGAGGAATTGAGAAAGAAGGGAGAGAGAAAAACACATTGCATTGGAACTACCAAAGGATTTTGAAAACATGATGCTAACTCTCACGCATGTTAGAATTCCTCCAAACATGTTACGTGGACTTTCAACATGAATTTAGTGAGATTAGGGATACGACGTTGGTTTACATCTCTTAGAGTATGTGTTAGGGGGTGTATTCGTGGGGTGTAAATGTGGTGTTGCATGTTTTGTGTAGTGGTGTGTGTGCATATGTGTTTACCGTGTACTAAAAAAATTTCCTCCAAAATATGGAGTAATCTTTCTTATCCTATGAAATTCCTTTGAATCAAACGTATAAACCAAAGGAAATAGTATGAATTACCCCCCTGAACTATCGTAGTCGACCGAATTACCCCCTTGAACTTGAAAACCAGATATCACTCACCCTAAACTTTCAATACCGGATAAAACACCCCCTAACTCAACATCAGAGTGGTTTTGGTCCTATGTGGCAGTCCAGATAGCAATTTTTTATTAAAACAATGGTGGAGCCCACCTGTCATAGTCTCTCTCCTCTCTATCCCCTCTCACCTCTCTATCTCTCTCGTCCGTCGCTCGCTCGCTGCTGAGAACGAGCGGCGCGCGCGCCGGCAGTGGCTGGCCCGTCGAGCTCACCATCCGCCTCGTCCTCCTGTGGTTGAGAAAGCGGCGGTTTGTGTCGGACTTACGCGAGAAGGCGGCGATGGCAGGGAAGAGGGCGTGACACGGCGGGACAGCTGTAGAGGCCGACAACCGTGGAGGCGAAGGCAGCGCGGTCGAAGACAAGCGGCGCGCTAGCGGTTGCGAGTCTCCTCGAGGTAGAGGCCGAGGATGACGCTGGCGGTGGCCGGCCTATCAAGCTCACTAGGCCTCGCCCTCCTGTGGTTGGGGGAGTAGCAGCCGCGTCGGACTTACGTGAGAAGGCAGCCATGGCGAGGGAGAGGGGTGACGTGGCGGGGTGGCTGCAGAGGCCGGCGACCATGGAGGCGAGGGCGGCACGGTCAGTGGCGAGGCTGAGGCAGCTCGGGGTCGCGAGTGAGCGCCGTCAGCGCGCGCCACCTCCCCCCTCTCCCCCCTCTCTCTCTCTCTCACTCGCTCGCTCTCCCGACTCCCGTCTCTCGTCTCTGTGTTGAGGCGAGGACTTGGAGCAGTAAGCAGGTGCGCGCGGTGGGGCGGGCGAGGCAGGCGGCGGGCGGTGCCGAGGACATTGGAGGCGGTAGGCTACGACGACGAGTTTGTCACCCATCCCCGTCGTCCCCGCGCCCAATTGCTCCTCCGCCGCCTGCTCCACCACTACTCCAATCTCCTCTCCTTTTAACGCCCTCGCCGGCGGCTCTACCCGTCTGGCCCCATCGCGACATGCCCTCCCCAATCTCGCTGCACACCAGAGGGAAGAAAGAGAGAGGAGAGATTTTAGCAGTACTCTGACCGCCGTTGCGTCCTCCGCGCTCTCGCCGCGCCGCCCTCGCCTCTGCCTCCATGCCGTCGCCGGTCGCGCCGTCGTGCTATGTCGCCCTGTCTCCCCCCGTCGCCGCGCGCTTCAGAAGAGGAGGGAGAAGAGCGCTGGCCGCGTCGCGCCCTCTCCCGGCCGTCGCGCGCTTCAGAAGGGGATGAAGAGAGAGGTGGGTGGGGATTCTGACGAGTGGGCCCTAGCGATTTTTTTTAAAAAAAATAAAAGGATGACTGGACTACCACGTGTGCTGTTTGAACCCTAAACCGCTTGTAACAGTGCCCGAGGGGATGTTTTGTCCGGTATTAAAAATTCAAGGTGCACAATGTCTGGTTTTCGAGTTCAGGGGGCTAATTCGGTTGACCACGATAGTTCAGGGGGTAATTTGTAATTTTTTTCCTAAACCAAATAGTAACATACAGACAAAATACTATTTTGGATTAGATTCCTCTATTTTTCCTTCGGAAATCCTTTATCCAAGGGAGAAAAGGAAACAAAAGTTTAACCACATCTAAGTCCTCCATACAACTTACGTGGGAAAATCTGCTAGCTTTATCTGAAGGGTAATTTTAACGTCCATAAAAATGTATTGGCAGGTACTTAGGTATCTTAAGGTATAAAAAAATTAGTGTAAAATTTTGATACTCACATATACTCAGATTGAAAATGATGTTGGTTTTCGTCTCTTAGAACATGTCTTAGGGGACGTATTCGTCGGGTGTGAGTGTGGTGTCGTGTGCATTGTGTATGCATATGTGTCAAGGTATCTCGAAGTATAAAAAAAATAGTGTAAACTTTCGATACCCACATATATTTAGTTTTTTCTTATCCGAAAACGGTTGTCAAATGATGCTGCTATACCATTCAGACCATCATGATAGTATTGTTTATCACGCCAGCTCAGTAGGTCTTGAAAAAGTTTATTTTTAAAATTGAAAAAAAAATGAGCGGAGAGATATACTAGTATAGCCTGTGCGGTCACGTGACGAGGAGTTTGAACTGGCCAGCCAAGACACAGACAGGCAGACAAGAGGGAGATCGCGTGACGTTGGCCAAGCCGCGGCGATATTCACCGGCTTTGACAATCTGCAGCGCTCAGAGAGACGGTCCAACGTGACGTCGCCCATTTAATCGCCCCTGCCCGTATACTCATCCCATCCATGCCCGCAAAACGGCAGAGGCAAACGCACGAGAAAACGGAAGCAAAACGCACAGGCGGCCAGGCAGGAGCAGCAGCAGCAGCGCGACCGCGAAACGCACGAGAAAATGGAGCGAACAAAACGGCAGCAGCAGCAGCAGCACAGCCACAGCACTGCAGGTGCAGAGCGGTTTTATTAGTATACGGTTAACAGTGGCAGTTGTTGGCAGAATTCGGATCGACGCACATCGACCGTATAAATTTGTCCCGAAATTCAGATGCTGATCGAGAGATGATGGGAGCCGTGTGCTGAGGAGACATGCAGCAGAGCACGGTAAATAATCTCGTAGGGCACGTCTAGAGGACGAGATAAGCCCGGGGACTACCTCCAGGTACTACAGGAGGTTCGTTAGTCTCAAGTATATCCCGGTAGAGATATTTACTGCTCTTAATGATTATTATCTTTTATTTCTCTCCCTCTCTTCTCCCGCTACTTTCTCCTCCACTATTTTTGGTGGCGGAGCCGATGATACGATCGAATCCTGTCGGGTGATCAATAGCGTTTTTCTATGGTCAATTATTTTTTAAGATGTCGACGGCCACCTATATACAGTGGAGGCGCTAACGGGTCTGCCGTCCGAACTACCCGTGTATTGGCTTCGTCGCCGATCATTTTCATAGTGCCGCCATCAGCTCACAATCCATCACTATATTTCCAAGTAAGGACTTGTTTGGCAGAGCTCTAGCTCTATCTTTTTTAGAACTAGAGCCCAACCAAGCGATTTCACCCAAAAGGTAAGCGGAGCTGGTTAAAATGAACTGAAGAGGTATAGCGGGATTCAGGAAGCTCCATAACTACACTGTGAACTATTCCCTCTATTCTAAAATAAGTCCAATCGTATGAATGAATCTAGACACACATGATTAGACTTATTTTAGATAGAGCAAGTATTCTGAAGTTAAATTTAGGATTTGGAGACCTACCAAACATGCCATAAATTGCCTCGCATGTTGTGCCCTCGATCGATCATGCATGCTTCATGAAGTATCCGTTCTTGTCTAATTTTCTCCCTCCACTAAAAACGGTTTCTGCGGATACCCCCTGTCGACGTTTGATGTCGCGATTCCGGTATTTGCATAGTATAGGGATCGTTGGTACTAGTATATATGCGAGACTGAGGTAAAAGAGACATATACGAGGATTTTTATACAGGTTTGGGCCCCTGAATTGTCAGGTAATAACCCTACATCCTGTTGGCCGAAGCCGGTATTGCTCTTATTCACCATAATCACACCAGTACAATATTTGGGGTAGCCTATCTATTGATGAAAAACACGAGGCCTGGGAAATCTGCTTAGCTCCAGTGCAGGTCCAAAGGTTGGTGAGATGCGAGCGTGCCAGTCGGTTTGATCCTGCAACTGACAAGATATGCAAATAATAGATCAAACAGCCGATTGGCTGACAAGCCGATGGAGTAGTTCCAGCCGATAGCCGATAATAGCCGTTGCCGATACCAGCCGATAGCGATAGGGTTTAAGCAATCGGCTATATGTCCAATATAGATAATAACATAAAGTCAATCGGCTGATGATAATATAATATAGCAATATAATCCAGTAGAAACCAATCGGCTAACAATATGATATAGTAGAACAACTATTGATCGGAAGGTTAAAGCATACATCGGCTGGAGGTCCGATGTCATAAAATCCACAAGATTAGATTAAACAGTGAAATCTTTGTTGCCATCGGCTAAATCCAACTTATATGTATATGCAATCCTTACAAGCCGATGCAACGTCCAGATAACTTATCGGCTAGCACCCCGATAAAACATTAGCATGAACCTATCGGCTTAACAAGACTTATATTATCAACAACAATCTAGTAGGTCGAACCTAACCGATGCAGCACAAGATTGTATATGATAATCTAATACTCGATGAGCCGATAGATCTGTCTAATGTGATGGATATAACAAATCTATTTAGAACAACATTATGATTGTAGAGATATATCGGCTAAGACAGGAGATCAGACCTAACCGAGACAGTCCCAACTAAACCGATGCGTCTCTAGACACAATGCAATTAGAGATAGAATTGAGATATCAGGTAGGCAAATATATCAACCAAACCAGAGCGATCCAAGAGATCGAAGCGATGCAGCCTTGAACAACACCAACGTAGCCGACAGATTCACCAGGGCCCGACGAAACGTAGGACTTACCCCTTCGCCGGAGATCGAAAGCCGATGCAGTCCCGCGTCAGGTGACCAAATTCCGCCGGAAGATAAGTAAAAACCTTAGGGAAGAGGGTGGCGATGCGCCGAGAGTATTATTGATCGATAGGTTGATCTATTACAATGACCCCGGGTATACATATTTATACCCATAGGGAGATACTAGTCTTTGTCGGACAAGAAAGAAACTAAAAAGGAAAAAGATAAAGTCCTTATCGGACACTAAACACACTTTCCTAAGGATAAAAGGAAATTAACAAACTATGCCTAATTAATAGATAACTGTCATGTCGCATCCTTTTTGAACTCGGACTCTTCTAGATAAGCTCCCTTTGATTGATCTGACTCCACCAAGAACACGACATCGTGGCGACTTGACTCCCATCGGCTGTTTCTAGAACTTTGAAGCCGATATTGACTCTAAGCCGATGGTAACTTTGGGCTTACCAAATTTCACTGTTAACACAATCTAACTGTTGTCGACATGGCGGTCTGAAGGTCTGACTCGTAGTCGACAACAGGGCAGTCTTCCTCCTCGAGTTCGTGCCGGCGAGATCAGAGACAGCACTAGATCCCTACGGCCGGCCTCTGTAGGTACCGGATAGGGCCGATCTAGGCATATCTCTGATGTCAATATCTGGCGGCTTGTCTTGGCGTATGTTGGCTTGTATGTTGATCTTCTGTCTTGATCTATTGTTCCGTGTATATTGATTGTGGGTGTTCTCCTCTCCTCCTAGGGGGCCTTGTATTTATACCCATAGGTGTCCCCTTGTCCAAGTAGAACTAGGGACATTAATATGGATACAATCCGAGTAGTCCTTGTTGTTTCCATGTAGAACTTCCTTCCTTATGCGGAACTTCTCCTATATCCGAAGGTTGTTTCCGTATAAGACATGATATGTGGTGGGTCCTATCGAGATTTAGTCAACTACTATTAGGTATATGGTATCCATAACCCTGACACCCCCTATTTAATCGTAAGCGGGCTAAAAGAATTTCTGTTTGTAAAATTATTTGGGTGGTGTTCATTACTAACCCGCTCGTGAAAATCTATTTTCGCAAGCAGATTTCTTAATAAGCCCACACGAGCCTATTAAGAGGCCCACTTGCGACGCTTACCACTCCTCATCCTTATCTATTCACACTACCCACTCATTTATTGCCCCTCCTTCTCTCTTACTCTCTCCTCTGCTCCTCGTCCTCTCTCTCTCTAGTCCGACGGAAGCGTGCAAGGAGGCTGGCGGACTGCGGTGACAACAACTATGAGTCCAGCAGTGCGTGAGGAGGCCGACGGAGGAGGCGTGCGTCAACGGTGGCAGTGGTGTCGCCCGCTCAGGGGGAATCCTCTGCCTCGGGAGCACCCGGCCTCCCTCACGGATCCGAGCATCACTGGCTTTCTCCCTCGTGGATCCGGCAACAACGGCGGATCCTCTGCCACCGCCGGCCTTTCTCGCAAATACCGATTGTGCTTGTGCTGCCAGTTCGAGAAAATACCGATTTAGACAGACACTTTGTTGTAGGCGGACCATTCAGTCGTTTGTAAAAATGAATTTTGGCTATTTGCAAAAAAAACGTTTATGTAGTAGCGATAGACGACGGGATCCCTTATTAACCGGTGCATTTATCGGAGTTACATTGTACATGCCCCATAATTACCCGGAGCTACATCGGTGGAGAAATGCTTTTTAGTTCCGGTTCGTAACCCCCCTTAGTCCCGGTTTTCCAACCGGGACTAAAGATATTTTTTCTTTTTTTTCTGCTTTTAATATTGAATATTGATTTCACACCATCCCCTCCCATATCCAAATCATCACATATTACAGAACATCTCCAAATCTTCAAACAAATCATCTCCAAATACATCACAAACTCTTAAAAAAATTACATCACAGGATTTAAAAAATTCATCACAGATTCACATCTCACACAAAAATACATCATAGATTCACATCTCAAAAAAAAAAGAAAAAAAATCTGGCCGGCGGCCACTGCCGCCTCCCCTCCACGCCAGCCGGCCGGTGCCACGCCGGTCGCCGCCGAGCGGCCGCCCACCGCAGCCGCTGCCTCCGCGTGGCCCCCAGCGCCGCCGCGCCAGCCGCCCACCGCCGCCGCCGCCACGCGGCCTCCCGCGCCGGCCGCCCGCCGCCGCCGCCGCGCAGGCCGTCTGCACTGTGGTGAAGGAAAAAAAGGAAGGAGAGGAGGGGAGTTAGAGATAAGAAAAGAGATAAGAAGTTAGAGAGGAAAAAAAGAGATAGAGGGAGGAGTTTGTTGTGTGGACGGGGAAAGAGGATCGGTACTATGGATTATATAGTGTGTTTTGATTTTTATTCCCGGTTAGTAGCACCAACCGGGACTAAAAATAGGTTTTTAGTTTCGGTTGGTGTTACTAACCGGGACTAAAGATCATAGGGCCCTGACACGGCCTGACATAGAATCAACCAGGACTAAAAATAACAACAACCGGGACTAAAGATTTTCCTCTTATTAGTCCCGGTTTTTAATGGAGCTGGGACTATTATGGATTTGGGTCGACCGACCAAAGATGGTTTCTCTAGCCGTGCTAATTGAACAGTGGCCACTGGCGGCTGCGGAGATCCACCAATGACCAATGCACGCGCACGTACACCGTACAGTCGTACATATAATGATGTAGCATGTACGTATATACGCCCCAGAGATCAACGCAGCTAGCCTGTACGAACGCTAGTAAATAATGCGATATAATGATGGAGTATATGGCGGCCGCGGCCTACGTATCACTCGCAATCTCTCTCGCTCTCGCACGCGCGCAGTTACTCGCCTGCCCCTTTCTCCGCCGGCAGCGGGGTCCCTCCCGCGTGACGGCGCCGGAGATCCGCATTTAAATTTTCAAAACAAATTTAGATTTTTAAATTGGAATTTAAAGTTAGTTTTAAAATATTCTCAACGTATTCCTTTTAGTATTGGCAGTTAGATCGCTACGAACAAATGTATAAAAGTTCTACTCATAAATTGTTTTTTATTCTTTAATAGGTTGTTTTGTCTTATTGGAAAATATGGGCAACCTACGAATTGAAGCTCCCACGCGCGCCACTGGCGGATTAAAAGTTTAAAACCTACTATATAGAAATTGAAAAAAAGAACAACCGAGAAACATTATTCACCGAGAGATTTTAACGCAGACAATGAGACAATCGATGGTCACGCAGGAGGGTGCACACATGCTATTGAACGACGCAGTGTTTTAGCGTGGCGAATTGGCGTTGGATCGATCGAGCACAGTGTGTCGGATAGGGCGAGCAGCGAGTGTGTGGCCCTTGGGTGATTAATTGCGCATCTTTACGCTTTGATTGGACCCTTGCTGATTAATTGTGTGATATAGATTACAGGGTGAGTTAATTTCCTACCCTACCTGTCTCTCTCCCGGCACTATCCATGCATGCTCCATGACAATCTTGTTACCATCTCATCCTCAATCGAGCTATTCACCGCACGCTAGCCCGCCCTAACACACTACTACATATACTACATAACATAACAGAAAATAGGAACGGTCTTATAATTATAAAAGATCACATGCGATGTATTATAAAAGAGACACGATTTTTCAAACCCCCAAAAAACAACCACGTCTTCTTATCCCAATCATATATATATATCGCGAGACACCAACTGACCTGGTCGATCGGTATGTTGGTTTGAAAATTTAAAATCCATGACACGTACTCCCTTTGTTCCATAATATAATAATCTAGGATATAATGATCTATTTCGTAGGTCTGTTATATTATAAAACTAGCATCGGCTAGCATCATTCTATTTTCTATCATATAATAGCATATATGTTTTCTCATTATATTATTCAAATATAATAAAATGACAAAATAATTTTAAATTTTGCAATAACTTTATGAAACTACTAATGTATAATATTCATATTGTATTTTATATACGTGTTAGTTATTAATTATTTTTAATATCAAATTTTATTTATTTGTAAATTATATATATTCCTATATAAACTCTAGACTCGTCTTATAATATTTATTTTTTTTAATGCTGAATTTTTATTATTTCTAATTGTATTTTCATATGGACTCAAAACTCATCTTTCAATATTCTTTAATTTTTAATTTCAAATTTCAGTTGCTTTAAATTGTATTCCTATATTGACTTTAAACTCTTCTTCTTATGTTTTTCTTAATTTTGAATTTTAGTTATTTGTAATTTGTATTTTTATACGGACTCTAAACACCACTTTTAATTTTATTATATTTATTCTGAATTTTAGTTAGATTTAAATTCTTATATGGACTCTATACTCTACTTCTAATATTCCTTATTTTTTAATTCCGAATTTCTATTGTTTTTCTTAATTGTATTTCTATATGGACTCTATACTCTACTTCTAATATTCCTTATTTTTAATTCCAAATTTCAGTTATTTTCTAATTGTATTTCTATATGGACTCTAGTCTTCTCTTCTAATATTCCTTATTTTTTAATTCCGAATTTCAACTATTTCTAAATTGTATTTTTATATGGACTCTAGTCTCCTCTTCTAATATTTCTTATTTTTTAATTCCGAATTTCAGCTATTTCTAAATTATATTTCTATATAAACTCATCTTTCAATATTCTTTAATTTTTAATTTCAAATTTCAGTTACTTCTAAATTGTATTCCTATATTGACTTTAAACTCTTCTTCCCATATTTTTCTTAATTTTAAATTTTAGTTATTTGTTAATTGTATTTTTATACGGACTCTAAACTCTACTTTTAATTTTATTATGTTTATTCCGAATTTTATTTAGTTTTAAATTCTTATATGGACTCTATACTCTACTTCTAATATTCCTTATTTTTAATTCCGAATTTTTACTATTTTCTAATTGTATTTCTATATGGACTCTAGTCTCCTCTTCTAATATTCCTTATTTTTTAATTCCGAATTTTAACTATTTCTAAATTGTATTTCTATATAGACTCTATACTCTACTTCTAATATTTCTTATTATTTAATTCCTAATTTTGTATTTTTTTTTTCTTAATTGTATTTCTATATGGACTCTATATTCTACTTCTAATATTCCTTATTTTTAATTCCGAATTTCAGTTATTTCCTGATTGTATTAGTCTCCTCTTCTAATATTCCTTATTTTTTAATTCTAAATTTCAAATATTTCTAAATTTTATTTCTATATGGACTCTAGTCTCCTCTTCTAATATTCCTTATTTTTTAATTCCAAATTTCAGATATTTCTAAATTGTATTTCTATATGGACTCTGTCTTTTCTTTTTCTCTGATTAATGTGAGAATTTCTAGACCATGAGAGCGAACGTGGAGGCTCCTTTTTCTATTTCTTTAATAATATAACTAGTATGGTGACCCGTGCAGATTGCGTGGCTAGCATCATTATATTTTCTCTCATATAATAGCGTATATGTTTTCTCATTATATTATTCAAATATATTAAAATGACAACATAATTTTAAATTTTGCAATAACTTTACAAAACTACTAATGTGTAATATTCATATTATATTTTATATACGTGTTAGTTATTAATTATTTTTAATATCAAATTTTAGTTATTTGTAAATTATATATATTCTTATATGGACTCTAGACTCGTCTTTTAATATTTCTTTTTTTAATACCGAATTTTCTGTAAATTATATTTCTATATAGACTCTATACTCTTCTTCCAATATTATTTATTTTTTATTTCTGAATTTTCATATTATATTTTATATACATGTTAGTTATTAATTACTTTTAATATCAAATTTTAGTTATTTGTAAATTATATATATTCCTATATGGACTCTAGACTCGTCTTTTAATATTTCTTTTTTTTAATTCCGAATTTTCTGAAAATTGTATTTCTATATAGACTCTATACTCTTCTTCCAATATTTTTTATTTTTATTTCTGAATTTTTATTATTTCTAATTGTATTTCTATATGGACTCTAAACTCATCTTTCAACATTCTTTAATTTTTAATTTTAAATTTCAGTTACTTCTAAATTGTATTCCTATATTGACCTTAAACTCTTCTTCCCATGTTTTTCTTAATTTCAAATTTTAGTTATTTGTAAATTGTATTTTTATACGGACTCAAAACTCTACTTTTAATTTTATTATGTTTATTCTAAATTTTAGTTAGTTTTAAATTCCTATATGAACTCTATACTCTACTTTTAATATTCCTTATTTTTTAATTCCGAATTTGTATTTTTTTTCCTTATTGTATTTCTATATGGACTATATACTCTACTTCTAATATTCCTTATTTTTAATTTCGAATTTTAGTTATTTCCTAATTGTATTTCCATATGGACTCTATACTATTTCTAATATTCCTTATTTTTAATTCCGAATTTCAGTTATTTCCTAATTGTATTTCTATATGGACTCTATACTCTACTACTAATATTCTTTCTTTTTAATTCCGAATTTTAGTTATTTCCTAATTATATTTTTATATGGACTCTATACTCTACTTATAATATTCCTTATTTTTTATTCCGAATTTCAGTTATTTCCTAATTGTATTTCTATATGGACTCTAGTCTCCTCTTCTAATATTCCTTATTTTTTAATTCCGAATTTCAACTATTTTTTTCTTAATTGTATTTATATATGGACTCTATACTCTGCTTCTAATATTCCTTATTTTTAATTTCAAATTTCTATTATTTCATAATTGTATTTCTGTATGGACTATATACTCTACTGCTAATATTCCTTATTTTTAATTTCGAATTTTCATTAGGACTCTATACTCTACTTCTAATATTCCTTATTTTTAATTCCAAATTTCAGTTATTTCATAATTGTATTTCTATATGGACTCTAGTCTCCTCTTCTAATATTCCTTATTTTTTAGTTCCAAATTTCAACTATTTTTTTCTTAATTGTATTTATATATGGACTCTATACTCTGCTTTTAATATTCCTTATTTTTAATTTTAAATTTCTATTATTTCATAATTATATTTCTATATGGACTATATACTCTACTTCTAATATTCCTTATTTTTAATTTCGAATTTTAGTTAGGACTCTATACTCTACTTCTAATATTCCTTATTTTTAATTCCGAATTTCAGTTATTTCCTAATTGTATTTCTATATGGACTCTATACTCTACTTCTAAGATTCCTTATTTTTAATTTCGAATTTCAGTTATTTCCTAATTGTATTTCTATATAGACTCTATACTCTACTTCTAATATTTCTTAGTTTTAATTCCGAATTTCAGTTATTTCCTAATTGTATTTCTATATGGACTCTATACTCTACTTCTAATATTCCTTATTTTTAATTCCGAATTTCAGTTACTTCATAATTGTATTTCTATATGGACTCTAGTCTCCTCTTCTAATATTCCTTATTTTTTTATTCCGAATTTCAACTGTTTTTTTCTTAATTGTATTTATATATGGACTCTATACTCTGCTTCTAATATTCCTTATTTTTAATTCCAAATTTCTATTATTTCATAATTGTATTTCTATATGGACTCTATACTCTACTTCTAATATTCCTTATTTTTAATTCCGAATTTCAGTTATTTCCTAATTGTATTTCTATAAGGACTCTAATATTCCTTATTTTTAATTCCGAATTTCAGTTATTTCATAATTGTATTTCTATATGGACTCTAGTCTCCTCTTCTAATATTCCTTATTTTTTAATTTCGAATTTCAACTATTTCTAAATTATATTTCTATATGGACTCTAGTCTTTTTTTTCTAATATTCCTTATTTTTTAATTCCGAATTTCAGCTATTTCTAAATTGTATTTCTATATGGACTTTGTTTTTTTCTTTTTCTCCGATTAATGTGAGAATTTCTAGGTCATGAGAGCGAACGTGGAGGCCCATTTTTCTATTTATTTAATAATATAATAGATAGATGTCTCATTCTGTTACATGTTATTTTTATTATTATTATAATACGGAGGGAGTACTATGCGCGCGGGTGGGAAGCACTAGGCGATTCCGCGATCTCTCTCGGTAACCGCGCAATTCAAGTCTCCCACTGTTCGATCGCATGCTAGTGATCGACCGATCCGTAGTTCCACCGGCCGGCCGGCCAGCCGCCGCCTGCCGGTGTCACGCGCGCCTCTGCCTCCAATCTGCCGCCGCTACTCAGGACGTACTACGTACTGCGATCGATCGATCGAGCTAACGCTGACGCTGCCACTGTAAACGCACTGTCACAATCTGCATGCATACGTGGTTACTACCAGCTATAGTACCTAGCCGGCCGCTAATTACAGAAATGTACATTGCATGTTAATGCGCGTGTCAGCTCGTCAGCTCTCCTTCACTGAATGATTGACGCCGTTGATATTTTTAAACATGTTTGGTCTTTCGTCTTATTCAAAAAATTTTGTGAAATATATAAAACTATATGTATACATAAAAATATATTTAACAATGAATCAAATGATAAGAAAAGAATTAATAATTACTTAAATTTTTTAAATAAAACGAACGATCAAACATATTTAAAAAACCCTGCTAAAATATATGGCTATTGCTGCTGCTGCTGCATCATATGTCATTCGAGGGGGAGATCTGTGGTATGTCTGTATTCGATCGATCGACAGACGCCGTCCTTCGATCCACTGTTTCCATTTTAACACAAGCCAGACTGCCAGAGGGCGCCGGAAGCCTGACCGGCTGACAGTGGGGCCAGCCGTGGCAGGGGGGGGGGTGAGCTAAATCTTGCTACTAGCCCCACCTGCATTGCCACCAGGGGTGTACAATTCCGTCCAAAAAAAAAATCTAACCCTAACAATAAATCTAGGACGGAGTAGTATACTGGAGTACTAGCTAGCTAGCTGTAGCTCCAACTGCATTTTGCGCACGTCACTATATATGTCAACGTGTCCCTTTGTCTAAAAAAAATACCATACAACGAATCTGGATATGCTCATATCTAAATTTGTTATATTAGCTAGATTATGTTATACCTTTTGTCTAGGTTGATTTTTTTAAGAACAGGGAGAGTATGTATATACTAGCTAGTAGGACAAATGTGTTTGTCAGGGTGGGCTAGCTAGGTGCTCACTGTGCTGTGTATGCACTGTGCATCCATCAATGGTGAGATACTTATACTTCATCTTATTTGTACTAGAAACGAAACCTTACTGTTTTTATTCAAAAATATAACCATTTCACACCTGAAAAATCCGAGTATACATTGCAGTGATAATATGAAAAAGAAAAGTTAATGGAGTCATGTATGCATGCACAAATAAGAGCATGAACATCAGCTGCATGCCTGATCGAGTGAGGTGCAGTAGTGTGTGAATTTAATTAGCTCGTACGTGTGTGATGCTGATATATATGGTAGTACTATCAGTTTAAGTGAGGTGACGTCAAGGATGCCTAAACCCTAAATAGAGTATAAATATGCCGGCGTGTTGCCGCGCGCTATTAATTATATCATGCGAGGGCAAGAAGTAATTAAGTACATGATAACTAGGGCAGACAGAACATTAACACTTTAGTGTAATACTATTACTATGTATGTGAATCCCTGCTACCCAATTAAGTGGCATCTATACTTGACTAGTAGCTGGATGTAGATGTCGGATCGGTACGGTGCTATTCATCAACAGAAACTAAAATGGTATATATCTTACACTGTGCACTGTAATTTCTTTAATTTGATCGATCATGTGTGTGTGCAACATATTCCTATTATCACTACTACAAAAATCGTTTTTCTGTACGAGTGGGTCGGTAGGTTCCATGCGGGCCGCTTGTGGCGGCGCCTACAAAAACCGCCCCCCGGGGGCGGGTCGATGAGCCGCATGCGAAGATCCATTATCGCATGTGGCTGTCTTAAGCAGCCGCAAGCGATAATAGGTCTATTTTCGCATGCGGCCGTCTTAAGGGGCCGCATGTATTAGGGCATGCGGCTGCTTAAGACGGCCGCATGCGAAAATAGGCCCATTATCGCATGCGGCTGTCATGCGGCTGTCCTAAGCAGCCGCATGCGATAATGAATCTTCGCATGCGGCTGGCTTAAGGGACCGCATGCGATGATCGGCCATATATGCTCCTCCAGGCCCGAGCTCGACCATTTGAAAACGAAACTCTCTCTCTCTTAAAGCAAGTACCAATTAGGGGGGGGGAGGTTTTCAACTCGAAATTTTTGATTGAACTCTATACGAAAGGTGAAGAACTCTCTCTCCTCCTTCATTTGGCTCCATTTTTGTTATATTTCGTTGGTGGAAAGTGGAGTTTTTTTAATATTTTGACAAGGTTTGTTCTAGCTAGTTTTTGCAAAATCTAGCTTCAAAATATATGTTTTGATGGGCAAATTTTGCATGTAATCACTTGTACATAGTAGTTACATGTATTGTAGTAATTTTTTTGGAGGGACAAATGCATTTAAACTTTTGTATGAAATATCCGCGGTCTATTTTTTTATCTGTAACTTTTTTGTCTTTATATAAATAGATGGATCGGTCGTCATGGATGTATGAGATGCGGAGAACGCAGCCGATATTTATTAAGGAAACATCTAAATTTATTGATCAGGCTAAGGCGCATGCTTTGAGGGAGAATATGACAAAGATCTTTTGTCCGTGCCGTCATTGCAAGAATCAGAAATTGTTGGTAGATCCTGGTGAAATATTGGGTCACATAATGGAGTACGGATTCACCGCCAACTACAAGGTTTGGACCTATCACGGGGAATTCGCCGATCCCGAAGATGACGATGAAGAGTTAAGTTTCGAGATGAATGAGGCAGAGAATTTTATAATCGAAGACATGTCCCGTGAAAGAATGGATGTCGATGTTTCCACCGATAGTGATGATTTCGAGGGTGGTTTTGATTTAGAGGATATGCTACGCCATGTTGAACCAGAGGTGCTAGCGGGCAGGTCACGAGGATTGGAGAATAGGTAGGCATTAGAGAAGGCATCGAAGGATCTTCTTTTCGATGAAACGAAGGGATGTAATAAGGATTTCACAGTCTTGCGTTCAGTGCTTGAACTTCTGAGATTGAAGGCTAAACATGGATGGTCGGACACAAGTTTTAATGATCTGATGAGTTTGTTGCGTGTGTTGCTTCCTAAGCCTAACTTTGTACCATCAAACACGTATCAAGCGAAGAAACTCATATGTCCTTTATCTCTTGGTGTAGAAAAGATTCATGCTTGTAAGAATCACTGCATATTATACCGTAAAGAATATGCAGACTTGGAAAGTTGCCCAACGTGTGGCACAAGTCGGTATAAAACGGGGAATGGGCCTGTAGATTTAGAGTGTACCGATCCAGATTCTGATAAGGGTAAGCGCGGAAAGATTCCCTCAATGGTGATGTGGTACCTACCAATTAAGGATCGCCTGAAGCGTCTGTACTCAAACCCGACTGATGCTGAGTTGATGAGATGGCATCAAGAGAGCCGGAAGATAGATGGTATGATTCGACATCCCGCCGACGCTCGCCAGTGGAAGACATTTGATGCAAAACACCCAGAATTTGCTAAGGATCCCCGGAATGTAAGGTTTGCGTTGAGCACTGACGGAATGAATCCGTTTGGTGACTTAAGCAGCTCTCACAGCACATGGCCAGTCCTTCTCACAATGTATAATCTTCCAACATGGATATGTCAGAAACGAAAGTACATTCTTCTCACTATCCTCATACAAGGTCCAAACCAACCTGGAATCGACATAGATGTTTTCCTTGAGCCTTTGATGGAGGACATGGAGGAGCTTTGGAAAGAGGGGTTATGACTATGGGATGAGTTTAAGCGAGAGCACTTCAATCTACGTGCGATCATATTCGTTACCATCAATGACCTACCTGCAAACTTTTTATTATCTGGGCAGATTAAACGGAAGACTGAATGTCTGATATGTTTGGAGAAAACTTCGTACAAACACCTGACGTCGTCTTTGAAGACAGTGTACATGCGGCATCGACAGCTCCTACCACAAAGACACAGGTACCGTAAGATGGCTAGATTGTTCGATAATACAGTGGAGAATGACACTGCCCCAGAAGCACGAAGTGGTACATATGTGTATGAGATAACAAAGAAGATTAAGGTTGTATATGGAAAGGGAAAGAAGAAGACAGTAAAGAGGAAGAAAGCTGATGGTGACAAAGATATTGCGTTGCCTTTCAAGAAGCACTCAATTTTCTTCAGATACTTAGATTACTGGAAGGACCTAGAGATTCGACATGCAATTGATGTTATGCACCTCAAGAAGAACGTGTTTGATAGCACCATTGGCACATTGCTGGACATCCCGAGTAAGACGAAGGATGGATTGAAGTCACGTAACGACCTTGTAGATTTGGCCATACGGCATGACCTTCACCCAGTAGTGCTGCCAAATGGGAAGACCGAGATTCCTCCTGCTTGTTACTCGTTGACACTTGAAGAGAAAAAAGCCTTCTGTAAATGTTTACAAGGGGTTAGAGTGCCTACTGGTTTCGCATCGAACATCAGGAAGCTAGTATCAATGAAGGATTTGACCATTTCTGGATACAATGCGCATGATTGCCATAGGTTGCTAACGGTATTCCTACCAATTGCTATAAGGGCAGTCAAACCAGTCCATACCAAGGTGGTTATAACAAAGTTATACTACTTTTTCAATCGAATTTCGCAGAAGGTATTTGATTATATGGAATTAGGTCCCCTTCAGACATTCACCGTCGAGACCGTATACCAGCTTGAGATGTATTTCCCACCATCATATTTAGATATGATGGAGCATTTGATCGTTCACATCGTCCCTCAGATTATTGAACTTGGTCCCTTATACTTACATCAGATGTGGGCCCATGAGCGTTACATGTCGATCCTCAAAGGCTATGTACGCAATCGCGCTCACCCCGAAGGATCAATGATAGAGGGATACACAACTGAAGAGGCAGTCGAGTGTTGTATGGATTATATAAAGGATGCTAATGCCATTGGGATTCCTGTTCATCGACACGAAGGGAGATTGTCTGGAAGGGGTACTGTTGGTAGGAAGCAGTTCTTCGATAATGATTACAAAAAGGTGTCCGCGGCACACAACAGCGTTCTTCAACAACTCGCTATCGTTGAGCCATTCATTGAGCGACACCTTGAAGAAATCAAAGCCTGCTTCCCAGGGCGGTCCAATGATTAGGTATCAAGAGAGCACAAGCGTCGGTTTCCTTTGTGGTTCAAAGATCTAAACCTGCCAGTTGGTGATTCTGTGGAGGAACTTACTTTACGAAGACTGGCATGTGGGCCTTCAAGTATTGTCAATTCATGGCAAGGTTACGACATCAATGGATTTACCTTGAGTACTACTACGAAGGACATGAAAAGCACCGTACAAAATAGTGGGATCCATGTCGAAGCGATTGACACAAGTGGTGAAAAGAAGTCGTATTATGGGACCATACAGGAAATATGGGAACTGGACTATGGCCTGAACATCCAGATCCCTGTGCTCCGTTGTGAATGGGTTAAAGACACAACAGGGGTTTCCGTTGATGACTACAGGCTAACGATAGTCGATCACAGTAAAACAGGCCACAAGGATGATCCATGGGTTTTAGTAGAGCGTGTGGCTCAAGTGTTTTATGTGAAGGACCCTTCGGATGAAAGAAAAACTATTGTCATATCCGGAAAGCAACAGATCGTCGGCATCGACAACATCGAAGACCCCAATGATTACAACCAGTTCGACGATGTACCATTGTTTATTGATCTTCCTATGCGAATTAAGAAGGTTGAGAGAACAATCGATGAAGCGAATATGTCGTACGTTCGAGCAGATGGTGTTGCCAAGGTTATTAAGTCATAGTTATTTTGTAACCTTTAGTTGTCATTGTGTTCCAAATGTATCCGGATGAATTTAAGTCCCCCTTATGTTGTACTCATTAGCATGTAACATTTGGTTACGAGTTTTGAGTAATTTTCACAAAACTGCAAATACTTTTGTCAAATTATCAGAAAACTATAGATTTACATGATGCATCACAAAACTACAGATTTAACACTAAATCTATCAGAAAACTACAGATTTAAGGTAGAATTACAGAAAACTATAGAGTTAGTAACAAAGTTATGACAAAACTTAAAACAATTACATGAAATCTATAGTTTTGTGATAAATTTATTGTTAAACATGTAGTTATGTGATACATCACTTTAAATCTATGGTGTACCAAAAATATTTGGAATTTTTGTTGTACCGAAATATTGGAAAAAGATATATGTGTACAGTTTGTTTAGACGAAAGAAAAAAATGAGTTTATTTGGTGAAAAAAATCTTTCCATGCGTGCTACTTAAGCCGGCCGCATGAGTGGTTCTAATGGGATATTTTTTATCTCTTTCCGAGACCTTTACGCCCTCTACAAGCTAGATAAAATGGACGTTAATCTCGTTGCGGCGTTCTGTCTGTAAGTCTGAACTCTTTATTACATGTTACACGTATCATTCCAAACAAAGAAACCAAATCTCATTACTTCTTTGTTCATTGTACAGTATGCAATTCCACGAAGCTGATAGAACTGGAGCAAAGGTTGGATACGTCGATCCAACAAGAATATGCAAAAACAACACACCGTAGAGCTGAGAGAGGACTGCGAGCAATTGGTTGGCAAGACCCCTAAGAAAAGGAACATTATGTGAAGACATTGCACAAGAGGAAGAAACTAGAAGTAGCAACATACTTGGCAATAGCAATGTTGGCGCACGCCGACAAAGATGTCTTAATGGTCCCCTACGCGTTCACGTAAGCTTTCTCTTCTTTTTGTTTAATTAATTTATCTTCTTTGGAATTTTCTGTCTCCAATAAGCCTATCTTATATGCAGAGACCACTACATATTATTCCTTGTATATCCGAAAGACCAATTGATCATATCATTGGACCCCGCACACTATGACAAGGAGACATTTATGGAATTCCTCACTATTTTGAATTTGTAAGTGATAAACATTTCATTAATATAAATTGTTTAGGTCGATCCCCAGTCTTCTAGCTACTGACAAAACAATTGTTTTCTTCAAACAGAGCACACAAGTACTACCGCAAAAGAGGTGGACCAGTACATATTCCATCCCAGAAGCAGTTATCCGTCAGGTCTGGCTGGCCGGTACTATCAAATCTATACCAATACAACTAATTATCGAACAGTGCATATATACTAAATTATATCTACTGAGATCGGTCCCCCATAATTATTTCGCAGTGCTACAAACAACCACCAGGAACCAACTTGTGCGGTTATTACGTGTGCGAGATGCTCAGAGTAAATGGGAGGTACAAAACAACCAGTAACCGAGTAAGTCAGCGAACTCTTCTCTACAAAGAAACCCATCTAGCACACACTTCTCACTGAGTACCATTTTATTTTCCTTTCTGTGCGCAGATCCCCGAAATCCCATATATTGCACAACGATTCAACGACAGTACTATCTTGAACGTGGCCGCTGACCTCTGCTGATTCATCCGTCGCGATGTCTGCAACGTAAGAGGTCTCTTCTACGACAACCAGAGTGAACTCGCAATGGACGACAAATTTAAACCTCTCAGAGAGTGGGAGAAAGAACATATGCAATGACATGTACACTACTTATACATATGATAAAAAAACTGTGGCACTTGTATTATATATTTCGTATGTAAATTACGATTGAATTTATGGTTATGTAATACATGTTTGTTACTGCGGCACTTGTCTATCTCATATGCTTACTATTCCGAAATACTGCGACACTTGTCTTATCTCATATGCTTACTATTCCGAAATACGATAATAAATCCTTCAATAATTTAATTTTAATTACAAGACACATCTCACCAAAAGGCTAGAATAAATATTATTTGAGCTATTCGGAAATTGAATTTCGCATGCGGTCTACTTAAGACGGCCGCATGCGAAAATAGATCTTCGCATGCGGTCTTGTTAAGTCGACCGCATGGGAAAATATATCTTCGCATGCGGCTTCTTAATTGGACCGCATGCGAAGATCTATTTTCGCATGCGGCCGTCTTAAGTGATCTTCGCATGCGGCTGGGCCGGCCGCATGCGCAAATGGTGATCTTTGCAGACTATTTCGCGCATGCGGGCCGGCCAACCGCATGTGAAGATCGATTCCGCCCGTATGCAAAAACGCTTTCTGTAGTAGTGTATATATAGTGCCGCGATAGCTAATTCGTGCGCGCCACGCGCGCGTTTCAGGTATAGAAGGCTCAGCGCCGGCGTTGCTAGCGCACGCCTCCTCCCACGCCTTTTTTTCATTTTTTTACCCTTTTTTTTTGCTTTTTTCCCACTTTTTCTGATTATTATTTTAATCTTTAGCATGTTTTGAGTTGAAAGTTTTCAAATCTAATTTAAAAGTTTTTAAATCTGAGTTGAAAGTTTTCAAATCTTCAGTTGAAAGTTTTCAAAACTCGAGTTGAACGTTTTCAAATCTCGGGTTGAAAGTTTTTCAAATTTGAGATGAAAAGTTGAAAGTTTTCAAAACTTGATTTAAAAATTTAAATTTTGGAGTTAAAATTTTCAAATCTGGATTAAAAATTTTGAAATTTTGACTTCAGATATAGATTTCTTTTCAATTTGTTAGTTAAAAAATCTCATGAAAAAAATCCTAACTACTACCGTCATTATCTCAAACAGTAATTATATAAAACTAATTTATTAGTTAACTATACGTATAGTCCCGAAAACACGCGCTGGATGCGCACGCGCCAACTAGACGCCCCCATGTAGTGCAGCATATATAGTACAATTAATACCTTTTCATTCCATATTATAAATCGTTTGCATATTAAAATATATTCAATATTAAATTTAATGAAATTAATTGGTGTCGTAAATGTTGTTAATATTTTCTATAAGCTTAATTAAACGTATAAAAAGAATTTATATTAACGTGGATTCAATTCAATAAACTGAAGTGTGGATATTCTTTTAGTTAGCATCCATACTCCATAACTTCTTGACATTTTCGATAGAGATCAGGTGTCCTTTTTACATTTCCATGCATGAGCAGAGCAGCAGTGGTACTACAGTATATACACAGATGGGTTACCCACTGCATATATTGCTCCTGCTAGCAAGCTGTGCCAGTATATATATGAGTCGTCTGCAAATAAACACTAATAAATTTTCACTGTATATACTTAATTATTACTATCTACTTCCT
This sequence comes from Oryza meridionalis, assembly GCA_000338895.3. NCBI lineage: Eukaryota > Viridiplantae > Streptophyta > Magnoliopsida > Poales > Poaceae > Oryza > Oryza meridionalis. The sequence continues at coordinate 27,519,826 of CM002529.2, forward strand.
CCGTTTTATAATATAAGTCATTCTAGCATTTCTCATATTCATATAGATATTAGTGAATCTAGACATTACATGAATGTGGACAATGATAGAATAATTTATATTGATGTTAGTGAATCTAGACATTACATGAATGTGAACAATGATAAAATGATTTACATTATGAAACAGAGGGAGCACAGTTTACAGTAGTAAGTTATTTTTTTTACTCCCTAAGGCTTTAATCACCGCAGTAAATATATGACTAGCAAAACAAAAGAAAATATATACTCCATGTTGTAGTCCCCTACTTTTAATACCCTCAGATTGCAGAGATATCCTAATTATTGAGAGAGATCATGCCAAAGATCCTCTATGCTGCGTGCCTGCGGCGAGACAGAGAGAGTAGCAGCTAGCTGTTCTTCTAACTTGCATTGCTGTAACTGTAACTGTATAGCTCTGCAACTTGTCCAGGTGTTGTATAAGCCGACACTATGATTCAGGCGGTGAAAAAATGCATTAAATCCAATATATCCACTTGCTCTTAGCGCGAAGAAATTACTACCATTACCATCTACCTCGGATCGGGCGATCCTGCAGCTCACGTAAGTAAAGTGAGTATACGTACCGGTACCACTCAACCTACGATGAATGTGCTTACGCACTTTTTTGTTTTTTAAATAAAAAAAGAGCGATAATTATGGCATGTTTTGTAAAAGACGAAGTGTCTCATTTTAAGTAAAGAAAGAAATTATATGTTGCTTAATTAATTAGAAAAAATTGGATGAATACCACAACTACATCAAACTTTCAACGAACTAACCTAAAATACCACGACACAAAATTTAAGAAAACCAAGCCTAACATACACACACGATGTTTGCCACATAGTAGCTCACCACAAGCTATGTAGTTCCGAGTATCAAGCTGAAAAAATAAACATGACAACCACATACTTGTAACGGCATGATGTCGTCATCATCACACCATCAACCTTATGATCAAGCGAATCCGACTCGCTGGGAAGACGGGCACCAAGGCAAAGGCAACATCCCGTGGCAACAAAAGTACGGCATGTCTTATTTTATTATTGTTGCGCTCGCAGCTCTAACTTCATTTTGTTATCAACAAAACCTCTAACCTCACCAGACATGTTAAGACATGGCTGAACCATAGCAACAAAATCTTTATGGACCGAACAATTTTGCTATCTTGCAATGGAGAGAAACACCATTGATAGGATTGCAAGTAGTACATTTGCATCTACTCTGACTTTTGCAATGGACAATGGCAACCATGCACAACTTCGAGTCATTGTTACCTAGCTAGATTGTTGAACGCTCCAACATAGCAGCTATGACTTCCCAATAGCCACACTTGGGTGCCAGTGTAGGACACGACAAGGAATTGCCGAAACACAGCATTAGATTTGCTCAATGATGTCTCTTGGAAGGGCACGATGACAAACTGAGTCGCCATCATCAGTGTTAAAGAGTTCGCTTGGGTTTTCACTTAGGGAATCCAAACACCGCAGGATGAGGAGGCACAACGAAGATGCTTCCAAGGAGAGAATGGTACCAACATGCATAGCCGTATAGGCTTTTAACTTGACCTCTATCGAACCACCATTACGAGGGTAGTCTGATATGACGCACGTTGTCATTGGTGTTGCGCCCGCTCATAAATGTCTTTAATTTACAGCCATCTTACCTAGCCATCACTATCGCAGTGCACCAAATGTAGTCTTCTCTCTCACACGCAAGCTCTACATGCACTGGTCGTCGCCCTCCTAAACCAACACCTGAACTTGATCTTGGAGGCGAGTCACCCACAGTTACTGTGCTTGTATCTAGGCCCACACACCGTGCTATCAGACGATATCCTCACGTAACGCTGCCATCTAGAGGGCACCGATGCATGTCTACTAACCCTTCACTAAGTGACATTAGGGATAGGTCTACCCCCATTCTCAGCCACCCAAGCCACAACGTCCACATAAAGAGGAGGTCTAACCCCACGTTCGTTCGGAGCTCTCAACCACCCCACACGGCAACGAGATCCAGGGGCCACCGTCACCGGCCATATGGCCTCGGCTAATCTGCGTCATCCCCAATTAATGCACCTCCTCCCCCAAACCCTAGGTCCCCACACCATGAGGGACCACCGTGTCCCCCTCCGCGACATACGGGACGCTACTCAACGACATCTAGGGATGAAAACGGAGCGGATACGGACGGATAATGCTCATACCATATTCGTTTTCATTTTTTTACCGGATATGGAAACGAATACGGATAGCTCGAATACGGAAACAAATACGGATGATCACGAATACGAATAAGAATCGAATATGACTGGACACGAATACGGAAACATTTTTTTCTCGGAACACGAAAACCAACTTAACTTCTAATAGAAACAAATAGCAACATATATAATTAGCTCACTTTATATTAAATGTAGCATAATTTATAAATATTTTTAAAAATTTAAATAATATTAATAGTGTGGACTAGTGTTAAGAGATAAACCACTATTAAAATCTAAAAATGTATAGTGAAGGTCATAGAGTTATAAAGAAATAGGTATCTCTCATGACTTCTGCGGATATCCGAATAGCACTGTTTACCGGATATCCGAATTATTATCCGTATCCGACGGAAACCCCGATACCATATTCGTATCCGTATCCGTATCCGGGAGAAAATATCTATATTCGTATCCGTATCCGAACTTTCCGAGAATTATCCAATCCAAAAGGTATCCGTATTCGTTTTTCGTTGGAGTGGACGGCAACTAGCCGCTCCGTTTTCATCCCCAACGACATCTCCCGAACCCTGGCACGCTTCCCCCTCGTCGACTTTGATGCCCGCTCCGTGCACAGGACGGCATCGAGCACGGCCAAGGCCTTCTTGCCCATGCCCTTGTCGGAGTCTACGAGGAACTCCACGACGGCGGGCATCACCCCGAGCTCAACTAAGCGTGTAGATTTTTTTTATTATTTTGAAGATTTTATATAATTTTCATATGCCGATGGACAAAGATGCCCCCAAATTGATACCAATGGAGGGTCCTGTACTAGCTAGTGACAAGTACGTAACACTACTGGAAAACTGATCTTTGCTAGGTCGTCCCAAAACTACAATAGTCCCGGTTATAAAAAGAACCGGGACTAAAGATCCCGGTTTAAAACCCCATAGCCATTCAACGAACTAAAGATGATTTTTAGTCCCGGTTCATCCCCTCTCAGTCCCTTGTCAGAGAGGCGAGGATCTTTAGTCCCGGTTGGTGTCACAAACCGGGACTAAAGATCACCATTTTAGTCCCAGTTGGTATTACTAACCGGGACTAAAGATCTCCTAAATCTTTACTCCCGGTTGGTATTAGCAACAGGGACTAAAATCACGCGTAGTATATAATCCCTATTCCCTATCCTCTCCGCCACAACCGGCCTCAATCTCCTCAACAACCGGCCTCTCCTCTCCTCGGATCCATCTCCCTCTCCTCCTCCCCTTCCTCCTCCCATCCCGGCCCTCTCCTCCCCCTCCTCCCTTCCCATCCGATGCCCAGCGAGGGCCGCCTCCTCCCCCTCCTCCCTTCCCGCACGCGTCAGGCGGGGCCGCGCCCGGCGGGGCCGCACGCGGTAGGCGGCCGGCGGGGCCGCACGCAGGCCGCGCACGGGCCAAGTAGCGAGCGGCGGCAGGAGGCGCTACCGGCATCCATTCTTTTTTTTCTTTTACTTTACAATTTGTGATTCACTGAGATGTATAATTTTGTGATTTGTTGTATGGATCTGAGATGTATAATATGTGATGTATTTGATTTGTGTATAATTTTTTTAAGATTTATGATGTATTTGATTTGTGTGTACAAGTAACTTAAGATTTGTGATGTGAATGTTTTGGGATGTTACTTTGATTTAGGGTTTGATTTGGGAATATGCATCCCACTCGATTTGGGAGAAAATATAGGGATTAAACTCTGGCTAAAAAATAATGAAAAAAAAAGAAAAGGAGACCTAATGGGACTGTCGCTAGATCGATCTTTAGTCCCGGTTATTTCACCCGGGACTAAAGATCGCTATCTTTAGTCCCGGATTTATAGTCCCGGTTGGATAAACGGGACTAAAGAGAGGTTATGAACCAGGAGTACAAAGGGTTTCTCCACCAGTGTAACACGCATTACATGCTTAACTAATTAACACAGCTGATGGAATGACAGCTCCATTTTTTGCCTTTCTTCTACCTATCTACTCCCTCCGTCCCAAAAAAAAGATAAACCCTGAATTTTCGTGTCAAATGTTTGACCGTCCGTCTTATTTGAAAAAATTATGAAAAAAATAAAAAGACAACTCACGCATAAAGTATTAATCATATTTTATCATCTAACAACAATGAAAATACTAATTATAAAAAAATTTCATATAAGATAGATAATAAAATGTTAGATATGAAAACCCAGGGTTTGTTTTTTTTTTTTGGGACGGAGGGAGTATCTACCAGCTCCCTCCCTGCCCGGCCGTGCGCCAGAGCAGACGAGATCGACGTACACGCCATGCAATGTTGCCTGCCTCGTTCGTCTACATGAAAATATATATATATATATATATATATATATATATATATATATATATATTCTTCTACGTATGCTAGCTACAATGCATGCGCACAAGAACAAGCTAGAACTCTACTTTGTCCTACCTCTCTATTACTAGTTTCATCCCAAATTAAATAAATCAACCTAGCTAGACAGTTCTCTATTCACATATCATATTATATTGATTTATTAAGATGTTTAGATTTATAGAACTACTCTCTCCGTCCCAAAATATAAGTATTTTTGAACTCTGACACGGTTTCTGAGATACTACTTTGACCAACAATATCTATAAGTAAGATATTTTAAATGAAAAGAGTTGTATATATTATGATAGTTTGTTTAATAGTAAATTTAGCAACATCAATTTTACATGATTGATTTTTTTTATTTTTATTGCTATTAATAGTTAAAGTTAAAAATGTTTGACTTATCACTATACCAAAAAATACTTATATTTTACGACAGATGAAGTACAATGTTTACATTGGTTTATTTGAAGGCAAAAAATATATATATATCAGCTAGCTAAGTCAAGCTCATCCATCATTTTAGCGCGTTTCGCCACGGCCGTCCCCAGCCACCGGCCTGCAGTTGGACGTCGTGGTACCACCGCGCAATGTGGCACGTACTATACGTACATACTTACTCCGGAAAAAAAGTCGTTTAGGATAATATTTAAGTCAAACCTTGAGAATATAAATCATAAATAACTCTTAATTTATTGAGTTTGAAAATATAAAAATTATATAAATAGATTTGTCTTGAAAAATACTTTCATAAAAGTATACATATATCACTTCTCAATAAATATTTTTATAGAAATAAGAAGTCAAAGTTATATTTTTGAGACCGTGTCGTTGTCCAAAACGACTTTCTTTACGAGTACGGAGGGAGTACGGATGTGCATACAAATATGCAGGGGCGTCCCAGGGGCCGTGCGGGCCGTGCGACCGAACAGGGCCCCCAAATTTTAAGGGTTCCTAAAATATTAAGTATACCCTATATATAATAATATTATAAGCTTTAATTTTGTTAATTTGCAGTCCAATTAGTAGCAAATACAAGGCCCAAAACGCTGCAGAAGGTGAATCAATCCATCTTCCATTGTACTCCCGTCCAGGCGTCCGCGTTGTCGCGTATCGCCGAAGTCCCGATGCCGCAGCCGCTTCGTCTCCTCTCCCCAGATGCCTCCGGCTTCCGCTTCTGCTTCATCACTGATGATCGGTTAATCGCCACGCCCGTTTTTAATTTTACTATAAAAAAGATTTACTAGCCTACTAGGGCCCATTTTAATATTTCGCACGGGGACCCGATTTGGCCGGGACGCCCCTGCAGATACGGCGACCGTATAACGCACGCACGCGTATGTGTGTATATATACGTACACACGTAGGTCCAGTGACATCACGTACGCATACGTACTCGTATATCCATGCGTATATCCTGCACTGCATGTAGAACCATCAACACACGGTATTATCTCTGGACACTTCACTGTACGTACGTACGAGCTTGGGCGGTGGCCGGCGGCGGCGACGCTAGCTGCAGGGTGGCCGGCCAAGCGTTGGTTTCATTTCAGGACTACTTCTGCAGGTTATGATGAACCCATCATGCATGGCACATCCACAAATGTCAAAAGAAAGAGATCAATAATGTGTAGTGTTACCAGCTCACTGAAGCTCAAGTACGTGCTACCTAGAAGAAGCAACTAGTAGCAAGCTACTTCCCCGTATCAGATTCAGACATAGCAATACAAAATAAAAAAAATATTTTTTTTAAGAATACCGAGTCAAGTTTATTTTCTAGCAGTATCGAATAGAACATGCTTAACAAGATCTTCTTCATGGAAACCTGCTCGATTTAGTTATTTCACTATTTATCTACTTAAAATATATTTTATCAACTATTTTTATAAACAACAATTATTGTTATAAAATAAACTTATTTTAGAAAAAATGAAGATACTAAAAATGATTCTAGAACACAGGGAGTAAGCTAGCGATTTTTTTATTTGCTTGAACCTTTTTAATTTTTTTTTAAAATAAAACAACCCAAAACTTTTTAAGATCTTAACCTTTTAGCCATACCAGCCAAACTGGCGTGGCAAAACAATACTGACACACTGCTCCCGCTGACGTGATAGACGCTCTCGCTGTGTGGTAGGACAAAACTGTCACGTCCACCGCAGGCGGCATACCAGTATTGTTTGGCTGGCGTGGCCAAAAGATTTAGATTTTAGAAATAATTTTTGGATAGGTTTATTTTTAAAATTAAAAATTAAAAAGGTTCGGAAAAATTCCTAGCTAGCTAGTAGATAGAGCCACTATATTGATAGAGAGATCGATGGATCTTGATGAGAGCTAGCTACATGGAGTAGTAGTAGTGCATGCATGCGTGTGGTGGATGAATGGACATGGATGAACAGTGAACTGCTAGCAAGTGTCTCCCTCTGCATTATGACGCTCTGGGGCCAAATCTTTGAGCCCTCTGGATTTAGGATCCTGCTTCCTGCCTGCCCCATCCGTGTCGAATTCAATTGGATGCCATTGCCTATTTGCCTTCCCTTGCATTGCATTGCATGTGGAGTTAATACTCGAGATCCACGTAGCTATATCTTGCTATATCTACTGTACTATCATATCCCAATTTTGTTCCCTTCTTCTTGTTTTTCTCATACACCTATATATTACCCCCTCATAATTCACACATTCAGTTAATCTTTTTACTATATAATTATTTTACATCATTGATATATAAGACTTTACTGGAAGCAATAATGATGCTATATACTCGATCGAATCGTTGATCGATCGTCTCCCGTTCACCAACGTGGCAACGTCGATGATATATATTTATTTGTATCTCTTATATATTGTTTTTTAAATGAATCAACAAGCATTTAGTTAGGGTGTGTCATTTTTATTGAATATATATAGCTGGAGATATGAATTATAATTAAGCCAGTAACATGCATGCATGTTTGCACATTGATCATACATGTACTGATATATCTGCATGTCTCTCAACATTGGATATATACTCCCTCCGTTTCAAAATGTTTGACCACGTTAACTTTTTAGCACATGTTTAACCGTTCGTCTTATTAAAAAATTTGTGAAATATGTAAAACTATATGGGTACATGAAAGTATATTTAACAATGAGTCAAATAATATGAAAAGAATAAATAATTACTTAAATTTTTTAAATAAGACGAATGGTTAAACACGTACTAAAAAGTCAACGGTGCCAAACATTTTGAAATGGATACATTTTGAAACCGAGGGATTACTAGCTAGCTATGGCTCAGCTGAATATGCAGATGGGACACAGAAGGGTGTAAGTCAAACAGGAAACATGCAACGGGCTAAGTACGCGTACGCGATCAATTTACACGCAAGAATCCAGCACAAATTAATATACACATATATATATATCGCATGTGTAGTTGCACGAAAGATTGCATCAAACGCAGCATGAATATATATAATTATAGCCAGCATCAAATGCATCGCCACGTACGTACGATGAAACCACCACGGCCGTGATCTCTGATATATTCCTCTTCCCTGCATGCAACTGTAGCCAAGCTACATACTCTCCGACCTAGCTAGCTACAGGGCTACAGCTGAGAAATTAACTAATTAATTAATTAATTAATTAATTAATTGGCACATTAATCTACACTGAGAGTATTTAGTACTATAATTAATTAATCAAATGACAAATAGCTCCGATCGATTAATTGATCGATCTAGCCATCGATCAATCGCGGAGGATCAGACATCTCATCGTGCAGAAAAAAAATTAACTGTCTCCTGAAAACTGTAAGGCTGCAAGTCTGCAACTACGTATAAGAGCAGGTATAATAGCAGGCTATAAGCTAGCTATAAACATATTTTAAAAAGATAAAGGAAGAGAGAGAAGAGCAGCGGGCTACAGATCTGTAGCCAGCTACAGCACGGACTCTAAGACGTAATATGTTTATGATAGGTAGGGCCAGGTATTAATAGTATAGTAGGTATCTATTGCATAAATTAACTATTATATTAGTTATAGATAATTTAAAACTAATAGTTGGCTATATTATTAAACTTGCTCTAACCAGATTTTACTACTCGATCAGTATGGATGCAACTTGCAAGGGGAATTTACCTGATGGGAGCCTTACGCCCGTTTTGTATGTTTAAGAACGGGAAGGAATGCATAATATGTGCAGATCGAAGTGAATGCATTCGTCCAATGCATGTTTAATTGCTACTAATATGCCCTGGCATGCAGACATTCCTGTTTTTTTTACCGTTTACCTTACTACTACCTCTCTCTCTCCCTGTCTCGTCTGCACAAACTACTGTACATATTGTCTCATGCATATTGTCATGAGTGATACGGTAAAAACAAGAAAATAAACAGAGGAGAGAAAAGAGAGGTAGGGAAAGTTAGCATCTCTACCATGTCCTCCAGCGTATCTATGTCGGGTGCCGTGGAAAGACAGAAAAAATAAGGTGTACTGGTGAAATGTTTAGCTTTGCTTGCAAATGCATGTTCTGTGTGTTACTACTGCTATTGATTTCTTTTTATGAATGAACAGGAACTGTGCATTTTCGTAACTTTGGAAGACCAATTAACCACTAGAGACCTTATTTCCTAGCTTCCTAATAGTGACCAATAGTCTTCCTTTCAAGCTAGATCGAAGCCTTAATTGGTGATGAACGGGAGCTAGCTGTGCATTTCTGTAACTTTGAATACTAATTAATAACTGTGACCTCTACTGCATTATTGTCCCTAAGTAAGCCCTGACAGTGATTAGTGATCACCAAGAGTCCTCCCTTCAAACCTTACACTGCCATAGAACACATTATTGCAGACAATTCGAAACCATTATGTGGCACATTGTTTTAACCATCATGATCAGTATTTAAGAAAGTGTTTGTAATTTTTAGAATTGTTTGCAATACAATTTTTAGACAGTTTCACGAAACCCACTACGTTGAATAACCTAGAAAATTGTTCTCTCTGGCTAGTAGTGTACCACTCCATATTTCCCAGAATAAAGCAATCTAGAACTGAATGAGAGTATTAGGATATATGCATCCTATTTAATCATAGGTTGTTATATCATGGGACAGATGGAGTAGTGTTAATTGGTTATTAGAACTGACTTTGTTTTTCAATTGATTGTTATTAATATTGAGACATATATCTATGGTGATGCAAAAACTTCTTGTTGGGATAAAGTGCTTTATTTCTAGCTAGTATATATACACATGCATATCTTTTAAATTTGTGTACGTTTTTTAGCAACAATAAAATCTTGACCCACAATTTCTTTTTTTTAATTTGTTATTCTCATTATAATCTTGGTTAATGATATAATCAAACATAATTAGATAAATTACCAATGAAGTGAAGCGCAAATCCTTTTTTCTTTACTTAATTCAGTCACTGTTGTACTTTGCTGTCTCAGTTTTGCAATTCACTGTTACAAACTGATTTCATATTATATTGCATTTATTAGTACTGCCCTTTGAGATATGATGAGGGACTTCCAAAGTCCACAGCAGGTAATATTGGTTTACGGATTATTCAATCATGCATATTCACTGTCCATAACTAAATTAGGAGCATCAATGGCCATTATATGGAGTGTTGTGCATGTTTGTTGTTAAGGCTATATATATGTGCGTTTAAATTTGTACTGAACATATTAGAAATTCATTATTGGTGCCAACACTATGAACATATGCATGTGGATAACCGTGCCACTTGGTGCAAGCCACATAGATGCGTGGAGTGTACACACTGGTTTTTTCCAATATAAATTAAGGTAATACCCATGAAAACTTGAGTTTAATTAGCATTAATAATCCACCTACAGAATGGAGTGACAAGTTCAAGACATCCTCCTCCCAGTTTTATTTGCATCATTTGTCGTTGTAAATATGTCTTAAAACCAATTTTTGCATGAGCTTAGAAAGTTATGTATACTTTTACGAGTATATTTTTTTTTCTGATTACATTAAAGATACACACGTATACACACTGCTACACATACAAGCACACCTCTATAAAAACTTAAAGAGATTAATTATGGGCGCCAATGGTAAATCTCCGTCCTCATTAATTAATTCCTACTGAAAACACATCGCATGACAGCACTCTCTTTATACAACCTCAAAGAGATGAAAGCGAATGGCAAACTAATTCTCAACTTAAAAAATTTCTACTGAAATACATCGCGTATGTGCAATTTCTAAGAGCATCTTGAACTCTGATGAATATAGTCATGGATTCACGACTCTAAAACCACACTATCAATAACTTTCCTTTCTACATGTATATTAACTAAGCTAATATAGCAAACTTGACAATGCATTATATATTTTTGGAGCAAAGAAACTAGGCACATTTGGTGCTGCATATTAAGCCAAGCGGCAAAACTGAGGATTCGGCACTTCTCAATATGGCTGACTCACATATATTAGTGAGTGTGTGAAATATGGGGTTCATAAGAGCTAATCCTAAGGCTAATTAAGCCTTAAGTTCTGCACTCACCCCAGGTCTCGAGAGAGTTACGTGTGTATACATCTTTCTTTCAGGTTGATAATACTTCTCGTTTAGAACAAGCTAGCTTAATGTTAAATTTTAGAATCATAAATAATTTCTAAAACATTTGTCTTATAAATATAAAGACTATATGTACATATTTGTCTTAATTAACTTAACAACTCTTAATTAATAGTACTACTGAACCAACATTGGGAAGGGTGTCCAGGCTCCGGACAGGGAGAAATGGGACTGGATGTGCAATGGCCGGGAACACAGTTACCATTGCATCAGCTGTGCCGGCCCGGCCTGCCTGCAACTGCATATGCTCTCTGTTTTCCTCTGCACAGCAAACACAGAGACGGCTGGCTGGGTTATCTGTGCAGTAGTAGTCCACATCCATGTAGTATGCAAAATGCCAAAACTTATATACTACTACAACACATATATGCCAATTGCCAAATGCTGGTTTGGCATGCACAAATCCCATCTGATCCTCCACACTGTTCTCCTGCAAATAATCTTAAAATAGTTCCAAACAAGAAATAGAAATAATAAGACTTATCTCTCTCTCTCTGGTGTTCTATACTACATTTTTCAACCCCTAATCCCTTGTTTTTCACACGCACATTTAATTCCTAACTGCTAAATGGTATGTTTTCTTTAAAAAAAATCTACAAGAGATTTGATTTTTAAAAAAAATCATATTAATTAAAAATTGTAAGTTTCTAAGCTAATACATTATGTGTTAACCCACTACTTCGTTTTACATCCCCTCTAATCGAACACAACCTGTGTTTAAGAGAAGTAAAGATAAAATTACGAAGATACGTAAAACGAGATGAGCTATTAGCACATAATTAATTGAGTATTAATTATTTTAAATTTTAAAAAATCAATTAATATGATTCTGTAAAATAACTACCCTATAAGTTTTAAAGAAAAAAGACACATTCTTTAACCGTTCAAAAATAGAGCGTGTGAAGAACGAGACAAATCTTCTTTCTCATTCTGTCGAACGTTGCCTTCAAGTTGAAGAGAGATTTTCAGTGTATACGAAACGAGAAATCTCATTAGCACATATAAAAATAATGAAATTTCCAAACAACATATGTATAGAATTTCTTTTAAAAAAGCACACCATTTAACAGTTTTAAAAAGCGTGATAACGGAAAGAAAAGAAGTTCAAGTTTGAAGTTGAAGAAAAAAAAACTAGCCTTAGACTAGAGTGAGAGAGAGACAGGTGTGTGTGCAGGGCTGGAAATTTCGGTCATTTCGGTCACCTCCGATACAATATTATTTTGGTCGAAATTTTTCAATTTCTCAATTTTTTTATGAATTTAGGTAATATTTGTTTAAATTCAACTAAATTTTGCTCAAAATTTTGAAAATTTCGGACCGAAATTTCTGAAATTTCGGGATTTCGGTGAGCCCCGATACAAAGGGCTGTCCCGATAGAGTGAACCCTGTGTGTGTTTGTGAGTTTTCTCTCTCCAAAACAGCCATGGCGACTTGTTGCACCGAAAGAGCAATGGCGCCGTGACGAGGCGACGTCCGGCGAGGCGGACACATGCCACTACCGGACAACCAACACGCCAATAGTTATTACCCCCTCTCTCTCTCTCTCTCTCCTCTGCCTTTTTAACTACCCTGCAATGCAACCCCTCCTCCTCCTCTCCTACAAGCTCACACACACTAGCTTAGCCACCTCACTCACTAGCTCACTCTAGCTCGAGCTCCACTTCGTTGGAAGCCACCACGCCACGACGGCGACGGCGGCGGCGGCGGCGGCGAGGAGGCGGGCATGATGAGCGGTAGGATGAACGCGGCGGGGGACGAGTCGCCGTTCCCGTTCGGGGCGATGCAGGCGCCGGGGCCGGGGGCGTACGTCGGGTTCGACCATGGCGCGGCGGCGGTGGCGGCGGCGGCGGCGGCGGCGCAGCGGGCGGGGATGCTGCAGCACCACCACCACCACATGTACGACGGCTTGGACTTCGCGGCGGCGATGCAGTTCGGCGGCGGGCAGGACGCGCCGCCGCACCCGCAGCTGCTGGCGCTGCCGCCGAGCATGGCGGCGCCGCCGCCGCCGCCCATGCCGATGCCGCTGCAGATGCCCATGACGATGCCGATGCCCGGCGACGTGTACCCGGCGCTCGGCATCGTGAAGCGCGAGGGCGGGGGCGGAGGCCAGGACGCCGCCGCCGCCGCCGGGAGGATCGGGCTCAACCTCGGCCGCCGGACCTACTTCTCCCCCGGCGACATGCTCGCCGTCGACCGCCTCCTCATGCGCTCCCGCCTCGGCGGCGTGTTCGGCCTCGGCTTCGGCGGCGCCCACCACCAGCCACCTCGCTGCCAGGCCGAGGGCTGCAAGGCCGACCTCTCCGGCGCCAAGCACTACCACCGCCGCCACAAGGTCTGCGAGTACCACGCCAAGGCCTCCGTCGTCGCCGCCTCCGGCAAGCAGCAGCGCTTCTGCCAGCAATGCAGCAGGTAACCCACCATCCGCCATGAAAAAACCTCCACTACTCGAGCTACTGCTCCGCCATGACCGTGCTACAGCGTGTCGCCATGATTCGCTACTTGCTTTCTTGAATTCTTTCTCTCGCCATGACCGGTCTCGGGATCGATGGAGAGAGAGAGACAAGAGGAAAATCGCGCAGGAATCGAACGAAAAGCTGCGAGCTAGCTGCCAACTTTTTTCTTGATTCCTCCTCTCTTTCTGCACTGCCACGATGCGACGATCCGGTCTGTGCGTATCTCTCTGCGTCGCCTGCATGATATGCTTTTCTTTTTGAGTTTTTTCTCTCTTTATCTCTGCTGCTGCTGCTGCTGTTACTGCCATCCCATCCACGCATTGACCAATGCAGCAGCATTATTCGTATAGTGTACGTATAGTATGTTGTGTGATGTACTACACGTTTTAATTTACAGAATTGTGACATTGTGGGTGTACGTACATGTGTTGGATAGGTTTCACGTGCTTACGGAGTTTGATGAGGCGAAGAGGAGCTGCCGGAAGCGGCTGGCGGAGCACAACCGTCGCCGGAGGAAGCCGGCGGCGACGACTGCCGTGGCGGTGGCCAAGGACGCGGCGCCGGTAGCCGCCGGGAAGAAGCCGAGCGGCGGCGCCGCCACGTCTTACACCGGTGACAACAAGAGTAGGCTAATCTGATGACGCTAGATTACATTATCTGCTACACTCTGGCGTTAATTCGTTTGACCTGAACTGATCGGATTGATCGATGCAGACGTGGTGTCCATGAGCGCGGCCAAGTCGCCCATCTCGTCGAACACCAGCGTGATCAGCTGCCTCGCCGAGCAGGGCAAGCATGCGGCGGCGGCGGCGAGGCCGACGGCGCTCACTCTCGGCGGCGCGCCGCCGCAAGAGAGCTCGGCGCCGCAGATCGGCGCCATGCTCCACCACCACCACCATCACCAGCAAGACCACATGCAGGTGAGCTCCTTGGTCCACATCAATGGCGGCGGCGGCGGCGGTAGCAACAACATCTTGTCGTGCTCGTCGGTGTGCTCCAGCGCGCTGCCGTCGACGGCGACCAACGGCGAGGTGTCAGACCAGAACAACGACAACAGCCACAACAATGGCGGCAGCAACAACAACAACATGCATCTGTTCGAGGTCGACTTCATGTAGATCTTTAGCTTAGCTTAGCTACTTCAATTCCTACTCGATCCTACCATGTGTTCGTGTCATTTCACCTCTTGTGTAGCTAAAAGTGAAAAAAGAAGGGAGAGCAGAAAAGGGTATAACTTCCAGTACGTTTGCATCAGCCATGAACCAAGTGAAGAGAAGAAAAAAAAAAGAGGAGCAAAAAAGAAGGTTAAAAAAAAGGAAAAGCAGCAAGGATTCCAACAGCTAGGATCAAACTTTTTTTCTTTCTAGCTGCCCTGTTGCACTGCAAGCAGCATGCATGCATGCCTTCTTTCTCAGCAACTTTCTGTTTCACTTGGGGAATAATGTGGTTTGTGTGTGTGTGAGTGTGTTCTTGTTCATCTCATCTTAGTTATTAATTTCAATATTATTGTTGCAACTTGCAATGAAGCTAGATGTACCTCTTGTTGTTGTTGTTGTTTATATATATCAAGCATGCAAAGCTCCTATATATGCAATTAATTAACAGAGATCAGAGTTTCACTGTTTCAGGTCCCAACATCTTATTACTACTACAGCAGAATCTTTTCGAATCTTCCATTGCCTCGTTTTTCTAGTGTTTTTTTTTACCACGCATTGCGTGTCAATAGTAGAAGTGTCTTCTTGTTTTTTTTTACCGTGCAGGTGAGTGATTCACATTTATTCCATGTGAAAAAAAAACAAAAAATTAGGGCCCCACACGAACCTGGCTTTGAACACGAAATTCACACGAAGCTGGCTTTGAACACATCTACGTACGTACTCCGGCATATGCATGCATGCATGTTGAGAGAGTTCATTAATTAATTCTGCAACCGGTTCCTACATTAGTAGCATGGCAGCAGTGTCTTATGGTGGGGTCCACCAGATAATTATGATTTAATGATCCAAGTGTCATAAATACTAGGCCATCGTACAAATTTCTTAATTAGCTAGGGTGCTAGCTCTACTGTATATAACGTCCTTGGAGTTTTAATTTGAACGTGAGGAGATTTTATTAATTTTTGGGACCCCTCTGGAAAGAATTGTTTGGCATTGTTCACTAGATTGAATGTATCAGTCAGTTTGTCTAAAAGAAGGCATGGAAACTTATTTATACTTTAATTTGACACACCACTTTTGAGTAGTCTAGGCCTAAAACATGATTGACGAACAATTAATTCATTTACACTTCAAAACGAAAGCTACGTCGCCCGGCCAGAAATTGAAAACCTCTTGGTGCCAATGTCATGTTAGTTAAAACCTTAAATTGATGTAGAAGGAACAGTGGCGGAGCCCTTTTTTTCCATTAAGGTCAAATACCATTATTTTATATTTTAGTAGGTCATTTTTTTTAAAAAAAATGATGTATTTAATTATATGTAAAATAAATGCAGACTTGCAAGGGAGTTTGAGAAAAAAAAACTGTGGTGTTAGCTGATGACCCCACAACCTTCTATGTAACTTTGCCACTAACAAGAAAAATGTTACATTACACAAACACACATCCCACCCCAACAAAATACAATCGAGCGGGGTTCGAGGAAGGATGTAAACATGGGGATGGGGACATGCGTGATATATACTTCCTACATTCCCAAATATAAACATTATAGGTTTCAAACTCTGTAGACAATATTAGCATTTTTAGAGCATTAACATTTGGGAACATAGGGAGTAGTAATCTCGATCAGGATGAGGACAGAGATAGGAAGACGGTTTAAGGTTAGAATGGTATATTGGTGTGATGTGGATCGGGTGGGGGCAAAGGATGTGGGGACACTAATCTTGAGTAAGGGAGTGTCAAATTTTGAGGTAGGATCTAAACAGGGCCTAAGCGAGTGCCAGGGGCAGAGACAAGTCTTGGGAAATTAGGGTTCGAGTGCCTTAAGCTTGTCTCCTTAATAAATCCTTTGTAAATCTACTAATAAGTATCCATGAAACTTTGAAGATTCAACAAATTGTATTGCTTGAGCCTTAGGCTGTGTTCGGCAGCTTGATTGTGTTCCCAACTCCTCTCCCTCGTGTTCCGCGCACACATTTTTCAAACTGCTAAATGATGTATGTTTTGTAAAAGTTTCTATACGAAAGTTGCTTTTAAAAAAATAATATTAATCTATTTTTCAAAAAAAAAATAAATACTTAATTAATCATAAAAAAATATGTCACTCTGTGTTTGCGTGTGCGGGAGTCTTTGTTGGTTAAACCTTGGCCTATGTAAATTCCGGGCTCCACCACTATATATCTCGGGCTAATAATTATTCACTACTACTAGGTAAATTTGTGCAAACAAAAAATCACAGTGGTATGTTCAAACAAGGCGCGAAAACACCGTGTTTCCCATGCAACCCTAGGGCAAAGGCTTCGCCCCCATATATCGCCCAGTTAATTGCAGTATTAACTCCAAGATCACCAAGAGCAACACACACACACACACACAATCCATTCATCACCCTGGCCGTCCCATTGGGTAGCTCTCCATCTAATAATAAGGCAGGCAGGACAGGGCAATAAAGCGGCGTACTTACTTGCGCATGTGTGTGTGCAGATACCAGCGACAGTACAGGGACTAGATCAATTACCCCCATCCCCCTCAATGCAACGAACGAACGATAAACAGGAGAGAGACTAGAGAAAGAGAGAGAGATGTGATTGCATGTGTGTGGGGATCAATCTCAATCATATCTTGGGGTATTCATAGGAGCAGTGAAAGCTCCCGGGGATCCTCCTGGATATGGGGGGATCGTCGATCACACGGACGTACGTACGGCCGTCTCCTGATCGATCTCCTACTAGCCCCCAGAAACAGCCACGGAAAATATACTCTGTATCAACATTGAAAATGGATTGATCCATCGCCATGGCTGCAGTAGCTAGAGCTTGCTGGATAGTAGTAGAGTGTAGGATAGCTGGGCAGTGAGTGGCCATGGCTACTGCTACAGCGGCGGCAGCAGCAGTAGCAGAGAAGCAAGCAGATGAGGTAGCAAGCGACGTCATGCAGAAACGGACTCTGGGGTGGCAGGCAGCTAGCCGCGGATGCCGCGGGCGGGGGGGCCTGCAGCGTTTGGACCGACTCGGCCGATCCACCGCGAAATCGAGATTGATCCTCCCTCGACTCGCTCGCTTGCTGGCTTGCTGCCCCTGGAGTACAGTCTGTAGGGAGCAGTATTCATCTTTTATTTTTTATTTTCCTAAGAAACACGGTACAAACGCAGATGTGCACAACGTGTGTACACTTATTCATATGAATGCAGACGCGCACAACGCTACCCTATGAGTATATCTGGAAGACTGTATCGGTATATCTTAAGATTGATGAAGTCATTATGGATGCCTCACTATGGATGACTAAGTCACTTAACACTAGAAAAATAATTAGATGGAAATAGTGAGTACTCGTGTGAAGGGAGTATAGTAGAGTAGTAGTAGTATTCATCTTTGTAGGAGTAGCACTGTTAAATTTCAGACTTTTCAGCTGGAAAATTGAAGTTGGATGCCTCTGTTGCCCTTCCCTGTGCTGAGGTGATGTGGATTGGAGCGTTGTTGTGCATTCACCATGTGGAGTGGGGTGATGTTGACACCTTGTCAATTGGTGGTACTACTGGACTACTGTGGCAGTGTGCTCTGTTTATCGGTTGGACTCGGGGTGTTGTCATGTAGGGATACTATTCTGCAGTATGGCATTGCTAGCAGGAGGCAAGGGGTGAAAACGAAAAAGAAACAAACAATTTGAATTACCTCCCGAGCTTTTACGATATTTCAATTTACCCTCCTTAATTTAAATACTTGACAATTACCCTCCTATTTAATCCGGAACAGTTTTGGTTCTATACTTCTATGTGGCGTACATTTGCAATCCCTTGGCAGTCCAGTCAATCATTTTTTTTCTAAATCGTTGGGGCCCACTTGTCAATGCTTCTCACAACTTCCATTAATTCATCCCCGACTTAGACAGTTTGCGCTGCTAACAACACAACGCCACTCTCTCTCTTCCTCTCTTCCCTGGGCTCAACCTCGGTAGGTGATATCGAAAACAACGAGGCAGTGATCAACTGTCGTGGGCCTAACCTCAGCAGGCAACGCCGTCAACGACGATGTAGGCCTTAGCCGATGCCACTTCATCTTTCTTCTGCCTCAGTCATCGTGTGCCTTACATAGGTCCATCACCTCCACACATATCCTTTTTCAAGCTCTGACGCTACAAAATTCATCCCCTTTGAGGATCACCGCTTCTCCCAACGTCCGACTCTACCTGCTTTGTCAAAACGATACACCGCTTGTGACAAAGGAGGCATAAGAGACACTAGTGAACGACAAAAGGTAGCATGGGAATAGATTTAGAGAGGGTGGACAGCAACTCAAGGGAGAGGGGTAGGGGTATCAAGGGGGACTCAGGGAAGCGGTGCCTGTGACACGAGGGAAATGCGATGTCCTTCCAAATATCGTTGGGTGCATGTCCCCATGGGAGAGGACGGAAGACAGGGATCTCTGCAAAGGCAGAACTTGTAGAGGTGCAGTGGTTGCTCGGTAAGACTCGTATCTAAGCAATTCCTCAAGAGGACAAATATAAATTGTATCAAGATGGAAAAAAAATGAAAATCTCACAGGTAGTATTAAAGTGAGAGAAAAAAAAAACTATTCCTTCCTCAAGTTAATTTCAGAGATTCAGGAAATACGGCATTCGAACTATTTTGGGAAGGGACTGTCGCCCTAGACTTTTGTTTTTTTTTCTCATTTCAATGCTAAGACATTTTTTTCTCTTCTTGACACAATTTATATTTTAAGTTGAAACATTTGTATGAGGAAATGGCAACATAGCTTGTAAGAACATAGACCGATTTAAGCCCTCGCGTGTAAAATGCAAACTATCACAATTTTTTTTCTTCTGAAAACTACTTGTGTTTCAAAATATATAATTTCTACATGTTTCTCAAAATGTATTTTGGCATCCTCCGTCCAGATAGATATTTGGAAATGTGTAAAAAAATAATTATATTTTGGAAGGATGAAGTACTTTGTTCCATAGGATAGGCTGGCGTCTATCATCCAAAAGAAAATATATATATATATATTATCAAACAAAAAAAATATTATTAGATAGTGAAGTGAGACGCTTTAGTAGCTCGGGGCTTGAAATGACTCAAAAGTATTTTAGGCTTATTTGGTCGGGCGAATAATTTGTGAGTTAGAGGGGCCTTTTTAAGCCAGAAACAACTGGACCAGAGGTCTTCTGGGCCGCTGCTGCTGTGCAGGGCTGTAGAGATTACGCCAACCTAAGCATGAACGGCAGATTACTGGGCCGTTGTATGGCCAACATAAATAGGTTGGGCCGCGAGCCCATAAATAGGCCTTCCATGTGTAGATGGCTGCAGGGCATTGAAGACATTTCGCAACCTGAGTCGGCAGAATAACTAGCAGGATGTGTCACTCAACAAGGACATGGACAAGGTCGCCCTCTCTAAAAAGAAAAGGTCACACTTAACAACAATCGAAATGCTGATGCCTTTATCCACTGGTAGAATTCAGATTATTCACCAACATACTAATGGTTGAGTCTACTCTGTGCATTCGTACGATCGTGAAATTAGATGTACAAACTTTATGTCTGAGTTTCACATTAAGATGAAACAGTAGGAAAAATATGCAGATTAGGGTTTTATATTATCCAAAGAGAAAGTCTAGGAAATGACGCACAAATTCAAAATATACCATCGACGAGTGCGAGTTTCATAAAATATCATCGTACAAATAATTTTGTTATAAAAATATTGTTCCAGTAGGATTGCATTCATCCCACTCTGTTAAATACATTGTTTATCTATTAAATACATTGTTTATCTAAAACACTTAACGGATAGATACTAATGAAACTTTAATGACGATAGCTTTGAGTCACTTGCAATATAAGTAGTATTTTATAAAACTCGCACTAATCGATATTATTTCTTTCTCGTTTTTTTCGATTATCGAAACTGAATAGCCACCCGAATCTGCTGCATCTCGCATCACAAGTCAGAAAACCAACCGAAAGCACCGGAGCAGCAGAGAAAGCAACACATTGCCCTGAACTATATACAGAGTCTTTGTACACAATAGATCAGGCCATCACGAGCCATTGAGCAATTTGGCACAGTATCTTGCAACATCTCAATTGCAGAGGCAGTCAGGCAGAGGAAGAGATGCCCCCCTCTCCGTTTTACATGGCGAAGTTGCAAGCGGCAGTAGGATTCGGTTCACGCTGCTGCATGCCTCGGCCGCGCGGCGACCAGACGGCGGCGGGCCAGACTGGCAGCCGCAGCCGCCACAACGCACGCTTCCGCGGCGGCGGCGCCGGCGCCGCCTCCTTCTCCGAGCTGAGCATGTTCCACATCACCTGCACGTCCTCGTACCCGCAGGTCTGCACGTCCTCGTGGAGGTCGAGGATGCCACGCTCTGCATTGAGGATCGATCATATTTGTAAGGGAAATAGAGAATTTTGAAGATGTTTGGCAGGAAATTCGTCAGAATTATATGGCAAATCTGTCAGAATAAAGATGGTAATGGCTGCAGATTGGGTGGTCCAATGCAATGTGAGGTTGGAAGCAAAAGATAACAACGATTCTTGGAGTTCATGGACCAGTACTGAACACTGATCGATTTGTTTGTTTCCCGTGCGATTTTTTTTTTCTTTTGGTTGCAAGACACCCACAGAGGCTAGCTCCCTCCCATTCTACCAATCTACTGTATCTTCTAAGCTGAAGCCTGAAGCTTTTGCATTAGCATCGGGTAAATGGCTAGATCTGTGGATGCTGCAACTAATCCCATCTTTCTTTGCAAAATCTCCAGTCTAACATACAAGAACTGAAGAACAGAGGCCAAAAACTCGATTGCATTGCGCAGAATCCTACGATTATCTCTGCTGCTTTATCAAGTTCCTGCAATCAGCTGTGAACTCTCGAACCAGTGTTACCAAGAACTACAATTATACAGCAACAGAATATGCATAGGAGATGGCTACGTATGAGCAGAGTGGGGGGGCGCGGGCGGTGGGCTTACCGCCGTTGCGGGCGCGCGCGCGGGCGGCGGCGACGGCGAGCCACGCGCGGCGCACGGGCGCGACGACCCTGGCGCGCCACCACGCCATGACGCGCGTCCCGATCTGCTGCCGCGCCGCCCGCCGCCTCCCCCCGGGAAGCCGCGCCTCGCCGCCGCCGCCGCACGGCTCGGCCGGCCGCCGGGGCTTGCCGCCGCCGAGCCTCGCCGTGGCTGGCACGCGCAGCCGCCGGCTCTGCCTGCTTCGCCTCTCCCTCCCACAAGAGGCAAACACACACAGCACACACGCTGACACGCACCACCTCTACTCGCGCGAGCGCGACTTATACTAAGCGCGTGTTGCTTTAGTTTTGTCACCCTCGCTAACTTTAATTAATTTCGATTGTTTTTTTTTTTTTTTGCTATCCTTGGTTGTTACGATTATTACAGCAAATGGCCACGTGATTTTGGCCATCGGACCACGCTACCGTACAGTCTCCACGATTTCCAGGAAGGTGAAGAACACATACTTTAAACTGCATTACACACCACTGTAGTAAAGTAGCACATTTTATTTTACAGTTACTAAACCAACTTTTCAAACACAAGAATAATTTTAAGAAAAATGACAGAAAAATGTACTAGTATCAAAGACAGTCAATTTAGGCCTTGTTTGGCTAATGGATTAGAGAAATGATTTCTCACCCACCAAAAGACATATTTAAATCCTAACCATTTATTCTCCCTCTTTTATTTAATCCTGACCCTTCATTCATTTACCAATCCCAATCTTAATCCCACCTCTTATTTCCCATTATCCAAATATAGCCTTGGTTCGTATAGGAATAAGAAAAATGTCACGTTCAAAATAAAGGGTTAATTTATAAGCTGAGAGAGGAATTCTGCTATTTACACTTACCTCAATTTTTTTATGGTTGGCTTGCGATATGGCATGATCTGTTTATATTTCTTGGTCGTTGGGAAGAATGCGGTGTAGCGCAGCGAGCGTGGGACATGCGCTGAAGTTCACGTGCGCCCACCACCAAATCAGTTCGAAATCCGGATGCTGTACTCGCCCGGTGCCTCCTCCCAATGATGACGTGAAACGTCGCGCCCCTGGAAAAACAATTACTACAGAGACTGAAGCTTAGCCATTCAGAAAATTCGTGTTAAAAAATGCAAGGTGCAAAGTGTAGGAAACAATGGAATAATGGAAATGGTAGATAACAACTCTGACAAGAACATGGCAACTAGACGAGGATGAGATTCATTGGTTGGGATGATATGTTCTGAAACAAAGCCTGTGGATTTAGAACTCAATGATTGTGGAGAGATAACTTAAGAAGATGCAACTGTGTGTGTTGTTTTTGTTTGCTGCAAACATTTGACTTCCCTTCATCAGTAACAGAGGGAATACTGGGTGTCTGTGTGTGCAAACACACGGCCCAGAAAACTTCACCAATGTATGCAAGTGACAGGAATCTCCCAACAATGAATAAATTAATTTTGATGCGTAGCATTGTTCCCTTTAGTTTTTTTAATGTTTATACTCACTGTGATATACTATTGCATAATGTAATCCTGACCGTGCAGTCGCAGTCTGCCTGCCTTTGAGGCTTTGATCGAGGTCCTGTGCATATGAGGTGTCGACGGCCGCTGTGCTCCGGACACCACCAAATATGTTCCACCGTCGGCATGGACCTGTTGCCTTGTCGTCCATTTCATGGAAGCCAATGCCAGCCTGCGTAGATCAGCAATCATGTAAAATCATCGTTGCCGGCAGAGATTATCACCCTGTTCTCAAAACGATGGATATGATCTTTTGATATGTCCAACTGCAAATGCAACATCAACGTCTGGCTCTGCTTCTAGGGCCCATGTATCCTGTTAATAATCGGTGATATAACATCTAAAGAAGATAAACAGTCAATTAGGCGTCTCATGCAGGACGCAGCATGTTTGCACAATGGGCTGATGTGACGTACCTGAAGATGGTTGTTAGATGCATGCTGCGGCAGCTTCGGTAGCTACTGTGAGATCATGGAGTGTCTGGAAAACTATCATGTCGAGAAGACCATGACAACAATCATGAACAGCTTCCTGTTTAGCATGCTGATATCCCTACATGGCCATGTGAGAGAGAAGCAGGAAACCACTTTGACCATGGATGACAGCACCTCATCATGATGATACATCCTGACCATAACAATCAGTTCGGTTGGTATCACGAGATTTCTTGCCAAATCAATAACAGAATCAACCAACTGCACAAGAAGTGAGTTAGTTAATATTTATCATATGCATAGGTTGCAGGACAATCACATGCACTAATTTGATCCATCTCAGCATGTAAGGTCAACAAAGAACATGCATTATGTAGCTAAGATTTGGAAAATTGTCCATATTTGTTAATAAGTTTTTGTGATTCAGTGGTAATCCAGATTTCATAACATGATAATGGCTAAAATTTCTGTACTACAAGTCTACAAATAACATTTCACAATCATAATCAGTCGAGAGGAAAAGAAAACAGAACCTGCACCAATAATTTCAACATTATTGAAAAGTAATCAACAGCAAGTATCTGTATGTGCCTGTGAACGTAGTCAATAAAACAGGTTTTCCAAAGTAAGAACATACTCCCTCCGTTTCATAATGTGAGTCATTCTATCATTTCCCACATTCATTTTGATGTTAATGAATCTAGACATATATATCTATCTAGATTCATTAACATTAATATGAATGTGGAAAATGCTAGGATGACTTACATTGTGAAACGGAGGAAGTAATATATGCATTTATTCACGCTAATATGACAGGTACTTATTCATAGCAATTCAGAGTTAAAACTGATAACAAATTGCAATGATATGAGCGCAACTGGGCAACGCGATGTATTGATGACCGCAAGAGAGGTAACATGACTAATAAGCTGTTATATGATTGGAAATGCAAGCTAACTAGATTTTGTTCACTTTTACAAGGTGTATATATATATATATATATATATATATATATATATATATATATATATATATATATATATATATATATATATATATATATATATATATATATGTATATGATGTATAAAAAATATAGTGCCTGATATGGTCCAGGGGTGTTGACTGAAAGAAATACCTGAGCAGCATTGATATGAAGTTGTTCCGCATACAATTTATGCGAACACTAGTAAGTAGCAACATTCCTGGGCAGAAGATAAGATAATATTTAGTTATCCACGTGATGATGCTTAGCAGCCTTTCAAAGCTTCCATGAAACACATACCTCTGGAAAAGAAAGCCAGCATTTCTTCTACTACATGACAGGACTGTAATGGATCTAACCATGACGCACTCCACCAAGGGCAATCAACACTAGATGCACTTGGCAAGAACCACAAATAAATGCATGATACATGTGTTTCCAAGAGGTATTATGCAAGTGTGTTTTATTCCACATCAACAAATCGAGTACAGTCAATATCTTGAAGAGTAATCTTGCCAAGAAGAAGATCACTTGCATGCATGGGGCACAAAGGGAGGCATTTCTTGTTTAAACTCTCGTGAATGGCACTTAGCCCTTGGACCCACTTCTTCTCATTCAGAGGATCTACATTTAGACGATTCTGGAGTAAACGTATTCGATAAATCACAGTGTCTGTTTCAGCACAAAAATGTGCCACACATGGATAGGTGGGGTCATCAACAGCTAATCTGACAAAGATCATTGTCAAGGCTCCATCCACAGGCATCGGATCAGATAGATTCTTATCACCCATCATCCTGATCTCGCGCTCTGTTGGGAAGTGCACTTCAGCCACTCCATCATCATTTTTCACCTTCAAATCCTTTGAGTAATGGCTAATTGCTTGCCTCTTGGTGCATTCATGCTTCTCAGCCAATGTCAAGAAGCAGGAGAACCTTAAGTGGTAACTAACAACAGTTTTGACCATCTTGAAATTCCGACAACAGCAGAAAAAATCAAGCCACCTCCTCCCAACACCTGCATACCAATTGATAATATCTGTATCATCCAAACAGATTAGTAGCTTGATTGGCCGTGGCCGTCCCATGGAATTTGTAAACCCAGCCAACTTTACTGCTTTCCTTACCAGCTCAATTGGCGCATTGACCCTCATCTTCAATTTTGTCAAGTCCTGAACAGTCCTCTTCTCATACTGTCTCTCTTCCTCCTCTGCTAGCCTCTCCTCTTCATCAGATGTACCACGGTCTCCCATGGGCATTAAGAACCTGTCGAGTGTCTCTTGAAACTTGTCGTAGGAATCCACCAATTCTGGTGGCAACTGGTCTCTCACCCTAGCCAATGACAAAAAATCACCTGAAGTGAGCAATCGATGCCAATATCTGCAATGCTCTGGTGATTTGAAGTATTCAGTGACAACCTCCTCTGCCCACTCCTTGAACAGCTGCTGCACCTCACTCTCAATCTGGAAATCAAACTTGAATTCATGTCCCCGCCTCACCTTCTTGAACAAGTGGCTCAATATCTTCAGTCCAAGCTTCTTCCTCCGTGTTTCCCGAGCATTCTTCAGCTCCTGTGCCTTTGCCGCCTTGCGCTTCAAATACATCTTCCTTGCTCTCTTTGCCTTCTCTGACATGGGTGGGTGTAAGACTGATGGTGGTACAGCTTGGAATTCCATACCAAGGAACTCCATCTTCTCCGACTCCGCACTATGAACCGAACTCCCCAATTTGTCCACCTTAACCTCCAAATCCCCCTCCAGGACTGCAAGGATTCTATCCCTAACCTCAATTGTGAGCATCTTCGAACCAGATGTCACAACCAGCATCTCATCGAGATACCGCACCGCGTACACTCTCACAGGCGTGTGAAGAACACTGTCATCCTTAACTCTAGGATTCTTCTTGTGCACCTCCTCACGGATGGCGATCACCTCTCTATCGACAGGATCGAAGAATATGTTCAGCAGCGTGGCGGTGAGCTCCGACTCCTGTGGGAGCCCGCGGCCAAGATCGCAGCCGCCGAGCTCGAACGCTACGGCATCGGAAGCGAACAGCTCGCGCAGGAATTCCACGAAGCCTGGATCATCGATCTTACCGGAGATGGCGCTGAGAAGGCGGCGGACGTGGTGAGGGCCGAAGGGCTGGCGCGGGATCGCGACGCGGAAGAACCAGGACGCGTTGGGGATGGAGTGGAGGTAGCGGACGGCGGCGTGGCGGGCGCGGTAGGCGAAGGTGGCGGCGCGCGGGGCGAAGACGGCGTCGAGGGCGGATGAGGCGGAGAGCGTAGCGAGGCGGAGCGGGAGGGTGGGGACGGGGAGCGGGCGGCCCTTGACGCGGGAGGGGAGGAGGAGGCGGAGGTGGGAGGATGGTGAGGAGATCGCTTCGGCGGCGGCGGCGGCGGCGGCGGGAGGGAGAGGAGGGGGCTCGGGTGGTGGGGAGTGGAGCGAGGGGTGGGCGCGGCGGCGGAGGAGGAGCGCGGAGGAGAGGAGGAGCGAAGGGTGGGAGAGGAGCGGGAGGAAGGAGTGGAACCTGCGGGTGGAGGCGGAGTAGTGGTCGCGGCGGAGGAGGAGCTCGAGCTCCGCGGCGGAGAGCGGCGCGGCCGCCGCCTCGGCGGGGGACGCGGTGCAGAGCCCGCGGGTTCCGGGGAGGAGGACGCGGAGGCGGGGGATCATGTGGCCGCGGCGGCGGCGGCGGCGCGCGGAGGTGGGAGGCGGCGGCGGGCGGGAGGAAGCGAAGGGGAACGCGTTTCCGCTGCTTCGTTCTGGAAGTTGGCGGATTTGCTTTGCTTTGGGCTGTGGCAAGCAGCCCACGCGGCCACGGCCCACAGTCAGTCTCGTCATCCTGTCTCTGGGCCCATTTCGGTAGGCCCATTAAGGTCTAGAGCCTGTTTGAAACAGATTATCCATCGGATAATTCGTTACAGATTATGATGATATCCCGCGTTGCTGCAGGACTGTGTCTAAATATTTATAGGTATCTATAACTATAAATAAAAAAGCACTTGGAACAACAATTGAATAATGAACCAAGAAGTGATTGTCATGTTTTTTTTTCATGAAACATGCTATTCACCGATCTATTCCAAAAATTGTTTACATAAGTCTCAGTCTCAGTACACTGATCGACCTATTAATATCTAGGACAGCAGCTAGTGATAACTTGATCAAAGAACCAATAATGTAGGCTGCAGCAAGCTGGAATATTATAGAGGCCATTGCATAGAAAAAGAGAGAAATAGCTACAAATTGTAAAACTGAGTGAACATAACTTCTATATTGAACAAATTATTTTATTTGAACATTGGACAAATCATATATGTTTAATTTTTTTTTTGGCAAAAAGAGGTTATCAATGAGAGTGAAACCATTTGAAACATCGATTTAAATTATCTCATACTGCACTGCTGCACACTTTTTGGGTGAACATATGAGAAATTTCCTCGCAGAGCCGTAGAGTTTATACTTTTAATGAATAAAAAAATACAACCTTTGATGCATGGAATCCTTTACCAAGGAAAAGGCTGATCCAGAGAGCATAGAAAATTCATACATGAACATGTCATGAGGTATTCAAGATCAGTGATAATACCTAGTGAAATGATGATGAAATACATGTAATCCTATATAGTACTGAACTGGCTAGTAATAAAATACCTGTAATCCTGTATAGTACTGTTGAAGATGGTTATCAGTTGCATGCTTGCTTTCTTCCTTTGTGCTTGATCAAATCACTTGTTGCCAATACATCATTAGAAAGAAAAGAAGTGATATATTGTGCTAAAAGATGGAAATAGAGTGAATCCTTCAAATGAACTTAAATCAGCAAAAATTGAGAAAGGACAATATAACTCACATTGGTGGTAAAATAATGAGGTAGAGAGATTGAAAGAAAGGGGATCTCATAAACTTCGTTGCTATTAGGGAAAAAATGTGCTTTGAAAATCCAATGGGGGATGCTGACATTGCACGGTGTCCCAAAAAAATACTGAACCTTGGGGGAAAAAATAAAGATTAACATGCGGTAGCTGCAGATCAAAATTAATGAAGGAACAAAGAGTGAGAACAACAATGCTATACAATGCCAGTGCGAATTAACACGCTTCGACGATGACGCGGAACAAATTCCACGGTTCTTGAGAAGAGGAGCAACCTGTATAGATTACAATCGATGGAGACTGGAGTGAAGAGTCGAGAGGAGAGGATGACCCCAAAATCCAAGCTATGATAGGGAAGCTCTGAATGGGTGTGGTGTGATTAAAGCATGGCTGTCATTATAGTGGCCTTCAGTTTCCTTCGTTTGCGGCTGACCAACTCGCATGGAGGAAATGAGCAGTTCGACCGTCAGGGAATGCTGCATTATTTTCTTCTCGGTTTCAGCGGGGGAGTGGAGCGATCAACAATGAAGAATCGAGAGGTCAGGGAGCGCATGCGCTATGTCCATTGATTGGGCCAGTAGTGTTTACCTGGTATAGGCTAGACTTGATTGCAACAGGCCCACGTTCGGCCTTTGAGCTGGGCTAGCTTGCTGGATTGAGAGACTGACACAGTGAATCCATCTAATCAATCTCATGGCAGAACTCTGATCCAACGGTGAAAAATATTTCAGATGACATGGGAACAACCACGGCACAGGAAATTAGTTTTAATTGTACTTAGTGGGGATGACTTATATGGGTATATAGGATTTACTATTATTTAAGAAAAATCTAAGAAATAACATTGGTAAACGTACAAAATAAAGAAATGTCATCGGCAAATGTGAGTTCTATAAAATGTTATTGTATGAGCGACTTTGGCTCAGAAATGCCATTGTTGGTAGGGTTTCGTTACCAGCCCTTTGTTAAATGCTATAGGATGAATAGTGCATTTAACGGCACGGAATGGATGGAACCCTAACGACAATGGTATTTCTGGGATAAAGTCACTTGTACGATGATATTTCATGGAATTCATACTTGTCGATGATATTTCTTGAAATTGGACACTTTGTCAATGGTATTTCTTGGATTTTTTTTCTCTTTATTTAATTATAGAGCTGGCTGATTTAATTATTTTGTTAAATGAGCTTAAGAAATGCTTAACTTAGAGAGAAAATAGTATAAACAATGCAGTATAGGTAATTTTTTTTTTTGAAGAAACGTATGTTTAGAGATGTGGAGCAATTGATTCATAGTAATACGATGAAATAGCCGAGAAGAACAACGATTATTGACTTAACAAATCGATCTCAAGAAGGTAAAAACCTGTAGCTGCTCGCCTCCGGTACTGTACAGTACACATATGAGAGATTGGCACTTTTAACATATGACCAACAAAAGGCGTGTTTGATATGGTTCTGACTTCTAAATTTAACTTTAGGAGCGGAGTTTGGAACGTAATTGTAGAGCGGCTTAAATCCCATCCCGTGACTAGTTTAATTTGTTTAGCCACTCCAGCGAGCTCAACTTTTTTTTTGAATGGAGCTAAAACCGATTAAGTTAAGCTCCAGCTTCAGAAGATATGTGGTTGGAGTTGGAGTAGAGCCATGCCAAATAGACTCAAACACAAGAGGGCAAGGAGACATGCTCAAAAGTAAAAGCTATCTGCTCTACTAAACCTTTGCCTGAAGCTTTGGATGTCCTGTCTGCTGAAAGAACTTGTACTTGTTCCTCCTCTACTCTTGGTCTGTAATGTTTGAGCTTGTTAGTTGGGGTTGCTCAACTTAGGATGCCGGTGTAATGCCGTTGTTCTAGTATTATTGTTCATTTTTTTCTCCTTCGGATGGAAATGTGGTTAACCCTCCTTTTTCCTCTTCTTTTTCTCTTTTTAGAGACCAGTTTAGAGCTTAAGGCTGGTTACAGAATGCTTATATGGGTTGACAATGCTATATATTCAAATTTTAAACATGAATTTGAAATCCAACGATCAAAATTAAAAAAAAAATCGTTTCAATGTCTGCCCGGGAAAAACAATCAGCAGGATAGTCATCGAATTTCACCGGAGACTGATATTTATGAAAATGCAGGTATTCAAACCTGCAAACAAGTGTGCAACTAATAGCAACGAACTAGCAACATAATTTGCATTTCACATGCATCCTGGACAGCGAGGCAGAAGCTCGCACAAAACAGTAGTATCCGCAAACAGTAAGCACAAGACAACAGCTCAGGAAAATTCTTCAACAAACTCTTTTGTACACCATTTTCTGTTGCCGAAGTTACACCATATAGGTCTCCCTTATTGTCTCAGGGAACCCTCTAGTTCAAAAAATCAAACAAATATGAGGCTTTAAGGTGGGGGGAAGAATCAAGCTCACAACCAAACCCTTGACCTAGGGATGGTGAAAAAAAAATGGAGTAACTGGACCGCTAATGCAGCAATCCAACACAACATGAAAAATTGTCAATGAACAACAACACATATTTGGAAGCAGGAGCAGCTAAAAATTCACTGGTCCTGCGTCCGCCCATACCTGACAAGGGGGTCCCTTGACCCAAAGCCAGGATACACTTACAACCAATGTTGCATACCACTGCAACCCCGCAAGAGACCACAAAAGTGACTGGTAAACATGATTTCTACCTTCGGAACCAGTCTCACCATACTGTTCTTTCGCTAACTGTTGGAAACACTGTCTCGTTTCACAGTAAGAGATTTTAAAACAGCTGAAGGGCAATCTTTAACCTATTCTGCTTCCACTTTGGTAGCTTCGCAAAAGCTTCCTTTGCCATCCCAAACCTTTCCCTGAACTCCGCCGCAGATAGATATGTCTGAAATGTGCAGTACAGTAGTGTTAGGGTGGGAGGAGGCTTAAGACGATAAGGTCACGAGGATAGCCAGTGTTTACCTCACGCTTAGTCACATCAATGTCTGTCACAGGATTGATGGAAGATGTCCTCAAGCGTTCATATGGATACACAGGGAGCCCTTCCTCGTTTTCTGGCTGTCCCTCCACATCTTCCTGTATCGTTGGAGTTACTGTTGGGCTATCCTTTGCAGGGGTACTATCCTTGCCATTTGCCTCTGGTTTAGGCTTGCTTGCTTCAACTTGGGGCTTGTTTACATCAGGACTCGCTTGACACCAAAACAACAGAGTGGGTAAGAGAACCATTTGAAACATAAAATACCTATATTTGCTTCTAAAGATAGAATTGTACCTTTAATTGACTTTGGTATCAGAGTTGGCCTAGGTCGCTCGAAAGAAGCAGAAATTGCAGCAATTGAAGCAGCTCGTTGAGGTTGCTTTGTAGGATCTGAAGAGGGGGACTTCGGAGATGGTTTTCTGATAGCTGGTGGAGGTGTTGATAGATTCCGAGCATTTGGGTTCTCAAAGTTAGCAGCTAATGCATTGAATGCTGGGGATCTTCCTCTGACTCTTACACGGTCAGGACTGAACGACATACTTCTTGAGCGCTGAGATTTATCAGGTACACTGGATCGTCCAGTGTGTGATGATGATGTCGTTGGCCTTCTTTTAGGTTTCTACAAATTTTACAACTAAGCGTTAACCTTGCTATAGGAGAAACAGCATTATAAACTTGACCTTTGAGAAGGGATGCATGTATCACTGGCCAATAGGGCTGTCAAAAAGGCTCGAGGCTCGCGAGCAGCTCGAGCTTGGCTCGTCCTAGGCTCGATTCGAGCTCGGCTCGAGCTCCAAACGAGCCGAACTCGAGCCTGAGCAAAAGCTCGCGAGCTTTACCGAGCCGAGCTCGAGCTTCTACCGAGCCTGACCGAGCTTGGCTGTGTATAGTCTATATTGCATGTTCACCTTATTAATATAATAAACTAATAGATAAATATATATATATTTGTACCTATTTACACAATAAATTAGTATGTGTTAGCACAATATATTTATTTTAATCATTTTCTACTCTTTTATTAGTGTGATTAACTAGAAAATAATTATACTTATCAAGAGATTATTATTAAAATATATATTATACTACTTATAGCCGAGCTCGGCACCGAGCTCGAGCTCGAACGAGCTCGAACCGAGCTTGCCTAAAAGCTCGAAGGTGCAATAGGCTCGGCTCGAGCTTGTGTCGAGCTCGAGCTTGGGCAGACGAGCTCGCTCGAGCTCGGCTCGTTGACAGCCCTACTGGCCAACGCCAATATGCTACCTGGTCTGTTCATGCCTAACAGAAAGCATCCACCGCAAGCTCAGATACTTGGCCTCTCGTAAAAGGAAATGGTATATGTCCATACCTTTTTCTTAGCCTAGCTTTTTTTGTGTGTTCAACAAATAAGGACATAACTAGGAAGCAAATAGCCATTAAAATATACACTGATGGCATAACGAGTATATCTTAGTTAGCAATTACTACCCAGTACCAACCCAGAACCTTCATCAATATGAAGAATGCTACCATAACTCAAAAGAAACACCAAAATAGCTATGGTGGACATCAGGTGGTCTGAAATTCTTAATCCGGTAAGGCCCACATTTGATTCCAATCATCATAGAAAGTAGGCAAGAGAAAATACGAGATTCAAGTTAACCAAGACAATCATCAATATCAGTTGTAGAAATCTTACATCTAATTTTGGTTTTACTCCATCCTTCACTATAGATAACCTCCTTTCAAATGAGTTTCCATGCATCTGAAACAGTTTATAAGACAACATATGAGGTAATTGATCCTGAAGTTTACAGGATGCCAAAACATTGGAATCTAGGCAATGCTTAAGCTTACGGCTGATTTTGCAGAGTCCCAAGTGAAGAACCTGGTGAAAAATTGGGGCTCACTCCCTTCAGTGATGACATAAACTGGTGTTTCTTGTGATGAGTTCTCCATCAAAATGTCAAGTTCTAAAAATTTCTGGCAAAGAAGGAAGTTGGGAATTAGCAGTATAGATTAAAGATAGAATTTGTGAATTAGCTCTAATATAGTAGTCAGTCAATCATGGTATTGTCATATACCTCTCCAACGCTCAAAGCTTGTGCTCGCATTTTTGTGTCCACACGTTGTCCAACCCATACGAAGACACATGAATGACAGTCCAAAATAAAAACGTCCTCCGTCATCAAATCATCTTGCGTAAAGTTGAATATTTCTCTAACCTGCAATAGAAGAAGAACAGCAATCAATTTTTTTATTTTCATATTAATAAGATTTAAGGCATGAACCTCATTATTGCTCACCTTAAGCACTCCTTCATTATCCCCAAGTGTACCACAGAGAACATTGATTCAGAAAAACAACATGTAAATAAGTAAGGTGCATATTAAATAAAAAAAGACTGACTAAAATATTAAAGGGTGCATAGAAATTGTGAATTTTTCTTACCCTTTGAAAAAGTACAAGAGAACAAATGAGGATCACTTTCTTGATCTTTTGCAATCTTCTGGCTGGGGTACTCTGACTTGACTCCAAGTAGCTTCCAAAACTGATCATATTCTGACCCTTCCTTGAGCATTCTGGACTGAAGATTTGGCTGCAGATGAATATATTGGATGAGCATAATGGAAAGGCCAATATTATGGTAGTCTCTTTGATAGAGAAGAAAAAAGGTCAGAACACAAACATGCTCAGGTCAAGCATAAACATGTTGTATCTAAAACGCAAACATTACGCTGATATCTAACTTCGGAAGATGCAATTAGAAAGCAGATACGTGAGGAATACATGGCATGCTGTAGAATTGTAGATACCGTCACATATGGCATATATTTAATGCTAATTAGGAACCTTCAACACGACAGAGATATGGAGATGTAATATTGAACCCAGAAGATTTATATTATGCTTTATGAAGATGCACAAAGGTTTGTTGAAATATGAAAAATGGCTGTCTACCAGATAAACCAGAAAATCGAACCACAGTTTATGAACATATGCGTCATATATATTCGTATTATTACAAAACTAACAAAGATGCTTGTAGCAACTAGTTATTCATGCACCATGTTCACTGATTACCATGAACAGGAAAGCAAGAAAATTAGGTATGTCGATGACCTAACATGACGAAAATAAGTTTACCAGGATGTATTTACATCAATGCTTCATATTATAATATTAGTTCCAACAGCAACCACTTCTATATGACATGATCATATCGAATAGCATTACTCATACCTTGATCACATCCAGCTGCCTCTCAGCAAGCTCTTGATCCATTGACGAGCTTAAATTCCCAATCCATGTAAAAAGTGTCTCTCCATCATGTAGTACATAACAATAAGAAGAGTTCAGCGAGGTAGCAGCCTGGTAAGAAGAATCATGTATAATTACATGACGTCATACAGTAGTAGAAGCATAATCCACTAGGATAAAAGTGTTCATAAAATGAGTGTATTGCATTCTCAAATGAAAAAGAAAGTACCGTATCAACTTGAATGGCTTGCATATTTTCTGGTCCAGAGCCTTGAACCCGGAAAAGGGCAACCCCATTTTCTGAATATGTGTCATCCTCAATACCATTTTCTGAGACAAATTTCTTATACCCAGTACTAACACCACCCTGTAAGTATTGAAAAATTAAATGACATGGATCCGGCTACTTATTGTCAACAAAAATAGGGCATTGAAATGATTGCAGAACTTGGTAAAAGGCAAACCTTGAAGATAACCAGGTTCTGAAATATTGAGAAAAACTCAGCTGGTTCCTTTCCTTCATAAAGGCGAACCTGTGATAGACAGTATTGTGATATCGAGATAGTGAACCAAGATTTACACACATCTTTCAAACAAAACTAGAAATTTACCATGACTGCCTGAAATTTCAGAGACTCAACCATCTTGCTAGCAACTGAAATGGCTGTAGTCTTCTCGTCCTGTTTTCAAAAAATGAGCCATGAGATTATATAATTCTCCAACTTGAGCAATCAAGATATAGAGTGATTAATCTACCCTCAATTCACAGATAGAATTGAATATAACAAGAAATGAACAAATTTCAAGAAACTAGGTACTACCTCATACTCATAAATAGTGACTGACTGGTGTAGTATGACTAATTTTGAGAATATGAGTATATTCTAAAAAATCTACTGCTCATGTTCTACATAAGGGAGAAAGATGAACAAATACATTCCCACTTGTCACTATGCCAAATGCCTTGTTGGCATCTCAATAGTTTGATAGTGCACCGGTTTGCATTGCATGAGTTAAGATATCCATTTTAAAAAAGAACATAGTACAAACAGCTGCTCAAATGCTTTGCCTTTTAGATGGGAGAACAATTTGGGGTTGCAAGTCATACTTCACTAATTCACCTTAATCAGTCATCAATACATACATGCATGACTGTTATGGATTACTATCATCGTTTAAAATCACTACAACGGATGGGAAATACATCCAAAAGTTACCTGAACACTCTTTTTCCCGAACCAAGTACCAATGAGACACTCCTCGCCTTCCTCACCAGGATAGCTATATTGAAAGATATAACAATCCCCACTGTAGAATTTGCATTGCTCAGAGAATGAAAGGAATGTCTTTTCAGTGCCATTTACACGCCAAACCTACAAGATACAGCCATTAATTTTTAGCAGCATATTGTTCCGCGTATATTTGTTATTTACAGAAGAGTTCGACAAAAGAAAATGCAGCAATTTATAGATAAATGTGATGTCACTAAAAATCTTAAGCAAGGAAAAAAGTTTAGCAGACCTGTAGGTTGCCTGTGCAATCAATTTGAGGTTGAGGCTCTTCCTTCACAGGAGCAGCTTTTGCAAGACCCTTAACATTAAATCCTTGCCGCTTAAGAAGAGCTACGGAGAGAGAAAAAAATATTTACCAACATATTTCAGTACTGAAAGAAAATAAACAAGGATGATCTGTGATATATGCTAACCTGCAACTTTTCCTCTGCTCTCATCAGACACAACAGCATCAGCTTTCTTAGGCCATTTACTGAATTTCGATCGGAATATGACAGTCTCAAATCCTTCCATGAGACGAACAATATGAGATTTTGGCCTGTTTCCTTCACGAAGTAATTCCTGCATAAATGACAGTGAGAATTTCTGCATCTTCAAGGAGAGAAAGATATAGAGAGAAAGAGGTCAAAAAGGAAATGAGAATTTAGAATGCCAGGTTTCCATATTATTATGATGATAGATATCTAAATTGGGATTAATAATATGCAACACTGGAGATACCATCCTAATTTATGGAGAGAAACGATCTGGCTATGAACTAAACAGAGGCTAGATCACCCAATCATGGTACTGCATGTCATTAATTTGAGCGGTTAAATTATGACAAGCCATCCAATGAACTTAAAGTCAGAAATCAGAGAGAACATAATGTTACCTCTGCAGCAGATCCTGCCCGTTTCCTCTCTTCGAGTGGTGTTTCTCTACCCATCCAGACATAAATTTCAGATCCACAGTCTAGCAGATAGCACTTTGTTGAATCTAGCAACTCTCTTGTTAGAACATCACAATCAACTGGTACTGTCTGACCCTTATTTAGACTGAAAATAAAAAGAAACTAGTGTTTCATCAGAAGCAAAAAGAGACATATAGTAACCAAACTTTAGAAAAGATAGCATTTAATGTTAAGATAACAAAATTGCCCTAGGATTTGTCCCTACGACATATTACCAGATCAACTTCGAAGAGAAAGCAGAATCTTTTCCATTAAGATCAGAAAAGGTTTTTCTTGGAAGAGGTGCAAATCCACCAAAGAGACCCCAGAATTCACCGGCGTCAGCATCTGCCATCAGCTTGCCGTCCTCTGTTTGAAGGATCAGTTATAATTCTGAAAGGAAAAGGTATGACCTCATCCATCTATACCTTTTTACTCAAATATAAACTTACCAACTGAACCTACGTCACATTTGCCCTCATGGTTGGCATCTTTCAAATATTGCACGACCTCAAGGGCTTTAGCCCTCTCCTGAATACTTGAATTTGATCCATTGAACTGGAATATTTTGGACTTTGTATCTAAAATAAATATATCATCATGGTTGAGCGATGATCTTGCAAACGGAACCTGTAGGAAAAAAGTAATGTGGCATATGTATTTTACTATTTGGTAAATATCACCAAACAAGGATAAAATGGCAAAAATGTACGAATCACATAAAACTCTCACCTCTTTGACATGGACTGTATGCTTTCCTCTGCAGACAAATAACCTGGTCACATGCTCCCGTTCATTGATTTCAGTATGCCTGAAACCAGATGCAATTCCACCTTCCTCTGGTATGATACAAGGTTTAAAATATGAAAGAAATCTCTCTGTCTCATTCCCCTGTACTTCACGGTATTGAACAGCACGTCCACCAAGAGCAGCATCCAATTCCACAGTCTTGATTGCAGCTGTACCAGCTTCATCCTATTCATTAATTGAAGTGCAAATTAAAAACGCTAATTTATTATCTAGGAACTCAGCAAAATGGACAAGAGCTTAGAATTTAAAAACAAACCTGACTGGTATCTTTACCAAGCCAATAATGGATATCATGCCGAAAAGAACCATTTTTAAGAGCGGTTGTCTGTCATAATGACAAAGATAATAGTTAGTACTAATCAGAATTCCACCATAGCATAAAAATTATTCACAACAGGACTGTTCCTAATTTAAATGCAAACAGAGTATCACCTATAGTTATATAGCAGAGAAACAAGATGCCAAAATAGTAAACAAACACACACACACACAGAGGGAGAGAGGATATAATTCCTTCTTGTATGAAGAATTGCTGCTCATGGGAACCAAAAAAAAAAAATCTAATGTACTTAAGAGTTCATGTGTAAACAATTACAAAATTGAAGGGTTGACATCAGACAGAAGACTTTTTGTGTAAAGTTATTGTACCTTCAATATCACATAGGAATCTCCTGTGAAAAATCTCCCATGTGATTCCTTGGGAACTGGAACAGCTTGCAGTTTTTCAATCCGCCATATTTCCAATCCACTGAGGGTTGTTAAGGATAAACATACTGGGATATGTTAACAGTCATCAAGTAAAGAAATGGAACTAAGCGCACATACTGCAGCACCATGTTAGTTTAATATCTCCACTTACATTCAGTTGAATGTTTTCTCATAGGAGTTCGTGTTTAGTGAAAGCATGGCAAGAATGTTCTATTGGATATAGTGGGTTTCATCATTTCAACAATAGCACGCCACGGAATTGAGAGAATTGAATGTGTATGACATTCTTTAAATGGAAATGTATTAAAGAAGTGAAAAAGGCAAAATAGCTGAAGGATACTCTTTTTGACCAACCCCTTGAAAGACTGCATCCACTTCCCTCATTGAAACAGCCATAGAACCCCTAGGTTTTGTAGGACTAGTCTTGGGTGATTTTTGCTTCAGGAGAGAAGAAACTGTGTGCTGAAAAAAAAAAGGAAATCTGTAAGTTAGCAAAGACTCCATTTGCAACAATATGCAAACTTTGTAGCTCAAAGGCAGACCAATTCAAAACACTCTTGAACAAGAATATCCATACATATAAATATTCGTTATTACTTACCTAGCCACCAAATGAGACCAATAAAATCTGCGCTCAAACTCTACACACAAAAAGACCCAGTCCAAACAGCTCACTGCATTCTAATTGGTGGCTCTGGCAGCAACATCATACCATCATATGGTATAGAACTCATTTTCTCTATGACATAGTATAGGTAAAACTCATTTTCTTTACTGATGAAATGTTCAACAGTTGGTGGACCTACGACGTGCTCTGATGCCCTGATAGACACTCAATACCCAAAATGCTGAGCATATATCACAAAAAGCTAACAAGCTGGGGTCACCCTGGACGAATCAAATCCAATTTTATTCAGCTAAAACAATACACAAAGAATTGCTCATGAAAAACTGATCATACAGTCTAGCACATGGCTACAAGCACAAACACTGAAATGAGCAGCTAATATTCACCAAAGTCCAGAGAATTGACTCTGGTATTTGTGACAAGGACCGTGTATTGACACAATTCCAGGATTCTATGGAGCTGCCTGGATCAAACCATACTCCATAGCCCCTAATGGCAACGTCGCACAAGGATTCTATAATGGACATCCTTGACAAAACAATCGCCAATCAGAACACAGTACCAGAAAAGAGAAACATCGGTTTGGGTATCTTTAAGCTGCAGCCACAAAAACCAGACGCTGGTTTCGATTAGTTCCCGGTAATAAAAAGCTAAAAACAAAAGGGAATATATGTGTCGTTTTTTCTGCAACTTCAAGCCAAAATCCAATTGACTAAACCCGACGTCCTAGGATCCGACAAAAAATTCTATATCCAGCTCACTAAATCCAAAAACCAAAAATATCACAAGGAAACTCGCATGATCGCAGAGTTGCAGCACACATCAACCTACAGTCACCTTGCACGGCAAATCAAAAACTGCTGGAACCCAAATCTGGCGTACTCCGAAAACCCGAATCAGAAATTGGAACCGACACCAAAAGGCCATCAAAGTTTCGCTTCCGCGAAAAAAAAAAGGCACAGCAGATGGAAAACTCACAAACCGAATCTAAATTCTCACCTCCCCAGTGGCGGATCTAGCATGGGGCATGGGGTTCAGTTGTTGAACCCCCCAAACCTTTTTGGGAACCATCAAACTGCTACTAGTATTAACGTTAAAGACAAATTTCTAGAGCAGAAGCTAAGGGTGAAGGCGAATTCTGAGAAGAAGTGCGTGGGTAGAGAGAGATGGGGAAGAGGATGAGATGCGGCGCCGGGAGCAGCAGGACGAACGGCGGCGGCGACCCTGCTCGCTCGCTCGCTCGCTCGCTCGCTGGCGGGATGGATGAGGGGATCGGCGTAGGCTGCGGGTGGCGGGAGGACGTGCTCACCAGGGTGATGGATGCGGCGGAAGCAGCAGCACGAACGACGGCCGCCCTGCTCGCTCGCGGGATAGATGGGGATCGGCGGAGGCCAACTGACGAGGTGGGGGGTTCATGGTACGCACGACAGAGGAGGCGTCAAAATGGCGAGGGTTATTTAGTAATTTCGCTCAGCACTCATCCCACCCTACCCAAACGGTGGAAATCTGGAAAAAAAATGAAGGGGGTATAAATTGTGTCTAGGCCACCTTTTATTAGTTTCACTTTATACTATCTTTTAAACCATCTTTTCATTTTAGTCTAAGATATTATGTTTTGTTTTACTTTGGACCACCCAAAAACTTTTCTCAAGCACATAAATGACTTTAACCACATTATCACCCCGTAAACTGATAATCTTCTCGACTTATATCTTCGCAAGATTAGAAAGTAGATGCAACTAGATAAGTGACTTAGGACGGTCCAAAGTACAATAAAGGTAATCTTACCTAGTCCAAAGTGAAAATATTAGCTAAAGGGTGATCCAAAGTGAAACTTTGGTAATAAAAAGTGGGCCGATGTGCAATTAACTCAAATGGAAATAATATCCATTAGTCGTAATCCCATTTTTCAAATGGAGCCTCTAGGGCTATACCGTTGAGACTTATAGTATATGGTTGAGATGATGGATAAATAATACTATGTTTGGACACTGATAGATTAGGCACAACTCATTGAACGGGCCGTGTCGTGTAGGCTCACGTGCTAAGGCTGGAGCCTAGGCACGGCCCAGTGAGAATGTCGGGATGCCGTGTTGGCATGACACGATTAGGGTACGTGGGTTATGTGTAATCCGGTTAGCCCAAATTTGACATACACAAAAAAAAATACGAACAAAATCCGTTGCATTTTCCTACACAAACTCCGGCAAAGCTCTGGCGAGGCTCTCTGCTCACCAATAGCACAATCCTCTTCCTCGTCGTCAAGCACCACCATAGCCTTAAAAATAAAAATCCGAGTCTTCTCATCTCTTTTGCAAATTGTTTTTATGGGAAGGGGTCAATGCACACCATCTCACACCTAAGTATCTTGGGACTAAATATCTCCACTTATTTCAATAAAATCAGTAGTCTCTTAACCGTTTTATAATTAATCATCAAAACCCACTTAGAGAGCTAGATTCACTTTCAATTGTACGATGCAGGAAGGCAAGCAGGTTGTTGAATATGGGAGTGGCTGGCATTTTATCAAAAGTTTGAAAGGGTTTGGATGGCTCCCACTGAATTAAATAAATGAAGGAAGAAAACTAGTTCAATCGGGGTCACTTTCGGCTGAACCAGAATTCAAATACTACACCATTTTAGATATTGATATAAATGATGGTCTAAGGCGATGGCTGTTGAATACTCATACATGTACTGTATTATGCAGCAACAGTAAAAAAATATGAGGTTTGTGTCACTGAGTATGGCGCAAAATGTAGCTTGAGCTAGCTTGACCGTTATTTTTGTATTTTGGTGCAAGGAAAATCAATGGTTAATATATACGTGTCATCTTTCATCGGGCATATGTTATGGCGTACAAATGCGGTTTTATTGCTCCATCGTTTGGCTTATTTGGAGAATAAGCAAAATGACATACAGTGTTAGTGTTCTTCATAGATATTGCGTGAAGTAGAATTTGGTTGAACTCACTCATTTTATTATTGAAAAATGTGGTTTACTGCTATATGAATTACAGGAGAAACAGCAAAGTAAGTTGATTACCAGGTCCATTCCAGGAAGGATTGCAAACATAGGAAACAATTCACTCGCCACAGCTAAGCATATCCTGC
Organism: Oryza meridionalis; assembly: GCA_000338895.3. NCBI lineage: Eukaryota > Viridiplantae > Streptophyta > Magnoliopsida > Poales > Poaceae > Oryza > Oryza meridionalis. Next base: position 27,562,138 of record CM002529.2, read on the forward strand.
ACATAAATGCTGTATCCAAAATTACCAAACACGCCATCGTCTGAACTGGTTCCAATCCAAATCCAAAACCGCCGCCAGCCTCTGCCACCGCTGCGCTGAGCTGTCCAGCTCCATCTGCTCAATGCAAAGCCATCCATTCCATCATCCTACCAAAATGAAAAATGCCATCTCCACCAAAAAAAAAAAGAATTCAGAACGGGCAAAACTTTTTCAGAGAAAAGAAATGGCCAATGTCTAGCCGAAAGGTGAGTAGGTGACGACTCGGATTGCTCCTTTTCTGTAGTAGTAGTAGCATCCATGTCCTGATGTCCAGTTGTCCAGCAATGGCATTTATAATTTCGTACGGGTCGGCCACCGCCCACGGGGCACGGGTAGCCATCATCAACGGAAGCCAGAGCTTGGAAAAAACGAGTGCGAGAGACAGGGCGGCGGTCGCGACGAGATGATGACAACTTGACAAGGACGCGCGGCGCCGGTGAGCTTCACAAGAATACAACACTGGAGGCGCTGTTCCACGTGTGCTCGCCACCCTGGATTCCGGCAGGTTGCCGCGCGTGGTTGTGGTTGGTTTGGTTGGGGACGATGCCATGGTGGCGGTCAAAGTGGGCCCACGTGGTAGTCAAAGTGGGGCCCTCCAGTCCCGCCCCCTCTTTGTGCTTAAAATTTCAGCCGTCCCAATATTTTTTTATATCTAACCACATGCAATCCAGTTATTACGAATGTATAAGCACAGCACGCCTTGCCTGGAATTGTATGTCTGTTTGGTACAGTTCCAATTTCTAAATTTAGCTTTAGAAGTTAGATTTAGAGTGGAGCTGTGGAGTTACCTAAACCCGGTCTATAGCTTTAGTTCATTTTGTGAGAGAGCTCTACCCAACTTCCCTCCCAGTTTTAGTGGAGCTGAAATTGTTTGGCTGGAGCTGGAGCTGTGCCAAACAGTCCCATAGTTCTATCCAACATTCCCACGGGAGCACCGTCAAATTGTCAATCCGGTTGACCAGGAGACCTACCGAAGCATATGGGCTGTCTCGTTTAACATGGGCTTTTTTTTGGCTTGTTTCTAACAAGAAATAAGTTCACCTGAGATCCCTCAACTTAACAGCGAGATTTTTTTTAAGTCCTTTAACCACAAAATCAGAAATATATACCTCTAAACTTACACAAACCATACACACACGGTCCTATGTCAATATATATGGGTGGCTTCACTGACGTGGCATTATAGTTAAAAAAAAATTTAAAAAAGTATATGAGGCCCACATGTCAGTTGCAAATTTTTTTTTCTTATCTTTTCTTCTCATTCTCTTCTCTCTTCCCTTCTTCCCTTCTTCGGGCCGGCAGCGGGCGGAATCGGTGAGCGCGATGGTGGGCGAGCGCGGCAGCAGAGCGGCGGCGGGCTGCGGGCGGAGCGTACGGTGGGCGAGTGCGGCAGTGCAGCGTCGGCGCGGCGGCGGGTGAGCGCGGTTGTGAACTTGTGGAGCGGGCGCCAGCGCTGCGTGGAGCAAGAGCGATCGAGGAGAGATGGAGATGGCCGGGCAGGTTGTCGCCGTCATCGTGTGGTGCGATTGCAATGTGGATAGCAGCGTCCTAGCTAGGGATGACGTCTACGACATGAACAACAAGCATCCCGCTGGGTCGGCGCGTTCCTCGACCCAAGCTTGCTCGACAGAGTGAACGATGGGACATGCTCCTTGACAGGTTCCATGAACGCACTAATCCCAAAGCTCTGCCGCCGCGCTCAGCCACCGTACGCTCCGCCTGCAGCCCGCTGCCGCTCTGTAACGCGCTCGCCCACCGCCCGCATCAGCGCTCGCCGATTCTGTCCGCCAATTTTTTTTTCATAACTATTTTAAGTGACATATGTAAATAATGAGGCGATATCTTTCGAGGGATTAAAATCCACTCTTAATTCAATAGCTCACTGGTTTTTTGGGAAACTGGTTCGATGGAAAGCAATCTACTGTATCTTAGCATCTCGCTTATACATCCAAAATTGATTGTTGCGTGCTTATTTTGTTGCATCTGCTTAGGGGGTGTTTGATACATGACCAAACTTTAGTTCTGGTCACATTGAATGTTTAACACTAATTTAGAGTATTAAACATAGACTATTTACAAAACTAATTGTATAAATGAGAGCTAATATGCAAGATAAAATTTTTAAGCCTAATTAATCCATAATTAGCATTACATAGGCTAATTATTGATTAATTAGGTCCAATTTCTCGTGAATTAGTCCAGAGTTATGAAAGGTGTTTTCGTCATTAGTCCATGTGGCCCATCCAAACTCCCCCTTGCATGCAAAAATTTCGGCCATCTTGACCCTTCCACTCGATCTGACGCGACGTGTCGGAGTAGTAATTAACTGATGCGCGCGTTTCCCGCCGAGCCACGCACTGCTCGGCTCGACTCCTCCTGCTAGCTCGCCGGTGGTGGCGACGGTGATCGGGGGTCCTCGATCGATGCCGCCCGCGGCGGCGCTGCTCCCGTGGCGGCGCCTCGTCGTCCCGCTCCTCGCCGTCGTCTCCGTGCCTTTCGTTCTCCCGCTCGCACTCCCGTTCCTCCTCCGCTCCTCCTCCTCCTCTCGCCAGCCGCTCTCCGTCCACCGCCTCGACTGGCTCCCTCCTCTGTCCCCTCTGCCTCGCACCCCGGATCCATCAACTCCGCCGCCGCCGCCGCCATTGACGCTCTCGATGGCACCACCGACCATTCCGCCGCCGCCATCGACTCTCCCGATGGCACCACCGACGAGGTCGTCGCCGGCTTCCCCGCCGCCTGCCGAGAAGGATGAGGGTGGAGGAGCGACGTGCGACTTGTACGACGGGGAGTGGGTTCGCGACGCGACGGCGCGGCCGCTGTACGCGCCGGGGACGTGCCCCTACGTCGACGAGGCGTACGCCTGCGCGTCGAACGGCCGGCCGGACGCCGCGTACACGCGGTGGCGATGGGCGCCGCGGCGGTGCCGCCTCCCCAGGTAGTACTAGTACTAGTACCCCCCCCCCCCCCCCCCCCCCCCCCCCGCCGCCGCCGCTTCGCTCGAGCTCGCCATGGCTGATCCGATCTCGCTAGGTCCGTAGGTTCAACGCGACGGATTTCCTGGCGACGCTGCGGGGCAAGCGGCTGATGCTCGTCGGCGACTCCATGAACCGGAACCAGTTCGAGTCCCTGCTCTGCATCCTCCGCGAGGCCATCCCGGACAAGACGAGGATGTTCGAGACCCACGGCTACAGGATCAGCAAGGGCCGCGGCTACTTCGTCTTCAAGTTCGTGGTAATTAACCTCACAGAACTGACAAATTAAACCTCTCGCAATCGAATCCATGGCGGCGCAGTGACACACTGACAGTGATCATCGCCTGCAGGATTACGACTGCACTGTTGAGTTCGTGCGATCGCATTTCCTTGTCCGGGAAGGCGTGCGCTACAATCGGCAGAAGAACTCCAACCCGATCCTCCAGATCGACCGGATCGACAAGTCGGCGAGCCGGTGGAGGAAGGTCGACGTCCTCGTCTTCAACACCGGTCACTGGTGGACGCACGGCAAGACGGCGAGAGGGTATGTACCTACTTCCCGTCTCATAACATACCAATCGAATCAGATGAAATATAACATAGTATAGCCAGTCTGGACAGAAGATCTGTTTAAATTTATTGTACTGTATATATTGCGTCTAATCTGGTTCTAGGTTTGATGTACTATAGGATAGAGGGAATACGTGCCATTGTTGTGCAGCTCAAAGAACCCAAACCTTATTGGTGTCACTAGCTGAATCCCTGATTCCTGAACAATGTGGGCAGCATCAACTACTACAAGGAAGGCGACACGCTGTACCCACAATTCGACTCGACTGAAGCTTACAGGAGAGCTCTCAAGACATGGGCACGCTGGATCGACAGGAACATGGACCCGGCCAAGAGCGTCGTCTTCTACCGAGGCTACTCCACTGCACATTTCAGGTAACCGAACCTGATCATCACTCACCATTGCAACAATTTCAGTTCATCTCGATTCAGATTTTAGCACCGAATTTTGGCAGAGGAGGGGAGTGGGATTCGGGTGGGTCGTGCAGCGGGGAGACGGAGCCGACGCTCAGAGGGGCGGTGATCGGCAGCTACCCGCGGAAGATGAGGATCGTGGAGGAGGTGATCGGGAGGATGCGGTTCCCGGTGCGGCTGCTCAACGTGACGAAGCTGACCAACTTCCGCAAGGACGGCCACCCGTCGGTGTACGGCAAGGCGGCTGCGGGGAAGAAGGTGTCGAGGAGGAAGCAGGACTGCAGCCACTGGTGCCTCCCCGGCGTGCCGGACGCCTGGAACGAGCTGATCTACGCGTCCCTCGTGTTGGAACCCAAGCCCAGATAATGGAAACACCATTAGTTACTACAGTACTTGGTACTAGTAGTTTGTAGAGTGAGCCACAGAGAGTTTCTTTTTTTTTTTTCAGTTTCTTTTTGTGTGTGTTTCGGTTTGAGCAGTGTTGAGCTGATGCGCAAACTGAAAATGTGCTTGATGTTTGCTCAATTGAGGACAAGAGGTTTTGCCTTGTTTTTTCAGATGCAAGTCTTCCTCCTGATTCTTTTTTCTTTTAACGTCATTCAGCTAGCTTTATTGATGTAATCAAAAAAAATAGTTACATCACTTATTACTAATGTGCTCAAAATAAAACTAGGGGTTCATTGCCCCAAATACAGGATTCTAATTAAGATGTTCTAATTCTTTCTTTCTTTCCTGAAAAAGCATCTCTACAGATAAGGTGGTTGTTTTTGTAGCTATGTTTGTGGAATCATAAAAGAACAAAATCAAAACCATTCTCCTCAATTTCAGTTCCAAAATTCACAGCTTCAGTTGCCATCTTTTCCCAATAATATGGCCAACAATCCAAACAGATGGAAAACGTGCTAGTAGTTCTCCCTCTATCCAAAAGACTAACCTTTTTTTTTCAAAAAATCTAAGACCTACTCGTAGTCTTTGTGTACTCAATTAATTTATTGACCGAAACGCTATCTTAATACTTATTGGTTGCATGCATGTGCATATTTCATTAGTTTTATCACATGGTGAATAAGTTAATTACTTATTGGTGTTGGAGAAAAAAAAAACGTAAACGATTAGGTGTTAGGTGGTGTTTGAAACTGATGAAGATTAAGCTGACGCACATAAAACAAGAAAACTATTAGCACATACTATATAATTAAGTTTTAATTATCACAAACTTAACAAATATATATATTTGATAATTTAAAACAACTTCTATATAGAAATTTTTCATACAGAACATACCGTTTAAGTTTATTAGTTCAAAATACGTGCTAACGAAAATTAAGGTAAAATGTGAATTTTAATGAGATACTTTTGGATGGGGGGAGTATAACGTAACCTAGACATGAAAGTGCATTCCTACTGTACGTAAACGAAACCAGGCCGGCCGACGGCCCAAGTCAAGAAGAGAAAAGGATCCAGTCAAAATCTGAGAGAGCCGAACACTCTCTTCCCCAAACTATCTAGTCGCCTTCTCCGCCTCCTCCTCCCCTCTCCGGTGATCCGGTCTCGCTCTCTCTCTCCGCATCTCGGGGCGCGATGGCGGCGCTGCTGGGCCGGAGGTTCGGGATGGCGGCGGCGGCGACGGCGCTCATCGCCCTCGCGGCGCTCGGATCCGCCTCGGTGACGGCGTCCAAGTCGTCCTTCGTGAAATCCACCGTCAAAGCCCACGACGTCGTCATCTTCTCCAAGTCATACTGCCCGTACGGCGCCCTCCTCTCTCATCTATCCTCTGTGCATTCCGCTTTACTGTTCTCGCTTAGCTTTTGCTGGGAATTTCGATTTGGGTTTTGGGATGTAGTTTAGCTGATCTAGTTGGGGAATTTCAATTTTGGATGTTGTCGCCGTGAAGTTGAGCGGACCTAATCGTGAATTTGTAGAAAGTCTGGAGAGTTGGTACTGAATTAGTTCTATATCCATCGGAAAACTGTCTTTTCGTTGCGAATTTTAGGAGAGATACATGGCCTACTGGTCCTGGCTTGTAACGCTGTACAAGTGTACATTAGTCTGGGGAATTAATCCTCCTTTTGCTCGATCCAACTGTTGATTTTTTGGTTTGATTCTTTACACAAATTTGGGACTATTTGAAACGGACAGAGCAGATAATGGTTGCCTAGTTTGTATTGGACTAAAATGTGGAGTGGGGAGGAATTGAGGTCATATGACCTCATGTGGTGATCCAAGTTTTTATCTCCCCTGCAATTCTATATGTGCTGTACACCATGTGATAGAAAATGCAGTTTTACTCAGTACTTTACCAACTTCTATAAAAATCTCTAATTATTTGGTCAACTGCAAATTTACTCCTTTTGATTTAGGCTAGTCGATTAAATTGATGTGCAAAGTATTGTTAACAGTAAGTTTCAGAGCTTTCAGGATTTTGTTTTGTGTAAGAGAGTTGTGGGGGCAAGTCTTGCTCTATGATACAAGAACTTGCTGGATCAGAATTTTGGACTTTCAGATTAATTTGCTATTGGTGCTTGTGAAGAGTAGGTAGCTATATGGAGTGTTAGCTGATGAGTAATGAATGTACAAAAATGATGCCCATGATACCAAAATCCAACCTACCCTTGTCTGCATACATGCTATGATACTAGCTAGAGAAACTCAATCTTAAAAAAACGCATAATTTTTCAGGTACTGTAGAAGAGCCAAAGCTGTGTTCAAGGAACTTGAACTGAAGAAGGAGCCGTATGTTGTGGAGCTTGATCAACGAGGTTTGTTTTATATACGTTTTCATACTGTAATTGCATTGTGGCTTTCTTAAGAATTTTTCTCTTTGTAATATTTATTTTTCTTTACTCTTTAGTATTTGCAGTTATTGATTTATAATGTTATGTCCTTGTGTTCTCAAAGTTTGCTAAATTGAGTATACATCTGCTGTAGAGTGGGCTGTAGCAGTAAGCAGTGCAGTTTATGAGACAGATCTGTTCACGGCTTTCAGCTATATACTTTTTTTCCCTTAGTGGAAGTATCATAGTTTCATTGAACTAACTGGGTCGGCGGGCCCAACATCTTTTTTAGAATGTTGTCATGTACAAAAACAGCACCACTCAAACTAGACGCTGATATAGGAGTATAAAATGTGATAAAGGACATAGTCTAGTGTGGCAATGAGGTTACCATATAATATATTGAAAATGGTAAGAGAACTGCACAATGAGTGTCAGCGAACAGATATAAACACCAGGGATTCAAGGTCTATAGAATGTATCCTTCTTGCCTATCTGTTCAAACTGTTTTCCCTATATGGCACAAAGGGGGGGGGGGGGGGTAAAACAATCAGTTATATCAGAAAGAATCATATACATATTTACTGCCACTGAAAAACCTATCTGTTTTTGCAATTTGGTTACTCCTTGAACATACGTTATCTTTTGGACATTTCTTTCTTTTAAGTACAAATATTGTTCTCAGACCTGACACTAAAAAACACAGTCATTTTGATGATGCCTTGATGCAACAATTTTTCTTTAATGCAGAGGATGGTTGGGAGATTCAGGATGCCTTATCTGACATGGTTGGCAGGCGAACTGTTCCTCAAGTTTTTGTCCATGGGAAGCACCTGGGTGGCTCTGATGGTAGTGTTCCTGTAAACAAATCAATTAAATTTAAGATTCCATGAACTCTCTTTCAATCCTGACTCATACCTTCTGATTTTCCATGGAAAAAAAATGCAGATACTGTTGAAGCATATGAGAGTGGCAAGCTGGCCAAACTTTTGAACATTGATGTCAAAGAAGATCTTTGAGTAGTAATAGTTTAGCATCAATGGCAGGCCTCTTTCATTTCCATAGAACATACCCAAATACTATGCAACTATGAATTCTTCATAGAATTTGGCTGTGAATGTACTCTTTAGACCCCTTTAAACTGTACTCTATGACAAACCGACAATACCTCCGTTACCTCACATTTGTTATTTGCATAGGCCATCGTAATTGATTGCATCGCAAGCAGCATTCTTCCATTTTTGCATTTCCGTGCATATTATGTATTCAATTCAACTAGATGATATCCTGTGATATCCTGTACGCTGCTGCGGACATTTGCTTGGCAAATAGCTGCCGATCTGGTAGGGACGCGTGCACTAAGAACTGGGATGGAAAAACATGAAAGAAAGCAAAGGCAACTAATTTTATGAAATCTCAGTTATACTCCAATTATAATTATCATATAATTAGAGTAAAGCTACAGTGTGATTATATTTGATTTACACTAAAATGTTATAATTATAGTTGAAAGTTCTTCATAAAGCTGTAGAATATTGTATAGCCACTTATTGAAATAATAGGGAAAGAACCAAATCCAAGAGGGATGGATCTGTTTCCTTTCCGCACCCACACGGCCACACTAATAATTCAAAACCGATTCTAAGAGGCATGTACTGTCAATTCCGTCTTTGATTCGTCGTGCTCCAAACGTAGGCAAGATGAACGCTCTTCACCTACGCGTAACAAACCTGATCAGCAGAAGAAAGCTACTCCAACTCAATCGTCATCATGGACGGCGGCCATGCCGGCGCCTGGTCGGACTTGCCGGCCGACGTCCTGATCACGATTCTCGAGACGCTAGACATCGGCGACCTCGTCCGCGCCGGCGCCGTGTGCCAGTGGTGGAACACCTCGTCGTCGTACGTCCGCGGCCTCCCCCACCTCCTCTCCCGCCCTCGTACGCCCTGCCTACTCTACACCACCGCCGCCGCCGCCGACGACCCCAACGTGGCCACCCTCTACAGCCTCACCGACCACCGGTCCTACACCGTCAAGCTCCCGGGGCCCCACGTCCACCGCCGGTGGCTCGGCGCCTCCCACGGCTGGCTCGCCACCGCCGACGACAACGCGGCGCTCCACCTCGTCAACCCCGTCACCGGCCAGCAGATCAGCAACCTGCCGCCGGTCACCACCGTCGAGCCGGTGCGGCGGCTGCTCGACGACGGCGGCGCCGTCGTCCCTGGCATGTACGTGGTGTACCCGTACGACTGGACGCTGCGGGTGGAGCCGCTTGTCTGTCAACGCGCCCATGACGTTGACGGCGCGCGAGCTCTCGGAGTACCTCTACCTCCGCGTCTTCCTCTCGTCGGACCCGTCGTCCGACGTCGGCGGCGGCGGCGGTGGCGGCTGCGTCGTCGTGCTCCTCCACCGCTCCCGCCCCGACGGCCAGATCTCCTTCGCGAGGCTGGGCGACCCGCACTGGACGTGGATACGCACGCCGACGGGGAACGAGCTGTACGTCGACGTCGGCTTCAGCGCCGACGACGGCCGGATGCTCTACGGGATACGCCGCGACAGCGCCATCCACGAGTTCGACCTCGGCGGCGAGCCGGCCCTGGAGAGGACGACCATACTCCCCGCTCAAGATGGCACGATGAGGCACACCAACTACCTCGTCGACGCGCCATGGCTCGGCGACGGCGGATGCTGGCTCATGGTGTGCAGGCGCATGGGTGCAGCGAACCTCCAAGCCTACGCGGCATGGCTGGCGGATCGGAGCTTGCCCTACGACGGGGTGTGGAACACGCACTCGATCAAGATGTACCGGGTGGATCCCGCGGCGGGGACGACGGCGGCGGAGATCAACGACCTCGGCGGCCGCCACGCCCTGTTCTTGGGATGCAACAGCTCGTTCGGCCTCGCCGTGGTTGTCCGGTCTATTACACGGACAACGAGGAGCAGTACGCGCTCGACACGCCAGAGTGCACGAGGGACATCGGCGTTTACAGCATGGGAGATGGGAGCTTTCATCGGGTCAAGCCTCCTTCGCCGTGGTTGGATTGGCCGCTGCCCGCTTGGATTATACCCAGCTTTGGCTGCCTATAGTAACAGGTTAGAGTAGGTACAATAGCAGAATATTATTCAGCTATAAACATATTTTAATAAGATAAAATAAGAGAGAAAAGTAGCGAGCTACAGATTTTTAGCCAGCTACAACACTGACTCCAATATACAATATGTATATAATAGATGTGACCATATATTAATAGTATAATAAGCAACTATTGTATAAATAGCTATTAGATTGGTTATAAATAAATTAAAGTTAGTAGTCACTGGCTATACTATTAAACCTGCTCTTAGCTAGCTAGCTAGGATTCCTAAGCTACACATACATGCATGAAACAATGATCGCAATTAATTAAGGTACAGTTAGTTTGTGTGGGCTCTGGACCAGTATATTTTCCTCGTGTAATGGGCTAATTTGTATACATAAATTTAGAGATGCGTATACATAAATTTTTAGAGATGCGCTTAACAGTACAGTGATAAAGGGTGTGTGATTTTAACCCTAAAGTCTCATGTTGAATCCCCAACATGCTCACGATTTCTTCTTAAAATATATTTGGAGGAACATCTCTAAATTTTGTTTTATACATGAATTTAAAGGCTTGAGCTTAGTGGCTAGAAGAGCCTTAATAGCACTTAGGTCCTGGGTTCGACTCCCTATAGGAGTGAATTTTTCAGGATTCGGTCTAGTCTTCAAAGATGCTGGGGTAGGTTTTGCGTGCGTGCGTTTATAGAGATAAATGTGCGTGCGTTGTACTGTATAATCTAAAAAAAAAACACAAATATACACAGTTGCACACCCCGTATGGGACTGGCGGTTGTCCACGACTCGAATACAACATCAGTAGCCCAAAACAGTCTAGGCCCATAGGCATCCTTGATGGTGACCTTGAGTCGGTGACAAAGGAAAAAGTCTATTTTAGGTTCCTCCTTTTATGGGTCAAGTTACATTCATATCCTTCAACCACAAACCAGGTACAGAGAGTCCACCATTTTATCAAAACCAGTGTAAATAAAATTCCTCAGTTTGGAAGACGGTTTTATCACATGTGACGCCTACGTGGCATATTTACTTGATCAATTATGTGACGTGTTGCCTATATGGCGAGCGTGAGGCTGAGGTCCAGGAGGCGGCTGCCGTATGCACCGCCATGAAGGCTGATCTCAAGCCGCAGGAGAGGAGAGGAGCGGAGAGAAGGGGTAAAGGGAGAGGGAGATTGACATGTAGATTTACTCTCTGACGGTTATGTAGATCCTATTGTTTTTTATTTTTTACTTAGAGCCCGTGTGTTGCAACGGAAATTTTTTTAGTACCTAGCTTATTAAGTTAATTAAACACAAATTAAGTTTAAGTAATACTTTTATAATTTTCCTTATTATAAACAAGTAGGTGAATTAAAACTTTGGGAAGAGCCAGTAGTGAAATAGGATATTCGTTGGAGGATGGTATAAGTATCAATGGTAGAAGTGATGCGGCAGAACGGACATCACCACTGCTAACATTTTAGTACATAAATTGACTATTATGACACATAGACACTACGTCATATAACCGACCAAGCCAATACGCCATATAGATGTAACACAAAACGAAACCATCTTCTAAACCCACCAAGGGACACTATTCACATTTGGTTTTGATAGTTGGAGAGCGCTATATACCCAGTTTTTGCGGTTGAGAAACGCGAATGAAACTCGACCCATATTTGAGCGACCTAAAATAGACTCTTTTTTGCCGGTGACAAAACGCCCAACCATATCCTATCCTTTGGGCTTTAAACCGGCCTAGTCCTCACCAGGCCCCATCACCCTCCGACCATGTGCAGAAACCACAAATCTGCAGAGCCATCACGCGATTTTCCGGTCAAATCACACGCCCGCGCAGCACCCCCCACCACAGAGAGCCAATTGGGATGGATGGCTTCTATCTCTTCCTCGCGCAGGACGGTGGCTAGGCCACTTTTAACCTTTTTTCCTCCCTTCAAAGGCCCTGTTTGGATCCAAGGGATATTTTTTAGCCGTAGTCGTGCAGATGAGGGAAATCCTCGTCGGGTGCCACATGAGAGTTGAGGTCCAACGCATCCATGCCGGCACGGGGAGGAAGAGCGTGGCCGGGGCCGGTCGCCGACGGCTGCGACGGCCAGACGCTTGGATTTGGATCTTCGGAGAAGAAATCGAAGCCACCACCCTCCATGGATAGGAAAACAAATCTAGCAGTGGGGGGCCGCTGGGGGGAGGCGGTGGGGGGAGGCGGCGGCGCTGGTGGGGGCCGGTGAGGAGTGGAGGCGGCGCCGGCGAGGAGTGGAGGAGGCGGCGGCGAAAATGCTACACGCCTGCGCGCGCGGTCATGCGAAGAGAGAGAGGATGCGTTGCCTTTTTTCTGATCCCGTGCGACTGTGGGAGAGAGAAAAGCCACCTTTTTCAGTGGGCCCCACCTGAAATAGCCCCAATTAGCACCCCTTGAGTGGGATAGTTTTTTTGGGTGGGTTAGTTCCAAATAGCCCTCAAATAGCTCACCCTTTTGGATCTTTTTGAGCTATTTGGGCTATTTGAGGGAGGGCTAAAAAATATCCCTTGGATCCAAATAGGGCCATAATTAAACCAAGGGACCCATAATTTTTAGAGGCGCACCCAAACTTAGAAAATCCAGATTTCTGGCCGCACTTCAACGACTGTATAGGAGCAATAGATGGGACGCATGTAAAGGTTGAGGTGGCAAAGAGTAGGAGGATTCAATACTTGAACAGGCACAATGAAACAACACAAAATGTGCTTGCTGTTTGTGATTTCGACATGAGATTTACCTTTGTGTTGTCCGGATGGCCCGGTTCAGTACATGATATGAGAGTGTTCAAAGATGCAATGACCACTCAAGTTCACAAATTTCCACATCCACCACCAGGTAAATTAATGCAGCTGTCATACAAGTTTTTGATTGTAATTTTCACTTGTGCCTCTATGACTCATGGTGTATCTACGTATGTAGGGAAGTATTATGTGGTTGATGCAGGGTACCCAAACCGCCCGGGCTACCTTTCACCATATAGATGTACAAGGTACCATGTGGAGCAATGGAAAAAGGGGCCCCCGCCACAAGGTATGAAAGAAACCTTTAACCATGCACATTCCCAAGTTAGGAATGTCATAGAGCGGTCTTTTAGAGTCTTGAAGATGAAATGGAGGATGTTATTGGATATGCCAAAATTTTCAAGAAAAAAACAAACTAGAATAATTGTTGCTTGCATGGCTCTCCATAATTTCATTCGAGAGAGCAGAATTGTGGATAGGGAATTTGCTATGTGTGATGCGGATGCAAATTATTTACCAATGCCTATTCCCTCTCAAACCGAATGGCCAGAAGATGAACCTCTTGATGAAGATAGCAACATGAATGGTTTCCGTGATGAGTTGGCACATGCTTTGTTCCACGGCTTGTGATTTTTTTTTTGTTTCTGTTCATTAAGGACTTGTATGCTTGTGTGAGACATCTCATGGGTATGGACTAATTATTTTTTTTGTGTTTGAATAATATATGCACATGCTTGAATAATGTATGCGAGAAGAATGCTTGAATAATGTATACATGAATTCTGCAATGCATGGATCAGTGCTTATGCAATGCAATGAGCAGTCAACGGAGCAATTTGATCTTTTTTTTAAAAAAAAAAACTTTGTTGTTGTCACCCTTTATGCTACAAGCTCATGAGATAGAGCACTGTCCTTGTGATAGAGCACAACGGCATGGTAGATGCAGCTAGCTATGCAGAGCACTGTCCATGCAACCGGCCACACTAAGACACATGCGCAAAGGATCCAGTGGAAAAAGAGAGTAAATGGGTAGTTATGATTGGGAAAGTATACTAAAGGTCAAATAGCTCTTGCATCCAGACAGCTCAAGGGCTATTTTATTGGAGAGCTATTCCTTGAGCTAAAAAATAGCTTTCAAAATAACTCTTGGCTACTTCTTCGAACACAACCAAAATCATCAGAGAAACAGGGCAAGCAACACATGCCATGCCAACGACCCTGCTAAAAGAAGAGAAGACAAGCAGCACAGCATGTGACCCCCCAAAAGCGCAAAAGGCAGCAGGCAGCCACACTCTCTCTCTTTTCTGTTTGACAATACAAAAAGTGAAAATTGGAGCAGCAAAGCGTCTCTACCCATGATGAGGTGAACGATTTTGTCCAGTGAAATCGGTGGGGATCTTGCTGCTGATGTGATTCTGGGATAGTTACTTGACAAAGCTGTGTGATCTTGTTTGGGAGCTGTGACAGTGTGACCAAACAAGATTATGGGTAAAATGTCACTGTCTTCAGTCTCTACTGGAAGGTTAATAGTTTGGTCTTCGAAATCAATTATGACAGATAAGAGAGAAAAGATGCCATGTTTGTACTGGTTGGTTGCAAACCCCATCAACAGTGAAGCAGCTGGAAGTTGTTACTGCCAGAGCTTAGCCAGTGAATTCTGAATCAAGTCTGACCGTCTGTCGATCGATCTGGAGCGTTACACACACAATGACAGAAGAAAATGCATCACACGCATATCTCCAGTAAACCCCAGTAATTAAGCATCAAGGACCAAAGTACAGGAGGGTTGGTAGTAGTTCACTGGCAACAACAAGCGTAAGGTACAGGGCGAGGACGCATCACGCCATGTGCTGCTCCCGGCCGGAATGATTCGGTGTGCTTCATACATCAATAATCATCATGCGGCCTCTGTGTTTGAGTGAGAGCCGCCCTGCCTGCCATGGCCTTGTTCATCAACAGAGACAGACATGCGCCATCATTGGTCCCTTCTCCAATGCACAGCCATTCCCAATTTAGCAGAGAAGTATAAATTGGCAACAGCAACTCGTCACCATTCAATGGCCGTCTGGCCGTTTGTGTTGTGTAAAAAAAAAAGCTTTTTTCTAATATATTAATGTGTAACTTTTTTTTCGCAAAAAAAATGGCAACAACAAGATTCACAAATACTAGAGCAATACTTTGATGCAGTTCTGCTATCAAACGACGGCAGTTAATCCGACCAAACGATTAACACTCCCATCGTTTACCCGTCAATTTGTAAGTCGCAGTCAAAAATTATTATGTAAGCGGTTTTATCGAGCTAGAGTAGACTGAGGTGGTGTTTGGATCCAGAGACTTAATTTTAGTCTATGTATTTAGACACTAATTTAGAGTATTAAATATAGACTACTTACAAAACTAATTATATAAATAAAAGATAATTCACGAGACAAATTTTTTAAGCCTAATTAATCCATAATTAGAGAATGTTTACTGTAGCATCACATAGGCTAATCATGGATTAGTTAGGCTCAATAGATTCGTCTCGTGAATTAGTCCAAGATTATGGATACGTTTTATTAATAGCTTACGTTTAATATTTATAATTAGTATCCAAGCATTCGATGTGATAGAGACTTAAAAGTTTGACTTTAAGTATCATTTCAACAGGGTCTGATACTACTATTAACAAGTTATCCTAGGCTACTAGCCTTTGTTACTGTCAAACATGAGATCAGGCACTGAAAAGACTTAAAGAGAAGTCTGAACTCTTGAAGACATCAACAACAAATGTGAGGGCGACGTTTGCTTCTTACGATCAAAGACAAAAATAGGTTAGATTTTGGAACATAGCTGCAGAAGAGGGAACATCCACGCATGCATGATGCATCCACGTACATACATTCAGCTACCGGCACACTCATCCACTATACACATCACCTGTTTTTATCTGGACAGAAAAAAAAATTTCAGACTTTTGTCCCAGAATATCGCAGCGGCAGCAAAAGGACGACAAGAAACATCCTTTGTCACGTACCAGCAACTGAATTCGTTTCTGCTTGTCTTTCCTATCTGGATATATGTACAGGCAATTACTGTATTTTTTTCTTAAAAAGATAAATAAATGAGGTCAAAGAAAGATTCTTCTTTTGATACTCTAAGTACCAAATGGTCATAGCACACGTACCGCTGTATTACTTCTCCGAAAAAAAAAACATAACTTTCGTACATGAATCTAAACATAAATATAGTTTCATGTATATTTATTTTTTTTCGGAGAGAGTACATCTACCATTATACAGTAGAGTATAGTACAGAATTTCTGCAAATACGTATGGTTGTGCAGAGAGGAAAAATATTGCAGGTGGTACAATTAGAAATGAGCAGCAGATAAGCAGGCAAATCATTAAACCCTCAATAGAGCACTGGACCTGCAAGAAACTCAGATCTGAAGGAGTGTGACATTAACTGCATTTTTCTTTCTTGCTCAGATCTGTTCTGCTCTGCTCTGAAGTCTGAATTTTGCTCTGCTCAATGCTCATCCATGCATCTTTGTTTAGGTACCCAAAAGACTACAGCAAGAGGACACTCTTTGGAAGCTCACGTCAGGCTCCTTTCCTCTCGTCCTTCCTTTATTACCAAAATTATCTTCTTTTTTTTTCTATCGACCAAATTAAAGAGAATTTTTAGCAAACTAAAGATAAATCAACAAAATTTAAGATCAGTCCTCAGATTAGCTTGCCTTTTCGAAAGTTCAGTTAACTGAGATACTACAAGAGAAGATCCAAAAAGAACTGTGTAGAGGAGAACAAATTGAGATAATGAGATCACACACAATTTAGACACAATTCACAACAATTTGGAGCAAATTATATATATCAACATGATCAACTGTGAACAGCGAGTTTGCAGGAGTTGATCTTGAATTCTTCGTTCTGACCTGCGCGATGACATTTTCGCGCAGTCTGAGCAAGAAGTATTTACAATTCGATTATTTGGACATGATGTTCTTGTCTCAGAAAGAAGAAATTAAGCCACTGCAAATTCTGGAACTAACCAAACTTGTCGGGGCAGCACACATATGGCGTACGTATGGGAATTCATGGCCATTTTTTGGAGATTCGGAGTAGTATCTATCCCACTCTTCCAGCTGTGGCAATGGCGTTCAGATCGACGCGAAGGTGATCTAGCTAGCGAGATCGTCGTCGGAGTGCGGCGTATCAGCAGGCAGCGGCGACGGCCGGCGAGACGGATCACCCCACCACGGCGTGGACGCGGATCTTCTTGGCGGGCGGCGGGCACGGCGGCGAGGTGGTAGCCGCCGCCGGGGCGCGCGCCACGAACACGGCGGCGAGGTCGTGCGGCACCGGGAAGAACGGCCGCCGCGGCCGGCCGCCGGCGCCGCCGCAGCAGAAGCAGCGCTTCGTCATCCTCTTCCCCGCGGGCCTCGGCTTCCGCGGCGCCGGCGGGCACACCGTCGCCGGCCGCAGCGCGCTCCCCGCCGACGTCGGAGTGACGCATCCATCTGACGATTCGACCACCGCCGCCGCCGACACGGACGCGCCACCACCACCACCATCTTGCCGCACGGTAGCTGACCCACTCTCCTCCGGCACGCCGGCGTCGTCCGCCCGTGCTGTCGCGGCGCCGCTCACTGCCGCCGCCGCCGTCACCCGGATCGGCCGGAGCGCGGCCAATTCCGACGACAGCTCGAGCTCTAGCCCCATTGACAACTATCTAGCCAACGATCACCAAGAACGCGGTAGACAGGAAGCCAAGAAACGAAAGAACCCCTATCTACCTAGGTCAAGTGAAGCTAGCTAGCTAGGCAGCTACTACTGTTAGTGAGTGAGCTTTGTGCCACACATGCTAGCTCATTTGTAGCAGTAGAAGATGAAGAAGATGGAGATGATGATGGCTAAAGGCAAGGAAGCAACAGAATTATATCGAGCCGAGGAGGGGGTGGAGGAAATGATTGTGGGAGGAATGAGCGGTGAAACTGATCGAGCTCACCTCACCACCTTTGGAATTCGGATGGATATATCGAGCCGAGGAGGAGTAGATCGCACTCTCGGGCTCTCTCTTCTTCTCCTCGCTGTGATCTGCCTGCCTGTCTGGGCTCTCTCTGCACAGGGAAAGGGTTTAATACGGGAGCAGCATGCTGCGTGCTGACGGATGCATGCATTGCCGGAATTTTTTTACTGCATGCATGGACAGAATGCAAGCGGTAATTAATATGGGCTTTCAGCTCATATGGCTAGATGGCAGGCGGCATCTTAGATTCAAGAATGTTGCTACTGGAGGGCAGGAGATATCAATTGCATCATTACTAGTTTATTACTACCTTCGATATGCACACATGCTAGTACTAGAAATCTAGATGAAGTGACATCCTAGTACTAAAAATATAACATAAGGTATGCTTAGATTAGTACTATGTCTACGTGTCACATTTTATTTTAAATTAATTTATTCTGGGACGGAGCGAGTAGTACAGAACTTTGGAAAATTGTTTTTTCTAAGTTCTATGAATTGGACAGACCATTATGCATGTCCAAATATTTAATGGTATGTTTAATTTGTTGCCCCCTTTCAATTACCAGATTTTGATAAGTTAACAAAATATGTCGCTCTACCATAATTCCGAAAACTTCTACTCTTAAAAGCACTACCTAAAATTTGGTAGGATCTCAAACCAAATACATCCCAACACTACTAACATCCGGTAATATCAAAATGTGACAAAATTTAGAATTACCAATTTTTGGTAGTGCTGGTATAAGCAACAAACTGAAAAAGTCCTACAAAATTTTGCTAGCTTGAGGATATGAAGTTTCATGAGATATACTCCCTTTTCTTTGTAATTCTATATATTCATTACTCCGTCCGTTTCATATTATAAATCAATTTGGGTTTGTGGCTAAGGTTATTTCACTCACCTGCTAAATGAATGAGCAGAAGACCAACCAAAAATATCTAGAAAATAAAGACCTTTAGATAACCCATTTTAGTAATTATTAAAACCACTCTAACTTACAAAGTTGTCACACCAGATCGATGAGTGTGAAAAGCACCGCGAGAAATTACACTGAATAACTCGGGCTACAAGTTTTCAAACTAAACTAAGACAACTCACCAACCATTTCAATTTGAAAACCTTATGTTTCAATGGATAGCTGAGAAGATAACCTGCAAATTTAAGTAGCACTACTGCTGTACACACATGTTTACGTTTCAATAGGAGTTAAAAGTTAGCTTTTACCCGTGCAAGCTATACAGTTCATGTGGCCGTGTAGTTATCTCTCTCTCTCTCTCTCCCTTTAGGCTTTTCATCTGGGGACCACTGCCAGGTGGGCCCGGCCCTTTGTAGCCGTAATGGGCCGCACATCAGCAAGGTGGGCCAGGGACCTAATAATTTTCAGACTGGCAAACAATCGGATCATCCCAGCCGTCCACTGCTGTCCGATCGACCGCAAGGACACTGCTGCACCTGCCAACTGCGAGTTCCATCGCCTCCTTTCATTATCAGTGTCCCAACTTTTCCTTTTCTGACATTTCACACAAACTTTTCACCAAGCTACATTTTGAATTCCAAATGCATGAGTCCAAAGCACAATTCCTATACAGTTAGATCTAAGGCATGATTTGTTGAAAATTCGTGCAATTCATACATGGTGCATCATGTGCCCTGCTGAAAACAAGAATCAAGTGCCAATCAATCAGAAATTTTATCTAAACGGAAAAAAAAGAGAGAGAAGGAAACTAAGGCCCTCTTTTTAAAGAAAATTGGATGAATTTTACATGATTTTTATGCGAATTGAATTGCTTTCTATAGAGACCCTATAAAATTCAGTGTTCCAAAGGAGATCTAAGGAACACTTAATATCGAAAAAACTTGGAAGTATATACCTTCACACCAGAAAATTTTGTAGCTAGGAAAACCGAGCATTAAGTTGCAGTTCAGGATAATATTTTTTTTGTTTGGCAATTTTTGCATGCATGCAGATCACGTAGGAAGCTGCAAGGCAGGATGGCCGTACGGACCATCGCCTGATTAAGCCTGCAGAAACTAATGGAGTATATGGACGCCACGCTGACATGTTTGGTGAGACATGAGTGGCACTGTGTGGCAGTATAGTGCTGGGACATGGACACCGGAATCTGTTGCTACTCCTTGATTCTCACTACTACTCCCTGCAATTTTACAGCATGATGCGTGTGTGTGTGATTCATTTTGGTGGTCAGATGTGCAGAGACATACTAGCAGGAGAATTTTATCTGAATGAAAAACAGGATGAGAATTTTACAGCATACTAGCAGGCACTCTTTATAGGTTTCAGTGCCATTTTTCCTCCATCATTAATTCTGACTCACACTTTCATATTCAGAAAACACTGCAAGTTTTAATTATATATGGACCTTGTAGTATTTATTTCTTCTATCTCTCTCTCTCTCTTCCTCAAAACCTGTTTGTGTCACATGGCCATTGTTGTTGTTTTACCCTGAGATCTGCTGGTAATTAAATAATTAATCTTCATAGCGAGAGAGCTAGGTTAATGCAGACATAACAAGACAAATAAGTTTGCTAGCTCTACCTTAATTAGCTCTCAGTAATATGGGAATAGTGCTTTTGCAGTACTATCGTATAGTCCCCCCATCTAGCTAGTCAAGTTAGCTAGCAAGACAAATTAAGAGAGACAGTCGTAGTGAGGAGAGAAACCAAAATTCAATGCATCCTGGAGTAGTACATTTCCCTCCAAATTCTTGACTCTTCCCTTGGCATTTCATGAAAGCAAACAAAAAATTAGATGGAACCTTAACTAATCAGTCCATTTGCAATGAATGGTGTGATCCTTCTGTGGGTCTACTCCACATAAATTTCTTTGACGTCTTCAGGGCAAAATCAATACGCTCTGGTCGATCAGCAACAACGATAGCAGCAGAGCAACAACTATATAGCAGCAGGATAATTGGCAAGTGACAACTAATCCAATAGAACAAATGTATGAAGGAGAGACCCCATTTGTTTCTTCTTTGATTGTTCATGTACAGGACCACTTTCTGAAACCCCTCTGCAGCATGCATGCTTCAGATCCATATATATAGTTGATGTACAGTCACAAGTAAATTTTTGGTAGAAAATTGAATCTTGCATGGATAGATCGATTTAGTAGTACTGTTTATTTTCAAAAAAAAAATGAAGCAGTTGGGCCGTACCTATCATTTAATGCACGTTTGGTTGGACTAATTTATATTAGCTAATAGGAGTGGTATATATTATGCTTTAAGCTGAAGATTCTAAGAAGCAACTAGTGAAAATCAACAACGGTAAGATGTGCTTTCCAGCTTCTAGTTTAATTTCTACTTTATTTCCTAGGTTCTTATAATATGTGAGAATCCATACTGTTTGGGAAACTACGGACTCTAAGAAGAAGCTGGTCGGGTAGCCTACTGGTGGGTGAGAATATGGAAAACTTAGTATTTTTAGAATCTGTGTGAGAATCTAAGGCCCTGTTTCTTTCAACTTAGGATTATTATAATCCAGATTATTGGGAGTAAGCTGAAAGAAACAGACAACTTATTAAAGTAGCTTATCATAATCTGGAGCCCAGCTTATTATAATCTGATAAGCTCATTTAGGTGAGCTTTTTCCAGATCATTGGGTGAAAAATTACCCACCATGCCACCCCACTCCCTCTTTAGACTTGCAAACCCAATAATCTAGGCTCTAATAATCTAAGAAAAAAACAACTAACCGCTTATTCTACTATAGATTATAACAATCTAGCTTATAGTAATCTGACTAAATAATCTAGATTATAATAATCCCAAGCTGAAAAAAACAGGGCCTAAAATGTTTAAAAAATAAAGCTGGAGATTTTGATAGAAATTACAGCTGCTAAAAGGCCGCCTAAATAGGGCCTAAGACTTGTTAGAAAAGAATACAAAACATAATTGTTTGATGATTAATTTGAGAAAAAAAACATTCGATTAAGATATTAATATCCTATATATTTACCATCTCTTCTTATGTGCTTGTTGATTAATACAACGATATGTATAACATTATTTTCCCTAATCGTATATGCATAGAAATATTAAAAGTATAATAACATGAAAGAATTCATACTGTCGAGGAGTAATCCTCTCTAGCGGAAGGACGTGAGACCTCCCTTTATGAGTTCGGCCAGGGGATAGGGCGTGATGATCAAGAGCATATTTCCGTTGGGGATTAAGCTAGTGAGGTGGTTGGTGATCGAGTGAGAGACGAGGAATTATACATGTTCGGGCCGCTAGAAAGCGTAATACCCTATTTCTATGTGTGGGATTAAGCTTGTGCTGTTATAAGAGAGCTCAAACCCTAGGGAACCGGTCGGCTAGTTCTCTCCTAAGGCCCCGGTTTTTCCAAAGTCGTCCCCTTTTCTAGGTGGGCAAGGCCCTCCTTTTATAGTTCAAGGGGAAACCACATGAACCGTCTCTACACATCTCATCATTGGAGGAGGGCCCACATCAACCCGGGTCAAGCCGCCGTCCATGCCTTAGGCTGGAAGCAAGGCGGCCGCTTGGCCCCAGGTGGGACCCAGCACCGTCCTTCACCTGTCACGGGGGACATCCCTGTCATTCCCTCTTAAATTCTTGGAGACTTTTGTGGATTCATGCATAGGGGGCACACTAGTCGTATGTCAGCCGCTGGATGCCGATGGGACGGGGCATACCTGCCCCCACGCCGCCTGACACAGGGCGGGACGTGGGTGCGCTGCCGCCCGTCCCATCCGCCTGTGACCGGTCGCAGCTCGGTCAAGGTCGATTGACGCACGTCAATCAACTGGTGTCGCACGACTGCCCATGCCGCATTAAACGCAGCGGGGGGTGGTTGGGGCGCCGCTCATCAACGCACTTGACAGCGCCCCTTCCTCCGTCCGCTTGGCTGCAACGTGGCAGCCGAGTGAGGATCTCGGGGTGACGTGGCCCCTCGGGCCCGAGGGGCGCGACGGGATACCCCGAGGCCCCTTGGTTACTTGTCACTAGTGCGCCCGGCCTCCCCCCGGGAGGGGGGGGGGGACTAGGCCGCGCTGCAGTGTGCGTACCCCGGGCCCATATCACCGACACATACTAATATCTTTTTCACATGTCAAATGCTACTTTATTTTTATATACTAGTAAGCTTTTTAATTTTACAACATTGTTTGATCAACGTTATTTTTATGTCTTCCAGGTGTCTTTATTGGTAACTTACAATGCTATGATTTTTTTAGATAATGGATTAAACCGGCCTCTACACCCAAAGGATGTACACAGCCTAAACCTACAATGTTATGATAGGAGCCAAAGAGTAGCATACTATGCACAATGATATTATATGTTTGTAATTGATAGTCAATTGGCTTTTGTTTCTTTTCATTATAGGTGGCATATAGGCTTATTAATTTATCTTCAGTAAATACATATTTGACTCGCTTCTCGGCCTTGAAGAGCTACCAAAGAGGCAAATGAAGTGGACATGTATACCTCTACCCAATCGATGTAGAGGCCGGAGATGTGTACTATCTTCATTAATTGTCAAAATAAAAGGAGAGTATTTTAATTCTCTGAAATACATACAACAATATATGCGTGTAGAGGTGCAGTACCGTTCTGGAAACAGCAAGAGCATCTGGAAATTTACAGGGTAGCTAGGCTACTATATATACGTACCCTGTGGTCTTCTGAAGGGAAACATACGTACACAACATGCTGTCAAAATATGAACAGTTGTAATATTGGGAGAATTAATAGTGGAGTAGTGGTACTAAAGCCTTGACCAAATCGGTGGTTGGAAATTAATTAGCAGAAAATGCTGAGCGCTGAAACAAACGTACGTAGTACGTGCTCACACACTTCATCAGTACGTAGATTAATTATGGCTTGAATTGCAATCTCTGCTTCGACCATATTATTGGAGAGATAGGATCGTTCATATAAAATTAAATAAATATACAGGTCGCATGCTAGCTAGCTAGTTAGAATAAAATAAATTATGGGATAGTAGTTCATACACATATATACCCAAATTAACAATGGTATATATGCATAAATAATGTGGTAGCCAGCTGGTAGGGTACAAACACTGAATCTCAAGCTAGCTATGTGTAGAATAAATTAAAGACGTCAACAACTTTACTTTATAGCGTCCAATGACGCGCTTGTCTAAAATATAACAATAATATATATCACGAAGCTAATATTATACTTTGTGCTAATTAAGGTAAAGTAACGGAGCCATGAGCATATCGTGGAACCTAGACAACGATATATATTATATATAGCTCCTAAATCCAGTCATTTTTAGTTTCAAAAAAAAATCCAGTCATTTTCATGGCGATTTTTTCAGTAACAAACCACGGTAAGAATGGGCATCGTCGTCGTCATCGATATGCAGCAACACAGGGTACAAATCTTTGTATAAAAAAACACACACACAGAATACAAATCGCACACAGGACCACACAACATGCTTAGTACTGATTACTAGCATTTGCATATATGGTTAATTATCTCTTCGCACGTTCCCGCCATAGTAAATTAAGAAAAGCGATCAATTACTACCTTCTTTTACTAGAGGTTATAGGCATTGACATAGTGTTTAGTGTGATTACTGCTAGCATTTTGCATATATGGCTATCTCTTTGCACATTCCCGTCATAGTAAATTAAGAAAAGTGATCAATTATTACCCTTTTTTTTTACTAGAGGTTATAGGCATTGACATAGTGTTTAGTGTAATTACTAGCATTTGCATATATGGCTATCTCTTCGCACGTTCCCGCCATAGTAAATTAAGAAAAGTGATCTTAGGTTTTATTCAATTACTACCTTTTTTACTAGAGGTTATAGACATTGACATACTACATAGTAGTGTTTAGTGTGCATGTTTTTTATGGAAAGTTCATCAGTAGTTTGTCTAATTATATATTTATATAAAAAATATTGAAAATAACTACGTAAACGTGTTTTTCATGAGAGATATGTACCAATATAATTTTCACATATCAAATCCTAATATTTTTGCATCCATTATAATTAATAATTTAAGTTTTAGTATTTTTTTTAATTGAACATCATCTATTTGAGAACAGAGTGAATATTAATTAATGCATTGATATATAAAATATTAAAAATAACAACGCAAAACGTATTTTTCATGACAAATATACTAATATCATTTCCACATATCAAATCCTAATGTTTTCACATTCATCTATTACTAAACCAAGATTTAAACTTTTTCTAAACATCGTCTATTTGAGATGGAGTGAATTAATACTGATTACAACAGTTGTATAAATAAGCAAATTTTTAATTTATCCGTTCTAAAATATAAGTTTTGGTTGGATGTGACACATTCTAATATTATAAATCTGTACATATTAGGATGTGTGTCACATACAACCAAAACTCTTTGGGCCTGTTCAGCTCGTTGTTTGCAGTGGCTACAGCCGCGGTTGTGCCATGTGTGTGTGGCACTGTTGGTACCCGAACATGCCCTTTATATTTTAAGATGAATGGAGGAGCTATATACAAAGTATATAGTACTATCCATGCATGTGCAAGTAGCGGAGTACGGACGGTTTAGGTGCGCCACCTAACCAGTTTTGTTTAATTTAATTTGTTTAGTTCCGTTGCATGTGACGAGGGCTCCACGTAGCGATATCATTTGATCGACAGTAAAATATGTACTGCCACATGCTACGTACGTACGGCGCTGCTCATCGAATTCTACTCCACTTGCCCACACTACTGCCTGTCGTCGATCGTTTCATCGCTTGCTAATTAAGCAAACACGATGTGTTTTTACTTACAAGATTTAATTTCCGTATATAATTAACAGCTCGAGTAGTAATTAATTAATTGAAAGTGTAACAGAAACTTGCATGCATTCTAAAAGCATGCATGATTTTTTGTAAAAGAGTGGCTATTAATTGAGTTTTTAATTCGTCCTATTGCCATATATGTCTAAGTACCAGATGGTAATTAAATTAAAGCATGATATATATGGGTCTCACACTCGATCACGTAGTCAACATTGGTACATTATTAAGGTACTAGATCTTACTTTGGTACTAGATCTACCCCTGTACACGATAACAACCCAACGTTAGAGTTTAAGGGAGACATGTCGAGTACTATATTAGTCGTGATGTGCCTGTCTGTTTCTGATCAACATATACTCGATCGAAGCTATGATCAGTTATTAACACGGAAGTAGCTAGATTTCAATAAGCTCTCGATGACGTGTGTACGTACTCTAGTTCCTTCTTTGTGATCTAAATAATTGTAACATTTTTATTAAAAAAGTTGGAAAGACAAATTATTGTATCTTTCATCACTATACAAATTAATAACATGCAAGTTAAAATTTTGTATATTTTTAAAAAATAAATTCAGCTACAAATACGACTGTAATTTTTATGACCTTTTTTAATATTTACATCGAAATAAATTTTTGATTTTTTTTGTGCATCTATATATGTGTGTTCTTCATTTTTTTTCAGATCTTATATATTTCTATTTGGACTTTACCTAAGAAATTATAAATGGGCGTGCATGCAGGCATGCATGCATATTCCTGGGAGTTTAAAAAACATTTTTTTTTAAAAAAAATCCCACTGAGGAAGTGAAGATACGCTCTACTTATAGTAGTTAACAACCTAGTTAAACCTTACCCGACCGGATCTGTCGCTAGGGTTAACGACGAAGGCAAAATCTCTGATCTGAAGAACTTAACCCATGCAGTAAGCTCCAATTAGCTAGCAGCTAAGCTCCAAACATCGGATGCCCTCCTCTCTTTCGGCGTAGGAGTATGTAATACTACCGTGTGCCCTACAATAATAATCACCAATTCACCATAGCCCATAGCCATATACTAGCTGTCTGTATGTGACGATTTGTGCTGCCGGTGGGCCCACCTGGTCAGAGACAGATCGACGTGTACATACAGGGCCCACTCTCTCTTGCAGCTGCAGCTGCTGCTTGCTTCCATGTGTTGTTTTCTTCTTGCACTAGTACAGTAGTAGCTGGCTAGTACACTGCAAGTGTACGCATTATGCAACATATACTGCAGATGTCTACTGTTACAATTAACAGTGCGAAGCAACATTGAATGCCTTAGTTATACCAGTAATTATCTAGAGTAAATTTCAGACAAAAACTTAAACTATTAGTGTGCTGTAAGCCTGTGACATTAGCGAGAAATTTCAAGTAGCTGCAAGATAATTCGGTCATTAAATTTGCTGTTCTTTAAAATTTACTCAATTATCTATGACAAACTGTAGTTAGTTATTGCCTGCATATGCCCCTCAGTCTCTGTATTCAGAAGAAATTAATCGGCTTCTGGAATCTGGAAACAGCATCAAGCCAACATTTACCTCTGTCGTTTGTTGAGCAGTGCAATGTACAGTATTTAATTTGTAGTTGGATAATTGGATTAGATTCTTGCACATTGCTGGCATTGTTTACAGAATTCATGGCAGATCATATCAAAGCTATCTGCAGGGATTCATCAGCTGAAGGAGATCTACTGATCTAGAACATGGGCAGAGCATCATTAGCCTGCTCATGCATGTTCAGTAAAGGTTTTTAATTAATTAACCAAAAGAACTTCCACCGTACGTCGGATCGATCTGCATAATTGTTAACTCCCCATCAGTTAAAAATTGTACTATTTTACTTGTATCATGTCTAAGCACAAGGGGGCATGCACATGCAACATATGCAGGGTGAGAGATCCAAGGCAGACACCAATATCTTGTTTATTCCAGCAGCAGTGATGATCCAAACCAACCAACCAAAGCTAGTTGCATGAAAATATACCAAGCACATTCATTCAGTGCCCGGTCTTATCCAAAATTCCATCTAAATTCTTACCACTAACTCACACTTATAGTGTTAAACTAACCAATGAATAAAATAGTTAAAGACATCTATTAAAGGAAATTAACTAATAAAGCTTCCATGATTTAGGGTGTGGTCGGCCGGCTTGTGTGGACTATATTTACTTGTTTGCATGCATGGCGGAGGCAATGTGGACAGCAGGGGATGTACATCGATTTCTGGATACCACTGATTTATGATCTGAATTATGTTGCTTAATTAAGATGAATTGATGATTTGTATTTCCTTCGGTTCTCCTTGACTCATAATTGACATTTTGGATCATATGCGTACAAACTATGCAATCACTAGTAATATATACTGGTGTTAACGCTACGACGGTGTTTGACAATGTATTGTAATGTTTGAAGAATATGTTCTTGGATGAAAGAAAATTATTGGGTAAGACTATTTTGCCCTTAAGTATATTATATGGTGTTGTGTGTAGTAACTACATGGATGAAGAAGCTTCAAAATTAGTGTGGATGCTGGGTGCATATGTGATTGTTATTGTAGGGGCAAAATAGGGAGCTAAACTTTGGTTTATTCATATTTGTTTGTTTGTCTCAATGTTGTGATTGTTTAGTAGTACAACATATTTATTCATATTTTCCCCGCAAAAAAAAACATATTTATTCATATTTGTTTGTCTCAATGTTGTCTGTTTTAAATTACTAATGTGTACACCTCATTGTAAAACCAAGTGATGTTCAAAATTTAACTTGAAAATTTCCAAGAACAATATGTTGTTTATGATCAGATGGAGTAACTGTGAATGGTCTTTTCCTTTTGTTCTCCACACACCAGAATATTTTTCTGTTAGTATGATTCACTCTGTCATTTGCCATGTCTTCTTTCTGATATGGTCTCCTATAATTCCAATGCACTTTTCCTTTTGCTGATCAGATCAGATTCGGATGTGCATAGCAGAACAAGACGTCCTGACAAAATAGACTTGATTTCTGCTGGAAAGATAAGCTGTGGTGCAATTTTTTTGGTTTAAAGCATATGTCTCGCAAAAGGAAGAGAGATATGCACAAAAGGTAGATTTTTCTGATCAGGCCACTACTAGTTGGGCATAAAAAAGAAGTCACTGCTGAATGCACACAGGTCAGGTCAGTACAAGTAGCTATGCCAAAACAGCAATTTCAGATATGAATCTGCAGCAGCAGGTAGCAATTTAAGTGGATCAGTCAACTGCTAAAGGTAATTTTGAGTCCCCAGAAAGGTCCTTTTCATGAAAGCGATGCCACACCAGTAACCTCACCAGTAACCTGAAGAGATCATTGTACACATAAAAGTTCAGAAATGCATCTGGTTTTGTCAAGCAAGGGAATGGATGGAATGGAAGCTGACTACACTGCAGCCTGCAGGCATGCATTCATATTTGCTAGGCACTCGACTACTCTCACTGTAAAAGTATGTGATCTGCTCTGTGATCTCCATCATAATACAAATTTTAGGTGATGGACATTTCATTAAACAATGAAATACATAAGGGACTACCTATACATTTGTCGACAAATTTTTCCCCAAAAATTTAACAGATGTAATTATAATACAATCGTAGTGTAATTACACTGTAACTTGTATGTAATTATACTGTAACTTGCATGTAACTACAGTGTAACTTATATGTAAGTTTCATATAATTTTGAATCGTTAGATCTATTACAAGATTTGTTTTGGTGAGGAAGAAAACAAATCATAGCACACACATATGTGAAAGAATTTGTTCCCACGACCTCCATTTTACCGAAATAACATGTTATGGAGAGATTTTTAAAAGTTACATGCAAGTTACACTACAGTTACAGTGTAATTACACTACGATTGTACTGTAATTATATCTATCAAATTTTTGGAGAAAAATTTGTCGACAAATATATAGCAAAATCGATACGTAATACATATGGCACGGGGAAAGTATATTTCAATGTGTTGGTACAATTTCGATGCATAACTCCGGTATAACACAAACGAGCGCTTTTCATAGGAGCTTAGTGAGGTAACTACCAAATTTATCTTTAACATAGCGTGTGTTAAAATGGCATGCGGGTGATGGGCATATGGATCTTCCATACAAATGCAAAATAATCTTATGTAACTGCAATCTGTAGCAACGGTTCAGTAAAAAACACCTGTAGCAATGGATTGGTCAACACGGACGTGCAAGAGAGCGATGGGCCGATTCCGTTCCGTCGAGATGGGCCGAATTGGTTCGGTCACGGCCCACAGTGAGGGAGAGCCCGTTGCTGCATGGGCTGTCCTGGACTAGTTTGATGGGCTTGGGCCTGATTCAAACAAGGCTAGTTTGATGGGCTTGCTGAACTGGGTGTATAGTCGAGGAATAGTTCACCAGCTGTCCCTCAACTTTACCTCGAGTTTGTATGACATCCCTAAACCTCAAAACCAGAAATCTTCACCCCTAAAATATACAAAACCGTACAATTTTAGTCCCATGTCAGTATAGATCTATGGTTTTACTGACGTGGCATCCTAGTCAGCAAAATAAAAAATTAAAAAAAATTGTGGGACCTACATGGAAGTCTCTTTCTCTTCTTTTCTCTTCTTCACTTCTTCTCTTTCGCTTCTCTTCTCTTCTCTTCAGCGATGGCGGCAGAGAGGGGACAGGCCGGCAGCAAAAGAGAGGGGGAGAGGCAGCCGATGAGCCCAGCCGAGCTCTGCCGTCGCCTCGAGCGCCTCGACGGGAAGAGGGAGAATGGGGAGAGGGGAAGCGGCCAGCGGAAGATGGGGAGGGGAGAGGCGCGGCGACGGCGCCACGGCTGGTCTCGCCGCCTGTGGATCTGCCGCGGAGGGGGCGCAGCTGCCACCGCCTTCGGATGACGACTGTCGGTCCGCCGTCGCCTTCCTCCTGACGGGCCGGCGCTGTCCGTCGCCGTGCACGACGTCGCGGCCACATCGAGGCTCCGGTCGATTATTTTGCGATCGATGGAGTGCGTTCATGCGACCTTTTGCTGACTCGATCGAACTATCGATGTATCCTCCTACCTTAGCTTACATATATGCATACCAAATCAACGGGAAAAATTCAAGCAATAATTAATAATTTCTAGTTTTACATAGCAGTCCCAGCGCGCGATTTCTTTCACCTTATCATGTAAAATCCGTCTTTTTTAAGGGCCATTACGTAAAAAACTACCTCACAGGTACTGTTTACGGGGGACTGCGGACGAATTACGTGTGAACCGGAGGGCTTTTTCGCAAAATCGCCAACCCGCGCACTATTGCTATCCTACGTGGCACCCCTCCTCGCTCGCCCCTTCTGCACGGGTTAATAATTCCCCGATTTCAGTTCGATCTACAATATAATTTCCACCCCTCTCTCTCTATATATATATACCAACGGGGCCGGCAGGCAGCAGCTATAGGCTATACTACCATCGACGCGAGCTGAAGACAAGTTCAGTACAGTTCATCACCGGGCGGCCAGCTGCTCCCCTTCAACCAACCAAAAATCGGCATCACCACTGTCGTCATGGAGCAGCAGTCCTCCTCGCCGACGTCGCAGCGTGGCGGCTGGGGCGGTGGGCGGGAGCAGCAGCCTGCAGGGTCCACGGCCACCGCCGCGGAGCCTCAACTCGGCCACGGCGTCGTGCACGGCGACGGACAGCGCCAGCGGCCGGCGGGAGGATGGCGACGACGGACCGCCAGTCGTCATCCGGAGGCGGTGGCGACTGTGCCCCCTCCGCAACGAAGCCACAGGCGGCGAGGCCAGCCGTGGCGCCGTCGCCGCGCCTCTCCCCTCCCCCATCTTCCGTCGGCTGCCTCTCCTCTCCCCCTTTCCCTCCTCCCGTCGAGGCGCTCGAGGCGGCGGCGGAGCTCGGCCGGGCTCGTCGGCTGCCTCTCCCCCTCTCTTTTTTGCCGGCCTGTCCCCTCTCTGCCGCCATCGCTCAAGAGAAGAGAACATAAGAAAAAGAGAAGAAGAGAAAGAGATTTACACGTGGGTACCATATATTTTTTTAATTTTTTATTTTGCTGACTAGTGACTAGGATGCCACATCCGCAAAACCATATATCCATACTGCCATAGGACTGAAATTGCACGGTTTTGTATAGTTTAGGGATGAAGATTTCTGGTTTTGGGGTTTATAGCATCTCCAACAGCCTCTCCATCCCACTTTCCAAGCCAAATTTTAGCCATTCTAGCAAAAAAAAAAACGTGCTCCAACAGCCTCTGTTGTGCACTACCACAAGGTGTCAATGCTCAGTTTCAGCCCCAGCCACCAGCTGACAAGACAGAGGCTAGTATCTACGTTGTACCTTTCGATGTTCTAGTACAGCAGCCAAGAAATCAAGTACTTGATGAAGGTCCTGAGTGTAAGAAAGTTATTGTTTGTTACAACTGCAGTGAAGAAGGACATTACTCCAGAGATTGCCCACAACCAAAGCGTAACCCGCGCCATCACTCCGGACATTATGCACGAAGAAGATAGGACCACAATATCAGGGTCACTGGAGCAAATGCAGTACCTGTCAAGCCTAGTGCTAGTCAGAAGCAACCATAATACGCTTATATCGGTGTTCAAGTACTTTTGTTTTATAGTTGTTCCTCGTCAACCATGTAATAAGAGAAAAACATGAGATAATGAATGAGTTTAGCAAGTTTATGAAGGTTTCATATTAAGATTGCAAGTGTTGTGTGATGTGTACGTTTGGTTGATGATTAAAGAGACCTGGGGTCTCATTTTCGTAAGCTCATAATCTATTATGAATCAAGTAACCTAGTTGTTGATAGAAAAGTAAATCAAGTGATCTGTGTTAGATTAAAAAGCCAAAGAGACTTTTGTTTGGACTAAGAGTTTCAGATGTGTTTTTTTTCGGGACCAAAGGCAACGACCGTCAGTCTAGCTTTTGACGAACTACTTCAAGGTTTCTCTGAAAGACAGCAGGCCCAAGGACCCCATTGCCACCAGAAGCACCCACGACACCCGGAGTGAAGAGTACCTGGTTGAGAAAGGTCAAAAGGTGATTGATGGAAGAGATCGGAAAAGATGTTTGGTTACTGGGAAAAGAAGTAGGTCGAAAGGTGATTGATAAAGGATAACGAGAAACATGATTTGTGTCACTCGAAGAAGACTCCCAATAACAATCGACCCTACAACAGTCACCCTGTCATTAAGGCAGAAGAATTCGTGAGTAAGCAAGATGACCACAGGTAGAAGTACTTCTATGAGGACAAGGATGGAAACCTTTGTGACATGACCAAGAAGTCAAGAAGTTAACCTGAACAGTTGGAATCTAAAGCTCTGTTCAACCTTGGGCTCTGTGTCAGATGCTACCTAGAATAAAAGCACTTGCACTAGTATCGTTCAACGCACTTTCCTAGCAGTCGATCCATCGGGAAAGAACACATCAAGGTTGAAGGTGTAAAGGAATACGTTGAATGCTAACTGAGGACAACATGAAGAGAATAGTGGGAAGTGAACCAAATGTAAAGAAAGTGAATTCGAGTTGCTTGTTCATGAGAGCTATTCCCAGTTATGAACCAAGTGATATGTTCAAAGATAATCTACAGAGTCAAGATTAAAATCACATCCAACAAAGAAGTTTCAGATTTGGCAGGTCAACAATCAGAGAAATACAAGTCCAGCAGTAAAGACATTTGGGAAGACGTCAAAGCATGTTGAGTGGGATAAGTTGGTTCTCTTGAGAAACATAATTCAAAGTTAGAATGGTCGACCCTCGCAGCGAATAGCAGAAGTATCTAGCACCCGGAGACCAGGAAAGCTAAAATGAGGCAGTTAGTGGCAAGTTGTCAATCCTGGTACCCTTGGTAAGTATATCATAGTCGAAAGCATTTGGTGGTAAGCTGGAAGGAAACACCAAGCATGGTATTCTCATGATGACAAGGATGGTATCCTAGTAATGACAAGCAGGTGTCGACACATGACATGAAGTGGTAACTTGTATGAGGTTGACTCCAAGGATATGAATTATGAGAAGTCCTGGAGTTGAAGCCCCGTCTTCAAGTACCACATCCCAGTCGAAGTCAGCTCAAGGTGCAACTAGGGACAAGTCAGGTGAAAAGAAGATTCCATCTGCAACAGGAGATCAAGCCAAGCAGTTCAGAGTAGGGAAGTTTTGCTGGGCAAGTTTGTTAAAGAAGACGCAACGGAAGAAGTCGGACCAGAAGAGAAGACATCCCAACCAATCTTCTTGCTAGCGTTCTCGAATCTCGGGGGCGAGATTCCTGTAAGGGGGGTGGATTTGTCACGCCCGTGATAAATTCATCCCGAAATAAAAATCATTCTCTAAAAGGAATAATAGAATTAATTAAAATTCGAAAAGAAATTGGCAAACATTAAAATGCGTACAAGCAAAATTCGAATGTGGCCCGGAGAATTTTTGTTAAATTCTCCTTGGTCTAAAGGGAGCCCTCAAATTTTACTTGAATTTTCAGAGCACCAGAAATAATTATTAAGCAACAAAAACAATTATCAAAGTTTATTAAAAAGAAAACCTAAAAATAATCCCTCTCCTTCCTTTGGGCCAAGTCTGGCCCAAAGCCTCCCTCTCTCTCCCTCGGCCCACGGTGGAAGTCCTCTCTTCCTCCCTCTCTTTCTCTCCCTCTCCTCCTCTCCCTCCTTCTCTTGGGCCTCCTCTCCTTCCCCTCGGCCCAGCTCCCTCCTCCTCCCTCTCTCCCCCAGGCCGCCTCTCCCTCCTCTCCTCCTGGGCCGGCCGCCCGGCCCAAGCCGCGCCACCCAGCCGCCCCCGGCCCAAGCTGAGCCGCTCCCCTCCCGCGCACGCGCGTTGCACGCGCGCTGACCGCGCGACCGCGTGGGGCCCACGCGCCGGTCGTCTCCTTCCTCCCGCCCGGCTCCTCTCTCTCCCGTGAAACCCTAGCTCGTTTCCTCCTCCAAATCCGCCTCATTCAAACCGGGGATTCCAAAATTAATTGGGGGGAATTAATCCCCTTTCCTTCCTCTTCAATTTCCCCCGTTTTCCCCCTTGAATGGCGCCCTCAATCGCCCGGAACGGCCGTGTCTTCGCCGGCCACCTTCCATGGCCGCCGGCCACCAATCCCGCCTCCGTTCCCCGCCTCTCCCGTGGCCGGCTCCCTCCCCTCACCTATAAAATGGAACCCCCTCCGTGCGTTCTCTCGTTTTAGCCCCTTCCCGAGCTCCCCCGTGGCCGCACCACCTCTCCCCGCCTCCTCCTTCTCTTTCCTCGGCGCCGGCCACCCTCCAGCCGCCTGTGCCGCCTCGCCCGTGCGGCGGCTGACGTCACCACCACCTCCCTCGGCCTCGCAGCCGCCTCCTCTCCCCCGGCCTGCCCTCCGTTTCGCGCGGTGACCGCTGGAGGCGCGTTCCCGCCGTCGTCCAGTGGCGTTGCCGCCACTGTAGCACCTCCAGCCGCCTGTGCCGCCTCGCCGGTGCGGCGGCTGTCGTCGTTGCCCTCCTCCCTCGACGTCGCCGCGTCACCCTCCACCCCAACCGCTGCCCGTCTTCGTCCGGAGACCGCCGCCACCGCGCCGGCCTCTCCTTCCTCCTCATCGACGTCTTCTCCGGCAGCCCCTTCCGCCGTGCCCGTGAGCCGGCCGACGTTGCCGTCTCCTCCTCTGGCGTCGCAGCGGCAAGGTCGTCCTCGGCCTCGCCTCCCATCCACTCGAACCCCACCGGCGTTCGTCGTCGCCTCCTCGCCGGTTCCCATCGCCGTCCTCTCGTCGTTCCCGATCGTCGTGGCGTTCGTCCCTCCATCAAGCCGTTCTTGTCCGCGTCTGTCAAGTGAGCCGCTGCGGCCCCGTCGTCGTCTTCGTCCTCGTCTCCGCGTCGTCAAGCCTCGTGCCGGCCGCGTCTCGCCTTCATCCAAAGATCGCCGCCGAAGTCGCTCCCTCGCCGTTCGCCTCCGTCGTCTCCGAGTCGCCTCCGCCGCCCGTTCGCCGTAGTCGTTCCCACGCCTCGTCGCGTGGTGGTAAGGATCTCTCCCTCGCTGCCCCCGTCCTCGTTCTTTTTGTGTCGCCCCGTGCCCGTTGTGCGGTTGTCGACCCGGGTACCCATGTACCGGTGTCGGTAGTCGTTCGTGTGTGCGTGTGGTGACCGTGTTTGTGTGCCCGCTCAGTAGCCGCGTGGTTTCCACGTGTGTAGCCCGCGTGGTGTCAAGTGGAGTCCGTTTGTCGGCCACTCGCCTCGGTTGACACACGGGGTCTGCTTCCGTCGACCGGTGGACCGTCTCAGTGTACTCGGTCTACCATGGTCCATTTGGTTGACATGTGGGGTCTGCATGTCAACAGCGCAGCCTTCCTGTCTTTTCCAGGCTAGCGCTTACACATGTTTTATAGTTGCAAAGCTTAATTATAATAATCCGCAAGTCTCCATATAACAGCATTAAACTTCGGATGACCATATCTTGGTCATACGAACTCCGAATCGACCTGTTCAAGTCTCCTAATGTTTGTTATAACCTAAAGAACCATGTGCCTTTCTTTTTATGTATTGTTATTGCTTCTTTATAATAGGCTTGTAGCTTTGCTTGTGTGCTTCGCATAGCTTCTGTCGTTCTAGAGGTTCCTGAAGCGTGGTTTGCGGCCGTCGCCGAAGGTTCGGAAGGCCGTTCTCTCTGAGCAAGGCAAGTCGCATCACCCTTGAGCATATTGAATCCCAGTTTATAAAATTATTTTGATTTAAATTATTGCATTACCGCTTTATTTAAATTCCCGAGTTATCACTGTTTTATTTAGCATTTCCTATTAATCCTTGTTATAGCCTTATCATTGTTATTGTTATTATCACCTTGCTTACCCTAGGAAAACAAAACCCCAACTAGTGGGTACTCTAATAATGGTTCCACTAGTATGAATTTAGGTAGATGCTTCGCTGATTAATTAGGCAACACTAGATGGTTTTATAACTTTAGACTTTGGGAGTTCTCATATCATTTGGACATTATGAAATGATTGGCTAGTGATGGAATTGAGCACACACCTCCCCCCTTCTATTCAAAACTTCCAAAATGGTTTTAGGCTGGGCTCGAGGTGCATGGTTTTGCTAGGAGCACCTCAGCTATCATAAGGACCGGTCTTCGGGCCTCTGTTGCAAAGCACTACCATACTAACCACATGTCTAATGGGCTGGCCAAAACCCTCCCTCCACTAGCCAAATTTGGCCACTCCATTTGGCTGGCCAATTGTGGGCCCCACACAACCCATCTCCTCCATCCCCACGCACGGCAACCAGGAACGGGAGGAGCATGAGGAGAAACCATGGGGAGGAGCTCGAGCACGCAGCCGTCGACCACCGCTCACCGTGACCACCGTCCTCCGCTTGCCGCAGCCGCCGGCCCCCACGCGACGGCGCCCGCTGCCTCCGCTCGCCGCAGTCGCCAGCCCCCGCGTGACGGTGCCCGCCGCCTCCGCTCGCCACAGCCTCCGTCCTCCACGCTTTCGGCGACGGCACCCGCCGCCGTCCTCGGCGCCATTGCCCGCCGCGACCTCCGCCGTCCTCCACGCCGTAGCCAACCACGATCGCCGCCGTCCCGTCGCCTGGCGCGAGCGCTAACGCTCCAAGCAGTCAAGCACCGCTCCTCCGCCGTCGCCGCCGCTCCTGCGGGCCGTGGCCGCGGCGACGCTGTCTGCCGTTCGGACCTCGCTCCTCCTCGCTCCCCGCCGCGCCTACCACCGTCGTCCCCTCCCCACTTGCCGCCTGCTTCCTGCCAAAGTGAGAGAAGAGGAAGAGGGGAAGGAAGAGGAGAAAGAAGAAGGGAGAGGCTGACATATGGCCCTCGGTGTCATAGAGTCAAAGTAGAGAGGGTAAATGGAGAGTTGGCTATATGAGTGTTTAGAGAGTTCGATTTGGAGAGGCTGTTGGAAATGCTCTTAGGGATGTCATACAAATTCGAGGTAAAGTTGAGGGACGGCGGGTAAACTTATTCCTATAGTCGAAGGAATCAAGATGGACTTCTCGTACATGCACGGGCATTCGGCTTATTTCACAAGCCCGTTGCCTTCTAGAGAAAACAATAGAAAATCTAAAGGAAAAAAGTCTATTATACAACCCTCAATAACCCCATTTGATTTCCGCCCACTGATACGGAGACTCCATCGACTACTAAAATGGGTTCATTTTTGTCTCTCCTAAGCCATTGTTCAACTCCTTGCTCAAGGAGGCAAGACGAACCGATTTTAATAATTAAGAGAATTTATGTACTATCTCCGTTTTAGTTTATAAGACGTTTTAACTTTGGTCAAAGTCGAAAATAATAATAACATTTTCAACCTAAGATAAATTTATTATAAAAATATATTCAATTATTGATTTAATGAAACTAATTTGGTATTATAAATACTACTATATTTATGTACTATGACCAAAGTCAAAACGTCCTATAATCTAAAATGGAGGGAGTATCTAGTTTGCGGTCGGGGGACTAAAATGCGCTAGGGCTATAGTTAAGAAAAGATAGACTTTTGCAAAACTAAGCACTGGATTTTATTTTGGACCTATCTATGATTAGGCGTTGGGTTATGTTTGGCAACGGATTATTGAAATTGCGACTTGCGAGGCATGTTTTTTTAAATCTTATTCATTTGATTATTGTTATGAATTATTTGTTTCACGCTTTTTAAAATATGTTTTTTTAAAAAAAAAGAGAGACTCATCTGCTACATTCCTTAAATCGTATGTTCTCAGCAAGTTTAGTCATTACCATATATAATTTGTTCTTAATTATTATAATTAAGTAGATAATCTATGGCAATGATCTATTGAATAATCGCTTTCAAACGCTGCAACCTGTACTTGTCAAATCCTATCTTATTATAAAGTGATGCCTAATAATTCTTAAAATTTAACATGCAAGTGTCCTACATCATCACCCACTAGTAATTATTATCTAGAGTATTTAATCGTATGTAAGTGTGTCACGTCATCACCCACTAACAATTATTATCTAGAGTAATTTAAATATCATGCAAACATGACATATTATTTACAATTTTATTGTATTTTCAAAAATCAATATGCAAGCAATGTCAAATCATTATCTTCACATTATTTTAATATTATTTAAATATATACATCTATCATTTCTACAATGTATAACATGCATTGATCCACGTATCTTACAACAAAACGTGGGATAACAAAACGTATCTGTCTCCAGGTGTCAGGTGATCCATCCACCATTTAAATGAGCCCTATCGATTAGCACGGCCACTTGCTGTATTAGACCATTTCTAACCTAATGATTAGGATGGTGTCTATAGCATTAAATAAGTTGTCATATAGGATAAAAAATGATGCGGCAAGTGAATAAATAAGGAAAGAGAAAAAAATCATGACTTGCATGAAACATGGTTTCTATACAACATCCAAGACATCATTGAAGTATGGAATAGTGGTGTTTGCATTGGAAGAGTAATGTCTAGTACTAATTTCTTAATGATATGGAGTTTATGAAAACTATGTCTAGTGTTATGGAGTTTATGAAAACTATGTCTCGTATTATGAAAACTATGGAGTTTATGAGATAACTGCCCTTATTTTTCTCCTCAAACAGGCACCCAACATCTGCATCGGAAACTAAACACCGTGCTCGCTAGTAGAACACTAGCAGAACACCACTATTACTAGCAGAGTTTAGCACACGAGCAGAGAGATTCAAGTGGTGATCGAGACCTGAACTCGCAACGATCAGAAGAGCGTCTGCGCGTGCACTACACCACACCAGCTTGCCGCATGGGCGTCCCTCTCTCCAGGTTGGATTGCTATATATAGTTCCACCGTCTCAAAAGAAAAAATCAATATAGTACTCCCTCTGTACTAAAAGTACATATGATTTTGGGTGGATAGGATACATCCTAATACGAAATTGGATAGATTTTAATTCTAAATTTATAGTACTGAAATATATATTATCCATTTAAAATCTTTTATATTTTAGGACAGAGAAAATGTTGGATGAGACTCCTCTGAACGAGAATTTATTAAGAGACTAACTAAATTTGTTATACCATGAAAAATCTCATCCAATAATTGATTGATCTTTTTAGACGAAGAAAGTGTATGCTAAGCTGCGGCATCGAAGCCGGCCGGTCGCCGGGTTCGTCGGCGGCGGCGGATCCCGGTGTCGGCCGCCGCGACGACACGACCGTACAAACTTGCCTCGGGAGTGGCGCGCGGCGCCCGACCCGGCCGGCGGTGGCGCCATTTTAGTAATCCGGTGACAGCCGAGATTAGTTGGCTGGTTGGAGCTAATTAAGCTCAGTGTGTGTGGAGAGGAGGGTTAATTAGCGCGTGTTACTGATTTGGTTAAGACTTGTGAGTGTTCAGAGTTCAGACCGGATGTACAGTTGTGTGTTATCGGTTATATCATCTTGTGAGTTCAATGAATACACTACCTTAGAAAATGATTATAGGTAAAATGGATTTATATGATATTTTAAAATAATTTATAGAAAGTTTCGAATAAAATATACCGTTTATCAGTTTAAAAAATATACTTTAAAAAAATCAAGGTAAAATATGTATCTTGATTAATAAAGAACAAGAACATTACTCAAAGATAGTGATTTCAGTCACACATTATTATAGTAGACTGAAAATATTATGGTTGTGTACATGCGCCTCTGTACTCTATAATGTAGAGGACACTGTCGGTTCAAACTAGGGGCTCTAATCTCTCCTATCATAGACACATTAATTGTTGAACCTTATCATCAAATACTACGTGATGATTAAGATTGCTTGCTGTTTTGCCATCGATTATATTTCTTGTCACGAGGAAGAAACTGGCACTACCTGTCGAACTGACCTCAGGCAGCCAGTATGAGCACAAATCAGCTGCGAAATTAATGAATTGCAAAGCCATCAAAGAGATACTACTTAAATCTAGAGCTCTCTTCTGCTTGGCAAGTCAAACATGGCCAACAGTATGTGTGATTAAACTAATCAACCTGCAAGGAAGATGTGATCCATTTGATTAAGTCAATGGACAAGATTACTTTGAGTACCTTGCTCAAAAGGTTCTCCCTGCCGTTGGCTATGGCCGATGTGCTTCATTGACCCTGGAAGAGAAGAAGCACCTCCACCTCGTGAACAGCACAAAATGTCGGGGATTTCTCGTGTATTAATACGGCTAGTACAATGCCATTTCGTATTTTTAAATAGTTTAGGCTGGCACTACAAATATACAGTAGTACTACATAACATGATCAGTGCATATATTAATTGCAGTATTAGCCAATGTTTATGAGAGACTAACGGCTAATTCGTTGCTTCCCTGGACATAGATAATTCCATGTTGCTGCAGGGAAATCCAATGTTTAATGCCAACACACGCTGTTTTCAGGGCAGAGCAAGGCAGCTCTCGTGGAAGAATTCACCGTATTCCTATGCCCAAGGTCCAGATGGAAAAAATATCGGGATATAAAAAAATAGGAATTAAAATGTCATGTTTTTCTAACACTATAGAAAAAAATATGGGAAAGATAAAAAGGAGTAATTTGAGAACATCACATGAATAAAAAAAGCAAATCAAAGTTTTTAAGAAGTTGGACCTCTTATTTATTTTTCTATAAAATTGAGATATAGAAATGCAATCCTATGAAAATTATTCCTATCCTTTTTTTATGAACCAAATGTTTCTATAAGAAAATTTTCTTACAAAATTGATTCATCCAAAATTCCTATGGCAACCATTCATTTCAGAGGGGTCCTAAAATTGTCACTTTCTGATGAAACGGTGGTCCATGTTAGTAACTGTATCTGTTCATACAAGTGTTTAGATCATTCAATGTTTAGTGTTTAATCTAACAATGTCAAGTAGTGTACTCCTGTACTTTATGACAAGCCTAGCCTCTCTCTGGCTCGGCACAGGTACACACCATGAGCTGGCATGCTCCCATGCATGCTGAGTGATCATAGCGTAGCATTTTTCTTTAATGTTACTACAATGCTTGCTAGGAACCATCTCTAGATGTCATGTTAGATTTATGGAGTACTCCCACCGTCTAAAAAAGACAAAACCTGGTTTTCGTGCCCAACATTTGACCGTCCGTCTTATTTGAAAAAATTATGAAAAAATTAAAAAGACAAGTCACGCATAAAATATTAATTATGTTTTATCATCTAACAACAATGAAAATATGAATTATAAAAAAAATTTATATAAGACGGACAGTCAAAGTTAGACATAAAACCTAAGATTTGCCTTTTTTTTTAGACGGAGGGAGTAAGTATATAACTCCCTTCACTAGGTTTTACACTCATCATCCTTGGCTTTATACACGCGGATATGCTAGTCAATAGTACTCCCTCCATCTATAAAAGTTGGAAATATTTTACATTTGAATTTTTCCAAATAAGTTGTTTCTATTTCTATTCTTTATGCATTTAAGACTTAAATGAAGAGATAAATTAAATTTTTGATGAGAACCCAATGAGTCATCTAAATACTCATTGGTTGCATGCTTGCATTCAATTCTTGATTTTGTAACATCCAAGATGATTTAATTATCCTTGGTCTTGGTGACAAAAAAATATGTGTAACTTTTGTGGATGGAGGGAGTACTATGAACTATTAGAGCAGATACAATAGCAGGCTATAAGCCAGCTATAAGCATATTTTAAAGAGATAAAGGAAGGGAGAGAAGAGCAGCGGGCTACAGATCTATAGCCGGCTGCAGCACGGACTCCAAGACATAATGTGTGTATCACAGGTGGGATCAGGTATTAATAATATAGTAAGCAACTATTGTATGAATTAGCTATTACATTGGCTATAGATGATTTGGAGCTAGTAGTGGGCTATATTATTAAACTTGCTCTTAGGCTCCATTGGATACCTCCCTTTCCCAACCTTCCTCCCTCGTTTTCCACGCGCACGCTTTTCAAACTGCTAAACGGTGTGTGTTTTAAAAAAATCTATATAAAAGTTGCTTAAAAAATTATATTAATCTATTTTTGAAAAAAAATAGCAAATACTTAATTAATCATATAATAATAGGTGTTTTGTTTTACGTGCCGAGGAAGAGGGGTTCCCGAACCCAGCCTACAGCTTCGTGCATTCCTTTGAACAGTTTAGGCCAGAGTTTGTAACATATTGCCGGTTGCATCATAATTATTATGGTTATCATGAACCTTTTCAGTTTTTTAAACCTTACAGGTTTTTAAGTAATCTCATGGTTTTCTCGGTAACTGTGTGATAACCCGAGTAGTGATAAACCTTATCGTACGTTTTAGTAAGGAAAAACGCATCCTGGTTTAAACACATGGGCACCATAGGACAATCATATCATATAAATAAAAATATAGAAAAAAAACAAAACGAACACATGTTAATTTGGAGTGTAAAATAGAGAATGAGAGAACACATAAAACTCTTATGATTGCCTTTTTTTTTTTTTGCTTTCAAAAGTATACTGAAAAGGCAAAACTTTATTGCTTATTCGTCAATCCTAAACAGTAATTGACTCGGTTAAAAAAATCATAAGATCTCATCTTTTCGCTTATGCTTATATTTATCAATCAAAATTTAAATTTTCAACCTTAAATTTAAAGCTGATTTTGAGTTTTTTTTCATCGAAGTTTATTTTTCAGCATACGCTTTTAGATCGCTAACAACATGTATATAAAAGTTTTATTCATATATTATTTTTCGTTTGCAAATATGCCGAAACTACGGTGCTGATAGTTTTTCGCCCTTCCACTTTTCCCCTTTGAACTTTGGTACCAAAAGGCGTGGCCTTAATTAATTACGTACTGAGCAACTTGGTTAGCTACATATATAGGTTAACTGGTTAAGTCAATGTCATGCCCCCTTAGGTTAGGCAGGTAGAGGCT
Organism: Oryza meridionalis; assembly: GCA_000338895.3. NCBI lineage: Eukaryota > Viridiplantae > Streptophyta > Magnoliopsida > Poales > Poaceae > Oryza > Oryza meridionalis. The sequence goes on from CM002529.2 coordinate 27,605,454, forward strand.
TGAGGTTACTATGGAAATCGAATCAATTAACATAGCTTCACCTATATATGAATGGAGCCCAACTCGAATTAATACCTATAGCTTCACCTTTACTACACTGCTAATCTCTCCGGTCATAAGTATATGTCGTTTGATTTCGTTTCGGTCTTTGGCTATTTGGTTGAAAAGTTTTATTAAGCTTTATGATTATGAAAATATTTTTAAGATAAAATCTACGCATATCATTTTTTATGTTTTCAAACTAAATATTTTATTAAAATTTATGAATAGTGCGAAATGAGTGTAACTTAACGTTTTTTTTTATTTCACGTAGGTTCAAATTCTAGACTTGATACGAGCGCTCGCATTTACGATTTTCTAAATGTGTTTATGGAATAAGGTATGCGTGTATTTATAAGGGGTGAGTGTGCGCGTGTTATGAACGTCTGTATTCCTACTGTAATTTTGAAAGAGAAAAGTATAGATGGTCATACACCAGAAGTTTAACCTGAGGGAAAAAAACATGAATGTCTTCCATTTTAGGGTTATGGCCGTTGTCTTTCAATTTGAACCAGTTCAGTATTTACCATTTTTATTATCAACAAGGTCCAGTATTTACCACTTAATTACACTAGTGGTGATTAACTACTACTAATTGTCAAATCTAACACTCTCATTAACTAATTAACTGCGTCATCGCCACCGTCGTCATGGCATCTTCTCCCAGCTATATAACCATCCTTGCGCCTCTCTTGCCACACTTAATTAGCTCGTTCTCTTGCCAGGAAAAAGAAAAAAAAAAAAAAAAGCTCGCCGCCGCCGCCACCGTCGCCGCCGCGATGATCACCGGACGCGACATCTACGACGTGCTGGCGGCGATCGTGCCGCTGTACGTGGCGATGTTCCTGGCGTACGGGTCGGTGCGGTGGTGGGGGATCTTCACGCCGGACCAGTGCTCCGGCATCAACCGCTTCGTCGCCGTCTTCGCCGTGCCGCTCCTCTCCTTCCACTTCATCTCCACCAACGACCCCTACTCCATGAACTACCGCTTCCTCGCCGCCGACTCGCTCCAGAAGCTCGTCATCCTCGCCGCGCTCGCCGTCTGGCACAACCTGCTCTCCCGCTACCGCCGCGGCGGCGCCGCCGGCGGCGCGTCGCTCGACTGGACCATCACCCTCTTCTCGCTGTCCACGCTGCCGAACACGCTGGTCATGGGCATCCCGCTGCTCCGCGCCATGTACGGCGACTTCTCCGGCTCGCTCATGGTGCAGATCGTCGTGCTCCAGAGCGTCATCTGGTACACCCTCATGCTCTTCCTCTTCGAGTACCGCGGCGCCAAGGCGCTCATCTCCGAGCAGTTCCCGCCGGACGTCGGCGCCAGCATCGCCTCGTTCCGCGTCGACTCCGACGTCGTCTCGCTCAACGGGAGGGAGGCGCTGCAGGCGGACGCCGAGGTGGGGCGAGACGGCCGCGTCCACGTCGTCATCCGCCGCTCCGCCTCGGCCTCCACCACGGGCGGCGCGGCGCGCTCCGGCGTGTCCCGGGCGTACGGCGCGTCCAACGCCATGACGCCGCGCGCCTCCAACCTCACCGGCGTGGAGATCTACTCGCTGCAGACGTCGCGCGAGCCCACGCCGCGCGCGTCCAGCTTCAACCAGGCCGACTTCTACGCCATGTTCTCCGGCAGCAAGATGGCCAGCCAGATGGCTAGCCCCATGGCGCAGCACGGCGGCGCCGGCGGCCGCGCCCAGGGCCTCGACGAGCAGGTCACCAACAAGTTCGCCTCCGGCAAGGCCGCCGACCCGCCGTCGTATCCCGCCCCGAACCCCGGCATGATGCCGGCGCCAAGGTAAAATGAACTGATTATTAACAGCTCAAAAATTCTGCTCATCGATCGTGTTGATCGAGTTGGATTTTTGATTTTGTCGCCATTGCTACAGGAAGAAGGAGCTCGGGGGCTCAAACTCCAACTCCAACAAGGAGCTACACATGTTCGTGTGGAGCTCCAGCGCGTCGCCGGTGTCGGAGGCCAACCTCCGCAACGCCGTCAACCACGCCGCCTCCACCGACTTCGCCTCCGCGCCGCCGCCGCCGCCGCCGGCAGCCGTTCCCGTCGACGGCGCCACTCCCAAAGGTGACAAACCACACACTACTCTCTCATCCATCGATGACGTACACGACGACGATCACCACATGTGTTCAACGCTCGTCTAATGGCGTGTGCATGCCACAGGGGTGAGTGGCAGTGTCACGCCGGCGGCGAAGAACGGCGGCGGCGAGCTGGAGATCGAGGACGGGCTGAAGAGCCCGGCGGCGGGGCTGGCGGCGAAGTTCCCGGTGTCGGGGTCGCCGTACGTGGCGCCGAGGAAGAAGGGCGGCGGCGCCGACGTGCCCGGGCTGGCGGAGGCGGTGCACCCGATGCCGCCGACGAGCGTGATGACGCGGCTCATCCTCATCATGGTGTGGCGCAAGCTCATCAGAAACCCCAACACCTACTCCAGCCTCATCGGCCTCGTCTGGTCCCTCGTCTCATTCAGGTTCGCACTTAGGCATTGGATTCTCACCGATGTTTTCGTTACTCAAACAGACGTTCTCGCTTCCACTTTATCGATGTCCGCTTTCATGGTTGCTTCCCGCTAAGACGGAATGCTCCCCTACTAATACATTTTGACATCCTACAGCTACAGCAGATCGCTCACCGAATTATCAAAACAGATTATTTACTCTCCATTTCAAAAAATGTATTTTCTAAAAAAAAAATCTTCTACTATATTACTTAGATTACTTGTTTTAAGCTATTTGTTAAGCTTTTTAAAATTTGTTTAATTTGTTTATATAATGAAATCGATAATCTGCATAGTAATCTAAAACCAAACAAGTAATATACACTTGAGTTCACGATCTGATCAATTTATGTTGTTCGAAGCTACAAAAAGGATATATTTTTACTATGCTATTCGTTGCTAGATTGCTTGAAATTTTAATCTAGGAGAAGGCAAGATCGATGAGAACTTACTTAACTTCACAACTGGATTAGTGTTTTCTGAACGCATGTGAGAGCACATGATAATTACGTTGGTCTCGGATCTGGTCCAGCACATGCAAAGAACGTACACACGTATGCAGATGCAGGTGCAGGTGCAGGTCTTATGTGAGCCCTGGAGTTTAGCAGCAGAGACCAAATCTACCGAATCAGCTGCGATTGCCGTGTTTGTCCCCATCCAAGACAGACACAGCGAATTCGGCTCAACTAGCTAGATGATCCATCATGTGTACAAGAAGAAGAGCAAAAAATGTACAATGATATGGATGCATCATTGATTCATTGTACTACTATCTTAACATTAGATGGCACATCTAGAGGGAGGGTTTGCAAGAACAGGGCATTTTTAGGGGGGAGGAGCACATGCCTGCAAGCATCTAAAATTGCATACATGCATGATATATCTAGCATTGATTCTCTTGCCATACATTTTCTTTTTACATTGTGAAAATATATGCTTAATTGCTTATTGACTTTGTGAATTTGGATCAGGTGGAATATCCAAATGCCTTCAATAATAAAGGGCTCAATATCAATATTGTCAGATGCAGGGCTAGGAATGGCTATGTTCAGCTTAGGTACAGAGTTGACCTTTTTGATACATATCTGTAGTCATAACTAGTGTGTTTTTTCTTTGCTTTGACCAAGAAATTCTGACAATAGTATATGTAACCCAGGCTTGTTCATGGCTCTGCAACCAAAGATCATTTCTTGTGGCAAGACCGTTGCGACATTTGCAATGGCAGTGAGGTTCTTGACTGGTCCAGCTGTTATTGCAGCTACTTCCATTGCCATTGGGCTCAGGGGAGTACTCTTGCATGTTGCCATTGTTCAGGTAAGCAGTAGATTCTTTATTTCTTGCAATCATCTTAAAAAAAAATTAAATTTTGTAATTATGGTGAATTGGATTGTATATGTGGTGATCTTATAGATTAATTGATTGTTAAACAGGCAGCGCTTCCACAAGGCATTGTCCCGTTTGTGTTTGCCAAGGAGTACAATTGCCATCCTCAAATACTTAGCACAGCGTACGAAATGCATGCTTAAAATTTTTATTTGTTCGTCCATACGGTTGCTGAAGTATATCGATCTCCTAAAATATATAAATGTGAAATTTTCAGGGTTATTTTTGGGATGCTCATCGCGCTTCCGATCACGATACTCTACTATGTGCTTCTTGGGATATAGTGTTCTTGAAGAAGGCAAAAAAGAAAGAGTAGGGAAAAAAATAGGATTCTAGGTTTCTAGAGGAAAATGCAAAAGAAATATGATATGTCTTGAAGACCCGAAGAACTACCAGAGCTGAAGAATAGGGAAATGAGATCAAGTAGGATCCTAGCTAGAGAGAAATGCAAAGGAAAGACACCCTTTGATTACAATTTTTTAATTTTTTTTAGCAACTGTTTTGGCATCAAAGTAAAGGTTAGGGCCTTGAATATGAAGGTTCAGCCGTTAATTTGACAAGTTGGGTTGGCGGTACTAAAGATTCCACCAGTTGATTCCCTTTGTTCAAACACACATTATTGCTCTGCACATTTTTGCCTGATCTTTGCCACAGCTGCAAAGGTAACTGTAGTAACTTCGATCCTACACTGGGATAAATTAAAGTAATACATGATGTTTCCACAGTGCATGGCAAGATCACTCTGGTACTCTTTGGTTAAAGAGCTGGCTGCTTCAATCCAATCCCTGCATGAACAGATTCTTCAGAACTCTGAAGGATGGTAGTAAAAGTAGTAACTTGGTACACCATTGTTTATTGAGGTGTAAAGGCGTTATGTAGCTTGCATTGATGAGTCCAAAGCAAAGGGTTTAACAGTGGATCCACATATGGGGAGTATCTTATGATTGTTAGGAGTAATATTGTCTTTGTCTGCCTAAGAGCAAGTTTAATAGTATAGCCAACTACTAGCTCCAATTCATTTATAGCCAATCTAATAGCTTATCCATACAATAGTTACATACTACACTATTAATACCTGATCCCACATGTCATACACACACTGCGTCTTAGAGTCTGTGCTACAGCTAGCTACAAATCTGTAGCCCGCTGCCATTCTCTCCTCATTTATCTCCTTAAAATATGTTTGCAGCTGACTTATAGTCTGCTATTGTACATGCTCTAACAGTGTTGGTCGATCAAAAGTTAACTGTCTAAGGGTCAAATGGTAGCTAGATCCATGGCCTGCCCCACATGTGAAACCTCTGTATTTTTTGCTGCTAGTGGGATGTCCTTTGTTGCATGGAACATGCAAGATGACCTAGAATACTGTGGCTCTGAATTGTTTAATTACCGACTAATTAGTCTTCAGTCAGGCTAACTTAACTTAAGCATAATGCATGCATGCATTCTTATATGAAGGCCGCCTTTAATCAGTCCGAACTATCCAAAGCTGCTGTTATGAAAAGTTCTCTGCTCTGACGAAGTGAAGAGAGTTCATGCTTTTGAGGACTCCTACAGCACAGCAAAACTAGCTATAGATCAATTTCCTACAAGTTTATCAGAACAAAGTTTTCTTCTCTTTTTCTCAACTTAGAGAAGGAAAGTGTATGTCCAATAAAACATGAAAAAACCAAGTATAAATGGGTTACTTCATTAGTAGCCAATGGAATCCAGTCAAACGACATAAACAGCAACCGATCATACTAATTAATCACATGAAACAGCTCAGGTTGTCTGGAGTATAACTTTCTCCTGTATCATTTGTCAAGCATCCCGGCGACATCAGGCTTTGGAATCTCAAGAAAGATATGCACCGCAGTTGAATATTCAGGTCACTCTTATTCAGTCCCGTTGAGGAGTGATTCAGTGAACAGAAACCTCTTGGCTTCTCCCGTCCATTGATCAGTGAGCATCGATCCTATGAATTCAGACTTATGCATGCAGCGGATGCTTCCTTAAATTTGTATCAGTTGCATCGGTATGCACAGGGCTTTATTTTGGAATGACGACGATGATGGTGCAGAGAACCCAGGTACTTCGAGAACTGAGAGGCTAGCGTTCCTGTGGGCTTGTAACAGAAGGATGTTAGAAACCAGTGTTTTTCAATGTACAATAGACTTTTCGACATACATTTGACTATCCATCTTATTCAAAAAAAAATTATGTAACTATTATTTATTTTATTGTGACTTGATTTATCATCAAATGTTCTATAAACATGATTTGGATATTTTACGTAATTATTATTTACTTTATTGTGACTTGATTTAGCATCAAATGTTCTATAAACATGATTTGAATGTTTTTATGTTTACACAAAAATTTTAAATAAGACGAGTGGTTAAACGTTGATCAAAAGTCAACGGCATCATACATTAAAAAAAAAAGGGAGGGAGTACTATTTAACACAGTTACCTTCCCAATGTATACTTCTTCGGATGAAAGTTTTTTGATAAAAAATTGTAAATAAAAGTTCTCATAAAGAATAAGCCCATGAAAATGGCTATGAGAAAACGCTCGGCTACATGTGGTTTGGGCCGTGCAGGATTCGAGCCTCCACACGCTAAACTCGGCGAGCTTGAATCACCGGCTTCTAGGGTCTGCATTGGGCTGCCGTGAAGCGGGCTGAGAATAACTGTTAACCTGAGTTATGGAGATATTCGTGTGGTTTAATGTCTCAGCAAATTTTGGTACACGGAGATATGAGTGTTGCCTTAATTTTGCTGGTGCGTACTCCTAGCTGTTATTTAGCACTCGATCAGTCCCAACCCATAGTGTATATAAGTAGTATCTATGGTGCTATATCAATAAGACATTACAATAGAAACTACACTCTACAACTCATGGTTTCTTAAAGTGGGCCATTAATAAATACATCATCTCTCTTCTCTACCAATCATATTTATTCTTCATCTATTATGAAGACACTATTCTCTCCCAATGCAAAACTTAATAGTGTCTAGTGCATAGATTCTCGTGTTGAAGCTGTGTCTTGCATGAGACCTAGTTTCTTCCTCTCTTCACTCTCCCTCTCTTAATTAATATAGTGCCACATAACCTAAAAGTCCTACATGACAATATAGTTAATGCCATAGACACTATCCTAGGTGGAGGGTTGGGACTGCTCTTAGTACTACCTCCGTCCTTTATCTCTTTTGAATTTAAACTTTACCTCAAAATAATTATTACAATGAAGTATTCCCTCCATCTACTTTTGATAGTCATATTTCCAAATCTGAAAAATTTATTTTTGATAGGCATATTTCAATCCAACAATTTATCATCTTAATGGCTTTTTGGATTTAATGCATGACTCTTCATTTTTCCACACAAGATTGGCTACATGCACATCGAGAAATGTAAATATTAATGAATCGCTTGTTTACGAGTAATAACTAGTAGCATATTTAAATGGATGATAAGTAGAATCATTTATCTTTGGTCTGTGTGCCAAGATGAAATATGACTATTGGAGAAAGTACTACTTAAACTATTAATCACTTCTATTTTTTTTCATTCTACCCGTGGCCATCATATTCAACCATACGTCATTTAACAAGCAATATTGTAGTATTATTTTTCTTAAACTTTAATCTATGCTACTACTATATACTAATAATAACAATAATATAGGACGGAGAAAATACTCCATCCGTCCCATAAAATAAGGGATTTTGGGTGGATGTGACACATCCTATTACGCTCTGTTTAGTTTCCACACAAAAATTTTACACCATGTCACATCGAACGTTTGAACACCTGCATGAAGTATTAAATATAGGCTAAAAAATAACTAATTGCACAGATTACGACTAATTTACGAGACGAATCTTTTAAGCCTAATTGCTCAATGATTTGGTAATATTGTGCTACAGTAAACATTTGCTAATTCGTCTCGCGGTTTACCGACGGATTCTGTAATTAGTTTTTTTTATTAGTGTCCGAACATCCCATACGACACCTTATATAATACCCAATGTGACACGCTAAAACTTTACACCCCTAAATCTAATCACACCCAAAGATTCATTATACTATGATGTGGCGAAGGGAGTAAGGCCCGGTTTAGTTCCCAAAATTTTTTTTCCAAAAACATCACATCGAATCGTGAGACGAATCTTTTAAGTCTAATTAGTTCATGATTAGTCAATACTACTCCGTCCTAAAAAAGACAAACTTAGGTTCGTAGCTAGAATTAGGTTTTTTTGGATGGAGAGGTAAGTGCTACAGTAACTCACATGTGCTAATTATCACAATTTTTAGATGAGTTATAAAATTAGTTTTTTTATCCGTATATAAAAACCCTTCCAATATTCGATCAATTATCATCCAAAAATTTTCTTTTAGAGAACCAAATATGGCCTATTGTGCTTGCTGTGGACAGTGCGCCGACCAACTCTGTCACCTCATATCTGACGACACAGAAACACTGTCCATCTCATCGTTCTCATGGTCACCAGATATCGTGAGGCACGGAGGCCAATACCCAAAGCTACTCCTAGTTTGTACTACTAGGATTGAATGGGAAACCAATGCCACACACTAGCTCGATTTCATGGGTCTACCTGTGCTGCCTGGTGCACGCGCGAGTCATCGGCAAATCCAACGACGATCGCGACGGACGGACGAAGAGGGAGGGGAGATACACGCCTTTCTCGACCAACAAACCGACCGAACTACCCGCATGATCGCGATGCGCCGCCGCGACTGATAGCACCAAGGCCTTATCGCCTTGTGACAATTTCCCCCTTTTGTTTTTAAAAAACAAAAACAGTACTCTCTCCATCCTAAAATATAACAATTTTTAAGTAGATAAGATATATTCTTATATTATAAATCTAGACATAAGTTATGTCTAGATTCATAGTACTATGTTACTTTCCATCCACTTCAAAACTATTATATTTTGAGACGGAGGGAGTAATATAAACATGACGCTTGACATGCACACACCCACTCTGATAAAACATACACGTATATCCTATACTTATAACGGCATACCTTTAAAGTATAATCGTAGACACTCAATACGTACATAATTGTCCTTATAAATACATTCGCACATCTCACCTATATAAACACATTAAAAAACTTAAAAAATATAATCTTGATGAAGACACTGTAAACACCACACTATCAATAGATATATCGTCTATCAATAAAAGCTTCACTATCCAAAAGATTCAATCCTATCAACGAAACTGAACACGCAAGTGGCTAAGATTGAATTTTTTTTTGAACAGTGTAGTACGAACAACATCCGTGTCAGTTAAACAGATTATCACAGAGAAGCAGTACTCAACTCCGCGCAGTCTTTTTCTTTCTTTTAGGTACCGAGCATCACGGAACCAACACATCGTCGTACACGCAGCATCGGCAATAACGCCCCTTGTTCACCATCCATGGACGAACCAAAAAAAAAAAAAACGCAACAAGAACCAACTCATCAAATACTACATATGCTCTATTTTCTTCTCGCTGGGAAAGAAGCAGATAGTTCCAGATCTAGAACCGAATTTATCAAATCACCATCCCGGAGAAGATAGATGACGACAAATCTCCGAATCATCAGGGGAAAAGAAAATAAAACAAAAGAAAAGAAAAGAAAAGGAAGAGAAAGAGAGCTGCTACTACTACTACTAGTCATGGACAATGGCGGGGTAGGAGACGAGGCGGCGGTTGCAGGCGGTGCAGGAGAACCTCCGCTTGTTGTTGAGGCAGAGCGGGAGGAAGCAGAGCACCCACTTGGCCTCCACGTCCGTCGCCGCCACCCCTCCGCCGCAGTACGGGCAACTCCCCGGCGCCTTCTGCACCCCCAACACCTCCTCCTTCCCGCACATCATCGCCGCCGTCGTCACAGCCGCATGCAGCAACAGCAAACCCAGGTGGTAGTAGCTAGCCTAGATTAATTCTCGTTTTCCACTGCACTGCCACTGCGGATGGATGCCAGGCCAGCCAACGCGATGGTGTTAAATCCAGTGGGGGCTGGCTTGCGTCGCCGCGCAATCAATGCGTTTTTTTGTTGTTGTTGTTGGTGCTTGGTGGTGGTGGTGGTGCGGTTAACCGTGGCATCGCGCACGATGCCAAAGCGGCCGGGCCGTTTCATCGGCGGCGCGCGCGTGGCGTCCGTGGCCGCGCGCGCGCGTCAGATGCCGCTGCGTGCTTGGGTAAATTTGGCCAAGGCAACACGCTGAAACTGCACCAGAAAAACGTACGTTTCCGCTTTCGAGTGCAACCAGCCAACCCTTGGCTGGAGGAGGACGTGAGGTTTTGGGGTGTTTAGATTCAATTTTAATGTATCACATGGGTTATTATATCAAGTATCGTATAGGGTATTCGGACACTAAAAAAAACTCCTTACAGAATCCGTTAGTAAATCACGACACAAATTTATTAAGCCTAATTAATCTGCTATTAGCAAATATTTATTGTAGCACCGCATTATCAAATCATGGAGCAATTAGGTTTAAGTGTTTGGGAGAGGTACCAAAACATAAGTCCCTATGGAAGGGACTTATGTTTTTGTGAAAGAGACTAAAATAAGTCCCTCCCATCCCAAACACCCCCTAAAAGATTCGTCTCGTAAATTAATCGCAATATGTGCAATTAGTTATTTTTTAGCCTATATTTAATACTTTATGTAAGTATTCAAACGTTCGATGTGACAGGGCGTAAAATTTTTAAGGTGGGATATAAACAATCCCTTGTTTTATTTTGGTGTGGGTAAATTCTTATTGTCACGTACTCCATCCGTCCCAAAAAAGGGTAAACCCTGAGTTTCCGTGTCCAACTTTGACTGTCTTATATGAAATTATTTTATAATTTATATTTTTATTGTTGTTAGATGATAAAACATGATTAATATTTTATACGTGACTTGTCTTTTTAATTTTTTTCATAATTTTTTAAATAAGACGGACGGTCAAATGTTGAGCACGGAAATCAGGGTTTGTTTTAGACAGAGGGAGTAGGGGGGAGAGAGAGAGCTCGGTGTTCACGTCTCCGTGGCGATGGCGTCTCTGGTATTTCGTCGTCGTCTTTGGCGGGATGTGTTTTGTTTCAGCAGGGAGGTGACGCGAGAAATTTAAGGTGCGCCTCGTCGTCCCCGTGTTCTGTTTCGGTAAAACTTTCGTCTCTTTGCTCCGTGCGTGACTTGGGAAGGTGGAGTTTTCGTACGTCTTCGGTTTGTCGCCGTACGCGTGTGTATCAGTGTCACGTTTGTTTCGTGCAAACGGCGTGAGACCGTGAGACGCGCCGAGAACGTAGAAATTTATGGCTCCATAGTTTGGCTTATTTACAAATAAAAAAAATTATTAATAAAATTTTTGTCTATGTGTTCTTAGCGAGTTAAAAACAAAGACTAAAAAATAAACTAGAATAAAAAAATCCTTAACATTAATTCTAAATTAAAAATTAAAAATTTAAATTTTAACTTATAAGCATAAGAAAAATATAAGGTTGTTCGTAGGATTCTCTTGATTAGGCCACTTATAGTGTGATGAGGTAGCGAGTGGCTCAACTCTTCATATCAGGCATCCATAATATACATCTAAAGTGGGTTGTAGAATAAAATACTAGTACTATCAAGTTGTATATATTGTGGGAGTAGTACATAACAAATACTAGATAATATGCTTACTATCTAGTCATAAGAAATAAATAAATGATTTTTCTTATCTCTCTATCATGGCTAGTGGTTGTGGGGTCCAGCTTACTGTTCATTTTTCTTCTTTCACTATTATAGCTACAACAACTAATATCCATAAATTAGGTAGTAAACATTGATGATGTCCTACAAAGAAGATTGTCCGAACTCCGTGTCAGCCCACCAAATAACCTTGTCAGACGCCTAGTGCCCTGCAGAGGACAAGAGTGCCCCATGAAAAAAAAAAGAATGATCTAGAAGAGTGGTTCAAAAGGAAAGAGATAATGGGAGTGGCACCTTACAAAACCAAAGGAGAAAGAGAGTATTCCGATGAGTTACGAGCAAGCTCATCTCTAACTCACCATGAGACGTTAAGCTCATCGTTACCGCTCGATCTACACCATCAAGCTTGTCGTCATCGCTAAAATACGAACAACTGCAAGATCTGAGCTGCACGAAGCCTATGGATCCACAACAAATTTGTGTTTGCTATATAGAGCTCCTGAGTTCCTCTTTTCCATCCCATCCGGCAACGAGGAGGAGGTGAAGGTAGCATGGCGTTCAATGACTAGGAGGAGAGGCAACTCTTGGTGTTCAGCATTGGGCAACAAGAAAGAGAGGAGGCATGGCGTTTGGTGATGGGGGAGATTATGGTAGGGAGCGATGGGGTAATGGAATCTAAGTGCGTGGAGGAGAGAAAGGGGTTAGGAGGTTGGAGAGACACTGATAAGTGGACCTGTCTGAAGTTATTGATAGATATGTAGTGCCATTTCTTACCACAAGGTATACAATATAAAAATCTTGTTATTTTAATAATATAAAATTTAATAAAGACTTTCCTTCTAGCACGGAGAACGAAGCAGCTCATTAGCATATGATTAATTAAGTATTAGCTAAAACTAACTTGAAAAATGGATTAATGTGATTTTTAAAACAACTTTCCTATTAAAATTTTTTGAAAAAAATACACTGTTTAACCGTTTAAAAAGCATGCGCGCGGAAAACGAAAGATGGGAGTTGGGAACCCATACAAACAAACACAACCTTAGGGCAACAACAATGTATATGTCAAAAGTAGTCCATATATATGGGACCCATATATATAAAATTTAACTATTGTAACTTTCACAATGTATATAGATAGCAAATAGTATTAGGAGGAGAGAAGAGGTAGAGACAAATAATATATTTTATTCTCTATGGGTATCCCATATGCTTATGGATAGCTTTTGTTATTTGTTTGCTATGGACTAGTTTCACAATGTTGCTAGGTGGCTGAATCAAATGTTGTATTGCTTATATACCATTTTTGGATTATATTATGGATACCCTAAGTAGAGACTGAAACAAAACTACCCAAAAGATAGGCATCTATGTTAAAATCTTTACATAGCATCATATTATATGGCGCGCACTCTGCTCTTGAGACCACTTGTAGGACTCTGGAGATTTTCTTAACCAACTCTTAGAAAAAAATGACTGTTTACTTTTCTTTCTCTTTCGGTGAGGAAGATGATTTCTCGATTGGTCACGGGACACGCCGGCAGCAGCCAGCAGAAGGGACCACGCACGCATTCGAAACTCATAAAGCCCGTGCTGTGTGTTGGTACAGTTCTGATCTCGTATGACGACATGACATTTGGCCCCCAATGGTTTGGCCACTATTACGCCACATGTTAGTATCCAGCAGGCCTAAATTCGTACAGCATGATTGTGATTCTTGTCACTGTGGTGCCAAGCAGGCGAAGCTATGCTTCAACAGCAGCGATGTCCTTCGTCCTTGGCTTTACGTCATTTCTGCCCGATGGAATCAAATCAGAAACACACTCAATTGTGACTAGGATTTTAGGAACATGTATGTACTGATAATCACACAGTGCAGGAAAATGGAGTGCCCCGGTGATGAACTGCCTGATAATGCCACTGCTCATCGTCAGCTGTGGTTAATTCTATTGTTGATTAGTTTGCGGCGGTTGGCTACACATGTTGATGCCTGCCCAACCCAAGTGCACACCTAATACATAGCGTTTGGTGATAAAACCTGAGCTAATATGGCGTTGTCCCATTAGGCCCAGCAATATAAGGCCCAAAAGGGGCTATGGACTAGTCTTGGGCAAGGCAAGACAAGAATCACAGGAGATATACCATGCCTATAGTAGTTTCTCGTGAACTTTACGGAACATTTGGTTATACTGCATCCGTACTCCAAACTCCAACAACACATGGATTAGCAGTTTAGCACATACTCCCTCCATATGAGAATATTACAACCTAAAATTGAATATAACTTAATTTAGTACTATAAATTTGAATAGAACCTATAGTTGAAGGGACTAGCCAACAGATATATCTATATTCATATTACTCCCTCCGTCCCAGAATATAAGAAATTTTAGGATTGGACACGGTTATTAACAAAATAGGTACAAGTGAGTGGTGGAGTGTTATGATTGGATGAGTAATGGAGATAGGTGGGAAAAATTAATGGTGGAGAGTTGTGAACTTGTGATTGGTTGGAAAGAGAATGTTGGTGGAGAAGTTGTTATATTTTAGGGTAAATCCTGAGAGATAAAATTGTTATATTTTAGGACGAAAGGAGTAGTTCCATTTAATTCTAGGTTATAATATTGGCAAAATTTGTCACAGGACATCCAAAATTTATGTAATTGGCTGAAGGATACCGTAAAATTGTGTCACTGCTGAGAGACACCACAAAAAAGGTGTAATTGGCTGCTGGACACCGGAGCCATTATTTTATTATATTTGATGCAAATGGAGAGAGAAAAATCGTGGAAAGTACAAATGTGCCCATGGGCACTGTTCTTCTTCCTGCTTTAGCTTGATATAGAGCAGCAAAGGGAGTAGGGGACAAAGTGGCAGCGGCGGCGAGGCCGATGATCACATCGCCAGCCAGTTGGGGTCGTCGGGGTCGGTAGAGGAAGAAGCCACTCTGGCGGCCACCTGGTCTGACGGTAGAGCGTCGACGGAGTGGGTCGGGGAGAGAAAGCGGCGGAGGCGGGGTGGCTGGATGCGAGGAGGCCAAGCGCATCAACCCAGTGCTCCACCCACTACAACCCCTTCTTCTCTTTGTCCAGCGACCGCGGCACCGGCGTGCCGGTGGACTCGGTGTGCCCTACCTATAGCAGGTGCGGATCCCGGTGAGTTCTCTCCGGATGTTGCGCGTGTAATTAAGCAGATGCGGCGCACCTCACCATGAACGGCGACTTCTTCAAGACGCCGGGCGTTATCATGCTCTGATCTGACGGCTCCATGTCCTCCATGGTTGGTGCGAATGATGACAGGTAACGTGGCAGCACGTGGCAACACCATGGGCACGACGAACCCCAGCTTGTTTGCATCACCACTCACCACCGGTCATGCCTGCTGCCACCAAAGCCTCTCGTTGCCACCGGTTTTGGATGGGGATCAGATGGAGAAAGAGCAGGCAAGGGCAAATTTATCTTTTTTTAATTTCTGTCTCCACATTTTTTCCAAAAATTATAAAATAATACCTCCATTGTCCTACGGCCAATTACACCATTTTTTTCCCTCAGTAGTGACACAATTTTGTGGTGTACTCTAGCTAATTACACAAATTTTGAATGTCCTGTAGCAAATTTTGCCAATAATATTCTATGACGAATAATTTTACCGTTGGTTTCCCTCGTTCCAACCGCTCCCCGGCGACGCTCGCCGGGACGATTTCGAACTCGTGAAAACGGCCCGGCCCAAGGCCCAACCAAAAGCCCCTCTCCACCCCCAACGGCTAACTAACCGAGCGCGTCGGCGAGACGGCAAAGCGGGACCCACCCCCCAACACGCGCCGTGCACGCGGGGCCCACCCCGACGTCAACGGTCGGATCTCGCGCTCGGCGCACCACCGCGCACCGCGCGGATCTCGTTTTATTTCCGTAGGTTCTCGAGTCGCCCTCAAATCCTAATTACCCTCTTCCTCCTCCTCCTCCTCCCCTTCTCCCCCCAAATCGAAGAGCGCCTCCTCCACGCCCCTAGGGTTTCCTCCCCCTCCCCCCTCGCCGCCTCGCGGCCTCTCGCCGGCGGCCGCCCGCCTCCGGGGATCCTCTCTCCGGCGCGGAGCTTCCTCATCCTGCCCACCGCCCGTCCCAATTGCCCGGCCGCCGCCGCCGCTGCTGCTACCCCCCGACGCAAGGGAGTCGCCCGGCGCCGCCGTTCCCCCCCTATCGTCGTACCGTTGGCTGGTTGCGTGCTGCTGCGTCGATCTCGTGGGCGGATCAACCGGAGGCGGCATTTTAGCAGCGGGGAGTGGGCGGGCGGGGTTCCGCGTGGTACGCTTCCCTTTGCCCTTTTGGCGCAGGTAAGGCGTCTGTTTCGTCCTGTTGATGGAGATGAGATCTTGTTAAGATTCGTTTTATGTTGATAGTGGAGGCGAGTGTGATCGATCGGTCGATCTATTAATCTGGAAGTACATTGCCCCCAATCTCATCTCTGAGCAGGGACAGGACATGTTTGTGGATTCTAAGAGGACTATTGTTGATTAGGTTTCTGTTCACTAGAGCGAGAGACACTCCGTGTTGTTCCTATTAAATTTTTTGTTCACACAGTATGCATGGGTGCAGGGCACTGGCCCCTCAATAGACTTGCCCTGAATAAATATGCAGGAATTGTATTTGCATGGTGTGGCGGGAGTGCACGATTGCGCGCGCGAAAACTCTCTGTAAGTGGAGGGAGCGAGGCAATAAAAGTTAATAGGCACTTTTGGTAGGAGTTGCTATTTATACGCTTGATTGGTCAAGTTAGTAATAAATAAGCGCGCGGAGATGGCTCATTACCATATTTGCAATATTGCAGTAGCATGTGATAATGTACGTAGCCTATTTACGCAAACCGCCAATTCTGGTCTGTGGTCTTAGTGCATTGTTCCAGTGTTATTAGCTTCTCGATGTTGCAGATACTATGTTGAAGTACTCCATGTTCGCAAGTGTTATTAAGAAGAACATTGCTTCTAGTGGGATTAAATTACTAATTTAGCACTTAAATTTACTTGGTGTGAGTGTGCACATGCACTTGCATGCGTGAGGGGACTTGTGGAGAGGGAAAGAGTTGGTATATCAGTAGGAAGTGATGTTAAATCGTCGAGTTGGTATATCAGTACACAGAAATGGCTTTTAGGTTAAGATTATTGTGCGATAACATGACATATGCAATGTATGATGACATCGATCTCTCCTGCATGACATATGCAATGTGTTGCTATCCAGTCACTTTTGCATGCATCGTGAGTTTTTATTTCTAAAAAAAGGTGCCCCAGCCTTGTACCGCTAAAGCCACATAAGTGGCCAATTATACCGGATAAGCGACCGATTATGCTGCACAAATGCTAAAACGTGGGATGACCGCACGAAACCACTTACCGTTTTTTCAAATATTCATTGTATGTATCATTCATAGCAGTATAATCTAGAACCATTAAGTGACCCCTAGCACATATAGTAGTTGTTCATTTGTAGTGTATTGGATATAATATTTGCTTGGTGCATGCACAATTGCATATTACTGCAACAATAGTTTCTAGTTTTGCAAGCCACGTTTTAATTTTTGGTTATCTGATACAGTCTTCATTTTGCTGCTCCGTAGATATCAATTGAAATATTTTGAGTGCTGTACTGATTTTTTTCTGCTAATTTTTTTGTTCAAACATTCTATATCAATCCAATCACACATCCCTAACTATTATCTATTTATTTTCTTGTAGGCTTGTTTTGGCGATTGATCACACTGTAGAAATCAAATTCCAAGTGAAGTTGCCAAACAATTACCTATCTGCTGTTATTGCTTCCATGGTAAGCCATCAGAAGTATTTAATAATTTTGGGACCTCATTCATTTTCAAGAGAACACCACTTCAAAGTAGCTATTCTCTCTTTCATGATTCTAACTTCTAATTGTATGTCTGCATTACCAAGGCAACCAACGAGAACCTCCCACCAAATGTCGTTAGGCAGTTGGCTAAGGAACTGAAGAGTCTTGATGAGTCACCTCCAGAAGGGATTAAAGTTATTGTTAATGACGATGACTTCACCACCATTTTTGCTGATATTGAGGGACCTGGTAATGACATATCAAGATATGCTCTTGTGCTTGCTTTGCACCATTCTAGCACATTGTTCTGCTGCTTGCAGTGCATAATAGAACCCGTATTATTTTTCCTGTTGTACTTCTTACACCATATTCTGAAAATCTGAATCTTGACTTGGTGCAGCTGGAACTCCATATGAGAATGGAGTATTCCGTATGAAGCTATTGTTGTCTCGTGACTTCCCTCAGTCTCCTCCTAAAGGTAGCTATCCCTCAAAACTTTCAGTAATGTTCTTCTTTAGTTCTTCAAGTGAGGCCTTTGGTTGTAAGTCTTTGACCTTCCCTTTTGATTTGCAGGATTCTTCTTGACAAAAATTTTCCATCCAAACATAGCAACTAGTGGTGAAATATGTGTTAACACACTGAAGAAGGATTGGAATCCTAGCCTTGGATTAAGACATGTTCTGCTGGTAACCAGAATCATATTATTCCAGTAATGTTACTTTGTAAGCAGTTGCTGAGCTATGATTTATCTCAACAGCGAGTAAGAGTTCTTTCTTGGCATGTGTCAGGTAGTGAGATGCCTTCTGATAGAACCATTTCCTGAATCTGCCCTTAATGAGCAAGCTGGGAAATTGTTGCTCGAGAACTATGAGGAGTACGCACGGCATGCAAGGTCAGCTTTTAGCGTTGTAATATCAAACCTTGATTAGAGCTCTACTGGTCAAAGAATACCATATTAGGATTGCCACTGTAGCATGCTATGTTGTTTCACTTGCTAAAGTTTCATGTGGTTCTGTAATTAGTTACTGATTATTTCATGTTGCTTCATATCCAGGCTATATACTAGCATCCATGCACTTAAACCCAAGAATAAGACCAAGAGCGGGACTATTTCTGAATCAACCACAGCTCTAAATGTGGATCAGTCAAACAATGCTGTCAGCAAGAACACACCATTGGGTCCAGCAGCATTATCTACCTCCACTGCAAATAAAGCATTTGGCTCTAATTTGCAGGATCAGAATGCTGCTCCTTCTGATCCTGCCTTGGGAGCATCAGCAGTACCCAAGAAGGATGGGCTACATGCTGTGAAAGCTCCGGTTGAGAAGAAGAAGATTGATGCGAGGAAGAAGAGCTTGAAGAGACTATAAGTAAAACAGCCTTGGAAAAACTGAGGCTGTTAGTTGTAGCTAATAATCTAGATTTCTTCATAAGTTCCAGATCACCAGATGCATAGTAAAATCGATAATAATGTGGGGGCATCTGATGCAATATGAAACGGCGTTTGGTTTAAACAGAGAAGAATGTGTGTTGTGACTGTTGGTGTACCATACTGTCTGTGCAATATCAATTGTTCGGAAGAATACTTGTCTTTTCTGTCGTTGATTGCCCCTGTGAGCTCTTTTTGTTAGTGCTAATGTTTATGTATTATATCATGTAGTGGATTCATGTCTCCAGGGACCAGGAGTAGTTAGTTGTTCAGTGGTGCTGAAGCTTACATTCGCAATTAAGTTGACTGCTGAAATGAACCAATTGACTGTTGACACTACCTGTCTAAGATTCGTGCCATTTTGTGCAGTGTGACCAACAAGCTGCTGAAAGGCCTGACATGAGTCCCTATCATGATGATTTATTCAGCTATAAATCTCATCCTTCTGGAAGTAGGCCTGGGTTCTTCCATATTGGAAGCCATCATGAAGTTTTCAGGTAAGGTTCTTGTACCAAATCTCCTTTTTAACTGCAATTCTTGGGCCACCTCGATTCTTCAGCTACCACATACAGGACATCATACAGGACATCTACCAACACTCCTTTGTTCAAGCACTAACTCATGTCTACTAATTTCCTTGCAAGATTTGATTCGTGTTAAAATCATCTTTTCAAAGTACTTCTTCCACTTCATCTCTGTGAGTGAATTGCAATTTGCAAAAGCAAACTAGCCAGCCAAGCCCATCATGATCCACTGTCCAAAGTTCTCGTGACCCAAAGAGGATTCAGGAACTTTCACAGGCAGTTGCTGAGCACTGCATGCACTAGGCTTTACGCCTTTTTCGCTTTTGATTTCTTATCTGATTGATTACTTTGACCCGGAGAGTGAAAAATTCCGGATCAAATGGGACCCAAAGAAGAAAAGGAAAGCGTAGATGCTTAATGGCATTTGCAGTTTGGAACCAGGGGCGTTTTCCATCGTCGGTGACGTCTTTTGCTTTGCTCCGTAGACGCACGCAATCATCATGGCTTCGTCTGCAAGTGATCCAATCACTTGAATAAAGTCGAGGCGATTTCTGAGCCACCAACTTGGTGATTAAATTTTGGATTATCCAAAATGCTCATGTAAAAGATGGTATTGAAACGAGTCCAAATTCCACAAGATTATGATTATATATCGACGAAAGGAGAATCTCTAATGCCCACGTAGAGAGCAGAAAAAATCCGACCGTGTAGACTCGTTTTCTCTGAGAGGTCAGGTGGCATTTTTTAAATAATCTGATGAGGCGTTAAGGTTTGGTAAACTTCGTTTTAATTAGAGTTTAAAGAAAGGCCAGTTGGTGATTTTTTAAGACTAAACATCACTACATATTCGTGAGCTATACGTTAGTGTCTACTACCCCTCTGAGTCACACGGTTGAGCTGAAATTGAATAGACTTTTCTTGATGAAAAATAACAATTTTGCTCTAGACCAATTTTTTGTGTGGACGACATGATAAAGCAATTAAAAAATTTCCATTTGCAAGATGATGATTACAATAACATCTAAATTAATTAATGTATGAACCTCCTATATTTCCATAGTTTGACAGTCGGCACAGTGGGCAACATCAGGAGTTGGTGCTTCAGATTCCTTTTTTTTAAAAAAATTTACAAAAATAATTGCGTGCTGCGAAGTTAGTTTTTCCTATCTATAGTACTAATCAAATTATGAAACCTGTCACTTGCGATCTCATTCGACGAATGTCTGCTTCATATTTGCATGCATGCGACAACTACTGCGTGCTGTGGTTGTTTAATTAGGCCTGCATGTTACTCGTACTTAAGTACTCAATCCCAATATTATTATCTGGTTGGTTGATTTGATTAGTCAACCCTAGGAGGAGGATAAGGATTGATAGCCTCTGGAGATCTGGGTCTGCTGGTTTGTCATGGTCTATAGCACTTAGCAATTAAATACTACTTCGACACAGCACTCTGCAATAAATTTTCGTAAAGATATGCCACTTGTGAATTTCATTTCTCCATCTCGAAGTAGACCACCCATTGCATTAGGTAAGAGAAAATAATATCAATTGCAGTACAAATCAATTGCTACATATGCATCCTTTTTAAGTCAAGATGTACCGGATGATCCACTCGGTCAAAAACAACAATTACCAGCGGATTTTACCTATCAAAAGACATATCACTATCGATGTCCTACTAGTATATATGTCATCACTATCGACTAATAGTGCAAACGAGGTCGAGCGTGTCTACACTACCTTTAGATGTCAACATTTCGTACTGTCTAGGAAACGTCCAGCACTTATTAAAAATAATAAAACATTATTATGCTATTACCGTGTCGAAATTTTACTGGTGCCTTGACTCGCCCACACATGCTGGGATCGATGACCCCTGAATTTTTTGTTTTGGAGCTAGACGACTTGGAATTGCAAGCTTTGCAAGTCATAAAAAAAAACACGAAGATGGAAAGAACCACCCATGTTAGTGTTAGTGTGACACTACGAGAGAAGAAGAAACACCCAAAAAAACCAGCAAAAACAGCCAATGCTAACACATGCCGCACCCACATCAGAGAGAGGTCCTAAAAGCCAGGCAAGATCCTCCTCAGCACGTGCTTCCTCCGGTCCACGCAGCACTGTGCACGAAGTGGACCAGCCGCACCACGGCGACGACCCGAGGCCGCGCCACGTCAACCGGGGCCCCACCTGCCAAAGTGAGATGAGACGACTCGGACGAGACGACGCCGCGGCCGCGATAAATCCCCAATCATTGGAGGCAGTTATTACTCGGGCAAATATCACGTAATTTTGTACACTCATGAAAACAGAAAAAAAAAACTCCCTTCATACTATAATATAAGGATTTTAAATTTTTACTTACACTATTTAACCACTCATCTTATTAAAAAAATTTATACAAATATAAAAAATAAAAAGTTGTGCTTAAAGTACTTTGGATAATAAAGTAAATAAAAAAAATTCTAAATTTTTTTAAATAAGACGAGTGGTCAAACAATATAAGCAAAAACTCAAAATCCCTTATATTATAGGACGGAAGGAATACATTCTCATCAAATATTAAATCCAAACTTAATTCAATTTAAGAGAAAAAAAGATAAATTTTAGGCGTGTTTACTATCCATTTGAAATTTATCAAATAAAGAAAGTATGAACTTAATATTTGGTGAGAATATATTTCGCATATACATCTATCTATAATATTTTTTCATAAATTTAGAAAACTTAAATATAATTTCCACACTTTTTTAATACTTAACTCGTTATCGCTGTACATGTAACTCGTTATTAATCGTCCATCCAGCGCAGAGCATTTTTCGCATTTCTTTCTTCTTCCTTTATTTTTTTTTCTCCTGGGGGGGGGGGGGGGGGGGCGCCCACCTTTTCTACGAGTGCATGTTAGTCTACAGGAATGTGTACCGAGAAGTTTTTTTTTTCGTCGTCGGCTGGTGTCGATTATTCAAACTTGATGACATCAAGAGAATTTCCAGCTTAAAATATCTAAGCAAAAGTTAATGCCCTTATCTCATGCAATTTTTTCTCGTTACCTAGTTTTCCTACTACTATACTTTATTTATTATTATTATTAGAGGTGTTTAAGTAATTATCTGATATAATTTTTTCCTGCAGTTCCCAGGGAAAAAATTGAAAAAAAAAGAAGAAACTTAATTAGAGGTGTGATTCTAGAGTTTTTCATTTTCTTTTGTTTATTGGGTTTGTGGTGATCATTTTGTAATGATAGTGGTCAATGAGATTGGACAGTGTGTTTATATATGATTAAAGACATCATCAAGTTTAGAGTGAACTTGATGATGTCTTTAATGTAAAAAATTTAAAGACATATAATTTGGTGTACCATTAAAATTTAAAGACATAAAATTTAAAATAAATGGTACCATATATTTAATGCACCTCTAGCATTAGCTGATGTTTCAACTGTAAACTGCTATTACTCCTCTGTTACTTTTTCCTTTTTCTGAAACGTAGCGGAGCAGTTGAGTTGGACAGATGGTTGTTCCGACGGCGTCGTTGCGTGCCCGGGGTTCTCTTCTTAGCTGCGTCTGCGTTGCCAGCCAGCCTCATCTCCTTCCTCGCTTCCGTCCACTTCTCCACCACCTCTTCGCTCGCTGACTCGCTCTCGCGCTCGCACACATCGCTCTCTCTCTCTGCTGCTGCCGCGCCCCGCCGCCCGCGCTCCGAGCGGGGAGCATTGCGTTGCGTGGCTTGGATCCGGGGGTTTCGATCTGATCGAGGCGAAGGCGCGCGCTGCGCGGCGGATGGTGTGATCGGGGAGGCGGCGATCGATGCGGGGAGGTACGGTGCGGCGTGGAGGTGGGGTTGGGTTGCGGGCGCTGGTCGTCGTCGTCGTCGCCGCCGTCGCCGCCGCTGCATTGGTGGTGGCGCGCGCGGACACCGCCGCCGCTGATGGTAAGTTGGTTCGTGCTGACTTGTTTTTTTTTTTTTGTTCGGTTGGTGTCGATACGGGGAGGCGACTCGGATTCCTCGCTGCTCGTGCTGTTCGTGTGGTGCCGTGCGTGTTCGCGTGCGTGCGTGCGTGGGGTCCGTGGGTTTCGGTTTCGTCGAGATGAGCAGGGGGTGCAGGGCAGCAGGGGGATTGGTTCGTTCTCGTTGTGCTCCGCCGCTGCAGCTGCTTGCAAGTTTGCAACTGCTTCGAGACGAGCCCATGGTTCGTGTTGTTTTCGCTGTTATTTTTTTTTAGCCACTGCAATTAACTGTGCGTGGTGAGATTGTGTCGGTGGCGGCGCGGGCGTCGTGGGAATGGATCATCGGTTCTGTGAATTGGCCCGGTTCGACTCCATCGTTGGGATTGATTAGTTTTTGTCTTGAGTTCAGCACAAATGCCATTTGGCAAGGCGGTTGTGGCATGTTCTAATTCGGACTAATTGATGTTCTCTTGCTTGATAAAGCAATCTGGCTGTCCCTTTCGTCTGGGATAACGAAAGGAACTTTTGAGGCCTGTGATGATGTGGTGTCGTGTGCTTCATGTCTTATCATCCTCAATAGAAATGGGAGAAAGACTGAAAGAGATGGATTGTTCGCATTCTGGATTGGAGGAAACAGGATAACATGCAGGAGAAAACATTTGTATTGGCTATGCAAGTAATAGAAGAATGGACACCTTTAATTGCCATACTGATGAACAACTGAACATAATGAAGGGGGTAGGATATGATCATAGGAAGGGAATAATGTAAGTGATAGGTGTATATTGTTCTCATTGAGTCATTGTGATGCGCTCATTACTCAATTTAGTTAGGTTTATGTTCTAAAATCAGGGACTGAGCAATTTCTTTTCATGATGTGCACATGTTATTCCTGCAATTGTTCTTCATGTGTCCTGAAATTTGGGTGATTTTGTGGTCCTCGTGGACAGGTGCACACTGTTTTTCTTTGTAATAATGGCTTCTTTATGTTTCTCTTAACTTGTGTAGTCTCTGCTATAAATGGATTGTACATTTCACTGGGATCACCAAAACTTCCTGGATGGTCGGGGAATGGCGGAGACCCCTGCAGCGAGCTTTGGCAGGGTGTTGTATGCACCGGCTCAAGTATAACCTCAGTGTAGGTTCTTCTTTACGTTTTCTTTTATTTCATGGAAATCCTTTGTTTTGTTCTCATATTAACTCACCGTTTGTAGTACGATGAATGCTGCAAACTTGGGGGGTCAGCTTGGTGGCTTAGGGAACTTCACCTCCATCGTCACCATGTAAGGGTGTTGAAGTTGTAAAGTTTTTCCACAACCATCGTAGTGTCTGTCAAAACTAGAAGATTCTAGGATTTCTTTTTTGTCTGGTTGAATTAACTCTTTTTTATGTCCTGGTTAAATTTCTCATTGAATTATTTATATGTTTGATGTAGAAATCTTAGTAACAATAAAATTGGTGGAACTATACCAGAAGACCTACCGGTTACGTTGCAGCATATGTACGTACGATTGATCTTATCTATAGTTTATCAGTCTTTGGTATTATTTAATTGATCCTGAGATCTTTGCACTGGTACAGTTTTCTTTCAGCTAATCAGCTCACTGGAAGCATCCCAAATTCATTGGCAAAACTTAAAAATTTGGCAGACATGTACATTCTCTCTTCTTTCCGCAGAAAGTTTATATACAGGCTAGTTTGTGTTGTAAATCACATATATCATTTTCCTTGTTTTCCCAGGTCACTCAATGACAACCAACTAAATGGGCAACTGCCAGATGCTTTTGGTTCACTCACTGGACTTGTAAATTTGTAAGATACCATTTCTGTACGTTTTTATGCCTTGGTGTTTGGTTGTTGTCTTAGTTTGCTGATGGTCGGTTTCTTGCAGGGATATTTCTTCTAACAACTTGACTGGTGTGTTACCACCATCAATGAAAAATCTGTCATCTTTGACTACATTGTAAGTGTACACCTGGAGTATGTTTCAACTTAATTCCTATTACATTTCCTATGTTTCAACTTAATTCCTCATCTGTTATATCATAGGCACATGCAAGGCAATCGATTGTCTGGGACTCTTAACGTCTTGCAGGATCTCCCTCTTAAAGACTTGTATTCCCTCTCTTCTCCTTTATCACCATGTTCATTCAGTTTCTCTAGCATGTTATGATCTAAAAATTTGCAGGCATGCTAATTTTAGATTCTTTAATTTGGCTGATCTGTACATTTTTTTTTCCTAAAGCCTATGGTATCTTTAAAGAGTGCATGTGACTGCGGTATGATAATAACTTTTGGCTTCTATACAGTATAAAGTATACATTCTGTGCTTAACTTTGTTATGGAATCTTTAAAGATAACATATGGGACATACAGATCTACAGTGTTTGCAATCTATACACTGCAATTTCCATCACTGATGTCATACTTACTTATAAGTCCCTTCAGATTTGCACATAGGAATTAAGGTAGTCTATGAAATGACAATATGTTAATCATTATCATTCTATATTATTACTTTTTCTTAGATAAATTTAAGCTAACATCTAACTTCTCTGTTCTATGGTGTTTGGGGAATTTGGTGCATCCGTGCATGTAGACATGGGGTAGGAGATACATGGGAAAGGCAAACCATTTGTTAATGAAAATCCATTCATTTAAGCAATGACATAGCAGTAACAAAAGAAACAAAATGCATACAAGTTCATAATTGGCTTATATTTAGAATAAGGGCCTCATCGGATAGCTTGTTTGGCTGAGGCTTGGGCTTAGGCTTTTCAGCCAAACACAATGGGCCCGCAAGTAAGTTGGATCATCAGTGGTAGCTAATTCTGTGAACTCTCTAGTGGCTGTACACAGAAGATAAAAATCACAATACCACAAACTAGGAGATACAAGCACCAGACACAGAAGATCCCTCATCCAGCAAATTAATCAATTAAGCCAACCGATGGAATGGCTTTGCCTGAATTGAAAAAGGCTTATTTGGCTGATCAGCCAAAGAATATACTTACCGATGAGGACCTAAAACTGAAAAGACTAAACTGACTTGTAGCAGAAATCAGAGAGAGTAGGTGGAGACAGTGTCTTTACAAAAACCATTAACTGAATGTTTCACTTGAAAAACCAATGCTTCCCTTTTTACTATTGTTCTGATAAGCACTCCCTAGCAATGCTACTTCAATACCTTGACCATTTTTGTTCAAACAACTATGTTCTTATTGAATAGTTGATCTTATATCCTTTAACATGTTTACTCTGATCAGGAATATAGAGAATAATTTGTTTTCTGGACCGGTGCCTCCAAAGTTGCAGAGCATACCAAACTTCAAGTAAGATTTTTTTTCTTGTATTCAATTTCCTTTTGATGTCAGCCAGTTCAATCATAATCATTATCTTGTCTACCTTGACGTTATTTTATCTAATACAAGCTAAAAAAACTAATCACAACAATTCTGTATGGCTTGTTAAGTGACTAACATTGTACAAATGCAGAAAGGATGGGAATCCATTTAATACCAGTATAGCTCCTTCTGCATCACCACCATCAACACCCGGAGGGCCAGCACCAACTCCAACACCAACGAGACCAGCACCAAGTCCGTCACCAACAGGACCTCCAACACCATCACCAACCAATCCAAATCTAGCACCATCACCACCACCTCCATCCTCTTCAGCCCCTCCACCATCTAGAACACCCTCAAACTCTTCTGATGGGCCAACTACTCGAGACAACATTTCATCATCTAAGAAACAGAATTCATCAACCCTCAAAATTGTCGGATTTGTTTTTCTTGGAGTAGTGCTGTTCATAGTTACAGTCCTGCTGGTGATATTTTGTTTGTCCAAGTACCAAGAGAGAAGGTCAAGGTATGATTATAACAGAAGTCAATTGGCAAGGGTGCATCATACAGTTGAACACAGAATCAACCCGTCTATAGTGCAACCAAGGGAAGATGCTAAAAAAGGTAACTTATGTTGAATTCCCAGTAGCATAATATAGATTTCAGTTACTTTTGGCATTCATATGAAGTGTTATTTGACATGTTCAGATCAGCAAAGTTTGGCAGCTGTCCCTAAGAAGCCTCTTGAAAGCCAAAGAGAACACATAATTGATTTGGAGCACCCAAATAATTTGGCGCGCACAAATTCAGAACTTTTTGCAGTTGATCCACCACCCCCACCACCCCCTCCTTTCCTGTCACCATTCCCTGTTGAAAAAGTTACTGTAAATCCTGTTGTTCCTCCAGAAAAGAGATACATATCTCCACCAAGGATAAATAAACCAACTTCTGCCACTTCATTCTCTGTGGCATCTCTTCAGCAATATACAAGCAGTTTCAGAGAGGAGAATTTGATAAGAAAGAGTAGACTAGGAAAGGTATACCTAGCAGAGTTTCCTGAAGGAAAGGTATGTGCTAACCACTAAGTATTACCTATCCTAATGAGAAGTGTGATGCATTATATTCAGTGTGCAGTTAAAATATTAACCATGATTCCTGCTATTCTGTGTAGTTTTTGGAAGTAATGAAGATTGACAATACTAATGGAAGAATATCAGTAGATGAATTTCTAGACCTGGTTCAGCTTGTCTCGGATATCAGGCATCCTAACATCCATGAGTTAGTTGGATATTGTGCTGAATATGGGCAGCGGTTACTTGTGTACAATCACTTTAGTACAAAAACACTAGATGATGCACTTCATGATAGAGAGGGAGTTGATAGTACACTCTCATGGAATGCTCGCCTCCAGGTTGCTCTTGGTTCAGGAAAAGCCTTAGAGTGAGTAAAATTATGGTTCTATGTTTAATGTAATCCATGTATGGCTTTCATTTTTTAAATATGCAACCTTTGTACTTCCTTTCCTGCAGGTATCTCCATGAAAGCTTCCAGCCTCCAATTGTGCATCAGAACTTTGAACCGGCTAATGTACTCCTTGATAATAAATTTTCAGTGCGTGTTGCTGAATGTGGACTAGAAAAATTGATGGCATCAAGTTCTGTCACTCAGGTAAGATACAATATGTGTGATAAGTTGTTCCATGTTTTATTGAAGTGCTGAAGTTGCCATAGCTGAAGCATTTAAATTTAGAACATGTAAAGAGTGATTTACATTTTATGATCCTTGAGGAGGTACCAAGAGGTCCTTAGGTGTGACTAAGCTTATTGGGAATTTCCTTAAATAAACCTTACTAGAGAATACTTCTCTACCCGTTGGTTGGAAATAATTAAATTTTGATTCACTGGCAGTTACTTTTACTATGCTGCTAGACTAGTTGATGCCATGCTTTGTTGTTTGATCACAAATGAGTAGATTTAGCTAATTTAATTTTGCCATGCAGTGAAGGAATCATCTTGTTATGTTGATGGAAATGACAACTGGTGCACTTACAGCTTGTATGTTCTTGTTCCAGTTGGCAGATCGGATGCATTCACTGTTAAACTATGAACCACCCGAATTCCGGGAATCTGGGATAGTTGCAGAACAAGGTGATGTTTATAGTTTTGGAGTAGTGATGCTAGAAATTCTTACTGGGCGTAAACCATACGACAGGTAAGAAAAATTTAAACTCTCATGCTCTCATGTTTGATCAGGAGTTCAAGAGCTGTCCCTAATTGTTTTAGATCAAAATTTTAATGTGAAACGAGGAAAGAACTATTTGATTAACATGCCTGTTTTATCCACAAAAAAAATTTCAGTTCACTCCCACGTGCTGAGCAACATCTTGTTAGATGGGCCAATTCTCAGCTTCATGACATAGAATCACTGTCCAAGATGGTGGACCCTTCTATACAAGGGCAATGTTCTGAGAAAGCACTGTCACGATTTGCTGACATAATCAGCGGGTGTATCCGGGTAATTGATGTGTATTTTCTTCATTCGTACTGGAACTGCATTTGCAAGCATACTAGTATTACGCATGCACATGTTCCGATGCTTTACATTCTTTGCACAAAGTGTTTTTTAGTACTATGGATCATGTGCAAAATCTGAAACTTTCCTAATGGAGCAGGAACCACAATTCCGGCCACCAATGTCTGAAGTTGTCCAAGACCTAGCTAGAATGATAAATGAAACTGGTGAGGAATCGGAGTAACACAAAACAAAAATCAAGGGCATACAGATCTCGAGCGCCTGCCGAGTTACCTGTAGATACTGGGAGGAAATTCTTTCGGCACATTCTGGGGAGAATTCTGGCAAAGAAAATTATTTTCCCTAGAGCAGTACTATACACTAACACCATAACGTGTGTCAACTTGGAGCCACATTTACACAGGAAAGGATACTGGAGGTACAGCCAACATGTACTTAGTTGTTGCAAAATTGAAATTGATGTATTCTTTTGCAGACATGATATCATATCATTACACCTTCTTGTAACCAGCATTCATGATTTGGTTCAATTTTGTGCCATAGGGCTACTTTCTTGCTTGTGTTTCATGTTCTGTATATCGTCTGTAGACCTGGGGAAAAAGTGGCCGGGCCTTCATATTCTGTAATGATCTGTTTTATTTGCTGCAAGATCAGAAGTTTATGTTGGATTCAGGAATCTGGACACTGGGAAAATCTCTGGCTAAGAGTAGGCTAGTGTCGTGGACCTGAGCTATGGGCCGAGCTGGGCTGGCAAAAGGTTCGTTATGGGCTTGTGGAAGTTAATTACGGTCCATTTCTGACCTTGCAAAGGTATTACTGGGGGGAATAAGTTCACTTGAGGTCCCTTAACTTGTCAAGGAATTCGATTTTTATTATTCAACCGAAAAACCAGATACAACGGGTCCCTCAACTATTAAAAATGGTGCAAAGCAGATCTCTCAGCCGTTTTGTTAGTGGTTTTGGCTGATGTGGTGTCCACGTGGCCGGTTTAACTTGGTCCTCGTCCTATATGATGGTGACATGACACTAGAAGCAAAATATAAAAATAAAAACAAAAATGTAGGGCTCACATGTCAGTCGGACAAAAGGAAAAAACAGTGGGACATCCTCTCTATCTACGGACGACGGGAGAGGAGCGATCGGCCGACGCCTCCTTCTCTCTCTCCCTCCCGGCCATCCCGGCCGGCCTCCCTGCCTCCTCCCTCCCCGCCCACCTCGCCAGCCGCTGCGCGCCGCTCCATCTTCTCCCGTCTCCCTTCGGCGTAGGTGCACGCGGCCGCGTATTTCGCCGCGATCTCTGATCAGATCCGGCGCCTCGTCTCGTCTCGCCGCCGATCGCCATGACCCAACCTTGGCGCCCGTTCGTCGCCGACATCTCGGCGGTTGCAATGGCCGATGTCGACGATGACGACCCACCTGGGGCGCGCGTGCCCGCCTGGCTGCCCGCTGCGCGCTACTTCCCGGTCGCCGGCGACCAACCGGACCGGTTATTCCGGAACGTGTTCCGCCTCTATGGCGTTGGCAACGTCATCCGCTTCCTGCTGGCCGCCGGCGGGGACCCGGGGACACGGCGCGACGCCGTGGCGTCGGTCGCCTACGAGGCCAACGCGCGGGCCGCCGACCCCGTGCGCGGCGTTGGACCTCGAGCGGCAGCTCGACTGCCTGAAGGGCTGAAGGCCGACCTCGCCACCGCGCAGAGCAAGCTCGCGCTGTACCGCCGCTGATACGCCCAGCCGCCGAGGCCGCTACCGCTGCCACCGCCGGCACCCTACGCGCTCGACCGAGCTCGCGCCCTTAACTAGTTCTGCATTGGATGCTGCGGCGACGTCAACGGAGCGGCATGAGGAGGGTCGCGCTTTGATCAGATAAGATGCTTCATGCTTCGCCGCCGGCCTTGTGCCAACGAAAGAAAGCCTGAAATTCAACGTACTGTTGCAATTATTAGCCCCTGAATTCAGAGTTTAGTTTATTGTTGGTTATCTCCAGATTGCATTAACAGCAAATTACTAGTGCGTCTGCATGCGTCTCCAGATTGCTGCTCTGTGTGTCCCCTGAATAATACGCGGCCGCGTGCACCTGCGCCGAAGGGAGACGAGAGAAGATGGAGCGGCGTGCGGCGGCCGGCGAGGTGGGCGAGGAGGGAGGAGGCACGGAGGCCCGCAATGGCTGGGACCCACTTTTTTTCCTTTTGTTTGACTGACATGTGGGCCCCATATTTTTGTTTTTATTTTTATATTTTGCTTGTAGTGCCATGTCACCGCCACGTAGGACGAGGATAAGTCAAACTGGCCATGTAGGTGCCACATCAGCCAAAACCACCATCAAAACCGCTGACGGACCTGCTTTGCACCGATTTTAATAGTTGAGGGATTCATTGTATCTGGTTTTCCGGTTGAAGGATGAAAATCGGATTCCTTGATAAGTTAAGAGACCTCAAGTGAACTTATTCCTTACTGGGTTGGCCACTCGGCCTGGATTAGGCTTAGCCGCTTAGGGTGTGTTTGGTTGCTTGCATACCCTCATCTTGGCCCATCTCTTCCATCCAGGCTGAGTTTGGCCTGGTTCAGGAGATGCACTTACAGTTGTTTGGTTGTTTGCATCAGTTTAGCCTGGCTAGCATGAGATTCTGTTTCGTTGATTGCATGAAATATACACTTTGGATTAAGTTTGGAATACATTTTGTTTGGTTGGTTGCATTGGATACCTTTTCTTTTTATATACCACTTAGAAATTTTCAGATGAAAATTCTTGCAATTTGGACAAGATGTTTTTTTTTCTATATCAATATTTTCAATGTTAAATTCATCATATGAGAAAATTTTAAAATCAATCCATTAATTAGTATATTTGATATCGAAGTTCCCAGCAACGCTTAAACAAAAATTGTCAAATGAGCTTGCACACTTTGCACAGTAAATCAAATATATCTGTTAGTGCTAATGGACGTTCTCGGAGGAAAAAAAAAACGAAACGAAAAGGAAAAAAACAAAAGAAAAAAAAAGAGAGAAAGAGAGGTCGCGGAAGAGCTTGTCACCGCCGGTAGCTTGCTGGTCGTGCTGCACGGCCGTGAGCCTGTTCGATGGCGTCGATGCGGTCGGGTCCGGTTCGGAATATATAATAACCATGTGAAACCTCGCGTATTGCTATGAAAATTTAGTATGATAATAATAAAAAAATAACGTGTAAAATAGCTAGATAGCACCAGTAAATTAATGTGGTTTATGATAATTTAGATTTAAATAGTTTGCAGAATGGTGATTCAAACGTAAAAAGTAAGGTGATATGACTTTATGAAAGAAGAAAAGTAGAGAGATAGTTTGGACCGTAGATTAATTATCTAAAGGCTAAAAATAATTGATGTGATATGACTTAATTAGAGGAAAAAATGAGAAAGATAATTTGGACCATAGATTAATCATTTAAGCACTAAGTGAGGATGAACTATATAAGTATATAGTATATCATAAAACATAATAATAAAGATATACATTGAAACATTATGTGAATTATGTTGGATGATAATTTAACATGTTTGTATTTGAAAATCTCTTAAATTATAAAACTATAAAGATATAGCATGTTTGCATGATGTTTAAATGTGATGATTGTTAGTGGATGATGATATGGTATCTTGTTAATTAGTGGATGATGATGTGACATCTTATTAGTGGATGATGATGTGGCATCTTTGCATGTTAAGCTTAAGGAGTTAGTGGGGGATAACTTTATAGTAAGATAGGATTAGCTATAAATACGAATACCCGCATCAAATCTAGACATGAAGTCAGGTGAGTTGGTTCCATCACAAAGAACTTAACCAGTTGAGCTCGCTCATCTTGCGTATTCTTTTCTATTAATAGGGTTTATCTTATATTGTTTTGCGGGGATAGGGTTTGTATTCCTAAGGCCTAATACAGATGTCAGCATATTTAATATGTTCGAACTTGATCTGCTCCTCGAACAATTCCTGGGTTTCCGACATCCGCGGCGTCCTAACTGTCCCGGTCATCTCCCAGTTTCTTCTTATTTGGGAAGCGGTGTCT
Organism: Oryza meridionalis; assembly: GCA_000338895.3. NCBI lineage: Eukaryota > Viridiplantae > Streptophyta > Magnoliopsida > Poales > Poaceae > Oryza > Oryza meridionalis. The sequence continues at coordinate 27,638,726 of CM002529.2, forward strand.
CACATCCAGCTCTCGCCGGGTGTCGAGGATCGTCTTGTTTGGCGTTGGACGAGTGACAAGCGCTACTCTGCGCGTTCGGCTTACCAGATGTGCTTCTATGGCCAGCACTCCTTTGCTTGTGCTGATCTTCTCTGGCACGCTAAGGGTCCTGCTAAATGCAAGTTCTTCCTCTGGTTTGCTTTTCAGCGACGCTGCTGGACGGCAGATCTCCTCTAGAAGCACGGCATTGATAGTCACTCGGTCTGCCCCTTTTACGCTCAAGAGCTTGAGACGACGAACCACATCCTTCTCGATTGCGTGTTCGCTCGGCAGGTCTGGCTCCGTGTGTTGTCGTCTCCTGGTTGGGCTGCCCTCTCTCCCTCCTGTGGTAGCTATCTCCAGGTTTGGTGGCCTTCGTCCAGGGCATGCTTGTCTGAGCATCTTCGTCACGGCTTCGATTCTCTGATCCTCTTGGTCTCCTGGTAATTGTGGAAGGAACGGAACTCCAGGATTTTTGACTCTGCGTTATCTTCGGTCTCGGAGGTCCTTCAGTCCATCCGCTCAGCGGGCCATCTTTGGTCGTTAGCTGGCATTGCTAATTTGGGGTTTTATTGGGAGAGTAGTGGGCTCTGCCCCCTTCCAGCTGGTTGGAGTCGTACTTTCCGAGTCTTTTTCCTTTGGTCTTTTATTTCCCTCCTCTCTTGGCATAAGTCGGTCTGGCTTAATGCATTGTGTAACGAATATTTTTATCTTCTAATATATTGACGTGCAACCTTTTTGCGCGTTCGAGAAAAAAACTTGATCTGCTCCTACAGGAACTGAACTCGTCATAATGTTTTCTCCCCCGAGATTCATGTGTTCCAAATAATGTCTAACTATGAAGGTTTGTACTACTACTTTGGATCGTGGGGCAGAAGCATGGCCAACAATCCTCTACCCGTGTCCTTCCCCCACACCATACCCTGGTTGTTAATTGTGATGTTTATGGCTATCATACAATTTATAACTTATTTTTGTTAGATTCGATCTAAATGTCATTACTTGGTGTACAAATATTTCGGAACGTGCTTGTCAAGATGCACCCTTTCTTGTTAGGTTAATTTTGCATTCCTTTTCTTTTTTAAATTATTATATTGGACTTCCACTATACCTTTTCTTTTCAGATTACATGAAAGATGCACATGCACCACAATGTGCAGGCACCACACTTTAGTACTTTACACAGACGCGATATACGTTTCTCTTGTACTCAGATATGAATTCGGCTGGTAGAAATTGTTTTAAATGTGTTCAGTCTTGGCTACACACCTGTGTTTAGAGCTTCAAATCGTTTCCTCTTGAACCTCAACCAATATACCTAAGGCAGTTCATACAACAATCCAAAACTTAATTGATGCAGAATTTAAAAGGCAGTAAATGATTTTCTATGAAAAACTCTCTTGGAACTACTCCAATTTCGTGCGAGACTGATCGACATGCTCAACCTGAAAACTGAACCACCCTGTAACTTCACAACCACGAGAGCTAGCTGTAAACTGCTTCAGGACAGTGACAAGCCTTCCTCTCTCCAGCCACAAAAAAATCGCCAAATGCATGGTGATCACACGAGTCTGTGAAGAGAATTGTTGTGACGTCGGTTTTAGATCTAGAAGAACAGTTGATCTGATCATGCCATGTGGTTGGCCACAGCTTGTTGCATATAGTATCTTCCGTTTTAATGATGTTGGATGGATGCTTAGGCATGGGACCGATCGATACATGATATATGGACCCTTCGATTGATTTTCCCCTTGTTTTTTAATTTATCTTTGCAATAATCTCTAGAATTGATGAGAATTGTTTATGCCGGTTTCTGTGGCTCTCCTTGTTTGGTAGAAAAGCATTGTTTGGGGTTGGTTGTATTAAGATGTGTTGTGCCATGGAACCATTCGATGGTATGTTGGTATTATTACCACATGTGTGTGTTCATGTTGTTTTGGTTTTGTGGTTGCTGGTGATTTGCGTCGAGATTATTTGAGTAGTATGTAGCTAGGTTTGCTTCGTGCAGCTGTGTGATCCACCTATCCATGTTAAGAGACTGATAAATACTGCCTCTGTACCTCTGCCTCTGCATTCTTTAGATTTTGGAACAACACAATCATCTAGAATCTTTTGGAGGTCCTGTCTGCGAGGATCTGGAATATAACCTTATTGGTTTTGTGTTTGCTTGTTAATTAACCCTATATCTGACTAGGTGTGTGTCTTTCTCCGATCAATAAAATGGTGGATATATTAATGCAACAAAAATCTCCGAGCTTCTAAACGGCTAATGGTGTAATTTTCACAAAAAACATTATATGTGAATTTGTTTTTAAACATTATTTTTATTTTATAATAGCTAATCCAATCATTTGTACCCCCGAAAAGTTACCATGAGGTTATCCATTTACTACATCCGTCTCAAAATAAGTGTAGCCGTGAGTATTCATGTTCAATGTTTGATTGTCCTTCTTATTTGAAAATTTTATAAAATTTTTTTAAAAAAATAATCATATATAAAGTACTATTCATATTTTATAATCTAATAATAATAAATAATAATTATAAAAAAATTCAAATAAGACAAACGGTTAAGCGTTAAATATGAATAGTGCAAAACTCTTACTCCCTCCATTCCATAATATAAGAAGTTTTAGAGTTAGATACGGTTATAAGAAAGTAGGTAGAAGTGAATGGTGTAAGGTTGTGATTGAATGAGTAGTGAAGGTAGGTGGAAAAAGTGAATGGTGGAGGGTTATGATTGTTGGATAGAGAATGTTGGTGGAGAAGTTTTAATATTTTAGGATAAACTCTGAGAGCTAAAAATTGCTATATTTTGTGAGCTAGCAGCAGTCAAATCCACATCTTTGATCTTCGTACAGTAATGCAGTTTACGAGCCCGGCGACTCGCGCGCGTACGTGTGACCGCTCGTGCCGTGGACGGCAGCGCGCCGCTCGCTCTACGTATACCCTGCGCGCCACACACACCGTCGTGTGGTCGCTCCTTTTTCTCGGGCCCCGGGGCGCGATCGAGCGGGCGCGCGGTAGCTTCGAGAAGCAAAGCAAAGCAAAGCACCTGAATCACCTGATGTCCAGAGAACCCACGACGCGCGCGATGGCGATGCGGTGTCGATCTCCCACGGTGGCCTACCGATCGATCAACACAACGCACATCGCCCACCACACCACACCGCGCGCGCGCGCGAGGGCCACACGCACGCGGACGCGGTGATGCGTGAGACGACGCGCGCGCGCGCGCGCGCGCTAGCTCACACGGCACGGCAACGGCAGCGAATCTCTTCGCGGCTCGCGGGACGGGACGCGTCGCCCCCCGGCGATCTGATCGCCAACCAACCCAACCCGCCACGCCCACGCCGCACACGCACAGTCTTCCCCTCGCGCGCGCCCGCGGCTTGGCTCGCAGCGCACGTACGTACGTGGCCACCCGCGCTCTCGCGTCGTCGTTGATAGACAGGGCGCGCGCGGCGCTAACACCGGCCACGCCGTCATCGCGGTGATCAAGCAGCACACATGTTTGATTCTTTCTGATTTGGATACGTATTTTATCTTGGTTTTCGTTTTCCAAACCGTTAAACACTCAAACAGTGCATTTCATGAGAAAACTATTTATAAAAAAATTGCTTTTAAAAATATCATATTAATATATTTTTTAATTATGTAATAAATAAAGTGTTTTCTTATCCTAACTTTATCTTTAGTCTTTTGAACAATACTTCGGTGTTCACTATTAATAGTATATTATATTAATATTATCAGTAGAAATTTTCTGAACCGTTCGTCATTAAGGGTATATTAGTAATTTACTAATACAATGATTAAGGATAATTTTGCCATTTACATTTTTTTCCACCTAGATCGATATGTGGTCATTCATTTTGCTGGCATTACTCATATTCCATCGGAAAAGAAAAAAAGGGAGAAAAAAGTTTTAGTCACTGCTAAATGTTTATTGTATCCCTTCACAACTACTTTTTTCACAATAAGATCTCTCCATATTTATACTCCCGCTAACAGGGATGGTAGTACAAATAGATCTAACCTTTAAATTAAATGAGATTAACTATTCAGATTACTTTCTACTATCAGTAGATAGCATTGTAGTGGGGAAGCTTAAGATGGATTCTGGGAAACAGCTGGTTGGTAGCCAGTTTTTCAGAATATGGAAAAGCTGAATTTCCCAGCTTATGGTTTTTAATTAGTTTATTTTCTGGATTCTACAACTGCACCTCCTCAAAATTTAAATCGGGAGTTTCTGATTTTGCAAAAACCGCAGCGGCTAGAACCTCCCCAGACATGCCATTAGACGTTTTGGGTAAGCGCCGTGTGTAAACCAAACGGTGGCTACGACTATTCTACGGCCACTTCTTTAAAGTAATCAACAGCTGGGTCTCTCGAAGCGTGGCGCGGTGTCGCCTATCTCCACCCCTCAACGAAAGTAGTGTGGTGGACTAGGATATTTTTCTCTCCGTTGATGGTGGGTTGCTTTACCGCAACGTAACCACGAGATAGTCACAGCGATTTATACCCACAATGTGGTCATCAACCAATACGGATCGATCTCCTTCTCATACCATGAGTATATAATATTCTATGATTGTGACCATATTATAAAATTGCAAGGACAGGAGAGGATGACGAGTACCAGACACCAGTGGTGGCAACGTACGACGTTCATGTTGGCATAAACATAAACAAACGAGGGGACTAGATTCGATCGATCGCCAAATCTTTTAACAGCTCCTCAGCAACAAGCTGAACCCCAAGCATATCGTTCTCTCTAGCCACAGCAATATTTTTAGTATACTAAACCGCAATTTGCAGTGCGACGAGAAGGGGATGGAAGGATTTTTTAATTTGATCCTAATATAACACCGTGCGTCTAGAATCGTCAAAGGCTAAACAAACACACAAGTGGCAGATCAAAATTTCAAACAATTAACTCCATACCCCCAACTAGGAGTTAAACAAATCCAACCCCAACCGAAAGGAAACAGCAATTCATCGATCAGCTCCCATCCAGGACAGGCGAAAGAAAAAGACGAATTAAACACCAGAAACAATAACCAATCGTGACAACAAAAACAAAACCACGACCAGGGAGGAAGTGACCGGCCGGTGGGCGCTGAATTCGACCCGGGACGATACGAGGTTTGTGTGGCCACCAACGCCTCTACGATCTCCCAACGAGCGGCTCCAATTAACCAATTTTAGGACATTAGCCCCCCATAACCACTTGTGTCAATGTGTGTGCCTGATTTGATCTTGCTAATAAAGTATCCCAACTCCTCCATGGAAATCCCTCCAAGTGTCAACCACCCATCGATCCACCGATCCAACGGTGTACGTTTATGTGTGTGTGACAGCCACAGCGACGTTGCGAATTCTGTTTCCCTACGAAATTTTTTTCGTCGTCACATTCCGTTTTCCATCATTCCATGTACGCCGCTGCTGCACGTGTGATGAGAGAAAAATTACTACACTGTTGGTCCTAAAATATAAGTATTTTTAATATGTTACTTTGACCAACAATGCTTATAAAAGTAAAATATTTTAAATGAAAAGAGTTACATATTATGATAGTTTGTTTAATGATAAATCGTAATATCAATTTATATGATCAATTTTTTTATTGTTTTGCTAATAATAGTCAAAATTAAAAAAATTCGATATATCAATGTACTAAAAATGCTTATATTTTAGGACGGATGGATTTTTTTCTCTTTGTGTGTGTGTGAGGCGGTGAGCTCCAGCTCGCCGCGCGCTTTAAATACGCGCGCCGCGCCAGCGGGGTGGTTAGGCATCGTCACGGCGCGCGACGCGATCGGAGAGGAGAGAGAGAGAGAGAGAGAGAGAGAGAGAGAGCTCGTGTGGTGAGGGATGGGTGGCGAGGCGGAGCGGTGCGCGCTCTGTGGCGCGGCGGCGGCGGTGCACTGCGAGGCGGACGCGGCGTTCCTGTGCGCGGCGTGCGACGCCAAGGTGCACGGGGCGAACTTCCTGGCGTCGCGGCACCACCGGAGGCGGGTGGCGCCCGGGGCGGAGGTGGCGGTGGCGGTGGTGGAGGATGAGATGGGGTATGAGTCAGGGGCGTCGAGCACGTCGTGCGTGTCGACGGCCGACTCCGACGTTGCGGCGTCGGCGGCGGCGAGGCGGGGGAGGAGGAGGAGGCCGAGGGCGGCGGCGCGGCCCCGCGCGGAGGTGGTTCTCGAGGGGTGGGGCAAGCGGATGGGCCTCGCGGCGGGGGCTGCTCGGCGGCGCGCCGCGGCGGCCGGGCGCGCGCTCCGGGCGTGCGGCGGGGACGTCGCCGCCGCGCGCGTCCCGCTCCGCGTCGCCATGGCGGCCGCGCTGTGGTGGGAGGTGGCGGCCCACCGCGTCTCCGGCCAGGCCGACGCGCTGCGGCGGCTGGAGGCGTGCGCGCACGTGCCGGCGAGGCTGCTCACGGCGGTGGCGTCGTCGATGGCCCGCGCGCGCGCCAGGCGGCGCGCCGCCGTGGACAACGAGGAGGGCTGGGACGAGTGCTCGTGTTCTGAAGCGCCAAACACCTTGGGTGACCCACATGTCAATGACACAGCTCGTCAGAAATGATACTTATGCAGAGGCTTTGTTTTATCTCTTTTTTTCTCTCATTACAAAGAGTGTTAAGTAGAGCTAAATCTTGTGATTAGCCTCTCAAGAATATTGGTGTGGTTAGAATCTATAAAAGACTATTAGTAGATTTTCTTTCCTTTTCTGTTTGAAAAAAAGGAGATGGCTACCAATGCTGTAACTCCAAATATGTGATTAGATGATAGTGCTATAGGGAACCATACATTGGTCTAATTAATTATTGGTGATTTGATTAGACTTGTGAACAAATTTGTGGCACACATCATTCACATGCTGTTTGGTCGTGTGGGGGAAAATATCTGGAGTTGTGGATCATAGCACATGCACACAGAATAACAGAAAGTCATAAACTGTTTGCAAAGTTTAATGTTGTGGAGTCAGAGATCAGCATGCAGCCTCAGTGGCTTATGTCATCATGCAGAAGTTAGCAATGGGTGACTTTAATTTGAGATTAATTCAGAAGCTTACAGTTTGCACTACCTTGTGTAATTTGAGATTTGACATTTTTATATTTGCCTCCTGTATTGGATATCAGAGCATGATAGATTGATAGGGTTGATGACTTGAAGTTAAAAGAGGAGTTTGTTGTACATATTTTCTCACACTTCCAGCTCCTAGAAATCTTTTTCAAATAAAAGGAATACACAATACACAAATCTTATTATTATTATTATTATTATTATTATTATTATTATTATATAGTGAAAGCAGCAAGCTTTCTTACACGAGGACGTGCCACATCATCAAAAATGTATTAGCCGTCAGATAAAGAGTTCGAATAAATAATGGCCATTGGATCGAAAGAGTGCATGTATTAAAAAAGTCACAAAAATTACAAATGGGCTAAACATATGAAAATTTTCAAAGGTTTTTGTATCTCCTCCTAAGCATATGATACATACACAGAAAAAGGGAACAAAGAGAAGAAAGAGGAGACTTATAGTGATGGCAAAATTTACTACAGGACATCTAAAAAATGTGTAATTAGCTAGGGGACATCGGAAGAACGTGCATTTGCTGTAGGGCATCGCAAAAAACTGGTAATTAGATGCTGAACACCCGTGTCATTATTTTATTATTTTTAGAGAAATAGGAGAGAGAAACGATCATTTAAGACAAATTTGCCCTTAGCTCAACTGAATCCATGTGGGCCCCCCAAGTAAGCCCCTCTCTCTCTCCCCCTGCACAGCGCTGCGTCCTCCAGCCGGAACACGCCGGCGGTGGCGTCAGGTCCAGCAGGCTCTTCGCCATGCAATTAGGACTCATGTCGTGGCGTCGTGCGGCGAGCTGGCGACGGCCGAGGGGAACTCGAGTGGGTCGGCGCACGATGTTGCGGAGCGTCGCCTCGTTGGTGGCGCCGACGAACAGTGTGCGGCCGCAGAGCAACTCGTAGAGGAACATGCCGTACGACTACTGGTCCATGCCAGTGCCGTGCCCGCCGCCGCGTGCCACCTCCGGCGCCACGTACTCGTGCCTGCAGACGAACGAGCTCGACCGTGTGTGCACTAGCTGCACTGCGATGCCCATCATGTGCAGATACTCGAGCACGAGGAGCACATCGGCGGCGTAGAACCTGGCGAACGCAACTGGGAATCGGCGGCCGGGCATGCGGTGGCGGAGTGAGTGGGGGAGTAGTTCTGGCCGGCGTCGAAGTCGTCGAACATGGCGGGCAGGAAAGGGTGGTCGACAACATTCATGGCGTACTCGCGTAAGGACGGCGAGCCGCCGTGTTCTCCTTCGGGCGATGTCCCCGGTGCCGACGCAACGGGCGAGGGTGAAGTCCCGCGGGCGGAGCGGTGCAGCGGCGACGCGGATGGGCTCCCAGGCGAGGTCTCGGCCGCGTGGTGTGGGTGTGTCAGAGAGCAGGTGGGCGTGGCCGTGTCGAGCGAGAAAATGAAGGAGCTGCAAGCGACACCCCCCGTGCTACTGCTGCTGCTACGTACTGATGCTTGAGCTGGGCATGGAGGCAGTGTGCATGTCGTGGTAGGCCTGCGCGCGACAACGCAGTGCCACCCCAGCGGTGGCGCTGCACCGGGCCCGCGCCTCGCCGCGCCATCGCCGACGCTCTTCCTCTCCCCTAGGCTCGCTTGAATAAGAGAGCAGAAATAGAAAGAGAGAGAATGAGAGAGAGAGAGAGAAAAGAATAAGGAAGAAGGAGTAGAGAAGGATAGAGATTACAGAAAAACAAAAAGGAAAAAAAATTCTAAGGGTAGAACCGTATTTACACAGTTGTTTCTCTCTCTAATTTCTCCGGATATAATAAAATAATCCCGCGGGTGTCCAGCAGCTAATTACCAAGTTTTTGCGGTGCCCTATAGCAGATTCGCGTTTTTGTGATGTCTCACAGCTAATTACACGTTTTTTGGATGTTCTGTAGCAAATTTTGTCTATAGTGATTCCTCTTATAAATATATAGTACAACTTAGCTATATTTATAATTGGCTAGGACAATACTCCCTCAGTCCCCTAATATAAGGGATTTTGACATTTTGCTTGCACTGTTTGACTATTCGTCTTATTAAAAAAATGTGCAAATATAAAAAACGAAAAGTTATGCTTAAAGTACTTTGGATAATAAAGTAAGTCACAAATAAAATAAATAATAATTCCAAAATGTTTGAATAAGACGAATGGTCAAACAGTGCAAGCAAAATGTTAAAATCCCTTATATTAGAGGATGAAGAGAGTACATACTTAGTAAACAAATTAACTTAGATACGGGCCCGGGGGTATCAAGTTTAGAGGGAGTAGGCCGCCCCTAAACCCACGTGGCGCCCCTTAAGGGGAGAGGCGCTCGGGTGGAGCAGCGGCTGCTCCCTCCCAAATTAGGGGAACCAAGTTTGGAGGGAGGAGGCTGCCCTAGGTGCCGCGTGGCCCTCCCCCGAGGGGGGATCGGGCCCGAGGCAGAGCGGCGGCTGCCCCCTCCTCGCTTGGAGGTTGGGCCCGTCCCAACCGAAACTAGAGGGAAGAGGCTGCCCCAGGTGCCGCGTGGCCCTCCCCCGAGGGGGGGATCGGGCCCGAGGCCGAGCGGCGGCTGCCCCCTCCTCGCTTGGAAGTTAGGCTGCCCCAGGTGCCGCATGGCCCTCCCACGAGGGGGGATCGGGCCCGAGGCAGAGCGGCGGCTGCCCCTCCTCGCTTAGGGGTCGAGCTCCCCCGACCTCCCTCGCGGGTCACCACGTGCGATGGGTTAGGTGGCCGCCTCCAAACGCCCACCTACCCGCATTTATGACAACCTGAGCGGTTGCGCCACGCCGCATTTAATGCGGTGTGCAGTGCACTCAACCGGTCTGTGACCGGCCGATTGACCGATGGGACCCGGGGTGCCAGGCGCACTACCGCGCGTGTCAGGCGGCGTGCATCTTGCCCTGTCCCATCAGTCATGATGATGAGAGGTCTTAGCCTCTCATCACAGCCGGAGACAGCATGCCTAACCCGGTCAGGATAGGGCTCCCGCTTCCCGGCGCAAGTGAGGACCCAAAAGTCTTCACTCATTAAATGTCGAATGACGGGCATGTCTCTTCTGTCAGCCAGACAAGACCCGGTGGACCCCACGTCACAGCAAGGCGTGCGAGAGACTTCCAAGACAAGCAACAAGACATGCATTTAATGCGAAGATTGTAATACTTCTCCACTAAGTTAGGTTGTTGGGCCCATGTGGTAACCCCTTGAGCTATAAAAGGAGGTCCAGGCCTACTTAGGGAGGGAGGGAGAAAAAACTCTAGAAAGGAGAAGAGGACGGTCAGTAGACCCAAACTCTAGAAAACTCCACGAGAAAGGAGGAAACTCCGGAGAAAAACTGACGCTTAGGTCTCGCAACCTCAAGCATCTACGTTCCACACTCAATCAACCAAGCACAGGAGTAGAGTATTACGCTCCTTAGCGGCCCGAACCTGTATAAACCCCTTTTGTCTCATCATCTTTGAGGGGCCTAACCCCCTCAAGATCGCCCAATTCTACTCACAAAGGAATCTCGAATCTCACCCGCTGCCCCCCGCCGAACTAAAAAAGGGAGGCCTTACGGTTCTCCGGTGGAGGAGTCCAGCCTCCGACAACCATATACAACAATTTTTAAACAGGATCAAAAGTCGTGCAAAGCGCGACTATGTGGCTAGTATATACTAATTAAGCAATGTATAAACATGAATTGGATCTCCAGCAGTATTTTCTTGTTAGTAGTTGAAATGTACTAGGAGTATGTGTTTTCTGGGTGGGATGTGCTGATATCTTGAAGACTTGATCAAGTTCCGACTATCACTTTCAGAGAGTTTCAGTACCACCGATGCACCGGTTTTCTTTTCTTTTTACAGTTACATGATAAACACAGACGCACGCATTACTACACATGCAGCACCACACTTGGTACTTGGTACAACTGAAGCACCGGTTTTCTCGTTCGTTGTGTTAGTAAAATGGAAGAAGAGGCTGCTCATCGTCCTCTCGGAGCACAAAGATACAATCACAAACCAATTTCCAACCGTAAACTAAACTAGCACATATCTTTTTTTGAGATTCCAAAGAGAGTTCTTCAAAAAATTGATTATTATAGATCACGTTTCTTTTGGCAAGGTGATGATTATAAGAAAAAATATAGACTAACAAGATGTGATATAATTTGTCAACCCAAAGACCAAGGGGGTTTAGGTGTTCATAATTTAGAGATCCAAAATAAATGTCTTTTGAGTAAATGGTTGTTCAAGTTAATAAATGAGCAAGGGGTTTGGCATGACTTATTGAAAAGGAAGTATCTCTCTAACCATTTTATAACCTAAGTTGACAAGAAACCAGGGGATTCTCATTTCTGGTCAGATCTCATAAAAGTTAAAAATACTTTCTTGAATATGGGTTCCTAGATTGTTAATAATGGGGAACAAACTAGATTTTGGGAAGATAAATAGATAGGTAACGTGGCTTTTAAAGATAAGTATCCGTCTCTATATGCCATTGTTCGAAGGAAGAATTTTTCAATTGTTAATGTTATGAGATCTGTTCCGCTGAATGTTTCTTTTAGGAGACCTTTGGTTGGTCAGAATTTAGCAAATTGGCATAACTTGTGTGCTTCTATTGTGTATATTCAATTGAGTCAACTGAATGATTGTTTTAGATGAAATTATCATCAAAATAGTAAATTTACTGTTCGGACAATGTATTTAGCCTTAATAAACAATAATTATATTGAGAGAAACAAGATTATTTGAAAACTTAGGATGCCTCTTAAGATCAAGATCTTCATGTGATACTTGTTTAAAGGGGTTGTATTAACTAAAGATAATTTGGCAAGGAGGAATTGGAATGGTAGCTTGAGATGTTGTTTCTGTATGAAAAATGAAACTATTCAATATCTTTTTGTGGAGTGTCATTATGCAAAGTTTTTATGGAGAGCAGTTTACCTTCCTCATGGTATATCTCATATTTTTGATAATTGGCTTCTGGGGGTGGACAAAAAAAGAAGAAAACTTGTTCTCATAGGAGCATCTGCTATATGTTGGGCTCTATGGTTGAGTAGGAATGATGTCATTTTTGACAAGTCACTATCTATTTCATATATGCAGGTAGTTTTCAGGGCAACACATTGGCTCCGGTCTTAGGCACAACTACAAAAGTATGAGGAAGATAGTGAGCTTTTAAAGGCTGCATGCCGTATTCTTTAGACAACGGTTATGCAACTTTTTGTCAATTTTAGATGGAGGTTCACAAACAAAATTCAATAATTGTGTACTCTTTATCTTGGGTTGGCAGTTTTTAGGTTGTTTCTTCTTGATGGTTGGTTTCATCTTTTAAGTTTCTTTGAACTTCACTCATCTTGAGATTGTAATAATTGGCTGTAGCTCTTTAAGCAAAGGCCGGGATGCTCTATTCCATTATCTAAAAAAATCTTGAATTCTAGATCATTCACACGCATACATCTGATTCAAGTATCCTCCAAGATAAGTGGATTGTCCTACTGCTTAGTGCTTCTGATAGAAACAAGATTGCTGCAGAGATATTAGTTGTTACCTGCACAAATGTATAAATCATTCTTGAGTTGAGTCTTGACATGCACTATAATACTTCATCCATTTTATATTATCGGTCGCTTAAACTTCTTCAAAGTCAGGCTTTTTAAAAGTTTTATAAGTTTATAGAAAAATATAGCAACACTAATAGCATCAAAATAGTTTTATTAAATCTAGCATTTAATGTATTTTGATAGTTTATTTGTTTTATGTTAAAAATATTTCTATATCTTTTTATAAACTTAATCATAACTAGTTTGACTTAGAAAACATCAACACGACTTATAATATACGACTTAGTAAAACGGATGTACTCCCTCCATATATTTTAATGTATGACGCCGTTGACTTTTTAACCAACGTTTGACCATTCGTTTTATTTAAAAATTTTGTGCAAATATGAAAATATTTATGTCATGCTTAAAAAACATTTTAGGATGAATCAAGTCATAATAAAATAAATGATAATTGTATAAATTTTTTAAATAAGACGAATAGTCAAACATTGGATAAAAAGTCAATGGCGTCATACATTAAAATATGGAGGTAGTAGTAGTTAATTATCCCGTAATTCCGTTCCGACCCAACTTTATGGGCCACATGTACACCATAATCACGTTCCGGCCAAAATGGAATAAGTTCACTTTGTGACCCTTAAAAGTGATCGAAATCTAATACACGACCCTAAACCACAAAACCGGATATCTTGACCCCCAAACTCTTAAAACCAGTGCAATTTAACTCTCTGGGTGGTTTTGGATAGCAGTTTTGCTGACGTGGCGCCTACGTGGCGGTATTGACCGGGTCTCCTTTACACGTGGCGTTGATGTGGCGCTTAGGTGGCATTAGAATTTTAAAAAATAATTCATTTATCATTCACACATAGGATGACATAAGGGGTCCACTGACATGTGGGGCTCACATGTCATCCTCTCTCCTCCCCTTCTTCCTCCTCCCTCTCTCTCCCTTCTGTCATTCTCTCCCCCAGCCTCTCTTCCCCACCGGAGCGGCAGTGGGGATGGCGGCAGCGTCTGGCCGTCGGGAGTAGTGGCGGCGGCGCCGTGGGTCGAGCGCTGGGCGGGGACGGCGAGGGCGGTAGATGCGACGGCCATCGACGGGCTCGTGCTGGACGGCGGCGGCAACCATCGACGGGCAGTGGGGACGGCGGCGGCGACCATCGGCGAGTGGGCGGGCGAGGGCCGGCAAGGGTGGTAGATGCGGCGGCCATCGATGACGACGGGCGGGAGCTGGAGTAGCGGCAGCTGGGCCTACCGCTGCCGCCGCCGCCGCCTGCTGAAAGGGAAGAGAAATCGTCGGGACCGTGCCGCGCGAAGGCCGAGACACAAGCGGCGGCGGCGGCGGGCGAGGGCCGAAAGGGAGGGAGAAGAGGCGGCGCCCCCGAGATTTCGCCCGCCCGCCGCCGCCGCCGCTCTCGTCTCCAACCTCCTCGGCTGCTACCTCTGCCATCCACGGCGCCGGTGGCCTCTCCACACCACGCTACCGTCAGGTCAGCACGCGGCAGCGCCGGCGCGACCGCGGGAGGAGGCATCGGAGGCGGCGACAACACGAGCTCGACGGCTCCGCCTCTCCCCTCTCCCTTCCGGCCCTCACGCGCCACTACCGCTGCTCGCATCTCAGCCCCCGCGTGTCGCCGTCGTTGCTTTGGCCCTCACCGCTCCAGCCCTCGTCCGCCGTCATCACCGCCGCCGCTCCAGCGCAGAAAGGGGGAGAGGAAGGGAAGGAGAGGATGGTTGTGGGCCCCACGTGTCAGTGAGTCCCACTATTTTTTTATTGACAGATGGGTCCGTATATATTTTTTAAAGTTTTAATGCCATGTCAGTGCCACGTTGGACGATGACCAGGTCAACATTGACACATAGGCTCCACGTCAGCGAAACCGTCCTTCAAAACCGCCGAAGGAGTTAAATTGCACCGGTTTTAAGAGTTTGGGGGTCGAAATATCCGGTTTTATGGTTTAAGGTCACGGATTAGATTTCGATCACTTTTGAGGGTCATGAAGTGAACTTATTCCGGCCAAAATAGTACTAGTATTGAGCTGCGCGGACACCACAATCCAGTTTCGGCCCACTCCAATACACACGGCAACCGCAACGGGACGAACAGCCTCATTGTCGATGATTGGCTGGGCCGAGAATAACAAACAGTCCTGATGTACCTGGAATTTATGCAAATGAGTACCTGCTTCGTGGGACTATTTGCAAATGAGCCCCTACATGGATTATTTGCAAAAAAGAAACCCTACTCTAGGTTGTCACGGGTTTATTCACGTTGTTGCCAAAACCATCATTACCAAATTTTGACGATACAATTTTGATCACTTTAACCTTATTGAATTTTGTTGTTTTTGGATGAGTTCAGTTAGGCAGTGTTTAGTTCGACTCAAATTTTTAAAAATTCTGTCACATTCAATATTTGGACATGTTTGAACATATGCATGGAGCATTAAATGTGGACGAAAAAAAACCAATTGCATAGTTTGCATGTAAATTACGAGATGAATCTTTTGAGTCTAATTATGTCATGATTTAACAATGTGATGCTACAATAAACATTTGTTAATGACGGATTAATTAGGCTTAATAACTACGTCTCACAGGTTACAGACGGAATCTATAATTTGTTTTGTTATTAGACCGTGTTTAGTTCCAAAATAATTCTTCAAACTTCCAACTTTTTCATCCATCAAAACTTTCAACCACACACAAACTTCCAACTTTTTCATCACATCATTCCAATTTCAACTAAACTTCCAAAACATTTTGGTGTGAACTAAACACAGCCGTAGTCTATGTTTAATACTTCAAATGTGTATTCATATACTTTAAAAAAAAATTAGCACACGAACTAAACACGGCCTTAGTTTGATGTCTTCACAAAATTTCATAGTGTTTTTGAGAGAAAAAATTCATTACTACCGAATTTTGATAAGAGGATACCGATGATATCACCAAAATTTAATAAAATTAAAAGCAGTAATAAATTGAACACTACCGAACTCTGGAATTCTGGTCTGACAGTGTTCGATTTATCACTCGAACTGGAAGCTCTCCGCATCCGGTTCACTCGCCGGACGCCGGTGACGCATCATCCCGGCACAAGCAACGGCGATCGCCGCCGCCGCCGCCGGAGGACATGATCAGTGCGCGCGCGCGCGCTTGCTCGCTTGTGCTGAATCGAATGCTTCGATCATCTGAGCAGGCACCCATGGCGCGGTGCGCCGATGGATCCCTCTCATTTTTAGCAACCGCCGAAGTAGCCGGGCCAGCTTCCACCACCACCACCACCACCACCATCGCGCGCGCGCCTCGCCTCCCCTCGTCTCGCTCTTCCTCTTCGTCTCCCAGCTAAAATCGGCACACCGTTCGATCCACCCCCCCTGCGGCGGCGGCGGCGGCCGGAGACGGCGAGGGCAGCATATGGGGCCCGGCACCTGGCGCAAGGCCTACGGCGCGCTCAAGGACTCCACCAAGGTCGGCCTCGCCAACTTCAACAGCGAGTACAAGGTCAGCCCCCTTTCCCTCCCAAATCTCAATCCCCTCCTCCATCGACCCGCCACAACATTGCGGCGTAATGCGCATTTCAGATTTGTTTGGTTGGTTGTTACCCTTATCGATTTGATACCTAGATTGTTTTCTTGATGAAAATTTTGGCAGGATTTGGATATCGCCATTGTGAAGGCAACCAACCACGTAGAGTGCCCGCCCAAGGAGCGATACCTCAGGAGTGAGTGGTTTCTGTTCTTGGGGGTGGGATGCAAGCAAATTCCCCATATGGCCATATCCAATTCTGGTTCACCAAATGTTGCTAGGTTTTATTTTATTTATTTATTTATTTATTTATTGCTGGATGCAGAGATACTCTTTGCGACCTCGGCGAATCGCCCGCGATCCGATGTTGGTTACTCAATATGTACATTGGCTAGGAGATTATCCAAGACCAAGAACTGGATTGTGGGTTTATGCTGATGGTCCCTGATTTTTTAAGCATATTCCATTTGGTTCTGTTCATTCTTTTGTTTTCCAACGAATAGCTACTGAGAATTGCTCATGTTTGGAATTTTCAAAATAAGGGTGAGAAAAAAAATTCAGATGTTAACAGCTATTTATCTTGTTTTTGTAGGTCGCATTAAAAACATTGATAGTGATACATAGATTGCTCAGAGAAGGTGATGGGACATTTAAAGAAGACTTCTTGAACTATTCTTATAGAGGAACTATTTTGCAGATTCCACAATTCAAGGATGATTCGAGCCCTTTAGGTTTGTGATTTTTTTTTCTCTGAACTATAAGAGATCTCTCTATCCTAGTTTCACATCTGAACTGATGCTCTCCGCCCTACTTAAGTCAGCTTGGGATTGCTCTGTTTGGGTGCGCACATATGCGTCCTATCTAGATGAACGGGTCGAATGCTTTAGAATTCTAAAATACGATGTTGAAGCAGATCGCCTGGTGAAATTACCCCAAGCTTCTGGCAAGGTGACATCAGATTTCTAAGTTGGATACAGATAGTCGAACAGCGTTAACAGAATTCTGACTGGCTGATTTCATGATTGTAATGTTGAAATCTTGATAAATTAATTCCAGGCACACAGCAGAACAAGAACTCTACCATGTGGAGATCTTTTAGATCACTTGCCTGCATTGCAGAGACTACTACTCAGGCTCATTTCTTGTCAGGTTTAATTTTATTAAGCTCACATGCACTTGCCCTGTTCTCCAATATTATTATCTCGTCAAGTCCATCATTTTTGTTGTTGCAGCCTGAAGGTGCAGCCTGCACAAATTATCTTGTACAATATGCATTGGCCCTTGTAAGTTTCAAACTTTGTCATAAAGATATCCCCTTTTCATTACAATTTTAATTCACAGCAAGTGCGTGATTCCTACTACTATTGTCGAGGTTTTTTTTATTGGCCTTAGGTTTTGAAGGAGAGCTTCAAAATATACTGTTCGATCAATGATGGCATCATCAATCTTGTTGATATGGTACACTGACAGTTCTTCTTGATATCCTCCCTAGTGTTGTTGCATATGTGGAGCAACAATTTGTGAACATAAGCTTGGTTTCTGATCTCATGTAGTATTTCGATATGCAAAAATATGATGCTATCAAGGCACTTGAAATTTATAAACGAGCTGGCTATCAGGTACATAAAGTTCTCATTTGTGATATTCTGTAGCGAGGAGTAGCATATAGCTACGTCAACTTACTATTTTTTTTAACTCTATGGTATGATTTTTCCTGTTCAACAGGCAGAAAAGCTTTCTGCTTTTTATGAGCACTGCAAACGTCTTGAATTGGCAAGGACTTTCCAGTTTCCTACTTTGAGGCAGGTACATTCATTCAGTGATTCATCCCTGTTTTAAATTGAAGAATCCTTCCCAATCTTGACTTCAATAGGTTCATTACTTCTACATAAAACGAAATAGTTTTATCGGACGCGGAAAGAAGCACGAATATCCTGATATACCAAACATTCCTAATTAGTACCCGTTGTCAAAGTCACATTTACGTGATAATGGCCTACGATTTTCTTTACTTTTTTCCTGGCTATTTGCCTATTCCTATGTATAAATATTACACTTCAGTTACTTCCTATCTGCTAAATCTCCAGTTACAATGATTTCATGGTGTTTTGATGGATTACCCATATGCAGCCTCCCCCTTCATTCCTTATAACAATGGAAGAGTACATCAGAGAAGCACCCCGTGTCAGCATAGCAAGTAAAAGTTTGGTGAGTGCGTTAACAGTTGGTATAACTACAAAGAGAAGGTCATAGCAGAAAGAAGATTCCACAGCAGTTCTGTTGATTTGTTTATGCTGCTGAAACAGGAAAGCGAGGAGCAGAATTCACCTAGTGATAACGAAGATGAAGCTCCACAGGAAACAGAGAAACCAGTGGATGAGGAGGAACAAGAACCTTCAGAGCCTGAAGAAGAGCCACAGCCTACAGCTGAGCCCGTGGAAGAAACAGAGCCGGTACCACTAGCAACTACTGGGGATCTGTTAGTAAGTTCCATCTCCTCCAACTCAGTGCCTATTTCATCGCATCCTCCACGCTGATTTCTATGTTGCGTGCAGAATTTCGACGAAGTAAACCCCCTGATTGCAAATATTGAAGAAAGTAATGCACTGGCTCTTGCAATTGTGGCGCCAGGTATATACTAGATGCAATCTCTGGTTCAGATATACTACTTTCACTCATATTTGTCATATAGGATAATTGGCTAAGTAGCTGATAAGGACAACACCTCAGCATTGAATGCATTTTATCATCGTCGATCCTATTTTCATGTGCGGATACTGTTTTTTAGTTTCTAAAGATTGTATCTGCTACTAAATATTGTACTATGGATGGTTCAGGGAATGAAAACAAGGCCTCAGCTTCACAAGATTTGTTTGCGCTGGACAAGTCTGGGTGGGAATTGGCACTGGTTACCGCACCAAGTACCCACACAAGTCGACCAGTTGACAATCAGTTGGTAATTATCTTCTTTCTAGTTGCTGTATTTTTACCACTCTGTACAGGATTTCAGAAAGCTCAATACTAGTAAGAAGGATAATCATAATTTGCAGTTGATACCAAGTTACTACTAAAATCAGTCAAGAGCTAATAACTTATCTGCATTTGCCCAACAGGCTGGAGGATTTGACAAGCTACTGCTAGACAGCCTGTATGAAGATGAAGCAAGGAGGCAGCAAATAGCCAGTGCAACCTACACCGGCAGCGTTGCAGGAAACCCATTTGATCCCAACGATCCATTTGCAATGTCTAATAACTTCGCGCCACCGTCGAATGTTCAGTTAGCCATGATGCAACAGCAGCATCAGTATTATCAGGAGCAGCAGCAGCAGTATTATCAGATTCAGCAACAGCAGCAAATGGTGACGTTGCCGCCGCAAACATACCATCAGCAGCAGCAGCAGCAGCAGATACAGTATTCTGCTGTTCCTTATGCTGGATTATCCAATCCATTTGGTGATCCATTCGGTGGCCTTGTTGCGATGGCTAATCCTCCAAAGCAAAACAATTCAAATTTAGTCTGAATTTGCACATTCTTTTCTGCATCGCCCTCCGATTTTGATCGTATATCCTTTTCCAATTTTGAGGAGCAACTTGTATAGTCCGACGATTTTCAATACTGCATCCTGACGATGCAATGTAATACTCACATTTGGAAACTGATATGATCATTCAAATGTCGATGTACCAAAATCATCACATGTTATGTTCCAATCTTCATTTCACCAACCAACTCAGAAAATACCAAGAAAAGGGTGGTAATTATTAATATCTTTATAGTTTGTTTGATGAGTCTTACATATTATAACCAGATGAGCTACATGGATTCCTGCGTTTTTATTCCCTCACAGTAGCTCATGAATTTCTGGATTCTACATTTGTACAACAGCAGAAAACAAATACTAGCACATGAAACAGGCAAAGCTTGAATTCGTCTTCGGCTGATTTCGCTTCCACTAATGCATCTTCAGCTGGAATTTCGCTCATTCATCTTCCGCTGGAATCACATCCGAGCGCTCCACTTCATCCGGAAAGTGTCCTGCTTGATCATTAAATAAGCCAAAGATGAGTAACGGTGCAAAATTAAGTGCAAGAACAGTAGGGTAGATACTAAATCGGCAAGCCAAATTAGACTGGAATTGCAGAAGAGATAAGGAAAACAATGAAATACACAAATTTGTTCTGCTCAGTTCTTGTGCGCGTTTGTTGAAGCATTTCATGATTAGGAATTGCAGCATGGATAAGGAAAACAATGAGTAGTCACAAATTTGCTCCGAATTCGAGCAGTTCTTGTGCGAGTTTGTTCAAGCATTTCATGATTAGGAATTGCCGAAGGGATAAGGAAATAATGAATAGACAATAGTCACAAATTTGTTCTGAATTCGAGTAGTTCTTGTGCGAGCTTGTTGAAAAATTTCATGATTAGGCAGCATGAGCAATATGGGAGAAATCGAGATCCCAGAATGGTTAGATTCTGAAGAACTCTTACCATCGATGAAGTAGGTCGTGCAGGGGAATCCGCGGGAGGCGGCGTCGACGGCGCGCGCCTCGTCGGCGGAGAGCGCGCGGGGCACCGGCCCCATCCTCGCGGCGGCGTGGCTGACGAGCGCCAGCAACCCGCGGGCGGCGCCGGCGGGCCGCGGCGGCGCGTAGTAGGACGTCCCGGGCCGGAACGGCGCCCACTCGGGCTCGGACATCCGCGCCATGGCGCCGTCGATGGCCTCCTCCATCCGCCGCGCCATCGCGCTCGACGACGACCCGGCTTCCTCCGACGTCGACGCGCCCCCCGCCGCGGAGGCGGCGCCGCCGCCCTCGACCACCTCCGCCGCCGTGAGCGGCAGCCGGCGCCGGGTGTGGTAGCCGCACCGGGCGGCGGCGAGGATCCCGATCCCGCCGCGCCGCGCCAGGAACCCCGCCCGGGAGAGCGCGCGCGACGACGCCGACATGGACACGCGACGCGGCGGTGGCCGGAGAGCTCGCAAACCAGCGGCGCTCGCCGCGGACGCGTGGTGGTGTCGCGAAGGTTTGAGAGGACAGGAGAGTGGGAGGGAGCCGATGGTAAATATAGCAGTAATCTGAGGGCTTTTCCGCAAATTACACGGTATCCGGTTCGGATTTCGGAAAACTGCAGGCTGCCTCCGCCGGTTTTGCCCCAAGGGCCTGTGTAGTTTCTGCAAAAATTTTACACTTTATCACATTGAATATTTGATATTAAATATAAATAAAATAAATAAATAATTACACCGATTGCGTGTAAATTGCGAGACGAATCTTTTAAGCCTAATTACACCATGATTTGATAATATAGTGCTACAGTAAACATTTGCTAATGATGGATTAATTATGCTTAATAATTTCATCTCGCGATATACATACGGATTCTGTAATTTACTTTGTTATTAGACTACGTTTAATATTTTAAATGTGTGTCCGTATATCTGATATGACACGACAAAACTTTATACCCCTGAACTAATCACAGCCCAAGTCGGCTTAGGGAACTATCCGTAAATAAATTATTTGCAAGGGGTTATGTGAAAATTACGCGCCGCCTTTACCCTTGTCTTGTACGCAACTCCCACTTTCGTTGCGGCGGCGGCGGCGCGAAAATCCGAAGCTTCCGCGGGCGAGAAGAAGAGAGGGGAGGAGCTAGGGTTTGTGTGGTTGGGCGCGCGGCGAGCGGCGGGAGATGTCGGCGTACGACGAGGTGGAGATCGAGGACATGGAGTGGAACGCGGAGCTCGGGGCGTACACGTACCCGTGCCCCTGCGGCGACCTGTTCCAGATCACGCTCGCCGACCTCCGCCTCGGGGAGGAGATCGCGCGGTGCCCCTCTTGCTCCCTCTTCCTCACCGTCGTCTACAACGAGGAGGACTTCGCCGACGCCAAGGAGCCGCCGCACAAGCCGGCCCCGCGCCCCGTCGCCGTCGCCTGAGGCGGTGAGTTTTTTTTTTTTTTTGGCCCAACTGGAATCCGTTGCCGGTGAAGCGTGCTCGTTTGTTAGGTTATAAGTTTGAATTGTTGCTGTGTAATTTGGAGTATTAATTAATCGATCTCCTGTATACCTGATTATGGATTCAATAAATAGTTCTGAAATTTTAGCTTTTGGATGACTTCTGAATTCTGTTGTACTATGTTTTATTTTGGACGAAGTGGGGAAAAAATTGCAGCCTTGGTACAAGCATGCGATTCGTATACCTGATTATGGATTCAATAAATAGTTCTGAATTTTTAGCTTTTGGATGCCTTGTGAACTCTGTTGTATGTTTTATTTTGGACAAAGTGGGAAAAAAATATGCAGCCTTGGTACTAGCATGCGATTCAGCGGTTTGCAAAGTTAGGAATTGATGTATAGTATAGTAGACCTATGTAATTTTGAGAGTGTGGTTGGCTGATAATATTGATAGGTAAAATGGAGGAGTAGGATATTGATGCTCAGGATTGGGTACAACCTGAAACCACATATGTTTGTATTTTGAATTCCTCGTATATGATGGCGCCTGGGCTTGATTGCTTTGATTGTAACAGATGTGAGATTGTCCTAACTTCATTGTTTGTACTAAGACACATATTTAGGTGGTCAATTAGGTGCAATTTGATTACCTGCTATGTTTTGGCATGAGCCTACCTCAAAGAAATTTGGCAGCCTCTTCTTACGGCATTGGTCCAGAAAGTAAATAGAGTAAGGGTTTGTGCAACTTGAATAAGTGGATGATGGTGATTGGTGAGCTTCAGGAATTTTTGTCGGTCGATTGGTTAATGTGAGCTTTGGGGGTGTTTACTTGGTTCGGTTGTTTACTAATTGGAGAAATTTGTTAATTGATATGGCAATGTGGCATGATAGGTTCTCTCTTTATTTTCGCGAGTGATAGGTCTCCTGTTGGATTATTTGTTGATGGAAAAATTAGGTTTTGTTTGTGCCAGTGGGCATGCTTTCCAAAAGAGTCTTTAGAATTAGAGTAACTGATGATGTAGATTGGCAACTCAGTTTTTCTATGGTGAGGAAGCTTGTTGAAGTTTAGGCTATAGTGACTTCATAGCTGTTTATTCATCATTTGAACTGGGAGGATGAGCTTGTCTTAGGTGTGCAAGTTTTTTCTTGTCTTGTCAAGAGTATTGGCAAGGCTACAATGGGAGCCTATGGTTCTTTGTACTTTGATCTGTATTGTGAACTTCTTAGAAAATCTATACTCGATTTGGTTAACACTTTCAGTATTCACACTGTATGATACTCGATACATTTTTTTTGTAACCTTTGCTGCATTAGTAGTATTTTCGTGTCAATTTGCAAGCACTACTTAAGTTTCAGAATGCTTGTTTCTTCTTGCTGTCATTTGGGTATTGTTGACTGACATCATTCATTGCTTGCAGCAGGATAGAATCAGGCTTAAAGCTGGAAACCAAACGGGAGCATTTGTACTTCTAAGATGAGAAAGTAGTTATATCGACCTTTGGCTTTTGAATTCACTATGTACGGAGTTACAAAAAAAAAAAAACCACAACGTGTTGACAGGGCATTATGAATAACTATTGCTTGGAGATTTTGCTGTTGCATATTTTTTACACGATCTTGCGCTTACAGATTTACAATCTCGGTCACTGTTCCATGATCTGTCTATGGCTCTGTGCCATGTAAAAAATCTTGATGAAGGTTTCTTCGGGGAAAAAAATTGGGGTTGATGAAGCTTATGCAGTGCAAGTATCAGCGCTGATACGTTATAACTCTTATGCTGATACGTTATAGATGACATTGCTGCTCGATTAAGAACAAAATTCTAACCTGATAAAAGGAGCATAAAATCGAAACAAAGTGCAACACATGAGAGGACACTAATCATCTTTGTTTCCTCATTATCAAACATACAGATAAAAAAGGATATGAACAAACATTGCTAATCCATCATTGGGTCTGCCGATGCTAAAAGCAAAGCCATATAAAATCGGAAGGCCAGCATCACTTCACAATCAGCAAGAGTTGTTCAGATATACAGCTATTATTTCATCAGCTTACATGGAACAAGTACAAAATATCTACAAAGCAATTGGACCATTTATCCATTGTTCGTTAATTACAACAATTCAGTTGTCAAGTTAAAACTTGTGTGAAAAAAAATATGAAAATATATCATGGAAGTATGGAACAGATAGTTAGAGCTACTCTTGTGAGTTTCCACAAATATACACGTTAGATTCGTCGTAGAAGTTCACTAATCTTCTTGAGACCTTCTAGAGCTGCTTTTGCTTTAGCTTGTTCTATACTACCAAGAACAATTTCCTCTGATTTATCCAGTGAGGTAGAGTGCAAATTTGGTTGAAACAACAAGTCAATAACCTGACAAAAGCCAGAAAATCAGCCAAATAAAAAAAGTATATAGCATAACATTCTCATGGTCTGAGCATAGTTTTATAGTCTGAAGTTACACCACCATGTTTTTTTTAATCTTTTGTTTTTTCTTTAAAAAAAACAGGAGGACAGTTCTGAAATAAAGGAATTTATATATGGGATTATGAACTATACTGCCAACTCAATTGTTAAGTAGAAGAATATAGGGATTATTATACACGCAACCAACATAAAGTAGGATCTTAAGATGAAAATGCATCAACCATGTTAAGTTATATTACATATATGCTCACAGTGTTTTGTTCAGAAAGTGGTAGGGTATATAGCAATAAATTACTCTCAAGTGGAAATAACATTTTTGTACTTTAAATCTTAAAATCAAGAACTTCCTGTCAAGCATGGTTACCTCAATGTTTTCAACCATAGATTCCCCAAGTAACCTTAATGTTCCAAGTAGCTCTTTATCAGCCACATCTGAGCTTGAACCTAGTTCAAATGTTTCTTTGCAGCCAACTTCATGCACAGAGAAATTTTGTTGATATTTTACCTCTGATTTCCCATTAACAGAACACGGTTTATTCTGTTGCGATTGCTGATAATCGACCAATGCACATGTTTGAATGGCTGCGATTGTCACTTCATCAATCTTATCATTATGCACAGGGAGTGGATCAGGCTCACTAACCACCTTATCATCATGGGAAGCACATGGCTCATCTGCATGATGAGTTTCATGGTCATACTCCATACCACATGATAACGAGGTACTGCTGTCTCTTGATAAATTCTCACATGCAACTCCAAGAGCATCTCTAACATCAACAGAACTGGAGCGGTAAACTTCATGCTGTCCTGCCTCCAATACATTGTTTGAGGTGGTGCTCATATTCTCTGCAGTACATTGTTCAACATGACTTGTTCGTTCTCTTATAGGCATGTGAAGTATACCATTTACCAAATTTACTGGAACTATACCAGATCTGTGATGTACATCAGCAGTAGATTGCGTACCTGAAGTCAAATTGCTATCTTCAAAATTAGCATCCTTAGTTCTCGAAACATTTGATTCAGTGCTGGGGTTACTTCTTCTGAACAAACCTCTTACTTTCATCCTATTAATTGAACCACCACTTCTTTTCTCTTCTGACATCTGGAGTATCTTCCATGTCTCTTCCCAGTAGTTGGGTGGATTCAAGGGAGATTTTCCTCTCAGAGGAGATGAAGGAAGATTTGCTTCTAGAGCAAAAGGTTGCAATAACTTGGCTTTATCAATCAAGCTCTTTAAGTCAGTGTCTCCAGGAAAATTTAACAATCTTACTAGGCATGAAGTTGCATGTTCACTTCCTAGCAAGGAAGATCTGAGATGGAGCATCATTGAGACTGCCATTGACAAAATCAGGGCACCACGATGAGAACATAAAATCTTAAACTGATAGTCTGCTCGATTCTTTATGTCTGCACAATATGAATGGTTAGGAGATGAGAAGATCTCATCCCAAATAAACAGAAGATTGTCAAGTGAAAATTCACGACCGAATAGAACTCTCAGCCATCGTAGCGCAAAGTACTGAGGCTCTACTCCCAACTCCACCAAATGACTATGAAGAGGGGAATCCACACTAGCAAGCAAGTGATATATTGCAGATGATGCCTCCCTTACAGGTGTTAAACCTGTGCTTGATTCTGGTGCAGGACTGAGAGAATAAAAGTCAGTAATAGCAACCACACCTTGTGCACCATTCATTGAACCATGCATCAAATTCTCAAACATACAATAAGCATCGTGCTCCATGAACTTTTCAGACAAAATAATACCCAGCTCCCCTTCTGCTCCATAAGCATCATTAATCAAGAAAAGGTCCCTCGTATCAGGATCAAGATCCTCCGAACTTCTTATTTTAGCTGCACTACCCTCAATTGTGTTTGTCCTGTCACTCCTGTTCAGTTTTATCCTATCTGGAAATGTTTGGCCATCAAAATCATCACTAAAAAGCTCATCATGAAGCTCCCTGACTTGTTTGAAGTAATGCACATCAGCATGGAGGACATAGAGAAGAGGAGCTAAGAGCTCATGCATTCCTGCAGAAAGAAGGAATGTGATTGACGTCGACAAATTTACAAGGACAGATGGATCTTTAGTGCAATTAGAACATTAGTACCTAGTTTCAAGTGTTGATTATTGATGGACTTATATTCGCCTATATGGAAGAAATTATTATTATTACTTCTATAGTCCAAACAAACTTATGTTCAACGTGCTAATGCCCATGGACTTCAACAATATTACATTACCAATTGCCAAACCTAGTAACCAATTCACTTGGACTATTTCAAAGCTGCTGCCTCGGTTTAGGAACATCCTATTGCAAGATTGCAGCTTTAGATGGAATCTGTGATTGTTAGGTCACATGAGAAGTGTAAAGTTGTACACATCAATGACTTACCTTGTTTGTAACCGAGCTCTGGGTACCTAAGGCTCCAAACTAACAGTATACGTCCAAGCATGGACTGACATATGGTTGTTTGGAAGAAATTTCCCAATTCAGGGTAGAGCCGGGACAAATCTTGGTTCAACATTTTCTCTAGTTCTGCATTTCTGAAATATTGGCCCCAAGTGCTTTCTGCATTCACGATATATACATAATGATTAGAACCAAATAACACAATATAATGAAACTAAATAGTGATCGGTTTGCGAAGAAAGATGCCACCAAACATGCGACCGATGCCACTTTATTATACCATCTAGGATAGTGCTGAATCAAGAAAATGTCCCACTGATGAGTTCTGCTAATTGTGAGCAATCAGTTATCACTTATCACCTGACGTTGTGATGATGTTGCAACAAAACATGGTTTCTGGCAGCTTAGCGGACTTAAAACAATCTCCTATGCTTAGAGAATATCTGAATTAGCATATTACCACCTCCTCCCCCCATCCACCCTAACCCTCCTATGTTATTCTAGCACCAACCGTATAAACAAACAGTTAATAACAGGATGTTTGGCAGTTTTGTTTCAGCAACCACTGTGGGACTAACAAAACACCATTGACCATCTTATGTAGCAGACTAGATCGACAAGTATTTATGCCTGGTGATGCAAGTAATGGCAACTCAGAGAAGCAACACTTACTGAAGGGCAAAAGCAAACCCACCTGGGTTCTGTGATAGTGGATTCTCCACAACAAGGTCAGGAGCGTTTTCTTCATCCTTAGAGAGATGGGGATCTATTAACAGCCGCCGCCGCAAATTAGCATACCTACAACAAAAACAAAATACAAAACCAGGAGTAAAAACCTTCGAACCTAACAAACCTGAATTCTTTTGCCTCCATATTAACACAAGTAGATTAATTCATAACAGTATAATACCATACAGCATTCACCGTCATCGAATGCCCAGAGAAATGAAACATCAAATTGGCATATGTAAAGCATAAGTTTGTATCTTCAGTACAATTATATACACTCCAAATAGCTAAGCAGCTCATTAGTACCATTGAGCGTAATCAACACACTAACGGGGATAAGAGAAAAGAGTAATGATCTAAAGAAACTATTCATCGCAAAACGAATTAAAGAATCGCTGCATAGCTAAGCATTCCAAGCAAAGAAAGCATCGCCGGGGTCACCAAAGCATTCCAAGAACGGAGAGGAATTCTCCGAGGGCCCTGACCTACGGCGGGAGTCGGCGGCGGCACGGCGGAACTCCTCGGTGGACACGGAGGCGAAGTCGGGGAGGACGCCGAGATCGGCGCGCCACCGGGCGCCGCGGAGCGCGGAGAACCGCTCCCTCGCTGGACACTCCGGCATTGCCGCTGCCTTTGGCTTTCCAGCCTCCCTAACAAATCAGGCAAAAGGAAGCATGAGAAGGCGGCCGGAGCAAATCATCAGCTGGGTTGGGTGGGTCGATCCGCGAGCACGAGGAGGGCCAAGCGAGGAGAGGATTGGGATCGAAGAGGATACGGGGGAAAGTTCTTGGGAGGTGGGGATTGGGATTGGGAGGAAGGAGGGTGGGAGGGAGGGAAGAAGGGAAAGCGTTGGGAGAAGAAAGGCGGAAGGCGTCTCGTCTGGGTGACTTGTGTTTGCAGGTGTCGTTGGGTTGGGGGACGCAACGACCTGTTTCCTCGGCCAAATGGCTGTGTCAGCTGTGATGATGCATTGACGCCTTTGCTTCCTCTCAATCTCAGGTATGTGTTCTGTTCACCGACATGTGTCACTAATAAGAACTAAATCCTCTGACGTAGTGAGGGACGTCGGGTATACCAGCGACGACGTATGTTTCACATCGGATGGATTGAACGAGTAAGGCAGCTGAACGAGCTCGTGTTTGAACCGTACCAGTGAAATTGAGATGTCCCATTTGATGAAAGAGCTTATTGTAAAAGTCAGCCGCCAATAGCTCGTTGCTGCTCGTCATCTCGAACAGAGCTTCTGCAATCCAATATGTGTGCAAGTCTCAACTTATTGATCAAACTCCATCATATAGAAGAAGTAATTGATTGAATAACGGAGATGTATATGAATATATCAAGTCTTTGCCTTTTTTCCCGTTGGTAAATGGTAGAGCTTTGACATGGTGAAGGCATGGGGAAAAGGGTGTCAGCAGGGGATATGGGGGTAAGGGATGGGAAGGAGGGCACCAACGAGGGTAAGGGCTTCTTCGGGGATATGCTCAAACCGTGCCTATGCCGGAGTGGATGGCAAACAGCAACGAACTGTTGTCAACCATAGCTTTTGTAAGCTCCGGCTTAGATGGCAGGTGGCAACAAGCTGTCGACGTCCACGGCTTCTGCAACAAGTTCTTTCTTCGAATAGGTCATCTCGATATTGCTGGTATGGACCAAACATGAGCTTGTTCGTTCGACTTGCTTGTTTTATCGTCCGATGCAGAACGGACGTCGTTGGTGCGTCTGACGTCAGATGATCCGGTTCCCACTACGGTCGGTTGATGAGCCTATTGAAAATTTAAAGTGCAGAGGATTTTTTTCGTTTGTTGACAAAATAAACCAATTTGTATAAATTTAATGAGTTTTCAAATAAGTAAAATAAAGTTTTTTTTAGTGTAGTTGAACAATAACGCTTGTTATCGATTGTATGATCCTAGTTCCTACATATATCGTTAGATGTGGACATGTATAGCTTATAGAAAGGAGTTGATTCCTATCTCACTTTCACAACTATTTGTACGGCTTTCACTGGATTATGCCAAATCCACTATATGTTGTGCTATTATATGGCCACGGAGGCAAAAAGAATGCCTTTGCGCCATAATTGATGTCCCATCAACTTCATATGCAATGTACTTGTCGGTATCGTCCTTGCTCATCGCTTATAGCACCGTGGGTCCACTCCTGATCTAGACCAGCAAGTGCAACTACTTGCATGGAAGCTTGCGCTTCTTCACCACCGAGAAGCCTTCCAATTGGGTTAACGCTCACCAATTGGCGTACCCCTTTGCGACACTGTTATCAACATTTTTTTCCGCTTTCTCGGTACCTACACCGATGATATATTTGTAGGATAAGCTATTTGTTGTAGGAGGATAAATGCCATATTAGTTTTCTTGGTATTTTTTTATATTCCAATATTCCCGATTCAATGTTTCGTGCATAGGAAGGAAATGATTTAATTTGAATTTCGCTCTATTACATCTATTTAAGTTTTGATTATATATTTTTCAAAGTATTTGATTGTTTGGACTTAATGTATGTTTCATAGAGTGGGTTATTCATGTTGCAATTAGTAATTTTTGAAAGTTGTATTTCTTTAAAATATTCGATCACATGAGTTGAAACATTTGTCAAGTGATAAAAGATTTTTTTCTTCAACTCAAACGTCTATCTGGTCCGTGTCCAGCCATCTATATACATGTCGGTGATATGGGCCCAGGGATACGTACAGTAGAGGGAAGTAACCTTCCTATCTAGCCACATGGCCGTGCGGCCTGGCTTTTATCCGCCCCCTCGAGGGGAGGTCGGGGTGGCGCTGAGGTGGCCGGGGGGCCTCGGGGTGTCACATCAGACCCCTCGGGCCTTTGGCGCATACCGCCCCGAGGCCCTCACCCGGCCACCACGTGGCGGCCGAGCAAGCGGAGCAGGAGACCCTGCCTAGCGTCTTAATTAAGCGGCACCCCAACTGCCCCTCGCTCCATTTAATGTGGTGTGGGCGGGCGCATGGTGCCGTCTGATTGACGCATGTCAATCGGCCTTGACCGGCCTATGACCGGTCACAGACGGATGGGACGGGTGGCAGTGCCCCCACGTCCCGTCCTGTGTCAGGTGGAGTGGGGGCAGGTATGCCCCGTCCCATCAGCACGCTGTCGAGTGCGCCGCCTATACATGATGGATCCACTAAAGTCTCCATACAATTAATGGGGAATGACGGGGATGTCTCCCGTGTCAGGCGGAGGATGACGCTGGGCCCCACCTGAAGCCAGGCGACCACTTTGCTTCCAGTTGAAGGCACAGACAGTTGCCTGACTCAGGCTATGTGGGCCCCCCTCCCGTGGGAGGGGTAGGTGTGAGCGGTGCATGTGGTATCCCCTTGGACTATAAAAGAAGGATCGTCACCACCGGAAAAAGGGACGACTCTAGAAAACCTGAGCTCTAAGGGAAGAACAGATAGGGTTCCCTAGGAGCTCAAGGCCTCTTGTAAGAATTCATCATAATCCCACACACATGAGTAGGGTATTACGCTCGATAGTGGCCCGAAACTGTATAATCCATTGTCTTCCACACAGATTCGCAATCAATCCAGTAGTTAGACCATAGGCGGAGGTACGCTCTTAATCATCACGCCTTATCCCCCGGCCGAACTCACAAAGGGGGTCTCACGATCTCCCGCTAGAGAGGATCACTCCTCGACAATACAGTTAGTCCCTCTCACCAAAAAAACAAGTTCCCCACCCCCTTAGTTCAAGCGCATTCTATTGTTACTTTTTGGTGATAAACATGGATTTCTATTTTTGTTGTTTTAACGAGTCTGTCATGTACTTACACACTATACCAAAAACATGTTTTCCCGCGAACTTGAGTGCAACTCAATATCGGTAAGTTTCTTGTAGTGGAATCAACACTGGATTTATCGGTTAGGTTTCTTGTAGTGGAATCAATACCAGATTTAAGTTCTAAACTTAACACGGGTGCTTATATTTATGACAAATTATTCTTTAAAGTTGTAGAACAACGAAGCCTTTGCGGTGATTTTATCGATCATAAAATAAATACTCATTATGAGCGTATACCTATGTACTATATTGTGCAAGGTTGTCAGGATCGGGATACTAGGTAGTATCGTTTTGCTCAAAGTAATATCGTATCGTAGGATCGTATCGTAGTATCGGGATACTATGAGATTTTCTTTTTTTAAGTTTAATTAATATTTATATTAATTATATGTAGCCATTCTATAAAAAAAATATATAGTAATGATATATGTCATGCAAATAGAGGCATTTATTAAGAGAAACCACGTTGGTTTTGATATATTTAACTGATTTTTATATAAATTTGAGCATATTTATTTACATTATTTTCATACCATATTATTTTAAATAATATTTTGTAGTATCGTAGGGATCATAGAATCGGGATACCACCTAAGATTTCGTAGGATCGTATACTAATGAATAGTAGGATCGAAATACTATGAAAATTAGGATACTAGGCGGGATCGGTATCGTTTTGGCTTGGTAGAATTGTAGTATCGTAAGATATTAGGATACGTATCGGGATACTGACAACCTTGATAT
Source organism: Oryza meridionalis (assembly GCA_000338895.3). Classification (NCBI taxonomy): domain Eukaryota; kingdom Viridiplantae; phylum Streptophyta; class Magnoliopsida; order Poales; family Poaceae; genus Oryza; species Oryza meridionalis. Next base: position 27,670,982 of record CM002529.2, read on the forward strand.
TGTGTTTCGAATTAGAAAAAACCGGTTTCCTCATATGTTTTTTTTAAAAAGAAACTCCAGTGTTTTACAATGATAGAGGACCACCTCCACCACCAGTCAACCAGCACGATGAGTCGGTGACTATCGCGGATATGGACGTATGGTGTACGAGTGTATATCCTCCTCTGTACGTGTGGTCCGGTCCCCCAGCGGGCGATCCCCGCCAGAGGGAGAGAGGAAACGTGCGTGCAAACTGCAAAAAAAGCCGACGACTCCACGCCCCCGGCCCACCCCACGCCACGCCGCACCCCGCACCGCATCCTGCACATCTCGTTCACCCCTTCACGACCCGTGACGCAGCCGCATCTCGACGTCGCCGTGCACCGGTTCGCGTCCCGTAACAATCTTTACTATCAACGGCCCCGGTTTCACGCACGCACGCACGCAACGCAACCGCAACTGAGCCAGAGCCACCCCGCGTCGCGCGGCTGAGCCAGAGCCACCCCGCGTCGCGCGCGCAAACCAAACCAAACCAAACCGCACATGACACACATTCCACACAACCGCACGCACACGCACGCGAGGCCTCCTACCTGCCGTTCTTTTCCCCTCTCTCTTTCTCTTTCTCTCTCGCGGGGCGCTGCGTGTTTGCGCTTATCCTCGCCGCCGCCTCGCCTCGACCTCCTCCTCTCTCTCGTCATCCGCATAAATATAGCCCTTGCCTCTCCTCCTCTCTCTCTCGCCTCGCGAGCGAGCCAACGGACGAGCGAGCGGGGAGCGCGGCGACCCGGAGGCGGGGGGGGCTGTGCGCCTCGGTGTCTCTTCTCCCCTCCTCCCCTCCCCTTTCTCCGCCCTCCTCTCGATTCCCGCGGTTCAGGTCAGTTCTCTTGCGCTCTTCTTTGTAGGAGATGAGATGAGATTGGTAACCAATCTAGTTGCTTTGCGCGGGGCCTTCCCTCGTGGTTCTGTGTGGTTTCTTTCCGTGGATTTCTGTAGATTAATCTCTATGTCGCCGTAGGATTGAGGTATTTCGGGGTGAGGGTTCAAATCTGTGGGGATATGTTGGGGGAGAAAGGCGCGAGGTTCAGTTTCTGCAGTGCAAATCAAGCCGCCAGATTAAAGAATCTTGCACTGACGATTTTGTGTATAAAAGTATGATTTTTCTTTTAGGGCCTTTCGCTGTGTGTGTACTGGACCTATCAGAGGATTGGTTGCAGAATATTGTCACAGAATCTTACAAATTTCTCATCTTTTTGGATCTATCCAATGATGATTCGTTCGCTGGTGACCTCCGACGAACTCCGCCTTTGCTCCAGTGTCCAGCAAGTTTAAGGTTAGATGGGTGGTGGGAGCCCTCGCTTGAGGGAACACGTGGGGGTGGGGGGGGGGGGGGGGTGGATGGGTGGAGAAATGGGGATGGGAGCATTGTCCCGAGGGCCTCGCTGCTGTCTCTCTGAGGCGGAGAGGTGGCGGCGCATGGAGCGGGGGCAGGGAGGTGGGAGCGGCGGCGGCTGGTTCGCTGGTGAGGTTGTTGTGAGGGGAGATCAGTAGGGTTGTCTGATTTGAAACGGTTGATCTTAATTGAATGGTCCAAAATTAGCAAGATTTGGAGTGAAAAAAATCTTACATATATGGTATAGGCAATTAATTCCCATTTCACCTGTGTCTATTTGAATTTACTTCTGTAGAAGAGTGCGCTTTTTTTTGCATTTCTCATGACAACTCCTGATAAAGTAAGATAAAATTTCTTATATTGTTATACGGAATACATGTAACTCTTGGGATTGAACTGTTCCTATCAGAGATATTATAACTTTTATTGGCATGTAGAACTTCAGTGGAAAAATATTTCCTTACTCTTGATGTTAATGCTGCAATTAGACTCAAAAGTATTTCTTTACTCTTGTTTTATTCTACATTTTGAGGAATTCTTGATTGTGCAGGGACTTTGCTAATCTTAAATCTTATTCCTGACTGACTGTCATGGGCATGGAACATCTGCTGAACATCGCGAATCCTTCATCAGGTTCTAGCCTGACTGACTTGTTATGCATTGTTTCAATGTACAAGCAACCATTACTGACTGCTCATACTTTGGTTACATCTTACCCAAAAGGCTTTATTGAGGAAATGAGGGAGCTAGAAAAGCTGAGAACAGAAACAATGATGAAATCCTGCCAAAGCACAACAAGCAGGGCTGGAGCAATCAGATGTCCAGTACCACGCAAGAGTGGCAGGTATACTTACAATCCGGTTAACTGGTTTTAATATGATTCTAAATCTAAATTTCTTTGTCCACAAGACAATTGTGGTATAAACAAACATTGTCAGCTACCCTCAATATCCTAATAGATCACATGTTATCAAATTCATCCTATCATAGTGTCTTAACTGTCTATTGCTGCGTTGGATTGCTTGAATCATCTTGCTTTGGCTGAGTACATTGTTGTTTGTGTTCTGCATGTTCAATTTGACTATACTGACACACTCACTTCTCATCTGGAATTTTCATATTCAGATAAGTTCGGGTATTTTGATTTTAACTGCATAGCATCTGTGATTTATTTTGCTGTTCAGGTCATATAAGGAGTATGATTTAACACAGGATCTTTCTGATTTCATTATGAGCAAGGTTAGCTTCTCTCTTTTCTCTTTACCCCACATTTTTTGGCTGTTGCTCAAATGTGCTTCCAAATTAAGCTAGAAATGCAATCTACAGGCTTCTCCTCCATACTTTACGGGATCTCCACCAGTTCGAGCAAGCAATCCACTTGTACATGATACACAGTTCTGTGCATGGAAGCTGCAAAACGTTGATCAGTCGCTTAGCATTCCTATACCAACAAAGGGTTGCAATGTTCGTTACTGTGTGAGGGAAGGATCTATTACAAAGGCTTGAAGCTACATTTATGAGCTTCATGACCGCTGGCATCCAGACCTCAGAGGGCATGCTTGGTGAACATTCCGGCTTTTGACATTAGTTGTAGTTGTAACTTTGCTTGCCTCTTCAAGGCCAATTTGTACATATGAGTTATCACCCTCTAGAAGCTGCCGTTTTCAAGTTTTGTGCCGTTGTCATCGGCAGTGGTGTACATATCTTTTGTGTTCAGTTTTGTCGGCTGTGAAGCTAGTTTTGGCAAATAAAGTCTGTCAAACCTATGTTGCTGAGAAATGAGGTAACCTGAATGAAAGAGAATTTGTTTTCCTTTAGTTTCTGATTACCATGTTGACCTGTGCTGGATTTGTTAATGGATGATTGAATGTTTTGGCCTTCTATTTCTGAGTGCTGCATTTGTTTTGAAAGGCCCCTATACTGTTGTTGAGGAGAGCTACATCAGTCTTATATATGTTCTCTCCAATGTTTCAGGTTCAACAATTTGATTTATCTCCATTTTAGAAGGTTAAAGGGTGCGCTCTTAATTCTTATCGTAAATTTTGCCCAGTATTTCTAACTTATGAGCTCGCAAATTAAACATCAATCATTTTGCAACACCATCCTCAACACCTCTGAAACTGAAATTCTGCACAAGACATACAAGGGCTCACTGATGTTTGCTCTGTAGCTATCTGTTGTAAATCTGCTTCACTTCGTATTGATATATGGTGTAAATTATAATAAATACATATATGCATCTTATTATTTTTGTCTTCTATACATGTGGCCTGGCCTTCTCTGCCTGTTGAACTGCTGATCTCTCTTCTGATGTCCACCATCAAATTTCAGTGGGACAACCTGCTTGATGTATGAGGCTCCTGGGAAATTCCTTCTTTCCTTTGCAATTGATCGGAGCTCTGGCAACCAGTAGGCAACATACTCTCCATCAGGATCATATGTCTTGGCCTGCAGAAGAATGTACAGTTTCACTCATGGTCAGAAAATGTCGAGGTGAGAATGGTGCCTAAAAACTTATTATTTCTTCTTGCCGTGTCACTTGCTAGTAGATTAGAACTCTAGCTATGATTCTTTCTAGTAGTATAGAACGATTCCTTTTTAAGTGTTAAGTCTGGTAAGAAGAGTCCAATATTTAGTTTTGGGGCTTACTTGCTTAGGTATACTGAAGTATCGGTCTTCTCTTGGATCATTGCCAACTCCTGTCAAGATTACAGTAGTAGCAGTTCAGTCAGTCAGACTCTGGCATGATATGTAAATGAGCTCTCACTTTTGTGTCATTTGTTTGCTTTGACTAATGTACAATGCTTTCAAGAATAAGTAACTGTATATGAGGAAAGAAACACTAACCTGCTCCATATGTCCAATTACCATAATTTGAAGCTGGGTCATAATCCAATAGGCATGTTTCAAACCATTCAGCTCCCATTCGCCAATCAATACCCATATCTCGGACCAGAAATGAGCAGACAATCTGTAGAGAAGCAATGAAAGATGGATACTTGGATCAGATGGCCTTGGGTGTACCCTTGGGCAGTCATTCTGCATTTCTGCTTATGTGATAAGATGCCAATGGTTACCTGACGGCCACGATTGGACATGAAACCAGTCGCTAAAAGCTCCTTCATGTTGGCGTCAATAAGAGGGTACCTGAAAGTCACCATCAACAGATTCAGAAGGTTTACATGATGAATTATGAGTTAATCTGAGAAAATTTTAGAACAATTTGGAGTACTCCATACCCAGTTCGACCATCTCTCCAAGATTCAAACAGTGCCTGATCCTGGCTCCACTTGGACTCTACGTTCCTTGGACCCCCTACAGTAGTTTAAAGAGGATTATACCTTTTTCCAGCCAAATCTAACTATTCTACATATATTTAGCTGAAATAACTGTGTATTTTCAGGATAAACAATAAAAGTGAATTTCAGAGTGATACTTCTTTTTCATGTATTATCTAGGGACATGAGAGAGAGTTATATCTTTACCTAGGTGAAAAATGGAGTTCCCATATTTTGCTGATACGAACCGGAAGTAATCTCTCCATATCAACTCAAATAAAACCCTGAAAACATTGTCATATCAAGAAAGTATTTCAGTTTCACCATTGACTTATAAGGAAGTTGGAAACCCTTAATTGTAATAATTTATAAATATTTCACATTCCTTACAAACTTTATAGCATATGTAATAACTCTCATTTCTAAAATAGTATAATAAACGAGAGCTGAAAAACCAGAGTTTAGAAGTGATAAAACTCTGGAGAAGGCATACCAGTATGTAGAATCATTTGCTATTCTCTGCTTCTCATATCTCTTTACCTGCACCATGGCCAAAAATACAGCATGAGACAAAGCTACTGATCTCCAGAGATTACCATGAATTCATTACCTCTTCACAAATATAACGAGGCGAAAGACTGCCAGAAGCAAGCCAAGGGGAGAACTTGGTGGAGTAGTCTGGACCTAGCATGCCATTCCTGGTCTCTTTGTAGACTTTCAGCTGGTCTTTCTTCCAGAAGTACTCATGAACCCTTCCTAGAGCTGCACTCTCCCCTCCCACGAAATGCATTCCCTTCTCTGACTATAGAGAGAAGCAAACAGTGACAGTTACAACTCATAAGTGAAGTTTTCAAAGCTTATCTGCCAAAGTACAGTTGATCACTGAAAATGAGCTCAACACAGTTAACTGAAATCACTGAACCTGCCTTTGTCATGCTTATGCCTAGTGACTCCAGTGTTGGTACTGTTCCCCAACCTCCAATCTCATCCAGGCCAGAACTAGGAGGCAGCCCGAGTGACGGTGGTAACTTGTTACAGTTCCGAACCGAGGACTTAGATTCAACAGCCTGGTAAAAACATTTTATTGACAGTAACTATCGTGCCAATAAAACAATGGACAACCTAGATGAAGAAACTTTATGAGAATATACCTTTCTGAACTGTGTATATACGTCAGGCAAATTGTTCACGGAGAATGGAAGATCATCGACATGGTACAATGTCGCTCCCCAGATGAGCTGCAACTTGGGATTTCGAGGCTTCTTCTGGTTAGATGCTCCTCCCTGAGGAATCACAACTTGCTCCAAGCCTTTGCGCACAAGGTGTTCAACCAGGAGTTCCTCGCTGCAGGTTTCCTTATGAGCATAGACCTTGAGATACACCACAAATTACTGCCTTAAAAACTCCTCCTGAATTCAGAATCCCAAGTCTCCAAGGCCCGAAATCCCACATCGAAATCTACTAAGAATTCGTCGCGGGCACGATTAGGCGGATGAACTCACCGTATGTGCAGTGACAGCCTTTGCAATTGAAGGGAGGATGTCTTCAGGTTTCCCGTGCCGGATGAGCAGGTCGAGACCCTTTTTCATCAGGTTGCGCTTCAAATCCTCCAAGCACTCTATCAGGAATTGCGCCCTCAATGCTGAAAGAAACCAATCAATGCTGAAAGATGCAGCCAAAATCACACCAAAACACAAAGTAATATGCACGAAGCAAACTGGATTTCCATCAGAGATTGATGCCCAATTCTTTCACCTCCAGTCTTGGGGAAACCGAAGTAATGGGTGCTCCCCGCAAAGATCCGGGGATCGACGCAGTAGACGGGGAGGACGGCCTCGGAGGCGGCCCACGCGCGCACCACCGCCTCGTTGTCGAGCACCCGGAGGTCGTTCCTGAACCACACGATGGCAACCCCGCCGCCGCCGCTCCGCCGCAGGCTCGGCGAGGTGTACCTCAAGAACGCCTCGTCCGCCGCCGCGCCGGCCTCGTCGGCGGAGAGGGAAGGCACCGCCGCGGCCGCCAGCGCGCCCCGTGACGACGACGACGAGGAGCTCATGGCGGAGACCGGGATGGATAGGAGGACGCGCAGCCTCGCGGATTGCCTCGGGAGGAGGAGGAATTGGGGATTGAGAGGGGAGGAGGAGGAGAGGAAGTGGAGCATTTTTGAGATGGGAGGTTGGTTTGCGAGACGTGGCGGGAGGGAGGGAAAGGTGGAGGGAAGAGTGGGGAGCGGTGCCACGTGGAGGGATATGAGTGGTGCTACGTGGCTCGCTCGTGGGCCTGAGGAAACGGGTTTAAATGGATTTTGTGGGCCCCTGTGGGGGTGGGACCCAAAGGTCGATGTGCAGTAGTATTTTGGAATGGCTAAAGGATGGTAGAGATATATTTATTTATGCAGGAAATTGGAAGAAATTTCACTAGGATATTTGATACATTTGAGAAAGACGATAAAATAAATAAAGTTGAGAAAATAGGATCAAATTGGTAGTTAAAATTTTAAACAGAGTCAAGACAACAACTGTCTCTGACATGATATAGTACTTCTTTTTAATGAGAGGATATGATATACTACATCTCAAAAAAGGTTCATTTGTTCAAAATTTATGTAGGGCATCCATAATGGGTGTAAAAGTTGTCCATAAGTAATAGAATATTCCATTCAGCCACCTATTATTATTGTGCAACTAATCCATATAGAAAAAATAGTAAAAGATATCCATATGCATAAGGACTACCCATATGGAATAAATTATATTATCTATCTCTACTCCTCTCTCTTCTCCTAATGATACATTGTATTTATATACATTATGGAGATTGCTACAGAGATAAACTATTTATGTGGATTCCATCTATATCGATCACTTTACCATATACATTGGTGATGCCCTCAGAGACTATATTTTTAGCTAGCATGATGAGGCTTATCTCATTAATCCATACCTGTCCCAAGCCAGTACCCTTTTATCATTGACTTGTTGAGGCTGTTTGGTAGCCAGTCTTTGCGGCTGCAGCAGCTGCCGTGCATGTGGCACTGTTTCTAAGGCTGTTATACCTAACCTATTTTAATTAGAGATCCTGACATTTCTTAATATTACTGATCTTAATAAGAATTGCTAGAAGTGTACTCATTTTCGGACAAAGGGAGTATAAATATAGAGCTTAGAGAATTCATTTGAGTGTGTATTACAGAGCGGAGAGCGCATTCACGGGGTGTGTATAGTGGTGTGCGCCATCCGTGTAATCTTGAAAAAATGGTTTCATTTGAGCATATTAACATATTGTTAACTTCGGAAAGAGGGCATACAAAATCAACAAAAGATGCACATCATGGCAAAAATAGGATGAGGTACTTCTCTTGTTATCTCTGACTATAGAAAAAATGGATCATATAATAATGGTATGACAAAATGGAAAATTATCTGTTCTTCAACAGGAATGGAGTCAATGGACTAAGAACCATTAATGGAAAAATTACAGAGAACACAATAAATTACAGTGAGGGCAGTGTCATTGCTACAAATTTCGCCACAGCCCTTCCCAGTGACTATGAACTCCAAGCCGTCACAGTTGCTGCGATGACGATCTGCGTGTGTAGTCTTGTAGTCTCTAGGTCCAGATCCATGTGTAAGAGTCTAGGTATTGATTTTGCAATTTACAGAAACAGCAAAAAAAGCCCATGGGATTTTGAGACCATATGCCAAGGACAAAGAATTTGATGGAGCTCAAACAGATGTATAGCTGGTGAATAGCTTCAGTAGGTTGTCAAGAGTTTCGGGGTAGAACTTCCTAGCAAAAAGATAGCATGGTCTCTTCGATCCATTCCATAAGCATGGCTTCTGTGTCATAAGTTTCTACAAAAGGAAGGCGAAAAAAAAGCAAGTCAGTCTTCTAGTTGTTCAAGTTTCACATTTCATGCATTATATGCGCAATGCAATCAATGAGTCTTGGCAACCAAGGGCACTTATATATGTAACATGATAATCCAAGATGAAGTAAATGAACAACATCTAACATGCGTAGTTAATTTGATGTTGTTCAGTTGCTATTACTGACAGAGAATTGTTGTACTTACTTTGTCATCACTTGTTACATGGAAATTTTCATCAACAGCCTGCACACAGTAATGTAAATTAGAGTGAGAACGTACTGTTATGAGTTTATGGGGGAAAAGAAGACATACAGCAAAGCAAAAACATACTGTTATATTCTTTAAGAGATCGTAGGTGACATCTGCAGCTCTATATGACCTCGGATGCCATTTCCCCTCAGACCAATCAACATGTGTAACTGACCAATTAGCAATTCCACCAGGATCTACCATCTGAAGATATGCAAAATGATATGTATTTAGCAAGTAAGCCCCCAAAAGAACCAAATGTCACTTCAATATATTGTAAATAAATACTGACGTTGAATAAGGTTGGCAAGTAATGCTCATCTGCAATGCAGTTGCGCCCGTCTGCTGGCTGTAATCATTGAAGGCAAATCATATAAAAATCAGTCTTGCAGAAACATGTATAAAAAACCAGAAAAAAATTATAAGCACTTGTTTTCATAAATGATGACTACAGGACAAGCCCAAACACTTTCAGAATATTAGGTGTTCTGTAACCAACACAAGAAATGAACGCAATTTGATCCCATGAGAATTGACCTTATTTAGTATATTTTAAATACTTGGAAAAAGTAACTTTGCAAGAAGTTTACCACTTCCAAATGTTTCAGAAAGTAATTATCAAACCGATATTCAGTTCCTTAATCATATTTTAGGGACATTAGTTGAATCCTATTCTTTGTTCTATTATATCACACCAGTATGATAATTCGAATAGGCAGCAAACCTTGCAGTACAACTTGAACTTTTTGTAGTAAAGGCTGTCTGCCAGAATCAGTAGAGCATGTCTTCGTGTAATTGCAAACCACTATTAAAACAACAAACATTAACACAATATAAAGCATGTCAGTTTAGAATCGCCATGAAAAAACAAAAAACAAAAAACAAAACATATACTGCTAAAAGAATGAACTGTAATGCCAGGTAATCAGGTATGTAACACAACAAACTACCTGGGCACCCTTCCTGAAGTCTTTCTCCTCAATTTCAGGGAGCATCTCAGGAGAATACCTCCCGTTTCCATGAGGGCCAGGATCACGGAAACTGAGAAAATAACAATGAAGGAAAATAAGATCAAAATATACATGCAACACCATTTCCAAGTGATACTAGAAAGAATGAATCAACATCAACTTATTGATCACATGTCAACAGAACTTGTTTCACCTATTACTCTTACTTTTACATTTATGAAATTTGAATATGAATTTGGTGTTCTTAGCTTCTTACCAATCAATGAAGCTGATATTTGTTCCCATCAGATAATTATAGACATAATCAAATGTATGCAGTGGAACACAGCTGTAAGAAACAGGAAGATAACTTCAATATAGTGAAAGAAAGGCCCAAAAATAGTTATCTATAATCAGAGTCAGAACCTGTCAGAAAGCAACACAAAGAACTGGTTATCAACATCTGCCAGTGCATTGGCCAATAGTCTCTTCTCTGCATCAACCATTGAAATCTTTCCCCATACTACCTGCAGAGCAACCACGCACTCTGTTCAGACACAAGACAATATAATAATCCATTTGAGAAGTCTACTGAAAAATACACAAAATATACAAATTTATTCAATTTGCCAGGATTAAGAGGTGAAGAAATTAACAGTTTCTTTTTGTTATTTCCACAGCAGATTAAATCGCTCGAAGTGTTCTTACAATAGCTAGATCTCACATTATAGTAGTAGCCCTTAATAAGCTAAAAAGAGTGAAATAATTCTTATTGGCGTAGATAAAGAACCTTATCGGCATAGAACCTACTACAGCATGATCTACTACTGATATAGAACATCCTGAAAAATGAATGCTAAAAACCTTATTTATGAAAATTATCTTTATCAAATATATGCTCGATATGTGCTCGTTGCTATAGTGCTATGTCCTCTGGTGTGTAAAACAACTATTGTCCATCACTACTACCTTGCTAGATAGCCAAACAAAGAAGTTTCTGATGGAACCAAGATCAACCACTTGATCATTAACACATCCATCAGTCATTTGGAATGCAGAGAGATAGACATAAGATTTGAAAATAGACATATTTTGCAGGCCAAAGCCTTAATAAAGAACATAATCACAGAAAAGGCATTAAATACATAATTTCTGAAGATGAAAGTAATTACCGCGTCACTGTGAATATCACGACCAACAAACAAAGAACTAGTATGTACAGGCTTTTCACGTGATGCATGAACATAGATGGAGTATCGTCCCTCCTGACCCTGTTAGGAGAAGTCAAAATTATTAAGATTTTTTAGGTTTAAATGAATTATACAAGCAACAGGAATTATCACAATACATATATATATATACTTCCAGAGGTTCAGGAGAGAAGAGGGGGGAGATTATTATTATTATTTTTTTGAAACTGGGGGTGGATAGTAGTAACTTGTGAAGTACACTTGTTAGTTATTGCAGTATAATATACTAATTGTTTGTTAACTAGTATAAGAAAATATCCACTAGTTTGACTTCTTGTGCAGTAAAGGAAATCATCCTCAGCATTTCTCTCAACGATATATAATGACCGTTGTAAGATGCTAGCTAAGACATTAGCTACCGATTTTATTATGTTAGTTCAGTATCTATCAATTTAAAATGCTGTTCATAATACAATAGTGAAGCACTGCTACAAGTCTACAACTTTCATAAAGAACACCAACATATTGATTAAGTGCCATTTTTCAGTAATATGTATATAAAAACAATACTAGAGCATTAACCACTGAAACAACTTGTTTGTCTGTATTTATGCTGAAAAGAAACTGATGTTGCATTGCGGTTAAAGGAAACGACATGACCATTGAATGATTTATACTCTTAAATAGCACAAATGCAACAAAAATATCTGTACCAACCTGTAAAAACTTTTCCCATAATTTCTCAAAGGGCAGTGTACCAGGTGTCAGGAACATAAGAGCGATCTTTGGATTTTTTGACACTGGCATTGGCATTGCAAGGATATCCCTGAGAACTACAGATGAAATGATCTCCTCATCAGTCCGCTCCCTGCGGGTTACAGATGGGAGCCAATCCTTGAAAGTTGTGCATGCACCAGAACCAAAGAGGTAGCATTGCGAATACCGCCGTGGTGGGAAAACATATGCCCCAATCAATACAAAACAAACCAGTGAAACAAGAACGATTATCCATTTGGGCTTCTTGGCGACAGCCCGGTGGCGCAGAGATGGCATGACAGTCATGTCCTTGCTGCCCTACTGCAACACTCAAGACACTCCTATCTCCTCTCCATATGTTCAGATCATCTAGAAGTTACCACCATCAAAGTATCAAACTCTGGTAATTATGATGTGAGGTTACTACACCAGGGTCCAATGAAATTTGAGGGAACTAACAAGGTGACACCTTCCTGCAATTGCAAGTAAGCACAACATTAATCAAGGAATCAAGAAAGCTCCTAGATAAGGGACAGAATTCGGCCGCACAATCACAAACAGCATTCCATTTGGCCAATTGTTCCTGCACAAATCTTGATGCGTCTAGTACGCGATTCAGCTATGACCAGCCCTGATGCAAAGCTACAAGCTCCCATACTTTGGAGATTTCTAAACTGCTCGATGAATCTAGCAAAAGCTGGCAGTTGCAATTGGTTGGAAACAGGTGATCTACGCGTTGAAATCAGGTGATTTCCACAGGGGCAGGCAGCGTTGCTCAAGTCCATGGTGGCGGCTCGCGGAAAAAGTCAAACTACGACCAAATCATCCCGATCCAATTCGCTAACCCAGAACGCCATTTCCAACTCGATCCAATCCACAGCTTCGCCACCACAAGCACCAACCACGCCCACGCTAAATCACACAGCCTAAGCCATAATCCTTACCAAAAAGAGGCTCACGTAAAAAATCGGAACCAACGCGCACACAGAGCAACACCAAAAAAAATCAAGCTAAATCACGCACGGAGAAGAATTACCCAAGCTATCCGAGCAACCAGAAGCGCAATGCGAGAGGACTCACCACAGCGCCGCACCTCACCGCAGCGCAGGAGGCGCAGCTCTTGGAGCTTAGCTTAGCTCGCTAGCACGCACGAATGGCGCGAAAACGGGCACCGGGGTGGAGCTCGCGAGCGGCCGATTCCGGCGAGGAGGTGGCCGCGGCGAGCTCGGCGGCGACCCGGGAGGTGGATCTGGAGCTCGCGGGAGATCGGATTGGGATGGCGGAGGTGGAGGTGGGAGTCGTAGAGAGAGAGAGAGAGAGAGAGAGAGAGAGAGAGAGAGAGACAGGAGGAGGGAGATATAAACAAATGGATTAATTAAGCTGGAAGTAGCACTAATTGGTTGGGTTAAGTGCTGGGAGGGAGCCGCCTCTTGCAGTCTTGCTGCCGTGATGGGCTTCAAAACTGGAGGAGGGGTTTGGATTTAAGTAATCAATCAATTTTTGGCGTGTGCTTTTTTTTTGCACCTGGGTCCCTTGAAAGTTTCTACCTTTCGAGGTAGTCATGGGCTCTTCTTAGGTTTCTAGATTTGGGATTATTTAAGTCTTGATCCGTTTGAATTGGATGCTGTTTATGCTCTGGCCCTGTTTGAGATAAATTATTGACCAAATTATTATCATGGATTATCGGTTTGATTATATGGATACATTAAATATTTTGAAAAACAAACTTAGCAAATACTATATTTGTCCCAAAATGTTGCAAACAACGAATCTATCTCTCTGTGTGTATATATATGCATGTATATGTCCAGATTCGTTGTCTCATCCTAGGTTGCAATATTTTTGGACGGAGGTAGTAGAATAGAAGTTTCTTTTTAGAAAAACGTGTTTTCCGAAGTGTAGAGCAAATTACTGGTTTTAATAATCCGGTGAATAATTTAAAAAGAACAGGGCCTAAGTCTATTTGTTTAGATTTTTTTTTGAAATAATGTGGTAAAGTTGCAATAATCTAGAAAATAATCCAAAAGAGGGATACCTTTGATTGAATATACATCTACCTTTGGTATCAGAGTGCATATGCATGTGTGGCACAAAAGTACTGCAGCCACCCACATAAAAGCACATTAGCACCACCACTACATCTTTGCTGGTGCCTTTGGGATCAGATCAGACCCCTGTTTGGATGTTGGAGCACAACAGGTCAACAGCAATTTTCTCGCAGAACATTTCAGCAAGGCAAAATTTGCCCTAGGACACCCAAAAATTGTGTAATTGGTTGGAAGACACTGTAAAATCACGTCGCTGCTGATGGACACCACAAAATTTGTGTAATTTGCTACAGGACACCCGAGACAATATTTTGTCATTTCTTATAAAAAGAGGAGAGAGAAATTTCAAAAAGACAAAATTGCCCTTAGCCTATCTAATCCCCATTGCCGGCAGCCGCTTCCCAGTGCCGCTCGCCAACCGCCACCGGCTCGCTAATCGTCATCGAAGCTATCCCTGTGGCCCCCTTCCCAGCGCTGCCCGTTGCTGCCTCCGTCACCGCAGCCGTCGGGCTCGTCGACCATCATCAAAGCCACCGCCGCAGCCCGCTGCTGCCTCCGCCGTCACCTCCGTCACCGCCTCCACAACCCGCATTGACGCCACCTCCACAAGCGGCGATGCAGCCACTTCACCGCCACACGGCATGCCCGATCAGCCCTCAGACCTACTCATCCCTGCCACGAGATTGTTGTTGGGCGTCGCCATCGAGCTGAACACTGGGTGCGTGCAGATGCCAAAGATCCCGCACGAGAAGAGCGCCCGCGGCGACGGCTTAAGCCTCGCCATGCCGCCCCAAGACCATCAGGTCCAGCCTCCCGAAGTCAGCCTGGAGCCGCCGCGCTCCTGGCATGGTCACGCCCACTGAGCCCGGGCGCCCTTGCCTACGCGCCGACACCACCTGAGGCGCTGCACTGGCCCGCGTCATCGCCAATGCTATCCCTCTCCCTTGGGCTCACTTGAGGAAATAGCAGAGAGAGAAAGAGAGAAAGAATGAGAGAGAGAAGAATAAGAAAGAATAAAGAAAAATAATTCGAAGGGTAGAACCGTACTTACACAAAGGTTTCTCTCTCCTATTCCTTCGAAAATAATAAAATAATGTCGCGGGGGTCCAGAAGCTAATTACCAGTTTTTTGCGATGCCCTACAGCAAATACGCGTTTTTACGGTGTCCTCTAGCTAATTACACGTTTTTTTAGATGTCATGGAGCAAATTTTGCATTTCAGCAAAGATTCAGAGGAATTTTACAGAGTTTGAAACTTGGAAACGGTGCCAAATTGTTTATTGACCGGTTAATGCTGTGGGTTGGTGACCGGGTGTACAAATGTACAATACTGCTACTACTACGGTTGGAGTACTCGCAACGCAAGTACCGTATACCTAGAAATGACAGGTAGAGAGAATCTGGATTCTGGATCTACCTAGCAAAATAATCTCACCTGAAAGCAAACAAGAAGAGCCATGGCTGATGGCTCTTTCAAGCATGAAGGTTGTCCAGAACATCCAGCAGGAAACGAACGTGGTGTTGGCCTGTTTGGGTTGGGTGTTCCATGAGCCAAGACAGAGAGATCCAGGTCGAGACAAAAGCTAGGTAAGCTGGCCTGGTCCGCAACGATGAATGGATGGATGGATGGACTTTGTAATTAAAAAAAAAAAACAAATGGATCTCATCATCTCATCTCATGCACCGGCAGGATTCCAAATGCTGGCCTGGATGTAAGCCAAGAAATCACATTCACAGGTGCAAGATTGTGCATGTTGCGTGTTTTGTGCTTTGCACATGGGGGGGAACCCATCTCACATTCCACTGGAAACATACAGGAAGTAGGTGTTGATGGGAGAAAAAAAATATGATGTTCAAGTAGATGGTCATCGTGCTTATTCAACTATCAACATGTGCACAGGTATCTTACAATATAAATAATTGTACACCAAAAAGAATGCCTTCATCGAGCACCGGAGGCCAAACAGGGAAGCTACAAAAAGCAGCAGCAGTGTCGATGCAGAAGGAAAATATGATGATTCTGAAACGTAATTCACATCTACAACCTCACGCGAAGCAAAATAAATTGCCCCAACTCGCTTCGAATATCTGGTGATATTTTATTGTTTACACGAATGTGATCCTCAATTTACAGCACTTCACCTAGCTTCATCTTCTAGGTTGCGGAACCCGGTTGTGAGGTCATCGTACAATTTCTGGAATTTTGCGACTAGGACATCTTCGCCTTCTGCAGGGTCCTCAAACTTTTGAGATCTGTTGCAGAGTGAAGTATTCAGCAAACATGATTACCAATGAAAATAAAACCATCAAATGGTCACCATTTGGGGTATGGAACTGAAATACTTACACTAGGCGATAAAATAGATCACCCATACGATGCTTTATGACACTGTACGTTATTTTTTGTCCGTCAGCATTAGCTGCGCGCTCCACAGCCTACAAGACAAGACAGAAACATACGATTTGTTAAGGTATGATGGATTCAAACAAGCTACATTCACTTATGAATACTATAAGTTTCTTTCCAGCAAAAGAAAATAGTGCAGATATCAGATGAGTCTTACACGAAAGTTCATACATCACAATGAACTAAAGGAAATTGCTACTTGCCACACCACCTCCAAAAATTGGTGAATAAATATCAAGTATTTGCTTGGTAACTTTTCTTATTGACATAATCATTATATAAACTTCAGCCCGTTGCAAGTCTAGCCAAAGCTTTTCGAGTTTATACTTAGCCCTAGCACCTAGCAGTTTGTGCACCAATTGCTCAAAAAAAAAAAAGAAGTCACACACTTTCATTCAACCAGAGGAATTTGAGCAAAAATGGTTCCCTTAAACCCAAGTTCTTTTAACTTGCCCTTGCTGACTCAGTTGAGGTGGACATATGAACACAATGTCATGGTGAACCCTTAGGCATTAGCACACTAGCATCGAAGCCAACCAAGGGAGCCAGTGAGAGTGGATGCAAGAATGCAACAGAACTGGGGTTAAGTAAGCCATTATTTTTAATCAACTTTTAATGTGAGAATTCTGTTTGGCTGAGGATCTGTGCGATTGGTGCCAACACCCAGGGTTAGTGCTTTAATGTTTTTTGTTTAGGGCTAGCCTCCTAAAGATAATGAGCATGGCTCATTGATATTTAAGACATATATCACAATACAGTTCATGATAGGAGTAAAGCACGGTATATTTATCAGTTCCATGCAAGAAACATCAAATAATTAATCCAATAAGCTCCTAGATCATGTAGCAAAAAAAACAACAATATTTCAATCCACATTGGTAAAAAGAAAATTGTCGTAAGCAATAAAAAACTTCAAAACAAGATCAATCTTACTAATGCTATAGAAAACATTCTTCGCAGGTTCATACTTCAAATTTCAAATCAAAGTTGCTTGAGTAATTTAAGGTTCAAGGACAAAAGGAGTGGTAAAAACACGTTAGATTTACCTGATTTGCTAATGTATTGAAATGAATAATGTTGCGCATCATCCAAACAGACTTGTAGAATGGACAGAACTTGTCATATCTGTTTCATTATATAGTGATGATCAGAATAAAGAAAATGGTTAATCATTAAAATAGAGACAACCAATAAATCCGTATTAAATCAGAAAAAACTAGGGTATGACTCACGGGGTAAATGCATTCTGTGCCAAGTAATCTTCCCTTAGTAGCTTGGCTGTTTCCAATGTAATCTTATCAGATTCTGCCAGTGCATCTTTACCAACAAGCTGAAATTTGGTGAAGATATTAGGCCAAATGGTGCCACAATAATATTACACAAAGCAAGAAGGGTCAACAAATATCAATAAAATACAAATTGAATAGTTTGAGCAACTCCAAATCTAATGAAGAAAACAAATATCGTGGAAGACCAAAAAGGAGGACCTTGGAAAACAAAAACACCATGTTTAAGTGGTCCAAGTTCAAACTTTTGCTTCTACGACTAAATCTAGGGAACAGATCATCCTTGCACAAGGTGAAAAAAAAAATACCTGGACAATTTCATTTAGATCGTCCTCTCTCTGTAACACTTCACGAGCTTTTGTTCTAATATCAATGAAATCTTGATCAAACTTCTCATAGAAGGATTCCAGAGCCTACAGTACAGGATATAGTATGTTAGTGTAAATGGCGATTTTAATTGTATTGACATCATAGGGAAGTTAGGAATAACCTTTGAGTATTTTGAGTAAGAGATGAGCCAATTGACAGATGGGAAATGCTTTCTTTGAGCCAGCTTCTTATCCAATCCCCAAAAGACCTGCAATTGAGAGGAGTTAAGATTATCAAACAATGAACATGCAGTTATAAAGGTTTGAAAATTTAATTCAAAGATTGGATTAATCTAGCAGTTTCCTTA
Source organism: Oryza meridionalis (assembly GCA_000338895.3). Lineage (NCBI taxonomy): Eukaryota > Viridiplantae > Streptophyta > Magnoliopsida > Poales > Poaceae > Oryza > Oryza meridionalis. The sequence continues at coordinate 27,689,064 of CM002529.2, forward strand.
CCTGCACAATACTAAGAGTTGCAGAGGTAACAGGATCTGAAAAATCACCTCCAGGTGGAGAGACAGCACCAACAATTGTGACACTGCCCGTCCGATCTGGACTGCCGAGACATTTCACCTTACCAGCACGTTCGTAAAAGGATGCCAAACGTGCAGCCAAATATGCAGGGTAACCACTATCCGCAGGCATTTCAGCCTGGAAATTGATCAAATCATCAGTTTCAAATTCATATTAGTGCAGAGTAAAGCAGTAACTAGCTAGCGAGAGCACTTTCGACTCCAAATAATTTCCTAGTAAGATAACTGCATAGTAAATATTTCAAGCACGATGCATCAGACGTATATGATAACTTCCATGTAAATGTTTCATGCATGATGTACTAGTAACAGATTTCAACACATTAATATCCCCATTGCACTAGTATTCTTGATGTTGGAGGGTACAGTCAGCTATTAATGAATTTAGTAATAAAATAAGGTACTGAACGGAAAGAAAATAAATAATAATCCTGAAAAAATTAAACCCCAAATACAAATAGTGGATAATGATACATTAAAAAGAATTCTCATTCATGTCACAGCACAGCATTGAGAAGTCAATATAAGTTACAAAAATACAGGCCAAAAAGGTAAAATAGTAACTCGAAAGGAAGCATCATACCAGACGTCCTGAAATCTCACGCAAAGCTTCAGCCCACCGAGAAGTAGAATCAGCCATCATACTGACATTATAGCCCATGTCACGGAAGTATTCAGCTATTGTAATTCCTGGTGGGCAGAAAAAAAATATGATTGTTTTGTTGATAAAGAAAACATCAGGCATAAAGCATAACTAAGCAAGGACTCCTTTTAGTGTTCTACAAGAAACTAAGCATATTGTACCACTTTGATGATGTTCATTCACTAAAAGATCTAGTGCTAGCAAGTTAGTTACCATCCGTCATAACTCACAAACTGAACTGCAACAGAACAGTTAGTAAGTAATACAGGTCATGGCTAACAGGAGTATGTGTATATCCTCAATAAATCATACAGGCCATGGATAACATAAAGATGTGATCCTCAATGTTCTACTGAACAATTATGGAACACGCATAGATGTATTTGTCAATGCAACCTTAGTTATTCCAAAATTAGCTCGTAGATCACAAATGGCTAAGGACAAGCCTGCAGAAATCCATGGTCTGATGTATTGAGATAGCTATAGTCTCTAACAAAGCAACACTTTCTGCTAGAGAAAATGAACTTCAGAAGATCGAAACACATTCATGTACTACTATACTAGTGGAATGCGAAATTAAAAACATCAGTAATCAGTATATATGTATTACCTGTATAAATGGAGGCTTCACGAGCAGCAACAGGCATGTTGGATGTGTTAGCAACAAGTGTAGTTCTTTTCATGACAGACTCTTCACGTCCATCAGGCAATGTCATTGTCAATTGTGGGAAGTCCATAAGGACCTCAGCCATCTCGTTTCCTCTTTCCCCGCAGCCCACATAAACCACAGCTTCAGAATTGGAGTACTGCATAAGATATTTTCAGTCAGGAAAGGCACAGAATTCAGTCATTTTAAAAGGCTAATGCCCATGGGCAATGCTAGCAGTTATCAAATAGAGAGGAAAAGTGAAAATACCTTTGAAAGTGCCTGACTAATGACAGTTTTTCCACAACCAAATGCTCCAGGAATAGCACAAGTTCCTCCAAGAACTGAGGGAAATAGTGCATCAAGTACACGCTGAAAACAGTTCACAGGATATGAGACACGGCAAAATATGATAGAACAGGACAGGAAAGCATCACTTCATTAAATTTTGACACTAATAAAATAACACATTATGAAGGAGCTGGGAGTAGCAAGCTTCGTGTACCTGTCCTGTTAGAAGAGGCGTGTCAGCAGCAAGCTTTGATGAAACAGGCCTTGGTGACCGGACAGGCCATGTCTGCAGAGAATAAATATGATGACATTCAGATATACATAAACTCGGTAAATACAGATTTAATGAAAGGGAAAGCACTTTGCCTGGAGCATAGTAAATTGCTTTTTGATGCCCTGGAATTCCAGTTCCAGAACTGTATCCTGTGTACAGAGCATTATGATTAGGACATCACATAAAGTTAAGCAGAAAAAAAAATGAGGCACAGAAGAAGCAGCTTTAAGTAACACGTACTAACCTGCAAGCTATACTGGCCAGCTGGTGCGATGTAACTTATTTTCCCCATAGAACCAGGAGGAAGGGCAACATGATGTTTCATCAGCGTATTCTCAAACACGGTCTGTGAGGCAGTTAGGCAACACAAAGACACATAAAACGTTTAACATCATCAGGGATCTGCAGATTGCAGAAGATCGCTAGCAATAACACAAGATAATAACTTGTAAAAAGGGAACTGTCTTGTTAACTTACAGCATATAGATCTCCACCAGTGATGGCATCTCCAACACCTATTCAAATGACCAATGTAATTTATCTCTGTACAGGATAAAACTTGAAAAGAGACATGCTCAGATTTTATAACAGGTTAGGAGGCACAATACCTAGCTTCTTTGGCTCAAAATCCCACAACTGATCTTTGTCAAGAGCAGGGACTGAAACACCACGTGGTATGTACACATCTCCAGACTTTATAGCAATAGTTTTTAGAGGGCGCTGCAAAGTGTAGAAAGGAAAAAAGGTCATGTAGTCAGCATAAAGTCCTCATATCAGCCTAATAAATGTCCGATTATTACATTTGTCTCACCTGGATTCCATCAAAGATATTTCCAAGGATACCAGGTCCCAATTCAACTGAAAGAGGCTGATGAAAATAGCAACAATGTGTTATAAAAGAAATGAAAAGGGTAAGAAAACCATATGTGAAATGCATATAGAATTTAACAATGCATCACACCTTTCTTGTTCTCAACACTGGATCATTGACCATCAACCCAGCTGTTTCCTCATAAACTGCAAGCGGTAATCACAAGAAAAAAATGGTGAAATTTATATTGTACGTGTCATGTGGGGAAAAGGCACCACAAATATGTGAGGTAGAATTTCACCGTCCTATACCTTGAATGGTGGCTGAATCACCCTCAAGACGAATAATTTCCCCAATGAGGTTATCATTACCAACTCGGACAAGTTCATACATGGCAGCACCACCCATTCCATCAGCCACGACCACAGGTCCAGAAACCTAGAAGAAGAATGCAATATAAAGGTGAAACCATTCGTTCAATACAAAAAAAAAGGGGATGAAATGACGGATCATGTGCCAATAGTAGACAATCAGCATATTATCCAAACGGGCTAAACTCCCAAGCATCTCCACATCGGGGATGGTTCACTAACCAACCCTATCACAATAGTGTCCCGCATATGAGTTTGGAAGTTAACGCATCAATCCTCGATCCACACAGCAACCCAGCGCCTATCGTGATCCGAACACCAGTAGAAACATAAATTCAACCGCCCTATCAACCTAATCTCACATCAATTCAACTCGATCCAAACACCACCCGAGTCCGAGCCTCACAGCAAAGTCGCATCGCGTGACAATTCCCCAGTCAGCAGTGCCACCCACACTCTCGCGATCGGGGATTCGAGACCAGCACTAAAAATCCACATAGACTCACAGCTAAAACTCCACCGATCCGGAACAAGCCGAATCCGAAGCAGAGGCCGCCGCATCTACACACGAGAGCGACCGATCCAACATGGGGAAGAGGAGGATGAGGGGGGAAGGGGAACCTTGCGGACGTAGCCGTACTCGCTCTCCTTCTCCGAGTCCTCGAAGGTCGTGACGCGATCGTACGACATGGTGGTCGTCGCCGGCGGGGGGCGGGGGCGCGGCGGCGGCGGGTGGTGGAGGGGGTCGTCGCCGGCGGTCAGATCACGGGGGGGAGAGGAGAAGCGAAGAGGGAGACGGCTCTCTCGCTCGATCTGGGCTGGGAATGGAAGACGCGATGGGGAAGGGGGCCACGACTGCATAAGCGGATTTTGTTTTGTTTTTTTTGTTTTTTTTTCTCCAGCGAATTTTAAATTTGAATCTATGGGTTTTTCTTGTTTTGTCTTTCTGTTTTGCAGCTGATTGGGGTTTGATTTTGTGTTGCTTTAGCTGTTGGTTTTTTCATTGTGGCATGTCATGAGTGGTGGTGGTGGTGATGCTGTCAACGAATTGGTTGGGACATGTTAACATCAAAATGATTAAATAAATCTATACAATAAATGGTATTATAGTGACACTAGTAAACACTTTTTATTGATTAAAGAATTTCATTTGTTAAAGATCAAATTTCTATTGTAACCAAATAACATTTTATTGATTAGTGACCATTGACCAAAGAAAGCCCCATAAAAGCCTTGAATAATTTAAAACAGTAAAATTTGTGCTTTTGTATTGGTGAAGAACAAGAACAAATTATTCAAGCAACTTAATGTGAATTTTGCAATCTCTAAAAAGTCCTGAATTTATGGACGATTTCTTCTTGTTGAACAATATTTTAGTTATTTTATTACCTTATTAAATGTTAATTTTGTTCCAAATTCGTACGAAGTTCCACTCCAAGTTTTTTCAGGAATATTTTCTCCTTTTCTTGTTTTAAGAAATGAAGGAGTTTTTTGTTTGTAAGAATTATAGTAAATTTCAGAACAATATATACTTAGGCTAAATTACCGCAAAACTACTTATTTAAGTTGATGTACCATAAAACTACATATTTAACAATAATTTTATCTTAAAACTATACGTTTAAGGCTAAGTATCGTAAAACTACACATTTAATAATAAAATAATCAAAAAGTACATATTTTTAGGTTTTAATTCCTAGCTCTAATATTATGTTTGAGTTATAAATGTCCAAAATGTATGATTAAATTGATATAAAACCTGTAGTTTTGTGATAACTTTGTTACTAAATACGTAATGTAGTTTTGTGATATTTTATAGCTCTATGATAAATCTAGTGTTAAATCATCTAGTGTTAAATCGGTAGTGTCATAATTTTGTAATAACTTGATTAAAACACCTATAGTTTTGTGAAATTTACCCTAAGAATTAAAAGATGGAATAGTCTAGGAAAAAGTACACCGAAGGTCCCTCAATTTGTCATCGGGATAAAAAAAACGTCTTCAAACCACAAAACCAGATATGCAGGTCCCTTAACTTTACAAAACCGGTCACCTGGGGTCCTTCGGTGGTTTTGACACCGGTTTTGGTCTACGTGGCGGCTGAGTCAGCGTGGCCCACATGTCAGCTCGCCACCTCATCACCCTCTCCCCTCATTTCCCTTTCTCCTCTCTCTCTCACACTCTTCTCTTATCTTCTCTGGGCGACTGGGCAAGCCGGCCGAAGGCGACGGCGCGAGGCGGCAGGGGGGGGGGGGGGGGGGCAGCGGCTCCGAGCGGCAGCCATCTCTGAGAGGCGGCGGGGAGGCACGGGCGATCCTGCTCTGCGAGGCCATCGCCCGCCGCATCTTCCTGCGCGAGTCGAGCCAGGAGTACCTCTTCCTCTCCGACGAGCACTACGCCTACCGTGTTCGCAACCGGCTCCGGCGCGAGGTGCTCGTGCCGCTGCTCAAGGTCCTCGAGCTCCCGAAGGTGTACATGACCGCGGGCAAATGGGAGCAGATGCCCTACGCATGCGCGGCGTCCGTGGCGATGCGGCAGTACAAGGGGCGTTCGAGAAACAAGTCGGGCGTCGCCGAATTCCTGGACGAGGTGCGCACCGGGCACGCGCGGGTGCATGTCGGCGCGACCATGCCGCACGAGCTGGTGGCCGCGGCTCTCAAGGGCGAGCACGACGAGGCCTCCGAGCTCCAGTGGCGTCGGGCGGTGACGGCGGCGGCGGCGACGGGCGTCGTCTCCGTGTGGATTTGCAGCTCAATGGCTATCCTCGGTTTCGCCCTGGATGGGTGGGCAGCGAGTTGGTGGTGGTGGTGACGCCCGGACTCGAGTTATATTGAAGGTCGCCGCCCATCTCTTCCCCCGCCGGCAGCCGCCGGTGCCCAGCTCCTCCCCGCCGCCGTCCACGCCCGCCGCACCGACCTGCCATGCCCAGCTGCTTCCCGGCAGCCAACGTTTCGATCCAATCCGGCGAGAAAGAAAGGGAGAGGATGTTACTGGGGTCGGCGGCGCTTCTTTTCTTTCTTCTATTCTCTTCTCTTCTGGCTGCCAGCAGCAATGGGGAGAGGCGGTCGTCGACGCCTCCGCACCTCTCGGCCTTGTCGGCAGCGGCAGCATTGTCCTCCACCGTCGTTGCCCTCCTCACGAAGGCCTCGGTGGCTGACGCTGCGGCTAGTGCCCGCCGCTGCTCCGCCTGCCGCCGCCCCTTCTCCTCCTGGCCTCGCGCGCGTGTGTCGTCGTCGTCATCATCGGGTGCGGCGACGTAGGTGGAGGCGGAGGCTGACGTTGTGGCTGGTGCCTGCCGCTCCTTCTCCGCCCAGCCTCGCGCCTGTGCATCGTCGTCATCGTCAGGTGCGGCGGTGGAGCTCAGTCGTCGATGCGCCCCGCCTCGCCCGCACAGAGAAGACAGAGAGAGGAGGAAAGGAGAGAGGGGAAAAGAGAGGTGACGACGTGTCACCTGACATGTGGGTCCCATGCTTACTCAGCTCCACGTCGAACGAAACCGGGGTAAAAACTGTCTGAGGACCAAAAGTGAACGGTTTTTGCAAGTTGGAGAATGTCATATAACTTGATGATAAGTTGAGGGACCTTCGGTGTACTTTTTCCAATAGTCTACCCAACCAACCTATCCTCACATGCCAGCCCACTAGCTCGACCAGCCCATCTCTCAACCAGGCCTTGTGAGAAACTGACAATCCAAAGCAAAATAAGCTCGCAGCCCACGAAGAGGCAAGCGGGCGGCGTCTCTACTCCGACGAGTCGCGGGCGGCGCGGCCGGCGTCGTATCCGATTCCGAGGCAGACCCCAGGCCGGACGGCGGGCGCTGGTCATCGTGGGCGGTGCGCTCCGCCACCGCGTACGACGTACGGGGCCACGCGCGAAGACGCGACGCGACCACGAAGCGCTCGAGAGGTAACCAACTTGTACCACTACATCTTTGATGAAGCTCCGCTGCGGAATTGTATCGCCGATGAAACCGTGGGATCCTTCGATTTGATTGATATTGATACACCCTAGTGCCTGCGAATCTGACTACGATGGGAGCTCGTCGTAGTTGCTCTATTGCTAGGGCAGGTCTAATTAGTAGTAGTAGTGACACTTAGATGACTGATTGGTTTCGTGGGGCTAGTGGCCAAATGGGGGATTTCAATCATCACTGCTTCTTTCATTTCATGTAGATTTTTAATGGAAATTTGTTTCCCTCTATATCAAATACTAGACCATATATCCCCTAAAATTAAGTAGACCATATATATCCTGACTTTGATATTGCTACTAGACCATATATATCCTGATTTTGATATTGGATAGTAGCATTGAATCTAGTGTCGACCAATAGAACCAGTGCTTTTTTTTTCCTCTTAGCTACTGACGATTATCCAGCTAACTTCTCATCAACAGGAGTTAAACGAGTTTGGTCAACCCTCACAACACATCATTTTTCCCCGGGAATACGCATAAGAACTGCGTATTTTTGTATTAAGATGGAGTGTTTGTACAGCAGCTCAAGTTACAGATCCCTAAAATGAGAAAACAAAAGAAAAAAAAACTGATTATGCGGTTAAAGGTCTAATTCTCGCGGCATCTATTTTGTGACCACAGTTTGCGTGCCAGCGGAGCCAGATTGGCACCCCGGTTGAATGCCAGAGTGCAGCTTCCTTTGCAGCTGCAGCAGCCACCTCCATCCATGATCTTGTTGATTGTTGAAGATGTGGTTATTCCGTTCTTTCCAAATCGGCCAAGCTGCGAGAATGATGATTGTGTCATAACCACGTCCCTTAGCTCTAGGCACCATCTTCCTGCTGTCACTCCACCAATGAAGGAAGACTTGCTGATTACTTCTGTCACTCCACCTCACAACGCATCATGGTACTACCAATTTCCATTAAACTCAGACCCCAAACATAGGATCCTGCATCTTATCGGCTATTACCAACTTCCATTAACCTCAAACAACAAAACATATATTCCCACATTTTATCAGCTGTCGCTATATCTTGGGCATGCATCACTTTAAAATTTGAGTAATCAAGAAACTTGACTGTCTATGCTTCTTTTAACAGATCATTTGAAACATTTGAAGCGGTGGGTTTTAGTTAAAAGGGGAAAACTTTGAATATAATGCAAGCTAGTTAGTTATGACAAGGTATAGCCTCTGCAAGTTATTTTATCCTTGGATTGCCAATGTTGTTGAGCATGGCCTGCTACACCTATAATCGACATGCTTGCTTAAATTACAAAATAAAAAGAAAGTGTCCAAACATCTATCCAGCGGCATGTGTGTTTGCATGAGGTAACATAACTGAACATGAGGTGCAGCACCTTACATCAATGGCATATCCAACTCTGAACAAGCCGTCATCATACCGGAAAGATCAATCAGGTTGAATCAGATGTTGCCTGGATATCTATATGTGAGCAATCAGAAGTGCATCACCTTCACAACTAAACTAATCCTTAATCCCATCAATATATTGCTGGTTTACAGTGATATACGTCACTGTACATGCATGACCTGGAAGCTAAATGCAAACCATGCAATGGCCTCACGTGAGAGAAAAAGAACAAGACGTAGCCAAGGACAACTTGCCGGAAAATGTCAGCATGGATCTAAAACAGTCGGGGGCACATATAGTACCTTGAAACATGCATACACGTACCGGCAAGTCATCCTTGGCTGCATTCCGTTCTCTATCTCATTTCACGAGTGGCCACTGATAGCCATAACTCATACCTAGCATTGGGTGATAACAAGCACCAAATAGTCTCTCTATACTTCTCTAGGATATGCACCACTAGATGATGCATGCCATCGACTGCCGCTTCTATGTAGGATTTCAGTCATCCATATGACTTTGCCTTGTGTGTTCTGCAATACTCTATGATCCTTCTGGCTTGCTATTTATAGGCTTCCAAAAGTGTACAAGTGAAATCTGATCTGCCTCTTTTATCAAAGACAATGCCTGATTCTTTTGTATATATGGAGGAGTTAGGTTTGATATGGATAGATATTCTGCCCCCTCACGCAAAGAGCAATGCGCCTTACTGATATATTGTGCATTGCTCTCTTTGGCTTACACAATTATTTCATCTACTGGAGCTATTGGGACAGAGGAAAATTTTAGCTAAAAGCTGTTTGAATCAGACTTTGCATTAGCTATACAGTGCAGCTCCATGATATTGTGGGTGCAGGATAAAAGAAATGGATCTGAAAAATCATGGAGTTCTTCATGGCTTACTAGACTTAATAATATCGTTCTAAAAGTAAAAGGCAATTCCATGATAATGTCAAAAACATAATTAGTTAAATAATTTTAGGGTGCTAAAATTTCAGAACAATCGAATGTGTTCTGAATTTTGTTGACTTAAAAGTTTTTTGTGGAAGAACTATTGAGGAGGGAAGATCTGCAATCTGTGTGTAGACATTCTGTTGTTTCTTGAAAATACACACGAACACTAAAGGTTATCATGGCTACAATCTGGAGCAAAGTTAAATATGCTCATATCAAGGGAAAGCAAATCGAATTCAGTTTAGTAGGAAACCTGAAGGAATCAACAGTACTCCAAGATATGTGTTCCTCCCTCCCATGTGAGCTGTATCCAGATCGATCAATATAAGGTACTGATGCCTATTTCTTATTATCAATTAATATTCACAAGTTGGGTATTTCTGTCGCTAAGTGGTTGGCTGAGAGGCAGTGAGAATTCATGCCCATTCCCTCTTTGACTTTGGATTAATCTCTTTCTGAGAGAACATTCCTTCACCCCTGGACTCATCATTCCAGATTGCCCTACCACTTACTCGTCAATATTCGATGCTCATTGGTTTAAATTCGATTTAGTCAAGTTGCATATGAGTGATTTTGGAGGAGTCAATGTGCAATTTTTTTTCTGACCTACTCTTTGGGCAAGAAACTGCGTAGTGTTCATATACAGCATTAGCTAGGCTTGCCAAATAACGGAAGGTATGCTACTTACAAAATGGACCATTAGATTGTAGTGGACCAGAACAAATTCTGTGGCAAGGTAACATGTGTGAGCAATGCCATACCATTTTTTCTAGAGAATAATGTCACTGTGCCCTTTAGGTGGGGGGAAAGCTGAAAAGGAGCCGCAGTTTGCGGCTCTTGATCTTTCCAGAGACAACTTTACTTTTCTCTGAGAAATTCTGTTTGGTCAACCCTTTATCTGATTCTCTTCACTGTCATTTTCCCATTATCTTCATGCATCTAGAGGTTCTCAGGTTTTTTTTTTTTTTGGTTACAATTTTAGTGCTTGTCATGTGGGGGTGTAAGTATCAGCGTAGGCATAAGTCTCAAGTTAAACAAGGATAATGTTTTAGTTTAATTTCGTTTTATCTCTAGAGTTTGTTAGTAAGTTAGTTAGGATTGTTAATCAATTACTTTCAGATTAGGATACGATTGAGTTTTGTTATCTGTAAGATTTTCCTATTTAAAGGGATTGGGAGGAAGTAATCGAATAAGAAGAAATTTATTCAATCTATCTTTCTCTCTTCGCCGTTACGGCGTCGGGATGACGAGGAGAACTTCGCCCTTGCCCTTCCGCCAGCCACGGCTACGCTTTACATTCGACTCCGCAAAATAGTCTCACCGAAGCTCGTGACAGTGCTGAAGTGTTTTTTGGGCCCTTTTTCTTTCCAGATGTCTTAAACTCCTGCAATTAACATTAGTGCTGAAGTGTTCGCTGTCTTCCATGGCACACTGTCTCCCGTACCATTGTACGCGGTACTGGTGCCAACGCGGGGTTTGACAAATTGGAGTAGCGCCAATTTCATCTTTTAGTTCGGGAATATTTACTGTTGCATATACAGCATTTCATAGCACATGTATGGATAGATTAATTTTTTATATGATTTAATGACGAAGAAAAAAGAAAACTAAAATCTATATTTTATTAAGGATTTGAACTGATCTATGCTAACAGAAAGTGGACATGTGGAAAATGTATTGATCGCAACAGATTTATTGTAGCTAATCATGGTATTGACACGAGTTAGTGCCATAGGCACTTAGAGAAATGTCCAGAAAAGCGGCGAGTGTATCAATTGGTTGAAAGTATGCACGGTAACCTAACTCTTGATACATCTGTCTTGACAAATTGGAATTTTGATCTTGATGTATCACGTCTGTAACTTACCTTCAGTTTTGTTGAACATACTGTATTTTGAAGATTTTGTGCAAGCTTAAATCCATATTTTATGATAGTTTCCAGAATTACTACAAAGGATGATTGCTTTTGATAGTCTACGAAGACCAAGCGGCTGGGTCTGCATGAGGTATTGAGGAACACAAATTCCCGGGTTTCATTGATGGCTGACATGTGGTCATCTGATCAAAGGATTACATGTGCATAAACATGGTTCGTGTATTTGTGATATTCCTCTTCATGCACATAGCATGTCAAACTCGAGATTCAGAAATTAGTAGCTGTGCAATGCTTTTTTATTTTATGTGGCATTGTTTTTCACGAATTTGAATTCTCATTACTAATCCTTGTTTGTCTTTGTTAGGTCTGTAATACACAATGAAGTGTAAGTGAAAGAGAGTTTAACAACAAGTTTTGAGAATATATTAGTCAGCTTTATACTGATTCATGTCTCAAAATTGCTAGAATTAAATATGTTGAAGATCGTATGGTGCTACCGTGATAGTTTGGTCAACTTGCAGACTCTGAACATTGCAAACTAGGAATGCATGATTAGAGCAGAGGCCTTGTTTTGTTTTCGATTGATAAATCTGTTCTCCAGAATGTATGCTAGGAGATGCAGAACGAGAGTCCTGAGAGTTATTTATTTGTCTTTAAAAATGTTTTTTGGAACTAAATGGTACATTTATTTGAGATCCTTTGTAATACACTGGTATTGTGGTAGTATTAGATAAATTTTGTTGTTGGACGTAGGTTGGAGCCTTGGTCAATTATAAGATGGGGAGCTTCATTTAGCTCCTCTCGCAGCTAGCTACGTTTCCATTTTATCCATTGCCACTCATTCTGCTTTGCGGATGGGGCAAATGTGATTTGTGGACACTATGCAGTTTGTTCAGGCTTCTGAATAAGCTAAAAGATGTACTAATGAGTAATGATTGATGTTATAGTTTCAGGTCTTAATATGGTCTGTTGAGCAATTTGTATCCACAAGAAGAACCACAAGTATAAGTGCAATTTTCACATCATTTCCGACATGCTAAAAAAAGATGAACGAATTTCATTGGTTCGGGGTATACTAAAACTTTGGAAAATCAGTTGTACACAACTATCTTGAAGATTGACGAACTATACTTTTCCCCATAAATCTTAAATCTTATGTAATCAATCTATACTCCTTAAAGAAAAAAACAATGGTAATGGTGAGTGGTTAATCTGTCATCGTCCCCATCACCAACTTTCAGGGAAAGGACATATAAGGCCAGAGGACCCATATGTCAACCATCCCCACCGCAAACCATATTTTTCTTGATAAAGAATAAGGATAACGTGGGATTAGAGGGTTCACATGTTAGTAATAAATTTTATAAAAATTAAGAGATGTATACGAAAAATAATGGTAATAACATCCTAGTGATAATTTTCATCGTAATTGTCACATATTTGTTTAGGAATTATAGTACACCGTAATTTTGCAGTCGTTTACTATTACAACTGCCATGAAAAGTGGCACATTTCACACCGATGCTATGCACCAGAAGCACCAGAGCTACGCCAAGAACTGAACCAATGCAGGACTGTTGAAGTATACTGAACAGATCAATTCGTAACAGATGTTACAGAGCGTATACACCAAAGGCACTGGCGACTAGAGGTGATCAAAATCAAACTATTATACTTATACCAATCAAATTTCGATCAGATTTATACCAATCAAATTTCGATCAGATGGCCTTGATTGCAGCAGATCAAACGCACTAAAATATAGTTCTTCAGCACAAAAACACCAGAAATACTTGCCTCAGACTGTAGTACCTAGTACTTAGCAGCTTGTCAGTTATGCACATGCACCTAGTAACACAGGATATCGTATTACTACTTTACATACAGGTTCCGATGGAGATGGAATCTCTGTTTGGGAAGGCTTCTGTCGGCTACAACTTCTCGCATAATTTTTAATCTGTCCCAAACAATTTAGATTCCCCCCAGATTTTGAGCATTAGTAGCCAGAGAATCCAAACATAAACTAAATATCAGAAGCTGAACACCAATCGTTTTTAGATTCTCACCGGCTGCTTCTTAGAATCTCAAGCTCTCTCGAACATGGATGAAGTGTCTTAAGGCCACACATCAGCCGAGCAGCTGGTCACCTCGCTGGATATCCGGTTATCCAGGCTCTCTAGGCTTGCAGCGCTTTGAACCGGTGAGTTCTGAACCTGTCGACCCAGGCTCAAGCCTTTGAAACCACAGCCATCGTTCCGTGGTAAACTGAGCATATCCAAAGCTTGGCACATCTTCCTGGAGCTGAGCAATGGCGCCAGCCCGAGCTGGCCCAGGCCGCACGACATCGCGGCCCTCGCGACCATGTCTTCAGCCATCTTGACCTGGGATCGAAGCGAAGAATTGGTAAGTTTGGAGAGTTGCTGGAAACGGATCATCGAAGCCACTCTTACAAGTGGCAATTAAGGATTTGCCACTGAGCTCACATGTTATAGACACATGAAGACCTATATGTCATAGACTACGGGTGGTAAATCCTTAATTGCCACATCCTAAAAGTGACAAAATGTTAAATGTCCCGATAATTGGTGGCTGAAGGAGTTTGCTTTTTAATTACCTTGACTCTTAAGGCCTCTACATCCGATTTGAGGATCCTGTTGTCCGTGACCGCTGTATTGAACTGCTGGCTGGACTCTGTGAGCTGCTTGAAGAGGGATGAGTTTTCGCCTTTGAGTTGCTCGACCTGATCATAGATGGATTGCTGTAAGATCACACTGATATTTGCATCAACGCATCTGGAAATTTGAACTTTCCAGTATACCTGTGATTCGAGTTCAGATAACTGTGCCTGCTTTCTCCTCCTGGATCGTCGAGCCGACTCCCTATTGGACACCATCCTGAAATTCAACCAAGCAGTTCATAACTCATAAGAATGCATGGTAATTAAACTCTGCTCAAATTTTTGCTAGAAATCAAGATAATTTGGATGCAAGACTAATCACTGATACCTTCTTATTCGCTTTGTTTCTGTGGATTTCGTGCCACGCAGGCGTGGACTCCTCTCTGCTTCTAACAACGAATCGCAATCGGAGTCCGAGTCGCTTTCAGGCGCGTGGTTCGCTGAGGTGGTTGGTTTGGGGCCATCTGCAACCAAAATGAACCCAACATGTGATGAATTTGACTAAATTTGGGTGTGTTTCATAACTCCAAATAAACGCATAGAAAATGGGCTGTTTGTACAATTGCTCTGTAACTAAAAAAAAGCTCAAATTCTGTCATGTGTACCTACCGGAGATGGACGCCGGCGTCCGCGTGTCGACCGTGGCCGAGAAGGCGGCGGCGGCGCGCGGCGGCGTACGGACGCTCTCCGGCCACCACAGGTGGTGGCCGCCGCCGCTTCCGTCCAGTATACTCTGATCCAACACGGACATCTCGCTGTCGCCGGAATTACGCTCGCCGGCGCCGGCCTCCTCCCGGATGAACGCCTCGAGCTGCAGCTCCGACGGGCACTTCTTCATCATCGCCTCCTCCGACGACCGTGCAGCCCTCATCGCTAAGCACCGGCTTATAATTTAAAGGTTGGGGAGCATTAAAAAGTTGTGGCTGTTTAAGATAACACGCGGCTGCGTCAGTGTGACAGCGACGCGAGGCTGACTCGGATCCAGCGCAGGCGGGCGTGGCCCCCCTGGGCCGCCGACACGTGGGCCCACACCTCGGGGTGAGAGTGAAGCCGTGAAAGCGGCGAAGATCCCGTGGGCGCGCGTGGGCTGGTGGGGCCGCGAGCCGCGTCCGCTGGTTATTAGATCCGGCCATATGCGGGGTGGTGAGTGGGCGGTGATGTGGCTGGGCTGGGCTGACTGGGCCGGCGTTGATCTCGCGAGCTGACGAGGCTGCTGCGGCGGAGGGAGACGCGGGGGGTTGGTGGGTGGAGGAGACGGCGGCGGCGCGCGTGGAGTCGCGTTGGCATGGACAGCGGCTGGCTTCTCGAAGCGGCTTCTCTTCTCTGTACGATCGTGGCCGTATTCCATCCACGTACGCCAGTTCCTTGTTAGAGAAAAAGAGCTGTTACTTTCGTTTCGTCATATCCTAAATCACTTTCATCTTAATTTTATTGCTAGTCATTTTTTAAAAAAAATTGGTTGAGTTTATATAAAAATATAGTAACATTGTCGATATAAATGAACATACTAAAAAAATATTAAATGTTAGTTTAATTAGAACTAATTTAATGTTATAGATGTTGATCAATTTTCCTATAAATTTGATCACATTTATAGAAGTTTGACTAGTAAAAAGTTTAGAGCAACTTATAATATGAAACCGAGGGAGTATAAGAGAAGAGGAAAGGAGACGGCTGTGAAAATACGTAAAACGAATTAGGCCATTAGCGCATGATGAATTGAGTAGGTTTTAGGGAATCTACCCAAAACCGGTTAGCTGGAGTGCAGTGGCCACTACCAACAGTGGAGCGTTGTACATGGCCAAAATATCCCATGGTGTTTCTTAAATAGTACAATTTATACGGAAACCTTCTTCATCAACATTTAGAGAGCCTTTAAATCAATTTTTCAAATCTAGTGTTAACTAGGTAAATACACCCGTGCGTTGATACGAACAATTTGAACATGTTTAGATTTGAGAAGGAACTGTCTGCATGACTCACTATTCAATGGACCCCACATATCAGGTGGTGGTGGGAGTAGGTGGTGATAGGTTCATCACTCACTACAATATATTTTTAAAGGAAAATGAATATCTATTCTTTTGTTGTGTCCTTGATTTATTGTAATAAACTTAGTTCATGTATAATCCATCATCCATTGGAACATTAGAACACATCCACAAATATATAGTTTGTTTTAACTTCTGAATAAGCTAAAAGAACCACCAATGTTGCTTATAGTTTCAGGTCATAATATGGTATATCAAACAATTTGTGTTTCACAAAAAATAATAATAATCACAAGTGTAAATGCGAATTTTACAAGATTTTTTACATGTAAAAATGATAGATGGACATCATTGATCTAGATATACATATGTATTAAAACATTGGAAAAAACAAATGTAAACAACCGTCTCGGTGAAGGCTGGCCAAATAATTTAACTTTTTACCATAAGTCGTACATAAACACCATATTAAAAATCATGTGCACGTATATAGCTCCGCAATAATGTGCGGGAAGGACACATGGTAAGCTTTATTTTGTCAATGATATGTTGCAACAAAATGACCATAAAAAAATAATTATTGGCTTGCGCACATGTAGACTTGATTTCTCTTTTGAAAAAAAGAACTATTTAGAGATCAACAATTTCCATGCGACCCAAGCAAGAGCACAGGTGTACGTTACTTGAGCTGGATGCCACTTTTATAGACGGAGCCGACCTTAAAGGCTTCAGGGATGACATCGTCGACGACGCGGTAGCCGCCATTCTTGACAAGGAAGCGGACGGAGAAGGGGCCCTTGAGTTTTGCCCCGGTTTTGAGCGTCCAAGTGTTAGCCGATGACTCCTTGAGCCCCGTCCAGTCGCCGGCACCCTTCTCCTTTACCTCCACCTCAGAGATGGCGACATTGGTGAAGAGGTTTAGGCTAGTGGTGCTAGAGCCTTGATCAACCTTGAAGGTGAGCTCAGTGGCGAACGAGCCAATGACCAACAATGCGGCTACTGACGTGGAGAGCAGGAAGGAAGACAAGGAGGCCATTGGATCGATTCTTTTGGTGATTGATGTTGCATATATATGGCATGTATTTATGGGTGGTGAGGCAAGAAAGCTAAGCTATGGATGTATGGTGCACCATGGAGATCGTTGGCCAGCTTGTTTATCGACAAACACTTATAAAGTTGCTATAAATAGATCTGAGATAGGTAGTCTTGCTTGTCTTTCTGTCAGGCAAAATTAGCACATGGCATGGAGTGATGTAGACCTCTCAAAATGTAAAGGGCATGCAATCCTTATATCTAATTCAGACAGAAAAAATAATAAAACCGAACATCCTACCACCCCCTCCCACACCCCGCCCCCCTACAAAAAGCTTTGCAATACCAATTATATTACCCCTAATGTGGTTTTAATGGCATATCTGCATATTT
The DNA here is from genome assembly GCA_000338895.3 of Oryza meridionalis. Lineage (NCBI taxonomy): Eukaryota > Viridiplantae > Streptophyta > Magnoliopsida > Poales > Poaceae > Oryza > Oryza meridionalis. The sequence goes on from CM002529.2 coordinate 27,706,431, forward strand.
TGGAGTTTAAACGAGCAGATTTGAACAAATAATATAACACATACACATAAAGCTAATCATGGGCCATCAATTTATACTCTACAGTGATGTCATACTACTATTATATTAGGACTGGTTTGTAAGTGAGAGCAAAAAAGGGTTAGGGGTGGGGGTGCGTTTACAATTCAATATTCATGTGCCCTTAGTAACTTTTTACATGCTCGTGTTGGAGGCGACTGTGGGTGACAAATATCTGTCAGCGAGGAGGATCTGGGTCTCTAGGAAGCTGCAGTGCTGCATCATCTCGACGTCTATGTGTATAGGCCCTGTTTAGTTTGTGAAAAGAGGGTTTTTAGGTGTTACATTTGATCGGATGTCGGAAGGGGTTTTCGGATACGAATGAAAAAACTAATTTCATAACTCGTCTGGAAACCGCGAGACGAATTTTTTGAGCTTAATTAAGCCGTCATTAGCACATATGGGTTACTGTAGCACTTATGGCTAATCATAGACTAATTAGGCTCAAAAGATTCATCTCGTGATTTCCATACAAGCTGTATAATTGATTTTTGTTTTTATCTATATTTTACGCTCTATGCATGTGTCCAAAGATTCGATGTGACTTTTTAGAAAAAAAAATTAGGAACTAAACCAGGCCTAGTTGGTGTTGTAATGTCCTTATGTCCTGCTTGCCGGATTCGTGCAGGCATCAATCTGATCGAGTGTAACTTTCCTTTGTCGACGTTGCACCTTCGCCAGTGTGTCACCGGAGGCAGTTGATTGAGTGTAATTTCTACTGGTGTGATTCAAGAGTAAATCTTTTTATTCATAGGCATTGAGATGTGATTTTCCCCCTGTTTCCCATATAGGCGGTGGAAAAACATTCAGCGCCACCTTTTTGTCATGTAGATTTTAATAGGTGCCATTTTAATAATTGTATTACTAATATGGATAGTAGGAGGTATAAGAATAATTAATACTTTTAGTGAACGAATTACTGCAAATATTATATCAATAGTAAAGTATTTACTGTACAGATAGAAGGTACAAGAGGGGCCCTATTGATAAAATGTTAGTAAAAGAATTACTAATGATATTAATCTCGATAGTAAAATATTTACTAATGATGCATAATGAGAAGGTATTTTGCCGAGTGATGAGAAATGATGGGATGCCAATGCAGATAGTTTGCCAAGTGATAAGAAAGGTTGGGACACCAATGCAGATTTTGTGGTAAGACCAATATGTTTGTAAAGTTATTTATGTACTGACTAAAGACTAGTTAGGAGTAATTTATTTACTAAATGAAGGTCGAAGGGACGCAAATGCGGATTTTATGGCAAGATCAATATGTTTATAAGTAATTTATTTACTGAACAAAGACTAGTTTAGAGTAATTTATTTATTAACAAAAGCTGGAAGATATATGGTAGGAAGGTGCGGGAAGAAGATGTGGGAACAGAAGGTGCGGGAGGGGAGAGGGGGTGGGGTGCGCATCCAAGGTGTAGTTTAGTGCACAACCATATATATTAGAACTATGGAAAATCAAATGTACACCACCATCTCGATGAATGATGGCCAAATATACCATTTCCCATAAATCCTACATAAACAACATATTCAAAATTGTGTGCACATATAGCTCCATACCAATATGCGAGAAGGGCACATGGTATGCTTTATTTTGTCGATGGTCTGTTGTCACAAAATAACAATAGAAATTTAACTATTGACTTGTTCACATGCAGACTCGATCTCTCTTTTGAATAGATAATTATTTAGAGGTTAATAATTTCCACGTGACCTAATGTAAGGACATGCATGTCCATTACTGGACTTGGATGCCACTCTTGTAGACGGAGCCGGCCTTAAAGGTTTCGGGGATTACATCGTCGACGACGCGATAGCCACCGTTCTTGACAAGGAAGCGGACGGATAAGGGGCCCTTGAGCGGTGCATCACTTTTGATTTTCCAGGTGTTAGCCGATGATTCCTTGAGCCCCCTCCAGTCGCTGCCACCCTTCTCCTTGATCTCCACCTCAGAGATGGCGATATTGGTGATGAGTTCCAGTGTAGAGGTGGTAGAGGACTCACCGACCTTGAAGGTGACCTCACTGGCAGATGAGCCAATGACCAACAATGCGGCCACTGCCGCGACGAGCATTAAGGAGGACAAGGAAGCCATTCACAAGCTAGCTAGTTGGCTAGAATAATCTTGCTTGTTTCTTGATTGATAGAGGGATGGATCAATGTGGTTGGTGATTGATGTTGCAGCTAGGCACGTATTTATGGGTGGCGAGGGCAAGAAAGCTTACTTATGGATGTGTGGTGCACCATGGAGATCGCTGGCCAGCTTGTTTGTAGACAAACACTTGTACAATTGCTATAAATAACTCCGAGCTTGGTAGTCTTGTCTTGGCATGTAATGATGTAGACCTCTCAAAATGCAAAGTGCATTAATATAATTCAAATAGGAAAAAGTCCTGAATCGGACATCCAATCACCCCCTCCCATGGTCTGTTCTCAAAAAAAAAAAAAAACCTTTACAACACCAGTTATATTACCCCTAATATGGTTTTGATGGCGGTTTTGCATATTTTGGAGCTCAAACGAGTGGAATCGAATAAATAATATAACATGCACATGCCACTGATCACCGGCCATCAATTTATACTCTATAGTGATGTCATGCTACTATTATATTGTATATATACTAGTTTGTAAGTGAGAGTGAAAAAAGAGGGAAACAAAGTATTTAAGTGGAGATTTTTGACATATATATATCCAAAGTATATGTCACATAGGTAAACTCTTTCGACCAATATTTTAAATAGCGGGCCAAGGCATTTAGCGGTTAGCTTCTCAAACAACTATAACGGCAGCTATAGCGGGCTAAATGGAGCTATAGCGGCTAAATTGTATATGAGAGCAAATAGCTAGAACCCCTCTCAAACAGCTATAGCGGGAGATAGCGGCGGCTATAGTGAGAGATTTAAAACCATGCTTTCGACACATGGTGTTAACTAGGTAAATACACCCGTGCGTTGCTACAAACAATTTGAACATGTTTAGGTTCGAGAAGGAACCGTTTGCATGACTCACTATTCAATAGAACCTACGTATCAGGTGGTGGTGGGAGTAAGTGATGATAGGTTCATCGCTCACTATAATATATTTTTAAAGGAAAATGATTATCTATTCTTTTGTTGTGCCCTTGAATTATTGTAATAAACATAGTTCATATATAATCCATCATCCATTGGAACACTAGAACACATTCACAAATATATAGTTTGTTTTAACTTCCGAATAAGCTAAAAGAACCACCAATGCTGCTTATAGTTTCAGGTCATAATATGGTATGTCGAACAATTTGTGTTTCCCAAAATAAATCCTAAAACAAAAATCACAAGTGTAAATGCGAATTTTACATGATTTTTTTACATGTAAAAATGATAGATGAACATCATTGTTCTAGATATACATATGTATTAAAACATTGGGAAAATCAAATGTAAACAACCATCTCGGTGAAGGCTGGCCAAATAATATACCTTTTTACTATAATTCCTACATAAACAACATATTCAAAATCATGTGCACATATATAGCTTCGCTGCAATATGTGGGAAGGGCACATGGTAAGATTTATTTGTCAATGGTCTGTTTCAACAAAATGACCATAAAAATAATTGTTGACTTGCACGCATGCAGACTCGATCTCTTTTGAAAAAAGGAATTATTTAGAGATCAATAATTTCCATGCGACCCAATGCAAGAGCACACGTGCCCGTTACATGAGAGACTGCAATCAAGCCATTGGGAATAGATCCAACAGCTCTCCTAGTGCACTACTAAATGGGATGAACAGCATATATCTGTAAGATTCGGTGGCGAAATTAACAAAACGGAGCACAAAATAAGCAGGTTTATGACAGATGCAAACAAGCAATAAGTGATTCTTGAACCTTAATTAACTACCCGATCCGTGCACCAGCAGGGTTCACGATCAGAAGTTTGGGAATCCTCAGATTTGCAAGCAACGCACATACGCTATGTATCTATAAAGTTTATTCTCTCTTTTCTCATGAAGCCACATAATCTTAATTATTTTTAACCTTTAAATGATTCATCAAGAGTGTAAATTGCATTTCTTCCTCTCAAAAAGCACACCATACAACCCAATCATAAGGCACACCATACGACCCAATAATTTATAACATTTGGATAATTGATAAATGTAAAAAATATATAAACACATAAAAAAATTCGTATAGTAGGTAAAAAAGAAAATTTTAGAACTCATATCTACTATATTATCTCATAATTCTCCCGCAGCAACGCGCATGACACCCAGTACAGTAGATGATTCTCTCTGGGTTCACATCTTCTCCACACCTCACGGCCACATGGCTCCCAAATGTGACCAATTCAACAGTTAATTAAGATGGTAAATGACGCCGGTAATTACCAAGAAACCACCTAAGCCAATATAATACTCATCCCCGACACAAATAAATAAGCAAACTGACAGAACCTATCTTAACTTATAAACTCTCCATGACACGTTAACCAACAGCATCCTTAATAGGCTACTTTGTTTTTGGTTTAAGATGACTACCAGTGAGTGGTAGTGTGGTACCATTCAATTTCAGTAACATAATAAACCTCATATTTTGAAATTAAATGACCTAAAATTGGATAAAAGGAAGTTAAGAAACAAAGGAAGGCACGTGAATGAGTATATCAAGAACACACCGTTGTGCTTTCAACAGATTTATGGTGATGTACGTTGTCTCTGCCTTTTTGAGCTTGTGTTAAGAGAACGTTTTCGCGGATATGTGAATATGGTGTCCACAAATACGTCTTCCGTGTAACGGGAAAAAAAAACTAAAACTTAAATAAAGAACTGATGATGGTTGTCACTGTCACCTTCCATTGACACTGACATTTTCACCAATCACCACTAATAACAAGCGGGATGGTGTGATTATGATAGCTTTTGCGGTTCTCAATATACGATTGGCAACGATGCAATCTGGGATTATCTGTTACGCTCGTTACGATTTAATGATTCAAACACTTCATGAAAAAAAATGTTCATACCAAATAAAAGTACTAAAATCTCTAATTCTACAGCTCACCAGTACCAGAGCAGCGGAATTAATCAATGCAAAGCCGGAGGAAATCAAGAAACGGACAGGAACCAAAGGAGGAGCAAATCCAGTTATCCAGAAACCAAATTCGCACCTGATTATCCAATGAAACCACACAATAATCAAATATAATTATTTGAGATCCTTTGTAACACGCTGGTATTATGATGGTCTATACTCCTTTGAAAAAAGAGTCCTGCTCCGATACTTTCTACTTAGAGTAGAAAGTAATCTGAGCCATTCATCATATTTAATCGTAGGGTTGTGATTTATTTCTACTCTCGTCAGCATAAGTGGTAGTAGAAATGTGGAAGGGTATATTCGTCCAGGGATAATAATTCGCGTAGGGGTATTATCGTAATTTATCAGTATCTAACTCATCTTCGGCGACGCCACCACTGTCTTCCAGCGTTGCGACATCGTCGTGCGCCTCCCCCTCCGCGGCCAGCAGAACACCATCACCGCCTAGTCCCACGCCACCGACTTCTCGTTCCAGGATGGCAGCATCTACGCCGATGACGACCTCCTCCGTGGCGCCCCCGCCGACAGCAGCGTGGAGACCTACCTCGGCCGGCCATGGCAGCCAATCCCGAACAGCCCGCCGTTCTCCGACACTGTGGAAAACGGATGGCTGATTCCTCCAACACTGTGGCAAGAACTTGCCATGGAGCTCAAGAACGCCCTCTCAACCTCTTCAGAGGCATCTATGCTAATCAAGCACATGACGTACTCCATCTCCGACGCATCGCACGTCAACATGATCCTGCCATTGTTGCCGGCGAAGCCAAACTCCTCTTGAGACATGGCGAGGAGCTCGCCAAAGACCACTATGCCAAGGTACACCAATGGCACCTCGAACCGCGCCCCATCGGCGGTGTACACCGCGTTGTGGCCCTTGCTGGCGAGAGATGATGACGCCGTGCTGCAGCAATCGCTGGTGGTATTTGCCGTGCCCATCCGCCGAACCTGATGCGATGCGAACCGATCGAAACATCCCATGCCAAAATTACCCCTAAACTATATTATGAGATTACTTACCTGCTCTTTAAAATAAATGGTCGAGACTAATTCTACTTATAGTAGAATACTACAAGTAGAGAGCACCGGAGCGTCACCCTTGAAAAAATAGTGGTGGTGGCAGCCCACCTATTCCCATTCAATATATAAATTAGCCTTTGAGCATCTTATTATTAGAAAAACAAGCATTAAATAGAAAGCTATGTATAAAATTAAATTAGGATCAATATTCCCTTTAGCAAACATATTATTAACACATTTAATAGAAAGTGAATTTTAATTTTTCAGATAATATTAAATATATTTCTATTATCCGAAGCAACACACGGATAACTGATATTAGATAAAACTTTAATTGTTGGCCAATTGTACGACGTGAATCATAGATTACTCTTCTCGAAGTCGGATTCATTTCCATTTTACCCATGGCCACGCATTCGGTGCTGGAGATGGGATGAACATGATTTGTGGGCACTCTGCCTTCTGAGTAAGCTAAAATATGTACCAATCCATCATGCTTATCGTATCTGCAGGTGTCATAGTTGAACAATTTGTGGTCACAAAACAATCACTAGTGTAAATGTGACTTTCGTAGCATTTTTTTCATACTGTCATACTAAAGAAGATAAACGAGCTTCATTGATATGGAAATACATATACATATGTACTCAAACTTTAGAAAAATAAAATGTAAGAAACTATCTCGATGAAGGTTCACCAACTATACTTTTTCCCACAAATATTATATACGTAATATACTCAAAATCGTCTGGATATATACCTCTGCAGCAACATGCGGACATGGCATACGGAATGCTTTATTTTGTTGATGGCATATTTCACAAAATAACCATAGAAAATTAATTATTGGCTTCCCCGAATGCAGACTTGATCTCTCTTTTGAAAAAAAAAGGAATTATAGAGAGGTTAAGAATTATTTCAAAAAAAACACACACAACATATATTCGAAATCGTGTTCACATATAGCTCCACAACAATGTTTTGGAAGGACACATGTATGCCTTATTTTACCACTGGCTTATTACCACAAAATAACCACAAGAAATTAATTGTTTGCTTGCTCACGCGTAGCGTGATCTCTTTCAAGACAAAATTATTTAGAGGTTAATAATTATCATGCAACCCAATGCAAGAGTACGCGTTTCTATTAATTAGACGTTGATACCACTCTTGTATTCAGAGCCGGCCGTAAAGCTTTCGGGGATGACGTCGTCGACGACACGGTAGCCGCCGTTCTTGACAAGGAAGCGGACGGAGAAGGGGCCCTTGAGCGCCGCCTCACTCTTGAGCGACCAGGTGTTAGTCGATGACTCCTTGAGCGCCACCCAGTCCTTGCCGCCCTTCTCCTTGATCTCCACCTCAGAGATGGCGACGTTGGTGATGAGCTCTAGACTTTTTCCGCTAGAGCCCTCACCGACCTTGAAGGTGACCTCAGTGGCGCATGAGCCGACGACCAACAATGCCGCCACTGCCACGGCGAGCCGGAAGGAGGACAACGAGGCCATTGGTGAGCTAGCTAGTTTGTTGGTGTTGTCTTTCTTGTTTCTTGAAGGGTAGAGGGATGGATCGAGGTGTTTGGTGATCCATATTGCAGCTGGGTGTGTATTTATGGTGGCAGGGGGCAAAGAAAACCAGGCATGGATGCACGGTGCAGCATAGAGATTGTTGGCCGGCTTTTTCGTCGAGCAACTCTAATACATCCTATAAATAGATGCAAACTTGGTAGTCCCGATTGTTTCGCTGGTGCAGGACATGCAGACCTCTCAAAAGGTAGCTATGCATTCCCATGTTTTCTCTACTTATTTTTTAAATTGCGAATAATAAAAATTTGTGATGTTCCGTTTATGGAGGATATGGACCAAGACACGAAAATATTAGGGGTGAAGATGCTAGCGGAAAACAGAGGGGTGGTAGAGCTAACGGTCGGGAGTGATGGCCAGGCACACAGAGGGGCACCGTGTAGCATCCATAGTAGATGTCACAGAGGGGCCATCAACAGCTAGATGTTGATGGAATCATGGCGGTGTCGGATGGGTCATGTGCTGGCCCATTGCGGCTCTGCTCGACAGGGGACATAGGTTAGCAGTTATGGTGAGATGGGGCTGGTGCTAAATAAATTGGTAGAGCACACCTAGGCAGCTAGCTGGATATGAGCGGTGGCGGCAATTGATGCAATACATTTGATAGGAAAACGACATGACAACTCGACGAGGCGTATGTGGGGAGGAGCACGTGGCCTTATGAAAATAATCCAACAATTCTAGGCCTGGGTGTAGATTGTACATTAATAAAGAGTACACTGTAAATTCAATTGATATTTTTTTTTATTGGCAAGTGCACATGCTGTTACATCCATGCAAGTTGAGAGCTAGACGTGAAAGGAGGTCCATGGGCAAGCGCCGCGGAATGATGGTTGATTGATTTTGATCGGGTGGTGGGGGTTTGGGGCGTGCTTCCATTCGTGCGGCGGAAGGGACATCATGCATGCGGAACTCGCTCGAGAGGGCGTGGGAGTGAGGATGGGCTTACGATTGACGAGGGACCATAAACCACCACTACATTTTTTTAGGCCTTAAGAATTTATTAGTTCTTTACATATATAGTTTGGAACTAATGGTATATATATATTCTAGTTCCTTCTAACACGCTGGTAGTGTAAAGCTTTTTCTTCTATTTAAAGTTTGGAACCAATTGCGTATTTACTAATACAATTCCTATAAATAGTCGTCCCAGTTGTTTCGCTGGCGCAGGACAAGCAGACCTCTTAAAAAGTAGCAATGCATTCACATATCTTCTTTACTTATTTTTTTTAACTTATATAATAAAAATTAATCACCTCATCATGTTTCGTTTATGGAGGATGTGGATGTCATCTATTTATATTGCCTGGGGTTAGAAAACCAGGCATGGATGCACGGTGCAGAATGGAGATCGTTGGCCGACTTTTTCGTTGAGGAATTCTTATGCAATTGCTATAAATAGATGTGGTTTGGGTAGTCCCAGTTGTTTTGCTCGCGTAGAGCATGCAGATCTCTCAAATAGCAGCTATGCAGTCCCATCTTTTTTCTACTTATTTTTTTAACTTACAAATATTGAAGACTAATCATTTCCTCCATTTATGGAGGATGTGGACCAACGCATGGACGAATTTGTGGTCACAGAACAATGACTAGTGTAAATGCGACTTACGTAGCATTTTTTTCATACTGTCAAAGTGAAGAAGATAAATGAGCTTCATTGATATGGAAATACATATACAAATGTACTCAAACTTTAGAAAAAAATGTAAGAAACTAGTCAACTAAAATGTAAGAAACTATCTCGATGAAGGTTCACCAACTATACTTTTTCCCACAAATATTATATACATAATATACTCAAAATCGTCTGGATATATACCTCTGCAGCAACATGCGGTCATGGCATATGGAATGCTTTATTTTGTGGATGGCATATTTCACAAAATAACCATAGAAAATTAATTTTTGGCTTCCCCGAATGCAGACTTGATCTCTCTTTTGAAAAAAAAAAGGATTATAGAGAGGTTAAGAATTATTTCAAAAAAAAGGCACACATGTCTATCACTTAGATGTTGATGCCACTCTTATATTCAGAGCCGGCCGTAAAGCTTTCGGGGATGACGTCGTCAACGACACGGTAGCCGCCATTCTTGACAAGGAAACGGACGGAGAAGGGGCCTTTGAGCGGCGTCTCACTTTTGATCGCCCATGTGTTAGTTGACGACTCCTTGAGTGCCACCCAGTCCTTGCCGCCCTTCTCCTTGATCTCCACCTCAGAGATGGCGACGTTGGTGACGAGCTCCAGACTAGTGCCGCTAGAGCCCTCACCGACCTTGAAGGTGACCTCAGTGGCGCATGAGCCGACGACCAACAATGCCGCCACTGCCACGGCGAGCCAGAAGGAGGACAACGTGGCCATTGGCGAGCTAGCTAGTTTGTTGGTGTTGTCTTTCTTGTTTCTTGAAAGGGATGGATCGATGTGTTTGGTGATCCATGTTGCAGCTGGGTGCGTATTTATGGTGGCAGGGGGCAAAGAAAACTAGGCAGGGACGCATGGTGCAGCATAGAGATCATTGGCTGGCTTTTTTCGTCGAGCAACTCTAATGCAATTCCTATAAATAGATGCAAACTTGGTAGTCCCGGTTGTTTCGCTGGTGCAGGACAAGCGGACCTCTCAAAAAGTAGCTACGCATTCCCATATGTTCTCTACTTATTTTTTAAGTTATACAATAAAAATGAATTACCTCATCATGCCGTTTATGGAGGATGTGGAGCAACGCATGAACAAATAAGGGGCGAAGATGCTAGTGGAAAACAAAGGGGTGGTAGAGCTAACGGTTAGGATTGATGGCCAGGCACAGAGGGGCAACAGTGTGGCATGCATAGTAGATGTGGCATAGGGGCCATCAGCAGCTCGATGTTGATGGCACCTTGGCAGCGATGGAGGGGCTCAGGTGCTAGCCCATTGTGGCTCTGTGACAAGGGACATAGGTTAGCGTCTATGACGAGATTAATATGGTAGAGCACACCTAGTTGGATATCGAGCGGTGGTGGCAGTCATTGCAATACATTTGACATGAATACAAGATGACAACTCGACGAGGCATAGGTGGGGAGGAGCGCGTGGCCCTAGGGAAAATAATCTTGCAATTCCAGATGCTAGTGTAGATTGTACTTCAAACAAGAGTACACTTTAAATTCAATTGATTTTTAATTGGCGGGTGCACACATTGTTACATCCATGCAGCATGAGAGCTACATGTGAGAGGAGGTACATGGGCAAGCACCGGGGAAGGATGGTGGATGGATTTTGATGGGGTGGTGGGCATCAGAGGGCATGCCTCCAATCGTGCAGGGGGAAGGGACATCATGTGTGCCGGAACCACTTAAGAGGGCGTGGAAGTGAGGATAGGCATACGATGGATGAGGAACCATAAATCACCACTACATTTTTTTGGCCTTAAAGATTTATTAGTTCTTTACATTTAAAGTTTGGAATAAACTGTATATTTTCCAGATCCTTTGCAACACATTGGTAGTGTAAATATTTTTTCTATTTAAAGTTGGAACTAATGGTGTATTTATTTTAGATCCTTTGCAATAGATTGGTATTCTCTTAGTATTTTATAAACTTTGTTGTTGACTATAGCTCAGGGCCTTAGCCAACTATATGATATGATACTTAACTTAGCTCCTCCAAATGCAGGTTTCACTTGCACTCTATCCATTACCACTCATTAATACCTGAGATGGGATTAATGTGACTTACAATTTGTTCTCACATCTGAGTAAGCTAAATGATGCATCGATGCATTATGCTTATAGTTTTATATCACAATATGGTCGATTCAACAATTTGTTTTCATGAAAAAGAAAAATCAAGTGTAAATTTGACTTTTACAACATTTTTAACAAGCTAAAAATGAGAAACGGACTACATCGAATTGGACATACTATAAAACTTTGGAAAATCAAACGCCAACAATCATCTCAATGAAAACTGACCAAATACTCCCTCCTTCCCAAATTGATCATCATATATGCTTATGCACCAAGACCAAGGATAATTTAAATCACATCAATCAAGACATCAAGCACACATTCTCCCACAATGCATGCATCGATTAAAACACCATGCCAATTACACCTTAGCATGCACATATTCTGATATGCTGCATTAATTGTATTCTGATGAAATCTGTGTACATGCAGGTATATGATGATTAATTTGAGAAATTTTGAATTCCATTATATGATGATCAATTTGGGAGAGAGGGAGTATAATTTTTCAATGCATCCTCTATAAACAATATATATTCAAAATCATGCTTATATATAGCCCCACAACAATATTTTGGAAGAACACATTTATGCCTTATTTTGCCACTGGCCTATTACCACAAAATAATCATGGGAAATTAATTGCTTGCTCACTCACACGCGGCATGATATCTTTTAAAACATAATTATTTAGAGGTTAATAATTCCCATGCGACCCAACACAAGAGCACGTATGTGTATTAATTAGAGGTTGATGCCATTCTTGTATTCAATGCCAGCTGTAAAGCTTTCAGGGATGACATTGTCGATGACATGGTAGCTGCCGTTCTTGACAAGGAAGCGGATGGACAGCGCCTCACTTTTCAGCGTCCAGGTGTTAGTCGACGACTCCTTGAGCCCCACCCAGTACTTGCCACCGTTCTCCTTGACCTCCACCTCAGAGATGCTGACATTGGTGACGAGCTCTAGACTAGTGTCGCTAGAGCCCTCACTGACCTTGAAGGCGAGCTCAGTGGCGCATGAGCCAGAAGGAGGACAACGAGGCCATTAGCAAGATAGATTGTTTGTTGGTGTTGTCTTTCTTGTTTCTTGAAGGGTAGAGGGATGGATCGATATGTTTGGTGATCCATGTTGCAGCTGGGTGCGTATTTATGGTGGCGGGGGGCAAAGAAAACTAGGCATGGACGCATGGTGCTGCATAGAGATCGTTGGCCGACTTTTTCATCGAGCAAATCTAATACAATTCCTATAAATAGATGCAAACTTGGTAGTCCCGGTTGTTTCGCTGGCGCAGGACAAGCAGACCTCTTAAAAATTAGCAATGCATTCACATATCTTCTCTACTTTTTTTAACTTATATAATAAAAATTAATCACCTCATCATGTTTCGTTTATGGAGGATGTGGACGACATCAATTTATATCGCTTGGGGTTAGAAAACCAGGCATGGACGCACATTACAAAATGTAGATCGTTGGCCGGCTTTTTCGTTGAGGAATTCTTATGCAATTGCTATAAATAGATGTGATTTGGGTAGTCCCGGTTGTTTCGCTAGCATAGAGCATGCAGACCTCTCAAATAGCAGCTATGCAATCCCATCTTTTTTCTACTTATTTTTTTTTAACTTACAAATATTGAAAACTAATCATTTCCTCATTTTCCATTTAGGCAGGATGTGGGACCAACGCATGAACGAATTTGTGGTCACAAAACAATGACTAGTGTAAATGCGACTTTCATAGCATTTTTTTCATACTGTCATACTGAAGAAGATAAATAAGCTTCATTCATATGGAAATACATATACATATGTACTCAAACTTTAGAAAAATAAAATGTAAGAAACTATCTCGATGAAGGTTCACCAACTATACTTTTTCCCACAAATATTATATACGTAATATACTCAAAATCGTCTGGATATATACCTCTGCAGCAACATGCGGACATGGCATATGGAATGCTTTTTTTTTGTTGATGGCATATTTCAAAAAATAGCCATAGAAAATTAATTACTGGCTTCCCCAAATGCAGACTTGATCTCTATTTTGAAAAAAAAGAATTATAGAGAGGTTAAGAATTATTTCAAAAAAAAAAAACACACATGTCTATCACTTAGATGTTGATGCCACTCTTATATTCAGAGCCGGCCGTAAAGCTTTCGGGGATGACGTCGTCAACGACACGGTAGCCACCATTCTTGACAAGGAAGCGGACGGAGAAGGGGCCTTTGAGTGGCGCCTCACTTTTGATTGTGCATGTGTTTGTTGACGACTCCTTGAGCACCACCCAGTCCTTGCCGCCCTTCTCCCTGATCCCCACCTCAGAGATGGCGACGTTGGTGACGAGCTCTAGACTACGTATAAAATGGATAGCTATTTATAAAATTAAATTAGGATCAATATTCCCTTTAGCAAACATATTATTAACACATTTAATAGAGAGCAAATTTTAATTTTTCAGATAATATTAAATATATTTCTATTATTCGAAGCAACACACGGATAACTGATATTAGATAAAACTTTAATTGTTGGCCAATTGTACGATGTGAAGCATAGATTACTCTTCTCGAAGTTGGATTCATTTCCATTTTATCCATGGCCACACATTCGGTGTTGGAGATGGGATGAACATGATTTGTGGGCACTCTGCCTTCTGAGTAAGCTAAAATATGTACCAATGCGTCATGCTTATAGTATCTGTTGGTGTCATAGTTGAACAATTTGTGGTCACAAAACAATCACTATTGTAAATGCGACTTTTGTAGCATTTTTGTCATACTACCATACTAAAGAAGATAAACGGGCTACATTGATATGGAAATACATATACATATGTACTCAAACTTTAGAAAAATAAAATGTAAGAAACTATCTCGATGAAGGTTCACCAACTATACTTTTTCCAACAAATATTATATACGTAATATACTCAAAATCGTCTGGATATATACCTCTGCAGCAACATGCAGACATGGCATACGGAATGCTTTATTTTGTTGATGGCATATTTCACAAAATAACCATAGAAAATTAATTATTGGCTTCCCCGAATGCAGACCTTATCTCTCTTTTGAAATAAAAAAGAGTTATAGAGAGGTTAAGAATTATTTCAAAATAAAAACACACATGTCTATCACTTAGATGTTGATGCCACTCTTATATTCAGAGCCGGCCGTAAAGCTTTCGGGGATGACGTCGTCAACGACACGGTAGCCGCCATTCTTGACAAGGAAACGGACGGAGAAGGGGCCTTTGAGCGGCGTCTCACTTTTGATCGCCCATGTGTTAGTTGACGACTCCTTGAGCGCCACCCAGTCCTTGCCGCCCTTCTCCTTGATCTCCACCTCAGAGATGGCGACGTTGGTGACGAGCTCCAGACTTTTTCCGCTAGAGCCCTCACCGACCTTGAAGGTGACCTCATATGATATGAAGCTTAACTTAGCACCTCTCAAAGCTGGCTTCGCTTCCATTCTATCCATTACCACTTATTCATGTTAGAGATATGATTAATGTGACTTACATTTTGTTCTAGCATCTGAATAAGCTAAACGATGTGCTGATTCTTTATGCTTATAGTTTCATGTCATGGTGTGATCGATTCAACAATTTGTTTCCACAATTTTTTTAAAAAAAAAACAACTTTGACAAGCTAAAAAGGAGAAATGGGCTGCATTGATTTGGACATACATATGTACTAAAACCGTGAGAAATCAAATACACACAATCGTCTTAACGAAAGCTGACAAAATATAACATTTTTCCATACATCCTCTATAAACAACATATATTCGAAATCGTGTTCACATATAGCTCCACAACAATGTTTTGGAAGGACACATGTATGCCTTATTTTACCACTGGCTTATTACCACAAAATAACCACAAGAAATTAATTGTTTGCTTGCTCACGCGTAGCATGATATCTTTCAAGACAAAATTATTTAGAGGTTAATAATTATCATGCAACCCAATGCAAGAGTACGCATGTCTATTAATTATACGTTGATACCACTCTTGTATTCAGAGCCGGCCGTAAAGCTTTCGGGGATGACATCGTCGACGACACGGTAGCCGCCGTTCTTGACAAGGAAGCGGACGGAGAAGGGGCCCTTGAGCGCCGCCTCACTCTTGAGCGACCAGGTGTTAGTCGATGACTCCTTGAGCGCCACCCAGTCCTTGCCACCCTTCTCCTTGATCTCCACCTCAGAGATGGCGACGTTGGTGACGAGCTCTAGACTTTTTCCGCTAGAGCCCTCACCGACCTTGAAGGTGACCTCAGTGGCGCATGAGCCGACGACCAACAATGCCACCACTGCCACGGCGAGCCGGAAGGAGGACAATGAGGCCATTGGTGAGCTAGCTAGTTTGTTGGTGTTGTCTTTCTTGTTTCTTGAAGGGTAGAGGGATGGATCGAGGTGTTTGGTGATCCATATTGCAGCTGTGTGTGTATTTATGGTGGCAGGGGGCAAAGAAAACCAGGCATGGATGCATGGTGCAGCGTAGAGATCGTTGGCCGGCTTTTTCGTCGAGCAACTCTAATACAATTCCTTTAAATAGATGCAAACTTGGTAGTCCCGATTGTTTCGCTGGTGCAGGACATGCAGACCTCTCAAAAGGTAGCTATGCATTCCCATGTTTTCTCTACTTATTTTTTAAATTGCGCATAATAAAAATTTGTGATATTCCGTTTATGTGGGATATGGACCAAGACACGAAAATATTAGGGGTGAAGATGCTAGCGGAAAACAGAGGGGTGGTAGAGCTAACGGTCGGGAGTGATGGCCAGGCACACAGAGGGGCACCGTGTAGCATCCATAGTAGATGTCACAGTGGGGCCATCAACAGCTAGATGTTGATGGAATCATGGCGGTGACGGATGGGTCATGCTGGCCCATTGCGGCTCTGCTCGATAGGGGACATAGGTTAGCATTTATGGTGAGATGGGGCTGGTGCTAAGTAAATTGGTAGAGCACACCTAGGCAGCTAGCTGGATATCGAGCGGTGGCAGCAGTTGATGCAATACATTTGATAGGAATACAAGATGACAACTCGACTAGGTGTATGTGGGGAGGAGCATGTGGCCTTATGAAAATAATCCAACAATTCTAGGTCTGGGTGTAGATTGTACATTAAAAAAGAGTACACTATAAATTCAATTGATATTTTTTTATGGAAAAAGTACAAATTACCCCCCCCCCCCCCCGAACTATTGAGGTCGACCGAATTACACTCTCGAACTCGAAACCAGACATTCTACACCCTCAACTATTGAAACCGGACAAATAACCCCCCCCCTAACTCAATCCGGGGTGGTTTTGGGTCCACATGGCAGTCCAGTCAGCATTTTTTTCAAAAAAAAAATCAGTGGGCCAAACCTATCAGTTCTCCACCCCTTTCTAGCTCTCTCTACTCTATCCCAATGTCTCCCCTCTCTCTCTCTCTCTCTCTCTCTCTCTCTCTCTCTTCTCACCAGCACGGCGGCGGCTGCGCGAGGGCGGGAGCAGGCGGCGCTGCCGACGGCGGAGAGCGCCGGGAAGCGTCGAGGCGGGAGTTGAGCGTGCAGATGATGGCGCCAGCCATCGGGATGCCGAAGTGGAGCTCACAGATCACCGCTAATATTCTACGCGAACACCGCGACTTGCACACAGAGACAACCAACCAGGCAACGATTTCTTCTGAAAATGCGAATCACTCAGCTGCTAATTTGGAACCAAATTAGAAGATTCAACAAGTAAATTCTAAGCGATTTGGGTTTTTTTTTAAGCATGAAAAATTGAAGAAGGGGGAGATTCGGGAGAAAAATCCAATTACTGTAGCGATTGGTGGCGCCAGCGCGAAGGTAAATCTTACCACGTGGTGGCGGTGGACACCGAGAGCGGCGAGGGAGGCGGTGAGGCGGAGGCAGCGGTCTCGCTTCTCCTGCTAGGTGCGCGTGAGTCCGGAGGAGGAGGCGACGATGGCGGGGCGGTCGGGGTAGACGAGGGCAGCGCGGTCGAGGAAGGTGATGGGGGTGAGCGGCACGTGGTTGGCGGCGCAGAGCACGGCGCCCTCCATCGCCGCCGTGGTGGCCGTGGGCGTGTCCGGCGAACTCGGGATGGCGAGATCAAAGTCA
Organism: Oryza meridionalis; assembly: GCA_000338895.3. Classification (NCBI taxonomy): domain Eukaryota; kingdom Viridiplantae; phylum Streptophyta; class Magnoliopsida; order Poales; family Poaceae; genus Oryza; species Oryza meridionalis. The sequence goes on from CM002529.2 coordinate 27,724,021, forward strand.
GAGAGACGAGCTGAGGTGAGGTGAACAAGGGCAGGTGTAACATCCCGGCCTAGGGTTTAATAGGATTAATAGAATACTCATATCAATAAGTTGCAACTTCTTTTCCGGAAGCCGATCTCCAAAGAACTCCAGAGTTAAGCGTGCTTGGCCTAGAGCAATTTGGGATGGGTGACCGACCGGAAAATTCTTCCCGGGTGCTCATGAGTGAGGACAAAGTGTGCAGAAAAGACTTGTGTTGGTCTGTAAGGGCACGTTACAAAGTGGTATCAGAGCTGACTCTCGCGGTTTCACGGGCCTGGGAGAGGCGGGACGTTACAAAGTGGTATCAGAGCGGTTTCACGGGCCTGGGAGAGGCGGGACGTTACAAAGTGGTATCAGAGCCGACTCTCGCGGTTTCACGGGCCTGGGAGAGGCGGGACGTTACAAAGTGGTATCAGAGCCGACTCTCGCGGTTTCGCGGGACGTTACAAAGTGGTATCAGAGACGACTCTCGCGGTTTCACGGGCGCGACAACAAAGTGGTATCAGAGCCGACCCTCGCGGTTTCACGGGCGTGTGTGTCGCAGTTGCGCATGGCTGTGTGGACCCGGAGTGGTCACACAGCATGGCACATGCGCTGGTACTGGACAATAAGTTGCAACTTCTTTTCTGGAAGCCAATCTCCAAAGAACTCCAGGGTTAAGCGTGCTTGGCCTGGAGCAATTTGGGAGGCCTGGGAGAGGCGGGACGTTACAGCAGGCGAGGCCACGCAAAAGGTGAGGGAAGAGAAGCTTGTTTTATGACGACAAGGCAGCAGCACACCACGACAGCGCTCCTCTGCCGCCTCAACCTGCACGGCAACCTGCGCGGGCGAGCTCTGCCTCCCGCTGCCAGCCACCCGCTCCACCTCCATCTCAGCCGCCTGGCGCCCTCCGTCGCTGACAGCGCCACCTGCTCCCGCCCTCGCGCGGCCGGCACCGTGCTGGTGAGATGAGAGAGAGAGAGGGAGAGATTGGGATAGAGTAGAGAGAGATAGAGAGGGGTGGAGAACTGACAGGTGGGACCCACTGATTTTTTAAAAAAAATACTGACTGGACTGCCACGTGGACTCAAATCCACCCCCGATTGAGTAGGGGGGTTATTTGTCCGGTTTCAATAGTTGAGGGTGTAGAATGTCTAGTTTTCGAGTTCGGGGGTATAATTCGGTCGACCTCGATAGTTCAGAGGGGGTAATTCGTACTTTTTCCTTTTTTTTATTGGCAAGTGCACATGCTGTTACATCCATGCAAGTTGAGAGCTAGACGTGAAAGGAGGTCCATGGGCAAGCGCCGGGGAATGATAGTTGATTGATTTTGATCGGGTGGTGGGGGTCGAGGGCGTTCTTCCATTCGTGCAGCGGAAGGGACATCATGCATGCGGGACTCGCTCGAGAGGGCGTGGGAGTGAGGATGGGCTTACGATGGACAAGGGACCATAAACCACCACTACATTGTTTAGGCCTTAAGGATTTATTAGTTCTTTACATATATAGTTTGGAACTAATGGTATATTTTCTTGTTCCTTCTAACACACTTGTAGTTAAAGATTTTTCTTCTATTTAAAGTTTGGAACCAATTGCGCATTTACTTTAGATCCTTTGCAATAGATTGATATTCTCATAGTACTATATAAACTTTGTTGTTGACTATAGCTTGGGGCCTTGGCCAACTATATGATATGAAGCTTAGCTCCTCTCAAAGTTGGCTTTGCTTCAATACATGTGTGCTTCTATATGATATTCATGCTAGAGATGGGATAACGTGACTTCCAGTTTTCTGACCTCTAAATAAGCTAAATGATGTAAAAATGCTTTATGCTTATAGTCTGGTCACAGTATGATTGATTCAACAATTTGTTTCCACAAAATGAAAAAAACAAGTGCAAACAACATTTTTGACAAGCTAAAAAGGAGAAATGGACTACGTTGATTTGGACATACATATGTACTCAAACTTTGGGAAATCAAATCCACACAATCATCATAATGAAAGCTGACCAAATATATTTTTTTCGATACATCTTCTATAAACAACATATATTTAAAATCGTGCTCACATACAGCTCCACAACAATATTTTGGAACCACGCAATTATGCCTTATTTTGCCATTGGCCTATTACCAAAAAAATAACCATAGGAAATTAATTGTTTGCTCGCTCACATGCGACGCGATCTCATTTTAGACAAAATTATATAGAGGTTAATGATTCCCATGCAACCCAACACAAGAGTACGCATGTCTATGAATTAGATGTTGATGCCACTCTTGTATTCAGTGCCGGCCGTAAAGCTTTCGGGGATGACGTCGTCGACGACACGGTAGCCGCCGTTCTTGACAAGGAAGCGGACGGAGAAGGGGCCCTTGAGCGCCGCCTCACTCTTGAGCGACCAGGTGTTAGTCGACGACTCCTTGAGCGCCACCCAGTCCTTGCCGCGCTTCTCCTTGATCTCCACCTCAGAGATGGCGACGTTGGTGACGAGCTCTAGACTTTTTCCGCTAGAGCCCTCACCGACCTTGAAGGTGACCTCAGTGGCGCATGAGCCGACGACCAACAATGCCGCCACTGCCACAGCGAGCCGGAAGGAGGACAAGGACGCCATTGGCGAGCTAGCTAGTTTCTTGGTGTTATCTTTCTTGTTTATGTACTGGTAGAGGGATGGATCGATGTGTTTTGTGATCCATCTTGCAGCTGGGTGCGTATTTATGGTGGTAGGGGGGCAAGAAAACTAGGCATGGACTGACGGTGCAGCATGGAGATCGTTGGCTGACTTTTTCGTCGAGGTACTTTTATACAATTGCTATAAATAGATGTGATTTGGATAGTCCCGGTTGTTTCGCTTGCGTAGCGTATGCAGACCTCTCAAAAAGCAGCTATGAAGTCCCATCTCTTGTCTTCTTTTTTTTTAACTTACAAATAATGAATATTAATCACCTCCTTATATTTCGTTCGTGGAGGATGTGGACGAAGGCATGAACGAATTAGGGATGAAGATGCTAGTGAAAGATAAAGGGTTGTGTTGTTAGAGCCAATGGTTGAAAGTGATGGCAAGGCACATAGGAGCGCACCGTGTGGGACACATTGTAGACTTGGGTGTAGGGCCATCAACAGCTCGATGTTGCAGGCACCATGGCGGCAATGGAGGGGCTTAGGTGCTGGCCTGTTACGGCTCTGCGATTGGGGATATAGGTTAGCGTCAACGGCAAGATGGGACCGGTGCTAATCTTATACATCTATACAGTTAGTCCACACTAAATGTAGTTAATTCCATTTCCTCCTATATGGTGCATCACGTCATCAAGATTGTTTGCCACCGTTGGATTTTAGTACTTGCAAAGCTATGATCAGTACATAGCAGCAGCTTACCAACCCCTGTCTAGAAAGTATTGTCACGGTAATTGTAGCCAAGAGGCTAGCCGAGTTCCAAACTAATGAAGCACCGTTTTATTTTCTTTGCAATATTGCCTTTTTTTGCTTGGATATTTGCTGATTTTGACGCCCGAGCAAAGATCGGTGGTCTAAGTAGTGGATGTGTTAAATTGCATACGAAAGTCAGCTGTTTCTGCATGCCTTTGTTTGAGTCCCTGTCGTAACTACTGTGTCATCAATGCAATCATGATATGCTTTCATCTGCTCACTCATATCACCACTATACTTTCACAGTATTTCCGGAGAAAATCCATTACATGTCACTGAGTTTGTTACAGGTCTATAATTTACCACTGATTTTATCACGTTTTACAATATGTCATTTTCTTTTGCTTAAATTTTACGAGTTACCATTGCCGTCTGGTCAACCTCGCCTAGTACTATACATTTTTATCCAAATGATCAAAATACTCCTGGAATAAAAAATCCAAAATATGGACAAAAATTCCTAAATATTAATATTATAAACATAAGATTGTAAACATCCATTTTTTGTTCAAAAACTTAAAATCTGATAATTCAGAATTTTTTATCAAACTTTGGAAATTTTTGTCCCAGGGGTATTTTGGTTATTTAGACAAAATTGTACAGTACTAGCATAGGCTAATCGGACGGCGATGGTAAAAATCGTAGAAGGTAAGAAAAAGTCAATGGCATATGCAAAAGTAAATTATATACATGTTACAAGCTCAGTAGCATGTAATGGATTCTCTTTTTCTACCAGCAATCTTCGTATATCACCTGTGAAAATGTACGTATGCAAAAGGTAAAAAAAAAAGAAAAAAAAAGACTTCACCACAACCCTTCCTTCCTTTAATAAATCTAAGAAAATTAATTTACACGCACTGAACAGTATTATCTCACACGTTCACATACCCGGAAGATCTCCTCCGTCCCTTTCGAATCGTAGGGCTGATCAGATGCACCGAAAAAGCTGTGAAACATACGCGCGCGTACACAAGGTGAGATCGCTGCTGTTTCGCTACGAGGAGTGGGAGCGCGACGCCTCGCCGCCGCCGCCGCCGCCGCTGGCCACGGACGAGGCGGCGCTGCTGTCGTCGGCGCCGGAGCCGGCGTCGCGTTCCCGGAGCTCCTCGATGCGGGCGAGGGCATCCCTGAGGTCCCATCGCTTGTCCACGTCGCTCTCGCAGCAGCCGAGGCCGACCTTGAGCAGCTTCACCATCTCGCCCTCGCCGCCGCGCGCGCCGCGCATCTCCTGGTCGAACACCTCGCCGGTCCACTCCTCCCGCACCACCGAGTGCACCCACCCCGCCAGGTCCGTCCCCGTCCGCCCCTGCCGGTGGTAGTTCGCCGGGAACTTGCCGGTGAGCACCTCCAGTATCAGGATCCCCAGGCTCCACACGTCGCTCTTCTTGCTCGGCCTCCCCATCTCCCCGCACTCCGGCGACTTGTACGCCACCATCACCTGCAAACACAGACCATTCCCAGTCAATGCGTGCCAGCCTATACGCCGCGGGCGTTCGTCGCCGCCGCCGTCGTTCGATCGCCTCACCTGCGCGGCGTGGCGCGGCGTGATGACGGGGACGAGGGCGTAGTCGCTGAGGATGGGCTCGAACGCGGCGTCGAGGAGGACGTTCGACGACTTGAGGTGTCCGTGCGGCACGGTGAGCATCGGCAGCTCGTCGTACAGGTGCGCCAGCCCGCGCGTCACGCCCTTGATGATCTTGAGCCGCCGCGGCCAGTCCAGCGCCGCCATGCTCGACCCTGCACGTACGCCACCGATCACGCGTCGCCGGAGACATTAACATCAATCAAATAAATGCAGGTTGTGTCAAAGATGGGAAGGATTGTGTGGTTAATTACCGCCATGGAGGAGGTGAGCCAAGCTGCCATTGACCATGTACTCGGTGACGAACAGCTTCTCGTCCTTCTTGTAGAGGTAGGCGACGACGGGGAGGAGGTTGGGGTGGACGAGGCGGCCGAGCCGCCGCATGTGCTCGTTGAAGTCCTGCCTCCCGACGCCGTTCATCTCCTTGAACCGCTTCACCACCATGGACTGGCCTTCCACCAGCGTCGCCTTGTACGACGCGCCGAAGTTGCCGCTGCCGAGCACCTCCGCCGACGCCCGGAGCAGGTCCTCCAGCTCGAACCTCTCCCTCCCTTCCTGGATGAACACCAGCCGCCCGTGGTCGTCCCGCCGCCCGCCGCGCTTCGCCGGCACGGCCGACACCGTCACGTGCGGCTGCTGCTCGCCGCCACCGCCGCCGCCGCCGTGTGCGACGGTGACGGCCGGATTCGGCGTGGCCTTCATCCTGACGGCGGCGGCGTCTGCGTCGGCGTTGGCGGCGCCGCCGCCATGGGTTTCGGTGGTGGCCTCGCGGCGGCGGGCGAGCATCGCCGTGAACGCGCCGGCGGCTGCCAGGAGCGCGCCGACGACGACCACCACGAGGGCGATGATCATGAGGATCTTCAAGCTGCGCGGCGACCACCACGACGACGGCGGCGGCGACGGCGAAGGCGGCGCGAGGATTGGCACTTCGGGGCACGGGGCGCCGACCGGCGGGCCGCAGAGATTTTTGTTTCCTGAAGATTTCCATGTGAGAGGTTTGGATCGGATGGTGCATGAGCAAAAATAAACTAATTTTAGAGGATTTTATTTTGGTGGAATTGAACTAAATTCGTGTTTTCCAAAGTACACCTAGCAGTATGAATTGATGTGCTTGACAAATACTCCATCGGTTTCAAAATAAGATTATTTTTGCCCCCTCTTGTTTGTCCCAAAATAGGTTCATCTTTAAGAAATCGTTGCATTTTTTTAAAAGTAAAAGACGAGTGAATTAGATGCAACAGAGATAGTGTGGGACAGTTGCATTAGGATTTGATAAAGTGACAGTATTTTGGTCTTTTACTTTTATATTGGTATGTGTGGGATGGGTGAAAAATAAACTTATTTTAGAACGACGGTGGTATGCTGTATAATTCCATTTTAGTTGTTTTTTTTTTGATGAATTGAGCTAATTTGTGTGGCAATACTATGAAATCATGCGTTCAAAAGTAGCCCAAACAGTGCGACCAATCAGTGGTTTGGGTTTCGGAGTGAATCAATGTGCTTGATAAATATGCTCTAAAATTTTTGTTCTTCCAAAAAAAAAAGAAGGGTTATAAAGGTAGAATATTGCAATGCATTCAGGAATACTGCAATTTGGTGTACACTAGCAAAAGGATAGTATTATATTACAGTGCACTAATCTAATACTTTTATGTGGTTAGTTTAATTAGCACGTTTGATCATGTTGGATGTTGACTTCTGAGTTTAACATCTTGATCATGTAAGTGTTTCTTAATTGGTCATAACGTACGTACTGTACAACCTCGAAAGAGTCACTTAGTTGGTAGTAATAGTACTTTGTTTTGTGTTAACATAGTTCTTGCAGCCCTTTTTTTTCTTGGATTCTGAGACAGTGAGACATCAATCTGGATTTGCTTAAATAAATCCTTAGTTGACTAGACACATGTGTAAAACAGCAACATAATCTCAACAAAATTCCATTACTCCCTAAATCATAATTCCTCCGTTTCACAATATAAATTATTTTAGCATTTTTCATATTTATATTGATGTTAATGAATCTAAATAGGTATATATGTCTAGATTTATTAACATTAATATTAACATGGAAAATGATAAAATAATTTACATTGTAAAACGGAGGGAGTATTATTAATCTCATGTTCTGTCCTAATTGCAAATTCGTGCATGCACGAATGCATGAACAGGAAGGTAGCAAAATTTCACCATTTTCTAATTAAAAATCTATAGATTTCACCATAATTTGCAGCGAGACGACGATCGATCGATCGATAGCTCACCTTGGAACGATTTGGCGTCGAACCGCCGGAGCCCCGGCGGGATGGGGCCGGAGAGGTTGTTGTCGGAAACGTCGACGAGGCGCAGCTCCTTCTGGTTGAAGTCCGGCAGGGCGCCGTCGAAGCGGTTCTTGGAGAGCTGCAGGACGAGCAGCTTGGGCGAGGTGATGGAGGTCGGGATCGGGCCGGTGAACGCGTTGTCGGAGAGGAAGAGCTTGCGGAGGCCCCTCATGTGCGCGAACGCGGTGGCGGGGATGTCGCCGGCGAGCTTGTTCCGCGACATGTACAGCATCTTGAGCGCCGGGAGCATGGACACGTCGGGGAACGCGCCGGTGAGGTTGTTGTTGGCGATGCTGAGGGCGCGGAGGCCCCGGAGCGCGGCGAGCGGCGCCATGTCCGGGGCGGGGCCCTGGAGGCCGAGGTACTCGAGGCGGAGGCCGAGCACCTGCCCGTTCCGCTGGTGGCACGTCACGCCGTACCACAGCGACACGCCGGTGCCGGCGCCGGCACACGGGCCGGGGGTGGTGGCCCACTGGCTGAGCGGCTCCGGCGGCGCGCCGTGCGGCCCCCGCAGCGCCCCCCGGAACGCCAGCAGCGTGGCGGCCTCCGGCCCCCCGGCGGCCGCCGCCGCGGCGAGGGCGAGCGCCGCCGCGGCCTGCAGGAGGAGGAGGCGCACGGCGGCGACGCCGGCCATGAGGCGGGCGGCGGGGCGGCGGCTACCAGTGGCGGCGGCGGCGGCGGCGACGTGCGGGAGGCGTGCGGCGCATGCGCGGGAGGGTGGCTAAAGAACGGGAGGCGCGGAGGGGGAGGAGGGAGGGGGAGGGAGATCGCGAGGTGGGGGAGAGAGCAGCTAAGAATAGCGCGGGAAGCGTGTGTGTGTGTGTGTGTTGGTATTTGGCGGGAGGCTTAGGCTTAGACACCGAGGGAGAAGAAGAGGAGGAAAAAGCTGGAGACTGCAACGTTTTCTTGTTCACGTCCACCGGTGTGCTTCTGTTTTTTTCTTTTTTCGGTTGGCTATGGCTTTGCATATTTGCTTCGCACATTGGCAGTTAGCACGCTTTTCAAACTAACGGTGTGTTTCTGTGTAAAAGTTTTTATGTAGATGTTGCTTTAAAATATTAAACATATATATTTACTCCCTCCGTTCTATAATATAAGGCACAACTAATTTTTCTAAATGTTAAAGCATGCATACGTGCATACAATTAACTAGGACCTCTTCTCTATTAAATTATTACTTTTTTAAATTCTTCACCCTCAAGATCTCTAATTCTATTATATTCATACATTATATTTATTAGGGTGATGTAAACTAGGAGATGATAATAATTTTGGTTTTGAATTAAGGGTGGTTGTAACGGAGGAAGTATTTGTCAAGTTTGTATTAATTAAAACTTAATTAATTATGTGTTAATAGTTTCTTTTGTTTTACGTGCTACAGCTTAATCTTTTATCTTAATCAGTTTCAAACACCAAACTCAGGGCAACCGTAAATCCTTGTTCATGCTTATATGTAACATTTATGGGTAAATAGGATTTAAATCTTAGTGACTTGAGTTATGCAACAACTCAAATCACCATAATACTAGTGTTTTTCCCTACTTGAGTGATATTCCTTTAAGAACATGAGGTGTGTTTAGTTCACACTAAAATTAAAAGTTTAGTTGAAATTGAAATAATGTGACGGAAAAGTTTGAAGTTTATGTGTGTAGAAAAATTTTGATGTGATGGAAAAGTTGGAAGTTTAAAGAAAAAGTTTGGATTTAAACTCGGCCATGGTAATTTCTTGGGCTATACAATAATTTGCATATACAAACCATGCAGTCTGCCAAGAATGTTGACAAAGTTGTCTGATTTTTCTTTTACCGGCCAAGTTGTCGTCCTCGTGTAGTCGTATGCTATATGCAGTTCAAAACAATTGAGATCCTTTGCAGTACTCATTACTGCTATATGTGGACCCAAAGATCTCTGAGACGCATGTGCGAGGCTGTCATCGAGCGATACTGCACGGTACAGTACTTTTTGAGGACCCTCTCCTGGTAAAATTTTTCACCATGTCACATCGAATGTTTGACATATGTATGAAGTATTAAATATAAACAAAAACAATAACTAATTACATAGCTTGCGTGTAAATTATGAGACGAATCTTTTAAACTAATTGCGCCATGATTTGATAATATGATGCTACAGTCAACATATGCTAATGACGGATTAATTAGGCTTAATGAATTCGTCTCGCAATTTACAGGCGGATTCTGTAATTTGTTTTGTTATTAGTCTACGTTTAATACTTCAAATGCGTGTCCGTATATCCGATGTGACACGCCAAAACTTTACACCCATGGATCTAATCACCCCCTTAGTTCAAAGCTGTATGATGTTTACTCTGTCCATCTAGCAGCACATCGGCAAGTTGTTCTCTTTTTTTTCTGAAAGCACATCGGCAAGTTTGGCTCTCCATTTTCACTATTTTTGCCAGTGACACATCGATCTGCACACCTTTAATGCCAAATTAATCACAACATTTTTACTTCTGGAAGCGAAATGCGCGACAAAAAGCTTTGGTTAATCACAAGAGATGCGCCCACCGACAAACGGCTGTCTTAAAGAATTTCGTGCCGCCAACTCGCGCCCACGATTCAAGAGAAAAATCACGAGTACGTGGCCCATGAATTATAGTATATATATACACACATAGAACATAGTTGCATACATCATGCAAAAAAATATTATCGCATGACAAGAACAAGGCCTAAGGAATAATTATATATGTGATTAGCAATAGGTGTAAATGATGTTATTGCTGTTGGGATATGCCTTAAGTTGATATGCTTTTGTTCTCTGAAAATCATCTGAACTTGACAGCTATATATGCGCATTTCTATGTCATATTCATATAAAATGGTGGAATGTACCTTGATTTTGGTCGTGATATTGTTGTTTTGACAGCAAATATTGGTCCAGGAAGATGCATTGGTCTATTCGACATCTGCAGTAGAACTTCCACCGATTGTTCTACCTTCGGATCATAAATTATTCGATAATGTAAATCTGTTGAAGAAAACTTACCGTGTGAAAACCTGAAAAGGCATGCACACGGCCTGCCTAAGGAATTCTTCAGAGTTTAGCTCAGAGAGACTTTGACCGTAGTTGGATGAATGGTGTAAGCAGAGTTCACACTCTTTTGAGTCTCAGATAATACAAAAAAATCCAGTTGATGAATACATGGAAACTAGGAAGCAGGTCAGATTTCCTACAGAAGAGAGCTGCCTATAGGTTCACTGTTCAACCAGAATGATCTGGTTTCATCTCGGGAATCCAAAAATTCAGATTTTCAATTGTTGAATCATGTATATCTTGTTCTGCTCCAACAGGAATATGACTATGTTTTGTTTAATCAACAATGAAACACCTTTGTCTATTGAAATCCTCGTATCCAACATCAACAAGACAGAGCCCATCTGGAGGCGCTGGGGGAGCAGTAGCGCGCCTGCAAGTGGCTTCCATCAGGTTCAGCAAAGCATCTTCTTCAGCACCAGCGGCTGCCTCCCTTATGGCGGTCGCAACAAGAACCCTGACCATCTATTCAATGAAATTTAGTAATATTAACTAGAATTCGGGGGACGAGTGGATAGAATTACAATGCCACGAAACAGCTTGATGTATTACCTTGCGCAGAAACCTGTTTGCGACTAGCTCAATGCATATGGCCCTAGTGGTGCCTTCTTCAGAATTCTACAAAAATTGGGTAAACGGAATGGAACATGATATTATCAGTTGAAATGAGATATGCGCATGCAGAATGCTAATTGAAAAAGAAAACAGATCAGGGAGTAATCAACTTCATAGCCATCATGCTAAATTTTATGGATCCACATATTATATTTAGTTTTGAGATCAGCAACTCAAAACTATACAATCCACAATTGCATACAAGTCATAATGCCATACTCGAGCTATGCCAATGTCCAGCAAATAAAGTTAAGGTTACAAACGTGATACCACAAAATAATACTGTTACTTTTATGTAGAGATTAGCAGTACTAGAATGGAAGCAATGGGAAGTAACCTGATGCATAGTATATTACCAGCAAAAGTTACATTGTTATTTTCTGGTTTAAAAGTTCAATGTATACTAGCATCACCTCATCAGCAGTGTGTAGTTTGGCCACTGCAGCTCGAGAATGGAACATGAAACACTCTGTAGGTGGACCACTGCAAAACAACAAAACATCAACAGAAGTATTTTTTTTGTTGAACTTGATGGCGAGCATAAAAATAGTGACATGGTCATTTACAAGGAAAACAATAATGTTATCTTCCAACAAAGATGAACGAATATATCAAGCCTAGGTGATTAATTATTACTACCTCCGTTTCAGGTTATAAGACTTTCTAGCATTGCCCATATTCATATAGATGTTAATGAATCTAGGCACACATATATGTCTAGATTCATTAACATATATATGAATGTGGGCAATGCTAGAAAGTCTTATAATATGAAACAGAGGAAGTATAAAACAGCAACAGACCACTTTTGTACTTGAAAAATACACAAATACACAATAGTTATAAACTTACACACTTCGTGAAGCTTGTGTATCACGTGCAAACATCTTGTAAGATAGTGATTTTCCTTCCAGTTGTCTAATAATTTTGTCAACCTTACCCACATCAAAGCTTTGAGGTTTTATGTTGCACTCAGGACCCTCTACTATTTTAGAGGACTGTTCTTCCCCTGAGATTGGTTTTACATCCTCGTCAAGAGGAAATATATACAGGTATCTCCTCCATTTGGCTGCAAAATTAGGGTGAAATTGACGTGAGACCTGCAAATTATGCCATCAGTTAATAACAAGCGTAGCATCACCCATGGTGGATGTCTTGACATTCTAAGAACTTTACATGAGAAATGGACAATTCTACCACTAGCAGCAATGCAGCATACATATCAAGTGCAGTCATATATTCTGAAAAAGCAAAAGAAAAATACCTGTGACACATGCAAAGGTCTTAGTTTATCAGGTGCAGCCTTGTTTATTGCATCCTTTATATCATTAGACTTTACATCCTTCCTCCATGTATCTAAGGAAATTAGAAGTAAATACACATGTCAGCTATCAGGAGAAGTAATGTATCTAGAACCATGGTGTATCTCAGCATTCCATTAGAGTTAATTTCTCACATAAGTACACAAGGATTGTCTATTTATTTGTGCAAATGAGTTCTCCGTGTCATACCAAATGAAATGAATGGCATGTATTGGTGGAGTTAGTCGAATAAGAAGGTTAGCAGTTCATTGCACGTAGGTCAGAGTTCCGCACTGCTATATCTCTAGGCAATTACTTCTTTGATAGGAAAACAGTGGTGTATTTGGTATTGACAAATTGTTGTGTTAATGATTTGATAATCAGAAGCAAATAATTTGTTCAAATGCTTCTGTAAACAAAGCAAAATTTTCAAAAAAAAAAAAAAAAAAACTCTACAAAAAAACTGCACATAAGCTCTTCTTGAGAAGTAGTCCCTCCATCCCAAAAATATAAGGCATTTTAGAGTTGGCCACAGATATTAAAGAAAAAGGTAAAAATGATGGATGGTTGTGATTGGTTGAGATGAGGAAGTAGGTGGAGAAACTAAATGGGGAATGGGTGTGATTGGTTGAGAGGTGGAAAGGTAGCTAAATTTTGGAACAAAGGGAGTAGTTTGTAATATGACATGTTCATAAATGTGGATAATTAGTTGAAGGACCACTGGAAAACAATAGTGTGTTCTCAGGTACAACTAACAAAATGAGCAAACTTGCTGAAGGGCAGTCACCCCTTTGTCCGTGCGCCCAGCAACAACAGCACAGCCTTCTAATGGCAATGATCTTGCTTCAAGCTGTTTAGCTTTCTTCTCGTCAACAAACTGGCCAAGGTGTTTTTCTACTACCCTGCAAGAAATACAGAGTGCAACAAATAGCCATCAATGGTTTTATCCTGTCTTGAGATGCAAAGGAAGTGAAGAATAAAAGTGCCAGATATGTCTATAGAACAAGCTCATGGAAATGAGACAACAAATAACCAGATTGATTGCTGCAGCAAGTAAGTAGCAGCCGGCTGTGTGGCTGTGCTGTAAATGGCAGCTGAACAGCCCCAAAATCATTCTTACCCTTGAACAGTGTTGAGGCCAGGCTGCTTCTGCCAACCATCAAATGACCCCCCATGATATGAAAGGACAATCTTGAAGGTTACTCTTTCCCATCGTCCTCCTCGATCTTTGGATGATTTAGTTGATGCTTGATTTTCTGATGGTGCTGTGTAATCTTCTCCATTAGTATCAAGGCTGTACCCATTCTGTTGAAGAAAAATCCGATAAATCTTACTGAAACAAACTGGGGCCTCTTTGAATCGCGGGGTTGAAAAAATGGAGGAATAGGAAAAGCACAGGATTCTGATAGGAATTGAAGTGTGAAACAAAGGATTGCAAAACATAGGAAAAACAGATAGGAATTGAAGTGTAAAACAAAGGATTGCAAAACATAGGAAAAACACAGGAATGGTCGTTTGATTGGAGCGCAGGAAAAACGCAGGAATTGGATGAGAGAGATAGACTCAAAAGAAATTTTCCAAGAGGTTGGAGCTCTTGCTATATTTTCTCCAAAATCCACATGCAATGTGCCCTTCCATAGGAATTTCATAGGATTTGGAAAGCTTCAATCCTTTGAATCAAATGGCCAAATAGGAAAATTTCCTATAAGATTTGAATCCTATGAAATTCCAATATAAATCCTTTGATTCAAAGGGGCCCTTAAAAGTTCTAGAAACGGGCCTGCACCGACAAATTCCAAAATCTTAGTCTATCCTCCAAGAAAAAATGTCTTCACCCAACAGATTTCAATTTCTCTAAAACGATGTGTACTACTTAGAGGGATTGCAACTAACACTAACACATTTTCCCCTTCCCATTTACCAAAGGGACCACCTATACATTTGGCAACAAATTTTCTCCTAAAAATTTGACAGATGTAATTGTAGTACAATCATAGTGTAATTACACTGTAATTTATATGTAATTACACTGTAACTTGCATGTAACTACAGTGTAACTTGTACGTAACTTTCATGTAATTTTGAATCGTTATATCTATTACAAGATTTGTTTTGGTGAGGAAGAAAAAAAATCACGGCACACACATATGTATAAGGATTTGTTCCCACAACCTCCATTTTACCGAAATAACATATGTATAAGGATTTGTTCCCACAACCTCCATTTTACCGAAATAACATATTACAGAGAGATTTTTGAAAGTTACATACAAGTTACACTATAGTTACAGTGTAATTACATGCAATTTACAGTGTAATTACACTACAATTGTACTGTAATTACATCTGTCAAATTTTTGGGAGAAAATTTGTCGACAAATATATAGCAAAATCGTTTACGAAGAACCATTACCTCAGGGTTTCACATGGATAATAATAATAATAATAATAATAATAATAATAATAATAATAACAATAAAAAATCTCATTCCTTCTCACCTCATCCTTCCGAAACAAATCGGCAAGCCCCGCTGCTCCGGCGCCGGTGCGCACGAGCTCGGCGTAGAAGTCGACCACCCTGCTCCACGGCCGTGCGTACATGTACTCGTAGCTCTCCCTGCCGCAGCCGCAGTGCCCAACCAAAACCAAAACAGTTACTACCAATCAAGCTCCAAGCCGCAGATAAGCCCTAGACGATGGAGGAAGTGAGGGGGGGGGGGGGGGGGGGGGGAGCCGTTACTTGGCTGTCCACCGGAGGTGGTGGCACGCGTCGGTGTGGTTGTAGTGCGCATGGTCGTCTCCCTCCGCCGCCGCCGCCGCCGCCGCCGTGGAAAACGCTACAGTCGGAGCTGGCTTCGCCGCCGCCGCCGCCGCCGCCATCAGGGGCCGGAGCTTCGCGAGCATGTACTTCCCTTTTTCTTTTTTTCCTTTTTTTTTTCTTTGTTTGGCAAATTTCCTTTCCTACATGCGTCGGTCAGTGTGATCGTGTGTTTGGATAATGGGAAATGGGGTGGAACCGGGATTGGGAAATGAACGAAGGATTATGATTAAATAGAAGAAGAAAAACAAGTGGTTAGAATTTAAAAATATCTTTTGATGGGTGGGATATCATTTTTCTATCTCATTATCTAAACATTGCCTATATGGTTTTCTATAGTTTTAAAATTAAGAGATATGCAGCTTGAATAAGTGTCTATTCGGTTTTTTTTTTACTTTAATTACGTGTGGTTACAATTAGAAGCCGGCAATGGAAGTTTTGTGATTGTAGATGTGCCGCAGCAATATTACCCTACCAAAAACTCAGTAAAAATTTAGGGAATTTAAGTTGAATTGGAGTTATACAATTCTTAGCTTCTATTTTCATATTTTGTATGTAATAATTTTTTATTCTATATGATAATTTATAGGCCGTCAATGTATGAATTTTTTTATAAATATCCTTTATTATAATATAATAAATAGATGTACAGTGAGCTACCCCAACTGGTTAGGTTTTTTTTACTGGAACCAGCTCACTAGGGGACGCTCGCATATGCAGTTATTTATTGTTTCGGTGGTAGATGATGTATCTCTCAACAGTGATGTGTCATTCAAGCATACTCTAGTATCTCACATTCCTAATAATTTCCAGATGGGCAGTGAAAAAAAGAACCATACAAAAACAAACTGTCAACAAACGGACACTGATTCATCTTATATTTCTCCATCTTGTTGATTTCCTGTAGAACTGTACCAAGTTTGCAAGGACATCATCATCTATACAGAAAAGTCAAAAAACACTCGAGCAACAACACTGACACATCGATTATGATGTGGATCTTCTTCTTCCCAGATAATGGTTTCAAGTTTACAACACGAACTTTTCGTCGCGGCAGGCATCTCACATTACAAATGCTTTCCACAACGCTCCTCTCTACATACAATTGCTAGTCGGAACAACAAGAAACCTAACGAGGTAGAGTTCTTCCGCCATCAGAAAAAATTTCAACACCAACTTTGACTCTGATCGATCTTGACAACAAGATGGATGGATGGCAACGCGAAATCGCTGGTAGCGAAAACTTGAATCGTCGTCAAAAACTTCTGTGTGACTTTTATATCTTGTACAAATCCTCATCCGGTGGATCCTTTATGCTTCCATCTCTGGAAGGGGATGACAATGTCTCCAGGCCTGGCTGCTGGCCATCAGAGTCTGGAGATGGGATGTACAGCTTGCATTCCAAAGACGGCTCGCTCTTGCTCCGGCCATTCCCTGGCCGTGTTCTCCTGCTCTGAGGCACAGGTTTTCCGTTTACCGGTGCCGGTGCCACGGTGACCGTTTTTGCTGCAGGTTGTTCTTGTTTTGCCTTCTCTGGCTCGACGCTCTCCGTAGGGTCCTTTGCAACCTCGTAGAGTGTCACTGCACCCGTCATGCAGTTCTGCAAGAGTATGTCTTGGCATTCAGGCATGTTTTGCACAGCCTCAAAGGTCTCAACAACCTGGCTCATGGTGGGTCGTCCTTTGGGATTCTGGCTCAAGCATCGGTACGCAAGGCCAGCCACCTCGATGGCAGCCTTGGTGGAGTACTGCCCTTCCATTCTTGGATCGATAATCCTGAACAGCTTCCGATTGTGCACGAGGAGGGGACGTGCCCACTCAACTAGGTTGTGTTCACGGCTAGGCCGGCTCTTGTCCACAGCCCTCCTGCCAATGATCATCTCAAGAAGGACAACACCAAAGCCATAAACATCACTCCGTGCCGTCAGATGGCCTGTAACAGATCAAACTGGTTAGAAACAATTTAACATGCATGAACATTGTGCACTACAATGATATGCATATTCATACTTAAGAACATAAAATGCACTCAAGAATGAAAGGGTTGGCATTCTAAAAATACAGGGAGATTATGTTGCTCACCTGTCATGACATATTCAGGAGCTGCATAGCCATAAGTACCCATGACCCGAGTTGATACATGGGTCTGGTCTCCACTAGGTCCAGTTCGTGCTAGGCCAAAGTCTGACAGCTTGGCATTATAATCCTGCAGAGGTTACACAGAGTGAGACTGCGGCAGTGTCATAAGACAATCTTCAACATATAACATCCAAAGATCTGAAATAAGATATTTAGATCAGTGTTCCTTGTGCAGAGTTATATGGTTTAATTGGATGGATGAGGGCACACATAATGTCTACTGTTCATAAATACTGATGCCACAGCATGTGAAACCGTGGAGGAGGACGAGGGACAAATAAATGAGTGATCATGTGTTTCATTTGGAATTGTCCTTACAGACTACATTGCATCTTGGCAATAGAACTATCAGAAAAAGATTCACAAATAAGTAAAGTACAAACATAAACATCATCACTGCTTGGCTTGGACACTTTGATGTGTTGCACTCGCACTAATAAATTGAGAATATAAAAAGATTTCAGTCGAAATATCAGTGGTAAACAGGACTGTGTTGAAGAGCTGGTGGAACCAGACCCAAACTGGTATGTTTTTTTGAGATCGCTGACATTTAGAATCTTAATGCTGAAAGAATTGAATCATTCATCAGAAGATTTGGTAGCTTTGACCTTGCTGGAGGCAACTAAAACCACCATGACAGTTTGGAGGACAAGCACTCTGCGCTACTCTATCTACTTCAGAATCTTGGATTCTGTAAAGATAGTTACGGCTAGCATGTAGGCTAAGCTATCCCATCAACTGTTAGTTATGTAATTCCAAGAGTTCAGAAGAATACAGGAACAGAAGAATACAGGAAATAAAATCTTGTTTGGATTGGAAAGAACAAAGTTGCTCCTCTAGAGCCTGATGAGATGAAATTCCTATAACAAGTGATTGAAACAGGGTAATGATATCGAAGTTTTCAAATAGTAGATGGAATACGAACCGCATCTAACAAGATGTTTGATGTTTTGAAATCTCGATAAATAATTGATCTCTCAGCTCCGTGAAGATACTCCAGTCCCCTTGCAGCACCTAGAGCAATCTTCATTCGAGTAGACCATGGCATATTAAGGCAAACCCCTGTTATCAATTATCATACAAGAAAGAAGATTAAATCAATGAAAGTGTCCTTTTGGATGAAAAAAATGTTATGTTCTCTTAATAGATAAATCAAAGATGAGCAAGCCATGCAGCAAGAAAATCATTTCTTCTTTTCTCCCTAGTAGCCTAGTTAGCATGTGCGTGCAGATGGTAGAATCAACTAACAATTCAACTAAGTCACTTACTAGTATTACTCAACTGACCAACTTGATGATACATCGGGCAAATTATATAGCTAGTTGGGAGAACTTTAAAACACATACTGGTCATCATCGTTTCAAAAGAAAATCCTTTACAGCTAAATTGTACATAGTGGTCATTAGTCATTAGATTAAATTGCACCAGTAAATCTAACACTGAAAGAAATATGTGTGAATGCTTTTATGTTAATTCTAGTGATAGAGCTGCTCATCTTGTTGAAAATAAATTAGTGTTTTTTTCTCATGCAGCATGCACCAAACTGACTATTTTCTTTTATTTTTACTTTTGGAAATGCAAAAACAATAAACATGTTGCAGGCTCTGCTGCCATGGACAACGGCCATTCAGTAGGTGGGAGTGATAACTGTCAAGAAGGAAAAGGTCAGCTTACGGCGAAAAAGATGCTTTTCAAGGCTGCCGCAAGCCATATACTCGTAAACAAGTAGTCTATGAGAGCCTTCACAGCAATACCCAATCAGTTCGACTAGATTTGGATGGCTAAGTTGCCCAAGGTAATTGACTTCTGCCTGGAAACAAATAAGAAAACTATTAGCATCTGATATATGATGTTTAATCAAACACTAATCAGTATAAAAGTACTCTTTCAATGTCCTCGCTTAAAATGTAAATAAGTCAAGTAATATAGAAACTACAATAATAAACAACTATTATGATCATTAATTGAATCATAAAATCTAATTAGCTGATGAAGGCTGATAGACTTGTGTATAGTTCATCATGGTTTCAAAAAAAAAAAAAAAAGAAATAAAGCAAGGATACTTACCAACCATTCCTTGTCACCCTGAAATCCCTCTGGGTTTAATTCTTTCACAGCAACTTGTGTGGATGGAAAGCCCGCTCTGACATTTTCATCAATTACACCTTTGTAAACAACACCAAACCCACCCTCTCCAAGAATTTGGTCAGGCCGGAAGTTTTTCGTGGCTGCTCTCAGTTCATTATATGTGAAAATATTAACATTTCCGTATCCTTCTATTTGCAGGTCCTCCACATCTTTTGGAGGGGCAAGGACACTTGCTGTAGCTTTAGAATCAGATTTGCATTTCCTTAACCCATCTGGCCCACCAGCTTCTGCTTATAGAATTAATAGAAAAGAAAATACATCAGGGAATAATCAATGCAATACGAACATTAAGAGCTACAATGTGGCGTGGTTATTTTGCCTTATTACTTTAGTTTTTTTAATTCATATAATATCCCCCATACAGCTCCTGCTGTGCAGTCTCTGTAATGTCGTTGTGCATTATGTCAAAATGATAATCTGATAAGCATAACATCTTAGTTTGTAAATACCACTAACCTATCCAAAATGGTGTTCATCTTCTAACTTAAGAAACATGTGTTCCATTGTGTCAAGCTACAATGTCATTTTGCAATAGCTCTACAGCAACAAAAGTCTTCATTGATAATCCTCCACGTTCAATTGGCAGGTTAATGTGCAGCTAAAGACCATGACATGACAACGAAAGGTCCCAATTTAATTTGGTATCTCAAAAAATTTCTAGAATAGCTCCAAACACGCATTTGCTGCTCATGGCCCTATATGCAGGACAACATTTGTCATCTCTTCCAGTCTCTGAACAAGAATCTTCTATGCAGAACAGACTGCTTGCATCTAAGTTTTAGGGTTACTCAATACTTCCATCCAACCAACTTAAAATCCTCTGGCAACTTTGCCAATGTAGTTCAAACCGAAATATGAGCTAAATTTGACTTGCTGCAGTTTGACTTTTCAGGAACCGTGACTGCAAATTTCATAGACAACATACCAGTACATCATAATATCGTCTCCTCTACCGGCCATCAAAGAGCAAAGTTTGTACCATGCAAGTTTTGTCTTTGTCAAAGAAAAAGAGAAACGAAGCTACAGATAGAGGCCTGAATGTAACGATGTCCAATAAGATAAAACTTTTAGCACTTAGAGAATGGCATTCCTCACACTCGACACTCAGTCACAGAAGAATCAAACATCAACCACGCGATGCCTAAAAAACCCGAATTTGCAACATGAGTTACTACATGATATAACCCCAGAGACAAAAATTGATCCTGTCGGAACTCTCACAAAAACGCGACAGCAATTCTCGCTCAAAAACCAAATCTTCTGCAGCTGAATATACACTGAAAATCCATAGCCCCCAATATGCCCAAAGACCCAACCGCACGACTAAATTCGCAACCAAATTACTACAAAAACTCCACTTCCATGCAACATGCACACAGCTACTACTACTACTACTACAAGCAAAAGCACACATCAGAGATAAGTAAGATAATATAGCTCGAGGCAAGAAAGAACACGGACGAACCTGTCTTGCCCTGGAGCCGGTGCTCCTCCAGCGAGAAGCATCCGCCCATGGGAGCCCCCAACACCGCGCCTCCCACTCCAATCCGCCGCTCCCCCTACTCCCGCCTCCCCATCGCCAGCCTCCTGCCAGATCCACTCCTCAAGAACACACACACACCACCACCACCAGTCCACCACCAACTCAAGGCCCGCGCACCAACCCGGAAATTTCGCCCGCACCGACTCCGCCGCTTGGTTGGGCGGAATTGCTCCGCCGCCGCCGCCGCCGCCCTCCGACCGCCGGTGGATGGATGGATGGATGGATTCGCGCGCAACCGTCGCCGAAATTTCTGGTGCGTTCTTGGATGCGGCTTTTCTTTTTTCCTTTGTTTTACTTTGGGCGTTGGAGAAGACGAAGAAAGAAAAAAAAACAAGAAAAAGAGGAGGATTTGGATTAGCTGTGCCAGAGGGAAGCGAGAGTAAAAGGAAGCTGCTTTGGATTAATAAATGCAGCAGGGGAAGCAACTGGGGAGCTGAGCTGAGGTGAGGTTTTTTTTCTTTCTTTCTTTTTCTTTTCTCTCTTGTTGCTTTATGGTTGGATTGGAGAGGCTTGGAGTTTATGGGGGTTTGATTAATGTGCTGCATGGTTGAAAAGAGGATTTGGCCGTGACAGTGGTTTAGTTTGGGTTTTAGTTAGGATGGGTTTTTTCTCTTTTTTTTTTGACTGATGGCATTATGGTTTATTTGGTAAAAAAAGTATATAGATCAGGTTTGCTAAAAAATATAGCATCATATTTTTCATTTAATTCTACTCTTTTTTTTTTCTTTATGTGATTGATCTCCTGTACGTATATATGCTTGAATCTCTCATATCTCCTCTTCTAAGTAGATAATAAATTAATTTTCATCTTAATTCTCTTATACGTTGTGTATTAGAAAAAAAATATAATGTGAACCTTTTTAAGTTTTCAGTAAAAGCTGGGCTACTTAAGTGTTTTCTCTAAATAGAAGAGTTACAATATAAATATTGAGATTTACTACTCTGTCTAAAAAAAATCAAATCATGGGTTTGATTTTTTTTTTACGTAGGGGTACTATGTACTCTAGCGTACTTATAATGTAAATGTAAAGATAGTGTTAAAATATTTTTTTCTTTTAGAATAAAATGGCGTCATAGGTATGGTTTTGTATAATGTATCGAAAAAATGATTACATGCGATAACTTATATGATATGAGTCACACATGCAATATGTTTTGTTCTTAGCCTAGGAAATATCATATACATGACACGTCTGGCTAAAATTCACGAATTTGACACGATCAAAGACACACAAGAATAAAGATACTATGTTTAGATTTTGTAGAACTAGAATATATCGCATCCAATTAAAACTTCTTATATTTTAGAATGGAAGGAGTAGATCTTTCTAACAAATTTATTAATGTTTCAGAGGGACAGAAATCCCTGTGCTGTGATGCCCTTTTGAGTTTTTTGACAATGGCACCTGAAATGGAAGACTAGCAAGTAGCAACACCACCAGACCAGACCGTCGGTTGCATTTGCACTGCAAATTCGCAACACGGGCGGAGAGGTTTGTCTCCTTTAGCTGTTGAACCTACTGCCCAAAGACTCCAAGAAACGGCAGAAAAATACCCCAACACGGCAACAGCAACAGCAACCTCCACACAAACTCTACAACTACAAGTCGCAAAACAAGGGGCTGTTTCCTTGTCCCGGTTCAGCGCATGTCCCCGATTCCAGGTGCTCCTCGGATTTGTTTTTCTTTTCATCATCAAACCAATCGATCCATCGATCGATCGCCACCAATCCATCCATCCATCCACCGTGCGTATCAATCATTTTCTTGGCCACCATATGTTTGGTGTTTTGAGAGACGCAATTTGGCGTGGAAAAACAAATGTGATTGGCATGGACTCGGTACGCCTAAATCCGAACCAAATCCAAGACACCACATGGGGGCGCGAGGCGTACGTCCACATGGGAGCAAAGCCATCTGTATTGTAGTACTACTGGTACTCCCCCGTCCCGTTTTAAATACAGTGGTTTCGTGTTCAACGTTTGACCGTATATCTTATTTTAAAAAATTATAAAAAAAATTAAAGATAATAAGTTATACATAAAATATTATTTATGTTTTATCATTAAATAATAATAAAAATACTAATTATAAAAAAAGGTGGATGGTTAAGCGTTGAACGTGAAAAATTTATAGCTACACTTTAAACGGGGCGGAGGGAGTAGCATTTGCTATGCTTTGGGAACGAGTTGTTTTGTGGTTGCCCAAAGTTGCGAGATCCAGGTTTGGAAGGTTCCATGGAATGATTTAAGAAATGGCATTAGCGAGGAGGGGATGCTTTGAGTGGGCGGCAGGCGGCAGGCGGCAGGCGGCAGCATGGCATGAATCAATCAACCACCACCGTGTCAAAGTGTTCGCCACCACCCCCGTTTCTCCACTCGGTTTTGTGCTTAGCGGAATCCGTTTTTGTGCGCCTTCCAATCACACCCTCTGCCCACTAAACTCCAGCAGGTTACACAAACTTATTATTACAAGTGTGACAGCTTCATCATCATCACTGCAATAACTCGAAATCTTAGAAAATACTAGTAATTGCGATGGTAGAGTAGATAGATACGAAACCAATCTGGAGTTGTATTTTGTTTTGTTGAGGACGCGGAAACGGAGGATTTTCGGGGCGGAAAACGCCCAAAAAAGAGGTCGCCATCCACTCCACCACCAGACGCGCGCGCACGCGGTTTGTCTCGCCCTACTTCTCCCGGTCCCCCGCGTGCCGACCCCTCCTCCTCGCCTCGTCTCGCCACGCGCGCTCGTTCTGCCTCGCACGACGACGTACGCCACCTGCCAAAGCGCCAACCCAGCGCCGAACCGTCGCCGCCGATTTTACATGGGAGACCTTTG
The DNA here is from genome assembly GCA_000338895.3 of Oryza meridionalis. Taxonomy (NCBI): domain Eukaryota; kingdom Viridiplantae; phylum Streptophyta; class Magnoliopsida; order Poales; family Poaceae; genus Oryza; species Oryza meridionalis. The sequence continues at coordinate 27,747,817 of CM002529.2, forward strand.
ATCGAGCATTTCACGTCTGCCTTGTAAAAAAGAAGGCGTACCACTACATTTAAATTTAAAGATTTATTAGTTCTTTTACATTTAACGTTTGGAACTAACAGTTTATTTATCGAGGAACTCTTATACAATTGCTATAAATAAATGCAAACTGGATAGTTCCGATTGTTTGAAACTCTTATATTGTTATGTCCATGCAGCGTGAGAGCTACACATAAGAGAAGGTCCACGGGAAAGTGTCGAAACTAGAATTCGGTATTATAAAGGGGTAGCGCACGAGACCTAAAAGTGGATGGATGCGGAAACAAGGATTTAAAAAGGTTCAGGCCCTCTCAATGAGAGGTTAAAACCTACTCCTGTTTAGGGATTTGAATCCGTCGGGTTGTAGTATTGATCTGACGATCGGGTTGTGAATCTATGCTCATGCCCCTTGGAGGGGGCTCCCTGCCCGTCTTATATAGGATAGGGGACAGGGTTAAAAAGGAAAAACCTAGCCGGACACGACATCAGTATCCTAATCTATTACATGTTAGTACCCGGTCAGAGCTTTATACCCTGCCTTGGAATACAAGGCAACATAGCAACCGAGTCCTCCTCTATTACATATTCTATATACATGATCTATCCCCTGTAACTAGTCGGATAGCCCAGCCGTGTGGCTATGTGGTACCCATAATCTCCACAGAAAGCATTGGTGAAGGATGGTGGATTGATTTTGATCATGTAGTGGGGGTTAGGGGTGTGCTTCCATTCGCGCAGGGAAAGGGGACATCATGCGTGCGAGAGTCGCTCGAGAGGGCATGGGAGTCAGGTTGAGCTTACGATGGACGAGGGACTGTAAACCACCGCTATATTTTTAGGCCTTAAGGATTTATTATTTCTTACATTTATAGTTTGGAACTACCGGTATATTTTCTAGATCCTTTGTAACACACAGATAGCGTAAGATTCTTTTTTCTATTTAAATTTTGGAACTAATTGCGTATTTATTTTAGATCCTTTGCAATAGGTTGGTATTCTCGTAGTATTATATAAACTTTCTTGATGACTATAGCTTGGGGCCTTGGCTAACTATATGATATGAAGTTCAACTTAGCACCTCCCAAAGCTAGCTTCGCTTTCATTCTATCCATTACCACTTTTTCATGTTGGAGATATGATTAATGTGACTTACATTTTGTTCTAGCATCTGATAAGCTAAACGATGTACTGATTCTTTATGCTTATAGTTTCATGTCACAGTGTGATCAATTCAACAATTTGTTTCCACAAAATTTAAAAAAAACAACTATAAACAACATTTTTGACAAGCTAAAAAGGAGAAATGGGCTACATTGATTTGGACATACATATGTACTAAAACTTTGAGAAATCAAATACACACAATCGTCTTAATGAAAGATGACCAAATATAATATTTTTTCATACATCATAAACAACATATATTCGAAATCGTGTTCACATGTAGCTCCACAACAATGTTTTGGAAAGACACGTGCATGCCTTACTTTGCCACTTGCTTATTACCACAAAATAACCACAAGAAATTAATTGTTTGCTTGCTCACGCGTAGCATGATCTCTTTCAAGACAAAATTATTTAGAGGTTAATAATTCTCATGCAACCCAATGCAAGAGTACGCATGTCTATTAATTAGACGTTGATGCCACTCTTGTATTCAGAGCCGGCCGTAAAGCTTTCGGGGATGACGTCGTCGACGACACGGTAGCCACCGTTCTTGACAAGGAAGCGGACGGAGAAGGGGCCCTTGAGCGCCGCCTCACTCTTAAGCGACCATGTGTTAGTCGACGACTCCTTGAGCGCCACCCAGTCCTTGCCGCCCTTCTCCTTGATCTCCACCTCAGAGATGGCAACGTTGGTGACGAGCTCCAGACTTTTTCCGCTAGAGCCCTCACCGACCTTGAAGGTGACCTCAGTGGCGCATGAGCCGACGACCAACAATGCCGCCACTAACACGGCGAGCCGGAAGGAGGACAACGAGGCCATTGGCGAGCTAGCTAGTTTGTTGGTGCTATCTTTCTTGTTTCTTGAAGGTGAAGGGATGGATCGATGTGTTTGGTGATCCATGTTGCAGCTGGGTGTGTATTTATGGTGGCAGGGGGCAAAGAAAACTAGGCATGGATGCACGGTGCAGCATAGAGATCGTTGGCCGGCTTTTTCGTCGAGTAACTCTAATACAATTCCTGTAAATAGATGCAAACTTGGTAGTCCCGATTGTTTCGCTGGTGCAGGACATGCAGATCTCTCAAAAAGTAGTTATGGATTCCCATGTTTTCTCTAATTATTTTTTAAATTACAAATAATAAATATTTGTGATGTTCCGTTTATGGAGGATATGGACCAAGACATGAAAATATTAGGGGCGAAGATGCTAGTGGAAAATAGAAGGGTGGTAGAGCTAACGGTCGGGACTGATGGCCAGGCACACAAAGGGGCACCGTCTAGCATCCGTAGTAGATGTCGCAGAGGGGCCATCAGCGGCTAGATGTTGATGGAGCCATGGCAGTGACAGATGGGCTCATTCATGTGTTGGCCCGTTGTGGGTCCGCCTGATAAGGGACATAGGTTAGCATTTATGGTGAGATGGGGCTGGTGCTAAGTAAACTAGGTGATTCCCCGCGCTTTGCTGCGGAAATTTCCAAGGACTCCATCTGTCCTAAAATATAATAATTTTTAACCCTCAGGATTTGTCCCAAAATATAACAACTTCTCCACCAATATTCTCTTCTCAACCAATCACAACCCTCCACCATTCCCTTTTCCTACCTACCTCCACTACTCATCCAATCACAATCCTCTACCATTCACTTCTACCTATTTTCTTAATAACCGTGTCCAACTCTAAAACTTCTTATATTCTGGGATGGAGGGAGTAATTTTTAATATTTGTTAATAATCGAGCTAAAAGTAAAAATTATATTGTTATTAACAACAAATAAAACTGGTTTATGAAACCATGTTCAGAGAGAAATACATTTAGTAGACTCTGTATGAGATTATAGATGAAATATGATAAGGAAGATGATTGGATGTTGATTTGAATTATAGATGAGGTTGCATGGTTGCATAAGTTTTGTATGTAATTATTGCTAGTGGATGATGAGGTGGCATGTTTGCATGTTGAGCTTTAGAATTAGGCGATTATAACTTTATAGTAAGATAGGATTGGTAGAGCACACCTAGGCAGCTAGCTGGATATCGAGCGGTGGCGGCAGTTGATGCAATACATTTGATAGGAATACAAGATGACAACTCGACGAGACGTATGTGGGGAGGAGCACGTGGCCTTATGAAAATAATCCAACAATTCTAAGTCTGGGTGTAGATTGTACATTAAAAAAGAGAGTACACTATAAATTCAATTGATTTTTTTATTGGCAAGTGCACATGTCATTACATCCATGCAGGTTGAGAGCTAGACGTGAAAGAAGGTCCATGGGCAAGCGTCGGGGAATGATGGTTGATTGATTTTGATCGGTGGTGGGGGTCGGGGGCGTGCTTCCATTCGTGCAGTGGAAGGGACATCATGCGTGCGGGACTCACTCGAGAGGGCGTGGGAATGAGGATGGGCTTACGATGGACGAGGGACCATAAACCACCACTACATTTTTTAGGCCTTAAGGATTTATTAGTTCTTTACATACCTAGTTTGGAACTAATGGTATATTTTCTAGTTCCTTCTAACACACTAGTAGTGTAAAGATTTTTTTTTTCTATTTAAAGTTTGGAACCAATTGTGTATTTACTTTAGATACTTTGCAATAGATTGATATTCTCGCAGTACATGCTAGAGATGGGATTAATGTGACTTCCAGTTTTCTGACATCTAAATAAGCTAAATGATGTACAAATGCTTTATTCTTATAGTTTCTGGTCACACTATGATCAATTCAACAATTTGTTTCCACAAAATGAAAAAAACAAGTACAAACAACATTTTTGACAAGCTAAAAAGGAGAAATGGACTACGTTGATTTGGACATACATATGTACTCAAACTTTGGAAAATCAAATCCACACAATCATCTTAATGAAATCTGACCAAATATATTTTTTTCCTTACATCCTCTATAACCAACACATATTCAAAATCGTGCTCCCATATAGCTCCACAACAATATTTTGGAAGTACACATGTATGCCTTATTTTGCCACTTGCCTATTACCACAAAATAAGCACAGGAAATTAATTGTTTGCTCGCTCACGTGTGGCATGATCTCTTTTAAGATCGAATTATTTAGAGGTTAATAATTCTCATGCAACCCAACACAAGAATAAGCATGTCTATTAATTAGAGGTTGATGCCACTCTTGTATTCAGTGCTGGCCGTAAAGCTTTCGGGGATGACGTCGTCAACGACATGGTAGCCGCCGTTCTTGAAAAGGAAGTGGACGGAGAAGGGGCCCTTGAGCGGCGCTTCACTTTTGATCATCCAGGTGTTAGTCGACGACTCCTTAAGCCCCACCTAGTCCTTAGCGCCCTTCTCCTGGTGAGCTAGCTAGTTTGTTGGTGTTATCTTTCTTGTAGAGAGATGGATCGATGTGTTTTGTGATCCACGTTTGCAGCTGGGTGTGTATTTATGGTGGTTGGGGGTAGGTTGGGGGGGTAAGAAAACCATGCATGGATGCACGGTGCAGCATGGATATCGTTGGCCAGCTTTTTCGTTCGGAGTTCTTGTACAATTGCTATAAATAGATGCGAGATGGTGATTATATTGTTATTTTATATTGTCAGGTGCCAAATTCCGCCGGTTGATAAGTAAAAACCTCGGGAAAGAGGGTGGCGATACGCCGAGAGTAGTATTGATCGAGAGATTCATTACAATGATCTCGGGTGTACATATTTATACCCATGGGTAGATACTAGTCCTTGTAGGACAAGAAAGAAACTTTTCTAAAGATAAAATATAGTCCTTATTAGACAATAAACACACTTTCCTAAAGATAAAAGGAAACTAACAAATTATTCCTAATTAATAGATAACTTGACATGCCGTATCCTCCTTGAACTCGGTCACTTCTGGATAAGCTTCATTTAATTCGATTAATTTCCTTAACTGAATATATCAGGAATCCGACTATTGGCGACATGATAATTCTCATTGGCCGATTCTAGGATTCTGAAGTCAATACTGACTCTAGGCCGATGATGTCTTCGGGGCTTACCAAATTTCGCTGCTAATAGATGGGGCAATATTATCAAATTCCCAAAATTTTGGCATTGCCAAAATTTATTAAGGTTTATTTCGAAAATTGCGTGCATGCATCAGGCGCCCGCACCTCCCACGCTTGCGCACCGCCCCCACCAAGCGCCCCACCACAGACGTTGTTGCAACAAATCACCTGCATATTACGGAAACGCTCTATTAAGGGAATCCGTTTCATTTTTTGTTCCACCAACAATGTTTCAGCTAGTGTACTCGTGATGTTTCACTATGTACGGATCAAATGTTGCAGTGAATTGAAATATTATTTCGCTATTTGCTGAAATATTGTTTTTATATAGAGTGGAACAACGTCTGATTTTTTAGGAACCGTTTGTTTCATACGTTGTAGCAAAATGTTCCATTAGGTGATTTGGTTGTATTTCAGCTTTTTGAAAGACTGTAACATTTTCGAACTACTTAGTGAAATATTTTCGATCTACTTGGTGAAACAACGCTCGATTTTTTTATAAAAAAACAGGCGCCTGATTTGTAGGCGCATCGGGTTTATTTTGGTTATAATCTGAACATGCCTTTAGTCAATGGCTCACTGCTAAATAAGAATTATACCCCTATGTTTGCCCCTCTACATTTCTACTACCGCTAACTAGAGTAACAGTAGAAAGCAATATAAACCCTTCGATCAAATAAGATTAACGGTTCAGATTATTTTTTACTGCTGGTAGAAAGCATCAAAGTGAGGCTCCCTTTTTAAATGGGCAGAGTGGTAGAGGCATTTGTTGGTGGGAAAAGTACACCGAAGGTCCCTCAACCTGTCATCGAGTTACAAAATCGTCCCCCAACCGCAAAACCAGATATCGGAGGTCCCTCAACTAACAAAACCATTCACTTGAGGTCCTCTAGTGGTTTTGACCCCGGTTTTGTCTGACGTGGCTGGTGAGTCAGCGTGGGCCCCACGTGGGACCCCACGTGTCAGTATGCCAGCTCATCTCTCTCCCCCTCTTCTCTCCTTCCTCATCTCTCTCACTTCTCTCCTCTCTGCAAGGCAGTCCGGCGACGACGACATGGGAGAAGGAGGCGGCAGTGGCTACGACCGCGACTCTTGAGAAGGGAGAGGCGGTCGGCGGTGAAGCGGGGTCGGCGGCCGGCGAGCGCGGGAAGAAGCTAGGCAGCAGTGCCGGTGTGGGAAGAAGCTATCTTCGGCATCCACCCAGCAGAGCTTGCCAGCGTCCATGGACGACGACGGCGGCGGCGTCCTTGCTCTCCCGGCTCAGGATCACCCACGACATGGACGGTGGAGGAGGAGGAGGAGGAGGCGCCATTCGAGCTCGCTCAGATGACGCCGTACGAGTCCGGCCGCGATGTGCCACGGCGGCGGCAACGAGGATGCGGACGGCGCCGTTGCTCCGCCGGCGCGACGCCGGCCGCCAGATCTGCGGGGTCGTCCATGGCCGCAGACATGGCGGAGGCGTGGGGAGGCCGGCAAGCTCCACCGTGTGGAAAGGAAGGAGTTGGGGTGGCCGCGGTCGCCGGCGAGGAGCTCGAAGGCAGGGGCCCAGAGGTGGCGGTAGCTCGGCGGCTCCCGCCCTTGCCCATCTCCTTCCCCCGGCGGCAGACCGCCGCCGTTCCGCTCCACCGGCCGCCGCGCCCTCGCCCGCCGCTTTGCGCCTCCGCTTCGCTCCGCCCTTCACCACGCACTCGCCCACCGCCACTCTACTCCGCCGGCCGCCGCGCGCTCGTACGCCGCCTCCGCTGACCGCCGCTCAGCCCCGCTTGCCGCCGCCCGTCTATTTCTGAGCGTGCTCGGCGCCGGCGCCACGGCAACGGCGGCTGCTCCTCCGTGGGGCGGCAACCTGGACTCTAACACGCTTGTCGCCGATGTCGAGAGGGAGATGGTCGGCGCCGAGGCCGGCGAGGTCGGGCACGCGGTCGGCGATGTTGGTGGCGACGACGCGGCAGCCGAGTGACGACCACTAGGGGGCCTACTGGCTGCCTCTCCCCATCCGCCGGCTGCCGTGCGCTCGCCCGCCTGCCGCCACCGCCGCTCCACCGGCCGCCACGCACTCGCCCGCCTCCGCTCCGCTTCGCCGGCTGCCCCTCACTCGCCCGCCGCTGCTCTGCTCCGCCGGCTGCCGCTCAGCCCCGCTCGCCACCGCCTTGCTTCCCCCGCCGCCGCCGACGTCTTTGCTCCCCCCGCCGCCGCCTTGGGCAGAGCGAAGATGATGGGGCAAGCACGGCGGCCTCATCCCAGAGCGAAGAGGGCGGGGGAGACCGAAGCCGCCGCCGCCGACTTGCTCCCCCCGCCTCGCGCCACCGCCTTGCTCCCCTGCTCCCGCCGTTGCTGCCGCATTGCTCAGTTGCTCCCCTGCCCAGAGAGCCCCGGAGAGAAGAGTAAGAGAGAGATGAGGAAGAGAGAAAAGAGGGAAAAGAGAGAGAGGAGGCTGACGTGGACACGCTGACATGTGGGGTCTACGTGGGTCCCACGCTGACTCAGCCGCCACATAGGCTAAAACCGGTGTTAAAACCGCCGAGAGACCTCAAGCGAACGGTTTTGTTAGTTGAGGGCCTCTGATATCTGGTTTTGCGGTTGGGAGATGATTTTGTATCTCGATGACAAGCTGAGAGATCTTGGGTGTAATTTTCCCTTTGTTGGTTGGTGTATGGAACTGTACGGGTAGAGCTCGTCGTGGACTGTCCGGGTGATGACATTGTAAACGCGTGACCTGTGTACACCGAACGACGCGTACTGGAGTGTGTGTGGAGGACCATGTATCGCCTGCCATGGACGATGCAAGTCAACAATTTCACACAAATACCTATATACACAGTGCTAGCCAGCTAGAGAGTGGACTAGTCCCACTGTTTTGTTCCTGCTCATCGGTTTTGTGGTCGGTTGGCAACTTGTCGTGCTTGTTGGTACAGTACGTTATTAGTTTACCGGCGACTTTAGGAGGCTATTCATGTCAACGCCGGCTGCAGCCTGCAAATGCCAGTACCGTGTAATTCTCGTGTAGTTCCAACGTCGTGTTTGTCAAAACGTAGCACTGTATAGCAGACATCCCCCAACTGTCATAGTACTGCAGAGAGAATCCAAATGGTTCAACCATATGGGCTCCTTTTTCTTATTATGATTTAAATGATTTTTTTGCCCCTGTAGGAGTCATGTGCCAAACCTTCAAAATGTGCTGAGGCTGTGTTTAGATACAGGGTTAAAAAAATTTTGGCGTGTCACATCGGATATACACACACATTTGAAGTATTAAACGTAGTCTAATAACAAAACAAATTACAGATTTCGCCTGTAAACTGCGAGGCGAATTTATTAAGCCTAATTAATCCGTCATTAGCAAATATTTACTGTAGCACTACATTGTCAAATCATGGAGCAATTAGGCTTAAAAGATTCGTCTCGCAAATTAGTTGTAATCTGTATAATTAATTATTTTTTAGTTTATATTTAATACTTCATGCAGATGCTCAAACGTTCGATGTGACATGGTGTAAAATTTTGGGGTGGGATCTAAACACTCCAGGGGTGTAAAGTTTTGTCGTCTCATATCAGATATTTTATAGGGTGTCGCATGGGGTGTTCGGACACTAATAAAAAACTAACTATAGAATCCGTCAGTAAACTGCGAGACGAATTTATTAAGCCTAATTCCGTCATTAGCAAATGTTTACTGTAGCATCACATTGTCAAATTATGGAGCAATTAGGCTTAAAAGATTCGTCTCGCAAATTAGTCACAATCTGGGTAATTAGTTATTTCTTTAGCCTATATTTAATACTTCATACATGTGTTCAAACGTTCGATGTGACAGGATGTAAAAATTTTGGCAGGGATCTAAACTGGCCAAAAACATCTACTCCTCTTTGTTCAGCTCAATTGAGGAAAAATTATATCCCGATCCTTAGTTTTGGATGTGCATTCCTACGCAATTCCGTTGCTTTTTTTTAAATAAAAAAACATAATCCTAAGAACCGAATATGTCCTTATCTTGGATTTCCTTGCTAGGTCTGTTTGGTTGTTTGGTGCGCTGTAACCAATACAAACAGTATCACAATTTATAGGTAGTCACAGTAGTAGGGTGAAAACGGTCATGGAAATTCCCGATCGAACTAGCGCCGTTTACGTATAATGGTACCGTTTCCGATCGTACCGTTTTTGGCTATTTTTAAATTTTATTTTTTCTAATTTATTTCTGCATCGTATTAATGTCGACACTGAGTAGTTTAAATGATAAATATGGTCAATTACCGACCGATCGAGCATCGTTTCTGAAGATATCCTACCGATTTCGATCGTTTCCGACCGTTTTCACCCCTCGCAGCCTCACCCGCCGAAATGATTTTTTGAGTTAGAACTACTTAGGTTATTAGAGTGAGGCATTTTTTTCATGTTTTGGAATTTGCATAAAAAGTACTAAACTATAGTACTTTAGTTTAATCTACAAACTATTTTCTCTAGAACTCACAGCTTAGAGCCGTGCCAAAAAAGGCCGTAATTTTGGATTAGTTAATACTGCTCCCTTCGTTTCTTAATAACTAGCACTAGGTAATATTCACTTTAGAAATTTGATCACTTGTATTGTTTGTTGATAAAGGTGAGGTTTTTGCTTGTGTTGTAAAGGCTTTGGCCTGTTTTGGATTAGGTTGGTAGACACTTTTCCTTTCGTGTTCTCTTCTTTTAATAAAATGATAGACAATTATCTCGCGCATTAAAAAATCTATTAACTTTTATCTAACAATGTAAAAATAATTAACGAGAAAGTCAAAATTATCAATTATTAACAAACGGAGGGATTATTATTTTGTGTTTTCCTCCAAAAACCTGAAAATTGAGTGTCAAATTTCGGCCTGTTAACCCTCAAACAAAATTTCGGCCTGCTAAGTATTTGTGGGGCTTCGAAGTGCCAGCTCATTAAGCTGCCCATTGACATGACCTTTTCGTGCGACAAGTCAACGTGGAAAAATCCGGCCTGTTAATCTGCGGGCCGTTTTAACTTACGGTATACGTACGGCCTATTATGTTTCGGCCCTAAGATTTGGGCTTATTAATCATGCGGCCCATGTAGGCCCATTTAACAGGCCAGAATTCCGGCCCATTAGTCTTTAGATAGGTGGGATTTGATGATCTCTCGCAGTCTCATCATCAGCCTGTATTCCTTTGTTTCTTTTGGGCTATAATCATTTGATTTTCTTTTTGAACTCAAATCGTTTCAAATAATTGCATAAAATCACGCAGAATATTCGCCGATGCGAATCAAAATCGTCTCACGCTCACTTTAATTAAAGTCACACTAAAAAAATACTCCCTCTGTTTTACAATATAAGTCATTCTAGCATTTTCCATATTTATATTGATGTTAATGAATCTAGACATATATATATATATATCATTAACATCAATATAAATATGAAAAATATTAGAATGACTTATATTTTAAAACAGAGGAAGTACTAAACAAGAACAAAGATTCCAATTTGCATCTGAAGTTGTATATACTTTATTAATCGGCGTCATGGAGAAAGAGATTTGCGATTAGGACCTGACGAAACGGAAGCCGCCAGCCGATCGCTTTTGTTGACTTCAAACCCGGGGGAAAATCGCTGGCCGGCAAACGATCGACGACGTGCACGTCCGGATCCAAACACGCGTAAACAATTATGGATGATGATACGGTACGACGACGACGGTGGCAGAGGAAATTCGGCGAAATTCGCTTGATTTCCCTAGTTAATCTACTCATCAATTGGGATGAATTGGACCACATGGTTTGATGAATCTAACGTGTGTGCTCTGGTCAGTAGGTTTGAGACTTTGCGTTGACTGATAAAGTGTTAATGCAGCCACGAAGGGAGACGATGGAATATCTTACTATCTCCGTTGCAGAATATAAAAGATTTTTTACATTAGTAAAATATTTGGGTTGTCATATATTTAAGGGTTTGGTAGGATAACACTAGCATTGGTTATTTTTCAAGTTACGTTAGACATAATGGTACGACTAAAAGTTCAGATTTGAAAATAGTCTACTTTAAAGATATTTAAAAAGTTCAAAAACAATACAAATTCTCATATTAAGTCGATTCCAAGCAGAATTTTAATATAAGCGGACAAGAAAGGAAAGGTTTCGAATGAATGTTGTTGTGTTAGTATACGTATCCATGATGTATTTGAACAAATACCAAGTTAGACATCTAAAATAAATTATTATGTTTTACTAAATACAAATATGTAGTACATATTGTGGACACACGAGTTTGCTAACCGTGTTTAACCCGTAAGGTTAGATAATATCATCGTCGAAAATAGAGAAAAATGAGAACAAAACAAAATAAAATAGCTAAAGGATACTGAGATATTTACCCCCAGTATGGTGAAGAACAAATTTATATTACAATTATGAAATTTTAATGATCCTTCAATCTCAACATATGTCAGCTAATCAAAGTACTCATAGATATGGATGTACATGTGTACGTTAACAAGGGTAAGTACACACGCTATATACATGTGTACGTTAATAGGAATGAGTGTGCACGTGCTATGAGCTTCTACATTTAATTGCATTCCCCGTAAAAGATACTTCCTCCGTTTCTGTCTAGATTTATTGACATCAATATGAATATGGAAAATGTTAGAATGACTTACATTACGAAACGGAGGGAGTAGTAGTACCAATGTTTCATAATCAGCATCCTAGCGTAGTTGTGAAAAAAAAAAAGGGAAAACAAAAAGGAGATCGTTGTGCGGTGCCTCGACGAGACGACGATATTTCCCCTTCCCCCTCGTCGTCGCCTCCGACTCCTCGTGAGCTCGCCCCGCCGCCTGCGCCGCCGATCCCGCGAGGCGCGCCGCCGACGTTCGTCCTGCTGCTTCCGCCGCATCCCGGTGAGCATCCATTCGTCACGCGCATCCTCTTCCTCATCTCTGTGTACCCACTCACTTTTTTTTCTCTCCAATTTTGCGTTGAACCCTTGTTGTTCCTCTTCTGGACCTCGGAGGAAGCTTTTCTCTTAATTTGCCTTAAAACTTGGTACGAATAGTAGTTTGGTTGTTCCCCAAATTTTGCGTTGAACCCTTGTTGTTTCTCTTCTAAACCTCGGAGGAAGCTTTTGTCTTAATTTGCCTTGAAACTTGATACGAATAGTAGTTTGGTTGTGCCCCCCAAATAGTTTGGGGTTCAGTTTATTAGATCCGCTCCTGTTTTAGCATAATTTTGATGGTATGCTTTACTATAAGCGTATTTAGGCGCTAATCAGTTTTTTGTTTTGATTCTATGTCTAGGAACCGTGGGAGCACTGAAGAAAACTGAGAAATGGATACTTTTCAGCGATTCTACTGTTTCTTAAAGCAATTCTACTGTTAGTGTTGGTTGTTTGAAGATGATTGAGGGGTCAAGGTTTCAGAATATGTTGGGCGGTGCTGGAATTAGTGGTGGTATAGGTTGCAGAGGAAGGCAAGAAAACGAGATGAATGGCTTCCACAATATGCCCTACTACCACAAGGTCGGGGAGAGCTCCCACATGTCCGTGGATAACGCCGACAGCCTGAACATGATGAACTTTGTTGGTGGATCGGTTGCCATGTCGGTGGATAACAGCAGCGTGGGATCAAACGAGTCCCGCACGGTCATGCTCAAACACCCCGGCCTCCGTGATATGCCGGCGCCAAGTTATTCGGTTCACAATAGCGTCATCCATCCGAACCGGGCTATGGCACCTACTCTGAATGAGGATGCATTGGCTCGGGTATTGATGGATCCAAGCCATCCGACGGAGATACTTAGTAATTACGAGGAGTGGACCATTGATCTGGGTAAGCTCGACATGGGAGCTCCTTTTGCTCAAGGGGCATTTGGGAAGCTTTATCGGGGAACATACAATGGAGAAGACGTTGCTATTAAGCTGCTGGAAAAGCCTGAGAATGACCCAGAGAGAGCTCAATTGATGGAACAGCAGTTTGTGCAGGAAGTTATGATGTTGTCTACATTGAGGCACCCAAATATTGTAAGGTTCATTGGGGCGTGCCGGAAATCAATTGTTTGGTGTATCATTACTGAATATGCAAAAGGTGGATCTGTTCGGCAATTCCTTGCACGAAGGCAGAACAAATCTGTGCCTCTGGGGCTGGCTGTGAAGCAGGCACTCGATGTTGCTCGGGGGATGGCTTATGTTCATGCCTTGCGATTTATCCATAGGGATCTAAAATCAGATAACCTTCTAATTTCAGCAGACAAATCCATCAAGATAGCTGACTTTGGAGTTGCTCGAATTGAGGTACAAACTGAGGGAATGACCCCAGAGACAGGAACCTACCGCTGGATGGCACCGTAAGTCATAATCACGCATTCACGCTCATTGCCTACTGTTTACCTTTTTAAATCTCTGTCAAATATGCTTGTCTTGCCTTCATGCAGGGAGATGATCCAGCACAGGCCTTATGATCATAAAGTAGATGTTTACAGCTTTGGGATTGTCTTGTGGGAGCTTATAACCGGCATGCTCCCCTTCACAAACATGACAGCCGTTCAGGCTGCATTTGCTGTCGTAAACAGGGGCTCTCGTCCTGCAATCCCACAGGATTGTGTGGATTCTCTGAGCAAGATCATGACTTGCTGTTGGGACGCAAACCCTGAAGTTCGCCCATCATTTGCTGAGATCGTTGTCATGCTTGAGAATGCCGAGATAGAGGTTATGAGAAATGTCCGCAGGGCACGTTTCCGCTGTTGTATTGCGGAGCCAATGACCACAGACTGAAACTAATGCAGGATAGAGTACAGAAAAGAAAAGAAAAGAGAGAGGACACCATGATATCGGTCGCGTTTGCGTGCAGATATGGAAGTCTCATCCCTGGCCTTCAAGGTTGAAAATTGCTGATTTCTACTTTATCAAATATGGATGGTACCTTGTATGATTGTATATCTTAGCAAAGAGCCGTGTTATGTAATTCTCCGAAATGAGCTATCTTGTGAAATAATAGCAGCTGTATTTGCTGGTTGATCAGCAGCTGTTGTGTGTTCTTTGTCTGAAGCGTCGACCTACTTGTGGTCATCATCTCCTGGTCTTGTTGATTTGAGTCGGTTGTATATGCTGCCATTCTTTGCGCCTCCAAATCCATTTCATATTATTCCCCTTGTGTTGTTTTCCATATGGATCCATGATACTTATCTATGCCTATCATCTATGTCGAAGTCAAATCTAAAATGTATGTGCTGGTTCCACTCCGGTTTTTGATTATCCAGGTAAATTATGCAGATTTTCTTAGTGGTTTTGTGTCACCAAATTCTAAACACCTATAGTCTGTTGAACTTCCACTTATTGGAGTACTCCGTTCTAAAATACTTTCTTTGTTCCTAAATGTTGGCATTTTTTTTGGTAGGAACAGATATTAAAAAAGTAGGTGAAAATAATTTGAGGAATATTATAATTGAATGACAAAAAGAATGTAGATGAAGAAATTAAATGAAGAATTATTGTGATTAGTTGAGAGAAGATGATAGGTGAAGAAATAGTTTTATTTTGATTCTTTTGGGACAAGATGTTGTGCTCAAAATAAAACCTCTATTTTCCATAAAGTCTACATTAATATTTTTTTAACTAATATGAATTAAAAATGTTTTTGGTGGCATGTGTGTAGTATCATTATTCGTATTTTAAATATTTTTAAAATATTTCTATATGATGTTAATTTTGTAGTTATTGATAATGCATTATGACAGAAATTAATGATAAAAAATATATAATGTTAACCACCGTGTAAAAAGCTGGTAAGATGCACATAGTACACCACACCAGTCAGAAAGAAACCATTTGCTGTCCAGGCGACCAGAAGTCAAGCGCAACGGCATATCGGGGTAAAATCTCTCCCTTTTTTAAAGAGGGATAAAATTACTTTAAACATGTTAAGATCTCAAATTATACTATTAGACACTGAAAAACAGTATGCACAGGGAAAAATCATGTCTTGTTTCCCGAAAGAGCTAATATTCTGACAAATGGTTAGGCAGTAGATTGTACAACGCCAAGAACAATGAATAGTTTGTACAACACGAAGAACAAAGAATTGCACAACAGCAGTTACATTTTGACAGAAATAAGGTTGAAACTAGCACACTTTGTGAACGCTTGATACTTAGATGTTGGCGTTCACAAGGTTTATCTGAATAATAGGAAGGTAAATAAACACACGGATATAGCATTGGCCCTCGGCAGATTGGGGCAAGTCTTGGATGGTCTTTGGATAGTCCAGGACATGTGTGCTTATTCATCCATACTAGCAGCGACCGTGCTGGTGATCATTGCAGGCTTCAACGTATCTGGTTCAGACCAAACATTGAAGACTCGTAGGAAGGTTTGATCCGCTCTAGATCCGGAAACACAGTGTTACCGGTGTCCATTGTGAACTGAAACACCTGAGGCTCTACTGCTTGATGTTGTCCATCAACCCAAAAGGGTACATTAGAGTTTCCTTCGTTTGGTACACTGGGCAATGTGCTGTTTTGGTTCGAATTCGTAAATTGGATGATAGAAGATGTTTGGTGTCCGGGGTCAGTCAAACCCCTTGAACTAGCTGACAGAAGAGAGAGAGCACGCTGAACATCTAGTGCTCCATCTAGTTTTGAAGCAGTTTCAGATGCATCTGCACCTGCAAAATTGGACCATCAAAGCATTAGAGCGACAGTCAAAAGAAAATAAAATAGTGGTAAGTGATAACAGAAACGTATGAAATGAAAAATCAAGCATACAACGCCAGTAAATAAAACTAGAGAAAATACTACTCTCAAGACACGGTATCTGATTGTATTGAGCATATCAAGGGGCTCGGAGGATGGAAAGCATTTAGCAATAGGATGGATCTCATAAGTTCACTCGTGCATAGTGGTCAATGGTGTGATACCTAGGCTATAGGTATCTGCCATGATGCCACAAGTGTAACTGGAATGCTGGATTGCTAGTCCTACATGGGTTGTGAATATTCAAATATACATAGTAACTAGGAAAAAATTCATTTCAAATGTTCCTAACTTCAAAGATGGGGGGAAAAAATCTGCAGCCAAGATTTTGGCCTGCATAAGAAACTTGCAATGTTGTGAAACAACAAATTGGGAGTTTGGTTTACAGAAAGAATGCTGAACTATAAACCTCAAAATTCAAATATCAATGTACCTACACATGTTTAAAGTTCGTTTTGGGATAGATGCCAGTATCAACAAACTTGATGTATCAACGCATTTTGGGTAGTGGCCATATGGATTTTACTTTTTTATTTCTTCTTTTTACTAGTAATATGCCAGTGCTTTGCAACGTACCAAGCTCATACAATTGAGGATTGGGCGATTGGCTGGGTGGATGGATTAAGGATAAAATACTGGATGCTACGGTGGTTACGCACACATGAAGGAGAAGGCGACTGCGCACAGTGGGAAGAGGACGGAAGGAGAATGGTTGCGCTTTTAAGGTAGTAGAGATACATATTATGTTGTCAAATTAGCATTGTAGCCTATCTTTTAAGCCTGTCACTGCACATGGCATGAATGCTAAGTGAAGTAAACTAACTTTGTCAGCATAAGTAAAATTATTCGAGTAGATTAATTTTCCATTCATGATATAAAAAGATCATGGAGCCATACCTTTTATTGGCAAGAGCTCATTTGTGTCATGACAAAGAGTTGGCAAAGCATTTGACAAACGGATATTTGCACTGTCTGCCCCAGCTTTTCGTGACCTTTTGCTTATGTCCATCACTTGGGAGAGCTGTAAGTCAGATGTCCACGAGGAACTTGAAGTGGTGTTTGCATGGTTAAGTGGAGCGTTATTATCCCAGGCGAAACTTATTTGCTGCCTATCATCTGCAATAACATTTGAAATTAAGAAAGAGAAACTTTTAGAAAATTACAAAGACAAGGAGGGAAACTACCCAAGCATTATTAAGGTCAATGGTAAATGATTTTTTGATTCCTCAAAGAAAACATGCCAGGAGAACAAATAAATGCATGCTCTTTGTTTTGATATACTGTCCAATAGATTTTGCATTGACAAAATCCCAAACTAAAGTGGCATTAATATAATACAGTAGTGGCTAAGGCTACTATCCCATATGGCCATACATGCTATTATTTTCATAGAAAATAGTGAAGGATCCAGCTAAGCATTATTTCAGGGAAATACAGTGTATGACATCGTGAGATATAATCTTGATTTTTTCAGATATTAAATATGCATCACATCAGCCAACCACCAACAATTTTCTCCAATATATTACTAGACAGAAACTACAAACAACACTGTGATTGACTTTTGTAGTTTATATAGGTCACGAGGGTATTACCAAACAGTGACCGCGGTAGTGTTCTAGAGCCAAAAGCAAACACATCTGTCTGTGGTTTCCGTCGACGGGCATTATGATCAGAAAGTCGTCTCCGGCAGCTCCGTTTCTCCTGATCAAACTCCGAAGGCGCGTGGAACCTTGATAATCCCAAGATAGAACAAAAAAAATCATCAAAACGACATAAACATGCCGCAAAACGTAATGAATTATTGTTTATAACCACAATTAAAAGCAGAATTTGGTCACAAGGAGTTTCTGGCAAAAGCAGATGCAAGAATGCAACTATGCAAAACACTACTATCTACACATAGCAATCACTCATTGTACTAACACACACTTCTTTGCTGAAAATACACATTCACATAGACACGCAAGCCACAGGCCGTCCTACCAGAAATTCAGGAAGCCTTGCCTTGCACAGACAATTCACTGTCTTGGCAGCTTTCCAGATGCAGGGCGTACAGGCGAATTCTAGGCACAGAGCACAGCACTATCGACGGGGAAACAGGATCTTACCTCCCCAAATCAGGCAAGGGGCAGAGAACCTTGTGACCAATCAGTCATGCACAGAGTTACACACTGTACCAGCATAAAATGGCCACATACATATTTATACCCTATCTTTTACTGCACAGGTAGTATATTAATAGTCGTACTAATGATTACTACTATGCACTTAGGCATATCGAAGCAATTCAAACAGGGCGCGAATTCGCCCAATCGAATCACTAACGGGGCGATTGAATCAATTAGCAGTAGAACTTTAGGGCTTGTTTAGAGAGCTTCTGACGGCCGCAGTTTCTCCTGGAGAGAAGTCAGCTTCTCCAGATTCTCACCAACTATGCTTCTCAGAATCTTAGGCGCGGCATTGGAGGAGAGGAGAGGGAGAGGGGAAGGGGAGGAGGGCTGAGTGGCTGACCTGCTGCACTGCTGGCAGAAGCGGCGGTCCTGGCCGGCGACGACGACGCGGAGGCACTTGGTGTGGGGCTCGCAGACGCGGTGCTTGCGGTAGTACTCCTTGTAGCCTCCCAGCTCCAGCCCGCAACCCTCCACCTGGCACCGCGGCGCCTCCGCCGCCGCATCCCCCGCCGCCGCCGACCTCCCACGCTTCGCCGACGCCGACGACGAATCCCTCCCGCCGCGCTTCCCGGGCGGCGGCGGCGCCTCGGCGGAGGCGGTGGCGTCCCAGTCCCAGAGCAGGGAGGAGGAGGTGGAGGAGGAGACGGGGTTGCACTCCATGGGCGGGATCCCGGCGGTGGATCGGAGTCGTCGGAGGAGGAGACTTGGGGAGGGAGGAGACGACGCGGGTGGAGGAGGGTGAGGATGTGGGGGTTATAGAATAGGGCCACTAGCTACACTACAGTGTGGGGATGGACCGGAGGTGGGGGTGGTGGGATTGGTCTTTTTTGTTTTCCTTTTCTTTTTTCCACCCTATTTGGTGACTCCTCGTTCCGCGCGTATGTTTTCAAGCTGTTAAAAGTCCTTGTTTTCCACACGTACGTTTTTTATAAAAGGTTTATATACGAAAGTTGCTTAAAAAATCATATTAATCCATTTTTGAAAAAAAATAGCTAAAACTTAATTAATCACGTACTAAAACGCTGCTTCGTTTTATATGCCGGGGAGTGAGGGTTCCTCCAACAGAGCCTTAGCGTGGTTTTGAGCATGTTTGGATTAGTGTCATTGTGCCAAGACAATATTTTGGTAGCTTCAAATAGTGCTTTGATATTCCCTCCATCACAAAATATAAGGCTTAACCACTCCTAACACAAAAACCAAGAAATAATTTAATCACCTTTTTAATTGGATTACATCCATACATACAAGCAATGTGATTGGAAGACTTAATGGTAGAGGATTTAAAATAAACCAAATTTAAAGAGCCAAGAAGTGATAATTAAATAATTAATGTATGTATGTATACACGCCTTATATTATGAGACATGGGGAAAAGTGGCTGTGTGGCTGTGCTTTATATTTCGGGATGGGCTGTGCTTTATATTTCGGGATGGAGAGAGTAGTATTTAGATTGTGACCAATTTTTGCCTAGCTAGTACTAAATCTACTCTTGGCACTACCAACATTTTGGTAGGGCCTCAAACCAAATCAGCCATTTATCTTTATTACTCCCTTTGTTTTTTAATAGATGATGTCGTTGGCTTTGTAATACATGCTTAATTATTTGTTTTATTCAAAAATTTTATGTAACTACATAATATATAAGTCATGTTTAAAGTACTTTTAGTGATAAAACAACTCACAAAAAAATAAATTGTAATTACGTAAAAAATTTTAACAATAATACGAATGGTCAAATGTGTGTTCAAAAAGTCAACAGCGTCATCTATTAGAAAACGGAGGTAGTGTTAATTTTACTCCCTCTATCTTCAAAATAGACTACATGTGTTCAGGGAAATATGTAAGTGCAAATCACATATGTAGTAAAAACTTGAAAATTATCATTGGATTAAAAAAAATAGATGTTCGAGATTTGCTTTTACTCTTTTTGACGTGGAAAAGTCTCAAGCGTCCATTTTTAATCGAATGATAGTTTCCAGATTTCCACTGTGTATATTGTTTAAACTATATATTTTCCCTCTATAAACCGCTCATGTATGCATAAATAACACGGCTCTAGCTCTTATTCTATTGGATGCATAAATTGAGATAATTCAAATGAGGATGCGGTTGACTAGTTTGTATAAATATTTAATGGCGCCCCCCCCCCCCTTCCTCTTTTTCCAAGAATGAATGAGCCGCTCGGACCTTCCATTTCCGTCAAATGACCCGGCTTCCCCTGGCTCTTCCATATAATGATAGCACACACCGATCGGAGAACGAAATCAAATGCTAAGATTCAGAGAAGCTGTCACCTTTTACAAGAAAACCAGTTGCAACATCTAAGTTCCGATCGTGATATGACAAACAAATCTTACTTTTTCTTTCCCAAGCTGGCGCCCCATTTCAGTTTCTGGATTTGCGGAATGATTTGAACCCCTATTTTAAAAACCAATCTATTTCGCCCGGTACGGTTTTCCTTCAATACCACTCCTACGATAGAGCACTTTGAGAACTTGGCATAAATTCGGTGATCCTGCTTTCATTGAACGCATATAGAGAGCGGTCTAACAAATGAACCAAACTAGTGCAACGTTATCGATGTGAAATGGATCCAGAGGGATCCCCTCGGCATAATGGTTCGTGTATATATTTTACAAAAACGCGAAATCAAAGTTGGGGATAAAGTAGCCGGAAGACCTTTCAAAGTGCAGTTCGAAAAGAGTGAGTTGCTGTCAATGGCGGGAATGAAATATATAAGGATAGGGTGGAAAAGAGATAGATAGTTCTGCTAGAAAGCGCTCATTAGAAGTCGAGAAAACATGGTTTCTAGCTCTTTCTTTGTCGTAAGGTCTAGAGTTGGACAACCATCATAGCACTGTTTGTTCATCTTCGCCAGAACGTGTCTCTATGGCCAGGTAATCTAAAGGTAGAGACCCAGAGATTGCTTCTGCGCCAACGTCATCTTGGTGAACAATAACTCAGATCTGATGTCGGATCGAAACATAAATGCAAAAAGACAACACAAACGTAAAAGATCGAACTCTAATTTAGTTACCGAGTGAGATGTTTTGCTACCTACAAAAGGTTGGTTCTGTTGTGCGGTACTCGCCCAGGGATTTAGAGGGTCTTTATTTAGCGGAACCTCCACCAGGCGGAAAAGAACCCATCCGGAACAGCAGACGCATCTATCTATAAAAAGGAGTAGGGCACCTAATATGGGATACATACTGGAGTCGTATTGGCAATGGGCGAACTGTCCGGGTGTGGCGTGATCCGAATAAGGCTACTTTTGTGCTTAATTAGGAGTTAATTGATCAGAGCCAAGACATTAACAGTCTAGAATCTTTTTTCATTTTTTACGTTCTGTTAGGTTCTTATCTTAGATTCCGTCATGACGGAGACAGCTAAATAAAGCGAGCACTCGGCAACTTCAATCTCACCTCTACCCCGCACTGAGGTCAAAACCATCTCTCGATCGGGGCTATACTACTGAGTCAAGTTGTGCTTGGTCCTGGCTGTCTGAGATGTGTATCTTGTGATGAACAACCAGACTTCTCCCAGCGGTGGAAGTTATAAAAATATTACGGCCGCATAACATAGGGGCCTACGCTAAGGTCGGCCAAATGGGATGGTACTGACTTTCATACAGGTGCTGCATGGTTGTCGTCAGCTCGTGTCGTGAGATGTTTGGTCAAGTCCTATAACATTCACCGAGCAATGCATGCAGTTATTGATAGACAGAAAAATCATGGTATGCATTTCCGTGTATTAGCTAAAGCATTGCGTATGTCTGGGGGAGATCATATCCACGCCGAAAGCTCGTTATCAAAGTGGTCTCTTCTCAAAAGCTTATCTGCCAGATGAAAACAAGTTCATAGTAACAAGGGGCAAAACAAGCAGGTTGGATAAGGGTGCCATAGTTTTCTATTTACATTCCCGTCTCTTAGAAAGAGCCGCTAAACGATCGGACCAGACTGGTGCGGGTAGCTTGACTGCGTTACCCGTGAATCGAACCTAGTCATAGTAAAATGATCATTCAAAGTAGACTTTTGTCATAGGGCAAAGGAGCTTAGAAGGGTGATGTAGGGAAGTAGTAAGGGATGAAATCACTTAGATGTTGTATGACGGAACGATGGTTTAGAGCCACCTCGATTCGGGATGTCGGAACACCAACCGGATCGGAAACCTCATCCTAAACTTACTTCGGAATAGGTTCGAGAGCTTCCATTTCAATGTGTCTTTCTAAAAATCTTTGGTATGCCTTTTCCTGGTCAAAAGGTTTGTTTGGGAAAGCTTTATGATAATATTTGATTAAAATTTTAAAGCTTTTGCTATAAATATTTTCTTAAATGTTTAGTTTTGAAACAAGAAAACAGTATGTCTTTATCTTTTTCTTCAAAAGTAACAACATACAAACTTTTTAGATTTCATAAGTTCACTTTAATATAAAATTGATGATAAAAGTTTAAAAGTTTGACCGAATTTAGCTCTAAACGTTAAATATTTGTAAGCAGAGATTGTTATATAAGGTTGTATTAGTTTATGCATATAGCATAGAGCTATAGAACGAAAATAAAAATACAATAGGCCATGGCAAAACCATAAAAAAAAAACCTTCAAACCGTGTGCCGACGCTGATATGCATATGATTTTTTTTTTGTCAAATACTATATTATGCATGTCAACGAGGAGCAGTAACAACCTAACCAATATATATATTCTGAGCTCAGCTCCCAACCCTATCACCAGTATGAATAAACCTTGAAAACCTTCTAGACTGTCACGGTGCTACTACCTTCATCTCAAAATAAGGGTGTATGGATCTAGGAACTAAACTTTAGTCCATGTCACATCAAATGTTTGGACAGTAATTTAGAGTATCAAACATAGACTACCTACAAAACTAATTACATAAATGAGAGCTAATTCGCGAGACAATTTTTTTAAGCCTAATTAATCCATAATTAGGGAATGTTTACTATAGCATCACATAGACTAATCATGTATTAATTAGGCTCAATAGATTCGTCTCACGAATTAGCTCTCATTTATTTAATTAGTTTTGTAAGTAGTTTATATTTGATACTATAAATTAGTGTCCAAATATCCGATATGACAGGGACTAAAGTTTAGTCCCGGATTCAAACACCCCTATTTAGATTCATACTAGTATTATATATCACGTCCAGAACTAAATTTTTGAAAGAAGTAGATTAAAACATGTAGACAAGGCAGTATGCTCATACTTAGACACAAAACTGTATGGTTTAGTATTTTCGTTGTCAACTAGGGTTGTGTGTGTACTTGATATGGAATACCCAGAGTATATAACTACCATTCTACAACTATTAAGGGGATGGCTATAGTTAAAAAAAAAGTACCCTGCTATATTTTAGAACCTATTGCCTTGATACTATATATTAAGTTTCTTATACTGCTGAAAATTTTATACTTTTCACTAAAACCTTTTTGCGCTACCTAATTATCAGAAAAAATGATCATGTCACGTAGGAATGGTACTTGGTAGGGATGTAAAGTGATATTTCTCATGCTAATGAAATACATTATGAGAGCGAGATTTTTGGCTGTGTAATATATTGACCTATACTAGTGTTGGAGCCCACTTGTCAATGAGATTTACAATCCATTGTTTGTGTACGGGCGAGTTTTAAATACTACCTTCGTTTACAACTTTTTTTTAACGTATGTTTGATCATTCGTCTTATTCAATTTTTTTAAAAAAATAAAGAAAATTAAGTTATGCTCAAAGAACATTTGATGATAAATCAAGTCACAATAAAATAAATGATAAACAAATGATCAAATATATCTCAATAAATCAACGGCGCAATATATTAGAAAAATGGAGGGAGTAACACGGAAAGTTCAGAGGACGGAACTCATCTTGCATTATATAGGTGACAAAAGAAAAACCTAAGATGGAGCCGGTCAAGAGATGGAGAAAAAATTCAATTCTTTTGACAAATGACAAGTACAGGGGCTACGACCAATTTAGGGAGGGAATGTCTGTGCGAACAGTACAATAACTCGGATTTTTCTTGACTCCTCGAACAAGTCTGTACACAAGGGAAGGTGGGCATTGGAGGCTCTGGTTCAGCTACTAGTTGATCAAATGCGAAAGATTGACTTGGTAGGATTTTTTTTTCTTTCTTTCCTTTCTAAATTGCTAATCATATGCCTCTCACTGTTGCATGAGCTAGTAGTTAGGCCGATAGTCAGACAACACTTTGACCATCATTGAGACGCATATGAAAATCCGCTAGCTTTTGTTAGGAGCAAATTCTTTGACTAGATTATCATAAAGCCACATATTTAAAGAGGTGTATATATTATAAAACTACAGATTTAACATTAAATCTATCACAAAACCATATATTTGGATCGTTTCAGTAAATTAAATATTTAGTGATGAAGTTATCATATAACTATAGATATTTTCGAATTTAGATCTATAGCACTATTATTTTTCCAAGTTACAGAAGCTACAGTTTTGTGGCAATATTGATGTTAATTATTTAGTTTAGTGATAATGATAAATTTGATGCTAAATCTGAAATTTTAATATATATTTTTATAACTATAGTTTTACGATATTTTGATCAAAATAACTATAGTTGCGTAAAATTTACTCTTTTATTAATAACAAGTCTTTTTCTTTTTTTTTCTCTTTCTTGGTTTTCATGGAAATATAATCTCGATGGTCAAACACAACACGGTTAATTCGAACATCAAATTTCTGCACGAGTTTTGTATCATGTTTTGTACTAGGAAAGAGGGCTTTCACCACTTTTTTTTTCATGCATCCTATATTCCTATAGAGACGTGAAAATGATCGCGCCGATCGACTTCTCTTATTTTCTTAAACGTGTAGAATTTGCTCTTGTGATTGTTGAGAAATAATTGCCTATGTCAGCAGTAGAGTATAAAATCATTGTCATCATAAAAGGAGGCATTGGTGGTCGATTTCCGTTTCTTTCGGTTGTCTTTTCATCGTGAAAAATAAGAACAATTCTTTGATAGGAGGGTTTATGTGTGATAATGACGATGATAAGGTGATCAACCCATTGTCACAAGTTTTTCCCTTGCTTCTCAATTACCCTACAGTTTTCTAATACCTATTCAAGTTTAAAAATATTTTTTGTGCCCCTAGTATTGCACACTTACCATTTTGTTGTTTGCACCAGAAAAGTACAATTCTAGATATTAAAAGGGAAAAATAAGAAAGCAGTACTAGGTTTCTTCTGCCACTTACCCAATAAACTAACTTTAATTATTTCCTAAAGAAGCATAAAGAGAAACATATATAAATAGACCCTGAAATGGGAATGATGAATTGATGAGTCACTGTCCAGCGTCCACTTGTCCAGTGTAGATGATTTGAACATTTTGAATTCATTATTGTTTGAATTTTGATTGGCCTGGTTGAGAAAACCAATGAAACGTGAGTCTACTTTGATTTGGCAAAATCAAAATCTGCCAATAGAGGCAACACATGTGTACATGACGCAGCTACCGCTTTTAGGTCAGATCCGAGGTGTAAGCGGATCCAAATTTTGGTTATAAAATATTGCGATTTTCGGTAATTGAATCTTCGGAGAGATCTGTTGGCATGAACGGCAACCACGTCATCCACGTGAATTTTGCTCGTGGGCATTTATAAATGGTGAGACAAGGTTGCTCATTTTTTAAGAGTAAATTAGTCATGAATCAGAAGCAAAGCAGAACCAAAAACTTCAGCGCGAGAGAATCCGGTCATCCGGATTTCCAGTGACGCAATGAGCTGCTGATTCTCATCTTCCGTATAGCCTCCTTCAGTTTATAGCCGTAGCTAAAATTAAACTTTTAAACCTTATTAATCGTACAGTTGATTTTTGATGTTTTAATTGTAATTTAATTTTCATTATTAGATTTTAAGTTGCTAAGAATATATATATGTAAAAGGTTTTTCCTTATAGATTTTTCTCTTTTGCCGCTAATAAACGTTACATTTTATAAGCCACTATAGGTGAAACGATAAAGCAGTGTTCAAATCGAACCTTTTCTAACTCTATTCTTTCTTTTTTTTTTACGTGCACGTTTTCTAGACTATTAAATTATGTAATTCTTTATGCAAAAAAGTTCTATATAAAAATTGTTTTAAAGAATTATATATTAACCTTAATTAATCATGCGCTAATGAGTTAATGAGTTACTCCCTCCGTTTTAGATTATAAGACGTTTTGACTTTGATCAAAGTAAAACTATTTTAACTTTGACTAAGTTTATAGATAAATATAGTAATATTTATAATACTAATTAGTTTCATCAAATCAATAATTGAATATATTTTCATAATAAATTTATCTCTAGTTGAAATTATTATTATTATTTTCTACAAACTTAGTCAAATTTAAAACAGATTGACTTCGACCAAAGTCAAAACGTCTTATAACCTGAAATGGAGGAAGTTTTTTTTTTTTTTTTTTGGAGAGAAGAGGTTCCAAACCTTTACCCCCGAACCCAGCTTTTAAGTGGTCAGTTCTCCGGCACACCAAGTCCACTGTTCACGCAAGCGTTGCGAATTCCCTTGTATGAACTCAGGGTCGAAACAAAACAATTCTCGCGATTCTCTGAAATTGATTCCCGTTTTGTAAATAATCTCAATCATGGCCTACTTAATTAATTCCCATTTCATTTTTGCAGATTTTGGTGTCAATCAAGCTCTCAATCTAGCCAACATTGTAGGCCATGACGATGGAGATCCATACTGCTACTCGATGCAGCAGCAAAGTTGGTAGAGGGGCGGCACACACTGTCCTCCCTGTGGGTAGCCTCCGGCCGTCTTGCACCAGTTGTCGCAGTCACGTATATCCTCGCATTTGCCTCGGCACACGAACTTGCCTTCTCCTGCATCCATCAGAAAAGAAAAATGCCAATGTTTAGTTCACAAATCAGCCACATCCAAACAGAGTAAATCATAATTTGAAACTCCGATGTTCTCTTTCGATACGAGTAATTATGAACCGTAAAAAGCAGAACCGTAATAGTGATTTGAGGGGAAAAATATTATCTATATCTACACTAATATAAAAGATAGTAGTGGTGGTGATGAGTCTACCACCACCACCACCCAACTACAATACGGGACCCATGAACTGTGAGTTGCTTATCTCTTAACCCCCACATGCTATAGGTCTCGTAGAAAGAAAAATATAACAATAGAATATTATGAAAATTTTCATCTTTACGAAATAATAGCAAAATTAACATAATGATAATATATTAGATAATTAGGAAAAAATACCCGTTGCAATACACGGGCATTATGCTATTCTTAGAAAATCTTGCAATGTATACCTGAAGGGACAAGGAGAGCAGCAATGGCTACAGCAATGACAAGGATCTTCCACATAACAGAAGAGAAGGTGGCAGCCATGTCGCTGTTAATTGCAACCCACTGCTGAATGCTCTTCTGATTGGATTTGTTGGAAGCAAGATGGTTTGAATGATGCTGCATCGCAGTCATCTCTGATCATGTGTATATATAGCAGCAGGATAGTAAATAAAGAGGGTAATTTTGGTGAATAGTAGCATTCAGCTAATCTAAGCCTCTTGAAGGATATGCATTTATGGCTCTTCTAAGTTTAACATGCCATAATGTCTCTATTTCTTAGATTAGATACAACAAGATAAAGCACTTAATTATGTGCCAAAGATAATCATGCAAGGGCTCTTTACCATGTGACTATTTGTGACCGTTTTTAGACCCATTGACAATTTGACACATGGCAGAATAAATCAACCACCTATTTTATATTTAACAAATTAGGTTCACATTTATTTTAGAACAATTAGGTTCACATAACCTTTACGGAATTAAGACGCCTGCACTACAACAGCACGATAATATTTGATTTTACTATTGCGTTTCACAGAAATAAAATGACTTCCAAGTTTATACACACCCCCAGCTGGTTTATGAGCCACTGTTTAGTATTGCAACAGAGCAATATTTCTGCAGTCGTAAATTGAAATCTTTGATTAAATTAGCTAACAAGTGTGCGGACATCAACAGCTGAACAGATTTCAGATTGTTCAAAGGTGAGGTGCAGTCTATTTTATAAACAACACTGACCTGACAAGTGACAATCACCCTCATGTACAAAAAAAAGGAAAAGAAAAAGAAAACGATGGCGCAATCTGCAATCTATTACGATTAGAAAGAGCTGCGGAAAAGTTACTTCATGCTGTGGAAAATTTGACTCAGCTAGAAGATAAAACTCCCATTTCAATCTTGTTATTACTCTTCAAGTTTTTGGTGCTTTTGAAGGAACACCTTTGATCTTATATCAGCCTAGCGAAGGATGAAACGAAACGTCAAATTAGTACCCAAGATACAAAGTGCTGACAAGATGGAACTTGAGGTATACTATTTACAAAATTCTACCTGGCGAATGGGCTCGGGAATGCGATAATTACTACAGAACTTCACTATCCCAATGGCTGAGTCAAGCGAAATGCGATGCCCAACTGAGATGTAGATCGGCTTCGACGAACCAGGGCAGGAGCGCATTGCCTGGGATAAGTTAATAGTTTAGTTCCAACAATAGAAACCTTTTCATTATCAGGAAATACATGACAGAAATGAAGTGAAGGATGCATTCAGAGGTCCAATATAGAATCTCCTACAGCTCCCCATGTTGTCCCAGACTGTCCAGTCAATAAAATTAACTCCTTGTTGCAGTTTTCTTTTGCTTCTAATTGTCTTCTCAATTCAGATTGGTTAAGGCCATCCACATGGTGCAGCTGGGGCATTCAAAACACTGAGGACTTAGTCTTCTCTCAGAGGATCAGAACATCAGAAAACCATCAAGTACTTGAAATGGTCGGAAAACAACAACTAGATGAGAGAACTTCAATAGGAGTAGTTGCAATGGCAGTAATATTAATACATTTTTTCCAACTCCAATGGTCGGCAGGTCTGCAAGGACACCAAGATGACAAGCTAAACCAAAACCTGTTGAACATATGTAAGTTAGAGGGTCATGCATTCAAGTAGTTTATTGATGCAGCTTGCAGTGTATATACATAACTAGACATGCTGTACTCTATCACCAAGTCAATTGGCTAGGGACTACAAGGACTGTCAAGGTAGTTCGTTCTAAAAGAATATAATATAATCATGTTATGTGTGTGATTCTGCAGTTTTTTTCTAATCACATGAATCATCTTAGTCTTACAAACTAAGATTGCCATTATACTAATCACTAATGAGGTATACCTCGTGGATGAAGTAATCCATTTCCATCAACCATGAGTACCTGTCAGTTCATCAAGTTAAACCATAGAGAAGGCACTGGCAAAGGCAGCAATTAATGTAACTAGTGTTAAATGTAAAACTAGAAGACGCTAACATATCTAAAATTTAATGCCAATGCTTATGCCATTAAGCATTCCAGATCAAAATTCTAAAATAAATGGTATTTATGATGACAAATGATTATACATCAGCGCAGACAATTCACACTGTTTTCACAGTCAAAATGGAAACAACATATGACAACATGGAATGCTACAAAGCATAAAGCCACAGTAAACCTATTTACAGAAGGGTAAATTGCAACGACAAAGCAACCTGAGGGTAGAAATGCTGGTTGTTTGTCTTCATTTTTTCCAAGAGACCTAGAAGAATTGGAGCCTGTAACAAGTAGCGCATGTTGACACTTTTAGCTGTATAACAATATACTTGATGTATATTTTAAACCATCTAACAAAGTAGAATAATTAAAAGAATAGTTAGCATATAACAACAGTTTAACAACGTCCAATCATAACTTGATTTTGCATTGAACATGCTAGACCCATCTATGGTTATACAGATAAGAAGAAAGAATAGTTAGCAAAAACATAATAAATATGAATGTACCCATCTTGATTTTGTTTCATTGTTTGCTTGTCTGCCTGTTCATCACTACAGAAAATGAAAATGTCTAGGCCCCTGAATAATAATACAGAAGGCATGGATAAACTGTTGCTCATGATCTAGCAAACATATGTTTTGATCAAACCAAACACGCCAAAATAAGAGGACACACAATACCTCTCTAAAAGCAAGAAATCCTGGAATATATGGCACTTGCAGTCGAACAACATCGAACTCTTCGTGGACAACTTTTAAGGTACCAGCATCTAAAACTACCAGTGCAGCACACGCCGTAGAAGGGTCTTCTTTCGAGAAGCTAATGTCAACACCTCCTATATACTTCAGGTTGCCCTTATTATTAGCATTACTCTGATCTGAATTTGAGCCCATTGAAGGTAAATTCCACCCCAAATCATCCTCAAGAATGAGCTTGCTCTTTAGCATGTCTTGTGTTCTACAGCACAGAAAAACCAGCATGAGATGTGAACTGACTCCTCTTGATTGGTGAAGGGTTCTGAGAGTATACTTGGCCCATTCTTGTTTCTGCTGCATCAACTCACATTCATCTCCTCCTTCTGAAAACCGTGGGGTATTATCCATTCCTCTTGTGTTCCTCACAAGCCTGCAGATTCTTGCAAAGTGGTCCGGAAATCCCCCCAAAAAAAAAAACGTCTGCAAACCTGAAAAATTCTTCATCAGCGTAATGATTTGTCTTGAACCGTACAATTTGCACACTGTGGAATTGCGGGGCGTACTGACAGGGCAGAGAATCGAAGGAAACAGCGGGATAATCAGGTGTCTCTCACCTGATACGTCGCCGTCGCCCGATGCCGCCGCCGGCAAAGCCTACCCTCTCCTCTTCCCCTTCACCGGCCTCCTCTTCTCCCACAACCGCAACTCCCGACTCCCGTCCTCCACCTCGCAGGTGCACGCCTGCTCGGTGACCGTGGCAGCCCTCGTGATGACGGCGGCGGCGGCGGCGGCGAGCCGGAGAGGCGACCGTCGCCGGCGAGGCGCCGCGAGAGATGCAGAGGAAGTCAGCGAGGCCCCTCGTGTCAGCCACTCAGGCGAGTCACGGAGACTGACAGGTGGGGACCACAAAAGAGAGTTAACAGATCGCAATCTCGGCCCATCTCGCTTTAGCCTGCGAATCTTGCGACGGATGGGCCACAATTTAGGCCAGGATATGTTACACAATGGGCCTTTACTTCGAAGAACTTTTTACTGATTCGTTCATACAATTTTCAGATAAAAGTTCTTCGAAGATCATCTAAATGAGAACTCGTACGTATAACCAATCATTGAGAGAATATGAAAGCTTGATGATGTGGACGATCTTGCCGAAATCAGTCACCAAAGTTTTTTTTGGGCATTCTGGCAATGTTGATCAAACTCGCGCAGCATATGGTCGTGTTCCTAAATTCTCTCCCTACATGTTCTTAGGGTCGTTTGAAACTCCTTATTAGATTAGCATATTAGCAGCACGTAAAACGAGATAGTCCATCCGCATATAATTAATTACTAAACATTAAAAAATTCAAAAATAGATTTCTTTGATTTTGGTTAATCTGCATTTCAGTAAATGAAATGGGAGAGCGCTGCTCTCTTTCTGAAAAAATTTTAAAAAACTTATATACAGAATTTTTTTTTTTTACAAAACACATTATTTAGCGGCTCGAGAAACGGTGCTAATGAAAAAGGATAATGTTGTAGTTTGGACTTTGGAGTTGAAGTTTTGGGCATGATGTGCACGATCATGCCCAAACCAGTCACCAAAGCTTTTGGAATTTTCACAATCTATAATCTATTTCAAACCCGTAGACCACGATCGTGCTGCTTAAATCTCTCTGCAAATGTTCTCAGTCTGAAACTCTCAACTCGGTATCGATATATACTCTGAACATTCTGCATACATGAATCAACACAAGAAACCAAATCTGCAGGGAGATATCAGCCGACTGCTCTGCCGACGTACTCGACGTCGAAGAGGAGAGTGGAGTTGGGCGGGATGACGCAGGAGGTCGGCTCCCACCCTCTGCACCCTGCTCCTCTCGCGCCGTAGGCCAGCTCCGGCGGCAGCCTCAGCGACCTCTTTCCACCTGAACATTCAACCACATTTCCATTCAGCCTCACCATTTCACTCTAAATTGATACAAAATCGAGGTGAATCTGATCGAGTCTCATGAGTTTATTTCAGATTCATCTTTTTCAGGGTTCAGATTTCAGGCAGCGAGACTCACCTGCGAGCATCGGCGGGATCCCTTCGCCGCCCACTATGCCCTGGTCCCATCCTTTGATCACCTGAAGAAAGAAACGTTCGATGATGCAATGGTGTGATCTTGGTATCAGAGATGAATCTAATTCATCGTGTAGCTGCGTAATCTGTTGCGAATTACGATGTTTGAATCTTGCAGAACATGTTAGTTTGCTTGATTGATTGATCGGTTTACCTCGCCGACGCCGACGCGGAAGGTGAGCGGCTTCCCGCGCTTGTAGCTGCTGTCGAACACCGTGCCGTCTTCCAGCCTCC
Source organism: Oryza meridionalis (assembly GCA_000338895.3). Classification (NCBI taxonomy): domain Eukaryota; kingdom Viridiplantae; phylum Streptophyta; class Magnoliopsida; order Poales; family Poaceae; genus Oryza; species Oryza meridionalis. The sequence goes on from CM002529.2 coordinate 27,780,348, forward strand.
CGGTGTAATGCGCCTGCGTGGGACGAACGAAACACACGGCGAGGTTAGCAAGAACCCCGAGACCTCGCCTCGCCGGCGGGCGGCGGCGGCGGCGGTGGCCGGTGGGCGGGCAGGTGCGTGCCGCCGTGCTAACCTTGATGAGCTGGCCTTGCTCGGCGGCGGCGCCGGTGCCGACGACGCGGTCGCAGAAGGCGAGCCCGTTGGGCGCCACCTCGAGCGGGCACTCGCCGCCGGACGCTTCCGCCACCGCGGGGAGCACGCGGGAGAGGATGGCGGCGGACAGCACGGCGGCCACGGCCTCGCGCCGGCGGAGGGCGACGACGGCGACGCCGGGGGTGTTGTTCTTGGCGGCCACGGCGGCGCCGGCGTTTCGGCTCGGAGAAGACACGGGAATCTTAACGCTGGGCTTTGGGAGGCTGAGCAGGAGGCGGGACAGCGGCGAGGCGGAGGTGGAGGTGACGGTGGCGGCGGCGGCGGCGGAGGGAGCCATGGATTGCCGGCTCCGTCCTCTGCTGCTGGCTCAGTTCATTCCAGAGCTCCCCAAACCAGAGAGCACAGCGGAGCGTTGCAGAAACGGATAAGGTTAACAACGTCTTCTGAATCGTGGCCGAATCTTTGGACGACGTGGGTCAATCTCGACCATCTTTATTAGATCCAACGCGCCCAAAAAATGTTCTTTTTCATCCTTTTGGAGAGGGTCCTGGTACTATTCTTTTTCATCCCCATGAGGACCTCCTGAACCGTACGAAAAACATATAGTAAATTTGGAGAATTTCTATATTATAGGAAAATCGTACGAAAGTCTTCGAAACAAAGATTAAATCCTATACTTTTATTTTAAAATCATATAAAATGGACAATTCTACAAAAAATTTAGAGGAAAATTACAAGAACTCCAACCCCTTGAAAAATTTCCAGCGAGTCTATTTATCTAATTCGATTCATGTGTTTTTTTCGCGGTCTACACAAACGATTATTTCTATAATTTTTCTTATGTTTTGTTGTACTCTATTTTGCATTTACATTCACGTTTAAATCCTTTGCTCCTTTTCCATTATTCCATTTTTTTTTCAATACTGCGTTTCAAAGAACCATATAATTTGGATTAAAGATGATGGATTTGTTTATGTGAATTGGTGTTTAAATCTTCTGAAGATGAAGATGAAGATGAAGATTAAGTGTTTCACGCAAAACGGGGTGGTAATAATGTGTGATAAATTAAGTTTTAATTATTACAAACTTGAAAAACATATTGATTTGATATTTTAGAACAACTTTCATATAGAAAGTTTTTACACGAAATGCACCGTTTAGCAGTTTGAAAAGCGTGTCACGAGTATCCAAAATTTAATCCAAAAGTTGTTGGAGAAAAGAACAAGGCCTAGTCAAATATTATATATTACAAACCTTAAAAAAGAAACTTAAACACAAAGCCGTCTAAATAATGAACAGTTCTAACATTTAGTTTATGGAGAAACCGTGAAGTGAGCGTTGCTCAATTGGTTAGATTCTTCGTAGTGGAACCAGCCTACCTGGGTTCAAGTTCAACATTTGACACGGGTGCTCACATTCACGACTAATTATTCTTTTAGTGGTAGGCGATGTACCCGTCAACAACGAGGCAGCGTGGTGACTTCGTCAATCTCGAGATATGTCGACCTAGTCTTCCGGAAGCTCATAGCGGTAGGGTGTACGTGTATGCATCTAGGAGTGAGCGTACACGCATTATGAGCAAATGCGTATGTATGTTTCGAAGAGATTTTGTAGAAATCGAATTTTTTGGAGCATGGCACGACTAATCCATAACTAATAATCTGAGGTCCGAGATTTCGTTGACATGGCAAGTTGATCTGGTCCACTCGTGTGCTAACTAGGCATTTATGCGGCAAAACCAAAAGTGGCCCCCACATGTCATCCTCACTGTCCTCCCCTCTTCTCTCTAGCTACTCTCTCTCTCTCTCTCCCCCCTAAGGGGGAGTGCAGTAGAATTGGAGCAAGGGCTGCCGAATTGGAGGAAGAGTCGCGGCTGTCATCTATGTTGGGACCTCCCCTTTGAACTTTTTTAGCAAACAGTGCGAGTGTCTTAGCGGAAGACGGCGGACCACGTCGATGCTGCCTTCACCTTCGACCTCATCGGCTCGTCGCTTCTGTCGACCAGTCGAGGAGCGACAAAGAGGTGCCTGGCCGGGCCGCCACTGCTGATTCGATGTGGAGCGCGTCCCGCTGGTGGAGGCGAAGCAAGAGTAGGTGAGTAAGCCAAAGAACGAGCGGCTCGGGACAGGAACTAGGACACGGCGATGCAAACAACACTCAAGATCAAGTACCACCGCCGTGGCTCCTCCTCCTGTTCTCAACATGATTGGGTGGAGGCGGCGAGCCCATCCTCAGTGGTGGGGAGGAGCGTCCCATGAGGATGAGCATGAGTGGCGGGGAAGAGCCCACCCCAGTGTCGCAATATCGTAGGAGCACCCGAGGCGGAGCTGCTGGGGCATCGGATCCTCTCCTTCACCGATGCCTTCTCGCGGATGGCTGGCTCCCTTGCCTCCCTTCTCTTTTCCTCCACCGTGGTGGACCACCAGAGCCACCTCATCATCGACCTCCCACCGTTGCCTCCCGCAGATGGTCTTGCCAGCTGTCGTCCCTCTCCTTGCCGATGAGCTCCTATGGAAGAGAGGGGAGAGATGGAGAAGAGATGGGATAGGTGGGGACTGGGGAGATGTGGAAGTCCACTTATATGTGGGCTCACTTGTTTTTTAATTTTCTTTTTGCTAAAACACGCCAGCCAAAACAACCATCCATATTGTCATGGGATCTGACTTGAATGGTTTTGCTAAGATAGGGTTGAAGATTTCTGGTATTGCACTTTAGAGTTATCAATCAAACTCGACGGAAAGATGAGAGATGGCAAATGAACTTATTCCTCCCTGGATCTCTGAAAAAATCTGGGCCAAAGCCTGCCTGGCCTGCTTAACATTATCCGGTCCATCTACCCGACAGGCCGACACACCTCATCTTACAGCCCATACAAGTACCCAAACCTGACATCAATTTCTCCAGGCAACCAACGTGATTCTGAATAAATGCGATATAATAAAACCCATCGATATCCTCGTATACAGTACACTCATGGCGATCCAACACCGTCGCTGTCTTCAGTTACACGAACGCACGATCTCGCCGGAAAGACCGCCGCTTCGGCCGGCGAGCCACCGGAGTTCGGCGTGTGAGCCTTCAAATCCGCACCACTTGGCTCTCTCTCACTCTCCCCACGCACAAATGGCGTAGCAAAACTTCGTTAGGTTTCGATCATTTTCAGCTGCAATTCTGATCTCTCGATCTCTTCCACACACGCCGCCGCCGCAGTAATGGCTCGATCTGCAGCATGTGCCTGACCAAACTCGATCCACATCCATCGATAGATCGGTTAATAAGTCAGGTTTTGTACTTTCGTTTGAACTGGTCTGCGAAGAAAAACAAAATAAAATCTTTGTTTTTAGAGAGACAGTTTGATCACAAATCACTCCTGTGATCGTGGTCCAAAATCCAGTACTTGTCGGTGTCAGTACTACCGTTCTGTGGACAAGTAACTCATGGTGATTGATGCTCATCTTCTCTTCTCCTTGACAATTGTAGGAAATGATTAATTCCCAATTTAGACTTTTTTTTACTACATCCGTTTTAGGTTATACGACTTTCTAGTATTGTCCACATTTATATAGATGCTAATGAATTTTGACGGATATATATGTCTAGATTCATTAACATATATATTAATGTAGGCAATGCTAGAAAGTCTTATAATATAAAACGGAGGAAATAGATAAGAAGAAAAGAAAGAGAGACAATCTTGCGAAGTTAGGTTTCATGCGTTGCAAACAGCGGCACCATTAACAGGAGCATATCGTCATCTCTGACATCTAGTGAGTCAAGTGACACAGCCCAGGACTTGGGCCAGATTACCAGAATGGATAATTGGAGTCGCTCACCTGCTCATGATCCATCGTCTCTCTTCTTCTGTTGCTTTAGGTTGCTTGCTTCACTGCATCTTAAGCTTGTACTAATGCAAAACTTGCACTCAAAAAGATTAGTGTTGTTGTTTTGCTAACCACACAGATAGACAGACATGAAGTCAGAAGCTCAGATCATCTGCTCTCCTGCATATGCCAAAGCCTCCAACTCCATGTTTCAGAAACCATGACAGGAGCATCCACAACCAATTTTGCTGCTTCAGCAAAGCGGCATTGTGTATGTCATGTCAAAATCCAGGATTAATTAGTGGAAGGTGACTTAATCCAGATGCACCAAAGCTATACTATCCTTATCCACTGAAGCACCCAAAAAAAGTCTTTCAGGGACAAAAGTGCAGTGCAGTGCAGACGGCAGGCCTGCTCAACTGTATTTTGACCGGCTGCTGTTGCGACACTACCAAGTACACCAAACCACTTCATTCTCAAGCTTTCTTTTTAGGTCCTGGGTCTCACTGGCGTCATCTCTTGACATCTTAATTTTATTTTGGTGCCTGCTAGTTTCCCTTGATTTGCTCTTTTCGACTTATTCACTGAGTTATTTAAACATATTATTTATTATATAGTGTCCATAAGTAGTGTCTATAGTGCCATGTCAATCACAATAGAAACTACACTCCACGATCCATGGTTTCTTAAAATGGGCCATTAATAAATACATCATCTCTCTTCTCTACCAATCATATTTATTCCACATCTATTATGAAGACGCTATTCTCTCTCAATGCAAAACTTGATAGTGTCTAGTGTATAGGTTCTTATGTTAAAGTTGTGTCTTGCATGAGACCCAGTTTCTTTATCTCTTCACTCTCTCTCTTAATTAATATAGTGCCACATAAATTAAAAGTCCTACATAGCAATGTAGTTAATACCGTAGACACCATTCTACGTGAAGGGTTGGGACTGCCCTTATGAACATACGTTTTCTAAAAAAAAAACATTCTTCCACCACACATTATTTAAGGTGCGTTCGTTGTAGCGAATGACTGGAACTCTACAGTCACACGCAAAACAAGATACATCGTTAGTATATGATTAATTAAATATTAACTATTTAAATTTTAAAAATAGATATGCTGAATCTTTTTTTTAAAAATTTTATATAGAAATTGTTACATAAAACACACTGTTTAGCAGCTCGAGAAGCTTGCTAGCGATCTATTTTCTTAAAAAAAAACTCAAGCTTCTTTTTTTTTTCCTCGATCTCTTTGGCGTCATCTCTTGACATCTTAATTTTTCTTTAAATTTGGTGCCAGCTAATTTCCCTCGATTTAATTTTCTCTGAATTTTCCTTTGATGCCATCAGGAGAGCTAATTTTTTCTTTGGTGTTGACGTGTGAAGGGGGCGATCAGTACAGTACTAAGGCAATTTAAGGAGCCGTTTGGTTTGGGTGATGCCTTAAAAATGAGGCCTATTTATTTAATTTTCCTATCACTAGGAAGCCATGTGCTAATGGTACCAAGACAGTATTAGTGCTGGGCGTGTTGTAATTGTGGTTTTTCTAGGACCATATTGTGTCCTCTCCTAAAAAATTGATTATCCATAATGGTCTTTGGGACAGAGGAAGCTGTATCCTGGTATATATGTCGTGCATAGCATTAATGCTTTGCCATCAACTGAATAAGCTAGCGCTCAAATGCGTTGGTCACCATGTCGTTAATGGAGTGGAAACAGTGGTTTGCACCGAGCAGTAGCACATTGCTTGTTGCGTTATCAGCGGTAACTAAAATTTAAATTTTAAAACTTAATTTTAAGTCGATTTTGGAGGCTTTTCATCAAAATTTATTTTTCAGTATCAGCTTTCAAGAATAAAATAAAATATGTTTTATAGATTATTTTTTGTTGTTTCGTTTATTTCTTAGTCATTGCGTGAAAAAAAAAATCCGAGACTAGGATTTGTTGGAATTGCTAATTTTCTACTGTAAACGAGCTAATTCTCCTTTGCCGCTGCAACTTATCTCTCACTTCAATGACAAACCACCGACCTAATATAGAATTTTTTTTAATACTCTGTTTTTAAAAGGATGATGTCCTAAATACATGCAGTCAAATCTTGAACTCTTAGAACATTCAGAGATTAAAAAAATAGTATTTGATATGAAAAAATGGCATTAATATATTTTTCATAAAAATGCTTTCATATTGGAATATTTTTAACAAGTTCTATAAACATATAATTAGAAAACGTAATGATGAATGAAACATATACATTAGAGAACCATGTCCATGTCCATGTCCAAAACTAAAGGTAAAAAAGAATAGAGGGGTATCATTGCATTCCAGTGACAGTTATAATCTTTTTTTTCTCATGGATAATTTATTAAGCAATGAAATACATTACTCCAGTTAGTAGTATTTTTTTCTTTCTTATTGTTGTTTGTCTTTTCCTAACATGTTTCTTCAGAACATAAAAGATGCTACTTTTCGCTTAAAAGAAGGGGACCAAAGACCAAGAAGAGGAGGAGAAAGAAAATATGCTGCTCGATGGAGTGGAGATCCCTTGAAGATACCACAGGTTGATTCAGTTTCAGTTGGCGAGTTGCATCGACACGATTAAAAACGGCGAGGATTCGGTTCGCCAACTCCATTGTTTTCACTGCCAATCGATACGTGCCTCAACGTGGTTTCTATTCAACATGGTTCGAGTAGCAGCAGATGATAATTTTCTAGCAACAATTCTAATAAAACGCGAATACTAGTGAAGGATCTAATATCAAATAATTAGGAGGGGTGAGGATTTAAATCCAGATCGTCTAACCCACCAACTTGTGTAGCTAGCCGGAAGACCCCTGCGTATTTCTCTAGCAACAATTCTAATATCCAGGTTAGGTTTCTACGTAGACGAGCGATGTAATGGGTTAGTGTTGCATAAGAACATAGTAAGGTTGAAGCAAATATAGCTTAGTCTTGTAGTAGCTTTTTTATCCTCAGTTACAAGGTTTGGGGTCTAAGTATTCCAATTATAACTTTAACTATGTATGTATATCTATTTATGAATGTAGAGTCCGGTTTTCTATTATTATTAATGGAAATTTTTTTCTTCAGTTAATTGGCGACACAGGTTCAGTACAAGCAGTACAACATCAACAATGAACAGCAAAAGGTGCAGTACTAGTACAATAATCCCTTTGCTTAACTCTGCATACTAATTACTTTTCAGGTTAGTTGATGCCTTGATGGCACTGTTAAACTTAACTAAACTACCTACCTAATCCAACTTGCCTGCTGCAATAATTCTTCTTCTGCATGCCATATTGCCATGCATGCATCGTTGCCATCGTCAGCCGTCAGAGTTGAATAATGGGCAGCAATTTGTATCCATTCTCGGAGAATGGAGATTGGGAGAGGCGATTTGGATTAGAATTTGTGTCGTGTTCATGGTGCACGTGTCAATTCGAAACGGTGGTTATTTAAAGAGTTTCGTTGATTTTCGTCCTCAAATAGGAGCTCTGTCAACTGGCTTTGAGCCTGAAAACGGCAGGACACCAAACCATGGATCGATGTCTGATACTGTAGCTGAATACTCGTTCATCCACAATTCAATAGTATTCTCGAAGAAGCTTTGTGAAATTTATTGTTGGAATCAATGTGCGAAATAATCTTTTCTGGCTCGCATTCTGCGATCATTTCACCAAAATTCTTCCAAAAAACAAAAATCTTCGAACTGGGTGAGCATCTGGACAGAGATTGATGGGAACATTTCAAGAATCAGTCTTGTGAATTGAATCGCCGTGTTTAGCTCTAAAGTTTTTCTTCAAACTTTCAACTTTTCCATCACATCAAAATTTTCCTATACACGTAAACTTACAACTTTTCCGTCACATCATTCCAATTTCAACCAAACTTCCAATTTTAGTGTGAACTAAACACAGATGAGAAGAAGATACGAGAAAAAGAAGAAGAAGAAGACCCTGTTTAAAACTTTTAAATCCCTATCACGTCGGATGTTTGGACACTAATTATAAATATTAAACGTAGACTATTAATAAAACCCATCCACAATCTTGGACTAATTCGCGAGACGAATCTATTGAGCCTAATTAATCCATGATTAGCCTATGTGATGCTACAGTAAACATTATCTAACTATAGATTAATTAGGCTTAAAAAATTTATCTTATGAATTAGCTTTCATTTATGTAATTAGTTTTGTAAGTTGTCTATATTTAATACTTTAAATTAATGTCTAAATACATAGACTAAAGTTAAAGTCCGTGGATCCAAACACACTGAAGTAGAAGAAGGAACAGTGCTACGGATGCAATCAATAGTGTATACTCGTGGTATGAACGACGTATTCAATGGATCCGCGAGGTAAACGTCGGCGATCTGCACTGTGCAGGACATGTGAATCTTCTCATATCTGAAGTAGATATGGGAGTTTATTCTGATGAGGATTTATTCTGATGATCCGGTGAGAATGCTACAACTTGTCCTTGCTTCTGCTTTCTGTGGGGGTAAATGCTCCTACGAGATTCGAAATTTGGAATTTGAAGTTCCCAACTGTGGAATTTAAATTTGAGATGAACGTTATTTTACTGTAGCCGCAGCCCAATATTCCGAACCTATACTAACGGAAATAGTTTTTCTTTTTATTTTTCCCTCAACATCATTGATTGATTTCGGTTGATAAGCGGTAGAAAAACAAAGAAGTAACGAAAAAATATAATATAATTTTTCCTTAAAAACAATTATAATAAAGCTTTTTATATTTATTTTTAACGGTTCAGAAGCCAAACAAATAGTGAAAATAAAACATCTAGGATAATTTAAAATTAAAATTAAGTTTGAAATTTTAAAGGTTGATGCGGCTTCTAAGCCAACAAGCAAACCTAAGGGGGTGAATATTTTTTTCCTGTTCGTGACTTGTTTACAAATCTAAAGTATCTGTATTCTGTAAAGTAACTTCACTTACAATTTCAACGGTATCGCTGTTATGATACACACTCATTAGGTTATTCAAAAAAAATATTACTGGGAATAAGCTGGCATATCCAAGTAAAAAAATGATAGTATCTCATTCTCATGCGATTTTCCCATGAAATCCTTAGACAAAACCGTAGTATGATTACATTATCTTCAAAGAATGGAATGGTTTAGGCAAGCTTTCCAACTGAACCTTGATTGCTGCCACGTTTTAGAGCAAATCATGATCCATAAACTTTGCCGACCAGTCAGCCACTTTCTACACAAGAATAGTCCACTGCATTTTCATTGTTCCTTTCAATACACATGCTTGAGTATAATTTTGAAATTCAAAGATAATTTTGAAATTTGATTTTTTTGAAAAGGTAATTTTGAAATTTGTTTTATTTAAAAAATAATTTCAGGTATAATTTTTACTCGTCTTCATCGCAATTATGAAAAGAGAGTTGGGTAAAAAAAAACAACGAATGAACTTATAAGATCGATTCTAAAATTGAAAATCTGAAGAGGTGGAATTGTGAGAAAAAACCAAATCATCACAAAATCTTCCAAGGCCTCACCTAAAATAGAGCCATAGCAAAATTAGCAAAGGACAATAAATACTCCACTGGAAGAGAGGCTCTCTAATTTGAGAGATATTTATCCTCCACACCTACCAACCCTACTGTCACTAATAAATCATTGTTTATTACTTGATCACACGACATCAACCTCACTATCCCCTAACAGCAACATCCAATCCCATGCACCACGACGATTAATTTCTGAACAAGAGGAGTAGTAGTAGAGTAAAGAGAGGACACACACAGACAGAGACACAGACACATCCAAATCCATTCTTTCTCCTCCACCAACCAGATGATCTCCTCTTCTCTTCTCCAAGAGAAACCATTCCATTATTACAAAGTTCATTTTTATAATTACAAAGTTCATTTCTTTTTATGTTTTCTGAATAATTTTTCTTCTTCTCCCTTTGGCATGTTGCTGTAGGTCCCCTACAAAGGTCTAGAGGTCACTAGTAGTACACACTCCTACAAAAGGTTGTACCACCACACCACCAGCCTCATTGCATTGTCTCCTCTTCCTGCTGCTGCTGCTTTCTCTCTCTAGGCTGCTTGCTTGCCCCCTCTCTCTCTCTCTCTACAAATGTTCTCTTCTTTTGAGAGAAGAGAGGAATAGCTGCAACACAAAGGAAGGCACTGCTTGCACTGTGCAGTGTGCACAGCCAGCCAAGTTTTCAAAAGAACCCGCCATCTTCTTTCTCTCTCTACTGTCCTAGCAATTCTCTCTCTAGCTCCAGTATTAATTTCTTTGCTCCCATCCTCCATTTCCTTGGGCACCGTGCGAGCTAGCTCTGCACTGTTTGCCTCAGTTGGGTTGGGTTTGGTTGCTTCTTCTCTGCTTCAACGGCTGGTCGACTTCAATGCAAGAAAGCATCGGCAGCAATTGCTCCTCCCGTTGAGTTTTTCGTCGTCGTTTGAAAGCGAAGGAGACGGCGACGGCGACGAGGAGGAGGAGGGATTAATGTCGTCCATGGCCTCCAACGAAGGTATTCTTCTCTTCTCTCTCAAATATTCTGTTTCTCGCATACAAGTTTGCTCCTCTTTTTTTTCTTTCTTCTTCTTCTGCTCTCTTCTCTCTTCTTCTGTCCGTCTTGGGGAAGAGAGAGAGAGAGAGAGAGAGAGAGAGAGAGAGAGAGAGAGAGAGAAATTCAGAAGAAGAAATTGTTGGTGATGACGAAACTGAAGGAGTATTTGGTGATTGAATCTGCAGAGGTCGGTAATGAAGATGGGAGGCAGGAGGATCTGCTTGTTAAGGAAGGTTAGCTGTGGTGATTTTGATTTTTTTTAACTGCTTAATTTCCTCATCTCTTTGCTGCATGTGTGGCACAATTAGTGCTTGTCTGTATCTTCTCTTTCTTTCTTGCTTAACTCTAAGTGCTCCATTAGTCCTGGAAAAATCATGGCTTTTTTTTCCAGGCATGCTCACAGCTTTGAAGTTCTAACATGTCATTTTCTAAGAGGGCAACAAGAGATTAAAAAAAGAGAGATGTCAGCTGCTGGATTCTGGTCTTCTTTGTAACTTTTTAATATGCTATTAGGTTGGGCAGGCTTCCATTCCCTATCACAATATAGAAGATGGGTAGATTGTCAAGTTCTTCCAATTTTTCTCACCAAACCGAAATCTTTGAAATCGACATTTATGTTGATTTAAGCACCCTCTTGATGATCTTTCGCAAATTGCAAGCAAATCACAAAGAGATGCACAGGTTATTTTCAGACTTAGTTGTGTGTCTGTCTGTGTGTGATAGATGGAAAGAAAGCATCAATTTTGGAAGGGTGCAGGGGGTGGTGCGCACGTCAATTTTCTTGGTGCAAATCTCTGAATTATAGAAATGCCTCAGATACTGTCGATTGGCAGCATGTGGTTTTCATGGGAAACGAGACAAACACAAGCCTCTCCCCCCTTATCATCCACTGTCAAGGGATCTGAGAGCCTGTGTCTGTGTGTGTGATGATGATGTGTTTCTTGCCTTGACTTGCTGTGCACTTTGTTTGTCTTGATGTTTGTAGTAGTAGGTAGTTAATTTGTCTTCTTGATAAAATTCAATTTTGTAGCATAACAAACCTATGATAATAGCCCATGCTATGTCTACATCTCCTTTGCTGTGTTCAGGGCCAGGGGAGCACCAAGAAAACACCATCAGAGATTCCGACGAAGCGAAAAATGAGGATTGCAGCAATAGCGGGTCAGTAACCGAAGCCGTCGTATCAAGCGAAGAACCCAGTGACAGGAGCAGCACTGAAGAACCCAGTGACAGGAGCAGTACTGAAGAACCCAGTGACAGTAGTAGTGGTGGTGACAGTAACAGCCAATCTGCTGATTCTGATGGAGGTAGCAAAGAGGCGCCTAAAATGGATTCGAAGGCCGGTAACGATGACAGCAGCGAGTGCACCGATCAGAGCTCACCTCGCGCGGTGCTAGACATCTCGGTATCCGGTAGTGTCGACTCCGATGAGAGCTCCTCCGTTGAGGAGCCAGCGGAGTCGAATCACAATACGCAGTGGAGGAACCTGATCAGTGGATTGATACTCAGGAGGAGGAAGTCAATGGCGAGAGCGGGGACATTCCCTCAGAGAACCAAGACTACAGGGCTTAAGAGGTACCTGGAGAGGATGCGGAGCGGCAAGAACCAGATCGATTGCGGCGCCATTGCTCCTGAGATACTTCCTGAGATCAGCAAGTGGAGGCCATCATGGAGAAGCTTCGACTACAGTGAGCTTTGTGCTGCAACTGACAAATTCAGTTCAGGTGATATGCAGAACTTACTTCTTTGTTGCTGCAATGCTGTCACTCGATTAGGCCATGTTACTATCATTGCAGAACTTATGGGATGTAGCTTTAGCACTAAGCTATGAATTTATAATTGCAGCAGTATAATTTCACCAAGGAAACATAGGGCTTGAGATTCAAATCATGAACTGTTATTTAGTGTAATGATGACTGGTTACTGATTAGAAGTTGGAAAAGTGATAAGTATTAAAGCATAATACTGTAATACCAAATCATTAACATATAGGGCCTGATTTTGTTCTACATTGCGGTAACTCTAGCATATAATACATAAATCTTACTAGCTGTTATGCTCTGCCTCTATATCATAGCTCCAAGGGTCATGTGATACAAAATACAGCTTTTGGCCTAATTATATTATCTTCATCTATGTTAAATATTCTCTGAACCTTTTGCTTCATGCTTGACATTAGAAAATTTGATCGGGAAGGGCGGGCATGCTGAGGTGTACAAAGGACATCTTGCTGATGGACAATTTGTGGCAGTGAAGAGACTAACAAAAGGTGGTAACAAAGAGGACAGGATTAGCGATTTCTTATCTGAGCTTGGAATAATAGCTCATGTTAACCATCCAAATGCGGCACAGCTCTTGGGGTTCAGTGTGGAAGGGGGCTTGCACTTGGTTCTTCAGTTCTCACCTCATGGAAGCCTGGCTTCTGTTCTTCATGGTATGGTTTCCTCTAAATATTCTTTACTTAATGAATCCAATTTCTGAGAGAGATGCTGCATTGCTGCTATGTGGTGGCATGTTACATCATGTATCATTTTTTAGAAAAGTAAGAAATATATAAACCTTACTATTAGGAATCAACTAGAGAACAGAGATCTCTTGACATTCATGTTACCATGTAGTACAACATATTCATTTAGGCAGTATCTGAACTATGAAATGTAGTTCTCCAATAAGTATGTGCGAATGTCATGGATATTTGTGATTTCCATTTTGGTATGCTTTATACAAATTTTACATTACCACTTCTTGTATCCCTCATTTCAATTGCCTCTTAAATGCATATATTATAGGCCATATCACATATGTGAACTCAAGCATCACCCTCTTTCTAAAAAAAAAAATCAATATAAGAGAATACTTAGAATACCCTTAGTCTGGTGATAAAATGGAGTTCAGCTGAACAGGCACAAAGGGAGCCCTCAAGTGGAAGGCTAGGTTCAATATTGCTCTTGGAATTGCTGAAGGACTGCTTTATCTACATGAAGGCTGCCATCGACGCATAATTCACAGAGACATCAAAGCATCAAATATCCTTCTAACTGAAGATTACCAACCTCAGGTATGTATTCTACTACCAGTCTCTTGCCGTAGTCATATCCGTTAATATGATTCCTAGGGTTCTTTTAAGTGCAACAGTTTTTACTCCCTCATTGCACAGATCTCAGATTTTGGACTTGCAAAGTGGCTTCCTGACAAATGGACTCATCATGTTGTGTTCCCCATTGAAGGCACATTCGGGTGAGTTCGATAAGTTTTCTCAATTTCATCACAATGATTTAATCATACCCAGAAAAAGAAACAATGCCATTGTTGGTTTTAACTTAGACTTTACACCCTTTCTTAGGTATATGTCTCCAGAGTATTTCATGCACGGGATCATAAATGAGAAGACTGATGTGTTTGCATATGGAGTTTTGCTTCTTGAACTAGTGACAGGACGGAAAGCCGTGGATTCCTCCAGACAAAGCCTAGTAATATGGGTAATAAAAGCAAATCTCTAATATACTCCCTTATACATAAATTCAAATCAGCTCATTTTATATAATTGTCTGGTCATATCGAGAGAGTCAAGTGATGATCAAAAGTTAATTCTACAATACTTGAATGGATAACATGAACTGGTATAATCACATACATCTGAAGCCCTTGAATTCACAAGCTGTTCTTTGTCATGTGCATAGGCAAAACCATTGCTCGACTCGAACAACATGAAGGAACTAGTGGATCCTTCTCTTGATGTTGGATATGATCCAGAAGAAATGGCTCACATCCTAGCAGTGGCATCCATGTGCATTCACCACAGCTCAAGCTCGCGGCCTAGCATGAAATCGGTGAGTGCGATGAACGCGCTAGCTAACGGCCATTGTAAAGGCTAAAAAAACAATTTGGATTGTAAACTGACCTGTTGGTTTGATGCTTGTAGGTGGTCCGTTTCTTGAAGGGGGATAGGGAATCACTCGAAATGATGCAATTGCAAAGACCAAAACTCACGAAACCCCTCATGTTCGACTCCGGCGATTCAGAGGATTATACTCGCTCAAGCTACCTCAATGATCTCGACCGGCACAAGAAGCTTGCCTTGGAGCAGTGATGTATTTGAGCTGATTTTGACTGCCATCTTTTGTACATCATCATTATCAACATTGTGATCCTCCTGCTTTTCCAAAGGTGTAGTAGTATGCAGGCTGTATGGATGGATGTAAGGGTTCAGTTTATCAGTTGCTCCCTTTGTTGCTGATCCCCATGGTGTCATTTTGGCCAAATGCATGTTGTGATACCATTATTCGATCGATTGACCATTTCAGCCCTCGCTTGTGCGTTCCATCTCTGCATGAACCTTGTTCACCATGTCAAAAAAAAAAAAGTTTCTAGATCCAATCAAGTAACCTGATCTTCGAAAATGTAAATCAGTTCAATAGAAGAGATGCACTTGATATTGTAGCGGTAAGAGCAGGTACAATATCAGGCTATAAGTCAGCTACAAACATATTTTAAGAAGATAAATGAGGAAAGAGAAGAGAAACGAGCTACAGATTTGTAGCCAGCTGTAGTACGGACTCTAAGATGCAGTGTGTGTATGGCAGATGGGACCAAGTATTAATAGTATAGTATATAACTATTGTATGAATGAGCTATTAGATTGCCTATAGATTGGCTATAGATTAATTGGGGCTAGTAGTTGGCTATACTATTGAACTTGCTCTAAGGGGGTGATTCCGTGTTTAATTCTAAACTCACTCATAATTTCTTCTAATTATTGGATAAAAAAGCTCCTTCTCGATTTCAATTCTCTAGAATGCTAATCAACCAACCATGATTATCATAGGCAACACCAATTTCGAATGGATATTCTGAATCCTAGGTTGCACCTGTACTCCACTGTACCTTTTTTGTCGCCGCCGTCGGATCCCCCAGCTGCCCCCGCTGACTCGGCGCTGCAGGCGGAGGCGGAGGCGGGGTCGTCGCCTGGAAGCCTCTCCGGCGGACGAGCAGGCGAGGCGCGGCGGGCCGAGGCGTGCAGCAGGTAAAGAGTGCGCTCGTTAACGCTGCATCGGTTCCCGTGGACCGCGGCCTCGCGCGGCGGGGTTCGCCGGAGCTCCGCCGCCGTTGGGAGTAGGGGGGGAGAGAGGAAAGGCAAAAAAAAGAGGATCGAAATGCAAAATGCGAATGAATGATTGGAGGGTCAGTCATGCAAATATCGGCCCAAGTAAAGGCTCCCATTCACTTCTGATTAGGATACATATTCTACCGGCTTCTGTTAGAACGTTCGCGTTTTTCAAACTACTAAACAATATTTCAATATTTTTGTGTGAAGCCTTCTTATTTATATATTTTTTAAAAAAATATCAAATAAATATGTTTCAAGCTTGTAATAATTTAAATTTAATTAATCATATGTTATTGGGTATCCTAACTTCATTTTTATTAGAAACGAACGGGCCCAAGGCCCATCTTTTACTAAATAGTAAATTTAACATTTGGCCTTATATACTAGCCATGAGTTCAACTAATGTTTTCACTTAACACCATATATTTTTTTTAACCAAGGGCGAGGGTACCAACAAAATATGTGAGAGAACTTCATATGAGACTTACTTACACAGGGATGCATATAAAAAAACAAAGCATTGTATGTTTTTACATTCTATTTACTTTAAGCGGTATCTAATTAAGTAGTTCTACTTTCTATTCTATTTTTATTCATTTGCCCTCTGTATAGATTAATTTGTGACAATTTTAAACGTATTCACATCACCATTTTAGTGTGATTTTTTGAAAAAAAGGGGTTGTTTTCTGATTTTCTAAAAGACCATTTGATGGGATTTTCTGATTTTCTAAAGATATTTATCTTGATACTACAACACTAAGAATGATGGTTTGAACTATTTCTCTGACATTTTCTGACAAATACCTATGATATGCTCAACTCTAGTCCAAACTGCAAATGTAAAGATATGTGGTGTCAACTGAAAATGTTCAAATTCCAATGTGATATTTACTCTTTATTAAATTGCAGTGTGATGCCGCCCGTGTGGTAGGAATTTTCCAAACAGATCTTGTTCAATTTTAAGCTTTGAAATTATCGATTATTGTTAATTAGTCCAACCAAACTACTCAGGGCATTCAATAACTGTACAAATGCAACCTGCAGATTCAGTCCTAGCCTGTTTGGTTCACACACTAAGATTGCGTAGGTTAGCCATTTTTTTTTTCCAAACTTGCCAAAGGTGAGCCCATCAAAATCCAAGCCACACTCTAGCCAACAAAATGAAATCATGCCACACTTATAGAGCCACTAACATGTAGGACCTAGATTACAAAAGAGAAATCTTGGCACACTTGTGGGAGCCAACCAAACACCTACCAAACTTGCCTAACCACAAGTGTGGCAACTTATAAGCATCAACCAAACAGCTTCTACTTCCATCCTCACATTCAACCTTAGCAGAATGACAACGCAAAAGAATCGATTGTGATGTTTTCTTCTGCTATATATTCACACTTATTGCAAGTAATTAAATTGAGGGATAGCCATTTATTTATCTACGCGCATGGCATGCCACAAATCATCTGCACATCTAGCACGAATAGTTGCAACCGGTTGAGACCCTGTGTCATGTGTCCATGTAGCGTCAACCAGCTAGTTGATTGATGGCTCAACAGCTCGCAGCGATAGGTTCAGTAGCTTTCCTCAGCCATTCCTTCTCCTGCTCATTCAGGTAAGGTTGCAAAATTTTTCGGCAATCCGAGTGATACGCATTTACCCATTCAATCTCCGCAGGGGTAAGTAAGGTGGTGTCTATCAGTTTTGTCTGGTATGGAGTCTGCATATAGCACAAGAAATCCATCAATACATGAACATGAGCAAACAAATGACGCAGATAAATGGTGAACAGCATTTTGTATTTTTAGAGATCATGAAATGCCAGTCGAACTGGCAACAAAGGCTGACTTTAAAATGGTCATACAGGTATAAACAGAGCAACTAAACAAGAATACAATGTATTATCAACCGGGATATCTTGTGAAATTGATACGGAGACTTGGAGATTACCAAAGAGAAAGTTAATAATTTAATAAATTGGAGATTGAAGAAACTTACCCATGTTATATGTTCAAATGCCAAATAACCCTTATCTCCAAAATTAAATTTAGTATTGGCTTCTTTAACTATCAGAACATTCTCCAACCTTATACCAAAGCTTCCGTCTTCATAGTAACCAGGTTCTGCAAGAAAAGATTGTGCAAGATGAACTTTACATCGATCATTGCAGCAAGAGGGACTATCATCGAAGTAACAATTACAAAGTAGTTTCACATTAAACTGTTGATAGTCCTATTAAAATAAATAGTGGTTAAGTTAGGATATTTACTGACCATCTGTTACAGTCATCGATGCTTGTAGTGGTACATTTCTAGCAGAAGGTCTGAAGCTAATTAGATGAGGACCTGGATTGTAAGCACAAACAGTATGGATTAAACATTTCAAGGTAGCACTACAATCAGATAATTTACTGTCATAGAAGAGGATGAACCAGCAATTGAGTATCTGACCTTCATGAACATTCAAATAAGATCCAATACCATGGCCTGTACCGTGCCGGTAATCAAGACCACTTCTCCAAAGTGGTGTTCGTGCGAGAATATCAAGAGCATGCCCTGTTAAGGTTTAAGTAACGCACAAATATCATGGATTTTGTTGAAATATAACTTGCAAAACAAAGTATAACACAATGAACATAAATTGGTGTCAAAACATGGTAGTATAAATCATTTTCTTCATCACTTGCTAGTTTCTGTCATCTTTTTTTCAAATTTAGTGAGATAGTCTATCACTAAATAACATTAGTGATTACTGGAATCTTCTTACAGTTTCCAAATGTTAAAGAAACAATGGAGTTATCACTAAATAACATTTGTGATTAGTGGAATCTTCTTACAGTTTCTAAATGTTAAAGAAACAATGGACATGATCTCTGAGGCAACGAGGCTTTGAGAAAACATGATGTCGCATGTTTATAAGTTAATGCACTCATAAAGAACAATAATGTTATCAACTCATACTACACTATTAGGTGATGTTAAAACCCCATGGTACATCTGGCAGCTATTTTATCATTGGGACACATGATCAATGTTAAATCTCCTGAGTTCATATAGATGGAAGTATGAAAGCTCAAAACACTCACTCACCTGTGGTTCCATTGGGAAATACAGCAGTGTCCAGTGCAATGTGGCCTTTCAAAACCTATTTCCAATGTTCGATATCACTTGCATTAGAAATAGATTAAATAGTAGCAAAGAAAATTAAAATCTCACGGACAATATCTTGTAAACTATTAGATTCAAGCATTTAATATGATGTTTATTTCTACAAGAGAAATAAAGTAACAAGTGTGTAAAGAAAACTTGACCAGCCACTGTTGACATAATATTCAACAATGGAATTTTCAGCTCCATTAAGTAGGGACAAGTAATGCAATACAGGAAATGAGGAAACCAATAACATTTCAACGTGTCAGGAAACAAACTTTCAACATGTTGCATGTCAGTCACTAAGCTCT
Source organism: Oryza meridionalis (assembly GCA_000338895.3). NCBI lineage: Eukaryota > Viridiplantae > Streptophyta > Magnoliopsida > Poales > Poaceae > Oryza > Oryza meridionalis. The sequence goes on from CM002529.2 coordinate 27,799,452, forward strand.
TAAATTCATGGAAAGTAGTACTACAGTTGTCAAATAAATAAAGATAGCTAGCAGTTATGTAGCTATGTCCTGCATGCTGGTCTACTGTGTTTAAACACATGAAGCGGTTACACTGGTAAGGCTCCAGCTCAAGTCAACTGATTATTGGACACTCATATACTCCCTCCATTTCAAAATATAAGGCATATTACTTTGACCAACAATTACAATATTAGGATATCATTCGTTCTAAATAGAACTTAGTATTTGACATGTCATTTGTTCTAAACAAAAGAAAATTTTAGCAAGTGACGAAAAAATAAACTTACAGCTGTGTAGCAGGACTTCTCATGCTCAGAGGGTTTGCCAAAATGTACAGTTCTTGTAATGTCTGTAGTACCATCAAGATACTGCAAACATACCACCATAGAAAGAATTAGACTCAAGCAAGTCTTTTACCACAAAATTTGAGTTTGACTGAAATGTACTCAACCTGAGCCCCAGAGTCACACAGATATATTTTATCAGCATCAAGTTCAGCACATGAACTTGCTTCTGGTTTATAATGAATCACTGCTGCATTTGGTCCCACGGATGAAATTGTAGGAAAACTCAGACCTTTGAAGTGCTGCAGAAATATTACCAGTTAGTCAAAAGATGTAGTATAGCAGGAGACTATGAACTGCAAAATGCCCTCATTTGGCTCTGTAGTTTCTATATTCATCTAGCAACCAAAGAAAAGATGTTCCACGAAAACAAGTCTTTTTTTTTGGTTACTTTGACATAAACACACAGTAAGCAGAGAAAGAGGGGACTATTCAAGACCCTCAATGTCCTGATTCCCAAATGAAGAGCTCAGAGAGAAGTCAGTGAATGTAGAATTTTTTGTGCAAAAAATAGGCTTTATTTTTGGACTGTTTACACCAAAGATTTATGCGTTCACTCTGGGCTCTGCACTGAGATTGAGGAGCCTCTGATGGTTCCCTCTATCTCCACTTACCATGTGTTTACGTGATAGTAACAATACATATAATGTCATCCAGAGAGTATTCTTTTATTTAAAAAATATGCTTACAAAGAACAGTAAAAATTTCCTCTCAAAAATTGCACAAGAAATACAAAATAGTTAGTATAGTAGAATTTTTTCCGTTGTCTCTTAACGGATACAAATGAAACCGATGGGCCTTGGCTATATCAGTTCCAAAGTTTCAATGGATATTTGGGGTTGCTACAACAAAGTCATAGGTAAGTGTGAGGAACTTGTTTATCTTAACAATTTCCATAATACCAAAAGTGCACTTACTGGCTTTTGACTTTTAAAAATGGTAACGACAGTAACTATAGCTGTTTATGGCAGTTATAAAAGATCTCTAGTAATATAGTATACTTAAGCTTGAAAAAAGGTCACGGTTAGCAGCATACCTCTTTAGATGCACGGAAACCTTCAAGTTTATCGCTCACAGAAACCTCTGTAAGTTTTACATTCCTACAGGAGTGAAACAAAAACATTAACACAACCAAATGCACACTATTGTTCATAATTAATAAAGTGGATGATAATTGATTAATATAATGCATAGAACAAATGACGTATCAAGAAAATGGTAAGATTCTTTATATATATAACAAAAATCAGGCTAAGAACAAAGGAATCATGGAGCATTGAAACTTCAGACTTCAGGGGATTTGCCAAATGTAAAAGTCGTACTCCATATGTATTATCGTAACAATAGTACAAGAGCCCACAAGTATGACCAACTACATTTGATACAACATTGAATTTTAGAAAAAATACACAAGGGGGCAGAGAAATACAACTGTCTGAGCAGAGCACACGGTGTCATACTATCATGGTCAGTGAAAACAACAAAACAATGTGCACACCTCCCAAAGGAAATAAATGGGCAGTGTAAATGAGAAAATTTGACAAACAAAAATTCCAGATAGGTAAAATAAAGAAGGAACATGTCAACCTTGGTCTATGATCTGAATACAGAAGATTTTTTTTTTCTGAAAGCGTGTTCAGAGTAAGCACACACTACTGAGATGCAGAAGTGAAAAAAAAATTGAAGGAACTACATTTTAAATATTATACAAAAAGGAACAATGACAGTAACAACGTATACTAAAAAAATGCGTCTCAAGTTTGCAACCAAGTTACGTTGCAGTATTGCACATGAAGTTCAAGAAAACTCTATAACAACCTCCTTAGAAAAAAATTCTAAAATTTATAATTATCAGGAAGGCATGAAACCACTGAGACAGTTCTGACAGCCAAAAGCTGGGCCTAACGAGGATAATAGACCTAAGCTACAAAGAAAAGCTGGGCATCTTTTGATAATAGATGGTTCCAATTTGTATAGGTGAATAAAAGGTCAATACTCCATACAATGATGATATAATTTCGTTTGACTCTCTTTTGTCTTCAGGGTGTGACTTTGACCATGATTTTTCCATTATGGTAAATTCTAATAATTTCATGATAATATTAAAATACTTTTCAAGACAATATCTATGTATACCATTTCTATGTTTTCAAACTATGTATTTTAAAATTTATTGATCGACAAAGTTTCGAAAGTTTGACTGGAAAAGAAAGTCAAATGACATTTGTGGCCGGAGGGAGTATGTTCCCAAAAGAACCATAAGTTTAATATCAGTGCATACTCACATATGCTCCTTTTTCTGTGCTCCCTTGGCCTCAGTAAAGTAACCAGAAGCTCCATAATTCTCTTGCATCTGTCATTAAAACAAGATCATCTGAGCTAGTAGAAAATAATTAGAAGGACTACATCACAACTAAATAAATTTGCAGGTGCAAACCATGAAACCAAACTGCCATATCCACAAACAAGAGCAAAAGAACACTTGCTTGAAGTCCAAGACTAATACGCCGCATGAGAGACAAATTCATACTGACCTGCTTGTCAAGCCAAGCAAGGTATTGCACGACAGCCGCACCATCTCGAATATGTGCCTTCCTCAAACCATCCAGCTCTACGGGATTCTGTACCATGATTACAAGAAATTAAAAATATAGGCATAATAAATGATAAAACTTGCAAATATAGCAGATTTTCAAACCATCCAGCTCGATAGGATTTTAGTATACCATCATTAGAAGAAATAAAAAAAAGACATAGATTAATAAATGATAAAGCTTTTAATGTCAGATAGCAGATTTTCCATAGATAAAAAGCCTAAAATAAATAGAATGAAACAAAAGGAATACTTGAACAAAATACACTTCTAGCGTAAAATGTTCTATCCCCGTTCTTCTGAAACTTTCAGCAGGCGTGGTATGAATTAAAAACAAAAGAAAAAAAAAAACCTTCACAGCCTTTGGAAGAGCAATAGGTGATTGCAGCATCAGAACTTGATCTTGATCCAGTTTTGAGTAGAGTGCAAGGCAGCATGAATTTGAATCAATCCAAACTTTTGAATTCTCATTCATATCATTTTCTCCGTGAGAGCTACCATTGACTGCAGAACCTTTTAGCTGTCCAGATGCAAGCAAGCTTGCATCTGATTGAACCATATTATAGTCTTTGATGTCAATACCATTCTCAGTCATGTAGTTCTGGACCTGGACCAAACAAGAGCCACAGTTCACTACATGCCCCTCAAAATCATGACTACGATTCTATGAACGACATAATGGAATAATTGAAGAAAATGTGTTCAGCGGATTAGCTGACCTCAACAGATACTTTTCTCTTATCCACATAAAAGAAAGCACTGTGCAAGGTTACAATAGAATAAGAATGGACCACTGGGCTGTAGTGCACATCATTTCCTCTAATGTTGTACAACCACGCAACCTAAATAAGAATACCAAAAGGAGAACTATTAAAACTGGCAAAGTTGACGAAATTCTCAAGAAATCAAAATTGAATATATTGTAGTGGATAAGAAACCAAGAAATAAATAAGTCTAATAGTACCTCATCAAGCGCAGCAATTATAATGCCCCTAGCCTTTTCATGTTGTAATTTTTCTCTTAACTCCTTAAGTTTTTCGGTAACACTACACCCAGCATATTCTACAGGTTGCACAAATACAGGTAGAGCATTAACAGGAGGACGATCCTTCCATATTTCATCTACCAAGTCAGAAGAAAGCTGAAACAGTGTCTGGTGCTTCTTTGAAAATGCATGCTCATATCTCTGGGCAGTGTCAACAGAGATGCACCATGGATTAATTCCAACGACAGCTTCATCTGACAGGTTCTGATTGCACAGCAACAAACACAAGCCACAAAAGTTAGTTAGAAACAACATTATTCAGAATAAAATTAAACGCTAATCATGAGTATTGCTATGCAATGCAGATCAACAAATAACTAAACCCATTCTCTCTAATCATTGAATAATTGGCATGACTATTCTTAGTTTTTTCCCTAGCAAAATAAAAGCCTCAAGTAGATCTTTAAATTTCTGCTTGCATTTGGTATGATCAAAATAAATTAATGTGCCCAAAATTCTGGTAGTTCTGATAATTTTGGAAGGAACTCCCATATATCAAACCAACTATCATGCAGTTCCTTGAATCTACAGCAGACAGGAAGAAAGATACTAGGCTTGGGGTATTAACAAAACAACTGAATATGGTTAACAAAATGAAAAGGACCATATTTGGGAGATAAAACTAGCTAAACTTAACAAGAATAAAACCACTTTTGGGATTTCACAACACAAAAACTGTGGCAGAATTCAAAAAGCAAGGATAAACCTTTGATCTGGCTGTTCAAAAAAAATGAGAGGGTATAACCAAATAAATTCATTTCCATGGACAAGTTTTGTGAACCAATATTTTTATTATGTATGACTTGGGAAATTAAACTCATGAACATGATCAAGAAGAGATGTCAACACTTACATCAGCTATCCAAACTTCAACTGGGGGATCTTCTCCCATGCGCATCAATTTCCAGCGATTAGTGAGTTGCTGCTCTGCCTGCAAGAAGTAACGCCCATCCGTCCAAAGTAGCGCCTCCTTCATAGTGATAAGCGCCAAACCTGTGTAGCAACGCAATATAGTTCGGTCTGAGAAATTAATGCAACTCTCTGATTACGACAACTGGGGGAAAACAAAAGAAATCAACAAGTTCAATATGTTACATCCACATTTTATGATATTCAACTCCATCCTACTACAAAATAGGAATCAATTAAGCTCCTCCCAGTACAAAGGTGGCTATCATTTCATACTTTAGTCCAGCTAGATTAAACCATAACTATAAATGGTAGCGAAGCTATCAATAATTTTATTACGATTTGCTTGGTCGAAGCAATGTATAAAACAATCCAGTCCAAAAATGTCTGTTAATCACCTAAATTTCCAAAAACATAACAGTGTCATAAATCATAACTGCTCCTAAAATTTCAACCATTAGCCTCTACTACTAGTCAACTGCTTTCTGATTCATGTCAGACAATGGAACATATTGAGCAGAGCAAAAAGAACTGGGATCATCAACTATGTTTCCTTGTATAAAAGAACTCCACTTTCGCCGAGTTTAGTTCCAAACTTTTTCTTCAAACTTCCAACTTTTCCATCAGATCAAAACTTTCCTACACACAAACTTCCAACTTTTCCATCACATCGTTCCAATTTCAACCAAACTTCCAATTTTGGCGTGAACTAAACACACCCTTTGTGTATCACCAAAATGGTAGCAATTGCAACCCCGAACAACGTTGCCTAATCCAATTACACTATTATATTGTATAATGAACTCATCGCAACAGACTCATCGGCTGGTGGTCTAGGATAATACCAACCAGCGCTCATCGCCTGGTAAACGAGAGGGGATGAATTGAGGAAGTAGCAACATACCAGCGCTCCCGGTGAAGCCGGAGACGAACTGCCGCCGCTTGTCCCGCTCCGACACATACTCGCTCTGCAATCAATCAAGCACCCACAAACCACACCCAAATCCACAACCATCATCGAGAAAGAAAAAAAAAATCAAGCCCGATCTGATCTGATCGACTCCGCGGGAGGAGGCAGCGGGCACGGACGGACCTGGTGGGCGTCCTCGGACGGGACGACGAGCGCGTGGAGCGGCGGCGAGTGGGCCGCCATGAGCGCGCGCAGCTCGTCCAGGAGAGCGTCCCTCCCCGCCGCCCCTGAGTCCGCCGACATTGTGCTCCGCGGCTCAGCTCTCGTCTGTGGTGCAGAGCCTTCTCGAGAAGGAGGCGGCGGAAGTAGAAGGGCGGCGCGGCGCGGTGGTGCGGCGGCGGCGGCTTTCCGGCGAGGAGACGGGTGTCGAGGCAGTTCAGAAACGGTTTCTGTTTCATGGACGCAATAAACGGCCGATTAGTCCGATAAAGTAGGCCCTGTTTAGCTCAGGTGAAAGGTATTAAACGTAGTATAATAGCAAAAATAAATTATATATTCCGCATGTAAATTACGATATAAATTTATTAAGACTAATTAATCTATTATTAGCAAATGTTTACTGTAGCACCACATTGTCAAATCATGGCGTAATTAGACTTAAAAGATTCGTCTCGTAATTTACACGTAATATGTATAGTTATTTTTTTCTATATTTAATACTCCATACATGTGTCCAAATATTCAATGTTACAGAGTGAAAAATTTTTGTTTGGGAACAAACAGAGCCTTAGTCGATTAGCGATTAATCACCGAAAATTGCTATGCATACGACCATGGATAGAATGAACGGTGTCTCTAATTATATGGTTGCATATCTTTAATTATACATGAATTGTACAACTGAGTCACACGTATAGCAGCACTCTTTAATCGCCTGGTTAAGTTGTTTAATGGGCAGAGCACAACAAACCCAAATAAAGTTTTTTTTAGTCGAGCTTCTTTATGTTTCATCAAGTTAAAATTAACACGTCTAGCCACTGGTCTGGATATTTCAACACGTCTCATCGCATCACACGTCCGGAAATGCCCTCTAGTTTTGATTGTTCTGTCAGCCAGCCTGCCTGAGAAAAACAGTTCAAGTTCAGGATAAGAGAGCTCTTTACACTGCCTAATAAGAACAGCAATTTGGCTGCAGGTTGTCTTCATAGGTAGGACCAGTTCAATTTGGCTACATTTTAAAATCTTCTTCACTCTCATACTAAATTTTAGCTTTATATTGGTATTAAACCAAACATAAACTAGCTAACTTTGCCCTACCAAAAAATTAGTAGTGCCAAAATTTACCTAGATTTTAGAACTACCAATTAATTGGTAGGGTAGAGAACCAAATAGGCCCTTAAATTTGTGTTGTCCCTTCCATTTCTTACCGGGAGAAATGCAGCCTAATTTTTCTGTTATATTACACAGTGAAACCGCATAGTCGCGGAGACAAAAACAGAAAAGCAGACAGGTAAAAACATCGGTTTTTGCAAATACAGAGTTCTCCAGTAGGTACTCTGTTATATTTTAGCATGCTACATTATCTTCAGACCTCATTATCTAAGGTTATACCTTCACACCTCATATCCAGGATTAACCTTCTGTTGCACATCTCCATAGCTTTCCAACTCAAGCATGTCCTCCATGCCTCCCAGGAACAATGGCAGCCTCTGGTGCAGCTTCACAGGCTGAATCGAGAGGATTCTGTTCTTGCCATCTGAACCCCTGCCCCCTGCCTGCTCAGCAAGGAAACTCAGAGGATTTGCTTCATAGACCAACCGAAGGTGATCCCTGGGGTTCATAGCAACTCCACCATATATCAGCGTCCGGTGGAAATCAGCAACCAGCGAGCACACGTACCGTGCCGAGTACTTCTTCGGATGCTGTCCCTTGCCTTGTCTGATTGTGTCAATGTACTTCCTTAGGCCCTCAGGCCAGTCGAAATACCGCGCATCATTCACCGAATATATCTGTCCTGGCATAGCTCAGGATTACAGCTTATTACAGCTTTTCAGCAAAGATGAAAGCATGCATTTCTAAGTTCAACACAGTTAATATTTCAGTCATTCAGTTATAAGAAATTTCTCTACGTCATGTTCTCAAACACAATGCAAGCACTCTTGCCGCTGTTCAACTAAAACATCTCCTCAAATTACTGACATTGATAAACTGTTCATCCACCAATCCATAAATTGAGAAAACTTGCCCTACTAGTGTAAGTGAATTTAGGTGACATCTGGTTAACATTTAATGAAGAGTAAGGGAATTAGCAAATTATTGAATTACAGCTTATTAGTTACCTCTTGGGGGTATTTGGATGGAAGGATGTGTTAGAACAAATTCTCCAGTCAAGTGATCCAAGGTGAAGCCATGGGTACCTGCACCGAAGCTGATACAGAATATGGTGGCAGATGAATACAGCACATACCCCGAAGCGACAAGGTGAGTGCCGCTTTGAAGTGAATTGAGCTGAGCTCTCTCCTCTTCAGGTAGATGGTCAAGCTCCACCAGCCTATTGTATATCCCAAATATTGTTCCGGTGGGAATGGATACCTCAATGTTGCGAGAACCATCAAGCGGATCCGTAACAACAACATACGGGCCGTCGTTGGAAACCCAAATGGGGAGATCATTTTCTTCAGAAGCCATCACTGCAACCTTTCCAGATCTTCGGAGTGATGACAAGATAATCTCATTCTAAATTGAAAAATATGTTAGTCTTGATGTTGTTGGAAGCTATAATGCAAGTTAGTAGCATCAGATAAACAATAACTGTTTTTTTGCAAATAGGAAGTGCTTCTATTGATGGTTCACCACGAATGCAAGTAGTATTTTGTTGAGAATGCAAGAATGAAAATGTGGGGAAAGTCTCTTGTGTGCACTTTGCACAACTTACCTCAAGTAAAATTGATTAGTAAATGAGCATTTTACACTCCAAATGACTGCTACTCCAGCTGCTAAGCGTATGAGAAGTGATAACAATCTTACAAAAAATGGACCTATTCTTTTTTTTAAAAAAAGAAGAAGGATGGAATGCATGTAGATAGATGCGAGAACCAGAATGCAGACAATAATAACCCACGCAACCCTGACACTGCACGCACCGACAATTCGTCGAGCGGCTTGGGCGCGTCCCGCCCGGCCGCCACCGCCACACCACCCCCCGCCTTCCCCCGCGACAGCTCGGCGTTCCCGGGCGACGCCACGAGCGCGGCGATGCGCTTGCACGCGCTCTGGACGTGCGCCACGAGGACGACGAGGTCGTCGGCCGCGCCAGCCTGGCCCATGTACTCGAGCAGCGTGGGCGGCGTCTCCGCCGCCGCCGCGGCCATGCCGTCGGCTGGTACGGCACGCGCCCGGGAGGCGGGCGAGCGGCTGACGCCGCCGCGGCGCGAGAGCGGCGAGTGGCGGAGGAGGGGGAGGAGGAGGGCGCGAGAGGGAGGCGGCGGTGGCGGGTAATTTGAAGTTGGCGGGAGCGGAGCGCGGTGGAAGGGGAGGAGGGAGAGAGAGGATAACGGCATAGTGTAGCCAGTGGTAGTAGTGGTTGGTTGGTGTGATGGATGATGCGTGGCTCGTGTGGATATTGCCATCCACGTTTCATTGCAAAAATTGGAAAAAGATATTGAAAAATCTATTTTTCAATAAGACGTTTCATTGTATTTTTTTTAGTGACTTTAGATTTTTAAGCCCGTTTGGCACCGTTCTAGTTTCATCTCTCCTAGAGCTGAAGCCTGAATAAATAGTTTTAAATTTACCTAAAAATAGATTAGAGCTGCCTGAAGTATTCTCCAAAATAAACGAGATAGGTGAAGCTGTATTTAGGTAACTTCACAACTTTAATCTCGAAGTTAGAACCCTACCAAGCAGGTTCTTGAAAAAATAAACTTTCTAAAAATCTACCCTGTTTACCTTCGATCATTATAACAGGAATAATCATACCTTCATAGAAAGTTGGCCTCGCCAGGCAATGCTTTTTCTGAAATGCTAACATTTTTAAATGTGATTATTGAGAATAAGTTTAGGTAGAATTGTTTTTAAGAGCGTCGAACAAACCCACTAAAAATTAATCTTAATTTCAAGTCCTAAAATTTAGAATGAGACCAGATTTTTAGAAATAGCAGTGCGCAAGAGAGCTGGCTTACATTTGTCCACTTGTTCCCAAACGTCGTCAGTCTGAAACAATGCTTTAAATTCTAAATTAGAGACTTTCTGAATGAAGAAGGTTTAATCAAACTCAAATTTTAAAACTAATTCTCCCTATTCTTTTTTTTTTAAAAAAAAAACGACTGAGTTCTCCCTAAATATCCTTTAGTATACTATCTGTAATCAAACTCAAATTTTAAAATGAATTCTCCCTATTTTTTAAAAAAAAACTGAGTTCTTCCTAATAGGATCAACTTCAGTTACACCTCCACCTCTTCTGGAGCTAAAGCTCAGCCAAACAGTTTCAACTTCACCTAAAATGGAAGTAGAGTTGGGTGAAACTCTCTCAACAAATGAACTAGTGATGTGGAGCTGGTTTTAGGCAGCTGCACAACTTTACTCCTGACCTAACTCCTGAAACTAAATTTAGAAGTTGGAGCTCTTATAAACATGGTCTAAATCTCCCTTTAGTATTCTCCGTCACTTTTTGCAAGTCTTCCTAAATGTTAATAGATAGTGAAATACAGAGCAGTACAAACCCAAACCCAACGAGCACGCGTGACCGTCAACCCACTCGTGTCCACTGAAGAATCGGTCAGTCTCGACTCTAACCTGCCGTGCTTTGCCCGGTTGCACTAATAACAGGAGACCAAACCCGATCAAGACTCAGCCGACCAAGTTAATTACCAAAGCGACCCTTTTTACCAGGAAAAAAAAACAACATTTTTCACCTACTGTTTCTGACGAAATCCACACAATTCCTGCAACATGCCCATCCAAAAGAACTGAGTGTTCTTTTTCCCTTCTGCCATACGCATAGAATTGCAGAACACTGCTGCTGGATCCCTCTCTCTCTCTGAGACAAGAGTTGTCTTTGAAGCAATGCAAGTACGTACTGTGTCCTCAACAAGAAATTGAAAGTTCAGAGATGGATTTTAGTTGGGCATGATGTGTCCATTAAGGTAAGCAATCACCCACATAACCCCCACAAATAATAGTTTCAGAACAAGTGCAGTGTTACATCTGAAGAAATATCGTATCACTACAAGGCATATATTCCATATGAACAATATGGTCGAACTTGTGAAGCATCATACATGCAAAATTAATCAATTATTTTTCCCCTTGTTTTTCCTTTGGTTTTGCTGCAATTATAAGTAAGCATTCTTGATGTGAGCCCATGGCGTGTAGCAGCAGTTCTGATAGATACCTGCATCCTGGAAGAAAATGTTTTTTAATCATCAGAGAACAGGTCAGGGTCATGTTGACCTCATCTTTTAGATATTACTCCAACTCTTAACATCAAGAAAGCATCATCAATTAATAATTCCCAAATGAATTTCATCTCAAAACAGTCTCAATTCCAAAATTTCCAGTTCATCAGTTTGTCAAAAATTGTCGCTTTCGCGCTCCTACTCTATATACCACCTCATCTGCTATTAGTTGGATGCTGCCTCACACCTCTCCTCCTCTCACCTTCTCTTCTACGTCACAAAAGTTGACACCTTTGCCCCCCTCGAACCAAACGGATTTCAGTACAACCCAAGCAATCCAACCCCAATTTTTTTCCTCTCAAAAGATCACAAATTTTTTCATCTTCTTCTCGTGATATCCTTTGGTTTTTTTCATCCATCCATCCATCCATTCCCCTTTGCACGGTTGAGCTCATCTCACAGTTGTTAATTAACAGCAAGAACATTTTTCTCCTTAAATTTCTATTTAATTTCTACTTGCGAGCGAGAGCCACCTAATCTTGGTGCCCACCAAGCATAAGCTCCATCATCTTCTTCTTCTCCTTTGAAGTCGTCTTCTTCCCTCCTCCTCTTGTCGCCTCTTGGAAAGAGAGAGAGTTGATCGAGTTGCAGCAATGGCGAGGAGGGCGCCATGGCTCGCCGGGATTAGGGCCGTGCCGTTCTTGATCGTCGTCGTGGCGGTGGTGGGCGCCGCCGTGCCAGCGATGGGGAGGTTCGTGGTGGAGAAGAGCAGCGTGAGGGTGCTCTCGCCGGAGCACATCCGGGGGCACCACGACGCCGCCATCGGCAACTTCGGCGTGCCGGACTACGGCGGCACGCTCACCGGCGTCGTCGTCTACCCCGACAAGAAGGCCACCGGCTGCGCCGAGTTCGACGCCAAGTTCAAGTCCCAGTCTCGCCGCCCGGTCATCCTCCTGCTCGACCGTGGAGGTAGCAGATTGTTTCAAACTTCCAATTAGTGATTCAATTAGTTTGTGCTTGTTTTGATTTGCATAAGTATTTTTGAAGAGATTTGTGTTCCAAAGTCTGCAAGTCTGAACTGAACAAACTTGAGAAGTAGTATTAGTTTTTGATGATCATTTGGATTTTGAGAGTTTGGTTTGGTGATGATTTGATCCCAATATTCTTAGTCATGCCAATTTTTGTTCTGCTAATGGGTTGTGTCAATCCAATGGTTAGCTAGTCCACTGAAAAAAAAAGACAACAACAAAAGAAATGGTTAGCAAGAGAGTATCAAGGTAGGAATGATGGTTAAGTTGTATAGTATTTTAATTCTTTGATGTGGATTGTTGTCCAACTTTAGAAGTCCGAAGGATTGCATTCATATATATATATTTTATTATTGTGGCGAGGGAAGGGAATTTATAATTCAGTTCTGAAAGTACAGTTGAACGATGGTAGACCAAAACTTTTAATTTATTTTTGAAATTGTTTGAGAACTGAGATCACTTACTCCGAATCAAATTGTTTTGTTTCGCTTGGAAAAAGAAGTCCAATATTGCAGAATACTACAATACCTAACATAATATCAATAACTAGGACGGAATCTTAGTTCAGAGCCATTATTGAAGACATGTTAACCACTTCTTATAAGATTCAAACATACTTAGTTTATTACACTCGGCTCAACTTTAAGCATTTTGACGAGTTTGTTCCTTTCTTTCCGTCAGAGTTTCAGATAACTCTGAACCAAGGAAAGCGAGAATAGGTTCTTGAAACATATGCCGTACATTTATCCATTGCAACTTTGAATTTTGAATCTCATACCTGATTCGGTATTTGATCCAACCACTGCAACGCACTTGATCACAACTCCACTACCAATCAGTAGGTGTCTCTCAATTCCTTGAAGCCAAAGCCAGCACTGAACAACCTGTTAATCCTTCGTTTCCAAGCCACTCTCCATCAGATTCTGAACTCTGCACCAGTACACTTTCACCATCAGATTATGAAACATGAATTGCAAATTGACCCACTTGTTCTGTACTAATATTCTGAAATTGTCACTCAATTCACTGCATTTTAATTGTAATAAAGAAGAAGCAATTTTTATACTTTTAGTACAGATAAGCAGCTTCATCGTTTGCTCTTTAACTTATCAGCCGCAATCAAAATTTAAATATTAAATCTTAATTTTAAGTAGATTTTGATTTTTTTTTCCATAATTTATTTTTCAGCATTAACTTTTGAATCGCTAATAATATATTTATAAAAAAATTACCAATAAATTATTTGCTAATCGCTAATAAACATTACAGTTTGATTTTTGGGTCGCTAATAAACTTACAAAATAAGACTATGAGTGAGATGTAAGTTACTAACCCGTGAAACCCACTTGTAAATAAAAATAAGTTATGAACCCGTTTATTTTTAGCCACTTACACCCCTACATATGTAGATATGTGAGCCTGACAAACTGTTCCGTTTGTTGATATTCAGAGTGCTACTTCGCGCTGAAGGCGTGGAACGCGCAGCAGGCGGGCGCGGCGGCGGTGCTGATCGCGGACAACGTGGACGAGCAGCTGCTGACGATGGACACGCCGGAGGAGTCGCCGGAGACGGAGTACATCGACAGGATCAGCATCCCGTCGGCGCTGGTCAACCGCGCGTTCGGCGAGTCCCTCAAGAAGATGTCGTCGCCGTCGCCGGAGGCGGTGGAGGTGGTGGTGAAGCTGGACTGGCGCGAGTCGATGCCCCACCCCGACGAGCGCGTGGAGTACGAGCTGTGGACCAACAGCAACGACGAGTGCGGCGCCCGCTGCGACGAGCAGATGGAGTTCGTCCGCGGCTTCCGCGGCCACGCCCAGATCATGGAGAGAGGTGGCTACGCCCTCTTCACCCCGCACTACATCACCTGGTATTGCCCCGAGGCCTTCAAGCTCACCCAGCAGTGCAAGTCCCAGTGCATCAACCATGGCAGGCAAGTGAATATACTATGAACACATCCATATCCATTTCAGATTATAAGTCGTTTTGACATTTTTTTTATGCAAATATAGCAAAAAAAAATAAGTCATGCTTACAAAACATTTGACAATAAATTAAGTTACAATGAAATAAATGACAATAAATTAAGTTACAATGAAATAAATGGTGATTACAATTTTTTTCAATGAAATATAACAGTTATATGACTTTTTTTCATATAAAAATATCAACTGCATCATATATTAAAAAAAAAGGAAAGAGTATTACAATATGTTCTTCTTCTTCGTCTCCGGTGGGGACACCATCATGCGCCATGGATGGATGGAGTGGTTGATCGAGCTCCGGTGAGGATGGGTGCGTGCAGGTATTGTGCGCCGGACCCGGAGCAGGATTTCGGGGAGGGGTACGAGGGGAAGGACGTGGTGGTGGAGAACCTGAGGCAGCTGTGCGTGCACCGGGTGGCCAACGACAGCGGGCGGCCATGGGCGTGGTGGGACTACGTCATGGACTACAAGATCAGGTGCTCCATGAAGGAGAAGAAGTACAGCAAAGGATGCGCCGAGGACGTCGTCAAGGCCCTAGGTGAGATATCCATAACACTATACATTCAGTGTGCATATGCTCATCAATCAATTCATTGTTCTTCATTAATTGCCCCAATTTGCAATTACACGACCCTCCATCCAAAATGATCATCATATATGTTTATGCATCAAGACCAAAGATAATTTAAATCACATCAATCAAGACACCATACACATATTCTCTCACAATACATGTATCGATTAAAACACCATGTCAATTACGCCCTAGCATGCGCACATTCTCCCATATTGTATTAATTATATTCCGATGAAATTCATGTCCATGAATGCAGTTATATAATGATTAATTTAAGAAATTTTGGATTACTTTATATGATGATCAATTTGGAAAGGAGGGAGTATTATGCATATCACACGCATGTACCTTTGAGTATGTCTACAAAGATATAGAGGCCAGCAAAAAGTCCTTAAATTCACTAATGGGAGTGGTTATATTTATGGCGTCATATTTTTCATTAAAAAATAGTCAAATCGTTTCGTGTATCAAACTAAAGCTGAATTGAACACATCTTACTACTATGAATCTGGATAAATATGAATAGATGCCTCGGTTGCTATATTTTAGGACGGATGTAGTATGTGCATATGTAACTTTTACAAAAGATCCACTTTCCTAACTCCATATTAAAAACATAGTGCATATGTAACTTTTACAAAAGATCTGCTTTCCTAACTCCATATTAAAAACATATGTGTAATTGTGCATATGTAACTTTTAAAAAAGATCCACTTTCCTAACTCCGTATTAAAAACATTTCCACACATGCGTATTATCAGTAGACACTATGATTTGAATTTGGTGCTTTTATAATAGCAAATGTTCTTTTGTTCTTGACCTTTTTTTTCCCTTAGGTCTGTCGCTTGACAAGGTGCTGGAATGTATGGGCGATCCGGAGGCCGACACCGACAACGCCGTCTTGGCCAAAGAGCAGGAAGATCAGGTATATATGCAAAGTCACTGAAACTATACTGTTCATTGCGTCATTAGGAGAAGAATTTTTTTAGCGTTTTAATCTTCAGGTGTCAGAGATGTTGGTCAGTCACAATCTCGCAGATCTCTCTTGCATTACATGATGTGTTAAGCCATTAACGTCGGTGGTTTTGGTGCCTTTGATTAGATTGGCCGTGGATCGCGAGGGGATGTGACCATCTTGCCTACTCTCGTCATCAACAACGTCCAGTACAGAGGTTGGTTGGCACATCTCTTTCTCCAAGAATGATAATTAAGAACAAATTAATTACTTGCAAACACTGAAGCTGATTATAGATTGCTGACAACAACAAAAATGGCTGTGAAAATGAAGGGAAGCTGGAGAGGACGGCCGTGCTGAAAGCTGTCTGTGCTGGCTTCAAGGAGGGCACTGAACCTCGCGTCTGCTTGAGCAATGGTGCGTAGAAAAAACAGAGAAAGATATGGTTTTGTTTCGTGGAATTCTGATGAGCTCTGAAAAATTGACACAAAATTCTGAAACATATGGTTGTTTTTGTGGAATTTTGATGAGCTCCAAAAAATTAACACAAAATTCTGATGAAATCTGTGTTTTCATTTCTTCAACTGTAGATATCGAGACGAACGAGTGCCTGCACAGGAACGGCGGCTGCTGGAGAGACGAGAAAACCAACGTTACGGCTTGCAAGGTACTACATGGTTTTATAGATTAATTGCATCATCTCGATGTAATTGTCTGATATCGATAAAGCTTTTCTTTAATCTGATTTTTTTTGGGGTCGTGTTCACAACAATACGCAGGACACGTTCAGAGGTAGGGTGTGCGAGTGCCCTGTGGTGAATGGCGTCCAGTACGAGGGCGACGGGTACATCGGTTGTAAAGGTAATGGTTGGGATGGCCGTGAAAATTCGGTAAAATTCATGCATTCCAAAGGAAACTCGATTGCAGGATCACCATGTTTTGAATTTTAATGTAACTGCATGTTTGTTCTTTTTGTTTCAGCTGTTGGGCCAGGCAGGTGTACGGTGGACAATGGAGGCTGCTGGTCAGAGACTAGGGGTCATCAGACCTTCTCTGCTTGCTCTGTAACTCTCTAACCTTCACTCGCAGAAAAACCTCTCATTGTTTTTTTATGATCTTTGCTAATCACTCTCAGCACAATTTCATAGGACACTGCATTGACTGGATGCCGATGCCCCCCGGGTTTCCAAGGTGATGGCCACAAATGTGAAGGTAAACATATTTCTGAAACTTCTCTGAAGAAAGAACTTCTGAAACTGACATAGTGACATACAATTACTACTGGACTATCAAGTGATTGATGGGCTAGTAGTGGTGGGTGTAGATTAACAGAACTGATGAAATACTGAACAAAATGCTGTGCTCCATGTGTTACTCTTTTCAGATTTGGATGAATGCAAGGAGAAGCTTGCGTGCACTTGCCCTGACTGCCACTGCAAGAACACCTGGGGCAACTACGAGTGCAAGTGCAAGGGCAACCGGATCTACATAAGAGGAGAGGACACATGCATAGGTGATAATGCATCACATAAAAAATCTAACAGTTGCAATTTCATGTGACGATGGCATGAAACACTATGCATTTTCGACATGAAAGTATGAAACATAGCTAAATTTTGGATTTATAATGCAGCCAACAGCATGTCAAGGTTCGGCTGGTTCATCACCATCTTGGTGGTGTCGTGCGTAGCCGGCGTGGGGATTGCCGGCTATGTGTTCTACAAGTACAGACTCAGGGTATGTTTTTTCTAACAAGAAAAGGAATATAATTAAACTGAAACTGTTGCAATTATGTGATGTTCAAAAAGAAAAATGTTTGATGTGATTTGTGCAGTCGTACATGGACTCGGAGATCATGGCCATCATGTCCCAGTACATGCCGCTTGATAGCCAGAACAACGAGAACCAACCCCTTCGACAGCATGATTCAGATGCTTAAGGTAACTCCAGTAATTTACTCCCAACCAATACAATTGCACAATTGTGCCCTAAATTTAATACCAGATGAGCTAATAAGTGATCTCTTAAAATGTCTGTGATCTAGGGACCTTGCCATTTGATGGAGAATTTGGTTAGCTATATACCTTGTGAAGAGATTGATACAAAGATGGGCTACGAGTTCAAGGGAACTAGTTCTGGTGATCCCAGACCATACTCAGCAGATACTTCAGTGTGCTTCCAATGATTTTAGCTTCATTTTTGTATAGTAAAAGAAATGGTTTGTACCAAGCCACAGTGATTGAGCATTAGAGAAGTAGCTAGGTAGGCATTTCTGCTCTCATGTGGAACGACATACAATACAATACACACAGAATTTTTAGAAAAGAAAAATACAGGTGGCGGTGTATCATAGTCATAGATAACCATATTAAGAAAAATATGGCTGGCGGTGTATCAAAAACCATAAAATAAGGCGTTTCTGTCTATTTGGAGTTGTTTTGGCATGCTTTCCTGAAAACACCAGGCTCTTGTTTTCAGAAATCCATGATAAGACAGTTGATCACTTAGGGGTTTTCTTGTGGGCTAACAGTTAAGACAACAAATTATCCATGCAAGGATCCAATACCCACTACTAGGTGATACCGGCCGATAGCCAAGTATCTAATAAAAGATTCTTGATCAGGGCCATGTGGAGTGATCATAAAACCCCCTTCTTCAGTGGCACTTATTGGGCAGGTCATTATTACCAGATTAGGTTTTGCTGGAAACATTTCCATTACTTGCTAACAGAAGGAGCACTCCCTGCAGAGAGCTGGCCCTGAGCACAAAATTCCATCTATTGCTAGACTACCCCAAATATAAAAATGAGGCAGGAATCAGATCAACCCCATGGTCAATTCAAAATATGACCAGTCAATATAGCACCTTAAGAACTTAAAACATTAACAAAAAGGGTAGGGGAGTTGCAATCAGCGCTGTTTGGATGGCCCAGGAATTGAAGGGCTGAGATCATAGCAGATCTCATACTAGAGCACCCAAGTAAACATCTCCCAAAAGAAATGTACATGTTTATCAGTGATTTTATTTATCTAATTAGCATACCAATACAAAGGAAAAGAAGTGCACAGACTAAAGAAAACCTCACTTTTCTCAAAATAGAAAAATAAACCACAAAATCTTCCTGGGGCTAAGTGAGATCTTACAACAGTGTTTGGGAGTTTTCTATTTGTATAGCTCTGAAACTTCACGAGCAAATTTGTCCATGAATTGGCATTTCTTGTCAAAACCCCAGCCTGGATTGTTCTGCAAAAGATATAAGGAGAAACAAGAACGAATTCATCTCAATAAGCAGCACCTTGCGTTTCTTAGAAGGAAGGTGAAACAAATAGGAATACATAAACAAACTGAACAGGGTCTCCAAGACTTCATTTTGTAATATGAATACAGGTAAAAGTTCTAATGGCTATGAAAATATTTTATCAAACAAGATGATGGCAACCAGTATGGTAAATTTTGCACATGTGATGATAACAGAACTCCAACATGTAGAGTACCTCTGTCAGGTGAACTAGCCAACTTAAAGCATGTGCACTTCGCCATCTTTGAGAGCAATAGGATAAGAAACTATCAAATATATCATCTGAGATGGCAAGTGATGATAAACACAGACATGTTATAGAACTAGCTTAGTAAGACCAGACTACAGGGCATGTCAAACTACAGAGGGACTTTATGCCTTGATGGTTGGAACGAACCATTAAATTGTAGATACGTTGCATTAAAAAAAGCTAAATAATTTGTGTAGCTAGAATTCAAATTTCAAATGCTAATTGAATACAGCTCTGTTTTTGAAAGCAAGCTTACAAAGGGTGATGCTAGAATTTCACATGTCTATCAAGTTAGAAAATTAGACAGGAATTGTGTTTTTCTATCACCACTGGAGATTCAGAAATCAGAAGTTGAATTATAAAGATGACAACATTCAAATATCAGACCATTAATATTATGAATAATGTTCTCTATAAAAACATGTATACTGTTCAGAGCATCAATTATAACAAGAAGACAAACCTTGAGAGACAGTAGAGTTTTATCAGTAAACCGCTTTACTGAAGAGGGTATATTTCCTGGGAGAGTGTTGGCCACTCTTTGCAGCTCCTCTTCTTGTTGCTTTGCAGTTACAACATCAGGGCCACTGTACATATCTATCAGCTCCTTCATATGGGGTGCCCTTGCCATCACATCTTTCACAGCTTCCTATTAGTGATATGGTACATTATACTGGGTCAGTTAGTATACATCCCAAAAAAAAACTCATTTTAGCAGCAAGGCGAATACAGCTGCAAGTTCAAGCATGTACTGGTTCATGTAATAGTGGAAGCCTATGAGACAAGTGTCTAATGTGGTGTCATACAGGAATTTCCAAACAGGGACTTAAAGCTGATTAGCTGAAACATGGAAGTGGAATAATAGATATTCTTTTAGTTCAATAAGTCCAGGACTGCAGGAAATACCTAAAAGCTAGAATGACCCAATCCTGTCAAAATCTCTAAGCTAATGTAGCCAACAGTCCCTCTTTACTTGGATTTTAGAACAAGTTGAAACTTATCTGGATATTACAGTTTAACCTCATCAGAAAGGAGCAGGCACAATTACTAAGTAATCAGCTGGACAGCGTTCATGCAACAAAGATACTAAATCCTTTGTATAAACCTTATATCCACTCCATTTTTAATGCATAAATCAGCTTACCAAATAACATGTTCTGAAAGGTGAAACAACACAAAATCTACTAATATCATTTTCAGCCCAATCTAGGTATATCAGTGCAAAACTAGGCTAATCTGGCTGTGAACATACTTACGTACCATAGCAATATGCATCTGCAAACTCATTAGAATTATTTCTGAAGCCTCAATCAGGCTGAATGGTTATTCCAAACAGGGAACAAGTCTAATAACATGCTCGAGTCCATCAGTTTATTTGTGAAAACTCGATAAAGCAGCTAGGATTCTAATATCATCCAACTATAGACTTGCAACATTGCACCCGTTGAGCATGCTATAATCCTATTGCTGGAAAAACAAAGTATCATTTAAACTATTAATGCAATTTGGTTCCCCAATGCTGCAAGAGAACATATGTACCAAAACATCTACTTGCACAAATATTTCTGTGGAGAAAAATAATATAGTACAAGGTCCATCAAAGAAATCACCTCCCATTCCTCCTGGTTTTGGATGCCCTCATACGCAACTATGAATGGCTTCACTTTCTGTAGCATATCCTCCAATGACATTGGTGGCTTCTCTTCGATATCTGGATTATTGAAATTCACATGATACTCCGGCTCAAACTCAATCTGCATACATAAACCCACAAGAAACAAATAATTCAGGAACCATGCATGAACAGCCAGATCTAACAATTTTGCGGATTTCAACCGCACAGACCATGTTATTGGTGTGACAAGCCTCCAGATATGCATCCTGTTTCGGGTCTGGCAGCGCGTTATCTGCGGCCTCATCAAACGCTTCGTTAAAAATCTTCATCTTGTCCTCGCCGAGCCGCTTCTGGAGTCTGTCGCCATCGGCATTGTCCCCCAAGTAGATCCCATGCTTCTCCTCCATATCAGCAGAGCGGCGGCCGCGGCCGCCATCACGTCCCCTGCCGCGCCCGCGCTCCCTACCACGGGCACCACGACCCCTGCCGCCGTGCCCGCCATCGTCGCCGCCGCCGCCCAGGAGCTCCATGGCGCGCTTCACGGCGTCCTCGGGCGACAGCTTCGGCTGCCCGCTGGGAGCGGGGCGCGCCGCCGACGCGGCCTTCTTCTTCTCCTCGCGGCGTCGGATGAATCGGTTCTCCTCCTGGGGCATCTCCACTTGCGGCTGCTGCATCCGCGGCACGCCGCGGCCAGCGCCAGCGGAAGGGAGCGTACGCGGCGGCGACGGCGGCGGTGGCTCGGAGGACGAGGCTTCGGCGGACGGCGCGTCGAACAGCTTGGCGGGGACCGGTTGCTTGGGGGCGACCTCACCGAGGGGCGGCGGCGATCCGCGGCCGCGACCGGCGCCGGGGAGCGGCGACGAGACCGACGGGATCACGGTCTCCCCGCGGCCGCGGCCGATGGGGGCCGGGGAGGAGAAGGGATCCGCGCCACCGCCGCCGACGCCGTCGTCGTTGTCCGGGACGGGGCTACCGGGGGCGCGCGGCGGCGTCGCGGAGGGCGGGAGGCCGCGCCCGCGCCCGCGCCCGGCGCCGCCGATGCCGGAGAAGGAGGAGAAGGCGGCGGCGTAGGAGGTGGGGAGGTGCGCGTGCCGCCTCGCGGCGGCGGTGGCGGCGCCGATGGCTCGCATGGTGGGGGGGAATGGGTTTAGGGCTTGGAGTGGAGTGCGTGCGTGAGGTGCTCGACGAAATGGTTGGGCTGGTCCGGTGCGATGCGGTGGTTTCTGGGCCGTTGGATCGTACGGATTTGTTCTTGCGCGTTTTCATCACCGTTGATTCGTGAATCAGGTTTTTTCTCCATGATTTTTTTTTTTTTGGGATTGTATGGCAGACGTGTAACACCCACACTCACACCCGTCAATGCGTCTCTTAATACATGCTCTAAAGATGAAAAACCTGTTAAAAATTCATCTACACGTGTATAATATTCGTAAGCACCAAAATTTCAGTCTTCGTGGATAGAATCATGCACTCACGACTCTACCTTTTCTTTTTTTTTTCCTATGATTTTTCCATTGTTATGATCGTTTTACCTGCAAAAATGAACAAAATGAAAAGAAACTGAGATGATTTATAGCAATTTTATGTATATGTTTCTTTATTGATTTAAAAGCCAATGAAGAAAATAAATTATGGTAAAAAAATCAAAATTAAATTTTTTTAAAAAAATATTGGTTATAGCTTAATAAGGTATTTCCTCCGTTTCATAATATAAGTCTTTCTAGTATTGTCTATATTCATATTATTGTTAATAAATCTAGAAATATGTGTGTGTCTAGATTCATTAACATCTATATGAATATGAGCAATGCTAAAAAGTCTTACATTATGAAATGGAGGGAGTAACAAACATATAACAAGAAATACAAGTGTATTGATGTAAGTATACCAGTGAATCTTGATAGAGAGAAAAATGGGCATGGACGCGTAACGGCGTAAGAGCATCTTCAACGGCCTTTCTATTCTACTCTTCAAGCCAAAATTTAGCAACTGTGGATAAAAGTTGCATCCTCTTCATCCCACTGTTCAAGCTATCTGACTGGACAAACTCCTCCCTCACTTACCAAACTTGGTGAGCCAACTTCATTTGCCATATATGGGTCCAACAACCTCCTATTATCTTTCCTCCCACTTGCGATGCAGATCGAGCGGAACTTTGCCGCTGCGCACCTCCTCGCCACCGTGGTTTTCCGCTCGCCATCCCCCCAACGAGACAGTCATTGTCTTCATCGTTTGCCACCGCCGTCGTCACCGTCACATCCCCACACCTCCCCCTCTACTCCACTGCCGCTGCCTACGCATACCTTCTCACAACTGTGGCCTCCTACTATGCTCTGTCGTTGCCGTCTTCGACCCCACACGACCTTCACAGCCTCCGTCCCTGCATGGACTCGGGGGCCTCAGCTCTCGTCGTCTCCTCTCAACAGTGATTTTTGCAGCCTTTGCCTCCGCTGGCATGGAGGAAGCCCATGGCAATGACAGGGTTGGGGAGTGTATGGGAGGGCAGTGAGCTCAAGCACCGCTATAGCATGGGTATCGCGCTTGTCGACGGACTTCCTTTCGTCCGCGTTAGCCACCCTGCCTAGCGCGCTCACGGATCCGCTGTCACCGTCCGCCATCACGCAAACATCGTCGCCGCACAAAGGAAGAGAGATGGAGAGTAGCTCAGGGGTGGCCCCAGTGGAAGCAAAGGAAGAATGGGGAAATAGGAGGAAGAAGAAGAGATAGTAGAGTCTGACATATGGGTTGCAGTGCCATAGACTTAGAGTGGAGAGGGTAGATGAAGAGGTTGTTGGCGTGAGCAACGATTTTGGCTTACCAAATCAGTTGGAGATATAGCTATATGGGTGTTTGGAGAGTCTAATTTGGATATTTTGTTAGAGATACTATAAGTGCATTGGCAATGTAGACTGTCTTTAGCATTAAGATTGCAAATAAGCAAGACTTGGGGTGAGTTCATTTCTCTCCTTTTTTTCAACTTACCTTATTTCACGTGCAAGCTAGCTTCCCAAACAGTTAAATGGTGTGTCTTTTTTTTAATCTATAAAAATGTTGCTTGAGAAAAATTCATATTAATTAATTTTTTTTAAGTTTTTAGCTAATACTTAATTAAACATGCTCTAATGAGTTTTTTTTTTGTCACTAAAGGGTTCCCAAATCTTTTCTTCAAACACGTTTTATATCGGTGGCTTTGCAAGCGCAATTTGAAGGTTTTTTGTTTTTTTAATGAAAACTAGCAATTTCAAATGTAATTTCATGCTTCCGTTATTTATTAGTGCAAAAGAGCATTTTGTTGTCTGGGAAAAAGAAAGAGGTTTTGCCTATTTTATGTGGGTCTGCGAAGTAAACCCATATCAGCGAGGCCTGCAACGGTGGTGTCCTTGATACAAGCCCAGTTCCACTTCCACGGCCTCGTCGCACGCTACGCGACGCGAGCGTTCAGCACGAAACAAACGGGCCGGATAGGCTTCTCCTGCTCGGTCTCGATCGGCATCTGCTGCCGACTGTGACACGGGCCGCATCAACTTCAAGCGGGCATTTTTCAACGGAATAAGTCTACTTTACATTCCTCCTTTTTTCATCTCGAGTTTAAATTGGAGTTTACATGTCACTGGGGAGGGTATGGATAACCCACATCTATCTATTTTTATAATTAGCTTTCCCATACCTATTGGGTATGAAAATTATCCAATGGGTATAGGCAATTCATATGTGGGCTCTACATATAGAAATGATTTAAAACTTGCACAAAGTGCTTCTCTGTATAATAAATCATTTCTACGAATTCAACCGAATTTGACACGTTTTTATAGTGTGAACGCGAGTTTTAAAATTTTGGATTCGAGCTTTACGCACATAAAATGGTATGGATAAAGTGGGTAATGATGGAAACATATCATGTGCACACAAGTCTTTATGTGTACATCGTGCATACCAAATAACAAATATCATAAAAAAATCCAGAAAAATGCGTAGATGTACTTCCAATAGTATTACACCTACGCGTAAAATATTAACCTCAAATTGATTATATTTTAGCCGTAAAAAAACCTAACAATTTTAAGGTTATAATTCTATCAGTTTTGCTTTTTTTTTTCTCTCTCTCTCTATGTAAAATGAATTTGAAGATTCGACTTTACACGTAGATATAATACTATTGAAAATACATGTATGAACTTTTCTAGATTTTTTTTGATATTTGTTAGTTGGTATGTGCAGTATATACACGTGAGGGCTTGTCTGCATAGGACTCGTTCCCGGATAACAGTGGGTATTCCCCTCACTCCTCTATACTCCCTCCTTCCAACAGTCTAATACATATTTCTTTTTTACCAAGACCAAGAAGCAATTAATTCATTCACTATGTGGTAAGACCAATGAACATGCAACCAATAAGTACTAAATAATTTTTTGGATTCCAATCAACAATTTAATTTAGCACATGGTGATTACAAATAGGATTTAGACTTTTGAAAAAAAAACCAAAGAATGAAATAGGTCTTAAACTTTTGGATGAAGAGAGTACAAAATTAAAATAGATAATTTTCTCTCTATCCATAAGGATATGAGCAATTTTACGGTCCTAGAGGAGGTACCAAAAAAATTAGTGTAAAATTTGATACCTCATAGCACATAGGTGGTACCTTATGGTACATTCTCAAGGACCATAAAATTGCTCTAGGATATAGGTATGGAGATGGATACTAGATACCCAGTGCAGACAGTCCTAGACCGCACCCGACCGCCTCAACACAAGACACCGACACAACCAACCTGCCATCCTTCCTGGAGAGATCGATGGTCAGATGGATCGAAAGTGCAGCACCCCATCTCATGCATATGTATGGTTCAAACAAGGTCAAGAAAGTAGTACGTGTGGTAAAAAAGAAAAAGAGAGAGAGAGAGACGAAAGCACAACGCGCAAAGAAGCCAAAGCAACACACACATCTCAACGCCGCCAAAGCACACAAGATCGAAAAACCGAATGAAAGTGCCAATGCAGTCGCGTATATACGTCCAAAGTTGATTGGCCTAGCTAGCATGAAACACACTTTTGTTGCCATTCTTGAAAAAGAAGAAGAAGAAGAAGATGATGATGAATCCAACCTAGAGAGGCAAGGCACCTCGGCCATGAAGTGCTAACTCGAGACAGAACTAGACACTAGTGTGGAACAAAATATCTGTGTCGGATGGGAACATACCTTCATCTTCATCGACGAGAGGCCGTGTTTAATTGGTCAGTGGTGTAAAAAATCATCTGTGTCAAACCAGCAGCCATCACCGATAACAGTGATCTGTCTCAGGCCGATATAAAAGACCATCACTAATAAATTTGACCCAACAAAGAAGTTAAATCAGAGCCTAACACAAACAAATCATCTGTATTATAAACCGACAAAAATGTGTAGGTCACCTTTTATTGGTATCGTCTTGAGACCGTCACGGATGACTTATCGGTAGCTTTTATTTTAGATCCAAAGTTTAATTTTGATGCACACCCAGCAGTCGTGACGTTGGGTTTTTTTTTTCTAACCCGAGAGAAGCTAGACCGATAAATGCAAAATGTGTTGATTGGTGCTCACTTTAGTGGATTTCCTTCCAAATCATCTGTATGGTATACTATAGTAGTAGTATAATCTGGGCGGTTTTGCAAAGGGACATTTTGCCGACCGAAAGAACTCGAGTGTGTGCGTGTACCCGTTTTGTTCATACGTGTTCAGACATTAATCTAAACATCAAATATTGGGTAACCATGATTACGTACTTATTAAAGTTGCTACTTAATGGGCCACGTAACGCCTTACATATATTTTATTAAGATTAGCAAGCAGGAGAAGATCTTTGTGGTCTTAATCATTTCATGACAGAGAAAGCGTACTACCCATCACTGATCAAGCTAATATATATCTATTAATCTTATATACTCCACTAGGAAATAATTTTTCCATGCGGACGGCCCGTATCTAACCAAAAGAATGTAAAATCATTGATTTTTGAAAGTGGGTCACTATGGCACCCACCTATGAAGACAATTTTTTCGGGGGAAAAAATAGTGCTTGCCGCCTACGTCGCAGCTGGCAATGGTCGCGGTTGTCATACTAGAAGCCGGCAGGTCACGACTACTCACGATTGAGGTCGAGATCGTTGTTGCATCCCTTGTCATGGTCGTCGTTGTGGAGCCGCTGTACTAGATCTAGAAGCGGTTGTCGTCGGCACCTCGACTCACACTCCACTGCCGCCCTCCACCTTACGCCCCTCCTCTTCGCACCACCGCCCTTATCCCAGAGCCGTCGTCATCGAGCCACTGCTGAGCCATGGATCCGGTAGCCTAAATTAATCTACTCCTTTCTCGCCGCCTAGGTCCGCCTCCTTTACTGCCGCCTTTTCACCGTGCACCCCTTCCCTTGTTGCTATCGCCGACTCATCTCTATTGTCGTGGATCTGGCAGTCCAAATTTGCTTCGCCCCTACCACTCCGCCCGCCACCGCCCCTCCCCTTTGCTGCCCGCCCTGGATATGCCTCCTCTCTCCTCGGCGGGGAGTAGAGGAAGAGTGTGGAGGTGAGCCGGGGAGGACGGCGATGACCTTTTGTCTCCATCCCCGTTGCCTAGATCCGTCCTTCCCCTTTGTTGCCCCTAACAACGAGGACCCTCAATCTCGATCAGCTGCTAGTGGCTGGAAGGAGTATTGAGGGTACAGAGGCTATAGCCAAGATTGAGGTTGGTCGAAGAAGCCAAGGTGACTCATATTTTTAAGGTGGCAACTTTTTTTTACGGGCGGTGCTCACGAGACTACAGGAGC
Source organism: Oryza meridionalis (assembly GCA_000338895.3). Classification (NCBI taxonomy): domain Eukaryota; kingdom Viridiplantae; phylum Streptophyta; class Magnoliopsida; order Poales; family Poaceae; genus Oryza; species Oryza meridionalis. The sequence continues at coordinate 27,827,176 of CM002529.2, forward strand.
TCCTTGGCATTATTGCAAACTGATTTTTAATAATCTGCCAGTAATAATAATAATAATAATAAATAGGTGCCTACAAAAAATCGCTTTGGAAAGCGCGCGATAGTAGTGTACGCTTTAATTCGGGCAAGAGAAAACTCATTAATCCCTATCTAGGGTGATCCACATGCAAACATTTCACATGTCATGTCTCATGGGACAGCATCTCAAATGTGTGCTTGAAACTCAAGCTACCATCCATAGTGAACACTTAACTGGTGACAGCGATTTTCTGAGCTTAATGAGGGCTAAAAGTTAAGGACCAGCTTTACAAAGGGTGATAGTAGTATTTAAGTACGTGTATATGCGAGCGCCTGCTTGCAGCTGGTTGCTCGCTGCACGTGGATTATTTTCATATATAGCGAATCTCACTTAGGCTGTGTTTAGTTCGGCACGAAGTTTAGATTTTGGTTAAAATTAGAGATGATGTGACTGAAAAGTTATGTGTGTATAATAGGTTGATATGATAGAAAAGAACTGAAGTTTGGATCCAAACTTTAGATCTAAACACAGCCTTACCCCTCATTTGGCTGCCAATTACCAGAGCTCCGCAAATTCGCGAGCTTTTGGACAAGACAAGTCAAGTACTCATTAGCCACCCTATTTCAATTAAACGAACTAAATTTTACTTATAAACATATACTTCATCCGTTTCATAATACAAATCATTTTAGCATTTCTCACATTTATATTGATATTAATGAATCTAAATAAATATATATATCTATATTTTTATTAACATCAATATAAATATTAGAAATGCTAGAATGACTTACATTACAAAACGGAGGGAGTACATACTATTATACTATTATGTTGTGTGTTTAATTGCAACCCGTGAGAATATATACATTATGATCCACCATCACATCATCGATCACACACACACACACACACACACACACACATATATATACACATATATATATATATATATATATATATATATATATATATATATATCTCGATCATTGCTTCCCTAGTTCCCTTCCTTATTTGCTTCTTTATTCATTATCTTCCTGTGCATTATGAATCTAAGAGGTATAGAGTATTTACGGAGTTTGGTGCTATATATCGGAAATGACTATGTTTTTTTTTCGAACGGTTAGACCGTTGCCGACGTTTTATATAAAGAATAAGGTGTCCCATTTTGAGAAGAAAACGAGACCAAAACCTTAAAATGCACAGTTAATTAGGGAAAACTGCGCGAAAACCACAACCACAACACTCTAACTAACCTAAGCTAACAAGACCATAAAAATGGCGGAGCTCAAAACAGCCATCGATAAAAAGTTTGTTGTAAGCGACACAAAGGCTTCGACTTCGCGAGGCGAGTGTTATCGTTGCCGAGCTTGTCGCCTAGCGACACAGCAGCTTCGACTCCACAGCTATCACATCATCGTTGCCAAAGACATCGCAGAAACAAGCAAGACACTGACTGTCCACTTTGAGCATCAGCCCAAGCCGCCAGAGCTCCATATCTTGTACACAACAAACACCAACACTCCTCGAAGACTACAACGTATTATCGTTGCCAAGCTTCATCGCACCACAACAAAGCAGCTTCGACTTCACCTAGAAGAAAACGAAGGAAGTTGGATGCTAACCACATCCAAGAGCAGAACCCAAGATGCAAAGGCCTTGCCGAATAGCTAGGCTTATAGAGCTTCGACACAAGGGGTCCATAAACGACCATCGTTGCACGGGAGAGGTTCTAGGTAGCGAGGGAAGACGCCATAACGACGCCTCCAGGAAGGGGAACGACGCCTAATGGCGCCGCCGTCGTCAAGCCAACCAAAGGCCAGCCAAGGCTTTCGCCAGCATCAACCAAAGCCACACAACCCACCCGCATAACGTACGTCGCCAGACCGCCACATCGTCCCTCTAGTCGCCAAGCCTAGCCACCCACCCACAGCTCAAGCAGGCTCACGAGTCCGCCATGCTGCCGTGCCACTCCCACCCCATCCTCTACTACACTGGTTGACCAAGCGTGAGATGTCGCCGTGGGCGCCCGCAGCGCCGCCGACCCAGAGTCAGCCAACCGCTGCCATCGCTGCGAGCGCCTGCACTCCGCTACGCCGCTGCCACAAACACCCACAGCCTCGCTGCGTCGCCGTCACTATCTCCACGCCGACGAGGCATGCACCCGATCCCCCCGCCTCCGTCGCATGCGCCCGGCTTCCTCCTCCGTCGCCGGCCTCCTGCAGCCGGCCCATCGCTGGCGGGGGCGCGCTGGCCGGCCCCCACCTCACCTTGGCTGCCCGCCGCCGTCGCTTCTGACCGGGAAAGCGCCGGATCTGGCCAAGGGGCGCCGGATCCGGCCGCCCCCAACACCGGACCGAGGGTCGCCGCCGCCTCGCGTCTCCCGGCCCCTCCAAGACCCTCGTCGCCACGGATCCGAGCTTGGCAGCACCGGAGCTGGACTCGCCGGCAGGCCCGGATCCGGCGGCGCCCGGCGCAAAGCTTCCTCCTACCCCGCCTCCACCTCTTCCCGTGCGCCCGCCTCGACGCCTGTTGCTTCGGCCGGCTTCACCTTTGGTCCGCCGCGCCGGATCTGGGGGTGACCGCCGCTGTGAGCCCCGCCGCCGCCGTCCTCGCGAGCCGCCGACTTTGCCGCTACTCGCTCAGGCGGCGGCGAGGCAGAGAGGATAGGTGGAGAGGGGCGGCGGCGGCGGTTGCTAGGTTTTCGCCGCCCGAGCCGCCGACGCGGGGGCGACGCGGGGGCACCTCTTTCGCCTTGTCCGTGTTCAGAATTCCACCGGAAATGACTATGTTATTTCTGAGGGTAAATTGGAACCATGCTATTATAATTTTGCAAAGTTTGAGATATGCCATCGGTATCTCAATGACATGTAGGACCCACATGAGTCAATGACATGTGGGTCAGGATGGCATATCTCAAATTTTGCAAAATTATAATGGCATGGTTCCAATTTTCCCTATTGCTGAAGTCTCATCGACTATGGTAATATTACTCTAGATTGAAAAGTTCATGGTGCAAAATAATTACTCCCTCCGTTTCAGGTTATAAGACTTTCTAGCATTACCCACATTCATATAGATGTTAATGAATCAAGCGTTTTTTTTCAATAACATAACTTAATACTTAAAAGTGACTTTTTAATATATATTATGAAAATGAGTAAGTACTACAAACTGTCCTTTTGTTTAATTTGTTGATTTTATGGTTGTTTATGCAGCACTAACCTATAAATTTTATATTAATAAGCACCAGAAATCAAAACCAAAATGGGTGTTTCATTGGAAGCTATCTAGGAATCTTTGCTTAATTGTCAAAGAAGAAAGCATCTATTCCCTCTCGTGTAAAGAAAACGGCTTGTCCATCCCCCTCATGGAAGAGTAAGGAACGATATTGAGCTTAATTGCTTTATAATGTTCTCACTCATCCTCTCCCAAATGGGCCCCTCAAACCACAATTTTGACCGCCATATATTTTTTTTGTTTGGATTTGTATGTGTCATAATGGGATGCATACTTAGTGACGTGTGCATATATGGGAGACAATCTTCTATTGTACTAAAGGGAGACTACTCTCAGTGAGATTGATTGTAAGCTGCTCACTTTTTTGACCCTTTGTGGCATCAATACCTGTGGACAATTTGTTCATCACATTAATTTGCTTTGAACAAATCATACTAGTGTGCCAAAAAAAACAGAAATGAAATTTATGTATAGAAAGTTCTTTATTTTTTTCTGAAAAAACGCACCGTTTAGAAGATCAAGAAGAGTGTGCATTCACCTATTCATCTTTTAAGTAGAAAAGGAGTAGAGCACAGTAAATTAACTAGCTAGCAGTTCCAGCATTATATATATGTAACATACAAAGGAAAAATTGAAATTGATGGAAAGAAACTAATTTAGCTACCAACAAGTTCAATATCAATTTGCTGTTTGGTTCAGTCAACTAAAGTGGATTTGACTCATGCATGAACCTGATCAATTCTTGACAACAATTAATTTGTTTGATTTACCAATATGGAGTATCTTACTATCAATTTATATGCACCAGTTAATCTAGCTAGCCAGTTCTTAAAAAAAAAAAAACTCCCTCCGTACTCGTAAAGGAAGTCGTTTTGGATAGCGACACGGTTTCCAAAACACAACTTTGACTTTTTATTTCTATAAAAATATTTATTGAAAGTGATATATGTATACTTTTATGACAGTATTTTTCAAGAGAAATCTATTCATATAATTTTTACATTTTCAAACTCAACAACTTAAGAGTTATTCGTAATTAAGTATTATTCTAAACGACTTACTTCACGAGTACGGAGCGATTAAGTGACACAAGATGGCAATGGTTGTAGGAACCAAAATTAAAGCTGCCTGACTGGTTGTGGTTGATTGGTCCCCAATGCACACTATATAAACTTTAGGATTTTTTTTTGAGTGTATATGTTGTGATGTCTACCTGGCCAACCAACCATTCCCACGGGGCTCAATGCAAATGCATGTCTTTTTAATTCCCTCACAATCTGCAAGACATCATTTGGATATGATGGTGTTTTGAGTACACTCCTTTTTCCATGACTTATTGGTGTCTACATATACGCATATATATAGAGTTTGACCCACATATAACGATATGATGATTGGATGCACTAGTGATAAATTATGAAGGTCATCTCTTGTTTCCACTAATCTAGCTTCTCTATTGGCGCGCATAATTCAGCTTAATTAGGTCGACAATTTTAGTGTTAATTCGTGTAACTGGAGGAGATAAGAATGTATGTAGTATGTTGTATCTCCTGGTAATTAATTAAGTAGGTAAAAAAATACTTCTCATAGCATAGCAATAAGAATATATATTGATAGATGAACAATGTACGTGGAATCAATAATGCTTCTTATTATGGATAAACCTTTGCAAATTGGGTGAAGTAAACCTGCTGGAATCGAGAATTCAACAATATATGATTTACTTATCTAACAATCTTTATAAGTTATACACCCTATGGTAACAAAATATTGTTTGAATTTTTTAAAAAAGTTAATAAATGCGTTTTGACCACTATATATACAGAGAAAAAACAAATTTAATATTTTCAAGGGTACTTGTATATGCGCCGGCGCCCTGTCTAAGGGTGTGTTTGAGGAGCAGAAAAGAGAATATTAAGAAAAAAATAGTGAGTCATTAGTGTATGATTAATTAAGTATTAATTATTTTAAACTGAAAAATTGATTAATATGACTTTTGAAACAATTTTTCTATAGATTTTTCTTAATAAAAGCACACAACAGTATCTTCTCTTTGTCTTTAAAACATGAGTCTTCCTTTTTTAAAAAATAAAAGTTTTCCTCTCTTTGTGCTGTTGCTGAACGCAGCATAAATAAATAAATAAATAAATAAATAAATAAATAAATATATATATATATATATATATATATATATATATATATATATATATATATATATATATATATATATATATATATATATATATATATATATATATATAATCCCTCGAGGAGATATCCCCTCGTATACCTTTTTCTTTCAAATTCAATGCAAATAGTTATAAAAAATTTTTAAAAAAATTGATAAATAGAGCATAATGATACCTACTAGTCCACCAAAATTCATGTTCAAATTCGATCTACACATTGAGAAACAAAAAAGACAAATTTAGATATAAACAGTACACTACTATTCATACGCTGAATTTGTCTTTTTTATATCTCGATGTGTAAGTTGAGTTTTGACTTAAGATTTTGTGGAGTTGTATATATGTGTTGTATGAATATTGTCAAATTTTTTCCAGAATTTTTCATAACCGTTTAGATAGTTTTTAAGCAAACGAGGGAACATCCCCTCGAGGGATTAGAATAGTCCCCCCCCCCCCCCACACACAGTGTCTTATAGGAGCTTTTAGAGAAAATTCCTTGTGTACCCCTGAAAGTTCACCCAATCCCTTCTATGTCCATGAGATTCGCTCATTCCCTTTCATACCCCTAAATTTCAGTTTGCATCCCTTCTATACCCCTTCCGTTAGTTGACCGTTAAATTCCTATCATAAAGTCCATTTTGCCCTTTGATATTAAGAAAATATAAATTTATGAAATATATTGATGGAGTATATAAATTTATTGTATGTGACTAATATATTTATGAATTTATTTTGTCAGATATTATATAAGAAAAATAATATAACCTAAACTGTCTTGTAACCTCGAGAAGGAGACCGGCGAGGCTTCGAGCTAGCTAGCAGTTGGCGGTGGCCGCTTTCCCCCCGGATAGAATATCACCCAGTGCGCTTTCTACGATGAGACCTAGAGAGAGAGAAACAAAGCAACTAAAGCAACAAAGAGAGGTGTAGAGAGAGATGAGAACATATCATCAAGAAAAGAAGCTAAGAGAGATCAAGTGATGTGGTCGTCGCCGTAGCAGCAGTACAGCTTCTCTACCAACACCGTAGTCCTTTCTCTCCTCCTCATCCTCCTCGTTCTGCGTGCCGCGCGCGCGAGAGGAATTAGCGATCGAACCCTATTCCTTTGTTCTTGAATCTCTTCCAAATCTGTAACAGAGAGAGAGAGAGAGAGAGAGAGAGAGGAGATCTAGTGAGTCTAGAGAGAGAGAGAGAGGTTTTTAAGAGGAGGAGGAAAGGAGAGTATAGAATGTTCCCTTCTTCTCCTTCTCCTTCTTCCTCCAAGAAGCAGCAGCAGCTCAGTGGCGGCGTCGGCGGCGCGGCGGCGGCGGCGAGCTCGAATGATCGGCCGCCGTTGTGCGTCCAGGGCGACTCCGGCCTCGTCCTCACCACCGACCCCAAGCCACGCCTCCGCTGGACCGTCGAGCTCCATGACCGCTTCGTCGACGCCGTCACCCAGCTCGGCGGCCCGGACAGTACGTAGACATCAGACTGACCTTGATGATGAGAATTTGTTTTTAATTTAGCCGGGTTGATTTGATTTGATTAATTTGATTTGGTTCGAGTTCGGTTCTTCTTAATTAATTGTATGCTTCATGATCAAACTCTTGATCAATTGTAGAGGCGACTCCAAAGACGATCATGAGGGTTATGGGAGTCAAGGGGCTCACACTTTACCATCTCAAGAGCCATCTTCAGGTGTGTGTGCAGTACATATATAGATCCATGTCTATGGTTTTCTAGTTGCACTAGCTAGCATGCATGGTTAGAACTAGGGTTAGCTTATGCTCTCTCTCTCTCTCTCTCTCTCTCTCTCTCTGGATCTCTCTCATGTGTTGTAGATTGTTGGTTTTTCAGAAATTCAGACTTGGGAAGCAGCACAAGGATTTCAACGACCACTCGGTTAAGGATGGTAAACACACGATCTACTTGTTAAAATAGCAAATTAATTACATGCCTAGCTAATTGTGTTATAATTAGCTGGCTAGCTAGCTTGTTAGTTTGTTCGCACATGCCTGTTTTTTCCTTCCTTTAATTCTGCCTGTTAAAGTTTACCGACCTGAGATATGTTAGCAGTGAATTTCTTTGTTTCGTTTGTGAGATATCTTAGCAGTAATTTACTTACCATGACTCTTTCAGAATATATAGTATTTCACACTTTCTCTGAATATAATCAAAAGGTGAATTATATTCAAACTTATATTCGTCCATTTTCCCACTGCAGCAATGGACATGCAACGGAATGCAGCGTCTTCTTCGGGCATCATGGGAAGAAGCATGAATGAGTAAGTTGATTTTTTTTTCATAGAGTATAGCTAGATTAGGTTGTTCATTAATTCAAAATGTGGTTTTTTTATAGCTATCTTATTATTCAAAATTTATATGAATTATCAGCCGCAGCGTGCATGTGAATGAGGCACTAAGGATGAAGATGGAAGTTCAGAGAAGATTCCATGAACAGTTAGAGGTAATTAAGAGCATTGTCAAAAACAAATTAATTTTCTGCAATTCAGCATGCTGTCAAATTAATCACATACTGAACTTAATAGCCCAAGAAATTACTTATTGATTTGCTTTGCTTTATTCTGCATATGCTCCTTCACATGTTGCCTTTGAACTTTTGCATGCATGCATGAACGTTCTTGGGAAGTTTACATGCTTGTGGACAGCTTATATGTCAATGTTTGTCCTTCACATGTTCTGAAAATGAGATGCATCCATGCATGCAAGAACATTCTTGGGAAGTTTACCTAGCTAGCACAACTTTATTTTTTTCCTACACTCATCTGTGGCACTCATGAGTTTGGCATATATGCATTTTCTTTGGACACAAAAGAAGTGAATAACTAACTTTGCATGCAGGTGCAAAAGCACCTTCAGATGAGGGTTGAGGCCCAGGGGAAATACATGCAGACCATCCTGGAGAAAGCATACCAAGCCATCTCGTCCCCCGGCGATTGCGCCACGTGGCACGCAGGATACAAATCTCTAGGCAACCAAGCTGTCCTTGACATTGGCAGCTCCATGAGCTTCCCTTCTCTGCAAGATGATCTGCAGTTGTATGGAGGAAGCCATCTAGATCACCTGCATCAGCAGCATGAGCAGATGGAGATCAGGCCATCAATTGATACCTTCTTGGCATTCAATTACAGCTCCAGTACTGGGAAGAGCCCAATGGTGTGGCCCGGCGCCGACGACGGCGGCGGCGAGCCGGCGAAGATCTCCGGCGATCATCAGCTCCAGATGGCGGCGCCGGCGACGACGACGACGACGATGATGATGGAGGCCATCACCATGTCAGGAGGAGATTCCATGGGCAGTAAGGGGTTTGAGGGTCAGATGAGCTCTAAGCTTGACATGAGATCACCACCTCCACAGCAAACAGTGTTACCTGTAGGAAGTGAGAGGATGAGTAGTCCAATTGTTGGAGCCAAGGCTACGAACATCTCCTATGGGTAAACTAATTGATGATGAATTGAAGAGGTAATTATATTAACTGCATGTTTAATTTTGTGGTGAAACCAGCAGGCTGAACTCTTGCAAAGATCACTGAATAAGCATGTAACTGTGTCTTGTATTATTAGTTGGGAGAGTATACAAAGTAGTATTGCATTATGCATCGTTCAATTAATTAGGATGCATCCATGCAAGCAATTAATTAAGTTCTTGAGAGAGGAGGGTGATCTAGATAATTAGTCGTGCTTACATTCTTAATTTTGGCTTAAAGTTTGTAAATTTTAATTTTGTGTTGTCTTAATTCATCCATGCTTGTCTGAACATTATTAACGAAAGTTTTCTTATATATGTATTTGGAGTCGTGTCACAGTACGGCATGCATGCATGTGATAACATGTTTTTACTCATGGGTAAATTTTTTAAGGATATAATTAAGTGCAAGTGCTTGATCGATCGTTTCATGAAATTCTAGAAAGGTGGATTTACAAGTGGAGAAAAAAGAACGTACCTAAGTGCCGAAAATACAACAGTGTTTCCTAGCTGTTAGATTTTAGTTAGTTCCCCTATCCATGTACTCCCTCCGTCCTTTAAAAAAAAGACAAACCCTAATTTCCGTGTTCAATATTTGACCGTCCGTCTTATTTAAAAAAATTATGAAAAAAATTAAAAAGATAAGTCACGCATAAAGTATTAATCATGTTTTATCATCTAACAACAATGAAAATATTAATTATAAAAAAACTTCATATAAGACGGACAGTCAAACGTTGGCACGAGAACCCACGGTTTGCCTTTTTTTTGGGACGGAGGGAGTATGATGTATCTAGCTACTACGTACAGTCACCATATATATGTATCTATTACCTTCGTACCAAAATATAGTCACTTTTGATTATGAATCTGGACACACAGTTATCCAGATTCATAGCTAAAAATGCTTATATTTTGGGACGGAGGGAGTAGCTACTACGTACAGTCAACATATATATCCTGGCACTCCAATTAATGGACGTTTACTGCCAATTATCCTGGAGACTGACTGCTTACAGGCAATCCAACTAATCCAGTCAAAGGAGGAGGAGCGCTCGGAGTTAGCTTTCCTTGTTAGGGAGATAAGAAACCTCAGGGTTGGGAACAGGGGATATTGTTATTCTGAAGATTCATCGTAACCAGAATAGTGTTAGCCACGCCCTGGCTAATAAAGGGCGTAGCGAGACTTTAACTGCTTTCTGGCCGGATGATACTTGTAATTTTATCTCTCACCTGTTGGGTGCTGAGTATGAGTAATATATCCCTGTTCATTGCAAAAAAAAACATATATATACTTGCATGTCATCTAGATTATATTAACATTATTTCTAGAAATTTTCATGATTATTAGTCGGGGCCTTGGGGTGAGGCATTTAAAAAGTTTATTAATGAGCCCAAGCACTTAAAAATGTTATATATTATTGGCATTCCTTTTATCGATCAACTACTAGCCAAAATTACCCGTTTGTTGCTATGGATTATTAAAAGGAAAAAATATGAATTACCCCTCCCCCTGAAGTATTGAATGAGTACGAATTATCCCCCTAAACCTGAAAACCAGTTAATTTTCACCCTCAACTATCGATATCGGAGCAGCTTTGCAAGCGGTTTTGGTTTATGTGGCAATCCAGTCAGCAATTCTTTTCTTTTTAAATTAGCGGGTCCCACATGCCAGTCTCTCACCCTCTCTTTAATTTACCCCTCACCTCTCTACCTCTCTCCAAAATCCTCACTCTTCTCCCTCCCTCACCTCGAGGACGGTGGCGGGCAGGGGCGACGAAGGGGGCGGCGGAGCTCGGGACGATGTCAGGCGGAGAGGGTGGTGGCAAAGGGCGCCCGCAGCCACCGGCGCTCGGGACGGCGGTGAGCGGAGCTTAGGGCCGAGGGGGCAGCAGAGCTCGGGGTGGCGGAGGATGGAGCTCGGGGCGGCGGGAGAAGGGGGCGACGGAGCTCGGAGCGGCGGGAGGAGGGGACTGGCCCTCGTCGCCGGTGCTCTGTCTTCCTCTCACCGATAGAGAAGCAAAGAAGGGAGAGAAGGGGAGAGAGAAAGACCAACACTGCATAACAGCACAATTAAGCACTGTTCCCGAATCACGATGCAATGGCTTAATTTAAAGTAGCTAGCTCAAATATATCCACAGTTAATTAGCTTGGATTAATTTTGCTCTAAATTAATATATCAGTGACTGAGCCCTGTATATATAGCATCATGCATGCAGCCTTTTCTTGCTGAGAGTGGAAGCTTCCTTTGTTCTGCGTCGCCTCCTTTCTGCAATGCTGCATATGTATGTACAGTCTAATGTCTGTACACAGTGCCCCTGGAATTGATGAACTTCACACTGCTTGTGCTAGTGTACAATTCAGAATTCAGATCATATCATATGGTCAGGGACACAAGCAACTGTTCTATTTTTTTTCAGCAGCTGTTAAGATTAATTATTCGAGGTATAAATGAATGAAGTATTATAAAGTTAGGAAATAGATTCAAATTAAATAGTATTTACTATAAGAAATTCATATATTGTAACATACCTGAATTTGAATTCTAGGATTAAGGAATTTCCATCAAAACTAGTTGAAAGGGAAGTTCTTCAATTTTGTAAACCAAAAATTTCCATTTTAAACAAAGGTGAAGTTGATCCAACTCTTGCATGAATAAAATTTGAGAACAAATTAAAACTTTTTCATCTTTAACCTTGGATGCAACCCAAGTGGAAGCATGCATACTCGCATAAATCATATTTTGACTTGAGTCCTTCATATGCATTTGGATTTTCGTTTTGCATTTCATAATAGGTCTCATGAATATAATTGCAATCTAGACAAACAACTAAACCATTAGGGCCTAGTGCTAACTAATGGAAAATAATACATAGGAACCATAATACACCTTAAAATATATCAACAAGGCCAATGTCAAGCCCCACAAAACTAATTTGGTCATCCATCTGAAGACTAGTCATGAAGATGGAAGTGACCAAATAAATTATCTCATATAGGGTATATTCTATCCACGTAAAAAAAAGGTATATTCTATCTTAATCATCTCTATAAGCATTCTCTTAATTTAATACTAAAGTAAACTTATGCATAGATAGGTAAGAAGCTTACTGTCATGTGTAATGTAAATTGTAATTCTAACATATCAACATCACCTCAGGTTGATAAGAGTCCAAATATAACTTTTATAAACATTTACAGGCATTTAGGAAAAGGGAAACACATATAAGACATAAGTCTTGCGAATCATCTAAAATAATTCGTGCAAGATAAAATCGTGGGAAAATTCATGTAGGCTCTACTTAACATATAAAACTCAGTGTAATTTTGGTATAATTAATAACTAAATTTGATACCTCGAATAAATCAGTCAAACCAGTCAAATAATAGACTAATTATAATTCCTAATCAGCTAAAACCATACTTTGTCTAAAAGTGCATTTAACTGCATAAAAGTGTATAAGTAAAATAATTTATTCAAATACTAGGTCATTTATCATGAATAAAAATAATTTTTCCAGAATTTATCTTCTCTGTTTAGGTCTCCTAAAAATTCGAACTAGTTTCCAAAGAACCCATATTCCTCTAATTTCTGTGAGTAATCTATCCAAAATTTTTAAGTGCAACTAAAGAAAATCTAGGTATCTTCAACTATCATCATAAAAATTCACACTAATTTATCCTGGCCACAAAATAAACTATGGAGTTACAAAGGAAGGGTATGAGAATTAATCCTGAAAATTTGTCCAAAATCACTTACACCCAATTATCTACCCATCCCTCACACCCCCACCTAGCTTACACTGACCTGGACCCACCTGGCAGCCTCCTTGGCTTGCCCTTCCTCTGTGCAACATCTCTAGCCGACCAGAACTGAAAGAGAGATCGAGCCGACAGCCCTCGGGCGCGTTCGACGCGTGGCCTCGACGTGGCAGCGCCGAACCGAGGCTTCACCTCCACCAGCTGCGTCGCCACTCTTCACCCACCATCCCAGTGCCGATCCAACCGAGGGAGGAAGCTCCAGCTCTCCCTCTCCACCTCTCTTTCGTCGCCGGCCGCCAAGAAGAGGGACATCGCCAACCGTAGTCGAGCCCTCTCCATCTCTAACTCATACTCGTTCCGTTCTCATCTCACCATGCCGAACAACTTTGGTTTGATCCCATTCCATTTCATCTTCTATAGCAGCGGGAACGCCGCCATGTCATGGTCGCTCTAGAGCGCGCTCTGTGCACCGCCGCAGCGACATCATCGCCGTTCCCGCTTATCTGGACCAAGCCAGGCCAAGCTGTCGCGCCAGCGTTTTCGCCTCGACCTCCTCTCTATTTCCCCTCAAGAATCTCGAAGGATGGTGCTACGAGTGCGGAGATCGGCTACCGTCTTCTTCACCTCCGGTCGCCGTCGCCATTATCGATTCCGCCTCCTCCGGTGAGCCATTGTCCGATTCTTCGCGTATACACCATCCCTGGGACCTCACTAACCCCATGAAAACACATGCATGTCAATTCGATGAGTGGATCGAGCCGTTGCCGTCTTCCCAGATCTCTACACCGTCGCCGGACCATCTTCTTCACCGCTGCCGCTGTCCAGACTTTCCCGCGCCTCGTTCAAGGTTCGGTGAGCACCCTTGAGCCCATAGGATTGCATTCATGCATTTCATTCACTTAGAATCGAGCACCAACTCAACATGCAGTAGCAGCATAAGCACAGCCGCCGCTCGGACTCGCCGCCGGCGTTACTCCGATGTCCACTGACCGAGAAAAGTAGAGGAATGGAATCGCAATAGCATGATCTTCATTTTGTATTTTGGTCGCACCCTCAAACGAGCCACCGTTTGCCGCCGGCAAGCTTGAGATCGAGCTCAGCCATGGCTTGATCTGCTTCAGCTCGAACCAGGGACCTCCTCACAAGAATTTAGGTTAATGTAGGGTTCTTTATGAAAAAGCTCATGACACACAGAACAGTCATAGGACTGCGTGTTGATTTCCTGAAACCCTAGGGGCCTTTTTGCATATTGGCCTGAGACTGACAGTGCACCCCTAAGAACAAAATCTGAAATTATAAAATAACAGTAACTAAAACTTGTAAAATCCATATAAAATTAAATATAGCTCATTTTAAGATGATTCAAATTTCTGTGAACTCACCAAATTGGGAACTTTGATGTTATGGAATAAAAACTTGCACTCACAGTACAAATTTAGCCTCTAAAATTTATCCAAGTTAAATCACACATAAAGCATGCACAAACTTATAAAATGCATACAAAATTCATTTCAACTCATTTTGGAGCAAACTCAGTTTCTACAGATCCACCAACTTATGTTCTCCTATAAAGCAAAATGAAATAGTATACCTACTATACATCAAATGCCTCTAAAACTATTACCTTTAAAATGACTAGTTTTACATAAGCTGAACTTTAGAAGTTTATATAAAATTCATCTTAGATCCTTTTTGAGTAAGCCCAAATTCAATAGAATCATAGAGTTGTGCACTTCAATGTTATAAAATAAAAAGACATACTTACAGTATAATGAAAACCCCTAAGTATTTAAGTAAGGAATAAGCAACATGGAGCATACCTTAAATTGTAACATTTGTAGAAAATTCATCTATAGTCTAAATGAAGTGAACCAAATTTTCTATAGAACCAGCAAGTAATATACTTCAACCTAGTAGAGTGAATTATAGCACCCTCTTTACAGACCATAGCTCTGAACCTTAATTTGGTAGAATAGGTACTAAACACATAGTAGTGGTTAAACAATACATATGAAAAAGTATATATATGCATGGTAGCTCCAAATAAATCCAAATAAAACTTGTTGAACCAGTGAAGGCATAGATCCATCCCCTTCCACCAAAACTTAGTATCCTTAACTCATATAATAATCTCTAGATTGATATGTTAAGTTTCTAACATAGAACATCCCCTAGCTTATAAAATGTGAAGTAAAGTAATTTGAACACTAAAATTTTATAAACTAAGATTAGATTAGTTAACTAAAATACTCATTTCATACATCACTAGCTATATGAAGCAAGTTCTGGACCTAAACCTCTAAAGTCATGAACCTATATAACACTATACACTTATAACACGTTATAACTTGTAAAATACATAAAGAATTCATATTAACTCTAAAAATTATGAAACCAAATCTCTTAGTCTTAGAAAACACATATCTTCACCCCAGCAAACATAAACTTAATAAGAATCACCTTACAACAACATTTCACAATAATAACTAAGTAAATCCTACACTATACCGACGAAACTTCTAAAATTCATAACTCCCAAATAAAATGAGATAAAATAGAAATTCTTTCACCTAAATTCATTCTATACCAGTACCTATTCGCTGTGCACAAATCATGCATTTTAGAACATTTTGGATTTTCCGCATATTTTGGTGTTTAATTGCATAACGTGTGCTTTGTATAGATGATTGCTTAATCGGTGAAGAAGTGATTTAGGAGCTGACATTTTCCTGATTCAAGGCAAGTCCCACCTCCCTCTCTTTGATCACTTTGAACCTATGTTTTGGAGGTTATTGAAAATGTTTGCAAATCTTGCATGTCGATTGTACACTAATAAATTAAAATTTTGTTAAACTTGTTAGATAAACTCCTATTATTTGCATTATCACCTTAACTCCACATATATCCATATTCCTCATTCCTAACCTTAGGAACAATATGACTATACCACTTTATATATAAGTTTTGGTGACACTAGGTTACTATAAAGCTTAGCCATGCTTAGAATGGTCTTCCTTATCATTATGGGCTCATTACAAACATGAAAATTGATTTTTAATTAATCTGGACAGAACTTTAATACTTGTGATTTTGATAAATAAAATGGTGGAAAACATGGATTTTAGGTTTGGGCCTCAAGTGGTGCACATATGGTGATTAGTTGTGTATCGATAGGGGGAGAGTGTGCCCAAACCGACCTAAGAACTTCACTCAATGTCAGTTCATTTCGTATACAGTGCAACCACATGTGTTAGTATGGGATAGCCCAAGCTTAGTAAATTATTTATAGTTTAGCCTTACATTCTGGTAGGCCGGTGTGTATGAGTTCGTATAATTCAGAGGAGCTTCCTATTTACCCCGAAGTGGTAGTTTAGGTAACTAAGCGTGTTCAATACAACGATATTGTGCCACGTGGTGGGTTCCCGTTGTGTTCGCCACTACGGCGTTAAGTTTAAGGCGTGGGCCTGCCACTTAACGGTTCTAGGTCATACAACGTGTATGGCTTAGGATGGAGTAACACACATCGTGCTGGTGTAAGGCTAAATCATGAATTTTGGAAAAGCTTTGTTGCGGGTAATAAATCGGGTACTTATGTATCACGTGCCATGCTCTTGCATGATTATTATTTCGCATCATGTGGGTAAAGTGTACAAACTTTGCAGAGTAAAAACTAATCGATTAGCCGTGCTCACGGTCAAGAGCGACATGTGGATATCTATTGAGTATAGACTTGAGTTTATTCTTCTAAATGCTGAAATTTACCTTCAAATTGTGATGAGATTAGAGAATGATCTCCTTGCTGCCATGGAAGGCAATGAGGTGCATATTTATACATGATTAATGCCTACCTTGATGCCCAATATGTCAAGTACTAGCTTGCTGAAATTTATTTGAAAGTAAATCTGATTTAGAAATGTTTTATGCAAATAAAACTTGCTTTATGCTAAAAAGAACCATATTATGCCTTTCTTGATTATATGCCTTGCAAGTAGGGTGTTAGGCTTATCTTGGTGCTTGCCAGTACATTATTTGACTCTTGCTATTGAATTAACCTTTTGCTTGCAGGTTTTAGATTTAGTCTTTGAGTGATGCGGGTAATCGTCTGCTTCTTCTAGGACTTGAACTTAATGGGGGTAAACCCCTAGTCGGTGTGCTTGTGGATTGGGTAGACAAGCTTCCGTTGTTCTAATATTTATTTGGCCGGTCGGCCAGTGTAACTAAAGTTAGATGTAGTTTATAATAGCTTTCATCTTATTTGTGTTTGCTATGTATAATCATGCTTGAGATGAAAATGCGAATCTAGTGCACATCCTGGGAACTAGATTCGCATGAGTATAAGTTAGGAATATTCGAGATGTTGTAGAACTTTAGCCATTTTTGTCAAGTCTTCTGAATGTGTAACACATCTGGTCGCCGCCTTCGAGTGGTTTGACGGGCACATCTCAGGCTGAAGTTGACTGTCTCTCGAGGTGTCGGATATTTCATTATGCTTGTTTGATGACTTAAATTATTCACTTCATCTCTCAATTATAATGGAAGGTCCGGAGAGCTTACGACATATATGCACAAAGTTTTTAAAAATCAAGTACTGTTAAGAGTTTGAGAAACGTGTATGTTAATTCATGGTTAGGAATCCCAACAAGAATCGTGTTCGACCTTTAAAATCCCAATAATAATAAATAGAAGGGGCAACAGGATAGGGTGGGGCAGTTGACGCGATATCTTTAAAAAAATATAAAACAGAACCTAAATAATGATTAGATTTGATTTTTAAAAACCCAATAACAATAAAGAGGATGGGCGGTGAGCAGGCTGTACAATAGTAAAGATGACGGCGGCTATGAATCAGCCCATTTCATGCACCCCAATTATATTGGCTGTATAAAAAAACTGGCTGTTTTCATATCCCCTTGAGTACATGGGACTTGCAATTATATATGGTCCCGATTTCTTTCCTGAAATCCACTCGATCGGTGGAATATTTCTGGTTTCAGGAAAGAAATATTTGTTCCTGAAATGCACCCGCCCTCGTCCCTTGTATTATTACAAGCGGTTTTCCTTGGTAGTATCGTGATCTGCGCATGCAAATTAACATACACGTGGCTCCTCTGATCATGCTAATTAATTACCTGATGATTAGGGATGATTTTAGAATATTACTATAGACAAACCCTTTAACTGCGCCACTGTACTCCTATATATATATCTCTTGTTACACCGGTCAGAGTACTGATTATTTCATCATCTTCTTCGTGCATTCGATCGATCCATCGCCATTTCAATTCCCAGTACACTGGTGGAGAAACCATCTTTCGTCGGTCGGCCGAATTCCACGATAGTTCCGGTTGCAACAAAAACCGGGACTAAAGATTAGAAAGGGTAACGGGCATATTTGATCTTTAGTCCCGGTTAAAAAGGTTTCAAATGCTGTCAGGGCTTGTCAGGCCCCTTTTACCAACCGGGACTAAAGTCCCACCCCTTATATATGTCTTCTTCCTCCTCTAGCCCGAGCAAGCTTCAAAATTTCTTCAAAAAAGAGGGGAGGTCATGCCAAAATTTATAGTGAATTTACTTTGGTGATTATATACAAATCGGAGGTGCCTAAAAGGTTAGCAACTTCATCCTCCAATGTTTTTTTTGTCATATTACATTTGGAGCTATGTTTTGCACAACTTTTTGTCTCCAAAATTTTGTTGTAAGTTGATGAGAGAGAAAATTTGCGTGGGAAAAGAAAGAATATATAGAAATTTTGTTTATTTGCTAAATAAGGTTTTATAAAATAGTTGAGTAGGAAAATATAGTGAAAGTTAATCTTAAATAAAAGAAAACAAACTAAATTGAAAACTAAAAGAATTTAAAACTTAAAAAATAATAAATAAGAATTATTTTGTGGAATATTTTATAATTTTTGTATGAATAATGATATGTCATTATTGTATGACTGTTGAAAGAGTTTGTGATTATTTTATCATTATTGTATGACTGTCATTATTGTACGAATGATTATTTGTGTACGATTTTTTTTTCATTTCATGTAGATGGATCGGCAATGGATGTACGCTGACCGGCGGTTCAAAGAGTTTATTGACGGCGTGCATTATTTTTTGAGAGTGGCCGAAGCTAACAAGCAGAAGGGTTTTATTTGTTGTCCATACAATAAGTGTAAGAATCAGAAGGAGTATTCTGCATCCAGGACTATTCATTTCCACTTGTTTAAGTCGGGGTTCATGCCAAGCTATAATTGTTGGACATCCCACGGAGAGCAAAGGGTTGAATGGAAGAAGATGAAGTGGAAGACGACAATATTCCAGACTTTGCTCAGTACGCTGGATTTGAAGGAAATCAAACGGGCGAGGAGAACATAGATGCTGATTATAATGACGTTGCGGATGATCTTGGTCAGATGTTGCAGGATGCCAAGGAGGACTGCGAAAGTGAAAAGGGGGCCCATAAATTGGACAAGATGTTAGAGGACCACAGAATGTCGTTGTACCCAGGTTGCGAGCAAGGGCACAAAAAGTTGGATACCACTCTGGAGTTCTTGCAATGGAAGGCAAAAAATGGTGTTAGTGACAAGGCATTTGGCGATTTATTGAAACTCGTCAAGAACATTCTTCCGGAGGGAAACAAATTGCCCGAGACAACGTACGAGGCTAAGAAGATAGTCTGCCCTCTAGGACTGGAAGTTCAGAAGATTTACGCATGTCCGAATGATTGTATCCTATATCACGGTGAGGAGTACGAGAACCTAGAAGCATGCCCTATTTGTAAAGCACTACGATACAAGATTAGATGAGATGATCCAGGTGAGGCTGACGGGCAGCTAACGAAGAAGAGAATTCCTGCTAAGGTGATGTGGTATTTCCCTATAATACCACGGCTAAGGCGTTTGTTCAGGAACAAGGGGAATGCTAGAATGATGCGTTGGCACGCTGAAGAACGTCAACAGGACAGGATGTTGAGACACCCTGTAGATGGTTCGCAGTGGCGAAACATCGACAGAAAATTTAAAGACTTTGGAAAGGACGCACGAAACATACGGTTTGGTTTAAGTATGGATGGCATGAATCCTTTTGGAGAGATAAGCAGCGGCCATAACACTTGGCCCGTTACGATGTGTATCTACAACCTCCCCCCTTGGCTATGCATGAAGAGGAAGTACATAATGATGCCGATTATTATTCAAGGCCCCAAGCAACCTAGTAACGACATCGATGTGTTCCTAAGACCACTGGTCGAAGATCTTAAACTGTTGTGGAAGAAGGAAGGTGTCCCCGTGTGGGACGAGGACAAACAGGAGGAGTTTAACCTACGAGCGCTGCTGTTCGTAACCATCAACGATTGGCCTGCACTTAGCAACCTATCCGAGCAGTCCAACAAGGGGTACAAGGCTTGCACTCACTGTATGGATGAAACAGAAAGTACGTATCTTAAGCACTGTAGGAAGGTTGTGTACATGGGTCATCGTCGATTCCTTGCAGCAAACCACCCGGTACGGAAGAAAGGCAAGCACTTTGAACATACGGCGGACCACCGTACGAAGCCTAAACATTGCAGCGGGAAAACAGTGTTTGCTATGGTTAAAGATCTTAAAGTAGTGTTTGGAAAGGGGCCTGGCAGCCAGCCTATAGAGAGCGAAGATGGTCACGCGGCGATGCGGAAAAAAACTCCATATTTTGGGACTTACCCTATTGGGAATTCTTGGATGTCCGCCACGCAATCGACGTGATGCACCTCACTAAGAACCTTTGCGTAAACCTTCTTGGCTTCCTAGGTATATATGGAAAGTCGAAAGATACACTGGAAGCACGTAATAATCTGAAGCATATGGAACAACGCGGCGTCCTTCACCCAGAACCAAAGGAGAAAGACAGCCATTACTTGAGTTCAGCCAGCTGCACTCTTAGCAAGGCAGAGAAGGAAAGTATGTTTCAATGCTTGGAGAGCATCAAGGTACCGTCTGGATACTCCACGAATATAAAGCGAATAATAAGCACGAAGGAGAAGAAGTTCACAAACTTAAAGTCTCATGACTGTCACGTGTAGATGACACAGCTGCTACTAGTTATAATAAGGGTTATCCTTCCAAACAATGTCTGGGCAACAATAACAAAGCTATGTTCTTTCATGAACACAATTTCGCAGAAGGTCATCGATCCGGATAGGTTAGAAGCCCTTCAGAATGATGTGGTGCAATGTCTTGTCAGCTTTGAGTTGATATTTCCATCTTCATTTTTCAATATAATGACGCATCTGCTTTGTCACCTAGTGAAAGAGATCGGTATTCTCGGGCCTGTGTTCCTACACAACATGTTTCCTTTCGAGAGGTACATGGGCGTTCTGAAGAAGTATGTTCGTAACCGTGCTCGTCTAGAGGCAAGCATCGCCAAGGGGTATGGAACAGAGGAGGTCATTGAATTCTGTGTAGAATTTATTGAAGACCTTCGCCCAATCGGGGTACCTGAATCACGCCATGAAGGGAGACTACGGGGAAAGGGGACTCTCGGAAGGAAAGCTATAATGACGGTAGACAACAACTTATTCCGTAGAGCCCATTTCACAGTTTTACAACAATCTTCATTGGTGGCTCCTTACATCGAGGAACACTTGGCTCTAGTTCGCGCCAGAAACATCGGTAAGTCCGATGCATGGATTACACGGCATCACATTGATACTTTCCCCGCATGGCTGCGACAACATCTCATGGGTAATGAGACGATTAACCAGCAATTGGCCTTCCTGGCGAGGGGTCCATCTGGCTCGATCGCGACATTCCAGGGATATAAGATCAATGGGTACACATTCTACACAAGAGCCCAAGACATGAAGAGCACGAACCAGAACAGTGCTGTTCGTATCGATGCCATGGGACACGATGGTACAACTGGCACGTATTACGGTGCCATCGAGGAGATATGGGAACTTGACTATGGACCTCTCAAGGTCCCTCTGTTCCGGTGCCAATGGGTTAGGTTGACTGCTGGAGGCGTAACGATTGATGACAGTGGGATGACAACGGTTGACCTTAACAAGGTTGGATACTCGGACGAACCTTTCGTCCTTGCCAATGATGTAACGCAAGTTTTTTACGTGAAGGACATGTCTAGCAAAGGAAAGAAGGGCAAAGGGCTTGACGAGCCGAAGCGCCACGTGGTTCTCCCAGGCAAAAGAAAAATCGTCGGAGTAGAGGACAAGACTGACGAGGATTACGATCAGTCTGATGGGCAACCCCCTTTCACGGTGACGGTTGACCCTAGCATCCTCCTATCAAACGAAGACACCCCTTACTCACGTAGCGATCACAAGGAAGGAACAATAGTGAGGAGAAAGTACGTGCGGACAACCGTCACCGCCGATCTATTGCCGTAATTGTTGTAAACTATTTTGGATGTATTGAATATGCTAGTTATATATGATTAATTACAATTTTTAACAATTTAATATCATGCATATACTAATTATATACGATTATTAGAATTTTTAAAAGTTTTAAATCATGCATGTGGGATTTACATATGTTAGTTACAATTTTTAACAATTTAATATCATGCATATGCTAATTATATATGATTATTAGAATTTTTAAAAGTTTTAAATCATGCATGTGGGATTTACATATGTTAATTAGAATTTTTAATGCACTATTTACTATTTTAGAAACATATATGCAACGAAATTGAATATTCACTGCTATTAACTTTAGTTCCGGTTCTTAACCCTAACCGGGTTTAAAAAAGAATTTGGAAATAGCGGGAAAATATATTTACTCCCGGTTCTTCTCACCAACCAGAAGTAAAGATCCGGGGGTATATATATTCCCAGTGCGCCCTCGTCTTCTCCACCAGCACTTAGACGTTTTTCCATCGAGATCGAGCATCGGCTTCTCCTTTGCCGCCACTGCCTAGGGCAACCCCGCGCCGACGCCGCCGTCGTCTCTCACCGTTGCCTGGCGGTCCTCGCCGCCTCCGCCGCAGACGTCGCCGCCGCGTCTCTTGGGTGAGAGCCCCCGCCCTCTCTCTCTCTCAATGTAGCTCTTTGTCTCTCTCTCTTTCGCCGACGAACGCCGACGGCGCCGACGCCGACGTACGCCGCTGGGCCGCTACGTTACGCCGCCGCTGGGCCCCCACGCCGCCGCCGCCGCCACGATGCCGCCGCCGCCACGCCACCGCCGCCGTTGCGCCGCCGCCGCCGCCGCCACGATGCCACCGCCGCCACGCCGCCGCCGCCCCCACGCCACCGGGCCGGCCCACGGTGCCGGACCGCGCCCCCACCGCCGCGAGACGCCGCCGCCGCGAACTAACGCTTAACGAACGTGACCAAACGCGAACGAACGTGAACGAACGCGAACGAAACGTGAACGAACGTGAACGAACGCGAACGAACATGACTGAAACGTGAACGAACGTGAGTGTTAGTGAACGAACGCGAACGAAGGTGAACGAACGCGGACGAACGCTTAACGAACGCGAACGAACGTGAACGAATGTGAACGAAACGTTAAAGAAACGTGAACGAACGCGAACGAAACGTGAACGAACGCGAACGAAACGTGAACGAACGCGAACGAACGTGACTGAAACGTGAACGAACGTGAGTGTTAGTGAACGAACGTGAATGAAACGTGAACGAACGTGATTGAAACGTTAACGAACGTGAATGCACTTGAACTAAAAGTGTGAGAACGAACGCGAGCGAAATGTGTACGAACTTAGCATATATATATGATTATATATACTTGAAAACGTGAAATACATTATATGTTCCTTTGCATTTAGACTAATACATTTTTTTTTGCATGTTGCAGAGAAGATGTCGTCGTCGTTGTTCGTCAAGCCGAAGTGGTAGCTAGCCCTCGAAGGAATTCGCGCAGGCAAGTGATGTAAAGATGTGATTGTTAGAGATATAATATAAGATTGTTAGATTTCTAATATAAGATTATTAGATTATTAGAGTTAGCATATGTGAGTGTTAGAGATTATTAAATTATTAGACTTAGCATATTTGAGTGTTATCTCTTCTGAGCGCATGGATTTTGTAAGTATCTTTGAGTTCGATTTGTTTCGTTCAATAATTAGCTCCTGGCATATATGTAAGCAATAATAATTTCCTTTCATTGTTGTAGAATGGAGATTCAAAGGGCCCGACGGCGGGGGGTTTACAATACTGGGTTCATCGACCCTCGGAAAATCAACACCGAAATGCTCGACATGTACGAGAAAGACACAGAGGACAATCTCGTCCATCTCCTAACGCAGTAGCATTTCAAGGCGTTCATACTATTGCCGTACAACACAGAGTGAGTTTTTATTGTCGTTCGAACAAATTTCATTCCCATACATATAACATGTATATTCTGATATTTATCTCATCTCACGCATATTCCAAATTCCACTGGGTCCTATTCTTTTTCGATTTGGACGCATGCAGAGTCACTGTATACGACTCAATGAATAAAGAGGAGAAGGTTTTTGACAAGGTCTTCCAACTGATAGACAGGTAATATAATGCCATCTATTCCAAAGTCGCGGGACTCTGTTGCTATTATGTTGATCTCGGGTAATATTTAATTAATCATAGCTTGCAACTGCACATGTAGGGCTTGGGATCGGTTCCGTCAATTGGTCCGCGGGACTTGGAAAGAAAAACTTGGACGGAGGTTTCATTTTCCAGTGAGTACATGCATGATCCAAAATTATATTGAATTGAATCTCTAGTTACAGTTAATATAAAGAGTATATTAAATCTCTCATCGTTTCTCATGTAGTGTACAAAGTAGGACAAGGGAACTAACTTATGCGGCTACTACGTATGCGAGTATGCCCACTGCCTATCAAACCAAATATACACCAAACAAGAGCTCGATGTACGTATACATAAACCATTCAAAATTTCATTGCGTATCGATTTGTTAAGTTGTTTATTAATTTCATATATTGATATGTCATTATTTTTCGAATGATAGCGTATTCACATGAGGGAAAAACTCCCACACAAGGATTTTATCACGGCTGTTCAAGAACAACTGATGGGGTTCATCAACGAAGAAGTCCTTAATCCTGATGGTGAATTCTACTACGACGGATCGACAATTCGTAACGTCGGTCCTTCCTCTTCTGACGTAATGCAGGCGTCGAAGTCGTAGCTATAGCTAGCGAGCAAATGAATTGTACTATACATATATGCATGTATATATATATATATATTTATATGTATGTACATTTACTTTAGTGTTAATATATATTTTGTTAACATATGTACATAAAATGTTAAGTGCTTTAAATTATAAATATGTGTGTAATATATGTGTGTGTGTATATATATACATATATATATATATATATATATATATATTACAATGCATATATATGTATTGTAGTGTGTGTGTGTGTGTGTGTATATATATATATATATATATATATATATATATATATATATATATATATATATATATATATATATATATATATATATATATATATATATATATATATATATATATATATATATTATCAACCATGCAGCAAACAGGGCCATGCAAATAAAAAAAAATGGTACATGGATCTTTAGTCCCGGTTGGTGTTAAGTCCTGGTTGGTAACACCAACCGGGACTAAAGATGGAACTTCCGGCCACGTGGCTGACCGATCTTTAGTCCCGGTTCGTGTTACCAACCGGGACTAAAGATCGATCTTTTAGTCCCGGTTATTTCACTCGGGACTAAAGATCGCTATCTTTAGTCCTGGATTCGTAGTCCCGGTTGGATAACCGGGACTAAAGGGGGTTACGAACCGGGACTACAAACGATTTCTCTACCAGTGGTACTTCAGCAATGGACAATCAATGGAATGCAGCGCCATCCTCAGGCTCGAAGGAGTAAGTTGATTTACCATATATGGCTATATTGATTTGTTGTTCATTAATTCAAAACGCACCTTCTTTTGGCCAAACAATCAAAATTAATTTTCTCTTGTCTATACTTTCTGATCGATCTAGCTCCATGCATGTTCATATGTTTTCAAAATTAATTTTCTGTTGTCGATCGTCACAGCCGCAACGTGCATGTGAATGGGGCAGAGAAGAAGGCCCAGAGCCAAGAACAACAGGAGGTGAGAGAGCATATGTATTTTGAAATTCATCATTGCAAACTGATGACTAGTTCACATAAGAAATTAGTACCCCCTTTAAGTTCATTATTTGCTCCTCCCATTTATTTCAAAATAAATTTATTCTTAAATTAACAATCATTATATTGGAGTTTAGAAAAGTAGCAGATATATGTATTAGGATCGGAGCATATAAAATGTAGGATAATTTTATTAGGATTTGATAAAATGAGGATATTTGCGGAAGGAATAGCATGTTGCTTCTGAACTTTACATGCATGAACGTTCCCCCATTAAATTCTCACATGTTCTATCTGAAAATTAAATGAGATGTCTCTTGCAAGAGGAACATTCTTGGGAAGTTTACCCTGCTAGTGCTAGCACAACTTTTTTTCAATAATCTTTCAACTCATCATGAGTATTATATTTGGCATATGCATTTTCTTTGGACACCCAGAAGTGAATATATTTCTTTGCATGCAGGCAGAAAAGCACCTCCAGATGAGGGTTGAGGCCCAGGAGAAATACATGCGGTCCATGATGGAGAAAGCACACCAAGCCCTCGCATCTGGCGCCACGTGGCCCGCTGCCGATGAGCAGGCGAAGATCTCACCTCCAGGAAGGAAGTGAGAGGATAAATAGTCTTACCTCCGCTTTAAAATATAGCAACTATATAGAAAGGTATTACTTATTTAAGTGTTAGAGGAACATCTTCTATGGCTATGGGGTATTATAATTGATGATGAAGAGGTGTAATAAACCTCTTGCATGATCAGTCAATAAGCATACATATGTACACTGTCTTGTTTGATGGTGTGCCAAAATGGTATAATTAATAATATGATATCTGGATTAATTGTGGTCGAGGCATATGACTCAGCAGCTGCTAACTACTCCCAAAGTCCAAAAATGTAATAACCTATAACCAAATTAGGCACAACCGTTTCTTTTGTTTTTCTTTCTCTGTTTTATTATTATTTTTATCCTAGAGTCTGCAAAAGGCATTGTGCCATTATCAACTTAATATCACTATTTATTCGAGGTGAAACTCATCCTTTATTAGGTCAAATCAGTAGTATAAGAAAACGATTTTGCTAAACGTTTGTCGACAGATTTCTCGTGAGATATCACTCGAATTTTTGACGGTTCGATATGCTCTGAGATTTGTGCGTTTTCATGGGCCAGCTAACCCTTCGCACATGGGCCTGCAGATGATGGGTGAGGAAAATTAACATGCATGCATTACGGGCCAACACTGTGATGTTAAAATTGAAAGATTTAAATTACGAATTTTCTATATATTTGTCGCTCGATTTTTTCCTTTGTATTTGATGTTTTTTCGACTGTATGATCTACGCCGTGATTTGTGCTGATTAGGGCGCAAGGTGGTGATGAGACCGTGTGGGGCCCATGTTTTCGTGCGAATTTTTTGATTAGTGCGCCGTGTCTGGAACTGTTTTTTCACTGATTCCGCTAATCCTTCCTAGTCGATTTAGCTAAACATGTGGTTTTTCATTTCGCTGATTAGTGCAAAAAAATTACAGGCCTATATAACTAAAATTACATTCGTAATTTCAGTTAATACGATATGTAAGTGCACTGTAATTTTGGTAAAAATGTTGTGTAAGTAAATGTGTATTTGTTATTTTGATGGATAGCTAGTCCCTTCTGCAATCCCTCATAAAAAATATATAAAAATTAGCTATAATACGAATCAGGCTGAAGCGACGCATCCAGCCCATCAGTGCCCATAGTAGAGCCCACTCAGCCCAATACAGCCCGGCCTGCAGCCCAGGCCCACCAAGACTTCCCAACGTCAACGCAATATTCTCTCTACCTGATGGATGGCCGGAAAATGGCATTGGACGGACAGGATGCACAAAAGGGTAACTAATTAATCGCATTTCATTTTGTCTTCCAAGATGACATTGTTTGACCTTGACATTTGAATTTTCAAATTTCAACGAGACCCAAACCTAAACGGCGATGATAATGATGACTGTTAACTTGAAATTAAGTGTCAATGTTCTATAGGTCATGGTCATGTGAGATAACGTATACGATACATCATTTATGGTCGTTGATTTTTCTACCGTAAGTACGAAAATGACTGACCAACATTGATTCCATATATAATGATAAATTATCAGCAAGAGAGTGATGAACAAGTCAAAGTACAACTGTACAAGATTAATTAATTAACGACTAACGGTGTTCATCTTCTAGAAAGGCTAGAGGCGCAGCACAAAAGCACCAATATCTTATTGCCAGGTGTCACATGCATGACCAAAAATGTTCCGTATATTGAGTTCTTATCTGCACATGTGAATATGTGATTTTAGTCAGCACAACAAAAATACGAAAGATACTCAAAGTTCACCTTAGACTATGATACTTCCGTATCACTATTTTTGCCATAGTTTGTAACACATAATCTTGCTTTGTCAGAGTACAGACTGTCCTACTATCTCGTTTTCTCCATAATACAGGAACTATGTATCCTCTATTTCAATATATAACTATTTCTAGCACTTAGAATTTTTTTCAAAATATAATAACTTCTCCACCAATATTTTTTTCTCAACCAATAACAACTCTCCACCATTCACTTTTTTCACCTAACTTTACTTCCCAATCAATCGCAATATCTCTCTATTTAATTCTACCTAATTTCTTAACAATCGTGTCAAACTATAAAACCTCTTTTATTTTGAGAGGAGGTAGTAACATATTATCATAAAACTTTTCAGCAACTACGTAAATATGAATGTAGTAGCTATGAAAAATCTCAAAGAATTTTTTTTTAAAAAAAACAGTAGTACTAAACATGGGAAGAAAAGTGCTTGAAAATGAACATAATAGATCTGAGTGATAGCTGTGAGAAAATCTCTAAAAAAAAAGAAAAACAAACTATATATTAGTATTAGGCTTTTTATTTTCTGATTAAGTTGCTCTACAATATCAAATCAACTCATCTTCTAAATTTATAATAATCAAAACTCAATTAATCATACGTTAATATTTTTTTCGTTTTTGCGTATACTTTCTTAATCCTCGTATTTATCAGTTGCAAACAGGGCCTAAACCTTAGAAGAAAAGTCCTTAAAAAAGAAAAGAAAAAATATTGTAGAACAAAAGACAGTGAAAAAGAAAACTGTTTTGACCATATGAAAAATGAATCCCAACTCCCAATTCCCAAGCCAACCACCACAGCAAAGCCCCCTCTTCCTTTCCTCTCCTCGTCTTCCTCCTCAGGTCAAATCCTCCCCTTCCTTGCTTGCAATCCTAGCAAGCTCCAAGATCGCGGCAAGCTAGCTAGCTCCCCGCACCTCGAGGGAGGCCCCCCCGCCTGGCCGGGCCTCGGGCTCTGGTGGCCCGGTTCTTGAGGTTTCTTGGTCGTGGGGTCGAGGAGGTGGTGGGTGGTGGCTGCGGCTTGGCGCGATGAACAACCACGCGGCGGGCGGGAGCACGAGCAACGGCGGATCCGGGGTCGACGGGGATGGCGGCGGCGGCGGCGGCGCGGCCAGGAGGAACACCAAGATGCCCAAGTGTGAGCGCGCGAGATCTCTCTCTCTCTCTCTCTCTTTGCTCTTCTTTGCTTGCTTCTTGTCTCGTCTAGTCTTAGTCCAAGATCAGGATGCGATGAGCAGAGCTGTTGCTGAGAGCGAAGTCCATGTGGTAGTTAGTAGCTTGGGTTCTTTTCACAATTTCACCCCCCAAAGATGGTGGTAATCTGGCTAGCTTACTTGAGGGGGTCTCGGCTCTCGAGATGGATGCTAGCTAATGCATGTTTTCTTTTTGGATTAGTATGTTAGGTAATGATTTATGTTGGTGTACTTACCTCTAGTGATTATACCTAGCTTCAATCGTCCAGGAGAAACCTTGATTAAATCGAGTAGTGCGCAATTCTATTATTGGTTTGGTTTGTGCTTTGCATAGACGAACATTTTAGATCGAAAACGCCGATCAAGTGTTAGGGGAAGCGAATCTGACTAGTGTTTCCAGGTTGTGAGCTGATTCTTACTCCGTAAATTTTTCATGCGCAGATTCCAAGTTCACGCAGCAGGAGCTGCCGGCTTGTAAACCAATTCTAACTCCAAAATGGGTAAGTTTAATTACTTGTTGCATACTTCCAAGGATTAATAGATTTAGGGTGTTACTAGTTTTAGGGGATAAAAGATGAATATATGTGCGGAGCCGTTCACTCATGTTTTGGCTTTGTGCTATGTAGGTTGTCTCGGTGTTTTTCCTTGTCGGCGTCATCTTTGTACCAGTTGGTGTTGTTTCGCTGCTAGCTGCACAAAATGTATGCTCTGTATCTTTTACACAATAGGACATGTTCTGGAAGTTTCTGTATTTATCTGTTTGAAACTGTTGCAGGTTGTTGAGATAGTTGATCGGTATGATGATGCATGTGTGCCAGCCAACATGACTGATAACAAGCTTGCTTACATCCAAAACCCAAACATATCCAAAGAGTGCACAAGGACTCTGACGGTAATGAGCTTAATTTTCTGGCAGTTACCTCATATTGAATGATTAGGGTATATAGTTGGAGCAACACTGCAGCTAAATATATCTGGGACATAATATTTGGAGTGTATAACATTTTTTTAAAACTTTAATTAGCATGTGGTTGTAAGCGGACATTGTATCAAAATTTGTTGGCTAAATGGGAACTGTTTTGTTTTTATCTCCAGATTACAGAGGATATGAATCAGCCAATTTTTGTATACTATCAACTTGATAATTTCTACCAGAATCATAGGAGGTATGACATGATTCTATTCAAGGTTTTCAATCAAGAATTTGATTACTTAGCCTTCCTAACCAATCTGGCAACAATGAAACCTATGACTTTTTTGCCTTATGATAACAATAACATGCATTTGGTACCTAGTATGTATAACTCTTTCCAAATTCAGATATGTGAAGAGCCGAAATGATGGACAGCTAAGGGACGCTGCGAAGGCAAACCAGACATCTGCCTGTGAACCTGAGAAAACCACGGCAGATGGAAAACCGATTGTTCCTTGTGGGCTGATTGCTTGGAGTTTGTTCAATGATACATATAGCTTCACTCGTGGCAATGAGAACTTGACAGTAGACAAGAAGGACATCTCTTGGAAAAGTGATAGGGAGCACAAATTTGGCAAAAATGTCTATCCAAGCAACTTTCAGAATGGTTTGCTCAAAGGTGGAGGAACACTTGATCCGGCAATCCCAGTATGTGAACTCTTGATCTTTGCTATCACACTGTTGCACATGCATGTAGTTGGAGGCAAACTGTTACGCATTTTATTACATATGCTTAACATCTTGATTTTCTGCTAATATCAACTATAGTTGATTTGAGTTCTTATTCACATAGATATATAAAAAAGTTGCCTAGCCTTGGAATTTCTATGAGTAACTCATATCAGTTCGCATTCTATGTGACAGTTGAGTGAGCAAGAGGACCTTATCGTTTGGATGCGGACTGCGGCACTTCCTACATTCAGAAAGTTGTATGGGAGAATATATGTTGACCTCAAGAAGAATGATACCATAACTGTGAAGCTGAGTAACAACTACAACACATATAACTTTGGTGGCAAGAAAAAGCTGGTCCTTTCTACTGCAACCTGGCTTGGTGGGAAGAATGATTTTCTAGGATTTGCGTATGTTATAGTCGGAGGAGTCTGCTTTTTCTTGGCATTTGCTTTCACCTTGCTATACCTCATAAAACCAAGGTTGGTAACATATGTTCCCTGCAATTAAATGGAAATGCATGTGCTATATACTTGATATGCTTGTAGGCCATGCAGTTAACCTTCTCATTATAGTTCACTATGTAGATGCATATGCTGTGGAATGCTACATTCATGACATGGGTGTTATGCAAAAAGCTCATTTCCTGGATTATTATGTTTTCTGAGAACATGTCTACTGTCGATCATTTTTTGGTGCATATCATTCTTACGACTATTAGTGCCATTAAGAGTGATGCGGCATTGCTATACTGGGTTGTATCGTTGTATCAAAATAAAGAAACAAAGTTAAAATGATCATATTGAACATGCATACTTTCGTTCCTTTGCTGACTGAGATTTTATAGAAGAATCTCTTTAGTTGCAAATTTTGTTAGGGTAAAATACTAAGGCAGCACAGGGCACAGCTAGTTAGTATCATACTCATGTTGCATTGATATGCACCTGTATTTACACACAACCACATGCTGTATTTGGTATATGAAAGTCGTTCTACTATATTTATCTGCGGTATTTTTGCAGGAAATTGGGTGATCACAACTACTTGTCCTGGAACAGACATCCTGGAGGCCGTTAAGACGTTGAAAACACTTGTCGCATAAAAATGGCTCATCCGGTGACATGTATCATGTACTTAATGATGATATACTGAAAATTGTCAGGGAGTGTAATCAGGTCTTTGGTTTGACCTAGACCTTCATGTACATCTTAGCATAAGAACCACGCTGTTTTGTTTCATTGTTTCTTTTGTTATTTCGGAACTGCATATAGCAGTGATGAATAGAATCGGTACTGATTGTTTCGTGATGAATAGAATCCTATCATTCTGAATGCCTAAATCGTTCTGTTATTCGCGTAAAGTGGTTCATTCATCATGCTGATATGCATGCTTCAGTAATAAAAAAAACAATCTGTCTTCTGATAATGGGATTGAATAAATTTTAACAGATTTGCTTGTCTACTATGATCAAATGCTGCAAACTTCTCACATTATCTCAAACACAAGCGGCAGAATCAAATGCCTTTGTTTTTCCTTTTTTTTTTTTCAGGCAGGTGTGGAATAGAATGACAAACAGAACTGAAATTGCCCTGCTTCTTTTATTGCTTCAGACAGGCGAAGATGCCAAACAAAACTAGTTTTCTTCGCTGAAACACAGTTCATGGGAGACTACAACAATGCTCTGCCACACTGATTTGCTTGACATATTCAGCAATCAGCATCAACAGTTCAACACCAAACAGCTTACACAATCCAGCAGCCAAGAACCATCACATAACCTATTCCATCAGTACAATACAAATACATCAATGGCACATTTCTTTTGCCTCCCTCGTTTCATAACTAGGAAACAAGAGGGAATTCAGCTCAGTGACAGGGGAACTGAATTTTCTAAGGTCAGACATTTTGTTCAGCTGCTACTGGCTCATCCTTGAGATTCTTGCTGAGCCACTCCTGAGCAGCTACCAGGTCGGGGAGCACAGTTGCTCCAGACTTCCTCCAGCTCTCAGCATCGGCGGTCTTGAATCGGTCCAGAAGCAGCGCGTGCATTCCGATGCTCCGTGCAGGGGTGTAGTCCTTGCGCATGCTGTCGCCTATGTGAAGCGCCTCTTCTGGCGCGACCTTGCCCGCCATTTCCAGTGCTATCCTGTAGATACTTGGATCTGGCTTCTCCACACCAACTATTCCAGAGAACACCCCAAAGTCCCACTCGGAGCCCTGGTTAAAAAAAGATCAAGAGAAGTCATGAACCACAACATTTACTTGTGAAGATGATAACATTAGAGGAGCATGAGGTGTAATTTGTTATGCGGAGAATATCAAACCTGGTTCAGTCCTAAAGCAGGCAAGATGACGTCTTTGTAACGGTATTCTGCGTTGCTGACAATTCCAACCGTGAGCCCCTTCCCGCGAAGCCATCTCATGAAGGGCTGCGCATCAGGGAATACCGAGTACGGCGCGGAGGAGCCAAAAGAAGAGTAAATCCGTTTGAAAATCTTCTCAAATGTCTCCTCATCATACTCATAACCAGCCTACAAGACAGCACATATGAAGCAACCGAAGCAGTTAGCCTCTGAACATAAAGACATCACTAGTTCCTGAAAAGCTTCAGACCTAGCTACAAAATGGGTGGTACTACCTTAACAAAAGAATCCTTGACGCACATCCTCCACCAGTCGATATTCGGCATCTTCGCTGCAAATCCAAAGCATGGGTATTGCCTTGCCATCTCGGTGTATGCAAGCTTGAATCCCTCATGCATTCGCTGGTAGTCAGGACATGGCTTCCCAGCAGCCTTAGCTGCCATACAGTAGTAATCACCAAGCTGCCCTTTGTAGGCAAGCAGAGTACCGGTTACATCCACAGTGATCAACCGCAGCTTCGAAATGAGCGACATGTTTTGACGATGATCTTCTTCTGAGCTATATCCTTGGTTATATTATCTAGCAGCAAAGATTAAAACGATGAAAATTCTACAGTGCCGGATCTAACATTGGGAACCATCAAACTGTTACTACTAGTAGTATTAAGGTTGAGGGCAGATCTCTAGAACAGAAGCTAGGGCTAACGAGAATTTGGAGAAGAAAGACAGAAAGTGCGTGGGTAGCGTAACGGATGCGGGCGGAAGCAGCGGAACGAGCGATGGATGGGGATCCGCGCAGGCGGGAGGATGTGTTCAGTGCTCACCAGGATGGATGCGGCGGAAGCAGCGGGACGAACGACGAAGCCGCCCTGCTCGCTCGCGCCTCGCGGGATGGATGGGGATCGCCGGAGGCGGAGGCGGCGGCGGCGGCGCCTCGCGGGATGGATGGAGACGGCAGCGGTGGGCGAGATAGAGGCGTCAAAATGGCGAGGGCAGTATAGTAATTTCGCCTAGCGCATCCCATTCCTTGCAAATTGCACGTCCCATCCCCCACCGTACCCGAAATATGAAAAATAGAAATAATGTATATATATCACTTCTAATCCCATTTTTCAAATTAAGCCCTTGGGGTTGGGGATTAACTTTAAGACGGTGGATTTTTATTTTAATTTTTTATATGGTTGAGATGGTGGATAAAAAATAGGTATGTTTGGGGCACTGTCCGATTAGGCACGGCTGACCGAACGAGCCATGCTGTGTCGGCCCCATGTGCTGGGTCTAGAGTTCAGGCATTATCTAATGAGATGTCGAGTCATGTTGAGTTGGCCTGGCACGATTAGTTTATGTGGGCTGCGTGGAGGCCATTTAGCTCAAATTTGATATATTCCAATAAAAAAATGTGAATAGAGTCTGTTTCATTCTGATGTACAAACTTCGGTAAAGCTCTAGTGAGGTCCTCCGTTCACTTATAGCACATTCCTCGTCCTCCTCGTCAAGCACCGTCGTGGCCTTTCACTTCCTACTTTCCTTTGCCTCGAGCCGATGAGCCCACAGTGATCGCTATTCTTAGTGGTTGTGCTCACGAATTGGTTTGGCCACACTACTACGACGCTACCGTGCAGGCCTACATCGACGAGCATCCTCCATTGTTTTCTCTTCCATGAGCCCCTGGCTTTCATGATTTTTCTGTTTTTCTTTACTCCTGGCTTCTGCTCGAATGACAGTTGCTCGACTAGAGGTTTGCCTATCATCGGTCCCATCATGTCGCATGGGCCAAGCTATGTGCTATTACTGGGCCATGTCGTGCTGGCTCACTACATGAACTTGTTGTGTTGGCACGCCAGGCCGGGTAGCAGCCCAAGTACGGCGTGGCTAGACGGGTCGTGCCAGCACTACCCTCCGCTAAACGGACCATGTTGTTCCTGAGCTGTGAGCTATAAGGATATGCGTGCTCGGGCGGACACAGAAGTAATAATATAGCATTTTCTTTATTAAAAGTAGGAATTTCTTCTAACTTTATGATTAATGATGCTTACGAATTTTACCGTTTGGTTAGAATTTTTTAAGCCCCCGTCTTTTTAGGATATTTCAGTTACTTTTCTTTCCGTGGAAGATTTGCAATTTTTTAAGCCCATGTCTTCCTTTAATTTCTTCTGATGTAACACACTGATTTTCTAATACGCTGTTTTTTATACAACTGCAACAGGATCAATGGTGACACAGTTCTAGCACATCTATTTGTACATTTTTAATAGAACAACTAGGCTGTGAATGTGGACGTTAAAGAGTACACCATACAAAGTGGTATGCTTTTGACACTGATACTGTGGACTGTCCGACCATTCAAAAATGATATATTTACTTCGGTAAATATACTTGTGCAGGAGACCCATGGATTCGATTGCCCAAAAGCCTTGCAGAACAACTTCATTTCCTGAAGAGCTCCGTACCACATCACATGTACACATACCGGCACCCATCATAACCTACACGAATTAATGAAATAAAATAATGTGATAATAATCAAAACCCATTAAAATTCATCAATAAAATTCATGCAGAGAAGGAGAAAATTTTCAGACCTACCACTCCTTCCGTTTTATACTATAAGTCGTTTTGATTTTTTTTTTATCAATTTTATTAAAACTTGACCAACTTTATAGAAAAATATAGCGGCATTTCCAACCTAAACAAATATATTTGATATTACATTTAATGAAATTAATTTGGTGTTATAAACTTGGTCGAACCTAAATATGTTTGAATAGGGAAAATGTTTTACAACATGAAAATGGAGGGGTAGTAAATAAACAAGTAAAATGGGAATGGGCCGTCCTTGGGCCTAATGACCAGAAGAGGCCTTGGCCCAATAATGCAAAACGATCGGCATGGCTGCGTACTTACTGGGATCCTTGGTGATGAGCATGGCGGCGCCGGCGAAGTCGCACGTGCCGCCGGCGACCTTGGTGCGCTGCCAGTAGCTGTTGAAGGCGAAGGAGGCGTGCGCCATGAGCGTGTCCGGGAGGAAGCACGGCGCCCCCGGCGCCGCCACCATGCCGCAGTCCGCGCCCGACGCGCACGCGTAGTCCATCGCCGTCTGCGCCACCGCGCTCGCCACCGTCGGGTTCGCCACGCACCACACCCCCGCCTCCCTCGCCCCCGGCGCCGGCGGCGGCGGCACGTTCGTCGTCGTTGCTGGTGGCGGGCTTCCCGTTCCCGGCGCGATCAATGGCGGCGTCGGTGGGTTTCCTGGCGCGATCGATGGCGGCGAGTCGCCGGGGCTCGCCGGCGTCGGCGGCAGCGGGGCCGGAAGAGCCGGATTGGTAGGAGGAGGAGGAGGGTACACGCAGTACGGCGGCGGCGGAACGTCGTCGGCGGCGACCGGAGTTGATGGGCCCACCACATCTTTGAACGGTGGCAACGGTGAGTACTCTCTTGAGGTGCCATTTGCTCCACCTACAATGCACACAAAAGATAATTAAACAAGGTAATTAACTAGATTAATTGGACCAAATTAGACGAAATCATACATATATATGAGCAAGTACAAAATCAAATCATACATGTATATGTTAGTGTGCATTTTGTAGCTAGATTGAATTCTTGATGCATAATTACCATATTGATTGGAGAGGATGAGAGCTAGGAGGATGTAGCGCTTGATGATGATCACCATTAGCGGCATAATGAATTTCATCTAGTCAGATGATCCTATATATGTATATTTACTACGGCCGGGAGGCTACCAAACTGATGCTTGTAAGACACTGGAGTACGGGGAGAGTGACATTGATATAGTGTTGCAAAGGAATATAAGGAGAAGGATTCTAATCCCTCTATGGACTACACCCTCTGTCCCACAAATAGGCAAATCTTAGCATCCCAATACAAAATTAAAGGAGGGGATAAATGACCAAATAACCCTTATTATTAGTAAATTAGTATTGGTGGGTAGATGGATAAGGGGTACTGAAGGAATAAAATTTTTTGATTTACGAACCGAGAGCAGATAAGAAGATAGATGTTAATTTATTTTGGGACAAAAATTTGAATTCCAGAAGTTGATTTATTTTGGAACGGATGGAGTCCTCTATTCTAAAATAAACGAATTTATGTTATGGTATGGCATTATCGTACCTTACATTATCTGGCACCTATCCAGATTCGTTGTATTAGCAATAAATTGAATTACACATTTGCACGCACTAACTAATTATTTGAAGCCTTATTATTTAAGGCTGGTTACACCTTATGTCAATGAACAAAGGAAAAAAATATTTATAGGTAAAAATTTTGTATCTGTACTAGTCAAGGGCTCAAGGCTAGGGAAAAAACTATGTGTGAATGGAAAAGAAAGCGCCAAAATCAGCCACTAGCATTAAGTTTCAAAATTAAAATTTTGGTTGCACCCAACAAACAGATGATGAAAGACACAATATTATCATATTGTTTGAATATATTTTTTAAAAAAATATAACGAATTTTTCCTATGCAACTATATGGGAACAATTACTAATATTTTAGATGTTAGGACAGAGGTAATATGTATAATATTTGAGTAAAAAGATACTCCCTCCGTTTCGAAATATTTGACACCGTTGACTTTTTAGCACATGTTTGACCGTTCGTCTTATTCAAAAACTTTTGTGATATATGTAAAATTATATGCCTACATAAAAAAATATATTTAATAATGAATCAAATGATAGGAAAAGAATTAATAATTACTTAAATTTTTTGAATAAGACAAACGGTCAAACATGTTTTAAAAAGTCAACGGCGCCAAACATTTCGAAATGGAGGGAGTACAAGTTTAAAAGAGCTTGCAACAAATGATTAACAAGTCTCAGGTGGGCAGGCAAAGGGGAGGCAGGAAGAATTTTCCAGCTGCATGCTAGATGCTAGCCAGATTTCGCTATGCAGGCTAAAGGTGCATAAGAATATTGGTTACTTGGTTCTTCAGAAAATTGGTTATGCTGCAAATGTTTATTTCTGCTCACTGTTGTTTTCGGCGCATTTGGTTCGGATTCTTGATCTTTTCTCCAGGTGCAGTTTTGGCACATGTGCTTGCTTGGTCAATGAGAAATTCAAAAAAGAAGAAGAAGAAATAAATAAATAAAAAGAAAAGAGGAAATTTGATTAAAGTTGCACGTATGGGATGGGTCCTTTTTCGTTTCTTTGGTTCCACTCAAGCAGAGACAACTGGCTGATACATCATTGCAAACTTGTTTGCACATAA
Source organism: Oryza meridionalis (assembly GCA_000338895.3). Taxonomy (NCBI): domain Eukaryota; kingdom Viridiplantae; phylum Streptophyta; class Magnoliopsida; order Poales; family Poaceae; genus Oryza; species Oryza meridionalis. The sequence goes on from CM002529.2 coordinate 27,865,803, forward strand.
ATATGGAATACTTCATATTTCCACATGGCCATTTCATCGTTTAATTTGTTAGAGAAATTAAGAAAATACAGGTGTGAAGATTTTACAATGTACTCATCGCAAAAGGTAGTTAATGCATGAATGGTCTTCTAAATGTCAATGACACATAAAAACAATAATTTTTCAACTCCCTGATTTATATTATTTGTATAGGTATGTGTTTTCATCTTACCAAGCTATACCAGTACTCCCTCCGTTTCACAATGTAAGTCATTCTAGCATTTCTCATATTTATATTGATGTTAATTAATCTAAATTAATCTAAATTAATATCAATAGATATTTAGATTAATTAACATCAATATAAATGTGAAAAATATTAAAATGATTTACATTGTGAAACGGAGGAAGTACTTAGAAATTAACATGAAGCTAGAGACACCGGACATTGTTTATTTGATTCTCTTATGAAAAAGTGTAGTCAAACATCCAATAATTATCTTCTTGTTGAAAACAACACAAAAACGTCAGTAAACGAGGGGTGGTGGTTGTGCCAGGTTGCCAGCGTCCACGAGAGATCGAGGAGACTGGATCACTGGAGTACAATAATCCGCAATTAATTATATCATTTTATTTGAAATTCATATATGAAATGGACTATCCCTATAGATATTTTAGAGAAAAAAAATCATAAGGCTATACCTTATACGATTTCAATATTTTCTCTTGCAATCATAGTACTATGCGTTTGAGATGCACATGATAGTTTAGTAGTAAGGGGGTGTGTGATCTCAACCCTAAGATACTCGTGTTTAATTTTCAACACGCTCATAATTTCTTATTAAAAATTTTTTAGAGGAAAGTCTCTACCTCCAAATTGATATCGAAAAAAAAATCATAGTATACGTTTTCTCCGTGTCAAATAATTCACCATATGTGGACCTTCTGATAGCATAAATGGCATGCTAACTGCTACTTAGGCGACCAGAGGTGATTTAATTTGGAGATCTCTGATAGGCTGTTTGGTCAAGTTTTAATAACTCTGTTCTACAGTTAAAGTGCAAGGTAAAATTTAGAATTGTAATAGTACTCCCTCTGTCCCATAATATAAGAGATTTTGAGTTTTTACTTACAACGTTTGACCACTCGTCTTATTTAATTTTTTTTTGCAAATATAAAAACGAAAAGTTATGCTTAAACTACTATAGATAACAAAAACAAAGTAAGTCACAAATAAAATAAATAATAATTTCAAAAAATTTTGAATAAGACAAGTGGTCAAATATTATAAGTAATAAGTCAAAATCTCTTATATTATATTATAGGACAGTGAGTAGGATATAAGCAGCATTGGACATTTATTCTAGACAAACATTATAACTACATGTTACTAATAGTAATATTGGTGTGAGTACGACAAGTCGAGGTCTAGTTTGTTGAGGATCGTGCATACCTAGAACATATAAATACTGGATGTTGGATGGGAAAGGAGTGTCCATAATTAACATCCTGGTGACGTAGAATTCAACATAACGTAGTTAACAAATAGTATAATGTCTTCATGCCATCATCAAGGCCTGGTTTAGTTACCAACTTTTCCTTTAAACTTTCAACTTTTTTATCATATCAAAACTTTTCTACACACATAAACTTTTAATTTTTTCATCACATTGTTTTAATTTCAATTAAATTTTCAATTTTGACGTGAACTAAATACACCCTTATATCCAAACTAGTGACGTGTATATCGATGCTTTACAACAACATTGGTAGATCTTAAGAGAATTCCCAAAACGTGTGTAGTCAAATCTTAAAATCTTAAATCATTAGTAGATAAAAATATTATGATTTAAAATGTGTAAATGATATTAATTAGTAGATTTTCTGTGCAAAACTATTCCTAGAGTTATATTTTTAATATCTTTTATAAATACTTTAAGAAAGTAATTATAAAGCATATGCATTATATTGAAGCTTACGTGGATGTCCAAATCAACGTCCTTTCGAGAATTGAGGTAGTCAGAGTTTAAGCACTGTACTGTATATGCAAATTAAGGTTTAATTTGGAATCAAGGAATTTTACATGAAACGAACTATTTCTTATAAAAATCTTGTAAACTTTCTACGTCATTTCAAAAGAGTCATGAAAGTTTATAAACTTAACTGACAAGATTAAGGATCAATTATGGAGTATTTTACATCTTAGGCCCTATTTGTTTCAGTTTAAAATTATTGTAATCTAAATTATAGAACTAGATTACTATAAGCTGGATTATAATAAGCCGACATAGAATAAGCTGCTAGCTGTTTGTTTCTCTGGATTATTATCTGTTTGTTAGTTGTTAGCCATCCAATAATTTAAAATAAGCACCTTTAGGGTGGCTTACCAGATTATAATAATATAGCTTATAGATTATAATAATCTATCATAATAAGCTATCTATTTGTTTCAGCTTACTCCTAATAATCTATATTATGATAATCCTAAACTGAATCAAACTCTAAGCTGAATCAAACGGGGCATTAGTCTGCGCTTGTTTGGGATGGTTAGAAATATGGATCAGTGGCTAACTTGCTATGTTTGTTTGCAAAACGGAGTGACCGGTTGGAATGGTTAGAAATCCTTTTCTCCCAACACGTAATATGAAGTAGTAACAGATTAATTAAGTATACTCCGTATCAGCAAGTTAAAATCCAATCTCTAATTAAAGTATAATTAAAGTACTACTAATACAGTACCCATGTTAATTAATATTCGAGGTCTACTATATAGGGCCCGGGGTCTAAGGTTGTGTAGCCTGCTGGTGAGGCTGTACTACTGCTCCATTGATTTCTTGGCCAAAGCCAAAGAAATGATAGGATTACAGCTGCGATTGTTGCAGCCAGCCCAGCATGCAGATGAGCAGAGCTTCCTGTGGCCATGGCAGAGGCCCTCCGACCGGCCGGCCGGCAGGCCGATCCGGTCAAGATCAGTAGCAGCAGCAGCAGTACTACCTGCATTGCGTATAGGAGTATACTCATACCCCTGCCCTAGCTTGCTGTTCATCCTACAGTACTTAACTCATGTGCATTCCCCATAAGAGATTCCTCCATTCCACTGTACATTACCAAATATAGTTCTACTGTGCAAGCAACAACAACATCAGATATATCCATCTTCTCTTTGATCACATTTTATAATTAACATTTGTTAGTTAACATAATTTCCTCGGTATGATTCTATATATACTAGTACTTCCTACCTACTAGAATATAAGAATTTTTAGGTGAACAAAGTAGGTGAAAATGATTGGAAAAATATTGTGATTAATTGGAGAAAAAAATAGTTGAAAAATAAATGAAGAACGGTTATGATTAGTTGAAAAGATAAGTAAGTGAAGAAATAGCTTTATTTTAGTATAAGTCAATGTTATAAATAGCTACATTTTAAAACGGATGTAGTAGCGAACAAAATCTATCAAACCTAGCTGATTCAGGATGCATGTTAGATAAGCTACTCCCTCCGTTCCAGAATATAGCAACCTAGGATCAGATGATACGTATCTGATTCGTAATCGGATACGTACGGAGGGAGTACGTACATTTTAAAACGGAAGTAGTAGCGTACAAAATCTATCAAACCTAGTAGCTGATTCAGGATGCATGTTAGATATATTCTCCGAAAATTTATTCACTAGTGCGTCCAGTATCTGAAGATATATAGTACAGTAGATATTTGCTACTGGATGGTTATATGTCAAAATGCAATTTGATAGTTAGTGCGATGGAGTATACTCTACAAGCTAGTGAAGTCATACTTTGCAACAGAAAAACAGAAGACGTACAATTTCATGGTTCTGAAACACATATGCTCTTTTATTCAGAGTCTGCTGAAATATACACATGTTACTTTCATCAGTTTCATGCATGCATGCATGATCACTTCGTAGTGTGTTCCAAATGACTGTAATAATCAGTGCGTAGCATGTTTTGAAGTTTAGTTCCTTTGGGATTTCTACAATCCTATTGAGATCTTTAGAACATACTATATATACTAGCAGTATATTACTTACACATGATTTTTAAAATTAAATGGATGTGATTAGAACCTGGTTGGGGATGGCTAAAGATCTGAACCACCATATCTCTGGTGCTTGTTACTGCTTCCCCAGAGATGCATGATATACTGAATCAACAACTCGATCGATCGGGAAAACTATGTTTACATATATACAATGTCTATGTTAGGAGTACAATTCTAGCTAGAGTAAGCTTGCAAAAAAAAAAAAAAAGATTGGCCATAAAATTTGATCGACCAAGGGCGCTACATAAACTAAGTTTGGGCATCTTACTTTTTCAGAGTATCTAGCTTTATTTAATAGAGGTCGTACTAATTTCACTCACAAGAAAGATGCAACTACACACATAAGTATGTGTGAATATTAAGCAAATATATGAAAGAAATGCATATCCAAACTGAGAAACTATATACCGATCTGAGGTGGATTCAACAGACAAAGTCATGCTGGCCAGAAGATCATACTCAAATGATCACATACTGTTGTAGGCTTCATGTGATCATGATAAACCATCTAAATCAACACTCTTCAGAAAATCACATGCATGAATATTCTTCAACAGATCTCATGGCAAGATCAAAGTAGTAGTAGTAGTTGAGTAGAAACCCTTCAGTAGGTTTTCTGAATTATTAGTGTTTTCTGAATTAACAGAGATGAAACCACTTCAGAGTTCAGACCACTGTCAATCTAGCACACTACCAACTCAGATGACAAATACAACCTAATTAATTAATTAAGCTACCTAGTACATACTACTAACTTGCACATACTACTAGCTAGAATCATGCTAATTCTCATACCTAACCTATCATATAACACACTTAATTGCTCATAAGAAATTAACATATGATCCCCATTGCTGAAACAACTTTAATACACCACAAACCTAGCTTGCTCATGAACATGTGTATGCATGCCCTAGGCCATAACAAATTGATTAGTTGATGCAGGCAGCATGCACAAAAAAGCACATAGTATGCTCCTAACCATCATGCATGCCATGCAAGGCGACGGGCGCCGTGGCGTCGAGGAGGCCAATGGCCGGCGTCGCCAGCCGGGGCTCGTACGCGAACACCCGGAAACCCGCCGCGCCGGCGCCGCCGTGGTGCGCGACGACGACGTACGGGCACGGCGGCGCCCACCGCCACTCGTCGCGGCGGGAGTCGAACACGAGCGCGCTCGTGGGCGCCTGCGCCACGGGCCCGCGCGGCGCGAGCACGACGTAGTCGCCGTGCGCCGCGCACTCGAACCCGCGCCCGCCCTCCGCCGCGGCGAACTGCGCGTGCACCTCCGGCGGCATCCGCGCCACCTCCGTCCACGCGCCACCGCCGCCGCCGCCGCCGCCGCCGCGCAGCGTCCACAGGCGCACGCTGCGGGGCACGCTGAGACGGCTCTTCTCGACGGCCGACACCAGCGCCACCCTCGCCGCTCCCTCCCTCCCGCCGCCGAGCTCCACCAGCGCCGGCGACCTCAGGAACCGCCTCATCGGCGGCTGCACCTTGCTCCATACGTTCTCCGCCACGTCGAACACCAGAACCGCAAACGGCGACGAGCTCATGCAGTAGAACCTAAGAACAACAACCAAGGCAAGATCAGCAAATCTGTGCAAGAGTATTTACCCATGCGTCATCAATGGCGCGGCGCGCTTACCTGCCGGAGGCGAAGGCCATGCCGGCGCGGGGATCGAGGGAGGAGAGGCGAGGGAGCAGGGAGCTGGGAGCCCAGAAGCCGGAGGGCGGGACGGAGGCGGCGTCGGCGACGAACGTGTCGGCGGAGATGTTCTTGACGGCGAAGGGGGACACGAGGTCGTCCCCGGCCACGACGGCGATGATGGAGGTCGGGCCGGCGGCGAGGCCGACGGTGGGGGAGAGGCGCGGGGTCGGGGAGATGGGGAGCGCGGCGAGGAGGCGGGTGATCGGGTTGGCGAGCAGCAGCGTCTTGTGCCCCGACGCGTCGGACAGGAACGCGAGCAGGCCGGCGGACGCGGCCGCGGGCGAGAACGCGGCGGGGCCGCCGGCGACGGGCGGGAGCGGGAGCGGGAGGCGGGACCAGGAGGCGGTGGCGGTGGGGTCGAGGAGGAGGAGGTGGCCGGCGGCGGGGACGACGAAGGCGAAGAAGGGGAGGTGAGGGGAGAGGAGGAGGTGGGAGTGGAGGAACGGGGAGGAGAAGAGGAGGTGGTAGAAGCGGCGGCAGGCGGCGCGGAGGCGGAGGAACGACGGCGTCGGGAGGCACGCCAGGACGCGGTCCACCAGCGGCTGCGGCAGCCGGCGCCACACGCGCGGGTCCATGTCGTCCGCTGCCGAGGCGGACGACGTCGACGACGGCAGAGGCGGCAGCCGGCGAGGGTTCATCATGGTCGTCGTCGTCGGCGCGCGGCGTTGTCAGCTGCAGCTGCGTGAGCTGAAAATTTTCAAGGGTGAAGTGGAGTGGAGTGAGGCAGCTGTGAAGTGGCAGCTGCGAGCAAATGATAGTGAAACTGTGGTACTAGCTTGTACTCGAGATGCCAAGGGATTAATTCATGTGAGGCTAGCCATGCCAAAGCTAACGGTATGCATATATGAGAATTCATGATTAAATTTGAGAATCGCAATCTAAGCAAAGCAACAGTTATATAAATGGATGATGGATATCGATGGACTGTGTGTTCTTGCGTAATTAAATTTGAGAGGGGAAAGGATTGGATATGGAGTAGAGTAGCAGTTGTTGACATGTTGTTGTTGTCTGGGTAGCGCAACGCCGGTTTTGGTTTGTCTCAGCTCTGATCTGTTATTCTATGCATGCATTTTTATTTTTATTTTTATTTTTTGCACACGGCAGTGGTTGATTTTAAACAATTTGTTGGACAGTGTTCATCATTTCCTCAAAAAATATCTTCGGATTTTTCTTTAAAATTCCTTTGAAAGTGTTGGACAATGTTCCAAAGGAGCCCACAAAGGAATTTTGAAGGATTTTTTCCTATATATATCTAGTGTGTTTTGGAACAAAGGATATGAACATGACAATTTTCTATGGACTGTTATCCTATGCATCACTTCCATTGGAAATTTTTTTTACTATATATGAGCTCAAATCTTATTTTAGTGCTCCTTTGGGACAGGTTTGTAAGAAATTTGAAGGAACTCAATCCTAAAGGAAAATTTTTATACATGGTCCTATGAATCAAAGGAATGTCCATCCGAAAATCCTACCAAATTCCTTGGATTGGTTCAAAGTATAGGAATTTTGACATGAGGTACAACCTATTGGAAAAATATCATTTGTGTCTTTCACTCTTATGAACTGATTCCTGCGTGTCTCCTGCGCTCCATCTAAACGGATTCATGCAGTTTTCCTGCATAGGATTTGAAGTGGTAGGGGTACTCCAAACTTGTATTTTTTTTCTATTCCTGTGTTTTTATGATCATTCATGCGTTTTTATGATCCTGTGTTTGGTAAGGCCAACGCATCTTCTCTCTGCCCCCCCCCCCCCCTCCATTAAAGGCTCTTTTGAAACAAAGGGTTTTTAAAGGAAAGTTGTAGGATTGAAATACTATTGAAAATTTTCCTAGCTAGGGAGACATATGGTTTGAATGATTTGGTTAGAAAATTTTCATAGGATTCCTTTCAAAAAAATTTTCATAGGAATCCTTTCTTTCCTCCACTTTTTGAAGGATTTCAAACATAAGCTCAAACCTCATGGTTTTGATTTCCTTTCAGAAGCTCAATGCATATCCCTAAGTTTTTTCAACATTTGTGTTTCAAAAGAACACTAAATCCCTAGTATATCCAGTACAACTTCATGTATTTTGAAATTCTGCGTGATTTGTCCATACATAAAAGGCCCCTTTGAATCGCAGGGTTAAGAAAAACGGAGGAATAGTAAAAACACATGATTCTAACAGGAATGCAAATGTAAAATAGTGGATTGCAAAACACAAGAAAAACATAAAAATAATTATTTGATTAGACCACAAGAAAAAATCAGGAATTATATTAGATGAGAGAGATAAACTCAAAGGAAATTTTTCAAGAAGTTGAAGCTCTTGCTATGTTTTCTCCTAAATCCACATGCAATGAGCCATTCCATAGAAATTTCATAGGATCTGAAAAGCTTTAATTCTTTGTATCAAAGGGCCAAATAGAAAAAAATCATATAGGATTTAAATCCTATGAAATTTCTATATAAATCAAATAAGAAGCCTAAATGCTCTATTTTTTTCTATTCTTAATTACGTTCTTCGAATGATGCGTTCCAACATGAATTTTTTTACTTTTTAGACCTTTTATTTTTAAATTTTATTAACATGTATTTCAAAAAAATATTTTTAAAAACTGAACCTTTTGGCCATGCCAACGTTGTTTGGTCAGGCTAGCCATAGTGGCGTAGCAAGGGGCTAGCGTGGCAAGCCAGCACTGCAAGGCGTGGACAAAAGATTTAGATTTGAAAAATATTTTTTTGGAGAGGTTTATTAATAAAATTTAAAAGTAAAAAATTCTAAAAAAATATAAAAAAATTCTTCCAACGGAGCCCTTACCTGTAGTCGGCTGTAGCGTAATCTTACAACTACTAATATACGCGAGTACGTCTGCAATGGATATTGCTATAGTTTTCTCACTGTATAAATTCGTGGCTGGATTTGTTTTACACTGTGTGATGTGTTGCTTGGGACTCTGGCTAGTAGTGCATCGCGAGTAGTAGAGATAAATTAATACTCTGCAGTAATATCTTCTGTGGCGTTGTCTCTTTGATGCGAAAATTTTTGTTTGCGTACATGGAGGACAACCACAGTAGTACTCCTACTCCAGTGCAGTACTAGGGCTAAGCTATAGCTAGTGCACTTGGTATCGTAGCTACACGAATTGACTTGAAGTCGCCAACTCGAAACTTATCATCAGCCTTTCTCTTCCAAAAAGCTGTAGTATCTCTCTCACACACAAACACATAAAAAGAGAGAGAAGGAACACACACAGAGATAAGAGAAACACACATCATATTTCTCTTCAGCTCATTCATCGATTATTAAAACAGATTATTTACATTACATTGTCAAAAAAATACATTTTCTTAAAAAAATATCTTGTGCTACATTATTTAGACTACTTATTTCAAATTATTTAAGTTTAAATTTTAAAATATTTGATTTACCTCTATAATCAAGTAGATAATCCACGACTAAAATCGACTTAGTAATCTAAGAGCTCATGGGACAGCTTACGACTACAATAAGCTTACGACTACAATAAGCAGTTGGTTGGTTGTTAGCTAGCTTCTAATTTATTTTTAAGATTCTACAAGTTACAATTATAAATTTTCAAAATCTAGAAAAAACTAAATTATTTGAAAAAAAATTGACTCTGGAAGAAACTACTGCTGCTAACAACTTCTGTAAACAAAGGCCTGGTTTAGTTCCCAACTTTTTCTTCAAACTTCCAATTTTTCCATCACATCAAAACTTTCCTATACACAAACTTCTAACTTTTTCATCACATCGTTCCAATTTCAATTAAACTTCTAATTTTAACGTGTACTAGACCCAAAATCAAAGAGAGCCGAAGGAAGAGAGAGGAGACAGAGTGAATGAGATTACGAGAGAGTTTGGCCTTCACACCAAACTTTCCCCCAACTTCTAACTTTCCATCACAACTAAAACTTTTCTATACATATAAACTTTCAACTTTTTTTCCAAACTACCAATTTTCCTCAAACTTTTTTCCAATTTCAGAAACTAAACACAGCCAAACTTTGTGTGTGTGTGTGTTGCTAGAGGCCAAAAGTTGATGGCAAAACCATGTCTGCACTCTGCACCTGCCTATCAGAATTCAGAAAGCATGCATCATCCAGTTTGTCTCTTACCACTTCCACTCTCGTGTCACTGTCCCTTGTGCTAAGCTAGCCCTAGAAAGCAGGCAGAGATCCCCAGCTACTACTACTACTACGCGTCTACGCCCTAGCTCAGCTCATGCTCCCTGCATTTTCGCGTTTGCTCTGCTACTGCTACTCCACTTCCATTTTTGCACAGTGCTATCCCTTTCTGAAATGCTTCTTCCTACATTCGCTCATCAATCGTTTAGAGAGATCATAGATCGACCGATCGATTGGTGACGGGATGATCAATCTGTTTCTCCTCCTGATGAGTAACACGATAGCAGGCAAATCGATAGATCGATCTAGCTAGCTGTCAGGTGAGTGTAGGAGAGAAATATTCAAGGCTCTGCACGCAGGTCGATCGATCAGTTCAGCTGTGATGAATATGAAGCAACCGGCATAGGGGTATACACCAAACAACTCTCAAGTTCTCGACATGCTCCGGTCACATTTTATACTCTTATCTTCTACTCGGTCCTAAAATAAACGCAGCAATAAATTTTCGTAAAAGTCAATATTGTAAGATAAATTATGATAAAAAATTTCAAAATAAAATTTTAAATTTTAACGACGACTTATTATTAGTAGCGGCCCAAAACCATAGGCTTTTGATGAAGAGACACAGGGTTTCCCAAATCGTTTTGGGTAAGTGTCACATCCAGAAATTCCCGAATAGAATTCCAAGCAGAATGTACATTAAAACCCCCCGTCCAGGACCGGCCGAGGTACACAAACGATAAAGTTGACATACAGATTCACGTCTTACAAACATTATAAAAGTCTTACATAAATACAGCGGAAAATTAATGGATAACTAGAGCTAAGCCTTGACTTGGACTGCAGCGGGAACACCACTCCACAGGCATCCTCGACGGTACGGACGAAGCCTACAACTCGGAAAAGCCACCATCTGACGCATACTCAAACTCTGGGGGGGGGGGGGGGGGAATAGAGCAAGACTGAGTACAACCACCGTACTCAGCAAGTCATACCGGAACAGGGGGTGTGATGTAGGATATAACCAAAGGATAGGTAGAGCGGTTCATTTGCATAAAGCGAGCATTTATAAACAGTAGTTGAAAGCAGTAAAACAGTTGTATTAATTAATCAACATCCACCATCCACTGTCCAACGCTACACCACGTTGCAACAGGCCCAACCATCCACCTGAACTAATCAATTCCATCAGACTAAACTAGGGTGAGACTAATCTCGGTGAATCTGGTTGACCGCCCATAACCGCGGGCACGGCTACTCGAATAGTTTTACTCTGATCAGAGGTGTACAACTGTACCTACAAGACACAGCCCCACGACACGTTACCGTGCACCGACATGCCACCATGACATACCGGAATAAGGCCGTGACAGGACCTTTCGCATAACCCCCCTCTAGCCAAGCACACCACACCTCAGGTTTCACCCCCGTCCCCAGCGGGCAATGGGCAGTCCCCTCTCATGTCGAGGTGAATCCGGAAGTGACAGAGGCCGTCGCAGGGCCCACCCCGCTCCATCATGCCCACCCTTGCCTGGATGCGTCAGCTAGAGGAAAGCTACACTACAAGCCCAGCCGTTGCCCACGCTGGCTTATGGTAAGTACGAGGAATTCTTCCAGAGTTTCCCGCGAACCGGTCCTTAATCGCCATGGGCACTACCATCAAAACCATGCACCCACAACCCACCATTTAATATATTTTAATTAACCAACACCGGAGCGGTGGCACTAACCAACATCATTACTAAAATTTGATATCTATGCATTAATGTTGTCCCCCATTGTGTGCTAGTTGAACTAAGCATGGCTAAGCACTTCCTAATCCAACATCTAATCATGTTACAACCCCAAGCTAACAAAGGAGCAAGGTACAAAAATGGCATGGCTGTAACAGTAGGCAAACATCCCATAGTAACATTATAAAACAATGCAGTATTTAAGGGAAAAACGATAGAGCATTTGTAATATAGGTTCAATATGTTCAAGTGACAAGCATGACTTGCCTTGCTCTGTTGCTGGAGGAACCTCGGCGACTATCGCAAAGTACACCGGAGCGTCAGGAGAGCCGGAATCTAAGCGACATACAAAACAAACCATACAAACAGGCTATAAGACTACTGAAACAGAGAACAAAACCATTTTTAATGGGTTCTTTGCATTTTTCTTGATTTACTGAGACTTGAATTGGCTTAAAAGGAGCACGGATGAATTAGATATGAATTTTAGAAGATTCACTAAGTTTCTACTATAAACAGAAAAATCCTTCATTGATTTATTGCACAATTATTAGCCCTGGAGACATCATCAGAGAGAGAGAGGGCGGCGCCGACATGCGGGCCCCACATGGCAGTGGCTCCGGGCGCTGGTCCATGGTGGATCGGGTCCATGGACTGGGGAGTGGGCGGCGCACCACGAGGTGCACACGTGGCGCCAACGTGGCGCACACGTGGCGGCCACGCGAGCGGCGGGATTGGATGGCCCCGATCCACTCGGGGTGGATCGGACGGCGGAGGGAGCGGCACGCGGCCGGCGTGCACGGGCCCGGCTCAAGCCGGCCCAGTGCCCATGGAGCGGCGGCGCGGCTCGACGCAGCAGCGGTGCAAGGCGCGACCGGCGGCGACCGGCCGGCGGCGAAGAGGCGGCGCAGGCGGCGCGAGCGGCGGCTGAGCGGCTAGGCGGCGGTGCGGCGGCTAAGCGGCGCGGGAGAGAGAGAGGAAGGGGAGGAGGGACCTCACCGACGATGATTGACGACGGCGAGCGATGGAGGGCGATGACGGCAGCGGGACGAGCTCCGGGATCACCTAAGGAAACAAAAGGGAGGAGTTAGAGAGGGAGAGAGACCACAGATGGCTAGGGCGCCGGCCGAAGGCGTCGGCCATGGCGAAGCTCACCGGCGTGCGGTGCGAACGGGGTTCCTACGGCGGAAATCGGCGGCGGAGAGGCGAACGGCGTGGCCCTCGAGCTCGCGAACCCGATGGCGGCGATGGCACGGCTCGGCGCAGCGGCTAGCGGCGACCGGAGCGGCGGCGGTGGTGGCGGAGAGGCGGGCGACGGCGCTAGGACGGAAGAGGGCACGAGGGAGCTCGACGAAATGGTGAAAAAGAGAGAGGGAGGGGCGGTGCTGGTTTATATAGGCTCGAGGGGATCGATCGTGGCCGAGATAGCCGCGATTTCGCCGGCGGAGTCGGGAGAGGTGGGGAGGAGAGAGAGGCGGGATTCGATTTAGCTGTCTCGAGCGTGGGCGCGGGCGGGGAAGTGGGGCGGTAGTTGCGGGGTGTGCGGGAGAGGGCCGGCAAGGCAGGCAACGTGGGCGCAGACGCGCGGAAGAGGCGGGAGCGATGGTTGCGGCGTGGTGGCGTCGGCCGGAGGTGGGAGACAGGCCCGACAGGTGGGGCCCACCTGTCGGTGACCCTAGGGGAGGAGGGGCGTGGGCGGCCGGCTACCGGGCCTTGGCCTTCGGCCAGTCCAGCGGGGAGGTGGAGGGGAAGAGAATGGCCGACGGCCTATTCGAAAAGAAAAAAAAGAGGAAAAAGAAAAAGAAAAGGAAAATGAAAGAAATGAATTCCCAGGGATTAAATAATTGCTCGTGCTCAATTTTAATTGGTTAAAATTATTTCTAGAGCTCTGAAAATTCCACTAAAAATCTTGTTAGCATATTTCGACATGTAGAACTCAAGAAAAATCCCACATGTCCTTTCCGATTATTATTTGCATTAATTCCTTTAGGGTTTCTCTCTTGCTTTTACACCGATATTTTCTCAAGGTTATTTATAAATTAAATTTAGGCTTGGGAGAAGAATTTCGGGGTGTGACAAACCTACCCCCCTTAAACGGAATCTCGACCCCAAGATTCGGAAGAGCTGGCGAATAGGTGCGGATGGGCGGCCTTCAACTCATCTTCCCTTTCCCAGGTTGCTTCTTCCTCTGAGTGGTGGCTCCACTGAACCCTGCAGAACCTGGTGACCTTGTTTCTAGTCCTCCTTTCACTCGTCTCAAGGATGCGAACTGACTTCTCTACATAAGTCAGATCTTCTTGAATGTCAATGTGCTCCGAATCGGCTTGTTCTTCGGGTACCCTCAAGCACTTCTTTAACTGGGACACATGGAACCCGTCATGGATACCAGCCATGTTGGATGGAAGTTCTAGCTGATATGCAATTCTCCTCTCCGTTCTAAGATTTTGTATGATCCCACGAAGCGTGGTGCCAACTTGCCTTTTGTCTGGAAGTGGTGTACTCCCCGGAGTGGAGTGACACAGAGGTACACATAATCCCCTACTTCAAAAGTGAGCTCCCTTCGGCGGTTGTCTGCGTAGCTCTTCTGTCGAGATTGTGCAATTCTCAGCCTCTCTCTGACGGTTCCGACTTTCTCCTCTGCTTCTGTTAGCACTTCTGTTCCTAACCGTTGACGTTCGCCTGTTTGATCCCAAAAGAGAGGTGTGCGGCACTTCCGGACATACAATGCTTCGAATGGTGCCATTTGTAGACTGGCTTGATAGCTGTTGTTGTAAGAGAATTCAGCATAAGGCAGACTTTTATCCCAAGCTCCGCCAAAATCGAGCGCACAGGCTCGCAGCATATCCTCCAAGATCTGATTGACCCTCTCGGTCTAGCCATCTGTTTGCGGGTGGTAGGCTGTGCTGAAATTCAAACGGGTCCCCAATTCTTCCTACAGCTTCTGCCAAAATTTTGAGGTAAACTGACTCCCTCGATCAGATACAATCTTCTTGGGTACTCCATGCAGACACATGATCCTTGCTAAGTACAGCTCTGCCAATTTCTTTCCCATATACGTGGTATGCACTGGAATGAAATGAGCAACTTTGGTGAGTCGATCCACGACTACCCAGATTGAATCGTGGCCAGATGTTGTCCTGGGCAGACCTGTTATGAAATCCATTCCAATCTCTTCCCATTTCCATTCCGGGATTTGAAGAGGTTGTAACAATCCTGCAGGCCTCTGGTGTTCTGCTTTGACTCGCTGACAAACATCGCAGAGTGCGACGAATTCGGCTATTTCTCTTCTCATACTGGCCCACCAAAATTTTTCTTTGAGATCATGGTACATCTTGGTACTACCTGGATGGATGGAGTATTGAGTCTGATGGGCCTCGGTGGGTATCAGGTCTTTCAATTCTTTGTCTTCGGGTACGCACAATCTTTCTCCCAACCAGATTGTGCCATGTTCATCTTCGTGGAAATCCTGGGCTTTTCCGACCCTCATATACTTTTTCAGCTCTGCTATTTCAGGATCATTAAGCTGGGCTGCTCTGACTTGATCCACACGAGTAGGTCGTGCCTCTAGGGCAGCCACGTACCCGTGTTCTACCATCCCCAAGTTGAGATGTTCAAACTCCTGTTGCAATTCCTTACACATGCTTTCGGTGCACAAAGCATTGCAGTAGCTTTTCCTGCTTAAGGCATCTGCCACCACATTGGCTTTGCCTGGATGGTAGTGAATGCTTATGTCATAATCTTTGATTAACTCCAACCATTTTCGTTGTCGGAGATTCAAATCAGGTTGGGTGAAGATATATTTCAAGCTCTTGTGATCCTTATAGACTTCGCAGCGGTTGCCAATCAGGTAATGCCTCCAGATTTTCAAAGCGTGAACCACCGCTGCCAATTCCAGGTCATGTGTTGGATAGTTTCCATTATGTGGGCGCAACTGCCTCAAGGCATAATCGACCACTCTGCCCTCTTGCATTAGAACACATCCAAGCCCGTGGTGGGACGCGTCGCAATAAACTTGGAAGTCTTTTGTCTGGTCGGGCAGAATTAGAACTGGAGCAGACACTAATTTCTTCTTGAGCTCCTCAAAACCCTTATCACACTCGGCTGTCCATTTGAATTTTTCGTCTTTCTTAAGCAACTGAGTCATAGGTCTGGCGATCCTGGAGAAGTTTTCAATGAACCGACGGTAATAACCCGCGAATCCAAGGAAACTCCGAATCTATGACACTGTCTTAGGTGGGGTCCACTTGGTAACTGACTCCACATTTGATGGATCAACTGCCACACCCTGAGCTGTAATGACGTGACCCAAGAATTTGACCTCTGATAACCAAAAGTCGCATTTGCTGAACTTGGCATAAAGCTGGTGCTCCTGCAACTTCTCGAGTACCAGACGAAGATGTTGCTCATGCTCTTCTTCCGATTTGGAATAGATAAGAATGTCATCAATGAATACCACAACAAACTTATCCAGAAATTCCATGAACACTTTGTTCATCAGGTTCATGAAGAATGCAGGTGCATTGGTGAGTCCAAAAGACATAACCGTGCACTCATACAACCCATATCGAGTGGTGAAGGCTGTCTTGGGAATAACCTCTTCCCGAATTCTCACTCGATATCTTAGAAAACACCTTGGCTCCTTTCAGCTGATCAAACAGAACATCAATCTGTTGCAAAGGATATTTTGTTCTTGATTGTAACCTCATTGAATGCGCGATAATCGACACACATTCTCTTTGTCTTGTCCTTCTGCTCCACAAAAATGACCAGAGCACCCCAAGGTGAAGTACTCGGTCGAATGTACCCTTTCTGCAGCTGCTCATCAACCTGCTTCTTGACCTCTGCTAGCTCGTTGGCTGCCATTCTGTACGGTCTCTTGTAAATTGGGGCAGTCCCCGGTGCCAAATCAATCCGGAATTCGTTCTCTCTCTTGGATGGCATGGTAGTGAGGTCCTCGGGGAACACTTCTGGATACTCGCAGACGATGGGAATATCTTCCAATTTCCTCGAACTCTTCTCCTCAGTGACCACCGGAATCCCCACCTCAATCTGATTCAAGGAGACTCCCTGCTTTGGTGAGACTGGAGATTTGTACACTAATGTTTCTCCCTTCTCATTGGTCAAGGTGACTGTGCGATTCGCACAATCAATGACACCCTTGAACTTGGTCAGCCAATGCATCCCAAGAATGACATCAAGGTCTTTGGATTCGAGAAGGATGAGGTTGGCTAAAAATGGTGATCTTTGGATTTCTATTGTTACCGAAGGGCTGAATTGAACTGAGGTGGAGCTATTCCCGGGGGTATGAACCCGCATTGGTGTACTAAGTTCTTCTCTTATTAACCCATGTACCCCAACAAACTTCTTTGAAATAAATGAATGCATTGCACCAGAATCAAAAAGTACTGTAGCGGGAACTGAGTTGACAGGAAACGTACCCAGTACGACCTTTGGTGCTGCTTGCGCCTCTTCAGCTGATGCATGGTTAACTCGAGCCTGGACAAACTTGGGTCCAGCGCGCCTGGGCTTCGGGCACTTGTCGGCGAAGTGACCGGACTCACCATAGTTGAAGCAGGCTCCTGGCTTGCCTTCGGTGTCCTTCTTTGGGGGAGCGGGTGCAGCTTGCTGAACTGGCACCATTGGCGGGCGTGGGGCTGTGCCGCGGTTGTGCTGACCTTGGCCATGATGACTGCCACTGCTACCGGGGTGGAAGTTGCTTGGGTTGTAAGGGCGATGCTGTCGAACAATCATGGTGGTAGGCCCACCCTGCTGTCCGGGAGTGAAGCGCGGTCGCTGGTGGCTTCCTTGGTTGGACCGGAACTAAGCTGCCTTTCTCTTCCTGTCCATTTTGTTTCGTTGATCCTCCTGACGGATTGCCTTGTCAACCAGCTTCTCAAAGTCGGCGTAGTCTCCAGAGATCAACTGGTTGGTCAGCTCGTCATCCAGGCCGGCTAGGAACTTCTCCTGCTTCTCTGCGTCAGTGCGAACATCCTCCGGTGCATATCGCGCTAGGCGATTGAACTCATGCAGGTACTCAGTCACTGTCCTGTTGCCCTGGTGGAGTGCCCGGAATTCCCTCTTCTTCTGTGCCACAACCCCGTCTGGCACCTGCGCCTTCCTGAAGCTGCGACAGAACTCCGCCCAAGTGACTTCTATGCCTGGTGGGCGGGTAGCCATGTGGTTGTCCCACCAAGCTGATGCATGACCCTGGAGCTGGTGCGTGGCGAAGGCGACTTTCTCCTGATCATTGCACTGCAGAAGATTGAGCTTCTTTTCTATGGCATGAAGCCAGTCATTTGCCTCCATAGGGTTGGTGGTGCTGGAGAAGGTGGGTGGCCTGACGCGTAGAAACTCTGGCAGCGTAGACTGAGGGGGAGGGGGACCAAACTACTGCTGCTGCTGCTCAGCCTGCTGCTGCATCCTCTGGTGCATCTGCTGGTGCTGCTGCTGCATCTGCTGCATCATGGCCGCCATCATCTGGGTCTGATGGGCCATTACTTGTGCAAGCGTCGGGTTCTCGGGGAGCGGTGGCGGACCATTGCCAGAAGCGCTGTTGGGATATCCACCGTCCGTGCGTTCTTCGCCGTTGCTGCCCTCACCTGCTGCACGACTGCCATTCCTGGTGTTGACCATCTGAAGGGAGAGCAGACGGAGGGGATGGAAAAGAAGAAAAACAGATGCTCAGGAACTAAGCTTTATTATATAGGAATTTAAACTGCAATTGTTCTGATCTGAATTAAAACACTTAAAACAGCAAACAAATCCTTATTAAGACAGCCATATCATAGGAACATGATATCGACCGTCGACTGACCCACAAGCGAACAGACCTAAACACACAAACTAACAGACAATTACTAAGCAAGACGATAAGCTAAGGGAAAATGAGCCTAATGCTCGGAACGGGTCCTGCGGTCGGTGAAGTCGAAAGCGTCCTCCTGCTCGTCGCCGGGTCCCTCTGAGCGGCTCCTGGAGTACTCAGGCTGATAGGTGCCGCCGCTACCTGCCTCCGAGCTGGAACTGCCAATGACCACACGACCACCACTGGGAGAAGCTGGCAGCCATCCTCCACTACCACCTGCTAGACCCCTGAAGACCGAAGCTGGCGCGAAAGTGAAGACGAACTCCGGCGTGGGGGCTGAAGATGCTGCGGGAGATGGGGTTGAAGGTGGAATTGGAGCTGGCACCGGAGCTGCGGGCGGTGCTGGAGGTGGAGGTGGCGACAGGTTCCTGGGCGCAAGCTGGATGCGCACTGGAGCTGTGGTCGACTTCCTTGGCATGGTGCGGATGCGGGCTCCCCCTGGCGGTGGAGGTCCCTGAAGCCTGGCGACCTCCTTCTTGAGTCGAGCGTTCTCATCCTGCAGATCCGCGATCCTCACAAGCTTCTGGTCGTTGAGACTCTTGGTCGCCTTGTGGAGCATGGCGTGCAACTTGTCGTAGCTCCCCATCACGTCACTCATGTGGTCGAAGGTGACGTCGTTCTCTCCCCACTCTGACTTGAAGGTGCTGCTGTTGGAACTGGAACCGCGGCGAGGGTGGAAACGGTAGGCGGTGGTGTTCAGGACGCCGTCATGCAGCTCCCTCAGATGAGCCATTATCTTGAGGGCGGCCTCCTCACAAGCATGCTCAAATGTGCCCCCACAAGCTGTCACCTCCATGTTGGGCAGGTAGGTGGTATGCCGTGAATCTCCAAGCGGACCTGATGCGGGAACTCGCCACTGAGGGGGTGGATGCTGGTGTACTGCGGCTCCCTTGGAAAACCGATCACAAACGCCATGCGGGACAACTCTGCAATGAAACTTCCCATAGTCTGACCTTGGTGCGTGAGGGGACAGTCGGCCATCTATAGAAGACAAAGGATGGAGAATCAATGCATGCTCAAATCCAATTATAAAATAAACGATAACGGACTCAAATAAAATAAGCGAACGAGGGCGGAATTTTGTGCATAGATCATTTTTGCATGAGAGCAAACAAATAAGACTAACTTACATAGCGGTAGAATAATGAGAAATTAGATACATACTAATAATAACAATAACAATAGGAACATAAATAACTTGCAACCCATAGGACCTAATGCATTCCTCCCATCAAATCCCGACTGACTGGCAAATAAGTCTCAAATAATTTTACTAAAACCCTAGACCGACCTAATTTGCCAAATCTCACTTGAACGAGCGATGAAGATTTTTCCATGAACCAAAGGAACAAATCCCAATTTCCCCGGAAAAGATCCAATTGCAAAGAATATGTGCAATGAAAAGGATTTAGAGGGCTCTTAAGTTTTCCATTTGGCTTGTCCTACGGTCAACCTGGCTCTGATACCAACTTGTCACGCCCAGAAATTCTCGAATAGAATTCCAAGCAGAATGTGCATTAAAACCCCCCGTCCAGGACCGGCCGGGGTACACAAACGACAAAGTTGACATACAGATCCACGTCTTACAAACATTATAAAAGTCTTACATAAATGCAGCGGAAAATTAACGGATAACTGGAGCTAAACCTTGACTTGGACTGCAGCAGGAACACCACTTCACAGGCATCCTCAACGGCACGGACGAAGCCTACTACTCGGAAAAGCCACCATCTGACGCATACTCAAACTCTGGGGGGGGGGGAATAGAGCAAGACTGAGTACAACCACCGTACTCAGCAAGTCATACCGGAACAAGGGGTGTGATGTAGGATATAACCAAAGAATAGGTAGAGCGGTTCATTTGCATAAAGCGAGCATTTATAAACAGTAGTTGAAAGCAGTAAAACAGTTGTATTAATTAATCAACATCCACCATCCACTGTCCAACGCTACACCACGTTGCAACAGGCCCAACCATCCACCTGAACTAATCAATTCCATCAGACTAAACTAGGGTGAGACTAATCACGGTGAATCTGGTTGATCGCCCATAACCGCGGGCACGGCTACTCGAATAGTTTTACTCTGATCAGAGGTGTACAACTGTACCTACAAGACACAGCCCCACGACACGTTACCGTGCACCGACATGCCACCATGACATACCGGAATGAGGCCGTGACAGGACCTTTCGCATAACCCCCCTCTAGCCAAGCACACCACACCTCAGGTTTCACCCCCATCCCCAGCGGGCAATGGGCAGTCCCCTCTCGTACCCAGGTGAATCCGGAAGCGACAGAGGCCGTCGCAGGGCCCACCCCGCTCCATCACGCCCACCCTTGCCTGGATGCGTCAGCTAGAGGAAAGCTACACTACAAGCCCAGCCGTTGCCCACGCTGGCTTATGGTAAGTACGAGGAATTCTTCCAGGGTTTCCTGCGAACCGGTCCTTAATTGCCATGGGCACTACCATCAAAACCATGCACCCACAGCCCACCATTTAATATATTTTAATTAACCGACACCGGAGCGGTGGCACTAACCAACATCATTACTAAAATTTGGTATCTATGCATTAATGTTGTCCCCCATTGTGTGCTAGTTGAACTAAGCATGGCTAAGCACTTCCTAATCCAACATCTAATCATGTTACAACCCCAAGCTAACAAAGGAGCAAGGTACAAAAATGGCATGGCTGTAACAGTAGGCAAACATCCCATAGTAACATTATAAAACAATGTATTTAAGGGAAAAACGATAGAGCATTTGTAATATAGGTTCAATATGTTCAAGTGACAAGTATGACTTGCCTTGCTCTGCTGCTGGAGGAACCTCGGCGACTATCTCAAAGTACACCGGAGCGTCAGGAGAGCCGGAATCTAAGTGACATACAAAACAAACCATACAAACAGGCTATAAGACTACTGAAACAGAGAACAAAACCATTTTTAATGGATTCTTTGCATTTTTCTTGATTTACTAAGACTTGAATGGGCCTAAAAGGAGCACGGATGAATTAGATATGAATTTTAGAAGATTCAGTGCGTTTTTACTATAAACAGAAAAATTCTTAATTGATTTATTGCACAATTATTAGCCCTGGTGACATCATCACAGAGAGAGGGCAGCGCCGACATGCGGGCCCCACATGGCAGTGGCTCCGGGCGTTGGTCCATGGTGGATCGGGTCCATGGACCGGGGAGTGGGCGGCGCACCACGAGGAGCACACGTGGCGCCGACGTGGCGCACACGTGGCAGCCACATGGCAGCCATGCGTGCGGCAGGATTGGATGGCCCCGATCCACTCGGGGTGGATCGGACGGCGGAGGGGGCAGCACGCGGCCGGCGCGCACGGGCCCGGCTCAAGCCGGCCCGGCGCCCATGGCGCGCGGCGCCGCGGCTCGACGCAACGGCGGCGCAAGGCGGCGACTGGGGGCGACCGGCCGGCGGCGGAGGGCAGCGGCGAAGAGGCGGCACGGACGGCGGCTGAGCGGCTAGGCGGCGGCACGGCGGCTAAGCGGCACGGGAGAGAGAGAGAGAGGAAGGGGAGGAGGGACCTCACCGACGACGATTGACGACGGCGAGCGACGGAGGGCGATGACGGCAGCGGGATGAGCTCCGGGATCACCTAAGGAAACAAAAGGGAGGAGTTAGAGAGGGAAAGAGAGACCACGGATGGCTAGGGCGTCGGCCATGGCGAAGCTCACCGGCGTGCGGTGCGAACGTGGTTCCTGCGGCGGAAATCGGCGGCGGAGAGGCGGACGGCGTGGCCCTCCGGCTCGCGAACCCGACGGTGGCGATGGCGCGGCTCGGCGCAGCGGCTAGCGGCGACCGGAGCGGCGGCGTATAGGCGGGCGACGGCGCTAGGACGGAAGAGGGCACGAGGGAGCTCGGCAAAATGGTGAAAAAGAGAGGGAAGGGCGGTGGTGGTTTATATAGGCTCAAGGGGATCGATCGTGGCCGAGATAGCCGCGATTTCGCCGACGGAGTGGGGAGAGGTGGGAAGGAGAGAGAGGCGGGATTCGAAAATCGAATCCTGGCCGTCTCGAGCGCGGGCGGGGAAGTGGGGCGGTGGTTGCGGGGTGTGCGGGAGAGGGCCAGCAAGGTGGGCAACGTGGGCGCGGACGCGCGGAAGAGGCGGTTGCGGCGTGGTGGCGTCGGCCGGAGGTGGGAGACAGGCCCGACAGGTGGGGCCCACCTGTCGGTGACCCTAGGGGAGGAGGGGCGTGGGCGGCTGGCTACTGGGTCTTGGCCTTCGGCCGGCCCAGCAGGGAGGGGGAGGAGAAGAGAATGGGCCAGCGGCCCATTCGAAAAGAAAAAAAAAAGAGGAAAAAGAAAGAAATGAATTCCCATGGATTAAATAATTGCTCGTGCTCAATTTTAATTGGTTAAAATTATTTCTAGAGCTCTGAAAATTCCACTAAAAATCTTGTCAGCATATTTCGACATGTAGAACTCAAGAAAAATCCCACATGTCCTTTCCGATTATTATTTGCATTAATTCCTTTAGGGTTTCTCTCTTGCTTTTACACCCGATATTTTCTCAAGGTTATTTATAAATTAAATTTAGGCTTCGGAGAAGAACTTCGGGGTGTGATAGTAGGGTTTCCGTTACCCCATAGTTTGGAGGTTATCGCGGTAACTGGTGCGGTTACCGTGAAAACTGTATGTTTACCGTGAGATATACCGCGGTTTAAAAAACTGAAAAGGTCACCACACAGTTTTGTAAACACTGGTGACACACCACCTGGAACAATCAACCCCCGAGTTCTTTGAAAGATTCACCACGGTGAAATACAATGAATAACTAATGCCTTCAAAAGAGTTATCAACTTACTCCCTCAGTCTTATAATACAGAGAGTTTTAGAGTTGGACACAATTATTAAGAAAATAGATATAATTAAATAGGAGGGGTTATGAGTAGTTGAGAAGTAGAGGTATATAGAAAAAGTGAATAGTGGAGGGTTGTGATTGATTGGGAAGGGAATGTTGATGGATAACTTATTATATTTTGAGACAAATCCTACTAAGTGCTAAAAGTTGCTGTATTTTGGCACGGATAGAGTCCCATGTACTCCCTCCGTCACATAATATAAGGTATTTTGAGTTTTTACTTGCACTGTTTGACCACTATTCTTATTCAAAAAATTTGTGCAAATATAAAAAACGAAAAGTTGTGCTTAAAGTACTTTGGATAATAAAATAAGTAAAAAAAACTAATAATTCTAAAAAAATTAATAAGACAAGTGGTCAAACAATACAATCAAAAACTCAAAATCCAGACGGAGGGAGTATATACAACTGATGTGCGATGGATTTTGATTCTGTAATGTCGTCTAAAATATTGGATGATGATTTAGAAGTGTATATGTAGTACGATGATGTTAAGGTGGGACCAACCTAATTAAGATGGAACCCACACTTTTAAAAGAAAATCGTTTTTTTCTCTCTCCCTTCGTCTCTTCTTTTCTCTTGGTCAGTGAGAGAAGGGAGTTATTTTTCATTTTTTAATGCCTTGAGGGCAGGCTATAATCATATGGACACCCGTATCTAGAAACCACTCTATGACCCTAACAATATACAAGAGCAGGTACAATAGCAGGCTATAAGCCAGTTATAACCATATATCGAGAAAAAAAAGAAAAGAGAGAAGAAAGCGAGCTACAGATTTGTGGCCAGTTAGACTCTAAAATATTATGTGTGTATGACAGGTGGGACCGAATATTAATGATGTAGTATATTTTTATAATTAACTATTGTATAAATAAGCTATAAGATTAACTATAGATAATTTAGAGCTAGCTGTTGGCTATACTATTAAACTTGCTCTAAGGTATATTTTGATATCATAATACCCCCCACCCATGTTCTCACATCGTGGCCGGGTGTCCTAATAACTCAACATAATCAGTTATAATATGTTGTTTTTAAGCTGGATTACACATACTAGATAAGTTTGTGTATCATAACAAGCTAGCCGATTATAAGTTCGGAAACTAAGTTATTACACCAAGTTTATATAATCAATATATGTAATTACTTCTTTTTTAATACAATGAAAGCTTTTGTCAAACTCAACTGATTAAATAATTATAAACATGATATAACAGTACCATTTGTGTATTATCTGGAAGTCCCCAATCGTTTAACAAGAGCAGGGTTGGCACAAAGCTGTGGTAGCGGTACACAGAGTAGTAGTATAGTGCACACCATCTTGCTTCTCGATCTAACGATATCTACCGTGCGCGTCGTCTGTACGTCGTACTTATAATTACGGAGTATAGCTAGCTCGATCGATCTACTGGCCAAACTTCAATTTTTTTTTCGCTCTCTCTCTTTCAAATCGCGTCCAAAATTAAATCTTCCAAGTCACTTCACCTTTATTAAGTTTATACGTACAAGCATGCATCGATCGATCTGCATCTCTATACTAGTACGAACTACTCGTAGCGTACGAGGCTGTATGCTGCAGCAATACATTCGCATTCATATACACAACAGGAAGCTACTACTCCCTCCGTCCTATAATATAAAGAGATTTTAAGTTTTTACTTGCACTGTTTGACCACTCGTCTTATTCAAAAAATTTTAGAATTATTTTTTTTGATTTACGTTATTATCCAAAGTATTTAAGTCGTAACTTTTCGTTTTTTATATTTGCACAATTTTTTGAATAAGACGAGTGATCAAACAATACAAACAAAAACTTAAAATCCCTTATATTATGGGAAGTAGGGAGTAAGTAGTTAGCTAGTACAAGTACTGATCTCTACACGTAGTATGTCAGCGAATACTTGTACTTGTACTGTACTGTACGACGTGCCTCGATTTCCAGCCAGGTGCATGATACGTGTAGGGTACAGTAACCGTACAGTGTATCTTTTGCTTTGCTCCGTTGCCACGGCAGAAAATTTAATCTTCCACGAGTCCGGCGGCCATGCATGTAACAAGTATAAGTCCTTTCTTGGTTCCAAAATAAGTTTATTTCTTACTAATCCTACGTACATCTACCAATAAAATTTAAAAAAATTAAAAATATCCTCATTTTATTAAATGTTTAATACAATTACTCATACTTTATCTACTCCCAATATATTTATCTTCTACTTTTATAAACTTTGGTATAATGATTACTTAAAAGGTATTTTAGGATATACAAAAGGAGCTTAAAAATAAATTTATTATGGGATGGACCGATGGAGGGAGTATATTTGCATTGGTAGGAGGAGAGAAACCTTTATTTGGTTATTACAAAAGAAGGGGAATCTTTTTTTTTTGGGTCACATGGTTGTATGATTTGGGTCTGTGTATTGTTGTATGTTAGTCCTTCGTGCCATCCTTCTTGCCTTGACTATAGTAGTGTAGGAGTACAATTACCCTCACAGGCAGCTTACAGTCCCAGCAGCTGTGTGGCCTCTTCTATGGATGCATGCAGAACCTTCCTACTAGCATTGCATGCATGGAACCATAAGGACATGAAAAATGGAGGCATCAGTGACAGTGACAATTAAGTTGAGGTCACGGGTCTAAAATCTGAGCTGGTTCACTGCTGGAAAAGTGATCTTTGTTCGAATGATAAAAATCACATTAGTTCCGGTTCGAATAGGAATCGAGACTAAAGAAGACCTTTAGCTTTGGTTCAAAAGCCCAACGACACTTATATAAATCAACCGGGACTAAAAATCATTTTTAGTCCCGGTTTAAAAAATGTCAGGCCCCTCACTATCTTTAGTCCCGGCTGGTGTCATCAACCGACCAACCGGGACTAAAGATCGACGCGCTGTATATAATCCCTCGCACTTATCCTCTCCTCATTTTTTCCTCCTCTCTCCTCTCTCTCTCTCTCTTCCCTCTCCCTTATCCTCTCCTTTTCGTGCAGTAGTAGCAAGGAGCGAATGAGCGAGCAAGCCGGCGAGCGGGTGGCGGCAGCGCCCTCCCCTCCCGCTAGATCTGGTGGGACGGTAGGCGGTAGGCAGTAGGTGGCGGCGCACGAGGAGGCGACGGGTGGCAGCAGCGCCCTCCCCTCCGCCGGATCCGGTGGGAGGGGAGGTGGCTGGCTACGGCGGCCTGTGTAGCGGTGGAGCGACGGCGCGAGCGTGATTGCTGGCACCATGTGGGGCGACGGACTTGGAGGCGTGCAGCATTTGTGATGTCTATGAATTTGTTCATTTGTGATGTCTGCGAATTTGTTCATTTTGTGGATCTGTGAAATTGTGATGTGAATTTGATCATTCTGTGGATCTGTGAGTTTGTGATGTCAATTTGAGTATGTTCATTCGATCTGTGAATTTGTGGATGGTTTTATGATGTTTTTGTGAATGTGGATGATTTTGTTGTTGAGTTCGGTTCGAAATCAATATGCAAGTAGCAAAAATAACAATTAAAAAAAGAAAAAAAAACATTTATTAGTCCCGGTTATTTCAACCAGGACTAAAGATGGGGCAGCTTTAGTTCTGGATTGGGCGTCCCGGTTTGCAATCCAGGACTAAAGGAGGTTGCAAACTGGGACTAAAGATGATTCCCCCAGCAGTGGTTTTTGCATATAATACAACATGGTTTTTTTTTTCATTCATTTTAGCCCCTGATGCTTTCTATTTCACTCATATTTTATTCATTTTACATAAAAATATAAAATTGTATACTAAACATATCCTAAAACCGAGAAAATAATATAAAAAATCCTCATCCATCTCCTCTCCCCTCCTAGTTGCGGTGTTTCTCACTCTCTCTCCCCCATAGCCTGTCCTCAAAGAACCGGTGAAGACCTCTCCTTCCATGCGCCGATGGCGTTGTACTCTCCTCCCCTGTCGTGGCACCCTCGGACCCTCCTCGCCGCTATCCCTTATTCCTTGTTGCAGAATTGGTGAGGAGCTCAGCACACCCTCTCTTTGCTGCCATCTCTTTCACGAGTTAATGGAGAAGAAGCTCTATGACGACATGTGGGAACGAGGGAGGAGCTAGGTGGTGGTGGCAAGCTCAACCTCGGCAGAGATTGGGATCCGACATCGACGGTGCGTCTGGTAGATCAAGTCAGCCCCTCTTCTCCTCCCTCATCGGCGAGCAAAGATTGAACAGCAATCTCAATGGTGCAGATCAAGGCGGCGCCACCTGGCAATGAGCAAATCAAGGTGAGCAGCATCCGCAGATGTAGTGATGAACTCGACGGTGTCCGTGGTGGTAGTGTCCTCTTCTCTTCCTTCCCACCGCACTTGTTATCTTCTTCAACCTCATCCATCGCACCACCACCTTTTGTCAAATCTAGCCTAGTTAACACGCAGGGGCATGCGTCACGAGGCCACGGCCTTGCCCAAGATGTAACGACTCGTGATCCGTACTTCGAGCGTGGTTGCCTCAGCCCTGCAACTCAACCGTGCCCTCTATGGGGCACGATTGCAACCAAACTGGTGAGCCGCCTGGCTCCAATGGGGCCTAGCGAAGCCACTCGCCACATCCCTGCCTTGTACACACGCCATAATAGGATTAATTACTAGAGACCATGTAAAATGGAAAACAAAATAATACTCTGTTTGTTTCACATTATAAATCATTTTACATAATAAGTCATTTTAGTTATGTCTAAAGTCAAATATCTCCCGAGTATATAGTAAGAAGAAAATCGGACAAATGCCATGCATTGACAAACTAAGTGTTTTATTCCAAAAAAAAATACCATCGACGAATGTAACTTTCAAGAAATACCATCGCATGAATCAATTTTTCCTAGAAATGTTATCATTGTTAGGGTTCCGTTGTTTTCTTTCCGTTAAAATGTAATAGGATTAACAAAATTGAATGGATGAAATCCTAACTATGATGATATTTGTAGTGGATTTAATAAAACTGTTGATGTTTATAGATATTTAGTTTTGTCTATTAAACTCGGTTAAAATTAGAGGTCGAAGTTTGATTCAGGACAAAACTTTAATGTTGTAATTGAGGGAGTAGTATACTAACCAGCTACAGAGAGAGAGTGTGTGTGTGTATATATATAGACACACACACTAGTTCATATCACTAGTACTCTCGATGTGTGCTATCTAATAATCTTATTATCATTTACTACTACTACTACTATTTCGTATTAGTGTATACTCGTATTACCCACTGCCATGACAAAGCCGGTATTTCACTTCTTTTATCCGTTCGGCTAGCAAACTTGGGCCTCGTGCCATCCAACCTTAGCCCCGTCCGCTCCTTCCTCCCGGCCCAATACGGTTCACTGCCATGTGGGCCCCAACAACCTCCGGCCCACACGTTAGTTGGCGTTTCGGATCTCGACGCGGCTGCTTCACGTACACCTCGCAGGCCGTAAAAGGAATCAGCTACGTACGGCCCATACTATTTGGGCCGGAACGGGACTACTCCCTCCATTCCAAATTGATATACATATAGTTTTTTTAGTTTATTCCTAAATGATCTACATATTATGTTCATTTCTATTCGTTATTTATGTATTGGAGTAAATGTATATTGATGCATGCATCCATGCACACAAGTATTTATAACCCACATGCAATATCTTGATTTGCTATTGGCTAGGAAATAGTAGGAATGGTGCATGCATCGAGTTTGTTGCTAGAGTAAATATAGTATGAGAGAGTTATTAGCTTTTCTTGGTCTCGTTGTAACTATGAAATATGTAGATCAATTTAGAATAGAGGGAGTACGATCTACGTGACGCTCATATATATTGGGCCGGAGCGGCACTCGGAACCTTTTTGGGCCTATATATATTTGGTTGGGCCGGAACGGGATTGATGGCAAACTTACGTTCTATATCTGTTGGGCCAACTCGTCAGTTACAGTATTGATGGCGTGATGCAGCACGATTCTCACTCAAAAATAACGAAAAAACATTAAAAAAGATAAAATTATTATTTTTCTCTGAGAATGGTACTTTTTATCTAGCATCTACATCCAATCAAATATATGCAGCCTCCCAATTGTAAACTTAGCCTTTCAAATAATGCAATCTGAAATTCGATTCTATGGAGAGTTAAACTTAAGAACTTAGAGTAACTGCAACCATAAAATATAAAATAAAGATAAGCAGAACCGAACGTCTCAACGAATTGAATTCAATTTTATTTCTTGACAAATGTAACAAGCAAATCCATATTTACAATTTGTAGGCTACTAGGCACACACCTACCAAAAGAATCGCCGCCGTCGTCGTCACGATTCCGCCGCCGTCGCCGCCGCAGCATCCACCGCGTTCTGGTCAATGAAGTTGACCAGAGCGAGGCCGGCGGCCCAGACGTCGTCGTCCATCACGGACTCCTCCGGCGAGTGGCTCACGCCGCCGCGGCACCGCACGAACAGCATCCCCACCTTCGTCAGCCTCGCCATCGCCATCGCGTCGTGCCCCGCTCCGCTCATCAGCACCGGCGTCTCGCCGCCGGCCCGGCGCACGCCCGCCGCCATCGACGAGATCGTCGACCGCGTCGCGCGCTCCAGCCGCGACGTCAGCTCCGCGTCGCACGGCGTCGCC
Organism: Oryza meridionalis; assembly: GCA_000338895.3. Taxonomy (NCBI): domain Eukaryota; kingdom Viridiplantae; phylum Streptophyta; class Magnoliopsida; order Poales; family Poaceae; genus Oryza; species Oryza meridionalis. The sequence goes on from CM002529.2 coordinate 27,895,768, forward strand.
GCCGCCGCGTGCTGCAAAAAAACAAACACCAACCAATCCGCAGTTTTAACACCAGACCACCTGCAAAACAAAAAAAACATCGCGAAATCACAAGCGAAATGCTTCGGTTTCTTGGCACCTTCTGCTCGACGGCGCAGTCGACCAATCTGTCGTCGCATCTCTGAAGAACAAGCCTCGAGAAGCTGGTGACGATCGTCTCCCTCACCTTGTCGTCCATGGCGCGTATGTCCACCGTGAAGTTCACCTGCATAAGATCACCAAACTCCAAAAGCTTCAGCAGAGCCAGCTTAGCTTACCTGGAAGCATCATCACCAGCAATGATCAAGCTGAATTATACATTACATTACCTGGCCTGGTATGACGTTGCTGGCGCTGGGCCATGTCAGGAGCTCGCCGACGGTGCAGACGAGTCCGGCGAGGGATTCCTCAGTGAAGCAGCCGCATTCCTCATCGTAGGTGAGGAACTTGTTGGGTTCTTTGCAGAGCGTCTCCAGTGTCAGGACGAGCTCTGCAGCTGCAACCATCGGATCACGGCGCAATTTCATTGGAACCGTGCCAGCATGCCCTTGAGAACCATTTATAATTACCTAAAGAAACCAGAAAGTTGCTAAGCAATGGCAGTTGAAAGCAAGCCCAGCTTGTTTGATCGATTATATTTTGGCCAGCACCTACTAATCTGTTACTGTGGGCATCGAGATTGAAAACTAGTTTAATTAGTTTTTGTAGTGTAAGGAAGCACTGCTCATGCTAAAATCACACTGAGATTAACGGATTTGGATAATTCAGAACAATATCAAACATCAACCTTGGTGATAGTCAGCTAAGCTGGTTATCACTGTTTATTAAAGAAAGCTCATGCTATAACATTTTACTTGATTTGCAAGTACCAACTCTACGCTGGTGCAGTCTTTCAAAATAGTTTGTTAAACGAGAATCTTGTGAAGTACTAATAAAGTTCTTCAGTTGTCACTGATTAATAGTACCTGACCTCAGCGTTGACTTCGAGCACTGACATTCTTTGCTAAAGAATGACCAGCAATATAATTGCTTACTTGATTGTTTACTAGGTCCTGGTCATTTTAAAGAGCATGCCAATTGTTTGGAAAAGTTGGTCTAAATTTAGTATGCAATGCTACCTGGTCATCTTTTAGTTTTGTTTTCAGAAACAAGTCATATTTTTGTTTTGGCTCACATATATAGTTCTATAAGTGTCACCGCTTACTCTTGACCAAAAAAAGTATTAACTAGAAAGTGATTGCACCTTTAATCGCGTCTGTCCTGCAATTCCTTTTACAACACCAAGCGGATAATGAAGGGCTTCCAGGACAGGCCCTTGTTCAATGTGAACCTAACCAAAATAGTAATGAAAAAGAATGGTAAATGCTAAATTTCTTATATCTGTTATACACCTAGATTAAAATAATACAGTCTTGTATACCTCGACATAACTCCCGACAGACTCCGGGCTGTACCTTACTTCACCAAGAGCATTAGCAGTGCCCTCAAGAGAATTCAGCTTTAGGACATCTTGAACTGTCGTGCCACTGAAGAAGTTGAATGCAAAATATATACTGAATCAGCAAACAATTTCAAAATACAGTTCGGTTGATTTATGCGAAAAAAGACAACCTCTTGTCAGATACTTGTAAAATTGATTCAGGTAGTGTACCAGCTACAGCGGCGCTTCCCAGAAAAGTTGTTTGGAATCTAACACCCTCCTCATCGCTGAATGCAATCACCTGAGGTTTACCAGGCAACTGTGAGGCCCAACAGCTTTATGAATTATAGATATCAGAATAAGGTATAGGTTCTTCTCTACATAAGCAGGGAAACAGCCAACTGAGTAAAGAGACATTATATAATGGATTCATCCTGGATTAAATATGTCTATATCTGTAGTCTTTCTGATAATCTATTGTGATAGCAGCCCATTCACGTTCTTTGAAACCTACTATGCTAATTTAAATCAACACGAGATCGATGATGTGGATGACACATACTAAGATACTAGTAAAATACACAAGACAGAGACAAGTTATGTGCAGATAAATGTCTTATTTGTAGGACACATGTGACTCATCATGCAACTAGTAAGGAGTAGAATAGCGACTAATGTAACCCAATACATATATTCTTATGAAAGAAACAAACTATGATGATAAAGTAGTAACATCACTAGCACACTGATGAAAACATTTTATCTAGGGTAATTAATTTTTATCTAACCTCTACTGGTCTAGTAAGTCTCTGAAGTCTCCCAGTAACTTTCAAAACCTTCAAAGCAGAGATTGCAGAGATAATACCCAAAGCTCCGTCATACATGCCAGCATCAATAACAGTGTCCTGTTTTCCCCCCAAAAAAAAACAAGATTTATTTTTTTTATCAGTGATTTTATTTAACTAGAAGATGTGCGACAGTATGAAAAGATATTTCTATTTCTCACCATGTGAGATCCGATCAACAAGGCCTCCTTGGTTGAGTTGGTCGGTTCAAATCGACCATGAATATTCCCCATTTGATCAATCCACCTTAATATAAGGCATATATTGGTCAGCAAAGGTCAAAGTTTGAGAAAATGACTGCAGTATAAACAAGAGAAGAAAAATCTACGTGGTAAGTCCGGCATCTTTCATCCAGCTGATAATGACAGCAGAGGCTCTGATTGAGGCAGGACTCAAAAATGTCCTCTCAAGGTAACCTTCCCCATCAGATATCTGATTCACACAAAACGACGCCGTGTTAGGACTGCATGGCTAAACTGTTAGGTAATAGAGTAAAAATAAGGTGCAGCACGGATCTTTGAAACCAGGATTTTGTTCAGTTTATATATATTTAATATTTCAACTGGAGAACGTAAAAATTGAGCAACCTTCATAGCGTAAGGTCATCTCACCCGAATACAGGAGATGGATATGATTCTTTGGAATGACCAATAAACATAACTAATAGAGAAAAGGAACAAAAGCCTTACAAAAGTTTGATGCTTTAACGCCTAGTAAAATGAAATTCACCCCAAAAAAGAAGAGATGAGAAGCCTAGAATATATTTGCAATCCTTTTGCATAATTTTCGAGTGGCCTGCAGCCAGCTGTCTTGATATGGTCTGTACTGGTAAGTTATACAAAATGAAATTGTATTCTCTCCGAGGAAAGAGTGAAATTGTATTCTCTCCGAGGAAAGAGTGAAATTGTATCCTAAAAATGAAATTTACACTGTTCATCTGATGAACAAAGAAGTGTACACACATGAACCCCACAGATATTTTTTTAAACCTATATATGGTCATTTGGGTGTCAATAGCTGTCCACATATAACACCTAGAATTAATTTATATTTCCAATTATGAAGCTATCTGAATTAGCAACAAACAGAGGTAGCAGCATGCAGGAGCCCAAACAATCTATACAATCCGGACGAGATTCCCCTTAAAAAGTGGATCAAAGAACTGAATATTCCAACGACATGAAGAACCTGACCTTGCCAAGTTCTTTGAGCCTGAGCACCGTCTCATCCCTGAGGATCTCCCTGTAGAGCCCATCTCCTCCCAGCTCCAATCCATCTAACAATCAGACACCACAAAAAAACATCCATCACAAACAAAGAAACAAAATCAGAAAGAAGAAGCAATTTCTGATAGATGGCAATGAAGTGGATGATCCAAGAACCAAGACCCACCCAAGATTGGGAGGAGGAAGAGGGCGTAGGCGGAGAGGATTAGGAGGTGGATGGATGGGTGGCGCCTGGGGTAGGAGAGGAGAGCCATGGCCACTTTTGTGTTGTGCTTGTGTGTGTGTGGCCTCTCTGGCTCTTCCCTTCCCACAGCGGGTGTGGCTGTGGCTCATGGCGGCTGCTTTTATAGCACCCTCAATTTCCCACGAGAGCCCTTGAAGCCTTCAGCTGTCGCGTGGGTCCGATGAACCTGAACATACTCCGGGCACATCTACTGGAGCTAAAGCTTAGCCAAACAGTTTCAGCTCCACCAAAAATAGAAGCGAAGCTAGGTAAAGCTCTCTCATAAAGAAACTAAAGAAGTGGAGCTAGGTTTAGACAGCTCCACAACTCCACTCCATACCTAACTTCTGAAGTTAAATTTAGGAGTTAAAGTTATACCAAACAGGTCCTCATCCGTCTTATAATATAAGAATAAGCAATCAGCTGACACGTGGGTCCGATGAACCTTGAATATACTCATCCGTTTCAAAATATAAGAACCTATAATCGAATAGGATATTTTTTAGTACTACGAATTCGGAATGACAGTCTGTTTATATTCGTAATACATAACATATCCTATATGAGAATGATAATGGCACGATATCTTTAGAGGCAGAGGATCTCAATTCATATATGAGCCTCTTGCCAAATCTGCTTCTGTAAAACCTTCCCAATAATTACTCTCTTCGTGAAATAAGTCCAATATAAAATATGATACATTTAGTACCTATTCAGATTCTAATAATTGTGTAACATTTCGTATCTTTTAGTGACACGAAAGGAGGAGAGTATGCATGGTATGAACGGAGCCAGATTTGAGAGCAATGGTGAAAGCAAGGAAAATTATAGAAAAAGGAAAAGAAAAGAAAAGAAAAGGAGCGAACTGAACGGATTCCGTTTGGCAACACACAGTGCCCTTGCATCACGGAAGTGCCCTGAGCTGACGACCTTTCTGGACAGACCGTCTGCGCCGTCGATGCAGGACACGTGTACGGGCGGATGATGCGGCTGGCTGACCATGCAGGTGCAATGCATTGCGCACACACGGGACAAAACTCGAAAAGTAGAAGAGATCCACACAAGTCGATCGTAGGTAGGAGTGGCGCGCAGAGAATCTGGTGGTGGTCGCAAAACGGTGGCCGTCGCTATCCAGCCGAACAGAATCTGGAATCCAGCGAGTCCCCCAACAACAACGACAAACCCAGCAAGCGACCTACCCAAGTTGTAGCTCCCGTAACGTCACTGACAAGCGGGCCCACGAGGATGGTGTGGGGCCGGTCCACGGGTGGACGCCGTGGTGCATGCAACTAGCTTATCTTATGCCCCGTTTAGTTGTCGAACAGAAAAATTTGGATATATGCACGGAGTATTAAATATAATAAAAAAACTAATTATACAGATTACGTGTAAATTGCGAGATGAATCTTTTAAGTTTAATTACACCATAATTTGATAATGTGGTGCTTCAATAAATTCGTCTCGCAGTTTACAGAAGGAATATATAATATATTTTATTATTATACTATGTTTAATATTTTAGCGTGTCCGTATATTTAATGCCACACGAAAAAAAAACTTTTTCACAAAGTGATCGAGGGAGAGATGGACGTGTTGGGGTTGGATTCTGCCGCTCAAGTGCAGCCTGGTGCGTGAGGAGACCCAAAAAGCGGCTTTAACGGTGTGCGGCTAAACCGTTAGCTTATTTGTAGTTTAGAATAAATTGTAAATTTATTTATTTTGATTTATTGGTGTGTTTAAGTGTTAGTTACTTGTGCCAAATATTCAGATCAATAGGTTGAGTGTGACGGGCCAAGAGCTTTAGGCTGAATCTGAGGACGGCTAAGAATGGACGAACCCACAAGTTTCTCTGCTCGATCGACCACCACTCGCATGTATATATGGTCATGATCTCACACTCATATAAAGTAGAATGAACCGATAGGATATACATAGCACGTATACTAAACTAGACTATTATATATGTACTCAAATTATGGAGTCAGCTTGAAGACACGCCTACAACTAAGTCATGTCATCTTTCCCTGGTTCTATATGTAAAATCCAAGCTTTTTTCTCTCAAAAAATTGTATAGAATTTGCATGAAGCTTGTATCCTAGGCCTCCACCAGAAGTAATACATCATGAATCTAGATGTGTATCTTAATATCTACAAGCTATTTAGGGTGTCTTTAGCCGCTGCGGCATCTCTTACAATCAATTTAATCATAAAGAAATTAAAATCCAGGAAATTCACTATAAGTCAGAAGATGTTTTTTTTTCCAATTTTTCTAGATTTCTACCATCTGAATTCCCATTAGTTGATTCTCATAATCTAAAATTACTTAAACAGTCCCTAGTCCCATCAACCATAACATGCTAAGGCCTTATTTGTAACGAAGTAAAATTTTTGCGGAGAAAATAAATGGCTCCAATAAAAGTGTTGTTACCACATTTGAAAAGGTGGCACTTTTAACTTTATGCTCAATTTACACTTAATTACCAATATTTGGCGGGGGGACAAATGTTGATTTCACGAAAATCAGCCAATGATAGCGATCGATCGTTTAGTTAATTAATAAGCACCAGTGGTGTGATGTGGAACCATATGCCATCAATTTCAAAACTTAATTTGGCGTTCACAAGTATCACTTGAATCTTGTTCTTCACAAATATATACAGTACTACTTAGACATGTGCATTTTTAATATAATTTTATTGATGTAGGGTTTTTTGCCGTTGATTTTTGTCACATTAAATGCACGATAAAAAGGCACGTGAAATGCTTGAGAATAGTTTTGTATATGCATCTTTCACCTAATAAACAAAACGATACTCCCTTCGTTTCATATTATAAGTTATTTTGACTTTGGTCAAAGTCAAACTACTTCAAATTTAACTAACAAATATAGTATATTTACAATACCAAATTATTTTTTTAAATCGATAATTAAATATATTTTTATAATAAATTTGTCTTGGATTAAAAATATTACTGCTTTTTCCTATAAATTTGGTCAAACTTGAAGCGATTTAACTTTAACTAAATTCAAAACGACTTGTAACCTAAAACAGATGGAGTACTTCCTCTATAAAAAAAACTCAACCTAAGACAACAAATATGGACAAAGGATAGTCCAGATTCATAGTCCTAAGAGTGGTCACATCCTCTCTTTTTTTTTTACGGAGGGAGTACTTGAATAACAATCAAACTATTGCTCTCTTTTTTCCGCCCCTTCGTTCTTTAATATAAGGGATTTTGACTTTTTGTTTACACTGTTTAACCATTCATCTTATTCAAGAACTTTTAGAATTATTATTTTTTTCGACTTACTTTATTATCAAAAGTACTTTAAATATAACTTTTCGTTTTGTATATTTATATAAATTTTTTAAATAAGATGAGTGGTCAAACAGTGCCAGTAAAATATCAAATTCTAATTCTTTTGTATTAGGAGACGGAGGGAGTACTAGTTTGTGCAGAGCATGAAACGCGCTGGTTGGACGTACGTGGCGTCAGATGGGCACCTGACAGCCCTCACGAGTGTGGATGATGGATTAATGCATTAGCTCTGAATTCTGATGATCTGCTGCTTACATATGCAAAATCCGGCCGCATATTTATAATCAAATCTGGTTCTTTACATTTATTCTCTTCATTGTTTATCTTTTCCAAAAAGAACCATTTGCATGCCATCACTAAAATCCATGAGTGCTGTGTTGATTGAACATATCCTCCAAAAGATAAATACGTTATTTATGCAACGTGGCCGGAAGGAATCAATGTTATGTTACAATATTTGTTGATAATTATTGGTCCCAAGATAGTCGAAGGAGATGATTTGATACGTACCTGGCTAGCTAATATAACATTGTTAAATAAAAATGATTGCTTTATTCGATTGAGGCATAAAAATAACCAATGTTCACTCAATCTTATGATATAGTAATGTTCACTACGATCATGCGCCGCAAGGCAATATTATAGAAGACGAAGGTGCCACTAAAAATCATCAAAATGTTTATGTGGTTCTTTCATAAGAAGTAATTAATTTTTTAACAAATGATAACCTTGCAAAGAGGAACTAGGGGGCGATAAGCAAAATTGTTTTCTAATGTGCAAGAGACAATTCAATACCATTTCTTTGAATGTCACATAGATCGATTTGCTTGACTTGGCAATGTATCTTATTTGCTTTCAAACGTCCTCCCCACAGTGCCAAAAATATAATTGTGAATTGACTTATGGGGGATGTCCAGGTCAAGAAAATTGGCTTTATTCGAAGCCAATGCATAATATTGGTCAAGTAATTAATCTTTTATCAAAGGATAACCTTGCAAAAGGGGATTAAGGGGTGATAAGCAAAATTGTTTTCTAATGTGCAAGAGACAATTCAATACCATTTCTTTGAATGTCATATTGAGCAATTTGCTTGGCGATGCATCTTATTTGCTTTGAAAAGTCGTCCTCTCCATGGTGCAAAATATATAATTGTGAATTGACTTGTGGCAAAAATATAATTGCGAATTGACTTGTGGGGGATGTCCAGGTCAAGAAAACTAGTTCCATTTGAAGCTGGTGCATAATATTGGTAAATTAATTGGTATTACTAAAATGATAAAGTTTTTATAATAGAAAATAGGCTACATGCAGGTTATCTTCAGGTCTCTCATCTGGCTTCACACTTATCTTTGATGCTAGCACAAAAATAGTAAGATACTATACACTGTGGTGCTATACTTTTGTAGGTTGTAGCCTTTTATTTCGTTTTGGATAGCATAGTACCTATATAATTAATTACTAAAATATATTCTATTTATCTTAACTTTCAATGCAACATGTCCAATCACTCTATATAATTATTTTAATTTATTGGTTGTTTCTCTGTCGATAGAGTCCGAAAATGTAAACCATTTTTATTATCTTAAAAACAATAAGTGCTATGCTGATTGAAGTTTTTTCGATGAATGGTTAAAGTGATAATGATGATAATCGATACGTTTTGTGTAAGAATCTCTGACTATTAGCCGCAAAAGGTGAGATTATTATGCTTCCACGCAAGAATTGCACTGTATAATGGAGCAAAATTAAGTCCTAACTAGGCAAGTTAGTACAATAATGCATGGCCAATGGTTAAGAATGCACCGTACCTAGTGATCGATGACACGATCGATCGTAAATGTGACCTTTTCATGTCTGCATTAGCTGAACCACGTTTTTTTTTTTGGTATATTCAGTGCTATCATGATCAGAGAACATTACAAATGGTTTGTCTTTTGCAGCACCGAGTCACCGATGGCCCATACCCCCATAGTACCGATGATGTGACGTGGCATTTCTCTTGCCCTTTTGACACTATCGTGTGCCTTTTATCATGAGTTCATGACACTATCATCGAATCATAGCGAAAATTAAAAATCGCCTACAACTTTCTTCTCTGTATGTGTTGTTTACAGTTTGCTTGTGTCTTCTTCATCACCAATAGCCACTAGTCAATACTGACATACTCTCTCCGTCCAAAAAAAGATAAACCCTGGTTTCCGTGTCCAACGTTTGACTGTCCATTTTACATGAAATTTTTTTATAATTAGTATTTTTATTGTTGTTAGATGATAAAACATGATTAATACTTTATGTGTGACTTATCTTTTTAATTTTTTTTATAATTTTTTTAAATAAGACGAACGGTCAAACGTTGAACACGAAAACTTAGGTTTGTTTTTTTTTGGACGGAGAGAGTAGAAACTTCTTAAAGTCTCAATGAAAAGCACTATGACAAGTGGCCAGCATTGTCCGATACTGATGACGTGACATATATGTGACATTTCTCTTTGCTATGTGCTCACGAGCTCAGGCAGGGCAGCTAGCAAGCCAGGCACTAGTCCAAGTCCAGAGAAGAACTTTGGACTAGGATGTTAATCCCTCGATGGAATTAGTGTTCAGGGATTAGTCCATTAATTTGATCTCCTGAATTCTTCATTTTGTTTAAAGTTCACCTTTCAACTTTAAAATCGTGTATCGACACCTCCTTAGCTTTTTAATACCATTTACTTTACCCTGCTTAGGCCAAACCAAGGCGGATTTCACCTGCATGATGTTGATGTGGCTATCCAATAAGAAAAATCCTAAAAAAAATAATTATAGAGTCCACTTGCCATTGACCACCATCTTGCTTTCTCTCTCCCTTCTCTTCTCCATTTCTCTCCCTATTCCATCTATGCATTGATTACTGATGCCGAGTGTGGACTTCTTTTAAAGACGTTGCCATCAGTATCCTCTCTGAACCTCCAAGGAAACCCGATGGACGCACCACCGCCGCTTGGGCTCATACTCGATTCGAGCCGATAGCGGTGGTGGCAATGACTTCGGTGGGCGTCGAACTATCAGTGTGGTGGAGGATGGCGTGAGCTACGCTAGTGACCATCCCCTCGACTCCAGCGCTCTTCGCCGCCCTCCTCTATGCCAAGGGTGTCACTGCTCTGTCGAGCTCTAGCACCGCCTTCTCTGCTTGGCTGACCGCCGCTCTCAAACTTGACAAGGTGGTTAAGCTTAGGGGTGCAAAGCTCGGTGGAGGGGATAAATGCGAGCTTAGTGAATGAAGCGGATGCGGTGCTCCGGCTGGCCTCTGCAGGGATCGTGAAGGAGGAAGTAGAGACAGAGCTTGAGCTCAATCTCTTATACCGAATTCCACGCACCATCTTGAGTGATTAGTGCGCCACGTGGCTACCGATTCCAGGGTTTAATTTGCACACGCATCCATTGGATTAGGAACCAACGGTAGATATGGTGAAGCCTTGCAAAGAAATAGTCGTCCCTTCACCGACTATTCGCGGGCCGTCTCCAGCGTGCTGCTCTGCATCAGTGCCGTCCCTTGTCGATCCGTTTGGAGCCTCCCTTGCCGCACATCTGCACCAGAGCCACCCCTCGCCTGTAAGTATGGGTGGGCATATTTAGACCGAACCGAAGAAGTGAACCAAAAAGACCGAGACCAACACTGAGAAATTCGGTTATCTGTTCGGTCCCAGCCCTCGAAAGACCGAATTATTTCGGTCATTTCGGTTATTGGGCTCGGTTAACCAAAATGACTGAAATTTTAGCCCAATAGGCCTAGGAAACCCAATAAGCCCACTAAAACAAACCCTAAAAATGATACAACCCTACCATTGCCGCACTCCCATCGCACTTGGCCTCCGCCTGACTGCCTCCACCACGCCGCCGCCGCCGCCATCGTCCTCCACCGCGCCGCTGCCGCCTCCGCCCTCCACCGCGTTGGCGACGCCTCCGTCCTCCATCGCGCTAGCGCCGCCTCTATCAAATTTTTTCATTCCAAACTTACTCCTGAAAAATTTCGGTAAGACCGAGACCGAGACTGAATTTGCTGATCCTGAGATTTTTTTTTGATGAAATTTGGTCCTGAGTTTTCAAAGACCGAACTGACCGAAAAACCGAAAACCGAAACCGAATTTTTCGGTAAAACCGAATGCCCACCCCTACCTGTAAGATGCCACCTCCTTCCACAATCGTCGTTGCTGAGGCGCCAGCCAATGCGGCCACCCTGCGCGTGCGCCGGCCAGCCGGCTCTTCGCCCACTGCCCGCCCCTTCCCTGCGTCGTCAACCGCGTCCTACTCCTACTATGCTGCCGGGCGTGCCGCGGTGGTTGGCCCCACTGCTGGCCTCCGCTCGAGGCCGTGAAGGCCGCGCTTATCGGTCGTGGCCATGGCCAGCGGTGGTGAGCAAGCTACAGTGCACTGTTTGTTCCATTTATTTCCCTAAACGTGTGATTGCTGTTTTGTAGTGCGAACTGTGCATTCATGGTGTTCGATGAAATGACCAAGAAAGAAAATATTTCGTTCTTTCTTAGAGTTGCATTTGATAGCACAGTTAGGACTATTTTGTTGGATAGTGTATTAATTGCTCTATTGCTACTACTACTTCTGGAGAAATCCAGGAGAAACACACAACTTGGAATTGCAGAATTTGATGCTGTCATATGAAACTCTTGTATGGATTATTAATCAGTTAAGTTATGTATTACTGATTTCATCTTAGTAGCAATCGAATTATACATGAGTTAGATCTATTAGTATATACACAATTAGCATAATCTGGAACAGAAATATTAATGTGCTCAAAGAACATAATCAGGAATAGTTCTTGACAAAACTCAAGTTTGATTTTTTTTTCCTGAATACCCTTTCTAATAACACTTATAATCATCCTGCATTGATACATAGTTTTTTTCTTTGGTCTCAATCCTGCACAATAGTTTCTTTCAAGAATACTTCTCCTCTTGACAAAAGAAAATGATCTATAAAACTGGCGCCATTTACTGACATTTGCATCATAATTGGTTAGTGCCCTAATTGCAAGTGTTCTATTCAAGGGAATGTCCTGAGTATTACTTGAGAAATTCTGAAGTTGCGATCGATTGCAACTGTTCATAATGACCACATTCTTAAGTTAATACATCATGAGCTTGTTATATTTCTTTCCACATTCTCTGTATATTTCTTTCCACATTCTCTGTATCTGAATATGCATTTTTGCAATTATCTGACAAATATATAAAGAATATAATATTTTCTGAGGAGATATCTTTTTTCTGAATATCGCTCCCTCATCCTATTTGTTCTGTTGGGTGGATGTTATCACTTTGATGGGTCTATCAACGGGTTGTTCCATTATCATTTGAATGCACCCATAATAAGAACTAACAATTGAGGAACAACAATTTTCCTTAAAAACTAAGGAATGTTGTTTCAAGCTTTTGTTGTTGTGCCACTAGCCCACCAGGACAATCTGGCTTAACTTATGTCTCTTGCTCTTGATCTCCTTCTATCAGTCAGTCTAGGTCCAACTAATTTGTGTTCACCTCCTGACATTTCTAGGGATATGTAAGATATTGAAGATGGAAATTGCTACCGCCTACAAGGTGCTCGAAATTATGACCTCTGGCATTTAAAATGTGTGAAAGACTGTGGTTCTAAACTTTATTTTTGTTTTCCGTGTAACTACATTGTTGTGTTTATTCATTGTGCCATAGCTAGAAGCTAGACTGAAACAACTATGGTAGTATCAGGCTTTTTTTTTTATCTTAGTGAATTCATGAAAATATATTTATCTATAGTTCTATCCAGTTTTCGATGATCGTTCTTCAAGGGTTTTTTTTAGCAGAAGTGCCATGGAAGCTAATTTAGCTAAACTTGTTGCATAAGTTAATAACACCATTGAATCTTTCATTTGCCAACCTTTTATAGACCTGAATTTTGGAAACTAATTAGAAAGTAGACACGAGCTATAATGAGCGCGTCACTTGGCGTGCTAATTTTCTAGTGTATGTTGGATGTAGCGTTTGTTCTGATATGTAGTTGATTTCTATTGCCTTCATCTGAGGAAAATTCGTTCAAACTGATGCCTGATATATGATGAGCTGTAGGTGCTTTGAGATGATTTTGTATGCGCCTTGTTAGCTTTCCTCATGACAATGCTTTAGGCTGTGTTTAGTTCTAGGGGTGTAAAATTTTGGCAAGTCACATCAGATATATGGACACATATTTGGAGTATTAAACGTAGTCTAATAACAAAAATAATTATAGAATCCACATGTAAACCGCGAGACGAATTTATTAAGCCTAATTAAACTATCATTAGCAAATGTTTACTGTAGCACCATATTATCAAATCATGGCGCAATTAGGTTTAAAAGATTCGTCTCGCAATTTACACGCAATCCGTATAATTAATTATTTTTTCGTTTATATTTAGTACTCTATACATGTGTCCAAACATTCGATATGATAGGGTATAAAATTTTTGCTAGGGAACTAAACAGGCGCATTGTATCCAAACATTGCAGATAGAATCTTGAACCCATGCTACTTTTGAGCCGGATTTCAGATACATTAAGAAAGTCTCCAATCGACAATACAAGGCATGGCGGTCTTCTCCGTGGGTTGTGAAATCTGGTGATGGACTGATGCGTAACAGTGGCAGCCATCACGTGTCCAATACTTTCCTGAATAGCTTTTGGTAATTACTAGTCAGCTCAACCAGTAGTTCTGTTCTAACTATGTGTGCGTATGTGTGTTGTATTTTGCTCTTCGTACTAGCTACCTTGATCAGGGTTGGCCAGTTAGCAAAGTATGACACCAAGATCTACTGCAGACAGACTTTGGTCGACACTTTCGTAGCCTGTTTAGGAATGTAGAAACTTTGCAAGATTTTGGTAGGATTAGTTCATTTTCCATTAAGTTCAGGCTTTAACTTGTATACGGATATAATTGAAAATCATCATTTTAGCATCTTATTATGGCACATATTTATTAGAACACATGGAGATTATTGATATGGGATACCTACATATAGCCTTTATATCTGATTGCTATCAGAAGGTGGGCCACAACTGCGAGAAGGTACGATTCTATATCCCTATTTGGGTTTTCTTTTGTAATATTTATTAAGGAAGCTTCGGTCGAGTTTGGCTAGATTTTCTACTTGCAACGCATACCCCCAACCCATATAAACAGAGCTGGGACCCTCTTAGGGCATTGGCCAAAACAAGATCATTTGATCAAATACAATATTTGACGGATACAATCCTCAAACAAGAGTAGAGTATTACCTCCCGTCGAGAGAGCATGAACATGTTTAAATCTTTGTTTCTGTATTCATCTATGAAAAGATTTATATGCATAGATGGAAGCAGTTTCTACAGAGTTTTGAAAGGAAAAAAAAAAGCTTTAGCTCCTTGGATTGAAGCAGTTCTTTTTTATATCTTCAGTTAAATGGTCTTCTTTTTTGATATTTATTTTGTAATCTAAGGAATACACATATGATTATTGTCGAATCCAATTTAGATTTGGGTACACTGAGTATTGTGCTATGCGACAAGTGAGGAAATTAGTGGAATATTTGCTTGCTTAGGGTACACTGACTATTTAAAGGACAAACTATGTATCGTTTGCAAGATATAGATGTACTTTTAAGTTATGTCATACAAGATATAGATGTGCTAATTAGGGCCTAACTTTTTCTTTGTGTTGTCAAACAACTTTTAGCAATTCTTAAATTTTATTTCCCGTATTTTTCAAGTATAACGCAAGTAGGATTAGAAATTCAACGTGGAATACAAAAAAGTCCATAGCGTGTTAAATCTGAAGCCTGCGATCGCTGTACACTATTGAGCTTATATTACACTTTAAATAGCTCGAGGACTTTTTTTTTATTTTTTTAAAGTGAAATTGCTGAATCATTCTGCTCTAAGGTTGTGCTTGCAGAAACGGTGACCAAGAGAATTCTATTGTTTTGAAGCATAAATTGGATGTCAGGTGTTCGAATTCTATTATTCTGAAGCATAAATTGGATGTTAGGTGTTCAACGATGACAGGAGCCTAGATGACTTGAATATATTCGATGGCATTACAATGAACCATCTGGGGCTCTCTTGATCTGGTCTAGACTAATGTTTTGAACAAATCCAACTATGCAAAGGTTGCAATCAGGAAACGAAAAGAAAAGGTGAGAAAGGGTGTCACTTGAAGTTCCTAAATGGCTTAGTACACCTCTTGAGTGTCGATGTGTCAATTTTAGTGCAAATGTTTATTGGTATTGACATGTATACTACACTGTAGTTCATGGGGAACAAGAATAATGTGTATTTAGTCTACTTAATTGATATAAATCGTGTAGAACTTTATGATTTTCTTCAATTCACAATATTTCTAAAAAACTGTCAATTGTAGCTTTTTTTTTCTCCATTTTTCTTTGTTTCCCTATAAAGCACTGCAAGATACTTTTTTACCTTGCCAAACTAACATGTACACTTTTTTTTAACAAAGATACAATTTTACATCATGTGTGTGAGGACAACTGATGTATGGTATCAATAGCCTTGATTTATGGATGGTTGATGATGAAACATTGCGATGTACAGGCGATGGTCAAAGAGAGGGTGCTCTTTTTCCTCGTCATTTTTGAATTTTCATTAAGGAATAATTCCTCCCAACAATTGGTGTCATGTGAATTCTGTTTAGGCCATAAATACCCTGAAGTGTTGATTCCTGTGCTGTTAGGTTATGTAGTTAGGTCCAGATTTGAGGGAATTCAATGCATTCATTAGTTCTTCATTTTGTCAGAGTTGTAATTTTTAAATAATTCATGTTTTTCATATTATTTCCCTATTCTAATCTGCTACTAGAAAATCATGTGCCTCACATTTTACAAGATCTTTGATGATATGAATGCTTGAGGATGCTATTTTGAATTGCTATTTTTCTCAGCAATCAAAAGTTTATGTGGAGTATTGTGATACAAATAATATATGTATATATGATGTGTTCTCATTTGAATATCACTTTACTTGTAGAGTGAAATAACTTAGAATCACAACTAGAAGGGGTTTCTTTGGACGAAGGGATGGGTTCAAAATCATTGGCCTTTGATAAGTTTTTCCTTATTGAATTATTTTTCTTTCGTTAGGAGGGGTTGCAACTGCTAGGATGATGGACATGTGCAGTGTGAAATCCCTTCCAGTGCTCAACTAATATAGTTTGGACATGTTCACGGGATACCCTGTAAGTCCATACCAGAAATACAGAGTTGCCATTTCAATTTTTAAGACGTTTCCAGCATGTTCACACTCGACATTTCCTTCTTTTCACTGCAGTTAAGGCAACTACACCGAGTACTATTCCGATAACAATTTACTAGAGTACTATTACGTGACAATTAATGTCTTGAAAGTAACTGAGATATAAACCTCTATGGTTTGCTTACCATATAAGGGCTTATTCGGTTCGTAGGATTTTCAAATCGTAGGAATAGGGAAAACATAGGAATAATACAGGAATGCATGTGCAAACCTATGGATTGGAAAACATAGGAAATTTTCCTATGGTTGGGTTGCAAACAATCCAAAGGATTGAAAACATTGGGTTGGAATGGATTATTTTTTTCCTTTGTTTTCCCCCCTAAAAGTGGAGGGATAGGAATTTTTCCTTTCATGCATTCCTTTGAAACGAATGATAGTATAGTGCTCATTCCAAAGGATTGAATATTCCTGTACTTTTCCTTTACGAATCCTTTGAAACGAATAAGCCCTAAATTTCTACTGGTCACACGATAGAATATTATTGTTGATCATGTAAATGTTATTTACTAGAGTACTATTTTGAGACAATTTTATACTTTTAGTAATTTGTATATGTCGTGTGATATACATATCATTGGAAAATCAATGCATTAAACTTTGAGTATGCTTATATATTATGGGAAACGTGCATTGCACGTGCACGATTATTAGTAGTAATTAGTGTAGTACTTAATTAAAAAGAAAATATGCCCAATGTGTTCCAGCATGCACGCAACAAATTATTTGAAGCAAGTAATGTAATTATTTTTTCCGTCGCACGAACATGTCCAGAACAATACTAACTATTTCGTTCATAATGAAAATAAAAGAAATAATACAAATACTGGATTGGATGCATAAATTGATAACTATTTCGTTCATAATGAAAATAAAAGAAATAACACAAATACTGGATTGGATACATAAATCGATAAATTAAGGATAATGTCTCTTTCATCCATAACAAGAGAACAAGTTCACAAATACTACACTAATACATTACACTGGATACATAGATTTGAGCCTCCATGATGAGAATCAAAACTCCACAAATATAATTGCATACATAGATTTGACGCTTCATCATAAGCTAGTAGTGCGCCATAGTTTTCAAGGTGGTAGCTGCAGTGACTGAATCCAAAACTGTCTCTAACTACATAGAATGTTGCTGATTTCCATTGTTGATTCCAATCCCTGAACCAATCAACACTACCGAGTGATAATGTGCATCTAGCATTGGAGGATAATATATTTCGCCATCATTCAGAAATGTAATCAAAGCTGTAAAGGGGATATTACCAATTAAAGGAAACCCATTGGCCATAAACCGAGTTATCAAGTGAATATCCCTGACATTAACTTTGAAGTAGCCTCGAATCCGCGTACATGGTAAACGAGATTGTTGTTGGTATTTCTTAACGTCACAGATAAAATCTACAGGCACATGGAGAATACCGATGTAGCTTCAGTATTCAGTATTCCGAGTATCGATTTCCACAAGGAACGTGTGTGCTCAGCTCTTCTCCAATTTCATCCAAGGACACAAAGCAAACATATGCAAATGGTAGAGAGGATTTTCAAGTGAATAACAGTGTCTATAGAAAGATTAATTTTAATCCTAACACGATACTTCAGGAACTGTCAACCCGCTATTTCCAGATGTCGCTCTAATACGTACCGGACGAGGACTTAAGTGCTCTTGAGGTTGTCACCACCTCTACACCCATCTACGTACTGTGGAGGTCTTAAGTGCTCTTGAGGGTTGTCACCACTTCTACACCCACCTACGTACTGTGGGATACACAGTAATCACTGAAAATTAATTAGCCAGACACCGCGTCTACGCAATTAATTACTACTCTAACGTTGGCCAAGCATTAAAGCAATCACTACATATTACTAGACCATAGTGAACAATGATCCCATATACTAATTAGGAACTAACCAAGAATTAATTCTCACTAAGCAAATCTTAATTACTCATAATGATATTTCTATTAAAGTGGAGTAATTAACAAAGTACAAGAATAATGAGAGGATTACCGACAACTCTAGAATTCCTCCGACTTTTTCTACTTTACTCTCTCCCTATTCTAAGTATACTATAAAACATATAAAGAGCCTTAAGTATACTTAGAGCCTCTTGTAATTCAGCTCTACATCTTGATGTCTGTTTACAAGTGAGGATGAGAGGGGTATTTATAGGTAGAAAAGTGTCTTGGGAGTGTAGAGATGCTCCAAGCATCCAAAGAGCATCTTCTCTTTTGTATTGACAAGTGTCCATGCTTATGACGGTTTCTACCGGTGAAAACGGCAATAACCGTAATTGGGAAGCGGATTTCTACCGAACTGAACTTGGGCCTGGGCCAACGGCCTCCGTGAGGGTTCGACCAAACCCGAGACGGCTCTGTTCGCTCCGGTTTTCGGCCTGGACACTTATTTTGGTCCCCTCAATCCATTGGTATGAATGTTTGACACATTTGGAGGTGTTTAATTAGGTTTTTGGATCCAAAACTCCATAAGTTCGGATACGAGTTTGATTCTCCTCCTCCTTCATATATATTTCTTCTCAACTTAGGTAGTTTGTCACCTGCATACGAATATACACCAACACTCGTGGAAATTGTTAGAAATAAACCCTACCACTATGTTGGATGTTTTATATTTATGGTCTTATGCTGGTATTGACGAATTTAATTTGGTACTTAACAGCCGTCAACACACCTCCTCTTTACTCGTCCAATGTCACTCTACAGTTATCTGCAACATGGTCGTCAGCCTTGGTTTTCTGTATCTTCTCAACAACAGCGAGGAGCACACCACGCCGACGGAGGAGAACGCCATGCAGGCGCCGGCGAGCCACGGCGGCATCTGCAGCCTCGTGAAGAGGAACAGCGCGCCGGCGGCGACCGGGATGGCGACCACGTTGTACACCATGTGAACTTCAGACACGTCACATTGTAGTAATTAAAAAAGAAATTAAGAGTAGGAAGCAAACGTTGTTGAAAATATGAACAACGCTATATGTATTAAAAGAAAATCTTACAAATTAAACTCTTAACAAAGGTTAACAAAGTTCTCACCCGTTTGATTTAACTAGGTCGATGTCATAGTAGATCTAGATTGATTTACTACAATATGTAACATTAGCGTTAGCAAAAATTTTGTAAGAAATAAAATCCATATGTATAGCTTTTTCCTAAGCATATGCATGACATGTAGAAATGGATGGTTCATTACACTAGAAATCAAAGGAGATAATACGTGAGAGCACGGAATGAGAAATCCTTAATGCACGATCAGTCCGGCCCCTTACGTAGTCATGTGTACAAACTTTCGGAGCCATCGCGAAATAAGACAAACGGTATATTTGCAAAATGAAAAGTAATTTGTGAATAGAATTTTTATATATGTGTTCTTAGCGATCTAAAAACAAAGGCTAAAAAATAAACTTCGATAAAAAAACCTCAAAATCAACTTCAAATTTAAGGATAAAAATTCAAATTTTAGCTGATAAGCATAAGCATAAGCAAAAAGATGAGACCCTTTATATGTATACGTATAAAGTTTATGTTTATATGTGTAAGTGTATTTTTTTATCTTTGTACTCCCTCCGTTTCAGATTATAAGACATTTTGACTTTAGTCAAAGTCAAACTACTCTAAGTTTGACTAATTTGTAAAAAAAATAGTAATATTTTTAATTCAAGACAAATATATTATGAAAATTTATTCAATTATAGATTTAATAAAACAATAGTAGTGTTGTAAATATTACTACTTTTTTCTATAAAGTTAGTCAAACTTAGAATAGTTTGACTTTGACCAAAGTCAAAACGTCTTATAACTTGAAATGGAGGTAGTATCCAACAAAATTATATGTATAAACTTTTTCATATGTGTATACACTATTTAGACATAAAAAATTTGCACGCATATATACAAAGTTTGTATGTATACGCACGCATATACGAAAAAAAATATTCTGTTGGCCCATAAAATACAGACGGATCGAGCCCAATACAATATTGAAGCACACCATCTAAGAAATCTGAAGTAGTAGTAGTGAAATAAAAACCTAACAAATAGGGGTGGAAAAAAAGCTCGGATTCGTGAGCTCAGCTCGGGCTTGGCTCGAGCTTGGTTGGCTTGGCTCGGCTCATAAGCCAAATGAGCTAAGCCCAAGTATCCTTTTCAGCTCGTTGCTGAAATGAGCCGAGCCCAAGCTGGCTCACGAGCCGTTTGTTTTGGCTCGCTAGCCTAGGCCATTATATGTTTATATCGATTATTTAACTTTTTATAGAGTTATTATTTGACAACTTGAAATTTATCATTAAGATTTTTAAGAATTGAATATAAAAACTTATTTAAATTTTACATGTTGATGATTTGTTCTTACTTTTTTTTAATAATTACAAATTATATATGAAGAGGTGTTTCAACAGGAAGGCTTGCAAGCTGGCTCGAGCTAGGAAATGAGCCGAGCCGAGCTCAAGTTTTAGCTTGTTTCTCTAACTGAGCCGAGCCAAGCCAAGCCGAGCCGAGTTTGTTACAAGCCACTGCAAGCCGAACTAGCTCGGCTCGTTTCCACCCCTACTAACAAATCACTACTAGGTCAAAAGAGGAAAGAAAATTTTGAATGGGCCTTCCAGCATTATGAATGTTTTTTTTTAAGAACCAATGCCAGGATTTGCTGGTGTTATATTAAATAGGATAGAAGTTATTTACAAACACACTAAAGGTAGATAAAAGCTGAAAAGAAACTGGAAAAAAAAGGACAGGCTGAAAGTGGGAGATGCGAAACTAATCCGGAAATGATCCAATAACACCGCTATAATTTGATTAGATGACTTTATTCGTTGTAATTAAATCTTTATAACAAGATCTCACATGAATATATTTTAATAAAAATATATATGTGTGTTCTAGAAAAAAAACAAACTTATGTTGAACTATTTAAAAATAATTGTTTCATCACTTGTGGAGATGTTTCAACCCACTTCACAAATTGTTCCAAAGAGGTACAACATATAAAAAGTATTGACTGCAACAATAATCATTATTACATGAAACATTAAGTCCCGACTAGTGAAACATTTTTTATATTTAGACTGAAATATCGAATTATAATTATTGTTGAAACATAAAAAATATATTTGCTGCAACATATAAAAAAGATAACATGAAACATTACTAATGCATTAGTAAAACACCAACAAATACTTGTTGGAACATTTCAGTAAAAATGTGTGCAACATTTAAAAAGTAAAATAAAAAGTCGTCGGAATATAGTCATGTGATATCTTGTTATAAAGATTTAATTGTAACGAATCCAATGATATAGTTAGTTTGAAATTCGGATAAATAGTTTAAGAGAAAAAATCATTTAAATTTTGAAACATGCTTGAATGCATTGCTCCGTTGGCTCGTGAGTACACCTAACATGTTTCACTATGCACCTACACTGTTATTTTTTAAACTGAGACGTCCGATTTTTTATTTCTGGCCGGACGGCCGATGGTACGCATTTCAGTGAGAACTGCTTTGTAGCGAAAAGATAAGCAAAAACGTACAGCTGATTACTGACAGCTGGTAATTCACCAGGAGAGATAAAAGGGGAAAAAAAGAATAAAAGAACCCGACCAAAATCGAAAAAACCTGTAAAGCAAACAGCGTCCAGAGCGATCCACAAATTACAAGAGACGCCATCGGCCTTCCTTTTCTCATCTCATTTCATTTCTGTGATGAAACGGTGAAGAGGGGGACTCTATGTACGTATACAGGAGCAATGTCAATGTCACTCTACAGTTATCTGCAACACGGTGGTCAGCCTTGGTTTCCTGTACCTTCTCAACAACAGCGAGGAGCACACCACGCTGACGGAGGAGAACGCCATGCAGGCGCCGGCGAGCCACGGCGGCATCTGCAGCCTCGTGAAGGGGAACAGCGCGCCGGCGGCGACCGGGATGGCGACCACGTTGTACGCCATGGCGAAGAAGTAGTTCCACCGGATCCGGCTGAACGTCTTCCTGGACAGGTCGATCGCCGTGATGACGTCCTCCAGGTTGTTCCTCACCAGCACGTAGTCCGCGGCCTCGATGGCGATGTCGGTGCCGCCGCCTATGGCCATCCCGACGTCGGCCGCTGCCAGCGCAGGGGAGTCGTTGATGCCGTCCCCGACCATGGCGACGATGCTCCCGTCCTTTTGGAGAGAGCGGACCACGTCGGCTTTTCCGGCAGGCATGACTTCGGCTCTCACGTCCTCAATGCCAACCTGCAAGAGCAGAAAATCGCAGACATGTATATGAAGAGGTGTTCAGGTAAATGATGAACATTATGGATCAAGGAAGGTAATAGAGATTAGAGACTAACCTCCTTTGCAACGGCTTTTGCGGTTCTCCAGTTGTCACCTGTGAGCATCACGGGATGAACACCCATCTTCTTTAGTCCTTCCACAACTACAGCAGCCTCTCTTTTCAGGGGATCAGTTATCCCCATTAAACCCACAAAATCATCGTCATAGGACACAAGAATGCCTGTTTTAGCATTCAGTTCCAGGTCTACCAAGAAATTTTCAGCTTCTGGGGGAACATTCACACCATTTTCAGTAACCAAAGTACGATTTCCAACCTGCAAAACAGTTATGTCTAGATAATCAGTGGTTTGCTTAAAAGAAATGGTACAGCAGTAGATGGGTTAGACTTGTACACTGTTTTCAACTCAGCTGCAAGAAGGGCAAGGAAGAGTTATGGTAGCTTATGTGACTCACCAGAACTCTCTTCCCATTAATCAAGCATTGAACTCCTTTGCCAGGCAAGGCAGAGAAGTCTTCAACTTGAAGGAGCAACTGAGATAATCTGTCTTCTTTTCTTTGTTCAATGCCATCTTTTGATGTAGGGAGCTTGCCAAAGAAATGGAAATGGAATGCATATTCCACAATTGCTTTTGCCAGAGGATGCTCACTGCTTGCCTGAGTAGAAAACAAAAGAACTTTTTTTACTTTTGACAAGTCAATATGAACAAGACCAAAACACTTTTTTTTTAACTAAAACCCTGAGGAGCAAAACATATTTTGGCATTACCACATTCATATGAAGCATAGTTACAATACCGAAACACATTTACTACAGCTTGATATGAACCATACAAGCAACTTAAGTTCAACCTCACCTCTGCAGATGCTACTAATGTGAGGAAATCCCCAAGATCCATTCCTGAGAAAACCTTCGCTGTTGTCACAACTGCTTTTCCTTGTGTTAGTGTGCCTGTTTTGTCAAAAATCACGTAATTTACATTTTGAGCCCTCTCTAATGCATCTCCCCCCTTCACAAGTACTCCATGATTAGCTCCAACTCCAGTTGCCACCATCACAGCAGTAGGTGTTGCCAGACCAAGGGCGCAAGGGCAAGCAATCACAACTACAGCTATTGCAAACATGAGAGAGAAAACAAAGCAGTTGCTAGTTCCAGAAATCCATGAATTTGGGTATGCTCCCACCCATCCACATAAAAACCTACAAAAGCAGCCAATGTACATGTCAGAAAAATTGAAGTTTCAAACATAGTATCACTCAAAAATTGTGTTAGTATATGTTGAACTTACCATACAAGGAATGTAATCATGGACAAGGTGATGACAATTGGAACAAAAATGCTAGCAACCTGAAAGCAAAATGTAGGCAGTGTCAGCATTAACCATAACAGGCCTCTATAATCATTACCGCACATTTAGGAGACACAAGAGCTTTTCACAGATAAAAGAAACTAGTCTATTCTTCCAAGAGTTCTGTTAAATTTTTCACGAATATACAAAAGACATGTATGTTTGTATTAAGAAAGCATAGAAGGTCAAAGACTAAAGTTAACACAGGGAAAAACTTTGAACTGGAAGGTACTCCTAAGCAGCCAAAATGTTTTGAGATTAAACAAGTTACAACTTTTTACATCAGAAGTAGAAAGCAACATAAGAATGATGATGTTAAAAGAGGGCATATGAACAATCAAATTCTCATAAACAAACAACATTTGCCTGCAACATTCTCAAGTATCGGAAATAGTAAATAGATCACAAAAAATGCTCTGACGCTTTTAAAGTTAATATGTAAAGTACACGGTAAACACTTAAAATAAGTACAGACAAAGCAAATGAAGGACATCACAGAAAAGAATATGGGAGGTTACTCACATAATCAGCAAATTTCTGAATGGGGGCTTTGGACATCTGAGCAGTTTCAACCAGAGATATGATCTGACTCAGAACTGTCTCGGATCCTACTTTGTTTGCTTGTATATGAAGGACACCATGCAAGTTCATTGTCCCTCCGATTACTGCACTAGATACTTCTTTGGGAATTGGTGCAGATTCACCAGTTATCATACTTTCATTGACATGGCTTGTTCCCCACACAACAACACCATCAGCAGGAACCTTTGAACCAGGAAGCACTTTTAAGATGTCTCCAGGTTGGATTAATAGCGCATCAATTTCTCTCTCCTCAGTATATTTTCCTTCTGCATTTGAAAAGAACAATGTGAGTTTGTGTAACTTGATAGTATGAAATGAAAAAAAAAACACAGGCGGTTGCCTAAAACAAGTCAGAAATAACTTCTAAAACTAATGTGATGAGTGTGGCACTGTGACTTAATTGTATATGTTTTGAAGGACAAAATTTTACCATATACCTTTGTCTTTCAGAAGCAAAAGAGCAGTAGCAGGGACCAATTCTACAAGCTTCTTGATAGCATCAGAAGTTTTCCCTTTTGCAAGCACCTCAAGATACTTCCCAAACAACACAAATGTAATTATCATTGCACTTGTCTCAAAATATATGGGAGGGTGAAACCCAGTGAATGCTCCGTATAGGAGTGCACAAACAGAGTATACATATGATGCAGTGGTGCCAAGAACAACTAACACATCCATATTTGTAGAGCCGTGTCTCAGGGCCCTATAAGCCGCAATGTAGAACCGTTTGCCGACAACAAACTGTACAATGCTTACCAATATCCACTTCAGCAAATCTCCCATATGAAATGGTCCACAGTGCATCATTAGTATTGAACGAATGAAAGGTATATGAGGGCAGACCATGCGTATAAAAAATACAGGAATCTGGTGCAAGGACACAGTTGGATAGAGTTAATAAGCAAGCAGAAGAGAAGTTCAAAAGTATTCTGAAATATAAAGAAGCAAAAGAACTACGTAGCTAGGGAACATATCATCTAACACTCCCAAATGTTCAGTACTGCCAAATTTAATTCAAGTATGAAGTAAAATGTGCTTGTTATCTTTTATGAACAGCCCAAACCCCCAAACCTAGAATTAAAGCAGCATGCTTTCCTATGGCAAGTGGATCTCACATGTAAGATAGAAGAAAGTAAATAGAAAAAATCTAAACTATTATGTGGTTAGGAGAAAATAACTGATTCAAATGGCACAGGGACATGATGATTGCTGTTTTTCCACATAACTAAAATGCTCCAACAGAAGTCCAGAAGGGTCCTCCAGGTCACAACCATGTCAAGGATATTGTCACAAACATTGATCCAACTAAAAATCTTTGTGCAAAAATGCATAACTATGCTGGTGGTGAAAAAGAAGAGCAAAGGTCAAAACTTACACTTAAGAATAAGCTCGAGCGGAGAAGATGAAGCATTTTGGCGGCCTCATGTGCGTCATTTGAAGCCCCTCGTGCATATGGATTCTGCACATAAGCTTTCAATCTTCCATTGCTTCCTGTCTCAATTGCATCCACAATTGATCTCAGACCAACTGCTTCCGGATCAAATATAATTTCTACTTCTGAGACCGTAGCATTTACATCAAACTGTCGCAAACCAATCATCTTCTTGAGGATATCATGTAACACATTAACATCCCGCTCTGTGTGCAATCCAGTCAGGCCTAGCAAAATCTTATCTTGTTCGCTGCTCTGTAAGAATGCAGCTTCAAAACCAGCATCCTCAATAGCCTCAACAATTTCATCCTTGTTAATGACAGAAGGATCATACTCAACTTCCCCTAGTGAGGTTGCTAAGGCAACAACAGCTCCTTTTACACCAGATAGCCTTTTCAAGATCCCCTCAACTGAGTTCACACAATTAGCACATGTCATTCCTCCTATTCTAAATTGTGCTGACAGAGTCTTTTGTGCCTTTCGCTGAGAGATAGCAGTATCTGGGATAATTTCTGCGTCAAATCCGGCATCTTCTATAGCTTCTATTATATCCTCAACCTGTATAAACAAGTACCCAAATAAAAATTGCAGGTAGCTAATTGACCCATATAATCTAAAAATGTGTGTCAACAATGAATAGTAGGTGGCCATTAAAAACAAACTAAATGAATGCCTATTATGAACAGGAGGTAGCAGATAGAACTTGCTGGTAAATGTCTACTTAATAGTCAGGAAAGCCATCCTTAATAGTTCCAACAAAAGCAAAAGGATCAACATTCCCCGTCTGCACTACAATAGGCTCATCAAAAAGTTGCTAGCGCTACAACTCAACTAATATTCACATTAACAGTCATTAAAACCAGAAACTGTAGAGTACTTCACAACATAATAACCATAAGCATTAATAAATTTCAATTGTGAAGTACACTGTTATTACTATGATAAGACTAAATTTTATCACTGCTGAAAGTTTATACACTTGCATGGTAATTACTGGGCCTAGAATAATGAGATTATATGCTTGTCCCAAAATTAGCATGTAACATCATTTTGCATTCAATTTTGCTCAAAGGAAACTTCAATGAGTACTTAGAAGCCACATAAATTGGGATCCTTAACTTAGCACCCTTTCCCCCCGAAAACATGACTCGGCTGCTCCCTGCCTCACCAGCCAATCAAACCTATCGTAGTACAGCAGTTACCCCATTTCTGCCGGTAGCAACAACCAATCGCAGCAAACTGCCAGCCTTTTTGAGCTCCCAAATCCCACAATCCAGAGAGTCCAGCCACAATCACGAGCTTGCAACAAGGTTACAGCTCATCCAACCGCCAAAGCAAAAGGAGCACAAAAACTCTGGCCTCTGGGCACTGTGAACTAACCACATTTCACGAATCAACTCATGAAAAGTCATCATCGCAAGGTGAAGTCAAAAGGAAAAAAAAAATCATCTCCAGCTAAAACCAGAAATTGCAATGTCCTACACGATTGACTCGGTCTCACACTCACACACATAGTAATTAGTAAACTCAACTTATTATTAGACAAGAGTAAATTCCGATTCACCAACTTCTAACCGCTCGAGAAAAACCACGAGCAGCGCGATCCAGCTTCCTAGAATCCTGTTCTACCGCACCAACCATCACCTACGCAATAATTCCAGCGCAAAAAAAAACTTCAAAAAATTTACCACCGCGTGAGCGTCAACGAGCTCACGAATCCCAGTTTGCTCCGGGAGACGCGCGAAACTCGGCTCCACGTACGGGCTCAACCACGCAGAAGGATCACATCGCAATCGCAATCGCGCGGAAATCACCTTGAGGAGCGCCGGGTCGAAGACGACGTGGGCGCGGTTCTGGAGCAGGGACACGGCGACGCGCCGCACGCCGCGGCGGGCCGAGACGGCGCCCTCGACGGCGCTCGTGCACGCGGAGCACGTCATTCCGGTGACCCGCACGTGCGCCTCCTCCTCCCCCGCCGCCGCCGCCGCGGCGCCGCCCCCCATCTCCTCGTCATACGAGTCCAGCAGCCGGACGTCCTCCATCTCGTCGCCTCCCCCACCCGCCGCCGCCGGCCGGCCGCCGCCGGCGACCGCCGAGAGCTGCAGGTGGGCCATGCTTGTCAGAGAGAGAGAGAGTAGCCGCGCGAGGTGGGAATATTTGGTGGAAGAGAGAGAGGAGACGAAACGAAGGAGAAGGGGGCGAGGCGGATTATATAAACGGAGAGGAAAAAAAAAGTTAAAGCGTAGGGGGTAAAGTGGAATTATTTTTCATTTTTGAGGGGGTTATTTGTAAATTATGGATTAGTCAAATGCCCGAAATTGTTATCTTTGCGTTTAGCTGGGAGAGGCAAATTTCGCCATATGAACTTTCCCGTTTTTGACTTCTTCTCAGATGGTTCGAAGAAAATCTCTCTGACCAGGTTTTCGAATTCTGAACTTTTTGGTAGTACTAGTACTACATGATATCACCCTGTTGGGGAAGTCAATGTTACGGTCTACTATATATGTATAAGCGTTACTGTTTTCGTAATTGTAGTAAGCTAATGCTTGGTTATATGTGAGCTTTTGTTGTGATTATTTTGTTCTGGCATTTTTGGCTTCGAATATAGTAGGGGTTTTGTTTGGTTGAAATTAGCATGTTTTGGGATAAGTTGAGCTAAACCAACATGCCCTTTACAAAGTCCAAAACATTAGGTTAGCGACATTTTTGTTTCGCTCTGACAGTGAAGCTTTGTTCTTACGCTGCTGTCGCTGTGTTCGCGGATGCAGGCACTTCACTCCACTGCTAAAACCAACGCCCATTCTGCCAAAATGTAACCCCCATCATAAATTTCATAAACCCATCGCAAAATGCACCCAAATCATATCGAAATTCAAAATGCAATCGAAGCAAAGAAAAAGAAAAAATCAAACAAATTCAGAGCGACCGCGCGCGAGGAGAAGGAGACGAGCGGTTTCGCCGCGGGAATCCGCGAGCCGGTGGCCAGGATCCGGAGCACGTGTTCCGCGCGGCTAATCACGGAGTAGTATGTTTTACGACTTAATCGGGTGATTAGCGCCTCACTAATCACCTAATCAAGGATCCCCGTGTGGGCCCACCTGCTGATCGATAACGGTCGCTGCGACGGTGGGCCCGGGGTGGCCTGGGTCGTGATTGGGTGAGGCCGTCCGTCGGAGGGGTAGGTGTGTGTAGGTAGGTTTGGCTCTGAGGGTGGGGCCCATCCGACGTGGCGTGGTGTGTAAGCCAAGACGACACGCATGCTGCACAAATCCGGTTCGTCGAGGTTGACCCATCGCGTTAGACACACACAAGCTGGCGTGGGAAACAGATCCCTGACTCCGTGCAGTCTGCAGTTGTGACACTGACAGGTGGGTCCCACTTTAGTATGGCCCACATGTCAGTGGCACAACTACAAACTGCACAAAGTCTGGCGTGGTGTGTTAGTACTGTATGGTTGTTTTTTTTCCGTTTCTATAACTTTTCAGTTTTGAACTTTCGATGCAATGAATGATGATGAATATTGATGATGATCGAGCTGAAGTTATGCAAATATGCAGGGGAGTAGTAATAACAAAAACAAAGTATACTACCTCCATATTTTAATATATAACGCCGTTAACTTTTTGACTTTTTATTAATGTTTGACTCTTCATCTTATTAAAAAAATGTAATTATCATTTATTTTATTTTGACTTGATTTATCATTAAATGTTCTTTAAGCATGACATAAATATTTTTATATTTACACAAAATTTTTAAATAAAACAAATGGTCAAACGTTGGTAAAAAATCAATGGCGTTATACATTAAAATAGAGGGAGTATTTAACTTCCGTGTTTGAGATCGACACTGCTTCAGTTACGAGTTGGAGCTATCAGCGAAGTAAGTAAGATGGCAATCATGTAAAGACACGATATTTGGTTTGTTCAATAGATAAAACCTGGGATTTACAAAACCGTTTTATCATACTGTTATTATATATGCGGTAACATTTTCAGTTTTTAAAATCATAGTATATTTCATGGTAACCGCTAAACCGTGGGAGGATGATAACATAAACCCTGCTAAAGCGTAAAGGAAACAGCAGCTTTTGGATGATGATGAGCTCTCGGCCTCATGCAGTGCCGTCCGCGCTGCATCTCACTGGCCTCGCCATGGATGCTGCCTCAGCAAGCACACGCCCAGTGATTCCTGACTCACAGGTCAGAGAATCCTTCACCACCACTTCTGATGATAAACAGTGATCTGAGACATAAATCTTTCTGTAACTGCAGCTCGATTATTAGTACCGGTCACTTGGTGCTCAAATGTTCAGTAAAAAAGTTCAGAATGCTCAAAATGTTCAGTCACAAATTCAGGCTGCTGAAATAAAATTGTTCAGATAGATTGGTTATTTTCAGTAAACGGTGTTGATTTAAACAGAGATACCTTTTTTTTCCCGCCAAGGGGAAAATCCAGGGGCCAGATGAATCCTGTGGGCGTGCACCAAAAGTCCTGGTGATTCGATCGACCAGATCAAGAGTACGACCACCACCATACTTATGATGCTTCATTAATTAATCATCCATTAGTCCTATCTCTTTACGATTGTACTAGTAATTAATAATCATCCACGGCTTAATAATGAATGAAGTGCAAACGCTTGTTAGGTCAGGTGACGATGATATCCTCCTATATCATGATTTAGTATACTCCATGTTGTAGCTTAGCATGTTCTTCTTGGACCATGACATCTAAATTAACTACTAGCTTGATATCCAGCTATCCATGCATGCATCGATTGTGCCATTTGTGCGGTTCCTGCAGACAGACAGACTGAACATGTCCTAACTCTTAAAGAACAGGTTGCAAAGGGGCAGCAGAAATGTCCTACTTCTTTCAGCTTGATTATGTAAATTGCTAGTACTAGTACCTAAGACACTGAAAATGGTTTATATTAGTGATATCTGAATGTGTCTTTAGTTTGGAGGTCTTGATCAAAAGCATCCGAATATTGTGGAAGAACAGCTGCAAAGTGCTGAACCCACCAAAGTCTCACTTTCAGTGATGGTATTGGTATGCCTGTCCACCTAATCAAAGGTTGTTGGACCTTCTCTTCCAACTTCTTTTCTGAAGCTAAGCTTCAATTTCCTAACTGTTCAGTGAAAAAAGGGGGAAATCGACAAGGCATCCTACATCTGATAGCTTTGGACTCTGCTTCTAGTTGCAAGTACTAGAACATTGGCAAAACTTGTACTACCATGATCTGAGCAGCAATGGTCACCATCTACAACATGTACTACCTGTCAGTTTGTTACACTATGGTCTGGTCATCGCCTGAATTTTTCTTGATCTGCAATTGAACTTGAGGTAGCCGGCAGACAACGGCATTGCCTTTGGCGTTCGGGTGATGGAAAAAAGGGCCTTGGAATGGAAGCAAGTCTCAATGACCATCATGTCTGTCGGGAAGAATTTTACGACAGTCGGTGTCATGAGGTCAAAAGATAGTTTCTTTTTGCCTTTGCAGGCTTTCATGGGTCAACTTGGGAGCTGGATCTCTTCTAAACTTCTCATAAAAAACTAGGATGCGATCATTTCTCCGATTTTGAGTTCATTATATTACATTGAGAAGTGTTCAGGATTGATTTTTTTTTCAGAGGATATTCTATTGCATTTATATGTTCATACATATAGCCCAACTACGCAGCCCCCATGCTAGCTATCTTTTCTTGGTTTGCTGAATCTGTCTTTTTTTAGGTGCATGGGTGCAAGTCAGTGTGCATTAGTACTTTTGAATACTTGCTACAAAAGCTAGGTTGATGATCAAACCATACCCATTACTGAAGCAAGGTGATGAATTGACTGAACAACAGCAGCAAGTGCTGTCAAATGGTGAGGGCACTCTCAATAAAGAAATTTTGTTAGTATCACAAATGCACAATAGATTTTCTTAAAAGGTACAAGAGAAAAGGTATTCTACTCCATTTTACAGTTTCTAGTCATATTCTACTCCATTTTACAGTTTCTAGTCATGTGATATGCAAACTCTTAAGAACTGGCAACGTTGAGTGGCAATATTCAGCAAACCAGCAAGGTTTTCTAACCACTTGAAAATGAGAAACTGAATTTCTAGAAGGTAAAGTACAAAGCACATGGAGAGACAGAGTAACTAACCTTTTTATTCCCCTCTCCTGTTCAGACTCTGTCAACTCATGCTAGAGTACTAATCTTATTTAATTACAGACAACAGTGCCACCTAGTTGACCATGACTCACATGCACACACAATTTGTCTGTCAGATTTGGTTTCAGTTTCACTCTCAAATAATCATCATAGCTACTTCCATTTCATTCAGTCTGGTGGAGCCTTTAGGGACAAATATGGATAGATTGGTAGGTCCTGGTCTTTCCTTGCAACTCAATTTTACATGGTGGATCAGGTTCTTTCTCTCCCTAAATAATTTCCTATCCTTTCTGTTAGGTCATGTGGCCCAACTAGTGAATGTTAGTGAAGAGTTATATAAGCAAGCCATATGATAGATTTGCAGTAACCGATCATGCACAATAATGCTCCACTATCCCATTTTTTAGTAATCTCTACTTGTGGTCTAAAGATAAAGATATTCTTTATAACTTATAAGGTCTCAAACAAAGCTTTGCAACTCTCGCTCACTGTCTGAGCTTAGGTGGTCTTCCTATTTTTTTTCCTTTTCAGTTTTTGTTAAAAATCAGTTTGCTACTTTAGTAATCCATCTGATTTTTAATAGATGGCGATGTTGACTTTTAGACATATGTTTGGCTGTTTGCCTTATTTGAAAAGTACGTTATTTAGTAAAAAAAAAGTAAATTTCATGAATTTCTTTTTATCAGTAAAAAAAAGTACGTTATTATCATTTATATTTGGTTGTGACTTAGTTTATCACTAAAACTACTTTTAAACATAACTTGTATTTTTACCTATTGTAATATTTCTTGAGCAACACAAAGTATGTCCAAAAGTTGACGGCGTCATCTATCAAAAATTAGGGAGAGTATTTCTTCAATCAAATAAAAAAAATAAACAGACATTTTCCTTTAAAAGAATAAATGCTCATAGGGGTAGGGTTTGCGTACCTGCGCGTTGTACCGCGTAATTTTTAAAAAAAACAGACATTTTCCTTTAAAAGAATAAATGGTCCTGAAATACACTGGGCCGGAAGCCCGTCCTTCTGTGTGAGAAATTTTCAGGCCCATGCGGTTTCGTCGTGGGCTTGGCGTCTCCGAGCTTTTACGCACAAAAGAGGCAAAAGCTTTCACGGCGACGTGGCACAGCATGGCTCTGGCTCACCGACTCTGCCGTCTTCCTCGCCTCCTCCCCCTTGCCGCCGCCGCCGCCGCCTCCAAACCCTACCTCCCCGGAAACCCTAGCCCCGCGCTTCCTCCTCCCCTCTCCTCCCCGTCGCCGCCGCCGCCGCCGCCGTTTCCCTCTCTCTCCCGCCTCTTCTCCACCACCCCCTCCTCCTCCTCAGGTACTCACCACTTCTCCTCAAGTCCCCCATCTCCCCGCGTGGTTACTGGACTCGAGATAATGATTTTTTTTTCTTTTTCGGCTTCAGGTGATTCCAGCATGGTGGTGGTCGGATCGGCGGAGTCCTTCACCAGCATCATGTCCAAGGTGGAAGGTGCGGCGCGCCGATTCCTCTTCCTCCCCCGCCCCTCACATCGTCTCCGCCCCACCTTTGCTGTTGTTTGTTAGTGTTTTGGTGATAGGATTGGATCATGGTCTCATGGACGCGCGATTTCGTTCTCAATGTAACCCGTGATGTGATTGATGTTGCTTTTTGCAGCGGAGAAGCTTCCGGCCGTGTTCTACTACACGGCGGTATGGTGCGGGCCTTGTAAGTGCCGGATCTTCGTGCCGAAATTGGGATTTTTGGAATTAGATGGTTGATGATGATGTGAGGTGTTATTATAAGATGGGTTGTTTGGTGTTTGTAGGTAGAGCGATGGCACCCGTGATTTCAAAACTGAGCAGTCGGTACCCCAAGATACCTATCTACAAAGTTGACATTGACATGGTAAGTGGGCGGATCCAAATCTCGCTGCGATTGTGATGCGACAAAGTGTTCTTCTTGCTCAAATAGGTGTTGTTGGGATTAAAATTGCAAAATTGTTTGGTTATTCATATGTCATGTATAATTGCATTACCTCCCATGTGTTAACTGCAGAGTAGTATTTTTTACCCCTGTCCTTTCAAAGTTTAGGTTTGGCTCATGCTTTTTAGGGTGTGTTTGGATCTTGTGCAAGGGAAGTTCTAGCCCTGCTAAGTTAGGAGAGGCATTTGGTACAAACAAAAAATCCTAGCTTTTGAGGGCAAGTTAGGCAATAACTGCCTCAAAATCCTTGCCCACCAGGGAGAGCCAAATCAGCTCTCCTCCAGTGGCAAGCAATGATCATGGCTAGGATCTTGAGCAGCCATGAGACCAAATGAACGCTCTTGCCGCCATAGGCTGACTACTTTGGCATTGCTTGGCTAGGCATATTATTCCAGGAATCCAAACATGCCCTTAGTAAACTACAATGTTTAAAAACTCAAGTGCCAGGGGTTGAACCAATCGTGTTCTTCGGTAGAAAGCCTCGAGTTAATTGACCAATCTGGATCTAGTTAAAAATATTTCGCATCATTCTAGCACTACCTATGTTCAAGTACGGGATCTGCATATTAGAAGGCAAAATTATGAGATGGTAAAATTTTCACTGAATATCCATAATACTGTTCCATGAATCACTGTTAATCAAGCTGGTGTCCAGTTCAGAGCTTCCTACCTTTGTATTGTGATTTCAAAGACTAATATGCACAGTTTGGTTAGTTCACATGATAACTGGAATACTCTATTGAGAACACACCTATACAGTTTTCAGTACATTGAAAGGCAAAATGTGTTTCACTATGTT
Organism: Oryza meridionalis; assembly: GCA_000338895.3. Classification (NCBI taxonomy): domain Eukaryota; kingdom Viridiplantae; phylum Streptophyta; class Magnoliopsida; order Poales; family Poaceae; genus Oryza; species Oryza meridionalis. Next base: position 27,930,695 of record CM002529.2, read on the forward strand.
ACCGATTTTGAATATGGCTGAAATAATTATCTGAACCTTATGGCCATGCTCGGATGATAGGCACTTCCCTGACCTGTGTTGCTTTTGCAGGATGGTGTCGGAAGCAAACTGAGTGATCTAAAAATATTCTCTGTGGTAAGTTGCTTTGTACTATGACTATAGCTCATGACTGTGTACCTAAATTTCTGCGCCGCTTCCTCCAGTTATCTAGATCTCCTTTTCTTTGTTGCCAACACGTTTTGCTCTTGTAGCCAACATTCCATTTCTACTACCAAGGTCGGAAGACAGGTGAGGTGGTTGGTGCTGATGCAACAAAACTTGAATCAACCATGGAAAGTCTTCACAAGTAAGAAATTCAATTTACATTGTTATCTCTGCTGTTAAATAGATGGACATAAAGCAAACCTGACCAATTAAATTTAATCCTGTCACTACAAAACAAGCAAAACCTTGGTTGTGATGATAAGATATGCATACGAGTTCATACACTTGTGTCCATCACTTACTAAGTGCCCCTGGTATTATGCTTTTGTTGCACAGGCAACTATAGAAGTTGTGGAAGAATATGACCGGGAGGTGGCCAGATGTCTCCATGTGCCTTCCATCAACGTGTTCGACATTGATATTTCTGAACCTTCTGGTTGTTTTTTATCATGCTGAATTCAGTACATTGCACCTCTTGTTTATTTAGCACAACTTTGTATAGTCTGCATGTCTAATATCAGAATCAACGCAAACATTTTGTTGGGATGCAGCAACCCACTAATTTTGTTGGGATAGACGTGAAGGAATTCTGGGCCTCTGTCAGTCCATCCATTGTTTTTCTGGGCCTTTGTCATAGTTCAACCATTCCAGTGTTTCTGGGCTACAAGTCCCCCAGAATTTTTTCTCTTTAGGCCATCGGCACAAGTTAATCATGAACCTACGATGTTTGGCGCCTCTAAAGTGAAAAAAATAAATTAAATGCTTGAGTTTCACCTGAATTTCTGAGCAATCTGGTGCGTTGCACCGTATACTGTGATCGTGCTCTACCCACTAGGCCACTATCCAGACTAGCTGGAGCGTTGAGCTAAATGTCCATACTCCAAAGGTCAAAACGGCCACGCACGGACAGATGCAGGGGTTCTTGAACAGGTGCGAGGCGGCAGGAACGAAAATATGCCATTGTCGAATTAGCACACCAGATTAAAAGGCCGCCCTCGAAACTGCAGGCAATTTGAAGGAGCTTTGTGGGAACTGAACTACCACGAGAACTCAGTAAAAATGTTATGTTCTTTTTTATTAAGATGCATATTTTATCTTAGGTTTTTATTAGCATGTTTCTTAAATACGTTTCATATGAAAATTTTCCATATAAAAATTACTTTATAATGAAATAAATTTATTTTTAATGTAATAATTAAATCTTAATTAATCATACGTCAATTGTTTCTTTTCGCTTGTCCAACTTTATTCTCCATCCACCATAATACTACCTCCGTATCATATTAAGTTTATTTTTGACTCCTACTTATCCCAAAATAAGTTTATTTCTGAGTAATTATTGCATCAGAGTTTGAGTTTACGAAAATATGGAATAATTACATTGAAAGCAGATAAAGTCAAAAATAATAACTTTCGGATTTGATAAAGTAAGAGCATTCTAATGTTTATATTGGTATGTGTGGGATGAATAAAAAATAAGTTTTAGGGTCCCTTTGAATCGCAGGAATGGAAAAACACAGGATTCTAACAGAAATGGAAGTGCAAAACTACCTCCGTATCATATTAAGTTTATTTTTGACTCCTACTTATCCCAAAATAAGTTTATTTCTGAGTAATTATTGCATCAGAGTTTGAGTATATGAAAGTATGGAATAATTACATTAGAAGTAGATAAAGTCAAAAATAATAACTTTCGGATTTGATAAAGTAAGAGCATTCTAATGTTTATATCGGTATGTGTGGGATGAATAAAAAATAAGCTTTAGGGCCCCTTTAAATCGCAGGAATGGAAAAATACAGGATTCTAACAGAAACAGAAGTGCAAAACAGAGGATTGTAAAACATAGAAAAAACACAAAAATACTACCTCCATATCATATTATGTTTATTTTTGACTCCTACTTATCCCAAAATAAGTTTATTTCTGAGTAATTATTGCATCAGAGTTTGAGTTTATGAAAGTATGGAATAATTACATTGGAAATAGATAAAGTCAAAAATAATAACTTTCGGATTTGATAAAACACAAGAATGACGGTTTGATTGAACCGCGGAAAAAACGCAAGAGTCGGATGAGAGAGAGAAGACTCAATGAAAAGTTTCCAAGAGATTTGGGCTCTTACTAAATTTTCTTCAAAATCTCTATAGGATTGTCTATTCCATAGGGATTTGAAAGGATAGGATTCAAAAGGATTCATAGGAAATTTTCATATACAATTATAATCTTCCAAAATTACTATATTTTTCCTCGAATCAGGCACTTTAACGGGTAAGTAGGGATGCTTCCTCGAAACAGGCACTTTAACGGGTAAGTAGAGATGCAAAGCATCCAATGGCGCCTGACACGCACAGCGCCTTGTGGCGGGAACGCAGGTGTAGTAGTGGCCAGGTGCAGTGCAGGCTACGGTGTAGTACTACAGTACAAGCATATGCATGCACGCACCGGCCGTCCATCCATCATCCAGATCCATGGCGCCTGCGCTGTGCACACCAGCATGCAGTCACTCACCAGACGAGACGGCTGTCCCCCGGTGAGGTTGGCAACGCCGGTGCTTGTCTCCCGCCCATGTGGCAGCCTGCCTCGCTGCCTCTCCTCTCCTCGCAGCTCAGCTCGATCGCCGGTGGTGGCGGGGGCCGCGCTTCACATGGCCGCCGATGCCGATGCCGATGCCGATGGATCGTGGACGGATGCGGCGCGGCGCTGTGTGTCGCCTGAAAAGCGGAGCCTTTTTTGGACGAAAGGATTGGTGGAAAGTTTCAGTGATGAGATGATAGCTAGCTAGCTACAGTGTGAGTGTGTGGTGGCGACACGACGGACGACGGTCGTCCAGACACTCGAGTGTGGCCGACTGGCCGGTGAGGGTGGCGAGTACTCTCTCTGCCTTGTTGGCAGAATGGCAGGCCTCTTCTTTTGCCAGTCTCTCCTCTCTCATCTCACATCGCCGAGGTCAGGCTTCAGAGGTTCGCTGCGGCCAAAGTGGCCGTGGCCGGATGGGCAATTCGGGTGGATGACGACCCCGCAGTTATCTTATGCATTAGCCCTTGTTTAGTTTCCTTCAAACTTGTAACTTTTCCATCACATCAAAACTTTTCTACACATATCATTTTAATTTCAACCAAACATTCAATTTTGCCGTGAACTAAATATACCCTTAGTTTAGTTGAATGTTGGGATGGATCGGGCTGAACCTATTTTTTATAGTGTTAGATTCGAGAATAACTGGAATAGGATGATCCTGACAGGAAATATTCCCTTAAGATGGTCTGGTCCCTAAAAAATTGACGGGGCGAATTCAAGAAATGGAAATGAGTCCAACCCATCCCACCTCATCCCCAAACCAAATATAGAGGACATGTTTAATGAGCTATTACTTCTATTCTAAAATATAATAGGTTCTAGAGTGGTAGTAGGTGAAATTAAATGAGAAAGGATCGTGATAGTTGAAAAAGCAAGATATGTGGAGAGAATTTGATGGTCGAAGATTATGATTGGTTGATAACTGAATAAAAGTGAAGAAATCGTTATATTTTGAAACAAATTTTAAATGCTGCTAATTTTGTCCCGGAATATTAATTTTTTTTTGGGTTGGACACGATTATTAAGAAAATATATAGAATTAAATGGAAGGAGATTGTGATTGGTTGAGAAATGGAGGTAGTTGGAAAAATTGAATGGTAGAGGGGTTATGGTTGGTTGGAAAGAGAATCTATGTTTTTGGAAAAAAATTTAAAGCCCATAAGTTATTATATTTTAGGACGGAGGAGTAGAAGTTGTAGTATATTTTAGGCTCTCATCAGATGGACTAATCAACCAAAGAAAAAGCTAAATTTTAAATTTTCAAACTTAATTTGGAGATTAACTTTGAGATATTTTCAACGTAGTTTCTTTTTTATATTGGCTTTTAAGTCACTAAGAACACATATATAAAAGTTTTACCTACAAATTCATTTTTATTCCCTAATAAACCGTTTTGATTTGTTAGGGAAAAAGCCAACCAATGGGAACCTTAGAATGGAGGGAGTACCTAACTTCACTTCTTATATCTCATTTATATTACTTTCATAATTTTAAATTTATCTTATATTAACATAATAATAAACACAAAGTAATAAAGAACTCACTAAATGTATGTAGTTTATATGTAATTAAAATACTAAGTAAGCACAAAGTATATAAAGATACGTTGGTATCTTATACTAACAAGGTAGCTCGCGATCTAACTCGTTAAGCTTACTAGTTAAAACTTAAAAGCCTGATTTGGCTCAAACTTACTGATTCGAGTCATGAGCTTTGAGCTCTCTTTTTCCCTCTCCTTCTATCTCAAAAAAGACCTCATCTTTTCCAATTTTGTGTTGTTTTGAGTGAAGTGGCAGTCATTATTATCTTCATTCCAAATTATAAAAACCTATATAACAAAATGAGATGTATATTTGTACTATTAATTGGCTTAGATTCGTAGTAATAGAATATATTACTCTCATTCCTTTATTTTTATATTTTAGGACTGCGTACGTATGGATCTCTAATCTATGTGAGTTGTAGCATGTAAAGATGTCACATGCCACTATGTAGTCTCATCTCATCCTCCTTGCCTACCGAGATAATTCTGTTTCGGCCTTTCCGGTGCGAATATACAACAATGACAGTCGTACATGAGCACTGCAAAATTTAGCTTATGAAAAATTTTAAACTGTTTTTACAAAAGTAACTTTAGATAACTAAATTTTACACTAAAATTTTAATACACAAGATAATTACTTCATCCGTCACAAAATATAAAAACTTAGAACCGGATGGTACTAGGAAATGTCCCATCCAGTTCTAAATTCTTATATTTTTGGGACAGATGGAGTAGTAAATACTAACTTTTATATTTTGGGACGGATGGTAATATTACCATTAGCTTATGTGGTGTTTGGATCTAAGGACTTAACTTTAGTCCATGTATTTAAACACTAATTTAGAGTATTAAATATAGTCTACTTACAAAACTAATTATATAAATGAAAGCTAATTCGCGAGACAAAGTTTTTAAGCCTAATTAATCCATAATTAGAGAATGTTTACTGTAGCATCACATAGCCTAATCATGGATTAATTAGGCTCAATAGATTTGTCTCGCGAATTAGTCCAAGATTATAGATGCGTTTTATTAATAGTCTACGTTTAATATTTACAATTAGTGTCCAAACATCCGATATGATAGGATCTAAAACTTTTAGTCTCCTCTAAATAGGGTCTTATCTGTTTCGGCACATCTGAAATGCGAGATTAGACCTATCAAATACACCGGCGCATGTCATATAAGCTCGAATCAAATTTGAAATTTGCATGTTGTAGCTCTTAAAAAAATATTGTACTAAGGGCCTGTTCGGTGTGACTAGATGACAGCCAACAGCTATAGTAGCACCGTACAATTTCTACCATAGCCGCTACAGCAGCAGCACTGCACAACCACTGTGGGCATGTTTAGTTCCTAAAAACATCACATCAAATCTTTAGACACATATATGGAGCATTAAATATAGATAAAAAGAAAAACTAATTACACAGTTTGCATATAAATCGTGAGACGAATCTTTCGAGCCTAATTAAGCCATGATTAGCCATAAGTGCTACAGTAACCCATATGTGCTAATGACGGATTAATTAGGCTAAAATATTCGTCTCGCGGTTTCCAGATGAGTGAGTTATGAAATTAGTTTTTCATTCATGTGTGACACCTAAAAGTTTTCATTTCGCTAACTAAACAGGCCCTGTAATTGGGCAGCCGAACACACCCTAAGTTGTAACACTCCACGTCACAGTCCATCTCGATGTTAAGAGTCGGTGGTTCCGTACGCAATACAGCCAGTCAACAACTTTGACTATAGACAACGCCCTGTCACTGACACCGTGGGCCCCACCTACTGTCCTAACATGCGGGAGCGACGTCGTCCTCTTGGACCTCTTCCATGAGACCATCTGACGGCCCAGGAACAACTCCAAAGAGGTCGGCCGGGCCGGGCCGGGCTCCACTTGGCAGTGTCCCCCACTTCAGGCCACGGTGGGGCCCATCGTACGGACGATAAGGGGCACGCGTCACATCCTGGATCGTCGCACAGGTGCAGCGCCTGCGCCTCACATGGCGGCCACACGGTGTCCGCTGATGCCACACATGGGATTGTTTCGTAGGGATACAAGCCCGGCGGACAAGTAGTAGGTTTTATTAGTCCACTTAACTTACTTCTAGTTTATTTTTTTTAAAAATTTTATATTACTATGTGTGAAATAAACTAGTAAACGAGTTTTTATGTGGGTAGTGGGAGGGTAGTGGGACTACCCACTTGTAAAATGCCCTGCAAGAAAAAAAACAAATGGATTTCAAAAACACCGACCACAGTGAAATTCTCAAGAGCACATGAAGATTTTTCAGCCCACGGAAAACGAATTAAGCCACTATTATATAATTAGGTGAGTATGAGGTTTTATAGACTTTAAAAATAAATTTATTTAATATTTTAGGGCAACTTACAAATATAAAGTTTTTACATAAACCTGGTTGGTTAGGAAAGACCACCCCCACGGTATTTCACTAAGAAGAGCTTACTCGGGGCCTGACCAAGAAAGATCTCAAAAGCTAGTCTCCTTATATATGGGGATATCGCTCCCTATGATTTAGGTCTTGACCCATACTTTAAGGCCCAACGTCTTACATGAGGTCCCGCCCACCATAGGTCGGTTCATACATGTCGACCAAGGGAACCAATGGGTGATATAGGGTGCTACTAAGTTTTTTTTTTAAAAAAATACTGTTTATTGATTTGAAAAACATGCTAACAAAAATCGAGATAGAATGTGCATCTTAATTGAACGATTATGTTATGTAACCTATCTTAATCAGAAATTCGTTGTGTGGTATAACCTACTGCAATACTACTCCCAGGTCGGTGATTCCATGGTGGATGGACCATGGATATGATAGACGAAGCCTAGGCCCCGGCAACTGTTCATCGCTTTTTTGCAAGCTGAAAGTGAGCACGCAAGCATCTGAGCAACACAGCTGACGAGATGATACATGGGCCGTTCTTGGCGTAACCTCAAGATTAAGAAGGCCTTTACCTGTGGGCTTCATCCCTGGACATATATATATATACACACACACACGTCCTTTGCTGCATATTAAGTTTGGGCTTCATCAGCAGTGCGAAAACGTGACATGCATGTTAATCAATTAATATGCTGTTGCACCCTATTTTGTTTAGTAAATAGTAGTAGTAGTAGGAGGACAGAGATCTTGGGTTATGATACGGTAACAGTTTCAGTCAAATCTTCTACTAACAAAGAAATGGTTATATGTGAGCCGTGGATATATATGCCTGTAGGCGTGTATTGGCAACAGTCCCCTAAATGCACTTTGGGCCCCTCTATGATCCTCATCAAAACTGGCTAGGGACAACGACAAAGGCAGCATGCAATACAATGCAATGCATGTTCTTTAATTTCTTTCGATGCATTTCTTCTTCTTAAATTCACATGCACACATGCTATTTCACCCACCTATACTATATATCCTGATTTGACAAGAACAGAGTTATTGCTCTTGTCATATACTCCCTCCATCTTTAAATGTTTGACGCCGTTGACTTTTTAAAACATATTTGACCGTTCGTCTTATTCAAAAATTTTAAGCAATTATTAATTCTTTTCCTACCATTTGAATTCATTATTAAATATACTTTTATATATACATATAGTTTTACATATTTCACAAAAGTTTTTGAATAAGACAAACGGTCAAACATGTTTAAAAATGTCAACGGCGTTAAACATTTAGGGAAGTAGGTAGTATATACATAGGCATCAGTTAGCTGCAATTCTGCTAAACCTCATCAAAGCTGAATATTTAAAAAGAAAGAGAGAAGAAGAAGCATAAAAATCAAATTCATAAAGCAATATACTACATATTTCAGAATTTTTTTTTGAGGTAAACCTCAGAGAGGACAGGGAGTGCCTGTTTTCATTTAAGAAGAAGAGAGTTGACCCAGTTTTTGAGGGAAAACCGGGCCCAAAAACCTCACAAAAGCGCGGTTAATTAGGGGAAACCGGCCAAAGACCCACACGAGGAACAAAAAAGGGCACAAGCAGTAGCACAACTGAAGTTCGAGACATAAGTCATCGTTGCCAAGCTCAAGATCAGCTCCGACTTACTATGACCAAACCACGGACTAGGGGACCAAAACGACAACGTAGGGTAGGGTCTTCTAGACGAAGCCTCCAAGGAGGAAGAAAGCGTATGAGACACAAGCAACGTCCGTCCGAGAATCGGAACAAAGTTTTCACCCGAAGAGAAGGAGAGCGAAACGACAATGCCTTTAGGAAGGGAACGGCACCCGCAGATGTCGATGTTATCAACTAAAGTCAAAGACCAAGCAGGGCTTTCGCCCAGGCTCTCGCCCCCTGCCAACCACAAAACCAAGGTCGCCACAAGGCTGCACAACACCTTAGTCGCTTCCAAGGAGAAAGAAGGGGGTTATCGTTGCCGAGCTTGGCACCGCAAGTAGCTCCGACTCCACCCCGACTCAATCACTGACGGCTGCGCCATGGGAGCTTTGTGCACCACACACCTCGCTGCTACAAGGACTTTCAAAGCGCTGACAGAGCGGACAGCCTCCCGATCTTCACCAAGAAGAACCTTCCAACCAAACTTGTGTCTCTCTCCTTGACAAGGGGCACCCCACGACTGGTGTAGGAGCAGACCAGTCTAAGAAGGGAAGGGGCTCCAAGGGCGGGAGGAGGGAACACCAGTCAGTCAGGAGGAACCTTGCCGTCAACCAAGTCGCTGACCACACCGCTGATCTTCGTGTCCCGCGGCAATCCAACAAGCCGATTTGCACTAGCGAATGACCTCTCCATGCGGCAACTCCACCTATCGGCACCTGATGTGCTCCTCCAATTGCTGACCTCTCAACTCGGTCAGCCAACTTCTGCCGGCCTTCTCCACCGGACAACACTTCCGCTGGCGTCCCCCAACTCCACTCCCGCCAGCCTCCTCCTTCCGGAACCAGGATGGGGGCGGCCAAATCTGGCTCAAGGCCAGATCTGCCACTCCCATCACTAGCCTTCCTGCCGGCCTCCCTGCCGGCCAACTCCATCGCCTCCTCCAGCTCCTTCCGCCGGCCTCCCGTCCAGATCTAGAGCGAGGGCCAGATCCGGTTCCGGTTGACCACCTCCTCCACATCCATCCCACCGCGCCGCCTTCAACATGCCGCCGCCGCTTCTGCTTCTTGCCGCCTTCACCCCGCTGCCGCCGCTGGTGCATCTCGCTGCCAAGTCGCCGCAATCGCCGCAGAGCGTCGTCCCTCATCCCCCGCACAGGAGAGGCTCGCCACCTCACAGCTGTCTACCCCGCCGCCGCCATCCTTGCTCGCCAAGTTGTAGTCCGGCCCTGCTCACTCTGGCGGCGGTGAGGTGGAGGGTGGAGGGGGAAGTGGCGGCGGCTAGGGTTTTCACCCGCTCGGTCGCCCGCGACGGGAGCGACGCGAGCGGTCCCTCCTTGTGTCCGAGGTTTGTAGTTGTTTCATATTTCAGAATTTGAATGAGAATCTAAACTGTTTGGAGAGATCTTGGAGATTATGACAAAGTTAGAGTTGCTTCGGGTTCACAAAACCAATCTTTCTTTCGCAAAACCACCCATACATCTTCTCGAAAAACATTAATTGTCTGTTTGTGAAAATTGATCCAGTTTAGCTGGTTTTCATAAAACGCTGACCGAAAATCACTAGTTTTTAGGTTTTGGGTAAATCAGTGAGGATCTGTTTTTATTTCCAAAACGAAAAGATAAGCCTTGCAGCTGCTAAAAGCTCTCCCTCGAACCAAACAGATAGTCCAACCATGAACTGCGAAACACACGCACATGTTCATCCCGGATAAAATTCCATGCTTTCTTCAACCACCATCCTATCATGGAATGTTGGGTGTGTTTAGTTCACGCTAAAATTGAAAGTTTGGTTAAAATTGGAACGATGTGATGGAAAAGTTGAAGGTTTGTGTGTAGGAAAGTTTTGATGCGATGACAAAGTTGGAAATTTGAAGAAATAGTTTGGAATTAAACTCGGCCTTAGCTTTGTTCAGGTGAGAGAGAAAGAAACCGTTCACATGGCACAGGGTTTCCATAATATTGCTTGCACACACACACACACACTCTTGATGGATAAGATAAACCGATCGAATGGCAGCAGCTAGCACAGAGTCATATATATGCAATGCAATGCAATGCATGTACATGGGCCAGGATCAGCTATTGAATTGAATTTCTCTCCTCCTCTTGACTTGCACCCTGAATTCATAATATGATCAGGTCACTGGAGCAAGAGTTAAAAGGCACATGCGAGGCCGGAAATGGACACCCCTAGGGCTCGTGTAGGCGTGCCGAAAACGAGCTCGACGACAAGGGCCGTCGTCAAGACGGCCAACTCCCTCCTCTCGCACTTATTGCCCTACTTCATCGCTTGATCCATCCATCACATGTAGCAAGTACATGCAGGGGAAGCAGTAGTACGTGCCACTAGTGGTAGTAGCTATCCACTACAACATGTGCTGCATTTGCAATGTGTTTTATTTTCAGATAATGACATCTTGATCGAGATGTTGTATAGTTTTAGCTACCAATGCTACTCTTGCATTGATCGAGCTTGATGTTAGATAGCATAGCCTGAACCCGAACTTGTGTCGTCTGTATATTGGTGATGGTTTTGGAGTATATATGCAACAGGTGATTTGTTGCGTAGGATTTGCTAGCTCATGGCTGGCTAATTAACCATGTATTTCACTTAATACCTCCGTCCTAAAATACATGTCGCTTTGAGTTTTTTTTTAACTTTTAATCATTCGTTTTATGTAAAAAAATATAAAATTATTATTTATTTTGTCTGTGATTTGCTTTATTATCAAAAGTATTTTAAGTATTACTTATCTTTTTTATATTTGCATAAATTTTTCAAATAAGACGAATAGTCAAACGTTGTAAAAAAAAATTAAAATGATAATTTATTTGGGATGGAGGTAGTACCGGTTTGTCACCGGCGGTGAGGTCCAAGGGCTTGTACGGCCGGCAAAATCATTGGGTCGGCGAGATTGTCGATCCGACGTACGGCGGCGTAGCTAGGAAAGGTGATCTACCGACGCTGTTTGCAGTAGTGCCAAGTTGATTAGGAGGTTGCGTTGCGTCTACCGAAATTTATATTCAGCGCAGGTCCATATCTAGAGACACGTGCGAGCTGTGCGACCGTATATAGGGTTTTCACTCCATATGTATACGCGTAGTATATACTCCTTCATACTTATAAAGAATATCATTTAGGACAGCGACACGGTCTTCAAAACACAATTTTGACTTCTTATTTCAATATAAATATTTATTAAACAGTGATATATATATATACACACACTCTTTTATGAAAGTATTTTTCAAGACAAATCTATACATATATTTTTCATATTTTCAAACTCAACAACTTGAGAGTTATTCATGATTTATATTTCTAAGGTTTGACTTAAATATTATTCTAAACGATTATTTTATGAGTATGGAGGAAGTATCTAGCTAGTATTCCAGTCAATATGTTCCGATATAATTAGAATCTCTTTATTCTATTTTCTCAAATCTCTCTCTTTTTCTCCACTCAATCGGCTAGAACGAGCTGTTTTTTTTATTAAAAAAAATCCGACAAAAGTTCGATGGTAAACATGGCTACGTCTCCATTTTTTCATTTAGTAAGCTACTTAGTCAGATCGTCACTTTATATTTAGGTGGGTAAGCTACTTGACATAGCGCTAGTAGTTATTGGTTGCGAATAATTTATGTATGTTTGATAGCATGATATAATTAACTAATTAAAGAAAGGAGCATTATATTGATACTAGCTTTCATGACATGGTTGGAAGGCCACTAACTGCAATTTATTTCTATTGTAAATATAAGATATAGCCCTAATATATTACTCCCTCAGTAAAAAAACCCCAATTCTGGGTTTGAATCTGGGCACATGTCCACATGTCATCAAAGAAAAAACCAACCCTAGATTTAAAACTAGAAAAAAGAAAAACTCAATTCAGAGTTTGAACCTAGACACACATCAATCTAGATTTAATCTTAGAATTGTTTTTTTTTACGGAGTGAGTATGTAATTAGTATTACTAAAGATAAGGCTTTTTTTATATTTGACACATGGCTTTCAAATTATTAGGACGGCCCTAAACGATTTACAACGCCACCAGCGTGCACAATTGCACAAGGGCGCACATGCGAAATAATACCGGAATAATATAATACTACTTTTGATCTAGTATGATCTCACACTCTATCTTAGCTAGGACATGCTAAAAATTGCTTAAGGTTATAAGGATATAGATTTGCAACAACATGGGCGCGCAGGAGATGCGCCAGAGAGGGCATAAACATGAGAGAATTTGGTTGATCATGCATGTCATGTGCACTGCAAGCACGTGTTAGAGAAACTGCTAAACTGATGATCCGGCCAAGAACTGAATGCTTATGCAATGATGCTGAATCCGAAAATTATATTCACAGGCCGGCCCCAAAAGGAATGGTACCAGAAGAAACTACCAGCTAGATATAATTGGTCTCCACCTAACAAAATAAAAACATTTTAGACCAAAGTGTAGCTAACACAATCATCCACTACAAACTCCACAAAACTTGGCAAGAAATTTATAAAAAAAAATTTACAGAGTGTAGCTAGCAAATCCAATTTGTAGTGGTAGTACTACTACTCAACAACGAATGAACCAAATATGTTCCCTAGAGAAGTTCACTAGCATGCATAGACCAAGAAATATGAAATGGGATACAGCTGTAAAATTTGAAGCAACACAACGTACTCCTACGTACTCTCTTAAAATATAAAAACATAAAAACCTATAATTGAATGATATATTTTCTAGTATAATATTTTTGGATGGACTCTATCTAGTATAACATATCTCTTTATCCAGATACATTGTACTAGAATACATTTCATCCGATTCTAGGTTTTTACTTCCTCCGTTTCACAATGTAAGTCATTCTAGCATTTCCCACATTCATGTTAATGTTATGTCTAGATTTATTAACATTAATATGAATGTGGGAAATGTTAGAATGACTTAGGTGGTGTTTGAGAAAGAGGGATTAAAATTTAGTCCCTCTCACAAAAGTATAAGTCACTATGGCAGGGGCTAAAATTTTTTTTGTGAGTTTAGTCCCTCCCCTTGAGATGAAAAAAAGCTACTACTACCTCCGTCCCATATTACTTGTCTTTTTGAGTTTTTATTTGTCAATGTTTGATCATTCATCTTATTCAAAATATTTTAGAATTATTATTCATTTTGTTTGTCAATTGCTTTATTATCAAAAGTACTTTACATATGACTTATCTTTTTTTATATTTGCACTAATTTTTCAAATAAAACGAATGGTCAAACGTTGCAAATAAAAAGTTAAAAATGTCACTTATTATGGGACGGAGGGAGTAGAAGCGTTCGCTACCGGCCAAGAAACTGTGAAAAAATTGTAAAAAGGAGCTTTGAAATTGCTGCGAGGGTAAAAAAGAATTCGGGCCACATAAAACAAGAAACCAAAAGGCAGCAGTACGTACCAATGTTTGTACTGGGCTAACCGGAAAGGCAGAGATGCTGTGTGAGCAGCGACGAACACCAGCAACAGCTCGAATTTCTTCCCTCGTTACCAAACTTGTCCTACTCCGGTAGCGCGCAGCAGTAAGTGCTCGATCAGGTTGTGAAGAGGCAGGGAAGAATAATGCCAGAAGCTGTGTATGCGTTGAAGGGAAAAAAAATTGAAATTAAGGCTTGACAAGAATGGGGATTTCAGATTTGAACGAGTGGTTTTTGCAGTTTTGCTGACTATTAACCTGGAATTCAGCAACCCAGGGGTTCTATTTTCTTCTTGTCTGTACTGTACTACTGTGTTCAAGAACACATTATGCCAATAAGCTCATTAAAAAGTTAGTAGCATAGATCAGGACCACGCTAATGCTATGATAAAGATTTGTAAGCTCCATACGAAGATCTTGTGTGCATTCAGGCCCTAATCATATCAGTCTTCAGTGCAGCCGTGCGGCTGTTGCATGTGGGAATGCCTGCTCCTGTTTTATGTGGTCAAAGGTGGAAAAACAAATGGCAGTTTTTGGATAATATCATAAGATGGTTATTATGGCACCTATGTCCATCAAGATTAATTAGCAGCAGATATGTGAAATTATCAGTATCTTCGTCAATTTTATAGCATGCAATCTGTTAGAACGAAATTGGTGATGACAGAAAAAGAGGGGTCGTCCTCAAAAAAATAAAACGAGGGGTAGAATGCTCATCACTTCATCAGTGCAAACAACAGCTTAAGTTCACTTCATTATCATTTTTAACCCTGCTATTTTTTTATATTACCAATTTTGGTAGGATAACAAAATAAACACATTCTTACCATATATACCTTATTAGAATTCGGAAGTTCTAGAAAATCTCTCACAAAAACATGACCAAAAATTAAAAAGTTTCAAACTAAACGACACAAAAGACACCAAAATTTACGACAAATGTACTGAATTTTGAAAATGCCAAATATTTGGTAATGTTAATTTTGCTAATAAAGTAAACAAGTATTAAATTACCCAAAACAAAATGATGAGTAAATTTTACAAAACTACAAATATTTCAGTCAAATTATCACAAAACTATATATTTAAGATGATATATCACAAAACTATAAATTTAACACTAAATTTATCACAGAACTACATATTTAATTTGGAGTATCCCAAAACTACAGATTTAGTAACAAAATTATCACGAAACTACCTGTTTAGTGTTAATTTAATCACTAAATTTGGATGGTCATAACTCAAACATAACATTAGTGCTAAGGAACTAAAGCCTAAAATATATAGTTTTGTGATAATTTTATTATTAAATTTGTAGTTTTGCAATACTTAGCCTTAACATTATAGTGTTATGATAGATTTGCCGTTAAATCTATAGTTTTGTGATATATTCCTAATTTTGAAAAATAATAATAAAATATTTGTAGTCTTATAAAATTTACTCCAAAATAATTTATATTCTCTCACGAGTCGTGAGTCGTGACATGATTCACAGGGGGCAATAACCTCCTCCCTTGGCAAAGCAAAACAACCCTTCTCAAAAAGCACACCAAGCTGTGACGGACGAAAACGATCACAAAAAATCCAGCTCGACCGAGCATTGTTTCCATACAAACGGCACTATAAAATTCCATTTTTTTTAGTCTCCTTTTAATACAATATTGATGTGAATACCGTATAGTTAAATCAGCAAAGAATCAATTTGCAGTGCAGGGACCGATCATTTTCCATGGGAGCAAGGATAATTCAGAAACAACCCTCAAGTTGGTTGGATATTGTCGAGAAGGTCCCCGACACTTGGACCGTGACGCCCAATTGGTCCTTTGACCGCCGAACCCCATGGTGTCCCCTTGACGCCATTGCCCCACACCACACCAAGCTCTCCTCCTCCTTCTCCTGCTCTATATATACCCTGCCATGGCTTCCTCCATTGCTATCCACCACTAATCCCTCCCAATTCTCCACTCGCCTCTCCAAACTCGCATCGATCCTTCTGCTCTCACCTGTACATACATACATACGCACGCACGTACATACACTCAATCAGAGAGAGATTGAGAGAGATTGTTGATAGCTAGGTAGCTGTGGCCAAGAAAGTGAGAGAATTGGGAGGAGGAGGAAGACGAAGAAGGGTTGATGGGGATGAGGCCTGGATGGGTTGGGGGGCTCGTGGAGGAGAGCTTCTTCGTTGGGTGTCCCGCCCACGAGAGCCGCAAGAAGAACGAGAAGAACATCTTCTGCCTCGGCTGCTGCGCCAGCATCTGCCCCCACTGCGCCCCCTCCCACCGCCACCACCCTCTCCTCCAGGTAATCAATCCTCCTCCGCCGTCGCCGTCGCCGGCGCCGGCGCCGGCGACCCAACTGCCATGCCATGCATGTCATCGATACACTGCATATATCTCTAGCTACATGCATCACACGATGCATGTCTATCTTCTTCGTTAATTAATTGCAGTATCTTAAGTTCTTAACTGTATTCGGAATTTCAGATTATGCATGTGATGTGAGAGTGTGTTAGTCTGTTGAAATTCTTCAATTACAAGTCTATTTATCTGCTTTGAATTCGTTGGGGGTGTGCTACAGTGTGCTGAATTGAGTGGATTTGTGGGGGTGTGGGCTAGGATTTTAGCTTTTGCATGTATAGCAGCTACTAGCTTGTACTTAACAAAAAGCACTAGCTTTGGCCTAATTCACTAGCCTTTCCGTCTTGGCTTATTCCAAGATTTGCTTCTACTAGTACCAGTAGATGTGGGCAGCTAGGATCTTGTTGATTCTTCCATGTGCCATGACATGCTAATTGTGTCATTTTCAGAGGAAAGATTGCTAATTGCCTCTCATCAGCGACCATGCTAGTGTGCCACTAGGAGTACTAGTAGCAGTAGTAGTACACACATCACACTTACTAGCATAATTTGGTTAGATTTGGTTGGGCTTAATTGCGGCGGTGCTTGGGCTTAAGCTGCATCGCATGGGGTGTCTCACTTAACCACTTGCAGCTATAGCTCTCGACCCTTTTAGAACCCTGTGCCCATCTTTCGCCTTCCCCTTGTCGTTTTCCGGCCTTCGTTTTGTGCTCCATGCAAAGTGACCCCTCGGTTAATCACCCTGATTAGTCACCTAAATCACACATTAGTACTTTCACACTGCTAATCACCACCTTAATTTCTTGTGTGTTTTTCTTTGCCTCACTTAATTTTCTTCCTGTCCATGGCTGCTGTTTGGTGGGGCATGAGTAGTAGAAATGTGGAGTGGTGAAAATTGGGAGGAAGGGTGAAAAATGAGTCTCTCTCTGGCAAGAAGTTACTGCGAGCCTCAGTCCCATACGCCTGAAATAACCATAGTCTTATAATTAAGCCTAGTCCCATCTTACATCTTCCCCATTCCGGTGTGCAAAGCATATGCAATGCATTGCTCTCTCTTCTCTTCTGTTCACCTCACCACCTGCAAAAGTTACATTTTGCAGCAGCAGCAAAGGCCAGCACACACAGTCATCACCTCTGATGAAAAAAGGCCATCTCTCTTTTTGACAGCGGTAAACAAACAATAGCCCTTGTGTCCTGCTCTCTATTATAATTAACCAGTAAAAACTTCTGATCACTACATAAAATGAACCACTTTTTTTTGGTTGGTGTTCCAGAGAGAGTCTGGTGCAACTACAAAAGCTCTAATTCTTAAATATATCCAAACTGCAGCAGTGAGCAAGATTGATCTATTAGCACAAAAATGGGTTGGGTTATCCGGATTGTTTAGCCATGAATAGCAAAGCATGCCGATCTTGATCTCTCTATCCCTGCAAAGATAGACGGCGCCGGTTGGTTGATAAATGGATGGGCAATCCTGTGTCTATCTAGCCATACTAGCTACGATCCATCCATCGTCTCAGCCAAAGCCAGAGCTGTTAAGATCGCAGCTGCAGTAGTCACAGTGACAGAAACTACAGGCTACAGACCACAGAGAAGCCATTGGTGAGGTGCGGTAAAAAAAAAAGTGAGCAGTGTCTCTCTTTTTTTTTTTACCATATGTGTGCTTGGTAAAAGACCATGTCCTCTTACCAAACAAGGCCCCAATACTGTTGCTCCGGCTCTGTATAATCCAAGGTCGCCGTGACGATACTGTTCATTCATTCAGGCAGTAACACACACTCTCTCTCTACGATACTGTTCATTCATTCAGGCAGTAACACACACTCTCTCTCTCTTTTTTTACAGTGTTATGGGGTTAATTTGGAGGTGTTTTTTTTTTAACCTTTGTGACCTCGGGTTGTGTGACCGAGAGAACTGGAAGGTGTAGGGGTGGTATGGTAAATTAGGGTTTGTTTCTCCCTCCCACGATGTGGATGACGACGAGCCGCCGGTCAAAGGCTCGCAATTATTACCGGGGGAGTCTATCCTTTCCCTGCCTGGCTCAGCGTCCGGATGGAATAATGGAATTCTTTTTTTTTTACCTAATCAACAATTACAACTTCTAGAAGGGTCTCATCTAAATTTGAATTGGATGGAATAATGGAATAATGGCTTTGGCTTATGTTTGTCAGCTAAAATTTAAATTTTTAAAATTTTAAGGTTTTTTTATCGAAGTGTATTTTTCAGCCTTTATTTTTATACTGCTAAAAACATGTATATAAAAGTTATATTCACAAATTACTTTTCGTTTGCAAACGATGGGTCCGGAAGATTCTTTTACTAGCACTAGAATTAAACAGTACTGTACGTATAAGTATACTGTGCATTGAAGTTGCCTATACGTGTATAGGTTAGGAGGTATGTGTACAACGACGTTGTTCGCCTGGATGATCTCGACAAGCTCATCGACTGCTCCTTTGTTCAGGTGAATTGAACGGCAATAACAACTCTGAAACTAATCTGTTCAGTTTTACAATTATGTAGAGCTAATTATTAATGTTGGTTCTAATTTGTTTTCAGCCATACACGATCAACAGCGCAAAGGTTATATTTCTGAAGCCAAGGCCTCAGTCGAGGCCGTTCAAGGGCTCTGGCAACATCTGCTTGACATGTGACAGGATCCTGCAGGAGCCCTTCCATTTCTGCTGCCTCTCTTGCAAGGTACAGTAGTGTAGTATAGCCACTGTACACATCTTCCAGAAATTTTTTTTACTGTCATGGCGAATTGGCGATCGATTGAGAAAAATTAATTAACGACACACAACTCTAATGATAATAAGGTTGTGTTTAGATCTAAGATAAACTAGTTTTGCCGTGTCACATCGAATATACGAATATACATTTAAAGTATTAATTAAACGTAGACTAATAATAAAATAAATTACAGATTTCGCTTATAAACTGCGAGACGAATTTATTAAGCCTAATTATCAAATGTTTACCGTAGTACCATATTGTCGGATCATGGAGCAATTAGGCTTAAAAGATTCGTCTCGTAATTTTTAAGTTATCTGTGTAATTAGTTTTTTTTTATATTTAATACTGTATCAAACATTCGATAAAATTTTACCGGATCTAAACATGCCCTGAGAGATGGTGAGAGTGAGCTACTAACTACAACGAATGTGTCGTTAATTAATTTGTGCATGAATTTGCATGCATTCATGCAGGTGGATCACGTGATGATGCAGGGCGGCGACCTGTCCAACATCCTCTACATGTCCGGCGGCTCCGGCGAGCCCGACCTCGCCGCCGGCTTCCCGCGCTTCGAGAACCTCCGCGTCGACGGCGGCGGCGGCGGCGGCGGCCTGCATGACGACGACGACGACCACCAGGTGACCACACCCAACTCCATCCTCGAAGACCCCCTCCACCACCACCACCACCACCAGTACTACGGCGGCGGCGGCTCCAGCAACAACGGCCGGAACACGTCGCCGGCGCCGACGACGGCCGATGTCCCGAGGAAGAAGAAGAGCGGCGGCGGCGGCGGGTTCTTCCCCCAGATCGTGCTGTCACTCAACAACAGGAGGAAGGGCGCCCCACACAGGTCGCCTCTCGCGTGATCATCATCGGATCGTCACGTACGCGTAGACCGTGTTTTCGCTAGTACAGATAATCATGAACACCTCCCCCTACTATTATATAATTAGTTGCCCTCATTACCTATCTTAATTGTAATCCTCTTATGATTATTAGTAGCATTGTAGAGAGAGAAAGAGAGAGTGTGTGTGGTTGTGGTGATGGATGATGGTGTGGCCTTTGGCTGGCTAGGGTCACCATGCATCTTTAGGGCAAGCAGTGTTTTGACGAGATTTGAGAGAGGAGAGAACCAGCTAAGCTTGCAAACTCCTCCCTGTTACAAGACTAGGTAGGCACGGACTTGTGGGGCCCCCTGTACAGGGACCCAAAAGATTGGCTACCAATTTTGTACTTGTTGTAATGGGGGTTAATTAGGTTTGCTCGCTACCTATGTGTACACTTCCCAAAAGCTATATATATATAAAAAATTCAAAATCTTCTTATATATGTAAGATAGTGAGGATTCTTCCTGTGTTTATTAGCCTCATTGCCTTGCTTATTCACATGGTTATCCATACTATTTATTAACAAACAAAATATTTTGTTTTGTTTCTCGGTAAAATTTTTATATACGTGTTTTCAGCGATTGAAAAACACATGTTATAAAACACTAAACTGTAATGAAAAAAATCCATAAATCAACTTCAAAATTTATCTTATAAATTTGAATTTTAGTTTTATAAACATATAAATTTGAATTTTAGTTTTATAAATATAAACAAAGCTACGAGGCTGTATACTCCCTCCGGACTGATAATACTTGTTGTTTTAGATAAGGTGAGGTTAAACTTTAAAATATTTGATTATGAATCATTTTTAAAATATTTGTCCTTTCAAATATGGTGACTACATATATAAATTAGTCTCAGAAAGTACTTTAATAAAATCATATATTTGTTAACACTTTTATATATATTATAATGAAAAATAATGGTTAAAGTTATTTTTTTAATATCATACCTTTGTTCAAAACGATAAACCTGGAGGGAGGAACTATATTTTGTTGCGATCAAGGACAATTAACTGGTTAAATGATCATTGGAAATAGTGTGAAACAATGGTAGCGAGAGGGTTTGGGCATTTGAATTAATCTGCAAATGGCCATGGTACTTGCACGCATGTAGCTGTCGCCTGTCGGTCCCGGGCCATGCATCCACCAATGGCAGCTTGTGCATGTCCTTTGACCGGCATGGACAGCCGACGATCGAGCTCGCCACTTGTGTTGTGTGTCGCGTTGGAGAAAATGTTGCCCCTCCTTCTCCTTGGAGTTGGATGGAGCTGGAGAGCTAGCGGCGGCCGTGCTTAATTTGCTTGCCAGTTGCCTAGCATGGGCCACCGTACCTTAAGCTCGATCGTGCCTGCTGCCATGATCGATGGATCCATATCGACCTCGACCTACCAGTTCAAACCCAAATAAAAACTTTTCATCATGTCACATCGAATATTTGGACACATGCATAAAATATTAAATATAAAAAAAATTAATTACACAGATTACGTGTAAATTGCTCGACGAATCTTTTAAGCCTAATTGCTCCATGATTTGATAATGTGGTGCTACAGTAAATATTTGCTAATGACGGATTACTTATGCTTAATATATTTGTTTCGTAGTTTATAGGCGGAATCTGTATTCTTTTTGTTATTAGTCTACGTTTAATATTTTAAATATGTGTCGGTATATCCGATGTGACACGACAAAACTTTTCGTGTCGCGAACGCATAAAAGTTTTTAGGGAAGAAAAGTCCACCTCTTCGTACCAAGAACTGTTACTTGTGAAAAAGCCTGTTGTTTCTTTTGAATAAGAGGGTAGGACAGTTTCCTTTCATTAACAAAGAAGAAGGTTTAGTTTTGTGCAAGTGTTAGGGGTGTTACATATATAGGGGACTAACTATTCTCACAACATCAGCTCTTTATGCTTTTTTTGCCCTCATGACTAGGCACCAAGCTCTGGCCTCCTCTTTTGTTTTTCTACAACAATCATGATCGGTGTTGTGGTGATGTGCTGGAAGACTCACGTATTTCTCTCTCTTTCCAAACTTCCGAGGTGATTAGAGCAGGCACAATAGTAGACTATAAGCCAGCTATAAACATATTTTAAAAAGTTAAAAGAGAATAGAGAAGAGCAGCGGGCTACAGATCTGTAGCCAGCTGCAGCACGGATTCAAAGACGTAATATGTGTATGACAAGTGGGACCATATATTAATAGTATAATAAGCAACTATTGTATGAGTTGGCTATTAAATTGGCTATAAATAATTTGGAGTTAGTAGTTGACAATACTATTAACCTTGCTATTAGGAGGATGAGTGGGCGGAGTCCGCACTTTATGTGCTAGTGTTGTCCACATGTTTGAACCGTGTCCATGATGTCCCAATGCTCCAATGGGACAGTTTTATGTATGGTCAATTTTTACTACAGAACATTTGATACACTGGTGAAGAAATCGTTTGTAGTCCCGGTTCGTAACCCCCCTTTAGTCCCGGTTGTCCAACCGGTACTACGAATCCGGGACTAAAGATAGCGATCTTTAGTCCCGGGTGAAATAACCGGGACTAAAGATGGATCAGCCATGTTACCAACCGGGACTAAAGATCTATGTACCATTTTTTTTATTTGCATGGTCCTGTTTGCTGCATGGTTGATTATATATATATATATATATATATATATATATATATATGCGTATGTATATATATGTATAAATACATATATTACACACATATTTATAATTTAAAGCACTTAACATTTTATGTACATATATGTTACCAAAATATATATTAACACTAAAGTAAATGTACGTACATATATAAATATATATATATATATACATGCATGTATAGTACAATTCATTTGCTCGCTAGCTATAGCTACGACTTCGACGCCTGCGTTACGTCAGAAGAGGAAGGACCGACGTTACGAATTGTCGATCCGTCGTAGTAGAATTCACCATCGGGATTAAGGACTTCTTCGTTGATGAACCCCATCAGTTGTTCTTGAACAGCCGTGATAAAATCCTTGTGTGGGAGTTTTTCCCTCATGTGAATATGCTACCATTCGAAAAATAATGACATATCAATATATGAAATTAATAAACAACTTAACAAATCAATACGCAATGAAATTTTGAATGGTTTATGTATACGTACATCGAGCTCTCGTGTGGTGTATATTTGGTTTAATAGGCAGTGGGCATACTCGCATACGTAGTAGCCGCATAAGTTAGTTCCCTTGTCCTGCTTTGCACATTACATGAGAAACGATGAGAGATTTAATATACTCTTTATATTAAATGTAACTAGAGATTCAATTCAATATAATTTTGGATCATGCATGTACTCACTGGAAAATGAAACCTCCGTCCAAGTTTTTCTTTCCAAGTCCCGCGGACCAATTGACGGAACCGATCCCAAGCCCTACATGTGCAATTGCAAGCTATGATTAATTAAATATTACCCGAGATCAACATAATAGCAACAGAGTCCCGCGACTTTGGAATAGATGGCATTATATTACCTATCAGTTGGAAGACCTTGTCAAAAACCTTCTCCTCTTTATTCATTGAGTCGTACACAGTGACTCTGCATGCGTCCAAGTCGAAAAAGAACAGGACCCAGTGGAATCTGGAATATGCGTGAGATGAGATAAATATCAGAATATACATGTTATATGTATGGGAATGAAATTTGTTCGAACGACAATAAAAACTCACTCTGTGTTGTACGGCAATAGTATGAACGTCTTGAAATGCTGCTGCGTTAGGAGATGGACGAGATTGTCCTCTGTGTCTTTCTCGTACTTGTCGAGCATTTCGGTGTTGATTTTCCGAGGGTCGATGAACCCAGTATCGTAAACCCCCCGCCGTCGGGCCCTTTGAATCTCCATTCTACAACAATGAAAGGAAATTATTATTGCTTACATATATGCCAGGAGCTAATTATTGAACGAAACAAATCGAACTCAAAGATACTTACAAAATCCATGCGCTCAGAAGAGAGACGTCGAGGGCGTCCCGATGGTACAGATCGAAGACATCCTTGAAATGGATCCATAGAACATCTTCTCCTTGCAAGAAGTCGGGGTTTCTGATCCTCGCTCCGAACATCTCTCTACCATTGGCGCTCATTTCCATGTACCGTTCATGGAATTTGTACATTTGTGTCGGTAGGGACTGCAGCTGCTCAGGCCTGACAAGCGGTTTACCGAGTTCAAACTTGTATGCCACTTCCGCCTTCGGGATTGGTGCGCCTCCAACCAACTGAGCCATGGTTAGACCGGTGTCCGAAATGAAATCCGTTATGCCAAAGTCTTCGCCGGTCACCAACGGCTCGACCACTTGGTGTGGTTGTTCTCCAAGCTGAGGAACTGGTTTGGACTTCTTGTAATAGGTTTTCCTAAGTGTTCGGTCATAGTCCGATAGCTTTAAGGCCTCCTTGTTTGCGGTGGACATTCCCTTGAAGAAATTCTTCACGCTCGGGTCAATAGGTATCTTCTTTTCAGGACTCCGAGGCTTGAGTTGCCTCTTCACTTCTCCTGCCACATAAGCATCAAGCTCCTCTTGACTGCAACCGTACGGCGGCTCCTTGTTTTTGGTGGTGTCAACTTTGGCCTTCTTCGTTGCCCTTGTGCTGGCAGGAGGTGGAGCTTGGCGAGACCTTGTCTTGGGAGGTGCAGGCGGACACGGTGGAGGAAGAGGCGGAGGAGGCGGAGGAGCCGGAGGAGATGGTGCAGGAGGAGGTGGCGGAGGAGCCAGAGGAGATGGTGCAGGAGGAGGCGGCAGAGGAGCCGGAGGAGATGGTGCAGGAGGAGGTGGCGGAGGAGCCGGAGGAGATGGTGCAGGAGGAGACGACGGAGCCGGAGAAGATGGTGCACGAGACGCCGCTTGTCGCCCAGAGAGGATGATGTACCGCTTGCGCCATAGTATAATGGCGTGGCTTGTGTCTCGTAGATGCGTCTCACCGTCTCCTCCTGGGTAGTCCAACTCGAGGTCCTCGTACACGGCTTCCACCAGCTCAACTTCGACCCTCGAGTATCCTGCTGGAATCGGCCTGCAGTGGTAAGTCCCTGAAATATCCGTTGGGATGGCCATTCCCGACGCCACCTTCACGTGATGAGAGGTTATCTATTAGTAATCAACCTAAGCAGCAACTTGCGGAACGTACGAGTCAAAAATCATATATTACATCGAGCATACCTTAATTGATAAGTTTTTGAAGGGAATATGCAGCTCACATGGTGTCCGATGCGTGATCTCGTCAACGGGGCAGGTGGTTTCGTTCTGGGTTTGCATGGCGTCCATGCTATGTGATACTACCTGCCCCGTTGAGGCGCAGCTGCTACGATTGCCTGATGGGCTGACCATTGGAGGAGGTATGTACGGCTGGGGATCGTGTGACTGATGTGCTGCCATGCGTTCATCCACCTTCCGGGCCACCTCCTCTTGCATGCTGAGCTCGTAGCTCGATACCCTGTACTCAAGATCTGCAATCTTCGCCTCGGTATCTCTCTTGCTCCTCATCCGACTCCTGTACGTGTGGATGTCCTCCTTGAATCCCATCTTCCAGGGAATCACGCCTTTCCCTCGTGTTCGTCCTGGATGCTCGGGAGTCTGTAGGGCGAGTGACAGCTCGTCCTTCTCTCTGTCGGGTCGGAACGTGCCCTGATAAGAGGCTTCCACTGCGTCCGTTAGTCGATTCGCAGCCTCGCGTATCTGATCGCTAAAGACCAAGGAGCCATCAACTGGGTTGAGCGTTCCACCGTGAGCATAGTACCAGAACTTCGATCGATCAGGCCATTTAGCGGTGGCCGATTCGATACCCCTCTCAAGCAAGCTTGCCTCCATCTCCTCCCACTTCGGCATCGCGACGCTATAGCCGCCTGACCCCAAGTGGTGATGGTACTTCTTCTTGGCGGCATTTTCTTTGTTTCTTTCCATCATCGCCTACCCTTGTTGACCTGTCTTGTAAGCAACGAACTCGTCCCAGTGATCCCTTAGCTTCGGGAATACGTCGAAGTTCGGTGTCTGCCCCTTCAGGATGTATTTCCGGTACAGATCTCCCTTGAAGGTCTGGAACTGTTCTGCCATTTTCTTAAGAGTCCACTGTTTCACTATGTTCTCTGTACCCACAGGGAGCGTGAACGTCTCGAGCATTGTGGTCCACAGCATCTCTTTCTCTAATTCCGGGACAAAGCTGTCATCACCCCCGCGTGCCCTTGTTCTGCGCCAGTACACCTTGCTGACAGGCACGTTATCCCTCACAACCCAACCGCTGTGGCGTACAAAATTCTTGGCTGCTTCTGCCGGGGCACTAGGTCGGCTGTCTGCGTCCACCTCAGTTATGACGTGCCGACCCTCTATCTTCTTCGCGGCACCTCATTGTCCGCGTGCCCTCTTCTGTCCAGCGGAGGGATGACTTCCACTAGCCTCCTCCTCGTTCCCCTCCGCATCCCTCTCCACGTTCCCCTCTGCATCCCTCTCTGCGTTCCCCTCCACATTCAAGTACTGGTTTGGATCCTCGTTCCCCTCTTCTTCGTTCCAGTACTGGCTGCTTCCCGATGCGATTGTATTGTACAATATCTGTTCCTCATCGCGATCAGCCATCTGTTCATAGAAGAAATATTTGCTCAGCGTAATATTAACACTCTACTAATCTTGTATTAAAACTCAAATAATCATATATGCTAAGTCTAAGTGTCGTGTATTTGTACGGTAGATAATCATATATGCTAAGTCTAATTAAGTCTAAGCTTCGGCTCGTCAGGCCCTTTGCCCTTCTTTCCTTTGCTAGACATGTCCTTCACGTAAAAAACTTGCGTTACATCATTGGCAAGGACAAAAGGTTCGTCCGAGTATCCAACCTTGTTAAGGTCAACCGTTGTCATCCCACTGTCATCAATCGTTACGCCTCCACCAGTCAACCTAACCCATTGGCACCGGAACAGAGGGACCTTCAGAGGTCCATAGTCAAGTTCCCATATCTCCTCGATGGCACCGTAATACGTGCCAGTTGTACCATCGTGTCCCATGGCATCGATACGAACAACACTATTCTGGTTCGTGTTCTTCATGTCTTGGGCTCTTGTGTAGAATGTGTACCCATTGATCTCATATCCCTGGAATGTCACGATCGAGCCAGATGGACCCCTCGCCAGGAAGGCCAGTTGCTGGTTAATCGTCTCGTTACCCATGAGATGTTGTCGCAGCCACGCGGGGAAAGTATCAATGTGATGCCGTGTAATCCATGCATCGGACATACCGATGTTTCTGGCGCGAACTAGAGCCAAGTGCTCCTCGATGTAAGGAGCCACCAATAAAGATTGTTGTAAAACCGTGAAATGGGCTTTACGGAATAAATTGTTGTCTACCGTCATTATTGCTTTCCTTCCGAGAGTCCCCTTTCCCCGTAGTCTCCCTTCATGGCGTGATTCAGGTACCCCGATTGGGCGAAGGTCTTCAATAAATTCTACGCAGAATTCAATGACCTCCTCTGTTCCATACCCCTTGGCGATGCTTGCCTCTGGACAAGCACGGTTACGAACATACTTCTTCAGAACGCCCATGTACCTCTCAAAAGGAAACATGTTGTGTAGGAACACAGGCCCGAGAATACCGATCTCTTTCACTAGGTGACAAAGCAGATGCATCATTATATTGAAAAATGAAGGTGGAAATATCAACTCAAAGCTGACAAGATATTGCACCACATCATTCTGAAGGGCTTCTAACCTATCCGGATCGATGACCTTCTGCGAAATTGCGTTCATGAAAGAACATAGCCTTGTTATTGTTGCCCGGACATTGTCTGGGAGGATACCCCTTATTATAACTGGTAGCAGCTGTGTCATCAACACGTGACAGTCATCAGACTTTAGGTTTGTGAACTTTTTCTCCTTCGTGCTTATTATTCGCTTTATATTCGTGGAGTATCCAGACGGTACCTTGATGCTCTCCAAGCATTGAAACATACTTTCCTTCTCTGCCTTGCTAAGAGTGTAGCTGGCTGGACTCAAGTAATGGCTGCCTTTCTCCTGTGGTTCCGGGTGAAGGTTGCCGCATTGTTCCATATGCTTCAGATCATTACGTGCTTTCAGTGTATCTTTCGACTTTCCATATACACCTAGGAAGCCAAGAAGGTTTACGCAAAGGTTCTTAGTGAGGTGCATCATGTCGATTGCGTGGCGGACGTCCAAGAATTCCCAATAGGGTAACTCCCAAAATATGGAGTTTTTTTTCCACATCGCCGCGTGACCATCTTCGCTCTCTATAGGCTGGCTGCCAGGCCCCTTTCCAAACACTACTTTAAGATCTTTAACCATAGCAAACACTGTTTTTCCGCTGCGATGTTTAGGCTTCGTACGGTGGTCCGCCGTATGTTCAAAGTGCTTGCCTTTCTTCCGTACCGGGTGGTTTGCTGCAAGGAATCGACGATGACCCATGTACACAACCTTCCTACAGTGCTTAAGATACGTACTTTCTGTTTCATCCATACAGTGAGTGCAAGCCTTGTACCCCTTGTTGGACTGCCCAGATAGGTTGCTAAGTGCAGGCCAATCGTTGATGGTTACGAACAGCAGCGCTCGTAGGTTAAACTCCTCCTGTTTGTCCTCGTCCCACACGGGGACACCTTCCTTCTTCCACAACGGTTTAAGATCTTTGACCAGTGGTCTGAGGAACACATCAATGTCGTTACCAGGTTGCTTGGGGCCTTGAATAATAATCGGCATCATTATGTACTTCCTCTTCATGCATAGCCAAGGGGGGAGGTTGTAGATACACATCGTAACAGGCCAAGTGCTATGGCCGCTGCTCATCTCTCCAAAAGAATTCATGCCATCCGTACTTAAACCAAACCGTATGTTTCGTGCGTCCTTTCCAAAGTCTTTAAATTTTCTGTCGATGTTTCGCCACTGCGAACCATCTGCGGGGTGTCTCAGCATCCCGTCCTGTTGACGTTCTTCAGCGTGCCAACGCATCATTCTAGCATTCCCCTTGTTCCTGAACAAACGCCTTAGCCGTGGTATTATAGGGAAATACCACATCACCTTAGCGGGAATTCTCTTCTTCGTTAGCTGCCCGTCAACCTCACCTGGATCATCTCGTCTAATCTTGTATCGTAGTGCTTTACAAACAGGGCATGCTTCTAGATTCTCGTACTCCTCACCGTGATATAGGATACAATCATTCAGACATGCGTGAATCTTCTGAACTTCCAGTCCTAGAGGGCAGACTATCTTCTTAGCCTCGTACGTTGTCTCGAGCAATTTGTTTCCCTCCGGAAGAATGTTCTTGACGAGTTTCAATAAATCGCCAAATGCCTTGTCACTAACACCATTTTTTGCCTTCCATTGCAAGAACTCCAGAGTGGTATCCAACTTTTTGTGCCCTTGCTCGCAACCAGGGTCCAACGACGTTCTGTGGTCCTCTAACATCTTGTCCAATTTATGGGCCCCCTTTTCACTTTCGCAGTCCTCCTTGGCATCCTGCAACATCTGACCAAGATCATCCGCAACGTCGTTATAATCAGCATCTATGTCCTCCTCGCCCGTTTGATTTCCTTCAAATCCAGCGTACTGAGCAAAGTCTGGAATATTGTCGTCTTCCACTTCATCTTCTTCCATTTCAACCCCTTGCTCTCCGTGGGATGTCCAACAATTATAGCTTGCCATGAACCCCGACTCAAACAAGTGGAAATGAATACTCCTGGATGCAGAATACTCCTTCTGATTCTTACACTTATTGCATGGACAACAAATAAAACCCTTCTGCTTGTTAGCTTCGGCCACTCTCAAAAAATAATGCACGCCGTCAATAAACTCTTTAGACCGCCGGTCAACGTACATCCATTGCCGATCCATCTACATGAAATGAAAAAAAATCGTACACAAATAATCATTCGTACAATAATGACAGTCATACAATAATGATAAAATAATCACAAACTCTTTCAACAGTCATACAATAATGACATATCATTATTCATACAAAAATTATAAAAATATTCCACCAAATAATTCTTATTTATTATTTTTAAGTTTTAAATTATTTTAATTTTCAATTTAGTTTGTTTTCTTTTATTTAAGATTAACTTTCACTATATTTTCCTACTCAACTATTTTATAAAACCTTATTTAGCAAATAAACAAAATTTCTATATATTCTTTCTTTTCCCACACAAATTTTCTCTCTCATCAACTTACAACAAAATTTTGGAGACAAAAAAGTGTGCAAAACATAGCTCCAAATGTAATATGACAAAAAAAACATTGGAGGATGAAGTTGCTAACCTTTTAGGCACCTCTGATTTGTATATAATCACCAAAGTAAATTCACAATAAATTTTGGCATGACCTCCCCTCTTTTTTGAAGAAATTTTGAAGCTTCCTCGGGCTGGAGGAGGAAGATGACATATATAAAGGGGTGGGACTTTAGTCCCGGTTGGTGTTACTAACCGGTACTAAAGATCACCGGAATCTTAAGTCCCGGTTGGTAAAAGTTATGATTTTTAGTCCCGGTTGGTAACACGAACCGGGACTAAAGATCAGGGGGGCCTGACAAGCCCTGACAGTATTTGAACCGGGACTAAAGATCATCTTTAGTCCCGGTTTTTATTGCAATCGGGACTATTGTGGAAATAGCCCGACCGACGAAAGATGTTTCTCTACCAGTGATAATTCCGATATGTCTATGTCGTGTTCTTAACATTTTTGGTGATAATTCAGTAGAAAAATTTTTTGCGCCAAACCAAACAACAGTTTTAGTAGCTTTGTTACTTGTGAAAACAAGTCGGCCTGAACATTGACAGTCTTTCGAATAGGGCAGTTTATTTTTGCTACATAACATTTGACAATTCTGATATGTTTATGTCGCGTTCTAATCATTTTTGGTGCAAAACCAAAAGAAAACTTTTAGTAGCTTTGCTAAACTCGGTCTTGAACTAAAAAAAACCTACTAAATACAATAGAGTTACTATTTATTAATTCAAGTCAGAATTCACAGTTTTCTCACAATAGAAACAATAATCATTCCAGACCATAGGTCGTGTGAGTGGGCGAAAGGTGTTCTTTTCTGGGGACTTGAGAAGTGTCGGCTTCTGTCAGAAAGCTATAGATCCATTTCGATTTTGGTCGACCATAGATCGATGCTTAGCTGCTCACGGCTCTACACCTCGGTTTGCCCTTTCGGTCAACTTCTCCCGTTTAGCCATGCATGCGACTCCAACCTGTACAGCACATTGTAACTCAAAGCAGCTTTCAATTAAGTTTCATTTTAAACATAGGCTGTGTTTAGTTCACACTAATATTAAAAGTTTAATTAAAATTAAAACGATGTGACGGAAAAATTGAAAATTTATGTGTAGAAAAGTTTAGATGTGATAAAAAAGTTGAAAGTTTGAATAATTATTTTAGAATTAAACACAGCGATATTTTTGGTAGAACACAACAACTGTGAATTAAAAAAAAATGTTCATCAACGATTGTTTGATTTTCGGCGTTAGCCTTAATAAAATAGACTTAATTTAGTACTGAATATTAACATATTCTAACACTAATACATACCATCAATATGAATAGACATGTCGTAATTCTTAATACTAGAAAATGTCAACATCTATACTCTCTCCGTACTCGTAAAGGAAGTTGTTTAGGACAATGTTTAATTCAAACATTGGGAATATAAATCATTAATAACTCTCAAGTTGTTGAGTTTAAAAATGTAAAAATTATATGAATAGATTTATCTTGATAAATACTTTTATAAAAGTATATATATATATATATATATCACTTTTCAATAAATATTTTTATGAAAATAAGAAGTTAAAGTTGTATTTTGGAGACCGTGTCGCTATCCAAAACGATTTCCTTTACGAGTACGGAGGGAGTACTAGATTGGTCTCTTTATGTGACAGAGAATATATATATATATATATATATATATATATATATATATATATATATATATATATATATATATATATATATATATATATATATAAACTATTTTATACCCCCTCCCTCCCAAGGGTCACACCCACTTCCCCCTCCTTACCAAGACCCAGAACCCACCTCCCACCTCGGTCAAAGGCCCCTCCCACCGGTCAAACCCGCCTACTAACTCCCCCCACCACCCACCTCTTCTCAGCTGTCGTCCCAGGACGGTGCAGTAACACGACGACCACTGTGCAGTAACAGCGTTAAAATATAGTTGAAATATAGTCATGACGGATCTACTTTTGATAAGCTCTTTTTTTCTAGCATGGTGCAAACGGTTTTAAAAAACCTTACATCACTTGGGAGATATTGTTCTTCAAATCTTGACTTTTTTGTAATTTGTTTCTCCACAAGTAGAAATACTATACTATTACTTATTACTACTTGTCTGTTGTACGTTACTACAATCACATCACGATGTTACTACACTGTATTTTACTGTATTTTTTGGGTAGTGTTACTGTATAAACACGTGGTAACGTGTACCTTCCGTGCAGTAACACTTTTACTTTTGTGCAGTAACAAGTATATGGTTAGCATCTGAAACTTTTAACCTATATATTTTTGTTTCAATTCCTGATTTACTGTAATTCGCCATAATATTACTGTCAAAAATATAGTAACGTCATATACATGCAGTAACACTATATTGGAGGGAGGAGATCGGTTTTCTTGAAAAGAGGGAGGAAGAACGGTTTCTTGAGGAGGGGAGTATGTAGATGCATTTTTAAGTTTAAACCTCCACATGCAGTAACACTATAGCATCATTGTGAAAACGGTTTTAAAAAATAATACATAACTTGTGAGATATTGCTTTTCAAATATTGGCATTTTGAGCTTTAACACTCCATATGCAGTAACATAGTATGTAATTTGCAGTAACATGCGTATATACATACAGTAACATGGTTTACCAAATGTATAAAATTATTCAAAACACTCCTACATCAATCAGACCTCGCTCAAAGCCACCTACAGACTTTACCTATAGCCCACTTATTCGATCTTCATCTTATAAAAATGACATAGTAAAACTACAATTATCGTGCAGTAACATAGCTACTTGGAAGTGGTAACATGTACCTATCATGTAGTAACACTTCTACTTTTGTGCAGTAACAAGTATATGGTTAGCATGTGAGCCTTTAACCCATATATTTTTGTTTCGATTCCTGGTCTACTACAATTTTACTATGACATTACTGCCAGAAATGCAGTAACGTCCTATGTGTTATACAGTAACGTCACGTGTTACTGTACTTTTACAACAACGTTACTACTGGAGCATAGTAACATGTTATGAGTTTCAATAGTGAAAGATATAGGAATTGATAATCATATTACTTCCTCACAAAATTATTGAAACAAATAGCATCATTAGATGAATTGGTTTGAAGAATGTGCTTTGAATTATGTGGTCATGGGTTCAAATCTTAAATTTAGTAATTTATTTTTTATTTTCTTAGAAAAGAGGAAAAAAATGTTTATTAACCGTCCCAAAACCCTTCGATTAGTATGCATTCATATGAAATGCCGTTTTATACATATCTTTGCCATTTTCTGAACAACCATATATACTCCTACCAACCTCGTCTGATTATCGATACGCGCCCATGACTCTCAGTTGGCAATCGTGGTGTCATGTCTCGTCGATCATAGCCCCTCCATCCCATTTTAAATACAGTAACAAATTTTTATTTTCAACATTTAACCGTTCATGTTATTTGAAATAATTTTATGATCAATATTTTTATTGTTATTAGATGATATAATATAAATAGTACTTTATACGTGACTTATTTGGTAATATTTTTATAAATTTCTTAAATAGGGTGAATGATCAAATATTTTTTAGAAAACACAACTGTATTTAAAAATGAGACGAATATTAATAAATTTTGAATAGGGTGGATGATCAAATATTTTAAAGAAAAACACAACTACATTTAAAATGAGACGGATGGGTATTATTGGAGGAGAGTTGTTACATGCTGCTCTCCCCCTTGTCTTGTCACGCTTGAACTGGCTTTGTTTCCGTGCTGTCTTGTTTAGAACTCTGTGTTAGCACATGGCCTATTCTCATTTCTCAATTAAGTTTGGCTATGCGAGAACATGGAAAAGGACCTATAAAGTAGAAACCGTGCTGAATAAACAGTGGCCTAATGGACATCTTATCAACAGGACTGTTAGTTCCCATGATTAGTGAAAGGGGACCAAAACGTGATCTTGCTTATTAAGAACGGCGATGCATGGGACCAAAAGGGACACAAAGTCCCCGTTTTGTGGCACTGGAATTTTCAGACCAGGTGGCATGTTAAGGTCCCGTATAGAAACAAGAGAATTATTCTAAGATTATCGTTTGACTTCAGATTACTATTTAAAATCGAAATAGTTTAAGCTAGTGTTGGTTTAATTCAAAACTAGTACCATGCCTTGGAGATTCCAGCCTACTACTACAACATTTGTGTTATGCAACAAATTACTTGTTGGTTGAGCTAGGGGTTATAAATCCAAAAAAAGTAATGAAGCGACAAGAAAAATGACGATAAGGCTTTTAACTTCGACACTTTTTTTTTACTTCTAATTAGTTATCCACAAATCAAAATCAAGGCTACAAAATATAGAGAAAAAGCTTCGAGTTAATTCTAAAATTTAAATTTTGATGTGGCTTGTTGTAAACTGAATAGGTGAATAAAACAATTCATCAGATTATTGCCATAGATTATTTCCAACATCGCATGTTTAAAAATAAGTTTGGTTAACAAATTTTCTTCAATTGCATTACTTAGACCACGTGTTAGAAATTATTTGTTGAATTTATTTTTTAAAATATTTTTATCATTATAATTAAGTAAATAATTCTAATCAATAATTTAGTTAATGATCTGTTTTAAAAATATGTCTTAACTTAAATCGTAGCTATTAACCTTAATAATTATTTGTCTAGATTTGTAGCTAGTATTTAATTCTTTTTAGGATGAAGGGTATGCTATGTTGTACACCTATCCAGATTCGTTAGATTCGTTACATGAGGATATGTCGTATTTATTTATTATTATTTTTACATGGGACCGAGGGAGTACTTACTTGCATAGACAGTGGCGTAGCCAGTTAGGTAGCACTGTGGTCCATAGACCACCTAAAAAATTTAAAATTATAGTATATATGCTAGCTAATATAATAAAAATTATATAGCGCACCAACCTTTTAATTAACATATTACATATAGATGGACTATTTTTACTTTAAATCTAGCTAAACCACTGCATAGAGAGACGGGAGAGCTTCTACGACCGTATCGTCTATTTTAATGTGCACCGTACACCATATCTGCCATTGTTCTTGGTGTTTTGCGTGGAACCCATGTGCCGTTTGCAGCTACTCCTCTGATGATTAGTGGACAAAGAAAGACACTCACGCCGTCCTTGCCACAAGAAAGCAAGATCAATGCATGTATGGCCTATGAATCTGGCAGGGAGAAATGGAACAGTTCATTCTGAATCGCTTTGGAATTCACATGCATGTCCTGAAAACTGTCAACGAAACATTTGTGCTCTCCAAACTCTGAAATCTTGCTACAATCAATCAGCTGTGTTTGCCAGAAGAAACCAGATCTGCAGAAATTAAGCCTCATGAGTCACGCATCTGCTAATTAATTTGCATCGTCAGATGCTTTCAGCTTCGACAAATCACTTTGCTTTAGAGAGTGAGAGTACAAGGAAGAGGCCAGTCGGTCTCTTGGCTCTTGCAGTTGCAGGCTTTGTTGGTAGCGGCAGGCAGCGAGGAGTGGCACAAACCTGAAGTCCTGAACTTGGCATCTAGAGACTGTTGCTACGGCTCATCCATGCTTCCTCTCATCTCGCCGCAACTCTAACGAAACTGACCTGCTGATCGTGACGAGCTATAGCTAAGCCTGCAACTGTAGATCTCGCTACCGTGGCAAGCAGAGCTGACATGACACGGCATGAAACGACGCCCTGTTTACTGCTGCTACAGAGCTAGCCTCTGACGATGATCAGATCAGTGATGGAAGAGAAGAGCCACTCTGAACCCGATCGATCGCAGGAAAAAGAGGGCATCATTTGTGCAAATTACTCCAGCAATCGTATACAAGTACTTCTTGTTTGCTAGGGCACAGGGCACAGGGCACAGGCAGCTGCATGCAGTTGTACAAAACGCTGCATGGAATGGAACTGCAGGGAAACGCCAAAAACGGGGTTATGGGGATAACTGAACAGGGCCCTCCATATGCTCTTTGTCATGCTGCTCTGTCCGAGGAAAGCTGCACCATGCGATGCTCCTCCTCCTCCTGTAGGCGGAAATGTATTATGGTTTTCTAGTTGTCGTTTTGGATTTTGTTATGGTCTGTAATAAGGTTACCTTTTTGTCTTCTTTTTGGAATAGTATGCAATATTACTATGCCACAATACTAATCTTAGTAGCAGTAGTATATTATACAACGGCCGAGTTTAGTTACAAATTTTTTCTTCAAACTTTCAACTTTTCAATCCCATCAAAACTTTCCTACACACAAACTTCTAACTTTTATGTCACATCGTTTCAATTTCAACTAAACCAATTTTGATGTGAACTAAACACAGCCAACATGAAGCAATAAAAATCTAGGCCCAGCGAGCGTACATTATATAACTTTTGGCCGAGTTTAGTTCCAAACTTTTTCTTTAAACTTTTAATTTTTTTCATCACATCAAAACTTTCCTACACACACAAACTTTCAACTTTTTCATCACATCGTTTCAATTTCAATTAAACTTCTAATTTTAGTGTGAACTAAACACACTGTTTGATTCAATTTTGGCAGCAGTGGAGCGGATTCCTTGTATGGATATCAAATACCAGTATGAAGATAACGGCGACCAGAGTGACGGATTGACGAGACAACACATTGCATGGTGTTTGAACTGGATCATCTTCACTTCACACACTTCACACCAGCACAACGTATGTGATCCATGTGTTCGTCCATGGTAGCCCATCAACCGCTGCTAGCTACTGCTGCCGCCCGCGGCGCATGCATGTTGACGACGATCTCGAGACGAAGAAACGATCGAGCAATCCTACTCCAGCTAGCAGCGGCTACTACTACTACCCCCGGGACGGCATGGCAAACAGTGTTCATGGACATGGTGATCTCTGCATCCGACCTGCAACATGCAATGCCTAGTCTTGTCAATTTGTCATCAGGGCAAGTACTATAAGCCCTTTATCACTAATTCCAAAATGACATGTAGACTCATATGATAATATGAAGGAGAGAAAAGAAGAGAGAGGGGAGCAGCCACCTCTCATCCAAGGAGCAAACTCCACACCAATTTTAAGAAATGAGAGAGAAAAGAGAGAAGTTGATTGGTAGTAAATGTATTGGGTATAGTGTAAGTAGATATAATCTATTGTATGTATTACCTCTAAATTAATGTGTAGATAATTTAGATAAAATTAGATGTGACCGCTGAACTTCCTCACAGCTCCTCTCCTAGAGGGACCCACTGGTTCGTTATTTTGCATGTCTGAACGGCTGCCCTGCCGTCATGCATGCACACCTACGCCGCCATGCCTCGTTCTTCTTCTCTGGTATACTCCGTCGTTTGATCGAGATGTGACGAGTACTGTATCACAAATACGCAAAAGGATAAAAGTTTGTACTCCCTCCGTGTCCAGGAATAAGTATAAGCGGTGTATTTATTTTAAGACACACAAATACTCCAGTATATGCTATTACAGGATTTGTCACTTGGGAAGTATGTACTCCAGTTGATTGCCGGTCTGCTAATGTGAATGACAGTGCTGATCTGCCCTTGTGCTGTTTACTATGGTGCCAAATCCTACACCAATTATCACGTGATACAAGCGAATCCAAAGTTGGATTTACCCAGGTACGAAACATGCATATAACTGGACGGTGTGCGCCACAATAAAAATTGGTGCATATGCAAACCACACACAACTCAATCATCGAGCTGCACACCCCTACACGGCGACGGCGCGACCCCTCCCCTATCCCGATCGACTTCCACAGCTAGCTAGCGGCGCTCGTGAAAACCACTGTGTTCCCCAATCACCAACCCCCGCACCGGTGTAGCACGCGCGCGCCATCTCCCCCCATCGCGGCTGCGCGTCTCGATCCGGGAGGAGAGGAAATTTTCCCCGTTTTTTCCTGTGGGAGAAGCCGTTTTCGGCAGGAGGACGGTGCGGCGCGCGTACGTGGGGAATATCCAACAAAACCGCGGGGACGGTGTGGTGGACCACGGAAGATGGCTCGCTTGGCTACGTACGTACGTGCGCGCGCGGGCGTCCAGGCGTACAGGGCGCCGCGCGACGCATGGATGGATGGATGGATGGATGGATCGATGGTCCCGGGCGACACAGGCAAGCCGTGAACTTCGTCAACTTGACTCTGCAACGGTGGCCACACACTCGCACGCACGCACGCACGGCCACATCCGCTCCCTGTTGCTCTCAGCGCAGAGTGCACAGACAGACTTGTCAGCCGATTTCTGCTGAACCATACGGCGTACGTATCTACTTGCATAGTTGCATTACATGAACAATAATCGTACATGTGTTTGCAAGCTTGATTAATTTGGAGTTATTACTGCCCGTGATCGTTGTCCATGCATGGCCCAGCAACATGTACTACGGGCTGCTGATATATGTATGGCCACTTTAATTAATTTGCGCATGCAAACGATATATAAATCGAGCCCACAATCACCCTACGATCAACATTGCTCCACGTTTTTGTTCTGCTCTCTAATCGGTCGTCCGTCCCGGGTCATTGGAGGCTACTGTTAGATGATAAGGTTAGTTAGCTAGATAGATTGGTTCTTATCTTCAGTTTGTTGTAACTAACAGAGGGATAGGTTAAGATCTCTCATCCTTTGTATGTGCCACGCTAGGGGCTATTCCTAGCCTATATAACACGCAGGCGTATCTGGAGGAAGGGTATCGCTTCCATCACATGGTATCATAGCCTTCCACCTTCCACCGATCAATCTTTCGATCTAATCTCCTAACTCTCCGACGCAAATGGCGTCTTCTTCCTCCAACCCATCTGCTCTCAATGGGCAGACAGTTTCTGACAAGCTCACCAAAGGCAACTTCGTGCTGTGGAAGGCGCAGGTGCTTGCCGCGCTGCGTGGCGCACAGATGGCTAGCTTCCTCGACGGGAGCAATCAGGCACCGGCTGCAACGATCATCGTCACCAGGGACGATGGCAAGACCACCGAGAAGGTGGCTAATCCGGCGCTGGTGCAATGAAAGGCATAGGAACAGCAGGTTCTCAGCTACCTGCTGTCATCTCTGTCGCGTGAGGTGCTCACCTAGGTGGCAACACTCACAACGGCGACAGATGTTTGGGAGGCAATTGAGAGCCTCTTCGCAACTCAATCCCGCGCCCGCATCCTCAACACTCGCATGGCGCTCTCCACCACCGTGAAAGGAAACCGGAGCATAGCGGAGTATGTTGGTAAGATGAAATCTCTTGCGGATGACATGGCTTCTGCAGGAAAACCAATTGATGATGAGGAGCTCATCTCCTACATTCTCGTCGGGCTGGACTTCGACTACAACTCGGTGGTCTCGTCTGTCATGGGACGCACCGGTCCAATCTCTGTGAGCGATGTCTATGCGCTCCTGGTTGGCTTTGAGTCGTGGCTGGAGCTTCTCCAGAATGCGGCCAACCCTTCTGCCAACACCGCGTCGCGAGGAGGGCGCGGCAGAGGCGGTCGTGATGGCAGAGGACGCGGCGGCGGCAATCCTGGACGTAGCGGAGGCTTTGGGCGTGGTCGTAACAATGGCAAGCCCAAGCCGACGTGCCAACTCTGCGGCAAGATCGGCCACACCATCGCCAAGTGCTGGAAGAGGTTTGATCCCTCTTTCACCGGTGAAGAGAAGAACGCCAACACCGCTGCAGCGAACTCCTACGGCATCGACACAAACTGGTACATCGACAGCGGCACCACCGACCACATCACTAGAGAGATGGAGAAGCTCACGGTGAAGGACAAATACACCGGCAATGATCAAGTCCACAATG
This sequence comes from Oryza meridionalis, assembly GCA_000338895.3. Lineage (NCBI taxonomy): Eukaryota > Viridiplantae > Streptophyta > Magnoliopsida > Poales > Poaceae > Oryza > Oryza meridionalis. The sequence goes on from CM002529.2 coordinate 27,970,588, forward strand.
CTAGTGGCGCAGGTATGAATATCGATCATGTTGGTCATACTGCAATTCGTACCCTTACTCGTGATCTAACGTTGAAAAATGTCCTCCATGTTCCTGACGCATGCAAAAGCCTTGTTTCTGCCCATCGCTTTACTCATGACAATAGAACATTTGTTGAACTTCATCCTTTCTTCTTTTTGGTTAAGGATCAGGTAACGAGGATACCACTCCTTCGAGGCAGGTGTAGATCCGGCCTCTATCCTCTGCCGACAGACAAGCTCCAAACCATCTCCAACAAGCAGGCCTTTGGTGTCATCAAGCCCTCTCTGTTCCGGTGGCACAGTAGATTAGGGCACCCTTCTTTTTCTGTTGTCAATCGCGTCATTAGTCAGAATAATCTCCCAGTTGTTAGGGATTCTAGTCAAGAGTTTGTGTGTGATGCTTGCCAGAAAGGCAAGAGCCATCAGCTACCTTATCCTAAGTCCAGTAGTGTTTCTATTGAACCTTTGCAACTTGTGTTTTCCGATGTATGGGGTCCTGCTATAAACTCTGTTGGCAATAAAGTTTATTATGTTAGTTTCATCGATGACTTTAGCAAATTCACTTGGATCTATCTTCTTAAACACAAATCTGAGGTCTTTGCCAAGTTTCAGGATTTCCAAAATCTTGTTGAACGCTTGACAAACAGAAAAATCAAAGCTGTGCAGACGGATTGGGGCGGGGAATATCAACGCCTTAATTCCTTTTTTCAGTGCATTGGGATTGAACACCACGTTGCCTATCCCCATGCACATCAGCAGAACGGTTCTGCCGAGCGCAAACACTGTCACATCGTTGAGGTCGGGCTCTTGTTGCTTGCTCATGCCTCTATGCCTCTCAAATTCTGGGATGAGGCCTTCACCACCGCTGCCTATCTCATAAACAGGACCCCAACCAAAGTGATCAACTTTGAGACCCCTCTCCAACGTCTGTTTAACCTGCCCCCAGATTATTCTCTGCTTTGCACCTTTGGCTGTGCCTGCTGGCCGAATTTGCGTCCCTATAACGCTCGCAAATTAGTCTTCCGTTCTAAACAGTGTGCTTTTCTGGGTTATAGCACGCTTCACAAAGGTTTTAAGTGCCTAGATATCTCTACAGGGCGTGTGTATATTTCCCGTGATGTTGTCTTTGACGAACAGATCTATCCATTTGAAAAACTTCATCCCAACGCCGGTGCTCGCCTCCGATCTGAGATTAATCTCTTCCCGGCGCACCTTCTTCCGCTGCTTGATCACAGGGGTGTACAGATGCATGATCAACCGCTGATTGATAATTCTAACCCTGCTAATCCAATTATTGAGAATAGTGCAGGCAGCAGTGTAGGCAATGGAGAAGATCAAGGAGAAAATGATGCAGAAACGACACAGCACGGGCATGATTTCATGCAGAGCTCCGGCGGGCATCCTACCGGTGGCCATCATGACTCTCTGACGCACAGTGCCTTGCATGGCGCAGAGAACCAGGCGGACCAGGAGGGCTCAGCGTCGTCTCGGTCTGCAGAACCGATCATGCCGCAACACGCGGCGAGTCCCTCACCCGCGCCAACCGCGTCGCCACACGCGGCAGCTTCGTCTCCGTCGGGGGACATCGTGCGACCAACTTCACGTGGGCCGTCGTAGGAGGATCAAGACACGTCTACATCAGCTCCTGATTCATCCACATCGCATGATGATGACAATGCTCAACCTGCCGCCTAGCCGACTCGACCAGTGACCAGAGCACAGCGTGGTATCCACAAACCAAAGAAATAAACAGATGGCACAGTAAGGTATGCAGGACTCACACATACAGGAGAACCAGGTAATCTCCAAGAGGCTCTAAGTAATACTAATTGGAAGTCAGCTATGGATAGTGAGTTTGCTGCTTTAGTGAGAAATAAAACCTGGCATCTAGTTCCACCAAAGCAGGGAGTGAATGTAATAGATTGTAAGTGGGTCTATAAGATTAAAAGAAAGGCAGATGGAACTATAGATAGATATAAGGCTAGGTTAGTAACAAAGGGTTTTAAACAACGTTATGGGATTGATTATGAGGACACCTTCAGTTCGGTAGTTAAGGCTGCTACTATTAGACCTGTTCTATCACTGGCTGTGTCACAGGGATGGAGTCTTCGACAGCTTGATGTACAGAATGCCTTCTTGCATGGCTATCTTGAAGAAGATGTGTACATGAGGCAGCCACCAGGATACGAGGAGGAAAAGATGCCACACTATCTCTGTAAGTTGGATAAGGCTTTGTATGGCTTAAAACAGGCACCTAGAGCCTGGTACTCTAGGTTGAGTAAAAGGCTATAAGAACTTGGTTTTGTTTCATCTAAGGCTGATACATCTTTGTTCTTCTATAACAAGAAGGGACTTGTTATTTTTTTGCTTGTGTATGTTGATGATATTATAGTTGCTAGCTCTTCTGGTCAAGCAGTTACAGTTCTACTCAAGAAACTTGAGAAAGATTTTGCTTTGAAAGATCTTGGGGATCTACACTACTTTCTGGGAATTGAAGTTAAGAAAAGTGAGAAAGGTTTGCTGTTGACGCAGGAAAGGTATGCGGTTATATTATAAAGAGAACTGGAATGAGTAATTGTAAGCCTGTGAGTACTCCCCTCTGTGTGTCTGAAAAGCTGTGGTTAAATGATGGTGAATTTTTGGGTGTAAATGATGCCAGTCAGTACAGGAGTATTGTTGGGGCCCTGCAATACTTAACCCTTACAAGACCAGATATATCCTTCTCAGTTAACAAAGTGTGCCAATTCTTACATAATCCTATCGTTGTACATTGGGCAGCAGTAAAGAGAATACTTAGATATCTGCAAGGTACTCTTGGCCTAGGATTAAAGATTGATAAATCCTCTTCTTATACTATTAGTGCTTTCTCTGATGTAGACTGGGCAGGATGTCTATATGACAGGAGATCCACTGGAGGTTTTGCAGTCTTTCTGGGATCAAATTTGATATCCTGGAGTGCCAGGAAGCAAGCTACTGTGTCACGCTCTAGTACTGAAGCTGAGTATAAAGCTTTGGCTAATGCAACTGCCGAGGTAATGTGGGTTCGTAAGTTGCTAGAAGAGATTGATTTGCCGCATTCAGGACCATCTCAATTATGGTGTGATAATATTGGGGCTACATATTTGTCAGCAAACCCTGTGTTTCATGCTAGAACAAAACACATAGAAGTGGATTATCATTTTGTCAGAGAACAGGTGGCGCAGAAAATGTTAGAAATTCGGTTTGTTCCGTCGCAAGATCAAATTGCTGATGGATTTACGAAGCCTCTTCCTGTGAGACATTTACAATTGTTCTGTAACAATCTCAATCTTGGAGAGTTGAGATTGAGGGGGAGTGTTAGATGATAAGGTTAGTTAGCTAGATAGATTGGTTCTTATCTTCAGTTTGTTGTAACTCACAGAGGGATAGGTTAAGATCTCTCATCCTTTGTATGTGCCACGCTAGGGACTATTCCTATCCTATATAACACGCAGGCGTACCTGGAGGAAGGGTATAGCTTCCATCACAGCTACATTTTGATGGCTTTTTACAACAGTTGCCTGCCATGTACTGTTGTTTCGTCTATGGACGGCACATCTGGTTAATTATTGTTGCATGCGGTTCAGTTCACTTTCACATGTGTGACAATCTATTGGGGGTATTTAGTACTCCCTCCGGTTCTATAATAATTGACGCTTTGAATAAAATTAAGGTTAAACTTTTATAACTTTGATCATTAAAAACTTTAAAAATATTTAGTTTAAAGAAACTAGAACAACATATATAAATTTGTCTTTCAAAGCACTACAATAAAAAATAAACATGTATTTATTTATTGTATATATTATAATAGAAAAATAAGGTAAAGATATATTTTGTAAACTGTGTCATTTTTTAAAACGTCAATTAAAATGAAACCGGAGGGAGTACGTCGTGAACGTGGTTGTCAGGTTAAGGCACCAACACGTTAGTATGCTCCAATGCAATTACTCCTCATGTTTATCTCATTTATACTGAGATAATTAACCAATATAGGCTTAAGGTAGTTAAGGAATAATATTGACAACAAAAGCGCTGAAAATTACTGTATCACACTAGAATCCCACTCACGGCCGTTCGATCATACGCGTGTAGATAACCAATTGTACAACACATTTTCGTACTAGTTTTTAAAATAAAGGTACATGAAACCAATGCAAAACCTATATATTCCTTGCATATAATTAGGAACAATGAAGTTTTTCTTACTTATAGTATGCCAAAAGAAAAGGAGCATATGCTACCAAGCTGGTGAGGCGGCAAACCGAATTGTCTTGTGCACCATGAATAATCGACAAAAAAAAATATCGATCAATAACCTGAGCTCCTCGTTGCCTAAGACCCAATACCATACATAGTTAGCTCCATCACTGCTACTGCTAATGAGCACTGATCGAGCCAATTTTTTTTATTTACTAGGAGAGTGAACCCCCCTCCCCCCACCCCAAATTTCATCAAGAGAATTGATAATTACATAAGTCTATCATAGGTCTTATAGGAGATTCTCACAAACTTCCTTACTTCGGCAAGAGCTTTCTCACCAAGGTCTCTCTCTTTTCAAACCTTTCTACAGTCCCTTCCAATTAATTATTACAACTAATATAGCATTATTAGGCTCGTTGGGATAACAGCTAGATAACAATGAATGAGAGATAACAGCTAGATAACAATGATGGAGCCAGCTAGTAGGCTCGTTGGGATGATTGTCAACATAAACACTGACACGCGTTATGATGACTGACAGAAAAATTGTAGATAACAAGTTATAATTCTTCATTGTCTAGGTTCTATCAAAACTCACAACGCTAGCTTTACTAATACTGCTACTCATGTAGCGGTGAAAAACCATCCGGTTGCATCGTGGTTTTGCCACTCTTGGAGGAACAGATGTAACGAGCAATGACTGTAATAACAAACCACTACTACTATACTCGGAGCATATATATAGATAGCGGATGCAAGAAAAACCGCTTGGTTGCGTCGTGGTTTTTGCTACTCTCGGAGGGGCAGCTGTAACGGGCAATGGCAGTAATAACAAACCACCACTACTATACTCGCAGCATATATAAGCACCGCTCCCTCCTTTCTTTCCCCAATGATTGATGTGTTGCAAGCAAAACTCGGTGCATATGCCCTTGTCCTGAAACCTGCGGAATCTATCACAAACAGCACCACTTCTGCGCATCGATCTGACGGTCTCGTCCGCCCTCGACCCCGCTTTCCCCTACATCCATGTCAGCTTTACCACATGCAACCTAACCAACCAACCAACGAGCTACTTCTAGCTTAGTGACTGCATCACCAGCCCCCACCATTTGCACTCTTTACTACACACTTGGTTAGATCCCAGAAACAAAAACTTTTCATCCATCACATCGAATGTTTGAACACATGCATATAGTATTAAATGTGAAAAAAAAATTACACGGTTTACGTGTAAATTACGAGATAATGTTAATTAGCAACCGTCCATAATTAGTTCATCCGCACATTCTAAAATTATGAATCTGTACATAACCCTACCTCGTACAAGCTGATTAGTACCAAAACTAGCCAGCTTGACTATTGGTAAACTTGTTTTTTCACGAACACGCAAAAGTATTGCACGTTAATATGTTAGAAGAAAAAGAGTTTTTGTTACATAACGCAATCAGCTGGACCGACTTATGCCAATGCAAGGGAGAAAAAATAAAGGGAAAAACTGAAGCTTAGAAACTACTACGGCAGCTAAATGCAACTCCTAACATGCTGGTAAACTTGTGACCTACTAGTAGAAAACACAAGACCTAGCTTAGCTAATGTCGTTGGCTCGTTGCCAATGTTTCGGAGGAGGATTTGCTAATGTCTTTTTTGTGCTGGATCCACCGAATTGATGGACCGACTAGTATAGTAGTAGTAGTAAAAGATGGCGCTACTGTCGGGCGGGGCCGAACAGGCGAGCAGCTAGCAAGCTTTTCCCGGCAACGATCGATCGATCAACCGATGGAGACGAAAGGAGACCAATAATAGCAGCGGGAGACTGCGCGGCTACTGGCTGGCTTTAGCTAGCTATTCGATCTCTGCACGATTGATTAGTTTTGGTGGTGGGTTTCTGGGGCGCGGCCATGTCTCCCCTGCCACATGCACCCACTCAGCTCAGCTCTGTACGTCCGTCCCGTGTGTTTGGACACACCGATCGATCGATCGTGCGCTTGACCAACGCATCATTGGCCACCCAACCTGCACGCACGGCACGGGACGACGTACGACGCTAACCTGCAGATCGACCAAATCCAGATGGATCGGTGCGTACGTTACACCTTCTTGTATGAAGCAGAGATTCAGAAGCAGCCGTGATGAGTACATTACACGGAGGGGTATTGTACGTGTTGGAGAAAGAGGCAATAATAATAATGGAGAAGGGGAGGGAGGTGGTCCAGTCCACTCCAATGGCGGTTGCGATTGGTGTGCAGTGAGAGCAGCAGCTGCGCCCCCACGGGTTACTGGGCTTTCTTGCAGGGGAAAGGGAGGCAGCGCCCCCAGCTTAGCTGTGCACTCAGCAGCAGCAGGGGTGGTCAGGTCGCACACACACACTCCTCTCGCATCATTGTCCATCCTTTTGACCGTTGGTCCCTCCTCCTCCAATTGACCATTCTCCACTACGCACTTCCGTTTCTCCCAATTGGTTGGTGTACGTGTGCACGCGCCCGTGTGCAGCTGATCGAGCCTACTGGTACTACGTCCACGTACCGCGAGCTTCTTCTCTTGCACGTGGTGGTGAAGCCAAGTCGGCTGCATCACCGCGCACCCGGCTCGTGGCGTGTGCGTTTGCGGTGAAAATGAGCTGAAATCCCCAGATTTCTTAGGATTCGATCGCTATGTTTGCCTGCGCTAGCGATATTGTTAGCTGCAATCTAGGCCCGTCATTTGGGTCCACAAAGGCCCTTGTGGGATTGTGGGCCGTATGACAAGTCCACTGCGGCCACTTTCTACATGGCCTGCTAAAGCCCAAACCGAAGTGAGCAATCCAACTTTCCAAGCCTTCCTCACCTTATACGTATGGCCTCTTTGGCACACCTCTAACTTCAGCTTCATCTTTATTGGAATTGAAGCCCATCCAAACCGTTTTACTTCACCTAAAATAGTAGCGAAAATAGGTGGAGTGCTCTTATAAAATAAACTAGAGAGGTGAAGGCCAGGGGCGGGGCTAGAACAAAATGGAGGGAGGGTGTCATTTGCTTAATTTACTGTATTTTATATCGAGTTTAAGCAGATAGGGGTGTCTAAATTTTTATTGAGAGCGGTACATACATGGAGAAAATAGGTGTGTTATAGCTATAAAAAATTTTTTGACTGGATTTCTAGGCACCCCCTGACCCTCTCAATACCCTAGCTCCGTCCCTGGGTGAAGCTTGGTTTAGACTACTCCATAACTCCACTTTAGATCTAACTTCTGAAGCTAAAATAGACCCATATATCCCTCTCAAATGCAGATGAGCTAGACATGTTCAATTGTGCATTTGTTTTTTTTTAACCCTGAGGCGGAACTTTGTTCCACTTTTATATTTAGAATAAGAGAATTGGCCCAGTTTATAAGGAAAACCGGGCCCGAAAATCATACAACTGCACGGTTAATTACAGGAAAACCGGCTGAAAACCACCGCCACACAACTAACAACTATGGCGGAGCCCAAACACAGGACGTCGCTGCCAAGCTAAACAAAAAGATGACTAAACAGCTCCCATATCGCAGAAGAGGTGTTATCGTTGTCGAGCTAGCCGCCCAAGCGACTCAGCAGCGCCGACTTCACAACCGCAGCGACACTGAAGCCATGAAAGACACCAAAGCGAAAAGCAGCTCCGACATCCAACAATGGACATCAGCCAAGCCACCGAGGAGCCACTTCCTTCACACGGCCAGCACCAGAACTCCTTGGAAGAGACTACAACATGTCATCGTTGCCAAGCTTCGCCGCACCCTATTAGCGAGCAGCTCCGACTTCATCAACAGAAACAACCGAAGAGCGTGACGCGCACCACAAGAAATGAAGCGGACCCAAGAAGGCAAAGGCCTCGCTGAACACAAGGTATGAAAGCTTTTGAAGCGAAAAAGACCATCAACAGTCGTCGATGCGTTGGAACTTCTTCGAAGCGACGCCCCCAAGGAGGACACACTGCTCGTCCGAAAGCCGAAACAAGGTTTTCACCTAGAGATTTGTGGGGGATATGAAAGAACGCCATGACAACGCCTCCAAGAAGGGAAACGACGCTCACGAGCGCCGTCGTCATCAAACCAGCCAAAGGCACGGCAAGGCTTCCGCCAACATCTTCACATCACCCACACAAGTACCCCCACATCGACGGCCATAGAATAGTCTATGACGTCTCACAAGCATTCATAGCTCGACTGTAACAAACGGCAAAGACGGGCCCTTGGCCACCCTCGAAACACTATCAATCCGCTGCAAACTCCTAGAGCAAGCCGAAGCCTCCGCCCTCCCCCTAGCGTTCCCACGATCAAAAAAGGGTCCGGCCAAAGAAGGGGAGGGGGAACCGAAAGGAGGGAAACACTCGGCAGGCAACGAGGAAGTCATCGTCGTGGACGTCAAGCCCCATTCCTGCTTCACGCCAGCACAAGCCGTCGTCCCGCCGACTCCACATCCGCACATCACCGCCAATGAGCCACCAAACCGCCACCGGCCAAAGAAGCCCCCCTGCCGAGCAGGAGGCTCGTCGCCAGCGAGACGCCAGCAAGCAACCCCATCGGAGCCCGCCTAGGCGATGCTGCGCAGCCGCCGAGCTCGCCGGAGCCTGCCCGAACCATGCAATCCAGTCGTGGATGGCCGAATCCAGCCAGGGCGGCACAAGCCAGTTCAACGTCCGCGCCGCCGCAGCTCCGTTGTCATCGTGACCGCCACGCTGCCACAGCTTCTGTCTGCGTGCGGATAGATCGAACCGCCGCTGCCCACCCACGGCGACGCCGCCTCTGCCTGCCGCTGGTCTCCACGCCATCTCCAGCCTCGTCGCCGACCTCTTCACCAGCCGCCGCCAACCCCTGTCTCCCGTCGCCCGGTCGCGCAGCCATCAGATCTGGCTTTAGCGGCGCCAGATCCGCAGCCACGCGCTGCGCCGCCGCCTCGCGCCGGAGACGGGCCACCGCCGGGTTTTCGCCCCGCCGCCGCCATCCCAGCGGGCCACGCGGTTTCCGGCGGCGGCAAGGTGGGGGAGAGCAGGAGAGGGTGGTGGCGCCCGGGGGCCAGGGTTCACCCCCGGTCGCCCGCGCGTGGACGACAGGGAGCGTTTTTCAGATCATGTTGTGAGAGAATTCTGCATTGATCAATTGTGCATTTGTGGTTGTGGATGCATGTGATGGAATGGATATGTGTACGCTTTGATCGATCAGTTACGTGCGTTGCCGTGCCGTGCGCGACTTGTTGGGCGAATGGTGTGGCCTGTACGGGAAACAGGACGCATCAGTTCGGGGCAGGTAAAAAACTGCAAGCTGATCAATGTGGACTTGTGCTCCATCTACCTGGCCTTAATTACCGTGGCTTTTACAGGCTCAAGAACAAAAGAGACGGGTCAAATTCTTGTGGTTTTTGCAGTCGCCAGGCCACCGTACGTGCATCATCTTGCTGTACAGATCGGGAACAAGAGGTCAAACAAATACGGAGTATATTTTACTGCTCGAATCGATCGAATCTGGGACGGATTTTTTTAGCAATGGAACACAATGCGGCGAACGAGTATACATGCTGATGCAGTCATGTTTGACGATAGTGATTTCGATCCGGCTGCGAATAAAGAGGTCTTAATCTGTTTGTTAGTACTCCTCCTTCTTTAATCTGCAATTGGTTTATCTGTTTGTGTCTGCCTCCCTATCACTCATTCACTCCCTTGAAAAAAAAAGCAAGTTTTGTTTGCTGTAAATATCTACTAACTATACGTATACTACAGTGTTGTCAACATCAAATCGTTCATAGTAACTGGACATCAGATAATATCAACCGGGGTTCATTATGTTGTCATGGAGAAGCTTCAGTGCTAAGCCTAGAGTTGTTGGTTAGGCTGCTTGACCAAGTCTGCGAGTCAATAGCTTTCAAAATCTCCCAACTAAAGGATTAGACTTCAGAGGTTCTCTCTTATCTTAAACTTTTAGTCCAACTTTATTATATACAAATCCGAACTAGTAACAATTGCATGCGGGTGGTAATTATAAATTGGTTTGTCTGAGAGGTAACTAATGGTAAAATACTCCGGTGAGAGGCGACTAAGTGTGTCGGTTTCAGACAGAAACCATGTTCTATAGTCACTGTAGTCTGTCCAGGAGGCATACAGAAGCAGCTTCAGCTTCCGGCTTTGTCAGTTGATCACTACCATGCACCAAATTAAGCTGAAACTTCGAGTCTACTGATCTCAGTAAGGTAGCAAATCCTGATTTTTCATTTGCTACGACGGCGATACTGTTCTGAGGACAGTAGACAAAGCCCTATTTCATATGACAAAACAATAATAAACCAAATTAAGCATTCACATTTACTTTTTTTTTATATAAATAAGGCAATTTTCACTACCGGCTTGGCACTGTTCGCTTCACCTGGAAGGCTGAGCTGATCGGTGAAAAAAACACAACGTTTCATTAGCGAATGAATAATTAAATACGGAGTATTAGCTATTATAAAAAAGAAAAAGGGTTTATTTGATTTTTTAAATACATTTATATACGTAAAGTTTCTTTTTAAAAAAAACATCGCTGCAGTTCGAGAAATATGCTTATTATAAAGTTCACCCAATAACCTAAATCAGATGCGTCTTAGAAGAACAGTAATGATAGGGGACGGGAGTCGAATGGGATGGGCCCAACTCCTAACAACACGAGAGCAAGGTGGGCCCCTCCACCGGCCATGCCTGAGTGCTCCTCCACCGGGTGTGAGAGGCGGCATGAGGGGAGGAGCTGTCGCGGTGGAGAAAAAAGAAGGAAGAAAGAGAAAAAAAAAGAAGAAGGGAAAAAAAAAGAAAATTTATGGCATCGTCCACATGGCGTGTCACGTAGGTAAGACCATGATCAAACGCGACTTTGGACCAGGATGATACAATAAACCAAGTTTAGATACCTCGATGTACGTTTTGCAAGTTCGTGGACCTAGTAAAACCTCCTAACAAGTTTAAGAACCGCTGATGCATTTTACTCGTTTCTAAATATGTGACACCGTTACCTTTTTGAACATGTTTGGCGACTGTTGGTGATATGGGCCCGAGATACCATGTTTAGAGGGAGGAGGCTGCCCCCAAACCCACGTGGCGTCCCAGAGGAGGGTGGCGCCCGAGGTGGAGTGGCGGCTGCCCCCTCCTTGCTTGGGGGTCGGGCCCGTCCCGATCAAGACTAGAGGAAGGAGGCTGCCCTAGGCGCCACGTGGCCCTCCCCCGTGGGGAGATCGGGCCCGAGGAAGGACGGCGGCCGCCCCCTCCTGTGACTAGGGGTCGGGCTCCCCCGACCCCCTCTCTAGGTCACCACGTGCGATGGGTTAGGTGGCCGCCTCCAGGCGGGCCCGTCCCGATCAAGACTAGAGGGAGGAGGCTGCCCCAGGCGCCACGTGGCCCTCCCCCGAGGGGGGATCGGGCCCGAGGTAGGGCGGCGACCGCCCCCTCCTGTGACTAGGGGTCGGGCTCCCTCGACCACCTCTCTAGGTCGCCACGTGCGATAGGTTAGATGGCCACCTCTAGGCGCTCACCTACCCGTTTTTATGGCGACCTGAGCGGTTGCGCCACGACTGCATTTAATATGGCGTGCAGTGCACTCAACCGATCTGTGACCGATCTGTGACAGGTCCGTGACCGGTCGAATGACCGATGGGACGGTGGCTGTGTACCCTCGCCCTGTCAGTTTGTCAGGCGGCGTGCGGCGTGCTCCGTCCCATCCCATCATAATAATGAGGGGCTTCACAGCCTCTTACCCCGGCCAGAGTTGGTCCAACTACTCTGAACTGACCCGGGTTCCCGTTTGCTGGTGCAAACGAGAACCCGGAAGTCCTCATCCATTGAATGGCGAATGACAAGGGCGCCCTGCATGATTTGATGGGCCCCACGCAGCAGCCGACGTGCAGATAGCTTCTGGGCTAAGGCACAAGACGTGTAATTAATATAGAAAATATTTTCCCTTCTCCCTAGGTAGCACTCGCAGCACATGTGGTATCCCCTTAGAGTATAAAAGGAGGACCATACCTAGCGGGAAGAGGGATCGAACTCTGAATCCCCGAACCAAAGCTTCTCTAACCCTAGCTTGTACATCGGAGATTCAGAGGCTTTGCAGGTACAGAAGAATCATCATACACACAGGAGTAGGGTATTACGCTTCTTAGCGGCCCAAACCTGTATAAATCTCTTGTATCTCTTTTGTCTCGAAAATCTCGGATCTCACCCGCTGCCCCCGGCCGAACCAAAAAAGGGGATCTCACTATCTCCCGCTAGAGAAGGTCACCCTTAGACAACGTCTTATTAAAAAATTAAATAATTATTAATTCTTTTCCTATTATTTGATTTATTGTTAAATATACTTTTATGTATACATACAGTTTTACTCATTTCATAAAAGTTTTTGAATAAGACGAATGGTCAAACATGTACTAAAAAGTCAACGGTATCAAATATTTAGAAACGAAGGAACTACTATCATACGGTCAAACTATGTACCCTTACAAATCTGAACAATAACCCCGAAGAAGAAAACCCACAATAGAACTAGTCTTATACATGTAAACATAAGACACCCAACACCGAAAAAGAAACATTCATGTTTACTAGTACTACTAGTAGTAGGAAGTTGAAACCTCATGCCCAGTAGTAGTTCACAGCAATAATAACATGAAAAAGAAGGAAAACAAAATCAGAAAGAGTCAGTAGCTTGACTGACTCGAGTTATATATGCGTCACCCCACACATCACGGACCCGTCTGCGTTCTAGGATGTGGGCCCCACACAACGCCTCTCCAGGTACAAATGTGGACGAATCAGCGGGGGGGTGCATCAAATTCGCAGGAAACACCCATGTGTCAAAATACAGCGAACCCAGCTACTCCCTCCAGTTATATAATAATTGATGTTTTGGACAAGGTTGAAGTCAAACTTTTATAACTTTGACTCACTAGAACGGGATCGCTTATCTGTGACGGGCTGAAAGCATCATCACTATCGGGTAAGGCCCCCGTCACTGGGCAAAGGTCACTGATGTGAGGAAAAATCTCAATCGGGCTAAACCCCATCACGGATGGATGTTATCTCAATCGGGCCGAAAACAAAGCCCGTCACAGATTTGTATGACCAGTCAAACCAGCGTAGTTAGGAGCCCGCCACGGATGTCTAATTTCAATCGGGCACACCACTAAGCCCGTCAAGGATGAGTAGTCATCTCCATCGGGCATTTAGCCAGAGCCCGTCACCGATAGGTTTGACCCCACGTGTTGAGTCAAACTAGTCCCGGTTCGGACGACTTATCTCTATCGGGTGTATTCTAAAAGCCCGTCATGGATGTCTAATCTCTAACGGGTAGGACTCTATAGCCCGTCACGGATGAGTTATCTCTTTCGGGCATTAGCTAAATGCCCGTCAGGGATGAGTTTAGAACAAAAAAAATAAAATTTGTCTTTTTGGCTAACCTCAGGCCTTTGCTAGCCATGCCCGCTGCAAAAATGACAGAAACATATATATACATAGTCCCATTCCCAGCAACCCCATTCCCAGCATCAATTCACATATTCCATCACAGCCAATTCATATAGACCCATTCCCAGCATCACATCAGCCAATTCACATTCATATTCCATCACAGCACAGCCAATTCACAAAATCAAACACATATACATTCACATCCACAACCCATTCACATATATGTCATTCACATCCATTTTTCTCTCCAAACCGCCGACATGCATCAAAACCTGCAAAAATAAGTTATAAATTGGAACAATTTTATATGTAACTAGAAATGCAAGTATATACAGAGACGAGCTACCTAGAACTTTACTCTAAAGAATATAATTGTATTACAAAGAATATTTACAAAAATCAAATGTTTGTCGCATATGCATTGCAAATGTTCTGCCATTCCGAGACGAGCTACCTAGGACTTCACTCTAAACATCCCTTTCAATGACAAGATATCATCTAGTATGAATTGTGCTATCTCCTCTCTAATGATTTCGAAATTGATTTCCGGAATCCTTGAAATAAATTCCTGCATGTTCGGCGCCAAGTTAGTCTACATACTTGTAAATTTGTCGTCCTATTTGTGTATAAACAATTGAATTACACACCTCAGGGTCGAGCAATGTCACCTTGTCTGCGAAGCTCCTCATGTTATGGCAGACATGGAACCCACACTGGTCGCTAACTTATTGATGTATTGGGAAGTCTTTCTTGTGACCGAGTTTGGGATGCCCATCCTTATGCCTCCCGCCTCTTGCCACGTATTGGTCCCATGCCTCGTTCAAGGCAGATTCGATGGCCGACCAATTGTATATTTCTGGCTTGATATTGGAGTTAAGGTAGTGTACCAAACTCCACTTCAGCGTTATTACCAGAATAATCCAATGTCGCCTGCGAAATTATTAAATTGCCAGTTACATACTACAGTTGTACGCGTTGAGTATTTGAGTATAAGTACGGTACACGCTTACTCTTGATTGTAGGCGCACATAATGAAGTCCTTGTCTTGACGGGCAAATAAGCAGTCCTTGATATAGGCCACCATGTTTGCTCGATCGTTTTTCAGCGTTGTCTCGTTGACGACAGCTGGATCGAGTAAGGCAACATGGGGTGCTTTACGATGGACATGCTTCCAGGTTAACCTACGAGCAAGACAAGAGTCAGGGTAAGCGTAATTTATGGACATTTACTACCATATCGCGTACCAAGAAATACTTACAAGGAGTAGCACTTAAGGAGGTTGGTGTCAATCGCTCGCACCCTGTAGAGGTCCCATAGATCTTTAAAGTCTACGGCGATGAAGTCAGTAGGCCCAAGGAACGGCTGACCATCGTGCTGGCCCAACATGGAGGTCTCTCTATTCTTCCTCCTTGCGTTGGACTTCTCCATGTAGTACCCGTGCAACTCCTTGCATGCAGGGCCCATCTTGAATAAGGTATCATCTCCGACCAATGGCATGCCCAATGTGAATTCGGCTGGAGGCTTTGGAGGAGCTACTAGCGCCTTGCCAAGATCAAGCTTCTTTGGGGCTAATGGCACCTTTATTTTTCCTCTCCCCGTTCCAGCAGCTTTTCTGCGTGTGTCAAGCTTGGGTGGAGAAGATTTCGCCCTCTTGCTCCTTTTGGCAGGAGGGGGGAGGTGCGGCCTGCTGTCAACCTCCATACCGTCGTCCCCAAAATCAGTATCATACTGTAATTGGAGATCTTCATCTCTTTGTTCAACGGCAGGAGGGAGAGATACAACAGTTTGATGGGGACGCGTCGGCCGCGGACGAGAACTTGGCACTAGCCTTGGAGTTATATTGATCTCAATGCTGTGCTTGGGCCATTGAATAAAGGTCCCACGTGCAGCCCCAAGGGTCAGAATCTCGTCATTAGGTGGGTGTGGGATAGTGTAGCCAACCCAATCGGGCTTCACTAAGTCCACCTGAACTTTGGCATTGCCGGCTTGCAGCTGCGCCCCATGCACTCGGGTCTCCGGGGTAGGCTTGAATGCTTGACCCTCTGCGGCAGGAATTGCAAATCCTGGTGTCACCCTAACGACTAGGGTACACGATGTGGGTTCCTGCGATAGATTCATTAGTGTCCTTAGTATATGTTGCAATGTATTGTGGTGCTAATATAATATATGCGTTATTAAGTTGTTTTTACCGTTATGTGGTCCACCGCCGCGGGGCCTTCAGGTTGTTCTGCCGGAGCCTCAGTTGATGCGCAGCTGCTACGCCTCTGCGTGGGGCTCATTTGTACTATGGGACCGGGAGTGGCATCGGTCGACCTTTCCCTGCGTGCCTCCATCCGAGCCTCCATACCTAACAGCTCGGCAATGAGCTCTTCTCTAAGCTCTTCTTTAAGCTCCTCCCGAAGTTGGGCCTTAATGCGTGCAGCTTTCTGCGCCTTGGAAAGCTTGAGCTTCTTGTACTGCCACGCGTATTGGGGAAACCCAAACTTCCATGGAACATTGGAGCCAATGCCCCTTGTTCGTCCACGGTGTTCTTCGTTTCCCAACATGTCACACCCTAAAAATCCTAAATATATAAATTATTGTTTAAATAGAATTACCAGAAATGATTTTTAAAAATCTAGAAGAAAAGATTTAATTGTAAATAATAAATTCCAATATAAAATTGGGCCAGATAAAATTTTATTAAATACTTTGCTTAATTCTATAATTCCTAGATTTTTCTGGGATTTATTTGAGCTAAGGAAGTATTTTTAATAAATGAAAGTGCATTTCATGAATTATTTAAATAGAAAAAGGTTTTAAAATTCCTCTTTTGGCTTTGGGCCGAAAGTCGGCCCAAAACCTCTCCTTTCTCTCTCCTCGGCCCAGTCCGCCAGCAGCCGCCGCGCGCGCGCCCTCGGCCGCTGACAGGTGGGGTCCACCTGTCAGATTGTCGTCTTCCTCGGGCCGAAACCCTAGCCGAGCGCCGCCGCCGCCGCCTTTCCAATTTCGCCGCATCTTTCCCGATCCGGTGCAATTGATTGAGGGGAAACGTTCGCCGTGATCTCCTCTACCTTTTCTTTTAAGGAATCATCGGCTATCTCGCTTTGGAAATTGGGGGATTCGAGCTCGATTCGGAGTCGGTGAACCCGAGGTTTCCATCGCCGTCGCCGGGCCGCCGTGGGCTTCGCCGCCGCCTCCCGACCCCTTTATAAGGTTCCCCGAACTCCCCTCTACCCTCCGCCGCCTTCGCCTTCGCCTCTCGTTGCCCGAATCGCCCTAGCGTCGTGCAACCCTAGCGCCGCCGTCGCCGCAGCCGCTCCAGCCGTGCGCCGCCGTCGCTCCGGTCGTCGCCGTCGCTCGGGAAGGTCACCATCGTGGTCGCCGTCGCGTCGCTGTCCTCGTCCGACCCTTCGCCGCCGCTGTTCTTCGCCGGAGAACCGTCGCCGTCGACAAGCCGAAGCTCGCCGCCGCTTCAACCTCGCCGCCGTCGTCATCCGTTGCTCCTCCGCCGCTAATTTGGTCACCGGTGAGTTCGCCGTGTCCTTCGCATCACGTTGGTGCCATCCGTTCGTGCCGCCGCGCCGTCGTTCGCCGGCGGGCATGCGTGTCCGAGCCGCCGTCGCCGCTGTCGGGGGGGGGATGACGTCAGTGCTGACGTCATCATCGCCGTCTCCCGTGAGCCGGCCGTGAGCCGTTCAATCTCGGCCGTCCGTTCGGGTCGGATTGATCTCGGCCGTCCAATCCCGTAGACCGCCGCCGTGGACCCGGTCCACCGTGAGCCGAGCCCCGCTGACGCAATAAATCCCCTTTTCCTTTTCAAAAATAATTCAATATTGCGTCATAATTCAATTAAAATTTATATAAATGATTTAATCTGATTAAATCTTTAAAAATTCATAACTAATTCATCTTAGCTCGGATTTAGTTGGTTCAAGCCTCTAAATTTTTCTAAAATTGAGATCTACATGTTAAAAATATCCACATGTACTGTTCATGCTTGCTTATGTTCTATTTTGGTGTTTTTGCTCTTTTCTGTTTAGAATCCGACGTTTCCGGAGAGTCCGTTTTTGCAGGAGAAGATTTAGAAGAGTTCCAAGGCCAGCAAGGCAAGTCACACAGATCCTAATCAATCCTTTGAGCATGTTGATCCCATTTAAAGCTATTGTTTCTATTCAACTATTGCATTTATTTTCGAATGTCATTGGGTGGAAATAGCCTATTGTTTGTTATAGCCCTTTTGTTCTTGATTACCTTATTCCTTGTTACCTTGGGTTATTATAACTTGACTAGTTGAGCTTTATATTGGTTCGACTAGATGTTAGATGTAATTGCTTAGCCATGCTTAGAAATATTAGCACACTAATGGGATAACTTATGATTCATTATTATTTAATGATGGCTTAATGATAGTTCACGATGGTCAATCGTGATTGGTTAATTAATTAATTTGACAACTAAAACCTGATAATGGTGGGTTGTGAGTACATGGTTTTGATGGTCGTGCTCATGACAATTAAGGACCGGTTCACGAGTTTCGGTTGTGAAACATTAACCGTGCCAACCACAAGCCAGCGTGGGCAACGGCTTTATCTTTTGCATAGCATAGTTCATTACGGAGCACCAGACTGAGAAGTGGCGGAGATAAGCCCACGGGGGTCGCTGGGGAGTCCATGCCTTGTTTATAAGGGGGTGACTATGATCCGGGAATGGTGCACTGTAGTGAATTGTGTTGTGTGAGGGGTAATGTCACAGCTCCTTTCCGAGGTACCGTGGTGGTACTAAGGCACATGGTGACATGATGTGGGGCTGTGTCTTGTGGGTACAGTGGTACACCTCTGATCAGAGTAAAACTATTCGAATAGCCGCGCCCGCGGTTATGGGCGGGTCTAACAATGTCTTTCGTGATTAGTCTCACCCTTCATACCATAATGAAAGATGCTATAACTGGTTATAATTGATTAGCTCCTGGTTTGAAATGGTATATTCCTGGTTTGGAGATTAGAACTGTGCAGCTGGGATTGGTTGTACTAAATGGTTGGGCCTATACAACAGGGTATGTTGTATAGTGTTGGATTAATATTGTTTAATTAATACTCTACTGTTTTATTAAATTCTAAAATATTTATTAAATGTTGTTTATGCAAAGAAGCCTATATTATGTCATCCTTGGTTATCCTGTGCACTTGCATATTTGCTGCGTGGCTTGCTGAGTATGTCATATACTCACCTTGCAATCATTCATCAGAGGAGGAGTTCTACAGTGAAGCTGATGGTGGTGAGGATTTGGCATAGTCCTTGTCAAGCTGCCTGTGGAGTGGAGTCGTCTGCGCTGTTTATCTTTATTTTCCGCTGCTTAGATCTTTATTGTTTTGAGAGGAACTATCCACCTCTGTAATGATAATTTATTCGCTTATTAATTAGAGTAATAATTGTACTCTATTATCAATTTGTTATTGTGTGCCTCGGCTGATTCCTGGACGAGGGTTTACACACATGTAAGCGTTTGG
Organism: Oryza meridionalis; assembly: GCA_000338895.3. Lineage (NCBI taxonomy): Eukaryota > Viridiplantae > Streptophyta > Magnoliopsida > Poales > Poaceae > Oryza > Oryza meridionalis. The sequence goes on from CM002529.2 coordinate 27,989,756, forward strand.
AATTTTGGATAGAAATTCCGGGCGTGACACAACGCTTTCGTGAGGATGTCATCCTCGCGTTTTTGTGAGCAGACCTCTTGGGAGGCCTATCTCTCAGCATTCAGTTCGACCTGGGGTACAGTTAGGACGCGTTAGACGAAGAACAAGATACAACATAATGATACTTATTTTATGTGTTCAACTTACGATTTTCTAGTACACCGCTTGATCTTTGGGATTTGGGAACGAAAGAGTTCCGTCACTATTCTTCTTCACCCTTGCCCTTGCCCAGTTCCTTGCCCGCTGGACCGGGATATCAGCAAGCACTTGTGGGGTGTTAGATTCCGCTGCAGCTTCATCCTCCTTGTCCCATTCTGCATGTTTCCCCGCGTAGCCTCCGGTGCCAAGCCGGTGCGGGTGAAGGTTCCTTGCCTGCAGATCATGGTAGGTCTGGCTTTTTTCCCGAGACTCTTTCGTTGATTTGGCGGCATGGAACTCATCCCACATGGGTTGGGAGATGAATGGGTATTTCCCAAATGGTTCTGGTTGGGCAGGGTTGAGGACGTACTCCGTGACCAGCGTTGTCTTGAAAATTTTCCAACAATTCCCCATCTTGCGGATAGCCTGCCGCTTCAGTCCTACCTCGGCCTCTGTAGGGTATCGGAAGCTTTCCTTGAACTGCCTCCAGGCCTCTTCTTTTTCTTCTTCAGGGACCAGATCGATGTGGTCCTTCAGAATAGTGAAGTTCCACCTCCCTAGGACTCCGCATATCGTAGGGAACTTTTTGACAGCTTTCGTCGGAGCCGTCGGATATCCAACATCGTCCACCTCTGTTATGGTGTAGACTTCTTTAGGAATCTTATTCTGGGTCCTAGGATTCCGGCTCGATGTAGTCCCAGTAGTGGTCGTCGACATTGGTTCGCCTTGCTGCGACATGTCCTATGTCACTGTTGTACGGGGAGAAAGTACTCTTTAAACACAAAATTGCATCTACACACATTCTCTTATGGTTTGATATACCTCTATCTCCTACCTGCGTTCGCCTCGTCGATGGAGCCATAGCATCCATGCTCAATAGGGCCGGAGCAGCCGGGAACTCGACCTCGACATCAGTATCCCACTCGAACTTGCTATCAATGTTACTAACATAAGATAGTGGCAACGGTAGCAAGTTCTAGTGGTCGAGATCCCGTCTGCTCCGGCCCTAAGGAACATGGATGCTACATATCTGCTGACGAGGTGGATTCAGATAGAACACACAGGCAACCAAAACCCTTCCTATCCAAGATCCCTAACGTTATGGGAATGGGGTTCCATAAAGAAAGGACCTTGAAAGCAATCTAGGATGTTGGTAACGATAAAAGATTTCTAGAAATGTTGTATTCGAATGAAATGTTCTGTTTACCAATTTGTCTTGGTCGGTACCGTGCAGGCAGTAACCCGACCAAACCAGATTTGGCAACCAGGACACTTCGTATTCTCCTAAATGCCATAATTTCAGTAACTTCATTTAATAGCAGATTTCTATGCACATCCATCCCATTTCCCTCAAAATAACCCAAAACAGCTGTCACACCCCGAAGTTCTTTTCCCAAGCCTAAATTTAATTTATAAATAGCCTCGAGAAATTACCGGTGTAAAAGCAAGAGAGAAACCCTAATTGAATTAAAGCAAATAATAATCGGAAATGGCATGTGGAGTTTTTCTTGAGTTCTACATGTCAAAATATGCTAACAAGATTTTTAGTGGAATTTTCAGAGCTCTAGAAATAATTTTAACCATTTAAAAATGAGCACAAGCATTATTTAATCCCTGCAAATTCATTTATTTCTTTTTCTTTTTCCTTCCTTTTCCTTTTCGAATGGGCCACCGGCCCATTCTCTTCCCCCTTCCCCTCCCCGCTGGGCCGGCCGCCCGCGCCCCGCTCCTCTCTCCCGAGGTTGCCGACAGGTGGGGCCCACCTGTCGGGTCCTCCCCCAACCTCCAGCCGGCGCCGCCGCGCCCCGCAACCGCCGCTCCCGCCTCTCCCGCGCCTCCCGGGCCAAGTCGCCCACGTCGCCGCCTTTCCCCGCGTTCCCCGCGCCCACTCCCTCTCTCTCCCACCCGCGCCCGCGCTCGAGACGGCTGGGATTCGAATTTCGAATCCCGCCTCTCTCTCCACCTCCACCTTCCCACGTCGGCCGGCGAAATCGGGCCATTCCCGGCCACGTGCGAGCCCCCTCTCCTCTATTTAAGCATCCCCGCTCTCCCTTCTCCCTTTTTCCCCATTTTGCCAAGCTCTCCCGTGCCCTCCACCACCCTAGCGCCGTCGTCCTCTTCTCCGCCGCCGCCACCGCTCTGGGCGCCGCTAGCCGCCGCGCCGAGCTGCACCGTCGCTGCCGCCGGGTTCACGAGCACGAGGGCCACGCAGTCCGCCCCTCCGCCGCCGTTTTCCGCCGCGGGAACCCCGTTCACATCGCACGCCGGTGAGCTTCGCCATGGCCGCCGCCTTCGGCCGGCGCCCTAGCCATCCGTGTTCTCTCTCTCTCTCTCTAACTCCTCCCTTTTGATTCCTTAGGTGATCCCGGAGCTCGTCCCGCCGTCGTCATCGCTTTCCGTCGCTCGCCGTCGTCGATCGTCATCGGTGAGGCACCTCCTCCCCTTCCTCTATTCCTCCCACGCCGCTTAGCCGCCGCGCAGCCGCCTAGCCGCTCGGTCGCCGCTAGCACCGCCCGCGCCGCCGCCCGCCACCGCCGGCCGGTCGCCGTCGGTCGCCGCCGTTTGCCGCCGCCGCCCCGCGATAGCGCCGCCGTGCGCCATGGCCGCCGGGCCGGCTTGAGCCGCCCGTGCGCGCCGGCCGCGCGCCCCTGTCGCCGTCCGATCTACCCTCGGGTAGATCGGGACCGTCGGTTCCGCTGCCCGCGTGGCTGCCACGTGGCCGCCACGTGTGCGCCGTGTCGGCGCCACATTAGCGCCACGTGGTGCGCCGCCTCCCTTCCTGTTCGTGGTCCCAGTTCACCACAGACCGCCACCCCGAGTCACTGCCATGTGGGGCCCGCATGTCGGCGCCGTCCCCTCTCTCTCCAGGGTTTTATTTATTGCGCAATAAATCATTTAGGATTTTTCTGTTTATAGTAAAAACGCAGTGAATCTTCTAAAATTCATAGAAAATTCATCCGAGCTCCGTTTAAGCCCATTCAAGTCTCAATAAATCAAGAAAAATGCAAAGAATCCATTAAAAATGGTTTTGTTCTCTGTTTCAGTAGCCTTATAGCCTGTTTGCATTGTTTGCCTTGTATGTCGTGTAGAATCCGACTCTCCCGACGCTTCGGTGTACTTTGAGATAGTCGCCAAGGTCCCTCCAGCAGCAGAGCAAGGCAAGTCATGCTTGTCACTTGAATATACTGAACCTATATTGCAAATGCTCTCATGTTTTCCCTTAAATATTGCATTGTTTTATAATGTTCTATGGGATGATTATCTACTGTCTTAGCCATATGATTTGTTATCTTGTTCCTTTGGTAGCTTGGGGCATAACATGATTAGATGTTGGATTAGGGTTCGCTTAGCCATGCTTAGTTCAACTAGCACACAATGGGGGAATCACATTAATGCATAGACTTTAGGTTCTAGTGTTGATGTTGGTTTAGTGCCACCGCTCTGGTGTTGGTTAATTAAAATATATTAAATGGTGGGCTGTGGGTGCATGGTTTTGATAGTCGCGCCCATGGCAGTTAAGGACCGGTTCGCGGGAAACCCTGGAAGAAATCCTCGTACTTTCCACAAGCCAGCGTGGGCAACGGCTGGGCTTGTAGTGTAGCTTTCCTCTAGCTGACGCATCCAGGCAAGGGTAGGCGTGATGGAGTTTGGATGGGCCCTGCGACAGCCTATGCGGCTTCCGGATTCACCTAGGCACGAGAGGGGACTGCCCGCTGCCTCGCGAGGAGTGGGGGTGAAACCTGAGGTGTGGTGTGCTTGGTTAGAGGGGGTTATCTACGAAGGGTCCTGTCACGGCCTCTTTCCGGTATGTCGTGGTGGCATGTCGGCGCATGGAAACGTGTCGTGGGGCTGTGTCTTGTGGGTACAGTTGTACACCTTTGATCAGAGTAAAACTATTTGAATAGCCGTGCCCGCGATTATGGGCGGTCAACCAGATTCACCGTGATTAGTCTCACCCTAGCTTAGCATAATGGAACTGATTAGCTCAGGTGGATGGTTGGGCCTGTTGCAACGTGGTGTAGCGTTGGACAGTGGATGCTTAAGATTGATTAATTATTACAACTGTTTTACTGCTTTCAACTACTGTTTATAAAGGCTCGCTTTATGCAAATGAACCGCTCTAGCTACTCTTTGAGTTTATCCTGCATCATACCCTCTGTTCCGGTATGACTTGCTGAGTACGGTGGTTGTACTCAGTCTTGCTCTATTTTCCCCAACCCCAGAGTTTGAGTATGCGTCAGATAGTGGTTTTTCCGAGGAGTAGGCTTCGTCCGTGCCGTCGATGATGCCTGTGGAGTGGCGTTCCCGCTGCAGTCCAAGTCAAGGCTTAGCTCCAGTTACCTTTTAATTTTTCCGCTGCATTTATGTAAGACTTTTATGATGTTTGTAAGACGTGGATCTGTATGTCAACTTTGTCGTTTGTGTACCCCGGCCGGTCCTGGACGGGGGTTTTAATGCACATTCTGCTTGGAATTCTATTCGGGAATTTCTGGGCGTGACAACAGCCCATACTACACAAGTCACATATATATTATTTTTGTACCTAAAAAAACAGTCATGACATATAATAAGTTTGGCCTCAGTTTTGCTCAGAAATTATACTTCAATTATCATCATTTGCAACTGCCCCTACCCCCAAAAGAAATTAAGAACAAGTGTAGAGGGTCTGTCCTTATAAAAAAAGAAACAGCCATATAAAAATAGCCATAATAATTCAACCATCACAACCCACATCAATTCATCCATCCCATTGGACCAAAAATATCCCAAAAATTTTGCAAAGAACCATATAAGAACAAGTCTAGAGGGTCTGTCCTCATGCAAAAAAAAAACAGCCATATAAAATGATCCCATACTGCCACTCCCCCCCAAATAAAATGAACAAGTGTAGATGGTCTGTTCTTATTGAAAAAACCCAAAAATCACAAGTGTATAAGGTCTGTTCTTATGCATTAAAAACCCACATTTAAACCTAAACAAGAACAAGAGTGAGGCCGGCCCAAAAATGCATCCATTTTGCAAAGCATCCCATACTGCCACTCCCCCCCAAATAAAATGAACAAGTGTAGATGGTCTGTTCTTATTGAAAAAACCCAAAAATCACAAGTGTATATGGTCTGTTCTTACGCATTAAAAACCCACATTTAAACCTAAACAAGAACAAGAGTGAGGCCGGCCCAAAAATGCATCCATTTTGCAAAACATCCCATACTGCCACTCCCCCCCAAATAAAATGAACAAGTGTAGATGGTCTGTTCTTATTAAAAAAACCCCAAAAATCACAAGTGTATTGGGTCTGTTCTTGAGCAATCATCATTGGCCATTCATCACAAATACATCCATCACAACATGGCATTTCCCCCATAAATCAAGCAAAATTCATCCACTGCATAGCAATATCTAATTCATCCAACTATACAATGCAAAAAACATCCACTGCAAAAAATGCATCCATACACTGCATCCACAATGCATAATAAAACGTGGGAGAGGAAGCGTACCTGGGAGGAGAAGAAGCGGCGGAGAGGAGGCCGGTGACGGCGGCGGACTTGGAGAGGAGGCTGGCGGCGGGCTTGACGTCGGTCGCTGAAGCGGCCGTGGCGTCGGTCTTGACGACTTGGCGGAGAGGAAGCAGGCGGCGGCGAACTTGGAGAGGAGGCTGGCGGCGGCGGTCTTGGGCGTGGAGGAGGCGCTGGCGGTCGGGGATGGCGGATCTTGAACCGGCAGGCGGCAGCGGCGGTCAGGAAGGCCGGATCCACGACTATGGAGGAGGCAACGGTGGATATTGAACCGGTAGGCGGTGGCGGCGTCGAGGAGGAGGCGGCGGCGGTCGAGAGGCAACGGCTTGGAGGAGGAGGAGGCGGCGTCAGTGTGGCGGAGGAGGAGGAGGTGGCAGCGGCGGTGGATCTGAGAGAGTGAGAGTGTGAGAGAGTGAGAGGCGGCGTCGGCGGTGGATAAGGACCTGTGGATGAGGATTGACTAAGTAAACCCTAATCAATCCTCATCTCTATCTGGCAGACTACTATGCCCGATGCGGATGACACTCATCCGTGACGGGCATTAGAACTAAGCCCGATAGAGATGGAATAATCTCTATCGGGCATAGTACTAAAACCCGTCACAGATGACTTATTAAAATATTTTTAATTTATAAAAATCATTTATAATTATCTTCTACCCGATTTAAAATTGCTATTACATTTGATTTATCACATATAATTAACAAATGTCTTATTTACATAGTTTAAAATTCCTATTAATTTTTTAAATTCATATAATTGACAATTGCCTTTCTCACATATAGTTTAAAATTCCTATTAATTTTTTTTAAAATCATTTAATTGACAAATGCCTTTTTCACATATAGTTTAAAATTCATATTACTTTTTTTAAATTCATATAATTAACAATTGGCTATCTCACATATAGTTTAAAATAACAAGTATAATTTTTTAAAACCACATAATTAACAAATCCATTTCTTCAAAGAGTTTTAACTGGAATGGCATGAAACATATGCAATTCATTCATTAAGGCTCCAATACAAATTAAATACATCATTCACAGTGATATGCCTTTCGAATGGTCTGAACGAACGTAAGCCACTTCGTCTTCGGGATCATCGTCAAGGTCGATCTGAGGTCTGACATGAAGATTCTGGTTGTATTCTTCTTCATCGACGACGTTGTCCACCCCCACAATTCTTCGCTTGCCATCCCTAACGACGTGCATCTTCTTGTTTGCGGGGTCTTTTATGTAGAAAATCTGTTCGACCTGCTTCGCTAGTACGAATGGTTCGTCTGCGTATCCAACCTTGGTCAGGTCCACTAATGTGAAGCCTTCCTTGTCGACCTTGACACCTGTGCGGATATTCACCCAACTGCAACGAAACAAAGGGACTTTGAAGTACAGATAGTTCAACTCCCATATCTGCTCTATGCGGCCGTAGTATGTGCTCGATCCAGCCTAATCCTGATATGCATCTATACGGACTCCACTGTTTTGCACTGTGCTTTTCTCATCTTGTGTGACGGTGTAAAATGTGTATCCATTGATATCGTACCCTTGCCATTTGTCAACATCCCAAGATGGACCCCTTACCAACCTTTGTAATATCTCACTTGGGCCATCGGTCGACCGTGCTACACGATCCTTGAACCATTCGTTGAAGCGAGCACCATGTTCTCTGTTGATCCAAATATCTGATCGACCAATATTGTCCTGTCGGACCTTCGCTAAATGCTCCTCAAAGTATGGGGTTACTTCAGCCATATGTTGCAGCACTGCGAAATGAGCCTGCGCATAGGAAGCTTGATCGGGAACAATTCTTTTTCTGCCAGTTGTGCCGACACCTGCCAACCTTCCTTCGTGGCGAGACGTAGGAACTCCGATAGGATCAGTCTCGGCCATGTAATCGATACAAAACTCAATGGCTTCCTCGGTCCTGTAACCTTCAATGATGCTTCCCTCTGGTTTTGCTCTGTTCCGAACGTAGGACTTCAGAATTCCCATGTACCTCTCGAATGGCCACATTTCTCTCATAAAAGCTGGCCCACATATTTTTGTTTGCTTCACTAGGTGAACAGTGAGATGAACAATGATATCGAAGAAAGCTAGTGGAAAATACATCTCCAAGTGACACAAGATACTGACAATATCGGCCTGCAATCCATCTAGGTCTTCTGGATCTATAATCTTCTGACCAATTGCATTGAAGAAGGCACAAAGCCGTTGGATCGTGTGACGGACTTGTGGTGCTAGAATGCCTCTTATAGCAACTGGCAAGATCTGTGTGATTAGCACGTGGCAATCAGGAGACTTCATTCCAACCAGCTTAAGATCCTCCAATTTAACGTACTTACTTATTCTCGCGCAATAGCCTGAAGGAACTTTAATATCTGCCAGACATGATAGCATTGCATTCTTCTCATCCTTCGACAATGTGTGGCAAGCTGGTGGGAGGTACACTCTTCCCGTCTTCTCATCTGTAACAGGCTGAAGTTCACTGCGAATGTTCATCTCCTGTAGATCGAGACGCGCATTCAACTTGTCCTTTGTCTTGCCAGGCATATTCAACAATAGCCCCAGCAAGCTATCGCACACATTCTTCTCTATGTGCATCAGATCAATGCAATGACGGACCTCAAGATCTTCCCAATAAGGTAGCCGCCAAAATATGGATTTTTTTCTTCCACATCCTCTTCTTGTCCTCCTTGCTACGTTTTCTTTTCTTCCCAAACTCATTAGTAATGTCCTTCACCATGTTGTGTACCTGATCTCCGGACAAATCCGCAGGGGCAGACCCAAGTTCTTTCTTACCATTGAAAATTTTCTTCTTTCTTCTAAAGGCGTGCCGTAGGGGAGCCATCTCATATGACCCATGTAAACCATCTTTCTTGATTTCTTCAGCCACCTACTGCGTGTATGTTCCATACAGTCAGAGCATGCCTTCTTTCATTTCACGGTTTGTCCAGAAAGATTACCCAGCGCGGGATAATCATTAATGGTGCAGAACAATAGAACTCGTAGTGTGAAGTTCTCCTGACCATATGCATTCCAAGTTTCCACACCCTCTTTCCACAGAATCTCAAGGTCATCGATAACAGGCTCCGAGAACACATCGATGTCATTGCCGGGTTGTCTCGGACCTTGAATTAACAAGCACAACATAATATATTTCCTTTTGAAGCACAGCCATGGCGGGAGGTTAAAGTTCGCAATGAGAACTGGCCAAGTGCTGTGAGAACTGCTCATGTCTCAGAAAGGATTCATGCCATCCGTACACAAACATATCCTCATGTTTCTGGGGTCGACAGCAAAGTCTTTGTGCTTTCGATCGATATTCCTCCATTGAATCGAATCCGCAGGGTGTCTTAGCAAACCGTCATTCCTTCTCTCTGTGGCATGCCAACGTACTAACTTTGCTTCGTTGGGGTTGGCAAATATTCTCTTGAAACGAACAATGATTGGTAGATACCACACAACCTTCGCCGGACCACCCCGCTTTGACTTCTTTCCCTCCTCCATGCTCTTCTTTCGCTTGTATCGAGAAGCCTTGCAGACAGGACAAGCATCTAAGTCCGCATATTGCTTGTGGTACAATATGCAATCGTTTGGACACGCGTGAATTCTCCGGACCTCTAACCCTAGAGGACACAGAACCTGTTTTGCTTCATATGTCGTCTCGGGCAATGTGTTCTCCTGAGGAAGCATGTCCTTCAGTATTCCCAAAAGTTCTGTAAAACTCTTGTCTGACCATCCACTACTAGCCTTCAACTTCATTAGGTCTAATGTTGCTGATAATTTGGTGTGCTTTGGCTTGCATCCTGCGTATAGAGGAGTCTCCGAGTCACTGACCAACCTGCTAAACTTCATTGAATCTCTCTCGTTCATAGCTGGGTCATCAACGTCACGTAACATGTCTTGCAGCATATCAGGGTACACATCAACCATTTCACCGCCCAATGGAGATGGGACAAACATGTCATGCTCTTCTTCATCTCCTTCTTCATGATTGTCTGCACCACTTCCGTCCGCAGCTGCACCATCAGTACCCAGATCTTGCTCTCCATGCTTCACCCAGCATGTGTATCTCTTCATGAATCCCCGGCGTATCAAGTGAGCGTGTACTTACTTTTCATCGTCCAACCAAATCTCATTCCTGCAATCGCTACATGGACAACACATGTACTTGTCGTTTCTTCTTATCCTATCCTCCACTGCGGCTTTCATAAAACTTAATACGCCATCTCTATACTCCTTGTACTGACGCCTCAAGCCAATCGTGTACATCCAACTTCGATCCATCGCTGAACAATGAACAAAATATTAGTTAACATCTCATAACATAAGTACTACTAAATTAATAGGAAATGATTAGTACCTTTTACTTACTTTTATGATTTTCCTGTTTTTGTTTGCAAAAAAATTACAAAAATTCGCCCCCTTCAAACTCCCACCAAAATAGTGAACAGTGGGATAACTACAGACAACGGACTGCTGGAGTATATATAGTGTGCAAAGTATATCTCAATCGGGCAAAAAAAAATCATTTCTAACGGGCGCACACTAATCTCTAACGGGCAGAAATAGAAGCCCGACACCGATAAGAGTCATCGGTGACGGGCATTCAGGCTATCTAAATCGGGCCTTCTTTGGAGCCCGTCACCAATGACACTCATCTGTGACGGGTTCAGTATTTGGGCCCGATTGAGATAGTGGAGGTCATCTCAATCGGGCCTAACTTAAGCCCGTCACAGATGAGTGTCATCGGTGACGGGCTATAGGAATATGCACCCCGACGAGTATATCTACAACGGTAAAAATTTAGGTCCGATTAAGATGACTTCGTTCTGACGGCCCACGTTGCCCAGGCATGTGATGGGCCGTCACAGATGAGAGGATCTGTACTAGTGACTATCAATAACTTTAAAAATATTTAATTTAAAGAAACTAGAACAACATATATAGATTTATTTTTTAAAGCACTATAATAAAAGTAAATATGCATTTATTTATTGTGTATATTATAATAGAAAAATAAGGTCAAAGATATATTTTTGTAGACTGTGTCATTGTCCAAAACGCTAATTAAAATAAAACAGGAAGGAGTAGGCAGGAATTAATTATAGCTCCTACTATACCTAGGAGTAGTAGCTGTGCTAATCTAGTTGGGCCTGTTTAGTTTTCAAAGAAAATATTTTACGCTGTTACATTTAATGTTTGGATACATGTATAAAGTTTTAAATATTTAAATATAGATAAAAAAATCAATTACACATTTCACCAGAAAATTACAAGATGAATCTTTTAAACCTAATTGCACCATGATTTGATAATGTGGTGCTATATTAAATATTTGCTAATGATGAATTAATTAGGTTTAATAAATTTATCTAGCAGTTTCATGGTGGAATCTGTAATTTGTTTTGTTATTAGACTAAGTTTAATACTTCAAATACCGTATATAATGTGACATACAGCGGCAAAAATTTTTTCCGACTACACAAGCCCTTAATACTCCACTGTGCTTACTCCGTAGATGAACGTGTCCACTCGCGAGCGCGACCAGGTCCCTCCACGACCACGAGTATATACATGTAACGTCTTCTGGTCACGGAATCATAGTGTTAATTAGAAACAACGATATGGATTTTAAAAATGCAAGTTCGGTCGCTAAATTCGGTTATTACAAAAGTATTTAGAAGTTTGGACAGAACAAATCCAAAACAAACGTCTCTTCGCTCATACTCCCTCCGTTTCTAAATATTTAACACCGTTGATTTTTTAGCACATATTTAATCATTAGTCTCATTTAAAAACTTTTGTGAAATATGTAAAACTATATGTATACATATAAGTATATTTAACAATGAATCAAATGATAGAAAAAGAATTAGTAATTACTTAATTTTTTAAATAAGACGAATGGTCAAATATATTTAAAAAAGTCAACAGTATTAAATATAGTATTAAATATGTAGAAACGGATAGGGTATTAATTATCGTATATCGAGATGTGATTGATTACCTCCATCTCATTCATTCAAGTATACATACTCTATTCCTGAAAAAATCAACTTTTGAGAACGAGATATGTACGTATCTAATATTCGTCTCTAGAAGTTAGTTTTTTCGGATGAAGAGAGTATGTGAGGATACATGAGAAATTTTTTTTGCTCATTTGCTCTACAGTGGCCAAAATAGTGTTGAAAATTCTACAGTGGTGTGGACACTTGGTTAAGGCCTTGTTTAGTTCCCCAATTTTTTTTTCAAAAAAATCGCGTCGAATCTTTGGATACATGTATGGAGCATAAATATATATAAAAAAAAAACTAATTACATTGTTTGCATGGAAATCGCGAGACAAATCTTTTAAATCTAATTAATCCATAATTAGTTATAAGTGCGACAGTAACTCACATATGCTAATGACGGATTAATTAGACTTAATAAATTCGTCTCGCGGATGAAATTAGTTTTTCCATTCGTATCCAAAAACTCTTTCCGACATCCGGTCAAACGTTCGATGTGACACTCAAAAAATTTCTTTTGACAAAAACAAGGCCTAAGTGAGAAACCATGTGCATAATATGTGAACACGCTGAGTATTTCCTCGAACGATTGACAGTTGAACATTTTAATTAACTGAACGAGAACTTTAATTTGCTATATATACCCAACTTTGTAAGCGTATATTAATCGATGTTTGGCTTGCGGTGCAAGTAAAAATGGGCGCCCTGATCGACTACTGTACATGCCGTTGAATCACTCTACGATCTTGATCAGAAAATTAACTAAGAGTTAGACATAACATTGTGGTCACCACTAATTCATCAGGTCCATTAGTGCTTGACTTGTAGTTGGCCATGCTTACGAGCTAGGAGACGTGCTCGTGGAAGCAATCCCGCAAATGAAGGTGAAAGTGTAACATATAATGTGCAACCTTTACAAGATCGTGCTTTAATTTGTTACAGCTTCAGCTTAAAACCTAAGCTAATTTTGAAGCTCTTGTTAAAGCTTCATGAAAAGAAAGCCAGGCAACACAAAGTGACAACAAGGGTCCTTAACACTCTAATCATCTACGCGTGGACTTATATATAAGCGATTTTGATTTGTTTTCACTATAAATTTATAGTATGTTATTTTAATCTTGGCTTTCAAATTACGAATATACAGATTCAAAAGTTTTGTCTGGTTCATTATTTTTTCTACGACTTATCAACAAATCGATCGGTCGTCGAAAGTAAATTAGAAACAAGAAGATTCAACTTTTAAACTCAACTGACGTCAGCAAGCGCGCTCCAAGTCTGGTGACCATGCTACAGCAAACCATTTTTCATGGATCATTTTAAGCACATGATAAATTTCAAAAAATAGAAACTGAGCACATGATAAACAATCTTTGTGCCACCCAATCTATGATGGTTTTTCAACAGTTGCACTCCAAAGAGGTGTACTCCATTGTACTACGATCCAATAGTGGTCGTCGAATATATGCTTGATATAACCAAAACAGGTATCCCCCATAACTTGATTCGATCGAGGGAATTGCTAAAGATACTGATTTTATATTGATTTTTGTTAGCATATTTTTTAAACTGGTAAACGCCCTACTTTGTACGGAAACCTTTTATAAAAGTTCTTTAAAATATCTTATAAAGTGGTTTCTAAATTTAAAATAATTTAAACCCAACTAATTAGTAATATGAGCTAATAATATTCTCGTTTTACGTGTCAAAGCTTAATATCCTCATTAGTATAATCAATCGGAGAGCGAACATCCTCATTTTTTTCGTTTTTTCGTTTATGTTTATATTTATCAGTCAAAATTTTAATTTTCAACCTTAAATTTAGAGTTGAGTTTAAGATTTTTTTTCATCGTAGTTTTATTTCGGTCTTTGCTTTTATATCATTTGAAAACACATATATGAGGAGGAGAGATAGGGTTAATGTCTCTGCACGAATCTTATGCTGCGTTCGTTAGGAATAGTTCCCAACTCCTCCTCCTCCTCGTTTTCCGCGTACACGCTTTTCAAACTGCTAAACGGTACATTTTTTTAAAAAAGTTTATATACGAAAGTTACTTAAAAAATTCATATTGATCTAATTTTTTTAAAAAAAATAGCTAAAACTTAATTAATCATGTGCTAAACGCTGCTTCGTTTTACGTGCCGGAGAGTGAGGGTTCCCAACCCTCACTCCCGAACAGAGCCTTAAAACATATTCGATAGTCCAAAATTTAAAAAATAAAATGAGATTTTATATCAATTGATATGTAGATATTACAATAAAAATTAAAGTTTTATTTATAAATTATTTTTCGTTAGCAGATATGCCGTTTCGCTTTTACCTCAAACATACCACGATGGAGGTGGAAACTTTCCGTGTGGCCGGAATGTAAACGCGATCCCCGATGTGGAAACTGACAGCGATCCCCGCCTTCTTCAAACCGCGCACGTGCCACGACGACGCCCTATCCACCACACTATCCACACACACACAAAACCGCATTACTACTCGCCGGCGTCGCGGTCGCCATCCGCCGCACGCATGCACACGCCGCCGCAGCTTCACCGGAAGCTTCGCCTCGACCACCACCACCACCGGCCTCCCCCTCCGCCGCCGCCGCCTTCACATGCCGCGCGATGGCGACATGCGTACGTGCGGGCTCGCGCCACGAAGTCGACGGCGAGCGCCCGATATTTCCTCGCGGAATTAATCATCCCTCGCCGTGCGCGCCGTGACCCAACGCCAACGCCGACGCCGCCCCGCCGTACCGGAGCACGGTGGCTGTCCACGTGGCACCCCGCGCGGGGCCCACCCACCACCTCCTCTCCGCGACGTTTCGAGGAAGGTGAGGGGTGAGGAGGAGGCGGCGGCCGCTGTCACGGGGTCGGGGACGTATTCGAGACGGCGACGGTGTCAACGATCCTCAGCCGTTGATGTCATGATCGGACGGGTGAGATCGTCTCCCGGTTCGGTTGGCGGTTTGACCGGTCGTCGCGTCGCTATAAATACCGTTTCGTTTCCACCGTTTTTACTCCGATATTTTGCAATTCGCGACGCGATCCGTCTCTCGCTCGATCGCCATGGCGGCCATGAGTGACACTGGCTCGAGCTTGGCGCAGTGGGCAGAGCTGTACCACGACGCGTCGGCCGCTCACGGCGACGCCGGCGGCGGCGCGGTGGCGAACGGTGCGGCGGCGGCGGCGACGAGCCCGGCGTCGCCGGCGGGGTCGACAGGAGGGAGCCCGACGCAGGCGCCGGGGATGGAGGGGCCGCGCGTCGGGAAGCCGGCGAGGAGGCGGTCCAGGGCGTCGCGGCGCGCGCCCGTGACGCTGCTCAACACGGACACCACCAACTTCCGCGCCATGGTGCAGCAGTTCACCGGCATCCCGGCGCCGCCCGCGGGCGCGTTCGCGGGGCCCGGCGGCGTGCCGGTCATCAACTTCGGCTCCGACTACGGCTTCACCGGCGCCGTCCTCCCCTTCTCCGACCACCTCCAACCGCGCCGGCCGACGTTCCAGGACCACCTCCTCCGACCGCAGCAGCAGCAGCAGCAGCAGTACACCGGCGCACCGTTCGGTTACGGCTACCTGCAAGCCGGCGGCGCCGGCACCGGCGACATGTTCAGCCACGCGCTCAGCTCGACCGAGGACAGGTTGCTCCTGCAGAGCCTCCAGTCAGCTCAGATGCCTACTTCCGCCGCTAACCACAGCGCTAATGGCTACTTCGCCTAATTAACCAACGGTTAATCGAAGACACATCACAAGCAAAGAAGATTCATGAACCAGTTGTGTTTAACCCCCTACAAGTTAATTTTACCCTCTCCTCGATCGTGTGCAATTTCTTTTCTTCTTATTACTTTCACATGTTTGTTCAGTTAAGAGAGAAGATCACTAAAATCAGCTCAGCTATCCATGCTGCAGCGATGTAAATACTCCTAATTTTTGCTTCAATTCGATTTCGCTCTTTGGTCACTCTCATAGCCCATGTGTGGATTTTGACAAGTAGTAAAAAAAAAAATTGTGCGTGATTTGATTAGGCCGGGGGAGGAGGAATCAACTTTTGATTTGGGTTGCCAAGTTTCAGAAGCAAAGTTGTGGCGGGCGCACGCTAACCACATGTTGTTTTCACGGGTTTATTATTGCATCGCATCTGCTGCTTCTTCTGGATTAATAGCGAGTGTAATAAATGCGATGTTTGTGGCGCGACGTGTAGGTGTAGCGTGGTGGGTTTTTTGTCGACGGATTTGATTGGTCGGCGGGGCTGACGGGTGGGTCCCAAATTTGGGGGGTGCGTGTGACGTCATGGTGGTGACGGGGCAGGGTCAAAGTCAGAGTTATCATGCTGCTTTATTTAGCTACTGTTTTGGCTTTGGGGAGCGAGGCTCAGAAAACTAATTCTGAAGCTTGTACTAATCGTCAAGATGAGCACGGGTAGTTTGGACGATTAGTGAGACACCCATGGTATACCGTCATGTACCATTCCTCTATACTTTAGGGCCAATTTAGATTACTACCCTATTAAAATTTGTCCTACTAAAACTTTACCTATGCCATAAATTTAGCTTTGCCAATAAACTTATCTCTCGTGAACAAATTTTGGCTTCAATCCAAATAAATATTTTCAACTATATAGACAATACTAGAAAGTCTTATAATATGAAATAGAGGGAGTATAACAAAAACAATTTTCCACACAATATTTTACTACCTTCGTCCCAAAATAAACGCAGTCATGGTTATTCGTGTCCAACATTTGACCGTCCGTCTTATTTGAAAAATTTATAAAAAGTTAAAAAAAAATAGTTACGCATAAAGTATTATTTATATTTTATCTAATGATAAAAAATACTAATCAAAAAATATTTTCAAATAAGACGAACGGTCAAACGTTGGAGATGAACAGCGCAAATCTGCACTTATTTTAGGATGGAGGGATTAGTAAATTTATAGTTTAGTGCCTAACTATCACCGAGTCAAAGGCTCATAGCATTGTGGTGGTTGGCGGCGGCACATGTGGATCCACAGTGGCTGGAGGCGCCTCGTCGTGATGAAGGATAACGAGGAATGGGATCGAGCGGCGAAAGCACCTAAAGTTGTTCCACTGTACGCTAAGAATTTACAGGTTACTTATTACTAGCAGGATATATTACGAGTGTATTTTACTGTAAAAGTTCTCTTGAAAATGCTGAAGCTTTTACTAATCATCAAGATGAGCACGGCTAACTAGGTATTAAGTTTTAATAAAATTATGACAGGGCTCTATAAAGATGACCTGGAACTGGAATCCTTGATGCGGCTATGTGTTTCTACTTAGGAAAATATTCAGAACCATGATTTGTACAGCCACCGGTTGGAAGTTCAAAACTGCATGTGAGCTATTATGCTGAAAATCAAACATATATAGGCTGGTGTTAGTGAGCTGCTAGTGAAGCCTGTGAAGTGAATTTGTGATTCTGCAATTCCCAAGTTATTGTTGTCTTGTTGATCTACTTCTATGGTGCTAATTTAATTCTCATACAACTTGTGGAGTCATTTCGGTCATCACTCATCTGTCAAAAACTGATAAACTGTTTGTGACCAGCACCAACTTGTTCTACCAGCAAAGTTTGGTGAAGAGCCATATAGCAGATAGGAAACCAACCCCTAATATTCAGAAATTTAGAATGCCTGAGCCGGCCGTGTGCCGTGAGGCATCTGCCGGGGTAATTCAGTGCGAAATCAAGATCTTGGTGTCAGATGTTTTGGATGCATAAATCTGGATACGTTTAAAACTTGGGCAGATTAGTGTTCAATGAGTTTCTGTCTGCTGGCTGGCCTGACAGGTTTTAACAATGCTATAGGTCAATTGTTAGTTACTCCTGCCTTAGATCGATACGATATTGGAGTTGCCAATACTCCCAGTTGTTTACCAAACAAGTAGTGTAATCTTCACGCAGAGGTGCAACCAGAGAGTTGATCAAGCATATTGACAAAGCACACTTCAGTGAACGGAAACCCTGTGAATTTACTGCAAATTCAGTCAACAGCTTAAACTTAAAGCTCTCTCTCTAAAAAAAAGTTTTAAAGCTCTGAAAGTCTGAATTACTGATCATGTGAGATCATGTGAAAATATATTTGTTTCATAAATGAAGGTTGAAAAACCAACTCTCTTTTCAGTCCCTGTACAAAAACATTTTCAGATTTCAGGACTCTCTCTTCCTCCTTTGCTAAAGCATGTATTGTTTATGTAGTTACACCATTTATCTTGGAAGTGATGTTTACAGCGGCCAAATATATTCCAGTTTTGCATATGCTTAGCTTTTAAAGATTCAAATTGAAGGAATTATTCTCACACTTGTGTCGATTATATGTTGATCTCGGGCAAGTGAATACCAGTGTGATCTCCTTATCAGTCAATTCGCCTCCTTTTTCAAGAAAGGAAAGAACAGATTCTTCTCGTGCAAGTTGTGCTGTTGCTTTGGTTCCAATACTTGTATAGCTATGATCAGTATTCATACCTTTTCGTACTTGATACGTCCTGCTGATGAAACACCGGTGTCACTCTATCAGAACAGTATTCAGGTTATAGAATTTTTTTGATGTGTCCAATTGTCCATCATGAATCTAAAGCTCCATTTAAAACAGACTGTTGGACGGATTGTTGCTACGAATTATCTACTCAATTATAAGAATAAATTAAATAATTTAAAACATGTGGTCTAAATAATAGTTAAATAAATATATTTTTTAGAAAATATATTTTTCAAATTATGGAGCAATAATTTGTTTCAATAATCCAATGGATAATCTGAAAATAAGATGCATATGTACTTAGGGGTGTGTTTCCCATTTCCTACTTCTTGTTTTTTTACGCCCACGCTTCCCAACTGATAAATGGTGTGTGTTTTTTTTAAAAAAAAATTTGTATAGAAAAGTTGCTTTAAAAAACATATTAATCTATTTTAATATTTTTTACTAATATTTAATTAATATGCATAAATGCATGTTTCGTTTTGTGTACTGGAAAGGAGAATTCCCAACCCTTACTCTCCAACACAGCCTTAAAAGCCTACAAATGTATGAGCACTAAAATTTGTTTCGATCACTTTGCTTACTGCTATAGCTCTAGCTCTTCAGTTGTCACCTTTTGTTTTCTCCTTGTCTTTCTCTGCGATGTCGTGGTTGCTCCACTCTCTTCTCCTCTTCTCCTTGCCTGTCTGATCGATCGCCTCGCCACCGCCGCCGCCGCCGCCCACATGGCCAACTGCAGCAACGTCTCCTCCCCGGAGCAGCAGCCGATGCCGCCGTCTTCGGCGGCGGCGTCGTCGCCGTCGCCGCCGCAGCTTGACTACGACGCGGTGGTGATCCTGGCGGCGATACTGTGCGCGCTGGTGTGCGCGCTGGGGCTCAACTCGATGCTCCAGTGCGTGGTGCGGTGCACCCGGCGCGCCGTGGCGGACCCCGTCGGCTGGGTGGAGCACCGCCGCGCCGGCGCGGGGCTCAAGCGCGAGGACGTCGTGGCGCTGCCCGTCGCCACGTACGTCGCCTCGCCGGCGCCGGCGCCGCCCTCCGCCGCCGGCTGCGCCATCTGCCTGTCGGACTTCGCCGACGGGGAGAGGGTCCGCCTGCTCCCGGCGTGCGGCCACCGGTTCCACGTCGTGTGCATCGACAGGTGGCTCCTGGCGCACTGCTCCTGCCCGACGTGCCGACGCCGTCCCTCGCCGGAGGCCGACGGCCACGGCGCCGTCGTCGGAGAAGACCACCACCATCGCCTGCAAGTTTTGACTGCTGCTTAATTGATCGGCTAAACTTTTTTTACTATAGATTATGAGCGTGACCTATATATGCTCATTATCCGGTAATTAACTTGTATAATGGCTGATGGTTTTACTTCGCTATCTTGAATGAATAGTTATTATTTTCGTCTATCCAGGGAAATCATCCTGAATGACAGTTGCTTTTATGTATGAGCATCCCTTGTTACTGCATAATAATGCAAAGCTAATCATTAAAAACTGGCAATGGGTCTACAGTATTTGCAGTTTTTAAGAAGGGAACAACTCAGAACACATACTCACACACACCACACTCACAGCATAACACACGAACACACACGCGTGTGTGTCCCTAACACACGCTAGGATTGAGAATGGAGGCTCTAGGCTCCAGTGCACGAGAACGTGCAGTCCCACTGAACGCACATGCGTGTGTACCTTATTTTCTAGTCGAGACTGCCCTAAAAGACAGTCACGAAGAAAATACGGGAAAAACCCGTCGAGGCGAGGCCCCGCGAGTCGAATTCACGACCGACTATTCGCACCACAGCGAGCATGCCAACCGAGCTAAGCTCGATCCTTAGTATTCAAAATTTCCAAAAGACCTAAAAAAATGCACAATCGACTGCACTACCACTCCCTATTTTCTAGTCGAGACTGCTATGAAGGTCAGTCCCGAAGAAAAGACTGGAAAAACCTGTCGAGGTGAGGCCCCACGAGTTGAATTGACGACCAGCCATTCGCACCACAGCGAACGTGCCAACCGAGCTAAGCTCGGTCCTTAGTATTTGTAGTTTTTTTTTGCGAGGAACGGTATTTGTAGTTAACTACTCCCGCTATTTCAGGTTATAAGACATTTTGACTTTGATCAAAGTCAAACTGATTTAAGTTTGAAGACAAATATAGTAACATTTTCGACCCAAGACAAATTTATTATAAAAATATATTCAATTATTGATTTAATGAAACTAATTTGGTATTATAAATATTACTATATTTGTCTATAAACTTAGTTAAACTTAAAGTAGTTTGACTTTTACCAAAGTCAAAACGTCCTATAACCTGAAATGGAGGGAGTAGCTAAGAGATGTACTGTTCACTTACTTCATCAATCAAAATTTCCAAAATACCATAAAAAAAGCACAATCGACTGCATTACCACTCCATCCCTAAAAGAATAAACATCTTACTATAAATATTTTTATGAGCTATGGGGAACTAAAGATTTTTTTTTTCGATAATGAAAATCGATCTAGCCTCATAGGACCGGGAGATATGAACAGACTGGTGATGTTCGTTTCACTAAAAATGGAAATGAAGTTAGGGCACGAAAAATGAGAGAGTCATTAGAATATGATTAATTGAGTTTTAAATTGTCAATTGTTACAAACTTGAAAAATAAATTTATCAGATATTTTAAAATAACTTTTATATAGAAAGCTTTTACACAAAATACACCGTTTATCAATTTGAATAGCGTGTTAACAAAAACTAAGATAAAATCTTTATCTTAACCAGCAAAGAACAGGGCCATTGTACAGTTAGGAAAAATACAACAGGCAGGTCTCACGACTCTCATCATTGTATAGAGACGAAACAAAAAAAAAGGAAGGGAAAAATGAAGTGATTCCCACGGTTTATCTGGAGGGCGTGATGCCCCTTCCACTAAGAGAAACCACTTGACGGCTGGCAGTGCAGGAATGGGATGTGATGAGGAGGACCGAGGGCGACACTGCCGGTTGTTGTCAGTGTCATTGCTCCGTGAAAGCTTAATCGGAACCCAAATTGCCATGGACAGAGAGGGAGAATATCATCATCGAGATAGGAATACGGAACACCTTTTTGGAGATATCGATCCATGGTGTACGTTAATGCACCATACCAAGTGTAGGAAATCAGGTATTTTTGTTTTGTGTGCAAGCAGTGTGATACTACTTGCTTCATTCACCCCAACTCATGGACTCCATGTGTTGCACAACAAAATAGCAAAATTCAAACAGGCCAAAAATAAGCTCGGATTATCACAACACAGCATGTATCTTCATGTCGGCAATGGTTTTGTTCGGTGTGCTTAATATTATTCCGAGATACAGAAGGGGCCATCAAATTTGCAGCCTTTTCTTCCTATATTACTAGGGGATCCTCGGCATCTGCTGTTATCAATGGCATCAGTGCTTAGCGTTGACGAGAGCCATGTGCCCGATCAAATCCAAGACCCGGTTGCTGGAGCAAAGAAACAAAATCTTCAGGTCAGATAAAGATAGATGGGGAAAAATGCATGCAAAGCACCATTTGGTGCACATGAGTTACGTATGAAACATTCAGTTTCTGCAGTAATCAGGAAAATGAATAGGTTCTGAAAAGGGCTGGCTAAGGCTTTATGCCATTAAGTGGATGCTCACCTGTAGCCCCACTCGTTGTCGTACCAAGAGACAAGCTTCATGAAAGAACTTAAGCCAATTCCAGCCTTGGCATCAAATATGCTAGACCTGGAAAATATAGATGAACTTTAGCAATTCTTGCTCCTGTGTTCAAGAAAAACATTGCGAAGATGAAAATACTTACCTGGTGTCACCAACGAAATCATTCGAAACAACATCCTCATCTGTGTAGCCTAAAATACCTTTCAAAGAACTTTCTGAGGCTTCCCTGGGAACAAGGACCAGGACATGGTTAAGTACTATGTTGGATTAACAACCTCCAGTCCAATCATTCGAACAATTGCAGTCAAATGATGACCCAAATACTAACAAAAACTTGAGAAGTTAAGCCAGAAATGATTAGAAAGCATAAAGCGAGAAACTGAACAGAATATAAACACCAACGAAAAAATGAGTGCATTAAGCAATGAAGCAGCAACTAAATGTGCTAGGACATGACAAGAAGATTGGAGGCATACTTGATAGCTGCTTTCACATCCTCATAAGAAGCACTTTTCTCAAGACGGCATGTCAAGTCAACTACAGAGACGTTAGGTGTAGGAACTCGGAAGGCCATACCAGTGAGTTTCCCGTTTAATGCTGGAAGGACCTTTCCAACAGCCTAATATCAAAGCAAAAGGTTTGAACATGAGAAACTTGAAAAAAGAGGAACTCCCCCACTCACCGCGAGAAGAAATAACCTTTGCTGCGCCAGTAGAACTAGGGATGATGTTCTGACTAGCACCCCGTCCTCCCCTCCAATCTTTCATTGAAGAACCGTCGACAGTCTTTTGGGTGGCTGAACAAATAAAATCATTTGATTCAATAACAATGCTACTTTTATAAGTTTTTAGATAAGAAGAGCAGTAAATCCTATGTGTGCAAATCGAAAAGTATAAAAGAGGAGAAAACCTGTTGTAGCATGGACAGTTGTCATGAGGCCCTCAGCTATGCCAAATTCCTCGTGGACAATCTGAAAAGGACAAACCATGATACAAACCAGTATGGTGACATGGTGCTACATTTTGTAACAGCAAAATGTACTTATCATCTGAAGTCAAGAACCGATCAAAGTAGACACAACATACTCCATGTGTATCCTTAACAAAGAAATGATACAACAGAACAGAAAAATACCTTGGCAAGGGGCGCAAGACAGTTGGTAGTACAACTTGCATTAGAGACAACATTCATGCTGGGGTTGTAATTCTTCTCATTTACTCCGACTACAAACATAGGAGCATCTGCTGACGGAGCAGATATCACTACTTTCCTTGCACCACCCTATATAAGCCAGATGGAATCTCAGCATTTTTTGCATGTGAATGGCTTAGTTTATTTTCTGATTGGCCAGAGGGGTTGTGGAAATGTAGAGGGAAACCTTTAAGTGTGCTGATGCTTTCTCAGTTGTTGTAAAAACACCAGATGATTCAACAACATATTCAGCTCCAAAGTTTCCCCAAGGAATATCTGAGGGATCTCTGAAATGGAAAGGAGAACCAACAAATAATTTTAGCAAAACTAAAGCACGTGGGAGAATTATTACAACCCAAAACTATATAACAAGAATATAAGGAGTCAAGTATGCCACAAATACAATTTTTAAACAAACCGTGGATTCAACCAGACCTGAAGAATTCATGTTCTTACCTTTTGCTTGTAACTGAAATTCTCTTCCCATTAATCTCCAAGGTTGACTCATCCACAACCTTTATGGTGCCTTTAAATGGACCATGTGTCGAATCATACTTGAACATATAAGCCTAGAACAAGAAGAATATCACGATCAAAGAACTTAAGAGACTCTAAATGAAACAGATGAAGTTGTAGCACTCAATACAGTTATGTTCAAATACAGTTTAGGAAAGGTGAACCTGTCAATTTTCTCATTAAGAATAATTATGGTTATTTGAAACTAACAAAATAGTAAAAAAAAAATGTGAATAGCATGGGTTGGGTTCATATTCTCATGCAAGACACACCTTCAGCATGCAAAGGACCTTATATAGGAATGCCTTTTCTCTTCAAGATCTTAAGTCAGATAATGATAAACAAAGCATGTTTACTAAGTTAAGAAGAACTAAAAGAGTACTTAGGCATATTATCATATTAGAGTAACAAGCATTTCTACTCAACATGTTTACACTGTTATTTGTAGAAATAATATAAAGATACATTGAATATCATCTGTTCCACTGCAACAGGACCTAATAACTTACCATGTACTTAGCATCGATAAAAGGATCATTAACAGCCACAACTTCAATGTCATCTCTATTAGTTGCAATTCGTAGAACCAACCTCCCAATCCGTCCAAATCCTGCAATAACAAGAATAAAGAGTTCCTTTAGAACCAAAGACTAAATAAAGACCAAAAGTAATTTAAGGTCACCAACAGCAGCAATGAAGTTGAACAAGGGTTCACAACGTTCCAAGTTGAGCTAGCATAGCGCAACTTCCAAAAAGTAATCATACATTACAACAACTTGATAATGTCATTATTTTTCCAATCTACAAGAGGAACTCACCATTGATGCCAACCTTTGTCTTCTCCGTGCTAGAAGATTCTACATAAAGAAGAAAAAATATTAATCATAACACCACTGCAGTCCTCATAAACCCCTTTTAGTGTTTGATGGATGGAGCAACTTACGATGGGTGGCAAGGGGTGCCTGTGTAGCAGTTGCTCTCACCGGCTCAACGCTCCTAGCACTGCAGTACAAAAGCAGTTTATTGAAAATGCAATGTGCTACAGCTAATACTGATCAACCGTATCCATGATATGCACAGAGCAATCGAACCACAGAAACACAAGTTGAGAAAACGTGGGGGTCAAGACCGTTTTTCTCTCAGAAATTTTCCGCTCTAACCAACAGTTGTGCTCTCGGTTGCCAAATTTTGTTATTCACGGAGACAAGGAATTCGAATAATCTGGATGATGGAGGCACTCACAGTGAAGACGAAGCCCCAACAGAAGGAAAACTGCAGGTAACCTTGCTCCTAACGCACGACACCTGCAACATCGATCAATTTGGTGGAAATTTAGCAAGTTTTAATCTGCGAAATCATGGCTAAACAAACGCGAACGAATCTCAACTGAACTCGGAAAAATCAAGCGAAATACAAGCAATTAAAGTGGGAAACAGCTGAGTGTTCACTACAATACTCCATTACTCCTACACATAGAAACAAAAACATCGCCATACGAACAACAGTTTCATGCGCATGAGTTGGCAGCTGTCAGTCACACGAAACAGGAACAGGTTCTAACCGAAGAGACCAAAGAAAAAATCAGAGAGGGAGAGAGATCGGGATGGCGAATGGGACCTTGACGGGGTCGGCGGCGCGTGATCCGCCGGTGCCGGCGATGGCCGGGGTGGCGGAAGCGCGGAGGGGGACGGCGAGCGACGCCATGCAGGTGCGGCGGCGCTGGAACCTTGGCTTCCTCGAAGGAAGGCGGCGGAATGGAGACGGAGGCGGAGGCGGGGGCGGGGGCGGAGGAGACGGCAAGTGGAGTTGTGCGGCGGCGGGGGTCGTCGTCGGCGGCGTGGTTGCGTGATGCGTCTCCCGGTATCTCGGCCTCGGGCGGAGTTGTTTATGGCTTTATTATTAGTTTTTTTTTCCGTGTCTCTTGTGTTTTAGAGCCTCATCTTTTTTTCTCGTGCTTATACTTATAAGCTAAAAATAAAATTTGTAATCTTAAATAAATTTAAAGTTGATTTTAAGAATTTTCTTTTCATTGTAGTTTATTTTTCATCTTAAATTTTTAATCTTTTATATCGCTAAGAATACGTATATAAAAGTTTTATTTACAAACTATTTTTTATTTACAAATATGTTATTTCGCTTATTCCGTCAATAAACCAAACGGTAGAGTCCTTAGTTTGTTCTCCCTCTACATTTGAAAAACGTGTAAAAATATTTTTATTAGAGATTATCTGCGATAATACATCTGTAGTAGTTGCTGCTAATATATAGGATCGGGTACATGTGTCAGCCACTGTTAGTACGGGTGTTAGTACGGGTGCAGTTTTACAGAGGATCCATGTCAGTAAATTTTGGAGGAAAAAAAACAAAAAAGAGAAGTCACGTGCTTTTCTTGTGAAGCATCTACTACACATTTTGTGAGCAACTTATGCATTCCGTTGTAGGTTCTTCAAGAACTTCGTATGACCATAGACATTTAAAAACTTCGTATTTATTTCTTTTCCCTTGTGTTCGAAAATATTTGGAAGGAGTTATTCCTCCTTTCGGTGTATGAAAACAGCAACGAAAAAGACCAAAAACCTGCATATATTAAAAGCGCGAGGTTTAACGTGGGCCTACACGAATAATTGCACGTACCTTTCACGAATCTACGGTTTGTTTGGTTTCGGTCAGGAGACAGATCAAACGTCGCGAAACGTTTCTGAGGCGAGGCGAGCCCGGCCCGGCCCAACTGTTCGTCAGAACTAGCCACCTGGGGGCCCACCCGCAGAGGCGAATATGACAAACTTTGATGCGGACGAATCCTACCTTGTGTCCGCCGTCTCCGTGGGCATTGCCTGCCAATGCCGATTGGCTTGCTTGCCATGCTTTTCACGACACACCACAAAGGCCCAAAGGTAACCCCAAATACTACTACTTTACGTTTTGACACTGTGGGGTAAATAACTCAATGCCTTCACTTAATCAGACTATAGAGGCCTCTTTTTTTTCCCTAATAGGTCCGCTAGTCCAATCCTAATAACTATTATCCTTCCTTTTAGAAACAGGTGCAAACAGAAATACTCTTTACTCCCGATTTAGAACCCTTTGTAGTCCCGGTAACCGAGACTACGAATCTGGGACTAAAGATCCCGGTTTAAATACCTGGGACTAAAGATCGATCTGACTCTTTACTCTCGGTTGGTAACACCAACCGGGACTAAAGACCAGCGCCAGTCTCATTCTTATTTATTTTTCGTTGTTCTTTTAAATATTGATTTCACACCAATCTCACCAAAATCACAAAATCATCACAAATTCCAAATCGAGATGCTCCCTACATCCCCAGATCAAAGTAGCAACATCACAAATCATAATATTCACATCACAAATTGTTAGAAAAGAAAATCACAAATTATAAAAAAAATTTACATCACAATCACAAATACATCACAGATTACAAATACATCACAGATCAAATAACACAGATCCAGATCCAGATCCAGATCCAATGAATCACAAATTATTAAAAAAAGAAAAGAAAAATCCGGCCGCCAAGCTCCCGCCGTGGGCGGTCGCCGCCGCCTCCTCCTGCTACGGACGGCCGCTACCGCCTCCCGCCATGGGCCACCGACCGCGCCCGGGCCCCCGCCGCCACGCTCCCGCCGCGAGCTCCTCGCCGGCTAAGAGGATACACTGGTGGAGAAAGCCTTTTTACTCCCGGTTGGTAACCCCCTATAGTCCCGGTTTTTAAACCGGGAGTACGAATCCGGGACTAAATATCGCTATCTTTAGTCCCGGTTCAAATACCCGGAACTAAAGATCGATCTTTAAGAATTAAAGAGAGGGTAGTAGCAGTCCAGATGTTCCTTTTTTTTATTGTTTCTTTTGCCAGAGTTAATTCCTATATTTTCTCCCAAATCTAGTGCCATGTATATCCCCAATTCCCCAATTCAAGGTAACATCCCAAATCTTAAGTTACTTATACACACAAATCAAATACATCACAAATCCTAAAAAAAATACAAGCAAATCAAATACATCACAAATCCTAAAAAATACACCGAAATCAAATACATCACAGACTCATCTCAGATCCATGCAATGAATCACACAATTATACATCTCGATCAATCGCAAATTATAAAAAAAAAAACACCGGCCGACGGACGAGAGGGCACGGCCGCCGCCGGGCGCGTCCCCGCCGGCCGCCGCCGCGTGTGGCACCTCCGGCCGCCTGCCCGCCATGGCCGCCGCCGGGCGCGGCACCTTTGGCCGCCTGCCATGGCTGCCGCCGGGCGCAGCCCCGCCGGTCGCCGCCGCCGCGGCCCCGCCGGCCAGATGGGAAGGGAGGAGGGGGAGGGGAGGGGAGGAGGAAGGGGAGAAGGGGGAGGAGGAGAGATCTGTGGAGAGGGTAAGTGTGAGGAAGGGGAAGGGGAGAGGATAAGTGTGAGGAAGGTGAAGGGATTTGTGTGGATAAGGAAGAGGAATTATATACTACGCATTAAATTTTAGTCTCGGTTGATAATACTAACCGGGACTAAAAATCATATTGATCTTTAGTCCCGGTTAGTATTACCAACCGAGACTATAAAGATGATCTTTAGTAAAGATCCCCGGCCCACTAACATCTCACTGACAGGGGATGAACCGGGACTAAAGATGATTTTACCAACCGGGACTAAAGATCATCAAATAGCTGTGGGGTTTTTGGAACCGGGACTATTGTAGTTTTGGGTCGACCGACCAAAGATGGTTTCTCCACCAATGATAAGTGTGAGAGAGAAGTAATAGAAAGAGACTTAGAGAAGAGGATAAAAGTATGAGAGAGAGAGGAGGAGGAATAGGATATAGAAATTTTTATTTGATTTTTAGTCCCGGTTAGGAACAACAACCGGGACTAAAGTTAGGATTTTAGTCCCGGTTGATAAAGTTAGGATTTTAGTCCCGGTTGATAAAGTTAGGATTTTAGTCCCGGACTAAAGATCTCTAGGGACTGGCAGCCTCTAACATGAGATGAACCGGGATTAGGGCTGTCAACGAGCCGAGCTCGAGCGAGCTCGTCTGCTTAGGCTCGAGCTCGATACAAGCTCGAGCCGAGCCTATAAAATATTCGAGCTTTTCGACAGGCTCGGCTCAAGCTCGACCAAGCTCGAGCTTGACTACCGAGCTCGATTTTTAAGTAAAACAATATATATTTTAAAGATAATCTTTAAAAAATAATTAATTTCTAGTTCATCATATTAATAGAAGAGGAAAAAAGAATAAAATAAATATATGATGACAATATAAGACATACAAATAACATATTTGATTTCCTAATTTATTAAATAACAACAAAAAATCATATATTACTAGGCTCGTTGGAAGCTCGAGCTCGGCTCGACAAAGCTCGCGAGCTTAGGGAGAGGCTCAGGCTCGGCTCGTCTAGAGCTCGAGCCGAGCTCGAATCGTGCCTAGGACGAGCCGATCGTGAGCCCCGAGCTTTTTTGACAGCCCTAACCGGGACCGCTGGGATTCTTGGCCGTTCCAGAATCCCTGTTTTCGTGGATCTTTAGTCCCGGTTGATAACACGAACCGGGATTAAAGATGACATAGTCCCCTTACACTTATAAACCGAGACTAAAAATGCTTTTTAGTCCCGGTTTTTAATGGAATCAGGACTATTGTGGATTTGGGTCGACCGACCAGAGATGGTTTCTCCACTAGTGACACGCACTCACAACACAAGCACGCTTTTATGAACACACAAACATAATGTGAAGGGAGATTGTGAAATGAGGCGAGACGGTGGTCAGGTAGGCAGGCGCCAGGCGAGCGGGAGAACGGTTGGGCTAGGCTAGGTGAGGAGGGTGTGAAATAAGGATGTGGTATAATTTATTAGGCCTTGTTTAGTTCGCGAAATGAAAATTTTTGGGTGTCACATCGGACGTTTGGCCGGATGTTGAAAGGGGTTTTCGGACACAAATAAAAAAACTAATTTCATAACTCGCCTGAAAACCGCGAGACGAATTTATTAAGCCTAATTAATCTGTCATTAGCATATGTGGGTTACTGTAGCACTTATGGTTAATCATGGACTAATTAGGCTTAAAAGATTCGTCTCGCGATTTCCATACAAACTGTGCAATTAGCTTTTTATTTTATCTATATTTAATGCTTCCTGCATGTGTCTAAAGTTTTGATGTGACGTTTTTGGGAAAAAAAAAGAATTTTGAGAACTAAACAAGGCCTTATTATGTTGTTTTCAAATATATGTGTAGGACGTAACGTTTTACTATTTATTTTATTTAAAATTATTAAATATTGAGAAAAATAAGTTATTGGTGAAGTACCTTTGATGACAAACAAAGAAAAGACTAATACTTAAATAGTTTTTCAATTAGGCTAATGATAAAATAGCATGTCTAAATATACTATTTACCCCTATGCCCAGTGTGATACCACTTAAATATCCACATCAATCACGTATATGTAAATATTTTCCTTATCTCACTTTAACAACCAAAGAATATTTATATTTGGAAACTGAGAGAGCAGTATCAAAGCTTGCCTTGAAGTCAAATTTTGCATCAAATAATCGCCCGTAATTACGCCGTGCCGTCAATCAAATCTGGCGAGAGAAGAAGCGAAGCGACGCACAATCACCCACCAGTGCGCGCGTCTTCCGAGACGAACCCATCTGACGGACGGAGAGAACTCCATCCTCCATCCAACAGCCCAGATCCTCCCTAGCCTCCTCCGTTCCCGTGTCACTATAATGGCAAGACACACACACCTCGTGCTACACACAAACTGCAACCAAGAACCACCGCCGCCGGTGACCTCTCCTCTCCCTCCGGCGAGTCCGGCGACGTCGGCGAAGACCCCGTCGCCGATGGGCAGCGCCCTTTTCTCCACCATTGCTACCTCGGTGGAAAGCCTCCGCGTCACCGGCGCCAACGCCGACGTGGACGGCGTCGCCGCGGAGAAGAAGCCGCCCCGCAACGACAGGAAGAGGAAGAGGAATAAGGGCGCGAGCGCGAGGACGTACGAGGAGACGCGCGCCAGGTACCCGCTGCTCGTCGAGGCGGTGGAGGCGCTCGCCGCTGCCGGCGAGCTCGGTCTGCCGCCACCGCCGCATTCGCATGTGCGGGGACACCGGATCCTGCTGGAACGCGTCGGCGAGGACGACGCGCGGCGGCTCGAGCGCAAGCTGAAGGCGGAAGAGCTCGTGAAGGGGAAGTTCGAGCTTCGCCGGCGGAGGCTCACCGCGGCGTTGAAGGAGGCGCTGGTCAAGGCCGGCGGGCGAGCGCCGAAGCTTGAGACGATACAGGAGGAGGAAGACGACGACGACGCCGACTCCCACGGCGACAGCAAGAGGAGGAAGGAGGCGGCGGCGGCGGCGGAGGAGGAGGATTGCGGGCGCGGGAGGCGGCAGTACGAGGAGATGCGCGATAGGTACCCGTTACTTGTCGCGGAGGTGGAGACGCTCGCCGCCGCCGGCGATCTCGCGCTGCCGCCGCACGTTCCCGGGCACCGCCGCCTGGTGGAGCTCGTCGGCGGGTGCGACGCGCGGCGGCTGGAGGACATGCTGAAGAATGATGCGCTCATGAAGGTCGAGACAAACCTCCAGTGCCGGCGGCTCACCGTGAATTTGATCTCTGGACTGATCAAGGCCGAGGAGAAGCACGGATGAAGCCGCCGCCGGCGAGCCGGCGATCGCCGGTGCAATGCAGCAGTACAGCTCCAGCGTTTTGGGTTTTGCAGTAAGCTCACGCATGGCTGCTTAAACTAATCAGTATCATTAGACAATAGTGTATTATAATAGACTGGAGTAGTATCTTGGAAGAACCCTAAACCCTTGTTTGGACTTTGGATAGTGGAGGGAAATTTAACTGAAATTCTGGAAAATCTGAATGGATTGGTCTGATCCCCATTTATCCTAAGTTCCAAATAAGGACTAGTAAGTATTTTGATGGCAGCATTAGCTAACCCGCATTAGTATTTCACTCTGAACTTTTGGCCATGCATGCGTGATAATGTTGGAACTTGGAAGATCTCAATTATGTTGATGTTATGATGCTTGATTAGAACTTGGAAGAACTGATGGCAGTATTAGCTAATCAGCTTAGAGCAAGTTTAATAGTATAGCCAACTGCTGGCACTAATTCATCTATAGACAATCTAATAGCTCATTCATACAATAGTTACATACTACACTATTAATACCTGGTCCCACCTGTTATACACACGCTGCGTCTTGGAGTCCGTACTATAGCTAGCTACAAATCTGTAGCCCGCTGCTCT
Organism: Oryza meridionalis; assembly: GCA_000338895.3. Lineage (NCBI taxonomy): Eukaryota > Viridiplantae > Streptophyta > Magnoliopsida > Poales > Poaceae > Oryza > Oryza meridionalis. The sequence goes on from CM002529.2 coordinate 28,021,592, forward strand.
TCTCTCTCTTTATTTATCTCATTAAAATATGTTTGCAGCTGGCTTATAGCTTGCTATTGGACCTGCTCTTAGTAGTAAGGAGTATAATGTCAACTTTTAGAACCTGAGCAGCTGAGCTACTCCTAGGTCCTAAGCTCAACAGTGCTGAAAACCTAAAGCTTGAGTACCAGTTGACATGGCTAAACTTCATTGGTTTGGTTTATGGAGGATTGGAGGAGCATCAATCCCCATATTTCTCAACCGTTGGGCTTGGAAAATTGAATTGGAGAGTCCAAGTACAATCCCTTTGGTGTTTCGCAGGGATAGCAGTAGCCTATTTCTATACAAGCTTGTAGGTTCATACGGTTATATATTAGCAGCAACAGAAATAAACTCATATATGTTTTTTTCTAGATTTTTTTGGCTGTGTTCTTAATCCGATCTGTCAGTTGCTTCCCATGTCAATCCACCGGATCGTCCAGCATATATTTGTTTACTGTGAACTTTTAAATTTTTCAGATATGTACTGCTTCATGGCCAAGCTCAAATTTAGATATTGAATGTTCCAGTAGGTCGAGCATGATCAAAACACCACTTCATATATCTGATATATGCATCCAAACTTGAAGTTCAATCCATGTTGGTTTACTGACCATTTGACATTTGTACTTTGTGAACTGAACCAGAGTTCCTACATGGTCTTGTTAACAGAATGTGAGATATCTAAACACTAAAAAGTAGAAAGCTAGAATTTACAATTCTTTATGCTCAATTGCTAATTGTTGGGAGAGAGACAAAAGGCTTACATACTTGCTCCTGGTATTGTGCATTGTCTACTCCCCTCTTCAGGCATCAGGGTATTTTGGCATTGTTTTGAAACAAGAAGCAATCTTCAGTTCTTCACAATCCTTTTCTCCAATAACACAGCCTTCAACTACTCCTTCATGAACAATCTCCAGTGTTGGATCGAGCTGCATTGCCATTGGCCAAGCTCGGATTAAGATCACGATACTAATTGCACTCGGCCAAAATTCCACTTAATGACAATTCATTCATACGGCCAAGATCAAAGATCCGGGGTTGCCTTGCTGACTCTATTTAGGGCTCATTACCCAACTTGTTTGTTAGCTACTGAATGATAAATCAAATTGAAAGGCAAAACGCAACATCAACAACGTGAAAAATAAAACAAGCAAGCAGAAGATGGATTAGATAGCTAGCTGGGCGTGGCTGCTTGAAGTTGAATAGCGTGGTTCCCTACTTCATTGCGACAAGGCAATGGATCGAACAACGGACGTTCAAACGGAGGTTCAACGGAGGTTCAAACTCCGAACCCCTCCTGGTAGAGTGGTAGGCTGGGGCCATCTCATCCGGAGAGCTAATTCGCGCGCGCGCGCGCGCCGGCGCGCGTTTAGGCCCAGAAGACCCAGCGCTGGCGCACGCGCGGGGACAGCGTTTCTTTATTTTTCCGTGATTTTTTCCTTTCCTTTTTTCGATTACTTTAAGAAAAAAATTTCACTTTCTTTTTTCTGTGATTTTTTTCGCTTTTTGATTACTTTTTTAATCTTCCAACAACATGTGTTTTTCAAATGTTTTGTGTTGAAAGTTTTTAAATACTGACTGAAAAATTTTCAAATCTTAACTTAAAAATTTTTAAATCTCGAGCTGAAGGTTTTCAAATCTCGAGTTGAAAGTTTTTAAACCCGAGTTGAAAGTTTTCAAAATCTCGAATTGAAAGTTTTCAAACCCGAGTTGAAAGTTTTCAAAATCTCGAGTTGAAAGTTTTTAAACCCTAGTGAAAAGTTTTTTCAAATTTGAGATGAAAAGTTGAAAGTTTTCAAATTTTGGCTTCAAAAATTCAATTTTCGAGTTGAAAAGTTTTTAAATCTAGACCGAAAGTTTTCAAAATTAAACTTCACATGTAGGCTTGTTTTCAATCTATTACTTAAAAGTATCTTCTAGAAAAAAAGTCTTATCTTAATTACCGTCATTATCTAAAACTAACAAGTTAGTTACGTTAGATAAACTCGTTAAAAAGAATCTACCGGCATACACGATAAAAAAACCACGAAAATAAAGAAAATCCGAAAAAGAAAAAAAAGTAATAAAAAAAAACCTACCCTAGAACTGTGTGCGCACGCCACAACTAGGAACCCCCATCTCATGGCCCAAATGGGCATGCATTTACATGCAGATGGGCAGGGACTTCCGGCTGGTAAGGCCTAATAGGTAGCCCAATATGACTGTGGCTGCTCAGTCAGCCTGAGACACCATGTGGACCCAACATGTCAGGGAGCCTCATCGTCACCTTCCCTCTTTTTCCTCTTCTCTTTCTGGGCGGCTTCTCGGCGAGGCAAAGCGGCGGTGCAGAGGTCGGCAGGCGAGGCGGGAGAGAGGAGGGCGGCGGCGGCGCGACGACGGTTGGCGAGGCAGGAGAGAGGAGGGCGGCAGCAGCGCGACGGCGGCCGGCGCCCTGGGGGAGAAGGGTAGGTTGGCTGCGGCGGTAGCCAAGGTGAGCGTGAAGAGGACGGGGCGATGTCACGCCGTCGCCTACACCCGCCGCCCCTCGTGCTCGTCGCGCTCCCACACCGGCACGCCGCGCTCCACGTCGTACTCCATCACGACGCCGTCGTACTCGCCGCACCCCACGTGCGCCACCGCCTCGCTGCCGCCCGGCCGCCACGGTGAGACGCATCGGCGCTTGGCCTCCTCGGCCTCGATCATGCGGCTGGACGCCTCGGCGAGCCGGTCGAGCGCCTGCTGCACGGCGTCGCTGCCGCCGATGAGGAGCCGCGCCACCACTTACGGGTCGCGCTCGCCGCGGGCCTCTTCGAACTCCCGCCGCGCGTTGGCTTGCAGCACCTCGCGCCACAGGACGTCGCGGCCGTCGGGCCACTCGAACAGCCACGTGACCCGAAGGATGTCCCGGTACAGCCCGAGTGCCTCCCGCCGCGAGCTCGTCAGCCGGCGGCGCGCCTCGGCCTCCGCCGCATCTCCGTCGAGCGCCCCGGAGGAGGAGGATGAGGGGGACTTCTTGGCGACGGGGAGAGCAGCACCTCCGTCGCCCCCATCGTTAATGGGGAGGCACGGGCGTGCGCGGGCGTCGACGGGCGGCGGGATGGCGCTGGCGTCGTGGGCGGCGCGGGCGTCGATGGGGCGAGGCGGGAGAGGAGGAGGACGGCGCCGCGGCTTCCTCCACCGCGCGCCGCTGGGGGGAGGGGAGAGGAAGAGGTCCGGCGGCCGGTGTCGCCGCAGAACGACGACGACGAGGAACGGGCCGCTGCTGGCCTTCCTGCCTCCTCCCTCTTCACGTGCGCTTGCTGCGGGAGTTGTGGGGAAAGGCAGCGGTCTAGCTGCAGGTCGACTCCATCCTTGTCGCCGCCATCGTGTAGCTCGTCACCGGCCACCAGACCTCTTCCGCTCCCGCCGACCGGCCCACCAAAACGAGGAAGAGAGAGAGGAAGAAGGGAGAGAAGAGGGGAGGACCCGCCAAAACGAGGCACCGCCTCCCTCCTTTGCGCCCCCGGCCAGAGCAGTCGCCACAGCGCCGCCCATCGCCGGCTGCCCCGCCAGCCTCCTCCGCAGTCCGCACCCGCCGGCCGGCCTGAGAAAAGTGAGAGAGAGAGAGGGAGAGGAAGGGAAATAAGAGAGAGTTGATGAGTTGTCCTGACATATAGGCCCCACTTAGCAGTCACGTAGGATAAAACCAGGGTCAAAAACACCTAAAAACTTCAGGTGATCGGTTTTATATAGTTAAAGAACCTCGTGTATCTGATTTTACGGTTCGAGGATGTTTTTTATCCGGATTACAAGCTGAGGGACCTTCGGTGTACTTTTTCCTATCTCCATAGCCTTCACAGCCAGCCGCACTAAAATGTGAGTCAAGTGGCCTCACCAAATAAATTGTGCATCCTTTGTGTAATAACTTATTTTCAGTGTTTCTGAACCTCTTTTTCATAGTATAATTGCAGTAATATAGACTAAATCAGCTAAGAATATTTTTTTAAAAAAAATAAGCTTGAAGTTGATCAGCGTGGTTAACAACTACGCCAAGACAATGAAAAAACGGAGGCTCAAAGGGACTTGGAATTCGGAGTTTACGACCCTTGGTCCCGTCGCATGGCCCATATGAAATAAACATGTGGATGGGCCAGGTCTCGGGCCCTGGTGAGGCCTTAAGGCCCAATAAGGAGCCCAATATCTGCCTCTGTTTCAGGCCTCAATTCCATATAGCCCATCAGTACATCGCCTCCACGAATTCACAGCCGACGCGACGCGATCCATTCATTCTTCTAGTACCATTTTCATGTCCGAAGCATATATAGCAGTTACCGTTCCGATTCTGGGAATTGATCGTTATGTCGGCCATCAGGCTATGACAAAAGGTAATTAACATACCCTAAACATGGCAGTTTAAAGAGGCTTCTCACACTGACGAGTGACGACGACGAATCTGTTGACGATGAATCTTACTAATTTGTGAATTAAGTGACAGAGAGAGTCAGCTGCATGCGTGACACCATGTGATAGATCGATGTTAGATGCATAGTAGCTTGCAAGTTGGGGAAATGAGCACCACGTGAAAAGAGGTAAAGCTAGTTAGCATGTGTAGCTTGAATGCTTAATTAGATGCAAGAGTACGTAAAGGCAACAAAATGTGTGATTATCATATTGCATTCCTAGATTATATAATCTGCTATAGTGTAGAATTTGACAGATTCATCGTCAGTGAGCCAATGATAGATCGATGGGCTCTACACACAAATCTTGTCGGATCTCTTGTCACCTATGTTTATCTAGGCTGTGTTCTTTCCTGTGTGATCTGGGTGATTGCGAGTGAGTTTGTTTCGTTTTCCGTGCACACGCTTCCTGAACTACTAAACGGTGTGTTTTTTGCAAAAAATTTCTATAAGAAAGTTGCTTTAAAAAAATCATATTAACCAATTTTTGAAGTTTAAAATAGTTAATAGTTAATTAATTATGTGCTAATGGCTCACCTCGTTTTACGTATCTTCCCAATCTCCTCTATCTCCTCTCCTCAAACACAGCCCTAGTGTAGGTTTACATACAGTCCGGTGGCTTTGTTAATTTACTCAATGATGAGTACTAGCCTTTATCTTTAAGCAACAGGACACTTCTCTCGGCTTCCCGCTGGTGTTCTCCAGTTGATTATAAATTTGTAGACGTCTACGAGTTTTTAGCTAGCTCGTCTGCAGGGTTCAGTATTTTGATTGAGCACCGGATAGACCTTGAAGCGGCATGGACTCTTTCTTAAAAAAAAAAAATCAAATTTCGATATATTTTGACTAACTTCGATAAAATTATGGTCAATCATACTGTTTCAAATCTGAATTCTCGAAAACCATTTGAAATTTTACTAGGAATCTACTTTCGGACGGTGTCAAAACCTAAAAAAATCACAATTTTCGATCAGTTTTCATCGACCACGTGAATCCTGATCATCTGCAGACATATGGTAAAACCGAGATGACAACAAAACTTGTAGTACTACATAGTTTAGGGTGTTTCTGCAAATGAGAGCCAAATAACGTGTGATCAGCTATAGTTAATTGTTCATTATCAGTTGTGCCAGGATTTTTATTAAAAAAGAAGAAGCAAATTAAAACGGATCAGAATGTTGACTAGGGTCATGAGTCATGCTGCCGTGGTAGACTGGTGAGTTGGTGAGTCGCAAAGTCGCAACTGCGCGTGCATGTGACGAGGCTTGTGGAGAGCCTCCAAAAATCATGTGATCCCTCCACTGTTTCCACATGGAGAGCACGCAGATTTATAACGCTCCGATGAGATTTAAAACGCTCCAAAATGTTTGTGTTGTTCCGTGGAGCATGTTCTTCTGACCGGTCAAATCGTACGAAAATTCACTAGTTTTTCCTGCCAACTGTGGGTACATGTGTGGTTTGCACACCACAGCAGAGGACTGTGTACAACCACTAGTAAGATGACTTTATTCCCGCCCTAATTATGATTTGTGAGCGTTTTCTTGTTTCCTGAACTAAACAAGGCTAGCTAGGTAGGAGTAGGATTATTCCTCCGTTCAATTTATTTTTCTCAGAATGTTGGGGGTTCCTGAAACATCTCAATCAAACAAAACTAAAGGAAACTTATTACACAGTGACATATGTGCATGCATCTCATCTCTCTGTCTATGCTGTGTTTTCCGACCGTTGTCACCGTTGTGGGCCTCAATGCTCACTCTTTGTGGGGGCAGCAGAATTGATAAAAAAGCTATGGGATGTTCAGTTCCAGCTAGTACTCCAGTTCAGTACACGTATCAACAGATGCAATGCGTCGTAAAACCGTTGACAAGTCACAACAACACATGCTGAGTTGTTGCGATGGCGATCGATCTGGCGAGTTTTGCGTCGATCGATCGGCAACGACGGCATGTAAACCCCTTTCGGACGCAACGGGCGGCGCGCGCGACATTGGCACGGCAGCCGCGCGTGGCTCCGACGCTCGCATGCACCGACCCACCGCCAAATGTTGTAGTACTCCAGTACTAGACTACTCCACCTCGGTACGACCAAAAAAAAAAACGTTGGCCGATGTCTCTGCCAATCTGCCATCGTCAAGGTGCACGGTTGTCAACAGGTAGCAGTGTACTCCCTCCGTCTAAAAAAGACAAAACTGGTTTCCGTGTCCAACGTTTAACCGTCCGTCTTATTTAAAAAAATTTAAAAAGATACGTCACGTATAAAGTATTAATCATATTTTATTATCTAACAACAATGAAAATATTAATTATAAAAAAATTTCATATAAGACGGACAATCAAACGTTAGCACGGGAACTCACGGTTTGCTTTTTTTTTTTTTTGACGGAGTCAGTAGTAGTAGTGGTACATACCGATGCAGGTTCATGCACGCGTGATTTCTTGGTTTTGTTTCTCCGATACTACTGGTACACTCGACTCCAGTCTCCAGCTGCCGGCCTAAGCAGCTTTTTTGTTGTTGGAGAAGCTAGCGTAGCCCACAGGTTCCCTTGATTCCTGGAGCTGGCTCATCCAGCTGCTCCCTAATCATCATCACTTACATTATTCTCTTTAATAAAAACAAACAAATGATACTCCATATGCTACTACTACTACTGTATTACTATTACTAGTACTTAATAGCTACCTACTAGGTAAATAGAGGCTCATGGGTTATCCTTGTATTTGAAGCCAAAAAAAGAAAACTTAATTATAATCAGAGACGAAAAAGCCACCCCAACTTTACACTGGTCCCCAAGCCCCCACATGGACCAACGGGAAACCACTTCCCACTCCCCCACTCCACTGCGCCACTCACCTCACCTCAACCAACCTCTACTCCGGAAACTATTCTAATCTCTCGAGGGAATATTTCCTCATTTGCTTAAAACATATCTAAACGGTTATAAAAAAATCTAAAAAAAAATGACAACATTCATACAACATATATATACAACTCCACAAAATTTTAAGTCCAAACTCAACTCACACGTCGAGATATAAAAAAGATAAATTCAGCGTATGAATAATAGGGTACTATTTATATCTAAATTTGTCTTTTTTTTCTCGATGTGTAGATAGAATTTGAACTTGAATTTTGGTGGACTAGTGAGTATCATTATACTCTACATTGTCAATTTTTTTCAGAATTTTTTATAACTATTTGCATCAAATTTAAAAGAAAAATATATACGAGAGGATATGACTAGAATCCACTCCCCCTCTACTCCTATAAAATCTCACCGTCCACATGTACCCGAGACCTCGAACCATCCAGGACATCCACCCAACCACTCTCTCGCTCGCTAGCTCATCGCTCACCAGCCGGTTGAGATGGCGGCGGAGGGCAATGCGGCGTCGTCGTCGTCGGCGACGGCGACGGGGAGGGGGTGCGGGCTGGCGCTGGGGAGGTTGGTGAGGAAGCTGAGGAGACAGAGCAGGATGATGCTGTCCACGGCTACGTCGTCGTCGCGGCCGGCGGCGGCGAGGTGCCAGTACGACCCGCTCAGTTACGCGCGCAACTTCGACCGGAGTGGCCTCGGCGACGACGGCGGCGACGTCTCCGCGCAGCTCTACCACCGCTACACCTTCGCCTCCCGCTTCGTCCTCTCCTCTTCGTCCACGGCCGCTCGCCGGCAGCCGCAATAGGGGCCGATCAAGACCGATCGATGCTAGCTGAGGCACGCATGGCCGGCCTGCGCCACTGTGCCAGTGCTGCGCGTAGCTAAGCTAGCTAGCTTAGCTCTAGCCATTAGAGGTAGATGCGCTCTTGTTCTTCATCCTGCAGTGTTGTTAATTAATTAGTGTGTTCATATGAGGGAGTGGTGTTGTAAGGGATTTTCCAGGGCTCTCTCCATTGGCCGATATGATGATTTCCATCTCTCGTGCTGATTTCTTGGAAATCCATGCGCATTATTCCTGATATAAATCGTCCCATTAATTAATTCTTTTTTTCACGGAATTCTGAAATTGGGTGATTAAATCGCCAAGATCAAGAAAATTCACCCTCTGAAACTGAAACTAATCCAGTTATCCAGCACACAGTTTCGAAAATCGGATGATCTGCTCGCCAAATTTGTAGCGGATGGGGTGTTGATCGCATCATTCAGGCTGCAATAATTGTTACTCACGGCGTCATTGCGTTGCCGCTGCATTCTACAGTAGTCGTTCACTAGTGTCACCGCTGCGGCCACAGCGATTATTCGCACGGGACCCCTGTGCCCACGCGAGATCGATCGGTGCTACTAGTAAATAAAATTTCACATTTTCACTGCTCCTGCATTGATTCGAGGAGCGGATGGGCTCGAAGAAAAAAGAGAGGAAAAATAGAGAAGAACCGGTTGCTCTGTGCATCAAATCTCCAACGACGAAACATAGTATAAACGTAGACACTCACAACACACTTAAACAGATGTACCTAATTAGATTGACACTGTACAACTAAGTAGATTTTTCACGTTCCTAATCTTGAGGCCCAATCCTTTACCAAAATGCCAAGCTGAAAAGTATATAAGTTCATCCGAGATCCCTTAACTTGTCAACGAATCCGATGTTCGTCCTTTAACCGAAAAACCAGATACAACTGGCCCCTCAACTATCAAAACCATCTGCACCACGGGACCTCATATGAACTGGTTTTGACAGTTGAGAAACCGTTGTATCTGGTTTTTCGGTTGGAGGACGAAAATCGGATTCATTGACAAGTTAAGGGACCTCAGATGAACTTATTTCAACTGAAAACCCAAGTCCAATCATAGGTCAGGCCCTCATGAAGGTTTCAGACTTCAGAGGAGATTGCCTGTCTACATTGGGGGTACGGTTAGGCTCTAACTAATGGCCCATTGTACTTATCGGCCGATACCTTTTGGCCCAGCTCTCCATCCAATAGGCTGAACATTCTGCGTGAATTATGGGGACCGGGAAAGGAAGATGATCACGGTGATCCAACATGGTAAAATTCAAGAAACACCACGAGCGTAAGTTTCTTAAATTCTCTCGAGAATTTCGTTACAGCCTTACATACATATAGACCTTCGACAACCAATCAAAAGAACATGAACGCATGATAATAGTAGAAAGTTACAGCGTTTGCTCGAAACAGACAAGGGTTTTTTTCATTGCTCCTGACATGATTACTCGCTTAATACGTCGACAGCAATAATATTTTGTTCCTAGCTGTTACAACATGCTATTGGGATATCACCACTTCAGCAGGTTGGAGCCAAAACATCTGGATGATGCCTCAAAATTCTCCAGCAAGGTCGGAGCCAAAACATCTTGATGATGCTTCCAATTCTTCACCAAGGTTGGGGCCAAAACATCTTCGTGATGACAGGATTGTCTCAAGATCTCTGTCACTTTCTCATCACCTTCATGATCAAACAGATATATGAAGTCTGACTCCGGCACTTGCTTCTCTTTGAAACCAAGATGGAGCTAGGTAGAGGAATACAAATGATCAATACCCTACATTATATAATGTGGCTCGAAAGAAGCAGGCTACTGTGGCAGAAGTCATGAGTACAACGCCGCTAAATATCTCTTTTAGAAGAGCTATTGTTGGCCAAAAGCTAATCGAGTGGAACGATTTGATCCTCAGGCTAGCTAATATAACTCTATCAAATGAAAAGGACTGCTTTGTATGGTCGCTCCATAAGAATAGTCAATTTTCCGTTAAATCTATGTATGCCGCGATCATGAACTGTAATGTTTGGATCAAAAAGAGAATTCTATGGGACTTGAAAATTCCACTAAAGATTAAGGTCTTTATGTGATTTCTTCACAAGAAAGTAATTCTAACGAAAGATAACCTGGCTAAAAGAAAATGTGGGGGGGGGGGAGACAAATATTGTTCTTTCTGCTATGCACAAGAGACAATCCAACATCTTTTCTTTGAGTGTCATGTCGCTCAATTTGTTTGGAGATGTGTGTTTTTTGCTTTTAATATCCCCCCACCCCGTAACGCCAAAAATATTTCCGGTAATTGGCTTAGAGGGGTATCTAGGTCCATTAAAAAGATGATTCTAATTAGAGCTAGCGCTGTATGTTGGTCAATTTGGCGTTGTCATAATGATAAAGTTTTTAATGGTAAACAATTATCTAATCCTATGCAGGTTATCTTCATGTTTTCCTACTGGCTACACTTCTGGTCTACAATGTTACCACAGGAGGAGCAGGATACTATGCGCAATGGTGCTATACTCTTAGAATCGGTAGCCAAGGGTCTCTTATTCCACTATGGGTGGTGTAGTTCCATAAGAATTGCTAGCTAAAATATTTTATGTGGTTTAACGCTAGTCAATAATAAAGGGGAGTTGGGGATTTGTCCCATCACTTTATTTCTCATTTTGATTTACTTTTATCTTACCTTTTTATTACTTTTAAACTTATGGTTGTGTGTCTTATGACAGAAACCGGAGATATAATACATTTCCATTATCTAAAAAAAATGATCATAGCCATCTATGTTGGCCGGATTATGATTTCCGCAGGGTGGATGAACAATTTTGCTTAGATTGTATTCGCAATAGGTGCATCGACCTGTTTACAGAGCCAAAATAAAATGGGACGTGAGGATATACAATGGAGATAAATCGGTGTAAAAAGTCTGACAAGAGAAAAGTATAGATGCCCTCCAAAATTAAATGTATATGATTGCTACATTATCGTAGTATTCATTTTAAGGCAAGAACACCAAGTGGATGTTACTGATTTAAGAGGTATTAATTACCATAGCACATGATTGCTACATTACCATAGTCTGTTAAAAATTAATTGCGTTTTGGGCCACATATTTTTACCAAATTTTTACTTTGACCACTCTTGAAGTGCTTTTTTTCACTTTGGATTAGGTATTTCTATCAAATGTTATTACTTTGAATTGGGTGGTCCACATGTCAATAAGACTAATTAACCACCTCTATTATCTATGTGCCACTTACACGTGAGCCGTCACCTCGCTCAAAGTGAAATATTTGACAATAATACCTAGTCCAAAGCGAAAAAAAAACGTTATAAATGTGGTCTAAAGTAAAACTTTGATAAAAATATGTAGCCCAAAGTGCAATTTATTTCTAATTTAATTTATGTTGACAAAATTACATGTACTTACCAACTACCATAGCTGCACTTCTTCAACATAGTACACAATACATTAATATTATATCGTAAAGGGCTCAGTGACTCACCGAAACATGTATAGCAATCTTTTACAGGGCAGCAGATGTCAACCTTTGGTTTATTACGAAAGACACCAGAGTGAGGCTGTCCCTTCCAGAACTCGACGAAGAACAGTGTGCGCACAGGGGTTAGTGCCCTGTGGTCGCTGCATCCTGCTGTGTGCTGGCCAAGAAGTTGGCATGGTACATTTTGCGGTAGAAGGATGAGGGCTCCTGCACTCCACAGATCATATCAAGCTTATAGCATGGTTCCTGCAGCAGCAATCACAAGTTCACAATCCAGTGGATGAAAAAAAAAGATAGTCAAATAAGCAATCGAAAAACTGAGCAGGAGTTTAAATTTGTTCCCAATTTGATTACCCAAGGATGTCTGCAATAGCTGCCTAGCAATTCTTCAAACTTGGCGCGAAGAAACTTCTCTCGCTTCACAAAGGCTGATCTCACCGTTGATATTTCTGACATGGCTTGTGTATGCAGTGGGTTTTCTTATGACGATCTTTCTTTTCAGGCCACGGATTTGCTGATGTTCGTGGATCATCGTGTTCAGCTTCTCCCAATCAGCGTCAGAGACCACGCTGCTGGAGGAACTGAAATCTCGCGCGGGTTTCAGCCATTGGCGCAGGCAGTCGAGCTTCTCGCCGGAGAGGGAGACGAGGAATGACCCGATCATGGCGCTCTGGGGGTGATCGGAAGCCTCGCCGGCGGCGGCGTAGGGGTTTCTCTTCTTCTCTCTGCTGCTGTTCTGAAGAATTTCGGTGAGCTCTCATTGCCTGGACCAGAGGTGTTCGATCGCCTCATGCTCCGAGATCGGCTTGCCGGCGGCGGCGCGGACGGCGGCGACAAGGCCGTCCAGTGAACGGCACTCCACATGGAGCATCGCGTCGGTGTCAAAGATGTCTCCCGGTAGGTCAGCCTCGTCGTCGGGCGGAGGAGGAGCGGCGGCGTCGTACCAGACGGTGTTGAGGATGATGTTGGAGGCGGGGTCGAGAGGGCCGTAGCAGTGCCCGGCGGCGAGGAGGGAGCGGATGAAGCGGCCGCGCCGCCGCGTCGTCGTCCAAGCGTCGCCGGCGGGGAGCACGGCGAGTGCCCGGATGTAGAAGCCGTGGATGGCGTCGAGGAGGCACATCTTCAGCGACAGGATGTGCTCGCATGGAGAGAGGTCGTAGTTCAGCGCTGCGCCGGCAGCCTCGTCGCCGTCGTCCGGCGCGCGCGTCACACCCGCCAAGCATCTGGATAGCTTCGCCTCCATGGATTCGCAATCGAACGTCAGGTCGGAGATGTACCCGAGTTGAGGAGAATCGATGCGGCTTGCGTCTGCAGCGATCGTGATTAGGGCAACACGGCCATCTTCCCCAATGGCCAATGGTGGTTCGAAGCGTCACCGTGCCATCTTGGCCGCCGCCGCGTTGGACACCGCCGAGGCCGTACGGACGGCGCAAGAAGTCTATGTTGACCTGCGGCCATTGATGACCTAGCAAGTTCTTGATGTCCATGACGTCGCCGGCGGTGAGCAGCTCGCTCCCTTGCAGTTTGGCCATGATAGGGGAGAGCTGACCGGCGGGAAACTGCGCCGTCATGAGGCGCGCCAGCTCGTCGGGCGCCGGGTGCGCCGCTTTCCGCGCGGCGACCCTGAGTGCGGCCTTGATCTTGCCGCCGTCGGGGAGCAAGCGTGGGCGCTGGCACCGACGACAGCGGTCGTGGAGGACGAGCCTGACGGCGAGGGGGAGGTCGTGGGCGGCGAGATAGAGGTAGCGCCTAGCCTGTTCGTCAGAGATGTACCGGAAGTAGGCCGACATGAAGGCGACGAGGCCGGCGTAGGAGCGGGCGGCGAGGAAACCCCACAGCGACTTGCCTTCCTCGCGAGGGAGGGCGAGGTGCGGCGCGGCCAACCTGCCGGAGGCGTGGTGGGCGACGGCGTTGAGGATGATGTTGCCGACGGGGTCGGCGAGGCCGAGGCAGTGGCCGCCCTCGAAGATGCAGCCGACGAGCTCCGGGATCTCGTCGATCGGCAGCGGGCGCGCCGCCTCGTCGTACAAGTACAACCTCTTGATCGACTTGATGATCTGGCCGACGTCGTGGATTGCGCTCTCGTCGGGGTGAGGCCGCTTCCCCTCCTCGCCATGGTAGCAGGAGAAGCTGCCCGTGCACGACCATGGCGGCGCCACCAGGTGATGGGACGAGGAGGAAGACGACGACATGGAGCCACCACGACTAGTGGATTTTTTTTTTCCTCCAAGATTTGCTGGTCCAATTAGATTTTTTTTTCCCTCGGTCGGACGGCTGCTAGATATTGGTTTAAGGGGCAACTAGCAGATTATATTTTCTCTCATATAATAACATATATGTTTTCTCAATATATTATTCAAATATATTAAAATGACAACATAATTTTAAATTTTACAATAACTTTACGAAAGTACTAATGTGTAATATTCATATTATATTTTATATACGTGTTAGTTATTAATTATTTTTAATATCAAATTTTAGTTTTTTTTAAATTATATATATTCTTATATGGACTGTAGACTCGTCTTTTAATATATTTTTTAATTCCGAATTTTTTTTAAATTGTATTTCTATATAGACTCTAGGCATTTCTTCCAACATTATTTATTTTTATTTCTGAATTTTTATTATTTCTAATTGTATTTCTATGTCGACTCTAAATTTATCTTTTAATATTCTTTAATTTTTAATTTCGAATTTCAGTTACTTCTAAATTGTATTCCTATATTGACTTTAAACTCTTCTTCCCATGTTTTTCTTAATCTTAAATTTTAGTTATTTGAAAATTATATTTTTATACGGACTCTAAACTCTACTTTTAATTTTATTATGTTTATTCCGAATTTTAGTTAGTTTTAAATTCCTATATGAACTCTATACTCTGCTTCTAATATTCGTTATTTTTAATTCCTAATTTCTATTTTTTATTAATTGTATTTCTATATGGATTCTATACTCTACTTCTAATATTCCTTATTTTTAATTCCGAATTTCTATTATTTCCTAATTGTATTTCTATATGGACTATATACTCTACTTCTAATATTCCTTATTTTTATTTCGAATTTCAGTTATTTCCTAATTGTATTTTTATATAGATTCTAGTCTCCTCTTCTAATATTCCTTATTTTTTAATTTCGAATTTCAACTATTTCCAAATTGCATTTCTATATGGACTCTAGTCTCCTCTTCTAATATTCCTTATTTTTTTCATTCCGAATTTCTATTTTTTTCTTAATTGTATTTCTATATGGAATCTATACTCTACTTCTAATATTCCTTATTTTTTTATTCCGAATTTCAACATTTTCTAAATTGTATTTCTATATGGACTCTAGTCTCCTCTTCTAATATTCCTTATTTTTTAATTCCGAATTTCAACTATTTTTCTAAATTGTATTTCTATATGAACTCTGCTTTTTCTTTTTCTCTGATTAATATGAGAATTTTAGACCATGAAAGCGAACGTGGATACTCCTTTTTTTATTCCTTTAATAATATAATAGATAGATTGTGTTCTTACCCCTACTTTGTATTCTAATTGTGATTTTACCTGTTTTTTGGGTTTGTGTTTTTGCTTTACTTTTTTCAAAGGAAGCTTCAGTTTACCTCTATTCTATTCTGTTAACATCAGTTAACGGTGTCAATTCACTCATAAAAAGACATGTATACCCTTGATCATTTTTCCAACTTCTTTTAGAATTTTGATAGCATTTTCACACAATTCGCACGGTTGCAGAACTTCCGCACAAAGATTTATCACAAATTCATCGCAAGTCACAGATACTATGAGATGGGGAAAAAAATAAAAGGAAAATCAAGCAGCAAACGGCATGGCATTGTTTGTCTTTGTGGACGAGCTGCTCGCCGTGCGTCACTATTGCCGGCTTGCCGCACCATGCTGCTCGCTTGCCCGTGCGCTGTGCAGAAGCTGCCTCGCCGCAGCCTTCGCCGCCGCCTTCCCGTGGTGCTGCGCCAGATTCGCCGCCTTCCCGTACGCTGCGCCATCCCGCCGCCAAGCTTCCCTGCTCGCTGCTCGCTGGCTCGCTGGCCGACGGAGCCACCGCTCCTCTCCGCCGCGTGCTGGCCGCGGGGCCGCCAGCTGCCGCGCGCTCCTTGCGCGTGCACCCACGGGGCTGCTGCGTTGCGTCTCCCTGCGCGCTGGCCGCGGGGGCGCCACGCCGCGCCTCCCTGAGCGCGCGCCCGCCGGTCTGCCGCGCGTGACGCCGTCGCTCCTCTCCTCCGCAACGCCGCCGTTCCTCTCCGCCGCGCCTCCCTGCCCGCGCCCGACTCTGCCGCGCGCTGGCCCTCGGCAGCTAGCTCGCGCCGCCGCCGCTTGCAACCCAGCTAGGGTTTTGGATTGGAAATCGGGGATAGGGAGGATTTGGCTCTTTCATTAAACCAATGGTAGAATGGTCATTCACAAATTATAATAGCATTTTCTTTTTTCGTTTAATTCAGAAATTCCGGGCCCACCAAACTTCTGTCAAAACCAGGGGCAGACGACAGCTTCATTTAAAAAAACAGGGGCAAAATCACAAACCCTAAAAAGTAGGGGTAAAATCAGAATTGAATTGTAAAGTAAGGGCAGAAACACAATTTCCCCTTTATAAGGGCTATTATCTTAAGAGGAAAATATATACATTGTTAACCGAGTACTCCCTCTGGTTTTATAATTTTTGGCATTTTGAACAAAGTTAATCGAGATCAAACTTTTGTAACTTTGATTATCAATAATTTTAAATATATTTAGTTTAAAGTAACTAGAACAACATGTATTATCTTTCAAAGTATTATAAGAAAATTAAACATGTATTTATTTATTGTAGATATTACAATTATAATAGAAAAACAAAATCAAATATATATTTTGGAGACCATGTCATTGTTCCAAAATATTAAGAATTATGAAACCAGTGTCTCCAAACTAATTAAATCATGATTACTGTAGCGTGGGATATTAAATAAATGCACTAATCTGTTCGTTTTGAATGATTTGGTATAATAATTGTTTATAGCTCGTTGAGTAAAAGCTAAGATGGTATTATATTCCACTATAAAAAAATTATTATTCTTTTTTACGAGGAACACAAGGAGATATATTACTCATCAAGAGAGTCCACATCAATAAGATGTGTTATGAGATTACAACTATCATCCGGCCAGAATGCAGAGACGCTCTCGCATCTGCCTTTATTAGCTAAAAAGTGACTAACACTATTTTGATCTCGATGAGCTTTCACTAGAACTATCTCCCTGTTTCCTATCAGAAGGTCACGCACCTCTCCGATGATAAACGCCTGCTCTGACAGCACCTTCGTCTTGGAGTTGATTAGATGTATCGCTTCCAGGCAGTCCATTTCCACGACAATGGGCAGTAGCGTCCATCGAATTGCCAGAGCCAGTCCTTCCCTGCATGCGAGCAGTTCAGCTTCCAAAGCACTGCCACAATTGTTTAGCGGGGCACAGGCAGCAAAGATCACTTCCCCATGACAGTTTCTGAGAATGGCACCGATACCTCCATTTCCTTCCCGAGCATCAAAAGAACCGTCCACGTTCAACTTCATCCATCCCAGCCTGGGCTTCTCCCATCTGCGCTGAGCTGCAATTGTTGGCTGTGTATACCGTGGGCTTTTCCTGCTACTGGAAACCACATGCTTCCCTTTGGTGAGGTCCAGCCGTGGATACTGCTTGATCTCAGCCAGAGACTGAACATAGCTCGAGATGAATCTCTGTGAGGCAGCTATTGGCGGGATCGGTTTCCCATGCATAATTTCATTTCTAACGTACCATATTCTCCACAGTAACATGAGGAACATGGGGCCTTCCTCATCTTTCAGCACATCCAGTTGATCAAGTATCCACCCTGCGCCAGACCAGGCATTATTCACTGAGATAGAGATGTCCCTCGCATCACGCATGGCTGCCCAAAGAGAAGTCGCCTGTGGGCAGCGGCACAAGGCATGTGCTACATCCTCGTCCTCCACCCCACATAATGCACAAGTAACAGAAGCTTCTAAGTTCCTCAGTTTTTTGTTTTCCATTGTTGCAAGACTATTTGTGGCGGCTTTCCAGATGAAAACCTTGACTTTTTGGGGTACATTGCAACTCCACATTCTCTTCCAAGATTTGCTCAGAAGGGCCCCGGAGGAACTGGAGCAATTGTCAGCCGTTGCTAAGGACACAGCCAGATGATATGCGCTTTCTCACAGAAAACCTGCCGAGTTTGTCAGGATGCCAAGCCACGAAGTCAGCTGCATGGGAGCCCGAAGTGCGAATTTTCAGAATAAGTTCAGCATCTATTGGATGGAAGTGATGATTAACTCTCTCCAAATCCCAGTCGCCGTTGGCACTCAGAAGTTCAGACACCCAATTAAGTCTACAGTTTCGTTTACCGGTAATCGGCCTCCTTGAGAATTCCCAAGAAACAAAAGCATTATTATCTGCGGGATTTGAAATTTCTACTTATGACTACTATGACTAACTTTATTTTCATATCCAATTGAGATTAGATAAAGAGATTAAAGGCACTTGAACGTGGTGGCTCGCATCGGCACAAACCCCGGCCGACATGAACTCGCTTCACCATGGCGGCACGATGATGCATGAGCATATGCATCGCTCGATGCTTGCCGGCCATGTCTGTTCCAAATTTCATCAGTTGGTCTAGTTTTATTATAAGCCATAACGGCTTATTTGCGATTAAATAATGATATGTAAGTAAAACTTTTATATATATGTGTCTTAGTGATTGAAAAGTTAAAATTGAAATAAAAAACTATGTTAAAAAAGAATCAAATTTAAATTCAAAATTAAGTTTTAAAATTTAAATTTTGGCTTTGGCTTATGAGCCATGGGGCAAACGATGAGGCCCGGAGCTTGTTGAGCAAATAGCTATGCAAATACATGATGAGGATTGGGTCAGCTAAAATTTGCTCACAAATATATATCTCAATTGGGAAAAACCTTACCCCCATGTGACTATTGTTTAGCATAACAGTTCACACTTTTGGTCAGGCTTGATGAAATATAACATAGCAATTTTTTAACTCTTCTCAATTTCAACCACACAATGGTATATATTGTTGGCAACTTTTTTGGCAAGTAGACAAGCATGATCGCAACACCTAAACGCCTTGCGGTGATTGTAGAGTCGCTAACCACCCTAATCCAGCAAAAGCTAGACCAAGATGGGTTTTTATAGATTAAACCGGCTAGCGGAGCCGATTTAAATAGAACGATGGATAACTACCCGTCTCGTGGGCAAACGGAAGGTTTACAGGAGAAACCTACAAAGGATTTCGCACTCTCGCAGCGAAAGCGGACGATTTACGGCGCAAATCGATAAAGATGGACGAACTAAAATAGAGCTATATGAAAAATTAGAAGTAATATTGAAAAAAACTATTCGATTGATTGTAGATTGTGAATACATTGTTTGAACCAGCCTTGTGTCTTATATAGGGTTGGTCTTGCCCTTTATAGGCCCTCCTTCATGTCTAACTCGGGGTAGAAATCAAAGGAAACCCGAAACATAGCCTCCCAAGTAAGGAGTATCGAGACCCGACGAAAACAGAGTCTATGACAGACTGGCAGTCTGACCGGCCCTCAAGCCGCGGTCTGACCGCCCCAAACATGGCGGTCAGACCGTCCCTGTGGAGGAAACCGATAGATTTCCCAAATCTTTACAATTTTTCTATTTTAATCCTAGATGCTAAATTTGAGTGTAAACACATATATGAGATGTTTAGCGTTGTAAGTAAAAAAAAACAAGTATTTCAGGTATGTTGATAATAGCTGAGGCCACCAAGAGTGCTAACACAACTAAGAATGTTGAACCCGTATATTTGCATTAAATCAACCATAATGTTCTGTGTTGAAAAGGGGAACCCAACTCATAATAAGTATCAAAGATATTTGATCAAAACAAAAGGATATTTCTAAGGAATTTACTAGAAAAATATAGCAAACTAAATAAATTAGGAAATGTTTTGGATACAAGTTTTTTTCCCTTGGAAGAATGTACAAGCCTATTATTTTGAGTCCCAATAGTTAAAATCTAGACAAATTTCAAGGATCCAACGGGTATGAAATCCTATAAATACATTATATATTTTCATGCATGTTCGGAATTCATGGTGTTTGTGCAGTGTATCCATGTTCTAAATCACTAGTACAACTCATATTGTCCCAGCGGTTCTCAATTGGAATTAAGAATGGTTCGGTTAAAATTAGTATGTGTCGATGTTTCATGTCGCGATTCCGGTATTTACATAGTATGGGGATCATCGGTGCTAGGGTATACGCGAGACTGAGGTAAAAGAGACAGAGACAGGGATTTTTATATAGATTCGGGCCCCTGAATTGTCAGGTAATAACCCTACATCCTGTTGGCTGAAGCCGTTGTTGCTCTTTATTCATCTGGATCACACAAGTACAATATGTGGGGTAGCCTATCTAACTGTTGTCGACATGGCGGTCTGAATGTCTGACTCGTAGTCGACAACAGGGTAGCCTTCCTCCTCGAATCCGTGTCCGGCGAGATCGGAGATAACGCTTTCGTCTCTCTTGACAGTTTCCGGAGACACCGTAGGGGACTAGCCGTGTTTATCCCTGAAGTCGATATCCGGCGTCTTGTCTTGGCGTATGTTGGCTTGTATGTTGATCTTCTGTCTTGATCTATGTTCCGTGTATATTGATTGTGAGTGTCTCTCCTCTCCTCCTAGGGGGTCTTGTATTTATACCCATGGGTGTCCCCCTGTCCAAGTAGAACTAGGGAAACCAATATGGATACAATCCGAGTAGTCCTTGTCGTTTCCATGTAGAACTCTGGTTGTCTCCCCTTATCCGGAACTCCTCCTATGTTATTTCCGTATAGAACATGGTATGTGGTAGGTCCTGCCGAGATTTAGTTAACTACTATTAGGTATGTGGTATCCATAACCCTGACAGTATGGGCACACATACAAGTATTGTCTAGCTCCATTGTCTATTGTACATGTCACGTGTCCTATTATATATGTTTGAATCAACTAGTTAGTTGAAATCAATCCATTTATTTTCCACTTAATTAATAATTTCTATTTTTTCTCATAAATAAATATATACTTGTGAATATTTAAAATGAGAAAACTATTTATATTCAATAAAAAAGAACCTATACTATCAAATATGTATTGTCATATATACCATAGCGAGTTAATTAAAAAATAGTGTCAACTTTATCTGTTTAAAGCATTTAATAAATCGGATCCGATTTTTCCATAATAACCGCGTGACATATCTACTCACATTTAATGTCGAGAAAAAAAAACAAGTCCACTTCCTTAAGTACTGATCAACCAGTCCACTTCCTTAACTACTGATCTATTCGTATTACTATAATATTGGATAGGGACAATTTCATTTTTACCCCCACTTTTATCTCTAATATTGATTTTACCCCTACTTTTATGGTTTTCGTTTTTGCCCCCCACTTTTTTTTTTAACGAAAGATACTTTTGCCCCCTGTTTTAGATGGAGAAGTTAACGGTGTTAAATAGAACATTTATGCCCTATCCCAAATCCATTCATTAATTGTGTTTTCCCCATTATGCTATGGCTTTGGAAATTTATTTTTGTGAATATATTTTTGCCGCCAAGAAGCGCGCCGCCGTATTCCATCATCCGTTGGTACTCGCCGATCTCGTCCATTCCCATCATCGACATCACCATGCTTCCGCTGCCGCCGCCGGCTGCGGTGAAGAAGGCGGCCTGTGCCGCGTGCGCATCCTTGCTGAAGAACGCCTCGCTAGCGGCGATGGCGGGGGAGCATCGCGCCGGAATGCTACTGCGGGCAGAGCGGGTCGTGCAGGCCCATGTACCCTCCCACTCCAGCTCCGGCTCCGGCAGCCAACGCCGCCGCGAAGACCTCGTCGGTGAACCTGGCGTACTGCATCAGCTCAGTGGTAGTGCTGCTCAGCTGCGTCTGCAACGCCGGGTGGTCCGCCGCCGCGCCGCCCATCACTGGGAGAGGCATCTGGGTGAATTGCGGCTGCTGCTGCTCGGTGGTGGTGGCTGCGTCTCGTCGACGGCAGCGAACGCGTAGTCGTTGATGAGGAGGAGGAGCTCTGCGTCAGCGCCAGGCGGCTCATCTTCCAAGAGGAGAGCCGAGAGCGTGGAGTCCAACGATGGTAGCGGCCCACACACCGCTGCCGCTAGGGCACCGGCTGCTCGCCGTCGCGCCGCCCTCTCCCCGGCCGCTCTCCTGCACGCGCCGGGAGGAATGGCGCCTGGCCAACACCCGCTCTCCTCCGCCGCCGGCTAGGTCTCCATTTTTTTGGACACGCACTAGTTCTCTCGCCGAGAGGAGAGGGACTCTGGTTAACATTTCATAGGGGTAGAAAGGTAAATCACTAATTCGAAAATTCTTTATTTCCTGCCATAAACCCGGTCCCACTAACTTCCATCCAAATCAGGAGTAAACGCCTCTTTCAATTAAAAAAAGTGCGGACAAAAACAAAAACCCTAAAAAATATGGGCAAAATCAATATTAGAGATGAAAGTAGGGGGCAAAAACAAAATTATCCCTATCGGATATTATGAACCCTCAACTATTAAAATCGGTCAACACTGCCACGTAGACGCTACGTTAGCGAAACCGCCCTCCAAAACCACCGAGAGAGTCAAATTACACTACATTAGTTTTGATAGTTGAGGGGTCGATATATCCAGTTATATGGTTTAAGAATACGAATCAAATTCCATCACTAGTTAAGGGAGTCAAAATAAACTTAACAAAAAAAGATAATCTTGGATGTTTGGCTCTAACTAATGGGCCGTTTTAGTTATATAGGGCTTCAACTTTGGGCCCACTTGTCCAACCAAACCCACTAAAAATTCTGAGTAGGTCCACCCTGTCACTAACACAAAAGTTGAGTAGGTCCACGGGGTACGACCAGGTCAAGCACCCTGTCACTAACACAAAAGTTAACGTACCAGATAATTGATGAAAAAATAGAGTAACGACATCTTGTCGATCAGGTTGATACAAATGTTCCATTGAAAGGTCAACCCGTCGATCCAGTTGTCCTGGGACGAATTGATGGATTTTGGCCGCCAACAAGCAAAGACCGAGCTGGCCAGCTGGGTGTTATCAGGGTCAAACCAATCCAAATATTTTCAAAAATTTCTGTTGGTTTGACTCGGTTTCTGACCGCGACGTCTGCTTTCTCTAGCGTAGCAAGTGGTCAACAGAACAGCAGGTTCCTCGTTTGACTATCCTATGTAATCCAATATTCCCTCCAATGCATTGCTACACTCATTCGGTCATTCACTATACTTTGTGTACGGATTTTTATGTGACCAGTTGTTCCATCACGGCAAGGGTACATGCCAAACTATTTAGCCGAACACCTGGCTAAGTTTGGAATCGTGACACAGCCACCATGCCCATGCAAACCTAATACAAATAAATCGCAACTTCACACAACAAATTTGCATAGTGAAGAAGATAAAAAAAAAGTTCGATAGATTCATCACTCAACTAGCAACCATGGCAACGCCAGTTGGAGTCACACCGGTGTTTTTACTGTTGCTTTTGCCATTGGCGGCGGCGGCGGCGACGGCGGTGGACAGTGACGACAGGGACGCGCTGATGGCGTTCAAGGCCGGCGTGACGTCGGACCCGGCCGGCGCGCTCCGGTCGTGGAACGAGACAGTGCACTTCTGCCGGTGGGCGGGGGTGAACTGCACGGCGGGGCGCGTCACGTCGCTGGACGTGTCCATGAGCCGCCTCGCCGGCGAGCTCTCTCCGGCCGTCGCCAACCTCACGCGGCTCGAGGTACTCAACCTCACCTCCAACGCCTTCTCCGGGAGCATCCCCGGCGGCCTCGGCCGGCTCCGGCGGATGCGGTACCTCAGCCTCTGCGACAACGCGTTCGCCGGCGAGATACCCGACGCGCTCCGCAACTGCACCGCCCTCGCCGTCGCGTACCTCAACAATAACAACCTCGTCGGCGGCGTCCCACGGTGGCTCGGCGCGCTGCCGAACCTCGCGGTGCTCCGGCTCAGCCACAACTCGCTCTCCGGCCGCATCCCGCCGTCGCTGGCGAACCTGACGAAGATCTTTCGGCTCGAGCTCGACCAGAACCTTCTGGAAGGTTCCATCCCCGACGGCTTGTCGCGCCTCCCGGCGCTCGGCATGTTAGCCTTGTCGCAGAACAGCCTCGCCGGAGAGATTCCGGTGGGGTTCTTCAACATGACGTCGCTGCGTGGCCTCGCGCTCGCCGACAACGCGTTCCGCGGCGAGCTCCCGGGCGACGCGGGCGCGCGCACGCCGAACCTCCAGTACCTCTTCCTCGGCGGCAACCTCCTCGCCGGCCCGATCCCGGCGTCGCTGTCGAACGCCACGGCACTGGTGGCTCTCAGCCTCGCGAACAACAGCTTCGCCGGGCAGGTGCCCGCCGAGATCGGCACGCTCTGCCCGATGTCGCTGGAGCTGTCGAACAACCAGCTCACGGCGACCGACGACGCCGGCGGCGGCTGGGAGTTCGTGGACAACCTGACCAACTGCAGCGCCTTGGCCGAGATACTCCTCGACGGCAACAAGTTCGCCGGCGCGATGCCGCGCTCCGTCGTCCGCCTCTCGCCGCAGCTCGAGGCGCTGAACCTTGCCGGCAACCGCATATCCGGCGTGATACCGCCGGAGATCGAGAGCCTCGTCGGGCTGCAAACGTTGAGCCTCCAGTCCAATCTCTTCTCCGGCGAGATCCCGGAAGCGATCGGCAAGCTCAAGAACCTTCGACAGCTGCTGTTAGAGCAGAACGAACTAGCCGGTCCGGTGCCATCCGCCATTGGCGACCTCACGCAGCTGCTCAAGCTCGACCTGAGCGGCAACTCGCTGAACGGATCGATTCCTCCCAGCCTTGGCAATCTGCATCAGCTGACACTGCTTAACCTCTCCGGCAACGAGCTCACCGGCCATGTCCCGAGTGAGCTGTTCACCCTCTCGTCGCTGTCGCTGCTGATGGACTTGTCGGACAACCAGCTGGACGGCCCGATCCCTCCCGACGTCGGCCAGCTCACGAAGCTCGCGTTCATGGCGTTGTCGGGGAACCGCTTTTCCGGTGAGGTGCCGGCCGAGCTGGAGAGCTGCCAGAGCTTGGAGTTCCTTGATTTGGCCCGCAACGTGTTCGTCGGAAGCATCCCGCCATCTCTGGGTAGGCTGAAAGGGCTCAGGAGGCTGAACCTGACGGGCAACAGGTTGTCCGGGAGCATCCCGCCGGAGCTCGGCGGGATGCCGGGGCTGCAAGAGCTGTACCTCTCGCGGAACGACCTGTCCGGCGGCATACCGGCGAGCCTCGAGACCATGAGCTCGCTGATGGAGCTCGACGTGTCCTACAACCGTCTCGACGGCCAGGTTCCAGTCCACGGCGTGTTCGCGAACACGACCGGGTTGAGGATTGCCGGGAACACCGCGCTCTGCGGCGGCGTGGCGCGGCTACGGTTGCCGCCATGTCCGGCGCCGGGCAACTCCACCCGACGAGCTCATCTTTTCCTCAAGATCGCTCTGCCTGTCGTCGCCGTGGCACTGTGCTTCGCAGTGATGTTCGCCGCGCTCCGGTGGCGCCGCAAGATCAGGAGTTCGAGAACCGGAAATGCCGCCGCTCGCAGCATGCTCAACGGCAACTACTACCCGAGGATCACGTACGCCGAGCTCGCGAAAGCCACGGACAACTTCGCCGACGCCAACCTCGTCGGCGCCGGGAAGTACGGGTCGGTGTACAGGGGGACACTGTCACTGAAGACGAAGGGGGCGTTCGCGCGCGAGGACGCCGTGGTGGCCGTGAAGGTGCTCGACCTCCGGCAGGTCGGAGCTTCAAAGACGTTCATGGCGGAATGCGAGGCGCTGCGCAGCGTCAAGCACCGGAACCTGATCAACATCGTCACCTGCTGCTCCAGCATCGACATGGAGGGCAACGAGTTCAGAGCTCTGGTGTTCGACTTCATGCCCAACTACAGCCTCGACAGGTGGCTGCATCGCGCGAAGCATATGGAGCCCGGGAAATGGTGCGGCGGCGGCGGCGGCCTGGGCGTGATCCAGAGGCTCAACGTCGCCGTCGACATCGCCGACGCGCTCAACTACCTCCACAACAGCTGCAGCCCTCCGATCATCCACTGCGATCTCAAGCCGAGCAACGTTCTCCTCGGCGAGGACATGACCGCCTGCATCGGCGACTTCGGCCTCGCCAAGCTGCTTCTTGATCCGGCCAGCCATGGCGCCGCGGCGGCGAACACCGAGAGCACCATCGGCATACGCGGCACGATTGGGTACGTCGCGCCGGAGTACGGCACGACGGGGATGGTCACGGCCTCCGGCGACGCGTACAGCTTCGGGATAACCCTCCTCGAGATCTTGTCCGGGAAGGCGCCGACGGACGGCGAGCTCCGCGACGGCCTGACGCTGCCGGAGCTCGTCGCCGGCGCGTTCCCGGACAACATCGAGGAGATCCTCGACGTGGCCCTGCTGCTGCAGGCCGAGGAGCTCGACGGAGCAGCGCCGTCGACGACGTGGTCGGAGGAGAGCGAGGCGCGCGTCACGGTGCGAGATTGCTTGGCTTCCGCCATTAGGGTCGGGCTCAGCTGCTCCCGGCGAGCGCCCTACGAGAGGATGGCCATGAGCGTCGCCGCCGACGAGATGCGCCTCATCAGAGACGCTTGCCTTCGTGCTTGTGGTAAATAAGTAAGACAGTATACTGATTATTTGTAGAACTCTGTGCGACACACAGTTCACTTTGGGTAGGATTTGGTAAAGTTTCAGGAAGAACAGAGTTGGGGAAGAAGGAAGAATAGAGAGAACTTGAAATAGGAAGGACTTAGTTTTCTTTGTCCCTAGTTATATAGTCTTTACACCTAAGTACTCACGAGCACGCAGGCTCAACAACTTGGTTCGATTCACACGGGCTCATAGGCCCCAAATAACAAACACACGGCACGCTACTGTTGCACGTCACCCTGGTTACCATCAGGCGTGACAGTGCCGCCCACCAAAGATGCAGCTTGCCCCCAAGCTGGCGCATCAGGGAACCGAGTCTTGAGCACGTCATAGTCCTCCCAGGTTGCATCATGTTCCGATAACGAAGACCACTTGACAAATACCTGAACATGTGCAGCATTGCCCTTCTTAACCAATCGTCTGTCCAAAATACGCTCCGGCCAGACATCCGCAACATCCAAAAC
The DNA here is from genome assembly GCA_000338895.3 of Oryza meridionalis. NCBI lineage: Eukaryota > Viridiplantae > Streptophyta > Magnoliopsida > Poales > Poaceae > Oryza > Oryza meridionalis. The sequence continues at coordinate 28,048,469 of CM002529.2, forward strand.
AACAGGAGCCGGTAAAGAAGAAAAGACCGGATTGTGATCAGGTACATGAGCCTTCAACTGAGAGACATGGAAAACAGGATGCTCAGTTGAAAGCTATGAAACAAGTCTGCCGTAGTTCAAAACTGGAATTGACAGTACTGCCTTCCAGAAGAGCAAGACGATAAGCAGCTAACCCCACTTTTTCCAAGATCTGAAAAGGGCCAAAGAACTTAAAGGATAACTTAGGGTAAGGACGATTAATCACTGAAGACTGAGCATAAGGTTGGAGCCGTAAGAACACTTGGTCCCCAATAGAGAAACTTTTTTCAGAGCGCCCTCTGTCAGCCTTATGCTTCATACGGAGCTGGGCCTTGTGCAACTGCTGCTGTAAGAATGCCGAGAGCTGATTCCTTTCAGAAATCAAATCAACCACAGAGTGGTGAACAGACGACAAAAGAACAGGTACTTGACTGACATGAGGATCACTGCCAAACAGAGCTTTATGAGGAGAACACCCCAAAGACGTATGAAACGAAGTATTGTACCAATATTCGGCCAGATGTAACCAACTATTCCACTTTGTTGGAGTAGCTTGGGTCATGCAACGTAAATACATCTCTAAACACTGATTCACCCGCTCTGTTTGCCCATCAGTTTGAGGATGATACGCAGTACTCATATTCAGCTGAGTGTTCCAGACTTTGAAAAGATCACTCCAAAACCGGCTGGTAAAAACTTTATCTCGACCAGAGACAATGGAATGAGGCAGCCCATGAGTTTTAAACACAAACTTGTCCACTGCTAGAGCCACTTGGGAAGCAGTAAAATGGTGTCGTAGAGGAATGAAATGGGCATATTTAGTGAAACGATCCACTACCACAAGAATCACAGTATAACCATCAGATTTTGGTAACCCCTCAATAAAATCCATTGAAATGTCAACCCATGCTTCTTTAGGAATTGGGAGAGGAACTAAAAGACCAGGTAAACGACAATTCTCATGTTTGGCTTGCTGACAGATTTGGCATTGTTTCACAAAATTGAACACAACAATTTTCAGTCCAGACCAAGAGAAGAGTTTCTTTAAACGATGATAAGTAGCCATAGTACCTGAATGACCTCCAATCGGGGAAGAATGAAAAGCAGTGATCAATTTAGTCTGTAAACCCATATTAGCCCCAATCCAAATCTTACCATTATGTCAAATGAGACCATCAGTCAGAGAATACCCTTGCAAATTGGGTGAATGTATTGCCAATTCAGCCAACAACTTCTGTGCCTGAGAATCCACAGTATAAGAGTTCAGCACTTCCTGCAACCAAAGAGGTGTGACCACAGATAGGGCAGCCAAGGGGGACTGAGGAGGAATTCTTGACAAGGCATCCGCTACAGTATTCTCCACACCTTTCTAATACTGAAAAGTATAATGTAAACCCATTAACTTAGACATTGCTTTCTGCTGCAACTCAGTGCCCAACACTTGATCATTGAGATGGCATAAACTTTTGTGATCAGTACGAATAGTAAAAGGGCATCTCTGTAAATAACAACGCCACTTATCGACTGCCATCATGATGGCTAAGAATTCCTTTTCATATATGGACAGCTTTTGGTTTGCCACTCCCAGGGTTTTGCTGTAATATGCAATAGGGTGATTCTGTTGGCTCAGCACAGCACCAACCCCAAAAGCACAAGCATCAGTCTCTAGAGTAAAGGGCTGAGAGAAATCTGGTAATTGCAGGACAGTGGTGGAGCTCATAGCAAGTTTCAATGTGAGAAAAGCTTGTTGAGCTTCAGGGGACCAGAGAAAAGCTTTCTTCTGCAGCAGGACGGTTAAAGGTTTAGCCAGGATACTATAGTTTTTAACAAACTTACTATAGTATCCTGTAAGCCCTAAAAATCCCCTGAGTTCAGTCACATTTATGGGAATGGGCCAAGCTAGCATAGCAGCAGTCTTGGAAGGATCAGTACTAACTCCTTTATTAGAAATGATGTGACCCAAATATTCCAACTGCGAACAAGCAAAAGAACATTTGGACCTCTTGGCATACAAGGAATGCTGCCTTAGTAAATCAAAGACTTGTTTCAGATGAGTGAGATGAGAGGCAAGATCTGGACTGTAAACAAGAATATCATCCATAAAGACTAAAACACATTTCCTGAGTAAAGGGGCAAACATAGAATTCATCACACATTGAAAGGTAGAAGGAGCATTGGTCAAACCAAATGGCATCACTCGAAACTGGAATTGACCATGATGAGTCTTGAAAGCAGTCTTAAACTCATCCTCTTTCAACATCCGAATTTGGTGATAGCCGGCTTTGAGATCAAGCTTAGAAAAGAATTTGGTACCTGCCAACTCATCCAATAATTCATCAACAATGGGCATTGGGAACTTACTCTTGACAGTGATAGAGTTCAATTTGCGATAATCCACACAAAAACGCCATGTGCCATCCTTCTTTTTAACCAATAAAACAGGAGAGGCAAAGGGACTCATACTGGGAGTGATCAAACCAGAATTTATCATGTCTTTAACTTGGCGTTCAATCTCATCTTTTTGCAAGGGAGAGTATCTATACGGCTTGCTGTTGACAGGTGTTGAGCCAGGAAGTAGAGTAATAGCATGATCATATACTCTATGAGGAGGTAAACATTGTGGATCTTGAAAAACATCAGCAAAATCAGCCAACAACTGATCAACAGCAGGTGGAACAGAGGAATTTGAAGGAGAACTAAGGGGTTCCAACAGTGCTGCAGCCCAGATGTCACACCCTTTCTGCCACTTAAGGACTTGAGACAAAGTAACAACACAAAGTTCAGTGGAAGACTGAGAATCAGAAACTCCTTGGAGCTCAATGCATTTACCCTTGTACATGAATCGCAAAGTTTTGTTAGCCCAATTACAAGACATATCACCCCATTGAGCCAACCAATCCATGCCCAAAATGGCATCATGGCCACCTAAATTTACCACTCTCATGTCATAGGTGAATGTATGCCCCTGGAACCACCAAGTGAATTGAGGAACCATATATTAACAAGAAAGAAAAGCTCCATTTGCAACTTTAACCAGAGATGGAGGAATAGGTTGTAATGGTAAACCAAGCAACTGAGCAAAATTATAGTCTAAGAAACTATGGGAACTCCCTAAATCTACCAAGAGCAACAGCACTTTATTCTGAACCAAGGCTCTTAGTCTGATAGTGGTAATGTTGCTAGCACCAGACAAAGCATTCAAGGATACATGACAAGTTTCCTCCTGATCAGAATCCTCTTCTTCAGTCATTGCCTTCAAAAGACCATCAGGAATAATCTCAGTGATCTGCATAGTTTTATTCTGACCAGTCACTGCACATTGATGCTCAGGAGAGTATTTATCACCACACTTGAAACAAAGACCATTAGCTTTTCTATAATCCCCTAAATTGGTCATCGAGCGAGAAGAAGAAGGGGAACCCAAAATACTCATCGGATCAGAAGATTGATGCTGAGAGCGCGCCGCTTGCAACTGCTCCTGCTGCAATTTCCCAACCGATTCCATGGCGAGATCAACCTTGGTGGCCACTTGATCAATACGACCACCCTGCTTTGCTAGTGTCGCGTCCAGATTCTCCATTCGCTGTGTGATGGCGTCCAACTTCTCCAACAACTTAGCCTCCATCGACTCCAGCGGCTGGCGCAGAGGGGCACTAAGCTTGATCGGCGCCGTGGTGAAGGTCTCCTCCAAATCCAGCCGAACCAGAACCGGATTTACAGTAGCCGCACCCAGGGGTAGCCGTCTACCGGAACACAGGGATTTTACCAGCCGGATCGAGAGAATATGAGCCCTAACACGCACGAACAGCCTAAATTTGATACCACCGTGACACATAGTTCACTTTGGGTAGGATTTGGTAAAGTTTCAGGAAGAACAGAGTTGGGGAAGAAGGAAGAACAGAGAGAACTTAAGATAGGAAGGACTTAGTTTTCTTCTATTCATTTCATGCCTTTCTCCCATCAGGTGGTCCCTAGTTATATAGTCTTTACACCTAAGCACTCACGAGCACGCAGGCTCAACAAGTTGGTTCGATTCACACGGGCTCGCAGGCCCCAAATAACAAACACACGGCACGCTACTGTTGCACGTCACCCTGGTTGCCATCAGGCGTGACACTCTGACAGCCGAATTAGTCGATGGTTAATTATTACTGCGTCATCGGCATCGAATTCTATCACTATTCGAGCAAGCTGTTCTGGAGTAAAAAAAATGAAAATGTAAAATCCATGGACTTCAGGAGCTCTGATCTCTTGATTTACCTAGTGTACTGTACTGACAGAAAATGGATGAACTCTGCATGTTCAGATTTCAGAATAGATTGTTCTGTTTATGTCCAGATTCCAGAATATAATGGGCCTAGGAAATTGATCAGTAGCTGGGCCTAAATGGGCCTTTTGCCTGAACTAGTCCTACCTCTCGTTTGTTTGGAGTAGACTTTGTTTCACAGTAGTTTTTTCTTTCCTTTTACCTCTTGTTTTTTTTCTTTCTTCCCCTCCAGCCTAAGCCTGGCCGATTGCGTTGTGTAACTAAAATTTTTTTTCTTCTAATATATTGACATGCAATCCTTTTTGGCCATTCCTGATTTATCCTCTTGCTATCGCCGTTGCTGAACAAAGCGTGAGAACATAGAAGGCAAAAAAAGGAGACGTTGCGTTGTCACTTGCCATTGCCAGCGTGAAACCGTCGAAGATGCCTCATACATGCGACGGATTAACAGTTTATTAGCACAGCACTGGATAAAACTGGATATACGTGCATACGATGGCGTCCATGGTTTGCTTGCTTTTGCTGTGGATAAGTTGGTCACTACTCCACTCACTAGCTGCAAAAAAGCAAGGGAAAAAAAAAAGGTAATTGCAATGTGCTGCGTGCGTGCGCACCCTGGATGGTGATGTGCTTGGTTACCGTAGAAGGAGCATTTGCGAATTCGTTCTTATCCTAGGGAAATTAATCGAGCCTTTTTCACGCTGTCAAGGTATATATGACAGGGTTTCAGAGTTTCAGTGTGATTTGCCATTTGCCAACAAAGCAACACCTCAATGTAAATAGCAGTAGCATAAAAAGGAATGGTTCTTTTGGAATGTAAAAATTTTACAGGTTTTAAAAGTAACCTTATAAATTTGTATAAAAATTATTTATTTTTAAAGAGACAGGAAAGGTCAAACACTGAGAGAGATCGGTAGCGCTTGCTGCAGCAGCCGCTGAGAGCTAAAAATCACCTGCAGCAGCAGCAGTTGAAAACGGCCACAACCGTGGCGGCTGCAGCAGCCAGCAGTTCCGATCAGCCCCGCTGCTTTTTGTCAAGTGCTGTAACAGTGTACTTTGTGCTGTAACAGAAAATTGGCTGGTTGTCAAGTGCTGGTTAAAAAGGCCAATTTTCTGTTAAGTTCTGGTTTGTGATTTGTGATGCTTTGGCTATTAGTTACCCTACACAAGTACTCCCTACACAACAAAGAATGGTTAAGGCATGAGCCCCTACTGTTTGTGTACCAAGTGACAATTATTGGAGCTTTCGATACAAACAATACTTAACCAACTCCCTTGTACGGTTCCCATCTGCCGCCATTTTCCAACTAACTCGAGCTACTACAACTAATAATCACCAGTAACACGAGCTAATTAAAAGCATCTTCCAGCAGGGCAGGAGGAGCACGTCCATCATCCTCTGACACCGACATGTGGGTCCCACACCACAGGCACTTGACCTGTGTCGGATCCGGACCCGCCAACCCGCCAGGTGTTCCCTCCAATGGGAGGCGAGCTCTCCCTCCCAAGAGAATTTAAGAACAGAGAGAGAGAGAGAGAGAGAGGAAGTGGAGAGACTACTTCCCCCACCTCCGCCTCTCTCTCGATCCATCCATCTCCCCCCCTCCCACTCTCTCGCCGTTCCCAATCTGCGGAGGCGGAGGCGGAGCTAGGGCGCGGCGTCGCCGGCGAGGAGGTCCGCAGGCGCGGTGCGGACGGGCTCGGGCTCCTCTGCTTCCGGCGACGGCGAGCAGGGTTGGAGGGGCGGCGCGGCGCGGCGACCTCATCGTCCTTGCTTTGCCTGCCTCCATCTGGGTATGAATCGGTCATCAGTTTTTGTGTTTCCAAAATTTGAAAATATGTTGGGTTGGGGGATTCAGCTCCGCACGTTGGGTAGAGCCGTAGAGCCCTTGGTGGTGTAAGTTATTGCTTTCCACATTTGTTAGGAAAAAAGTATGCGTGATTTAATCTAATGGTAGTTTGACTACTAAAAATAGTGGTCTTCTGATAGCTGTGTCTCCTTGGTCAAATTGGGGGTCAAATTGTTGGGATCATTGTCGTCAATAAGTGATTGATCGGTCCAACAGTTAATCCGTTTGTGCTTTTGTTTGCTTCTACAGAATCTGAATCATGCATTCACATGTTTTTGTTATGGAAAACAGTAGGGGAGGAAAATCCTGTATATCTGTTTGTTATAAACAGTACTCCAGGAAATACGACCGTATAATTGTATTGAAGATCTTGTGATTTTGAACTGCCCAAGTATGCCAACAATAGAGTTGGTAGTTTTGCATATACACTGAGTACTAATTTTGCAAGGCTAGTGTGTTCTCCCCTGTTCTGAGATTATATCCATGATCCCATGGCTTATCTTCATCCATTCTGTGAAGAGCAACTGCTTCTTGTCTAGAAACCTTTCTTCATGTGCTATCTTGGTATGGACAAACTTTTGTTGTAGGAACCTTAAGGTTATGTCTTTACCCGGTAATTGAAAGTTCATACAATAGTCCAGCATTTTGATAAAATTAATTAGATCGTTCCAACATACTTGAATTTAGTGGCCAAACATAATTGTTTATATTGATTATCTCATGGCCACGTTGTTAAAAACCATAACAATCTCCATGTACCTCTTTTTCCATCAAAGTTCGTTGAGAGTTTATACATAAATCAGAAAATAGTAAATATGAGATTGTAATGGGAAGGAATTGTAGCTAGCGATACACATTTATCCCTATAGGTGATTTCTGCCCTAGTGTATTTTGTAGGTTAAGAGAGTCAATGGATTGTCTACACTAGATTTGTACAAAGTTTTCTTCAGCTGTAATTCAATTCAAGTCTGTAAGAACAGAACATGAATTAAATTTTATTGAGAATAATGCCAAAATTGGCATTGTTAACAAAATCCTCTAACTGGAAGTAATCAAATAAAAGTTTCTAATCTCAAGCCCTACTACCCCCTAACTCAGTAGGGACCCAACCCAACATTGCAACCTCCAGCTGGACTAATTTTCCTTGAAGACAGGCTGATAACTTAAGCTAGGCTGAAGAGTACAAGGGCCTTGACACATTCACTAGCCCAGTTTAATGATATTTTTTGGGCTTTGACACATTCACTAGCCCAGTTTAATGATATTTTTTGGGCCTTGACTGACATAATTTTGAGCATACCTAGCAGGCCAAATCCTTGTGGGGCTTGGTCAGGTTGGGCCACTTGTGTTATATCTGGTCCATCGCTACATTTGTAACCTAGCATAATAATTTATTAGTTAGTTTCAGATGTCGCTTGTCAGAAAAAAATGCTCAGGTCACAAGTCCCCTGTGAACCAAAATGTTTGAGTCACGAAATTGTCGATGGCAAATTTTTATCCTCTGAAAAGGTCTAGAAAGTAACAAAAAAAGGAAGTGGACCCGTATCTTTAATTACTGCCATATCAATACCAAATCATGCTTATCCGACAACTGCGACTTTCCCATCATCGAGTTATATATATACCCTTTTGTTGATTAAGACTTGTACAAATTGAAAAGGAGAAATTCAGGTGCATAAGGAATCTACGTTGCATGCATAAGACGGTAAAGTACTAGCTTGTTTGCCAACTTTCCACTTAAATCCAGTTGTGCAATAGCCTGGCTTTAGATAAGTTTAATGATTTGGTCTAGCGAAACTTGTTTCAGATGATCATATCTATTTCTTGTAGTGTTTATATCCGTGCGTGTGCGAAATAAATGCATAGATCGAGGGGGGTGAGCAGTTCAATGTACAATCAGGAACATCCTTCAGATATGAATTTGGCCTGTTTGATTAAAATTTTCTGTTTCCTACATACATTTGACTTTGATTGCCTATCTAACAAATATCACAAATACCAAGGTTTTTAAAATTGTTAGCTAGTACTCAAGCAGTCACAGACCTACTACTGATTATATATTTGTATGCCCTAACTCGCCTGATTGTGTAGCATAACTGGAAATCTAGAACTATAGTGTAATAGTTGCCTTATTTATGACCTACTAGATCTGTTCTTCCTTTGTAGTACACTGAGGAATATATACCTCCTACATGTATTAGATATTATTAGCAGTGTGTACTGAAATAGCCCCACGTGATCTATTAGATGTGTTAACAGTTTGGAATCCTTAGTCTTGACAGCCTTGTGCTACAAGTATTGTGCCTGAAGGAGATACGGGTGTGTATGTGGATTGTGATTAGTCCTATTGAATCTATGCATAGAAGAGAGACCATCAATACTATTTAAAAAGAGGAATTGGTTCTGGTTCTATGCATGATCAGATTTTTCATTAATGGGTTTAGAAGAGACCATCTACACATGTGCTGTTTATAGGATTTTTTTTGTGTAAAATATTGCATTCTTTCACTGTTGCATATGCATATATTAGTTATCGGTTGATCTTGCATGATTATATGTATACAATTATTTAGATTAGATAATGATTACTTGTTTAAACTCAAAATTTGTGTATATTTATTTAGATCCATCACAACTCATGGGATGTGATGCTAGTTTATCATAAAATTTAAAATGTGCATGATTATCCTTGATTCAGATATCTGTATCCATTGCCATCAACTTCTTATTTGTTTTGATGCGTGCTCATATTGATCATGCTTTTAGATAGCAATATCATACAAGTATGGTACTGCCATTATTCAAATGTTTTTGAGCCTCAGCCTTTCCCACCCCTTGTCACTGTCTTGGGGCAATATTTAACTATTGGAGAATTAACTATGCTTTGCAGGGCACCTGTGGGGCCTGTTTGCAATAAGAAACCCCGTGGCCACTAATGACTACTAATACAACTCACAGTCTTAATCGTGTGTGTTATCATACAGGGAGGCTTTCAGACAAACATTGAAAATTCTTGCTGACCGTATTATTTTCTTTTTCATAAATAAACACTATCAAGTGTCACCTTTTGTGGGCTTGCTTATTTGCACCGAAGATGAATTTGGAAAGGTACTAAAGTACTAGTGGCTTAGAATTTAGCTATGCAAGGTTAGCAGGAGAACCGGTATTGCTAATTTGTGCTAAGGATGAAATTGGTAGGTGCTGAAGTACTAAATGATGGGAGTTTGGCTAGGTAAAGCTTGAAAGAGAAAGTCTTCCTAATATGATAGATAAATCAAGGAATTTGTTGCTCACTGTGCCCAAAATCTTAATACAATGAATACACAAAGCTTATGTGTATTCGCGAAAAAATGTGCCCAAAATCTAACCAACCAACTGCTAACCTTGCTAGGCAAGGTAGGCTAAGGAACCAAACATGGTTGCTTTCTGATCAAACATTCTGTTCGATGATTTTCTCCTGTAGACTTTATTACAAGATCCTTTTAGTTACACTTTTGTGATGCATCATGCATGCTTACAGTTACTTATATCTGCAATTTTTTAGTATGTCTACTAATGGCTGATTTCTTCAATTATGAATTCCCTGCTCTGCTGCTGGTACATAAAACTGATGCTAGCATCTTATGTCGGATGACTATTTTTCAGAACAAGTTTAGACATTGAACTTAAAAGTAAAACTATAGCAGATCGATTCATCTGCACAATTTATTAGTTTGTAACATGGGAGGCTAGGACTATTACCTAATTGAGAATGCAACTGACAGTATTTGTTATTCTTATTTTGCAGTGTTGGAAATATCATAAGTTTTGGGACAAGCAAGAGAGGACATGGAGCCATCATCACAACCTCAGCCGGCAATTGGTGTTGTTGCTGGTGGATCACAAGTGTACCCTGCATACCCGCCTGCAGCAACAGTGCCTACAGCTCCTGCTGTCATTCCTGCCGGTTCACAGCCAGCACCGCCGTTCCCTGCCAACCCAGATCAACTGAGTGCTCAGCACCAGCTCGTCTATCAGCAAGCCCAGCAATTTCACCAGCAGCTTCAGCAGCAGCAACAGCGTCAACTCCAGCAGTTTTGGGCTGAACGTCTGGCTGATATTGAACAAACTACTGACTTCAAGAACCACAGCTTGCCACTTGCTAGGATAAAGAAGATCATGAAGGCAGATGAGGACGTTCGCATGATCTCCGCAGAGGCTCCTGTGATCTTTGCGAAAGCATGTGAGATATTCATACTGGAGCTGACGCTGAGATCATGGATGCACACGGAGGAGAACAAGCGCCGGACCTTGCAGAAGAATGACATAGCAGCTGCCATCACCAGGACCGATATGTACGATTTCTTGGTAGATATAGTTCCCAGGGATGACTTGAAGGAGGAAGGAGTTGGGCTCCCTAGGGCTGGGTTGCCGCCCTTGGGCGTCCCTGCTGACTCATATCCGTATGGCTACTATGTGCCACAGCAGCAGGTCCCAGGTGCAGGAATAGCGTATGGTGGTCAGCAAGGTCATCCGGGGTATCTGTGGCAGGATCCTCAGGAACAACAGGAAGAGCCTCCTGCAGAGCAGCAAAGTGATTAAGAAGAGTAAATGATCCCTGTGAATTGTCAAGAAGCTTACCACCTGATTCAGAATTTTACTTTTAGCCAGGTTGTCGTCTATTCTGAATTTATGAATAGGATTAGGATTCTCTCATGGTAGTTGCATTTCTGCTGTAGTGGAAAAGGATTTATGACATGAGAGTATGAGACTAATGGGTTTCAGTTACTATACCGTTTCCTGTCAATCCAAAAGTTGGCCTTTGCGAGGCCATTGATATTGAACCTAATGTGGTTGAACTGCCCATGCCAACGTTTGTAAGCTCTGATGTGGGTCATTCTGTATTTCATGTTTGCATGGTTTCATGGAATCTTCTTTGTTTAGACAATGAAAATGTTTTACATTCGTGGCATCTGCCATAACACATACCCGATGAGTTTTTAATGAAATAAAAAGACGGGTGGGGGATACATCCCCAGCGTACTCTTGATTTGCTAGTAAACAGACAACTCATAGCCAAGGTAATGTAGAAAACTACAGTTTATAAAGCCTACAATGGTTTGGTAAAACTGGTCTTGTGGCATTCACATGCAGCCCTATATTAATCTAACCATTTTGTTTGATTTTTTCCACCATTTGAATGATTTATCGTTAGTGCGCTGTGATATTTGCAATTTTGCATTGTGTTTTAGTAGCTTATAGCTCCGTGCTTGTTTGTTAATCTAATGCAATCGGGTCAAAGAAAAAAAAATAAATGAAACGGTACTGTCCATGGTGAGGGCTGATTAGTATGGTCTTGGAGTGTAGTCAAGCCGTTTTATACAGCTGTGGTCTCTTCGTAAATAACAGAAAGTAGTGTACAAGTAAAATAGAAAAAAAATTCGGAATAAACATTACAAATAGCAGAAAGTAGTGTACAAATGCATGATGCCATAATGTCTCCTAACCCATTAGGCTGGCTTATTAGGGCGTGTACAAGGGTATCTTTCTCTGTCAGGGAAAAAATACTAGCGCGAAATATGTTGATACTATGAATTTAAACATAATATCCTGTATTGGATTTTTTCTTTTAACGGAGGCAGTATAGGTGCATTGGGCGTGGGGAGCGTACTCAGTTACTCTTACCGTTGGCACGATGCAACCAAGCCAAGTAACTACCTCTGGAAAAAAAAAAAGAAAAACAAGTTAATAGATTGAGTATCTTTTGCAAGGAATGTATGTATAAGCAGTTAGTTAATTAGCACAAGTAAACTGAAAGAAATTCAGAAATAAACCCACTTGTAGTCGTAAACCTAAACTTATAGGTACATCAATATATTACCAGCTTATGTTGAGAGAATATTTTCTCCAATTATCCATCACATCTACTCTCTCTGTTAAAAAAAAACTCAACCTAGTATTAGATGAAACGTTTTCTACTGTCCAAATTCGTTGTAATAGAAGACATCAAATCCAATACTACATTGAGTTTATGGCCCCGTTTAGTTCACACCAAACTTCCCCCAACTCCTAACTTTCCATCACATCACATCACATCTAAAATTTTCCTACACACATAAACTTCTAACCTTTTTTTTTCAAACTACCAATTTTCTCCAAACTTGTCTCCAATTTTAGAAACTAAACAGAGCCTATGTGAGACAGAAGAGTACATAGCAAAATCTTCATAGCATTAGTGATGTCAAAAGCTCCACGGTGACCAGAGCTCGTCAAGAAACATGACGCCAGTCACTACTCGCCAGCCATTAATCTCAGTTCGCTTTCGCCGGCTGGCCGCAAACGGCAAATATTCCTCGTCCAAGCCGGAGGCCCCGAGAAGAAGACCTTGCCGAGATAGGCAAAACCGGAAGCCACGTCGAGCCTGCAGCTTTGCTCGCATGCTGATCTCCCAGCTTGGTCTTGGCCGTTTCCTGTCGATCCAGCAGTCAAGGATATGCAGTAATACCGAGTCCAAAAACAATCCTTGTCCGTTTGTTTATTTTCCTTCTTATTTTCATCGGATCAAGAACTGTAGTTCGTTACCTACGCTATGATGCCCATGCATGTGCATGTTTCTTATTGCTATCTTATGTTTGCAAAAACAATTATTGTCCGTCTTTCTTTTTTCTTATTTTCATTCGATTAACGTATTCTTGTCCGTTTGTCTTTTTTTTCCGATAAACGTATCATTTTTCTTTATTCTTTTATTATTTTCTCATAACAGTCCAAAAACATTTGCACGAAAAACGAAAGATTTTTCTCCCCTAGTACACGGACTAACAAATCTAACATCACAAGACACTGGACCTGTATAGATTGTAACTAAAATAAATTTTACCAAGTTTTGGCAATACCAAAATTTTAGTAAGATGACAATATTGTTAAAATTTTAGTAGGATTTCTTATGTATTGACCAAATTTAGCAACAAACTAAACGTAGACATTTTTTTAATAATTTTAAAGAAAATAGTATGGTTAAAAATAATATCAAAGTGAACAGACCCATTATAACGTTGAAAAGAAGACCAGACGACCCACACGTCATTCTTTTACTCGCTTTTGCGTTTTGCCACAAACGGCATGCTTTAGCTAGGACCTCAGCCAGGTGAGAAGACCTTGCCGAGAGATAAGGAAGGCCGGAAGCCTCATCGAACCTGCCTGCCTTTGCATGGTCCGCTAGACCGCACTTCCAATTAATCGTGTTTACAATTGGGTAGTTTACGCTTTGACCACTCGAAGGCATTTTTATTAAAAACAATAAGTATCTCAAAAATAACCTACGATGCATATTGTCTTGTAAATACGCGGGCTTCATTCCTAACTAAGAAAAATGGTAAACGGTGTATTTTACAACTGAAAAATTTACAAACTTAAAATTCACAAGTATAATTCGTCACGCACCGCATGCAAATATGCAGTGATGCACACACAGCTAACGGTCCCGGGTTCTCCCACCGCCCATCGCCTAGAGACAAGTTCAAGCGCAGTACCGCCTACACTCCCATGTGCTAGCTGCTTCATATGCTTGCCTACTCTCTGTTTACGAGTAGTGAGAAGCACAGAGTGAGAGAGACGAACTTGATGGTGATGCACCCTAACGCTGCGCTCCCAGTCAAAGTCAAACGCAGTAGCACCTAGTATGCTCCTACTCCCTCCTTCGGTTTCATTTTAATTAATGTCAGACAATAACACGATCTATAAAATATATCTTTAACCTTATTTTTCTATTATAATATAAATAATAAATAAATGTATGTTTATTTTTATTATAGTGTTTTGAAAGATAAATCTATACATGTTGTTCTAGTTCCTTTAAATTAAATATTTTTAAAGTTATTGATGGTCAAAGTTATAAAAGTTTACCTCAACCTTGTCTAAAACGTCAATTAATATAGAACCGGAGGGAGTATACTCGTAGTCGTATTTGATCGTCCATAAACGCATCGCATATCTTTTGGTAATGGATTTTGCGACATAACAAAAAGTTTAGACCAGTTTTTTTTTACTAGAGACGATAACAATGTGCTGAGCAATTTTTGACTCTCAAGGAATGATGTTGTTTTTATGGGAAAACGGTTTATTTTCCTTTGTAGGTTGTTTTCTTGATTATTTCTCCAGAAGCTCGGTTTATATGGTATTTTCACTTCAGCTTATCTATATTTGGAGCAAGTAATTAAGGAGTTTTATACCCGGCATTTGGGTGATGACATAGTCTTTGAGTTGTAAGACCTTGATCTCGAGAGTTGTTTATGATTTTCTCTCTTCTTTTAAGGCTCCGTTTGATCTCTCCTTTTGGAGATAGATTTTTAGTGCACGTAAAATGAGAAACCTCATTACCATATGATTAATTAAATATTAATAATTATAAACATGAAAATGGATTTATCTGAATTTTTTAAACAACTTATGTATAGAAATTTTTGCAAAAAACACATCATTAACAATTTGAAAAACATGCTAACGGAAACGAGGAAGTTGAAGTTTGGAGTTGAGAAAAAGAACTTAGACTAAGTGTGCAGGAGTGTGGTGGTCACTTGGTTGTGTGCACTATCGTGATACAGAGTTCGAAAGTATTCTCAAAACACAAATTTTCAACTGAGCCCTTGTTTAGTTCCCAACTTTTTCTTCAAACTTCTAACTTTTCCATCACATCAAAACTTTTCTACACACATAAACTTTTAACTTTTTTCTTCAAACTTTCAATTTTAGTCAAACTTCTAATTTTAGCGTGAAAATAAACAAACCCTGAGTTCGATAGAACTTCCATTATCTTAAAAATTACCCATAGTCCCATATGCTGCTTTTGGGTTAGAGACCAGCGCGATGGTGACACACTGATCCAATCCAAGTCCAACCAACGTTTGCGTTGAGGTGATCTCTCTGAATTTTTCCTGTGCCCGACGACGTTGGCCCTGTTTAGATTTCAGTTTTTTTTCTTCGAATTTTCAATTTTTTCGTCACATCGAACTTTTCTACACATATAAACTTTTAATTTTTCCGTCACATCATTCAAATTTCTTCAAACTTTCAATTTTAGCGTGGAATTAAACACAGCCGTTGTTTAGATTCCAACTTTTTTTCTTGAAACTTTAACTTTTTTGTCACATCGAACTTTTCTACACACACAAACTTTCAACTTTTCCGTTACATCATTTTAATTTCTTCAAACTTTCAACTTTAGTGTGGAACTAAAGACAACCGTTGTTGCTTTTGCCCATTGGCCTCGTTTCGTTGCTTTTGCTCTCCTGCTGCAATGCTGCCTGCTGCCTGCTGCTGCGACGAACGTCTACCCGCGGAGAGCGACATCCGAGCGACGTTTCGTTCCGAACTTGAAACTTCCTGGCATTTTCGCGCGCGAGCGAGCGAGCGAACGAACTGTACTGCAAATACTCAGGGGCCCGAACGAAAGCTACAGCCATTGGTGAACTCAGGCGGTTGGGTACAGTGCTAGTGCCGTGGAGATCGCGGCCTATAAATACGCTTCGTTGCTTTGCTCCTCTCCTTCAGCTCGAAGGAAGCCGTTCCAGTGTCTCACAAGCCAAGGTAAAGAAAAAAAGAGAGAGAGAGAGAGAGAGAAAAACAGAGAAGGAAATCAAGAGAAGAACACCATTTGATTCTCCTCTCTGCTCACTCCTTCTGTTTGTCCGTCTTGGATTGGAGCTAGCACTTCTTTGACTGCCCTTGTTCATCGAGGTTAAGTGCAGAAATCTTTTCAGTGTGGTCGGATCCCGTTTAATTCAAGCGATTTGATTGGGGCTTTCTTTGGTTTCGATGGACAGGCGGCGAGGCGAGGTCGCGATGGGGCGAGGGAAGATCGAGATGAAGAGGATCGAGGACGCGACGAGGCGGCAGGTGACGTTCAGCAAGCGCAGGGCTGGGTTTCTCAAGAAGGCGCACGAGCTCGCCGTGCTGTGCGACGCGCAGGTCGGCGTCGTCGTCTTCTCCGACAAGGGCAAGCTCTTCGACTTCTGCAGCCCGCCGGTCAGGTGCGCCGCCGCCGCCCGGCCCTAGCTTGTACTAACTCCGTTTTTTAATAGATGACGCCGTTGACTTTTTCTCACATGTTTGACCATTCGTGTTATTTAAAAAATTTACGTAATTATAATTTATTTTGTTATGAGTTGTTTTATCACTCATAGTATTTTAAATGTGATTTATATCTTATACATTTGCATAAAATTTTTGAATAAGACGAATGGTTAAACATGTGAGAAAAAGCCAATGGTGTCATCTATTAAAAAACGTAGGGAGTATCTCTGTTTCTTGTTAATTTGTTTATGATGAAATGACAATGGAAAATCTGCTTTAAAAGAAATAAGAAAGAAAGAAAGAGTTAAGAGTGTGCTGAACTGCTGATCTCTAATCTTGATTTCTATATATCTGCATGCCTTAGCATAGTTTTCAGTTCTTTGTGGTGATTGGTTGTGTGCGCGATGATTAATTCAGAAATTTAGCATTGCAATTATTTGTTGCAGTAGATATTTCACTCAGCATTCCAGAGAAATCTTTGGGGGTACTGTTCGATTAACATCTCGATCAAATGGGTAGTGTTCTTCATGGCCTGTGTCACTGAATGATTGGTAGTGGATTTGAGAAATTGGGATCGCTTTCCTTGCATTCAACATTATCACCAGAAATCTTTAGATGGTTCATGTTCTAGAGCTTGCTTTTTCTTTCTGATTTAATCTTTTCTGGCATCCTGAAATTTTGATTCATGTTCTAGGGCTTGCTGCATAGTGCATTTTTCAATTAAGCGGTGCCAACGACCACATCGATTAGTACTACTAGAAGCTAATACTCCTTTTACATGTATAAGTTCACTTCATTGGTCCAATGTACCAGTAATAATATTGTTTCTGGATGTAACATACTCACTCCATCTCTAAATGTTTGACGCCGTTGACTTTTCTAAATATGTTTAACCGTTCGTCTTATTCAAAAAATTTAAGCAATTATTAATTTTTTTCTACCATTTGATTTATTGTTAAATATACTTTTATGTATACATATAGTTTTACATATTTCACAAAAGTTTTTGAATAAGATGAACGGTCAAACATATTTAAAAAAGTCAACGGTGTCAAATATTTAGGGAAGGAGGTAGTACTTGATTATGCTTTGTTAAGCTTGATGGAGCTGTTTCACCGTTATGAGATCACCACCAGAAACACCCGGCTTCAGGAGACAAACCGTGATGTTGTGGTAACCGAACTGAAACTAGCACATGTTATTTTTTTTTCTTTTTTAATTAGCTATTTGAAAGGCATTTTATGTCCCACACTAAATTCCCAATCACTCAAAGCTTCATTTCTACAACTAATCTACATGTGTGATGCTGCCTTGCAGCAAATGGTCATGGAGATCACAAGGCTAAGGAATGAGATCGACCAGCTCGAAGCCGGTTTAAGGAGGCAAACTGGAGAAGACCTGTCATCTGTGGCCACAGTGGATGAGCTCAGCCAGCTGCAGCTGCAGCTTGAATCATCTCTCAGCAAAGTTCATGCGAGGAAGGTACTAGCACTTGCTTATATATGGCAGAGGATTAGTGCAGATCAGCATCTAATCCTTATGGAATATAAAGTCCAACGATTTTCTTTGCTCACAAATTCACAATTAGAGTTTGTATGAGAGAATGCGTTAACTGCATGAGGTGCTTGTGTGCAGGATGAGCTCATGAGCCAGCAGCTGGAGGATATGCGTCGCATGGTACACTACTCCCTTATTGTAGTCGCAGTTGTGGTTTTTGCTGATGAGTGGTGAGCTGAATTAATATATGGATTTTCTGTATGAAATACAGCATCAGACCGTGCATGAGCAGAACAATTTCTTGTGCCGCATGGTAACTAAAATACTCCTAGCAGTATGCCACTGCATTGGCTTTAATTTCTTTTTGAGTTCTTCCTAAAATGTTTTCATGACTCGAGTGAATATATCCTCTTGTTTCTTACGTGTCATGTAAAATAGTTATCAAATTTTTTTCAAAAAAACTGATAAGATAGATCAATATGAAAATATTTCACTTAATAAACATACAAGTTTAAATTCAACTTTTATAAATTGCAACAAAAATGACAAATATAACCGTAAATGCGTGTTAACTATTTCTAATTTAATTTATTCTTTTTTAACTTGTGGAAGTTGAATTTAGGAGTATTATAATACTCAATTTGTTCGGCTTTAGATGAGTGAGAATTGGCAGAGCCCTGGTTCCGGGGAGGCATCGGCAATGGAGGCGCTGACGATGCTGCCGGCGGCGGCGTTCAATTGCTTCTTCCCGGAGGAGGAGGAGAAGGGGGTGGCGGCGTCGAGCACGTTGCTGCAGCTGTGGCCGCAGCCGCACGACGGCGACCAGCCTGACCTGCGGCTCTGGTATGTAATCAAGGAGTACTTTGGTTAATATTCCACTAAGCACAATTAGCCCTGATCAGTTAGCTAATCTGTTGCACATTATTCTTCTCCTTGCAGATTGAGGATCGCTGACTTGTCAATTGAAACAGCCTATATGGTGGCTGGTGGACGTGGATTTCATGGACGTCCTTGCAGTAATCTAGCACTAAGACAGCATTAGCATAGTGAACTTACAATAGCTCGAGATGAAATAGTCGTCGTTATGTTTAGATAAAACAATGGAACATAGCGAATTAGTGATAGGGATGAAAGAATGGCACTACTCGTTTGCCACGTTTGATTTAGCTTAGGATTATTATAATCTAAATTATTAGAAGTAAGCTGAAATAAATAAGTATATTATTATGATAAATTATTATAATCTGTAAGCCAGATTACTATAATCTAATAATCTTCTCTAGTGTAGCTTTTTCTGGATTATTGGGTGACTAAAGACCCACTACCCTCAGATGCCTTCAACAATTCAGAGAAACAAACAACTTGCAACTTATTTTATGTTAGCTTATTATAATTTAGTTTAGAGTAATCTGATTTAATAATCTAGATTAAAGTAATTTTAAGCTGAATCAAATACGACCGTAATCTCGTACAATGTATTAACCACTGGGAGTGTATTTTAGTGTTGATGATTACGTGATAAATTAACCTCGTAATATTTTTTTTTAGCAATTCAACCTTTTGTGTTCCTACCTGTGGGACCACATTGTCAGTCGCTGAATCAAATTCAAACCTGGCCAACTCGCTAGAACGGACACGTCTCGGTTGCCACGTGGCACAGAAAGGCTCTTTTTCTTGGGCCCGCAACCGCCTTCACCGTCTTTGGCTACCACCAGGCGAGGCCTCCTTCTCGCGGAAGCTTCCCTACCACTTGTCCCCCTCTCTCTCCCCTCTCTGCGCCGCGCCGCCGTCGCCATGGCCGCCGCCTCGCCTCCTCTCTCTCTCCCAAACCCTAGAGCCAACGCGGCGGCCGGAACGGCCTCCAGATCGCGATCGCGCCGCAGCGGCGTCTCCACCCCCCTCGTCCGCCGGTTCTCCGTGCCGCCTCTTCCGTGGTTGGGATGGTATATATACTCTCCTTCGGCGACTCGACGAAACCCTAAATCCTAGCCTTTGTCTGGTTCTTCCTGAATTTTTTTGGTGGGGGAATTTTGTTTGCGATCCAGCCGTGGTGGTGCTGCTGCGGCCGTTCCTGCGTTTACCGTTTGATTGATTGGTGGTGGGGGTTAGGGTTTGGGTCGGAGGGATCGCGACCGCTACGGCCTTGATCCTTTCCCATTTCGTTGATTCCCCGCTCTCCCCTTCGTGATCCCAAGTTGATTTTAGTCGCGATTCCTTTAATTACACCCGAATCGCGCTCGGGCTCGTGGTTGCACGATTGCATATGTGACATGGTGATGGTGTTCGCGGTTTTTGTGCGATTTGGTTCGGCTGTGCTGGTGGTTAGGTTGTGAGTTCATTGCGAAGTTGCGATTAGGGCTATTGACGTCTATTAGGGTTTTCAACTTGGTATCTTGTTTGGGCCCCTTTCTTCGGAATTTAACCTGGGATAAGAGTTCGTCCAGTTGGGCAGGTTATGGTGCTATTCTTTATGCGTAAATTCGTTACACATGAATCTATATCTATCACTGGACTCTGGTACGAACGTTCACCGCATAAATTTTGACTCGTGTAATGCTAAATTGCTAACTTCTAAGGCTCGTGTAGCTCATTCAAACAGTAGTTTTCTGTTTTGTTTTTCTGTAAATAATGGTGCGCTGGTACATCGAATGTAGATTTGATAAATAGTGTTAACCTTCAGTGGTTTAAATTAAACACTAAGTGCTTAGGTTAAATTCATAGGTTCAGTTCATGGAAAGTTTCTTTCCATCAGCAGCAATTTTCTGTTTAGGTTGATTTTGAAGAAACCCTCTCTGATTTAGTGTGATTCCTTTACAAGATTGGCCTCTGAGAGTCCGTTTGATGATTTCCATCAATTATATTAGTGTATGCTACATTGGTGCTAGGGATAAGTAAAAAAATAATTTCAGTTAATATCAGAATTATTGAGCTGTATAAACCTGGGAGTTAAATTAGTGCAATAGGTCTCTATCATTCTTCTTGAGGTTTAATTCTATAAGTTTTTGGTTGGTTCCAGAAGCGTATCAAACTGGTTGATTCACTGGTGTGTTTTTTTCGTTTTCGTGTCGTTTTATGTTACTGTCAGAAGGATGGCTATTCCCATATATCACACATATTTGGAGAGTTCAGCTGTTGGAAGGTTGGAATTGTTTTTTTTTTTTCTCATCTGGTGTATTTCTCAAAACTGACCGGTGGTTCTGAATATTTCAATGCCTGATCAGGATCAATTTTTGCATTTCTCGAGTTCTTAACAGAAAAGGATTTTGCTATACACTCTGAAACCAGTGACATTATTTCATTGTGAGATGCAGATTACACTTTTCCCATATATATAGTGGTTGGCAAAGGGCTCCTGGAGTCCTGGTTCTTAAAGATCGATAACAGCTTTCACCACAAAGTTCTCTGCAAATTGCATAAGATCAAATACATGATTCTTTAGTGCATCCTTGCCATCCGTTTTGATACTTCTATATGCAAGTGATCTGGTGTTCTTTGGTGAATTCATGTGTAACCACTGCTCCTTGAGGCAGTTGAAGGGGTATTGGACTAGATCCATCCTACACATAACCCTCATGTGCAAGGGTTCTGCTTGGATATGCAGTTTTTCTACACACCATTGACAACTGATAAGTATATCACTAACCATGTTTCCTCCTTCTGCAATCTAATATCATTAGGTCATTTGTTGGTTAGTACTTTTTTTTAGTATTGACCTCGACTTAGTATTATCATTATCCATGATTTGGTCCCTAGGTGGTTTAAGGAGTAAGTAGCACATTTACACCTATCCTTGTACCTGAATACATTGGTTGTTTCCTCCTTCTGCAATCTAATATCATTAGGTCATTTGTTGGTTAGTACTGTTTATTTAGTATTGACCTCAACTTAGTATTATCACTATCCATGATTTGGTCCCTAGGTGATTTAAGGAGTAAGTAGCACATTTGCACCTATTCTTGTACCTGAATACATTGGTTGCAAACTTCGCAGTGGTAACTCAATATAGAAGTTAGTTTACCTTTGCATGTTATATAGTTTTTTGTGTCTGGATCTCAGTTGACCTCTGGTTTTCTAGTGGAGTTTAGGCTACTGCATCAGTATCACTTATTTAACTGGTAGTAGAATTCAACCTTTAGTTTTATGTTTATACATTCTAGGAATAGTACGCCTTAGTTTTTATGTTTATACATTCTAGGAATAGTACGCACATAGCGTAATTTCCACAGGACCATAAGAGAGTCGTCGAACGAAATCCTCAACCTAGCATGTCATAAGTCATTCTCTTTCATGCACCTGTAAATCCTTTTATGTATCGTGTGGCAATTATCTGTTGTCATATTTTTGACGTAATGCCTTACTTTGCTTCTCTTGTAACTGAATTGTTTGTTATAACGTACTCCCTCTGTCCCAAAAAAACAAATCTAGTATGAGATGTGACATCAGTTCAAATTAGTATTACTATCAGTTCAAATTAGTATTACTAGGATGCGTCACATCCTGTGTTTGTTTATTTTGGGAGTGGTTCATGTTTTTGTTTTGACTCTTGAACATACTTGTTTATGGTCATTTATTGCACTGGATTTGTCAAGTTAACTAGTGACGCTGACATCAATAATTTTTTTGAAGTTTTGATGATTTTGTTCATTCCCTATCCAACATCAATAGATATTTGCGAGTCCCAACATATGTGAAAACGTTACTGTTGTACTGCAATTTTTTTGGATCTACAGCATAATTATTCATCCATTTACTTGGTGATGTCTGGAATACTGTTCTCAAACAGAATTATAGATGCTTTCATCAAATTTGCTGTACCGAGGTAATTAGTGTAGTCGTTATTTTTAAGGGTTATATTTTTAATAGGCGTGGGACTTCCAGATTATGCTTCCACTTGGTATAACCGATGGCATAAATCAATATATATGTTCTGCCGTATTTTGCCAACTTCATATCGCCCGGATATATATGTTTTGTCAGTATTTTACCAACTTCATATCGCCCGAACATTTCTGCTGTGTGCTATAACGGCGTGTATATTCTAACTTAACGTATCCCTCTATTTTGTTATATGGGTAGCAAAGTTCGCACTGTCATGTTGTTGAGCTTGTGATTTGTGGGGAGCTGCTGAGAAGGAGCCATGTTGCATTGCGTATGTGGGATGGGTTGGGGTAGCTCCTTACCAGCAGTAGTGAACAAACGAATCGCCAATCGTGATTGAGGCGCAGCAGCATAGCATATTGCTAGAAAACTATGAAATGGTATAAACAGGCGAGCTATCAAGGATTCAAGTCACAAAATGATTAAGCGAACAGTACGTCAATTTTTGATTGCACGGCCTAACTCGCCCGTAAAATCCCAGATTCCGGCGCGTTAAACAGAAACTTCTCTTGTAGAAGTGCGCAAATTTCTTTATGCGAAATATCCAAATTCCCTTTGTGTTGTCATCCTCACCTCTACAACTCAATTAGGTAAAAAGACATCCCACAACGCAATCTCTCTTCTAACATCCTCAGTATAGATTTCATTGATTTCTCTTGCTCAATTTCTTGTGATTTTCTTCTCGTTTGCCCAACTTCTTGTGACCCACATCAGAACTACGGCGACTTTCTGCTCCTGAAACATGTTACAGCCAGGTTGTTGTTTTACTGTTCAAAATTTGAATCACATATGACAGAGCGAGCTTTGTGCTGCATCTAGGGGTGAAAACGGATCGGATAATATCCGATCCGCTCCGAATTCGTCCGAAACGAGGATATGGTATGTGTTTTTAGAAATCCGGCGGATGCGGATAGTACGAGGCAAATGCGGATATGGTATCTCTAAAATCTTGCGGATGCAGATTATCTGACATTTTTATCGGATTATCCGATAAGCCGTTTGCCGGATAATCCAAAATTATCAACATATATAACCACTCTATCTATTGCATATAACACACTCAAATGCATCAATTAACATAGATTTTTTAGTCTAACGCTTTATCGTCGTATGTCACACTCATGTAGCTATATTTATTATATTATGAACACCATGTATTCATGTTGTTTAGCACTTAATCATATAATTATTACGATGGGTCATTTATTGACTATTGTATTATTGTTCCTTGGATTGCTAACTTGATGTTGCATTGATTGCATATACACGTAATATTCGATAAATTTAATTCGTTTCCGAACCGATTTCGCACCGACTCCACACCATTTCTGACGTCCGAAACAATCTGCTTCGCATCCGTATCCGCATTCATACACTATCCGCACCCGCTCGGAATCCGCTTAAAAATATAGTTTAAGATCTGGTATGAGCATTATCTGTCCGAATCCGCTCCGTTTTCACCCCTAGCTGCATCCTTCCGCTATGGTATCATACCACCATGTTGATGAATGACGGGAGAAATCTACATCCGTACACTATCCGCACCCGCTCGGAATTTGCTTAAAAATATAGTTTAAGATATGAAATATAGTTTAAGATATGGTATGAGCATTATCTGTCCGAATCCGCTCCGTTTTCACCCCTAGCTGCATCCTTCCGCTATGGTATCATACCACCATGTTGATGAACGATGGGAGAAATTAGTGGAAATTAGACACAAGGGGGAAATTAGAAGAGAATTTGAGTTGTGGGTGATTTTTTTTACCTAATCGAGTTGTAGAGGGGAGGGTGAAAACAAAAGATTTATAGGGGGTATTTGGATTTTCCCCAAAATAAAACGATAGGCCCATCAAGCCCTAAAAAGGTTAAGCACGGACGGTCTATCAAAGTAAAAAACAAAGCAGCCCAGTCAAGGCTGAAAATGTTAAAAGGGTTCATCAAGACCCAAAAGATTAAAAGGGCCTACTGAGGCCCAAAATGTTAAAAGTGTGTGGAGCTAAATTTCATGAAATTTTGTCATTATTTTGATATCCACAAATTTCACACTCCACGGTCTTGGAGCTAAGCTAGCAAAATTTTGGATCGAAGAAAAGATTTTATACTTTTTTTTCAAAGGTATATACTCATGGGTTTTGCTAGAAGGCTAACTCTCAAATTTATAGCATGTAGGCTAAATTTAATGAACTTTTTTGTCCTAATGTTAATAATCACAAATTTCAACGCAAGATTCTTGATGCTAATAATAGCAAAATTTTAGGCCGGAGGAAAAAATGTGCATTTTTCCTAAGGTTAATAGTCGAGAAGCTTACAACTCACGAATTTATAGCGTGAGAGGCTAAATTTCATAAAATTTGTCATCCATATGTTAATAACAATATTTTTCACATGCAATAGTACTAGTGAAATTTTGGACCGAGAAAAAAAATTCATGTGTTTATTCCAAAAGGTTAATACTCACAAATTTTGCCTCAAGGTTATAACTCATGAATTTATAGTGTGAAAGCTAAATTACATCAATTTTTTTCTCCTAATGTTAATAATCACAAATTTCACACACGACTATACATATGATAATACTAGCGAAATTTTGGGTCAGAGAAAAAAATCATGTATTTTTTCTAAAGATTAACACTCACGGGTTTTGGCTAAAGGCTATAACTCACGAATTTATAACCTTAGGGCAAAAATTTTCTGTCATAATTTTCTGTTACGGGTTTTGGGTCAGTGAAATTTTCTGTCATAATTTTAATATGCATAAATTTTACATAGAATGATCCTGGTGCTAATATTAGCAAAATTTTGGGCAAGAGGGAAAAAACTTGTTTTTTTTCAAAGGTTAATACTCACGGGTTTTGCGAGAAGCCTATAACTCATGAATTTATAGCATGGATGCTAAATTTCATGAAATTTTTCTTCTTGATGTTAATAATAAAAAATTTCATGCGTAACGTTGATGCTAGTACTAGTGAAATTTTGGACTGGAAAAATTTCATGCTTTTTATCCAAAGGTTAATACCCATGGGTTTTATGTGAAAGCTATATAACTCATGAATTTATAGCCTCAAGACAAAGTTTTATTAATTTTTTTGTCCCAATGTTAATATTCGAAAAATTCACATGTAGTGACCTCGATGCTGGTACAAGCGTATTTTTGGGCCTGTGAAAAAAATCATCTTTTTTCCAAAGCTTAATACTCACAAATTTATAGCATGTGGCTAAATCCCCCCTTTGTTTATTTTTGCTATTTTTAATGTTTTTCATGAATTGTACACATGGTTATCCTGATACTAGCACTAGTGAAATTTTGGGTCGATCACAAAATTCAACCGTTTGTTTTCCAAAGGTTAATACTCAAGGGTATTGCATAAAGACCGTAACTCATGAATTTATAGCCCTAAAGCAAAATTTTATGAATTCTTTTGTGCTAGTTTATTGATTTTTCACATATTTCAAACACAATTACCCTGACGCTAGTACTAGTGAAATTTTAGGGCAGTAAAAAAATAATTCAACCATTTGTTATCTGAAGGTTAATACTTAAGGGTTTTGCCCAAAGGCTATAACTCATGAATTTATAGCCTCGAGGCAAAATTTCATGAAGTTTCCTGTCTTAATGTTAATAGTCAAAGATTTTACACACAATTACCTCCATATACTAGCATACTTTTGGGTCGGTGAAAAACTTTATCCTTTTTTTTTTCCAAAGGTTAATACTCATGGACTTTGCGAGAAGGCCATAACTCATGAATTTAAGGCTCAGTTCGTTTGTCCATGTTCCCAACCCCTCCTCGTTTTCCGCGCGCACGCTTTTCAAACTGCTAAACGGTGCGTTTTTTGCAAAAAGTTTATATACGAAAGTTGCTTAAAAAATCACATTGATCCATTTTTGAAAAGAAAAAATTAGCTAAAACTTAATTAATCACGTGCTAAATGCTGCTTCGTTTTGCGTGCAGGGGAGTGAGGGTTCCCAACCCTTACTCCCGAACATAGCCTAAGTGTGGTTGCTAAATTACATGAAATATTTTCTCCTAATGTTAATAATCACAAATTGCACATGCCTTGGCCCTGATGCTAGTACTAACAACAATTTGGACAAAAGAAAAAATTTTCATGCATTTTTCATTTTTCCAAAGGTTAATACTCATGGTTTTTGTCAAAAAGGCTTAACTCAGGAATTTATAGCGTGTAGACTAAATTTCTTTTTTTTGGTCCTAATGTAAATTATCAAAAATTTCAACGCAACATTCTCGATGCTACTACTAACCAAATTTTGGGCCGAAGAATTTTTTTTTTGCATTTTTCCAAAAGTTAATACTCATGGGTTTTGCAAGAAGCTTATAACTCACGAATTTATAGCCTAGGTGCTAAGTTTAATGATTTTTTTTCTTCGTGATGTTAATGATCAGAAATTTCAGACCTAATAAACCTGATGTTAGTACTAGCGAAATTTGGACCTAAAAAAAGGTTCATGCGTTTTTTTTTCCAAAGGTTAATACACACGAGTTTTGTAAGAAGGCTATAACACACGAATTTATAGCGCGGAGTCTAAAAATTCATGAAATATTTTCTCCTAATGTTACGATATGGTCCAGATGCTAATACTAGCAAATTTTTGGACCGAAGAAGAATTCCGGCATTTTTTTTACAAAGGTTATAGCCTTAATGCAAAATTTAATGAAAATTTTAACCTGATTTTAATATTCACAAATTTCACAAACAACGGTCCCGATGCTAATACTAGCAAAATTTTCAACTATTTATTTTCCAAAGGTTAATATTCATGCGTTCTATTTGAATGCTATTAACTCATGACTTTATCCTAATGTTATTATTCAAAAATTTTACACGCAATGACCTAACCTCGATGCTAGTACCAGCGTACTTTTGGGGCAGTGAAAAAAATCATCCATTTTTTTGAAGGCTATAACTCACTAAATAATAGCGTGGAGGCTAAATTGAATGAATTTTTTTGTCCTGAATTTAATGTTTACAAATTTCACACGCCATGGTCTCGATGTTAATACTAGCAAAAGTTTGTACCAAAGAAAAAAATTCATAGTTTTTTTCAAAGGTTAATACTTATAGGTATTTTAAGAAGGCTAACTCACGAATTTACGGTGTCGGGGCTAAATTTCATGAAATATTTTGTCCTAATGTAAATAATCAAAACATTTTAACGCGGCATTCCTAATGCTAATACAACGTAATTTTGGACCGCAAGAAAAAAATATTACATTTTTTGAATGGTTAATACTCACAGGTTTTCTGATAAGCATATCACTCACAAATTTACAGCGTGGGTGCTAAATTTCATGAAATTTTTCATTATGATGTTAATAATCACAAATTTCACACGTAGTGCCAAATGCTAGTACTAGTGAAAATTTGGATTGAAAAAAAATTCATATGTTTTTTTTTTCCAAAGGCTAAGACTAGTGGGTTTTGCTAGAAGCCTATAACTCACGAACTTGTAATGTGGAGGCTCAATTTCATGAAAATTTTCTCCTAATGTTATGGTATGGTATAGGTGCTACTATTAACAAAATTTTGGGTTGAAGGAAAAAATAGTGCATTTTTTCCAAAGGTTAATACTTATGGGTTTTGACCCAAGTGTATATCTCATAAATTTATAGCCTTAAGGCAAAGTTCGATGAAATTTTAATCCTAATTATAGTATTCAAAAATTTCACACGCAACAGTCCCGATGCTAATACTAGCAAAAAAATTTAAGCCGGTGAAAAAATTCATGCATTTTTTTTTTGCAAAGCTTAATACTCACAAGTTTTGCCCAAAGGTTGTTTCTCACGGATTATAGAGTGAAGGCAAACTTTCATGAAAATTTTTGTTCTAATTTTAACGTCTGTTCCAAATTTCACACACAATTATCTTAATGCCAATACTTGTGAAATTTCGAGCCGGCAACAAAGTTCAACTGTTTGTTTTCCAAAGGTAAACAAATAACTCGCTGCCGCTAATAATTTGCTAATGTCACCCATGTCAAGATTTTAAATCCCAATGAAGAGCGGGGTATCAACAGTAAAGCTGAACAACAATTAGCCTACTAGTCTGTAAAAAAAAAAAAAACCCAAACCCAGACACGCATATATCTAAATTCGTAGTCTGTCAAAAAAAAACCCAGACACGCATATATCTAAATTCGTAGTAAGGACTTTTTGGATGGAGGGGTAGTATTGCAAAAGACCAGGTCCATTTAAGCCTAACGGCCTAACTAGCGCACTCGAGTCCCATACCCCCATGGTCTCGCAATAGGGCCAGCAACAAAATACAGCCAGTTTATTCTTAGTCGTCAAGGCCGATTAATATTCATTTAATCTGAAATTAATACATGAACAATCACTCATAGTTCGTTGTTTAGTAAGCTACAAACGGGTACCATCGACGATGCACCTGCAATCCTGCAAGCATATCCGGTTAAGAAAACGGGATATCATGAGAATGAGCAGACTCCAGACATAATTAGCTTATCGAACGCAGATTCAGGCAACAGTAATTCAGAGTGAGCCTAAGTCAAAAAAGAGAACGATGTTTCATGCCAAACACACGCTCAGTTGCGAAGTCACGACGGCAATATATTGAATAAAGAATAAGAGGGTCTCAGGCACTCTACTGCACATGCACGATAAAGACAAGCTCCGTTTATGGACGATATATTCAAACATAAAAGATATACATCCAGAGAAAAGTGGTTCAAATGATACATTCACTAATCAAATCATATAAATACAAAGAGCTTAAAAGGAACATCATATAAATACAGGAACAGCAAGTTCTGAACGCTCAATACTATGAATTCACAGCACACACTTGTATAGATGGAATCATATAAGAGCTAGCATAACTGCAAATTCCATTCTGATGAAGGTGAATGATACCTTGGACCATCCATGAAAGCAATAAAATGACATTTAAACAATAAGGCACGGTTCAAATCCCTACTACAAACACCCAGAGCAACTTCTGGTCATATACCAGACATCACACCTGCACAACTAGCGTAACCAGTCGTAAGTACAAAAGAACAAAGCAGATTTGTTGTGGATTGGGTTAAGTGATGGTAGGTGGTTCAGGAGAGAAGATCATCGCTCGAGAATCAGAGGGCGAGCTCTACATAAAGATAAATAATACAGTTGGAAGAGTGGAAATTTATCTTGCTTGCGATAAATAATACAGTTGGAAGAGTGGAAATTTATCTTGCTTGCTGAAACAATACAGTCAATTCCACTATATGCGACTAAAAACTAACTTAATCCCCAAAAGCTACAGCAGAATAAGACTCTGGATTAAGCTAGCCAATAAATAGCAAAAGAAAAGATGGGGAAGGGATCATCAGTCATAAAGAAAGCACCTGAATGCTCACCAAGACATGCAAATTGGCAAATTAGTAAAATAAATACAACACCATGCAGCTTTTGAAGGCTCCTAACAGCAATCAACAGACAGTCCCAAAACATGAAAGCACGAGGCACAGGACTACAAATTGGTATAAACCAAACCGATAAAAAGTACTATCACACGAGCTATATTTGCTTTTTAAAACAAAAAAAAAAGTTCATCCAGCTATTGACGAAGGATATAGTTGCCATTAATATTATTGTCACATTCACATACTAATACAAACAGGTGATTCAGTATTGCTCTCATTATCATCCTTTTCAGTCGTTGCCTCACAATCAACATACATTGCAGCATTGCTTTAATCAAATAGAACTTCTGCCTTGCAAAGGAGACAATGAGACACAAGGATCTAAACTAAACCAGTTTGGTGTCATTAACATAACTTGCATGTATGAATAATATGAACTCCAGCTGTCCACCAAACATGTGAAAAGAGCGTTACTCTAATACAACAAATACAAACAAGATAACTCAGCTTCATAAAACTAAGAACAAAAAGTCAGCACCATGGGCTAAACAAACAAAAAAGACGTCTGGATGTAAAGGGTTACATTGATTCACAACAACCAATTTTCATATGAAGGGAGGCAAACAACATAGGGCATTCCCTGGAGATAATTCTATGATAAGGGCACTGAGAAGTTAATTATGGAGGATAACAAATATCAACAGAAAAATCTTCTTTTTAGGGGCAGACTATTTGCACTACGGATAAGCAAGATTCATCCAAGAAACTCTTACAAACATACAAGGTAAAGTAGGTATGCAAGTAGACTGACCCACCTACCACACTTTCTGCACATGGACCTATATAACCAGTGACAAAGTTCCACCCAGCATACTAGGGCAATGATAGGCGCTAGGTGGCATCCTCCCGCCTGCTGCACAAGTATTAACTGGTAACCTAGCTCCTAGGCAGAAACCCAACTCACACAGAGCCTTTCTGAACAATATTCAATATTAGTGGTAAAGCAAGCAAAGGATTGGTATCTGGGTTGGTAGACCAAGCCCGGTTGCATCCCAACAAAAATCCCACCAATCAACAAAATTCCAAACAAACTGTAAAATCTTAACAAAACAGTGAGTAAAACATCAGCCATGTACCAACAAATTATGCAAGGCAACAGGGTGCAAAAGAAAAGGTCAAAGTGCAAGTACAACCCAATTTACATATATGAAACCAGTGTTGTTAAGGCGACCCACCACTGCCTTAGCGCCATAGCGCTGAGGCATAAGGCGTTGCTTTGCCATATGAGATGGTTGAGGCGTGATTAGTGGAGAATATGGTAGAGAAATTAGGAGGAAGAAAGGGGTATTTGGTAAAAGGCCAACTAAGCCAGGCAGGCAGCCCACCAAAGCCCAACATAGGTCTTCATACCCACGTGTTCTATACTTCTGTGCCCTAAGAGGCATCGTACTCCACCAGGCACCAGCCATTGCGGTGAGGAAGAAGGTGACTGCAAGCCAACTAGGGTTCTAGAATGAGCTTACCCCTATCTTCTTTTCCTTTTTCTACTGGTTTTGTCTCTAAGGCCTTCTTCCTTCCCTTACATATATGAAAGTCAAATAAAAACACAAGACAACTGGGAGAAAACAATACTGTGTAAAGGGACGTTACATTGATTCACAAGAACCAAATTTCATTTCGAAGGAAGGAAAACAGAACCAACTTAAAGAAACACAGCAAGCAATATAGGACATTCCTTTCTCTCTCTCTCTCTCTCTCTCTCTCTCTCTCTTTATTTTTGGGGGGGGGGGGGGGCGCTTTGCTATTCATTAAGGCAGAAAGAAGTATAGAAAGGATTACAGCACTTGTTCAGCTGCTAAAACACAACCTAGAGGTAAACGAAGATAGTTAAGCTCCGATTGCACAAAACTTTGAAGGGACCACCACCACAGACAATACAGCTCTAGAGATAGGCCAGAGATATTTCTGGTAAGGACACTGAAAAGTTAACTATGGACAAAAAAAGGTACATTTTCATAGCCATCTATTAGTAACATCATACAAGAAACTCTTACACATATACTAGGTAAGTACGTATGCAAGTGGGATGGATGACCCACCTACTCACTCTCTGCACATGGCCTATAGCTATCGTCCGGCATCTTTATGAACAAAGCCAGATATTAGGGTAAAGCAACTGAATGATCGGTGTGTGGGTTGGCTGACCAAGCCCAGTTACATACTTGCATCCTAACAGAAACCCCATTAATCTTATCCAATAAATTCCAAAACAAATCGGATGATGCGGACAACACTGAGTAGCAAAGAAAAGGCCAAAGTGCAGATACTACCAATTGTACAAATACAACCTAATTTACTTATCTAAAGTATGTTTAATCCCACAAGGAACAAAACAATGAAGCCCATATCCCTCACAAACAACACAGTACAAACTGGTCAGAACTTCACAGTCAACAGACAACATTGTTGATAAGAAACCCAACAAATCTAAGAGAATACAAGGAAACCCAACCTAAAACAAATAGAAAACAATCTATCCCTAAAACATCCAGATTGGAAAAAAGGAAAAAAAAATACAGCACAACTATGTGCAATAAATAAATACTGCATTACTTTAAGCATTTTCTATTTTTTATCACCTAACCTAAACAAGCAAGCCCTACAATCAACGGCATGAATGGGAAACAACAGGTCCGATTAGATTTCACGGGAACATACATTTATAAGGCCTTTAATTTACCCTAATCCCTAAAATCAGTGCAAGGCAATAATATCTGATGTAAATTAGGTTCCGAGATCACCTTGGTCTGGGCGTTTGTGCAAGGGAACCATGCAACTGATGGGAGATATCGCCGTCATCGTCATGGTCTAATGGATGCTGGAGCCAGTGGTTGAGTCGGGCACCGTACAACGGACACCCCCCCGTTCACGGAACAAACCCTAACCCTAGGTACCCCAACCCCGCGGATTACCTGCTCGAGGCGTCGCGGCCCGGCTGTTGTCGGCGGGCGTCAGCCGCGGAGTGGGAGACGAACGAACCGCCCGACATGACGGTAATCGCAGGTTGTTATCGTCGATGCCGCCATCGGTGGCGGGTGGTGGGAAGGGGGATGGTCATGGCGGCTTGAGGCCGTCTAGGGTTTTCGATAGCGAGGCGGGATCTAGAAGGGAGGGGCGATGCCGTCGGTGCGAGAGGAGGCCGGAGGGGAGGAGGAAGACCAAACCCTAGGAAGGAAATCGCCGCCGAATCCGCCTCGCCGCGCCGCGCCGGCCGCCGGCGAGAAGGGGGGAGAGAGAGAGAGGCGGATCGATTTGGGGATTTTTCCGAGAGGGAAGATTCGGGAAAGGATTAATGGGCTTCGGTGTGGGTGGGTTAGCCTTGTAGCCTCGGCCTGTTGGGCCTCGAAATGCTAAGGGGCCGGTACCCCATCTGGGCCGTCGATGTTGGATCGGACGGTCCACGAGTCGGATACCTACCGCTATCCCATCCCAGACGGCCGCAACTCACCACCACTCCCGAAGCTTCTCTCATGGCGGCCATGGCCGCGGCGGCGAAGCTCACGGCGGCCGCCTCCTCTCTCCTCCTCCGGTGAGCTCTCACTCTCTCTCTTCCTTCGAGTCCGCTCTACTGCAGCAGTGTTAATCAAGCAGATATCACTTCTAAATATCTAATCCAACCCTTTTCTTACATGTCTCTTGTGCACAGGCGCTCACCCTTGCTGCGGCCTCACGGTCTCCGACTCTCCCGCCGCTTCGCTCCCCAAAGGTGTGGCTGATTTCATCAGGGATCTGAATTATGCCCATGTTTCTTTTGCGAATCATTTTTTGAAATTTGGACCAAGGTTGAGTGTTACTAGTGGCATCCAACTTTTGGGCAACTTTGGAGCAGTTTTCCCTTATACTTATGGATGCTTAGGAGACTTCATTATATCTTTAGAGCAATTAATTATCAGATGATTATTAACAGAATCAATAGACTCTACATTTGTTCTACATGCCCATTGGCCTGTTATATGTGCATGGTTCTTGATTTAGTTAGCCATGAAGGGTCAATCAACGGAGTGTACTGTTCTCTATTATTTCCAACGGTTGGTACTTAAAAAGTATAAGCAATGAACAAAGGGTTGATCACCAAATAGCAATTACCGAATCCCAATTAGTTATATTGGTATTTGATATAAATTCAAGTCTGTAAAACAATTAAATCCAAAATTAAACAAGTGCCTAAACAATATGGTGGCATTTAGATGTGTGGTGGGTTTACGCTAATGCTATGAAATCATAGTCCTGCTCTCTCCCATTGTCTACAATTGATGGTTCTTGACTAATATTGAGTCCGGGTGCTTTTCCCTTTTCCTCCAGATTTGTGCGCCACATTGCTTCATCGACAAATGAAGAAGCTGCTGCTAAAGCAGCGGCAGCAACAGCTGATACTGGAGGACCAACCATGTAAGCTTTCTCATTTTACTATTTCATAATCCCTTCTGTGGCAGTGGCACTGAGTATTCCTCTTTGTTTATGTTTTGGAAGTTTTGACAAGATCATTGCAAAGGAAATTCCTTCTAATGTTGTCTATGAGGATGAGAAAGTGCTGGCATTTAGAGATATTAATCCACAAGCCCCTGTGCATGTTCTAGTCATCCCAAAGATAAGAGATGGGTTGACTGGACTAGACAAGGTATGGAATGTTGCTCACTAGTGTTTGCGAGAGGAATTCTCAATCTCTAAAACTGTGTAGCATGGCAGTATCCATGTACTTCGTTATGTACTTATCTTAGTACAAGCCGATGCCCTTTTTAACTGCCTATGGAAGCAAAATTGTTGGTCGTGTACTCATGTCTTCTTTGAGCAAGCCTTCCATCAGACATTATCACCTCATGTTGGAAGAACATATTTTTAGGCTGAACTAAGGCATGTCGAAATTCTGGGCTATCTTCTATACGCCGCGAAAATAGTGGCTGAGAAGGAAGGTATAGCTGAAGGGTACCGTGTCGTCATAAACAATGGACCTAAAGGATGTAAGCACTCCCATGCCACATGTCTTTTCTACTTACTGCGGTTTGCACATGTTTTCACTTTTCAGTATACATGCTACACATCATCCTTCAACGTATTTTCGGTGTTGATACCCATGCTCATGCATGAGCTCTTTTCCACCGCCATATTTTTCAGTATTTATGCTAATACTGTATCATCGCTCTGTCCACAGGTCAATCAGTCTATCACCTGCACTTGCATGTACTAGGTGGAAGGCAGATGAAATGGCCTGCTGGCTAATTAACCAAGTGGGATGCTTTCTGTACTATTGCCTAAGTTCTCTTGTAGTAAGACAATATGATCGGTTGAAGTAATACCCGCATTGGTGAATGGTGTTTTCTATCCATCTGTAACGTCTTTGTTGTCAATGATACCTTCACAACAGAGCCCGTGAGAATGCTCAAAGAATCTGTTAGTGAGATTGTCTGGTCGTTCTGTAATTACTTGATTCGAGCCTCTAAAATTTACATAATCGTTCGGCCACAATATTTATTTGCAATACGGATCGAGGGTAATAAGCTAGATTCTTCGTGCTGTAATGTAGTTTTGACTTTCTCAAGGCAAAACGATCGATTGAATTGAAAGAACAGAGTTATCGACTTGTCTAATGATGCTTGTTTTAATGTTTTATAAATCTGATTTTGTTGTTCAAACTGGAATAATATAGCTGGAAAACGGGTGGATCACGTTTCATGCAGCTATCTCCAGAATTGAATTCAGAAGATAAACAAACCCACAATCCCTGAGCTGCAATCTCAATACAATCAAGTCACTGTCACTTAATCAAAGTTTAAACAAACCCAATCCTCCACCTGTATTCAGATGATAAGCAAATCAAGAACTGAATTTCAAATGGAGCACAAACAGAATGATCAGGACACTACAAAATTTTCATGTCTGATTTGCAAGAAAAATGTTTCAGCTTATTACATTCCTTGAGACTCCTCTATCCAGAATAATATAATGTGGTAGGAGAGGCGAGATGGCTCATTGTCATGATGGTGAGTTACTGCATAGTTTCTTGAAATCCAGCAGTTAGGGGATTGATCAGTGTTTGCCATCTTCTTCCTCACAAAACTTCTTGTACTTCTCATCATCCATCAGCGAGTTTAACTCACTTGGATCACTTATCTTAACCTTGATGATCCATCCCTTCTCATATGGACTTCCATTTATCTGTGTAAATTGCAGAAGCAAATTGTCAACTGAACATAGCAGTGATTACTCAAAAATTAGTCTAGCAAGGGTAGCAATTGCGACTCACAAATCCTGGTTTTTCACTTAGTTCATCATTTACTTGAATAATCTCTCCAGATACTGGTGCATTGATATCACTGGTTGCTTTCACACTTTCAACCGCACCAAAGTTCGTTCCTTGTGATACCGTGGAACCAACTTCTGGAAGCTCAACATACACAACATCACCCAAATGGTCCTGGAATTGAAACAGGACATATTAAGCCATCACACTATCACAGAAAATTCTATTTTGAGGAAAAATGCTGTAATGCATGTCAATAACACGTTGAAGTTATCAATTCAGCAAGAGACCCAGTAATATAGCATATTGAAGGCTGATAAAATGCTGGTGCAGCTTGCAAATGTATCAAACTGATTACCTGAGCATGGTCTGTGACCCCTATGGTTGCTGAATCACCCTCAACCTTCACCCACTCATGAGTATCAGCATATTTTAGATCTTTAAGGACTGCCAAGCAGGAAAACAAATATGCATTACTTATTAGAGTGATAGGCTGACAGCGAAGCAATGGATATTGTATTCATTTGAAAAGTTTCAGTAAATGCTCCAATCAGTTAGATACGCTAGAGGGATGCAGTAGCAGTACACTGGAAAAATCTAAAAAGATGTTTTGAAGAAACATAAAACCAAGTTGAGAAAACAAATATGGCACAAGGTGCATGACCACCTTCTCTTGGGATCACCTATTTTTATTTCTGAAATAGAAACAACTATAACCACTACATATGGAATAGAAATGTAATCTGCATATATGTTGTGTTGCCTGTGTAATCTAGCAAGATGTAATTTGCAGTCTAGTACCAATTTTTGGAAGTCCTACACTGTAATTCCATAAATCATCTGCATATTTCATCATCTCAAATTCTCAAGAACCAAAAGGGTAATTCACATTTCGGTCATCCAATCGGTGCAGAGTCTTGCCTATGAACTAATGAACACCCCAAGAAGGAACTAGCAACTAGAAAGTCTAGAATGGTGCATCAAGCCATTAAAAACAAATAACCCTAACATTAGACCTAATCCTCCTCCCTGATATAAACGATCGACATGCCTCACAATGAACTATCGGGTCACCGCTATACTTTACATACGAAAGTCTCCTGCAAACGAACTGCGCAAATCTGTGACGCGCGCACACAAGCAGTGACTTTACATACGAAAGTCTCCTGCAAACGAAATGCGCAAATCTGTGACGCGCGCACACAAGCAGTGAAGCAAAAACATCACAAAATTTCAGATTTAACAGCATACTTCCTCCCGAAACCCGATAATTAGGGTAGAAACAGCCGAGTCACCCCGTCCCAACGCGCAGAGCCTTTGATCCCCAATTCCCCATACCACAAACAGTACACAACTACACATATAATACAGGCAAAATACTAAGCAGGAGGGAGGACAAAATGGCAAAGCAGGAGAGGGGGCAGATGCCATACCGGTGGAGAAAGCCCTGGGGAAGGAGGAGATCCGAAGGTAGGAGGCGGTGCGGCAAGCCCAGAGCGCCCTTGAGGCGGCGGCGGCGGCGGCCATGATCGAGCGAGCTGTTCCACCGCCGAGCTCTTCGAGTGGACCAACCCCGCCGCCGCCTTGGAGAGAGAAAGAGAAAATAATGGGCTTTCTCTTAATGGGCTTTTGTTAGTGGGCTGTAGTTTAGGCCCATGTTGAATTGGGCTAAACTGGGTTGGTTACCAGTTTGCCTCTGACAGCTTGAAGAGATATTGGAAAAAGTACACCGAAGGTTCCTCAACTTGTCATCGAGATACAAAATCGTCCCCCAACTACAAAACCAGATATGTGACATCCCTCAACTTACAAAACCGTTTACTCTGGTCCTTCGGTGTTTTGACGCTGGTTTTGTCTGACGTGACGGCTAAGTCAGCGCGGGACCCGTGTGGGCCCCACATGTCAGACTGTCCACGTCAGCTTTCTCTTTCCCTCTTCTCACCCTTCCTCCTCCTCTCTCTCTTCTCTCTTGGCATGGCGTGCATCGGGCCCGCGCCGCTCGCACTCGCCGGCCGAGTCCCGGCCGTGCCGCTCGCCCTCGCCAGCGCCATGTCAACTTTCAGCTGTCGGCGAGTCTGCCGAGATGAGCGGCGGCTGGCCCTCTGCAGCACGGGGCCATCTCTCTACCGCCGGATGCACTCAAGGACAACACCCCCGCTGCCCCTACCGTCGACAAGCTCGGCCGCGCGCCCGTCGGCGGCCGGCGCGGTTGGGCTCCATGCCACGGGAAGCTCGACCACCACCATGGCCCCGGCACATCACCACACGGCTTGCTGCGCTCTGCGGTCGACACCGGCCGCCATGTTATGGGGCATCTCGTACGTCTTGGTGAAGCAGTTGCCCGACGGTGAGGACAAGTCTCCATCTAGCACCACGGTGATTCCATTAATGCTCATTCGCACACGTTGCATCCCCAGCTCCATCCCCTGCAGTCTCTGCATGGCCTATGCCAAGGCGGCAAGGCTGTTGCCGACAAGCTCCTTTGCCGCTTAAGATACCCACCACAACCGTGATGCCGCTCCCGCAGCTCGACGGCCACGACCTCGCGCCGACGTCGTGGTCGGAGGTCAGCAAGGCCCTGGAGGACATCAAGCCTACGCTCAACTCCAACACGACGGAGAACGCCAAGAGCCCGCATGGCAGGCGGTGGAGACGTGGCGCCGAGGTCGTGTCGGCGGCAGGAGGATCCCCCGTCGTCGTGGACGGCGGAGAGGAGGCCGACGCGATGGTGGTGGGAGCACGCGGATAGGAGGCCGGCGCAACGGGCAGCCTTTGGCGGCCGGCTGCTGGTAGGGGGGAGCACAGTGGAGAGGAGGCCAGTGCGACGGGCGGCGGGCGGTGGCCGGCGAGGGAGGAGCGCGGCTGAGAGGAGGGCTGGCGCAACGGGCGGCAGTCGGCGACACAGAGCACGACGACGACTCGGGGTCCCTCCCGTCGTCCCTATCCCAGCCGCCGCTTGCCCTGCTTCCGCTCGGACTGCCCCCGTACTTAGCCGCTCGCCCTGCCGCCGGAGTTGGGCTGAGACGGGGCGCCAGCAGCAGTCGTCACCGCACTCGCCCGCCGCCACCGCCACTGCCACCATGAATTGGCTCAAGCTCGGTTGACCGCCGGCCGCCGTCGCGGCGCCGTCCTCCTCCTCTCCCGCTTCGCCTAGTTGACGCCCGCGCCTTCCCGCCACCCGCGACGCCCGCGCCTCCCCGTCGACGCCCGCGCACGGCCGCGGCACGCCCACGCCGTGGAGCTCCGCTGGGCTGCCGTTGTCGCCGCCGCCGACCGCCGTCGCGGCGCCGTCCTCCTCTCCCGCCTCGCCCCGCCTAGCGGCCGCCCTGCACACAGAGAGAGAGAGAGAGAGAGAGGAGGAACCGAGGAAGACCGACCGGCCTGCACAGAAGAGAAGAGAGGGAGAGATAGATGACTCAGCCTGACATGTGGGGTCCACGTGGGTCCCACGCTGACTCAGCCGCCACGTAGGATAAAATCAGGTCAAAACCACCGAAGGAGCTATTGTGACCGGTTTTAATTAGTTGAGGGACGTCCGGTATCTGGTTTTGCGGTTGGGGGACGATTTTTTAACTCGATGACAAGTTGAGGGACCTTCGGTGTACTTTTTCCAAGAGATATTCTCCACTAGAATATTCTTCTCCTCTGATCCCACGAGGAACGTTCTCTAGTTTCCTTAAAAACCATCCAAACTGTTATGAAAAATTCTAAAGAAATTTGAAAACGCTTATACAATATATTTATACAACTCCACAAAATCTTAGGTCTAAACTCAACTCGTACGTCAAGATAAAAAGACAAATTTAACGTATGAATAGCAATGTACTATTCACATCTAAATTTATCTTTTTTTTCTCAATATGTAGGTTGAATTTGGACATGATTTTTGGTAAAGCGATAGATATTATTATACCCTATATTGCCAAAAAAAAATCATAATTGTTTACTACTATTTGTATAAAATTTAAAAGAAAAGGTACAGGATATAACCCCGAAGGATTAGAATCCACTCCCCTCTCATTTTCGGTTTTTTTAGAATTGGTCCAGAAATTAAGGGTCATCTCTGTACGAAAACGTAAAAATAACTTAAAGTTACATTAAGTGGTTAGGTCGTCATTATCGTCCTAATGAAATTATTGCGTACTCCCTCCGTCCTAAAAAAACAAACCATGGTTTCCGTATCCAACGTTTGACCGTCTGTCTTATTTTAAAAAAATTAAGAAGATAAGTCACGTATAAAATATTAATCATATTTTATCATCTAATA
Organism: Oryza meridionalis; assembly: GCA_000338895.3. Classification (NCBI taxonomy): domain Eukaryota; kingdom Viridiplantae; phylum Streptophyta; class Magnoliopsida; order Poales; family Poaceae; genus Oryza; species Oryza meridionalis. Next base: position 28,088,975 of record CM002529.2, read on the forward strand.
AATATGAAAATATTAATTATAAAAAAATTTCATATAAGACGGACAGTCAAATATTGGTATGGAAACTCAGGTTTGTCTTTTTTTTTTTGACGGGGGAGTCGTCATAACAGCTCATTCCCAATATATATATATGTAGTACATTTTTCGATCTATTCCGGGTACACGATCAACAGTCGCACCTTGATTGACGCTAATTTTAGCCCAAAATACTCCCAACAAGAAAACAAAAAGAAAAAATGAAATTACTACAGCAATCAGCCTCGGGAAGCAGCAAATTTCTCATAGGAATTTCACTGTAAACAACACGTTGAAACCAACGGCGCCGAATGTGCAAAATTATCAGCAGCTGGAGATCGATCGATCGAACTCATCGAAGACGCTGTGCAAGCAAGGACAGTCCACAGAGACGGATACGAGTGCGTACATCACACTGCAGCTAAGCTGAGTAGGGCATCGAGCACGCGCTGAACGGCAGCATCACGAGGGGCGGGTGGGCGCGAGCGCGAGAGACCATACCTAGCTGCAAGCCTTGACGAGTAGTATCGGAGTTGGGGACGACGAACCATAACAGTAGGGATGAAGAGGGTCCCACACGAAAGCCTAGCCCAGTGTTCACTAGACCAGCAACGGGCACGATCATACTTTTGAGCGTGGTAACCTTCCTGGGGACGCTGTCGAGGTGCCCCTTTGCCCTTAGGCAAGAATCTCTATAGGAAAACTTTGTCCAGTTTTTTAGACAGGCGGCAATGTTATTCTATCACGTCGCACCTTCATGAAGGCGTTGTTTTTAGAGTTTCCGTCCTATGGTGTTGTTGTAAGTCTAGCAGTGTCCGGTCTCAAATAGCATTAGTCGTTTCGATGCACCGGAAGATAGCTTAATCATTCTTTAGGCCCCTTCAAAGGAAATTCATAGGAATTTTAGAGGATTTTATTCCTATAGAAATTTTTCCTACAAAGCCTTTTGAATCAAAGGAATGAACCCTATGGAATCCTATGAAATTCCTATGAAATGCCTCTTCCCGTACAAGTTTTGGAGGAAGAGATAGAACCTCGTAGAAGAAATCCTTTTAAGTCTTTATCTCTCCTCAAATTCCTGTGTTTTTCATGTGGTTCAATCAAACGGTCATTCCTATGTTTTTACTGTGTTTTGTAATCCTCTGTTTTACACTTACATTTCTATCAGAATCCTATGTTTTTTCTATTCCTCCGTTTCTTCATTCCTATAATTTAAAGGGGCCCTTAAGCACCAATAATACTACTTCAGAATAACAATCAGTAGTGTACTGGTGTGTTTGTTTTGTTGCTCCCTTTCTTCAAAGATTACGACAGATTACCAGTATTATATTGAGAAGAAAGAGGAAATGCCTTCATTTAGTGGAATCAAGATCAAACCGGACCCAATTAATTAATTAATTACTCCCCCTCCATTACAGAATATAAAAATTTTAAAGTTGGACACGGTTATTAAGAAAATAGTTAGAAGTGAATGGTGTAGGGTTGTGATTGGATAAGTAGTGGAGGTAGGTGAGAAAAATGAATGATGGATGGTTGTAATTAGTTAGAAGAGAATGTTGGTAGAGAAGTTATATTTTAGAATAAATTCTAAGAGCTAAAAGTTGTTATATTTTGGGACGAAGGGAGTACTAATATGAAATCGGACTAATAAAACTACAAAATGTAACAAACACACTACCTCACCTACAGCTAACCACCGCAAACTGAACTAGCAAGCTGGAAGTACTCTGCAAAATTTGCTACCTATCGACCTCGTCACCTCCGCTGTTTGTTTGCAGTCATTCGCAGCGGCAGCGATGGATGTTGCGGCCGCCGCGGGCGTCGTTGGTGGGTTCTTGCAGGTCGTCTTCGACAAGTACTACGGCTCCAAGCTCGAGCAGTGGGCTGCTCGCTCGGGCCTGCACGGCGACTTCCTCAGCTTCAAGAACCAGCTCCACATGGTCCGTGCCATGCTCGAGGCAGGCGGCGGCGGCAACGCCCCCCACAACGACTCCCTGCGCAGCCTCATCGTGGAGCTCAAATCCGCTGCCTACGCCGCCGACAACGTGCTCAACGAGATGGAGTACTACCGCCTCAAGGAGCTCGTCGAGGACACCAGTGGCCGCGACGGCGGCGCACCGTCGTCGTCGGCTCGCCAGGTGGTCGGCCGCATACTGGTGCCTGCGCCTCTCCTGTCCAATCCATTCAAGCGAGCCAGGACGGCCGCCGACGAAGCCTTGCAAGGGCAGGGCGCTGACACGGACACCCCCAACTTCGATCAGGATGCAATGTCCTCCAAGATCAAATCGATATCCTGCTGCCTCGAGCAGATTGCTGGCATGGTGCGGAGGATCATCGAGCTCGACAAGTTGGTGTCGATGGCGAGCTTAGGGCATGTACAACCAGAGGTGGTGGTAAGTCTGCGGCAGACAAGCTCCTTTCCCACTGAAACTAAGTTGTTTGGGAGAGATGAGTCTACCAACAACATCATAAACCTTATGCTTAGAACAGATATGGAGTCTAGGTACAATAACTTATGTTCTTCCCATTGTTGGCATTGGGAGTTGGTAAGACTGCTCTTGCCCAGTCTGTCTACAATCATCAAAGAGTAGTTGATTCATTTCAAGTGAGACCCTGGGCATGCGTTTCTGATACTCTTGATGTGCGCAGAGTTATAGCAGATTTGATAGATTCGATCGATGGGGGCCAAGAAACTCCCAAGTTTCATAGAGTGCCTAGTCTTGATGCAACTCAGAGAACTCTACTGAGGAAAATTGAAGGGAAGAGGTTCTTGATTGTCCTTGATGATGTGTGGGTCAGCAGCCACTGGGAGAAGCTTTGTGGTCCCTTCTCCGCGGGGATGTCTGGAAGCATGGTTTTAGTTACAACGCGACAGAGAAAAATCGCCAAGGCCGTGGGCACATTTGACAGTTTGACACTGCACGGTTTACATGATAATGAATTTTGGGCTTTCTTCCTACAGTGCACAAACATCACAGAGGACCACAGCTTGGCTCGAATAGGCAGGAAAATAGCTCTCAAGTTGTATGGCAACCCCTTGGCTGCCAAGACCATGGGGAGATTCGGAAAACCACGAGGAGGAGCATTGGTGCAAGTTTCTGAATAGAAACATATGGGAACTAAAACAAGAGCCTGACGACGTTATGCCGGTTTTGCTGTTGAGTTATCAGCATCTCCCTCTAAGCTTGCAGCGATGTTTCACCTATTGTACCATATTTCCAAGAGGCTATAAGTTCACTGAGCAAGAGCTTATATTTGCTTGGATGGCACAAGGCCTTGTTCCAACACCTGGAGAGGATCAGACATTGGAAGATGTAGGAAAGGAGTACCTTAACGAGTTACTCAGTTGCTCATTCTTCCATATAATCGAGAGTGGCCACTACATGATACCTGGGTTGTTACATGATCTTGCTCAACTTGTTGCAGAAGGGGAATTCCAGGCAACTAATGGTAAATTCCCTATCTCAGTTGAGGCTTGTCACTTGTATATCTCTTATTCTGATCATGCTCGTGATATGGGCTTATGTCATCCACTCGATTGTTCTGGTATTCAGATGAAACGCCGCATCCAAAAGAACTCATGGGCTGGCTTGCTGCATCTAAAAAATTTGCGGACTATAATGTTCTCTGCCTCTTCATCAATTTGGTCTCCAGGTTCTGAGGTAGTCTTTGTCCAGAGCAATTGGCCTAGTACTATCAGACTGTTGTCTCTGCCCTGCACTTTCCGAAAAGAGCAACTTGCAGCAGTTAGTAGCTTCATACATTTGCGTTACCTAGACCTCAGATGGTCACGCCTTGAAGAATTGCCTGAAGCCGTATGCAAGCTTTACCTACTACAAGTTTTGAACATAAAGCACTGTCCATGCCTTCTTCATTTACCTCCAAGGATAGCCAACTTATTAAACTTTGAGCATCTGATTGCTGATGAAGGAAAACATTTACTCACAGGAGTTCCATGTGTTGGCAATATGACTTCCTTGCTTCTGTTGGATAAGTTCTGTGTTAGGAAAACCAGGGGCTTTGACATTGGACAACTGAAAAGGTTGAGGAACCTAAGAGGTTTGTTGAAAGTTCAGAATCTCAAGAATGTTGATGGCAATGAAGAAGCAGCAAAGGCTAGATTGAGTGACAAAAGGCACCTAACTGAGCTGTGGCTGTCATGGAGTGCCGGTTCTTGTGTACAAGAGCCTTCAGAACAATACCACGTCCTGGAAGGTCTTGCACCACATTCAAATGTAAGTTGTCTCCATATTACAGGCTATAGGGGCAGTACTACCCCATCATGGCTTGCTAGTAATCTCAGCCTTAGCTCACTAGAATATCTTTATCTAGATTATTGTTCTGAATTGGAAATTCTTCCTCCACTGGGACTCCTCCCTCACCTTAGGAAGCTGCATATAGTCAATATGCACGCGCTAAGAAGAATTGGCTCTGAGTTCTATAGCAGTGGTCAGGTGGTGGGGTTTCCATGTTTGGAAGGGCTATTTATCGAAACAATGCCAGAATTGGAAGACTGGAATGTAGATGACTCCAATGTTTTCCCTAGCCTGACCAGTTTGACTGTAGAAGATTGTCCCAAGCTGAGTAGAATTCCTAGTTTTCTATGGAGTAGAGAAAACAAGTATTGGTTCCCAAAACTTGGTAAAATCAACATCAAATACTGTCCTGAATTGGTGCTGTCAGAAGCCCTCCTTATTCCACGCTTGCCTTGGCTCCTTGATATAGACATTCAAATTTGGGGACAAACAGTGATAAATTTGCGTGGTGGCTGTCTTGAGGTTTCTGAAATCAATGCTAATACTAGCTCAGGCCCAATAAATGCTGTTCTACAATTGCATTGGCTAAAACATGTGTCTAGTTTTCATATTTGGGCACAGGACAGTCTTTCTGTACACCCCTGCAAGCAAAAGACAGAACCATCAGCATGTAATTCTGAACACATGGTAAATTCTCTACAAACATCAGCAGAGAAAGTTGAAGTCACAGGGTATGGTATTACTGATGAATTATTGTCAGCAATTTTGGAGAATGAAATCTGTCCTTCAAGTTTATCTATATCAGATTGTCCACAAATAACATCTCTTGATCTTAGTCCCCTAAGATCATTAAAATCTCTGGTAATACACAATTGTGTATCACTAAGAAAACTCTTTGACCGACAATATTTCACTGCTCTTAGGGATTTGGAAGTGACCAATGCATCAAGTTTTGCTGAAGCATGGAGTGAACTGTTAGGATCCAGATATGCAGAGTGGGGTCAAGTTACTACCTCACTGGAATCTCTTACAGTTGACAGCACCTTATTCCTCAACTCCCCTTTGTGTGCAGTGCTCACTTCTCTGAAGAAGCTAACAATTCATTCGGATTTCAGGGTCACTTCCCTCTCAAGGCAACAGGTGCAGGCACTTCTACTCTTAACCTCTCTGCAAGATCTTGGGTTTATACAATGCTGCAATCTACATTCTCTTCCCAGTGAACTGCACAAAATATACACTCTCAAGCAGCTCGAGATTGATTCATGCCCATGTGTTGAGTCATTGCCAAATAATGGGCTGCCGGAAAAGCTTGAAAAATTGATCATCAGAGGCTGCAACAGAAGATTGTATACAGGTGCATCAATGATGGGTTCAACTAGCACCAAAGTGCAGCTAGTAGATAGATGATATAATAGATTTAGGTTCATATTAGTCGGCGACCACGAATATAAATAGCTCGTGCAAGTGCACAGTAATCAAGTAGTCTACGTAGTCGCTTTTGGATGTCAGGCTATGCAATGGTATTAATCAAAAGATTTATTCACCTATTTTTATTTCTGAAAACTGTTATAGATACAACCGTTTCGTATGGAACAAAAAGGCAACCCACACAGATGTTTTCATCTGACTTGATAATTCCTCTTAACAATCTAATTACCATGACATGCATCCTCCATACATTCTTAGATCTCGATACCAGATTCCTCCAAATAATAGCTTTACTTTTTGTTCTGATTTGCACACAAAAGTCTCCTCCAAACGAACTGCACAAATCTTGACGCGCACACAGGCAATGCAGCAAACTCATCACAGAAATTCAGATTGACAGCATGCTTCCTTCCGAAACCCGATACTTAGAGCAGAAACAGCCGAGTCACCCCGTTCCAACGCGCAGAACCTTTGATCCCCAATTCCCCATAGGCCATACCACAACTACCCAACTCGGCAACTACACGAGATACAGGAAGGGATAAAATGGCGAGACGGGAGAGGGGGCGGATGCCATACCGGTGGAGAAAGCCCTGGGGAAGGAGGAAATCCGGGAGGTAGGAGGCGGCGCGGCAAGCCCGGCGGCGGCGGCCATGATCGAGCTTCGAGCTAATTCCACCGCTGAGCTCTGCGAATGGACCAACCCCGCGGCTCCGAGTCCTTGAAGAGAGAGAAGGAATAGGTTCACTTGAGGTCCCTTTAACTTGCCAACGAATCCGATTTTCATCCTTCAACCAAAAAACCAAATACAACGGGTCCCTCAACTATCAAAATCGGTGCAAAGCAAATCCCTCAACGATTTTGATGGTAGTTTTGCTGATGTGGCGCCTACGCGGCCGGTTTGACTTAGTACTTGTCATACGTGGCGGTAATGTGGCACGGGAAGCAAAATATAAAAATAAAAAATAAAAACAAAAATGTGGGGCCCACATATCAGTCAGATAAAAGGAAAAAAACAGTGGGACCCACCATCCTCTCTGTACACGGACGACGGGAGAGGAGCGGCCGACGCGTCCTTCTCTCTCCCTCCCGGCCATCCTTCCTCACTGGCGAGCGCGCACGGAGATGGAAAAAGGCGGCGGATCCATTGGTAGCTGCCCGCCGTTGGTGTTCAGTTTGGATCCATCAATAACCAGCCCGATTCCTCGCACCCACGCAAGATCCAAAACGGAAACTCAGACGGTGCGCAGATCCAAACCGAATACCAACGGCGGAGGAAGAGGCGCGCAGTGAAAGAGAGAGACCAGCGGATCTGCCGCGCTCGCCATGCGAGAAAAAGACGGCGCGCAACGGTGAACTCCGATCAAATCCCAATCAATAGCCGGCCCGATTCCTTGCACCCACGCAAGATCCAAAATGAAAACTCAGATGGCGCGCGGATCCAAACCGAACACTATTAGATTTAATTGGGTAATTGATCCATTTAAATCAAATAAATTCCAAGGCTCATTATGCTAGGAATTCATGTGTATTCATTTTCTTATGGGATATCAATAGGATGAAGAGTTTATGAGAATTAATCCATTTGACTAGGGAATTGGTAACTTATATCAATTACTTCTAATTGATGGATGGTTGATGGTTGTGTAGTGGAGGATGGTTCATGGCTAGTTGATATTAGTTGTTCTATTCCTCTTCCTATTCCATTGGTAACCTACATCAATTACTCCTCATTAATGGTTGGTTGACGGTTGTGTAGTGGAGGATGGTTGATGGCTAATTGATGAGAATTAGTTATTCCATGACTCTTACCCTTCATCTTCCATTCCTTTTATAAAATGAGAATGGATTTGATCTCCCTAAGAAGAAGTGAGACACACTTTCATCCATTTCCAAGGCTGTTGCTGCCACGGTAATCCCATCCCGAGGAGTGTGTGCACACGTGTTGGGAGAGTAGGCCTCCGAAACCATGCAAACCATGCACTGCTACGACGTTTGCACGGACGGGCGGGTGATCAGGTTTTTGGGGAGCGCAAGGCGCGACTACTCATTGTTCATCAATGTCTACTTCGTCTTCACCAACATGTCGAACACTGGAGACAACGGCAACACTGGAGACAAGGAGAAGGAGGCTCCCGACAACACCAACGGAGGCAATACTGCCTCAAACTCTAGCGGAGGACCATTCTTGGGTATAACCTTCTTACATTATTTCAATTAGAAGTTTTACTGTTAATGTTCATCGCAATGTCAACATTGCGTTATTATGTGATTGTTGATGCTTATTCTACGTTAAGCATGCTCATGTTGATTACATTCACCTCTATCACTGGATCAAATCCTATTGTAAATATCATGTTTAACACCAACGGCGGGCAACAACCAGTGGATCCGTTGCCTTTTCCCCTCTCCGTGCGCGCTCGCCGACGAGGAAGGATGGCCGGGAGGGAGAGAGAAGGACGCGCCGGTCGCTCCTCTCCCGTCGCCGTGGATAGAGAGGATGGTGGGTCCCACTATTTTTTCCTTTTGTCTGACTGACATGTGAGCCCCACATTGTTGTTTTTATTTTTTATTTTTATATTTTGCTTCTAGTGCTACATCACCGTCACGTAGGACGAGGACCAAGTCAATCGGCCACGTAGGCGCCACATCAGCCAAAACCACCATCAAAACCGCTGAGGGATCTGCTTTGCACCGGTTTTGATAGTTGAGGGACCCGTTGTATCTGGTCTTCCGGTTGAAGGACGAAAATAGGATTCGTTGACAAGTTAAGGGACCTCAGGTAAACTTATTCCAAGAGAGAAAGAGGGAGAATAATGGGCTTTCTATTAATGGGCTTTTGTTAATGGGCAGTATTTCAGGCCCATGTTGAATTGGGCTTAACTGGGTAGGTTACCAGTTTGCCACTGACAGCTTGAAGAGATATTCTCCCCCCTCTCTCTCTTTACGAAAATGCTAATGGCGATCGATTGCCCCTAGCGATCACCCTCCTCCTCTACGTGGTTTTTTTTTAGCACTGTATTACTTTTCTATTTTAGTAAATTTATACACCTAAAGTTTATACACCTCAAGTTTACATATCTAAAGTTTATACACCTAAAGTTTAGAGACCCAAAGTTTATAAGTCAAAAGTTTATATATCCGACTCAAATTTGAATTTAAATTCAAATATTTTTTATATATAGTATTTCTATACATCTAAAGTTTATACACATAAAGTTTATAGACCCAAAGTATATAAGTCAAAAGTTTATATACCCGATTCAAATTTGAATTTAAATTCAAATATTCTTTATATATATATAGTATTTCTATACATAAATTTTTCTAATTTTTTTTTATTTTTTTTAAAAAATTATGGTGCAGTAGGAAGAGAAAAAGGAGAGAAGAAAGGGGGGAGAGGAGCCTATAGGGGGATTGGGGTGATCGCCGGCCATTAGCAACGCCCCTCTCTTTTCCCTTTTTTTTAGAATTGGTCGAGAAATTAAAGGTCATTTCGGTTAGAAAACGTAAAATATCTGAAAGTTTCATTAAGTGGTTAGGTCGTCATTATCGTCCTAATGAAATTATTGCGTACTGGAACCCAATGTGATTAGTCAATAACAGCTCATTCCCACTATCTATATATGTAGTACATTTTTCGATCTATTCCAGGTACAAGATCAACAGTTCGCACCTTGATTGACGCTAATTTTAGCCCAAAATACTCCCACCAACAAAACAAAAAAAAAAAAGAAGAAGAAATTACTACAGCAATCAGCCTCGAGAAGCAGCAAATTTCCCATAGGAATTTCACTGTAAACAGCACGTTGAAACCAACGGCGCCGAATGCGCAAAATTATCAGCAGCTGGAGATCGATCGATCGAACTCATCTAAGGCGCTGTGCAAGCAAGGACAGTCCACAGAGACGGATACGAGTGCGTACATCACACTGCAGCTAAGCTGAATGCATCGAGCACGCGCTGAACGGCAGCATCACGAGGGGTGGGTGGGCGAGAGCGCGAGGGACCATACCTAGCTGCAAGTCTTGATGAGTCGACCTCCATCCATGCATGGCGCTCGCAAGATTTTGTCTCACTGCCCTACCGAAATTGCCACTGATGATATACATATAGATGGATGGATTGACACAATGCCAGAAGTATCGTTTGAGCATGCATTTTTCTTTGGTCAGAAGATATTAGTTCTTGCTGGTGTGAGAGGTTGAAGCTGCCAGCATGATCTGGTCCATGAGTTGCACTGCTGAATATATTGAATTCAGCCAGGAGCTGCTACTGCAGTTCTGATCTCGATCTGCATTCGTTGTTCTGAGCTATGTATGGATTTGATCGGTTTGAAGGCATCCATGTCTTTAATTTCATCGATCAGATCATGTTGCAGCTTCACTCTCTCACTACCAGCAAAACCATCTCATCGGGGCTCCAGTCTTCGATCACAGGTTCGTTGTCTTAAGGTAGGTTGCTGATCGATGTTATCTTGTTTTGTCATGCAATTTGTTTCTGATCCATCGAGCTGTTGATCTGTAGTTCTTTTTTGACTGTGATTTCTCAGCAGGTCATCACTATAAGCTGACAAGCTATATGATGCAACCTTTTCCCGAACTTCTATGGACTATGGAGAAAGGAGGTCAGTGTTCTTTGTTCCTGTAACGATTAAACTATTAGCCATATACTTCTCATTTTCTCTTGAACATGGTTTTCTTCTTTGTGTACTTGATGATTTGATACAGTACGATATATTGCTATCTAATCTCACAACTGTTGATACATTCTCAGTTGGAACTCTGAGCAATTTTGTCCCCCATTTCCTCCTCGGACACATTTACTACACTGCTATATACATTTTCACAAAAAAACAATGCTCCAGGGACATTGTTAGTTCATCTGAACTTGCTTCTGCAGTTCTACATCTGTACTGTTAAGTGTTTCAGGCAACATCACGACAGGAGCCATAAATCCTTTCAGCTACATCTAGGGAGCGCAACTGCTGTCCTCGACACTGTGACAATATTCTACAGAGAATGTGATTTTCAGAAAAGAAAAAAAATATGCAAAGCATTGGCCATTGGCCGCTTGAAATGGTTTTTGTTTTTTAGAGAAAGCATTGGCCATATGCATGTGCTCCTACACGATTTTAGAGACTCCATAATCACAATGTGTGCTTCTCATGTTCATCTTCCGGAAAGCATCCTCTTTCCCCAAAATAATAGCTAATAATAAAATGACTCATATCACATTGGATTAAGCATTGCTATATTTCCTGTGAATTTTAATTATTGAGAGGACATATCAAATACTGTATGACATATGTAAGAGGTGTCATATCTGAAGCCCTGAAACATGTGGTGTGAGCAGCTTTGAAGTGCAATAGTACGTAGGAGTACCACAATTTTTGTTCCTTTTTATCAACCAAAACTTAATAGCAGTAGTACAGTCTAAGCATGAAGAGATGTCGGTGAACACATGGGCATGTAGCCTGGGGGACACGACCATAATATCGTCACAGGTTAGCGTAACACATCTACATGTGCAAATGTGATCCTTGCCTCCGAAAGGCCATGCAGCGTCCATGCTGCATTAACTCTGACAACATATGATAAGATTCTTCTATTTGTGATTAACAGCGACATAGATCGTGCCAGGTTTCGGTCCAGTATCTTGCACATTGGAAAAGCCTACTGCAGAAAACTAATGGCAGAAAAGGTCTTGAGAAACAGCTAGCCATCCTCACGTTCCATGACATCTAATTGCAACGAATTCATCATTAAGTTCTATTCACAAAGTTAGCTTTGGATGATACATAGAATCTGAAAGCAACATACTAACGCCCAAAACCAAACTGGCAGCCCAGAAGATTCCCCTGAGAAGGCTTAAAACGGTATGCACAGTGGCATTTGTCTCCATACGCAACATGTACAGGTCTCATTCATAACAGCAAGAGCGATATTATAGCTTAGTGTAAACTGCTGCAACTAGAATATGGCAAAATATAGTACACCATTATAGTTTGTTTGTGCCGGGCATTTCTCTCATGCCGAGGACGCCAAAAGCTTATTGTTATTCACTGCTCATCTAGCAAAACCTGAAGCGAAGCCTATTTCAAGTTCAAAGGTAGCAGACGACTGACTTTGCATTCTTACAAACTTACACCAAGGTCCGAACAAGAAGACCGCAAAAGGCTAGGGAAATTGCGTCATATGCTTGCCACCAGTCTTATGCGTCATTAAGAGCAAGGACTCCTGGGAGGGTCTTGCCTTCCAACAGTTCCAAGCTCGCGCCACCTCCCGTTGAAATGTGGCTCATCTTGTCCGCCAACCCGGCCTTCTCGACAGCAGCAACAGAATCGCCACCTCCAATGATCGTTGTAACACCTTTGGCGGTGATATCAGCCAATTTCTTGGCAATTGCCTGAATTGATTAAGAACACATTTAGCTTCAAACACAAAAACCTGTGCTGATAAATCTGTTCAAAAACAGTACTCACATCAGTGCCAGCAGCGAATTTCTCAAACTCGAACACTCCCATAGGCCCATTCCAGATGACAGTCTTGGTAGTATCCAAAGTTTCACTGAAAGTCTTGATGGAGTCTGGGCCAATATCAAGGCCCATCCAACCATCAGGGATAGCAGATGCTGGAACAGTCTGCATATGGTTTCATATTGTCAGTTCTACAGGATAACTGCAGAATTGTAGTCGCAAGTACTCTCTGATATTGTTTGTTTGCTGAATCCATTTACCAGGCAACTGGCCATACAGAAGGCGAATGCTGAATGCAGATATTTGGCATATGGCGCAGTGAATTTAAGCCATGATTTATGAATGACTACTTCAAAAGAACATTGCCATGGCAGCAAGTTCACATTTACAATGTTGTGCTACTGAAAAACCATTTTCATATATTCAACTATGATTGTATGATGCAGTGAAATGAAATTCTTATGCAGTGCCATTCACGATGTAATGAACAAACCTTGCTCTCTGCATCCGCAGCAAACTTATCAGCTACTACAATATCAGTTGGAAGCAATAGGGAGACTCCCTTTGACTTGGCTTTTTCAATAAGCGAGGTAGCCAATTCGAGCTTGTCTTCCTCCACAAGAGATTTTCCAACAGCGTATCCCTGAGCCTTGTAAAATGTATAGATCATACCACCACCCAGTATGAGGATGTCAACCTTTGCCAAAAGACTCTCAATCACCCCAATCTTTGTTGACACCTTGGATCCACCAACAATGGCAGCAAATGGTTTTTTGGGGTTGGCAACAGCTCCAACAAGATAGTCAAGTTCCTAGATTGGTGAGGACAGTTAGTACAAAATTTTAAAAGGATTACATATTTCAAAAAATCTCAAGGAAAAACAGCTTGAATTCATTGCGGATACAATTTAAAAGACAATATGCAATTTGGCAAAAAGAATGTAGTTGATTTCAACATGTCTTGCAACTTGTCACTCAAGTACTGCTGCAAGCCATCTGCTGCTTGCAACTTGAAGGAGTTTCATTGTTCTAAATGGAGTATATCAGTAAGTAAACACCAAACGAAATTATGTTCACCAAACAGTTATGTCAAAACAGTTCAGATGGTGAAAATCTTGAGCAATGCACAAAGTAAGGAAACTTGTGAAATACCTTCTGCATGAGGAAACCAGCAACAGAAGGTCTCAAATACTTCGTAACTCCCTCTGTTGAAGCATGAGCTCTGTGTGCTGTGCCAAAGGCATCATTTACATAAAGGTCAGCAACAGATGCCAGCTTATTGGCGAATTCAGGGTCATTTTTCTCTTCCTCCTTGTAGAACCGAACATTTTCTAGAAGCAGAACACCACCATCTGGTAAAGTGGCAGCCAATTTCTGGACTTCCTCACCGATGCAATCATTGGCCATCACAACCTACGACAAGGACATCATCAAAACATGGAAATATAAGATGGTCTACCAGTTTGTAGTAAGCAGAATTGCAGAATAATAAATATGATTTATCCTTTTATAGCATACATCAACACCAAGAAGCTCAGACAAGCGCGGAACAAGAGGCTTCAAGCTGTACTTCGGGGTTACACCTTTTGGGCGACCCTGAAAAGACAAAATTGATTGCATTACAACAGAGGACAAGAGAAAACAAAAAGGGGGGCGAAAGAACATTATCCCAAGCATAGAAACACGGTTAGCTGCTGCCCTTTTTTGAACATACAATTTCAGTTTCATTTGCCATTTTAACATAACCCAATTATATGGCATGGGGATTTTTGAGGACTACTGCACTTTAAACATGTGGCTCTTTCTATAACCAAAATGTTACAGAGGTGGATTTTGCATTTGACTTACACAACATAGGAGAACCAAAGTTTAAAGAAACCGTGGTGCATTACAGTGATTTTGTAAAAGGGAATTGTGCCTCTTGCAAGCAAGTGTTGGGCATTGATGGAAACCATTAATAGGTATTTGTATCAAAATTAGATATACATAATAACAACACAACTAAGTAACAAATGCCACATTCTGGTAGTAAAATCGCACGATAAATAAAAGATCACTCGAAACATTACTCTGTGAAATCATCGCTCACTGTAATCAGTCTAAAAATACAGTATTAAATTTATATTGGCACCTTAACCTCCTATCGTAACCATGAATCTGCACATAGTTACCACTTAAAATTCACTGTGAACCTATCACCCTTTGATGAATCATAAAATCGATACTGTTTATATAGCATGTCACATCATCCAAAACGGACCACCAATCTCACATACCACACAACCTCATGCTCAAACACATTATAGCAACGTAGTAATCCTCACCAGATGGCTGGCCAGGATGACCTTGGCGCCCTTCCCCATCAAGAACTTGATGGTGGGAACCGACGCGCGGATGCGGGTGTCGTCGGTGATCTTCTGGCTGTCATCCAGCGGCACGTTCAGATCGGCGCGGAGGAACACCTTCTTCCCCTTCAGATCCGACTCCGTCAGGGTGCCCACGCTCCTCTTGCTCGCCATTTCTCTCTCGCGTCACTACACGCTGCACCAAATCCGACCCCAAAAATCTCAAAAATTCGCACGACGGCCTTGCAATCCATAAATCGGAGCGATCAGGGGAGATGAGGTAAGATTTACCTGCCAAAGAAAGGATCGAAATCGGTGGCAAAGTTCGTCGCCGCAGATTGGGGTAAAGGAGAGTTTGGATACGAGGAAGGCACGGGAAGGTGCTGGGCTTTTCTTTATATCGTCGTTGCCTGCAGTTGTGCCACCTGTCAGGCTCCTTGATACGTGTGCCAGTGGCATGTGGAGCCAGACGAAATGTGGGTCCCACTGCACGTCAAAGGTTTTGGACCTTTCGGGGTTTACGCTTTCGGCGCCGTGGGTTTTGGATGAAAGGATTTGTTCTGGTATGGACGAGTGGACGGCTCAGATTGTACTGGAGTTTTGAACAATTTTTTCATTAACGACCGATATGAGACGGTGCCTAGAGCAGAAAAAAAATTATGAGGCTAACATCATGTAAAATATTAATCAGGAAAGAAAAGAAAAACAACCACCTGAGCAGCATCTATACAAAACCTAGAAGCATCACTAGACTGACTAACAAAGAAGCTACCTATAACATACTCTTTTTATAACAAATTATACTCCTTTTATAACAGATTGATGGCTTTGGGCATGCCTTTCTAGTAACCGTTAAAACAAATTATCCACTAGAGTAAGATATAAACGTGTTTAATTCGTAGTAGCACTTTAGTTAAGTAAGTTTGACTAACCTATACTCCATTACTTTAATATTTGACTTGCCATCTTAAAGTATTTTAAGTAAGCCACTTAGCCACAATATTTAGCTAGAAGTCTCTACTTATTATAGATGCACTTTTCTGTCAAAAATTGCTGGCATATGGTCAATGATTTCTTAGGTTCAAAAATTGCAAGGCTAGCACCATGTAAAACATTAACCAGGAAAGAAAAAAACAACCACCACCACACCAAGCCCGATAGCGCCTATACAAAACCTAAGAGAAAACTAACACCAGACCGGTCACCGCTGGACCATCAAAGAAGATATCTTATATGTTGTGAACTATATAATCAATGGTGGATTTTATACGTTGATGCACTTTTCATCTATAGTTGCTATGACACAAGTGGATCCCACCTTTAGACTCCTGAGAAATTATACATTGGACATGCTCTCACTACATCAAGCATCCTAGTGATTTTCATATCCTGAGAAATTATCCTACAATTGTTTGCTTTGTCTGATCTATTCCCTATCTCCCTCCTTTTCATATCGTGTTTTTTCTAAAAGTCAACTTCTTTTAGTTTGACTAAACTTATAGAAAAAACTAATGAGACGTAAATAGCAGTATGAATTAAAAAAATTCAAAATGTTTTTTCAATATGAAACGGAGTATGCATTGTGAGTCCGCGACCCTAATAAACAATATGAAAGGGAGTACGCATTGCGAGTCTGCGACCCTAATCAATAACCTGAGGAAAGGTCAAATATATATAAAGTTTTCGCATAAAATACACCGTTTAACGGTTTGAAAAACATGCCAACGGAAAACGAGAAAAAATATATATCTTTATAAAGTTAGAACGGGCCAAAGTAAAAATGATTTGAAATGCGAGAAAGATAAATATTTTTTTTTAAAAAAAGTTAAATGCTAGAACGATAAATAAATTAAAACTGATGGAGTATTGTAATTGGGAAAATTCACTATTTTCTTCTACAAATCTCGAGCTCGCAATACTCAACTCTATGTAGGAACGTTGTTATATCCCGTACATGTTACAGAGCAGTTAATTTGTACCTCAGAAAAACAGCCACCAGAAGGTCATTCAGAGCAGAGGGGCAGCTATCCATGAGAAGCTTGTAACCCTCCGTTGCAGCGACCGCGTGGAAATTCTCCTGAGAAGCCAAGATGAACTCGATGCACCTAGCCTTGAGCTTGGTGCATCCATGGCGCTCCGCCAGAGCCAACGCCATCGCGGCGGTGTCCACGCTAATGCCAGCGTGCACCTTCTCCGCGCAGATCAGCTTCAGCCTCTCCACGCCGTACCGATCCGCGGCTTCGAGAAGACCATACGCCATTGTTTCAGCCTTGACGTCGTCATCTTGCTCCGGCAAAGTGTCGGTGTAGATGAAGTGGAGCAGGGCCCTGAAGACCGCTGCCTCCATGTCCTTGATCTCGATGCTCTGCGAGTCTTTCTCCTTCATGTCGCCGAACAGCTCGGCCATGAACACCGGCGACCTCGCGGCGAGCACGCACCTGTGCGCCGCGACAGGCTCGCCGGAGACGAGGAACGTGATGTCGGCGCCATTCTTGCTCGTCAGCATCTCGCCGAGGTGCTTCTGCAGGTCGGAGAGAGGCGCCGGAACGCTAGTCGGCGGCGGCGCCGCCGACGTCCCGTTCACTGGTGCTTCGAGCAGAACGGTGATCGCGCACTCGATCAGCAAGGAGTCGTCTGGTTGGACGAATCCGTGATCAGACGCATAGCTCCTCGACGCCAAGAACATATCCTTTGGTTGGCCATTGGAGAAGATGGATGTCACTATCACCTCCTTGAAAGAGCTGGATGCGGACGGGGCGGTTTGATTGATCTGATGATCATCGACAACGACAAGGCGGCATCTGAACGTCGCCGACACGGTGCGCTCGCCGTCGCTCGACAAGGTGAAGCGTAGCTTTATGTAGGGGCCGGAGTTGCGGGAGCTGGTGCCGTGGTAGTAAGCGGCCGGGAAGACCTCGATCAGCCAGTCGTATCCACCCACGGCGATCGTACACGACGTGACCAAACTTTGCCTGTTCGCGGTCGCCGAGTACCCGTTGATCCTGAGCAGCTGCACGCGCCGCGCCGCCTGCGTGAGGTTGATGGCGGCGTTCTCCATGGCGGCGAGAGCGCGCGGCGGCCGCGGTCCGGTTAGCAGTAAGCCGCCGTACGTCTCGGTCAACTACCGCGGCTATATATCCCTTCGTGGTTATTTGTGCTGGATGCAGACTCAAATTGAAACGTTTTATCACAAGATATACAAAGAGACGGAACTGTATATACGGGAAACTATTTTAATCTCTTGAGGGGATGTCCCCTCATTGTTTGCATGTAACTTAAATGGTTATGAAAAAGATTGAAAAAATTTGAGAAGATGTATTAACATGTGATATATCACTCCACAAACATGCAAGTTCAAATTCAACTTCTACATCTCACAATGAAAAAAACAAATTTGACTGTGAATATACGTTAACTAGTTGTAGTTTAATTTGTTTTTTTTCGTTGCGAGATGTAGAAGTTGAATTTGAATTTGCATGTTTGTGGAGTGATATATCACATGTTAATACATCTTCTCAATTTTTTTTCAAATTTTTTCATAACCATTTGAGTGCCATGCAAATAACGAGAGGACATTAGGGATCAAAATCCATTCCCATGTATATACATATTGTTGCAAGAGTCTGTCTTAGCACCCATAAACAATTAACGAGTATATAGACGTATAGTTCTCAAAAGCAAACCAGAAATACACCAAATGTTTCGCCAACGAGGTAACCGGTTTTCTAACAAGTGGTATCAGAGCTTACAGGAGATCCATGGTAGCGTGCGAGGGAGGTGCTCCATGCGGTGACGACTACATGGGATGTCCAGGGATGCACATGAATGCAAGGTGGAGCATGGCGGCGATCAATTAACGGAATTTGATCGGTGGAATTGAACACTATGGGCGGGGTGGCCTAGGTTTTTCGATGAGCTGTGTTCGATAGTGATACAGCTAGGTGTAGCGCTCAGGTCTGTGAAGGCGGCATGGTGATTTGTTGGCTTCGGCTCATGGCTAGATTGATGGGTGGTCAATCGGAGGTCGGAGCACATTTGTATGCAACAAACTCTGAAAGGCAAGAACATGGTTTGGTGTGGTTGTCGTGTAGGTGCTGGCGGATTTGACGTGGGCTAGCTCTAGTGATTGAAGACGGTGGCTTCCGTGAGGAGCAGTGGTGTCGATTGCTTCTTGGAGAAGGGGTGGCGGAGCTCCAGGGCAGAGAACGAGATGGTTGCCAATTTGGAGTCCAAGTCGGGTGCGGCAAAGACTCGTTAGTTGGATTTAGTCTTAGGCATCGCAAAGCGATGAGGTGTGGCAAAGTGTTGACCAATTGAACAAAATCATATGTTGTGTTCTGAATCAAGAGACCCGGTGAATATAAAGAGATATCAAAGACTTGTGGGACGGTTGATATACTTGTGTCATACAAGACCCGATATTACCCATGCTGTAAGTGTGGTAAGCCGGTATATGTATGATCCTATAAGTGGTCACATAGATGCTGTGTATAGAATTTTAAGATATTTGAAGGAAATTCTAAGGAAGGGCTTATGGTTCAAGAAAAATGGACATCTTGATGTGGAGGGATACTGTGATGTAGATTAGGGCAGCTGTCTTGATGATAGAAGTGGAATATCAGGCTATTGTGTATTTGTTGGTGGCAATTTGTTGGTGGCAATTTAGTATCCTGGAGGAGCAATATGCAGCCGGTGGTGTCTCGCTCAACTCCTGAGGCAGAATACATGTCAATGTCAATGAGTTTGAGCGAGTTGTTATGGTTAAGAGATCTTTTAACTGAATTGAAGTTGATGATAAACACTCCCATGAAGTTATGGTGCGACAACAAATCAGCCATTAATATTGCTAACAATCCAGTCCAACATGATCGAACAAAACATATGGAGATCGATCGCTGCTTTATTAAAGAAAGGATAGATGATGGAACCTTAAAGTTAAACTTGTGTGAATTCTAGAGAACAAGTGGTTGATTGTTTAACAAAGGCTTTAGGTGTTAAAAGAGTGTATGTCGTCATGTAGTAAGATGGACATGATAGATATTTATCATCCATCTTGAGATGGAGTGTTGGGCTGTGTATACGTGTGTATGGGCTATGTACATGTATGTGTAATTCTAGGCCCAAAAGGGTCCATATATGCCCCTGTATATGTATAGCTGAATATGCAATAGAGAAGAGAGAAGCTTCCAGTGAAATACTTCACAATCTGCTGTGATTAAAACGAACCGGGATATATGCAGGTTCATAAGAAAAATAAGAACTCTATCTTATATTGAAGAGCAAATTTCTTTATTAGAAATGAAATAAAATTGAACTTGAGTCAGCAGTTCAACTGTTCAAAATCAGGTTTTGCAACAAGTATTGGCGATTTTTTTTTTCAAAACCCAGGTTTATCATCGTTTCAGATCTCTCTGCCAAAGCTGACCAGCAATGAGCCTGAAAACTGATCACTGCATTGTGCCTCTAATTTCAATCTATTTTCCCCAGGGAGGTTTGATTCTTTGAAGGCGAGAACTACTACAATATGATTTTTGAACCGGGATATAGCCGTTTCAATTACAGATTAAACTGAAATGAAAGGTCTTTCAGACAGAGTAGCAGAGGGATTAGACAGAGTTGCGTCTAATTTCTACAACTTCAATGATCCAATGGCAAAATCACAAAAGAAGATGATAAAACAAACATACTCCATAAGCAAATTGAAGATTTGTTTGCACTCAGCAAGTCGGCAGCTGCTCCTCGCCAGCATACAGGAGCAACTTGGCATCTTCTCTGCTTTCTACCTGCACAGCGCACAATAGGAAGATTTTTGCTCAGGTGCCAAAAGGCCCATAAACAAAAGAAACAGAAACTCCTATCAAGAAAGGAGCCAAGCTAGTGATGATTCTGAAAAAAACAATGTTGTCCTGCTTAAAAATTGTTTCTGAAAAATAAATGTACTAGTAACAGGCATGTTCTAAGAGCCTGAAAGGCTGAACCGTAGAAGCATTGAACTTCTGCGGTGGAGTAGTATTGTACTACCATGTGAGAAAAATACAAGAATGACCAAGGTAATACTAGCTAGTACTACTAGTGACAAATAATGGGCTTGCACAAGTATGCACTACTCCATGACTGGGAAGAATCAATCAAAACTTCTAGCACAAACAGAGATGATGCATTGCCTCCTGCTCTATTCAATGAAAAGGCACTACTGTGCTGTTTTCCGTTTAAAAAAATAGATGATGCATTGCCAAATCCTGGAGAAAATTTTACAGTAGAACAGTTCAACTATAACATCTGATACGCACATACCTGCATTTCAGTTCTTTCTTCCACGGGCAACCTTGACAATGTCAGTCAGCACCGAGGGACAGCTCGCCTCCAGATGTTTGTACCCATCGGTGGCCAAGACGGCATCAAGGTTTTCGGCCGTGCCGGCAGCAATGAACTCGACGCACTTGGCCTTCAGATGCGAGCAGTCGTGCTGCTCCGCCAACGCCAACGTCGTCGACACCGTGTCGACGTCGATGCGCTCGGCGAGCTTGCTCGCGCAGATCAGCTTGAGCCTCTCCAGCCCGTACCTGTCGGCGCCGGCGAGCAGATGCTGCGCCGTCGCCGTCGCCACCGCCGCTGCCTCCGTCTCCTCGCCATCACGGTGGTCGAGCTCTGGAACGGTGTCAGTGTAGACGAAGTGAAGAATGGCCTTGAAGACCGGCGCCTCCATGTCCTTGACCTCGACGCGCTCCGAGGCCTTCACCTTCATGGCCCCGAACAGCTCGGCCATGAAAACCGGCGACCTCGAGGCCAGTATAGCCTTGTGCGCGGCGAACGACTCGCCGGACACGACGAACGTGACGTCGGCGCCGCTCTTGCTCTCCAGGAGGGCGCCAAGGTGCGCGTGCAACTCGGACGACGGCGCCACGGCGGCATTCGGGCTGTCGCCCGCCTCCGCCGCCGCCGCCGCGGCTATCTCCTGTTGAATAAACCCCGGCGCGTTCTAGTTAGGATAGTTAGTTGAGTTTCCTTGTTTTCAGCTGAGCCCGAGTTTTGGGCGCGTCTTGTACAGAGGCTCGACGTGTGTATGTTCACGCGGGAGTCTGGTAGTCGTGAGCGAGTCTCGCGGCACGCTCGAGCTGTGGGATGGCGCAGTTCGTGAAGAGCGTGGCGTGCGGTGCGCGCGTCATGGCCGGCATGGCCATATGTTTTTTTTCTCCTATAAATAGCAAGAGCTACAGAAAACGCGGTGATTTTTTTGGCCGCACCAATTCCCTGTCCACGTTCGTGTGTGTTCTGTGTTGTGTTGCAGCTCCCGGCGTTGTCTTCCTCAACTCCGGTGAGCGCTCCGACTCCGGCGAGGGTCGGAACAGTTGGTATCAGAGCCGAAGATCATCGGGAGGCGGGATGTCGCGGCACTCCGAGCCGCACGGCGGGCATTCGCACACGCCGCCGCGTCGTCGACGCCTATCGATCTCGCCGGAGCCTACTCGTGGGCGCGGCGGGCCAAAGATCATCGTCAGGCGCACGATCAAGGAGGCCAACGCGACGATCCAGTACCCGACGCTCACCCGCACCAACTACAACGAATGGGCAATGTTGATGCAGGTGAACATGGAGGCAGCAGGCATCTGGTACGCTGTCGAGCCGTACCCCGACGAGGAGGTAGAGTACCGCGACGACCGTCTCGCTCTGGCGGCCATTCTCCGCTCTGTCCCATCGGAGATGCTCCCCACGCTCCGTGGCAAGCGCTCGGCGCGAGCTGCGTGGGACGCGATCAAGACGATCCGCGTCGGCGTCGAGCGCGTGCGCGAGAGCAAGGCGCAGCAGCTCCGGCGTGAATTCGCGGCGCTGACCTGGAAGGAGGGGGAGACCGCCGAGGACTTCTCCGTGCGCATCACCGGCCTCGCCAACAACCTCCGCACGCTTGGCGACAACATCTCCGACGCCGACGTCGTCCGCAAGATGCTTGACGTCGTCCCCGAGCACCTGGAACAGATCGCCGTCGCGGTCGAGACACTCCTTGACCTGAACACCGTTTCGGTCGAGGAGGTGACCGGGCGGCTTCGCGCCGTTGAGCAACGGCGTCACAGGTCGGCGCCCGTCGTCAACAACCAGGGGCGGCTCCTCCTAACGCAGGAGGAGTGGATGGCGAAGCTCAAGAACCCCGGAGCGTCCGGAGAGAAGGGAACCCCCAGCGGGTCCGGCGGAGGCGGCAACAAGCGTACCGGGGGATCGCGCGGGCACGACCGCGGCAAAGGCGGCTCTCGCCAGGCTGCCGGGCCTGGAGACGGCTCGAACCAGCCCAAGAAGACGGACAAGTGCCGCTACTGCGGCAAGAAGGGCCATTGGGCTAAGGAATGCCGGTCACGGTTGCGGGACGAGGCCCATCTGGCCCAAGGCGAAGAAGAGGAGGAGCCCATGCTGATGGTTGCCACGGCGCAAGTCAACGCCATCTCGTCTTCTTCCCCGCTGCGCTTCACATCACTGCCGGCGCTTGAACAGATCCACCTCGACGAGAGTAAGCTCTTCGTTCAGCTGGGCGGCGAGCACGGAGGAGAAGCCACCAGATGGATCCTCGACACGGGCGCCACCAACCACATGACGGGGACGCGATCTGCCTTCTCCGAGCTGAACACCGGCATCCGCGGCACGGTCAAGTTCGGGGACGGCTCCGTCGTCGGCATTGAAGGGCGTGGCACCGTCCTCTTCAAGTGCAAGGACGGGGAACATCAGGCGCTGGAGGGAGTGTACCATATTCCGCGCCTCACCACCAACATCGTCAGCCTGGGGCAGCTCGACGAGGAGAAGTTCAAGTGGAGCTGTGAAGATGGAGTCCTCAAGATCTGGAACAAGCAGCGTCGACTACTCGCCAAGGTGGTGCGCTCGCCGAACCGCCTCTACGTCGTCAAGCTCAACATCGGGAGGCCGGTCTGCCTCGCGGCACAAGGGGGCGACATCGCCTGGCGTTGGCACGCAAGATTCGGCCACCTCAACTTCCGCGCGCTCGAGAAGCTTGGTCGCGCCGTCATGGTGCGCGGGCTTCCCCTGATCAACCATGTTGATCAAGTCTGCGACAGCTGCCTGGTCGGGAAGCAGCGGCACCTGCCCTTCCCGTCGAAGGCCAAGTACCGCGCGAAAGAAAAACTCGAGCTGGTGCATGGGGACATCTGCGGGCCGGTGACGCCGGCGACGCCAAGCGGGAACAAGCTGTTCCTTCTCCTCGTCGACGATCTGAGCCGCTATATGTGGCTCATCCTCCTCAGCAGCAAGGACCAAGCATCGGTGGCAATCAAGCGCTTCCTGGCGTGCGCGGAGGCGGAAGCCGGGCAGAAGCTGCGCACTCTGCGCACTGACCGCGGCGGCGAGTTCACGGCGCACGCGTTCGCGGAGTACTGCGCCGAGCACGGGATCCAAAGGCACCTCACCGCGCCGTACACACCCCAGCAGAACGGCGTGGTCGAGAGGAGGAACCAGACGGTGATGGGGATGGCCAGAAGCATGATGAAGGCGAAGTCACTGCCGGGCTGGTTTTGGGGGGAGGCGGTGAACACCGCCGTGTTCCTCCTGAACCGGGCTCCAACGCAGTGCGTCGACGGCAAGACTCCTTTTGAGGTATGGCATGGTGTCAAGCCCCCAGTCCATTTTCTCCGCACGTTCGGTTGTGTTGCACATGTGAAGAACGGCGGCCAGCGACTCGCCAAACTCGACGACAGGAGCATGCCCATGGTGTTTGTGGGCTACGAAGCTGGAACCAAGGCATACCGCTTCTACAACCCGGTGTCGCGGCGCGTTCACGTGTCGCGCGACGCCGTGTTCGAGGAGGAGCGAAGCTGGGAGTGGGGAGCCGAGAAGGGAGCTGGACCTGACGACGACATCGAGCCGTTCGTGGTGGAGCACCTCGCCACGGGACCAACGGGGCAGGGAGGCCCTGTCGCCGTGACTCCGACCGCGACACAGCGCTCTACATCAGCACCAGCGCCCATGGCGCCGCCTGCGACACCAAGTCAAGCCGGAACGCCCACACACGGGGCGGGGCCTCGTACACCGGCTTCAGCCTCTTCACCGGCAATCGAGTTCGCCTCTCCGCCGCAGGGGGACCTCAATCTGGACAACGACCACGACGACGATGTACCTCTCCGCTTCCGCACCGTCGACAACCTTCTCGGGGCATCCTCGCCTCCGGGTCTTGCAGAACGGGAAGTGACAGAGGGGCTCATGGTGGCGATCGAGGACGAACCAGCAACGGCTGAGGAAGCCAAGCAAGTCAAGGAGTGGCGTGAAGCGATGATCGAGGAGATGGCATCGATCGAGCACAACAAGACCTGGTCTCTGGTGGAGCTGCCGGCGGGGCAACGTGCCATCGGCCTCAAGTGGGTCTTCAAGATCAAGAAGGACGAGCACGGGAACATCACCAAGCACAAGGCCCGACTCGTCGCAAAAGGCTATGTACAACGCCAAGGCATCGACTATGAAGAAGTTTTCGCGCCGGTCGCAAGGATTGAGTCCGTGCGCGTGCTCCTGGCCGTGGCCGCTCACAGGTCATGGTCAGTGCACCACATGGATGTGAAATCGGCGTTTCTCAACGGCGATCTGGCGGAAGAAGTCTACGTGCAGCAGCCGCCTGGCTTTGTCGCCGCCGGGCACGAGCGCAAGGTGCTGAAGCTGCACAAGGCGCTTTACGGCCTCAAGCAGGCGCCACGCGCCTGGAACTCGAAGCTCGACAGCAGCCTGCTCATGCTCGGTTTCGCCCGGAGCGAGTGCGAACATGGGCTGTACACGCGCAGCGACGGCGAGAAGCGGCTGGTGGTGGGAATCTACGTCGACGATCTCATCATCACAGGGGGCTCCACCGAGGTGATCAACACATTCAAGACGGAGATGAAGACTCTGTTCCGCATGAGTGATCTCGGTGTACTGTCCTACTACCTCGGAATCGAGGTCCGACAGGGGCGGCGCGGCATCGAGCTTCTGCAGGCCGCCTACGCCAAGAAGATACTGGAAAAGGCGGGCATGGGAACCTGCAATCCGTGCGCGACGCCGATGGAGGCAAGGTTGAAGCTGTCCAAGCAGAGCACCTCGCCGGCAGTCGACGCGACGGAGTACCGCAGTCTGATCGGGAGTCTGCGGTACTTGATGAACACACGGCCGGACATGGCGTTCGCCGTAGGTTACCTGAGCAGGTTCATGGAGAACCCCAGGCAGGAGCACTTGGCAGCCATGAAGCACCTGCTCCGGTATGTGGCCGGAACGATCGACTACGGCTTGGTGTACACCAGCGGCGACACCGAGTTCAACCTCGTCGGCTACAGCGACAGCGACATGGCCGGCGACGTCGACGACCGGAAGAGCACCAGCGGCATCATCTACTTCCTCGGCGGCAACCCTGTGGCGTGGCAGTCGCAGAAACAGCGCGTGGTGGCGCTGTCGTCGTGTGAAGCAGAGTACATCGCTGGCGCAGCAGCAGCGTGCCAGGGCGTCTGGCTCAGACGGCTGCTGCAGGATGTGGTGGGCGTCAGCGGGCCTCCACCACAACTCAAGATGGACAACCAGTCTGCAATCGCCCTCAGCAAGAATCCGGTACTTCACGATCGATCTAAGCATATTGATACAAAGTTTCATTTTCTTCGTGAGTGCGTGGATAGTGGGGCGGTGAGCCTGGCGTTCGTGAGCACCCAAGCGCAGCTCGCGGACATCATGACGAAGGCGCTCGGGAGGTCCAAGTTTCAGGAGCTTCGCGAGCTGATCGGCGTCACCAAGCTCAAGTGAACGACGCCGGTGCTTAAGGGGAGATTGTTGAATAAACCCCGGCGCGTTCTAGTTAGGATAGTTAGTTGAGTTTCCTTGTTTTCAGCTGAGCCCGAGTTTTGGGCGCGTCTTGTACAGAGGCTCGACGTGTGTATGTTCACGCGGGAGTCTGGTAGTCGTGAGCGAGTCTCGCGGCACGCTCGAGCTGTGGGATGGCGCAGTTCGTGAAGAGCGTGGCGTGCGGTGCGCGCGTCATGGCCGGCATGGCCATATGTTTTTTTTCTCCTATAAATAGCAAGAGCTACAGAAAACGCGGTGATTTTTTTGGCCGCACCAATTCCCTGTCCACGTTCGTGTGTGTTCTGTGTTGTGTTGCAGCTCCCGGCGTTGTCTTCCTCAACTCCGGTGAGCGCTCCGACTCCGGCGAGGGTCGGAACATCTCCGGCTGTTCTCGGAGCACGGTGATGGCGCACTGAACGATGTAGGAATCGTCTGTGAGATACCCCGACACCTGCAGCTCGTCCCTTGCCATGAACACGGCACGGGGCGAGTAGTCACCGGGCTTATGGAACTTATGCGACACGGTCTTCATCTCCGACGGCCTCAGCTTCTGCGTCAGATCAACCAAGCAGCAGCTTAGCTGGGCCTTCACACTGTCGCTGCCTGTGCGGGGCGCGCTGCGCAGGACGAGCTTGAGCGTGAGCGGCCGGTCGCGCCTGCCAACCCAGGGATCCTTCGGCCGCAGGCGGATCTCCCAGTCGTGTCCGCCGACACAGTACCGCCTGGAACTGAAGAACTCGCCGTCGTCCATGGCCATTGTCAAGGAGTGGCCCACGATCTTGAGCTGGATGTCGTTGGAGCGTGTCACGTCGGTGAGCTTTTCCATGGCGATCGATCGAATCGTATGGCTGGAGAGGAGGCGAGTGGAGTTGTTTTTCTTCAGTAGCTGATGAGTGATTTTGTATATATCGGTGTCGTTCATTAAAATGAGCTAGTCGATCGTTTGGTGGCTCCTCGGGTAGCGCTCCCGGAAATGAACAGGCGAATTCATCCCACCGAGTCTGTTGAATATGTTAAATACTCAACAATATATTCGGATTAGTTTCCTAATATGACTTCGAGTCTTTCCCCACTATAACTTCTTGATATCTATATATATATATATATATATATATATATATATATATATATATACCTTGTAAGCTGCACGGGAAGGGCGCGATAGCCCAATGTATCCCCGCGTTTGTATCCAACTCCTCTATAGTAATCATTGCCAGTCGGCACCCGTGATTTTTTCCCGCAAGGGTTTTCCACGTAAAAGTTTGTGTCTCCGTTGTGCATCTATTTTCATAACAGAGACACCGAGTTCCCTCTTTAATTAAAGGTGGATGCGACACTATTTTAAGTAAGAGTTAAGTGCACTAGCGGTCTCTAAACTTGTGTGTGTGTCATTTTAGATCACTAAACTCTCAAAATGCATTTTTAGGATTCCAAACTTATCTTGGGTATCATGTAGGTCCAAACGAGCTCCAATCCGCTCCATGCGCTGATGTGGCATGCCACGGTAGTGCCTACGTGTTAGTTGGACCCACGTGTCAGTCACATGGGAAAAATAAAATTAAAAAAAAACACATTTTCTCCTCTCTACCTTTGAAATTTTATTTGTTTTTCTATCTATCTAAGAGGAGAAAAATATGGTTTTTAATTTTATTTTTTATATATGCTTGACATGTGGATTTTACTTACACATAGGCGCCACCGTGGTAATGCCACATCAGCGCATGAAGCGTGTTAGAATCCGTTTGGACCAATATGGAACCCATGACAAATTCAGGGACCTAAAAATGCATTTTAGAAGTTCAGGAACCTAGATGACATACCAGCACAAGTTTAGGGACCACCCACGTACTTTATTCTTTAATTAATTAGGAAGGTAGCCCGGGTACATGCCCGGGTATCTTATTTAATGTGTTCGAAATTTTATTACGAAGGTTTACAATTACTCTATTGTAAACATGTTTTAATTTTTTTTCAATAATATGTTTGGGGTTTCTTTGAGTGCTAATAGTTTTCTTTTTCTAATTACCATTGTGGCGTATGAATTCTAAAATAAAACTACTTAAAACCAGTACAAATTTAAATTTATAGAAAATATTGTGTCACAATGGAGTTGTTACCTATGAAACTATGATATCATTTATACACAATGCATTTGTTTTTTAATATTAAGCATATCTTATTTTTGCATTTTCTAAACTTTGAGTAACATTTTTCTAAACTATGAAATCATGTCTTTATGGATTTCAAGATATATTAATTTGAAAATATTTTCTATTAAAAATATGGCTAATATGACTACATCATCTAATAAAATGAGATGGATATGTTGAACAATTAATTTATTAATTGTAAGTACATAATATTGCATTAGGAAACTACAGTTTACCAGAAAGTATGTTGGATTTTATTACCAAAATAATGCGTCAAAAGTCAATTTTTTTGTTAGATTTTTTTGGTTATTTTCATTATATCAGTACTTCTAAAATATTAGAACTTTGCTATTTAGAATGGGTTTCAAATTCAAACATATGAGTCCCAAATTCAGGGGTATTTTGGTATATATAATAACAGAAAACATGAAGACGATGACATGATTCGAATTTTATAAAATTCCAATGACACCCAATTGATATCATGCAAAATAAATTAGTAAATAACATTTTTAAGATGGTAAATTGATAATGGCATAAATCAAATTAACCCTTAATTAATCACATGCATTATACGCTCCAGTGTTGCTAGTGCTAATAGAGGCCAAGCAAGGATACGTCTTAAAATAGCACAGTGAGTCGGATGCATCAGAATTGCTAGAGTTTGCTTCACATACATGGTAAGCAAACAGTGTACTTCAAATTAAAAGGGTTCATGAAATTGAAAATGCAATGACCAGAGAGTTGGTAATACATAGAAGATTAGCGTTGGCAACAAAGTAGTAACATAGTATGCATTATCGGAAACCTTGAACCTTCGAGACCGACCCTCAGTTCCTTCTTCCACGCGCAGCCCTGAGAAGGTCACTCCACACCAATGGGCAGATTGTTTCTAGATGCTTGTACCCCTCGGTCTCCATGACAGCATCCAGATTTGCAGGTGTTCTGATGATGAATTCGACACACCTAGCCTTGAGCAGGGAGCAGCCGTGCTGCTCCGCTAGAGCCAACGTCGTCGCCGCCGTGTCGACGTCGATGCCACCGGAGAGCTTGCCTTCGCAGATCAGCTTGAGCCTTTCTAACCCATACCTATCAGCAGATGCATCGCCATGATCTTCGTCGTGGATGCGTCAAGTTCAGGCACAGTATCAGTATAGATGAAGTGAAGCATGGCGTTGAAGGCTGCAGGCTCCATGTCGACGACCTCGACGCGTTCTGAGCTTGCCTCCTTCATGTGGCCGAAGAACTCTGCAATGAACACAGGAGACCTTGCTGCGAGTATGAGCTTGTGCGCAGCGAACGACTTACCGGAAACAACAAATGTGACATCCGTTGCTGTCTCCTTCTGCAGGAGTTCACCAAGGTGTTGTTGCAGATCAGATGATGGCACGTGCACTTGATCATCTACCAATGATATCTCAGGCTCGGGAAGTTCCTTGAGAACGGTAATGGTGCATTCCACAGTGAGGGAATCATCCTTGAGATAACCTAATGCTTCAAGATCAGATCTACTCCCGAAGCAAAGTGGTGATGTGCAATCCATGGCGCTAGTGAATATGTGAGATACACTCTTTCCTTCGGATGGACCAAGCACCCCTGTTGGATCCACCATTCGGCAACTTAAACTCGCTTTCACGCCATCGCGGTTGCGAGCTCCGGCGAGAAAGACGAGCTCGAGTGCGACATCCCGTCGCGTCTCGACGTGGCGGCGACTGATGTAAATGGTTTGCTTCAGTGCAGGATAGAAATTGATTCCCCACTTGTACCCGTCAGACTGTCCAATTGGATTTGTAGCACTCCTGGTCCGTGCCGGCCTCGGTAGCACTGAAGCCGTCGATCTTGAGCTGCTGCACCATGCGTACAGCCTCCGTGAGATTGGTACAGCCATCCATGGTTGGGGGGGGGGGGGGGGGGGGGGGGGGGTGGAGGAGGTTGGTGGTCGAGAAGGAGATGGAAGTTGGCTCTTCTCCAGCACAGCACAGATCACAGTTAATAAAGGCTGTGTTTAGATCACAGTTAATAAAGTTTGAAAGTTTAGTTAAAATTAAAACAATATGACTAAAAAATTGTGTGTGTATGAAAGGTTTGATGTAATAGAAAATTGAAAAGTTTGAAAAAAAAAGTGTTTAGAACTAAACAGGGCCAAAGAGAGACCGGCGACTGTTCGGCTGGAGATCGAGGGAATAGCAATCGATGGCGCCGTCCGTTGGAAATGGTTTAGCATGCACGCCATCAATACGTACGATACGAACCAGTTGGTTTCCAGCTTCACAGTTTCACATTCGCCGATCTTGACCAAGGGTGCGACCCACTTTGAAGCCGTTGAACGGGTGGGTTCCCTACTGCTGTGCTGGCATGCACGTCGGAACGGCGCCATGGGAGTTGAGGCAGCGGCCCAGAAAACTCCTGCCAATCCGGCCTGTGGGAGTCTAGGGGAAAGCCCAGTAAATATATGGCATTGGAAGTAATTTTTTATATTTATTGTTTTATAAATTATTCTATGGTTATACAATCTATGTGATATCGCCGTGGCAATTTTACCAGTGGGTAATTTATCACCGGAAGGGGGACGCCTACAAAATCACCATAACGCACCCCATGCGAATTTTGTACCATGAGAATTTTGCACCCCATATAAATTGTCCTCTGCTTGGGCGATTTATTGTCAGGAGGGGGCCGCTCGTAAAATTTCTACGGCGCACCACTCCTATGGGATGCCACATCATATGGATTGTCGTAGGACGATTTATATGTCATGCCTTATGGTAGGATAGGATGAGTATATTTCCATAAAATTTTGAAATGAGAATTTATTTTTAAAACCTTTTGGAAAATAAATAAAAGAATTCGCATTGGAAGCACACGGCCGGCCATCTCCTTGCCCGACCCAACGACAGCGATATCTCTGACGTAAGCTACTCCTATGACCTGTCGTGCTAGAATAACCCAATTAGCACTTTGGGGCATACGATCCGTGAACCTAATTTGCGAGATGATAAACTTACACTTGCAAGTACAGGATCTGACCGATTTCTCAACAAGGGAAAAGATCAAGACCATTGTATTGCAAGCAAGAAGGTCAATACATACATCAGACATACATGAAACATAATTCCATAATTATTCAGACTTCTGGCAAATGGTAAACATAGTACGGGAAAACTCAAAGTAGCACATAGTTGCAGGCTAAAGTCCTAGGAACTTATTTTTTGGAGAGAGGACTAAAGTCCCTCTCTCCCAAACACCCCCTAAACCACATGATCCACATCACAGCATAGGAAGATAGCTAAACTCAAACTAACACCGTGATGGTGCACCTAACAGTGAATGAATCAGAGCTGACAGCACACTCATGAGATTCCAGATCTTTCCTAGTTATGAGCCTAAGCCAGGGCGAACCATCTGCCCTACTCCAGAACTCGTGCGCCACAGATTTCTCCTCGAATTCATAGTGGCACTCGGTGATCGGATCGAACCACGTCACCGCAAATTCATCCCTCGGCGACGTGGGAGAAACCAGCACGCGGCACCTGAGAGACGCGTTCACGGCGGCGCATCTGCTGCTGCACCGAGGAAGACGAGCTTGAACGCCACCCAGCGCTCGCCTTCTGCGTAGAGGTTGGAGGTGTAGTGGATCTCCCATCCGCAGCCACCCACGGCGAGCCGCTTCGACGGGAAGGGCATGGTGCTGGCCTTGGTGGCATTCACCACGAAGTCGTGAGCGACAACTTGGCCCTGTGTGAGATAGGAGGTGGATGGCATTGCTGCAAGTGCGAATGATCGGGACTGAGGTGAAGTTTGAGCAAATGCAAGTCACCTTTATGTAGAGATATATAGGAGGACGATGCATATATAATTAATGGAACGAGGAAAGCCGGAGCCCATGCGACGCCCAGGCCATGTTGAATGTAGAATATTGGGAATCGTCTGGTCAGTGGTCACTCTCGAGCTACGGATGCATCATGCATCATGTTGCTGTTTGCCTAGGCGGCGCTTCGTTGATCTCGCCGGTTTCAAGGCATGTTTCTTTTCCGAAGCACTAGAGCACAATAGGGCAAGTATAAGTCAGATATAAACACATTTTAAAAAGATAAAAAGAGAAGAGAGAAAATCAACGGGTTACAGATCTGTAGTCAGCTGCAGTATGGACTCCAAGACGTAATGTATGTATGATATGTGGGATTAGGTATTAATAGTATATTAAGCAACTATTGTATAAATTGGCTATAAATGATTTGTAGCCAGGAGTTGGTTATACTATTAGGCTCTGTTTACAAGACCTTGTTCCCAACTCGCTACTATCGTTTTTCGCACGCACGTTTTTCAAACTGCTAAACGGTATATTTTTTTAAAAAACTTTCTATACGAAAGTTGCTTAAAAAAATCATATTGATCCATTTTTGAAAAAAGATTTAGCAAATACTTAATTAAACACATGTTAATGGATCGCTCCGTTTTCCATGTTCACTGTTTGGGTTGGGAACATGTTCTTGCGAACACACCCTTAAACTTGCTCAAGGGCAAGTTTTATGGTAGATGTGACTACCATATCTAATTTCATGCATGACATATATACACCATTAAATTAAAATGTAACATGTGTAAGAGCAGGTATAATAGCAGACTATAAACCAGCTATAAACATATTTTAAAAAGATAAAAGATGAGAGAAAAGAGCAGCGGGCTACAAATTTGTAGCCAGCTGCAGCACGGGTTCCAATATACATGTGCGTATGACAAGTGGGACCATGTATTAATTTTACCATATATTATAGGTAACTATTGTATTAATTGGCTATTAAATTGGCTATAGATGATTTGGAGCCAGTAGCTGGCTATACTATTAAACTTGCTCTAATAGGTTGCCTCTACCATACAATTCCCAATATCTCTAACACTCTCACATATTTATTAATTTTTGTGTAGGGGTTGCTTATTGCATGAGAGGTGACTATTTCTCTCTTATCTTTCTTCTCTACTCCACCCCATCATTTAGTCCTATGTGGTATCTTGGAGCTTGTATTTGGATGTCAATAGTACTTGCCCTAATACGGAGTAGTAGGTTTAGGCCATCCCCAATACTACATGTTATCTAGTGTCCATAGCATTTAATATATTGTCACATAAGCAAAAATACGATGTGACAATAGAGTTAATGATGAGAGAGGTAATAAAGATGAATCCAAATGTTGTAATTCACCCCCTCTCCATCTACCGTCTATTTCACCCCATTGTATGTGTCGCCTTCTTCTCCAGTCCAATTCACAATGTGGTCCGATATGATTGAGCCCTGAAACGGCATCAGTGTCAGTCAATGTTGGGGGCTTCGAGGACCTTCTGCCTCACTTTATCGATGTTGAGGTTGAGGTGGAAAGGCAAGGAGAGGAGAGGGGAAAGAGAGGAGATGATGTGGGTCCCACTGTAATTCTTTAAACCGAACACTTACTGACACGTGGGTCCCACGGTTTTTTCTAACTTTAAATGCCACATCAACACCACATCAGACAAAACCGTCTAAGAACATTATTTGCACGGATTTTAGGAGTTAAGAAATGTGTCATACTATCTTCGTCCTATAATAGATGTCGTTTTGACTTTTC
The DNA here is from genome assembly GCA_000338895.3 of Oryza meridionalis. Lineage (NCBI taxonomy): Eukaryota > Viridiplantae > Streptophyta > Magnoliopsida > Poales > Poaceae > Oryza > Oryza meridionalis. Next base: position 28,123,030 of record CM002529.2, read on the forward strand.
GCTTGCAACGTTTTACCATCGTTTTATTTGAAAAAATAGTGCAAATATAAAAAAGATAAATCGTACTTAAAATACGTAATAAAGCATGTTACAAACAAAATAAATAATAATTTCAATATTTTTTGAATAAGACGAAGGATCAAACATTACAAATAAAAACTCAAAGCGACGATAAGTAATATGGAACTGAGGAAGTACTCCCTCCGTTTCACAATGTAAGTCATTCTAGCATTTTCCGCATTCATATTGCTGTTAATAAATCTAGACATATATATCTATCTAGATTTATTAATATCTATATGAATATAGGAAATGTTAGAATGACTTACATTATAAAACGGAGGAAGTAACTATAGTGCGGTCCGTGGAGGAATGTTGAACTCGGGGACAAATAAGGGGACCTAAAAATGAACTTATTCCAACGAGTTACGGGTCGTGGAAAAGAACCCACCCGATGATCGCGCACAGTGCATTCGTGCCAAGTTGCCAACGTGCACACCCGAATCCTTCCGAAAAGGTGGGAATTTGAGAGATTGGCTAATCCTTGACGATTTTCTCTACAATCAACAATGTAGAATGAAACGGCGATGCAGAGACGCGCATACGACATCCTCGTTAACGTACGGCACATAACCAAGCTAGAATCAGCAATAGCAAAGTGAAGAAGCTAGCAGGGATATAAAGACGATTATATAGGGAACGATCCGTGAGGGCGTGAAGAATATGATTAACTACTCCTAGATTAGATTCCCCAACACTGTAGCACTTGATTGGTTTCGAACTATATATAGTATCACGCATCGAACATATATGAATTCATAATCAAGGGAATGGACAAATAGTAATCATAGGACAACATCACGGGATAGCCTCTCTCGATTGATATGCAGAAGTAGATAATTAGGTAATTAAGGCTCAAAGTTATAGTAGTAGATAGTAATGACCCCGCCGGACAAAGCATTGCAGTGACCTCCTACTGTGCATCTTTTAGCACCGTGATGGAGCAGAGCACGCTGAAGGTGTCATCTCTGATAATGCCATAGCGATTATTGGTAGGCCTCTCAAAATCGTGCCTGCTCAGGAGCTTAAGCCAGGGCGATGAGCTGCTACCACTGGTGCTCGTGATGAACACGTACGGCAAACTCATGGATATTGCCGCGGGCATCTCGCCAATTCATCAGTTTGCACCAGAGCGACGCCGTCACGCGTCCGCTTCCTACCGCCGCTGCCGGAGCAGCTGGACCGAGGAGGACGAGATTGTAGCGGATCTCCCATTCGTAGCCGCCCACGGCGAGTCGCTTGGACGGGAAGGGCCCGTTGCTGACCTTGGTGGCCGAATAGCCATTCACGGTGAAGATGTGGCGAACAGTGGCGGCCTCGGTGAGGTTAGATGCCATTGCGCCGATTGACGAGAATTAGCTTTGTGGGATGTAGTACTAGCTAGTACGTACCGAGGTGATCGTCTGATCGACTGAGTTCAGCAGCAGCTAGCGAGCACGTACCCTTTTGTAGAGGGGAACTGGAGGCTGGATCGGAAGAAGAAGCGCATGCGACGTGAGCGAATGCGAATCGTTTGGTTCACTACTCTCGTGTGCATGCATCTTTCCTAGCGTTTGTTTAACTCGGTGGTTTTAAGAGAGATGTTTCATTTTCGATCGCAGCTGAACGGTTACAGATAAGGTGTGCAGTCAGAGCAGTCCCAACCCTTCATTTAGGATGGTGTCTATGGCATTAACTATATTGTCATGTAGGACTTTTAACTTATGTGGCACTATATTAATTAAGAGAGAGAGTGAAGAGATGAAGAAACTGGGTCTCATGCAAGACACAGCTTCAACACGAGAATCTATGCACTAGACACTATCAAGTTTTGCATTGGGAGAGAATATTGTCTTCATAATAGATGAAGAATAAATATGATTGGTAGAGAAGAGAGATGATGTATTTATTAATGGCCCACTTTAAGAAACCATAGGTTGTGGAGTGTAGTTTCTATTGTGATGTCTTATTGACATGGCACCATAGACACTACTTATGGACACTATGGGTTTGGACTGTCCACATGCTGACCGGCGAGGGCGACTCCCAGTACTCGCCTCCCGCGTGGCACCTGGGGGTGTAGCGGATCTCCCACGCGTAGCCACCCACGGTGAGTCGCCTGGAGGGGAACTCGCCGCCGTCGCTGCCGGCCTAATTGGTGGCCGAGTAGCCGTTCACCCTTGAACTCGTACTCGTAGCTCTTGGCCTCGGTGAGGTTCCACGACATGGTGGTGGTGCTCCGACGAGCAAGAGAGCGAGCTTTGGCGTACGAGGTGACGAGGTTGTGCAGCTGCGACTCCCGTTTTATAGGCGTACGACGACGCTGCAGCCTGCATGCATTCATCATCCTCCTGTTTACCAAGACGACGTACGCTTCGTTAAAAATCACGCAGGTTTTAAGAGATGTTTCTTTTTCGAAGCATTTAGCGGGCACAAGGACCTGTGCAGTCGTGCTCACCTTGGGTGGAGCATTTGACAGAAGAATTGGGAATTGATGCCATCATCATATCAACGTTTTCAGTGGAACGTGGACGAGCAGAAAAATGCTCATACAGAGGAATAAGTCCACTTTGACTCCCTTAAAAATGACCGGAATCTAATTCATAACCCTAAACCACAAAACCGGATATCTCGACCTCCGAACTATTGAAACCGGTGCAATTTGACTCCCTTGATGGTTTTTGGAAGGCGGTTTCGCTAACGTAGAGCTGACGGGGCAGTGTAGACCTAGTCTGTGGGGTTTATGTGGCACTTAGGTGACATTTGAATTAAAAACGTATACGTGGGCCCCATTTGTCATTCACACATAATAAAATTTGGGGTCCACTGACATGTGGGCCCCACATGTCATATTCTCTTTTTCTTCTTCGTCCCCCTCTTTCTCTTCTCTCCCCCTTTCGGCCGGCCGCCAGGAGCACGGGCTAGAGCCTGGAGCGGTGGCGGGCAGTGGCGGATCCACCATAGGGTTTCTGGGTTCTCGAGACCCCACTACCTATATTGTAACCATGGGAGATCACATAAAAACCCCACTAAAATTTTCTAGAGAAAATCCCTCCTATACCCCTAAAATTTTAGCTAATCCCTTATATACCCCTGAATTTTGCTTCCTTCCTTGTATACCCATGAAATTTGATTTTGATCCCTTCCATACCCCTCCCGTCAGTTGACCGTCTAATTTCTATAAAAATGACCATTTTACTCTGGATAAACATAGAAAATCATGAATTACATTATTAAAAAGGTAAAGTCTGTCGCATGAGACTATTATAGTTATGAGTTTGTTGTGCGATGCATTATTTATCACAAAATTTATTTTTAGATAAAGAAATAAAAAATATATATTTATTTTTAAGAAAAGTCATAAAAATGAGGAGCATTGATACAAAGATAGGACTACCAATACTCACAATAATTTTTTAATGAATGCTTTCGATAAAAAATATCCATTGTCCTATTAAAATTTCAAATAAAAATTTTAATTTATTACATTTGTTTTATTTTCAAAATTTATGTCAAAATTCTCTGCACAAATTATTTAGTCTCATTAGTTTCATAAAATGCACATACTGTGCACTCAAACAAAATTTTCTATTATTTTTCAAACTTATATTCAAACCTAAAGCATCAAGGGCAAAAAAGACATTTGCAACCAAACGTAGTAGTGAAATGAAGGAAAATGTACCGGTAGGGACATAGAAGGGATCAAGTTAAAATTTCAGGGTATAGAAGGGATCGGGTAAATTTCAGAGGTATGAAAGGGATTGAGTGAGTTTTTAGAGGAACATAAGGAATTTGCTCAATTTTCTATCATACATCTATTAGAAGAGGGGGCTATAATTTTATATAGTTTGTTTAGACCCTTCTGTTGAGTGCCAGAGCGGCGGCGGCGGCCGCCGAGTAGGTAAACACCGTTTGGCCATGGTGGGCCGAATATACAGGTAGCAGAGCCGAGGGTCGAAGAGAGAGCCCAAAAACATGGCCGCCGCAAGGTTCTGGGTGAACAACGGGCCAACCCCTTCTGCTTCTTTGATCCGATGATACATTCTGACGTTTCCAAAAAAATCATGATAACGTTGCAGACACCATGAGAAAAGAAAACTTACTAATAACATCAGGCATCAATTAAGTAGTACTAGTATAATCTTATCATACGACCATTTCGGGGCTAAACCACAACATAATTAAAGTACTTATTTATATCGAAATGCATGCATAATAAGTTAAATAAGCAAAGCTTCTCTTGGCAAACCATAAGCCACCAGCTGCTAGGTTGGAGGTGATCTGAGCCACTGTCGATCCAATCCATACGGACACACGGCATTAAACATAGTACTCCTACTGAGGAGGATCTTTGAGCACCGTGATGACGCACCTCACTCTGAAGGAATCACTAGCTAAAATATTCGAGCTCCTCTCCAGATGGTCCTGTTTAATGAGCTTAACCCAGTCGGAGCCCTTCTTGGCTTGGAGAAAACTGCGCGACACAGTTTCAGCCTTGCAGTCGTGCTGGTTCCCGCTTGCATCACGCCAACGTGCCGTCCAGGAGGAGGAGGGCTCCATCAGGCGGCAGCTGAACGACGCCTTCACGCCTCTCGCCCCTGCAGGTCCGAGGAAGACGAGCTTGAACGCAACACGGTAATCGCCATATGTGACGACTACGAGTACGAGTTATATTTATATGTGGATTTGTAGAGGCAAGTGGAGGCTGTATTAATATCGGAATGAGGAGCGCATGCGATGCCGGCCCGGGTTGAATGTAGAACGCGAATCGTTTGGTCACTCTCGAGCTCGGCGTTTCGTTATTCTCACCGGGTTCTTTCCAAGGCATTAACGCACGCATTACCTGCAGTCATGATGACCTGTGACTGTTGGGAGGAGAATGAGAATTGATGTCACCGGCAGTCCAGCAAATGCCAAAATGCCATTCAAATGATGACCTGTGACTGCACGCATCACCTGCAGTCATGATGACCTGTGACTGTTCAAATAAATGACCTGTGACTGTTTTACATGGTGCATAACTGCGTACTTTATGCAGTACGTAAATTTCATCCAAATGCCAAATCTGCCACCAAACACCTTGGCCTCATATGCCATTCAACATTTCATCCAGATGTACTATACACTACGGTGCCGTTCTTACAAGTTTGTATAACCTGAATTCCATAGTTCAGACTGCAACAATCCGAAATCCATTAAAAGTATAATAACTTAAGGGTGGATTAACTTAAATTCTAAATTACTACAGTTCATGGAACAACTACTTCCTATAACTTGAGAAGTTATCTGCCGAAAATCAGTTGTTCTGCTCAGGGTACCCTTTTGACTGCTCCAGGGAATCAGTTGTGTTCCATGTCTCTTGGTTGACCTAATTTTGTACGATTGCTTCGCACACCAGTCGAGCACTCGCGCTTCCAATGTTATGCCTGGCGACAAACTGCCAGTGACACTTCCACTGTTCAACTGATGCTACACGTTGGAGCAGATTTCTTCGTAGGTACTACCTCCTTCCTAAAAATATAAGGGATTTTTGCATTGTTGAAATCCCTTATATTTTAGAATGAAGGTACATGCTTTTCGTCTTCCACGAGGTTATATATCCTAACTGCCAAAGTGTCTCGCGATATAAACGTCCTTTCCATTTGTTGTTATTGGTATTTCATGACGGTCATCGTCCAACCACTTCAACCTGTTGCTGTGGTTGAGCAGCCTATCCCACCATGCTGCTCAGGATTTGTAGCTTCGAACAGATATACTGATCTCTGCTCCTTCCATAACCTTACAGGTGAACAGCAGGAATGAGTTCATTTCTGCATCCGGAAGTCGGAAACTGTAATGTTGGGGGAAAGGTTAAGGATCCATTAATCATGATATCAATATGGATTCAATAGTTTAATATACGTACCATGTGGTAACCCACTGTCACATAGGGAGCAGGAACAACTATCCCTGAATATATGTGCATTCTGCGTGCAGCACCTTCTTGTTCCTGAATTAGCCATTTCAAGGCTCCCCCAGCTGCCAAGTTAGAGCAGGATAGAAGTTACAATATGGAACACAACTTCACCAAATAACGCACTTGAATATGGGCAGTTTGCAACTTTGCATATCTATCTTACATTACTTATGTTGCAACTCATAGGACTAATATTAGGGTGTAACCTAGCAAATGTAGAGAGAAACCCAGATTGACATGTGGTGTTAATAGTTACCTTTTTTAATAATTGACAAACCATTCTGAGTGTCCAGGACGCGGTACAGGACATTCCAGCCCAACATCGCTTGTACTGTGTGGAATCCCCAGGCTCTTCTCATCTCTATAGCTCATCGGAATCAATACTTGGCATTATTTTCTTCAGTAAGTTGAATGATGACACAGGTGTGTCACATTCTGCACTGAACTGCAGCAGCTCATTTTCTAGAACAGTAAAAGCATCAGCAAAAGCCTGCCATACAAATGATCAAACAGTGAGTTAGAAATTCTGAAGTTTACCATACACAGTATGATAACCCAGAAAATAGTAAGAACGTAATTCCAGAAGGTGAGAAAATAAAGATACAAACAACTTAGAAAACGCATATACAGCAGAAGATAGGTCCAATCAACCAGCAAAGGGAGAATTATAAGTAACCTTGATACATTGGTGAATGCGGAAACAGTTCCTGCCCACATTATTGGCAGGGCAAAGAGGATCATCAATGTGGATTGGATCAATGCTGCAAATCAAGCATATGGAAAAATTACAGAAGGCAATAGTTGACAGAAACAGATAAACTGATACATTGAATTTAATTTTATCACCTGTGACCTCTTTCTCGGTTCAAATAAATGCCACTTCCTTGGATAGAGATACGCATATGGCGCGGATCAAATACATTCCTGATATCCAGATTACTCACTAATTAAATGCCATCTTAGATAGATAATTATATTACTACTCCAAAACGATTGCAATTTGCACAAGATAAATCGCATATGAGCCCTATAGTCTTTGAAGTTTAATTGGTTTGTTCACCCAAAGTACTTGTGTCCTCCCTTATGTATTAAAGGATAAAGTGTCCAGATGTATTTTCTTACCCAAAAAAGTATAGGAAATCCATCAAAAGGCTGCCCAGATTCTGTCAAACATGAAGGGACGGATATGAAATTAACTTAGAAGGAAATAAGAAAACTGAATTTAACTAAGAGAGATTGAAAAAATGACTTTGCCTGTTGTTACAAGTTACATGAAGGCTGATTACCAAAATAACAACTGGATGATACAGAAGCAAATGTCTAATAGGAAAAAGATACAAGAACTAGTAATGAAATAGAGCATATAAAAACCCTTCTTCTCTATTCATGATTTGCAACTTACTTGGTTAATGGGCCGACCAAGATGATGCTCATGCTGAAGAAAACGAACGATTAACAGTACCTGCAAATGAAGTTATAAACTGGAGGATTATTTTTCAGTGGGCTCTCAAGATACCAATATTGATGCAAATAATCTGGATTTGCCCTTAATTGAAAGAGAGAAAAGAAATGGAAGAAAGGAAGGTCAGCAAGTATGAACTACTGTACAGAAGTGGCAAGGTACAAGCACAAATTAGTTAGCTGAGGACCGTACTTTACTGGGTCTGTTCTTTAAGGCCAAGTCATACAGTGCTAGATAATACTATGGATAGAAATGCATCTGATTAAGAGGGTTAATCCAGAAAAAAAATCTAATCACCAAATAGTAAATATCTGGGACTAATCTACTAAAGTTAAGGAGAAAAAAATTAGCTATTCACTCATAATGTTTTTTTATTATTATAGCAACAATTTGAACGGTAAGGTGTCAGTTTAAGTTCATGGCATCATTCACACCTAAGAAAGTTATCCAGAGAGTAATAGATAGCCACGACAGGAACAGCAGGTGTTATGAAAAGTTACATACCAAACAATACGAACTTAGACCACCAGAATATGGGTGATCCAAACTCCGGTCAGCCAAAAACTTCTTCAGTATTAAGGCAAGAGGCACAGCAGCAGGAAATTGCTGAGTTAATTCACGGACCTGTAGGTGAAAAAAGAAGGTGAATAAATAGACAGGGGGACCTTAGGTCTCATGAAACATTGTTTGATAGATGTAAGCTCGTGATCTGCAAACTTTCTTACTCATGTCCTTATGCACAATATCTAGCAAGCAATGTGTGCAACGTGTGCAATATGTGCATATCTCAAACCTAATAAACAGCTGGCTGGTTGCTCATTCATGTATATATAAGACTTAATGTCTAACAAAACCATGTCATTGTGGCATCAAATCCTACATACTATGAAAAAATCGAAATGTTGTAACCCATTGGTTCTTCAAACATATTCTTTTTCTACGAGATCTCAGTAAAGCAAATACTGATGGCAGATTGCAAAGAACTATTCACTCCAAGAGTAACATAATTATTTCATCCATATGATCCGCTAAGGTGACAGTATATAGAACATTTAGCATTTCATTTGAGATGGCATATGACAATTGACAAGAAAACAAGAGCATGCTGATAATAATAACTGTATGTATGATCCGCATGTGACATTTTATGTACTGCAATAATTTATATATGAATAGTAAATGCATTTCGAATTGACATCATGCCTTCAGCATAATTTATTGAGATACTAAAATGGCAACATCGCACAGGAGCCATGGCAAAGAATAAATAATTAGAACCACATATGAAAGGTAATATTCTATGAATACAACAGACAGTATGACATATAATTGTACTTAATCATATACATATCCAAGAACCTGTATTGCAAGCGCATTTATGCTATAAATTCCTTAATGCTTATGATTCATTGTTCAAAGTCTTTGCATGAAGGTTGATTCTAAAACTAGCAAATAGAAATAAAACTTATTTTCTTCAAAATATAATGGTAGATAGTAATCTCTTTTAACTTACCAACTCAGTTGTCTGGAGTCCTGTGTGGGATGGCGATTTGAAACTTATATCAAGACGAATTGACTGCACAACATTGCCATCATCCTTGTTTGTTCTTGAACACATTGGCATGCTGCTACCTTCTGAACTAGAGTTATCAGAACGAGAAGGGCTCCCTTGATCTCCAAGCACATTGATGGATAATTGTTCGTGTGAGCTATCCAGAACAGAAGAATATTCACTAGACAAATTTGTGTCACAGGGCACTTGAGCTACAAGCATGATCACAGGTATCTGCAAATTTAATGACATATGTATGAGGAAAATAAAAAATAGCTGGTGAGCTAGCAAATGAAGGAACTTACCGCCGTGTTTTCAACTGTTTTGAGGGAATCAGTCCTAACCCAGTCCTGGTTTGCAAGACACCTTGCTGCATGCTGAAACAAACAAAAAAAAAAGAAGAAAAGACACTCGATGTAAAATATTTTCTTGACCGTGGTCTAAATATTACTGTATATTCTTAGCAAACATGCATACGTAGTAACGCGCATAGTGTTCAGTAATTAGCTAAAAGTCACTAATTCACTGTGCCACGAAGATGCGCAGGCAAGAGGACAAACACATGTGCATCGTAAGCCATGTAACATGAAAACTTATTTAATATCTATTATCTAGGACAATTATGGCGAATTCACTCTTCTAATAGTAGCATGTTGACCCCCACACATGCATTCTTCTAAAGAATGTAAACTAAGACAGATAACTCCGATATAATTCATGCATTTCCTCCTAATATCCAGTTTCATTGCATTAATAACTTGGCATCCAGACCTTAAGAGGACAATAAAGCGCCATTGTGCACAATACAATCAATCATTAACAACCCAAATTCATCACAACAAAGTAATTTGCTAAAATTCGATAATATGCCATCGACCAGTTTAGAATGCAGAGTAAACAGCATACTGATACTAGAGAATGCATCAGGCATCTTACCTGGAGACACGTTTCCTTGATGCCATTCCTGCCTTCCAAAATCCCAGCTTCTTTTATAGGTTCCTGGAAGCAGCCACAACTTAGAATTGCACACTATGGCATGCAGGCAGGTACATTTGAACTACCAGTTACATGCATACCGATAGTAATGCAACTCACCAAATTACGAACTGGTGGAAGAGAAATTACAAGATCTACATCGCTTGTTGGAAGAGCCAAACCAGTGGCATTTGAGCCAAATAGATTTGTACGGGAACGAGGCCAGAGAACTTGCAAACACCGTGTGACCCTTTTGACAGCCCAATTAATATAGGGCTTCCTCACCAGATTCTCGGCAGAAACCTAAGTATCACATTTGGAATCAGCAAATAAGAATTGAGATCTTTTTACCATACTATAATGGAGATTTTCAAGGGCTCAAATCAAGCCACGGCATGGGATTACTTGGCATCAGAGTAAGGCTTTGATTGTTTGATCTACGGCTAATAAGCCGTGGAAAAAATGAACTAAGAACCAAAAAAAAAAATTATAGGCAGAACTTTTTATATATGTGTTCTTAACAGTTTAAAAACCAATGCTGCAAAATAAAACTATGATGAGAAAACCTCAAAAGCAACTCTAAAATTAACTTTTAATATACAAATTTTGGTTGTGGCTGATAAGACAACAAGCAGAAAATGGGAGGCTAAAAGAAAAAGATCACATAGCGTACATAAATGAAACTTGTGGCACAAAAAGGACATACCTGCTTACAGAATTGATCTATCTCTTCGTGTAGTGCATTGTGCATCAAAGAGAGGGATGCCTTGCTAGAAGAACAGTTTAACATATCTGGTGGTTGCAGAGGCAACGCAACATCTGGCTGCAAAAGGCATAAGTTAGAAATGCACAAAAGTTGCATAAATAATATTTTCTTTGGATCACGGGCGTCCTTACATGTTGATCACGAGAAAGCTGTGAAATCTTAACAAGGTGATCCTGCAAGACAGTATCCTCAATTGATTGCCCCAGAGTACCAGCAGGACTTCCTTTATTTCCCCACGAAGGCCATACAACTTCAGGACCATCCAAGCAAAACTGAGCCCTGTTCAAAATTTTGTCCTCAGTAAACAAACTTCTCATCCCCCAATGTCTTGGGCTTGAGCTGCCAGATCTAACAATAGGGAATCCTCGTTTTCGTGACTCTCCCACAGGAGAAGGAGGCGGCGGCCTAGGGACTCGAGGAACACTAAGTACTACTGGCGATGGAGGTCTTCGTACAAGAGGAATATCCCTCCTGTTTGAAGGCACACATGGGCTCCTGTGATCATGACCCCCCTTAAATTCAGATCTTGATGGTCTTCGTGATATTGGAACAACTATTGGTCGCAGCATTGCATATGGCAATGTATCTCCCTTTATCACTTCGCTGCCACAAGATACACTCTTTGAAACTGAAAAGGTTTTATCTTCAGGACTGTCTTGCATGGAAGATGGAGACTGCAATGACTCACTGTTCATGCCATTTGCTGTCATTGAATGACCAACAGACTGAGGGAGAGAATCTGGAGATTCATTTTGGGAACATATTGAAGTGGAAGGTGGTGAAGATACACCATTTGCATTATATGTACAAGGAATCCCAACAGGTATGTCATCAACAACTTGACTAACATCTGCCTCATGCCAAGCCCATGCACTGTCATCTGAGCTAAGGGATGGTGGCCTGGAAAAACCAGTTCCGGCATGCTCTGCAGGACTCCAATACATAACTCCTCCTCCAAAATATTGATTAATATCTCTTCCGGAAAGTCCGCGGCCATCAGATTCTTCTTCAGAAAACCAGTAGCTTTCAGTATCATCCCCAACATCTGATTTGTTTCTTGGATCACTGTCACCAAAATATTTCCTATCTTTCTCACTGCAAATACTACCTCTTTGAATTAGTGGAGCATGAAACCCTGACCAAGCGGAAGATTGCATCTGCGGAGTATATAATGGATCATAACCTAAAGCATTGTTTTGACTCAATTTACCATAACCTCTGAAAACAGGAGGCCAATCAAAACTTAAGGGCACTGCAAGAGAGGATAGCACTTGATTGCATCCAGCTTCAACTGGCGGATTTCTCATCTGATGGTTGGGAGGAAGGAAAGGCTGTTCAAATTGAGCTGGCCATCTGTAACCAACATCAAGATGCAACCTATCTGTTGTAGCAGGGCGCTGTTGCATTTCCGGTGAAACAAAATGATGTGGTGCTACACTAGGCCACTCATATGATGTTCCACCCAGTGTGTTTCTGTTGTACACATAATATTCACCTCCAGTTTTCATTACCCCGCCATTGTCGCTTATAGCACCGTGAAACATATTAGTAGGAATAACAGGTGGCAATATTTTTTCAGTTGCCACTACAGAGTTACGATCCACAGTATCACTTCTGGAAGACAAACAAGAAGATGGTTGGAGTGTAGATTCATTCTGGCCATTCTGCGTTATGACCTGCTCATTCATACTAAAGCCATCAGATGTTTTCACACTCTGAGAACATTCTGTAGTCAACAACGAGCTGACTCTGGGAGAATGCAAGGTATCTTCCAGTTTTGTGTTTCCAATGGCTTTTACATCTGTTCCATTAAGTGCAATGGAAGAGTCACAGCAATTCACTGCTTTGGGAATGCAACTCTTGGACTGATGGACATATGATGGGAGATGAGGTGAGACATGTGTTGCTTCAACAGGTTTATTTGGAGCTTCTGTAGCAATATGAGGAGCATCTGTCTTCAATGTGCCAGATCCAGGGTTCTCAGTTTTCATCAGATTATGGAACTTAGTTTTTCCTTTACGCTTATTTCTCTTTTTGCTGTTACATTGGTTCTTGCAGTCACCCAACCCAACAGTTTGCTCCTAAACATATGGAGGTTATCACTCACATTCATGATTAAACTAACGCACACAAAAAAAGGGGGGAATTCGGATAATAATGCTTACCACCTTTGGCGTTGGTGCAATTTCCTTGCAAAGATTATCTTCATATGCATGTTCAATAGTAGTGCCCACAACAGATGGACCCTGTTGATCTGGCAAAACCTTAGGATCATGACTATCTGAGCTACTGCATCCGATGTCCTGGAAAGATGTCCTTAAGTCAGCTAGGTAACTTTGTTAGTGAATCACATAGATCTGTGTCTATATCAATTGAAGAGCAAGCAAAGAATCAATACCTTCATTTGCTTAGAAGATGTTGTTAGCTTTTTCGAGCTACTGGACTTCTTCTTTCCTTTTCGAGAACCACTGCTGATCTTTTCAACATCTTTCTTTTTGGCAGCCTTTGGTGCTCCATCCCCAATGAGTTCAAGATTTATACTTTCCGTTGACACCACCATGAGAATTCCTCGTAATTTCATGAGTATATGGTCAGCAACAGTACCAGCTGACATTAATGTAGTGAAAAAGATTGCATCACCACTACGGTTAGAAATATTGCTCTTCAAGTACACTATCTCCTGAACCAGCATCAGCCTTTGCAATCCTTTCACGAAAATGGGATTCTTCTTACAAGACAGTGTGCTTGGAACATCAAGACAACAAGGTCGATTCCTTCTGAAAAAAGACTGCCGTGTGCTTTCATAATAAGTCTCTGCAACAAATGACCCTGGTTCACCTAAGCAGAAACTGAATTTCTCGCTAGAAACAATATATGTTCCTTCAATGATCTCATTAGCCTGCAAACTTAAGCTATTAGCATATTAGGTGTGCCTAAGCCATAGCAACTTAACCAACTTAACTGCTACCAACTTATGTGATTTTCTTGCCAGTTATAATCAGTAAGTAAAACAAGCCTGAACACCAGTACACCACATCAAATGGCTAGGTCAACAACAAAGTTCATATAGTAACAATAACAATTGTTTGGTTTATTAGTTATAACAAGTCTAGTAAGGGCACATTTGTTGCAAAAAGGAAGATTAATTATCAATCCACGTGTATAATGGAACAGAACAAGTCCAAAAGGTTTCAACTTGTTATGCTATCTAGGTGAGAATTGTGGGTACATCAAGTCATACAGGACAAAAGTAACCTACTTGTGTTAGCTTGGTAGTAACTATCACATAAAAACAATCCTATGAAGACAAACAAAATATCTGACTCAACAAAACTTCAGAATCATGTTTATCAGAAACAAACACCAATAAGACATCATTATTTGATATGATTTTTAGAGCCCAACCTTGTTGGGGAAAAATGATAGAGTTGAGCAAAAGAGTTATCCTTTTCTTCTATGTACATACAGTACATAACAACAATAATTTCGAATATCATTTCCAAAGCCAGTAAAGCATAAAATGCTTAGTTTGATCACCCATTCTTTAGATGATAACAAAACCTTGAAATCTTTCCATGGCAAGATTCACAGATTTTCCCCAACAGAATGCTACATGACTTAATCATGAATCCGTGAACTTTGTTCTGTTTGTGTTCCTTCTAGAAGATACTTCTATTCAATAGCCCATTAAATCTCCTTGCTGACTTAAAATCAAACCTACATTGTAAAAGTTAACATTAACAGTTTAACAGAAACCAAATCATCACTTCTTTCTTTCCCATGATTCCATGAAAACTAGGGAGCACACGTTTCTACAGAGTTGTGGAGCGCATATTCAGCTTGTTTTCCAACAACTGATTTTAGAATAGCATAACTATGCATCAGTATCTTTGCAAATGTTACTTTGATCACATATTTGCTTTATTTCCTCACCATCTTTCTCACAATCGTTCCTTTCAAACACAAAAAAATGGCAAAGCTAACTACCCAAAATACAAGCATCGATGCTCTTGACTTCCATAGAAGATACAACTGAGAAATGGAAGCACTGCAGTATTCTAAATCCACAAATGCAAATTATTTCAAAATGCAGTACAAGTAAGCATATTACCAGTGCTGTAGTGCCCTTCCCAAAGAATGCTCCCATGATCCTTGCTCTCACCCTCGGCTCCAGCCTCATCCACCAATCCACATACCCTTTCTCCCTCCAGAACGCATTTGCTGCCAATCCAGCTTTCTCCTTGACACCCTTCCCAACCCTCACCGCCTTCCTCCCCCCACCTCCACCTCCTCCCCCTCCCCCCGCCGCCGCCCACGACATCCGCAGCGCGATCTCCACCGAATTTGCCACGAACTCCTCGATCACGTAGTACCCCTTGGCCTTCAGCCATGGCAGCTCGGGGAACTCCTCCCCCGCCATTGCCACCAGGTCCACCTCCCCGTCACCGCATAGGAACCTCCCACCCGAGATCTCGTCCATGGCCGCGACGAAATCGTCCATGTCGGCGAGGAGTCCCTCCGCGACCGTGATCGCGTCGAGGCGCGACGACGACGCGGGGGAGGAAGGGAAGAGGAGGAGGTGGTCGAATACGAGCCCCTGCCCGCGGGATGCCTCCGCGGCGCGGGCGAGGAGGCCGCGCGAGAGCCGCGAGAGGACGGTGGGCGCCGCCGCCCCCTCCTCGGCCACCGCCGCGGAGGAAGGGGAAGGATGTAGCACGAAGAAGGAGGAGTGGCCGCGGACGCGGAGGCGGCGGAGCATGGAGAGGAGCGCGGCCGCCGCGGCGGGGGTGAGGAGGGAGGTCGCGGCCGCGGCGCGGCAGGGCGGGGAGAGGGAGGCGAGCCACCGGAGGATCGCGGCGCGCGGGGAGGAGGAGGAGGAGGAGGAGGGAGGGGGAGGGGTCGCGGCGTGGTAGAGGGAGAGGTGCGCGGTGAGGGCGTCGGCGAGCTGCCGCGCGGTGCGCGGCGAGGCGGAGGCGGAGGCGGAGGCCATGGTGGTGGTCGCGTGGTCGGAAGTGGGGAGGTGTGCGGCTTCGCCTCCGGTGGGTCGGTCGGGACCTGGGAATTGGGGGAGGAGGAGTGTGGCCAGTGTGGGCTGGGCCTCCGTCCGTAGAGGGGGGAGAGACATGTGAAGCTGTGTGGCTGGCAGGTGGGGCCAGTGGGGACGTGAGGCAAAATTCTTTTGCATTTTTCACCTGTTGTTCGTTATTCCTTTTTCTAGACTTGGATTGATGGTTCCAAATATTTTGCACTTTTTGTGTTTTTTATTAGAAATACAGCACTCTGTTACATTTTAAGTGCAACTATATAAGTTTTCGCGCTCAACTTTGATCGTCCGTCTTATTTAATTTTTTTATAATAGTATTTTTTATGAGATGATAAAACATGAATAATACTTTACTCGTAACTTATGTTTTTAAATTTTTTTAAACTTTTTTTAATAAGGCGGACGGTCAAAGTTAGACGTGGAAAACCATAACTGCACTTAAAATGGGACGGAGGGAGTATAAACATAGACGCTTATAACGCACACACACTAACCTTCACCTCCGAAAGACTGGAAAAATATATTTTGAGATTGACGAAGTCACCGCGCGTAAATGCGAGCATCCATGTCAAATCTAGAATTTGAATCCGAGTAGGCTGGTTTCGTCAAAAGAAACCTAACTAGTTGAGCTACGCTCACTTCGCTTTTGCTTTTTGTTTTTTTATTTCTTTTCTATAAGATTGGTGGTTCCAAATTCCAAATCTAGAATTGGCACTGTGACCGTCCACTAATCTGGTAACCTGGTCCTTGTGAACTTCTCTCTTATATTAAGATGGGTGATCAACTAATTATTAGATGCCAGACTTGAGTAATTTGTGGCTCAGGCCACGATTTTCATTGTTTGTGGTTCAGGCTTGAAGAGTGATCAAAACCAACGAAGTTGCAGGTTTGATAGTGCTGACAGTAATTTGTCAATCCTAGTTTTGATACATTTTTGGTAGCACGAATGCACGATCAACTAACCGATATAAATTTAACGCCAACATAATTACATCAAAACTGTGATCACAGCTCAGATATGATCCGGTGGACAAAATTTGTCGTTGCATGCAAAATATATCTGGGACACAAGCACAGCAAACCAAACATGACAGCGCTATCATTTTGTCCCTGCATAGTTGATATATTAAATGAAGTTGCATTGACAATAATTGCTGATGATGTAGGAGTACTATAAATGTGATAAATTGTCGAATTTACTTTGGATTGAGATCCAGTGCAGTTGTTACTGTCACTGCAACTTTAGCAGTTGCAAGGTAGCTGATGGATCAAAAACCAACGGCTCAGATCGTCAGAAAATACTGTTCACGAATCACTGTAGCAATTTTCTACTCTAGCGTATACTGTGCAGGGGTGGCAGAGCAAATCCAAGCTGTTGGCTGCATCGAGCCAACGGTCATAATATGCTATCACTGCTAAAGTTGCAGTCGTTATTACAACTGCATTGGATCTCAATTCAATTTACTAAGGTCAGATTGGAATATCAAAAAAGTAGTAGTAATTCCATCCAAGCCATTAAAAAGCACGCACAGGATTGCCTGTGAAAGGCACACCCTTTGTATTCTACCACTGTATTAGTCCATCACCATGAATTTTCCCGGTTAAGAAGTGATCGCAAGAAACATTTTTCAGCTAATTACATTTTATAATTAACCAAGAGTAAGTTACATGTAGTATGCCAAAAATCCGGCCGGCAAAGTAAAGTTAGTGTACACCAAGAATCGAAAATATGAACATCTTACAACATGTTCCATTCCTACAAAACTAGTGGGATTTAAGCAGGGAGAGCTGCCGGCGTGGCTGGGGGAACCCGGTTCTCGACAGGGATCTCCGTGAACTCGGAGAGAATCGCCCTGAACTCGTCACCACTCAATGTCTCCTTCTCAAGGAGCACCTCCACGATCTTGTCCATGGCCTCCCGGTTGCTCCTGATCTGACTCAGGGCGATCTCGTAGGCCTCATCGGACAACCGCTTCACTGCGGTGTCGATGTCCTCCGCGAGCTTCTCCGACATGGAGTTCCTTGCCATCATCCTCATGATGACATCGCCGCTCTGAGCTCCTGAGTCCATTAGCGACCACGGACCAATGTCCGACATACCGAATGTGACCACCATCTGCAGAAGCATTGTGACCCCAGGTGTAATTAGCAAAAGAAAGAAAGGGGAATGACTAAGAACAGATGTTTAAGTATATCTGTAAATGCTGGCGGTTTTTCTAGCATGTAATTTTGCAGCATTTTTATCCTCCAGACTGGTTTGTAAGTCATAAATGGTGCACAAGCAGAACAGATTACATAGTCTACTGCGTGCCACCTCAGACAGAGTTTAGCGCCAAAATAAGTGGCGCTGAGATGTTGGATCTCAGCGCCAATACCGGTGGCGCTGAGGTCGTGGCTTATTTTTGAAATAAGTTTTTGGCATAGTTTATTCTTGAAATAAGTTTTTGTAAAGGGTCAAATTATCAAAATTACGGTTCAAAGTTTATGTAGATTAATTAGCAAAGTTCTACAATAGAAATAGAGCATACCTGCTTGGCTAGGCCAGTAATTTGCTGCAAGTCACCAGCAGCTCCTGTGGTCACCTCAGGCTCCCCAAAAATGATCTCCTCAGCAGCACGACCGCCAAGGCCACCAACAATTCTAGCGAACAGTTGTTGCCTGGAGATGAGCGTTGGGTCGTCCATTGGAATGAACCATGTGAGACCACGAGCTTGACCCCTCGGGATTAAAGTAACCTTTTGGACAGGGTCGTGGCCAGGCGTCAAAGTTCTACAAAAGAAAAAAAAATCCAGATATGAATAGTTGCACGGAATTTTGATATGGAAGTAATAAACAAAAGCACAGTTAGCAAAGATGCAGATTATCTCTTACCCGCAAATTGCATGCCCAACTTCATGGTAAGCAACAAGACTTTTGCTCTTCCCATCTGTCATCACGGTTCCTTCCATACCAGCCACTATTCTGTCAATTGAATCATCAATCTCCTTCGAGGAAATTGCTGTCCGGCCACGTCGGCCTGCTAATATGGCTGCTTCATTTAGAAGATTTGCCAAGTCTGCTCCACTAAACCCAGGTGTTCTCATTGCTATGACTTCAAGAGAGACATCAGTATCAAACTTCTTGTTGCTACCGTGCACCTTAAGAATCTCTGTCCTTCCGCGTACATCTGGAACATCAACACTTACCTGTGCAACAAGTTAATAGGTATATCCATAATGTTAGCAAGGTTAATAGGTTATGAACATGTGAGGATAAAAAAATTCTAACATTGAAAACACTTGGAGATAACTAAAGCTCGAAATCAAAAGCATCCAAACTGATTGGGTGAGTAAGCTACAGTCGAGTACGAGCATGTATTGGACTTCTAGCCTAAAACCACGTCAAAACTTCACTAATACAGAACAAACAAAGGTAAACACTACAGCTGAAACATTTTTTCTTAGTTGTGTCACAACTGAATGAGTCAAAAACTAGAATACAACAGACATTCACATCCAAAAGAAAGTTCAGTGGATAAAAACTAACCTGTCTGTCAAAACGTCCAGGTCTGAGTAAAGCAGAATCCAGGATATCAGCCCTGTTGGTGGCAGCAATAACAATGATTCCAGTGTTCCCCTCAAAACCATCCATCTCAGTCAGCAACTGATTCAAAGTCTGCTCCCTTTCATCATTTCCACCACCAATACCTGTTCCTCTTTGCCTTCCAACAGCATCAATTTCATCAACAAATACTATGCAAGGAGCATTCTCCTTTGCCTTCTTGAAAAGATCACGAACCCGGGAGGCACCAACTCCCACAAACATCTCCACAAACTCAGATCCTGATATCGAGAAAAATGGCACACCAGCTTCTCCTGCAATAGCCTTGGCAAGCAAAGTCTTACCAGTTCCAGGAGGACCAACAAGCAGAACGCCCTTAGGGATGCGAGCACCAACAGCAGTGAACCTTTCTGGTTTCTTCAAGAACTCAACCACTTCCATGAAGTCTTGCTTTGCTTCATCGACACCAGCAACATCATCAAATGTAACACCAGTGTTGGGTTCCATCTGAAACTTGGCCCTAGATTGACCAAAACCAAGGGGAAAGCCAGGACCGTTAGGTCCACCAAGGCCACCTTGTGCTCTTCTTGACAGCAAAAATAGACCACCAATAAGGATAAGTGGGAAAGCCAAGTTTCCAATCAGGTTGAACAGAAGAGAACCAGAGTCCTCCTGGTTGCTGTGTGCAGCAAAATCGATATTCTTTTCCCTCAACTTCTGGAGAAGCTCCTGGCTTAGACCAGGAAGCTGCACACGAACTCTCTGCACGCGGTTGCCGAGCTCAGGAGAAATAGCCTCTACAATGGCAATCGTGCCATTCTCAAACAAATCAACCTTCTTCACTCTGTCCTTGTCTAGATACTCAAGGAACCTTGAGTAAGACATTCTCGATGACGAGACACCTTGCTCTTCAGCAAGAGCTTTCTTAGCACCCAACAAGGTGGGAAGCCCAACCCCGAGGTTCCCGAGCGCGAGCTTTAGGAACTTCCTTCTGGCATCATTAGTCTTGTGCTCGAGGGAGGCAGTCACAGAAACTGGCCTCTGTGCAACGCCACTTGAAGGAAGTGTCGAGAAGGGAAGCGGCGTCTTTGCGGCAAGGCTCATGGATGTTGGAGCCATGTTCGCTCACTGTTAAAAAGTAATGAAAGGGAGATCTTGTCAATCATACAAGTGTTGTACGGCAGAAATTGCTTCATCCGATACTTCAACTAAGCTAAACACTTCATATCAGCCCTATTCAGCTGAACAGATGCAACCCATCTGTTTGAAGTCATCATCCTACAAGTAGAACAAAGTAGCTACGAGTGCTCCAACTATTCCAATCCTTCCTCGAACTACAAACAGCTACAATCATCAGCCTCATATCATTTATACCCCGAATTCAGTAGCTCACCTTAGCTTCTACTTGCTGATTAACCTATCTATTCAAGCAAACACGCTAACGATCTCAGTTCCACCATCTTCACCAGTAAAATCTAGACTAGTAGCACCCCCACACAACACACATGCTCCAAATTCCAAAAAGCGTAGCAACAAAAAACAGAACATCCGCATAGCATCAGACACCAAACGCCACCCACGCACACACTGGATTCAAGCTAGAACCGGAACCAGACGCACGCGAGCGAAATCGTAAAGAGAAGCACTGAATCCAAAGCAAAGCGAGCACGCACCTGAGTGGATCGGAGCGGAGAGGGGAGGGGAGGGCAGGGGGGGGAGTGAGCCGAACTAGGAAGGGGAGGTAGGAGAGAGTGGAGTGTATAAATAGCCGACACCGATGAGGAGGGTAGCGGCAGATTGATTTTTCCTCCTCCGCTCGCTTGGCCTCTCCCTCTCTCTCTCCGGTGCGCAGTTGCGTGGGGATTTGAGGAAGAGAGGGAGGGGGGATGGGGGTGACGTGGCCGCCTCCGTGCCCACAGCGTCGATAAGGAAGAGATGAGCCCACATAGACGGAAGCCTAAGCCCATGGAGGCGAAGTGAAATATCTCTCCGTCCTGGTGAAATTGGCAAATGGCTCGTCTTTTTTGCGTGCCATTTTCGTAGCCAGTGGGGTTTTCCTCCGATGGCTTGTTGTGTCGTGGCTGCTGGACTCACGCAAGATTGGACTACTTGGAGTCTTGGAGATGTGAAGGCGACACACTGGTCAGAGCATGGCAATATGGCATAGGTTGCTGGCAACATTAGTCCATTTCCCTTGCACGACCTGCCGACTGAAAATTTTCCTTGTCGAATTTTACACATGATGGAGAATTTTCTTCTATGATGATATGCTAATGATTATTCTCTATCTGTAAGGAGTACGATTACACAGGCAAAACTCTGTCGCCAAGATGCAGAATGGTAAAGAATTACAAGCACATGTCAAACTGTCAACCACTCGTTGCAGGATCAGTTTGCTCAGGATGTGGGAAAACGGTGGAGGGATGGATGCACACGATGTTACAGGGCGTGAACAGACCAAGGCAACCTTTGTGTTTCGCTAGTCTGATGAGATGCGCCGGATCTTGCAGACCAAATGGGCGGTGGGGAGGTCGAGCTGGCTGCCGCCTTCCGACTTGATGAGGTCGCGGACCTGGTCTCTCGGGGTGGAGATGCAGGTGTGGAAGGTGGCGAGGAAGGGTGGGATCGGCATGGACAGCGCCGACAGCACGTTGCTCAGGTACTCTATATCCGCCGCCAGCTGCTGCGCGCCTCGGTCGGTGATGTAATGGATCCCTCGCAGCTGCTCCATGAACAACGCGGTGGCACCTTCCGCGACCTGGTTCATCATGGAAACAGAGATCAGAAACAGTTCTAGATTAATTCATCAAAAGATTTGGGTTCGGTGTTTATGTTGTGGTCAGATTATTGGGGTTTTATGTAATGTTCTATTCAGTTGCATGTAATTCTAAATGGTTAACTCTTCTGTACAGAATTTGCGAAAGTCGCACAGTGTGAAGTATGAATATGGTTTTGTCGATGGCATGTTGCGAATGTACACAGCATGATGAAAAAAAAAATGCTTTGAATATATTACCTTAAATATCCATTCAGTAGCAAAGAACTGAGCCTCCTCGTTGCCAGCCTCACCGCCTGAGATACCTTCTGCAAGTGGCTCCAACTGCTGGGGTAAAGTTAGGAGATACTCCCCGACACTGGTCACATATGCCTGCGGGTAGGCACTGAAGCTTGGAAGGGGAAGGCCACCCTGTTCCTCCACCGATGACCAAATTGGGAGGCGAGCAACCTCATTGAGACGCTGTCGGACTTTAGATATGAGCACGTCATAGACGAGTTCATTTACTGTGTCTGAGAAGGCCGCAACTCTTTGTGATGTCAGAGGTAGAGCGTGGAACCTTGGATCTTTTGACTGTATAACAGAAATGTTATCTTTAAATTAGCCATGAAGACAAACAAAGAGTTACTTGTGATACTTGGGAAATTATAGGCCAAAAAATAGGTTCTATGCCACATATGAGTAGCTTAAAAAAATGCATGATAGAAAAGGAAAGCTAAAAAAGATCTCTGAATTTCCTATAAACCCAGATAATCTAGCTTAATACTACCACCTAAGTTTGCAATCAGGCTGTTCAAACAAATCATGGACTTGCTAAAGACGACATGTGATAACTCTAGTGTTGTGACACTAGCAAGATAATTTAAAAATATATAACTTGCCTGTTCCAGTACAGTGAAGAGCTTCTTAGACTTGTCTGGTAGATCAGTGAGGCGAATAGCTGCAATATCAAGTGCTGCCCTCCCTGTGATAGGCACTTCTGCATTCTCATCACCATTTGCTGCAGTTGATTTATCTAGGCTAGAACCAAAACCAGAAATAGAAAAGTCGGTCCCAATCCTGGCAAGAGCAGCCCTTAAAGAAGCTTCAAAAACGGAGGTTCTGCTAGTTAGGCAATCAGCAACTGTAAGAATCTGCAAAGCACCCTGGACAATAGACCATTCTTCCTCTTCAGAGACATCAACCAATCGTTGTGCTTCTTTTTTCTCTAGTCCTGCTTCCTTTTTGGAGGAATCACTATGTGCAGTATTATCCACCCCACATACAATCCTAAGGGATTTTAAAGTTTCTTGTAGGTTCGATATGTACTGCAGCATAATGTCATCTAGAGCCAATACCAGTTCATCTGCCTCTGAACCACCAGTAAGACTAATGCATCTCTCGACAGCTGCTTCAAGAAGCACTATAATTTGTGGGATGGATTCCTCCATTCTACGAACAGTTTCACTCAGCTCTATACCCTGTGCACCCACACCACGAGCAATGGCCCCACGGATATCTATACCAGCCATCTCAGCAGAAAGTAAAGCACGCTCCATTTGCCCATACCTACATAGCATGAAACACAACTGGCTGAGTACTACAGCAATAGCAACAGAAAAAAAAAATCTCACCAATGCAGTTAACTGCATGCAACAGAATTTTTCACAAGTTTTTTTTTACCTTGCTTTAAAAGTCTCATATGGGGAATAAATAGCTTTCAATGTATTCAGCAGAACAACAAGATCTGACTCTGAAAATAAATGTTGGATGTTCCGAGCAAAAGTGCCCGTCATGTTGTGCAGGTCGATCAGTGCTCCAAGATGCTTATTCTGCAATTTGGTACTTTTGGGCAAGTCACCTGATAGAACATCTAGTATACCTGGGTACAGAGGAGATAAAATCAATTTATTGTTACGAAAGAAGTACGCATATGTGGCAAACAAGTAATGTCCTCTTTTAATTGAACAGAGAAAAATAAAACATGTAATTCAATCATGAAATTAGTATAGACATACAAAAATGAAATAATAGGAGAAGTTTATGCATTACCTTTTGCAACAGATCTAGTTTCAGGAACAGCATCTCCAGTTGCTAGGTTGACACGAGAGACAAAGCTTGAATTCAACTCACTCATGGTTTCAACAAGTACTCTTGGGACTAGTGATTTGTATTCTTCAGGGAAAGCAGTCAGGCACCTTCAGCATTAGCATTGTAGAACATCCATTAATTTTTGGTGAAGCAAAAATATTGTCTGAATACAGCTAAAAGATGCTGCCAAAAACTGGCTTCTGTTTACAAGGGCAAACATTGCTGATTCAGAACAAAAGACAACAGGGTACAATGAACATACCACTTCCATTCTTGTTCAAGGTAAAGTAGTGTCTCATCATAGAAATTTGGAAGCCAGCTAGCAAATGAGAGACTGTTTATGCTTTCTCCACCATACTTCTCCATCTCTACCCGCTTAGCTCTCTGTTTTAGATCAAAATCTTCCCAAAGTTTCTTTAGAGGCTTGACATGGATCTTAGTATATTGCACCTCCAGTGACTTGAATCTGCCGATACGTATCAGTATTCCACGAAGATCTTGCACAGCATCGACCTTTCAACCAAAATCTGTAGGCTTTAGATGAAATAGAGATGCCTGTACTGCTGTTTAACAAATATAAATGAGATCAGTAAGAAAAACCTTGCGGTTAGAAAGTGCATCCACCAAACGAGGTTGAACCATGTCATCTAGCCGTTCTTCCAATACTTCAAGCTGCTTTCTCACATTAGCGAACTCTGCAACCTGAAAGCAACTTTTATATCAGCAAAACAAATAGCTTCCGTATATAAATCACAGTGTACTGTGCATGTTTGTGTGAGAGAGTACAATACCTCACCAACTGCCGACAAGCAATGTCTCATGGTTGCCAGGGTTTCTGCAGCTTTTGGAAGATCACCACTAGAAAATACATCCTCAACACTTTGGCTCAACTGAGCTAGTCCAGCCGCATCCTGCCATTCCAACCAACAAGTTGTTAAATCTATTAAAAGATAACCTACCACTGTGAGTGAAGCATTTACTTCAGTAACATGCACCATAGTCCACATACAACTTACCTGTAATGTTGCATACGCCGCTTCCATGCGTTGTTTCACAGTATCAATTCGTGCTAGTGCAGTTATTGACTCTGCAGATGAGCCCTCAGCCTGATTGAAGAAATCATCATCATCAGTACTTAGCTACCTACAGAATTTATGAAATGTAGATGGGACTGAATACCTAGTTAGTTGATCATACATGCATATGTATGTCATATTTCATTCATTAACACCCAGTATTCAGCATTGACCGTTAGAAAGAAGGAATCACTCAGTACCCAAAAAAAAAAGTTCTAGTGCTAGCAAATTCATTCTAGTTTATTCTACAAAATGTCAAGCTAAATGTTATGAGAAGATAACGCTACAAGTAATAAGAAGTACATGCTACAGGAGAAAATGTTTTGCTTGCGATTTGATGTAGCATCCTGACCTATCACCTATATGAACTAAACGATATAAGCGACAGTATTCCATTATAATAGACTATAAGCATAGTTTTATTGGCATCACTGAACTGCTGGATTTGAATGTCCTCTACAGCGTACTCAAAGTTTACATGCACATAACTGCATTGCATAAGTACACAGCATTATAGCATCCCGACAGATTTTGCCAACAGAGCTCCAGCTTGGTTTTGCCAAGCGCACGCAAATTCTGACATCAGTTTCAGTTAACAGAGATGATCAGATTAACATCTCATTTGAATTTGACAGCCTTTGTATAATAAGTTCTAGCTGTACGCACTGTTCAATGCAAAGCGTACAAGGATAAAATTGACATGACTAAATACAGTACGTGAGATCCAGATCCAAGTGAAAAACAGGGGGTACTAAAAGCGGCCAGAGGCTGAATCATACGCATAAATGAATCAAACTAAAACCTATTGTGCCAAATTGGTTCAATATTTGCTCATTCGCACCAACTATTATCGCAAGTTCGTAATCCTCCAAAATGATCTGGGTTTCGCGTGATACACGTACAATTATGCACGAATGAACTGTGAGATCTAGATCCAACTAGCAGGCGAGCGGGGGCGCACCTGGGAGAGCGACTGGAGGACGGAGGCGAGATGGGACCGGAGCGAAACGGCGTCGTCGCGGAGGCGGAGCGCGTCGCGGCAGGCGAGCGGGACGCGGCGGAGCGCGTCGGCGCTGTCCCGCTCGAGCGCGGCCGCGGCGTCGTCGGCGGCCGAGCGGAGGCGCTCCTCGGCGTCGGCGAGGAAGCGGTCGAGCGGCTCCGACGGGTGGCGCGCGTCCAGCGCCGCGTTGATCCACCGCTTCGGGTCGAACCCCTCCGCCCCGAACTCCGACGCGTCCACCACCACCATTTTCCGCCTCCCCTCCCACTCGCTGCGCCTCCTCCTCCTCCTCCGCCGCCGCCGCGGCTCGCCGTGGACTTGGGCGAGGGAGACGAGGAGTGGCTTTGAGTTCGCTGGATTGCTACTACTCCTTTTGCTAGGTGGGAGAGTCTTCCGTCTCCGCGGCTACTCGTAGCTAACGGCCGCCATGGGAGGGATCACCTCGGTGGAGTTCGGAGGGGGAAACGCCTGCCAAAATGGCGTGTTCTCTTGTGGGAGACGGAGTGTATTTTACAGTGGTTTTTCCTCCAAAATTTATGACTTGTTGTTTCCAGCCACCATGTTTTTATTAGTATCAACCAAAATATAACTTATATGTAAAACTTTTAGATCAGTTCTAATTAACTTGAAAATAAGCGGCTCTATTTGATAGGTCTATTCGGCTGCTGCTTTCGTGAACCGGCACGAATAGTGCCGTACTCACTGTGCGTAGCCGCAACTGCAATCGTTGCAGCCAGCCTGTAAAACGCTCCCTATAGCCTTAGTTATGGCCGTAAGCAGTGGCGTTACACCCTTAACAACAAAAAAAATATAAGTCCGTACAACCACTGCCATCAGTGGTGAACCCAATACGAAAATTACCGAGGGTTCTTATGCTTATCTGAATCATGAAGCAGTCTTATCATGAATTCGATTTAACTTAGTTGGAGTGTCCCATATGGTATAAATACGTAGCGGTATCTAATGACCCCTGTTGACCCTTACTAGGTAGTAGTACGCCACTAACAGCCATGAATTCCGAATAAGAACATGCTCAATTCTGAAAAAAAAAATTAAAAAAAAACAATTTTGGAAGTGGTTGATATTCCATAGAAAATAAATGTGATGGAATATGATTTTAGGGTAGAGTTTTACATTTTTACTTTTACAGCTCCAAGAAAATGATGAAAACGACACCTAGAATAATTTAAAATGAACTTTAAAATTTTCAATTTTTAACTGTAACTTGTAAACCAAAGAGCAAACGACGAGGGTAGAAATGAAGATGCACTTTAGTTTCAGATAAAACTAGTCAGTGCCCCGCGCGTTGCCGCGGGCATAATATTTTTCACCATATTAGTTCTTTGATTTGTAAACGAAGAATTAGACAGTTCCATGTAAAGCTTCAGACATTGTAGTGAAGTTGAAGATAAGATTTATATACACCATGTGGTCATCCATGTTGTGAAGATCCTATTTATCACCAGTATAAATCCATACTGTGAAGCTACTTAACACACACCAAAATTAATATATAAAGCAGGGCAGAGTAAGAAAAATGTGACATGGTTGGTAATTGTTTGGCCCAGCAGAGCCTAACTGCTTTGTGATTGTGATCATTGCATGAGCATAATGGGACAGCCAACCTACTGCCTTCTCTTTTGCCTTGAACCAATACTCCTGCATAAAAGCAAGTTAAACATCAGTAATTGTACTTCGGCATATAATGTAAAAAGTACCGCAACAGAGGCTATGATGCTCACTACTCATTGCGACTAACTGCATGTGAATTAAAAGAATATCGTTTTATTTTCAAACATATACCATTCCCTAGCCAGTATTTGCATTAAAATTAAGCTCCATTCCATTGAATGAAGCAAAATTAAACTGACATACGAAAGGCCGGAAATCAATCTTCATATTCATTCTGAAATTAAGAATGAATATTCTGTCATTAAAACAGAAAAGAGTATACTTCGAGAACTATCCCCCTACTACCCATGTCTAATGACACCAATCCCCATTCTAATTTAGTGAGCTCAAAGCTGCACAATAATTTGGAATAGGGATGTAGTGCGAACATCGATTACAACCCCTAGCCTTCCAAGCTAAGGATGTGGGTTTGATTCCAATTTTGTACCACCCTAGAGTGGGATATAGCAGTGTGAGTGACTAAAACATCCGAAAATTCATAATCTATTGATCTGTAGCTTCAAAAAAGCGGCAACAAAAACACATAACAATTTATAATTGAACTTCAATTAATGTTTAATGCTCAAAGGCACCACATCATTTCTGTTGTATGTACAGCATACAAAATTGGAAAAGAACAAAAGAAAGCAAAGAAAAAGGAAGTTATATGGCTGGCATCTAACCTTGTATATTATTCATCAATGGTACCTCGCATGCATGTTAGAACCACTGTGTAGAACATGTTTGGGTCAGATGAAAGTGATTCAAATCTGATTAGGATAGCAAAATTTACATAACCAGTTCAGGAATACGTAAAGATTGTCCTGCCAAAAAATATAAGCAACAATTATTATGTTGTGAACAGTTCATAGAGAGCTTGTGAAGTAGACAGTACTAAAAATCTTAAAGGTGAGTGTCACAGATTTACATTAAATCAGAATGTTACAGAGCTCACAAGCATGTGTGGATATTTCAATTATGCATGCAGTGGTGACTGAAGGTAAGCATTGCAGCAATAATTATAATATTGTGGCCAAGGGAATGGTAAAATCACATCAGTATAGCCACAGGTACAGCAATCATACAAATAAAATCTGAGAAATTGCTTAGATGATACAGATTATATGAGCAAAAATCATAGATAATGGTCAGACCAAAAGCCATTAAGCAGGAAATCCAGAATTTGTGCACCGAATAATATTAACATAGCTCCTAGGTGCATACACAGTGGATTTTTTGGCTTGTAACGATGTTTAATAGACTGAGAAAAGGAGAAGGAAAAAATGTTCAAACTTGCAAGATACTTCATGAAAACCAACAATGAACTGATAAGGCATGAAAATAGTAGTATGATACAAACTACAAAGTTATGGCAGAACGAAGAGTTACCATTAGGCTAGATCAGCGAATATTTCTGTATAGACAACATTGTGCGTGCTGTTTGCATGTTCAGAAGGGTTATTCTCAATTAAAACACGTAGACCATCTGGTGATGTTACCCGTGAAAAAGCAACATATAATTGACCATGTGAAAAAACCGGGCTGGGCAGGTACACACCAACTCTGCTAAGTGTTTGCCCTTGACTTTTGTTGATTGTCATTGCATATGAAACTCGAACTGGAAACTGTCGGCGCTTTATTTTAAAAGGCCACTTGTTATCGGTTGATGTAGTCACTATTCTTGGTATGTAAGCTTTACAACCTTTAGCTTTTCCTGTGATAATCTGCCCTTCAATAACCCGGCGAGTTAACTGAGTAACTATTAGTCTTGTTCCATTACAAAGACCTTTTGATGGGCTGATATTCCGTAGAAGCATTATTGGGACTCCGACCTTTAGACGCAAGTGATGGTCAGGTAAACCACTTATTTGAATTGTATTGAGGAATTCTGTTGGATAAAGGGCATCAAGTGTTGCACAGTTACTTGTGTCATCATCAATTGTATCAAAACTGTAATATGATGCCTCCTCTGTTGTTAATTGGGACACCATTGGTGAGTTGATAGTGGCAGCTATCTCATTTGTTGGTGCTAGCTAATATGGCTCGCTCACAAAGGTAAGCTGCTTGATTACTCTCTGCAGAATTGTTATAGACAAAGGAAATTAAAGCTGAAAGGTTTCTTGACTCAGGAGGTAACAGTAGATATTCAGGAATTTCGATCCAAGAAGTATCACGTTGGTCAGTAGAAGAGCAATTAACAATTGTTCCTTCTCCAATCTGGAGCAACCAATCTGCAAACTGCTGAAGGTGTTCTCGTTGAGTGTGAGACAACAACGGGGAGCGGAGCCTCATATTTTCGGTCAGATTCATGACAATGCAATGAGGCCATAGACGGGAACGTGTGATTGATGCATCTAAGATTTGGTGTTTTTTTTGCATTGGGCAGAACCGGAAGTGTCTGTCTGAAGTCCCCACCAAGCACAACTGTGATGCCTCCAAATTGTCTGGCATTAACAGATGAACCATTTGATGATAAGATGTCCCTAAATGTTCGATCAAGGGCCTCAAAACAATGCTTATGATTAACAGGTGCTTCATCCCAAATGACCAAAGCTGTTTGTTGTATAAGTTGAGCTAGATGAGTATTTTTCTTAATAGCACAAACCGAGTATTCTTCTATATTCAAGGGTATCCTAAAGCAAGAGTGAGGTGTGCGGCCACCTGGCAACAACAATGCTGCTATTCCAGAGGAGGCAACAGCAAGAGCAATCTTTCCTTGGGACCTCACATTGTTAAGCAATGTGTTCCAGAGAAATGTTTTTCCGGTGCCACCATATCCATAAATAAAAAATGTATGACCACACTTATTGTTCACTGAGTGAAGAATGGCGTCACATATATTTCTTTGATTCAGATTTAATGCTCTAAGTTGTTCAGCTGCCTCTGTTGATATGGTTTCAAAGTCATAGGATTGTTCATCTAGTAGAAGCCTATTGCCAATTAAGGATGTGGCATCTGCAGTGGAGCAAGGCAAACTAAAATGCTCCAAGCTATATCCAGAATTCCTGAGTAATTTATCTATTTCAGCAAGAACATGAGATCTAATATGTTGTGTGACAGTGGGCATTGCAAGTCCTACTGTAGCACGCTTGATACGGTAGGCAGCATCCTCACCCATTGCTGAAACATGATCCTCAAACAAAGCTAAGGGATTTGCAACATCACAAAAAAGGAGAAGAGTGACAAATAACTCACGAAGTTGATATGGCAGAGCCCAGCAAGCTGCGTCAGTCATCGCAGATGACCATTCACGATCATCCCCAAGAAGACCAAGAGCTTGGCAAGCAGCTTGGAATGTTGGATGCCTCAGGCCCCCAATAGTTCTAATGTCTGAATATGACTTTGCCCCTTTAACTACATGCAGTAACATACGAAGGTAATATTGCTCTCCTTTATTAGGACCAACATGTGCAACTCTTCCAATCTTGTGGCTACCTTCTCGAGAGTGCCAATATTTCCCATCGTTGTGCCATGTAAATTTCTCGGGGAACTCAGCATATGTATATTTAGCAGCATGCGGATAAACTTTGTTTGCTTCAAACCAAGCAGTCAGTTTGGTAATGCAATTGTGTGGGTTTTGCAGCACCTGTTCCAAGTTGTCATCCTCAGTAAAAGTAATGTTGTTTTCAAATGGCAAGTGAACGGGAAGCCGCTCGACAGAAGGATCGGTGTAATGAATGTTGAACTGAAGTAATCGCCATGCCGCCTCATTAGGAGCTATCGTCCGGCACCGAAGATAATCATTAATTTCATTGACAGTCTGATTAGATGGTCCAGCTGAAGCTGTTTTACGTTGGAGACCAACCTTGGAACAATCAAATCCCTTGGTAAAGTACTTAAATAGATATTTTTCCATGCCATCACGGTTCACCCTCTCAACATTGATGTGTGCTTGGTATTTCACAAGCAAGTCTACATTGTGTGGGACAACAAACTGATTGTCAACTTCAATACCATTTTTTTTAGTACTTATTCCATTTCTTGGTCGAGCATAGCGAACATGGCCATTCTGTAAGATGGTTGTTTTCTCACAATATTCCTTTGGGTAATACTTTGAACACTCACCATTTACCATGCATTGACACGATGAATTGGCTCCACAAGGGCCATGGATCATAAATTCCGACACAGCTTTGTAGCCTATTAAATCAATAGAGGGATCTGGCAACTGCGCTGATATGAAAGAATCAACCTCTTCAGCGGTCAATGCATTCGTCTTGGCTAACCATAGTATGATATGGACATGTGGAAGGCCACGCTTTTGGAACTCAATTGTATATACAACTGTGTAAATAAAAGATTGATCAAGATAATGCTTACAAAAACATACAATGAAACAAAGTATATAAAGGAAAGTGGCATATTACCTGC
Organism: Oryza meridionalis; assembly: GCA_000338895.3. Classification (NCBI taxonomy): domain Eukaryota; kingdom Viridiplantae; phylum Streptophyta; class Magnoliopsida; order Poales; family Poaceae; genus Oryza; species Oryza meridionalis. The sequence continues at coordinate 28,155,328 of CM002529.2, forward strand.
AAGAACAGGTCCAAAAAACATCCCCTTTGTAATGTCATCAATGAATAGTACCAGCTTCATGTGAAACACACAGTTAACAATGTCTGGCCTATCAGATGGGTATTGTCCAGGGATTAATGCCAGGGCGCCTGTCACTTCTGGCCATAAAGGATTTGATGTGAAGGTGATAAATAAATCAGGGCATCCGTATCTTCGACAAAGTGCGACACAGTCCAAGTAGTTTTGGTACAAATAGCGTGGCCCTCCAATATACGAAGAAGGCAATATGATTCTTTGACCAGTCTCAGAGCCATCCATGACACCTTGATTAACGGTATCACAGATTTCATTAAAAGGAGCTGTCCTATATTTGAGCTGGAATGTTTTTGTCCTATAGTGATTTAACCTAGATTCCTTCATACAACAATATCCATCAATCACATAAGATTGTGTACCTCTCTTGCAACGCATAGGAGTGTTGAAATCATCCAGCCTATCATGAATTCTATAAGCAAAATACTCTAGCATAGTAACATTTTTTCTCTTAATGGACTCAGACCGTTGGCATCGTCGATAGAAGATATCTTCGTGGAAGCCATCTTCTCCATAAGGGAACAGAATTGGGTACTGCATTGCCATAAATTTGCAGTGCTTTTCATGTACCTTACGAAGTTGGCCAGCTCTATCCTCAATTATTAAGTCACGGCCAACATCAGCTACACCAAAATCACCAACCACTAACCCTACAACCTCGGATGCCACAGGTGCACTGAATATGTCACCATGTTTGTCAGGAACTCCAAATAATCTTATGCAAAAATGATCATCAACATCATTAGGCAATCTATCACGGGCCATCCTAAATAACCGAACAATTGGATTGTGCGTGTTTAGCATTTCTAATAGGCCAGAAACAATCTCTTCATTAGGTCAAAATCCACTATTTGCATAGGTGCCAACTTGCATTCTGTTCCTAATTTCGTTCTGAGTATCAAATATGTAGAGCTGAGCATACTCAGGGCGTTTACCTTCCGCTGGTAAGAGAGATCCAATGCGATGGCAAAGCTGGCCACTTATTTTGAAGACATATGGTCCATGCCCATCATTGATAGAATCAATGACATTAACACCCATTGATGTGAATGCAAACATGGAGTTATAATACCTATTTATAAAAGAAATGTTAGTGCAGCCTAGAATCAAATATATTGACGATAATTGACAGCGTAAAGGGACTTCTGACAGTATTGCAAAAAAAAGAGCTAACAATGTACGGTTTACTTATGGCAAAAATTGATTTGAATTGAGAATAAGAGGTTGATGAGCACCTGATATTATCAAAAAAATGAGTAGACTTTGCTCGATCCACTCCTGTTAGGAGGCTATGTAAAGGCTCGGGAGGTGGCTTATATGGAGGCAAGATAACACTTCCTTCCTTGCAGCAAGTATTGTAAGATGGCGATGATGTGTTGTAGCGTCGGTTTAGCCGTTCTTCGTACCAAAACAGCGCACCACAATAACGACATGTACAGGTAGGCGGGCCAAGATTCAATGGTGAAAAAATAGTACCTGTTATAGAAGATGTGGTGGGTAACACATGTAAGAAAAAAAAATATGGTAGATGAACTTAAAGAATCGAAGAAGTGGTAGAACTAACAAAGGATTGGCAACGAAATGAGCAGCGAGATTTAACTTTGGATGATGACAGCAAACTTGACACTCGATATTCGCAGCGAAGTTATCAGCAAATGAAATTCACATTGATATCTGTATGTGAACATTTATGTTAGCAGCACATCAACCGTGAGGAATACATGCATAAAAGTAAGAGATGGGAAGAAATGAGAGAATGACGTACGTCTATGCCTAGCAGACGGAATGGAAGATAGGCCAGAGGTAGACACTGGAGCTACAAAGAGATGAAACATAAAGGGTACAAACATCTATGGTTAAACATGGCAAGCAACTCAGAGACAAATAATCAAATGACAGAAATATTAAGTGGGCTATACCTTTTCTTGACCTGGCTAATATGTACATTTTACGCCTACGACGTGCTTGAGCAGCTGTAACAGCGTCCGGATGTGGATATTCTAATGAAAAAAAATAACAGTAACATAAGCACTCCATGCAAGAAAGCTGAGCAACAAAGAAGCATGAATAGCGGTACTATTTGGCAATTTTTTTTGTTAATGTACCGATCTAATATATTGTACATGTCTAATATACGGTATTATGTGTGAATAGAAGAAATTGTAATAAAAAATTAAAAACAACAAATATACCATCAGGCTGGCGTAGCATACGCCCGCGCACACGACGTCCAGATGAGAATTGGAAATCATTAGGAAAGTCACTGGTGGTAGCTAGCAGTGAGCGTTTCCGACTTCGGCGAGTAACAGGCGAGCTATGTAATTGCTGCAGCTCTAATAAAGAAGTGGAATGGTAGCATTAGAGATTATCATATAATTATAAAGCATGCAACTAAAGAGACATATACCGCATAAGTTCATTTAGCAAATGAGGCCAGACAGGCAAAACAGGAACACAAAATGTAAAATAAGAAGTTTCATAGAAGATGAGAACTGCATCGGCAAGCATAGCAATGGGACCAATGAAGATAACAACCAAAACTGGAATTAGAAAGCGGATATGCTGGTGTAGTCTTACCAAGGGGCTGATTAGACATATTCCGCCGAGCCGAACATGCAGACTGCAGATTGGAAGCGTGTAGGAAAGAACTCATCAGTATCTTGCTCCATAGAATCTTGCTGAGATGAAGCGGGACACAACACAGGTCGGGACAACTCTAATTTGAAAGGAAGACAATAGGATGAGCACATCCAGCATAGGCAAAAACACGCATAAGCAAAAACACGCATCGTTACATATGGTAAATGTGAACTCAACTGGGCTAGGATAATACCATGAAGTAAATGATTATTGTAGTAAATGCATCTCACAGCGTTTCTAGTTGAATTCTACAATAATGTTATTTGAAATATACCGTCAGGTTGGACAGATGGGCACCGCCGCCGCCGCACAGAACGCGCAGGTACTGAATGAAAGCTTGTCGGAAAGCTATTATCATTACATGGCAGTATGTCCTCTGGTGATACATCAGCATCACTGCTGCACCCAACATCTATAAATAACAAAGTAAGTCGGGATATCGTGTAGTAGCCTAAACGCATCAAAAGTGGAAGGCACAAGGAATACACGCAAAAAATAGACACATAAGCATGAAAACTGGGCATACCCCGATTGCGTTTACGACCTGCATCAAGCAGCAATGGTGAAGGCTTAGACATTGTTGCATCCCTGTGAAAAGCATGGCTAAACTTTAGAAGCACAAATAAAACATGGGCTGAATTATAGCCAAATCGACATATATTTAATCTAATTATAGATATAGCCATGCGAAATCCGCTTGAGGTGGGAAAAAAGAAACTACAAATTTGCATATGAGCAGCTATATTTATTCCTAACTGAAGAATGACAAAGACAGAGGTAGCACAACGTAATTTAAGCGAATATAATAAAATAACCAATACTATTTCAACACAGCCAACAATTTTGAATTACCCCAGGGGGCACCAATTGCGGACCATATCATTTCTTAACTAAGCAATTGAGCCATCTGATGCAATCGAACCTCACAACATGCGCCTTACCCTTACCTTTGAGAAGATGGCCAACCCAAGTCGAAACTACACAGTGGTAAAACCACAGGGGGTGCCAGGGTGGGCCTGACAGTGTGGCACCCCCATCAGCAACATAACCACAATACCCCCATTCCCCTTGTTTAGGCAGGAAAGAGACTAATCTATAAGTTAGGTAGTAATATATCAATACACGAACGTAGTAATATAATAAAATGCCTGCATGTTAGGTCCTCTCGTGGGATGGTTAATACATCTTGACTGCATAGTTAGGTCCAAGGATATATATATTCTTATCAATACCCTTCTTTCTTCTGATCCTTTATATTAAAACTCTATTGTATATTCAATTTAATGGCAGATTAAATGTCACGTGTATTTTTTCTGATAAAATAGGTCATGAAACCAAAAGCATCTCCATCAGATCTTCAATTAAATGGCTTAATGGCATATTAAAATGTAATGCATATTAGATGCCACATGTAATACTTCTTAAGATAAATCTAACGATACAATATGACAAATCTATGCATGGAGATATCTTTGCACCCCCAATTCTGGAATCCTGCCTTCGCCCCTAAAACTACAGCGAGAGCACACGCGGGTGTCCTCAAGCATGGAGATGCAAAGGAGGAGAGAGGCACGGACGGCGAAGCATATGCACATACCAGCAGCCGATGGAGGGACAGGGCAATCCAATATCCGCGGCCGTCGATTTTGTCGTCGATGGCTGGAATCGGCGCAGATGTTGGCGGCCGTACCTACTGGCACCCGTTGACGGCCGTGGCTGGTGGTCGCTGGTTCTTCCGTTGACGGCCTGGCAGCGTCGGAATATTGCACCGATTTTGGCTAGAGGTGGCAGCGGAACGCCGGCAACCTGGGAGCAAGAACCGGCAGAGACTGTTTCTACAGGGGGCAAAGAGGATGGGGACGTTGATGGCAGAGAAGAGGAGGGGTGGAGTAGCGGCGGCGGACGGGCGGAGGCGCGAAGGAAATCGCGGGAGGGGATGGGGAATCGATCGGGTCAGCGGCAGCGGCGATGGAGTCGATGCGAAGGAATCTATCCCCTCATCAGATCGGTAGGGAAAAAAAAAATCGGGCCATCTGTAACGTGTGGTGTGGTTGGTAGGTTAGAATCAACGGTTGGATTGTAGGAACGAACGAATCCAACGGCCTGCAATGTGATGGAATAGTAAAACAGTAAAACAGTGCTAAACAGTGATGGGGCAGCTGAACAGTAAAACAGTGCTAGACAGTGATGGGGCAGCTGGGGTTACGACTGCAAAAACTATAGATTTTATATGATATGATATGATATGATGAGAATGCACTTCAATTCAGTTTTCGGATACAAACAGGTGCCAAGAAGGTCGAAAATGTACATTGCGGATGGGTAGTACAACAGCAGCTACAGAGTGAACCATACATAGTTTACTGAACTGAGCACACCCGCAATACCAGCTGCAAACTCAAACGAACTTGGAGATGAACACATATCTCGACTAAGTCATAGCGTTGAAGAAAAGTCTCATAACTTCAGGGCTCACATTTCACAACAGTGGGACGCACTAGAGACTACACCCGAGTACCCCACTGGATTATTGTATTATTACTTCAAATCAGTCACAGTATCTTTAAGCATTACATGATCACACATATTTACATACATGTATACATAGATGTACACATACAAAAACATTTCGAGCCATGCCCCACCCCGAGGGAAAAAGAATTGCTGAGCACACAAAACTGGCTATCTACATGAACATGATTGATGAGCAAAACTAGCCTAGGGTTAGAGCATTATTGGAAGCTATACAGATGCCACGGCCACAACACGTGCTAGCGTTGGTAAACTGCCGAATCAGCCGTCCACAACTCCAGTACAAAGAGAACACAAGAACGTCTTGTGGAAACAACTGAAGCTTCGTCCGCATACAGGCAGTTCTTCCTCACTCACTTGTTACCCTGGAGTGAGAAAAGTTGCTTCAGCAAGATGGGATAAAATCATGTTATAAGCACCTAGAAAGTGAGAGTAACTGAAGTATTACATGAAAGGGAGATGGCAACTCTGTGGAGATCCAAGATTTTCCATGCCTTCAGACTTAATTTGGTCCCCACCAGAATTACATGATGACAGCAAGCTCAGCTGCAATCAGGTAGAGTCAAAATGTCAGGACATTGCACTATAACAAATCCAAGTCAAATGCAAGTGTTGTGTAGAACATAAAATATGCCCTTATTGACATAGCTAATGCATTTCATATCTGTAGAAACTATATACCGCGAAACCATGATAATAATATCCTATTTAGTTATTCAGGAAAAGAGAAGTTCCATAGAAAATTTCTATGGCTGTTGTAGCCAGCCCAATCAGGATCAAATCCTCAGTGCAAAGTACGTTTGAGAGGACATGGATGCGGTCAACTTGACACTAGATATCCAGAAGAACACAAGTGGATGAGCGTAAGCATGTGGTAGGCAACTAATGCAATCTGATCACCGTAATCATGAAATTAGCCAGTCAATTGTTTGTTATTTAAAACATTATTAGCTACCCCAAACTTCGAACACAAATTCAGCTAACAAGAACCCTAACCGCAATAAGCCAAAATGGCAAACCTTAACGCTAGTACTGTTTTCTAGTACAGTTCAAACTCTAAATTACTCATAACATGTTTAGATAGCTACAAGATGCAGAATATCAGTGGAGAACAAATATAGAAACAGAACAACTTACATGTGCCGCGAAGTTGGGGCTAGTTAAGTTCATCGACAGATTTCTCATCAGCAGTAGTACCTGTCAATTTGTCATATCAACCAGTGTTCATTGCAAGTGAAATAAAATAGTTGTGAAGAAAAACTAGAAGTAATAATGGTCCGGCCGTCTATAAAATAGAAGAACATGAATTGATTGAAACCAATGCAGTAGAATGGTGAAAATAGTGAAGTGAAATGTTGGTATCACTGAAACTTTTACAGCTGCTCTACAACTGGGGCCCCATAAATGCACATCTGTCTAACATTTCCACTACTTCAAAATTAAGAATATCAGTGTTGGGAAAAGGATACGATATAATCATAGAACATTCAGAAACCATATCTCAAATCTCAAGAAACATACCGTTTCAACATCAATTGGATCCATCGCCTTTAATGTCTGCAAATGCCCACTAGTATCTGGATCAAATATGCTTCCCAGAAAGCTGTATACTTGCGCAAAATCTGGCATAGCTGCATGTGTAACCAGAGAGGAACAAAATTATAAAAATATAGTGGAATAAAGCACTGAAGCTTACCTCAAGGAATATTTAATAACTTAAATATGATATAATATTTCACAATAAGTAATTCAAGGACTTGTTGCATGACAAAATAACATTTTTCAAATTTCAATACACATGAAACTATACGTATGTGAGTAGTCAGGCCTCAAAAGTAGATGATTACTTGCAACCATGCAAACAGCATGAGAAACTTAGTTTCCATTGACTATAGAAGACTAGTATAGAACCCCCCCCCCCCCCCTGAACCAAATCATTAACTAAATTCCAACACCATTGGTCCAACATACAAACTAAGCTGTTGATCAACATGCATTTGCCAAGATAGGTCTGCAAACTGTACACTAAACAAAGGAAACTCACCACGTAGTGGTCGAAGCATATTTTCTTGTTCAACTGCTTCAGAAGTTGGCCAAGTAGTAGAAGGACTCTCTATGCTACTAGAGCAGTTATTTGTAGCAACAGCACCTGTACCTGCCAAACATAGTTCGTCATTGGCATTTGTTGGATTTTCTCATTAATTTCGGGCAGAGGTTTATGAACATAGTAGGTAAACATACCTTGCGTGCGACTTGCACTTAAAGGTTGAGCAATAGAATTGTCCCAGGAGGGTACTGCAGCACTGGCATTTGTATTTCTGATGACAGGAGATGTATCCATGGGCATAACACAACCTTGCTCCCCCAGAGGAGGGGGTTGTGATATAGCAGCTTGTGAAACTGCACAAGCTAAATAATTCCGATTACTACTTCCCAACTAGAAATAGTTGATGGCAAAAAATATTACAAGACTGAGGCTGCTGAGCAGTACAAACCATTTTTAGAGGCCTTCTGTGGATATGGATGAGCTGCCTTCCGCTTTGGCCTGGGTGGAGGCAGATGTTCACCTGTACCATTTTTCTGAACCTTCAAAAAGTATTTCTGTGCATGGCTCCTTATCTGTCAAAAGAACAGCTTTTTAGTTTTTGCAGAGAGAAACCAAAATGGTGTAGGAGCATTTCATTTTAATTGGCACAAAAAAAACATCTTTTAAACTTGTAGGATACTAATATGCAATTTGAACTTCCAGAATATGGTCATACTCCCTACCGTTCAGCATAGGGTAGTTGTACCTGTTAATGAGCACTTACTATATTTCAAGTTTTCAAATGTAATTTAACTTGAAACTATATTTGAAGAACCTGCTAATGAGCACTTAGAAGTGTAACCCAAGTTGATTTGACTTTGAAACTATATTTAAACTAGGTGCATAGATTACAGTTGCACAGAAATGCCTGTTTCTTTTTAAAAAAGAGGGAAAGTGAAATTCCAAGGCTTCAAGCATAGCGCTTCAATTTTCATATCAGGCATAAGATTCTATAAGGTAATAAAATGACAACAATTAACAGACAGAATACAATGCTGTGTTTCAAATAATATGTGGCGTGCATAAATTTCAAATGATGTGTGACACTACCAACCAGATACATATAGAACGCCTCAAATCAAACATCAACACGCCACTCCAAAGGCTAGCAGAGAAGAATGAAAACGTTAACTTGAAAAGGTAGCTATGAACCATACCTGTATCACAGTTTTTGAGCCAACATATGCTTCAATCTTTTTCCAATCACGATCAAACCTAAATCAAACAAAAGAAAAGGAAGCACATTTAAGAGGTGTATACACAACATTGACCACCCTAATTACAATTAATCGACAAGAAAATTTTAGCGATCAAATAAATTATACAGAAAAGTCACCCTAACAGCCATGTGTATGATATGTAGCTAGTTAAGTTCGAAAAGTTTAGCAGTAACCAGCAACATTAAGAGATATAAGTCTTATAAAAGGAACAGGCCCACGTTAATTCAAATTACAAGTTCAATAAGATTACCACACTACTGTTGTATGTTCCCACACTGTCAATATCTGTCAATCCTCTAATAATAATGTTGGATCTCAAAGGTTGATAGTGATAACGAACCAGCACATTCCACATTTTTAAACTATTTTTTCTCTGAATTATTCCAAGATGCAGCCTTTACTGTGTCCTATCCTACCATGCAAAAACAACCAACAAAGAGACACTAACAGAAAACTTTCTACTGAAAACATCTCGATCCAACCTATCCCCACTACTGTCATGTTTTCCTTTGGCTAGCCTATAGAGATCAACCTAGTGCAAAGGAAAATTGGTCTGAATGAATACCCACACTGTCCAGCGTTTCAAATAACCGGTTACATAATAGTAATAATAAGATGCAAGATTGCTGGAAGCCTATGGCATAAACTTGGTATGCTTGAGAAAGCTAACAGTTCAGGTAACCTATTAGAATTCCTGACAAGTATGATATTGGAAGGCCAAAGTTTGCAACAACTCTGGCCAATCTGCTTCGCATAAAGGACTGTTTCAGGATGAAAACTGTTATCTGTCGCCTGCTAACAAAAATCATCAAGTAATCCCTTGCATTTGGATCTATCGAGCAAAACAGCCACACTATATGCTTATCGACAGGTGGTCTTCTAACATTCGATATCATTGCATTTTGCTCTTTCCCTTGTGTATAACCTTCTCAATTTATGTACATGTTCTACCACCAATATTCCTTTTTTTTTATTTAGCCCTACATGGCATTTTGTAACACATCTTTAACCTCCATTAATACAATGGTTATCAGGTAGAGCAACCTCTATCATCCCACATCAAAAAGGCAGCAATAAAATGGTTGTTTTAAACTATCATCAGATGCTAATTGAGTTCACGAAAAATAAATATTGTAACCACTGGTACTTTTAGATAATACCAACAGCACTATTCCCAACATTAAACCCAGCAACTTGGTTCACAAATTCAAGGATCAGAATATCATAAACCTCCCTATTCCTAGAGCTACGACGAGATTGTACTCTCTCCGTTCAAAAATAAAACTACTTTTGTAAATGAATATAGACAGCCTATGTCCATATTCACATACAAAAGTTGGTTTATTTTTCAGACGGAAGGAGTAGGAATGAAATAAGCACGCCTGTCAAGCTACTGGCCCCTACTGACCGCATGAATTCTAGCACCATAATTCAGTTGAAAGATCAATCCAAAATCAAAACATCATAGTCTATCCAAAATGTGAGACCTAGAAGGTAGTGCCTCCTAACCACGACTGCTCAGTTCAACAGATTTGACCACCCAATTCGACCCAGCAGGCTAAACCTATCCTCAATTGAACACCTCCTCCAAAAAAGGCCGTCTTTCACACTACCCAGGGTTAGCATTCGCAGGAGGAGCAGATGCACAATCGCATCCAAACTCCACAACGACACAGACGCCACCATACAAGATGAAAAAAAAAAAAAGCAGCACGAAAGCCGCCAAACTATCCCCAACCACGGGGGGCGCGCCGCGCGCGCAGAGAGAGAGAGAGCGAGAGACGGGGGCAGAATTGGGGGCACTCACAGCTGCAGCGCCTCGAGGAACTTGTCGTGCTCGGGCTCCGTCCAGCTCTCCCTCGACTTGGTGATGGTGTACGGCTTCCTCACCTTCCTCGCCTCCTCCCCCAGCGCCACCGCCGCCGGTGCCGGCACGGCCATCGGCGGCTGCAGCGGCGCAGCCACCACCTGCTTCTCCTTCTCCTTCCCTCCTCCTCCCCCTCCCCCATCCCCACCTCCCCCGCCGCCCGCGACGGCGGCGGAGACGGCGGCGGCATCAAGCGGATTGGGCGTCGTGCTCATCGAAACCATCAGCCGGATTCGCGCGCGCTCAGGATTCGCCGCGGCCGCGAGCTAGGGTTTGGGTGCTTGTGCGTGCGTGTCGATGCGGGGGGACGAAGCGAAGAGAAAATAAAAACGAGAAATGCGACGCTGTGCTGTGCGCGATGTGGATGTTTCTTTATACTTCGGGGCGCTTCGTTGCTGGCCACAAGAGGGGAGGCTGAGGCTGGCGTGGAGGGCCCACGTGTCAGTGAGAGAGAGGGTGGAGTTGGTTGGGTTGGGTTTTGTGCAGGTCTGGCACGTCCCACGCAGTGTCACACGGAATGATTAGTTTGTGCTGCTGCGGTGGAACGTGTCCTTTGTGGTACACTGCAGGTTGGTTGACTACTCTGTGTAGCGTTTTTTCTCTTGGAAAAAGTACACCAAGGTCCCTCAACTTGTCGTTATAATATCGTCCTCGAACCGCAAAACCGGATATGACGTATCCCTCAACTTATAAAACCAGTGCAAACTAGGTCCTTGTGCGGTTTTGACTCCGGTTTTGTCCTATGTAGTAGCTGACTCAGCGTGGGACCCACGTAGACCCCACGCGTCAGCCTCTTCCTCCCTCCCCTCTCCACCTCTCTTCCTCTCTCCTCTCTTTTCCAATCTCCACGGGCGGCGCGCGGGGAGCAGCTACACGCGGCGTAGGCGGCGTGGGGAGGAGCCGCGCGTGGGAGGCAAGCGGCGGGCGGCAGGCGGCAGACGGCGGAGGCTGGGCGGCGGTGCACGAGCTCCTCGCCGGACGAACGCTAGATCGGCTCCGCCACGTCGGCCGCGAGGAGGTGGCGCGCCTCGTCGGCTTGCTCAGCCGGAGTGCCGCCAACGGTGAGCACGTCGACGTCGAAGCCGCGCTGATAGGCCTCACCAGCGACATCGTCTCTCGCATGGTGAATTGGTGATGGGCCAGCGATGACAATGACACGGAGGAGATGTGCAACGTGGTCGCCGAGACGACGGAGCTCACCAGCACGTTAAACCTGCAGGGCGAGGTCGTTGTAGTACTTGTTGTAGCCGTTGAGCAGCCGGGCGAGGTCGTCGTAGTGGTCGGCGCCGCCCTGGTCGATGAAGAAGTCGATGCCGTCCACCGCCGCGTCGTCGCCGAAGGCGCGGTGCACGCCGGTGCGGTGGCCGCCTAGGTAGGCGTTCCAGAGGTTGTCGGCGACGTCGGCAGCGGAGGCGTTGGTGGGGAGGGAGTAGCCGCCGCCCTGGCCGCCGATGGAGAGGAGCACAGTGATGCCCCTGGACTGGCAGTGCTTGATGTCGGCGCCGACGGCGGCGAGCGGGTGGCCGCTTGCTAGCTAGGTTGATGGTTTTGCCATGTAGTTAAGAGATTTGCAGGTGAAGCTTCATGTCCTCTTGTGGTGTTCGTGCGTGATGTGCATGTGTACAAGTTTAATGGATTGATTCGTCCACGTGGATTGAAGCTTATGAGATGTGAGCATTTGACTCTATGATCGGTGGCTAGTTCGTTGGTGCTACTCGATCGATTATATCTCAATCCAGTGCTTAATCGTGTCAATCTTGTTGATAGGGCTTGAAGGGCTTAATCGTGTCAATCTTGTTGATAGGGCTTGAAGGAGAACAGCAAAATGGCAATGATCTCAAATTCTCAGGTCATTTGCGTAAACGTCGTCGACGGCACTCTGGCTGAGCGAGCCGACGAGGCGCGCCACCTCCTCGCGGCCGACATGGCGGAGCCGGTCTAGCGTTCGTCCGGCGAGGAGCTCGTGCACCGCCGCCCAGCTCCTCCCCCGCCGGCCGTCGCCCGCCCGCCCAGCCTCCGCCGCTCGCTGCTCGCCGCCCGCCGCCCGCGCGCAGCTCCTCCCCACACCACCTGCGCCCGCCGGCCGCCGCCCGTGCAGCTGCTCCTCACGCGCCGCCCGTGCAGATTGGAAAAGAGAGGAGAGAGAGAGAAAGAGAGGTGGAGAGGGGAGGGAAGAAGTGGCTAACGCTTGGGGCCCACATGGGTCCCATGCTGAGTCAGCTGCCACATAGGACAAAACCGGAGTCACAACCGTCCAGGGACCTAGTTTGCACTGGTTTGTAAGGTGGAGGATGCGTCATATCCGGTTTTGCGGTTCGAGGACGATATTGTAACTCGATGACAAGTTGAGGGACCTTGGGTGTACTTTTTCCTTTTCTCTTCCCTCAGAGGCAAGCCTGGCCAGATTTGGGCCTAAATTTTGGGCCCAAAACTGAAAAACATGCAAGATTGGCTGAAATCTGAGAAGTTTGTGAGAAATGTGGCCCATGCTAGCAAATGGAAAATAAATTGCGAATAAATTTTTTTATATGCGTATTCTTAGTGATCTAAAAGCAAAAGCTGAAAAATAAACTTCAACGAAAAACCCCCCAAAATCAACTCTATATTTAAGTTGAACTTTTAAATTTTGGCTAATAAGTATAAACATAAGCGAAAAGATAAGGTTGATGATTTTTCTATGTGACCCTCTTTGGTATTGCTCCAAGTTTGTGAGATTCTTACTATGAATGAATTATATATGAAATAAAAGCTATTTTTATCTATGATATAAACAAAATGGCTTGTCTCTAACAAAACAAATGTCTCAATTACTTTGATCTACCATCGGCTCAACTTTTAAGGATTTCTAGCGTTAACGTTCTCTTTGTTTAAACTTATAAGCCAAAATAAAGAAGTTTTTCGTCTGGCTTTTCAAAGTGATAAGTCACTCTTACAATATTAAGCTAGAAACTAAGTTGGAGAAGCTTTTTTTTTTAAAAAAAATAGATGTATAACTCCACCCTTAAACTTAAAACTTTATCGGCCAGCTTATAGATCATAAAAAAAGACTTAAAAGCCTGAAAAAAGGCCATAAGAAAATCCAACTAAAAATAAGCTAGAGTTGAAGTTTTGTCAAACAAAACACGCTACCTCTGTTTGGAGTAGCACTAGTACAGATAGCTTACAAGTTAGTAATCCGTAATTTACCACTATTTTCTCTTCAAACTGTCAACAAAACACGCAGCCTCTGGTCAATTCAGAACTACTCCGTACAAGCTGGTACTCCCTCCTTTTTACATTATCACAATGTAAGTCATTCTAGTATTTTTCACATTTATATTAATGTTAATGAATCTAGATAAATACTAGCATTTTTCACATTTATATTGATGTTAATGAATCTAGATAGATACTAGCATTTCTCTAGATATTCATTAACATCAATATAAATATGAAAAATGTTAGAATGACTTACATTGTGAAACGGAGGAAGTACAAGAATGGGTCTGGGTCTTGATTGCCAGCGAGTAGTAACTTTTTCCTATTTCCAGAAGTTTGACATAGTAGAAAGTTGCTGTCGGTCACCCACACCGTCCTCTACTCTTCTCAACGTCAGATACTCAGATTCAGACATGTGCACCATCAGAAACTTTTCTTGGTTGTTGTATGAACATTACTACTTTGAACACAGCGGAATTGCAGAAAGTTTCCGGCTATGTTTAGATCCAAACTTTCAACTTTTTTCATCACATCAATCTGTCATACACATACAACTTTTCAGTCACATCGTATTAATTTCAACCCAAACTTTTCAAAGAACTTTGAAAGGAACTAAACACAGCCTCAGTGGCACTCCTGTTGTTGCTAGACAGTGCCAGAAAGTTTCAGGCAAAATTAAGCCTGAAGCTTCTTCTCCCCACACAAAATCAATGCGGTTGATGGCACAGCTCGATCGGTCTGAAAGCGTTTATGTCCCATTGATAACTCAGCAATTCTGAATCACCTGAAATCCTGAATATACCTGATGGTCAGATTGCACATAGCAACATTTTGCTGTGAGCTCACTGCTGAAATTGCTGATGTATCGAGTACGACAGTAGTAGAAGGGAAGGGGCATGGAGACAGACTGGTAGATGCAAGTGGGTGATGAGCATTGAAGATCTTCAGAACAGTGAAAGGACAAAATACACCAAAACCGCCGCTCAAACTCAAATCTGTGAGATTATATATCACAAATTATCTTAGTACTGAATTTTTTAACCGCAAAAAAAGAGAATCTAATTAGTACAGTACTAAGCAGTTTTTTTAACACACACACAGAGAGAGAAAGGTGATGGTGCTTGTGCGGTCAGTGAGATAAGCACTGGGGAAGAAAAATCCTGTGCCTGCCTGACAATAACTCAACTCCAAGGAGGCAGTGATATTTTTGGATTTTTTAAAATATATTCATCAGTTTGGTGGTCGACCCACGGAAATACTACCTCCGTTCCATAATATAAAGGATTTTAAGTTTTTGTTTGCACTGTTTGACCACTCATATTATTCAAAAAATTTGTGCAAATATAAAAAACAAAAAGTTGTGCTTAAAGTACTTTATATAATAAAGTAAATCAAAAAGAAATAAATTTAATTTTTTTAATAAGCCGAGTGATCAAACAATGCAAGTAAAAACTTAAAACCTCTTATATCATGGTAGAGAAGGAGTAGGTCATAGAAAAACAGCAAAAAGGCATCTTTTGCGGGGGTTTGGTTACAATTTCTTCTTCCAATTTAAAAACCAAAAGAAAAGGGAAGAGGAAAGGGAATGAAAGATGGCCTTTCTCTCTCTCCTTCGCTCTCATCAGCTCGAGCCCCGACAGCAAGTGTGAGCTACTGAACTCGAGACCCTCCTGTCGCGCGGCGCGGCGAGAGGTGGCCTTTTGATCCGACGAAGCTAGTAAGTTTCCTCGCTCATCCGATCATCTCGTCCGATCTGTGAGCTGGGTTGCTGATTGATCGTAGTTGGGCTCCATGAGCATCAGGTTTGGCCGACCTGATTGATGAGGTTTTTACTTGTTTCCTGGTTCTTGGGTGGCTTCTTGCTTTTGATTGTTTTGATTGGATTGATTTTTTTCTTTCTAGATTGATATCCCCAATCTGATAGATATCTCTTGGGTTCAATTTTCACTGATGAGTAAAGATCCCCAGGTGGTCATGTTCTGAGTTAGGACTGGGTAGGACAAAAAAAAGCCCCTTTAGATGGATTCATCCAAGATCCGATTAGTTGATTGGCTAATTCTGTTTCTGGAATCTGTTGGTTACCCAGGTGAGGTTATTGGCAAAAAAAAAGACGGTTACTTTGGTCCCCAAATGGTAGGGCATGTAAAAGTTTAGCTTATCTGCGACTAATCAGCTATGTGGTGTGTTCCTTTGTTTCTTTATTGACGGGTCGATCAGTTCGATTCCTTAGAAAGCACTCATTCTGAGTACCATTCTACCAAGTACCAACGGATCACCTCGATTCGATGAAAAGCAGTTTATATTTTTCGGATTCTAATATGGAGTAAAAGAGGTTATAGGAGTTGGAACTTTTTAGAGGCAGATCAATTACACTGAAAGATACACACTGATGATTGTGTTGGAGGGACCCTCCTTTGGTTTGCAGTTGTGAAAACACACTGCTGCTTGCTTCTTATCCAGTCCATTATCGGTAGTCACTTTCATGAGCCATTTGCTGATTGGAATTGGAATCCGTGTCCAGAAGTTCCTAGTTTTTAGGCATTAATTATGATGAGATGTAAGGATTTCAAACGTGATCGAAATATATCCTTACAGGGGTTGTTAAGATCTGTATACATTTGCTGTCCAAAAATTTTAAAACATAACTGCATGTTTCCATCTTAGAATATGTGATGCAGCTCTTAATATCAGTCACTCAGTCAGGCAAGAAGTGCAATGTTTTTATCATCTTGTTGGCTGCTACAAGTTGTTTTGAATTTTTTCTTATCATGCGACTGCATGTTGCTGGACTCCTACAATAATTTTCTGCTACTTGTTTTCTTTGAAGCCTTTAATCAGTCTAAGACCCTGCCAATGTCCATTTGGAGATAGGATGTCGGAACAGCAGGATAGTACTAGTAAAAGCTCTAGCTCAAGCATCAGCAGCAGTACACAGGAGAGCGAGGAGGAGGTATCTATAACTATAGGTAGCCTCCTCGCCCAAGCAAAGAACAACAGTGGGCATAGTCTTGGAAGGCGCCTGTCTCAATTGGGTTCAATCCCGGTAATATACAGTCATCAATATTTTTCTTTGTCCCCCCCTTGGCATTTGTTCCCTTGAACTCATCTTGAGCTGTACCATGATTAAATATAGGAATTCTCTCTCAATTGTACATAAATATTCCAATACAGTACTCAATATAATAACTAATACGTTAATTATTACAGTTTTTAACTGCAGATTGTTAAATAAAAAAAATAAAGTTCTTAATTTACAATAGTGTGCCTTCGGCTAAGTTTTATGACAAGCTACTAATGCCCTCATGTATGGCAGCACACTCCTCGAGTTAATGGAAAAATCCCTAATTTTGATAATGCAACTTTGGATCATGAAAGATTGTCGGAAAGGTAAAAAAAAAAAAGCAGACCTCTCTCTCTCTCTCTCTCTCTATATGGCCATTGCGCTTTCTTATACTTCTCATTTGAACTGATCCTTCTTGACAGGTTGGGAAATTATGGTTTGGCCGAGTTTCAAATAGAGGGTGATGGAAATTGTCAGGTTTGTTTTACCATTGAACCTAAATCATCATTTCATTCATAGATACGGTGCCACATCATCTACACTATTTCAGAGTAACATTTTGAAGCAGCTGATTTTTTTTTTAATTTACTGTTTTAAGGCTGCTGCCATTATCTTATACTGAATAGTGAATAATAGATTGGCCTACATTCTTTTGAAGATTAAGTGGCCTGTGTTGTTTGATCTTTATAGCTGATACTATGAGGTGTTTAGTAGAACTACACCTTCACCATTCTGTACTTAAACCTGTTCCCTTTTCACTTGATGCCATATTGTTACAGTTCCGAGCTTTGGCAGACCAGATATTTCGCAACCCCGATTATCACAAACATGTGAGAAAGTTAGTCATGAAACAGGTGTATTTCTTGCCTCAATCATGCACTGTCATGAATATGCAACTGTGCTGAAACACTATCCCTGTTTTTCAGCTAAAGGAATTCAGAAAACAGTATGAAAGCTATGTACCTATGGAATATAAAGTCTACTTGAAGAAAATGAAAAGGTTCTAATCCACCATCTAGAGAGTTTTTCCATTACTTTTGGCCTACTTACTCATACTTCATAACCATCACCTTGCAGATCTGGGGAATGGGGGGATCATCTGACTTTACAAGCAGCTGCAGACAGGGTAATGTTAGCTGTTGTGGTGTTATGATGGTTGAATAGTTTGTGCGAATACATCTTTTTTTATGCAGATCTTTCTGATTGTTGAACTTGTTCATCGTTTATACCTTAAATCCTACTTCAGGACATCAAATGAAACTGATAAATGCATATATTTATTATCATTGGCTTATTGCTGGCTAACATCCATTATAATGTCCTTAGGAAGATACCTGCAGTTTACCTGTTTGATATCATGTCATTGTTTCATACTGTTTGGTTGAACCATATAAAGAAGAAGTGACCAGTCAGGTTTTAATTTGTATTGATATTCATATACCCCCATTTCAACTGTCATTCAAGATGAACGCATAGTCTGTCACCTTGGACATCCTACCATTATACTACCTCCGTTTTTTAATAGATGACGCCGTTGACTTTTTCTCACATGTTTGACCATTCGTCTTATTCAAAAAATTTACGTAGTTATAATTTATTTTGTTAAGAGTTGTTTTATCACTCATAGTATTTTAAGTGTGATTTATATCTTATACATTTGCATAAAATTTTTGAATAAGACGAATAGTCAAACGTGTGAGAAAAAGTCAACGGCGTCATCTATTAAAAAACGGAGGGAGTATATCATGTTTCTAGATCATCTAACACCCTTTTATATCTCCAATTGTACACAGTTTGGTGCCAAAATTTGTTTGCTGACGTCATTCAGAGACACCTGCCTAATTGAGATAGTCCCCAGGGATGTGACTCCCACAAGGGGTGAGAACTGGGATGCTGTGTTGCTCCGATCATCACATACTTAGTTCCATGCGGCGCTTTTTATCTCACCGATGGTATCTGATTCTTGCATGACCCACATTTTGTAGAGTTGTGGCTAAGCTTCTGGTGTGAAGTGCACTACAATTCCTTGTACGCAACTGACGGTGAGTGTCTTTCTTAGACTTTGTGAACATCGAATTTGCGCTTATGATTCTTACATCATTAAACTTGAACAATCCCTACTATGATATTCTGCATTGCTAGTTCTGAACGTGCTCCTGTTATGTACAATGCAGATCTCCTAACCCGCAAAACCAAGAAGAAGCATTGGTTGTTCTAGGGCGTCTCACCTCGAGCTTCCTTGAGCTTCTGCTGCTGCAGTTCTTTTCCCTTCAAGTTAGCAGCATATGTGGTGCTTACTAGTTTTACTACCATGGCAGCCCAGCCGGCACTGCAATTCCCTAACCTGAAAGAAGAGCTTATGTACAGTTTAACTTTCAGTAGTATGTTTCGCAAGGTACAACACCTGGAACTGTGCAACTTTCAGATCCATGAGTCCCATGTTCTACCCGGCGAGATGTAGTTTTGTTTTTGCATAGTATATTGTGATCTATCCAGGTGCTTGCTTTGTAAAATCATCATGTGAGCTGGCTAGATTTTTACCATATATAAGCTTCAGTTGAATTCTCGAATTCCAAAGATCGTTTTGCTAAACTGAAGTCCGAATTTCTCGGTGGTAAAAACAAGCACAGATTCAACACCATTGGCAAGCGTTTTGTGGGGTTTTACCAAAATGAAGGGAGTTGTGGTAATGAGTTTATTTACATCAAACCTTGACAATAATTGGTACTAAAGAACAATAGAAGGGCTCTAATACTGATAGAACGTTCATGGAATTGGGGGAATCAAACCCGTCCTAGCTAGCTTCTAATGCGAAAACTTGAAAGAATTCAAATGTTTAACATAACTTGTCTAATTTCACCGATTTTCATCAGTTCGAATACCGATCGTAACTGTAAGAAAATTTTTATCACAAGACATATTTTTTTTCTTGACATTAATCAGATCAAAATTAAATTACTAGTTTTCTGGCATTTGCTATAGAACGCTGCGAAATACGTCACTGCCAGCGGGACAAATGGGGCGTGCGTGTCCTTGAATGTTGCAATTTGCAAATCAATTTTGACGCACTTGATAAGCATATGTGTGAGACGTGCACGCAGCACGCCGTAGGTGGCGCATGTGGCATACGTGTTTGCATGTCCTTTTACATGTTTAAGAAACAGTTTCAACGTCATTAATCTACGGAAGCGTCTTGTAGGTGGTCAGAAATAAACCGAAAAACTATAAGGAATAATGATTGAACATGTTTTTTCGTTTATTTAGTTTTCATTCTTAAGTGCTCCCTTCGTTTATAATTAATACTATAAAACGCTCTAACTTTTTTTAACGAATAAGATATTTTTAACATAGTTTCTTTTTAAGTATCGACTTTTAATATTTTTAATAAATTATTTTTATTTCCTAGTAAATTGTTTTGTTTATCACAGAATATGAGCAATCGATCATGACCTAAATTTTAGGCTAGTCAAGCCTAAAATTTAAGGCCTCATCGGATGGCATTTGTTTTGGTTGATCAGCCATTTAAGTAAAATAAGCTATCCAATATGCATTGAAGTTTGGCTGAATTGGAGGCACCTTTGGCTGATCAGCCAAAGTATTTCATCATCTGATGACCTCCTTAATTAAAGAAGAAAAAAAAATTAAAGCGTATTGTACTATGAAATGGAGAGAGTACTCCAAGGGAAAAAAAGGGTGAATAGCTAATTTAGTCTCTCAAGTTTTAACGAAGGCTCAATTTAGTCTTTTACGTTTCATTTTGTCCACATAGGTCCTTCAAATATTTGTTTTGGCTTGAAATCATCCTTGGGTCCACTTAATATGCCATATGGCTATTTCTAGTCAATATTTCTATTAGAAAATATCCTTTTTGCCCTTAATTTGTATACATCTATATACTAGTGTTGGTGGTATGCCATGAGGCCCTTCGGCCAGACTTGCCGAAACCTGAGAACCAGCAAGGATTCAAGCCAAAGTCATCGAAGTAGACTAGGCGAAGCCCCATGGCGAAGGCCATGAGCGGAGATGACGAAGGCTGATAAGCCGCGGCGGATCCACGTGAAGCAAGGGCATCATGGGCGAACGGCATATAGCAAAGGGCATATGGCGAAGCTGCAAGACCCTCGTCAGGACAGGTTCGGCATGCAAGTAACCCCACGCGCTGCTTCGGTCCGACCGGCCCATTCGCCATAGGCCGGACCTAATCTACCGGCTCATTAGAAGCCCATGAGTGCAAATGACACTGTATACCCATGTAAATGTCCCTTTCATAAGGACAACCATGTAAATTCCTCTGTAAAACCTGAACCCTAATAGGGAGACCTATAACAGGGTTATAAATAGACCCCTAGGGTCATGTAAAGGGGGATCCCAAGAAAAACTCTCAATTTAATACACTTTAACGTTTCCCAATCACGGCTGAGTAACCATGTCTTTCGACGTATGCGGTTGTCGTTTCGACAACAGCTGGCGCCGACCGTGGGGACCTCTGAGCGAAACCACTGAGAGCGAATGCCACCAAAGAGGGTCGTGAAGGAGAAGGTTGCAAGGCGGAAGGAAAGCGAAGCCGGGGGGGGGGGGAGATGGCTGCCGAAGAGAGAGCAGAGCCTTCGGCGCCCGTCGCCGAAGATGGAGGAGAGCTGTCTGCCTCCGCACCTGCGCCATCACTACCGTCTTCGGCTCCTGCCGCCTCGGGGCAAGTGCCGAACACGGTCGACGCGGCGAAGGCGGCTGCGGCGGCAAGGGTGCTCCAGACTAGGGTGGAGATCCTTTCGACAAGCCATCTGCTGGTGCCCCAAGCCGCTTCGTCACAGCCAGCGACGACTTCGACCGCGCTCGCCGTTGCGCAAGTCAACCCCAACCCCGAAACACAAGCCGAAGCCGATATGGAGGCCATGCGCCAGAACATGGCTCGACTCCAAGACATGCTTCGCCAGATGCAAGAGCAGCAACAGACGTATAAAGCAATACGACAAGCCAAGGTCGCATCGGCCCCAATACTCCAGTATTCGGCAGGCTACATTCCTCCTCAAGTCTACCCGCAAGCATCGATTCATGCCCTTCCACCGCAAGCCACAGAAGCGCCAGTGTACTTCGCCGGGCAGACTTCGGCCGCAACAGTGTACCCGGCCTCTCATGTACAGCGCAGGCTAGGCCGGTTGCTACCCAAGTACACCCCCACCACCTGGCCGAATGTCACAAGCAATGGCGGAAGGGGCTTCGGCTTTGCAGGCGCAGCTTCGAGCTTTCCTTCAGCAACTCAGCCAACCCCACAACATTTCAAGCACATCCCCTTCAGGCCGACCGAAGGGGAACACAAGCCAAGGTGCACCCAGTTGGCTGCCGTCGAACCAGCCAGGTCCGGGGGCTTCGCCTTGGAGTCAAGAACCGCAGTTCGACTTCAGCAACGCTGCTCAAGCACCAACCATTCAACCATAGGCACCGACACCAGGCTTCGGAGCAAATCAGGCGCCGAACCAGGTCGCCATGGCTTGGATCCAGCCTCCATTCGACCAGTCCATGGCGGCGCCCCAAGCGTCAGCATTCGGAGCCGGGCAGCCGAACGCTGTGGCCCAACCTCACGCGCAAGCCATGACTTCGCCCTTCGCCACGCCATATCCACAGCAAGGTGCCGCGAACAAAGCGGGGGGCGAAAAGGGGTTACCGCTGAGTGGGGGAATCAAGATCCGTCCAATTCCACCCCAGTTCAAGTTCCCACCTGTTCCGCGATACTCGGAGACCCAAAAGAGTTTCTATCCATCTACGAGTCCGCGATCGAAGCCGCTCATGGCAACGAAAACACCAAGGCAAAGGTAATCCATCTCGCTCTAGATGGCATCGCCCGCTCTTGGTACTTTAATTTACCTGCCAATAGCATTTACTCATGGGAGCAATTGCGCGATGTCTTTGTTCTTAACTTTCGAGGCACCTATGAGGAGCCGAAGACACAGCAGCACCTGCTCGGCATTCGCCAAAGGCCGGGCGAATCGATACGGGAGTACATGCGTCGTTTCTCCCAAGCCCGATGCCAAGTTCAAGACATAACCGAAGCATCTGTTATCAACGCCGCTTCGGCCGGGCTACTTGAAGGTGAACTCACAAGAAAAATCACCAACAAGGAGCCGCAGACACTCGAGCACCTGCTTCGCATCATTGATGGGTATGCAAGAGGCGAAGAGGATTCCAAGCGACGGCAAGCAATCCAAGCTGAGTATGACAAAGCCTCCATCGCCGCTGCCCAAGCCCAAGTACAAGCGCAGGTCGCTGAACAGGCTCCTCTCAACGTTCGCCAAACTCAGCAGGCGAACCAGGGACAGCCGCCAAGGCCAAGTCCAGCTCCTGCGACTTGGAGGAAATTCAGAAATGACCGCACGGGCAAGGCACAGACCTCAACAAGGTGTGTCCGAAAGACGACTTTCCCTTGCCGCGGATCGACCAGCTTGTCGATTCGACAGCCGGCTGTGAGCTCATGAGCTCTCTGGATGCATATTCCGGCTATCACCAGATCCACATGAATCCGGCAGACATCCCAAAGACAGCCTTCATCACATCGTTCGGCACTTTCTGCCACCTCAGGATGCCTTTCGGCCTGAGGAACGCTGGAGCAACATTCGGCAGGCTGGTGTACAAGGTCCTTTACAAGCAGTTGGGACGAAATGTGGAGGCCTATGTCGACGATATCGTCATAAAAAGCCGCAAGGTTTTCGACCATGCGTCCGACCTACAGGAGACCTTCGACAACTTGCGCGCAGCTGGTATGAAACTAAACCCTGAAAAGTGTGTCTTTGGTGTTCGCGCGGGCAAGTTGTTGGGTTTTCTTGTTTCTGAAAGGGGTATCGAGGCGAACCCCGAGAAAATCGATGCCATTCAGCAAATGAAGCCTCCGTCGAGCGTACACGAAGTACAAAAGCTCGCAGGCCGAATTGCGGCACTAAGTCGATTCCTCTAAAAAGCAGCCGAAAGAGGTTTACCCTTCTTCAAGACCCTCCGAGGCGCGGGAAAGTTTAGCTGGACACCCGAATCCCAAGTAGAGTTCGACGAGCTAAAGCAGTATCTGCAAAGCCCACCCGCCTTGGTCAGCCCAACACCGGGAAGCGAACTGCTACTCTATCTAGCAGCTTCGCTGGTGGCGGTGAGTGCAGCTCTTGTCCAAGAGACAGAGTCAAGCCAGAAACCAGTGTATTTCGTCTCCGAAGCTTTGCAAGGGGCAAAGATAAGATACATCGAAATGGAAAAGCTCGCTTACGCCCTAGTAATGGCTTCGCACAAGCTTAAGCACTACTTTCAAGCCCACAAAGTCACTGTGTCGTCGCAGTATCCTTTGGGCGAAGTGCTACGAGGCAAGGAAATCACTGGCCGACTCAGCAAGTGGGCAGCAGAGTTGTCACCTTTCGACTTGCATTTTGTCGCCCGCACGGCCATCAAGTCCCAAGTCCTAGCTGACTTCGTGGTCGAATGGACACCAGCGTTCGCCCCCAAGCCCGAGCCCGTCGAACAGCCTTGGGTAATGCACTCCGACGGCTCGTGGTCGCACAAGGAGGCGGGCGCCGCGGCCGTACTCACTTCGCCAGGGGGCGTGCCTATTCGGTATGCCACAAGGCTGCAGTTCGACACGACCAACAATACGGTCGAATACGAAGCTGTACTTTTGGGCTTAAGAAAGGCAAAAGCTTTGGGGGTTCGGCGCTTGCTCATCCGAACAGACTCTAAGCTGGTGGCAAGTCATGTTGACAAATCCTTTGAGGCAAAAGAAGAAGGAATGAAGAGATATCTGGAGGCTGTTCGGTCTATGGAAAAGTGCTTCGCCGGCATAACAGTCGAACACTTACCTAGAGGCCAGAATGAGGAAGCGGATACCTGGCGAAATCTGCCGCCTGTGGAGGCCCGCATTCACCATGAATCTTTTTTGAAGTCTTGTATACACCAAGTGTGCCCACAGAAAGCCTGGACATCATGGCAATCGACCAGGCAGAACTAGGTGAAGACCCAGAGGACTGGCGAACACCGTTCGTCAAGTACCTCAAGAACGGCTGGCTCCCAGAGGAAGAAGCAGAAGCGAAGCGCTTACAGCTCAGAGCCACAAAATACAAGCTTGTTTTCCGGGGTGCTCCAACCCTTACTTCGCTGCATTTCTTTCGCCGAAGGAGAAGAAATGGCGAAAGTAATACACCAGGGGCTATGCGGTGCACATCAAGCCGCAAGAACAGTCGCCTCCAAAGTGTTTCGCCAGGGAGTCTATTGGCCCACCGTGCTGAAAGTTTGTGTCGAGCAAGCCAGGAAGTGCAAAAGCTGCCAGCGGCATGGCCGAAACCAAACTGCACCTCAGTACGAGCTGCAGCCTATCGCACCAGTATGGCCTTTCGCCAGATGGGGGCTAGACATCATTGGCCCATTCCCTGTGGCAAGAAATGGGTACAAGTTCGCAATTGTAGCCATCGAATACTTCTCCCGCTGGATCGAGGCCGAACCACTTGGTGCGATCACTTCGGCAGCTGTACAGAAGTTCGTGTGGAAAAACATTGTTTGCCGTTTCGGAGTGCCGAAGGAGTTCATCATTGATAATGGCAAGCAATTCGACTCTAACAAGTTCACAGAAATGTGCGAGGGGCTAAACCTGGAAATCAGGTTCGCCTCGGTCGCGCACCCACAGTCAAATGGGGCAGCCGAGCGCACAAATGGCAAAATCCTTGAGGCGCTCAAGAAAAGGCTTGAGGGGGCGGCGAAGGTTAAATGGCCAGACGAAATACTATCCGTTCTTTGGGCCCTTCGAACGACCCCCACAAGGCCAACCAAGTTCAGCCCGTTCATGCTCCTCTATGGTGACGAAGCAATGACCCCGACTGAGCTAGGGGCTAATTCGCCAAGGGTAATGTTCTCGGGAGGCGAAGATGGGCGCAAGGTGTCACTCGAACTCCTTGAAGGGGTAAGAGTTGAAGCACTGGAACACATGCGCAAATACGCCACAAGCACTTCGGCAACTTATAACAAAAAAGTTCGACCGGCAGAGCTGTTGCCTGGTCATCTCGTTCTAAGGAAGAAGGCGAACCCGGTGGCAGTTGGGAAGCTTGAATCGAAGTGGGAAGGGCCGTACCTCATCAAGCACAGGTCCAGGACAGGCTCCTTTCGCCTAGCGACGCTGGAAGGCGAAGAGTTCGACGTCTCCTGGAACGCTGCTTCCCTTAAGCGTTTCTATGTCTAGAACGGGTGGCACCCAAATCGCCAACTTGTAAAAATGTACATATTGTTATGTAAGCCTTTCGGCACTATGTAAGCCCTTCGGCACAAAAATACCAAAAAAAAGAAGAGGAAAATGAAAAAAAAAGAAAAAAACTGGATGTAGGGTTATTATCCACCTTGGAGGCCCGAACGAGTATAAAATCTTTGTGTTTCTCGCCTCTTTACCTGTGTGAATGATAATTCGTGGAAAAACCCCAAGGCAAACGCCTGATCAGCGAAAACGCCAGGGGTTGAAACGAAGCGAAAATGCCAGGGGGGCGAAACGAATTGGCCGAAGCATCGCTCGCCGAACGTTGAAACCGCGACAGCTTATTTCGGAAATAACTAACCGAACACTGTTATACTCGATCCATGTGAAAACATAAGCGCTCCTTTCAGCGCGGAACATCATAGATCGAAAACGGAAGTCGAAAGCTGAAAAGTCAGCATACCTATTTCGCTAAAATACACAACGGGGCCGACATGTTTCGACCCAACGAAAGCACGAAAGGTGACAATGCGAAAATAGCGAAAAGGAAATAAAACACATCTTTATTAACCTCGGAAATATAATCGAAGGTTACAGCCATACAACATGCTACAAGCATACAAAGCAAAGGCCTCACAGCCCAACTTACAAATAGATTGTATCTTCGCCCCCAGAGCAATCCCCACTCCCTAAGGAACGATTCGACGAACAAGGTTCGTCATCGCTACTAATTTCATACACTACCCTAAGAGGAGAAGGGGACGAAACACAAACTAGGCCATAGTGGCGACAAGCGATCGCCTCTTGGTGAATCGACCTATTAAAGTCTCGCCAAAAGCGTGCGCTGTCCTCGCGGCACGAAACACGATGGCGATCATAATCTTCTAAGGTCCGACCCGGATGTGTGCGCATCCATTCAGCAAACTTTATGACTTGGTAGCTGTTGCCGTTTATTAACATCTCGCGGTAGACGGGCCGAAGAGGACGCCTAACCTTTGGCAAACCTTTCGCCGCTAAGAACTTCTCGTTCTCCTTTCGCCAATCCCTGGTGGGGGGCCGAACGCATGCTTTTTGGCCACAAGCCTACTAATAAAGCACCAAAGAACAAGTGCAAAAAGAGAAAAGATCCAGACGAAATCAATACCACTGCCCAACAGGATAGTAGTATTGGCGAAACGACAGTTTTTCCATTAACAAGAAGTCTTAACAGTTACAAGACGAAAGCGGCTAAAAGCTGAATATACAAAGAGCCTATCCATAGTAGGGCTACTAACAAAAAAAGGGAAGTCATACGAGGGCGAAGGGCCTCACACTCAGGGTGGTCTTGGCCTATGTTGTCTTCGCCCTCGTGTTCGGCTGGCGGCTCCAACGACCCGGGGTCCCCTCATGTGTGGGTGGCAGCAGCTTCCTCCTCCTTCGCGATCCTCTCAAGGTTCTCGCGAAGGTGGGTCTTCGCGCAATTCCGGCCACCGTCCTCCCAGAAACCCTTTCGGAAGGCCTTCAAGGCCGCCCCGGAGCACTGCGAGTTCGAAGGCCATTCCCCCGCCACATGGTGGGGGAAATCCCTGATATGCTCGCAACCGTGCGCGTGTAGCAGGCTAAGGACGAAGCCCGCCGAAACACGAGCACAACAATCCCCGTAAGCGCCGGCCACTTCGACAACTGAGCCGGCTGCCTCTTGCGTCCACTCAGAAAAGTCGAAAGCCGTCCCGTCACATCCCGGGGCGTCCTCCGCGCACGCACCAAGGTCGTTCAGGGCCAGCCTGAGCGTGTAGCAGGCCTGCTTGGCGGATTCCGTCGCCGGCCCTAAAGCCGAAGCAGCAGCTTCGGCCGAAACAAGGCGAGTCTCAAGAGACTTGATCCTCTCTCCGGCCGCAGCAAGCTGGCGATCACGGAGGGACTTGTTCTCCCCCGCTTATTCGCCGCCTCCAGATCGGCACGGAGGGACTTGTTCTCCCCCACCAAGGAGTTGTTTTCCGCATTCGCCCTTCTCAAGGTGTCCGCCACAACGCGCCTTTCGTCCTCCTTGTGGCGAAGATCGTCTTCGGCCTTGCGGAGCCGAAGCCGATAACCATCCAGCCTTTCCAAGGCGGACTTCTTCGCACTCAGGTGCGCGGCAAGGCCCTACGAAAGGGAGTTCGAAACCATCAAGAGCGAACAGGGAAAATTTTTTAAAAAAAACACATACCCGAATGAACAAGCTCTCCATGGCGGCACAGCTTTCGCCGAACTCGTTCATTTCGGTAAAAAGACCAAGGCCTTCGGAGGGGGCGATAACTTGACACACCCCATCCACAAAAGGGGTGATCTCTGGCCGAGTGGCGAAATCGGCGGGAATGAAGTGCGGGCGGTAAGTGTCACGTCTGACACAGTCCCCTCATCCGCTAGAGCCTTGCCTTCCCGCTGGCGAGCTAGCGAGGGAATCGCCTCAGCCCGTTTGTCCTGAGGGGCGTTCGCCCCGGCTGCTGGCGCCGAAGCACTCCCACCTGTCGCCGCTTTGGCGTCGCCAGCAGGCGGCGGAGACGCGTGCCTCCCCTGAGGATGAACGCGCTGAAGAACCGGCGAAGTCGGTGTCCCGTCGGACCCCCCGCTATTCGAAAAAGCACGACCAACCTGGACGACCTTCCCCTTTTTCCTTCCTCGGGCGACTGATACCGGCTTCGCCGCGGTGCTAGAGATCGCCAGAAGGGCATTCGCCACAGCAATGTCTTGCGGGCGAACGGGTGAAATGTGAGAGCCCGCCCCAGACTTCACTAGGGTCGGACTAGGGGAATAGCCATGGGAGCCATCGTCCTCAGACCCGGCATCCCTATCGTCTTCCTCTTTCGGCCGTGTCCTTCGTGGCGCGACGAGTTCGCACTTGCCCACCCTTCGCGACCGCCCGCTTGCGCTTTCGCAACGTTCCGACGTCGTCGTCACCTGCCTTGGCGGGGATCGATCGATCGGGCAGTTTGCCAGGATAAACCCGGTTCGCCCGGCCGTCGAGCTGACGTGAAAGCAGGCGGGCAAATTCATCCGAAGTAAGGCCCCCAACCATCTTCGACGCCTCCGCTTCAGCGTTTGCAAGTGTGCGAACTGGATCAAAAAACGGAATGAGTCGAAAGGTGTCCACACGCATACAGAGGGCGCTGATAAACACAAGTAACTTACGCTTGACTCCAGGAGGAAAAGCGAGGTGGGGGAGCCCAAGCACATCTTTGTCCTCATTAACGGACACCCCCCATTCGCGGGTGAGGGGAGAAATCCGAAGCAGGCAGAACTCTTCGCAGAGGTCGCGGGTGCTTAGCTGCCGCGCCACCTTGCGAAGGAGAATAAGCCGAGACTCAAGAATACCGTCGACCTCCACGATCGGCTTAGCGGCGATCGAAACAGCAACGCGTTCGAACCTAAGCCAGTTCGCCTTGCTATCTTCGGTGGAATACGGGTTGTTGATATAAAACCACTTCTGCATCCAGTTTCGCTCCCATTTCGCCATCTGGGCGGGCACCGGCCAGACGTCTGAGCGCTCAGGGCGGAGTATGAAATTCACGCACCCGAACACCGTCTTCCTCGGACCGGCTGGTGTGTCCACGTCCTTCGTCGTCGCGCACGCCGTAAACATAATGGCGAACAGCTCAGCAGTGGGATCGAACCCGCACGTTCGACACATCCACGCGAAAACAGCTAACTTCGGGAACGCCGATGGGCCGAGCTGGGAAAGCCTGACCTCGTACATCTCCAGTACGGACGGCAGAAAGTCGTCGCAAGGGAGGCGAAGCCCGGCAGCGAAGACGACAGTCTGGCCGTCACCGGGCGAAGGGACGACGGCGTCGCCTCCGCAGGTCGCCTGGCCCTCCACGAGAGCGCCGGAAAGGACAAGTGATGAGGACATCACTTCGTCGGATACGCTCATAACTTCACACACTCCAATGATAATTCCAAGTCCAAGTCCAGTTCGGCCTCTGGAGACAGCACTGACTTCAAACGGACCTAGCGCCTTCATGCCAACTCCGATTTGGGTGATCTTGGACTTCATGGAAAGCTTATCTCGCTACCTTTCAAACATCTGGTCTCATGTCCAAATTCATGTCGAGTCAACGGGAATCGCCAAAACAAGACAGTGCTGTTGCTGAAACCGAACTTGGGCCTTGGGCCTTGTAATAGACTAGGCCCATCTCGGAAGTGTCACCCTCCACCTCCACGAATTAGCACTGAACCCTAGCTTTATTTTCCTCTATAAATAGCTTTGTACATCCTCAAAAACATTTGGGTTTTGTTTAGTTGAATTTTGCCAAGTGCCATTCACCTTGTCTCTAGTCCTCGCTCGATTAGTCGGTGACTATAGATTCAGAGCCCCCAATGGTTGGTGTGTTGATTTGCCGGGTCGATTAGATCTACCACTTCAATCGCAACTATTCATTTGTGCTTAATTCCCTATTCGCAATATTTAGATTGCATCTTATCTTGTTCTTGCAGTGTTCTCTCGTTTGCATTGCAGGGATCATCAACCGCGCGTCACGGTTGGTACGACATCGTTTGTGGTGTAGCGATTGCACGGCGTCCTGAACTTGTTCTGGTTGGTAGCCACGTCGCAAACGTTGCACTCGATCAAAGCGAAAGTTATCCCCCTCACCAGAAGATCGGGCCACGAGAGAGAGCGTCATCAACAAGCTTAGCCAGGGCGGCCCTCTTGACAAGTGATTTGCCGAGGAAACACGACCACCCTTCGCCAAGGCTGCCAGGGTCTTCGCCAGTCGATCTAGCCTTCGTAGGTTTGCGAGGGGCCATCAAGTCCGTGGTGAAAGGAGGGGGCTGATCGAAAGGCACGAGAGCACGCAAAGGCGAAAGTATCGAATCCTAAGGGCATGAATGCGTAGCAGCAGTAAAAGTAAAAAAGCGAGGGGAGAAAAGCAGTAACCCGGGGCGGGGTTATATAACCCCATCGCATGACGGTTCGGCTTCCACCCAATCAGGGCGAGACACGTGTCCAGGGGCAGACGAAATGGTAAATTCCCATTGGGCTGGGCCGTACAGTACAGGCCGAAGCCCGAGAGGAGCGTACCAGCCCACGAAGGGCCCCTTACTGTCGCATTTCGGGCCAGAATCAAGGCGATGCAGTTTCGCCCTTTCCGAAAAGGGCGAATGCTAACGTTCTCTAACCAAACCACGAAAACACCAAGTGTTCATGTTTTTTCTGCAGGACTCTGAGAAGAGGTTTCGGCAGGAACGTCGGCCGAAAGGGGGCGCCTCATACCATACCACATGGTTTGCACCGTTTCGGCCGAAGCTCCTTACTCACCCTTGCCCGTGAGGGGCTTGTTGGCGGTATGCCATGAGGCCCTTCGGCCATGAAACTATTATCTCCTGCCAGAGATAAATATGGGCTCATACCAAATATATGGAAACATATCCTAATAGAACTCTTCCTATTATGGGTATATATATTGAGAGAGAGGGCTTGAGAGTTTTGTTGATGTATCCACATATGAGAAAGCAATAAAGTTGTGATGCCTCTCTCTATATCTGTGTTCATCTACTATATGATTGTGTGCATGAGATCGCCGTCTTCTACTCCGGATCAACGAATAGGCCACTAGTTATTTAACACGTTATCAGCACGAGATTGCTCGTACGCTAATCCGGGTAAGTGTTCTAGTAGATCAATTGTTTTCGGTACTAATAAGATTGATCTGTGATCTATGTACTGCTCGTCGCCGGCCAACACGACCGCCCGCCCGGTTTGTCGTTCCAATCTGTTCTTGTTATTAGATTGATTTCTAATTTACAGATTGATGCGCTGGTATTTTCTGTTTTCATGTCCGGATGATGGCGAGCCTCATGATGCAAATCGCCGAGATGGTACGGTGCGGTTGCTCACCGTCCGTGCAAGCCACCTGGACAACTGGACGTCAGGAACGACGCGACTTGAACCATCTGCCTCGGCCGGCTGGATGGATTACAGGCGCATGGAGGCACGCGGCACGCCGATGCGCTGTCGCCGTGCGGGTCAGTCGGCTGCGGTAGTACAGCACCGCAAGGCTCAGCATGCAGGAGGCAGTATCGATGTGGTGCACTGTGCAGATTGGTTTTCGTATACCAATCTGATGCATGCAAGGAGGATTAGATTAACATGCACATCTACACGCATGCATGTTGCATGCATACAACTGATATATGCATATATCCTTATAGTATTGCTACTAGCCTGACACTAACCAGATTTATTTTCGTGATTAATTGTCTTGCATGTACAGCCGGAGCTGCATGCCGTGGGCTGTTGACGATTGTTTCTGGACTCTAGTCATGCACATTGCACCGGAGCCGAGCGCCTTGGCTATGGTCCACATCGACTCCCCCGGGAGTTCCCTTGTGTAAAGCGGAGCAGCAGGTGCATATCCGGACCGGCTACCTTTACATCAGATAAACGAGATAAGTATCGGTTTCATCTATTCTAATACTTTATAGTAGCGAGAGTAATATGCTAGATGATGCCTCTAGTCGTTTTATTTTCTCGCATGAATAGATGTATTTGTCCGGCCTTTGCGCTGACTCTTCTCTTGTTATATCGCCGACCATGAAGTTTGGCACCACGCACCCAAATGCGCTTAGCATGCACACAAGAAGGTGCACATACATGATCCATTGAATTGAACGACGGAGTGTTGTCCCGAACGACGACACCTAATACTCGGTAACACACGACACCACCTAGAAGTTATCGTCTTTCTGGCTAACATAGTCGTTAATCTATGGATATATTAACACACTCGCCACCGCCGATCTTATGGATCAGCACGCTTGGGACACTCTGTCGGTTGTGACTTGTATGTTAATAATCCGTCATATTGCTATCTGTATGAAGTAGATGGTAACAAATCTGAGTCATCGGCACCAGCATGCGCCGCCGCCGCCGCCTGCACGTGCGACACCCGGACGCCACCGCATGACGTCTTCCCCTTTGTCAATGGTTGCCGAATCAATCCAGGGACTTTCCCTCATCGATCCGCCATCTGAAACACCGACTCGACGGCCTTTCGAGGCCATCCGCAACGCATTTGACGGTCGCCACCCGTAGCGACACCGAGGAGCTTACGCCCGCCTCCCCTCGCCGCTGGTACGCACGGCATGCCTCCCGCACTACCGCACGCAGCTGTGACGAGGGTCGAAGCCGCCGTGAGCACCCGCCGTCGATAGCCGTCCGCCATGCCGGCCTGTATGCCGAGCCGAGTTTCATCGACACGTAACATGGAGCTATGATTGTCGGACGCCGGTCACGGCCTGATGCCAGTGAATGCCGGTGTCGGTGCTACTAGATGTTGCACCGCCGCTACGCCTCTGACCATGGCAATTTGACATAGTCGTCCATCTCTACCGAGGGCTCACTAGCACGTTTGCCATTGGTTTCATCCGTTGTCTCCATTGAAAAATGGCAATTGGATCATACCTCACTCACTACTTGTGGGGGAAGGTCGTAATAGCCCATTAGGGGACATATGAGATGGGCTGGCCAGGTTTTAAAGCTAGCCAATATAAGGAGGTGGGCCAAGTAGAAATTGGCCTATTAAAAGGAGTCGGGCATGAACCGTGATTTTGGTCCGAAAACGGTATTTTATTTCAAAAGTCCTTGGTTTCCAAGGCATTATGCGGAACTCGAAAATTATGCGGAAAAGTCCTATGGGACATTAGAAACTACGGGGAATATACATTCGCCATTTATACTTTGAACCTTCATGAATTGGGTTTACGCCAAATAGAGAAGAATTAAGGATTTATTACTTAGTCCCGTATTTTTAAGTATTTGCTTTAACTATTTAGTTAGTTTCTTGAATAACCATAATCAATCCTAGAAACATTGTTTTTAGGTAAAAGAGCTTCCATGAACTTGTGAAACCTTTGTTTTAGCACCCCTTTTGGAAGCATAATATTTTATGGTTTATTTCCTGGCAATTGTTTGTTTGGGGTAATTGATTGTTCTGTGGGTTAGTAGTTCTGTAAATTACACATACCTTTGAATAGCAGAAAATCATGTTCATTGCTAGCATTGTAATAAAAGGTGTGTATAGAAAACCATTCTTTACTATTTTGTACTCGTTTTGTGCACTTTATTTACTAGAAGTAAACCGGTAGAAAGTTGCATAAAAGGACATCATGTAAATAGTTGCATGTAGCAAATACATTTATTGGGCAAATGAGTAATAGAATTATTTATATATCTTCTCTTTGTCTAATTGTCGCCACATTTGTAAAAGACACAATTATATATTCTCCGTATAGAATAAATGTATACACTCATCATGAAGAGAATATATTATTGACTTAGAGATATTTATTAGTGCATGACTATCATAGAAGATAAGGTACAACTAATTTATATTAATTGTGTCCAAGTAGATACAATGTCATCGAATTTGCGAATATCTAGACGAGAAGTCTATATGCCAATATGCCCTGCACCAAAATTATCTATCAAAAGACTATGTACCTATGCAGTGTCTATAGTTCATTTGATTGATAATGTTATGTCCATCTTCCACGTAAAAATGACTTTACAAATGAAGTATTGTTTTTATGGATGTATATAAATTATTTTGAGTAAATTGGTCATTTGCATTTGAAGCAATTTTGGCCTAGATGCAACATGTTTAGTTGTTAGAATTGATACACAAGAAGTTGTATTACTGTCAACATGTGCATTTGCACGCACATATATGACTTATACTCTTAATATGTTCATGAAGAACATGCATACTCAAAATTTGTGGAAGGAAAGGAATTTGGTGTATTTGAATTTGATGTTCAACTCAGGGGGAGACGAATAGTAATGACAGTAATCTTGCATTCGTTCTTTTGAGATCGTATTTTACAATACATGAGTTACATTATAGTTTAGATTAAGTTCAATATGAAGAACATGGTTAAGCTCATGTAGAGTTTCTTTATCTTTTGCTTTAAGCTTCTGCATTAGATTACTGAATATTTTTTTATATAGGTCATCTCACCTTACCTATATTGCCTTTTTTACTTGTAGTAATTCTTTAACCTTTTGTGGAATAAAATTATGAATTGTATGTCTAACATTAAATGTAAATATTTGTCTTGCCTATTATTTGAAGTATTTTTGGCGAATGTATTCTTATTATCCACTAAGCCTCAATCAACCATGTATGTTGATAGTTCTAAGTGCATTGACGCCATATTGGCATACATGTACAGTTGTTTACTTATGCACATGAACAATTAGAATATTTATGTTTAAGCATTGAAGCTTAAATATATCCACTTGCAACCACATTATTTCTTTTAGAAAAATTGTACCATGAAGTTACAACAAATATGTGGGTTTCACGACAACTATTTTGTAAGTTTTCTTATGATTGGCGTAAAAAGGGGGAGGAATATGTGTATTTTGCAAATTAATTTCAGAATATTTGCAATAAAGAAGTATAAGAAATTGTGGATATGTGGCAGGCAAATTGGTGTGTTATAGGTCAAATGTTAGAAGCAAAAATAGCCCAAACTATTAGCAAATCTTATTTGGGATAATTATGAATTATTGTCACACAACGAAGTGTGTTATTTATTGGCCATTGAAATTGAAAATAGCTATTTGAAAGCTATTGGTTTACTAGTAGTAAACAATATCCTAAATAATTAATGACCTTTTGGATTCGAATGATTCTGAATGATCAAATAACACCACATTTACTTTGGCGTAATGAATAAAAGTTAGACATGTCACCCAATTAATTTATTGGCATATTCAAGAAGAATAAATATTCTCGTAGAATAATGTTTGGGTGATTTGAAAAGTTCCATGATGGTTAAACTATGTTCATAGATTAATGTTTTAGTGTTATAGTTATGTTCTTAAAGATATCATGAAGTTATATAATACTAACACATCTATCTTATGATCATATCTATGTTGCATAAATATAAACATGAAGTTTATTGATCCAACTTAATTTAAGAATTGAATATAGTATGAGTAATTGGATCAAGTCTTGGGCAAATAAAAAAAAGCTAGAAAATAGAGTAATTTTGTCGACTAGTGGATATTTGTTTGGGCGTCATTGTTGCAGAATAATAACCCTCTATGAATTGGGATAACCTACAGTATTAGGGATGTGCAATTTTTCATGCCATTGCATTAATTTTTATGTTAGCTCACTGCATATAATATCTTTGCCCCCTTTATTTTGTATAAGCGCGTGTTCAATGAATGAACATTTCCCTCATATATCACCACCATAGCATACATATATGGGCCTCCACATGAAGTTAGGATACAAATGGACCGAATTCCATTAATCCAGTGTCTATGATAGGGGATTTTTGTGATATGCTATTAGATAAAGATCGAATATCGGCATCAGGGGGAGAAAAGCCCATGTGTTAAAAGATGCCTTATATTTTCAAGAAGAAAAAAAGATCTTTATAAGTAAGAATAACACACAAACCAAACTAAACTAGAAGGTTTAGTTTATTCTCCTGTAAGCCAGAAACGGGAGCTTGCCAGATAATTATGAATTAAAGGAGTAATCAGAAGTTATGTTTACTTGTAGTAAACTTTCTACTAACAGTGGTATACCCCGGGTTTTGAATAGTATATCCACAAATGCAGAGTGACATGTTATTCAATATTCAAAAATCTACGGGGACGCCTGCGGATTCTAAGATCTAACGACTATTGTCAATGTACCCATTAATAACTCCTTACAACTTATGTAGAGTAATCACCATGAAGGTGAATTGCCTCATGAAGAGGTTCATCATGAAGATGAAAACCCAGAATTAAAGTGCGCACATCTATCTAATTCTGGGATGCGGAACAACCATACATCTTATGTTTGGGAAATGACTAACATATGGTTTATAATGAATTAACCTCACGGAATGAGTATGTGGAGAAAATAATAGTTGTCGACAACATCGCCTCTATGATTGCTAATATTTCTCTAATGAGAATCCGGATCCGGAACCAAAGTCCATGGCAGAGTTGCATAGTAACACTCATATCGGGTCTATTGAAGAAAGCAATGAGGTTGAACCATAGTCGCTAAATTAAGTCTATGTGAACATGGAAGTTTAGACTTAATAGGAAATGAAGTGGTGAAAAGCGACGGTTCATACGGTTATGGAAAAGACTAATATTCTCCTACTATGAATGTATTAAATTCCGCTATATATATATATATATCGCTGGCAAAAGGCATGAATGAATAAATGATATGCAGTTTATGGGTTATGAAAATCCATATGAAGTTTTCACTAGAAAGAAAACAATTTCGCAACATATATGTAATTCTCATACTAATTAGTGTCATGAAGCATACTATATTCTCATGAAAAGAATTGCAAGACTCGTAGAAGAGTTTATGATGACTCACGAAGAGTTTTTCTCCTAGAAGTGAGAATATTTCTCATAGCAGAGAAAATGACTTCCGGAAGAATAAGTTGATCCCTGTAGGACTACGCTAATGTATGAATTACCGGTTAATCTCCATATAACACCGATAACTCGTACTTCCATGAAGTGGACAGACCCGTTCAAACGAATGAATTGGAAAATCACATCTACTAGCATGCAAGTGGATCGGTAGTTTTCTACATATTATGAAGGTATAAGAATTTATATATCTTGAAGATATACTTATTGATGGTATTTGGCAATCTTATTAATTCTCCTAATGCACCGGTTTATGTTATTCTAAGTGGTTTAAGCTAATTGTTGAAGATTAGTGAAACAATCAAATTGGTAATGATTGATAAATCCACTAAGAGAAAGTTGCATAATATTTAACCTCTTGTATTGAGCTAATTATTTTATACATACTGCATATGTGTATCGTTGCAACTTATTTTCCCATAGTCCTCCGTAAGGATAAAACTTTGTTTATATTGCACATTTGAATAAGTGGTTATACATATTGCTCCTATACGTTGATTTATTTTTCATGTTCATAGTAGAACTTACGAAATAGGTAAACAAAAGATTAAACATTGTGGTAATTTTATTATCATTGTTTTACACATTAATAAAAATATAGTTATGACATTAGAACATAACATGGAGGTTTCAACGGATGTCTTATTGAGGGGAGCATATATGCTAAACATTGATTATCATACTTAAGACTTGGAAGTCTTATATTTGATTTACCAAGAATTAATCAAATTAATCATTGTTTTGATAATTTACCTTGAAGGTTACTACCGCTATATTGTTGTGTTAATCCAAGTTGATTAATATAAGAAAGCATATAGATGATTAGCTATTTATGAAGAATAGTCGATCTTAAAGATTATGCGATCAAGAAGATCGTGTGTTGTACTCTTTTTCCCTTAGTGAGTTTTTACTTGAATATTTCTCACGCAAGGTTTTTAACGAGGCAACAAGTGCAATATAACTAGCGTGTACGATGTACTATTTTCTCCTATTCTTTTCTCCCACTGGTTTTTCATGGAGTTTTTAATGAGACATGTGTATAGCGCGGTATTCACCCAAGGGGGAGTGTTATGAAACTATTATCTCCTACCAGAGATAAATATGGGCTCATACCAAATATATAGAAATATATCCTAATAAAACTCTTCCTATCATGGGTATATATATATTGAGAGAGAGGGCTTGAGAGTTTTGTTGATGTATCCACATATAAGAAAACAATAAAGGCATCTCTCTATATCCGTGTTCATCTACTATATGATTGTGTGCATGAGATCGTTCTCTTCTACTCCAAATCAGCGAATAGGCCACTAGTTATCTAACACCAACTTCCATCGCCTTCCCTCTGCACTGCAGCAACGCCTGCGTGGTTTTTCTTTGTTTTTTCCAACAGAAATTAATCCGGCTTATATTTTTCTCCTGTGAAAAAAAAAAAAGAACCTCGGAGAGCCGAAGAAAACCAAACCGAAGAGTGCGTGAGCCATTACGTCTACCTCGCGCCGCCCACCTCTCGCCGACGCCGTCGTCGAAGCCACACGCGCGCCTCAATTCTTAATCCTCGGTGAGACGAGAGCACGAG
This sequence comes from Oryza meridionalis, assembly GCA_000338895.3. NCBI lineage: Eukaryota > Viridiplantae > Streptophyta > Magnoliopsida > Poales > Poaceae > Oryza > Oryza meridionalis. Next base: position 28,194,213 of record CM002529.2, read on the forward strand.
ACCCATCCCCATCGATCCCACATCCACAGCGCTGACTTCCTCCAGCTCCACTCCACGTCTCCCAGCACGAGGGGAGGAGAAGAATCAAATCAATCAGTCGCAATCGAGGGGAATCCCACAATTCTGGACAACCCGAGACCCTCCCGCTCCGCTGGATTCCCCACCTCCCCTTCTCAGTCGAGCTGGGATGATTGGATTGCGGGTCGCGGTTTGAGCTGAGGAGATTCTTGCAGTCGAGGGGGGAGGGATGGAGGTGAGCAAGGAGGAGTTCTTGAGGCAGTTCTGTGGCGACTATGGCTACCCGGGCGCGCCCAAGGGAGTCGACGAGATGCGCGCCGCGGAGTTCGAGCGGCTTGAAGGTGCGCCTAATCTCGACCTTGTCGATTCCCTTTTTGCCAAATTCTGGGAGGAAAAATGGAATTCTATTAGTGTTTTGTGAGAATAAAAGGATGGATAGGAACTTGTGGCGTTCGGTCAGATGACCGCGTTTCTTGCTGTAACTCACTGTTGTATCGATAAATCTATTAGTCCGTCCCAAAATATAAGCACTGATTCATAGCCAAAAGTAGTAGGTTTGTTGTTGCGGAGAGTGAAGAATCTAGCATCCTACCGAATTTTGCAACATAAGCTTCAACAAATGTGCTTGTTTTGATGTTTGGAACTGCAGTAGTGTTAGCTGCAAACTATGTAATAAGAATTGGCTATAGCTTCTATGAAGCAAATCCGGGTTGATTTCCATTATCTAAAAAAACAAATGTGCTTGTATTTGCAGCAGGTTTCTAGATTTTTATTTTTTTTCTTTATTGATCTTGAGGAGCAGGGATGGCGTACCTGGACCATGCCGGTGCGACGCTGTATTCAGAGGCACAGATGGCGGATGTCTTGAAAGATCTTACATCCAATGTATATGGGAACCCACGTATCCTTAGACTTTGAGACAGTGTTCTGGACACTTCATTGTTGTTACCTTGGTATAACATTGCACTGCAGATTCTTGGGGATGTGTTCTTTGACATGCTTATTAGATAGTCAGAGTGATTCAAGCATGGCTGCAAGTGACCTCGTTACTGCTGCACGTCATCAGGTATTGTGTGCTAGTTTTCCAGAACAGTTACTTCCGGAGAATAGTGAATTTAGGCTGCCTCATGGCAATAGTATTTAAGCTCTATCAGTCTATGCAAATGCTCAGCATTGGCAGATTGCATGATGAGGTCATCCTGCATCCTTCTTTTTTTTTCATTTTACGCCCTAGTTATTGCTACTTTCTTATCTACTACTACGTACAACGATTTGTGCCCCAGGAAGTTTGCATGAATTGTTTTGATTCCAAGGTACTACAACAGGGTGCCTGCACAGCTACATCTTTACTATATCCAGTTATGCTCATGGTACAAGTTTTGCCATCTGCTAATTTCTTGGTAGTGATGTTGACCTGTTTTTCACAGGTTTTAAAATACTTTAATGCATCTCCCAGAGAATACAAGTGCATATTTACCTCTGGGGCAACAGCAGCTCTGAAACTTGTTGGTGAATGTTTTCCATGGAGTAGAGAAAGCTGTTACATGTACACGATGGAGAATCACAATAGTGTGCTTGGGATAAGAGAGTATCCTACCACAAAACGTTTCTCAGAACATTATAACTCTATTATCTGACTAGTCAAAGCATACAGAACTATGCACATACATGCAAAACTAGTGGGATATACAGCTGGTTTATGTACATAGCTTGATATCTTGATACCTTCATCAGTATGCTCGGTAATGTGTTCTGCATTCAAACATGAGGCAATGAATTTCTCCTGGGCAGTTTCTCAAAATTCCATTTATTCCTGTCAGTCTGTGTAGGATCATGAAATTCACATTGGCACATAGTATCTTGTAAATTTTATCTTCCCTTAGCAAATTTCTAGATATGCTCTGAGTAAAGGAGCTACTGTGTTGGCTGTTGATGTTGAGGAGGTTGCTGATCTGGCAACAGACAATGGAAGTGATGGTTTGTATAAGATTTCAAGACGCTCAAACCAAAGAAGAAGCAAAGATGTGCTTTCACACGGTTGTCAGAACGGAAGTCTTTTAGATATTTCAGGTCAATCCCTTATGATTTTTATTTTTGTCCTTTACAATTGCTGAATAACATATTCTTGATCAGGTTCAATTATTGATCAATATTGTAGAATTTACACAGAGAATTTGATTGTCTTATTTCTAATATGTTAATGATGTTTTTGGTTTTCTCTAGCTTTCTTTATTCTTTATGAGGGAGTTAACTGGGAACACATTTATCATTCCTGGATTTTTCCTTAAGTTTGTTTATTTGGTTAATTGGTTTGACATGGTCATATTGTATGACCATGCAATGTGGAATGAACATGGATAGCTAGAAATATTGATAGCAAAACTTTTGGTTTGCTCTCATATGGAAGATTAATTCCAGTGCGATGCTTAATATTTATGCTCACTCCCCATTCATTTCTTCTGTAGGGAACAATTGGAATATATTTGCATTCCCGTCAGAATGCAATTTTTCAGGACAAAAGTTCAGTCTGAGCTTGGTTAAGCTCATCAAGGAAGGAAAAATCCCATTGCAGCAGCAGTAAGATGCATTGAATTTGTCTTGCAGGATCATCGCCTTGTTTTCCTTGGACTCTAGTGTCTTTAGCATGCTTATTAAATGCATTAATATAGGGGTAAATGGATGGTTCTGATAGATGCTGCAAAAGGATGTGCCACTGAACCACCGAATTTAACTGTGTATCCTGCTGATTTTGTTGTCTGTTCCTTCTACAAGGTAATCCACATGCACCTGTTGTGTTTTGAAATGCTTGGTCCTACAGAAGTCACCAATTGATATCTTTGGCAAACCTGCAGATATTTGGCTATCCAACTGGCCTTGGTGCTCTAATTGTAAAAAATGGTATGCAACAAGCAATTATCACTTAACTTAGCATGATAGTTTTTTTTTCTTTTTTCACATATTATAATCTAAGCTACATTGGATAGGATAAGATAAATTAACTTACAACAGCAATCTGTACATCGTTGCCATCATTATTCTTTGCAAGGGAATGATAACTTTTCTAATGACCTTTTCTATATTTTCCATTTTATGGCAGAGGCTGCTAATCTGTTGAACAAGACATATTTTAGTGGAGGTTTGTGACCACAGCTCGTTATACTTGGTTTCGAGTAATCTATTTTCTATATCCTGGTTTTAACTTACCTCTGGAATTGTTATTAAATTCCAGGAACCGTAGCTGCTTCAATTGCTGACATCGACTTTGTTCAAAAAAGAAAGAATATCGAACAGGTTCTAGAGGATGGAACAATCTCATTCTTGAACATAGCTTCTCTCCGACATGGGTTTAAGATCATTGAAATGCTCACTACCTCTGCAATTGAACGGTACGTAAGACAGTTTGGGTCCTAGCACCCTGTCCTTGATGTATAGTTAACACCCTGATGTTCTTTTGTAGGCATACTGCATCTCTTGCTACTTATGTGAGAAACAAAATGCTGGACCTGAAGCACAGTAATGAGATAAATGTTTGCACAATATATGGACAACAGTATTCCAAGGTTCCATAACTAAGTTATATCTCATTATATTTCTATCTTCTTATTAAGAATTACTGCTGCTTTATTTACTTTTCTTCCATTGGTTTGGATTATTTGTCATCCATATAAGAACAAGCCATTATGAATAAGATATTCTGAAGTGCCCACTTGAATTCTGCTAGCTCTCTGCACTTATCTATTCTTTTCTATGTATTATGTTTTAGGTGGAAGGTCTGAAAATGGGCCCTACAATCACATTCAATTTGAAAAGAGAAGATGGCTCTTGGTTTGGATACCGTGAGGTGGAGAAGCTTGCTTCCTTGTTTGGAATACATTTGCGTGTAAGAGCACAAAAATTCATCCTTCCCATTTCCTAAGTCTCTGTTTTAACATCTCTATTGGGGCATCTTCATGTGGTGAAATTTTACCCACGCATTACATGATAAATTAGAGCTATGAAAATCAAGGTTCTAAAATATGATAATCCAATTACGTTTTTATGAATGACAATATTTCTTTATGAGTTCCATCCATAGTTAATGCAACAGCAGCACTTGTAGATTTACGAACAAGCAGTTACATGTGCTGTGCAAGTCCTGTGACAGGTGATGGATTATGCATTGTGGTGATTAGCTTGTACAGATCAATGTATATCTTATCTCAATCATATATCTTTCCACACAAGAAAACTGATCATAACCTCTGCCCAATCAACACCAGAGTATTCAATTGCTCAGTCTAACTTTTTGCCTCTATTGTTTTCCAGACTGGCTGCTTCTGTAACCCTGGCGCTTGTGCTAAGTATCTTGGACTGTCCCATTCAGATTTAGTTTCTAATTTTGAGGTACTACACAACACAACAATAAGCATACCATTATACCTTCAGATGTTTCACATCTTAATAAAGCGAATGCACTGTATACATATCAGGCTGGGCATGTTTGCTGGGATGATAATGACATAATAAATGGAAAGCCAACTGGTGCTGTCAGGATATCATTTGGGTACATGTCCACATTTGAAGATGCAGAGGTGCAAAATTAGTCCATTTTATTTGTTTTAAGGGCATATCTAAATTTCCATGCAAACTTAACTTTAAGTAGCTATCAGCTATCGCTAATCTCACCTTTCCCCCGTAGAAATTCCTGAAGTTCCTGCAGTCCTCTTTTGTATCCCTACCAGTACAATTCAACAACGGGTACATGTTGAATCTGAACAGTCTTAACTTAATAGGTAATTGCCTTATAATATGAAGCCAGTGATGTATTTCTTTTTTTATGTATGTACCAGTAACGTTAATATATTTTTGTAAGTTGCAGATAATTCGAGTCAAAAGGCTGTTTCAGATATTCACTTAAAATCCATAACTATTTATCCTGTGAAATCATGCCAAGGATTTAGTGTGAAGAGTTGGCCACTAACCACTGGCGGTATGCCAAAATTCTGCACCTTTGACTTGTTCTTTCATTTGTAACTTATTTTGGTTACCTTATATGCATAGTTCATAAGTTATTGTGTGTTTTGTTTTAGGCCTAATGTATGATAGAGAATGGCTTCTCCAAGGGTCAGGAGGTGAAATTTTGACACAGAAAAAGGTAAATTAGCGATTCCTATTTTGTGTATCTGTTAAGCCTTATGAGTTATGAGGGCGCGACATGTATGCATTTATATGGTGTTTTTATACTGACACTGCAAATCTGCAACCTTTCTTTTATTTATTAGATGTCTTATTCCCTTAGTAAAACATTTAATATATGGTGAAGGATAGTCTGTTTAAAATTATGGAGCCAATGTGTTCTCAGGTTTTCCCTTTAATGCATTGACTATATTCTACAGGTGCCAGAGTTGGGCTCAGTCCGCACATTGATAGACCTGGAACTTGGGAAACTCTTCATAGAGTCTTCTACACGCAGGGATAAATTGCAACTCTCTCTTCTTGAGAGTTTGGCTGATCTAAGTGAAGAAGTAGATGTATTTGGTCAGAGGTATGATTGGATAATTGGATGCATGTTGAGCAACCTTATGAATCACCCATTTGAGTATTTGACTGATCCACCATATTTTGTTCTTCCTAAACTTCCTCTGGCACTCATTGTACTTTGATCAAAAAATGTAAACCATATAAAAGTGGTGGGTGGATTCCTACAACATTGGGCATTATATTTGGTTTGCATTTTATTTGGTAGTATTACTCTAGAATGGTCATTAATGATCGCTTCCTGCAAAATGCTTTAGGTATGAGGTGCAAAGTTACGATGATAGGGTAAACACATGGTTCAGTGAAGCTATTGGACGTCCTTGTACCTTGGTGAGATGCTCAAGCTCCAAGTACCGTTCCTGCACATATACTGGCTTGAGAGATCGTCCATGTAGAGATACTCAAAGCAAACTTAATTTTGTTAATGAAGGACAACTACTACTAATATCAGAAGAAAGCATCTCTGACCTCAATAGTCGGCTAAATTCAGGTATCCAACCTCCTTCATTTTCTGCTCTTTTCATTTTTACCACAAAAGGTCCTCAACTCAATCATAGAACTAATTGAACTTTATCATTCCTTGTTGGCTATGATCCAACATAGTCAGTATGCAATGTATAGCTTCACATTCTTTTCTTGGGATAACCTTGTTATGGGAACTTATTCTGTAGTTACATATTTTGAAGGCAAAGGGGACTGTAAGCAAAAGTTGCCTGTTGATGCAATGAGATTCCGTCCCAACCTTGTTATCTCTGGGTCGAGTCCATACAGTGAGGATAACTGGAAAAAACTTCGTATCGGAGAGGCCTGTTTTACGGTATACATTTTATAACCCTTAAGATCCCATTGCTACAAGACCATAATTTGGCTTTTTTGCAATTGCTTAGTTACTCATTTCATTCATTCTGGATGGCTTATGTGCAGTCCATGGGAGGATGCAATCGCTGTCAGATGATCAATCTACACCAGGACTCCGGGCAGGTGCTCAAATTAAAGGAACCATTGGCCACTTTAGCGTCATACAGACGAAAAAAGGTAAGTTGACATGCAAAATTTTCATCAGTGGCCAACCTGCAGTTGTTCTTCAGTCATGTGATCCACATTTTATACGTGACCAGGGCAAGATTTTGTTCGGCATCCTATTAAACTATGAAGACATTATGGAAGGGGAAAATGAGACCATTGCAGAGAGATGGCTCCAAGTGGGGCAACAAGTGTACCCTTCCACAGAATGACTTGATGATGAAGTAGCTGTGGACATATCACTTGAGTACATATATGGAATTGCAAGTTGCATCAGCAGCGACCTTGGTGATGATGAAGTGATGATTGTTACGTATACAAAACACGTGGGTATACAAAGCATTTTCGTATTTTCCAATACATAAGATGGAACAAGTTTAGTTAGGTGAATACAGAATATACCTTCACATGTATCACATATATACTATAGTTCTCAAAATGCTTTTATATAACACACAAGGGGCTCTAAGCCTAAGCCCTAGCTCAAACAAAACGAAATGATTGTAAAGAAAAATGTACAGACGGAAATGGTTCATATTTCAGAGTTGTCATGATTACGGTTTCTGTGCACAGGGTATCAGTCATATTAGCAATCTTGGTACACTATTGAATACTATTTGAAAACCAAGTGTGGTATCAGGACTTAAGAATTACGCAAATGATTACATATTAAGTGGATATGACAGTATCTATTAACAAGGAGAGGTGAGGGCATGTTGCATACACGATGAAATGCCTTAACTAGAAGGTCAGATTGCTCTATGCTATACGACGCCATTTGAGTTTGATCCCTTGTGCCTGAAGGGGAAATGGCTCTAGAAACTAAAGGACAGCTAAGTAAAAACACTTACATTGTCAACCTAAAGGTCTAGAAGTAGAAGCAGTTAAGAAATCATAGCAGGTATAGCCCATACCATATGTACAGAACATCACGTCTCGTAACAACAGGGAGCAAGCAAAAGCACAGTGGCAGGTATATGATGATGCAAGAGAAAACGCAGTACTGTAAGTTGTGTTTCAGTCCACTTTGTGCAATGACAAGCTGGTCCACATTTAAGAGTGCACAACTTCAGAGTTCGATGATACGATTCCATCCACGTTTGAACTCAAATATCGCCACAACACTCTTTCTTCAGGTTCAAACTCTTTCCTCAAGATAGAGAAGCCTTCCAGGGACAAGTTTCCTGTGTTGAAACATATGATTTCACAATTAGTACCATGTATGACAGGTTCTGTAAAAGATGGGTAGACAAATTTCCTAAAAGTTACCTTGTAGGGGGCACCTCCTCGTCAGACAAAACCTTTATCAACCTTTCCTCAAAGGGTGTGGAGTGCCAGCTGACATGTTGATCCTAACAACAGTAAACCATCAGAAGTTCAGAACAAGTGGTGAAGCCCAGCTAAGAAAATCACTAGATGAGTCAGTGATAATACCTCTCCATATTTTCTAGTTGTGTTTGGGATACCGTGGCAATCCCAAGCCTTGGACAACCTCGGAGTATGATTGTCCACATCCACATTATCCTCAGAAGTCATAAAGGCATGTCCCTCCTCGATAAGATTGTTTCCTGCGGGTGAAGATTTAAGCCAGCGTGATAGACTGCACACCTCAAGATTTTCATCTGAATTGGACTTTGATCTCTCTCCAGCATCCAATAGCCTTTGGCGGTCGAGCTGATACTTAGACACCTCAAGAGGGAAATGTGAAGAATTGAGTGATTCTCCTTTAACCACTGAATCTGAAGAGATCTGCTGTGTCATCTTGGCAGAATCTGAAAGTTGCATCTTCTGAAGCTTGTTCTCTGTTGGTCTAAAGATGGGATATGCGAATTGTTTGCGGGTCCGCACACGCTTTCCAGACGATCCTTTATGTGAAGTATAAACAGTTCTGGGGGTCTGCATATCATCTCTCAATACCAGAGGAGTAGGAAAGGGTGAATCACTGGAACCATCGTTGATGCTTTTGATGTTCTGGAAGGGGGAGTTGCCTTGGATAGCTGATTGATAAACTGATTTAACTAGTGGAAGATGTTCAGTATCTTCAGTGTTAAGTTGAGGCGTCAAGATATGATCCTCCCCATATTCAAAGCTGCATAGTATGAAAATGAGGCATCAATTAAATATCTCACCATGATAATATATTAAAAAAACTTGTACACTAATGGAAATTAGGGCAGTTCTTACCCTCCAGATGATTTAGATTCAAATGCTGGAGTTGCTTCCACTGCCAGTACACTTGTGGGAATTTTATCATGCTACATATCAGAAGTGAAGGTATCAGAGAATGAATATTGATAAACAAATTATTCAGAGATGCACTTCTCACCTCAATGTAACTTTCCATATTGATTTGATAGGATGTGTTATGGAGTTCAGCTGGTGTTTCAGATAGTGTGCCACATAACTTGAGGAAATTTGCCTGTGTAGAGTTAAAAAGTGCCATGAAAAATTCAACTTCACAGTAAAGTACTAGTAGACTATATGTTATAAAGAGTATATCTCAACAGCTCAGTACTCAACAATTTACCATCTTAAACAAGGTCTAAACAAAATTGGTACTGGATAAGAGTGTGACTTCGAGAGCAAAAGGAAAAACTGCAGAAGATAAAAAAAATGTAGATAGCATATGTACACCAATATAATCAAAACAGGAGTAGCATCACTGAGCTGTCCAATCCTATATATGATGGAAATTCTGGACAAAATCTTATGCCCAAGCATATAGCATAAACATATTTTCTGTAAATGCAATGCTCATAAGCCCATAAAAACATTTACTGAACTACAGGGCAAAAAATAAATCTCTTTTTTACAGGACAGATCTTACTACAGTTCATTTAAAAACTGATTCAACCCTGCACCGTAACCCCAAGAAATTCCACAAGCATCCGATTATTGTTATAACATAATTGTGAGTTGATGTGGCCTAGTTATAGAACATAAGGTGGTGGCTGTCAAGACCATGAATCCAAATCTCCATTCTCCTTCTAAAAACAATAGTCCTTGTGATTTCTCTCTATTTTCTCACCAATATAAAAGATATATCCAGCCAGCAATACTGAGTGTTTAAGAACATGTCTACTAGGACATATACAAGGAACGGGTTCCCAGGTCATATAATTGCCGGTTAGGACATATATAGCTCCTAATTCACTAATCACTACTAGGTGCACGACCAAACAAATATGGATAAATGTTCTGCAGAATCTTGCAACAAACTCTCTAGGTGCTCACTCTAGTACTTTACAATAGAACTTAGCTTAGCACTTTTCATGGAACTTATGCAATAGTTGTTACTGCCAGTAAATCGAGTGAAGGCACGGTATAAAGCTAATTCTATCAGCCAAACAGTAGAAAAACACAACAAGGGATCAAAAACACTTGAGATCTAGTTTCTGGTAAGCTGAAGGTTGCACATACACAATCAGACTGTCAACCTCAAACTAGAACGCGACACTGACAATAGCCATCCGAAGAAGTAAATAATCAGCCAATAGATTACATCGCACTTAATTACGGTAAAATAAAATCATTCGAGCATACCTCGGATCGAAGCTCCTCATCGCTGCCACAATCATCAGCCAAATCCTCATGAGATCCTCCCCTCCCTCCCAATCCTAAACAATGCCACAAACACACAGATGGGGACAACGTACGCGCTTACCCCCACACGGAACCACACAACGAAATCGATCGAATCAGACCTAGCTCATCGTCGTCCGAGAGCAGCTCCCCGAGCCGATCCTTGTGCGCGGGCGAATCCTGCATCGGAAACGGCAGAGAACGATCACCACCTCAATCCAAATCCCCCTCAAAAAACCAAACGATCCAACACGAAGTCCCGCAACGAAGCGGGAGGGATATGTGTACGGGGGGCTAGGGTTTAGGGGGGGTCCCTTACGCGGCGGCCGGAGCCGGGGCTGTCGTCGCGGTCGCTGGGGCGGGGGCGGAGGCGGAAGAAGGAGAGGAAGCAGCCGACGAGGACGGCGTCGAGGAACTCCACCACCGCCCTCGCGATCGCCGCCGCGCACCGGCACATCGTCGTCGCGTCGCGGCCCTTCCCGCCGACGAGGAGAGAGGCGGAGGGGAGGAGGCGAGGAGAGGGGATATGGTTTGAAATGGGAAGCGAAGAGGAGGGAAGCTTTTTTTTTTTAAGGTATTGTTGATGGGCCGGGCCTTCGAGATTTCAGCCCAAACTATAAATGGGTTGGGCCTCTTCTTGTTTTATTCAGATTTGTCAACGCGGCGGGCCGTAGAAAAAGAACTGTTTGGGCTTCAGCCTTGTTGCTCGATCCCTCTGCTTCTTTCTTTTTCTTTTTCTTTTTTCTAGGAACATATATGATGTTTCGACTTATTGTAAAAAACAAAAAAAAGGCGAAAGATTTCTGGGTTCCTCTTCTATGAAAAGAAGATGAAACTATTTTAAAAACATTTTCTCGATTATGTCTCTATATACGACGTACTTCCTAAATATTCCTATTAAAACATAACCATAATGACGAACCCAGACTATAAATTACCGGCTCCAATACATACTAATTATTTATTCGTGAATTCGTGACCTCGCTGAAAGTTGCATGTCACTATATATGTACCCATGTGTATATAAATGTAGACAAAGGGGTTTGACCATTAGTGTCGGGACCTCCACAGAGTCGCGATCTCCAACAGTAGCAGCTTGGATTATTGGAGATCGATCGATCAGACCACCGCGTGATCTATGTATCCATCATCCATCTGCCAACTACAACAACAACACCTGCATCTCTCCGCGCGGTCGAGAAAGTTTCCAAGAAATGACTTTTCGCCTCAATGATTCCCAACAAAATCGTCTCGTCTCCGCGACAAGCATGGCCGCCGGCGACTATGCACAGTGCACACACAAGCTTTGGCTAGCTAGGCACCGCCACATTGACATTTGTGGCGATCGATTTGATGCCGATTCCTCCGATCCGCTGCATTTACATGTGTAGCACGCGGTTTTCACCGATGGATCGACACGCCATGGCGTTTGTACGTACGCTAACTGCCTGCACTGTTTGATTCCAAAGTGAGATTTTGCGGCTGTGGTAAATTCATCGACGAGAATTATTCGTGTACGGCTTTGCATTGATTCATTGTTGAATCTCTCTCACACACGGAGTCATAACAAAAAAAATCTCTCACACACTGATCACTCATGGTCTACAACTCAACCAAAATTAATCTGTGTCAAAATCATCGAGCTGTACTAGAGAAAAAAAATATATTTCACATTCCTGGCGCGTTACAAATAATATGGAATTTTTATCGATATCTTTTGTGCTATTATTAATTACCTGTAGCGTGATAGGGTTCACCAAAATGGCGGAAATGGCATGGTTTTCATGAAATATCAGGTTTTGAGTTGGCTCAGGCTTATATAATTCCGCTCGGTATTTTTTTAAAAAAAAATTAAAGTAAATTTTATTGTAAATCTTTTCTAAATTTCACAAGTTGTTTTCAACCTTTTCATCAAAATCGAGAATCTACTGATAAGGTGTGGTTCTCGATCTAGTAATGACTCTCTGCACAACCCTACAAAGGAAATATATTTAGGGCTAGACGTGCGTCTACGTGCACCATATATATAGAGTTGTTTTAGCTTATTTTTTTAATTGAATTGAAAATTATACCATATGGTCAGATCTAGTGAGGCCAAGAGAATGAAGATCAGTTCCAATCGCTATCACAAATTAAAGGTAGAAAATAATTGGAGCTTGGATGCATTCTACGCAGCTAATTAAGCTAGAGCGCCATGAATGCGCACACAGTTGACGGAGCTTGCAGAGAACTTTCCAAACCGGAGAAAGAATTCTTCCAACTTCGAAAAGGTACATGCAAATTAGACAACCAACAAAGCATGCAATAGTAGCCGCGATCCCTTTCACATGCCATGGAACTGATGAAAATTGGAGGAAGAATTCGACAGAAAAATTAATTAGCTTCGGTTGTACGTCTGGTTGACTTGCTCAAAGCTTGTCCACTCGATCAAATGTTCAAATTGGGTTTGACATTTTTGTACTTGATTGATCAGTCGTTTTGACCAAGGAATAGCAAATAGTGTAGCTGTAGGTTTGAAGAAATAACTGGCCCAGAGGTGAATAGTCTCTGAAAGGATTAATTGGACTGTTGCTGTTGTTCAGGGAAACTGTCTTAACAGGCCGTTGAAAATGTAGCAAGCTGCTTAGCTGCAGGTAATTAATTTGCCGTACGCCCTGGTTAGCACTGTGTACACATATTTCACACATGGTCAATTAGCAAATAAGTTTACATAATGATATTAGGAGATAAACCAGAAAATGAATGGTACTAATTAATTTGAATGCCAACTTTAATTTCTGGAAAAACATTAAAAAAAGGCATCTATCGAGTCACTTAAACACCTCTGGCGCCCATTCGCTATAGCAAAACGTACTAAAAATATCTCTGAATTCCAAACAAAAAAAAAATACATCTCTAACAGGGTTCACATAAATTGATCTATATCTATCAACACGTAATCCTCTATACTACATGGGAAATGAAGCTTATTGTTGTTGTTGCTGCTGCTGCTACCACCACCACCATAGGATCTAATAGGTGATCCTGGGACCACTAAAAAAAATCCTAGCCCAATGCATATTTACATATGTGTAAAAATATTTTTGCAAAAAGAAAAAAACATTATCTTATTAATATATTATGATGCACATTTAATCAATTTATATTTATAACCTTATTATATTTAGGGTATTTTAAAAAATATATAAGTTAGAACACCCGTATAAAAATTCTAGATACGCCAACTACTATTATGGAAGTGAACACTATTTGTTTGCTCACCTAAAATAGTTGATTTCTCTCCATGTCTAGAATAAATATAAGTCATAAAGTTGAAATGTTACGTTTGGGTTTAGAATTGGAAAAATCTTACAGATATGAAAGAATATCGAAATGGAATATATACTAGAAAAAAAAACTCCAAAGAAAATTAATCCAATCGATATACCAATAATTAATTAATATTACTTCTAGTCAATGTAGTGTGCATTTCTAAAAAGAAAATTAGCCGCGCCTAGTTTTTTTAACAAACCAGTACCAAAATATTACACGAGTGCAAAAAAGCACCTTATTCACACGTACGGCATATGTACACGTGTATCACACGATCGATTGAAAACCGAATGTAATTAATCAAGCATCATTTTAAGTTTTTAACGCATGCACGCACACGGAAAATATGCACACTGCATGCGTAATACGGCGCCGAATAAGCTTAAACTTAATTGGAGTAGTCATCGTTCGTGCAAGATGCCGGTACGGCACTACGACCTTTTTGGCTTAGCTATAGACTATAGTCTCTAGGTAGCTAGCTGCCACTTTTGCCTTTTGGACCCTGCAATTGCACGCTGGCACTATACCCTATAGCTCATCCGTACTTAAAGTAAGTAATTTAGAATAATATTTAAGTCAAATCTTAGAAGTATAAATCATGAATAATTCTTAAGTTGTTGTGTTTGAAAATATAAAAATTATATAAATAGATTTGTCTTAAAAACTACTTTCATAAAAATATACATATATCACTTTTCAATAAATATTTTTATAGAAACAAGAAGTTAAAGTTGTGTTTTGGAGATCGTATCGCTGTCCATAACGACTTTATTTACGAGTACGGAGATAGTACATTTTTCCATTCGATTTGGCAGCTAGGATAAAAGTCACACGGGTTGGTGAGATCAATTTGACAAATATATATATTGCCACACGTGCACGTGCAAACCGAAAAGTTTGTGATCAAATATAATTAACCAGATCAAATGCAAGTTACGTGTTTGCACGAGCAACTAGCTAACTTGATGATTAGATTTAGAATCTAGAATAGTCTAATGAGTTCAGTGCAAGTGTGTTACTGGTTTCTGTAAGTAGATTAATTTAATTAGATGGACTAGTAATACACTGGTGGAGAAAGGGGCTTTACTCCCAGTTGGGAGCCCCCCTATAGTCCCGGTTATACAACCGGGACTACGAATCCGGGACTAAAGATGGGTATCTTTAGTCCCGGGTGAAATAACCGGGACTAAAACTCCATCTTTAGCCCCGGTTGGTAATATCAACCGGGACTAAAGATGGTGGGAGCAGTCCGGTTGATTTTTTTTTTTTGGCTCAAATCGATCTGCTTCCAAAATATCACTAATCATATCCCCAAATCATCCACAAATCAAAGTAGCATCACAGATCTGGAAGAAATGCAACACAGATTAGAAAGAAATGCATCACAGATTACAAATACATCACGTCACAAAATCTCAAACAAAAAATACATCACAAATCCTAAAAGAAATACATCACAACTCAAATACATCATAGATCAGATCCAATATCACATACATTAAAGATCAAATCCAATGAATCACAAATTCAAAAAAAATCACAAATTAAAAAAAAATCCGGCAGCAGATGGGAGGGCCCGCCCGGCTGCCGCCGCGCCCGGCCGGCCTCCGCCCCGCCCGCCCGGCTGCCGCCGCGCCAGCCCGGCCTCCGCCCGCGCCAGCTCGGCCTCCGCCGCGCCCGCCCGGCCTCCGCCGCGCCCGCGCTCCGCGCCCGGCGACCGCCGCGCCAGCCCGCCTCCTCCTCCCCCCCCCCTCCTCCCCCCCCCCCTTGCCGCCCCGCCAGCCCGGCCTCCGCCGCGCACGTCCCCTCCGCCCCCCCGCCCTCCGCCGCCGCGCCAGCCCGGCCTCCGCCCGCACCAGCGCGGCCTCCGCCGCGCCCGCCCGGCTACAGAAAGGGGAAGGGGAGGGGAAGGGGAGGAACGATTAACAGAGGGGAAGGGGAGAGGAAGGGATGGAGGGAGGAGATCGAGAGGTCTGTGCGCGGATATTATCGAGATGGCAGCGGCTCGGGTTACTCTTTACTCCCGGTTGGTATAAACAACCGGGACTAAAGATCTATTTTTAGTCCCGGTTGTTTATACCAACCGGTAGTAAAAATAATTGGGATCTGTTTTAAACCTGACAACTTCTTGAACCAATCGGGACTAAAGATCAAAAAGTGCCCTTCAACTTTTAAACCGGGATAAAAGATGCTTTTTAGTCCCGGTTTTTATTAGAACCGAGACTATTGTGGAATTTGGTCGACCGACCAAAGATAGTTTCTCCACCAGTGATAGTAATTGAAAGAGGAAAAATGTAGTACAAGGGCATGTATAAATATATGATGTCTAATCATCGGTGGATCGATCGATTGCCCATCGAATTGATCATGCAGCTCGAGAGAATTGCGGTACACGTTTAGACTTTGGGGACTTGTAGAAATTAAAGCGCATGACAGCCGAAAAGCTAGCAAACAGCTAGCGGCCATTGTCACACTAAAACCATGCGAGGTTAATTAATTTATTAGTTATATGCACTCCTCGTAAGTCGTTTGATTTTTTATTAGTAAAATTATTTTAAATTCGATCAAAATTTTATAGAAAATTAGTATTATTTTAAAAAACATATTATTAAAATATATTAATATTAGATTTAATAAAACTAATTAAATATTTTAGGTGATTCTAAATTTTTCTATAAATTTGGATAAACTAAAAAAAGGGCCTATCGCTGTATGAATCGCTCGCATAGAAAAATCCCATAAAAAGATATATGCAATGTTATATTACATATCTAGCTATGTTTAATAAATTTATCTATTATTCTAGCTATACATATCACGATTGTGTAAAAGATATTATTTTATAATTGTTTAGTTTTCATTAAAAAAAATATTACCGTAGCGTTAGCACGGGTAAATTACTAGTAATACTAGCATGACAAGCTAACTAGCTAGTTAGGGCACGTATAGTCTACAGGCTGCCCTGATACTGGTTAAGTTATCTGATTAACATATTTATAAAACATTCTACCTACTTTGTTTGTCTTAATTGGATAGATTAACTTATCTAGTACTATTGTTAGTCCATTCACTTACGTCTTTTGTGCACTGGGTTTATGCTGTAGCTATATGGATTAATTAATATTAGATCTCTTTTGAAAGGAATTAATATTAATTCTCATGTGACCATATGGTCCTGTTTGAAAATATGACATAATATATATACATATATATAGAGAGAGCAGTGGCGGAGTTAGGAAATTTTTCAAGCCTGGGCAAACTCAAATATATCTAGTATTTGCTACAATATTTTTAACTTTAAACCTTTCAAAATATTAAAAATTCAATGGTGTATTTACCGGCGAGCCCGGGTGGCTGCCCGTGCAAGCCGGGCGGTGGCTCCGCCCCTGAGAGAGAGAGATCAAGAGAGCATTTGCTGAGTATTATCTGTCGCCTATTGATTACCCCTGGAAGCACGCTTTAGAATGTAATGCTGAACTTAATTTATAGGATTTTTGTAATAATTAGTATTCAGTTCAATTCCCATATACCCCCCCCCCCCCCCAAAAAAAATCCACTAGACACGCACACGTTTAAAAGGGTGCACTTAGTAAGTACTTTCTATGAATATGGGTAATGCTAGAAAGCCTTATAAAATGATGAAACGGAGGGAGTATCTTTAATATGTGGTGTGCATATATGTACGTGGTTTTTAAAAAATGAAAATAATTAATTAAGATCAATAATTCTTAAATTAATGGACCAACACTCAAGTGGTACATATTGAATTGGGAGTGCAGGTCTTTGAAGCGATTGAATATATCGTTTTGATATAATAATTGTGTGAGATGTAAAGCTTTCCTTTATTAAAAAAAAGGGTACATATCCGAGTTTAGCCTTTTTCAGCTCATGCATATATGCAACTTTGCAGGGGTATACGTCATACACTACTTATTTGGAGAAACTTTAATTTTGCGACGTTTGGTGAGCGTGCTAATTTAAGTTTGCGTGCATTTAGGCTCAGGAAAAGGTGGAAACGTTGGAATTGAAGTCTCTCATTTTAATTAGCTAGGCTAGGGGTGTGTATCTATCAATAAGAAAAATAGATTTGGGTGAAGTGAACGTAACTCAACTAGTTAGGTTTCTTGTGACGTAACTAATCCACTCGGATGCTCGTATTTACGGCTAACTATTTTTTTTCAATGGTAAGCAATATATCACTCGATAACGAGACGTTTGTAGTGACTTCGTCAATCTCAAGATATGCTGACCCATTATTCTTTCAGTCCCAGACGACATACATGTCGACAGCGAGACCGAGACGTCCGTGGTGACTTCGTTAATCTCAAGATATATCAGCCCAGTCTTTCGGAGGTGCTCATAGGAGTAGGATGTGGGTGTATGTATTTATAGGGGTGAGTGGCGTGTTAGTGCCTGCATTTGTATTGTGTTTCTAAATAAAAGAAATGAATTAATTAGGATGCGTGTGCATTGTTTTTACTCCGTCAACTGCATGTAAATAACTAAAAGAAAATATGATTTTAGAGTGGTCTCAATTAGTAGTAATCTACACTGGTAGAGAAACCATCTTTGGTCGGTTGTCCAAAATCCACAATAATCCCGGTTTGAATAAGAACCGGGACTAAAAATAATCTTTAGTCCCGATTGAAAAAGCTGACGTCACTTTTTGATCTTTAGTCCCGGTTGGTAACACTAACCGGGACTAAAGATCATTTTTAGTCCCGGTTCGAAAGAAGGCATGCTGTGTTAGACCCCTCTATGATCTTTAGTCCCAGTTGGTATTACCAACCGGGACTAAAAATCCAATTTTAATCCCGGTTGCTTATAACAACCAAGACAAAAGAAAAACAAAAAAAAAAATCGCGCCGCGCCTCCTCGAGAAGACCAACAGCCTTATCCTCTCATCCACTCATCTCTCCTCCTCTCCCTTATCTTCTCCCATCTTCTCCTCCCTTCTCATCTTCTCATCTCCTTCTTGTCTTCTTCCCCCTTCCTCCCCTTCCCCTCTCCTCCCCCTCCCCTGCAGCCGTGGCAGATCCCTCCCCGATGCAGGCCCGGCTGCGCGCGGCGAGCGACGGATGCAGCTGCGGCGGAGCAGGCGGTGACGGGCGGCAGAAGCGCCGCGGCGGCGGCGGGCGGCAGCCGCGCGCGGCGAGCGGCGGATGCAGCCGCGGCGGCGGCTGGGCGGCGGGCCGGCGGAGGGCGGCGGCGGCGCAGGCGGCGCGTGCGGCAGAAGCGGCAGCGGCGGTGGATGCAGCCGCGGCGGCGGCTGGGCGGCGGGCCGGTGGAGGGCGGCGGCGGCCGTGTGGCCCAAAATTTGTAATGTATTTGTTTTGATTATCTGTTATGTATTTGGATATGGTGGATTTGTAGATGATCGATTTGGGATTTGGAGATGATCTTTTGTTCTATGATTTTGGGGATGATTTGGGGATATGGTGAAATCAATATTCAAAGTAAAAAACAATAAAAGAAAAAAGAAAATACTAACCGGATCTGGCTTCATTTTTAGTCCCGGTTGGTAACACCAACCGGGGTTAAAGATGGCTCCATCTTTAATCCCGGTTGGTGTTACCAACCGTGACTAAAGATCGATTTTTAGTCCCAGGTATTTGAACCGGGACTAAAGATAGCGATCTTTAGTCCCGGATTCGTAGTCCCGGTTGGAAAACCGGGACTGCAGGGGGGTTGCAAACTGGGAGTAAAAAACGTTTCTCCACCAGTGCTACTATCAGTATAACAGTTTTTGATAGTTAAAAAATTAAGATACTTAGTTCTACTACTACTACTACTATTTGAGGTACAAATATTAATACATATATAGTCCTGTTAATGGAGACCATACTACTACTACTATTTGAGGTACAAATATTAATACATATATACTCCTGTTAATATAGATCATAGTAAAATAGCTATGAAAGAGAATATGGTACATATATACTGGCAGTTTCATGTCATATCATCACTGGCCCGGCCACACAGTGATTTAATTGTTTTATTTCAGATAATGAATAGGACAAACTATTTTCTAATTATAATGTATATATGCCATATCTTTTTCGTGGAGGGGGATTTACCACGTCTCGAGATATATGCTTTCATGTGTGTGACTATGTTCGTGTGTGTGTGTGTATAGAATGAAGAATTTGTCTTAGTGTAGAGAACACGGCAGGCATGCAGTAGCATATATAGATGAGCCCTAAGTCCATACGATTTTAAGAGGTCGGCACCGTCTTAAATTAGCATGAGGGCGACGGCAACAGTACATAATGGAGATATCAATTAAAACATCTAGCTTATAATTAAGCCTTGACTTACGATTCCCTAGCTCCTTCATCCTGGCTTCCTGCAATATATATTCTCATGGCATTTCCGTTTGTTCCATATGCATGGGCTGCCAAGCCTTTGAATTTTTAGTATAGCAAGATAGCTATAACTTAACCTAGCTAGCTTAATTTTGATTAGCTATAGCTAATCTATAGGGAAGAAGAAAAACAAAAAAAGGAGAAGAAGAGTACTACACGTGCATACTCCCTCCATACTCACAAAGAAAGTCGTTTAGGACATCGACACGGTCTCCAAAACACAACTTTGACTTCTTATTTCTATAAAAATATTCATTGAAAAGTTATATATATGTATACTTTTATGAAAGTATTTTTCAAGACAAATCTATTCATATAATTTTTACATTTTCAAACTCAACAACTTGAGAGTTATTCATGATTTATATTCTCAAGGTTTGATTTAAACATTGTTCTAAACAACTTTCTTTACTAGTACGGAGGGAGTATGTGTTTCTGCGTTTTTGTTGCCAAATGTACATTTTGGTTTAGTCGCGCGCGAATGCTTTTATAAGTAACGTAATTACTTGTTCAATAGAAATGCATCTGTCTTCTAACAACCAACGTCTCGGTCTTGCTTGCTTTTGAGAGTGGACCTGCTAGCTGATCATATAGTTTTCTTGGAACAGTTTATAGATTTAAAAGCTGAATAATCTCTTGCGTACGAATGCTACTACGTACGTACATGCATGTGCATGGAAATTCAAACTGTCATTGCTAACGCGACAAGTGTACATGCAATATAGTACTACACATGTCGACCATTTCGGCAACAAATTCAGTGGCGAAGCTTCTCACGGCATGCGTGGTTTAATATATTGCGCATCGATCAACGTCGAATGTAAAGGGCCAACACCAAACACGCATGATGGCTAGCTTCCTTTTTGATCTTTTCCTGATTGTTGTGGGGATAGATTAATTCTTATATATACTCAATCCGTCTCAAAATACAATAATAGATTTTGGTTGAATGTAACATATCATAGGATCATGAATCTATTCACCCAAAATTTTTTATATTTTGAAACGGATGGAGTATATGTGTATCTAAGTATGTTATCATATATATATATATATAGAGAGAGAGAGAAGAGTAAATAAAATAAAATAAAATATACTCATTTTCCTTTGCAGTTTTAGTACCATTCTCTGTAAAGCCACATAACATGAAGAGTTTATAGTCAAATCAGTGTGCTAGTAGTATTTCTTTTTTTATCGTAACGGAAATATTGTGTTTTGCAATGTTTCAAGTCAAACTTAGAATGATCTTTAAACGTAAACATGTTTTAATTATTTATATTTTTAAGGCATGAAAATAACCTTTTGGCCCTTATAATGGGAAAATTTAAGTATTTAACGTTGCAGTTATTGGTGTATGAAAGTTCATTACAAAAATAATTAATCCGCTGGTGAAAGTATTTTTCCTTAAAAAAACCTATTTATATACATACTCCCTCTGTTTCCATATTATTAGTTGTTTTGATTTTTTTTAATAATTTTATTTAAGTTGATCAAGTTTACAAAAAATATTAGCATTTTCAAAGCAAAACAAATATATATTATCAATACATATATATTCAATCTAAATTTAACGAAATTAAATTAACGATGTTGTTATTTGTTTATAAACTTAGTTAAACTTATAAAAACCTAAGTAGAAAAAAGAATCAAAATAATTTATAATATAATATGTAACGGAGGGAGTAGTTTACAAATCAAGTACTCCTGCAAATTCAAACATCAAAGCTGGATTTGTCGCCTTTCGTCTGCATGCTTGGACCACCTGATTTAATCGGTGAGTGTTTTGCCATGCATGTTTTTTTTATCATTCCTTGAACACCAAAGGGGCCACATTTCTTAATTAGCTAACTTGCCTCCTGATAAGTTTAATTACTTTGTACGTACGTACTTAATTATGAACCAGGTTTTGGGGGATATATATATATATAATGGAAGGAATTAATAGTATAAATAAATAATTGATCTGTAGTTAGATATATACCTCCTCTTCTTCATGTGTATCTTTGGTTTTATGAAACCTCTGATATAGTTCTGAAATATTAATTTTCCTTGAGATGGTAAAGTATGGAAATTATATTAATTTTAATACTTCCATATACACAAACTTCACCCCTTTTCAACCTTGCTGACATTCATGTATGATGCACGTACGAGCTAGTGGGTTTGATCTTGAAAATTTTCTGAATAGATATTTTTTACTGTCGTCTCTATATATGCCTACATCTATTGTTCTTCTGGCTCATTTCTTTTGGTAAGTTTCTACGCAATTTCCAGCACACAGGTAATTAAAGAGATGGAGTTAGATGTATAGTACGTATTAGATATTCCACATTCAAAAAAAAATTGTTGAAAAGACAATTTCAAGATTTTGATGTGTAGAAAACTTCCATTAATATTGTTTCTTATGCATATGATACGTACGACGAAAATTTCTAGATGAAAAACTTTAATTTCTGGAGGAAACTTTCTTGCAGCTTAACTATATATACAATTTGATACATGTCTTTCATCTGGATTAAAAATATCCAAGCTTCTAGCTAGCTGAAATTAATGGTACACGGGAGAGAATTTCAAAAGACCGTGTCTATGTCCCTATCCATGACCAAGTTAAAGTGTACTACTGAGGATGCATCCATGAAATTGGATTGGTTGGGATAGGATCGATATGTTGATAGAGAGATGCATCTTTTTCTCACCTTTTTTATATTTTTCCCTTTAATTTGCACATCCGATCCCTGGACACAAGAATGTGATCCAAAAGTCCACAATTCATTTCCCATACGTACCGAATGCTTGGCTTTTGCTCGTCCTTTCATTTTCCCCGTGATGTCACTGTTGTAATCTTGATAGGTAATTGCAAACTACTACCTTGACTTAGAAAGTATTTTATCACGCAAGGTACCTATGCCAGACACAGAATTCTTCTTCTGTACCACGATCAAACACGCATTATTTATCAATTTATCACCAGCGACATGTGCATATCCAAGAGGAGAAATTTTGAGCATCTCTTTGAAGATTTCAAATAAAATGATGCATGCAATGTGTGATTTAATCTGTTGCCAAAATCGTCATATATATCAAGCTAAGTAGGAACTTAAATTCTCTGGCTATATTAATAAACGGTCGAGAAAATTCTTTTCGTACCTAGTAGCTAGCT
This sequence comes from Oryza meridionalis, assembly GCA_000338895.3. Classification (NCBI taxonomy): domain Eukaryota; kingdom Viridiplantae; phylum Streptophyta; class Magnoliopsida; order Poales; family Poaceae; genus Oryza; species Oryza meridionalis. The sequence goes on from CM002529.2 coordinate 28,217,193, forward strand.
ATATAGTAGATACTTCGCTAGCCATATCTCTCTTCCTAATTTCTAATGCAGGGTACATGTAATATATGAAGCTATCAATTTGAACTCGATCACTAGCTAACAAGTGACTAGCTAGGAATGGAATTTTTAAGGAATATATATAAATATGCTCAAGCCGATCTTTAAGTTCATGCTTTCACATATGCTTTTGATCACATGCTGCCGGTGCTAGTTATATATACTGTCGTCAGACATAAGTCATGATATTGAGATATATATTCATATATATGCAGCTAATTAATAAGTCGATCGCTGCATATCCCTTTCCCATTTTATTGGGGAAAATCCAGAGAAGAGAGAGTTGAATTGACCTCAAATATATAATTTACTTTTGCATGAAGTCTACCTTTGTGAATTCAAACCAATATATATGCAATTAACCCGTACATATCAAGTTGAAAACGTACGTAGACACACTAGTACATTAGTACTAGTATAGTATATCTTGAATAATTTTGTCAAACACATACTAGCCAGACAAATAAGATGGCTAATTAATGTTCCCGTTGAACAATGTAATAATTCAAAGAAATATCAATATCTCATTTTCAGTTTGTCAAAGAGAGAACTATTCACACTAGCGGTAGTCATTGTATGCAGACCCAGACAAACCTATCAATGAACAGTACATGTCGATCCCAATGGGAAATGCATGAACTACTTGAACTCATACTTCGCTGTCTCGTGAACAGGCCGGGACAGCGCCCAAACTCTTCACAAAACTGGGGTTCCTATACTTATTTTAAAACTTTTTTTTTCTTATCTGTGTTCAGTAAAGTAGCAAGTGAGCATGAATGTTTGACCGGACTTGGTCAGAAAATTCAGCCTTCTCTCTCGATCTCTCTCCTCTCCACACATTCGATTTGGTACGTTTCTGCACGGTAGGCAACAAACAAGTACTTGAATATATATACTTCTTTGGGGGTGTTCTCCTTCTTCTTCTTCTTCATATATCATCATCACCATCTTTATCTCTCTCTCTCTCTCTCTCTCCCTCTCTGCATATATATAGCTACTTCTCTTTGTAGCAACCATCAGTTAGCTAGCTAGCTTGAGGTAGCGCTTGTATTTATCAGAAGCTTAGAGATAATTTTCAGAAGCTTAGAGCTCGGTGAGATCGATCGACCGATCGGTGATCATGGGAGGGTTTGAGAGGAGAGGAGTTCGGCAGTACAACCGGTCCGAGGTGCCGCGGATGCGGTGGACGGAGGAGCTGCACCGGCAGTTCGTCGAGGCCGTCGAGTGCCTCGGCGGCCAGGACGGTGAGTTTCTAGCTGGAACACCAACCATGGATGCATGTATGGTTTTGATCAATTCTAGCTATGAGTAGATTGATCATGCAATTGCTTAATTGCATGGACATGGATAGAGTTCGCTTTGATGATCAAATTAATTGGGATTTTAATTTGCTAGGTATAGATCGAGCTATGATGTTTTTCAAGGGAACTGATTAAACGAAGTGCTTTCTTGTTCTTTTTGTTTTTTGGTTTAGAAAGTTTGGTCTCCTTAATTATTAGTTGGTGTCGGTTAGGCAGGAGTTTGAAAACGAACACAGCGTAGCAGGAGTACAGTTAAAGAAAATTAAAGACACGTGATATTATATGTGCATATGCACGATGAACACCCACGGCCGTACGTTCTCTTTTGGATTTTCTACGGATAATTAAGACTGAATTAAGCATACAATTTAATAAGAGTTAATTAGTTAGATGGAATATCATTAGCACAATAATTTATCAATTGGAGCCACTTTCATCCTGGACTAGTTAGATATATATCTTTTTCCAAAATTAAATTAACATCTGTTCTTCTTGAAGATTTTTTATTTTTAGTTTTCCTCTGAAAGTAATTTAGATCAAGTACTTAGATCTTTTTACACTCTTTTTCTACCTTTTATCGTGCATATATATGTACCTTGAGTACTAACAGCCATTTTCGCGTATGTACTCAGCCTGAAGTACTGATCAGTTATTATCATTTGCAAACTAAAATATTTCAAAAGTTTCAAGTACTATCTCATTTGAACATTACCGTAATTAATTATTGTGTGCTTTATCCAGCACGGTCCGGCCATACAAAGCTGAACGTACTATCGATTTTCTCTATCCTTGAGGGAGACATAATATAATTTTTGGTCTCATGATACATGCATGGACCATGGAATAACAGTACTGCATCATGATGATATTTGTTTGTAGATCATTCTTCAGAAGTGCTGATAATTTATCTCCTCTCGCTTTTGTCTGACAGAAGCAACACCGAAGCGAATTCTTCAGTTGATGGGCGTGAAGGGAGTTAGCATCTCTCATATCAAGAGCCATCTTCAGGTAATTTTGTAGACCCAGGACTTACCTTTTTCCGATTTGTATGCTAATAATATACATGCATATGTATATATGCAGCATATGCTCTCTTTAGATTTGTATGCTAATATTAGCTAGAGGTTTGATCCGTGGCTCAACCTTTTTTTTTCTCTCTCTTAAATAATGGTCAGATGTACAGATCAGGCTCTAGCAACAGCAATCATCCTGTCAGCCTCCAGAAGTTGACATCAGCTACTGTTAACAACATTAGCAAACGTGAGTTTGTGAATAGTGAAGATCGCTGCATTTACGCGTCAGGGGATAGAAACACTGCATCTTCAGACAAGAATACTTACACCATACTCCACTGCGGCCGCTCATCAATGTGAGTGTGAGAGAGAGTTAATTAGTCATTTTTCAATTAATGTTAATTCCAAGTACATATGTGTGTTATGAATACTTCATTTTATTCAATAATATATTGATTTTTATACCCACTTGCAGGCCATCAATAGAAGAAATATTCAGAAACTGGGAACAAACTAGAGGGCGTCTTCTTCCATGGAACTCCAACGTGATTACAACAGAGCAGGTGCCTTTCTCCTCACTGGAAGCTACGCCTCAAATAATATCACTTAATTGCATATATATATATATATATATATAATTTGCATTTTCGTTGGACATCTGTCTGAATTTTTAGCATGTACGTCTTGGTGTATATCCTGTATTCCATTCATGTAGAGAGATAGGAAAAAGCTATGGACAAATGCAGACGTATTTTACTTAAAGAATCCATCTTCCATATATGTACTATTCCCTAGAATTTTTTGTTTTGGAAACATGCATTAGGTGGCAGGCTGCCAAACTAGCAAACCATACTGCCGTGTATTGACTGTTCATTCCTGCTTCTGCATGCATGCATGGTCCAAACCATGAACTATCTAGACTATCTCGAAACACTTAATTACAAAAGTTGCAATCCATATATACATTTTTCAGCAAGCTTATTAACACTGAAACGTAGATTAATTAACATATGTATATATCTTTGCAGGCAACTAGAGCAAGTCGTCAGACTACTAACTACAGTAAGCCTCTGAAGCAGCAGCTGACAGACTGCGACCTGACGCTGTCGATCGGCCAGCTGTGGGAGGACGCCGCCGGCAGCGACGCCGACGGCTCCAGCACGATCAGCGAGGAGGTCGCCGCGCCGTCGAGGGACGAAGCGTTCGTCTCTTCGGCCGATGACCACTTCGCCGCCGCCGCCGCCGCTGCGGCGAAGAAGAAGGAGAGCAATATGCTGACCACTGATCTGAACCTGGACCTGACCATTTCATCTTCTTGGCTCTCCTGATCACATGATCGTTCAGTTGATGGGCCTGTGTATAGCTGCATTATATTTGTGCATATATGTAGTTGTATGTGTACAAAAATAACGCGGAGAGAGAGAGAGCGTCAGGCTAGTAGTATTTGCAGGTTACCTGATGAGATGATCTTAGAGAGTGTAGTAATATTTTGGAGATTTCTTTAGGATTATTTTCGTATCATCAGACACATCATTTTATTAGGTTTTTCAGTAGCGCGTGCACGCGTTTATTTGTATAGTTTTCTTTCTATTATTAATTGTTCGTTCGATTAGAGACCGGGGACTTCAGACGAAGACGGGTGAGAAATGTTGACAGTTTTTGCTTCTCTTGGGTAGACTTCTCTGTTGAATTTCTCACCTTTCATCATCTGGGCAGTTCCCCTATTTCTGATCGAATTGTTTGCGCACTACTGTCTATACTGATTGAGTCTCCTCAATTCTAAAATATAAGGGATTTTGAACATCCGATTCGTAGTGCTAGGATGTTTTACATCCGGACAAAAGTCCCTTATATTTGGGAACGGAGGTAGTAATGGCGTTACTTGCTAGCCATTTTACCCTTGGCTTTCATAGAGTGTCAATCTGGATTTGTAGCTAGCTTCTCTTCGTCCCAAAATAAATCAATCTTGTACGGGATGTGACACATCCTAGTACGATGAATTGGACATGTCTCGTACGAAGTTGGTTTATTTTGGTAGAGGTAGCTGTGTATCTTGGTATTCGCAAATTTTTTTTCCCTATAGAACATGTCATCAGTTCTCTTCTCCAGAGTACTATATATTGTTCTGCATGCAGTATACTTCAAACTTCACCATATATCTCAAAGGGAAATAGTGCAAATTATGGATACAACAATCATCAGTTCAGATCCAAATTTTGAATTCAAAAGCCGGTTGTTATCGATGTTTAGGACAAAACGGTCGGAAACGATATCATTTCTCTATTAATTTTATGGAATAGTCTCGATCGGTACGGGGAATTTTTTTTTATTTATAAATTTAACTATTTAGTGATGACGACTTCCATATGATGCTGATAAAAATATAAAAAAGAAAATTTTATATATAGTTAGAAATGAAAGTTATCAGAAACAATATTATTTTTACCGTTCGATCGGGAATTTCTGTACCATTTTTAGTCCAAACTCCCGCTACTTACATCATATCATAGTACTACTATGTTTGTCATGGGACATATAGAACTAAACACTAGCATAGTAGACTATCTCTTCTTTGTCTCTTAATTATATATATCATATTACTTCCTCTATTTTTTTAATATATGATGCTGTTAACATTTTTATATATGTTTGATTATTCGTTATTATTTGAAAATTTTATGTAAATTTAAAAACATGTTAGTCTTTTTTAACATGTTGAATGATAAAATGCATAAAAAACAAATGATAATTACGTACTTTTGTAATTAAATAACAGAAAGTTGAATAAATGGTTTTAAACAGTTTATAGGAAATGTTTATGAAGGACATTTTTTTAAATAAATATAGTATTTGGATGCTTGGGAAGCGTACTCGTGATAATGGGTCATCTATTAGCTAAAAAATATGGCCTATTAAAAATCTTCGAGGTGGCTTATAATAATCACTAGTGGAGAAATGCTCTTTACTCCCGGTTTAGAACCCTTTGTAGTCCCGGTTTTCCAACCGAGACTACGAATCCGGGACTAAAGATTGCTATCTTTAGTCCCGGTTCAAATAACCGGGACTAAAGATCGATCTTTAGTCCCGGTTGGTAACAGTAAAGAGGGGGAATCTTTAGTCCCGGTTGGTGTTACCAACGGGACTAAAGAGAGGAAGCGACAGTTCCTCGAGATCCTTTTTTTTTAATTTTATTGTTGATTTGCTAATGGCTAATGTCAATCCCTGTATTTTCTCCCGAATCGAATGGGATGCACATCCCCAAATCAACATCCCAAATATTAACTTACTTATACACACAGATCAATACATCACAAATCCTACACACAGATCAAAAACATCACAAATCCTAAAAAATTACACACAAATTACATACATCACAGATTATACAAATTATACATCTCAGATCCATGCGATGCAATGAATCACAAAATCTAAAAAATTATACATCCAGTGAAACACAAATTATATAAAAAAAAGAAAAGCAAACGAGCCGGCGCCCGGCCGCCGCCCGGCCACCGCCTGCCTGTGCGCGGCCGCGCCGCCGCCCGCCGCCCGCCGCCGCCAGCCTCTTGCCCGCCGTCGCCTCCCCCCGCGCGGCCGCACCGCCGCCGGTCGGCTGATGGAAGAGGGAGTAGAGGGGAGGAGGAGGAAGGGTCGGCTGATGGGAGGGAGGAGAGGGGAGGGGAGGAGGAAGAGGATTGGATCTGAGAAGAGGAAGAGAGGGGATGTTCCAATCTTATCTAAATATCTGTCTGGGACTTAACCGATCAGATGTGTGAGAGAAATATTTACTCCCGGTTGATAACTCCAACCGGGACTAAAGATCGATTTTTAGTCCCGGTTGGTCAATCGATCTTTACTCCCGGTTGGTATCGATCTTTACTTTCGGTTGGTATCACCAACCGGGACTAAAGTGGTAATCTTTAGTTCCGGTTGGTAGTATCAACCGGGACTAAAAATCCTCGACCCCCTGACATACATCTGACAGGGGATGAACCGGAACTAAAGATCAAAATTTTTTTAACCGGGACTAAAAAATTTATAATAGAACCGGGACTATTGTGGAATTTGGTCGACCGACCAAAGATAGTTTCTCCACCAGTGAATAATCCAAAACAAAAGGCCTTTTCTACTACGGAATTTGAGAATTTGTCACTCCTAATTGCAATCTTGATTTTTCCCTTTTCGATCAGTTGGGAGATTTGAGGATTTACCACTTCTATTGCAATCTACTCCCTCTGTCCCAAAAAGACCGAATTCTTCGGTTTTCTTGTCCAACGTTTGACCGTCCGTTTTATATGATTTTTTTATGATTAGTATTTTTGTTATTGTTAGATGATAAAATATGAATGATACTTTATGCATGACTTATCTTTTTAAATTTTTTCATAATTTTTTTCAAATAAGACGAACGGTCAAACATTAGACACGGAAATCCAGGAATTAAGTTTTTTTTGGACGGAGGGAGTAGAGTTTTCTATCTATATGTGTCTATGTTATATAGCATCAGGACCATGCTTAAGATGATAAGTTGTGAAGCGAGTGTAGCTTAACGCAAGTACAAATCTCAAATTAACTTCGTACGGGTGCTCATATTTACAACTAATTCTTTTTCAATAATAAATAATAAATCCATCAACAACGAGATGTATACGGTGGCTTCATCAATCTAAAGATGTGCTTACACGATGCGGAAGATGATTATATAGTACTATGATATAGTACGTGTGTATGTTGATAGAAATGAGTATGCACCTAACACGCGGATCTAATCAACGCTTGTGTCTAAAGTGTGTTTGGAAAAAAAAAGTATTAAATTTTCCATTTTTTCTGTTGTGTCGACAAAATGCTTATGCCTCCATATTCGCTGGCACCATCCATATGCTTGACAATTGACGCACGTCAGCAATACATCAATGGGGTAGATGAAACGGACTGTACCAGGGTCAGCCCAGAAAGGCCGCCCCAAAGCACTATCAAACGGGCCTGATCGACAATACTGGGCCGGCCCGCTACACGGCCCATTTAGCCACCTCCAGAATCCAGTTCGTTCCCGATCCGTCCACGCAAACTCCCACAAAAGAAAGCCCAGAAGCAGAAACCAATCGAACGCTCATCTTTTCCAAAAAAAAAAAGGGAAAAAAAAAAAAAACCTCGTCGGCGATCCGCCGTGCTCTTGCCGCCGGCGGGAGGGGAACTCCGCCGGAGATGTCGGTTCTCATTGTGATCAGCGTGGGGGACATCGAGGTGGACCTCCACACCGACTTGTGCCCCCTCACCACCAAGAACTTCCTCAAGCTCTGCAAGTAAGCTTTTAGTTTACCCGCACCTAGGGCTTGTTCTATGTGTGAATTTTCGCGGGATCATCTGGCTACTAGAGGTAATGAGGGTATCGCGGCGGGTGGGTTAGCCTTCAGGAAGCAGTTGAGCGGGCAATTTTGGCGTTGTAGAAGGGGTGCTACTGGGTCTGGATTCGATGCGAAGGGTGCGTGTAGTGTAGTGTGTTGGATTGATTGATTACAGTTGAAGCTGCTGCCATGCCAGTGTGTCGTGTGTCATTGTGGATTCTCTTGTTCCAGTGTTACTTCGAGTTGCTAATGTGTAGTGCTGTTGGTAGCATATTACAAGGTCATTAAACTGTTGGTAGCAATCGGCTGGGCCTTTCCTCGTATGACAACCTCTATTGAGCATATCTGCACAAATCTCTTTGATAATTTCAACCTTATTCACCCAGTGTTTGCATGATCTTTTTTTTTTGTTGTTGTTGTAACATGGGGACATGCAAATTTTGATGTAAGACTTTTTTTCTCTCTTTCAATAGTTTTGATGTTTCTGCCTGTCATCATATTTGTTGCGGCCGTAGCCCATAGTAGGAAAACTGTGGCATTTGTAGTGGAAAATTGTTTCAATGGAGTGGACAAACAAACTGAGCTTCCAACTGTTGCAATTGTAGCAGACAATTGTTTCAGCTAGAACATGCCATTGTAGCGAGAAATTGTTTCAGCCTTAGTGGATAATTGTTTCAGCTGCAATAAGGCATTGTTTCAATTCTTCTTTGGAATTGTTGCTACATGAGTAGAATATCATTGCTAGCTAAGCCACCAATATTTATAGCTAATCATTGATTTGTGAGGGATGTTGATATTGTGGTAGACATTTTATTTTCTTTCTTATTAGTGATAAATGAAAGCAGCTGTCGGTACAATTTAGAAGAGCCAGAAGTTGACTTCGGAAACAAAAGATTACGGTCTCTGTGGAGTCCACCAATTGGTTGATTTAATGGTTGCTTATATAGTAGCAAGGATCACTTATTTCAGAAACGTCTGACAATAGCTCTCGGATTGAACATCCGAGCGCTAGTTGTTATCAGTAGTGTTTGGTTCTAGGGATGAGGTGGGATTAAACAGGATGGTTCTACATTTTTGGGATGAGGTGGAATAGAATTGTTCCGTTTAGTTGTTTGGTTGAGAGAATGGGATGATTCAATATTTTGTTTGGTTTATGCGAGATGGGATGGAATGGTCCAATCCAGAGTTTGGTTTGGAGAATAGAATAAGTTTTTTTTTTTTTTAGAAAATGGGATAAACCTGGCCTCTACATCCAACTGGATTTACGCAACCAGGAATAAGATAGGATTGACTCAGGTAACCTGCACCTTAGACTGGTGAGAATAACCCTTTTTTTTAAATCTCCCCTATTTCCTTTTCCCCTTCTTAATTTTTCCCTCTCCCTTATCATCTGTAGCAATGAGCTTTCCTGGCTACAGCTTCTTCCTTGTCTTCCTCTCTCTTCATTATTTTGTTCACATCCATATTTGTTCTCCAGATTCCTGAGTGGTGCTATGGCTAGTGAGTGGAGGAAGCGGAGTGGATGATGCCACTTTGCTGCACAAGCCGGCTACTCTCATGAGCGCGTCAAGGCAGTGATCCACTAGTGGCAGCAATGGTCGATTGCATGGAGGTGGTAGTCCACTGCTTCTCAGCTTGAGGAGAGTGGTGGCTGCTTGCAGTCTCGCAGATGAGCGGTGAACAAATCCAGCGAGAAGCTCTCCCCCGCGCTGCTGGGCATTCTTGCATGAGTTCATCCGGGCAAAAGAGTGGTATCATCTCATCCCTAATCTTGTTGGAATATTCGTCAAAATGAAACCACCTCGTCCTGAAATGTTTCGTCCCATCCCAAGAACAGAACACATGGGCTCATCCCAGGACCATAACCATTCGTTCTATCCCACTTGATCTCAGGAACCAAACACATAGAGGATTGTTCTTTGATTCTTAGTGTCGTTATCTGAACTAAAATAATGTAAATATGTTTGTCTACTTATCTTGCAAAAGTTAAATACTGCAAAGTAGCAGGCTATGAAATATGCCTGAGTTGACTACTTCTGGCAATTGGAGTAATCATTCTCTCGCTGTTCCTATGATTTTACTTACCAGGATGAAGTATTATAACGGGTGCCTGTTCCACAAGATAGAGAAGGATTTCTTGGCACAAACTGGGGACTCAACTGGAACAGGAGCTGGAGGTGACTCTGTATACAAGTAATCAATTAATATAGTGCAATAGGAGCCTTTCCTTCTGTTTCCTGTAAAAAAAAATTCAATTGCTCAGATGTCTCACTGCCACTGATTGTCAAATACATGCCTGAAAACGGATTCATTTTTTTTTCCTGTAGATTCCTTTATGGTGACCAAGCACGATTTTTTGATGATGAGATCCGTCCGGAGCTTAGGCATTCTAAAATGGGAACTATTGCTATGGCAAGTGCTGGTGAAAATTGCAACGCCTCGCAGGTGTGATACTTAGTCCCTAAACTTCCTACCGAACCCAAATGTTTTGATTACCAGTAATTAGTCCATTTTGATGTCCTCAGTGCTGTTTTTAACCTTTCGTTTATGTTTGTGTGACTTATTAGTTCTACATCACCTTGCGGGATGGCGTGGACTACCTCGATGATAAACACACTGTTAGTATCACCTTACTATTATTACATTGACTTAGAGACTTTTTTTTCTTGAAAAACCCTACTTTATCTGCAGTGACTCACAAGTATATCTTCATCAATTGTAGGTGTTTGGCATGGTTGCTGAAGGCTTTGACACGATTACAAAGATTAATGAAACATATGTTGATGATAAAGGGAGACCATTTAAGGATATCAGGTAAAATACCTTTGAAAAGTACTAAACTGCATAGTTAGAACATGCTTGCCAATATTTACTTACTTTCTGGTCTTTCTGTTGTTTCTGCTTTGTTTCCATTGCTGTCCTTCTGCAAAATACTTAATGAACAGGATTAGACATACATATGTCTTGGATGACCCTTTTGATGATCCTCCTCAGCTCAGTGAACTTATTCCTGAGAATTCTCCTGTAGGGAAACCACAGGATGAGGTAATATGAGTTCTGCTATTGTGCACATGTTGGAAAGACGATAATCAAAATTGACTAATCAGAATCACAGGCTGTCTTACATTTGTTTAATTCGTTTTACCTTCCACATTGTTGAAAACTTTATAACTATTTATTTGGGCACATACCTGTTTAAGAGTATGGTATGTATTTTAGTTGAGGCAGCCACTGGGTGTACATGTAATTTATTTTCCCTGTTCTGTCTGTACCAAATTATGCTAAAAGTTCCTATGCAATGTCCTGCTAATGTACTATGTTATATATTTTCTTTTCACCATCAATGTACAGATTGCAGAAGAGCGCTTAGAAGATAACTGGGTCCCTCTGGATGAAACAGTGGCTCCTGAAGAACTCAAGGATATTATCCGCTCCAAAGAAGCACATACAAATGCTGTTATTCTTCAGAGCGTAAGTCCTGGTGCCAAATTAAAATCCAAAAGTACGCTTATTAATTATTAATCATGTTATAACTTGTGACTGATAAAACCTGTCTTATTCAGCTAGGAGATATTCCAGACGCTGAGATCAAACCACAAGACAATGTTTTATTTGTTCGTAAACTCAACCAAGTAACACAAGTTAGTATCGGCTCTTAATTGATTAACTCTGTTCGCCAGTTCCACTAATTTTTTTGCTTATCCATCCTGCTTTGGTAGCACTACGTACAGATTCTTACGTATAGACATTTCATTTCTATGAAATATTTTTTGGTAAGAGAAACTAAAGGGTAATTCATCGTTTTGTAGGATGAAGATTTATATACAATTTTTTCTCGTTTTGGCTCTGTGACGTCGTAAGTGCCTTTTCCTAAGCTCAAATAGTTTGCTTATCTTCCTGTTGCTTCTCTTGTTAATTTTTTAATTGTTCCTTGCAGAGCTGAAATAATTCGTGACTACAAGACTGGTGATAGCTTATGCTATGCTTTTATTGGTAAGTTTCATTCCTCAAAAGCTGGGGTGCATTGACATACTTCAATCAAGCATTGGATTTAGACAGAGTCCTGCTATTTTTGTGGAGTACCCTGAGCCCAGTTTGTTCATCAAATACTTGCCTGAGCTATATCACTAGCTTTCCTAGGCATTCATCATCCAGTTATTCAGTTGTGTTGTACATCAGCCTCTTAGATCTGTTATCCTAACAGGGCTCCAACTGAGTTACCTACGCAATAACTGTTGGTTTTTATTGAAAGGCTGAGTTCGAAATGCCAGTGGCCATGGATATACTTTAGTTGCAGCATGTAAACACACCTTTTATTTTGTTACTATATACCCGCGCATTGCAATGGTCCCGTACTACTGAAAATGGGCTAGGGGCTAATATATGGATCTAACATAAAGTGAGAATATATTTTTATTCAACAACTATTCCCTTTTTTTCCCGTCTTTCTTAGCGATTTCTTTTTGTGCGTAACAATTTTCTCTAGTGATTTTTTTATGGTTCCAAAAAAAAGATGGTTTCTGCTACTGTTGATAGATTTTCTAAAATAGTTTTTTTTTGTGCGGAACCTTTTTCTCCAGCGATTTTTTTTCCATGAGCGAGGGGGAGGGGTGGGAAGGAGGACAACTGTGCTTTTATAGTAGTAGAGATAGCAGTAATATACCCATGCATTGGAACGGGTCCGCACTACTGAAAATGGGAGACTATTAATATGGATTTAACATAAAGTGAGAATTTTTTTTATCTAACAACTTTTCCTTTGTTTTCTTTATTTCTTAGCGATTTATTTTCTTTTTGTGCAGAACAATTTTGCTCTAGCGATTTTTTTTCTGGTTCAAAAAATTAAACGATTTCTACTACTGTTGCTAGATTTCCCTTTTTTTTTGTGTGTGTGGAACCTTTTTTTCTAGCGATTTTTTTCCACGAGCAAGGGGGAGGGGGTGGGAAGGAGGATGACTGTGCTTTTATAGTAGTAGAGATAAAGTTGCAAATGGATAAAATACATGAATTGTCAAAGAAGACTAACGGTGTTTTCTCCTAAAAAAACAAACCTAATGATTTAAGAAAACAAACTGAGTGACTCCATTGCACACTTCTGAGGTATTAAACCATAGAAGTTAACTGATAGCTCAACTGTTCTCAGGGTTACAATGTCAGCGCAACATATTTGGTGCAGACTCAAGTAGCCAGTAGATGGCCTAAGAAAGAATCTCTCTTGTTCGACCTGGATTAATTGGCAAGATCAGAATGTTGTTACAAAATACTAAAAATTATCTTGGTCTTTTGTAGAATTTGAGAAAAAGGAGGCATGTGAGCGCGCATTCTTCATGGTTAGTTGCCTAAATTCCTGTTTCCAGTGGCAGATAAAACTTCTTCTCTTATATAATTATATACTCTATTATTCCTTCTGCCACCTAGCATTCTAGCATATTTTTTATATATTTATTTATGCTTGACTAGTGAATGTTACCTAGTTTCTGCATTGACAATTCAACAGTCTATATTTTTGTAACTATATTAGAGTGTTTTCATGGGAGCATTTGCTTACTCAATGATATGCTTATAGATGGACAATTGTTTGATTGATGATCGAAGAATACGTGTTGACTTCAGCCAAAGTGTTTCAAAACAGTGGCGTCAGTTCAGACAAAGCAAAAGTAATGCAAATAAAGGTAAGATAAGTCATTTATTCTTATTTCCATGGCTTATCATTGCAATTCCAGCTTCTTTTTTATTTAAGCTAACTGCAAAATCAGTAGGGGAGGTGCTCTACTGTTGGTTTTTTCCTTTAAGGAAAAGAACTAAACAAATCTATTCCTCATCAATATTCTTTTCATCTAGACTTACTTTGGTGGCACTCAAATATGCATATGCTCATTTCAAACCACAGTTGTAGCATTCTGTGTTCATTAGAAATTCTTGAATCCTATAAGGAATTTTACCATTTTGTACCATGGTGAAGATGTCGAGTCAGTAGCTAGTACCTTTAAATATTGTCAAGTGAAAAGATGGCAACAATGTTCCCAATAAGTTGGGGGCAAAGAAGAAAGAACACGTCAATCTGAGTAAGACTTCAACATGTATTTTGTCCTTAGCATCTCTTACTTAAATCTCTTGCTTGAACATGCATTTGTTCTTTGGAGTTCATCTGTAAATAGGAGAAGTGTGATATGAATACCTCGTCTTAGTATATCAGTGAGTGTGAAGATCCCCAAACAGAATCTAATTGTTACATGAATCTTTATTTTTTTCAGTTTTTGGCAAAACTCTGAAGCACTTGCTGCATACAGTTCGTATTTTCATCATTTGCTAGGCATTCTGAAACTCGGATTGTTGGTTTCTTTGTATATGTAATATATGCGATCCATGTAGATAACCCTGCACTGAACTTAACCATAAATTCTTCCAGAATCAACGGGACCGTGTTTTGTTCTTTACAACACGAGCTGGGCAACGGACTTGAATGATAATTAGATGCTTTAAGAACATTCCTCTACTAGAGTAACTTGTATAACTGGTGACTGGTGAGAGTTCTCGTAACATCTCTGCCAGAGAATATTAAGCCATGAAATTTCTATCTCTGTAGAAAAAGTTGTTTTCGGGAATACGCGAGACGCGCATTTTTGTATTAAGAAGGAATAAATGAAATTACAGGGGGGCCAAACAATTTAAAAAAGAAGGGGACAGGGTACAGGAAGGGGGGGGGGACAGAAATCCTAATCTCCTAAGGAATTTGGTGACCCGTGAACAAATGAAGGAACTACCATGGCCGGTATGGCTGCCCTAGCCATCCGCCAAACTGTAGAAAAAGTTGTGATTTATGAAATGATTTTTGACAAGCAACATCTCAGTCTAGGTTAACCACATCGAACCCATTGATCTCTAGGTACTAGGAACTACCTCAGTATGTTCATTGCTGAGTTTAACATTCTCAACTAGGACCCTGAATTCTGGTATTAAGTCGAGTTAGTTGTGAGACCTTATGCTTATTTTATCATGTGGGAGTTTTTAATTCCTGCATAGTTGATTGCTTCTGATGTATTTTTTTGAATTGCTGTGCAACAAAATGTCCTTTTTAATCTCTTCCACAAACATACTTTAATAACCCTCAAGTGAAAAATACATGATGCATTTCTTTCTCTTTGCAGATGGGTGCTTCAAGTGTGGTGTACTTGATCACATAGCCAGAGACTGTGACCTGAGGGCTGAGCAGAAAAACAAATGGCCAAATTATATCCTGAAAGACGAAAACACTCAGCGCAGTGGGAACAAGCGTTGAAGGTGATTTTCCCATCCACCATCACTCATATTTTCTGATTGTTTCGCTTTTTGATAATATGTTATTATTATTTTGTAGCTACGATCTTGTCTTTGAAGATGGTGAAAACTATAATGGTCAGCAAGATCTCCGAAGCGCTGACCGAAGAAAGATCCATAAGATAGATGATCGAAGATCAGGGTTGCCACCTCGGGGTGACCGTGATAGGATTAGCCGGGAGAGAACGCACATTGATGAGAATGATAAAGAAGGTAATAGAGACCGAGGGAATCAGAAGCATGAGGACTACAACCGTTACTGTATACCTGGTGAACAAAGCTCCAGTAGACATGATGATCGTGGCTACAGCAAGCACGAGAGCAGAAGCAAATATAGGGATGGCGATGACGATTGCAGACGACAATCAGGAGGCAGTCGATATGGCAGGGATAAGTGCGATGGTGAACGACGCTACAGAGGAGATGATGGCCATGGAAGGAGCAATCGCCACACAAGAGATGAAAGTGATAACAGGAAAAGAAGCCCAGACACTGGTAGTAGGCATAGAAGATAAGATAGTGAGCACCGTGAGTGAGACGAGCAAACACAGGGAAAGAAGTCAGAGTGATGATAAATATATTGCTAAGGTAGCTCACGTATATTTTGTATAGTTTTTCTTCTGTTACTTTACATACGAGGACTTCAGACGAAGACGGGTGAGAGAGATTTTGACAGTTTTTTGCTCTCGTGTGTAAACTAAACAGCTGGATCTCTCTCCTTTCATCATCTGGAGTCTGATTGCACCTTTCATCTCTGATCGAATTGTCTTCGAACTAATTGAGAATGACGTTGCATGTATGCATGAGCTGTATTTGCTAGCCATTTTACTTTGGTTATCAGAGAGATCTGGATTACTTGCTGCCTACCTATTATAGAACTTACTTCACATCCGTTACAAAATATAAGCATTCACCTAGCCAGAAATTCATATATTTTGAAATAAAGAGAGTATCGGTTTCTAGTAGTGCTGTTTTTCAAAATGTCCAAAATGCATATATTTTGAAATAGAGGGGAGTATCAGTTTCTAGTAGTGCTGTTTTTCAAAATGTCCAAAATTATTAGTTACGTGTACTTCATATTCATACGTACGAGTATAGGTTGATGAAATGCTGCTGCCAGCACTATGCTCGACGATTGACAGTTTTTTATTTCCTCTATGACCTATGATAATGATTACCATACAATTTTACACCAAGTTGTTAAGATGAAAATTACGATCTTTACCAGCATTTCGTGGATTTGATTTCACATATCAGCAACGCACCACGGATGGAGCCATGTAGATATGTAGGCTTGTTTAGAGGAGCTCCTAACAGCTGCAGTTTCTCCCAGAATCTTCCTAATCAAATAGTCCGGATTATCACCCAACTATCGAGAATGTAGTTATTTCCATAACCAATGGATTCTCAGCTAGCTTTTGAGAATGTAGTTATAGAATAAAAAACGAATTAGAAACTAGAAACTGAAAAACTCAACTTTTCTAGATTCACATAAACCAACAATTCCTCATAATGTCAACTCCTCGAAACATAGCCGTAATCCACGGTTGTGGGCCTGGATAGTTGGGGGGAGCTTCTAATTCTAGAAGAAGATGCAATTGATAGAAGTTCCCCAAAATTGTCTAGCTTTTCGTCCAGATTCTAAAAAGCTATAGTTGTAGAATCCATAAAATGAACTAGAAGATAGAAACTGAAAGACCCAGCTTTTCCAGACTTTTATAAGTTGGCTATCAACCAGCTGTTTCTCAGGGCCTGTTTGGGGGAGATTCTAGCTGCTGCAGCTTCTCCTAGAATCAGAAGCTCCACCAAACAGTTCAGCTTTTGGTCCAGATTCTGAGAAGCTGCAGTTGTAGAATTCAGAAAATGAACTATAAGCCAGAAGCTGAGAAACCCAGCTTTTCTAAATTCTCAGAAGCTGACTACCAACCAGCTGCTTCTCAGAATCTTAAACTCCCCCAGACAGTTGCAAAAGGGCTCCTTGCAACCGAAAATCCTAACGCGCGGGTGATCGCCCCCGCGCTGCCCCAGTGATCACCCCGCGCCTCCCCCTATGCTCCTCTCTCTTCTCCCCCTTCCTCCTCCCCTTCTTCTCTTCCTATTTCCTATTACAGTACACCATAAAATTTTTTTAAAAAACAAAAAGTTAGAAAAATTTATTTATAGAAATACTATATATAAAAAATATTTGAATTCAAATTCAAATTTGAATCAGATATAATTCAAATTCAAATTTGAATCGGGTACGTAAACTTTTGACTTATAAACTTTAGGTCTATAAACTTTAGGTGTATAGAAATACTATATATAGAAAATATTTGAATTCAATTTGAATCAGATATAATTCAAATTTAAATTTGAAACGGGTATATAAACTTTAGGTCTATAAACTTTTGACTTATAAACTTTAGGTCTATAAACTTTAGGTGTATAAACTTTAGATGTATAGAAATACTATATATGAAAAATATTTGAATTCAAATTCAAATTTGTATCGGATATATAAACTTTTGACTTCTAAACTTTGGGTCTCTAAACTTTAGATGTGTAAACTTGAGATGTATAAACTTTAGGTGCATAAATTTACTAAAATAGGAAAGTAATACGGTGCCAAAAAAAAAAAATCAGGTGATTGGAAGAAAAGCATAGCATGACCAAATTGGGCCATATGCGCGGGCAAGGCCCAGATATTTCTTGGTCTTGGTTTTCTGGCCCAGGCCGAGAATTCAGGGTCGGCCCTTATATCTCCGTAGCACGCGGCCCAGTGCGGTAGACGGTTTAAGCGCTCACAAATCACCAATTTTTTGTCAAAAAAAAAACAAAAAAGAAGAAAAAAAAAAAGAAACACCTCGTCGGCGTTTAGAAAGGCGGTTGGGGTTGGGCGGCGGCGACGGCGACGGTGGAGGCCGGTGAGCGTCCGCGACCGCGCGGACCATTCACCTGAGCTCCCAGAAGCATCCGGCGCTGCGGCTCCTCCGTGATTTGTGTGTTCTCCCCTTAAATCCCGCGCCGTCGCGGCCGCCGTGTGCTCTTGCCGCCGGCGAGAAGGGGGGAAAACGCCCGCGGAGATGTCGGTCCTCATCGTGACCAGCGTGGGGGACATCGAGGTGGACCTCCACACCGACATGTGCCCCCTCACCACCAAGAACTTCCTCAAGCTCTGCAAGTAAGCCTTCAGTTTACCCGCATCTAGGGCTTGTTCCGCGCGTGTGAATGCGCGGGCTCATCGGGCTAGTACCAGGGGTAACGCTGTCTCGCGGTTGAGGGGTTAGCCCTCACGAAGCAGTTTGGCGGCCAATTTTGGCGTTGCAGAGGGTGCTACTTGGTGTGGATTTGGTGTTGTTTTCTAGAACCGCGAAGGGTGTATGGAGTCTGCTGGGTTAAGATTGATTATAATTTAAGCTGCTGCTGATGTGTCGTGAATCATTGTGAATGAATTTACCTTCCTAGTGTAGTCATTAAAATGTAGGATGGGAAGATTGGGTCAATTAGGGGATCGCTCTTTGATTATTAGGGTTGTTATCTGAATTGAAAAAAAAGTATGCTTACTGATATTGCAATATAATGCACAATAGCAGTATTATGGATATGAAATAGTAGTTTTATGGTTGTGAAATATAGCCGAGTTGACTATTTATAGCAATTGGAGTAATCATCCTCATTCCTCCTATGATTTGACTTACCAGGATGAAGTATTACAATGGGTGCCTGTTCTACAAGGTGGAGAAGGATTTCTTGGCACAAACTGGGGACCCAACTGGAACAGGAGCTGGAGGCGATTCTGTATACAAGTAAACAATTGCTCAGATGCTTTACTGCCACTGATTGTCGAATACATGCATGAAAAGGGATTCATTTGTTTTTCTGTAGGTTCCTTTATGGTGATCAAGCTCGATTTTTTGATGATGAGATCCGACCGGAGCTTAGGCATTCAAAAAAGGGAACTATTGCTATGGCGAGTGCTGGTGAAAATTGCAATGCCTCGCAGGTGTGATACCAAATTCCTAGCCTTCCTACCGAACTTAGCTGTTTTGATAACCAGTACTTTGAGGTCCTTAACTCCTTGCTGCTAATCTGCTATTTCTAACCTTTGATTTATGTTTCTGTGACTTTTTTAGTTCTATATCACCTTGCGGGATGACGTAGACTACCTTGATGATAAACACACTGTGAGCACTACCTTATTACATTGAGACACAGAATATTTTCTTTGAAAAAACCCACCTTATCTACAGTGATTCATATGTATGTCCTTATCAATTATAGGTGTTTGGCATGGTTGCTGAAGGCTTTGACACACTGACAAAGATTAGTGAAACATATGTTGATGATAAAGGGAGACCATTTAAAGACATAAGGTAAAATACCTTTTTTAAAAGTCTAAAATGAATAATTAGAACATGCTTGCTAATATTTACTTTATTTCTGGTGTTACTTTCCGTTGTTTCTGCTTTATTTCCAGCTGCTGACCTTCTGCAAAATGTTCAATGGACAGGATTAAACATACGTATGTCTTGGATGATCCTTTTGATGATCCTCCTCAGCTCAGTGAACTTATTCCTGAGAATTCTCCTGTAGGGAAACCACAGGATGAGGTAATACGAGTTCTGCTATTTTGCTCATGTTGGAAATACGATGAATCAAAATTGACTCACCAAAATCACAGGCTGTCTTTTGTTTAATTCGTTTTACCTCCACATTCTTGAAAACTATTTATTGGTGCACATACCTTTTTATAAGAGTATGGTATGAATTTCAGTTGAGGCAGCTACTGGGTGCAGGTGTAATTTATTTTCCTCCTTCTGTCTGTACGAACTATCCCGATCCCTAAAATATCTAGACGGGCATGTTTCAGATTAGTCCTAGGGGGGTGGTTTTGCCATGATTCTCCTGAATGCTATGTGTTGTCCTTTTAACATGGTCATGATATTTTCTTTTCACTGTCAATGTACAGATTGCAGAAGAGCGCTTAGAGGATAGCTGGGTCCCTATGGATGAAACGGTGGCTCCTGAAGAACTTGAGGAGATGATCCGCTCCAAAGAAGCACATACAAATGCTGTGATTCTTGAGAGCGTATGTCCTGGTGCCAAATAAAAAATTAACAGTTCTCTCATTAATATTCATCGTGTTATGACTGATAAAAATACCTTTGTCTTATTCAGGTGGGAGATATTCCAGATGCTGAGATCAAACCACCAGACAACGTTTTATTTGTTTGTAAACTCAACCCAGTAACACAAGTTCGTATCGGTTCTTAATTGATTGGCTTTGTTCTCTACTTCCACTACCTCTTTATGTACAGATTCACATGTCTTATGTATTGCTGCTGTGATTATATCACAGATCAATTTGGAAGTCACAGATATTGAATTTATAGCAATATAGCTTGAAATGTTATTTGGTAACTAAACGGTTAGTGTTCATTGTTTTGTAGGATGAAGATTTATATACGATTTTTTCTCGTTTTGGAACTGTGACATCGTAAGTGCATTTTCCTAAGTTCAATTAATGTGCATATCTTCATGTTTCTTCTTTTGTTAACTTTATTATTCCTTGCAGAGCTGAAATAATCCGTGATTACAAGACTGGTGATAGCTTATGCTATGCTTTTATTGGTGAGTTTCATTCCTCAAAAGCTGGTGTACATTGACATACTGCGATCAAGCATTGGATTTTTGTTAGCTAGAGTTATGCTAGTCCAGTTTGTTCATCGAACGCTTGAGCTTCATTGATAGCTTTCCCAGGCATTCATCCTGCAATTCTTTAGGCGTGCTGAACATCATATTTTACCCTCTTAGATCTGTCATCCTAGTAAGGAACAACTGAGTGACCTAATTTGCAACAAGGTTCTGGTGTTTTGTGTAAGGCTGAGTTCCAAATGTTGGTGGCCATGGATATACTTTAGTTGCAGCATGTAAAGCACACCTTTTAGTTTATTAATACTTAATAAACTAGCAAATAGGTTAAATGCATGAAGTGGCAAAAAGACTAATGGTATTTGCTTGTATCTCCTCAAAAAGAAACATTAACGATTTAAGAAAACAAACTGAGTAGCTCCATTGCACACTTCTGAGGTATTAAACAATAGAAGTTTCTTGATGGCTTAATTTTTCTCTCAGGGTTACGGTGTCAGTGTGATATTTGGCATAGACTGCAGTAGCCAGTAGATGGCCTAGAAAGAATTTCTTATTCCATCTGGACTAATTGGCAAGATTCGAATGTTATTATAAAATGCTAAATTTTATCTTGCTCTTTTGTAGAATTTGAGACAAAGGAGGCTTGTGAGCGGGCATTCTTCAAGGTTAGTTGCCTAAAATCCTGTTTCATGTGGCAGATAAAACTTTTGTAATTGTACTTTATTTCCCTTCATTACTTCCGATTTCTTTGCTAGCATATTTTTATAGGTCATTTTTGCTTGACTAGTGAATGTTACTTGATTGTTTGTGCCTTGACAATTCAGTATTGTCTATGTTTGTAATTATTTTACCAGTGTTTTCATGGGAGAGTTGCTTACTCAATGATATGCTTGCAGATGGATAATTGTTTGATTGATGATCGAAGAATACATGTTGACTTTAGTCAAAGTGTTTCAAAACTGTGGGGTCAGTTCAGACAAAGCAAAAGAAATGCAAATAAAGGTATTCTTATTTCCATGGACTTAGAATATGATTGCAGTTTTCAGCTTCTTTTTTATTTAAGCTAAATTCACGGTAGCTTTATTTTTTCTTAAGGAAAAGCAGTAGGGGAGGTCCTCCACTGTTACCCTTTCCTACAAGGAAAAGAACTATATAAATCTATCCTTCATCAAAATTCTTTTCATCTAGACTTTGGTGGCACTCAATTTCCTTTCAAACCATAATTATAGCATCGTCCTGTATCCTATAGAAAATTATTTATTCCTATAAGGAATAGTGTTTTGTACCATGCGGAAGATATCCAAAGAGGTGTACTGATCATTATTCAGCACAGTTAAACCGTGTCAAGTGAAAAGATGGCAACAATGTTCCTAATACGCCACAGGACAAAGAAGAAAGTAAACATCAATCTGAGCAAGGCTTCCAACATGTTTTGCTTTCTCCTTAGCATCTCTCTAGTATCTTACGCCATATCTCTGTCTTGAACATGCATTTGTTCTCTAGAGTTCATCTGTAAATGGCAGAAGTGTGATCTGAATACTGTGTCTTAGAAGTCTGCAGAGGCCCTAACAGAATATATTATTACTAGTCTTTATTTTACCAGTTTTTGGCTAAACCACTTGCCGCGGACAGTTCAGGCAAATAGCAAACTGGCCTAGCATCATCATTTGCTATGCATTCTGAAACTCAGATTGTTGGTTTCTTTGTATATGTAATATATGATCAATTTCAGATAGCACTGTACTCAAGTTAGCCATTAATTCTTCCAGAACCAAACTAACAGACCATGTTTTATTCCTTACAATATGAGCTGAGCAATGGACCTGAATAGTCATAGTTGCTTAAGATCATTTCTCTACTAGAGTAACTTGCACAATTGGTGAGCCATGGAACTGAGTTCTCATAAGAGACCTTTGTCATATATAGAATATTAAATCATGAAATTCCTATTTTTCTGTAGAAAAGGTTGATTTATGAAATAATTTTGACAGGAAACATCTCATCTTATATTTCTAGGTTGACAACATCTAAGCCCATTAATCTATAGGTAGTAGGAAGTAGGAAGGTGTACGCAGATGCCCACTTCATTGTGGAATTTAACATTCTCAACTAGGACTCTCGAACTCTAGTTAGTTGTGAGACCGTATTTTTTTACTATTTTGGAGTTAGAATTAATTCACATGAAAGCTATATGATACAATTCTCTTTTGCAGATGGGTGCTTCAAGTGTGGCGCACCTGATCACATAGCCAAAGACTGTGACCAGGGCACTGAGCAGAAAAACAAAGGCCCAAGTTATGTCCTGAAAGATGAAAACACTCAGCATGGTGGAAATAACCGTAGAAGGTCATTTTCTTTTCCCTATCTATCATATGTCCTGATCATCTCATTTTCTGATAATCTTCTGTTGTTTTGCAGCTATGATCTTGTCTTTGATGAAGATGGTGAAAATTATACTGATCAGCAAGATCCTGGAAGTACTGACCGAAGAAAGATTCAAAGAACAGATGATCGCAAATCAGGGCTGCCACCTCGGGGTGACCATGACAGGATTAGCCGGGAGAGAACTCACAGTGATGAGAATGGTAGAGAAGGTGGTAAAGAAGGTGATAGGGATCGAGGGATTCATAAGCACGACTACCACCGTTACAATAAATCTGGTGAACGGAGCTCTAGTAGATACGATGATCGTGGCTACAGCAAGCACGAGAGCAGGGGCAAATATAGGGATGGCAATGATGATTACAGACGACAACCGGGAGGTGGCAGTCGATATGGCAGGGATAAGTATGAAGGTGAACGGCGCTACAGAGAAGATGATGGCCATGGAAGGAGTGACCGTCACAAGAGAGATGAAAGTGATAACAGGAAAAGAAGCCCAGATACTGGTAAGCATGGAAGAGAAGACGGTGGTCACCGTGAGACAAGCAAGCACAGGGAAAGGAGGCAGAGAGATGATAGATAGGTCACTGCATCACCGTCAGTTTTGTCTTGCCTGTTTCTCATCATACATTGAATTTTGTCATTCTTAATCCAAAGATAGCACCAGAACACTAAACATGTAGCTTAGAATCTGCGTGTAGACATTACAAGAGCTCCACTGGCGACAGATTGTTGTAACTTGTAGACCTTTTCTTTTCTAAACATGCTCATGGACGTCGTTCTTTTTGGGGGACGATCACCATCTGATTGTTGTCGAACTGTTGCCACAACTAGCAGCTTGCTTTTTTAATTGCTCTTGTTCTAGAGGAAGCCCACTGCAAACATTTGCGAGCCTAACACGCCTCTAGTTTCCTTCAGTTACACGCTCAGACTGTTTTATACCCTTTTACTCAGAGATGTAAATCAGTTTGATATCATTTACTAAAAGTTGTCTATAACATAATTCATGTACTCTATCTGGAGATTCTGGACAACTTCTCTTTTTTTACATTTAAAAAAAATCATATTTAAACCGTGTTTCAAACATGTTCTTTTTTTTCGGAATTTCTTCCGATCGGGCGCTTTTTTTCTTTTTTTTTTGGGGGGGGGGGGGGCGCCTGCCTCTCCCCCCAAACACGCGCGCGCCCGTAGGGCCCCACCACATGTCCCTACCCCACCTGCCACGTGTCTTCACCGCATACTTCATTGTAACAAATTATCCACATATTTTAGAAACCATATATTAAAATGTTTCACCTAGTTTATTTACAATGTTTTAGGCTGCCATCGGATGGATGTTTGGACATCTTCTTTTCAGCCAAAGCCCATTGTATGGCTTATCTGGCTGAGGCTTTTTAGCCAAAATTGGTGGGCCCAAAATTGGATGCATAATTTTGTGTGGATGACAAATTATGTGACCTTCCGTGTTGCATCCCTAATTCCCACCCATGCTAACCTACTGAGACTAGTTAGAAGTGCTGATTAATTGTTAATTAGTGATAGTAATTTACTCCCTCAACTTGTAGCAATGGGGTTGTTATCCATTTGTTTTTTCCAATCCCTAAACCCATCTCATGTGAACGCTAAATATCAATTGAGAGCTACAACCATCTAGCCACAGAAGATCGTTCAATAAGCAATATGCCAACCGATGGAAAATCTTTGGATGAAATGAAAATGCCTAGTTCGGCTGATAAGCCAAAGCATTTTGCTTTCCGATGGCAGCCTCACTATGTATATATCTAATGTTGCATTGAATTGAAACATTCTTTTGCAACAAATCATCCACATATTATGGAAACCCTCTATTAAGGGAATTCGTTTCATTTTTGTTCCACCAAAAATGTTTCACTTAGTGTACTTATAATGTTTCACTATATATGGATCAAATGTTGCAATGAATCGAAACATTTTTTCGCTATTTGCTGAAACATTGTTTTTTTAATATGGTGAAACATTGGCCGATTTAAACGATTGAAACATTTTCGATCTACTTAGTGAAACAATTACTATATACTTGGTGGAACATCGTACAACATTTAAAAATAATTCAATAATAAGCTATTTTTTTCGTTGGAATATATTCATGTGTAGTCTTGTTTCAAAGATTTAATTATAATAAATTTAATGGTGCAATCGGATCATGATTTGGATAAATAATTTAAGAGAAAAAATAGTTTAAAGTAGTTTTGCATGCTGACGTCAGCATGACGTTGGCATCCGATTTTACCACCCCGGATCGGGCGTCCGACGTGTAGTTGCCTCCTTTTTTTTTTGGCTTTGTTTGGTCCATTTTAATACGATAATAACACTACCAATTTGGTGATTCTTGCATACACAGCTAACTTTGGAAATTACATTTGTGTCACATTGATGCTTTCCTTTTAGTCTGATTTTATTAATTAGGAGATGAATATATATTTTAGACGATAAAAGCTCCAACAATAATGCATCAAAACCATTTCTAGTCCAATAAATGCTTCCTTCCTACTACATTAATCAACCTATGCAAGTCCAGGACAATAAATTATGCTATGAGGTGTGCCATGGATGGATAATTAATGTAAATCCTGCTAATTAATGTAGAACTTCATTGAAAGAAAATCTGCCAGATATATATGAGATATGATATTATTCAAGGTAGGCACGCACCAAATTCTTTGAAGCAACATTAAAGCCAACTCTACTACTACTTATATGCGAGTTCCCAGGATCAACATGTTGAATTGCTTGAACCGGCCGTCAGTGAAATGGAAGTACACAACTATTCTTGCAAAATGCTGCAAGATTTGTGCCTTATGATGTCTATATTTGTGGGCTTTTTAAATCATTTAGCTCTATCATCATCCTATTATGCGTACCCAGATGTTGGCCCAATGAGAGGCCAAGCTTCAACAAAAGGATTGAAAGAAATCTCATATGTAAGTTCACTTTATCTCAATCCATAGCATGCTTTTCAACCTCATTTCTTCCCTTAAATCGTAGTGAAGCATATGAATGTTATGGATCAGTTGCATGTTCTTGTATACATATTCTTGGGTCACTTCTTTTTTCATCTTTTCTCTCTAAACATGATGTTTCTGTTTAATTACCAAAGCGTATAGTTTCTTATGACAATGAAATAGAATTGATTTTTTTTTCTGAAATTATGAGTGTTGATAAATAATAATTGTTCAACTGATATGAGTTGTTATGACGATTGAAAGGTTGAATTTTGAGTCGGTGATGAGGGGACGTTTTTAGTTAAAAGTTGGGAAGTTGAGTTTTATCTTTTTAATATATTGTTCCTATTCAAACTCATGAATCTGTAGCTGAACTGGAAAAGGGAATGAAAAATCCATATGTACTTTTTTAATATAGAGTTGATTTACATCTCCTGCCTCTATCATTAGGCACACAACCATGCATTGAGAGGATCCATTCATATTTATTTAGTCTTTATGTTAAGATGTCTATATGTTCAAGTAGCGAAAATGCCACTAGAATAACATATATATGTATATTATTTTTTTCCCTAGCACGCGCTATATCGTTTAACAGATGCCCCTGAAAATGGATATAGCGGCACCATGGCAACTCTGGATGTCTATAATTTTCCATATTTGAAGAAAATGGAAGTAAGTGCTGCTATTGTTAGAGTTTCAAATTACCAAGACGAAGCCACTAAAGCTGGTCTCAATGATATACAGGCCGGATGGGTGGTAAGTGAACAACTAACCTTAATTGTCTATGTTAACATTTGGAGGATGTGTAGTACAATCAACATATATATATATATATATATATAAATATATATATATATATATATATATAATATATATATATATATATATATATTATAATATATATATATATATGATAATATATCTATATAATATATATATATCATATATAATATTAATATATAATATAGACACACCACACACCTACATACATACATATATATAACAATACATACATACATACATATATAGCACATACAGACATACATACATATATATATAATATACATACAATAGATTATATATATAACATACATACATATATATATATATATATATATATATATATACATACGTATACATATTATGTATATATGTGGTGTAATATATATATATGTATATATATATATATATATATATATCTAATATATATAAATATATATATATATATATAATACTATTACTATATATCTCTAATATATATATCTAAGTATATATAATATCTATATATATATATATATATATATATATCTATATATCTATATATATATATATATATATCATCGCAAATGCTATTTTCCCTACATATATAGATTGATCCAACCACCTATGGTGACAGCAAAACCCACTTCTTTGTATCTTGGACGGTATGTGTCTACTTATATTCATTGTTTGTGCACTTGAAATACATTGCTTAATTACCATGCATATGTCTTTAATTACAAGGTTTTGATATGGATGCATGACATACAGGCTGATTATTACAATAAAACCGGATGCTTTAACTTGGACTGTGACGGTTTTGTACCAGTAAACGGTGCCCCGGTGACTCCTGGAGATACATTAGAACAAGCTAATAACCAAACTAAAATATCATTCAAGATATTTAAGGTAATGTAACTAATAATTATTTGATCCTAGACTGTATTTAGTGTGTGTACATACGTATGCTACACAACACATGCTGATCTTTTTTCCGTAATATAGTAAATAAAAGTACATTTTCATGAACTGATTATTTCCCTAAACTTTCATATGCCCGGGTATGTAACTTGTAGATGGGATCTCTTGAGCTGAAGGCTGAAATTTTCCCCGTGTTATCTTAAAAAAAAATGTAACTTGTATTTAGTATAGGAAAATATCTAAGTGTACAGCCTTTACTTTCTCGAATAGTAACTCTTCCGAATATTCTTGCACGATAATATTTTTACATATATGTACACAGGACAAAAATGATGGAGATTGGTGGCTTTACTTTGGATATGACATCAACAATCTCAATCGAGTTGGATTTTGGCCAAAGAATATTTTTAATCGTATGGTGGATCATGCTACTCGTATAAGGTGGGCTGGCTATGCTAAATCCTACAAAGGGAACTCCAGTCCCCCAATGGGCAATGGGCAATTTCCAGGAAAAATGTCTGCATCATTTCAAAATGTTATGTATGTTGATACCGATGGCCAGCCCTATCCTCCTCCTGTTTGGCCTGCTGGTCTCGAAGTTTATGCAAGCAATACGAAATGCTACCAAGCTAGCATTTTTGAGGATAACATGTTTTACTATGGGGGGCCAGGTGGTTGCACTAGTTAAAATTAGAATCTCTTGAAAATATTAATAGCTTCATCAGTTGAATAAACAATTTATTGCTAATTGGCGCTTGGTTTCTTTCTACCCCGTAGCCTGCCTACAGCTTGTGGCTGCTTCATTTGCTTCATGCTATAATATGCACCCTGGCTGCCTTGTAGTGCTGCACTAGGAAGCCAAATGGTGACTATGGGGTGTTTAGAATTAGGGGTGTAAAGTTTTGGCGTGCACATTGGATATTATATAGGGTGTCGCATGGGGTGTTCGGACACTAATAAAAAAAACTACTTACAGAATTCGTCAGTAAACCGCGACACGAATTTTAAGCCTAATTAATCCGTCATTAGCAAATATTTACTGTAGCACAACATTATCAAATCATTGAGCAATTAGGCTTAAAAGATTCGTCTCGCAAATTAGTCGTAATTTATGCAATTAGTTTTTTTAGCCTATATTTAATACTTTATACCGTTGTTCAAATATTCAATGTGATAGGGTGTAAAATTTTAAGGTGGGATCTAAACCGGCCCTATTAGTTGCATTAGGCTATCTGCAGTAAAAAAAATTGGTTTACTAGGGTAGCGTTTGGTTGGAGGGATATCCCGGGATGGGATGGGATCATCCCATTTTTAGGTGTGTTTGGTTGAGAGGCTAGAAGGGATGGGATGGCTCTAGAAGGGAATATTCCTTCAATATTCGGGACCGATTCATCCGGGAAAAAGAGGCGGACCGCGCCATCCCACTTCCGCCTCGCGCCTCACTTGTCTCGGCGCGGTAACTCTCGCGCCCCACCACATATTTTCACCGCTTCTCATTTTTCCCTTCGCTCTTTTCTCTCCTCCTCGCGAGTCGCGAGTCCGTTTCTAGGGTTAGGGTTAGTGGCGGCGGCGGAAGCGCACGAGGCGGCGGCGCGAGCAGGGGTGCGGCGGCGGCGGCCCGCGAGCGGGGCGCGGCGGCGGCTCGCGCAGGGCGACGCGGCGGCGCGCGAGCGGGGCGCGGCGGCGGCTCGCGCAGGGCGACACGGCGGCGCGCGAGCAGGGCGCGGCGCCGGCGCGAGCAGGGCGACGCGGCGGCGCGAGCAGGTGACGCGGCGACGCGATAAGGGCGAGGCAGCTGCGGGAGTAGGGGCAAGCCAGCAGCGCGCGAGCCTCTATTGCCAGTTGCTGCTCATCCTCATCTTCTCCATCCCCATCCACAAACTGCAGAGCTCAGTTTCCATTGTACAAGGTAAAAATACCCTAAACACTGAATGGGGATTTCTTTTATATAGATCTGTGCATGTCTGTTTTTTTTAAGAATGTTGTAGTATAATTATTTCAACAATGTGTTAATTTTTTTGGTAAATTTCTTGACAGTAGATGATGGTCATGTGTTATTTTTGTTGTTGTATTGTAGATGGATAAGAGGACCAAGCTTTTAGTTTGTATTGCTGCTACAAATTTATTGTTATCAATGATGGCCATGATTATTCGGTCTAGGAAAAGAACGAGAGGTTCAAGGAGAGAAGGTATTAGATATGGCCCAATGGCTGAAAGGGATAGGATAAGAATTGAGTACCTAGAAACGAAAATTTGGTTCAATGATACAACTTGTATTGACATGCTTAGACTTAGAAAAGGAAGTTTTTTTCGTTTTTGTAAGCTATTTAGGGATCGTGGTTTACTTGAAGATACCATCCACATGTGTATTGAGGAACAAGTGGCTATGTTTCTGCATACGGTGGGACATAACCTTAGAAATAGGTTAGTCCGCACTAATTATGGTAGGTCTGGAGAAACAGTAAGTCGTTATTTCAACAAAGTCCTTCATGCAATTGGTGAGCTACGAGATGAACTTATCAGACCCCCCTCATTGGACACTCCAACTAAAATAGCAGGAAATCCTAGATGGGATCCTTACTTTAAGGTGTGAGATTCATTCCTATCTCATTTTATATTTATGTGAACATTGATGTATTGTCCCTAATTTTTAATGTTGTTGAACACAAAATAGGATTGTATTGGAGCTATTGATGGCACACATATTAGAGCCTCTGTTCGTAAGAATGTGGAGTCCTCTTTTCGTGGTAGGAAGTCCCATGCCACTCAAAATGTAATGGCAGCCGTAGATTTTGATCTTCGGTTTACTTATGTCCTGGCTGGTTGGGAGGGGACAGCACATGATGCTGTAGTTTTAAGAGATGCTTTGGAACGTGAAAATGGCCTTCATGTCCCACAAGGTAATAGATTACTATAGTTTATCAAATTCTCCATGACAAATGTTGATATTTAGGAATGTGACCAACTTATCGATCATATGATAGGAAAATTCTATCTAGTTGATGCTGGATATGGAGCCAAACAAGGATTCTTGCCTCCTTTTCGTGCTGTCCGGTACCACTTGAAAGAGTGGGGGAATAATCCGGTGCAAAATGAGAAGGAGTTGTTCAACCTTAGACACTCATCCCTCCGTATAACGGTTGAACGTGCATTTGGGTCACTAAAGAGGAGGTTCAAAGTTCTAGATGATGCCACTCCATTCTTCCCATTTCGAACTCAAGTAGATATTGTTGTAGCTTGTTGTATTATTCATAACTGGGTCATAAATGACGGAATTGATGAGCTTGTAGCTCCGTCTGATTGGTCAAGTGAGGACATTGATGAATCGTCAACTTGGCAAGCGAATGACCATGCATTGATGGTTCAGTTCAGGCAGGGTTTAGCTGATCAGATGTGGGCTGACCGTAATAACCATCATGGAGTGTAATATGTAGCTATGCAACTTGTATTTCTACCTTATTTGCTACATTTCATTTGTATTATGAACTTCTTTATTTATTTATTTCGTGTGGACAGCTTGTTGTAGTCCATTTGCCAAATCTCAGTTGTATGGATAAATGTATTGTTGTATGCTGAATTTCTGGTTTGATGAATTGATGAATGTTGAATTTCTTGGTTAATATGTTGCTGGATGCTAATATTCTGGGTTGATATGTTGGTGAAAGGTAATTTTTTGGGTTGATATATTGCTGAATGCTCATATTCCCGGTTGATATGTTGTGAATGCTAATTTTTTGGGTTGATATGTTGCTGAATGGTCATTTTCTGGGTTGATATGTTGGTGAATGGTAATTTTTTGGGTTGATATGTTGCTGAATGGTCATTTTTTTATTAGATATATTGCTGAATAGTTATTTTCTGAGTTCATATATTGTTGCATGCATAATTTATTGATATATATATTACTGAATGGACATTTTTGTTTCATTTTATGATAGGTAGGAAATGGATAACAACAGTGGCAAGGGAGGAAGCACCCATGCTTCATGGACCTCAGCTATGTCCTCTTTCATGCTTTCTCACCTAGCTAATGTTGTTGCTGGTGGCACAAGGACCTCATCTGGTTTCAAGGCAGTCCATCTCAATGCATGTGCTAGGGCGGTCAATGAAAGGTTCAATAGTACTCTCACGGGTGAGCAAATTAAGAACCATTTGAAGACATGGCAAAGAAAGTTCTCGAAGATAAATAGGCTTAGGAAAGTGAGTGCTGCTGGTTGGGATGAGAAAAACTTCATTATTACTCTTGATGATGAGCACTATAATGGTTATATTGAGGTATATGTCTTATTTTCTGGGTTCTTTGCTTTATTTTTATAACTTTTTATTGCATTTGCTTATACATTAACTTTTGTTTCATGAAGGATCACAAGGCTGATGCGGATTATTTTAACAAACCTCTTGCACACTATGGTGAGATGCTTACAATATTTGGTAGCACCATGGCTACAGGAAAGTATGCAAAGGACTCAAGTTCAGTCCTAGGAACAGAGGATGTCCAAGATGACAATGATGAAGAAAATGATGGTCCTGCCACTACTGATGATCGTGCGGAGGCATCATCTGCAAGTAAGCCAAAGAAAGCAAAAACACAAGAGAATGAAGATGACGGGCTGATTGGTGCATTCACTAGTGTTGGTGACAAGCTTGCCTCTGCTATACTAAAGGTCGCCGAGCCGGACAATAAGCTTCCAGAAGGTTTATTTGACACATTGAAAACCCTTCCTGGTTTTGAGGAGGTCCATAGATCATTTTACTATGCTCATTTGGTTGCCAACCCTCATATTGCTAGAGCATTCGATGGACTTCCATTTGAAAACAAGATGCATTGGTTTGCTATGTTCATTAGTGAAAAGTTCCCTGGATCAACATAGGCTTCTTGGATGAGTTGGATAGTTCTTTTGGTGTTATGTGTTGTTGGTTGGCTTATTTACCTATTATATGTAAGACTTTAAACTGCCAATATGTTTGAGGCAGAGAACTTACTAGACTTAAAATTGCTATCATGTGCAAGAATTAAAATGTGCTATTATGTGTAAGACCTTCGGTTGCTAATATGTGTAAGACTAAGATTTGCTATTATTATGTGTGGCTTGTATTATATGTGCCCTGTGAAGCCTACTGTTGCAGCAATTAGTATCGGCATACATGAAGTTTTATTAAATCTTTTTAATAACCTATGGAGCTATATTGTTTGCGAACAGATTCACAATGGTCATTTTCAAATAGTGTGGTGTTCATGAGTAAGTATTATTTTGCACTGTGTGGTATTCATGACTAGTTGAGGGTAACCTCACCAACTAATATCAATAGGTAACCCTATCAAGCATCCCACCTTCATCCCTCCATCCAAACAATGTATAGGATCATTCCATCCCATTATATACCTCAAACCAAACAAAAAACAGTGCTCGTTCCATCCCTGTAACCAAACAAAAAACAGGATCATCCCATTCCAAAAAACAGGGATGGACCTAACCCATCCCACCCTGTCCCCAAACCAAACACTACCTAGAAGATCACTTGCTAGTCAGGAACGATAACCGCTCTATTCCTTGGGCTTCTTTCGTTGCTCTCCTTCACGCTCGCTTTATAAGTGCAGCCAAGTTCAATAAACTATTCATACTAATTTATAAACTATATTGGTTTCTATCTAAGAGTCATGTACGTGAGATGCTTTCTTCTCATACACACATCTGAAGCAACATATCAGCATTAGAGAGTTTTGCAAGTCCTTGAGAGAATGTTATTCAGCTAGTTATGACTTGATCATGGTCTAAGGTGAAATTGGTCCTGATCCATAAAACGAAAGGTATTGGGCAAGCGCGGAGAAGTCGTCTAAAGGGGAGGGGAAAATGAGCAATTTGCAATTAAAAGAAACTAGACATACTTATGGTGTTATATACTCAAAAGTTTCAATATGAATTTAATTACACTGTAAATTTCATATTCTCTACACTATAAATTTCACATATTTACAAGTAATTTTCAACCCTTATACTACAAATTAGGAAAACTAGGATTAAAAATGATTGATTATATATTTATATACTAGAATCATTGGAAAGGATACAATGCAAGTTAACGTGCAAGTAAAGGACAAAAAAAGGAGTAAAAGTCAGTACAATAAGAAAGAGATATGAGAGGTACAAATATATTTACGCACAAAGAATAGTTAGTAATAATACGGTGGGAAAAAGTGGTTGAAATTAAGCCAAAAATAATGTGGTGGCGTTACTTTTTTTAGCAAAACTGAATTAGAATGACGTGTGTGTGTTTATCAACCGGCCGATTAGTTCCCATCTCGTCATCTTTCTTTTGCTATATACCTGTAGCCAGCCATATATTAGGTCCACATTACACCTTTTTTTTCTTTTTACAAAATGGCAGTCATAATTAATTTAGGGGGCAATCGCCAATTACAATCAACATGTCCTCCAGGCTCCTGTGATGCACTCACTACTTGAGGTACACTCGTTGTTCTTCGCCTTATCCCATAGTTCTTTTTTTAACAGTTCTATCTGCTCAAAATCATTCATGTTATTAATTTGCAAATGAAGTTTAATTATGAGGGCAATAACACCACCAATTTGGTTGTTTGCATTGTATTGGCTTTCGTGTTAGAACCTTGTTAAGGGGGTTTAATTTGTATTTACTTTGACATGCATGACATGCATCTTCACAGTTGTGCAAAATGTCTCACACTAGGATAACGATGTCTAGATTCAGCCTAAGGCGGGAAACGAGGATCATGAGTTCATTACTCTAATAATCCAGATTCATTGTGGTCATATATATCCCCTTTTAGATTGGCATTTTTTTTAACGAAGAAAGCACAGGTATCTAAGAAGAGAGGTATAAAAAAATGTTAATATTGGGTGTAACAGCCCTAAAATTCACTAAGTTTTAAAACCATTTTTCTTTCTTGTTGGATATATATATATATTAATTGGGTGCTTTTCCATATTTTCCCAGCGCTGCTATTTGCCGGGAGTGAATAGGTTCTGGATGATTATGATGTTATAGGGCTTTTCATTGTCAGTCGAAAACCCCATGAAAAAAAACACATATGTAAACCACATTATTGCTTAATCTCTATAAAAAGCATGGCCGCGCTCAGGGACGGATTGGTGCGGGGGGCTTTAGTCCTCCCTACACCAACAAGACCCATGGATACCCCTGAGCACCCCTTCAATTTTTCACCATGAATAAAAAACTAAAGGTCCCTAAATAGCTGAAAGTTGAAGAAACTGTATAATTGAGCCCCCCTCTTATTTTTTTTCCTGGATCCGTCCCTGGCCGCACTGTAGACTTCCTTTCTTTAAAAAAATACAACGCATGTCTTGATTATTCTTTTACAAATACTCTCAGAAAATTTTGTTTTTCTCCCTTTGCAAAGAAAGCAGAGACGACTATGATAACTTTGTCATGCTAGCATAATCTTTTGGATGTATTTATAGGGACATGATATGCTATATGCGTGTGTATATTTAGTAAAAGTGAAGCGCATGCATTACGAGCATGTCTGCGTTTTTTATCGTGTTTTAAAGAAAAAAAATGGAAAACTAAATTCATTCTTCAAGCCGCGCACTTACGTATGTGACGTAGGCAGTTCCTGGCCGCCGCCTGCGCCGCCGCCGATTGAGCAGGGCTAGCTGCTTCCGCTGCATCATCCTCGCCGGTGATCACCCAGGGCTTTGGTTTTCGATCGTTTGCTAAAAAGTTTGGCTGCTCACTACCGAGGTCATGTTCTGTATATGCAGTGGAAGAGAGCATTATATTTTTTTTTCTGAAATTGCTAAAAAATTGTCACAAGTTTTTTGGGCAAAAAAAACTTTCAAATGTAATTGTAGTATAGTTCTAATGTAACTACAATGCAATTACACTATAGTTACATTGTATTCTCTATATAAGTTACATATATTATTTTAATACTTATATTACAGTATAGTTATAGTGGAATTATATTACAATTATACTATAGTTATATTTGAAAATTATTCCCTATATTTGAAAAACTTGCGACAGTTTCTTAATATAGTTCCTATATTTTTTAAACATGGTCACCACATAAACACTTAGGTGGGCCAAGGTTATCTTGTGGTTAGTACTCCCTCCGTTTCAAGCTCCGTTTCAAGGTTATTAGACGTTTTGACCTTAGTCAAAGTCAAACTACTCTAAGTTTGACTAATTTTGTAGAAAAAAGTATAATATCATTTACGAATTTGGTAGTCCTATTTTGTTTCCGCTTCCCACTCGAGTAAGTTCTCGATCGACTGCAGGCCTGCAGCCAATTGTGCTTAATTCCATGATTTCAACGTATACTCCATTTTTCCATTTAGGGCGCATTCTTTGGCTACCTTCTCGATTTTTGTTAGCGTATTTTTTAAACCGTTAACGGTTAAAAGGTATGTTTTGTAGAGATAAAGTTTAGAAATGGCACGTTTATGCCTGCTGCATGTTTTTTCATGAACAATTAATTTTTATTTTATAAAAATATTTAAATTAAACCCAAAATTATGAAATTTCAATTTTTATATTTGAAATATCCAGTCTAGCTATTGGTTCTGAGCATTTCTTTTGTTTATGCAACTTGATACAATTATTTCTCTCATTATTTTTTGCAGATGGATTATAGTTATGACGGCAATAGCTCTGAGAATGTGATTGCTTTTATCTTGCCATTTCTCATGGTAGCAGCGGCGGTAGGAGTGGTCGGATACCTACTCTACCGTCTATGGCGCGCATGGTGGCAGCGGCGGATATCTCTCCCCAGGACCATGACGTCCCAGTTCAGCCTAGAGGCGACAGGCACCAGCGACGATCGTGACTGCAGGATATGCCTACAGGAATAGGAGGTCGGCGACACTGTTGCCAGTCTACTCTACGGACACCTGTTCCATCGCAGGTGTGTCGCCAAATGATTCTTCAAAAGAACCAACGGTTGCCCTCTATGTCGCGTTGCTGTCTAGTACTGTAGCTCTATGGGATATATACGTGAGTTATCTTTTCACTGACTATATATGTGAATTTAAGATATTTTATTGTGAGTAATCATTTTATGTACTGAGTACTTTATATATTGTACTACTAGTATTACTAGTATTGTATTAAGTAGAACATATATACTAAGTATTTACTACTACTTTATATTGTATTTACAATCATTTTTGTTTTAGACAATGTGCACCCCCTAATAAAAATACATCTGATGTCTTTAGTATGAAGACTAGTTAATACTTTACCGAGTTACAGTTGCACACACTAAACTTTGGAGCTTTCCTCGTCGACATTGAGATTTGTAACAACCTAAAAAAAATACAGACCTTCGAAAACTTTTTAAATTAATTGCATCATGCCGATTTTACTCGCCTATTTTATTTGGATTTGATTTCGAAGTTCATTAATCGTGAGTAAATAATAGTTAATTAGGAATAAACCCTAAAAATAAATTGGCAAAATAAATATAATTTAAAATAAGGTGAGGATAGAAATAAATAAAATATTATCGCGACCATAATGGTAATAATTAAATTTAAGTACGATGGAGCAAGAATTAACCCTAATTAAAAATTCAAATAAATTATATAAAAATAAAATATGGGTAATATTAATCTAGGGTGAATTTTTAGTTAGAATAACACAAATATTGAGTGAACTTCATGTGTGTAAAAATTAGGATTTATAGGATAAAATTTAAATAGAAAATAGGCTCAAATAGGGATAATTAGGAGCTAGCACTGTTCATTGCACTCTAGGTGCTCGACGAGGTTTCCTAGCTCTGCCCCCTCCTCTGCCTCGCGCCTGCGCCCCCCCTCCCCCCGCGCCGCCGTCGCCGTCGCCGCCTCGAGCCACGCGCCGCCGTCGCGTCGCCGCCCCGAGCCTCATGCGCCGTCGTCGCCGCGCCGCCGTCTGCCGCGCCGCGCGCCGCTCGCCCGTCCCATCGCCGCCTCGCGCCCCGCGCCCTGCCGCGCCGCGCCGTCGCCATCGCCACTTGCCGCCGCGCGCTGTCGCCGTCGCCGCTGCCGCACCGCGTGCCGTCCCGTCGCGCCGTCGCGTCGTCGTCACGTCGCCTGTCGCCGTCGCGCCTCGCGCCCCGCGCCACGCCGCCCGCCCGTCGCGTCGCCGCTGCGCCTGCCGCGCCGCGCGCCGCTCGCGGTCGCCGCCTCGAGCCCCACGCGTCGCCCGTCGCGTCGCCATTAGGGCCGGCCACTCCTCCCCCGCGCCCTATAAAACCCCGGCCCCCCCTTCTCCACCCCACACCCATTCCCCTCCATCTCTCCCCCCCTCCTTCTCCACGCGCCACCGCCTTCGTGCCGCCGCGCCGCTGCCTTCGTGCCGCCGCGCCGTCGCCTCGAAGCCGCCGCGCCGCGCCGAGTGCCGCGCCGTGCGTCGCCGCCGTCGCCGCCCGGGTAGGCCGTGAGCCGAGAGAGAGAGAGAGGTGGGGAGAAGCCGAGAGGGAGAAAAAGAAAGAAGAGGAGAGAAAAAAGAAAGAAGAGGAGAGGAAAAGAAAAGAAAGGAGGAAAGAAAAAGAAAAGAAAGGAAAGGAAGAAAAAGAAAAGAAATAGAAGGGTAGAGAAATAGAATAAAAACAAAATAGAAATTAGAGGAAGATTAAGGAGGATTAGAAAATTTAAAATAATTAGAATTTAGTTATAGATTAATTAAAATGTAGGATTTGCAAAATATTACTATAATTATAGGTTATTTTTGGTGATCTATATAAGTAATCAATTCGTGGTAGGAATTTAGATTTATTTAAGAATTAAAAAAATTAGGTTGAATTATTAGGAATGTACTTCTAAATCACAAAATGACTTAGGTTAAATGACCCAACAATTTGAATAACGTGGTTTCGCAAACTTTGTAGTCCATATAGAAAGATCGATTCGCGTTCGACTTTTATTTGAGTTATTTGGATTTTATTTGAATTCTAATTGAATTCAAATCATTTCTTCGCACGTAATTTTAGAGCCCGAGGGAGTTGCGGATCCGAGCGAGGATCAAGACCCGCAAGACTACGAGCAAGGCAAGTCATCACTATTCCTTGAACATGTTCATTCCAATTGTGAAATTGTTTTGTTTAGAAATAAAAATGTATGCAATAATAAACATTCTACTTGTGATTATGCCATGCCTTGATTATTGTTTACCCTTAAAATCCTTGTAACCATGATTACGTATGAGTCCCTAGTCAATTATGACAATTGCTTAGAAATGCTATTCTAGAGTCATGCATACTCATATTTATCAAATGCTATATGCTTGGGCAATTACCTTTGGGAAGGTAATTGAGATGCGGCATGTGGAGACATGAGCGCCACATTGCCATGATATTGATGACATGATTTGTGAAAGGAAAATAAAGTTAAATAACTGTTTTCAACTGGGGCGGCTGGAGGATTTGGGTGGTTTCCGGAAAAGGCTAGTGCCGTCCCTGGTCAGTTAAGGACCGAGCCATGAAGTTAAGCATGAAACGACCCCCCGTACAACCGCACTTCTCGTATGGGTATAGACCTAGCGGAGTAGATAGCTGAGCGGAGGCAGTATCCCTGCATAGTGGTCTTCTTTTAGGTGTGTGATGCGGCAAGCAGTCTGCTGGCGGATGCCCGGTTCGGATGGCCAGGTGGATGGCGGATGCCCGTTCTGGATGGTCGGAGGCTGGCTTGGCAATACTACATGAGGATACCCATAAGAGAACAATCATGATGGACTAGGTTCAACAACAAGAAGCAACGTAGGAGTGTGTGTGTGTTTTTTTTCCCTTCCCGGGAGCGCCAGAACTCCTCTCACTGCTAGAAACGTATGACGCCTAGAGTGCATGAGGGCTAAAGTTCATGGAGCGGGTACTGCCAATGCGAGGTTATCGAAAAGCTTTGCCGTGACGCGTCTCATGTGTTGGGACAAGGCTCATGTGTTGGGCAGAAACTCCTCTCACTGCTAGAAACGTATGACGCCTAGAGTGCATGAGGGCTAAAGTTCATGGAGCGGGTACTGCCAATGCGAGGTTATCGAAAAGCTTTGCCGTGACGCGTCTCATGTGTTGGGACAAGGCTCATGTGTTGGGCAGTCGCGGAGTGCGGGTAAAGTGTACATCCACTGCAGTGTGAGTAAACCAAATCTATTCGAATAGCCGTGCTCGCGGTTATTGAGCACCGGGATACGTATTACACTTGGCTAGACTCTAAATTCTTAACATGTGTGGGATGGGATATAGCATGATGATTTCTATGCTGATGGAGCCACTTCCTGAGAGGCGGGAAGGTGGACGTCCTCAGAAAACTATGACGACCCAACGGCGGGAAGCTATCTTTGGGATCACAATGGATGGTGGACAGAACCGTCGTTGTTTAATGTGAACACTGGTACTAAAATTTGATTAGTCTATGCTAGGTATTAGGCTTGTGAAAAGAATTACAAAACTTGCTTTGCGCAAAAGAACCATAACCATCCTTTGAATACCCCTATCATGTGCATTGTTGCTGTGGTGGCTTGCTGAGTACGG
The DNA here is from genome assembly GCA_000338895.3 of Oryza meridionalis. Lineage (NCBI taxonomy): Eukaryota > Viridiplantae > Streptophyta > Magnoliopsida > Poales > Poaceae > Oryza > Oryza meridionalis. Next base: position 28,257,411 of record CM002529.2, read on the forward strand.
TTGGTACTCACCCTTGCAATATAGAAACTTAACCAGAGGTTGGAGATGAAGCTTTGGAGGATCCCTACGCTTACTACCAGGAGGGTGATGAAGACGATGGTGCTCAGTAGGTCTTAGTTACGGTCGTTGCCTGTGGCAATGGCGTGCCGCTGCCTTAACTCCGCTGCCTTATCTACTTCTGTTTTTGGAATGTATTCCGGACCGCTCGGTCCGATGATCTAAGACTATGCCTGCGGGCTTATGATGTAATAATTCGCACTAGACTCTCGTGTATGTGCATTTGGTATTTCAGCTATGAACTCGTATGTACCAGACTACTTGATCCAGGGAAATGGTACTGTTTATACGATTGATTCCTGTTATAAAAACGGGAGTTCACAAGATTGAACTTTCAGAAGCAGAGGTGGAGCTAGAAATTATAAGACTATAGCTAAGATAGGACTCCACTAATAAAGTATTCATTTCCTATAAAATTTACATGATGAATTAACAAAATTTAAATTAGTTTTTAGAGGTAGGCCTAGGGCCCTAGGCCTACCTCCGCCCCTTTCAGAAGGGATACCTTAGCTAACTAAGCAAACTTGACATCAAAATCGTACATGCATCTGCCAAAATTCACCTGAGTTTCTAGCTTCTCGAAATAAATTTGTCCTAACATAGCAAACCAAACCTCCAGCTGCTCAAAATACATTGGTCTGCCTGCCACCGCTGCACACCTTCTAGTTCCGCCTTCTTTCCTCTGATATGACAATACATAACATATGAAAAGTTTCAGCACACAAAGAATCTGAAAAAAATATTCTTCTTTCGAAGAATCATATATGTAATATGGATCAACTAGGAAACTATGTATAAACAGCATGTTGTATATTGTAGGGAGAGATATACTGTTGTATTGAACCTCACTTTTTTTTAAAACGGAAAATCAATCAAATCCTAATACCAAAAACACATGACCACTCGACAGAAGAGCCAGATAGATGTACAGGATGGATCCAGGATGAACTAGTAGAAGGACAGAATAAATTATACAATGCTATAACCTCTCTTCCAGTGGATAAATGTATGGCAAAACATTTTAATGATGGTTAAATGGAGGCACATCCCATAGTTACAACATCTTCTGTCCTCATGATAGATCTGTCACACAGAGCGAGAAGGCTATTGAGCGATCAGTCGCGCGCCCCTCCCTACGCGACTGGACACGTGTCGCGCGTGGAGAGGGGGCGGCGGACACGCCGCGCAGGCGACCGACTTTTCCCTTTTTTTTCTTTTTCCGTGTTTTCCGTTTCTGTTCGGTTGGCTTTTTTTTTTCCTTTTTTTGTTTCTGTTCAGATTAGTTTTCCTTTTTTTCGGTTGGCTGTTTTTTTCCCTCTTTTTGGTTTCTGTTCAGATTGGTTTTCCTTTTTTTTTCGTTTCTCTTCTGTTTTTTTTCGGTTTTTTTAATGTATGAATACAAAGTTTGTATTTCATACGTATGCAAAGTTTGTATACGCGTATGTAAAGTTTATATACGTGTATGTAAACTTTTGTATATGTGATGCAATTTCTTGTTTTTTATTTTTTTAATAAGTATGTATATAAAGTTTGTATACATCGTATATAAAGTTCGTATACATCGTATATAAAGTTTGTATATGTCATATATAAACTTTGTATACATCGTATATAAACTTTGTATATGTGTATATATTTTTATGCATTAAAAATATTCATAAATATATATACACACCTATATATATATATACGTGTGTATATGTAGTACATAGTAATAAGTATAGTATATACAGAGAAGAGAAGAGATTATAGGGGGGCGACTGACCGCGGGCGCGCGGGGGCGCGCGGCTGATCGCGTTTCGCGGCTGAGGCCCATACGGAACGGGCCTGTCGTGACGTGAGGCCCGTTATAGTTGGGCCGGAAGGGGACTTCTGTTGTGGGCTGTGGCTAGCGTCAGGAAAGGCCCAACAGTGCTGCTTCTATAGGCCCATGCAGGAGATTGGTGCAAAGCAGAGAAGAGACACCAGAGCCGCCGGGGGAGCAGAATATTTTTAGTACCATACCGCTTGTTTTGGTGGAGGTGAGTTAGCCATTCGGCTATTTATAGGGCGGTAGCTGCTCATCGAAAACTCAAGCAGCTGCGTGGTGAGCACAAAGCGAACTATTCTTTCGTCTTTTACTAAATAATACCGTGTGCGCGCCACAATTAGCATCATACTCTTATTTTTGGAGGATGTTTTCTCTTGGAGGAAACACTCTACAAATTAAAGTTCAAATATTGTTAGACGGTGTTAAAGTTCAAATGTTGATTGAACTGATTGAATATAATAGAACATGTTTTTGTTTATGTTCGACAGTTTTTTCTTGAAGGAAACATTTTACAAATTTAAACTGTCTTGAAGGAAACATTTTACAAATTAAAAGGTCAAGAAACATTTTACAAATTAAAAGGTCAAATATTGATCGAACTGAATGAATATAATAGAACATGTTTTATGTTTTTGTTTATGTTCGACAGTTTTCTCTTGGAGGAAACATTTTACAAATTAAAAGGTCAAATATTGATCGAACTGAATGAATATAGAACATTTTAAATATTGATCGAACTGATTGAATATAATAGAACATGTTTTTGTTTATGTTCGATAGTTTTCTCTTGGAGGAAACATTTTACAAATTAAAAGGTCAAATATTGATCGAACTGAATGAATATAATAGAATATGTTTTTGTTTATGTTCGACAGTTTTCTCTTGGAGGAAACATTTTACAAATTAAAAGGTCAAATATTGATCAAACTGAATGAATATAATAGAACATTTTAAATATTGATCGAACTGATTGAATATAATAGAACATGTTTTTGTTTATGTTCGACAGTTTTCTCTTGGAGGAAACATTTTACAAATTAAAAGGTCAAATATTGATCGAACTGAATGAATATAATAGAATATGTTTTTGTTTCACTTTCTAGTATTATCTATATTCATATATATATATATATATATCAATGAATCTATAGCGAGTAATACCTATTGCCAGTAGGTTAGGGGCCTTTTCACAACACAGGAACAAACAGTACAGTGTGTGCCATATGTTGACCATATATAAGCAACCTACCAGAGCATGTCAAGATTTCTGGACGGACAGGCGACAGCATGGAACAGAGCAGATGTTTATCCTAATAATTTGTCTTCAAATAGAAACTAGTCAACTTTTTCTTTTTCATATATGTACTCTTGCATACAGCTTGCAGGTTCCTTTCTTCTTTTGAGAGATATTAGGTGCAGAGTACAGGCTCGTTTCCGAAAAGAAAATCCCGTTTAATAATGTGAATCCTGTAGGTTATGGAACTTGCAATTTAAGGTCATATGCTATTATGCATGTTTTCATCAAGAAATCAAGAGGGAAATGGGCAAGTATTTTAAGTATACCACAACAGAGTAGATAGTACTATACATATATATTTAGTCAATAAAACATTGCGTTTGCCTTCAAAATTACATAAAAGCTTGGCCTAGTTGAAACCAACTACTGTATGTATTGTCGCTTGCACTTCCCTTTCAGGACCACCATTGTCAACTGCAGTAAGTTCACCATACAAAACAATACAGGAAAATGCACAAAATTTCAGTACTCCACCATCAACCACAAGTACAGGATCATATGATCATATCAAGATCTTAAAGATTTTTTTTCCTGTGACAAAAGCTAGCAAATATCCGAGCTGTACTGCTGAAAAAGAAAATCAAACTGATCCAGAAGAGCAAGGAAATGTCCATTTCATTCACCTCAGACCAAGGAGCAGCATGTCTCAATCCAAAGATCTCTTTTTCTCTTCTTGATATATATTAGCTAGCTCTAGGTACAAACTTATGGCCAACTGCTGAGTGTGACATATGTAATATGGCCATATCTGAAGCCATGAAGGTGAAGTGGGGAAAGGTGTGGACGATGATCTTGTCAAGCTTTGATGATGGCTTAAATCGGTTGGAGCAACGGCTAATGTAGTACCACTCTACCAACTAAGCCTTCAATGCTGAACAGTTGCAGACAAGAGCAAAAGATGAAGACAAGCATTGCAAGTATGTGTATATGTTCAGCATCAACGTACATTTTTTAGGGGCCAAGAAGAATGACATGTAACCATGAATTCCAGGCTCTGAAATGGACATTCCAATGCCTTGAGCTTCTGATGAAAGTTCAGGTCCCTATTGAATATACTCCCTCCGTTTCGAAATGTTTGACACCATTGACTTTTTAGCACATGTTTGACCATTCGTCTTGTTCAAACTATATGTATACATAAAAGTATATTTAACAATGAATCAAATGATATGAAAAAAAATAATAAATATTTAAATTTTTTGAATAAGACGAGCAGTCAAACACGTGCTAAAAAGTCAACGGTGTCAAATAAAACGAAACGGAGGGAATACTGATGTTGAAAAAGGCGCGAGCACCATGCCCATCAGATAATCAGATGGCATTGTTCACTTGAAGTACAAAACAAGTTTTATTTATTTTTACCCTGAAGGTTAGAAATCATGATCAAATGATGTGGGGAAAGAGATTGCGCAAAAAGATTAAAAAAACTTTATTGACAACATGACCCTTTTTTTCCCCTTTTTTTCGCGAGAACGTGCTGATAGTAGGATGGTAAGTCCTCCAGTTGTGAGGTTACCAACCAGAGCTCAAACCATGCTCCTAAAAAAAAGGAAAGCTTGTCATATTAATATATGTTTCTCTAAAGTATGGGTTAAGAGATGGTCTATGACAATTGACAGCGGAGTTTTCGCACGGGTAAGAGCTATCTTTCGAAGCATTTTGTCGACCTTAAATGTAATCATTTCGGGATGTCTCTCCCCTGTATTTGTCAAGTTCTTCTTTAAGTCAATGTTTCGACATTTCTTCCACACCACTGATAAGCTTCTCCAGCTGCAGAACACGGCCATGAAATCAATGTGCAACCAACTCCATCTTGACGCATGCATATATCGCGACCTGAAACTGACTGATGAGATGGGCGAACATGACTGTCCAAAGTTGGCGCCTTCTCAGAGCTTTTTTTTTTCCATCGGCGTGCATGCATACCTGAACATATCTGCACATATCATGCATCATCAACCATGCATATGAACTGATAAGTTCTGATAAGTTCAGTGCTCATGTGGCACCCTGAGGAATTAATTAACAAGATGATGCTGATTACTCTAAATCATAGCAGAAGTGAAGAACAGCATGCGTACCTGAACATATCATGCATCATCAACCATGCATGTGAACTGATAAGTTCAGTGCTCATGTGGCACCCTGATCCTTGGTTCAAATATCAGGAATTAATTAACAAGATGATGCTGATTACTCTAAATCATAGCAGAAGGGAAGAACAGCATGGAGTTTAAGCCAGAGAATATGCATGGGTGTAATTTGCAGGAGTGACCACTTTCAGATTTGTTCAGGATATATAGTTCTCTAGTCGACAAGTGACCATGCACAATGATGAGATATTCATAGAGTTGTCCTGAAGGAAGAACTGCACGTTGAATCCTGAACTGTTATTGTACCAACTTATGTGATGGCCCCGGCACTGTTTACGCAACTAACTCGAGACATTTTAGGCAGTATTATGGGACAGTATTAGTTGCAATGTGAAGAAACACTGATCAGCAGTGACCACAAATCAGAGGGTACACTGGTACACCAAACAAACGAAATAAATGACGATCGAGTACAATTATGTGCTACTTGCAAAATGAAGAAGTTAGCTCTTAACACTGCAAATGACAGTGCTAAAGATGGCACATGTGATCCATTGATGGAGAGAGTAGTAGAAAATATTGAGAAATAAAAGAGGGACTGCTAGAAGGTTTTTTTTTAAAAAAAAAAAAAGAAACCTTCAAGTGCAGTCAGATAATGAGATCTGACAAATATAGATGTATCAGAAATTCAGAGATAAAACCCAGAAGTGAAGAGTACTCCATCAGCTAAAAATTCCACAGAAGATTTATTAACAATAAATGGTAGATGGAAATGAAAGGTGAAAAAACGTAGACCTGAACTTTGCCATCACAATTTTCTAGTTACTTAATTCATCAATTTTAGGTCATGGTGATGAAACGATGAGATAATCTGTGATATCTATCTTGCTCATTTGAAGAGCTGTTACGTGACCGGAGGTGCATAGTGATTACCAGTATGTGACTTATATATATTGCCGTATAATAGTCTCCTCATTACCTGTCAACTCATCAGTGATTGCCAAAATGAGTTATACTCTTATATTGAGGAAATCTTCTCCTTTTTTTTTTGACTTGAAAGGAAAGCTTCTCTTTTGTCAGTTTATATATATATATATATATATATATATATATATATATATATATATATATGATCTTTACACGCGAGCAATTGTGACGTACTAATTGTTGTATTTTCCATACGAGAAGATGCATATGCTTACATATGAAGGAAGAAATAATCAACACCTTCTTGTAAGTTTCTTTAGAAATACAATTTTTTGTAAGTGCATGAACGGATTGAAGATGCATTGTGTGATCAACAAAATTCGAACTCCCGTCATGCTTTCAAAGTGTCCACAATACACGTAGTACATACACCACGAGCAAATTTGCCCCCCAAACAATTAAATATGATCATGCATCACATATAGATACCTCAATATCTCATACCATCGATATCGGTTTGGAAGCGAACTAAGGGTGAGTTTGAGAGGAGGGGAAAAGAGAAGATTGGGAAGATACGCAAAACGAGGTGAGCCATTAGCACATGATTAATTAAGTATAAACTATTTTAAACTTCAAAATGGATTAATATGATTTTTTAAAGCAACTTTCGTATATAATTTTTTTAAAAAAAAACACACCGTTTATTAGTTCGGGAAGCGTGCGCGTGGAAAACAAAACAAACTAACTCACAGACTCCTCCTGCCGAACACTCCCTAAGCTCAGCTGTAGTTGGATAAGTTTCTTACGATGAAACCTGCTCACACAAGTTTGTCTCTCCGACTCAGCATGGGAGCTAGCATTTACAGATAATATTTATCAACAATGAAGACTCATAAGGGAAGCACTAGTTGTGTTGTGGTAGAGTCGTGGGTATATGACTCTACCCACCCGGATTCAAATCCTGGTGCCGAATCTAAAAAAAAAAAGACTCATAGGTGCTTATGGGGGTGGGATAAAGGTAAGATGTGCTTATACATGAGTGTGTGTTTGTATAGTTTGTGTTTCATATATATATATATATATATATATATATATATATATATATATATATATATATATATATATATATATATATATATATATATATATATATATATATATATATATTTTCCGAAATACGATACACTATATTATACATATTGGTTTGGGAAAAAATGCATATCACGAGAAGATATCAACCTGTCGTGCATTGATGATGGCCACATTTGTACCAGGTTTTCGATCTTGATCATTAATCTTGCCACCTTTTCATTCACACAGAAGAACATCTGTTTCAGAAGAAAAGTAGTTCAGGGCAAACACCACAGTCAGAGAAAGATAAGGTGTTTAATTATTTTTATTGACGTTTAAAGCTTGCTGGACTTCATGTGAAGTCGACGGGGCTTTTCCGTATAAGCATGTGATTATTACCACACACATCGTTCCATCTCAATCTTCCAAAAATCAAACGGTGAAAGGATACCCTAAGTCGTTCCCTACTTTAGTAGGTACTAGATAGCTAGCACTCTTACTTTATTAGCTTCATTACCCCCTTAATAATGCCATCTGCAAAGTTGGAGTGCCAGTTAATCAAAACAATACCATTTTTTGCCAGAAACACAATACTATTTATTATGATGGTTGAAAATTTTTTCTCCGCTTGGAAAAATAGAAATACCTCGTCTAGCTAGGAAAACCGTTTTCCTATACTGTTTTCAACTTGATGAAGCTTCAACCATCTATGCGTTAATGGATTCACCTAATTAAATCAGGCTAAAGGACTCCTTTAGGATGCGGAAATTTTCGCATTACAAGCATTGTACAATTTTTACAATAGTCAACTCGATTCCGTGGAGACCAGAAAAAAAATCCCGTGTTCTAGAGGAGTATGCGTGTGTTCTTCAATGTTGAATAGCTGAATGATTTATGATAAGTGTTCAAGGGTACACATGAATGAATTAACTACTATAATATTAGAAAATTATTTAAAATAGTATTTGAAAAAATTCATATATATAAAGCTTATGTAAAAATTGCACCATTTAGAAACTCGAAAGCGTGCAATATTTATCTATGCATATTTATGACAATTTATATATATGAGTGCATGTGTATCTTTTGTGCTGAATGATTTATCATAATTAAGTGTAGAAATAAACAAATTAACTACTCATATATAGATTTTCTTTTTAGAAAATTGCACCATTTAGTAACTTAGATAACACGCATATTTATCCATTCATGCAAATCATTCATTGGAACTCAGGAAGTGAATTTCGGCTATCTATTAATTGGCTGATTATTTTCTTATCTATCAATCACTGTTTAAACACTAATCGATATCAAGAGTCGCCCTTATGTTTTTTCTTGTGTGAAGCATGTTCTAACCTAAAAGTTAAAAGTATATACTACCCATTTTAAAATGTATAATATCGTTGACTTTTCGTATAACGTCTGACCATTCATCTTATTTAATTTTTTTTAAATATATAAAGTTATAAGTAAAGACTATAATTTCTTTAATGCTAAAACAAGTAAAAAAATAAATAATATTTATTTAATTTTTTAATAAGACGAATGGTTAAATGTTATGCAAAAAATCATCAGCATCATACATTTTGAAATGGAGGAAGTATATGTTTTGGTGTAACTTCTTGCCCATATATAATTAGAAATTACTATTTATATAAGTAAATAATACATCTAGATTAATCCAAAAAAATAAAAACAAACCAAACTAAAAGTTGCGCTTTCTTTTTACTGAAGTTACAATTTGCAAGTTTAGTTGACTAAAAAAAATCAACCCTGATAAATAGAGCTGAATTTCTTTTTCTTCAGCAAAATTCCTCAAAGAAAATTCAGCAAAATCAAGAGCAGCCTTGGTCGGTTGGCCACACAAACCGCTTTCTTTCTTCTTCAGTTTTTTTTTTCTTCTTCTCCGAGGTGGACTCTGCAGCGCACGTAGGTACTCGTACACAGACACAAGGCTGCCGCATGTATGCGTCATGTGGCAGCCAGAGGGAGAGGAACAAGGCACCAAACCCAACCATGGAATGGAAGCAAAACACTCCTAACAATTTGGCGCCCTCTCTGTCTCTCTCTCTCTCTCCCCTTCTTTTTGTGAGAAGCCTCCTCCCACGTTTTCCCGTCTCCTTAACTGCTTCTCTCCTTCCTCTCCTACACAACAGTGGTGGTTGCAGCAAGAAAGAGAGAGAGGGTCTGAAGGCAGCAAGAATTCAGTAGCATTCGAGCTGCCGTGGAAGAGAGGGCAAGAGAGCAGGAGAAAGGCTGGGTTTCTTCGACACCGTTTGATTCCAGCGGCGGCGGCGGCGGCGGTCGTCAGAGAGATGGATGTGGAGGGTGGTGGTGGTGGCGCGCCGCCCAGGTGGAGGAATTCTTGGGTAATAATTAAGCTTTGGTTATTGGTTTGGTTCTTTGCTCTTTCAGTTTTGTGTTTGATTTGGTTGGTTTGGTGCATTTTCTTTGCAAGTATTTTGCAGTGTTACTGCGGATTCCGGGATGAGTTACTTTGGGTGCGGGCGCTATCTCAAGTTCCTCAGGGTTAAATTTTGTAGATTTTCTGCATTTCGTTCCGAAAAAAGAAACTGAACTTTTTCGAAGTCTATGGCGCTACAATTTCGCTTGAATCTACTTCTGTCTGACTAGGTGTGTCTGTGTGTGCATGAGAGAGAGAGAGAACGCTCTGAAGCTAAGTTTGTAGCGGCGCACTTCTTTTCAGTTCTCAATTTAGGTGGTAAAGTTGGTTGTTTTCAGTTCATTAATTTTGCATCAGTCTAGCTCACTAGTTGCAGAGTGATATGTTATGCTTTCTGAATCTGATAAGGGGAATCCATGAGTTCAGGAATCAATAGATTTCATAGACGAGATGGTATCACGAAATCTTTGTAATGCACTGTAATTTTCCTCTTTGGTAAACGGGTCCATTTTCTTACATACACACGATTTTTAAACGTAGCCATCAGGTCACTTTTGATGGTCAGATTGGACATTTCCTTTCAACTTACTAGCTATTACTACTACTTCAGAGTTTGAGATTTTTTCTGTTTACTTTGAATACTACCTTGTTGCCTATTTCAAGTTACTCTTTCTAGATCATCAATTTTGGCCAGCAGTAAAATTCAAAGTAGTCAAGTCGATACTACTGATTAGTGATTACGTCATCAAATGGTCACGGACACGAAAGCATGACACTGTCTGTGTTTGCTAGGGATGGCAGAAAGGAACACTTCTACTGGCATATCAGAGCTTCGGAGTTGTGTATGGCGATCTCTGCATCTCACCCGTGTACGTGTACAAGAACACCTTCTCCGGAAAATTGCGTCTTCATGAGGAGGATGAAGAGATCCTTGGGGTATTATCTCTGGTCTTCTGGAGCCTTACTCTTATACCTCTCCTCAAGTACATCATCCTTGTTCTAGGAGCAGATGACAATGGAGAAGGTGATTTCAAAAATCCGCGTGTTTTTCGCCGTGTTAATAATTTCAATGTGCAAGTAGTTAAATATGCCATTTTTGTCTTGCAAATGTGCCATGTATGTTTGCAGGTGGCACATTTGCTCTGTACTCATTGCTGTGCAGGAATTCCAAGATGGGACTTCTGAACAACATGCGTGCAAACCATGGTTCTCTGTCAGCATACAACAGGGAAGAACCTTGCAAGGAGTCGAGGAACAGCATGCTCATCAAGGCCTTCTTCGAGAAGCATTACTCGCTTCGTGTTGTGCTGCTGCTGTTCGTTCTGATGGGTACTAGCATGGTTATTGGGGATGGTGTCTTGACCCCAACAATGTCAGGTACTGAACTCTGAAAGACTGAAACTGAAGATTTGTGGAAGTTGTATGCTCAAGGCACAAATTTTGCTGCTTGATCATTCTTTTAGTATTTTTAGATAATTGAAGTGGTTTATAAACCAAAATATATATATGAGCATTGACAAACGTATATGAGAGAGTAAAGAACTTTCTGTCTTTCTTTCTTCTTTTTTTTGAAAAACAAAGAGTAAGGAATTCTTGGGGAACATCTAAATTGCTTTAACATCATCATGTTTTGTTTGTGACTGAAGAGGGTGGCATGTTCTTTTCTGCAGTGTTGGCAGCAGTTTCTGGGCTCAGAATTAAGTTTCCAGAACTACATGAAAGTAAGCAGCTGATATATTGGCTTGTCTCATAAAGGTTTACTGGTCACTCCTCTTAGCAGCACACATTTAAATTACTCTTATTCTCAAATTCTTTATCTTCTTAATGTCCATTTGCACCAGAAAATACAGCTGATCTGCTCCTGTTACACTTCTTTGCAGATTACACTGTGCTTCTTGCTTGTGTCATTTTAATTGGGCTTTTTGCATTGCAACACTATGGAACACGCCGTGTCGGATTCCTATTCGCGCCGATTTTGATTTCCTGGCTCACTTGCATTGGTGGGATTGGCATATATAACATCATAAAGTGGAACCCTAGTGTCATCCGTGCTCTGTCCCCGTATTACATATACAACTTCTTCAGGAAGGCTGGCAAGGATGGCTGGAGCTCACTGGGAGGGATTGTTCTTTGCCTCACAGGTTCACATATTTTTATCCTTTTAGTTTTGGTTTATCACTTGTTTTCGTTGTAACATGCTTAATTATAGCAGTAGATTTTCAGGTGCTGAAGCCATGTTTGCTGATCTGGGGCATTTCTCAAAGCTTTCACTGAGGGTAATATGATTTTCAGTGGTGAATTGGTGATAGTTTCAGTCTTGGTAGCTGAAAGAGTACACTTTTTTTTTTTGCTAAGAATTAGGGAAAGAAATCTTTACACTTATTTTTTTGTTTTGCCATGACAGCTTGGATTCACAATTGTTGTATATCCTTGCTTAGTTCTGGCTTACATGGGTGAGGCTGCATACCTGTCCAAACATAGGGAGGATCTCCAAAGTAGCTTTTACAAAGCTCTTCCAGGTGAGATGTTAATTCTCTTGCCATATTGCTTCAGGTTTTCCACTGCTTTTTTCTCATCATCTTTTCCAACATAGAGTGCATTGATTCTTTTAATATTATATTTATCAATCCCTTCAGAGTTTAGTATATATAATATCAGTAGAATTTTTGCATGGCCCATGTAAAGCTTTAACACAAGATCAGGGAAAATCTGGCCCGGCCCAGTTATGCCCCAAAGGTGCTATGGGCCATGTTCGGGCAGTATTAAGCACAAATTCAGCCCTAAACAAATTCTTCTAATTTCACAGTACAAATTCAGTGTGTGGTCAGGCCTGAAACAGAAGGCCTGAGAAACTTGGGCCAGGAATTTTGGCCTGATTCCAATTTCCGTCCATCGTTTCATCTGTTAATGAAGTGCACATCATTTTTGTATAACTCACTTTCCCTTGTGGATCCGTGGTTTTCTATTACATATATTACCAAAAAGAAATAGTGTATAAAGGAAGTAGAATGATGTGAATTTGTTTGTGAAAGGTTAATGGGCCTTTCAAGGTCTGAGTGTATGGAAAAACTCAGAAAACTACAAATCGGATGTCCGATTCTCTTACAAAAATTGGGTGGTCAAATATTTCAGTTGACCACCAGTGAAATATTAAGTTATACGTGATGAAAAAAAACAGCCATTGATTCTTTTTGTGTGTGTGAAACACGTCGTTATCGTGTATGAAACATTGAGTTTTAACGGTTTGAAACATATGTTTTCTTTCATTAGAATATAATCTTGTGATATCTTACTGCGTGATCAGATCATAAGTCAAACAAGTAATTTGGGAGAAAAAATATGTTGAAGATCACAAAATACATACATGTATGGATGAAGTGGAGAGAACAACTAGTAGACTCCAACATTAAGAATTTATTTTCTTGGAAAATTTATTTAAGTTTGAAAGTTAACATAAATACAAAGAGAACTGGTTTAAAACTAAGCATCAATTTTTTTCGAGTATAAACATGCAATATTTATAGCACCTTCCATTAAGAAAAATATTCAAAACCATGACTCGCTATGAGTAGTAGATTTTAATATTTAGATTGAATAATTAGCATGAAAACTGATATATGTGCTAAAAGGAAACAACTTTCGTGCCAGTGTACTTAATCCGTTGCTTTTCAGAAGAACCCGCAAATGTAACTGAAATATAAGGCCTAAATACCAACTGAACTACGAATATGCACTATATTGGATGATAGCCCTAGCCGCCGACTCCGACAATGGAGAAGTGACAAACCTTTCGATTAATAATCAGATTATATGATGAAGGTGTCACTGCTAGAAAAATCATTTGTTGCCACGAAAAAAATAGTGGCATCAATATTAAAATTGTGGCAATACATACATGTTGCCACAATTTTAAAATCGTTGCTAGCCGTGGTAATAAATAGCGTGGTAATAGGTTATTGCAACGATTTTTATTTAGTGGTAATAAATTTAGATGTTGCCACAGAATGGATGTGGCAAAAAATCATATTGCAACACTTCACATCGTTGTAATAAAAATTATTGCCACCACTCCATATGTGGTATTAGTTCTACGTACCAAATTAAAAGTTCAAATATTAATCTATCATCCTATATATTTATTTCTTTTTACCGTGTCTTGGCTAGGATTCGAACTCAAGACCTATCCTTCACGCGTGCTCTCCTTTACCAACTCACCTACGCATCAATTACGTTAGAAAATGCATATCGTTCCATTTGAGACTTCCTAACAGAGATTTGAATCATAGATTTGAATATCTAAAAGATATCAAATGAAAATGTTATCAACTATAAAATTATAGATCTCGTCGAGAGCTATAATTTCCATATAAAATTTGTCTCAATCCGTGTCCATATGAAAAAATTAAGTTAAATTATGAGACGGCAATTTTTTATTGCAACGAATTTGTTGATCGTGGCAACAAAAAATAGTGAAAAGTACCATGTATTATGTAAATTGCCACAAAAATTAAAATTGTGGCGATATAACATGTTTTTTTCAACAGTGAGTTTTTTTGTGGCGATATCTTATTTTCTATTGCAACAAAAGTACTAAATAAAACAACGATTGTAGATCGTTGCAATAAAATATAATTATTTGCCATAGAAAAATTATCATTGCAATAGTACAATATAACGAATTATTTTTTGTTATAATAATTTGGTGGCAATAGCTCAATTATTTTGTAGTGTGTGAGCATACCGACTCACTCATGAAGAGCACTACTTGGAGAGATAGGCAAGCCTTTAGCAAATTGAATACTCAACAACCTAAGGAATTTGTTGAAGACAGCCTAAGGCCTTAATGATCCCCCATCTGCCTCAAGCACATAAGGTAGGGCCTAGAAAGTTGTACATGTAGTCCACATGTTCTTCGTAAACCTAATATTGTTTAAGGTAGGAAAATATCTACAATACCTCAAGTCATAGGCCTTTATTGAGGGGATATTGTATGTAATTTCTTTTTTACCCTATCTAGATTAGAAAACCACCTTAGTGACAATGTAAAGGGGGACTATCTTTAGAGGAAAAGTTGTAAAAAGCTTACGGTACCACACTTGCTCCCATTTGAAGGTTAGGGTCCTTCAACTCTTGGGCTCCTTAATTACTCTAGAACTCAGAAGTAGACAGTAGACACATATGGTATATAGTAGTCCTATAATATTTTTTGAGAAAAACTAGCGGTACAATAGTTGTAGTGAATGCATGTTTAACTAGATGAATACCCTGCCTCATTGCTACAGGAAATTAAGTTGTACAATATGTATAAATAAGAAATAAGATATAATGTATTTTCTAAACCAAAACAAAATGACTTCCTATGTTTTATCTAATTTACACATGGTTGCAAATACTCCCTCCGTCCCTAAATATTTAACGCCGTTGATTTTTTTTAAATATGTTTGACCGTTCGTTTTATTCAAAAACTTTTATGAATATTATTCAAAAACTTGAGTCGTAGTAGTATATTTAACAATGAATCAAATGATAGGAAAAGAATTAATAATTACTTAAATTTTTTGAATAATACGAACGGTCAAGCATGTTTAAAAAAGTCAACAGCGTCAAATATTTAGGGATGGAGGGAGTATAATGCAAAGTGAACATATTTTATATAATTGATACTTATGAATTTTGGGCCTAAAAATAATTGATATTGTATGGTTTCATGAGAGAAGAAAAAATAAACTATTTGTACTATAGATCTATCATCCAAATGTTAGAAATAATTGAGATGATGTGACTTCACGAGAAAAAAGAGAAATATCATTAACTATACTTAATGGTGATGGACTATATAAGCATATAGGATTCGCATTTCCTTCAAATGCAGCAATTGAAGTTATTAAACACCTCTAGTTATTTTCCAGCTAGTGTTTTACATATCTGTATGTTTCCTTTTGCTACATGTATATGCAGACCGTGTGTTTTGGCCAGTGTTGTTCATTGCAACGTTAGCCACAGCTGTTGGGAGCCAAGCGATCATCTCAGCTACATTTTCCATCATAAGCCAGTGTAGGGCTCTTGGTTGTTTCCCGCGTATAAAGGTGGTGCACACATCAAGCCATGTCCATGGGCAGATCTACATCCCAGAGGTGAACTGGGTGCTCATGTCGCTCTGCTTGGCCGTCACAATTGGATTCCGAGACACCGAGATGATTGGCAACGCCTATGGTAACTAGCACACCATTTGCTTCTTCTTCTTTTTTTCCCAATAACGTTATTATTTAATCCAGACTCAAAACTTGAGGTAGGATTTGGTTAAACTTTTAAAACTTTGATTAACAATAGTTTCTTAAATGTTTAGTTTATAAATACAAAAATGATATACACAAATTTTCCTTGAAAAAAATACTATATACTAATATCATAACCTTGTTATATTTTATAACTTATTCCAATATAAAATTTATAGTCAAATATTTAATTAAAAGTTTGATTGAATCTTGTCCTTTAAGGCTAAAAGAGAATAAGTTTAGTGGACTGATAAATAGTAACAATCAGCGTGTCAGCACTTATTATTTGTGTTAAAAGATACTAGCTGGTGGCCCGCGCAATTGCGCGGCTAGCACCTTTTTTACTTAATTTTCTTCAAAATTTGTTAAATAGTCATCATGTTATCTTAGGATTTTAGAAAAATGAACCTTATTATCATCGGGTTTTCAATTATAAATTTTATAACATTTAGAAGTCACATTCACATAAGTCGTCACCCCTTAAACTATGCCACATTATTTGTTGAGAAATTTCCTAGTCCTAGAGAGGTACCAAAATTTCAGTATAAATTTTGTGCCTTTTAGCATTGAAGGTACCAAGAGGTACCATATTTCACATTAGAAAATGTGGTACCTCCCGATATCTCCTCAAGGATAGTAAAGTTACTCTTATTTGTTTGCCTGGTCTCCCACAATTTCTACTCATCCTTCTTGAACCTTTAAAAATCAGATCTCTTAAATTTTTTTTAGAGTTTATTGTCTCATCGGGTTTCGTTTTTATTGGAGTCCCATCAAACACCACCACTTTCCTCCTTTGCAGCTCACCTGCTGCACTCTCTTTATTATCGTTGGGATTTTAAAAACTGAGCATGATTATTGTTGTATTTTTTTTTACTTTCTAGAAGTCTCATCAACTGCCAAAACTATCGACGCCCTCCTCTTTATTGTCATTGGGATTCTAAAAATTAAAACCTAATCGTCATTAGAGTTTCATTCTATAGTTTTCAGATGCCCTATCAACCACTACCACCATTGTCCTTTACTGCTCGCCATCGCTTCTTTTTTTATTATCATTTGTCATCGTTGTGTTCTAAATTGACTGCTCTTTTAATATTTTTTTTAATACCGAACTTTTGTTATTTCTAAATTTTATTCTTGCTTGATCTCTCTTTCCCCTCGCCCCTAATTTTGGACTATTTTTTTTTACTTTGTATGTTGAATTTTAATTAATCTCATACTGTGTCTACATGGACTGTTCTTTCAAAATTGTTTTTTATTCTCAATTTTAGTTATTATAACTTATATTCCTACAAAAACACTCATTTTGGTATTCTATAATTTCAGAATTTATTTTTTTATATACAATTAATCTCGTATTATGTTATAGATTGTATATTGTTTCACTATTCCTTTTTTTATTCTTAGTTTTTGATATTTCTAAATTATATTTCTCCTTGAAGACTTGAACTCTATCTTTTCCTAATTTCAGAATTTATTTATATATTGTTTTGAACTTTTAATAAATCTCGTGTTGTGTTCTACGTTGACTATTTTTTCAATATTTCGAATTTTAGTTATTTCTAAAACATATTCCTACTCGAAATCTTATTTATTTTTGAGTGAACACAATGTCTCTTTTCATGGTTGTTTTAATGATATACTCCTTCCGTTCTATAATATAAGATATTTTAGAGGGATGTAACACTTCATAAGATTACAAATCTAGGTATGGGCATGTCCAGATTCATAGTCCTAGGAAGTGTCACATCCCTCTAAAATCCCTTATATTATAGGACGGAGGGAGTAATAGATAGACTGATATAGATAGATACATTTTTCTCCGAATATAGTTAATCTTGTGCTGTATTTTAGATGGACAGTTCTCTCAATGTCCTTAGTTTTTAATCTGATTTTTGTTAGTCTTTATTTTGAGTAGGATTTGGACTGTTTTCAATATATTTGAAAAGGAAAATCTTCCAGAAATTTGATTGTATGGACAATAGTATATTGGCAATTTGCTGCTGCTACCAAACTGCCATGCATATCCGTGCTCGTTGACACGGACAAAACAGATCAATTGCG
This sequence comes from Oryza meridionalis, assembly GCA_000338895.3. NCBI lineage: Eukaryota > Viridiplantae > Streptophyta > Magnoliopsida > Poales > Poaceae > Oryza > Oryza meridionalis. Next base: position 28,275,406 of record CM002529.2, read on the forward strand.
TGCTTAGGACTCGCTCGCCCCGCATCATTTGTCATTAGGTAATCGCAAATCAACTCTCGTTTAGTTTTGCACAAATATAGTATATACGACCTTTTTTGCCTGCTAAAAGTTGCATAGATATGTGCCTTTAATTAGTTCATTATTTACAAATTATATATAGAGACTTTTTTTTTTACTGAAGGAGGCTTGAACTCTGCCTCTAGCTATTAAAATTGTGTTGAATCCGAACATATGAAACGGATACCATGACTCCTTTAAACATGACTTTGTATCGTGGGTCTAAATTTTTAAATTAAACCAATATCAACGGTTAAAATATATACTTTTTTTTAACATGCCAAAAATTTATCACCTGAAGTAAGTCATCAGTAAAAAATATACAGATGGTCATATACCTTATTCTAGCTTAGCTTTCCATCTAATTTTTTAACCACAAAATCGATGCAAATGCAAGAAAATTTAGAAACTGATTGTCGTTCTTATGTGCTTAACCCAAAAAAAATTATAGTCATTCTGAATTTCTGATATGGTAGTATGTAACTTGCCACGGTTATTTATTTGCTGTGTATGGATTGAAGTTGTTTGTCCCCGTGAGTTTTTGGCTGCTGGCTTGCTGCCCTCTGTGCGGCACCGTGGCACCAGGCGGAGTGACTCCGTATAACATGTAGTACTTCCTAATTTCCTATACAATTTACTCTAGGACTCCGTTTACTAATCAACTAATCTTCTTCACGGTGAAATTTCCGCGTATTATTGGTATGTTCTTTTCCGTTTTACATTAGAATTGTATTGCTCTTACAACTCTAACATATTTTTATATTCGATTAATCTCCACCGTTATAATTTAGATCTACCACGATCTAACGGTTAAAATATTTCTTTTTTCTCTGATTAGTGTAGGAATTTCTAGCCTCCACAATAAACGTGGTGCCTTTTTTCGAGCTGTCTTAATAATATAATAGATAAATTTAATGGTCATTAAGAGATATCAAGAGATAAATTTCTTCGATACCTTCTAATACTGGATATATCGAGAGGTAATAAATTTTACACTAGAGAAAATATGATCGTATACCTTTTCAGTAACCGTAAAGTCACTCTTGTGTTAAAATTTGCAGGGCTTGCAGTGATCTTGGTGATGTGCGCAACGACATGCCTGATGTTCCTGGTGATCACCACCGTGTGGAACAAGTCGGTGGTGTGGGCGGCGGCCTTCACCGTCGTCTTCGGCTCCGTCGAGCTCCTCTACCTGTCGGCGTGCCTCGCCAAGGTCCCCCATGGCGGCTGGCTCCCGCTCCTCCTCTCCCTCACCACGCTGCTGGTGATGTCCACGTGGCACTACGGCACCGCCATGAAGCAGCAGCACGAGGTCCAGAACAAGGTCTGCCTGGACCACTTCCTCGGCCTCAGCTCCGGCATCGGCCTCGTCCGCGTCCCCGGCGTCGGCTTCGTCTACTCCAGCACCACCAATGGCGTGCCCCCCATGTTCGCCCACTTCGTCACCAACTTCCCGGCCTTCCACCGGGTCCTCATCTTCGTCTCGCTGCAGACGCTCGCCGTGCCCAAGGTCTCGCCGGAGGAGAGGTTCTTGGTCGGGCGGATCGGCTCGCCGGCGAACCGCCTGTTCCGGTGCATCGTCCGGTATGGGTACAAGGAGGGCAGGTGGGACCACTTCAACTTCGAGAACCAGCTGCTGATGAAGGTCGTCGAGTTCCTCCGCCACCAGGACGGCGGCGGCGGCGATCGGCTCTCCGCCGCCGCCTCCGGCGAGGACGAGGCCATGTCGGTCATCCCCGCCACGTCGTCCTCCGGCGGCAGCAATCAGCACGCCTTTGACGCCGGCACGACGACGAGCTCGTGCGAGATCGACGCCACCGGCGGCAGGAGGAAGGTACGGTTCGACGACGACGGCGGCGGCGAGGAGGAGGAGGAAGCGGCGGAGGTGAAGGAGCTGATGGAGGAGAAGGAGGCCGGCGTGTCGTACATGATCGGGCACACGTGCGTGTTCGCGCACGAGTCGTCGTCGGCGGTGAAGAAGTTCGCCGTCAACGTGGTGTACGGCTTCCTCCGGCGAAACTCGCGGCGGCCGGCGGTGGTGCTCGGCATCCCGCACACCTCCCTCATCGAGGTCGGCATGGCGTACAGGGTATAGTAGTGTAGTATATATACTCCATATATGCGTACAATTATACGTACATACATACATACATCGCTGAAGAGAGTGTACGTAGTAGTTCATAGCCTCACTTAGTGTTGATAACCAAAACTGGCAGGGGGTTAGAATTAGAAGATGAGAAACGGTTTATATTTGAGACCAATATAACCGAGTCATTCTAATAGTCAACCCACAATCAAATGTTGATTTGGTTTATTCGGCGGTTTGAAAGTATACACAAGTGAATTTTGACACAAACATTCGATCGACATATATCACTGAAAATATAATTAACTGTAAATACAAATATCCATATTAAATTTAGAACTTGAATCCGAGTAAACTGATTTCATCACAAAAAAAACTAAACAAACTATACTCACTTCTCTCGATCCTCTGCAATTCGAGTGCTGCCAACCTGGGCCGTGATTTGCAGATGGGTTGCCCATCAGCCATCCCCTAGGTAAGGGAGTCAAAATGGACTTATTCCTCCCCAGAACATGAAACAAATCTTTCTTTTCCCTCCCTGTGCGTGCAGAATCTTTGGCCCATGACGTGATGCCACTCCCGTCACCGAATTCCACGGTCAAGTCGCTGCCGTTTTTGTCACCACTCCACCCGCAAAATCGATCGATCGATCGATCGATCGCTATCCCCAACAGTCTCACACACACCATTGCTCCAGTGCAGCAGCTGCCGCTGCCACAGTAGCAGTAGCAGTAGCATGACCTTGCTCTGCTACTATACAACCATACAAGCCATGCTCTGCAATGTTCATCCATCCATCCATGCGTAGATAACATCTAGTTTCTATCTGCTCGATGGATGGACACGTGGTGATCAATATGTAGGGTTTATTTGGGGAGCTTAATATTCTGAGAAGCGGCTGGTTGGTAGCCAGTTTCTGAGAATCTGGAAAAGCTGGGTTTCCTAGCTTATGGCTTCTAGTTCATTTTCCGGATTCTACAACTACAGCTTCTCAGAGCCTGGACCAAAAGCTGAGCTGTTTGGGGGAGCTTTCGATTCTGGGAGAAGCTTCTCAGAATCTGGACCAAAAGCTGAACTGTTTTGGGAGCTTCCGATTCGAGGAGAAGCAGCTAGAAACTCCTCCAAACATACCCGTACAGTGCCATGTGGTGGCACATTGGATGCAACGTGCCATGGCGAAGCGGAGCAGGTGTGAGACTGAAACTATTGTCCGAGAGCGTTCTTGCTCGCCGGTCGGGCCTCGATTGGGCAATCGGACAGCGCGTGCTTCATCTTCAATTGTGGCCTCTCACTTGCTTCCTGCACATGGCATGGCCTAGCTGCAGTAGCAGCATGCAGCATGCAGGAGGCAGCCAGGTCGTCCTCATCAAACTGTTCATCTCCTCCTGCTTCCATGCTCCGATGCTGCTAAAATCTGCCGGTTTCTGCATTGCTTTTGCACAGGTTTTTCTTCAGTGTTGTTCATCGATCCAGCTCTGTGCCCGGCAGGCAAAATCTTGCCATAATCTCTGCACTTTTGCTGCGTTTCTATACTTGTGCAAATTTTTGTCGATCTTGGGGATTTGGAGAGGTGGCAGTGTAGCAACGTGATGACAATGCATTCATGTCGTAGAGAGGAGGAGCCTGTTGACCTGCAACATCCTGCTGAATTTTTATAACAAAACTGAGCTGTTGTCTTATTGAAAAACCGGCATGTGTTATATACTACTCGTATTTATAAACTTGTACTCGGAAGAAATTATGAGCACAGTTGCATATAAAAACTCCAGCCTCCAATTCAGTTTCCCGGTGTGATATCCTTTCACATCTGTTCAAACCAGCAAGAATTCAGAATGACCAATCCATCATTACCAAGCATTTAGCATGAGCACCGCCTGCAAGAAGAAAAAAAACTAAATAAAAAAAAGAATCAAAATTGCAGATTAGGCTGCACATGCCAGTGCAGGCTAATCCATTTACGACGATGATCTACGCCGCCTTTGCTTACTCATTTTTCCTCCTGGACATGTGATTGACACAGATTTAAGTTGATTCCTGACACAAATGATTCCAACTTCCATTTCCAAGTAGTAGTAGTAGTAGTAGTAGGAATCAAACAATGTGATAATGCAAGAGTTAGTTGCTTTTAAGCACAAGTTAAGCTGGTGCTCTAAAATCTTCCCAGGTATCATCATCGTCATCAACAACATCGTCCCCGTGAGCTCAGCCACAGTGTGGCGCAGTTGTCAGCTGTACTGGCCAAGATTTCTGCACATGGGAGCTGCTACCTCCTGTCAATTGATGATCCATGCTTTGGCCGGCCCACGGATTTCGTTTTTTTTTTTGTGGCAATTTAACATCCTCATATGCTAGATTTTTCTTAGGCCAATATGGTCTCTCTCTCTCTCTCTCTCTCTCTCTCTCTCTCTCTCTCTCTCTCTCTCTCTCTGAGCAATGAAAAAGATTTGATAGGGATATTTGATGAAAGCTTAACTGATTACTATTAAATTTATAATGATCATTGTGCGTCTTCTTTCTGCTGGAAGGTATTGAAACATTTATAGCTTTCTCTCTCTCTTTTGTTGACGAGTACGCACCAATTTCTGAGATAGTAACAGTGAAGAACAAGCAACAAAATGTGATTGTGAGCTTAACCAAGTGTGAAAAATTTTCATGTCAATCTCTCTCACTATGGTGGTTGGTGAAAGGCTGAAAGGGGGGGCAAATGCGATGATAGTCCACAGTAGCACTATCATCCCTGTCAGTTTTCACTCATTTGTCAACTTGTTTTCGCTGAATTTTGGCAGCTGGAACATTCACATTAAGACGTTGATACCTCGATCAATCAGAGCATAATCATGCCGTACAGAAGACATTCACAGATCAAATATGGGCAAGTAATCTGATCAGCTTATCATCTCGTACGGCAATGCATTCGGACAAAAACGCGAAACTCACGGAACGGATCAAACAAGGTCAGAAATTCCGGCTGCAATTCCCCTCTCTACTCCACTCTGCACCACGATCCAAGAAACTTAGTACAAGTTGGTACCAATCAGTCAATCAAAATGTGTGGTTTGATCTGAAGAAGACAAGCTACCTCTGACGACGACGATCAGCTTACCACTGTGACACATTGCCAGTGCCCTGAATTCAGAAAACACTGCAATCTAACACAGCAAAGATTGCTGTGTACTCTGAGAATGGCTGATCTTGGAAATGTGGCACATGAAAATCAACCAAATCAGCAAAAGAATCCAGGGGAGAAATGCAAATGCAAGGCATTGCTGATTAATTCCCTCAGATCTTGGATGAAGCATGGCAAAGTTCATTCAGTTTAACAGATTTTGCATTAGCAAGTTCAACCATTTTTCACATGAGATTAGCCTTGCGGCTTACATGTATCATCGACAACTCATCATATCCCTAGCAAAAACAAGAGTAAATACTGCATTACCACTAGCTAGCTACACAGCTAGAGCTTAGATCTAGATGGAAAGAAAGAAGCTCAAATGGAGAAGAACACAAAAAAAGAAGAGGAGAAAAAAAATCCCCTAATTCCCACCAAACAGCAGGCGCTAAAAAAATTTGAGCTGCAGGAGAAAATGCGGTGAAATCCCCGTCCTACCCCCACCAACCCGTTCGGAGGTGGAGTTAACCCTCCCTATGTACACACACCCACGCAGGGGTAGGTCAGTAAAATGCCAGCAGCTAAAGCAATTGGGCGCTGCGGCTGCCGCTGCGGATTTACCTTTTCACCCTGGGGCAAATGACAACTATGCCCTCGATGGGTAAAGCGTAAATACCGCGAGCGAGAAGGGCAAAACGGGGAGACGGACGGGGAAGGGGAAGAAGGGGGTCTCTAGTAGTAGACCAGGCCGCCGCCGTCTTCGTCGTCGTCGTCGCCGCCGGCGGCGGCAGCGGAGAGGCGGAGGAGGAGCTGGTGGAAGTCGGCGACGGGGCAGGGGATGCGGAGCACGCCCGGGTGGCCGTAGCCGTACTCCTGGGCGGCCCGCCGGAGCAGCGCCGCGAACGCCGGCTGGCCGAGGAGGTCCGTCCGCACGGCGTAGCGCTCCACGGGCCCGCCCTCCTCGCCGACGCACACCGGCACGTGCCCCTCCGGCACGCGCGCCCCGCACCCCAGCCGCCTCGCGCCGGCGAGGGAGGAGGAGGAGGACGCGGACAGCTTCGCCGTCCCGTCAGCCCGGAGCTGCTGGTACGCGGCGGCGACGCAGGCGTCGGCCGCGGCGACGCGGGAGAGGCGCCTGAGGAGACGCTTCATGGTGGCTGCTTCACGTCGAGGCTTGGCGATGGCGGTGGCGGAAGCGGAGGCGGCGGAGGTGGTGGGTTCTTGGAGAGGCGGAAGAGGGTACAGTTGAGAGGAGAGGACACAAGGTGTTTGTACCGGGGTGGTGGTGGCCATGGCTCCTTCTTATATAACGGATGATATGGGAGTTATGAGTTGCTCAAGTCTTTTTGTGATTTTTTTTTTCTCTTCCTTTCCTCCTCTCTCTCCCTGCGCCTTTACAAATTCTTTTGTCCAGAATGGGTTGTAGGATTATTAATTTTGTGCACCTGCTTTGGGGACAACTTCAGTTTACCCAATCATGAAATATTCTGTTCACCGTTCATGGAAAATATGTATAACCGCTAGTTACGCACGTTTGACATATTCTGTTCACCGTTCATGAGAAATATGTATATTTTATTGGATTAGTATCTCTTGAAATCAACCTTGACTTTATTCTTCACCGTTGCTCTAATATCCCTACATCAAGCAATTAAGCAATTAAATATACCTAATGGTTTTTTCAGCAAGAATTTTGTTTCAATAAAAGCCTAATCAATTAATTTTTTTAGGTGGTAGAGAATTTATTGATTTGGCTTTGTAAAAATGCACACAAACCTTGCCCATAACATTGATAGCATATTCAAGCTATCAAGACACATCCAGTCTTCAGGTCAAAATGACATATCCAATCTTCTTCCATTTGTTTTTTTTTAAGTAATGAATAGAAATCTGGCATTTATATTCACAAGTGGATATACACAGCTAAAAGATAAAAAAAATAAAAAATTGGATAGGACTAACTCGATAGTTATGTCATCATGTATCTACTAATACATCGTAATCCAGTTGACATTTGAAGTTTTAAACACATGGAGTATATGAGTTGTCTCGAGTATGTCAGATTTGATAGAATTCAAAATTGAAGGGACCAAAAACCAGCACTAATAGATGCTCATCCTATCCGTTGAAGCCTAGCAATGCATCTGTGTTTCACCAAAATAAAAAAAAAATGTCGATTGATACAAACATGGGGGACAATGGGCGTGTGAGGTTAGCAAAACATGCAGGGAAAGAACGTGGCTAGGGGGAGGAGGTACAAGTGCGCGTACCGTACGAGTACCCGGAAGGTACAAGCGGCAATAAGCCGGTGGGGTGTGGGCCCGGTCGGGCCGGTGCCTTAACTAGCACTCGGTTTTTCTCCGGCTGGACCCCGACCGACCGGTCGGTCAGGCTCCGGGTCGGACCGCTTCGCGTCATCCGTGAGTGAGAACGTGCCAGGCCGCATCCCTTCCGTAACACCGGTCGTACGGTGTGCGACGACGAGGAGGTGGGAGAATTGGTGGGGGTCACTGCTGCAGTGGGGCCCACCCTACTGACCTGGCACATGGAAGAGAGAGAGAGTGAGTGAGCACTTGACTGGACTCTCGTCGACTTCTCCTTTTGGTCGGAAATGCCCACGACCAGTGATGAGTGACCTTGTGAAAACTTTGTTGGACAGTAATAAAATAACAAAAAGATACCCTAACCGTAATTTGGATAATCTTCTTCGTTTGTTGTTCTTATTTTATTTTATTTTATTTTAGTGATTCATATATATATCTTGATTATATCTCATTACATGTATGTATATATTATCCCATCGTTTGGCCTAAAGCTAATAGATAAAAATGAGTAATTATTTATACCTATGTCTTCGTTTTTTTTGGGATTTATACCTATGTCTTTAACAATTTAAAATCCAACACTGAAAAGAAATCACGATAAAGAAAACCCTCAAAATTAACAAAACCAGAGTTAAATGTTAACACAATGGAATGTTTCCTTTTTTTAATTAACCCACATGCATATAAAAGCTAGCTGTCGATGATGATCGACTTGTTTCACCTGTGTTTGAGTGTTTCGGATGCAGTTGAGCACAGTACCAGTTATACCACCTGACTGAACGACATTTTCTGTATTGACTTTTGTGTGGAGAAATCAAGAAAATTGGGATTATACTATCGCAAAATAGTGGTTTCGCTGGAATGATATCCCTTCAAACTAATTTATTAAAATGCTATTCTAAACTAGAGGTGTTCACCGAAATGCTATTTTCGTTCTTTTGGGTGAATAGAAATGTTTTTTCTCAATTTTAACTTTTTCTCGGACTAAAATACCCCTGATACGGGCCCACCTGTCATACTCTCTCCACTCTCTCTTTCTCCTCTTCCTCTTTCTCGAGGGAGCGCCGGTGGCCGGGCACCTCCATATGCCTGCCCCTCCCGGCCGTCTCCTTCACTCCGCCGCGGCGCGCCGCCGCCACCGTAGCCGTGCATCAAGCGCCGGCAGCGACGCCACAGGTGGCGCGCACCATCCGGTAGACCTTTGTGCTGCCGGCGGTGAAGCGGTCGTCGGAGACCTCGACCTTGTCGGACTTGAAGATGCGGGAGAGGAGCACGAGCAGATCGGGTGCGTCGTCGTTGCGCTCGGCCGCGAATCGGGGCGCCGGGGTGAGGACGAGCTCGTTGTCGCCGCTGGAGGGCTTGGGGAGGCGGCCGTTGGCGCCACCGCTGCCGCCGGCGAGGGCGTTGGACGGCTGCTTGGCCTTCTTCTTGCCCTTGCGGGAGTTCGGCCTGGTCAAGACGCTATTGCTTCATTGTGCCGCCCAACGGGTTGGTCCCGTCGGCATCGGAGGCATCGGCGGCAAGCGCGGCGTCGGAGAAGCGGTCGACGGTGGCTTCGTCGTCGTCGGTTGGTCCCGCACCGCCACGCCCCGCCCCACCCTCGCCATGCCCGCCCGCCGGCCACCCTCGCGCTCCCACCGGCGCTCCCTCGAGAAAGAGGAAGAGGAGAAAGAGAGAGTGGAGAGAGTATGACACGTGGGCCCAATTTAAAATTGAGCAAAAACATTTCTATTCACCCAAAAGATCGAAAATAGTATTTTATTGAACATCTCTAATTTAGAATAGCATTTTAGTGAATCAGTTTGAAGCGATAACATTCTAGCAAAACCACTCTTTTATGATAGTATAATCCCAATTATCTCGAAACAATCATGAATGGAGGAGGCCACACCGTCGTCTGTACGTAGTGCACGCGTGAAAACTAAACACAGCCTAGCGCCAGTGTTAGCCCATCATCACACGCTTACACGCGTGGAGTGCATGCGTAGGACGTGCCCAATTAATTAATTAACCTAATTATACATAGTATCCAGTATATATAAAACAGCATATTCCCTATAGCTAGCATCTGTTCACCGTCTCACCCAAGATATATGTGCTAGCTATATAGCTTCACTAGTGCACTATACCAAACCCGGTCACACAGGACATGAAGTTTGCACGGTGAGCGATTGATATACAACCATATACTCTATCCGTTTCTAAGTATTTGATGCCGTTGACTTATTAATATTTTTCTATCATTTGATTTATTGTTAAATATACTTTCATGTGTATATATAGTTTTACATATTTCACAAAATTTCTTGAATAAAATAAACGGTCAAACATGTGATTAAAAATTCAACGGTGTCAAACATTTAGAAACGGAGAGAGTATATAATTAAGCGGCATTTGCACACACTTCACACGAAATACTAGCGTGCACAAGATATAGTCCATGATGCATATATATATATATGCTAGTATTAATAGTGCTTATAGTGTAAAATATACTCCGTAGTAGATATTTTACGGTGTTAAAACATTTTCACTGTTTTTTTAAAATATATCGACCTTACTTTTTTTAAAAAAATGGACAAATATATGACAAATATATAGAGTACGCACCTACTACTCCCTTCGTCTTATAATATAAGGGATTTTAACTTTTTACTTGCACTGTTTGACCACTCGTCTTATTAAAAAATTTGTGCAAATATAAAAATCAAAAATTGTGCTTAGAGTACTTTAGATAATAAAGCAAGTCACAAATAAATTAAATAATAATTTTAAATTATTTTTAAATAAAACGAATGATCAAACAGTGGACGGGGTACAATGTTTCAGCTCATGACCAACGAGGACTGTTGTTGGGCCTAGCTTGGCCTATGAGGTCAACTGGTCAACTCCAACATGCATGCGGCGCCACATGATGCCCGGACTGACTTTACCAGCGCAAAAGTCTTCCCGTCTATAGCTTTTGTCCGGAGGTTACAGTGTCGAGTCTTCTCCTTTGCTTAATTACGCAATGTCGATCTGCATGCATATGCATGTTGTTTAGTTTTCGAGATGATCCATCCACGCATGCATGCTGTCAACGCGCCATTTAATTTAATTGTTTCCATGAGCAAAGTGTCAAGCAAATACGTACTCTGCCACTTAATATTCTCCTTATTAGCTTACACGTTTAACTGGTTACTAGCTTTGATTTGTAATATTGCTCTTTTCTCCATCTCAAAATATATATGACTAAATAGGATATTTCATAATACCACACGAATCTAGACAGACTATCCAGATTTATGGTATTAAAAAATGTTTCGTCTGATTTTAGGTGTTTATATTTTGCGATGGAGGGAGTAAATTCGTCCTACAACTGAACAATTAATCAAGCTAGGTTTTAGCTTAGCTACTGCACAGTTTTTGCGTGGGCAACGACGATCGATGATGATGGAGTTCGATTCGAACGTACTGTTGCCGAATCAGATCGACGTAGGACGCCATATTTGTCGCCGATTGATGGCCTATCGATCGATCGGTCAGCTAGCAATCAAAGCCCCACTCCTGTCGTCGCGGCACGCCATGTGGTCATGCATCCATCCAGCATGCATGACCACTTAATTTCGTCGCCGCAATTGCATGGAAATTAGGAGGGCAGATGGCATGTACGACGTCAAGCTAAGCTAGGACTTACCCCTCTCTCTCTCTCTCTCTCTCTCTCTCTCTCTCTCTCTGCCAAACCTAATCAATTAATCCAAACCGTCAAACAAGGAATCCAAGAAGAAAACGTGCCAATGCTATGCAACGGCCGTACGATCGACCTGCCGCCGCCAAATGAGTCAAAACTAAGAGCAAGTTCAATAGGATAGCCAACTACTAACTCCAACTCATCTATAACCAATTTAATAGCTTATTCATACAATAGTTACATACTACACTATTAATACATGGTCCCACCTATCATATATATACTGTGTCTTAGAGTCCGTGTTACAGCTGGCTATAAATCTGTAGCTCGCTGCTATTCTCTCTTCTTATCTATCTCCTTAAAATATGTTTGCAGCTAACTTATAGCCTGCTATTGTATCTACTCTAAGGAAAATAAACCATCCCGTTTCGTTCTCACAAAAGTTGAGAGAGTGTGTGTGTCTCAGAGTCACACCACATGGCAATGCAAATCTTCTTCGTTAATTAGTCTCTTCGATCGACCACATGTCAATCAGCAATTAATCTCCTGTGCATACACGACACACATATGCCGATATGCGTAGTCCAATTGGCATAGCCCGAATCTAGTGATATGCCCCCAAACACAATGCCTGCCCATTCGTAGAAAAAGAGAAGGCCTCCAAAACGTGGAGAATATGATTACCATTCGCCACTCTACTTGATACTCCGATGACATTTTTTGCTGATTTGCGATTTTGCCTTTGCATTATAAATGTTCCATCGATCGAGGAAATGCCGTGTTCGCAACTCCTTTTTCCCAACCCCTCTCCCTCGTTTTCCACGTGCATGTTTTTCAAACTGCTAAACGGTGTGTTTTTTACAAAAAGTTTATATACGAAAGTTGCTTAAAAAAATCAAATTAATTCATTTTTAGTAAAAAATAGCTAACACTTAATTAATCACGCGCTAATGGACCGCTTCGTTTTCCGTGCGGGGAGATGGTTCCCAACCCTAAACTCACGAACACACCAATCATACTCTATACATCCCATAATATAGTAGCAATTAGGAATCGGATTGGATATTTTATAATACAACGAATACATAAGACATACATTTATCTGTTTATTTTGTCTAATCATTTTTAAATATCTAAAACAATTATAAGACATATATATATAAGTATATTTAATGATAAAATAAATCATGTAAAATACGGAGGTAGTAGTACATGCTTGCGCATAAACACATGCCCTTCGATATTAACGAAAGCAAAGATACAGTACTATAACCACGATGAGGGTAGTTCAGTAAAGTCACATGAAACAGTAGTAGAGATCACGATGAGCCGTGGCATACTGTGCCCATGTCCGTACAGACGCCGGTGTCGTCCGTCGCTGGGTTTTAACTGCACCAACATCTACTGACTCTCCCCTTCCCACTTTGTCCCGGGTCGACGCGGTGGGCCCCACCTCTTGCCGGCCTTTAAACAGCAAACGACTATGGCAGGTGGGTCCAGATGCCACTCCCCGACCGTCGGTCCGTGCCATCCTGTCCTCTAGTACACGCAATTTGGAGTATAATTTGATTCTGAATTTCGAAATCGGACCGAATTTGACTGACCCTCCCTCTGCAAGGTCTTGAATTTTTCAGACGCATGGCGGCACAGTTACCTACCCCTACTCCGTGGATCGGTTCGTAGGCTCGGAGAATTTTGAGGCCGTCACGGGCGCAGATAGAGAAGAAAAAATATCGTGTGGCGCCTGAATCTGATTCATTTTGAGTCCATGAATCCATGATGCATCCACGTGTTGTGCCGTTTTGGAGAGAAGTTGTCGCAGGCTGAAGCCATCCATGTGAGACGCCGGGTGCCGAAAGCGGCGCGGGTGCCGATGCGATCCAATGGGGGTGTTTGATGCGTCCAAGATTTGGTCGACAGGCACTCGGATACCAGCTAGGAGTACTGTACTGTACTGTGACTTTTGGCCAATGCAAGTGCCGTTTTTTTTTTTACAAATTGATCCTTCTCAAAAACTTATTTTGAAATTAGTCCTTGCAAAAAACTTCAACCAAAAATAGGCCGTCGCCGCTGATCTATAACATCTCAACGCCAACATCTTTAGTGTTAAGCCCTAATCCGAGGTGGCATGGATTTGCTGAGTCATCGTAGCTCAGCGCCAAATAGGTTGGCGCTGAGGTCCGGACGATTTAAATCAATGTGAAGGCAATCTTTTCCAATGAGCCACCTATAGCACAATGATAGCAAGCTGCAGCTATACCCCCATAGACCAGGGTTTGAATCCCATCTCTCCCAATTTTTTTCTCTCTTTTTATCTATATTTTTCCTTTTATGTTTGTCTCGTAATATTATCTTCAAAAGATATGCTTTATTTGCAACTCTTTTTTTTGAATTTGGAAAAAATATTAAAGTGGTATTTATATGGCAAATGGAAACTTAAACTGAAATTTCAAATCAAATTTAAAATAAAACAAATTCTAGAAATTTGAAGGAGCATATACTTCTTTCATATTGGCACTCAAAATCAAATTCAAAACAAAACAAATTTACAAACGAAACAGTCATTTTGTATAGAATAAGAGTGAATAGTTAAGAGAAAAGAAACTTATTTTATCTTACTCTCCTAATATTATATAGATTTTAATAAATAGTAATCTAAATATTATATAATTTAAGTTTTCAAATTTGCGATGTAAAACAAAAATTAAAATAAATTTATAAGTAGAACATTTTAATTTGAAAAGAATGGTTTTTATTTTCTCTCTCTTTATCTATATTTTTCCTTTTCTGTTTGTCTCGTAATATTATCTTCAAAAGATATGCTTTATTTGCAACTTTTTTTTTAATTTGGAAAAAAATATTAAAGTGGTATTTATATGGCAAATGGGAACTTAAACTGAAATTTCAAATCAAATTTAAAATAAAACAAATTCTAGAAATTTGAAGGAGCATATACTTCTTTCATATTGGCACTCAAAATCAAATTCAAAATAAAACAAATTTACAAACGAAACAGTCATGTTGTATAGAATAAGAGTGAATAGTCAAGAGAAAAGAAACTTATTTTATTTTACTCTCCTAATATTATATATATTTTAATAAATAGTAATCTAAATATTATATAATTTAAGTTTTCAAATTTGCGATGTAAATCGAAAATTAAAATAAATTTATAAGTAGAACATTTTAATTTGAAAAGAATGGTAGGAAAGTATGCTAGGAAGAAGAGAAAAGGAAAAAAAAAGAAGGGATAAGCAGGATTCAAACCTAGCACCTTAGGGCTAACAACTGAAGACTTCAACCACCAAGCTATCACAGTTTTACTGTTGCAATGTAACGCTTGCGCGTTGATTTAATGCCACCTCAGATTAGAGCTCAGCGCCAATGCTATTGGCTCTAGGTAGTTATATCTCAGTACCAAGTTTCATGGCGCTAATCCACGGGCTATTTTTGGTTGAAGTTTTTTATAGGGAATAGTTTCAAATAAGTTTTTGAAAAAGACCAATTTGTCAAAAAAAAAAAAAACGGATGCAAGTGCCCAAGTACGCCTACGAAGAACTCCTGGTACGTACACGAGGAGAAAAAAGCTAGCTCAGTATACTGTATACATATAGAGTCTCTGACTGACATGTGGTGGCCCCCTGCCAAGTCGCCGCAAGTTTGGACTACAGTAGAAAATCAACACAGCACCGTAGTAACGTACAAAGAGGATAATCCACGAAACCGTACAATAATTAATGGATAATTTAATCACACTGGAGCTAAGTCCGGAGGCGTTCCGTAGCGAAACGACAGGTGGTACGTCCAGTTGCACGGCACAGCGGATCAACTGGGAGCCAAAGTGTCTCCCTTTGGAAGAAAATCTCCATGGAATCCCCCGTGAGTGGCCGGAGCCTCCGTGCAACAGGAGCTAGCGCTACCCCGCCCCGACCACCCATCTCTTCAACGCATCCATCCACAAAATTGCTGCAAAAACAATGCGCGCGCGGCCGTGGATCACCGTCGCGCGCGACACATTGATGAGTCCGTGTAGTGTGGAGTAGTGTGCGTACAGCGCGCGTTGATTTCCCACGCGGCTCCGGTGCCATCCTGTCTGCTGCTGCACGCGCGCGCCTTGCCTGCCGTCTCCAACCCGTAGCCGCGCCGCAGCGTGACGATGCGATTTGCTCGCGGAATTGGCTGGAATTCGGCACCCGGCCGGACCGGTTCGGCCGTAGCTTCTTGTAAGTCTAGCGACGACCGATCACGTTTAACGGTGGTCGAGCTTCCTCCGGGATCGGTGTAGGTGCTGTCAGTGTCAGTTAATAGTTTTTTTCTCTTTTTTCCTGGCTGCTGTCTTCAAAGACTTTAATTCTTCTACTTACTCCGTTTTATATTATAAGACTTTTTAGTATTGTCCATATTCATATATATATATATATATATTAATAAATCTGACACATACATAAATATGGGCAAGCTTAGAAAGTGGAGGGAGTAATTTTTTTCTACTGTGTTCAATAAATGATCGCACTGTCTCGTATTGTTCGTTAAAAAAAAACCCAACCCGGCCGGGCATTGTACGTACTACGTACGCGGAGTCGACGGCGCGGTACATGCAAAGCAAGGGGGCCCAGGCCCATGGCCATGATGGAGTACCTGACCTGTCAAAAGACGCACTACTCCAGACACCTCCCTGTACGGGCGACCTGACCTGTCCAGCTTTCCCCCTGTACTCCTCCACGTGGGTCCCATGCCGTACAGTCCGGAATCACGGGCAGCAAAACTGCAAAAGAAACGCCTGCTACGTGTACGTTACAGTACGTATACGTGCCAACCACTACGCTGCTGCTTTCCCAGTTATTAATTAATTCCGTCTCCTGCTTTGCCTGCGATGATTCCGATTAATTCAGATGTTTAGTCCTTGATTAATTGAATTGAATTGATCTCTTTGTCTTCTCCTCCGTCTTTCCTGCTCCCCACTTGCCCCCTGAAAGGTACGTCACGTACGTTAAATGTACCAGTGTAAACAAACCGGATTATTCCCCAAATGTACTACTAGTAGCTAGTGTAATGCAACTGGTTAGTCCTGTCCAGATTAAGCTAATCACAAGTAGTACCACTTCAGTTTGATTATTTTCCAGATTTTTTCCCCCCTGCAAGTCGACATCACAGTTCGTAGTGGTAAGTAACAGTTTGATACTCATGGCTCTTGACTATAGCTAGCTAGGTTGCTGGGTTGCTATAGCAGCTGATGGCGATCGATTGAGATATATGATGATCACCTCTTCCTTTTCAGGTTCTAGAAAATTCGGATGATTGATGAGGAGAAGTACGGAGTGATATTAACCTAACCAAACCTTGATTAAGCCGGCCACTGTCTAGCTTCTCACGCAACACACGCGTGCATACATTTTCTTTCTTTTCCCTTTTGAATATGGACAGCAATTCAATTATTTGACCGAGAAAGCATTGCTGTCACGGTCAAGACAGTACAAATGAATGATGCTCAGTACTGTATCCTTTGCTTAAATACAGGGATAATTCTGACCGGAACAGTTAATGGATATGATTAAGCTGACACGGCCGGATCAGCGGATGATCAGTACATAACCAGCCTGATAACTACCAAAAATTAATCAAACGAATTAATCCGTGCTTTGGGGTTGATCGATAGATGGGTGGATTTGGGGTTGCTTTCAATCTGACGCCATTATATTGGTGATTAATTGCGTGGCCGATCGATCCAACGGTGCACGATTCATGCATTCGTCGGGCTGCACCGGTCAAGCATCTCTTTCGGGTCGACAAGAGGAGTTCGAGTCGGATGAACAGCGACGGATTTGGATCATTGGCACATGTGCAGGATTGAACCTGCGTTCATCACTGCAGATCGATCGATTACGTGCACCTAATAATCTTTGATCATCATCCAGCCGTCGAATGCAACGTACAATATATAATGATGATCATCCAGTGATGATCGGTCGATCTAGTGGTGCCAGAAAACTGCACATGTTGCTATAGTTGGATCGATGGAGACTTAGATCGATCGTGAGCCTTTCCCACCCAAAAACTGGCCATTGAGATGAGGGGCTCCCCCACTTATATTTTTGTCCTTTGCCCTTCTACAACCAATGTGGAATTATTCAACACGATCCATGCAGCATATATCGGCTCCTTTGATCAAAGATCGATCGTGTGTATCATGTGCATGTGCTTGATTAATTTGAGCATTTGATCGGGTAAATATATCAGGCTATCTATCAGCCACACAACCTTAGTTAATTGAGCGTTATTGATACATATGTGTAATATTGTCCATCTTTTCAAGCCAGTTAGTAGGCATTGACATTGCGGTTTCTCCTCTCCTTTTGTTTTGAGTAAGACATTGCCGTTAGCATTGTCACTTGTCTGCCCAACAATCTCTAGTTAGCTGGCCGGTGTAACGACAAGGACGGTAGTAACATGTCATAGCCATCGGACCACCCTACACTTGGCTATGTTCGTTGCACCACTTTTACAACTTATGCTCTCTTTATTCTCTAATGCGCACGCTTCTTAAACTGATAAATAATATATTTTTTAAAAAATTATATAAAAGTTACTTGAGAAAAACTTATTAATATATTTTCAAGTTATTTAAGTTAGTACTTAATTAATCATGTTCTAATGAGTCCCACTATTTTTGGTGCTAAGGTGGAGAAGTTCTCAACACAAAGTAACGAACACACTAGCCCACACACACATTGCAGCCATATATATATGTCTCATTTCAGCCATATACACATATCGTTTACAAATGTACATATTTCATCTGTTTCAAAATAAACTATTTTTTTTACCCTAAAAATTTACTATGTCCGTCCCAAAGTTTTAGAATTGGACACGGTTATTAAGAAAGTAGGTAAAAGTGAGTGGTGGAGGGTTGTGGTTGGATGGGTAGTGAAGATAGGTGGGAAGAAGTGAATAGTGGAGGGTTGTGATTGGTTGAGAAGAGAATGTTGATGAAGAAGTTGTTATATTTAAAAAGAAATTCTGAGGTCTAACAGTTGTTATATTCTAGGACGGACCGTGATGGAGTATCCAACGTACGTACGTGTACGTCCATGCTGGAGGATAACGGACGCATGCACGTGGCGGTGACGACGTGGCAGAATGCCAACGCGACAGCTTTGTGGGAGTACTGGAAACAAAGAGATCATGATCAGCATCTGACAGAGCAAGCTGAGCTGGTGTACTCACTCCAGTACGGAGTACTCCCACAAAGCGCAGCACGACACATGCAGAATAATCGCAGAGGGTTAAATCAGGTCGCGTCAGATAGCTCTCTTTCCAGCTTGGAGACCACGTCGAGCTCAATCTCTCCATCCATGGCTGCAGGGAAGAAGAAGAAGAAGACCAGGAAGCAATGAAAGCATGCAGCTGCAGACAGTTGCCTCCTGCCCCAAACCGGCCGGCGATCGATGGATCGATCCAACCGCGTAACGGCGCGGAAACACATTTAATCATTCGTTAATTATTGGCTGATAGCTAGCTTGACTCGCAATCACACTGAAACTCTGAAAAAATAACGATTGGAAGTCTGAAAGCGAGATTGTCTGAACACAACGGCGTCTAGTACTAAACTCCCAGGATATAATTCAGCCTAGCTTGCACGCCAATCCAACGACGACGACGACGAAGGAAATAACCACACTATAACGCGGCTGCGAACAGTGTTGCTAAGCTGCACATGGCCCAGCTTGCTCAGCTATCTTTCTACTACTCTAACATGTTTGTCTTTAAAGAAATTAGCTACCTCTAGCTCTTTAATTATATAGTTTCTTCAGAGTTCATGGCACATATGTACAGGAGAATTATTCTTGCTATATTATTTTTTTTTGGGTGAGAAGAGGAATGGCAGGTGATGTATGGATGCAGTGCAGAGATATGATTTCTCTAGCTAGCTGGACATGTGTTGTGTTTCATAATTAGGAGTAGTGCTACCACTTTGTTAATTTGCAGTTGAGATTCTGTAGAATTTGGAATGGTTG
Source organism: Oryza meridionalis (assembly GCA_000338895.3). Taxonomy (NCBI): domain Eukaryota; kingdom Viridiplantae; phylum Streptophyta; class Magnoliopsida; order Poales; family Poaceae; genus Oryza; species Oryza meridionalis. Next base: position 28,294,667 of record CM002529.2, read on the forward strand.
TAGCCTGTGGTCGTCGCCCATGGTCAAGCTAGAAACTGAGAGGAGTGGAGTGGAGTGGATCATCAGTGGAGGTGATTAAAAAAGTGTCATTTCGTACTACCACCGTACCACATGAGAAATAGTGATGCGATAATGCTCAGGTATCTCAAGTTGAATGCAATATGCTCTCTCCGTTCCATTTTAAGTATAGTTGGGGGTTTCTATAAAAGTTTGACTGTCTATCTTATTTAAAAAAATTATAAAAAATTAAAAATATAAGTCATGCATAAAGTACTATTCATCTTTTATTATCTAATAATAATAATAAAAAAAATTAAATAAGACAGATGATCAAATGTTGAATATAGAAACTCACAACTACAATTAAAACGAAACAATGGGAGTATAAATTAATAGTAAGTGCCATTCCTAGCATTAAAAAAGCAATATAATTAATAATTACATTTAAGTTGCATACAACGCGTATTTGGTTCATACTGGTTCGTCACTAGCTGTCAGCTGACTCGATAGTCCAAGCAAGGCCGTTGGTTGTTGGAGAATCTGTGATTTTTCTTCTCAGGGGAATAATTTTCAGAGGCTGCTGATGGATGTAGTACTGTATTCCTTTTTTTTATAGTATTGTCTACCTGTAACTATTTACAGGTCCGGCTTCACAAATCCATGGAGAAAACCAGGCCCAAGTAAGAAGTAACCAAGACATCTAACGGGCAAAGTTGGGCCTGCTTTATTTGGGCCTAACTAGTTCGTCCGGTTCTCTTTTGTTGTTTATCAATCAATTATATCCAGGTAATAGTAGAACAACACAAAGAAATTAGGCATCCAATGCAAGTACGAAGACTGGAAGCAGAAGAACCTACCATATATTGCATAACTTTAAAAACCAGTTATTATAAGCTAATAATCTTAAAAAAAATGCTTACCGCTTCAAGAGAGTCGTGCAACTTTATTGAGGATGATTATTCAAGAAGTCGATACACACCTATAAAAGTGCACTTACATTAACCATATATCTAGCTCATTATATACCTTTTTCTACTCCAACATGAAGTACTGGATGTAGAAGAAGATCCCTTTTTCTACTAATGTTCATCCCAAATTCCTCTTCCATGTCCAACCCATCTGGTGTTACACTAGGAGGAAGATGCCAATCAAAATGATAAAGAAGAGCAGTACGGGCCAACTCGAGGGTGGCATATGCAAATGTTATGCCTGGACATATTCTCCGTCCTCCCCCAAATGGTATGAATTCATAGTTTGTGCCTCCAAAATCAACTGTGATTTCCTCAAAACGCTATGGCAAAAATACTTCCGCATCATCCCAATATCTGTGGTCTCTACCGATGGCCCATACATTCACCAACATGATTGACCCTTTTGGAATGTCATATCCTAATATTTTGCATGACTCTTGACACTCTTTTGGCATAAGTAGGGGTGCTACAGGATGCAGTCTTAGTGTTTCCTTGATTATATTCTTTGGGTAACTTAAATTTATTAAGTCATCTTCTGTTATCCTAGATCTTCCTTGTAAAGCAAGTCGTATCTCTGCTTGCGCCTTCTGCATCACTTGAGGATTCTTCACAAGCTCTGACATGGCCCATTCAAATGTTGTTGATGTTGTTTCGCTTCCACCTGCAAACATGTCCTGGCCAATGCATGTCATGCGTATATGTTAGCACATGTTGAAATTAAAGAGGGTACGTTAGCATATTGCAAGGTTAGATGGATTAATTTCATCCACTTTTGTGCATGGAAGACATGAAAGCACGAGACGGCCATTCATGCACAAATATATAATTCTTTTGGTATTAGAATAAGTTTGACTTTTTTAATGATCTTTGAAGTGCGACTTTGACAATAATTTTGTATTAGAATAAGTTTATTAAAAAGAATACAATGCTTATGAGATTAAAAAAGCACTTTTCAAGAGTGATATACTTATAAAACTATGTACTTTTCAAAGTATAATAGTCAAAGTTTTGACTGGTTATATCAGTCCAAGATATTAATTATCTTATGACCAGAGGGAGTAACTAGGACAACTGGGACCAGAGGTCCAAGAATTATACCCAATCGTACTACCATCAGTCGTGCTATGCACGGCTCGCCTATCGGCTCCTTTAAAATACGGAGAATTATTTATATGCCACTCGAAATTGGCTAGTTCTCTTATATGTCACTTAAAATTGGCTTCTTCCTTTTATATTACTGATTCAAATTTTCCCACTCTTTTATGCCACTCCCACCACTATACTGTTTGTTGACCGTTAGTCAAATGTTAGTTTTTCCGTAAATGACCAATATGCTCTCTCAACTAAATAATGTGTAAACTTCAAAAATTCATAACTAATTTATTTTAAATCCTTTTTGAGTGAATAAAATTTTGTCAGAATTAGTGAAAAATGCTATTTATATTAAAAATATTGTTGGAAAGCTGCATGTTTCATGTTTTTATTGAAAATATAAAAATTGATTTTTTGTGCCACCACCATCACAAATGAATTTTCAATAAAAGCATGAAACATGCAGCTTTCCAACAATATTTTTAATATAAAGAGCATTTTTCACTGATTCCGACAAAACTTTGTTCACTGAAAAAGGATTTAAAATAAAGTAGTTATGAATTTTTGAAGTTTACACATTTTTTAGTTGAGAGGGCATATTGGTCATTTATGGAAAAATAACATTTGACAAACGGTCAACAAACGGTATAGTGATGGGAGTGGCATAAAAGGGTGGGAAAACTTGAACCAGTGGTATAAAAGGGAGAAGCTAATTTTGAGTGGCATATAAGGGAACTGGCCAATTTCGACTGGCATATAAGGAATTCCCCCTTTAAAATACCACATGATATGCAAATTAGCAAAGAATATTATTACCCTCCTATTGATTGTTTAGCATGTTATGATTTCAAAACATCAAGATTTATAGATTTGTGTCAACAATTGAATTACAAAAATGCTATTTACCAGGATCCTCTCCCACATGCGTATATATCCTCTATTCCCCTCAGCATCTCGAGTGATGCAAGTGCGGTCGCCTCCATCCTCCCATAGTGCCACATTGCTGCCGTAACTCCTCCCTCCCCTGGTTATTGGAGCCCTCTGATATCTCATCTTTGTCCACCGTCGTAATCAACCTTCTTCCCTTGCCCTGACTCCTATTGCCCTCACACCCTCCACCCAACTTACTCCTTTCCGCCTACATCCTTTTAAATCCGGTGTACTCGACAATAAGACGGTGGGAGAATGGTGGCGGACCAGGCGAATCTACTCGAAGAGGAACATTTCAGGTTGAGCCCTTGATGGAACACTGGTTGGGAAGCGCTTAGGAGCCATCGGGTCGGCTCAGTGGCGGAATTCGTGGAGATTGGGGGGAGCAAGCGCCATACATGAGGTTTCATGGCAGTGGAGGAGTTCATCGACAGATTGGAGGAGCTCATCCAAGGCTATCAGCTCGGTGGCAAAGGTCCTTGTCTCATTATAGGCGAGGTGCAGGGGATCGACGGCAATGGTGACTGCAAGCAACGTGAAGGGGCTCGGCGAAGGTGGCGACAAAACTAGTTCAGATGGTATCTGAGTTACCACATACCTGTTGGTACTAGGTGAGGCCTATGTGGTACCGTACTAGATACTTATGGATATTAGGTGATACCGATGAGGTACCAAATTTGATACCTATGAGTATCAACTGATACTAGGGAGGTACTAAGATATGATATTTACTTGATGGTATACTATTTGGATAAGATCCCATACCCCAATTAAATGACAAGTATCTTTAGAGTATAAAATTGTACTGAGAGATTAATATTGCAAATGGTTTTCACATAATATTTTATATTTGCTTCACATATACTTTGTTCATCCAAAAATATAAGGGATATTGGATTGATGAAATATTATATGTGTTCCATTCATCCAATGGAGGGAATAGCTAGTAAGAATATATTTTTGTAAAAAATCCCTGTGACTCTTTAAAACAAAATTAAATTAAAGTCTTAGATAAAAAAAGAACTGAGAGAGATACCTACAAGAATGACGGCTTTGACTGTTGACATGGAGAGAGCGCCACCACCTTCCTTCTGGATTCTCATGAGAGTATTCAGCAAGCAGTACTCATTGTCGTCATGCGCGTCGTCGTCGTGGTCGCCGCCAGCCGCAGTCCTCGCCGCCGCCTCCCGGTGTTGCTCGATGGCGCGGTCCACCAGCCCGAACAGCTTGGCGTTCAACGCCCTCACGTCGCGCACCGCCGTGCTCCCGACGGCACGGAGGAGCCTCGACGACGGGAACAGGTCGGCGGTGCCGAACCTGCTCGCCTTCCTCTGCGCCTCGCTCAGCGTCTCCAGGAACTCCTCCCGCCACCGGAAGCCGCACTCCCCCATGATGGCGCGCAGCGTCAGGTCGATAAGCGCCCCGACGATCTGCTAGCTCACGTTCACCGGCGGCGGCGATGGCGCCGACGAGGCGGGCGACCTGCTCCTCCCGGATGGGGCGGAATGAGCGCACCCGCCTCGCGTTGAGGAGCTCGAGGCTGCAGATCCCGCGGAAGCGGCGCCACCGCTCGCCGTACGGCGAGAAGAGTATCCCCACCGTGTCGCCGATGGAGCCCCTCACCGTGACGCTCATGGCGCGGGTGGAGAACGCGGCGTCGTGCGTCCTCAGGACCTCCCGGGCGTCGTCCCGCGACGAGGCCACCACGACGGGGAGCTCGCCGAGGCGGAGGTACATGACGTCGCTGTCGCCGCACCGCCGCGCGAGGTCGGCCAGCACGCGGTGCACCACCTTCGGGTTCATCGCGAGGTGGTGCAGGCTGCCGATGACGGGGAGCCGCCATGGCCCCGGTGGCAACCTCATGCTGGCGGCGGTGGCGGCGTTCTTGCGACGACGACGTAGCTTCCGCTGTACGTAGATCATCACGGGGACGATGAGCAGCAGCAGTAGCGGCGAGTTTAAGCTCCATGGGTGATGAAGCAATTTACCCATCTCCATATCCATGGCGTTTGACTGTTAGGAATAGTCCCACATTGCTAATTTAGGGGGAGTTGAACCAACTTAAAAGTGGGGCTAGTCCCTCACCTCTTGAGCTAGCTTTTGGGGTGTAGCAAGACTTTCTCCCGGTTGGGCCAACGTCTCCCGGTTTTGGGAAACAAGTGGTATAAGAGCCAAACCCACAATCTCTAGTGCTTGTGCACACTCAGGGTGGTGTAAGCCCAAAACCCAGTGGACCGCAGGTGTGACTCACAAGTGGTATCAGAGCCAAACCCACAATCTCTAGTGCTTGTGCACACTCAGGGTGGTGTAAGCCCGGTTAGGCCAACGTGGGGAGTTGAACCAACTTAAAAGTGGGGATAGTGTAGCAAGGCTTTCTCCCGGTTAGGCCAACGTGGGGAGTTGAACCAACTTAAAAGTGGGGACAATCTCTAGCCAACAAGTGGTATCAGAGCCAAACCCACAATCTCTAGTGCTTATGCACACTAGTGCTTATGCACACTCAGGGTGGTGTAAGCCCGGTTAGGCCAACGTGGAGAGTTGAACCAACTTAAAAGTGGGGGACAATCTCTAGCCAACAAGTGGTATCAGAGCCAAACCTACAATCTCTAGTGCTTATGCACACTCAGGGTGGTGTAAGCCCGGTTAGGCCAACGTGGGGAGTTGAACCAACTTAAAAGTGGGGATAGTGTAGCAAGGCTTTCTCCCGGTTAGGCCAACGTGGGGAGTTGAACCAACTTAAAAGTGGGGATAGTCCGGTCAAGGCTAAGGGGCGCCAATGTATGTGTGAATGTGAATGTATGTGTGACGGGGGTTAAAAGTGGGGATAGTCCGGTCAGGGCTAAGGGGCGCCAATGTGTGACGGGGGAGATTGGTTAGGCCAATGTGGGGAGTTGAACCAACTTAAACCGCAGGTGTGACTCCCGTATGTGCCGAGTTCCCTCACCTCTTGAGCTAGCTTTTGGGGTGTAGCAAGGCTTTCTCCCGGTTAGGCCAACGTGGGGAGTTGAACCAACTTAAAAGTGGGGATAGTGTAGCAAGGCTCCCGTATGTGCCAAGTTCCCTCACCTCTTGAGCTAGCTTTTGGGGTGTAGCAAGGCTTTCTCCCGGTTAGGCCAACGTGGGGAGTTGAACCAACTTAAAAGTGGGGATAGTGTAGCAAGGCTTTCTCCCGGTTAGGCCAACGTGGGGAATTGAACCAACTTAAAAGTGGGGATAGTCCGGTCAGGGCTGAGGGGCGCCAATGTATGACGGGGGTTAAAAGTGGGGATAGTCCGGTCAGGTCTAAGGGGCGCCAATGTATGTGTGAATGTATGTGTGATGGGGGTTAAAAGTGGGGATAGTCCGGTCAGGGCTAAGGGGCGCCAATGTGTGACGGGGGAGATTGGTTAGGCCAACGTGGGGAGTTGAACCAACTTAACGTGGGGAGTTGAACCAACTTAAAAGTGGGGATAGTCCGGTCAGGGCTAAGGAGATTGGTTAGGTCAACGTGGGGAGTTGAACCAACTTAACGTGGGGAGTTGAACCAACTTAAAAGTGGGGAGTTGAACCAACTTAAAAGTGGGGATAGTCCGGTCAGGGCTAAGGGGACGGGGGTTAAAAGTGGGGATAGTCCGGTCAGGGCTAAGGGGCACCAATGGGGTTAAAAGTGGGGATAGCAAGGCTTTCTCCCGGTTAGGACAACGTGGGGAGTTGAACCAACTTAAAAGTGGGGATAGTGTAGCAAGGCTTTCTCCCGGTTAGGCCAACGTGGGGAGTTGAACCCACTTTCCAATGTGGGAAGTTGAACCAACTTAAAAGTGGGGATAGTCCGATCAGGGCTAAGGGGCGCCAATGTGTGACGGGGGTTAAAAGTGGGGATAGTCCGGTCAGGGCTAAGGGGCGCCAATGTATGTGTGACGGGGGTTAAAAGTGGGGATAGTCCGGTCAGGGCTAAGGGGCGCCAATGTGTGACGGGGGAGATTGGTTAGGCCAACATGGGGAGTTGAACCAACTTAACGTGGAGAGTTGAACCAACTTAAAAGTGGGGATAGTCCGGTCAGGGCTAAGGAGATTGGTTAGGCCAACGTGGGGAGTTGAACTAACTTAACGTGGGAGTTGAACCAACTTAAAAGTGGGGATAGTCCGGTCAGGGCTAAGGGGACGGGGGTTAAAAGTGGGGATAGTCCGGTCAGGGCTAAAGGGCGCCAATGGGGTTAAAAGTGGGGATAGTCCGGTCAGGGCTAAGGGGCGCCAATGTATGTGTGACGGGGGTTAAAAGTGGGGATAGTCCGGTCAGGGCTAAGGGGCGCCAATGTGTGACGGGGGAGATTGGTTAGGCCAACGTGGGGAGTTGAACCAACTTAAAAGTGGGGATAGTCTGGTCAGGGCTAAGGGGCGCCAATGTGTGACGGGGGTTAAAAGTGGGGATAGTCCGGTCAGGGCTAAGGGGCACCAATGTGTGATGGGGGAGATTGTTGAGAATAGTCCCACATTGCTAATCTAGGGGGAGTTGAACCAACTTAAAAGTGGGGATAGAGATTGTTGGGAATAGTCCCACATTGCTAATCTAGGGGGAGTTGAACCAACTTAAAAGTGGGGATAGTCCCTCACCTCTTGAGCTAGCTTTTGGGGTGTAGCAAGACTTTCTCCCGATTAGGCCAACGTCTCCCAGGGATAGTCCCTCACCTCTTGAGCTAGCTTTTGGGGGTGTAGCAAGGCTTTCTCCCGGTTAGGCCAACGTCTCCTGGTTTTGGGCCAACATTGACAAACCTAAACTGATCAGGCTACTACGAATTTAGGTATAGCAAGGCTTTCTCCCGGTTAGGCCAACGCCTCCCGGTTTTGGGCCAACATTGACAAACCTAAACTGATCAGGCTACTACGAATTTAGGTTACTGATCAGGCTACTACGAATTTAGGTTTAATTAGTATGTATATGTAGAGCTCTTGATGAGTTAGTGCTATGTGATTTTATGCATGCATGGTTAACTTTTCAGGCTGGGGTATAAACGTATTTATAGGGGATAAAGCTAGGGGGCGGATCTAGCGTGGGTGCTAGGGGGACTCAAGTCCCCCCTACCCCACTGGATCACCATTGATAGAAGTGGAGATGAAAGGGGAAAAATAGGAAGAAAATAAAATGTAGGAGGGACTGAAGAAGGAAGAAGGAGATAGTCCCCCCTTAAATCTTGTTCTAGATCCGCCCCTAGGCTGTGTTGTACTCGACATCTTCCCAAATTGTCGAGTACAACAACTCATCTATTATTTGTCTCTTATCTATTATTTGTACTCGATGAGATCAGAAAATAAGACATCTCTTATAAGCAACAACTCATCTATTATTTGTCAAGACTTCGCCAGCTCAAAACAGTTTAATGCCAACCCAACCAACTCATGATTGTCACACCCTGAAGTTCTTTCCCAAGCCTAAATCGAAATTTTAAATGGTCTCAAGAAAATACCCGTGTAAAGCAGGAGAAAACCTTAATAAAACAATGCAAATAATAATCGAATCTGGCATGTGGAATTTTTCTTGAGTTCTACATGTCGAAATTCACTAACAGGATTTTTAGTGGAATTTTCAGAGCCCTAGAAATAATTTTAACCAATTAAAATTGAGCATGCAATATTTTAATTCCAGGGAAAATCCTTTTTCTTTTTCTTTTTCTTTTTCCTCTCTTTTTCCTCCTTTTTGTCAAATGGGCCGTCGGCCCATTCCTCCTTTCCTTCCCCCCCTCCTCTCTGCTGGGCCGGCGACAGGCCGAGGCCCAGCCCGGCAGCCAGGCCGCCCCGCTGCCTCCCCTCTCGGGGTCGCCGACAGGTGGGGCCCACCTGTCGGGTCCTCCCCCAACCTCCCGCCGCCCGCACCGGCCACCTCCCGAAACCGCCGCCGCCGCGCCCACCTCCTCCGCGTCTCCCGGGCCGCGCCGCCCGCGTCGCGTCGCGCCCGCATCTCCCGCGCCCACCTTCCCCCTCTCTCCCGCTCGCCCGCGCCCCGAGATGGCCGGGATTCGATTTTCGAATCCCGCCTCTCTCTTCCCCCCCCCACTCCCCACGTCGGCCGGCGATTCCCGCCGCTCCCGGCCACGTCCGGTCCCCTCTTCCCCTATTTAAGCATCACCGGCGCCCCCTCTCCCTTTTTCCCCATTTCGCCGACCTCTCTCGTGCCCCCCATCGTCCCCGCGCCGTGCAACCACCCGTCGCCGCCATTTCCGCTACTCCGGCCGCCGCTAGCCGCCGCTAGGCTCGTCGCCGTCTTGCGCCGTCGCCGCCGTTAGATTCGCGCGGCCGAGGTCCACCTCGTCCACCCCTCCTCCGTCGGGTTCCGTCGCCGTGCCCCCTCCGCACCGTGCGTCGGTGAGCATCGCCATGGCCGCCGCCTTCGGCCGGCGCCCTCGCCCTCTCGCACTCTTCTCCCTCTCTCTAACCCCTCTCCTTTTGTTCGTTAGGAGGCTCCGGAGCTCGTCCCGCCGTCGCCTTCGTCCTCCGTCGCTCGCCGCCGCCGATCGCCGTCGGTGAGGCCTCCCCCTCCCCTTTCTCCCTCTCTCTCCCGCGCCGTTAGCCGCCGCTTAGCCACCGCCAGCCGCCGCTAGCGCCGCTCGCGTCGCCGCCGGCCGGTCGCCGCCGTCGGCCTGTGCGCCGTCCGCCGCCGCCGCGCGCGCCGTCGCTTGCCGCCGCCATGGTCGGGTGCGCCGCCGCCGCGCCCCTCGGCCGCTCGGCCGGCTTTGTGCCGGGTCGAGCCGAGCTCGGCCACCTCCGCGCCGTCCGATCGGCCCGAGGGCAATCCGGGCCGTCGGTCCCGTGGACCGGCGGTGGACCACCCGCGTGGTCCCGGTCCACGGTGGACCGCCCCCCCCTTTGAGTCGCTGCCGAGTGGGGCCCGCGTGCCGGCGCCCTTCTCTCTCTCCCGAGCCGCTGACCGGTGGGCCCCGCTTGCCGGCGCCGCACCCCCCCTTGATGACGTCAGCCCTGGTTAATATTGCGCAATAAAATTATTTAAGGATTTTTGTTATAGTAATAAACACAGTGAATCTTCTAAAATTCATAACTAATTCATCCGAGCTCCGTTTAATCCCATTCAAGTCTCAGTAAATCAAGAAAAATGTGTAGAATCCATTAAAAATGGTTTTGTTCCCTGTTTCAGTAGTCTTATAGCCTGTTTGCAATGTTTGCTTTGTATGCCGTTAGATTCCGATCCCTCCGACGCTTCGGTGTACTTCGAGATAGTCGCCGAGGTTCCTCCAGCAGCAGAGCAAGGCAAGTCATGCTTGTCATTTGAACATGTTGATCCTATATTGCAAATGCTCTATTATTTCCTTTCAAATATTGCATTGTTTTATAATATTACTATGGGGTGGTTACCTATTGTTACAGCCATGCTTTTTGGATACCATGCTCCTTTGTTAGCTTGGGTTATAACATGATTAGAGTTTGGACTAGGAATTGCTTAGCCATGCTTAGTTCAACTAGCACATAATGGGCAATCTCATTTAAAACCTAGACTATAGGTTTATGTGATAATGTTGGTTTAATACCACCGCTCTGGTGTTGGTTAAATAAAATGAACCACATGGTGGGCTGTGGGTGCATGGTTTTGCTGGTCGCACCCATGGCAGTTAAGGATCGGTTCGCGGGATGCCCTGGAAGAATTTATCGTACTTACCACAAGCCAGCGTGGGCAACGGCTGGGCTTGTAGTGTAGCTTTCCTCTAGTCGACGCATCCAGGCAAGGGTGGGCGTGATGGAGCGGGGCGGGTCCTGCGACGGCCTCTGTCGCTTCCGGATTCACCTAGGCACGAGAGGGGACTGCCCGTTGCCCGCTGGGGACGGGGGTGAAACCTGAGGTGTGGTGTGCTTGGCTAGAGGGGGTTATGCGAAGGGTCCTGTCACGGCCTCTTTCCGGTATGTCGTGGTGGCATGTCGGCGCACGGAAACGTGTCGTGGGGCTGTGTCTTGTGGGTACAGTTGTACACCTCTGATCAGAGTAAAACTATTCGAATAGCCGTGCCCGCGGTTATGGGCGGTCAACCAGATTCACCGTGATTAGTTTCACTTCGGTGTAATCCTTTAATTTGGATAGTTTAGGTGGATGGTTGGGCCTGTTGCAACGTGGTGTAGCGTTGGACAGTGGATGATTAATACTGCTTAATTATTACAACTGTTTAAATCTTTCAATCTCTGTTTATAAATGCTCGCTTTATGCAAATGAACCACTTTAGCTCTTCTTTGATGATTCCCTGCATCATACCTCTATTCCGGTATGACTTGCTGAGTACAGTGGGTAGTACTCAGTCTTGCTCTACTTTTCCCAACCTCAGAGTTCGAGTTCGGGTCAGATGAAGGTTTCTCTGAGGAGTAGGCTTCGTCCGTGCCGTCGAGGATGCCTGTGAAGTGGTGTTCCCGCTGCAGTTTAGTCAAGGCTTAGCTCCAGTTTCTTTTGTTTTCCGCTGCATTTATGTAAGACTTTATGATGTTTGTAAGACGTGGATCTGTATGTCAACATTGTCGTTTGTGTACCCCGGCTGGTCCTGGACGGGGTTTTTAATGCACATTCTGCTTGGAATTCTATTCGGGAATTTCTGGGCGTGACAAGTTGGTATCAGAGCCGACCTTGACCGTAGGACAAGCCAAATGGAAACCTAAGAGCCCTCTGAATCCTTTTCATTGCATATGTTCTTTGCAATTGGATTTGTTCCGGGAAAATTGGGATCTGTTTTTGTGGTTCAAGGGAAAAATCTTGTTCGTTCATTTAAGTGAGATTTATCAAAACAAGTCGGTCTAGGGTTTTAGTAAAATTATTTGAGATTTATTCGTCAGTCAGTCGGGTTTTGGTGGGTGAAATGCATTAGGTCCTAGATCAGGAATATGGGTTGCAAGGTATTTCTGCTCTTATTGTTATTATTAGTATGTATCTATTTTCCTCATTATTTTATCGCTAGGTGAGTCCGTCTTATTTATTCGCTCTCATGCAAAATGATCTATGCATGAAAATTTCGCTTTTATTCGTTCCCCTTATTTGAGTCTTTTATTGCTTTATTTAAATTTGGATTTGAGCATGCATTGATCCTACTCCTTTGTCTTCTCTAGATGGCCGGTCACCCACCCAACCACCGCGGAGAAGGCATGGATGATTTCGTGGCAGAATTGGCTCGCATGACACTGGTGGTGGGCTACCCCAACGCGCCGGAGTACACGACGATTCCGCCGCTCAGTGGCGAGCTCCCTCACCGTGTCCGCCTGGAGGTTCATGGTTATTTGGGCACCTGCCTCGCTAACATGGCGGTCGAGGCATCTGGAGGCACAGCAGATCACGCCTGTCAGGAGGCAGCCTACTTGATGATGGCCAGACTACGGGAGCGCCACAACTACATCTTCCACGACACGGCGTACCGCTACCACCCCCGTCGAGCCAACGGTGATGGCGTCAGCTCCTTCCGTCCGACAGCTGGCGAGAACGACACCACCTTTGGTCACATGTGTGCTGTGATGAGGGGATTGGACAGGATGCACTCGGACCTGCACAAGGCGACCAAGGCCTTGAACGATGGGAAGCTCATGAAGATCGTCGCTCTGAAGGACGAGATAGCGTGCCTGAAGAGGGAGAACGCTCAGCTAAAGGGTCTTCCAGCGCCAGGAGGAGTCCGGATCCGCACTACGCCCCGCAAGACGACGACGGCACCCGTGCGCATCCAGCTTGCGCCCAGGAACCCACCTCCAGCAGCAGCTCCCGCAGCACCTCCAGTTCCGCCCGCAGTTCCTCCAGCTCCAGCTCCAGCTCCAGCTCCCGCGTCCGCTCTCTCCTTCGCTCCAGCGTCAGCCGCCAGGGGGCCAGCCAGTGGCAATGGGGGTTGGTTGTCTGCAACTCCCAGTGGCAGTCGCAACCACGGTAGCAGCAGTTCCAGTAGCGCAGAGCCGGGCAGTGGCGAGGAGTATCTAGCGGATTCCAGGAGCCGCTCAGAGGGACCTGGTGATGAGCAGGAAGATGCCTTCGACTCCACCGACCGCAGGAGCCGCTCCGAGCATTAGGCTCGCTTTCCATTAGCTTACCGACTGTCTAGCTTCTGCTTGTTAGTTTGTGTGTTTAGGTTGCTTGTTTGGGGTCAGTCGACGGTCGATATCATGTGCCTATGATATGGCTGTCTTAGTAAGGATTTTTGCTTGCTCTTTAAAGTGTTTTAATTCAGATCAGAACAATTGCAGTTTTAATTTCTTTGTAATAAAGCTTAGTTCCTGAGCATCTGTTTTTCTTCTTTTCCCCGTCTGCTCTTCCCTCCAGATGGTCTACACCAGGACTGGCAACCGCACGACAGGCGAGGGCAGCAACGGCGAAGAACGCGTTGATGGTGTGCACCCCAACAGCGATTCTGGCAATGGTCCGCCACCACTTCCCAAGAATCCGACCCTTGCCCAAGTTATGGCACATCAGACTCAGATGATGGCAGCCATGATGCAGCAGATGCAGCAACAGCACCAGCAGATGCACCAGAGGATGATGCAGTACGCCGAACAGCAGCACCAGCAGTTTGGTCCCCCTCCCCCCCAGTCCAAGCTGCCTGAGTTCCTACGTGTCAGGCCACCCACCTTCTCCAGCACCACCAACCCTATGGAGGCAAATGACTGGCTCCATGCAATAGAGAAGAAGCTGAACCTCCTGCAGTGCAATGATCAGGAGAAGGTAGCTTTTGCCACACACCAGCTTCAGGGTCCTGCGTCAGCTTGGTGGGACAATCACATGGCCACCCGCCCACCGGGTACTGAAGTCACGTGGGCAGAGTTCTGCCGTAGCTTCAGGAAGGCACAGGTGCCAGATGGGGTCGTGGCACAAAAGAAGAGGGAATTTCGGGCGCTCCATCAGGGCAACAGGACTGTGACAGAGTACCTCCATGAGTTCAATCGCCTCGCGCGATATGCACCAGAGGATGTCCGCACCGACGCCGAGAAGCAGGAGAAGTTCATGGCAGGTCTGGATGACGAGTTGACCAACCAACTGATATCTGGGGACTACGCCGACTTTGAGAGGCTGGTTGACAAGGCAATCCGTCAGGAGGACCAACGCAACAAGATGGACAGGAAGAGGAAGGCCGCTCAATTCAGGGCACATCAGGGAAATCACCAGAGGCCGCGCTTCACTCCCGGACAGCAGGGTGGACCTACCACCATGATCGTCCACCAGCACCGCCCGTTCAACCCTAGCAACTTCCACCAGGGCACCAGTGGCAGTCAGAACCACCATGGAGGTCAGCCCAACCGCGGTGCAGCTCCACGCCCACCAGTGGCACCGGCACAGTCAGGCCAGCCCGCGCAAGCCAAGAAGGAGACGGGAGCAAAACCAGGGTCCTGCTTCAACTGTGGCGAGCTTGGTCACTTCGCCGACAAATGCCCGAAGCCCAGGCGTGCCGGGCCAAGGTTTATCCAGGCTCGTGTCAACCACGCATCTGCGGAGGAGGCACAAGCAGCACCAGAGGTCGTACTGGGTACGTTTCCTGTTAACTCAATCCCTGCAACAGTACTTTTTGACTCTGGTGCAACGCATTCTTTCATCTCAAAGAAATTTGTCGGGATGCATGGGTTAATAAGAGAGGAACTTAGCACACCGATGCGGGTTCATACCCCAGGGAATAGCTCCACTTCGGTTCAATTCAGCCCTTCTATAACAATAGAAATTCAAAGGTCACCATTTTTAGCCAACCTCATCCTTCTCGAATCCAAAGACCTAGATGTCATTCTTGGGATGGATTGGCTGACCAAGTTTAAGGGAGTCATCGATTGTGCGAATCGCACAGTCACCCTGACCAACGAGAAGGGAGAAACCGTAGTGTACAAATCTCTAGTCTCGCCAAAGAAAGGGGTCTCGTTGAATCAGATTGAGACGGAAATCCCAGTGGACACCGTAGAGAAGAACTTGAGAAAATTGGATGATATACCCATAGTCTGCGAGTATCCAGAAGTGTTCCCCGAAGACCTCACTACCATGCCCCCCAAGAGAGAGATTGAATTCCGGATTGACTTGGCACCGGGAACTGCTCCAATCTATAAGAGACCGTACAGAATGGCGGCCAACGAATTAGCGGAGGTCAAGAAGCAAGTTGATGAGCAGCTGCAGAAAGGGTACATACGACCAAGCACTTCACCTTGGGGCGCTCCGGTCATTTTTGTGGAGAAAAAGGATAAGACGAAGAGGATGTGCGTCGATTATCGCGCACTTAACGAGGTCACAATCAAGAATAAATATCCTTTACCGCGAATCGACGATTTATTTGATCAACTGAAAGGAGCTAAAGTGTTTTCTAAGATAGACCTGCGATCAGGCTACCACCAGTTGAGAATCCGGGAAGAGGATATTCCGAAGACGGCCTTCACCACTCGGTACGGACTATATGAGTGCACGGTTATGTCTTTCGGACTTACCAACGCACCCGCATTCTTCATGAATCTGATGAACAAAGTGTTCATGGAATTTCTGGACAAGTTTGTTGTGGTGTTCATCGACGACATTCTTATCTATTCAAAGTCCGAAGAAGAACATGAACAACATCTCCGTCTGGTACTCGAGAAGTTGAAGGAGCACCAGCTATACGCCAAGTTCAGCAAGTGTGACTTCTGGTTGACGGAAGTCAAATTTCTGGGCCATGTCATTACAGCTCAGGGTGTGGCAGTTGATCCATCGAACGTGGAGTCAGTTACCAAATGGACCCCACCTAAAACCGTGTCGCAGATTCGGAGTTTTCTTGGACTTGCGGGTTATTACCGTCGATTCATCGAAAATTTCTCCAGGATCGCCCGACCCATGACTCAGTTGCTTAAGAAGGATGAGAAGTTTAAATGGACAGCTGAGTGCGACAAGAGTTTCGAGGAACTCAAGAAGAAATTAGTGTCTGCCCCAGTCTTGATTCTGCCCGACCAGACAAAAGACTTCCAAGTTTATTGCGACGCGTCTCGCCATGGACTTGGATGTGTCCTAATGCAAGAGGGCAGGGTGGTTGCGTATGCCTCGCGGCAGTTGCGTCCACACGAAGGAAATTATCCAACTCATGACTTGGAATTGGCAGCAGTGGTTCATGCTTTGAAGATCTGGAGGCACTATCTGATTGGCAACCGCTGCGAAGTATATACGGACCATAAGAGTCTGAAATACATCTTCACCCAACCGGATCTAAACCTTCGACAACGAAGATGGTTGGAACTAATCAAAGACTATGACATGAGTATTCACTACCACCCGGGTAAAGCCAATGTGGTGGCAGACGCTTTAAGCCGGAAAAGTTACTGCACTACCCTATGCATCGAGGGCATGTGTGAGGAATTGCGGCAGGAGTTTGAACATCTCAACGTGGGAATTGTTGAACACGGGTTCGTAGCCGCTCTGGAGGCACGGCCTACGCTCGTGGATCAAGTTAGAGCCGCTCAAGTAAATGACCCGGAAATAGCAGAACTGAAAAAGAACATGAGAGTCGGAAAGGCTCGGGATTTCCTTGAGGATGAGCATGGCACAATCTGGATGGGAGAAAGATTGTGTGTACCTGACGACAAGGAATTGAAGGATCTGATACTCACCGAGGCTCATCAGACCCAGTACTCCATCCATCCAGGCAGCACCAAAATGTATCAAGACCTCAAAGAAAAGTTTTGGTGGGTCAGCATGAGGAGAGAAATAGCTGAATTCGTCGCACTCTGCGATGTTTGCCAACGAGTGAAGGCAGAGCACCAAAGACCCGCAGGTTTACTCCAACCTCTTCAAATCCCGGAATGGAAATGGGAGGAGATTGGAATGGACTTTATAACGGGACTGCCCCGGACATCATCGGGACATGATTCAATCTGGGTAGTCGTGGATCGACTCACTAAGGTTGCTCACTTCATACCAGTACATACCACGTATACGGGCAAAAGGTTGGCGGAACTCTACCTCTCGAGAATCATGTGCCTACATGGAGTACCCAAAAGGATTGTATCTGACCGAGGGGGCCAATTCACTTCAAAGTTCTGGCAGAAATTGCAAGAGGAATTGGGAACCCGGTTGAATTTCAGCACAGCCTACCATCCGCAGACCGATGGTCAAACCGAGCGAGTTAATCAAATATTGGAGGACATGCTAAGGGCTTGTGCACTTGATTTTGGTGGAGCTTGGGATAAAAGCTTGCCTTATGCGGAATTCTCTTACAACAATAGCTACCAGGCCAGTCTACAGATGGCACCATTTGAAGCTTTATACGGCCGGAAGTGCCGCACACCCCTCTTCTGGGATCAGACAGGCGAGCGCCAACTGTTCGGGACAGAGGTATTAGCGGAAGCAGAAGAGAAAGTCAGAATCATCAGGGAAAGGTTGAGGATTGCCCAGTCTCGACAGAAGAGTTACGCGGATAACCGCCGAAGGGAGCTCACTTTTGAGGTAGGGGATTACGTGTATCTTCGTGTCACTCCGCTCCGGGGAGTACACCGTTTCCAAACCAAAGGCAAGTTGGCACCACGCTTCGTGGGACCATACAAAATCTTGGAACGAAGGGGAGAAGTTGCTTATCAGCTAGAACTTCCATCCAACATGATCGGCATCCATGACGTGTTCCACGTTTCCCAGTTAAAGAAGTGCTTAAGGGTACCTGAAGAACAGGCTGATTCGGAACACATCGATCTCCAGGAGGATCTAACCTACGTGGAGAAGCCAGTTCGTATACTTGATACCAGTGAAAGAAGAACCAGAAACAAGGTCACCCGGTTTTGCCGAGTTCAGTGGAGTCATCATTCAGAAGAGGAAGCGACCTGGGAAAGGGAAGATGAGTTGAAGGCCGCCCATCCGCACCTCTTCGTCAGCTCTTCCGAATCTCGGGGTCGAGATTCCGTTTAAGGGGGGTAGGTTTGTCACACCCTGAAGTTCTTTCCCAAGCCTAAATCGAAATTTTAAATGGTCTCAAGAAAATACCCGTGTAAAGCAGGAGAAAACCTTAATAAAACAATGCAAATAATAATCGAATCTGGCATGTGGAATTTTTCTTGAGTTCTACATGTCGAAATTCACTAACAGGATTTTTAGTGGAATTTTCAGAGCCCTAGAAATAATTTTAACCAATTAAAATTGAGCATGCAATATTTTAATTCCAGGGAAAATCCTTTTTCTTTTTCTTTTTCTTTTTCCTCTCTTTTTCCTCCTTTTTGTCAAATGGGCCGTCGGCCCATTCCTCCTTTCCTTCCCCCCCCTCCTCTCTGCTGGGCCGGCGACAGGCCGAGGCCCAGCCCGGCAGCCAGGCCGCCCCGCTGCCTCCCCTCTCGGGGTCGCCGACAGGTGGGGCCCACCTGTCGGGTCCTCCCCCAACCTCCCGCCGCCCGCACCGGCCACCTCCCGAAACCGCCGCCGCCGCGCCCACCTCCTCCGCGTCTCCCGGGCCGCGCCGCCCGCGTCGCGTCGCGCCCGCATCTCCCGCGCCCACCTTCCCCCTCTCTCCCGCTCGCCCGCGCCCCGAGATGGCCGGGATTCGATTTTCGAATCCCGCCTCTCTCTTCCCCCCCCCCACTCCCCACGTCGGCCGGCGATTCCCGCCGCTCCCGGCCACGTCCGGTCCCCTCTTCCCCTATTTAAGCATCACCGGCGCCCCCTCTCCCTTTTTCCCCATTTCGCCGACCTCTCTCGTGCCCCCCATCGTCCCCGCGCCGTGCAACCACCCGTCGCCGCCATTTCCGCTACTCCGGCCGCCGCTAGCCGCCGCTAGGCTCGTCGCCGTCTTGCGCCGTCGCCGCCGTTAGATTCGCGCGGCCGAGGTCCACCTCGTCCACCCCTCCTCCGTCGGGTTCCGTCGCCGTGCCCCCTCCGCACCGTGCGTCGGTGAGCATCGCCATGGCCGCCGCCTTCGGCCGGCGCCCTCGCCCTCTCGCACTCTTCTCCCTCTCTCTAACCCCTCTCCTTTTGTTCGTTAGGAGGCTCCGGAGCTCGTCCCGCCGTCGCCTTCGTCCTCCGTCGCTCGCCGCCGCCGATCGCCGTCGGTGAGGCCTCCCCCTCCCCTTTCTCCCTCTCTCTCCCGCGCCGTTAGCCGCCGCTTAGCCACCGCCAGCCGCCGCTAGCGCCGCTCGCGTCGCCGCCGGCCGGTCGCCGCCGTCGGCCTGTGCGCCGTCCGCCGCCGCCGCGCGCGCCGTCGCTTGCCGCCGCCATGGTCGGGTGCGCCGCCGCCGCGCCCCTCGGCCGCTCGGCCGGCTTTGTGCCGGGTCGAGCCGAGCTCGGCCACCTCCGCGCCGTCCGATCGGCCCGAGGGCAATCCGGGCCGTCGGTCCCGTGGACCGGCGGTGGACCACCCGCGTGGTCCCGGTCCACGGTGGACCGCCCCCCCCTTTGAGTCGCTGCCGAGTGGGGCCCGCGTGCCGGCGCCCTTCTCTCTCTCCCGAGCCGCTGACCGGTGGGCCCCGCTTGCCGGCGCCGCACCCCCCCTTGATGACGTCAGCCCTGGTTAATATTGCGCAATAAAATTATTTAAGGATTTTTGTTATAGTAATAAACACAGTGAATCTTCTAAAATTCATAACTAATTCATCCGAGCTCCGTTTAATCCCATTCAAGTCTCAGTAAATCAAGAAAAATGTGTAGAATCCATTAAAAATGGTTTTGTTCCCTGTTTCAGTAGTCTTATAGCCTGTTTGCAATGTTTGCTTTGTATGCCGTTAGATTCCGATCCCTCCGACGCTTCGGTGTACTTCGAGATAGTCGCCGAGGTTCCTCCAGCAGCAGAGCAAGGCAAGTCATGCTTGTCATTTGAACATGTTGATCCTATATTGCAAATGCTCTATTATTTCCTTTCAAATATTGCATTGTTTTATAATATTACTATGGGGTGGTTACCTATTGTTACAGCCATGCTTTTTGGATACCATGCTCCTTTGTTAGCTTGGGTTATAACATGATTAGAGTTTGGACTAGGAATTGCTTAGCCATGCTTAGTTCAACTAGCACATAATGGGCAATCTCATTTAAAACCTAGACTATAGGTTTATGTGATAATGTTGGTTTAATACCACCGCTCTGGTGTTGGTTAAATAAAATGAACCACATGGTGGGCTGTGGGTGCATGGTTTTGCTGGTCGCACCCATGGCAGTTAAGGACCGGTTCGCGGGATGCCCTGGAAGAATTTATCGTACTTACCACAAGCCAGCGTGGGCAACGGCTGGGCTTGTAGTGTAGCTTTCCTCTAGTCGACGCATCCAGGCAAGGGTGGGCGTGATGGAGCGGGGCGGGTCCTGCGACGGCCTCTGTCGCTTCCGGATTCACCTAGGCACGAGAGGGGACTGCCCGTTGCCCGCTGGGGACGGGGGTGAAACCTGAGGTGTGGTGTGCTTGGCTAGAGGGGGTTATGCGAAGGGTCCTGTCACGGCCTCTTTCCGGTATGTCGTGGTGGCATGTCGGCGCACGGAAACGTGTCGTGGGGCTGTGTCTTGTGGGTACAGTTGTACACCTCTGATCAGAGTAAAACTATTCGAATAGCCGTGCCCGCGGTTATGGGCGGTCAACCAGATTCACCGTGATTAGTTTCACTTCGGTGTAATCCTTTAATTTGGATAGTTTAGGTGGATGGTTGGGCCTGTTGCAACGTGGTGTAGCGTTGGACAGTGGATGATTAATACTGCTTAATTATTACAACTGTTTAAATCTTTCAATCTCTGTTTATAAATGCTCGCTTTATGCAAATGAACCACTTTAGCTCTTCTTTGATGATTCCCTGCATCATACCTCTATTCCGGTATGACTTGCTGAGTA
Organism: Oryza meridionalis; assembly: GCA_000338895.3. NCBI lineage: Eukaryota > Viridiplantae > Streptophyta > Magnoliopsida > Poales > Poaceae > Oryza > Oryza meridionalis. The sequence continues at coordinate 28,315,371 of CM002529.2, forward strand.
CAGTGGGTAGTACTCAGTCTTGCTCTACTTTTCCCAACCTCAGAGTTCGAGTTCGGGTCAGATGAAGGTTTCTCTGAGGAGTAGGCTTCGTCCGTGCCGTCGAGGATGCCTGTGAAGTGGTGTTCCCGCTGCAGTTTAGTCAAGGCTTAGCTCCAGTTTCTTTTGTTTTCCGCTGCATTTATGTAAGACTTTATGATGTTTGTAAGACGTGGATCTGTATGTCAACATTGTCGTTTGTGTACCCCGGCTGGTCCTGGACGGGGTTTTTAATGCACATTCTGCTTGGAATTCTATTCGGGAATTTCTGGGCGTGACAATGATTCTAGTCCCAATTAGAAGAGACATTAGATTCACACAGCACGGCCACAATTGCATGAGAATAAAAAGGAAATCTAAAAGGATAAAAAAAACATGAGTGAGATGATCCCAGGCTAACCCAATGGCCTCCACCTTGAAGTAGTCCCAAAATCACCAGTTTCTAAGAATCTCGAAGAAGGTTTGATAGAATGTCGGACAAACTCGGCGCCGACGTGGCGTGCGCCGCAGCGGCTCCGGCAGTAGGGGGAACCACTACCCCACCGTCTGGGGCAGTCCTGGGAAAGGCTCCGGCTGGAGGGGGATGCGACGGCGTGCGTTGGTCTAGCGGTGGGCAGCTGTGCGATGGTGCCTCGGTGCTGGTCTAGCGGTGCGGTAGTGCCTCGGCTCTGGTCTGGCGGTGCGATGGTGCGTTGTCGTTTGGTCCGTTGCAAGGATGAAGGAGGTCCGGCGTTGCGGCGGAATGAGGACGCGAGGTCGTAGGTCCGGCGGTGGACCGTAGTGAGGAGAGGAGGCGTAGAGCGAGGATGCGCGCAGGGAGAAAGGCGCAGAGAGAGTAGGCGGAGTCACCGCGCGGGGATTTGCGCCGCGCAGTCACCGCGTGGGGACCGAAATTGCTAGTGGGATGAGATCGGGCGAAATCGCTAGAGGAGATAGAGCTACGGTGTACAGCGGACGGATGAGATTAGATGGGATACGGATGAACGGATGAGATAGATGGAATGATTTTACCAGTAGGATTGAGAGGGGCAAACTTCTTTTTATATTAGTATATAGATGTGCTAATACAACACTCCATTTTGCGTGCTTCGGGGAGAGTTCCAAACTTCTACTACTGAATACACCCTAAATATGCGGTGGAAGGTGGAAACTCAATTTTGGTGAAAACTCATGTAAACTCTGACAAAAAAGTGTATCTAAGATATAAAAAAAACAATTCACACATGTAGCTTGTGCAAACTCGACTTTATTGGTAAGAATTGGGAAAATGTAGTCAGATAACTACCAAAAATTAATCAAACCAATTAATCCAGCCGTCGAACACGCAACGTCGTACAATGATGATCATAGTGATGATCGATCTACCTAGTGGTGACCGAAAACTGCACATGTTGCTATATATAGTTGGATCGATGAAGACTCAATCGATCGATCCAGGGTGGATCTACAGAGTAATGGTTGGTGTCAGGCGATACCGATAACTTTTAGTAAAACCTAGCTATAACGAAACTATTTATCTATATATTATAACACCATGATCTAAACATAATAAGTATGCTATAACACCAATAAATACGTTATAACGCCAACGAATCGATTTTCTATCTGCCACTGGATCGATCCATGCATATATCGTTTGCTCAAAGATCGATCATATGTATCATATGCATTCGCTGTAGCCTAGTGGTTACAGGAGCCTCAATAGCCCCTGAGGTCCTGAGTTCGACTCCTTATGAGAGCGAATTTTTCAAGATTCAACGGTGTTGTGCTTTCAGTGGTAGGCGACGTACCCGTCGACAGCGAGGCGCCTGTGGTGACTTCGTCAATCTCAAGGATTCGTCCGTGATTCGCCGGCCTAGTCTTCGAAGATGCTTATAGGGGTAGGGTTTGCGTGGGTGAGTGCACGTGCGTTGTGAGTGTTTGTATTGTACTGTGTAATTTTGAAAAAAAAAAGATTAATTTGACCCTTTGGTCGGTGTAAACATATCAGGCTATTTATCAGCCACACAACCATAGTTGAGCGTTATTGGTGCATGTGTAATATTGTCCATCTTTTTGAAGCCAGTTAGTAGGCATTGACATCGCAGTTTCTCCTCCCCTTTTTTTAGTAAGACATTGTGGATGTGAATTTTCATCCCTCGAGGGCATATCTCCTCGTTGTTTGTATGTCATCTAGATAGTTATAAAAAAATTTTAAAAAAAGACAACATAGATTAATATGAAATATATCACTCCACAAACATGCAAGACCAAATTACAACAAAAATAATAAATTAAACTGAAAATAGTTATCACACATTCGTAACTATATTTGTTATTTTTGTTACAACTTGTAGAAGTTGAATTTAAACTTGTATGTTTGTGGAATGATATATTTTATATTAATCTATGTTGCTATTTTTTATATATTTTTTATATACTTCGTCCGTTTTAAAACAAACTATTATTTCACCCCTGAAGATTGGTTTATTTTAGGGAGTATCCAACGTACGCGTACGTCCATGCTGGAGGATAACGGACGCATGCACGTGGCCTGGTGACGACGTGGCAGAATGCCAACGTGGCAGCTTAGTACTAGAAACAGAGAAATCTCATGAGCATCTGACAGAGCTAGCTGAGCTGGTGTACTCACTTCAGTACTCCAGTAGCTGAGCTGGTGTACTCCCACTACTGTACCCACCCTAAATATGCGGTGCAAGGTGGAAACTCAATTTTAGGGCTCCTTTGAATCACAGAATTAAAAAACATAGAAAAAGGAAAAACTCAGTAATAGTATAGGAAATCATATGATTGAAAAACATAGAAAAATTATAGGAATGATCGTTTGATTGGTTAAAGGAAAAATATAGAAATGTTGAGTATTAAGTCAATAGCAATCAAAATTTGAATGGTTTTACTAGCGTAAACCTTATCTCCCAATAGTGTTTTGCCTCGATCCTACGCATAGGAAAAGAAAAATGAGCTCAAGGTGGATATTAATTTTCCTATAGAATTCTCTTGAAATCATGGTCATAGGAAATTTTTCCATGCTTTTCCTATATTCAATTCCTACAGATAAAGGGATGAATAGTACCAAATTCTATAGGATTCTTGTTCCTATGTTTTTTCTCTATTTTTCCCTATGAATCAAAGGAGGCCTTAGTGAAAACTCATGTAAACTTTGACAAAAAGTCTAAGTAAAAAAAAAAAGAATTCACACATGTAGCTTGTGCAAACTCGACTTCATTTGTACAAGAATTGGAAAAATAATTTTCATCCCTTGAGGGAATTCAAATCTTCTCGTTTTTTGCCAGTCATCTAAGTACTTATTACTTTTAAAAAAAATGATAAAGGTAGATTAGCATGAGATATATTACTCCACACACATAGAAGCTAAAATTTGATGTATATAAGTTGTAAAAAAATAGTTATCATTTTCTTTAAATTTTTTATAACTACTTAATTATTAGGTGACATGCAAGAAACGAGGGTATGTCGCCTCGAGGGATGAGCATCTGCCTCGGTAAGAAATTAAAAGTAACAAATTTTAAACCAGAAATTTGTCCTAACTATCGATTCGTTCGAAATTTCAACTTAATTAGCCGTCGAGTTTTGTCGAGCGGGAGTATTTTAGAAGCAAAGCTTGGCAGATAGCAAAGGGCAATGCAGTCTTGGAAGCGTAGTGTACACGCACTACGTACGCACGTCCGGCTGGCTAAGATTTTTCTCCTCGACGTACATATGCCGGTATGCGCGTGGTTGCAAGCCAACGCGCCCAAGTCAGCCCGACAAGTCGCATGCACGCCGTGACGACGTCGACGGGTGTGTTCGGCATCCAATTTCCAACACCTCTCCCTCATTTTCTCATTTTCCGCACGCACATTTTTCAAACTGCTAAACGGTTTATTTTTTGCAAAAAGTTTCTATAAAAAAGTTGCTTAAAAAAATCAAATTGATCCATTTTTTTAAAAAAAATTAGCGAATACTTAATTAATCACGCGTTAATGCGAACATAGTTTTACCCCCTCCTCCCGAACATTGCGGATTGATCGATCGGCTTCATCTCGAGCACAGCTGCATGCAAGCGTGAAGCGTCTCTGGGTTAGTTTTATTACCAAAGATTCACTTTAAAAAAAATCAAGTATATATAGACTAACATATACTCGATTTTTTTAGTTTTGAATTGGGTAATTTTATCTTTGTTATACAATGGGCATCTAAACTCTCTTCAGGAGTTCACCCACATTGTTATTGATGTGTATAAAGTATTGGCGTATAATTGTGCAAAACTTTTGGACGAGTCTACGGTCGGGTACCCGATTTACGTGCAAAACTAGGTTAAACTGATTTTTCTCTTAAATTACTTATTCAAATCATAATCCGATTGCACCATTAAATTCGTTGTAATTAAATCTTCAAAACAAGACTACATATAGATATATTCCGACAAAAATTTTTTTAGCTTATTATTAAATTATTTTTAAATGTTGCACGATGTTCCACCTGGTATATCGAAATTGTTTCACTAAGTAGATCGAAAATGTTTCACTCGTTTAAATTGGATGTTGTTTCACCTTATATAAAAACAATGTTTCAGCAAATAGCGAAAGAATGTTTCAGTTCACTGCAACATTTGATCCATACATAATGAAACATTATAAGTACACTAGGTGAAACATTTTTCGGTGGAATAAAAAATAAAACGAATTCTCTTAGTAGGGGGTTTCCAAAATATGTGGGTTTTTTGTTGCAATGGTATATTTCAGTTCACTGCAACATTAAATCTATACATAGTGAAACATTGTGAGTACATTAGGTGAAACATTTTTTGTGGAACAAAAAATAAACCAAATTCCCTTAATAGAAGGTTTTCAAGATATGTGGGTGATTTGTTGCAATGGCAGATGCGAACAGAGAACGTGGTGGGGCCCAGAACTTGTATGCACGCGCGTGGGGGGAAGGGCGCGCGAGGGGAGTGCCGGATCGGCTCCACCCCCGTCGAGCGCCCAAGCCCTGTCATTGTGGGCTAATATGTTGCTTGTTATGCTAAAAGCGTGTGGGCTTGACTTTAGATGGACGTGTCTAAATCGGGAAAGTAAACGGCCCAGGAGGAAAGGCCCATGGGCTTCCTGTGCAGGTGGGCTTATTAGACTTATAATTTGAAAGGAACGGCGTTGTGCCTCTTGAGAGGAATTCCCTCTTAAGACGATCAAATTTCCATCTTTGTAGCGCCAGTTTTTTTTTTCAATTTAGTTCTTTAACCTTTCGTATTTTCATCATTCTTCTTTTTTTTTTTCTGCTTGCCAATGTACTCTCGAGCATGTCGTGTCAATCCTACCACACGGTGTTCGATTAATTATTATGTGCTTTGTTTTAGTACTTAATTAGATTTTGCATTCGATGTTACTGACAATTCAAGCAAGGCTAGCTATTGATCACTACTGGAGAAATCATATTTGGTCGGTCGGCTAAATTTCACGATAATCCTAGTTGCTGAAAAAATATTTTTAGTCCCGGTTAAAAAGCCAGCGCTACTTTTTTATCTACCAACCGGGACTAAAGATCATTTGTAGTTCGGGATCAATAGTGGAACTTGGAAGGTCCCCAACGAACTTTAGTCTAGTAATACCAACCGGGCTAAATATATCTCCCCACGATTATTTATGCGCGTGCGCTCTCTCTCCCTTATCTCCTCACGTACAACACCCCTCTCTCTCCTCCTCCACTCCTCCTCCCCTCTCCCTCCTTCTCCTCCTCCTCCTTCTCCAGCTGGGCTGTGGTGCGGGGCCGCGCCCAGCGGCGGCCGACGCGGAGGGTCGCGCCCGGCAGTAGGCGGCGGTCGGCGTGCGGGGCCGCGCCGCAGGCGGCGAAATTTTTTTTCTTTTTTCGTTGTTAATTTGTGAATGATTGTTTATTGAGAATAATTTGTTCATTCGATTTGTGATTTGAGAATGAGCATGTTGTTGTGATTTGAGAATGATTATGTTATTGTGGATGGTTTGATTTGAGAATGTTGTTGTGGATGATTTGTGATGTTGGGAGATGATATTTTTTAATGATTTGGAGATATCGGGCGCGAGATATGTAAAATAGAAAAAAAAACTTAACCCATTTAGTCCCGGTTGATGTTACCAACCGGGAACATCTTTAGTCCTGGATTCGTAGTCCCAGTTATATAACCGGGACTATATGGGGTCATAAACTGGGATTAAAAAGGGTTTCTCCAACAGTGGATTACTGGGAATCTGTGATCTTTTCTATAGGGAACAACTTTCAGAAGCTGCTATGTACCTAAGAGCAAGTTTAATAGTATAGCCAACTACTAGCTCTAATTCATCCATAGCTAATCTAATAGCTCATTCATACAATAGTTACATACAATACTATTAATACCTGGTCCCACCTGTCATACACACATTGCGTCTTGGAGTCCGTGCTATAGCTGGCTACAAATCTACAGCCCGCTGCTCTTCTCTCTCCTCATTTATCTCTTTAAAATATGTTTGCAGCTGGCTTATAGCCTGCTATTGTATCTGCTCTAAGACATCTAAGATATCTAGTTCCTAAAATCCATGCAAAATATTAACCTAGGCCCAAGTAACTAAGACATATAGAAAAGAGGTTTTTATCTAATGAAGATTTATTAGATCCCCGGTCTCTACCACAGTGCACACAACCAATTAGTTTTTACTTAAATAAAAGAAAAGAGTGTGGTGGGACAAATACCCAGCTACCCTTAAAAAATAAAAATAGTTGACAAGCTAAAAAACCACACATATTCTAACAATTAAATCAATACATGTTAAGGCACGGATAATGGAATAAAATACCCTTGTCAACCGATTCTAAAAGTATAACACCCTGCGCGTAATATTATAGATCAATATTGGAGTCAGTTGGAACGCATCGAGATTAAAGAAAAAAAAGGAGTTTGACATGCTCTATTTGGGCCTTGCTAGTTTGTAACTGGTAATAGAACAGAATAGCACAAGCAATTGCAAAACATCCAATTAAGCACCAAAAGACTCCCAGAAAACTGTGTGCAGAAGTTCCTCCTACTCGATCTTGTTATCTTGTATAACCTTGGAAATCACTTTTCTGCCACCTTTTCTACAGATCTTGCATAAGCCAATGGAATTCTTAACACCTTTCCTTGATGCAAGTCATGCCACCTTTCTGCAAAAAAAAGAGAGGCAGTTTCACATAATCACACTTTGAATGAATTGATCATAGTTAATTACCAACTGGAAAAAGACTGAACGGAACACTTGATTAAAAAGAGGGAAAGTATTTACGAAGTTGATGCGCACCTACAATAGAAGGCGCTTATATTATTTTTTTTCCTTCAAGAAGTCATGTCACCATGGACAAAGATGTGATAAATCATGAGGTCACCCTTCAACGAATTCGGAAAAAAAGGCCAGGCAGGCGTACTGCAGTCAGTTAAAAAGCTTGACCACTGAAGTTTCAGAAAGACAAAATGCAAATTAAGCCTGTTTTTACTGACCATGCCACTTCTATCGGTCGATCTCTTCTAAGCTAGCTAATCTAGTTTGTGCCCTGACAACAAAAACTAAGCACAATTGGTCAAATGTTTTCTCTACGTACTTAGCTTGATTAATTTATCTTTGCTGCAACCAGCTGTACTAAATTCCAGTCTTGCAAGCGTGCAGATTGAAAAGGACAAACAAAAGTCTTTGATTCGATTCGATTCAACGAAGATATCATTATTTTCAAGAACTTTTACTAGCATCAGGAAATGTGGATTTTGTTCACCGCAGGCTGAGTCAAAATTGGCATGCATCCAGTCATGTTGAAAAAAGAATTGTACAATGGCCACTCATGTGGTTTCTAGAAGGAAACCGTAAAATGGATGGATGGCTAAGACGATTATCATTCACCAAATCATCTTGTTGGAAATTAACCTTAGAGAAGAGAGTGACATCATCGTAGACTCGTCATGGTCTTTTCGATTGGTTGTCAGCTACGGCTTGATAAGAAAATAATACACACCCGTTGGTCTACGGTCAATTCTTGTATATTGCATATGGAAATTATTACAAACTAGGCATGGTCTTTTAAGCAGTAATATTAATTAATTTATTGATGTCCATTTGCAAGCAGTACGTACAGCTGTGGTAATTAATGTAGCTGTCAACTCAAAAAGATGATCAAATTAAGTAACCAATATCAACCAAAAAAAAATATCTCCGTAAAAAAGTAGCCAATAACAAAGCACTGGTTAATACAGCCAATAACAGCTGCTGCGTTGCGTTGTAACAAAAAAAACTTTCGTCCAAAAATATAAAAAGATATTTCAATTAGAAAATTCAATAAAAAACTTCCTATCGCAAACTTCTCTTAAAATAGCATGTTTATATCTGAAACAAAATTATTCAATATTGAGTGAGGTGTTTCTCTTCTTCTCAAACTCTGATAAAGAAACGGTGAGTGTTCCTTTCTCCAGAAAACCGATGCACCTGTTCAATTCCACCATAAAACTATATAATATAATAAGGAAAAAATAGAAAAGGAACTAAAGAAAATGCAAATTAAGCTGTTGATATGTTTGATCGTTTTTTATGCGGAGTTCATGCTAGAGAGCGTTCACTGATTAGGATTTTTTCCATGCGCATATATTCTACTAGCTAGAAAAAAGCGGTAAATTAAACTGCCCCAAAAATGACATCTCGAGAAAACGAATGGCGTGGAAAAAATCAATTGTAGCAGACAAGCAGTTTCGTTCTCCATCCGTGAAGATGAAAGGAAGCTTCGAATTAGCGTACGTATGGTGGTGAACGAAATCAAATACGTATATACGTACAGGGGACACATGAAGACACCTCGTATGTAAGTTGAAGGGGACCACTAGCGGCGCCCACAAGCTAGCGAATATGGATTACCGGTCTAATGGTGTATCTAAGCCACAAGTTAAACAATCGCCAGCGTATGTATTTATTTGGAAATTGGTTTATGGTAATACCCAGGTCCAAAAAAAAAAGGGTTTTATTTGTGGTTAGTGTACTATGTGGTCAATTTGGTATTGCCGAAATGATATAATATCTGATAATAAGAAATTGGCTAATTCTATGCAGGTTATCTTCATATCTACCAATTAGCTTTTAGCTTTGTACTTGGTTTTTAATGCCATCAAATGAGTAGTAGGATACTATGCGCATGGAATTGGTACCCAGTCAACTTCTGTTCCGTTTTGGATGGGAGCTTGTTCCATCACTCGATTTTGTTTTTCTTTTTTCCTCAACACTAAACTTATTGGCTGTGTGATTGTTGACAGAGATCGGAAATGTAACCATTTTTATTATCTAAAAATGTATTAATACATAGTACATATATTTATAAAGCTTAAATTGACAACCCCATAATTATGTGCTTCAATTATGCTTAATTTGAAGACACTAGTAGTATTGTAACATGGCTAAAATCTACTGTTTATATATGAAGAAGTCCGAGTCTGGCCGTATTAGCTAGAGTTGATTACGCTGGCAGGGTTGCAAAACTAAAAGTAAAAATCTTACTACCTCCGTCCTAAAAAAATTGTAGTTTTACAAGATTTATATTCAACGTGACCGTCTGTCTTATTTGAAAAAAATTATGATTAGTATTTTATTTGTTATTAGATGATAAAACATAAATAATAATTTATGTGTGACTAATTTTTTTAAAAGAATTTTAAATAAGACGGACGGTTAAACGTTGAACACGCAAACTCGTAACTGCACTTAAATTGGAACAGACATAGAAATATAGTATAAGCAACTAGATAAGTAGTACACACTCCGTTTGTTTCATATTGTAATTAGATGTTTGATGTCTAATTTATTTGAAGTCAAACCTCTTCACGTCTGATCAGAAAAACAAAAACATGGCATTATTTTCTACATGCAAAACAAATATATAAAAAAATTATATATATTCAATTGGGATCTAATTAATTAATAAAACTAATCTAGTGTTACTTAGGATAAACTTCTTTTATAAACTTTTGATCAAAATTAAATGAGTTTTACTTATAGGATAATTAGGTGAAACCCCGTGCATTCTGCGAAAATTTAGTATGATAACAATAAAAAAATAACGTGTAAAATAGCTAGATAACATCAGATTAAGTAAATTAATGTGGTTTATGATAATTTAAATTTAAATAGTATGTAGAATGGTGGTTCAAATGTAAAAAGTAAGATGGTATGACTTTATGGAAGAAGAAAAGTAGAGAGATAGTTTGGACCGTATTTATCTAAAGGCTAAAAACAATTGCTGTGATATGACTTAATTAGAGAAAAAAAGGAAAAAGATAATTTGTATGATAGATTAATCATCTAAGCACTAAGTGAGGATGAACTATATAAGTATATAGAATATCATAAAACATAATAAATATATATTGAAACATTATGTGAATTATGTTGGATGATAATTTAACATGCTTGTATTTGAAAAGCTCTTAAATTATAAAAACTATAAAGATATAGCATATTTGAATGATGTTTAAATGTGATTATTGTTAGTGGATGATGATGTGGTATCTTTGTATGTTAAGCTTAAGGAGTTAGTGGGGGATAATTTTATAGTAAAATGGGATTAAGCTGCTGCAGTGTTGAGAGAATTGCATTGCGTACGTTGTACGTAGCAGCATGCAGGAGTAGCCGTAGTACTAGGCGCGTCCTGCCGGCTTCTTCCTGGATGCATCGCGGCTGCGCCGTGATCTGACGCCGATGTCCGTGAGCGGGTTGGTCGGAGGGTTCATCCACTCGAAAGCGATCGAGCCTACTGACTGTGGTATACTTTCTCCGTACTCGTAAAGGAAGTCATTTTACACAGCGACACGGTCTTCAAAACATAATTTTGACTTCTTATTTCTATAAAAATATTTATTGAAAAGTGATATATATATATACTTTTATGAAAGTATTTTCAAGACAAATCTATACATATATTTTTTACATTTTCAAACTCAACAACTTAAGAGTTATTCATGATTTATATTTCCAAGGTTTGACTTAAACATTGTCCTAAACGACTACCTTTATCAGTATGTAGGGAGTACGTGCCTTGTTTCAGATCAAACTATAGCTAGCTAGTGGACCACTCCGACCGATACTTGTGGCCCGTGTTATTTTCAAAAACTAGCTAGGATTCAAATTCTAGTATATATTTTGCTTTAGTATATATGTTTAATTGCGCTATATATGAAGTCATATTTGACCTCGTGTGCGCTCATGCGTATATATGGCCACATGTCGTTCTCTTTCGACGAATGGAGCGATGTGATAAATGCACATGCTTCCTGAGATTCTAAATGGTACGATTTTTTTTTAGAAAAATATACTTCTTAAAAGATAGTTTGAATTAATCTATTTTTAACCTTATAATATTAATTCCTTCGTTTCTATCCTCGAATAATTATCACAAATCATTTATCTATTAGCCATTAGTTTTGAAAAAAAAAAGATAACAATAATAAATTAATTAAATAAAGAAAATGCAGCGATTAATTAATACCATGGTCGGTCCAAAGCCCTGGTTCTATTTGCATGTTGTGTTTGGAAATCGAACGCCTGAGAGTGTATCTAGCTATAGCTAGGTGAAAATAATTCTCAGAGCACGATCAAACAGAACCAGCCCCTAAATTAATCATGCATGTAAACGCTAAGCCACTTATCATGCATACGTAGCATTACGTTTTAGGCTATGGGCCGGTTGGTCCGCATATAAAATTCTACTCCACGCCTAACTAGCTATATATAGCTAGCTACATCTTGTTTTAGAATAGATTAGCAAATTTCCAAATCATGCATCATCATGTCATCTAGAAATATTGCTCCGGTCTTCAGGGCTTCCTTCACCTTTTGTTCCAAATAATGCAATGTTAATTGGCTGATTTGTTGGTTCGTCTGATAATACAAAAATTAAAAGCGATTTTGCGTGTGTGCTTGTCAACAGGGGTAGCTAGTATCCTCGCTCTGCTCTTCCACTGTCGCACTCAGCAACGATTTCAAGCCGACCATGGAATACCAGCTTGCACGTTCCAAAACCAGAGACGAGAAAAAATGGTTCCACCCTGAGACCACCGGAAGGAAGAAGAAAAATTTCCTGGCGTGAATTAATTAATATGCCATATGATTACTCCTTCCGTTTTATATTATAAGAATTTCTAGTATTGCTCATATTTATATAGTTGTTAATAAATCTAGACATATATATGTGTATAGATTTATTAACATTTATATAAATATGGGTAATGCTAGAAAGTTATAATATGAAATGGTATGAAATGGAGGGAGTATCTTTTAGCTGCTGCATGGGGGTTAGGTGTGGAACAATCCAGATTTAGGGATATCCGTGATTAATCTGTAATCAATGCAAGTTAAGAGAGTGAATTTGTTGATTAGCTCATGACTAGCTAGTTGAAATTGAAATTTCGCGAGGAATCTAATCAATTAATATTTATTAGTTAAATTTGTAAACTGAAAGTGTCTCGTAATTTCTATTGAGTTCTGTCATCGTAAATGATTGAGATTTTACGCGGGGTTTTTTATAGGAGGGTTTTTTTTTCTTATAAGAGGGTTTTCCACGTTAAAACCGTATAACCATTATATATCAGCAGTCATCTTTATCTAATATAATATATACCAAGTAGTTTTTGCGTGCAAATTAAAGGAAGTATCTCAATTACATAGGTTAATTAAAAAATTATTACTGCCACTACTTATTGCATTCATCTAATCACTAAATTCCACGGTCTTAACTTTCAAAGATGCTCATATATGATAGCCAACATTTTTGAACCCCAACTTCATACGGTTGACCCCAGGACCAACGCCAACCATATGCACAGACTAGTAAACGTCTTCTCCCTCCATTCAATTCCTGCTTAATTAATCCATTATTACCTCCATGCCACTTATCTCTCTCTCTAGCTTGTCTCTGTCACTGATCAGTGAAATCATTATTAATTCCACACGCTCATGATACCAGCAACAAGTGGCAGCCGTTCTGATAGAATGTAAGCCCCTCCATTCCATTATCCCATGGATCTCTCTTCCTTATAAATGGCGCCCCGATCTTCGATGATGATGAGCAAACTCATGCATCAAATAATCCTCACTAACACAGAAACCCTAATCGGTGCCAGTTGGTAACCCCACAAGCTTAACGTGTCAACGATGAGGGAGCTGATGCGGAGGATGAGCTTCTCTGACCGCGTTGGCGACGGCGGAGGCGGCGGCGCGGCGGCGGCCGTGAAGCGCGGGCTGATGAGGAGGCTGAGCTTCTCGGACCGCGTCGTGGGCGACAACGGCGGCGGGGGCGGCGGGGCAACGCCGCCGCGCGGGCTGTTGAGGAGGCTGAGCTTCTCGGACCGCGCGGGCGGCGGCGGCGGCGACGGCGTGCCGCGCGGGTGCGTGCCGGTGATGGTGGGGGACAACGGCGGCGACGGCGACGGCGGCGGCGGCGGCGGCGAGCGGTTCGTGGTGCGGGTGGAGGCGCTGCGGCACCCGGCGTTCGCGGCGCTGCTGGAGAAGGCGGCGCAGGAGTTCGGGTACAAGCAGGAGGGCATCCTCCGTGTCCCCTGCGACGTCAGCCATTTCCAGCAAGTCCTCCACGCCGCCACCGCCGCCGCCAAGAGCTAATTAATCATCATTAACTGATCTGCTTGATTAATTGATGAATTAATTGAGCAAATTAAGCAGATGAGAGAGATGAGAGATCTCGATCGACTTCTCTTTAATTGAGTTTCTGAAAAATTATAGCAGGATGTTGATTAACTATTCAGTAGCTTAGTTAATGCTGATGAGATGTCTCAAATCGATCGAGATACAGACTCGATGACTTCTCAAGTCGTCTTTAATTTCTCCTTTGGTATTCATCCATGTCTTACCTATGGTTATTAATATTATGTGCTGATTGCAATCGTTATGATCCTGTCAGAAATGTCCACTGGAATAATAATTCATGAATTATTCAGCATGCATTTCTATTCTATTGATTTTGCTGTCATTAATGGATTTTCGTATGTATAACAGGTATGGGAAAATTGAGGGTAAAAATAAATATATGCAAAAATTTTTTTTTGAAGAAACTGCGAAAAGAAAGCTGAAAACAACATTCTTTTCCTATCTAGCTGCATTATGTTATTGCATTTTGAAAAATAAATATGTGCAAGAAGAGCAAGCCAGTTAAAGTTTGGGATATATTTTAAATAGCAAAGGCTTGTAGTTTTTTTTTTTAATTCAATTCCACATCAGACTTTGGTATAGGATATATCGATCAGTGTCATCCACAACAAACAATGCGAAGAAAATACAATAATACATGAAGTAAGATTAGAAACTATAAAAGAATAGCTCGAAATTCGACTGCGCCCACCACAAAAATGTGAATATATTATAGTTCAAACATTTAATTATCATGTACCCTTTGATCATAAGTGTTTGAATTCTTTAAGACAAGATTCAGTTAAAATCTTATAATCATTACCATCAATTTTATATCGGAATACGTTTATGTGAGGAGTTCATGATTCAGGACTGAATCAAATCAACATGCATGCATGAGTGCATGACGCGTTCTCCTCTTACAACTCACCATCTCCATGCACATCTATTGTGCGAAGCATATGCATGATGCAGCCATGCACAAGGTTGCCAATTGCATGTAGTTCTGAATAATCAGCTGGGCGTTCCGTCCGTGTTCTGAACAAGTTGTCTGTATAACCGAAACGGCTGGCCTTTGACGATGTTTGGACACGCTATTGTTTTTCTCTTCCCTTTCTTGTCAGACACAAACAAGTTGGTGTTTGACCACTACTAGTACTCCAGTAGTTTATATACATCGATACATGCATGCATGCTTGTCAACACGTACGCCAACCATGCAATGCGAACATGCATATTGCAATTCTTAACACATTTTTATCGACAATCAAAATATAATTAAAAAGAAATAATAATAAAACATCAGAGTTTATCAATACTTATTATGAAACAAACAAATGATATCCGCGCTTTAATGTGAAACATATTGATAAATATTATAAAAATAATAGATAAATTTATTAAAAGATTGTGCAAATAATGTGAGGGCTGAGGGGTGATGATTAGATACACTTGTATGTTGATTTTTATAATTAAATAAATTGTAGATGATGTTGTATGCTTGTACGAGATTAAATATGCAATTTTTGCTAATGGGTGATGATGTAACGTAGTTGCATATTGAGCTTTAAAACTTAGTGGACTATAACTCTATAAAAAGTATAGATACGTCATCGATCGACATCTATTTAATATGCCACATGCAAATTTATTGACGCAATATCGCTAATTGAAATTATATATTTTAACAATATGTACGTTAACTATATATTGTTAAAGAAAATCCAAAAACATGCATAAATCTACGGTACGTTAAACTACGTGAATTTTTAGAATTTGAGACTCGAAGTTAGAAATGTCCGACTAACTAAGATGAAGTTAAAAATGAAAAAGTAATTTGAAACGGAGGAGACAACCGTAATGCTACATACATGGTCAGCATGGACGACCAGACTCCGCTCTCGTGTACGACGTCCGCGGCCGGGCCGGCCGGTCCGAGCGTGAGACGCACGGCCGATGGTCGACCGACCGACCGATCGACCCGTGTCTCATATGCCAGAGAGATAGAGAGAGAGAGAGAGAGAGAGAGAGAGAGAGGAATTGAATTGAATCAATCGAGTGGCCACATGACAGCACGTTTCCTATTGACCAGATGTACTCTATTTGCTCTTGGAAAACCAGGGATGTGCATATCATCAAAGTCTAGCTGCTACTCCAGCCAAAGCGACGATCGAGACGGCAAAATTAGCTTACATTAGCTATACGTGTGCAGTACATTTATCGATCGGCCAAGATTTCTCGAGCTTGATCGCAACTTCTACAGGTTTTAAACCTTCAGCTTTAGACATCTTAATTGATTGGCTGGGAGAAGACGACGACGAGGACTTAGGAAAGTTACAGCAACTACCTGCTAATCTCTCTGTCCTTCTAAAATATAGTAATCTTATACTGAATGGGACACATCCTAATACAACTGTCCAGATTCGTTGTATTAAGATGTGTCCCATCCAATACAAGATTGCTATATTTTGTAACGGAGGGAGTATATGAAGAATCCATCACGGATGGTCCCGTAAATGTACTTTCTCACCTTCGGTCGCAGGTATGGTATTTGTCATTTGGTCGACAAAGGAACAGCATGAGACTTTGAATTCAATGGGATTGGTGATTCAAATTGGTACCGGATCAAGAAGGCAAAGAAGAGTTCAAACGAGTGCAGGAATTTGATTTGTTTCGTTCTGACAGCAATATATAGGCACGAGAAAATTTGGGCCTGGGAGGTTTTGTTGTTGAGCTTGGCTGGGCTAAGGCTTAAACTGGGCCTAGAAGTGGCCCAGATTTAGCCTGAGTTTGGAGGAGGACTACTTGAGCCCACGCGCGATTTAGCTTTTTCTTTTTTTTAATCTTTTTGGGGATAAAGTTGATGAATTGGCGTTTCGTTTATACTCCATTCCTCCTAAAATATACAAAGATTTTGTTTGAATAGGATATACTACTATGAACTTTTTCGCGAACGCTTTACTATAAACTTGGACATACTGTGATCCCTATATTATTTTGGGACTGAGAGAGCAGCACAAGTTCAAAATACAAATCAAACTTTCCTTTTGGTGTAAATTCAGAAACAACTTTGTTCTATGAATTTCTCACGTATCACTCTGCAATTCTATGTTTAATACTTTTAATTAGTGTCAAACATCTGATGTGACAGGGACTAAAACCCATCCAAACAGCCCTTAATTTTTCGAACTTCGGCAGTGTTTAGTTCCTTTTAAATTTCCGTCACATCAAATGTTTGGACACATTCATGGAGCATTAAATATGGAAAAAAAACTAATTGCACAGTTTACATGTAAATAACAAGACGAATCTTTTGAACCTAATTACGTCATGATTTTACAATGTGATGTTACAGTAAACATTTGCTAATGACAGATTAATTAGGCTTAATAAATTCATCTCACAATTTAAAGGTGGAATATGTAATTTGTTTTATTATTAATCTACGTTAAATATGGAATATGGAATCTCTTCTTCTGGAAAACCCGATCTCTCTCTCTCTTTCTCTCGCTGGGTCGTGGGGCCCACATGGCCGATGTGTAAAACCCTAAACCTCCGCGACCCAATCCAAACTCCATCCTCTCCTCTCTTCTTCTTCTTCTTCTTCCCCAAGCCCCTCTCCCCTCCCCTCTCGCCTCCTCTGCTCCGCGCCCCGCATGCCCCGCGCGGCGAAACCCTAGACCTCGTGATGCCACCGCGCCCCTCCCTCCAGTCGCTCCTCTTCATGGCCGCCTCCGCCGCCGCCTGCGGGGACTCCGGCCTCCTCCTCGCCGCGCGCCGCCGCCTCCCCGCCGCCGCCCTCGCCGCGGGGGGCCACCGTATCCGGCTGCTCCACGCCTTCTCCGCCGCGAGCCGGCGGGGGAGGCATGAGGTGGCCTGCTGCGTTAGGACTGAACCCGCGCCGCGGCCCGCCAGCCCCGTCGCCGTTCGCTCCAGGAGTGGTATGGAACAACTCGCTTTCGAGCTCCGAACATGCGCGATACTGTTTTCGCCATGTTTTACTAGGAGATCGGTCGCTGGGAATACGCTTCTCAATGGCGTGTCTCCGATTAATTTCGTGGCTCGTTACTACTGTACTTTTAGGCGTTTAGCTGTTAATCTCCCAAATGCTGTGTTCTTAACTTCTTATCGCCAGGAACTCCTTGAGGATTTCAATCAATCGTGCTGGGTAAATCGTTTTGATTGATTGATTCTACTCTTTCAAACTCCTTTAGTTGAAATTGTCACATTAATTTGGAGCGCTTTTACTGTTTTGTGACAGTTTGAGTGAACTGTTCGTCCAAGGCATTATGTCTGCCTTGTTTTCGCAGTTCTGGTGCCCACTTGTTCTTCTTAGGCGGCGTACATGTCATAGTTTGAGCATTTGCAAGTGATCTATAACAATTGGATGTAGTAGCGGTGATACTTTCCGTTGATGTCGTGTCTCTTTGGATAACAGTTCATTCAACGGAAAACTACAAAAAGGGTTGCGAGCAGCGACTAGGACAGTTAATTGAGAGACTGAAGAAAGAAGGAATAAGTCCAAAGCAATGGAGGCTTGGTACTTATCAACGAATGATGTGCCCAAAGGTATTGTGCGTTTCTTTTTAATGACTCTAATTATTGGTCATGTTTCCCTTTTTTACATGAAGAGCCCCATCGTTTGGCTTATTCGTGGAATAAGCCAAATGGCATATTTGCAAACGAAAAATAATTTGTGAATAAAACTTTTATATACGTGTTCTTAGCGATCTAAAAGCAAAGGCTGAAGAATAAACTTTGATGAAAAAAACCCCAAAATCAACTTCAAATTTAAGGTTGAAAATTCAAATTTTGGCTGATAAGCATAAGCTTAAGCGGAAAGATGAGGCTAGAAGTGTCTAGCTAGATAAGAAGCAATTGTTTTGTGGTTTAAGACATCAAGAGTAATGAGAGACATTGTGGCATCAAATCCATTGTTTTCTACTAGTATCTGATTTGATTAGCCTACTCCTGTATCATAAAGTATCATCGTTTTGGTGGCTGGTTCATAAAACCCACTAGTTTCTATATAGCATGCTCACCTGCTCATGATCCTTTGGTGATCCATTTACTTTACATGCTGAGCTATCAGACAGCAATGATGAGTATTACTTTCCATATGTTCACTAGTGCAATGGGGGATCTACTGAGGAGCCGAGCCTCAGTGTTATGATCCGAATGGATGGGTGAGATTTTATATTTACCCTTCTTCAACTTTTACTTCTTCAGATATAGTACGGCCTGTCTCATCTGATGTTTCTCCTAATTTTGTTCTTCAGGAAAAATGCTGCATGGCAATGTTTTAGAGCTAATTGTGGTTGGAAGGGTTTTGTCGAGGTGCCTTTACCAAATAAATATAGGAATAAAGATTGAAGTTAATAAAATGTCCTGATATCACTATTGTTCTCTCTGCAGCCTGATGGAGTTCCCAAGCTATCACAAGCAAAAAATAATACAGAATGTGAAACGGACCAGGATGGTGAAGCTAATCTGGCAGTCAATAAGGTTTACAGAAAAATTTGTGAGGAGGACCTCCATCTTGAGCCACTTTGCGATGAGGTAAGAAATTGTTTTTTAGGCTGGAATATTACCAATTACTCTACAAATATCATCAAAAGTTTCTTGTTGTTTTTATTCTTTTCCCATTCTTCTTTGATGAATCCTAATAGAAGTTTTTGCACATGGGTGCTCTACAAAACAATCACATTTTGGCAGCTTGTAACATACTTCTCAGAGAGAATGATATCGCCAGAAACACTTCGGAGAAACAGCGTAATGCAGCGTAACTGGAGTAATAAGGTATAGATGGATGCATTTCCGTAGATCTGCTTTGGATACAACATCTTTGTGTTAGCATTGTAAGTACATTTTGTTTGCAGATAGTTATTGCTTTCACCTACAGGCGTGATGGGGTCCTCGTTGGCTGCAAATACAGGGAAGTCTCTAAGAAATTTTCACAGGTTTGTGGTACTACTCGTTTTTAGGGTGTATGAGCTTATGCTATATTTCTTTTGTTCTTATTTTTGCACTTATATACCAGGAAGCAAACACAGAGAAAATTTTATATGGTCTGGACGATATAAAGCGAGCACGAGATATTATCATTGTATGTTCAAAATCTGTTACTTGATATTCTTTTTGCATATTGCTCCTGAAGATTTGTGCCAATGTTTTCATATTCCCAGATTTTTAGTTGTTTGTTCTCCTTACTGACATGGCAGGTTGAGGGTGAAATTGATAAGCTCTCCATGGAAGAAGCTGGCTACCGTAATTGTGTCAGTGTACCAGATGGTGCACCACCGAAAGTATCCAGCAAGCTCCCAGATAAAGATCAGGTTAGCGCTACTTTCTGCTGTTGCCAAAGTTTTTGTCCCTCAAGATTCACGACAACTTATGTCTTCTTGTCACTATTATATTCTTCAGTTTGAGTGTTGATCTCTGGTACAGTTTTAGCTAATCTGCGACCTAACAGTTGCTTATGTTCCCTGTAAAGCTAGGATAAGAAGTACCAATATCTGTGGAATTGCAAAGAATATCTTGACCCGGTGGGCATTTTATTATCTCAGAATAATTTGTTTATAGAACTGTGTAGCTGAGATACACAGGTATCATTTTAATTCCTTTATTTGCCATGGAAACAGGCGTCTAGGATAATACTGGCAACAGATGCTGATCCTCCAGGGCAGGCTCTGGCTGAGGAACTTGCTCGTCGTCTTGGTAAAGAAAGGTTTGTGTATCAGTGTGTTGCTATCATAAGCTTCGTGACGAATAAGAATGATTATAAAAGCCCTCATGTATTGTATTTAACTTGATGCAATCAGATGCTGGAGGGTCAATTGGCCAAAGAAGAATGAGAACGAAATTTGCAAAGACGCAAATGAGGTTTGTCATGGCATACATGGGTTCCTCTGACTTGCACATTATATCTTACCACTAAAGTTGGACTGATTTTCTCATTGTAGTTACAACTTGATTAAACAGTAAACATGTTGTTCCTTTTGTTTGTGTATATGCTATCCTTAATGGCTGTTCCTGGCTGAAGTATTTGACATATGAGGCTAGTGTGGCAGTTAATAAACATGAGTTGGCTACCTCGGGTGTAAATAATAGTTGTGAATTTAGCTAAATCAATGTACAAGTTAAGGCTGTTGATATGTGCATGATACTGAACTTACATTTATATATTATTTTTAATTAATTGATTGAGGCTATCAACTGCTTAGTGCGTACCAAGTTATCATATTGATCTGTAACTTCACAGGAAGTTAGTTTATATACTATGATAAATATGCAGTCAAACTCCTTGTCCTTTTAGGTCTTGTATTTTATGCAGAAATGTATACTAGAATTTACAGGCGGTCTGGGCCTGCAAGGTAGTGTGTAAGACTTGAAGTGTGAGGAAATAGTCTATTTCTAGAATATGGTTTCCAAGATGAGTTTTTATTCAACTTCAGAATTTCTATTGAGGCATAAGCTTCCTAACCCTAAATTATGGTATTAGTATTAGTAGTGCTCCCTATAAGCTTCAGCCTGTCCATATATCTGTGCAGATATTCTTATTAAAAATCTATAAGTTTTTTCCGTCAAGAAAAAAATCTATAATGATTTTTGTGTGCTTTGCATCTACGTCCTGATGGACCATCTGAAACATATGATCATGTATGAATTGAGTTGTTGCTGCCATTGGCTCCATTTTGTTGAAATGAGAATATGACATCACATCATTTTGCAAGTTAGAGTTTGAGAACTTCTGACACTGGACCTCGTAATGCCCTTTTCTACTACAGGTACTGATGTTTTTAGGACCACAAGCATTGAGAAAGGTTATAGAAGACGCGGAACTGTATCCCATAAGAGGTCTTTTCTCCTTCAAAGATTTCTTCCCTGAGATCAATAATTATTATCTTGGAATCCGTGGGGATGAGCTTGGTGTTCCTACTGGATGGAAATCCATGGATGAGCTTTACAAGGTATTTCTTAGTTGCATTCAGTTATGCTCATACTTATTGCTGTATGTTGGACCTGAAATCTGGCTTGCCTATTTTTTTTGTATTCGCTTGTTTTCTTTCGCTATATTTATTTGTTGGAGCTACCCATCTTGTTTGCATCACTCTGTTCTCGATGGCATCACTTCTTAACTTTTTTCTATTTTGGGCGTAGAATGTAAAAAATTATTGCCCACTGTTTTTACCCCATGAATCTGCATGCATTTCCAATATAGGCATGCAGAAATTATTTGCTGACTTGACTAAGAGCAACTCAGAGAAGTGCCTCTATTTTTTCCCTTGAGTGTAACTATCACCTAAATCTGATTGTGACTTGAACCTAGATGATCTACACTTCCTAGAAGCACGGGAAATTGTGCTGTCAAACCTTTTTTATCATTCTTCCATCATAAACAATTCATCATGGTTCTGTTGTTTTCTGTTTTGTAGGTTGTTCCTGGGGAGTTAACTGTAGTAACAGGAGTGCCGAATTCTGGCAAAAGTGAGTGGATTGATGCTTTACTGTGCAATATAAATGACCAGGTTGGGTGGAAATTCGTTCTGTGCTCAATGGAAAACAAGGCAAGCAATTACTGACGGTACTAAATTAACTATTAATGTCATTGGGGAGATTCAAATAATGGTTATTTTGGTATTTAGGTCAGGGAGCATGCTAGAAAGCTCTTAGAGAAGCGCATTAAGAAACCATTCTTTGATGCTAGGTAAGTAATATATTTGTGTTTAATCTCATGATAATCCCTGTCTTTTGAGCATTTTGAGAAGCACACAGCAAAAGCCTCTGTGATTATGCCTGGCAAGTTCAATGTGAAATCCTCTCGGGATAAATGGTTTTATGAATCATATGTGCTGAGAAGTTGGACTTAAGTTGGCTGTTTGCACTATTTGTTTTGAAGGTTATGTTGTTATGTGTAATTGGTTTAGCAATCCTTGTTTAATACAGATATGGGGGCTCTGCAGAAAGAATGAGTCTAGACGAATTTGAAGAAGGCAAGCAATGGCTGAATGAAACATTCCATCTGATCCGGTATATTTTATATCTTTTGATAACATAATTGTCACAATGGGTTAGCCAATTTCACCAAAGTCAGCTTTAGTTCATTTTTTTGCTGGGGTGTTCAGCTTCTCCAAGTATATCTGCATACTCCACATTTGCTGGTTGGGTGCAAACCATTTTCCTTTTTCCGTCAACCCTAGTCTTGTATTAGTACTCTTATTGTAGTAATATGCTGGAATGCAATAAGATCTCCTGGCTTTTCTTGGATAATATGCCTCTCCTAATGATGATTTGTATACACAGATTTACATTCTTGTTTGTGACACTGAATCTGCTTAATTAATCAGGTGTGAAGATGATTGCCTTCCATCTGTTAATTGGGTTCTCGAGCTTGCTAAAGCTGCAGTTCTAAGATATGGAGTGCGTGGTCTTGTGATTGATCCCTACAATGAACTTGATCACCAACGCCCCTCAAATCAGTAAGCATCGCCTAAGCCTCTTTTTAAGATTGAATTTGTCATTAGTGATACATGGTGTTATCATATGCTGCATTCGAACTGGCTGGTTTGGAACACCTCTCTCTATCATGGAAAACGGAGCGACTCATTAGCATGTGATTAATTAAGTGTTAGCTAAAAAAACTTGAAAAATGGATTAATATGATTTTCTAAAGCAACTTTCCTTGGAACTTCCTTTTCCCAACTTCTACTCCCTTTTCCATGCGCACGCTTCCTGAACTCTGAACTACTAAACGGTGTGTTTTTTGCAAAAAAAAAATTATAGGAAAGTTGCTTTTAAAAATCATATTAATTCCTTTTTTTTAAGATATTTTTAGCTAATATTCAATTAGTCATTCACTAATTTGCTCCTCCGTTTTGTGTGCCGAGGTTGAATGGTTCCCAACCCTCACCACCGAACACAGCCTTGGCCTCAACCATACTCGGCTCTCAAGCACTTAATTTCATGTTTGCTTTTCCTTACTGTATTGTGCCATTGACAGAACTGAAACAGAATATGTCAGTCAGATGCTTACCAAGATTAAGCGGTTTGCTCAGCACCATTCTTGTCATGTTTGGTTTGTTGCCCACCCTAGACAGGTAAGAAGATTGAACATAGTTGCATATAAATCTTTGTAACATTATTGAATACACAATTAGCCTTACATGCTGTTACTGCTTTGCTAGCTTCATAACTGGAATGGTGGTCCTCCTAATATGTATGACATCAGTGGAAGCGCACATTTCATAAACAAATGTGATAATGGAATTGTCATCCATCGAAACAGGGATCCAAACAGTGGCCCACTTGATGTTGTGCAGGTTACTTTTCCCCTCTTTATTACCTTATAAGTTAAAATCTTAATGCTTCAATTTAGGGCCTTGCCTAACTCGTGTATTTTTTTATATTATGTTGGGGTTGGATTGGGTTATCGCAGGTTTGTGTGAGGAAGGTGCGCAACAAAGTGATTGGACAAATAGGAGATGCTTTCTTGTCATATGAACGGTATGTCTGTTTATGGAGCATGCTTTTATAACTATTCCATATGTCAGTTTTCTGTCTACTTTTGTATGTATCACTGTAAATAAGTACTATATCTAGTTCATATTTACCAAGTCTTCAAGCTGCTTGCTAACTAAATCACCAAATCAATCGTTTTGCCCCCACAGGGTTAGTGGTGAGTTCAGGGATGCTGATAAAGATACTGCAAAGAAGGCTGCTGTTGCAGTCGCTAATGCAGCAAAAGCCCCACAGAGGAAAGGATAGATCCGCTGATTTGATTTACTCACTCACTGACCGATCGCACAAGGTGGAGCGATATTGTTCTTGATGCTGCACACTACTGGAGACCGCGGCCAACTTCATAGTATGCTGGAGCTGACTGGTCAGTATTTTTTTTGGCGACAAGACCTTTTGGAGGTCACCTGTCTGCTGCAGAATTTGGTGGGAAGATGGTTAACCTTGTTACATGGCCTACAAGACATTATTTGGGCGATGTATATCAAAGCATCAATTGTAGTTAATTTTACACCAGGTGCTATGAACATATTGGTGGATTCTATCAGTAGGGAAACTTCATCAGATTATTATGTACTCCTATGCCCTTCCAAAAGTTGTAGTTGCTGGAAGGGCGTTTATTACTCCATCAGATGTATTTATTCCAGGCTTCCACATCTATGATCAGAATCTAATGATTTTTTATTACCCAAATTGTGGAGTCTTAAGATTCTTCTACCATGAAAAAATACATGCAAGCCAAGCTTATCGCTATCAGCCAGGTGGTGATCTGATCCCCCATCGAAGATTGCAACCGTGTAGGGTTCTGCTTAAGTGCTTATCCCCGTTTGTTTTACTTCTCATTATTTATGCTCCGGCCTTTATGGACTGAGCTCTTTGTTTATTTACACCTTGTCATTTTGGCTGTTTTTGTTAGGCAAACAGCTGGAGCTGGAGTGCTGGACACTCGAGCAAAGGGCAAAGCTGTGGGCTGTGGCTGGCAATGGCATCTGGAACGGCGCATTGCCTCCCTCTGGTGTGCTTCAGTTGCAACTGGTATGGGGCCAGTGCACACTTTGTCCTGTCCATTGCTACTCCTTGTAGTACACTACATAATACCACCACCTTTTTCCAGCTCGCACTGCAATTAAACAATCTCACTAAATGCAAATCCTACGTATGAACAGTTGAACAATACTCCTGTATAACACAGCTGTCCAGTCAAACACCCAAGCTGTCAGATTAACAACAAGACCCCACAAATAAAGCAAAGAACGGCCTATCATTAGCACAGCAATAGCCATCTCACTTCTCTCTGGCTCTGTCCTTCCTGCCACACAAAAGGGGGGTGAAAAAAGAAAAAGAAAAAACCAGCAAATTTAGCAACGACTCAACGAGCTAGCCGTTGTTGGTTGGTTGCGGCTGCGAGCTTGGGCACCGCAAAAGTGAACCGGACCCCAGCCCACCGGCCCAACGGCTCGCTCCGCCTGCACACGTGTCTCCACTCCATTGGCTCCCTCGCCATAGCCGTTGCTCTTGTACTATATAGCCCACCCGTTTGTTCCCTCTCGTTCTCACTCCCCACCTCTTCTTCTTCTCTGACACGATCACAAAAAAAAGTGCATCTTTTGTTTGTTGTTGCTTGTGCTTGGTGTGTTTTGTTGTTGGTAGCCATGACGGTGGAGGTCGTGTCTGAGGGTGCGGCGGCCGCCGCAGCGGAGGTGGCGGCGCCGGAGACGAAGGAGGTGACCGCGAAGGCGGCTGCGGCGGATGAGGCGGTGACGCTGGCTGCCGTTGTGTCCAAGAACGCGTCGTTCAGGGAGGAGAGCAACTTCCTGGATGATCTCAAGGACGGGGAGAGGAAGGCGTTGGCTGAGCTCCGTGCCAAGGTGGAGGAGGCCATCGTCGACGGCAAGCTGTTCGATGACGGCAAGGTGGAGGCCAAGAAGACGGCCCCCGCGGCGGCGGAGGAGGAGAAGGATGCCGAGAAGAAGGCGGTGGAGGAGGAGGCCGCCGGTGAGAAGAAAGATGCCGAGGAGAAGAAAGAGGAGGAGCCAGTGACGGAGGAGAAGAAGGAAGAGGAGCAAGGCGAGGAGGAGCCCAAGAAAGAGGAAGCCGACGAGGGCGAGAAGGCGGTGGCCGCGGAGGAGAAGCCGGCGGAGGAGGAGGAGGCGGCGGCGGTTGTGGACAAGGATATCGCTCTGTGGGGCGTGCCGCTGCTGCCGAGCAAGGGCGACGACGCCACCGACGTCGTCCTCCTCAAGTTCCTCCGCGCGCGCGACTTCAAGGCCGGCGCCGCCTTCGACATGCTCCGCAAGACGCTCCACTGGCGCAGGGAGTGGAAGGGCTTCGCCGACGGCGCCGGCGCCGGCGCCGACGACGACGACGACGGCGAGGCGCTCCCGGCGGAGCTCGCCGACGCGTGCTACCTCGACGGCGCGGACCGGGAGGGCCACCCGGTGTGCTACAACGCGCTCGGCGTGTTCGCCGATGACGCCGTGTACAAGAGGGCGCTCGGCACGGAGGAAGGCAAGGCGAGGTTCCTCCGTTGGAGGGTGCGCGCCATGGAGAGCCACGTGGCCAAGCTCGACCTCAGGCCCGGCGGCGTCGCCTCGCTGCTGCAGGTGACGGACCTCAAGAACTCGCCGGGGCCGGCCAAGAAGGACCTCCGCGTCGCCATGAAGCAGGTGCTCGACCTCTTCCAGGACAACTACCCTGAACTCGTCGCAAGAAACGTGAGTACTCCTTGTGATTTACTTACATTTCTCTTCCTGCCCAATTTGGATCCAAATGTGTCAGATTTTAACTGAATTTTGTGCCAATTGAACTGCAGATTCTGATCAATGTACCGTTCTGGTACTACGCGTTCAGCACCCTCTTCTACCCGTTCATGACGCAGAGGACCAAGAGCAAGTTCGTCATTGCTCGTCCCTCCAAGGTCACCGAGACCCTCCTCAAGTAAGAACCAACCAAGTTTTTCACAATCTTGTTGCCTCAATTGCAATATGTTGATCAATTTTTATGCATAATTATGGAGCGAACTTTGACAAAAATGTGTGATTCTTCTGAAGGTACATTCCCATCGAAGCCATTCCAGTGAAGTACGGTGGTCTGAAGCGCGATGACGACACCGAGTTCTCGGCAGAGGACAGTGAAGTCACAGAGCTCGTTGTCAAGGCAAGCTCCACCGAAACCATCGAGATCGAAGCCACAGAGGTATAAACACGATTTTTAGTTTGAACAAAATTTCCTCAAAACCAAAATTTGTATCTGCAAGAGTTGCTTAGCATCAGCCAAATCGTGTTTCAGGGTGACACTACGCTGACATGGGACCTGACCGTGCTGGGATGGGAGGTGAACTACAAGGAGGAGTTCGTGCCGAGCGACGAGGGCTCGTACACCGTCATCGTCAGGAAGGGGAAGAAGATGGGGTCGTCGGAGGCGGCGGTCCGCAACTCGTTCCGCGCCGGCGAGCCGGGGAAGGTGGTCCTCACCGTCGAGAACCTGACGCACAGGAAGAAGAAGGTGCTGTTCAGGCACAAGGCCAAGAGCGCCTGTGCCAAGAAGTGGTGAGGATTTGGGCTTTCGCTGCTCATTGTGGTGAATTCTTTTGGACGCTGCTGAGATGCGTGGATTCGTTCTATTCTTTTGTGTGTGAGAGAGAGATATCATTTTGTTTGTATGTGGAGATTGTTTCATTGATTTACCTGAGAATATAAAGAATCGGATTATTACAGAACTAATCTTACTTGTTCAAGCATAACGCAACAATTTTAGTCAACTCAAACAAATGGGCCAGTTCTTTGTCATTATTGAAACATGTTAGTTTGCAAAAAAAAAAAGTACTTTCCAAAAAAAAACATTTTCTAAAATATTTATTTTATAATCAAGTTGATAACCCAGGGGTCGTCGGACATTTTAGTTCAAACACGCAGAGGTGGCATTTCTAATGGAAGCATTGTCCAGCAAAGGTCCAATAAGCCCTGCAAAGCGAAAGTTCAGTTTCATATGCATTCCACCTCAAGCTTTGCTACATACTTCCAACAGTTAATCCACCTCAAGACAATAATGTTGAACATACCATTAACCCAGATAAAAATAGTCCGACAAGGCAACATAGTATTTGGAAATAATAACATTAACCTAGCATCTAACAAGCACCCCCAATCAACGATGGTAACTAGTAGTAGCAAATGTCACAAGGGATATCTATATAGCTCAAACATGCAGAGAGGTGGCTTAGGCAGCAACCTCCTCGTCCTCCTCTTCCTCCTCATAGTCCTCTTCCTCAGCGGTGGCATCCTGGTACTGCTGGTATTCAGCTACCAGGTCGTTCATGTTGCTCTCAGCCTCGGTGAACTCCATCTCGTCCATTCCCTCACCAGTGTACCAGTGCAAGAAAGCCTTCCTCCTGAACATGGCGGTGAACTGCTCACTGACACGGCGGAACATCTCCTGGATTGAGGTCGAGTTGCCGATGAATGTGGATGCCATCTTCAGGCCAATGGGTGGAATGTCACACACACTCGACTTGACATTGTTAGGGATCCACTCCACAAAGTATGACGAGTTCTTGTTCTGGACATTCAGCATCTGCTCATCAACTTCCTTGGTGCTCATCTTTCCACGGAACATGGCTGAGGCTGTGAGGTAGCGGCCATGGCGGGGGTCAGCAGCACACATCATGTTCTTTGCATCCCACATCTGCTGGGTCAGCTCTGGTACAGTGAGGGCACGGTACTGCTGGGATCCCCTGGAAGTCAGAGGAGCAAATCCAACCATGAAGAAGTGGAGCCGTGGGAAAGGGATCAAGTTGACAGCAAGCTTCCGGAGGTCAGAGTTCAACTGGCCAGGGAAGCGGAGGCAGCAGGTAACACCACTCATTGTTGCAGAGATAAGATGGTTGAGATCACCGACTGAAAAAACAAAGTAAAAATCATTAACCGCACAAGGCACAATCTCATATAAACTAGACAAGACCTAGTTTTAACAAATATATGCTCGCAGAGGATCATCATAAAGTGAAAAGTCACTTTTTCCTTATATCATGCTATACTAATTATACAAGATGCATGGTACACCCAGATGTTTAGTAGGACAATAAGTAGAATCAAAATGAACTTCTGATGACCCAAAGTTACAAATATGTATAAAACAATCTGTGCATTTAACATTTTAAAATGTGACAGTTGACAGTAGAATTGAGTAAACTCACATCAGAATGTGGAGAGTATATCACAGAAATGAAAACTGCAGAGTATATAGAGTGATGACATATAAACAGCTACTAACACTCATGGAGAACTACTGAATTGTTAGCCATAATCAAATAACAGCATGATGTTTAGCATGTGCCACACCAGGGAAACAGTATACACAAAACTATGCTAAATTCTACCAAATCACTGAATGATCATCCAGAAATGAAACACACAAACATCACTGCAGAGACTTCTTTGTACTTACAAGTAGGTGTCGCGAGCTTGAGCGTGCGGAAGCAGATGTCGTAGAGAGCCTCATTGTCAAGAACCATGCACTCATCCGCATTCTCAACAAGCTGGTGCACAGAGAGGGTAGCATTGTAGGGCTCGACGACAGTGTCGGACACCTTGGGCGACGGGAAGACCGAGAACGTGAGCATCATCCGGTCAGGGTACTCCTCCCTGATCTTGGAGATGAGCAGGGTTCCCATCCCGGAGCCAGTTCCTCCTCCCAGCGAGTGGCAAACCTGGAATCCTGCAGCAAGGCGAGCGAGGGTGAGATAAATCGCTCAAACAAGTGGAAATAGAAACCTACATTGAATCACAACGAAGAACCAGAAATTAGTCGCCTAATCCTTCAAATTTCCTCGTGAATCTCCAGATCTGGCCCGAATTTCTTCAGATCTACGACCCAAATCCCATAGATCTACAAGGCTACGGCTAAATCGAGCGAGAGGAGAAGGCGGGGAAACGCGCAGATCTGGTGATTTAGGGTTTACCTTGGAGGCAGTCGCAGTTCTCGGCCTCCTTGCGGACGACGTCGAGGACGGAGTCGATGAGCTCGGCGCCCTCGGTGTAGTGGCCCTTGGCCCAGTTGTTGCCGGCGCCGGACTGGCCGAAGACGAAGTTGTCGGGGCGGAAGATCTGGCCGTAGGGGCCGGAGCGGACGGAGTCCATGGTGCCGGGCTCGAGGTCCATGAGCACGGCGCGGGGCACGTAGCGGCCGCCGCTGGCCTCGTTGTAGTAGACGTTGATCCGCTCGAGCTGGAGGTCGGAGTCGCCGGAGTACTTGCCGGTGTGGTCGATCCCGTGCTCGTCGCAGATCACCTCCCAGAACTTGGCCCCGATCTGGTTCCCGCATTGCCCCCCCTGGATGTGCAGGATCTCCCTCATGGCGGCGGCGGCGGCGAGGTGGGTAGGGTTGAGGAGGAGGAGGCGGCGGCGGCGGAGATGGCGGAGGGGGGAGAGAGAGAGAGAGGAGTGGAGAGTGGGGAGTTTTTATCGGAGGGGAGCGGGGGTGTTTTTGAAAAATTAAATCGAAATGTTCTCTTGTGGATTTTATGCCTTTAAGTCCTGTATAAGTCTGTATTTGAGATTTTAGTCCTGGTATTTGAGATTTTTATCTGAGGGGGATCGGGGGTGTTTTAAAATCGACATGTTCTCTTGTGGATTTTATGCCTTTAAGTCCTGTATAAGTTTGTATTTGAGATTTTTATCGGAGGGAAGCGCGCGGGTGGTGAACGCGCCGGGGGGGGAAGGGTTAGAAAATTTGAAATGCGGCCTGTTTTGCTTTTGTGTTTTATAATTTTGGTCTGATGGTGGAAAAACGCGAATATTAAGAAATGACTTAATATTAAATAATTAGAAGAAATAAGACTTTGAACCCAATTCATCTAGCCCACTACCTTGTGGAGCTAGCCGGAAAACCCCTGGGCGTTTCTCGGTCCTGGTAATGGTAATGTAGAATTGTCAATTTCCATGGAGATTATATGATTGAACGTAGATTTTTAAAGTATAGGAATAGAATAAATATTAGAATCCTATGATAGAAAAAAAACTATATGAATGATCATAATAGAGTGCAAGAAAAACGTAGAAAATAAAATAGAGAAAGGCACATGATGGTGACAAGGGTTAGTTGTATTTGTCTTAGGAAGCAGTGGTCACACTCCCTAACTCACAAAATCTCCATAGCTTAAAGCCTAAAATAAATATCCAAACTTACTATCCTTCGGAAAGAAACATCTAACATTGTCATATACTGGACCACACAAAACTCAATCTTTACATGATTATCTATACTATCTCAAAAGCATAGTCGTCCTCCTTCCATCCCCTCCTTCCAAGCACACAACGCTTTCATACGCTCCATGTGAACATCAACCGGATCCAATGTTTATCCCTAACCATTTTCATAGCAGATCCCCAATTATATGGGTGTGACGCCTTAACTTGTTGCAACATACATGCATGATAACCAGTTATTTGTCCTCACTTCATCCATCCAAACAATTCTCCTATTATATGGACTTGGCCTTTTGTAAAGCATGGGCACGTCACTAATCTAGCATCTTGTAAAGCATGGACAACTCAGGGGCTGTTTAGATTATAACCAAAATAAACCTTACTAAACTTTGGCAATACTAAATTTTTTGATAATTTAGCGATATTGCTAAGTTTTGATAGGATTTATTATGTATTAAAAACTAAATGAATGTATATCTATACCTAATTAAAAAATTACTAAGGCTTCCGGTAATTTTCTTCGCCCGTCGTTTTCTTTTCCACTCACGCGGTTTTTTTTGGCACGTGCGTGGTTTTTTTTCTTTTCTTTCACGCATGCAGATTTTTTGCACGCTGCGGTTTTTTTTCGCACGCAGTTTTTTTTTGTCCGATCGGTTTTCTTTTTTCGCCCTTTTTTCTTTTTGTTCGCCCGTCCTTTTTTTTCCTCCGTTTTCTTTTTTTTCGTCTACTTTTTTTCTGTCGTTTCTTGCGTTTTTTTCCATCCACGTTTTTTCTTTTTATATCGCCATTTTTTCCGGTTTTTTCATCTGCTATTTTTTTCACGGTTTTTTTCGTCCTTTTTTAGGTATCTTTTTTCTCTGGTCGCTACTTTTTTTTACGTCCACTTGTTTTTTTTTCCGTCGTTGTGATTTAATCTTCTGGAGCCATCTAGGCCGAACCCTAGCGCCACCACCACATTGATCTACCTCCCCATTTCTTTTCTTGTTCAATTGATTGCAAAACTTGATTCCCCAATACTCCCTCATTTATTTTCTCCTTGATTTCCTCTTATACAATTCAGTTTAACGGTTGCCATTTTTATCCAAGTTTTACGAATTGCTACGATTTATTTTTAATAAAAACGGAAATGCCATTTTTAATCCAAGTTTTGCAAATTGCTCCGATTTATTTTGACAAAACCAGAAAGAGAAGATCAAGTGGATCAAAAACCCTCATCCAAATTTTGGTGATGATGGGAGGATCGAGAAATATTAGTCTGATTTGGTGATTGGAGGATGGTGATGATGGGAGGATCGAGAAATATTAGTCCGATTTGGTGATTGAAGGATCGAGAAAGATTCGCCTGGATTTGAGAGGATCAGCTCTTGCATCGTAGGCACTTCTGATGTTGGAAGACGGTACTTGGTTGTCTGAGTTGGACCTACAACTCTACTTGTGGGAAGATAGCGGACTGTGTTAGGCTTAAAAGAAAAAAATGGTTTTACCCGTTGCAACGCATGGGCATTATTTCTAGATTTTTTTTAAAAAAGGTATGATTTAAAACAGCATCAATATGAATAACCGCTCAAATTTCACCGACGAAATAGAACTGGTGCCACAGAGAAGATCATCGTCATATCCCCTATCTACCACAGGAACTCACCAGTGAGAATCACGGTAACTGAAAGTGATGCACCAGCGACCACTAAGCAGCAGAGCTCACACACTGAAGAATCAGACGAGATGAGCGATCGCCATTGAGCTAAGCTCATCACGTGTCTCATGAAAGTGGAAAACTGGATTGCATCATCACGCCCGTTGAGCACTCTCTTTCACCCCAAATTTACTTCTCCCAATTTTGTTTCCTCTGGTTTAATTTGCCTTAATTTTCAAGTTTGGCACTATATGCTTGATTGGATTTCACTCTAAGCTAACCACCACCACTACTGTAGCAACGTGAGAGTCTCAATTCCAATTGGAGAGAATCAATGAGGGCAGTCCCAACCCATAACACTAGACATGGTTTCCATAAACTCCACATCATCAAGAAACTAATACTAGACACTACTCTTTTAATGTAAACACCATTATTTCATACTTTAATTTAATGCTACTTATCTCACATGATGTCTTGAATGTTGTGTAGAAACCATGTCTCATACAAGACATGGTTTCCTTCTCTTTCCTCATTTATTCACTTGCCACATCATTTTTTTATCCTAGATGACAACTTATTTAATGCTATGGACACCATCCTAATAATTGGGTTGGGAATGCCC
This sequence comes from Oryza meridionalis, assembly GCA_000338895.3. Classification (NCBI taxonomy): domain Eukaryota; kingdom Viridiplantae; phylum Streptophyta; class Magnoliopsida; order Poales; family Poaceae; genus Oryza; species Oryza meridionalis. The sequence goes on from CM002529.2 coordinate 28,349,037, forward strand.
TGATGCAATTGCACACGTTGCTGCCCGTTTCTTGCGTTTTTCTAAGCATTGAATTGATTAATTGAATTAAATCGATCCGAGCCATCAGTTCATCAATTAATTCGTCAGTTTCGATCGACGTCTTTGTTGAACACCAAGAGACGTTTTGAGTTCCCAAGCGTATAAAACCAACCGGACAATGGTGAATGAAGCGTGCATCTCAATTTCTGAACTATCTGCAGTTGGTAGCAACCACTAACAATCCATCAATCGATCGATCGGTCGAGATGGCACGAGTGTTCGTGGTCGCCGTGCTCGCCCTCTCCATCGCCGTCGCCGTCGCCGGCCGCGTTCTCGAGGAAGGCGAGGCGTACTACGGCCTCGAGGCGGCGGCGCCTGCGGCTTCGCCGCCGTACGCTTCATCACCAGGCGGCGGCGGCGGCGGCGGCGGTGGCGGAGGAGGAGGACACAGCTGGCGCGGCGGCGCCGGCGCCATCCTCGACGCGATCTGGGTCGTGTTCAGGTGGGCCAACGACGCCGTGGCCGACGGCGGCGGCAGGACGAACGTCCGGTAGAACGCGACGCCGGCGGCGTGGCGTGGCGTGATCCCTGCACCGTCGCGTCGATCGCACTGAGTGGTTTTAAGGGAAGAATGGCAACCGTGTTTAATTCAGTCGAGTCAAGGTCACGATAATAATATGAAAATTCGATTCACGTTTCACTAGCAGCATATGTAACACGTTTGCGTCGTTTGTGCTTTGCGTGTGCTCTGCTTCCTTTCACGTTGAACAAAATTTGAACATATTTTGTGTTGCGGGTCAGGTTCAAAACAAATTTTATCAGGTTCAAGAAAGAAAAGAAAATAATTTGCGTTGTGGCCTGTGGGAACCCAGCGCTGGGCGTGTCTCGTTGGCGGCGCGCAACAATGGAGTAATGGACTGGGCCGACTCGCCGGCCTGGCCATTCAAGCTTGTTGGGCCGTTTGTCTTGAACGAAACCTTATGCCTCGCCTATGGCTAGAGAGAAGTTGAAACCTAGGAGTACAATGTACCTCTTTTGGGAACAAGTATTTACACAGAGATGCAATATTTACAGAGAGAGATACTTGCAGGATTTAAATCCTATAGAAATTTATATTTTTAGGCCACCTTTGAATCAAAGGGTTTGTGGATGAATATAGGAATATAGGATTTTTTTTCCCTATTTAGCCCTTTGAAACAAAGAATAGAAGATTTTCAAATCCTATGAAATTTCTAATAAATGATTCAATGCATGCAGATTTTGGGGGAAAAAATAGCAAGAGCTCCAACCTATTAAATTTTTTTTCTTTGACTATATCTTTCACCCGGTGTATTTTTTCCATGGTCCATTGAAACAATCATTCCTATATGCTTTCTAGTTGCATTCCTGTCAAAACTGATTATTTCTTATTAATTCCTCTATTTTCTCAATGCTAACGTTATGTAGCCCTTTATTACATGTTAGACTAATGATCTTTGGAACAACAAAGTGTTGAGACTAATAAAATCATGAGAAATTTCTTTTTGAGATGGCTAAAAGTCTAATACACATGACGATTATAAATGAATTTTAACATGAAGTCCAACCTCATGACAATTGTTTCTCTTTCCTAGTGGTTTATCCAAACAACCATTTTTGCAAAAAAAAAAAGAGTGTACTACATGCACTGTATATAACAATAAAATGTACTATCTCCATCCCAAAATATAACAACCTTTAGCTATGAGTCTGGACACACAGTTGTTCAGATTCATAGCTAAAAATGCTTACATTTTAAGACGGATGGAGTACTATATACTTCCGATTCATGTGTCTACAGGGGCGGATCTAGGAACAGAAAGTTGGGGGCACTCAACATATCGAGTACACCGGCATAAACATATCATCTCAGTATTAAACTGTGCTAAAATGCTATTAAGAAACCATGATAAAAAATTGAAGGGGGGACTCGGGGGTATCCATGGGTTCAATGGGTCACGTTGAATCCGCCCCTGTTTGTCTGGTCATCCTGCATTTAAATAATGCAAGACCATGCATGTGTGTGAATTATAGGTGGCTCATTGAACCATAAACATGCCAAACAATGAAGAAACAGCATCTAGAGGTAAGGGAAACAAATCCTCTAACTTACAACTACATATGTAGTTAATAAAGTCACTGACATATGAGTTCCACTTTGCTATGGCTCATCATATGTCAGTGACTCAACTGCAGTAAAAGGATCTCTTTCCGGACGTAAGGTGCAAATATGCAGAGTATTAAAACGATCACATCAGTTTGTTTAGCCAGGATGCAAGACAAAATCATAAATACTCGTCTTTTTATTACATCAAGCCCAGCACTCCGTACGTTTCATTTCAAATGTGTCATTTCGCGCGTGAACAAATATGAAATATTCAGGGTAGTAGCACGTCGTCCGCCGCCGCGCGCTCCGAGTCCAAGCTGATCACGCCGGCCGACGACGGCGCGGGGCCGGGCGAGACGTCGTCGCCGTCGCCGGCGCCGGCGCCATCTTCGGCGTCAACGTCGTCGCGCCCCGCGAACGCGATGAGCTCGGCGGCGCTGGGCGCGCCGGCCGGTGTGACGACCGGGCTCCCTGACAGTACCGGCGCCGTCATCACCACCACCGTGGCTCCGCTACCCTTGTTACGGAGAAGCTGCTCGTCCTCCGGGAAATACGTGCGGAACGCGTCCGCCGCCGGCGCCAGCGACGACGCGAGCAGCGCGGCCGCCATGGCGAGGACGATGATCACCGCGGCGGTGGCGTTCCCGGCGGCGCCGGCCATTGGAGTACTCGTCGTCGTTAGCTTTGAACGAATCGAAGAGGCCCGGCCTGTGTGTTTTACGATTGAGTGGTGATTTCTCTGCTTGCTCCTGCTGCTGCTGCTGCAAAATCGATGGGATTTATACTGAGGACGAATGCAAAACGCCGCACGGTTACTGAAAGATTAACATGTTAGATTTCAGCTTAGTTAATTCTTATGGCATTCATTCGTTCGTTCACAGTTCACTCAAACCAAATGCTGGATTACTTGATGCCTCGATTATTGATGATGAACAGGAGTTACACATTTTTCTTACTCGGGGTGTGTTTAGGGTGTGTTTAGTTCATGAAAAAGTTGGAAGTTTGAGGAAAGTTGGAAGTTTATGTCTGTAGGAAAGTTTTGGATGTGATGTGATGTGATGGAAAGTTGGAAGTTTGGGGTAGTTGGGGGTGAACTAAATACGGCCTTAGTTCACGCTAAAATTAGAAGTTTGATTGAAATTGGAATGATGTGATGAAAAAGTTAAAAGTTTGTGTGTAGAAAAGTTTTGATATGATGGAAAAGTTAAAAGTTTGAAAAAAAAGCTGAGAAGTAAACCATGCCTCGCTCAAAAGGAGATGCGATATCATCTTATTGGGCTGGCTACATGGCCCATCGAAGAATGTACACCTATCGCCTGAATGTGGCCCAGTTGATGTTTCTCTGCGTGGGCTTAGATTCGATTTGTCTTGTAGGCCTCTGTTTCATACTCTCTTGCACATGCAATATGGCCAATACGTACGTATAGTACTATACTACTAGGATATTACTATAGTATTACTAGTAGCATATTTGGGTTGTCTACAGTGTAATCTACTCCTACAAAGTCCTACTACTCGATACGCGTGATACGATCCGAAGTGACAAACCATATGAAAACATTTTGCGAGGTACACACAGTTACTTAATATAGTGAAGACCATAGTACGTGACAGCCATATCAAAACAATGTAAGGTACGTACAGTTGCTTAATATAGGAGTACTCCTAGTAAACATACATGTACTGTGCAAACATATGATAACATTGCGAGGGTACAATAGTACTCCTCCTACTGTAATAACAGTACAGTGAAACGGCGTGTTCTGAAAAAAAAAAACAAGAGACGAATGCCAAACACCAGGCCTCGTTACTTGTAGCACCAAAATTCAAAGCAACTCGATCACCACAGATACTGGTACAGTAACCTTTTGTCTGTCTCAATGTGTGCAGCAGAACGAGGAAACAGGAGATGATCACCCTCTTCAATCACACGCCATCGTCTCCCAAGCCCAACAGTGCAGCAACATCTCGACGAATCAGACGCAAGAGATACTACTCCCTCCAGGCTGGGTTTATTTGTCGTTTTAGACATGATTTCAAAAACCAAGAAGTTATTAAGTAGGGTTCTTATTTCCTATTTTGTCCCTGTTAAATACGGTTAGGTGTAGCATGCAAACAAGCAACTACTACTCTCTCAATTGGTTCAGTGCATTCATCTTAGTGTGTTGGGATCTAAGTTCGATTTCTACTCTAGACACATACCCCTTTGTTTTTTGTCTTGGCGATTATGCATGGCACCATGCATGCAGCCCATGCAGCTTCAGTGCAGATAGCACGCGAGGCGGCGAGGGCATCCGAAAATTAAATCAGCCAATTTTATTCAATCTGTGCTTATAAGCGCGTTTTGCCGTCAAAAGTTTTCGTTTCTGCTTATTTGCCTCGCGTTGCGCGTGTATTTATACCGTATACACCCGTACTTGTAGACACACCAAAATATTCGAACTCTTCCTCGCTAGCCTCATCCATGGAGTCGCTGGCCATCGAGTCCTCATCGTCTGCCTCATACATGATGTCAGGAACAGGAACCATGGCTTCTTGTTTGATTTTTGCTCAAAGCCCAGATGTAATCATGTTTAAGTTCTCGTGTGTGCTTGCATGTATGCCCCCATTAAAGGAGATGGGAACGAAGCTTTAAAAGGAGTAACGAGGAGATAATCTGAGAACAATAACGCCATTAATGCACAAGGGCAATCTCGTCTCATGCGTGGGAGAAATGCTCCAATGACAATTTTTCTTATCCACAGCTAAGTGAGCCCAAACGGCAAATAAACCCAGCCCGGAGGGAGTACTACTGTACGAACTTTTTGGTGTTTGTTTCTCCTCCTTTCTTTCCAAAATAACTTCTTCAGTTTGTTTGAAAATAATTAAGTTTATAGAAAAGAATAAATACATTAAAAACATATCAAATAAAAATAATTATATTGAAATTTGATAAAATAAGAATAGCATAGTACTAGTATTTTGGTTTGATATTCATATTTGTGATATATATGAAAAATGAAGGACTAAGGGAAGTATTGAAGAAAAAAAAACAAAATCAGGACATGAAAAACCAGAAAACCATTTGCACATGTTTAATTGAGTTTTAATTATTACAAATTTAAAAATAGATTTACCTAATAGTTTAAAGTAACTTCCATACATAAAATTTTCACACGAAATACACCATTTAATTTACAAAGCTTAATAAAAAACACAGTAAAATATAGGAGTATTTCATAATAAAGAAAAGCATGGATCCTTTATTTACATTTCCCGACAAGATTTTCAGGTTCCAAACCACCACCACCACCGCCAGCGCCTAGGGCGGCGGCCGGCGCCGTCCCATCAGCCGCAGCAGCGACGGCAGCGGCAAGCTGCATGCGTCGTCGTCGTCCGGTCCAAAGCGACCGTCAGATTCGTTTTAAAGCCGCGCGCAGCCGGCGACGACAGGGCCGACGTGTAACGCCTGACGACCAGTAGGTTTCTTGATTTGTTTATAAGCTGGCGATTAGCCCCTGCAATCTTGCATCCATGATTCGAGACATGACCGCTCTCTATGGAGTGGAGTACTTTTTAATTTTTGGTTTGCTTTTCTACTGCGATCTTCTCCATCCACTACGGAGGCAGGATCTTGTGGCTGGCTGCTGTCACTTGTCACACCGATGACAGTATAGGCTTGACACACATTGGGTGGTAGCCAGCCAGCAAAATGCATGCAGAAAAGATGGGTACAATCTCAGGTTAAGTGAGTAGAGTACTGTAGGAGTACCTAATAAGAATGGGCTGGCATGAATCTATTCCATATAAGTCGTGTCGAGATATTCGGATTTGCTGGTGCAATTTGGGCGAACTGAAGACTGAAACCAGTGGCGCTCATTTGCCATCGGTGGCACCAATCATTGGTGCAGGATAGATCGGAGAAATCCTAATTTGATCCGTTGATTGGTTTGATTAATCCAACGGACCAAATGAACCGACACGATGATCTAGCTGCTACTACTACACCCAAACGGGCAGGGCAGATGGGAAGAGAGAAAATCTGCCGAAAGGTACAGGTTACTGTGGCTCTGTTACTGTCAGCAGTAGCTGTCACACACTCGTTCTGGAGGAGGAGAAAGTACTCAATTCCCATCGGCAATGATCTCAATTCTACTCTATCTCATTTTAAGCGCAATTATACTATAATAAATTTTCATGTTAAATATTTAACTGTCCATCTCACTTAAAAAATTATAAAAAAATTTAAAAAGTAGTAAGTCATGCATCAAGTATTATTTATATTTTATCATCTAATAACAATAAAATAATAATTATAAATTTTTTAAAATAAAACGAAGGACGAAATGTTAGACATTGAAATTCATAACTGAACGGGATAGAAGAAATCACAATCTATCGTTGGAGGCAGCAGCTGATCCGTGTCTGCATCAACCGGCTGCCGTGCTGTCACTTGCGCAGCCGCGTCGTCGTTTTCCCGTGTCCCGATCGCCGATCCCAATCCCTGCAACCTTCCGGATTTCTCACCTTCTTCAATCCAGCGACTTGGACCGCTGCAAATTGAAAGAACACTTGCATTCAAAGTGCAGATCAGAGAAACTTCAGGGCCACAGGTGTGCCTCTCACCCAAAAGAACGACAAGATCAAAATGCGGCTCTGGATCTCTCTCATCGGCTCAACAGCTAGCTCTCGACCAATATTTAATGACCCTTCTTCATTAATTCCAAGTTGAGGAAATTTGAAATAACTACGCATACTTTAACTAAACTATTATAAAATCACATATTTGAAGTGTTGTATAACAAAACTGCAAATTTAGTAGTACTCAACTTGGACAAAAGGACCCAGTGCTAAGTACACCATAAAACTACAGATTCAATATTAATGTTATCGTAAAGCGGCAGCTTATAAAATTTTAAATCCCTTAGCGCTACTATTTTATAAAATGATGCTAAGTCTATAGTTTAGTCATAATTTTATTAATAAATCTATAGTTTTGTGATACTCTATCATAAATATGTAGTCCAATGATAAATAGTGCTAAATATGAAGTTTGTGATACACTAACTTAAATATGTAATTCTCTGATAATCTAGCCAAAGTATTTGCGGCTCTGCGAGAAATTTACAGTTCCAAATTTATTTTGTTACGAATTTCAAGGAAATTAATCAGATTATTAAAGAGAGATGATTCTAAGAGTATTAATTTTGAAAACTGAACGAAACTAATTATACTCCATAATAATTAACTTATAGTACTAACTTAGTGTTATATCCGTGCTATGCTACGGTCATATTTGATATGTGTTGTTATCGTGACCAATTAAATCACTACTCCTACGTGATAAAATTGACTCTAGACTTCATTTTGAGATATTTTACCTCGATAGAAATACATCCAGCGCGAGTGATCATAATAATAAACATATGATAGATGACAAGCTGTTGTGAGCAATTAAACTCTCACAAAATCACGTACAATTAGGGTGTGCATCAGTGCATTACCATCAGACACAGCAGGACACACAGTGCATGCATCGATCGTCGTCCTTGCACTGCACACTGTTTCAGATTTTAATTCGTCAAGCAGCTCTTATTATTTGCTGGTACATCTGCAGCCTAATTGATTGGTTTTTATGTCAACTTGTTTTTCGCAGTTTTTCCTCGTGTGTACCGTCCTATTCGTCGTACGTACACTGTTGCTAGCTAACTCGAATTGCACTCCATGACAAAATCACAAGATGACACACCAAGTTCTAGATTAAGCTAGCTTGCAACAGTCACCTTAATTAGGCGACATATATATATACACACACACACTATATGTGCATGGTTAAATTAATGACGAAAGTTACTACCAAAAAACTGCTCCAGCATTCGTGCATATATAAATAGTGTAACGGAATTATAGAACGTGTGTTAGAACTTATAGAAACAGTGTGTCATGCATAGTAGCTGACGTACTACCAGTTTTACTGTTCACAAATATTAATTTCGAGACGTGCACATGGAGAGAGATATATAGAATTGTGAAGCGATCAACAGCTAGGAGACATGATCCAGGCTATTTGGTGATCATTAATTGGTTTGTTAACACTATCATTCATGGTTTATCGGCATTTTCCTTTTACTGATGGAGTAAGTTCGCACTTCTTTGATAGGGTTTTAATTAACTCGGGTCTTGTTTAGTTCCAAAACAAAAACTTTCCATACATCACATCGAATATTTGGACACATATATGACGTATTAAATATGGAAAAAAAAACAATTACACAGTTTGCGTGTAAATTACGAGACGAATCTTTTAAGCCTAATTGCATCATGATTTGATATTATGGTGTTACAGTAAATATTTGCTAATGATGAATTACTTAGTCTTAATAAATTCGTCACACAGTTTTCTGACGGAATCTATAATTTATTTTGTTATTAGACTACGTTTAATACTTTAAATATGTGTCCATATATCCGATATGACAATCAAACCTAAAATTTTTCCCCCACCAAACAATGCCTCACTCCTAACTAGCCTACAAAATCCCTATATATACTTCAAATAATTAAGGCCTCAAATTGTAGTCAGCCAAAAGAAATATGCGGTTTTTTATTTACCGGCAATGCTGACAGGATCAAATTAAAGCGATAATTGCAGCAATTAATCCATTGCCTTGCTAGCTGCTGGAGAATGTTGATGACGAAGTGAATGAACGAAATGACTCACGATGGATGGGGAATACGGCGACACTGTACATGCCACCGACGCAAGGCTGCCAAATGCTGCAGCTTTACTGTACGCGCGTGGGCCCTCTCGCGAGGTGGGACCCACACGCAGTGACCGTAGCCAGCGTTAGCTACAGTTAACCACTGTTGCTAATTGAAGCGAAGATTTAATTAGGGTAGTTCGTCATTTGTAGTATTGTAGTTAGTGGGAATGCCAACCGAGCAAAGCTCGCCTATTTACGTTTCCTTCTGGTGGAACATTTCTGTTCGGACTAAGCGTAAGACTTGACGTGCATGCTTATATTTATAACTAATTATTTTCTCAAGTGACTGCCATTGTATTCATTAATAACCCATCCTTTGCGTTAGAGCAAGTTTAATAGTATAGCCCACTACTAACTCCAATTCATCTATAGCCAATCTAATAGCCAATTCATATAATAGTTGTTTACTATACTATTAATATATATATTGACCCACCTATCATACACACATTGCGTCTTAAAATCCGTACTGTAGCTGGCTACAGATTTGTAGCCCACTGCTCTTCTCTCTTCTTTTATCTCTTTAAAATATGTTTATAGCTGGCTAATAGTCTGCTATTGTACATGCTCTTATACTACCTCCATCTCAAAATAAGTGCAGTTGTGAGAATCCGTGTCCAGCGTATGACCGTCCGTCTTATTTGAAGAATTTATAAAAAAATAGTCACACATAAAGTATTATTCATGTTTTATCATCTGGTAACAATAAAAATACAAATCATAAAAAAGTTTAAATAAAACAAACGATTAAACATTGGATATAAAAAACTGCACGTATTTCAGGACAGAGGGAGTAAGTACTTTTCAATCTTCAGAGGTGCTACTAGTTTCAGCGCCTCAATGGTGTTTAGACCTCTACAATGACTAATTCAGTTTCGACTTAGTATATCGCTAGTCTTTTAAAGATTATTATAGAGATGGGTTGTAACTTGTAAGTAGAGGTAAAAACAGGACGAGTATTTTTTTTACCGTCTGCTCGATCTAAGGCTCGTTGGAAGGATATGAGATAGAAAACAGAATACTCAGTACTACCCGAGTTCAAACCTGAATAGAAAAATGGGTTAAGATATACAGGAAGAGTAGTTATATCCGCTCGTATATTCTATATTATAAAATATATAGGAAAATCTATTATAAATTCACCTCTAATCATGATAAAAGATTAGTTAACAACTATTTTATGAGCTCACTTGTAATATCCTACTATTTTTTTTCTTAACATGCGTCTCTTTTAACCCTTTAATTATCTCCCTATATACGAATTATAGATACAAATAAATATCCGTTCTCGAATTCAGTTTGAAGAAAATAATGTGTTTACGAAATTATCAGTACCCGATTATAAATCTATATAAAAAAATATGGATTAGTATACAAAAGTGCCGGTTCTAAATTTTAAAGAAAAAATTTGGATTAGTATATGTTAAATGCCATGATCCAAACTGTACCCATTCGATTTTACCCCTAGTTAGTAGCAGCAATTGTGAGCGACGTGATCCTGTTTTTACCCTCTTCTGCAAATATTTGTGCAGGAATGCATCCAGCAGGTGAAGGAGGGCATAGCTGGTGGCAGGAGGCAGGTCAAAACCGGTGCTACGCTACTAATGCTAAGCTTAGAATTAGTAGCTCGCGTGCAGCCAGGTGGCATTCAAGATCCACCAAACGCGCGATGACACCGGCGTGCCATGACAGGTGGGACTGTGATGGGACGTGGTACGTCGCGACGTAGGAGTTCTAGACAGCCCTCGTGTGTGTGCGCGCTGCGCCGATATGAGTTCTCGCCACGTACACTTGCCTGCCCACAATTATCCCCTCCTCGCAAATCGCAAGCGAGCCGCTGCTAATCTAATAACTAATTTATATAATATAGTTAACTGCAAACATATATACCTTAGATATGATCAAAAACAGACTTAGGCTCTCGCGTCGCTCTCCTTAGAGCGGCTCGGGAGGCGACGACCCGGCCCCCTCTCTCCCACCTCCCTTCCTCCGTCTTGTCGCTGTCCGAGCGGTCGCCGGCAAAGCCGTGTGGCTGCAAGAACGGCGGCGGCGGGGCTTCGCGCTTCCAAACCTCAAGTGGCGGGGAGACCCGCCTGGGTGGCGGCGGTGAGGACCGCCAAATCTGCGCCGCTTGGTCGAATTTGGCGGGACGGTGACGGCGGTTGGCGACGAGGAAGGTGACATCGGTGGGGCTGACAACGATGATGGTCGGGGCGAGCGGCCGGGCGGGGTTGTGGCCGATGGCGGCGGGGATGGCGAAAACATCAGGGTGGCGGCGGCGGAGTCCACGGAATCGGCAGCGGCGCGGTGGCCGGCGTCCTGCAGGTGGCCTGCCCCACGGTTGGCATGGCCGGTAGTGGTGTTGAGAAGGACGGCTGGATCTGGCTCCAGATCTAGGGTGTCCTCAATCGGGTCGGGGTGGCATGGATTCGGTTGTTGTGCAGGTGGTGTGCATAGTGCAGGTACCTTCGATGTGCAGGGTGATATTTGGTGGCTTCCGTTGTGGATGCTATGGTTGTTGAGGGCTCCAAGGCGATCCGCTTCTGGTGCTAGCAACGGGCAATGGCGACGCCCTCGCGAGCGCCGTTCACCTTCTTGAAGACGTTGCTATTGGAGCCCTCGATTAACGCCACTTCAAGGGGATTCTCCGGGTGAAAACCTTAGATTCGTTAGGATCGGATGATATCGTCATTCTCTCGGCGTACCCTTCTTGAAGGCTTCGTTTTAGAAGTTTTTTTTCCTCATTGGACCGTTGTTCCTAGGATCAGTACGTCAATGTCAGGGTTTTCGCTGATTTTCCTTTAATTAACCGTGCTGTTGTAAGGTTTTTGGGTCCGGTTTTCCTTATAAACTAGATCAACTCTCTTCTTCTATAATGAATTGCAGGAACTCCCTGCCTGTCCCCTCTAAAAAAACATATTTCATCATTAATAATAGGTCCCACCTGTCATACATAAACAACTTTTTGGAGTCCGTGCTGCAGCTTATAAATTTGTAGTACACTTCTCTTTTCTCTCTCCTCTCTTATCTTCTCCACATGTGTTTATAGATGACTTATAGTTTGTTATTGCACCTGCTCGAAGAACAAAGAGAAACTTAGTAAAAGTGAGCTAGTGTAAACTTACTACTCCTTACATGAATAAGAGAAACAATTAAAAATGTTGACTCACGCACAATACCTAGCTAGCTCTATACGTGCTTTAAGACAAATACATTAAACACAGATGTGAGAGAAAGAGATAGGAGAAGAAAGATTGAAGATAAACTTATAGCTAATATATTATAGGAAAAAGTACGAATTATCACCCCCCCACCACGAACTATCGCGGTCATCCGAATTACCCCCCCCCCCCCCCCGAACTATCGCAGTCGTCCGAATTACCCCCCCCCCCTGAACCACAAAACCGTACATTCTTTACCCCCAACTATACAAACCGGACGAATTACCCCCCTCGACCCAATCCACGGTGGTTTTGGTCTAAGTGACATACACGCGGCGGGGGATGAGGAGGCGGCCGCTCGGCACGGCTTCCCCCTCCCTCTCGGCGGCATGCGGGCGGAGCGGTGGCCGAGTCGCGGCAGCCGCGGACGATCTGGCCGACGGTGGAGGTGGGGGCGCCGTCGGAGCGGCGCGGCGGAGGGGGCCTCGACGCCGGCCGTCCCGCCGTCCTCGTCCTCCCCGAACACACGCCGCCGAGAGGGAGGGGGAGCTTGCGGGCGGTGCGGCGGCCGAGTCGCGGCAGCGGCGGATGAGCTGGTCGGCGGTGGAGGTGGGGGCGCCGTCGGAGCGGCGCGGCGGCCGTCCCGCCGCCCTCGTCCTCCCCGCACGCACGCCGCCGAGAGGGAGGGGGGGTGTGCCGCCCTTTCGCCGGGAGCGCGACCGCCTCCTCATCCCCCGCCGCCGCCGCCGCCTCCTCCGCGTCACCCGCCGCCACCGCTGCCGCCGGCCAGCTCGTTTGCGGCTGCTGCCTCCCGCGCACCCTCGATCCTGCCGGACACCGCCCTCCTCTGAGAGAGAGTGAGAGAGAAGAGCGAGTATAAGTGCATGACTGGTGGGACCCACTATATGTTGTTTTTGAAAAGTGTTACCGCCCCTCCTCTATCCCACTATAAGTGCATGACTGGGGTAATTCGTACTTTTTCCTATATTATACTACTATATGTTGTTTTAAGATAGGCTAAGGCTGCGTTCGTTGGTCAGGGTTCCCAACCATATCCCTCGTTTTCCGCGCGTACGCTTTTCAAACTGCTAAACAGTATGTTTTTTGCAAAAGGTTTCTATACGAAAGTTGCTTAAAAAATCACATTAATTCATTTTGAAAAATAATAGCTAATACTTAATTAATCACGTGTTAATGGACTACTCCGTTTTCCGTGCGCAGGGCATTAGTTTTCAACTGGGGGAACGAACACAGCTTAATAGATGACAATAAACTCTACTCCTCATTCTGTGATAAAATATAGTAACAATTTTTAAATGGGTGAGATACATCCTAGCACATACTCCTTCCGTCTCAAAATAAACCAACTCCTAGAGTTTGAAATTTATCCCAAAATAAACCAACTTCTACTCTCTTACCTACTATTGGTTCGCAAATCTAGAAATTTTATTCCTTATATACTCTATCCATCCACCGATATTATAACTTTATAATTAATTAGGGGCATTTTGGTCATTTGTATGTCTCCTTAAATCCACCTTGGGAATCCAGGGTTTGAGTATTTATGGTATAGAGGGAGTATGAATGTGTTCTAGATTCTATAGTATGAATGTGTTCTATCTGTTTAAAAGTATTATATTTTGAAACATATGTAGGATTATAAAACTTGCTCTAAAAGCAGATTTACCACGTAGTATTACTGTCGTTCTTTTACACAAATTAGTTCCATAGGATAATCAACGAGAGGTTTAGCTGAGCGAAGCGGACGGGTTGTTGTAGTTGGTGTGTTGTTTGTGACGTTTAGTTCCGGTGGCAGCGGCGGTATTACGGGGAATCCGCGAGGGCGATCGAGGTCGTCGACTCGTCGTCGTCCGCTTCTCTAGAGGCCATGTCGGGGCGGCACCCGACACCGCCGTCCCTACCTCGCGCACACGCGGCGCACCGCCACTCGCCCTCTCACATCACATCACCACCCCTCCTCCCGCGCGCCCACGACGTGACAACACCGTCGTCCATCGCGCGCGCGCTGCGTGCGCGGCGGAGCAGCAGCCGCAGCCGGCAGGTTTGACGCGCGGCGACGCGCGCGCAGGGTCTTCGAGAGAAAAACCGGGGAAATCTCCCGTACGCCGGTGGCGGTGGGTGGATCGCAAACCGTATCCGCGGCGACGGGACGGCCACCGCTTTGTTTATTTCTCACCTCACTCTCATACTCAATCCAGTTTTGTTTTTTTCTTTTTCTTTTTTAGAAAAAAACACTATTCTCAAGCCGGGAAGCAAAGCCATCGTCAGTTCGTCACCGGATGATTTTAGTATTTTATTAAGTGGGATTTGACAAGTTCTTTTTAAGGGAAATCATGACGTTCACGTTGCATTGGCGCCAAGGTTTCTTTCTTTTTTTTTTTAAGGGGAACAATGACATTTCCACGACGAGTCACGGCATCATAAATTAATCAACTTTGGAATGGAGATAGACTCTCCCCGTCTCATAAAAAGTCAAACTAAAATAAAATATGATATTTTTTATACAATATATCTGGACATGCTCATATTCAGATTTATTATATATATCAGAAAACACCATATCTAATCTATACTGTGATGTGATGTGAAACACCATATCTAATCTTAGATTTATTTTTTAATGGAATGAAATGGTGTTATAGATTGATTTTTTATGGGAAGAAGAAAGTAGCTCCTTCGTCCTCCTTTGCCATCCATGCTCATTGATCGAGATGTTTTTGCATCAGTCGTGTGGTTAGCTAGAGTTAGAGCTAGAATTTGCCCTCTCCTCACCATTCTGATACTACTCCACTGTTCCGGGTGAGATTACACTGTAGCTCACACGGACATCCCGCGTTCGATCCATCACAAAAGTTGTACTACTACCCCTATACTGATAGTAGATATAGCATTTTAATTTGCTTTAAACTTGTTGCTTTATTTCTTGTCAAAATCAATTCGATCGTTTCCATTTCTGCGAGGGTTTGCAGTGTACTACTAACCCCCAGTGCACTGTGCACAAACCTGGACACTGCTCCGGATATTGTAGATGCGGCTCGATCGCAAACAGTGGAATCGCCGCTTCTTGCAAACAGTAGACGAAATTTAATTGCATGCACACGCAGCCGCCGATGAGAAAATTTAAAAAATCGGTGATGGAAATTGGCAGTGTGAAAGAAAATTTAATTAAAGGCATGGCCCCATTGACACGTCCTATCATATCATTTCTTGCTTGTCTCAGACGTCAGGTCAGGATCGGTACTGATGCTTGGAAAGAGTAAATTTAATTCAGCAACTTTTGTTTCCCGAATTTAAATCGATTGACCGATTGCGGTCGATCCATCCGACATGCTTTTAAATTTTTGGCCAGTGAATTGAGAGTAAACATCCCTGAACAAATTTTTTCACCCTATCACATTAAATATTTAGATTCATGTATAAAGTATTAAGTATAAACGAAAAAAATAACTAATTATACAGATTGCGTGTAAATTACGAGACGAATATTTTAAACCTAATTGCTCCTTGATTTGACAGTATGGTGCTACAGTAAACATTTGCGAATAACAGATTAATTAGGCTTAATAAATTTATCCCGCGGTTTACATGCGGAATCGGTTACTCTACGTTTAATAATTTAAATATGTGATGAGGACATCACTTCGTCGGGTACGCTTATAACTTCACACACTCCAATGATAATTCCAAGTCCAAGTCCAGTTCGGCCTCTGGAGACAGCACTGACTTCAAACGGACATAGCGCCTTCATGCCAACTCCGATTTGGGTGATCTTGGACTTCGTGGAAAGCTTATCTCGCTACCTTTCAAACGCATCTGGTCTCATGTCCAAATTCATCTCGAGTCAACGGGAATCGCCAAAACAAGACAGTGCTGTTGCTAAAACCGAACTTGGGCCTTGGGCCTTGTAATAGACTAGGCCCATCTCGGAAGTGTCACCCTCCACCTCCACGAATTAGCACTGAACCCTAGCTTTATTTTCCTCTATAAATAGCTTTGTACATCCTCAAAAACATTTGGGTTTTGTTTAGTTGAATTTTGCCAAGTGCCGTTCACCTTGTCTCTAGTCCTCGCTCGATTAGTCGGCGACTATAGATTCAGAGCCCCCAATAGTTGGTGTGTTGATTTGCCGGGTCGATTAGATCTACCACTTCAATTGCAACTATTCATTTGTGCTTAATTCCCTATTCGCAATATTTAGATTGCATCTTATCTTGTTCTTGCAGTGTTCTCTCGTTTGCATTGCAGGGATCATCAACCGCGCGTCACGGTTGGTACGACATCGTTTGTGGTGTAGCGATTGCACGACGTCCTGGACTTGTTCTGGTTGGTAGCCACGTCGCAAACGTCGCACTCGATCAAAGCGAGAGTTATCCCCTCACCAGAAGATCGGGCCACGAGAGAGAGCGTCATCAGTTGGTATCAGAGCTTTAGTTGCCTGGTGAGGATTTTAGTTTTGTAATTTTTTTTCCCATCGTCTACCATACAGCCGCAATATTTTTTTCCCATCACCAAACATTAGTTTTGAGCCACGCAATTTCATTCAGTTTTTGCTTTATTGAGTTTTGATCCACTGTCGAGTCAAGTGCTGGTTTAAGCCCTAGGTTAGTCTTGGATTTAGTTTGCAAGTGTGGGTTGCATGTTGCTCTAGCGTTGTTTCAGAAAGTCGCGCAGTTCCGCCGCCATAGAGAAAGTTGCGCAGTAGATTGATTAGTAACAAGGTTTGAGAGCTGAGGTTTTGTTTTATTGAGATTTTTTTGGGTTGCATGTGTCAGATAATTAGGGAAAATCTGCTTCCTTTTGTTTCTTCTTTGATTTTCTCGTGCAACCAAGTGACGCCGAAAGAAAAAAAATAGAACAGAATCTGCTGTCCTACTTGATTGCGCATGCATGCATGCATGAGTACTTGTGTAATTTCCATCGCCTCTTCCTGATTCCATGTGCATGCAAATCTCGGCCTCCTAGTTTGTTGGGTGTACACATGCATAGAATTTTCTTGTGCAGATTAATTCCTCGGTGCACACGCATGTTATCCAATTCGATTGATAGCTGCCATTTGTGAAATAGAAAAGTAAAAAAAAAGAAAAAAAAAGAAAAATAGAGAAAAGGCAGAAGGTGCAAAAAAAAAAAGAAAAAAAAAAGAAGAAGCAAAAGAGCCGCACCAAAAAAAAATCAAAAAAAAGAGAAAAAAAATCAGAAAAAAAAAGAAAGGGTGGAATTTTTTTTTAAAAATTGTGGATTTCTTGGAGAGAGTTGGTTGACATAGCGAGTTGTTTGGTCCAAGTGTGATCATTTCCTTGCTTGAGCTAGGATTGAGTCTAGGCTAGGCCAGCAATTTTGACTAATATTTTGGATTATTATTCAATTTCGCATATCTGTTTGATTTTTGCTATTCCTTGTGATATAATTAAGCCTACCAAGATCCACATACTACTAACCTTTACTGGTCTGGCTTTGCAATCGCTCCACTCATCAAGCGTGTCATTGTGCCACGAACCAGCCACGGTGATCGACCTGATTTGCATTCTTTGAGAACATTATAAGAATTTGGTATATGCTTGAGTGTTGAGTGCCTGCAAAAGCTCCACATATATATAGATTGTTAGGAACTGACACTTTCTTGTGAGTTTCTTTTGCTTGCTAACGATGTCAGGTACAAGTTCCGACGAACCAACACTGGAGAATCTAGCACATAAACTGAAGGGCATGGAAAATTGGTATGAAGAGCTGATACGTAATAGTAAATCATACAAGGAAAGCACAGATAAACATTTAAAAACTTTAAGTGAAAGCCTGGTGAAAGTAGTGGATCAAATTGCGCAAATGAATCGATCACATAAACAATTAACTGAAAACATTCAGAATATAAATATTGGGCATGAAAATATTGTGCGACGCATTGGTTTACTTGAGGCTGCAGGTGAAGAAGGTGCAGGTGCCACGGCTCATCGACACCAAAGATATGACGATGAAGACGAAGAGCAATCTGTTGCTGATGATGAGGAGGAAGACGAGAGTGTTGGGAATAGAAGACAACGTCGAATTAGGGACAAAGATGATCCTTTATCTAAGGTAAAATTTACTATGCCTTCTTTTGATGGTAAGTTTGAACCTTCTGTT
The DNA here is from genome assembly GCA_000338895.3 of Oryza meridionalis. Classification (NCBI taxonomy): domain Eukaryota; kingdom Viridiplantae; phylum Streptophyta; class Magnoliopsida; order Poales; family Poaceae; genus Oryza; species Oryza meridionalis. The sequence goes on from CM002529.2 coordinate 28,367,204, forward strand.
TATCTAGACTGGGAGCTAGCTGTTGAGCAAAAATTCTCTTGCTATGATTTTCCTGATAATAAGAAAGTTAAAGCTGCCAATAGTGAATTTACCTCCTTTGCATCTCTATGGTGGAATGATATATGTGGTAGAGGACTTAGACCTAGAACCTGGGATGATATGAAACGTACAATGAGGTCTAGATTTGTTCCTTCTTACTATGCTCGTGACATGTTAAATAAACTGCAACTTTTAAGACAAGGTTCCAATTCTGTAGAAACATACTATCAAGAGATGATTATTGCTTTGTCACGATGTAATTTGCAAGAAACTGAGGATGCTAGAATTTCTAGGTTCTATGGAGGTCTTAATAGAGAGATTCGGGACATTCTTGAATATAAAGAATACAATACCATGAATAGATTATTCCATTTTGCTTGCAAAGCTGAAAGAGAAGTGCAGGGACGCAACAAGCATAGGAGTTCTCTTGCAGGTGCCACTTCCACACGACAGTCAACACCACATCAATCTACTACTGCTGTTCGTCCACCTACCTCCACGCCATCCCATGCTCAAGAAACAAGCAAAAACGCTTCAGTTCAGACTCCAGCCAAGAGTGCAACTTCAGTAGATTCCACTGGACGTACACGTGATATTACATGTCATAGGTGCCATGGCATTGGACACATTGCCCGCGACTGTCCAAATCGGCGAGCTCTATTTGTGAATGCTGATGGTGAGTATACTTCTGCTAGTGATTGTGATGATGAATATGCTTTAGCTGCCACTGACCACGCAGGAGGACAAGATAATGATGACATCGAGGAAGTCCATTTGCATCCAGAGTCGCTAGATCAGTATCCTAGCCTAATTGTCAATCTAGCACTTAGTGCTAAAGAGAAGTGTGAAGAGCAAAACCAACGTCACAATTTGTTCCAAAGCAAAGTTCTTGTGAAAGGCCATACCGTCAAAATGATTATTGATAGCGGGAGTTGCAACAATTTAGCAAGTGAAGAGATGGTCAAGAAGCTTGGCTTGACTACCCATCCACATCCACATCCGTATCATATTCAGTGGTTTAATACATGTGGTAAGATGAAGATAACCCGCTTGGTTAAAATACCTTTTTCTATAGGCTCCTACCATGATCAAATTGAATGTGATGTTGTGCATATGCAAGCTTGTTCTGTTATTTTGGGGCGATCATGGCAATATGATAGAGAAGTTGTTTTTGATGGTAGGACTAATACATATAAATTTATGTTCGATGGTAAAAGAGTTGTTTTGCATTCTATGACTTCAGCCGCTGCTTTGAAAGATGATCTTGCAAGACTTCAATGTGAAAAGAAAGCGAAAAGTGAAAATCAAATTATTGCTAAACATCCTGCTCCAACTAGTAAAATAGAACCAAGTACCACAAAGAATGAAATTAAGTTGAAGGGTGCTTTGTTGGCTTCTAAATATAATATTTGTGCACTAGATGAGCCAGATTCTTGTTGCTATGCTCTATTTTGCCAAGATTCTATACTCACATTGGCTACTGCTCCTAGTACTTTATATTCGTTGCCACCTGCTATTACTAACCTTTTGCAGGAATATGAGGATGTTTTTCACGATGAGATACCTCCAAGGATGGCCAATGGACGAGAGAGTGCACACAATCAAGAAGATGGGATTGAGTCGAGGACGACTCCAATTCAAGAAGGGGAGGATGATGAGGACATCACTTCGTCGGATACGCTCATAACTTCACACACTCCAATGATAATTCCAAGTCCAAGTCCAGTTCGGCCTCTGGAGACAGCACTGACTTCAAACGGACATAGCGCCTTCATGCCAACTCCGATTTCGGTGATCTTGGACTTCGTGGAAAGCTTATCTCGCTACCTTTCAAACGCATCTGGTCTCATGTCCAAATTCATCTCGAGTCAACGGGAATCGCCAAAACAAGACAGTGCTGTTGCTAAAACCGAACTTGGGCCTTGGGCCTTGTAATAGACTAGGCCCATCTCGGAAGTGTCACCCTCCACCTCCACGAATTAGCACTGAACTCTAGCTTTATTTTCCTCTATAAATAGCTTTGTACATCCTCAAAAACATTTGGGTTTTATTTAGTTGAATTTTGCCAAGTGCCGTTCACCTTGTCTCTAGTCCTCGCTCGATTAGTCGGCGACTATAGATTCAGAGCCCCCAATAGTTGGTGTGTTGATTTGCCGGGTCGATTAGATCTACCACTTCAATTGCAACTATTCATTTGTGCTTAATTCCCTATTCGCAATATTTAGATTGCATCTTATCTTGTTCTTGCAGTGTTCTCTCGTTTGCATTGCAGGGATCATCAACCGCGCGTCACGGTTGGTACGACATCGTTTGTGGTGTAGCGATTGCACGGTGTCCTGGACTTGTTCTGGTTGGTAGCCACGTCGCAAACGTCACACTCGAACAAAGCGAGAGTTATCCCCCTCACCAGAAGATCGGGCCACGAGAGAGAGCGTCATCAATGTGTGTCCGTATATCTCATGTAAAACATCAAAATTTTACTATCTACGGCTGGGATCCCTTTCCTTAGGGCCCGGTGATGGCAGGTAAGAGGACGGCGCTACCTCCCATCCTTTTTTTAAAAAAAAAATCATCTATTGTATACTTTCTGTTAAAAAAATCAACTCATGAAAATCATTCTGATCAATTGTATGTTTATGTTCCTTCCTAGAAATTAATTTTCCTAAGACGAAGGGTGCATATACCAATAAAACAGTCTAGATATATACCCTTTACTTTAGTAAACCTTAACAAAATTATCCACACTTATTTACTTCTAATATACAAGTCTTTATCTCTTTTTTTTATAAATTCCCGTGCAAGTAATTGATTAAAAATTATGAACTTATTTTGGAACGGAAAGTGGTACTACTACTTTAGTATAAAAATAAAATTACCAGCAACAATGGAGTATTTTCCTAAAAAATGCCATGTTCGACTGCTCAATGCATCGTTGTGCGGCATTAACCTTATTACAACGGCTATATTGTTTGGTGTAGTAGTTGGCCGTTGTACCAAGCTACCGAACAATGTGCATCGAAGCATAACATTGTTTTTTTATGAAAAAGAGTTACTTTAGAGGTGCTTTTTTTTTAAAGATTAGTATGCTTTATGATGGCATTTCGAAACAACGAGGAATTTATTCTGTATAGAAATACCCTTAAAAAGGATCGACCTAGCTATTTCACGTGAATACTCCGGTTTCAACAAACTGGGGGTGGTAGTACAGTGAACTCCCGACACATCTACTTGTGTGTGACGTGAGGTGAATGTACATGGATGTATCATCCATTTGGTTGAGCTACCTACTAACACTAGTGCAAGTTCATCAAAACCGAACAGTAGGTTTTTGAAAGAACGTGACAGGGTCGACAAACTATAATGTGCCCTACCTTGTGCCAAAAACGATTATTGGCGTAACGTACCTTGGCCTGGCCCCGTTTAGACATGGCTTTTGTACCCATTAACCCAACCAAAAATCCAAATTAGCCACTCTGCCCCATGCTTGACATGCCAAATTTATGTCAATAATTAAACGGACCCCTGCTGCAGCCAGTGTACAGTGGGGGAGGAGAAGAAGAAGAAGAAGACAAGAGGGGATATAAAATGAGTAAAAAAGGGAGGTGATAAAGCATGGTCAAGATCTACCACATGTCTCTTTTTTTGCCCTTTTGGTGTGCTTGTTGCAAGGCAAAGGCATACACAACATGCACCATGGTCATCATTTGGAATTGGATTCTAGAAGATGCACCGCATGCTGATGCGGTGAAAAGCTGCTAGCTCACATTGCTCTTTTGCAGCAAATTAATGAAGCTGCATCGATCATGCATGCACCATTTGCACATTTTCATTGTTTCCACTTGTATGGCTTACATGGCGACCTTTTTTTTAGCCTACCAGATTTTTATCTAATACTCCCTCCGTCCAATAATATAAGAGTTTTTGAAGTATTGTGACGTATCTTACTAATATGAATACGTAGGACAAAAGGAGTAGAACACTCTCTTCGGTGAAAAAAAAAAGACGTTTTAGAATGCGTGTAGTCAACACTCAACACAAATTAATTTTGACCATAAATATCATCTAAAATATAAGGTTTTTGGTAGTATATGAGAATGACACATCCAAGTTTGTAGCATTACCTTTATGCAGCTACATTTTGTTAATTAAGGTTAGTTAAAGTTGTAAATATTAACCTTGAAAGTTCAAAACAACATTTTTTTTACTAGGTGGAGTATTTCATATTACTTCATTTTGACCAGAAACGAAATCATTGTGAAAAAAGAGGCTGCTAGTAAAACCAACCAAGGAGTTAATTACAGTTATCCAAATGAAGTAAGATCCTCAGGGATCAATGATTCATATTAGTCTATTGGTAGCATAAGAACAAGCCAGGAAGAGGCCACTGTAATAGTACTCTCCTTACCTGTGCATGAATCCATGACTGATTGATCTCCCCATGGCCTCACACACCACTATTTGTTGTCCTCCTCATTGCTGTGTACCTATGCTCCATCCCCCATCTGCATGAATTGGACCACACTTTGCATGCATGTGTGCACAAATGCCATGTACCTAGTCAACTGCAGGGTCCTTCTCTCCTTGTGGCCTGGAGCTACTAGCAAGCAATAACAACAAGAGAGAAAAATGAGAGACTGAACAGTGCAAGAGGCTTCCCAATAGGATGCCCATATTATTCTATTCCATTTGCATGCATCTCTGCTAAGCATATGGGCAATGACCAAGGTCAAGGTGAGACCTTTTCAGCATGTTTCAGAAATGCTCTGATGAGCATATATATATATAGGAGCACTGTTTGAAAAGGAGATGCATACCCTTTGTTTGGATATGATCATATGAATACTCAACTCTAGAGAGAGTGATTGATACTAGTCGTAGTGTGTATGAGACAGGTGCAGGTATGTTGCTTGTACATTAATATTAAGCTGGGATTCCCTAGAATGGTTGTTGAATATAGATATACTGTCTACTCCTCCATTCCAAAATATAAATATTTTTAGACTTCGATACAATCTTCGAGATGCTATTTTGACAAATATATATATATATATATATATATATATATATATATATATATATATATATATATATATATATATATATATATATATATATATATATATATATATAATATTTTAAATAAAAAGAGTTGCATATTATAATAGTTTGTTTAATAATAAATCTAGAAAAATTAATTTTACATGATTGATCTTTTCTATTTTTTATTAATAATTAAAATTAAAAATATTTAACTTAACATTATGCTAAAAATGTTTATATTTTGTGACGGAGGAGTACTACTATTCTTATTCTTGTTGAGGGTGTACTACACTACTACCCCATGTTGTAGTAACGCACTTAAACAAAAGGTTGCATGATTCAAATGCAAAACTCTGGCAGCTTTAACCTGCTTTATTCGGTCTGATGCTGTACTAGTACTCCAAGTGTCGTTTTTTACTTCTGCGATTTTGTCACTGTTCCAGCAGGTCAATCTGATCTGTGTAAGACGACCCCTTTAAAAAGGCAGCATTGTTAAAACACACGACTAGGAAAAAGATATACTAAGTATCATGCATGCTACATTTCTGTAGAAATTATGGACACGTTGTACTGGTTGCATTTAGCTCACATTTGAGTTCATGGAAGATATATTGAGATTAAGTGCAGCACACAAAACGAGAGAAAACCATTAACATGTGATTAATTGAGTTTTAGTTATTTTAAATTCAGAAAATTAATTTATCTTATATTTTGAAATAACTTTTATATACAAAGTTTTCGTATGAAATACACCGCTAAACAGTTTAAGAAACGTGATAATAAAAATCAAGATAAAATACTGTATTTTAATCAGAAAATAACACGACCTTAGAGTGGAATGCTACATGAGGTAGAGTAATATTACTATGCATGTAAGTACTTGTACTATAATTAAGCATGAGACACATATAACCGGATGTGTTTCGTCCTGCAGTATTAGTGCCTCTACCTACACATACTGTACGACACTGTACCAGTACATTGCTGGAGATCTTACCCATCAGATTGACATTGACCTCCCATGGACACACACACACAGAGGGCTACTGTTCTTCCAGTATGCTCATGTCCAAGGACAAGACAAACAATGGACTCATGCATAATGTAATGCAAGGCAATGGCCAGTGATCAAATCCAAATGTGTATTCAGAGAGATTGATGAGTGCAATGATCAATGCTACTCCAGCTAGCATTTGAGAGACCTCTTGAGAGGAATCAAATGATTTGGGAATCAATCCCTCTATCATCAATCCAGTGCCCCTAATCATCAAGCACAAGAAAGCTCACAGACTCCCATGGCTGTTCCATCACCCACCTCGAGAGAAAACACACACACGCATGCACAGACACCAACCAAGCCATTGACCATGGGGGGCTTTTCCTGTTTTGCGATGAAATGGTTGCAAGCAAACGTCTCATCCGTCTCTTCAATCCACGCACATTTGCACTCCCGGCCAGTCAATCAATCAACCAGCCAACACGGTCCATTTCGTGATCAGATAGAAAAAAACTGAAAAAACTTGTTCGGATAATCGGATCGTAGGTGCGGTGGTGGTCAATGCCTAGCTGAAGCCGACGTGAAAAATGTGTTGCCATCGTACTCCTACGTGTGGAGAAATGGACAGCCATTTTCTCACACCATGAGTCGATCAGCCTCATTTCAGTAATACTCCACCACCAGAACAAATTATTTAAATGGTACTGCGAGTAATTTTCAGAAGAATATTAGTTTGTATCGGCACCTTTAAATTTTTAAAGTTTCAGTAATACTCTAAAATTTAAGATTTGTTATTTAAATTTCGAATACACGGTTGATAAGCTAAAGAACTAATGATAGAGCTAACAATGACAACATGGTGTGGCCGAAATGTTCAAATTTGAAAAATATGAGAGTGTATGTTTGGTTAAAGCTAGAAGGTGGTTGTACAGCCGCAATGCTGTTGTTGTTCTAGTAGAAATTTGCTTGCTAACTCTTATTGCTGTGGTTGCAGCGCTGCCACAGCTAGCTGTTCTCAATACAGCCAGAGTTATTTTTAAAACTGAAAATGTTAAAAAAAATCCGTAAGATTTTGCTGTTTTTTTTTCTGAGTAATTAGCTTCGCAATTACTATAAAATATAACAATACAAAGAGCTAATAAGGCCACTAGCTACAGTACTTTCTGATTGTTGCTTGATATTTCACACTGTAGAGCCAGGAATTTATTACAGGAGGCATGAAAAAGTTTCTACAGTGTAGCTACCTTTTATCGAGTTCGGTCGGAAGGCTGACAAATTGTCAAATACGAACAGTAACTAGCGTAAGCTTCATAAGGTTCATCAATCTAGTGTCTGTAGTCTGTCCCCGGCCCGGTCCCTTCTCGTTTACAGACGAAAAGAAGGTTGAGATATTTTACAATGATTTTTACTAGGAGTAAAATTATGTTTATATCGCTTTTCTTTTCCAATTCAATAGAACTGGAGTACGACTGATTCATTTATACTATCACTTGAATTCTGGTAGTAGATCTCTCTATCTTCACGATGTTCACTTTTGATTTGAACTGGGCATTTGACCATATATCTTATTTAATTAATATTATTTTTGTGACTTGTTTTATTATTAATTTTATTTTAACTATACCTTATATTTTGTTTATATTTGTGATAGTTTTTTTAATAAGACGAATGATCCAACATTATTTAAAAAGTCAACACTTTTTGTATTTATGAATATAAAGAGAGTTTTTTTTAACAGTAGCAAGACTCATGAATCAACACGTTTTGTATCACTAGTAAAATGATTGTAACATTGCAACGGGAAGAGTGGACGGATGACTTGCTTTGGGTCCCTTTGATTTGTAAGAAAAATATAGGAATTAAAGTATTTTAATTCTATAGAAAAATTCTTATGAAGGTCTTTAAAACAAAGATTGAATCATATCCTATTCTTTAAAGTTTATATGGAATGGACAATCCTCTCATTTGCTTCAACCTCTTGAAAAATTTACTCTGACTCTATTTCTCTTATCTGCTTCCTATGTTTTTTTTCGGTCGAATCAAACAGTCATTTCCATTGTTTTTTTTGGCATTTACAATCCTATTAGAATCCCTTATTTTTTTCTATACTTTCTTTTATTCCTACGATTTAAATGGGTTAGTTCAAGAGACTTGGTACATAAACTGATCTTCCGTTGTATAACTGATTTTTTTCTTCTTTGCAAATATAAGTCTCGAGGAAAATATTATACACCACAATATATATTAAATAAAGTAAGGAAAAAAACATTCACCGCACAAACATTGTCATTGATCTGTTGGCCGAGGAGATGAAGGTCCCCGGAGAATATTAGCTTCTTTTTTAAAATATAAAGTGAAGGATGTTTACAGACACAAAGGGAGTGTGGTTAAAATCAATAAATCGGATTCTTAAGGAAAAAAAAGGACAGAACAAATACAGTAAACACTTCAACAACTACCTTAAAACAGAAGGTAGAAAAGAAGTGGTAACAGTTTTATGTTGTGCCCAAATATAAAATGTTGCTGCTTTAATTGATTTCTGACATTAATTTACATGTCCAGCTACTGGACCATGTCCTCTACATACATCATTCTGAGGCCAAAAAGATGACAAGGGAAGAGGCTAATGACATCAATACTCATTCATGCATTAACTTGAAGGTCTGAACACACACGATATAAAGTGGCCTGCATTGATGGTCTCTAGAAAGGGAACAAATAGCTCAGGCCTTATCTGGAATTAATTAAGCGTTATAATATATAAACGAAAAATCGGTAACCTTTGTAAGCTAGTACTAGTAAAATGGTAATGCAAGCCATGGACAAATATTTCATGCCACTTTAAATTGGAAGCAGGAAATTCGAGGGACAGGAAAAAAAACAGCAAAACCAAAATGTAAATATCAAAATATTAGCAGTACTTGACAACAGAAACCGTAGTTAGTTCAGATACACTTGAAATAAAATTAACCTTGCATTATATTAATTATGGATGATGATGATGATGAGCATACCTTACAGAAAGCCAAAGCATGATGACAGAAGTACTAAAAACCCTACAGTAGCAGGCAGGCACTCCGGAGCATGCAGCTCAGGAAATGTAACCAAAAGAGTAGAGTTTGATAAGAACACAAACAGTACATACACAGTAGCGCTACGTTGATAGCTCGATCGAATCGAATCCAATCGAATCCATCATTCCATCATGATGAGACGCATCGATCCATCGATCGATCGATCGGTTTTAACGAACTAAGGTTGGAGTAATCCATTAATTAAAACCCTCCTCCGGATTTGATTAAGCCCTACCTTCGATTTTTGCTATATGCTGCTGATCTCTGAATATTATTGCTAGTTAAACACGGACAGCGGCAGCATGCACCCCGCCGCGTGCGCCTCCGCCACCGCCGCCATCGCCACCGCCATCTCGTCGCCGTTGCCGCCGCCGCCGCCGGTGTTGGTGTTGGTGTTGGTGTTGCCGCCATTGCCGGCGTTGGAGACCTGGTGGTGGTGGTCGGCGTCGCCGCCCGGTACGAGGAAGTGTCCGTGCATGAAGTGCGGGTGCGGGATGAAGAAGTGGCCCTCCGGTGGCATCGGCCGCACGTCGGCTGATCTCTCCGGCGGCGGCGGTGGTGGCGGTGTCGGGCTAGCGGCTGGGCTCGCCGGGGAGGTGGCGGCGGCGGCCTGAGACGAAGACGAGGTGGGCGGGCGCTTGCGGCGCTTCTTCTCGTAGGCGATGCCGCGCGCCTTGGCCTGGCTGTCGCGGACCTCGCGGAGGTAGAGGCGGACGGCGCGGGCGCCGAAGGGGTTGGCCTCGGGGCGGCCGCCGTGCTCCTCGAAGGCGGCGCGGAGGCGGCCGACGAGCGCGTCGAGGCTGCCCCACGCCTGGCGGAGCGGGCACGGGCACGGCGCCGGCGGCGAGGGGTGGCCGAAGAAGGGGCACCCCGCGGCGTGCACCTTCGTTTTCCCGAACTGGTCCAGGTACCGGAGGAACTCCAGCACGTGGGCGCCGCTGCACCGCGACAGCTCCAGCGGCGGCCGGTGGTTGCGCAGGTACTGCCCGAACGTGTGCCAGTCCCGCCGCTTCTGCGACTCGTACCTGCTCGGCCGCGGCGCCTCGCCGCCGCCGCCGGAGCTATCCCCGCCGCCGCCTCCCTGCATGACGTCCTAGCACAAGCACAAGCAGCAGCAAACCTTTCTCCCTCCTCAGATCTGCATGCGTCAACACAAAAAAGGCTAATCAAAATCAACCCCCCCTGAAATGAATTCAACCAAAATTAAAGCCACATCTTCTTTCAATTGCCGCTAGCGATCGCATGCTCGAATTCTCGGCAATCGATGGAACCAAAAAACCAAGCATAAAGCAAACGAAATTGAAGGCGGACGGGGAAGCCGTACTCAATAAATTAACCAAGGCCAACACAGGATGGATTAAAATCGATCAAGAAATTTTAACTGAAGAATCGGTTGGGTGTTTCTTCTGCTGCCCCGGCGCTTGCTTCAGCAGCAAAGGACAACCAAACACGCAAGGAGAGATACAGATGCAACTAGGGTTTGGTTATCTCTAGTGGGGCGATTGGATTCGCTGGTCCAGACCAGAGACCGCTGCTGCAGCTAGTGCTAGTGGTACGGGGTGGCCCTGATCTGAATTCTGAACACCTCTCTTGCCAGGAGGCTAATTACAGCACCCCAAGAACTGACACACGCGCCAAGATAGAGAGAGAGAGAGAGAGAGAGAGAGAGAGAGAGAGAGAGAGATTGCTACACCATCATCAGAGGCGACACGACGCGACGCGACCTGCAGAATCCGCTGCAGCAGCAGCAGCAACAGCAGGAAGAAGAAGAAGAGGGAGAAGAAGACAACAGTAGCTAGTAGTGGTACCCCCTCACCTGCCGATCGGACGGACGACGCCGGCGGCCGGGCTGCGCCGCCGAGACGCGATCAATCGGCGGTGGAGTGGCTTAGCTCGGAGGTGAGGACTAGTGCTACTAGAAGGAGTAGGGTGGGGCGAGAGGAGAGAGGTATATAGGCCAAGGGAAAGCTCAGCTCAGCTAGTCGACGCGGCTGGGGGTTGGGTGGAGCTAAGCCGATCGATCCGAAGTGAGAGAGAGAGAGAGATGGAGAAGAGACCGGGTGGTGACCCGGGGCATTTATGGCAATTGGCAGGTGCAACAGGGACGGTGACGCATACGTATATAGGTATGTATCAGTATTTGTGTGGGTGATACAACGTTCAGTATTTGCGTATTCCAAGTATCGAGTACGTACGTACGTGCGTATTGCGATAGCTACCTCTGCTGGAGAAACCTGGCCTTTTGGTTGACACGTGACAAATTGGATTTTATATATACAATCCCCTTTTGTCAACACCACAAAATCCAACTTTGGGCCGATTCCCGGTAAAATTTTATACCATATCACATCGAATGTTTAACACATGCATCGAGTGTTAAATATAAATGAAAAAATAACTAATTACACAGATTACATGTAAATTGCTAGGCGAATCTCTTTTAAGCCCAGCTGTGCCATGATTTGATAATGTGGTGCTACAGTAAACATTTGCTAATAACGAATTAATTAGGCTTAATAAATTCATCTCGCGGTTTACAGACGGATTTATTATTAGATTACGCTTAATAATTTAAATGTGTGTCTGTATATTCGATGTGACACGTCAAAATTTTACACCTGGATCTAAAAACATCCTTTGATAGCAAGAACAAAAATTTGGGGCTGAACGTTGAATTTCGGTCGGTGTTAGTTTATGCTATATCATTTATTGATGGTTTGATCTAGTATTTATAGTCAAAACCTGCCACGATTTATTCGTCACTCTTAGTCACTTGAGTACACCAATCAATGAAAATAGCCACGTCAATGACTGCACTAAAAATCCACAGCCCAAATATCCAGCCAATGGTATATTTTTATCGGCCGCAGCCAAAACTTAGGTTTTTAGACCTAATTTTGGTTGACGAAACCGATCTTTTGGTTGACACAAGACTAATTATTATTAACACCACAAATATAATTATACGTGTTTTAATAAAAAATAGGTTAAGCGCTTAATTTCAATTACTAATATCTGCTAAATTCTACTCACGTTTTTTACTAGTTCTCATTGGCAGGCGGTTTGGTTTGGCTTTTCAGCCACAGCCCATACATGTCCGTGCTTTGCTACACCAACTATATGAATGTTTATGCCGGTGGCCTGCAGCCTGCAAAAATATAAATGTTTTTTTATTACAACCTATTTCTAACTTCTAACATAACTTTTTAAACATGGAATAATATAGATGTCAAATTTTTTCCTAAACTATTTTTTTGACTCGTTTATTTTTTGGCCTATTAGCCGTATTATCAGAGCCTATCATCGGCAGGTGGATAAATGCAATGCACATACAACTACGCATAAGGGCATCCACAATGTAGTTCATAGGGAATAAACTATTCCATTCAGACACCTAGTAACATTGTGCAACTAGTCCGTATAAAGGAAATAGTAAAAAGTATCCATATGCATATGGACTACCTATATAACATAAATAATATTATCCATCTCTACTTCTCTCTCTCTTCTCCTAATGTCACATTGTATCCATATACATTGTGAGGATTGCTATAGTTAAAGTTTATTTATGTGGGTCCCATTTATATAGATCACTTTTGTTATATACATTGGTGATGCCCTTACACCATGTGTGCATAGGTATCCGCGAGTGTGCTAGCTTGACACCCTTCGCTCAACAAATTAAATGAACTCCTAACATAAATATGTTAACTAGTTTATTATATGGAAATGAAATTTAGCTAAATAATCTCATCATCCCTCCGCATGTTTTGTTATAAAACCACGCACCCATCCTTTTCCGTATAAACGTCAAGTCCATTATAAGCTGTGTTGAAAATGTATAATCTAAATATCTAATTATAATCATTAACTGGCTCTAACATCAACTTTCTGTATTGGATTTGTGCCTCTAAAAGTACTTATTCTCATGACAAACAAGGGCTAATATTGACATTTTGAGGATATAGATATACAGTGCCAATTGGCACGTTTGATCATCTCAATTTCGCTTCCCCCATCTTTATAGGAAAATTAAAATGCACTTTCAAATGGTGCCATGGTAAAAATAATGTTTTATTTTATTTCAGGTTCAAAAAATTATAATCTTTTTCTCTTATCAGAAACATTAATTAGCTGCGGTGCACACGCCCAATTATAAGAAAGGTAGCTTGGCTTCATATATTGCAACTGTTTTTTGGATCGGTCGTCGTACCTGTAGCAAGGTGCAGCTACAACCAGTGTTCCGAGCACGGCCTATACTTGTTGGATGATGTAATAAGAGCCAAACTTTCAATCATTATGTTTGAACAAATTCGAGATGTACCCCATAATATTTTAGGAACCAAGAAGAGATCAATGCCGAGAGTGCCATGATTTACACATAGAGGGGTCAAAGAGTTTTGAAGAGGACCTAATACACTAATACTTAAATTAATTACCTAATTAGTTAGGCTAGTATGTGTGAAAAGATTATTGGAGGGGACCAAGCCGCTGACCGTCGTCCCCCTGTTTTCCGCGTATGGAAAAGACATGCCACATAGTATATGGGTTAAACTGTCCTGTAAAAATTATTTTATTTATCTTCAAGTACACTGTTTGTCACAAACAAATGTATATAGCATCTGTGCCATATTTATCAAGGTTATAAATGTATCATAAAGGATAGGATTTTTTTTATTTCACTTACTAATCAATACTAACTTTTAAAATTCGAAAATACTTTTAGCCGTACCATATCACTAAGCAGCGACATATCTGGGAAAAAGGTTGAACTGTTTAATTTCAACGGTCTAATATTTAGATATTTGCCGTCCGTGTTTTGCTCAGTTAGCTGCGGCTGTATATATAGCCGTAACCGCTACCGAATTTTGCTACTCCTAGGTACCGCAACAACGGCAACTCAACAAAAAACAATGGCTTTTACATTATATAAAAGTTCAAGATTTTAGAATATATAATAACTTCCATTAGTTTTTTTTCTAATAGTCTCTATTTTGATTTTTTTTTTGCGGGGATTCTCTATTTTGATATTGTAGTTTATTGATAGTGTCAAAATTTAATAAGATATGGAGTATACTTCAGGAGAGTATGGATCGATGGTGCAGAGTAGTATAAAGTTTCAGAAACTGAAACCGATGATTTCGATCCTCTGCTACTCTTCCTATTTCTCACGGCGTGTAATTAACCACCGGCCGTTCTGTCGGCAACAACATGCAGGTAAATCTGTCCAGAGAGCATCACTTTGCTCCAGCGACCAGCCCGGGTGAAATCCGACGCCTTGTTTTGGGACCCCCTTTAGCAGCCCAACTTCAGTTAGAACCTCCGGCTTACCAAAAAAAAAAGAATAGATTTTCATTAAAATTATAAAAAACATATATAGTTATAGGATTAAAAGAACAACTTGAAGCCACAGTATAGGAAAAGCATATTTTTTTAAAGAGTAAGTTTCAAGGAACTCTAACTTTATTGATCAAACTATCAAATAACTACAACACTAACAACCAATTTCATACAGCTACAACATTAGCAAATACAATAATCACAAAACTACAATCTTGTTACCTCTAACGTTACCGACACAACTTTTATACAAATAGAACTTGGTTGGGGTGAGATGAGGTGACCCATTGGTACTCCAACGTCACCAGCTCGTCTAGGTCATAACCTGGTCAAACTCCGCTTCCCCTTGTTTCAGCTTGCGAGCGAAGGTTGTGAAAGGAGGAAGCATCACTTCTCCTTGGTCTCGACAAAAGCGAGAAGGCGAGGAAGGGTAGGGAAAGGAAAGGGAGAAGTGTCGCCCCATCCTCCCTCCGCTTTGACCAAGTTATGAGCTTGGCGTCCGCCCGTACACTTGTACGACGCGGCATTCCGCTACAGTAGCTCCGGTGGTGTGGACTATCCATGTGTTGCCCCGTCTCATCCTAGCCAAGATTCATCAGTATGATAGGTGGGCCCACGATATAAGTAACGCTGGGACGTAATGAATTGTAATTATGTGATAATTATATTAGCCAACGTTGTAGCCATGTAAAATTGCTCATTAGTATTGCAGTTATTTGATAGTTTCGTCAATAAATTTGTACTCCCTCCGTTTCGAAATATTTGACACCGTTGACTTTTTAGCATATGTTTGACCGTTCGTCTTATTAAAAAAATTTGTGAAATATGGAAAACTATATGTGTACATGAAAGTATATTTAACAACGAATCAAATGATATGAAAAGAATAAATAATTACTTAAATTTTTTGAATAAGACGAATGGTCAAACACGTACTAAAAAGTCAACGGTGTCAAATATTTTGAAACGGAGGGAGTAGTTCCTTAAAATTTACTAGCTAGCTAAAAAAAAAAACCCAAGGCCTTATTTTAGGTGGAGCTCGATATTTCGAGAAGCAGTTGGTTAATTAGTACTTTCTCCATCTCATAATATAGATGATTTTACTCTTATAATTAAAATATTTTGTGATCCTGAAATAATATTTTATTCCTCTCATACCAACTTTTACTAATCTATTACTCCAACTACCACCTTTTTTACCATAGACAATTGTCGGTGATATGGGTCCGGGGGTATCAAGTTTAGAGGGAGTAGGCCGTCCCCAAACCCATGTGGCACCCCCTAAGGGGAGAGGCGCTCGGGTGGAGCAGCGGCTGCTCCCTCCCAGACCCGCGCGGCACTCCCCCGAAGGGGGGTCGGGCCCGGAGTGGAGTGGTGGCTGCCCCCTCCTCGCTTGGAGGTTGGGCCCGTCCCGACCGAAACTAGAGGGAGGAGGTTGCCCCAGATGCCGCGTGGCCCTCCCCCGAGGGGGGATCGGGCCCGAGGCAGAGCGGCGGCTGCCCCTTCCTCGCTTGGAGGTCGGGCTCCCCACGTACCACGTGGCCCTCCCCCGAGGGGGGAACGGGCCCGAGGCGGAGCGGCGGCTGACCCTCCTCGCTTAAGGGTCGGGCTCCCTCGACCCCCCTCGCGGGTCACCACGTGCGATGGGTTAGGTGGCCGCCTCCAAGCGCCCACCTACCCGTATTTATGACGATCTGAGCAGTTGCGCCACGCTGCATTTTTAATGCGGCGTGCAGTGCACTCAACCGGTCTGTGACCGGCCGATTGATCGATGGGACCCGGGGTGCCAAGCGCACTACCGCGCGTGTCAGACAGCATTCGTCCTGCCCTGTCCCATCAGTCATGATAATGAGAGGTCTTAGCCTCTCATCACAGCCGGAAACGGCGTGCCTAACCCGGTCAGGGTAGGGCTCCCGTTTCCCGGCGCAAGCGAGGATCCAAAAGTCTTCACTCATTAAATGCCGAATGACGGGCATGACCCTTCTGTCAGCCGGACAAGACCCGGTGGACCCCACATCACAGCAAGGCGTGCGAGAGACTTCCAAGACAAGCAACAAGACATGCATTTAATGCAAAGATTGTAATACTTCTCCACTAAGTTAGGTTGTTGGGCCCATGTGGTAACCCCTTGAGCTATAAAAGGAGGTCCAGGCCTACATGGGGGGGGGGAAGAAAAAACTCTAGGAAGGAGAAGAGGACGGTCAGTAGACCTAAACTCTAGAAAACTCCGCGAGAGAGGAGGAAACTCCGGAGAAAACTCAAGCTTAGGTCTCGCAACCTCAAGCATCTGTGTTCCACACTCAATTAACCAAGCACAGGAGTAGGGTATTATGCTGCATAGCGGCCCGAACCTGTATAAACCCCTTTTGTCTCATCATCTTTGAGGGGCCTAACCCCCTCAAGATCGCCCAATTCCACTCCTAAAAAAACCTCGGATCTCACCCGCTGCCCCCGGCCGAACTCACGAAAGGGGGATCCCACGGTCTCCCGCTAGAGAGGATCACTCCTCGACAGCTGGCGCGCCAGGTAGGGGGTGCGTTCGTGATTTTTGAGGTTCTTTCGAGCGCCTGTGTGATAAGCGCCGCGCCACCAATGCGGGGGAAGACGCAGCCTCCTCAGGAGTGCCGCGCCACCCCAGGCGGGGGGCTAGGCCCCCCGCATCTTCACTGGGTAAGGCTGGCGGCTAGGTCTTTATGGTGAGTCTTCGGAATGTCCGATGACCCCCAAAAGTTTTGGCCCAGCCTCACCGAAAGGTACCACGGTAGCGTCAACCCCTCCGAGTCCCTCCAGATCCACACGACGATCATAGAGGCGAGGTGGGGTGATGACCGGGTCAAGGCGAATTTCTTCCCCATGGCCCTTCAGGGCCAAGCGCGGGGATCGCTCATGAACCTGCCACCCGCCTCGTTCTACTCCTGGGAGGGCTCTTGCAGTTGAGCTCCGGGTGCTGTTGAAGCCCGGGACCCCCTGTGCTGGCTTTTCCGTAGCGGCTAGCTTTGGTCCCGCCGGCTGGCTACGGTGCCCGGCCCGGCTCAACTAATCGTCCTTTCAAGCTTCAAGTATTTTCAATTTTTCAATTCATAAGCTTAATACAGCTTGAAGTCTTATATTTATTTTCCTCTCGTTCTTTTCTCATGACACTGTGACGCTCGCGTGTTATGCATTTGTTTGCTCCCTCGGTGCCTTAAGTTAAGCGCCGGGTGCCGTCGAAGCCCGGGACCTCCTGTGCTGGCTCTTCCGTAGCGGCTAGCCTTGGTCCCGCCGGCTGGCTACGGTGCCCGGCCTGGCTCAACTGTGGACGGGGATCGCTGGCTCTAGAGTTTTTCGGCTCTCATACTCGTGCGAAAGTAGTCGTCCACGTAAAAGGGAGAGATATTGGAAGGAGGCCACCGAAAGGAAAGAGCAAACAGAATGTGTAGCGTGGGGACACAGGCTCGTGGGAACCTCACCTCGTTTGCTAAGTGGTCGCAGGCTTCCCAAAATGGTTAGGAACCCATGATGGAAGGCCCTCTTCGAGCTAAAGGTTTGAAAGCTCGCGACATGCAAGTAAGGTTTGTGTTTGCTTCATTCATACAAGCGATTCTTTGCTATAAGTGTGGGGCCTACGATTCCTAGCTCTATCCTAGCCCTGCGTCGAGCTCTGGGCGCCGTCGATGCCCGGGGCCCCTTGTGCTGGCTCTTCCGTAGCGGCTGGCTTTGGCCCCGCCGGCTGGCTACAGCGCCCAGCTTGGCTTGATCGTGGATGAAGATTGTTGGCTATGGAAAATTTAGTCCCCGCACTCGCGTGAAGATAATTGTTTGCATAGAATTATTATTGCTTATGTTTATCTCTCGCCCATCTCTTCCTCGCGGTCCCGCGGTACCCACGTGTCGCGCGCTGGCTTGCCTCCCCTGGTAACAAAAAGTTTGTATTCGCTTCATCCATTCAAACGATTCTTTGCTAAAAGCGTGGGGGCTACGATTCCTAGCTCTATCCTAGCCCTGCGTTGAGCTCTGGACGCCGTCGACGCCCGGGGCCCCCTGTGCTGGCTCTTCCGTAGCAGCTGGCTCTGGCCTCGCCAGCTGGCTACGGCGCCCAGCTTGGCTTGATCGCGGGTGAAGATTGCTGGCTATGGAAAGTTCAGTCCTCACACTCACGCGAAAATAATCGTTTGAATAGATGAAGTAGAATACGAATAGAGGTTAACAAAAGGCAGGGGCAAGCGAGGTACGCGGCGTAAGGTCACGGGCCCGAGAGAGTCTAACAACGTTTGCTGAATAGACACAGGAAACATGTTCACAGCCTAAGGAACGGGCTGGCGAGTCGGCCTCAGGCTGGGGCGAAAAAGGCGCATGATCCCTAGTGCTAGTAAAGAAAGCAGAGGGGCTAGGGCACGGTCGGAGCGAATCATGGCCAGAAGGGGGTTTTTTGAGCAAAGAAACCCTCGCGTATCTTTTCCGCTCCCGTGCTCACAGCGCCTCGGGAACCCAGAAAGGGGTGGGGAGTTCGGCTAGCGTGTGAACGTGGCTAGGCTCCCACCGCGCTGCTCCCAAAACGATAGGACAGAAGACCCGGCCCTCATGTCATTAGACTAAGAGAATGGCGTCAACCCTGGCAACCTGCGAAAGGTTTCGGCCAGGGCTAACGCCGGGGGCTACTATCGGTGATATGGGCCCGGGGGTATCAAGTTTAGAGGGAGTAGGCCGCCCCCAAACCCACATGGCGCCCCCTAAGGGGAGAGGCGCTCGGGTGGAGCAGCGGCTGCTCCCTCCCAAATTAGGAGAACCAAGTTTGGAGGGAGGAGGCTGCCCCCAGACCCGCGCGGCACTCCCCCAAAGGGGGGTCGGGCCCGGGGTGGAGTGGTGGCTGCCCCCTCCTCGCTTGGAGGTCGAGCCCGTCCCGACCGAAACTAGAGGGAGGAGGCTGCCCCAGGTGTCGCGTAGCCCTCCCTCGAGGGGGGATCGGGCCCGAGGCAGAGCGGCGGCTGCCCCCTCCTCGCTTGGAGGTCGGGCTCCCCAGGTACCACGTGGCCCTCCCCCGAGGGGGGATCGGGCCCGAGGTGGAGCGGCGGCTGACCCTCCTCGATTAAGGGTCGGGCTCCCCCGACCCCCCTCGCGGGTCACCACGTGCGATATGACGATCTGAGCGGTTGCGCCACGCCGCATTTAATGCGGCGTATAGTGCACTCATCCGGTCTGTGACCGGCCGATTAACCGATGGGACCCGGGGTGCCAGGCACACTACTACGTGTGTCAGTCGGCATGCGTCCTGCCCTATCCCATCAGTCATGATAATGAGAGGTCTTAGCCTCTCATCACAGTCGGAGATGGCGTGCCTAACCCGGTCAGGGTAGGGCTCCCGTTTCCCGGCGCAAGCGAGGATCCAAAAGTCTTCACTCATTAAATGCCGAATGACGGGCATGTCCCTTCTGTCAGCCGGACAAGACCCGGTGGACCCCACGTCACAGCAAGGCGTGCGAGAGACTTCAAAGACAAGAAACAAGACATGCATTTAATGCAAAGATTGTAATACTTCTCCACTAAGTTAGGTTGTTGGGCCCATGTGATAACCCCTTGAGCTATAAAAGGAGGTCCAAGCCTACTTGGGGGGGGGGGGGAGAAAAAACTCTAGGAAGGAGAAGAGGACGGTCAGTAGACCTAAACTCTAGAAAACTCCGTGAGAGAGGAGGAAACTCCGGAGAAAACTCATGCTTAGGTCTCGCAACCTCAAGCATCTGTGCTCCACACTCAATCAACCAAGCACAGGAGTAGGGTATTACGCTTCATAGCGGTCCGAACCTGTATAAATCTCTTTTGTCTCATCATCTTTGAGGGGCCTAACCCCCTCAAGATCGCCCAATTCCACTCCCAAAAAAACCTCGGATCTCACCCGCTGCCCCCAGCCGAACTCACGAAAGGAGGATCTCACGGTCTCCCGCTAGAGAGGATCAATCCTCGACAACAATCTTTTTGCTACTTTTTTAATTTTTGAAAAAAAAAGAAATGGCACAATGTCTTAGTACAGGACTGAGAGTAGCCATCTAGTGAGACAACCTGAAAAAACCGGGTCCTGCCATATTGTGGCTTATAGCTTATTTCCTACATTTTATAACTACAGATTCTTTTAATCTAAGTGAAAATTTAAGTTGTTTGAAAAATACGAAGATTGTGGAAGAAACAGGATCCGTTTGAATGTACTATTAATTTTGGTTTCTCCTTCAATTTTTTTTAACACATTTTTAAAACTGCTAAACAATAAGTTTCATAAAAAAATATATATGAAAGTTTTTTTTAAAAAAATATATAAATTAAATTTTAAGTTTGTAGCAATTAATACATAATTAATTTATATGCTAATGACTCATCTTATTTTGCGTATCGCTGAGTAGCTCACCCCAAGCCTACTTAGAACTAAGCTTAAGGCTTCGTTCGAGTAAGCTGAATGAGCTTAGCTTATTTTGACATGGAAAATGAAAAGAACCATTAACATGTTAATGATTAGTTTAAGTGGAGTATTAACTATTATTAACTTGAGACATAGATTTATTTGAATCTTTTATAAAACTTATATATGGAGAAGATTTAGCTCGAAACACGATATTTAGCTATTTGTGAAACATGCTCATAAATAATGAGGAAGTGGCTATTTCCTAATGTTATTTATAACTTACACTAAAACCTCCCAAATGGTGTGAAGTGAGAATAGCCCAACTAGTTTAGGTTCTATGTGGTGGAACCAACTCATCGGGTTTAAGTCTTAGGCTTAACATAAGTGCTCGTATTAACGGCTAATTATTATTTAAGTGATAGATGGTGTACTCAGTGAGGCGTTCGTGGTGATTTTGTAAATCTTAAAATATATATGCTGGTATGTTCTTCTAGAGGTAGTTATAAGGAAGAATGCATTTAATGATACCCTAACCACTTATAAAATGATATTTTATGGAACTCTGAAACTTGTTCTTATCAGTAGCATTTCTTGGATTAAAAAAAAACCCAAATGGCGAAGCCAATAGTGTAGCACGGCCAGGGTGAAGTTTTTGGATTTAATGTTTTTCTTTTAAGGAAAAAAAGAAGGGAAGAAAGGATGGATGGTGCGAGGGACAAGGGACCCAGAAGGTAGACATCCACCTCGTGGGCGTGATGGCAGACAGCCGCGGAGAGAGAGAGAGAGAGGACGAAGAAGCAGCAGCCGCAGCGGCAGCGGCAGCGAGCAGCGAGAGCGGTGATTCTTTCCACGCGATGCCATGGGGCAAAGATAAAAAAGCTCGTCACCTCACCCGTCACTTCACCAGCCTGTAGCCTCTCTACTAGCTGCCCTTCTCTCTCTCCCTGTCTCCGTGATTTTGGTTAATTTGGAGGCCGTGCCCTGCCGGATGGATGGGCATTGATGGACGCGCCGGCCATGGAGACGTCGCGTCCACCGACCCACCGCGCCCCTGCGCGCAACCGCGATCGATAGCCGGCATCTGATCTCCTCCTTCCGATCGAGCACTGCAGATATATCGCGGATGCTGCTATACTGTGCGCAGCTAGCGTCGCGGTACGCGGCCGTACTAGGACGTGCGCCGGTTTGTTTGTTGGATCGGTTGCGGACGGACGGACGCGGCTAGCTCGTCGGTCTGTCGCCTCCCTCCCTCGCGCGCGGTGTCGGTCGCCCGTGTCGTCGGTTTCATTCATCGATCGATCACCATGCACGAGCACGACGACGAGGACTCGAGGAGGAGTGTGTCGCGTGCGTGCGTTCGTGCGTACGTGCAGCCTATCGAAAACTGTGGATGGATGGATCGGTCGGCTGTTGATGGGTACGTTTCCTATGCAGGTTAACCGGGGCTTTTCGGATTTCTCTTTCTGGTTTGGTTTGACTGGCCGGAGCTAGCGGCGCCGGAGTTGTGCATAGCAGAGGCACTCCGGTGTAGTTGAGAGTACGTACAGGTGCACTGTTGCACATGGGCCGAGGGAACGCATGGCGTACTATCAGCTGAGATAGAGGGGGGAGATCGCTGTAGCTAGCTAGCTGCTGCCCGCATGAGGCCGGGGGTGCATTAAAGGCGCTGGTCGATAGCTGAATCGAACGAACGAACGGTATAGCCTGAAAGGAGCTGTTGGTGGGATACTAGTAGTACTGATGGCAGCTCTGATAACAGCGGTTGGAGCAAGTTTAATAATAGAGCCAATTATAAGCTTACACTAGTTTAGAGCAGTCCCAACCTATAGTGTTTATAAACAGTGTCTATGGTGCTATGTCAATAAGGGCATTCCCAACCCAATGACTAGGATGGTGTCCATAGCATTAAATAAGTTGCCACCTAGAACAAAAAATGATGTGGCAAGTGAATAAATGAGGAAAGAGAAGGAAACCATGTCTTGCATGAGACATGGTTTCTACGCAACATCCAAGACATCATGTGAGATAAGTAGCATTAAATTGAAGTATGGAATAGTGGTGTTTGCATTGGAAGAGTAGTGTCTGGAGTTTATGGAAACCATGTCTAATGTTATGGGTTGGGACTGCCCTAAGACATCACAATAGAAACTACACTTTACAACCCATGGTTTCTTAAAATGGGCCATTAATAAATACATCATCTCTCTTCTCTACCAATCATATTTATTCTTCATCTATTATGAAAACACTATTCTCTCCCAATGCAAAACTTGATAGTGTCTAGTGCATAAGTTCTCGTGTTGAAGCTGTGTCTTGCATGAGACCCAGTTTCTTCATCTCTTCACTCTCTCTCTTAATTAATATAGTGCCACATAAGTTAAAAGTTCTACATGACAATGTAGTTAATGCCATAGACAACATCCTAAGTGGAGGGTTGGGACTGCCCTTATACTAACTCCGTCCTAAAATACTTATCTTTTTTTTTAACTTTTAATCATTCATCTTGTTTAAAAAATTATGAAATTATTATTTATTTTGTTTGTGACTTGCTTTATTATCAAAAGCACTCTAAGTATGACTTATACTCTTTTACATTTGCACTAATTTTTAAATAAAACGAATAATCAAACGTTACAAAAAAGTCTACTATATATAGTTAACATGTACTATAGGCCTTGTTTAGATTCCAACTTTTTTCTTCAAACTTCCAACTTTTCCATCACATCGAACTTTCCTACACACACAAACTTTCAACTTTTCCGTCACATTATTCCGATTTCCTCAAACTTCCAATTTTGTTGTGGAACTAAACACAGCCATAGTAGATGAGCTAGTATAAGGTTACCTCAATTTTTCACTTTCTCTCTCTATCTCTAACCTATGCATTTAATGTATTTATCTCAAAGTATGTGAATAGCTAGCTCTTGCATGAGAGCCAACTCTCTTCATTTTTCAAATTCTCTTCCCTCCGTATAAGCTTAAATTGGCTTATAGCTTACTATTAAACTTGCTCTTACACTAGTCTATTTCATCTATCTCAAAATAAAGAGTGAATTGCATATTGGGCTGCATCTTATTACCAGAGTTGCAGGTTGGACTAGGGGTAAGCAAATATTGTCACTTTGAACTAGGTATTTTTGCACAACTTTTTATATTGGACTGATGTTTCCTAATTCTCTTCTTTCTTTGCCTCATTTACAAAATTATATGGATGGAACTAGAAGCTAAGGTTTGTACTATATCAAATCTATTAGAAACTAACTATACATTTAAAATCTATTGGCGTAGAAATGCAGTTACCAATATATCTCAAAAACAAATATAATTCTTTTATAATCAATGTACATGCAAAGTTGTGAGGGAAAATCTGCTCATTTTATATAAAACCAGATTAAATTAAACCTTTTATTACAGTAAAGTAAACCTGTTTTAAATAAAACATGCATGCTATCAAACAAGTCTAAAGATTTTGCGAGTAGTCCCACCACTAATTTAATTTTGTTGTTAATATTATCTACCCTTCTTTACTCCACGTCAAGATTCTTAATTAATACTGGTTCAGAAAATAAAAATCCTCGCAGAACAGAAAAGTAAAAGTGACAAAAATTAAAACTGATCCCTCCGAAGAAACAGTAATCAGTTTGTTGTTTTGTGTTTACCGGCCAGTGGCCACAGCCCACAGGGGGCGGCTAAACTAGTGTACTTGGAGGAAGCTGGCGCTCGCACTGCGCTGGGTTGGTGTCCTACTTGTCCTTGGCCGGATCCAAGGCTGTCAGCCGGCGGCTGTCGTTCGTTGGGTCGATCTGACTGACGATGGTGCCCGTCCGTCGAGCAGCAGCAGGGTGAAGAAGGCCATAGTCCCATATATACGACTTCTATGTACCATAGTCCTAATCGTCGCCGACGAGCTCCTCCGGCGCTCTGAGGTGGAAGAGAAGCTAAGGGGTAACATCGTTCAGGATGACATTCAGCGAAACCGTTTTTATTAAGAGTGGGGTATTTTACTGTATATATATATTCTCAATCGCTGGAGAGCTTCCAGAACTGTCATCATCGTATCCAGAGGCAAGCAAGGAACTTTTTCAGATTTTATCCCTTCGTGCATCCTTATCGATCGGGTTTCCATTTCCTTGGTGTATTTTTCAGACAGCTTCTTTCTTTGGTATTTACTCCTAATTTTCTATCTGAATTGCACGTGTATATTGCATTGTTAAAGAATTGATACATAATTCACTGATTTTAAAACTATATTTCAATATTTTGTACTAACTGCATTGACAATAGACAAATTAATGCTGAACTTGACAGGAGCATACAAATTAATCAAGGCCAAAAGAAATGCTGAGTAGATTAATTATTCTATAAGGTATATATATCTAAAACTAGTGCTAAAAAATGACCCTCTCTTATAATGATGATGGTTCCACAGTCGAAAAATACGAGCGGTTCGAAACCGACACTAGTAGGAGTATTATGTTCATGTAGAATGTGCTTAGTCCAGCATATGTTGAAGGTATAAACAAAGTGAGACAAAATAGAAATTAACCTACTAGGCTACTCTTAATTATTAATTAGCTTCTATCGGAAATATTAGTTACCGTTTTGGGTCTGCTCGACATATATCAGCTAAGTTCGTACTAGGGGGTGTTATAAGTTTACATGATCCACCTAATATGTCACCAACACATTTTAATTCATCTAAAAGAATTGCTTTATTTAAAGTTTCTCGATTATGATCAGGTCAGAAATGGTTATCGGCTGGTAAGTCAGGAACGGTAATGGCGGAGGCAAGCAACTAAAATCATCTTGTAAGTCTTAGAGAAAACCAATAACCTAATATTTGAGTTCTACCTTATCCCTAATTTTGTAATATGTGGCTCCCGTTCTCGAGGAATGATATAACCGGTTGGGTATGGCAAAACCGGATCAAACGTGAAGTAATTTAGTACCAATTTAGAATGAAAAATCTAGTGATATTTGTTTCCACACGCGTAATAAATTCCATAAATTTTAAAAATATCAGTAATTTTTGACTGGTGAATTGAGACACTTGCGGTACCAACCAGTAACCAGTTCATGTCCTTCCACCATGGTCGGTTGGTCAGGACTTTGTTTGAATGCATTTGCCAACTCCATCAAGACCAACTTACAAAATAAATTTAGACATACATTTATTCAAATTTATTCTCAGAAATTGTTTTTTTCGAATACACAAAGAGTAATTATTAGTTTTTTTAAAAGTAAAGTAGATAAATCTGACTTAGAAAATACATAAGACAGATAAAAATATTTCCTTTCTTAGCCATATAACTTCATATTCATTTAAAATTTGGAGACCTATAAAACAGCCCTCGATTCCATTTCAAACCTCCTTTTAGCCCTTAGGAACAAAGCTATCTAGGACAATATTAGTAACTATATATTTAGCGCTTTTCTCTTTCGCTCTCGCATCTGCACTTACAATTTAAATCCAACTATAGAAGTATTTTTTATCCCATAAAAATCTAAACTTTGTTATCATATACATAAGCAGAAATATTTTTTATTAAACAGAGGGTATACTCCCTCCGCTTCAATATATAATACTCTATAATGGGATTAGACTTATTCTAAAACTATAAATGTGAATATTCTATCCTAGATTACTACTCGGTATTGGGACGGAGGGAGTACTCCGTATATCCTAGAATGTGGAGTACCTATTAGGATTGAGGGAGTACTCCGTATATGCACGGCTCGTACAGGAGCATCCACTGACAGATGGGTCTCGGACTACAGATAACCCCCCACCGGATCGCGATGCTTCGCCGCACGTGGGAGCGATCGTGCGTGGTAAGCAGGCAGCCGATCAATTAGACAATTACCGCTGCATTATCAGCTGCACATACTTCTACAATGGAGTACAAGCGGTAGTACTCCGTGCATGCATGCCACGATCCATCCAACGGCGAGACAACCAACCAAGGAGAAGGCTTGTTTGTTTCATCAGTGAAACTGTTTGCAAGAGAGGAGAGGACTAGGAGTGGTCGCTGCTGCAGCGGCCGATGCGTGCCAGCCTTTCTCGAGCTTCTGAGCTCACGCCCTGCCATCGTGTCTCGTGCTTGCTCTGACCCATATTTTGTCCAGTACTCCTACAGTCCTACCCCTACTTCTCCTGCGACAGTAGTAGCATCTGTAATAACCTGCACCTGCTCAGTCCAATCGCATTTGCCTTCCCCGTTTAGGTGTAGGGTGTGTTTAGATCCAAACTTTTAACTTTTTCCATCATATCAACTTGTTAAACACACAACTTTTTAGTCATATCGTACCAACTTTAACTCAAACTTTCAACTTTGAAGAAACTAAACACAGCCGTAGTTGTACGACGAATTCAATTCTTTTATATATATATATATATATATATCATCAACTTGTCATACACACACAACTTTTCAGTCACATCGTACCAATTTCAACCCAAACTTTCAACTTTAAAAGAAACTACAGCCGTAGTTGTACGACGAATTCAATTCTTTTATATATATATATATATATATATATTTCTGAAATTTATTTTACAAATATAAGCTTAAAAGATTTATTTCTTTTTTTTGCGGGATAAAAGATTTATTTCAAGAATGGACCCATAAAAAACTTATTTACTCTAGGGTAACTAGTGCCGATGTCCAGGGCCGTACCTACGATTTCGAGGCGCCGACGCAAAACACAATTTAACACTGAGCTCTATCTCAGTCAGAAGAAAATTTTAAATAAATATTAAAAAATATTATGTTATGATGTACTATAATTTATTTTTATTATATGGAAAAATGAAATCTTTAATGCCTAGAACCCATGTTCATATCATCGTCATGAGCTATAGCTCTTTGAGTTGGCCATGATTGCCTCGAACACTTATCGGAGCTAAAAAAACAAATCTGTTCTAGCCAAATGAACAAATGAGTAAAAGTGAAACTTTATAAAATTGGAACAAGAGGCCTTCAAATATATTGGAACACATTGGTGTAGATTAAAATATAAAAAAATGGGGTCCCTAATTTTTGGGGCCCTGTTCGGTCGCTCATTTTGCACGCCCTCATCGACGGCCTTGCCGATGTCTAACGTTGACACTAACACCCTCGCACCATAGCAATCGAGATTTAGAGGGATCGGCACCAAAAGAAATTATCTAAAATAGATTAAAATGTAAATATTACTTTTCCTTACAGATATGTTTTGGGTGCAAAAAGGCTAGAGCAAAATGTTCCATATGTAAGAAAAATATTTATATTTTAATCTTGTAAATTTTTTTTTTACAAATAAGTTCTCGGTGCAAGTCTCTTTGATGCGCCGTCAAGTTAGAGAGGCGGTTGAAGAATGATTTTTTTTACTTCATAAAAGTCTAATTTAAAAAACCATTTAAAGAGGCTATTGGAGATACTCTTTACCCCAATGAGAGCAGGACGAGGAGAGAGAGAATCCGAATCTCTGAACATTCAGAGGGCCGAACGATTTGGGTGGCTAGAAGTGCCCCCTCTTCCTCTACATGGAGATCGTTTCTCCTTTTGAAACAGGCAACCGATTCTGCTTTTCCTGTGCCCTGCCTTTTTATCATCAATCAACTTTCCTTGTCATTCATTCAAGTTGAGAAAGAGTGGTGATGGTGAGAAGGCAATGATGGATGATCTCCAAGCTGAATCGCTCTACATCATCATCATTCTCCTGCAGAATTTGTAATGGCAAATGATTGGAGTGAAACCCTTTTTATGTTTGGGGTGGGTGGTGAATCAAATCCGAAAGCAGCACCTGCATCAGTGTACTTGAAATTTTTTCTGAACAAAATGAAGTGCAGAATTGGAGTAGCAGCATCCAGCAATGGTGTTTCAGATTCAGAGACTGAACCTGTAGACCCAATAGAGTAGCCGTACGGGACAAGCGCCAAACGGTGATAATACCAGCCCAAATAGGCCCAATGGGCTGGAAGCGCGGAAATCGATCGCTGTGGGCCGTGGAGGTGGTCAGGAACTCAGGATGTCTTGGGCTCTCGCCTCTCGGGCGGACGCCATCAAGCCCACTATCCAGTGTCCTGGACGGCGGCAGCGTCGTCTGTCCTAGGTTTATAGTATACGGAGTATTTTACAGCGGGGGAGTAGTAGCTTCGCTTCGTACATGTCTAAGTAAAACTCACTATTCCAGCAAAGTGGGAGCAACAAGATCAAGTCATACATAGATCAAGTCATCAAGATGATGAAATGTAATATGACTTGCAGTAATAAATGATATATCAGGAGGCCCAGATGAATTTTAATTACACATATTTCACACGAGGTTCTATCTTCTATGTATACAAGGCAGTAAGGTACTGTACATAGTTCCCAAATACTCCTATAAATATATGCATACATGATTGGTGTTCTATGGAGCACATAACATACACGCATAACCTTTTTTTTGTTTTGTTTTCATATCCTTCTGTGAAACCTAAGAACACACAATACCCAAAATTCTTAGTATCGCCGTGGATCAGAGCATCTTGGGCTTGGACGGTGCGAGCATGGCGACGTGAAGAAAGCCACAACCAAGCAACAGAAGCACGAAGGCCAGGAAGACCGCCACTGGTTCACTGACGAACCCAGACCACAAGGCCAACACAGATAAGACAATCATGGCGTAGCCGCTCCAGGCTAGACTGCCCCCATCCGGAATGGTGTTCTCCTCCACAGCATTATTCACCATTCCATCACTGCACGTTGCAAGAGTAATGTAAGTTCTGTATGGTTACACCCACAACCCAATTTATGAATGGTGTGTGAAAATGTTTACTCGCATGGGATCCCATATGGCATGAACATGACACTGAGGGTTTCAGGGCAGCACACACGAGTTTTGTAAGAATAAAATCAATTTTAAGTTAATTAGAAAGAATATCGCATCCTGTGGTATAGAATTTTCAACAAAGCATGGTTGATGCATTTCCAGCAACTCATATAGGATGGTTTGCAACAAAAGTGGTGGTATGTGCCTTACCGTCCTGCTCCTGCACTTGCTGGTGCTGCTGCACCTTGGTTGTTGTTGTCACCGTGCCAATGATAATATACAGG
This sequence comes from Oryza meridionalis, assembly GCA_000338895.3. Taxonomy (NCBI): domain Eukaryota; kingdom Viridiplantae; phylum Streptophyta; class Magnoliopsida; order Poales; family Poaceae; genus Oryza; species Oryza meridionalis. The sequence continues at coordinate 28,397,141 of CM002529.2, forward strand.
AAAAGCGATTTGAAAACCGTATAGCCTGAGGCAGCCGATGAACCAGGTCATCAACGCAAGAAGCAGCAGAGGCCACGGCACATGTATCACTTGCCAAGCCAAAACCATTATCTGGGCTGCACCAAGCATGAGACTGAACCCTGACCAGTTAAACTGCTGGGCACCATTGGCTGGCACTCGGCGGTTATGGTCAGGGCCTGCATTCACCCTGTTGAGATCAACAAGCTGGCCACCACAGAGGCGGTGCACGATGTCGATGTGCATCGGCATCTGCACGTACAAAAACAACCAAACATGGTAAGTGAGCATGAGAAGTCACAACTATACATGGAAATCGATATGCACAGTGCTTGTAGATGGTAACAATCTAGCTGCAGTGATAAACATGAAGTAAACAACTAGCAAACAGCCACCACATACATATAGGTCGATTGTGTTAGGATGTCGGTTAAACTGCTAGATTTCAGTGTTCAAGTTATGGCTGAAACCAGTGGCCGTTGATATAAGAAGTGGCGAATTTAGAGAGTAACTAACATGCAGATGGAACAGTAAATCAGGACGAATAACAAAGAAGCAGATAACAAGTAATCTAGTGAAATTTTGATGTAGATAATAATCAAGTGGAATCTGTATCAGCAAAACTACTGGAAATGCTGATAATAATAATCTTCAGATAAACGATGCGGCATGCCTAGCAAATTTTTTTTTCCAACAATATAAATTTCCTGTTTCGATACTTAGAAATGGACTAGGAATACTGTCCAATCATAACTATAGTCTACATTAGCTGGTCCAAACAATGATTATATTGAAGTCTACGTGAACATGTGCAGTAACAATCTAGTTCGAACTCACCACCGTGGGACAGCAAGTCAGCAACAGCACTAGAGCAAAATTTGCAGCGACCAATTGGCCGAATCAAAGCATAGCACATAACAGCTCAAAAGGGATTAGTTATACACCAGAAGTGATCAGAGTATCAGACCATAACATCAACAGATCTATATGGATCTTAGATTTGTGATCACATAATTTCAAGTAAATTTTACAATTCTAGAACTGGGTTTTTGCAACGAACTGTCTCAAAAACCTAAGACCTACAATTTAATTCATACAATGGAACTTGTAGGTTTATGGATTTTACTCTATGGTGTTCCTTCGAGCCTGTCATATTAAACCCGGCTACCAAAATCGAGCTCCACAGACACACATCCAAACCAAGAAATTCCGTTATATGTCAATTAATTCGCAACCATTTTCGGAATTTACCATCTAATTCGCGGCGGCTTCTAGAATTTACCAACAGGGATGCGGATTGTTTTGTTCCGTGCTATCTATCTTTCTCCCCTTCCGTCCGTTCGCATCCACCTCATGGCACCGCCGCGCAATCGCTCCACTCCTCCTTCCTTCCGCTGCCTCGGTTCGCCCTCCCTCCTCCTTCGGTCGCGCGCGCGGCGCGGTGGAGGTGATATGAGCCGAGGAGCAGCAGATCAACGAGCTAGAGCGGAATGGGGGGGGGGGGGGGGGGAGCGCCCGATATCTCGAGGTCGGGAGCCCCGCAGCGGCGACGCCCACGGCGCAGTCGAACGGAAGGGGGGAGATCGAAGACGGCACGAAGAATTCAAACTCACACATCCCCCATAGCATATATTTCAATAAACGTGCGAATTGGGTGACAGATTCCGAAAATACGAATCGGAATTCCTCGATCCGAACAAAGATATCAGGGAACATATACTGGAATGAATTCATCGGGGGGGTTTATGATGCGTACCTTGATCGATCGATCAGAAGAAGCAGCGGGGCAGGTCGGCGAGGCTGATGAATCAGGAGAGGAACTTGGAACGGGGAGAGGATCGGAGGAAGAACAATGGGCGGATCTGAGAGGGGATTTGGAGGCGGAGAAGAGAACCCCACGGAAAACCCCAAGCAGCGGGGGGAAGCGGAAGGGAGGGTTTATAGCTACTAGAAGGATCGATCGACTAGCCTTGCTCACAGACTGACAGCTGGGACCGCGGTGCGTGGTAGCGTGGAAGCTAAGCCTCTCCCCTTCAGTTCCACGTCTCCGGGCCGGGCCTCTACGAGCGGAGAATGGGCTCCGAGCCTCCGAGCAAGGTTCGAAAAACACAGTTGAAGTAACTTTTAAAAAGACACAGTTGTACTGTAAAACACAGTTACTTTAAAGTATAACTTCTCCCATCCACAGTTACTTTAAAAGCACATTTACTTTCAAACCGTTTTTCGAGCAAGGACGAAAACTTTAAAAACATCGAGGGGTTTACTTTAAAAAGTATAGAGTTCGAAAAAAAAATATATATGAAAGTTACTTTAAAAAGGCACGCTGTTTAATGGTTCGAAAAAAAATAATGGACCCATCGAGCTGTTAACAACCAAATTTGATAACATTAGCGTTAGGAGAGAAGATTAGATCGAAGCAAAGTCGGAAACGGAGATCAAGTTTGAAAACAGAGCAAGAATCGGCTGGAGTCCAGATCGGCTACGATAAGATCGGCTGGGTTTGAGTCGGGCTAGGTAAGCCGATGTAGCCGATTCCGACAATACGACTTGTACGTGACATCGGGTTCAAGTTAATGTACTTCAAGATGATTGCCATGCACAGATAGAGTCCTGGGAAGGCAATTGTATTTATTAATTAGGATATCTTATGTAAATTCCTTATAGATAAATGTGGGCAAAAGTCTGCCGCAAAGACTTATGGTATCTTAGAGTTTGTTAGAGATAATAGTCGTGTCCGGTATGGGCATATCTTGTAATTCTCGGGTATAAATAGACCCCGAGCCCTATGTAATTTTTAACACACACGTTCAATACAATTTCAGCGCATCGCCACCCTTTCGCTTTAGTTTTGTTTCGACGAGTTCTTACTTTCGGGTTGAGCTGCATCGATTTCGATCTTCAACAAGAGGTAAAATTCGTTATGACAGATTATGTTATTAGGATTAGTGCTTTTATCTTTATGATACTCTAATCTTGTTTATATAATTCGTCGAGTTATCATATATCTTACATAATCTTTAGCAATATCGCCACCTAACCTTTTATCGGCTAATATTTGTATACAGAAGGCAGCCGATTAGGTTAGATCTTGATGTTGGTCTAGATTATATGAGATATCTACCATTATATGAAACTTCTAGCGGCTTGATTGTCTAGATATTGTTCCTTTTTTCATACTTAATGCTGCATCAGTTGAGTTTGATCTATTAAGTCGTGCTTAGAATATCAATCTCTAGTCTGCCTTCTAGTTGTCTATTAGAATAACATCGGAGTTTCAGCTGATCGTATCTGATTTAACTATATTTGTTCTATATGCCGTATTGACATGTTAAATCTGCCCTTTATATCAAGATATTACTGCGTCTAAGTATATTAGGCTCTTGCTCGATATATTATTCTTGCTTTAATATCCTGATATAGAGTAGTATCGGAGTATTAGCCGATACATACTAGATCTATCTGATCGGCTATGCTATAAACATATATAGTCTCGTTATTGATATATATTTCGATCTAAGTGATTTATACCGTCTCGGCATGATGACCGATCTACCCCAATCACTTAATTTAAGTATACATCGATATAAGGAGTATATATCGTTAATATCTACAGCCGACCGAGTAGATTTAGTTCTTCTTTACTTATTCATGATTGCCGATCGATACACAGATGACATCGGCTCAAAGATAAATGATATGTCATCGGCATCTAGCCGATCGGCTATCATTTATAGATTTAACCACGGTTTCTTTGCTTCTATTTCTTGTTGATTACAGGATCAAATCAACTGGCACGCTAACGTATCCGAAGGCGAGCTTTGGACCTGCACTGGAGTTAAGCAGATCTCTCAGGCCACGTGTTTTCTCTCAACACGAGCCAAACGACATATTTGCAAACGAATAGTAATTTATGAATAAAATTTTTATATACGTGTTCTTAGCGATCTAAAGACATGCTGAAAAATAAACTTCGATAAAAAAACCTCAAAATCAGCTCCAAATTTAAGGTTAAAAATTATAATTTTAGCTGATAAGTATAAGCGAAAAGATAAAGCGAAGAAATAGAAGTTGAAAGTAGGACGATGAACACATCCGTAGAATGTTTTGGAAGAGATTTGAGTCCTAAGGGCAAGTTTAATACTACCTCCGTCCTAAAATAAGTGCAGCGATAGGTATCCGTATACAACGTTTGATCATCCCGCGCCATCCCCTCTTCCGGTCATCGCCAGTGAGCAGATCAGTGTGAGAGGGAGAAGCTTGGAAGAAGAAGTTAGATGGTATTTCCGAGATAGCATTTTAGCAATGATGCACTGGTTGAAAGGGGTAATTCAGCGAAGCCCATCTCCGCAAATGGCATTTTAGTGAAACCAATTTTTCACAGTGGCATAATATCTATTTTCTCCTTTTTTCACCTGTCGTCCGCAATTTCACCTATGCATCATTGACACCGAGTGCTCAATTACCTCCCCTTAATTGATCGGATTGTGTCACCGAGTGCTGCAACCGTTACCTCTACTCATTCAATATTTATCTATGCTGCTTTCCTTTTCTTTTCATAGCTGTCGAGCGCGGCGCCACCACTGTTACTAGCCCTTCAAACCTAATCTTTACTCTTCTTTAATGTTCCACTACCTTTTCTCAGCCAAAAACTTCATTTAAACCATAATAATTAAAACTTTCAAACATGTGTCTCGGTGAAGATCGATTTAACAGTGGTAAAATTTTCATCGTGTTCAAGCCCATTTTAAGAATTTACAATTAAGATTATCTTATGGTCAAGATCATGACAGCATGGCTTTGTCTTTGGTCAAGTAACAAAGTTAGGTCATCTATACTTTCTATATAGTTGGTACCCACTAACAATTATTAGAAGTTAAGGGTGTGTTTGGTTCGTGGACTAGGTGGGATGGGTTGGTTCCATCCCTGGTTTCCAGGATGGGTTGGTTCCATTTTTCTGTTTGGTTAGTGGGATAGGTTGGACTCAGTTTTTTGTTTGGATGGAGGGATGAGATGGGATGGAGTGAACCCATCCTTGTTTGGTTCAAGGGATGGAGGTGGGATGACAAGATATGATTACCTTCCACAATGAGTTGGTGAAGTTACCTCCCATCTTTTAAATACAACATATGAGATAGTAGGATTAATATTTAAATAACCTAACATATTTGTGTGTTTGTTTATACAAGTTATATTTAAAATCAATTTAATATATGAATATGAACATTTTGCAATTAATAATACAATGGATTGGACATGTTATCATTACCTATAACCACAACAAATAATGGAATTGCATATGTCATTTCACACCTAATTAGAGGCACACAAATGACAAGGCGCGATTCAAACAAAATTGAAGTTTACAAATTTTCCAATTCAAAGTCTCACATAATAGTAGATAATTGCATGAAGTCTTACACATAACCCAAATTAACGGTGCACACACAATACAAAATGAGAGGGTACAAATAGTTCATAATAGCGAAATAACCAATCTTTCCATGAAGATGGTATCCTACATAGCACCGGAAAACTTCTCGCTGATGTACATAGCAACCCAATCAAGTTTGTTCGCAAATGGAAGACCGTTGAAAGCTCTAGCAATATGTGGATTAGAAACCAAATAGTGATAGTAGAAAGAGATGTGATGTTGCTCAAAACCTGGAAGGCTATTCAAATTGTCCCATAGATCATCAGGTAGTTCATTCCCAATTGTGCTAGACCTTATTATGGCATTTGCTAGTTTGTCACTAGCTCTGTCAAATGCACCAACCAAACCATCATCGTCATGTGCATATGTCTTTTGTCTCTTGGGCTTGCTAGCTGATGATCTCTCATCATGATCTACTATGGGGGCATCTTCATTCACTTCATTCTCTGTACCCTCGACATCTTCAGTGCCTAGAACTGAGCTTGAGTCCTTTGCAAAATTTCCTGTAGCCATGGTACTACTAAATATGGTAAGCATCTGACCATAGTTGGTAATAGGCATGTTGAAAAACTCAGCATCGCTCTTGTTGTTATGCTGTCATGATTGTGAGATGCATTAGAAACAAGTAATTGAAGCAATTGACAATCATATTGAAGTTGGTAAGGTATATACCTGCATATAGTCATTGCAGTGCTCCTCGTCAAGGCTAATAATGAAGTTCTCTTCGTCCCAAATAGCTCCACTCACCTTCCTAAGACGACTAATCTTTTGAAACTTCTTATGCCATGTCTTCAAATGATTTCTAATCTGATCCCCGGTGAGTATTGTCGAAAACTTTTCATTCACAACTCTAGCACATGCATTGAGATGCACCTGCTTAAAACCAGCCGATATCCTTGTGCCACTAGCCACCAGATTGGCCAAATTGGAGAGCATCAAAGATGACATGGATGATGTCCATGAGGCTACAACTCCCTTTCCGTTGTTGGTGTCCATATCCTAGCTGCCATAATAAATGAAAATGTGGATTAGCAACCATACACTAGCCGTTATTCAAAAGTAATAAATCAATACATATGTTGTCATTCAAGAGTAATACATTCAGTAGTAAAAAAATTCAGCACAGTGGTCATTCAAGAGTAATATATTCAAGAGTAAAAAAAAAATCAGCACAGTGGTCATTCAATAGTAATACATCAATACATATGTTCGTACAATTTAAATTCATCATACAAGTAGTCCATACAAATAGTACAACTACAAATAAATTTAGTCTTGACAATACATCCACACAAAGGAATGCAAACATGTTTTTGAAATGCTAAATAGTACAAGCACAATTTAGTTTCCATGGTGATTTTGACGATCGGCCCACATTTGATCTGCAAGTCCTTGCCTAAATTGAACCATCCATGCGTGGTCATTTGGTTGGCCAACCGAAGAAGTATCGTTGTCTTGAATTATGGACTCATTTGGGCCCGTCACAAGCTCATCAATACCATCATTTATCACCCAATTATGAATAATACAACAAGCTACAACAATGTCTACTTGAGTCTGAAAGGGGAAAAATGGTGTGGCATCATCAAGAATTTTGAACCTCCTCTTCAGTGACCCAAATGCACGTTCAACAGTGATACGAAGGGATGAGTGTCTAAGGTTGAACAACTCCTTCTCATTTTGGACCGGATTGTTTCCCCACTCATTCAGATGATACCGGGTGCTTCTAAAGGGTGGCAAAAATCCCGGTTTGGCTCCGTATCCAGCATCAACTAGGTAGAATTTTCCTATAACGTGATTGGCAACTCATCATATTTCTACATATTAACAATTGGTAACCATAAAAATGATACACTAATTTAATCTATTACCTTGGGGGACATGAAGACCATTTTCACGTTCCAAAGCATCTCTTAAAACTACAGCATCATGTGCAGCCCCCTACCAACCAGCCAACACATATGTGAACCGAAGATCAAAATCTACTGCTGCCATTACATTTTGTGTAGCATGATTCTTCCTACCACGAAAAGACGACTCTATGTTCTTTGGGATAGATGCTCTAACATGTGTGCCATCAATAGCTCCAATACAATCCTAATTAATTTCAATGATGGGTAAGACAATATTTTTTAGGATGTACAATTTAGTAGCAAATGGACAAAAGAAGCGTCGATAAGTCTCATACCTTAAAGTATGGATCCCATCTGTGGTTGCCTGCTATTATAGGTGCGATGTCCAAAGATGGGGGCTTGATAAGATCATTTCGTAACTCTCCAACCGCATGAAGTACCAAATTAAAATATCGACTAACTGTTTCTCCTGACCTACGGAAAGTAGCACCAACTATCCTATTTCTAAGATTGTGTCCAATTGTATGTAAAAACATAGCAACTTGTTCCTCAACACACACGTTGATGGTATCTTCAAGCAAGCCACGATCTCTAAAAAGTTTACAAAATCGAAAGAAAGATGATTTTCTAAGTCTAAGCATGTTGATACAAGTTATATCATTTCTCCAAATGAGGTCATCGAGGTGTTCACTTCTCTTTCTATCCCTCTCAACTAATGGGCCATATGTTATTCCTACTCTCCTTGGCACTCTCCTATTTCTAGACTCAATAATAAGGGCCATCATCGACAATAACATGTTTGCAGCAGCAGCAAAAATTAAAAGCCTGCTCCTTTGATCCATCTATAATACAAATGTTTGCAACACATTTCACAATCTAGGTTTTCACTATGCAAATATACGTGAGTATGCAAACAATTCAACAAATAAATGGTTTTAACCTTGACAACACAGGAAGCGGTCCGTTGAAAAACAATCTCACTAGATCAGCTTCCTAACCTGCTAACAAACAACATAAAAAATCCCAAACAGTGAGCAAACAGGATCCCAAACAACCAATACTTGTTAATTGAAACTCTACAGCACGCCGGCGGCCACTCCCTCCCTCCCTCGGCCACTCCCCACGCCGGCGGCCACCTCCTCCCTCCTGGCGCGGCGACTAGCGAGCTCGGCCACCTCACCCCCACGGCGCGGCGACCTCCCCCCCTCACAGCGCGGCGACTACCCACGCCAGTGGCGAGCTCGGCCACCTCCCTCCCCACGGCGCGGCGACCTCTCCCCCACGGCACGGCGGCTTCTTCCTCCCACCCCCACCCTGGGCCACTTTCCTGCGGCGGCGAGCTCGGCCACCACCCGACGCCGGCGATCTCGTCCCCCCCAGCACCGGCCACTCCCCGCGGCGGCCACGAGCTCATTTCCCCCGGCGCGGCGACCCCAGTCCCCTCCCGGCCACGGCGACCTCTTCAAACCTCGGATCCGTCCCCTCCAGTGGTGGCGGCGCCGCTCTCTTCACCCCCCCGGCCCCGGCGGCATGCCATGCACGGAAAAAAGGGGAAGGGGGCGACACTAGCCAGAGGGAGGAGAGGAAGAGGAAGGGGAAGGGGACGTTGACCTTACCTCTAGATTGCCCGGCGCCGGCGCCGCCGCCGACCGTCAGCTCAAGCGCCCGCGCTGCCGCTTGCAAACGAGAGAGAAAGCGAGAGAAAGGTGCGATGCCCTCACCCCCTCTCCCTCTGTGTGTGCGATACGCCAGCGTCCGGGTTCGCCCCGTTCCACCCCGTCCCACCGATTTGGTGGAACCATCCCACCCAGCATATTGAGAGAATATTCCCTTCTGGGTCCAACCCAACCCACCTGATCCATAAACCAAACACCACCTAGGATGGGATGGTCCTATCCCATCTCATCCCATCCTTGCAACCAAACACACCCTAAAACTCAACATGCAAGCATTCCACATAATCATCCACTAGCAATTACTATTCTAGCCTATTTTAAATCTCATGCAAGTATGACATATCATCTACAATATTATATTATAGAGATCAACAAGTATGTGTCAAATCATCTTCTTCATATTATTTTCTCAATATTTCAACTTTCATCATTTCGATAATATTTAACATATACTAATCTATAAATCCCGCAGCAAAGCGCGGGGTATCACCTAGATATCTTAAAGAAAAATGTCAAGAACTCTACTTTAATTAAGGCTAGGAGTACCATTTCTGCTTGTTGACGTCCTGAGATTATCAGCTGCCGTTTTCTGTCGCGACCTTAACGTGGCGAGCGACGTCCTTGATTGATACAACATGAACGGATGGAACATGAAAAAGGCAATGAAATAAAAATATAATATAAGTTGAACATGAGTTGATCGACATAAGACAAACTAACCTTTACTATCTCAAACCAAATGTCTATAAGTGGCGAGTGGCGTCTTGATTGATACAAGATGAACGGAAGGAACATGAAAAAAAAGCAAAGAAATAGAAATATATAAGTTGAACATGTGTTGATCAACATATGACAAACTAACCATTACTATTTTTTTAGTGTACCGAATTTTATGCAATTGTCTTGTCTCTACATATATATAACTTCTGAGTTCGTACAGGCTCCCTCTCTCGTAAAACGAAAAAAATGTCATTTGTTTTTTTTTCAGTCACTTTTACAATTTTTACAATCAATAAATTCTAAAATACTTAATTTAAAACCATAAAATGATATGTGTGGCTTTGTCGTGAAAAACAATTTCGTAATCCCATAAACTTGTTAGAGTTTTATAAATTTATCTTACGGAGTAATAAACAACTATGGTTAAAGCTGCACCCTATTTGAACTAAAAATGTCTTCATATGTTTTGATTAGAGGGAGCATCTATTTTACAGATTGACATGGTGTTTCAGATTCAGAAACTGAAACCGTAGGCCCAACGGAGTAGTACGGGACAAGCGCCAAGCGGCATAAAAAGGAAAAAGTTCTCTGAGTTCCTTAACTTGTAAACGAATCCGATTTTCATCCTTGAACCAGAAAACCAGATACAACGGGATATAGGTCCCATAACGGTTTGGACGGTGGTTTTAGCTCACGTGATGCCTACGTGACTAAATTGACTCGGTCTTCATCTGACGTAGTATTGACATGGCATTTTGATTTAGAAAATAATAAAAACTATGACCCCACATGTCAGTTACACCAAAAGAATGAATTGAAAAATGGCCACATGTCATTCTCACCCCCTCCTCTTCCTCGACCTATTGTATCTGGTTTTTTTTTTTGGTTGAAGGACGGAAATCGGATTCGTTGACAAGTTTAGGGATCTCGGATGAACTTATTCCGCATAAAAAACAGCCCAATAGGCCGAATGGGCTGGAAGTGCCGACGCTGATCGCTGTGGGCCGTGGAGGTTGACAGAGGATCGGCCCCGTTGGCCATCACCTTGCCAGCGCCTCCATTGATCGCGACGGCGGCGGTCTCCTGGTCGTCGCCGCCTCGCCGGGGACGGAGTGGTTCTCCTCCCGCCCACGCACCTTCACTAGAATATTCATGTGCAACGGGATGACCGGATGAGGTTACAGCGAGTAAATAACGAATTACACTGTGGTTACTGGTCAGTAGTTAGTACATTCTATATGGGATTCAGTCAGTTTCCAGTAAGGCAAAATAATTCACATTTAGATCAATCAAGAGGGTATAACATGTAAACGTATATGACTCAATGAGGCAAAATAATTCACAGTTTCCAGTATAGTACTCTTCGACCTGGAGGCCTGCACCGTCAACGTATATGACTCAATGGATAAAAAAGAGTCTACGTTTGACAAGGTTTTCGAACTTATAGACAGGTACTGTCATAAGTTCCTATATTAATTAAGAATCTTGTTATAGTTTGCTACTACGAATCATAGCTTTAAACTCCATGTAGGGCTTGGTATCAGTTCCGTCATTTGGTCCGCGGCAAATGGAGAGAAAGACTTAGGCGGAAGTTCAAGTTTCCTGTGAGTACACATGCTCTACAGTTATATTTCTCCGATTCAAATACATACAAGTGTATATTAATTAGATCTCTCGTCGTTTGTCATTTATTTATAGTGCGCAAAGCAAAAGCAGGGAACTAACTTGTGCGGCTACTACGTGTACGAGTATTGCCACTGCCTTGCAGACCAAATCATCACCACAAGAGAGCTCGATGTACGTACAAATAAATTCAAAATTTCATTACATATCGATTTGTTGTTTAATTACTAATTAATTTCATACATTCATATAGTTTATTCGCATGAGGGATAACCTGATCACACACAAGGAATTTATCGCGGCGGTTCAAGAACAACTCATGGGATTCATCAACAAACAAATCCTTGATCCCAAGGGTGAATTCTACTACGACGGAAATACAATTCATAGGTCCTTAGCTTCTGAGATAGCGACTACTACTATGTCGAAATCGTAGCTAGCTAGGACATATAATGGATTGTAATTAATACATGTCTATGTTTCTATATGCATGTGTACACATTTTCTATAATGTAAATATATATTTTGGTCACACACACACACACATATATATATATGCATTTGCATAACATATATATATGTATAAATACATATATATATTATGCATGTACATATGTATTGAAACATATATATGCATGGTTTATATATATATAAACCATACAGCAACAGGGCCATGAAAAAAAAAAGGTCAGCTCGATCTTTAGTCCCGGTTGGTAAAGATGGTTCAGCCGGGACTAAAGATGGTTCAGCCGGCCATGTCCCGATTGGTGTTACCAACTTTAGTCCCGGTTATTTCACCCGGGACTAAAGATCGTTTGGAAACCGAAACTAAAGGAGAGTTACGAACCGGGACTATAAACGCTTTCTTCACCAGTGTGTACAGCTTGCAGATATATCCGATCGTAGAGTCTTTGTTTATACATGTTTGATGAAGATAAGATTAGAGGATCCAATGGTCTGCAAAGAATCCAACGGTCGCACTGACTGCGGCTGGGCTTTGATATGGTAGCGTGGTTATCGTTGATTGTTCATGGCTTTTCTTGTCATTTCTTTGAGCTGAGATTTTTTTCTAAGATGAGAATAAAGAATGGTGGTGAGAAATGGGATTGATCTCCAAGCCGAATCGCTTCTTCATCAATTATCATCATTCTCCTTAAGAACTTGCAAGTTGTAATCAAATTATTGAAGCGAATTAAATCCCTTTCAAATACTTAAAATATGGATTAATATGGTTTTTCAAGCAATTTTGCTATAGAAATTTTTGCTAAAATACACACCGTTAAATAGTTTAGGAAGTGGATGTACGGAGAATGAGAGAGTAGAAGTTAGGAAAGGAGAGAAATGTACATATCCTAAGGCTGAGTTTGGAACAACTCCCACATGTTCTCATCTTCTACTCCATTTTTTTTGCGTGTATGTTTCATAAACTATTAAACGATGTGTTATTTGAAAGAAAAAATAGTAGATCTGAACAAGACAGTTGACATGTAATAGGGATAAAAAAATTTCACATGATAAAGTTATACTATATATAGCCGTGGTTTCAAGTTCTATATCATACATACTTACAATCATTTCAAGCTATTTAGTACAAGTAAAAGTATTAGAGATATAAACAGATGGCTGATCACATGGTAAGAAGAAAACAGCTATACGGTCGTTCTTTGGTTCTTTCTTTAAACCTAAAGCCACGCACGCACGCACGCATATTATGTATGTAGCAAGAGTAACAGAGGCAACACTCGAGATGTTATGGGCTTTGGGCCGGGGAATTATTTGGATTTAGATTAAAGAGTCCTCCATCTATATAAGGAGGGATCTATCCCATGTCAGTTAGGCATTAGATCAAGATTTTACCTTCTCAGTGCTACGAAGAGCGTTGCGCCGTTTAGGTTTAGGGCTATTCCTTGTTATTTCCTCTATTATAATCCAATCTATTTCCCTTCACCACGTTTCATCTAAAATAATCCTAGCACGCGACAACTTGGTATCCGAACTAGGATTATTTGGGATGAAACGGGGTGAAGGGAAATAGATTGGATTATAATAGAGGAAATAACAAGGGAATAGCCCTAAACCTAAACGGCGCGACGCTTTCCGTCACACTGAGAAGGCAGACCCATAGGTAAATAAGTCTTGATCTAGTATCCCTCCTGATATAGATGGAGGACTCCTTAATCTAATCCTAACAAATCCAAACTCTATCTAATGGACCTAGAATTCCCAGCCCAAAGCCCATGACACGAGAAGTTCACAATCGTTAAGTCTAGGAAGTCGTATAGTAACTATAGTTAGGAATGGTTGTGCTAATTGGGACGGTCGGGAGTGCAATCGATTATAGGATTCATAGCATCTTGGGCCTCGACGGTGCGAAAGGGAGCAGAAAATAAGCCCGCATCCAAGGATCACAAGCATGAAAGGCTTGAAGGCGGAAGAACGGTGCTGGTCCATGGCCCATACCAGCCCTCATGGCCCAACACAAGCAGTAGTACCGCGAGGGCATAACCGGGCCATGCCAGACAGCCATCGTCACGGCCCAACGCTCCGTCGTCGCTGCTGCCTGCCACGGAGAAGCACAAATTTAATGCGTCTTGGCGTTTGTAACGTGATGATCTGTTCGAATCAGTAAAACGAAATTAAAGAAAGGAATTTACCGTAGTGTGTTTGCCGGTGCTGCTTCCATGTTGATTATCATCCGCTGGTTTACTAACGTTCATGGGTTAATGTGTTACTGATCCATCTCGGCGCCCTATTTATAGCGCGATGACGAGCATTGAAAAGGTCGTTACTAAATACTGGCCATGTTACAAATACCGTAGACGGGTACAGCACATCGATAATTACATGCTAACGAGTCGTTCCATTTTGTTTTGTGAGCTAGCTCGAACGAAAAGTCCCACTGGTTACTAGCGTTGAAGTATATTTTTTCCTGTAAAATAGTATGTACAAATTGCATAACTAAAAGACAATCTTTCTGAATCTTGGTGCAGAGCCTAGAACCCTAGGGGCTACCCGGTTCAACAAGCAACGATCGGAACAATGCCTCTCATGCTTATAGCTAGTCTTCTTTGTGATAACAACGGAACTCATAGATTAAAGTAGAGAACAAAGATGACTTCGATCCGATCAGAGGTCAGATTGGGTTAATTCTTTCTCTTATTCCTTAAAGAAACTATTTTTAATTGATAAAGGTGGACAAATCTTTGTTTAATTAGGTGGCTTTATTTCATATTGCCAGCTAAAGAGAGATTATTACATGATAATCCGTTCAGTCGGTAAGCCGAAATGACCTTAACTGAATTGCCATTATTGGCTAGAGAAACCTAAAATACATAGTCTTTTTCAATATTTGCAAATTTATTTGGTTTAAACATAATAAAGTGCAAATATAGGTTTGACCATAAAGTACGTAGATAACTTCATTGTGCCATGGTGCTGCATAAGTACTGTCGGAGGACGTACCGGTGGTGATGATCAGTCGTCACACAAAGCGGATAGAATATACACATATCAAATATGAATATGCATATTTGAGAATAGGTAGATCAAACACAATGGCCGTGACAAGTCAATGTGGTAATAGATATTCATTAAAAAACCTTTGTGGAAACGTTGTCACAACACAAACCCATGGCTAACTTGATAAAAACCAGTGGATTTTCAAATATTCATAATATAACATCACTAATTGGTTGTACTTAAAGGAAGAAGCTTCTAGTTAGTGTGTTTTTTTAAAAAAAATATATATTTGATAAAATATAGATTCCATATCGTGTCGTACACGGAAAGAAATTACATCGTATACGTCACACGTATTTTTTTTATTTTTTTTAGAGAAGGGTATTTTCTACCCGGCCTCTGTATCCAATCGGATATATACGGCCATTGACATAGGGAACTTAGCCCCACAAACAACCCAATCTGAAATTCGCTCCATAGGAGATTTGAACTCAGGACCTTGGGGTACTACTCAGGTCACTGTAATCACTAGGCTACATGCCCTTTCGATATACGTCACACGTATGAGTCATAAGAAAATAAGATACTCAAGTTAGTACTCACCTATAGATAAAAGTCAAATATGATACTGTCGTTTTGCACATACTTCAGTCAAATTTCTAGAACTTTCCTGTCCGTGGCGGAGACAGGAGATCTGTGACCTGGCCCCCTCCAACAATTTATTTTGGGACTTACACATAATCATCTAATTGGTGCTCCCTCCCATTTCAGATTATAAGTCGTTTTGACTTTGATCAAAATCAAACTTTTTAAGTTTGATCAAATTTGTAAACAAATATACTAATAACAATAACACTAAATTTTTCATTAAATCTATAATTGAATATGTTTTTATAGCAAATTTTTTGTGTTGAATATGTTGCTACTTTATTAATAAATTTGATTAAACTTAGAATAGATTAACTTTGAACAAAATTAAAATGACCTATAATCTAAAACGAAGGTAGTAATAGAGCCGAGGTAACTACTACTAATAGCGAGCGAGGTTCGACAACCCCCCACCCCCACCCTCTGCTGGTGGCGAGCCGACGGAGGAAAGGAGGAAGAGGGGCCGGAGAAATGGGAGAAGAAATGATCTGGATGGAGGAGTGGAGAGGCTTCAACAGAGGACCCTCTAGCAGTCTAGCAATATATTGGATGTGTGTTAATTTATCGGCAGAAGTTAGGTATGTACATAATCTACATTATAGAATAATATATAATCGTCCTTTCTAGCTGGCTATTTGGGAGTTTGGAACCGATCAGAGCAGAGCTTGGGCGATCAGAGCAGCAGAAGGGACCAAATTAACCAGCAGCGCTAGAGGCAGGAGACGGTGAGGCCATGTCACGCTCTGTCCATGTAAATCCATCGCCGACTCCACCATTTCGGCCTCACCAACCATCGCCAACTGATCGGCCCGCGCGGCATGCAGGGCCGTTTTGGTTTGATACCAAAAACATACCCTACCAATTTATTGGCAAATTGAATAGTATGTGTGTTATTTTGAATTGAAGCCAAATATTTGGTAGTGCCCTTATACTATTTGGTCATTTTCTAGAAGTTTCTTCACTATACTATGAGAATTTGACTTTATATTGGTAGCAATCCAAATGGTAGCAAAATAATTTTACCCTACCAATATTTTGGTAGTGCCAAAGTTTGCCTAGACTTTGGCACTACCAATAAATTGGTAGGGTAGAGAACCAAACAAGCCCGCACATCGCCGATCGATTTGGCCTTTCTTCCGCTGCTGCAGCTGCGTTCATCTGGTCGAGATTTATATGTGCGTATGTATATACCCCCTCCGTTTCTAAATATTTAACGCCGTTGACTTTTTTAAACATGTTTGACCGTTCATCTTATTAAAAAAAAGTAATTATTAATTATTTTCCTATTGTTTGATTTATTTTTAAATACACTTATATGTATTCGTATAGTTTTACATATTTCACAAAAGTTTTTCAATAAGACGAACGGTCAAACATGTGTGCTTAAAAAGTCAACGGTATTAAATATTTAGAAACGGATGGAGTATATAAGATCTTGTGTAATTCGTGGTGACCCTGGGATTTCATACAGGCGGAAACTGAGCATCTGGGTTCTTTTCGTGCGTGTATCTGACTGGCGATGAAAAGGTCACTAACTATGTTTGTTTGAAAATGATTGTTTCTATAAGTAACCCATATAGGATTATGAAAATTGAGGAAGCTACTCCTAGTTCAGTCATTGCTATCATGGGAGCTCCAAACTGTGGATCCGTAAGTGAAAAATTGTTTAATTGGCTCACACTTTCAACTGTTTTATGCTATATATATTAAAAAAAAAATAAGTTCACTCTGTTCCATAGCTAACTTGGCATAAGCCGCATAACCCATGGCTTTTTACTTAGCAAATTCAATTATACTAGCCACTTGGGCACGACTTTGAGCAATGCCATAACGTATAGGAGTTGATGATGGATATTGACAATTACGCGATAGGTTTTATGAGACTACTTTCTTTGTCCTCGAATATAAGGATTTATATATTGTTTAACAAAGATTGCATTCGAGCAGAAAAGGCTTTTACATCACTTTACTAAGGAATGATTGGAGTTGTGAAAATACTTGAGAGTAAGATGAAATGAAATTTGAATGGGAGCTGAGGTTGAAGGGGTAAGTAAGTACTCTATAAATCCTTGTATTTGTGGATAATTTCAAATATTTGTAATGCTTATATTTATACACATAGAGAGTAGCTACCTTTCAAATCTATGGACATGCCAGCATAGAGCTAGCAAAATTAATTTCTACGAGGTTGTCATCGAATTCCGGCCGCTCGATCCGCAAAATCGAAGAGATCGAAATCGGCCGTTGCTCGATTGATTCGTGGGTTTGTTGCAATTGGAGTCGAGCGGATCTAAACTCTTTGGATTGGAAATTTGGAACGGAAGAAGATGGGGAAAAGGAGATACGGATCGACTCGTCGGGCGACAAGGCCCACGCAACGGCAACGGCAACGGATCGGAGGCGGTTGTGGAGCCCGGCCCACTATGCACGTAGCCTCTCGATGGATCTCGGGCCCACCAAGCCAACTTGTAGACTTTTAGTGAGTAGAGCGGGAGTATCCTCTCCCATATTGCCATATGTGACATGTCGGACGGTACGCACAAGCATATTCAAAATTTGTTCCAACAAGTTTATTATCACTGTAGAATACTAATTATCCTACCCATCACTATCTATTTAATTTGTTTCACATTCTACTCCAATCATGTTTAGTCATACATCATTTTATTAAGGACACTATTATCTTTTATTTTCAAATGTTAACATATATTCCCTACGTTTCACAATTAATGTAAGACTTTCTAGCATTGCCACATACATATACATATAGATGTTAATAAATCTAAACACATACATATGTCAAGATTCATTAGCATATAAATGAATATGAGCAATGCAAGAAAATCTTACATCGTGAAACGGAGGAAGTACTAAACAACTTAGAAGTATAATTGTTTTGGAAAGTTTAATAAGAAGCACTGTTCTCTTTTGTTAAAATAAATATTTTACACCAAACAATCTACAACTAATTTATAACATACTCCCTTCGTCTCGTAAAAAACAACCAAGCTAGTACGACAATATATCACAACTAGTAGAAACAGTAGGAACTACTGTATGCTGTATATTGTGTGGGACAGGGATCGTGCTAAATTTGGCAGCCTATTAACCAACTTGCTCTGAATTTTTAATTTGCGAAAGCGAAAGATTACCTACTTTAATTATTGTCGGGCAAAGTAAAGATAAAGATGTTCAAATCGAGCAGAGCTCCACAAACAGTCTAGGATTGGGTCTAATTCGAATTCACATGGTTCATCCAAATTCGTCATCGTGCCTAGATGAGTAACGATTATATATATACCCAAATGAACCCACATGCATATATAGACATGTAATTTTACTCAATATCGGTTTGGATCGAAAATTTGATGAGAAATTAATTTGGAGGAAAAAGAACTGTAAAAACCAATGGGCTTAGCTGGCTGCAGTATAGTACAAGCTAATATAAATTTTATAGATTATGTGGCTGCCACAGCTATGTTCACCGAACACACTCGTTATTGGATGATCCAGTCGCAGTTACGTATATAACAAATAAAGGTCGGTAGAAAACTAAAGAAGAGTAGCCAACCAAAATCGTTGCCGTACCCAGTTGGCCACTTGTTTGTTTTAGTTGACTCGACTTACAAGTCCAGATCTAAATAGTTTTACCGTGTAGTCGTGTTTACTAACTGGAAAACCGGACCGGACAGGCAACTTAACTGGGAACCGCCCGGAACCAACTCCCAACACAGTACGTCCGGTCACACCGAACGATCGATCGTGCATTTGAACCATTTAAACCGGATGGTTTTAAGATGACCGATGCTAGCTAACCCGGCCGTTTAATAAACAGTGTGGTTCGACCAAACACTAATTTTAGTTGGGTCTGAACTAAGGCTGAGGTTTTCTGTTGAAGTTACCAACTCAACTCTTTCATTTATTTAGTGCACGCTTTTTAAACTACTAAATAAATGATGTGTTTTTTGTTTGTAAAAAATTCTATACGAAAGTTGCTTTAAAAATTATTTTATTTTTTTTAAAAAATAGCTAACATTTAATTAATCATGTACTGATGAGTCGCACTGGTTTGCGTGCGCGAGGATTAGTTCCCAATTAACACCTTGAAACGAGGTATGAATCCGTATAAGATTTGGTATGTGGTGGGCTCCATTGAGCTTAATTGATTACTATTAGGTATGTGGTATCTATAACCATGACAATAGTCATTGACGTTGGAAAAAAAATACTTCCTCTGTTTCATATTGTAAATCGTTTTATTTTTTTGTCAAACTTTGTTAAGTTTAACCAATTTTATAGAAAAATTTAGCAACACTTAAAAGATTAAATTAGTTTTATTAAATCTAACATTGAATATATTTTGATAACATGTTTGTTTATTGTGAGGTATTTTTTTATAAACTTAGTTAAACTTCTAGAAAAAAAATCAAACGACTTATAATATGAAACTGAGGGAGTAGAAAATATGGAGCTTACATAACAATTGTGAACCACGGATGGACCGGTGGCCTAGTCAGTCAGACCGATCGACGGATCGGCGAACCGAGAGATGAGCCAGTCACCTACCGGTCTGGCTTTTTTACCATGGCCGGCCTACATATATATGCTTCGGCAACCGGCTGGCAGCAGTTTCGCAATACCAGAAATTTAGACAACACACATCACTGCTTCTGGATGGCGCTGAGCCCATCCAGGCTGAGGCATCCATCATCTCAGCAGCAAGCTTCGCCATTTTGCCACTTTGATTCAGCGAGCAGCTTTTCGCCGTTGTGTGCTTCAAGTTTGCGAGACAAGTAATAAGGTTTTTTCTTTTTTCTTTTTTTTGTCGAGTTTTCAGACGCATGTAGCTCTGTTTTTATGAAACCGCTGCATGTTTTTACCCTTTCTTTTAGATAAAGAAAGTTTTATTTCATCTCAGACGATTACGTTAAAGTGATTTACGGCCTGCGCCTTCTATCTTCTTGTTCAACAGGAAATCCAGACATGATTTAATTTGCATGTTCTTCCAGCTGTTAAACTAAGTTACAGCTGCAAATCGCCTAGCCAAAGATCGATGCCGATTATGTGCATATGCTAGGAATTAATTCAACCATGCGTGACGACACGAGCAGGCTCCAGGTTTGAGACCAAATTTCTTTCATGCACACCAAGATATAGCTAACTGCTCTGTTTATCTGTCAATTCGATTGATCGATCGCTTCCTATATGGAAAAGAATTCGCGTATCATTCAAATTTCCTACCTCTCACACCAGCTAGCAGCCTAGCAGCCGTATATCCCTCAGATTGATCAATCGATCGAAGAAACAAATGGATGGATGCATGCAAGGTACTCCTTCCATGGAAAATATAAAACATTTACTCCCGATATGTTGTACGAGAAAACATCACATACGCG
Source organism: Oryza meridionalis (assembly GCA_000338895.3). Taxonomy (NCBI): domain Eukaryota; kingdom Viridiplantae; phylum Streptophyta; class Magnoliopsida; order Poales; family Poaceae; genus Oryza; species Oryza meridionalis. Next base: position 28,417,965 of record CM002529.2, read on the forward strand.
ATTAGGTTCTTGTATTTTGAGATTGAGATTGAGATTGAGGTAGTAGTTTGTTGTGATCTACTACATTATTATTTACTGTAGTTGTGATTTTAGTAATTAAAGTCGTAGAGATGCCATTCACAATCTACCGGGCCCACTCGGTCATATTGGGCCTGGCCTGTCAACATATAGAAATCTGAATCTCAGGTCATATTGGGCCTGGCCTGTCAACATATATGTGGGCCTAATTTATCATGGACCACAAAAGGCCCAGATGGTGCAGGCCATACAGTAGATGGTAGTTGGGTCCATTTGGTTTCGGCCATATATGCAGATAGTACGAGACAGCAGACAGCTAGCGACCCATGCAGGCATGATTTCTTTTCACGCCGTGGCTTTCAGTCTTTTGTACATTTGCTAGTAGAAAAGATAATGATGGAACAAATGCATTAGAGACCAATCTAATTTCCACGCAAGTAAATACTCCCTCCATTTCACAATGTAAGACTTTTTAGCATTGTCCATATTTTTAAATTTGTGAATGTGGACAATGCTAAAAAGTCTTATAATATGAAACGGAGAAAGTAAGTGAAAGAGAATGGATATTCTTTTCTTTGAGAAAGAGAGGCCAAACCTCTCCCGTTTCCATCAATTAATAGAAACGCTGCTACAAGGTTGAAGACCAGACATAAACGCGAAAGAAGTCTGGAGAACGTACCGAGGACACTCCTCTCATTCTTTGCTAAACTAGCCTAGAGCTCGTATGTTGCAACAGATAACAAAGTAAGTTTCCATCCTATTAAATCAATTAATAAGCACTTAGTATTTAGTTCAATGATTAAGTAGGTGATTTGAAACTTGGGGAGAGAGCAAGTAATGAAATGGAAGATAACTCACTGAAAGATGGTGTGGCCAGTACAGATTGCGGGACCTAAATATCAATGGAAGGTGTGGTGTGGGAATAAACACCAACACTACTAGTAACATTTTAAGTAGTATAGAAAATTATGATACACCATCCCATCACTAGCTAGAATATCTAGGCACCCAGAATGGATGTAGTAGCAATGCATGATTAACCTAGCTAGCTACTCCCTTGTGTGTTCAGATTCATCTCTAGAATTTTTTTTTTACAAAAGTAGTAGTCAAGTACAGTAGTAGAAGTAGTACATATCCTATATTAATTTCTGTTCCTATATATATACTTTCCTCATCGAAGATACTACGATCAAATAGTATGCGTCGTAATACTACGAATCTGATCATCCTATACAATAACGGTTTTAGCAAGGAACCATTGTGAACCGGAATGATGGGCCGGTTCAGGCGGTTCTTAATGCGCCTCTTTTCGTAGTGGTAGTGTTACCACAGACAAACTGAGAGTTGTTATAAATATACTCCAACATATACAATATAATTTCCGCTTAATCGAAAGCACAAAATAGCACACCAGTACTGGTGTAAGAATATCAGCAACAAAGTTCTTGCTTTTTATTAATTGGACATACAATAGCAGGAAATCATGGCGTCTCCGTCGATCATGATAGATGCGCGCAGGCACATTCAAATTCATTACAAACTTCCGGCAAGCTGAGTTGATGCTTGAAGAAGATAAAATTTAAGCAGAGTTCATTCCCCTCTATCTATCTCAATCTGTGCTTATTTCTGAATCCAACAAGGCATCGCTGCGATGATGTCCAGCTTAATGTCTAGGGCACAGATGATGTATAGCCTTCGATGGCTCCTAAAATTAAATATACTTCCTGCACGCGCAGGGTGGCCATCAGCCCACGTAGCAGACAAGGGTAAATGCGGCCAGCACAATAAGCACAAAAGTAAAGCAAGCAAGTAGCCTGGCTGCTACGCCGACGCTCGCCTTCTTCGGGGTCCTGAAGGTGAGGGCACAAAGGCTCACACCTGATAGGAAGCAGGACGCCACTGCGAAGATGGCTACCTCCAGTGTTTTGCCCTTCCCTTCTCCGCCGCCGAGGAATCCAGCGAAAACCGCCATGATCGCACCGAACGAAACGGACGTCGCGGTCAGCGCCAACGTGTACAGCGGCTTGAGCTCTTTCTCCTCTCCATTGCTGCTGTCGTCGCAAGGAACGTGGAACTCCATGAAATACCAGATGAGCACTGCAATCACCAGCGGGGAGGAAGTTCCTGCAAGCAGTGCGCCTCCCAGGAATGTTTCGGCGACGATGAGCACGGAGGGCACTAGAAGGGCGAGCATGATGGCGTTGCCCGCCGCTACCCTTTTCCAGTCTTCTTTGCCTTGTTTATTCAGCCCATTGATCAGTAAGGTCACCAAGCCTGTAATGGCAGCTCCAATCATGAAGTAAATGGAGACTTTCACGAACGAATGATCAGCCCGGTTTGAGTAGTTCTTCTTGTAGCCAATGGATGTCCCCAGAGAACCCATGAGAGAGAATGTGGTCATACTTATAACGAGCTGCACCGACCGCTTCCGATCGGCTTTGTGGTGATCGGCGTCGGCGCCATTGTTATTTCCAACGGGAAGCAGATGGCCATGTTCATCGCTCCAGCAAACATCGTGGAAAGCAATGCCCAAGATGGGCATTGTTGGCAGCAGAACAACAGGGAAATAGTAGTAGGTTTTCGGCAAGAAAGAGGCTATTAGGGAAAGCACTGTAAAGACTAGAGACATCACGGACAAGCAAAGAAAAAGATTGTACCATGAACAAGGAGGATTATTCGGGTTTCGGCGCCCACGCATCTGTCTCATGGTGTCAATCATGAACCAAAATCCAGATACGAGGGAGGTGAATGCAGAAACAGAAGCCACAATGAGGCTAGGGCTCTTAGAAATGGGTTCGGTGGCAGTACGAGCGACAAATAGGTTGAATAGGACGCCAGCGGGTGTGATGATCAGGAAAAAGGATAGGTTTAGATGTTCTTTGAGCTTCGGACTTGACCTTTGATCAGTAGCTAGCCTGCTATATCTGAACGACACCCTGTTCGTACCCGTTGATGGCGATTGTCCCGCGGCCTGCTGCAAGAATAAATCCAATACTATAAATCAATGTACAAAATTAAGTATAGAAATGCACTATACATATATAGTAATACTAGCTAGCTTCCATGGACTGAAAATGTTCATAAACCACATAAACAGAAAAACAAATGGGACACTAACAAATAGTCAAAATGGTATATATTTCAACAACCACTAGTGTCAATGTTATTATGTATATTATTGAAACGCACTAGTAGATTAAATTATAATATTAACACAAAAATTTCAAACAAATCTACACATCTCATTTCATACAGTTGTATAAAAATTCAAAGTGTACCACTGTGCATAACCAATCCTTAAGCATCCCCTCGGTAGTAGCTAGTACTACTTCCGCCCTAGAATTTCGCAACGTAAGACTAGGCTCCTGTCAACGCATACATAGTACTAGGTGATGTTTCATCTAGTTATAGGTGTTGTATTTTGAAATGGAGGGAATACTGGATTGCATGCATTCATGAAATATATATGCAATTAAATATTGAAAGATATATAACTATATTACTATAATCGGTGCTACTGTCTCCGTTTAAACAGACTTTACATGTAGCACCCCCCATTTGTCCACTAACTAAAGAGTTTATTCCTAATTTGTCCACTAACTAAAGAGTTTATTTCTAAGTTATACTACAATATGTGTAGCAATATATACCCCTAAATGATCACCTACAAACTTTGTGATTTCTAGTTTGCGGTGTCCAGCCTAGCTATTTGATGTAATAAATTAACCTGTTCGTTCTAAAAATGAGAGAGAGAAGAACACATGTGATATAGTTGTTGGAACCTTTTCCAGTCATCTGTGTACATAAATTTGTTTCTAAGATGCATGAGGTTCAACTCACAAAATCATATTAAAATTAAATTAAGCATGCATGGATTTGAATTAAGCCATTAAGTACTGCATCAATGATCATAATGGACATTTATCTCTTTTCGCATCCAAGGCTAAAAACTGAAGTTAAATCCTTGTCCCACATATGCAAACGGTAACATGATTGAATAGATGCAACCAATATATATTCCAAACCTTTTTTTAAAAGAAAAACACAAGCAACAATTTCTCCTATATGCTTTGAATATGTTCAACTAATATTTTTAATAAGAAATATAGTATTAACATCTTTAAGAGCAGCTGCACATGCATGTGTCAGAGTTGACATATATCTTACTCCCTCCGTTTTTTAATAGATGACGCCGTTGATTTTTTTTTCATATGTTTGACCATTCGTCTTATTCAAGAATTTTATGCAAATGTATAAGATATAAATCACATTTAAAGTACTATGAGTGATAAAACAACTCATAACAAAATAAATTATAATTATGTAAATTTTTTGAATAAGACGAATGGTCAAACATGTGAGAAAAAGTCAACGGCGTCATCTATTAAAAAACGGAGGTAGTACTAAATGATCACCTATTTATCTTTTGTGATTTTCGGTGTCCAACCTAGCTCTATAAATCTAATGTTCTTCTGAAAATGCGAGAGGAGAACATGAAATATTGTTGCCACTTTTCCAGCCAACCGTGTACAACTTTTGTTTCCGTGACACATGTCATGATTCACTCTCTAAAAACGTTTCAATTCATAAAATCTGATATAAAGTTACATTAATTAAGCTTGTATCTGGAATCAAAGCCATGAATTAATCATGTGATGATCAGGAACATCCCGACTATTGTTTGTCCATTAACAACGGCATGAAGATAAATCCTTTTAACCCACACATGCGCAGTTAACACAATCAAATAAATGAAATTAATAGCACCTTAAGAGCTCCAATGACGTCGACAATTAATTATTTTGCATGCCTTCTATGTTGGACTTGTTCTTTTGGGATATAGGTCGAGAATATATATAACTAGCTAGCTAGTTAGCTTGGAGAAATCAATAATAATAACTAATGGAAGCCTGATCTGCTAGCAATACGTACATTCACAAAAAAAATGTGACAAGAAAAAGGATAAGTAGCTTAAGCGCGCATATATCCAACTTCTTTCATATTACGAGGCATCTAATTCATGCGACTTCATTGATATATGTTTATTGTTATCACTTCGATCTCTCTCCTATTTTGTGTAGTAACATTCTGACCGGCCATGAATTCTCTCCATTTCACTAAGGATATATATCATTTCCCTAATATATATGCTTTAGATTTTAAAAGGTGGAGTTACCCCTAAATCTTGATTTCTCGGCTGCAGCTGTGGTCACCTAGCCGCGAGGCCTACTCTGGCAGCGTCAAGATCTCCCTAGCCGTGGCCGCTTGGCTGAAAAAAGAGGAAGAAACCAGAGGCCGGGATTGATCGATCCCAGCCTAGCTGTTGAGACTGTATCGGGCAGCCATGGCGCCGTACGTGTGGTTGCTGCTGTGCTGCCGAAATCATGCGGCCGGCGTGGATCAAGATTGAGGTCTGGGGGCGCTACAACGACATGACAGGTGAAGAAGCTAGGCTAAAGTTGCATCCCCCACCCTGGCCTGTGGCCTGCCTCCGTCCTGGGCCTCCCTTGCCTGCGTCCACGCCGGAGCTAAAGTTGGGGAAATTAAGGGATAAAAGCCTAACCCTAACCCGGGAGGAGAAGGCCGGCGACCAGATCGAACGCCGTCGCCGGGGAAGAATCGGATAGGAGCGGGGGCTCTATCTGCCAAATCGCGAATCAAGATGGGAATTTCGGCGAGAATCTTATGCGCTAAGCTGCTCACCTCTGAGGCTTCCCGTACGGCCGGCACGATCGCGACGACGGGCCCAGCTTCCAGATCCTCATCTTGCAGTAGCGAGGCCGCCGCCGACGTCGACCGCTGCGCGAGGAAAGGCTACAGATTTACTTCCAGCTTCAGCTTGATTCTTCGGGGAGAAATCTCACTCCAAGTACTTTTTACTACTAAGTACTAACCTCATCTGCGTTGATGGCTTCGACCTGGGAGGTGGGGGTCGACGTCGTCGTCGTGTTCTCCGGCGCCGATCGTGATCGACGGCTCCAAGCAGTAAGGAGGGGAAGGACGTAAGTGAGGAAGTAATCAACTGTGAGGCTCATTGCTGCTTCACTTTGAGCTAAGAGAGCATGAGCTAGATCGGAGGGAGTAGCTAGCTAGTGACGAAGAGAGTATGTTGGGTGAACGCTCTACAGTTGGAACTTGGAAAGAGAAAGAACATGGAATAGGCCGGAATAGCTAGTCGGCTTGAAAAAACCTAGTCTTGTCTTTGTCTTGTGCAATGGTTTGATCAATTAATGTGGTTTTAGCACATGTATTTCGGTCTGCCCTGCTGCCTTTTATAGGCGAATTAACTTCGCTTTACCACCTAGCTAGCCCATGAGGATCAGAGAATCCCTTTTGGAGACGCAGATGGGACAGAAAAAATCGGGTATTGATTTGACTAATGCATGGCTGCGCTAGATCAACCTCGACCAACCGATTTCCCACGCAAAAATTTTATACCATGTTAAATGGAATGTTTGAATACCCGGATAAAATATTAAATATAGGCTAAAAAAACTAATTGCATAGATTGCGACTAATTTGCGAGACGAATCTTTTAAACCTTATTGCTCCATGATTTGACAATGTGGTGCTACAGTAAACATTTGCTAATAACGGATTAATTAGGCTTAATAAATTCGTGTCGCGTTTTACTGACGGATTCTGTAATTATTTTTTTTATTAGTGTCCAAACACCCAATGCAATATCCTAAGTATATAATACCTGATGTGACACGCTAAAACTTTACACACTTAAATCTAAACAAACCCTGAGCATACTAACATGGAGTATTGTAATAAAAAGCAAAGGTGTCAGAGTTGTTGATCCGGTAAACCGGACGAGAATCGATCGAACAGATCGTTTTCCTCCAGCTCTGCACTTTTATGCGTGCGGCGCTGTCGGTAGTACTAGTATATTCGAATCATTTTGCCGCTTTCGGGTTTCCTCCTTGTCATTTCCACCTTGTCAGCCGGGCCGTTTGGTGTGGAAACGACTTGTTTTTTTTTTTCTTTTGAGAACCTGGACACGACTTGTTGAATTGCTACTGAGGCTGCCATTTTGAGAACGTGTGCTCTTACCGGTACAGGACGGCCGCGCCGGCCGGCGGCGTGCCATGAATGTTAGTACTACGTACTACTAATAATTTACAAAACAACTGACCGCAGATTAGTCTGACACGCATGGCATTCAATCTGCCACGCATTGCTAATTTCCCACACGATTAATAGAGAGTCCTTTTCTTTTTTCAGGGAAACTTAGGGTCTATTTGGAACCCTGTGTTCCCAACTCTCTCTTCTCTTTTTCCGCGCGCACGCTTTTCAAACTGTTAAACGGTGTATTTTTTGGAAAAAGTTTCTATACGAAAGTTGCTTAAAAAATTATCCATTTTTTAAAAGAATTAGCAAATACTTAATTAATTATGCGCTAATGGACCATTCCGTTTTTCGTGCTAATTTGGGAACACAAGGTTCCGATACTCCATCGGCAACGTTTGCCACGGCCACATTTTTCAATCGAGAAAACTGCCAAGGCACCGCAAAGAGAGGATAATAAAATGACGACACGCATCCCTCCCACGCGACAGCCGCAAAAGGGCACAGCAAAGAGCGGCACGGGCCCCACACCGGTATGGCCGGCGCACCGACATGCTATCAATCATCATCCACTGTGCGATCAAGCGATTGCTACAGCACCAGGGGGCTATCTGGTTATCTGTTTCCCCCGGCCTACCTGTCGAAATCAGGATCTCTCGTTCGATAGTTGCGATGCGACGGCCATGATCAATTACAGCCCGGGGCCTCCGGGTGACGAAAACGGTCACGATATTCCCGGCCGATCAAATATCAATTTTAGTAAATTATTATATCGTTTTCATCTAGTAGCATATACTTTCTCCGTCATAATATAAATCTTTCTAGCATTGCACATATTTATATAGATGTTAATAAATCTAGATACATACTACTCTATACTCATAAATGAAGTCGTTTAGGACAATGTTTAAGTCAAACCTTGAGAATATAAATCATGAACAACTCTTAAGTTATTGAGTTTGAAAATATAAAAATTATATGTATAAATTTGTCTTGAAAAATACTTTCATAAGAGTATACATATATCACTTTTCAATAAATATTTTTATAGAAATAAGAAGTCAAAGTTGTGTTTTGGAGACCGTGTCGCTGTCCTAAACGACTTCCTTTACGAGTATGGAGGGAGTATATGTCTAGAAAGTCTTATATTAATATGAAACATAGGAAGTAAAATTTATTTAATTTATCATATTTTTTAAGTATTGTATTGTCCGCCGATATTATTAATAGTAAAATTAAAAAAATATAATTAAAGTTTAATTAACTGAAAATGATTTTCGAAAACATGCTACTAATTCTACCATTTCTACCCGTTTTTATCCCGTCATCGAGCCCCTGGACAAATATAGCGAGCAGTTCGATCAATGGTGATTGCTGGTTGCTCTCGCTGACCTCATCGATAAAAGCTGGGTACTTCACGATATTGTGTGCACAGTATTTTAGTGAGAGACAGCGAGATGTTGCGTCGGCGCTGAGGGCTTCAATATGCTGGCACGCTGTCGTCAAGAAGGATGACGTCATCCGATGACACGGACACAAAATGTATACTCCCTCCGTTTGTTTCAGGTTAATAATACGTTTTGAGTTTAGTCAAAGTCAAACTGTTTTAAGTTTAACTTAAGTTTATATAGACAAATATAGCAATATTTATAATACTAAATTAGTTTCATCAAATCAATATTTGAATATATTTTCATAATAAATTTATCTTGGTTAAAAATGTTTTAATTTATTTTCACACACTTAATCACCAAAGTTAAAACGTCTTATAACCTGAAACGGAGGGAGTAGTAGCTAGGCATCCGTGTGATAGTTTCAGATTGGGTGACATAGCAAGGTAGGTTTGTCACAACGTGACATATGGTAGATCTCGGTCGTCCAAAATAAATCCAATGGCTGAGATTCATCCACGTCATCACGACAGTAAAATTTTTACTCCTGAGTGACGTGGACGAATCTCAGCCGTTGGATTTGTTTTGGAGGGCTGAGATTCACCCTATGTTACCTTGTGACATGTCACCCTATGTCACCCAATCTGAATCCCCGTGTGCTACTAGCTAGCTTGTCAAAGGCTATGTGTATAGATTGGCCAGTTGCGGCGCTTTATTCTAAGTCGAATTCAATCTGGCGGATCTTAAAAATCTATATCTTCTGTAGAAGTTATAACCCAATAAACATATCACAATCCTGGCGCACACTTAAGAGATCAGCCTAGAAAAATAGTTGTTTTTTATCAGCAAAAATTGGTTTTTGTTGGGGGCTCGTGACCCAGAATCCTCCAATATATTTTTACAAGTGTTTATTTCGTTATTCCGTCAGAAAAAATAAAATGGTGATGCCAAAAAAAATATTTTTTATAGTGACTATACTATAAATCCGTCGGTTTCGCACGCCGAGCCAATCGCCTTGTGTTGATGTGAAAACACGAGGCCTGAGAGATCTGCTTAACTCCAGTGCAGGTTCAAAACTCGCCTTCGGGTATGCTAGCGTGCCAGTTGATTTGATCCTGCAATCAACAAGAAACAAAGATAAAGAAACCGCGGTTAAATCCATAAACGATAGCCGATCGGCTAGATGCCGATGACATATCATTTATCTTTGAGCCGATGTCATATATGCATCGATCGGCAGTCATTAATAAGTATGAAGGAACTAAATCTACTCGATTGGCTGTAGATATTAACATATATAATCCCTATATCGATATATACTTAAATCAAGTGATTGGGATAGATCGGTCGCCATGCCGAGACAGTATAAATCACTTAGATCGAAATATATATTAATAACGGGGCTATATATGTTCATAGCATAGCCGATCAAATAGACCTAGCATGTATCGGCTAATACTCCGATACTACTTTGTATTAAGATATCATAACAAGTAAAATATACCAAACGAAGGCCTAATATTTTCAAATGCGACAAGATCTTAATAAAAAGGGCAAATTTAACATGTCAATCAAGCATATGAGAAAAAGATAGTTAAATCAAGTAAGATCGACTGAAACCCCGATACTACCCTAATCGGCAACCAAAAGGCATGCTAGAGATTAATATTCTAATCACGACTCATAAGATCAAACTCAACTGATACAGCTATAAGTATGAAAAGAAGGTCAATATCTAGACAATCAAGCCGTTGGATGTTTCATAGAGTGGTGAATATCTTATATAATCTAAGTCAACGTCGGTATTTAACCTAATCGGCTGCCCTCTCCTAACAGATGTTAGCCGATTATAGGTTAGATAACGATATCGTCGAAGATTATGTAAGATATATAATAACTCGACGAATTACATAAACAAGACTAGAGTATCATAAAGATGGAAGCATTAATCCCGAGAACGCAAGCCGCCATAACAAGTTTTACCTCTTGTTGAAGATCGAAACCGATGTAGCTCAACCCGAAAGCAAGAACTCGTCGAAACAAAAAGAAAGTAAAAGGGTGGCGATGCGTCGAGATTGTATTGAACGTGTGTTGTTTTATTACATGGGGCTCGGGGTCTATTTATACCCGAAAATTACAAAATATGTCCATGTCGAACACGACTCTTATCTCTAACAAACTCTAAGATACCATAAGTCTTTGCGGCAGACTTTTGCCCATACTTATCTCTAAGGAAATTACATAAAATATCCTAATTAATAGATACAATTGCCTTCTCAGGACTCTATCCTTGTGTGGCAATCATCATGAAGCTCATCAACCTAAACCGACAACATATGCTATGTCACATTGTCGGATTCGACTCAATCGGTTAACCCCGTCCGACTCAAACTCTGCCGATCTTAGTTGTAGCCGATTCAGACTTTAGCCGATCCTCACTCTGTTTCCGGGATTATTTCCATATTGAATTCCATCTCGGTTTCTTCTTCATCTCCGATCCTTGGATTACCAAATTTGGTCGTTAACACATGCCCCCCAAGTCTGGAATATTGGATAATGTTTCGGATTTGCTATCTGTCGATTTCGAGAGAATCTCACCGCTTGCCGTTTTCCGACCGTTATTCTAGCGCTTTAAATACTAACCGCTATCTCCGAAAAATCTTCACCTCGTTACTTTCGTTTTCACCGCCTAAGCCAACTCTGCCCAAGATGAGATTGATGCATTCGTCGGTGAAGACGGGAGAGATGGAAGAAAACACTTTCTACATGACATGTGGCCCACTAGTCCAAGATAAAAGTTTTGGTATACAACACAACCGATTAGACCGGTCGTTACCGGTTACAAGGAAAGGAAAGGATTTCGAACGAAAAAAACAAACGCTGAAACATGTTAGCTCTAATCATAAATCATCGAGTCCTACCTGTAGTGAGAGTAATAACAAAATCAATACGATGAAAAAAGGAAAAAAAAACTTTACGTAATCGTAAGTCTATGAAGAATTGCTTGGCAGGGAAGACGGTGAGAGCAGAGCAGCATGCCAGGATCCAAGCAGCAGAGTACGCAGATGACGGAGATCAAACAACGAGCGCTAGAGGCAGGAGTCGGTAAGCCCATGGCACGCGCTGTCCCTGTAAATCCATCGCCGACTCCACCATCTCGGCCGCAACAACCACCGCAACATCCAACTCCAACTCATCTTCGCCCCGCGCCGCGCTTAATTAGGGGACGCTAAGCTTTGCTTCTGCAGCTGCGTTCATCTGGTAGAGATTATACATGGTGACCATGGGATTTCATACAGGCGGAAACTGAGCATCTGGGTTCGTTTTCGTGCGTGTATCTGACTGGCGATGAAAAGGTCACTAACCAGGTTTGTTTGAAAACGATTGTTGCTAAGTAATTAAACCCATATATAGGATTATGAAAATTAAGGAATCTGCTCCTAACTGAGTCATTGCCATCGTGGGAGCTCCAAAACAGTGGATCCATAAGTGCAAAACGGTTTAATTACCACACACCTTCCCTTCACCTGTTTTATGTTTTATTTATTTTTAAAAAATTAAGTTCCACTCTGTTCCATAGCAAACTTGGCATAACCCATGGTTTTTTGTTTTTTTTGTACATAGCAAATTCAATTATATCTATAGTTACATTAGTCGTCTCGCTTGTTGCACAAGAAAGAAGCTTCTAGCTATAGTGGTTTAGGACATCAGGAAGAAATCTGTTCTGATAATACACATGCAGGCAAGTATTTGGCAATGGGATGAACTGTTTTGGTCAATGATGCATGGTACCAAGTACCAACAAAGCCACTGATATTTCAGGCCTGTTTCGACTTCAGAACCTCTGGTGATTCTGATCAGGGAGGTGTGGTTGCGAAAATAGCTAGTACAACTAGGCTAGTTTGGCAATGATAGTACCAATATGCCATTGAAATTTTAGAACCTCTGCTTCATTGAGCAGAGTCTAAAGGAACAAACAAACATTTTCATCTTCTGAAAATAAACAAGCTGGATGCTATTCTGAAAACAAAGGAAAATTATCAAGAACTAGCAGGGATTCTAACTTCAGTTATACTTAACATAAATCATGCTGTGCGCATTAACGATGACTGACACCAATGGCAACTTGAAACTAACACGGATAACTCACTAACTTCGGTGGGAGAGGCCACCAGGTGCAGCAAACATCTGAACCAATACCGGCACAGGACCTATTGGCCACCACGGAGGCGGAGCACCAGGTGCAAGGTGGACTCCTTCTGGATGTTGTAATCTGCCAGGGTGCGTCCATCCTCAAGCTGCTTGCCGGCGAAGATCAAGCGCTGCTGGTCCGGGGGAATTCCCTCCTTGTCCTGGATCTTCGCCTTCACGTTGTCGATCGTATGAGAAGACTCAACCTCAAGCGTAATGGTCTTGCCGGTCAGGGTCTTGACAAAAATCTGCATGCCTCCCCTCAGCCTAAGCACAAGGTGAAGAGTGGACTCTTTCTGAATGTTGTAATCAGCCAGGGTCCGACTGTCCTCAAGCTGCTTGCCGGCAAAGATGAGACGCTGCTGGTCAGGAGGGATCCCCTCCTTGTCCTGGATCTTCGCCTTCACATTGTCGATCGTGTCCGACGACTCGACCTCGAGAGTGATGGTCTTTCCTGTCAAGGTCTTCACAAAGATCTGCATGCCTCCCCTGAGGCGTAGGACAAGGTGGAGGGTGGACTCCTTCTGGATGTTGTAATCCGCGAGGGTGCGGCCATCCTCTAGTTGCTTGCCAGCAAAGATGAGACGTTGCTGGTCAGGTGGAATGCCCTCCTTGTCTTGAATCTTGGCCTTCACATCGTCAATTGTATCAGAGGACTCAACCTCGAGGGTGATGGTCTTGCCAGTGAGTGTCTTCACAAAGATCTGCATCTGTACATAAGAAAAGAAGACAGGCTTATGAGAAAATCAATCAAGACAGAAGCTGGAACACGGATGATCTATTTCTTGTTATAATCATGGAGTAAACAATGAAAAAACAACCAACACCAGATTCATATGAACTCCTAGATTAGAAGATTTCATGGTTTACGGAAGTAATGGGAGGACCATATACATATGAGCTCGTAGATTTCATGGTTTAAAGGAAGTAATGCAAGTTACCCAAAGATTATAGTATACAGGAGAGCTTCCAGGTAGATGTAATAGTGAATTAGGAAAATTTCTGAAGGGGTCAGATCATATATAACCTGATGAACCAGATGGATCAATGGGTACTGGAATGAATGATTTCACTTTGAAACGTACAGTATACCAACAAACCAGAGCATCCTTAGAGGAGTAATCTCCACATCGTAAAATCGAGTAGACTATATTAGCGGTCCATATTCATCATCTAAGCGAACCTGTTTCCATGATTTCATCAATCTACCAACAGTATTTTGAGAGAAATCCCCAAACATCCATACGTAGCAAACACTAGCAACTAAATCGAACTAGATGCACCCAGCGGAAACAAATTTAATTAGATGGGGATCATCGGAACAGATCTATCGCTAGTCATCTAACCGGAGCAAAATCGAACAGAAACCAAGGGTATAGGGTAATAGGGATCAAGCGGCTGATGCATACATACCTTGACGAAGCTCGCGAGCGCCGAGCGGCCGCCTTGCTTCAGATCGCAACGATTTCTCGATTTATGTCGGGGGGATTTGGATTCTTTGGATTGGGGCTACTTAAATGCGGGGAAGAAGAAGAAGAACATGGGCCGTCTCGGTTGCGTCGCGTCACGGCTCACGCAGCTGAGACGGTTTTGCGGAGTCCACTTCTGGGCCCATAGGCTGGACACTCTCTCTCTCTCCTACTCCTCCTGTGTGATGGGCTGGGCTGAGCCCATATTATGTGGGCTAGCGTGAGTTATAAGGCCCATGGATTTACCAGATTTGGGCTGCAATTATTGGGCGCCATTTTTAGCCTAGATTATCTCCAGTCTCCTCGGCCAATTCCCGACTTTTGCTTTTATTTTCTTCATCTCTTATTTTTTTTGAGAACTAAGAAATCTCTTCTCAACTGGAGTACGAAATTTTATCTGCTTGTTTCGTGGACAAAATTGTAATGTTGACAGCGTGGATAACGACAAACAATTATTCGGTCTGTGGGCCCATGAATAATTCCGACAGCGTGTGGTCCATATCTAACTAAACGTGCTTGTATTATTAGTTGACTAGGTCGCGCAGCGAAGACTTGCAAAGAGGTAGAAAACCAGTAACTGACAGATGGGGTCGCGTGCGGTTTGGTCCCACTTATGGGCCCATTGTCAGTGCCAAACCTAGAGACGAAAAGGGTACGCAAGCTTAATGTAGTGGAGACTTCATCTTAGTGCTGTTTTTAAATTTTTTATTTATAAATTAACAAGACTCTCACCAGTTGACCTTGACTTGGGAAGATGGCATATAGACGACTTGCATTGCAGATCTGGAGAGAGCTGGAAGAAGAGCCATGGCCATTCAGAAAACTGAAGAGCAGTATTCAGCATTTTTCCATTTGCAGAGGTAAGTAAGTATAGTCTCGAAACACACTGTTCATGCATCCATATAATCCATTACCAGCAAGCTAGCTTAGAGAACTTAGTTTACCTTCAGTTTCATCGACCCCTTCAGTTCCTTCTGCTAGCTGCATGTCTGCAGCAGCCTTGCAGGGGATCGATCGACTGGGTTAACACTTCGTTCTTCAACGCTGTGTAATCTATGTATATGTAGCTTCTTGTTAATTAATTTCTCTTATCACTTCTGCCTTTTCCTGCAGGATATGATGTTTGGCTATACATGCACTTGCGCATAATGCACATGTCGCCAGACAGGCCCTAACTCAAAAGCAGGTACGAGACTGTCTTCCCTACATGTAAGTCGTATACGTATCGGACCAAGATGATTGTTTGTCATCTCTGTCTTGTGACTCTCTACTGAAACTGAAAGTAGCTAGGATTTGTCGTCCATGGATTATGGTTTCGATCGTAAGTTGAGTGTTGATGGATGCTGCATGCTCCTAGTTCAGCTGTTTAAGTTTTAGGTGAGATTTCCATGTTCCAAGTTGGCCGACCACTAGTGAATTAGTGATGCAATGATCGATGTACTGCACTAATCACTAGGTATGTCTAACTTGACAATTAGTTGAGAATACCAGGTAGACAATATTGGGCCGCAAGAATTTTCCCTTCGAAGATATTACTCCAAACAGTAAAATTTTTCTTTCCACTATGCGTGGACCAAATTTACACCAGACAAGGTTTTGGCCCAACTTGAGTAGTTGCACACAGGGAAAAATATCATCTGGCCCAAATTCATTGAAATATATTTTTAATAAAAAAATCTCTATCCGGCCTGCCGGAATATATTTTCTTTAAAGAGGCCGTGAAGGCCCATACAGGCTCTCCACTAGTAACAACGGCCTTTATCTATCTGGGCCTATTGAATTGTCTGTTGGGCTGTACGGTGGGATTTCCCTACTCGCGTCCACTGTTCATATTTTTCGTTGGGTAATCAGAAAGGGACTGACAAATTTTCTACCACAAATTTGTCAAATATAAATATAATACAAGCATAGTGTAATTATAATGTAATTTGTATGGAATTACAATGTAACTTGCATATAACTTTTAAAAATCCCGCGATAACACGCTATTTTCGCAAAGCGGGGTTTGCAGGAACAAATCCCCTCACAGGTGCACGCGCTATGATTTCTTCTCCACTTGCGTGAATCTTGAAGTAAATATAATGGTTTAAAATCATATAAAAGTTATATATGAGTTACAATCTACTCTCTCTGTCTTAAAATATAGATTTTAGTTGGATATGATACATCCTAATACGTACTACGAATCTGAACAGAGATGTGTCCCATCTAACCCAAATCCACTATATTTTGAGACAGAGGTAGTAGTTACATGCAAATTACAGTGTAATTACACTACAATTAGCACTGCATTTACATTTGACAAATTTTAGAGTAATTTGTTGGTAAATATATAGCAAAACTGATCAGAAATCTGATTTTCTGTGTTGTACGGTGTTCTCTGTAGAAAATAAGAAATAAATAAATGTTGGGTCGATAGAGATGGATCATCATATAGACATTTTTGGCCACAGTACGTTCATAATATCCGGGACGTCTGATAGCATTATTATTGCACTTTTTCCATATTATGCTAAGCGTCTTTTGATTCCAAAAATCTTCGTTACTCAAAACGACCGTGTATGTTATATCAAAACTACATGCAAGATCTGGCAGACAAGATAGATAAAAACGGGAATGCCTTAATATATATATGTTGTATAGTAATTTCTTGAGGAGTACACAACTTCATTTAATTTATGCATGCATGCTTGTCCATATGTAGCAAGTATGCATTCAGCGAAACCCCATGGATTAATTAATTTGGCGGTAGATCTCATCATAACAGAGAGTACGTACGTAGTAGTACTGTAGTACACTTGGATATATACAAATTAAGCCAACACATTAGTCTTCAGATTACAATATAATAGCATCCTCTTTGATGCTTCACCTTGAAGCTATCTAGGTTGACAGAAAAACAGAGATCGAGCGCATGCACATCCTGGGACTTGGTGGTGGTGGTGTTTGAGATAAATCTTCCATCAAATCGATCCTAGCTTTTGTATTTTTCATATACACGTGAGGGCAGAGATCTTCCAGACAATTAGCTGGATATAGTCGTAGAGAGAAACGCACGCAAGCGCGAAATTGCATGCGTATCACAAGATTATTCAGTAGAAATGCTTCCAAGAATGAATGATCAAGAGATCGGAGAGGGTAGATGCATCTCTCTCTCTCTTCTTGAGGAGATCGAGGTGGAGATAGATGCATGTCGACAGGGTATAGATCGATAATTAACTCGGTCGGAGTAAACCACAAAGCTAGTACTTTAGATGAGATCTAGGGTGGGAGCAACAATCTGTCGCGAGTACTGGCTGATCGATCATCCGTCAGGTTAATTTGGTGGAGGAAGGAATTAAGCGGCGATCGATCGCCGATGGGAAGTGCGATCGTACGTCCACCAGTTGGGATTGTGGTTGCGGTAGCTGGTTGAGGAATTGGTAGCGGCTGCCGGCGATCGAAAAGGCTTACCGTATGTGAAGCAGACGGCCGGAGTTGGCCGGCGTTGCGGCGCGAGTGCTCGATCGTCAGTTCATCAGATAATCCAGCACGTACAACAGGTTCAGCCCCGTGATCCAGAGCATGTAGGCGGCGAAGAACCACCCGCCGGAAGGGTCGTCGCCGTCGGCCGGGTCCCGGCCCACGGCGAGAGCATCGACAAGAAGGAAGTACGCGGCGCCCGCCACCATGAACCCGACGGCGAACACCTCGCCGCGGACAGGCCTCCACCTCCGCCGCCGCCTGACCAGCCCGCGTCGGTGCCCACCGTCGATCTCGTGGCTCGGCGGCGGCGGCGGCGGGGACGGCGCCTTGCCTTTGCCGCCGCCGCCTCCCGCCGGGAAACACCCCGCCGCCTCGTCGTCTCTCTCCCCTTGCATCGCCGGGACACCACGACCCCGGCCAACCACGCCCTCTGAAATCCTCTCCGGTCTCGATATCCTCGATCGATCGCTATCATGCAAATTGCTAGCTCATGCAAATTCTTAGCAGTTAGCAGCGTAGCTCGTAGCTAGAGCTCCCCTGAGCTGTATATATATAGTAGTATGTTAATTTAGTTTTTTCTTTTCTTTAATTTTGAGGAAAAAAATTAAGGCATGCTGCCCTGACGACGAAGCTTCGTGGAAGCTCGTCTACGTAGCTTCTTGGAAGCTTCAATGAACTGTACTGTTCTCCTTTCATCAGCACAAAACCCATCAGATAACCTGCCTTAGTGCCTTAATCTTGTTCGAATTGTTACTTATGTACTGTTAGTACCTCTATATGTACTGTTAAATTTGGGCCGTATATTGAGAGATGATAATAAGTGTTTCTGAATTAGATCTGAACTTAATTCATCAGATCCGTGCTTTCGTAGTTTTGAACGACTTAAGGCAGGTTATTCAAAGCAGCTTCCATCATCGTCCGCGTCATCAAATTCGGCCTGACGTGCAGAGAGTAGATAAGATCATATCATAAGAACGCGTATACATATGTGCAGTTGATAAGCACATACTCCTCCTATATATCCACATCGATTGATCAATAAATAATAATCTTTGATCAATGCCGGCCACTCCTTTGGAGTGTCCAAACTTACCACTGCACTGCAGACTGCGCCTCATGCAGGTACCTATCTAGTGCACAAATTTTGACAATTTGACCCTTTGCAAAAACTATTTTAACAAATAAACCACTGCCAAAACTTATTTTAAATCTGACCCTTTTGCTCAACGCCAAATCATGTGGCGCTGAACTTAGACACTTCAACGCCACATCAGCTGGCGCTGAATGCCGTGCCACGGCGGATGGGAGACTAAGTTAGCGTGCCAACATACATTCAACGCCATGCTATTTGACGCTAAGGTGCTTAAGTTCAGCGCCACACGATTTGGCGTTGAGCATAATGGTCAGATTTGAAATAAGTTTTGGCAGCGATTTATTTGTAAAAATAGTTTTTGCAAAGGGTCAAATTGTCAAAATTTGTGTATCTAGTGACCAAAAATTCCTTCAATTGAGAGCTATAGCTATCTGGTAGTGCTAGTAGTACTACTATCAACTATAGCCTTAATTCATCTTTTTAGGATATACTGTACACACATTCGATCTTACTGGCTCTGCAACTCTGTATTGCATGCTAAATCCGTTATGATTTACTACTAATGATGGATGTACTGATACATAGTACTGATCGATGAGCTAGCTAGGGTTTTGGATGGGTCGGAAGGTGAGAAAGAGGAGGAAAGAAGAGAGAATTGAAGATGATTAGAAGAAATCTAATCAATTTCAGAGAATTACTGTATTCATCTTTCTGTGTATATTCGTCTGGGTAGTGCTGATTGTGCCATTATAATTGACGGGGTCGTACTTCGTACGGACGAATCGACACAGACATGCATGATTGTCTTTTAGTACTTAGAATTAGTAGCAAAGTCGGTGGGACAACGGCATGTTCAACACGCTTACTATATAGGACGTATATATAGTTTTCAGATAATCCCAGATACTACTTGCATGGACTAAATTCAGTCACCAGTCGCATGCACTGTCAATTCTATTAGCGGTGTTCACTACAACTAGTAGTATATTATTGTCAAAAGTTTTCAAGCTAGCTAGCTTTAACTGAAAATGATACCATGTATACAGTGCGTGTATACTCCAGCTTGCAGTGTTTTTGGGTCCATTGCTTAGAAAAAAATTTGAAAATATACTTTTTTTTCTTTCAATTTACAAAAATATACTTGCATGACACATATTTGCTAAAATATACCTCGTCCGCATATTAGGTTAGCGGGAGCGGTACGGTAGGCACGGTCGCGCGTAGTGGGGATGCGGGATCGAGCCGGTTCCGCACGGCGGTTGCGCGGAAGCGATGCAGCCCGCGGAACGGGCGTGCTGGAGCGGCTCGGTTCCACATTTTTTTTACTGTATCAGTACTGTTTTTGACACTATTTGACACTGTATCAGTACTGTTTGACACTATTTGGCACTGTTCAAACAGCGGTACCGCGGATCCAATATGCGGAACCGGCTCATGAACAGTGTGAAAACAGTGCGAAACAGTGCAGAACAGTATCAAACAGTGCGAAACAGTGCAGAACAGTGCTATATGCATGCATGTGCAGCTTGGCTGCTCGGTCACGCGCGGCCGGCCTGCGTGACCGCGCGGTGCCGCGCGGCCGGTCCGCGGGCTGGATTTTTCACATTTTGATCCTTTTGAAAAACTTATTTCGCAAATAGACCCCTGAAAAAACTTATCCCAGAAATGGTCCTTTTTAGGGCGCCAGAGTGGCTGGCGCCGTCATCCAACGGGACGGCGCCAACCTCTCTGGCGCCGTCCTCCTGCCACCGCACGCGAACCGACGTGGCAGAAGGAGGGCGCCAGCATGGCTGGCGCCGCCCCAGACTAGCGCCGCCGCCTCCATTCCTGTTTCTCTGTACGGAGTTGCAACGGTGTCATTTTTATTTTATTTTTTCGGATGTTTTTTCACACTCAGGATCACGATACGACCAACCACAAAAAAAAATTTAAACTCGAACTACCACTTAGCTAAGTCTGAAAATATCTAGCATACCACTTAGTCTACTTTGCACCTTCACTAAAATTAGACCATAACTCCTTTAGTAAAACCCTTTGATCAGCATGTTAAACATAATGCACTCTACCACTATATAAAATTACTTAATCTAATTCAAAATATAACCATATGAAATGACATATATAAGTTAAACAGTACATAGAGATGCAATTTTTTTATTTTTATTTCATTTTTTTGATATTTTTTTCACACTTAGGAGAACATAGGAACCAACCGTATAAAAAATAAACTCAAACGGACAAAATATGTGACATGTAGAATTTTCCAAAACTCTACCGAAACGGATAAAATATGCCATCTATTAAAATAGGCGTAACTTTCTCATACGGACTCGGAATCAGGCAAATAATATATGCACGGACATCTACAGAAAAAGTTACATCCGATTCTCCCCCGCTTTGCCGGGTTCGGCGATATTAAAACCTCCAAATTCCGCTTGCAAGATTGTGTTTTCGAGGAGAGAAGTTTTTCGGTGGAGCTTTGGAAAATTCCATATGCCACATATTTCGTCCGTTTGAGTTTATTTTTTACGTGGCTGGTTCCTGTGAGTTACTAAGTGTGAAAAAAATTTCAAAAAAATAAAATAAAAATAAAAAAGTTGCACATCTCTCACCTCAGCACTAGTTCGGAGAGAGGAGAGGAGAGGAAAAATTCTACATGTCACATATTACGTCCATTTGAGTTCAATTTTTCTATGGTTGGTTCTTGTGTGTCACTAAGCGTGAAAAAAATATCAAACAAATAAAACAAAAATAAAAAAATTCGGGGGGGGGGGGGGGGGGGCGCCAGCCACTCTGGCGCACTCCCCCTAGCCACCTCAGTATCGCCCCGCCACGTCGGCGGTGGGACGGTGCCAAAGAGGCTGACGCCGTCCTGTTGAACGACGGCGCCAGCCACTCTGGCGCCCCAAAAATGACCATTTTTGGGATAAGTTTTTCTAGGGATCTACTTGCGAAATAAGTTTTTCAAAAGGACCAAAATGTGAAAAATCCAGGGTCCGCGGGACCGACGCGGTACCGTGCGTCCGTGCTGCGGGACCACCGGTCCCGCGGTCCCACGGAATGGTAGTGCGGGACCGCCTCGGTCCCGCGTAACCACACTGCGGGATAGGTATATTTGTGCAAATTTTCGTCACATAGGTATATAAATGCAAAATAATAAAAAAAAGAGGTATATTTTCAATTTTTTTCCCATTGCTTATCAATTTCTTTCGCGGTACGTGGTCAATATATATATATATATATATATATATATATATATATATATATATATATATATATATATATATATATATATATATATATATATATATGTGTGTGTGTGTGTGTGTGTGTGTGTGTGTGTGTCCCTAGTTCGATGAAATAGGGACATATGTGTATAACATATCAAAAGCTTCTTGCATTTGCGTCGAAAAAACAATAAAATTTGCGTAAAAAAAGGCTTCATGCACTAGCGCGCAACTCTTTTATGCAACCATATTTCAGATATTTCAGATTTCATTTTCTTTTCTAGATATAATTTAAGGAATAAGATTTTTCGTTCAAAAAATTTGTAAGGAAGATGAATTACATTTCCGGGTTCTTTGCCCATTTCAGATTCCATAGTAACTTACAAGTCCAAATAACCGTTGAATAGTAATTAACCTCTGCATATCTATAATCTAGATGATCGATCTGCATCCTCGTGGATCCTGAACTGGACAAAGGGTTCTTACGATGGTGTACTTGGCAATGTCGGCGGCAGCTAATCCTGATCAGTGATCAGCGCAGTCAAATCAGAATATATGAGTTTCCTGATCTAGTTGTTTGAATTATTTTGTTACGTAATTAAGTTAGCTAATTAAATTGCAGCTAGCTATAGCTCTACTTATGTCGATAGATGTCGACATAATATAGTTAGAGAGGATAAGGACAAATTAATATTCATGGTCTCTATCACTTTTTTTTCTGAACACATCCAATAATTAATAATGGTACTGGTTAAGGTACTCTACTACTCTATATATAGGATTATAAAAGTAATAAACAGTAGTAGTAAAAGCGACGTATCTACGGTTTAAGTCGTGTTGTGTATGGACTGTAGTCTGTAGGTAGAGTGTGTATTCATATGATCCTGATTCGTTGCTGAGTTTTAATTAATTCATGGGTTATTGGGTAGATGACATTAATTTCAGTTGGCTACTTGTTGGTCTAAAGATGAGGTTTTAATCTATTATTTAAAAATCTCTACTACTTTAAAAGCAATAGTGGTGGTGGCAGTGAGCTTGCCTCCATCATTACCAACTGACATGTGGGACCTAGCAACAGTACCAAATTATAATTTAATATAATATATGTTGGTATAACAAATTAGAATAAAAGAAAGGAGAGTATATGATAGTCATAGAATATGGATAGTTTTGATCCATTCTTTGTGTATATAATATAGGCTTTACAACATATAATTAGTTATCTCTCTTAACATCCGTTGCAATGCGCATAGACATTTATTAGCTAGTTTTGTAAACATTTTCAGACAAGTGTTGTTCATGTTCGTATATCTACCGGTACCACTGTACCAGTATCAGGACACTAAAAAAAGTATTAAGACGAGCACAAAACCTCAGCTTTCTCATCGTACCAAATAGGGTTTGTCGTAAAACAAGAAAGTCATTAGTACATAGGTGTTTAGTTCGTGTGCCAAAATTTTTTTAAGTATATGAACACACATTTAAAGTATTAAACATAGACTAATAACAAAATAAATTACAGATTCCACATGTAAACTACGAGACGAATCTATTAAGCCTAATTAATTTGTCATTAGCAAATGTTTACTATAGCACCACATTGTCAAATCATGGTGTAATTAGGTTCAAAAGATTCGTCTCGCGATTTACATGCAAACTGTGTAATTGGTTTTTTTCGTCCATATTTAATGCTCCATGCATGTGTCCAAATATTTAATGTGACGGAAAAATTGGAAGTTTGAAGAAAAAAGTTTAATCTAAACACGGCCATAATTAATTAACAATTATATGCACATGCAGTTTATCTAGAGTATGTGTGTGTTTGGAACACACGTATCGTATGCAAGTATACCAACAGCCTAAAAACACTTAATTATTAGAGCAATTCTACGGTCCTTGAGGAGGTACCATGAGGTACCAAAAGTTTAGTGTAAAATTTGGTACCTCATAGTACCTAGGTACCAAGAGGTACCAAATTTACAATAGAAAAAGTGGTATCTCATGGTACCGTAAAATTGCTCTAATTATTAGGTGCCCTAACATATAGACATTCTCCTCCCTAATCCACCAAATTAGTTTCTACAACATTAATTAATAACTTCTGAATGAACATGTCTCGATTATTTATTTACAAGCATCACAGTTGATGACCGTGAGAGAGTACATTAACATTATATTCCTGCCATCACAGTACTAACCCCTTCTTTCTTGTGTTCAACTTAGGTTTCTTTTCCCCCCTTTTGTAT
Source organism: Oryza meridionalis (assembly GCA_000338895.3). Taxonomy (NCBI): domain Eukaryota; kingdom Viridiplantae; phylum Streptophyta; class Magnoliopsida; order Poales; family Poaceae; genus Oryza; species Oryza meridionalis. The sequence goes on from CM002529.2 coordinate 28,442,139, forward strand.
CGATTTGATATCTTGAAATGCATCGCATGCCTCCTTCAGATCACAGAGCGCCGTCGTCGTCGTGACTCGTCCCCTCCACTTACTAGCCGAGACCAAGTGTTCGACATGCGCGCACTGGTGAACTGCTGCCATGGCGCGGATCACGTACGCGTACTCCATCATGCGCCGATTTGATAGAAGAGAGCGAGCGCGGCGAGAACGAGGGTGCCCAAGCCGCAGCACGCCAGCACCGCCGCCGCGACCGCCACGCTCGCCTTCCTCGCCAGCGCCGCCACGGAGGCCACCACCCCCAGGCTCACCGCGCCGACGAACGCCGACGTCAGGAAGAACGTGCACACCTTCAGCTGCGCCTTGCCCACCGCGCCGCCGAGCAGCCCGCCGAACACGGCAAGCACGGCCCCGAACGACACCGACGCCACCGCCACGGCGATGGCGTACATCGTCCCCAGATCGGACTTCCCGTCCTCCTCCTCCTCCTCGCCTACCGCCGCGATGCAGAACTCGATGAACGCCCACGCGGCGGCTCCGGCGACCACTGGGAAGACGACGGCCGGCAAGAGGAGCCCGTGAAGGATTGTCGCGGCGATCAGCAGCAGCGCCGGCACCAGCATCGCGAGCATGACGACGTTCGCGATGGCTAGTACAGTCTTCTGCCACCATATCCCCGACGGCGACTGGCGGCGGCGCCGGTGAACTTCACTGTTGGACAGCAGCCTGCAAAGGAGCAGCGCCAAGATTCCGGCGAGACCGGAACCAAGCATGAAGAAGATCGACACCTTGGCGTATGAATACTGACCACCCAATTTCTCTGTCTTGTGATAGATTCCAAGGAGATCTCCAATAAAACCAGAGAATGATGTGGTCACCAAAGATAAGGTGAGCTGATTTGCACTCTTTAGTGCTTTCTTCAGAGCTTTACTCTCTTCAGGCCTTACATCTCTCACATCGAATTTGCCATTATATATGAAGTGAAATACACCAACAAGGATGGAAGGGACCAATGAAATGGGCAGGAAGTAATAGGCCTTCGGAAGCAGAGAACAAGTGATGGAAATAAATGACAAAATAAGGGAGGATATGGAGATAGCCAAGAGGACTATGGAAACTTTGAGCTGGTTGATGGCTCTGATGATGCGCTCTGACTTGATCGTCATCAACTTCAGGGTGTGGAACATGAGGGAAATGGCGGTGAAAAAGGCTGCGAATTTCAGTCCATGTGGAAGTTTGAGTGCATCTCCACGAAGAAATAGAATGTCAATCAGGGGGACTGTAGAGATTGTGACGAGGAGCAGTGCAAGTTTCAGGTAGTGATGCATCAGGCGTTTGCCCTCTTTCCTTGCAATGCTACTCGCTGATGATCCATTCTGCAACGTCAAACGCACTGATCATTAAGGTTCATAATGATCATATACTTCCTCTGTTTCTAAATATTTGACGCCGTTGACTTTTTAAAACATGTTTAACCGTTCGTCTTATTCAAAAAATTTACGTAATTATTAATTCTTTTTCTATCATTTGATTTATTGTTAAATATACTTTTATGTATACATATAGTTTTACATATTTCACAAAAGTTTTTGAATAAGACGAACATTCAAACATGTTTAAAAAAATCAACGGCGTCAAATATTTGGAAATGGGGGGAGTATAAACTTGGGGATACACATGGATATCCTCACAAAAAAATTCGCTGATATTTCATGCTAACAATATCCAGAAAGGTTATGTTTGTGAGTATTTAGGCTTAAATGCTATGAACTGGATCTTTGAGGCCATAAATAGCTTTGGGATAAAAATAACAGAAGTTTATATGGAAGCAAATCAAAAGGATAGAAAAATAATTAATTAATAAATACGGTAAAAGTTCCCCGCAAAAAAAAGCTTTGAAGTAAAAGTTAAAAACATGTAAAATTCTAGAGGAGATCGAATGACTTCGTGGATTTGCATGCAGTAGATAGTAGTCACTAGTCAGCTTCTACGAAACAATCAAGATCAATTATATATATTGAGGATTTTTGAGTTACCTCAGGTGGCAGGTTTGATGGGTGATTTCGTCCTGCTTCTATATCTTCCCCATGATGGCCATGATTCGGCAAAGCTTGCACGTCCTGCATCTCTTTGTCTTGAGATAAGTCCCCCGTCTCTAGCAGTGGCTGCAGCATGAGTGAAAGATAATCGTCGTCAGATCTGGATGAACATATATGGAGCCAGAATATTTCCAAGCCTAGGGCTCAATTGGTTGAATGTATATAATTTTGTCTTCATCTTCTAGTTTTTGAAGTTTTAAAATGGAATTTCAATGAATATTTAGGATCATGAGTAGGGCTGCAGCCCCTGAGTGCAATGGAGATTCACTAATCTGATCCTTTTGTACAACATCTTCAGAATCAGGTGTGCGTGGATAACCTTTGAGAGCTTTCTGGTTTATGAATCTTAGCTCTGCTTGTATGAGTTGTTCTTTACTTGACAGATTTTAGGGCTAAATAAGCAAAAACTTTTGCCGAGTTCCAACGATGAGAAGTTGATATATGCATAGATACCACCGTGGCACAGCAAGTCAGCAACAGCACTAGAACAAAATTTGCAGCGACCAATTGGCCGAATCAAAGCATAGCACATAACAGCTAAAAAGGGATTAGTTATACACCAGAAGTGATCACAGTATCAGACCATAACATCAGCAGATCTATATGGATCTTAGATTTGAGATCACATAATTTCAAGTAAATTTAACAATGCTAGATCGATCGAACTGGGTTTTTGAAACGAACTGTCTCAAAAACCTAAGACCTAAAACTTAATTCATACAATGGAACTTGTGGGTTTATGGATTTTACTCTATGGTGTTCCTTCGAGCCTATCATATTAAACCCGCCTATCAAAATCGAGCTCCACAGACACACATCCGAACCAAGAAATTTCGCGCTTGCCATTTTCGGAATTTACCATCTAATTCACAGCGGCTTCTAGAATTTACAAACAAGGATGCGGATTGTTTTGTTCCGTGCTATCTATCTTTCTCCCCTTCCGTCCGTTCGCATCCACCTCATGGCGCCGCCGCGCCATGGCTCCATTCCTCCTTCCTTCCGCTGCCTCGGCTTGCCCTCCCTCCTCCGGGTCAGGCTAGCTAGAATCTTCGCGCGCGCGCGGCGCGGTGGAGGGGATATGAGCTGGAGCAGCAGATCGACGAGCAAGCGCGGAAGGGGGGAGCGCCCGATAGCTCGAGGTCGGGAGCCCCGCAGCGGCGACGCCCACGGCGCAGTCAAACGGAAGGGGGAGAAGACGGCACAAAGAATTCAAAATTCACACATCCCCATAGCATATTCCAATAGAGACGTGCGAATCGGGTGACAAATTCCGTCGAAATTCCTCGATTCGAACAAAGATATCAGGGAATATATACTGGAATGAATGCATCGAGGGGTTTATGATGCGTACCTTGATCGATCAATCAGAACAAGCAGCGGGCAGATAGTAAAATGCACACGTAGTTACGCACCTTGGTAGGAGTAGTAGCTAGATCTGAATCTGGGGACGAAGAGGCGAGGCGGCGCGGTGCGAGGAGGGAGCGGAGGAAGATGAAGGAAACCCTAGAAGAGGAGAAGATGCGTTGCCGCGTCAGCAAGGGGGATTGGAAGCTTTTTAAAGAGGAGAAGAGCAGGAGGAAGACGAAGAACAACAGAGAGAGAGAGAGAAGAGAGAGAGAGAGAGAGAGAGAGAGAGAGAGAGAGAGAGGAGTAGGAGTATCGTAGTTCCCGCTTCTTTGGTCCGCGCCTTTTCCTGACTCTACTGTTTCTTCTTATGTGAATTGTTAGCAAAAAGGTGAATCACGTTTGTAAAATTTGCAACCGTGCCCTTGCTAGTGTCTACCGGCTAGGAGTGGGACGAGATTTGGGTTAAGGCAAGGGGGCCATCGGCGAAATCTGCGTGGCGTGTGGCGCGAACTTTTCGACGTTGGGGCCCAGAGCGAGCGAGTGGGTGGGCAGAGAGAGAGAGAGAGTGGTGGATGGAGGTTAATTACCAAATCAATTAGGGCTTATTCGGAATGTAAGTTTGAAAAAAAGAGGTGTCGGGTGCCCGATTTCGGGTTAGGAAAATCGGACGCCCATGCCACGTTGACGTCAGCTTGATGCATGCGTGTAAAACCATTTTAAACTTTTTTTCTTATATTATTTATTAAAATCATGATCCGATTACACCATTAAATTCTTTGCAATTAAATCTTTAAAACAAGACCACACATGAATATATTTCGACGATTTTTAAGCTTATTATTGAATTATTTTTAAATATTGTATGATATTCCACTAAGTATATCGGAATTATTTTACTAAGTAGATCGAAAATGTTTCAATCGTTTAAATCGCGCACTGTTTCACGTTATATAAAAATAATGTTTCAGCAAATAGCTAAAGAATTAATGTTTCAGTTCACTGTAACATTTGATCCATACTCCCTCCATCCAAAAAAAACAAACCTAGGACTAGATGTGACACTTTCTAGTACAACGAATATGGACAGAGGTATGTCTAGATTCATAGTAATAGAATGTGTCACATCCAGCACTAGGTTGGTTTTTTTATGGGACGAAGGGAGTACATAGTGAAACATTATAAGTACACTAGGTGAAACATTTTTGGTGGAAAAAAAATGAAACAAATTCCTTTAATAGAGAGTTTCCATAATATGTAGGTGATTTGTTGCAAAAGAATATTTCAATTCACTGCAACATTAGATCTATACATAGTGAAACATTATGAGTACACTAGGTGAAACTTTTTTGTGAAACAAAAAATAAAACGAATTCTCTTAATAGAGGGTTTCCAAAATATGTGGGTGATTCGTTGCGACGGAATATATGGTGGGGACACGTGGCGGGGACGCGCGGAGGAGTGGGAGCGCACGGCGCGGCGCCCGATTTCCTCGGCACCCATCGAGCGCTCGACGTGCAGCAATTTCTTTGAAAAAACATAGAAATATGATAGGAATGTATGTGTAAAACATAAGATTTGAAAATACAGGAATTTCATAGGAATGGATATCTAGATGAACCATGTAAAAACACAGGAAATAAATAATAGTCTTATCATAAATAATAGCACTAAATATTAAAAAGGAGAAACCTGAAGATGCTTAAGCCTTGCATTATTAGTGGCATCATGGCTTCATTTGCCTGGATCCTACGCAACGGGAATGTAAACAAAGAGGTTTGACTGGATTTTTTTTCCCTGGAGTTTTCCTATGAAATTAGCACCGTAGCAAAGTTTCCTCCATTTTTCCTAAGTAACAATCCTCCATTCCGAATGCATAAACAGTACCAATTCCTATGGGAATCGGAATACTGCATTTCTCCTCCATGAATCCCTCGATCCGAACAAGCCCTTAACCTTTCTTGGGATACTGAAGATCTCACCCACTCAATCAGATATGTTTATAATATCTACTCCCTTCATCTTTTAATATATGACGATTAGATATCCACTAGTAAATTTAGACGGACTTGAGCAATAGGAGTATATAATAAATACTACTACAGTATATTTTGGAATTGATGGAAGGGGTACTTATCAATAGCTGAGCCAGAAGCTGACACTGCAGGTTTGGGACCTCAGTTAAAGTAGCAAGAAACATAGCTCAGGCCCCATTTAGTTCCCAACCAAAAATTTTACACCATATCACATCGAACGTTTGAATACCTATATGAAGTATTAAATATAGACTAAAAAATAACTAATTGCACACGAATCTTTTAAATCTAATTGCTCCATGATTTAACAATGTGGTGCTACAGTTAACATTTGCTAATGACAGATTAGTTAAGCTTAACAAATTCGTCTTGTTGTTTACTAACGGATTCTGTAATTAGTTTTTTTATTAGTGCGCGAACACCCCGTGCGACACCCTATATAATACCCGATGTGACACTCAAAAACTTTACACCTCTGGATCTATATAAACACCCTTTTAGAGTAAGTTTAATAGTATAGCTAGCTACTGGCTTCAAATTATCTAATAGTTAATTTAGTAGCCAACTCATACAATAGTTACCTACTCCCTCCGTCAAAAAAAACTAATCCAACTCAGGATTGAGGTTTTTTTTGGACGGAAGTAGTATAACATATACTTCTACTACACAATTCATACTTGGTCCCACATGTCATACACATATGCATCTTGGAGTCATTTGTGTTGCAGCTGGCTACAAATCTGTAACCCGCTGGTCTTCTATCTTTTCTTTTATCTTCTCAAAATATGTTTATAGCTGATTTACATGTATCTGCTCTTCAGAAAACACAGCTGTAAAACACAGTTACTTTAAAGTAACTTCTCCCATTCACAGTTACTTTGAAAGCACAGTTACTTTCGAACCGTTTTTCGAACAAGGGCGAGAACTTTAAAAACATCGAGGGGTTTACTTTAAAAAGTATAGAGTTCGGAAAAAAAAACTCTATATGAAAATTACTTTAAAAAGACACACCGTTTAACGGTTGAAAAATATGAGGACACAAAAAAGTAGAAGTTGGGAAAGTAGGACGACAAACACAGCCGTAGAATGTTTTGGAAGAGATGGAGTCCCAAGAGCAAGTTTAATAGTATAGTTAACTACTAGCTACAAATCATATATAATCAATCTAATAACTAATTTATACATTATAGTTAATTACAAATATATTTATATATCTAAAAGGTATAGTTAATTACAAATATATATATACTACATCATTAATAATTGGTTATACATGTTATACATATATAATGTTTATAGTCCGTGCTGTAACTAGCTATAAATCTGTAGTTCACTTCTCTTATCTTATTTTCTCTATATATGCTTATAACTAACTTAAAGTCTGTTATTTTACACGCTCCAAAACGAGGGGCATTTAACTATTTGCCACTTTTAGATTTGACAATTAACTATTTGCCACTTTTAGATTTGGCAATTAACTATTTGCCACTTTTAGATTTGACAATTAACTATTTGCCACACCTATATGGGTCCAGTGGCATATAGTGCAATTAATATATCCCAAACGGAAGATGTGAACAAGAGAAGACGCCGGTTGTTGGACGCGGACGCGTGCGACTTGACTCGGACGCCACGAGGCCACCACACACTCGCGGGCTCGTGGTGCCAGCCACGGTGGGTTCGGCGGTAACGGTAGCTACTTTTTTGGCGTCTCGACAGCGAGACATATACCTTTGCCTCAAACGCACACGATTTGTTGTGTTGGGCTTACTGAAAGATTGCGTCTAAGCTCGATTGACTGGTTCGCTTCCTGGTGTACCGTGTACCGTGTACGGTTTATATTTTAAGGCAATATGGAAATATAGTCAACACCCGTTCACTCGATTGCCTGGACGCGAGACCGTTCGTCACTTGATTTGCGGGGTTCATGTTTATCAATCCAGAAAGTTGTCAAAGTCTACGGCTCTCGTCTGAAAGGGATGATTTTTTTTTTTTTTTGAGAAATGGATGAACTTCAAAGTATTGCTGTTACCAATGTCTTACAAAGCCTTGTCCCCTACTTAAAACACACATAAATCACTGTTTTACGTCCACAAACTACACTACTTCCTTGCTTGCGTCCTTATCCTCTTTTCCTACTGTCTGTACTTGACAAATTTTGCTATTTTACAGTTCTAGCTTCTGGAAACAACAAAAGTCAATATTTATTAGAAAACACGTTTAAAATATTTATTATTATACATTGTAGCAATTATAATATTTATTTCTGATTAAATAATTTGAATTTAAACCATAATTTGACTTCTAACTTTTCCGTCACATCGTTCCAATTTCAATCAAACTTCCAATTTTGACGTGAACTAAACACACCCTTAGCTTGGAAGAAGGGGATGAGGAAGATCGAAGTAACGAGGTCAACGCAGCCTGACAGATGAGGCTTGTCCAAATCAGTGAACCTAGTCCAATGTGCAAACCATGGCAAAAATATCCATGTTATGTCAAAAGAAGACCATAGCCCTAGTCCAATGTCTAACTATGGTCAATTTAACTAGCCCAATGTGAAATTTACTCAAAAATTAAATAAGATGGACGATCAAATGTTGTGTACCGAAACCCACGACCGCGCTTAATATGGGAAAGAGAGAGTACTAGTATTCATCTTGGATTAAGTTGGAGCACGTAAACAGAGAAAATGTAACGCCCCGCTTTTTGCGAGACGTTGAAAACTAAATTAATAAAAAGCTATTCACGAAAATTCCATTTGAATTGAGATTCCCTCTAATCGACATTAAAAATCGCCCCCTCGAAATTCCTTTTTCCAAAATTCAAATTCCGAAGATTAAATCTCTCCCTTTGTATCATGGTCAAATACTTGTCCTTATTCCAAAAAATATTAAATTTCCACCTTGAATCCCTTCCTTACTCCTCCCTATTTTCCTGAGTACAAAAATCAAATTTGAATTCGAATCCGAGCTCCAAAACCCTAAAATCCCTCAAGCCCTAATCTGCTGAAGAAGTCTTTTCTGCTTGGAATAAGTCCATGTTGCCTCCCTCATCTCTTGCGTTTGCGTGAATAACCTCCCTCAACCGGAAAACCAGGTATAACACCTCCTTCTTCTCTGAAAACCAGAGCAAATCACCTCCCTCGGCGGTTTCGGAGGCGGTTTTGTCCTACGTGGCACTTACATGACGGGTTGACTTCCCATGTGGCATCGACGTGGCGCTTACATGGCACTAAAATAAAAATAAACCTAAATAGGACCCACATGTCAGTGAGTAAAACAATAAAAATAAATTTTGGGCCCATGTGTCAGTTACCTTTCTATTCCCTCTTTATCGCTGGTGGCGAGCGAGAGCCGAGATGGAGAGAGCTCAGCGGCAGGAGGACGGCGGGGCGGCGATAGGAACGCCGGCGGGGATGGAGCTCGGCGGGGCGGCGGGGCAACGGGAGCTGCAGGAAGGCGGGAGTGCGCGGGGTGGCGGGATCTCAGCAGAGCGGAGACAGTCGCGGGGCGGCGGGATCTCGGCGGGTCGTCGCGTGCGCTGCCCGGCGGGAAAGGGGTCGTGGCGGGGCCCGGGGGAGCCGACCTTGATGCCGACGACGGTGATACGAGCGAGCGAGCGGGAGCGGGCCAACCACCACTGCGCTTCCACCCGTACACAGCCGTCCCCCGCGAGCCTTCCCGGCAGCGGTGATGTTTGGTGGCCGGGATCTGTGGAGGGGGATGGCGGCAGCGGTGGAAGGAGGCAAGGCCGAAGGAGCTCCCCGAAGCGGCAGGAGCGGAGAGAGAGGGAGAGAGAGAGCGGAAGTGAGGAAGCCTCACCGCCTCCCCTACAGCGTCCCTCCTCCAGCGCGGCCTCGATGGCGCTCCGGGGTACTTCAAGGTGGGTGGTGGCGCAAGGAACCGACAGTCGGGGAGCGGATGGAGGCGTGTGGCATTCGGTGGCGGCCGGAGGACGACACGGCGCGGCGAGACGAGGGGCGATGGAGGGGAGGCAGCGAGGCTTCCTTACCTCTGATCTCTCTCTCCGCCGCCTTGCCCCTTGCCTGACCGCCGCCTGCTGGAGCCTCCGCCTCCTTCTCCCTCATCCGGCATGCCTTCGCCACGCCGAGCAGCGACCGGTAGTGTCGCCGCCTCACCTTGCCCAGAGCGCGGATGCAGTCGTGGACTACACGTCGCTGGTCCGACGCGGACGGAACCGGAACGCTGCCGCCGTGACCTCGCCGAGCTCCGGCGTCCTCCATTCGGTGCTCGTCTCGCTGCTGCCACGGGGGATGGAAAAGAGAACATAGGAAGAGGAGAGTCGCTGACAAGTGGGACCCACAAGCTGATTCAGCTAATCAACAGAATCAAAGCTGCCACATAGGACAAAACCGCCTCCGAAACCGCCGAGGGAGGTGATTTGCTTTGGTTTTCAGAGAAGAAGGAGGCGTTATACCTAGTTTTCCGGTTGAGGGAGGTTATTCACACAAGAGATGAGGGAGGCAAAATGGACTTATTCCTTTTCTGCTTCCCTTGTTCCCTTGGGCCGTTTTCTCCTTGCCTAGCCCATTCTTTTCCCTCGGCCCGTCTGGCCCACATGCGCCGCACGTGCCCATCAAGAGAGCAAGAAGCCCACGCCGGCGGCGCGCGTTTCGGGCCCAAAAGGCCCACGCCACATTCTTCAGAAAAGCTAACGCGCGCGCGCCGGCGGCGCGCGTTTCGGGCCCAAAAGGCCCACGCCAACGCGCGCGCCCCTCTTCCTTTTTTTTCCGTTTTCTTTGCCGATTTTTCCCTTTTTTTTCCAATTTTTTTCTGATTATTTTTTTTATCTTTTAGCATGTTTTGAGTTTGAAAGTTTTTAAATTTTGAGTTGAAAATTTTCATATCTAAACTTGAAAGTTTTTAAATCTTGACTTGAAAGTTTTCAAATCTCGATTTGAAAATTTTCAAAAATTTTCAAATCTTGATTTGAAGGTTTTCGAATCTCGAGTTGAAAGTTTTCAAATCTCGAGTTGAAAGTTTTCAAAATTTTCAAATCTGGACTTGAAAGTTTTCGAATCTCGATTCTCGACTTGAAAGTTTTCGAATCTGAGTTGAAAGTTTTGAAATCTCAAGTTGAAAGTTAATTTTTTTCAAATCTTGATTTGAAAGTTTTCGAATCTCGAGTTGAAAGTTTTCAAATCTTGAGTTGAAAATTTTCAAATCTCAAATTGAAAGTTTTCAAAATTTTCAAATCTGGACCTGAAAGTTTTCGAATCTCGATTCTCGAGTTGAAAGTTTTCGAATCTGAGTTGAAAGTTTTCAAATCTGAGTTAAAAGTTTTTAAAATTTGATTTTAAAATTTAAAACTTAAATCGAAAGTTTTCAAATCTAACTTAAAATTTTTTTCTATATGTTAGTAAAAAAATCTCCCAAAATTTTTTTTCCAAAAATCTTTACTAATTACTATCATTAGTGTTAAGTATATTAACTAATACATGTAGTTAACGCTAAAGAGGAGAGGTGGGAGTGCTCGGCTGCTCGCTGCTGCTGGCGCGCATGCGCCAGCTAGCAGCCCCCCTCTTTCTTCTCTCCTGCGCTCGCTCGCTCTCACACACCGGCCGCCGCCGCCATTGCCGTTCAAAATTGGCCGTGCCGCCCGCCGTTTCCCGCTCGCTCGCGAGCGTGGCCGACCGGCAAGCACGCCGGCGTCACACCCTCAGCACCGGCGACCGCCCCCTGCCCCCGCTCCAATCCAAACCGGCTTCCGCCGCTTTTTGCCGACATCGTCGACGTCATCCAAGGCCCCGCCGCTAGCCGCCAATGCTTGGAGGCAGAGATGCTCCCCTCGCCTGCCGCATCTCCCCAAAACGGAACGAGCAAAACTCCCTTTCCACCGCCCCATCCTCCCTTTTTCGCTCCCGGGCTCGACCTCCTCTCTCCGCCCCTTGTCTCTCTGTGCGCGCGGAGGCAGAGCGCCGCTGACGCCGCCATGCCAGCTCGCCGTCCTCACCCGCTTGACCAGACGCGCGACCGCTCTAGCACGGCATCCATTCACCGCGGCTTCCTTCTCCTATCTTCCTCTCCTTCCTCGTTTCGCTCGCCTCGTCCTCGCTCGGTTCGTCTTCGCCTCGCCGCTCTCGTCCACCGCTGAGCGCGCCGGGGGATCACGTCTCGCGCCGACGACCGTCCTTCACACTTCACAGCGCCCTTCCCATCACGGTAGCTACTCCATCCCTCCGTTCATCTCTCCCTTAGGCCGCTAGCTAGCTAGCCTCTGCGCCGCCGTTTGAGGCGCGTAGACGCTGTGCTAGCCCTGCCGCCGCTCGTCATAGCTCGCCGGCCGCCTTGCTCTGTCCCGGAGGCCTCTCGTCGTTACCGTCGCTCCCTAGCGTCTCTCCACTCAAACCGTCGCTTGAAATGAGTTCCCGAGCCCGTGTAGTAGCTCTAGACGTGCGGAATCGGTCCCTCGCCGCTCCGGCGAGGAACCCCTCTTCCTCTCGCCGGCGGCAAGCGCCGCCGTGATTCGTCCTTGCCGTCCATTCCCCTTCGAATCCGAACCATTGGCTCGCTTCCCCTCGACCCACTCGTCACTCCGGTGCCCCTCCCCTCTCCGGTCTCGTCGCGCCGTGCTCCAGTGAAGCACCGCCGCCGCCCATCGTTGGATGTGGCCGGCGCCGTCTTCCTCCTCTCGACGCCACCGTGGCCGCCACGTCGGCCTCCCTCCTCGTTCCCATACGCGCTGCCCACAGAGAGCCTAGCGACTGCACGTGGGCCCAGGGCCTGTCGCCATCCGGTCCACCCGGCGCCCGGACCACGTCCATTGATCCGCCTAGTCGCATCTCGCGTGCACCCGTTCCCCGTGGACTGGGTCGCCGCCTTGTGGGTCCCACTTTACGCCTGGAGCGGTGGACCGCGTCCACCGGCCTGCCTCGCGTGGGCTGTGACTCACCCGGCCGTGGGCCCCTCTCCTTCGAGCGCCGGCCCGTTTCGCCCGGCCGCGCCTCACGTTCGGCTTAAAAGTCTGAAACGGGCATAACATCAAGTCAAGTCAACAACAACTACAGATGAAAAAGAGTGAAGATGTACTGAAGGAGCTGTTGAGACTACTTACAAGTATGACGAGGCGGTTAGCCTGAAAAAGTCCTATATGGCAATCATCATGCATGAGTATCCCTTTAACATTTTTAAGCATGATTACTTTGTGGATTTTATTAAGTCTTTACGCCCTACTTTTCCAATTAAGAGTCGCATTACTATGAGAAAGGATATTCTAAACATATATGAAGAGGAAAAGAAGAAATTGTGGCTGCATTTGCTTACACCCTCATGCCATTTTAGCACAACCATGGACATGGGGACATCTAACCAAAATAAAAGTTATATGTGCATCACAGTTCATTGGATAGATGACACTTGGAACATGCAAAAGAGGATCATTAAGTTTATGCATGTAGAAGGACATCATTCAGGAAGTAATATGTGTAAAGAGTTTTATGAGTCCAGAATTGGTATAATTGGAGTTTGTAAAGTTTGTCTTGTACGGGAATGTTTTCTAGGGGATCAGGACTTGAGTATGAGTTGGATTCGTGGTTTTAGGCTGCCTATCTATGGGTATAATTAGTAGAGGTGTTGAGGCCTCTAGATATAGATTTTGTGATAGTTGAGTTTAGAGAAATGTTAAGGTTTCGAGTTTAGTCGAGATTACCGAGAAGAGTGTTGTTGTTACACTTTGTAAACACGAATAAGCAATACAATTAAATCTACTTTGAGAGATCTTCAATTTGTGTTCGCTCGGGTATTCGGCAGGACACCGACGGTCAAACCAGCGGCACCGCTGCGGTCAGATCGGTGGCGGCGACGGGCGACGACGGTTTGACGGGGCGGTTACACCAGAGCTCGAACGTTGGTCAGACTGGAGGTCTACGAGCGGTCAGATCAATCTCCATTGATTTCGAGAGTAATTTTTAATTCCGCTAAAAATTTTAGTTTTTGAATACTTCAACTATTCACTCTCTTTTGTTGACTTAGGTTTTGCTGTGCTATTCTACGATCTAGAGGTAGTGGTGCAAATGGGTGAAGGGCGGCGACGACGATGGGCGCGGTGGTGGTGACGGCATTTCTGCCGATTGGACCTTCTGTGCGCGTCATTCCCCCTGCTCGAGCTAATCCAAATCCAACACATACGCCGTTAAGCAGAGTCATTCCAAGAGCGAGAACAGAAAACTCACTCGGATTATACTGAACATTAGGTTTTCTGTCAAATATACAGCTGCAAGGTGCAGCTATTTTTCTCACACAAATCGTTTTATTATTTACTCCAGGGTCTCCAGTTGACAACTGATTTACAAATTACGAGGTGAGCACGCCAGATTACTATTGCGCCGGAACAAACTACAAGCCGAACAAGATACCTAAAAAGGCCATTATGCTCAGAACCAGCAGCCAGACCGTGAAGAATGACAGTATCTTCGCCGCCGCCTTAAGCCCTCGACCGCCGTCGGCCATTGCCATCCGCTGCGTCAACATCCTCCAGCCCAGCGCCGCCACCACGTCGGCGGCGGTGACTAGGACGAACGCCTCGTCGTACATGCTGGACATCCCCCCGCCCTTCGCGTGATAGGTCAGCACGGCCAGCAACACCGTCAGCGCCACGCTCACGAAGCCGTGCGACGAGGAAGGCTCGTCGCCGCCGTGGCCGTACTCGAGAAACGCCGGCAGCCACCGGGGCGGAAGCACCCACGCCGCGAGCGCCACCGCCCCCGGGAGGAGAGCAAGCGCCGCGTACCCGCCCACTTTGGACGCCGCGATCGCGATCGCCGTCGCCGCGACGCCTGAGACGAGCGCCCATGTCATGGCCTCGAGCTCCGCCGCCAGTGTCAGAGTCAGGAACGTCCTCCGCAACCGCGGTACTGCCTTGAGCATCGTGAGCGACGCCGCGACAGAGGTGATGAACGTGAAGAACTCCGAGAGGAGGAACCGTGCGTCGCGGGCCTCCTCCGGGAAGTTCACGAAGTAGAAGAAGGCCATGCCGAACCAACCCAAGAAGATTATGGACGTGATGTGGCTGGTGAGCTCGATCAGCTGGTGGATTATCTCGTCGAAGTCATGGTACGCGTCCAGATCGTCGTCGAGCTCCGTTCTCGCGCACTGCCAGAGACGGTGCGCGATGAGCACCGCCGTGGCGGCGACTGTCACCGATGTCACGACGACGTTCATCCGCATCATGAGCGTGAGGCAGAAGGAGAGGGAGACGAGGAAGAGCGCGCAAATGTGGACGAACACCTTGATGGCGACGTAGCGCCGGCGACATGGTCGTGGTTCGTGGAACTCACCGACGAGGATGCCGCGGAGGAAGAGGCCGGAGGACAAGGTGAAGAAGGCGGAGAGCTCCGTTGGGAGGTGCAGCGACGACTGCTTCTTGCTGTTCGAGTGCTCCACGACCATCGGCACCACGATGCCGGCGGCGAGAAGCACGACGACCTGTGACGACGACCGGATGCGCTTGTTCAGATACTTAATACCCCCTCCATTTGCATCATCTTGTACTGCCGCCATATATGCCTAAATAAGTAGTAGAACAATATCAGAACATCTAGCTACAGAATCCGATCGAATCCAAGAATCCATCTGTATTTATGTACAGTCTTTTAACTTCGGTTTGGGATATCGACAGGAGAGGGAGACTTTGAACTATTCCAGGTCAGCCATGGTCGTGGGTAGTACACAAGAGGAGACTTGGAACGGTTCTAAAAGTCAATCAGATTTGTACTAAGTACTAACTACTACTCCCTTTTCTTAGAAGGGAAAATACATAAATCGATTATAGTACTAAGTACTCCCTTCATTTTTAATATACAACATCATTAACAATAAGATACATGTTTAACCACTTGTTTTATTTAAAAAGTATTTTCAATAATAAAATACAATTACATGTCATATCTTACTATAAAGTGCATATCCATTAAACATGCAAGTGTGTCATATATGTTCAACCACTTATTTTATTTAAAAAGTATTTTCAATAATAAAATACAATTACATATCGTATCTTACTATAAAGTGCATATCCACTAAACATGCAAGTGTGTCATATCATCGCCCACCAGCAATTTTTATCTATAGTATTTTAAATATCATGCAAACATGGCATATTATTTATAATTTTATTGTATTTTTGAAACTCAATATACAATCAATGCCATATCATTATTTTCACATTATTTTAACATATACATCTACCATTACTATAATGTATAATATGCATTAATCCACATACCCTGCAGCAAGCGCGGGGTATCAACGAGTTTTTTTTTAATAAAACCAGGAATCAAATATGTATAAAAGTTAAAAGTGTCATACATTAAAATAAAAAATGGTACACAGGATTGCTAATTGGCACATATGCACTATCAGTCTACCATACACTTTTGGCCCATAAGGCCACCGACACCTTTTAAATAGAAGTTTTCTAATAAAAGGTTTGCAGATGAAAGTTTTATAAATGAAAGTATGTAAAAAATAGTGTGTTATAAATTTACTTTTGTATGTCTAAAATATTAATTTATGAAATCTAAAAGTAATTTAGATACATTATAAAAGTAATTTATAATCTTTAATCAAAATATAATAATGTGAAATCTTGTTAAAAAGATTTAATTGCTACGAACATAGATGTGTAATTGGATCGTATATCAGATGAGTAATTTAAGGAAGAATTTAATTAGGATCTTAGATTAAAGGAATATATATTTTCTACATGTTTAATAGACTAGTACGTACTAGTACTATACACTATCACATATCACATATCACATATGCGTATTATCTTATTGTATTATATCTAAAAAAATACACTATCACATATGCGGTCAATGCGGTCAGCCGGTCAGGAGCGTTGCTCATTAAGACTAAACATGCGCGCGTACTAATTAGTTTACACGATTGTGTAACAGTGGCTGTATTTGAGAGGTTGGGATTCTGATTTGTGGGCTCAATTTAATTAACGTTTGTTGACTTGACCTCTGGAAAGCCCATATATATCTAGAATCATTAACATACATACATACATATATATATATATATATATATGTGGGCAATATAAAAAATCTTATTACCTGAAATAGAGGGAGTAGTCATTTGTACGTACAGTACCGTTCCTCATCACCAAAATATTTTCACCAACCAGAGAGCAGGACACAGCGGCACCAACTACGAATTGAGATCCAGTGCAGTCCTAACTGCTAGGAACTGCACATAGTCTCAGCCATCCATTTTTGCAGTGAATGGTCTAGATCTGATGCTACAATGCTGCCACTACAGTAGCCCAACAGTTTTTTCCACATATGAACAGTACTTTCGTAGATTTTGGACCCTTGGATTTGCATCAAAAGGTCTAGTCTAGCTAGGGACTGCACCGGATCCAAATCCAGGGGAGACAATGAACGATGTCGATCTCTGGTCGTTTGCGGAAGAAAATTATATAGGGCCGAAGTCCTTCCCTCGTCTAAAAGACTTTATTCCTTCGTGCGACATGTGCATGGGACGAATCTCAAATCCCTGTGCAAACACACCCTTTCTGGTTTGACGTCTCTTTTCTTGGTTAGGTCTTGAAGGTTCCCATCATTTCGCTTATTAGTGAAATAAGCGAAACGGCATATTTGTAAACGAAAAATAACTTGTGAATAAAACTTTTATATATGTATTCTTAACGATCTAAAAGTAAACGCTGAAAAATAAACTTCGATGAAAAAAACCTCAAAATCAATTCTATATTTAAGGTTGAAAATTTAAATTTTGGCTGATAAGCATAAGTATAAGCGAAAAGATGAGGCTGGAAGTGTTGAGATTAATAAAAAGCGCGGGGCAAGATGTCGGCCTGGCACCGGCATCCCCATGGGTGGTAACAAACACGACGCCATTCTTGTCGTGGTCGGCGACGGTGTGGCCGCAAGGGTGATCAGCTCGCTGGCCGCCTTAGCGGCTCGGCCGGTGGACTTCGCCGCTCCGGGTGCCTATCGAGATTTTCCGATGGCGCTACAAGTGACATATAGGATCATAGCCGACCAAAACCCGACACCAGACCAACGTTGGCTTTTATTTTTCTAGGCAGACAAAAAAAAAACCCTCTTATAACCATATACAAAAATAGCTAAAGAACCTCTAGATTTACACCCGCCAGCGAAAATCAAATTTTCCTAACGGACCCCCTAAGAGATCCACCTGTAAAACTACCTTTATTTTTGCAAGCGAACCTCTTAAAAGGTCTGTCTAAAAAAATATATATGATTTTCGTAGGCGGGATATTAAGTGGTCTGCCTGCGAAATATGAGAACCCTATTAAATTTGATAAAATCCCACTCCATCACCTCACCCTCCACTCTCCTCCTTCACTTATCTCCCTCTCCTCCTCCCTCTACCTCTATCGAACACATCGGTGGCACCAGCCACAGTCAACGACGATGAAGAAGGCAACACGCGTGGCCCCTCCCCTCCCTCTCCCTTTGGCTCCGCTCCCCTTCCTCTCTCTCCTAGATCCGGTGGAGGGGAGGAGCCACGCTGCCCCCTCCGCGCGCGTTGGCGCCCTCCCCTATCTAGTTGGGTTGAACAATTCTACTGATGATGTTTTTTTATGGTAATTTATCCTTTTACTCGTTAATGTATTTATTTTACTCTGAAGAGGACACTGAATAAAGATGAGATGAATTAATATCGAATGTGACACATCTTAATATTACGAATCTCAATAATTTTAGTATTACTAGATACGCTGTCAGTCAGGCCAAGATGAGAGGTGGTTAGAAACCAGCCGTTGAGCGACTTGTTCGAGTCGTCCTCCATTATTTGTCCTTTTTTAGTGCTTTCTTTTTGTTTTTGGTGACTTGTTCCATTAGTTGACTTGACTTGCAGGGTTGCTAGCGTATACAAACTCTAGATCTTGGAATCGTGGCTGCAATAGCGACGTAACTACGACCAGAAAACCGAAAGCGGCATCGCACCAAGCTTTGCAGTTCCATATATGTGCAGCCAGAATTCAGCCGTTGAGCTAGTTCTTCGTTCGTTCGTTCTGCTTCAAGTTTGCTAAGGCAAGTCGATCAGTCTCATCATCTGGGCTGCTTGAAGTTTCAGATTGATGCTCTTAATTTATCTGGAAATCGATGCTATTAATCAGTTTGCATCTTTTTGTTCTTTCAGCTTCCTTTATCCCTCGTATTTTCCATTCGATAGCAATAGTTGCCAGAGAGATTGGATAAGAAGATGTCGACAGGAAGCAAGCAGGTTTGAGACATATTTCTTCCAAGATGAAATTACTTCGCTTTTATCTATATGATTATATTGCCGCCCGTTCTATGGTTTAGTACCACTTTAAGAGTATGATGTCCTCTTCCAAGTTCCAGCCAGTCAGACAAGTTTCATTTTAGGTCACCGGTTAAGGCTGTGTTTAGTTCCACGCCAAAATTAAAAGTTTGAAGTAATTGAAACGATGTGATGGAAAAGTTAAAAGTTTGAAGAAAAAAGTTGGAATCTAAACAGAGCCTAAATTGACTCCTCTGTTTTTCGAAAATACAAACCTCCAAGGAAGAATAAAAAGTATATCCACTAATATGTACCGCCTGATCTGCTGATGGTGTGTGTAGCTAGAGCAAATCAATTAGGGATAGGTGCATGCCGACCCGCGAACTTAGTCCATTTGGTGGAGGCATGGGAAAAAAAGCTTGAACTCTTGAGCTAGCTAAGCTCAAACTTTCTGATTCTAAAGAAAAAGAAAAGGCTCGGGTCATTATACACATCCCCGGATCCGGATACCATCAAGATGCTAGTTCAAGATGCGTCATTATACACATACCCTTCGGCCTATCTTGCCTCCATTGCTGCCTGCAAGGAGAGAGGGGGAGAAGGAGAGGTGGGGGTCCACCTTCCTCGGCTCTGGCTCGCCACCGCCGTCACCCTCCCTACCTCTACTGAGTTGAGGGGGAGGAAGAGGGAAGAGAGGAGAGAGGGGGGGAGAGGTGAGGTGAGGAAGAAGATGACACGGGGAGAAAGTAACTAATATGTGGGTCCCACTCAGTGACATAGCGAGTCGATCTTGATTAACCTGTCACATCAGTAAAAACTGCTTCCTACATCATGGAAGGAGTCGAATTGCACTGATTTTTAAAGACGGAGTTGTTATACCTGGTTTTGCAGTTGAGCAGGGTGATTTAATCCGGGGCAATCAGGCGAGAGATGAGGGTTAATCAGGGGCAATTAGGCCAGACATGAGGTAGCCAAAATAGACTTATTCCTTCCAATATAGGCCATCACATGTCAAGACGCGCCGGGCTCCCGGCCCATTACAAAATACTTGTCAGATTTTTTTTTTGAGAAGTACTTGTGACGTGTAAATTGTAATCTTAGATATTAGTATAGCAAGTGGGCCTACTTTATATGGGAACACCAGGCCGAGTGAACCCAAAGTCCGGAGGAACTCACGCAAATACAATCCGGCCCATAGGACTCGTTTTGTGGGCTTTGATATGCAACAAGGCTGTCCAAGCTCATGAACCCACAGAGCCACAGTATGGGCCTATTTTAGTAGTGGGCTCATATTCACGTTAGGTCGGCCTGATAAATTTCGTTTAGTAATACTGTACGAGTACGTTTTACTACAGAGAAACGTACGGTACTGTTACTCCATCTGATGGGATGATATTCTCTTCATAAAAAAGAAAACCTAACCTAAGTGATCACATCCGGCTTAGATTGGGTTTTTTGGACGGAGGGGGTAGGTGATCAGCTACGTAGAAGTTGAATTACAATAATGATATAAAATCAACCGAGCTAACGTAAGCAAAGCGCCGTTTTTTTTAGAAAGAGAGCAAGAGAGCTCTCCCATTTCATTACGGAAATGAGGTGACAAAAGTCTTAATAGAGTTTAACTAGCTAGAACAGCAAAAGATATAAAAAATGACAACGTACTCCGATAGACACCATTACAACCAACTTGTCTTGAACTAACTACTGGATCAAACACAAAATAAATCAGGAAATTAATGAAACAGCCAACATCTCCTTTTGACCATCTTCTGTGATCAATTTCATCCAACCAAGCAAAGCGCCGTTGCCATCGTGGTGGAAGACTTCAGCGATGTGACGCTGTATGTAAACGCAAGACGAGGACGGCGAAAAAAATAATTTGCATCTATGTAGAATTATATTTTCTTCTTCCAAAAGTCTAAGACCTATTTCATTATTTAGTTTTTTCAAAAATCTAAGTCCTATTTGTAGTCACTTTGTGCTAAACTAAATTGTTGGTCGAAATCCAAGAAACCATTTTAGTACTTATTGGTTGCATGTTCATTGGTTTTATCACATGGTGAATGAATTAATTATTTCTTGGTCTTGATAAAAAAGAAATAGTATTTAAACTTTTGGATGGAGGGAGTACACTGTATTTTGTTTTTAATTAGTTGAAGTTAATAATTGAGCGGTGACAATTAGTCAAGGAAAATGAAAGGTCGTACACGCACGTATCGGGTACTAGTGTACTACGACCAGTCCCAACCCAAAACACTAGATATTGTTTTCATAAACTCTACATTATCAAGAAACTAGTACCAGACACTACTCTTTCAATGCAAACATCACTTTTTCACACTTAAATTTAATGCTACTTATCTCACATGATGTCATGAATGTTGGAGCATTATCTCACATGATGTCATGAATGTTGTGTAGAAACCATGTCTCATGCAAAACCTGGTTTCCTTATTTTTCCTCATTTATTCACTTGTCATATCATTTTTTTATTCTAGGTGGCAGTTTATTTAATACTACGGATACCATTCTAATCATTGGGTTGGAAATGACCTACTACGATCGAACCCCTTTCTCCGCGGACAATTGGTATACGTACATGCATGGTTCATGGGTGTAGTAATTTCTCACGGTCAATTTGACTAGTACCAGTAAATTTGGCACTAGCTGACGACTGACAAGTCACAATCTTTCATAAAAAAAGCAGTTATTTTTGTTACTTTATAAATTTCAAAAGATACGTTGTAATTTTTTTCTAAGTACTTTATATATATATATGAGAGAGTGGGAGAAATCACATAGAAATGAAAAAAAAAATCGACCGAAATCAAGCAAAATGTGGCACCATATTTTTAAAGAAAAATGCCAAATTTTACCGTAATCATTTTACCATGTTCGTCGTGCATGCACCCCGACACATCTGGAGCTCCATCCAAGCCTCATTCTATGAACGTAACTTTGGAGTTTGGACTTATAGCTTATTAGCGGCTGTGGATATATACAGTACTACTCGTTATCGCATGCAGCACTTTACGCCCCCCCCCCCCCCCCCCCCAAAACTTCCCCAACACACACAAAAAAAAAAAACTCAACTATTTAGTACCTGTATTACAACACAAAAACCCTATAGACATCACAAATAAGTAGAAATTAATCAAAACAACAAACAAGATCGAGATCGATCGAGAGAGAAGACAAAAAAAGGAACCAAGCTAATTAAGCGGCGGCGACGTCGTATGTACAACTTCACGTTCCCTCCTCCGGCCGCGATATGATGGAGCTAAGAGTAGTCGTAGAGAAGAACGTACTGCTAGCTCGTGCCGGAGTCAGTTCATGTTGGAAGCATATAACCTGATTAGCCCCACGATCCACAGCACAAACGCCACGAAGAACCACCCCGCCGAAGAGGTGAGTGCTTCAGAAAAAACAAGGTAGGCGGCCGCGGTCAGCATCAGACCGAAAGCCAGGACCAATCCGCGGCCGCGCCGCCGCCGCCGCCTCCTGTGCCCGCGGCGGTGGCCACCGTTGGCTTGATGATTACCCGGCGGCGGCGGCGGCGGGGCGGGATCCTCCCGGCCGCTTCTGCTGAACCCGGCGACGACGGCGCTCTCGTCCCTTTCGCCTTCCATCTACTCGCCGTCGCGTTCTTCCGCTCGATCTGGTGCTGGGCCGGGTGCTTAATTATATTAGAGCGGTTTATTAGATGATAATTAACAGAAGCGAATAGACGCTTATAATGCTTTTCGTGGTGTAGAATTTGCGCACAGTTTGCAAGGAAGGTTCGCACGAAGGTTCCTGCGAAGAAACATGTACTACCTCTGTCTCAAAATATAGCTCTTAAGATTTATCCTAAAATATAACAACTTTTCCACTAAAATTCTCTTCTCAGCCAATCATAACCTTCCACCATTCACTTTTTCCACCTATCTCCACTACTCGTCCAATCACAACTCTCCACCACTCACTTCTACCTACTTTATTAATAACCGTGTCTAACTCTACAACTTATTATATTCTGGACGGATGTAGTACTATGCTGTTACCATACATGGGTGTGGTTTTATTTTGTCGGGAAGCTGTTGACAGTTTCTGCGAAGGTTCCTGTGACAGTTACATATCTTCGATCAGGCACAGTACCAGACAGATCTTCTTCTGATAATACTCCTAAATTAAGCCGAAGACCAAGGAAAATTTAAGCCTACAGATCAGGGCAGGATATGTATGATTAGGTCGATAATAAAGGCGGAGTACTGTACACTAAGATTCTCTGCTTTTGGCAATATACGGCAAATTAATTAATGCATCTAACTCCGACAGCAACGCGTAGTCAAATTAACGCCTGGATCTGGATGCTCATATACTTATATGATAGGTACGTATTTAATGTGTTTCGTGATATTTTTGTTCCTAATTTGTTTTAATTTACACGTAGATAGTCCGGCCCTTTTGCTGGTCCTACATTGCGGCTAGCTAGCTATATACGTACTCTATATATATAGAGAGATGTCGCGCGGCATCACATAATTAAAAAAATGTATGCAAATGTACATGGTGGCTGTCACCTTTTTGACTATATATATCCAATATATATATTGGTGCTGTATATATATATATATATATATATATATATATATATATATATATATATATATATATATATATATATATATATATATATATATATATATATATATATATATATATATATATATATATATATATATATATAGTATAAGAGTATATAAGTAGAGATGCGTGTCGTTTACGATGAAGTTTTGATAGGTAGTACATGCGTACAGTATGGATTAGGACGTACGACGGTACGAGACGTACATTGTCTCATGTTATTGGATTCGTGGACCATGAACAAGTACACACTACACAGAAACACATATACTTATATGTTAATAGTAGCTCAATTAATACAGTATCAACGATTTGCACAAATTAACACGGGCGTATACTGGCAGTCTGCAGGCACACATTAGTTTTAATTTCCTCCCTATTCCACCAAATGTTTGTATCATTTCCTAATGTTCAGGTCTCTTGCCAACTAATATATATATTTATATATATACATGCATCGAATTAACTGAACCATATCTCGATCGATCAATCAGTTGATGCATGGTGAAACATCAGTTCAGAGTCTGTACATTCCTGATTCCGTTAATTTCATATATATCAAGCTCCAGCTCCTTGATTTGATATCTTAATGCATGCATATTTATGCTGATCGGCATGGCCTTTGATTCAATGCACAGTGTTGTCGTCGTCGTCATGCGTGCACTACTTGTATTGTAGGTGCACACAGTCACGCACACGCTTGCTGGCGTGGCGGATCATTCCATCAGGGATTCAGGCGCCGATTTGATAGAAGAGAGCGAGCGCGGCGAGCACGAGGGTGCCCAAGCCGCAGCACGCCAGCACCGCCGCCGCGACCGCCACGCTCGCCTTCCTCGCCGGCGCCACGGAGGCCACCACCCCCAGGCTCACCGCGCCGACGAACGCCGACGTCAGGAAGAACGTGCACACCTTCAGCTGCGCCTTGCCCACCGCGCCGCTGAGCAGCCCGCCGAACACGGTAAGCACGGCCCCGAACGACACGGACGCCACCGCCACGGAGATGGCGTACATCGTCCCCAGCTCGGCCTTCCCGTCGCCGCCGTCGACGTCCTCCTCCTCGCCTACCGCCGCAGTGCAGAACTCGATGAACACCCACGCGGCGGCCCCGGCGACCACTGGGAAGACGACGGCCGGCAAGAGGAGCCCGTGAAGGATTGTCGCGGCGATCAGCAGCAGCGCCGGCACCAGCATCGCGAGCATGACAACGTTGGCGATGGCTAGTACAGTCTTCTGCCACCATATCCCCGACGGCGACTGGCGGCGGCGCCGGTGAACTTCACTGTTGGACAGCAGCCTGCAAAGGAGCAGCGCCAAGATGCCGGCGAGACCGGAACCGAGCATGAAGAAGATCGACACCTTGGCGTATGAATACTGACCACCCAATATCTCTGCCTTGTGATAGATTCCAAGGAGATCACCAATGAAGCCAGAGAATGATGTGGTCACCAAAGATAAGGAGAGCTGAGTTGCACTCTTTAGGGATTTCTTCAGAGTTTTACTCTCTTCAGGACTCACATCTCTCACTCTCACATCGAATTTGCCATTGTAAATGAAGTGAAAGACACCAACAAGGATTGAAGGGAGCAATGAAATGGGCAGGAAGTAATAGGCCTTAGGGAGCAGAGAACATAAGATGGAAATGCATGTCAAAACAAGGGAGAATATGGAGATAGCCAAGAGGACTATGGAAACTTTGAGCTGGTTGATGGCGCTGATGATGTGCTCTGGCTTGATTGTCATCAACTTCAGGGTGTGGAACATGAGGGAAATGGCGGTGACAAAGGCTGTGAATGCAAAGAAGGCGGCGAATTTCAGTCCGAGTGGAAGTTTGAGTGCATCTCCACGAAGAAATAGAATGTTAATCAGGGGGACTGTAGAGATTGTGACGAAGAGCAGTGCAAGTTTCAGGTAGTGATGCATCAGGCGTTTGCCCTCTTTCCTTTCAATGCTACTCTCTGATGATCCATTTATCTGCAACGTCAAACGTACTGATTATTAAGGTTCATAATTTATCATATACTAGCAAAAATGCCCGTACGTTGCAACGGGTAAAAAAAATAATCCAATGACAATAGACATTTTTCAAGCGTACCCATATCAATGATAATGTTTCTATGGATCGTTGTAGCTAACACAATTAGAAAATTAGAGCATCTTTATGATGGCAATCTTTCTACCAATGCTTGCTTTAACTAAAATAATTGGATTATTCATATAACAACATACATATAATCTAAAATATTCTTTCAATCTTATTCTTGCAACCAATAATAGGTTAATCAAATCCTACACTCAGGATCAAGTCTACACAAAATAGTCACCGTGCACTCTTCTCTAAATAACAATTAAAAATATGTTTATTTTTAATACTATTTTCATATATATATGTTATTAAAAAAAGTCTGATAATGATAATTGCATACAAAAAGTGCAGGGCCTCCAATGCAGGGGATTAGATGAGGAAACAAATGATGTGTAGGAGATGGAAAAAAAATCGATGGATCTTATCCGACCCAAGCGTCCATCAATTTTATCTCGCTTTGAGTCGGACGGTTTCTCGGAGCGGTTCTTTTTATAAACGGCGGTTTTTTTCTCGCATTGAGTTGGATGGTTTCCTCTTTTTTTTTTGAAATGATGGTTTTTTTCTCGCATTAAGTCGGACGGTTTTCTCGAACCTTATTTTGAAACAACGGTTTTTTTCACGTGTTGAGTCCGTTTGTTTTTTTGATCTGTTATTTTATAAATAGTGTTTCATCTGTAAGTTTTTTCAGAGCGGCTTTTTTTTATAAACGGTTTTTTTTCTTGTGTGGTTTTTTGAAACCATTTTTTTAGAAATGGTGTATTTCTTTCTAATAGTTTTAAATAGCATTTTTTTGTTTTTTTCAGACGAAGGAAACCGTATTTTTCGCGCGCATTTTGTTGGAAACTATTTTTTTCTTGCGCATTTTTTTTCCTTTTTAACGGATGATGGAAACTTCTCTTTCTAAAAAGTTAGATTAGATTGATAGATTAGATTAGAGTTAAAGAGATATATACGGACAACAAGGGGCGACTTTAAGTTTGGCCGGGACGTTTTTTCGTCCTTTTCTTTTTACGGATTTTGAGTCGGATGTTTTTTTTTCTTTTTTTTATTACGGACGAGAAATCCTCTTTTTCACGAGTCGGACTTTTTTTTCTCTACGGGAGTTGGTCTTTTTTTTCCTTTTTTTACGACAGAAGGTTTTTTAGAGATAGATATTTATTTTTTAATTAGGTATTTATTCGCGTGTGTTTCCCTTTGGATAGAATTTTTTTTTCGCACTATTTTTTCCTTTTGTAGGAAGATGGAAACTTTTTTTATTTTGGAATCGGACAGAAACTATTTTTGCACGCACTTTTTTATTCGCGCGTATTTTTCTTTTCTCTGTACGGACGACAGAAATTTCTTTACCGGTTTTTTTGGATCGGACAAACTGGTTTTTTTTCGCCCGGTTTTTGTTTGCCCGGTTTTTTTGACGGACGATGGAAGCACCTCTTATTTTTTAAAAGTAGTAGTAGAAGTAGATAAACCTTGGGGATACACATGGATATCCAGAAAGGGTATGCTTGTGAGTATTTAGGCTTAAATGCTATGAACTGAATCTTTGAGGCCATAAATTAGCTTTGGGATAAAAATAACAGAAGCTTATTATATGGAAGCAAATCAAAAGGATTATTTGATGCAGCTAGCTTTGAAGTAAAAGTTAAAAACGTGTAAAATTATGGAAAGAGATCGAATGACTTCGTGGATTTGCATGCAGTAGATAGTAGTCACTAGTCAGCTTCTACAAAACAATCAAGATCAATTATATTGAGGATTTTTTGAGTTAATTACCTCTCAGGTGGCAGGTTTGATGGGTGATTTCGTCCTGCTTCTATATCTTCCCCTTGATGCCCATGATTCGGCAAAGCTTGCACGTCCTGCATCTCTTTGTCTTGTGATAAGTCCCCCGTCTCTAGCAGTGGCTGCAGCATGAGTAAAAGATAATCGTCGTCAGATCTGGATGAAGATATATGGAGATTCACTAATCTGATCTTTTGTACAACATCTTCAGAATCAGGTTCGTGGAGCCGTGGATAGCCTTTGAGAGCTTTCTGGTTTATGAATCTTAGCTCTACTTGTATGAATTGTTCATTTTAGGGCTAAATAAGCAAAAACTTTTGGCGAGTTCCAACGATGAGAAGTTGATGTATGCATACATATGGAGGGATATATTGTTCTCTTACTTCAGGGTGAGGTTCTCCTCCGGGAGGCAGCCCCCTTTGTTCTTCTTCGTCTCCGGCGGCCGCCATCGCAGCTTGAGCAGGAGCACCCTTGACGACGTGCGGCGTTGACTTCCGCTCCTTCTCCATGGTGGCCACCATGGCGTTCTTCTTCTCTTGTGCTAGTCCATCATCCTGTTTCATGCAGCAAAAAGGAATTTATTAAGAAAGCTGATGAATCTGAGATAAAGCTCAAAAAAAAAAAAAACAACTCTTGATGAGTACAGTACCTCCAGGTCGATCGGTGTTTCTTCCCGGCCGGCAGCTAAGTTCTTCTGAACTGAACTGTATTGCTACTTGGAGGAATTGCATATTAAGGTGGCCATCAAAGTCGTTAAGGATTGAATTGGAGAGGAGGAGGAGGGGGAGAGGTCCACGAGAAGACGAGAGGAAAGGAGGTGGAAGCTAGGGAAGAAGAGCACGGGACTGATATACACTGAGCTAGGTAGCGTATGTGTCACGCGGGTCAGCTGGTGTCCGTCCTCACCGAACTTTCTTCGCTTTTCTTAGCCTACAAGTATATACTGTAGGTGTTAATTACCTTCAGTTTATTACAGTGATGTAAATAATGATGTACAAGGCGGGTCGCGGCTGTGAAAATATACAGCTATAGGACAGGGATTTTTACACCTACATACAATCGCATCATCAGTTATACATGTAACTTAAATAAATATAACTTTTTATTTAAAAAATATAGTAACATTGGTTACAATCCCACAAGTCTCTACACATGCAAAGCTATGCTTAGTTTTAAAATGCGTTTAGAAACGGCTTATTAGCCACACCGCAAGTAAAACAAGAAAATTATTGGCACATGATTAATTAAGTATTAATTATTAAAAGCTTGAAAAATTGGATTTATTTGATTTATCTAAAAAACTTCTATGCAGTTTCTAGACCAAACACACTATTTAGCGGTTTTAAAATAGGTAAGCCAAAACGCAGTTTAGAACGGGTCCTAAATTCAATCTGTAACTACAAAGAAAAAGATCAGACAATGAATAGAACCTCTAGAGCGCAAATAGAATCGAAGTCGCTCAAAATCTGTCGACTAAAAACATACGGCAAAACTTTTGGTTTTTCAGCCGTCAAATATGTTTTATGATTTGAACTCTGTGTGCAGAGGGTGGGTTGGGAGGGGGGGGGGGGGCGCGGGTGAGAATGTTTTACACGCACGTAGGGGGTAGGACTCAAACTTACGTGCAACTCTACAGTCTACCCAGTATGGTAGCCACAACTTCTGCTTACTTACAACCAACCAAGTTACCCCTTCATCTTTATCTTTACCTACATAGAAAACAAAATTTGTTTCCAACAAACCTTTGGTTCCCATCGTCCCATTCCGATTCATATCTGTTTTTTTTTTTTCGTTTTTCAGTCACGAACGATATTCACATTTTCCTTTTTTTCCCATATCTCCAATATGTTTCTGTACATATGGGCCTAAAAATGTAAAAGGGCACAACGCCTATCACAAGTTGTTTCTCTATTTTGGACTGTCTCGGCGAAAAATATAGCTCATTTTCTCAGCGTACATTACATACCATTTATTTATCCTATACATAATATATATAAGATAATTAAGCTTAAAAGTAATTAATAGTTTACTAAGAGATGATATGAGAGATGAAAAAAAACAAGGGTTAATTAGATTCATGCCATTATAAATTTATCAATTTTTAAAAAAATACCATTATTATTCACCTATTTGAAGCCACGCCATAGAAGAAAGGGGCAAATTTGTCCAAAAAGAATTATAGTTGCTTTGAAGGGGTAAGTACGTAGCAGCATGTCTCAAATATCAATAAGGTTCTAATGGCATGGTTTCAAATAGATAAATAGTGGCATAGAACCAATAAATTCTAAGAAAAAATAACTGAAATAAGCGAAAAATGCGGCGTCTTAACTCTAGCAATCCTGATCATTAATAGCTGAGCCAGAAACTCAACAGCGTAGTACTACAGATTAAAAATTCCTGTGAACTTATTATTACGGTCATAAGTACTTATATTGTAATTAAGTTGCAACATAAGATACCGAACCTGACGTGCAGATTCAGGGTGACACATGTACAGGACATCGCCCGTTTATTTAAGGGCGCGAAACATGAGGCATATGGCACACAGGAGGCCGATGAACATGACGAGCGCGAAATACAGGCCGTTGGATTCGGCATCAACGTTGTGGCCTCCCTCGATGAAGAAATGGTTGGTCAAGATCATCACCCAGACAACGATCAACCACAGCCGTAGCCACTTCTTCCGGGCATGTTGATTCGGCTTCTTAGCATCACCCCCTTGCACCTGTCATATATTACATAAATATGCACACGGAAAATAATTAAAGCGAGAACAATTAATCATCAATTCATCGTGCATGCATATATGCATCTCTTTCTATGTACAATCTCTATAATGGATGCATGGATAGTTCGTGTAATTACAGTGATAGCCTGATAAGTGATACTACCGCTAGTATACAGGAGTACTTGTGAAAAAGAGTACTTATATGCAGTGACAGATCCACGAAAAAATAGCTGAGGGGTCTGAACAAACTAGATAAAACTACAATCTTCCATCCCATCTACTTATGATAAAAAAAATTTAGTGGGGGTTTTGTGCAGCTCTCATAGTCTTCACGTACGCTAGTAGTGAGGGCTCGAGACCCCGCCGCCCCCCACTACTAGCGTGTGATGACAAGACTAGAAGAATAGGTGATTGTGAAAACATATGCAATGGATAGAACCACAAGGTGCCATGGAGAGTAGGACCCACTATGATTAAACAAGGAAGATGTGAGATTGATACTACCTCCGTCCCAAAATAAGTGCAGTTTTGCACTATTCACGTTCAACGTTTGACCGTCCGTCTTATTTGAAAAATTTATGAAAAAATTAAAAACATTTAGTCACACATAAAGTACTATTCATGTTTTATCATCTAATAGCAATAAAAATACTAATCATAAAAAAATTTCAAATAAGACGGACGGTCAAACGTTGAACGTGAATAGTGCAAAACCGCACTTATTTTGGGACGGATGGAGTATATTCGTTTACCAGTAGGGGTATCTGACATGTGGTCCAAGAATATGTACTCTCTCTCTCCTTTGAATCTGGATGCTATGACTACTGGCTAGTATTAAGTTAGAAGTGGTTGAAA
Source organism: Oryza meridionalis (assembly GCA_000338895.3). Classification (NCBI taxonomy): domain Eukaryota; kingdom Viridiplantae; phylum Streptophyta; class Magnoliopsida; order Poales; family Poaceae; genus Oryza; species Oryza meridionalis. The sequence continues at coordinate 28,472,939 of CM002529.2, forward strand.
AGAATCTTAGGGCAAGGTCAATAGTAAGGTACCAGCGGTAATATTTGTTCATGTCATGTATAGCTATTTAGAGAGAAAGCTTATACAATGAATTATCTGTTACATTAGCTATACGAAATAGAAAATCAATTAATTCATGCATGGGCGGCGTCCAAGCTGTGGTGATCAAAACTAATCTTCATCCTTATAGCTATCTATGTTGCATGCAACTATACAAGCTGTGGTGATTTTATTTGCGGAACACACCAATGATGATGGACAAGTGCACACAAACATATCATGGAAACAACTCTAGGGCCACCAAAACGTATAAACTATCGCTTCAAACAGGCAGAAGGCTTCGTTTCCGGTGCTATCGCTCAGCGACAGAACATGCACACGCCCTCTTCTCTTTCCCCTTTTTCTCACTCTTCCATGCAGGATTTAGCTGATGTGAATCAATATATAGACTGTTAACTCAGTCTTATTATATATGCTCTTATAGAGTCGGTTCTATCGTCTTCTCTCTTCTATAGAACCCTCTTTAATGCAACGTTGCATATGCTCTCGTGTATATATGGAGTACACTTCACCGATTAAATAGTCTGACAGAGACGTATATACGACTACTGATGCGTTCATGCGATGTAATATGTCAATTCCAAAATGGTTAAAATTCAACATACGTGCACGAGTAAGTAACAAAGAGGTGAGATCAGATCGAATTGTAGCGACTAAAATGTACTAAAATAACGCAACAACTAGCTACAGTAACTATTAGTGCTTTTTTTAATGGAAAGCAGCAGCTACTACTAGCTAGTAGAGCCTTTCAGATGGGCTATATAATGAGCATGTCTATGATGACTAATATGGTTATCCTAAATGAGTACCTATATATAGCAAATCTATGTCAATGAAACTAAATATGGATGTCAAGGTCCAGTAACAGATAATCTCTGATAGTCTGATCTCAGAGCGAGAGCTAGTCATGCGTCATAATTAAACTCATAATACTTCCAAGCTACACTGGATTTTACTAGTAATTAGCAATTAATTGATGTTTCCAACTTTCATTCCACTAAATATAGTTACTACACAGTTCTATCTTTTCTCATGAATGGAGTCATATGCAAGGTGCCGATGGTATGAAGTGTCCAAATTAATCAAGCCGCTGAACAAAATTAAACTAGCTTTGCACTTCGTGTTTACTTAGCATTTTGTCACACAAATCTATACTTCTATACTACTTAAAATGTTAGTAGTGGTGGTGTCCATTCTGCCACATCACCTCTACCACTGGTCCATTAACATTTGGGCACTACACTTTATACTATTACACACCCTCTAATGAGTCCTCCCCGTTTCACTGTCGCTTTTCCTAAAATTTGAATCGTACTTGTTTAATAGGAAAAATCATAAAAGTACTAATTGGATTAAACATGTGCATGTATGCCGAGCTGAATAGATATGCAAAAGCTAGATCTGCAGGGTGCACCCGGCTCAGGTCGTATTTTAATTTTGTGAAATTGTTGAGCAAAAATTGTAAACTCTTAATTTATGCATGCTAATGCTGATGATGCCAGGATATACATACTAGTATCAAGTATTGTTATAAAACAATACAACCACATAATAACTTGCGGAGTGCAAAAAAAAAAAATATTTAGCACAAATATATAGTTTCAACAAAATACCCGCTCGATCGATATTTTCTAGAAGAAGAAAATAATCTCTTCACAGGAAAGACAAACAAATTAAATCAAGTATTGCACGATTGCTAGCTGATATTTGTTGCATAATTGGCGGCAATAATTGTGCTTTGTAAATCAGTAAACAGGAGAACTATATAGGCTTAATTAATTTATTAGGCATCTTCAATTATTCATTGCTCCTCGATCGGTGTTTATATGAGTCGAGGAAGCAGGATTGTTGTGGATCTCATATCAGAAAGACTCGAATTGAATGATGAAGAACTAGATAGGAAAAAAAAGGAGACGAAAGAAACGAAAAGCCGAGGACTGCATAAGTTAGTAAGTAGAGCTAGCATGAACATGAGGACATGAGGTTTGTAGTAGGCTTACGAGCAGATCTGCAGGAACCAGGGCCTCCTTTTGGTCTCCAGCCATCGCCTCAGCTTGAGCAGCAGCATCCACCATGACGCCGATCGCCTTCTCCAAATCCGCCGCGTCCTTGGCCGTCTCGGTCATCTGATATCATCAGAAAAAAGAATTGGATGTTAACCTAGTTAAAAAAAAAAAAGAAAGCATACGAGGGAGCAATCGATCGAGCGAGCTAGCTTTCACTTCATGATGAGCTAGCCTCTCATATACAGTACCTTCGATCGATTTGGACGTAGGGTATTTCCTTAGATCTTCTCCGTACTCTCTAGATGATCAGTTGATGGATGACAACTGAGACGAGAAGAAAACGATTTAATAAACTCATAAAAATCGGAGATCAAAGAGAAAATCAGAAAACTAGCAATCAGAAGCTAGTTCTCGAACTAATTTATTTGGGGATCTCGGAGAAAGGGAAAACCAAATTAAGAAAATATCTTACGTGTGCATATCGATTAGCTCACCTGAATGAACTGAACGGATCCAATTAAGTATCGAACCAGCTAACTATAGCTTACTGACTGGATATTGGATCGAATTTCTGCGGATCTAGCTTAAGAGAAGAGCTTATAGCTAGATATAGCTATAAGCTAAGGAGGAGAGAAGAACACCAAATCAATCCTCATCCGAACCATGCCTTGTACTTGCAGAGAAAGGGAGGAGACGGCCTTGCGCTTTTGCTTTTAGGGAGAGAGGGGAAAAGAAAAGGAGTGGAGAGGAGAGGAATCAATTGAAAGAACTTGTCCTTTTTGTTGTTTCTCCCTCTTGAGAGTTAGACTTTGACCTCTGGAGTTTGGACTGGTGGCAGCACTTATCATATCGGATCGAGATCACCTGCAGTTGCAACGGTGACTGCAACTTTAGCAGTCCTTGTGTGACCGTTAGATCAAAGAAAAACAGCTCAGATTCGACCAGAACATTGTAGCACGCACACTTACTCCTGCAGCGCACTGTAGCATGTACTGTAGCATTGGCAGCTTGGTTGTGACGTGGCATAACTATCTGTCGTTCATCAGTTTGATCCGACGGTTGCAAATGGATGTGACTGCCTAACTTGCGGTTACTATAATAACTGCACCGGATCTTGATTCATATCATATCATACCACCAACCATCGCGTATTAATTCTTTGGATTTGTAGATACCATTGTGTGCGCAACGTACATAATGACCAAGGCACGAACCGATCGATGCGCCATATATGGCACGTACCGTGTATGTGTACTTATTCAGTACAAAGCTTCGTGGACATGTCATCGGTGTTTACCTTTGCTGACACGTTCTACTATCTGGCGTGTCTGTTGGGCTTTAACGTTATACAGGTTTCCAAAGGCCTTCTTTGGACGGACCGTGACGGCCCATCAAATTAGAGGTCAATAAAAAGGCCTGTTTCCTTTCAGGCCGCACTAGGCTGAAGCCTCACTAGGCGGGTACTCTCTCGGTCAAAAAAAAAAAGAAAAAAAGGATATAATACATCCCAATCTAGATTAAAAAAGAAATTGGACGAGGGAGTACTTGACTAATTTTGTGTGTATGTATGTGAATGCTCACCAAACAGGAATCAAGATCCAGAGGCGGCTCTCTCATCTCATCTTTTGTTTCCCTTCTGACCCAAAATTCTATCAAATACGCCGTTGTTGCCATCGTGCGTCTTCTTCATGTTTGAGGGGCTCATATAGCTAGGGAGAAAGCTCAAAGCTACTAGCAATCGAGCTGTGTATAGTAGCTGTACGTGTGCATACATATACAGGCGTGAAGCACAGACGACGCACATCAAAAAGTAAGCCAACCTCTTTAATTTTGTTTCCAAACAAGTACTGCAAATATACTTACATGGGTGTGTCGTCGGACGGGGAGATCGATCGAGCCACACGCTCGGCGCGGCTCCGATGATCCGCCGCCGCAGCGGAAGCCATGCCTGCGCCGCCGCCGGCGGCTTGGCTCAGGCGAGAGCACGGCGGCATGAGGGGTAGTTTGACCTCGGGAGAAGCTAGCTCGAGAGAGAGGGGAATGGCTAACTGAAGAGCCAGGGAGATGGTTTTAAATTAACTAGGGCATAGTATAAGCGAGGCCCGTGAGCTATCCAGTTCGATCGGTTTGAAGCCTCGCACCAATCAAATTGTCGGATCTTGGCGAGTGGTGTTTGGTGCCATGTTAGGTCGCCATCAATCAAATTACTAGTTCTTAAATGTGGTGCGCGTACAGTCGAGATAGATGGATACCAAATTATATGAAAACAACACTCTCCTTTCACTGGCCAATAGGGAATACTCCCTCTGTCTCATTATAAGTGCAGCCGTAAGTTTCCGTGTCCAACATTTGACCGCCCATCTTATTTAAAAGTTTTATAAATTTTTTTTAAAAGTTAAGTCACGCGTTAAGTAATATTCATATTTTATCATTTAATAACAATAAAAATACTAATCATAAAAATATTTCAAATAAGACGGACGATGGTCAAAGTTGAGCACTGGAACCCACAACTACGTTTATTATGAGACGGAGGGAGTAGTTATGTATGTATTGATAATCCAAAGCATATTCCGAATGGGGCCGGGACTGTGATAGTGTGATGTGAGGCAGTGAGTGAGTGTGATACACTGCAGTATCGATCGTTGCCATTGCGGACCACTTGGGCAGCACAGCACAGGGCCGAGTAGAATGTTTCACGCGATGCCACGGCCCAGTCAACCCATTAGGGATCAGATCCAGCGAACCTACTCTCAAACTAACCTGGAGGGGAAAGAGTCCATTTCACGTCCCTCATATGAGCGATTTTGAGCCGTTGGGTTGAAGTATCGGACAATTGTTGAACGAGAGGGAAAATTTTGTGTACATTTTGTTGGGCACGTAGACGTAGTAAGAGAAAGTTTAATGCTATGGTTAACTATTGGATATTAACTCATATTAAAACTAACACGTAGTAAGAGCAACTTCATAGTAATATAAGTTAACTATATATTGGCTCATATTAGGGAGAATGCCCACGCTCGGTCGACCGGCGCTAGCCGCCGGATCGGTCGCTCCCCAGCGCACGTGTCTCCCCATTAGGCCCCACCACGTGTCCCTATCCACCTGCCACTTATCCACACATAACTCCATTGCAACAAAAAAAAATCCACATATTTTGGAAACTCTCTATGAATGAAATTTGGTTTATTTTTTTTTCACCAAAAATGTTTCACCTAGTGTACTCTAAAATGTTTCACTATGTATAGATCTAATGTTGCAGTGAACGAAACATTCCATTGCAACAAAAAAACCCACATATTTTGGAAACTCCCTATTAAGGGAATTTGGTTTATTTGTTGTTCCACCGAAAAATGTTTCACCTAGTGTACTCACAATGTTTCACTATATATAGATATAATGTTGCAGTGAACTGAAACATTCTTTCGCTATTTGCTGAAACATTGTTTTTATATAAGGTGAAACAACAGTCGATTTAAACGAGTGAAATATTTTCGATCTACTTAGTGAAACAATTCCATGGAACATGTGCAACATTTAAAAATAATTCAATATAAGCTAAAAAAAAATTTCATCGGAATATATCCATATGTGGTCTTGTTTTGAAGATTTAATTGCAACGAATTTAATGGTGCAATCGGATCATGATTTGGATAAGTAATTTAAGAGAAAAATTAGTTTAAAATAGTTTTGCACGTAAATCGGACGCTGACGTCATACTAACATCAGCACCCGATTTTAACTTGCTCCCATCAGGCGCCCGACGGAGAGTCACGTCCTCATATTAGTGTAGTTCTACATTCCTTGTTTCTGGGGCTTTTGGAATCATCAACGTGTGACTGTGATGTCGATTGTCGCCGAATGCCTAAATTACTTCCCCGTCATGTGGCCAAATGTACTGAAGATGCAACGTTGTGGGCGGAGTGTCTTCGATTAGATGATAGGCGGATTATATCCTCTTGGAAGGAGTTGCTTTCCTCCTCTCTACGCTAATGTAATCTCTATAATGAACGTTTTATATGTACTCTCTGCTCTCTTTTAATGCAAATTCATTTGGGGAAACTCTCCCCCGCCTGAACCCCGGGTGGATCTTTCTAAAAAAATAATGGCTATAGCTCATATCAAAGTTAATTTGGTTAACTATTAAGTTTGGCTTTATTTTTTTTCTCACTATATAAATATTTTGGAGTATGTGTATATAGTTAGCTCTTGCACTTTTCTTTTCATCTTCCTTTCACATAAAGTTTATAGATAACTTATAATTAACTTATTATTATCCATGCTCTAAAAAGAGTACACGACCACTCATTTTACATTGGTATAGGCGTACTCGACACGCTAAAATTAAAGGGGCAAGACGGGAGCCAAACTGACAGACATGCTGCTAAAGTGCTACTCCCTATGTAGGCTGTGTTTAGGTACTTCCAAAGTTGGAAATTTAGGTTAAAATTGGTACGATGTGACTGAAAAGTTGTGTGTGTATGACAGGTTGATGTGATGAAAAAAGTTAGAAGTTTAGAATCTAAACACAGCCGTACTATTTTAAGTACAACCATGAGTTTTCATGTTTAATTTTGATCATCTGTCTTATTTAATTTTTTTATAATTATTATTTTTGTTTTTATGAGATGATAAAATATGAATAATATTTTACTCGTGGCTGCACTTAAAATGGGACGAAGGGAGTATTTATTTATGAACATGCATAACGACACACGCATTCCGTGGACGCACGAGTACAGCACACACATACGTAGTATATACATGCAGCGATCGAGCTGAAACCGACCATTCTACCACCAAGGAGGAGGAAGGAAGTAGGCGAGGACGGCGGCGGCGAACCTGGCGACTCGCCGTGGGAACCGACCGGCCGGCGCCGCAGTCACGAGAGCGAGCAGGGACAGGGAGACGCCGAGGAGCCACAGGAGGAGGCCGACGACGGCGCCGTGATGGTCGTGGCTGATACTACCCACGGACGCAAGCGCGCCACACAGCATGAGCGCGCGCCCGGCGTCGAGGAGGATCAGCCGAGCAGCATCTTGGACGCCGTCGTCGTCGTCGATGGCAATTACCGCCGCCTCGCCGCGCTGCTCGTGCTCTGCACGCTGCCGGTGGTTGGCCATCGATCTCACCTCGTCGATCGTTACTGCAGATCAATGGTTGTCTAGTTGCACCGTGGCTGCGCCGAGTGCGTTGGTGGCGATCGATGGTCGATAGAAGGGGATGCATATTGGCTTATATATATACTCCGTACTGCACAAAGGAGGAAGGGCCAAAGCCCTGGGGATACCGTCCTTTGTCAATCCTACTCAGCCACTCAAACTCAGGTAAGGTAAGTCCCCATCAATCACCTGACTCAGCCACATGCACACAGCACACTACATATACGAAATCTAAAGCTTAGCACATCCTTTCTCGGCAAATACCAGTGGTGGTTGGAGTAGTACATATCATTTGGATACGGTGATACAATAACAATATTATACAAATGTCCACCAAAAATCTCTGTTAGAAAATTGTAAAATCTACCGGAAAGGGAAAGGCCAAATCAACGGTGTGCACGTGGGATATATATATGGTTCCCCGAAAAAAAAGGATATATATATTGTTCCACACGCACAGGCAGCATGCAAGAAGCAATTGGAATTTAAGTGCCAAATTAATAACCACACCCTTCTCTTTAATCGTACGTGTCCCAGTTTCGCCCACATTTTGCCTAGCTTGGTAGCTCATTAAGGCCACTCCCAAAGCTAATCTACTTTTTTTTTTCCTTTCCCCTTTTACGTTTTCACCATGACAGTACATACCCAGCACACACCTCAAAAAATAATGTCAAGTTTTGCTGCAAGACATCGTGACTCCGTGGTTTTAGCTATAGAACAACACACGGAGTTACTTTTGAGGAAGACACTCTTAAAAGTTGGATATTTACTAGTAGACACATCACCCATTAAAATAATAATTTTTGATTGAAGAGTAGAGAGAAATTGTGTGAACTGTCAGAAATACCCGTGTACCCACGTGTCAGCTTTCCCGTCTCTCTTCCACTACTTAGTCAGCGCCGCATCGCATCGCCTCCACGAGCCATGACTGACGCCACGTGGGAGCACGGCATTGGGTGGCCGTCAAGAACGCCCCTTTCTCCACCCCCAAGGTACTAACCCTCGATGGCTATAGGACTACGTGACTTCGTGGTTTTAACTGTAGAACACAGTAGCAAAAAGGCATGAAAAGAGCTACTACATACATGGCATGTTTAGCAATATATGTCGCAACTTCTAAATTTAACACCAAGAGTTGAGTCTAAATTGGAGTTATGAAGTAGTTTAAACCCAGCTTCACCTCCGTGGGAGTACTTCAGCCAGCTGAACTCTCTTTTTAGGTGAAGCTAAAACTGTTTGGTTGGGTTCGAACTCCAGGAGAGGTGGAGTTGTGCCGAATAGACCCTAACCCCATCTAGCAGCTAGATGATTGTATCTTGTTCCAACACATGCTCATAAATGGATGTTCATTATTTTTTTTTTGTGATTTATGAAGGCCTTCACGCCCAAATCAGCAGAGGGCTGTGCACCACCATGTCTTTTGCGTGCATATCATCTAAAATACTCCATCTATTTTATATTATAAGATGTTTTGATCTATCAATTTCTCATTTAGATTCACTAATTAGCATTTATATGAATTTAGACGCATATGGATTTATTTATGTATCTATTAAAATTTAAAATGTCTTACAATATAAAACAGTGAAAGTATAAATGAGAACCGCCTAAGAAAGATCGTGTTAGATGTGTATCAGCTTTAGAATACATTTATTAATATATAGAGTCCACAATAAAAAGAAGAGGACAGTAGCAATTGATGGGCAGCCTGCAGGCAGGAGTAATTTGGTCGTTCTTGACTTATTCAAGGGATTGGGACATGCATACGACCAGACCGAAGCCATATCTCCTGCATATATAGCTGAATCAGAGCATCTACTTTCCAACATCTTGCGTGCATTAAGAAGTAACGAAGCACGTGAAAGCTAGCTAACCCTGCTCGTAAATTTTATCGCAATTGATATTTTGGATCACTGTTCGTCCACACCTAATGCTATAGTTTTATCTGAACCAAGGCCTAACTAAGCTTTTCTTGTTCAACCAAAGTAAAACTATTTATCCCTGCAGATTAGTGCTAGTCTTCATCCAGCTTTCGCCTTTTTTGCCACTGCCAGCCGCCCGCGCCGGCCGATCTCTTCTTTCACTGCCGTGCGCGCGTGCCTCTCATGTTTAAGTAGCGTTTAATTTTCTTCTCTTTTGGTTCACTAGCTATTTCCTCAAGGTATCAAGCTATTAATCAAACACCTTATGTACAGCGAAATATTTTACAGTGGGCTTAATATTTTTCATGCTAAATGAGAAGCGGGCCACGACAATCCAAGTGAACTTGGGTGAGAAATCTGAGGATGAGTAGAATTAGCTGAGGAATTAAGTTCACTTACCATCCCCATTTATTGATTTAGTCCGTTGGACTAGTCAACGAGACATGTTAGTGAAAACAACTCTCAAAACCATTAAAAATGTCAAACTACACCACTTTAAATAGTTAGAGGGTCAAAGTTTGGAAATATGAATAAGTTTGGACCTATATTTCAGGGGGAGTCAAAGTGGACTTATTTCTCATAACAATGATCTTGGGCTCGTGGGCCAGCCCACTCGCATCCTTAGAAACAGAAGCGGTAGAAATGGACTTGCAAGTGTGGACAAACACAGACATAGTATCTTTTTTATTTTTGAACGATACGTACAAGACGGTGCGAAGTTTTATTGATAAAACAGAAGAAAATTACAAGATTACAACCTTAGAAGGTCGTAACCAGGAAAACGAAAAAATTATACCGTATATACAATAAAACAAAACGAAAAAACTTTGCGCAGGCTAGCAAATGGCCCAACTAGCCTTGTGACCTCATGGCAAGGGTACGACATCGGCGGATATAGATTTTTCACGATGTTCAAGGACAGGAAAAGCGCAGCTCAGAACAGCGGAGTTCGGGTGGAGGCGTTTGATGCATCAGGTGAGAAGAAGTCTTACTACGGGATCATACAAGACATTTGGGAGTTGGACTATGGCCTTAACATACAGATCCCGGTGCTACGATGCCAATGGGTCAGAGACACAACAGGCGTATTCATCGATGACTACGGCCTGACGGTTGTGGATCGTAGCAAGCTAGGACACAAGGATGATCCGTGGGTTCTTGCTGAGCATGTTGCTCAGGTTTTCTATGTCAGTGACCCTTCCGACGATAAGATGGCCATTGCTGTACCGGGAAAGCAAAACATCGTTGGCATTGATAGCATTGAAGACACGTTAGATTACAACCAATACGACGACTTCCCTTTGTTCACAGATTTTCCTAACCGGATCAAGGAAGTTGAGACAAGCCTTGACGAAGATCTGTTTTCGTCCGTGCGGAAGGATGGTGTTTCCAAAATTGTCAAATATTAGTGAGATGTCGATCCTGTGTACTACCTATTTTGTAAACGATTACTGGATGAAACTTATTTTGCGAATGAGATGGGGTATCCATGTTTATCCGTACTATATGTCGTTTTGAATTTATTTAATGGTCCAGTATTTTATTTATATTAATCATATCGATGAATAATTAGATGCGAATAATAAAATTCATGTCTGTTTTAATTCTTTGTTAATCTATATTTGTATTTTGAATAATTCGTGGTTTAATTAACCCAAACTATTATTGATTTATTGTTTACCGTGATATTAATAATTATATGTATTAATTAACTATAATTTTGATGGGAATATGACAAATAAGTAACTATATTTCATTGTGCTATAGCAAATATATACATTCCCATGGAATTATGATTTTTTTATAAAAAAATTGGACTTATTAACTAATAGGTATTTAATTTTGCTATATGATATATAATGAAATATAATTAATATAATAAACCCTAAACCCTGAATTATAATAACCGATACAATTCCATGGATTTATTTTTAAAAAAAGTGTGCATTTTTTCTTCCCGTGCGGGCCACTTAAGCCGCCCGCACGGGACAATCGATTATCTCGTGCGGGCGCCTAGGTCACCCGCACGCGATGTGCCGCTATAAGGGGTGGGCGGCTCGGCGAAATTTTCTAAGTCCCGGCGAAAATTTCACCGACGCTGCCAGGCTGCCAAAATTTCTCCCGCCGCTGACGCCGCCAAAACCGATCCTCCCACCTCCGCCGCCTCCTCTCCTCCTCTTCTGTCACACCCTAAAAATCTCAATTATATAAATTATTGTGTAAATGGAATTTTAGAAATGATTTTTAAAAGCCTAGAAGAAAAGATTTAATTGTAAATAATAAATTCCAATATAAAATTGGGCCAGATAAAATTTTATTAAATACTTTGCTTAATTCTATAATTCCTAGATTTTTCTGGGATTTATTTGAGCTAAGGAAGTATTTTTCATAAATGAAAGAGCATTTCATGAATTATTTAAAGTGAAAAAGGTTTTAAAATTCTTCTTTTGGGCTTTGGGCCGAAAGTCGGCCCAAAACCTCTCTTCTCTCTCTCCTCGGCCCAGGCCAGCCCAAGCCGGCCCAACAAGCCGAGCCGCGCGCGCGCGAGCCGCTCTCCTCTCTCTCTCCCGCTCGCTGACAGGTGGGGCCCACCTGTCAGGCCCGTCGTCTTCCTCGGGCCGGAACCCTAGCCGAGCGCCGCCGCCGCCGCCCTTTCCAATTCGGCCGCCCCTTTCCCGATTCGGTGAAATTGATTGGGGGGAAACCTTCGCCGTGATCTCCTCTACCTTTTTCTCTTTGGAAGCATCGGCCGAATCGCTTTGGAAAGTCGGGGATTCGAGCTCGATTCGGAGCCGGCCGAACCCTAACCTTCCATCGCCGTCGCCGGGCCGCCGTGGGCTTCGCCGCCGCCTCCCGACCCCTTTAAAAGGTTCCCCGCGCTCTCCTCTACCCTCCGCCGCCCTCGCCTTCGCCTCTCGTCGCCCGAGCCGCCCTAGCGCCGTGCACCCGTGCGCCGCCGTCGCCGCCGTCGCTCCAGTCGTGCGCCGCCGTCGCTCCGATCGTCGCCGTCACTCGGGGAGCTCACCATCGTGGTCGCCGTCGCGTCGCCATCCTCGTCCGACCCTTCGCCGCCGCTGTTCTTCGCCGGAACACCGTCGCCGTCGACAACCCGAAGACCGTCGCCGCTTCAACCTCGTCGCCGTCGTCATCCGTTGCTCCTCCGCCGCTTCTTTGGTCGCCGGTGAGTTCGCCGTGCCCTCCGCTATCCGTTGCTGCCTTCCGTTCGCGTCGCCGCGCCGTAGTTCGCCGGCGGGCATGCGTGTCCGAGCCACCGTCGCCGCTGTCAGGGGGGGGATGACGTCAGTGCTGACGTCATCATCGCCGTCTCCCGTGAGCCGCCGTGGTCGGCTTGGATCTCGGCCGTCCGTTTCGGATGGATGGATCTCGGCCGTCCAATCCCGTAGACCGTCGCCGTGGACCCGGTCCACCGTAGACCCGAGCCCGCTGACGCAATAAAGCCCCTTTTTCTTTTCAAAAATAATTCCTTATTGCGTCATAATTCAATTAAAATTTATATAAATGATTTAATCCGATTAAATCTTTAAAAATTCATAACTAATTCATCTTAGCTCGGATTTAGTTGGTTCAAGTCTCTAAATTTTTCTAAAATTGAGATCTACATGTTAAAAATATCCACATGTACTGTTCATGCTTGCTTATGTGCTGTTTTGGTGTTTTTGCTCTTTTCTGTTTAGAATCCGACGTTTCCAGAGAGTTCGCTTTTGCAGGAGAAGACTTAGAAGAGTTCCAAGGCCAGCAAGGCAAGTCACACAGATCCTAATCAATCCTTTGAGCATGTTGATCCCGTTTAAAGCTACTGTTTCTATTCAACTATTGCATTTATTTTCGAATGTCATTGGGTGGAATTAACCTATTGTTTGTTATGGCCCTTTTGTTCTTGATTATCCTATTCCTTGATACCTTGGGTTATTATAACTTGACTAGTTGAGCTTTATACTGGTTCGACTAGATGTTAGGTGTAATTGCTTAGCCATGCTTAGAAACTTTAGCACACTAATGGAATAACTTATGGTTCATTATTATTTAATGATGGCTTAATGATAGTTCACGATAATCAATCGTGATTGGTTGAGTAATTAATTTGACAACTAAAACCTGATAATGGTGGGTTGTGAGTACATGGTTTTGATGGTCGTGCTCATGACAATTAAGGACCGGTTCACGAACTTCGGTTGTGAAACATTAACCGTGCCAACCACAAGCCAGCGTGGGCAACGGCTTTATCTTTTACATAGCATAGTTCATTGCGGAGCACCAGACTGAGAAGTGGCGGAGATAAGCCCACGGGGGTCGCTGGGGAGTCCATGCCTTGTTTATAAGGGGGTGACTATGATCCAGGAATGGTGCACTGTAGTGAATTGTATTGTGTGAGGGGTAATGTCACAGCTCCTTTCCGAGGTACCGTGGTGGTACTGAGGCACATGGTGACATGATGTGGGGCAGTGTCTTGTGGGTACAGTGGTACACCTCTGATCAGAGTAAAACTATTCGAATAGCCGTGCCCGCGGTTATGGGCGAGTCTAACAATGTCTTTCGTGATTAGTCTCACCCTTCCTACTTTAATGAAAGATGCTATAACTGGTTATATTTGATTAGCTCCTGGTTTGGAATGGTATATTCCTGGTTTGGAGATTAGAACTGTGCAGCCGGGGTTGGTTGTTCAGAATGGTTGGGCCTATACAACAGGGTATGTTGTATGGTGTTGGATTAATACTGTTTAATTAATTTTCTACTGTTTTATTAAATTCTGAAATATTTATTAAATGCTGTTTATGCAAAGAAGCCTATATTATGCCATCCGTGGTTATCCTGTGCACTTGCATATTTGCTGCGTGGCTTGCTGAGTATGTCATATACTCACCTTGCAATCATTCATCAGAGGAGGAGTTCTACAACGATGCTGATGGTGTTGAGGATTTGGCGTAGTCCTTGTCAAGCTGCCTGTGGAGTGGTGTCGTCCGCGCTGTTTATCTTTATTTTTCCGCTGCTTAGATCTTTATTGTTTTGAGAGGAACTATCCACCTCTGTAATGACATTTTATTCGCCCATTAATTAGAGTAATAGTTGTACTCTACTATCAATTTGTTATTGTGTGCCTCGGCTGATGCCTGGACGAGGGTTTACACACATGTAAGCGTTTGGAATTTTGGATAGAAATTCCGGGCGTGACATCTTCTCCTCCCCCCCACGCCGCCGCCTCCTCTCCTCCTCCCTCCACCGACGCCGCTGACCTCCTCCACCGCCGCCCAAAACCCCACGCCCCCGCCGCCTTTCCTCATCATCTCCGGTCGCCACCGGCCAGATCCAGGCCGCCGCCGCCTATCCTCCTCTTCTCCTCCCCCTCACCACCGCCTCCTCTCCTCCTCCCCATCCCTTCGCCGCCCCTCCTCTCCTCCTCCCCCTCGGATCTGCGCCGCCCACCACCTCGCCCCTCCATCGGCAGCCCCAGATCTGGGCTGCGCGCCTCCTCTCCACCTCGCCCTCGCCACCGCCGTCTTCTCGTCGTCCACACTGACCGGCCTCCGCCGCCGATGCCTCCTCCCCGGTCTCCACCGACGCCGCCACTGCCTCCTCCACCGCCGGCCAGATCCGGGCCGCCGCCGGCCTCTTCTCCACGCTGTCAAGACCAACGCCGGCGTCAAGAGCACCATCAAGCCGCCGGCCTCCCCGACCTCCCCCCCTCGGCGTCAAGAGCACTGTCAAGCCGTCGGCCTCCCCGACCAAGGACGCCGCCATCGTCCTCCCCTAGCCGGCGCCGTCGTCCTCCCCAAGCAGCCGCCGGCCACCTCGCCGCCAAGCCGCCGGCCGCCTCGTACCTCCTCCCCAAGCCTCCTCGATCCAGGTACCCCTCTCTTCGCCGCGCCTCCTTTTTTGGATGATGCAGTGGTAATGGATGGAATGATGCAGTGGAATGGATGAATGATGCAGTGGATGATGCATGCAGTAAATGCAATGTTGAATGAAATTTTTGAATGAATGAATGATTTTTGGTTGAATGGATGAATGATATGTTGATTTGTGATGTTGAGATGATGATGATATTTGTGATAGATAGATGGCTGTTTGTGATAGATAGATGATATTTGAGATGATGATGATATTTGTGATAGATAGATGGTTGTTTGTGATAGATAAATGATATTTGAGAGGATGATGACATTTGTGATAGATAGATGGCTGTTTGTGATAGATAGATGATATTTGAGATGATGATGATATTTGTGATAGATAGGACTTGTGCTCTTTGTGATAAATAGATGTATGTCTATATGGGAGATATGGCTGTTTTATGTCACTGTGGGCTGTTTTTTTTCTACACATGATGAAATATATGCCCCTGCTGAAATATTTTGCTAATTTGCAAATGATGCTGTTATGCCCTTGCTGCTGTTGTGCATATACATGATGAAATATATTTTTCTTCTATATGTTTATATATATGTGATGTACATATATGCTGTTTATTTTTGCTGTTTACACTTATTTGTACTGTATATTTTGGGCTGTTTTATGCCTCACTATGGTTGATACATGTGGGTGATTGTTGTGGGTGATATATGTGGGCTGATTTATATGTGGGTGATATGTGGGCTGTTTTATACTTGTGGCTGATATATGTGGGCTGTTTTATGTTGGTGATAAATGGCCAATGATGAATGCTCAAGAACAGATCATCTTGTGAATTTTTTTTGGGGGCACTTCACTTGTTTATTTATGCTCAAGAACAGAACAACCACACTTGTGAATTTTTTTTGGACACTTCATTTGTTTATTTATGCTCAAGAACAGAACAACTACACTTGTGAAATATTTTGGGGGGCACATCACTTGTTTATTTTTGCTTGAGAACAGAACAACTACACTTGTGATTTTTTTTTTGGGGGGGGAGGGGGGTGGGGCACTTCACTTGTTTATTTTTGCTTGAGAACAGAACAACTACACTTGTGATTTTTTTTTGGGGGGGCACTTCACTTATTTTTTTTTGCTTGAGAACGGAATAACTACACTTGTGAATTTTTTTTGGGGGGGCACTTCACTTGTTTATTTTTGCTTGAGAACAGAACAACTACACTTGTGAATTTTTTTTTGGGGGGGCACTTCACTTGTTTTTTTTTGCTTGAGAACAGACCATCTACACTTCTGGTAAATGATGAATAATTTCTGAGCAAAACTAAGGCCATATGCTTTCATAGTGTGCATAGTGATGAATATCCTTACCAATCTTGAAATCGTTACCCATCTTACGTTCCTTACCGATCTTGCTTTCCTTACCAATCTCCTAAAATTAGATATAGGAGGTGTAGTTCATACGTTATCATGCCGCTATAATACGAAGTGTTCTGGTTGCCAAGTTGTACTAGTCGGTTTAGTTCCTGGATGGAACCGACTAGTACAAATTGGAAAAACAGAACATTTCGTCAACATATAACATGCGTTAGTCATCCGTAAAATGTGCTAGCACGTCTGTTGAAAGATAGACCTCTGACTCGTATATGCGTCGGCCTCGTGGATGGACCAAGAGCTCGACGTTCGTTAAGGCCGTTCTTTCCAACCCATACAAGGTTCCGCCGCCTGCATTGTTCCAAGAGTGTCTTGGACGAAAGCAGGAAGTGGAATCTTGTTAGGGTTGTAACGAACTGCCTTAAGGAAGTCGATGCTCCAGGTCCGTCCAGGAGGACGACTCAGCTAGGAGTTAGAGGTTTATCTTTGAACACACGAGCTAGCCATGTGATCAAAACATGTTATTACTTTGCTGTAAATATGATAGTTTAGTTTAGTGGTTATGATAGTTTAGTGGATTTTAACGAATATTAAATTGAGTTTTAAATTGTTCCATTGTAAGAACGCACGTCGAAGATGTCGGGCAAGACAGCTCCGGCGGGCACAGAACCGATGGTCAATAAACCTGATGGGCAGGACAGCTCCGTCGGGCACAGAACCGATGTCACTAACAATCCCCAACACGAAGAAGATGCCGGGAAGGTACCGGTGTCGAGCGAGGAATCGTGGCGCACACCGAGCGACCCGTTTGAGCTAGAACTAGCGCAATTGCATTATGAAAGACCTGAGGATGACCCGGATTATATTCCTATCGAGCAGGTGGTAATAACTGAATCCTGTCAAAATATATATTTGGAATTAAACTTTTCCCGTCGTAGCGGTATAATGACTTAACCGTGCAGATGGCTACCCGTCGTCGGTCTTTTGAAGGACCTCCACACATTGTTTAAGATGGATAAAATGGATATCAATCTCGTCGGCGCGTGGTGCCTGTAAGCATTCCATGTACTTCGTTATTACCCAATGTGTGCCAATATAAATGTTAGTTTTTCTAACTTCCAAATTTCCTCAGGTCACAATGGGTAGACGATCAAAGAATGGGGGCCTCAATCGGTTACGTAAATCCAATGATGGTTTGCGAGATGGCCCACACCGTGGGATATCGTAGGATAGTGCGGTACTAAAGAATAAGACACCTCAGCAGAAAAAAGATTACATCGAGCGTCTGCATAAGAGAAAGATGGCCGAGGTGGGAAATTACTTGGCCACCTCATTTCTCGCACACTCCGACAAACGAGTCATCATGGTCCCCTACCACTTTGGGTAAGCAACTTCGACATATTTCCGTTCACATATTAATAACAGCGCATGAAAATATGTCTTACGTAATTTCATAATCCGTGTTCGCAGCGAGCACTACATTCTATTCCTCGTCTATCCAACGGACCAAACCGTCGTAGTTCTTGATCCGGCGGACTATGACAAGGACGCATACATGGAGTTCCTATGCTTGCTGAACTTGTAAGTTCGAAATAATTTCCGTAAAGATTCCAACTTTCCGTAAAGATTATTAAAGTAGATTTATCATAATTAATTAATTTATTTTTGTAGAGCACATGGCCGTTATAAGAAACGTGGCGGGTACGTAAAGAATCCAAGTAGAGAGAAACTGTACATAAGGGGACACTGGCTGATATGTTAGCATTTATTCGGTACGTACATCACGATTGTCACTTCTTACTTCTTACGTGTCCACTTGTGTATGCAGTGTTATAAGCAACTTAGCTTGACGAACCTATGCAGTTATTACGTGTGCGAGATGCTCAGGGTCAATGGGAGATACAGAACTGAGTTTATAGATGTAAGTCATTAAACTCTCCTTAGATATTGCAAATAGTTCATTAAACTTGACTGTAACACAAATCATTTGTCTTTTAAATTTCCATAGCTCCCGAGTATCCTTTATAGCGCAAGCCGGTTCGATCAGAAAACGCTTATCAACTTGTGCGCGGACTTGTGCCGGTTCATTCGTCACAACATCTGCAATTATCTAGGAGAGTTCCATGATCCTCATAGCGAACTTGCTACGGACCCTAAATTCAAGAATCTAAGAGAGTGGGAGAGGCAACATGCTGTGGACTAAATGGATGTATTTGTTGCGGGGGATACTTGTAATAAACACTATACTTTCTATGTAATACTTCCTCCGTCCCATAATATAAGGGATTTTGAGTTTTTACTTGTAACATTTGACTACTTGTCTTATTCAATTTTTTTTGAAATTATTATTTATTTTATTTGTGACTTACTTTATTATCTACAGTACTTTAAGCACAACTTTTCGTTTTTTATATTTGCAAAAAAAATTTGAATAAGACGAGTGGTCAAACGTTGCAAGCAAAACTTCAAAATCCCTTATATTATGGGAAAGAGGGAGTATGATTTAATTTGATGTTTTGGCTAATTTTCGGCTAATTTTCTATCTATTGTCCCGTGAAGTCAAATTATACCGACCGCACGGGATATCCCAGACGTCTAGCATGTGCTAGGGCGACCGGACGGGTCCTAGCACATGCTAGCCTGGGGGGTAACCTATTATCCCGTGCGGGCCATTTAATTTGACCGCACGGGATAATAGATTATCCCGTGCGGTCAGCCTTATTGTACCGCACGGGATAATAGATTATCCCGTGCGGTCGGCCCGCCCGCACGCGAAAATAAAGATTTTCCCGTGCAGTCGGCTTGCCCGCACGCGAAAATAAAGATTTTTTCAGACGAGGAGCTGCAGGCGGGCCGGGCGATCGCACGGAATAATCTATCTAACCGCCTAGAATAATGGGTATTGTAGTAGTGAGTTGAAAATCAAATTCAACCCATGAGGCCTCGACGTCTTCGTCTTCGTGGCGCGGCGGCCTCCGTGTCCCAGAGCTTACCATGGCTAGTCATGAGTAGTAGTCAACCCATATATGCATTGCAACGACAACATAAATGGATGTGCTGGTAGTGGCGACGACGATGAATTTTATTAGCTTCACAGAATCACAGTTGGTGGGAACAGAGAGGTTCAGTTAATCAAACAGAAGAGCAAGCAAAACCACCCCAAATAAAAAAAGTGAGCAGAGATCGGCAACACAACCCCATGCTAAACAGTCATCAGCGACCTTTCTTGTCAACACCTATATATAATAACTGACGTAGCCATACAGGAATCACTAACACGTACGGAGCAAAGGAAGAAACAGAGCAGGAATTTTAAAAAAAAAACTGACAGTAATACAATTACGAGATCTTGCATGCTGACAGTATATAAAGATACCTACGACGCGATTGCGATCATGCTAGTTCCATGGTGGCGAAGAAATAGTTGAAGAGGGAGCTGGCCACGGCGACACCGACCACTACTGCTGGCGCGAACCTGTTCGCCACAGGCAGCAGCGCGAGGAATCCAGGTGAGGAAGCCGATGAAGGCGTGTGTGGCGTTGGCGGCGGGGTTTCCCTCGGTGGTGGAGAGGACGGCCAGTGCGCCCCACAGCATGAGCGCGCGGGCGGCGTCGAGAAAGAGCTGCCTGGGAGTGGGACGACGGTCGGCTGGCGCGGGGACGAGGATCTCCGCCTCGAGGTGGTGCTGCTCCTGCGGGAAATAATCGGCCATCTTTAGCTCTTCGCGCGCTCCTCGCCAATTCGATCTGTATAGCCTACAGTAAAGAATAGAGTGGTGCTCTGCTTGCACAAGAATGGCGTCCCATTTATAGTTGTGGTGTGGTCGGGATGACAGTTGACGTGATGAGGGTGGAATGTTATTTTTGTTTCGGATCTTTTTGTACCCTTATAGTCTTCTAGAAATTACTAATTAAAACTAGTAAAGTAGCCCGCGCGAATGTATCATAAGTTTTGTTTGAAAAAAATTATAAGATTGAAATATCAATCAAATGATAACTGCCACACTTTAAAAGTAGTATCTTTTTACAAATTTTCTTCAAAGGTATTGCTTGGATAGTTTTTCAAGCTATTTATTAGCTTTAAACTACAGTATTTAATTCAGGGAAAGTAACACTTTATCACATTGTTTGTATTAATTATATCTACCTCTTAAAAGGTCTAATACTTAAGTGGCGAGAACCATATGAAAAAAAATTGCTCAAACAGTAATCCTTCATACATATGAGTTAATACTTCTTGTCATATTTATCTTCTAAGGCCTAGTTCTTTTATTAAACTTTCTTATTTTCGTTAGCACGTTTTTTAAATGTTAAATAATGTGTTTTTTACAAAAATTTTCATACAGAAATTGTTTAAAGAAATCAAATAAATTTACTTTTCACATTTATAATAATTAATACTAATTAATCAAGTGCTAATGAGCTTTCTCGTTTTGCGTATGCTAAACATATCTCTCCAAAAGGAGAGAACGAACGTAGTTATGAATATTCATACGGATATTCTTAGGATAATATATGATGGAATAATATATGTTGTCAAATTTATTTATTTTTTACTAATTATAAGACTACTAGCAAAATGTCTGTGCGTTGCACCGGATAATGCCGTGTTAGATAATGTTTAACTGAATGATTTTTTAAGCGGTATAATATGACAATAATAATCACAACGGTTTTCTTTTTGTTTGGACAATTATTCCACGTACGTGTACGTGTATGATATGAAAGATGTTCCTAGCACGTTAGCGCGTAACGATTGTACCATGGGAGGGAGAAACAAACAGTGAATGCATTAGGTTACTTTCACGCAAGAATAGATGGACAGAAATTTGTATGATTAACAAAAAAATCTATATTTAAAATAGGTAAGTTTATCATAAAACTAATAATAATCATGACAGATAAGATTACTTTTGTATATTTACTCAATCTCATAGTGGTGACGCGTGCTTTCTTAAGCTGTCAATTCTTGTGTTGCAAGCGTGTGATCTGGTTTCCAAAATCATATGTCGACTCACATGAGGAAGCAAGGCGAGTGGAAGGGAGATGGCCAAGCGGAGCGGAGCGGCGGCTACGCGGCCTAAGCGGCATCGGTGGTGGGCGGGGTTCCATCTATCCTCCTCCTCCTACGACAGACGGTGAGCAGCACAGAGCGGCCCAAGCGGCAACAGGAATCCACCTCTCCTCCTCCAACCGGCAGCAAGCGGAGCGAAGCTCTGGCGGCGTGGCCCAAGAGGTGCCCGGGAGTCCACCTCTCCTCCTTCGACCAACGGCGAGTGGAGTGGAGCGGCGGTGTTGTGGCCCAAGTGGTGGGTGGGAGTCCACCTCTCCTCCTCCTCTGACCGGGGGACGGCGGGGCGGTGAGTGGAGTGGAGCGGCGGTGTTGTGGCCCAAGCGGTGGGTGGGAGTCCACCTCTCCTCCTCCTCCGACCGGGGGGCGGCGAGGCAGCGAGTGGAGTGGAGCGGCGGTGTTGTAGCCCAAGCGGTGGGTGGGAGTCCACCTCTCCTCCTCCTCCGACCGGGGGGCGGCGGGGCTCGGCGGTGTGTCCACGACAGACGGCGCGATGGGAGTTCTGGCGACACGGCTGATTTGTCGCTGCTACGCTCCGAGGCAGCACGGAACGACGATGACAATGAGGTTAGGTGCTGGATCTGTCGCCGCCTCTTCCTCCGCCGCCAACATCTTCCCTTCTCCGCCCGAGGCCACCGCCATACCATCTTCCCTTCTTCTCCCTATGCTGCCGCTTCCGCCGTTGCATGGGTGTGAGGGCGTCGCGCGGGGCCACGCCCCCTCCCAATGCGTCGCTTGCCCCGTGCTTCGCCCCACGCCTGCCAAATTCTAACGAAGAATGTGTAGCTTTACTTGGCTCCGTGGTTTTCAGTTGGGAACAACAGGCGTGTGCGTGGCGATGAATCTTCAACGTGGCTGCTTGGGACAGAACGCGACATCCGTGCACTGTGAACGCCTAACAGCTGCAATATGCAGCTCAAGCGAGGATTCAGATTGGGTGCAGCTCTAATTGCAACTGCTCCTGACGAAACAATCTAAGGATACGGACACACATTTGAAGTATTAAACATAGATTAATAACAAAATAAATTACAGATTTCGCCTGTAAACTGCGAGACGAATCTATTAAGCCTAATTAATCCGTTATTATAGCAAATGTTTAATATAGCACCATATTATCAAATCATGGCGTAATTAGGCTCAAAAGATTAGTCTCGCAATTTACATGCAAAATGTACAGTTGATTTTTTTCATCCATATTTAATGCTCTATACAAGTATCAAATATTTGATGTGACGGAATTTTTAGAAGTTTAAAGAAAACTAAACACAGCCTGCATGCATTTTCATCAATGGTCCAGATCGATCAATCGCTACAGCGTTCTCCATACTCCATACATTACCCTGAATATTATTTAGGGTTAATTAGATTCATGCCATTATAACTTTTCTAGTTTTGAAATATACCATTACTATTTATTTATTTAGAGTGATACCATTATAACTTTGTAGTTATTGGATGTATGCCACTCCTTACCTCTTGAAGACATTTTCTAACTTTGTTGGACCAAAATACCCATTTCTTCATCCTCTTTCTATCCTATTCTTCTCCCGATCTGGCCATCACAGATTTGGCCGACCTCAACCGGTCAACCCCAACGCCTTCTCCTCGGCTACCGATTACAAATTAGTCATGACAATGATTCCACATAAAAAGATACCTACGACGCGATTGTGATCATGCTAGTTCCATGGTGGCCAAGAAGTACTTGAAGAAGGAGCTGGCCAAGGCAACGCCGATCAGAAGGGCCGGTGCGAAAAACCTGTTCGCCACTGGCAGCAGTGCGAGGAGGGAGACGCCGAGAATCCATGCGAGGAAGCCGATGAAGGCGTGGGTGGCGTTGGCGGCGGGGTTCCTATTCCCCACGGTCGTGGAGACGACGGCTAGTGCGCCCCACAGCATGAGCGCGTGGCCGGCGTTGAGGAAGATCTGCCGGAGATGGCCCCCTCGTGCCGGGATGATCTCCGGCCCACGGGGCTGCTCGGCCTGCAGGTGATAATCAGGCAACTCTTCTCCTTCCACGGCCATATTTTGTATTGATGCAATTTTCCCTGCAGCTCTCGGTTGCCTGAGTGTGTATATATATGTATATGTGTGTGTGTCTCGACAGTGATAGATTTTGTATTGATGCAATTTTCCCTGCAGCTCTCGGTTGCCTGAGTGTGTATATATATGTATATGTGTGTGTGTCTCGACAGTGATAGATTTTGTATTGATGCAATTTTCCCTGCAGCTCTCGGTTGCCTGGGGGTTTGTTGGCTGGTTTCAAGTTTCCACTTTCCACGAACGTTTAGCCCCATCGACAGCGATGGGGTTTGCGCATCCTTTGGGTTTTAACAAAAGTTTAGCCCCATGGTAACCATCCAACTTCATCGCTGCCATATCAAATCAAATAACAAACATATTATGATACCTCAAGTGTCGAGTAGAAAGCATAAGAGATATTATTGGTACTCATTGTGCCAGTCAACTTCAGCATGATATATGCTATTAAACCACACGAAGGCGGCGACCAGATGTGTTATACATCTCAGGAGACTGACCATTTACTAGAGCTCAACAACATCTCAAATGCTACAAACCTATACTCATATGAAACTAGCTTTCGGGATAGTTACTAGTTTCATACTTTAATCTAAGCAAATGATAAACAGAATTAAGGCTCAAATTACTTCTAGTATAGCTATGTAAGACCAAAGGCCAAATATATAGAGTTCAGCTGAAGTCTGTTTACCCATTCCCTCATGCAGCCGACTAGGGGAAGACCCCTACTTAGCACGATCGACAGCGATAGGATGCAAAATATGCATAATAGATAATACCCATTACCCGATATCTTTTACTTCAATACTCTTTTCATGGTTCAGTTAGTTATGTATTTGTTTTAGGCCAGCTTAATTAATTAATTTCGTTGCCCATCATGCATGTAATTTCTAAACAAGAAAGCGAACTGACATGATAGTCTTAGGATAGGTTTAACACTCCATTGATCACTCCCGACAGCGATAGGGCCTTCGCATCTTTTTGGCTAGCTGGATACGGGGAATTGGTCATCTGCTGCTACTGCGTGACCGATCGATAGCGGTATACAGTAGTACTCGTATTACACATGAGTTGCTACTAGCAAAGGAGCCCACCGCCACGGACGCTGCTATCGGGATATATTCTGGATCAGTACTGTGCACCGTATGACCGTAGTTGTCCTGGAACGTACGAGGGGTCAGTTTAATGGGTTAATTATATCCATACCATTATAACTTTTATTGTTTTGAAATATACCATTATAATTCAACTATTTAGAGCTATACCATTATAACTTTAAGGTTATTTGATAAATACCACTACTTATCTCTTCAACACATATACTAAATTTTATAGACGAAATTACCCTCTTCTTCTTCCTTCATCTCCTCCTCCCCCTCTCTTCTGTTCATCCTCTGGATCTGGTGGCCAACGAGCTGGAGCTCGAAGCAGCGGCGGGCGGCGGCAACAGTTCGAGGCCCCCGTGGTCGACCTGACCTGTCCCCTGTCTCCTTGCCTGCCACAGCTTCCGGGGCTGCCACACTACCCAGCCGCCCAGCGATGGTCTGTGACACTGGTGCTACACGGCTGGAAATAAATTCTAATCTGCATCAACAAAGAGGAGCAACATTTATAGGATTCGGTGTGCTGCTTTTCTGATACTGGAGGAAACTTCTAGGCTGTGCAATGCGCCATGGACAAGGACAATGAGCTCGTGGACATGCATGCAGGACCTGCTCAGCTCCTCCTCCATTGATCCCGGCTTGTTCAGGAGAGGAGGGATTGCAGGTAGAAGAAAGGGGCAATTTCGTCTTAAAAAAATTAGAATGTGTGTTAAAGGGGTAAGTAGTGGTATATATCGAGTATGAAGTTATAATGGTATAATTCCAAATAGTTGAATTATAATGGCATATTTCAAAACAATGAAAGTTATAATGGCATGATCTAATTAACCCCAGTTTAATTTGTTGCTTTGATATTTTTTTTTGCTGGGATGACCGAAGGAGGTCATTCAATGTAATTAAGATAGGAAAAAAAGGTTACAAGAAAAGTTTTACATCGACAACCGCTGTCGAGGAAGGATGTGCACCAGAGCACACGCCCCAACACACGCTACAGAGAGGGAAGCCAAGCACCGAACCAGTCATCGCTATGTGAGACCTATCGCCACCGGGCCAACAACACCACGACGACACGAAGACTCTAAAACGACACCCTCACGAAGGTCACGATGCCGAAAGACGTCGTCATCATCCGTCCAAAGAACTGGACAAGGTTTTCACCTAGAGCTCCTTAGGAGGTATTTGCGGTCAGGCTTTCCACACTCGATCACTTGTCGACTGTCAAGTCTCGATCGGTCATCAGTGGCGTTGTCGATATATAGAAGTGACTGAAGCCCCTTGGTCCTGTGTACTCCTGTCACCGTACGTCTGCAGCACATAGAACTTGCCGTAAATTAAGGTGGCCCATCACTGGCTTCGCCGCGGCTGTGGAGAAGGCCGCCGCCGCGACGGCAGCACGCGCGCGAGATCGCACACAGGCAGGATTCAGTTGATTTGTGCCACTTTCGACCTACCAAATTTTGGTATCTTCAACTATTGTTATCTTACAAAATTTTAATATTCTTAGAAGCTCTCTCTTAAAACTCTATTAAAATTTAGTAAAGACATCAAACCAAATAAAGCCCAACACTATCAAATTTGATTTGGTATGGTTAATTTGGGCTATAAAGTGAAAAGCCCTAACCCGCCCGTCCACCCGAGTAGAGATGACCTGAAAGAACATGACAGACATGAAGAGGATGGAGCTATTGCATCAGAGAGGATATCGAAGTACAACATGGGTCGCAATGAAGCCCACGGAGTACGGAATTTCCTCAAGTTGATCAAGTTCATATAATACTTTCTCCGTCCCATAATAAATTAATATAGTACGGGATATGATATACCATAGATAATAAGTTAATATAGTACAAGATGTCATATACCATAGTACTATAAATTTGGATAATAACACATGTATTAATTCCGTGCATGCATACACGAGCATATATTTAATATATATATATATATATATATATATATATATATATATATATATATATATATATATATATATATATATATATATATATCCATAGCGCACACATGCAGCAAGGGATTGAGCTAGCGAGCATACTTAATACTCGCTCCCACTAGAACAGAAACAGGATGTAGAGACGGTTTTCCCATCTCTAGGTGTATTAGAGACAGCCCTGTGAACTGTCGTCACTGAGACGTTGCCACTGCTCCCGTCTCAATAAACAAGAGACGGTTTCGCTAGCCGTGTCTACCAGGTAGAGACGGTTTATAGAGACGGGAAAACCATCTCTACATATATTTTCCATATTAATCATCATATAAGTTTTTTCACTAATATTAAGGAAACCTTAACTTCATTGTATTTCATTTAATACAAGTGTGTGGTGAAAAAAAATAAAGAAACATGCAGACCTTAACACCCCCATACATGAGCCTGCATGCATGCATGCATAAATGAAGTAATACTACATATCAAAAGAAGGGTACAGATCCCCTAGAGTTGAGTACAACTCCACCGGGTAAATTTTATTAAATCCGTGGCATCTATTACTTCCTACGGCTGAGATGAAGCCATCTATTGCTTCCTATGGTTTGAATGGGAATTACTTTATTTTTTTATTATGTTAGTAACGGTTAAGTTTGTGCCTACCAAATTAACAGAGTATACATGTTCTCTTCTTTCCCAAACACAAAAAGCTATGTTCATGTAAAAAAAAGTGTTAACCACATAGTACATGCAAACATACATAACCATATACATGCAAAAATAGAGGCACATGCTCAGTACGGTGTTTACACCATGGATTAATCAAAGAATTCATGGGTTATGCAAGTAAAATTAGCTTGTATATTCTCAAATTCTCAAAGTATATTGTAGTCGGTGATTTGTTATTGTTACAAGATTAGGAGGAATTCTTTTTTTTTTCAAAAGAGACTAGTGGGAAGTTGGAATTAATGGCTTCATCCTAACCGTTGATAAAAAAGAGACCGTAGAGATTCTATCAAATTCACCCGGTGGAGTTGGAGTGAACTCCAGGGGATCCAGACCCATCAAAAGAAGGATAATTCTTATGTACAATCAATTTGGATTTTTTTTTCATTATATGATGACAACATATAACGGAGGGAGTACCAAGGATGAGGAAAGAAGTAGGCAGCGAGCATGACGGCACCAACCCCCGTGCAGTGGTACTATTGCCGCGTGTTTTGTTTGGAGATGAGGTGGGAATTGTTAGACTCATCCTCGATTTCCGGATGAGATGGTCTTTTAGCGTAAGGGATAGAGTGGTCCTGATTTTTCGAGGTATGGGAGGATGTGGCCACTATGTCAATGAGAGAGAGAGAGGGTGGATGTGGGTTAGATTGGTCCCTCCAATTTTGATGTGTGAAGCTGACACGAATCTTGGGAAAATATTCGCTCGAGGGATCAATCCATTCATTGTTAATCACAGAAGGATAAATTAGCATATTAATATAGACTCTAGTAGTATTAGTATTAAGCTGCTTTGTTTCGTACAACTCCAAAGGCAAATAACACAAATCGGAAAGAAATGGCAACAAATATTAGTGGTAGAAGAGTATTACGCTGTTGATTGAAGAGAGAGATTCCAGCACAGTGATTTTCTCCTTCCAATCTGTAAAAGTATCTCACAATCTTATCCCTAATTGATTACCTTCACATTTAGGTATAGTTGTATAGCTGATGACATAAGTAGCGATCCGATGGACGAAGACTGTGAGTATATGCATATCGCTAGCTGACGAAGCTGCTGGCCTGGAGGGCAGGGTGAGACGCCGATGTGGAGAGCACGTGAGCTAAAAAGCCAAAGATGAACTCTAGTGGCATATAGGATTAACGTTCTGCATTATATGGAAATCAGCCATGGCAGACCAATCGGTAGTGCCAGCCGGTTTTAAGGAGCATAAATGCCATTACTCGATTGAGAAAATGAGGATAGGGAACCGGCGTCTAAGCACACGTTACAGTTACACTTGTGCTTTTCTCCGATGTATGAAGCGGCGCCATGATAGGCCGTGCGGGGCGAGTGAATCAAATCGACAGAAGCATTCGATCGAACGGTCCATATGCGATCTCATCCACTGATCGAACGGCTGAAAATTAGCGATGACGTGGAACACTGAGGTTTCAGCTTTGGGTCTTAACTTTATAAAAAGAAGGGATAAGTGAACCCGTGAACCTGTAATATCGGATATTTCAATCCCCTAATATTACGTTGTAACCATTTTTATATTTGAGGATGCAATTGAAACTCGACCCTTAAATGAGACATATAAAGTGAATTTTTTTCCAACGGAATCTACTTGAAGCAGGACCGAATAAAGAGAGCATGTATTTAAGAGAATAAGTGAACCTATATCTGATTTGAGGTTGGCTTTCGCTGATGTGGCATGTTAACCTAGTCCAATAGGTTAAGTTAGCATGTGGAGCCCACCTATCAGTGATTATTCTCTTCCTTCCCATACCTCTCATCTCATTCCGCTCGTATTTCCTCTTTGTAGTAGGGCAGTGGCGAGATGCGGCGGGGCGACAGTGGATGGCAGCAAGGCCATGACGAGCCCCCCGCCGCCGAGTCCACCGTCGGAATACACCCCTTGCCCTGCCATCATGGAGGTCGACGTCATGGTACAGGAGGCGGGAGGACGGAGAGAGCAGCGCACGAATGCGAGGAGGTCAGGAAGGAGTTGACTAGCGGCCGATAGTCAATCAGGGTGTGTTTAGTTCAAGCTAAAATTAGAAGTTTGGTTGAAATTAGAACGATGTGACGGAAAAGTTGGAAGTTTGTGTGTGTAGGAAAGTTTTGATGTGATGGAAAAGTTGGAAGTTTAAAAAAAAAGTTTGGAACTAAACTCGGCCAGTCTAGTAATCTGGTCGAGTCTACTCTCTCATATAAGTGGCAGTTCTAATAAGGCTGTGTTTAGATTTAGGGGTGTAAAGTTTTGACGTATCACATCGGATATACGGACACACATTTAAAGTATTAAACGTAGTCTAATAACAAAATAAATTACATAATACATAATACGCCTGTAAACCACGAGACGAATTTATCAAGCCTAATTAATCTATCATTAGCAAATGTTTACTGTAACACCGCATTGTCAAATCATGGCGCAATTAGGCTTAAAAGATTTGTCTCGCAATTTACACGTAATTTGTGTAATTAGTTATTTTTTTGTCTATATTTAATATTCTATGCATGTGTCTAAACATTCGATGTTATAGAGTGTAAAATCCAAACAGGGCCTAAGGCCCAATTGTTCATTCTGACACTTTCGCATTGCACAGCTTTCTCTGGGTCAACTGGTATTGGTATAGTGGGCCCGTTACAATTTGAGAAGAGCCCAAACCAACGAAATCGTCGTCTTCGTGTGTCTCATGTTGTTCTGGCTTACTGGTGCACTGAACGCTTGTTTAATAAATATATTTTAATTCACAAACAGAGTATCGTGAGCAAACCAGAGCCATCATCTCGAGCGTTAAAACAAGTCAAAATAACAACTTAAGCAGATGGCACGGTATTTTGGAGGATATATATGTGCATGAAATCTCAGTTCCTCTAGAGTAAACACTATTCATATATTTGTTTAATAGGATTCAAAGAAAAAAAAATCCTAGGAATCATGTGCCAATCCTAAAAAATGTAATGGTTTCATAGGAATAAAAATATCCATCCCATCCTCTTTGTTGAGCTCACCTAAGAAAAAAATCATGTGTTCCAATACTTTGTTTTGTACATGTATTTTTACGCTTTTGCTAGATTTTTTTTTCTATTTGAAAATCATGTGAACCAAAGATACCTTTCCTGTGAAAATCCTGTAAAATCTGCGTACCCAAGCCCTAAACCTGAGGGATAATATTGAGTAGGAGTAGTGATAAATATAATGCCAATTGTATGGGGTGCTATACTGCTATTAGCATGCGACTCCCTCAATATCCTTGACTTACGAAGAAAAGGAGAGAAATAGGGCAATCGGGGAAAATGACGGTTGGAGTTATGAATTCATAGTAGTTTTTATTTTCTATCTGGACTAAAAAGAAGAAGAAAAAAAAGGTGAGGTCACCTACCTCACTTTCACACGGATCTTCAGAATGGTAGGGATACAAGTGGGGTGGGCAAGCGGGTTTTTTTTCTTGTTTATCCTATTTCTAGTTGGTTTTTATGCGGATAGCGGGACTTTTCACTTGCATCCTACAAACGGCTCCCACGTATTTCTTTGCGCTCGAATCCTCATGCATATATCAAACGCTGTTCCGGGCTCCCGACCGGCACAAATCCGTCCACGATGTGGAAATTTCGTTGGCTACGCAGCTGTGTTTTGTGCTCGGGATGGGATGGGGCCCATTATTACGCGAACAGCCCAGAAGAGCTAACATTTCTGGACAAACATCCCTGGCTCAGACAAGAACAAAGCTTTCGGCTCGACTTGTTTCTTTTACCTCCGGGCTCTCTCACACAATTCCTTTTTACTAAGAGTCAAACAATGAAATACAGTTCCTGTGTGTCACTTTATGTAGCAAAAAAGAGAGAAGAGAGAAAGAGGGGAGATTTTATTTTGTTAAAAAAAAGAAAGAGGGCAGATAGAGAAGAGAGAGAAAGGAGTGAGGAGAGAGAGGGCACATGGGAACCGGAGCAGCAGAACAACCCAACAAACGCAGATGATCCACGCTTCTAGTTGCCGCCTATGAGGTGATCCTGCAGTGCACTGGCAATGGCGACGGCGACCCTGGAGGCTCGCGGGAACTTGTCGGCGACGAGGGCAAGAAGCACGAGCCAGATGCCAAGTAGGAAGAGCACGAATGCGACGAGGGCGGAGGACGGACCGTCGTCGATGGCGGAGGGGTTTCCAGCGGTGCGGACGACGACGATGGCCCCGGAGGTGGAGATGAGGAAAACGCCGGTGTTGACGATCAGCAGTCGAGCACGGCGAGCGGCGGGCCCCTGCGCGATGTGATTGCGGCGCAGCCCCTGTACGGGCATCCGCGGATTAGCAGCTGCCCGATTCGCCATCGATCCCCCGCGTGGAGGCGCCGTCGCGCCGAGCTTGGCTGGTTGAATCCCCTGCCCGGACTCCCGGAGGAGCAGAGGAATGGTTCACCAAAAAAATGAACAAAAGAAAATATACAGCTTCGCTTGGTTGGTTGGTGCAGGGGATGACCGTGCCTTCAGGCAGTTTATATAGGAAGCCGGACTGGGCCCACCAATTCTATTTCAGTTTATCATTAACTGTTGTCTTATTCATCGAGTTTTTAACCTTCAGCGACGTGAACTTAGGCTGAGTTTAGTTCCAAACTTATTCTTCAAACTTTCAACTTTTCTATTCCATCACATCAAAACTTTTCTATACGCATAAACTTTTAACTTTTCTGTCACATTATTTTAATTTCAATCAAACTTTTAATTTTGACGTGAACTAAACACACCCTTATATAGTGGGCTTCTTTCCGTCTTTCTTTAAGCTCATGCTCGACCAATCAAAATGTTTAACCGAACAATCAAAACGAGAATATGGATAGGAAAAGAGATGGGTGTGGGGAGAGATTCACGAGGACACTTACATGTAGGTCCCATGATTTTTTTATTCGTTTATGCACCACATAGTCCATGTTGACTCACTTAGTCTAATGCACTCAGCCTGCCGTGTCAGTAAAACCAAGCTATCAGCCGCCGCTATCGCTCCTCCCTCTCTACCCTCACTCCTCCATGGCTACAACCACCCTCTCCACCTGCCGCTACCACCGCCATGAAGAAAAACTACAACAAGGGCATGGACGAGAGGTCGAACCGGAACTCCGAATGGGGACGGGAGCACATTCCATAAGCGGCAATTGTGATATGGCATGAGGAGAGAGGGACACCAAATGTTTAGCGCATGTGCTATTTTGGGAGTGCCCGATAGCATATCTCTTGAAGGCCGGTTTTCCCCTCCAGTGCACTATTTCTCAGGTGGTGGATTGGATGGTGCATCTGCTGGGATGCTCTAATCGGCTTTACTGGTATGTTCAGGTTTACAACTAGGGATGAAAACGATAGGAAAGCCTTTTGGATTCCAAACCTATTTTCAGAAAAAAAAACCAATTCGGAGAAATTTCTTTTTTTTAGAAACGGAAACAAATATGATAAGTGTAGTTTCAGTCGGAACTTGAAATCAGTCGAAAACTTTCCTAACAGTTTCTCGGAATTTCCTGGAGTTCCATAACTTCATATACCATAATAATAGCGTACCCCAATTCAAGTTAGCATCTTAATTGATTGTGTTTTGTGATGTATTTGATAAAGTTTGAACTCAGTTTGAGGGGTTTTTCATTTTGATAAATTTTCGTTACCGTATCCGCGCCAATTCGTACTCGCTCCGTTTCCGGTTTCAACAATATTCGATTACATTTTTTGTATCTGGAGTTTTTTATTTTGATTCCAATTCTAAAAAAAAAGAAAGAAAACGAATACGAACAAGAACTGCCAAAAATAAAGAGTGAAGTTACAACTGAAAACCGACGAAATCAGTTGTGAGGCCGGTTCGGTGTGCGTATTCTCGGCAAACTTGGCGTGACCGCGGCGGAAGACAATCCGCCAAGGCGTCAATCCCTGGAGACGACTCTCGGTCGGGCGCCCGATCAGGAGGGAGTAAAATCGGGCGCTGACGTTAGCGCCCGATTTACGTGCAAAATTACTTTAAACTAATTTTTCTCTTAAATTACTTATCCAAATCATGATCCGATTGCACCATTAAATTCGTTGTAATTAAATCTTCAAAACAAGACTACACATGGATATATTCCGATAAAAAAAATTAGCTTATTATTGAATTATTTTTAAATGTTGCACGATGTTCCACCATGTATATCGGAATTGTTTCACTAAGTAGATCAAAAATGTTTCACTCGTTTAAATCAGGTGTTGTTTCATCTTATATAAAAACAATGTTTCAGCAAATAGCGAAAGAATTTTTCAGTTCACTACAACATTAGATCTATACATAGTGAAACATTGTGAGTACACTAGGTGAAACATTTTTCGATGGAACAAAAAATAAACCAAATTTCCTTAATAGGGGGTTTCCAAAATATGTGGGTTTTTTCTTGTAATGGAATGTTTCGTTCACTGCAACATTAGATTTATATATAGTGAAACATTGTGAGTATACTAGGTGAAATATTTTTGGTGGAACAAAAAATAAACCAAACTCCCTTAATAGAGAGTTTCCAAAATATGTGGGTTTTTGTTGCAAAAGAATATTTTAATTCACTGCAATATTAGACCTATAAATAGTGAAACATTGTAAGTACGTTAGGTGAAACATCTTTTTTAGAAAAAAAGAGGGAGAAGTGGGTGGGTCCAAGAGTACCCACGTGGAGGGGAGGGGCGCGTGGGGAGAGCGCCCGATCTGACTCCCCTCGCACCGAACGACCCATAATTAGCATTCCCGCGATCCCCTTGATGTTTTTGCACTATTTTCAGTACACCGAATGCCCTCACGGCCACACCTGGCTATAGTCCGACTTTAGCATGTCAGCAAATGAGCACGCACACCACACAGTGAGTCAGCGAGGACCCTTCATATGGAATTGAAATATTACCACCACTGCCGCCATGAAGCATAAAATACGACTAATAGTATCTTGATTATTTAGAACATCAGACTGAACAGAGCATACACCTACGGGTGCCTTTTTATTACCAGCCTCGAATACAGTTACTATACGACACGTTATGAACCTGGGGTGTGTGTATGACGTCAGCTTAAAAAAGAAAGTCTAGTAGTAGGGGAGACTCAATACTACTAAAGAGGGGGAAAAGAAGCAGATACAGTTTTTCAACTTCCAAAGCCTAAAATACTAGCCAAATAAACAGAGAAAGACAATCATCAGGCACGTACGGGAAGCCGGGAACAACTGGAGCAGAGGAATGTGCAGAGCGATGGTCGAAACTTCTAGTTAATTGCCACCGATGAGGTAATCCTGCAGCGCCCTGGCAATGGCCACGGCGACCCCAGCGGCGCGCGGGAACTGGTCGGCGACGAGGGCAATAGACACGAGCCAGATTCCGAGGAGGAAGAGCACGAATGTGACCAAGGCGTAGGCTGGATCGTTGTCGATGGCGGGTGGGTTACCGGCGGTGTGGACGACGACGATGGACGCGGCGGTGGAGATGAGGGAGACACCGGAGTTGACGGTCAGCAGTCGAGCGGCGGGGCGGAGGTTTGCAGGGAAGGCGTAATGGTGGCGCAAGCCTACAACTGCAACGGGCATACGACGATGATCAGCGGCCGCCATGGTTGAGCGAGGCGTGGAGTTTGGAAACCGCTTGCTGTGGTTGGGAAGGGGGCTCTTCAAGTGTGCGATGCTGCAAAGCGTTTGTTTGTTCGTATGTGGTTATATAGAGGGGAATCGGCCTGCGGGCCATGCCGGGGGGATAAGCCTCCGCTGCACATGTATTTGTCCAGGTTATTAACATTATGCGTTTCAAGTTCGCACAAATGTTTGTAAGGTCTGTCTGCACAAAAGTGATCGACAGCGATGGGCCCATTGTTGCATTATCTGGACTGGTAGACTTCTTGACCCCCCAAACTTCAAATCCCATAGTCAAGCGGACAATTCATTGATCACAGTTCACACATTCACACGGCAATGATAAGTGACAAGTCAAGATGGAAGGAGAGATCTTAATCACGAAAGGGAGATGAATCATTCGGAGGTTGCTAAATCGGACGTCCGATATTTAGCAAATGATCAAATATTGTTCACCCACATATCTGACTGCATAAAAAAAATATCATAGTTAAGCTACTATGCTGCAAGCCTATACCCTACTCTAGTGCATGCATACATGTAGTCTCTCTCTTCATCTTCTCTACCAATAAACATTTAAACTATTTTTCCTTCTAAATTATTTATCCGATCTACCATCCGATTTCACCATTATATTCATTATAATTAAATCTTTACAGCAAGGCTACATTTCTGATAAAAGTTGTAAATATGATTATATTACTAATTGAGACATTTGTATATTATACGTGAAACAACGAGTTATAATTATTGAAACATTAGAAAATATTCACTGCAACATCCCAAGAAACACGTGCAACATTTATAAATGAATTAGTGAAACATTAGAAAATACTCATTGAAACAATCAATAATACCACGTGCAACATTCACAAATAAACTAGTGAAATGTCAGAAAATATTTACTGAAACATCGAAATAATGCCATGCAACATTTTATATGTGTTTTAGAAAAATCAACCTTTTGTTACACCATAAAATTGTTTTATCACTTGTACGGATAACTTAACCCACTTTAAAAAATGTTTCAGAGAGATGTAACTTATAAAAATTACTAAATGCAATAATAATCACCATCACATGAAACATTATCTCCCAACTACTGAAACATAAAAAAAAATATGATGCAACATATTTACAAATATTAATTTGTTAAAATTTTATATCATTCTTGAAACGTTAACCTGCAATTTTTGAAACATAAAAAATTTATTTGCTGAAACATATAAATAGATCACGTGCAACAATAACTATATAAAAATTACTGGCTGCAACAATAACTACCATTACATGAAATATTAGGTCCTACCTAGGAAAACATAAAAATATATATGGTACAACATATTTGCAAATACTTTATTTTGTTAAAATTTTATATCAAGCGTCAAGTTGTATTTTTTTGAAACACAAAATATATTTACTAAAGCATATAAAAAGACCATATGCAATATTACATCTAAATTAGTGAAACATATGTAAATACTTATTGAAACATTGGAATAACATTATGTGATAAAAAATCATCGAAATATTATCATGAGCCGATGAGCCGATATTGGCTTCCTTTGCTTCGTGCAATTGGCTTTCATGAGCCGATATTGTTTGCATTAGATGAGCTAGACTGTCAAATTCGTGGCAAAAGAATCTATCTCTGATAGGTGCTGACAATCCTTGGAATGCAAGATCTGCTAGCTGTTCATCACTTAGGCTCAAATTATAACATCGGCTGCGGACATTACGGAATCTCTGGATATATTCCATAGCCGATTCTCCTTATTGCTGCTCAACTGATATTAAGTATGAAAGTTTCAACTCGCTGACTCCAGCAAAGAAGTAGTCATGAAATTGCTTTTCAAGATCGGCCCATCCTTAGATAGAATTTGATGGTAGCGATGAAAACCATGTGAAAGCTGATCCAGTCAAAGACAATGGAAAAAATCTAACTTTCAGAGCTTCTTCAGCCGATGCCTCCCAACATTGTGCTAAGAATCGGCTGATGTGTTCCATTGTAGATATATCATCTTGCCCTGAAAATTTAGAGAAGTCTGGAACCTTGTATCGGTGTGGCAATGGCACCCTATCAAACCACTCAGGATATGGCAGCCGATACACATGGGTCTGTTCCTTAGATCTAAGTCCAAACTGCTCCTTTAATAACTTCGCAATTATATCGGCCCAATCTTCTATATTCTGATGCGTTTGTGATTCTTCTGGCCGATATTGCAGATATAGATCGTCACGCTGATACTGATGTGCTTGCCCCCCGAGCCAATATCGCTGCTGTTCTTCAATCTGCCCCCCGAGCTGGCTTTTCTTAATAACTAATTCATCAATTGTTACCTTGATCAAATTTTGTAATGTATCTGCCAAAAATCCAGATTGATTAAACAATGCGCGATGAACTGATTCATCAACTGTATCTTGAAGTATTTCAACTATCAACTTGGGGAATCAAGTCTTTTGAGTTGGCCCTTCTGATGTCATGATGAAACATTGAAGACAACGTATTTGAAAATCAGCAACAAACTGCTCCATCTGTTGCCTCTGTTCCTCCGTTAAATTCTCCACCGTGACCATGATCTTGGCATTGACTTCTTCTTCAGACATGTGGATACAAAATTCGTGGTCCCACCGGGCATGCCAAAAGCGTGTTGACGAAAAAATCGAACACGCCGGCCTGGGAGATCCGCTTAGCTCCAGTGCAGGTTCAAAGATTGGTGAGATGCGAGCGTGCCAGTCAGTTTGATCCTGCAACTGACAAGATATGTAAACAGTAGATAAAACAGCCGATCGGCTAAACAGCCGATGGAGCAATCTCAGCCGATGCCGATACCAGCCAATAGCGATAGGGTTTTGAGCTATCGGCTATATGTCCAATGTAGATTCTGATACTTGATGTAAATAATGATATAAAGGCAATCGGCTGATGATGGTGTAATAAAATAACAATATAATCCAATAGAAACTAATCGGCTAGCAATGATATGATAGAATAAGCACTGATCCGAAGGTTAAAAGCATACATCGGCTGGAGGTCCGACGCCATAAAATCCATAGATTAGATTAAACAGTGAAACCTTCGTTGTCATCGGCTAAATCCAACTTGTATATATATGTAATCCGTATGAGCCGATGCAGCGTCCAGATAACTTATCGGCTAGCACTCTGATAAGACATTAGCATGAACCTATCGGCTTCACAAGACTTATATTATGAACAACAATCTAGTAGGTCGAACCTAACCGATGCAGCACGAGATTGTATAAGATAATCTAATACTCGATGAGCCGATAGATCTGTCTAATGTGATGGATATAACAAATCTATTTATAACAGCATTGTGATTATAGAGATATATCGGCTAAGACAGGAGATCAGACCTAACCGAGACAGTTCCAACTAAACCGACGCGTCTCTAAACACAATGCAATTAGAGATAGAATT
Organism: Oryza meridionalis; assembly: GCA_000338895.3. Classification (NCBI taxonomy): domain Eukaryota; kingdom Viridiplantae; phylum Streptophyta; class Magnoliopsida; order Poales; family Poaceae; genus Oryza; species Oryza meridionalis. The sequence continues at coordinate 28,511,255 of CM002529.2, forward strand.
GAAATATCAGGTAGGCAAATATATCAACCAAACCAGAGAGATCCAAGAGATCGAAGTAATGCAGCCTTGAACAACACCAACGTAGCCGATAGATTCACCAGGGCCCGACAGAACGTAGGATTTACCCCTTCGCCAGAGATCGAAAGCCGATGCAGCCCCGCATCAGGTGCCAAGTTCCGTCAGATGATAAGTAAAAACCTCAGTAAAGAGGGTGGCGATGCGCCGAGAGTATTGTTGATCGATAGATTGATAGATTACAATGACCTCGGGTGTACATATTTATACCCATAGGGAGATACTAGTCCTTGTCGGACAAGAAAGAAACTAAAAAGGAAAAGATAAAGTCCTTATTGGACACTAAACACACTTTCCTAAAGATAAAAGGAAACTAACAAACTGTGCATAATTAATAGATAAACTGTCATGTCGCATCCTTCTTGAACTCGGACTCTTCTAGATAAACTTCCTTTGATTGATCCGACTCCATCAAGAACACGACATCGTGGCGACTTGACTCCTATCGGCTGATTCTAGAACTTTGAAGCCGATACTGACTCTAAGCCGATGGTAACTTTGGGTTTACCAAATTTCACTGTTAACACAGGGCCCCTTTGATTTGGAGGAAAAACATAAGAATTTTGGTGGATTTCAATCCTATAGGAAAATTTCCTATAAAGCCCTTTGAAACAAATGATTCAATCATATCCAATCCTTTGAAATTCATATGGAATGGATAAACCTATAGAACTTTTGGAGGAAATTTAGCAAGAGTTTCAACCTCTTGGTAACTTTCCTTTGAGTCTATCTCTCTCATCTAATTCCTTCGTTTTTTCTGCAGGTCAATCAAACGGTCAATTCTTGTTTTTCCCGCGTTTTGCAATCATCTGTTTTACACTTACATTCCTATCAAATCCTACTCCCTCCGTTTCATATGTGTATAGATTTATTAACATCTTTATAAATATGGACAATACTAGAACGTCTTATAATATGAAACGGACAAAATATGTTTCTCCTATTCTTATAATCCTGCGATTCAAAAGTTCCTGAACGTGTAACATGCAGGATGAACAGACGCGATTGCTTCTTTAATTTATTCAACTTTGAAATTTGAATGGGGAAGACACCACGCAAGCACTCAAAGATTATGATTCAGAACCATCCAGGCGTCGAAGAACTCCAGAAATTTTTTTTTTTAAAAAAAACACTCTAGAACAATGGTAGGAACCGTTGGCATTGTTGCCGCCGTCGGCGGCAGCTGTGGAGCCGACTGTGTGGAAGGAATTCATTTATTTTGAATTGATGGATTTGCCACGATGCTACCTGCTGATGAGTTGTTCACGGATGGTAACCTGCTCTCGGTCCGGCCGCATGCCCGCATCCATTGGTGACAGCGACGAATCGGGAAAACAAACAGGTCATCCCCATCACTTGACCCCTCGGATTGTGCCGCCGCCTCGCCATTGCCTCACCCCGTGGACGCCGCATCACCGTCTTGAGCTAGCCCCGTGGACGTAGCTCGTCGAGGGACTTGCTACCCTTCATCGAGGTGATGCTCCGGCGAGCCCCAAGATTCCCCAAGCCCCTCCGCTCTGTCGTGCCGAAGACCCGAAGTCGACCCGAATAGGGAAACCCCCCTACCTCCGCCGGCGCTCCGCCTCGTCAGCCCCTAACCTTCGGTGGTGCTCCCCTAGCTGCTTTGCCCCAAAGCATCAGACCATCGTGCCGAGCAGTCCCTATTGGATGCAGTATTGGAGAAGATGAACAGGGAGGGATGGCAATTCTCTCCAAAAGAAGTAGAAAATGCATTCAAAGGATAGACAGTGGCATATATCAAATAGTTTTAAAATTATAGCGGTATGGCTCCAAATATATAAATAGTAATGATATTTTAAAACCATAAAAATTATAATGGCATGGATTTAATTAAAAAAACGAGTTCAATTGTTGTAGCAGTGAGTAAACGTCATCCTCCTCATTCGACCTAAACACCAAAGGAAAGCAAGTTCTAAGAGCCATGGTGTAAAAATGACTCGAACTGCCTTCATCTTGGGATGATCCGCTCAAATAACTATTCGCCTGGAAAAGACCTTCGGTATTAGTTATATACCACTCGAGTGACTTGTTCTACTCAAGTGGGTTTTCACTTGCGGCAGGTAAAATTCAAGTGGTGAGCAGGTGGAAAAGAGTGTTTTAGTTCTCAAGATGGAAAAAACATTTGATAAGGGAATTAAAGAACTCGAGGGAAAATACCACTCGACTAAGGAAGATGTCATAAATAAGATTCTATAGGGACCATTTCCAACCACTCCTGCTAGCTGGCGCCAAAAGACCTTGAAGACCTTCAAAATATACCAAAATGCCCTTAGGGCGGTCCACCTTACAAGGGTATTATGGTAAACTATCACGGACTCAAGGGTAAAGTTGTAATCTCATATGTACAGACAGGGGCTATATAAGCCGGCTGAAACCCTATAGCAGGACATGACATAAAAATAGAAAAGGAACATTAAGGCTTGGTATTTTGTATTCGAGCTTATTCTTAGGATAGACATGGAAAACATATTTTCACGCCTATCCCTGAACTTGTTGTGACCTAAGCCCATGACAGTGGTGCCGTCTCGGGGAGGAGGGGTGTAAAGTATGCAAGAAGTAATCTGAATAGTAAATGTGACGTTCCTAACGGCCAAATACCGAGGGGATGTAGACTTTTTCTAACAGAATCCACTTGAACTACAAGGACCGAACAAGAGAGAACACCCGACCAGCTCAAAAACCAAGCGTGGATTCGGCCTGCCTAAAGACGTCCTAGCAGGCCTGAACTATCAATCTATCTATTATTATATTATTAAGACAGCCTTGAAAGAATACACCACGTTTACTGTTGGGGTAGAAATTCTCACATTAATCAGAGAGAAAAAGAAAAATTTAGACCGTTAGATCGTAGTGGATCTAAATTATAACGGTGCAGATTGATAGCTACATGCAGTACAATTGTAGTTTTAAAATTATAATAAGTTGCAGATGAAATATAGTAATCTACTACTCATATTTGGAATCAGACATATTAGAATCGGATTTTTTTCTTTAATGAAACCATTAAGGAGTAGGTTTTCAACCACGCCAATTTTTCCAGTTCTTTAATGAAACCGTTACGGAGTAGAATTGCTGCTGCGCAGGAGCTGAGTGCTGACAGGCCCTTCGTGCTCTGCCTGGCTGCACGGCTCCTGTCCTTAGAACTCTAGATTTACCATGAAAAGCAGAGGCTCATGGCAAACTAATCAGGAGTAAACACACAAGACATTGTTGGCCCATGCACCTTCCGACTTACGAGTGTTGGAATTAATAGATGGGCCTTAGCCCATTTGAAGATTAATTCTTTAGAAAATCATAAAAGCCCACATCATAGGATGGCATGCATGGAGAGTTTAGTACCACCTTACTTATTCTAGGAGAGAGGGACCTCCTTAAAAGGGAGGATGCCCTCCTAGCCACTTGAAGCATGTGTGGTAGAGAGAAGAGGGGGAACACACGCGCGTGCTCGTTCACCTCGCAGGGCAGGCGGCGCACGTGCGTGCGTGCGTCGAATGGTCCACAAAATTGCAATTTTGTTTTGCTATAGGAAATTCAAATTTTGTTTTGGAAACATTTCGAAGAATGGTCCACAAAATTGCAATTTTGTTTTGCTGTAGGAAATTCGGATTTTGTTTTGGAAACATTTCGAAAAATCCAGTGCGTGAAAATGGCGTGGAGTCCAAATAAGTTACGCGCGACTTATCCGGTTCGGTTACGCGGAGTGGAGATCGTGCGGGCGCCTGATCAAGCGACCTATCTCTATATAAACCGAGCCACCGCCTTCACGCAACATACACGAAATCAATCTAGGGTTTGCCTCTTACTCTGTGCTGCGCCGTCGATTGTAGCCTACTCCATCCCGCTCGCCGGCGTGCACCGGCGATCGGGAGAGCAGGTCTCCGGAACCTCTGCCTTCGACGTCCTGCACCGGGAGAAGGCGGCAATAAGGTTTTTGGGAAGCGCTTCACGCGACTGCTCCCTGTACGTCCGCGATGGCTCGCCTTCCTCTCCGCTCGCGTGCTGCGTGCCTTCGTCGACGCCCGCAACCGCGAGTAGTTCTTGCCGAGCAACCGGTCTTTCTGCCACCTCGGTACGTGTTCGACATGTTGCACATATTTGATCTGTTCATGTTTTACTGCTTAGTTCACATGTGTAGATCTAATGATGCATTCATGCTAGTTGACATCTGCAATGTCATGATTTATTTATGGAATAAATTAAATAATTATGTGCTTATAAATTCAACAATCCAAAAACCTTATTATAGGCACTGTGGTTTTACTATGGTTGGTTTTGCCGATGCACTGAGGCCGAATAAATTCACCGGTGTGCACTTTAAGAGATGGCAGATCAGGGTCACTCTGTGGGTAACAGCTATGAAATGCTTCTGGGTGAGTGCTGGCAGACCTATGGGAGTTCTTATTGCTGACCAGCAGAAAGAATTCGATGAGGCCACTATTCTCTTTGTGGGATGCATTCTTAGCATTCTTGGCGATCATCTGGTCGAAGTGTATATGTATATGACCGACGCTAGGGAGTTGTGGGATGCACTGGATACTAAATTCGGTGCTACTGATGCTAGCAATGATCTATACATCATGGAGCAGTTTCATGACCACAGGATGGCTGACAACCATTCTGTAGTTGAGCAGGCTCATGAGATACAGACCATGACTAAGGAACTCGACCTCCTTAAGTTTGTCTTACCCGACAAATTTGTGGCCGGGTGCATTATTGCGAAACTACCTCCATCTTGGAGAGGTTTCGGTACTGCACTCAAACACAAGAGACAGGAATACTCCGTTGAGGGGTTGATAGCGTCTCTTGATGTTGAGGAAAAAGCTCGGAAAAAGAACGCTGCGTCTAAGGGCGATGGTGGGCAGTCCAGTGCCAATGTTGTGCATAAGGCCCAGAACAAGAGCAAGGGGAATTACAAAGCTCAATAGACCACCAACTTCAAGAAGCAGAAGAAGAACAACAACAATCCTAATCAGGATGAGAGGACTTGTTTTGTGTGTGGCCAACCTGGTCATCTAGCCAGGAAGTGTCCACAACGCAAGGGGATGAAGGCACCTGCAGGGCAGACCTCCAAGTCTGCTAATGTGACCATTGGCAACACTGGAGATGGAAGTAGGTATGGTAATTTACCTACTGTTTTTTCAGTTAATCAGTCTACTCGGGTTGATATAGGGGCCAATGTACATGTTTGTGCTGACATCTCATTGTTTTCTTCTTATCAGGTCACACGGGGTTCCACCGTCCTAATGGGGAATGGGTCACATGCTTCTGTTCATGGTGTTGGCACGGTAGATCTGAAGTTTACTTCGGGAAAGATCGTGCAGCTGAAGAACATACAGCATGTCCCGTCTATCGACAGGAATCTTGTTAGTGGCTCCCGTCTGACTAGAGACGGATTTAAGTTGGTTTTTTAGTCTAATAAAGTAGTCGTGTCTAAATATGGATATTTTATTGGTAAAGGTTATGAGTGCAGAGGCTTGTTCTGCTTTTTTTCCTTTCTGATTTCTGCAATAAGTCTGTGAACCATATTTGTGGCAGTGTGGATGATGAGGCTAATGTTTGGCACTCATGTTTATGTCATATTAATTTTGGCTTGATGTCTCGGCTTTCCAGCATGTGTTTAATTCCTAAGTTTTCCATTGTCAAAGGTTCTAAGTGCCATAGTTGTTTGCAATTGAAGCAACCTCGCAAGCCTCACAAGGCTGCCAGGGAGAGAAACTTGGCACCTCTAGAACTCCTACATTCAGATCTTTGTGAAATGAATGGGGTGTTGACGAAGGATGAAAAACGATATTTCATGACGTTGATTGATGATGCTACTAGATTTCGCTATGTGTACTTGTTGAAAATGAAAGACGAGGCTCTAGGCTATTTTAAAATTTATAAGGCAGAAGTTGAAAATCAACTTGACAGAAAGATAAAAAGACTTAGGTCTGATCGTGGTGGAGAGTTTTTCTCAAACGAGTTTGACTTATTCTGTGAGGAACATGGCATCATACATGAGAGGATGCCTCCCTATTCTCCCGAGTCTAATGGGATTGCTAAAAGGAAGAACACACACTGACTGACTTGGTGAATGCCATGTTGGACACCGCGGGACTACCTAAGGCATGGTGGGGGAGGCATTGTTGACCTCGAATCATGTGTTAAACAGAGTTCCTAACAGAAATAAGGACAAAACTCCATATGAGATATGGATTGGGAGAAAACCATCACTTTCTTATTTGCGCACATGGGGATGCTTGGCGAAAGTCAATGTACCAATAACGAAGAAGCGCAAACTTGGACTTAAGACTATGGACTGTGTCTTTCTAGGATATGCTGATCACAGCATTGCATATAGATTTTTAATAGTTAAATCTGAGGTACCTGACATGCATGTTAGTACAATTATGGAGTCTCGTAATGCTACCTTCTTTGAGACCTTTTTCCCAATGAAGGATACACATAGTACTTCTAGCCAACCCTCTGAAATAATTCCTAGTTCAATCACACCACCAGAACAAACTGAACATACACATGAACATGTCACTGAGGAGGATGACAGTGAAGCTCCTCGAAGGAGTAAGAGACAAAGGACGGCTAAGTCTTTTGGTGATAATTTCACTATGTACCTCGTGGATGACACTCCTAAGTCAATTTCAGAAGCATATGTATCTCCTGATGCAGACTACTGGAAGGAGGTTGTCCGTAGTGAAATGGATTCCATTATCGCTAACGGGACTTGGAAGGTGACAGAGCGACCCTATGGGTGTAAACCTGTGGGGTGCAAGTGGGTGTTCAAGAAGAAGCTTAGGCCTAACGGTACTATTGAAAAGTACAAGGCTCGGCTTGTTTCTAAGGGCTACACTCTAAAAGAAGACGAAGATTTCTTTAACACTTACTCACCTGTTGCTAGATTGACCACAATTCGTGTGCTACTTTCCCTAGCAGCCTCACATGGTCTTCTCGTTCATCAAATGGATATTAAGACATCTTTTCTTAATGGAGAGCTGGATGAGGAGATCTATATGGATCAACCTGATGGGTTTGTAGTTGAAGGTCAAGAAGGCAAAGTGTGCAAATTGTTGAAGTCTTTGTATGGTATGAAAAAAGCTCCTAAGCAATGGCATGAGAAATTCAATAAAACATTGACATCTGCAGGCTTTGCAGTCAATGAGGCAGATAAATGTGTGTACTATCGCCATGGTGGGGGGTTAGGGAGTTATTCTGTGCTTGTATGTTGATGACATACTGATATTTGGGACAAACCTTGAGGTGATAAATGAGGTTAAATCATTCTTGACTCAAAATTTTGATATGAAGGGTTTGGGAGTAGCTGATGTTATCTTAAACATTAAGCTAATTAGAGGTGAGAATGGGATTACACTTTTGCAATCCCATTATGTGGAGAAGATCTTGAATCGCTTTGGCTATATTGATAGTAAGTCTTCTCCAACACCTTATGATCCTAACTTGTTGCTTCGCAAGAACAGGAGAATTGCTAGGAATCAACTGGAATACTCCCAAATCATTGGCTCGCTGATGTACCTGGCTAGTGCAACTAGGCCTGATATCTCCTTTGCTGTGAGCAAGTTGAGCCGGTTTACCTCTAATCCGGGAGATGATCACTGGCGTGCGCTTGAGCGAGTAATGCGCTATCTGAAAGGTACTATGGAATTGGGGCTTCACTATACTGGGTATCCTGCGGTACTGGAGGGATATAGTGATTCTAACTGGATCTCTGATGTGGATGAGATCAAAGCCACTAGTGGATATTTCTTCACACTGGGTGGTGGTGCTGTTTCGTGGAGGTCTTGCAAACAGACCATTTTGACGAGTTCAACCATGGAAGCAGAGCTGACGGCACTGGATACTGCTACTGTTGAGGCAGAATGGCTGTGTGATCTATTAATGGATCTGCCTATTGTTGAAAAACTGGTGCCGGCTATTCTTATGAACTGTGACAATCAAACGGTAATTGTCAAAGTGAACAGTTCTAAGGATAATATGAAATCGTCTAGACATGTGAAAAGACGATTGAAGTCTGTCAGGAAATTGAGAAACTCCGGAGTTATAACATTGGATTACATCCAAACAGCTAGAAACCTGGCAGATCCCTTCACAAAGGGACTATCACGAAATGTGATAGACAATGCATCGAAGGAGATGGGTAACCCAGTCTATGTGATCGAAGATCCCGTGAGTTATACTATGGTGCTAACCCAGTCTATGTGATCGAAGATCCCGTGAATTAGAACCTGGGAAGAACAAACCATTAGTAAACTAGAGGAGAGTACCAATCTATACCCTCTCTATGTGAAGATGCATGTACTCTCGTGAGCTGCAAGGCAGGTTGGCTATGCCTTAATGAGTTATGTTGGCTTTAATTAGCGAAGATGTTGTCCTGCAGAGCATTCTTGAAAGAACTCACCTTTGTGAGCTTGATTGTTGGTCGTAGTCTATGGAGATTTTGGGTGAATCTTCTAGGAAGCTTACTAAAGACCTAGGAGTATGACTTATACGATCCACCCGAGGGGTAGTCTACAGACAGTCTAGTACCAGATAAGACTGAGTGAAACTTGCTTGCACAAGACTTGCAATTCAAGGCGTAGTCCATTGTTCAAGTTGTGAGTAAGTGTAGCTTGGAGTTTTAGATGGATGTTCAACCTTAATCGGTCTCCATCGAACCGCTGGTATATAAACAGTACATTGGAAAAGGCAAATCTCAGTGGGATTTTGAGATTTGGTGGGGGATTGTTGGAATTAATAGATGGGCCTTAGCCCATTTAAAAATTAATTCTTTGGAAAATCACAAAAGCCCACCTCATGGGATGGCATGCATGGAGAGTTTAGTACCACCTTGCTTATTCTAGGAGAGGGGGCCTCCTTAAAAGGGAGGATGCCCTCCTAGCCACTTGAAGCATGTGTGGTAGAGAGAAGAGGGGGAACACAGGCGCGCGCTTGCTCGCCTCGCCTGGCAGGACAGGGCAGGGCAGGGCAGGCGGCGCGCATAAACGACGTACGCGTCGAATGGTCCGCAAAATTGGCTCCTCACCCTAGCGCAGATGCAACCTCCTTTTGCAATTTTTTTTTGCTGCAGGAAATTCGGATTTTGTTTTGGAAACATTCCGAAAAATCCGGTGCATGAAAACGGCGTGGAGTCTGGATAAGTTACGCGCGACTTATCCGGTTGGGTTACGCGGAGTGGAGATCGTGCGGGCGCCCTAATCAAGCGACCTATCTCTATATAAACCGAGCCACCGCCTTCACGCAACATACGCGAAATCAATCTAGGGTTTGCCTCCTACTCTGTGCTGCGTCGTCGCTCGTAGACTACTCCATCCCGCTCGCGGGTGTGCACCAGCGATCGGGAGAGCAGGTCTCCGGAACCTCTGCCTTCGACGTCCTTCACCGGGAGAAGGCGGCAATAAGGTTTTTGGGAAGCGCTTCGCGCGACTGCTCCCTGTTCATCCGCGGCGGCTCACCTTCCTCTCCGCTCGCGTGCTGCGCGCCTTCGTCGACGCCCGCAACCGCGAGTAGTTCCTGCCGAGTAACCGGTCTTTACGCCACCTCGGTACGTGTTCGACATATTGTGCATATTTGATATGTTAATGTTTTACTGCTTAGTTTACATGTGTAGATCTAATGATGCGTTCATGCTAGTTTACATCTGCAATGTCATTATTTATTTATAGAATAAATTAAATCATTATGTGCTTATAAATTCAACAACGAGTTGGGCATCTGGCCAAAGCACATCTTCACACATTAAGCTTTATATATTACTTCGCTAAAATAATCTTAATTGTTTGTTAATCTTAAAACCTGTATGTATGTGTAACCATCCAATCAATCCAAAGGTCAGAATAAAAAGGGACAATGAGGATATACATCTATCTATCTATCTATCTATCTATTATATTATTAAAACAGCTTTGACTGGAGGCACTTCATTCACTGTGGGGGCTAGAAATTCCTACATTAATCAGAGAAAAAGAAAAGGAGAACCAAAATAGAAATACAATTAAAAAATAGCTGAAATTCGGAATTAAAAATAAACAACATTGAAATAAGAGTCCATATAAGAACCCAATACGAGATTAATCAAAATTCGGAATAAAAATAAAATAAAATCCGAAATTATAAAATAAAAGGAGAGTCCAAATAGGAATACAATTTAAAAATAACTAAAATTCGGAATTAAAAATAAGGAATATTGAGATAAGAGTCCATATAAGAACCCAATACGAGATTAGTTAACATTCGGAATAAAAATAAAAATAAAATCCGAAATTAGCAAAAAGAAAAGCACGGTTCAAATAGGAATATAAATTAAAATTAACTGAAATTCGAAATTAAGCATAAGCAATATTGAAAGAAGAATCCATATAAGAACCCGATACGAGATTATTTAAAATTCAAAATAAAAAATAAAATAATATCCAAAATTAGAAATATTAAAAGAGAGTTAAGTAGGAATACAATTTTGAAACAACTGAAATTATAAAATAAAATATGAAAAACAAAGAAAAATAACCCTAATAAGCAATATTATTAGGAAGTATAATATTATTAGGGTTATTTGTAAATAGAATTTAAAAATAGCTAAAATTTGGAATTAAAAATAAGCAATATTGAAAGAAATTTCCATATAAGAACCCTGTCGGTGATATGGGCGGCCTAGCCTCCCCCCCCCCCCCCCCCGAGGGAGGGGGTCGGGCGCGTGGGTAACGAGTAGCCAAGCAGCGCCCGTAACTGCCTAGGGGCCTCGGGAAATCCTATCGCGCCCCTCGGGCCCGAGGGGCTTTGTTACCCCGAGGCCCTCACTCGGCTGGCACGTTGCAGTCAAGTGGGCAGAGGAAAGGGCGCCACTAGGCGCTTTAATGGGCGGCGCCCTAACCACCCCCACAGTGTTTAATGCGACATGGGCAGTCGTGCGACGCCTAGTCGATTGACGTGCGTCAATCGTTCTTGACCGGGCTGTGACCGGTCGCAGGCGGATGGGACGGGCGGCAGCGCACCCACGTCCTGCCCTGTGTCAGGCGGCGTGGGGGCAGGTATGCCCCGTCCCATCAGCACCCGGCGACCGATGTCTGACCGGTGCATCCCCTGTGCATGAACCCACAAAAGTCTTCAGGGTTTTAAGAGGGAATGACAGGGGGTGTCCCCTGTGTCAGACGAAGGACGCCGCTATGGCATGGGTAGTCGTGCGACGCCCAGTCGATTGACGTGCGTCAATCGTTCTTGACCGTGCTGTGACCGGTCGCAGGCGGATGGGACGGGCGGCAGCACACCCACGTCCCGCCCTGTGTCAGGCAGCGTGGGGGCAGGTATGCCCCGTCCCATCAGCACCCGGCGACCGATGTCTGACCGGTGCATCCCCTGTGCATGAACCCACAAAAGTCTTCAGAGTTTTAAGAGGGAATGACAGGGGGTGTCCCCCGCGTCAGACGAAGGATGCCGCTGGGACCCACCTGAGGACGAGCGGCCACCTTACTTCCGGCCTAAGGAAGGGTCGGCGCTTAACCGAAGTGACGTGGGCCCCCTCCAAGGCCGAGATGTGTAGAGGCGGTGCATGGTGTAACCCCTTGAACTATAAAAGGAGGACCTTGCCCACCGAGCAAAGGGACGACTCTCGGAAGCTTGAACCTTAAAAGAAAACGAGCCCACCAGTTCGCTAGGGTTTGAGTTCCCTTGTAACGGCACAAGCATAATTCCACACACAGAAGTAGGGTATTACGCTTCCCAGCAGCCCGAACCTGGATAATCCCTCGTCTCTCATTCAATTGCCGTCCACCTCACCAGCCTAATCCACGGCGAAGATACGCTCTTGATCATTGTGCCCTATTCCCCTGGCCGAACTCACGAAGGGGGGTCTCACGTCCTCCCGCTGCAGTGGTTCACTCCTCGACAGCTGGCGCGCCAGGTAGGGGGAAATCCGCGTGTTTGTGAAGGAGTCGCCTTTCTTCCGCCCCAAGTTTCCCTCCATCCTCGATGACCATGGTTGAGGTAGTGGAGGAAGAGGTGGTGGCGTACACTCCCACCCCTTCCGGGAGTGACAATGGTAGCGGGGGTTGCGATCCCCATCACCATCGCCGGGATTCTCCGACTCCCCCTCGCCGCAACCCCCGACGGCGGGAAAACCCCTAACCTCACCTGACGGGAGGAGGCCACGTCGCGTCGGGGTGCGTCGCCGCCTCACCTACGGCGACGGCGGCACGCCCCAAGGCGAGCTTCAGGCGGTGGGGGCCCTCTTGCAGCATCCCCCCGTCAACCTGGAGCCCGAGACTCCGGTCCATCGGTGGCTCGACGACGTGGCCAACCTGGTCACCGCCGCGCAGCGGCAACTGGCCGCCGACGGCCGGCCCGCGATCACCGGTACCTTGCGTACCTTCACAGCCCTCTCCTCATCGGTGAGGAGGAGGGCCCGTCAGTCGGCCATGATCTCACGGCGTCGACAGCCCAGACGTCGTCAAGGACCTCGGGAAGCCGAGGGCATCACGACGGTCTTTACGGGGAGCAAGACGCTCGAATCAATATCGAGCGTTGCTGGGATGAGCGCCCCGCTGCCCGCATGGGAGAGGGCACCTCCTCATCCGGAGTGTCGCATCCCCCCGTGCGAGGTGGCCAGCCCCCCACACCACCATCCGGTGGGGCAGGGTGCAAGGCCTTCGTCACGAGTCTCTGGAACGTCCGGTGGCCCCCAAAGTTCCGTCCCAACCTCACCGAGAAGTACGACGGCAGCGTCAACCCCTCCGAGTTCCTCCAGATCTACACCACGATCATCGAGGCTGCGGGGGGCGATGACCGAGTCATGGCGAACTACTTTCCCATGGCCCTCAAGGGTCAGGCGTGAGGCTGGCTCATGACCCAGCCCCCTGACTCCATCCACTCCTGGGAGGATCTACGCCAGCAGTTCATCACGAACTTCCACGGCACGTACCCTCGCCCGGGAGAAGAGGCGGACCTGCATGCTGTGCAGCGGAAGGACGATGAGTCCCTCCGCTCGTACATATAGCATTTCTGTCAGGTCCGCAACACCATCCCATGCATACCGGCCCATGCGGTCGTCTATGCGTTCAGGGGCGGCGTGCGGCATAACTGCATGCTCGAGAAGATCGCCTCCAAGGAGCCCAAGACCACCGCCGAGCTTTTCCAGCTGGCGGATAAGGTGGCTTGGAAGGAGGAGGCGTGGGCCTGGAACTCCTCCGGCTCTGGCGCAGCGGCTACGGCTACCCCCGAGCCCTCTTCCTGCTCCAAGCGGCGGGACAAGAGGAAGAAGAGGAAGCCGACCCGCTCCGACGACGAGGGCCACGTCCTTGCCGCGAACAGTAACTCCCTGCCCCCGCGTAAGGAGAAGGCCACCGGCAGCAAGCTGAGCACCACCACCCCCGGCGAAAGCCGCTCGGCGGACAAGTGGTGCTCGGTGCACAACACTTATCGGCACAGCCTTGCTGACTGCCGCTCGGTCAAGAACTTGGCCGAGAGCTTCAGGAAGACCGATGAGGAGAGGCGGCAGAGTCGTCGGGAGGGCAAGGCCCCCGCGACCTCCGCCGGCAACTAGCAAGGGGAGACCAAGAAGAAGGTCGCCGCCGATGACAACGATGACAGCAAGGACCTGGAATTCCAGGAGCCTTAGCAGACAGTCGCCACACTCGATGGAGGGGCGTGCGCGCACGCCTCCCGTCGCAGGTACAAGGCCATGAAGCGAGAACTCCTCGCTGCGGCCCCAACCCATGAGGCGACCCGCTGGGCGCTGGTCGGAGGTGAAGCTCACCTTCAATCAGAGCGATCACCCCACGGTGCTTGCCCGTGGAGGGAAGTTGGCGTTGGTGGTCTCCCCGACCGTCTACAACGTCAAGCTGAGGCGCGTCCTGATCGATGGCGGGCGGCTCTGAACATCAGCTCCCCGGCGGCCTTTGAGGCCATAAAAGCCCCGGGGATGAAGCTCCAGCCGTCGCTGCCCATCATCGGAGTGACGCCGGGACACACATGGCTTTTGGGTCACATCGAGCTCCCGGTCAACTTCGGCGACCCCACCAACTTCCGCACAGAGCGGCTAGACTTCGATGTGGCAAACATGAATTTGCCCTACAACGTGGTCCTGGGGAGGCCCACATTGGTGAAGTTTATGGCCGCCACCCACTACGACTACTTCCAGATGAAGATGTCGGGCCCCAACGGCCCCATCACCATCTGCGGCGACTTCAAGATCGCCCTGGCCTGTGCAGAGCGACGCGCCGACACTCTTGCGGCGACCTCTAGGCCAGAGGAGGACGGCGGAATCCCAGAGGCCTCCACATCGTGCGCCTCCAAGAAGCGGATCACCTCGGGCGACGAGGTGTCCGTTAAGGAGATACCCGGTCTTGGACGCCAAATAGGAAGGCGCGCTCATCTCCTTCCTGCGGGCAAACTCCGATGTCTTCGCTTGGAAGCCGTCGGACATGCCTGGGGTCCCCAGAGAGGTGATCGAGCACCGTCTCGCCGTGCGGCCGGATGCACGACCCATCCGGCAGAAGGTACAGCGCCAGGCCCCGGAGCGGCAAGCCTTCATCCGTGAAGAGGTGACGCGGCTCCTGGAGGCCGGCTTCATCCGAGAGGTCATCCACCCGGAGTGGCTGGCGAACCCGGTGGTCGTCCCGAAGGCCAACGGCAAACTCCGGATGTGCATCGACTACACGGACCTCAACAAGGCATGCCCCAATGATAGGGGTGGATGCCGAGCTAGCTCGGCTCGGCTCGCTTTAGCTCGCGGAGATAACGAGCTAGCTCGGCTCGGCTCATTATCTAAACGAGCAGAAAACGCAGCTCGGCTCGCGCTCGTTAAAAGCTCGAGCTAGCTCATTTTAGCTCATGAGCTAGAGACTGTGTGAGGGTTGACAGGCCGCGCTGCGAGCAACAGCACAAGGGCAAGTCTAGCAGGCTAAGCAGCGAGCGACGGCATGGTCAAGCACACGTTTTAGCATTGATCCATCACAAGCAGCAAAAATAAATCCCAACTCGAGAAAAGTTAAAGAAAAAAAAGGTTAAATTAGTTCGCTCCAAAGGAACATCTTATTGAATCTTGCAGTTGAACCAAAACAAACGAAACACCTGACGAACAACAACTCACTGAGAACCAAAATCTTAACTAATTTACATGTGAATCAATTTTCCAGGGTTTAGGTGTGGCTTTGAGGTTGAGGCAGTGCCGCAGGGGCCTCGCCTTCTTGTCACGGCTCCACGAGCGCGGCTAGGATGCATCCTCCCAGGACTTCATGAGCGCGATCATGGCCATGGTGCCCGAGAGGAGAGACGAAGAATGCAGAGAGGATTTGCGGCTGGTTTGCTACGGCGGTAGGATGAGTGGACCCGCTTCGGCGCCGCCTCGCGGGTGTGTGGCTGAGAGGAGGATTGGGCGACGCCTCTAGGGTTAGCATCTTTGTAGTGAATCGGTGGAAAATGGGCCGGACGACTGGTTGTTGGGCTGCTGGCCTGCTACTTGCGCTCAGCTCGTTGAGCTTGCGAGCTGCTCGCGAGCCAGCTTGAGCTGGCTCATTATGTGTAACGAGCGGAGATGCAAGCTCGGCTCATTAAAAAAATGTAACGAGCCGAGTCGAGCCGAGCCTATCTAGCGACGAGTCGAGCGAGCTAACGAGTCACGAGTTTTTCATCCAGCCCTACCCATGGATCACTTCCCTTTACCACGCATAGATCAGATAGTCGATTCCACTACGGGGTGCGACCTTTTGTGTTTCCTAGATGCTTATTCAGGGTACCATCAGATTCGCATGGCTAGGGAAGATGAGGAAAAAACTGCTTTCATTACTCCTGTGGGCACTTATTATTATACAACTATGCCTTTCGGTTTAAAGAATGCAGGCACTACTTTTCAATGCATGACTCGCATTACTTTGCGTAATCAGATAGGGCGCAATGTTGAGGCTTATGTCGATGACTTGGTGGTAAAGACGCGCCACCAAGATACGTTGCTTCAGAATCTTGCTGAGACTTTCGATAGCCTTAGATCCACGCGCATGAAACTGAACCCCGAAAAGTGTGTGTTCGGTGTGCCGGCGGGCAAGCTTCTTGGGTTTCTAGTCTCGTCACGAGGCATAGAAACTAATCTTAAGAAGATACGCGCGATAGAGGGGATGCGCCCCCCCCCCCCCAGCAAACTTAGGGATGTGCAGTGTGTCATCGGATGCATGGCCGCCCTAAGCCAATTCATATCGAGGCTAGGAGAGAGAGCGCTACCCCTATTCAAGCTTCTCAAACGCTCCGGGCCGTTTGTTTGGACGGAGGAGGCTGAGCAAGCTCTCAACCAGCTGAAGGCTTACCTCACCTCTCCTCCGATCCTAGTGGCCCCAGGGCCAGAGGAACCGCTGCTGCTCTACTTGGCCGCGACCCCCCAAGCGGTGAGCGCCACCCTCGTAGTGGAGCGCGATGAAGACCACCCGCGGACCGCGAGCCGCGAGCCCCGTTATGGGAAGGAACCGGGGGCCCCCTTAACCGGCGATGGCCCCCTCGTCCCCCGATGGCCCAACCCCCGATGCCCTTGGCCCCTAGGCAGGCCCTGACACCACTGCGGGGGAGCAGGAGGCTCTGGCAGGTGGCCCTGAGGCCACTCGCGCGCACGCGGAAGGAAGCCCCTCGGGGGCCCCGAGAGACGAGTGCCCCGAGGCAGGCGCCCTTGACGGTAAAGACCGGCCCCGCCGAAAGGTGCAGCGGCCCATCTACTTCGTTAGCAAGGCGCTCCGGGACGCAAAAAACTGATACTCTCAGGCTCAGAAGATGCTTTATGCTATTCTGATGGCCTCTAGGAAGCTGCGCCATTACTTTCAGGCGCATCAGGTTTCTGTGGTAACATCCTATTCCCTCGAGCAGATCCTGCACAACCGAGAGAGCACCGGACGGATCGTGAAGTGGGCCATCGAACTCACGGAGTTCGACCTACACTTCGTACCACAACACGCGATAAAAAGTCAAGTCCTAGCTGACTTTGTCGCTGAGTGGACACCGGTGGACGATTCCGATCTGCCCCCCGACCCCTCCCTACCCGAAGGCGGGGGGAACCTGAACACCGACATCCGTATCGGACATTAGGTAATGCACTTTGATGGTTCTTTGAACCTTCAAGGTGTCAGGGCAAGAGTCACGCTGACTTCTCCAAGCGGGGATATCCTCAAGTACGTCATTCGTCTCGATTTCCGAGCAACGAACAAATGGCGGAATACGAAGGGCTCCTCGCGGGACTAAGGGCGGCAGCAGGAATGGGCATCCGCCGCCTCCTGGTCCTGGGCGATTCCCAGCTGGTCGTAAACTAGATCTCCAAGGAGTACCAGTGCACCGACCCGCAGATGGACGCCTACGTCCGTGAAGTGCGACGCATAGAGAGCCATTTCGATGGACTCAAGCTCCGGCACGTGCCCAGACGCGACAATATCATCGCCGACGAGTTGTCGTGGCTCGCGTCTGCGCGAGCCCCACTCCCCCCGGGAGCCTTTGAAGAAACGCTTACGCAGCCGTCAGCGCGCCCGGATCCCCCGAGGGTGCCTGGCGCCGCTACCCGCATCCCGACGCCTGGCGAGGGCTAGGCCTCGGGGCCTGAGGAGTTCGACCCCAACCCCCCATGATAGGCTGCTTAGATGGCCAACATCCGGGCATACCTCGACAGCCACACTCTTCCTGAGGATCGCACGAAAGGCGAGAAGCTCGCACGCATCTCCAAACAGTACGTGCTAGTAGAAGGGACCCTCTACCGGCGCGGTGCTAATGGAGTCTTCTTAAAGTGTATCCCTCGGGAGCAAGGCATTGAGCTCATTGCCGATGCCCATGAGGGGGGAATGCGGGGCCCATTCGGCCTCGCGCACGTTGGTCGGTAAAGCCTTTCGGCAGGGCTTTTACTGGCCAACCGCGCTCCAGGATGCCCAGCACTGGGTCCGGCGGTGCAAAGCTTGCCAATTCCATGCCAAGCAAACTCACTAGCCGACTCAGGCCCTGCAGGTCATCCCGTTATCCTGGCCCTTCGCGGTCTGGGGTTTGGACATCCTAGGGCCCTTCAAGGCGGCCTAAGGCGGGTATCAGCATCTCTACGTCGCTATCAACAAATTCACCAAGTGGTCCGAGGCTTACCCAATCATCAAGATCAATAAGCACTCGGCCCTGAAGTTCATCAGAGGCATCACATCCCGATTCGGAGTGCCGAACCATATCATCACGGACAACGGCACCCAATTCACCAGTGAGCTGTTTGGTGACAATTGTGACGACATGGGCATCAAGTTGTGCTTCACCTCACCCGCCCACCCCAAGAGCAACGGCCAAGTCGAGCGCGCCAACGCCGAGATCCTCAAAGGCCTCAAAACCAAAACGTACAATGTCCTCAAGAAGCATGGGGACTCTTGGCTTGAGGAACTGCCCGCGATGCTGTGGGCCAACCAGACCACCCCGAGCCGTGCGACAGGAGAAACACCTTTCTTCCTGGTATATGGTGCCGAGGCGGTCCTACCGTCAGAGCTCTCCGTGGGCTCGCCTCGCGTTGCGCTGTACAATGAGGCAGACCAGGACGAGCACCCTCGCGATGACCTTGACTATTTGGAAGAGCGAAGAAGGCGTGCGGCCCTTCAGGCGGCGCGCTACCAACAGAGCCTGCCGCGCTATCATCAGTGCCACGTCCAGGCCCGGTCACTACAAGTCCATGACCTCTCCTACGCCGCGTCCAGTCGTGCTTAGGATTGAGCAAGCTTTCACCGATGTGGGAGGGACCGTACAAAGTGATCGGCGTCCCCCGGCCGGGCTCGATTCGACTGGCCACAGAGGACAGCACAGAGCTGCCTAACCCCTGGAACATCGAACACCTTTGCCGCTTCTACCCATGACGTCGAGTGTCTTTACTTTTGGGCTCGGGCCAACTCCCGCACACCCTTCGGGCTGTGCGGGCTTGGCCGGGGGCTACCAATGTCAATATATGTATCTCACCATCGCTTGGCCGGGTGCTTTTTCGTTCTCTTCCTAAGTCTCGTTCCAGCTTAGGGGTGGTTCATGCTTACCATGGCCTCTAGGTGGTGCCGGGCAACCTGAAAAGCGCCGAAGGAAGGCCCAGACGCAGGCCGTGCCCCGGACTGCGACGAACCCCAGGGCCTTGGAAGGACCTGCACACGGTCGTCGCCGACCCCCGGTCGCCGTAGCTCCGGCTTGGCCAATCCCGCTGAGCGGCTCTCCCAAGCTGACGGCTCTGCCCCTCGCCGCTTAGGTGCCGGGGGCTAAGCGCGAATCCTCTTCCCTTGTCCAAACGAGCCCCGGGGGGGAAGCGAAGGAACGAAAACAGCGGTTCACCTGTAAGGAAATTAACTAAGTGGTTTCACCATTCTCCCTTGTCACAGGCATTCACAGATCAAAAGAGTGCAGGAATGCGAGGAAGAAGGCTTATATACATCCATCAGGGGCGGCACGAAGGCCTAGAGTCAACCACGTCCATCACAAAAGCACAATAGCAAGGAAAAAGAAAAAAGGGCGGTCACGGGGCGCCTGGGCTTCTGAGTCTGGCACCGCTAACGACTTCGTCCCAGTCTTCGTTGTCGCCGTCGCCGTCGTCGTCGTTGCCACCGCCCGAGGATGCTACAAGGGTGAAACGAGGGGTCGTCCCCTCGAAGCTTGCCACAATCACATCCGCCGCCTCTCGGACCTCCGCTTGAGCAGCTTCTTCGGTGCCTGGGGGGAAGTCCTCGAGAGCGCGCCAGGGGAGGAACTCGGTGTCGCGGGCTTGGTAGCTCGCCAGAACGAGCTCCACCGCAGCCTGCGCCAGAGAAGCCGACGACGACTTAACGACCGCCTCGACCTCCCCCTGCAGCTTCTCCAGGTCGACGGCCATGTCAGCCGATGTGCGAGCGCCGGCCTGGTGGTCAGTAGCTTCTCGTCCCGGCGCCTCGAGATGCCCACCCGACACCCTGCACGCTTCAGCCGTTCGATGGCGTCGTGAAGTAGGCCAGGCCCCATGTCGTTGGCGAGACGAAGGGCCCCGATCTCCCCGGCCTGATCTTGTGTCAGGTGCTCCAGGGCGGCGAGAGTGTCCTGCGCCGTGGCGAGTCGGCCTGCCAGGTCGGCGTCGCCACGCTGTTCGCACGACGCCAGCGTTTTCTCCCTGGCCTCCATCTCGGACGACCGCACCGCCATCGCGGCGCGCTCGACTTGAGCGTTCTACAGTTGGTGGCTCTCGCGCCCGGCGACGGCTTCCTCACGCTTGGTGAGTTGGTCGCCCAGCCGACACGCCGCCGCCTCGTGGCGGGTGACATCAGCCTCGCGCTCCGAGAGCGCGGCGTCCCATTCCCACCATGCCTCCTCCCGGAGCCGCAGCTCCTCTGTGCGGCGGGCCACCGCGACCTCGTCGACTGCGGTAGTGCGAGTGCGCTCGGCGGCGGCCTCCTCGCGGAGGCGGAGGGCGGACTCGGCCTCAGCCGCCGTTGTCTAGTGGGCGGCCAGGGTGATTTCGCGTTGGTCCAACGCTTGCGCCCGCTCCTCAAGCAGCTAGGCCCGCTCTTCTAGCTCTTGGGCCCGCTGCACCTGCACCCAGTCCAGCTCCTCCTGCTCACGATGGTTGCGGTCGAGAAACTCGATCCGCCAGCGAATTGCAGCCTCAGATTCCTGGACGGAGCGGGCACGCCTCTCTAGGTCGGACGTGCGCTCGTCCAAGGCCTTGCCTTGGGCCTCGAGCGCCTCCTCCCGAGCCCGCAGCAAAGCGTCGACCTCTGACGCCCGCCGCTCCTGAGCCGCAGCCGCGTTGAGGACTCCGCGAGAAGCCTCAACCCGCTCCGCCAAGTCTTCGGCACGGGCTTCGTATTGCAGGCGGATGTCGCCTAGCGCCTTGTCCATGACGCTGGCAGCAACGAGCGCCACCTGCCGCTCTTCCTCCGTCTCGCGCATGACGGAGTCCAGCGCCTCCTCGCGCGACTGGATCTCGGCCAGCCGAGCCTTGTGCATCTTCCGCCCCGCCTCGACCAAGGCCTCCACGGCTCGGCGCCCCTCTTCCACGCGCGCCCGGTCGGCCGCAACCTGCGCCCACTCGGCCTCCAGAGCCGCCCGCTCATCCGCTAGGGCCTGGACTTGGGCGTTAAGCCCCTCCCGGACGATAGAGTCAGCAGCGGTGAGGACCTGCAGTAGTGGCTCCATGCTCGCTGGAGTTGGGGTAGAGAAGGGTGGCGACGGCCCGCGAGACAATGGAGTCTGGCTGGACCCCCCGCGGGATTGCGGACTGCGCTCGACGCCCCTCCCGCGCGTCCGAGTCCGAGGACGCCCCAAGTGCAGAGCGATGTGGAAGCTCCCACCCCCCTCGGGCACCGGACCAGAATCCGCCTCGGGCCCGGGCCCGCGGGCAGGCTCGGTCTCGGCCTCGGGCCTGGGCTCGGGCTCAGTCTCGGCTTCGACCTTGGGCCCTCCTGCGACGCTGGCCTCCGGAGCGCGCTCCTCTTACTCCTCCTCCGCCTTGGCCTCGGGGGCGCGCCCGGCGTCCCTCGTGGCCTCACCTTCGGGACCGCCCTCGGGGGCAGCCTCGGGGCCACCGCCGTCGGCTGCCGACGGCACCCTCTCCTCCCTCGCGGGAACGGTCTCGACCATGGTGGACTCCGAGCCGGATCCAGCGTGAGGCCCCCGAGCCCCGCTGGAGGGCTGCGAGGTGTCCGGGGTCCCGGTTTGACCGACCTCCGGCCGCCCCGGCTGTTCAGACCTGGAGCCCCGGGAAGATTCAGTCGTCAGGCCCCCTCGGAAGGGGATCTCGCTGCGATAAAACCCCGGCGGCATTCAAACAATTAAAAAAAATAAAAGAGAAAGAAGAAGAGAGAAATAGCATGAGCGAGAAGGGATGGCGGAACCGGAAAGGGGCAGCCGTACCTGCGGGGGGAGCTTGAAGGTCCATTTCGGGGGCTCGATGAAGCTGCCCTAGCACGGCTGCGTCTCCCTGTCTTCCGGAGCCTCTTCTTCTTCTGCTCCAACTCTGCTCCAGCGGGACGCTCGTGGCCAGTCGGCGGCCGGTCAGCTACGTGCTCGGCACCGCCGTCATGCGGAGGGGGAGGCGGCTCGGACCCAGGGACCTCCCAGACCGCGTCGTACTCCTCGCCCAGCTCCGCAACCACTTGCCAGCCCGCGGATCGCTCAGGGGGCAGGCAGGGAGTCGGAGACGTTGGTGGTCGGGCGGCGTGGTGTAGAACCAGTCCCTCTTCCAGTCATCCCATTTCTTGCGAAGGTGGCTCTCAATGTACTGCCCATCACACCTACGCGGGGCTGGAAGTAGCATCCTCCCACCACCACGGGCTGCTGTAGCTGTGGGACGAAGAAGTACTGGAACAGCCGCATCGACGGCCTCACCCCGATGAACATCTCGCACAGATGTGCAAAGATGGCCAAGATCATCACGGCGTTGGGGGCGAGGTGGAGGGCGTGGATCTCATAGAAGTCCAACACCTCGTGGAAAAAGCTGGAGAATGGCGGGATCAGTCCCGCCATGGCAAAGGACAGGAGGTGCACGGACCGCTCCGGGTACCGCGGGCGCGGCCGCGGCTCCCCCGCCCTCATGACGGCGTCCTCCGGCATGAACTTGCGGACGAAGCCCACGTGCTTCTCCGTCGTGATGCGCGAGGCTGGAAGGACGGCATTGCCGACGTCTTGAGCCATGACGACCAGCGAGACGAGCGCGTGTTGGGTGAGCATGATGCGGTGGTCGAAGGGTGAAGCGTAGGGGGCTAAGGCGCGAGTATGTGAGAATGAGAATGGCGAAAGGGAGGAGAAGGGTTTCCCTTTCTCCTCACTTTTTATTCTCGCCTCACCAGCGCCCGCCTCCTCGCTTCCCGCAACCACTGGTGCCGCCTCCTCGTTTACCACACCCGCTCGTCCCACTCGCCCCACTAAATCCACGACCCACGTTTAATGTGCCGGTCAGCAGCATAATCAACGCGGGACACGCGATGATTATGGAAGTGGCCAGGCGGGCCCACCGATAGTCCCGTTTTACGCGCCCGGCAGTTGCACAGTCGATGCGACAGTAGGCAATGACTCCGGGTGTGGCCAGGCGGGCCTCCCGGTCTTCCCATTCCACGCGCCCCGTGCGTGGCGCGATTACCTACGATCGGGTCATCATCGTGATGGGCACTTAAACCGTGCATACCGATGACGGCCGCTTGAATTCCCCATGGGGCCCATCATCACAAGGCAGGGGTTATTTGGCACCGCGCCAGACCGCCCTGGGAGGGGCATGTATTGCCAGGGGCTACTGTCGGTGATATGGGCTCGGGGGTACTCATGCTGAAGGGAAAGGATCCTTTCACCTAGCCACGTGGCCGCGCGGTCTGGGCCCTCCCCTCCCTACTCGGGGGGGGAGGGGTCGGGCGCGTGGGTAACGAGTAGCCAAGCAGTGCCCGTAACTGCCTAGGGGCCTCGGGAAATCCTGTCGCGCCCCTCGGGCCCGAGGGGCTTTGTTACCCCGAGGCCCTCACTCGGCTGCCACGTTGCACTTGAGTGGGCAGAGGAAAGGGCGCCACCAGGCGCTTTAATGGGCGGCGCCCCAACCACCCCCACTGTGTTTAATGCGGCATGGGCAGTCGTGCGACGCCTAGTCAATTGACGTGCATCAATCGTTCTTGACCGGGCTGTGACCGGTCGCAGGCGGATGGGACGGGCGCTAGCGCACCCACGTCCCGCCCTGTGTTAGGCGGCGTGGGGGCAGGTATGCCCCGTCCCATCGGCACCCGGCGACCGATGTCTGACCGGTGCATCCCCTGTGCATGAACCCACAAAAGTCTTCAGGGTTTTAAGAGGGAATGACAGGGGGTGTCTCCCGCATCAGATGAAGGACGCCGCTAGGACCCACCTGAGGACGAGCGGCCACCTTACTTCCGGCCTAAGGAAGGGTTGGCGCTTTACCAGAGTGAGGTGGGCCCCCTCCAAGGCCGAGATGTGTAGAGGTGGTGCATGTGGTAACCCCTTATAACTATAAAAGGAGGACCTTGCCCACTGAGCAAAGGGTCGACTCTTGGAAGCTTGAACCTTAGAAGAAAACGAACCCACCAGTTCGCTAGGGTTTGAGTTCCCTTGTAACGGCACAAGCATAATTCCACACACAGGAGTAGGGTATTACGCTTCCCAGCAGCCTGAACCTGGATAATCCCTCGTCTCTCATTCAATTGCCGTCTACCTCACCAGCCTAATCCACGGCGAAGATACGCTCTTGATCATCGCGCCCTATTCCCCTTGCCGAACTCACAAAGTGGGGTCTCACGTCCTCCCGCTGCAGAGGTTCACTCCTCGACAAACCCAATATGAGATTAATCAAAATTCAAAATAAAAATAAAATAAAATCCAAAATTAGAAAAAAAAAGAGAGTCCAAATAGAAATACAATTTTAAAATAGCTGAAATTTGGAATTAAAAATAAGCAATATTGAAAGAAGAGTCCATATAAGAACCCAATATGAGATTAATTAAAATTAGGAATAAAAATAGAAATAAAATCCGAAATTAGCAAAAAAAATAAAATAAGAGTTCAAGTAGGAATACAATTTAAAATTATCTGAAATTCAGAATTAAAAATAAGCAATATTGAAAGAAGAATCCATATAAGAACCCAATACGAGATTAATAAAAATTCAGAATAAAAAATAAAATAATATCCAAAATTATAAAATTCAGAATAAAAAATAAAATAATATCCAAAATTAGAAAAATTGAAAGTGAGTTCAAGTAGGAATACAATTTTGAAACAACTTAAATTGAAAATAAAAAATAAAAATATTAAAAGAACACAATACAATATTAATTAAAATTTGAAAAAAAAATTCTGAAATTAGAAAAAGAAAAATAAGATTTAAATTAGAAATACAATTTATAAATAACTAAAATTTGTGATAAAAATAAAGACTATTGAAAGAAAAGACCATCTCGAACACATGACGAGATAAATTAAGTAACAGAGTGGTGGCGGTTGATACAACATATAAAAACTGTTAATAAAACACCAAATAGAATCCTAATGACGATTAAAAGGAGGGACGACAGGCAGGCCGTGACGCAAACGAGTAAGGTGATTGCCGGGATTTCTAGAAAGTAAAAAAATAAACTCCATTGATAATCATATTCGATTTTTAAAATCTTAATGACAATAAAAGAGAGAAACAACGGGCGGGGTGTATAGGAGTATAGTTGTAGAGCCGCCGACGGTTGACGGGATTTCTAAAAAATAAAAAATGAATTCCAGCGATAGTTATGTTCGATTTTTAGAATCACAATGACAATAAAGAGTAGGCGGCGGACGGGCCGTAGAGGAGCATAGTTGCATCATTTGACGAGACTTCTAAAAATTATAAAAATGAAACTCAACAAGACAATAAACTCTAAAAACTATAAGGTTCAATTTTTAAAGGTTCGGAACTTCTAAAAATTAAAAAAAACAATGACAATTTTTTGATTTTAAAATCTCAATGACAATAAAAAAGGTTCTAAAAAGTAAAAAAAATAATGATAATCATGTTCGATTTTAAAATTTCAATGACAATAAAGAAGGGAGGCAGCGGGCGAGCCGTAGAGAAGTACAATAGCAAAGCCACTGACGATTTGGCGGGACTTCTAGAAAGTAAAAATGAACCCAAACGATAATTATGTTCGATTTTTAAAATCTTCAGTGATAATAAAGAGAAGAAACAGTGGACGGGCCATAGAGTATAATGGCAGCGTTTGACGGGATGTCTAGAAATTATAAAAACGAAACCCAACATGACAATAAACTCTAAAAACTATAAAATCCAATTTTTAAAGGTTCCAAGTAGAATGAATAGAAATAGTGGTAGATCGAGCAAGCAAATAAAAAAGGAGATGATATAAGGGGTAGCAACTGGTGTGACTTTTAAAAAACTATATAATTAAAAACACGGGGATGATAAGGTTTGGTCTTTCAAACTCTTAAGACAATGAGATAGCTATTTAATTTAAATAAATTTTAAGTAAAATTATACTAAAAAAATATATGATTTTGTTTGGGTGCTAGCCGCATAATTGCGCGGGCCACCCAGCTAGTTCCGAAGAAGTCCGGGTCTGTACGACGTACGGGATTATTCTCGGGCTGAATGCGGGAGGCCAGATAGTCCATCAGCAAATTAAATCTTGTATGGAAATTAAAGCTTGTATCAATTTTGCTATGTATTGTAATCGAAAGTAGCTCGGCGCTGTTATCTGGGACGTTTTCAAGCAAGGCACGAGCTGACACAGAGTTGGACAAGAACAGATACAGATAGATACTGTCCCCGCGACCAAAGACAAGTCGCAAAGCTAGCTAGCAAACCTGAGCAAATTAACAGCAGTGATCTAGTGAAGCCTAGCTAGTTGGTACCGAAGAGGTAGCCGCGGAGAGCCATCGCGACGGCGACGCCGATCCTCGCCGCCGCCGGGAACTGGTCGGCGACGGGGACCAGCAGCGCCAGCGACACGCCGAGGAGGAAGAGGGCAAATCCAATGAACGCCTGTGCAGCCGATCGCCACCGCGTAGATAATGACTGAAGCCGCCACCGACGTGAAGAGGACGACGGAGCTGGCGAGGAGGCGTCGAACACGGCGAGCGCGGTCCATCGCTTCCTCCCCCTCCTCGGGCCGCAAGCGAAGGATACCTCCTGCAACTGCTGGGTTCGCCATTCTACTTGGCTCGTAGAGGTGGATGGAGAATTGGAAATGGTGAGCCGCTGCGCGCTGAGGGCGTCAGGATGATTTTGGCGCGCGCGGCTTGAATCTCCTCTTTTATGGAGTACTACTCCCACCGACTCAAAACAAGTATAGTTCTGTGTTGTTTATATTTAACGTTTGACCGTTTGTCTTATTTAAAAAAAATTTATGATCAATATTTTTATTGTTATTAGATGATAAAATATAAATAGTACTTTATTGGTGACTAATTTTTTAATTTTTTCATATTTTTTCAAATAAGACGGACGGTCAAACGTTGGGCACGAATATCTACAATTACACTTATTTTAGAACGGATGTAGCAGTAAAGAATGAAAGACGCAGAAGTCATAAATTGTTTTTTAGATTCATGTCACATCTAATAACGTAGGGAATATGAGGAGAAGAGAAGTGATTTAAGGAATGCATCGTACTCCATGGTATTATAGATGTAGAGGTTGGATTTTAATCCATTTTATATAAAAAAAATACTTCATGGACACATAATTTAATCCATTCTATATAAAAAAAATCATACTTCATGGACACAGCTTGACTTCAGTGACGCCAACACTTTTCCTTGTGCATCAAAGATTCAAAGACAGCTTCAGTGTATATATAGATACGATGGACCGATGGAGCTGGAGGGATTCCAGTGGACGCGCTGCTGTGTTTCGTGTTGCGGGGGAACGTATACTTTTACGTACTGCGTCCTCAATCCTCATCAATAGATAGCTGATATCGATGACGACTCCTCCCCTTTCTGATTTGATTTCACCGTTTAATGGTTCCTTTTTGCGTGGCCTATCCACCTTTATTTGGAACTACAACTTCTTTTTTGAGATCATGCAGAACTTTTCACAACTTTTTACCTCGCCAGGATTGAGTGTATGATCCAATAATCAAAAGGAATTAATCAAGTGTATTACAAAGCTATTACTTATTAATGTAAACCTGATCTGATCTTCTCGGGTCATCCACAAGGCATCTTACTTTAGTAGCTTCTTTATTTGCTTCCGTCTATTTTTTTTCTACATATTGGATTAGTAATAATATCCATCTTCGGTTAATTCACAGGGGAACCAACATATTTCTTCGTAACCACCTGATGTTTGTATATCGTTTCTCCATATTTCTTCGTAACCACCTGATGTTTGTATATCGTTTCTCCTTCCTCTGCACTTGCTTGACGCAGGGGATCGGACCAGAAAAAACAGGACAAGATTTTTCTTTTTTTAGAAACAAATAGCATAAGAGAAATTAGCATTTCACCAATTTGTATCCGTAAACAAATCACTACATGAATTCTTTTGTAAAAGGAGTGGTGCGCCCGTGAGCAAATCATTTGGTGCCCTGGTTAGTTGATGAACTGGGTGGCGCAAAGTCCACATATCATAATTTGAATCGTCATGTGTTTGTGTGTGTTTGTGTGCACGTACCGGATGCGAACAACCGTATCAGCCCCATTGTTTGCATTCCAGCTTATAATTTTTAAACATAATTTTAAAGTTGATGATGGTTTTTTTACTATTGGCTTTTAAATCGCTAAACACGCATATATAAAAAAATTATCATAAAATATTTTTTTCTTTTACTATTGGCTTAGGGATTAGGCTCAACTACAAAAACATGTTGATGATATTAAACTAATAAATGATACATGAATCGGCTATAATTATGGCGACAGATTTTTCCACTTTGTTGTTGTTGTAAATTATATATTTATACAAATTTACATAGTAGTTACATCTCACTTACACACTATTTACATATGTAATTTTAGTATTTACATATGTAATTTTAAGACTTACATATGTAATTTTGGGACTTACATTGTAAATACACTAAAATTACATATGTAATTTAGTGACTTACAATGTAAATACATGCCGACTATTTTTTGGTGAAAAATATGGTGCCATAAATATAGCTAGTCCCAATGATACATGTTATAAACTTGAGTCGATGATTATGTAGTACATTTTTGCCAGATTCGGATGGAGAATATCAAATAGAATTCAGTAATTCGGGGTTCTTTTATCTTGTGTTGATGTCTTTAGTTTGTGCTTTCTTTATATCATGTCAGTGTGTACTATATTTATTTATATGTGTACTTTGTAATAATTGGTTGTACCTCATTGAGCAAACGTCGGAAACGTTATTCTATTATCTTGAAAAAAAAAAGACTTACTGCAATGTTCGTTAGCGGGAGGGAAGGGGAAATGCAGCCCAAGAAAGGCCCAACTCGCTTAGTAGGCCCACCCGTCTCTCTTCCATCTCTCTCTTCTAGTCCAGAGTCCAGACGCTTTACGCAAGTGCGAGCCGGCGACGCGATGCGTGCGGCGGCGGCGGCCTCCAAGGCGGCGGGGAAGGAGAAGAGCAGGAGGAAGGGCGGCGGCGGCGGAGGCGAGCAGCTGCTCACCGACCAGGTCCTCTCCCTCCGCGCCCGCCTCCACCACGCCCTCGCGCTCGGCCTCGCCAAGTATAATTTCTTACTTCCCCCGATAATTGCTTGCTCTTCAGTAGTCGCAGGCTAGCAGTAGGATCCCGTACGCGCCATTGATTTACTCTGATCCTGTAATTTCTGTAGTTTAGCTTGTTAAGAAAGGAGTTGCTTGTACTAACTAGGAGAAAGGGGAATTGAACAGAAATAAGATAACTGCTGTGTGAAAGTTCAGACGGATGGCGATTTTGCAAAGATATAGTATTCCATTTGAGATCTTTGTGTGTATGTATACATGTCAGGTCTGATGGAGGTCCAAAGAAATGGCAGTCTACTGATGCTGGAATACAGTCTCATGTGCTCAAAGCAGCATCAGCCTTTCTTGGCTGTTTGTCGAATGAGTTGCTGCGGCTTCCTCCTATAAAGGTATACCTTGTTTTTGTCTGTGTAACCAACATGCTATAGCCAAAATTTGATCCTCCTTCGTGTTTCCGCGGTGTGATATTCTTGCTGGCCGGTGTGGTAGTGGTCGAATTCTGAGGACTGTTCATTTATCTGTTAACCAGGAGTCAATTTCGGACATACTCATAGCATTGGAAGGTATTCTTCAGTCCAAGAATGTGTCGGTTCTTATCCAAGCAACTGATGTTAGCTTGAAGTTAGTTTCCAGTGTAGGAAATTTAGCTCGCCAATACCCGGTTTTAGAGATCGTCACATGCCTCGCGAGTCAGCTTTCTGCAAACCAGACAACTATAGCTGTCTCATCTTCAAGTACATTGAACTGCATACTGAACACCCTAGCGACAGCGAGATGCTCGATTCATGCAGAAATATGGGAAGCTTTGGAGAAAACCGATGCAGTTACAAGTGTCATTGGAGCTCTGCAGAATTACTCCCCTGATGTCCATCCATTAAACTATCTGATGGAAATGATGTCTCTGCTAAGAATTATACTGTGGATTTGGCCTTCTTCGAGATACCATGTATGGAGTAACCGCAACTTGATGGGGAAGCTAGCACAATACTGTGTTGCCTCTGAAATGGATGTTGCTGTTAGAGTCCTCAAGCTATATGCTGCTTTAGGTACACCTTTTTTGGTAATTACCTTCTTTGACCTTTGTATTAGAATCTGCATAGATGTTTTTGCTATTCCTTTAGTTTCATCTTATCTTCCAAATCTTACTGTAATCCAGCTTTATGGGGGAATGGTGCAATGGTCCTTGTTAATAATGAAGACGTGATGGCTAAGGTTGGTGCGCTTGTGGGGAAGTCCAATCCATCTATTGCTAGAATTGAAGCATTGAAATTCTATCGGATTCTTTTGGTAAGAGCATTAAAATTTGACGATTAATTAATACAATTGTTTTTTTTAATATGCTGTAAGATTTGAAACCAAAATGTGATCTGCAGCGATCTTCAAAGGGGCGCGAGCTGTTAATGGCTCCACACTATCAACACATTATTGAAGGCACAATCAACGCAATGTCTAGAGATGATGAAAGGTTGTTAACAATAGAGGGCTGCCGCACTGCACTGCTGGTCCTTCGTTATGCTGGGGATCATCATCGGCTCTTCTGGTCTCATGCTATTGATGATGCATTATATAAGATTCTTGCTGGTGGCTGCACCTCTTCACATAAAGCCCATCAGATTTTGTGCCATGACAAGCTTTTCAATATGGTTTCCGAGAACTTTATGGATATACATTCTTATGTGTGGGATATACTTGGGAATCTAGCAGTACATTGCAAAAATGACTACCTCTCTGTTAGGAAAGGGCAAGACTGTGCCTTGCAGGCACTAATACATTGTGTTTGGTAGGTACTAGGTATTAATATTTTCCCATCTTGTTATTCTTGCTATAATTTTCTCGAGTGCTATTATGAACTTACAGATGACTTTCTGTATGCCACTTTACATTTTCTGTCCTCTTTTGCAGCTCACTTGCAGCAGATGCTATGCAGAAAAGCAACACCATGAAATTATCCAAGGATGTGCATGAGCCAGCTTTGAGGGCTGTTCTGATGATGCTTCTCTCATCCAGTGGATACATTTTGTCTGAGGCAAGTTCTAAACTCTTACATGTTTTACCTTTAGGTGATGACTGTTTGAATGTTCTGTTCACGTCGTTAGAATCAAATACTACAAGAAGCATTACTGCACCTTTTGACAATGTCAAAATTATGTCCAACCTCATGAGCCTAGCGGGCATGGTGATGTTACAACCTTCCAATAATCCCCTTAACACGAGAAGAGCTGTAGCTGTACTATCCACCATTATCAAGGAATGTGTACACAATAATATACATATCACGAGGCCAAAAGTTGCTTCTCATCTGCAATTTTGTTTTGATGGAGGTTCATGTTGTAGTCTTGTTGAAGAGTGGGAAGGTGAGAATATTGCTTTAATCTATGGTCTCATGGTGTTGTTTAATCTGCTGAAGAGCATCAATTTTGTTTGTATCCACTGTAAAAGGAATTTGGATGTGGGGATTGTGTGCAATGATTGCAGAGATCATTATAGTGAAGGTCTGATTAGAGTTCTTCAAAATGCGTCATGTCAAAACTTGAGCCCAGGACCGAAGTTGTACATTTCACATATACTGAGTTTGTTTGGCCTATGCGGTTTTCCAAGCAAGTTGGGAGTAAAGATGAGAAGGGCCTTAGATGATAATGAGCTAGCTGATCTGGAATTGTTGCTTTCAAATGGTGAATCTTTAAAAGCTCATACAGCCATCGTTTCAGTAAGGTGTCCAAAGTTGTTGCCATCTGCGAAATCCCTTGGTAGTGATGGAAAAATTACTGATGAATGGGGCAGATCATTTTATCATGTTCGAATGTCTGATCGTGTTGATAGTTGTGGCTTGAAGAAAATTTTGGAATACGCATACACAAATTTTGTCATGGTAGATGATGACAACATTAAGCCAGTAAGGACACTTGCGAAGTATTGTCACTTGAAATCATTACAAGAGATGCTTCAAAAAGAGCAGCCCAGGTGGAACTCTGATTGTCCTAGATATGACCTTACTGCAGCACTTGAACCAGTTAAATGCTCATTCTCGTAAGTTCTTCCTATAATCGCTATTTTTATTGATTACAACTTGTGAGCCAAAAGGCGGTCTGATCTGCCTTCAAAGCACTTTTGGTTATTCATAGCACTGTCCTAGTCTTAGCAATTTTTCATTCTTTAGCTACTTTGAAGAGTTACTTTTTTTTGTTTACTAGAGCGTCAGAAGTCAGAACAGATCATACAGCACCTTGCATATAAAACGGAAACCACCTTGCATTTTGTTCTGTCTAGTCTTGTTGACTTGTGTTGAAGCCCCCCTGATCCATATTAATTCCAGGGACATAATTCTGGAGGCTCAGTCAAACGAAGAAATGAAGTGTTACCATGGCTCATGCCAACTCTCGACTTCGCATGTTCACTGCCATAAAATTGTACTGAGCATGAGCTGTGATTACCTTCAGGCATTATTTCAATCTGGGATGCATGAGAGGTGAGCCTTTTGTCAGTAACTTTCTACTTGCTGACAACCCATTACCCATGCTTGTTGGAACTGCAGCGAATTCTCAATTGTTATACTGTTTTAAAGAGCACCCTCGTGCATATTACTGGCACTTGTAATGCTATTTCACATATCCTCCAAATGATCGATAATAAACCATTCATGCAGCTTCTCAGAAGTTATCAATGTTCCACTGGGGTGGCAAGCGCTGGACAAACTGATCCACTGGTTCTACTCAGGCGAGCTACCCAAGATCGACCCCGATTGCCGATGGCGAAACCTGAACAGCGAGGAGCAGCTTTCTCAGCTGCGGCCTTACGCCGAGCTGTCATCCCTGGCTGAATTCTGGTTCCTGGAGGGAGTGAAGGAGGAGAGCCTGTCAGTGGTCACCTCCTGCCTGAGTTCCACCAGCACGGCTGCCTCCGTCGAGTTCGTCGTCTTCACGGCGCAGCTGGGTCAGTGGGAGATGGTGGAGGCTGCCGTCGGTAGCGTCGCCCATCTGTACCCCAAGCTGCGGGACTCCGGTCAGCTGGAGAAGCTTGACGATGATGTGCTCAACATGCTGCGGACAGAGTATGTCAGGTATTCACAGCACGGCGGTAGAAGTAGCTGAATTTAACACGAGTGATCATGCTGGATTTGCTTGTATCGTGCACTGTATCATGTGGTGGCGTACATCGAAATGTGGTGAGATCTGCACAGATACTACAACATGTAAAATTGCAATTGCAATGATTTGAGCTGTTTCTTGTGTTCATATTGTATTTTTGAAACGATTTTGTTCATCTTGTGTTCATAAATGTTTCACATTTTTTTACCGCTCTGCTCGTCACAATGTGGTATCTCGAAGGATCTGGATCGTGGATCAAAACTGGTCTATCACGATTGCTTCCACGTGTCCCACCGAGAAAAAGCGACAAAACGAGGGCCCACAGTGATGTTGGGCCTAAAGAAGTGGCGATGAAAAATGTTGTGGGCCTTAATGGGCTATAACGGCATAGCCTGACAATTTTAGACCCTAAGTAGGCTGGAACCGTAAGATTATTCCCGTGGGGACAATGATGTACTGAGCCCTTAATGGCCTGACAATCTTGGGCCATAAGTACAATTTTAGCCTTGGAAAAAGTCCACTTTAACTCCCTTAAAAAGTAGGCCAAACTAATTAGTGCCCCTTAGCTAGAAAAGTGATAGGACGACTCCCCGCACTACTAAAATCAGTACAATTTGACTCCTCCAGCGGTTTTGGAGGGCCTTTTTGCTAACATGATGGTGTTGACCCAGTCTTCATCCCACGTGGCGCTTATGTAGCATTAGAATTTAAAAAATGTCTGTGGGACCCATCTGTCATTCACACACAAAATATATTGTGGGGCCCACATGTCATCCTTTCTCCTTCCCTTCTTCCTCCCTCTCTCTCCCTTCTCTCTCTTTTCTCTCCCCTTCGGACGCACGCGGAGAACGGGACTCGGCTCGGCGGCGGCGGTAGGTGGGGGCCAGAGTGGTGACGGCGGCGTACAGGCGGCGGCAGAGGGCGGGCGAGATCTCGGTACCGCCGCCTCTTCACTTTCCCTTCTTCACCCTCGGCAATGGCAGACGGGGGCAGTGGCGGCGCGACGATGGCGACGACGAGGACGATGGCGACCACAAGCAGCGATGGCAGGGAGCGGCAACTGTGGGACGACAGCAACGACGATGTATGGGAGCGGCAGTGGCGCGACGACGGCGACGGCGACCACGAGCGGCGGCTGCGTGACCACGGTGACAACAACGGGATTTCTTCGATTTAATTTTCTTTTTCTTTTTTTCCGTGCGGGTGGTATAATTTGGCAGCACTGAATAATCGATTATCCCGTGCGGTTGGGTCGCCTGCATGCGAAAATATTGGTTTTCGCAGACCCCTAGTGCAGACGGGCGCTACCTCCACACGGAAAAATGAATTATGTGTTAATATCCAAATAAGTCTAGTGTGACAATAATTTGATACAACGACCCATGAAAACACATTACCAAAGCTAATATGTTGTATGCTGTAATAATGTAATATCTGTAAATCAGAGTGTGATTGATTATTATTTTTTAATGGGGTGAATAGATAATTTAGCCCCTCAAGTTTCACCGAAGGCTCAATTTAGTCCTTCATGTTTCATTTTGTCCACATAGCTCCTCTAAATATTTGTTTTGGCTTGAAATTATCCTTGGGCCCACTTAATATGCCATATGGCTATCTCTAGTCAATATTTCTATTAGAAAATATCCCTTTTGCCCTTAATTTGTATACAACTATATACTAGAAAAGAGAAAACCAAAATGAATAAACAACATTACAGATGTACATACTTACCATTATTTTAACATGTGCACATGAAACTTAAGCAATTGCTATCGTATACACTTGCTAGTACATAATTTATTTTCGTTTTACATAATTTACTAAGCGTTATCTATAAAAAAAATCAAGCATGTAATTTTTCTCTTATATATGTGAATGATGAGGGGTATAAGTGTCATTTATCAAGAGAGTTGTTGGTTCAAGGATAAGTCTGAACTAAAATGAAAACTTGAAGGACTAATATAGATAGATTGAAACATTAAGAACTAAACTGAGTCTCAGATGAAACTTGGAGGACCACTTTGGCTATTCATCATTTTTAATGAATAAGTAACACATGAGATTATTGGCAAAGTGGTGGTTTTGGAGATGGTTGGAATTTTTAGATGGTGAATAGGTGGTCACACCGAGCTATGGTTGTCGGTCAGACCGGCCAGCCCGCGGTCTGACCGGTAGACACTATGTCAGTTTCAGTTTCTGATTGATTCTTTGAATATCCTTAGATAATTCATGTCTATGACTTTTAGATAGAAACTATGCGTATGTAATATTGATTATTTGCTAACAATGAGTCAAGTTGGTGAAAACTTGTGCCCGAATATGGATTCTTAATGCCTCGGGAGGGCATTGCTGGTAATGGATTGGGAGTCAACTTAAGAGAAGATGACGTCCGGTCGATTAGGATATCATGCGGGATGCTTAGGCTAAAAATCAATGCACGTGGTTGGTGAAGATTTCATATGGTATACGATGGATATATTGTGTGCGTATGAGATATGAAGTCGAATTTGCAGGGAGTCCAAATTTGATACAATTGGAGTTTGTAAAGCTCGTTTCTTATACGGGAAGGTTTCTAGGGGATTAGTTGCGTACCTCGGGTATAAACAGAGGGAGGGTATGTCCTCCCGGGATCGTTTTCGAGAGAGTTGAGATTAGAGTAAAGTTAGGGTTTCAAGTTTAGTCGAAATTTTCGTGAGTAGTGTTGTTGTTGCACTTCGTAAATACAAAGAAAAGTAGTAAATTTCAATCTATTTTGATAAATTTTTTATTTTTGTTTGCTTGGGTGCGGCGGTCCAATCGGCAGGACACCTCACATCTGCGGTCAGACCGACGGCATCGCACCGTTCAAACTGGCAGGAGCATGGTGGTCAGACTGACGACGGGTTCAGGCGAGAGCGACGATCCCATGGCAGTTAGACCGGGCGATCTACACCGGTTAGACCAGTGGCGTAGGCACAGTCAGACCGGCGGATCAACTCCGGTTAGACCGATCTACATCGGATTCGAGGGTAACTTTCAATTCCGCTAAAAATTTCGGTTTTTTTTGGTACTACAACCATTCAACCCCTCTAATTAACTTAGTTCTTAGTACTCGATCCTTCGATATCATTCGTAACAGCAACTCCGGCAGTACGAGATGGGCATCAACAATGCAGGTGAAATTGCAGCATTTGGAGAAAGTATCAGACGAAGCAAGATTTTAAACGAACTGCGTTAGCCTCGCAGGTCACAAGGCTAATGCACACGCGCGATCAGATCCGTGCATATTGAAACCAACGTTCCAGATTCATTGGTCCACCAACACCATCCATGGACGCTTCAACAAAATATTTAACAAAACCTATACGGTCTGACCAGTGTAGCTCGCCCGGTCTAACCGCCATGCGATCGTCGGTGTCTCCTGAACTCCTATAAGGGCATGTTTATTTCGTGAAAAAAAATTTTTGAGTGTCATATTGGATGTTTGACCGGATATCGGAAGGGCTTTTCGGATATGGATGAAAAAACTAATTTCATAACTCGCCTGGAAACCGCGAGACGAATCTTTTGAGCCTAATTAACCCGTCATTAGCACATGTGGATTACTGTAACACTTATGGCTAATCATAGACTAATTAGACTCAAAATATTCGTCTCGCGATTTCCTTCCTAACTGTGTAATTAGTTTTTTCATTTATCTATATTTAATGCTTCATACATGTATCCAAAGATTCGATGTGATGTTTTTGGAAAAATTTCTGGGGAACTAAACAGGGCCTAAATATCATCAGAATTTCGTTTCGAACTGGCACGATAAAAACGTTTTCATTCCGGCGATGATTAAAACTGCAAACGGTCTGAAGCTAAAAGAAATTATTTCAACCGAACACAACGTCCAAATCGCTTGCCATCATTACCCAAAAGAAATAACCAAACACAGCAGAGAGACGTGATTAATTTGGCTCAGCACAGCAGCACAGTACAGAGAGCGCAGTACAGCCTGTCGTCCTCTCCACTGCTCCTCACTACAGTCCAAACTAGCGTTCAATAAACAAGAGATTAATTAAATCACTAGCTGCCCCCATCAAAGCATAATCGCATGCAGCATCAGACCAAAACCAGGATTAGGACCATCCCTAATCAAATCCCATTTTTGTTTATCTTCTTTGTTTTTTAGCCCAAGAGGGGGTACAGTAATTTATAGCAGGTCGTCAGGAGGGCTGCCTCCCTGGTGTGGTGCAGGAAGTCACGACGCATTGGCAGCCGTCAGATGGCCGTCACTTCCAGGCTTGGAGTCGCATCAGACGGCGCAGGTGATAAGGCGAGGCGCGTGGTGGTACTGCAGGTGTGCTGAATTTCTGATGGAGATGATCATTTGCTTTTTTTCTGGCGGCTTTCGTTGCTGAACTCACGCTTGTTTCACTCATCAAAGTTTTGCTTTGACGCCTCATCAGCCTTCTGCGTGCCATGATTTCATCCGACTCTTTAAACGTTGTCAGCCATCACTACATGCCAAGATGTGCATACATTTCAGTAATTATTCGATGAGCACCTTTCCTTGTCCTCCCTTTTCCAATGCCCAATTATACACATCATCGAACACTGGTAATCGAAAGAGAGTTCACAATCAGTCCATCCTTTCGCTTACCCTAGCATACGACTTACTACGTATTTTCTTTTTATAAAAAAAAAAGAGAAGACAAAAGTTTTGCCTCATATATATTGATAGCGCAGGAAGCATATGACTTATAAGTAGTGTAAGCGTAAGCAAATCGACGAGGTTGAATGTTTATTTTTCTACTCATGTAAACCTTGCATTATCGGATACAGGTTCTCTGCAGTACCGCACTTCTCACTAATACGTGAGTGCCATGAAACCTCAGACTCATATATCAAGTGAGTGGATCTCAATTGTGCATTATCCCATTCTTGCTTCATGCAGCATCGATTGTTGCTTTTTTTTTCTGGTACATCCATTGCACAAAAGGTGATAGCTGTAGCATCATGGCACCACTGATCTCTCTGGAACACTGGCACCCACACACACATACACACACACTGCCAGTGTAGGCCCCGGCCCATACTCATCATCATCAAGCTGTGTCTGTGTCTCTCTGCCCTACCTACGCGCGCCTGATGCGTCGCTGCAGGGCGCAGAGGCGAGGGGAGAGACGTAACCAAGCAACGCAACGCGCCCATGCGCCCGAGACGATGCAACGCGAGCAGAGCAAGAGCCAACGGTAGGAAATGGCCACCACCACGACGATGGAGATCCGGAATTCGCGAGGAGCAGGGGGTGCCAAGTGCGAAGCGTGGCAGGAGAAGAGGAAGAGGACACAGCCACAGCGTTGCGCACTGCCTGCCACTGCTGCCTCGCGTTTACAGCTATAGAAAAAGGTCGCGGCGCAGAGCGCAGAGTAGCAGCAGATCACACACACCCCCACACACACAGCAGCAGCAGCAGCAGCAGCAGCAGCGGAGGAGCGTCGCGTTGCAGAAATCGCAGCGGCAACTGGCAAGTGGGTGGGGTGCCCCTCGTCGTCAGCGGCGTCCCACATGTTGTACGTGGCCCGCGATAACGTGCGCGGCCGCGGGTGTCGCACGCGAGCAAAAACGGAGCGTTTTTTTGGGGGCGTTCGTTCGTTCGACTGGTGGCGTGGCGTGCGCGGCCATCGCGGTGATGAGCGGTTCGGCTTTTCTTTTTTTTTCTCTTCGTCTGCGCGAATATTTAGAGAGGAGCACATGCGGCACAGTGGCCGGATCCAGAGCAGATCAAGCCGGTGGTGGGATAGATGGATGGATGGACAGACCAGACCGGCTGGCTGGCTCGACCTACTGTTTTTAAATTGAACTCTGGCCCGCCCGGCATCTACTGGCTACCGTTGCTGACTCCGATGCAGATAAGCTCAAACAATGAGGCTGTGATGCTTGTGCGAGTGCGAGTGTTAACTGAACATCAAGTGAGATCAATTTTTGCTCTGCTCTTCCTAACAGCAGGCACAATATTATAAGTCAGATGCAAATATATTTTAAAAAGATAAATGAGAAGAGAAAAGAGCATATTTATAGCCAGTTATAGCACGGACTTCAAGACACAGTATATGTATGACAGGTGGGACCAGATATTAATAGTGTAGTACTCCCTTCATTCCATAATATAAGGCACAATCAATTTTTTTAGATGTTCCATAATATAAGACATACATGTATGCATGTCATACATTACATTTATTAAGATGATCTAAACTATAAGATGATAATAACTATTTCTTAGTTTTTGGTTAATGGTGGTTGTGACTTATATTTTGAAATAGGGAGAGTATATAACTATTGTATAATAAGCTATTAGATTGGTTATAGATGAATTAGAGGCCAGTAGTCTAAAAATGCCACACCATCATTTGCATGCGTTGCAGTTTTTACAGCATTTCAACTTTCCACCAACACCATTTCGACAGTGTTTACTCCTGGTACAGATGAGAGAATGAAAAGGAGAAAGAAGATCAACTTTGATGATGGGAGACAGAAACAAAATTCGGAATATACAGTTCTAAGAGAAAGAAAGAAAGAAAAAAAAAAGAACAGTCAATTGATTAGACCTTCCATGAGGCGTCTCCAAAGAACAAACAAAATCAGTTAAAACCAAACTATCATCTATCTCATCATGGCTTCCCCCCTTTCCCTTTCCGTGCACTCATCATACCGGTAGCAGCAAACAAGACAAATCCCAACAACAACTAACCGGTCAAACAAGAGTCAAATTACCCACAAGATCTCCCCAGCTCGCCGCTCCACCCTTGCTGCGCCGCCGTCGTCTTCCGCCCCAGCGACGACCTCGTCCTCGCCGCCATGGCGTCCTTCGCCGCCGTGTCCTTCTTGTCCTTGAAGAACCCGAACACCGGCCGCGAGCACACCGGCACGTTCAGCACCACCGGCGCCACGCGGACGCCGGAGGAGTATGACCGGTCGACGGCGCGGGAGCGTGGCTTCGCCGCGGCGTGGAGAGTGCACGGTGAGCTGGAGCTGCGCTCCAGGCCCTGGAACACGATCTTGCCGGAGGAGTTCATGCGCGGGGAGTCGACGGAGAGGCAGCGCGGCGGCGGCGGCGGGGAGGGGCGGCGGCGCGCGGGGCTGCGGCCGGCGCGGGATGAGGAGGTGGAGTGGCGGTGGGAGGAACGGACGAGGCGGATGCGGGGCGGGTTGGGGTCAGCGGCGGAGTCGAGGGAGAGGCGCGGGATGTCGTCGTGGTCGTGGCCGGAGGAAGACGACGACGACGAGAGGGAGAAGCGGGAGGAGGCGAGGGAGAGAGACGCCTCCGAGTCGGAGCTGTCGCGGAGGAGCGGCGCAGAGGCGAGCTCCGACGCGGATGCGCCGGACGAGCGGCCGTTGTTCCGTTGGAGCAGCAGCTTCAGCGACCTCGCCGCCGTCGAGTTCATCGCTCTCCCGGGGGTTCTCGCGGGCGCAGACGACGGCGATGGCTTCGGGCTCTGCGCTGCCGCTCTCTTCAGCCCGAGCAACTCCCGCCACCGGCTCGAGCAGCTGGGCGCCTTAGGAGAGAAAACGTACGGGTCGGCGGCGTCAACCGCGGCGGCAGCCGCCCGGAGTGGCTTCATCGGCTCCGAAGGCGCCGGCATTGCCTCAGGCTGCGGCGGCCGTGGCGCCGCCGCATCCATCTCCGGCACAGCCGCCGCCGCCTTCCGAAGCGGGAGCAGCTTCCCGTCGGCAAAGAGCTCGTCCGCCGGGAGCATGGTGGCGGAGCCCCCGAGGCTGAACTCGAAGTCGATGAAGTCCTTCGATATCGCCGGCTCCGGCGTCGTCGTCGCCACCGCCGCCGCGGCGGCCAGGGGCGAAGAACACACGACCACGGCAGCAGCCTCCTCAGCCCCGGCGGCGTCGCGGCTGAACGAGACACGCGGACCGTGCCATCCACCGAACGGCATGACAGCCGCGGGCGCAGCTGCAGGCAAGTTACTCGCGACGGCGGATGCCATGGCAGGCGGCGGCTAAGCGCATCAACGGTAAGCAGCGCGACAAGAAGAAGTATATCTCGTGGTACCCGATCTCACTAGACTGCCGGTACGGTACTAATCACACACGCTGGTTTTTATGGGCGGTGTGTGTCACTAGATAGAGCTAAGGTGTGAGGCGGGGTAAAGGCGCGTATATATAAGCTGGGTAAAGGTAGTAAAATCTCGAAATGTTTCGATCTGGCGGCGACCGACCGAGTCTCCCGGTTCGCGGAAGCGCGCGGCAACGCAAAAACAAGTCCGGCCTTTGGGCGTTGCCATTCCAGGTGAGCGCAGAGGCAAGTGTGTTCGTCAGTTTCCGTGGGTTTATTTTTGCAACGGCGCCACCGGCCGGATCGGTACAGCTACGGACAGGCGAGATACAGAGGGGAAACCGTGGGGGATGTGCAATGGTTTTTTGAGATGTGTTTCTTCCTTCCCAGTTGCTACTCGGATCACCGTGGAATCTGTTTGTGGCTAGTAGGAGGATATGTGTTAGAAATTAGAATCTCCTGGTTCTGGTCTAAACAATTGTTACGTTTTCTACATCGAAAAATATGAGATAGTGGGTTAGTGGCTATCTCGGTTCGATGTACGTTTTTAGTTTACTTTTTACGATACGATGGGTGTAGCGTGCAAAAATATATTTTATATGAAATCAATAGATCAACAATGTAGAGTGTTGAAAGCAAACAATAACCTCTTATTATCTCAATGATGGGTTTTTTTGTTAGCTGGGCTACTACTTAATCAATCGTATTTATGTATATACATATGTCGGTATTTCGTATAAGCATTTGCATTTTTTTTATGTAAATAAACAATTTTGATATACTATAGATCCATCCTTGTACGTAGTCCGTGATCTTAATTACAAGAGTAGGAGAAAACGGATCAGACAAGCATTCTTTGTTTATACGTGTAGACATCTCCTTATGTTACTCCTCTTGTACATGTGGGTTGTTTCTTTGGGGTGAACTTAGGAATCTTCCTAGCAAATGCCCTTGCTGTAAATTTACAGTACAGGATCAGGTGGGTACACCTCTACACATTTCAGAAGCTTTGGCGGGGAGCTTAGCTCTGCATTGGTGTTACTCGCAACTTTTGGAGGCAACCGCTGCATTAACAAACAGCACCAAAACCACATTTGAACGCTGCAGCATGTAATGTTGCAGTTTACTCACACGGAGACAAAACGATATCTATTTATTTGTACGCAGTAGAGTGTTAGGAGGAGGAGGTGACAGAGCGAGCAAAACAACAAAAAGGACATGCACGTATATAGCTCCCAGTTGGGATTTTATGAGTAGTACAGAAACCATGGATCTTGCTGGGTAGTAACCCCAGCTTTTGTCGTCCCAAAAAGATGAGATGTCGATCCCTCGATACCTCACTGCTCTTTACGTGCAAAAATTAAAAAGGACATGGCCATTTTTGTGGCTCCATTTTCTCGACATTTCAATGGAAACATTGATACAGATTTCATGTTGCTGTCGATTCAGGATTAGATTATCCTGTCCGTTTTTTTACACCTGCTGTCTGCTGATGCGTTTTCCGATGGGTATAGCTCCGAGCTTCGTTAACTAACGGCTCGCCCACACTCTCCTCCCAAAAACGATGCATAGATCGCTCTGCACTGTACATGCTCTCCAACACGTTGACCACCCTTCTCCCGAGGCCGCTCGCCTCGCCGGTGCACCACCGGTGAGCACTCCGTCCGAGCCGGTCGGGTCACCGGCCTGACCAATCTTTTACATACCGCAAAGGCCGTCATCGTTGCCGGGGACCAAGACGATGAACAGTGGGAGATCGCCGGCCAGCAGGGACCACGATGGCGATGGCGATGTA
This sequence comes from Oryza meridionalis, assembly GCA_000338895.3. Classification (NCBI taxonomy): domain Eukaryota; kingdom Viridiplantae; phylum Streptophyta; class Magnoliopsida; order Poales; family Poaceae; genus Oryza; species Oryza meridionalis. The sequence continues at coordinate 28,554,400 of CM002529.2, forward strand.
CTCTCTCCGTTTTATAAAAAATGAATCTAAGATCAGATATGACATATTTTAGTATAATAATTTTGGATATATGCATATTCAAATTCGTATAAGTTTGATTTTTTATGGGACTGCGGAAGTACGTTACTCGGGCGGCAGGCCCAATCATGTGAGGAAATCGTACCGAAAAGACCAGGCTGCCCCTGTTACGTGTGTTTAGATAGGCGGAATCTAGCGAGGGGGGGCAATGCTTTGCAAATGCAATGCCATTGCTGCCGGCACGGGCGAGCATATGTCTCTGACGCGACGACACGTCCGTCCCTCCCTTCCCCTGTCCCGACCTGTCGCCTTGTATACGCTCGTACTAGTGTTTAGAACGGTACAGTAGTACGTATGGTTGCGACACCTCCGTAGCTACGGTGAACACGCGAAGTACTACTCCGTATCCCTGTAGCCATAACCGTATTCTCTAGTAGTACTACTACTACAAAAGAAACTGGGCCCTAAAATCTACTACTGCCATAGCACTCACAAAACGTAGGGGGCCAATGTAATGCAGTAGTTAATCATACTAGTAGTGGTAGTTGTTTGAGTGAAGTGTATGAGCGGTCTTTAAATTTGTGCGGGCGTACCATTTATTTTTCTACACTCTTAAAATGCATTTTCGGATCCTCGAACTTGTCTTGAGGTGTCATCTAGATCCAAACGAGCTCTAACCTGCTCCATGTGTTGATGTGGTATGCCAAGGCACCTACGTATTAGTCGGACCCACGTGTCTGTCACATAGAAAAAATAAAATTTAAAAAACATATTTTTCTCCTCTCTACTTAGAATTTTTATCTTTTTTTTACCTAAGAAGAGAAAATATGGTTTTTAATTTAATTTTTTATATATGATTGACATGTGGATTTCACTAACATGTAGGTGCCATCTCGTGGCAATGCCACGTCAGCATATGAAGCGGGTTTGAACTCATTAGGACCTATATGACACACATTGTCGACGAGGGATGCTCGCGGAATGGATGAGTTGAGTATTGGGGTACGTTGGTACGAGGGTCTATGTAGTACGACATCAAGCAGACAAAAGACAAGGATTATACTGGTTCAGGCCCCTTATCAGGTAATAGCCCTAGTTCAGTTTATATGGGATTAATGATGATGAGAACAGATTACAAAGAGAGTAGTCGAAATAGATGGTACCGACGAGATCGTAGTCGAGGGACTCGACAAGATCTCCCGGCAACTTGGCTCCGCGTACTCTGACTTCGTAAACTATGGTGGGTGTGTTGGCGATGGAATTGGATGCCCTTCACCCTTCCCTAGGGGTCCCTTTTATACCATGGATCATCTTGACCCCAAGAAAGATCTAAGGTATTTGATCTGGTACGATATAACAGAAACTCTATCCCTTCCGAGTAGGACTTTGGAAATCGCTTGACTCGTAGAGATATTTTCCATAATTTACGATGGATTCCAAACGATATTCACGGGAACGATCCGTGTACATGAAGGTATACCTTTTCGGTATATTCCATAAGTCGTAGGATAGAAGGTATGCCTTATCCGTAACCCTGACACACATGACAAGTTTAGGGATTTAGAAATGCATTTTGGGAATTCAAGGACCTAGATGATACCACAAATTTTGACAATTTGACCCTTTGCAAAAATTATTTTTACAAATGAACCGCTGCCAAAACTTATTTCAAATCTGACCCTTTTGCTCAACGCCAAATCGTGTGGCGCTGAATTTAGACACCTCAGCGCTAAATAGCATGGCGCTGAATGTATGTTGGCACGCTGACTTAGCCTCCCATCCGCCGTACGTGGCACGGCATTTAGCGCCAGCTGACGTGGCGCTGAGGTGTCTAAGTTCAGCGTCATATGATTTGGCGTTGAGCAAAAAGGTCATATTTGAAATAAGTTTTGGCAGTGGTTCATTTGTAAAATTAGTTTTTGCAAAGGGTCAAATTGTCAAAATTTGTGTAGACGATACACATGCACAAGTTTAGAGACCGTTCATGTACTTCACTCTAGTTGTTTTGATAAGAACATGATGTTTAAAAAACAACTTTGATTACTTCCTTGTGTGATAATAATATGTATAGAAATACCAACAAATATATGATTTTATTGGAGTACTTTTAAAACTATATGCAAATGATCACCTTATTTTAAGAAAATAAATAATTTAGAAATTTTTCACAGTTAAAGATATTAAAGCTCTATATCAATTTTATGTAAAAGGGTAAGTATGATCGACCTGAAGAGAGTGCTGTGTATACGGAGTACCTTCGTTCCCTTACCTGACCGACCAACGAGTCGAGAACATTTTTATTAGACAATCTTGAATTTTTTACCTAAGCAGTTGCAAACTTGCAACTCGTAGGTAACTTGCAATATTTTTATATTTTTTTTATGAATCCTAGTTGAGCAAATAGCCGTTGGCAGTGGATGAGCGGGCGAGTGTTGGGTATACTCCATGTTTTATCTGTTTGATAATATAAGTCATTTTAGTATTTTTCATATTGTAGATTCATTAGCATAAATATATCTATTTAGATTTATTAGTATAAATATAAATGTGAAAAATAATAAAATGACTCATATTGTGAAACGGAGGAAGTAGTAGGGGGTGTGCAGGGGGCCAAAAAGGCTGTTACTCTTTTTAGCCGTAAATCAACTGAGCTGGCATCACCATGCAGATTGCAGAGGAAAACGCTTCGGTCCGGTCGCGTCCACCACCATATGGGCGATGATAGGTGACCACGCTCTCTCTCGCCGGTGGGTAGGGCGCAGCCGCAGAGGATTCCTGATGTGGCCGCAGACGGGCCCCGGCCGCCGGTCCACGGGTCAAAAAAGCGCCAACTACTTCTCCGGGCGCCGCAGAGGCCGGCACGGGCACGGGCACGGGAACCCACATTTGACCACCACGACATGTACTAGTACGTCTCCCTGCACGCCCAACCACACGCAGAGGCAGACGCCTCGCTTCGCCCCGCGGGTCGCTCGGTTGGTTGCGTACGTACGTCTGCCGATGTGTGATGCGTGCGAGTGGAGTACTATGGCTTTTGGTTTTCGTTGGCGCCGCGGTGTCGTGTTGGGTATGGGCGGACCATGCCGTCGTACTGCATGCATGCGTTGCTCCTCTCGAAAGGGCAAAACGGAAAAATGGGAAAGGAGGATTATAGTAGTACGGGCACATATGCTGTGTTGGAGTCTCCCCTCCCGTGTGTGTGTGTGCGCGCGTCGTCCGTGCTGCTATTTGGATGTGGATGCGTGCATTGCCCATGCATGAGCCCATCCCTGTTCTCTTGGTTCGTGGATGGATGCATATATGGTCGCGAAAAGAAGTCAACCTTTTCGATCAAATAGCTTGTACAGTTGAACTAAACTCTCTCTGTGTATATTGTTCTTTCCACAAGGATTACATGTGTACTATATGTTAAAGGAAATTTAATGTTTTAACCACTCACAAGCGAAAGATTCTTTACGAATTGAATGCCTTGATAAATGTAAGTTTCATGAAATGGCACCATACAATAGTTATTGTTCCTTTTATTTTCCCCAGTACCGTTAACCTTCCGTCAAATGCGTTATGTTAACCCAATGTGTTCATTTTAGTGGTAAAATACACTTTTCGTATGGTTTGTACCGACCGTTTTATTACAATTCCATATTATTTTTTTTAGAAACCGAACAGGGATGGTATAGAGTTTTTGCCGACCATTTTGGTGGTATACCATTTTCATGCGGAATTTCCAAAAAATACAATATAATACCAACAACTCATCAAATAGTATAATACCGATAAAACTCCTCAAAATATAAAAGAATTAACCATAAACCTTATGTGCTGCCATTGTTAATGCTATAATATCGTTACAAAGCAAATTAGTTATTTACATACTACATTAAATCTTCACTAGTAATATATGTACATGACATTAATTTGTCAAGTAAACATGACTATATAACTTGCTTATAGCTCCTGTGATACGTTGTTTCCGAGGCTCCATTCCAGTAATTCCGTTTTCTAGATATTTTTCAATGTCGTAGTGCCGACATTGCTATCATTTTTGAAACTACCGTTCCACTTTCTTTTCCAAGAAAAAAAAATACGGGAACGGAAATAGTTTAAGCATATTTCTGACCGTTTTCATCCATATGGTTATGGAAGGCAAACAACGACCGCAAAAAGTTAAGGAAAACGTTTGAGTGATGCTATTTCGTAGAGCTCATATTTATTTATGATGATTTATATAATTGATCGTTCATCAATGATAAAACATAGTAGAATTTCTCGTGTTATGCGGTATATGGTTGGGATAATTTTATAAAATAAAATTCTTACCAAGATATACCACGGTATTTTCTCCCTGAAACCCACAAACTGGTTGGCAAAGACTTGAAAATTATTAGTACAATCAAATCAAGTAGTCCAAACTCCAAACTGAACTGGCTCTTTTGTCTTTAGGTTGTACTCGTACATGAATACTAAAGCTACATGGTGGCATAAAAACCTGGGTGTATGCACCTACCTTTTGGCGACCGTCATGTTTAAATATCTCTCACGGCCTTGTGCAACATGAGCAAAGCTGTTGAATCCTCTGAATGTCTCACCCTGTGCACTAATATCTTTTATCTGTGTCCACCTGCTGCATCTTGCCAACACACCCAACCCAATTCTTTTTTTGCTCTCACAACCATGTGATCTTTGTGGTAAAAGAAAGAAGAAAAGAGATGCTTTAGATTTGACCCACTGCCTCACAAAAGGGACAAGCACACTTTTAGGGCTGCAGAACATGGATGTATCATGCACTAATCTCTTTACTTGATACCCATGTCTCTTATCTGAAACCCTCTCATCAAAGTTGCCATAATAGTTTTTGTTTTTCTGCCCTCTTTTCTCAAGCTCTCCTGCCCCTGCATGCCTTTCTAAAAGGCAGACCACAAAGCACAAAAGGGTATATATAAAAGAACAGTGAATCACAGTACTTTTCTTTTCTATCCACAGAGCAAATTCAGGTTAACCAACATGAACATGAACGTTCCTTTCAAAATGTGATGACAACGTTGTGGATGCGAAACTACTCTACCATACATTTCCATCATCGTCATGTGCCCACAAATTCTCCAACGTTTCTTAAGTAACAATAGATCCACATGGAAGCGAGAACCTTTCTGTTTTCTTTTCTACAGAACCAATTCAGGCTAAACAACATGAATGTTCCTCCTAACCGTGATGACAACGTTGTAGATGCGAACCTACTCTAGTGTACATTACCATTGCCATCATGTCATGTGCCCCCCAAAACTCCCCAACATTTGTTAAGCTACTAACAAGAGATGATCCACATGGAAGCAAGAACCTTTTGACTGATAAACACAAAAACACACCCAAGACAGAGACGCACTAGAGACCGATATGTACAGAGCGGTTTGATGAGGCTACAGCCATAGTCAATTAGTCATAGTGTTAGTAATATTATTGAACCTCTTGATTCAGTGTGTCCTGTATATTTCATTTTTTTCTCCCTGTCTGGATTCTAAACGAGCTGGGCCGTTATTCTACTATGATAGTATAGTATAGTACTATAATATAGTAGGAGTATATAGTATGCCTAGCTGCGTAGGCTAGGTATCATCCACTAGTGACTGAATCACTGTAGCCATCTAAGCCATGTGATGGATCCAAGCAGAGAAACTGTTCACTGGCCCTGAACCTGAAGCCTCTCTGCCAAGCGTACAGACAGACAGCTGTGCTGCTTCTGATCACTTCGTTGGCTGGCGCCGATCAATCGGATTTCATCTCTCATTTTTTCCCCTACGCATCCTGTGATCTTGCAGCAATCATCTGGATTTATTTTGGAAATCCACATTAAGCCGTGCTTGCCTCCCCGAGCTCCATTTGGTTAGTATCAGAGAAGTGCACACTTGCCAAATTGCCATCAAGATCACTAGTCACTTGCAAAGTTGCCAATAGGGCGCATTGATCGATCAGGTGGTGATATCTTTCAGATGGATCAGAAATTCAGAATTTATTCAGAAAGAGGAGACCTGCGGAAGAGGACTGTTGATCAGCACAAGCCAAGCTGACATGGTGGTCCCTCCCCCTTCTCCTGCCTGCATCTCTGCGGATCTGGCATGTGACACCCAATAGGAAACTATGCCAGTGTGCAAGAGCATTGGATCTCACATGCAAATGGATGGATCAAATATTGCAGAATGCATCACGCTGTTACAGATACAGTGCCAATGATGAGGAGTCTGAAGTTTCTACTAAACTTGGACAGCGATTTCGCAGCGCGAGAGAGACAAAAGCCTGAAATTTTTCGTCGCTGGAAGAACAGTGTTATGTCCCTAGGAGAAATGAATTTCTATCGACCGATGGAAAAAACAGTGTCGTGTGACTATGTTACGTCTTCGTTGTCCTAGTGACTTCTCTCGTAGCTGCAGTACAAGCACAGGACTGTAAATTTTTTCCTTCTCCATTCGTTTTCGTTTTCCTTTTGGCAGGGTAATGATCTGGTACTACGTGGTAACAGTACTGTTACTACTATTTCTGTTAGGTTTCGTATGCGTTACTGCTGCCGTTGTGTCATGAGCAAGACAGGGCCGGCCACCGTGTGATCGAGTGTGAGGCAGGGGTGTCTCCTTGCTGCTTGCGCTTTACCATCAGATTCGTCGTGTTAGGATGTATCCCATCTTAATACAAGGTTGGTTTTTTTGGACGGATGAAGTACTGGTTCATGCTGTTCTTTCTTGTCAACAATAGATAAGGATTCCATATATAGTGATGTGTACCTCCTTAGGTAGTGTATATAAGTATTTTTATGGAGCTAATAGCTTCATCGTTTGTTCTTGAGCTTATGAGTCACAACCAAAATTTAAATTTTAAATTTTAATTTTAAAGTTACTATTTATGTTTTGTTATCATAGTTTATTTTCAGCATTGACATTCAAAGCGCTAAAAAACATATAAAAGTCTAACTATAAATGCTTTGTTGTTAATAAACGTTACAACTCATAATCCACTTAAGCGCCACGTGTAAAGGAGACCCGGCCAATACCACCACGTAGGTGCCACGTCAGCAAAACTGCTAAGGGAGTCAAATTGCACCGTTTTTAAGAGTTTGGGGGTCGAGCTATCCGGTTTTATGGTTTAGGGTCACGGATAAGATTTCGATCACTTTTGAGGGTCACAAAGTGAACATATTCCGGCGATGAAATGCATAGGGAAAAGTACACCGAAGGTCCCTCAACTTGTCATCGAGTTACAAAATCGTCCCCCAACCGCAAAACCAGATACCGGAGGTCCCTCAACTAACAAAACCGTTCGCTTGAGGTCCTCTGGTGGTTTTGACCCTGGTTTTGTCTGGCGTGGCAGGTGAGTCAGCGTGGGCCCCACCTGTCAGCATTGCCACATCAGCCTTCTCTCTCTTTTCCTCTCTTCTCTCCCATCTCATCTCTCTCTCTCTCCATTCTCTACGACTGCGAGCAGCGGCGCGCGGCCGGCGGACGAGTAGCGCGCGGGCGGCGGGAGAGGAGGAGGGCGTCGGCGACAAGCGGCCGGCGGCCGGCGACTCGGCGGCGGGGAAGGGGCGGCGTGCGGGCGGCCGGGGGAGGCGCGGCGCGCCGACGGCTGGGGGCGGAGCGGCGATGCGGCGACGGGGGAAGGGGCCGCGCGCGGCCGACGGACGAGCAGTGCGCAGACGGCGGGAGAGGAGGAGGGCTGCGCCTCGACGGCGGCCGCCAGCGGCGGCGGCGGCGATGGGGAAGCACGGCGGCCGCCCGCGGAGAGGAGGTCCATGCGGAGGAGGAGCACGAGGTGCTCTCGCTGAAACCGAAGGTGGCGCTGGCGGCACGGGGGGCATGAGCCTAGAGGGGAGAGCGTCGAGCTGGCACATCACCTTCTTGATGTCGAGGACGAGGCGCTCGGCGAGAGTGCGGCTGAACTCCTCTCGGTCGCCGCGCCGCCCCTCCCCCGCCGGCCGCCGGCCGACCCTTCCCCCGCCGCCGCGTCGCCGCTCCGCCCTTGGCCGCCCGCGTGCCACGCCTCCCCCAGCCACCCACGCACCGCCCCTCCCCGCCGCCTGCGCGCCGCCCCTTCCCCGCCGCCGCGTCGCCCCCGGCCGCCCACGCGCCGCCCCTTCCCCCGCCGCCGCGTCGCCGCTTCGCCCCCGGCCGCCTGCGCGCCGCCCCTTCCCCCGCCGCCGCGTCACCGCTCCGCCCTTGGCCGCACGCGTGCCGTGCCTCTCCCAGCCACCCGCGCACCGCCCCTCCCCGCCGCCTGTGCGCCGCCCCTTCCCCCGTCGCCGCGTCGCCGCGTCGCCGCTCCGCCCTCGGCTGCCTGCGCGCCGCCCCTTCCTCCGCCGCCGTGTCGCCTGTCGCCGACGCCCTCCTCCTCTCCCGCCTCACAGACTCGCTGTCGGAGAGAACGGAGGGAGAGAGATGAGGATGAGAAAGAACAGAAGAAGAGAGGAAAAGAGAGAGAAGAATGATGTGGCAATGCTGACAGGTGGGGCCCACGCTGACTCACCCGCCACGTCAGACAAAACTGGGGTCAAAACCACCAGAGGACCTCAAGCGAACGGTTTTGTTAGTTGAGGGACCTCCGGTATCTGGTTTTGCGGTTGGGGGACGATTTTGTAACCCGATGACAAGTTGAGGGACCTTCGGTGTACTTTTCCCAAATGCATAAGATGGAGGAAGTTTTCATGCTTGGGCCTCCAGCTCCCCATCAGGCCCGGCCCATCACAGCAAGAGAGAGACATGAGGCCCAGAAAGTCGCACTTGGTCCATGCCGTTGAACCGGTCCATTGCTTGGATTAGAAATGAAGAATTTTTTCTTGTCACTGTTCTCTATCTGATCACTCATCACTCCTATGAGGAAAACAACCATCCTTTCCGTCAGATAACAACACATAAAATCTCATTTTCTCCTCCAGTTTTCAGGTCACTCCTGTCCAAATCGTCTGAACATCTGTAGCTATATCTCTTCTGCCTCTTCCAAAAACTGTTCACGTAGTATACGCGTGGCGACACTGCAGTAGTCAAATTTCCTGGTTACCCACACCAACAAGAGCAGAGCACCTAAACCCTAGACCGCCACATCGCCTGCAACTCGACACGCCTGCAGCTGTTCATCACAATTTCGTGTGGCCATCGCCATTTTGATTGATCGATTGATCGCTCTTGGACACAGCCGATGATCGTGCCGTAACAGTGCGAATGATCGAGATCGATCGAGCGATTAATTCCTCCGCTGCAACTGTTGCATGTACGCATATGCGTCCATGGCGAAGCATGTTCTTCGTCAAGTTCTTGTGCCCGTCTCATCTGCACTTTTGTCGCATCTTGGTTATCTCAAGTCTGAACCCATGGAGCAAAGCCTGAATCTCTCCATAATTAAAATCTGCCAATGATTGGGGTAAGAAGAAAAAGAAAAGGTTAATACTTTGTTATTTACTACTGCCTATCAGAGAAGAGGACTTGTTCTTCACACTTACTCGAATGGTCATATTATATGTGCAGTGTTTGCAGTCTGCAATGTTCACCAGTTAGAGAACAGATCATCTTGAGAAGAAGCAGGCAAGTAAAGAAAAAGAAATGTGATGTCAATTCACACGTACTACTTTTGATTTTTGACAAGTTTTCTTCTCAAGTGATGGGATTTGAGTAGTTCTAAGCATACCTAACACTAAGATCTTTCACTGTTTCACACGTAGGGGTAGGGAGACAAATCGTGTGATGGCTGTTGATTGATTATTCTTCAGTATATATATAATCTCGTTAAATATTGTTTGCACGGGTGCGTAAAGTCGCTCAATCATAGCAGCAAGAACATATACCCCGGCCGATCGCAAGAAATGCTGGCCAAGACTACTACTCGTGCTGCTTTTGTTTATTTTGACGAATCAAGCCTCTGAATGACCTCATCATGTGCCAAATTTTCTCTTCCTTTTTTTCTGAAAGAAAATTAGATAACATTAGTACAAGATTAGGTAACCTGCAAATCCTCTTTGTACCAATAAATGCCTTGTTTATTTTAGCCAGTGCACGAATTGATTATGCAGTACAGGGTGCAAGTTTGCAACTGGAGAACTTCAGTGATCAGGTGGCAGGCAGTCTGAAGAAATGGTATCAATTCAATGCTCAAATTCTTCTAGACAGCTTCAGATTAATGTCCCTGTTGCAATGTGTCTTTGTTCCTTTTGTTTTCTGAAGACTAAATTGATTTGTACCAGTATTGCTGCTTAATTGTAGCCACTCAAGCAGGAGACTTAAGCCTGTCAGTTTGTTGACAGAATTTCCTCTCAAATTCTTTCTTGTATCAAATTGGATTTCCGTATACAGATACACTTCACTGTCAACATATGTACAGTTTTGCACGCACTGTATTTCTCTATCTGGTCTGCAATTCCATCAAGAACTAAAAGAAACAATTTTTTTAGGGAATGCAATTCCATCAAGAACTTGTCATGGTGAAGCTTCAGATTGAATATCAGAATTGAGAAGGTTTTCAGGATTTTGGTCTCTCACAAATGTATCCCAGAGCTGGTCTCCTGCGTAGGTAACAGTCGTTATCCATTTCATTGCACCATTAAAAAAAAAAATCAAGGTACCCTTTGGAGGATGAAGGTTTGCCCAACTCACAGTTGGATAATACTGATAGAGAGTGATGCCTCGTCTATGATTAAGATAATAATAATTATTATGACAGTCCACTTCAGCTCACAGAAGACTTCAGATAGAGAATTGATTTTGTCATATCATAGTACACACACTTCATTATTAAGAAAAGGGCCAATATACTATTCTTGCAATAAGCATCAGTTGATCACAGAAATCTTTAGTTCTGTTCTGGCACCAATTCCGGCCTCTAGCATTATACAGCTTCAGAATAAAAATATCTGAATGCTCCTTAAGGATAAGTGCTTTGGCAGTATTGTCTATGTCCCATTTTTAAAATCATATTTTTCTCTCAGAGAGCTTGCTGTTGCTCTCTCATATTTTCATGCCCTGTTGCTGAAAGAGATGTATGCATGCTGCCTCAATTTGACTTGACTAATTCACCCCTACTTCAAACAGAAACTGACCTTGTAATTAAGGTCAGAAAAAAAAAGAGAGTATGCAAAGTAAGTAAGAAAGCTAAATCAAGGTCATTGCTGCTAATACGCTAATCTGTGGATGAAGCTTCAGAATGACAATGAATTCTATATATGGCTGTCATTCATATACAGTTTCTCTCTCTCACACACACGTATGTCCATACGTGTATGTGTATGCCCACCTAACTACATTGACTCTCATTTGCAGGCTCAAATATTTGTCCAGAAATACTTGCATATTCACCAAATGATTCCCTGTTCATCATATCATCATGTGTGACCAACCCAACCATAAACCATTGGTGGATGAAAGAACTTGTAGGTGAGCTCTTCCTGTTCATGAATATACCCTATGATGGTGCCACAAATCATATCAAAAACAACAAATTGCAAACTGTCTTGTCTTGATGCTTGAAGGCTATCTAGTGATTGGATGCTTTCATCTACTACTACTAGTAGTCTCCTCCGATGTGAGGGTTAACTTCACATCAGCTGCTCTCAAGTTTTTATTTAGAACACATCAACTTGCCTTCTGATAAACAACAAAAAGGAAAAAAAAATACTACTACTACTACTATTAGCAGCCATTGGATCAAGTCAGTAACACTAATTTTATACTAACAATGAGATGTGTTTAGGCTTGTATTTTGGTCAAAGTACGCAAGGTGTTTGGGGGGTGATGGTTGCTGCATTACTGACAAAAAAAGCTGCTTGAAAACTGGAACAGAAAGTTGCCAAGACTGCGGCTGCTTTTTCAGTGAACTATAGCCTACTATTGAAATCTTGATTCTTGAACGGCAAATTGACAATGTGACGGCTCTCTTTTCTCCCTTTTCACCACTCTTCTCTCTTTTTCTTCTCCCCGGGAATAGATGCTTCTTTTCAGCAGCAATTCCTCTGCAATCAATATGCTTTGATGCTCAATCTAGACGAGCCCAAAAGGTACGAACCAACGGAGATGAATTCTAATAGCTCGAGTGGATGTCCACCCGTTTATTGTATGTCAACTTGATGGTTGCGAAAAATTTTCAAAAAAATTGACAAGATAGATCAATATGTAATATATCACTCTACAAACATGCAAGTTAAAATTCTACTTGTACAAGTTGTAACAAAAATAACAAATTTAAGTGTGAATACACATATAGTAATTTGAGTTTTGTTTGTTATTTTTGTTACAATCTGTAGAAGTTGAATTTTAACTTGCATGTTTGTGGATTGATACATTCCATATTGATCTATCTTATTCATATTTTTTTAATTTTTTTCATAACCTTTTAGATGACATGCAATAAATGGGTGGACATCCACTCGAGCTGTTAAAACAGTTTCCCCGAACCAATCCATCAACAAAAAGAGGAAAGAATCGAATCGATGCATGAAAAAAACGAGAAAAATATATCAGCACTCCATTATTATTCCTCTAATCAATTTATGCATATCTTTCTTTCTTTCTTTCTTTCTTTTTTTTGCAAGGCTCTAACTAAATTAATCAATGAATGAATGAATTTGTCCACGTTTGATGATCAATTTGGCCACATGACGAAATCTACTGTGGCGTTGCCGGATGACAGGTGAGGCCGGCAGGGACCGGTTTTTGAATCTCAATTGTGTCCAAAAGCCCGTGCCATGCCCTCCAAACTGCCATGCGATCCTTATGTCATCACCCAGCCTAACTTCACCCAGTCTGTTGCACCTCCAGCCAAACCCAACCCAGCTGTCCATCCTCCCTGGTCTCGCATATTTGCTCCCGCCGACTGAGTTGCATGCACCAGCCAGTTTATCTTCTCCACCGCAAACGCCCTAATATATAATAACAGAGTGAAACGGTTACACCGCAGGGATGAAACTAGCAATGATATGTATTTGTTGTAGCTTGATGTGTATAGATCGTGTCTTTTTCCTGATTTGGGGGTACAGTTCTTGGACCAGAAGGTGACGGAAACTTAGCCATCGGTGCAACATGACGATGAACACATCGTTGCTGCAATGTGACAATGTTGAGCAGATTGTGATGCAGATTATCCACTTGATTATATCGTTAAAATTAAATATTTTTTAAAAAATAACAAATAGTTTAAAATAAGTGGTCTAAAAACAATCTAACGATTTCAAAAAGAAAAAAAAATATACAAGAAGTCTTTTTAAAAACAAACTACCTCCGTTTTTTATATGATGCCATTTTGACCAACGTTTGATCATGTGTCTTATTTAAAATATTTATGCAAATATAAAACTCTTTAAGTCATGCTTAAATAACATTTGATGATAAATTAAGTCAAAATAAATAATAGTTATATATTTTTTTAATAAAACGAATGATCAAAATATTTTAAAAAGTCAACGGCGTCATATATTAAAAAAAAGGAGGAGTATATTTTAAAGCATGGAGAAAATAATCGGTTTCAATAATCTAATAAATCTGATGAAGAAGCTAAAAAGAACAAGAACAGGCCTGAAGATGTGATAGGTAAGAGGCTTTGATGCTGCTGTCGATCAGCTCAGATAATTGTGTTCTGTGTCCACTACAAAAAAACGTAGAATTATGTGCAGCAAAAACAAACGTCAACTTGCAGTTCATCGTGGCTGTACTGTGTCCGTGCGTGTCACTGTGGTGTGATGATGTGGACCTGTGGCTACCGTCCGATCGCGATCGGACGGCGACGGAGTGTTCGTTCAGGATGGGGACCCCAGGAGGGGAGGACGGTGCATATTGACCCTACGATCGCGATCGGATGGCGATGGGCTGGGCATGTGCTGGCCACGTGGCCCTACGCTAGTGGTGGGCCCACATGCTGACGTGTCCGGCTCGGGGTTCGCCTGATTCCGACGCGGTTCGTACGAGCCCGACCTGGCCGTGACGTGGGCCAGCCTCTTGCCGGCAAATTAATCAAGAAATAATTTCTGAGATTCGATTAAGAATCTAAAATCTTCCGAATATACGGAGTAAAAAAAAATTCAATCAACAAATATATCTGCCCAACAAACTCTACAAAAAAACATTAAATATGTTAGAGTATGGCCCGTTTAAGATAGATTTGATCGGATTATTGCTATAAATTATCTACTTTATTATAGAAGAAATAAATGAAATATTTTAGAAAATAAACTTAAAACAGTTGGTTTAATTAAATGCGGTAAAATCCTTAAAAAAATGTAGCAGGAGAAAACATATATTTAATTAGATACGTTCAGAGTAAATTAAATAATCCGAGGTATAATTTGGTGAAGTATATCTGGGCACGTTTTGCTCAATCTGATTCGGGATGAATTACCATTTACCAGCAGAAGAATTTGCATTTTTCAAGTGTTCGATCGAGGTTGTACGTGGTGAATGCTGGGTCTTCGAAAAAAATACGTATTCCGCACGTAAAAAACACAGGTATATACGTACGTATTTGGGGGCGAGAATACGTACGTATCCGGCTGATGTTGACGTACGGCTCCACGTTGAATTATAAACCCTTCAAGTTCCGTAATTACGCACATGCCTCGAGTCCGATACCTCCTTTAATTTCATAGTTAAGGTCGGTTCCACCGATACGTACACATGCTACAAATTAAATAATTATTAAGCGTTAGTTAATTGCTTAATTACTACTAGTTAGAGCATGTACAATAGTTGTCTATAAGCCAGCTGCAAACATATTTTAAGGAGATAAATGAGGGGAGAGAAAAGAAGCGGGCTACAGATTTATAGCTAGCTGTAACATAGACTTCAAGACACAGTATGTGTATGACAGGTGAGACCAGGTGATGTATTAATAGTGTAGTATGTAACTATTGTATAAATGAGTTATTAGATTGGTTATAGATGAATTGGAGCGAGTAGTTGGATATACTATTAAACTTAAACTTGCTCTTAAATAGTGATGGTGATCTCTGCTGCTTTACGATGATTGGTGAAAAAGATGTGTTCGATCGATCGAACACGGACTTTTTCAAAAAAAAAAGGGGAATAATTTCTGGAAACTTTAATTGTTTGGGCAAAAATATCTCGTTGCTTTACCGGAAACCTTTACCCTGCATGCTTACTTTGGTTACATGCACGTATTGGTATCTCCCTCCCATCCCTCCTGCTTTACTAGCTTGAATGAACCACTTTTGCTGTTGGTAAGCACAACTTTGTGTCAACGAAATTGCTATGGATACCACAGTTCCACGTACAAGAATGCATATTTTTTAAGACTACATATGTAGTGGAATGTATAAATAAATAAATTAAATAAGAAGTTTGTAGTTGTGGACTCTCTCTGGTTCATATTATAAATCGTTTTAACTTTTTTAGTCAAACTTTTTAAAGTTTGATCAGCTTTATGGAAAAATATAACAATATAACAATATTTATCACACTAACATACTTTTATTAAATCTAATATTGAATATATTTTTATAATTTCTTTATTTTATTTTGAAAATATTATTATATTTTATATAAATTTGGTCAAAATTAAAGAATGTTGACTAGAAAAAAAATCAAATGATTTATAATATGAAACATAGGTAGTAGTTTTTCTTTGTTTCGAACACGAGAATTCAATTTATTGGAAGAAATTAATAGAATATTACCCCATCGTCCATCCAGTTAATAAATAAATAAGAAGAATGCATTTTTAGCGTTTCCAGATGCATAGTCAGAAACAAACTATTTTTGGACAGAGATATATAAGGATCGTAAGATAAGTCCTACCTATGTGTTGTAGGTCCATGTTTCATATATACAACTTAAATATATAATATGGTCTTTTTTTTCTCTCTCTCTCTTTTGTACGCGTAGCAATTTTGCCTTTGTCTGAACTGAAACAACTATCAAGAGGCAATTAGTAGACGACTAACTAACTAGTTTCTCCTTGCATATGTGAACACCTAGCTAGCTACCCTTCGTGCCCAACAGCCCGTACCTTACCATGCATCTGCATGCAGCAGCAGACAGCATCATATCGATGATCCATCCCTCTCTGGATCGATCCAGTTGCAAATGCGAATTAGGCGAAGCAATAATCAAGCTGAGATATGAGCCGAGATAGATCGAGATCGATCATCTGTTAGGTAATCACTGGTTAGGTCAGTGTGTCCTGAAATTAATGCATTGCCACTGAAAGAAAGAAAATGCTCGACGAGCTGTGCATCCATCGATCCATGGCTGTACATGTACATGCGCGCGTGCGTGTGCATCAGCGATGCGTGCGAACGAGCATGACATGATCAGCCGCTGAGCTCACCATCACTCGAGATCACGGCCTAATTAGCGAGTTATGGCGTGCCACCTGGCATCTGGCACGCGAACCAAGAAAAGTCTCTCCTCTCTTCTTCATCAACACACACTGGTTGACCAACCAGCTAGCTGATCGAGTTCGTTGTTTACCATCCTATTAATACCCCTTCCTCTCTCTTCTCTCCTCCTGAATTTCTCTCTTGGTAGAGGTAGAATTGATCTCCTTTCTTGTTCTTCTTCGACTTCTTCTTGGAGTTCTTGGAGCAGCATCGGTAGTCGTCGTCTTCGTCGATCCAGCTCAAGGAATTCGAGGAGAGGAGGGGTGGGCATGAGCGGGATGAATTCGCTGAGCATGGTGGAGGCGAGGCTGCCGCCGGGGTTCAGGTTCCACCCGCGAGACGACGAGCTCGTGCTGGACTACCTGGAAAGGAAGCTCCTCCACGGCGGCGTGGGCGGCGCCGCGGCGGCGGCGGTCACCATCTACGGCTGCCCGGTGATGGTCGACGTCGATCTCAACAAGTGCGAGCCATGGGACCTTCCTGGTAAGACCTAGCTACCTAGCTATACAGATCATCATCATCATCGAGCTTGCTTGCTTGCATCCATCCATGCTACTCATGTCGTGGTTTCTTGTTCTTCTTTCTCGTCTTCCACCTCTGGATCATCATATGCGTGCATGTGTGCTTGTTCATGGCCATGATTGGTTTGAGTTTTTTTCTTTCAGATTCTTTCTCTCTACTTATTGATCTGCTCTGAAATGAATTCGTGTGCTTTCTTTTGAGGGGGAAAAATTAACCGCGTGCTGTTTTTCATTTAGTTTTTGTTTAATTTCTCTATAGATCGGTAGCTAGGCTTCTCAAATTAACAACCTTTGATTTGTTCTACCTCTAAAAACAAATCACCCTATGATTCTATATTTATATGATAGAATCAATAATGGTATATGATGATCTGTTTGAACAGATAAGTCTTCCATGTACTAGTAGCTAGCTAGGACCCAGCAGCCTGCAGAATTCTGTCAGTTTTAGAATAAGATCAACTGATCATTCCACAATTATTAGCTGTTTGGGCACACACGCATCTAAGGTTGCCAATCATGTGTTTATCTAGCTAGCTAGCTTGCAGTTGGTTCTGCAGAAATCAGTACTTGAATTAAATTAAGATCTTGGTAACAACTCATCTTTTCTCTCTTTTTCTTGATGTACAAAAAGAACAAGATCTTGGAACCAACCATAACTTCTATCTATTCCAAGAAAATTCTCTTTGTTCCTTTCCTACATGCCTCCAATGTTTTTCCTTCAATGGCACAGATATATACTAGTAGAATAGTAGTAGCTACCTTCTTGATCCAATCAATTTCATCCAAATTGAAGGTGATGCCTGTCCATGTATGCATGTCAGTTGATCCTTTTCTACAGCAAAGGTAGCCATAACTGAAGTGATCATGACCTCTTCTGCAACTCTCATATATAGATCAAGTTGCATATTTCAACTATGCATACATGCTAGCTTCCCATACCTCAAGAATCATGCCTTCTCTTTTTCTTTAATTCCTCCCCCTTTTTTGCCCCCTTTTTTGGGGTGTGCCCATGCCCTTTGTTTTTAGTTATTGGAAATTTTTTTTGCCACAACATTTAATGTTTCTCTCTGTTTGTGTACATATAGCTGCAAGCTAACCGTTTGAAAAGTCTTAAGCCAACGCAAGAAATATCAGATAGTAAGATCACATGCCCCAAATTAAAATGCATAAATTTGTGGGGTGGCTAATGATTTGTTTGTTACAAACAAAACAGTCCAGTATTTTTTAAATTCTGTTTCAAGTGGAGGCTAGCTAGCTAGCTTGATCAGATGATTTTCCTGAAATATACAAACGAGAACAAAATTCACACGTCTTGTCTGCCTCCATCTTGTCGCCTTCTCCTCCCCATAACAGAAGGATATTCTCACTGCTATGAGTTTGTTTGGCCTCTTCTTGGCCTTCTCCTCCTTATCTGTCCCTGTTGCTGCCATGCAATCAAATATTCTCCCACTTTGCCTGATCCTTAAAGGGAATTAACAGCCAGTGGATGGGGACAAACTTAACACCAAAAGAGGGCCTCTCCCTTTGCCTATTAGTAGAATATAGCCAGGAAATCATGTAAAAAGGTTATAAATTAAAGAAAAAATGTGTGCTCAATGGGAGAAATAAGATAATTAATTGATTCTATATAGACCTTTCGAAAAAATAGCAAATATGATGCTGTTCCTAGCTAGCTCATTGTACTTTTCCTCCTCACCCCCCCCCCCCAACCTTCTCTTCTCTCTTCTCAACACATGCATCAATTGTTAATGCAAATTTTATCTATATTAATTGTGTTTATTTCTCTTGTACTGTCTAGTTCTCTTTCTTACTAGAGGGCTATGCTAATAATTAGCCAAGTTTGTGTTTCCATTTATGAGTAAATTGATCTTTAGGCTAATTAATGGCTTTACATTTTTCTGAAATTATATGTTAGTCTTTTGTTGATTGTTTTTTTCTTGCATTCAGAGATCGCTTGCGTTGGTGGCAAGGAGTGGTACTTCTATAGCCTTAGGGATAGGAAGTATGCAACTGGCCAACGAACAAATAGAGCAACCGAATCGGGCTACTGGAAGGCCACAGGAAAAGATCGCCCAATAAGCCGGAAAGGATTGCTCGTCGGCATGCGAAAAACCCTGGTGTTCTACAAAGGTAGAGCTCCTAAGGGGAAGAAGACTGAGTGGGTCATGCATGAATTCCGCAAAGAAGGACAAGGGGATCCGATGAAGTTGCCTCTCAAGGTACATATTATATTTTTAGTAAATTCTTAATTTATAATATAAATATTATTCCTTTGTTTGATTCTCCATGTAAAATATCCATTTACTAGATGCCAATCCTTTATTTATGCACTTATTAGTTGATTCTTGTATATATTATGTATATGATGTCTAAAATATAATAGACTTTTTGTACAAGCGAGAAGTATCGGGTTTGGTAGTCAGTATGAAATAAAGAATTATTAATTAAATAATTAACTTCATATGATATTTACACAAGAAGGAGACCGACTGGAATGCCAAGTCGTTCTTCATTTGAATAATATATATACACATATGCAATGGATAATGGAATGACAACTATCTGTGTACATGTCCTCTCCTCTCATAACTTCATGATTGAAAAGTGAGAAATACCAAATTTAAGCACACTTTCATGATAATTTAGGTGTCATATGAGGAGGTGAATATGCTAAGTATCTCATTTTTTTATGATTAGAATATCATCGATACTTAATATATTGTCATGATGTTATTAGTTAATGCTAACGAGGTTCAATTTTAATTTGGAAGTTATTCTTTACTTCCATGTCACTCTCATGCCAGCTCTAAATGAGTTATGTTCTCTTCTAGATACACCTCAATAGATGCATGTGCAACTATTGACTCAGTTCTATAAAGCATTCATGTCTCTTTCCAATAATTTCTTAATGTGTGAGATGCTCTCTCTCCAAATAATTAATAGAAGAAAATTAAAACAAACTACTTATTTATCATAAATATAATCCTCATCCAATGTTTTTATGTGAACAGGAGGACTGGGTCTTGTGTAGAGTCTTCTACAAGAGTAGGACAACCATTGCCAAGCTGCCAACGGAGGGTAGCTACAACAATATTGACAGTGTGGCCAGAACTTCACTGCCTCCACTCACTGACAACTACATTGCATTTGATCAGCCTGGTTCAATGCAAAACCTAGAGGGTTATGAGCAAGTGCCCTGCTTCTCCAATAATCCCTCTCAACAGCCATCGTCGTCGATGAATGTTCCGTTGACATCGGCCATGGTTGATCAAGAGCAAAACAATATGGGTAGGGCGATCAAGGATGTACTGAGCCAATTCACCAAGTTTGAAGGCAATGTGAAGAGGGAGGCCCTTCAAAGTAATTTTTCCCAGGATGGATTTGATTACTTGGCTGAGAGTGGCTTCACACAAATGTGGAACTCACTCAGTTGATTTTCGAAGGAGATATATATTGATTGACGAATTGAGGAGGAAACTCTTAAAGTGTGCTTATGTGCTATTGCATGTAATTGTGATATAGACTTATAGTACCATTCTAGTTCACATTATTTGCAAAAAAAAAGGTGATCAAAAGAGATATTATCATTATCAATGATGTAAATACATTATTTGTGTACTAGGGTGTGATAAAAAAAATTAGTGCATGATGCTAAAATTAATGGTATATATCAATAGAGCTAGAATCTTCTTTTACTGTCCTTTTGTTCTATATATTAGTAGTTTTCTATTTTTTTAATTTGCTGAAGACAAATAAGCATAAATGTATGCCAAAATAAAAAAAAAATCATAAAAACGCGCAAAAGAATTACACATCAATATATTAGAAGAAAACAGAATTCCAGTTACACAACGCAATGGCCAGAAAAGCCAATGTCTGGGGGCATGGAAAAAAGGGGGAAAAACTAAAAGGATGGCTAAGATTAAACTATGAAAAAGAAGCTGCTCTTATATAGAGAGGGAGATTGTGGCGGAGGAAATTCCACTATACTTCTAACAGGCCTCTAAACGAAGTAGCACCGGCTGATGACAAGGGTCGGCCTTCCTGTAGGATAAACTCCAAAACTGCCGACACCGGTGAGAGCGAGGATTCTAAAACCCCGGAGTTTCGCTCCTTCAACAGTTACCAGAATACCGGGAGTAATAGAGAATCGAAGTCCCTACGAAGATACTCAGGCAGGCAGGCCCTGAAAGACGGCCACCAGACCTAAAGATAGCAGTCACGGAAAGGAGCGAGGCCAGGCCAACCAGCGGGAGATAGGATCCGGTGCCGGACATGTATACAATGCATTAGTTTATCAATGCCAAAATAAAAATAACCAAACCAACTATAAACATGTAATATTCTGACTGTACCATGCATTAGTTTGTTAACTTGCCATCAATTTTAATTTCGTTGCTTGATTTAATTTAGTTACCACACTGGCACGCTACGATCTGCGCAAGCGATCCTTGACCACATACCCCGGTATGTGTTTTCATAGGCGAGTATTTTTCAGCCCGTCTGTAAAATGAAAAAGAGGTGTTGTAAAAAAAAACATGTTTTTTAAGTAGTGGATAGCGTATTGGCGTTTGCATGAACAAGTTCGTTGATCACCGCCGAGGCCAGCATTGATTATTATGCTCAACACAGATCATTCGTTATTGGCATTATTTAAATTCTGAAACATCTATGGAACTTTTGGGAGTTTGTATAGCAAGTAAATTAGTCAATAAATTGAAGTCTTCATATAAAAATTAGTCAATCAAGTGAACTTGGCATATGCAAAGGAGTGTAATTAGTTCATACATGCAAACTTGTCCGTTGATATCTATTAATTTTAGTTGATCTGATGCAAAGGAAAAAAATGCTCGATCCCTCCCAAGTGGACAAAAAGAAAGACAAAAGTCGTAACTGGTGATTGATTCTTTTAATATATCTTGTGAAAGGGATTTAAGTTCACACGTATGTCATGAGTTTATCACGCCTCTTGACCTTAAATAACCGTTTACTACTAACTAACTAACTAATATAAACTATTAGACTGAGATTACTTACTAAGAAACTATAAACTGTTTACCACCGACATGTGAATCATATATATAATAACACGGCAACTCTGCAAGTACACACAAGCCACCAACTAATAACATTAAGTAGCAATATTATCATTCCTTAATCCATTTCGATACTACTACCACTACCTTGATATGCATGGAAGATACTCCTATACCCCAATCATCATTAAGCATAAAAAGAAAATTCAAAGAGTGTACTTTGTTTTATATCCACATATATAAATAATTCTGATCCTTACATAGTAGTATTAATGATGCAGTTGCCAGCCTAACCAATGAATTCAAGTAGTTGGGCCTGTACTTATCTCCACTACAGAGTACTCCAGAGTACAGACATGCCAAACAGTCCATGCATAGTGATGGCTGTTGCAGCTCAGGCTATCTAGCCAGACTGGTGACCAACCATCGTTGAGGAGTACATGGTAGGTCCAACCTGTCAGCCTCCTAAAGCTTACAGGTATAGTTGCTGCAATGTCACGGTGTGTAGTTACGCTAGAAAAAAATATCCTTATTTTTAGCGGAATCCTCTAACGTAAAATCATCGTGACATGGTGGATGACATATGAGCTAGAGTAAATTTAGTACGTACCATCGCAAAGTTCCTGGTGCTGGAAAATACCATCGCAATGAGCTTAAGTAGAAAAGTACCATCCAAATTACCCAGTTTGTTAGAAATGTTCTTACCGTCGCTTTGTCCGTTTGAAGACGTCGTTGATGAGCAGGGGCATCATCGCCATTTCACATCATCAACGACGTCTTCAAACGGGCAAAGCGACGGTAGGGGCATTTCTAAAAAATTGGGCAATTTGTATGGTACTTTTCTACTTGAGGTCATTGCGATGGTATTTTCTAACACCAGGAACTTTGCGATGGTACGTACCAAATTTACTCTATGAGGTAGTCTATACTTTCTATAAAGTTACAACCCACTAACTCTAAAGCTTAACATGCAACCGTGCCACATCATCATCCACTAACAATAATTACATATTCAACCTCATACAAACATGCATTATCATCTACAATCTTTTTAATTCTACAAATCAACATGCAAGCATATCCAATCATCACCCCTCACATCATTTCTACTATACTTTTACCCATCACATGATTTTTACAATAATTTTAGCTTGATTATAACGAGAAAATATATATTGAAAATTACTTAGTAATTCACGCAATAAAGCGCGGGGAATAACCTAGTGTTATAGTATTGGAGAAACCACTTCTCCACGTACTTGCGGGGCCTCTCTAGTGTTCTGCAGTTTAATTCTTCGCCAACCATCTGCATTGATCTGCTAATGTCTAGCTAGGTCTTCAGTTAAGCTTCCGCACAGTGTTGTGCTGTTGTGCATGGATGACGTAAATATATTCTGCTATTACTTCACAAGTACCACTCTGACTAGAGATTAATTATTGCACACCATTGATTAGCATCTCAACTGATCTCACACCTCTCCTTTGTTGGCCTTGCTAGCTCTTCAACGTCCCCATCTCAATCATTTCAACCAATAATTCACACAGAACCGCACATTTGTAGAACATATATAAACTTTATTGGCAGTTACTACCTCCGTTACTAAATATAAATATTTCTAACTATGCATTCGAATAATTATAAATATTTATATTTAGAAACAGAGAAAGTAGTATATACACAAGAAGAAAATACGGTGATAAATATGTTCTCCTATGTGATGCTGAAAGCCTGAAATAACAACGTCTTTTGCTTTACAGGTCATTAATTGCAGTCTATTGATCAAATAAACAACTTGAGTTGTTCTTTTGGTCCTAAAGAGCACAACTGCAACAAAATATAATAAAAATAATATGTATTTTTACACAAACGTGCACAACTGCAACAAAATATAATAAAAATAATATGTATTTTTACACAAACGTGAAACTTGTGAGGGGTAGCAATGTCATTCGGCGGCTGGTGAACCCAATCATATCAAACAATGATACGACGTTGATTTGTTTGTCATTGCAGATAAAAAAACACTTATTGTCTCAATCTTTAGGGGCATGGATAGACATGGAATAGACTCAATCTCTTCAATTAATTACTCTGTTCACGCTTATACCTTCCAAAAGAAAGACAATGGTCGTTTTCTAAACTGTTGCTGATTCTATGGACGCTGAAAATGCCTCAATTGGCCTTGATGTGCTTGAACATTTCAGTGATTTCACTTTGGTGTCGAGTCAAAATCCAAAGGGAGCAATCGGAGTAGCAATGTGTTAGGACAATCTACGAGGCGATGTCGGTCTCACACAACAGAAAAAATCGTTTTATTTTCATTATTTCTACAGGCGATAATTTTCAGTTCAAATTTATTTGATCTAACATGTGGGGGAAAAAAGAAGAAGAAAATAAACCTAGATCGAGTGAACAGCAAAGCTTCTCTGGATAATTCCGGCCCATTTAAACCTTGTCAGCCCGGTTTCACTGTAGTATTGGGCTTTCTTCGACCTGAACTAGATGTCCAGTTGCCCACATTGGTGTCGCCCCAAGGTGGGCTGAGTAGTAAATGGGCCGTCAGTTAGAGTACGGTGTTGGGCCTAACAGCCGCAAAAGTTTCCAAATTGTGGGGAGAACAAGAAGAAATGTGCGCAAATTTAGGCCGATTTATTCCAACTCAATGTCGTCGATTTTTATTCAGATGAGCTACTAATAATGCTCGAATTCTATTTGGCTTAACTAATAGGTCATCACGACCTTGAGATCGAACTCCTGCCCGACGGCCAGCGACAGCCCGCCGACGTGCGCGACGCCCAGGGCTCCGTTCTCCGGGCTCCCGGCGGCGGCGCCGACCGCCGTGCTCGCGTTCACCTGGACGCCGCTGGCATAAACGGCGAACCCCTTGGGTGGCGCCGGCGACCGGAGCCCCATGAGCACCACCTTGGCGATGACCATCGTCCGGCTCGGCGCGTACGAGTCGTGCACCACGTGCGACCTCACTATGACGACGACGCCGCCGCTCTCGGTCGCGCCGCTGAACTTGATCTGGCTCCACCTGCTCCGCGGCCCGGCCATCTCCGGCGACTCGCCGTCGTCCAGGAAGAGATCCCCGGTGGCCGTGCCGTCGTCGGCGAGCGCGACCAGGAGGTGGACCACGCTCTGGCGCACGCGCGACGACGTCAGCGCGGGCTGCTGCAGCGGCAGGATGTTCCCGCCGGCGACGTGCACGTTCACCGTGTCCGCCGGCGCGGGCAGCGTCACGCGCTTGCCGGTCTTCGTGGCGACGGCGAGGGAGAAGTCGTAGAGGCTGAACCACCGGCCGGCCGGGAAGTAGGCGGTGACGGTGGTCGCGCCCGGCTCGAGCACCGGCGACACGAGCACGCCGCGGCCGAGCAGGAACTGCCTGTCGATGCCGTACGTCTCGACGTCGCCGGGGTAGGAGAAGAAGAGCGGCCGCGCGATGGGCGCGCCGGTGGTGTGCGCCTCGTACATGAGCGTGTACAAGTAGGGGAGCAGCCGGTAGCGAAGCCCGAGCGCCTTCCTCGCCGACCTCGCCACCGACTCCCACAGGTACAGCTCTCGCCGGACGGTGCCGATCGCCGAGTGATCCCTCGAGAACGGGTAGAACGCGCCAAGCTTCAAACACACAAACCAAGCTCAAACTCACTTACGCCATTAATGGAGGACACGTGAGCTCGACGTGTTTTGTTACCTGAATCCATCGGCTGCAGAGCTCCTCGGTGGTGTTGCTGCCGAAGCCGCAGATGTCGGCGCCGATCATGGGGATGCCGAAGAGGCCGAAGCTGAGCATGGTGTTGATGGAGTATCGGAGGTCGTCCCACGTCGCGAAGTTGTCGCCTGTCCAGTGCGCGGTGTACCTGCCGGAGCCGACGAACGTGGAGCGGCTGAGCACGAACGGCCGGCGGCCGGTGTCACGGAGCAGCGCGTCGTGCGTGGCCCGCGCCTCGAGGAAGCCGAAGAGGTTGTGCGCGTCGTACTCGGCCACGCCGCCGTAGTGCACGGCGGAGGCCGGCACCGTCTTGTTGTTGATGGGGCGGCGCACGCCGGAGTTGTTGATGCGGTACGGCGGGTCGTCGATCGCGTTGAGCGGCGGCGGGTCGACGAAGTTGGAGATCTCGTTCATGTCGACCCACAGCCCGTCGACGGGGAGGGTCCGCCGGAACGCGGCGATCTCGCGCGCCCAGAACTCGGCGGCGCGCGGGTTAAGGAAGTCCGGGAAGTAGACGTTCCCCGGCCACACCACGCCGAGGTAGTTGCTGCCATTCCACTTCAGGAAGATGTCCTGCTTCATTCCCCGGATGAATGTCCCGTACGTCGCGTTCACGTTGATCCCTACAAACACAAACCGCCATTGATGACGTCATCGATCACCGAGATTTCGCCATTGACGCCATCGATCGAGCTTGTGTACGTACCTGGGTCAATGATGACGACGAACTTCTGGCCGTTGCGGTGGAGGCGGTCGACGAACGGCCGCATCCGGTCGGCCGGGAAGTTCACCGGATCAAGCGTGAAGTCCTTGTAGGCGTCCATGTAATCGATGTCCGTCCACATCACCTCCAGTGGGATCCTCGCCTTGGCGTAGCCGGCGACGACGCCC
Organism: Oryza meridionalis; assembly: GCA_000338895.3. NCBI lineage: Eukaryota > Viridiplantae > Streptophyta > Magnoliopsida > Poales > Poaceae > Oryza > Oryza meridionalis. Next base: position 28,580,930 of record CM002529.2, read on the forward strand.
TCAAGATCAGACACGTTCTTGTACCCGTACCTGCACTGGTGGAACCCTGCAACGACGAACGCGACAATGTCGGCGGCGGCGAGATCAAGCAAGAAGAAGCAGAGCAAAACAGAGAGCTTACCGAATGACCAGTACGGCATGGGAGCAGGGCGGCCGATGAGCTGGGTGTACTGGTCGACGACGGCGAGAGGGGACGGGCCGGCGAAGAAGTAGAAATCCAGCACGCCGCCGATCACCTTATAGGTGACGTAGGATCCACCATAGATGACGTCCATGCCGTTGCTGTTAAGGAGGAGCACGCCGTGCGCCGCGCCGCCGCCGGACCGTACGTCCATGTAGAAGGGGTGGGAGCCGTAGAGGTTGAGGTCGACGTTGCCGGCGGCGATGTCGGAGTTCCAGAGCGTGAAGGTGTCATTCCGCTGGAGACGGAACGTGCGCTTGGTCTGCTCGCCGAGGCCGTACAGCGACGCGCGGCCGGGCGGCGGCAGCGAGGAGGTGAGCTCGAGGTAGCGATCCTTGAAGACGAGGGTGGGGGTGGTGTCGAAGAGGACGTCGCCGGTGGAGCGGCGGGTGACGGTGAAGCGGAACGGGGAGGCGTGGATGGCGAAGGTGAGGTCGGAGGTCGCCGTGGAGAGGACGGAGCGGCCCGGACGCGACGTCTGGAGGAAGAACTCCAGCGAGGGGCGCGGGATGACGTCCTGGGGCACCTCCCATCGCGGGCCGTCGGCGTCGGCGATGCGGACGTGCAGCCGGCTGTCCGTCTCCAGGCTGCCGCCGGCGAGGCAAAAATAAAATAATAAAATAACGGTGATTATAGATAGTAGTAGTAATTAACAAGATGATTAAGCGGAGTATGAGGGTCAATTTTGCAGTGGTCGCGTGGCCTAATGGATTGTGGAATCGAGTTTGCAGCGCTCGCCACCGGAGCGAAAGATTGTGGAATCGAGTCCCCACCGTGATCGAGCAACAAGTTTTTGAGATGTTTTTGCGATTCTTTTTCTGTTTTAGCCTTTCTTTTTTCGGTTTTTTATTTCCCAAAAATATTCTGGCACTTCTATGATAAGCTTTTTCACCTTTCTTCCACTCGAGAATCCCTTAGAACAGATACAACAAGGTGATATCGGCAGGGTGATATCAGCAGGCTGCAAAAGCTCCACATCAATTGTATAGATGAGTTGGAGAAAAGAATGAGAGAGAGAAAGGATGAAATGGGGAGAGTCGGGAGAGAGAGCTAATGGATATAAAAAAATAAAATAGTATTGTGGAACCCACCATATTATAGCTAATCTAGTGTGTTTCACTGGCTATAAGATGACCTAGAGAAAATTATCACCAATAGAAGACTATACTATTAAACCTGCTCTTACAAGTCACATGTGTTTTTACTTTCCCCTTAAATTAATTTCGTACATAAAAATCTACACAAGTCAATTATCTTCTAACTTCCCCATATTCCTTTTTCATTGATTTCTCCCTATTTGTACGATCCAAATGTAGGTATCAATAAAACGAGTCGAAGGGGTTTGCGTATGAAATTAAGTTGCAAAGGGGTTTGTATATATGAAATTGAGTTGTAAGTGAGAAAATAGAACACTAGTGAGTTGTAGGGGGTATTAGGATTTTTCCTTTTTTAATCTTTTTTTAAGTTTTCTAAAATATTTTGCCATTCATTTCATCACTTCATCAGTCTTTTAGACTTTCTTGGTTATTATATAATCTGTACTTATCTTCTTGATGACTTACTACAACTTCATTTGGTACGTTGTCCTATTCTAGTATAATCAAATCAATCAATATCAACGTCTCAATAACCCCCTCTGCAGCTCTGCTTGAGCGAATTTATAACACATCCCTACATGGTTTTTTTTTATAAAAAAACTCCCTCAGCTTGAAGAAACCACAGAAATCATAAACTGAATATTATAATCCAACTAAGGGTGTATTTAGTTCACGCTAAAATTAGAAATTTAGTTGAAATTGGAACAATGTGATGGAAAAGTTGGAAGTTTGTGAGTGTAGGAAAGTTTTGATGTGATGAAAAAATTAGAAGTTTGAAAAAAAAATTTGGATATAAACTCGGCCTAACTCCAAGAAAGCAGCCTATCTACCTTATCGCCCAAGTGGATGATCAACTTAAGCATCTCTATCTATCTTAATAATCAAGTAGCTAACGATCAATCAAGCATCAACCTCGAGAGCTCAAGAACTAAACAATCGATCTTAGCAAATCTCAGATAAGTGCTGAAAAGCAAGGTTAATCACATATACTTGCCTCGCTGTCAGGCTGAGCCGCCGCACGTCGGGGCCGAGCTCCGCCGCGGCGCCGCCGCCGGCGGCGAGCTCCAGCCGCGCCCTCAGCCGGTTCTTCGACCCGGCCACCGACGCGACGTTGTACCCGCAGTCGACGCCCCGCGGCGCGGCGAGGAAGAGAGCGAGCAAGAAGACGGCGAGAGCGCCAAGACGACGCGCCGCCGGCGCCGGCGGCGAGCCCATCATCGCCGTCAGAGACAAAAAGTCTATAGCTCTCGCGATTTCGCCAATGGGCTACGAGCTAATTAAGCTAGGTACTAGTAGTAGCTTAGCAGAACAAGACGAGGAGCTAATTAAATACAGCTCGCTCGAGTCAAATCGCAACGAGAGCGATTTGTCGGTGCTGGCCAATTTCGATCGTGTCTGAAACACGAGAGCTGAAAAGAATCGAGATATGTAACGCAATTAATCTCCCGCGCTTTTTTCTCTCTCTTTTTCTTTTTTTTTTTCTTCCCGGGGAGGTGATGAACTGGAGAGGAAGAAATCTACTGCGTGCAAGGCTTATTAGACTGAACTTTTGATCTTTTCTTTTGGCCGTTTTCAGAAGATCATAATACCTTCTGATTTGTTTCTAAACACTTTTTTTTCTTAATCACATCAGAGATGATACGCCATGTGTTTCTTTTGATCTTTGTCTTGTTTTTTTTCTTTAATGGTTTCTTTTGATCTTTCTTTCTGGAGTGGAAAAAGGGCGTGTGCTTTTTGGAGTTGGAACCAGCATGGTTTGAGATTCCTGGGCCTGCAGCTAGGGATGGCAATGGGGACCCATGACCCGATACCCGACGGATTTTTACTCTATTAAGAGCCAATTATGTTCTAATTCTTATACCCATGGATCTATTGACGGACAAAAACTCTTACCCATTGGGTACGTGGGTATGGATCTATTCTTTACCCACCCATACCCACCAACCCGTGGGTGAAAAAAACCCGTAGATTGAACCTAAAATTATGAGTAACATAACTCCCAACTACTACTAAATCATAGCATAAAACTCATTTAACATCTTAAACATTGTTCTAGTCTAGTTACATGAAATTATTATTTGATTTCTTGATTATGTAATGTGGTTGTAGAATTTTTTTACTTGCCTTTAAATGCTAATGTTAATAGCATTGTTGTCGGAGAAAATATTAATAGTTTACAGTTCTAATATAGCTAATTAAAGTATAAAATTATAAATGCTACAAGTCAATTATATAGGTATGGGTACCCGCTACCCGCACGGGTATGGGTATAGGGACGATTTTGTACCCGCGACGGGTGTGGGTATTTAAGTGGGAACATTTAGCCATCGCGAGTGTGGGTATGGGGCAAGGGAACCTAATGGATATGCACCCGTTGCCATCTCTATCCGCAGCTGAATGATACAAACAGCCAACAATAGTTTCCTAAAGGGTAAAAATATAATGGTGATATAAAGTCTCGTTGTTCCGCTTATACATATGCTTATAAAATAAATTTAAACTTTAAATTTTTTTTTATATTTTTATAGTAGTTTTTTTTACATCATTTGTTTTTAGTTGTTAAAGACGCTATATAAAAGTTTACTCATAAATAATTTTTTATTTACTAATAAGAGATTTAGATAATGATATGAATAAGTGCAACAATGATATTTGATGATAAAGGTGAATGTAACTTTAGTCACACATCATCTTATACGTGTCACGACTATTCGCCGCTAATTAAGTTGAAAGTCATGCCAGCTTAACATGATGCACTCGTGTGTCACGTGAACAAAACAATCTTTTTTTTTCTAGGCAAGCAACAAAAATACAAATCAAGCCCCATATGTGCTTTCATTTAACACACAGTTGCGTTGTGCAGCGGTTGCCAAAAAAAATATGGATATTAAGGAAGGATCTAATATTAAATAATTAAAAGGGGCGAGACTTCGAATCAGGCTGTCTAGCCCACCACATTGTAGAGCTAGCCGGAAGCATAGCATCTAAATTACCAACAAAGAGCTCCCCGTGGTACACATTTGATGTGATTGCACCGCCAGAACAAGACAAATGATTCGTTTGAACAATTTATAAAATATTTCCTCCATTCATAAAATACAAGCATTTCTCTAGAGATATTTCACGAGAATTTTTCAAAAAAAAAACATAGATGAGAAAATTAAATATGAGATAGTTGGAATTGGCTAAGATAATTTGGAGGTAGGTAGAGAAATAGCTACATTTTAGAATAAATTTGAAATCTAGGAACAATTACAGTAAATGTCTAAATTACACACCAGCATTTGTGATACCACAATTTCTACTCTTCTTTAAATTAATTTTTTTTGTTTATCTTTTTCTTATATAATACTATCAATCGTTGCTTCATTTGATCCATTTAATTGTTTTTTTATTGAAAGAATCTGATCTTTGCCTGAACAGTACTTTCTCTGTTTCATATTATAATACTTTCTAGCATTGTCTGCATTCATATATATGTTAATGAATCTAGACATATATGTGTGTCTAGATTTATTAATATCTATATAAATATAAGTAATGTTAGAAAGTCTTATAACCTGAAACGGAGGTAATACATCTTATCGCTTACAGGCCCGGGGGAACAGGTCCAGGAAGTAGAGAAAACGCTGGAAACACAACAGAAGGGAAGAAGTAAAATACTCATGTTTGCGTGTACCTCTAGATACGCCAATAATTGGTTAGTTTTCTATTAAGTTCGTGATGGATCTTTTTAGCTTTCTGCTCTTGGATGTCAAAACGTCTTCTAATCTAACCTTTTGCTTTTTTCCAGGGTTATCTATTATTCTTAGCTTATATACTACTATACCTTTGCATCTGAAGATTTGTACGTTACACCTGCATGGGACAAAAAGTGCAGAGCATATTTTGCACAAATTGCTGTAATGCACTAGAGCACTGTACTGGTGTCTGGATTTTGGACAATCAGCTAGTTGGAATAATACGTGTGACCATGCTACTAATAAAGGTGATGTAGCGTTTAATTTGGACAAGTTGATCGACCTTGCTCTACTAAAGGCGAATAATGGAGTCAATGACACAATGGGCAAGATCAGGAGGGTCATGACGTCATGTGGAAGAATAATGTCATAAACAATTGGCTATAGACTCATGTGGAAATTTAATACATGTCCGGTTAGTTGGCAATATAGTTTCTCAGCTGCCCCAAGTGCAGCTCATTATCCGGATAATTAAAGCATAATTAATTAAGAGACACTTTGAGTTATTTTAATTACCAAAAATTTTACTTTGGACTACCCTCCATCCATTTTTTTTTACTTTGAACTAGGTATTTTCGCTATTTCTGCATTTTAGACCATGCATGCAAACTCTCTTCGTGAGCACATCAACAATCTCAAGCACATTGGCATCTTTACGTGTAGCTCGCATCTTTGCCGGATTAAAGATTGGATGTGGCTAGACAAAAACGTTAGGGTGGTCTAAATTGAAAAGATTGATAAAAAAAATAACTAGTCCAAATTAAAAAGATTGAATAGAAAGTGGTCACAAATACAACTTCAGTAATAAAAGGTGGCCTAAAGTGCAATTCACTCTTAATTAATTATTACTCTCTTTATCCTAAAATATAACATGAGTATATATGTTTTTCATATTAAGTATTTTGAAATATAAATATAATAGTATCACGTGCACTAAACATTCATTTTATTAATTTAATTATTATTCAAAAGTTATAAATATCGACTTTTAAAATTCTTAACAAAAATGTGAACTTGTGGTGCTTTATAACTAATTTGCGTTAAAAAATTATAGGCACCTTATATTTTGAGACAAAGTATTAAGTTGACAATTGAACTCAAAAAAAAATAAAAATGTTTGTACAAGCTGTGAAGAGAGAAAACTGGAGTGAGGGAAGCCAGGGTTCACTACTGTCATCGCCATACTTATTTTGGAGGGGTTGGAAACCCTCCCCTCCACAGTCCACACGGAAAACGGAGCGATATATTAACACGTGATTAATTAAGTATTAGCTATAGAAAAACTTAAAAAATAGATTAATATGAATTTTAAAAACAACTTTACTGTATAAACTTTTCTCAAAACACGTATTATTTAGCAGTTTAAAAATCGTCCACGCGGAAAATGAGAGAAAATGGGTTGAGAACCCATGGGAGAGAATCAGAGAACACAGCCAAGTCCATCCGATGACTGCCACGATGGCATCAACTGTCACGCCACAACCACTGGGGTGGCATCCTTCTTTAGCCATCACTGGTGCAGCCAAAAGTCTATTTTTTGAAAATAAATTCAAGGGGAAGTCTATTATTAAAATTATTAGAAATGTCTAAATAATAAAAAAAATTCAAGCTAGTGACCTGTCAACTGACAAACAGTTCAGTATGAGTCGATGCGTACAGTCAGGCCCTTCAAAACTGATTGATAGTACTTTGCATTTTGCAATGCGTGCCAAAAATGTGAAAAATCGATAGCGATAGGAATCTACAGAATTATTTTCGCCGACTTTGCAGAGCAATTCAGCCAAAAAAAACCGAAACAATTTGCGGTAAAAAAAAAAAAAGCTAACAAGTGGACGTGCGCACCTGGCATACACATCTAGTCTCTGCACGTCGCCGCCGTACGCCGTGTTCCCGCCGCCGCCGCCGGCGACGAGCTCGGCACGGAGCCGCCTCCCTTCGTCGTCCACCAGGAACGCCGTTGTCCGGTAGCCATTGCCGGCAGCTGCAACAGCATCAACGGCCGATCTCAAGCACGAAGAAGCGAAGCAGAGACACAGGCACAGCAGCAATGGCCGAGCTCTCGTCGCCATCGCGTCGGAGACGACGGAGGGAGAGGCAGCTACTGAACCCGTCAACGTCGCCATGGATGCCCTTCTTATTTATGGCGATCCTCCGCCGGAGGAATGGACCGGTGATTTGGCCGTTTCTGACGTGGTGTCCCGTCGCGACGATGACGAGAGCGTAGATGATTGGCAATTAGGTAGCTTGGCTGTACTGCCTCGAGAGGCGTTCTTGATAAGATACCCAAGATCCATCTGCCATTCCGTGCCCAAAAGGCCCCCTTTTCGCGAAAAGAAAATTATGGGTGTCACATCGGATATTTGATTGGTCGTTGGAAGAGGTTTTCGGACAGGAATGAAAAAACTAATTTCATAACTCGCCTGGAAACCATGATACGAATTTTTTGAGCCTAATTAATCCGTCATTAGCACTTATGACTAATCATGGACTAATTAGGCTCAAAAGATTCGTCTTGCGATTTCCTCCTAATTGTGCAATTAGTTTTTTAATCTATATTTAATGCTCCATGCATGTGTCCAAAGATTCGATGTGATGTTTTAGGAAAAAAATTTGGGGAACTAAACCAGGCCTTTGTTGTAAATTCCGCTGGCCCGCTAACAATTCCAAAGGGTGGAACGAAAGAAACCGTGGAACGTTCCAACAAAAAAATCCTTTCGTCAAGCAATATACTGACAAAAATCAAAGAGGATGCAAGAATATGGGTTTGGCAGGCGCAAAACATCTGGGAAATTGGCTTGTAACTTAGCTAGCTCGGGCCTAAGGTCTTGAGTTTTTGCCTTTTACACTGTACAATTTACTCTTTATCTGTTCAATGAATTGTACTTCTTATCTGTTCAATAAAATTGGTGGCTTGCTGATTCGTTAAAAAAAAATTAACCCATGAATTCACTTATAACGTCTTATTTTGATTTATAAGTGAATTGGTGAGGTAGCTACTTGCACCCTTAACCGTCAGTCACAAATGGTGTAAATGGCTAACCCATAAATCCACTTATAACATCTTCGTTTGATTTATAAGTGATTTGATTTATAAGTGAATTTGCGAGGTAGCTAATTACACCCTTATAATAGTCACCGGTTTAAGTCTTTCAAGGACACCGAGATCAGGTGACGGTTATACTATTCTTCCTCCTGTTATTAATGGTTGACGACGTTGACTAATATTTGACCATTCAATTTATTAAAAAAAAAGTAACATAACTATCATTTACTTTCTTATGACTTGTTTTATCACTAAAACTAATACCTTGTATATTTTTCATATTTGTATAAAAAAATTAAGGGACAATTTAAATAAGACAAATGATCATACGTATATCAAGTTAAACAGCGTCAGACATTAAAAATTGAATTGAGTACAGGAGAGGAAAATTCAATGGAGCTTAGGATTGTTCAATAGATATGGCATTTTGATGATATCCAATGACATGAGCCAGTGCACTGCTGCTATTCCTGAAAATTTAGCATGTGCACAAGAGGACATATATTCGAAATGTATGAGATTCTAAGAAGCTTTGGTGTCACAGGATCACAGTTAGCTAACCATCGTGTACAATCGGCAGTACCAGATATCAAGACAAAATTATTGTCACTATATATGTGGAATTAGTAGTATGCAGTATTCACTAGGATGATCCAGGTGAATACCTGAGGGATCAGCTGGCTAACTCTTTGGGCTATGTAGGTAGCTACTAGCTGCATGATTATCATCAGTGGTATATTTCTTTGGTGATTGATTTGAGTATTTGTATGTCATCTTTCTAATCGAGATCAGAAGCAGTTCGCTGCTGAGGAAGCTGCATGCTGGAGATGTCCTCCCGGGGCAGATGGCCAAGAGAACCTTCTCCTTCAGTGGCCGTGTCGCGACCTACTATGCGGACCGTCGAATCGCCCTCCAGCAATGGCAGGGTAGCTTTCCTGTTCTTCCGGAAAACGAGGTAGAGAATTGCAGCCATGTATATGAGCATCCCCAGGAAACCGAATATCCCGGAGAATACTTGGGATACAGTCGATAGACCGTTGTGGAGAAGCAGCTTGACAAAGCTTGTTATCAGGAAGTAGGTGTTGATGACAACGATAAACGAACCAATTCCCCATGTTATCACAGAAATCTGCATTCAGGAAAAAAAACATTTCAGATGTGTCATAGTGGCATTGCTGCTATATATTTCTGTATTCTAGGGAGAACAACTTACGGCTTTTGAATTTGTGTGCTGCCCCATTTTTGTCCTGCTGCTTGTGAATTTTAGGAGTGGAACTAGAGCAAAAGGAAGCTCAAATGACAGTATCATCTGCGCATAATAAAGTAAGGCATTAGTTAAAAGTTGACATATGGGATGGAGCAATTTAATTCTCATGTGCATTGAAGTTCATTATAGATTATCAGGAGGATGAATGCCTTATACTTTGAAATAGTAAATTTTAGCAATTACCGATGCAATGATAATCAACTGTCCAGCTGCTGAGGAACCTCCAATTATCGAAACAATCAGACTTGGCAGAATTGCCAAGGACCTAGTTAGAAGATTCCGTATCCAGGGTGTCATCCGAAGATCTAGAAACCCCTAAACGAAGAAATCAGTAAATGTCAGCCCCTAGAAGATTACATTTCATACATCTGGAAATACTGCTTTTCCTTTGCAGGCCAAAAAGAACTATGAAGAGTAAAGAGTAAGACTATCTTGGTTGAACATTTAGAAATATGCGAGGAATCAGCAACCTATATTGGCATGATGTGGGACACTGGGCAAAAGGTAGTGCCCTAAGCTACCTATCGCCTCTATCCTTTTTTTTCCACAACCTAATTGACCATGATTAAGCTGCAAATGTCTATGGTTGCGCCCCAATCTCCGTATTTCCATGCATTGTTTTGCAACTTGATTCAACAGGAAAAACTAGTTCTAGCAAAGTAGCAATGCTGGCAGACATTCAAACCTAATTTTATAATTTATTTACAATTTTATAACTTTAAAAAGCTCAACTAAAATTCCTAGTGATTATATGTATGAACTATGAATACCTCTGTGGGTAATTATACAACAAGATATTGGTCTACCACTAAAATTCCTAATTGAAAGTTAGGACTTCAGTACAAGATGTGCATAACCTGCATGACATATTGTCCCGCATAAGTTCCTGTAATTGTAGAACTCTGGCCAGACGCCAACAAGGCTACTGCAAATAACTTTGAGCTCCAGTTTCCGAGGACATTCTATAACAACATATAAAATAATATGGATCAGATTATAAATTACAATACAGAAATTGACAAAGATAATTTCAGAATTGTTTCTGCACAATTTACATGGAAAAAGCAGTAACGTAGGAACCTTTGAAAGAAGACATAAGGTTCATAAGGTGTTTTTGTCAAATAATAAGATCTCATAAATCAGTTGGGTGCATATGTCCAACTTATCACATGATACATATAACACTGTCTGTCACAAAACCATAAATATTTTCTAACTCAAAATGAACAGTTTATCCTATAATTTCAAATACAATAATATGAATACCACAAAACTGTTGACCAACCTTTAACAAAAACGAAGCTTTGTTAAGATCAAGATCACTGCAATTCATCTGGTCTTCAGGACTCAAATTATCTGACCCGCAGACAGCACCACTAACAGATATGATAGATATGTTAATGAGGAACGCTATCGTGAGGGCAAATGCACTTTCAATCATATAGAATCTACATGCCTCCTGCAAGAAAGTGAATTGGTCGAAATAAATTAATTATTTAATCACGACGATGTTATTTTTATGTCATCTGCATGCCAATATTTCTTAGATAATATTTAGCATGTGACTGGACACACTCAAACTGTATATACAAAATTTCAGGACAGAACAGAAAATATAAATTCAGGCACATGAAGGATAGTAATTAAGATCAAAATCACAATTACAATAAATGGATACAATAAAGGAAGTTGGACATTACTTTGATCCCATGAACTGACCGTGGCACTTTTCTTGATAGTACCAATGCTGAGTGCAGAAAAAGATTATGCCTGTAATAAGAATAATACATGGAAAATGTTTTTGTTGAAAGTTAAAGATATGTTTGGGACAAAGGGATGGACAGGAAGCTCACGGCATCACCATAGCACCAAGTAGTGAGATAGCAAGACCTGTGGCTCCATTCCCTTTAAGTTCAGGAACAAAAAGGCCCCTCACAACTTCTGAAGAATTTGGTTTAGAATACCCAAGCTCAACTAAGAAACAAGTTGCTATTAATGACACCAGAATAGCTATCAGAAATTCCAGTTTACGGACCTGCACAAAAACAAATCATATGCGATATGAGCAACTACACGAACCAGACAAATGCAAAACACTGTCTGTTAACTAATGCAATTGTGTTAGTGATCTACTTATTCAAAATTTGTGCTAACAAGGATCCTCTAAGTAGTGTGCTGCTATATGGCAATGGTAAATATCATACTGTATCGATATTTCAAGTAAAAGGAAAGGCTAAATTTTTCTTTGGCATTGAAATTTAAGGGAAAATACTAACTGGTCCCACATACTGTGAAATAAAATCAGGACATGGTCTTACCCCATATTGTTGTAGTAACAGTAGCATCAGAGTGCTGAGTCCAGTTATCAGAACACCACACCACACAGGGATTTTAAAGAGCATGTTCAAAGCAAAAGCAGTTCCAATTACTGAAAAGAGCAAGCAACCATGGAGGCTGGTTAGGTATAGTGGGTAGATGCAATATGAAGCATATAGTTGCAGATGTCTTGTTATTTTCCCTATCACAAATTGAATGGTTCCACATCACAAATTGCTATTTTCAATTCAGATTTGCTTTAGGACTAGTATAACACTGTCTGCAATATCATGAAACAGCTGAACTTTATACTTTTTTTTTTGACCGGGAAACAGTGGGTTGAACTTTATACTTCAATTAGATCTGCAACTCATTAAATGCAAAACGCAAGTCATGCAACAGAAGCTCAAAATTTTACACTCTGGTACCTTCAGGAATGTCGCATGCAACTACAGCTAGTTCCGCAAGAATCCATAATATGAAATTTGTAGCCTTTGGATATTCAGCTCTGCAATGCTCGGCCAGGTGCTTCCCTATCATATGGAAAAGCTTAACTAATGATTAGCAGTGTCCATGTGAAAGGAAATAACGATACTCCATTAAACAAAGACAGGTGTCACAAGGCTCATGATACTGACCAGTCACGACTCCTAGCCTAGCTGCAAGTGATTGAATTATAAGAGCAGCACATGATGCAATAAGTATGATCCAAAGAAGCTGGCAACAAAAGAAAACGGTTGCGGTTCTTTGTTAAAGATAAGCATGATATATCTGAATGGCATACATTCAATTTCAAGGGTCACATGCTTTACGAGAAAGAAGATATGATAGGCAGTATAAAAGAAGTAGCTATAAAGAAGAGAAGTAGTAATGCACCTCATATTTGTACTGTGCTCCAGCCTGTAGGTCTGTCTCAACTGCAAGATGAGAGATTCTTTTGGTCATGATCACTGTGAATACTCATTTAATAGGAGTGAACAACAAATCCAGCTATCTTACAATTTCCAGGATCAATATACGCAATAGAGACAAGAAATCCGGGCCCTATGTATGAAAATAGGTTCTTCCAACTATTTTTCTGCCAATAGCATATAACAACCAGTAGTTAGTTTCTTCATCCTGAAGTGAAAAATATCAAGATATATAAAAAGTCAGCATAACAAATTGACTAGGTTGGTGCTTTCCTTCCATTTTTAACCTCCCATGCACTTCAGGTTTGAAACTACACACTGCATATTGTACACATTGCTACAGCAGATGCACATGGGAGGTTTATCTTGAAAAAGAAAAGAATGGGCCTAACTATAAATCTTGGATGCTTGGCATGGAGACAGTTTTGCTATTTTCATAACCTATATCAACTGATTTAGTAACATTGTGGCATGTGCTATGTTCAGAACCAATCAAGAACTAAAACCCACATACAACATACCTCTGGAATAACAATCTGATCAACATCTATGCTGTCAATAAGAGGAGTGCCAGGACCATTCGATTGATTGTTCCGCTCGACGCTAGAGATAAACTGTGGCTGCGACGAGCGTTGCATTGGGCCGCTCATCTCCCCCTCTCCCAATACAAGAACCCTCAAGACTTGGAGCTGCAAAGACAATGCAAGAGTGTGGACTTATTTATAGGTACGCTTTGCAATGGCACCGTCTCAGTTGCTTAAGTACCGAGAATATGACACCTAGTGGAGGCACATGAGAAAAGCTTCCAACAGGATAGCAACAACCACAGCCACTAACATGAGGAGATAAGGTCCAGGAACAAGAAGACCAGCAAACAATGGATTAAAGAAAGATGCACTGTGTACATTTGGGGAAAAAAGAAGAGCAATTCTGCCTAACTTGCTCTAGTCTACCAATTGATGCGACTTGAGGTACATAAAGATGGACACTGGAAATCTGCTTTGGTCAGAAAGATATATTCGTCAGAGCAAATTGGGCGGTGTGGAAGTAAAGACATTATAATCGGTGATCACGAACGGGGCATCAAGAATATAGAAATCGCCGGTGGGTACTATTAGAAATGCAAGCTTCAACCTTTATCCGATACACTAGCAAACAAATCAGCCAAGGAGAATCAGGCAAGAGAGCGATAGAGCAACGAACATCGTGTTTCCCAGGGTCACGGCTCACTGACACGCAACGAAAACAGAATCAGGGAACATGAAAGAGGAAAATACAAAAGAATGGAGATGAGTTAGTGGTGAGTGGCATGAGGTCATCACATTCCCATCAACCTTAGACATTCACAAACACAAAGATGATTAAACCCACGCCATGGACTACACAAATTAAAGCTAATCCAAGCCATAAAAAGGCTCGGAAATGGGGAGCTGGAGAAGTTACCGGTGGTCGGGTTGGATCTGGTTCTTGTTAGGGGGCGGCGCGGAGTGGTTCTGCAAAGCGAACCTCCTGGAGAGAAGAGAACGCGGCGAGGCGCCGTACCTGGGATGGGTGGGGAGTCCTTCCGTGGGCCGGCGGCGGCGGGCAGGGGAGCAGCCGCGCCGCGCGCGCGGAGGCGACACCGACGTCGTCGTCGTCGTCGTCGCGGCGGCTAGGAGAAGAGAGACGAGAGAGTGTTGACGTCGTGGCGAAGTGAGCGCTCTCGAGATGGCCACGTAAAAAAGGAGCAGAAGATTTGGGTCCACAAGTCAGAAGAGAAGAACACAAAAAAAAAGTCTGAGCACGCGTTGACCAGAAAAGGTTGAAGAAATTTGTTTCTTTCTGTGTTACAGTGATCTAAGGGTGGGAAAAAAATCGAAGCTCGTGACTCGGATCGGATCGACCAGCAGTGAGCTCGGTTTGGATTGGTTTGAACTCGTAATCTGGATAAGTCGAGTCGAGCTAACCTTTTTTTAAGCTCATAAACTTAACAAAAGCTAGCTAGTGAGCTGCTCATTTAGCTCGATTGTACAATATATCATCATATATTCAGTGTTTCTTAACTAGTAGTTACAACAACAGAAAATTGTATCTAAGTGAGTTTTTTTATTAGTTGTTAATTATTATGTTAATATATAATAAAATAGTATATTTTAAATTACAAAATATAAGATATAGCTCGTTAACGAGTTTAATGAGCTTAATAATCCAACTCACGAGTCAAGAGGAACTGGCTCGTTATCCCAGCATTATGCCGTGTTCGGTAAAATAGGGGCCTGTTGTAACATACTAGATTTTTCAGGGTAAAATTATTGCGAAAATATTTAAAGTCGATGTTCTTCGTTCTTTCAAATTGGAGCCTCCCAATTCTTATATTTCTTTTGTTCCCTCTAAGGGCCTTCATAGTGGGCGTTCCTTCGTCTACGTGGAGCGTTGCTTCGTCCTACGTGGTGAAAAAAGTTGGTGGGGCCCATAGCTTCACTAGCTTCTTCGGTTTCTAGCGAAGGAACGAGAACCTCGCTCAAAAAGTCAAGCGCGGGGCCCACTGATGAGAGATGCGAGGACGAGAACGCGCTGTGCAGAGGAGGCCGACCTTGATTCCCGAGCAGGAACTCCTTCCGCTCCGACGACTCTGAGTCCAGCTCCAATCCGTGCCGCCGTCGCCGATGAGGAGGGCGGGCGAGGACGTGCCGCCGCCGCCGCCGTCTTCAGATCTGCGGCGCCGCCGCCGTCATTGAGGAGGACGGCGACGACACTCCAGATCCGCGCTGCCAGGTCCCGAGGATGCCGCCGCCGCCCGCCATGACCGCTCCGAGGACGACGACCACGAGCACGAGCACGAGGACGCGCGCGCCGCTCCACTGCAGAATCCATGCCGCGGCGTTGTCCTCTCGCGCCGCCGTCCTCCTCGCTCCGCCTTCTTGTCGCTGCTGAGAGATTCGCGGGGACGGCGCGCGCCGCCATGGGCGACGACGACGGCGACCTGTACCGCCGCGCGCTCCGGCTCTGTCGGGCGGGTAGGAGTGAAAGTAGGAGAGAAAGGGGAAAGTGGGAGAGAGAATAGGTTGGGGTGGTTGGTTTGGGGATCCCCTGTAGTACCCTGCGCTATGAGAGATGTGGATTCGTTGTGTATCTATTCTACATGGCATACAAGATAACGCAAATGAGGTGCTTGCATTGTGAATGGCCTAAATTTCCTACTCCCACATAACCTTGTTTAGTTTCCCTCTCCAAACCAAATCCGAGATATCCCAGAGAAAATTCCCAAAACCTTTTGAAGAGCTTGTGTTTATTTTAAGTTATACCGGAGTCATCGTGCAAATATTCTAAAATCCCCAATCTCATCGATTTCCTATTCAAAAATATCCTACCAAAGATCTATTCAAAAATTTCTTGAAAAAAATTTAAATGGATGACTATCTCTCCCTGGGCTGAAATCAACCTTAACCCAGCCCATCACCTTTTCTTTTCAACTCTTTTACCCATCTCCCTCTGTTTGGGCCGTTCCGGCCCACGACTATTGTTGGCCCAACCGAGTCAGCCGCCGCTCGCGCCTGCGGCCTCGCTCCTGCCTGCGCTGCTCCATGCCTCCATGTGCCGCCCCGAGCTCGGCACACGCCCGCTCGAGCCGCCTCCAAAATAGCCACGCAGTTGCTCGTTGCCATCTCTCCCTTGTTTCCCCTCCTCCTCCAGTCCTTCCCTCCTTCGAAGTGAATGAGCCGAAGTCCGCTCCTCTGTAGACATCAAGTGCTAATCTCGCTTTCATCCCAAAATCTCTCCTGCCAGAGCCAAGACCGGCTGTGCAGCCGTTTTACCGTCGTCGACCTTCTGCCACCGCACCACGGCACCGCAGGAACACCTCTCATCGGTGAGAATTTCCCCAACCTTTTTCCCCTTCTTTCCTTGCTTGTGTCCAGCTCCCATCGTGCTCCTGTCCACCACCATGGCTACCACCGTGGTCAGTTTTTCCGACGCTTCATCTCTATCAACTAACCACAAAAATGGAATCTTCTCATCCGGGAACACGTTTTGACGCGCTCACCCAGCCACGTTCGCCACCGGAGCTCGCCGCACAATCTTCTCTCTCCTCCAGCGGCTGGAATCCTATCGTTCGCGTTTCGGCCAGCATGAACATCCTCTCTGAGAACCAGCAACAGCTTCGAGTTCGCAGCACCTGGGAACGAAATTACCTCAAGACGTTCTTGCTGTTCCGCCACAATAACCATTATCCAACTTTTCCTTCTTATTTCTCATTCTGTTCTGTGTTCGTGGTTCACAGAGGAAGACGAACAGTACTAGATTCAATACTGTTCCACCATGGTCCAGCCTGACCACACCATCTGAGCCAGCCCAGTAGTAATCAACCAAAAGAAAACCGATTCATCTCAATTCTCCCATCAGTTCACCTCCAGATTCAAACCAAATCAATTCTAGTCTTTATCTCTAGTATTTGTAACAACAATAATCCCAAAGTGCAACCACTACTACACAGACCATGAAACATAACCCCAGGATAAATCCTTTGTCATCCAAATCAAGTTAACTCTCGATTTATCATTTTCTTTTGTTCGGGCTCCGATTCATATTATTTATTTTGTCGTTTATTTGTAGTATTTTTATTATAGGCTTATTTGGTCGTTTCTTCGTGTGCGTACGTTAGATCGCATTGAAGATCCCACCGGACTCGCAGGAACTGAAGTGGATCTAAAAAGCTACACTGAAGCTTCGGAAGGCTAGGTTCCACAAGGCAAGCCACAGTTCTTTGATCATATTGAAACCTAGTAGAGAACCACTTAGTTATTTTATGCATTGAGTATTTATAAAATTATTTTGCTTATGAATTATTTTTTAATAAACTTGTTAGTTTAGTTATTACCCATTGTTACATTGTTATTATTGGCCAAATCCATGAATTGCTATATCACGCCCTTTGATAACTTAGGTGTAGATTTATATACTTCACAATAATATTCTAGGGGATAAGACCACCAAATATCTATACTCATATACATGGTTTACCCGTCGTCACGTGGTGGCGTGTCGGGTGATATAAAATGTGTTATTTGATATGAATCACTCCCCTGGAGTGATATGGAAGACTAATTCCGGGTGAAGATGGATGTTGTGGTGTGTGAGGCCGTGCATATTGTTATAATTATTTTGTGGAAAGTGTATATTTACACTTGAAGTATGCACGGGCATATGCTAGTTTTGGTGGATTTCCCCGGATATAAGGACTACCCCCTTATGCCATGGAAAATGATGTAATTTGCGCCCATCCAGAGGACTGAGCAATCAGACTTAGCCTAATACATTGTCCCACTATATGAAAGACTGTAGGGTGGCTCTATGAGCAGGTTTGGGGTGGACATGTGGAAGGGGCTTTTGCCAGGTTGACATGATCCACAACGGTGGAACCCGTGAAAGCAGCGACCATCTAGCCTTGCTTAGGCCCAGCAAGTGCCCGACTGCTAGGACAGATCAATATCCCACTGGGCAGTAACTAGTAGTAAGTGGGACTCTCGAATGGCTATGTTGTCCTCAGCCTAGCTAGCTGTTGACATCAGGTGGGTAAAGCTGGGCAGTCTCTGCAGAGATGAGTCTTAAATCATTCGAATGTGCTGTGCTTCCAGTTAAGAAGCTATGTCATTGGGTGATTCCTGTTTAACATGGTATGAGTAGATTTTAAATTAAAATATGGAATATAAAGTAGATGAGGATGAATGGTGATTAATATTGCTACTATTTTAAAATGATGATTTACAACTATTTGCAAATGAAATGTTTTACAAAGTAGGGAAAAACTATTTATAATAGGCTTGTTATGAAACCTCCTTGATGAACTATATTCTTTGTACGCCTTGCATATATTCTATTTGTATTATTATGGATGTGGTTTGTTGGGTACCTCGGTACTCACCTCTTGCATAAAATGTGCTTCAGACGATCAGTTCTTCCCTGAGGAGGCGCAGGAAGGGGAAGAATTCTATGGTGTTGATGAGTTCTTGTTCTAGGTCGATCTGCTCTCAGGCGTTGCCTGTGGTGTTTTTATCCTATTTTGTGTTTGGGTTTTTGTTTGTAGGGAGTGTGTTTGGCCTATCGGCCCCTAAAACCTGTCTTAGTTATCTTTTATGTAATAATTTATGTAAAAACTTGGGTATATGTATCGAAAGCTGTTCTGTTTATCAATCTATGCGCGATCGAAATCCTGGACGGTCGCGGGTGGTTTCGGGATACCATACTCAAACCGGGTATCCCCACACCTGTTTGTTAGAACTCCAACTCCTAAATTTAGCTACAGGAGTTGGGTTTGAAGTAGAGTTGTGGAACTGCATAAACCCAGCTCTACCTCTGTAGTTCATTTTGTGATAGAGCTCCACCCAACTCCGCTCCTATTGTAGGTGGAGCTGAAACTGTTTGGCTGAGCTCTAGCTCCAGCAGAGATGGAGTTGGAGTTGGAGTTGTGTCAAACAGGCCCTAGATTGGGGACTAATCCTCCATTCACACGAAACAAAACTAACTTATTAGCGCATGATTAATTAAATATCAATAAAAAATAGGATTAATATGCTTTTTAAAGCAACTTTCCTATATGATTTTTTTGTCAAAATGCATTATTTAGCAATTTGATAAGTATGCGTGTGGAAACCAAGTGGTTAGAAATTGGGGAAGCGGAGAAAAGACAACTTAGTAATTTTTTTTACTACTTACTATAATTTTTAACAACCTCATTAATACCATTGTGACTTGTGAGGTATGGTTTGATGCCAAATTTACACAGTTTTAAATCTATAACCTATTTGGTACCAAATCAATCCTACCTTTTTTGGTAGCGTCAATTTTTGGAGTAACAAATTTTTTGAGGGTATAAAAAAAATCAAATTTCCTAGCTAGCTTTTGGTCTACCACGACCACGATTGATATGATCCACTTGTTGGCTTATTAGCCACAACCAAAACTTAAAATTTGAATTTTTAATTTTGTAAGTTCTTTTATCAAAAGTTATTTTCTAGTCTTTGGTTTTACACGAGTATAATATATGTATTTAAAAAGTTTTATCTATAATTAAAACCTATCTTGCAATAAATTTCGTTACCAACCGTTATAGTTCCAGCCGCTGTTCACCGGGGCTTCTTCGTTGGTTTCCCTTTCATTGTCAATTCACCAACTTCCTTACCTTTCAGTAGTGGATAGGGTACATGGTCTTACGACTTTACAAATATCCGTGTCTCCGGTAACAATTGTCCAGATTATAGTCGCTGTTATCCACTTTAGCAAGAGGGCACCCCTTTCCCTGAAGCTACGGAGCTATTTTGCCGAGCTCTGTTGGTTCCCAACTTCCCATCCTCTCCTCTTTCTTTTTCTACACACACGCTTCCTAAACTGCTAAACGGCGTAATTTTTGCAAGAATTTTCTATAGGAAAGTTGCTTTTAAAAAATTATATTAACCTATTCTTAAGTTTTTTTACCTAATAATTAATCCAATCGCTTCGTTTTTTGTACAGGAGGAGAGGGTTCCAACCCTCACCAAGAACACTGCCGAGAGTTATCTCACGTTCCAAGTATTCTTTGCCTATCTTTCTGTGTCGGTTTTGGGTACTTTTTGCAAAGGTTCAACTGAGCCGAACTGCCTGGCCACGTTTTGTTGGGTCCGCCCACACCAGGCCACTTCTGGGCTTTGGCACGAGAAGACCTCTGCCGTGCACACGGTGTTTCGTGGGCCACAATTGGGCGTTTTCTCTGAGAAATTTGAAGGCCTGCTCGGCATCGTAGGCCCATCAAACCGTTCTGTGGTCCGGGCCGAGAGGAGTTTCCGGTGATATCTTGGGAGGCCGTGGCCCATCACCTCGTAGCGACGACCTACGTGTGTTGTTCAGGCCGGCCCATTAAAAGTCACAATCGTCCATCGGGTCAGCCCGACGCTGGGCCAAAGCTCGACCTTTTCACGGGCTGCGGCTTGTATTTTCTTTCCTTTTCTTTTTGCGAGGTTCTTTTTATAGCTTCTAGTGTTGTATCTCGAAGGTGAGTGCAGGGGAGAGTATTCTGATTGGGTGTACTTTGAGCAAGGGAAGTCAATATTTATAATTTCACTAATAATATACTACCACCTTTTCAAAATATGACACATTGACCTTTTTTACAATATTTAACCATTCGTTTTATTAAAAAAATTTAATATGAGTATGTAAAAGTATAGGTTAAGATTATATTTTATTTGATAATAAAATAAGTCACCAAAAAATAAATAATATTTATATGATTTTTTTAATAAGACGAATGATCAGACGTTGTGCGAAAAGTGAACAACGTCATATATTTTGAAATTGAGGGAATATACAGTAGTTCTTAGATTAATGGACTAGGCCCAATTAAATTCTAATAAATTCCATTGGCCCACATTAAGTGTGGTATAACAAACAGGATCAGAATCGAGAGCATTTCCTGTGAGCCATAAAATTTGGTGGGGATTGTTAGATTAATGGGCTAGGCCCAATTAAACCCTAATAAATTCCATTGGCCCACATTAAGTGCTATGGGTAATAATATCACCTTGGAAATCGGGTGAAGAGGTCTCAACTTAAATACGGAGCTAGTGGAGAGTCTCTGTTGACCGGTTGAGATGATGCGCGGACAGCCAGGCGGGGCGAGGCGAGATGAGGCAGGCAGCTGCTGCTGCGCTCTCTCGTTTTGTAACGGACGGTAATAAACACGAAGAATTGATTTCGTATCAATGAACACGTCGGTTACGGAATTAAACGTCTCTCTCGTTTTGTAACGGCCGGTAATAAACACGGAGAGTTGATTTCGTATCAAGGAACGCGTCGGTTACGGAATTAAACGTTGTGAATTGATTCCGTTGGTTATGGAATTAAACGCCATGAATTGATTCCGTATTAACGAGCGCATCGGTTACGAAATTAAATACCGCGGTTGATGACTCCGAACGTTACTCTCGCGCTCGCATATATATACTCCGCAGCGACCAGAAGGACAAAAAGAAGTTCTTCCCGACCTCTCTTGCACTTCGAGTTCCTCCTCCTCTGTTCCTGAGTTGCAGAATCCTTCCCCGGTTCTGTTCACCTGCGCGCACAGGTGTACGGGACGAGCAGGTGCCTCCGAAACTCCGCCCGCTTGAGAACCTGCACGAGTAGGCGGGCGATCAAGTTTTTGGGTAGCGCTTCAAGCGCGACTGCTCTTGTTCTTCACGGCTACTGCTGCTGCATCGACGCCTTCACCAAGATGTCGACGGAGATTGGAGACAAGATGATGAACGACATCAATGGAGGCAATACTGCCTCAAAATCCAGCGGTGGGACGTTCTCGGGGTATACTTTCATTCTTCCGATTCTATTGGATGTTTCTTTGTTAATACTCTTCGCAATAGCAGCATTGCATTACTATGTAAATGTTGATGCTTATTTCATATTAAGCATACTCAGGTTGTATACATCTAGCACTGTCACTAGATCTACTCATATTGCAACTGTCATGTCTATTGTCTTAATATTTTGGATTAAAATATGCCGAATTATGACCAAATTCCAACAGTAGTGTCGCTGCCATACATTTAAAAAAATGTTAGAAATTAATGGCCAAAACTCTTGGTTGAGATCATGTAAAAACTTAGGGACCTTATATTTTCGAATAGATGGAGTAATTGAAGAAAGCATATTAAATGTGCCACCAGATTATAGTGTCCCCTCATACCAACATGTAAAACATTAATTAATAAGATGTGTAACTAATTTTACTAGTAATAGGTTTAAGAGGCAACAAGTGAGTTGCCTTTGTTATTATAAAGTACTAGCACTTAAATTCTAACAACATAGACGAGAAAACGATTGGGGAATCGTGTCTTTATCAGGATTGGATTTTATGATGTGTTTTTTTCTTGTTCAGTTACTGATACGATACCGGTGTTATAGCCGACTCTTTGCGAATATATGGCAAAGGTGATGCGTACGATATTAAATGTTATATGATCTATTGTGCATGTCAATTTTTTGTGCAACATATTTCAAGTGGTCTTCCTACAAATTTATGATAACCGGTAGAAAAAAAAAACTATCAGGTTGCCGGAGAAGAGTTTCGGTTACAATGAAAAACCCTTTTTTTTTATAATACTCCCTCCATTGCTAAAAGAATGTATTTTTATCTATGAATTTGGATATAGCAAAAGAGTGTCTTTTTACTATGAAACTGATACCGCCCAGCTTTATAGTAAAAAAGAAGAAGAAAAAACCCTTTTAAGGGATGAAGGGGAGTGTTTACCATGAAACACTACACTTCGATATAAGGATGAAAGCGGAGCATGGCTCGTGGGATTTAAGGGCTGGTAATTAAGCTTCAATTGTAGTTAACTTTACGTTTCATTCTTTTACTAGTGGGTGAAAAATAAATTAGTACAGTATAAAAATAAATTAGTAGTAGGATTTTATACGGATAGCGGGTTATAGTTGCTGCCTGCTGGCTTTGCATCCCTACCTCTATGTTTGGAAGAGTTGTGCATATACTCATGACCTAAGTCGGCAAACTACTTCAATCCAGTGAAGGACAACACTACAAGCCTAGAACATGGGCATGAGAAAAACTGGACGGTCCTTACCTATCAATCAAGCCACCAATCTACACAGATTTTCCAATAGATAAAAGAGGTCGGATTGCAAGCACACAAAAACGAAGTCTCCTCCATGTTACCATCGCCCTCACCTATGTAACATAGCTTGAGCTTTCTAGGCGTTCATCGTAGCCGAGACAAAGCCCTTCATCGATCACCTAATTTTTTTAATTTTTCCTCTCCTCTCTTTACCTTATCTTTTCACCCCTCTCTTGATCATCGATCGACCACTTTTTGTGACATTCTCTGATTGGTTTAAGGCCCACATGATGCACTGGCCAAGGGCCAAAGGTGTCCTCCAAAGAGGAGGCCATGACTTAACATGAAAGCTCCACTTTACAACTCCTTGCCATGAAACATACATCATTTTTTTTATGGTACCACGCTAAATGTTAGGCACACCATATTATTTGCTTAGTTTGCATCATAGGGTCTATTTGACACAGCTCCAGCTTTACCTTTTTTTATCTAGAGTTCAGTCAAACAGTTTTAACTCCACTTAAAATGAGAATGAAGCTGCTAAAGCGCTTTTACAAGATGAACTTGGAAGGTGGAGTTGGGTTTTGGTTGCTCCACATCTTCACTTCAGAACCAGCTCTTATAAAAATTAAATTTAGAAGTTGAAACCATAACAAACAGACCCACAATTGTGGCATGCCAACCTTTTTAAGCTATGTGATCATAATTAACATTGACAACTCAATTTCTTAATTAGCTAACTCAAGGTTTGTAACCATTTGTTTTCCTATACTTGTTATATACATAATTTTCAACGTAAATTGGAGGCGTAAAAATTACAAATGACATAGGCTAGAGGAATATATCCTTCTAACACGTGGGTCTATGAGGATGAGCCCCATGTGTCAGTGACTCACGTCCATGTCCATAAGAGGAATTGCTTCCAAAAGTTATCATGTCAATTGGAGAACGGAGCTATTTGCAGTATTTGATCACGAAGGGTCTGGATATTAAATATCAATTAACATAGATTGATTGACACAGTTATATATAAAATATATTATATTTATGAAAACAGAAGTAAAAGTAAAAAAAAAACTAACTTTGTGTAAAATAGCGTAAGAGAGATATAATCCGCTAGCTTCGTTGCATCTTATCATCCTCCAACAACATCTATATATGCTAGGTAGGAAACATACATATGCTAGGGTTTTCGATGCCTCCCTGTCAACTCCCTCTTTGCAAAAGGCCTCTCTGTCCTCTCCTCTTTCCAATCCTTTTTTCTTCCTAGCATGCATAATAAGGTAGCCACATGCGATTAGGATATCTCGACAAATCTAGCTTTTGGGTGTCTCTCATGTCTCCGGTTCTCTCTGTATATATACTAGCCAAGAACTCATGCGTTTGCAAAGGAAAAAGGATTGAGTTTCTAATTTATTAAGTCAGTTAAGCATATGTTTAGGTCTCCTTATTGAATAAGTAGGTGATTTTAAAATTTAGAAAGAGCAAACAATGATCGTTGGAGGTGAGAGCTGAGACTAATGGGACCCATTTATCGGGTCAATGGTGGTGATGTAATAGTATACTACTCCATCAAAAAAAGATGAGTAAATTTCATAAAACTACATGTATTTTGATCAAATTATTACAAAACTACAGATTTAAGAAGTTGTATCACAAAACTACATATTTAGCACTAAATTTATCACAAAACTACAGGTTTTAGGTTAAGTATAACAAAAAATGCATATTTAATATTGAACATATCACAAAACTACAATTTTTGGAGCTTAAATCCCTAGCACCATTGTTATGGTGGATTATAAACATTATTACTTTGTGATTAAATTGGTTCTAAACCTGTAGTTTTGTGATAATTTAGTTACTAAACATGTAGTTTTGTGACACTTCATCTTAAATGTGTAGTTTTGTGATAAATTTGGTGTTAAATGTGTAGTTTTGTGATACACCGAGTTAAATCTGTAGTTTTTCGATAATTTGGTCATAGTACCTGTAGTTTTGTGAAATTTACTCAAAAAAAAAGATTCAAATGTCAGTGATATGGTAGAACAACCACCATAACTAGTAGTAACATTTTATTTTTAAAAAGTAGTATCTCTTCTTTCTATAAAACTAATGCTCACTAACTACCTAAAACTCAACATGCAAGCATAATATTTAATAGCTAACACTCTTAAAACCTACATACAAACATATCACATCAACCCATTAAGGTAGTGTTTGGTTGCAGGGATAGGATGGGATGGGACGAACCCACTTTTAGGGGTGTTTGGTTAAGGGGTGAGTGGGATGGGTTGGTCCCTGGAGAGGAATATTCCTTTCAGATCCGGGACCAACCGATCCGGGAAAATGTGGCGGACGAACTCGTCCCACCTGGGACGAGCGAACGGCGTGACGACGCCTTCCTCGCGCGCTCGCTCTGCTCAAGCTCGAGAGCACCTGCGTACTCGCCCTGCTCGCCCTCGGGAGCAGCGGCAGACGGCTCAGGCGACAGTGACAGCGGCGGGCTCAGTGACGACGACCACGGGGGTTCGGCGACGGTGACCGCCGCGGCGGGGGGCTCGGCGACGGCGACCGCAGAGGCGGAGGCTTGGCGACGGTGATGGCGATGGTGGATCTAGTGGTGGGGAGGGCGGCGGCGGTGGATCCAGCGATAGGGAGGACTGCGGCGGCGGATTCAGCGATGGGGAGGACTGCTGTGGTGGATTCAGCGATGGGGAGGAGCGGCGGTGGCGTGCGAGGAGGAGGTTGAGGGGAGGCAGCGGATTTGGCGATGGGGAGAAGCAGCGCCGGCGTGCGAGGAGTAGCTCGCGGGGGAGGAGTGGTGGCGGCGTACGAGGAGGGGGTCGAGGGGCGGCGGCGGATCCGGCAATAGGGAGGTGAGCAAGCCATGGTTCTCTTCCTCTTTCTCTTGCTCTTGCTCGCCACCGGCTCTTCCTCTTGCTCTTCCTCCGGCGATGGGGAGGACTGTGGCGGCAGATCCAGCGATCGTTGACGGGGGTTGCAAACGGCGTCCATCCCATCTCTCCCTCGTCCCTTCAACCAAACAAAAAATTAGGATCGTCCCATCCTACAAACCAAACATGTGAGTGGAATCATCCCAACCCAAAAATCAAGGATGGTTCCATCCCATCCCACTTAGGCTATGTTCGCATGAGATTGTTCCCAACCCTTCTTCCTCGTTTTTCGCGCGCACGCTTTTCAAACGGCTAAACAGTACGTTTTTTTTAAAAAAAATTTCTATACAAAAGTTGCTTAAAAAAATCAAATTAATCCTTTTTTTTAAAAAAAATAGCTAATACTTAATTAATCACGCGCTAATGAACCGCTCCGTTTTCCGTGCGGGGAAGATGGGTTCCTAACCCTGAAGTCCGAACACAGCCTTAGTTCCGAAACCAAACACTACTTAAGTAAACAAAGCTCAACATGCAAACATATAGTAATTATATTTATAATTTATTTTATTCTAAAACCAAACATGCACATGCTAAATCATCATTCTCAAATTATTTTTATAATATTTTAATCCAAATCATTTTCTCCAATATCGAATACATATCCGGCAGCAAAGCGCGAGATATCATCTAGTATATAGTAGATGATTGAGGCTGTGTTTAGATCCAGGGGTGTAAAGTTTTGGCGTGTCACATCGGATATACGAACACACATAGTCTAATAACAAAACAAATTACATAATCCGCCTGTAAACTGCGAGACGAATTTATTAAGCCTAATTAACCCGTCATTAGCAAATGTTTACTATAGCACCATATTGTCAAATCATGGCGCAATTAGGCTTAAAAGATCCGTCTCGTAATTTACACGTAATCTGTGTAATTACTATTTTTTCGTCTATATTTAATACTCCATGTATATGTCCAAACATTTAATGTGATAGGGTGCAAAATTTTGAGGAATCTAAACAGGGCCTGAGTGGTTTTACATATGTGTGTGTGTGTATATATATATATATATATTTATATTTATATTTATATTTATATTTCTACAAGCTAGTAATACAACTACGCATGCATATGGATACGAGGTCAGCAGTATATTAGTACTATGAAAATATATATGGAGAAGGCAATAGCTAGCTGACGGGAGAAAAGTTGGTTCGCACGTGTCTGTTTCTTCCAACAAAAAATAAGTTGTACTACTGGATGGTGACAGCGTGGGATTAACAAATTATTAAGCTGATCGATCGTGCTTGCTGTGATATAATTAATTGATCATGATGTGTCTCCGATCCCTTTACATCTCATGGATTTGTTATGCATAATTATTGCATGTGTCAAAGCATTTGCCTTTTTCCCTAATTTTCATCAGTTAGTTTCGACTGATATATCTTTTTTTTTCAGTGCACGCATGAGTGCTAGATATTACTTCGCTCCGTCCCAAAATATAAATATTTTTAGCATAATAACAAGTCAAACATTTTTAACTTTTACTATTAATATCAAAGAAATAAAAAAATCAATCATATAAAATTGATGTTACTAAATTTATTATTAAACAAACTATCATAATATATAACTTTTTTATTTAAAAAGTCTTACTTCTATAGATATAGTTGGTCAAAATAGCATCTCTGAGACCATATGAGAGTCTAAAAATGTTTATATTCTGGGACAGAGGGAGTATATTTTTTTGGGTTAAGGCTTATTTGGAATGTAGTATTTTGAAAGTACAGCAACGAAAAAAAAACGTGGGATTACAATATCGTTGGCTATTAAATCCCTAGAAGTCTAGAACATATAGGAATAATATGCAAATTGCTAATTAGTCGTACGTAAAACGAGAAATAAAATTAGCATATGATTAATTAAGTATTAATATATAAAAATTTAATGGATAAATTTATTAGATTTTTTAAACAACCTATATATAAAAAAATTTCACATAAAATGTGCCAATATAACGGAAATCGAGGAGTAGCTAAGCTGCAATAGCAGGATAGTCCCGAGGGATTATAATCCTCTATTTTCTTATAAAAATCCTACGGTCCAAAAGTTTACACGCGTGCTGCTGGTTAGTTGAAAATGTAAAGCAATACAAGCCACAACTCGATCGCTATCTTTCTTTTCCCATTTCTTTTAGCTTTCATCGTCTGCATACCAACTCTTACAGCGATCTCACTAGTGCCAAAACAACAAAGATTTCAATCGCCGCCAGACAGGTAGATGTTGGAAAGAGATCCGAAGCAGGCACACTGGGGCACACCCTTGCACGGTTGCAACCGGCCAACTCTCCCAAAACAAAGTAAAGGACTAAAAGTGATTAATTATTCCCGCC
This sequence comes from Oryza meridionalis, assembly GCA_000338895.3. Taxonomy (NCBI): domain Eukaryota; kingdom Viridiplantae; phylum Streptophyta; class Magnoliopsida; order Poales; family Poaceae; genus Oryza; species Oryza meridionalis. Next base: position 28,609,357 of record CM002529.2, read on the forward strand.
TCAAAAAAATAATCTAAATTACTCATTTGTTTTTGAGCTCTAACAAATTAAAGGATTGCTCCATCCATCCCATAAAAAACCAACTTAGTACTGGATGTGACACATCCTATTATAACAAATTTGGACATACATCTGTCCAGATTCGTTGTACTAGAATATGTCACATCCAGTTATAGATTTTTTTTTTGGACGGAGGGAGTACATACGAAGGCTTGTCTGTCAGGTTGATGATGACCTAATCGGAGATATCGCGTTTGTAGCATATCAAAGTTAAGGAACGGAGATAATGGACGATATTTGTTATATACTCCCTCTGATTCATAAATGTAAGACTTTCTAGCATTACTCATATTCATATAAATGTTAATGAATCTGAACGCACATATATATCTAGATTCATTAACATCTGTATAAATGTGGGTAATGCTAGAAATACTTACAATATGAAACGAGGGAAGTAACTAGTTGTCACCCCGCGTCTTTACCGCGGGTTTTATAGTTTTATCGTCAAAGACAATCGTAGTTTTAAATGGTTAGGTGCAACTCTATATATATAGAAAATATATGATAAATGTGGATTTATATATGCCTTATGTTATTACAATACAATTCATGTTTTATTTTTCCAAGCATCATTGTGTACTGTTATTATATATGAATATTATTTTCATGCGTAATGTGGGTAACATTATAGTTAGACAATTTGCATCTCTCTACTTCATTCAAGTAACGATACCTAATAATTACATATGCTATCTTATCATGCATAATAAAACAAAACACACATATTAAACAATGATTTGAGTTGTATTCGGAAAACATAGTGTTATGCATAAAATATGTGTGACTATGAGGTGGAGCAAAGGGAGGTGAAGAATAACTAATAAATGATTAAATTGGATGAATAAGTAGCTTATTGATCCAACGGTTATTATCTTTGTACTAATATGATCTAATGGCTTAAAATTGTTAATGATATGGCTTCTTGCATATCCTGCTTTATAGGAGTAAATGCTCCTTAGTGGGTATCAACTATATAGGAAGATAGGATTTGTACCGGTGTTGTATAGTTTGTCGGCATTGTGATTTTGCTCATCTAATTATATCTCCTGTGGCTTTTTAAGAATATATTTATTTGGGTTGGCATGTAATGTCTTACTCCCTCCGTGCTAAAATATAGCAACCTTGTACTGGATGGGACACATCCTAGGATGTGATGTGTCCCATCCAGTACAAGGTTGCTATATTTTAAGGCGAAGGGAGTATTTTCTTATAACAACGAGGGCGTACAGTAGTCGTTCCATATATTCAATATAATAAGCTATTTTTCAAAAGAAAAAAGAACTTGTACAATTTATAATTTAATTAGTATCTCATACCTTCATGAAAAAGATTATATTATGCATGAAGGCATAATATTACGTACTTCCACCCTACCATAAAAAACCTAATCTTAAGGATGAATCTGAACATTGACTATGTTGAGATTCATTCCTAGTATTGAATTCATCCTAGGAAGTACTACTCGTTCAAAAAAAACGAGTTCTCAGCTACGAAACTGGGTTTGTAGATAGGATTAGTTTTTTTTTTTTGTGTTGTACAGTACTCCCTCCCTTAAAAATTTGCCATATATTCACATCATGATGAGACGGCATTGTGGAGTTGGAGAAGGCTGCCACATGATTCTCGCGAGAGCCTGTACATGTATGCAAGTCCAGCAACATAAATCACTTTACCTGCATGCTTATACTGAGATGATATGATACATGCTGGGCTAGCTTCTGTACGAATTGTGGCGTGGTAGTATATATATAGTTTTTGCACTGTGGAGACAAGCATGGACCCAGCAGAATCCCCGACCAAATTAAAGGATGCCTCCAAAATGCCATTCTTTTTCTGCCTCCTCGTTGACTGTTTGGTTGACTAGAAGTGTATATGTGATGATAAGTCTCTCTCTAGCAGACTAGCACACTCTCTTTTCACAGTGTTTTTTGTTTTGTTATAATGTCTCCAAACTATTGTTGTTTGTACATCTCCCGGCCGGCCTCTCTAGTCTCTACTGCATGCTAATTAGTCGTCCCTTTTAATTCCTGATTAAAAGAAGTTTTTTTTATGAAAATGACAATCAAAGACCAGCTTTACACTTGTTTGCGATACTGGAAATTTTTGTGTGTTCCCGCAGAAACTGAAATTTGTAGTAAAAGGGTAATTTTAACATCATTTATAAAGTATACAGAGGTATCATATTTTCTAGTGTAAAATTTGATACTTTAAGGTATGAAAAATTTTGAGATTTGCTCCGGTCCAACAAAAAATACCTCGAGATACCGGTAACTTATGGTATCAAATCGTTTCTGATCGTTGGATCTAACGATGCCCATCCTGCCTAGCTAGATTCAACAATCGGAAACGATTTAGTACCGTGAGGTACCGGTAATTGTAGGTATTTTTTATTGGATCGAAGCAAATCTAAAAAATTTTAGTGTAAAATTTAGGTATCTCAAGTTACTTTCACAAGGACTGTAAAATTCCGCTTAGTAAAAACTTCTAGCTTGTACAAAATCATTTATGCAATCCTATCAAATTATAATTTAGGACAGTCTGATTTTCCTTGGTGTATGGATTTGTAATTAAGCCATGCGACTAGATATGACAAAGTTTCAATCCTAGCGTCCACCAATGTTAAGTAAACATATATTAATAAAAATTTATTAAGTTAAGTACAGGTATTAATAAAATTTTATCGAGGTCGTCAGAGATTTACCTCTGGCCTGTCTCTTTAAATGTGTGAGAGATACATTCAAGGGTGTGTGCGTGTACATGCAAGTGATGGTATGTGTGTGTGAATGTTATCATGTATAGGCCTTAACATGTATTCCCATTAGGGCCTTATATCCTTCCCCCCCCCCCCCCCAACACACCCCCCCCCCCAAAAAAAAAAAAATTGAGGAGTTATCCCGCTTTCAGCTTCGAACAAAGATACATGTATGGCTTGTTTGGAATTGAAATCAATTTCTGTCCATTGAAAATTTTGACAACTCTAATTGTATCAAATGAATGTTATGATTTGCTACCTTTTTTTCCACACTAGTTGAAATTCAATACCACTAAATTTGGTAGTGCCAAAACTCATCAAGGTTTTAGCATTACTAAATTTAGTCAAAAACTCACCAAAGGTTTTAGCACTACTAAAATTTTGATAGAACAAAATTAGTTCCAAATTAAACAAGCCCATATATATTCTTTTCCACTCAACTCGTAGTAGGTTGGAAATTATCACTTCATCCCATATGAAAGTGACTAAGTGAATACTATATATATCAGAGTCCATGAGCATATATGCACACCAGAGACGACAGAGAGTAGTAGCAAAATCGGTTGTGTTTATCTGTTGGCTTTACATACGTACATGCGTAGGCAGGCGGCACGCATGTGAGAGACCGTCTCAATCGCAACCACTAATTTGGAGAACATTCTCTTGTCCTCCCTTGGGGAGAAAGGCCCCAAGTGCTAGCCTCCAATGCGTTACCTCCAAGCTAACCATCCTCCATCGATGCATTATCTATCGATCTTTGCCTCCAACTCGATCATCTCCAACCAAACCAACTGCCACTGTTGTATAACTATAATTAACTTGTTGCCACTTCACCAATCTAACCATAGCATATATCTACTTATCTGATCGTTTAAGCTACAACTGATAAATCGTAGAAAAATGAACAAAACAACTAACAGTAATTTATACGCAAAACTTTTAGATTTGTTTAATGGTTTAAAAAGCTCATGTTGAAAAGTAGAATGCGATGAAAAATATTTTAAAATCAACTCTAAAAATAAGCTTTAAAATAAATTTTGGATGTTGTTAATAAGCCAACAAACAGACGATGAAAACTGCATATGCTTTGTGCTAGCTTTACTTAATTAATCTGCACACTGAAAAATCTTTCTTGCACATGTAGAAAGGTGTGCTAACTAGCTATCTATACTCTTCGTGATCGATCAATAATTCTTCACTTGCATTACATTCCAAGCCTTGCAGGCTGCCACTCACCTTAGCTAGTGCCTCTATATATATATTTGGTCAAAAGATAGATCAGTGGACAGTAGCAGGATAATTAAACAGGCATGTACATGAGCTTTACTTCATGCAGCTATATATTGGCCCGTTTAAGTATTTTAGTACCCCTTCATATTTAATATATAACACCGTCCACTTTATTTGATCAAACTATTAAAACTTTAATCATCGATAAGATTTTTTATATTTACTTTACAATATTATAATACCGTTAGGTATTATCATTATATTTTAATAAATAATAGTGATCGAAGTTGAATAAAAATAATAAAGTTAACGGGTGTACATGTATTTAAATACGGAAGTAGAGAATAATATTTGAGGCCAGTTAACAAACACCCAAAGAACCAATCGAACAGTTGGGGCAGGAAATACTGATGTTACTACAGCTAAAGTCATGGCTGTTTGTTTGTTACCCGGATATGAAATGGTCAAGAAATAACTGCCTCATCTATAAATTGAAGTGCACGATCACATCAGTACATATTTCAGATACTGATTATCCTATATCGTCACAACAACTCTCCCTGCAAAAAGAAGAAAAAAAAAATCGTTGCACCTACTGTATCCATTTCTTACGAACATCATGCGTGATATAGTAACCTGCTATATCTGCACCTACTCCTGTAACAAGATCGATGCGGTAGCTACTCGATGATTGTGTTGAATTTTTTCACTGTCTCTGTTACTCTGTAGATATATGCATGCGTCGATTGACCTACAGTTAGTCCAGGCAGTAAAACCTGATGACCCGTAAAATATACTCCCTCCGATTTAAAATGTTTAACACCGTTGACTTTTTAGCAAATGTTTGACCGTTCGTCTTATTAAAAAAATTTGTGAAATATGTAAAACTATATGTGTACATGAAAGTATATTTAACAATAAATCAAATGATATGAAAAGAATAAATAATTACTTAATTTTTTTGAATAAAACGAATGGTCAAACACGTACTTAAAAAATCAACAGTATCAAACATTTTAAAACGGAGGGAGTATATATTAAAGAAACAAGGATATGTATCGTGATCACCAGCAGACAATGAACAGTGGCATGTAATATGGTCCAAATTTGTGGACCGATCGATGTGCATGCAGCTACCAAATTGTTCAGAGACAGCGGCGCCGGCCGGCCAGCCTGAAGACCTATCTGATTCTCAAGTACGTGGAGCCATCATCCTTTTCTCTGATTGGTATTGCTATGGCAATAGCAATCGGTCGATCAAACGAGAGAGAGAGAGAGAGATAGAGAGAGTATAAACGAATCTGGAACGCATCCAACTGCACCGGACAAAATCGACTTCACAATGGAGAAAAATGGAGATCTGAAAGATGCATGCTTTTCTCCCATGTGTCTCTTGCTCTCTTCTTGCAGTAGCTAGCTGCCTAGCTGCTACTACTACTGAAGTGTAGTGTAGTAGTGGAGCAGTGGAGCTTGCATTGTGCTGTTGTGCAGCATGGGAATAACTGAATAATGGCCAGGGATTCCCCTACATTTATACTTATATATGTGTACTCTACTCCGTATTTGATTGACCCTGCACTACTAGTCTCCATCAAGACTCAAAGAAAGGCCAAAGTTGACAGTACTAGTACACTGCTACTGCATGAGGGGCCTAGGAGAATATGAGTAGAGTATCTCACTGATCACCCTAGCTAGCTCTGGTCAAGGAAGCTTGCAGACTCTCTCTGACCAATTTCCTTGGTCTGAATTCGTTCTTAACCTAAACAGACAGGGAAAAATGATTAAGCATTATGTGTTATTAGTATCTGATATGATAATACATCATGTGTTCTTGTGCCATTGGTGGTGGTTGTCGGTGTGTGGTGCATTGCTGAGAAGGCTACCTTTATCTTGTGCTCTACTCTCTCCATCCCACAAAGAGTCAATTCTTAGCATCCCTAGGTAAAATTAGCAGAGAGTGAGAATGACTAAAATACCCTTAACCATTGCAAAAAGTAGTAAGAGTGATAGGTTGATAAAGGGTATTGAAGGAATAAAAACTTCTCATTTTATATGCTGATGGTAGGTAGGAGTGTAGAAGTTGGTTTTTTAGAGAAAATTTAAACTCTAGAAGTTGAGTTTTTTTTTGGACGGATAGAGTATATATTAAAGTTTCTAGAATTCTACTAGTAGTAGCTAGCAGTATAGTAATAAATATATTAATTTCAGGTATACCAACAAACTAATACAGGTGTATGCAATTATGTACCATGAAAACCTTCCAAACTTTAATTTAGTGCATATGCATGTCAGCATGTGGCCAAAACCAAAATACACAATGTCTGAAGTGCTTTGTTGGCAGCTATAGCTAGCATGCTCATCTTTTTCCCTGCATTTATAGTAAACAATAAAAGAATAACCGTTGGGCAGCAGCAGTAATAAGAACAAATTAAGGAGAGACCAAAAACAAAGCACAAGTTGACACCAACCCTTACCCTTCTATAAATCCAGCTGCTTCTCCCCCCACCTTTGCTTCTACCTCACCCACACCCACTGTTCTTGGCCATAGCTGCCTACTCCCATGGTCTCCTCGTCCTTGCCCTTGTGCTCGATCGATCGATCGATCACCAGCCGAGCTGATTTTTCTCTTCTGTTTGATCTCTATCTCTGACACCATCTGAAGATCGGAGAGCATCTGCATCTGCCTATATCATCCGGTCATGGATATGGATAGATGACCTGTTCATGTCTGAAGAAAAATCAAAGGTTTGGTTTTGATCGGCTTGAGAGCGTGCCTGGCTCCCTGTATGCCACTCATGTAGCCCAATCCATGGTGTGTTTGGATGCTGTGGGTGGCGTGCAAGGAGCCAAGCATGCGTGCCATGATCTCTCTTTCTGCCTTAATTCAGTTTCAGACATGTGTAGTTGGATTTGTTTCCTCTAGGTGTTCATGTTAATTACATATTTCATGTTGATTTTGCCCGTTTGGATATGTGTTTGTCTGCTTGGTTTCGAATTGTTTTAGCAGGGGGGCAGAAATAATCAAGGATACTGCAAATCGTTGGAATTAATTTCTTGTTCAATCTTGATCCAGATAACTATGAGAGCTTTTAATCACAACGAGAAAAGGTAATCTCTCTCTATCAGCTGCAGCCCCTTTTTCTTCTACTAGTTTATATTTAGATCGCATTCATACTCTTGACTATCTCGCTGCAGTTTATTTTCATATGATTTCCCAGCAAGATCTAATTAGATACTTAGATGAGATTTGGACTGTATGGTAATTTTGTCACTTCTCCTTGCGCATCTGTATTGCTGTTTATTTGTATTTATTCTCTGCTAGTACTGGAGTACTTGTTATGTTGCGTGTAATTAATTAAGCAATGTTAATTAAGTAAATTGTTAATGTACTTACATACATGAGGTCATTTCTTGGTTTTCGTCTTGTACCTTAGTTCTTGAATTGTTCACTGGGCTGGCACTTAGAAAACGCATAGCGATTTAGTTTCACTGGGTTTTTCGGCTAGCTTCACAAGATTGTGGGTCAGATGACCTAGGTTCGAAGCTTCACCACTTCTAATTATTTGACATTAGGTCATTCCCTAATATTCGCGTTTTTTATTTAGTTTAATTCTTTTTTCAAAGAAAAAACTGACACGTATTTAAATTTCTTTTATTTAGTTTAATTCTTTTTTCAAAGAAAAAACTGACACGTATTTAAAGTTCTGCTAGAAATGGCCATCTGTGGGATAGGGATAGAAAGCTTCAGTTACTAGTGCACACTAGCTAGTTGTTTGTTTGATTTGGCCAAGAAATCTGAAGAGATATGGATTGTGTTCTTTGAAATTCATTACCTTTCTTCACTGTACTTATCGTGTGCGGTCATCCATGCTTGGACGAATTACTTCTCTCTTTCTTAAGATCAAAGATTAAGCACCCATCATATTGTGCCTTAAGTACGTAATCCAATAAAGTTCAACATTAGGTTTGGCTCCTTTGTACACTTAATTTTTACATATGCGCTTCCAATTTTTAGATGAATAATGATTCTTTTGCAGCAAGATAAATTTAAACACACAGAGGTTAAACTTTTAGATGGAAGGTACACTTGCTCTGACGATAGCAAAAGTTGATCATACCCTACTTTAGCTGTAACATGAGACATGTCAGCATATGCTTACATGCATGAATCAGCAGGGCTACAGTTTATTATTTGCTTTGACAGCTTTCTCTCAACAATCATTCTCATTATATTTTTTATCCTAGGCTCCTTAGGAACATAGTAATTTTACAGGATTTTTGCTGAAATCGATCAGTTCAGTTCCCGCAAAATTCCACTGAAAATTAATCCTCTACTCCAAAGGCCTCTCTCTCTCTCTCTCTCTCACGTAGGATTTGCCACTGAGGTCTCAGCATCAATGGTGGCAAATTCTAGGTTTTGATTAATTTTTTTAGATAATGAGGTTTTGATTAATTAGAAAACTATGCAGTACATTGTATCAGAATGACAGATATAACATCAATTCATGTAGATAACTAAAGAACTTCTTATATATCTATCTCTGGGGTAGTACTAGTGATTTAAGTAGTACTGTAATCGGGCTTTGCTGATGAGAACTTCCTCTGAAACTTTTGCTAGCTAAAACCAAAATGCGGGACTGATGATCAGCATGGAGAGCAGCCTCAATTTATTTGTAGACGCTCAAGATTACTTGCAGATCTGTCAGAAGTAATACTGCCACAATGAGGATGTTTTATAGTTATATAGGCTAGAATATGAGTAATATTCCATGCATGTTTATCAGCATTGTAACTAGCTATACAGGATAAAAATTCACAAAAATTCATACAGAATCTCTCTTCGATATATTCCCTACTAGCAGATAGCTGAACCCTGAATAGAGCTTTGCAAGGTTGCAGTTAGCAGGTACAAGGCTCTGAGAGGAGCGCAAACGAGTACTTTCCAATATATGCATTTGTCTGATAGATATGTACACAGTAACACAGTTTGTGATGCTGCTGGTAAAAGTCGTTCACTTCTGAAACTTGCTGAATCAGCTGCAGGTCGTTCTGCAAAGTTAAAATTGCACTCCGCTGCTCCAATTAAGCGAGCAAGCTTCTGCGTTCATGCATCTTGAATTAAACTATACTCAAGCTTCTACACGCTTTTTTTTTTTTAGGGAACAAAAAATGTGGGATGCTAAGGAGAAACTTAGCATCATAGAGAGGAAAAATGATGAGAAAACATACGCACGAGAGGGGACTCGACCTCAAACGGGTCAAGCCCCGATAGCGTTTCTTATGGCACTGTTCTCCATGCACACCTTAAGTTTTACCTCCTTATACCTGACATATCTTTTCATAAAAGAAAGTGAGAGTACCCAAACTAACTTTATATATGTTGGAATATAATAGGAAACTTTTTTTTATGTTTGATTTTTTTATCTCTTCGGTTTTTTTAAGGTACGACTGTACGGCGTACATGCCTCTCACTAGATATACAATCGTGCAAATGCATAGCCAAAATTACTTATATGTTGACATAGAGGTAATATACAAAGTCTCGCTATTGCCAATCGTAAACTTGTTTTCTATCCCTACAAAGATTATATGAAAATGGTTACATGCATGCACCGCTGAATAAGGCATCGACCATTTGGAATATATGAAGTCCTGCAAAAACTGAATTATTTCATACTCATATACCCCCTCTATCTCGTAATATAAGGCGTGGTCAAAGTTGGTATGGTCTCCAAAACAAATTTTTAGCTTATAATTTTTTATATACTATAAGATTTGTAGCAACAAAATTATAATCATATGAAAGTAAATTTAAATCTCAATATAATGATATAATTTTTAACAAATAAAATTTATTTCATATTATACTAAGTGTTGGTTAAATGTTTTAAAGATTGAATCTTGAAATACGTGCGCGTCTTATATTATGGAATGGAGGGAGTACTTGTGAAAATCATGTGAAATTTCTACATTTCCAAAATGTTCAAATTTGTTTTCAATTAGGCCTTGTTTAGTTCTGTTCCCAAAACAAAAAAATTTCTCCCATCACATTGAATGTTTGGACACATGCATGGAGCATTAAATGTGGAAAAAAAACCAATTACATAGTTTGAGTGCAAATTGCGAGACGAATCTTTTAAGCCTAATTGCGCCATGATTTGACAATGTGGTGCTACAGTAAACATTTGCTAATGACGGATTAATCAGGTTTAATAAATTCGTCTCGCAGTTTACTGGTGTAATCTGTAATTTGTTTTGTTATTAGACTATATTTAATACTTCAAATGTGTATCTGTATATCCAATGTGACAACCAAATCCAAAAATTCTCCAATTCTCCCCAACTAAACACGGTCTTAGGGTCTGTTTGGGGGAGCTTAAGATTCTGAGAAGCAGCTGTTGAGAAGCTAGTTGGTGAAAATCTGGAGAAGCTGGGAAACCCAGCTTCTAGCTTGTTCATTTTCTAAATTCTACAACTACAAATTCTCAGAATCTAGGTAAAAAGCTAAACTGTTTGAGGGAGTTTCTGGTAACTGGAGATTCTAGAAGAAGCTGCTAGAAGCTCCCTCAAACAGGACCATAGTATGACTTAAACATGATCGTTGGATAGATAGAGCAGGAGTGTCTGATCATTACATGACCATATATGCGTGTGTACATATAATATCAGTGCATATGTGTATACCGCAATTGCCATAGTCGTAGTTAGCTCCATGCTCCTTGGTGCTCGGGGCCAAGCCAAGCACAATGGTACTCTTCTCTTCCCTTCCACCTGAGCTGCAAATGCATGTGGTGGCCCCACATCTCCCAGGTCTACTAGAGAGGACCTGTTTGTGCATTTGTGCTTGTTCACTTGTGCAATGCAATCAGAGATAGAGAGAGACTAGAGAGAGAGAGAGAGAGAGAGGAGGTTAGCTTTAGCTATGGCAATGTGTGCTATGCATGCACGCTTCAAGGATTCTTCATCAGCTTTCTCTCCTTCCAAGGCCTGCATCTGCAAGATGTCCTCCAAAAGGCATCAAAGGGTGCGGGGGAAAGAAATTCCTCCTCTCCTCATCTCGTGCTGTGTGTGATGCATCGCTGCGCTGCGACTGCGATGGATGGCTCCACGCTCTGTCCGCATCTCTCTCTCTCTCTCTTTCTGCTCACCATCATCGATCGAGTGCGGCATGCAGAATTGCAGAGAGATAGGAGTACATCGTCGTAGGATGGAGCAGTAGACGAGCTAGCTACATACTGCATGATGATATGTTGTGTTGCTGTTCAAGTATGTTCAGTTCTGTCTACGAGCAAAGTGAAGTGATCAGCAACCCCATTCTACACTTTGCATTGGATGTAGTAGGTATGTATAGGTGTGTGGTGCGCTTTCTACTATATATAGGAGTATCCAACACGCCGGTGAGTGGAATCTGGAATTATACGGTCCAGAAGTCAGAGGACCAGAACTGATGCTCTCCTACATACTCCCTGTGTTATGAATATAATATGACACGTCCTGGTAATACGAATCCTGGTCGGTGGCAGTGTTGCTCAGGCCATCCCCTCGCCAGAACCCGTGCGCCTTTCTCGATGGTCCTGGTCGGTGGCAGTGGTGCTCAGGCCATCCCCTCGCCGGGCTTGAGCACCACCGCCGTTGCCGCCTTCTCGCCGGGATCGAGCTCCGTCGTTTGCCTAAATGTTTATGTTGATTCCAAATAGAGTAAAAAAAATACATTTAGCTTTCGATTGTATGTAGTAGTTAATTAACCAAATCCCATGACATGTATGGGACATGGTCCATTCCTATCATTCCCTTCTTGTCTTACCCAAAATTTCAGATCGGAGAATCTTAGGTTTTTAGGGCATCCACACGGATGCATGTCGTCTGCAATAATACATATGCAGTAACTGCTCACTACATGTGGGCCCCACAGCCCCTAAGACTCACTGCACATGCAGTACAGTAAGGGATCTCAATTGCATCCACTCTAGTTTGCCTCTTGAGGTTATCTATTTACAACTCCAACTCATCTGAAGACCCTCTAGGGCAAATGTATGAACACGGGGAGGAGACATGTATGACTTACACGGGGAGGAGACATGTATGACTGTGTTGGAAGGCTTGCACTTCCTCCCCAAGTTCGGATGGAGATTCTCGAATAGAGGTCAGTAATTCAGTGTTCTTTTATCTTGTGTTATGTCTTTTAGTTTGTATTTTCTTTACATCATGTCAGTGTGTGCTGAGTTTGTTTATGTGTGGACTTTGTAATAATTAGTTGTAGCTCGTTGAGCAAAGGCCGGAATATTATTCCATTATCTTAAAAAAACAAACCTATGATGAGTGGATTAGGATTAGGTGTAGTCGATAGTGTGACTGTAACTTGTGTAACTTGTGCAGGTGGAGGAATCTCTCCCTCCTTGTGACCTTCAGAATAAACTCATCTGAGGACAATACTATGGACATTTGATAATATGTCATTCTTATTATATGAGTTTACCTTTAGAAATATTTATTGCTCCTCTGTTTCAGGTTATAAGATGTTTTGACTTTGGTCAAAGTCAAACTGCTTTAAGTTTAACTAAATTTATAAACAAATATAGTAATATTTACATTAGTAATTAGTTTTATTAAATTAATAATTAAATATATTTTCATAATAAATTTATCTTGGATAAAAAAATATTAGAGTAAATTTCACAAAACTACATGTTTTGCTGTCCAAGTTGCAGAAAACCACACACACCTTGACACTTGGCACTTAAGTACATATATTTTGGTAGTGTAGTTTCATAAAATCACACTGTCAATGAATGGATTCACCCGTGAGATGATGTGATTGTTCCATCTATGATGAGGATGTGGCATATTAATTTCGTGCGATGGCTGGTAATATGATGCCACATCCTCGTCCTAGGTGAAACAACCACGTCATCTCGCGGGTGAATCCATTTATTAATAGTGTGGTTTTGTGAAACCACTACTAAAATATATATACTTAAATGCCAAGTGTCAAAGTGTATGTGGTTTTCTGCAACTTGAACCATAAAATGTGTAGTTTTGTGAAATTTACTCAAAATATTAGTATTTTTTTCTATAAACTTGGTTAAACTGTTCTTGTACATAGTTTTAGTGTCCATGCATGTTTTCTCTTCAGGGGCTGTTTGGTGTGGAGGATTTTCAAAGGAAAATAAATGGAATTCATAACCATAGTTTTTATTTTACCTATAGGGTGTTTGGAATAGAGGAATGGACCCAAGAAGCGTCTGGAAAACTTTCCAAAGTTTTCTCTATTCTTGTATTATTCTGATGCAAATCAAAGGAAAAGAAAATTGATCTCAAATCTGAGGAAGATTTTCCCTTAGAAGAGAGAGAAATAATGAGGTGAGCTTGAGAGATAAAAAGAAATATATTACCTTGTTAGTTCAAGAAACTCTAAAATTCCTATACCCCAAACACCATCTATATAAAGTTTCATGTTTTTATTTCAATCATTTGTTATGCACTTTTATTCATGTGTTTTATTTTCTCTCAATCCAAATAGGGCCACATTTTTTCTCCACATAGGATTTTGATGATGTGGCAAAACTAGGATGACCTGTCATGGGCATTGGGCTCAAATATATCCCATTTTACTTCCATATAATCCTTACACGTGACATGACCTAGGGTGGCACCGTTGGACATTAATTCCTTCAGTGTCACCTGTGTGGGCTGTACAAGACTACATGCACCAATAGGGAGTGTACTCGCGAGCATATGTATGTGGTGTGTTTGCCTAGTGGTATTTGTGCATGTGTGTTTTTTATGTAATTGTAAAAAAAAAATAGAGTAGATGTTACTAACCATTTCCTTTCTGTTATGAATCCAAGAACCCCTAGCCTATATATATTGTTTTATTGAATGAGTGATACATAGGCATCGCAGAAAATGTATCTCTAATAGAGAAAGTGTCATCGGTGTATGGTGGAATCGTAGATGCATGATTACACCCACCAGGTTTTTTAAAAAGGTGAATATTAGAAAAGAATCTAATATCAAATAAATAGAATTGGTGATGCTTCGAGTCCAAGCTAGCTAGCCCACCATCTTGTAGAGCTAGCTAAAAAATCCATAGACGTTTCTCCCCACTAGGTTTAAAATGTGATCATAAATTATTTTATTAGTATAAACACCGAAAGATATACTTGGTTTGTCCAAATGTTAGTCTCAATTAGAGCAAAGGTCACGGGCTCCAAGAGGCTAGCTTAATTAAAGCATTGAGAGCATGTTTCAAAAGTTGATGAGTGCGCGCTTGGCATAAATATATATATTTCCTTTTGAATTTAGACATTTTTTTAATATAAAGGAAGTTTGAATTGGACAACTAATTTTCTGCTGAGGCTTGTTGCGCTCGTGGCACTGACTAAGCCAATCAATTAGCAGACATCTTTACTCCTAACATACAACTATATTGACAAGTGTGCCAACTCAGTGGGTGTACTCATCAGTTCATCCGTGATTTCAGCCATTTGTTCCAATAAAAATGCACAGATGTAGCTTTCATGGAGTGGAAGATCAGGGTTGCATCTTTCCTCTCATTCTTACAGTTGCTAATGAAATCATTAGTAAACAAAGCAATACGCTTTATGGCATTGTTTTTGAACAGAGCCAAGGACAAACGACATGACTTTAAATTTTTAATATATATATAAAATATGTGCATGCCTAGATAACACATGAATCAAGAACACTAGTCAAAATATGTTCAGATATGATGGATCATGCATGGGTGTTGAGTGGACCAGCAGATTTTAGTACTTCACATAAGAGTATATGCTACTCCTAGATTAATTAACCAACATCCCGGACTGAATTAAAGTCATTGCTTGGAGTGGGCCAATGTGCTTTCCGCACACCTTTTTTTTTTCAAGAATGAACAAAAGAATTACATGTTAATATATTATAAGAAGAGAGCAGAGTTTAGTTACATAACGCAAATGGTCAGAAAAGCCGTTGTCAGGGGCCAAGGAAAAAAAAAGAAACCAAAAACAAATACAGAAAAGATTAGCCACTGAGAAAGAAAAACTCGTTTCTGGACATCTGCAGATGTATTCTTTCTTTGAAGGACAGGTTTTTCTGGCAAAAAATAAAAAGAACTTCAGTTGGATGAACTAATTAAGCAGAAGCCTTAATGGACAATTCCTGGCTTAACCTGCCCATAATTGAGGTAATTAATCGTCGCCACTACATTGTCTCGGCCTAATGGAAGTTAAAAATGTCTTGACTGAATATGAGAAGCTGTAGCTGCAAAGTTCAGAAATCCAAAACCCTGATGAATGCTGCATGCCATCCTGGCTTTCCAGTGCTCCCTTTCTGAGCTGAGCCCCCAGCTGCTCATGTCTTTCTGGTGTCTGCCATCTGCCATTGTCACACTGCCTCCTGGGCCCCACCTGTCAGTGACACATGGGAGTGACAGTGTGTGCGTGTCATCTGAAGAAGCCATTGTATCCTGTGGCCATGTTAGAGTCTTCAGTGTGGCCGGTCCCTTCCATCTTCTCCTTGCAGATGATGATGGATGCTTTGCTTCTGCTGCATGCTATCCTGCCTGCTTGATCCAACGTCGCCTGCGACCATGTCGGAAGCTTACGAGACACCGGCTGCCGCTCTAACCTAATTCCACTGCAGATGAGAGGGGCCCTGCAAGCTTTGTGTACGTCCATGTCTGTGCCTGATGGCATCCTGTTCCTGTCCATGCCTGTGCATACCACAGATGCAGGCAGAGAAGAGAAGAAACTGCTCACAAGATACACAGAAACTTGGGGCTAAAGTACAGGACAGAATGTGCACAGCACACACACATTGTGAAGGAAATTGAACTAATTGCATTTATTAGTATTCTGAAGCACACTTCTCAGTTGGAATGTATGCAACTTCCTTTTCAGGCTTTCAGCAATTCACTGGAGTAGTGGTTCTTGATGACACTTTGACAATTGACAGAGTTAATTCAGGACAGAAATGGGCTGTGTGTGTGTGTGTGTGTGTGTGTGTGTGTGTGTGTGTGTGTGTGTGTGTGTGTGTGTGTGTGTGTGTGTGTGTGTGTGTGTGTGTGTGTGTATATATATATATAATGTGTTCAGGCTCAGTGAATGGGGATGATGCAAATTCTACATACAGATCATGCAAGCACAAAAAATGAAGATAATATCGTCTACGCTACGGTTTTCCTCTACACAACTTTACACTTTCAGAAAGAGACTCATCAGTCGCGGTCCGATATGGCGGTGACCGTGATGGAGGTGCGCGTCGTCTCCTGAGACGACGAGGGAGTTGAGCGTGCCATGATGGAGGTCAACAGTGAGGAGGAGGATGTGGCCTTGCTCCTGAGCTTGAGGTCCCTGAAATCCCTGATTACATCAGGCTTGCTGATCTTCTCTTTGTCGACCTCCATCTCGCCTGTCAGCATGCTGATGACCATTGACATGGTGGGTCGACGTTTTGAGATGTCCTGGGTGCACAAGAGACCGACTTTCAAGAATCTGCAGGCTTCGTCGACATCCACGTCATCGACCATAGAGCTGTCTATGGCCTTCTCCAAACACCCCTGATCATAACATTTCCATGTCTGCAAAGGGAAGACCATGTGGTCATCAACATTTGGGTAACATACGTACCGTTGGATGACAAAACCCAAAGTTATAGCAAGAGTTGTCCCTGAATAGCACATGGGAATCATGACATTTGTGGTACTGTGATGCATACAACGGTAGCTAAGCATGGAAGACTTGCCCTAGAGTGAGCTTATTTAGAACTCTTAACATCATCATTGAACTCTTAAAATAAAAATTAAGTTGCAGTAACAAGCCAACAGCTGTACAACATTTAGCCTCAAACTGAAAAGTTCGGTACATCATATCTTGTCCAAGAAGCGAGATGCTTGTATTTCAAATAGAAAAAAGCATACCTTCTCAAGAAGGATCTGGTCTTCGTAGGGCAATTTTGTGTCAGTGTTGCATCTTCCACTAACTATTTCCACAAGAAGAACACCAAAGCTGTAAACATCTGACTTGCGTGTCACTTGTCCTCGGATGGCATATTCAGGAGCCAAGTAACCTCTGAAAGCAAAACCACAATATAAAGAAAGGAAGAGAAGGGTATAGCAGGGTGTACATATAGTTCTTAAGTTATCACAGACTAGTTTACTTCTTTACTCCATTTCATTTGCACTCTTTATTTTGATAGACAGCAGGTTTCAAGACAAATGGAGAGCAAAATCTGATGACCATAGTGAGTAATAGTATACTCTCTTCTCCAGTAAGTTTGATGGACTAGGACTATAGATGCTAGCATCCAAATCACTACCTACAAATAACTACCAAACCAGATATATGCTATTACTTACAGTGTTCCTGCGACTCTTGTGCTAACATGTGATGCATCTGAAGGCAGAAGCTTCGCTAAACCAAAATCAGAAATTTTTGGCGTGAGGTCCTTATCAAGAAGTATATTGCTCGCCTTGATGTCACGGTGAACAATGTGAGGCCGGACACCATCATGGAGGAATGCTAGTCCCTTGGCAACACCGATGCAGATATTTACTCGAGCCCTCCAGTTGAACTGTATGTTACTTTGCCTAGAACCTTAAAATGTATCAAGCAGAAGGTTTTAGAGCACATGCATATTTTCCCAAGCAGAAAAGAATACAGAGGATTCAGTAAAGACAAACTACCTAGAAGGGTATGTGCAAGGCTATTGTTTTCAAGATAATTGTACACAAGGATTCTATGCCTCCCTTCCACACAACAGCCATGCAGTTTGACAAGATTCTCATGTGAAATGTCAGAGATTGCCATAAGTTCATTAAGGAACTCCTTCACACCTTGTCTAGACTGTAACGACAGCAACTTTACAGCAACATCTGTTCCATCCTTGAGAGTTCCCTGAAATAGTAAGCTGGCAAATGTCAAACACATGTAATATACTCTAGTACAGTATACAATGGTAAATGTATAACCTTGTATACAGGTCCAAAACCTCCCTCACCAATCTTATTGGATTGGTCAAAATTCAGTGTTGCCTTAGCCAGCTCCTTATAGCTGTATCTTGTTATGTTCTCAGCACCAGAGAAGACTGTGGAAGTAAAGTTAAATGTTACAGAGAGATGCTGGTTGACGAAATGTTCAGGAAGGGCATATCATAATCCAGAATTCCAGATTGTGAAATCGTACAAAAATTTTGGTGTAAAATTGGTAACCTTCATTATATGGATCACTTTGTTGCTGCCCGGTCCTTGACCTCTTGAAAAAGAGAGAAAAACAACTCATCACTGAGATGTTTCAAGCTATGGAAAACACAGCTGTGTTGTGCCTGGCTTAATTGAGATGTTGTTCGATGTATGCACACAGAGATCATAGATGTTCAGGAACAGCCATTGTATCCTGAAATAGAAGAATATAAATAGATGTCAGTGCTGCCTATGAGAAGTAAAGATACAACAGCATGCTAGGCTGCCGGTAGCATGTCCTCTCAAACATTAGCTCAATGTATACATTAGAGTCAAACAACAAACAGAATGGCAGGAACTGCAACTAAGAGAATAACCAATGTAACTTGGTAATCATGAAAACTGAAACAACAACTTCATGTTACTAAAAACATTACATAGCGTTGACACAGAACGCATTGCAGTGCAAAAGAAAATAAGTGATATGTAAGCGGAGGTGAAGTGGTTATGGGAATTTTACATTTTGTTTGATAAGAACCAGGCAACTAGGAGGCCTTAAGAAAAAATCTTGGATTAACCCTACAGAAATTTCTCAAAAAATTATCTTGAATTCTTGATTACAAAAAAAATCTTCTTGTAATGTGTATTACAATGACAGGCTTGCACAGTTACAAAGAAAAAAACTAAAGTTTCCCAGGTATAGTATTTTCGGAAGTACCCAAGTCCCATTGCCACACAAACTACATTGGACATTGCTTAGCTTAAAGCTCAAACATGGGCAGAAAAGTCAATAATATAGAAAGCAGTTTCAGCTCCACCAATCCAACACATGTGGAGTTTTAACTGTTGCAAACACAGAAATATACGGATGCAGTTAAAATGCGCTAGCTTAGTAATTATCATTGATTAGAGATATTGCAATTCGATGCGCAATACCAATTTAGGTGAACTTTCAATGAACGGAAGTCGTCCAGGACCACTACACTACTACAGCATTTTCCATACATCAAATGGTCTCCTAGTGGCTATACACCTTTCTTGTCATCTTGGGGTAGGCATCAACATCATGACCATTCTACATGGATAAGCACCGAACAAACCTAACGAAAAAATAGCAGTACAGGCTTTTTTTCATGAAGGAACAAGAAGAGAAGACACCCTACCCAAACTGGATCAATCAATAACAAAAGGGTATCTTCCGGGACCGGAGGCACATCATCGCTTTCATCGTGATGCAGAACAAGGGATTGTAACCCATCCCCCGTGCCCCCATGGCAGTGGCACTGAACAGTCACATGACAGAATATCTATGCTGGTATCTAGTACGGAGTGATTGATTACCGCAAGTAAGCAGCGTATGATTGGGTTCAACTTGCACAGACATATACAAACACTATTCAAGTCCAACTCGCCAATTATATGTGCTGAATCGCATTACTTTTCTTCCCCAACTCCCTAAATCGTATTGCAAATCTATCAAAAGTTTCATCAATTGTGATACTGATGATGAACAGAAGTACAGAACCCCCCCGAATAAATACTGCTAAATTAAAATTCCATCACTAAAGTCCACGAATTTATGAACTCGCTCCTGTTTGATCATTAATACTGAACACCTGAACCGTCTCCCTTGTCCAAGAAAAAGGAAAAAACTAAAGATCGAATATTTTTCCAACAAAAATCCACACTGAACAGATAGGCTCACCTCGATCCAAGCGGCGAAACCGACGATCTACAGTCGAAACCGGCAAAGCGAGAAAGATCGAAGAACCCGACGGCTTCCGCCTCCGGCGCCAGTCGAGACCCGGCCGGCCCACGCCGCGCGCGGCAGAGGAAATCCCTGCTCCGGCAGATTGAAAAATGGCAGCTTTTTCTTCTCGCCCCGAAGCGAAAAAACAAAACGAAGAAGAGAAATAGAGACGAAAGAGAGGGAAAGGAGGAGAGACTAGAGAGAGAGAGCAAAGGCGATTGTATTAAGAAACCAGCAATGAAGAACGCCGCTGTCAAAAGCGTTGACTAGCTCCAAGCTAGTCCAAGCCACGAGCCGGATACGGCCATGATGAGCTCGAGCTCCAAGCTCGCTCGGCTCGGCCCCGTAGGCCCACTGGAAGAAGCTTCGGTGGTGCTGGGACTGCAGGACGTACTTCCCCCGTAAAAATAAATAAATAAAACTCGACCAACAAATGAAATGTGATTCTTTCTAGCAGAGCAACGTAGATAAGCTGTTCAGATTTGTTGTACTATGAGAGATCATATATCCTCTTAGAATAAGCGTTTTTGAGAGGGAGGGAGTAGATCCATACTATACTGTTTGGTGTTGTAGTACTCCCTCCGTCCCATAAAAAACCAATTTAGTACCGGATGTGACACATCTTAGTGCTACGAATATGGACATACATATGTTCAGCTTCATCGTACTAGTATATATCACATCCGGTTCTAGATTCGGTTTTTATGGGACGGAGGGAGTAGTGACTAACATGTGAGTCCGAATCCGAATCTATTCATCAATGTCTGCACACCATAGTCCGTAGCTTGCAAGGTTAGTTTGTATAACCATTAGCATATAATTAATTAAGTATTGGTAATTTTAAACTTAGAAGTGGATTAAAATAATTCTTTAAAGAGTAAATTTTGAAAAACTGTAACTTTAGTGACAAAACTACCAGTTTACTGTAACATTAGCGATATGTTTCAGTTTGTAGCAAAGTTAAACATATCACTAATGTTGTAGTAAACTGATAGTAATTTTGTCACTAAATTTGTAGTTTTTTTGAAATTTACTCTTCTTTAAAATAACTTCCATACCAAAAACTTTTTAGAAACACGTGTCGTTTGATACGTCTTCTCGATCTTTTCTAATTCTCTCCTCTTAAAACACTCTCTGGTTCGGATAAATCTGTTATACGTACGTGCATCTGCCGTAGAGTTCGTGATGGTTTACGCGAAACAATGACTCGATTGATCAGAAGCTAGCGATCGTGAAGATCAGGAGCTTCCTGGAAGGGATATTTTTTTTTTGGCATTAGTTGTTGGGTGTCAAAATTTGACCGAAAGATTTAATTTGCTGTTTGAGAGATATCGATTCGGACGCGATCGAGCTTAGGTGTCTCCCACGACGACACGGATGTTCTGGGAAGGTTAGGCTGACGACTTTAGCGTTGGAAACCACTCAAATTTTTTTTACTCCCGATTCATTCGTAGCAATTAAATAACTACTCTTCAGTTGATAGCCGGCACCGGCATATCCGGCGAGTTAACTAAACACAAGGTTTTTTCATGTGATTACCGTGATTAATTAGCGTGGTCTTTCGACGCACACACACACCTAGTTGGCACAAGAATAACGTGATTAAATCTGGCGGACAGAATCACGAACAGAACACAAAACAGTACTAACATGTTCTGACTATTTTAGTACGACCATGACTAACATTTGTACGACGATTTTGTTCCGACGATTCAGACTAATCAGCTAACTAATGATCAGCTGAAGAAATCGCACACTAGCAGATCAGAGATTCAGATATACTCTCTCTATCCTAAAATATTTGACGCCGTTAACTTTTCTAAAAATATTTAACCGTTCATGTTATTCAAAAAATTTAAATAATTATTAATTCTTTTTCTATCATTGAATTTATTGTTAAATATACTTTTATGTATACATATAGTTTTATATATTTCACAAAAGTTTTTGAATAAGACGAACGGTCAAACATATTTCAAGAAGTCAACGGCGTCAAACATGTTTGCATCCTCATGTTCCCAACACATCTCCCTCGTTTTCCGCGTACACGTTTTTCAAACTACTAAACGATGTGATTTTTGTAAAAAGTTTCTATACGAAAGTTGCTTTAAAAAATCAAATTAATATATTTTTTTTTAAAAAAATAGCTAATACTAAATTAATCACGTGCTAATGTACCGCTTCGTTTTTCGTGTGGGAGAGATTAGTTCCCATCACTGGGATCCGAACACAGCCTATACTGTAGATAACCACACCGTAGCAGCAATACGTAGAGTGTACAGGGATGCAGATATATTTTTGACTGTATTATTACAGGGGAGACCATGACGTCTAACTAGTGACGAGACGACGTCAATCTAGGCGTACGTACGTACTACTCCCTCCGTTTACTAATATAAGACATTTTGATATTTTTTTAACCACTCATCTTATTCAAAAAATTTATGTAAATATAAAAAACGAAAAATTATGCGTAAAGTAATTTAGATAGTAAAGTAAGTCACAAATAAAAATAAAAATAATTTTAATTTTTTTAATAAGACGAATGATCAAACAGAAAATTCCTTATATTAATGGAGGGTGGAAGTAATATGTACCACCAGCTGTCCTCCAAGAATATTCAACTTAGCTCCTGGATTTGCTTCGATCAAGAGATTGACCGACGACGAAGCAGAACCACCCGTGGTAGTGGTAACAGCGACACTGTTTGCGAGTACGTGGATCGTGGTCCATAAAATGTCATCGGCGTTAAACATTTGGTTTAGATTAAAACAAATAATTGAGTGGATTATTGCTATGAATTATTGTTGATTGTAGAGATATATTAGATATTTTCACAAATAACTTATACTTGGTCTAAGCAATATAAGTAGAAGAATGTCTTTTAAGAAAATGCATTTTTCTATTTGATATTAAGAAAGTGGCTAATCCCTCCCGTGGCAGCTAGCTCCAGAATTGGTAGCCTTTCTCTAAGGCTTGCTTACCTGGGCATCTTCGAGCCGGTTTTGACTCCCTTGTGCTTCTGGTCTCTTGGCAGCTGTGAAAGGGAACGGAACTCCAGGGTCTTCGACTCAGCGCTTTCTTCTGTCTCTGTGGTCCTGGAGTCCATCCTCTCGGAGGATCACCTATGGTCCCTAGCCGGGGTTGCCGCTTTTGGGGTTTTCTTGGGAGTGTAGCATGACTCTGCCCCTTCCCGCTATTAGGAGATAAATTTAGCCGCCGTAGTTCCTCTTAAGCTTTAGTTTAAGGTTTTTTTGCTCCCCTCCCCTTGGCATAAGCCGGTTTGGCTGATTGTGTCATGTAACAAAAACTCTTCTTTTTTTAATATATTGACGCGCAATCTTGTTGCGCGTTCGCGAAAAGAAAAGTGGCTAATCCTACTACTACTAGTTGGTCCTATACTTGGTCTCTGATATCACATCAGGAGCATAATTATATGTACAGTAATGTCATATTTTTGGAATTAGTAATCAAGTATCTTTTGTTCCACTTTGAATAACGTATTACCTACAAAAATTATTGGTTAGAATTTGTATGATTTATCATAGCTTTTAACTAAGGTGATCTCTTGCAGTAAAAAAGAAAAACCTAAGGTGGTCTCTTTTAAGGAATTGGGGACTCGTTCCATCACTCCATATTGTTTTTTTCTTTTTTTCCCTCAAAAGTAAAAGTCATTGATTATAGCAGAGGTTGGAGATTAATCATTTTTATTATCTATTTAACAAATAATCCGTTGCAACAATCTGAAAAATGATATGAAAATATATGTGGTTGCTCTGCTGGCTGACAGCAAGAAGAGACAGCTTCAAACATGTCGATCGATCGATGGAAGTCTCGCTCTGATGTGATGGACCCACTATCGAATTGGTTGGAAAAGTCTCTACTTCAACTTTAAATGTATAAGGGTAATTAAGGTGAGATGTGGAATTGGATGGTGTTTTCGTACGTGGAAAATCTGTGCCACTACTGAAATGAGATTTGTGGTTTTGGTTGTTCCGTTGTCCGCGTACTCCATCTGTTCTTAGACAAATATTGTTTTTCACAGAATGTTGTGAGAAGAAGAATGATTGACTGTATTTTTTGGCGTATAGTCTGGTTTTAAATAATGACAAATTAAACGAAGGTATCAAGATGCTTCAGCAGGAGGTTGAACTGGAGGCTGGTGATCAGGGACTATCGGCATGTTTGAGAGAGCTTAAAATTCTGAAAATCAGTTGGTTGGTAGTCAATTTTTAAAAATCTAGAAAAGCTGGGTTTTTCAACTTCTGGCTTCTAGTTCATTTTCTAGATTTACAACTACGACTTCTTAAAATTCAGACCATAAGCTAGATTGTTTTGGAGAGTTTCTGATTCTTGAAGAAACTAGATTAGATAGGAGCTCCCTAAACTGGCCCTATGACTTCACCAGGCCAGCTCGTGAGGAATCTGATGAAGACCAAAGTATATGTCTTTGTTTACTTTTGTTTTCTGTCTGGTAGTAGGCTGATCATTTTAGAATTCAATAACTTAATTCCATTCTGGTACTACTCCGGTGAAGGGTGTATTCCTATTGACTGATCTTGAAACATCCATAACATCTGGTCCATATTTATGGCCCTGGCTCCCTGCTGACAATTTTTTATAAGATTTTCAGATTTTTGGGTTGTTTTGGTTTGAAGCCAAAACTTTCCCAACCAAATGTCAACATCTAGAATAGTAATTTGGCACCATTTATTTTGCTATCAAAATTTGTCTCACCACATAAAATTTGCCAAAATTTCATTTTTGATAGCAAACCAAATAAACCCTTTAATTTACGCTTCAACCAACAGATTCCGTTCTACTAGTATATCATACTCCCTTCATAAAAAAATGTATGATGTTGATTTTTCGTACTACCTTCATCCTAAAATGTAGCTGCTTAGTACATGATTTGACATTACCCTTCTGTCCAGATTCGTAGTAAGGCTGTCCAGATTCATATTACTAGGTAATGTCAAATCATATACTAGATAACTATATTTTGAAACGGAGGAAGTATAATGTTTAGCCATTCATCCTATTCAAATATATATAAAAATATCATTTATTTTGTTGACTTGTTTTATCATAAAAAAACTATAATCTTAACTTATATTTTTACATTTATACTAAACCTTTAAATAAAACGAATGGTTAAATGTTATACGAAAAATTAATAACTTTACATATTTTGGAAGGGGGAGTATGATGTAACTTGAGCCAGAGGAGGAAGACGATGCCTAGGTGGGCCTCAGCCCTCAGCTTGCCGGGGATGGGCCGGAACGAGGTGTAACTTGGGCCGAGAAGTGCCGCCACTAGTTGGGCCTCGAATCTGGCTGTTTTGGTCTGGGCTGAGCCAGGCCAGAAGCCCATCACGTATTACTTGTGCTAAGCTCTCACTGAAATTTCTTCTACTGTCGTATAATATCGCCGTCATATCGGTGACCTCACTTCAAACCGGTGGCTGCCGCAGTTTGCATAATTGCATCCCTTTGTATAACGAGAAATTTAATAATTCAAACATTCTATAAAGTGAAATTCGATTATTTAATATCCCGATTCATTTTAACTCGGATGATCTTATGTGTTATCCGCACAAATGTCAATTAAATCAAATTGACAACTAACAAAGTGCTAAATCATAAAAAAAATTACTTGTATTGATACTCTCTAGTAAGTAATGTCTCAACATTGCTTTCCTTCGTGAATAAAATTGAGATCAAACTTTTATAACTTTATCTATTAATTAATAACTTTATTTAAACTATTTAGGGCCCTTTGAATCGTAGGAATGAAAAAACGGAGGAATAGAAAAAACATAAGATTTTGATAGGAATGTAAGTGTAAAATAGAGGATTGCAAAACACAAGAAAAACACAGGAATGATCATTTGATTGGACCATAGGAAAAAAAAGGCATAGAGATAGACTCAAAGGATTTTTTTCTAAGAGGTTGGATCTCTTACTAAGTTTCCTACAAAATTTATATGTAATAAGCCATACCATAGGAATTTTATGGAATTTTGTAGGATTTGAAAAACTTCTATCCTTTGAATCAAAGGGCTAGGGCTACATAGGAAAAATTTTCTATAGGATTTTAATCCTATAAAATTCCTTTATAATTCCTTTGATTCAAGAGAGTAGCTAGACCATGGGATCCTGTGGGAACGGGATACTCTTCCATGTCGCTAGGCCCCCACCACCCACGTCGCTAGGGCCCCCACCACCGGCTTCTTCTCATATAGCGTTCTACTGATTACTTGTGGCTGTGTTGCTAGTTACATGCATACATGTGTTGTGGCTGTGTTGCTAGCTGCATACATGCATGCGACGTGGCTTATGAGTTGATACCTGATACTAAAGCTAGTATCTGATATCAGACTCGATACCAACAACAGATATCGTTCAGCATCAATTCAGGTACCTGTTACCTGATACTCAGGTGGTACCTTGATACCTGGTACCTGATACTCAGGTGGTATCAGATATCATGTACCTTGATATCTAGTACTATGTATGGTACCTATAGGTATCAGACCGATCTAGATACTAGGTACCTGATACCCAAATACTCGATACCTGGTACTGATCTAGGTACTAGGTACCCGGTACCGATCTAGGTACTAGGTATCTGATACCCAAATACTCGATACCTGGTACTGATTTAGGTACACCTGGTACCGATCTAGGTACTAGGTACCTGAGACCCAAATACTCGATACCTGTTACTGATCTAGGTACTAGGTACCTAATACCCAAATACTCCATACCCGGTACTCGGTACCAGATTTGGTTCATATGGGAATCATGCTAATCTAGGTATCAAGTATCTCAATGGTACCCATGATATTAGTTGGAACAATCTAGGTTGGTCGATACCCAGTATTATCCCGATATTCATCAATACCAGGCTGATATCGATTAGTATCATGTTGTGCTTCTCCATACAGCAAGTGCGAGACTTCAGGATATATCTGCAACCATACTTGCTGCATCAATGGGCCTGATATCTTAGTATAATGGTATTAGACCTGGTACATGTGAGTGTCATTCCTGATACCTAGGTACCATAAATAGCCACGGCTCTTTCCTACAGGCCCAGCTAACATGCATGTGAGCACCTCATGCGCGTGTCCTACGACTAAGGGAAGAAGTCACGTCCACATTGGTGCTACAAAAGCCCAAGAAGCTCATCACGTGGGGAGCACATCAAACATCTTACATATGAGACAGTCATCAGCGACATAACGATTCGCTCTTATTAATCGTCCCGTGTCGACAGGATACCGTTTTGTAGCTTTTCTGTTGATTCAAAGGGGCCCTTAGTTTACAGGCACTAAAACAACATATACAAATTTGTCTTACAAAGCACTACAATAAAAGTAAATTTGTATTAATTTATTACATATGTTATAATAAAAAACATAGTAAATGACATATTTCGAAAATTATGCCATTATTTAAAAGTCAAAAGTTATAAAACGGGAGAGAGTACTGATGAGTACTGAATTTTCTTTTCTTGCAACGCCACCGTCGTCAGTCTCAGACTCCATGCCCGGCCTGCCATGCCATCCCGTCGAAACGGCGCCGCCGGCTGGCCGTTCCGGCCGCCGGAATTCGCGCCCATTTCGGAGGCATCTCGAATCGGGTGGCTTCTGACACAGAATGGCAGAACAGACGACCTTATCAAGAACGCCTCTCGAGGCTGCCGCGAAACTACTGCCCAAATTCTACCCTCTCGAGGCTGCCGCGAAACTACTGCCCAAATTGCCCATCCATCTACCCTCTCGTCTTCACAGGGAGTCAAGGACACCGGGACCAGATCAGCCATGTTGTCCCGGTGACCGGGTCAGAAGCGGCCAAATGACCGGTCGGTCCGTCCGTCCATTCACGCGGCTTAAGAAGGGCATCCATGGCGACCTTGACGATTCAGTAGCATTAGCGTCGCAAGCTACCCCCTCTCTCCGGTGCGATCGATGGCGACGAGAGCTCGGCCGCCATTGGTGCTGTTGCTGTGTCTCTGCTTGGCTTCTCGCTTGAGCTCGGCCATTGGTGGCGTTTCAGCTGCCGGCAATGGCTACCGGACTAAGGCATTCCTGGTGGATGAGGAAGGGAGGCGGCTCCATGCCGAGCTCGCCGCCGTCGCCGGCGCCGGCGGCGGGTCCACGGCGGCGTACGGCGACGACGTGCAGAGGCTAGACGTGTATGCCAGGTGCGCGCAGCTCCATTTTAGCACTTTTACCGCAATTGTTCGATGTGATAGCTAGCTTTAATTTTAGCTTTTCTTTCTGAGAATTGCTAATATCAATTAATTCTTGAGCTCTAGAGGGCAGCAAATGGTTGATAATTGATTGGTCGTTGGGTACTTCGATAAAATAGATACGCTTAATTTGCTTATCCAGATTCCAGACCCAGCACATAGTTTTTCTAGCTTATGACATTCAGATATTAGCTTCTTGAGGTAGATATTTTATACTCTAGCACGCTTAAAAATTTATTGCACATATAGAGCGGCTAAAAACATTTATTGCAGAATTGAGAAAAAGGTACTCAAGTCATTGACCCTGAAGTTAAACGTCTAGCCCCTCCGTCCAAAAAAAAAAAAATCCTACCTACAAATTTGGATACATATATGTCCATGTTTATAGCTAG
Source organism: Oryza meridionalis (assembly GCA_000338895.3). Lineage (NCBI taxonomy): Eukaryota > Viridiplantae > Streptophyta > Magnoliopsida > Poales > Poaceae > Oryza > Oryza meridionalis. The sequence continues at coordinate 28,637,982 of CM002529.2, forward strand.
AAATTCGTTTTTTTACAGAGTAGTAAACGCTAATCCGGTTGTGCCAAGCCTCAGCGCTAGTTTTCATGACACCGATTTCCTTCAATTAACTTCCCACCCAGTCATCTCAGATTCAAGTCTTGCTCTCTCCGTCCAAAAAATTCTTAGCTTAGGTGTGGATGTGACCTCTCCTAATAAAATGAATTTAGGTATCGCTCTATCTAGATTCATTGTGTTATGAAAAGATGTCAGGTTGAGTTTTTTTAGACGCAGGGAGTACCTCCTATAAATAAAAACAACCTAGGGGAACGAATCGTATATATCAAATTTGTTTAAAAAAATTCAAAATTTGATATCAAGCAAATAGGATATAGGGATGTAGGAGGAGGCAGGACTCACATCCTTCTTATAAATTTAAGCATGTGGAGGGTCAGTTGACATTTAACTTTAGGGCATCCACAATGAGAGTTGAAACCAGGTATTAAGCATTAAATAGCACCTTATTATCTAGTAGTAAACATTGTGAAGGTGGTAAAGAACAACTACCGGGTAACAATGCTACTATCGGATGGAAGGAAATAAACAATTTTATGTGTACAATGTCTCTGACACACCCGGTCACATTACTACCAGCAATGGATAATCTTTTTCTCAAGTGGCCCCCACCTTATTCATCACCTATACAAGATGCAGTAAAGAACTACTACCCACTACTATTTAGACCCACACTAATACCAAGTTCGGTGAGATACATTGAGGATGCCTTAGAGTCAAGTCATTGACACCAAGCCAGGGGTGAGCTTGGCCGGTGTTTGGTTCCGGCCAATGGGCGCCACGTCACAGATTATGGCTGCCACCATTTCTGCGACTGGTGCTTGATTCCCGTGAAAGCTGTGGCTGCCACTACTGCTCCCAGTACAAAAACACGCCACACCTGTGGCGCCGAAAATCGTCGCCTCACCTCTGGCGCTGTGGCAGGCGTGGTGAGTCACGAGCAGACGAAAAAGCTTAGGCGGATCCACATCTAGTGAGGCATACTACAGCGGCAACCAAACAACCCCAAAGTTTTTAAGGGGTCTATATATAAAATATGTTTTCTAGAAGAGCCAAAATGTCTTATTTAGGGTGAGACGTTCAACCTTAGAGTTAGAACATTGACACCAAGCTAGGGTCTATATACACAAGGTATTTATAAAAGTATGATTTCTAGAAGAGCGAAAATGTCAGAAAAAAAAAGAAATCTAGGATTCTCCAGGACGGCTTATCTGTTGCTAGATTATGATATTAAGAGAGAGACATTACCCCTTAGACCTAGTCTAAAACAGATTATTATGGATTAGCTTAAGAAAAAGGATCTAAACAATGTACTAGAAGAATTTTTTTTTAGAAAACATATTTTTCTACATCCGTACAACAAATAATACACAACAATAATAAGGTGAATGACCGAAAAGAACAAGGCAGAAGTTTATGATATTACAAGTAGAGATGCTGAATTGCTGATTGGTCGATTATATATATACACTCCGTACATTGATTAGGACAACGTACTAGATAAGTCATCTACTCCCTCCGTCCTACAAAAATATCAATCTAGTATTGTATTTAATGTTTTCTAGTACAAAATCTAGACAGGAGTATTAGATTAGGTTTTTTTTTTTAGACGAATGGAATAGAAGAGGATACTGCTTAATTGATTAGAATTTACTTACAGAACACAAGAGACCACAGAGCGACAAAGCCACGGAGGTTAAAACCTTACGTCTGTATTTTTTCTTCAACTCCAATCTACAATTTTATCGTTTTCAATTAATTTATTTTTAAAATTATTAAATGATACGTTTTTCAAAAAAAAACTTATTATATAAGTTTCTTTAAAAATCAAATAAACCTACTTTTTAAAATTAATAACAATTAATATTTAATTATTTATTATTATAATGGTTTATCCTATTTTACGTGACGCTAAAAAGCTAAATGAGATTCCAATTGGCAAAACAATTTTAGGGGAAAAAAATGTGTATGACGGAATCGACCAGGCGGCCACTGAAAATTTGATGGCAATTAGCTGCTTATCATCATACTCCACTACTTAAGCCACTACTCCCTTTATTTTAGATTATAAGATATTTTTAACTTTAGTCAAAGTTAAACTACTTTAGTTTGATCAAATTTATAGAAAAGATAGTAATATTTTTATCCAAGATAAATTTATTATAAAAATATATTTAAATATTAATTTAATAAACTAATTTAGTAATGTAAATATTACTATATTTATCTATAAACTTAGTTAAATTTAAAGCAGTTTAACTTTAACGAATTCAAAAATATCTTATGGCCCTGACACTGAGGGAATACCAGCTAATCACCGTTATTTTTTCTTTTTTGCTCGCCGGCGGGCGGCGGCAGCCTGGAGACGGACAGCCGGCTGCACGTCCGCATCGCCGACGCCGACGGCCCGCGATGGGAGGTGCCCCAGGACGTCATCCCGCGCCCCTCGCTGGAGTTCTTCCTCCAGACGTCGCGTCCGGGCCGCTCCGTCCTCTCCACGGCGACCTCCGACCTCACCTTCGCCATCCACGCCTCCCCGTTCCGCTTCACCGTCACCCGCCGCTCCACCGGCGACGTCCTCTTCGACACCACCCCCACCCTCGTCTTCAAGGATCGCTACCTCGAGCTCACCTCCTCGCTGCCGCCGCCCGGCCGCGCGTCGCTGTACGGCCTCGGCGAGCAGACCAAGCGCACGTTCCGTCTCCAGCGGAATGACACCTTCACGCTCTGGAACTCCGACATCGCCGCCGGCAACATCGACCTCAACCTCTACGGCTCCCACCCCTTCTACATGGACGTACGGTCCGGCGGCGGCGCGGCGCACGGCGTGCTCCTCCTTAACAGCAACGGCATGGACGTCATCTATGGTGGATCCTACGTCACCTACAAGGTGATCGGCGGCGTGCTGGATTTCTACTTCTTCGCCGGCCCGTCCCCTCTCGCCGTCGTCGACCAGTACACCCAGCTCATCGGCCGCCCTGCTCCCATGCCGTACTGGTCATTCGGTAAGCTCTCTGTTTTGCTCTGCTTCTTCTTGCTTGATCTCGCCGCCGACATTGTTTCGGTGCGTCGTTGCAGGGTTCCACCAGTGCAGGTGGGGGTACAAGAACGTGTCTGATCTTGAGGGCGTCGTCGCCGGCTACGCCAAGGCGAGGATCCCGCTGGAGGTGATGTGGACGGACATCGACTACATGGACGCCTTCAAGGACTTCACGCTTGATCCGGCGAACTTCCCGGCCGACCGGCTCCGGCCGTTCGTCGACCGCCTCCACCGCAACGGCCAGAAGTACGTCGTCATCATTGACCCAGGTACACAAGATCGATGGATCGCATCAATGGCGAAATTTTGATCGGGGAAATTTTGAGCAAAATTTAGTTGAATTTGAACAAATATTACCAAAAATTCATGAAATAAATAAATAAATTCGGCCAAAATAATATCGTATCGAAGGGGTCCAAAATAACCGAAATTTCCAACCTTGATTCTGTCATCAGTCAGGAAACTCTTTTAATCACCCGGTGGATGTCCACCCGTTTATTGCATGTCATCTAAATAGTTATGAAATTTTTTAAAAAAATTGACAAGATAGATCAATATGTAATATATCGCTCCACAAACATGAAAGTTAAATTAAACTTCTACAAATTGTAACAAAAATAACTTAAACTAGCATACTTATATTTGCAGTTGAATTTTTTATTTTTGTTACAATTTGTAAAAGTTGAATTTGAACTTGTATATTTGTGGAGCGATATATTACATATAAATATATCTAGTCAATTTTTTTTTAAATGTTTTCATAATTATTTAGTTGACATGTAATAAACGGATGGACGTCCACCCAATTAGAATCCATCTCCGTCATCAGTCACCAATGGCGGTTGTTTTTGTAGGGATCAGCGTGAACGCGACGTACGGGACGTTCATCCGAGCGATCAAGGAGGACATCTTCTTGAAGTGGAACGGGAGCAACTACCTCGGCGTGGTGTGGCCGGGGAACGTCTACTTCCCGGACTTCCTCAACCCGCGCGCCGCCGAGTTCTGGACGCGCGAGATCGCCGCGTTCCGGCGGACCATCCCCGTCGACGGGCTGTGGATCGACATGAACGAGATCTCCAACTTCGTCGACCCGCCGCCGCTCAACGCGCTCGACGACCCGCCGTACCGCATCGACAACTCCGGCGTGCGCCGCCCCATCAACAACAGGACGGTGCCGGCCTCCGCCGTGCACTACGGCGGCGTGGCCGAGTACGACGCGCACAACCTCTTCGGCTTCCTCGAGGCGCGGGCCACGCACGACGCGCTGCTCCGTGACACCGGCCGCCGGCCGTTCGTGCTCAGCCGCTCCACGTTCGTCGGCTCCGGCAGGTACACCGCGCACTGGACCGGCGACAACTTCGCGACGTGGGACGACCTCCGATACTCCATCAACACCATGCTCAGCTTCGGCCTCTTCGGCATCCCCATGATCGGCGCCGACATCTGCGGTTTCGGCGGCAACACCACCGAGGAGCTCTGCAGCCGATGGATTCAGGTAACAAAACACGTCGAGCTCACGTGTCCTCCATTAATGGCGTAAGTGAGTTTGAGCTTGGTTTGTGTGTTTGAAGCTTGGCGCGTTCTACCCGTTCTCGAGGGATCACTCGGCGATCGGCACCGTCCGGCGAGAGCTGTACCTGTGGGAGTCGGTGGCGAGGTCGGCGAGGAAGGCGCTCGGGCTTCGCTACCGGCTGCTCCCCTACTTGTACACGCTCATGTACGAGGCGCACACCACCGGCGCGCCCATCGCGCGGCCGCTCTTCTTCTCCTACCCCGGCGACGTCGAGACGTACGGCATCGACAGGCAGTTCCTGCTCGGCCGCGGCGTGCTCGTGTCGCCGGTGCTCGAGCCGGGCGCGACCACCGTCACCGCCTACTTCCCGGCCGGCCGGTGGTTCAGCCTCTACGACTTCTCCCTCGCCGTCGCCACGAAGACCGGCAAGCGCGTGACGCTGCCCGCGCCGGCGGACACGGTGAACGTGCACGTCGCCGGCGGGAACATCCTGCCGCTGCAGCAGCCCGCGCTGACGTCGTCGCGCGTGCGCCAGAGCGTGGTCCACCTCCTGGTCGCGCTCGCCGACGACGGCACGGCCACCGGGGATCTCTTCCTGGACGACGGCGAGTCGCCGGAGATGGCCGGGCCGCGGAGCAGGTGGAGCCAGATCAAGTTCAGCGGCGCGACCGAGAGCGGCGGCGTCGTCGTCATAGTGAGGTCGCACGTGGTGCACGACTCGTACGCGCCGAGCCGGACGATGGTCATCGCCAAGGTGGTGCTCATGGGGCTCCGGTCGCCGGCGCCGCCCAAGGGGTTCGCCGTTTATGCCAACGGCGTCCAGGTGAACGCGAGCACGGCGGTCGGCGCCGCCGCCGGGAGCCCGGAGAACGGAGCCCTGGGCGTCGCGCACGTCGGCGGGCTGTCGCTGGCCGTCGGGCAGGAGTTCGATCTCAAGGTCGTGATGACCTATTAGTTAAGCCAAATAGAATTCGAGCATTATTAGTAGCTCATCTGAAAAAAAAAACCCCGACGAGATTGAGTTGAATAAATTGGCATAAATTTGAATTGTCCTTTTCTTTTATTTTTATTTTTTCATTTTCAACTTATGTTTGTGCTGTTCAGTATTCCAAAGCACAGCACAAACATAGATTGAAACTGCTCCTTTGCTTCTAAACGGAAAGGAAATAGCTCCTCAGAGCATGAAAGTGAAACCAATAATTCACCCGGTAAACTATAAACGTTTAGTTCATTTGGAACAGCAGTATTATTCCACAATTATCAGTTACCATCTGCGGCTGTCATTTCACTGAAAACAAACTTACTCAGAGTACTTCCAAGAATATCCACGGCAGCTGACATGCAAGAGGTTTAGTACCATACCGCTTGTTTTGGTGGAGGTGAGCTAGCCATTTGGGTATTTAAAGGGCGGTAGCTGCTCGGTGAAAACTCAAGCAGCTGCGTGGTGAGCACATAGCGAACTATTCTTTCGCCTTTTACTAAAGAATACCGTGTGCGCGCCACAAATAGCAGCATACTCTTATTTTTGAAGGGTGTTAAAAATACCCTACAAATCATACTTCAATATTTACTTTTGGTTTTGAAGGGTGTTAAAATACCCTACATATCAAAGTTCAAAATTTTGATCAAAGTTAAAAATATGGTTATATTTTTGAAGGGTGTTAAAATACCCTACATAAAGGTCAAAATTTTTAAACAAACTTAAAAATATGGTTATCTTTGTTCATCACGCTGAATGGGAGCTCACTGTATAAAAAAATAAATAAATATGTTCTATATTCTATATTATACTCCAGATAACTTGTTTCGACTATAGTGACACAGCTCATTAGTGATTACTAATCTCCATTTCAAGCTTTGTGCTGCGACGGTGTGGGAGACTGAATAGCGCATTTGGCTTGGATTCTACAGAAAACAAATTTGTAGTATGTCATCTAAAGGAGCAGTAACTGTATTGGACGTCGAAAGAATACTTTTGCAGTTAGTCGAGAGTCAAGACCAGGCTCGAATGGAAGTCCCAAAAGCGAACCGATTCTTTTAGGATGTGTTTGGATGGTGGGTTTTAGGTGGATAGTACATGATGGTCCCTTTTTTTTTTGTGTTTGATTGGTGGACGGGGATAGGATAAAGCGGCCCAGAGGAGAATATTCCTCCCAGATGCCGGATGGAGGGATCCGGCCGAGGGAGGGCGGGGAGGCCAGCGACGAGCATGCACGGAAAGGGAGGAGGCGGGGCCAGTGAGGGGGGTGGGGAGGTCGGTGAGCTCGTGCCGCCTCGAGCCCACGCGCCACCACCTGGGGGAAGCTTAAGACCTCCCCCCCATCCCCAGGAGCCGCCATCGCCTCCCGCACCACCCACCAGCCGCGTGCACCGCTGTGGGCGCCAGCCTTAGCGCCGGCATCCCCATGCCCGTGTGAGAGCAGAGAGCGAGAGGGAGGGAGGAAGGAAGGAGAGAAACAGAGAGAGAGAGGAGAGAGAGAATGTGCTGACGTGGCATCCTAATGTGTGGGGCCCACGCTGACTCAGCCGTCACGTCAGATAAAACCGGGATCAAAACCACCGAGGGATGTAAAGTGAACGGTTTTGTAAGTTGAGGATGTCATATATCTGGTTTTGCGGTTGGGGAATGATTTTGTAACTCGATGACAAGTTGAGGGACCTTCAGTGTACTTTTTCCTAGTAGCAACCAAAAAAGAAAGGAATAAGACCACATTGACTCCCTTAAAAGTGACCCGAATCTAATCCATGACCCGAAACTGCAAAACCGGATATCTTGACCCCGAACTATTGAAACCGATGCAATTTGACTCCCTTGTTGGTTTTGGAGGGCGGTTTCGTTGACGTGGCGGTGTTGACCTAGTCTGTGAGGTTGACGTGGTGCTTAGGTAGCATATTAATTAAAAACGTATATGTGGGGCCCGTTTGTTATTCACATACATAAAAAAAATGTGGGGCCCACTGACATGTGGGCCCCACATGTCATCCTCTCTTTCTTCTTCCTCCCCTCTTCCTCCCTTCTCTCTTTCTTTCTCTTTCTCCTCTCCCCTTCGGCCGGCGCGCGTCGAGGAGGACGACGGCGCCGCGTGGGGCTCCACCGTCATCTCCGAATCGGTGGGAGAGGTCCCGCGCCACGTCGCCCTCGTCGAGGAGCAGCGCGAGCTCGCGTTCGCGACGACGGCGAGGTGGTGGACGAATCTGACACGTACATGGCCTCGGCGGTGTCCCAGTGGACGCCCACGGCCGTGCTGGCGCCCGGCGGCAGTGGCGAGGGACCAGATCCCGCGCTTCTTGTGCAGCACGTGGTGGGCGTACCTTGACGACGGTGAGAGGGCATCGTCGAAGGCGACGGCAAGGCCGGTGGCTCCGGTGGCGCTCCGCGTCCACGCGACCCAGATGAGGAGCTCCTTCCCGGAGCACAATCAGGCGTCGTCCCACATCTCCGCCACGTGAGCCCGTCGCCTTCCCTACATGGACACTACCTCCGCCGAAGCAGTTGGCTGGAGCCGAAGCGGCTGGCCAGAGCAGCGGGAGAGGGCGAAGGTGACGCGGACGGCGACGATGACATGGAGGAAGTGAGGCGGAATGGGAAGAGCTGGTTGCCGCTGTTAGGAAACGATAAGCGAACAAACGATAAAGAACAATAGATCAATCACAGAAGACACGAGATTTAACGTGGAAAACCCTCCTAAAACAGGAGAGAAAAAACCACGGGCGCCAGCCAGCAAAATATCTTCACTATATCTGGGGTGATATTACATCGCCGCACGACGGCTTATAAGAGGTATATATATGGTGGAACCCTAAAAGGGATCCGAAAAGGGAACAAAAATTGAGAGAGAAAGAGAGAAGAGGAAGAAGGGAAGGGAAGAGATGACATGTGGGTCCCACAATACTTTTTTTTAACATGACGAATGGGTCCCTCATATATTTTTAATTCTAGTGCCACATAGGTGCCATATCAACACCACGTGGAACGAATACTATGTCAACACCGCCACATAGGCGCCACGTCAGTAAAACCGTCCTCCGAAATCATCGAAGGAGCCAAATTGCACCGGTTTTAAGAGTTGGGGGGTCGAGATATCCGGTTTTGTGGTTTAGGGTTACGGATTAGATTTCGATCACTTTTTAGGTCACAAAGTGAACTTATTCCAAAAAGAAAAGTGAAGATGCGGTTCACTTGCGGCCCATTCTAGTTGGGCCATGAACTGAACAGTGGCGGACGTCATTGCAGGCCGGGCCGGCCGGTTTCTCTTTGCATACATACCAAGGCCCACGCGACGTAAGAAGAGATTGCTGCAGAGCAAAGCATAGCGTTTAGTACCATACCGCTTGTTTTGGTGGAGGTGAGCTAGCCATTCTGCTATTTAACGGGCGGTAGCTGCTCGGTGAAAACTCAAGCAGCTGCGTGGTGAGCACAAAGCGAACTATTCTTTCGCCTTTTACTAAAGAATACCGTGTGCGCGCCACAAATAGCAGCATACTCTTATTTTTTGAGGGTATTTTCTCTTATTGAGAAAACGCTCTACAAATCAAATTTCAAATACTGTTTTTTGAGAAAACGCTTTACAAATTAAATCTCAAATATTAAATTTCAAATATAGCTTTTTGAGAAAACGCTCTACAAATTAAATTTCAAATATTGTTAAACTGAAGGGTGTTTACTCTTTTTGAAAAAACGCTCTACAAATCAAATTTTAAATATTGTCAAACTGAATGAATATAATAGTACAGGGATCAAATCGAAGCACAAGATACCCAACAAATCGAATTTCAAGTATTGTCGAACTGAATGAATATAATAGAACAGGGATCAAATCGAAGCTCAAGATTTATCTCTAAATAGTCATATTTCAAAGCTCATAAGTTCTTTGCCACCATGGATTTTGGTACCACATTCCAGCTGTTCTTTTATCTGGGAAGCCAAATTACCTTTTATCTGGGAAGCCAAATTACGTCTGAAGATTAGAATCTTTTCCTTGGTTCTCTACAAAATTCTTGGCATGTTTGGTACTTCCAATTTTTTTTAGTAGGGTAAAGATTTATTATACATGTTTGGATTACTACCAATACGATGCTAAATATTGATGATACAGAGAAGAAGATTCTAGATTAGTGACAAATTGATCATTGGCATTACCAATAATTTGGCTTCAATCCAAACCCACACTATTACTATTCAACGTACCAATATATTGGTAGGGCACATTTTGACATCAATCCAAATAAAGATGTGTCGATGAAAAGAAACTGGGATGGAGAATTGGAGATCCTTCATGTTCTTGTTTGGTACATGGAGCCTGTTTGGATCCTTCGGGCTATTTAATAGCCCTCCAGAATCTTGTTATTTAGGAGTATTAAATGTAGATTACTGACAAAACCCATTTCATAACCCCTAGGCTATTTTGTGAGACGAATCTAACGAGGTATATTAATCCATGATTTCTCGCAAAATAGTCTAGGGGTTATGGAATAGGTTTTGTCAGTAATCTACGTTTAATACTCCTAAATAGCAAGATTCTGGAGGGATATTAAATAGCCCGAAGGATTCAAACAGGCCCATGGTTCATGAACTAGATTCTAGTGACACATCATGTTCCTTAATTTCCTCCTGTTTTCCAGTGAACCTTCGTCTCTCTTTTCAAAGGCCTGAAAACATATCATTGTCCACTGTTCATTAATCTGGGAAACCAAATTAGCTAGTATTTTGAATCTTGTCCAGGTTCCTGTTCGAATATCCCCTTTTACAAGGGAAAAAAAACTGACCAGGTTGCTCTGAAATCTAAACTGAAGACAACAACGAGGTCGTTCTGAAATCTGAACTGAAGATGACCAGATTGTTCTGAAATTTTCTGAAATCTCAACTGATCCCTGGCAAATTTGCACGGACAGTTACAAATTTACATCAGCAAAACACCCACACCGATCGCATTACATTGCAAGCAACCCACCTACAGTAGCCAGTACAATTGTACATACACACGCTGCAGCTTCAGCTTCAGCTGCAGTGGCACACGTCACTCTTGCCACGTCACGCGGCATCTTCTTCTTCTTCTTCTTTCCTAACTTAGCTAGACAAGCCTCTCCTGACGATCTCCCTCGGCCACTCTCCTCTTTCTTCCCGGCCGCCGGCGATGCCCGCGGCGGCGACGGCGGCGGCGGCGCGGGCCGGGAGCGCGAGCGCCCGGCGGCGCCGGCAGGCAACCAAAACCCGATGTGCCGGCGCCGCTCGTGCTAAAACTATATATAAAAAAAAAAAGAGAGCAAAGCCAACTACTAGCCAAGCAGACAGATGAACTCAGCATCCAAAAAAAAAAATTAAATAAAAAATAAATAAAAACCCAAAACTAGTAGTTAATTTTGGCGCGAAGTTTGATGGTGGTGTAGTGTTCTCTCTCATGGCGACTCCGACGAGGCGTTGGTGGAGACGGTGATGAGCGTGGACGCCGACGACGACGACGTCCGCGGCGTCGCCGACGGCTTGATGAGCACCACCGGCGCCTTGCTCTCCATCCTCCGGTGGTGCTCCCTCACCAGCTGCTCTGCCACGCCGTCCAGCCGCTCGCCGTTCGTCTGCGCCATCACCTTCTTCCCCCTGAACAGCACCGACTCCACGCTCCTCTCCGTCATCGCCGCCTCCGCCGTCGCCGCCGCCGCTCCGGCCACAATGCCATTGCCCTGAAGATGACAACGAAGCAGAGAGGAGTCAGCCTTTGCAGTTCTTGCCTGGTACTTTACTTTCATATAACAACTCGTTTTGATTTTTTTTTCAAATTTCTTTTGGTTTAACTGTATTTATATAGAAAAATGTAGCAACATATGTAATACTAAATTAGTTTTATTAAATATAATATTAAATATATTTTTATAATATATTTGTTTTGTGTTGAAAAATATTGTTATATATTTTTTTAAATAAATTTGGTTAAATTTAAAAATATTTAACTAGAAAACAAGGTTTAAAATACTTATAATCTAAACCATATAAAACGAAGGGAGTAGTAATAATAAGTAGGTGTAAAATTGTAAGAATTTTTTGATATTTTTATCTGGATGTTAAATATATTTTTATAATATGTTTGTTTTGTGTTGAAAAATATTGTTATATTTTTTAATAAATTTGTTAAATTTAAAAATATTTAACTAGAAAAAGAAGTTAAAAATACTTATAATCTAAAACATGTAAAACGAAGGGAGCAGTAATAATAAGTAGGTGTAAAATTGTAAGAATTTTTTTGATATTTTTACCTGGATACGGATGTAGTTGGTTGCTCTGCACTCGCCGAACGCCATTGATACAGCTTGGTCCACCTGAAAAGGCGCAGACACCGTCGGGTAAGCGACGCGACGCGGGGTACAATTAATTGTCCTTGCAGAGGGAAATGCACGAGAATTATGGCGTACCATGTCGGCCTGGCAAGCTCCGGCGATGCGCAGGAGGCTCGACGACGACGCGCGGGGGGCGGCGGCGGCGTTGTTCCCGCCGAGGGACAGCACGACGAGGTCGCCGGCGCCGGCGGCGTAGGGGAACTCACGCTTGTTGTGGAGCACGTGGGTGACGGCCACGGCGGCCGGGTTGGACACGGCACCGCCGCCGCCCGTGGCCGCCGCGGCGCGGAGCCTGGTCCGGCCGTCGAGGGAGGCGACCTCGGCGGGGCCCACGCCGCACGCCGCGGCGCAGACCTGCCACAGCGGGAAGTCGAACGCGTCGGCCTCGACGGCGTCGGCGCGGGAGAAGACGAACGGCGCCGCCGTCGCCATGTCGTAGCAGGGTATCAGCAGCGGCTTGGCGGCGTCCCTCACCGTCAGGTCGCCGAACACCTTCTTGAACACCGACTCCGGCCTCCAGAACAGGCCCCCCCGCCCACGGCGGCCGGAGAACACCTTCCGGTTCCTGGCAACGACGTCGCGCGCCGCCTCCGCCGGCATCCGGCACGCGAATAGCGCGGCGGCGAGGAACCCGCCGGCGCCGGAGCCGGCCGCCAGGTCAAAGTAGTCGGCGACGCGGGCATCGGGGTTCCCGGAGAGCTCCTTGAGCCGGCGCTCGAGGCGGACCAGCGCGGCCGCGGCGAGCGCGCCGCCGTCGGCGCCGCCATCAATCGAGAGCACGCGGACGCGGCCAACGGAGTAGTAGTAACCCGCAGGCCCCTCCGGCGGCGGCGCGCCGAAGAGGAAGTTGGACTCGAGGATGGAGAAGATCTCCTGGCTGAGGCGGTCGGAGCCGCCGCCGGCGCCGCCGGCGAACGGCGGCAGCGTCTGATCGAGCAGCGCGAGCGAGGAGGTGGCCGCCATTGGCAAACGCGATGTAAGCTGAGCCGTTTGGTTCTTGGCTTCTTTTGGCTTTCCGAGATGCTTTTCTGTAGTGAAGCGAAGCTGAAGCTGAGAAGCTGAGGTGCGTGCTCCGATTTGGTCGTCTTCTTCCTCGCTCGCGGCGCCATATTTATACTGGAGCTCACAGCTCGCCGCGCGCGCGAAGCTGCAGCTTCCCGCCACGGCGCGTCGTAGCGCGCGTGCGCTTTGTCGCTGTCGCGCCGCGTGTCCTGGGGTTGTTTTGGGGGTCATGGGTTTGTGGCAAACCGGTTGGTGATGAATATGTTGCCAAAATATTTTTCCGGTGATAAAACTAAGACTCCCTGTAGTATGGCCATCAGTTATGTTGTTGTTTATTAATTCGCTTCTTTCTATTGAGGCTTCGTTTGATTACCTTGCTATGCACTTCGTCTCAAATTTTAGTTTAGTGAAATACATCTTAGTACTTAAATATTTCATTAACCCAAAATCTCATATATTTTTTTGACGGAAGGAGTATCTTTTAAGAGAGGATCTATTCTGTACCACTAAGTTTATTTTCAACGATTTACCATCGACATTGTATACTCATCTACTCTCCTTATCCACTGGAGTGTATATACTCAATACCTCGCACATTATGTCAACAAAATCAAGGTACAATTAAGAAAAACATCAATAGGCTGTTAATTATTGAATACAAATTTAGATGGCCCTCAGCTTTGGCAAGCTTGAATAATAAAATGCACATGTTAGGGCCAATATAAATATGAATACCATCTGCCTTTTCCATGTTGAAGTACTGCTATTATCAGCTAGCTCACTCGATTAGCTAGGATCATTTGGGTTAAACTTTAAGGAGAAGAATGTGCGCACTCTCCCCTGATCATCCATCGATGTCAATTGATTAATTCCACATCATCCAAAAGTAGCATTAGCCCCCTGAAGTATAGTACACACAAAACATCTATCCCCCCTAAAGAAAAAGAAGAAAATAAATTCCATGCATCAACTCATTGCATGTCTTAATTAAGCTGAAAGAGCATCATTCTAGCCTTGTTTCTTTTGCAATCACAAAGCCAACCAAAAAAAAAAGTGAACGTCTCCCCAATGATTTCCATCTTTCTAGCAACCAACACAACCTATCTATCTCTGCATCTACCTCCACTCTCTCTGGCCTAAACCCTGTTCATCTGGCTCCACACTGATTAATTTTTCTTTGTTTTTTGTTGTTTCTTTCACCTTAAGCTTCACTCAATCTAAGCTAGCTATTAGCTAACTACCAACCGCTACTACTACGTGTATACGTTGCCATCACTCTGATTATTGCCGTGATGACCGGCCTTGTTGCTAAGCTACAGCCATATCCGCGCGATTTAGTGGCCAATGACCCATGATTCGTGCGTGACCACGCTCAAATCATTTGCAATGGATCAGCCCCACTATTACTGATGAGAAAAAGAAACCAATGGATGGATGCATGAATTTCAGTTAGGTGCTTGGCATCAGTGGCAGCTAGCTACAGTACTAGTTAATTAGCCAATGCAAGCAAGCAATGGTCCGTGTTTGATTTCTCCGTCAACATTCCAATTGTTTTCTATATGTGTATAGTATCTCAATTGCTCATGATTAAGTTAATAACTAATCATTGCATGTATTAGTTTTATTGGTGTTGTTGCTTGTGCTTTGGCCTGATCACAACCATCTTTCTTGTGAGATTAATAGATAGGGAGTCGAGGGGATTAGTTAAACCCTTCAGTAGTTCAGTGTCCCTTGGTTGTAAGGTAGGCACAAGACAAGGTCAGATTTTTAAACAAGGAACTTAATTGATGCATGCTAACCACAATATTCTTTGTTGCCTTTCATCTTCAATACACTAGTCACACTATCTTTTGGAGATTACTGGACGACAAGGTCTTGGATATATCCTATCTCTCTTGTCGCCCTAGAGAATGAGTAGTAGCATGCTATTCCTGAAGAATCTATGTCTTCAGTTCAGCAAAAGAAGCTACTAGGATTTTCACCTGCCACTTTCAAACAGATTTCACCTAAAAACTATCAACTTCTATAATCACCAAAAAATACTAGCTACCAGTTGAAATCATCACATTATTTTCAGCTACTTCACTAGAGTACTCCCACGAATTATTCGATTCAAGCATTCAAAGATACGTTCTCTAAAAAACATTTTTCTACTGTAGTGTTTATAAAATATTTATTCTAAGTTATTCAGTATGATTATTTTTATAAAATATTTAATTTATCTCTGTATAATCAAGTAAATAACCCGTGGCCATGATATGACGAGTAGTATGTTTCAAACAGACTAATGTTAAAAATCTAAAAACCAACTGTCAGATGAATAATCCATAAAAAAACAAGAAAAAAGAAACAAGATATTATGTCGAGATGAATCAAATACCAACAGAATGCTACAGTCAGATGGACCCCTAACAACTGTCAGACATCTGATTGCAATGTCGATAGAAAAAAAAAAAAGCACACGCACTGCAGCATGGACAACCAGGACGTTTGGCGTCAGTTGAGCCATCACCCCCGTACGCATTAATAACAAGAAGAAAAAGATAATTAGAAAAAATCTCCTAATCTAAAACGATTCTTGTCGATTTGCCTGTCTCGTCGTCTGCATCTCATCGGTTGTCTGCTTGCTCTTTCCATGAACCCTCCTGCTGCTTCAGATCACAATTGATAGAAATAATTAAGGAGCAGTACGTGATTACTAATCCTCCTCTGTTTCTGTTCCCCTTTACCAAGGTAGGAGTAGTAACGTGCTACATGTGTGCAAATTTTATTTGCACTGCAATTATCAGGTGCTAACTCTGAATGCTTTGCCCTGAAAAAGTGACAATACAGGTATACAATGTGCTTTCTGCTTTCTGCTTCATATCTGCATGAGTATTTAAGCGTTACATGAATATATATTTGAGATTTCATCTCCTGATCTCCATGCGCACGAAGTGTGCATAAAAAACTGCAAATTTCAACTACTGATGAAGTTGTCAAACCTTATAAATTTGACTACTATTCATGATGTCTGCACTCTGCATGCATGGATGGTTCTGAAAGTGTTAAATTTTCCCCCCAAATATATAAATCTGAAAGGCTCGCACATTTGCTATGAATATGACATTTTGCACGAAAGGGATATGCACATGACTTGATCATTAGCTAGGAAAAGGATGGAAAATGACCCTTGTTGAAACAAATATGTACTTTGAACATTCTGCTGGCAAGCACGAACTACTTTAACAAAATGAACAAAAAAATTCTGTTATCATCGTGGCCATATATATTATATTACAAAAAATATATTTAATCTGCATCGAACTAACAGGAAAACGACTAGGTGGATGGAGAAGTTTGATACTCGGTGAGGAGCTAGAGCTTTCACGGCATAATCAAAGTCCTATTCACATCAAAATTTTCTAACTCTAGTAGCAAACCAATCTGTCTCCTAGATTATCAGCTTAATTAGCACACTGCACACAATAGATGCTTGCCTTCCTCTTGTGGGTCTCTAGAACATTCTCCTTGTTTGTAAATTCATCTGTAAAACTAATTGGCTATATTTTGCAAATAATTTAACCAATCACTAGTATGTTTTCACTTTTCTGTCTTTTCAAATTAAGGACCACTACTACTACTACTACTTCACCTTAAAACAGACGCATCTTAATTAATCATCAATTCGAGAACCATAAAGTCACACACTTTTGCCCCTGCAAATGCAGAAGCCATGGCCCCCGGATCACATGTACAACGTGCAGTATAAAATCTCTCTCTCGTTGAAATCAATCAATTAGCGTACAGGCATTTGCTGCTTACAACTACAGTACTGCTACTGTCCGACACAAAATAATGGAGTAAATCCTTCGGTTTTTTCCCCTTAGCCACACCTGTCGGGAATCTTCTTGCATGCTAGTAGTAGTATCTTTTTCTTCTTGGATTTAGGCAGGAATATGTTCGGTTTATAGTTATAGAAGTTAAATTTTTAACGAGACTTGATTTTATTTTGGATGGATGGGGTAGATCGATGGACACATTAATTATTGTGTTTAACAGTGTAGCATGGATCAGTTTAACTGACGGAATGATGAGGGGGATCTTTACTGACGGTACACATTTAACTAACTACTGTAACTGTATGTATCATGTGTGTGTATCAGCTGCTCTTTCTATTTAGAGGTATAGCAATACAGTACTAGATGAACATAACCCCTATGTATCCTGATTACTATTTATTTGGACATAATATATGTCTATATTCAAATATTAATTTACGCCATATCATAGTATTCTCTCTGTCAAAAAAAAAGAGTTTAAATTTTGTCTCACAAATTTTATCCCTTCAATATCCTTTACCTACCTATCACTCTTACTTTTTTTTAATCATTATAGGCATTTGAGTCATTCTCCATCTCCACTAATTTTAGCTCAGGATGTTGGGAGTTGATTTTTTGGGGACGGATGGAGTAGTTGCTATATTTTGGAATGAACGGAGCAACCATGTGTCTACATACGGTAATTAATTAATTGATTATGCTGCTGCAGCAGCAGCATTATTATCTGACGCGGCTGCATGGCGGCCTACCTGGCTTGCAGGCCACCTGCACACACACGAATGCATGCAAGTGTATACATATGACAAGAGCTGTATGCATGTATCGATCCCTGACACCGTGACACGAGCGATGCTTAATTTGGACGGACACATATTATTCTGCATTTCGGAGAGGAGACAAGCAATGTAAATGGTGACGGATCACGGCCAGGTACGTACTAGTGATAATGTATGTACGTACGCAGCACAGTAATTACGGGCATCGATCGGTCAGGCTGGCCTCCGAAGCATCCAAAGACGATAAATTGAATTAACTCCATCCATGATTACACATGCATCGCTCGTAGTAAAGGTTAAATCCGTAATCAAAGTCGCCGCGATAACAACTCGATCGTGTTTATAACAGAATTTACAGCACAGAATCCAAGGCGTACGTACGTACGTGTGCATCAATGCACTGTACGCGTACGTCGAACAATCGATGCGATAATGCTGCATCAATGAACAGAGAGGAAGAAGGGTTAAGTTTATATAAACTGACGAATTGAAAAATAAATCGGATTAATTCTCTATTTCTTTTTCGCGAACGCTGGATTAATTCTCTACTGGGCTCGGTGACACAAATCGTTCGGTATGTTTTCAGTCAAGTCCGCAAAAAATCAAACTAGAATTTATTTTATTCTTGTTAAAATATAGTCGGATTTCACTTGTAGTATGTTATCAGCAGCCAACGGGCCCGGTTCCGTAAAAACTAAAAGAAAATCCACTACAAGAATCGAGAAAAACCCCATCTGACCACCAATAAAACCAGCTGGCCGTCAAGAAAATTCCGAATAATCGTAATGAAACCCCCGTCTTGGTCCCAAATGTTTTTCTTAATTTCTTCTTTCTTTTGAGTGGTTTGATTTTGTGAACCCGGCACAGTGCTGCTGTGCGTGCGTGTGCAGTGCAGGGTCGGTGCGGCGATGATGAGCTGAGATGAGGTCCCCGCGCGCGCGCTAGCTGTTGTTGCGACGTCGGCTGCACAGCACGCCCACACAGACAGCTGCCGACGCCGACGCCGACGCGCTCCGATCGCCTCGCTTTCGCACGGCCGCGCCCGGCACCACCTGACGTCGTACGCCGGCCGGCCGGCGTCGGCGCGCGGCAAAGCTAGCTAGCTAGCCTGGAAAGCTCGATCCATGAACAAGGTTTGGTTTGTTGCCTAAATAGGACTTACCAAATTTTGGTAAGATAAAATTGTGTTTGTATTGAAGCCAAAATAACCTAAGTTCACTATTGAAATGGCCTATTTTCTTAGGCATACTAAAATTTAACTTCAAACTAAATAGACACTAAACACTATTAAAATTACCAAATATTGTTAAACCTAATTTAAACCTCAAATCAAACCAGCCCTAACCGGCCGTCCTCACCGACGGCAACGAACCTTCCAAGCAGCTGATCATAGCTGCAGCTGCTTCTGGAATTCGATCGATCTGGTTGCTGTGCCTGTGCATGTGCAGTTTAATTCAACTAGAATATGTGTAATGCATATGATATGCTGCTGGTTGGTCGATCGATGGACGAAACTACTCTCACCGTTTAGAAATGTTTGACGCCGTTGACATTTTACACATGTTTGACCGTTCGTCTTATTAAAAAAATTTAAAAAATTATTAATTTTTTTTCTATCATTTGATTTATTGTTAAATATATTTTTATGAGGCATATAATTTTACATATTTCACAAAAGTTTTTAAATAAGACGAACGATCAAACATGTGCTAAAAAGTCAACGGTATCAAACATTTTGAAACGGAGGGGGTATGCCGTAGTACGACGTTGGTTAGCGCGTGGAAACGCACGCACGCACGGTGAACAGGACAAGCGATTCGATCGATCCATCTCTTTGATCTTCTCTTCTCATAATCATATGAGAGGTTTTACAGTGTCTGCATTCCAAAAAGCTAAAAATCCAACGCTCCTCAATCACAGGTACCATGTTAAAGGTATTTAAATATTGATAAAGGTACTTAGGTACTAAGGGTAAAAATATAATTTTGCTAATAGAGAGAAAAGGGTAGAATCGTCTCCTAAATTATAAAAGGTACCGCATAGATATAACGGTACGCGTTAACACCGTAAAACCTCTCTCTGCACGGTTTAATTTCCTGTTTTGCATGGTTTCTTGTAGATTTACGTTGTATTGCAGTTAAGTCGTTTACCGCAACACTAGGGTTTAATTTTCTGTTTTACGTGGTTTCTTGTAGATTTACTTTGTATTGGAGTCTAGATTTACATTGTGTTCTTATAACACATTATTGGCCTAATTATGCGATTTTATTCTAACGAATATGTAAAAAATCCTACCTTAATTTTGTTTAAAATTATATTTTATTTCCAACAAGAGATTTATATTGTGTTATATTGTTATATTGCGCCAGTTTGAGCCTAGCTAGTCGTCGACCAGGCGTTTAGTCTCCTATTCAACCCTCAACTATGCCTACACTTTTCCCTCTGTCTCCTTCTGGTGAACCCTGTCTCCTTCCGGTGAAACGTTCAAACCCTAGAACAAGAACAAAGCAGGGAAAGAAGACGATGCGATCTAGTATAGATCGATCGGATATCCGTGATTTACTCTTTTTTCTGATGGCATACCGATCGATGGATGTTAGATTTACTCTTTTTTCTTGATGGCATACCGATCGATGGATGTTAGTATTTAATTAAAGTATAATGCCCATGTTTTACAAGCTAATTACTCCACTACCATCATATTACGATAAATTTGTTCCGTACCTTGCCCCTCTATTGATCAATGGTGCACGTTGTTCCACCTCCAAGTACCTCTAGATACCTCGCAAACACTGTAAAACATCTCTAATCATATACATACATGATCAGGATATCACAAGTAGTACTATGGAGTATGGCCCAATCGAATCGGGAGATTGAATGCGGCGGATGGATCGGATATTATGTATGGATCGAAATCGATCGATCGACACAAGGCCGTGATGCCTCATGTACTCGTCCATATGCAAATGCAATGCGAATGCAAAACTCGATCGACCCCCCAACCGTCGCCATTGAAAACGGTCGACGCCTATGTACACCGGCCCGTACGTACCATATATTGGAACTGCTACTCCATTGCTTTCAATTGACCGTATACTTCATCGAGATCGACCTCACTACAGTAGTGCACGTACTCTGCCACTCTATCTATACATACACAGTGATCGATGCAGTGCAGGCAATCACTACTGCTACTGTAGCATGTAGGGGATCAACCAAATACTACTACGATATAACTATATAAATTTGCATGCATGGATATAATGGATCATGGATGATGTTGTACTATTAATTAATTGTACGTATCTAGCTATACAAGTACTACTCTTATCTAACAAATTTGTTCAGTTAACCAGCTAGCTTAGGTGTGTGAACGGGTCAACTCCTTGGAGTAGTATAGGCTTGGCTGGCGTGTTCATTAGTTCGAGAGCAAAGCTGCAATTTGCATGTCATGTCTCGCAAAATCCTGCGAGTTGATCTCTGCGACGACGGACCCGGCCAGCTGCCTGCAGCCGTACGTGCAGATGGTTTAGCCCCAAAACTTTTTCTAAAAACATCGCATCGAATCTTTTGATGTATGCATAAAGTATTAAATATAAACTAAAAGAGAAACTAATTGCACAGTTAAGGAGGAAATCGTGAGACAAATCTTTAAAGCTTAATTAGTTTATGATTAGCCATAAATACTACAGTAATCCACATGTGCTAATGACGGATTAATTAGGCTCAAAAGATTCGTCTCGCGGTTTCTATGCGAGTTATGAAATTAGTTTTTTCATTAGCAAAATTTGCTATAGGACACTCAAAAATTGTGGCATTAGCTGTGAGACACCCGAAGAACATGAATCTTTTCGTGAACATTATAAAAATGTAGTAATTAGCTGCTGGACACTCCTCCTATTATTTTATTATTCCCAGCCAAAACGGAGAGAGAAACAGTGGTGATAGTACCAAAATGCCCCTGCGCCGTTTTGCTTATAAACGCTGGTTGACATGATTAAACGTCACAACTTTGAGGCACCAAATCGGTTCAATGATGGATGAACAATCGGCTGGCTAGTATACACA
The DNA here is from genome assembly GCA_000338895.3 of Oryza meridionalis. Lineage (NCBI taxonomy): Eukaryota > Viridiplantae > Streptophyta > Magnoliopsida > Poales > Poaceae > Oryza > Oryza meridionalis. The sequence goes on from CM002529.2 coordinate 28,659,567, forward strand.
CAGAAGTACATAGTTGGACAGAATTTGTAGCCTACATAGCTTTCATATAATTGGTGTTAATAAACTGTCGTGTATATGTACTTAGGACCTGTTTAATTCAGCTTAGGATTATTATAATCTGGATTATTATGAGTAAGCTGAAACAAATAAGTAGATTATTATGCTAGATTATTATAATCTATAAGCCAGATTACTATAATCCAATAATCTCCTCTAGAGGAGCTTTTTCCAGATTATTGAGTGGCTAAAGACTCACTACCCTTAGATGCCTCTAATAATCCAGAGAAACAAACAACTCGTAGCTTATTTTATGCCAGCTTATTATAATCCAGCTTAGAGTAATCTGATTTAATAATCTAGATTACAATAATCTTAAGCTGAAACAAACAAGGCCTTAGGCGTTGTGTAATTAGTAGCCTTTTCCCGTGCGCTTCAGCAGCACAGCCGGGACGAACGGCGCGGCGAAGGCGTAGGGGTCGACGGCGACGGCGCCGCCCCTCCACGACGCTGGTGTGTCGAGCGCCGCCGCCACCCTGGCCACGAGCGGGCCAGACAGCGCCACGACGCAGAGCTCCGCGAGCCACCACACGGCGCGGCGGAGCCACTGGAGCCTGAACCGACGTAGGCACAGCCCGTGGCCTCCACCGCCGCTGCCCATCCGCGTGTTGCTGCATCTGCCTCCTCGGCCTCGCCTGTGACTGGGTTACGCATTGACGACGAGCCCGTATACAACGATTGATCCATCTCACTACTTGATTCTTCCCCTGCTGCTCAAATCAACCGCTCGATTCCACCGCTGCTCCCCTCCGTCGTACTTTGTTCGAATCCGCTAGCGGCCCAGCTCGCCGGCCACCTCAATCTGCCGCCGCAGTCACCGGAGCTCATCGGTCACCACAGATCGCCGCCGCACCTAACCCTAGGGTTTGGAGGAGAGGGGATCATCAGACTGAATAGGGAATGTGGGTCTGGTTCGAACGAACTACAGCGGTTTAAACACTATTGAGTGATCCAAGGGCAAAGTTGCCTTTTACAAATGTTTCTCTCTCTGTTTCGGCCGAAAATAATAAAATAATGGGAAAAGTGTCCAGCAGCTAATTACCACATTTTTACAGTGTCCACAAAAAGATTCACATTCTTCGAGTGTCTCGTAGCAAAGACCACAATCTTTGAGTGTCCTGTAGCAAATTTTGCCTTTTTCATTCGTGTCCGAAAACCCCTTCCAACATCCGGTCAAACATCCGATGTGACACCCAAAACTTTTCATTTCGCGAACTAAACATGCCCTTACTTGGTTAGTCGATCGATCGATCATCAGCTAGCAACCGATCGATCTACACACACAGATTAGCTGATTAATTAGGTGCTGTGATCAATCGACCAATTGATGATCAATGATTAAACGGTGGTTGCAACTTGAAACAACGGGACGGCTGTGTTCTGGCCCCTCTCCCGTGATTGATGGCATATTTTTGAGACTGTTCCAATGGGGTCCTTGGGCCTTTCGATCGACACCGTTTGTTCATCTCCATCAGAATCAGTGTACGACCAGTTCTGTTATAAAGGCTGCAGTTTTTGCTTGCCACTGCACGATCGGGTTGGATTTCTGACCGCCTGCCTACCAGATTAAAAAACTCAGCTAGCATAAGTAAAGTGAGGTAATTATTCAGACACTGAAATTTTGCCTGCCTGTCCATGCATCATTGCATGGCAAAAAAAAAAAAAAAAAAAAAAAAACGAAAAAGATGGTCTCTGTTCATCACCTCCTCACCCCTGGGAATTCAGTGATGGATCGATGTTGCCATCAACAATTAAAATAACTGTACATGCGCATCAATCAGCAGCCCAATCACCGGCCATCACCGGCAAGCAAGAAAAAGACACAAGGAGGAGTAAAACAGTATGCAATGCATGCATCACAGAGCGATTAAAGGCAAGGCTCTATTTCCTCTGAAAAAAAGAGATGGAATCGATCGAATTGACCATATCTGAAAGGAGCTTGTCTATGGACTTAGACAGATGTGGCTCCACTATTGCCAGCAAGCTAGTGCCTCTACTACCTCTCTACCTCCAGCTAGCTCTGCAGGCGTGCATTGATCGCGCTATTTCGTGAAGAAAAATTGGAGTATCGAACAACTGATGCCCGCCCGAGATCCAGCGGCAACAAAAATTCGGAGATCAATTTCATCAGATTCTGCCTGTTTGTGATAGAACGATAGCTAGGACGCACTCCGTTGAAAGCTACTACTACTATACCCGGTGCTGTACATGGCGGTGGGTGAATGTTGAACCATACTCCCTCCGCCCAAAAAAAAAAAAAAGACAAACCCTAAGTTTCCGTGTCCAACGTTTAACTGTCTGTCTTATATAAATTTTTTTATAATTAGTATTTTCATTGTTGTTAGGTGATAAAACATAATTAATACTTTATGCGTGACTTGTCTTTTTAATTTTTTTCATAATTTTTTCAAATAAGACGGACGGTCATACGTTGGATACGAAAACCCAGGGTTTGTCTTTTTTTTTTACGGAGGGAGTAGTTTTTAGTGAGTTTCCTTCAAGAATCTAGCTAGGGCCCTGTTTGGTTTATGTACTACTCATGTTTCTTTTTTTCTTTTTTAAGAACTGGTTTATGTACTACTATCTCATCTCATTTTAAGCGTAGTTGTGGGTCTGTGTGTCCAACATTTGACCTTCCGTTTTATTTGAAAAATTTATAAAAAAATATTTTAAAAATAGTCACTCATAAAGTACTATTTATATTTTATCATCTGATAACAACAAAAATAGTAATCATACAATCTTTTAAAATAAGACGGACGATCAAACTTTGGACATAAACCGTGCAAAACTGCGATCTTTCTGGGACGGAGGCAGTAAAGCTCGTCAATAGTTACCAGCGTGGCACAACCTTTGCCATATTTTTTTAATTAAATTGGATCGAAGTGTAAGGAAAGGATATCATCACAAGTATGACAACGAACCAAATTTATCAAACTTGCATGAAGCGTGGCACGAATCAAATTTGTCAAACTTGCTTGAAGTGTGACAAATTAATTTAGGATGGAGAAAACTCAAAGCTTGTGGCTCACATCAGTTTGAACTTGTAGTCATAATGAGTCGAATCTAACTAGCTAGGCTGGTACTTTCTCGGTTCATTTAACTTTCTAATATATACCTCCTCTATTTCAAAATAAGATATCAATATATCTTCGTATACTCCCTCCGTCTCAAAATAAGATCATCTTTGTCACATCTTGTTTCTCCCAAAATAGGGACAAACATTGGTACTAGATGTAGAAAACAATTACATTAAGGTTTGATAAAGTGAATGGGAGTATAGTCATTTGCTTTTGTATTGGTGTCTGTGGAATGAGTGAAAATAAAATAATTTTGGGCTGAGGTAGTACTTAAATAGTATATTTAAATTGTTTATATGCAACGGGTTCTTTACTGCTTCGTCCATCCCAAACTATATCTATATTTAGCTATGATTCATGACAAGTCACTAAATTAGCTATATTTTAGGACAAAGTAAGTATTTACTATTTGTTATTATGTTAGGGCAGCCATAATGTGGCAATAAGGGGGATCATAAGACTTAAAATATTACTTGTGGCTTGCTATATACATTTTTGGCAATAGACCATGAGACAATAAATACAAAGAGTAACCTTAAGCTTATGGCTCAAATATAAGTAATAAAATAATACAGAGAAATAGTTACACATACTGAAAATGGAACAAAATAAGAAGAGAGAAGCAGCCATGCACAGTGATTGTCACAAACAATTTTTTTTTATCACCATGCAGGGTCCTACCTTAATGCTTGCACTAGCCGTAAGTATTGTGAAATGTTTTAGACCATTTCTTTAAGCAAGTGGGTCCTAGCTTAAGAATGGTCACCTTAGTTTTGTACGCATTGAAAATGCCATTAATATAAAACAAAATGGTAAATTTAAAATTATAAATATGATATAAATTGATAGAGCTTGTTAACGAGTCTAACGAATCAGCGTGTGAGAGCTGAGCCGATGTAGGCTTTTAACTTGTAAAAGGTAACGAGCCAAGCCATCTCATGAAGATAATGAGCTAAAACGCTCGAGACTAGTCTTAACGAGCCGAGCTAGAAATCTCTAGCATTTTATAGATGGCACGAGCTATATACTGGTATTTACTACCTCTGTCAAAAATAACTCTTGTTTTTCACATTCCCACACATACTAATAAAAAGCAAAAAGATAACAATACTCATATTTTATCAACTCCCAATACAATTATCTCCTATTTTCTCTACGTCAAATGTATTTATCTTCTACTTCCACAAATACCAATGATCGATAAAGATAGTCTTATTTTAAGACAACCGAAAAAGTCAAAAATAATTTTATTTTATAACAGAGTGAGTACTTCGCACTCGTGTGGGTGGGGAGGGGGAAAACATCGTTGTTAAAACACATATATATTCCGCATTGTCTCAAACTCTAGAACAGGACACTATAATTACATACTCCCTCCATTCTAAAATATAAGGCACAACCACCCTTAACCTAAATACTAAGAAATAATTATTATCATATTGTAGTTTAAATCATCCTAATAAATATAATGCATGTATCCAATATGATTAGATAGCATGAGTGTGGGGGATTTAAAAAAAGTAACGGAGAAGATACCATAGTTAATTGTATACTTGCATGCATATCTTATATTATGGAATATCTAAGAAAAGTGGTTGTGCCTTATATTATGGAATAGAGGGAGTATTTCCTTTGTTTTAAAATAGACAAATTTAGTTGGCCCTTCTGGAATGGAGGGAGCGTGTCAGTAGGTTGGATAGTCGGTACGTTTGCTAGCTAGGATGTGTGGTGCGTTTTGACCGACCATACAGGGCAGGGCTAGCTTGGAGATGGCGGTAGCCGAGTTTACCCGCCGAGATGTGAGAGCGCACGTACGGCCGCACCAAGGCAGAAGAAGCAGGACTCGCTCGCTCGTCGGCCGGAATCTCAAGCGTGGATCTATATATTGTTGTGCATGCGAGCTACTCTACCTCCCGTTCCCCAATAAAATCCACTCATACATGGTCATGGACACGAGATGGGCTGTGAACGGACGGACGGACGTAGTACGGCCGGCCGGCCGTGGTGGGAGAGAGAGGCTGAGGCTGGGCGCCTGGGCCATTGCCAGATCCTGCGCCCTCCACCGATGATGATTCAACGCACGCTAAGCTGGCTCCCGGCTCCACACCCCCAGCATCTATGCAACCGCACGCACGGGGGGCGCCGGACATTCACTCGCACCTCCGCCTGGTTGGCGTTGCCGACCGCGCTCTTCGGCTCGCGCGTCCACCATGTGCTGTTGTTGTGTGCACGCGCGGAGACGACGACACGTATACATGCGGTGGCCCCGCCGTACGTGCATTTGCAGATGCATGCATGCGCGCGTGTGTGTGTTTTGAGAAAAACGCACGCACGCAGGGCGCGGGGGAGATCTTGGGGGGCAGTAATGGTCGGGGGATCATCCCTCCTCACCCGTGCAAGGACGCGTACGCGTACGGCCCCGCTACTACATGCCTTTGCCTTTGCCTTGCCGTCTCCACGTGTCGGTGACGTCGCCGGCCCGTTTTATTATTATTTTTGGATGATTTTAAATTCACCGTGTAGGGTGTACTACTGCCAGGATGATTAAAATATCAAATAGTGGAGTACTGATCTTTGGGCACTTAGCTCGATCTGCACAGTGTGCTAGATCAGGGTTGGATGGATCGATCGAGTAGCATATTTTTTCTTGTGGTGGTGTTGAGTTGGGCAGTTGGCTGTGTGCTGAAGCTGCTGGTGGTGGTGTACTATCCTGGATGGATGGATCGATGGAGAAATGATTGGGCTGTGCACAGGAAGGCGTCTCGTCGGTCGTGACGAGCACTACAGATGTACTACTAGCCCTAGGGGGCTATAGCTTTGCTCCCCTGATTTGGTTCCACCACCCAAACCAAACAGAAACACACACCACCGGGTGTGTGTGTGTGTGTGGGTGTGGCTACCTCATCGATCCATGCATCCGTGTACGTACGATGCGATACGATACGACGACGCTAGCTGTGCCGCGCACCTGAGCCGTCCCTCTCCGACCTCCTGTGCCGCGCCACACGCCGCCACCGCCCGCCCCACATGTTGTCATGCTACGTCGGCATGCAGCCTGATCACATCATTGCCAGTTTTAACCTCACTCAGATGAAAGAATCAAGGTACTTCCTCCGTTTCACAATATAAGTCATTTTAACATTTCCCACATTTATATTGATGCATTCATTGACATCAATATAAATGTGAGAAATGATAGAATGACTTACGTTGTGAAACAAAGGGAGTAGTATATATATACACCCCTCTGTGACTACAAAGGTGTGATAGGACATCAAGCTAATAAAATCTGCATGTCCACTATTTGAGACAACGGTCATGCAACTTTTTGCCAACTTTGGTTGGAGGTTCACCAATAGGATTTAATAATCAATGGGTCTTTCTTTTGTGTGGTTATTTATTAGCTTGTGTTTTCTTTACCTTACTGGTGTGTGTTTTTTAATACTTTTTTGCGTGCTAGTTTTTGTGAATTTGCGTAATAATTGGCTGGAGCTTCTTGAGTAAAGGCCGGAATTTTTATTCCATTATCTAAAAAAAATACCCCTCTGTGATTGTTAGTTCTTGTCCTAATATAGATCACATCATATTTTATATTGATTTTTCTGGGACGGAGGAAGTACTCACTATTGACGATGACAATTTTCAGAGTTCCAAGCATGAATGGTCCAACGACCATAAACATTCAGGGCCTAAACCTAACAACCCCCAAAATAAACTAATAAAGTGATGCTAAGAAGAAGCTTTTAGAGTTTGGCTGTTAACACGATGGAATCTGAAGTGTTGGCTTAACTTGAACGCACCTGAACCTGACGGGGTGATCTTTGAATCTCTGATGCCTGATGGGGATATTGCAGACTGGAAGGGCCGAAACTAAGCGGTAGTGAATACTAGTAAAAGAGAAGCCCAAATGTAAGAGGTCCTAGGTCCAATTAATTTGCACAGACCACACATTCCCAGGGACGGCCTTGTAAATGCTGTACTGTATCCAATTTCCAGCCAGCATCCGATTTCTTTTCTTTGTCAGAATTGAACTTCGGATTTCAGAACTTTCACGCCTCACAGTCTCTTTAGGCATCTGAACTAGACTATGTTTGGCACGGCCCATATTGCGTTGGACTGGATCAATGATGAGTGGCGTGGGGTGGCCCAGGGCCATTGGTGGGCTTCAGGAGTAGAGAGTGGCCCATACACCGCCACCGCGCTGAACTGAACGCAACAATGTCGCAATCAAGGCGATTCGCCGGCGAGCGGCGGCGGGGAAGATGGATGGATGGCTCACCGGAAACCGCCGCGGCGAATTGGCGTTTGGCAGTTTCCAACCAATCAATAGGGGGCACGGCATTTCTTTCCTCTAGCATATGCAACAACACTAGCTTTGCAAAAAAGTTTTTTTTTTCTTCCTTTTTTTTTTTGAGAGAGAGAGAACATAAAAGATGTTGTGCTCACACACGTAAAGGAATGGGGCACTTTGCTGCATGCTGCTGCTGATGATGAAAAGGACTAGTGAGGGAGCCATATCCTCACAGTGTTGGCAAACGGCAAATATTCTCATCACGTCGAGAAAAGGCATGTCGAATTAACGTACACCTTCTGTCTTCGTCACGTAGGAAGTTGGGGACACGATAAGCACAAGCCCAACCACGAGCCCACAACACTATCTTGGTTGGTTAATTGCAACTGCAATATACTATATACGTGTCAAAATATAAGTATTTTTTAAGATTGACATGTGTATTAGTAATAAAGTAGATAAAAATAATTAGAAAAAATGTGTAATCGATTGAGAAGAGAAAGTAAATGAAAAAGAATGAGTGTGATTGATTGGGATAATGAGATGATAAAAAGATATAGTTTTATTTTGAGACGGAGGAGTAGTATGTCCGGGTGAAAAGTTGATCGAGTGGAGGCTAGCGACATGCAGCATCTTGCTTGCCACAATTGCTAGCTACATGCTTGCACGTGGAGCGGAAAAATCCACGACGCAAATGGACCGTGATAAAAAAAAGAATTACTCAATATATAAACAGGTGAGGTGCCAACTTCAATTCTTCAAATGAATCTCGAATGAACCATTCGAAATGCGTCTTGAGATCTCATTTAATTTCGCGCGGTGTTTGAGACGCTGGAAATTAATTTGCGAGAATCAGGCGGGATCTCGCGAAACTGTTCAGGGTCATATTCAAATGAAACTGTTAGAATTTTAAATTGGCCGTATGCGCAGAGAGGGCATTAGTTATCCCTTGCACACGTAAAGTATCGATCGATCAGTTCACTCACTATGATGACTGCTCTCTGCTCCCTCCGTCAATTAAAAAAAAAATCTAGGACTGAATATTGTAGGATCGAATCACAAGAACTAAACCAACTAGAGGGGTCTATCACCGTAAATACTATCCCGAGGCATCGAGTCACCTACACATGAAATAAACAAAGAAACCATATTCCAAGACCAAGCTATCACCAACTTGACTCATTGTTAGCAAACAACAGTATTACATACGTATAGTATCCATCTAGAAGCCATAACCATGAAACAATCACGGATATCTAAAGAAACAACCCGAAACCGAAACTGACACAGCGTCGGCCGGTCAGACCGCGGGCCGGCCGGTCTGACCGCTCAACATAAGCCGGTCTGACCGGCAACCACCGCCCGGTCTAACCGGTCCCGACAAAACAGCAAACCCTGTTCATCACCTGAAAATCAATTATCTCTAAAACCACTTCAACAGTAATCTTCAAATATCAAAACCAATAATCACAGATGCCAATTGTTCATCACAGAATAAGAATCAAAACACACGTTGATCTTACAATCTCCCCCTTGATGAACACATTGGCAAACCCATTAAAAAATGTTTTGGTATTTGGAAAAATAAAAACAAAAGTGGTAAAAAGCACACTTCGTACAAATATATACATCGTGCTAAAAATCTAAAAGAAAACTTCTCCCCTTTTTAAAAAAAAAGAAATTCCCAATTGAACCAAAAACATGCTCTTCTCAAAAACTCCAAAAATTATGTTTCTCCCAAAACTCACCTCTTCTCCCAAAACTCATCTCTTCTCCCCCTTTTGACAATGATTTCATCAAGCATATGAATTATGTTCATTAAAGTATAAGAGCTTATCATACATATGGCATATCATGTCATGTGTTGCAAAAAAAGAAGATGAACCAATCTATAACATAACAAGCATGCATTAAAGTATAATCATGAATCAAATATTTTACAATTAAGCTTGAATCAACAATCAAAACTCATGATTTCATACGATTTATAATGCAACATCTTAACAAGCACATAGGTTGAAAAATAAACACTAAACACATATACCTATTGCATTTATCACTCTTTCTCAAATTAGCTCTAGCACAAAACAAGAAAATTTTTTAACCTTTTTTTTCCGAGCCTTTTTGCTCATATTTTTCTCTCTTACGGCGGGTACGTCCCTGTCGTCAACACTGTTTCCAGAGATTCGGCACCTATTATTCTGCTCACATCGAATACGTCCTTGTCGTTAAGACTGTTTCCAAGGATTCGGTATTCATTTTTTTATATTTTTTATTCTCTTTTCACAATGAGCAAATTAAAGCTATTGAGGAATAACAAGTCAATAAAGCATATATATAAAGCATTTATAAATCAAACCACATGCTAACATCAACATTGCATATTTACTTAATTCAAGTATAAAATTTAAGTGTCATGCATCATCTCCCTTAAAAGCAAAACCTAAATCTCATGAAAAGATTAGAATACATACAAGTTATGCTAGAGACAAATAAACCTTCAAAGTATTGCTAGCATGCACAAGAAAATACCATATGCATAAACAAAGCTCTCTTTTCTCAATTTTTTATTGTCATATTTTTGCTTGACAAAACCATGAGGTATAAACTCCCCCTCAAAACATGCCAAAAGAATTTATGAAAAAGCACTAACTCCCCCTCAAAATAACCTCAAATTCTCCCCGAACAAAAATCAAGAAGAAATCAAAGATTTTGACAAAGACATCCAATTGCCAATGATATCACCAAGATTCTCATGAATTGACATGTATACACTTGTATTAACAAAAACTACTACCTCAAACACTAGCATATAAAAAGCTAATAATTAAGAAAGTAGAACCAACAATATATCAATCCAAACGTAAATTGATGTTACCTGCAATCGTCATCTCAAAATTGAACACTCATGGGGAGTAAGCCGTCAAAATACCTACAAACGAGAATATGTCGAGGCCTCCGTGTTGGGGTTAGAAATAAGAAATTTTGGAATCCAACACTGAGTCACACGACCAGTAGAACCAGTAGGTATAAATGCACTAACAAAATCAGAATCAGACTTACCTGAAAACTTACCTTGATGCTTCACAAAAGTCTGATTTGAATTTCGCACAAAATTGCCCCGAGGCCGGTCTGACCGCCACTGCACCTGTGGTCTGACCGAGCCTGGCAACCGGTCTGACCGCCCGTTCACCTACGGTCTGACCGCTGGCCGGTCTGACTGACTGGACAATGTCGGTCTAACCGTGCTCCTCGAATTAAAACCCGATTTTTGCCAACGTCGTTTTGCAAAAGCACTTTCTCTTTCCTTTTTCTGTTTATGGGCAAGTCTAAAACAAAACCCAACCAAATGTCCATCTTTTCCATAAAAAGAACAAGTGTACTTCTCACGACAAGTTTGTGAAGTAGATGGTTTTGAAATTGATGGTTTTGCAATTTTGCATTCACAACATTTGATTTCGACGAATATGCATTCAAAGAAGACATGATGCCAACAGATTTAAACACAGTGTTCTTAGACTCAGATTCAATCAAAATTTCACCTCTCCTAGCAAGACCCAAAACAGTGAGAGGATGTCTAGTATGATGAGCATAAGAATCAAAATCTAAACCACGATTATGCGTGCTAACTTTGGATTGATCAAGAATCATGTTGAGGTTCTTTTTACCATCAGAAAATCTTTCCAAAGAAATTTTCAAATAAGAAACCTCCTGAGTAAGAATAGCACAATTTTTGCAAGCATCCAAAAGACCTTTTTATTTTCTACAAGTTGAGCAAGAAAACACCTCATCTTGTTTAACAATTTCTTCCATGTGTTTAACACGCCCTAAAGCATCTTTCAACTTCATCTCATTCAAAACACACTTTGAACAATCTTGAGAAATCAAAACACCATTGTTTTGTTTTGCCTTATTTACACATGAAGCATTGACCAAAGAACTTGCACAAAAAGCAACTTTGTATTTTTTCAAAACGTTCTTTATCAAAATCAACTCATCAACAACACGAGCATGTAAAGCAAATCTAAGAGCAAAAGAAGACTCTAACTTTTTAGATTTTTCAATCTCAAATTCCAATTTCTTGCAATTAACATAATTGACATCTCGCAAAGCATTAATTTCAGAAAATAAAACTTCACAAGATTGACAATTATCATCATTAGGAATCAAAGATTTTAATCTAGCAATTTCAGCATTAAGAATCTCAATAGTATGATCCTTCTCATCAAGCACAATAGAATATGTTCGAAGTTTCTTAGCAAATTTATAAGCATCATATTCTAATTGATCATAACTAAGCTTTTCTTCATTATCATCATCAGATTCATCAACATCAGAACTTGCATTACGAGCAATAAAAGCTAGATCAACAACTTGCTTACCTTTGCTTTCATCTTCATCTTCCGGTTCATCAAAAACTTTTATTAATTCTTGAATTAGCCACTGCATGCATTGCTTCTTCTTCTCCTTCTCCTTCATGTTCTTCTTCTTGTTCACGTCATCTTCTTTGACTCTCACATCATCTTCCTTCTTGCCTCTCCCAAGCTTAGGACAATGCGAGCGAAGATAATCAAGTGCACCACACTCAAAACAACGATTCGGTCCACCTCTTTTCCTTTTCCTAACATTATTCATAGCTCGAGAAAATTTGTTAGATAGCAAAATCAAGTCCTCCTCCTCGAACTGTTCGAGTTGATCATCGGACATGGTATTAAACAAAGCAAGAACAGAAGACTTCGATGAAGAAGCACTAACATCCAAAGAAATCGAAGAAGAAACCAAAGCACTAGACTTAGAATCAACTTTACGAGCAAGAATATTCATCTCATGAGTTTTCAATTTTGTGTAAAGCGAATCCAAAGTCAAAGTAGACATGTTAACAGACTCCTGAATAGATGTAACTTTCATCTCCCAAATAGACATGTCAAGACCATTCAAAAAGTGACGAGAAATCTCAGATTGTGGATAATTAGCATCATAAGAAGAATCAACAGATCTAAGATCACTCAAAATTTTATTAAACCGAGAAAGAAAGTCATCCAAAGCTTCTCCAGGTTTCATCTCAAATTTAATATACTCCTTTTTGAAAATATCACGACGAAGTTCTTTAATGTTATTTGTTCCTTGATGAAAGTTACTCAAAGCATTCCAAATCTCATGAGCAGTTTGAAAATGCGCAACACGATCATAATCCGAACGAGAAATCCCACTCAAAAGAATGTTGCGAGCTTTGCAATTTTGTTCAAACTCAGTTTTTACAGCAGCAGTATTAATAACTTCAGGAATCACATAAGGATGAGAAACTTTTCTCCAAATATCATAATCTTCAGCCATAATATAAGATTGCATCCTACTACACCAATGAGAAAAATCCGTTCCATCGAAAACATGAGGCTTAGTTGAAAACCTAACAGGAGTAGCCATAGCAAAAACTCTAGATCGATAAAAATCCAAAGAAGAAAACAAGGCTCTGATACCACTTGTAGGATCGAATCACAAGAACTAAGCCAACCAGAGGGGGGTGAATGGTTGGTATACCAAAAAATCCAAACTTTTAGCGGAAATAAAAGTTACCCTAAAATTCGATGTAGATCGGTCTGACCGAGGTTGATCCGCCGATCTGACCGCGCTCGTACCGCCGGTCTGACCGGTGTTGATCACTCGGTCCAACTGCCTGAAGATCGCCTGCCGCGTGTGAAGTCGCCGCCGGTCTGACCGCCTTAGCGCTGCCGGTCTGACCGCCTTAGCGCTGCCGGTCTGACCGCCGAAGAGATGCCGGTCTGACCGCCAAACCCGATGAAACACAAATCGAAGAACTCTCAAAGTAGATGACAACTTTATTACTTCTCTCCGTGTTTACAAAGTGCACCAACAACACTCCTTACAAAAATCTCGACTAAACTCGAAACCCTAACTAAACTAGCAACTCAATTGCTCTCAAAAGCGATATAAAAAGCGATACCGGGAAGCCTCACGCTCCCCCTCTATTTATACATGAGGTAGGCAGCCTAAAGCCACGAACCAAACTCATACTAGAAGTCCTAATCCCCATAGGAAACCTCCTAGTACAAGAAATAAACTCTACATAACCAATCATACCAAATTTGGACTCCTTCCAAATTCGACTCCGCATCCCATACGCACACAATACCTCCATCGTATGCCATATGTAATCTCCATCAACAACGTGCATCAACTCTAGCCTTAGTATCCCGCATGATATCTGACCACCACGGACATCGCCTTACCATCAAGCCGACTCCCGGTCCATTACCGCAAATACTATCCCGAGGCATCGAGTCACCTACACATGAAACAAACAAAGAAACCATATTCTGAGACCAAGCTATCACCAACTTGACTCATTGTTAGCAAACAACAGTATTACATACGTATAGTATCCATCTAGAAGCCATAACCATGAAACAATTACGGATATCCAAAGAAACAACCCGAAACCGAAACCGACGCAACGTCGGCCGGTCTGACCGCTCAACACAAGCCGGTCTGACCGGCAACCACCGCCCGGTCTGACCGGTCCCGACAAAACAGCAAACCCTATTCATCACCTGAAAATCAATTATCTCCAAAACCACTTCAACAGTAATCTCCAAATATCAAAACCAATAATTACAGATGCCAATTGTTCATCATAGAATAAGAATCAAAACACACGGTTGATCTTACAAATATGACATATTCTAGTACAATGAATCTAGATATAGGTATGTCCAGATTTGTAGTATTTGGATGTGTCACATTCAGTACTAAGTTAGTTTTTAGGGACAGAGGAAGTATTACGTTTCTCGCTTTAATTTGGCTCCGAGTGAAAAGACTAGATTTTGTTGCTTAATTGATGATCAACAAAAAAATTTTGCCACAAAATAAGAAAATGTGAGCGTGACATTTTTTTAGCTAGCTACTGCCTCCATCCCAAAATAATTATAATTCTATACTGTTTATTATATATTAAAGTTTAAAAAGAAGAGTGACATTTTTTTAAGCTAGATACTGCCTCCATCCCAAAATAATTATAATTCTGCTTATCATATATTAAAGTTTAAAAAGAAAGATTATGATATGTATAGGTAATAATGTAAGGGTAGTTAAGTGTAAAATAAGAAATTTTGAATGAGAAATAATTAATAAGACTATTAGTATTTTATTGTGATATTTAGAATAAATATAAATAAAGAATATAATTATTATAGGATAGAGACAGTACTTGCGTGCAGTGGCTCCAGAGTCAGAAAACGAAAAGAAACCAATCTGACCACATGCTTGATTCTATCTCATAATGCTTAAAGTTCTCTCATCATGCACGTATGTGTCCAGTTCTGTAGCTCCACTGGATAATATAAGCGTTTATTAATTGAGCCAAAAGACAATCAATTAGCCAAAGCGACAGAAGCATTGCAAGTTTGCAACGCATTCTCCGAAGGAACTGGTCATGAATCATGATGGCGTGCAGGCCCCAGCCGAACAATAAATTAATAGTAAATTTCATAAAACTACAGACACTTTACATGATCTATCATAAAACTACAGATTTTCGAACTAGTTTTATAAAACTACAGATTTAATGTCTTTGTTTATCATAAAACTACAGGTATTTTAAACACTATATTACAAAACTACAGATTTAATAACTTGTTTCATAGAACTACAGGTTTAATATCTTTATTTTTCACAAAACTACAGGTTTAATATCTTCATTTATCACAAAACTACAGATTTAGTGTCTCCATTCTCACAAAACCACACGTTTTAACAATGCTAAAATATATAGTTTTGTGAGAATGGAGACACTAAATCTGTAGTTTTGTGATAAATGAAGACACTAGATGTGTAGCACTGTGATAAACGAATACACTAAATCTATATTTTTGTGAAAAAAGTTTTTAAATCTGTAGTTTTGTGATAGATTGTACAAAGTACATGTAGTTTTATGATAAACGAAGATACTAAATCTGTAGTTTTGTGAAATAACCTCTTAAATCTGTAGTTTTGTGATAAATTGTGCAAAATACCTGTAGTTTTGTGAAATTTACTCATAAATTAATAACGGATCTGATTCTGAAGAGAACGAAACTAACCAGTTTTGTTGCTTAATTATACATTTTGTTATGAGAATATCTTCAGAAAAGGTAGCTAGTACAGTCATTCCCAATCTAATAAATAGCATGGTGTCCTTAGCATTAAATAAGTTACCACCTAGGACAAAAAGTGATGTGGCAAGTGAATAAATGAGGAAAGAGAAGGAAATCATGTCTTGCATGAGACATTGTTTCTACACAACATCCAAGACATCATGTGAGATAAGTAGCATTAAATTGAAGTATGGAATAGTGGTGTTTGTATTGAAAGAGTAGTGTTTAGTACTAGTTTCTTGATGATGTGGAGTTTATGGAAACCATGTCTAGTGTTAGGGCAGTCCCAACCCTCCACTTAGGATGGTGTCTATGGTATTAACACATTGCCATGTAGGACTTTTAGTTTATGTGGCACTATATTAATATACAGAGAGTGAAGAGAGGAAGAAACTGGGTCTCATGCAAGACACAGCTTCAACACGAGAACCTATGAACTAGACACTACCAAGTTTTGCATTGGGAGAGAATAGTGTCTTCATAATATATAATATATGAAGAATAAATATGATTGGTAGAGAAGAGAGATGATGTATTTATTAATGGACTATTTTAAGAAACCATGGGTTGTAGAGTGTAGTTTCTACTGTGATGTCTTATTAACATGGTTTCATAAAGACTACTTATGGACACCATAGATTGGGACTGTCTTTATGGGTTGGGACTGCCCTCCCTACTACAGTCTACGGTACTAATTCAATTAATCAGATGGCTCCAGCAATTCAGCGTCAGTGCGTCACATTCCACAGAATTAAACGTTCGTTTTTAATTTATTAATCGATCGATCGAGCTGCCAAGTGTCACGCATGGTATTTATTTTTATCCTGGCTTCAGTACGTGTCTCAGATACTTTATTTTTAGCTGATGATAGATGAGGAATGAAACTGAGTATTCGAGATCATGAACGAATGAATTGAATATTAAAAAAGCTAAAAACTTAATTTGTATTTTAGAAAAACACTGATAAAATAAAGTATTTTTTTAAAAAATAATCATGCTATTTAAAAGCTTAAAACATGTTCCTGGTAATCCATAATTAATCTATAAGTTAAGGAAACGGGACCCAGTTTAAAAAAACACATGTAATGATCGAAATAGAGATCTAAGTACTAGTAAGAGCAGGCACAGTAATGTACGGTAGTAGTTCCACGTAGGATTTTATAATGATCTGGAGGAGAGAGGGGAAGAGAGAGAGAGTGAGCCGGCGACTAATTTATCGCCGGGCTGCACACGCCGCTCGAGATTGTGGGGCCCACCTTGCGTTGCCGCTTCTCGCAGCAAGGTGCAAGGCATGGAGAAGCACTGGCGATGCCTTGAGCTGCCTGCTCCGTCACCAATTCCCGCGGCCACCGGACCACCGCCCACAGCCTTACCGGCGCCGACGCACGGCCGCTGCTGTCTCCCACATCCGGCGCATGGCCGCCGTCGCCCCCGCCTGCACGGTCGCCGCCGTCTTCTGCCTCCGCCGCGCGGCCCGGCTGCCCGGCACGGCCGCCGCCATCTTCCGCCTCAGCTGAGCCGCTGCTACCCCCGTCGCCCACCGCACGGCCACCGCCGTCTTCCGCCTCTTCCGCGCGGCCCGGCCACCGCCGTATTCCGACGTCCGCCGCACGGTCGCCGCCGTCTTCCGCCTCAGCCACGCGACCCAGCCGTCGCTGCCCCCGTCGCCCGCCGCACAGCCACCGCTGTCTTCGCCTCCGCCGCGCGGCCTAGTCGCCATTGTCTTCCGCCTCAATTGCACGGCCCAGCCGCCGCCGCCCCCTTCGCCCGCCGCACGGCCTCGCTGTCTTCCGCCTCCGCCGCGGCCCAGCCGCCGCTGTCTCCGACGTCTGCCGCCGTCTTTCGTCGTCGGTGATAGAGAATCGAGGGGATAGGAGAAGACCGAGAAGAAGATGAACTGTGAGGGGATAGAAGGGAGAAAGAGGATGTGAGGTAGGAGAAGATGGTGGGTCCCACGAATCAATAAAACATATGTGTAATAGTATTTCTATTGTAGGTATTAGCTATACTACTTACTATGATATGGCTATTTTTTAAAGCCAATAGCGAACTATGTTATTGACCTTTCTCTAATAAACTTGCAGTTTTCACCATTAACTTGCAGGGAAAACGACATGAGATAGCTTGCGTCCCTCACATCATCTTCTCCTGTCACCTTTTCTCATCCGTTACACTTACCTGTCTGTGCACTTTTAATTAAGCACGCATCTCACTGTACTTTCAGAATTAAGGCACCTAGCTAAAATGAGTGGATTAGTCAAGACACTTTTAGCATCATAATTATTAAGTCAGGCAGGTACAAGAAGGGAGAGTCCTCCGGGCGAAAAGGCACGAGGGAAAACAGCCGCCTTTTCTGAACTTATCTCCTGTTTCTGCTGCTGATCTTCTCTTTGCTTTGTCAAACCTAACTCGAGCCTAACACCTGTGCAGCGCAGGGATTAAGTTCAGAAAAGTTCAGAGTAACTGAATGGCAAAGGCAGAGTAGCTCCCATATGTTGGCCCATCTGCCCACATGCGGACATCATGACATTAATGTGTAGAATTAAAAAAAATTTCCTAACTAATCTGCTTCACCGTTCCATATATAAATATTTTTAAGGTCTATATCATAATATAAATATATTTACAGAGCACTGATCCTAGTACATTAAAATTCATACATTTTTAGCCAACCAGATGTTTGGAAGGGAAATCTAAGCCATTCAAAATTTAAAGTTTAGGCCAAGTTTAGTTCCAAATTTTTTCTTCAAACTTTCAACTTTTTCATAACATCCAAACTTTCCTACACACACAAAGTACTTTTTCGTCACATCGTTTCAATTTTAACCAAACTTTTAATTTGGCGTGAACTAAACACACCCTTAACCACTACAGTAGCTGAAAGATTTTTTTTTAACCTTAGCATTTGCCAAACAACTTACAGATACACTTATGATTATGCCTCCTATTTGGGCATATTTCATTTCCAAGCGGCAGGTATGAGGGTCATTTTTCAGAATACACTAGTGTGCCTTTAGCTTTAGATTTCTGCCATTCTTTTTTCAGTTAGTTCAGTGGCTCTGATGAAACTTGGCAAAGATAGACCAAGCTTGCAAGAAAGAAAGATAAGTCCAGTGTACTTCACCGATTTGGACTTCTGCTTGACTGCCACTAGGGCCATATGGTTTATTTTCTTGCTAGAGAATAATACCAACAAGTATTTAATATAGTGCACATTCTGAACGACACTTTTAGGTCTATTTGATTGATGTCAATTCTTACCCTATCAATTATTTAGTAGTTTTAAACAGTACTCCACTTGCTAGCTACTTGGAATGAAGCCAAATCTTACCAATTCAATAGAGTTAAAAGAATACTACCTACTAAAAGTTTGATAGGGCTAAAACTTACCTAAGATTTCGGTGTAGAGATTTGAAACGTGCAACGATATAAACAATAAAACCATCCACTAACATGAGAAGGAAAAAAGGAATGAGAAAAATAAGAGAAAGTGGCACGAAACATAATAATTCACATCTCTCGATGACAAATTTCAAAAGACATGCGATTTGGATGTTAAATGTTATGAGACGTGCAAATTGTATGTCAAATACTACATCCATTCTCGTTTACTTGTTAGGAGTATTTTTAACCATAAAAGTTATTTGTAAATACTTGTTACCACACAGATCTTAATGAAAAAATATTTTACCCGTATAATTAATGGGCATGTTCGGCTGTATTTCTTTTTACTGTGCTGCAGCTTACAATCTATCTAAAATAATTGTGTGCGCTGCAGCATAAAGCCAGAAAACAGCTGCATTGTAGTGCAGCCAAACACACGAATATTACACCCCACTTAACTATGTTGATTGTTTAATTCTAGAGAGTTCTTTAGCCAGTACTTTCTCCGGACGGAAATACTTGTTGTCTCAGAACATGCAAATGACTCACATATCTGGTTCTCTTTTTTTTTTTTGAAAACAAATGATAATTTTGAACAAAGAGGGTATTTAAACAACCATACTAACGGACCCATCGTTTCGCTTATTCGTGAAATAAGCCAAACAACATATTTATATTTGTAAACAAATAGTAATTTGTGAATAAAACTTTTATATACGTGTTCTTAGCGATCTAAAAGCAAATGCTGAAAAATAAACTTTGATGAAAAAACCTCAAAATCAACTCTAAATTTAAGGTTGAAAATTAAAATTTTAGCTGATAAGTATAAGCATAAGCGAAAAGACGAGACCCTAGAGTAAAATTAGCATATTTATAAAAGTTATGAATGCCTAGATATAGAGTTAAAGGTGACAAATAAATACTTACTCTATCTAGAATAAGTTCATTTTTACCTATCTCATGCATATCAATAAAAAATCAAAATAAATAGAATATCTCACTTTATCAAATCTTAATATAATTATTTCTTACTTTATCTACTCGTGATGTATTTATCTCTATTTTTATAAACTCCGATTTAATAATTTCTAAAGTAAACTTATTTTGAATAAACAGAGGGACGAAAAATGAACTTGTTCTGGGACAGGAATCAGAAATAAAGGGAGCACTAAAATTTTATTACTGTATCCAGTATTAGAGCAGGTACAGTAGCAGGCTAGTCAGCTATAAATATATTTTAAAGAGATAAAGGAAGAGAGAGAAGAAGAGCGGCGGGCTACAGAACTATAAACTATAATATGTAATTGTGTATAATAGGTGGAACCAAGTATTAATAGTATAGTATACAACTATTGTATGAATTGACTATTGCATTAGTTATAGATGATTTAGAGTTGGCAGTGGGCTGTACTATTAAACTTGCTCTTAAGATGAGCAACAGTATAAACAGTGGTGCATGCGGCGGCGTGCGTGGTTAGATGATTAGGCCAGAGAATATAAACAGTAATTCTGACTTATGACTTATGAGGGGTTAGATGCAAAAAAAAAAAAGAAGAACCATTTGCAAATTGCAAAAACGTCCTTTCTCCTCCCCCTGGAACAAGAACACCCGCTTGCTATCTTCCTCTTCCTCTCTCTCTCTCTCACTCTCTCTCTCCCCTCGAATTCTGGCGGCGAAGCGTACATGGACAGAGCGGAGGAGGGCCAGTCTTCGGAGCCCGCCGATTCCGCGGTGAGATTCTCCCTCCCCAAGCAGCTCGACTCGCGTTTCTTTCCCCCGGCTTTTCATGTTCTTTCTTGGATAGTTTTCGAGTAGTTCAACTTCTGATGGTTTCTTGGTTCCGTATGGGGATGGAGAGGCAATCCATTCAGACCTATTATCGCTGGGTGTTGCAGTTTAAATCCGTCTCTTAAATTCGTTGATCAGAGGCGAAAGATGCGAGCTTTGAGGGTGAATTGTGGCGGAGTTGGTGGAATGTTTGTGGATGCTCTTTTGCCGCATCCTTTTTATTCTCTTTTTGGAAGATTTGATTTTTTAGGGAAGATCGAATGATTTGTTTCTTGCTTTTTCCCTTTATTAGGGCAGGTTTCCTCGATTGTGGTGAAAAGCTCGTGTTTGCCTACCCTGGTTTTCCTTGTACTGTGTCACATGAGCTAAAATTATAGATTCTACTGTAGTAGGTTTGCTGGCCTTTCTGACGAAATTGCATCACTGAAGTGTATTGCTATAAGTGTGATTATGTGGCTGCTAATCTTGATTTCTTCTTGTGAAAATGCGTTTTAAGTTTGTTGGATACATAGTCTTAGGATCGGGAGACCAGTTGTTGTAATTCCTTCACACAAATTATCTAGGTTACAGCTAATCCAAGCAAGGTAAGATTGGTAATGATATGTTCAGTTAGGTAGGTAGAGTAGAGTATGAAGTAGGATGGCCAGTAGAGATCATACCTATGTTTTCGTCAAATTCTTAATGTGTGAATTTGAAGTTTTGGGCTCAATGGAATAAATTAAGCCCTAAACAATTGACCCATAAGGCCATAAGGAACATGTCTGCTGGTGCTACTCCATGTGTGTTCGGTAGCTGAGATGAGTGCCATGAGCTTCATAAATTGTATCGGCTCAAGAATCACTATTTATCCCTGATGATTGATGCCTTTACCTTGTTCATATTCCATTAGTCTTGCAAATTTAATTTAAGGAATTTATGTAGCATAGCTTGCTGATAATACTGTTTGCTGACTTTGTAGGCACCAGCCCAGGATGACAGTGTGCAAACTGCATCTGGGCATAATTCGCGAAGGCCAAACCTTTCTTTGCAAATACCAGCTAGGACCCTGGATAACCAAATAGGCACTTCAGCGAGAATTAATATATCCCCTAGCCCCAGCTCAACGAGAGCAGGATTGCCCCCGAGGCCTAATTCAACTAGAACAAAATCTTCTCTGAAGAACATCATTCCACAACAGAGTTTCAGGGCTAGAAGTTCAGCGCAGGAAGGTGATCGAGCGATCCTTCTGGTTCCTGGGACACCATCAGAAGGGCAGCAGGATAATACATCAACGTTGAGATCATTTTCTTTTAGAAAAGTCATAAACTCGTTATCCGCAAAACGTACACATTCTTTGCCAGTCACACCTATAGCAACTTCAGACAAAACTTCTTCTCCGGCAAATCAAATCAACAACCTACCAACCACAGATGTAAGTATATACATTTTTGTTCTGCATTTTTTATAAGAATTCCAGATAGATGGTACAGCTAGATAGTAGTATTTTCATGTTACCAGTCGGAAATGGGCTTACTGCCTTACACTATGTTGCGCAAATATTTGTAGTTTTACTAAGTTTTCTTTAAATGGCTTATGATGTTTGCAGGATCAAGATGTTCAAGCAAGAATTAGGCGCTCACTTTCAGTACCAGGAAATCGTAAAAACAGGAGTTTGAGGAGGGCGGATTCATTAGGTGTCATCCGTGTGATTCCAACAACTCCCCGACCTATCCCGGTTAATACAACTTCATCAAGTGATGGGATTGAGGAGACAGTGGATGGTATCTTCACTTCTAAGACTTTACTGCATCATTTTAATAGGACAAATTGTTTGCTTCTGAAACAGAATTGGTTCATTTTACTGAATTCTTGACAGTTCCTGGAGATGGAGGCGAAGATATCCCTGAAGAAGAGGCAGTCTGCAGAATTTGTCTAGTTGAACTAAATGAAGGAGGGGAAACACTTAAAATGGAGTGCAGCTGCAAAGGGGAACTTGCTCTTGCACACCAAGATTGCGCTGTCAAATGGTTTAGCATCAAGGGAAACAAGATATGTGATGTTTGTAAGCAAGAAGTTCAAAATTTGCCTGTCACTTTATTGAGAATACCAACTCAAACTGCTAATAGGCGAGTAACAAATGGTGCTCATCAAAGAGCCTCTCAACAATACAGGTAAAGGTGCTTTAGAAATTATGTTGGTTCACAAATATTTATTGCTACCAGAGATAGGACTAGTACTGATTTATCATCTGTCTTGATTTATGAATTGTTGAAAAAGGAATTACTGTTTTCAAATTATTTTTTCGTGGTTGATTCACTCTTGAAAAAAAAAAGAAATAAGCATTCTGTGATCATTTTGTACGTTTGTGAAATTTAACTTTCAGTTATAACAGATTTTGGCAGGACATTCCAATTTTGGTCATGGTTAGCATGCTTGCGTACTTCTGCTTCTTGGAACAACTTCTGGTTAGGCTCTATTTTTTATTTATATACAACTCAGAATGTCCCATTCTGCTTTTTCTTAGCTTGCGAAATCTCTCTAAATGGGTTTATTCTTTAACTGAAACAGTTTACAGATTTGCAGTCACGCGCACTGGCAATTTCGTTGCCTTTCTCATGTGTGTTGGGCCTCCTTTCTTCCATGATAGCATCCACCATGGGTAACTATATGCACTGTCATCTTTACTGTTCAAAATTATTGTAGTTCGCACTTACAATGACATAAGAGTAGTTACTATATAGAGAAACTAAGGGCATTTCAAGCTTTCAGTATTTAATAAGTGGTAGAAGACCTAAACTGTAGTAATCACCCACTGTTCAGGTCTGTAGTCCAAATTTTATCTAGTTTGTTAACTTGTGTGGTGAGTTCAAAACTTTTAATAGGAAAATTACACTTACAAACTTAGGGTTCATTATTTGTTGTCTTTGGACTCCTTGCAACCATGACAATCTGATATTTCTTTTTGTCCGTACAGTAACTAAGAGTTATCTATGGGCCTATGCTTCGTTCCAGTTTGCTATTGTGATACTGTTTGCTCATATCTTCTACAATGTGGTAAGAAATTATTTCCCATGATTACATTTGATGCAGCTAATGTATTTCATCACACTTCTTATTATCAATTTATCGTCGTCTTAAAACTTTCAGTTAAAAGTAAATCCAGTCCTTGCGGTCCTACTATCCTCGTTCACTGGGTTTGGGATTGCTATCAGTGCGAACTCAATGCTAGTGGAATACTTGAGGTGGAGATCTAGGAGGAATCAACAGCTAGCTCAAACTGTCGATGATGGTCAGCGACAAGAACCTGGAAGTAATGCTGTAAATGAAAACAATGGCAACAGACAGCAAGCGCAGCATCGAGAATCTGGAGATAACATTGTATGACAATTCAGGTTTGTTATTTAAGACATTTATCAAGAATCTAAGACATATTTATCACATTTTTAACAAGAGACGAAAACTTCCACTGATATTTATGCATATCCTCACTGGGCTTTCGCTGTTGAATTGTGCAGATTAAGAAGCGCAATAAATGTGAATAGCTAGCTTTGATATGTTCAGTAGGTTTAGCTCGTCGAACTTCAGAATCACCTATGCAAGAATAGGAAACATGGAGCAAATTTCCAATGGCGACAGCATAAGAGGTTATGTGACAAGTGAAAGCGTGGAGAATGCGGCGGATATAGTTAGGCAACACTGAGAGCTGAACCAAACTATCCAATGTACACGGTATTAATTTAGCAGTTTGACATCATAAGGTGTGGTTTGTTCAGTGTAAGTTTAGTAGTTCTGGTCGTCTGGTATTACAAAATTACATCACGAAAGTGAGTGCAGCTAGTGGCTAGCCATACAGATATATATACAGGTATAGGTATGTGAAATACAGTTATACCAGCTTCTACAGTTCTGTAGTCAGTGTGTGAGGAGAAATGTGAAGGCAGATAATTTTAGATAATGACATATTTCAGAATTCTGAACTTAGAACTTATTCGGGTAAAAAGATAGAGAATAAATGTATGCAATGCGTGGGGATTGAATTGAAATGAAATATGGAAATGATGTTCACTTCAAAGTAAGATTTGTGATTCGGTGGTTCTGCTCTGCATCGCTCGTGCTCAACAATTCAAGCGTACTAGTTATTAACGTCACAATTCTTTTTAGCTGAGCATAGCCAAATTGTATTAAGGGGAAGAGGGTTGAGAAAGTTACTATATCGACACTGATTTTATTTAGTTATAACTTGATTCTCCATTGAGTGTCTGCTGGTGATAGATGCCTGTTCAGCAAAGAATAAAAAATTGGTTAGGTGGGACTCGTAATAAATATCTTATCCGATTTTACGTTATATTTTGGGACAAATGGGTACATCCGAGGCTCTCACCACAAACATATGGAATTATGCCACTTCTGTTGAAAGGTTAAAAGTAGTAAAATATCATACCGTAGTACAAAATGGGACAGTGGGAGATAAAAGTAGTAGTATAAATTATAGTAGGTGGAGAACTATAAAAATTGGTAGACATGGAATAAACTAGTACAAAAGCTATATCTGAAGATCACAAACAAATCCCTTATAACAAACCGCATAGCATAATCTCTTATATTTATATTTATGATGGGTATATATTTGAATGCGGTTAGGATTCCTTTCAAACACAGATAACTTCCACAGGATTTTCACGAGAATCAGTTCAAACTCCTGCAAAATTCACGCGAAATTGCTCCATTCCAGAGGTGGAAGGATGCTGCTTTAAGATTGGTGTTATGCCACGTGGCACAATCTGAGTTAGGGGGGACGGCCTCTAAAATGGAAGGGGATATGGACGTGTGACGCGGCGCTGTAATCCCATTCCCACCACTTCGGCGGCTCACTCGATCATCCTCTCCTCCTCTCTACCTGCCCCGCATCTGTAAGCCTCCTCGGTTTTGATTCTTGTGCTGATTTTGATTTTCTCGTCGAATCCGCAGTTGCCATGATTCGACTCGGCCCGAGCAATTTTGTTCGCATGGCAAAGCAACAAAAAAAAGTTACTCCTTTTCCCCTAGTTCTCTGGAAAATGCGTTTTCTTGATTTGACCACCCCTGCGGAATCAGCGGTGAATCAGTATGTTGGACAGCCCTGGAATCTTGCAGTTCTTTCTAGGGGAATTTTAACGGGCTTAGCATAGTGTAGACCGTAGAGTGAGCTGTCTTTTGTTGATAGACGGAATTTTGTTGATTTTTGCATCGGATATTTGGATGCAGAAGGCCCAGTAAATTGAAGGCAAGAGTTTGCAAATCGGCTAGTGGTTCAGGTGAAAATGGGGGTTGTTGGATGGAGGGTTCGTTCGATGGTCCATCATTTGGGTTGGAACTGTCGCCGGGGCCTCTCGTCCTCTGCGGTTCGATCTCAGTTGGAGGTATCCTTTCTATCTTCTCTTCTTCGTTGCAGTATCGAAATGCTAAGGTATCTTTTTTACAGCTGTGCTTGTGACAGCTTGAACTTGAGCAGAGCATGATTAAAAAGGAAAATAAAAAGAAATCTTTGTTCATTTTTTATTTTTTGACGCATCACATGTTTTGGTTTTCATGTGAATTCTTGATACTTCTCCTCAGAATGTAGGATTCATAGGATTGGGAAATATGGGTGTCCATATGGCGAGGAACCTGGTGATGGCTGGATATAAAGTGACTGTTCATGATATGTAAGTCCTTGCGTATGTTTTCATTTTGGCAATCTTTAGTAGTCAAAGATTTTCATTATCCGCGTTTATTTTGTTTATCGAGGGCTTATAAAAACCTCCTGTCTTAGTATAATATAATGCTCCCTGTTTGCCTTCAAATGACCACTGAATATGTGATATCAGCAATGAGAATACCATGAAGAAATTCTCAGATGATGGAATTCCCACAAAACAGTCTCCACTTGAAGTGTCCGAGTCTAGTGATGTCATAATTACGATGCTGCCTTCGTCTGCCCATGTAAGCTGGTTGAACCATGATATCCCCTTCTTTTCAATTCCTATTACACTTCTACCTAGATAGATCATGATATCAGAGAGTAATACCCTCCTTGAAGCATGTCCCGCATGTAGAAATCTGTATACCGTAGCTTGTTGCTGCATTGAACTTTTGCTCTAGAATTCTTAAAGAAATGGTGATGTACGAGTATTGTAGGTCAAAACTTTGAAAAACCCCTTTAGAATATTAAAATCTTACGTGTTCACAGATGTTTTTCAGGTATTAGATGTATACAATGGACGGAATGGCTTGCTTGCTAATGGGGGCCGCCTTGGACCTTGGTTGTATATAGATTCATCCACAGTTGATCCACAAACATCAAGGAAAATATCCATGGACATCTCAAGATTCACTTTGAAAGAAAAGAAAGGTTATATATTATAATAGCATATTAACTATGATCTGCTATTAGAAGTTCAAAACTTGGATAGTTGAAGATGACCGAAAGATGGAGCAAAAGCTTCTTCATCTTTTAGCCCCGGCAACAATAGAAACTGAAGTATATCTGAGTATTTAAGGTGGTAATGTGACCTTTTGTGTATTTCCAGCCTATGCTGAAAAACCGATGATGCTGGATGCTCCTGTCTCCGGAGGTGTTCCTGCTGCAGAAGCTGGGAAACTCACTTTCATGGTATTCAATCCTTGCTTTTTCGAAACTTTGGTGTTATCACCAGGAAAATACTTTGGTCGGACAATTACTACATTAGATGGAAGGATTTCTGTCTTATTTTGGTGCAAAGGAATGATATAGGTAGGTGGTTCAGAAGAAGCATATCTAGCAGCAAAACCTTTACTTCTGTCAATGGGCAAAAAAACAATATATTGTGGCGGGGCTGGAAATGGCTCGGTAAGTTTTAGTAACTCCAGCTCTTCATTAAGATCTCTTCAAAACTGTTGGTGTACAGATGATTCAAGCTCACTTTTGATGCTCTATTTTTCAAGGTTGCAAAGATTTGTAACAACATGGCAATGGCCATCAGCATGCTTGGAGTCTCCGAAGCTTTTGCTCTTGGTCAGAATCTCGGCATCAAAGCTAGCGTTCTTACAGACATATTCAACTGCTCAAGTGCCCGCTGCTGGAGCAGGTATTGTGTGCTCTTCACCTGTCCTTTGTTGTTTGGGTTGCAGTTAACTTACAGGTTGAATAATCTGAAGTTTGTGTGCCCTTTCTATTGACTTGAACAGTGACACATATAACCCAGTTCCTGGAGTAATGATGGATGTGCCATCATCGAGGAACTATGATGGTGGTTTCACCTCCAAACTAATGGTATGATGCCAAGATACAGTACTCTCTGCTACATCAAATTAGTCATTGATTGTCAAAGACTGAGCTGATGTGTCCTAAAAATTATAATTTTCTGCTAAACTGATTGGTAACCGATTAACCATTACTTTTATTCCTGAAGATACATAAAGAACAGAATTAGAACTATCTACGCATTATCATATTAAAGTAATTTAATCTTTTATGTTCTTTTGCAGACCAAAGATTTGGATTTGGCCATAGCCTCTGCATCTGGAGTTGGCTTCAATTGTCCCTTTGGTTCTCAGGCACTTGAAATGTAATTTTTTGCCCGTTTTCTAAACCAAAACTTCTCCAGAACCATATATTTTCTCTGCTCAACCATTGCACGACTAACATTAGTTTTTGCAGTTACCGAAAGTTATGCGCTGATGGCTGTGAACTCAAGGACTTCTCGTGTGCATTTCGCCAATACTATGCTGGCAAAGATGAAAATTGATCTTGTAGCTCTGCCACCTAACTTGCCACCTGTTAAAATAAATAAATTAATAAAAAGTTGTGTGATTGAAGTGTACTCAGGCAAAGTTGGACTATCCTTTGTAAAGTGAATTATCTTAAATTGGCGTTTTTCAGCCTGTAAAATCAATTCCATTGGCTCAAAGCAAAGCTTTCTCTGACATTTGTACTAAATTGATTTTACTGAGGTATTGTCCCTCTTGTATTTCAGGGCTGTGTCAACATAAAGTGTACTCTTGCTGCATTCGGACCAAGTTTTCCATACTATGTGTAACAATGTAATTAGACATAAGAATCAAGTTCTGTATACGATCAGAAAATGTACACCAAGGAGAGCCCTGTGCTGTTGTGCACATATTGACATATTATACAAAGAGAAATGTAGCAATTGAATTGCCAAGCAAATGACTTGATGAATAAGAACATCAGATTTGGCAGAATAAATGTTGGTTTCATTTTCAAATGTTATGTTTGTACATGTTTGGTAGAGTTATATAAGGATATACTCCGGACTTCTTAAAAATAGTATCAAATCTTGGCACCTCCTTTATGTATTTTTATATTTTATAATCTCACCGGTTTAAAATATATTACGTCATTGACTTTTGAAACTATCCATCTTATTAATGGCAACACTGGTTTAATGTGATATAGTGTTCTATGAACAAGTTAGTATGTTACACAGTTTTAATGTTATAGTATAGTGTTCGTTGGACCTGGAATGTGTTTGTGTTATGTGTGCATCTAACTTGTATTTAAAAAACTTGCATTACTAGTAAGAAACACCAAATTCTTGCATTACGAGTATTCTTGCAAATTATCTCTACTATAAAACAATCAGGAGAATATTTCAGCTACTTTTAAAGGTTAATAAATAAATAGTAAATTTCAATTCGGACCACCCACTTTAACCAAAGTTTCAATTTAGACCACCATTTATCTATTTTTTTTTTTACTTTGGAGTAGATAATTTTACATTTATTACAATTTGGACCACCCTAGGCCACAAACTCATCCACCTATAAGCAGGGCGTACCTTTGTCCGGGAAGAGGCTGGATACCGTTAGAGAAAAAAACATGAAGGTAGTCTAAAATGTAACATGTAAAGTTAACTAGCATAAAATGAAAAGATTGCGTTAAGTGTAGTCCAAAATAAAACTTAAAAAATATTCTCTTCATCTAGAAAAAAACTTAACTTAGTACTAGATATTGACACATCATAACACTACAAATCTGAATATGTGCTAGTACTATGAATCTGAACATGTTATAGGATGTGTCAATATCTAGTACTACATTGGTTTTTATGTGATGAAGAGAGTATGATCGATAGTGTAATCCACTCGTCATAAATATATCTCTACTATTATAAAAATTGAAGATGTTTTTACCGGTATTTTGGTATGTCATCCGTGCATGAGTCGGTTTTTAAGTTCGTTTGCTTTTGAAAATACATATCCATATTTAAGTCGGTTTCTAGGATCGTTCATTTTTGGTAATACAGAAGGTATAAGAAATCTATTAAAAAAATCACATGCTAACTTGAGACGATCGGACTCCAAACTACATCTCATGATTTTCTAAAGATATATATACCCAAACGAACTCCTACAGTAAATTTCATCTTAACTAAACCATATATTAAAATATTAAAATAGACTTTCTCTGTTGCGCGTATTTTTTCTAGTAAAAGTAAAAAATAAAATAGTAGTATAGTTTGTCGGCAAAATAGAAGTAGATTTCCCACGAGGAAACCACACTGGAGGTACTCTACTACTTCTGTCCAAGCGCGGTGGACTTGGGGATTCCAAGTTCCAGCAATCCAATCTCCTCCTGCTCCTCCTCCTCCTCCTCCTCCTCTCCGTGAGATCCAATCCAATCCAACCCCGCGGCAGCCGCCTCGCCGGAGGAGGGAGGAGGATGCACGGCCAGCCTCGCCGCCCGGACAAGCCGGAGGACGCGGCGGCGGCGGAGGCCAAGGCCGCCAAGCTCCGCGACCTCCAGGCACAGGTCCTGCACAACCACCACTCCCGCACGTAAGCATCCATCCATCCATCCTCCTCCTTCTCCTCCCTTAGGGCCGCGCCTCCTCCAATGGCTCGTACGATCGAATTCGATGGGTCTTTATGGCTCAGAAATTGGTATCCGTGGAGGATTTCAGGCCGAAAGATTCGATCTTGTTCTTCTTCTTCTGTTCGATTCTTCTTGTTTGATTCTAGTGCCTACTAAAGCTCTCACATTTTTGGCTTTCTTCTGTTTCAAAAGGTCTTAAGATTAGATTCAGGTTATCACGTTCGTAATTCAGTGACAGAATGATTGAATGAACTTGTTGTTTGGATCAATGGGACCTGCAGGTACACCAAGGAGGCACTCGGGCTGAGCTTCAAGCTGCTCGAGATTAACCCTGAGGCGTACACAGCATGGAACTACCGGAAGCTTGCGTTTCAGCACAACATTGGGGAGCTTTCCGAGCCGGAGGCCGTCAAATCTGCCATTGATGATGAGCTCAGAGTGGTGAGCTTTGAACTTGTGATTGATTATATAGAGCATGCCACCATGGATCAGATTGTCTTGTGCTCTTCATTAGAGGCTATGCTTTCTCAAGAAGCTAAATTAGTCATCTTTGTTGGGATCAAAACTCGGTCACAGAGACAGGAATAGCAATTACAGTTAGAAAATGCAAATGATAGTGTCTAGGAGTAAATATTGTGTTTCAATCATGATTTACCTGTTTCAAGTGTCAATGAAATTGATTTGCTTATATGACCCTCAGCTATGAATTTTTGAAGGTAGAGGTTGCATTGAGGCAGAACCCAAAGTCCTACGGGGCTTGGTATCACCGGAAGTGGTTGCTAAATCAAAAGCTCGCCCCAGTGGATTTCAAGCGTGAATTTGGCCTCTTGGATAAACTACTGAAGGTGGACGCGAGGAATTTCCATGGATGGAATTACCGCAGGTAAATTTACTTTTTATTGGAAATTCAGACCCAGAATATCTGTTTGGAACTTGGATTGATTTCCCCCCGGGCAGGTTCCTTGCCAGATTCATGGGGGTGCCAGAAGAGGATGAGCTTAAATACACAATGGACAAGATCAGTGACAACTTCAGTAATTACTCAGCATGGCATAATCGCAGGTATGCCCTAGTTAATAGACCATCTTTCTATATACTTAGCGCATGTCCATTTGATGATGTTTGAATTTTTTATTGGAGCCAATGTATGGATTGTGAAACATATTCAACTAACAACAGTAGGTTAAGTGAACCCTTAACTACTAAAGTCCTCTATCTTATGTTCTATCTGTAGTAAAAGATTGCTCAAGTCTGCTGAGCAACAGGACTGACATTGATTTATAGACAATCAAGTGCTTATCATGGAAAACAACAGATTAACTTGAGGACTTAGCTCCTTAGATTAGGACTTGATATTGGTATGCTGGCTTACTATCCTTATTCCTTAATTAGGACTTAATTTGTTTTGAGTAATTTATATTATCCTTCTTGTTAGTGGTTTCCATTGTTGGTGTTATGTTTACTCATCAAATTTTGATAGTCACTTTTGTACAATATGTTAAGCTGTATGCTTCAATGCCTCACTTGTGTATTGCAGTATACTTCTGTCCAATCTGCTAATCCAACAGAGCAAGGGTTTCGAGTCTAAGCAGAAGATTTTTTCAGAGGAGTTTGAACTTGTAACTCAGGCCCTTTTTACAGACCCAAGTGATCAAAGTGGATGGTTCTATCACCTCTGGCTTTTAGCTCAGACATCTAGTCCAGAGAATCCGCAGCTGATTGCTTCATGGCCTTCTAATGGTTCAAACCTCAGTTTATCTTCCTTGAGTTCCATTTGTTGTTACTCACTGAAGGAAGGGATTCTACCAATTGTTCTTTATTTTAATGAGCCTGTGAAAGGGTTAAGTTCATCAAGTGTGAGCTTGAATTCTGATTTGGTGGTTAGTAAGAACATTCAGTGGAGGCCCCTTTCAGTAACAGATTCTGGACATTCTAACTGTTGGGTCACTTATCTTGAAGTATCAAACTTGGAATGTAACAGTTTGCAGCAATTTTCAGTTGAAGTAAGCATAATCTATTCAGATGAAATTGTGTCCAGAAGCGGCTCTAATTATAACTGTCCCGTGCATTTCTCATTTACCTTTGAACTGAGCAACAATGATAGTACAGCCAAGGATATTGATCCAATTCATGATCTAATCTCCTGGGATTTCTCAGAGCCACTCCTGTCTCATGTAAACCCCAGTTGCATCCGTTTTGAGCAGTTAAAGATCACTAATTCATTGGTTCACAAGGAGTCAAATTGGCATTTGGAAAGACTATCTGATGAAATAGACCTATTTAGAGAATTGCACGATGACAATAGGTTAGGCTATTTCCCTCTTTTGCATCTTTTGCTTAATTTGTTTGGCTTCCCTTTTCACATTATGCCCTATTTTTCAGCAAGTTTGCAAAGTTGACATTAGCACGCTTATTGCTTGCCTGTGCTGCAATAAAGTCCCGTGGAAGTTCTCTTGTTGAAAGGAAGGGATACTGTGAAGAGGCGCTCGGGCTCTTTAATGACTTGATCCACCTGGATCCATCTCATAAAAGGTACTACGAGGATGAGCGGAGCCTAGTCTTAATGGATCAGGTAACATCAACTCATGAAAAACTATGAATTTCCCAGTTACCACTAATCTGACTGGTTTATGGAAACCATCAACTAAAATTTTGTGAATCAATAGCTCACCATTTTATTATCTTTCATGCATGAATAGACTATTTGCAAGAAATATCTTGTATCGGAGATAGATGATGCCTTTCTCTTTGGCTTTTTTTTAAAGAAAAAATATTGCGTGCTTGTATTCGTGATGACGTAAAGTGAAATTACAACAGGCTGGCCTTTTACATATTCCAATTCGCTGCAAGTTTGTTGTATTATGTTTGTGTAAATACATTGTTCTAAGTCAATGAGTAGACTAATCATCTACATGCCCCTTGAAACCATGTAGTTATGCCGGTAAATTAATTCTCTTAACGCTCCGAACTTTTCTGGTTTACAGTTTTTGCAGATTACGACCAGTCATGTTTGAAAGTTAGAACTGTAACAGTGTTAATGCATGGATGAATTATGCCTAGTTCATCTTTTTTACATAAAAAGTGACCTGTTTCTATAAACTGTCATTCAAATCTTATTTAGAGCATACAATGCGCTGCTATCTAACTGAATATTTCCTTGCAGTTAACATGCGACATGGAGGATTTCAAGAAATACTGTTCAGTCAAAGCTCTACCAAAGTTAGCTCCATTAAACCATGTTCAGCTTTGCAGATTATCTTTAACGCGTATTGGATTTGCTGAACGCTTGTTGTGGGTTCAAATGCTGGACCTAAGCCACAACAACCTCAGATCGATTGAAGGTGAGACACCTTTTCATACCTTTTGTAATAACTCATTTTCTCTACTTCAGAAGCATCAATGTCAATATAACAGGTTCTGTAAATTAGCTTATCAAATGCAAGTGCCAAGCTAACAGATGTATCAAACCAACTTCCATCTTTAAAGAGACTAATTTGTTGGTGATTTCAGGTTTGGAGGCTTTGCAGCAGCTTGTATGCTTGAACCTCGGCAACAACCAGATCAGTAGTTTCACAGCACTTGAACCACTCACGAAGATAATTTCTTTGAAAGTACTGGATTTATCTTCCAATGAGATTGGAACTCACCCAATCGACACAACCCGGTATATCTGCCCATCTCCATTCTCACATAGAGTTGAAGCATGTGAAGCTTTTGAAGAATGCCGGAAGAAAAATATTAACGTGGAGGAATTGTGGGATGCCATACTGTTCTTCAAACATGTGAATTTGGTACAGCTTTGCCTTGAAGGAAATGCAGTTACCAACAAGGAGAACTTAAGAACTCTTGTGGTGACACTCAATCCATCTCTAAAATGGCTTGATGGCAAATTTGTTCATTAGCTGTCTGTCTTCTTATACAAACTTTGGATAGGATGGTCATGTTGTATACTGTTTCATTATCGGTTTTTAGGAACATTAGGTGGCAATTTTTGTATGGCCCATTTCACCATTTGTACTGGAATACTGGGTTTCAAAGCAAATTTGAGACATGATCATGGTAATTGCAGAATTGTTTATGCTTTGAACGAATGAATTGTTAAAAATGATGGTATTGTAGAGTAGAAGAAATTCATCGTCTTTCACGATGCGCGATCAGTTTGGAGCCTGGGTATGGACTTACATGATGAACTTCCCTGCTAATATGGACAATCAATTATGTGCTATCATCTAAAAATATGCTACTATCAAAGAACAAAAATCCACATGGACTAAGCCTGGTTATAATAGCTCACCAATTGCAGTTACTAACAAAAAGAAAGTGATCTTGCCACTCTGTGAGACATCCCAAACAAGAGTTTTGCAAACATGTTAATACACTTTGACCTTTGATGGCTTCTTGAATAAACAGGTAGTACTAGCAGGGAGTACTCTACACAGCATCAGTTAAAATCCCACTCCAAATTTAACATAAACCATCAAGTTGACTGAAGAACTGCTGGGCAGTAAACAGGCTGAAGTGAAATGCATCCAGTAGCAGCATATCATTGATCTGTTCTGTTGTATAGGAGTGAAATGCTATCCAAAAACAAAAATCCACATGAACTAAGCCTGATTATAATAGCTCACCAAATTGCAGTTACTAACAAAAAGAAGTGATCTTGCCAAACAGGAGTTCTGCAAGCCTGTTGATACACTTTGTTTATGGCTTTTTTATAAATAAACAGGAAACAAATATACTTTACACAGCATCAGTTAAAATCCCACTGAAGAACTCTAGGCCAGTAAACTAACTGTAATGAGATGCAATCAGTAGCAGTATATCACTGATCTGGATTAACAGCAACCCATATGACAGAAATGATAGCAAATTAATTCACAGCAAAAAGATTTTCATTACATAAGTTCATCCAAGACTGAAAAGCTATTATTATTAGCTATTGCAATCAGAAAAAAAGAGTAAAAAAAAAAAGAAGCTAGAGAAGCATATGTATTTCTCATTCATCTTCACCAGTCGAGAGAGAGGAGCGACATGCTCTCCTCGACGGCGCAGTCGACATGGCAGGACGAGCGGCAGGCGGCCGGGATGAGGATGAGGCCGAGGCCGCGCTGCTCCGCCGGTGAAGACGACGGCGACGACCGCCGCCGCGCGCTGGTCCTGTACTCCACGGCGTCCTGGAGGAGGATGTTCCCCTGCTTGTCGACGCAGTGGAACAGCCCGAGGAAGTAGCGCCCGTCGTTCACCCCCACCAGCATCCTCCGGAACAGCATCTTCCTCAGCTTCTCCACGTGCGGCGACGAGCCGCCGCCGCCGCCGCCGGTGGTTTCAGCATCGGGGGCGGAGATGACGTCGGGCATGGGGGATGCCAGATCTAGAAGAGAAGCCGAGGGTTGAGGCGGATTCGAGAGAGAGGTGGTGCGTACGTACGGATGGATGGATGGATGCTCGCTCACCTGCGGCGAGGATGAGGCGGCGGCGCTGCTGCTGCTCGCGGGGATGGAGAATGGCGGCGCTCGGCGGCGGCGGCGGCGGCGACGAGGAGACGGGCGTCAGGGGAGGCCGACGATGGAGCAAAGGAGTGAGAGGCCAATTAAGATGGTGGGCTTTCCGGAATCCGGCCCAACCTGCTCTCGATTCAATTCATGTCAATACGCTTTGTGAATAAGTTCATTTCAGGTCCCCACAATTTGTCGTTGAGTCTGAAATTCATCTGGTATAGTCCATTCTCTAACTCATAAATACCCGTTTTAGCTAACGTGGTGAGTGGGACCCACATGGGTCCTACTTATCAGCGACCAACTCGTCTCCCCCTTCTCTCTTCCTCCTGAATCTGAACAACGTGGCAAAGAGCACGACTAGCAGCGACACATGCGGCAACGGCGGAGACGGGTGAACTGGAGCAAGCAAAACAGTAGGAACGCCTAGTGCGCGAGGTCCGCACAGCAGGACCGCACGAGGAGGCGACCACCTCGTGAGCTTGACCTCTCGCTCAACGTCTACAAGCCTCCGCCCGCCTACCGCTCTACGATGTCCTCACTGACACTAACAAGAGGCGGCCACGCTTCCTGATACACACTGGTGGCAGCAGCGATGCGGTTGACCTTGCCGTCCAAGACGCAGCGCCCGTCGGATTTGTATGTGATGAGGCCGGGGCAGGCCTCATGTTAAGAACCCTCCAAAGTTTATGTTAAACATGTCATCTCATAAAAATTCTAGAATCCTCTGTTCCCAAGATCTTTATAGAAATTGTCTCATGTGCAATTCAAATCCTTTCAAAATCTCAAAGTTATGCATAATTTTTATTTTCCCTTATCTCCTCAATCTTCTTCACTTTTCATGAATACGAGCTAACTCCAACTACTCATTCTTGCCATTGAGGGATCTGGCAATCACCTAATATGCTTGAGCTCTCTCCGGTCATCAATCATAATATATCTAAATTATATACTTAGAGCCAATAAATACCGCACAATATGGGATGGTAGGCACATTTATTTGGAGATGACTCTCGGTCGGGCGCCCGATCGGGAGGGGGTAAAATCGAGCGCTGACGTCAGCGCCCGATTTACGTGCAAAATTATTTTAAACTGATTTATCTCTTAAATTACTTATCCAAATCATGATCCGATTGCACCATTAAATTTGTTGCAATTAAATCTTCAAAACAAGACCACACATGGATATATTCTGTCGAAATTTTTTTTAGCTTATTATTGAATTATTTTTAAATGTTGTACGATGTTCCACTAGATATATCGGAATTGTTTCCCTAAGTAGATCGAAAATGTTTCACTCATTTAAATCGGGTATTGTTTCACCTTATATAAAAACAATGTTTCAGCAAATAGCGAATGAATGTTTCAGTTCAATGCAACATTAGATCTATACATAGTGAAACATTGTGAGTACACTAGGTGAAACATTTTCGGTGGAACAAAAAATAAACCAAATTCCTTTAATAGGGGGTTTCCAAAATATGTGGGTTTTTTGTTGCAATGAAATGTTTCGTTCAGTGCAACATTAGATCTATACATAGTGAAACATTGTGAGTACATTAGGTGAAACATTTTTGGTGGAACAAAAAATAAACCAAATTCTCTTAATAGAGAGTTTCCAAAATATATGGGTTTTTTGTTGCAAAAGAGTATTTTAATTCACTGCAACATTAGATCTATAAATAGGCATTGTAAGGGGTAATCCTAATGGGCGGGTGATCGCTCCTCCCCTCCCAAGCGATCACCCGCCCCTCCCCCTTACTACTTTACCTCCCCTTCTTCTCTTACTACTACACCATACAAATTTGAAATAAAATTCAAATTTGAAATGGGTATGTAAACTTTTTACTTATAAACTTTGGGTCTATAAACTAATATTTGAATTCAAATTCAAATTCAAATTTGAAACGGGTATGTAAACTTTTGACACTTATAAACTTTGCGTTTATAAACTTTAGGTGTATAAACTTTAGATATATAGAAATACTATATATAGAAAATATTTGAATTCAAATTCAAATTTGAACGGATATAATTCAAATTCAAATTTGAATCGGGTACTTATAAACTTTAGATGCATAAAAATACTATATATAGAAAATATTTGAATTAAATTCAAATTTGAATCCCGATATAATTTAAATTCAAATTTGAATCGGGTATGTAAACTTTTGACTTATAAACTTTGGATCTATAAACTTTAGGTCTATAAACTTTAGATGTATAGAAATACTATATATAAAAAAATATTTGAATTCAAATTCAAATTTGAATCAGATATGTAAACTTTTGGTCTCTAAACTTTAGATATGTAAATTTGAGGTGTATAAACTTTAGATGTGTAAACTTGAGGTGTATAAACTTTAGGTACATAAATTTATTAAAATAGGAAAGTAATGCGGTGTCAAAAAAGAAACCAGGTGGAGAGAGGGAGGGAGCCAGGGGGAGGGGGATTGATCGCTACCCCTGTCCTCAGGCAATCGATCGCCGATTAGCACTTCCGTAACACTAGGTGAAACATCTTTTGTAAAAAAAAAAAAGAGGAAGAAGTGGCTGGGCCCAAGTAGACACGTGGGGGCGCCGGGCGACCGGCAAAGAGCATTATCCCATTTATTTATGTCACAAAATCAACTGTTAACCAAATTTTAGAAGCCATCTTAAATCGGGAACAGTTATTATCCAAACTCTACAGCGAACCAGCCCACCATCCCGATTCCAGGATTCACGATTCCCGATTCCCATTCCGAACTCCCAATTCCGATTCGGTTCTAAAACTAAAACGAAGTCCCAACTCCCAACCGGGGCAAAAAAACCCTAAAAATTCTCTCCCCCACCATGGACGACGGCGACCTCAGCTTCGACTTCGAGGGCGGCCTCGACCAGGCCCCCGCCGGCGGCGGCGGCCCCGCGCCGCACTCGTCCGACCCCGGGGGCGTCGGCGTCGGCGGCGGGGGCGGGGGTGGCGGCGGCGGCCCCGGAGATGGCGGCGGGCACGGCCGCGGCCGCGGCCGCGGCAGCTACCGGCAGACGGTGTGCCGGCACTGGCTCCGCGGCCTGTGCATGAAGGGGGAGGCCTGCGGGTTCCTGCACCAGTTCGACAAGGCCCGGATGCCCGTGTGCCGCTTCTTCCGCGACTTCGGCGAGTGCCGCGAGCCCGACTGCGCATACAAGCACTCCTACGACGATGTCAAGGAGTGCAACATGTGAGATCCTCGATCCCCCAGATTTCGTTTTGCTATGTTAAGTTTTTAGCGTATCTTTGATCCAGGGGTAAGATATTCATCACTGTGAATGATTCGTTTGTTAGCTCTTGGATTGGAGGTCTTGTGTAGTTGACGAAATTTTTGGGTGGAATTTAGCATGTGCGATCTGTTAACTTGGCCGCGATTGGTCTGTATGTCTTTGGGTTGTCAATGGGTATAATCGCCTTCGATTGATTCTCTGTAGTTTGATTCCATTTGGTAGAGTTTAGTGAACTCGGTTTGTTTTCTCATTGTTGCTGATAGAAGCTTACTTTCAAGATACTATGGAAATGCCATGTAGTTGACATTTTGTTGCAATGTAAATAACCATATCATTTATGGAACATGGTAGAGTGATAGATGATGGAACTGTCATACAGATGCACCATCACAGAAAAGGAGTTTGTTTATTGTGGTAGTCATGTGTTGTTGTACATAAATGAATATGATGTTACTGAAAAAATATATCTCACACTTTTATGTTAACCTGTGCTGCTTTGCAGGTACAAGATGGGATTTTGCCCTAATGGTCCTAATTGCCGGTACAAGCATGTTAAGCTACCTGGGCCACCACCTCCAGTTGAGGAAGTTCTGCAGAAGATTTTGCAGATTCGCTCCTTCAATAAATTCAATCAGCATAGGCACAATAACTATAATCAGCAAGGGGAGAGACCTCAACATCCACAGGGTTCAGGTTTACCTAACCAAAATAGTACAGATAATACTACAACCACAACCGCTCAGCCTGCTGTTGGACAGCAAGCACAAACTACAAATCAACAGCCACCACAGCAGCAGCAGCAGCAGCAACAACAACAGAAGCCAAATACAAATGACCAAGTCCAATCTGTTCCAAATGGCTCGTCGAATCAAGCAACTAGAATTGCAACGCCCCTTCCACAAGGGCCATCTAGGTGTGTGTGGAGTTTCTAGTAAATATTGTAAAGCTTCTAGCATACTCTGAAAATGATACACATAGTCTCAGACTCTCAGTTACGATAGAACATAGTATTAAACATCAAATATGTTATCTCTTCTGACATTTGGTAATAAAATGTACTTATTTGTGAAATCTCTTTTTGCATTCTCCTAGATTGACTGATAGCAAAATGTTGTGATCATCTTTTTGCTAATTACACAAGTTGCTAGCTATTATTATTTCTTTTTCTGGGTACTGTTAACTAGTTGTAGCTACCTCAAGGTTGGTTCCACATTGTTTAGCACTTTAGAAGAAGTGTGCTTCCTATCAATCTATCATTGTTGCCAAGTTTAAACATTGTATTGTAGGATTTCATGATGGAAGTTTGAATACGGGTACCACATGAAAGTTTCATAAACAGTTAGTTTTGAAAAAATATGGTCTGGTAAGTCATAGCATGCCGTGTCCATGGTAGTAGCAAGCCTCGGCAATTTCTGGAGGGAATATACATTTTACTTTGACCTATTGAATTTAAATGTTGTATGCTTTAGTTCAAATTAGTGCTTGCGTTGTTCTCAGATTTAACCAACTATGTAGTTATTTGGTTATTAGCTATTACACTGATACTGGTGTAGATTTTGGCAGCCTATATTTATAGTATTTCTGAGTCTCTCGACGATGTGCTTTAGTACTTAGAAATCCAACATCTCATGCAATGTCTAAATTGTCAATATTGCAAAACCGACAGCTTTCACTTGTTACTACTTATCCTTGTGGCCAAATAATTGTTAGTATTTTATTACCTAATGTTTTGTATAGTTAAAGGTAGCATTCACCCTTATCTTGGTACTCCCATCGGGAATAACTTATTGCTTTTCCAGCTAGAAGTTCTGCTTGATTGTTTCATGGTGTCAAGTGTCTTCTGGTACTATAATAGTTCTCTAATCAAGTCTTTGGTTGGTAATGTAAAAATCAGGTACTTCATTGTCAAGAGTTGCAATAGGGAGAATCTGGAGATATCAGTTCAGCAGGGCATTTGGGCTACCCAAAGGAGTAATGAGGCTAAACTTAATGAAGCCTTTGAATCCATTGAGAATGTTATTTTGATATTCTCGATCAATAGAACTCGTAATTTCCAGGTAAAGTGGAGGTTTCATTTTCCCTATGAATATTGAATGTGTATTGGGAATGACAGTTTGAAGTCATACTACTTAACCATGTTATGTTTTTCAAGGGTTGTGCAAAGATGACTTCTAGGATTGGTGGCTACATTGGTGGTGGAAATTGGAAATCTGCTCATGGAACGGCACATTATGGTCGGAACTTCTCCATACAATGGCTTAAGGTACACCTTTCTTTGTACTACTGTTTTTAATTCTAGCTCATGGAACATAGGGCCTTAGTTATGATAAAGCAAATTATATGGTCGTGAATTGTTATCACACTACATAGAAATATGGTCCTCATAATTTTGATACGTTAGCTGGTACAGCTAAAGATGCAATACTAGCTTAACTAAATTTCCCTGCCGGATATTTTAAACTGCTGAGACAAGATTATGAAGATGTTATTACTGAGCAAATATCAAATATTTACGGTCTTCATTAGCTTGCTATGAAATGCTTTAGGTTCAGATTATCTATTCATAATGGATATTCTGTCCGTTCATTTGACAGATAAATAGCTAGATCTTTTGTTGGCTTTAGTCCTTTCAAAGTTTCTAGCATGCCGATGAACCTTATATTAAACTGTTGATTGCAGTGGTGTCTATTGATTTATCTTGTATCTTTTATACGTGAACATATTATGTTTTCTATCATCATTGTGCATCTGTTTACAACAGTTTTTGCACTGCAGCTCTGTGAACTGTCATTTCAGAAAACACATCATCTGCGCAATCCTTACAATGACAATCTCCCCGTTAAGGTATGGCGCGTCACTAACTAAATGCTACTTCTGTATATGATTATGGAAGAAAGTTATGTGATGGTGTGCTCCTTAGGTTACAGCATGTAATTCTTCATCCAAATCCTTGAAAGTTCACGACTGAACTGCTTAATTCACTTTTGGCTTATGCAGATCAGCCGAGATTGCCAGGAATTAGAACCCTTCATTGGTGAGCAATTGGCTTCACTGCTTTATCTAGAACCAGACAGCGAGCTGACGGTATGCCATGCATTTCTTAATT
Source organism: Oryza meridionalis (assembly GCA_000338895.3). NCBI lineage: Eukaryota > Viridiplantae > Streptophyta > Magnoliopsida > Poales > Poaceae > Oryza > Oryza meridionalis. The sequence continues at coordinate 28,701,976 of CM002529.2, forward strand.
TTTATTAAATCAGAATTTCATTCTAAATTATTATGGCGAACATCTCTATATGCATTAGCTTCCTTTTTTTCTTGTGGGCATTCCTCCAGCTTACACCATTGCAGTTAACACCACAATTGGGTTACACATGACTTTGCTTTGGGCTAATATCCTGCAATAATGATCATGGTTCTAAACTGCAGATATGTAGAAAAAATCCATACTGTAGTATCGTTTGCTGTTGTCAAGTCGATGCCTGTTGATGTGTTGTCACACTTGTGATGTACTTAGACTAATCCAATCATGATGGAGGAACCATAATTCAAAAAACACCACCATATTTAAATTGTCAGAATTGTTTTAGAAAGAAATAGAGGGCAAAGACAGCAATTATTATCTTGCAGTGTTAAGGAAAGATAACAACTGCATCCTCTAGGTTGAATAAAATTTAAAGGACGATTTGCTTGCATTTAGTCAGATAGGAATTACCTTTGGATTCAGAACACACTCTCTTATAAAGATAAACTGCAATAGCAAGTTTTATGGTTGCCGTACTGTTTTACTGGAAGAAAGATATTGTGGTAAAGTGAATAATTGTTATTATGATCTATCTTGAGCTGACTGATTCCTTGTCTAAGGCGTAAATGATGTATCTACTTGCTTTTAAAAACATTTTTCCATGTACTGCTTTTTCTTATTTTGACCTATTGAGGTGATGTAATGCCCACCGCTGGCTGATATTTTGAATCTTGGTTTAGGCTATACTAATTGCAGCGGAGGCCAAGAAAGAAGAAGAAAAGGCTAAAGGAGTTAGTGCTGATGAGGCAGCTGACAATCAAGATATTGTGCTGTTTGATGACAATGAAGAAGAGGAGGAAGAGGAAAGCGAGGAGGAAGAAGAAGGCAATGGCCAAGAATCTCAAGGAAGGGGAAGAGGAAGAGGGATGATGTGGCCACCTCAAATGCCAATGCTGCGTGGTGTTGGGCCAATGATGGGAGGACGTGGCTTCCCTCCCAACATGATCGGCGACGGTTTTGGTTTTGGTGGTGGTTTTGGTATGCCTGATCCTTTTGGTGTGCCTCGTGGTTTTCCTCCATTTGGCCCAAGATTCCCTGGTGACTTCGCTAGAGGAGGTCCTATGCCTGGTATGGTCTTCCCCGGCAGGCCCCCACAACCTGGGGGCATGTTTCCTATGGGGCTAGAAATAATGATGGGTCCTGGTCGTGGACCGCTAATGGGAGGCTTGGGAATGGGTGGGCCTGGGCGGCCAAATCGACCCGTTGGTATGGCTCCCTTCATGCCCCCACCACCTCCACCAAATAACCGTGGCACGAAGCGGGAGCAAAGAAGGCCAGGTGGTGAGAGGGGTGACAGGTACGAGACAACTTCAGATCAGGGAAGCAGGGGTCATGACGCCACTGGGAATTCTGGAGCAGAAGGAGCCAGGTCGCAGTCTGGGGACAGATACGGTAGAAGCGCCCTCCGAGACGATGACAGTGAGAGTGACGAGGAAGCAGCGCCCAGGAGGTCGCGGAAACGATAAGGCGAGATTGAGCACCTTTGATCCATGAAGATAGATTGCGTGCTCTGTTGAGAGCGCCACCATTGAAACCTGAGCAGTTGAAACGTTTAGAAAATTCTCTGTTTATTATCCTCATACTCAGATTAGAACAAAAATATTACTGAATCTGTATTACTGGGCACTGAGTGTGGGTCATGTTTGCCAATGGAGTTTTTTACTCAGGCAACAGGTAGATGAGCTCGTTCTGTAACAGACTGATCTTAAGCCGTTTGTTTTGATTTTTAGAATGTAGTACACAACATGATGAGAGGATGATATATTGGTTTGTGCATACTGTGATGATGATTTGTTAAAGGGCCCCCATGGCCAAAATTCAATTCATTTGTCTTTACTTCCATGTCATTTTTCTGCCTGGGTAGAATCTGCGAGATTTTGAACATGGACAGGTAGATTCTTGGTGCTCATTTCACCTGTGACCATGACCAACCAGCAGACGACAAAATGTTTTTTTGGAGTTTTGACGCCATGCTGTCGCCGACGGCGAGGTACCCAATCTATCTATCCATCGATCTGTCTTATCTGCCTGTCTGTCTATCTGCATTGAACCACTTGTCTAGTTGCGTGTTCTAACCTCCAAAGCTTCCATTGCTGTGGATGGAGGAAAGGGCAGTGAGAGAGTAGTGAGGATGAGGCCAAGATCTGAGGAGGAGCAAAGGCAGATAGATGGGCCCAGGGCAAGAGATCTGAGTGAGATGGAGGAATCATCAAGAGATTGTTGTGGGGAGAGCAAGATGCCCAAATCCTTCAAAAATAAAAAGAGTGGGTGGTGTGTGTTATTGCACTCCACATGCTCTTCCACCTTTAAACTTGTCACAATCACAACCAAAACCAAAGCTAATTCACCACCCACTATAGTCAAAGTCCTACACTATTGGGAACACCATTGAGCCAAGAACTATGTGCTTATGTAGACATGTAAGTAGGTTTCTGAGGGCTGTGTGTACACCATGTAGAGGTCGGAGATGTAAACCGTTTTTCATTATCTTTAAAAATACAAAGGTTGATCTAAGTACATGTCGATCGATGCTAGTTTATTAAGTTTCCCATCGTTTGTCTTAGCCGCTGCCAAAATTTAGACACTTTGAGAGTTTTACTACATCGTGGTTTATTTTCCAGCATTAGCTTTTAAGTTGCTAAGAACGTAAATATAAAAGTTTAAACGCATAGATTAGTTTTTGGTTGTTGAAAAGCCGTTTTACCCACAAATGTACTTCTAGAGAAATTGGGTGGACCAATGGGTAACCGTGTGTGAGGAAACTTGCATTCCTAAGCACAAGAGGGGTAGGGTATATCAATCATTCAGCACATGAGACAGATGGATGCATAGATGGGCATTAATGGATGTGTGAAAGACCGATGGATGGATTGATGGTGGAGGTGAGAGGGGTATCACATTCACATTCACATCCACACACACACACACACAACTGGCTGACCTTGAGGAAAGGGAGGCCATCTTCCATTTCCTTTTCACAGCATTGCAATTGATGATTCAGTGTGAGTTGAGTGAGGGTCAATCAGCTAGATGGGGACCCAAACCTCACATGGGGTGGGGCCTGCTGGTCCAGCTCTCTTGCAAAGCCTTTTGCCTCCAAGAAATGATGCCTAATTCCTCCAAGTAGAGTAAGCCAGATGACTTATTTCTTTGGGTCTATCCATGATCCTCACAGCATTACAATGAACTAGAACTTTTTATGGCAGCAGCAGTGACCACACTGGTAACAGTAGTAGTAAGTAAGTAACCTGGTACTTGTATTTGCAAGCAGGTAAGATTGTTCATCCATCATAAGGCTTATAAATGGAATTCAATGAGATTGACTTGCCAGCAAAGCCATTGAAACAGCTACAACTGGACAATTCCATTGTGCAAAGCATCTGGTCTGAGATTGAATTCTGTCCAGGATGGTCCTACCTGGGAATGGAGCATGTTTTACCTGTTTTGCCAAGGACCACCATAATGTTTTGGTTGCTGCCACCAGTGCCACATGTGGAACCAAAATGCCATGATTATGCAGAATATGAACAAGATATGCAACATGTGCGAAACTTCGCGGTGAGCCTGATAATTTAGATGGCCTACATTCACAGGATTAGTGTTTCATGGAACAAAGTTTTGGCATATATATATATACCAAAAGTAGATAGTTTCTACTTGGAATTTGATATCATATAGCATAATTATTAGATGGTACATAACTTAAGCTAAGCATGATCTATGTTCTTTCAGTTCCAGGTCTCAAAACTAGGGGAAGAAAAACTGCAGAAACATAGGTAGCAGGCTAGACTTGATTGAAGGGCTCGTTAGCACCCTCGCTTCAGAATTCAACTGAGCCGACAGATGCAATTCCTGTGCTCAGGCTTCTTGATTCCTGCCTGCTCACATAGTCGTCACAGCTGCTACCTAGCCTCTTTCCGGGAGCCGAGCTCAAAAGCTCAAAGGGCTTGCCCATCTGCTGCACCTCCTGTGGTGAAAGTATCTTTATGCAGGAGACGCTATTCACGAACTCCCTGAAATTGTCGAAGTTTCATGTTGTAAGAAGAAGAGCATGAAATATCTCAAATTATCATCAGAATAGTTTACAAAAACTTACTGCCAAGGGTCGTCGCCAACGAGGAGGACATCATCCTCTCGGTCGACGAATACAAGCTGCCAGCCTGATCTCAAAGGGTTTTCCAACTGGCCCTCAAGGCCAAATAGGCGCCCTAGTTCTCTACGAAGTTCATGATAGCTACTAAATCTAGTGATATCAAGTGACCTTCCATAGGTTCCCGATTTGTAAACCTGTTTTTCACATTGAAACAATTTGCAGATTAGCAGTGATCCAAGAAGTACTAATCAATAAGTTAACAAGATACTGGGCATTTCAGAGACTGCACTGCAGTTTATTACATCTAATGGCAAAAGTTATCATGCATATGTATAGCACACAACTTACATATATTCTAAAGGAAAGAGCAATACACAGTTAGTGATAAAGTCATATAATGAGCAAAACAGTGGATAGCTGACAATCTCATAAGCACAAATTAGAGAGCACGAAAGAGAGAGAGAGAGAGATTCAGGGAAGTATGACATAGGAAAGCACTCACCTTCACAAAGGTCGCAGGTGGTCGATTAATCACTTGATCAGAATTCTGTGAGCACGGCACATATCCTGATTCATCTAAGCAGTCTGCACTACTTAGTGTTTGATCCAAGGGGAAATCATTCTGCGACGGGCCCAGGAAATTGGAGGTGGAATAAGGAATTGTCGTCGAATCATTCTCACCCTGGAGGCTTGGGATACCGCCTTGCATTAGAAGTGACTGTGAATCTATGTTGACGCCAAATAACAGATGGTTTTGAGGATCAGAGTTCCCATCTTGATCCACCAAGCACCCTCTTCCAGGAAGCGGCGCCAATGCAGAGCTTTGTTGTATACTAGGTGCTGTTGAGTCCAACTGCTCCATCTGCGATGTAACCTGAGGACGAGAGGGAAGCAAAGACTCCACTGCAACTCGCTTTGATGACCATGGGTCAGGGACAGGTACTGCAGTCGGTCTTGGCATGCTTAGGTGAGAAGGTGCTTCTGATGAAAATGGCCTCAATGCATTATGCATGGTGGATGTGTTGGATGGTGACAATGAGCTCATACTCGTATCTGGATAGCTCTGTGGCTGGGAGAATGGCAAGACTGTTTGCAGTGTCATAGGTGAAGACTGAGAAGGCGAGGAGAGTTGAGAAAACGGTGACAATGCATTAGGTACAGACTGATAGTTGGTCATGTTCTTCTGTTGCTGCATTTGTTGATGTTGTGGGACTTGCATACACTGCGATTGCTGCTGCTGTGATTCTTGCTGTTGTTGCTGGGTTTGCAGCTGCGGCTTCTGCTCAGTAAATGACTGGCAGCGTTGGAGCTGCTGCTGAAGGAACTCAGACTGAGCATGCCCTTGGATTGTGGTCTCATTGATGTTTTGGAGGTATTGCTGCTGCTGAAACTGAGGCTGCACTTGCTGCAAAATCTGACTTGGCAGAAGTGTATTAGCTCTGCCACCTATGTTCTGCGGCTGCTGGAACTGCAATATCGTGGGAGAGACCTGCTTTGTTGGGTCCTGGAAAGCAGTCGCAGCTATCGTTTGATACATGTCCGGTTGCAGACCAAGTAAGGAAGCATCCAGCCTTGGCTGCATCCAAGGACTCATACCAAGACCCCCGAAATTCAATGATTGGAAACCAGGATTTGCGCTGTCTCGGAGCCACATGAGAGAAGAAGTCAAGTCGTCATCCTTACCACCTACAGGTAGTCATCATTGAAAGATGATTCACAGTTTAAAAGAATAATACACATCAATTATGCAGCTATCTGAAAATGTGAAGTAAACATCAACTGCCCCTCCTACCATGTAATGAAGGCAAGCCTGTTGGCCATGGACGCTTCAGTCTGAGTGGAAAAGGAGATGGGTACATTGGGAAAGTTGTCAAGGGCTCAATCTCCCAAAGCGACACCCTTGGCTGCCTCTCTCCAGCAGTTGATTCATCCCAGCCAACCTGCATTATCCAAGAAAAACACTATCAACATGCTGAATCATAATGTTGGTACCAGGACGATGAGACCAACACGCAATCCAAAGAGGAAATTTCATCCTGCCTAACAGAAAACTTGTATGGTCAAATGTGTAAAGAACAGGATTGGAGGCAATAAGAAAAAATGCTAGCCTGGAAATGTACCTTTACAGAACGCCAATGTGAGTTTGGCCAACGAGCAGCATCAAGATCACTAATTCCTGTTATCGTGCCCATGTATCTGCAAATAAGAATATTTGATCCTGTTAGGCAGTTATGTACTTTTGAGTCTATGAAAATTTACCAGGCAAACACAATTCATCATACCTCCGTACACTTGACTCTTCTGTCTCAAAAAGCATCCTGAAACGCATGCCCACAGATATACGGGTATGATATACAGCCTTAACATATTTCGAAAGTGGGATAACAAACTCTGAAGGGCTTGCTCTGCATTAAACGGAAGGGAATAGTTAGGAGGAATTCTGAGTAAATAAATGTTATACAAAAATATTACCTTGGGTTATAAAAAATTGTAAACCGGCTATTTGTTGAAGCAGCATGAGCAGCCGCAGCAAGAAGACCAATATGCATGCTATCACTAGATAGGACTGAAGATGGCATAACAGTTTGTGGGCGGTTAGCTCGGCGAATTCCCAGAAGAAGCTGGTTGTTGTCATTCCTGACAATGCAAGGAAATACATATATAAAACCACAAACAATCTCTCCACTGCAACGTAAATGGCTAAGCACAGGATAGTGTCAAGTGATCATTCTGCATCTTTGATAAATAAATGTACCAGATAAATAGGACAGAATCCCCGGCGACAAGTCTCTTTGCACTTACAAAGACGCTCCAGCCTGTAGTTAGAAGGTGTCGCTTTGGCTGACCTGCACCACAAATTAGAATATATGAGCAAGCTTTGTTCTCACCTTAAGCTACTCGTTTTTGTTAAGCAAATAATCCCGCCCCAATGAAAAAAATCACCTCCATGGCTCCATGTTTGATCCATTTTATCATGAAAAACATTAATTTAATTTTCCTTATTTCCATTACATATTTAAGGACTTTTGTTTCTTTCATTTACAAAGATAAATTGACCTCAATGGCTACCAGAGTTTAATGGATAGTATTTATCACAACTGTAAAAGGTAATACATAGTTTATTATCAGAGGACTTAGAAATGACAATAGGAAAAAAACTGCTCACCACGAAAGATATGACGAAACTTCCACTCATTGCCATGAAGATCTTTTGCAATTAACTCCTGTGCTGGAGGCTGCTGAGTAAAATCCTACAAAATTAAAGACAATTAGGACAGATGATGAACCAATTAAAAGAATAACTGGAAAACGGGAGAAAAACAGCACAAACCAGCGGAGGGAACACTTTCTCAGCTGCTCGACGGGGAACAGAGAATCCGCCATGCGTACTTGTGTCACTTGCCGTTAATGTTTTGCAAAAATAATTCGTTGGCTGTTTGTTGGCAGAACCTAATTCAGCTGGTAGATATGGGTCCTTGAGCTCTTGCTGAAAAGAAAAGAAAGCCCAAAAATTATTCTCTTGGAGACTACAAGAAATTTGCACATAGCACAAGTTGTTACAAAAATTATGAATTACCGGGCTAAGTGGTTGTAGCGTCATCTGAGCGTAAACCTCATCTGTTTCTGCATCTGCCTGAAGGAAATAAGCAGACGATGCAACACAAGGTCAGCAGTGAGATTACTTGGCTCTGGAAACGAAAAAAAGATGTTCTCTAAACTTACATGCATCGTCACATTGTGAAGTTGGCAAATAAGTTGTGGAGGCAAGTTAGGATAATTGGGGATCTGAGACTCCATTTCTTTATTTGTTGATGCAGCTACCTGCGGCAGCAATTGACCCGATGAATTTACACAGAAATGGAAGTAACTGATTTCTGATAGAATCAATCTGATTTCAATTTGACAGTGAAACCATCACATGATACTCTCAAGCATTACTTGTAGTGGAGTGAAAAAATTCTAACCTGTTCGCTGTGACCCTGTGGGAAATAAACCACTCGGCTACCCACTGCAGGCAACGAAACAAGGGGACCGGCACACGCATGCCAGAGCTCCGAATTCAGGCATTTTTGTTCTTCTACAGCTGTAATGGCAAAAGCAGTTGGTCAGAAGACCAAGTTTTAACAAACAATGCTAGGGAGCATAAAGTGTAACATTTCTGATTTCATATGCTCAGGATTGTTAGAGGAGGTGGATATGATACTAAATGAACTTCTCAGTGGCCTAACATTGGGCAAGGGCCTTTTTTCTCTTTGCATATTCCTAGAAAATAGACTATTATGGAGGTGATAAGCACAAAAAAAAAGTCTCAGGAAAGAGCAGTCCAAAGGAATCAAGGCATAAGGAGGAATTGGATCGAAAATAGGCAGCATATACATGATTACAGAACTGAAATTTCATGGGAACAGAAGGCCAAAATCCAAGGGGGGAAAAAGAACTTCACATGCCAATTAGTACATCCTCTCCAAAATAAATCATCAGAATAAATCCAAATAGCAGAGAGCTCAAATTTGCCTCATTCTGTAGCTTCCTGATCACAAGAACACAGTCCAAAATACGAGCTCTGAAACTTTCAAGCAAGGCATACGAACAAACAGCAACCAAATACATACTAGTCCTATGAACTTCATAATACACTTTGAATAAATGAACAAAGATGGCATTAATGAGCAAGCCACGGAGCACAGAAAACTCTGAATTAAAAAAAACAAACAAGAAGTAGTACCTTCCGGCGACGCCGCCTGAGCCGGGAGGACGCTGCCGGACGACGACGAAAGCCTCATTTTTTCTTCTCTCTCTCCCTCTCTCTCACTTCCCAAAAGACCAATCACAAGACCGATCTGAAATGCAATATAAGAGCGTGCACGAAGCTGGGGAAGGAAGGAGAGAACGAAGGAAAGATTCCTCCTTTTTAGGCCAAATCACAGCGCCTTCCCAAAAACCATCGCTTTCTCAGTTTCGCCAACTCACCAACACTTCTTCTTTCGCTGTTTCGCAATTACGCTTCCCCCGGAAGAAGAAGAAGAAGAAGAAATCAAATCTACCGAGCAAGCGCCGTAAGCTTCTCCATCGACGAGCTGATGAGAATTTTTTCCCCACTTCCAAGACCAGCAAGAACCAGTGGAAAAAAAGGCTGCGATCTTCGGGGGGGAGGAAAATGCTGCTCCGGGAGGCGACACCGGTTGATCCGAGGAGTCGCGTGGTCAGATCTCGCGGCCGCGAGGTCTGCACGGTTAGCTCTCAGCTCTGGCCTCCCCGGCCGCCGCTCTCCGGCAGATCCGACCGCCGCCGCCGCCGCCGCAGCTGGAGAGGGAGGCTAGGAGCATGCTTCCTGCCTAGCTGGCTGAAATGCTTCCCTTCTCCCTCCTCCTCCTTCTTCTTCTTCTGTTGCAACTTCTTCTGAGCTCAAGAGATGCAACTGAGATTTGCTTCTTGGTTTGGTTTGCTTTGCTTTCTTGCTTGCTTGCTTCCTCAGTTGCTCTTGCAGCTTCCTGCTACTTCTAACTTGTTCTTGGGGTTTTAACCCCACGAGTGCTGCTCTCTCTCACTCTCTCCCCTCTATCTCTCTTCCTCTCTCTCCTCTAAAAACACAGGCCTATTCAGTCAAAGAAAAAACCAAATTTTAAATTTTTAAACTTAATTTTGATATTGATTATGAGATATTTTTAACGTAGTTTCTTTTTCAGCATTAGCTTTTATATCATTGAAAACATATATATAAAAGTTTTACCTACAAATTTATTTTTATTCTCTAATAAACCATTTTGGCTTATTAAAAAAAGCCAAACGATGGGGGCACAATTGTAGGTGTTTTGGGTGATTTTCTTTCAGTGGCGCCCTTCAGTTGCTACAGTTTAAGTATTGGATGGAGTATATACTACTGGAGTGGTACTAATTTATAGCTGTACACGGGTGAACATCGTACAGTGTACCCTTTCTATACATGCTCCTTTTTTTAGCACACGGTACGCTGAAGGAGAATACATTACTACTGTAGCAACTTTCTCTTTCTTCTATTTTTGGTGACGGAGTTCACTAATCAAGGGGGCATTTGGATAATATGGCTGTGAAGGACTGAAGGCTAGCAAGGATCAGAAAAAAATATATATAAATGAGGTGAGAATAATAGATGGCTAAGTATGACCTGAGGGTGTGTTTGGATAATGGGAAATGCGGGATAGAATTAGAATTGGAAAATTAGTAAAGGGTTATGATTAAATGGAAGAGGGAGAATGAATGGTTAGGATTTAAAGATGGAGGGAAATCATTTTCCTTTCCCATTTACCAAACACTACCTGAGTGTTAAATATATTATTTTCTCCAGCACATAATATATCAAGTTTTAACTTTTATCACGGTTATTGAGGAGAGGTATAGGACCGGACTATAATAAATATAATGGATAATAATGCAGGATCGTAAAGGGTCTTTCCCACCCCAAAAGCTAACCATTGAGGTGAGGGACTCCCCCACTTATATCTTAGGTTATTTGCCCTTCCACAACTAATGTGGGACTATTCAACAAATAATAGGGGTAGTACGAGTAGTTTAATAGTAAAAACATATCTCTATATTTCAAAGAAAAAAAGTTTAATTCTAAAAGTTATCATGATTTAGGGTGAAGGAGTATCACATATATCACGGGAAAAACATGTCATTTGTTACTATGGGTTCAAATTATAATAGTGTAGTTAACATATAAATTCACAGTACAAGTGTATTTAATTACAGTAATAGAAGCATGATTTTTTATGTCAAATATAATTCTACATTTAGATAAAATTTAGTTTAGTTTTTGTAAATATGTGTGAAATCAACTTTTCAAATAATAAACCGAGGTTTATTTTTGTAAATATGCAGGAAATCTACTTTCAAAATAACTTTTTTTTCGCTGGGTCATTAAAATAACAAAATCGATGAGGGGGTGATTTTTTGGATGCGCACATCATTTTTTTTTTGTTAGTAAATACTAAAGAGGTAGGAATGAACTGCTTTGGAGGAGGCATGTTTGTTTAATTTCCTTTGTGGATTATAATCTAGAACGACTTAATATTTGTAAATTAGTTTTTTAAGAATAATTACAGGTAGATTTTTTATTTTGTCTTATTAGCAATTATGTTACTACTGCCAACAAGGGTCAACTATGAGGTTGCATCGCATCTGCTCTGCCTTTAATCTTTAACCCGACATGATTTTATCGGAGTTGTTAGAAGCTCCAACTGTCCAACAGTAGTTAAACTAGCTACACTACCGATCGTGCAGTAGCAGACTATCAGCAGTGTGCACAAAGTTAATGCACCCTAAAAAAATGAAAAACCAAAAAAAACAACAAACTGAATATTGCCGGAGCCAAAATTTAATACTCCCAGTGTCAAATATTATTGACCAGAGGGAGTTCATTGTTTATCCAATCTAGGAGTAAGCTTTAGATAGGTAGTATTCAGTACTGCTGCTTTTTTTTCATCAGCGCATTATCCGAACTGCTAAATGTTTTATGTAAATTATTTTTTTTCATAAGGTTCTTTATTAAAAATTAAATTAAATTTATGTTTTAAATTTATAATAATCAATACTAATTGTACAATACAGTAATGTCGTGATCTTTTCATTTGCCGTAAAAAGTTGTAGCCAAACAGCTTATCCGAACAAGCCTAAGCTAAGGCTGCTTTCTTTGGTCGGGGATGAGAACTAATCTCTCAGCATGTAAAACGGAGCGATTCACTAGCATATGGTTAATTAAGTATTAGTCTATTTTTTAAAAAATGAATCAATATGTTTTTTTAAGTATTATTTTAGAAAAAAATAAAGAAAATATCGTTTAGCAGTTTATGAAGCATACAAGACGAGAGATGGGTTAGAAAAACTAACAAAACTAACTCAGCTTAAAGGAGGCCCTGATTTACACAATAGTACCACCTCCGTCCCAAAATAAATGCAGCCATGAGTTTTCGTATCCAACTTTTGTCCGTCTTATTTATTTTTTTTTAAAAAATAAAAAATATTAGTATATATAAATTACTATTCATGCTTTATAATCTAATAATAATAATAAGAATATTAATCGTTTATTTTGGGACGGATAGAGTAGGACACAGTTCCTTTCGATACGACCAATTGATCTAAGATCGAGGCATCAATCCATCAGATGCCCATGTCTCTATCACATACGTATACGTGCCCATACATATATATACATACGTAGTAGTAGTAGTAACACGTATATATACCAAACTAACTGCCAAATACCATACCGATCGATCGAGACAACGATGCCTATTCTCCTATACTATCTCTTTTTTCCAACGTCGACAGAAACGCCTGGCTAGTAGAAAGCCTCTGGCCTCCACACGATTTTATTTCTCGTGCTCGATTGCTGTGGCCACCACGACAGAGACCCCCACACACGTCTAGTAGAGCTAGTGGAATAGTACGTACTCGTAGTAGTACTCGCACGAAAACGCCGTCGACTAGGATGTTTTCACATTAACGTGTCATCGTCGAAATAATAGCGATGCATGCATTTGGACATCAGTTTGTTAGCCCAAAATTCAACCCCAAGTAGAACGTACAGCAATTAATTAATTTCTCTGTTTTTAAGTAACAGTCAACATGGAGCTGTTTTAAATCTGACAGTTAATAGTATATGTTAGATGGATAGATTATGATGAACTTTTTGATAGCATGGTATGCTTTGAGTATCTGTATTTTTTTTTCTAGAGAAGTATAAAAGTTTAAAAGTAAATAGTATTTGTACTATGATAGTTACTTACTCCGGTCATAAATATTTACTATCTCCGTTCTAAAATATATCGGATGTTTAGATTGTAGTCAAAATAAACTTTACCAAATTTTGGCAATGTAAAAATTTTGATAAATTAGCGATATTGCCAAGTTTTAGCATGATTCCTTATATATTTATCAAAGTTTGATAAAAACAATACATCTTTGATAATGCCATGGTTATAGATACCACATACCTAATAGTAGTTGACTAAACTCGGTAGGGCCCACCACATAACATGTCTTATACGGAAACAAACCTCATATATAGAAGGATTTCCGGATAAGAAAGGACGAGTAAAGTTCTATATGGAAACGACGAGAACTAATCGGATTGTATCCATATTGGTCTTCTACTTGGAAAAGGGGACACTTATGGGTAAGAGGAGAGGGGACAAGCCACAACAATAACAACAACGTACATAAACCAATACAAGCCAACACATGCCAAGACAAGACGCCTGATATCGATATCAGAGATAAGCCTAGGCAAACCTAATATGGTGTCTGCGGAGGCCAATAAGAGGGATTTAGCGCTATCTCTAATATTGCTGAGTGCAGATTCGAAGAGGAAGACTACCCTGTCATCGACTACGAGTTGGTTATCTAGCCGCCAAGTCGACGACAGCAAGATAGGTTATCCCAAATATTGTACTGGTGTGTGATTATGATGAATAAGAGCAACACCGGCTTCGACCAACATGAGTAGAGCTATTACCTGTAAAATAAGGGGCCCTAACCTGTATAAAAATATATGTCTCCATCTCTTTTACCTCAATCTCGCATATACTCTGGTATCAACAATCCCCATACCATACAAATACCGTAGTCGCGATCTCAAACGTCCACAGGTAACTTACTAAAAAATGTTATGATTTGAAATAACATCAATCTGAACAACCCCATAGTACATAGTAACTTCTAATTTGTATATAAACATGTAGAGTAAAGGAACTCTGATCAGCAATAATATTTGTGAAATGTTTAGTTTAGAAAAAAACGAAATGGTGTACACAAATTTAGCTAAAAAGTTGTATCATAATTGATAGTGTTGTAGAATTTATTCCAGCATAAAATCGATGATCAGAATTTCAAGAGCATTAATTACGGAATATTGCTCTATCTATATTCGTGGTATTAAGATATGTTTCATTCAATCATAAATTGCTATATTTTACTCCTTTTATTTCATATTATAAGTCATTTTGATTTTTTTTCTAGTCAAACTTATTTAAGTTGTCCGAGTTTATAAAAAAATATACTGGCATTTTTAATACAAAACAAACGTATCATCAAAATATATTCAATGCTAGATTTAATTAATAAAACTAATTTGATGTTTTCAGATGCTAAAATTTTCTGTAAATTTAATCAAACTTAAAAGAGTTTAGCTAGAAGAAAATCAAAACGACTTAGACTGTGTTTAGTTCACACTAAAATTGAAAGTTTGGTTAAAATTAGAACGATGTGACGGAAAAGTTGGAAGTTTATGTGTGTAGGAAAGTTTTGATGTGATGAAAAAGTTAGAACTTTGAAGAATAACTTTGGAAATAAACACGGCGTTAATAATAACATATGAGAAACGGAGAGTAGGAAAGAGGGAGTAGGGAGTATCTTAAAAACGGTAGGAGCAGTATCAGCCGTTTCGTCGCTCCTGCCCGCGCGCCGCACGCATCTGTGGCTGTGGCCTCCTGCCGTCGTGCAGTCGTGCGTGGTGGGAGAAGCAACTCCGTGCGCCCGGCCGCGCTCACGCGTTCCACACCTCGCGTTCGTTCGTTCCGTCGGCAGATCGATCGGCTCGGCCGGCGCACACACGGCAGGCGTACGTACGTGCACGCCGCGGCATGGTATGTCAAAATTAAAAGTTTAATTGAAATTAAAACGATGTGACAGATAAGTTAAAAGTTTATCTGTGTAGGAAAGTTTTGATGTGATAAAAAAGTTGAAAGTTGAAAGAAAAAGTTTATAACTAAACAAGGCCAAATATACGTACGTACACACATCAATATCCCGGCACGCGCGACGTGAAATAATGCAACCGATCGATCGCGAGACATACGAGACTTATTTTTGGCTATCCCTTTTGCCGATCGATCGAGCGAGACGTACGTACGTTTTTGCCGTTTTGCTGCCACGGACCGACCCATCATATCACGCTACGTGACGCGAGAAACCCGGTGGCGATTTTGTACGACCTCAGCTGCTAGCTGCACAGTGCACACGCTACGATCTGGTGGCTAGGATCAGTGTGTACTGTGCCGGGGTCTTCGCCCCGGTGAACTACTGGGGTGTATCACCAACAATGGTACATGCCATTTCCTCCTCTGCCGGTCTAGAGTTTCTAATAGTTAAATTTTTTTTTCAAAGCTATCTTTGTAAGTAGTTCAGCTTTCTTTCCAAATTTTTAAGAACTATAACAGTGGTAGAATCTAAAACTAAATTAGAAAGCAGAAGCTAAAAAGTTTAGCTATTTTACATTCTTAAAAATTATCTATCAACTTGTGTTTCTTCTCAGAATCTTAAAACTTTCTGCATAGAGTTTTGACTCGAGGTCTCAGTAGCCTAGTACTACGTACTACCACCTGTAGACCGGGCTAGCCGGCCGGCCGGCGGTGGCGACGGCGCAATCAATCGAATCAAATCCAATCTGACGCAAAAAAAGGCTAAGCGCGGCTACAGTGCTCACACAGCACAAGCACAGTGACTGTCGCAGTTACCACTCTCCATATATGTAGGTATTCACACGGTTGACAGTACCACGTACTACTATTACCACGCACGTTGCGCGATCGATCAATTTAATCTAGAGCTAAACGCGATCAGATGGCAACTGATTGATCAGGGGCGATCGAATCAAAGCTCGTGCGGGAACTCACTTTTTTTTTTTTACTTGAAGGAGACGGCGTTGTACGGTACGGCACCGTACGGCCGGACGATCCGGACGGAGCCGGCCGGCGGTTGCGGATGGATCGTCCATAGATAGGCGGGGAGGGGCGGGACCAGGATTCTCGTCAGTCGAAGTCACGTGGCTTTGTCATCGATACGTAACTTTTTCTAGAATTACATAGTATAACACATACTCACAACGCATACACACTCATCCCTATAGATACATACACGTAAACCCTACTTATGAGCATCTTCGAAGACTGGGCCGGTAAATCCTAAAGATCACCATAGGTGCTTCAATTTAACCCATATATTAGCAACAAAGATATTGTACATTAAGACCCTGTTTAGATGGGACTAAAACTTTTAAGTACTTATCACATCGGATGTTTGGACATTAATTATAAATATTAAATATAGACTATTAATAAAACCCATCCATAATATTGGACTAATTCGCGAGACGAATCTATTGAGCCTAATTAATCCATGATTAGCCTATATGATGCTACAGTAAACATTCTCTAATTATGGATTAATTAGGCTTAAAAAATTTGTCTCGCGAATTAGCTTTTATTTATGTAATTAGTTTCGTAAGTAGTCTATATTTAATATTTTAAATTAATGTCTAGATATATAGACTAAAGTTAAAGTTAAGTCTCTAAATCTAAACATCACTTTTAACTACGAAGAATTTAAGTTCGATAGATAGGCGGGGTGGGGGTGTGGGTGTTGGTACGACGGCAGCGTGGCGGGCGCGAGACGCAGGGCGGGGCAGAGGGCGGCGTGTAGGTGGTGTACTACGGGGATTAGGTGGTGGACCGCGCGGCGCGTGCGTAGGCAGGTCCAAGCTGCAGGAGCTATAGCTAGCAACATGCATTTTGCATACTTCTGCAAGGAGTAGGATGGACGAGCTGATCGATCGATAGATCCACACCGGTTTCGGCGATATTCTTCGCCGGTTGGTTTCTTTTGCCGCTGGTGGTATGGTATGCATATGCTGATGCTTTTTGCAGGTCGTCTCGTCTCGTCTCCATCCATCTCTCTGCATGCGCGTGTACGTGCGCCTGGGTACCGTACGTGGTGTCGTGGACGCCAGCCTGATTGCTCTCGATTCAGATCCATCCGCGCCCGCGCGGCGGCTTCGATCAGATCGCTGTAGTGCTCTGCTCCCTCCATCGAAAAATTTCATTTCTCACACGTGTCAATATACAATCAAAAGTATTAGAGTACCTTAATTTTATCAAATTCCAATATAATTATTTTTTTACTTTATTTTTCCTTTAATATAACTAGAAAAGTAGCCCGCGCATACGCACGGACAATCATTTAATGTTGCTTGAATTTTATTTACGAATGTTTATGTGTATATGATATTTTTAAAATAGATCTTAACTCTATTTTAAACATGTTCATAAATATCTAATTTGGACATATTATTGAATCCGTACAGTCTTGAATTTATGAGAACAACATGTGTCACGATAATGGAACAATAATGAAATAATAGAGTTGTTTCATATGTATTTATACTACATGTGTTTTTTTAACCAGGATAATGGTTTTTTTAAGTACTACCAAGATAATCTCCGAAGCACAATATAATTGGATATATTTTGATAAATATCTATATTTTGTGTCTGGTGTTTTTAACGCCTGTTGTTAATAATCACATAAGACACATTTACTAATTAACTTGGAGAATGAATCTAATTTTCCCAAACTTGTTTACAAAACTATTTATTGAAGTATACTTTATAGTCACTTCAATAGGGTGTATGATATACATTCATCAAATTATGTCTGATATGTTGGAATTCCTCAACTATAAGAAAATATATCATGAGTAGTGTATTGCACATGTTACTCGATAGTTCATTTGTTGTCAAAACTATTTGACAAAGAGAAAAACATACATTTATGATCATAAATCTCACGATGGACTAAGGGGTTGTATTATAGCAAGATCATTGGTTTGAAATATGTTTCATATTTTTTTACATCTATGTAACATTTATGTTCCCACTTATCAAATACTAATGAAATAGTTCTAAAAATTCAAAAAATATTTGAGAATCTTAATCTCAAACAAATTAAAATTAAATCATATATACTTAAAGATACACAACTAAATTATGTTATTTTCATCTATGTAACAATCATGTTGTTTTCATTTATTTTGCATATGTAGATTTAAATTAGAATTGTATAGTCGTCAAGTGAAATTTGACACCTGAAATATGATGGGAAATTATTTAAAATATGAAAAGTACGAATTACCCTAACTACTACAGTCGACCGAATTATCCCCATAAACCCGAAAACCAGACATGTTTCACCCTTAACTATTAATACCGGACGAATTATCCCTCCCCCCTCACTCAACCCGGAGTGGTTTTGGACCTATCTGGCAGTACAGTCAGCATTTTTTTAAAAATAAAATAGGTGGGGCCCATCTGTCACACTTTCTACCATCTCACCTATCTCTCTCCTTTAATTCCTCAATCCCATTCCCCAGCCACTCTCTCTTCTCCCTCCCCTTGCTACAGGGGCAGGCTGGGCAGGCACGCTGTCGCTCCGCCGCTCTTCTCCTTCTTCTTTGTCTATTTCCCTGCTCTTGCTGTCTTGATTGATCCACCTCGATGTTCTTTGATTGATTGATGCTTTATGTCTCGTCGGGAGAGAGGCAATGGTGGTGGGGATCGATTAAGAACCGCGGTGGGACGACATGCTATGGTAGACAGAGTTGCGGCCTTATTTGTTGGGGAGTTCTCGATGGCGAGGCCGTAGCCAAACCTGCCCATGGAGGACCAACATAGGTGCTTGCCTTCGGCAGCCACAACGCTCTTCATGCAACGGCGAGATGCGATGAAAAGGATGGAGACAACAGCCTCCACTGGAGTACGCATGTGGTGGCCAAGACAGTCGGGGAGGAGCCGCCTCTGCTGCTGACAGTCGGGGAGGAGCCGCCTCTGCTGCTTACTGCCCCCAACCGCCTACGGAGCTCGAGCTCCTCCACCCCGCTGCTATCGTCCTCTTTGCGCGCCAATGGAGGCCGAGGAGAAGCCCTATGGTCGTCAAGAAGGTCGTGTCGATGGAGCTGAGGAGGAGCCGCCTCCACCGCTCGCCACTCGAGCTCCTCCGCTCCGCCGCTCGCCGCCCCTAGCCTTGCCGATTGACAAACATGGAGGGAGAAAAAAGAGAGAGATGGGGGAGTGTTGACGGAGAGATATGATAGGTAGGTCCCACCAATTTTTTTAAGAAAATGCTCACTGGACTGTAAGGTAGAACCGAAACCACTTCGGGTTCAGTCAGAGGGGTAATTCGTCTGGTATTAATAGTTGAGGATGAAAGATGCCTGGTTTTTAGGTTTATGGGGGTAATTCGGTCGATGAGAGGGTAATTCGTCCTTTTTTTCCTTTAAAATGTTATCATAACATTATTTATTGTATATCGGCCTCATGCGTTATGATGTATTTAGGAACACAAACACCAATAGTTTATTTAATTTGAGGAATATGACTTGATCATAAATTAGATATATATTTTTAAAAGCATTGATTGGATATTTTATTTTATATTATAGAAGATCTAATTTAACTACGTATATTAGTAACATATTTTATTTTAAATAGTAGAAAATCCTATTTCATGGAACATCGATATTTTTCAATGTCATTATGTACATATGTTAGGTGTGTTGCTTTTATCGTAAGTCTATAGACAGGTTTTCGTTTCTTCCAGTGAACAGGAGGCAAGCTTTATTGTTTCTTTTCCAGTCGTACGTAAGCACGTACACGGAGATCCTCTCAAAAAAAAAAGTACTTACACAGAGAACTTATGTTTTGTTTCTTTTTTCCAGCCCACGGTATACATAAGGAAAAGTATTACTTTTCTAATAATACATCTAACGATCTAAAATATTGGGTCCACCAATTTAAATGAAATTCAACGGTGAGAATTAATAGTGCCATGTGGCGGCCTAGAAGCATTTGTAGGAACGCCACATGGCGGCTTAAGAGCGTTTCTAGGAGGAAAAAGTACGAATTACCCCCCGAACTATCGCAGTCGTCTGAATTACCCCCCCCCCCCCCGAACCACAAAACTGGGCATTCTTCACCCTCAACTATACAAACTGGACAAATTACCCCCCTCGACCCGATCCGCGGTGGTTTTGGTCCACGTGGCGTACGCGTGGCAGTCCAGTCAGCACTCCATTTATAAAAAATTATGGGACCCACCTGTCATCTCCTCATCCTCTCATCCTCTCTCTTCTCTCTCTCACTCTTCCTCTCTCTCATACGGGAGGACACGCGGCGGCGGCGGGTGGGCGGTGGCGGTGGCACCAAGGAGGACACGCGGCGGTGGCGGCGGGCCGAGGAGGACGCGGAGGCGGGCGGGCGGTGGCGGAGCGCCGGGGAGGACACGACGGCGGCAGACAGCGCCGATGAGGGGGGATGAGGAGGACGACGACAAGGATGCAGCGCACCACGGCGGCGGGTCACGCAGAGGCGGCGGCGGCGGAGGATGACAAGGACGACGACAAGGATGGCGACGGAGGAGTGGAGGACGACGACGAGGACGATGGCTGCGGTGGCCATGGCGGAGAGGTGGAGCGCGGGGAGGACGTAGCGACGGCAGGCGGCGCCGACGAGGGGGGATGAGGAGGACAACGACAAGGATGCAGCGCACCACGGCGGCGGGTCACGCGGAGGCAGCGGCGGCGGGGATGACAAGGATGACGACGAGGATGGCGACGGAGGTGCGCCGCCCCCACTGTGCCCGTTGTCCCGACGGCGCCACAGAGAGAGAGAGGGGGGGAGGGGGGAAGCAGCACCGAGCGGCCGCCTCCTTATCCCCTGCCCCCGGCGCTTCGCCACTTCCTCGGCGCCGGCCGCCCGCCGCCGCGTCCTCCTCGGCGCCGCCGCCACCGCCCGCCCGCCGCCGCCGCATGCCCGCGTCCTCCCCCGCACGCCGCCGCACGTCCTCCCGTATGAGAGAGAGGAAGAGTGAGAGAGAGAAGAGAGAGGATGAGAAGATGACATGTGGGTCCCACAATTTTTTTATAAATGGAGTGCTGACTGGACTACCACGCGTACGCCACGTGGACCAAAACCACCGCGGATTGGGTCGAGGGGGGTAATTTGTCCGGTTTGTATATTTGAGGGTGAAGAATGCCCGGTTTTGTGGTTCCGGGGGGGGGGGGGGGGGGTAATTCAGACGACTGCAATAGTTTGGGGGGTAATTCGTACTTCTTCCTTTGTAGTAAGTTTAATGGACTTTTAGTATATAATAGATAGATAGATAGATTATTCACTGCTTTCACAAATTCCAATACAGTGATTACTCTAAAATAATTAATTTATTTTTGGACAAATGAAAGGAACTAAAAATAAATTTAATATGAGTACGTAGGAAGTACCATTTATACTCTATATCTCCGTTCTACTTATTCAGATATGTTCATATATGTAGCTAAAAACATGAATATTAGTGAATGACCTAATATAAAATAAATAGATATGTAGCTAAAAATTATTATATATTTTCAGTAATACAATTTGTTTCGGTTTTTGTTTTAGAAAAAGTTACAACCGAGTTTCCATACACGTTAGTACCAATTAACAACGTCAAAAATCTCGCTTTTGGATCCGCATTTTGTTCATGAGCCTTTCTTTCGATCTACAGAGACTAAATCTTCATGGCCACGTTGTCGTAATGGCCAGGAGAAGTCCTGCAAGAGTTGTCGGTCACGTACGTACGGCCTTGCGTTGAGGCCCTGCTTTACCGACATTTTCAGTCCGAGAAGCCGCCACCTACAAAAAACCGGTCTATTAAATGAGTGATATTTCATAGTAGTCCTTAACCAAATATCAAAAGTTTAAATTAGATATCTCCGGCCATTACTAAAGGTAGGAAAATTTAATTAGTAATTGTTGGCACCTCTCAAAAAAACTGCAATTTTTTTCATTAAGCACGTAATACCTCATTCCCCTAATATAAGGGATTATGATATTTTGCTTGCACTTTTTGACTACTCGTCTTATTAAAAAAATTTGTGTAAATATAAAAAACGAAAAGTTATGCTTAAAGTACTTTGGATAATAAAGTAAGTTACAAATAAAATAAATAATAATTCCAAAAATAATTTAAATAAAACAAATGGTCAAATAATACAAGTAAAATGTCAAAATCTCTTATATTAGGGGGGACGGAGGGGGTACCATTACAGGAATAACCGGGGTCCCACCTGTCGGCGAAACAGAGCAAATATCTCTCTCCTCCTCCCGTCCTCCGTGTCCATATGCCATTGCTGATTGCTGCAGTGAAAGACGCCCATGACGCGCGTGTCGTAGTAGCTAGCTAGCTCGGCTCGCCCCCACGCGGAACTCGGCGCTGCATCCAGGACCATCTCCATCATCCATCCATCCATCGTCTCCTTCTCTCTCTTTCTCATCATTGATCGTGCTTGCTCTTGGACCCCTCGCAACGACCCTTCCCCTCTCTCTCTCTCTCTCTCTCGCTCTACACTGGTGAAGGTGAAGGTGAAGGCGTGTGTGTGTACGACGACAATGGCGGAAAGGACTGGCTCTTTGTGGGGAGGGTCAAACACGCAAACGCTTAAGCTTCTTCTTTTTCTTCTCTCTTTCCATGTTGCTACTGCATTGGCACGTACTAGTGGATGGATGCAGTGAGAGAGAGTGGTGGTAGGGCAGCCGCATGCATGCTGAAGAAGAAATGAATTAAACTATATGCTTTGGAATTGGAATTGGGGTGTGGTAAGCTGTACTAGCAATGTTAGTTAGTTGCCCTAGGAGAAGGAGAGAGGCTCTTGGGATTGGGTCTAGAGTAGTACAGTAAGCAGGAAATATCAGAAATGGTGCTAGGTTTTCTGGGTACTGCAAATGAAATGAGCATCTCTTTCTTTGCATGGTGTAAATCGGGTAAATAAATCTATATGGTAGAGTAGTTCATCACTACTGAACTTGTGCGGTAGCCTTAGATACGGTAATAATATATATAAGCAAACAAAAAGTGGACTAACCACATATACGGTAATATATATGTGGCACGACTAACTTGAAACGCGGTAAGAGGAGGCCATCCAAACATGCCCCAAGTCCCAATTTCCAAAGAGTACTCAGAGTTACGCCTTGTAATTTAGTGGGATAATTAATTTGGACCGATATATATAATAGTTTAGAAAGTAATTCGAACTTTTTCCTATCCTGATCATGAATATACTTGTTTTTTGGTAAGTAACTGATCAAAATTTTTAGTACCAATATCATCATCTTAACTTTTAGATTGAGTATATGAAAATCATACATGCTGATCATTTTCTTGAAAAATCCTTCTGTAAATTGTGATTTTAGTGAGTTTTACAAGTATTTTACTTGAGAAAGTAGTGGTCAAAATTATAGAGAGCATTTCTGAAACGACATGTATATATTTGTCGTCTGAGTGAGTACTTACTCCTACCTAGGAAGAAGCTTTTGTCTACTCTAGCTATATGTGCATGCATCAGCTTCCTAGCACAAAGAATGATGACCCATCAATCTAATTAGATAACCCCATCCATAATGTTGGTCTGAAATGAAATAAATCCATTGGGGGCAGCTCTAAAGTTGCTTTTGGCTTTATTCTAAGCCAAAGCATGTGCCAAAGAGGGGCTACTGATGAGTGATCAACACACAAATAAAGGCATTTAGGGTGGGGAAAGCGGTGCAAACCGAGCCTAGAAATCCCAAAAGAATATATATCAAGTACCAAAGCAAAGTGTTTGTTTATTTTTTTTGCTCCCTTGTTCCCAAGCTATCTCTTTGAAGTTTGAATTTCTCCTTTTCTTTTTCTACTACAGTGTTCTTCTAAGCTGGTCTGTTCTTTTGTGCCTAGCTTTCTTGGGAGCTTGTGATGAAAAAGATACTACTGAATATGAAAGATTGAGATTTTTCAATTCATCAGGTATGAGGCCCACCTCCTTCTTGGAAGAAATCATGATGGCAATTTGCTATTGCTAGGGTTCAGATCACTAGAGCCATAGTGGTGGTAGTGATGGCTGTCAAGTCTATCAAATGAAAAGCCCCCCTTCAGGATTCTTGCTTATCTAGTTTATTTACATATCTTCTGATTTCTTCCTTATAGGTGAAGCTAAAACTCCCCCGTCTCAAAAATATAAAGATTCCATAGTTTTCGTAGATATTAAGGAAGTATGTAGTGATTGGTTGATAGTAGATGAAGAAATTAATAAGAGATAGTTGTGATTGGTTGAGATGAGGGAGTAAGGTAAATTATATGAACGCTAGAAGTTATTATATATTGGTACAGATGGAATATATACGACTATTATTTGGTTTCTTTCTCCTATCCTCCTACTTTTTAGTGCAGTAACATCAAGTGTTTTGTTTATCACTGACTCAATTTTACAACTAAAGGATCTTAGTGCACTCTTTCTTGTACCTAAAGGTGTGTAAAAAAAAAGAGAGGTTGAATTCACATATGAATTGGTAAAACGCAAACCTCCAAAATGATTCTAAAATGATGCATTTATTATTAGCATTTTCAGTTTTTTTTGTGCTGATAGCCTGTAGGAGTTTTAGCATTTGGAAGCACTATTTTTTAAACATAATGTGGAGCACTAGTAGTAATATAAATAGGGATTCGTCTCAAGGACAATTCCATGGCTTTTTGCAACGCTAGATCCTAGAGCTTTCTTATTGAGGGTTTGTCCAATTGTACCATTCTCAGCTTTAATTCTCATCGCTCAATGTACTGTGTGTGTGTGTGTGTGATGGCCCCCTTTCTCTTTCTTCTCCTTTCTCTCTCTCCCTCCCCTCCTTTGTCCATGTCAAAGAACAGTATGATTGTGCTTGATGTGACTAGGTGACCCTAGGTGCTGTACAATTGTCACCAATTGAATCCAGGGAAATAAATTGACATCAACTAATCGCCCAAAACTGGCACTATTCACACATATACCTACCACCTACACACATGCTATTCTACTCCAGTGACACTAGTCCAATTGGTCAGTGTACTACACTACTTGAACCAACATTCAGTTCTTTAGGCTGTGTTTAGTTCCACGTCAAAATTGAAAGTTTGAAGAAATTGGAACGATGTGACGGAAAGTTGAAAGTTTATGTGTGTAGAAAAATTCGATGTGACGGAAAAGTTGGAAGTTTGAAGAAAAAAGTTAGAATCTAAACAGGGCCTTATAGAGAAAAAAAAATGTCATTCAAGTTTTTCAGGTTTCTGATAAACAAATGAAATGTAAAGAGACATACTGTAACACACAAGGGAAAGAAAGAAAGGAGGAAGAAAAAAAGAAGGAAAGAAAAAGAGCTCATATCTCTTCTTGCAATCTATGATTGGGCACTGGTGCTGCATCATGGGGTAAGTCTTCTTTTGATCCTCCTAGGAATCTCCAGAAATGATGTGCCTCAATGTGCAAGCAATGTGGCGGTGTACTCCGGTTTGCAGAAGCTTTTATACTTGCAATTGTTCTGCTTTCTTCGGAGCTCGATCTCTCTCATCAGGCAACAGCCTCCTTGCAGTAAATAGACGGCAACAACTGTGAAAAGGGATACTCTACTTCAGTCCCTCCTGGATTTAACATGATCTGCAGGAAGAAGCAGCTTGTTACTATTACAGCTATTAACTGTTCTTCCTCTTGAGATGTTTGATCACCATAAGTGCTACCCGAGCTGGATGGAATGGTCCAGGAGATGCCACGTGGACATTCTCTTCCTCTCACTCTGCCGACTGCATATCTGCATTTGGAGATGCACAGCCTTGTAGTTACTACAGCTCTAAATTTTCAGGACAAGGTTAAATTAATCCCTGTTACTAATAAGGACACAGAAATGAAGTTCAAGATGGTTTAATCTACCTGGTTTGTCAGCTATGTACTGGAATATTGTCTGCAGATGAAGGTTGAAGAGATATTATTAACGCTGTTTCAGAGACGGGGTTGATGCATGCTACTACTACAAACACATATGCAACGGCAACAAAAACAGTGTTCTTGAAGGAAGCCCCTCACCCACAACTGTCCTCTTAATTCAGGGGTGGGCCCCATGGAGCAAAGGACTGTGGGCCCCACTAACAACGTCCTTGATGCAATCAAATCTTAGATGTGAGAGCAGTGATAGAATTGCATTTGCATGTGGTGGCAAAAGCATGACATGACAATTTTCATCAAGGGAGGAGGAAAAAAAACTGAGCAAAAAAAGTGATGAACAATGTCCAAAGTAGTCAAGAAAAGCATCCAATGATCCCAAGATATAGCCTATTCTTTCCCCATGTTATAACACAGAATACTTTGCCTTTTGCACTGAGAATGAACCAAAATGAAAAAAAAGACTATGAGATTAGGTATGATGAGGGTGCTATGTAAAGAATGAACCAGATGAGCAATGGCCTGAAAACAGCTATCCTACTTGCAATTTTGTTAATTAGGCCTAGATGACCTTAATGGCACTTGCATCCATCATCACTGAATTCAGCATGAGATGCCACCTTTATGTCAGTGTAATCAGCTACATTCATTGATCTAGGTGTTTACTGAAACAGGAACAGTAAGGTACTCTCTTCTCACTCATAATGAAACCATTTTCTGAGTAAAGTACTAGTACATGATTTACAGTTTCAGATAGACAGAGCAAAATAATAGCTGCAGGTTTTCACTCTTCTTGGTTGTATGGTTTCTCAAAAATTCCTGAATACAGCTGCACAGTTGCAGTATGGGAAGCTTCACTTGTGTCTCAAAAAAAATCTGCAATAAGTTCAGATCTGGTCAACAAATAGTCAAGCGCCTCAAGTTGATATCTCTGAAAAGATAGCTCCATCATTTCAGGTAATAAACAGATTATGAATGGACAACTTGGATTACTATAGAATTAAATCTAGGATAGCATATGCATAGTCATGCTCCTGTTCATGAACTGAAACCACAGCTTAATTTCGGATTTAAATCCTTAATAATAATAATTAGATCAGGTCCCTCATTCCTAATCAACTAGTACTACGGATCACAAAACGCCGCGTAATGATAGGACCTAATCCTCTGAAAACAACAAAGGACGAAGCAGGTCAAACCAATTAATATTGCAATGTGTGCAAATTCAACCAAAAAATCTCATGGACAACACTGCAGATAATCTGTGCTTAGCACACTGATCACACCACTTAAGACCTATGCATGGAAACAGTACACAAGTCCTGATCAAAGAATGATCTGAAATGACATCATACCTTAATTTATTATTAGAAAGTTATCTAACCTCAATTTGGACCACTCCACCTCAGTGGGAGAAATTAAGGGGATAACAACAACAAAGGACCAAAACCACCAGCAAATGCAAAAGCACATTAATTAGCATATGTATGACAGAGACAATGCCCTAATATTATACATCAGGTGGGTCCCTGTCCCTGATGATAATTAAACACCAGGACATAGGTGCATATATATATATATATATATATATATATATATATATCATACAGGCTATGATAATATATTTACTATATTATTTTCCATTCTCCTGCAGGTGTGTTGGAGAGGTCTAGAGCACAAGAGGGACAATGATGATGATTAGGAGGGAATCAATGTTCCCCATGGGGCTTTTAATTATGCAAACCTCATGCTGTTAAAGAGAGGAAAAAGCCATTTGCAATGCAGGCAGCATGCCATTACCCTGCCTGCTGCCTGCCTCCATGTCTTGCCCTAGCTTGCTTCTTGATGCCAATCAAGGAGGCAAACATGCAGCTTGTCCAAAGCTAAACCATATACTATATTACAGCATGCTTGCATAGTTGCATGCTCAACTCATGTTCAGAAGCACACACACACAACTTGCCAAAGTATACACATGCATGTATGACTTCTTCAGTTAGTACATCTGACAGAGACTATATATATTCAGTTAAACAGGCAATTAATTGTTCTTATCTTGTGGGTATCATGGCCTCATGGACTAGCACTTAGTTGAGGGGCAAAAGTTGGCTCACTGCAATAATAAAAGGGTTTGAACATCTACCAGAGAGAGGCGAAATAGAATCATCTGACTTTGACTGATTTGCCTGGAGAGAAATGGTCAATTAGATTTCTTTCCAAAAAGAAGTGGTCAATTAGGGATTAAAGCTCAATTATGCAGAGAAAGGTAAGGCCATATCTGTTTGACAACCAAGCAAGCGCATTAACCAGATGAGACGAGTGTCAACATGGAGTTGAAAAATGTAGGCAGCAAATTTTCTCCATCTCGCGTCTGAACTCTGAACTTTCTCCCATTTCTCCCCAATTTCGTCTGAACATCACACTGCAGGTCGGTTTATCTGAATACTGAATTACTGATACGTGTGATATCTGAGCTAGGGCCCATGCATCATGCAATGCAATACACGATTGATTCAGAGTTTGACTAGCTACCAGAGCTGCATATGCTTCACCTTCACACGCTTCTTTTCTCTGCACTTCCATGGCGTGTTCCTGATCATCTGTGAGTTCTCAGTCACCACATGTCAGTATCCTTGTTCCTGTGGATGCATGCAATGCAGCTAGCAAGTAAGCATGGTCCAAGAGCAGTAAGGTTTAGCTTTTTGTGCTACTTGGCTATGGCTGCTTGCATATGATACACAACCGACGCTCTCGATCGTGGTGTACCTTTCTCGGCCATGCATGTCGGCAGGCATGGTCCCTCCCTGCAGATGGTGGCATTCACACAATCACACACACATACTCATGCACTGTAACATCCAAGCATTTGCACTGTTCTTCTGTTTCATTCACCTCTTCATCTTCAGAAGAAAAAAAATAGAATGATGATTATTACATAATCTATGTCTAGATTCGTAGCCAGAAGTTAGGTTTTTTTCTAGGACGGACAGATGCAGCATATATTAGCCAAGATTCTCACATCTTGCTAGCTATAGATAGTACATGTACTGACATAGCAAAGCATGACAAAATTCTTAATCCTCAACAGCAACATGCAGGATATATGCATGCATGGGTGACGCCGCAGTACGTACCTAACCTAACACGCGAGCAGAAGGGGATCAGCAGCAGACAAGCAGGCAAGCAGAGGGCATAGAAAAATGGCTGAAAAGGAGAGTGAAAGTACTGAAGAAATCAGGTCATCACACACACTCAAAATCAGGGGCAGCATATGCAGGGAGCCCACATGTCCATAACACAAACGCCTCATCAGCAGCATGCATAGCAGAAGGCTTTTCTTTTCTTTCTCTCATTCATTCATCGATTCTGCACAAAACCAGGCATGCATGTATGCAGGGATATCTTTTCTTGATTCATCTCCTTTTTTTTCCTTCTGCAACTTTATGTATTATCACACACACTGCCAATTGATTGATAGTATATTGTTGTGATCGATTCGATTGTGCTGCCTGCCCCATGCCTTCAACTGCATGATGTTGCAGGCTGGAGATCTTTGGACTGTTTCAGCTAGCAAGCGATGATGCTCTTCCGAGCTACTCCTAGCTGAAGATCACTGAACACTGATCAGCAGCTGATCGATGCATGATTCTGAAGCCGGTCACTCAAACTGCAGCAGTGACATGCACACACAGTGTGTGCATGTCACTGCTGCAGTTTGACACACATGTGCATCAACAGTTGCGACTGCATCAAGAGATATGATAAGAGAGACGCATCTGCAATCTGTGCATGCAAATTGCTCATTTCTTTTTTTCCAGTGAGATTATGGCTTGCAGCAGAAAGCATGCAAAGGTATGGAGGAGGCCAGTGGGTTCAGTCATCAGTGGGCTGCGTCGTGTGTGCCCATGCGTGCAACTGCACAAGTGGTAGTGATAGCCTTCACTTACTCTAAACAGTGGCAGCTACTTGCTGGTCAGGTTGAGTAGCCAAAAGATTCCCTTCAGATTCAGGTGTGTGTTTCTGACTTGGATGAGTCAAAGTGCACACAGATTATAGATATATATGCTGCTGATCAGATCCCTAGCTGCAATGCTGCATGATACATTTATACTCCATCCATGGCCAGCTCGATCCTCACCATGCCGACCTTTCTAGAGACATTGCTGTGCCACTGTCATGGCATATTTGCTTGGCATGTGCCTTCATTCAAGAATCGATTGGATCCCCATTTTTTGTTTTCACAAAGACATAATAAATTTCATTATAATTGCTGTGTGTTTCTAGAAGAACTTCAGAGCTATTCAAGTTTAGTTCCTCCAGGAAATGCAGTTCCAAATTGGAATTCTTTTCAAGAATCAAACTCACTGATGCTTTTCCTTTTTTTCAGACAGAGATGAAACTGTGCCTTTTTCAGATGCACATGAGAAGCCCAGAGTTAATGGACTTTCTTGCAGCAAAAGTTAGAGGCCCATTAGGGTTTTGAGCAGAGCAACCTGTCCAATAACAAAAGGAGAATCGGACCAATGGACAGGCCCAACAATGAATTCCAAATGGGCCAGATGATTTCGGCCCATATAGGACTGCAAGCTGGGTCTTTCTCATTTTCAGACAAATGCAGCAGGGACATTATCCTCTTCTGTCTCCTGGATGACACAAAAAGATTACAACCTTTATGAACAGATGAACATAATGTTGATCAGATGCAACTATAAACTAGAGTTCTTCAGAAGTTGAGGTGTGTATATTGCCTCCTGGTTTTTACTACATACCCTACTCGGGGTCTGAAAGATGTGTGTTTCCTTGTACAGAGACATGAAGTTCAGAAAGTTCACTTAGGCTAGCCAGCTAGTTCTTTCAATTCCGTGTCAAATTTGTGCACACACCATTAAATAAGTAAAAGTTGTAAAGTTAATTAACAAAAGTATTCTCAAACCATGCAATGTTTAAAGCCAAAAGCTACCATTTGGATCTTTAACTTTCTACTGCTAACTAGGCACACCAAAGCAGCTGCACTGAGCTTCAGAAATTTTCACAACATGCATAGAGCATAGTCAAGCATGCAAATGTGCAAAGATAGGAGGAAAGGTGAAATTCTGCATAGTTTTATATCCTTGCATTGTCTTGCATGAATCTTTCTTTTCCTTGCTGCCAACTGTATTAGATGAGTATATACTAGAGCTCTGACATAAAGTTTGCATGCTGCTCATTCTTTTCTGGTCAGGAAGTGCAAGAGAAGGAAAAGAAAAAGGTGGAATTTGGTCTCATGCATGTATGTGTGTGTAAAGTTGTGAGCTTTGCTTCTTTTAAAGCCTGGAAAGAGCTGCAATTTGCACGCATGGTTTGGTTTTCTGAACATTGTGGGTTGGTCCACATGTATGCCTGCATTGGCATAAGAAACCTAAAGGCCATTATATATGTTCTTCAACCACCATTATGTGTTGCTAATTTGGGATGCATCATCATGGTCCTGTCTCAAAATTACCCCCAAATTAAGCCACTTGAATAATCATTTCCTTTGCTGAACATAATCATTTTGCTCATTGTACAAATCAATTATTAGCTTTAACTAATCCAATGCACCTTCATACAATCTCACCTGCAGATGCATCTGAAATGGCACATATGGATCAATGAAAGCTTCTTATCTCAGTGAAATATTGCCATTATCTGAAAAATTGCTTAATTAGTGGCTTAGATTGCACTGTTGATCTTGTTCGTTAGCTCTTTGCAGCTTCCTTTTCAGCCTTAGTTTGCTTCTTCAGAAATCGCTCGAGATAAAGCCCAGCTGCTTCTTTGGTTGCGAAAACTTTTAGCGGCGGGAGTTTTTGCCTGAGAGGAAGGAGACAGCAACGAATCATGCGCATCATCGCGCGTTTTCCTGCAAAGCAGCGCCGTCGCTGCCGATCATTTCATATCTTTTG
This sequence comes from Oryza meridionalis, assembly GCA_000338895.3. Lineage (NCBI taxonomy): Eukaryota > Viridiplantae > Streptophyta > Magnoliopsida > Poales > Poaceae > Oryza > Oryza meridionalis. The sequence goes on from CM002529.2 coordinate 28,733,618, forward strand.
CCGGACACCGAATCATTCTGCTTGATCCTCTCGCTGTCTGTCTGCTTCCTCTCCCAGTGATCGATGCTAGCTGCAAGAAAGAACCTATAGCTGCCCATGCAGCTATCTGAATCTGAATTCTGAAAGGATCGATGCGTTTTAACCCAATCGAGTTCTCTCTCTGGAAAGCGGATGCATGAATTCATGCATGCATGCATGCGCATGGATTCAGTCAAGCTCGACATTTGACTTGTGTTCATGATGGGCAATGAATCAGATGAACAGACCTGGTCTCTTAATTCTGAATTTTGTGTCCACAGGTGAGTGACTGATCAGCAGGGAAGAAGAACACAAGGGGCCCAAGGAGAAAGATGGTTTCAGGAGGAAGCAACTCTGTCATATGCAGCTAATGAGTGTGCTTTAGGCTCTACTTTTGCTTAATGCTTAGGTCTGATGCCGACAGAAATAGTTAGATTCTCTGATAGATTATTAGATACTGAGTTGATGTGCTAATTAGTTATGTATTGCTATTACAAAAGTATTAATATACCATGAGTCACAGTTGGATCTGTTGGATGTGGATCTTGGAATGTTTCTCAACTAGCTAGTGAAAGAAGGGATTGTTGTGATTCTGCCAAAGATTTTAGTGGAATTGTTTTGCAAGATGGTTGCTGCATCTGCAGTCACAACTTGCAGCAACTTTTAGCCCCATCAGTTTACAGCTTTAAGCAAGCTCCACATGATTTGCAGCATGATCATGAGCTGCTCCTGAGTTGTAGTGTTTCAATTAACACTGACCTGTTTCTACTTGACCAGAGCTGAACTTGAGACTGGACTAATTATAATTAAGCAGTTTGATCTGTTTCTGTCTGACTGTCTGATAGCTTTTCCATGAACACTGGATTGGCCCTGGACTTTCTAACATTTGAAATTGATAATTATTGTACCTCACTTAATTTCCTAATCTATCCTCACAATTGTGTGCAAGGCACCACAATAAAATAATCAATTAACAAGAACACAGAATAGGTGTTAGTCTGAAGTGGCAAAGTCAGTGGAAAATTATGTATGATAAAAGTGAGGGTGTATTGGAATGAGGCTATGGATCAACCACCATGATATGGTGTCTGCAAAGAGGATGGCAAAACATAATCATCCCATCTCACATGCTTCCCCTCTCCAATAAAGTATTACTACCAGTTAATTGATTACTCTCCTATTGCGCCATTTATATTATAAGATAACACCACAACAGCTAAGCAGACCAACACAAAAGCTGTTAAGCTAATTTACTTGACAACTAATACAGTATATTACACTGGTTTTAACTTTTTGGCCTCTATGTGCATATAACAATCCATGTTCTACATGTGGTAGGATTAGCAGCTGTTGCACATGATTGTGTTAAACTGAGTACTAAATCATGCATCAAGACCTTTCCATAATCTTTGACAGGCATGCAATTCAATAGTACATATATCCTTGATCACAATGCCCTGATCATCACAAATACTACACTGGTCTGAACTGTTTGGTGTGAAATTCTATTTTGACCTAATTAATTGATTTCCACCTCATTTAATTTGGTGCAAAATCCAATGCGAGATTAGTACTTGTTCGTACTATTTCTGTACCTGCAGAGAGTGACACAGATGATACAGTAGCAGCCATGAATTTATATATATAGAAGCATCCAGTGACCAAAAGAATCAATCAATCTTTCTTACCTACTTGACTTGCCCTTGTCTTTGTATAAAGAGATCTCTCTCTCTTCTCAAGCTCAGCTCACACACACATAGCCTTAGCTTGCCAGCTTGTGTCATCGGCGGCGGCGGCGGCGGCGATGGACGAATCGTGGAGGTGCACGATGGGGTCGGTGCTGCCGCGGCAGAGGTCGTCGGACCACCACGCCGGCGGCGGCGGTGGTGGCGGCGGGAGGCAGAGCCTCGCGCCCGACGACTTCCGCGACGTGTTCGGCGGGCCGCCGCGCACGGTGCTCCTCCGCAGCTTCTACGGCGGCGAGGCCGCCGCCGAGAGCTACCACTCCCCGGCAATGGCGCAGCAGCACCACCACGTGTACTACGGCGGCGCCGCCGACGCGTTCTGCCGCCGGGGCGCCGCGGCGGCGGCGTCGGCGGCGGCCGTCGTGCCCACCGAGGAGGGCTTCTTTGACGACATCTTCGGCGCCGGCCGCCACGCGAGGTCGAGGTCGAGGTCGACGAAGTCGTCGTCGGTGGTCAGCTCCGACGAGTTCGCCGCCGGCCCCGCCTTCTACCGGCCGGCGTTCGCTTCCTCCGGCTGCCGCGGCGGCGACGCCACGCTTTCCTCCTTCGCTTCCAAACTCAGGTGTGCATGCGCGCCACGTGAAGCACATGCACATATTGTGTTCATCACGTTAATGCCAAATTAAATCACACGCACTAATTAACCAGATTAATTAGCGTAAGCACACTAGTAATTCTCGAGAACATTACGTGCAGGCCGATCGCGATCCCGTCGCGGCGGTACGACTCGTCGCCGCCGTCGACGGCGTCGACGAGATGCGACTACCAGAGCAGCTTCACGTGCTCGACGGCGGCGTACCCGGCGTCGCGCTGCTACTACTACGCCGGCAGGACGACGGCGACGAACCACAGCAGTGCGGCGAGCAGCGCCGCCGCCGGCGAGAGCCACGCGGCGGCGCAGCACCACCGTCACCACCACCGCGGCGGCGGCGGCGGCGGCTTCTGCTGCTTCACGTCCAACCCGGAGACGACCAGCAACGGGCACAGCTTCCGGCGGACGCGCGCCGGCGGCAGGAGGGCGCGGTCACCGGCGGCGACCGACACCGACACGGCGACCGAGTGGTCCCAGTACTCTCACGCCGACTACGGGTACTACTACTCGCCGCCGTCCGCCGCGTCGTCGTCGGCGTTCGGCAACCCGCTGCCGAGGACGCCGCGGCGGCTGGAGGAGGTGGTGATGGAGGTGAGGGAGCGGGCGCCGTTGCTGATGGACGACGACGGCGGCGGCGACATCGACAGCGTCGGCGCCGCCGCCGTGGACGAGGCCATTGCATGGGCCAAGGAAAGATTCTGGAGCCAAGCCTAGTTAGTAGATGGCCCAATTTCAATCCACCAATTCATGTTATGCCCTTTGTAAATTGGAATCACAAATTCATTCTTATTAGCTTAGATGCCTAGAGATGATTGATGTAAAATGTGGGTCACATCAATATATTTTGTAATTCGAAAACAATCAAAGTTAAGCATACAAGATTTCTCTTCAGAAGCAACAAGAGAAGTGTAGGGAAACATATCGAAATCGTGCTCTCATGATAGGAGAGCCGATCCATTTTTCTCGTATATTATGTTTCAAGCTTCCACTTATATGGCTACAGTGCTAGTCTGGTGATCATTGCAATCAGTAATACTAATGCACAGATTTTGCTGCAACCCGTAACTAAGAACACTAGAGCTGCAGAGTGGGGGTGATCCTGAGGAATACTGATCCATAAATTCGGATCCTAATTTTGATCCACGCTACACAAAACTTGGACAATGAAAAAGAATGCAATGACCAAAGTGTACAAAATTTTCCATGTGGAACACCACGCCTGTGGCGAAAATCAGCCTTATCTCCAGTTCTCCACCTTGTGAATGCTAACAGTTGCTATTTTGTTCTCGTGATGACTCTCTCTGTGATGTCGATAAGAGCACGCCTTGATGTCAGAACATCTTCGTCGTCGCTGTCTGGGAGAGCTTCTATGGCTTTGATTGCACGGTTAGCATGTTCTCTTGCAAGCTCTTTTGTCTTTTCAATCCCGCGGCTCTTCTGTAGGTAGTCAAGGGCCTGTAATTTTATAAAGTGTAAACCGTTAAGTTACTGCAGTTACTTTTACCCAGTGTGGATATGAACCATATGATAACTAAGAATCGCAACAGTATGGCAGTTGAAGCCACTTTCCCTCAGCTTCCCGGTGAAAGATTCAAATCAAATATTGAAGATAAGCAGCATCAGAAATTAAACGATTACTGGATTAAAATTGCAAAATCATGAAATAGGTTTATATCTGTTGAAAACCAATTCTTTTTAACATTTCCAAGTATCATGCTACAGCGTAAATAAATATGGCTTTTATGTATAATAGTAATCATCTGCCATGTGTGAGACATTTGCAAAGGGTGTGTAAATAATTAGAGAAAGCATGTGGTAATCCAGAGTGATTTACTCACAAGTTCAACATTTGCAGGATTGTCAAAACCCCTGTCAACAACTTCATGTAGTTGTGGGAATTCTTCCATCGCATAAAGCATAGGTGCAGTAATGATTCCCTGCATTATGAATGCCAATGAATGTCAAACAGTGTAAGCACTTCCTAAGAGAGAATCAGCAGTCACATGACACTATTGTTACTGGATATGCTGGTAATTACAAGTTATTAGGTCAAAAACAGAACTATGAAAATAAATGCTCATACCATATTTTACACTTAATTTCACTAGATAGGTGCACAAAAATATTCGTACAAGCAATAGGGTTCAGACTTCAGAATATTATTGTTATATGAGTTAACTTTTAATAGTAAATTATATGGTTCTGGTATGTGAAAATGATAGGAGAATTAAGGCTGAAAAGAGTAAAATACCCATCGACAGAGATGCTTACACAATTAGACCTAGACAAATACACTGGTGTTAATTCCAAATTAAAGCCTAAGCTATCAGGTGTGTCAAGTACACAAGTTCAAGACAGTAGCTTACACAGTTACAAATGGCACAATGAAGGATATGTTTATTAATCAATTTCATTTGTATATCTACACTAAATATACGTTCTAAATAATTGTTGAGCTCTTAATTCTATGTTTGTTGGAGGTTAATTAAGTTGCTAAGATAAAATATAATAGGAAAATGGGGATGGCTGTTATTACATGGCGGATATCAGTTAATGAACCCTTCCCAAGGGATGCAGAAGTGCCTGTGAAATCAAGAACATCGTCGATCAACTGGAAGGCTAAACCCTGCAAGGATCCCAAGTTAACTAAGTCACTGGAAGGTTCACAGCATTAGCTAAGAAAGAAATCTAGCTTCAAAAATGGAAAGGAAACTATAAGATGTTTCACAAACCAGGTTTCGACCATATTCATATGCGAGCATCGACACATCAGCAGTGTGACCTGCAAGAATCGCGACAGCCTTGCAGCTATTTGATATCAATGATGCTGTTTTGTAGTACGTCTTCTGCAAGTAGTAATCCATACTGCAAATTGTTCGGAATCGTAATAGAACTGTCAAATGGAAGTATTTAAATACAGAAAATAAAGTTCATGAATAAACAAATACTGCAAGCATTTCAAATATCATTATCTTAGATTTAGGTATTAGAGCAACTACCTTCGCCTTTGCTCTCTACTTGTGGAGATTTGCATGGTTTCACCAGTAACTAGATGTTCTACAGCAGTAGCCATTAGAGATACCACCTGAAGAAACAATGTAGAGAAATCAATTGGTGCTTTGGTAGGATATAGAAATACCAAGAAAAAAGGGCTAGCACTGCAATCACAAGAGTGAATCCAGAAATACAGTATGAGCTTGGCTAGAAAATGATGGTAAGAAATACATTCCAAGACAACACTAGGAGTTGAGCCACTATGATTCATAAGCTCAACGTGGAGGCCAAGAAATGCGCATCCCCAATAAAGCAAATGGCATGAGATCAGACCAAGTACATGGACATGAGATCACATGTGAAACAATGAGTGGAAAAGAATCAAGTAACCAGAATAGAGCATGACCACTTTAATTTCACCCCTTTAGACTATTACAAATAAGTATGATATTGTCTTGGAGACTATTACAAATAGATTAACAATATTCAAGTACCTCTGTGTTCCCAAGCGCTGCAAGTGCCACACATGCTCTAGACAGGAGGAAGTCACCAGCCAGAACAGAAAGCTGAAAGCATAAGAAATTAAGAATTTGTGGAAAGATAAATTAAATAGTACCATCTCTGTGAGTAATAAGTAATTGATGAACAATGATGCCCCAGAAACTTTAAAAAATCTTCACGCTATCCTTTTGTGTGTGTATAAGGTGATGTGTGTGTTCTTGATGAGAGTATCTAATACTCACTTAGTACAGTGCGTATGCAGTTCGTGTGACTTACAATACCTTGTTCCCCATAATGCAATTCAACGAACTGACACCACGCCTAGTGTCAGCATCATCCAGCACATCATCATGTAGAAGGCTTGCAACCTGTGATAGACATCAGCTTGAAATTTTTCTTTTTTGAAAAACGTTCTAAATGGAAACTGCTCTACTAACATGAATCATTTCAGTTATCTCAGCAATATTTTGTTGTCTCGTGCGGAGCTTATTTGCCAGTATAGTTAAAACTCCCACTTCTGTTGAATCTGATAAGGGGAATTTCAGAGCTGATGCCATCAATAATAATACCTGCCAATAGAGCATACAACATTCAAAACAAATATGAATAAAGGATAATGGAAGCATGGATATTAACGAGTATACAATAAATAGCATGACTGGGATATTACCGTGGGTCTGAATCTTTTACCCTCAGCTCCCACCTTAAAAAAATACTCAGCAGCTGATGCCAGTTTGGGGACCTGCAAAAAAAAAAGTAGTGTTCAGTCTGAAGCCTATTTAGGAACCATTGAAAATGACGATGTGATAATCACTAGGTCAATGAAGCATATGCAATCATCTTGCGATCAGCAGAGTAGACCCAAATAACCAGAAATGTCTACTCAGAAGAATCAAGGTGTAACCAACCTCAGCAGCCACCATGGATCGTAGCCTATTTGCAAGAAGTGACAACTCATCAGCAACCAACTCAAATGGATCCTGCTGTTCCTGAAATCAGGGGAAATTTTAAGACTTACAGACACTTAAAATGGGCGCACACCAATAATTTTCACAATTAACTCTCATACCGAACAACAAAAAAGGTTTTTCATTGATTACCCAGTAATAGAATTAGATCAGCATGATCTTTTGTTCCTGAACAGATCATTTCATTCTAGTTCCAGATCTTTTTAGATAATAATGCATGGTTGTAAATTATCTTGTTAGGTTCGCAATGCAACATACTGATTCCATTAAAGGGTCAACATATGTGCCTGCCTAACAAGTGTATCGATCAATCGAAAACTGAATGGGTCTTTTTTTTTTTTGGCAGCATTGCCATTTTTATTAGAAGTTGATTTGTAAATGAAGAAACTACATATCTTTAATAATTGGGGTATGTAATCTTCATGATGGCCAGCACAGGCAGTGCACAAAGATTGGCATCAAACAGGTGGTAATCAAACTGCATCACTAAGAAACGCTACTATGCAATAAATGAGAGCTCTAAAATGATAATGCAAAGCAATCATGCAACCCAAATAGCGGGCCACATAGCAGAATAACATGTGGGATTACAAAGGTATGTCACAATGGCAACAGCCCATTTTTTCCATCGGTTCTGTCGCTAGACCTAGACATATTTTGAAAATATGGTCATGTATATAGGTGGCAGGCACTCCAGAAAGATTATTTTTGTGCCTTGGTAATAGATTATGTATGTGCAGTTTCTTTATTATAATGGGGCTCCACACGTTCCTTCCCAAAAGAAAATGCACAAAAACTGAGATCATTACAAACTCAATGAGCACCCACATAAACAAATCATTGGACAAACAAGGCTTCACCTACCTCAGACCTTGATACCCCATCCTGGCGAACCTGGTACTGAGCATCATGTAACCATCGCGAGCTCACGAAAGTAGCTCCTCTGCAACCCACCACCTACTAATCCACACCAAAAATCACAGAACCTATCAGCATAAACAGAAGAACAAATCCTCAAGTATACACGTACGGTAATCTCTCAATCCTCTCCAAGTATCGCTCTACAACTACGAGAACGATTCCGGAAGGTACACTACTACACTGGTCGCCTAGTCGGCATAAACACAAACACATTGCGGGCAGGGGATGACAGCGCCGCCACTACCCACCCGCGAACCGACACCGATCGAATCGGAGCTCCACGACGAGGGCACGCCACAGGAACACCACAAGAGAGAGAGCATTAGTAAATACAGGAAGAGGAGGGGACCTTGCTCCGAATCTGGTAGTGCGGCGGCGACGGCGGCGGAGGGTGCCTCCCGAGGAGGGCCGCCGCCGAGGAGAAGAGCCGCTGCGCCTGGGCGGTGGCGCCGCCCCCGCCGCCGCTCGTCGCGCCCAGCGCGGCGACGCGCCGCGCGAGTGCCCACCGCCACGACATGGCTCCCGAGATCCGGGGGGGGGGGGGGGGGGGGGGTGGGGGGGAGGTGAGGGAGGCGACGGAGTTGAACTTGGAGAAAAGTCCGGAGTCTGGGAAGAAAGAAAAAAAACGAAGGCCGGCTTGGTTCATTCGTTCTCCGCGGGTTAGAAGGAAGGGCGGCGATGGGCTTGGCTGGCTCGCTGACACGTGGGGCCGGCGTGGGGGTCGAGCAACGTGCGTGCGCTCGGTCTGCCACGTCATGCCGTGCACCGCGCACATGGAATTTGCCCAGGCATTTTCTGATTTTCTATGGACCCACGTGTACACAGCGAAAACACTCCTACTCAGACACTCGATGAAACATAAAAATATCGGGCGCTCCTTGATTCTTCCCACCACTACCTCTGTCGCTCCGCATCGCTTCATCCGCCCCCATGACCTTCGCCGCCTCCTCCAAATCCCCAACCTCTAGCCATAGCTCATTGCCTCTTCACCTCCCCGCCACTACCACCTCCACGATGGAGGCAGCCAGGGCTTATGGTGACCACGGAGTACAACAGCAAGGAGGTCATGTGTTGCTCGCAAGGTGTATTGCAAGATCATGGGTAGGCTCTTCAAGCTATGGTTGTTGTTCTATAGTGACCTGCAGAGGTAGGGGGAGGAGCACCCATGGCAGATCTTCACCGCGCCGATGGTCTGACTCATTGCCAAGAACTTATCCGTGTTTTACAATGTCGAGACCCACAACGTGTTGCTCAGATCTAGATGGCAGTGGCCCTTCTTCTCCTCTCATGTTCCAGAAGGGTAGCATGTTCGAGGACGACGACGTCATCGCTTCATTGCCAGAAGCACACATAGGAGGAGATGGATGCTTGTGAATTTTTCAATGTTTTCAGTCCATGCATCCAGAACTTTCGTTAGTTCGAAAAAATGTTGATGTGGGTTTTGGATGGTGTTTCATTTTTTGTCCTCGATTTTACTCGGATCTATAGATGTTTCAATAGCATAAAATCATTTGTTTCATCTTGTGATTCAATTGTATTTCACTATTTTTTAGAGTTGAAATATTGCTTGATTGACCACTGAAACATTTTTATATAAGGGGTGAAAAAATCAGACGCCTAATTCATAGTTGTTTCGCACAATTCGGAGTAATCGTATAGTGGACCAATATTTTATTATCCAAAGTCTTTTTGATTGCTTACTGCCATTGTTTGAGGAGCTTATAACAGCTATAATTTCTCGTGGGATCTCTCCATCTCTTTTAAACAATCTAAATTTTCATCTAACTTCTGATAATCTGTAGTTACATAATAAAATAATAGACTAGACATCAAAAACGAGGAAATACCTTTTATCAAATTCTTAGAAATTGGCTACTGACTAGTTGTTTCTTAGAATTAAGCTCTCCAAACAACACGTATATTTAATATTTGAAATACTAAACAATTTTATGCTCTATTTATATGTCAGATTGTAAGACAAAAGGTAAAGCCTAAATCAGCATGTAGATTTTCAGCGGGCTTTTTAAAAGCTATAAGTAACATGCTCGTGGTCTCGTGGACTGAATGGTGGTTGAGGATAAAACATTAGATTTGATAGCTCCTCACGTATAATATATGGGGACGCGCAATGTTTGGTGAGATGAGGGATGGAAGAAGGACGACATCACTTTTACAGTAGTATACGCAACCCAATCTTGCAAGTTAAAAACTAGATTTGAGTAGCTTTTTTTTTTCTTGTATGGATTAGGGTTATAACTTTGTCCTTGAATGCGGCCTTGCCAAGAACTTATAATTCATTGAAAATAGGGAATAATTTAAAAGATTAATCCAATTGCCTATGGCTAAACAAATACGGAGTAGCATATAGATGGTCATGCTTTGCTTGCTTTTCACGTGGATGGTGGTGTATACCAGCGAGGTGGTGGACGAAGTCTACATAGGATTTTTCTTCGGTGGAGTGGAACTGGGATTGTTGTCACCTTCCAGGCCACTTAATAAATTGCTACTTTTCCCAGACCACGAGGACCTGCGTCTGCGCACTAGTTCAAGATATAGACTTTTTTATTACCAGCCCACCCATGCTTTCGCTGAAAGCCCATCTGGCCTAAAGGGCTGGCCCAACTTGATCTCAAGCAAAGGCCCTCCGCTTCACCACTCCGAAGGCAAAATGAGCTAATTTGCAGTTTAAGAGTTTCCTTTTGTTAAAATTTTGAAATTTGATTTGTAGAGCGTTCTCACATGGAGAAAACACCCTCCAAAAATGATCAAATCCAAATGAGATAATTTTCAGTTTAAGAGTTCCCTCTTGTGTACCAATCTCTACTATTATAAAAATTGAAGATGTTTTTGCCGGTATTTTGATACGTCATCCATGTATGAGTCGGTTTTCAAGTTCGTTCACTTTTGGAAATACAAATCTGTATTTGAGTCGGGTTTTAAGTTTGTTCGCTTTTGAAAATACAGGAGCAGTCGTATAAGAAATCTTTTTAACATGTTAACTTGAGATGATTAGACTCCTAATTGCAGCTCATAATTTTCTAGTGATTTTCACTTTAACTAAACCGTATAAGAATAATAAAATTAAAATAGCCTTCACCCGTTGCAACGCATGGGCATTTTCTCTAGTAATAATAAAATTTTGAAATTTGATTTGTAAGAGCATCCCCAGCAGCTCATCTAAATTTCATCCTCCATACTCCCATTTAGATGGTCATCCAAAAAGATTTCTACTCCATATTACTTTTCACTCCAACAGATCATTCATATTACATTCTCCATATACCAGCATCCTATATTTTACTAATATTTTGCAACTACTCATATACTTTCTAATAATTTTTTAAGAGCTATATATTTACATTAAAAAAAAGTGTCTGTTCGAATGGACTTTTACATAAAAAATCCACACGAGGCACAGCTAGCGAACGATCCTTATCCTCTCGCTAAAAAAAAAGAAAAACCGGCCAGATCCATCGCTCCTCCCATCGAGAGTGAAGCGGACGAGGCGATGCGGCGGGATGGCGCAGGCAGCGGAGTCGGGATGGGGCGGCGCGGCGTAGGAGCAGCGGTGTGGGCGACGCGGTGGCGCGGGTCGCGGCCGGTGCATCTTCTCCCTCTCTCTACCTTCACCCTCCATGGCGGGATCCGGATGGAGGCGGCCAGCGAGTGCGGAAGCAGAAGTGGCGGCGGTGATCGGCGGGCGCGGAGGAGGCATGCAGCGGCCGGCGGACACGGATTCAAGCGGCGACGCTGTCCTTGTATGCCCCCCCTCTCTCTCTCTCCACCCTCCTCCCGGCGAGTCCATCTCCCTCCTCCTGCCGATGGCCCGCTGCCACCACCACCCAATATTTGCGGCTGCGAGGAATCGATTCAGATGGGGCAAGGCCGACTTGCGACGACAGTGGTGAACGAGGCATTGATCTGGATGGGGGCGTGAACGAGGCATTGATCCGGATGGGGGCGGGAATTTGGTGTGGACGCTGGCAGTTGCGGGATGGCGTGAGGAGAGAGGATCTCCAAATTTAGTATTTTCTCTCTCGGGATAGAGGATGGCTAAATTTGGAGGGTGGGATAGAGTATCTACGGATGGCATATCAAATGGATGTTCGGATGGCATATTTTGGGGATGCTCTAAGCGTTCTCACATAGAGAAAACACCCTCAAAAAATGATCAAATCCAAATGAACTAATTTTCCGTATAAGAGTTTCCTTTTTGTGTACCAATAAAATTTTGAAATTACATTTGTAAAACGTATTCTCACACAGAAAACGTCCTTCAAAAATAAGAGTAATAAAATTTTGAAAATTGATCTGTAGAGCGTTTTCTCAGATTTGTAAAGCGTATTCCCACACAGAAAACGTCCTTCGAAAATAAGAGTAATAAAAATTTGAAAATTGATCTTTAGAGTGTTTTCTAAAATAAGAATAATAAAAATTTGAAAATTAATCTGTAGAGCGTTTTCTCAAAAAGAGAATACAACCCTCCAAAAATAAGAGTATGCTGCTATTTGTGGCGCGCACACGGTATTCTTTAGTAAAAGGCGAAAGAATAGTTCGCTATGTGCTCACCACGCAGCTGCTTGAGTTTTCACCGAGCAGCTACCGCCCTTTAAATACCCAAATGGCTAGCTCACCTCCACCAAAACAAGCGGTATGGTACTAAACATTCTGATTTGCTTCGCAACATCCTCTTCTCACGTCGCGTGGGCCTTGGTACGCAAATTGAAACCAGTCCGGCCTGCAACAACTCATCCAACACCGTTCCTTTATGGGCCCAAATGTAGTGGGCCACAATACCGCTCCGGTCCAACATAATAATGGCCCATCGCTGGGAACATTTTGAACAGCCCATATAGAAGAGGAGACTAGGCCGAACCGCGTGATCTGTCTCTGGCCTGCTCCAAATTACCCCGATTTCCTCTCGACCAATCTCCCCTATTCTGGAAGGGAACTTCTTATTATGTGATGGGAATGCCCCTGAACTATCGACGTTGACCGAACAATTCTCTAAATTTAAAAACTAGATGTTATGCACCCCCAACTGATAAAACCGGTTACTTAACCCTCTTAAGCAGAGTTAGGTGCATTTTTTATCAGTCTTTGTACACATGTAGTACAACGTTACGAATCTTGCTGCGTCAGCATATGTCCATCGTATGACGCCTTATTATTATGGCCGCTGTTATATCCTAGAGGAGCGCCATACCGAGAAAGCAGACCAACACAAATCGAATACTCCTTACGTCTCTAAAAAAACAAGCTGTATGTGATACATAAATATCGTTTTTTATGGGACGGATAGAGTACGACGGATCTAGGGGAAGCGGAGAAGGCGACATCACCTGTTAGGGTTTTGATCCCTCATCGAGGAGTCCTACCCCACAGCGACCTTGCTCTATCACAAATGGGGATTCAGAAATCGAGAAAAGAGAAAAAAAAAAGCGATGAAGAGGATGGAAGGTGAATTGAAATGGTCTATTTTAGATGTGGTTTTTGGGATGGGCCCACCACAAAAGAGTCTGGTTTTTTTCTACCAAAGGGAAACAAACAAAGAACGCACACGCTCCATTTTTTTTCCTACTGCTCAGAAGACGCACACACTTAATCACACTACTACAACAAGTCGATCGATTTCCATGACCAAAAAGGAAGATGACCACGACAACCAAAAAAACAAGCATAAATCGATTATATATTGACGAGAAAACGAAATCCGAGTCACTCCAAGACGTTCACGTGCACTCCTGACGTGTGTTTATTTCGCGTAAAGAATTTTTTTTTAAATGTCACATCAGATTTTTTACTGATATCGGAAGGGGTTCTCAGACACAATAAAAAAAACTAATTTCATAACTCGACTGGAAACCACGAGACGAATTTATTAAGTTTAATTAATCCGTCATTAGCACAAGTGGGTTACTATATCACCTATGGCTAATGATGGACTAATTAGGCTCAAAAGATTCATCTCGCGATTTTCATGCAAACTGTGCAATTAATTTTTTTTAATCTATATTTAATGCTTTATACATGTGTCCAAAAGATTCGATGTGACTTTTTTGACAAATTTTCTGAGAACTATACATTCTCTCTTTTTTCCACTAACGAAAGCAACAACGACTTCCGGTCTCTACACACCCCGGCACACTTCCCTGGTCTCTACGAGTCACAGCCGACAGTCTCAGGATGCCAGCGGATCAACCCGCGAACCCGTTTATACTTAAAATTAGCGAGCAACCTATAAATTAACTCACAAATTATCTATCTATCTGTCTATCTATTATATTATTAAAACAGCTTTGAAAGGAGACATCATGTTCACTGTGGGAGCTAGAAATTCCCACATTAATCGGAGAAAAAGAAAAAAAAAGAAAAAGAAGAGTCCAAGTAGAAATACAATTTAAAAATAACAGAAATTCGGAATTAAAAATAAGTAATATTGGAAGAAGTTTCCATATAAGAATCCAATACGAGATTAATCAAAATTCGAAATAAAAATAAAATAAAATCCAAAATTAGAAAAGGAAAGAAGAGTCCAAGTAGAAATACAATTTAAAAATAGCTGAAATTCGGAGCTAAAAATAAGGAATATTGAAATAAGTTTCCATACAAAAACCCAATACGAGATTAATCAAACGTTCGCTGTGGGAACTAGAAATTCCCACATTAATCGGAGAAAAAGAAAAAAAGAGAGTCCAAGTAGAAGTACAATTTAAAAATAGCAGAAATTCGGAATTAAAAATAAGCAATATTGGAAGAAATTTTCATATAAGAACCCAATACGAGATTAATCAAAACTCGAAATAAAAATAAAATAAAATCCAAAATTAGAAAAGGAAAGGAGAGTCCAAGTAGAAATATAATTTAAAAATAGCTGAAATTCGAAATTAAAAATAAGGAATATTAAAAGAAGAGTCCATATAAGAACCCAATACGAGATTAATTAAAATTCGGAATAAAAATAAATAAATCCAAAATTAGCAAAAGAAAATAAAACAAGAGTTCAAGTAGGAATACAATTTAAAATTAGCTGAAATTCGGAATTAAAAATAAGCAATATTGAAAGAAGAATCCATATAAGAACTCAATACGAGATTAATTAAAATTTAGAATAAAAATAAAATAATATCTAAAATTAGAAAAACTAAAAGAGAGTTCAAGTAGAAATACAATTTTGAAACAACTGAAATTGAAAATAAAAAATAAAAACATTAAAATAACATAATACGATATTAACTATTTTTTTTTAAAAAAATCTGAAATTAGAAAAAGAAAAAGAAGATTTAAATTAGGAATACAATTTATAAATAACTAAAAAGTAAAAAAAACAATGATAATCATGTTCGATTTTAAGATCTCAATGACAATAAAGAAGGGAGGCAGCGGGCAAGCCATAGAGAAGTACAATGGCAAAGCAACTAACGGTTTGGCAGGACTTCTAGAAAGTAAAAAATGAACCCAAATAATAATTATGTTCGATTTTTAAAATCTCAATGATAACAAAGAGAAGAGACAGTGGACGGGCCGTAGAGGAGTATAATGGCAATGTTTGACGGGGCATCTAGAAATTATAAAAATGAAACCCAACGTGACAATAAACTCTAAAAACTATAAAATCCAATTTTTAAAGGTTCCAAGAAGAATAAATAGAAATAGTGGTAGATAAAGAAAGCAAATAAAAAGGAGATGATATAAGGGGTAGCAACTGGTGTGACTTTTAAAAACTATATAATTAGAAACACGAGGATGATAAGATTTTGTCTTTTAAAGTCTGAATACAATGAGATAACTAGATAGCTATTTAATAAACTTTAAGTAAATCATAATAAAAAAAATATAATTTTGTCTGGGTGCTAGCCGCGCAATTGCGCGGGCCACCCAGCTAGTTAAGTTAACCTATAAATAAATTTATAGATCGATCTACTTGCATCGCATCTATCAGAACGTCGAAATCCACGGATTACCACACATTTGATATATAAGTAGGTTTGTGGATCGATCCGTTTATATCCCTGCTGGTCTCAAGCTACCCTGCACCAACAGACACGCAGAGCACGCAAGCAATTCATGGCGGCCATACAGATGCACGGCATTCTGCAGCATTATCCACATCCAGGGACAACACGTACGTCTGGATGTGTGTGATCGATCACGACCCTCGCCGTGCATCGCAGGGCACGAGCGCACTAGTCGACATGTAACGTTTTTTCGCCGATTTCGGATGGAGACGTTC
The DNA here is from genome assembly GCA_000338895.3 of Oryza meridionalis. Classification (NCBI taxonomy): domain Eukaryota; kingdom Viridiplantae; phylum Streptophyta; class Magnoliopsida; order Poales; family Poaceae; genus Oryza; species Oryza meridionalis. The sequence goes on from CM002529.2 coordinate 28,749,590, forward strand.
GCCCCTGTCGCGACTCGTCCGTAGACTGATGCCCATTTATTAAATTTTGTCCATAACTGTTGATGTATATGCTCGAGATGCAACTTCGTGATTCCGGTTTGGTTAGAGCATCTTCGGGAGTGTGGCCATTTGGCTTTCTATTAGTAAATTTGGGTAAACATGGAGGAAATCGTCACTCCAATGGATTTGGGGTCACTGAAATTTCTGACCGAAGGAGCATCATTTTTTAAAGTGGTATCGTTTCCGGTTCTAACCACATATAAGATTTGAAATTTCTACTTTTTTTTAAAAAAATCATACTGTTGTTGGCATTGATAGTTAAATTAATAAATATGATTGATTCTTGACTAATCGGGATTTTTTTTTCTAATTAAAGAGATGCTACTGACATTTTGAATTTTGAAAAAAAAAGTTTAAATTTAATCAATACTTGTTAAAATGTGTATTGAAAGGTAGCCAAGGGTAAAATTCATCTCTTGGAAATTTTTATCATGGAGCCGGGAAGCCGCTGCCGCCGCCCAGCCACAGAGCTTGTCCGTGCGCTCCGCGTCGCTCTACTACCCGCATGCGCCCTCCACGTTCGTGGCCGACTCATCCCTGCCATGTGGGCTGCTCGTGGCGGCCTACGGCGCTTGAGCCGGCACTGGACGCGTGCCTATGCCCCGTCGACCACGTCAAGACGCTCGGGCGTCATTCTACCGAATGTCGTCGGCCGAGGCAGAGGACGACGACCTCTGCGATGTGTTCCTGGAGCAGCACGCGCATCGCGGAAGGAGGCGGTGGAGTCAGGGACCCGGCCTCCCTCGTCTCCCTCGCCGGGAGGAGCGGTGGCGGCGGCGGTGGCTCGGCGAGGAGGAGCAGTGGCGGCGGCGGCTCGGCGAGCAAGGGCGGCGGTGGCAGCGGTAGGGCGAGGAGGAGCAGTGGCGGCGGGGAAGCTCGGCGAGGAGGAGTAGCGGCGGCGGCTCGGTGAAGAGGAGGAGGAGTGAGTAGCGACGCCCATCAGCCCGTGGTAAGGGATGGAGAAAAAAAAGAAGAAGCGAACCATTTTTTTATGATAGTGGTGGGTAATTTTTTTTCCCCAAAAGCAGGTGAAAGCAGGGCCTTTGATTTGTACTACACCAAAAGCTGGCGTTGGACAAAAGCAGTTGTTGCTTTTAGACCCTTTGATTGGCTTTTGGCTTTTGCAAAAGCAAAAGTAGGTTGAAAAGCCCAACCAAACACACCCTAAATGTCCTGTAGCAAAGCGTCGAAACTAGAGTGTCATGGAGAAAATACCAAAAATCTAGAGTTTCTTAGAGCAAAATTTACCAAAAATATATATCCCGCTTGATTTTTTTAATCAAATGTTTGAAACTTGGACCCTGTCAATAATTTAATTTTAAACTGCTCCCTTTGGAAACATAAAAATTGATATATGTACATTTGTCTTTAAAAGTCATTTTATAATATCAGATTCATACATTTATTACTCTAGTGAAAAATAAGTATTTAGTGGTGTGGTTGTTAGCAGGTCTGAACAAGGAACAGTAGAAGAGGAGAACAACAGTGACACCCTGGTGCACAGGGCAATGAGAGAGGGATATTCCGGCGACACATATCCATTGAAGGTACGTTTCACAATTTAAGTTATTTTAGCGTTTTCTATATTTATACTGATGCTAATAAATCTAGATAAATATATGTCATAAGCATAAATATGAATGTGGAAAATGCGTGAAACGGAGGGAGTACGATTTAACACTATTCAAAAAATCAAGAATTGTACCAAAATACTGTTCTCCCTTTAAGAATCAGCAAAGATTATTCCCTCGGTCCAAACAATTTCTGCACGTCTTAGTTGCATATAATCTGGTAAATTCCTTGCATTTGAAGCTAAAAGAAGGCTTTAATTTTGATTGCGATCAAGCAGTCAAAATTCTCTGATCGCTTCAAGCCACTTGCAAGCTCTTGCAAGGAACTTTGATTTCAGATAGCGAGAGCGCGGCAACAAAATCGCTCTCTTTAGCTAATCATTTTACCGAAAATGCCCATGGCACCATCCCCTGCTTATGATTTTTTTTTAAAAAAAAACTCCGCCCCAAATATCAACTTGAGTTTGAGATTTTCATATAATATAATTTTTTACATATACCCCCTCCTACTTTATCTTGATTTCATATTCATCCCCAATTTATTAACCATTGCCATTGTTCGTGTGTTTTTTTCTTGTCTCTTTCCGCTTGTGTTATATGACTTGGCACATCTTTCTTATTTTGAATCTGCCAAAAAAAAACCAAGCCACTACCGAGTCTTATGAGATAAGCGTAATAGCTTATCTTTTATTGTGCCTGGTCGACATAAGTGACAATCATGTCTCCAAAGTTGTATAATCTTATAGGGTTTGTAGCCACGAGAATGAGTGACATGGCAAATAACAACTATAAGAATCTCAAACCAAAATGAATTAGTAAGAAGAATATTTGCAACAACTCATATAAGGCCTGGTTTAGTTCCTAATTTTTTCTTCAAACTTTCAATTTTTCTATTACATCAAAATTTTCCTACACATATAAACTTTCAACTTTTCTGTCACATCGTTAAAATTTCAATCAAACTTTCAATTTTAGCGTGAACTAAACACACTCTAAATGGGATGAATACCAAACTCATGGGTGATATTTGGGATTTTTTTTAAAAAAAATTCTTTCTTTAATAAAAAGTCATGGCATTGCAGAGATAAACGCCGTGAACCGAGGGTAATTTCGTGAGCTGAGGGCTATAAAAACAGCAGGTGGCCTCTTCACTGGCAAAGCTGTGCTGTCTCTCGTCACTGAGCTCTTCCAAGAAGAGAGGAGGAGACGATGATGGCGAGCAGGGCGTCCTTGTTGCTCCAGGTCGTCCGGACCTCGTCCCGCTCGCGCAAGGGCGAGGGCGGCGTCGTCTTCTCCGAGGTCGCGCCGTGGCAGCAGCCCATCTCGGCGTCCGCCGGCATAGGCTCGCCGCGGCCGGCGGCGAAGCTGGACACCATCGTGGAGGAAGACCACTCCAGCATGATGATGCAAGAACCTGCTTCTTCTTCTTCTTCTTTTTCTTCTTCTTCTTCTTCAGCATCGGCGGCGTCGTCGTCAGCTCCGGCGGCCATGGCTTACCGTTTCGGCGCCGGCGGCGGCGCAGAAGAACATGGCCATGGCGAAGCGTTGCTGATAAGGTGAATTTTGAGAGCAGAGGCGTTGCGTGGGTGTGTGTGGAAGAGGATATGATGCAGTCAGTTACTATTTACTACAACGACGGCGTCCTTCTTCCTCGAAGGAGATCAAAATTACCGTATCCTTTGCAGCCGTATTATTTTACTCTATATGCGTTGTAAAATGACACGATCTATCGGCTTATAATTAATTAATTAATTAAAGTGATAATTGATGTTTCGTAGTAGTACTATTTTTAAAGACAAGTATTTTGGTCTTTGCACGAACTAGGATACGCACAGCCATTTCTGTAAACATGTGTACGGATTAATCAACCTGAGCTCCTTACCACATATGTAATGAGTATGAGTGATTTTACGGTATGCGAGAAGATACCGGAAGATATTATATTCTTTATGTAAAATTTAGTGTCTTTCGGTACCTCCGGTATTAGGAGGTACTAAGTTTAAACTAAAATTTTCGGTATCCTTGGTTCATCTTAATGACCATAAAATTTTTCATAGAGTAGTGATAGTGACGGACAATATATATGCGCACGCTAAAATTTGCACATGAGCAGGAGGAGTATACCTCCTGAAACTCAAATAATGTGTCAATTTACTGAGAGTGAGGGTTTCTCCTAAAACCTTATGCACTATATACTATTACAATCAACAATAGAGAGAAACTTAAGATACATGATAAATTTAATGGTCTTGAAGTTTTTCTTTCAAAAAAAAATAAGTTCTCGTCTATTAAAAACCGGAGGGGAGCTATTATAAAGGTGACTAAATGAAAGGAGTGATATTGATCGGAGAATCTCTTTTTTTTTTACATCAACCAGGGAAATTAATTCCATTTCAATAATAGGTAGAGATCAAGTACCATCAAGAACGATGAGAAACAGAGAAACTACACATTGTTGAGAGCAAGATAGCTTGTTAATTAATTAATTAGACGCAAATACAATGTCAGCAAACAGTCAAAGGAATTAATTAATGACATACACAAACGCAGCCAATTAAATCTCTACAATAGCTAGCTAGCTAGTTGGAGCAAGACGACGGCGAGCCACACTCGCCGCCGCCGGCGCCGCGGCCGCGATGGACACCGGCGTCCGCCGCCACCCTCTTCCTCCTGGTCTCCAAGAACCACTCCAGCGACCTCTTCATCGACAGCTTCCCTTCGCCGGCGCCGCCGCCGCCCGCCTCCTCTTCCTCCTCCAACGCCCTCTTCGCTGTGCTTATGATCGCCCTCGCCTGCCTCTCCGCCACCTCGCCATTGCCGCCGCCGCCGCCGCCGATGACCACCTTCTTCTCCGGCAGAATCGCCGAGCTCTCGATCTCGATCTCGCTGCACCGCACGTTCGGCCTCGCCATGATCGATCGAATTGGACGACGCGATCTCTCTCTCTCTCTCTCGATCGATCGATAGTAGAGTAGAGAGTAAAAGGAAGAAGAAATCTCTTTGAGAGCTAGCTATCGATGGGAGATGAGATTGACGAGGCGGATCGAGCTTTTAAAGCCGGCGATTAATTTGGGCGCGCGCGCGCATGCAACAAATTAACGCACGTGCGAGCTTGCACTATATTGTTTCGCGTGCTGGTAATAATTCGCACGCATGGAGAATTGGAGATTGGAGGTGAAATTGGTCGATGAGTTGCCAGTTCGGGAAAGCCGGTGTCGCTGTCAGGTGGCTAAATTTGGTAAGTTAGGCTAGTTAGCTAGCTTAGCTAGGGATGAGTTGCTAGCTTCGATCTGCAGATTTCATGCACAGGGCATGAGGTGCACATGGGCACGTGGCGAATTGGAGGAGAGATATGCATGTGTGTGCAGAATTATAATTAGGCGCGTGCGGCGTGCCAGAATTACTGGTGTGTGCTTAATTTGCTTATTCTCGTGGGGGTTTACAACTTGAGATATTCAACAAACTGGCTGGTGTCTGGTGATCGTACGTCAGTGACAGCGAGATTAATTGATGGCATCTTAGAATTAATTAATTGTTCGAGCGAACCGCGTGATGTATATAATGCTCGATATATATGTACTGTATTATCGTTCGGAGATGATGGAGGGATTAGGGGTGGTGGAGGAGCCTAATTTTTAGGAGCAGCATATAAAATTTGAGGGTTTGGTAAAAAATGAAGTGGGCTGAATTTTTATTCATTTTACTTAAAATTATTTGAGTGCTAATACCTTCATCTATTACCACCCCTAGGAGGATACGTGCACATTGACCTACTTGGTAATGTTGTCGATTTAGGGGGTGTTCGGTTACCGGTCACACTTTTCATATAGTTTATCACACCTAAGGTTAAGTAGATTTGACCACATTGGCAGTTGTTTGACTGTAGTCACAGTTGTGGCAAGATTCTCCTCTTATAAATTGGATCACACACGTCATTAACTCGGAAAAGTGTAGCAAGATTCCTTAGACTTGTTAGGTGTGTCCAAGAATTTGATTGCCTCAATTTAAGTAAGTGTGACAATATTTATTGGTAAATGGTGGCAAAGTATGGCGGAACCAAGCACACCCTTATTGTCTTTTTTAGCCATAACATTTCAGTTAGGTAGTTTTTTTGTTGACCATGCATTTCTATTAGAGAAATATTTCTACGTTATTAAGAAGCGATCGCCGATCGGCTGTATAGACTGTCATCGATGAACATAAGTTCTTTCAAATGCCTTCGCACAAGTGCTTTTCTTTCATTTCATAATGCATCGTTGTCGTTTGATTTAAACCCATGCAAAATGTTCACTTTACCACTAAAAATATGCATTAAGTACACCCTAGGCTGATATTGATCTTTTAAGGGTAAAAAGTATATATTTTTGTATGAGGTTAATCAAGGTCAACTAATGGTTATGGCAAAAAGGGAAAAAAAAGCTTATGCGATAGCATTTCGTAGAATTTACGTTCGTTGATGGTAATTCATAGAACCGATAGTAAAACGTAATCCATCAGTAAAACCCAATCCTGAGTTGTTCAGATTCACTTTTAAGATTGGACTTTTTTAGAACACAGGGATAGAATTTATTAGTTTATCCCTTGTCTCAAAATATAATAACTTTTTTTTTTGACAAAGGGACAAGTGTCCAAATTTATAGCTAAAAGTTGTTATATTTTGAGGTGGAGAGAGTGCTCATTCAAATTCACAGCTAAAAGTTGCTATATTTTGAGATGGAGTGAATAGCTTTCTATTTGACTAATAAGCACCTAGATGATAATAACAATTAGTCTAAATTGAATTAGTATAATGTCAATCGAACTTAAGAGATGGCATGTCGCCCCTCCTCTTGCCCATCTTGAGCCAATAAAAAACTTAGAAGGCGCACACAACGGACGCTTGTCTACACGCACAATTGACAGATAGAAAGACATGGGGTTTCATGTGCTCGGGGTACAAATTAAGATGATGCATCCCATTGATTACATCGATCACGCGCCCTCCTTTTTACACACGAATGATGTGGCTGAATCGAAAGATGCTTAAAACCTGGGACCAATAGTACAACAAATGACAACTTCAAGAGTAGGTAATTAGTCAGAATCTCTTCAAAGTTCAAACGGTCCAGCTTAAAACAGGTTATTGAGCGGATTGTTACAGAGAACTTAATAAATAGTTTAAAACAAATGGTCTGAGTAATCCAATTGGATTATTTCATTTTAGAAAAGAAAGTATAGTTTTCAAAGTGCAGTGCAAGTTATCCATTTCAATAATCCGTTGGTGAGTCACATGCACCCAGCAGCGAGCAAGCGCAGAGGAAGACGGAAATAAATATGATTCAAGTATATCAGTGAGCTTCTGGTCTGCCGAACAACATCAAATTAATTTTACCAAACTGGCCACAACCATGCATAACGATCGACATCTGGGAACAAAGAATTCAGGGGGGGGGAATGCACCTTCGTACTTAAAGAACTGCATGCTTCCATCCTCAGAAAATTGCGAGAACAACTGATCAAGTATACAATTTATCACTCATCTCTAGATCACAATGAATTTAGCACTATGGTGAACACAAAGAATTGCCAGCTAGCTAATACATACGGACAAATTAATTCTCTGTTTGGGGGGCAAATTAATGGCAGCGCCTCTCCACTAAAACAACAGAAATGGTATGCTACACTACTGCAAAATTGCTAACTTTGGATGTCAGGTTAGTTCCTATCAAGTGATCGAGACAATCACGCTTAGCCTGGAAATCAGATAGCTAGGGATCTCTTCTTACGCGTGTTAGTTTACTATTGTCAGATATGTTGCTCATGGATCATAATCAGTAGAGTAGCTCGAGAATCCTTATTCCAGATATTTGCTCCGCTTTATGTACATGATGTGAAAAAGAATCTTGATTTTTTTTTCTGCTAATAACCTGCAGCAAGTTTCAAACAAATTAACCAGTCAGTACATTTGGTGAGAATTCTGTCGTAGTTTAACCAATGCTAACAATTCACAGTCCAAAGAAATGAACTTGGCAGTGCTTTCTTTGAAAGAAAAATTTAACTTGGCAGTTTAAGTTTGAAATAACCTGACAAAGAAATTTTGGAACTGGTAGATGATCTATCATCACTACTAAAGTTCAAAGAACCAAACTTCACATGTGCTTTTTTTAGTTCACTAGCAAATACTCACCCCATTCAGAGATATGTGGCATTTCAGAAAACATGTTACCAGACTTCCCTAGCAAAGACTAAGGGAGCATAAAAACAGAGATGCCAATATTAGATTTGTCATGACAAATGTGCTTGTACTGAGTTTTAGTTTCTAACCCTTTCATTACATATATAATAAAGTTGATAGTCAAAATTGTGTGGTGAGACAATGACAATGATCAATGCATCATAGATTCAAGATTACAAAGTAACATCCGGCCTCTATATCCATGATGTACACGGTCCATCCTGGCGTAGCTAAAGGTAACTAACTACAATCTTAATATGTTTCCAGTGAACAAGAAGTCTAAACACTTTTTTCGTGTGCCTTATAAGCTGTTCTAGTAAGTGAGACAACTCAAGATGCATGTTCTTTTGAGGTTCTACAAGAAATTCAAGCAAATAAAATAATGAAACTATAATAAAAAAGGGAACATGGTGTAAAATCTGTGATGTTTCCTTAATGGAAAATGTGGGGGGTGTGGGCTCTCCCTCTTAAAAAAGAGGGTGTAAAAAGTGCATCACACCAGAGTAAGGACGTATGAAAATTCCCTTGAAATGACAAGCATGAGAAAGGAACTCAACTAAAAAACCTTTTGACTTACGCTTGAAGTTGAAGCTAGGTAGTTTGTGTCAATTTCTTGTAGCTATAAATTAACTACGGATTAACTAGCAGTGGGAGGCTTTATCCTTGTCCGTGGCATGCTCTTCTTTCTAAGCAGAGGAGATTCCATTGAAAACACAAGCAAGCTACCATCCTTGGTTCCTGCTAGGAAGCACTCTTCAGGGGTAACAGATAAAGAAGTAATGGTCTTCCCAGCTCCATCATACCTCCGGATAATGTCAAGACAATGCATAGAATGCAGAACTATTTGACCATGCTCACCAGCACAAACCAAGAACTGTCCACAACAACTAAGTTCCATGCAATTGATGCGTCCACCGGATGCTGAAGAAGCAATATGTTTTCCATTGATGGAATACATGTGCAAGGAAAGGTCACTCTCAGAATAGAATACTACCCTTCCATGCTGCGACGCCACCAATTTTGACAAACCAATGCCCGAAGGATGCCGAATGGATCGAACATATCTTCCTTCACGCAGTGTATGAAATATACAAGTTCCATCTTTTGAACCACTGATGACAATATCCAGTTCTGTGCTAACAAATAAGCATGTTATGATGTCATCATGACCACAAAAGATATGAACTGGCCTTTCCATTACAACATGATCACTTGGTCTGCCACGAAATGCATGCCAGATCATAACAGTTGTGTCATAACTTCCAGTTGCAACCACATTTCCACGAGATGAAACTGCAGCACAAACATGTGTGTTGTTGCATATGTTACAAAATAGGGAAAATAAGGACAAGGACTTCATAGGTTGAATCAATATGTCATAAGGGGGATCACCATGCAAATGTAAGCAACATATGGAGGGCAGAAAGAAACATCAAACAAACCTAAAAGGCAGTAGAAATGTCTAGAAACTGTTATACTTATATAACATCACATGATTATCTATATAAATAAACTTGTTGATCCCAGTCATTATCCAATTTTTATTTCCAAAAATTATAGGTATTACCCAAATAGCTATAGGCAAACCAGGGATATGTAATTGTCAATAGACTACATTCTTTAAGCTTTTTTACGTTTCTTGGGGAGGTATCAAGAGGTATAAGTACCTCCTAGTGTCAATTAAAGAAGGTAGGATTCCTCTTGATAATTCTAATTAACACCTTTTGAGAGACTTTCCCAGGACTTAAAAATCCCACATTCTACCAGATGTTTCTCTTCATTGCTATATATATGATATATATGTGACCTCAGACACTTTACACATTCGAGAACAAGATCGGATGAGATGGATGAACTAACTATGGCTTGTTTTGAGGGACCTAAGCCTGATATTTATGAATCCACATGGGCCTAAATTTTATGGATTGCAAACTCTTTGTAGAACTTGTTCACATAACAGATGAGGATTTTTGTTATATTCTAACATATAATATAATTCATCAAATCTGGATTTTTCAAAAGAAAATGAATAGAATAAAAAATGTATCTGGTACCTGCAACACAGGCAACAACATCCTTATGCTGCCTGATGCTCTGAACAATTCTTCCATCACTAAGAGAAATAATCTGGAAACTGTTCTCCCAATTTCCACATAAAATCAAATACTTATCACTATTAATTTGCATGGTTGCTAAGTACTGTCTTCCAAAATTAACATTTTCAGCCAGGAAAGTGCCAATTTTGCGGGGAGAAATAACATCTGAGCCAATTCCAAAGAAATGATCCTACAAAAAGAAAAGGAAAGAATGCAATCAACAAAAGTATATACTAGTATACAATTTTTGTTTCACGACGTAGGTAGTCAGGAAGAACCTGTGGTCCTGAAAATGTAAAATTTCCACCAGATTGCAACTGTGTTGTCAACCACAGCTTTATTGACAATATGAGTCCTTCATTCATCAGTATAACTGCATTGTCCAACAAGCCAATGAATAACAAAGCAGACATGTGGCTGATTGTACTAGAAACACTTGAAGTCAATGCTATTGACTGTGGTGCAAAATACAGAGGGTGAGCTATTGGGACAGGAGGCCCTCTTCTTGGATGTTTCACCCGGAAAATCTGGATTGGTGTCTGTCCAAAATTTGCAATCTGATCCTCGATAGCAGATTTCTGCAACAAGTCATCCATATTTTCTAGATCAACTGCGCCTTCATATGTAACGTAGTAAAATATGTTTGCTGCCTGCCCAAAAAAATATTTATATGTGTTGAAGTATATTCAGTAATATTCCATTGCATTATTAGAGATACCGAAAGTGACCTAATTGCACCTCAACAGCAGGTTGTCCACGCTGCTTGTAACCAAATATGAGGTCAATCCAGTGATGGAGATTAGAGCTCACATATTCACTTTCAAGAGCTTCTCGGTTGATATGAATGAATTCTTCTGGAGAGCCCTACATCCTTGTATTAATTAATTGGATATGTATAGGCAAGATTGCTGGCTTCTGTTTACAGAACTAACAAGTATTCTAAATAGAGTCGTATCAACTTGCACTGGCATACTTGTGAAATTTTAGCTCCTTGTGACATTACTAATTAATAGAATCAACAGACATCCCAACTCAAAATTCAAAAAGAAGTTGAGAGAGACATATGGCAGATTTTGCATGAAGAAATATCTTTTATATTGAGAGAGCTATTATATTTATACCACATAACACAATTGTCAAATTCTGTATATATGATAAACAATAATGTTAGTGTGAATAACATGTTAACACCACAATTCACAAGAACGTAAATAACATGAAGTCAGAAGTATATTCACTAGTGTTTGGAGGAACCAAACTAATTGACATTTTTTTACCTGAAAAACTAATTGTCATTACAGATTGGAATCACAACAAAGCTATCCTAGTGTGCATGTAACTCATAGTCGGGACACCAGGTGCAGCAATCACATAGGTACCTATCAAAGAAAAACTATTCATTACCTTTGCCCAAGGAGGGAGAACAACGTCACCTAAAGGTTCACCATCCTGCCTAACACCAAGATGATACGAATTTGAATTTTCAAGAAACTCAGGCATGTAAAAAAATTCAGGAATAAGCTCTTTGACATCACTTGTATTTGACAAGCTGTTTTTGTAAGCACTATTGATGCTCTGGAAGAGGCGATCTGCATGGTCAAACTTGCCACCCTGTATAGTGTCATCCATAACAGTGAACAAGATAAAAAAAATTATTAATGTTGTTTTTAATGAAATATAGCATGAAAAAAGCTGTATCAAAAATGGATAGCACTTTGATAACAAGAGGGTAATATGTTTGCCATTATAAAAAGGTAAAAATCAAATCAGCAACCTGGAGGCTACGATGCAGAGTTGTAAAAGGCTCAAGCCTGAGAAGGTAATGAAGAACAATTCCCATGGTGGAGTAGTGAGATCCATAATAAAAACTGCAGGAATAAATTAGTCATTTTGTTCAACTAACTCAAATAACAAAAATAAAGGACAGAAAAATTAAAGAAATGGATCAAATTTAGATTCAAGGTCCAACCTTGGTATATCTGGGTCATCGAAATTAACATATCTATCTTCAAAAACCTGCCCAATAACATATTGCTTACATAAAAGATACATAAGGGATGTCAATTGGACAATTACTAATATATAAACATGCAATCATCAGTTCCACACCTCAAAGCGTTTTTCATCCAAAGCACCAATTGGCTTTGAAAGATCCCTAAATGTAGAGGACTTGTTAAAATCAAGCTTTTCTGATGTATAATCAGTCAGTACCCATGGAAATACAGGATACTGAGTTAAATCGTTGTAAGACCGTCCAGCAAGAGTGTTAAGAATCATCAGATACTCAAAGTTACTGATTTCCCTCTTGATCCATCTGTCCCTAGCATTCTCAGCCATTTCAAGTGCAACTCGTCTGTCAACAAATGAAATGACTCTACTTTTGCCTTTGGTACTTCCTTTAGGGAACAAGGCTTCATTCCTGAGGGAAACTAGGAGAGACCCTGCATTTTTAGCATCCTTTTGCGATGAGAAGTTTAAAAATATGGGCGCATTTGAATCGTCAAAGAATATCTCCGTTGCAGTATATTGTAGCAGGTAGCGCGTCCAATGAACTGCTTTTATCTGAAACATGTAAGGTAAGATATGAAGACAATGAGCAAGCAAAAGGGGCAGAGAGAGGAAAGGCATACCTTGGTTATGTTCCACCTTCTGTGATGTTTAATTTTGTTAGATTGTTTTTGCATCAAGACACCATTTTGAGTTTTGATCACATAGTCTCGGCCTCCATCAAGTCTTTCCACACTTCCTAGATCACTCTTGCAATCGGAATCCTCTATCTCTTTAAACTTGCTGAATACAGATGATCCTCCAGTTCCTTCAACCAAAAATTCAAAAGAAAAATGTAGAACGGTCCGAGTAATATCCAATTGTCCTGCTAGTTTTCTCTTTGGGGTTATAAGCACACAATGAACTGAACATAGCACCTGAAAAATGGATGATGGACCAAAATCAACATTTATTTGCTAAGTTCAGGTGGATTTCAGACAAAATCCTTTTTACCTTGGTATAATCGTTATCTCCATTATTAGATGCTGATTCTTTCTTATTCTGAATGGCAGTGCGATAATCTGATAAATCTGAGACATTATTTGGGTTTTGGTTCTCTAATAGATTACTCTGGGAAGATTCACCTGTATCATTGGTGTCTTCAATTGGTTCGTATGCATTGTCTTCAAAGATTGCTCGCACACCTTTCAGAAGGAAACGCTTCAGTTTCAAGGGAACTTTGGTACTTAAAGAACTTTGATCAACACAAGCCTCTGTACTTTCATTCCTAGAATATGAAGGTTGACAGAGGCGTTCATCAAACTTGTAATTGCGCTTTAGCTTGAGTCGTCTCCGCCATTTATCCTCAGTCTTGTCAAGTTTCCAGTGAGTTACAACATCATTTGGAAAAGGGTTAGCAGACCATGGTCCCCTCTCATCAATCAAAGCTCGGGAAATATGTATCCACTTATCCTGATAAGAAAAGAAAGTAATTAGGTGCTCCTAAACAAAACATTAATTGGCAAACTAATGGAGAATCTTACTGCAACAATTTGCTGATCCTCATCAAAAGCAAGCCGAAAAGCTATTTTTCTTTTGTCATCTGCAGAAAGAGCAGAAGTGATCGAAATATGTATGTTATCTTCAATCATCTTCTCCAGTTGTGTCTCTTCGGTGAAGTGCTCATTGAGCTTCGATTGAAGTTCGTCCAACTGACTTAAGCGATCAGCCTGAACTGCCTTCATGTGCTTAACCTCAACAGTGGCCTGAACAGCAATGAAAGATCAGATGTTCAATAACACAAAAGAAAGGGGAAAAGGTAGGTATGATTAAAACCATCTACCAAAGATACAAAAAACTTGAAACACATCCCACTCAATAGTGTAGAAAATTTGTAAGTCAACGCCAAAGCTAAAGGACAAAGGCACAGACCGCAGCAAGTACACGGTCCTTCTGTACAAAATTAAGAATGAACCCGGCGTCTTTATTACTGTTGCCGATTTCCATAGAATCATCTCTGCCCAATATATTAGGAACAAGCATGGATTTTCCACATATGATAGTTTCAAGGATCAAGTGTGATAAAACATGGTAACGTGCGCCATCATCAAGTTGCCCATACTGAGATCTTGTAATGAGTAAAGACCTGTATCAAGAAAGGGATTAAGAAAATGCTTTAAGCATACTTAGAACAAAGCTTCTAGTATTAAGCATACCATATTAAGAAGTGCAGCTTGTTTTTGCTTTGCTCATCTTCTGAAATAAGAACAGGAAGCAGTGACATGAACTGCAGAACACACTTAGATGCATTTTCTAATCCAGCTTTGCAGAGATACAGAATTACAAGGTGAAAGAAAACCCTTGGGAATATCTCTTCCCTCAACAATGTAGCTTTTTCAGAAAATCTATTTATTTTTGCACCTAATGCAGTACCAATACCTCCAGAAACAACAGCAGCAGCCATTTCTGTAGCAGGGACATTTAGAGATTCCACCAATCCACGTGCTCTTTGCCCCAACGATGGGACTTCAATATTTGGACCCTTTGGTAGCAATTTGTTTGGTCCTTTTCCATTCAAATTACAAATGAGATCCCAAACCTTGTCAAAGAAGTTCCACCAATCCTCACTTTTTTCATCCTCGTCAGCAAATTGGCAAGATTTCCAAGGAAAACTGGAAAATTGACAGACTTATTAAGGGTTGATTGAACCTTGTGAAGCATAGCAACTAAACAGTTAGCTTCAGGTCATTATAAACAGTGTCAGTATCAAATTGTTTGACTATCACTACAAATGACCTACCTATGTATTTACTTAACATTTCAAGATTCTAGCGCGCCATGTTAATGAAGGATAGATCTTACTCCCTCCATTCCAAAATATAAGTATAGGATTTTGAACTATAAAATACCTCTTTTTCACAAATATCATGGATTTGAGGGTTCAATTTTATCCACAAATGTAGAATTTTGAGTACTACTTGTCCCATCCAACTACCCTTCATTTAATTTTAACCCCATCTTACCCCTACCTACCCTCCCACTCCCCAGCTATCCCTCATTTATTGAGGGGCATTATAGTCTTTTACTCCTTACTTTAATCACTTCAAAAGAGCCAAAAATCCCTATATTTGTGGACGGAGGGAGTACACTCTAGTGACAACATATTTGGTTTTGCATCAATTGATAAGAACAAGTACTGGGGATTCAACACACCTGGCTGAATGCAATGGCTGTTGAGTAAGGCCAGCCAAACCATAAATATTCGTAACAGTTAACTAACAGTTCAAATGTAGATTTAATATCTTTTTTCCATTTGCCACCTAATAAATATTCGTAAGGCAAGTTTTTAAGAAGAGAAGATTCTGAAAAGGGACATATAGTTACAAATATTTGAGCATATAGTTGATAAGGCACATATTTTTCAGGAAACAAAGAGAAAAATTAGTACCTTTTATATTGGCTATGGCTTTCATCAATTAAAATTTCATTTAGTGTAGACTTAATATCATCTTTCCATTTAATACTGGATAAAGATTCCTCTGAAGGATTAGATGGAAACTGTGAAAGGAGGAAAAGAAACAGATGTCACATGATAGATAAAAAAAATATTTTTCAGTTCAAAACAAAGGATTGTACCAAGAGCTTAATTCCTATTTGATTGAAAAGCAACTCCTGGATAAGCTTCAAAAGATACAAGACATTATCACAGCATGGCTGTGAAAGGATAATATTTTCTTCTGAAGATGTCTGTAGCAGGCTCCCAACAATGTCATCAAGTATGTCCCGCAGTAAACAGGAACTTGATAGTTGTCCCTGCAGATTCATGAATCTCAGTAATGTCATCAGAACAAAAGGAAACATACTTCCAAGTTGGTCATATAGAGAAAGAGAAAGAGAGAAAGCAAACAAACGAACTATTATCCAACCTGGCCAAATTTTAAAAGAAAATAGTTAACTGTATCTTCAAGCTGATGCCAGCCACCTTTTACAGCACTCAGGTAGTATGCAAGGACCAATGCATACAATTTCCTCACAAGAATTACTTCATCAATCTCCACATTGTCAAGCTCACCTTTAGAAACTAAACTGTACTCCTTCAATACATCAAGCTTTGTGGATGTCTCAAGCCAATAGTTCCAACTGTGCTCCTGATAAAATCTATTTAGGATTAGTTCAAAACAAGTAATTTACATATACCAAAGGAGAAAAAAAAATACCATTAAAGCCTCAATGTTTGTAGGGTTTGAATCTAGCAAACCAATAAGTTCACTTAAGATTCTTATACGTGCTGAAGAATCTTGACAAGATTGCAAATATCTAAAAATGCAGACCAAGATCTGAGGAAGGAAGAAGGGAACCAAGTGGGAAGTGCTGCAACTCTTATTTTTGGACTGGTCAGACTGGGAATATTCCTGTAAGACCTATACAGAGAAAACAACTTACCACTTAAGGTGAAACGGTAGTAAGAAGGAAGAAGTGAAATATTAATATGACATGAAGTTGGCAATATAACCTTGATTGGACTGGTTCCACCAAGAAGGACATTGAAAAAAGCTGCACATAAATTACATGAAAGTGGAAATTTAAACAGCCTTTCAGATATTGTATAGAAAAATAGATGAGTTGCTGCTGTTATTTCATTTTTTGAGTTATCAGACAAGGGTCTAGATTGCCCAATGGGTAATGTAAATAATTTTGCTCCTTTCTTCTCAGATGGAATACCAGCCATAAGCTTTCCAACAAGCTGAAGTCCCAACAATCTAACTGGCTCGGATTCCCTGAAAAACAAACTAAGGTTGGATATATACCAAAAGCTCACAACTCACAACATACATTATGCAAGACGACACATGGAAGAAATTATACGTTCTGAAAGTCATGAACTCTGGTAATAATATGAAAAAAAATAGGTCCTTGTAAAAACAAAACATTAAACATTTAGATGAATCTCTGTTTTACAATAGCAATATGCAAAAGTGGGAGTACCAACGAATATATTTTAAATTCAAAGTAGTGGAAACTTTTTAGCATATATCATAGATATTATTATTTAACTAATGGACAAACAGTATCTAAACATAACTTCAGTGCTTAAATGTCAATACAGACAGGAGGAACAGCAAAGCGCTATCTCGGCACTCACTAAAAACCAAAAAAAAAAAACTGTGTTCGAGTCAAAAGAGAACAGCAGCTATGGAAATTTTGTGTTTTTTTTTGCATGTAAACAGCTAGTACTTTTAGATCTAACAAGCAATTTGGAAAGAAAAGCAACTTAATTTCTAACCATGGTTAAGTACAATTTCATCTGAACATCAAAATTTTACAGAACAAATGTACTGTCAGCATGATATGTGAAACAGAGATGAATTGTAAACAATAAAAGTATGTTACCTCTTAAGAAGATTGATGAAAATGCAGCAGCCACCAAGGCAATTTACGTGCTCCAAGAAAGATGATAAAACTGGGCCCTCTGAAAGAGCACGAATGATCATTTTCAGTATGTCCTCAACGCATGCTACATCTTGATTCCTCTCAAAAAGGGAAGCAAGGGCTCTTATATCAGCTAGAGAAACTTGTAACCTGTGAACCAATTTGTGTATGAGCTAAGCCAAAAAAAGCTACAAGATTGGTACCAGCTTACTGTATCTTATTACTGTTTTGACACATCTATGGAAGAAAACTAAGATGAAGGGGGTAAATGAAGAGGAATAAAAAAATAACTGGAGTGTGGATGTGCTTACTTTAAGCTCATTTCTGCTAAACTCAGAAGGAGAAGCCGAAGCTTGCAGATTTCCTCTATCTTAGGTCTATCTCCAACAACTTGCTTGTTACCTGTTCGCAACAAAGACTTGGAACCAACAGCACACCTACAATCTACATACTCCGAGTAATATTGGCACACAATGTCAATGATCCTAGGAAGTCCGCAAAGCAGTGGTAAAAACCTTCCATCAGTTTCAAAATATTTTAGCAAAAACATATAAAGATCTCTCTGCACTTCATAGCTTGAGTGTACCCATATTTGTGGATTCAAATAAATTTGTAAAATAGCATCTTTCAGAAGAACTTTTGACATGCCTGAATAAATGGGAAAAACAATAATGTCAAGATGTCTATTTCGATCAGGCAGATAGTCATGAGAGAGAGAGAGAGAGAGAGAGAGATTACCGCAGTTCCGTAGAACATCAAACATATACTTCAGTGCAGAAAGTGTTTCAATATTTAACAGCTTAGGTGTAGCAGACTGAAGCAAGAAGCCCATAATAGATAATCCAGAAAGAAGATACATCTGTTGTTGATTCGATACATTTGCATCCAGGACAGATGCGACAAGCTCAATGACCTCAGCTCGCAACTTGCCATTGATGACAGATGTATGACAAGATTGCTCACCATCAGTTACAGCATTGCAACTGAAGAGAGGAAAAAATACAGAGACACCACCAACACAATAAATAATATCCTGCGGCAAGTGTCGCGAGCATAACTTTGTTCCACCCATGATTGTTGCTTCAAATGTACTTCTGTCAGCACTATCTAGTGCAGAAGAGACACTGAATAGACTCCTACTGTCACTGGCCTGGGAAGATAGGGGAAATAAAAAAAAATCTATTAGAAAATAAATATTCTGTTAGTCAATCTGACTCTTAAGGTAACACTCAGGCCCAAAATTCATTCTCAATCTTGTCCCTGGAGCCTTCAAGGGGCACACTACAGATACATATAAAAATCACTGGGCATTTTGTTATCACTTTGGAATCAACCCAAAGCAGCTATGCTTGGTTTCATTGGGCTTATGTGATGTCCAAACTCTCTTGAACTCTGAATGTTGGACTAATCCCATCCCAGCACTATATATTAAACCCATGGGCTACTACTAGCTGGGCTGGAGTGTTACACTTGATGAAGTAAATATAGTATCATACTTATTAGTAAAGAGAAATGGAACCTGTGCGTTGAAACCAAAAATGATCTTTGATGAAATTCCATCTCTTGCATCTAGAATCCCCCTGTATAGTGAATCATCGCCATGGAAAGAGTACATATAACTTGGTCCTAGATTATATATGCCTTTTATTTGTTCTGGAGAGAGAGCATCGGAAAACACATAAATTGGGCCCATTTGACCAGTAAAGGCAAAGGTTCTCTCATAACCAATTGAAATAGGTTGTTCACCAACAGGCATCAATTTTGTACCGATAGTGCAGTGAGTCATTGCCTCGTTCATTTTTGGGTAACTGAAAAAACAGCAACAGAAACTGTAAGTTTTTGTTTTACATGTAAATTGTTTTGACTAAAAGCTAACACGAAACTTAGGAGATGATACTTTAGTGGTTACGTTTAGTACCAGTTACGTGCTCAAAAAATTGTGCAAACTAAGGCCCTTCATTTTCAACAATGAATGTAAAAAGTACTCTCTTATCAATGTGGCAATCATTGATCTGGGTTCCAACTTACAAATTTGACCATTATTCCACTAATGTCAAAAGAAGTTATTAAAATTTGATATTGTGCAAGCAGTTTTTCAAGTTCAAAAAGTTTGACTGGATGCATTCTGAGACAACATTTCATTGGTAAATGGATAGGGTAACAAAGAGGTGTACCATGAATGTTGCGAAATTTGTGAATTATGAATATCAACAAATCAAATAACTTACAAACAAAAGATTTTATACATTTTGGAACTTTAAGAAACAAAATGGATCTATAATGACAAATGTATGATTATGATTCCATTTAGCACTGGTGTTGCTGTGCTGTGTTGCATAAACAAATAAAGTACAAGAAATAGCTCAGCAAAATAAACTTGACAAGTCCTTATGCCAAACAACCATATTACAGAAGCACTTTGTGAATCAAACTTATTTCTGACACATTTTACTCCCAAACAGCATCTGCAAAATTTTCGGCCGAAGTTAACATTACTGGGAAATATGAATGCAAAAGGATTTGCTCACCTACACTTCTCGGATGACACTAGATTCCCATCCACATAACACCTCAGGTGGCTTCCTCCAGAGAAAGCCCTCCCAATTGTATGAGTAACAAAAAGGAATTTCCATTCCTTTGATGGGAGTTTTAGTGGCAACAAAACACACTCACGTTTTTGATTGATAGACTGTCAAAACAGACAAAGAAAAGAGTTTTTCATACATATGTTAACTGCAGCAAAAGTGATAAATTTTACAGAGTAAGGAGAAAAAAGCATAAAGTACTTCAAGATCTGTAGAGCATGCTCCAGATTTGGATCAAACAGCTAGATGGTTTCCAATCCCATTTTATTACAGAACTGGGTATCCTACAGTCAACATTTGGGAAATGACGAACAAATGGAAAGTCCGTGTTGAGGCCTAAAATGGCATATGTAAAGGAGCAAGAGTGAATTTGCACACTGAAAATACATATTTCCCAATAAAACACAAAAATCAGTACACCCTTCACACCTCGCCCCAGAACTTGTAATGCCGGATAATGTACTCATTAAGGCTGTTTCCAGAGGTAGTTCTGCCATTGTAAAGAGTGGCATAATCTAGTTTTGCAACACTAGACCATAATGGAGAGCAAACAGAAACCAAAAAAAAAAAATCATGTGTCCATCCAAATTTATGAATTACTACCTCTGTCCTGGAATATGAGAACTTTGGGGGTTGGACACGGCTATTAAGGAAGTAGGTGATGGGGAAAAGTTGCAAATGGTTGAGAAGATAATGTAGGTGGACTGGTGGAGAAATTAAATGGCGGAAGGTTGTGATTGGTTGAGAAGAGAATGTAGGTGGAGAAGTTGCTATATTTTGGGACAAATTTTGAATGCTAGAAATTGCTATTTTGAATAAGTAAGAAAACCACCATTACCTCATATACTAGAGCACTTTTGCTAAGCACGGCTGAGCACCCCTTTCCATCTTCTGTGAAAAAAGAGAAGAGGCCCATCATACCATTTTCTGGGAAGTTTTCTACCCTTAACCAGCAGGAAAAGGATAGCCCTCTATTATAAGGCCATTGAAATGGTGATTTAATTTTTATACCCTTCAATGATTAAGAAAGAATGTCAGTCAATCAGAACATCAAATACTGGCAACAAAGTAATGGATGTTATTTGAGACATAAAACAGAGTACATTCAAAAGGCATGTGAATGAAAACAAACAAAATGATATTGTTGGTATTTGGCAGATCATTGTCAAAAGCAACAAGTGTCACCTTTATTACCTCTAAAATTTTCAAGTAGAAAAAGGAAGAAAAATCAGAAAACGCATGCCTAGAAACTTAAAAAATAAAACATGAACGCATTTGGAAAACCATAATTTTGAAAAGTAAAAAGATCAACACTTTTGCCGGAGAACGCTGTCTTGTATAAAAAAGGTAAGCCTTGGATTACAGAAAAGGTCTAGCAGCCTAGATTGCAAAGATCAACCCCCTAAAATACTACAATAAGACATTTAACTATTTGCCACTTTTAAGATGTGGCATTTAACAATTTGCCACTCATAGTCTATGGCATGTGGGCCCTCTCTATGACATGTGGGTCCAGTGGCAAATCGTTAAATGCCACATTTAAGAGTGGCAAAGAGTTAAATATCTTGGTGGTGTCCTTTTAAATGCCCACCATGTTTTTTTTCCTATTTTTTAGCAATCACATACCTAAATTTTTCATAGTGATATCGCCTCACATATGAATCCTTTTGTAGCGTTCAAAGTACTCCTAATTTTGACCCATACCAACACTAAAATGCTCTAAAGTTAGTTCTTAATACCACGTAGATATCTATGAGTATTTAAATTACTCATCACAACTAAGGAAAATTTAAATTGACAAGTAAATATGGCAGGACGCACAGAATCATGGCCATCGAACTCAAAGAAAGCTTCTGGTCCCTTTTCCTTAAGCATGTGACTGAGACATGTCAAAAGCAAAGAACTATGCTTCTTCTTGGCAACAATCTTCCCACAACGTAAGAGTGCAAATATTTTCCGAATGTCCTTGCCACTTATACTGTGTGCACCAATTATCTGAATTAAGTCTGCAATTTGACCAACAGTATCATCCCTTTCCTCTACTGAGAACCAGTCAAGAAGATAACTAAGCAGTCCTGCTCTGAAACAAGAAGTTCTATTTGCAATGGATTGCTTGAGCAACTGCTGCAAAACAACAAGCCCATAATGCTGAAGTGATGTGCTGCTCTGCCAATCAGAAATTGTGGATGTTACAAAAAGGCAAAAGAAATATAACTGGAAATTATCAGTGGATCATAATCATATCTGCATGCCTGATATAGAGAAAAGGAGCATACCTTTTGTAGAATATTCAAAACTAATATAACCACATCTTCATTCTGAAGGAATAAATCAAAGAAATGTTTGTGAGAATAATTAAAAATAGATGACTGAAGTAAATGGACCCAGAAATGATAGCAGCATGTTAATTGGTTCTAAGATATGAAAGTTACTAGCCTTTATTGTTGTTATCTCATTTATCTCGAATTTCCCATCAACCAGCATGCTAAGCAATGCATGCAAGAGTCTCTCGCTTGGGCTTGGCAACCATTTGTAGAAATCCAGTAGCAAGCTCTGCAGTGTTTGATAACCCACACCAACTAGCATTCTAAAGGAAGCCTAAAAAAGACAAATCAGAGTTATTGTTAGCACATCAGATGGGATAATTGCATGAATCGCATACATCAATATGATTACCTTGGATGCATCATTTCCTTCAAGTAATAAGGTCAATGTCTCAAGAACATTAAGAACTAACTGCTCACCAGTTGCCTCATTGAATGTTCCATTCAACAAAGAGACAATATACAGAAAGCACCCTCCATCGCGAAATAGATTTTGATAGTACTAACAAAATGGAGTACATTTGTCAGCATATTGTCATTGATGGTATTAAGCAAACACTATTGACATTTTCAACTATTATATGCAAAGGCGTATACTGATACGTACCATGCGATCCATCATAATGATCTCTCTCATGTTGACCAGTAGATCAACCAACAATTCTGAGTTAACCTTTTCTTTTTCATTTGCTCGTGTGAAATTCTCTAAATATTTGGAGCATAGCTGTAACTTTGCTGCATGATCTTGTTTTGATGATGGAGGTAACTGGTTAAAGTAAACTGTAAGAGTGTTGTAGTTCCAAACGTTAACAAGATCAAAAGAGAAATTTTGGAATATGCACAATTTTACCCTGAATAAAGCAAAAATTTGCTCCAGTACATGCTTGCGGAAGTTCTTTTCTTGGAATAAGTTGAATAAACACTCAATACAGTCAGGATTGTGCAAAATTAGAATTCTTCCATAGCTAGATATGGTGACATATTCCTTGAAGAGGCTCAAAGCTAACTCTATACAAATAATAGCATACTCAGTTCTCTTTCCTAACGAACTCATTTCAATATTTTCTATCTTAGAACCATATCCACTGTTGATAACATCATCACTAGGAAAACAGCTGAAGTTTTGTAGTTCTTTTGCTTGTTGACATGCAGCCTTAAGGACTCCAGTAATTACATCCAAGGATTTAAATGAAACTAGAGTTTGTTCTGTGGCGAGTTGTAGAATAACACGAAAACTTTTAAGAAGAATGCTGACCACCACAGGATCAGAAATGCAGTGTTCAAGAGCTTCCAGCAGTGCTGAGCATTCTGGCTACAAAGAGAAAATGAATAAAAAACAGAACTTTTAGAAGGAGCTTTAAAACCTGACAAAAACAATAAACTTACAATGTAACATAAGAGAAAAACCAGTACCAGGTTATATTTGTTTTCATTAAGCGTTGCAGCATACTCCAAGAAGGAAATGGCTTCCAACTGAAGAATGTTAACATCCGATAGGTATAAGCTTTCAGAATCAGTGGGTTCAGTATTACCGTTAATATCTTCATTTTGAACTTCTGCGACAATATGAAATTGCATGTCTTCTACAGATGACCCAAAGTAGAAACAATTCTCTGAGAATATTAAGTCCCATACACCTTCCTCTCGAAAAGCTGTGAGTAAAGTTGGTTTTGAAACAAGAACCATTCTGAATGTGCGAATCATGTAAAGCTGAAGGGTTTTGGCCAAAATCCTGGTGCATAAGTCACATCATACACAGAACAGGTTGTCATTTCAAATATGGATGCATTCAATGAATTAAAATAAGAAAACAATCATACTGTGTGTAGCAATATTATCTGCATGTTACTGATTCATTGCATGGGTACCAGTTATGGTGTACTTGAGAAGATTACTAGTCAATGGTGGTAAGTTTTTGTAACACAAGCCCACTTTAGGCACGCAAACTATGTTCACAATCCATTTTTCACCCTGAACTCAATTATAGATTTCTTTTGCACCTCCAACTTCCAAACATGGACAAATGACACCACAAATCCTATTCCACTGTGATATTGGCAGAATATGACAATGGTTTTTGCTGAGTGGACTAAGTCAAGTTCCACTTAAGAGGGTATTACTTGGAGTGATGCCACTGACAATGTCCAAGACAAACCAGCCAAATAGGACTAGGAGCGTGTTAAGTGAAATCACCACGATGTCAACCATAATCACCATTATTTGTGCAGTTTGGAAGGTGGGTTGAAAAAGGAACGGTTTGACTACAGTGGAGTTCGAGGGCCAAAGGCGTACTAGGTTACTACAAAAACAAAAGCACCTTTTGCTCCTAGTCATCTTTCCATCATTACTTAAATAATCAAACCAGCGTGATATCTGTGGATGGAACTGTGCATGTATGTACGTATTACTTGTCGGATTTTGCAAAAAGGATTTGATCATCTACTAATTTCACTTGTGTTGAGATTATCTACTATCTGGAAATTCTGTGCAAATATTTGTGAAATTTTCAAATTTTGAAACAACAATAATGCATGTTCAACACATGGCAATCAACTAGTCCACTAATATATTGGAGTTGGCATTGATTGACATCAGGACAATTAAATGATATAACTTGTAATAAACCCCAACTGTTGGGCATACATATCTTAGCTTTAAAAAAACTTCAACTAAACATCTTAATAATATCAAACAGAGCAAAAGGCAGAGTAATTAATTGTTCTAATGGACAAGATATCATGGCAATACATAAAAAGCAAACTTACTTTATATGGTTTGGCAATTCAGTTTCACTAGTACAAGCTTTGATGCATAGGAAGACTGTCATAAGAACCCTTATGAACCATCTCACAGATTGCTCTCGGTATGCTGATGGGATAGATAAAGAGATTTTGTTGCAAGCAATTTCATTACGACAGTAACTTATAACCTTTGAAGGAATAATAAAAGAGCAAAGTGCATTGCTCAACTTTACAGAGTACTCCCTCCATTCGGTTATATCAAGAAAATAAATTGGGCCAGAAATCGAATCTAATGCAAGTGAAGGCCCGGTGTTATCCCTTTGCCGATGGAACTCCAGAATCATAAATGCAGGCCAACAAATGCAGTTTGCAAATTTGTGTACACGTCCATTTTCGCACAAAAATTGCAGATTGTTGACATTTCCAAATCTGAATAGCAGTCAAGAATCCAACTTGGGGAAAAAAACGACAGCAGTATATGATACATAAATTCTTTAATTTAAGTGCACATTAATTCTTCAAATTCATTATAAGCTGGAGTTAATAACTAGTAAATCAGTTAGTCCCAGTCATATGACCAAGAATCTTACTTAAATTAAAGAATAGCACAGGATATTGATATTCAGAAGTTGAAAAACCAATAAATAAAGTTTAGAGTACAGGATACACTGCCTCACTTAGAATTTCCAAATATAATATTTGGAGCAGAAGAACTTCAACCCTACAAAAGCAAAGTAACATCAGAACATAAAATTGAGAAGAAAATATGGAAGGTGAGAACTAAAATTATACTACCTCCATCCATAAATATATGACGTTGGTTAGTTAAAAAATGAACAAACCAACATCATATAAAAAAGAACAGAGGGAGTATATCTGAATTACTAATCTAGAAGGTTGTCACTGAAAAATACAATGGCAAATTTAAAAAGGAAAAAAACGCTTTTCACTAATCACAAGTCTTTTGAAAGTGCCTAAAGGCTGAAAATTAATTTAATTTATAATAGACTTTATGCGTTATTAAACAAGCAACAGCCAAATCCATAACCTAATCGGCTTGTTTGGCAACTTGAAGGAAGGGGATTGGAAGTTTACACAAGGGAATTGATGGTGAGATTAAGATGGGACTTTGATTTTTAATCCCAGTATCTTGCTTGGTAGAGGTGGTGGAAATTGATAGGAAGTTTAGTTGGAGATTAGGTCATTCATGAAAACGGATGGCTGAGATTTGTTTAGGCAAAGTAAAGGGGGAATTCCCTCTCAATTACCACCCCTTACCCAGGTATTGAAAAGGAGGAATGTGTGTTTAAAAAAGGTGCAACTATATGTTCCACACTCAAAGCATTCTGCTCAAAAATTTGTTTAAAAAATCTAACTGCAATTTAAATCATTAGAATATAATTCTGAAATTGCCAAACCTTTTTTTAAAAACTAAATTATGTCTTGCATGCATTTCAAATTTGAACAAATATATCTTCTACGATTTAGATTTTAGATTTGAATCATTCTTAGAGGGAAAAATTCATATTTAAATCCATTTCCAGACCTTCAAATTCGAAATAAAATTCAAAGCAATTGTTTGTATCGTGTTGTATGTTATGCCACAATTTTATCTTCGGTCTAGAAAATTGTCAGTCTTCCCTAACAAATTCTATCCAGAATATATGTGATCCTATTTCTAGGAATAAGGCACACTAACTAAAAATGGAAACGGAAGTATCAAATGATAAACAAGAAGTGCTCCCGGGTTCTAAAATTTGCACCTTTCATCTTTTGGGATAGATGAATTCTTCAAAACTGAAAATTTACTTGAAGGGAGTCCTAGCCCATCAAGTAGAATTTCCAAACCACCAATGCTTCTAACATGATTCTGGGCACGGGTTCCAGATATAGTTGATCGCAGAGTGCATAATGTGATAAAATGAAGTGAAAGATCTGTCCACTGCTCCGAATTCAGTCTCTGAATGACCCGCAAGAGTTCTGCAGTGAAACTAAATTTATAAAAACTAACAAAATTATAAAAAATCAATAATAGTCAATATAGTGACATGTTAGCTACAGGTGGATCTACTAGCAAATATCTTCTCACATGCACTGCCTCTGAAGTGTGGTGCATATGACGAGGTATTTACATATAGTGTGACAACAGAATTCTGATGCCTTCTTAGCAGCACACATACACTCAATGACTTCATTTGTTGCTCTGTAAATTAAAACAAAATTTCAACTCTTACATTTTAATTTCTAATTAGCTAGCTTTATTACTGCTTTACTATTTACATTCAAAAGATTGTAAGAGTTTCTTCTACTAAAAAATAGCCAACTTAATCTGTGAATTATGCAGGCATTCTGTAATTCCTTTTGGCATTAATATCCCCTCCCATGACATCAAGATTTCCTAGCAGGCATGCTATTCTTCCTAGTCACCTCTTTCGTTTAAAATTCCTAAATACTACAATCATTCTAACAGCTATTGTCCATCGTTGTCTTCTGTCTGATACTTCACATGATTCGTTGGTCAGAAATTACAAAAAAGAAAACATGAAAAATAACCTGACTATACTAGATACACTATTTCATTTGAGATTTTGATAACCCAGTAAGTACCACTGCATTAATTAACATTATAACGGATTGAGTGTTCAAATAACAGTTTGTAAAACAAAATTGAAAAACTATAGCAGCAATATCAGTTCACGACTAAAATGGCAGCCTTACCTACTAACGAATTGACACCACCAGCTCCCATCACAAGAACAATAGCCCTTTGTTGCCAACGTTGAAGAGTATCAAAAATACCACTTTCTGAAGTGCTTGGAGTAACTGTGGCCAAATGATTCTTTGATGAGGCACACTTAGTGGAATTGAGAAAATGGGGAATCCTCAGGATAGTTGGCTCCAACTTCATGAAGTTGGAAATTATTGTAACTATGTATTTGAGCATATTTAGCATCATTTTTATATTTTCTACAGCTTGGCATGAGACGTGGTTATCTGCAGCAAGCAAACTGTTCTGGATTTTGAGCTGAGCAACTGCAGCTGAATATACCAAAGAGAAAGGAGTGAGAATATAATTCCTCAAAACGAGAAATCAACAAACCATGACTAAGCTAACTAAAAAAAATGTAACTATTTAAATTAGAGCAGAATAAGAAAAGTATTTAAATTAGAGCAGAATAAGAAACAGAATGCCACCGTTGAGCAAGGGAAAGAAGGAAAAAATCTGTTTAAAATAGAGCAGAATAAGAAGCCTGGAAGAATAATCCAGCACATACAAAGAATATTTCCTAGAATTGAGTTTTCAACACGTGAAGAATTTCTACCTTTTAGTAGAGAAGTAACCTTCTTTACACCACCATAATAGCTAAATACTCTACAGTTATGCATGGAGCGAGTCAAAATTGTCAAGCACTCCAAAACATGTAGCCGTTCAGTACTTAATCCCAGATCTCCTGGTTGCTCTGAATAGTTCGGAGAAGATTCTGGACTGTTGCCACCTACTAATTCAATACAAGAACAATTGTAAACTTATTATTTATCAAAGCAGCCATCAAAAGCTATTCCACTTGAAACATTGGTACCATCCTCAAGAATCAATAGAACATTTGAAGATATTTCTATGGGCATAGAATGGTAATTCGGGAATCTACATAGTCACACACACCACAAGAAAAAGTTCTGAGCAAAAAAAAACACGCATCAAAGAGAAACCGGAGACACTTCTAACAGTAGGGTACTCATTATACAGTAAAGCCACTTACTTTCTGCAATAGTTGATGTTATTATAGACATCTCCTGAATCAGGATAAGAATGACCTCAGAAGGATGCCCGTGAGAGCATCCTACAACTGTTTCATCAGATCCTTGTTCTTGATCAACCAAATGAATATTATGGTATGGTCCCCAATCTCTGAATGTTTGTACAAATTGTAAGACAAAAATTTGCAGGGATTTCTCCTTTTCAGCCTGTAAATGATTACAAAGTGACGTAAGATATAGTACAGCATTACTATGTAATTTCAATTGAGTTCTAACGGCGTATTAAATAAAAACTGGTTAACAAATCATACAACATAAAGATAGACAGTTATGGAATATTCTCTAAAAGCACCTAATACTCCCTCCGTTTCACAATGTAAGTCATTCTAGCTTTTCCCACATTCATATTGATGTTAATGAATCTAGACATATATATTTATCTAGATTCATTAACATCAATATGAATGTGGGAAATGCTAGAATGACTTACATTGTGAAACAGAGGAAGTAGCATTTAGTAAACAGTTTGGTTACCACACTTATACAGTTTAATTTTAGGGCCTGTTTGGCATAGCTCCAGCTCCAACTCTACCTCTCCTGGAGCTAGAGTCCAGCCAAACAGTTTCAGCCCCACCTTAAAAGTGAGTGGAGCAGACTAGAGTGCTCTCACAAAATGAACTAAATTTAGGAGCTGGGTTCAGGCTGCTCCACAACTCCACTCCAGACCCAGCTCTTAAAGTTAAATTTAGGAGTTGGAGCCCTGCCAAACAGGCCCTTACATTCTTAAGAATATAAAATTGTACATTGAGAAACATGAATATTTAGTGTGAAACAGTTTACGAGTGGTTTTAATTAAAAGTGAAGAACGCTTGAAAGTTGGAGGCATCAAGCAGACACTTGAAACTGTTGTACAGGTGAGGTCCTAATGATAAACAAATATCCTAGAACAGAATCTAGCAAGCTTTCAGGGAAATACCTTATTGAGGGCATTCTCATACTTCTTCCATAGTGTATTTAAGACTCTCTCCTCCGTGCTATCACTGCAACAAAATGAAACATAATGAGAAATATTTGTGCAGAAGTAGCACACAAAAACAATTGACATTTGATTATAGGTTTTATTTATACACCTTACCATACCCCAGGAAAATTAACATATTAACTACCACTAACAAATAAAATAATGGAACCTCAGATGTTATAGTTGAGAGCCTGTCTAACAAGAATATAGCAATTGTGTTAGTGATAATGGCATAGGATGACGTTTTAGCATTGCTATAAGCCACATAGCATCATTCCATTGAGCACATATGCTACCTACCAAATAAGAAAAGAAGTTTAAACAATACAATGCACCCCAGCCATACTATTTTTAGTTGTTTATTTGGCTTTCAAGAATATGCATAGGATTTGCTGATCATTGTATTAAGTGAGGAGTTCTAATAGCTGCTGAGCAAAAGGAAAAGAAAAAGTTACAGAACAGGGCTATATCTCACGAGACGGTTTTGCGACTAATCTAGCAAAGGCTTCTTGCACTTCTCCCTGGTGGCGATAGCTGCTCGGCTTTCCATGTTGGCAGTCTTCTGACCACCCTGTCGACCAGAGGCTAGAGGTCAGATTTGATGGGCTTGTTGATGCAGAGTGGGAGGACCAGGTATTTGGAAGTGAAGCTTGCAAGAGGGCATGGAAGCTCGAGAAGGAGGCGGTCCATGTCCTTGTCTTGGCATTGGAATGGGATAGCTGAACACTTGCTATAATTGGTTTTGAGGACGGAAGCTTCACTTAAAAGCTAATTGGCTGGTTGTCCTTGAAGCCAGCCATCCAAAGGTTTGTTTCATATCATGATTTAGCATGAACTCTCATTCCATGGTTGCACGCATCAACATAAATCATATGTACAACCATTTTGAATTATTTTGCAGGGAATGGACGTGGCATGGCAAAGCTAAACTAAACAAATCAGAATATTATGTATTACTAACTAGCACTGAAACATGCTCTGAATCCTTGCGGGTAAATAACTCAGGCTAATCTAGGGACTACTAGCAATGTGCTTGCAATACATCGACAACTTTCCCCAAAAATTACATGCACATTTTTCTCTCTCACCACATAATCACCGGAAATCCCATCCAAAATTCAGAAACAACGACACGGCACAGGCACGGAAGCCCTAGCGCCCGCACAAACAAACAAGCCACATTTCTCCCAGGGCAGAAGGCGAGATGTGATCGAGTACCTGAAGACGACGCGGGGAGAGGGAGCGACGTCCTGGTCGGCACCATGGAAGGAGCCCTCGCGGACGCCGAAGGAGGAGGAGGGCACCGCGGGGGGCGCGGGCGGCGGCGCCGGCGCCTTGCGGAGGAGATCGGCGACGCCCCGCACGATGTTCATGGCCTCCGACCACCACGCCACGCGCGCCTAGCCACGCACCATCACCATCACCACCGCCACCGGCTCGCCGGAGATGACGATCGAAGAGGTGAGCAAAACCTACAGGATTATCCGATCCGAACCCCAAATTCAATCGGAAAAAAATGCGGCCTCGATTCGGGAGCGAATGGGGAAATCGCATGGATCGAAAATTTTCGTGGGTGTGTGATTGCGCGCGTGCGTCGAGCTCGCTCTCCTAGTCGCCTATGTTTAGCCGCGAAATGGAAGTGGGGGAGGAGAGTGGAAAGCGAGGAGGAGAGGAAGGGAGGGGAGCGCGATTTGGGAAAGGAAGGAGAAGTTGAGGGGGCTTTTTGGAAAAAGTATCCGCTAATACGTTACCTATTTCGAGGAGAACGCCTCTCCTCCAGGTTTACGTATTCCACACTTTACGCCTAACAAGCTTTGAAAGCGTACTTCATGTTAGTACGTACCTCTTCCAGTAGTAAATGTACTATCTGGAATGGCCTTGCCAGTGAAGATGGTTTATCTGAAATTATCTGAACATACTCCAGTTTATCAATATATAATCGTGGATATCGATATTATATCATCTATCAATAAATGTCAGGAAGCAAGATTATCCTTGCTTGCCATACAAAGAATTCGCTGCAACATTTTTTAGCTACAATTGCAAATAGCAGAAATGGGATGCTAGAAGTACAATCTTCTCAACTTCTCAAGCTTGTCAAAAGAATTGGGGCTCAATAATCTGAACACCACATGTATCCTTGGCTCTCATCTGATTCTCATCAGTTTATCAGCTGTCACCCCTTCGTGACATGAAACTGATCCCCAATTCAGGTTCAGAGAGGCCTGGTCCGGCGCCCCGAGGCCCGACCGCAGAGGAGAGCGTTCTTCGGGATTGGGTTCTCGTCCCGCCATGAGTTCGCCGGAGAGTAGACTCGGAGGTAGAATTGTTGGCCGAGGTACTGTCTAGCCCAGCTCTCTGACCTGATGTTCCACATCCCCACATTATCCAAAGGCATGTAAATTGCAGTCCATGATTGAGGATACACCTGAAAAAAGTAGATCATGTGCAAGCAGGTCATATGAGTTGCGCAATCATGGAACATTTCCTTATATGGTCTATCGTGCTTCTTGTAATGACATGATCAGAATATACTGCTAGATGCAGCTTCAGATAAATTAAGTGTGGTCATGGTGATCTACAATGAGCATCTGCATTGATGTACCTGCAATGTGTACCGAGCAACTGCGTCTCTAAGGTTGTAGCTCTGGCGACTTGCAGGTGTCCATTGTCCTCCATCCATCCTGTTCAGAAATGGTAATCACCTTCAGTCATTGACATGAACCGGTGACCTACCCATAATTTGCAAGAATGGCAATGAAAAACGCACCCGACAACCCAGAACGCGTAACCGTCAATGTGCCATGACTGCACAAAGTTTTCAGAGTTCTCAAAGATGACTTCAACGTAGTCTCGCATGTTGGCCGCCATGACTGCTGTCTGCAGGTAGGCGCCACCTCCAGTTGGGTTGTCAGGCATGCTCCCCAGAGCGAACACACCCTGAATGTTGTAGAAGTCGGCAACCTTGAGAGGAGTGTCAGCTGGAATGAAGGACACGCTGTTGACCGCGTATCTCAGCTTGCCATTTATGCTAGCCCGTGAGTTCGCAAGTCTGATGGTTCTTGTAGTGTTGACAAGGCCATAATGGTATGAGCCCTGAGGGTTCGGCCTTGGTCCACTCGCCGTTAGATTCCACCTGTACCGAGTTAGAAAAACATGGGATTGAGTGGAAAGGAATGTTTCAGTCCTTCAGAAATGTATGCCGGAGTTACTTGTGCAACTTCAGTTTTTCAGTTATGTTACTGTATTAACTAGATATGATATCTAAATCAGTTTTTTCCAAATAAACAAAGATTGTTAACCACATGGACAGGTCTTATGTAATTAAAAATATGAAACATTGTAGTTACTAGTTGCTAGTACAGCTGTGTAGGGAAATTCCAATGTTCTTGTCAAACTAAGTTAACTTTTGTTGGTCCTCTTGAACATATCTTATGATCTGAACCTAGTATATTTTCATTGACTTCCCAAAATTCTGTTATTGAAAAATAAGCATGCTATTCAAATCTGGACAAGCTTACCGATTTTTCTTTTGGAAGGAAGGCAAAAGCTTACCGAATTGATCTAGCCTGATTGAGAGACCAATCAATCTGGATTGTTGGTGCTGGGGGTGGTGCTACCGTAGAAAGGGCACCGTTTGAATTGCTGTAGTGGAGGACAGCGTTAGTGGTGAGCACAGGATTGGTGAAACGGGTTGACACAATAACGCTGTAGTCCTGGGGTGGCTGATCAGCCGTCACGAGGAATGAGTAGGACTGGCCTAGATGGACATCAATTGATGTGTATGTGCTCTGCACGGTGTGTGATCCCTCCACCTCAACCAGCAGCAAGGAATGACCTTGAATCCTTATGTTCACTGATGTTGCTATGCCCACATTCGATACCCTAAAGCGGTAAGTTTTCCCTGGCAACATTACATCAAACAAGTTCAGGATACACAATGATGAAGTGCCCGGCAGACTGCTAGGTATGTTGTTCTGATTTACTCGGATAAATTTACCTTGGTCTACTGTAAACCTGTTGCCGTTCCAGCCTTGGCCATTGATAAGAAGCCCATCGGGGGATGGAAGGTCATTACCACTGTCCAAAATGCCTTGCAAATCCTGCAAAAATTCTAAGTTTAGTTTTTGGTGATGCAATAAAGTGAGCACCATGATACAGAAACTACGATTCAGGTGTTGAAATTTGTGCTTTAAGTATATAAAAAATGTACTTACAGTGTGATTGAGCTTGAACCAGTCACCGGCCAGTATGGTGAAATCGCCAGCAGGGGGTGCAAATGGAACCGGGATCCCCGGGCGGCTAAGGACCCTGATACCACCATACCCACCAGCAGCCTTATGGAATGCAAGGGAAGGAAAGTAGTAGTAGCTCCCAATTTGGTCCTTGAACTGCATGATGTAAGTGAAATTGCCACCCGGAGGGATCGGGCAGTTTGTACCATACACCCCATCTTGCCATGAGCTCCTCCTCTGTTGAATTCCTTGCCTACGATGTATGAACAGCCAAATAAGTTACAGACACGGGTATTCATTTCCACGGTCCAAATATGAAACGTCAATGAGATGTTTTTTTTTAGTAACAGTTGATGAACATATTTTATTTCACTAATAGAAGATGAATGTTTCATTTTACTACTAGAAGATGAACATATTTTATGCCGTCACCTTCTACAAGAAATTTTCTAATACTCAAATTAGTTCCTCAAGGTGGCAACAAGTACACTTGCTGACACTTGAAGCCAAAAGTAACCCAGCAAGCACAGCAATCTGCACATGCTCAACTTGAAGCATATTAGGCCCCACTGATACAATTAGGCACTAGTTGCACACATGCTCTTTCTATCATGGATCTGTAACGAGAACGAAAGCACAAGTATAAAAGAAAGGGGAAAGATGTAAGTAGACGCTACACACAGTATCAGGTTCTTTTATTTGAGCAAGTAAAAGGAAGCAATAAACATTTTGCCCTGGGACAGCTCACACGTCAGTGACATCACAAGCTCTGCAAAAGCACTTACAGAATCAAGATCTACACATGTGTTCTCGATTGAAACTTTGAAAGAATTAGCATATTGCTTGCACATGTTCAAACTTGCACAACCCGTTTCAGTCCCAGCAACAGTGCAGTCATGTGGGGGGAACAATCTCAGGGACACACACACACAGAGAGTCTATACATTTCAAGGTTTAATTACAGCGTAATGAAGATCATGCTGATCATGGCAAGACATATCTACGAATCTACAAATGTGGAGAAATAATCCGGAAATGAGCCGACCAGCACAAGCACAGCACTCTCTCCGGCAAGACAGAAAATGCAACGTACGGAGCGAAACATGCCAGGCTGACTTGGAGCAGCAAAGTTAGGTGAGACAGCGTTAAACAGAGTGATGAAGAGAAAGCTCTGAGAAATTACCATGAGAGGAGGAACGGGGAAGGCAGGTTGTTGAAGACATTGATGATGATGTTGTCGTTGGTGACCGCGTCGATCTGAGGCCCCGGGAACTGGCCGTTGATCAGTATCCCCTGCAAGCATCACGCACCCCACAACAACACGCCATTAGCAAATGCAGCTCAGCTCAGCTCCAAGAACAAGCTGAAGCAGAAGAAGAAGAAGAAGAAGAAGAAGAAGAAGAAGAGGCCAATGGCGAGGCGTGTATGTGCTTACCTGCTGCTTGACGCCGAGAGGGTAGATGTCGCCGAAGGTGATGTTCCAGGTGTAGAACCTGTAAGGGTCGTCGCCTCTGACGGCGACGAGGAGGAGGAAGAAGAAGACGAGGAAGCTGGTAATGGTGGCCTCCATTCTCCTCGTCTCACACCTACCACCGCCACCGCCGTAGCCCGTACTCACTCTCACCGCTTTATCACCGAGCTGAGCTGAGCTGAGCTGAGGTCACTTGCCAGCTAGTAGTGGAGTGTCCGAGCGTGGAGTGTGATGGTGGGGAGCAGGGGTCAAAGAGTGTCAGGGAGGAAAGGGATCTGAGATGAGAGGAGGTGAGGAATTATAAATGAGGAGGCAGATTTTGCGGTGATGGCGAATGGGTGGTTGGACGGATGTGCTGTGCGTGCTCTCCTCTGCCAGATTCATCAATTTTTCGTCGCGCGGCAGCGGCAGGGAGGGGTGGCATGAGTTGTCACGGGACGTGTGGCCCGCGTCGTAGGGAGGCGCGCGCGCGCGAAACCGCGGGGTGCATCGAACCGCAAAATGCTAGGCGTACGCGGTGGAGTATGTACATTCCGACACTGTTCCACGCACGACCGACATGCTCGCGCAACCGCAGAAGAAAGAAGAAGAAGGAGTCGCCTGGCGGGTGAAATGGCTCCGTGCACCCAGCGAGCGTCTTCTCTCTCTCTCTCTCCCACACGGCCACACACGCACATCTGGATGTACGATGTGTCGGCGCCATGGTGCTCCGCGGCGCCGCACAAGTGACTTGCCGGTGCGAATCCAATGTTAAAGCCGACGAATCACGAATCCATCCACGAATCCACGATCAGCTGCAAGAGGAGGAGACGAGCAGTGCACGTAAAGCAAGGCCAATATCTTACGTATGTTTTGACGGAACTCCAGCTTCACCCCCTAGAGCGAGTGTCAATAAAAGCATGTTCAACACAGTTCCACTTTTTTTTAGCTCAGTTAAACAGTTTCAACTCCACCTAAATGATAGAGGAGTTAGGTGGAATACTCTCACAATATAAATTAGAGAGGTGGAGCTGGATTTAGGCTGACCCAAAACCTAAATCTAGATTTAAGAGTTGAGCTCTAACAAACAGACCCTAAAATAACCTAAGCTGCTTGTACAAGTTATCACATTATACTTTTCTTACATGGAGAAAAGAGAAATAGAAGAAAAGCAAGCAACAGATTTGTAGCCAGCTGCAACAATTATTGTCTAAATGGGTTATTAGGTTGGTTATGAGAAACACCCATGGGTCTTCCCGCTAGCTTCAAAAGGTGATTGACTAGTTGGCCTAGATCCGAAGCCTCGCTATTTCTATTTATTTAATATTAGGTTAGTTATATATGATGTTTAAATTTTGAAGCTAGTAAATTGGCTATATTATTAAATTTGCTCTTAAAACCGGAGATCAACCAAAACCGTTATAGTTTTACCTATAAAGCAAGTAGAGCTGGATTTGAACCGCTTCAAATCTCTACTTTAAACCTAGCTTCTAAATTTAAATTTACTAAGTTGGATCCTTGTCAAATATGGACCCGTAAAGCTCTGGATAATCGCGCCTGCCCGTCGCGCGCGCGTGACGACGATGGAGGCAGCGGCGCGCGCACGGCGTGCACGCCCGGGCGACCGGCCGCCATGTGATCTGCATGAGAAAGCCTGCATTGGCTGGATCGCCCAAGTGCTCCTCCGAATCTCCAATTGTCCAATACCTTCAGCTTAGTTCACATGATGGCCACTAAGAGCAAGTTGAATAGTATAGTCAATTACTAGCTCCAATTCAGTTATATCCAATCTAATAGCCAATTCATACAATAATTAATTAGTATACTATTAATATATACTCCACCTGTCATATACACACTGTGCTTTGAAGATCTGTAGCCCGTTGCTCTTCTCTCTTATCTTTTATCTTATTAAAATATGTTTATAACTGGCTAATAATCTGCTATTGTACCAGCTCTAATCACAATTCACAGAAAACCACTTTTCCCC
Source organism: Oryza meridionalis (assembly GCA_000338895.3). NCBI lineage: Eukaryota > Viridiplantae > Streptophyta > Magnoliopsida > Poales > Poaceae > Oryza > Oryza meridionalis. The sequence continues at coordinate 28,787,052 of CM002529.2, forward strand.
GTTGATGCCTCACCCTAGTTGCGTGCCACTTGCGTACTTGCATGCGGCTCGATCCAAACATGTAAATTTTAAAGAATGATTCGATCGAGTGAGTGATCCGATGTAATGTGTACACCTCGCCTTTTTTGCTCGCACGTACGTACGTGAAGCCTCGCGGAATCACGCACGGGAAGGGAGACGCGACGCGCGCTGTACGTGCGTCGAGCGATCGATTGATATGTCATATGAGCTCTCCTGTGGGCTGTGTGGTTGGACGGCCGCGCCCGCGCGCACCGACACACGATTTTCACGGTGGAGCGCCCTCACCGACAGGCGACAGCGGGCATCAGGAGGGTGGCGCCCTGGGCGGCCGATGGGGATACCACGTCGGCGATTTTGTGAAAAAGCCCTTCGCTTTGCGCGTAATTATATCGAGGCCCCTCACAAACAGTACCTGAGGTGTTTTTTTATGTTTAGGCCCTTTGTAAATCCAGATATTTCATAGGAAGAAGAGAAAAAGCACGAATTAGGACTACGCTGTAAAACTTAGCATACGAGGGGCTTTTTCGCAAAACTACGTGCCCTAACCCTAAATCCTAGCCGCCGCCAACTGCATCCCCTCCCCCTCGGACTCAGATTAGATGACATTGTGTAAGCATGTCACAATGACATTCGGTGGATCTCAGCCATCCAAAATGAATCTAATGACTGCTTTGATTGGCCCCGCCTGTAGGTAAAAAAAATCCCCAATCCATCAATCCCGGCGGGAGACGGCGCCCCAATCCATCCATCCCGCGCGCTTCGCTGCTCTCATTCGCCCGCCGCCGCGAGCTGGGAGGCACGCCGCCGCCGTGCCTCGCTGGGCTCGCCGCGAGTGGGAGGGTCCAAGCGTCCGCCGCCGTGCCTCGCCAGGCTCGCCGCGAGTGGGGAGGGGTCCGGGCATCCGCCGCCGTGACTCACCGGGGCCCTTCCACTTGATGATGATGGTTGTTTCTAAGTTTCTGTGTTGTCTGAATGCTCTAAGTTTCAAGTTTCTATATTGCATTTTTTTCATCTCTCCGTTCATTAATTATGGGGCATGCTGTCAATATTTTTAGAAAATAACATCACAGAAACTCTGCATGCTTCTTCCAAGACAAAGATCATGGACAAACAGATATCAGCTCATGTGCAGTTGATGTACAGAGTAAATACTCATATCTGATTGGAAGATTAAGGTGAAATGAAAAGAAAAGAGAGAACAAGGTGTTAATGAAGCTTTATAACTTCTTCAAGTCCCAGCAGGAAAATGGTAGGAATAGGATGGCATGATGACATGATGTAACACATGAACCGAAACACTTCGAGATCAGAAAACACAGGAGTTCAGTTGCAGTTTCAGGTTTAACAAGAGAACATAAGCAATGTATGCGTTTCCACCTGAATGGAATGCAATACTAGAGAGGTTAAATAGTACTACTACATAATCTGATTTGTCTATCAGCTCATGTAATCTTTTGAGGGTACGTTGTTGCAAACAGAACTGATATAAGCAACGGCGGAATACTCTTGAGACAGCACCATGTCCATTTCATTCTGCAGAACTAACAAGTACTCCCTCCGTTTAATAATGTAAGCCATTCTAGCATTGTCCACATTCATTAAGATGTTAATGAATCCAAACATATATCTATGTCTAGATTCATTAACATCTATATGTATGTGGTAAATGTTAAAATGACTTATATTATATTATGAAACGGAAGAAGTAGATTGCAAGTATGTAAACATCTCAAACTATGTGCTCTGCCAACGCCAAGATCTTCAGATGCTTCTTTTTCATCAGTTGTTCACAAGGACAATGGCATCCTCGCTTCATAGCAGCACGGACAACCGCGCGCTGTCACCGCCTCCGGCTGCAGCAGCACGCCAGGGCCCCGGCCCCGGCCTCGTGCAGCGGCTGCCCGGTCCCCTCCCCGGCGGCGGCGAGCCCGACATCTATTCTTGTGTGCAACCATTCTCAACAAGTGTGGGCACTTTATATTTTTCTTTAAGCTTTACCCACATAGCATGTGCACTCTTGAGATTGCATACTTCACTAAACATGTCATCACTCAAAGCACAAAATAAAGCATTAGTAGCTTGAGCATCGAGATGTAGGCATTTCTCTTGCCCACTTGTTGGAGCACGGTCATCCAAAGCATGAGAAAAGCCCACATCTACAATCCACCATATTTTTAGGCTCATGGCCCTAAAATGAGAAATCATGTGGATTTTCCATTGTGCATAATTTGTGCCATCAAATATAGGAAGATCACCACCCGGGTGCACTATATCTCTAGAAGCCATTCTTTTCTCTCGGAACGGTTAAGTCCACAAAATAAGAGACCAAGCTCTGATACCACTTATAGGATCAAGGAGGCCGACTAGAGGGGGGTGAATAGGCGGTTTTAAAACTTAATGGCACTTAAACAAAACTAACCTAAGTTGTTAGGCAAGGTGAGGTGCAAGGTTAACTAAGTAACTAAGTTAAGTTTTGCAAACCTAGGTGATATGGGCTCAAATATGTCTCTATGAATATAAATTGCACAAATGTAAATGCAACAAATAAATGAGACAAGAGACAAGGAATTTTTCACCGAGGTTCGGAAACTCGCCAGTTTCCTAATCCCCGTTGAGGCGAGCCCAACTCCACCGCTCAACCACGAAGCCACCGCACGCCCCCTTCGTCAAGGGGTGGGCAAGGTGGGAGCCGGCCCACGGAGAGGACTACCCAAGCCTCGATCACTAGGGTAGTTCTTCCTTCACTCCGAAGGTGGTGAACTCCAAACCACTCACAAACGGCGTCGGGCCTCCTCCACAATCTCCTCGGAGAGGACACCGAGCAACACCTCCACAAGCCATCTAGGAGGCGGCAACCTCCAAGAGTAACAAGTCTAGGATGTTTACTGAGGATGATCAAGTGCCACACTAGCTATAACAATGAAGCAATGCACTTGGATTGGCTTAACTCACTCTCTAACACCTCACTAGATAAACTAAGTGCACAAGGGTGTGAGAGCTCTTGCAAGGGTTCAAGATAATGCAATGGAGTGCCAAAACCTTACCCTTACTGCTGGGGAATGGATATATATACCCCCAACCACCAAAACTAGCCGTTGGAGCCGAAATCCCCAACTCTGTGCTCTGCCGGTCAGACCGCCATAGAGTGGCCGGTCAGACCGGACTACTTTGTAACGGCTAGAAAACTAGCCGTTACAGGGCAATAATTGAGCCCACTCAACCTGGCCGATCTGACCGCAGTGTAGTGGCCGGTCAGACCGTCCACGGCTCGATCAGACCGTCATCGGCTCGGTCTGACCGCTTGCGGCTTTGGCGGCTCTGTATCGCCACCAAAAACCAGACCAATGCAATTGACCAGTGGAGCCGGTCAGACCGGCTGTACCACGTCGGTCAGACCGCAGGTCACATTTCAGCACTACCAACCGTTAGTAAAACGGCGATATCTCTTGACTCGGATCTCGGAATTTGACGTTCTTGGACCCTATGGAAAGCTTATTCAAAGGGCTATCCAACCCATGAACAATCCATCCAAGAAACACAACTTTTCTCAGGGAGAATGAGCTCAAACTCCAAAGGATACTCCACCGGACATAACCACATGAGGCTACCCAAACCTATAGTATTTGCCCACTTCTCTCTTTGTTTAGGACTTGAGAAAACTCATCACACTTGGCTAGACAAGCCCACAAATGCACCTACATGCATATGAACTAACGTGGCACAAAATCATCCACATGCTCACTTTATAGACCCCTCTTGATAGTATGGCGTCTATCTAGCAAATCCGGTCTACACCAAACACCAAGACCGGGAAAAGACTAAGAAAACATTCTTAGTTCTATTATACCTTTGCCTTGTGCCATCCAACTTGGGGTCAATGCTTGAGCCAAAATCAACACTCGTGACCATTTGCTTGAACCATGTTTATCCCTAGGTCTTGACTATCCTTCGTCAAGACTTTCTTCTCATCACAATCTTGACTTCACTATTGTCAACATGGCGATGTCCTTGTCTTGGTGACCATCAACCCATGTTGTCATCCATTTGCCTCATTACGGTGGAACCTATTCCTTTTCACATCTCAAAGGAGAACATTAGTCTCAACAAATCGGTTGTCATCCTTCACTTGATGACCAACCGGTTGCATATGAAAGATATGGATATGTTTGTTGAGTACTCATTAACATCACAAGTGTCATATACTCGTATGCAAACTCAAGTGCAAAGATCCGATATAAATAATAGGTGAACAACATGGATCTAGAACATGCACAATAAATGTATATGATTTGCTCCCCCTAAATATATGTATACAAATAAATATACAAGAGATGCAAGTGTATGCATAATTAGAGAATGACCAATGGGGGTTTATCCTATACATATAGAGAAGGCATATGTAGTAATGATGTAGACCAACATAAAACATATACCTTCATGATCTCCATATTCTCAATGTAAATGAGACTAAATAAGATAAGACTCGAGTAAACATTAGTCTCACACTTATATATCAATAACATAGAAATCGTATATATGAACCTATCAAAAAGTAGGAGATAAGAAGTGGTACATATCGTTTTATCTCCATGCATTTCATCCTTGTTATGATTAAGGTCCATCACAAAAGAATGCATGACTTCCACATCTCATTATCGGGAAATAACCTAGTAGACAACTTATGCAAAAGAGAGGTTAATCCCATAAACATCGGTTTATCATCTATCACCAAAGTAACAATTACACAAATTGTTTAATCCAACATCTTTCAATCTTTTCTCTCTTTGGTGATGGATAATAACCCGATATAAATAATATAGAGAGATAAGATGAAAAATGATTTCAAATCAAGATAGAAATCTTGTAATAAACAAAATATAGAATAAGCTCCCCCTCAAGATGTGCATACATATGGATATGAAGGAACGCATATGCACATAATCAATAAAGATCAAATAGGAAGCTCACACTATATTTTGGATCCACAAGAGAGACCAAGTTAGAATATGTGAAGTTTAATATATACCTCTCATCGTTTTTACTTTCATATCCAAATGAGACTAGTCAAAGAAAGGCTCATAAAAATGATTAGTCTCATATAGTTAGATTTGTCATTAATCACCAAACCAAATTAAGACACTTGAACTTACACCTCCACGCGCCTTCGGCCGCGGCGGCACGGCAGGGCCCCGGCGAGTCACGGTGGTGGACGCCCGGGCCCCTCCCTACTCGCGGCGAGCCCGGGGAGTCGCGGCGGCGGCGCGCCTCCCAGCTCGCGGCTACGGGCGAACGAGAGCAGTGAAGCGCGCGGGATGGATAGATTGGGGATTTTTTTTAGTAAATTTTACATTGCACCATATATTTTGACCAAAGTTTCACAATGGGCAAGGGCCAACCTAACCTTTTCACTTAGCACCACATATCTTTACACTAGTTGGCACTTTAGATTAGGGTTGAGCACATCAATGAAAGTTATCAGAGAAAAGCTAGTTCTAATCATCATTTTTATTAAGATAAATATCTTTAGAAAGAAATAGCAAATCACAAAACAACTTTTTTCAGTAAATCACATTAAAATAATGATGCAAACATGTTTAAAAGTGGTACAAAATGATCTATACATACGGGCAAATGAATAAAAATAAAATACTAGAAAATAGTTAATTACCACTCACACTGAAAAGATGGAACAAAACATAAAATATTTTGCCTTTTATAATTATCCCTATGTAAATCATATGAAGTTTTCTCACATTAGGGCCCTTGTCCAAACTAAAAACTATTGTAAAGATGTATGATGTTAAGTGGACACATTGATTTAACCTAGTCCATTATGAAATATTGGTCAAAATATGTGGCCCAATGTGAAATTTACTTTTTTTTTACCTGCAGGCGGGCCCAATCAAAACAGTCGTTGGATTCATTTTGGATGATTGTGACATGCTTACCCAATGCCACCTAGGGCCTATTTGGATCGTTACCCTACCAATTTTTTCGGTAGTGTCAAAATCTAGGCAATTTTTAGCAATACCAAATATTTGGTAAGATAAGATTATTTTTGATCATATTTGGTTTGCTATCAACATAGAGTCAAAATGTAAAATTATAGTAAAAAATATTCTAGATAATGCTAAATCTAGATTAGATATTACCGATGAATGTGCTTCAATCCAAATCAAACGCAAGTACTATTCGGTAACAATCGAAATTGGCCCCTAATCTGAGTCCGGCGCCGCCGCCGCCGTCTCGCGCCGCCACCGCCTCCCCCTCGTTCAAGAAAAAGCTTGCGCTCCTCCGGCGCCGATCTGCTCCAAGGAGGCCACCCCCAACCTCCCCGACCAAACCAATGGCTTCCTCCAAGGAAGCCTACCGCGTCGAGCTCCGAGCCGCCGCCCGCCATCTCGGCGAGCGCGGCCTCTACTCCGCCGCCAAATGGTACGTAGGTACGCCCCCTCCCCTAAAACCCACCCTCTAAACCCTAACCCTAACCTTCCTCTGTAGGGCGGCCGAGCTGCTCGTCGGCATCGATCCCGACGCGACGCCAGCCCCGTCGTCGGTGATGGACACCCCTTCCTCGTCGGGCTCCGGGGGCCGCCTGCTGCACCTCCACCGCAGCGGCGGGTCCAGCTTCCGCCGCCGCCTCCGCCCGGGCGCGGGCGGGGAGGCCGGGACGCCGCTCGGCGGCGTCTCCTACGTCAGCACGGCCATCCCCGACGACGACGACGCGTTCGATGTCGGGGCTGATAGGTACCTGCTCGCCAAGACCTACTTCGACTGCCGCGAGTACCGCCGCGCCGCGCACGTCCTTCGCGGCCAGACCGGCCGCAAGGCCGTGTTCCTTCGGTGCTATGCCCTGTACACGGTGAGTTCGGATCCTATTGTTTTTCTTTTCAATTATTATTTTGGTGTGCGCGGGCGTGTTCCAGTTTGCAGATGTTTGGTATAGCGACTAGTGCTTGTCTGCTTGAGGAAATGTCTCACTGGAGCTGCTGCAAATATTTACGGCTGCAATTCGCCTATAGAGTGATTCATATTTCTCAATCTGTTGAAACATCTGATTAGTTATCTTGACGTGTCAATGGAGTAACGGTAGTGGGATCTTACTGAAAGATACAATAGGAATACATCAAAATTATTGTAAAAATGTAAAAGTTATTTTATTTGGTATGTCCCCCTTTGTTCATGGTCTGAGCACTAATCTTTGAAGCCCTAGGGGTGGAGATGCTAGGATTTTTGAGTCTTAATTACCCCCCTTGTCCCATAATGATGTACTGATTTTTGGCAGTTTAAACCTTAATTTGGTAAATGTCTCGACATCTGAAAAAATGTTGAACCCTTTATTGTACATAACTGCTTATTTGCTTCGTTCCTAGTTGTTTGGTGTCTTTTATGCATTACAGTGATGCTTGATTATTTTTATAGTAAGCAGTAGATGCTGGTTTGCTGCAATGTTAACATTAGACGAATTTATTTCATGCAAGAATGCATTTTACTAATGCAGTGGTTCTGTTGTAATGAAGATTGGAAACATTATATTCTAATATTGAGATGAACGGGCAGTATAAGGTTTTAACTTATAGTAGTAACACGATTGCCTGATGCAACAAGGAGGGCTGAGGATCCAGGTCCATAAATGATTTATCTTTTCCTCTTTGCTATTTAATTTGTGATCTGCTAAAAATAGGAGTATAGGACTCGCCACAGTAATAGTATATAATTGTGCGCTTGGGGCTATGTTGCTTTTGATTGCTAGTGTGCCACTAACGAATAGTGGCTAGTATTGAAGTATTCAATTTAGAACCATGCTGATTTCCATTTTAGCAGGTCCTTTTATTAGCTGGTTTTTTATTTAAGTTGGCAAGCTGCACTGTTAATATGTACAGTTAGTGTCAATCTTTGCATCACTTTACGTCTCTATACACTAGGCCCTAAACTTATTGGATCGTATAAATGTGGCTAGCAATCTTCCGATCCATGGAAGGATACTATTAATGAGTTATCTTTTCCTCTACAGGTTATCTAATTTTCTAAATACTAGAAATTGTCTCCTGTTTGCTTCGTAGTTTAATTAGCATTTTGAAATTTGACAGGCTTGGTAATCATAGTTATTTTCTCTACAATTTAGGCTGGAGAGAAACGGAAAGAGGAAGAAACAGTCGAGCTTGAGGGATCTTTGGGCAAAAGCAATGCTGTTAATCAGGAACTAGTTGCATTGGAGAGAGAGCTCGCAACACATCGGAGAACTGGTGCTATTGATTCATTTTGTTTGTACTTGTATGGCATTGTTCTACGTGATAAAGGCAGTGAAGCTCTAGCTAGAACAGTTCTGGTGGAATCTGTCAACAGCTACCCGTGGAACTGGAGTGCTTGGTTAGAATTACAATCTCTCTGCACTAGCAGTGACATTTTGAACAACTTAAATCTCAAGAATCACTGGATGAAAGATTTCTTCCTTGCTAGTGCACATCTTGAACTAAAAATGCATGAAGAAGCTTTGAAAAGATACGAGTGCTTAATGGGGGTCTTCCGTTGCAGTGACTACATTCAGGCTCAAATAGCTACTGTGCAGTATAGTATGAGAGACCTGGATGAAGCTGACATGATTTTTGAAGAACTCCTTAGGACTGATCCTTTTCGTGTGGATTCTATGGACGTTTACTCAAATTTATTATATGCAAAAGAAAGCTCGACTGCTTTAAGTTTCCTTGCTCACAGAGTATTTTTGACAGACAAATATCGCCCAGAATCATGCTGCATAATTGCAAATTACTACAGTTTGAAGGGGCAGCATGAAAATCAGTTTTGTACTTTCAAAGAGCACTGAAGCTTAATCGAAAGTATCTTTCAGCTTGGACTCTTATGGGACATGAGTTTGTTGAGCTAAAAAATACACCTGCTGTGATTGATGCCTACAGGAGGGCTGTTGATATAAATCCCTGAGATTACCGTGCTTGGTATGGTCTTGGTCAGATCTATGAGATGATGGGAATGCCGTTTTATGCAGTTTATTACTTCCGTAAGTCATCATACCTACAACCTAATGATGCCCGGCTTTGGAATGCTATGGCTCAGTGCTATGAAAGCGATCAACTCCAGATGATTGAAGAAGCCATCAAGTGCTATGAGAGATCTGCAAATAATAATGACACTGAAGGAATAGCACTTCATCAGCTAGCAAAGTTACATGGTATGCTTGGACAATCAGAGGAGGCAGCATTTTACTACAAGAAGGATTTAGAGAGAATGGAAGTTGAGGAAAGGCAGGGCCAGAATTTTGTTGAAGCTCTGCTTTTCCTTGCTAAGCACTGTAAGAGCATAGGCAGGTTTGAGGAGGCAGAGCACTATTGCACAAGGCTCTTGGATTACACCGATCCAGTAAGTTCAATTTTACACAAAGTTCCTTTTACCTACTGATGAAAATAACAAAAGATGGAATGGAGCAAATAGACTTCTTATTTATTGGCTAATGTGTTAATGAACACTTATGTTTGCGTACAGTTCAAATAGACTTACAACTTATTCAATAAGCATTCACTTTGATTTGTTCTTTTAAGAGTGCCTGTTTGCTGTACTCTGAGTCTAATAGAGGGAACTGGAATATCATGTTTTTCTTTCATAAATAAATCAATATTCGTTTGATCTCTTCTTTCTGATGATTCTGATTCACTACCACTTGTATGTTCTATATTTACAGGAAAGGGAGACTGCAAAAAGTATTTTGCAAGGGCTAAAAAGAGCACAATCGGTACTTCCGTTGATGGATATCGACCATTTTGCAATGTAAATTTGACTTGCAGATAAGTTATTTAGTTGAAAAACTAAGGTGTTATAAGTGAGATGTACAAGAGAAAACTACCCCTTGCATATTCTTTTCTCCATTTTTTGCATGCATCGAGGAAAGCTACACATTGGTTTCAAGAGAACTGCTATAATACAGAACAGTCATGAACAAGGGGATTGGTTATCACTCACACCACACCAGGCAAGGAAAAGAAATCTATCAAGGCCACACACTGACCCACCTGATGAAACTGGTACTTTGCGTATCGCCAGTACCAGTAGAGCAGCCACTTCCGAGCTTCATAATGTGATCCTTATCGTTTGTATCCTTGCCAGAAGACTCCATATTGCTGGAGATGTTGACCTTGTGTGCCCGATGATCGTTTTGCTGATTAGTAACACTAGTAATATGCCCGTGCTAATGCTACGGTGATATAGTAATGCGAATGCGAATTAAACAATCAAATGCTAAAAGATACATATTTTAGCAAACTAAGGTCAAATGCCTCAAAACCTGAAAAACCAAACAATGATATATATCATTGTAATATATTTGGCCCAAAAAATATTTTCATATTCCTGTAAATTCTCGTACATCTCATATAAATTTCAATTTACCTAGGCTAAACTTTTCAATCAAAATAGTTAATCAGCCCATAATGATACAGTACTATTGACGTGATCATACATTTAATTTACAATCATACAGTACAAACATGTATTTCATCACGGGACAAAATATTTTAATGAGAAAATTGCACCACGCTGCAGGTGAACTTTTATCAGTACTGCAGTTTCTAATCTTTTCATTGAACCATCATCCATGCAAGAGCGCTGATGCCCTTAAACAACAATGGGACACTGCAAGAAATGCAAAAAGATACACTTGACCATAGCACAAATAAAGCAAGATGACGAAAAATATTTATTTGCTCCAAAGCCGCCGCCTGGCCGCCGGACTCCCGCCTCCCCCACCGGCCTCCTCCCCAGTCCCCACCCGCCGGCTGCGCTGCTGAGCCTGAGAGAAAAGAAGGGAGAGAGGAAGAGAGGTAGAGAAGGGAGGGGAAGAAGAGGCTGGCATGTGGGACCCACGTGGGTTCCACGCTGAGTCAGCTGCCACGTCATGTAAAATCGGAGTCAAAACCACCGGGGTTTGTACTGGTTTTGTAAGTTGAGAGATGCGTTATATCCAGTTTTGCGGTTCGAGGATGATTTTGTAACTCGATGACAAGTTGAGGGACCTCGGATGTACTTTTTCCCGTCTAAAATGAAGCCCAATAAACAACAACTTGGCCCATAAAGCCCAAAGATTCTAGGTTTCCTCTCCCTGGCTCGCTCCCCTTCGCCGCCGCCATGGAGGCTATAAGTACGTTGCTAACCCACTGTCCCCTCTCACCATCTAGGGTTCCAAGGGCCAGCCTCCATCGCCGCCGCCGCCGCCGCCTCGCGTGCTTCCGTTTATCTCTGCTCCGTTCTTGTTGGTTTTTCATGCTCATAAGTTCATGTGTGTTTTTTTTTTGGTTGAATCGTCCTCTCTTGTTCTTGTTAAGGTGGGGGCACCAACATATCATCATGGTGCCAGTCATCTCTGCGAGAAGGGGATAGATCGACGCGTCAAGAAATCGTTTCTGTTGCCATGGCTCCAGTAGGCAATACGATTGTTGCTTGCGCACAGTTTAATCTCTTGATGCAGACCAATTTCTTCTTCTTGTTTGTTTTTGGGTGATCTGTTGTTTATCTGTTCGAGTTGTGTTCTTGCACGGTGCTAACCCCGGGCTTGTCGGATTCAAATCGCCTGAAGAAGGAAGCCCCAATGCCTGTGCTAGATCCACCATGCCATTCAGTGTTGCAGGTCTTGATGCTTCGAGCATGTGATTGATCTGTGTCAGCGTAATGGATACATTTGAAAAATCAATTGTTTCTTTGTGTTTCTTAATTCTCTGTTTCCTTGGGAGATTTGATAGGTGATGGCAGTGATTTGACATTTACCCGCGCTTCTGATCTAAACCGTGAAGCAAAGGGAAAAATAATGGTTGAATTTCTTAATATGAGCCTTCCATTCTGCTATCGTATTTCCTCTAAAAATTTGGTGTTTCTGTTTGTTAGATTTACTTTTAGATTGGTGGATTTGGCTCTTTGGCAGTGATGATACAAACTTTCAGCTTTAAACGCCAGTTCTGCTTCTGATAATTCATGACAGATAAAGCTGATTCAGATCTGAGCCAATTGCTGTTCTACTTTTTTTTCCATAGGAATAACCCATTCCATTGCGTTAGCATCATTTGTATCTCATCTATTAGGATATAATATCATTTGTTTGAACTAATAGCATCATCTAATAATTTTACCCATGATGAGCTGCCCATTGTTAAGAGGATGTAGTTGGCTCAAGTTCCTGTTTATCAGGAAGAACCTACTTGTAGCTGCTGCATTCACATGTTATCAACGGGCTACCTGAGGTCATTAAATTAGATGACCTTCAAGTTGTACCTTTGTATTTTCAGGGATATTTCTTCGTCCATTGAGTAATTTGCATAATTTTTTTGCCGAGTTTAACTATCCTTCCGCAAGTTAAGTTTCTGATTTGCCGGGAGGCTGAAAAAGCTCGGAGATTGTGTGTTGACATCAGCTTCGTCTCTATTAACGGTGGGATGGGAGTTAAATGACAGCACGAAATTCGATCCATGCTTCTAGCATACTCATCGTCCATTTTGATTTTTGTTTATTTATTCACTGATTTGAGGCTAACGTTTCGATAATCCCAATAATTACTGACTGAACCAAGCGGTTTTAAATAATTCCAATTACTGGCAATTCAATGTTGAGTGTCTACTGCTGAACACACTATACCTTCAGAATTGGTTTTGCATGACCTTGCCAGTTTGCAATCCCAGCTGATTGGAAACTTGCAATCCCACAGCTATTCAGGACTGTTTTCAGATGTTACAATTGTTCATATGAACGAATTAAGGACCTGTTCTTTTGAATGACAGTGATGTTTTATTTCAGCATCACAAAAGAACTTCTTCAGCCTCAGAGAGACTATGCTGATAATAAGTTCATCAGAGGGGAGCTTCAGCAACAGCGTATTGCTGTACTGGACTGCTGCAGAACGGAACGGAGCAGACACGGAAGGAGAGATCACAACAACAAAAGATAATCGTTGACATGTCCTGAAACTTCGCACGAAGTAGTTTTGATCCGAGAAATGACAAATGACCCATGGAAAGAAACGGAAAATAGTTAACAAGAATCCGAACTGGAAATAATTTGAGAGTATGAGATATATATGAAATTTAATAGTTCGAATGGATATATACGATCCTTTCATTCAGCTTTCATATTTCCTCCCGAAATATTTAGCGTATAGTACTTCTTACTGGTAGGTTTGGTGCTTTGGCAGTGATGAAACAAACATTCAGCTTTCAACGCCAGTTCTGCTTCTGAGAATTCATGACAGATAAAGCTGATATAGATCTGAGCCAAATGCTATATTTTCTTTGTTTTTGAATCATGTTTTTTTTATACTTTTAGCATCCAAATGTCTAATTTGCCCATGATGAGTTGCCCAATGTTTAGAAGGTGTAGTTGGCTCAAGTTCCTGTTTACCAGGAAGAACCTACTTGCAGCTGCTGCATTCACATGATATTCATGGGCTTCCTGAGGTCATAGATGCATGTTGTACACTTGTACTCATCCATCAATCAATACGGTGTTGTAGTTTCAGATTTTTTTCTCGAGTGATAAGTTTCTGATTTGTTGGGAGACTGAATAAGTCCTTGCATTGTGTTGACATCAGCTTCTTCTCTTTGTTCATGTGAGATGGGAGTTAAAATGACTACCGGTATAAGTTGGAAGGTAATGTGTGTAGGAAAGTTTTGATGTGATGGAAAAGTTGGAAGTTTGAAGAATAAGTTTGGAACTAAACTCAGCCTACAGATTCTTGAATAGAACAGTTTTCACAATTTAAATGAAACATCCATAATTCTATAGAACCAAGTAAAATTTGGCAATCCCAAAAACAGAACGACAGGAGATCTCAAATATGACCATTGGTACACAAAAAAACAGAATTGCGCTATCACAGTTATTCTCTCTTAGTTGCTCTGTTGCAGAATTTAGCACAAATAATCAGTTGAACAGTTTCGTGGCACTTTTGCAGAATTTTACACGAATACTATTCTGTTGAAGGTTGCAACAGTACATACGTACTCCCTGGTGGTTAATGTGATATTGTATAACTTGGTGTTAGGTCAATGAGAGATAATCTTAAGCTCCCACAAGCGAAATGACTGATGGAATGATGGCTGCTAACGAAGTTTGCAGAGTTCTTTGTAAATGTTTGCGGGATTAGTCGCTAAATTATGAGGCAACAATCTCGAAACAAGATGCAAATGCTATCATACTGAACTGTAAGACACTTGCAAATTTTGTAGCCTGAAAGTCTCTCTCTAGAGTGGATTTCCATTGTATCATCTGATTTTTTCTAGAATTTCCACTGATTTAGACCGATTCAACTACGATAAACTCTTTTGGCCTCATCTTTTTTTCTTATGCTTATACTTATAAGCTAAAATTTGAATTCTCAACTTTAAATTTTGAGTTGATTTTGGGTTTTTTTAATCAAAGTTTATTTTTTAGCATTTGCTTTCAGATATTATTCCTCGTTTGTAAATATGCCGTCAAACGATGAAGCCTTCTAATTATGACGCGGCAATCCTGGAATAGGAACATACTCCACAGTTGCTGGAGTGGATTTCCAATGTATCAGCTGAATTTTCTTGAATCTCTTCACTGATTTAGACAAGGACTCAACTACGAGAAACTCTTTTAATTCCTTGATAGCAATAAAGAAAAACAGTTTGCAATTCAAAAGGCAGAGCGCGTGACAGATCCGACAATAAGGCCCAGTACAAACAAAAAAAAACAAGAACCAACATTTTTTCTCACTGCTCATCAGAACCGATTTACAGTCTCTCTCTCTCTCACTACCAAATCATCTCTCATCTTGCTGTTCCAAAGCTTTATGCGTTCCAGTTATGCTCTTCAGGTTGAAGCAGCGGCAGCGACGACATGATCTGCTGCATCTCGAGGGTGAAGTCGTCGTCGGTGGTGACGACGGACGACGGCCCCGGAGACGGAGCCGACGACCCGGCGGCGCCGCCGCCGACGCCGCCGGGGCTGAACCATTCCCCCGGGATGGAGCCCGGGGCGATGCCGAACATGCCGGAGATCTCCTCCTCCACCGCGCTCGCCGCCTTCCTCTTGGGTTTCACGTCCTCTGCATCATCAGTTTCCCCCAATGCAACAAGATGTGAGATCGATGGATCGATCGCCGTTGTGATGAGCCGTTGTGATGAACTGATGATGATCGCTCACCCTATGCTAGATTTGATATGACATGATTGGTGTCAGTTCCATCGATTGATTTGTTATATGTGTTTGAAGCTTGAATTTCTAAAGTAAATTTAACAGTACTATATAAACTTTGATCGACGAGTTCTTTATCGACCACTGCTTTGGGCTTCGCCTTTCTTCATTTTTCTCGGTCTTGGTAGGTTTGTTAGGGTGTGGCTGTAGTGGTGGTTTTCGTCCGGTTTCCATTGAATAGTGTTTTGTAAGGTTTGAACTTGTTTTTTCCTCTTAAAATAGGACATCTCTTTTTTAAAATATAAAACGTCGACAACAATTGACCGTTCGAGAAAAAAAATAAACTTTGATCAAACCATCGGAAAAAATATGATGACAAATTTAAGATGGACTATCTAGAAAATATGGAATTTAGAGTTTAGAAACATTGTAGTTTTGTGCTATGATTGGTATTTAATACTGTAGTTTTATGATAAAGTATGTATTTTAAGATAATGGCCAATCTATAGCTTTGTGATAAGCGCCATAAATTTGTAGTTTAATACTTTCTCCATCCCAAAATATAGAGTTATAATATAAGGCATGACTCATAATATAAGACGTGCGTGCATGCATACATTAACTAACATCTCTTGGTCCTATAAAATTGATTTGTTTTAAATCTTATACCATCAAATCTCTTAATCATATTGCTTGCATGTATCAAGTGATCCAACCAAGAAGATGATTAATTATTTTCTTGGTCTTTATGTTATGTTTTAAGTGGTTATATCTTATATTTTAGATGGAAGAAGTATATAATTTTGCATTTATAGAACAAAATTGCTCGAACTTCTTTTTTGTTATCGATGTGGAAATGAAAATAAAATTTCGAAATTTTTGGATGAACTAACCGAAGATGAAGTCCCATCTCCCGCCATAATGCGGGTCCTCTTCTCCCGGAGGATACTGCGAGGTGACGTCACTGTCGCTGGCGCCGCCGCCGCCATGGAGCACGTGGCTTGAGCTAGGCTCGCGGTACATCAGCTCGGGCATGGAGCCCACCCTGAGCATGGCAGGGTTGGGCCGCGGCAGGAGGTGGTCGTCGCCGAGCAGCAGCGACTCGAGCAGCGCGTCGCCGCCGCCGCCGCCGCTCGTCGCCGTCTCGAATTGGTTCGAAGGGAGCTCGCGCGGTCTGTTCGGCAGCGGCGGGAGCCCCGACGAGACGAACCCGCCGCCGCCGCCGCCGCCGTCGTGGTGGTGGTGGAACGCCGGCTGCTGCTGCTGCTGCTGCTGCGGCGGCGGCGGCGGCGGCGCCTGCTGGTGGTTGGCGAGGTGGAGAAGCTGCAGCCCCTGCATCTGGTTCAGGAGCGGGTAGTTCTGGTTGATCAGCGACGGCGAATTCGCCTGCGACGCCGACGGCGACGGCGCCTGCAAGGCGAACGGGTTGCTCGGGTCGAGGAGGAGCGGCGGCGGCAGCATGCCGCCGCCGCCGCCGCCGCCGCCTTCGGCGGACAGGTTGAGATTCTGCGCGCGGAGGTGCGCGATCTCCCTCTCGATCTCCGGCGGGTACGGCGTCAATCCGGCGCGCACCCGCCGCTTCAGCCGCGTGTTCCAGTAGTTCTTGATCTCGTTGTCCGTCCTCCCATGCAGCTGCACGCCATCGCCATGATCGATCAAACTCGAGAGAGAGAGAGAGAGAGAGAAATTAAAGATTAGATGGGTTGTTGCTTACATAGGAGGAGATGCGAGCCCACTTGTTGCCGAGGAGGCCATGGAGGCGGAGGATGAGGCGCTCCTCGTCGGGGGAGAAGGGCCCCTTGCGGAGGTCGGGGCGGAGGTGGTTAGCCCACCGGAGGCGGCAGCTCTTGCCGCAGCGCTGCAGCCCGGTCTCCCGCCGCACGGCGTTCCAGTTCCCCTCGCCGTGCCGCCGCACGTGGTCCACCAGCAGCTTGTCCTCCGCCTGCGTCCACGGCCCCTTCTTCAACCCTCCCCCGCCACCGCCATTGCCGCCGCCGCCGCCACCTTCTCCCCCGCCATTGCCGCCGCCGCTCCTCGCCATACTATAACTCGTCACTTAATTCTCTCCTCCCCCTCTCAGCTCAGAGAAGAGGAGAGAGAGAGAGAGAAACAAACTCCGGCGAACTAATTCACCTCTCAATCAATTCCTCCCCTTGATCAAACCAAGAAATTCAACCAAGCTGGGAGTGGGAAGAATTCTTGACCCTAATCAGCCGACGAGGAGGGGATCGATCGCCACCGCCGGCGGGGAAAGCTATAGCTGGAACGACGGCGGCGGGGGGGGGGGGGGGGGGGGGGCCTTTCCCTGGCGAGGAGGAGAAAGACAAAGGGGGGAGGGGAGGAGGAGGGAGGCGATGGTAATGGCGGGGGGGGAGGAGGAGGCGGGTGGCGTGGCGCAGCTGCCGGATCGGCGCCCGCCATGCATGGCATGGGAAGCTAGCTCATCTCACCTATTCTCCCGCGCTTTTTTCTTTTTTTTTTCCTATTCTTGCCATGGACTCATCCAGCTAGCTACGTTTGACTTGATCCTTCCTTTGCTTATCATTCTCACTTTTTATGTGTGTTGTTGTCTATGTTTAGGCAGTGGTTAGTAGTAATTGGGATTTGGACTGGTGCGTCTTGATGATCAGTGCTAGTCTATGTTTCAGTCCAACAATTAGATTCACATATTATGCGCATCTAAAGGCCCGGGTTTGGAGGTATTACTATTTTTGGCTGCGGTTTAGAAGACAGAGACTAATAATTGTAGGATACGATCGACTACAGTGCATTCGCACAAATTAGTCGATCTTAACCAACTACTACTCCCTCTCCGTTTCAGGTTACAAGACGTTTTGACTTTGGTCAAAATTAAACTATTTCAAGTTTAATTAAGTTTATAAACAAATATAGTAATATTTATAATACTAAATTAGTGTTATCAAATCAATAATTGAATATATTTTCATAATAATTTGTCTTGGGTTGAAAATGTTACTACTTTTTTCTATAAACTTGGTCAAACTTAAAGCAACTTGATTTTGATAAAAGTCAAAGCGTCTTATAACCTGAAACGGAGGGAGTACCAGTTTAACAAATTAATGGCATAAGATAACGAGGTACGCTGTGAGAAATGCATGAGGGCGGGATCCCACCCTTGCTTCTCGTGTGAGGTATGCGCGCCTACCGCCGCTCCTTGATAATGAGTTTTCACATGCTAGGGAACGACACCAGCAATACTGACATCGGCGACATGGGAGAAGAACAAGGAGGTTGGTTGACGCGGGTGCACTGTCAAGAACGATGAGTTGCTCTACCCCAATGGCATCAGAAACGACGGCACGATGATATCCCAAGTTACTCGTGGAACCTTCCCCCTGTCGTAACCACAAGGCGACGCAACGATGGAGACCTAGTAGCACATGGAGCAAGACGGAGAGCATGTGAAGTTGAGGCTAAAACGAAAATAATAAACTTATTTTACGGAGAAGCACGATGGGCTGTTGTGCCTTCAGGTTGCCCCGGCACGGCCCGAGTCTTATTGGGCCGTGCATGGGCCGTGTGTGTAGCCCGTGGGCTGGCACAGCATGGCCCGACGTGTAGGTCAGGCCGTGTCGGCCCGACTAACCTCGGCCCAGGCACGGGGCCGTGCTGGGCCGGGCGGCCCATTTGGCCATCTTTAGATGGCGCGATGACATCCTAGGTTGCTCGTGAAACCTTCCCCTCGTCGTACAAGGCGACGCATTGATGGGGACTTGGTAGCACGTGGAGCAAGACGGGGAGCGTGTGAAGTTGAGGTGAAACGAGGCGTAATGGGAACTAACTAGAAAGGGATCCGACATATACCGCTTGGCACCCATCGTCGCCATTAGCATCACCTCCGTCTATATTTGCTTGCGGATATGATCCACATAGGTATCAGGCCTAGTACACTATACTATCAGTTTGCATAGGGCCTTATACCATAGAGTAACATACTCGATACATACCAGTACTTTATTATCAGACCGTTTTGAAGAGGGATACCAGACACTAACAACCGAAAACAATACTTGTAAACTATTCTTATCGATTGAAAAATGAAGACAGAGTGACGAAAACGCCGATAAAAAACAGTTTCAAAAATCTAAATCAGGCTTTAGCTCAAACAAGCTACCAACCACACTTCAGACCGGTTTGGGGGAGCTTCCAGCTGCTGCAGCTTCTCGCAGAAGCTCCCCCAAACAGTTCATCTTTTGTTCCAGATTCTAAGCGGCTGTAGTTGTAAAATCTAGAAAATAAACTAAAAACTAGAAGCTGAGACACAATTTTTCCAGATTCTTAGAAGCTGGCTTCCAACCAGCTGCTTCTCAGAATTTTAAGCTCCCAAAAAGGTTCTTCATATACTAGCAAACCCAACTAAGCTTCACCCATATATATCCATCACAATTCACAAGTCCTAACTCCTAAGTATATAGCCAATTAAGTATATAGCTCAACAAGTTTGGTTTAAGGTATACGTAGCTAAAAGTTGTTAAATTTTTTTAATGTGACGGAGGGAGTTTGGGAGACGCTGACAGCCTGACCGAGTGACTGGTAGTAGTGCTAGGCTGTGTTTAGATCCAAAGTTTGGATCCAAACTTCAGTCCTTTTCCATCACATTAACTTGTCATACACACACAACTTTTCAGTCACATCATCTTCAATTTCAACAAAAATTCAAACTTTGCGCTGAACCAAACACAGCCCTAGTTGCGAAAGGGCCTGTAGCCTAGTGGTTACAAGAGCCTCAGTAGCACCTGAGGTCCTGGGTTCGACTCCTCATGGGAGCGAATTTTCCAGAATTTAACGGCGTTGTGCTTTCAATGGTAGGCGACGTACCCGTCGACAGCGAGGCGCCTGTGGTGACTTCGTCAATCTCTCCAGAATTTGCCGGACCAGTCTTCGAAGATGCTTATAGAGGTAGAGTTTACGTGCATGTGTTCATAGAGGTGAGTGCGCGTGCGTTGTGAGTGTCTACGTTGTACTGTGTAATTAAAAAAAAAACACAGCCCTAGCTGTTTGGCCAATTATTAACCGCTCGCTCATTAGCTGAACTCTAGAGTCCAGAGTATAAAGTCCATTCGGCGCGAATTAACACGGCTTGCACGCGACGGCCTGGCATTTGTGTAGTACGGCACCGGCCCACCCGCCACGCCTCCGCCTCCGCACTGCATTCCTTCCATTGCCGCTCGCTCGCTTCCACGGTTCTCCCACCCACCCACCACGCGCATTCGCATTCGCAGCAGCAGCAGCTGAGACTTGGATATGGTTATGAATACCAAGACCCTTCTTGCTTTCGATTCCCCCCCTTTCTTTCCTCATTCTCCCTGAGCTGGGAGTAGGAGGTTTGGAGGTGGTGGTGGGTGGGTGGCGGCGGCCATGAGCTGGAGGAGAGGGGACGGGGGCGTGGCGAGGAGATGGGTCCTGCTGCTCTGCGCCGGGAGCTTCTTCCTCGGCCTGCTCTTCACCGACAGGTAGGTCACTTCAGCTCCACATTTCTTGGCTCATTCTGCTTAGCTCCAGGGCTGGAATTGTGCTACTGGTCTCGGGGGCAAGATTTGTTGTTCCGTTTCTTGGATTTTAGTTTTAGGGGAGGGAATGCGGGATGCAGATGATGAGCAATTTGTTTCTTTGATTCGAGAGTCCGTTCTTTACAGGATGTGGACACTGCCTGAGGTTACTGAAGTTACCAGGCCAAATGGAAGGGGAGAGAAGGAGGATGAGCTTACTGCTGGAGACTGTAATTCTGCTAAGGTATACCATTCCCCAACCACAAGTAATTGCTGTCAGTATTTGCATATGTCAAATAGCGAAGAACGAATTGCATATTATCTCTTTAATTACATTACTCTTTATTTTTTTCTTGAAAACGCAAGAGAATTGCATTTCATTTCATTAAGGGGAAGAAAAAAAAGGAACAAAAATACAAAGTAGGAGAGACCAAATCCCTCCTACACAAACACGCCCCGGTCAACCCCGGCCAATTAGGTGCCTAGGTTTGCTGAACCACTAAGAAACTTTTGGAGGGCAGACGCCCCCGCTAAACACCAAAGATTACCATCATTCTCTACCACCTGCAAGACCGTCGCAGCATTAGGACTGGTGCCTTAGAATACTCTTTACATCGCCATATATCCACTATCATATAGCACACTGACGTATATGCAAATTTCTGGTTTCATGCTATCGTGTCATCAGGTTAATGTAAAACGAGATTACAGGGAGATCCTACAAACCCAAGATACCCATCATGCTGTACGGTATGTGATTGCACTGATACTTTTTTTTCCTTTTTCCTCTTTGGTCTTTCCAGTAAGCATAATGGTGTTTGTTCATAATTAAACCAAAATGGCTCCTTCCTGCAGGACTTTGGATAAGACAATAGCAAAACTGGAGACAGAACTTTCCGCTGCGAGAACTCTGCAGGAATCATTTCTCAATGGTTCTCCGGTTTCAGAAGGGCATAAGGGTTCAGACTCTACAGGAAGGCGGAAATATCTTATGGTGATAGGCATTAATACTGCTTTTAGCAGTCGACAGAGAAGGGATTCTATCCGTAACACATGGATGCCTCAAGGTCTTTTTTTGCACCAAAGTGTTTGGAATTTTCTCCGTTTGTTCTGGATCCTTATAATATGGAGTACTAATGTTCAGCTAACAATGGGGACAGGAATAAAGAGAAGAAAACTAGAAGAAGAAAAGGGGATCGTAATCCGTTTTGTTATTGGTCACAGGTGTGCAAATATATCTATTTTTGACATGTGCTGCAACATAAATTCCACATTTCATTGATTTTTCTCTATCAACCTAAATATTCCCATACTTCGCGCCTTGTCATATGAATATAGTCCAACTGGCTGTGTTAGCCTTGATGCATGGTGATTTCAAGGGGAAAGAAATCCTGGGCTATTGTCCAATAAACACATTTTGCATCACCGCACGTAATTCATAAATGAAATAACAATTCAAAACATTTTGGACTCTATCCTTTCCAGCAACTTTTTATTAGTATTTAAATTCATAAATTATCTAACCATTTCACATAGGCCAAGGATGGACAGGCTGAGAAAAAAAAATTATGTTAGCAACTGCACAGCCATTTTTTTATCACTTTTATTGGGAATACATGCAACATCAAGAATGTAAACACAGGTTATGTTTTTTCCAGTGCTATTTCAGGTGGCATTGTGGAGAGAGCAATCAAGGCAGAGGAAAGAAAACATGGAGATTTCATGAGAATAGTAATATTCTGCTTATGTGGTTTACGAAGAACTAGCTGCTCCATTACCTTTTTGAACTCATGTTGGAGTACTTTCGAAGTTTGAACTTCATACCTTTTTGCTGTGCCTAATGTTAGTCCTGTCCACTTCTGTTAGGACCATGTTGAAGGATACCTTGAATTGTCTGGCAAAACCAAGACATACTTTGCTACAGCTGTTTCTTTATGGGATGCTGACTTCTATGTGAAGGTTGACGATGATGTGCATGTTAATATAGGTGAAGTCTTAGTGTTGAACATGTGTCCTTTTTAATCTGTATGGTTGTACAAAGTAATCTATGTCTGACTATCATGTTTCTTTCTAAAGCTCTTAATATATCCATTTGTTGTCAACGTCAGTGCCCATTTTGGTAGAAGTATTGCGAAAGGGCCAAGTGCTTATAGGCTAATTTTTACTCCGATGCTGTCTTGTGTGTTATTTCCTTGGGACCCAGGGAAAGCTCTGTCAAGTCTGGGCCTTTGTATATGAAAAATGTGCGCTCAGCAACATCTTGACATCCTGTTTATAACATGAAATTGTTATATATTTGCAGCAACACTCGGACAGATTTTATCGAATCATGTTAAGAAGCCCAGAGTATATATTGGATGCATGAAGTCCGGTCCCGTCTTATCTGACAAGTAAGTAAAAAGAAGATATAATATTCTCTCCTTGTTTCTTCATCATGCTTTTCCTGGTGGTTAAGTTGCGATTGCCACTGTTCAGAGATGTGAGGTACTATGAACCTGAGCATTGGAAATTTGGTGACCAGTATTTCCGGCATGCAACTGGTCAATTGTATGCTATTTCAAAAGATTTGGCAACTTACATATCTATAAACAAGTGAGCCAGCATCCGAAAGTTCCGAACTGATTGTTTCATATGTTTCACTGTTATAATATTACTTCATGCTTGCTAAGGCTGAACTTGTTGCTAATTCAATAATGCCAGACGTGTTTTGCATAAGTACATCAATGAGGATGTGTCTTTGGGAGCCTGGTTCATAGGATTAGATGTTGAGCATATTGATGAGCGCCGACTTTGTTGCGGTACTCCACCTGGTAAGCCTGCGTTATTTTGCAATCTCTCGGTTCAGAATGGTTGCCTGGTTTACTTGAGGATTTACATTACTTGCTCTAAAGTATGAACCCAAAGCTATATTTCATAACAACACTGATAAAACCCGCCTATACTTCACGCATTACTGTTCTTGTGCGCAACTAATTTGAAACCATGTGTCTCTTGGTCACAGATTGCGAATGGAAAGCTCAGGCAGGGAATACATGCGCAGTGTCATTTGATTGGAAATGCAGTGGCATATGTGACTCTGTGGAGAACATGCAGTGGGTGCACAATCGATGTGGAGAAAGCGAGAAATCTCTCTGGATTTCTTCTTTCTAAGCAGAGCCAGCGGAAGATCTGACATGACTAGCTGAATGCTACATTGTATAACAGATCAAAACATGTTGTACATTGTGCAGAAAATGTATTAGATTCATCTTGTAGCAATAGTAGCTAAGCTAGGCTCAATTTTGTGATTGGGGCATCACCATACACCAACTATGCAGACCGTGGTTTCACTGAGCCTGCCGGTGACAGTTGAGGGTACATAGGCTGATCCATTCTTTTGTCATATGCCCAGCTGATCTATTCTTTCTCATGTTTTCGGTTGCCATTTTTGTTAAGGATCTAATGTATTATGTGCATTGTTACCAAGATATATACATATATGCAGAGCCTTTTCACTCTTCAATCTACTAGATATACTGTTCTGAATTTCAAATGCGTTCCAAAACATATATGAATGGCTCATGATTATTTTTTTCTGCGAGGGCACGAATTCCTCGTGAATTCAGTAGTACTTTTGTCTGAACCAACGCAATTTTTTTGTCGGCTGCTATCTTGGATTAGCTATACATTTGTTGTCAAAATGTAAATATAGTATAATCGTGATGTAATTAGAGTGTAACTTGTATGTAAGTGTAGCGAAACTTGTATGTAAGTGTAGCGAAACTTGTATGTAACTTTCGAAAATCCCTAGGTAATGGTACCAAATTCCCTCACATGTACTCCCTCCATAGATATAAAGTAAGTCGTTTAGGACAATGTTTAAGTCAAACCTTTAGAATATAAATCATGAATAACTCTCAAGTTATTGAGTTTGAAAATATAAAAATTATAT
Organism: Oryza meridionalis; assembly: GCA_000338895.3. NCBI lineage: Eukaryota > Viridiplantae > Streptophyta > Magnoliopsida > Poales > Poaceae > Oryza > Oryza meridionalis. The sequence continues at coordinate 28,811,664 of CM002529.2, forward strand.
GAATAGATTTGTCTTGAAAAATACTTTCATAAAAGTATACATATATCACTTTTCAATAAATATTTTTATAGAAAACAGAAGTCAAAGTTGTGTTTTGGAGACCGGGTCGCTGTCCTAAACGACTTCCTTTACGAGTACGGAGGGAGTACATGGGTTGTGATTTTTTCTTACCTCCCTTGCATGAATTTTAAAGCGAAACCGAATGATTCATAATTATATTGTAGTTACACGCAAGTTACAATGTAATTACACTCTATGTCACATATTCGTAGTACTATGATACATCACATCCAACCAAAATCTATTATATTTAGGGACGGATGGAATACTATATTTACATATGATAAATCTACTACTACTTAAAAAGTAAAACCTGCTTCCGTCGTCCGTATAACGAGAAAAAGGGCGACCGATTCAATTTAACGCGGAGAAAAAAGTCCTGTAAAAAGGCGATCAAAAAACAAAAATACCCCTGAAAACGGCAAAAAAAAAACCCTGAAAACGGCAAAAAAAAAAGTCCGATTCTTGCGTCTTTTTTTCTTTATGTTTTTTTTTCCGTTGTTTCCTTTTTTCCGTTAGTCCATTTTTTTAGCTGTTTTTCCCCGTCCTCTTCTTTTATCTTCGGCTTTTTTTCGTCCGCTTTTTTATCTTCGGCTTTTTGGGTTTTTTTCCATCAGCTGGTTTTTTTACTCTCTTTTTCCATTTTTTTATCCTTTTTTTTCGTTGCTATTTTTTTTCGCCGGCAGAAGGGTATGCGTGGGGTAAGGATTTGTTTTTTTATATGCCATATTTTTTCTTGCCCGGCCAAACCCTAGCGTGCGTTCCCTCCAATTGATAGCAAAAATTGATTCCCCACAGCCCCCTTGTCATTTTCCCCCATAATTTTCCCTTTTAATTTCACTTTAATTCATCGAATTTAATCTCCATTTAAAAGTCATTGTTTTTATCCTAAGTTTTGCAAATTCGCTCTGATTTTGATAAAAATGGAAAAAGGAGATCGGGTGTATAAAAAATCCTCAACCAATTTTGAAACATCGAGAAAGATTCGACCGGATTTGATGAGAATGATTCATTCAACCAGATTTGATGAGGAGGATTCGACCGGATTTGATGGGAATGATCGGTTTTGGCATCATACCGACATATGTCCTCCTTGGGTTGATGACAGTATCGTACGGCAATCGCGTATGCGAGATGGACCTATGGCTCCACTCGTCAGTTGAGTCAAAGAGAGATGGACCGAACAACGAGCTGGACCTACGGCTACACTCGTCAGTTGGGTCAAAGAGAGACGGACCAAACGACGAGTTGAACCTATAGCTATACTTGTGGGTTGGGTCAAATAGAGGCGGACCAAGCAGAGAGAGGTAGCGGGCTGGGCTGGGACTTAAAATTAGCTTATGGTACAAAACAAAAGAGTAAAATGTACAACGATCCAAAAATGTTTTTACCCGTTGCAACACACGGGCATTTTTTCTATATACTACTTAAAAATATGAGGTGTTTCCGTCGTCCGTGCAAAAAAATCGCCAAAAAAATCGGGCAAAAAAACCGGACGAAAAAAACGGGGCGAAAAAAAAAATTCTATTCCGTGTAAAGAAAGGCGAAAAAAATAAAAAAACCAATCTGTCCGATTCAAAAAAAAAGGAATCGGTCAAAAAAAAAATCGGGCGAAAAAATCGGTTGAAAAAAAAACGGGCAAAAAAACGAATCTGGACGCGGTAAAAAAAGGAAAAAACGAATTATGTCCGATTAAAAAAAAGAATTATATGTGACACGGTAATACATATCTCTATCTAAATTGAAACGTTTCCGTCGTCCATAATAACGAAAAAAGGATGAAAAAATCACTAAAACAAAAAAGAAAAAGAAATCTGATTCAATTTACTTGTCGTTCGTGAAAATCTTATATTATTTAAAGGTCCAGGCCGCTCGACGCTCATCGCTGTTTGTGCGCCCGCCTAGCCGGATCACCGACGCCATGGCACGGCTTTGCACCGCGCCGCCGCCCTCGGGTGCACCCCCCAGCTGGCGAAGCAGGAGCCGCTCGGCGGTCATCACCGCACGCGCCCACTAGCTCACCGGACTGCCGTCACCACCTTCGCCGTCGTTACGCTCGCTCGCCCTAGCTCATCGGACTGTCGTCACCGCCTTCGCCGTCGTTCCGCTCGCTTGTCGCCGGAGAGAAATAGGATCGGGAGAGAGGGATTTGGGAGCTAGGGTTTTGCCCCTCTCTCCCGGTCGGCGCTTCATCCGGCACGGGGACGATCGGAGCCGTCCATTAGATAGGACGGCTTAGATTTGCCAGCGTCGGGCTGCCGCCGCCGCTGATTATGTTGCGCCCAACGGGCCGCGGAAGTGCATCGAACCGTCCCTGCATATGTGGGCCGCGCTTAGCTGCTTGGCTTGCGGGCCGTCGAATTGACTCAGCTAGCCAAAGATGGGCCAGCCCAAGTTTGGGCCGGTTGGGAAGACCTGAGCCGAAAGCAAATTTGATTAAACAATGTGGCTCAGATTTTTCAAATTAAAGTCTATCGGATAAACTACTACTCCCTCCGGGCTAATAATACTTGTCGTTTTTGACAAGGGTGAAGTCAAACTTTACAATCTTTGATTATCAATCATTTTTAAAATATTTGTCTTTTAAATATGGTGGCTACATGTATAGATTAGTCTTAAAAAGTACTTTAATATGATCATATATTTGTTATCAATTTTATACATATTATAATAAAAAATAATGGACAAAGTTATTTTTTGGAGACCGTGTCCTTGTCCAAAACAACAAGTATTATCAACCCGGAGGGAGTAAGTAGGTTTGAAAAATAAATCTAAAACTAAATCCTAAATCATATGTTAATTCATCAAATTAGACTCGGTTCTACCTATTTGTTAATATATCAAATTAGACTTGATTTTTACTGATTTGAGGTTTTCAAGGTCTCACACTATCAAATGGTGTTTTTCCTGTTGCAACGTACGTGCACTATTGCTAGTTTCTTAAAAAAAATTTATCGATGAATATATAGCAAAATTGAAAAGGAAAAGGGCCAACTGGGCTTCATCATGGTCCGGACCACTTGCAATTTCCCTAACCGTCCGATTGAAAAGGAACGGCCCGAACGGGACACCTGTGTACCACAAGTTTACGTAAACGCTATACCGGAGGCGTAATCTAGCTGCTGCTGTTTACGCCGGCGCGTTTTTTTCACCTTCCCGCCTCGCTTTCCCTCCACGCGGCGGCGATAAATTCCAACCTCCGCCTCGCTCCTCCTCCTCCGCGCCCAAATTCTCCAAATCTCCCCGCGCTCGAATCCGCCATGGCGCACGCGTCTCCCTCTCCCATGGACTGGCACCACCACCGCCGCCAGCTGATGCTGCGCTCCCCGTCGCGGAGGTCCTCGCCGCCGGGGGGCCCTGCCCACGCCGACGAGCGCCTCCACCACCGCTTCCTCCGCCCCGGCGCGCTCGCCCGGCTGCGCGACTCCAAGGTCATCGCCCGCTCGCTCCGGTCCGCCGCCGCCGCCGCGGCGGTGGCCGTGCCCGCGTCGCCGCCCGCGCGCACGCTCCCGCCGTCCTCGCCTCCCCCGGCCGCCGCCGCGGCGGCGGGAGATGGCGCCGGCGTGCCGCATTTCCTCGGGGGTGTGAGGGGGCCGAGGTACCCGCTCCGGAAGAAGCTGGCCGCGGCCAGGAGCGTGGTGTTCCTGCCGCCGCCGCCGACGACGATGGCCGCGGACGCCGCCGAGGTGTTCATGGACGCGTTCGCGGTGGCGGCGCCGTCGGAGATGCTCGCCGCGCACTGACAGACTGATTCCTTAGGCTGCCTGCTCCACTCTTTGTTTTAGACTTTCTTTAGATCTGTGCAGATTTGTCTTCTTTCGTTTGTTCTTGATTTAGAGTTATATAAGAATTTCAGGAGAAATAACTTCAGATTTCTTTACATATTCTACTTAATTTGTGTTTGTGTGGGTGTAGATTTTTGATTTCTAGTTTCGGCATCTGGAGATCCTCAGGTCCATGATGTTTAGTTGCGTGTTCAGTTGAATTTGTTGTTCTGGTACTAAGAACAGAGCTAGTATTCAGATTTTAATCCAAAATCCCTCAGCATCATATTCTTATGGCTTCCACAAAAGGAACTGTGCAAACTGATACCACTAGCCACTGTGATGGTAAAGTGCAGGTGATCATTGATTAAGACACAGAATGCATGTAGGCTTTTGTTCAATGTTGAAATGATTCCATACATGAAACATCAGTAGTACAAAGTATACACACTGCTATATAAGCTACTAGTACAAAACTGTGTCCAGAACTCCAGATGCCAAGCGTGACCCTGAAACACTGGGATGCAACAATCCCTATTCTTTTTTGTCACAAACCCACGATTTCTTTTTCTTGTATTCAGATCAGACAATTGTGATACATACAACATCCCAGAGTACACAACTAAGGCTTGCCACTAGCTCTTGCGCAGGTATTTGCTTACTTGGGCTGCAAGCGCTACAGATTTGGCATTGATGTCGTTCATCAGGAACTCCCTTTCGGCGCGACGGCGTTGCTGTCGTTCCCTCTTGGCTCTCTTCGGAGCCAGCCTTGCTTCTCTCTCCACATAGGCTAGCCTGAACTTCTCGGCGATTGGTATTTCAGGGGGTGCATTTGGGTTAGTTGGAATGGTAAGTCTTCGAGGAGCGGCAGCAACAGCCCATGTTTTGGGGTCAATATCCGCGATTATGGAGTGATCCAGTGGTATACTTGCCAGGGCTTCAGCTGGGACCTTGTGTCCATGAAGGTCAAAAGGTGATGGCTGTGGGTTGACAGTAATACGAGGGCATTCCATAGATATAATTTCCTTTGAGTTATCATCTATCTTTGGCTATAAAACAAGAAAAATATGAAACACAAGAGATGCATCGATTAAATCTGAATGCAGTCAACACATCATAACATCCATTTAGAAAAGGAAAAGAGTTTGCATGCATACCCAAACTAGCCATCTTAAGGACTCTGCACCCCCGCCAATTTCTACCGTATCAAGTTCTTCCCACGAGTCCTCTTCAAGAGTATTCAATTTGGGTTTCAAGAGATACACAGATCTGCGCGCCGTGGATTCACTTCTTGGACAGCCTCTGCAATCATGGGATTTAAGCTCGTTTTCATATCCTGCTATGCGGAATACTTTGCATAGTCAACATTGAAATCCATAAGAATTGCCAGCATGAACAAACTACAGAGCAAAGAACAACTTTCTATGAAAGCTTCGACTAGATATTCGGTAAAATAAGTTAGGCTGGGAACTCATACGCAGTACAGAAAGACACCTGCATGCACATGTGATATGAGTACATGCATTAATGGCATCCAAAATGATCAATCATTAAATGAAGTTACTTTTTGTTATTTACCCATGAAGACCCACATAATCTAGTTTAAAACATCCACACACGTCATTTTTCAGCAACTTCAATTATCATTATGGGGTTATCATAAAGTGTAAATTTTATAGCTAACTTCAGAATCCAAATTTCTCGAAGACCACCAACTCAGCATATGAACTTTCATGGGACAAAATGACTTCAGCCATGTAATTGAAACTTCGACAGGAATGGATCAGAAATTCAGAACAGCCAGATCAACACCAAGAAATTCACACTTATGCACAAAAAACATGACAGGGAAAATCATGGAAAGAATAAATTAAATTGCCTGATATAAGTAAATTAATACTACCCATTGACTTATAGATGTATTTTGTTGGAGCTCGTACCCGCATCTCAATATCTCCAAGGATGGGCAATGGCATATAACCTCAGAAACAGCTGCAGCAGTTATTCTTTCACAGCGACTGCATGAGAAGATATATCATGAACATGATGAATTCATCGAAAGGAATAGTTACTTAACTTTCACCAAGCAATTAGTAGCATAATAGCAAGCCTTACCTAATATCGATAGCCCACAGATTATTAGAAATATTTGCCACAGTAGCCAGACCAATGTCAGATACATCAGAGCCAGATATATCTAGGATCTCCCATGAACTATCAGCAAGAGAGATCAAAACTTCATCATTTAGAAGCCTTCTTCTCCTTGCAATGGACAAAATTGCCAGCTGTATCATAAAATAAGCTCAACTATCAGTGTGACATGCATGATGCATGTATAACAATGGATACTAAAATATAAATAAAAAAATGATGTCACATTATGCAGTAAATATAATGTCAATTTGCATGCTCATACTGGGTAAACATGTGACAAAACACAATAATGTGTACCATAAGAAGATTTTCCCAATTAGCTATTGATGCAAGCAGGCATAAAACTGAAGAGCTAAATATCTCTAGCAGTATTTTCCTTACCACATGACTTTTGGTTATACAAAATCTTGCAGTCGTGGCTTTTTAATGTTCCTAAGGTTTAGATGTATGCCTTTTGTGCTATTTAAATCAAGATTCAACAACAAGAAAAGAAAAGCAAAATAAAGATTCTCAGTGTTTCTTAAATGCCTCTCATACAACTCACAGAGATGGCAGAGCACTTTATATAATCAACAGAAGAAATTAACAGTTTGAACAATTAACTAAAGTAATTACAATAATAACATTTTTCTATCATCAACAGTAAAGCAGTCTTCAATTATAAACAAAATATTGGCACGGTATATAATCAATTGAAACCCTTGAGTACAAAGTTTATTACGGGAATGAGATAAAATTGCAATACAGCAAAACCCTGCAAAAGCGAGACACATGTACCTTTATGTGGGGTGGAAAGAAGGTAGAAAATTCGGAAATATCAGTTATGATATCTTCAAGATGCTGACCGAGGATGCCAAGGCACAAACTAACCAATTTCCGAGGTTTAGCTTTGTTTGTTGGAGAATCTGATGCAGTTCAAATGTGCAGGTTAGTGTGTGTATATAATAGCACATAAGGCACAGACAAGGACAGTCAGGGAAAAAAATGAGTCAATCATTCTAATGTACACAGCACATACGCACACATACAACTGGATAAAGCAAGTTGGGCAAAACTGATGAGTATCACTGTTCAACAACTTCTTGGAACGTTCAAAAGAATAGAGCCCACTGTCAGCAGCACATGAAGCCTGGTCAGGAAGAATAATATTATAGCTTGTCCAAGTTCATTCTCACTCGAAATAAATGGATATGGGGTTCCATTCTCTGTTCAAGAGAAACCAACTGTCATCTACAATCTTGTACTTGCCTGACATAATTTTCAAAATTGAGGATTTGCACCCTGCTAGATCCAGTTACATATTTTAGGCTGATTGTAGAAGCTATAAAGAAGAGTCCCAGTTTGGTTGTATTGCTCAGGTATTACAATAGACACAGGGGATATCATAATTGTCATATTGCAACATTGGAATATACAAAAGACAGTATATGTTATACTTCTAATTTAAGCTCGGATCTGCATATCTCGATGATCATATTAAAAGAAGATAACTAAGTATTTCAGACTGGTGTGTTTATTGCCGTACTTTATAATTTGCAGTGTCTGGAAATCATATTACCACAAGACAATGAGATTGTGCCCTTTTTATTTCCTGTAATTCTTAGCGGATTACAGTGTTCGCGTCACATGATGCGGTACGCAACTTAAATCCCTTTTGTGGATATCATCAATGGAGTGATCAAACTGAAGCAATATATTTCTTGTCCAAACCGAAGAGTTAGCTTAGAATTTTAACTTAACAGTATATACTGGTTCACCACCAGAACATGAACACGAACTTCGGTGGCCAAATCAATCACGTAAACTGTGAGCAATCACTCTAGGGCACCAAATTAAGCTAGAAACCAACACAGGTGATGATAAATTCACAATTAAACCAAGAAAAGCAAAGTAAATATAGAATCCAATACAGCTTCAGAATTCAGATTCGAGCAATTCATTTGGTCTGACGGAAAGTGAGAGCGGGGGGAATAAGAAGAAGAAGAAACCAGGGGAGCTTACAGAACGACGCTGCCGGTAACGAACTTGCTGGTTTCCGGCGCGGCGTGACCTCGACATCTCTCAGCGACGCCGCGAGCTCTGCGACCACCGACTTCCCCTTCTCCATCAACTCCAGCCCCGCCCCACACGGGGGGTCAGATCGAATCAGAAATCAGGTGGAAGCCTTTCTTGGGGGATGCAACGCGTAGGTAGGAAGCGGGGATGGCCGGCGGCTAGTCGGCCGGGAGGGAGGAGACGCGGGGGCGGCGGCAGCGAGGCGGCGCGGAGGCCGGCGGTGAAGGGGGAGAAGAGGTGGTGCGGCGAGGCCGGCCTGAACGGGAAGGGAAATATCTGTTTTCTTCTTTTTTTGGGGTGGACTTGTGAATTCATTCATTCTTTCAACCATAAAATCGTTTGAAAACGGTATATAAATCATAACCCCAGTTTGAAATGCGACATATTTATAGCTCCTACCGTTCTACTGTAATTTTCATGCAGCTATATTAAACATAGGAATTTTACACCATGTGCAGCAGCATCTAATTCATATGATTTTTTTAAAAAAAAAACTACTATGTTGTCCCAAAATATAACAACGTTCTTTATCCAAATCTACAATATCTATAACTATAAATGTTTATATTTTAGAATATATAAAGTATTTTTTAAAAACATATCCTTTGTATCTTGTCACTGTTTGTTTGTTCAACTAGGGCTTAATGATATGTATCCAATTTAAAATTTAAGAACCTAATTTGATAATACTTTAGATTTTTTTATCTTGATTAAGATGTGACGTGCACATATGAGGTGGGCATGAGACGTATTATATTTGTAGAAATGGCTCCAAATAGATATGAGTGTACCAATGTCTAAAGAAGACGTGGCTATTTTAGTTTGCTACCTTACCGAATTCAAACACCTTGATGGAACTCATATCCGATCTATATTTGGCAAATGCCGTCAAATCTTTTTAGTTGGATTGACTGACCAATTTTATTAAAATTAGGAAGGGTATAGTTATATATTACATAACATCGGCATGACACTGGTAAGACCGTAAGACTAGTGATGAATCATAGACAAACTTAAAAACTTAACATTACAAGAAATACTTAGAAAAGGGTTGGAAAACTCTTGCTTCCTTCCAAAGTAAGACCTCATATTTGATTTCCCAAAATAGCTGTCTAGTCGTGCGAGACCATCAATCGAACAACATAGTATTTCTCTCCTTCCAAGTCAATTGGTATACCAACACGATGAAGATATGGAAGAATTTGCAATCCGAAAACACCCCTTATTAGCAGTCACCACTCACCATTCACCACGTACTCAGCGAGAGCTTTTGTGAAGGGTGCCTCTTGTATATCATGTACCCATTGATTATCGTGCAAATTTCACGCCACGGTTAACTTTGTCCTAGCAGTATGGTTGAGCAGCGACATTGTCACATTGCACAGAGCTGTATGCTACAAATCGTCTCGTACCATTAAATTTATTTCATGTTGGTATAATTTGCTATATTAAACCAAACTTATCGCCCCAACTATGATCAAATTTTGTTAGGGCATGGGGAAAACCCCTAAACCAATTTTTCAATAACAATCCACTTTTAAAGTTGAGAATTGAGATTAGCCCATTTGATGATAATCTGCAACTCCAAAACGACAGGACGAATTGGAGAAAAAAATGGATCTCGGACGCTGGCAGCCAATGTCCCACCTGTCAGAGAGAGAGCCAATAAACACGCCCCCGTCCAGCTCTTCCCCCTCCCCGGCGTGCGCGGCCCCGTACCCTCCGCCGCACCGCTCTCTCCCGTCTCCAAATCCCAATCCCCACGACCCACCTCCGATCGAATCCCCCGGATCGCAATTCCGGCGGAGTCGGAGGCGCGATGAGCGTGGTGGGCTTCGACGTCGGCAACGACACCCTGGTCGCCGCGGCGGCGCGGCAGCGCGGCATCGACGTGCTCCTCAACGCCGAGTCCAACCGCGAGTCCCCCGCCGCCGTCGCCTTCTCCCACAACGCCCGCCTCCTCGGCCCCCACGCCGCCGGCGCCGCCTCGTCGCACGCCCCCTTCTCCAGCATCAAGCGCCTCCTCGTCCTCGCGGGCCGCCCCACGCTGCTCCCCCGCCGCGGCGTCGACCTCTCGCGCCTCCCCTTCCCCGTCGAGGTCTCCGCGGATGGAGGCGGCGGCGTACTCGTCCACGTCGACCACATCGGCCGCCGCATCGCGCTCTCCCCGACCCAGCTCCTCGCCATGCTGCTCGGGTACCTCAGGCAGCTCGCGGAGGCCGACCTCGAGGCGCCCGTATCCGACTGCGTGATCTCCGTCCCTTGCTACTTCACGCAGGCGCAGCGCCAGGCCTACCTCGACGCCGCCGCCGTCGCGGGCCTCCGCCCTCTCAGGCTCATGCACGACCTCGCCGCCACCGCCCTCGGCTACGGCCTCTACCGCTCCGACCTCGGCGGCCCCGGGGGTCCCACGTACGTCGCGTTCGTCGACGTCGGTCACTGCGATACGCAGGTGGCCGTCGTCGCGTTCGATGTCTCCGGGATGAAGGTGCTGTCGCACGGATTCGATGCGGACCTAGGGGGAAGGGACTTTGATGAGGTGCTATTCGAGCATTTCGCGGAGGAATTCAGGGACAAGTATAAGATAGATGTCACTGGGAATGTCAAGGCAAGCATGAGGCTGAGGGCGGCATGTGAGAAGGCGAAGAAAGTGCTCAGCGCTAATGCGGAAGCAGTGGTCAATATCGAGTGCCTGATGGAGGAGAAGGATGTGAGGGGGATGATCCGGAGGGAGGAGTTTGAGAAACTGTGTGCCGGGCTGCTGGAGAGGGTTGTCGAGCCATGCAAGAAGGCTATGGAGGGTTCAAGGATCGGATTTGACAGGCTGCATTCTGTGGAGCTCGTTGGGTCAGGGTCAAGGGTACCTGCTATTGCTAGAATTCTTGCAGGGTTCTTCAGAAGGGAGCCTAGTCGCACGCTCAATGCCAGTGAATGTGTGGCTCGGGGGTGTGCACTGCAGTGCGCAATGCTTAGTCCCACATTCCGCGTTCGAGAATATGAGGTATAGGTTTTTTTTCAATCTTATAATCTTTGGCATTTTGAGCTCCATGCACTTGCAATGAAAAAAAAAGTTCCATACGGTATTTGGATTGCTTTCAATGTAGCGGAAATTGATACATTTGGTGTATGTCAGGTCCAAGATGCAATTCCTTCTTCGATAGGATTTTGCACGAGTGAAGGCCCAATTTCAACATTACCAAGTAACGCGCTGTTCCAGAGAGGTCATCCCCTTCCCAGTGTGAAGGTCGTTACTCTGCATAAGAACAGCAAATTTAAACTGGATGCATTTTATGTGGATGAGAATGAATTGCCTCCTGGTACCTCAACAAAAATTGGTACTTTCCAGGTATGCTATTAACTCTATTTATTGATAAAAGAATGATCACATTATATGCTTATAGCCTTTTGATCTGGATATCTATTGTGCTTTATTTAGGTCTTTGCGTCTGTTATTTCTAACACTGTAACTTCAAAAGACAGTATTCATTCTCACAAAGACTTTGGCCTTTTACCATTAGTACACTAGCAGAAATAAAATAATAGCCATGGAAGTATTTCTGCTACAGATCCAGTTACATTCTTTTTTGTGTAGTCAATTTCTATACATGTGTTTAAGATAAAGTTTCAAAAGGATGAGTGTGCAGATCCCATGGAAACCAATATTAAGAGATGGAGGGAGCAATGTTTTATTTCACTGTGCCTTTGTTTCTATAAAAAATTTTGATGGGCCTTTATCTCCCTTCTTATGACTATAAGATGTCTTGGGCACTTGTCAATTGTCGTCAAAATTTCTTCTTCTGTGCCTTGTTGTGGGATATTTTTGTTTGCATCTTATTATATAAGGAACATAATTCCTATGATGGTGAAACGATCTTGTGATTGTGAGCCATAATATGAGTGTATGATGGTGATATTAGACTGTAGCAAGTCTTGCTCACAAGCATGTGTTCAAGTTAGTTTGCCTGTGATCCACTGTAAAAAAAATATGAGTGCTGTTCTTTTTTGAGAAATCGACGAGAGAATAATAAACAAAAAAAATCTAAGATATGTTATGAACCAACATTCTGAGGGCACACTTTGCAACTCCATTTTGTAAGACTTTGTAGTGTATATTCACACTAATGAAGTATTCTTGTGTAGAGCAACAATATACAGTGGTACTTAGTTTTAAATACTTCATAACAGCTTTCCAGTCAGAACTTGTTGTATCCCTGGTAGCATATTCAGAACTATCATCTAAGTGGGCTTCTTGTACTGAAAGATCAGTGCCGTACTCTTCAACAAGTTCTATTTTCTTCCTTGGAAGTCAGGCCACTACTTCTCATGATGATAGATTAATAGCTCTATGCGTCCATCCATTAATTTGGGCACACATTGTTCATGGTTTGGTAACTAGGGATGGATAATTGATATTTCTGTCTTCTGAAACTTCTAGTAACCTTGCATATCAGCTGGATTTGTGGCATAAAATCTTCTTGCCATGAATCGAATCAAGATACACTTACAGTTTGAAATAGTGGGGTGTTGATGTGCTACATAATTTCTTCTAACTATTTGAAGTGATGTTATTGCAGATTGGCCCTTTCCAAGCACATACTGAAAAGTCTAAAGTCAAAGTAAGAATTCGGTTAAATCTCCATGGACTTGTTTCAGTGGAATCAGCTGCTGTAAGTATCAATTTTCATAGTAATTGGCAGCTTTTTTTTTTTTAATGTAAACTTCTGACCTGTAAACTGCCTCAGCTGATTGATGATGATCAAAGCGATGCGCATTCTGCTGACTCTATGGAGGTGGATTCCAATGGTGAAATGGTGAGGACTTGTTGTGCAAACTGAGCCTAGATTAGTGTCATATACGTGTTCCTAAAACTTATGCATTGTGCTCTTATAATCACTGTGCTGATATGGTAGCATGTGTTGGTGTATAATTAGCAACAAATGCTGTATAGCAACTAGCAACAGTCTTTTGATTATAATTTATCCCTTGTTAATACAGCTAATTGGTAGAATATATCTTGGAGTGAGAAATCGAAAAGGAATATGAATATTTCCTGCTCAAAGTACAAACTACATACTTCAAAACTTTTAAGAAGTGATCTTTCAGTTATGCCCAATTAACTAGGTGTCTCAACTGTTATTATGTGAAGGGGCAACAGGGTGATAAGTCAAGAAGCGAAAGGTTAATCCAATTGCCTATTGTTCAGTCCATTCATGGTGCAATGAGTAATCAGGAATTGCTGGAAGCTCAAGAGCAAGAATCACAACTTGCTTATCAGGATAAACTCATGGAGCGGACAAAAGAAAGGAAGAACGCATTGGAATCTTATGTGTATGATACTCGCAATAAGGTGGCTATATGAGAATGTTAACTATATCTTCCTTTTGAAGTGCAAAGTTCTGTTGGCTGATATATTGTTTTCTAGCTTTCCGAGAGGTATCGGAGCTTTGCAACTGATTCTGAAAAAGAAGAAATCTCACTCAGTCTACAACAGACTGAAGATTGGCTTTATGAAGAAGGTGATGATGAGACTGAAGCAGTTTACAATAGTAAACTTGAGGAGCTGAAAAGGGTAAAAACAATATTCTCATCTCTGTCTGCATACTGACTTTTATAATCTCTTTCTGGGTATTTATTTCCAGAACTGTTTTCCAGTTCCTGCTAATGTAAATATGTAACATCTCATGATTCTTCTCGCTTCATTTTATGGTTTTTAACTGACATCGATTGTATAATTTTTGTACTCTGTTTATTCTGTGACATATCATGGTACACTCCATCCTAATGCACATTCTTAAAACCATGATGATGTGATCACTATTTCTTTTTGATAGTCTCTTGCTGCACTAGACTTGGTTTGAATATGCTCTTTGTTTGATTTATATCATATGGGTAGCTGATGATAGATTGAAAGGAGTAATTTTCTTATGTGGCTTAGGCTGACTCCAGAAAAAAAAAACATGGCAACTCAATGGCTGTTATACAATTTTGCATATGTTTGATAGTGAATTAGCACATGCTAAAGAATAAAAGGTATTTTAATTATTACATCTAGAAAGATACGAGCATTATTTGGATATTTGAATTATTTTTTGAGTGGCAATCCTATTTGCAGTAGTCGCTGCCTAGAACTCTATGAGTGTCTGTTCTATTTTGCACCAAATCCTGGTAGAGCATCTATCTGGGAGGTTTAATCTGTTTGTTTTATCTTTCACCTCACCATCATACCATTTTCTTATGTTTGCTTTATATTTAAAGCTTGTAGATCCCATTGAAAATCGTTGTAAAGATGAGGAGGTCAGAGGTCAAGCCACAAGGGATCTTTTGAAGTTCATTCTTGACCACAAGACGGCTGCCAAATCATTACCCACGCCTGAGCAAGAGGCTGTAAGTTCTGTAACCATTACCCTTCTTTTCTTGTGCACTCTAATTAAGTACATCTGTATGTGGTTCCATAAATTTCAGCAGTTCAACACATATATAATGCGTAAGGACGTGACTACTACAAGTGCAATAACGCTTTAGTCCTAAGCAGCGACTCAACATACTTACCGAAAATTGAAACACCGCGTCCCTGCCCACCCACGCACAGCTTTCTGGAAAAAAAAGGACGTGTCTATACAGTGCACATCCACTTATTAGTCAACATTCTACAGAATCTAGCACATCGCACTAGTAGTTTTAAAACCTTTGACAGCTTATATCTTTTAAACCGTATATTATTTTTAAGATTTGTTCAAACCATCATACTCTACTTAAAATACATGACAAAACGAGTCCAATATTGAATATATTCAGATTATTTAAAATTTATTCTTATCTTTAACTCCTTTACTTTTAATACCGTAAAAAAGTTACTTCTAACACCCTGAAAAATTAGTTCTATTTTTTTTCAGTGTTACTTCCCTCTAGGAGTGTAGTAACTTCTAATACTGTGATTAGTTACTTCTATTTTCTAAAGAGTTAATTCCTATATGAAATACATTGCTTTTATCGAAAAACAATAATCTCTCTCTATATATGGTTTACTTTGAATAAAAAAAACATGTATTTACTTGTGAATCTACACTTTACCTATGAAGATATTTCTTTTAACACATATATGTAATTACTTCTAATGCTATAAAAAATTACTTCCATTGTAGAGCTGAGTTGTTTTTACCATTTACGTAAACTACATTTAAATATTTTAATATATTCAATATTGTACTCATTTTATCATATATTTTAAGTGGAGTTCAATGCTTAAAGCGGATCTTAAAAATAATACATGGTTTGAAATATATAAGTCATCAAAGATTTAAAATAGACTAGTACTATATAAGTTATGAAGACTCACATTGGACTCTCAGGCTAAAAGCGTGGATATAAAATTTTAAAAGTATGCATGCATACGCGCGCACGTGATGACTTTAATCGGACGGCTTTCGGCAGGCGTCGCGCTGTAAGACTAATCCGTGCGCACGCACAGATTAGATTTTAGGAATGCATAACTATGTACGATAAAAAAAATGAAGATAAGACCTTTTGGATCATAAACATAGTTAATATGATGAGGTGTATGTAGATTTTAGAGCGGAAACAATTGATGGTCTTAAAATGAAACTATTCTAATAAACATATACTCAAAGTATTAACTGGGAACCAACTTTACTTGTTTGTATTTGTCTTGTGTAAAGCATCGCGATACAATGCTGTGGCTGACTTGTGTTTCTGACTATCGGTTTCTGTCCAGGTTGATAATGAGTGCACTAAAGCCGAACAATGGTTAAGGGAGAGGTCACAACTCCAGGAGTCCCTGCCTAAGAATGTTGATCCTGCCCTTTGGTCCCATGAAATCAAGAAAAAAGAACACGAGTTGGATATGTAATTAGCTCTTTCCTCCCCAAGTCCATTTTTCAACTGAGTTGTGCAAAATCAGTTACTGTTTACATCCCAGATTATCTTAGTACATTTGCTTGACTCCACTTGCAGGTTCTATAGAAACATAGTAAGGCACAAGGGTTCTCCAGCAAGAGCGGATTCTAGCGGTGGTTCAGATCACATGCATACAACAGATAGAGACTAGACATTCCTCGGATTTCTTAGCTGAACAGCGATGTCAAGCCTGACATTTTGTAGCAATATACAGATAAACGAGTTTCTACTAACAGTCTTATACGATCCGGCTCTGTACCACACTCAGCCCACCATTGGGTGCCTGCATCTCGATAATCCAAGCTCGAGGTGTGGTTTTCACTTGAAAACCTACTAATCATGATTGTTGATACTTGTGTATTCTTTTCCCGTAATCGACTCAAGGGCTCAAGGCTGTTTGCGTTTTTCCTTGCGAACAAGGAATGGAAGAAGGTTGTACGCCATTGATTACTTACTTCCAATGACCACAGGAGTTGTAGCTTTGGGTTTCACTTTCATTTTGTGCTGATTCCATAAAGCTGTCCTGGATAGTCTATATGATGAGTTTGTATGGTGTACATTGATTGATCAAAGATGTTCAAGTTTTTCTTTCCATAAAATTTCCCTTGTTTTTGTGATTTCAAATTTGCCTGGGTGCTTTAGCTTCATTGCGACCCGTTTTCTAGACTCCAGACTGATTTTGGGAAGCTTGTCTTCTACTGTTTGTGCTCCGACAGTAGCTATTTCTTACTACTCCGTACCAAACAAACTTGTGTGTCCTGACACACCATGGAACTTGTGTGTCCTGACACACCATGGAATGTATCACAATCCATCCAAACCAAATTGCGCACGGCTACTGTATCCGGGCACCCCATAGAATGTATCATTCATCATAATATATCTAAATTCATCCGGGCATTCATCATAATATATCTAAATTCATCCGGGCACCCTAGACACCCCATAGAATGTATCATTCATCATAATATATCTAAATTCATCCGGGCACCCGATAGAATGTATCATTCATCATAATATATCCATAATATATCTAAATTCCTTGTGCAACTCGCGTTGAAACCACCGGATCATCAGTGGTCAGATAGGGGTGTTAAGCCGAATCGCTATCCGCGGGAACGGCAATAGGAACGGCTAACGACAAAGCCTAATTACGCGCTTCTTCTTTTCCTTGTGCTTCCCATGCCAAACTAAAAACCAAAGAGGACGAGGTGGAGAAGGGCTTCTTCTCCCTCTCCTGAATCCTGATCCCTCCCTCCAACGCTAAACTGAAACAAGGATGTGAATCCTGATCCCTCCCTCGAGGTGGAGAATGACACAACCACTCCTGCACAGCACAGCCCTTGCCTACCGAGACACATGAATATCCTTCCTTCTACGGATGGAGGTGAAAGATAGCAAGGAACACCTGGAAGTATAAATAAAGGGAGTGAGATGAGATATTGAGATATATGGAGGCTATGTAAACTGTAAAGACAGGGATGGTGGGTAGTTTGTAAGACTATTTATTGATCCGTCTTTAGAAGGACACATAAACAATTCAAGATGCTTGAACAACTCAGTTGCTGTTTAGGTCTCCAAATCTAAACACCAAAAGCCTCAAAAGTAAAACACACAACTGGCAAGCCTCGAAGCGCTATTTCAGTCCAACCGCTGTCCATCGAGGCATCTTTGTTCCACATACCGCTGTCCATGGACTTGCAACGGACGTCCTCCGTTTCATATTATGAGTTGTTTGAACTCAGGACCTTGAGTTGTTACTCAGATTACTGCAACCACTAGGCTACATGTCCTTTCACAGAAAAAAGTCAAATGACTTATAATATAAAACGGAGAAAGTATTTGAAGCTGCTCGGGGCCAATGGGATTGTGCTTTCCTATCTCCCGATACCTCCCATGCCATTAGGCCAAACAGTTGTGCTTGGATGCTGGAGAGCTAGCTAGAAGAAGACGAACAACAACTGTGCACATCTCTCCTGTGACATGAATTTTCTTGCGAAGACGGATGGAAGGGATGGCAAGGAAGAACTGTAAATGAAGAGGTGAAAGGGGACTAGTTGGCTGAGTAAATTCGGGTGGGTGGATAGTTCAGAGTGAAAATGGCTGGATAACTCTAAAATCTGGAGTAAAATTAAAGGAAATCAATGCATTTGGTACAGTGAGATGGATTATGGACAAGGTTATTGCAGTTGTGCAGGCAGTTGCACTTGTTCAGGCTGCAAGCAGGTAGACGAAAGCCCAGTCAAGTGAAACATTTCTTCATGCTTGCAGCGATGATTTTCAATTTTACAGGACTAATAAGTAAAGTAAGGTTTATTCTAATTGTCGTCAGCATGACCATAATAAAGGAACAGAGACTATGATGTGCACTATTTTCTAGTAGATTAAATTCTACTCAAGTTCAACAGCACAAAGAACAGTTTTCTCTAGCAGTAGCTGCATTCCATGAAACACCTGATGCTGCACAAATTCGCACAGATTTACATTTTGCTGCTTATGTTCCAACTTCATGAAACACCTCATGTTGTGCAAGCACAGTGCAAATTTACATTTTTCTGCACAGTTACACCAACTTATCCTAGCACCACTGAGCTTCTGGGCATAGCTATAGCTGCATCTCAGTGGCCATGTTTCTGCAGCACAAATGTGTGCGCAGCTACACTCTCAGAGCACCCCATGGAATGTACCACAATCTACTCAAGGTCCCTCTGAAACTCATTCAGAGTGACATGGGCATCTTGCCTTGAAAGATCTTGATCATCAACGTGTGGATATGCTTCTTGAGTTGAACCTCCGATCTCTTCCTATAAACCATCCACAGTTGATAACAAAGCCGAGATTCGTGCAAGACAACCCTGTGGTGCTTCTTCCTCTCCTAATCCCTCCAATTCCAAACCGATGATGATTGGGTTAGATCGCCGGGAGGTAGCTAGCCAAAAGAAGGAAAGGAAGGAGCAAGGAAGATATGTAACAAATAAATAAGGAATAAAGGGTGGATGATTTGGGCGATTGTGCTTAAGGTCCTTTTTGGCAGAGTTTTTCTACTGTGCTCTCTACTTATAGTAGAAATTAATGTAAATATTGATTATTTTTTTTATCTAAGGGGTTATATTTATTTATACTACCACCTCATTATTATTAACCAGTAGAAGAAATCAACAAGGGTATAATCGTCTAATGGATAAGGGTAGAGACGTAGAGTGGGGTTAAATCTGTTACAAAAGCATCATGAGACATTTTTGATCTCATCAAAGGCTCATCAAAGAGCAACAATGGCAGGAATCAAGTGACTTGTAACAGCCATATTATGGTGAATTTGTGACACATAATCAGCCATATTTAGTGGCTTAAATCACCCTTAATTCCTAGGAGTATCCTAGGCTTGTGAATATGTAAATCCCCACTATAAAAGGGGACATTTTGAGATCAATAAGACTGGAGGATTCACTGTTTTTCACTGTTCATCTTTGTTCTCTAACACGTTATCAGCAGCTTTACCAAGAGAGAAGAGTGAAAAGACTCACCGGCACGTGCGTGGTAAGAATGGCTCGTCCTGTTCCCCTCACTGCCGACTCCTCCCTTCCCCGCAACCTCCGTACACGCCACCTTCATCGTCCCTTGCAACAGTTCGAGATGATCCTTCGGGCTCCCGTGCGTCGTACACGACGCGGCAGGGGCCGTCGTGCTGGCAATGCCGGCCGTGGCCCCCCGTCTCCTCCTCCTGGCTTTGCCGGACATGGAGGAAGACGCCGCGGCAACGGCGCGGCTGCCCAAAGGAACACCGGAGCCGGCAACGCCGACTCCAGTACCCTTGCCACTCGCCGAAGGTCTCCGGCAATGCCGGACATGTGCACAGCGCCAGAAAGAATTCTGGTGGAGGCACCGCACCACTGTGCGTCCCATGGGTGGACCACAAGGGTGCGACCACAGCCGGAGATGCCGGACATGGTGACGGCCTTCTGCCCTCATCACGGCTGGACCCATCATCTTCGCCGCATCATCTCTCCACCACCATCACCGGACTACACGCCGGAGACACCGCCGCACACACCGCTGCACACACCGACACCGGCCAACCCGCCGGAGTTCCTCCTCAGAGGAACACTCGCTGCACGCCGTGGAGCCCCACCATTCTATATGGCAGTAGGGAGCTCCGGCGAGAGCTTCGCCCCTCCACCGGCCCCATCGTTCCCCGACCCCTGCCGCGTCATCAAGACTGGGCAAGTCTCGGCCAAGACAAACGGCGGCGGCAAGCCTAGCCGTCCCCCACCCTCGGGTGAGGAGGAGGCCTGAGCACGGGAAGTGAAGGGTCCAGGAGGTGGGGAGGAGGGTGCAGGGTGGCAGCGGTGGCGGCATCGGTGGCACCACGGCGTCGGCGGCATCACGACGTCAGAGGCAGCAGCCTTGGCTGTGGCGGCCGGCCACAGCCACGCCGGCGCCCGACGGCGGCGGCAGCGGCGGCTACGCCCAGCCTCGACGGCGGCGACGTCGGCACCAGCCTGGGCTGCAGCGGCCTCAGCTGTGGCGGCCGGCTCCATCCGCGCCGGCGCCCGACGGTGGCGACCTCGGCGGCTGCGGCCGCACCTAGCCGCGTCGGCGCCCGACGGCGGTGGCTGCGCCCCGCATCAGTGGCGGCAAGGGCGGCCTCCGTTGCGAGCGCGACGGCGAACCTCCGGCGGCGGCAGCCGCACACCACCAGCGCCGGCGCTCGGAGGCGGTGTGCCGGCCCCTCCCGAGCCAGGCGGCGGCTTGAGGGGGAGGTACGGTTAGGGTTTGCCTAACCGAACCCCCCCTCCCCTCCCTTAAGCCGGCCGGGCCAGGCCGGCCTATTGGCCACCCACTGATGGGCCGGCACCCCCCGCGCGTCACTCCTCCCCACCTCTATGGACAAAAAGGGTGGTGGGCCCCATTACCCAATTATCTTTATATTTTCTGCATTTAAATTATAGTAATTGACCTTTTGGTCATTTAAATTTCAGCAAATAATTAGAGTTTTACATTTGCCATCAGCACTTTGTAATTCTCTGATATTTTTAATATATGGGTGTGTTTAAGCATTTCCATGTCTTTTATTATACAATTACTTTGCAAATTTATTCTCCTTGCCCTATTTTATTTTTATTTTTTTCCAACTATGCCATAATTTCTCAAAATTTTGGCTATCACAATGTAGGTGAGATGGCAACCAAAGAGTTCGATATACTCGCTCTCGATGGTTCTAATCTCCCTATTTGGGCGATGGATCTCAAAGTAAGTCTGTCAACCAATGGACTATACAGATGTATAGACGATACAGCAGATGGAACCGTCCCCCCCTCTAACATGTCAAAATTCTCAGCCTTAAGAATAATAAGGAATCATATCCACCCGGATTTGAAAATGGAATACATGTTAGAGGAGGACCCACGAGTTTTATGGACATCTCTGAAAAATCGTTATGAACAGCATATGGCAATTATCGTCCCTGAGGCATCGCACGAGTGGAATCACTTGTGTCTACAAGATTTTAAAACTATGGACGAATACAACCATGTTGTTCATAAGATATGCTCTAAACTCCGGTTTTGTAAGAATGAACCTTCTGAAGCGGAGAAAATTAAGAAGACTCTGTCTACAATGCTCCCATCAGAACGGATCATCACTCAACAATACCGTGAGAAGAATTTCACAGTCTACTCTTCACTAATTCAGACATTGAAACAGGCAAAAAAGAACCATGAGCTCACTGTATGGAACTCGAACCAGCGCCCATTGGGCACTGCACCACTGCTTGAAGTACATGCGAATGAGAAGAAAAATGTTCCCAATGGGAATACCCAGACTGGAAGTTCATCTGGTAAGGGCAAACGCAAGAGAGCCAAAAAGCAACGTGGGGACGCTCAAAAGGGAAAAGGCAATTCGAAGCCAAATAATGATAGTGGCAACAAAACCGTCTGCTACAGGTGTGGTTGCTATAATCATATTGCTAAGAAATGCAGGACCCCTAAACATCTTGTTGATCTATACATGAAGTCTATGGGTCATACACAGACCAACCAAAAGCATGAAGCACACTTCGCCTCTGAAGTGCTGGAGACTGGAGCTATGGACCCCATTCCTGAAGGAGCGGGACCGAGCAAAACCAAGACTCCAACAAATGAAGAGGAAGGCTCTTTGGATATCAATGACATGCTCGTGGAATATGCTTCCAACGACATTTATGGAGACCTTAATTAGGCGCCATATAATTTCTATGTTTAATTTTGCATGAGTAACCATTGTAATAAAAGACATGATGTTGCTACCCCATTTATACACGTAATAATCACATATATTTATGTGTGTTTTCTATATTTTGCTTTTATTCTTATGAATTTAAATTTTGCATTATATAGAATATTACGGGAATCAATCCGATGGAAGAAGAGATGCCTAGTGGACAGTTGTACCACTAACACTATACTTAGGGAAGTCAAAATTTTCCAAACTCTCACTAAGAGGGAAGGACAAGTTTTGACCATCGCGGGACGCGATGCTATGATTGTCGGTTCCGAAAGGGCCACTATCATACTTCCAATGGGTACACAAATAAATATCGAGGAGGCATTATTGTATCCCGATTCGACACGTACCCTAGTAAGTTATAGAGATATCCGGAATAATGGAATTCATGTGGAAACATATGAAGAAAACAATGAGGAGTTTCTCCTCTTGACCAAAGATACTGGATATGGCAAACAAACAATTGAAAAGTTGCCTTCTCTCCCGTCTGGATTGTACTACACATACATCAAACCTGTACCACATGTTGCATATAAAGTGATTTTTCACAATGTGGATGCATTTAAAACTTGGCATGATCGCCTTGGCCATCCCGGCATCGGAATGATGAGAAAAATCATGAGCAATTCACATGGACATGGTATGAGCGACAGAAAATTCCCAGAATCATCAGATTTTGTGTGCACCTCATGTGTAACTGGGAAATTAATTTTGAGACCCCCATATCTCAAAATAAAGGCTGAGCCACTAAAGTTTCCTGAACGCATTCAAGGAGACATTTGTGGCCCCATTCAACCATTGTCTGGGCCATTCAGGTATTTCATGGTTCTAATAGATGCATCCACGAGATGGTCCCATGTGTGTCTCTTATCGACACGGAACCATGCCTTTGCAAAATTGATTGCACAAGTCATCAGACTTAGAGCAAATCAACCTGAACACCAGATAAAATCAATCAGATTAGACAACGCTGTAGAATTTTCTTCCAAAGCTTTCAATGATTATTGTATGGCTTTAGGAATTGAAGTCCAACATTCTGTACCATATGTTCACACTCAGAATGGTTTAGCCGAATCTCTCATCAAGAGAATAAAACTCATTGCCAGACCATTATTGCAAAATTGTAACTTACCAACCTCATGTTGGGGTCACGCAGTGTTACACGCTGGTGACTTAATTCAATTGCGCCCAACTGCATACCATACAACTTCCCCGTTGCAATTGGTTCGTGGTGATCCTCCTAATATTTCCCATCTGCGGAAATTCGGTTGCGCTGTATACGTACCGATCTCACCACCCAAGCGTACATCTATGGGCCCTCACAGGAAAATGGGGATCTACGCTGGGGTATTTATCCCCGTCGATTATTAAATACCTGGAGCCCCTTACAGGGGATTTACTCACGGCCCGGTATGCTGATTGTATCTTCAATGAAGAACATTTTCCGGCATTAGGGGGAGAATTCAAGTATCACACTGAATGCCCGGAAATAAATTGGGATGCCTTAGACACCCTAAAGGAGGATCCTCGTACCACAGAATCTGAACTTTAGGTTAAAAGGATCATTGATTTGCAGGTAGCTGCAAACAATTTGCCAGACTCATTTACTGTGAGTAAAAGTGTCACAAAATCATACATTCCCGCAAGGAATGTGCCGGAAAGAATAGAGGTACCAAATAAAACTATTCAACTCCCTTCCTCAAAAGAGAGTGGGAGAAGTACGACAAATCCTCGAAAGCGCACGAGGAAACAAAAGAAAGAATCCTCTGACACAGTAAATGAAACTCAACCTCAAGTTGAGAGACACCAAGTGGATTCATCAGATCCACTCCCCACATCAATAGTGCACTCAATTTCTGATGATGGGACATTGGAACGCCCCGACGCGGTCATATTGGGAAATACTGAGCCGTCAACTGGGGTGCATGAAATTTCCGTAAACTATGTTGGATCTGGAGAATCATTCAACCGTAAGACTACAATTGTCGACATATACTTTGCATCATCAGTTGCAGATACCATCCAAAATGATCCAGATCCAAAATCCATGGTAGAGTGCAAGAAGCGCTCGGACTGGAACAAATGGAAGGAAGCAATTGAAGCAGAGTTAGCCTCCCTCAATAAAAGAGAGGTATTCTCACAAGTAATACCTACACCTCCAAAAACCTTCCCCGTGGGTTTCAAATTGGTTTTCATCCGGAAACGGAATGAGAACAATGAGGTGGTGAGATATAAGGCGAGGCTTGTAGCACAAGGGTTCACGCAGAGACCCGGCATTGATTTCAATGAAACATATTCTCCGGTCATGAGTGGAATTTCGTTCCGATATTTAATATCACTGGCAATTCAAAAGCGTCTATCTATGCAGTTGATGGATGTCGTGACAGCATATTTATATGGGTCACTAGATTCGGATATATATATGAAGGTCCCCGATGGGATCTCTATACCGAATGGAAGTGCAAATCGCAAGGTGTATTGTGTAAAGCTCAAAAGATCACTCTATGGTCTCAAACAGTCGGGCAGAATGTGGTATAACCGACTGAGTGAGTACCTTCTACAGAAAGGTTACTCCAACAATGATGATTGCCCCTGCATATTCATCAAAAGATCATCCACAGGATTTTGCATCATATCAGTGTATGTAGTTGATTTGAATATCATTGGCAACACACAAGATATTGATGAAGCCCGCCACCACCTTAAGGCGGAATTTGAGATGAAGGATTTGGGTAAAACCAGATTTTGCTTAGGTTTGCAAATTGAGCACCTTCACTCAGGCATTTTAGTGCACCAATCTGCCTATGTCTAGAAATTATTGGAGAAATTCAATATGGACAAAGCACATCCAAACAACACCCCCATGGTTGTTCGATCACTCGATAAAGAAAAAGACATTTTCCGACCACGGGAGGAAGGAGAGGGGATATTAGGACCAGAATATCCCTATCTCAGTCTCATTGGAGCACTTATGTATCTTGCAAATAGTACTAGACCAGACATTGCGTTTGTAGTCAATCTATTAGCAAGACATAGTGCTGCTCCAACTAAGCGTCATTGGACCGGCGGAAAACAAATCCTCAGGTACCTAAATGGCACTAAGGACCTTGGCTTATTCTTTCAGAAAACTGCTGATCCTAGCTTGGTTGGGTACACTGGTGCTGGCTATATGTCTGATCCCCACAACGCCAGATCACAAACAGGCTTTGTATTCCTCCATGGAGGAACGGCCATATCGTGGAAGTCATCTAAACAAACATTAGTGGCTACCTCCACAGATCATTCAGAAATCATCGCACTGTTTGAAGCATCACGTGAATGTGTGTGGCTCTGCAGGATGATAAACCACATTGAGCAATCTTGTGGCATCGGTTCATCAGAATCACCTACTATTATCTATGAAGACAATGCTGCCTGTATTACACAGATGCAAACATGCTACATCAAGAGCAATATCACCAAACATATTGCTCCTAAGTTGTTTTATCCCCATGAGCTTCAGCAAAGTGGAGAAATAAACATCTTACAGACAAAGTCTTGTGATAATCTGGCGGATCTCTTCACTAAATCCCTACCTACTTCCTTGTTCGAGAGATGTATTAAGGGAATTGGTATGAGACTACTCAGAGACTTGCAAGCTTCAGGGGGAGACTCTCTAAATGATGTACCTTGTTGAAACACATCACATTGTACTCTTTTTCCTTTTGTGAGTTTTTACCATCCGGTTTTTTTCATACAAAGTTTTTAATGAGACAATGTTAGATACAAGCTTATGCCTTATCTCATGTTTTCCCCACAAGGGTTTTTCTAGAGATAAAACAAGGCATGGATTACTCCTTAAACCTTACAGGTTTCTGATAGAGTAATCATCAATCACATTATTCATACTTTTCCCCCACAGGGTTTTTCGAAGGAATTAAACAACAAGTTGATCTCAAGATGGACTCGATCAAAAGGGGGAGTGTTACAAAAGCATCATGAGACATTTTTGATCTCATCAAAGGCTCATCAAAGAGCAACAATGGCAGGAATCAAGTGACTTGTAACAGCCATATTATGGTGAATTTGTGACACATAATCAGCCATATTTAGTGGCTTAAATCACCCTTAATTCCTAGGAGTATCCTAGGCTTGTGCATATGTAAATCCCCACTATAAAAGGGGACATTTTGAGAACAATAAGACTGGAGGATTCACTGTTTTTCACTGTTCATCTTTGTTCTCTAACAAAATCATAATTCTGATCGGATGGTCAGATAAAGAGGAGACGCAGCATGTTCCACACTAAATAATCCTGCTGTTGTGAAATTAACACATCCAAAATGCTGCTGTTGAGGCCGTGAGATCAACAAATCCAAAGCCTCAAGTGGACACCTTCTTCAGCCGAATTACTGCCTACCATGGGCTTTCCTATCTCCTGATACCTCCTATGCCATTAGGCCGAACAATTGGGTTTCGATGCCGGTGAGCTAGCAAAAACAAAGAGGAGGAGGAAAAAGAGGAACAACATATCTGTACATTAGTCTTGTGACAAGTTCTTCTTGGGACGGATGGAAGGTGCATATATAGTAGGAGCAATTCAGGGTGAAAATAGAGCACTCCAAAATTCTTTAGTAAAAGAAAATCAATGTATTTGGTACAGAGAGCATGGATCAAGAATAAGGTTAATTAGTTGCAGGCTGTCCCTCTTATTAAGGCTGCAATCTGCAAGCATGCTGATGTAAGTTCAGGCTGGTGAGGTATGTGTTAAGCTGTCAGCCATGATAAATTGATAATTTTCCACTTTACAGGGCTAAGTACAGTTAAGGGATTTGGAGTTTGGAGATCCTCTCAGTTTTTAATTCCATGACTTACAACTTTGTGTTGAGTCCTCTGGCGAAGTTGAAATAAAATTGCGTGGCTATTTACATTTTTTTTAGAGAAGGGTATTTCTTACCGGTCTCTACATTAATTTTTAAATTGAAACTTAGCCTCTCAAATAATCTAATATGAAATTCACTCCTATGAAAATTTGAATTTAGGACCTTGAGATACTACTCAGATCTCTGGAACCACTAGATCGAGACTGCATGCCCATTTACATTGTGTCACACACAAAAGAAGCCTTTTACTACAGGGCTTTGAGCCGCAACGACTTTCTCAGCAAATATAGTTTTTGCTGCACAGTTGAATTCTCTGGACACTCCATAGAATGTATCATAATCTATCAAATGTTTGAGTCCTAGGTTGATCTCATCTTCATTGAACCAGATCATCAGTGGTCGGGTATGCTTCTTCAGCCGAACCACTGACCGCAATGAACAAACAAAGCACAACTAACGACAAAGGTGAGATTTATATAAGTGTGCCCGCTTGCACTTGTCGCTCTCCTGATCCCTCCAACGCCAAAACTGCCACGGTTAGGTTGAGGAGCTAGCTTAATTAGTTAGCCGAAAGAGAGAAGGAAGAAGATGTTGAATAGTCACACATTGGTTGTGAAAGGGTAATGGATCTAATATATAAGTGAGGGAGCCCCTCACCTCATAGGCTAGCTTTTGGGGTGGGAGAGACCCTTTACGATCCTATAATTGGTATCAAAGCCTGGATAGTTCAATATCTCTGGCCCGATGGACAAAGTGTGTGAAGACGTGATGAACGGTACTCATCCTCGTGAAGTTTATAGGTTCGTCGATTTGGAAGGGATGATCATATCTCGTTTCTGCACAGTCCAAATTGTCTAAGTCCCTGATACATCATACATGCATACCGAATTGAGCACAAAAGGGGAGTAGATCCGCGGAGATGATCTAACACATCTATGATTTCGTTCTAGCCATTTTTGCCATATTTAAACTTATAATAATTTCATTTTGAGATTTGCTTTACTAGGTTGACTCGATCTACTCCTCTCTTCCAGTTCTTTCTTCTGCACAAGCTAGCTAAATGATGAAACTGAATTCATGCCAACTACGCCCTTGTTTAGTTCCAAATTTTTTCTTCAAACTTCCAACTTTTCCATCACATCAAAACTTTCCTACACACATAAACTTCCAACTTTTCCATCACATCGTTCCAATTTCAACCAAACTTCCAATTTTGGCGTGAAACACACCCTACATCATTCTGCAGTCGCCATCTGGTTGATTGTCATGTGTATAGTTATACATGTTGTCGAATGTTGATACCTTTGTGCTTGATTATTTTTTCCCTGCCATTGAGTGTATCTCAAGCAACTTAAGTAGTTTAACCAAGTCAACTACTGTCATGTCAATGCTGTGAAACAAACACACCCAAAGCTTCAAGTAGAAACCCTTGAACTTCCAAGCTTTGTAGTGCTCATTCAGCCGAACCGCTGCCTACAATAGCTCGATGCATTTCGGCTTGAGACTAACTTGGATCAGCTTGATGGCAGAAATTATGGGCTTTCCTATCTCCCGGCACCTCCCATGCCATAGGGTTTGGATGCCGGCGAGCTCGCGGAAACAAAAAGGAGGAAGAAGAGACACAACTAATCTGGACATTTGTCTTGTGACATATGAATCCCTCCTAGTGATGGATGGGAGGATTGCAAGGAAGAACTTTAATACTAACATAAATTCGGGTGGATGGATTATATTCTTCAGGCTTAAAATTGCAGGACTACTAAAAATCTTCTGGAGTAAAAGAAAGTCGATGCATTTGGTATAGACTATAGAGAGCATGGATTATGGCCAAAATTAGTGCAGGCAGTTATTGTTGTTCAGTTTGGAAGTATGCAGATGAGCTCAGACTAGTGTGACTGTCAGCACATCAGTGATAAATTTTCACTTCACAGGGAACTCCAATTTAGTACTTTGGACAGTTTCTTTGGATCCCTGAAGATTTGTTTACTTACTTTCATGACACCGATCAAATTTCTTATAAGTGTTTTATATGTTTATGTTCCTTATGTATAAGTCCTTAGTCAAAGTCATAGAGGCATAAGAAAAAAAAGTCCTCTTGCCATATTGTTTCTTTCCTTCAATTGTTTTTGCCGGTTGCACTACTAACTACGAAGTACTAAATAATTATACAGTAATAGATGGAAATTTGCCACTCGAGGATGATATGATCCTCCTATGTTCCTTTGGTTCATCTCAAGCTATCGAATGCCTACAACTAGTGTGGCCAATTCAAATGTCGTTACTTCTTTTTTGACCTCCAAACATTTCGATCTCCTGCTATCTTCTTCAGGCATCTTGAGCCTATTCATCTCATAGAAGCAAACAAACCACGACAGAGTTAGAATTCTCCTGGACGAAGAAGAGCTGTAGCTCCATCATGTTTCTCAATACCTCCCATGCCGAAGCAATTGTGTCAAAAATCGATGAGGTGACCAAAAAAATAGCTCCTTGATGTCTCTCGATACCTCCCATACCAAATGTTCTAAATTGACAAGCTATCCAAACAAGAAAGAAGAGAGAGAAGAACACGGGAAGCAATCATGAATCCTCCTGGAAATGGAGGATAGGACAGGAGAGGTGGGCGAGTCTATGAAGAGGAGGGCGTGCAAGTTGTAAACACATATGGATGGGAATATTACGATTCAGGCTTAAAATGCATATGAGTGAGATGGGGAAGATCACAAGGGAGTGAAGAGAAGTGATGTAGCTTCAACTACTTTCCAAGCTGCAGAATTGCAGATCGATCGACCTTATCATTATATGTGCATATGGAGAGGATTAGAGTCGAGGGATCGGGATCGGGATCGTCTGACTTTGTAGAGGAACGTCACAGGCGTGCAGTTCTGCATATCTGCCGTCCATCTCCATCCTATGGCTCCTGCATGCTTGCTCTGTCCTTCAACTAGTGCACAACATCACAGGATGAAAGGCTGCTAGTTCCTAGTTCTGAATTAAGAGGAAACTTACCATCTGATTCACAATCAACTTTTGATAAAATATGCAAATATAACAGTTAAACTTGATTTTGTTAGCATCATCTACCACGAATAGAATTCAATATTTCACAGAAGTTATTTGTTTGAAATTTGTTACTTTTTTATTTCACAGAAGTTGAGTTCGGATAAGTTTCTTTTACATGTTTGTGTATCCCTGTGATTATTTTTCTTTTAATTTAGACGACTTGTTATCAAAGTTTACATAAGTTTTTATTGGGTTTGCACCATATATTTACTCTTCTTGTTGTGCTGATAATCTGATTTATGGGTCTGGAAGAAAATGTTGGATGCCTTTGCCGTGTTGAAAAGTGGAAAGAAACCAAAAGCCGTAGGATGGAATGGACGATGGATATGGTAGAACTGCACGGCCGTAACGTTCCTTCTCAAAGTTAGACGATCGAGATTAGTAAGGCCATGCATTTATTTATGAGTGGATGGTATCTAGTTCTCTCTAGCAGATCGTAAACCTTTGATCACGTAATTTTCTGTACATCCAAATTTCAAACAAAGTTTATACATGACAAAGGACAATTCTTTGACAATATTGCTGCTTTGTGATCAACTTTTTTTTTGTTTGTTTGTTGCACAAGTGAGTATACACTCACCATGCAGTGAGAAACACAAAGCAATAGATGTTATAGTTGAGAGTACTCAACAATCCTGTCATGAAGATGTTCATACGGTCATACCACCATGCATGCATCTCAATTTATTTGGAGCTGTGTGCACAGATGAAATGCTTATGTAGCTGTCGGATTTTCTGACCTTCCAAATTTCATCAGTCCCTTTCCTCAGCCGATTATCTGAATACACGAATAAAAACTCCTAGCTAGTGCTTGCACTGCCTATATTGTTCTGCCACCAATGGAATCAGCTCCTTGGAAATTCCCACTACCTCCCATGCCAAACAAATGGGCTTGAGGCCTAGACGACTGATGAGCCAGCAAAGGAGAAAGATGGATATGAAATTGAGGAGAAAGAAGAAGACCCAACATCCTACTGCACATCTCAATCGAGTCATATGCAAGTATAAATAATGCTGAGGTGATCGAGATTGTTGTGGTGCTGCCAGCTCACATCTCATCGGAGAGCCAATTACGATTCGGGTTTGGATCCAGATCCATGGGGCCTAACTGAATAGGCCTCTTGAGAAAAATTAGTATGATAAGCATAATTTTGTAGCAGATTAAATTTTAGACAAGTTTCAACAACGAAAAGTAGTAGTGATGGAGCCAGGAATTTAACCCTATTAGGTCAATAACTACTAGTTTGTATTTAAGTGGGGTTATTTCTATGACTTTTTTGATTCATATATGAAAATCAAGGTTTGTTACGTCAAAAAAAATCAAGGTTTGTAGGGTTACCTGACCCACAAATTAAGCATGGATCCACCACTGCAAAGACTTTCTCCAGCTGCTTCTCAGGAATCATATGTAGTTGCGCAAATATATACCCATTTACACTTGGTTGCACAAAAAGTAGCTTTCGGAAGGCACTTCTCACATAAATACGGACTTCATATATCTGTCGGGAGAGCACATTTTATCGGCTGATGTATTGCCAGGACATATGCCACCTTTGCTCGCAGATGCACTGACGGTGATTTTATGTCATGGTATAGATGTATTGTAGGCTTATGGAAGAAATAGTTACTACTCAGGAAACAGGTCCTTGTGCAACTCATGTGATTTTAAGGTCCTTATGCAACTTATGTTGTGACATATGTGATTTTAAGGTCCTTATGCAACTCAGGTTTAAACTTTTGTGCTGTTTAAACCTGCAGAACAAAACTGGTTGAGTAGTCTTGTCCTCCCTGAATCGCTGACCACATCCAACGAGCAGGAACAGCTAAGGATGTCAGTCATGGCGCATCTACGCTTCTCCCTTTCCTGATCCCTCCCACGCCAAACTGATGATGGGTTTAGGTCGAGGAGCTATTGAATTAAGCTAGCCTAGAGAAGTAAGGAAGTAGAAGAGGTTGAGGGGGGCGTACACAGTTACACACAACCACATCTCTACTTAGACATGGACCCTCCCGGTGATGAAGTGAAAGATAGCGATCGAGGGGAAGAGCTGTAAATAGTTATAATCGTTCCCAGACCTCAGATTTGAGCGTTGTTCTCCCAACGGATGTAACTCTGGTAGATTCTTTGCCCCTGCTGAAAACCAGAGCTTTTGTTCCTCTTTTATTGTCCTTACGATGTTCGTAGGGATGTGCAGACGTTCCTTGTGTTCGCCCAGTTCTTCAGCCGATTCTCTGAATACTGGCACCCAAAGTTCTTGTGCTTGCTCTGTCTTCTCATTTTGTGTCACCGGTGGCGTTAGCAACTTGGTAACTCCTGATACCTTCCATGCCGGAACTAATGGGGTTGAGTGCGAGCCGGCGAATTGAAAGGAGAATGATGAAATAATGAAGTTGAGGACAAGGAGGAGGAAGAACAAGATCCAGCATCCTACTACTGCAGTACATATCACTCAAGCCATATGCAAGTTTATATAAGGTTGGGGGTGAGGTTGCCGAGTAGTGATGTGTCGAGTAAACATGGTAGGTAGAGAGCCCCACTACGATGCTCTCTACTGGTAGTAGAAAACAATCTGAATCGTTGATCTCATTTAATCAAAGGGTTTAGATCTATTTATACTACCATCTCAGTTAGCAGTAGTAAAAACATGGAGGGGCATTATTGTTCGAGAAAAATATGTGTGGAGAAGTATAATTGTCATTTACCGGTGACTAAATATTTGTTTTTTGGATTTTTTATGGAATATGAGCGATGCCAACACAATCAGTGGCGGACGCACCCATTAGGCAGGGTGGGTCGGCTGGCCCAGCTACGGTCCGTGTCGCCACATGCGGCTACGCCCCTAAACCTAATTTGTAGATCTATTTTTAACACATTATTCATCCGTCTACTATTGAATAATCAGATAAATCAAATATTTTAAGGTTAAGCTTGGTCTTGAGAATAATCATTGGCTTGAAATCCTAAATCCAATCACTACTCTAGAGGAGATCAACGCTCTTGTGCGGCTGGGAAGTCATCTCCAAAATGTTACACTCATCAATAACACCCCTGACGACACTCATTGGAAATGGACTGCAACCGGCGAATACACAGCAAAAAGTGCCTATGAGGCCCAATTCATTAGCTCCATCACACACCTTAATTTCTCGCCGCTCTGGAAAGCACATGCTGAGCCAAAGCACCGCTTCTTTGGCTGGCTGGTTCTACATCAAAAGACCCTCACTGTAGATAATTTATTGCGAAGACATTGGCCATGTGATTGGATCTGCTGCTTGTGTAGGAGCGCCTTTGAAGATGCAAATCACTTGGCGAGGGAATGCAGTTTCACTACAACCGTTTGGAACCTTGTTTGTACCTGGTTTGGTTTTAACCAATCATTTTCCTTTTAGCTAAATGCGGCTTTTTCAGACTGGTGGGAGTCCATACTTCTTTTGGTACAAGGAGAAAGAGCGAGGAAGAAGATGATAGGAGCGCTACTCACCACTTGGTAGCATGTTGGCTCGAGCGGAATCGAAGGATTTTCAAAAACCAATCTCAGAGCGAGTTACAAGTAGCTTTTCTAGTAAAAGAAAGTATTGACATTGTAGCGCTCTCGAAACATGCCGATGCATGACCCTCTGCTAGGGTTGTTCAGTTTCTTTCTCTTTTGTCTGTAATAGATGAGTTGAGCGGCTTGCTTTTTCTTTTGCTCGCTAATTGTAATGATTGGCACCTTTTATTCCTTCTAATATATACGGCGGATCTCCTGCCGTTTAATGTTTCAAAAAAAATATTTTAAGTAGAGACAAAAATATTTATGAAAATTCGTGACTTATGAGTATTATTTCTATATAAGTAGTACCATTTTGACTGTTCCTGATTTTGACCATATATAAAATTTATTTTTCTATTTTTTTAACACATTATACAATTCACAATAAATAGTTAAATTGGTAAATATATAAAAAAATCTATTTTACTCATTTGAACTATTTTGGCGAAGCACTTAAACCCCTAAATAATTTTTCATCTTGTTTTATAAACCCAATTGAAAGTGGTTCCCCTTATTATTGTCTAACAACATTTCTCTTTTTCTCTCTTTGTATATAAGTCATATATATTTGTTCGACTACCAATTTTCGCTGTTAACTTTCTCGATGTCTGTGCCGTGCACTGCTACGCCAGTGTCATGAGCCGGTGACTATGGCTTATGTGCATTGTGCCATCAACTAATTAGAGTTAGCTCTGCCGCCATGAGCCGGTGACTATGGGTTGTATGTATTGTGCCATCATCTAATTAGGGCTAGCTCCGTCGCCCCATCTATATTTTAAACCTGCGTCCGTCACTGAACACAATGGATGATCATAGATCGAATTAGCCCCAAAAAACATAAAGGCAAAATTTGCTACAGGACACTCAAAAATTGTGTAATTAGTTGTGGGACATCCGAAAGACGTGAATTTGCCCGAGGACACTCTAAAAGTGTGGTAATTTGCTGCAAGACACTGTGCGTATTAAAATATAGTATCCACTGAATTGATGAGAGAGAAACCATGTAAAATGACAGTTTTGCCCCTTCTCTTCTTCCCCTTTTGCTCGGGCACTTCCATCGATTTGATTCATCGCCATTGCCGGTGTTGGAGGCAGGTGCTTCCGCACGGTAGACGTTGCATGGGCGCCCATCCACGCCACTCGGCTTGCGGCCCACATATGTTCGTTGACCGTTTCGGCGGCGGCGGCGGCTTCGATGGCGGTCGGCCTGTCTGCTGGCTCACGCCTATGAGCCTGTGACTGACGACGGACTGCCTACTGGCACGCACAAGTGGGCGTCTGTGCGTGCACCGACTTGCAAATCAGAGACCAGATTGAGCCCCTAGCCGGCTGCAGCTGCCTCCTTGCTACCTGCTCAAGCTCTCAAGTCTGAAGTCTGAAGGAGCTCACCATTGTTGCCTGCTCAAGCTCCCAAGTCTGAAGGAGCTAGCTAGCCATCTTCTAGCTGGTGGAGCGAGCTTGCCAGCGTGTGCTTGGCTGCTGCTAGCTACTAGCTGGCCAGTTTTCCTCTTGTCCGGGGAGATGTTGGTGGGCCATGAGTTGCTGCCGGAGAGGGAGTTGGTGGCGACGCGCCACCGCCCTCGCCGTCGTTGTCGTCTTCGCCGCGGACACTCAACGCCTTTGCCGTGAACACCGACTCACTCAACGCCTTCGTCCCGTTCCTCGGCGCGAGCTCCTCAGCGGACACTCAGCGCCCCGCCTGCTCCAGGCTCGTCGACCTCGCCGTCGTCGGCGGCGGCCCCGCTGGCCTCGCCGTTGTGCTGTGCGTTTGCCGCCCGCTGCCGCCGTCGAGCTCGCGCCGACCTCGCCCCACCGCGTGTGTTCCCGGCGAATGAGAAAATGAAGGAAAGAGAAGGGGCAATCCGGGCATTTAGGAAAATATCTCAGCTCTTTTGACCAGGAAATAATAAAATAATGTGACCAGTGTCCTACAGCCAATTACACGATTTTTGTAGTGTCCATCAGCCATGTCACGTTTTCGTGGTGTCTCCCAGCTAATTACACGTTTTTTGCGTGTCCTGTAGCAAATTTTGCCAAACATAAATGATAGTTACTCCTAATCACGGTACTAGTAAATTATTAATTTACCTCTAATAATAGTGATAGTACAATACTACTATCAGTAGAGAACACCAGAGCATCGCTTTGTAGATGAGATAGGCAGATGAGTTCATTTTTTTTCGAAGCGTACAAGAGCAATGGCGTTCAACGAGGCGTATTGCGCTAGGAGAATCCTGTTCAGAGGGATTTGCTCTGAATGTTCAGGCTGCAGATCAGTGTGATACATGGAAAGGAATTGTGCATGGAAAGGCTGCAGATCAGTGCTCTGAATGTACGTGGAAAGGAATTGTGCACGGGCTAGAGTTGCTGAAGAAGGGGCTGATATGGAGGATAGGAGATGGAAGGAAGACAAAGATATGGAGGAACCAGTGGGTTGCACATGGGGAAAATCTAAAGATTTTGGAGAAGAAAACCTGGAATAGACTTATATATGTCTAGGAGTTAATCGTCACCGACACTAAAACATGGAATGAGCCCTTAATCAGACACATTATAAGAGAGGAGGATGCGGACGAAATTCTGAAAATTCGAATACCACAACGGGAGGAAGAGGATTTCCCAGCGTGGCATTATGAGAAAACTGGCATATTTTCAGTAAGAAGTGCTTATAGATTGGATTGGAACCTTGCTAGAAAAACATCAGAGCAAGCTTCTTCAAGCTCCGGGGGAGCGGATGGAAGAAAAATATGGGATAATGTGTGGAAAGCGAATGTTCAGCCAAAAGTGAGGATTTTTGCCTGGAAATTAGCTCAGGACAGATTGGCCACTTGGGAGAATAAAAGAAAGAGGAAGATTGAGATGTTTGGAACCTGCCCAATTTGCGGACAGAAGGAGGAGAGGGGGTTCCATGCAACAGTAGAGTGTACGCTGGCCAAAGCGTTGCGAGCTTCATTGAGAGAACATTGGACACTGCCAGATGAAAGCTTGTTTTCAATGACAGGACCAGATTGGCTTCTAGTTCTGCTAGATAGACTAAGCAGTGAAAAGAAGGCCCAGGTTTTATACTTGTTGTGGAGAGCCTGGTATATTAAGAATGAGGTGGTTCATGGTAAAGGTAATGTCCCTATTGCAGATTCGGTGCATTTTTGGATTAATTATGATAACCTACAGTTGCCCGCCTGACAACACATGGAAGACATCAAGGGGAAAGGACCTATGTTTCAGGATCCAGGTCAGAAAGAGCAGACAGGACAGTTGAATGCAAAGAAAGAAAAGTGGAGTTGCCCGCCTGATGGAAGTGCAAAGCTCAATGTGGATGCAGCTTATAGAACTGAAACAGGCGAAGCAAGCGCTGGGATTATCATCAGAGACTGCAGGGGGCTAGTACTCCTGGCTGCATATAAAACTTTGCATCAGTGTACCTCAGCGGCTGAAGCAGAAGTGCTAGCATGTTTAGAAGGGCTCAAAGAAGCAATGAAGTGGATTCATATGCTGATTATTCTGGAGCTAGACAATGCTGATGTTGTTAAGGCTCTAACACAGCAGGGAGCTTCAAGATCCTCCTGAGCGACGACGGTTGCAGAAATCAAAGGTGTGATACAATGTATCCAATGGGTGCAAGTGCACAAGATTAAGAGAGAAGCTGATAGGGTTGCTCATGTGTTAGCACAAATGGCAATGAGTACTAGGTCGCGTGGGGAGTGGAGGCTGTGCGTCCCCGCATCAATCCTAGACTTGTTAAATCAAGAATGTAACCCTCTATTTAGTCATTAATAAAGTTCTCTCTTGACCTCAAAAAAAAATTAAAGTTGAGCTAAGTACACTATGACTGTGATTATGTCAGTCATTTATTTCAGTTCATTATCTTTAAAAAGCCCATGACTTCATTATCCAGATTTGTATTTTCCTTCACAATTTAGTTTTGTAATGTCTTCATTTGATTGCATTTAATTTGCTACTCATTTCAGTTCTTTCTTCTACCCAACATGCCTGAGTGATTGAATTGATTTCATGCTACTACCTCTTGTCTCAAGTTGGCCACTCGGCATGTAAGCGCTGTTAATACAACATAGTTTCGAATCAACAACATGCAGCATTTGTATCTCAAGCAGTCTGAAGTTGCTTGAGCAGCTCAGTTGCTGTGAGGCCGTGAATCAAGACACGCTCAAATCTTGAATTGGAGCCCCCCAAAACATGCTACTCTCAAAGTACTTCTTCAGGGCGAGCGCGCAGGTGCTCTCAAGCTCGAGCAGGGCGAGCGTGCGAGCAAGATGTCGTCACGCCGTTCGCTCGTCCTAGGTGGGACGAGTTCGTCCGCCACATTTTCCCGGATCGGTTGGTCCCGGATTTAAGAGGAATATTCCTCTCCAGGGACCAACTCATCCCACTCACCCCTCAACCAAACACCCCTAAAAGTGGGTTCGTCCCATCCCGTCCCATCCCATCCTTGCAACCAAACACTACCTAAGGTTGTGGGCTGTCCTATCTCCTGGTACCTCCTATGCCATCAAGCCGAAGCAATTGGATTTGAATATGCTGGTGATTTCAGCGAAAAGGAGTAGGAAGAAGAAGAGGAACATCATCTCTGCTCATTTAGTCATTTCTTACATGAATCCTTGTTGAGACGGATGAAACTCATGAAAGGATGGCAATGAACAACTGTATATAAAGAGGTGAGAATGTGATATGAGACTAGTTAGGTGGGCGTGTAAATTTGGGTGGGTAGATTCTTCAGGCTTAAAATCTCAGGATTGCTCTAAAAATTCTAGAGTAAAAGGAAATTGATGCATTTTGGTACAGAGAGCATGGATTATGGACAAGGTTAGCTGGAGGTAGTTGCTCTTTTTCAGTCTACAAGCATCCATGCAAATGAAAGTTCAGGTTAGTGAAGCGTAGGTTAGCAGTGATACTTTTTTTCAGTTTAGATGGTATCCCTTCAGATTTGTTACTTAATTACTTTCATGACCCCCACTCAAATTTCACAGGTGTTTTATGCTTGTGTTTCTTGTGTATACCTAGTAATCATTTTCATGGAATGACTAGCTGACTAGGTTTGCTCAACATTTTTTTGTTGCATTGGATAAAGCACACAAGTAAAAAGCTGTTAGAGAAGAAAACTGAAGAGAGCAATCGAGGAACCAATGTTTTTTTAATAATGGATTTAAATAAAACCCGGCCTCTACATCCCAAGAGATGTACACAGCCATATCGAGGAACAAATGCACAGGGGAAGGAGCAGCATAAAAACAAACTGAAAGGAAGAAAAGAAAACAGTGAGTACTGATACATAAATACTCCATGGCACGGGGAAACTCGTCGTCTCATTCGTACGATTCTCCTCCGATGAATTTCTGGGAATCTTAAGATATTTGTTTCTGAAGTAGTATAGGAAATCCGAATGCCGCTTTTATTTCACGGCCCCTAACATTTCGGGCTTCAAAGATTCTTGTACTCTTACATGCGCTTCTTCAGCCCAGCAATCTTCAGGAGAAATTAAAGCAAAGAAACCACTGCTAATCAATCGGTGGATGCTTAGTGTAAAATCAAAGGTGTTTTTGATTATTATTATGTGATGAACAATTAGGCATTGGAGATTATTGGTTTTGTTATTTGGAATTTATTCATGAAGTGGTTTTGGAGATGATTGGATTTACAGGTGAATTATAGGTGATATCATTTTATGTGACCGGTCAGACCGGGCAGTGGTTGCCGGTCAGACCGGCGGTATACGCGCGATCAGACCGGCCAGCCCGCGGTCTGACCGGCCGACTCTGTGTCGGTTTCGGTTTCGGGTTGTTTGTTTGGATATCCGTGATTATTTCATGATTATGGCTTCTAGATGGATACTATACATGTGTAATACTGTTGTTTGCTACTAATGAGTCAAGTTGGTGATAGCTTTGGTCTCGGAATATGGTTTCTTTGTTTATTTCATGTGTAGGTGACTCGATGCCTCGGGAGAGTATTTGCGGTGATGGACCAGGAGTCGGCTTGGGGATAAGACGACGTCCGTGGTGGTCAGAGATCATGCGGGATACTTAGGCTAGAGTTGATCCACGTGGCTAATGGAGATTCCATATGGCATACGATGGAGTTATTATATGCGTATGGGATGCGGAGTCAAATTTGGAAGGAGTCCAAATTTGGTATGATTGGTTATGTAAAGTTTGTTTCTTATACTTGAGGGTTTCCTAAGGTGTTTAGGACTCCTAGTATGAGTTTGGTTCGTGGCTTTAGGCTGCCTACCTCGGGTATAAATAGAGGGGGAGCGTGAGGCTTCCCGGTATCGTTTTAGAGAGCAATTGAGTTGAGTTTTGAGTTAGGGTTTCGAGTTTAGTCGAAATTTTTTGTAAGGAGTGTTGTTGGTGCACTTTGTAAACACAGAGAGAATCAATAAAGTCGTCATCCACTTTAAGAGTTCTTCGAGTTGTGTTTCACTAGTTTTCGGCGGTCTAACCGGCAACTCACCGGCGGTCAGACCGGCGGGAGCACGGCGGTCAGACCGGCGGCGGCGATAGGCGCGGCAGGCTACTTCGGCGGTCAGACCGGAGATTCAACACCGGTCAGACCGGCGGCATCCACTCGGTCAGACCGATAGATCAATCTCGGTCAGACCGATTTCTGTCGATTTCGAGGGTAACCTTTATTTCCGCTAAAAGTTTTCGGTTTTTGGGTATACCAACCATTCACCTCCCCTCTGGTTGGCTTAGTTTTTATGATTCGATCCTACAAGTGGTATTAGAGCCTTGTTTTTTTCTTTGGATTTTTATCGATCTAGAGTTTTTTCCATGGCTACTCCTGTTAGGTTTTCAACTAAGCCTTATGTTTTCGATGGAACGGATTTTTCTCATTGGTGTAGTAGGATGCAATCTTATATTATGGCTGAAGATTATGATATTTGGAGAAAAGTTTCTCATTCTTATGTGATTCCTGAAGCTATTAATACTGCTGCTGAAAAAACTGCTTTTGAACAAAATTGCAAAGCTCGCAACATTCTTTTGAGTGGTATTTCTCGTTCGGATTATGATCGTGTTGTGCATTTTCGAACTGCACATGAAATTTAGAATGCTTTGAGTAACTTTCATCAAGGAACAAATAACATTAAAGAACTTCGTCGTGATATTTTCAAAAAGGAGTACATTAAATTTGAGATGAAACCTGGAGAAGCTTTGGATGACTATCTTTCTAGGTTTAATAAAATTTTGAGTGATCTTAGATCTGTTGATTCTTCTTATGATGCTAATTATCCACAATCTGAGATTTCTCGTCACTTTTTGAATGGTCTTGACATGTCTATTTGAGAGATGAAAGTTACATCTATTCAGGAGTCGGTTGATATGTCTACTTTGACTTTGGATTCACGTTACACAAAACTGAAAACACATGAGATGAATGTTCTTTCACGAAAAGTTGATTCTAAGTCGAGTGCTTTGGTTTCTTCTTCTTCTTTGGATGTTGATGCTTCTTCATCTAAGCCTTCTTTTCTAGCTATTTTTAATGCCACATCCGATGATCAACTCGAACAGATCGAGGAGGAGGATTTGGCTTTGGTTGCTAACTGAATTGTTCGAGCTATGAATAATGCCAGGAACAGGAAAAGAGGTGGTCCAAATCGTTGCTTTGAATGTGGTTCAATTGATCATCTTCGTTCGCATTGTCCTAAGCTTGGGAGAGGCAAAAGAGAAGACAAAGATGGCGAGAAGACAAACAACAACAAGCCGAAGGGTTCATCCCAAGGGAGTAAGCTAGAGAATCTCAGGAAGGCTTTTCAACAAGTTTGCGCCGCCTTCGAGCCACTAAGTGATGTAGATGGTGAGAGTGGAGATGATGACA
This sequence comes from Oryza meridionalis, assembly GCA_000338895.3. Classification (NCBI taxonomy): domain Eukaryota; kingdom Viridiplantae; phylum Streptophyta; class Magnoliopsida; order Poales; family Poaceae; genus Oryza; species Oryza meridionalis. The sequence goes on from CM002529.2 coordinate 28,853,160, forward strand.
AGGGAAAGAACATCTCCGGTGTTTGCTTCATGGCGCGTGGTGAATCGGATACAGAGTATGAAGATAATGAGGTAAGTGCTTTTGAGGAAGCTATTAATATTTTGAGTGCAAAAAATAAGAAGTGTGAGAAGATGTATAGAAAACAGGAATTTATCATTGAATCTCTTAAATCTGAAATTGATAGGTTAAAATCTCTTATTCCTAATGATGATGATTGCTCAAATTGTGAGGTTTTAATGAATGAGATTTCAAAAATTAGAGATGTTAATGCTGCTCATGATTTGAAAAATAGATCTTCTCTTGCTTGTAGTTTTGCCTTGCACACATTCACTTTGGATGAGTTGTTTTTAACTAAAAAGTTGTTGCAAAAATATCAAATTGCTTTTCATGTTAGTTTGATGTTTAACATGATTTCTGCTAAGAAGTTAAAACAACCTCATGATGTTTTGGATTGCTCAACATGTAATTTGAATAAGTTGAAATTGAAAGATGCTTTAGGTCGTGTTGAGTTCATGGAAGATGTTGTGAAAAACAATGAAGTGCTTTCTTGCCCTAAATGTCGTAAAAGCAAATGTGTCATGGTAGATTGTGAAAATTGTACTAATTTGGAAAAAGAGGTTTCTTATTTGAAAAATTCTTTGCTAAGATTTTCTGATGGTAAAAAGAACCTCAACATGATTTTGGATCAATCAAAGGTTAGCACAAATAATCGTGGTTTAGGTTTTAATCCTTATGCTCATAATTCTAGACATCCTCCTGTTGTGTTAGGTGTTGGTGCTAGAAGTGGTGAGATTTTGGTTAAACCTGATACTAACAAAACTGTGTTTAAATTTGTTGGTATCATGTCTACTTTGAGTGCATCTTCCTCAAAATCCAATGCCGTGCATGCAAAATCTCCTATTGTTGCTTGTGTTGCTAAATCTTCTAATGCTACCAATGTGTCTAATCATCGTGAAAAATATACTTGTTCTTTTTGTGGAAAAGATGGACATATTGTTGGTTTTTGTTTTAGATTAGCTCATAAACAGAAAAAGGAGAGAGAGATTGCTTTTGCAAAATCAAAGTGGCAAAAATCTGGTTTTCCCTCGAGGAAACCGGTCAGACCGCAGTGGGTCCCGCGGTCAGACCGGCCACTGAGCGTCGGTCAGACCAGGCACCGGTCAGACCGGCGGTACAGAGGCGGTCAGACCGGCCCCCGGTCAGACTGACCACTGTACCTCGGTCAGACCGGCCTCGGAGGAATTTTTCTGAAAATTCTAAAATTGATTTTGCACGTGGATATATGCCTGTTGGATCTTCTGGTCGTGTGTCTCAGTACTGGATTCCTAAATTTTTATTATCATCTAACCCTAGTACTGAGGCTTCGACTTCTGTTTGTGTGTAGGCTTTGGTGGCAAGGAAGGAGAATATGTGGATCGTGGATTCTGGTTGTTTGCGGCACATGACCGGTGATAAAAATTGGTTCTCCTCCCTCAAAAAGGCATCCAAGACTGAATCGATTATCTTTGGTGATGCTTCTACAAGTGCCGTTCTCGCTACAGGTTTGGTTAAGGTAAATGAAAAATTTGAATTGAAGAATGTAGCTTTGGTTGAGGATTTAAAGTACAATTTGCTTTCAGTTTCACAAATTGTTGATGAAAATTTTGAGGTTCACTTTAAGAAAACTGGAAGTAAAGTTTTTGATTCTTGTGGTGATTCTGTGTTGAATATTTCTCGCTATGGAAGAGTGTTTAAAGCTGATTTTGAAAATCCTGTTTCACCTGTGATAACATGTTTGGTTGCTAAGTTTGATAAAGATGTGATGTTTTGGCATCATAGACTTGGACATGTTGGTTTTGATCATCTCACTAGGTTAAGTGGTTTGGATCTTGTTCGTGGTTTTCCTAAACTTAAGAAAGATCTTGATTTGGTTTGTACACCGTGTCGTCATGCTAAGATGGTTTCTACTTCACATGCTTCTATTGTTTCTGTGATGACGGATGCACCGGGACAGCTATTACATATGGACACTGTTGGTCCAGCTAGAGTGCAATCTGTTGGAGGAAAGTGGTATGTGTTGGTTATTGTTGACGATTTTTCTAGATATTCTTGGGTTTTCTTTATGGCAACTAAGGACGAAGCTTTTCAACACTTTCGTGGTTTGTTTCTTCGATTGGATCTTGAATTTCCTGGTTCTTTGAAAAGAATTCGAAGTGATAATGGTGGTGAGTTTTAAAATGCTTCTTTTGAACAATTTTGCAACGAAAGAGGTCTTGAACATGAATTTTCTTCTCCTCGTGTTCCTCAACAAAACGGTGTTGTTGAACGGAAAAACCGTGTTTTGGTTGAGATGGCTAGAACGATGTTGGATGAATATAAAACTCCTAGAAAATTTTGGGCTGAGGCTATTAACACCGCTTGTTATATTTCAAATAGGGTTTTCTTGAGATCTAAACTTGGAAAAACTTCTTACGAACTTCGATTTGGACATCAACCCAAAGTTTCACATTTGCGTGTTTTTGGTTGCAAGTGGTTTGTCTTGAAATCTGGAAATTTGGATAAGTTTGAGGCACGTTCTACCGATGGATTGTTTCTTGGTTACCCCGCACATACTCATGGCTATCGTGTACTTATTTTGGAGATTAACAAAATCGTTGAGACTTGCGAAGTTTCTTTTGATGAGGCTAGTCCAGGAACTAGACCTGATGTTGCAGGTACATTGTCACAGGTTCAAGGGGAGGATGGTCGTATTTTTGAAGACGAGAGCGACTACGACAATGATGACGACGAGGTCGGCTCGGCCGATCAGACCGAGCGCCAGGCCGGTCAGACCGCCGGCACACCTCCGGTCAGACCGCCACAGGAGGAGCGGTCAGACCAGCCAGGGACGTCGGGTTTGGGTACTGTTGATGCTGATCGAGATGGTCCTCCAGAGATTACTACTTCGACCAGTACTGATACAGAACGTGGATCAACTTCAGAAGTCGCTGCTCCTTTGCACATTCAACGACGACATCCGCCGGAACAAATTATTGGTAATATAGGTGAGCGGACTACAAGGTCTAAGGTAAAGACTCATGATGTTTGTGCAAATTCTGCATTTGTTGCTTCTTTTGAACCTAAAGATGTGTCACATGCATTAACTGATGAATCGTGGATTAACACCATGCATGAAGAACTTGAAAATTTTGAGAGAAACAAAGTTTGGACTTTAGTTGAACCACCTTCTGGACATAATATTATTGGAACCAAGTGGGTTTTCAAAAATAAACAAAATGAGGATGGTTTGATTGTGAGAAATAAAGCTAGACTTGTTGCTCAAGGTTTTACTTAGGTGGAGGGTTTGGATTTTGATGAAACTTTTGCTCCTGTTGCTAGAATTGAGGCAATTAGATTTTTGTTGGCTTTTGCTGCTTCAAAAGTTTTTAAATTGTATCAAATGGATGTTAAAAGTGCTTTTCTAAATGGTTTTATATAGGAGGAAGTTTATGTCAAACAACCACCAGGTTTTGAAAATTCTGATTTTCCCAACCATGTTTTTAAGTTGTCTAAAGCTTTGTATGGTTTGAAACAAGCTCCTAGGGCATGGTATGATAGGCTTAAGAACTTTTTGCTTGCGAAAGGTTTTACAATGGGAAAGGTTGACAAAACGCTTTTTGTTCTTAAGTATGGTAATAATCAACTGTTTGTTCAGATTTATGTGGATGATATCATCTTTAGTTGTTCGACTCACACTTTGGTTGTTGAGTTTGCTGAGACTATGCGCAGGGAATTTGAGATGAGCATGATGGGTGAGTTATCGTACTTTTTGGGATTGCAAATTAAGCAAACACCTCAAGGTACTTTTGTACATCAAACGAAGTACACGAAGGATCTTTTGAGACGGATCAAGATGGAGAATTGCAAGCCAATTTCAACACCAATTGGTTCTACAGCTGTGTTGGATCCTGATGAAGATGGTGAAGCCATTGATCAAAAGGAATATAGAAGTATGATTGGATCTTTGTTGTATCTAACTGCTTCTAGGCCAGACATACAATTTGCTGTGTGTTTGTGTGCACGCTTTCAAGCTTCTCCTCGGGCTTCACATCGTCAAACAGTCAAGCGAATAATGAGGTATTTGAATCATACACTTGAGTTTGGAATTTGGTATTCTACTTCATCTTCTATATGCTTAAGAGGATATTCTGATGCTGATTTTGGGGGTTGTAGAATTGATAGGAAAAGTACTAATGGAACATGTCATTTTCTTGGCACATCATTGATTGCATGGTCTTCTAGTCCTGTTCAACACTCACGCACAAAGCACATTGATATTCGTTTTCACTTTCTGAGGGATCATGTTGAGAAGGGAGATGTTGAATTGCAGTTTTTGGACACAAAGTTGCAACTTGCTGATATTTTCACTAAACCTTTGGATTCTAATCGATTTGCTTTTCTTCATGGTGAATTGGGAATAGTTCATCCTTTTGGCATGGTTTGAGGGGGAGTTTGTACCTCGTGGTTTTATCAAGCAAAAATATGACAATGAGAAAAATTGATAAAAGAGAGCTTTGTTTATACATATGGTATTTTCTTGTGCATGCTAGCAATACTTTGAAGGTTTATTTGTCTCTAGCATAGTTTGTATGTATTCTAGTCTTTTCATGAGATTTAGATTTTGCTTTTAAGGGAGATGATGCATGACATTTAAATTCTACTTAAATTAAGTAAATATGCAATGTTGATGCTAGCATATGGTTTGATTTGTAAATGCTCTATATATATGCTTTATTGAATTGTTATTCCTCAAATAGCTTTAATTGCTCATTGTGAAAAAGAGAATAACAATATGAAAAATAATTAATACCGAATCCTTGGAAACAGTCTTGACGACAAGGACGTATTCGATATGAGCAAAATAATGGGTGCCGAATCCCTGGAAACAGTCTTGACGACAGGGACGTACTCGGAATAAAAGAGAAAAATATGAGCAAAAAGGCTCAAGAAAAGAAAAGGTTCAAAAATTCCCTTGATTATTTTGTGCTAAAGGTTATTTGAGAAAGAGTGATAAATGCAATAGGTATATATGGTTAGTGTTTATTCTTTAACCTATGTGCTTGTTAAGATGTTGCATTATAAATCATATGAAATCATGAATTTTGATTGTTGATTCAAGCTTAATTGTAAAATCTTTGGTTCATGGTTATACTTTCATAAATGTTTGTTATATTATAGATGGGTTCATCTTCTTTTTATTGCAACACATGACATGATATGCTATATGTATGCTAAGCTCTTGAACATTAATGAACATAATTCCTATGCTTGATGAAATCATTGTCAAAAGGGGGAGAAGTGATGTGAAATTTTTTTTGGATTTTTGGGAGAAGCAAGGTGAATTTTTGGAGAGTTGTTGAGAAGAGCATGTTGTTTGGTTCATGAGGGTTCAATTGGGAATTTCTTTCTTTTAAAAAGGGGGAGAAGTTTTCTTTTGGATTTTTGAGCACGATGTGTACGTTTGTACGAAGTGTGCTTTTTACCACTTTTGTTTTTATTTTTCCAAACACCAAAACATTTTTAATGGGTTTGCCAATGTGTTCATCAAGGGGGAGATTGTAAAATCAAAGGTGTTTTTGATTATTATTCTGTGATGAACAATTGGGCATTGGAGATTATTGGTTTTGTTATTTGGAATTTATTCACGAAGTGGTTTTGGAGATGATTGGATTTACAGGTGAATTACAGGTGCTATCATTTTATGTGACCAGTCAGACCGGGCAGTGGTTGCCGGTCAGACCGCGGGCTGGCCGGGTTGTTTGTTTGGATATCCGTGATTATTTCATGATTATGGCTTCTAGATGGATACTATACGTGTGTAATACTGTTGTTTGCTACTAATGAGTCAAGTTGGTGATAGCTTGGTCTCGGAATATGGTTTCTTTGTTTATTTCATGTGTAGGTGACTCGATGCCTCGGGAGAGTATTTGCGGTAATGGACCGGGAGTCGGCTTGGGGATAAGACGACGTCCGTGGTGGTCATTGATCATGCGGGATACTTAGGCTAGAGTTGATCCACGTGGCTAATGGAGATTCCATATGGCATACGATGGAGTTATTATATGCGTATGGGATGCGGAGTCAAATTTGGAAGGAGTCCAAATTTGGTATGATTGGTTATGTAAAGTTTGTTTCTTGTACTAGAGGGTTTCCTAAGGTGTTTAGGACTCCTAGTATGAGTTTGGTTCGTGGCTTTAGGCTGCCTACCTCGGGTATAAATAGAGGGGGAGCGTGAGGCTTCCCGGTATTGCTTTAGAGAGCAATTGAGTTGAGTTTTGAGTTAGGGTTTCGAGTTTAGTCGAAATTTTTTGTAAGGAGTGCTGTTGGTGCACTTTGTAAACACAGAGAGAATCAATAAAGTCGTCATCCACTTTAAGAGTTCTTCGAGTTGTGTTTCATAGTTTTCAGCGGTCTAACCGGCAACTCACCGGCGGTCAGACCGGCGGCAAGCGGCGGTCAGACCGGCGGGAGCACGGCGGTCAGACCGGCGGTTGCGATAGGCGCGGCAAGCTACTTCGGCGGTCAGACCGGAGATTCAACACCGGTCAGACCGGCGGCATCCACTCGGTCAGACCGACAGATCAATCTCGGTCAGACCGATTTCCGTCAATTTCGAGGATAACTTTTATTTCCGCTAAAAGTTTTCGGTTTTTGGGTATACCAACCATTCACCCCCCCTCTGGTTGGCTAAGTTTTTGTGATTTGATCCTACACTTAGGTGACGCGACGAGGTAGCTCCTTCATGTCTCTCGATTCCTTCTATTCCAAACTAATATGGCCTAAATCAACGAGTTATCCAAATGAAAAGAGAGAGAAGGATGAAGATTGAAGAGGGCATACATGCATGCAAAATTATACATTCTCCCAGCAATGGAGGACAGGAGAAGAAAGAATGTGTTATGTACCGAATAGAGAGGGGAGCCAATGCTAAGAGAAGGATGTGTAAACTGTAAATACATGTGTGTATAAACTGTAAATAACTGAGTACCTGAATGACCGATTCAAGCTCAAAATGCAGGAGTAAGGTAGATGGGAACATATAGGGAGTGAAGAGAAGTGATACATGCTCATGGCACATTCTACACTGGTAAGATTAGGTGGAGGAAGTTACTACCACTTTCCAGGCTGCAGAATTTGCAGATCGACCTGATAATTCGTGTACAATAGTTGTGATTAGTAAGGCACTAAGGTCATGTGTTTATGCATGCATGCGTGGAAGGTCTAATTCTCTCTACCATACCTCAATGAGGAGTGGAAAATTTCTGTATTTCAGACAAAGTTTATACATGACATATGAAATTTCGTTGAAAATATTTGCTTCTTTGCAGCTGAATTGTTCTGCTTTCATGCACATATGAGTGTGCACTTGGCATGCATCGAGAAACAAACAAACAAATGGTGGTCGACTTTGGCAGGTTGGCCAACTGTCACACTAGAGGTTTGTAGTTTCTACCATACTTCTCCTTGTATTTGAAGCTGCTTGTGCTAGGATGCTTCTGCCGCTGACAGTCGTTCCCATTCCTGAAGACGTTCTAAGTTTCAGTCTCCTTCCTCTGCCAATTCCCCGAACAAATAATGCAGGAAGGACGGAGCTCACTATGCCCTCCCAACTTCTAACAGAAAAAAAATTTGTGCCTTAGTTACTCCCTATACCTCCCATGCCAATTGTTAAACTATTTGGGCTTGAAGCATAGACATCGTGAAGAGTCGTTGAAGGAAAAATAGGAAGAAGCTGAGGAAAAGAGGAGGAAAGAGACCTACTATTTATCCTACTGCACATATATCACTCAAGTCACCCTCACCCACCTACTTCTTCATCACACAGCAACCATCGTCTCATTCTTATTTAAACTTACATATTTGGACTTAAAGTAGCTTAGTGGTTATAGTGACCTGAGTAGTACCAAAAGGTTCTGAGTTCAAATTTTCATACGAGTTCAAATTTTCATACGAGCGAATTTCATATTGAGTTATTTAAGGGCTAAATTCCCTATTTGATAGGCTTAATTCCTAATTTAAAAAAGATGTATATATCCGATTGGATATAGAGGCTGGGTAAAAAATACCTCTCTCTAGAAAAAAAAAGGGCTTAGAGTATTAGGTCGTGACGAGCCGACGAAGGAAAAATAGGAAGATGCTGAGGAAGAGGAGGAAATAAGACTGAGGCGATGAATGCTGCGTTATGAAGAACGTAGGTGGGTGATGAGGGTGACTATTCAGATTGCTTATGTGGCTGATTCAGGATTGAAAATTGAAATGACGACTTCACATTAAGTGACTAGCTCGACCGATGATGCATCGTGTCACTGTGAAGAAGTTTTCTCAATTGAAATACGACTAATAGGAAGGTCCTATGTGAAAAAGGCCCTACAGCCTGCTTAACAAAAAAAAAGTATCTGAACCATTGAAATGAGATCGGATAGTAACTAAGTAATGATCCAGGTCCAAATCCATGGGGTGAAACAAAATATTCATGTTTCATAGGGTTTTGTTATGAAAAATGGGCCATCTTATTCATATACACCTCACCTCAGCACCTGACTCATATCACTCGCAACGGTAGCGATCTGATTGTCAAAATCAAATGATTTTCAGGTTATGTAGGGCTCCTTGCGAAAAAAAATTCATTCCAGTACTACTGTTTGGGTACACCTCCACAATTGTAGTTACATTATAATTATATATGCATGTTACGATGTAACTAAATCACGATTGTATTATACTTATATCTGTTAAATTTCTAAAAGAAAACTTCTAGGGTTACGATCTTTTAGCTAGGGTTATAATTCTGTAATTTTTTCTTACTCTATCAATAGAACTTCGCACCGTCTCATATAAGTCGTTTAAAATAAAAGTTCTACACTGGCAAGATTAGGTGGAGGAAGTTACTACCACTTTCCAAGCTGCAGAATTTGTAGATCGACCTGATAATGCATGTACATTAGTTGTGATTAGTAAGGCCATGTGTTTATGCGTGCATGCATGGAAGGTCTAAGGGCCTGTTTGGTCGGTGCCCTCAACCTATTGCCTGAAAATTTTGTACGCCTGATAGGCATATGAGAAGTTCCCATGTCTTACCTAGCCAGGCGTCATGAGAACTTGCTTGTAACAGAAAAAAATTTTGTGCCTTAGTTACTCCCTATATCTCCCATGCCAATTATTAAACTATTTGGGCTCGAAGTATAGACATCGTGACGAGCCGTGTCGAAGGAAAAATAGGAAGAAGCTGAGGAAAAGAGGAGGAAAGAGATCTACCATTTATCCTACTGGACATCTCACTCAAGTCACCCTCACCCACCTACTTCTTCACCACACAACCATCGCCTCATTCTTATTTAAACTTACATATTTAGGCTTAAAGTAGCTTAGTGGTTGCATGACCTGAGTAGCACCTAAGGTCCTGAGTTCAAATCTTCATAGGAACGAATTTCAAATTGAGTTATTTGAGAGCTAAGTTCTCTGTTTGATAGGCTAAGTTCCTAATTTAAAAGACTGTATATATCCGTCTATCCGGTTGGATGTAGAGGTCGGGTAAAAAATATCCTTCTCTTTAAAAAACGGGCTTAAAGTATAGACGTCGTGACGGGCCAACGAAGGAAAAATAGGAAGAGGACGAGGAAGAGGAGGAAATAAGACTGAGGCGATGAATGCTGCGTTATGAAGAAGAGAAAGACTACACAACGGTATACCACTTATCCCCCATGCCGCGGCCCTACGTGCTGGCTTCTCCCGAGTATGTCACGTGCTGCTAGGATTATCATCACGCATGTTTGCTGTGTGTATCAGTGTATAGTCTTGTTCCTGACAGCTAGCTAGTACCCAGCATGCCTAAGTCCTGCCTTTGATACTAGCCTAGCTAGTAAATAAAACCGGAGGTACTACTAGCTTGTTGTGCATGCCAAATCCCTGTAATAGCAACTAGTAGTCCCGTACCCTAGCTATGTAGGGTACTTATCATGGCAGAGCCTAGTAGCCTAGCTATGTGTCTAAGATTGGTTGCATCTATTTGCATGTGTCCTATACCATGCACGGGTTAGACCAGACAAATAATTACCTAGATTATATATGGATACAATGGATTCTAATTAGATATGCCATGTTAGGCTCTTGGTTATACCACATCTTAGAAACTCTAGTATGTGATACATAGATGCTAGATTATCATATCTGATATCCAGGTACTAGGTCAACTATCTAGGTACTAAGTATGAAACATATAAATACAAGATCTGATGCCGAGTTATCGGGTCTGGTACCTATAAGTACCGGATCCGATAACTAGGTATCGTGTCTGATATCTATGAGTACCAGATCGGATACCCGGGTATCGGGTATCTGATCTGATACCTATGAGTATTTGCTCCAATACCTATGCGTAACGGGTCGGATACCCAGGTACCGAGTATGATACTTATGAATATCAAGTCTGATACCTATGAGTATCGGATTCGATACCTAGGTCAGGTTTGATACCTATGAGTACCGAATCCGGTATCGCATATGATACCTATGAGTATCGGATTGGATACCCGGGTATCGGGTATCTGATCTGATACCTATGAGTATCAGTTCCGATACCTGTACGTACTGGGTCGGATACCTAGGTACCGAGTATGATACCTATGAATACCAAGTCTAATACCTAAGTATTGGGTTTGATACTTATAAGTACCGGATTCGATACCTAGGTTGGGTTTGATACCTATGAGTACCGGATCCAATACCTAGATACCGGGTTGATACATCTTAGTAGCGGATCTGATACCAAATATAGGGTGTGATGGCACGAGACTTCAGATGTGATACCACTAATTCTGATATTTATGGGTTATAGACTTCTATTCAACAATCAAATAAAAAGATGGACCATGCATAGCTAGGTCAGAAAGTACAGCTAAACTTACTCACGTGCCGCTGACATGCTTTGTTTAGGCTTATGCTACTAGCTCTAGTGCTTAATTCTAACTTTGTTAGATGAAGCAGGTGTCAGACCCATATGGACCTAAAGAGGTGTAGAAGTAGTGATGTAGTAGAGTATTTCATAGCTTTTTTGTACTATAGGAGAAAAGAGACCTCTCGTCAGTCGTCACTAGTCAACAGCCTTCATATGAAAGGACAGCACACGACACGCTTTCAGAGAGAAAAAGAATCGTTGAGTGATTGGTAAGTGTAAATTATAAACTATACCGTTGAGACGGTACACCGTCCCATAGTTTTTCTCTATGAAGAACGTAGGTGGGTGAGGGTGACTATTCAGATTGCTTATGTGGCTGATTCATGATTGAAAATTGAAATGACGACTTCACATTAAGTGACTAGCTCGACCGATGATGCATCGTGTCACTGTGAGGAAGTTTTCTCAATTGAAATATGACTAATACGAAGGTCCTATGTGAAAAAAGGCCCTACAGCTGCTTATCAAAAAAGAAGGTTTATCCGGTCCGTTGAAATGAGATCGGATAGTAACTAAGTAATGATCTGGGTCCAAATCCATGGGGTGAAACAAATATTCATATTTTACAGTTTTTTTTTAAAAAAAAATGGGCCACCGTATTCATATGCTCGAGCCTCTAAGCATTCCGCCAACAACTTACCACAATACTCCAGAACATGCTTTCCCACCAAGCACATCGTGCAATTCATTCCTTTTCTCTCGTCTCTGGTGTATCTCGATCTATCCGAAGCTGCATTTGCAACTCAAATGATTTATCCTGATCACTGCCTACGTAAAGCAAACAAACAACGGCTTCCTTAGCACATCAATCTTCACTGGAAACTAAGGATAGTGCTTTTGTGACTCCCAATGCCTCCTGTGCCGAACTAATTTGGGCTGACAGATAGACCGATCGAATAAGCCAGCGAAGGAGGACAGTGATGAAGAAATTGAGAGGACAAACAAGACCCACCCACCCTACTACCCATCTTACTTAAGTCAATGGAAGTGTAAATAAGGTTTTGAGACTAGAGCTTGGTGTGCTGGATTTTTTACATTAGACCTTTTTTGAAAATTTATTTTACGAATAAACTCATATTGGATCACGGCGCCAGTAATGTTAGTGTCGCGAACAGGAACTGTATCTGGAATAAGTTCTTAGGGGTTTATTTATAAAATAAGTTTTGAAGAAGATCTAAAAGGTGAAAATTCCAAGGTTGTTGTGTATAATGGGTACTGAGTTTTGCATGAGTAATTCAGGCTTCAAATGATAAGAAAATGAAATGTATTCCGTTTATAGGTTACTACTTTCAACGTTTCATATTATAAATTATAAGTCGTTTGATTTGTTTCTTAGTCGTCAAAACTCTTTACATTTGGTTAAGTTTATAGAGTATATTAGCAACATTTATGATACTAAATTAGTTTTATTAAATTTAATATTCAATATATTTTGATAATATGTTTGTTTTGTATTAATACTATTAGTATATTTTTCTACAAACTTAAGTTAAACTTTTAAAAATTAATTAAGATAAAAGTCAAACGACTTATAATATAAAACGGAGGAAGTATTTACTAGTAATAACATCTAATTTCCACATTAATTAACTACTATCAACCAGATTATTCGTATTCTCCTCTTCTCGTTGCTGAAGTCACTAATCATTCACCACCGATGCCAAGAGAAAGGAACATATGAGCGTAGGACAAATCAAATTAAAGACGCCATCCACCGTACCTAGTGGAACAATTTTGCAAGATATCTTCAACTGCTGACCAGACATATCTGGTTGCCTCTATGTGCCCACCACTGACAGTTAAAAGGCAACCAAATGAAAAATTGTTCCTTCCGATCGATCCACCAATGGTTGGCCGTGAGACTATGCGAGCGGCCCAGCATATTTGCTTGTCCTGCTGCCTCCCATGCCGATTGCCAAGCTGGTTAGTGATTAGCTCCATGAGTGAACTGAAAAGTAAATAGCTATGTTCATTGTTCTTGGTGATGGATTTCTGATCCGAAAACCAATACAGTTCACTGGTGGAGAAATCGTTTGTAGTCCCGATTCGTAACTCCCCTTTAGTCCCGGTTGTCCAACCGGAACTATGAATACGGAACTAAAGATAGCTATCTTTAGTCCCGGGTGAAATAACCGGGACTAAAGATCGATCTTTAGTCCTGGTTCGTATTACCAACCGGGACTAACCAACCGAGACTAAAGATCGGTGTACCAATTTTTTTTATTTGCATGACCCTGTTTGCTGCATGGTTGATTATATATATATATACATATACATATACATATATATATATATTTATATTTATATAGTATGTATATATGTATGTATATATATATATATGTATATGTATGTATGTATGTATATATGTATATATATATATGTATGTATATATGTATATATATACATCCGGGGGGGCCTGACAAGTCCTGATAGCATTTTAACCGGGACTAAAGATTTTTAGTCCTGGTTTTTGTTGTAACTGGGACTATTGTGGAATTCACCAGACCGACGAAAGATGGTTTCTCCACCAGTGGTTGCAATTGCGCTAGTTCACATTTTGTGATGATGAAGAGGACGAGGAGCCAAACAACCTCCAAGTAAGTTTGGAACCATATTTATGTATCGTGGAATCCTCCAAGTGTTGACTATTCAGGGTCTAGTTGGATTAAAAGCACTACTTCAGTGGTAGAGGAGATGGTATGTACTAAAGGTGGTATTCCGAGAAATATCATATATTTTAGTTTAAAATTTGATACATACAGGTATTAAGTATCTCAAGTTATCAAAACTTTTAGGGTAAAATTTAGGTACCTTAAGTTACTTTCTTAAAAAGTCCATAAAATTTCTCATGTACAAAACGGTTAAAGCCGATTTTCGCATGCGGATGAGTGACCCAAGTGTTTACGAAAATTGAATTTTTGCAGGCAAACGGGTGTTTGCATGCAAAATAATTTGACAAAAGAAATATCCAAAACCGAAAACCATAGATCCACAATACAAAAACCCTAATCTGTCACCGCCATCACGCCAGATCCGCTGTCGTTGTCGTGCCGGGATCTGCCGCCGTGGTCATCACTCGAGTCTACCGCTCAAAGTCTCCTGAGACGTCACGTATCGATGCTGCTCCCGCCGTTGCCGAGGCCCGGTGACGGCAGATCTGCGCACCTGAGGCTCTGCGACGGCGAATCCCACTCGCTCGAGGCCTGGCAGCGGCAGATCTACGCGCCCGAGGCTCGGTGGCGGTTGATCCTGCCGCTCGAGGCCTGGCGGTGGCAGATCTCGCCCTTGTCGACGCCGCCAGCGTTCTCATCAACACCGCCGAGGTCTCTCCTGCTGTCGTCCGAGGCAACATCAATCCACAGCTGCATCTGCAACTCAAATGCTTTATCCTGATCACTGCCTACATAAAGCAAACAACCCACAGCTTCCTTAATTAACACATCTTCACTGCAAACTGAGGATAGTGCCTCTGTGACTCCCAATGCCTCCCGTGCCGAACTAATATGGGCTAACACCAAACTAATATGGGCTAACAGATAGACTGATAAGCCAGCGAAGGAGGAGGACAGTGATGAAGGAATTGAGAGGAGAAACAAAACCCACCCACCCTACTACACATCTTACTTAAGTCAGTGGAAGTGTAAATAAGGTTGAGAGACTAGAGGTTGCTGTGCTGGATTTTTTTTTTACATATTAGATCTTTTTGAAAATTTATTTTACAAATAGAGTCATATTGGACCATGGCTCCAATAATGTTGGTGCTGCGAGAAGGGTTCATTCCCGGAATGATGTTGGTACCGCAAGAAGGGTTCATTCTTGGAATAAGTTTCTTTTAAAAGTTTTCAAGATGGTCTAAAATATAAAAATTTCAAGGTTGTTGTGTATAAAGGTACATGGGGTGAGACTGAGCTTTGCATGAGTAATTTGCGCTACAAATGATGAGAAAATGAAATGTATTCTGTTGAGAGGTTACTACTTCCTCCGTTTCATATCATAAGTCATTTGACTTTTTTTCTTTGTCAAAACTCTTTGCGTTTGACTAAGTTTTACAAAATAAATAATTAGTTTCATTAATGAATATGTTTTGATAATATGTTTGTTTTGTATTAAAATTATTAGTATATTTTTCTACATATTATGTTGTAGCTAAAATTTGCAAAATTTGCTCATAATAGACCCTTCTTAAATTGCAAAATTCACCGCATTGCACCGATGAAATTTAAAAAATAATGGCAGCAAATGAAGGAGGTAAGCAAAGTATATAACCTTCTATACCAATTTGAAGCAAAGATTTCAAGTTGAAAAATCTCCCCTCTATTTGTTGCTTCATTTTGGAGAGAAACTTCGGGTTTAAATGGTTGCAGCTCGGGCTGGGTGTATCACATGCGGCGTATTAAGAGACTTGGTTGTGATAACATGGCCATTATCGCACACATGCCTCCTAAGCGGCTGCATGTGATAATGCAATACCCCATACGGCCCCTTGAGCGGCTCCTAGGGAAGCGATTTTTGCAGGCGAGAGCACTTATGGCTCGTCTGCAATCTAATATGTAATGGGGGGTTTGTCCAAAAAAATCAAATATGTAGCAGTGTAGAGTTATCGACATGTCATGTTCTTGCTTAGGCCTATCATGGGCTATCTAATAATTAGCGTGTGCACATATGGATGGGTGTGTATGGTGTTGTGTAGGTTGACTGTGTCATTTTTACCCCTTTTTAAATAAAGATAGTAGGATTTAAAAAAAACAACAACACTTTTTCATGGTTTTGGAATATCAAACACTGTTCAACGACTGATCCCAAGGTAGGGGACAATCGGAACCTCGAGAATTCCAATTGCTTCGGAATGACTGCCGCGTGGTGGCAGTTTATTCGAATGGCCTTCCCCAGAATGCTGAATGCCAACAGATCGCTGCCACAAACTCCCATGTATCTTGTTGAGAGCTCCATCTATGTGCTCAGGGCATTCCCAACCCAATGACTAGGATAGTATCCATAGCATTAAATAAGTTGCCACCTAAGACAAAAAATGATGTGGCAAGTGAATAAATGAGGAAAGAGAAGGAAACCATGTCTTGCATGAGACATGGTTTCTACACAACATCCAAGACATCATGTGAGATAAGTAGCATTAAATTAAAGTATGGAATAGTGGTGTTTGCATTGGAAGAGTAGTGTCTAGTACTAATTTCTTGATGATATGGAGTTTATGGAAACCATGTCTAGTGTTATGGGTTGGGACTGCCCTCATATCTCCAGTGTAGAGCCGGGCAATGATAAGGTTAAATCCTTGTTCCAGTTGTATCACGCTGAAAGCCAACGAACCATGGTTATGAATGTTCCATTTGATCCTTGGTCGTCACATGCTCATGCATCTGTATCTCCTGACAACTCCCATGCCAAAAGCCAGTGGATTTTAGCTGATCAACGAGCTGATCAGCAAAGAAAATGGAGGATGAAGAGGAAGAACAAGGCATCTAAACATGTTGCATTCTCCTGGTGATGGAGGGTAGGATAGCTTAGGAGGAATAATACATGCGAGTAAAATGACTGGATAGCTGGGTTTAATTTTGTTGGGTTTGAGGATTAAAATGAGAGGATTGCTATGGTCCAGCAGGTTGTACCGCGCGGTACCAAAACAAATCTAACCGTTAAATCGGGATGGGTAGGATTGGGAGAGAAATCTAACCGGCGTTCGAGTCATCGTTCCCGGCGGCGGTGGCGGCGGCGGCGGCATCCAAGTCGTTCCCTGAGGCGGCGGCGTCGAAGTCGTTGTTCCCGGCGGCGGCAGCAGCTCAAGTCATTGTCGTTCCCAGCGGCGGTGGCGTCGAAGTCGTCGTTCCCGGCAGGAGGGTCCAGGAGGTGGCGGCGGTCGATCCCAGTGATGGCGGAGTTGACGTCCAGGCGGCGGCGGCGACCCAGATCGAACTCGCGGCGCCGGAGGAGGAAGACGACGGCGGCAGGGCGGAAGAACGGCGGCGACGGGGTGAGAGGCACGGAAGAGGAAGACGGCGGCACGGGGGGGGGGGGGGGGGGGAGCACGGCGGGGCGGCACGGCCCGATCCATTCGATCTAGGGTTCCTATCGCGAAGTTACATTTTTGCCCTTCCACCTCAGTTTTTAGGTCGGTACTGTACAGGGATAGAATTGGTACCGGGCGATACCAAATTCAAATTTGGTACCGCCCGGTACCGGTACCGAGCGCTGGACGGTAAAAAGACTCTTAAAATGATGGGAGCAAAGATGAGCGAGAGAACAGAGAGGAGTGAAGGTGAAGTATAGACAAGTGATGATTTTCGCACGTACCAATATGTACTACGTACACTTACTGGATTAGGGGCAAAGAGTTAAAGCATTCCTAATCATTCAAATGCACTATCTTTCGTTAAAAAAAAAGAGGATATGTTCAGACTGCAAGTCGATATGAGCTTTAAAGATTAAATTTATAGAAACTTCATGTTCATTAAGAAAGTATACCCTGTAAATACCAAACTTTTAGGTATTTTGAGGTACTAATTAAGTTTTACATATAAAAATAATTACAATGAAATTTAGACAGTTTAGACCATGCATGTAGGCATGCCTGAATTACGCATGCTTTTTGTTCTTGACAGGCTAAATTTCTTCACCATTACCTTGATCAGTGTCAGTGAACAAATTCATCAAAGAAAGTTTTGTACATCACGCAAGAAAAAATTCTGGCAATATTGAAGTCGGTCGTACTCCACTGGCGAGATTAGGTGCAGAAAGTTACTAACACCACCTCCCAAGCT
Source organism: Oryza meridionalis (assembly GCA_000338895.3). NCBI lineage: Eukaryota > Viridiplantae > Streptophyta > Magnoliopsida > Poales > Poaceae > Oryza > Oryza meridionalis. The sequence continues at coordinate 28,870,905 of CM002529.2, forward strand.
GCAGAGTTGCAGATTGACACCTGAGCAGAGCTTATGTATCTATCGGATGCATCATATGTGTGCAAATTAGATTCAAATTAGTTTTTCTCTAGCTTACCTTGACCAGGGGTAAATTAATAATTTCCATACGTCTAAATCTCAGAAAAATAGTATACATGATATATCAAAAATTCCTTAACAGCATCGCTCCTTTCTTTTAGCAAATTGAAACGCGAGCGATCGAGAAATAGTGCTTCTTTGCTGAATTTTTTTTTCTCTTTTTTTTGGCACAAGTGAGCATAATTAACAGGCAGATGCGGCCATCGTCGCAAGCCTGGCCACAAATCACCTCATTGGGATCTCAATCTATTTGAACCTCCTACGTACATGGCGTGCAACTGAAAATCTGAAATGCTCCTGCAGACAACCAGCTTGAAGCTCCTGTAAAGTGGATGTTTTTAGGAGCATTTCAGTTGCCCATGCTAGCCAGAGATGTCTGCAGGAGCTTCAAAGCAAATGTCTGCAGGAGCATTTCAGGTACCATTTTGACCTTACAAGTTCCTATGCCCTTCTTCAGCTGATTCTCTTGGTACAGTGATGGAAGCTCCCCGCGCTACGGTTTCTGTAGGGTGTTCCATCACAAGCTGAATTCGTGCCTGGGTAATTCCAGATACCTGCCATGCCATGTAGCTCAAATGGGCTTGAGGCCTAGAGGACGAGCTAGCGAAGGACAAAGGAGGGGAAATCGAGGTGGAAACTGAGCATACAATTACACATTTCACTCAAGTTGTATGTGAGTTTAAATAAGGTCAAGGCGAGGTTCTTGAGTGATGAAGGGTAGGTGGATGAGATAATTTTGCATGTGGGTAATTCAATGGCAAACTAATTAATGAGCAAATAGGATCATAACTAGCATGACCTGGTGCAGGAAGGCTACCTATAGTACTGGATAGGGATGGCGCATAAACGTCTGTATACTAGTTTAGTTTCCATCTACTAGTAAAAGAGTAGATAGGAAAATTACTAAAATTGTGATTAAGCAGGCCTAAAGAGACCGCGCAAACCCATCCCACCTGCATCCCTAGTACTGACCCAATCCATGGGGGCCAAACGGATAGTGAAATTTCACAGGCTGCTTATAGAAAATAATCCACACCCACTAGGCAATACTCCCTCCGTCCAAAAAAAACAACCTAAATTGTATTTGATATAATCTAGTACAATGAATTCGGATACATATAGAGAGCAAGTGGGCCCCACATCTGTCACACAAGGAAATTTCTCCCGCAGTAATATTCGCTTTAATTTAGAGTCGACTATTTGAGTTTTTTTTAAATGGATTTTTTTTCTGAATTCAACAATTTTTCATTCAAAATTTCAAAAAAAATCACTGAAATTTTGGTCCTACCAGTGCACCTGATAGAAATATAGGCAAATATGATAAACGTACGTGGCCTGTATGCAAGTAGTACTATTCTCAGTGACAATGTTAATAAATCAATAAGCTCACGCAACTTTAATCTTAACGAGAAAATATTTATGAACCATTTTTAGTATGTAGTCTTGCGCTATATTCTTGGCTTTGGGCTGTTTCATTGCATGTAAAACACTGATTAGGGAACATGGAATTAGTTAGGCTTTACATCAGGCAAGAAAATTTAAATCATATATACAAAGTTTTCTTTATTTATAGAATTTCATACACTGATCAGATGACTCAAAAAGATCCACAAGACAATCCGAAGGTCATACTTCTCACTTAGAGGAACCTCTAAATCTTCAGTGGCTTCATGTAGTGTTAGAAATACTCGATGTTTATTCGAGTGGATTTCCAGAGAAAGCGAACAAATCACGTCTATGGAGTTCTTTCTGCTCTCTCTTACTAGTTTCTACTAGCATATTCAATATAGATGTTGCCTACAACCCAGGGAAATCGATTATTTGCGTACTTTCTTGTCTTCCCACAAAAAGCAAACAAATCATCATAGCTTAAGTTCAATAAGAAAACCATACTCTCCTTGGGAGTGAAAGTGTGGTGCATCTATATCTCCTGACACCTCCCATGCCTAACAAGTGATTTTGGCTGATGAACGAGCTATAGCCAAGAAAAATGATTCGGAAGAGGACAAAAACATGCGGGTAAAATGGCTGATCAGCTTGGTGTAGTTCAGGTATAAAATGACAGATGAGCCAAGATCAGAGGTGTGAAGACAAGTGACGCATTTGGCAAGTATCAATACGCAATATATACTCCTGTACTACACAGGGAAAAGCAGCCTAGTACGTTTAGGCCATGTATAACGCGTGGCTCTGGCTTGTGGTCTCACGCTTACACGTCGGACGCGCGCACCCCGTAACAGTGGGGACCGTGGCTCTGCAATCCGTTTCCGCGCTTGCAGAAGAACCGTGGCTTAGGTCGACATACTTTTTTCCCAAAAAAAAATAGTCAGCTTTTCTAACCACCCCATTTAACACTGTATTGCTCAGATTAAAACAGATCTAACCACATCACCAGGTGTTAAAACACTCAAAACAACATAAAGCTAGCAAAAGGCAGAGAACTCTGGCAAACTAGCAACTTGGTAACACCAAAACTGAAAACCATAGAATTGATTGTGCACACTCAATTAAAAAAATTGCACCAGAAACAGCAAATATTACACTGCATCAGTGCTGCACTGCTGCATACAGTGCCAGAGACGACGTCCCAGAACTTGTACTTCACTATGCACTTGAGGATGCCAAGAATCTTGCATCTTAGCGTGTCCCAGTGCCTCCCAATCCCATGCAATGCAGAGCACGTTACACCAACAGTTAGGCAAACGAATAAACTGGCAAAATGAAAAGGTTGTATTGTGAACTTGTCATCTCTGCTGGTGAAGATATATATCTACCGATCACCTGAACCTGAAATCGATGCATCTACTTCTCTATTCGCTAGCTAACTTTACTTTAATCATTGTTTGATGAAAATGCCAGTTTCAGAAACCTTCGTCACGGAATTTAATTTAGATTTAGCTCCCAAACTTATTCATGATCGAGTTGGATTTACAATTAACTAACCAGTAGCCTAGCACTTGCAGCATGCAGAGATGAGAAAATTAGGGGAAAAAATGAGACTTGTAATAAGGGCAGAGAGGTGTGAACTGTGAAGGCAAGTGATGCATTTAGCAGGTGCCGATCGATGTGGTGGTGTGTACTACTCCATTTTCTGGGTTAGGTGAAGAGAATTAAGAGACTCCGATTCATTCACCTCTGATCAGGCTGCAGGGTAGAGCCCGCTGAGCATGCAGATTAGAGTTAAGATTATTGAGTCCTTGTATGCTTTTTTTTTAGAAGGAACGTCCTTCTATGCTTAAGTTTAGTCATGGGAAAGAAAACGGTTCGTAAAGTTTTCGGACTATATACGTGTTTTTGAAAACAAAAAATGGCGATCAGAATTTTTTTTGGAAACTTTCGGAAATAGAAATGAATATGGTAAGGCTACTATCCGTCGAAAACCAGAATGCAACGGAAACTTTGCATAAACGAATTTAGAAACTTTTCGAAAAAGAATTAAGATTTTTTTCTCGAAATAAAAAAACGAAGTATTTCTTATTATAGTTGATTAGTTTTAGCCTTCCCTACTCTGAATGTTCAGATTTATAGTATGCATTAACGTGCTCAATTAAATGAAGATATTTTTTTCTTGTCCAATGCTTTATATCTTTCTTTTCTTAATGACTATTTTTAGTTTTACCAGGTCCTATCATACTATTTACAATCGTAGTTATAGATAAATATAGTTCTTTTTCTTAAAAGAAAGTGAGGGTACAACTAATTGTATTATTATTAATTGATAAAAATTAGAAATGCTGATTTATTATTTTAGAAATAAATATCGAGCTACACATCTTCGTTGATTCAAGAAGTTAAGTTTAAGAGGTTTTTATATTCCGATTAATATCCGTTACCGTATTTGCTCTGTTTCGTGTTCGACGATTTCATTTTTTTATCCAGGATTTCTGATTCCGATTTCGAAATAATATGGAAACTGAAACGATAGATGTGGTTTCCGTACGTTTCCGAGCCCTTTTCCTTCCTTGTCATGGATGCCTTTAAAATTAGTTACTTGACAAGCTAATCCTCTTTGGCATTGCCTTGATCAGTGAACATTTTATAGCGGCACACATTTTAGACAAACTTTTATACCCATCACACAAGAAAAATTCTCCCAAAATATTTGCTATATTTTGGGGGTCGAGTTTTTATTTTTTTTTCCTTTTGTTTACACGCGTGGTGAACATTCTCCAGCTCCGATTCCCGTTTATATCTCACCATGTATGAAGTTGTGCATGCATGCGACTTCATAACTGGTTTATATCTCACCAGGCATCACTTCTTGCATCTTTCTTGTAGGCGGCAATCACTACACATGCTGGCGCCGATCAGCTACAAGTAACAATTAAGTAGGTATTAATATTCTCATAGCCAACCAAAGGTGCTAATCTCTCTCCTGAAACAACTCTAGACGATGCTCTAGTTTTGACGTCGTATCTCTGCATCAGCAAAGAGTTGGCGAAGATCAGGAAATCCCTGAACTACTTCGTGGTGGACTAGCGGAATCCAACGAATCAGCATTCTTACATGTCCCGGTACCTCCCAATCCCACGCAGAGCTATAGTTACCGACAATTAGGCCAACGAATGAACTGACAAAATGAAAGAGTTGTGAACTTAATTAGTTGTGATTGATCCCCACCCGACTCAAAGATTGCCCTTCTGTACGTCAGATTTGGGAGAGGATTCACTGATGGAGAAATCGTTTGTAGTCCCGGTTCGTAACCCCCCTTTAGTCCCGGTTGTCCAACCGGGACTACGAATCCGGGACTAAAAATAGCGATCTTTAGTCCCGGGTGAAATAACCGGGACTAAAGATCGATCTTTAGTCCCGGTTGGTAACACGAACCGGGACTAAAGATCGGTCAGCCACGTGGCCGGCTGATCCATCTTACCAACCGGGACTAAAGATCCATGTACCATTTTTTTTTATTTGCATGGCCCTGTTTGCTGCATGGTTGATTATATATATATATATATATATATATATATATATATATATATATATATATATATATATACACATGCATGCATGTATAGTACAATTCATTTGCTCACTAGCTATAGCTACGACTTCGATGCCTGCGTTACGTCAGAAGAGGAAGGACCGACGTTACGAATTGTCGATCCGTCGTAGTAGAATTCACCATCGGGATTAAGGACTTCTTCGTTGATGAACCCCATCAGTTGTTCTTGAATAGCCATAATAAAATCCTTGTGTGGGAGTTTTTCCCTCATGTGAATACGCTATCATTCGAAAAATAATGACATATCAATATATGAAATTAATAAACAACTTAACAAATCGATACGCAATGAAATTTTGAATGGTTTATGTATACGTACATCGAGCTCTCGTTTGGTGTATATTTGGTTTGATAGGCAGTGGGCATACTCGCATACGTAGTAGCCGCATAAGTTAGTTCCCTTGTCTTGCTTTGCACACTACATGAGAAACGATGAGAGATTTAATATACTCTTTATATTAACTGTAACTAGAGATTCAATTCAATATAATTTTGGATCATGCATGTACTCACTGGAAAATGAAACATCCGTCCAAGTTTTTCTTTCCAAGTCCCGCGGACCAATTGACGGAACCGATTCCAAGCCCTACATGTGCAGTTGCAAGCTATGATTAATTAAATATTACCCGAGATCAACATAATAGCAACAGAGTCCCGCGACTTTGGAATAGATGGCATTATATTACCTGTCTATCAGTTGGAAGACCTTGTCAAAAATCTTCTCCTCTTTATTCATTGAGTCGTACACAGTGACTCTGCATGCGTCCAAGTCGAAAAAGAACAGGACCCAGTGGAATCTGGAATATGCGTGAGATGTGAGATAAATATCAGAATGTACATGTTATATGTATGGGAATAAAATTTGTTCGAACGACAATAAAAACTCACTCTGTGTTGTACGGCAATAGTATGAACGTCTTGAAATGCTGCTGCGTTAGGAGATGGACGAGATTGTCCTCTGTGTCTTTCTCGTACATGTCGAGCATTTCGGTGTTGATTTTCCGAGGGTCGATGAACCCAGTATTGTAAACCCCCGCCGTCGGGCCCTTTGAATCTCCATTCTACAACAATGAAAGGAAATTATTATTGCTTACATATATGCCAGGAGCTAATTATTGAACGAAACAAATCGAACTCAAAGATACTTACAAAATCCATGCGCTCAGAAGAGAGACGTCGAGGGCGTCCCGATGGTACAGATCGAAGACATCCTTGAAATGGATCCATAGAACATCTTCTCCTTGCAAGAAGTCGGGATTTCTGATCCTCGCTCCGAACATCTCTCTACCATTGGCGCTCATCTCCATGTACAGTTGATGGAATTTATACATTTGTGTCGGTAGGGACTGCAGCTGCTCAGGCTTGACAAGCGGTTTATCGAGTTCAAACTTATATGCCACTTCCGCCTTCGGGATTGGTACGCCTCCAACCAACTGAGCCATGGTTAGATCGGTGTCCGAAATGAAATCCGTTATGCCAAAGTCTTCGCCGGTCACCAACAGCTCGACCACTTGGTATGGTTGTTCTCCAAGCTGAGGAACTGGTTTGGACTTCTTGTAATAGGCTTTCCTAAGTGTTCGGTCATAGTCTGATAGCTTTAAGGCCTCCTTGTTTGCGGTGGACATTCCCTTGAAGAAATTCTTCACGCTCAGGTCAATAGGTATCTTCTTTTCAGGACTCCGAGGCTTGAGTTTCCTCTTCACTTCTCCTGCCACATAAGTGTCAAGCTCCTCTTGACTGCAATCGTACGGCGGCGGCTTGTTTTTGGTGGTGTCAACTTTGGCCTTCTTCGTTGCCCTTGTGCTAGCAGGAGGTGGAGCTTGGCGAGACCTTGTCTTGGGAGGTGCAGGCAGACACGGTGGAGGAGGAGGCGGAGGAGCCGAAGGAGATGGTGCAGGAGGAGGTGGCGGAGGAGCCGGAGGAGATGGTGCAGGAGGAGGCGGAGGAGGCGGAGGAGCCGGAGGAGATGGTGCAGGAGGAGGTGGCGGAGGAGCCGGAGGAGATGGTGCAGGAGGAGACGGCGGAGCCGGAGGAGATGGTGCACGAGACGCTGCTTGTCGCCCAGGGAGGATGATGTACCGCTTGCGCCATAGTATAATGGCGTGGCTTGTGTCTCGTAGATGCGTCTCACCGTCTCCTCCTGGGTAGTCCAACTCGAGGTCCTCGTACACGGCTTCCACCAGCTCAACTTCGACCCTCGAGTATCCTGCTGGAATCGGCCTGCAGTGGTAAGTCCCTGAAATGTCCGTTGGGATGGCCATTCCCGACGCCACCTTCATGTGATGAGAGGTTATCTATTAGTAATCAACCTAAGCAGCAATTTGCGGAACGTACGAGTCAAAAATCATATATTACATCGAGCAAACCTTGATTGATAAGTTCTTGAAGGGAATATGCAGCTCACATGGTGTCCGATGCGTGATCTCATCAACGGGGCAGGTGGTTTTGTCCTGGGTTTGCATGGCGTCCATGCTATGTGATACTACCTGCCCCGTTGAGGCGCAGCTGCTACGATTGCCTGATGGGCTAACCATTGGAGGAGGTATGTACGGCTGGGGATCGTGTGACCGATGTGCTGCCATGCGTTCATCCACCTTCCGGGCCACCTCCTCTTGCATGCTGAGCTCGTAGCTCGATATCCTGTACTCGAGATCTGCAATCTTCGCCTCGGTATCTCTCTTGCTCCTCATCTGACTCCTGTACGTGTGGATGTCCTCCTTGAATCCCATCTTCCAGGGAATCACGCCTTTCCCTCATGTTCGTCCTGGATGCTCGGGAGTCTGTAGGGCGAGTGACAGCTCGTCTTTCTCTCTGTCGGGTCGGAACGTGCCCTGAGAAGAGGCTTCCACTGCGTCCGTTAGTCGATTCACAGCCTCGCATATCTGATCGCTGAAGACCAAGGAGCCATCACCTGGGTTGAGCGTTCCACCATGAGCATAGAACCAGAACTTCGATCTATCAGGCCATTTAGCGGTGACCGGTTCGATACCCCTCTCAAGCAAGCTTGCCTCCATCTCCTCCCACTTCGGCATCGCGACGCTATAGCCGCCTGACCCCAAGTGGTGATGGTACTTCTTCTTGGCGGCATTTTCTTTGTTTCTTTCCATCATCGCCTGCCCTTGTTGACCTGTCTTGTAAGCAACGAACTCGTCCCAGTGATCCCTTAGCTTCGGGAATACATTGAAGTTCGGTGTCTGCCTCTTCAGGATGTATTTCCGGTACAGATCTCCCTTGAAGGTCTGGAACTGTTCTGCCATTTTCTTAAGAGTCTAGTGTTTCACTATGTTCTCTGTACCCGCAGGGAGCGTGAATGTCTTGAGCATTGTGGTCCACAGCATTTCTTTCTCTGATTCCGGGACAAAGCTGTCATCACCCCCGCGTGCCCTTGTTCTGCACCAGCACACCTTGCTGACAGGCACGTTATCCCTTACAACCCAACCGTTGTGGCGTACAAAATTCTTGGCTGCTTGTGCCGGGGCACTAGGTCGGCCGTCTGCGTCCACCTCAGTTATGATGTGCCGACCCTCTATCTTCTTCGCGGCACCTCGTTGTCCGCGTGCCCTCTTCTGTCCAGCGGAGGGATGACTTCCACTAGCCTCCTCCTCATCGTTCCCCTCCTCGTTCCCCTCTGCATCCCTCTCCACGTTCCCCTCCTCGTTCAAGTACTGGTTTGGATCCTCGTTCCCCTCTTCTTCGTTCCAGTACTAGCTGCTTCCCTCTGCGATTGTATCATATAGTATCTGTTCCTCATCGCGATCAGCCATCTGTGCATACAAAAAATATTTGTTAGGTCTATAGGATGTATTTGCTAACCGTAATATTAAAACTCTAATAATCTTATATTAAATCTCTAATAATCTCATATTAAATCGCTACTAATCTTATATTAAAATTGTAATAATCATATATATATATGCTAAGTCTAACAATCTTATATTAAATCTCTAACAATCTTATATTAAAATTGTAATAATCATATATGCTAAGTCTAACAATCTTATATTAAATCGCTACTAATCTCATATTAAAATTGTAATAATCATATATATATGCTAAGTATAACAATCCCCTCACTATCTCGTATATTAAACCTCTAATAATCTTATATTAAATCTCTAACTATCTCTAACACTCAAATATGCTAAGTCTAAGTGTCGTGTATTTGTACGGTAGATAATCATATATGCTAAGTCTAATTAAGTTTCGAATATTACATCTCTAATAATCTTATATTAAATCTCTAACAATCAAATATGTTTCGAATATTACATCTCTAATAATCTTATATTAAATCTCTAACACTCACATATGCTAAGTCTAATTAAGTTTCGTATATTAAACCTCTAATAATCTTATATTAAATCTCTAACTATCTCTAACACTCAAATATGCTAAGTCTAATAATCTAATAATCTCTAACACTCACATATGCTAACTCTAATAATCTAATAATCTTATATTAGAAATCTAACAATCTTATATTATATCTCTGACAATCACATCTTTACATCACTTGCCTGCGCGAATTCCTTCGAGGGCTAGCTACCACTTCGGCTTGAGGGACGACGACGACGACGTCTTCTCTGCAACATGCAAAAAAAATGTATTAGTCTAAACGCAAAGGAACATATAATGTATTTCACGTTTTCAAGTATATATATGCTAAGTTCAACAATAGTTTAATTATCTCGTTCGTACACATTTCGCTCGCGTTCGTTCTCACACTTTTAGTTCAAGTGCATTCACGTTCGTTAACGTTTCAATCACGTTCGTTCGCGTTTCATTCATGTTCGTTCGCGTTCGTTCACTAACACTCACATTCGTTCACGTTTCAGTCACGTTCATTCACGTTCGTTCACGTTTCGTTCGCGTTCGTTCACGTTTCTTTAACGTTTCGTTCGCGTTCGTTTACGTTCGTTCACGTTCGTTAAGCGTTCGTTCACGTTCGTTCACCTTCGTTCGCGTTCGTTCACTAACACTCACGTTCGTTCACGTTTCAGTCACGTTCGTTCGTGTTCGTTCACGTTTGTTCACGTTTCGTTCGCGTTCATTCACGTTCGTTCGCGTTTGGTCACGTTCGCTAAGCGTTCGTTAAGCGTTAGTTCGCGGCGGCGGCGTCTCGCGGCGGCGGCGTCTCGCGGCGGTGGGGGCGCGGTCCGGCGCCGTGGGCCGGCCCGGCGGCGTGGGGGCGGTGGCGGCGGCATCGTGGCGGCGGCGGCATCGTGGCGGTGACGGCGGCATCTCGCGGCGGTGGGGGCGCGGCGGCGTGGGGGCCCGGCGGCGTGGGGGCGCGGCGGCATGGGGGCCCGGTGGCGTGGGGGCCCGGCGGCGGCGTGCCGAGGCAGCGGCGTACGTCGGCGTCGGCGTCGGCGTCGTCGGCGTTCGTCGGCGAAAGAGAGAGACAAAGAGCTAAATCGAGAGAGAGAGAGAGGGCGGGGGCTCTCACCCAAGAGACGCGGCGGCGGCGTCTGCGGCGGAGGCGGCGAGGACCGCCAGGCGACGGTGAGAGATGACGGCGGCGTCGGCGCGGGGTTGCCCTAGGCAGTGGCGGCGAAGGAGAAGCCGATGCTCGATCTCGATGGAAAAACGTCTAAGTGCTGGTGGAGAAGACGAGGGCGCACCGGGAATATATATACCCCCGGATCTTTACTCCCGGTTGGTGAGAAGAAACCGGGAGTAAAGATATCTTTACTCCCGGTTCGTAACAACAACCGGGATCGGGAGTCTTTACTCCCGGTTCTGCTCACCAACCGGGATTAAAGATATTTTCCCGCTATTTCCAAATTCTTTTTTAAACCCGGTTAGGGTTAAGAACCGGGACTAAAGTTAATAGCGCTAAATATTGAATTTCGTTGCATATATGTTTCTAAAATAGTAAATAATGCATTAAAAATTCTAATTAACATATGTAAATCCCACATGCATGATTTAAAACTTTTAAAAATTCTAATAATCGTATATAATTAGCATATGCATGATATTAAATTGTTAAAAATTGTAACTAACATATGTAAATCCCACATGCATGATTTAAAACTTTTAAAAATTCTAATAATCGTATATAATTAGCATATGCATGATATTAAATTGTTAAAAATTGTAACTAACATATGTAAATCCCACATGCATGATTTAAAACTTTTAAAAATTCTAATAATCGTATATAATTAGCATATGCATGATATTAAATTGTTAAAAATTGTAACTAACATATGTAAATCCCACATGCATGATTTAAAACTTTTAAAAATTCTAATAATCGTATATAATTAGTATATGCATGATATTAAATTGTTAAAAATTGTAATTAATCATATATAACTAGCATATTCAATACATCCAAAGTAGTTTACAACAATTACGGCAATAGATCGGCGGTGACGGTTGTCCGCACGTACTTTCTCCTCACTATTGTTCCTTCCTTGTGATCGCTACGTGAGTAAGGGGTGTCTTTGTTTGATAGGAGGATGCTAGGGTCAACCGTCACCGTGAAAGGGGGTTGCCCATCAAACTGATCGTAATCCTCGTCAGTCTTGTCCTCTACTCCGACGATTTTTCTTTTGCCTGGGAGAACCACATGGCGCTTCGGCTCGTCAGGCCCTTTGCCCTTTTTTCCTTTGCTAGACATGTCCTTCACGTAAAAAACTTGCGTTACATCATTGGCAAGGACGAAAGGTTCGTCCGAGTATCCAACCTTGTTAAGGTCAACCGTTGTCATCCCACTGTCATCAATCGTTACGCCTCCACCAGTCAACCTAACCCATTGGCACCGGAACAGAGAGACCTTGAGAGGTCCATAGTCAAGTTCCCATGTCTCCTCGATGGCACCGTAATACGTGCCAGTTGTACCATCTTGTCCCATGGCATCGATACGAACAGCACTGTTCTGGTTCGTGCTCTTCATGTCTTGGGCTCTTGTGTAGAATGTGTATCCATTGATCTCATATCCCTGGAATGTCGCGATCGAGCCAGATGGACCCCTCGCCAGGAAGGCCAGTTGCTGGTTAATCGTCTCGTTACCCATGAGATGTTGTCGCAGCCATGCGGGGAAAGTATCAATGTGATGCCGTGTAATCCATGCATCGGACTTACCGATGTTTCTAGCGCGAACTAGAGCCAAGTGCTCCTCGATGTAAGGAGCCACCAATGAAGATTGTTGTAAAACCGTGAAATAGGCTCTACGGAATAAATTGTTGTCTACCGTCATTATAGCTTTCCTTCCGAGAGTCCCCTTTCCCCGTAGTCTCCCTTCATGGCGTGATTCAGGTACCCCGATTGGGCGAAGGTCTTCAATAAATTCTACGCAGAATTCAATGACCTCCTCTGTTCCATACCCCTTGGCGATGCTTGCCTCTGGACGAGCACGGTTACGAACATACTTCTTCAGAACGAACATGTACCTCTCGAAAGGAAACATGTTGTGTAGGAACACAGGCCCGAGAATACCGATCTCTTTCACTAGGTGACAAAGCAGATGCGTCATTATATTGAAAAATGAAGGTGGAAATATCAACTCAAAGCTAACAAGACATTGCACCACATCATTCTGAAGGGCTTCTAACCTATCCGGATCGATAACCTTCTGCGAAATTGCGTTCATGAAAGAACATAGCTTTGTTATTGTTGCCCGGACATTGTCTGGGAGGATACCCCTTATTATAACTGGTAGCAGCTGTGTCATCAACACGTGACAGTCATGAGACTTTAGGTTTGTGAACTTCTTCTCCTTCGTGCTTATTATTCGCTTTATATTCGTGGAATATCCAGACGGTACCTTGATGCTCTCCAAGCATTGAAACATACTTTCCTTCTCTGCCTTGCTAAGAGTGTAGCTGGCTGGACTCAAGTAATGGCTGCCTTTCTCCTTTGGTTCCGGGTGAAGGTCGCCGCGTTGTTCCATATGCTTCAGATCATTACGTGCTTCCAGTGTATCTTTCGACTTTCCATATACACCTAGGAAGCCAAGAAGGTTTACGCAAAGGTTCTTAGTGAGGTGCATCACGTCGATTGTGTGGCGGACGTCCAAGAATTCCCAATAGGGTAACTCCCAAAATATGGAGTTTTTTTTCCACATCGCCGCGTGACCATCTTCGCTCTCTATAGGCTGGCTGCCAGGCCCCTTTCCAAACACTACTTTAAGATCTTTAACCATAGCAAACACTGTTTTCCCGCTGCGATGTTTAGGCTTCGTACGGTGGTCCGCCGTATGTTCAAAGTGCTTGCCTTTCTTCCGTACCGGGTGGTTTGCTGCAAGGAATCGACGATGACTCATGTACACAACCTTCCTACAGTGCTTAAGATACGTACTTTCTGTTTCATCCATACAGTGAGTGCAAACCTTGTACCCCTTGTTGGACTGCCCAGATAGGTTGCTAAGTGCAGGCCAATCGTTGATGGTTACGAACAGCAGCGCTCATAGGTTAAACTCCTCCTGTTTGTCCTCGTCCCACACGGGGACACCTTCCTTCTTCCACAACAGTTTAAGATCTTCGACCAGTGGTCTTAGGAACACATCGATGTCGTTACCAGGTTGCTTGGGGCCTTGAATAATAATCGGCAACATTATGTACTTCCTCTTCATGCATAGCCATCTGTATTCATGCTCATCTCTCCAAAAGGATTCATGCCATCCGTACTTAAACCAAACCGTATGTTTCGTGCGTCCTTTCCAAAGTCTTTAAATTTTCTGTCGATGTTTCGCCACTGCGAACCATCTGCGGGGTGTCTCAGCATCCCGTCCTGTTGACGTTCTTCAGCGTGCCAACGCATCATTCTAGCATTCCCCTTGTTCCTGAACAAACGCCTCAGCCGTGGTATTATAGGGAAATACCACATCACCTTAGCAGGAATTCTCTTCTTCGTTAGCTGCCCGTCAACCTCACCTGGATCATCTCGTCTAATCTTGTATCGTAGTGCTTTACAAACAGGGCATGCTTCTAGGTTCTCGTACTCCTCACCGTGATATAGGATACAATCATTCGGACATGCGTGAATCTTCTGAACTTCCAGTCCTAGAGGGCAGACTATCTTCTTAGCCTCGTACGTTGTCTCGGGCAATTTGTTTCCCTCCGGAAGAATGTTCTTGACGAGTTTCAATAAATCGCCAAATGCCTTGTCACTAACACCATTTTTTGCCTTCCATTGCAAGAACTCCAGAGTAGTATCCAACTTTTTGTGCTCCTGCTCGCAACCTGGGTACAACGACGTTCTGTGGTCCTCTAACATCTTGTCCAATTTATGGGCCCCCTTTTCACTTTCGCAGTCCTCCTTGGCATCCTGCAACATCTGACCAAGATCATCCGCAACGTCGTTATAATCAGCATCTATGTCCTCCTCGCCCGTTTGATTTCCTTCAAATCCAGCGTACTGAGCAAAGTCTAGAATATTGTCGTCTTCCACTTCATCTTCTTCCATTTCAACCCCTTGCTCTCCGTGGGATGTCCAACAATTATAGCTTGGCATAAACCCCGACTCAAACAAGTGGAAATGAATAGTCCTGGATGCAGAATACTCCTTCTGATTCTTACACTTATTGCATGGACAACAAATAAAACCCTTTTGTTTATTAGCTTCGGCCACTCTCAAAAAAAATGCACGCTGTCAATAAACTCTTTGGACCGCCGGTCAACGTACATCCATTGCCGATCCATCTACATGAAATGAAAAAAAAATCGTACACAAATAATCATTCGTACAATAATGACAGTCATACAATAATGATAAAATAATCACAAACTCTTTCAACAGTCATACAATAATGACATATCATTATTCATACAAAAATTATAAAATATTCCACCAAATAATTCTTATTTATTATTTTTAAGTTTTAAATTCTTTTAATTTTCAATTTAGTTTGTTTTCTTTTATTTAAGATTAACTTTCACTATATTTTCCTACTCAACTATTTTATAAAACCTTATTTAGCAAATAAACAAAATTTCTATATATTCTTTCTTTTCCCACACAAATTTTCTCTCTCATCAACTTACAACAAAATTTTAGAGACAAAAAAGTGTGCAAAACATAGCTCCAAATGTAATATGACCAAAAAAACATTGGATGATGAAGTTGCTAACCTTTTAGGCACCTCCGATTTGTATATAATCACCAAAGTAAATTCACTATAAATTTTGGCATGACCTCCCCTCTTTTTTGAAGAAATTTTGAAGCTTGCTCGGGCTGGAGGAGGAAGAAGACATATATAAAGGGGTGGGACTTTAGTCCCGGTTGGTGTTACCAACCGGTACTAAAGATCACCGGGATCTTTAGAACACCAACCGGGACTAAAGTTACGATCTTTAGTCCCGGTTGGTAACACACCAACCGGGACTAAAGATTCCGGGGGGGCTGACAAGCCCTGACAGCATTTGAACCGGGACTAAAGATCATCTTTAGTCCCGGTTGGTGTTACCAACCGGGACTAAAGATCAAATATGCCCGTTACCCTTTTTAACCGGGACTAAAGATCATCTTTAGTCCCGGTTTTTGTTGCAACCGGGACTATCGTGGAATTCGGCCGACCGACAAAAGATGGTTTCTCCACCAGTGATTCTAAGTAGGCTAAACTGCAATGAAATAGACCTGACACATGATGAAATGAACCGTTGCTGGATTGGTCAATCATGATAACATTTCAAGGTGGGAAAGACAAAGCCAAAGCAATAAAATCAGTCCACATGCTGGTAGCATGGGAAATAAGATGTGAGCGGAACAGGCGAATGTTTCGGAATCAACAAAAAAACCATGCCGCAACCGCTGGCCAAGATACAAGATGAAATCAAGTTGTGGAGAAAAAAAACATTGCGAAATTGTTGGCCTAAGACTCATTAATTGATTGCTGGTTTTTTCTTCTTTTCTTTTCCTCCCTTTTTTCTTGTTTCATAGTTGATCATGTAAATACTTTTTTCTCTACTTAATATATCACCAGCTTCGGTTTCAAATTAAAAAAACTTATGCATCTTTGTGTAGCAGGAAGTGTGATGTCCATGTCTCGTGTCACGCACAGACGTGGACGTAATTGAACGCCTGGTATTGGTTTTTTTCAACGCCTACTATATATCTTGCGTCGCGAGAGAGCAACAGATGAAAGTATCACTTACAAGATTAAAAACCGATCTCAAGATCAATAAGAAACATGGGCTTAAGCTGCAACATGGGATTGTGGGCCTTGGGCTGTAGTTTTTGGAACGGAGGAAGACACGAGATGGACGGCGATCCTGGCTTGGTTTGCGTCCGGAAAGAAATGTGCACGTGACGTGAGCAATCAAAATTAGAGTAGGAGCGACGTACGAATTTTTTCTAGCAAAAACTTCTTTAATTTTTATAATAGTAGTGATAGGGATAGAGATAGAGATTCGAAAAATTCATTTATCTGGTATTTTAAAGCATCCTTTATATAGAAATTTTTCTCATGTAATATAATGTTTATCATTTTAAAAATCGTGCTAAAAATCTGTATCTTATTCAGAAATTAACTTAGCTTCATCTAAATGTCTCCATGTTCGATATCCTTGCATCTTTCCTGTAGGAAGCAGCTACTACACATGTTGGCGCCACAGCTACAAGAAACAATTAAAGTAGATAATTATATTTTCGCAGCCACACAAAGGTGCTAACCTCCTGGGACAGCTCTACAACCTGCTCTGGTATTAGCGACGCATCACTGCATCAATTCTGCATACAGTGGCCGAGCGGAAATCCCTGAACTAGTTCTTCGTGAAGGACTTGCAGAATCCTACGAACCATCATTCTTACATGTCCCGGTACATCCCAATCCCATGCAGAGCTATAGTTACCAACAATTAGGCTAACGAATGAACTGACAAAATGAAAAGAGTTGTGAACGTAATTAGTTGTGATTGATCTTCTCGTCGTCTGCTGGTGAAGATATGTCTGCGAATCACCCAAATTGGCTAGGTTTACTTACAATTATTGTGGGATGAAAAGGGCCAGTCAGAAACATCCAACTCGATCGAAGTTCACATATATATCTCCAAAACTTATTCAGGACTCAAGTTGAATTTACAGCTAACCATTATAGCTTATTAATTAGCACTTGCAGCTAGCATGCAGTGATGGGGAAATAAGAAGATAAAATTAGGCTTGTAAACATGGTAGTAGAATCACCTTACCCCAGCGTCGCTCTCGCGTGGGCGGCTCGGGGGCGAAACCCTAGCCGCCCGCGCCGCCACACCCCCTTCCCCCTCCTCCACCTCGCAACCACCAAAGCTCGCCGGTGGCAAAGCCGGCGGCGAGGTCCAATCGACTCGGCGGAACCGGCCCCTGCGCGAGGAGGACGGAAAATGCCAACGATGGCGCGGCCGGAGCTGGAGACGGCGGTTTGGCTTGGGGCGGCGGATCCAATGCCCCTGTGGCCGGATCTGGCCTCCCCACCCGCGGATCCGGTCGGCGCGGTGGGCGGCGCGACGGAGGCGGAGCGGGCGGTGAATGGCGCGTGCGTGTGCCCTACTGGCGCAGCGGGCAGCGAGACGGGCGGCGCGACGGACGTGGAGCGGGTGGCGGGCGGCGCGACGCGGGCCCTGGCCGGCAAGGCAGCCTGGCGCGGTGGCGGCGCGGGTTGAGGTTGCTGCGGCGACGGCGCCTGCTCCGGCTCTGCCTCGTGCCCCCGCTCGGTGTCGCTGTGGGCAGGCCGCGATGCGCACGGGATGGCGTGTAGGAGGAAGGCGAGGCTGGCGGCCAGGGTGAGGCGGCGGCCGGTGGTGTGCAAGGTAGTGTTGGCCGGACACGCGGCCATGGCCTGATGGCCGGCGGCGTGAGGCTGTGGAGGTGCTGCGCGAGGAGGAAGCCGGCGATGGTGACCGGGTCATCAGGTGGCTGGCTGCCATTGGTGACCTCAGTGGCTTACGGCAGCACGCAGAAAGCGGTTTGGCAGTGAAGAGTTCATCCTCTGTATTGCCAGCTTGACCTGCCGGGTGGTAGACTGAGCTTGGGTGTTGAAGGGATGGCGTGGTGGTCCGGCGATGGTCGTTGTGCAGGATGGTTGTGTGGGGTTTTGATGGGGAACCACTGGCGAAAGCCTTGCCAGGCCATGGGCCGGCATGACGACGGCGACGCCATTTGGCGCCGTTCCCCTCCTTGGAGGCATCGTCCTGGCGTTGACCCCTCCTAACACCAAGAACCCTCTACGCGCAACGGTAGCCTTTGGTGGACTCCTGCAATGTCCCCGAAGCTCTTCAGGTCTAGGGTGTTTAACGAGGCCTCACTACCTTGGCTTCATTCCTTGCTACAGCGGGTGTTCATCACTCTTATCTGGTTACTATTGGGTAGAGTCGGAGCTGCTTTGTTGGGGCAACGAAGCTTGGCAATGATGACACACTGCAATCTCCTTATAGGATTGTTGATGCTAGCTACGTGTAGGAGTGGTTCCTTGGTAGCTTGGGCTGATGTCCTTCGTGGGTGTCGTTCTTGTTTGCTCTTTTTGGCGTTGGGGTAGCATCGCATTGAAGTCAAAACTGCTGTGTCACTTGGGTGGCAAGCTTGGCAACGATAACATGTGTAGGTTGCCGTGTCGTCTCAAATGGCAAGCTTGGCCGATGCTTTGTGTTGGGCTCCGTCGTGATAGCTTAGGATAGGTTAGCTGTTGGTGTGGTGTTATAGTTGTGGTTTTCGCTCAGTTTTCCCTAATTAACTGAGCACTGTAAGGTTTGATCCCGTTTTCTCCTTAAAATGGGATATCTTCTTCTTAATATAAAACGTCGGCAACGGCCCGACCGTTCGGAAAAAAAATTAGGCTTGTAATAAGGGATAGGTGAGGGCAAGAACAAGAGAGGGTGTGTCTGTTTGTGTGTCAACTGTCAAGAGAGCGTAGTGAAAGTTCAGAGCAGAGAAGAGACCCAATGAACCAGCCTATAAGCTTTTAATTATAGCAAGGGTGAACGGTGTTTATGTAGTATTGAGGATACTGATCCGTATCATATACTCCATCCACTCATAAATACTTGATATTTAGAACAGAATTTGGTCAAAATTTTGAATCTTTTGACCACCAATTTTGTATTAGAAATTATAACAGGTATTTGATATTGTGATAATAATACTTTTGAAGGGATGACCTTTTTTTTTTTGCTTTTTAAACAGAGATTTGAGAAACTATTGATGGTACTTAAGAAAAGGCACAAAACTTTGAGGCATTTTTGTAGAAGCGATTTCAAATTGCCTATAAAATCTAGAGTTGTATAGACTAGAGACATTTTCTAAGGCTTTTAAAATCGTCTAAGATACTTTTACTCTAAAGTGTCTTTAGAGATGCTTTTATCATATTTTGTTAAAATTTATCTTGTATAGGCATTTTTTTGGCACTTCAAAATTTGCATCATCCTTAACGGTATTTTCTTGAGGCATTTAAATCTATAAGCAGTGGTAATTAAGACACCAAGGGAAAATAGGGATGTCTTCTACGTTAACCATAATATGTAGAAATATTGACGTAAATTCATAGAGTCATTTGATTTGAATGCTACATGAAAAACATAAGCCAGATGACGAAACACGGAGACCTAGGATGTAGAAGATCATAACATGAGCGATTCGGCAGATTTGGATTCATTTCCTATATATCCACTCATGTGGTACTTCATCATGCGATTCATATAAGATCCATTTAGCACTTTTCTTTAATATTAATATAAGGGATGTGACTAGATATAAGTAACACGAATCACATATTTACAGTAACGATATGAGGTTGAGATGGTTAGTGCATTGAAGATAAAAATAATCAACTCAAGAGGTTGTATAAGATGGGGTGGATAGTGACTATTGAGTAGTGAGTACTGACTTAGCTTGCTACCCGGGTGGTTCAGGCTTAAAATGATGGGAATTAAGATCATGTGAGAAGAGGAGAAATGAACAGAAGTGATGCCTTTTGAGTATACTTCAATCACCACAAGGGAGTACTCTCTCTATCCCACAAAGATTTCATTTGTTTCCCTTCTTTATTTATCCCACAAATACTTCATATTAAAGCAATTAGAGTTTGAAAAAGTAGGGGACTGAAATGTTAAGGATAAGTGTGTGTCTAGGGTAGTATGATAATTACCCATGTGTTGCGCGCAATATATTTTGCTCTTTGATCATATATTCATATCTCAGTGCAAGAGTTCAATCTCGAATTTCCAATCTCTTCTTTCTTGTAACATGAAACTGCTTGAGGTTGTAGTGAAGTATGCGATTCTCATAGCCAAGTTCTCATAGATACAAGCTTTGGAGCAGCATTGCGATTAGCTTCTCCCAGGTATCTCTTATGTAGTTGTAATTGATAACTTTATTCTGACCTCTATGTTGAAACAAAGTAATAATCTTGATGCCTCGCTCTTAAAGCATAAGATCTTTCTCGCTTCAGAAGGCGAAGTAGAGCTACGAACTCCATTACATTATGCTACTGTCTCAAGTGAAGCATCTTTGAATGTCTCAATACCTCCCATTCCAAAATAATAATCATGCCAATGCTGTAGTAATTAAAACAAAGGCTAAACCACACATCTAAATGTAGTTTTGGTCATCATGGGGAGGAGAGAGGATTCAGTAATAACGGTGCAGAGACATGGATAATTCATTGTGGTTCAAACAAGGAAAGAACCGAAGAAGTGAGTCTAGTAGTTGAAGACTTAGAAGAGGTTAAAGAGCCATAGTTTTATGAACTATGAACTCTAAAGAGGGGTAGTACATGAGAGCAAAAGACCAGTAGGAGTAAATTTACAAAAGAAAAAAGAAGGAGCTAGACTGGGAGTCCAGATATCTAGCAACAGTAGACTCACTAAACTGAATGTTGAAAGCCGGTATGACATGTGCTAGCAATTAATCTTTGGTGAACAAACAAATTGGCAGTTATTCACCACTAGAAATGTGGAACAAGTGCTTCAGCAGCCGAAATAGAAATTTCACTTGCAATCTCTCATCACAACCCAGCGCCTTTGTAATCAATCACAGTTAGTTCTTGGCAACAAACCATTTCAACAAATTAATGACCATAGTTTTTTCAGCTAATCCGCCAACGGAAAACCAGCAGTGCAGGCTCTTAATTACCAACACGTCGGACTCGGACCAAATTATTGTGCAGACGAAAACTTCACCATCTACTGTCCTTCAATTCTCTTATTCTTCCATGATAACCGGCCTAAGATCAGGTCGCCGAGATCGTGCAAGCTAGGTGAGACTTCACAACCATTTTCCCTTTGTCGATCGAGCCACCATCCTTCCATGGATGACACAACTCCGGCGGAGGGGCAGCGAAACCAGCACGATTTCCGCCATGGTTCACGAAGAGGTCGTCCACATACTGATTATTTCCACATTTTATTCTCACTTTGTAAAAACCTTTCATAAGTAGCGTACCACGTTTCTCAACCCAGTTCTTTGATCCAATCGATCAGGGAACTTTGTGACTATGGTTCCATCCCTGCACGTCCCAACACCTCCCATACCGAAACCAGCTGGTTAGGACACAACAACAAAGGAGCTCACCAATGGTAGAACTAGAACATCACGATGATGTCCATGCATACGGATAAACGTCCTCATATGTATACAATGTGAGATGCAAATCATGAATATGCATGCGTGTAAATCACACTACATTCAGTATTGTGGCGTTCTTTATGATGGAAGCATGGATGCAAGAGTTGTTCAGCAGCCACATTTAAGCCACTGAGAAGCGAATCTCATGTACTTCATTCACGTCAAAATTGGAAGTTTGATTAAAATTGGAACGATGTGACGGAAAAGTTAAAAGTTTGTGTGTGTAGGAAAGTTTTGATGTGATGAAAAAGTTGGAAGTTTGAAGAAAAAATTGGGAACTAAACCAGACCTGAATGTCGGTTTTAGCAGAGGTTAAAAAATCTTGAATTATCTGAACTCTGAAGAGCTAGGAGTGGTTCAAGAGAGTAAAAGAGACTCCAGTGCTGAACAAAAGGCTATGGAAATAGAGAGACGCTCCATCAAAGCAGTGAGCAACGCTGATCCTTTGCACTGAATTGAATGCTGAAAACCAGTCAGACATGTACGTGGTGACAATTAATTAATCTTTGGTGAACGTACACGTACTAGAATCCCATCGAGATGATAATTTTTATCTTTTTAACAAGGACACAATCTTAAAAACAACTTCGATTACTATTTTCTATTATAATTTATATAAAAATATTAATAAATATATGATTTTATTGAATTACTTTTTAAGACTAATTTATATCTATGGTCTCCATATTTCTAATACAAGTATTTAAAAATTATTAATAGTTAAAGATTTTGGGTTTAAGCAGCATCATTACAGTATAATAAATTTAGTGTCACAAACTTGGTCAAATTTGATGTAATTTTACTTTGACCAAAGTCAAAACATCTTATAACCTGAAACAGAGAAAATATCTTGTGACACCAAATTTTACATAAGAGATACTAAATTTTACACCAGAAAGTATCTCGGGATATCATAATTGAGTTATCAACATTGTTGGATGGTAAAATTACTCTCTTTAACCATCGTGGATGCAAAACTGACGCTGCGCCCAGGTGAGACAGGCTCTTGCAGGCAGCGCTGTACCCTTTGCTGTCGATCTCCAGAAAAACTTGCAATCAGCTTCTTCGATCTCTTGTGCCGTCTTCGATCTACCAGCCACCATCGCGCCATGGATGCCGACATGATCCTCCCAAGAAACGATGAATCAAGCATAGCGGCAGCCATGAACGTACTCGCCAAGGGCTCACTCACGTATGGTCCGTGACCAGCTCCATGGTAGCATCAGAGTTCCATTTCGGCACATCCTGACACTTCTCATGCCCAACCAAGTAGCCATGCATGCAAAAGATTATATAAAAGAACCATATATATCATGCAACAAACTAAGTCCTAATATCCAATATATATATATATATATATATATATATATGTGTGTGTGTGTGTGTGTGTGTCACTCACTGGTACATGGATGCATGCATGTAATTTGCATCTCCCTAAGTCCCTATATGCAATGTGCTTATATATGTCTGGAACAGTGCATGCAACTTGCAGGTAGCAGCCACATCAAGCCAATGAAGAGCCAGGCACCTTTTTTTTGGGGGGAAAATTGCAAAATCCACCCCAAATATCACTCTAAGTTTGAGATGCCCCCTATAAGAAGATTTGTTGCAAATCCCCACCTCCTAATTCACCTTGGTTTGATTTTGGCACCTTCTCTCTACACATGCGTGATTCCTGGAGCATCTCGTGGCGAAATTAGCCGAGTCCCGCTCATCGTGATGATTTGTCAACAGGTCCATTTTGCATTAGATTGTGTGGCCTTAATTTCTGATTAAACTGTACTGAAACCTGCTATTTTGGGTCATCTGATCAATTGCAACAGATTAAATCATGCAGTTCTGATCTGGTTATATGATTACTACTTCATGTTCAAATGTTTCTATATGTTCATTACATCCATGAAAAAAATGGATATGTTGTTCAATACACATGATATCGGTTTGGAATATATAGCTAGTATACCATGAAAAATACAATAAAATGGTCATGATAACACAACGAAATGATCGTCTTATACAGAACAAACCAAACAACATAATCTCTTGCTCCCGTCGAGTGGGACTCGGTTGATTTCGCCACGAGATTCTTCAGAAGCACATGTGTGGAGAGAAGGTGTCTAAATCAAACCAAGGTGAATTAGGAGATGGGGATTTGCAACAAATCTTCTTATGGGGAGACATCTCAAACTAAGAGTGACATTTGGGGTGGTTTTTGCATTTTTTATTTTTTTTTGAAAGGAATCACCACGAAACTATGATATTTAATTGAATATAGAGGTGAAAAAAACAACCTAGCTTAGAGGTAAGGAAATAAAAGACTGTATAGAGCTAAATGATGCCTAATAGTCCAGGCACTTTAAGTTCGAGCTATGTATAGTAAATCACAATAAAAGCTATGATCATGCATAGAGGTTGCAACTTCAATGCAAATAGACTAACACATGTCTAAAAAGATCGTTTTTCACCTAACTAGCGTGACCGAAAGATAAAAAATACCCAGCCTAGCCTGGCCTAGAAAAGGCTAAGGTTTGGCTGGGCCCAACCTTGTTTTTTTTTTCTTAGCGTCAAGACTGGTCCTGTATGTAGTTTTTGGCTTGGCCAATTCTCAGTTCCGCACTGCCAGTTTTTCAGCAGGTCAAAATCTACTCAATACTTAACCCATTTGCATTTCATGATTATCTATGACTCAAATTCTATGGATTTTTATCTAAGAAGACCCACAAAATAAGTACGAGTAGGAGACAAAGAGCTATTCCATCCGTTTCATATTATAAGTCGCTTCGACTCTTTTTCTAGTCAAACTTTTAAAAATTTGATCAAGTTTATAAAAAAGTTAGCAATATTTTTAATGCAAAATAAACATATTATCAAAATATATTTAATGTTTCATTTAATAAAACTAATTTGATATTATAAATATTGCTAATTTTTTCTATAAATTTGGTCAAATTTACAAAAGCTTAGATAAAAAAAAAGTCAAAACGACTTATAGTATAACAGAGGAGGTAGACTATCAAACAATCAGTTAAGTATCCTTGTCTCACGTCCAGATGTTCTTACTCCTTCCATCTTTGAGCAAAACTTTGTTTCATTTTTTCTTTGAAGGGAAACTTTGTTTAATTGGTAAGTATCTTTGACTCATGCAGATGCTGGTGGCCTGGTGCTACTTCCTCATGACAAGAGACAGGTAGAAACGGATACTCGACCTCATGGCTACCCAAATGTGCTAACCTCCTGAAACAACTCTGCACTACGCTCGGGTTTAGGTGATGTATCACTGCATCAGTGTAGAATACAGTGCCAAACTGAAGAACTCAGAACTTCTCCTTCAAGATGCAGTCGTGGAAGACAAAGAACCAGCAACTTTGCATGTCCAAATACCTCCCAATCCCATGCAGATCGAGCTAGATAGTTACCAACAATTAGTCCAGCGAATGAACTGACAAAATGAAAAGAGTACTGTGAACAACTTAATTGTGATTGATCTTCCCGATCGTCTGTTGGTGATGATATATATCTACCAATCACCCGAATTTGAAATCGACGCATTTACTTCAATTGGGGCTAGGTTTGTACTTAATTAGTGTGAGATGAAAATATGGCCAGTCCCCAAAACTTATTCAGGATTGTTTTACAACTAAAACCATTAGCCTAGCACATTCAGATCAGCATGCAGAGATGAGAAAATAAGAGGCCATGGATAATTCATAGTGATTCAAGGAAGAGAAGATGCGAGTCTCGTGGATGAACAAGAGTGCAAAAGACTAGGAATAAATTAGAAAAAAAAATGTGATTAGGAATAGAAACAAGCCCAGCTAGCAACTCTGGAGTCTGGACTCACTAATAAACTGAATGCTGAGACCGGTATATGGTATGTGCTGTCTCTGGTGAACACACAAATTGACAGTTTTTCTTCCCCATAAGCAAAAGGAGTGTTAGGTGTGGAACAAGTATTCAGAGATAGAAATTAAACTACTGTAACCCACCGATATTTGGGCCGTTGAAAATTATTTTTAAAAAAACATAGTTACAAACATAATAATCTTCGTGTGCGGATAAGGACCTAAGAACCAAGATCTCCAAATACCTTCCCTTTATCCCGAAAACCTCCGTCCAAAATTTCATCCAGATTCTGAGATTCGAATTTTGAAATTCAAATATCTCTCAAACCCTTCCTCTAAAGTCCTCGGCTCAAATTTCCTCCAGCCAAACCCTAGCTAGAATCCTCATAAAAAATTGCCCAAATTTCCCTGAGTTCAAACATAAAGTTTGAATTCAAATCCAATTTCAAATCACCAATTTTCTCCTTTCAAAACCTCCCTTGAAAATTGCCAAACTTCACTGCTCCAATGGGCCGTCCCGCTTCCAGTTCGTTCATCTTTTGGAATCGTTGGAGCTCTCAGCAATTGTAATACTACCTTGAGCCAATCTGCCCGTGATGAAATCAAATATGCAAGGGCCAGGATCAATATGCCGTTGTCTCGTCTAGCTGATACTTGTGCCTTCATATCTCCTAATGCGTCCCATGCCAAGCTAAAGAGTTTATAGATCTTGGGCTTTCTCCAAAAAGCCGATCATTATTTCAATATAATGATCTTTCCTCTAAAAAAAAAAGTTTATAAATCCGATTGGACTGGAGAACGAGAAGGATAATGATGAGAAGAAGAAGAACGAGTAATGAATCTTCCCGGCAACGAAAGGGAATGAGCTCCTCTAACTTTAAAACTTTCAGTTAGAGAGACCTGAGTCCCTGACTGGTGGAACCCACCCTCATAGGCCCACATGTCAGCGACACATGTCTCTCTGACTTAAGTTAGAGGAGCCTCCCCCTAACGAAAGTGTAATATAGAATCAAAAGCAAGACTTATGGATGAAATGTCGTGTAAATATAAGACGGCCGCTAGTGACTACCGAGCAGGGTTGACAAAACCGATCGATTTTTTTGAAACCATCTGTGGTTGGTTTTCGTGAAACCGCCTGTGATAGGTTTTGTGGATGAAATGTTCACCAAAAGTCGTTGATTTTTACTGGTTTTTATCAGTTTTCAGCAAACCGGCCAGGAGCGGTTTTTTATTCTAAAACGAAAAGGTAATCCCCTGTTATCCAGTACTGAGTTACTGATTAGCTAGCTAGGTAAATGATTGGGGTAAAGATGATAATGAACACACAGGAGAGTGAAGAGAGCTGGATAATATTAGGTGTACAAAGTTAGGTGCACAATATCATGACGACAGAAGAGATTAAAATGGAGAGTCAGAGTTGTCTGAACTAATAAAGGGGCTAGGTAGTACAGTACCAATGTAGGAGTACAAGAGAAGAGAGAGCAGAAGACCGGGAGTAAATTCAGTAAAAGGAAAAAAAAAGGAGATTGATAATAAAGAGACAAGTTTAGCCAGCAACACTGGACTGAATGCTGAAAACCGGCAAGACATGTGCAGCTGACCATGTTAATCTTTTATGAGCACACAAATAGACAGTTTTTCACCTCTAGAAGCAAATGTGCAACAAGTGCTTCAGAAGCCAACATTGAAAGGAAACTAGATAGCTCACATCATATATCCCAATGGTAAACCAGGGTTTTCACTTTCGTTTTCAACCAAAATTTGTGAATTTCGGTGTCACCAGAATTTTCAGAAATTCTTGGAACTTTTCTTCACAAAATTATTTCATAATTTAATCAATTTTTAACTTATTTTGAATGAATTTTGACCAAAATAAAAAAATGACAGGCGAGATATTTACTTGCTGCCAGAGTGGAGGGTTTTTTTCTTTTTCAAAATTATCGAAATTGCAACCCCTGTGGTAAGTGGGCTCTCATCAGCCATCTCTTCTCGATCTGTAGTAAAACGTGCAAACTTATACAACAACCAATGAACTTGCTTTTTAGAAAGAGATTTGCTTCGATCCAACAAAAAATATCTCGAGGTACCGGTACCTCACGGTACCAAATCGGTACCTCAAGATACTTTTTATCGGAGCAAATCATGAGCCTTTCGGAGAACTCACTGGCATATATACTGCTTTTTTTTTCCAGAATGCCTCCATGCCATCGTTGCAGTTCCATCTCCGCACATCCCGACACTTCCCATGCCGAACTAGTTGTGACCAAGGCAAGAACAAGAACAAGGAGGTCATCAAACTTGACCAAGGCAAGAACAAGAACAAGGAGGTCATCAAACTTGACCAAACTAGTAATCTGTCGTGCTAACGCTACGGTTGTTTTTGATAATACAAATCAAAATATATGTCTAAAAATACAAATATCCAAGCAAAGATATGGAGTATATGTTCTTATGCGAATGGTAAAGGATCAACACATATTTAGCCTTAAAACAATAATTCCATATTCTCAAATTTATAGTATTTTATGAACTTGTTGAAATATAAAATTATGGTCAAACGCACGCCACCAATACAAAATAATTCAAAAATCATATAACTTTTCATTTTTGTATAAGGGAGTAGTAAATTTAGATGGACTAATTAATTGCATCTTATGCATATGCACAAACGGTAAATTATTTGAATGTTTGCACAAAAGGTATATGCACCAATATTATAACATTATAACATGAACTGTCTCATTTCTTCTCCAAAAGGGAATATCTGGCAATTCTTTATCCACAATTTGCATACAAATACATCTGATCAATCTTAAATCTCTCCATAAATTTACCATCAGAACTTCCACATGTCTAAATGTACCAGACCCCGCATAACCCATCAACACATTTTCCTGGAGGATATGGACAACTCCAACAACTCATTAGCCAAGTGCACCTAGATGACACGTATACTAATATCTTAGGATTGTTGCGGCAACATATTTCATATAACACAATAAATTCCAAAGCATCTTTGAAACCTCATTTAACACGCTGAACTTTTAAAATAAAAAATATAATCAATACTTAACAGTACACTATTATTGACGTGTTCATAGTTCATACATTAATTCCATTTGTAAAATAAATTTAAAAGCATCTTACAACACAAACATGCATTTCTTCACTGCACAAAATATCTTAATGAGAAAACTGCACCAAAAGGTTAGCAACGTACCATGACAAAGCAAAAAAATCATATCATATATTCATTATTGGACCATTTGCTCAGGTGAACAGTTTGGTGCCATACAAACCCCTGGGAACATGAAAAAGCTTGGCACCATATAATTAACGCGTTATAACTTTTTTGCAGAGAACAGAAAAGAATTCAAACAAGCCTCATGATGCCTATTCCTCTTTTTTCCAGTGATGCAGTTCCTAATTGTTTAGTTGAACGGTCCATGTATAAGAGTACTGATGGCCTCAGCAAACAATCGGAGAATGATCGCAAAATCAAGAAGATAGTACAATTGGTCACTGCACAAATGCTATTTGCACCAAAACAGAGTACTAAAAAGAACCAGTCGTATATTCAGTCCAACTTTTGTGTTACCAAAAATGAAATATATGTTTCATACAGGACAGATTTGGCACTATTATATCTGATATGAACCAAAATAAAATGCAATCTCTACATACAAAAGAATATGCAATTGATGGTAGTTGATGTCAAAACGGGGAAAGTTTTCGTCATATCGCTGATGCAGTCCCATTTGGCTTGCTCGATCTGGTTTCAAAAAGCCTCTGTTTCATGATTAAACAAACAATAATAGCTAGCACTTGTAGCTTTCTCACTGCAGAGCATAAAGAATAGTTAGGCAATATGATACATCATATCATAAACATGAACATATCTATGCCACATATGAGACGAAACACCAATGAAATACCAATGTATATTCATGTCTCATTATAAATATAATGAAAAAAATGCACAACATCTCATTACAAATTTGGATAAAGAATTACGAAATAACAGATTAACCTACTGCTTTATCGACATAGGTAACCAAATTTAATCCCTCCAGAAATTTCACCAAAGTATGATATCTCTGTTCAGCTTGCGAGTTGGCACATAGCTCTTGCCACAGTCCATGAGCTGAAGAAGTGGCAACTTTGAAGTAGCCACCTAAACCCCACCTATAAGTCAGAAGAGCAAGTGTTATTGTCTTCTTTATTCTTTTTAAATCAATACAACAAAGAACAAGGTTATGAGGTAAAATCTGGGCACAGGGCAAGGAGAAGCCAGCTTAGAGTCCTTGCAGATTATCCTGCATCCATTATCAGTAATGCTAGATCTGGAGTTCAAGCAAAGTAAATTTAGATACCGTTCAGGAACTTAGTGACCGAAAACATCTCTGCCATCTGATTTGAAGTATTTAGAATCAAGCAAATCCAAGCATGCATAAGAACGAACAATAGATGCAACAACTGCATCTGTTATTTTTGAACTAAGAATCAAGCATAGCATGCATAGGCCCCTAATAAAACAAGAAAAAAAGATGGATAAAGGATTTAACTCAAAAGGAATATAATTTTAACAAGACTCTCCCTAACATAATTCGTGAAAAATGAGCAGCATATAAAGTACCTGATATTAGAACTCTCTAGAGTAAACACAACTTCATTGCATAGTTGGGTAAATCTCAGTGAGTTCATTCATTAGGACAGTTTATGACCTGCAAGAAATTAATATCTCAATGAACTTGCAATGGTAATTCAATTAAACTGAAAAAAAATTGTAGTAGCAGGTTGTGTTCCTGATTTTGTTAGGGAAGAATGATCTCATAGCCAAAGAGTTCAAAGGATTGAAGAGCTCATATTAAGAAAACTAAGATTGTCGCTGCCATCCATCTAATTTGAGAACTGATGGAGATCGCTTATCTGAGACAAACCTATTTAGCTCATCCCTGTGTTGACAAACATGTCACTGAAGTCAATTAAGAGATCACTCAAGGCTTAAAATGCAGATTGAACAAGTATATCTGTAAAACTGGGTTTCTTGAGTATAGCTTACAGAGGAGAGGTCCACACTACATAGATTCATAAATCAAGACATTCCATAGAAATATATTTAACAAAGGTATCCATCCGCCTCGGTAATTTCATACAAATAGCTTTTGTAATTATGCTTATTCAATGTACTAACAAAACGAGATAGTTAATTTTCAGACACTTCATGAATTAAAACTGCACATTTATATAGGGAGTAGGGACTTCAAGGAATTAACGAGAGAGGAGATCAGTGACCACCTGGATACATTCATGAGTACAGATTTGGTGGGAAGGTTTCAACGATGTAATCCATCGCAGTAGGCTGAGTGGAGATAAGTGCAGGCATACATCATGACAGATTGAAATAAACAGTATCGATCTATGAGGTGTAAAATATTTTGTAGGAAAGTGATTAGGGAGAGAATAGTTACCTGATTTAGAGGGATGCTGTCATGGCTTTAATTCATGCTATTTGGTCCAATTCGGCAGTCAGTCAGGATTTTCTTTTTCATGATTCTTAAACAATGGAGCCAGAACAGATCCTCCTTATGTGAAATATGCAGGTGGTAATGGAGGAAGAGGTGGTGATGTCATTCTTGAGTGTTCAAGGTCAGTTTGGGATTTCAGTGGTTTGCAACATCACATGGTATATGTTTAAAACCATCATAGTGTCCATTTCGTCCAGAGATGCATATACTTTTTCTGCACTTACTGGTTTCCTGCTGTTTGAAAACATCATATTGTGCTAGATTTAGGAGTTTGTTCCTAAAAGCACTGTGCCGTTGCTGAGAATCTGAACTTGTTGAACTAAAAGGGGCTAACCCTACCCAATCATGAACCTTAAGATTTTTTTTAAAAAAACAAATCATCACGAAAGAATAGGAAGGATCCTGATATATGCCTGCATATACATTTGCGTATAAAAAGACACAATGAGGTTCAGTTATAATAAAAAGTTGACCAAGATTATCTATCCACCCTGACAATTTTGTTTTGGCTAGTTTCAGAGCCTAAATATTTCGTTGTTATTATGGAGTAGTTTCATATGATAAGGAGCAATTCTGCTGAGATATATGTTTGGAGAAAATCCATGCTTAGTTGCTTACCTGACTTGATGCCTGTAAGAAAGCAAGCCAAGGAGCCAATGGAGTTTCAAAGAATCAGATCGGAGCCGGTTTCTGCCTGTAAGAAAGCAAGCCGAGGAGCCAATGGAGTTTCAAATAATCGGATTGGAGGCGGTGAAACCGGCGAGAAGGGAGCGGCGGAGTGGCGTGTGTTAGGGTTTGGGGAGCAATGGAGGCGTCATGAGGAGCGAGAGGTGGAGGGGGCGGGGCGTGGGTTGGAGGCGCGGTGGAGCGAGAGGTGGGGGAGCGATGGCCCGCGATGCGGTGCCGGGGGAGGGGAGCGGAGGAATTTCACGATCGGAACAGGAAGGAAAGTGCGCGTGATTCGGGGGCGCTGCTGGGTGAGGGAAGGCGATGGGTACGCGGGAGACGTTAGATTGAGATGAGATGATCTGAACCATTGAGTGATGAATGTAAGAGTGTAAGAGTGAAAGGTGAGTAAAAGGAGTTGGTGAATTATAGGGTAGATAAAGAAAACACACGCAGATCCTCACGCAACTCTTGGTGGGTTGGCTCGCGAACATGGCGGTCTGTCCTAGCTGAGACGATGGCACCGCTATTCCCGTGCCGGCGACGCCACTGCCAATATTATCGGTGGATGGAAAATAGAGGAGAGAGAGGAAGATAGTGAGGGGAAGAGTGGAGAGTCGCTGACATGTAGGTCCCATATTCCACGTCAGCAAAAATATCTTACT
This sequence comes from Oryza meridionalis, assembly GCA_000338895.3. Classification (NCBI taxonomy): domain Eukaryota; kingdom Viridiplantae; phylum Streptophyta; class Magnoliopsida; order Poales; family Poaceae; genus Oryza; species Oryza meridionalis. The sequence goes on from CM002529.2 coordinate 28,903,249, forward strand.
AAACCACTAAACGAGTATATTTGCACTGGTTTTTGAAGATGGGGTAGCCCTTATACCCAGTTTTACGGTTGAGGGATTTGATTCGGAGGGAGCAAATAGACTTATTCCTCTTAGCAACCAAATAGCTAATGAAGCCCATTAGCTATGCAGATGGGCTTTCTTGATGGGCCTTATGGGCCGTTCCATTTCGGGCCCATGAGCTGGAGTGAAAAGGACACTGAATAAGAAGTATGTAAAGGGTGTTCAAGTGTGAACCATTAGGAATTTTTCATGGCCGAACTGTCCTCAACGGGGTTCACGTGTGATTATACTAATCAAATTATTAAATTTTCATTACGTACATTTTCCATCGTAATCACATAAATCGAGGAGATTGAGTGACCGTGCTAGCCGGGTTAAATTATTATAGTACTATCTCCACGAATACACTACTCCATTCGTTCATTCCATTCGTTTTTATTTTAAAATATAAGAATTCCTGCATACCTTTCAAAATGCATCTCAATATGTAAATATAAACGTACAGAAATCATCGTTATAATATTTTAGAACGAAGGAAGAACTTTGCAATCGAATAATTGATGTTGCTGTATGACGGCTTGCAAGGACGGACAAGGAGGTGAAACCAAAAGATGGCTTCCTGACAAGGAGCTCTCCTGGAAAGAGATGGCTGTTTGCTCTGCTAGCTTTACCGTTTTCTCCATGGTGCTGTTGCAATTAAGGTATAATTCCCTCTCATAAATGCCAAAAGCATGGTCCAAAATCAGGATATCCCGAGTAGTATGCAACAAGCTACTCCTTCCGTCTCAAAATATAATTTTTTTAGTATAATAACAAGTCAAACATTTTTAACTTTGATCAATAATAAAAAAAAGATTAATCATGTAAAATTGATGTTATTAGATTTATCATTAAACAGGCTATCATAATATAAACTCTTTTTTTAAAAAAAACATCAAAGTACCATCGCATCTTTGCTTCATTTCAGTTTAAAGAGAATGAGCAGCGTGATGTACACAATAGAAAAAAAGGTCTGCACTGATACAATCCAATCCTATATATGTCCAGCTCTCTTTATATTGGGGCCACGATGCTCTGCCGGTATTAGGCCTTTTTTGTAGCAGACAAATGTGAACAATGGAATAAAGGAAGAGATCGAATAAAGGGGCATTTCATTTTTGGCACGTGATACCCTGTTCCTTTTTTTATGCTTAACATGACACACTAGTACTTACTGCACTATTACTCCGTATTACTATAACCGTCTCATAATATTAACTTTTGAGGGTAGACATAAATATAAAAAAAAGGGTGAAATTAAATAAGTAAAGGTTGTAATTGGCTAAGAAGACAATGGAGTATATAGGAAGAATTTTTTAGATTTGAAGAAATATTTTGAATGTTAGGAGCCACTACATTTTAGAATGGATGGAGTATTAAAGTTTGTAATTTCATTTTTACATTCAAGAACTAAAAAAAATATATGTGTGTTATTTTGACCTACAGATTATGGGTTGTTGTGTGAGCGCTTTTAATATATTAATTGCTCCATCACCATTGGTCAGAAAAGTTTTGATAAGTTGCATATTCCTTATATCCATCAGCTCTTTATAACCGAAAAGGCTATCGGGCGATCGATCGCCCCTAGCGATCACCCTCCCTCCTTCACGTGGTTTTTTTTTTTTTTGGCACCACATTACTTTCCTATTTTACTAAATTTATGCACCTAAAGTTTGTACACCTCAAGTTTACACATCTAAAGTTTAGAGACCCAAAGTTTATAAGTCAAAAGTTTATATATCCGATTCAAATTTAAATTTGAATTCAAATATTTTTTATATATAGTATTTCTATACATCTAAAGTTTATACACCTAAAGTTTATAAACCCTAAGTTTATAAGTCCAAAGTTTACATACCCGATTCAAATTTAAATTTGAATTCAAATATTAGTTTATAGACCCAAAGTTTATAAGTCAAAAGTTTACATACTCGTTTCAAATTTGAATTTGAATTTAAATATTAGTTCATAGACCCAAAGTTTATAGGTCAAAAGTTTACATGCCGTTTTAAATTTAAATTTGAATTCAAATATTTTATATATATATAGTATTTCTATACATAAATTTTTCCAACTTTCTTTTTTATTTTTTTAAAATTTATGGTGTAGTAGGAAGAGAAGAAGAGGAGGAGGAAAGAGGAGAGGAGCGTATAACGGGGAATGGGGGGGTGTCAATGTGGGCGATCACCCGCCCATTAGCCACGCCCCTTTATAACACCTTATTCCTACTAAGTGTCAGGTTAGACGGCCGAGATCCTTTCCCTGCAACGGCTACGGCTCGGATCACCCCATCCATGGCCGCACCACGAAAAATATATCCTTTTTTTTTTCTTTGCGGTTTCGCCACGAACGCCATGGCCACCACGCAAAAAAATTCCTCCCTTGCTTCCGTCTCCATCGCACAGTGCCCTGTCCCCTCTCCTCCTCCTCCCCTCTCTCTCTCGCTCTCTCCATCGCTCTCACTTTCTCTCTCCCCATGTGTGTGTGTGACAATGGTGATGCACACATGCACACACGCGCGCGCTGCTGCTGCTGCTGATGCTGTCGCAGTACACTCCCTTGTCCTGGTTGCAGCTGAGAGACTTGCTGTAGCAGTAGGTGTACTTGTCAATTCGCCCCCAAGCATTCTGCTCCATCAGGGAGCGCGAGAGCTCAGCTCAGCTCAGCTCGGCCTCTTCTTCCTCTTCCTCGCACGCCCACCTCAGAATCATCTCTGGTTGTGGTGAAACCGATGGTGATGATGGTACGAGCACTGTAGCTTCGATCCAAGTCTAGAATCGCATGTTCTCCCCCTCGCTTTCTTGGATTGCGGCCAAGAATCGATGCGAGCGGCGCCAAGATTTCGTTCTTGGAGCGGGTCACTCTAGTGAGGCGACGAGCAGGGGCAATGGGCGGCGCGGCGGCGGCGGCGGCGGTGTTGGTGGTGCTGTGGCTGGCGGTGGCGGCGGCGGGGGCGGGGGAGCGGCCGAGCGAGGTGTCAATCGGCGCGCTCTACACCTACGACTCGGTGATTGGGCGCGCGGCGGGGCTCGCCATCGAGCTCGCCGTCGCCGACGTCAACGCCGACCGGACCGTTCTGGCCGGGACCACGCTCAGCCTCATCTCCCAGGACACCAACTGCAGCGGGTTTCTTGGAACCATCGAAGGTCAGTTCATTGCTTCTTGATTACTGCTAGCAGAAAGATATTGCCCGTGATGTGTGGAATTCTTTGAAAAAGCAAATGGTTTTGATTGGACCTTTTGATTTTCATGGACTCGAATTTTGAGTTCTCCTCCACTGACAGAGTGACAGTATTCTAATCTGATTGGATTGGTATTGGGCTTTATCCCAATTACCAACCAGCTAGGTACAGTTAGAAATTTGATGAAGAAAATAGTGTTATGCTTAATTTAGTAGCTGAATTTGCAAAATGAGTGAAATGATGATGAGTGAGTTGCTGTGGCCCAAGAGAACTAATTTGGGAAGAAGTTGTTTCAATCTTGTTTCTGGACTGGTTCATCTATTTAGTCCCCTTTGCCCTTTAGCAACTTTAGCATAAGACTCACTGATAGTGGTGGAGATGAGGGAAGCACAATCTGACCACCATAGTCCATACTGTTCCTGTTATGGTGGTGGTTGTAAATTATTGCAACTGCAATCAGCAAGCCCTTTTATAAAATCAAAAGTTAGTTGCTACTTGCTACTAAACGTCAGAACTTACACGTTGGAGTTGATTATTGGCATTGCCTAGTTGCTTTCGATAACATATTGTGCAGTACTTGGCCTTTGGTCACACGTATGAAGAAACTTGTTCCATTCGATTCGTTTTAAACTAATCAGATTGGTTATTTCATTTCACTTGTACATAATTTAGTTATGCTGTCATTGTCTTTTCTTTTTATATATTCACTTCTGTTGTTGGGCACAACAAATTCAGAGGAACTAAATGTTGACTAGTGACTAGGATAAAAAGAATTCAGTTGTGGTGCATTATTTGCACTTTGATGTCTTAGTATATAACTTGGTCAAGCTTCGTTTAACCTCTAATTTAATACAATAACTTCCTTGCACGCATTTTGTATGATTCCTCAATAATAATGCTTTATTTGGAAATATTTGAAAACAACTGTTTTGTTGAACTTTTGATGGCGTTGTCCTTTCTTGAGAATTGTGCTAACCTGATTGTCCTGGCAATGAAAGGAGAACAGACAAAAAGCATACTGGTACAATGACATCTCAAATGCCATAACTCATGAGATTGCTTATGTTCCTTATGACGCAAGAAACACATTAAAGAGCGCCCAATTCTTTACTTTATTCTCATGCCAGATTCTCTTTTCTTTTTGTGGAATGTGTCGGCAACAGCATAACTAAATTATTTGTGTGAGCATCAGCATAAACAGATATTCAAGACACCAGTAGCCATATGTTTGAACTATAACTGCTTTACCTATTGCTTTTAGACAAAAAACATTTGCATAATACAAATCAATAGTAGCATCTTATAATCTGTGAGCAGAATGAAACTGTTACCGGTTCTTTCTTTACATACAAATTCAGCTTCAATTTGTCAATTATAGCCGATAATCACTTGAATTGTCCATGAACTGATTCATAAAGCATTATTTTGTTACAGCATTGCAGTTAATGGAGAAAAACGTGATTGCTGTCATTGGTCCACAATCCTCTGGAATAGGCCATGTTATTTCACATGTTGTTAATGAGCTACATGTTCCTCTTTTATCGTTCGCAGCAACTGATCCAACACTTTCTGCATCAGAGTATCCTTACTTTTTAAGGAGTACCATGAGTGACTACTTCCAAATGCATGCCGTTGCTAGCATTGTTGACTACTATCAATGGAAAGAGGTCACTGCTATTTTTGTTGATGATGATTATGGGAGAGGTGGGGTGGCAGCCCTTAGTGATGCGCTTGCATTAAGTCGGGCAAGAATTTCATACAAAGCAGCGATTCCTCCAAATTCAAATGCAGCTACAATCAATGATGTACTGTTTAGAGCAAACATGATGGAATCAAGAGTGTTTGTTGTGCACGTCAATCCTGACGCAGGGATGAGAATATTTTCTATAGCTAACAAGCTCCGGATGATGGGCAGTGGCTATGTCTGGATAGTAACCGATTGGCTAGCTGCTGTCCTGGACTCCTCCATGTCTGGAGATCTTAAAACCATGAGCTATATGCAAGGATTAATTGTTCTTCATCAGCACTTCCCTGATTCTGAAACCAAGAGGGAGTTCATATCTAAATGGAACAATGCAGCTCGTAATAGGAGCATTGCTTCTGGCTTGAACTCATATGGTTTTTATGCTTATGACTCAGTTTGGATTGTTGCCCGTGCTATCGATCAACTTCTCGATAGCGGGGAGCAGATAAATTTCTCTGCAGATCCAAGGTTGCATGATTCAATGAACAGCACACTGCGTCTCTCAACTCTCAAGTTATTTGATAGTGGTGAGCAGTTGCTACAGCAACTTCTCCTCACAAACTTTACAGGCCTAACAGGCTGGGTCCAGTTTGATTCAGACCGCAATTTGGTACGCCCAGCATATGATATCCTTAATATCGGTGGTTCTGTGCCCCATTTGATTGGCTATTGGTCTAATTATTCTGGACTTTCTGTTGCTGCTCCTGAAATTCTATATGAGAAGCCACCAAATACATCTACGAGTGCACAGCGTCTTAAAAATGTGGTATGGCCAGGTAACTCTGCTTCTAAGCCTAAGGGCTGGGTTTTTCCAAACAATGGGCAGCCTCTGAGAGTTGGTGTTCCAAATAAACCAAGCTTTAAGGAGTTAGTGTCACGTGATACTGGCCCTGATAATGTGACTGGGTACTGCATTGAGATATTCAACGCAGCAATTAAACTGCTCCCGTATCCAGTTCCTTGCCAATTCATAGTAATTGGGGATGGTTCAAAGAATCCTAACTATGATGACATTATTAACATGGTTGCTGCCAATGTATGTCCTTGGTCTTTGCTCTTTCTTCTTCGAAAAGTTTGATTTTATTCCTCTGATTTGTATTTATTTTCTTGTAGTCCCTTGATGCTGCTGTAGGTGACTTTGCTATTGTGAGAAACAGGACAAAGATTGCAGAATTCTCACAGCCTTATATTGAGTCAGGGCTTGTGATAGTAGTGCCGGTGAAAGAAGCAAGTTCAAGTGCCTGGGCTTTCCTTAAACCCTTCACATTAGAAATGTGGTGTGTAACAGGTGTTCTTTTTATTTTTGTCGGAATAGTTGTTTGGATTCTTGAACATCGGACCAATGAGGAGTTTCGAGGCTCTCCAAGACGGCAGATGATAACAATATTTTGGTAAGTTTCCGTTGCTCCTCTTAAGGATGTGTCTATTTTTTGTTAAAAAGAAAAGAATGTGGTTATATCATAGGTCAGCATATCTTTCTGGAACCAGAACTCAGACTGGGAGCATTTGTGAAACCTTATTCAATGGAGGCAAAAAAAAAAACACCTTTATTACTTTTTTTTTATCCGTGAGCAACAAATAGTTTAATATTTTTATCTTGTTAATTTGTATAAATATTAATAGTAAGAAAGTAACAGATTATTATTTTTCTTCCTTTTCAGGTTTAGTTTCTCAACAATGTTCTTTGCACACAGTAAGTCCATTAGATGCATTTTATGACATCGTGTTAAACTATTCCATGTTTTCCCATTTCAATGGACTTATATATCATCCAACTCACTTCAGGACAGAACACTGTAAGTGCGCTTGGGCGGTTTGTGCTGATCATATGGCTGTTTGTCGTGCTGATCATCAATTCAAGTTATACTGCTAGTCTGACGTCGATTCTCACAGTCCAACAGCTTGCAACTGGAATAACTGGGCTTGACAGTTTGCTTTCAAGCGCTTTACCTATTGGATACCAGGCTGGAAAGTTTACTAGAAATTACCTGATTGAAGAGCTCAATGTTCCTGAATCTCACTTGGTACCGCTAAACACAATCGACGAGTACGCTGATGCCCTTAATCGTGGACCCAAAGATGGTGGTGTTGCTGCAATTGTTGATGAGATGCCATATATCGAGATCTTCCTGTCATACCATTGTAACTTCAGAATTGTAGGACAGGAATTCACAAAGGAAGGATGGGGATTCGTATGTTCACTATCCTTCATCCTTCACCTTTCCTGGGCACTCCTGCCCTTGCATCTAAATTCTGAACTAAGCATAATCCCCATGTCTTGTACTGTGGACGGAACAATTTAATCTGCTTTGATGTTTTCCTTTGCAGGCATTCCAGAGAGATTCTCCTCTTGCTGCAGACATGTCAACTGCAATCCTTCAACTTTCAGAGAGTGGCCAGCTACAAAGAATACATGACGAGTGGTTCTCGCGGTCGAGCTGCAGCTCTGATGACAGTGAAATGGGAGCAACCAGGCTTGGCCTCGGAAGTTTTTGGGGCCTCTTTCTTATGTGCGCTCTGATATGCGTATTCGCTCTCGTGATGTTCTTTGCAAGAGTCTGCTGGCAATATTCCAAGTACTCAGGTTCTGAAGAACCTGAGGAGCCCAAAGACGATAGTGCTGGCACCGCCGAGATTGCAGCTGAAGCTGTTGCTGAAATGCAGCGGAGGAGGCCAAAGCGTCTTGGTAGCTTCAAAGAACTCATGCAGTTTGTTGACAAAAAGGAAGAAGAAGTCAGGAAATCGATGAAGCGGAGACCAAGTGAGAAAGATAATCAGGGTGTTGGATCTTCAGATGCGCAGTCAGTGGCTTAACCGTAGAAGATTTTTTCAGGTTCAGTCCTTCCTTCGTTCTGCACATCACAAAAATGAAAAACATACTAAAGTAGATAACAGCAGTATACTTGTAGAATCTAGAAATCCATTTTTCTCAGGATTACTCGAATTATGTCTCAAATATACTCTTAATATGTTCAGCAATTTTCCCATTTTTTTCCCATTTGGGAATGCCATGAACTGTGAAAAGTGTATCTGTTTAGGTGCTTCTCTGAAGCACATGTATGACTTCTCTTTTGCTTTATTTTTTTGATCTTTGACACCATAAATTTGTGAATTACTGAATTGCCTCGCTGGCATTGGATATTTGTGATCAAAAGTAAGAACTACAAGCTCCATACTATCATGTGAAACATTACTTAGAAGACAAGAAAAGAAATAGACATCCAACTGTATTTTTTCTTCTGAATCTTTATTACCTGCAAAATAACCTGAATTATGAACTGAGATTTCAGGAAGGGAAACAGGCTAGCTGAGTAGTCATCACTTAACCCAGATCTGGCCAGTCTTGCGTGGGGACAAGAACCATAATGATCTCACTACCTTTCTGGTCCTGAATCAGATAACACGGCATACTAGTACTGCTACTTGTTAGTAGCATAACTAACACCCCTACTCTCAAACAAACAAGTACCCTTGGTTTCATATTGCAAGTCATTTTAATTTTATCCTAAGTCAAACTTCTCTAATTTTAACCAATTTTATAAAAAAATACACCAACATCTACAATAACAAATAAATGTACCATCAGAAATATATTATGGTGAATTTAACAAAATTAGTTTAATGTTTAAACATTGGTGAATTTTTCCATATACTCGGTAAAAAACTTACTTAAGTTTAACTTAGGATAGAACTAAAAATGACTTTAATATGGAACAAAGGGAATAGAACCCTATAGAACCGCTTCCTGGGATCAATGTTGGATTGGAGACAAAAACTTCATCTCTCCCAACCATGGTTTATAAAACTGCACGGTTACTACATGCGGTAACCTTCTCAGTTTTTAAACCACGGTATACCTCGCGATAACTGCGCAGTTTTTACGGTAACCGCCAAATCATGGTGTGGCGGTAACCCCATAAAAACGGTTTGATAAATCCTACTCCCAACTGATTGAATTAAGTAATGCACTAGTCACACCAGCTACCAGTGATCATGAACAAGGCAAGGATCACCACTAGCACTTTGTGCATTTCTGCAGCTCGGTCGTCAAGCCTGCTGGATCCAAGGACAGGCAAGTTACTCCGGTTCCCCTTGCACTCAAGTGACTCAACTACCAGCAGCCGGACAGTTACAGTGGCAACCTGCTAGTTAGTACTCGTACCGTGCCTTGTCTACTAAGCTGTTTCATATTCTGATATCTCCATTGCTGTTATTACCACTAACGAAACGAATTAGAGTTCTTTCCTGAATTGTCTTTGGAATTCAAGTACCCCAACATCTCCATCAAATCGCAACAGAAGGCTCTTGATTCATTCAGCCGATGGATCAATCGATCGCCTTTATCGCCATGGACAGCGACAGCGAGAAGACGGCGTGTATGTGTGTGTGCGTGTTCAGTAACCGATTTCGCTCGCTGCCTCTAACGCCGAAATGTTGGGAAGTGGTTCCGCCTTTGTGTCAACTTTTAAAGAGACAGTGAGTGATAAAACACAGTGAACCGAACACACTAGCAATACCCTCACGATGCCTTTTTTATATATAATTGATTTCACGATGCCTTTTTTTTATATATATATGATTGATTTCTAAAACCCAGCATCTACATCCAACCAGACGTACACAGTCAAAACAATACAGAGTGCTTAGACTCACATCAACACAAAAATCGTTCACCACAAAGCGCTTAGACTCAAAAAACATTAAAAAGGGTATCTTACAACCATAAGATAGCTCACATTATTGGTCGCCCACGCACTGGCGACGGGGGGCGAAAAACCCTAGCGCCGCCCGCCTTCCCCCTCCCCCTTCCCCCACCTCGCCACTGCTGGAGCTCACCGCCGGAAAGTCAACGGGCAAGCTATGATGGCGGCGGCGGGGATTTCTCTGTGGCGGCGCCCCCTCTTAGGTGCGGGAGAGGCGGCGAACGGCAGCGTCTGGGGAGTGGCGACGGCGGGCCATCCCGGCGAGGAGGCTCGCCGATCTAGCGCTGCCTTCGCCGGATCTGGCCATCCCTTGGCTGGATCCGGCTGGAGCGTGGGCGGGCCGGTGACGAGGTGGCGTCGGTGCGGCACGGCAAGGTGTGAGGACGGCGCGGCGGCGCAACAAGGGCGATGGCGACGGCGGAGGACGGCGCGACGGCGATGGCGGAGGATGGTGCGACGAGGCGTGCTGCCTTCGCCGGATCTGGCCACCCCTGGCTGGATCCGGCCGGCGACGGCTCCTTGTGGTGCGGAGGCGTCACGGAGCGAGGAGGCGGCAGTGTTGGCGGCTGAGGCCGCCGCGGCACTGCGAGGTGCGCGACGCCGGCGCAGTGAGGCGGCCGAGGTCCAAGAACTGCTGATGGCGGTGGGGGAGCCCCTGGTGCCTGATGGCGATGGACTAGAGGCGCGCTGCCCGGCGGCGGGGTGCGTCGGCGGATGGCTCAGACTTGGCTGGTGACTGAGGTTGTCCCGGCCGATGGGCTCAGTGGCAGCGAGGCTGCTGTGGGTGGAGGATGGAGGCGACGGCGATGCGACCGGCGGCTTGTTCACACGGGTAGCCGGTCGAGGCGGCGACGACGGTCGCGTCATGAAGGGGCGTTGAAGCCTACGGCGATCTTCCCTCCAGGCGTTTGTCCTTTTGCGGTGGCGGCTTGCCGCCGCAAGATGGCCATGCTGGGCGGGCCAGTGCGGGGGAGAGGGGATCCATTCTTCTCTCTCACCCTCTCCCCCTCCAACCCAACCACGTGGATGGAGTCGAAGCACACCAAAGGACGAGACTCTACTTTGATGGTTGGCCGGCGGCGAGGCGTCGGCGCGGTGGCTACGCGTCGAAGGGGATTAGCTGGTGGAACTGTTGAACCTGACATGTACGCTTTAGTGCGGGAGAGTAGGAATTCGGGCGAAAGCCCAGCCGCCGGGCCGGCAATGGTGACGCCTGTGGATGCCGCTTTCCCCTTGGGGCGTTGCTGTGTTTTCTTCCCTCTCCCAATGGGTTCTTTAGGTGAAAACCACATCCTGGACATCCAGGACGGGCAACGGCGGCGCACTTGGCGTCGTTCCCTCCTTGGAGGCGTCGTTCAGAAGACCCATTCCTTATGGGTACTGTGTGCTTGTTTTGTTCTAACAGTAGGATGATCAGACGTAGACGCGTGGTGTGGCTGTATTTTCTTTTTTCTGGCTATAGTCTTCTAGGGCTATAGACTTGTATTTTTTTTCTGCTCTATCAATAGAAACATCGCCCTGTCTTGAGCGGGTTGTTTAAAAAAATAAGATAGCACACATTTAAGACACCAAGCTAAAGCTTCCAGTTATCTTCTCATGTTCCACCTATATTTTGGAACTCTTTGCTTCCAAGATCCTGCATCTATTTTGGAACGCTTGAAAATTTCTCGATTTCAAATGTCATCGAAATAAAACATTGTCGTGTGAAATTTTTGCGTTCCAGCTGACGAGCCCGAAACAACTTAATTTAGGATCACTTTAATTTATAGGAAAAACATAGGATAATTTTGAAAGATTTCAATACGATAGAAAAATTCCTATGAAAACCTTTACAATAAAGCATTGGATCATATCCTATCCTTTGGAATTCCTATGAAATAAACGATCCTATAGAGATTTTAGAGAAAATTTAGCAAGAGTTTTAACCTATTGAAAATCTTCCTTTGAGTATATCTCTCTCATCTGATTCATGCGTTTCTCCTGCTGTCTAATGAAAAGGACATTTATGTGTTTTTTATGTGTTTTACAATTCTCTTTTTTGCACTTGAACTCTTGTTAGAACATGTGTTTTTTCGATTCCTATGGTTTTCAGTTTCTACTATTCAAATGACCCATAGGCTGTGTTTAGTTCACACCAAAATTAAAAGTTTGGTTGAAATTGGAACGATGTGATGGAAAAGTTGGAAGTTTATATGTGTAGGAAAGTTTTGATGTGATGGAAAAGTTAGAAGTTTGAAGAAAAACTTTGGAACTAAACAAGCGGGTCAAATGAGTAAAATGTATTGGCGGTTCATAAATTTGTAGGGTTGTGTCATATAGGTCCTTAAACTCTCAAAATGCATATCCAAGTTCCAGAACTTATCAAAGTGTATCATCTAGGTCCCAAATTGACACATCCCCTCTAAGATCGTACGTGGCGCTGATGTGGCATGCCACATGGACGTGACGTGTCCTTTTCTTTTTTCTTCTTCTTTTCTTTTTCTTTTTCTTTTTCTTTTTCGTTTTCTTCTCATTCTTCTTTTTTTTTTCCTTTCTTCTTCTCGGGTTACATAGAAAGGAGAAGAAAGGGAAAAAAGAGAAGGAAAAAAAAGGAAATATTTTAAATGGGTCGCATTTGTCAGTTAAAATGATGCCACGTCATGTCCGTGTGGCATGCCACATCAACACCACGTAAGATAGGGGTTGTGGCGATTTGGGACCTAGATGACACACTATGACAAGTTCTGGGATTTGGATATGCATTTTTGAGAGTTTAGAGACCTAAATGACACACCTCTACAAGTTTAAGGACCGCTCGTACACTTTACTCAAATGAGTAAAATACATTAGAGCATCTCCAAGAGCCTAGCCAAATGGCTCTCCAAGTTAAAATTTGGCTAACTTGCACAAAAAATCTACTCCAACAGACTAGCTAAATGCCTCTCCAAGCCATCTGGCTAGCTAAATTCCCCACCAGACTAGCTAAAGTTGGCCAGCCAAAACTGGCTAGCCATATGTGGGACCCACGCCTGTTTCCCCCTCTCTCTCCACGCGGCACGCACCTGTGACGAGGGCGCCGCCGCCCCGTCGTCGCCGCGGCCGGCCACCGCCGCCCCGTCGTCGCGCAGCCGGCCACCGCCATCGCCACCGCCGAGCTCCGTCCCGAGCTCAGCCGTCGCCCCCCTCTAGATCCGCCGTCGAGGTCGTCGCGAGCCGCCGCGGCCGAGCTCCACCCCGAGCGGCGTCGAGGTTGTCGTCGCGAGCCGCCGGCGTCTCGTCTCCCGCCTCCCCGCGTCATCGCACCACCGCGCGCAGCCGCCCGCCTCCTCGCGTCGCCGCACCACTACCGGCGAAGAGAGCTCCCTCCCTGCCTGCCGCACGGATTTGCCGCCAAAGCGGCACCGGCGGTGGATGGGACGCAGCTCGAGCGGCGGTGGGGATGGGGATGGGGCGGCGGCGACGGATGGGAGAGGGAAGGGGGGTTTGAAAAGAAGGGGAGAAAGATGAGGGAGAAGAAGGAGGTGTAGAGACTTACGTGTGGGCCCAATTATCATAAACTCATAATAGAGAGGACGAATGGAGAGGCTGTTGGAGTAAAAGAGAGTTTGACTTACTAAATTAAGGCCAAATAGATATTTGGAGAGTCAAATTTGAAAAGATGAGATGCTCTTACAGTGCATAAACGAAAAACCGTGTGCAGCCGCCAGTTTGCTACTCTGCAAACGCGTCAGTAGAGTACTACTCCGAGTGATGAGTGTGTGGGTCGTCTTCCCAACCGAACGCGGGAATTAAAGCGCGGGAAGCAAATGGCTAACGGCTGAAGAAAAAAAAAAACAGCAGCGGCCATGGCCATGGTGGACAGCCAGGCTAGCTCATCACGGGCCAAGCCGCTGGTTTTTCTTCCCATTTTCCACCACCACGGCTAGGGTTAGGGTTAGGGCAGAGAGCTGAGCTTTCACGAGCTCGCCATTAATGTCACACTGGAGCGAGCATTCATGTCTCCCTTTCAGATGGTAGATGGCTCCGTATTTACTCCCCCCACCCCACTGTGTAGATGCCTCCGCCGCTATATATCTCTCCCACCCACCCACTCTTCCTCCACTCCGGCGAGCTACCTAGCCACGAGGTGAAGAAACTGAGAGAGTGATCGATCGATCGATCGAGTGTTCGACGGCGGCAGCGAGGATGGTGGACATGAACGACGTGCTGCTGGTGGTGTCGGCGGCGGTGCTGGCGGCGATGTGGTGGCGGCGGTGTTCCAGGACCGGCGGCGCCGACGGCCTCCCGCCGGGGCCGCCGGGGTGGCCGGTGGTCGGCAACCTGTTCCAGGTGATCCTCCAGCGGCGGCCCTTCATGTACGTGGTGCGCGACCTCCGCGAGAAGTACGGGCCCATCTTCACCATGCGGATGGGGCAGCGCACGCTCATCGTCGTCACCGACGCCGACCTCATCCACGACGCGCTCGTCAAGCAGGGCGCGGCGTTCGCCAGCCGCCCCGAGGACAGCCCGACGCGGCTGCTCTTCAGCGTCGGCAAGTGCACCGTCAACTCGGCGCCGTACGGGCCGCTCTGGCGCGCGCTCCGCCGCAACTTCGTCGCCGAGATCGTGTCGCCGCCGCGGGTGAAGGGGTTCTCGTGGATCCGCGAGTGGGCCGTCGGGAGCCACCTCCGGCGTCTCCGCGCCGAGTTCGCCGCCACCGGCGCCGTCAGGATGATGGCCAACTGCCGCCTCTCCATCTGCAGCATCCTCATCTGCATCTGCTTCGGCGCCAAGATCCCCGACGAGCTCATCCGCGAGATCGAGGAGGTGCTCAAGGACGTGATGATGATGACCATGCCCAAGCTCCCGGACTTCCTCCCGCTCCTCACGCCGCTCTTCACCAAGCAGCTCGCCGCGGCGCGCGCCCTCCGGCGGCGCCAGCTCGGCTGCCTCGCGCCGCTGGTGCGCGCGCGCCGCGAGTTCCTCAGGGGCGGCGGCGAGAGGAACGCCGACGGGAACACGGTGGTCGGCGGCGTGGAGATGGTGAGCGCGCCCGGCGAGGCGTACGTGGACTCGCTGTTCGACCTGGAGCCGCCGGGGCGGGGGAAGAGGCTCGGCGAGGACGAGCTGGTGACGCTCTGCTCCGAGGTGATGAGCGCCGGCACGGACACCAGCGCCACCGCGCTGGAGTGGGCGATGATGCACCTCGTCCTCGACGCCGGCGTCCAGGACAAGCTCTACGGCGAGGTCGTCTCCAAGGTCGGCACCACCGCGCGCATCACAGAGGCCGACGTCGAGGCCATGCCCTACTTGCAGGTAATATTTATTTATTTATTTATTTATTAACCAACCAAATTATGAGTATTACTTCTACTCTTCTTGTTTAATTAATTACTACTTAATACACTACCTAATTGTAGCTGCATATATTAGTATCAAACTTGATCTGACAATTTTGACTGTTTTTTCCCTAAAAAAAACTCAAATTTTGTGGCCATGTATTAGAATGCACTGTTCAAGGGCAAAATGAAACATGTTTTCTTAAAAATTTGAATGAGTAGTAAAAAGGTTAGTGGGACTCACACTAGGAGTCAAATGGACAATTGTTCTTGTTGTCAATCATTGGCAGACCAATCAGCTACCAACCAAACTTTTGTCACAACTAAAAGGAGTGTCACTGTCAATCGATCAATAGTAATTAAGTACCATGTTTAATTTCTTTTGTTCTTGAGCTGAATCCCGAGCTGCAAACCAAGATTGCGGCTACTAATTAAGTTCACCACGGAATTAAGGCACTGATCTGGCACTAACAAAGCCGGCGCAGTCCAAATGACATTTTCTACAAGCAAATGTCATGAAAAGGACATGTTACTTGTGTACTGAGAAAACAAGAGCTTTCATTTGTTCCTCTGTTTAGCTGAAAATGATAAGCACTGCACTGTATTAATTTCATCAGCTATTGAGGTTGCCCTTTTAATTTGGCCGTGTTTAGATCTAAAGTTTTTCTTCAAACTTTCAACTTTTCCATCACATCAAAATTTTCCTACACACATAAACGTCTAACTTTTTCGTCACATTATTTCAATTTCAACCAAACTTCCAATTTTAATGTAAACTAAACACAGCCTAAGGCATGAATTTTTGCAAAAATCCCTGATAAGTCCCCATCATATTGTTCGTGCAAGCAAGCATCCCCATGAGTTAGACAACATAAAAAATTCCCCATCTACCATTAACATGTACTAGTATTAATTGTTATAGTAATAAACATTACATAGTATAATCCGAAAAATAAAAAACATTTTTTTAAAAAAAATGACATGGGTGGATGCGGATTGAGGAGCTCACCGAGATTGGATTGAGACAGTAAAAAAAATTCCCTATCCACCAATAACGTGTAGTATTAATTGTTGAGAACTAATCTCTTGGTATCCATATTAGTATTAAATGTATCACATTATATATTAGTTTTGTTTTTTTTTCTGAAATGACGGGAGTAAAACCGTTCTTAAATGCTAACCGAGATGGATGGATTCGCGGTGCTCGCCGGCGTGTGCGTATGCTGTGCAGGCGGTGGTGAAGGAGACATTCCGGCGACACCCGCCGAGCCACTTCGTGCTGTCGCACGCGGCGACGAGGGACACGGAGCTCGGCGGGTACCGCGTGCCGGCGGACGCCAGCGTGGAGTTCTACACGGCGTGGGTGACGGAGAACCCGGCGACGTGGCCGGACCCGGAGGCGTGGCGCCCCGAGCGGTTCCTCGAGGGCGGCGAGGGCTTCGACACCGACATCACCGGCACCCGCGCCCTCCGCATGATGCCGTTTGGCGCCGGCCGCCGCATCTGCCCCGCCGCCACCCTCGGCGTCCTCCACATCCAGCTCATGCTCGCCAACATGGTCCGCGAGTTCCGCTGGGTCCCGCCCGCCGGCGAGGGCCCACCCGACCCCACCGAGACCTTCGCCTTCACCGTCGTCATGAAGAACCCGCTCCGCGCCGCCCTCGTCGAGCGCCGCGTCGGCGAGATCGCCACCGGCGGCGGAGGCGCCGCCGCGTCCGCCTAATTAAGTACTACGATATAAATACTTCGGTAGCTGCTGTCCGTTGGATGGCGGATGGACGGACGGATGGATGGATATGCAGATGATGTCTTAAATTTTTACTTAAATAGAGTGTTCTCTTGATTTCTTCTTCTTCTTCTTCTTTGATTTTTTTTGTTTTATTAGTGGATCTCTTTTTTCTTTTCTCTCTTGTTTTTATCCAGGATTAAGTGTACCTACTGCTGCTTGATCTGCTCATATATATTGGTTGCCAAGTCGAGAAATACCTATGTTAATTTTTTTTTGCAAAACACGGTGCAAACACAAATACTCGTAAACATGTGTTCATTCATATAAACGCCCATAGCTATGCATTACCCTGCCTGCCTTAGGGTAGGTTTAGTTCGCGAAAAGAAAAATTTTTGGGTGTTACATCGGACGTTTGACCGAATGTTGAAAGGGGTTTTTGGACACGAATAAAAAATTAATTTCATAACTCTTTGGGTAACCACGAGACGAATTCGAATTTATTAAGCCTAATTAATCTGTCATTAACACATGCAGGTTACTATAGTATTTATGGTTAATCATGGACTAATTATGCTTAAAAGATTCGTCTCGCGATTTCCATGCAAGCTGTGCAATAGTTTATCTATATTTAATACTCCATACATGTGTCAAAAGATTCAAAAAAAAATTGAAAACTAAACAAGGCCTTATATGATTAGTTTATGATTAGTTTGCATCTTTGTTTTGGAAGGAATATACAGTTTAATTAAAGGATGATGTGGGATAGCCAAAGGTTTATAAAACTGAACTATCAAAAGAACCGCTCCCGAATAGTTTCGAAACCATTGACTACTGGTGAAATTGGACCAAATTTTATTAAAAAAAACTTAATTTAATTTTGGCCGATTTATCGAGTAGTATGCGATGATCTCCAGCTAGCACAATACCTCCGATTATTTGTTTTTTTAAAAAAAATCAAACAGTTTTCAACAATTTTTTATGACACCTGGTGCTAGCCAAGTACTTCATGAGATTGCTTCCATTGTTTTTCCCCCTCAAAATGATGAATTACCCATGGTTGGTGTGATTTCTGATTTCCATCAGTGATTCTTTTTTTTTTCATTTGAAAACCCTTCCATCTGCGATTGAAAAGAACACTGAATTTCAGCATAAAACCAACAATTTTAATATATTGAAGCACGACCCTTTGCATGGTGTTGAGAAAGAAAAAAAAGGACCTTCAACTAGTCCAATTGTTTTTCTTTCTTAAACGACATGCAAGGATTCTCTGATGCGTCCTTGTATTCCCAACTAAAAACCAAAGACATGCTCAATATTATTGTCTACTAACGTCAAAAAAAATTTAAAGACGTACCACACGTTCTAGAAGCTCGACTTCCCTAAACGGTTGGGAAGCAGCAACAGTGATAAAAAAAGTACGACTTAAATAATGGGTGTAGCAATTATGATTTTGATTTCAATTGATTAGGGCAGTCCCAACCCATAACACTAGACATAACACTAATGGGTGTAGCAGTCCCAACCCATAACACTAGACATGGTTTCCATAAACTCCACATCATCAAAAAACTAGTACTAGGCACTACTCTTCCAATGCAAACAACACTATTACATACTTCAATTTAATGCTACTTATCTCACATGATGTCTTGAATGTTGTGTAGAAACCATGTCTCATGCAAGACATGGTTTCCTTATCTTTCTTTATTTATTCACTTGCCACATCATTTTTTGTCTTAGTTGGCAACTTATTTAATGCTATGGACACCATTCTAGTCATTGGGTTGGGAATGGTTTGACGGTGCCACAACGTTTGAATCGGCTGGTATGGTAATTAAAGCCCATAGAATTTAAATTTAAAATTTAAATATATTTTTCATTCAAAATATACCAGATCATGGTAATCACACTTCCTAACCGATCCCGCTATTCTGCAAATTCCAACGCTATTCGGCAATTCCAACGCTACCTATAGTTACTCCCTCCGTCTCATAATATACTACATCCGTCCTAAAATATAGCAACTTTTAGCTATGAATCTAGACACATAGCTAAAAATGTTTACATTTTAGGATGGAGGGAATAGCAACCTAGAACCGGATAGGACACTTCATAGTACAACGAATCTGGACAGGGAGTATGCCCGGATTCGTTGTACTATGAAGTGTCACATCCGGTACTAGATTGCTATATTATAGAAAAGAGTAACTATTAGTTGTAAAAATTAAAACATCATCTATAATCAATATAATAGTTCACTCAAACAATAGTTATTTATAAATATGTATTTCATTATATCTAATTCTCCTGTCTATTTCATATAGTTCATTAGTAGAGTTCGTATTATAGTTGGATATATATATATATATATATATATATATATATATATATATATATATATATATATATATATATATATATATATATATATGTATATATCTTTTTTTCTTTCTTCTCTTCTCTTTTATTCACATAAGTATAAATGTGATGTGCTAACTTGTATAGTTTCCTTACATCATCTTATTGTACTCACTCCAATAGATTGAGCTACAATTGATAGCCAAAAAAATAAAAGCAAACCAAGATTTTAGATAAGATCTTTACATCTCTCTCTACTTTTAGCATTTCGAAAGTAAGTATGTACTGGAAACAGAAAACGATGAAAAAAAAGAATTTAGATTAAATCTAAACTTAAGTTCCAAAATTTACATTCCTGTTGTAGCTTCTAAGCTGAAGGTCGCAGCCAACGAGAAATGTTGCTATTCTCTGTTCTAGGTTTTACGACGCCGCTAGCTGCATGCGTCACTGTTTGTAAACTCCTGTACCTAAACTCGAGAACGATCAAAACTTTAATTTCACAAGCTCAGAAGCGAGTACCAATTTTTGTTTGATATAATTACTTTTGATCAACTTGGCACATATGGATAATTAGTGTAGTGTACTAAGAACGTACAGAGTTGGATGAACGTACATGGGCGACCGTGTTGATAGCTCGAGCACACTCATGTCGCTCCATATACAGAGCAACATGACATATATGATGATTATTGTACCATTTCATGTTACCATGTACTCGATCTAATTAAAAACATTAAAGTCGAGATTAATGGCATGATAGTTGAGGGGGGAGAGAAATAGATCGACTTATCCCAACCGAAAATGATTTTAGAATAAGATCTTTACATTATATACTCCAGTTTAAAAGGTAAAATAGAAAATACGATGAAGAAACATTTAAACTAATTTAAACTTATGTTTCAAAAATTACATTCTAGCTATAGCTTAGGACATGTATAATGGTTGTTAATACTAATCTCTTAACGTTGCTAATTATTAAGAATATTTGTTGACATGTAAGAGAGAGATATCATTGCGATGAGTAAAGACGGCTCAGCAATATATAACTCTAGTCTTTATAATATGGAAACATGTTTTGCATGAGAATGAAAAAAATAATAAAAACAACAGTAATAAAAGTAATATTTTTTAAGTTAATGGTTAGAGCCTTCATGTCTCAACTTTAAAGATATGTTCTCTAAATAATCTTAGGTTGTCTAGGAGATCGTATTTATCTCTACCGTTGAATATGCCATTAACCGAAAATCATCACAGCAGCCAATAAGAAATGGTATCCATCTTGTGGGCCTTACTACGCCGCTGATACGTCGGTGTCTATAGCCTGACGATCGAAGAGGGTCAAAACTTTAACACAAAGCTTACTCCCTCCGTCCCTACAAACTCTGTTTTCCGTGTCCAACATTTAACTGTCCGTCTTATTTAAAATAATAATGAAAAAAATTAAAAAGACAAGTCACGCATAAAATATTAATCATGTTTTATCATCTAACAACAATGAAAATACGAATTATAAAAAAAATTTATATAAGACGGACAGTCAAAGTTGGACACGAAAACCCAGAGTTTGTCTTTTTTTTAGACGGAGGGAGCATATTAGTAGCAAGTACCATCTCATGTTTGACATTATTACTTTTAAATCAACCTGTACATACGGATCATTAGTGTAGCGTACTAGCTAGGAATGTACTCGAGCGCACCCATATCATGCCACACATAAAGCAGCATGATATCATGCTACAAAGTAAAATTTACTCTAACAGTACAAATGCCGTGCTATACGGATCATCAAACCCTTAACTCATTATTAAACAAAAAATATTAAGATTTATTTGTGAAATAACATTAATATAATTTTTAGTGACAGATAATTTTCCCGCAAAAAAGATAATATCCTACAATAGTACGTAACTGTATCCATCTTCTTTTTTTTTTTTTTTGAGAATGGTATTTTTTTTTCTCTACATTCAACCAGTTATATGCAACCTTTTAAATTATGAACTTATCTTATTAAACAACCTAATCTGAAATTTTAAATTGGGAACTTAGTCTATCAAATTAACAACCCAATCTAAAATTCTCTTCTACGAATATTTGAAAACCTTTAAAAGTTACTTAGGTTACTGTAAACAAAAAACTATAGAATCAATTCCTGTTTGACATTATTACTTTTGGAATCAACCTTTACACACGAATTATTAGTGTAGCGTACACAGAGCTGGACGGGCAAGCACGTACATGGGCGATCGACTGTGTTGACAGCTCGAGTGCACCCATATTATCGTGCCACGCACAGAGCAGCATACAAAAGTGTACTCTACAGTCTACAGTGCAGACGCCGTGCCATACGGATCATCAGCTAGCTGGACCACAATCGCACTGAGATGTACAATAGCAGACTATTAGCCAGCTATAAACATATTTTAATAAGATAAAAGATGAGAGAGAAGAGTAGCGGGCTATAGATCTATAGCCAGCTGCAGCACGGTCTCTAAGACACAATGTGTGTATGACAGGTGGGATCATATATTAATAGTATAGTAAGCAACTATTGTATGAATTGGAGGTAGTAGCGGGTTATACTATTAAATTTGCTCTAATAAAACAAAAGAACATTTATCTGCTACTACCTCAGCTAATAACCAGGGCTGTGTTTAGTTCATGCCGAAGTTGGAAGTTTGGTTGAAAATTGGAACGATGTGATTGAAAGTTTGTGTGTATATGACAGATTGCTATGGTGAGAAAAGTTAAAAGTTTGGAAAAAAAACTTTGAAACTAAACACACCCCAGGTTGCATTTCGCTGGACGGCTAGCCATGGCAACTATAACCAACCATATTAATTTTTACTGCAGAAGTGCAGAGATGAGAACAAACTGAGTACTACTCCCTCTGTTAAGAATATAAGTATATTTAGAGCTGAACACAATTATTAAAAAATAGATAGAATTAAATAATGAAGCTAGGGTTGTGATTGGATGAAAAGTAGATATAGGTGGAAAATTTAAATGGTGGTGAGTTGTGATTGGTTGAGCAGAGAATATTGGTGTAGAAGTTGTTATATTTTAGAATAAATTTTAGAGGCTAAAAGTTTTTATATTTTGATACGGAGGGAAGGAGTACTGGTGTACAAGAAGGATCGGCTTGGATGCCGGCCGGCCAAGCTGGCGCCGGCGAGGCTTGCCGGTGAGTTCACATGCCCACATTCAATAACCCTTGGTGCAGAAATAACTGCAATGAAACCACCAATAAATTCAGTCCATCCATCGACCCATCGATCTGGTCTGACCTTGATCTGATCTGATTTTGATCTCTGTGTGTGTATCTTTTCAGTTTCAAGATAGAAGCAGCATTCAATTGAAATCGCTCCCCTTTTCTTTCTTCTACTGCCATTGCCATTGCTTGTTGTTTGTTTGCTTGTAGCAGTAGAACACGGAAGAAAAAATGGGGCAGATGGAGTATTGAAACTCGGCCTGGACCACCGGAGTTAAACTCCGGTGCTCCACCCGGCCGGCCGGCCGTGATCCATAGATCTGCAAAAGTACGTACATCTGCAGCTAATCTTGACCACATGTCATCTAACCTTGCATTGCATTGGTACATTTATGTTACTGTGGAAGTAGCCAGGTAGGATTTCTTTACCTCGAGGGAAGCACCTCGTTTTATGCATGCCGCCATTATTCGTAATCAATTCTTTTTATTTACGTATATTTATGTAGGATGAATTTAAACTTATATGTTTACAAAATGATATATCATATATTAATTTATCTTACTCTTTTCAGATCTATTTTATGATTTTTTTAAATGATGCGAAACTGAGAAACATTCCCTTGAATTAATTAGACTTTCTGCATTCCATACATTACCAATTACCAATTATAGTGGTAGAAAGTTCTCCCTGCGCACTTTGAACGAGTCATTAATACATGATTACTAACTAAAAATTTTAAAAATAAATTATTATATTTTTCAAATAACTTTGGCTTTGTTTAGTTCTAAACTTTTTCTTCAAACTTTTAACTTTTTCATCACATTAAAACCTTTCTACACACGTAAACTTCTAACTTTTTCATCACATCGTTTTAATTTCAACCAAACTTTTAATTTCGGTATGAACTAAACACACCCTTTGTATATAAAAAAGTACAACAGTTTAGCAAGTCTGCGGACAGTAAACGAGGGCCGAGAAATTAGGAACTTACGCATTCGAACATAGCCTAATTTCTTCAAACTTCCAATCTTTTTCAATTTTTTTCTTTAAACTTTTAACTTTTTCGTCACATCATTCTAATTTCTTCAAACTTCCAATCTTGCCCTTGTTTAGTTCCAAATTTTTTTTTCAAACTTACAACTTTTCCATCACATCAAAATTTTCCTACACACACAAACTTCCAACTTTTCCATCACATCGTTCCAATTTGAACCAAATTTTTAATTTTGGCATGAACTAAACACACCCTTTAGCGTAGAACTAAACACAACCCTATTGGGCCTGTTTACACCGTGTTTAGGCCGAGTTTAGTTTCAAACTTTTTCAAACTTCCAACTTTTCTATCACATCAAAACTTTCTTACACACACAAACTTCCAACTTTCCTGTCACATCGTTCCAATTTCAACCAGACTTTCAATTTTAACGTAAACTAAACACACCAAGTTCCAAAGTTTTTCTTCAAACTTTCAACTTTTTCATCACATCAAAACTTTCCTACACACACAAACTTCCAACTTTTCCGTCACATCGTTCCAATTTCTTCAAACTTCCAATTTTAGTGTGAACTAAACACAACCTTAGATTCCAACTTGTTTCTTCGAACTTTTAACTTTTCCGTCACATTGAACTTTCCTACATACACAAATTTCTAACTTTTTCGTCACATCATTCCAATTTCTTCAAACTTTCAATTTTGGCGTGGGACTAAACACAGCCCTGGTCTATAAATGCAGAAATGCAGTGTACAGTGTTTTACTGCACACTTTGGTTAGCTTAGCTAGCTTGGTCAGATCCATCACACACTGGCCGGTCTCGTTTCGAACACAGAACAGTTCAATTTTTGTAGGAACGCGAAATTTTCTCGCGTTCCAAACTGCAGAGATCGACCTAATTAACTTTTTTTTTGTTCATTCTGTAATTCAGTAGGGGAGGCTGAGGTTGAGGCGGCGGAGCCAGATGGAGTGGATGACCATGTTGACCACGTCGAACCGCTTGGCCGGCGGCCGGTTCAGCCGGAAGTGGCGCCGGACGCGCAGCACGCGGCGGCGGAGCACGCCGTAGCGGCGGTCCGAGACGCCGGCGAGGATGTCCTTGATCTCGCCGACGCGTTCTGCGGGGACGGCGACGGAGAACCGTGCCCAGTCCAGCACGTCGCTGAACGGCGGCGAGTAGCTGCCGTCGTCGCCGCCGGCGGCGGCGACGAGCACCGGCACGCACCCGGCGGTGATCGCCTCCACGACGCGGCGGCTCGCCGCGGCCGCGCCCTCGTCGCCGCCGCACGGGCACAGGCAGAACCGCGCCCTGCGCATGAACTCGCCGTGGTCCACCCCCGCCGGGAGGCGACCGTACACCACCACCCGGTCGTCCCGCCCCTCCCACCGCGCCAGCAGCGCCTCCCGCACGACGCCGCCGCCGCCACCGCCACCGCCGGCGGCGAAGAACGCGAGCACCGTGCGTTCCGAAGCCGCGCGCGGCGACACGCGGCGGGCGCCGCCGCGGGCGACCACCGGCGGCAGCGCGACGTCCGTGGCGGGGTTGAAGCCGTCCGACATGTCGGCGTCGCACATGACGCGGATGGCGTTGCCGCGCAGCTCCGCCTTCGCCGCGGACAGGATCGGGGCCTACACGCACGCACACATGTCGCAGCGATCGAGTCAATTAAGTTTAAATTCTTTCAAAAATGATTCGTGTCACGATCAAATGGATACATGATGCTGTTCATGTTGTCATCATGTCTCCCTATAACTATAGTGTCCCTCCATGCATGCATGCTTGAGACAGACAGAGACGTCTTAGCTAAGGGCCTGTTTAGTTCGCGGAAAGAAAATTTTTAGATGTCATATCGGATGTTTGACCGGATGTCGGAAGAGTTTTTCGGGTACGAATGAAAAAAATAATTTCATAACTTGCCTGGAAACCGCGAGACGAATCTTTTGAGCCTAATTAATCCGTCATTAGCACATGTGGGTTACCGTAGTACTTATAGCTAATTATGGACTAATTATACTCAAAAGATTCGTCTCGCGATTTCTCTCCTAACTGTGCGATTAGTTTTTTCATTCATCTATATTTAATGCTTTATACATGTGTCCAAAGATTCGATATGATGTTTTTGGGAAAAAAATTTGGGAAACTAAACAGGGCCTAAACATGATACGTTTCGTTACCTATTGTGGCATCACTGCTAGAACTGAATTGTTGCCGGTTTATTAATTAATATACATTTAAACTCGTGAAAGCAACTGATCACCAAACTGCCTGGTTAACGAACTAACAAGCTAGACTGCTAGACTGTTTGTGTTTGAATGCAAGCTTGACTGGTACAATACAAGTGACCCCATTTGAGACGCGGAATTAATTCATTCATTCATTAATTTATCCATAATTTCGTAGAATTAATTAATTTCAATGCGTTTACTGAAATTATATACTCTCTCTATCAAAATATAAGCATTTTTAAAAAAATATAAGCATTTTTAAACTTTGATACAGTTTTCGAGATACTACTTTAACCAATAATATCTATAAAAGTAATATATTTTGAAAAAAAGAATTGCATATTATGATAGATTGTTTAAAGATAAATCTAGTAATATCAATTGTATATAATTGAGCTTATTTATTTATTTTTTTATTAATAGTTAAAGTTAAAAATGTTTGACTTTGACACTATGCTAAAAATGTTTATATTTTTGGACGGAGGGAGTATTTCTCAATTTCTGCGAAAAAATAGCGTAGGACAGTGGAGTGTAATTTACCCATTGGTGGCAGGAGACGAGGAAGTGGTCGGCGCCGCGGCTGCGATTCCAGAAGGGGTACATGGCGGCGAGGCCGTCGACGTAGCCAGCGACGAGCCGGAGCTGGGGGTCCCAGAAGTCGATCATGTCGCGGCGGTAGACGTAGCCGGCGATGCTGGCGACGCTGATGGGGAGGAAGAAGGCGTGCGCCTCGCCGGGGTGGCGCGCCCGGTGCCGGCCGCCGCCGCCGCCGTCCAGCTCGGCAATGAGGTGGCCCACGATGCCGTCGTCGCCGGCGAAGGCGGCGCCGCCCTTTTGCACGACCGGCGGCTCGCCCTCCCTGTACGTCCACACCTTGAACCTCTTCTCCATCTCAATGTAACTCCTGATGATAGTATTATCAATGATCAAATGATGTAGTAACAGTTAATTAATGGCTGTTAATTAATCATGGCCATAATTAAAATTAACCTCCCCTTGTTTTACGGTAGTATTGCTTCCTCCGTACGGCGTCCTTTGATGTTGATAATTCATTTTATTTAAAATTTTTGATGAATATCAAAGATATATATCATGCTTAAAATACTTTTTATGATCAAACAACTCATAATAAAATAAATAATAATTACATATTTTTTCAAATAAAACAAATGATCAAACGTGTATTAAAAAATCAGCGGCATCATTTATTGAAAATAAATGTAGTACAGTATAATGCTCTAGTAGCAAAATTTTACTGTACTGGGTACGTAAGTAGAGTGAAATTCAATTGCATGCAATTAATAAAAATCGTCTACCATTACATGGCAACTTACATATACTCCGTATATAGTACCTCTAGTATAGTACAGATGCATTTTGTCAAAGTAGTGAAGTACTACGTGTACGTAGGTTATAATTAGGTAGGTCCACACGTTATATCTATAAATTGAGCACAAATAATTAAGAGTACTCTAATTACAAAATCATCTAGAAGCCGGCTGATGATGATGATGAATTGTGATGACCTCTAATAATGGAGCACTGTGGCCTCTGCCTGTAAGATTAGCTAGGCGTTGCCGTCACAAAGCATGCATGTCTTACCAAACAAAGAGCAGAGCCAAAGCGATGCACCCATCAACCAACAACCGATCGATCATCGAGTCATCGCACGAGCCCGTACGAAGAATTCATATATCCGTGTAGTGTAGAGTTTAGTGATGGCTGCATTTGGTCAGGCCGTTTGTCGTCCAAATCGGCGAGGAAGGCGTGTTAATGCTTTCGATCGGGTGCCGACGAATCACGAATGCTTATCCTAGCTTAGCCGGCAGCAGCCAGCCGCGGCCAACTTAATTACACATATACGGAGTATATTATAATTCCCTTTGTTTTATAATATATTATAATTCGTTTTGATTTTTTTTCCAATTTATTTTTTAGGTTTAACTAAATTCATTAAAAAAAATGTCAACATCCACAGCATCAAATTAGTTTAATTAGATATAACATTAATATATTTTATTAATATATTTTGATAACATGTTTGTTATGCGTTAAAATTGTTACTA
This sequence comes from Oryza meridionalis, assembly GCA_000338895.3. Taxonomy (NCBI): domain Eukaryota; kingdom Viridiplantae; phylum Streptophyta; class Magnoliopsida; order Poales; family Poaceae; genus Oryza; species Oryza meridionalis. The sequence goes on from CM002529.2 coordinate 28,930,817, forward strand.
TATATCTCTATAAACTTTATCAAACTCTAAAAAAATTAATTAAAAAATTAAAACGGCTGATAATATAAAACGGAGTGAGTACTTCCCTACATGAGTATGCGTGGCCAGATGTGGAGTGGCAAAGGAGACAACTGTGTGAATGCGATGTTTTCATTAAGAATTTAGGGTGTGTTTAGTTCACGTCAAAATTAGAAGTTTGATTGAAATTGGAACTATGTAACGAAAAAGTTGGAAGTTTGTGTATAGAAAAGTTTTGATGTTATAGAAAAGTTAGAAGTTTGAAGAAAAAATTAGAAACTAAACCACGCCTTAGTGAGGTTACGGATTTATCATTTGCCTCCGTCTCTTGAGCACTTATGTGTATTTGTGTGTTTTTGGGAACGAAAATACGGAGTGGTGAATTAACTAACTGGTGGAAGGCGTAGGCGTCGCGGTACACGGCGCCCCTGGGGATGAACCCGCCGCCGCCGCCGTCGTCCGGCGTGCAGTTGCGCGTGCGGCTGGCTCGCCGTATGGACGCCCGCGCCTGGGCCAGCCCGGCCTCCATCCTCCCGACCTGAACCTGACACACACGCATGCACAAACAAATTTAAAATAATTATCAAATATACATGGCAAAATATTTATCAAAAACATGGCACGGCAACATTTTTTTTTCTTTTTTTGCATTGACACTTCCTGCATCTGAAACTGCACTGCTGCAATTCTGCATCCATTGCCCATTACGGATCACATCATCACTGCACAAACACTGTTGAGTCTGAGTGTGGCATGAGCATGGCGTACGTACTCGGCGGTTCACGAGTTCCCTGGCATGATGAGCATGCCGTGATGAAGGTGATGGCACCGAAGCCGGTGAGAGTGAATGGTGATGGCCGGCGGCAGCGGCGGCGGCTGCGCCGGCAGGAGACCAGATGCGGCCGACGGCAACGTGCGCGGCGAGGACGGAGACGGCGGCGACGCCGAGGAGGAGGCACGAGGCCAGGGTGACGACGACGCCGTGGCAGGCGCAGCTGTTCTTGGACGCCATGGATGGTCAGGTCAGGTGATCAGTTTCAGACCTTCAGGGGAGCTGATCCACTCATGCATTGGTGCATTCCGGGCTATATGTAGCAAGATGGTGTAGTCTCTACGTTACAAGAATCAAGATCACCATGGTAAGCTTAGCTCTCAGTAGCTGAGTCCCAGGTCGATCGATGCGTGATTGGGATCTGCAACACAAACGGTTTTCGAGTTCAGGATCATATCTGCATCCGTGTCAGATAATTGCAGCTTTGGATCTGCAACCAACCTAGGAGTTGGATCAGTCACTTGCAACAGTTGCAAAATTTTGCAATGCAGAGGTAGGGTGAATGCGAAGGCACTGGTGTTATTGTGCATTGAGGCGATAGAATAATAACAGAGAAGACTGACTCACCGTGGACGGCACGGTCTCTCGCTTTGATGCCTCCCTGGCCCATCACCATGTGCAGCAGTAGTAGCAGTAGCAGTAACAATATCTGTAGATCAACCAAGTGCTGGCTCTTGAAGAATATATCTGTAGAGCAACCAACATGTACAGTACAGCCTTGTGTAAATACTCATGCAAGCAAGAAAGAACAAAAGGAAATAATCAGAGGCTGATTAGGGAGTGTCAGATTTTGTGTAGTGAAGCAGATTATCATTATGGACCTGTACCAAATTACCGTCTCATTCATTAAGACTCATGCACTGACAAATACAGTAAACAATCCCACAACTGATCTACACACAGTAGCGCATTCATAATGCTACATTGCTACTCTTATACGTACAGTACAGAGCTCAGACACCATAATAAGTGAACCTGTTTCAGAAGCCATTTCACTCTTTTTCGTGGGGTCAAAAAAATACTAAGATGAGCAGGGCCTTTTACTCTTTTGGCCCTGAGTAACTCATCTTGAAAGTCCAGGTATCATTCTATCGGGAGGGAATTCTTACATCAGCAACAGCAATTTCAAACATGCAAACATAAGGCATTACTCTGGATCAGGATTGTCAAATTTTTATTCTTGAATATGCAAACATAAGGCATTGTGCACAACATGGTCCCTAGGAGATAAAGGAGTTGTTTTGAAGTCAAACCACAATGAAATAAACTAAACACTCTTGTGGACGACTTAGGTGCTGTTTACTCTAGCTTGACTTCCGCTCTCTTGGGAGGATCCAGCTGCAGGTAAGTATACGGCTCCGTTGGTTCCTCCCTGTAAATAACAGGTTGTTACATGAAAACTTCAGATACAAACGTAAGAGAAATATTCAGGGTTACAATGCTCATTGCAATCTAACTACTACTAGTCAGACACAAGTACATTCGTCATAACAACATTTCCCACAGCTTCACATTTTAGTGGACTCAAGTAAATAACGTTTTTGCTACAACAGTTTTCTGAAGTACAGAAGATTCTTGTGGAAAGAATGTCAATCGAAAGGGTTCCCTCGATTTCTACCCCAAGGTATGGTAGCAGCTAGCAACAATACTTCTTGAGTGGCTATTGGTCAGTTCAGTGGTTTTAGCATTAGCCTATTTGAAGCAGTTGCTCCCAGCCAGACAGCATCAGTGCTCCTAACTTGACCAAACTGAACCAGCCAAACTGAGATAGAGTGATAGACCATATTTTTCCTTCCCTTTCCCAGTTTTGACAACAATATTTTGCATTTAAAAAAAAAAAGCCCTGCCCGCCATTGAAACTGAAGAAAGCAACCAAACCACCATCCTAGAAGATGCTACATGACACATCTAACCAAGCAACGAATAACTACATGGCAAAGACAGGCCGAGAAGCATACACAAAATTTATTAGATTTATATAGAATTGAGAATAACCTGTATAACTTCTAAAATACAAAGCTGCCTTACAATCTAATTCACAAAACTCTCAGAGATTACATGTTCAGTTGGTCAGAAATCAAATATTATGCTAATCCATGTGGTGAAAGGAATCACAATACTAAAGCCTTTTACACTGCAAAGATTACTCATCATGAGCATTTTCTGCAGCCACTAGGTATATTCACATGGCACATATTTCTTTAGGCTGCTGAAGGACCTACGGTGGAAGAGCAACCGGCAAGAAGGAGCATAAAGAGAAGAACATATCCAACAGTAGGCACAATATAATGGTCCGCCCTATCATGAGCATCCTGTGGCCACTCCTTAAAATCCTCCTCAATCAGATAATTCCGATGTCCTTTATCAATCATGTTAGTTCTTAATGTGCTAGACCTATTGAAAGGTATGTTGCCTCATATTACTGGGAATATATGTGTGAACAAAAGCGTGAAACATACAAATTGTAAGAAGTCGTACATACCCAGGTTTCGAACGCATGCATTGCCAAAAGAGCTTGAATGGACCAGGAACTGTCTTGAATGGATTCCCTTCAAAGCAAGCCTGCAACAGAAATTAGAAAACCAGTTCAACATAAATATGGCCAAAAATTTCAGAATTAACAATTGCATCATTTTCCCTAATATGATTAACATAATGAGGCATAGAGCAAAACTCTTCAGCATTCTTGGCAAACATTCATTATTTAGCAGACGCTGATAAGCGATGAAAACTCTTTACTGAATATCCTAGACAGGATAAGTTCAACATAAATATGACCAGGAATTTCAGAATTAACAATTTCATCATTTGCTATAATATAATCAACACATTGAGGCACAGAGCAAAATTCTTCAGCATTCTTGGGAAACATTCATTACATAGCAGACGCTGATAACTGATGAAAACTCTTTACTGAAAATCCCAGACAGGATGAAGATTTTGGACCCTGGCAGGTTCAGTGTGAGTGGAACCAGCATGCTAGTTGAAATTAGGGGCAATTCATCTGATTGATGGGTTTCACACTGTTCATTATTGAAACATCATGTTCGGGGTAATTTTCAAACTGTATTGATCAGTAACATATTTTTCCTAGGAGTATAGACCAGTGGCCAATAAGCGCAAATGAACCAATTTGAGTTTATTTCTGTACTTGACAATACTGAGGATCTAATGTTCAGACATTTGGCCCCCTCAGTATTTTGATGAAGCTCCGCCATTGGTTTTTGGGTTAATTTTTGCCGGGACGGCCAAAAGTAGGCCGGCCAATTTCATTAAGATTGGGGGAAATAAAGGTTTAATTACAACGACATGAAGGATGTCGCGCCGGTCTCAAGCAAACTCAAGCCCGGAAAGAAAAGAAAAAATGGGGCAAGCTCACTGAGGCTTATTTCATCCTGGGTAAGCATAAGAATCTGATTGCCATCTAGGCCGTTCCTAAACATGGTTTTGGGATCAAACATGGAAATACCACCTGCAGCCTGAAAGCAACAACAATCGCAGCAATGGCGCAATGCACATGCAGGATCATGGTGGCTGGAGGGCAGAGAACATCATGCAATCTTGTTATGTAACACGAAGAGAAGACATTCAGGTGGGTAAACACTGAAATAATTGTAAGTAAGAAAGATTAGTAATGCGAAAACAACTATGTTTAATGATGCAATTACAGCCAATTTCACTATCAAGCGCCTTCAAGATCCAAATTTAGTATTAGCAATCAGGCATAGTGACAGGAGGTTCTCCACAAAACTATCATCCGGGTAGCTCTGAGCTCCGCAATTTCCATTACACGTTCATCACCACTCATTCATCGGTAGGAAGATAATAAGAGATCAATCAGGTCGTGAGCTGCGGTTGGATTAGGGTAGAGAGGGGATGGAACCTGGACGACGTCCTCGGCGCGGTCGTTGCAGCGGTGCGCCTTGGGCTCCCGCTTGTCCCCCTCCGGCAAGCCCCATGGGCTCTCCCTCCTCGGCACCGGCCTCCCCTCGCTCATCCTCCTCCTCCTCCTCCAACCACCTCCCTCCTCACTGCAAAGAAGATCGAAATGGCTCAAATTCTCAAAGCAAGAGGCATTCCCATGAATCCCCAGATCATCGCGACGCGTCCGAGGGAGAGATCGGAGGAGGCTGACTCACCTAGCAGCCACCCCAACTCTTCCGCTCCGCGTGCGATCCGAAGAAGAGACGGCGGCCGGCGGCGGCGGCGGCTGGTTGCCCTCCACTGGTCGGAGTCCAAGCGGAAGCGACGGGTAGACGAAGAGGCCGAGGGGAGAAAATCCGGCCCAACTTTTTTTGTTCGGTGCCGCCTCAGATTCCCAATAAGGCCCAACTTTTTCGGCCCATAACGAGTTGGGCTTGGAATTACCAGTCCAACCTTACAATGACAGATGGGGCTCACCTGCAGCGAAGAGCGAGCGTTTAAGCATGCGCCAAGCAGAGTTAAATCGAGCATCTCCCAAGACTCTGTCAAACAACTACTGCTAGTCTACTCCCTCCGTTCAAAAAAAAGACAAATTATGGTTTCCGTGTCCAACGTTTGACTGTCTATCTTATATGAATTTTTTTAATAATTAGTATTAACAGAGATCAAAAGAAGTCCAATAAAGATTACCCGGCCATGGTGCTTCATTTTAATGCTCAATCGATGAAACATGGTGATAAAAAGTTCACAGAGATAATCAGGATCCTCTCTATTATTCACCAGTATTGCTTACACAGACTAGGTACTGAAATTATTGCTCCAATACTTGTCTTGAAACTTTCAATCTTCGAGATCAGTATGGTTTGAGGACAAATAATTTCACTGACAGGACCATTGGTAACTTGCAAATATTCCCCAAAATACTATACGACCAACTCAGATATGAATATTATGAATTATAGCTTGAACCCATTATCCACTGTAGCCTAACCGATTTCAATCTGGTAAAGGCCAATATAAGCTTGGTCCTTTTAATTCTAGTAAAACCTCTTGTCATGCTAACACCATCTCTTTCTTAAGACAAGTAGTACATGTAATGTCCCTGTGACCTCTTTCACCTCATGAGTATAATCCATATATTTTGTGATATTAAGACACAATACCAATCCAGGAACACAATGACACATAGAACTCTCAGGACAATCATATCAACCAACACCGTATCGCTCATTGTTTTCCCCTCCTTTTCGGATTTCCTTATCATGGCAATCAAGGATAACATTACTTTTCTGTTATATCAACAATTTAATTCATGAAAAAGTCAAAGGTTTTCTTTGCACATACCATTGAGGCCAGAGAATATTTTGCTGAGGAGTGAACACCCTTGCAGAGAAGTTCGATATCAATGGGATGTGCAATGCCAACTAGAACTTCAGATAGCTGAACCTGGTTTTCACAATCACCAAACCAGTATAAACCTGCAGCATAATGGCAAAAAGGGAACACCAAACAAACATTTTGATCTTAACTTTAGGAAACCAAAAGGATAAAAGAACATAGCAAAAAGCCTCCTTCCTAACCAGCATAATAACAAACCGTATCAAACTTAATAGAAGTCAACCTTAAGTTTCAGGATATGTTTGAGTTACAACAGGTGGTTGTTATGTATATCTCCAATAACATGTTTTTTTAGGAACAACCAATATCATGTTCTGTAATTCTGTTTAGGCAGGAAAAAGAGAGCAAATATTAAATTGCAGTTTACTATTGTAGACAAGGACCTTTACCTATTGTAAAGATATGTGGTGTGTTTGAAGGAGAAACATCAACGTTCTTCGGACTTCCACAATGCTTGAAATTGTCCCCAAAGCACAACTGTTCATCATAGAGAACCGGAAGCTCTGCAAAGGATTTGATCTGCAAAAAGTTATCAATAACTATTTGCTACTCTTGCATATAATATAAAAATTTAGCTACACAGGAAATCTGATGTGAATGGATGGAATAAAAACTGGGAAGGATTATACAGAAAAGAAAAACAGAAGATTCTATCAAGGATTGATGAAATTGATGCCAAAGTTGAGACAATGGGGATGAACAGGATTGATAGAGAAGAAAGAAGAGAGTTAGAAGTTAGACTCAAATTTGTGATCAGAGAGGAAAAAATAAAATGGATGCAGAGGAGCAAGGAAAAAGAAATTCTGGAAGGTGACTGCAGCACCAAGTACTTTCATGCCAAAGCAAATGGTAGAAAAAGGAAAGGACAGATACATTCATTGATGCATGAAGGAGAGAAGATTGAAGGACAAAGCAACTCGCTATCATATATAACCAGCTTTTATAAGGATCTGTTTGGTCATTCAAAAGAAAATTCAATTACTTTTGACATGGATGATGCTATTAAGATCTCTGAAGAAGATAAAATTCAATTGACCAATGTTTTTACTCTGGAAGAACTCAAGACAGTGATTTTTAGTCTCAAAAAGAATAAGGCACCAGGACCAGATGGAATATCTGGAGAATTATATATGCATTTCTGGGATCTGATTAAGTTTGACTTGCTGGAAGTGATCAATGATTTCCACAAAGGTGTGGTAAATATTGACAGGTTGAATTTTGGTGTCATCACACTTATTCCTAAAACCAAGGATGCTACTCAAATACAAAAATTCCGGCCTATATGTCTGCTGAATGTGAGTTTCAAAATAATAACTAAGGTGTTGATGAATAGATTAAATGAGATTATGGCATACATCATTTCTAAACAGCAAACAGCTTTTCTGAAAAATAGATTCATAATGGAAGGGATTGTAATTCTTCATGAAGTTCTTAACACAGTACATCAGAAGAAACAGAATGGTATTCTCTTCAAAGTCGACTTTGAGAAAGCGTATGACAAAGTGGATTGGATCTTTATTTATAGAATGCTGAAAGCTAAAGGTTTTCCTGATATATGGTGTGACTGGACAATGAAGGTGATCATGGGGGGTAAGGTGGCAGTCAAGGTAAATGACCAAATTGGTTCATATTTTAAGACTCATAAGGGGCTAAGGCAAGGAGACCCTTTATCCCCTTTGCTGTTTAACTTAGCAGCAGAAGCTTTGACTTTATTGGTTCAGAGAGCAGAAGAAGGTTCCTTGATTGAAGGTTTAGAAGCAAATGGAGTTAACAAAATTGCAATTTTGCAATATGCTGATGATACAATCTTCCTTCTTGATGATAATTTGGATCATGCAAAAAATCTGAAGTTCATCTTGTGCTTATTTGAACAGCTGTCTGGACTTAAAATAAATTTCAACAAAAGTGTGGTTTACTGTTTTGGAAAAGCTGAGGAAAAACAAAACTTGTACAGTGGTATCTTTACATGTGAAGTTGGCAATTTGCCTTTAAAGTACCTGGGTATTCCTATTGACAAAAAGAGAATTCTCAACAAAGATTGGAGAATAGCTGAGAATAAGATGGAACACAAGTTGGGTTGCTGGCAAGGCAAACTCCAGTCTATTGGAGGAAGGTTGATTCTACTCAACTCAAGCCTTAGCAGTATACCTATGTACATGATCTCTTTCTATAGACTGCCAAAAGGAGTTAAGGAAAGAATGGATTATTTTAGGAGGAGATTCTTTTGGCAAGAGGATCAGGGCATAAGAAAATATCATCTTGTTAACTGGCCCTTGGTCTGTTCTCCTAGAGATCAAGGTGGTTTAGGAGTGCTAGATTTGGAAATAATGAATTTGGCTTTGTTGGGAAAATGGATATGGAAGCTGGAAAATGAAAATGGCTGGTGGCAGGATATCCTTCTTGAGAAATATTGTCATAAAAGGGTCCTATCAGTTCTAAAGCTCAAATCTAAAGCTTCTCATTTTTGGCAAGGAATTATGGAAGTGAAAGAAAGATTCTACAAATATTGTACAAAAATTGTGGGGGATGGGAAACAGAAACTGTTTTGGGAGGATACCTGGGTGGGGAATAAACCCTTGGCTGAACAATTTCCTGAACTTTACAATATAACTTTAACAAAAGAAATCACACTGGCAGATCCGAAGCAGAATGGATTTGGATCTATTTGCTTCAGAAGAGACATTTCTGGAGACAAACTCAGAAGTTGGGAAAAGATCAAAAATTCTTGGAACAGTTTAGATTTGGAAGATGGTGTTAAAGACAAATTGAGATGGAACTTGACCAAAGATGGTAATTTCACAGTTAAATCCTTCTATAGAGCACTCAAGTTGCAACAAACTACTTTCTCATATGCAAAAATTTGGAGGTTTAAAATACCCCTGAAGATTAGAATCTTCATTTGGCTGTTCATAAAAAATAAGATACTCACCAAAGACAATCTGTTTAAAAGGGGTTGGAAAAAAGGAGATAATAAATGTCAGTTTTGTGATCAAATGGAGACAATACAACATCTATTTTTTGATTGCCCAATGTCCAGACTTTTGTGGAACATAGTGGTTTGTGCTCTTAATATAAAACCAACCTTAAACAACCAAGATTTGGATCTTGGATGAATGGGATTGACAAATTTACGAAAAAACTTGTGGTGGTAGGCATTGCGGCTGTAATTTGGTCAATTTGGAAAGTTAGAAATAGAGCTTGTTTTGACAATGTCCTTCCAGCTGACCCTACTGATTTGGTGTTTTTGGCTTGTCACTGGGTGGATTCGTGGGCGACTCTACAGAAGCAGGAGGGAAGTCAAAGAAATCTACAGCTGGGAGCCAACTTGTTAAGACAGGTGGCAAATGAGGTATACAACTCGAAGCTGGGCTGGAGGGGAGGTGTCACGAGGATTGGAGCGTAAAAAAAGGAAGGATGCTGCTCTTTTGTATGGAAAATTGTACTTTGCTGATGCATACTCGCCCATCCTGTTTTTTTCTTTTTGTGATGTTTTTTGAGCACTGGAAGATCTGTAATAGGCAGCCAGCTTTAAACTAGTTAGAGTCTTTCTGGTGAGGGTGGAAATGTTCCCCCAGTTTCTTACATCAGTGATGGTCGTTTTCCTTCTTCTTTATGTTTTAGATCCTCTGTTTAGGGACTCTATCTCATTTCTAGTAAAAGAAATGGGGGTCTGTGGGCCCTTGATCAAAAAAAAAAAAAAGGAAATCTGATGTGACACACCTTTGTTGTTTGAGGTGAACTGGCATCAAGTCTACAGAAAATCGTAGTATGTTCTTTCTCACCAAAACACTTCCCACACCTGCAGCTCATTTGCACATGGAACTTAATCCCGAACAGATCGTGTGTTCGGCATATGCAATCTCCGCAGCTGACAGGACTTACTTCACGTTCCTCAATCTCACTGTTGAAATCAAAATGCAGAGGAGTTTCTGACATATGCAGTGCTTGAAGAATCGTTGCCACAACCTCAGAAGCAAATTCTCTTTCCAGCCTGCAACTGAAATTGATTCACCAGGTTTAACCTTGTGAAGGCAGAAAAATATACATGAAGGATAAAGTTCTGAAGCAGAATAAAGATCATGGTAGTCTCCGACGGATTAGTTCGGCACTTTACATGTTAATCAGGAAAAACAGCAAAGAATTGATTAACAGAGCTTGCCAACTAAAGAACATTGCACTCGTATATCTAAGCTTGTTCATTCCAGTGCATATGGAAGTGTGGAACAATGACAATGCAAAGAAACCCACATACCTTCTGAAACATGTTGTCATTTGCAATTTTACAGAGATTAACCTTCAGAGAGGTCAGTAAAACATCAACTCCATTGTGTTCATTATTCTCCCAAGCAAAGAAGATTCCATAGAATAGGTCAGCGATGCAGAAGTTTTCTTTGATATGTAGGATTGTTGCAGGTGGTGCCCTTAAAATCTCATCTCTGAAGCACCTCAAATTCCACAGTGACTGCGCATGTTCATAGTTAATCAGAACTCAGAAGTTAGCACATGACAAAACATACTGCATGCAACTTTCTACTACCTGTATGATCACATGCAAGATAAACATGTCTTTGTCCTTGTTTTCTTTGTTGGGAACATCAACACTTGGCATTTCCTCAGCAGATTGGCCAGGAGTTACTGGATGATAAGAACACACAATCACCATGGATAGATCATGTAATTACAAAGAGATTACTATGTTCACATTAACAAAGAAATCACAGATACAACTGATAATTGTGAAATTTATATTTTTGACAGAAACGACGATGGGCTTACGCCAGCCTGAACCTTTATATTAATATATTCGTAAGCAATATTACAATGTGATTGACAAAGAGTTACAGGGGGACAGGAGGAGGAAACGGAATTAGGAACTGGAAAAAGCTAAGAACCTATGGCCCTATTCAACCAAGGCTTGATGGACCATCGTTTTGCAGCTCCAGTCCAGTGCAGCACATCATCCACGCAGCACCAGGCGGTTTGACTGGTTTGTTCGTCGACATTGTTTAAGACCTTGTTGTTGCGACATTTCCAAATGTTCCAAGGGATGCACACCAAAATCGTTCAAGGGATCGAAGGAGGGCTGGCAGGGAGTGCAGGAAGGATTGTCGCTCAGAGATGCTCCAAGGCAGGGAGGTAGGCAAGAGACACATCAAAGCCAAGAAAGGACCATAGCGCTCTGACTTTAGAGCATCGAAGAAACAGGTGTTCTACACTTCCACGCTCTCCGGTACAGGGCAGAAAAGGGTATCGAGGATAGGCGACGGTCCCTCTTTTGTGTCATCATTCATTGGTGTAGTGCCGCTGACGTTTGGTAGGAGCAGAATTCACCAAGACAGCAGGCGCCAAATAAATTACTATGTTCACATTGACAAATAAATCAGAGGTATAACTAGTAATTGAAAGAGGTTTAACCATTTTCAGGGATGATTAGACCATGTGATAATTACCTTTTGGATAGGGAATGTTAAAGTTGTCCTGAAAACAAAGCAACTATGTAATGTTAATACTACCAAACAACTGGAATGGTTTTCTTAATAAAAATTTTAATGTGATGATTCATTGCAGGTTATTAGAAAGAGTTAAAATGTGACATTCGCACAAACGTAGATACTGCATTTCTCACATTATGAAATTAAACTGAAGTAACTACTGGGTTTCTATATTTGAATAAAAGTCATGTGGGTTGCTTTTTGGGGGGTAGCTATAAGGTTTCTGCCAATATATAATTTGAGAGATGCATGAACATAACAAGATATGTATCAAAGCAAGACAGGTTGCATTGAAAGAGGATCCGAAATTCTGAATAACCTGATGTTGATGTATCAGCATCATTGCCGTCAGGGGCATCATCAACGTTAGGAAATATTGCATCAATATCAGGACAGACATCAACAAAAGGAAATACTGCATTAATAGCAGCAACATCAATACTATTACTGGCAGCCTCTTTATCTTCAGTCATGCATGTTAGTAACTGGTCCTGTTAAGATTATAGTATAGACTCAGTACTCAGTAAAGGGAGATCAGATGTATAACTATACATAAACAAGAATCTCTAGACTTAACATACCGATATGAAACACATTGCGAGCGGTGAGATGGCTACACGATAATCCATAAGAGAGATTTCAAGAAAATAACGCCACAGGTCTCGGATTTCAGCACAAGCCTCATTGAACTGCAACATAACAAAGATGGCTGTCAGTATGAGTGAATTTAACAAAACAATGTTGAAACAAGGCCATGCAAAACAGAAGATTCTCAAACCTCAGAGCTTGAAATATCTGTGGGGACATTATTCAGCTTTAGCTTAATCTTCTCAAGGATAAAAACTCCTTTTCTGCATTTTTCCTCTCGTATTTGAGAAAATGGCTTTTCTTCAATATTATCAACTGCTCGAAGAAACAAGTACTTGAAAATATCATCCATCCTTTTGAAATGTAAGACATAATTCTCCTCTGAATCTTGACAGATTGTTGCATTGTCCGAGAAATGATCACCCTGATATGTATCAGAGATCGATTCTGGATCCAAAACTTGCAGCAGGTTCGTCCAGAAACCCCCTTCGGGATGCTTGCTGCGCATGTGTTGCAAGAGCGAATCAATGTCTGGGATCTTCTTGCCAACACAATAGGGACAAATCCAGAACCTCCATGACTTGTTTTTCTTGACAAAGTTGATTGCATCAGATATGGTCTTTGCAGTTTTATGGTCATTTTGATAGAAAGTAACAAAATGTAGGTGCAAAGACTTGAGTCCCACTAATCGAAAGCTGTCCTGCTTCTCGCTTGTCAATGAGCACCAGTAATCTCTACACACCAAGACAAGCTTCTGGAGCAAACGTTTGAGCTCTGTGCGGACATAAGATTTCCTATCTTCAGGCTTCTCTCCGGGGATAGATCCAGGAGGCACGTCCTCCTCCCTGGGATCAGTAGGCTCCTCCATACGGATTGCCCGGTCACACTCCACTTCCACAGAACAATACTTCCCCATGACAAACCAGAGCTTCGCGCGGAACATGGCAATCTCAAGCGAATTGCTGAAATCTTCAACCAAATTGTTCAATGCGTCGAGGATGCTATTCAGAAACGGCTTCTTGTCAATGTTTGGGTCGAGGCCGCGCGCGAAATCCAAGCTGATCTTTGCGTGGGTCAAGTGCGCGCGCGCCGAGTAGTTGAATCGCTCGACGAGCGCCTTCTTCGCTTGCTTCTTCGCCGTGGCCGCGCCCTCGCGCTTGGAGATGTCGAGCATGTCGACGACGACGGCGGGAATGACCTTGGCGGACATGTGGGACATGATATGGTGAGAGTGGAAGAGCGCGGCCTCCCTCGCTTTCGCCAACCTGTCCATGGCGGTGCTCAGGGTGCGGTCGAGGTCGAACGCGACGTTGTTCTCCGCCGGGTCGGTGGGGGAGGAGATGGCTAGGGCACGCATGATCTCGCGGTCCGGCTCGTAGTCCTTGGCGCTGGCGACCTTCGCCATGGCGAAGCCGGTGGCGATCTGGAGGCAGTTGGGGGCGAGCCGCTTGGCCTGCGCGTAGAGGTCGCGCGCGTAGACGAGGTGCATCACCGAAGCCTGGCCACCGGAGCCGTCGCGGGCGGAGCGGGTGGAGGCGTTCTGGTGGAGGCCGGCGGCGAGGTGGAGCACGACGGCGGACTCCGGGTGCTTGGCCGCGAGCTCGTCCGCGCGCGCGATCGCCTCGTCGTGGCGGCCCTCGCGATCCAGCCGCATCGCCTCCACGGCCTCCTTGCGCAGGGGGCTCGCCTCGAGGAGGCGCCGCCGCTCCTCCTCCTCCCGCGCCGCCTCGGCCTCCTTCCGCTGTTTCCCTCTGCCCCTGCCCATCTCCCCCCGGTGCGAGATCAAGCGACGCGACGCGACGCGAGCGAGCGAGGTGTTGGTGTGAGACGCCGCGGCGACGCAGGAGATGGAGGCGGCGACGCGCGCGCGCGCGAGGTGTTCGTCGGAATGCCGCAACCGCGACGGGGACTCGAAGGGTTTGGTGGTGGAAAAGGCGGCGCGGGTGAAAGCTGAGGGGGGAGGGGCTCTTCCGATTTAAAGAGTTCGAATGCTGCGGGAGCGAATAGCTAGGGCCAGTTTGTTGATGTTTCTATCTGGACTGGGCGAGGTGATAAGCACGGAGAAGTTGTTATACAGTAGCCTCTTTTTATCTAGAGAAAATTTTATCCACATGAAAAAGTTTAAGTCTGTAAAAAGAGGGATAAGTCCATTTGAACCCCCTCAACTATTATGTTTGTCTAAATATTGCCCCTTAACTTTAAAACCGGTATCTAACACCCTTCAACTATCAAAACCGTTTAATTTACCCCTTCATTCAAACCTGGGTTGTTTTTACCTATCTGGCGCTGATGTGGCAGTTCAGTCACTAAGAAAAAACAATAAAAATTATGGGGCCCATGTGTCATTGTCTTTGCATCTTCTTCTCCATTCTCTATTCTTTCTCCCGACCTCATCTCTCTCTACTCTCCCGATGCCATCCCCAGCCGCCGTCGCTGCCGAACTCCTCCCCGAGGGTCTCTGCTGCCGCCTAGTTCCTCCCCTAGGCCAGCCGCCATCCCATGAGAGAGATGGAGGGACCACCCGCGCTATAGTAGCACTGTAGCAGCACCCAGGGAGTGGGCAGCCATGGCGAGTCGGAAACGGATCGGGAGAAGTAGCGGGAAGCAGAGCTGGAGAGCACCATGTATACTTGATGTCGCTGTCCTCGGTTCCCCCTCGTCCTCTGGCAGTCCCTGTGACGTTCGCGTGGCCTCTTCTGACGCTCCAGTTTCCGCCTCAGCGAACAGCTCCTTTGCTTCCTAGTTCCTACTCTCTTCTCTACACGACCTCGTGTAGTCCGCCAAGGCATCCTCCGTGCTATGAGCAGAAGTAGACAAAGTAGTGATGCTTTGCCTTCACATCAGTTGGTTGTTTAGTTCGTGCAAGGAATCATCAGCGATGATGGAGATGCTAGTAGAGGGGAGGAAGAGGATGAACGGGTTCACAGGTAGGCTTCACAATTTTTGTTTATAGTTTTGCTGACTTGGATTTGCCACATAAGCCAAAACCACTTCAATTGAAGACAAGGGGTAATTTGAATGGTTTTGAAAGTTAAGGGGGTTAGATATCTGGTTTTGAAGTTAAGGGGTGTATTTTAGACGAACGCAATAGTTGAAGGGGGTCAAATGGACTTATCCCTAAAAAGAATAGCACAACAAATTTCCGCTTCCGACCATAAGAACATTGTCACTAGTTTTTCTTTAATTCGTAACATTCCCGTCACATTTACAATTCATACATGAGTTGGGATGGAGAAAGACTGATTTGCCTTTGCTCCTCTTTGTATAGCACCGTGATAGCGAATTTTTTGGGCTGCACCAACACCTATACCCAACGACACCGCCAGCTCCGTCTCTGCCCCGCTGGGCCACCGACCTCGGCTCCTCCTCTTCGGCCTTTTGTTAACAACGAAATTTGGTAAATCATGCATCGGATGTAGAGTTAAGGCCGAAGCGGATTTGGGAAGAAATCGATAATGGAAACAAGGTATGAATCGGCTTCGGAACCGCATCGGCTACAGTATGCATCGGCAGTTACCGAATCGGACAAGGCAAGCCGATGTAGCCGATTCCGGCAATGTGATATTGGAATCATTGTCGGATTGAGTTGACGTGCTTCATGATGATTGCCACGTACGAATCGAGTCCGAAGAAGGAAGTTGTATCTATTAATTAGGAATAGTTTGTTAGTTTCCTTTTTA
The DNA here is from genome assembly GCA_000338895.3 of Oryza meridionalis. Taxonomy (NCBI): domain Eukaryota; kingdom Viridiplantae; phylum Streptophyta; class Magnoliopsida; order Poales; family Poaceae; genus Oryza; species Oryza meridionalis. The sequence goes on from CM002529.2 coordinate 28,946,749, forward strand.
TCTTTAGGAAAGTGTGTTTAGTGTCCTATAAGGACTTTATGTTTTCCTTTTATCTTTAGGAAAGTTTCTTTCTTATCTTACAAGGACTAGTATCTACCCATGGGTATAAATATATACACCCGGGGTCATTGTAATCTATCTTCACGATCAATACAATTCGGCGCATCGCCACCTTTTACATTTTCTACTTTATTTTATCGTTCGGCGGGACTTGGCACCTGACGCGGGACTGCATCGGTGTTCGATCTCCGGCTAAGGGGTAAGTCCAATGTTCCGCCGGCTCGGGCAATTGTATCGTTTACGTCGGCGTCATTAAGGCTGCATCAGTACATTCGACCTCTTGGATTGCTCTGGTTTGGATGATATGTTTGCTTACCTATTTATCATATGTCTCTGTTAATCTAGTCTTGGCATATCAATTTAGCTCTATCGGCTGCTTCTTGTTTTAGGGTTTCTGCCGGTATCGGCTAAATCACATTGCTAGATTAGATTAGCTTAGACATCTACCACCCTGAAAACTCAATCAACGGCTTGATTATCTAGATATTATGTTTCTTTTCATACTTAGTGCTGCATCAGTTAAGTTTGATTTACTAAGTCGTGCTTAGAACCATAATCTCTAGCCTGCTTCTTGATTGCCAATAAGGGTTTCATCGGGGTTTCAGCCGGTGAGTTATCTGGACGTTGCATCGGCTCATAAGGATTGCATATATATATATATATATAAGTTGGATTTAGCCAATGACAATAAAGGTTTCACTGTTTAATCTAATCTTGTGGATTTTATGACATCGGACCTCTAGCCAATGTGTGCTTTAACCTTTGGATCGATGCTTATTCATCATATTATTATTTGCCGATTGGTTTATACTGGACTATATTGTTATTTTATTACATCGTCATCAGTCGATTGTCTTTATATCATTATCTACATTGGACATATAGCCAATTGCTTAAACCCTATCGCTATCGGCTGGTATCGGCATCGGCTATTATCGGCTATCGGCTGGAACTACTCCATCGACTTGTCAGCCGATCGGCTGTTTTGATCTACTATTTACATATCTTGTCAGTTGCAGGATCAAACTGACTGGTACGCCCACATCTCATCAAGATTTGGACCTGCACAGGACACTGCTGGAGAATCGCTTTTTAGTCCCGGTTGGGAACCCCCTATAGTCCCGGTTTCTCAACCGGGACTACGAATCCGGGACTAAAAATGTTTATTTTTAGTCCCAGTTGAAATAACCGGGACTAAAAGTAGATCTTTAGTCCCGGTTGGTAACACCAACCGGGACTAAAGATTTAGAATCTTTACTCCCTGTTGATGGTACCAACCGGTACAAAAGTTATTTTTTCTTTTTTTTCTTTTCTGGCGCCAAATATCATAGATTTGTGTTCACACATCAATCATCACATATCGTTCACACATCTAAACATCCCAAATCATCCACATCAACAACCCAATATCTCAAACATCCCAAATCATCCACACATCTCAACATCCCAAATCATCCACACCAACAAATCACAGTCTCCCTAATCACAGATCATTCACACATCATTCTCAAATCACAGATCAAATCAACATTATTCACACAACGAGAAGGAAAAAAAGAAAAAAAAGAAAAAAATCCGGGAGCCTGCCACCGCGCAGCCTTCAGCGCCGGGCCACCGTTGCTCCAGCACGGGCTCGGCCGCCGCCGCCCCAGCTCGGCACGGCCCGGTCGCGGCCGCCGCCCCCGCCCCCGCCCCCGCCCAGCACGGGCCCGTGTAGAATCAAGATGTCGACTAGAGGGGGGGTGAATAGGCGATTTAAAACTAAATAATACCTAATCAAGTCTAACCTAAGTTGCTAGGCTTGGTGAGGGTGAACTTTAACTAAGCAACTAAGTTGTGTTTTGCAAACCTAGGGTGGTAGTGGCTCAATTATATCTCTAGGAAAGTAAATCACGCTCCTATGTCAATGTTTTGTAATCCTAGGGTGATATGATCTCAAGTATGTCTCTAGAAATGTAAATTGCACAAATGTAAATGCGACAATCAAATGAGACAATGAGACAAGAGATTTTTCACCGAAGTTCGGAAACTCGCCGGTTTCCTACTCCCCGTTGAGGCGAGCCCAACTCCACCGCTCAACCACGAAGCCACCGCACGCCCCCTTCGTCAAGGGGTGGGCAAGGCGGGAGCCGGCCCACGGAGAGGACTACCCAAGCCTCGATCACTCGGGGTAGTTCTTCCTTCACTCCGAAGGTGGTGAACTCCAAACCACTCACAAACCGGCATCGGGCCTCCTCCACAATCTTCTCGGAGAGATCACCGGGCAACTCCTCCACAAACTGTCTAGGAGGCGGCAACCTCCAAGAGTAACAAGCAATGACCCGGTGTGGAGATGATCAAGTGCCACACTAGCTCTACAATGGAAGCAAATGCACTTGACTCTTGGCTAAACAACCCTCTAACACACTAGATGGATGAACACAAAGCTCAAGTGAGTGTGAGAGAGGTGCAAGGGGTGTATGCAATTGAATTGGGTGCCAAGAGAGCCCCCTTGCTGCTGGTGGGGGAGTATTTATACTCCCACCCACCAAAACTAGCCGTTGGGGGCGAAATCCCCCAACTCTGTGCTCTGTCGGTCTGACCGAAGGTATGTGGCCGGTCAGACCGTGCTACTCTGCAACGGCTAGAAAACTAGCCGTTGTAGCCCTGTCAGCGGGCCCCATCGGCCTGGCCGGTCAAACCGACATGGGGGCCGGTCTGACCGTGCATATGCAGCCGGTCAGACCAGCCTTATGCTCCGGTCAGACCGCCTTCTTGCTGCCGGTCAGACCGCCACTATGTGGCCGGTCTGACCGCCCCTGGTCAGGCCGAACCCAGTGAAGTGTGTGTGTGTTAAATGTGAACACAAGTCTAGATGCATAATGACTTAATGTGGCAATTAAAATCATCTCTTTGCTAGGTCATTACCCCTCTTAATAGTACGGCGAAACTAAAAATAAACTAGCAAATTTGATCGCCCTACACCTCAATCAATTCTAAATTAAAACGCTAGTTTTACCGTCTTCTTTCCCTTTGCTTTGCGCCGTCAAATTTTAATCCATCGATAATCATCCATGCGCACATATGACGTGGACCTAACTTAAAATGTATAGCTCAAAAATAACGGTTAGTCCACAATTAGCGCTTGTCATTAATTACCAAAATTAACACCGGGGGCCTAGATGCTTCAGCCCGGCCGCCGCCGCCCCTCCCCGGCATGGGGCCGGCCGCCGCCGCCCCCGCCCGGCACAGGCCCGGCCGCCGCCGCCGCCGCCCCGGCACAGGCCCGTCCGCTGCCTCGGCTGCTTCTCCCGCAAATCTGAGGAAGAGAAGAGAGAAAAACTCGATTAGATGTGTGGAAGAGGAAGTGGATAGGAAGAGATGAGAGTGAAAGAGGAAGGTGAGAAAGAGATAAGGCCTAAGGGAGAGATAAAGAGTAGAGGGGAGGAAGAGATAAGGGTGAGGACTGAGACTACTCTGCGCGCGGAGAGAACGAGGGAAGAGAGAGATACGTGGGAAACTGATTTGTAGTCCCGGTTGGTATAAACAACGGGGACTAAAAATCTGATTTTTAGTCTGATTTTTAGTCCCGGTTGTTTATACCAACCGGGATTAAAAATATTAAGAAACCTGCAACGTTGTGCTAATAAATAAACCGGGACAAAAGATAATCTTTAGTCCCGGTTAGTGTTACCAACCGGGACTAAAGATCATTGCACTTTTAAACCGGGACTAAAAATGCTTTTCCCGGTTTTTTAAGCATCCAGAACTATTGTTGTTTTTATAACCGACCAAAGATGGCTTCTCCACCAGTAAGAGCTAAGCAGATCTCTCAGGCAGGTGTGTTCGATTTTTTCGTCAAATCTGCACCGGCACTTGGATCTAGGACCCTCCATTTAGGCTTTCGTCGCCACCACTTTCGTCTCTACCGTCGATCCCCTTCATCGTCCCATGGACCTCAGCTCCTCCACCTCGTCTGCGGGTGGTGCTCTTGTGGTCGAGGCGGGTGGTGCTCTTGTGGTCGAGGCCGTTGGCATTGCTCTGGGGGCACCAGTCTCCACTGCTATCGGGGGAGGGTCGCTTCTAGTGCAGTCGCTACGTCACCACAATCGCCCAATGCGCCGCTAGGATCTGCACCGCCATTGTTGCCTCCCGTGCTGCGGCTGCTTGCGAATTGCTCAACCGCGCACGGTGCGAGACACGGGGACTGCGAGGTGTAGCGGCTTGGTCGTCGACATCAGTGGTTGCCCACTGGTTGCTCGATGGCAGCTGCTCCATGCAGGAGCTGCAAGGAATAGAAGCTTGGTCGACGAGGAGGAGGAGATGGCATCATGTACGAGGAAAACGAAGTGCAAATTAGTCTGAAGATAAATTTCTCTATTCCAATCTAACATTGTTTGCTCGAAATACGAAGTGCTACATATTGAATGAAAATCAGTGGCCTATGCTTCTGGTTGAAGTGGTAAACTTTTTTACTACTATATGGTACCGAGTTATTTTCGTTACTATGGATCGAATAAACTTTATAACCTGAATTATTTTCTATGTCTAAACTATATATCTTTTAAAATGGAACAAACTTTATAATCTGAAATATTTTTATGGGAACTACTACATGACACCCTAAGTGCCATTTAGTCATATGGCTTATCTCACAGCACCCACTACTTACCAACAATGCAATTTTTTTACTCTCAGTGAACCCGTGCTCCCTCTATGGCTCCGTTTAGTTACCCAAAATTTTTTCCCAAAAACATCACATCGAATCTTTGGACACATATATGAAGCATTAAATATAGATAAATGAAAAAAATAATTGCACAATTAGGGAGGAAATCGCGAGACGAATCTTTTGAGCCTAATTAGTTCATGATTAGCCATAAGTGCTATATTAACCCACATGTGCTAATGACATATTAATTAGGCTCAAAAGATTCGTCTCGTGGTTAATTTCCAGGCGAGTTATGAAATTAATTTTTTCATTTGTGTCCGAAAATTCCTTCCGACATCCGGTCAAACATCCAATGTGATATCCAGAAATTTTCTTCCCTGTATGAATTGATTGACCAGCATTGAGGAATAATCTTTTTTTTTTACTTTGCATCCTGTAGGTGGGGAGCGGAAGCTCTTAGGGATATAAAAAAAATTACCTGTCGGATGAGGGTTGGGTGCTGCATTCTCCTGGAGGCTCCTTACCATTGACCATAAGTAGTAACAAAATTATAATCCACATATCACAGTGGAGTCAAAGCTTACTGTTGATATTATTCTTACCCAACCCAAACAAGTACTTGTCGTGTTTATAAAAAAAAATATATTAAATGATTGATACAAAAGTTATACGTGTTGGTAAAAAATGTAGATTGAAATATGTAGAAAACAATCCCATAGATCATATTAGAAATGCAGAAGAAACCAAACGATTGTCACTTGGTTCAGTACATCCAAAGATTGTCCTCCTATTTAGAATTTATATACGAGTTAAAAAAAATCTCCATTATTAGAAAACACGAAGGAGAAATACAAGGTGTAATGAGGGCCACGAATTTAATCCTTTTCATTTTATTATTTTCATATCGACATGTTGCTGATAGATCACACTTCAGCTCCAAGCGGACTACAGCTCTTATAATTCAACGACAGGAACTTTGCTTTCTTTTTTTTCTTCTTTTTTTACCGGGTTAGCCAAAGAAAGATCGACCAAATTTCATTAAGACCAGAGGTATGTATAAAACTTTGTTTTCTTATACCTTGCCAAGAATACAGGAGGACAACTTATAAAGTAAGGATCAATAACCAATCAAGCAAATAGTAGAAGCAATAGCATTTTATTATAATTCTTCAACAGTCCAAAAAGTTAGTAAACAATACTTCAAAGCAATAGTTGCAAAAATTCTAATCTATTTACATTTCAATCCGTTGGTAACCAAACTCTTCGATGCTTTAAAAATGTGGGATGCTAAAAAAGAACTTAGCACCTGTTATTGATAGAGAGGAAAAATGGTGAGAGAACCCACGCACAACACATGACTCGAATGAAGGTTGGTCTAAACCCTGGTAGCGTCCTACCACTGGGTTACCAGTTTGAACTGGCCTACGTTCGAGTCCTGTCTCATGCATGGGTTCTTTTAGACTCCCACCATTTTCCCTCTCTATCATGTACTAAGTTCCTTCATATCATCCTACATTTTTTTCCTTTGAAAAAAAAGAACTCTTCAATGCTTTCAACGCAAACATGCAGACTCAATCACTCTAAGTACTCAACCACATTTTTATTTCACTATCATTATTCCACCAATGCAAAAACAAATCCAGAGATAATCCTCTCTAGTCTCTACGATATCTGTAACAATATACCACTCGATTTCATTTAACTTTACACTGCACAAATAAAAGAACACGTCACTGCAGAAGCAGAAAGCTTCAGATAGCTACCATGGCGTAGCCGATGTACGCTCCCAGCGACGTGACGACGACGCCGGCCACCACCGGAGCGGCGGCGGCGGCGCCACTCCGGTCGTTGGCTGCGGGCGCCGCCGGCGTCGTCGCGTTCGCCCCATCGGTCCCCGGCGGCGGCGGTGGCTGGGCCACGCCTCCAGGGGTAGTTGACGGCGACGGTGCCATGGCTGCTGGCGCCGGTGGCGAGCTCGGTGTTGACGTCGTCGGAGCAGGCGCCGGCGCCATAGGTGAAACCGACGGCGATGGGCTCGGCGTCGTAGCTGCCGGAGACGGCGCCAAGCTCGGGGTGGCGGCGGCTGGCGCAGGCGACGGTGGCGACGACGCCGGGCTCGGCATCGGCACAGCCGGCGGCGGCGGCGTGTGGCGGCCGGTGCGGTCTGCCATGACGACGACGACGAGCTTCTCGCCGGCGCGGCAGTTGGCCTCGTTGCCGCTGATGAAGAAGAAGGGCCCCGACCTGTCGAACGTGAACACCGTGTTGCCGTCGTTGAACCTTCCGCCGCCGCCGGCGACCGGCGACGACGTGTTGCACGCGTCGTACGCCCCCTGATCCACCACCACCACCGCGTCCGTCTCCTTCGGGTACACGAACACTGCACCAACCAAAAAAAAAGAAAAAAAGAAACCGTGAGATCATCAGTTCATCACCACGCGTGCACGGCCGGCGAAATCCTCGCCGGCGGCGGCGGCGGCGGCGACTTACGCAGCTGGTCGCCGATCTGGAACCTCATCCTGCCGGCCCACGAGTTGTACGGCTCGGCGTTGGCGTCGGGGACGCTCCAGCCTCTGCCTCCTCCGACTCTGAACTGCGTCGCGCTCGCCGCGGCTGCCATGAGACCCAACCACGCGAGCCCCACACTGACAGTTGCCACAGCTCCTCCCGCCATTTTTACCTTGCACACTTGATCGATCAGACAAGCTGGGTTGCTGGGTATTTGTAGTGGTGATACAGAGATTCATAATGAATTGGAGACTTGGTAATAATAAGCTTAGTCAGAGGCTTTGTCTGAATGCAATGGACGTGTCACTTTACAAGGAGTTAGCACTTGGCACATGTTGTCACTTTGATTACTAATTACCTGGCGCTTAAGGCCGGAGATACTAGCTGCTGAAGCTTCTTTTAGAATCAGAAGTTTTTTCAAATAGTTTAGCTTTTAGTTCAGATAAAAGCAACGGATAAACTTTATTTTTTCATATTTTTAAAGGCTAACTACCAACAAGTTATTTTTTAGAATTTTAAGCTCCCTAAGCTGACTACAAGTCTACTGCACTAGGCATGATAGCTGATAAATCTCAGCATCAGGTCAGAGAAGTGGGTATTTCATTGGCATAATATGTGTTGTACAGGTGATGGTCTGACAGAGTGACAAGTGCTCCTGAAAATTCAGAGTTTAATTCTTCGATTTGGATACGTATCCAACGTCATTTTCAGATGAGTGATGACTCGAGATGTTAACCCACACACATGGCGAGGCTTGAGGCGTCGACTCCGTGCGTTGGTCGGCAGCGTCGCTGGAGAGTTCTCTGCATAGGCGGCGAAGTAGCTAATGTTATCTATCCACAGAGAGAGATTCAGAAAAGGATTCGAGTTCATCTTGTAGTTCAGAAAGGACAATCATTCATGTCATAGAAAAAGTTGAAGCCTCCTGGATCGAATATTGTAGTTGTGTTGGACCATTGTGAGTGGAATCTCTGAACAAACAGCAGTAGTAACATTCAGTTAAAAAAAAAACTGAGAATTTGATTTGGTAGGGGCTCTTGCGTCCTCCTAGAATGCTCAAAGATGCTGTAAAAAGTTTCAGGATTGGTCAAGAAGGCAGAGAGCATGGAGCCACCAAATATGACAATTGTTTTTTTAGGAATAGGCAAAAGACTTGCGCATCCACAAAATCTGACAATGTCTTCAGAGAATAATTGTTCAGACTAGGTGGAACATTTTTGTTTATTCACCATTTTCAGGTCCGGTCAACTTTTCAAACTTCAGAAATAGCCAAAAACTCAAACAAAGTAGTACAACGCATAGTTTGTTCAGTCATGGACACATTACACATGTCCCTAATCTAGACGCTTAGCATCCATCACAACGCTCATACGATTATTTCAGGCGATTTTATTGTCCTCCTGATCGAACAGCACGAAGAAAACACACACCAGAAAACTATGAACTGTCATTCAAACTAGGCGACTCGGAGGCCGCCACGCAACTCGCTGAAATCACCGCACGCTGTCACGAACGAGGAGGACCTTGACCTCGACAAGAAGGAGCTCGCGGATGATGCTCTTGCTGTCTTCTTCCTCCTCGGGTTCTTGGGGCCTCTTGGGATGTCATGGCAGCAGGCGGCGGCCTCCTGGCCGGAGTTGTCTTTGCAGATTTCTGTTGGGAGCGTGGTTCTTGGTGGTTTGTCAAAATCTGCAGCAATTCAAAGACAAAACATACTGAAATGAGAGGAGGTAGGGTGACATGATTTGTTAAAGAATGGTATGATTCGCCAGAAAGACTGTTAGGCCTTCTCAGGGACACTGGAATTTTACATGAATTTTATGAAAATCAGTTCAATTCGGTCAAGAATCGCAAAGAGAACTCCTGAGGCCTTAACCTTTCTCATGACTTCTGAAATTCTGTTTGCTAAACGGGTTGGGCAACATCAAGCAGATTTTGCAGGGTTTACATCATAACCCACTAAAATCATGATGAGAACTTCTTCAAGAGAAAAAAAAATGCATGAATTCAGTCTTCCAACTCAGTCAAGAGATCGGAGCTGCATTAGTAGACGAACTGTAGAGAGGCACGTCACCTCACTCACCCGACGTTTGGTCCCCTGACAACACAAGATTTCCCACGAAAGATCCGACATATCACTCCTCCAGAGTTAGTCAGCAAGGGGCGACGCTGCAAGTCTGAACATCGCATTCCACCAGGATGGGGACAGACAATGGCAAACAAGGGGGCAAGTGCTTATATGACAATCAAGTCTACCTTGACACCAAACTTGGCTGAAGTTTTCCAAAACCAGAATTAATGGAGAAGAGCAGACAGAGCAATGGTATGGTATGCCACTACTGTAGAACAGAAGATTCAAAGCTTGTACTGGAGTATGTAGATTCTGAATCAACTAGCTAGACACGAGTACATGACTAGTGATGCTTTCTGGCATGAGCAAAGGTTTCGGACATCATTAGTGCCCCGACTGAAAACTTCATGAAGAGCAAACACTGAAAAAGGAGCGCATAAGTGGACAGAAGGAAGAGATCGAGGGAGATACTTGCCTTGAGATGCCCAGGATGTCTTCCTTGACTGCGCAAAAGAGCCCATGGAGCCTGCTGACAACTCTTCCAATCCTCTGAATTCACTCATCTAGTAAAATTGCCATAAAAAATCACAACCAGAGAGTAGGAAAATGTATAGATCCTTGCAAAGAAGATTACTTGACGAAACCTTCCAGCTATGAGATATGAGATCCTTACCCAGCTTGGACATGAATCACTAGTGCCCACGCCTATGTGAGACACATGCCTGACGTCTGTAGGGCACCCGATTTCCATCTCATGTTGCTTCTGCAGTGCTGGATAACCGAAAGGGAGCAATGGTCATACTGGTATATAACCAATGGTATAGAAATTGTGCATTGCTATTGTGGCTCAGCTAATTCATCAAAAACTGAAAATAGAGGTAGATGCAGCAAAGATAAACAATCTGCTTCACTTACCGAATATTTGAGAGATTATCTTCAAACCTTTGAATATCCCCTTCATCTTTATCTCCATTGGTGAGGTGCCTCAGTACTCCAAACAAAGAAAGAACAGAAGAATCCTGAAGGAAATACTCACGAACTAGTGTATTACTTTACCATGCACATATCTAAGAATCAGTTAATCTTCTTTTTTTTTGGGAATAAGCATCAGTTAATCTTCAGAATGTGGGGTAGCAGAGTTCATGCATGGAGACCAAGATCATACACTGCATGAATTTGTGTATGACTGCTGATCAGAATAGGGAGTCACCTCCAAGGTGAATGGCCTTATTGACTGTGAACTAGAACTTGTCAGCAGGCAGCCATTTTTGCCCCTAGACTGGTTTGCAGTTTTCTCCTATCGCAGAAGTAACCAGCCCTGCTTCCTAATTATTGGACACACTACACACCAGAAAGAGGGCTGAGAAGGAACAGAATGGGCTGAGAGAGTGTGAGAATAAGAGTAGCTCAAGACTACTTAAATAAAGGTGACAACTAACAAGTTAGCTGGCTTTTCCTATTCCAAAAGTCTGCTGTCATCTCACTTGGGCCATTTCATAAGACAGGTGTATATTTGATAACATGTGATGTTTTAGCTGTTTTTGATCTTAATGTTCAAGGATTACTTTATCGTGAGCTTAAATATGTCATTTCTCCCTAATCATTTTCTTGCTAGCGCTTAATTTCTGCATGATCTGCTCCAGATAGTTGCATATTACCAATGCAAAAGATTTGTTGCATAGTCACTCTCACATGCTGCTGTCTTTGACAAGTTACCATAAGTATTCTGGGCCAGTCTCCACCAAATAGAATGGAACGAAATGTTGGATCTATGTGATACACATTTTACATGCACAATAGCTTGATCTACCTGAATTCCTTTGTGCCCTCCAGTAATATCCTAAATTTACTCATCCAAGCAAGCTACTTAAATGAGTATGGACTGAAGAAGAAAATGAAGTGCCGAAGCAAGTGCACCTGCCTAGTTTTCACTTGGCATGAAAAGAGAAATACAGCCTTGCTTGAGGTAGATTAGATCCTTAAAAGCTGAGTTTTGCTCAAATCTGTCCTCTATTAATGCATGGGGTCTGATGGTCCTATTTCCTTTTAATCATCAAACAACCAAATGTTTGGTTATAAAGTATGGTCTTGACCTTGAACTGTAAAAATTAAGGTAATAACCTCTATGTACTTGGCCGTGCCTAATTATTTTGGGTAGAATACATTGGAATATAGAATGTTATAGACTCATAATATTGAAGATAAAGCTTGTAGAAAAATGAATGGCAATCATTAACAGTTAGATGAAAAATACCACTACCTCGTCCCAAAGTGGACCACATTAAATTTGGACCAAAGATATTATCTGAAGCATATACTTAGATATAGGAAAACCGTATAAGCATTTTTCTTAACTAAAAATATTTTCATGCTGCTATCATACTTTATCTTTTTATCAACTTAAATTAAATTCAGTGGTCCCGTAGCAACCTATGTTTGACACCTAAGTGTAGTTGTGAGCAGACTTAATTCTTATTTCTGTGGATCATAGGTTTTGCTTACCTAGTCTGGTTCTTACTTTCAGTTCAACATCAGCAACAAATTTTTTGGGTGCTAGTACTTCTCTGGGCTTTGCCTATTAAATCTGTACTCTTTGAGATATTAAAGGCGTAACAGATAGGAAACCTGCAAACACTAAGAGTTAAGCTGGAGTCGTCCCCAGTGACACCATGCCTGTACTCCTGTTGCTTACTAAAAAAGCAGGGTGTAAAGCCTTTTCTCTAAACAAGATACTAACTAAGAAAATATAGCATAAAAACAATATAGAACTTCACTGTTGTTATATAAGGACTTCATGGAACTGCTTGTCTTCATTAGTACCTTGCCAGGATTTCAGGCTTCATAAGCTGCAGGTACCTTGCAAATATAGAAGTTGCATATCCAAAACAGATTTCAGAACATCATTGTTCCTCATTTGCATAGTGATTTGGTCTACGTCCCTTAAAATAATTTCAAATCGACCAAAAGGGACACCTGTTATCATAAAACAAAATGGTCCGTTTTATCATGGATATGGAATAGTCAGTATGTAACATATTGTATTGATGAAAGATACTATTTTTTTCCTCAAAAACGCAAGAGCCATGCGTTTCATTTCATTAAGGAGAAGAAAAGGTATGTACAGCAGAGCGCTTCACAAAGGAACACTCTGAAAAAAGAAGAGAAAAACACAAAAACATCACCGAGGCGATGCGCAACAACTCCCGCAGGAGCTAAGCTCCTAAGTGGAGAGCGACCGGGCCAAGAGTTCATGAAGAGCTCTTGCCCCAGCAGTACACAATAATAAACTCTCCCTTGCCACAGCATCCAATACGGCAGCAGTACTAGGTGTGGCATTGTTGACGATGCAGTCATTCCGGTGTTTCCAAATTTCCCAGGCCACTAAGATAATCAGAGAGTTCAGCTCTTTCTTAGCTTCCTTAGAGACACCTCTGACCACATGGGACCACCAACTAGAGAAGATTAGTCATCACAGCAAAGCTCTTATTCTGCAATATATTTTTATATTTTCAAAGTTTCAGAAGAGATATGCAGTCTCTTGCAGGCTACATCAGGGTCGTTGGGATATGGAAGATGTTCCATTTTTATTTGTGCTGAAAGATACACATTGTTAATACATAGTCAACAGCTATGCTCTTTTTGTGGAACTTTATGCAAGCAATTGAAAGATGCAGTTTCTTGCAGGCTACAAACAAACAAACATAGCTACCAAGTTGAAGATGATGGCATCCAAAAGCAAAACAAACATCTCATCTTTTGTTTTCTTTTTTTTTTCCTGAAGACGAGATCTAATCTGAACGATCATGCCTTGCACCTACTATACCCAACCACTGGCATTGTTTGCAATTTAGGATGTGGGCAACATACTTAGACCTGTGATGGATGCCTGGACCAAATCCTTGCAGATATGGTCCATGACAGTCACACCACATCTAGCTATCTACATACTCCTACATAGTAACAACCACTTTACTGATGTAGAAACTAGAAAGTTAAAATACTTGTCATTAATCACCACACTGTGTGATTGACAACTTGTCAAGTGTACTCGTAGTGGTTGGTATATTAAGATGCTTCTTAGGTGAGCATTATAATGAAGGCTGAAGCAACAGAGTAAATGAGTAATCTCGCATTAGAAGGTGATACTCTTTACCAACTTTTCTTCACTGTATTTCTGATACCGTATATCTGAATATTGGTATGAAAGCTGCAGTATGGTGAGCTTGGGGGATTCAAAAATTACCTGAAGCTCGGCTGTCTCCTCTTAATTCCTCGCATAGTATCTGAACTCTGAAGAGGGAAAATAATTGTAAATTAACCCAAAAAAGCTGCAATTCAAGACAATAGAATTGGTGAATTGTGATTAATATGACATAGTTAGTAGTACTCCTACTAACTAATAGAGTATCGCTGACACTGGGTTAAATCGGTTGCCAAGGGCATGTTCAGACTTCAGAGAATTAGCACACTTTGAGCAGTGTATCACTATCTGCAGGTGGTGGGATAAGGGATATCGAGGCCTCTTCGGCTGATTACAACTTGAGCCCGCCGCACCGCCGCGCCCCGGAGATGGCCGGCAGCATGCACGCGGGCGCACGGCGGCGACCGTGGGGGACGGGACGGCTAGCCGGAGCACGGAGGCCATGCATGGAAGGAATACCTCGGTAGACGTAGGCCATCCACCGGCGATCCGATACGGCGAGGCCGCGGGAGGGGAAACCCCAACCGCCCAACGTGCTCCAGGCTCGCCGGAGCTCCGCCGCCTCGCCGCCGAGGGGAGGGATAGGAGGGGGAGGAAGGCAACAAGGGTAATAATAAAATTAGAAATAGTGCGAGGGTTTTCGCAGAAAATGCAGATCTCTTCCGCGACTCAATCCGGACCGTGCATGATTAATCCAACGTCCGGATTTATTGTACTCCGTATTTAATGTTGATAATGTTTTGCACGTAGGTCCCTTTTAGGTGGCGATGAAGCGATCATAGAGTTTTACAAATATAAGTGGCCTCATCTTCTCGCCTATAATTGTGCTTATCAGCCAAAATTTGAATTTTTAACTTTAAATTTAGAGTTGATTTTAAAGTTTTCTTATCGAAGTTTATTTTTCAGCCTTTATTTTTAGATCGTTAAGAACACATATATAAAAGTTTTATTCATAAATTATTTTTCATTTGCAAATATGCTATGGACTCGGGACCATATATTTAGATCTAACATTTCCTAAAATTTTAGGTTTCTTTTACACAGTTGATAGAAATCCCGTCTTTATATTTACAGTTGGTAATTAATAGCCAAATGTTACAAAAGCTTCGAAACAGCTAAATAAATAAGAGAACAAGAAGATTATAAAAAGAAAAGTTTATAGATACTGCTTCAAACTTCTTTGAAGTCCTATAGCGTTATACATGCTCTTTGTTATATAGCAACAACCCTTTACATCACAATTTACACAAAAACTTTTGATATTGAAATCAAACTATGGTCAATAGTCATATGCTGCTTGTTCACTCCTATCGCGCTAAATCGGTAGCCAAAATTGTGGCGCTACTATTCCTAGCGATCTTATGATTTTGCAGGAAAGTTTTGATTTGTCTCGCTACCATTGGTGGTAATCATAATTATTTTTAGAAAAAAAATCATATTTCAGTCGCTACTAATTATATCGATCATAATAATAAATTGATCCATTTTTAATTGCTTCACAACCATCTACATCGGTGTCCAAAAAATTCGTAGAACCACCCTTCTTTGCATCTGCCTCTCTCCTCCCTCGCCATGGCTACTTCAGTTTCCTATCTGTCGAGGTCTAACATCGTTGCTGACGACAAGCTTATTATTACCACGGCCCTCTCACCTTGAGACAACGATCCAAGGGTAACCTCAAGAAACCAGCTATTTATAGGTGGCAAAACGGATGACCCCGTCCCAACACGACGCGTGCCCGATGACGGCATGGTTAACAACCGTGTCGTACTGGCCCACGTGGCCTTGGTCGAGAAGGCTACAAGTTATTATGTGCAAACCGCTAGAGGTGCATGGGCCGATGTCAGCCCATCCATACATTTAACCCTATAATTTGAAATATTAGGCTAGGAAAAAAAAGAAAAAAGTAGGAAAAACTTAGGAAAAATATAGAGAAATTAGGAGAAATGAGGGGAAATAGGGGAAAATATGGACGAAATTCGCTAAAAATGAAAAAGAAAGGGGGTCATGCTCGTGCTTGGGCCATGCCATGCCGGCCCAAGCACAGCACGGCTAGATGAGCCGCTCCGTACCTGGGCCTTCACGGGAAGGCTCGGCTCATATGGCCATCTATACAGCGGTCCAAAGTGTCTTCATCTGATCGGCCTCTCTTCCCCGAGAAGGCTATTACAAACTTTGCATACGCGTAGAGAGGGGGCGGCGGACGCGCCGCGCAGGAGAGTGAGTTCCCTTTTTTTTGTTTTTTTCCGCTTTTTTCATTTCTGTTCGCTTTGCCGTTTTTTTTCCGTTTTTCCGTTTCTGTTCGCTTTGCCGTTTATTTTCCCGTTTTTTCGTTTCTATTCAGTTTGGTTTTTCTTTTTTTTTCTCGTTTCTCTTCTGTTTTTTTTGGTTTTTTTAAAGATGTATGAATACAAAGTTTGTATTCGTATGTATACCAATCTAGTTTTTATTCGTACATATACAAAGTTTTTATACGCGTATGCAAAGTTTGTATACGCGTATGTAAACTTTGTATACGCGTATGCAAAATTTGTATACGCGTATGCAAAGTTTGTATATGTGTATAAAAAGTTTATATACGTGTATGCAAACTTTGTATACGTGATATAATTCCTTTTTTTAATACATATATATTTATATAGTTTATATAATCGTATATAAAGTTTGTATACATTGTATATAAACTTTATATTTGTGTATATATTTTTTATGCATTAAAAATATATTCATATATATATATACACACGTATGTACATATATATACATATGTATATGTAATATATAAATAAGTATAGTAGATACAGATAAGAGAAGAGACTAGAGGGGGGCGACTGACCGCGCGCGCGCAGGGACGCGCTACTGATCGCGTATCAGCCGCCCCTCGCTGTGCCTGCTTCGGTGCTTCCTCTCCCCGTCCACCGGCTGCCGGAGCCAATGCAGACGGCCGGCTCGCCGTCGCCATGGCCCTCACATCTGACACAGCTACTAGGAGGCAAACCAAGAGGATTAATTTTCTAATCAAGAGACCAGCGCAACTGAGAGTCTGAAACAAAACCAAGATACACGCCTGTCCAATCTCTTGTTTTTGAGCAATTTTTCTGTACAAAAGTAAGTGATTTGAGCAATAAGTTTATGTAAATACCGCACTTATCTGAATAATCTACAATAGTAGAGTACAGGATCAGGAAGCAGTACACTTCCAAAGAATTAAGAGATGTCTTGTGCTATTGCCTTGGAGGAGTACAAGACATCCTGTATTCAGATTTCAGAAGAAAAAATGTGTAGCACGACCGTCAGACAAGCAGCTGTGTTCGAGAAACCGAATTCAGAAAATTACTGAAGCATTGGTCTTCCTTTTCCTCGAGTCACTTGCTTGCTATCTGAAGACTGAAGAGGTGGCAAAAGAAGTGAAGTGGGATAAGAGCATAACTCTGATGAAACAAAAAGACCTGTGACTTTGTAACATTGTTAGTAGGACATTATGTCATTACCTTACTGAAGTTACAGGGAAGCTTGTTGCAGTATAGTAAGACTGGAGAGTTCAGAATGCTAGTGAAGCTTTACTCTCAGTTCATTGCGTTATATATGTCCTTGATTTCATTATGCTTTTTGTCTGAACAAGAGAAATGGCCGTGAATAAGAGCAAATATGAATGAGATTGTTAGTTTTCGGCTGAAAGCTCAGTGTGTATAATTCGTTCCCAAAAAAGAAAGCTCGGAATGTGTCTCTAGACTGTAGTTCTCTACTTATTTCCACAACCAAAAGAGTTGGCTACAAGAAGCAATATCGTCGAAGAAAATTTCCATGTGTCATGTATAAACCTTGTGTAAAAAAATCTGAATGGACAGACTCCTAAATATATACTATCTGATCAATGACTACTAGCTAGATCTTGGTTTTGAAACAAAAAAAGGTCTACTAGATCAAGATATTGTTTCCGACAAGAATGATTTGTGCAAAGATCAAAAGAATTTTGTCCAAAAGTTATTCCTTTTTTTGTCCAAAAAATATGTCAAAAGAAGAACGATCTGTGTCATATCAATACTCGCAGTAATTCCAATCGCTGGAGACTCTTGGCACTGTCTTTGAACCCAATAGAGAAATGTCTAAAGGTTTTCCGGCTAGCTTCACAAGATGGTGGGCTAGACGATCTAGATTCGAAGCCTCACGTCTTCTATATTTGATATTATATCATTTCCTAATATTGGCGTCTCTGAACCCAATAAAATTATGGGAGTAACATTCTCAAAATACAAATAATTTGCGCAATGAGATTTAAGAAAAAATACACTAGAGGAACTCGATGAACGGGAACTGAATTCAATGTTAGGAAGGAGCTAATTCTAGAATTTTCATGGAACGCTCGTTCTAGTCTTCTAGATTATCCTAGAACATTCAATGCATAAGAAAGACCAATCGAAAGCAGAAACATCCACATGATTCCAGCTTGGAGGCTCATAATAGTCTTGTTCAATATGTATGCACCCCGCAACTAGTGCTTCAATTCAACCGAGCCTAACGAGTGCTGCCACCTGCCTAGTCATCCAATGCACATCTTGTTCTTATCTTGCTCATCATTAAGCATGGTTTTAATCGCCTTTTGGCCAAACATTAACTACTATTAGTCCTGGAATTAGCTTCAACTTGCAGTACAAAGAAGAGATTAGTTCCAACTAAAACACGTCACGAGTGGTTTGGCATTAGCTGCAGGGTCGTTTTCAATTGTATGTCCCTATTAATTTACGATGGAGTCATCGATTGATCCTACAAGTCAATGATGAATTGCGTGTTTGTTTTCCTGCAAGTGTTATTGAAGCAATTGGTTGCTGACTTAAGAGCCACCGTAAAACATGCTGTCCTACTCCTGATCAGCTTGGGAAACAAAAAATGAATTCTCAGCAAACAGCCCCTTTCAGCTTACGCACGTAGCACAATTTTACTAACAAAATCTAGTAGCATTGCAAGCAGGATTAGATGACAAACGACAGCAACCTGCAACCTCACCAGTTACCCACATTCCCTATTAAACCATAATAGAATACAAATTGATTTACTGGTAAAACTTTTGTATATTACTCCGTCTAAAAAAACAAATCCTAGCTACGAATCTATGTCCAGATTCGTAGCTGAGATTGGGTTCTTTTTGGGATGGAGAAAGTAAAAGACAATATTTAAAAAAACTACATTGAAAATATTTTAAAATTAACTTTAATTAAGTTTGAAAATTCAAATTTTAGCTTTAGCTTTGATTTATTAAGTCAACCGATGGAGCCCTTGAGCAAATACAGGTTGTCAGGTTGACATTCTGATTAAAATTATGGCCTGGTTTAGTTCTCAACTTTTTCTTCAAAACTTTTCCTTCACATCAAAATTTTCCTATACAAACAAACTTCCAACTTTTCCGTCACATCATTCTAATTTCAATCAAACTTTCAATTTTGACGTGAATTAAACATACCCCATGTATTGTTTCTCCATTGTTCATGCCATTGATTAAAATCATGAAGTGTTCAGTTACTAGTTTTTTGTTCATGCTATTCATCTGATTATCTGAAGATACCTTGCCTAGACACTACTGAACTGAACTGAACACGGCACGCCAAAGTTTCATTCAGACTTTCAGTACCAGTAAATGAGTACAGAACTAGAAATCCTTTACTTGCAATGAGAAAAACTAACACTACAAGAAATCATCTCATTAAAAATTTTGATGCAGTTTAGGCCGAGTTTTAGTTCCAAACTTTTTCTTCAAACTTCCAATTTTTCTATCACATCAAAACTTTCTTATACATACAAACTTCTAACTTTTCCATTACACCGTTTTAATTTCAACTAAACTTCTAATTTTAATGTGAACTAAACACACCCTCAGCTGCAAATACTGCAAAGAATCTCTACAAACAAACAGTCTTCTGAAGATGAGATAGGAATCTCTCTTTTCTCTGCAATGCCTGTCTATTGCAAAGTCACTGTGATTCTCCTGCGAGGAAGACGACGACGAGGGAAAACCAAAAACCAGCGGATAAGAAGGAAAACCGCCTTTGCGAAAACCATAGCCTCTCTCCCTCAGGCTCAGCCTCAGCCTCTCGATTTTTCTTTGATTTTTTTATTAAAGCAAGAATGGTCCTCGGCTCTTGCTGGTACTACCAGCGTGTGGCCAAATCATGCAGCTTTGATGATGGAAAAAGGAAAGAAAATTCAGGAGAGAGAGACGTGGGGTGTGGTTGGACCGCAAGGCACGGCGCCGTAGCCGTTGGCAGATGCGCGTCCCCCTCCGTCTCCGTTATCACGTCGGCACGCCGACGTCGCTGCGCCTGCGCCTGCGCGTGGGAGGTCAAGGGCAGATGCTACGTGCCATCAGGAATGTCGACCTGATGATTATTTTGTTGATCATGAGTTTTTTTGGCTGTTTGAAAGATATTTTTTTTCCTGGGAAGACACCTATGGGACGAAGATATTATGTTTTTTTTTATCTTAACTGGGAAGCCTTTTTTTTTTTTTATCTCACATCAGTGCATCCTGGACTGCTTCAATTATAAAGCCACATTCACCACATTTGCTAGATAGTCGAAAAGCACCATCAATATTGAGCTTCAGGTATTTTTGGTTGTGTTGTGGTTGGATTGATTCTACTATATACCAAATCAGTATATTTCATCCGTCCCAAAAATAAGCACAGTGATAAATCAAATAGTTTTAACTTTGACCATTATAAAAAAAAATATATAAAATTGATGCTATTAGATTTATTATTAAATAGACTATCATAATATACATCATTTTTTATTTAAAACATCTTATTTTTTAATATTATTGATCAAAATAGCATCTCGTTGACTATATCAAAGATTCAAAAATATTTATATTTTAAAATAGAGGGAGTAATTCCCTATCCAAATGTACCATAGCCATCACAACTTTATTAATTTTGGTAGCTTAAGATGGTATATAATAACCAATTAACAACTGATTCTAATTTTACTACGGCCCAGTATGTTTTCTTCCATCGTAATCATGATGATTTGTAGACAAGACCAAAAAACCTGGCCTTTCTTGGGCTGGGCTCTCTTTCGAAAGGTCACAAAACGTACACGACAGTAACGCCGCGGCCGCTGCGTGTTAACGGCCACCAACCCCGCCGTGAGCAAACGGCGTCAGCTTTCCACCTCCTCGATATCTCCGCGGCGCCGTCTGGACCGCCCCTTTCCGTTCCTTTCTTTCCTTCTCGCGTTTGCGTGGTGGGGACGGACTCCCCAAACCGCCCCCATCTCTCTCTCTCTCTCCTTTCTTTATTTGTCTATATTCTCACTGGGCCCCACCCACCGCACCCGTGGGCCCATTCACGAGCCCCCCTCCCCACCTATAAATACCCCACCCCCTCCTCGCCTCTTCCTCCATCAATCGAATCCCCAAAATCGCAGAGAAAAAAATCTCCCCTCGAAGCGAAGCGTCGAATCGCCTTCTCAAGGTATGCGATTTTCCGATCCTCTTCGTTCCTCAGCGTTTGATTTGATTTCCCGGCCTGTTCGTGATTGTGAGATGTTGTGGCTGGTCTCGTTTTTGCGATCTGTGGTAGATTTGAACAGGTTTAGATAGGGTTCGCGTGGTATGCTGGATCTGTGATTATGATCGATGCTGTTCGTAATCGAAGTATTGATTGGTTCGGATCTAGAAGTAGGACTGTGCTAGGGTTGTGATTTGTTCCGATCTGTTCTATCAGTAGGATTTAGTCTCTGTTTTTCTCGTTGTTCCAAGTAGCAGCTTCAGGTATGTTTTGCTTAGGTTGTTTCTGATTCAGTCCCTCTAGTTGCATAGATTCTACTCTGTTCATGTTTAATCTAAGGGCTGCGTCTTGCTGATTAGTGATTACATAACATAGCTTTCAGGATACTTATTATCAACTGTTGCACCTGTAAATTCTAGCCTATGTTATGTAATCAGTTCCTGAATCTTGTGCTTTCAGAATAGTGCTAGCAGTAGTTACTGAATCAGTTTCCCCGATGGAATTTTAGTGGTTCATAGTCTCATAGATCTGCAGATTATTTTTGTGAACTCGAGCACGATGTGTCTCTCTATTTTGTTAGGTCACTGTTGGTGTTCACAAGTCTACTCATGTTATTGTGGTTTCGGTCGTGTATCTAACCTCTTGGAATAATTTGATTTGACTGATTTCTGCTGTACTTGCTTGATATCTTTATAATTTCATGTTCATAGTTGCTGACCATGCTTCGGTAATTGTGTGTGCAGATGCAGATCTTTGTGAAGACCCTCACCGGCAAGACCATCACCCTTGAGGTTGAGTCCTCGGACACCATTGACAATGTCAAGGCCAAGATCCAGGACAAGGAGGGCATCCCCCCGGACCAGCAGCGTCTCATCTTCGCTGGCAAGCAGCTTGAGGATGGCCGCACCCTGGCCGACTACAACATCCAGAAGGAGTCCACCCTCCACCTTGTGCTCAGGCTCAGGGGAGGCATGCAGATCTTCGTGAAGACATTGACCGGCAAGACCATCACCCTTGAGGTCGAGTCGTCTGACACCATTGACAACGTCAAGGCCAAGATCCAGGACAAGGAGGGCATCCCCCCGGACCAGCAGCGTCTCATCTTCGCCGGCAAGCAGCTTGAGGATGGCCGCACCCTTGCTGACTACAACATCCAGAAGGAGTCCACCCTCCACCTTGTGCTCAGGCTCAGGGGAGGTATGCAGATCTTCGTCAAGACCCTGACCGGCAAGACCATCACACTTGAGGTCGAGTCCTCGGACACGATCGACAACGTGAAGGCCAAGATCCAGGACAAGGAGGGCATCCCCCCGGACCAGCAGCGTCTCATCTTCGCCGGCAAGCAGCTGGAGGACGGACGCACCCTTGCCGACTACAACATCCAGAAGGAATCCACCCTCCACCTTGTGCTCAGGCTCAGGGGAGGTATGCAGATCTTCGTCAAGACCCTAACTGGCAAGACCATCACACTTGAGGTCGAGTCCTCGGACACGATCGACAATGTGAAGGCCAAGATCCAGGACAAGGAGGGCATCCCCCCGGACCAGCAGCGTCTCATCTTCGCTGGCAAGCAGCTGGAGGACGGCCGCACCCTTGCTGACTACAACATCCAGAAGGAGTCCACCCTCCACCTGGTGCTCAGGCTCAGGGGTGGTATGCAGATCTTCGTCAAGACCCTGACCGGAAAGACCATCACGCTTGAGGTCGAGTCCTCAGACACGATCGACAACGTGAAGGCCAAGATCCAGGACAAGGAGGGTATCCCCCCGGACCAGCAGCGTCTCATCTTCGCCGGCAAGCAGCTGGAGGACGGCCGCACCTTGGCTGACTACAACATCCAGAAGGAGTCCACCCTTCACCTGGTTCTCAGGCTCAGGGGTGGGATGCAGATCTTCGTCAAGACCCTGACTGGCAAGACCATCACCCTTGAGGTTGAGTCGTCCGACACTATTGACAACGTGAAGGCGAAGATCCAGGACAAGGAGGGCATCCCCCCGGACCAGCAGCGTCTGATCTTTGCTGGTAAGCAGCTTGAGGATGGCCGTACCCTTGCGGATTACAACATCCAAAAGGAGTCCACACTCCACTTGGTGCTCCGCCTCCGTGGTGGCCAGTAAGTCGTCAGCCATGGAGCTGCTGCTGTTCTAGGGTTCGCAAGTCTGCCTATTGTCTTCCCCAATGGAGTTGTATGGTCTGGTCCTTCGTCGTGTCCCGTTGCATTGTGTACTATTTTCCTGTAATGTGTATCGTAAGTCTGGTTTGGTGGTGTCTGAAACCTTTTGCTGTGGTAGAGCAGCATGGAAGAACTATAATGAATAAGTGAGCCCTAATCATTGTGTCCAAATTTTGCTTCTGCTATACTCTTTTGTGCTCTTTCGTTTGTTTTGCTTAAAAATTTGACCTGACAAACAAATTCGCCCAAAGTATGCACTTGTTCTCACTCTGAAAGTCCACTGTATACATTTGTATTTTGTATAGCAACCGGTTTGGCTCTAGGTTCTCTTTGATTGAAGATGGCTTGGCTATGTCTGATGTGCTCACTGTTCATCTTTAGCTTGCACATTGCAGTTGGTGGCTTGGCTACGGCTGGAAAAGTTGCTACGCCGACTTGGCAGCTGTTGCTCCCGTAATGCTTTGTAGATGTATGATTTTGAGGCTGTTTGAATTATGCCAGATTGCCTGTGCCGATGCTATATTATCTCAGGTTTTTATGCTATATTTTTCTGTGTGCTGCAGTGTCGAGTTACGTAGTGCTATTGAACCGCTATCAGCCCTGTTGTTGCTTGCCAGATTGATGCCCTGTTGCTAGCAGCTTGCAAGCTGTAGGGTAAAATCCTAAAATTCGAAGCCAAATTTATTCTGAACTTTTGAAGATCTGTGATGTCCTGGAGAAAAGATTCAAACAGAGATAAACGGGACTCTCCAGAATCTATAATAAAATAAATGATCGACAAACGCTTTGCTTATTGGTAGGCTTCTCATTGACCCAAGCGTTCTGGAAGACGTGCTAGAGACCTCCAGGCATCCAGGGAAAGGCAAAGTAAAAGGGAAGGTCTTGTTTAGACGGTGTATTTATCCCTTTTGGAGGAAAACATAGAAAAAAAAACTCTGGTCCCAGAAAAAGAATAATACTCTCCGGTTTATCTAAAAATATGAAGAATTCTGTGTTTTCAATATCTATCAAAATTTAGAAGAGAATAGTTAGAAGCTGTGTGATCTGGTTTATCTAAAAATATGAAGAATTCTGTGTTTTCAATATCTATCCAAATTTAGAAGAGAATAGTTAGAAGCTGTGTGATCTGGAAGACAAGCGAACCCAGAGACAGAACTTCACACTGATTGGACTCATCAAAATTCTTGTGCTTGGTTTAAATTTCTGGTTTTACTAGCAAATATGCCCGTGCTTTGCTACGGGATCTAGTAAGAGGGGTTAAACGTTTCATTGCGCTCTATTATTATATATGTTTCAGTTTTTTCAGTGCTACCAAAGGATAAAGGTAAAAGGCATCTACAATGAAAAAGAAATATGCACCTTGTAGTATCGAAATAAAATCTGTAGTGGAATATATTCGAATTTTGGAAATAATTTAATATTTATGGAAATAATAATTATTTTGACCTGAAACAATCTACTGAATCTACTGAGTGATCATAAGCAATTTTAAATTGCTTAAAATAGTGCCAAACAAATTTCTGTAAATTTTTAAAAAAATTAAATCAGTTGCTTTGAAAAATAAACTGATTAGCGCCTTAGTTTCTGGGACAACTTGAGAGACCAAAACTGAACTTATCCATGCGAAGCGTAAACGTGGCCCAATTGTGCGGCGGACCGGGAACGGCAGCCCGATGAGGGAGAATACGCAGCCGTCCGATCTTATCGACGGTCACGATTGATCCGTACATATATATAAAAAGCCGGCAACCCTAACCCTAACCCTAAATCATTTCCCCTCCCCCCCTCTCTCTCTCTCACGATTGCATCGGCGGCGCCTTTCCCCCTCCGCCGCTCCCCCTCTCCCTCCCCACCGGCTACGCCATTCCCCTTCCGCCGCTCTCCCTCTCCCTCTCCACCGCCGCCGCCGCTCCCCTTCCCCCACCGGCGGTGACGTTCCACCTCCCTCTCTCCCTCCCATCTCTTCTCCCTTCGGCGGCGGTGGCAACGGCTGAGGGCCGCGGTGGAAATGATCTGGCGGCCCCTCTAGCCTCCCTCCCGCGGCTGATCCGCCGGCGGTGGCAGCGGCGTCGGCGGCAGCCGCGGGTGGATCCGGCGGCGGCGGGCGGATCCAGCGGCGGTGGCTTGCTCCACCCCTTCTCGCCTTCCTCCCACAGCGGATCCAGCGGCGTCGACATGGAGGCGGCTGGTCGAACAACGTGGAGGCGGCCGGTCGGACACTTCTCCCCCTCTCTCTCTGTGCGGCGGCTGTGGGAGGGCCGGCGACGCCCTCCTCTCCGCGAGATCACGGGGAGGGGAGGTGCGGCGACGGTGGTGGCGGGTCGGACCCAGACGGCGTGGAGGCGGCCGGCCGGACCTCGCCTCCGCCAGATCCGGCGGTGCTGCGGCCAGGACAGCGTGGAGGCGGCGGGCTGGGCGTCGCCTCCTCCAGATCCGGTGGCATGGAGGCGGGCGGTGGTGGCGTTGGCGGGGCGGGAGGGGCGGCATGGAGGCGGGCGGTGGTGGCGTCGGCGACCACCGATTTTTTTTTTTTTTTTTGCAATTTTTTCCATCGGTATTGCTAATCTAATCGGATTGCATATGGACGAAAACTCGGACGAAATTAGATGTGACGACCGGAAAAATACGAATATTTATATTAGTTATAGATTACAAACAGAAGTATCAGCTCCAGACTTCACCACGCAATTGCCGTAACTATGCATATATCGAAATGACGAGACGGCATTTATTTGTTCAGGATTGCAGAGTCTCCATATCTTCAGTATAGTTCTGATAATTACAAATTGAAGTTTTAACTCTGGACTGCGGTTTATCTGAATAAAAAAAGAGTTATATGTCCTCAATATCACCAGAAATTAAGAATTATTACTGCTACGAGCTTATATTATCTCTTTGAGGCAATCAAAACCAGAGAAAGAGTTTCACACTGGTTGGACTCGCTAAAATTGTTCAGTCAGCGTAATCCTGAATTCAGATTAGTATCAGGACGAAATATTAGCTTCAGACTCCATGTGCCGTAACAATGGTGTTCTCCTCTCCTCTGTGTATGAAAACAGCTGCAAACTTACAAAATCTGGCATATCTGAAAATTGGAAAAAAAATCATCCATGTAGTTTGAGATCGTCAGGATTGCAGGCTGTATTATGATATTGTTATTTTCTTTTACACCCTTAACGTTAAACGAAAGCACAGATGAGAAAACATCATACACTATGCACCCGTAATAAGTTCATTAGATATCTCTTAATCACGTACGAAAATCAGTCCAAAGTTCAATCTCGTTACACGAAAGTTCAAACTAAAATCTGCTTTACGTACGAGAAATTCATCCAGAGTCCAATCTTATGACACGAACATTTCAAACTCCAAATCTCTACATGAGAACGCTATAAATTGCGAGCGATCCCACGTTGCTCTGCACAACAATCAGCCAAAGCCGCAACACCAATCTCACCACCCACCACCGATCTCTCGCCGACGAGACAGAATGGCGCCGTCGTCCAAGCTCGCCGCCCTCTTCTTCGCCTTCGCCGTCGTGGCGGCGGCGACGCTGGCGCCGGCCGCAGAAGCGAGGGTCCAAGGGTTCAACCATGAAGCGGCGTCCGAGCCGGCCATTGCCGCCGCCGGGGAGTCCAAAGCTGCCACCGGAGGAGGAGCGCCGACATTGCCGGGATTACCCGGCTTGCCGTTCCCGCTCTTCCCGTTCCTCACGCTCCCGTTCCCGCTGATCCCCATCGGCGGCTCGTCGGGCGGCGCTCCGCCGTCGGCTGGCTCTGGCTTCCGGTTCCCGTTCCCGCTCCCGCTGCCGTTCCCTGCGCCCGCCTCGCCGGGCGGCGCTCCGCCGTCGTCTGGGTCTGGCTTCCCGGCGTTCCCGTTGCCGTTCCCGCTCCCGCATCCTAGCTCGCCGGGCGCCTCGCCGTCGTCTGGTTTCCAGTTTCCGTTCCCGTTCCCGTTCCCCAGCTCGCCGGTCTCGCCACCGTCTCAGCCATCGCCCGCCTCGCCGGCCGCACCGGCGCCGCCATCGCCGCCGCAGCCAAAGGAGTGCTTGACGCCGCTGTTGTCGATGATGTCGTGCGCGGACTACCTGACGAACAGCAGCGCGCAGACGCCGCCGGGCACCTGCTGCGAGGGGTTCAAGTCGCTGGTGAGCACGGCGCCCATCTGCCTGTGCCACGGCATCAATGGCGACCTGAGCAAGTTCCTCCCGCTCCCCGTCGACATGATGAAGATGATGACGCTCCCCAACACCTGCGGCGCCACGGTCCCACTTCAGACGTTCTCCATGTGCAACAGTAAGTTCTTACTAATCAAATTAAACCTTAAATCACATCATTAACCATGTTTATTACTACATTTCTAATGCATTGTTTGTTTGAAGATAACATAATCCATCGTAAAAATATGTTTGTTTTTATGCATTGTTTCTTTGATTGAAGAGATTAGTATAAACTATCATGAAACATGTTTATTTTTTCATGCATTGCTTGTTTGATGAAGAGATTAATTAATCTAATCTGGTGGTTTGTTTGATCAGATTACACCCTAATTAAACCCTATCGTAAAGCATGTTTATTATTTCTAATGCATTGTTTGTTTGAAGAGATTAATCTGGTGATGTGTTTGATTTGACAGCGCCATCAGTGCCGCCATTGATGCCTTCCGCTGCTCCAGCGCCTGCTAGTCCCCCATCTTCATAAATCTTCAGGTAAATTCATATTTGAATTTGAAACTCTCTGAATTTCGTGCGATCTGTTAAAATTTGTGATATTTTTTCTCAGCTAACATCTCCTTTTGATTTTATATTCTTGGCAGGTGTGTCACCTTAGTCCGTCACCACTCACCGCATGTGCCGCTTGTCGTCGTCTTAAGTTTAGTCTATAAGGAGTTTTCGATAAATATATACTGAGTTTAGGGTTTTGAGATGTGATTAAGTCATGGTAGATAGTTGTGCAGAGTCTATGTAATTTTTTGTCCATGGAATAAATAATAATTTAGCGAATTTTGTCCTTGTGATTAGTTTATCTGACAATATTACTTCACTGCAATGGTCTATATTTGGGCGTACAGGCTAAAAGCTGGAATGCAAACTGAACTGAGAGTTAGACAAGTTGGCCTTTTTTCATGCTTGGCCCATATCCTCCTCGCGGCTCTCAAATATAATACAGAAAATACGAAAAAAAAGGAAGGCTCCCATTGGATGGCTTAATAAGCCAAAGAAAAAGTCGAATTTTAAATTTTCAAACTTAATTTTGAGATTGATTTTGAGATATTTTCAACGTAGTTTCTTTTTCAATAATAGCTTGTAAGTCACCAAGAACACGTATATAAAAATTTTACCTACAAATTTATTTTTATTTCTTAATAAGTCGTTTTAACTTATTATGGAAAAAGCCAAACGATGGGACCTGAAAAGGTCTACAACCTGAGTATAATATCATCTACCACTCCACCAAATTTTAAATTAAATCTACATATTCACAATAAAGGGAGTTAAAGTAAAAATTACATACCATCTCATGGAAAAAGGAATTGTGCGTGTCGAATGCATAGAAAAGGTAGACTTCACCTCCAAACAATTCAGACCCTGTTTAGATGGGACTAAAATATTTAAATCCCTATCACATCGCATATTTGAACACTAATTATAAATATTAAACGTGGACTATTAATAAAACCCATACATAATCTTGGACTAATTCGCGAGACGAATCTATTGAGCCTAATTAATCCATAATTAGCCTATGTGATGCTACAGTAAACATTCTCTAATTATGGATTAATTAGGCTTAAAAATTTGTCTCGCAAATTAGGTTTCATTTATGTAATTAGTTTTATAAGTAGTCTATATTTAATACTCTAAATTAGTGTCTAAATAAAGAGACTAAAATTAAGTCCCATATCCAAACGCCACCTCATGCTAAAATTGATTGTAGAAAACGATCTCCTCGGACGGCAACGTCACAACCAATAATAAAACCAAATTAACCTTCTAGAACAAATTCCAACTGGTCTCTTCTTTCTCCTACACCTACTTACGTGTACTACGTCTAGTGCATAACCCAATCCACTTATACATTGGTACTCTCCTACTCCCTCCGTCTCAAAAAAATGATTCTATGACTGAATATAATATAT
This sequence comes from Oryza meridionalis, assembly GCA_000338895.3. Classification (NCBI taxonomy): domain Eukaryota; kingdom Viridiplantae; phylum Streptophyta; class Magnoliopsida; order Poales; family Poaceae; genus Oryza; species Oryza meridionalis. The sequence continues at coordinate 28,976,055 of CM002529.2, forward strand.
TCTAGTACAACAAATTTAGATAGATATATTATATCTAGTATTAAATTAATTTTTTTATGGGACAGAGGAGTATATATTTGTACTAGTACTGTCACAGTTCAGCAACAGAATCATTCAGCCCAACATATATATACTCCACTCCTAGCTGTCAGCCACACAGTCACGGGTGTATACCAACTACTAAGCTCATCAGCTCGTGAGATGGTATCATTGACACCTTGAACAATTAATGGAATCATCACTTGTTTTTTATTTATACATCTCCCCTTTTTGTTCGTTTCTTGATCGGAAAAGTGTGCGTCTTTGTTAGTGCTGTTCTTTTAACTGTTGGGTGGATCATGCTTGGATGGGGTCTCTTCAGCGTTCATCTTAACCCTTTTAACGTCTTTTCCACTTTGTTGTGCTCTCTTACTCGTAAGCGTGACCTTGCCCTTGTTTAGTTCCAAACTTTTTCTTTAAACTTCTAACTTTTTCATCACATCAAAACTTTTCCACACATATAAACTTTAACTTTTTCGTCACATCGTTTCAATTTCAACGAAACTTTCAATTTTGGCGTGAACTAAACACACCCCTTGCATTCTTGAGATTTTCCGCTCTTTACAGTTGTATCCATCCAAATGGTAAAAGAGGAATGGCTATAAGCGGTGTAAAGAATCGTTAGGTTCACTACTTAAATTACAGCTACTAAATGATTAGCACAAATCTCTGACAGTGGAATATATTTTTGTTAACTGTTATCATCTATCAAACTATCTTTTAGGGGATCCAATATAAAGCTGAAAGTGAGAGGTGTAATTGACAACCAACCTCTGAAAGAGATGTAGTAAAGATGAAGGTCGTCTCCAAGGATTCCCCCACGCACATAAAAGGGCTTGCCGTTGCCATGCAAAGTAACACAAATTGCTGATTTTTTTGCAGGAAATGTCAATCTGAAGCTGTGCTTGTCCCTGCATCTTTTCTCTTGTTTGCTTGCCCGGCCTTGCAAGTGATCCCCGCAGGTATCTTGTACTAGTCAGAAAAGGGACATGGTCTACACTCTACTGAATATGATATCTGAATATGATATGGAGTGACATTGTTCCAAAAATCTACTTAAGTGAGCCTGCAATGATGGGTGCAGATAAGCAGAAGGACCAGGTTCAGAAATTAGCCTGTCTACAGCTGGTTAATTGGATCTTGTTAATTACTCAAGTGTACACAATTAATAGTCAGAAGTTGATTTTTCTAGAATGGAGGGAGTAGTTCTGAGTACAGTTGCAATTTGCAATGATCTTTACATCTAAGAAAAATATTTGACCTGGCCGGTCAGGTTACAGGCCCTCTCAGTCCTTTTTTCTCTCTCTCTCTCTTCCAATGGAGAAATATGCATTTTCTTGTGTATTCTCAAAAGACAATGCCATAAAACTATTTTTTTTATATTTAAAATGCTGTGCCAGGCAGAGCCAAAAAAACTTCCACTTAACCTCCCTGATTGAATTCTGCATCTGGACCAGAGGGATATGATGGAACTCTAGGTGTGCACCCCACCAAATACACTGTACTATGAGTGTAGACTATACAAGGAGGATGTACTGAATGTATTAAATGAAGTATGATGTCTTCATGTGAGTTAGGAAATGATCTTCATGTGAGTTAGGAAGCCAGTCTACTGTTCTTCATCCAACATTTCAAATTATCTCATTTCATATAGCACCAACATGAGTACAAGAAGGCAGGATTGAATTGTACCCCAAGAAATGGACAGAAGAAAAGGAAAGCCTAATTATTGGAGGTTTCTTAGCCATGAGTTCATAATTTAAATATATCTAAATAATTGTTCCTTCACAACAGTAGGCTGCCAACTTGCATCAAGATTGAAAACAATGAGAGACTTGGAGCAAAACATTTCTTGGCCTGAATTATGCCTTCCTTAATGACAAGCCAGCCGGTATCATGGCTGTATCATCATTCATCAATGTAATCAGCTCAAAGCCTTTCACTACATTGAGCACGCACATTAGATGTCTTGCTTATTCTGTTCTCTCTTGAGAAGAAAGATGAACATGTAGATTCTAGAGTGGTCCTGAACTGGATCGAAATAACTGAAACTAACTGAACCTACTAGTTTGTTCATCAGAGAAAAGTAGGAGCACACTATACATTGGCATTGCGTGTAATACATACTCCCCTCCGTCCAAAAAAAAAACCAACCTAGGCATGGATGTGACACTACATAGTACAACGAATTTCATGTCCAGATTCGGCACTGTAACTTTTGCTGGTGACAAGTTATTCCAAAAGTTGTTTCAATTCTCTGAACTTGGAAGAGATTCGTAGCTAGTCTGCAGTATAGGTAGCCAACAAAAGATGTGAAGGCTATAGGAAGTTGCTTTTGATGTGTTCACTATCTTTTCCCTCTGTAAAGCCTTGTTTACCAACCTTATCTCTCACTGGAGATAGATATCATGCCCGTGAAGACAATAATGTGATGCCAAAATGTCGGCTAAAAAAAGCGAAATCTCGGTTGCTTTTAATCTTAGCATTTATCCATTCAATTATCAGCAATAACGTACATGAAAACTTTAAAAGTGTGATGCTAAACCAACCCCTCTGGTTACAGTAGGAATATGAATTGTCAGGACTCAGGACAACCGGTAGCAATCAGACTTGGCTGTCGGTGCTCGACAAGAATCATCAACCAAGAGCCCAAGAACATAGCAATGTGGTAAGCAATGACATGGCCTTTAACCTAACCTGAATTTTTTCATGGGCACACTGATAGATTAGGTACAGACACTGCCATTGTAACAGAAGAGACCGGAGCAGGAAACTTCTTGAGCTGGGACAGTTTCACCAATTAGAGCTGGAGTTGAGTTTCGTCCATCCTTGCAACCCAATCAGATAGATAGATATTCAGATTCCAACTAGGCCTCGCATGTATGCCCTACCCATTATGAATTGTGATAGATACAATGTGAGCCATGCATCGTCTACTGTTCTACTAGCTTTGTGTCCTTGTTGCTACTGTTATCCAGTTTTAAATTGTAACAGGTAGCATATCCTACTGATCACCAAATCTGCTGCGATTTGCTGCTTCTTCTCCAATACTGAATGTTTGGAGTGGTATACTGAATGTGAGACAATTTGTTCAGTACAAAATGTACAGCTGTACATGATGCTGCAATCTGAACTTCTGAAGTACTGGAGGGTGTAGCAACTACTAAGTACTAGTACTAGCAAGTGCCAAAGGAAAGTGCAGAGATGGACATGTTCATCACAGTTGTTCATGCATTGCACATTGGGTGGCCATTTAATGTGCGTTCATGTGGACCATCCATTCTTCTCCCCTTTTCTTCACATTGGAGTACCTGGATAGGGATTATGGATGGAGCTGAATCATATGCTAGATACAGCAGAGAGGAGAGCTAGAAAGTGTTGTAAAGAAGCTTGCAGCTTGTGATAAGGCCTATCTTGGCATGTATTGCCATCTTGACCAATGTTACAGGCTTACAGCACCAGATTGTTCTGAATATGAAATTCTGAATGTACTGTCATTTTTTCAGATAATGTCTGAAACTGAGTACCCCATCGTTTCGCCTTGAGCTTATAAGCATAAGCAAAAATTTAAATTTTAAAACTTAATTTTAGAGTAGTTTATTTTCCATCATTCATATTTAAATTGCTAATAAAATGCATGATGCATATAAAAGTTTCTCATAAATTATTTTTTAAACACTAATAAGATGTTTCGCTTATAATTAATAATATGTATAAGAGGGACGATGGATACACAATACATTCATCGTTTCGTTTATAAAAGTTACTCCATTCATTTCAGGTTATAAGATGTTTTGACTTTGGTTAAAGTCAAACTGTTTTAAGTTTTTATATAAATTTGGTTAAATTTAAAGCAGCTTGATTTTGACTGGAGTCAAAATATTTTATAACCTGAAACGGAGGGAGTAGACCATACTAGTTCAGAGTGTAAAATTTTTTTCAGATGAATCAGTACATGGTCTATCTCAGATGGCACTTGATTGGCAGCATCGTCTCAGATGCCACCCACTAGATGCTAACGAAGTTGTCCATTACCAAACTTGTGTGTGTATAGTAGTATTAGTACGTTCTCCTCTACCTACTAAGCTCGTCTGATTATTTTCAGTTGCGTAACTCCCCTAATCATATTGGCGCCTAAACCAAACCCAAGTAAATACAAATACAAACACCAAAACTGAGCACTGCCTTTCTCACTGTCTCTCTCTATATATAGCCGAGTGCACTGTCAGTCAGAGATTGTCAGAGAAAGCAGCTTTGAGCTTAGCTATGGCAATGGCCGCGCCGTTGACGTTGGTGGTGGTGGCGGTGGCGGTGGCCGTCGTCGTCGTCGGCGGCGGCGTGGAGGGGTGGGTGCTCAAGGAGGGGTTCTACGAGCAGAGCTGCCCGCGCGCGGAGGCGCTGGTGAAGCACTACGTGGAGCAGCACGTCCCCCTCGCCCCCTCCGTCGCCGCCACCCTCATCCGCACCCACTTCCACGACTGCTTCGTCAGGGTAAGCAAGCACGTCGATCGGCGTGGCGCGGGCACGGCGGCGGAATTCTGACGGCGGCGGCGGCGGCGGCCATGGTGTGTTTGCAGGGGTGCGACGCGTCGGTGTTGCTGAACGGGACGGACGGGGCGGAGGCGGAGAGGGACGCGGCGCCGAACCTGACGCTGCGAGGGTTCGCCTTCATCGACCGCATCAAGAGCGTGGTCGAGCGCGAGTGCCCCGGCGTCGTCTCCTGCGCCGACATCCTCGCGCTCGCCACCCGCGACGCCATCTCCGTCATCGTAAGCACCTCGCTCCTCCTCCTCCTCTCCCGCATTTGCGACGGCCGGCGAGCTGGCTGACGGCGAGCGAGCAGGGCGGGCCGTTCTGGCGGGTGGCGACGGGGCGGCGCGACGGGAGGGTGTCGATCAAGCAGGAGGCGCTGGACCAGATCCCGGCGCCGACCATGAACTTCACCGACCTCCTCTCCTCCTTCCAGAGCAAGGGCCTCGACCTCGCCGACCTCATCTGGTTGTCAGGTAAACTAACTATTCACTCTTCCATATATTAATTTCAGTATTTCACAATCCATTTCAGAGTTCAGACTTCACCATCAATAGTAATTACTCCATCGGTCCCACTTTAAGTACAAGCATAATTTTAAGCATAATTTTCTGTGTTCAACTTTAATTGTTTCTCTTATTTTAAAAAAATTAATAAATTTTAAAAACAGTATAAAGTATTATTCATACTTTATTATCTTATAACAATAAAATACTAATTATAAAAAAGTTTTAAATAAGAAGTACGATTAAAGTTAGGCAAAAAAAAAAAATCATGATTGCACTTGAAGTGCGGGAGTAGTTGCAGTCAATCAAAAGCGCAGTTTCACTGATGACAGTATCGTTTCTGAAAAGAAAAGTAAAACTATTCACCTAAGCTAATGATTGGTTAACTTGACACAAACGGCACTACGGCAGCCAAAGATCGATTTTCACGTTGTATCCTAATTAAGTCGATGGATTACTAGTCTTCAGGATACAACTCGATCAGGTTTGGTGTTTAATCTAGTTTGATCTAGCTAGCTTTTGTGGTGTTTGCAAATGCGTAGTACAAGCCACCGACAAATAGTGAATTGGCGATGTGATATCGTGCTGCAATATGCAGAGAACGATAGTTAACTTTTGCAAATTCTTTATTATGTGTTGAGTCGGCAACTAGGACACGCTCTCACAATTAATCACTCACTCACCCACTCACATCACACCAGTAATGCTGTCCCCAAAATTCAGAAGATGAAAGATATAGGGGCTGTTTGCATGGGGCTAACTATGTCATAACTCTATTTGCTAAAAATATGGCAAGCCACACAAATTATATTGGCCACAACTAAGCCAAACTTTGGCTAGCAGATAAGAGTATAACGTGTGGGCCAACATACTAATAAAGTGTGGCTTGACTTAACTGCGGCACGCAACTAAACACTAGCCTAAAAAATTGTGGCACGCATAAGATTTGATGTGGCAAAAACTGATGCCACCAACCAAACAGCCCTATATAGCCTCAATCACACCGATTTCCATGTAGTAACAATACTAACAAACAACGATCCTAATAGGAACCTAGAACTGTGACTACAGATGCCGAATTTCTATCCATTATCTAAAAAACTCTCGTGCCATCACAGTCCAGAATTGAACAGACAGCTTACGTCCAACAGGGAGGGTTGGATCTACTTAATTCATAGAAGGCCAAAGCTTCGCTGAAATTTTTTCACGGGTATCGCATCAAATCAAAGTTAAAAACAGTTTAGTAGGTATAGCGATCTAACCAACAGATAACGGCTGGCAAGTCTGTTCCGTGCAATAAAATGCAATTCAGAACACTGTTTTATTTAGGTCTGGTTTAGTTCCAAATTTTTTCTTTAAATTTTTAACTTTTCTATCACATCAAAATTATTCTACACACATAAACTTCTAACTTTTCCATCACATCATTCCAATTTCAACTAAACTTTCAATTTTGGCTTGAACCAGGGGCGGATCCAACGTGGGTGCAAGGGGGACGAGTCCCCCCTACACCCACAAAACCCATGGATACCCCCGGAGCACCCCTTCGATTTTTTCACCATGAATGATAATCTAAAAGTCCCTAAATGACTGGAGGTTGAAGAAACTATGTAATTGAGTCCCCCCAATTTTTTGTTTCTAGATCCGCCCCTGGCTTGAACTAAACGCACCCTTAGAGAGTGTAGCACAGATATTGACACGCTAACTGACCAAGATTTTTATTAACGTTAGTGGTTAAAGGTGTGCAAAAAATGCCAAGACAAACATTCAGCTCTTGTGCTGTCCTGTATCTGTACTTGTGAGTTAGTAGCAAAGTAGCTAGATTCTATAAAAAGGGGGAAGTGATGCAGCTTATATAAGGGAGAAACGTGATGTAACTGGCCTCCTACTTCCCTGAGAAAGTGTATATTTACTAATCCTTAATTTGAAAGATCAAGAAATGATTTACATTGTATTTATTCAATGTGTAAAAGCTGAAATAATATATACATACTCATGAAGTGCAGAGGGCATGCATATGCCTACTACTTTCTTCGTTTTACAATATAAGATTCATTAACATCAATATGAATATGAGAAATGCTAGAATGACTTATACTGTGAAACGGAGGGAGTAGTAGTTTGCGTCATTGATTAGTGTTACATCCCTCTAAAATTTCTTATATTATAGGACGGGGGGAGTAGATAGTATATAGTACCAGTGAGCAATGATCAGTTGTGATGTAGACATGCATCTGCATGCCACAGCTAATTACACCCTCGTGTTGATGTAGTCACGTAGATGTCAGCGTTAAATGGATGTTTTGATGTTTTCTGAAGTTGTAGTATAGTAGTAGGTCTAACGTTGCATTCTTAATTAACACTGCATACATATCACTTAAGATATTCCTAGCTTAGCTACTGTCCACATACTTGAGGTTCCTAGCTAGATGACAATACTACGTGCAAGCCATTGCAGGAGCTGAATATCTTGTAGTACTTGGGCATAGTTGCATGGTCCTGAAAAACAGATATCCAGTACATCTCATTTTCTCCCATTAATTGCAGAGTAGTGGATATCTGATCCGCAAACTGCTGAACAACCATCTACCTGTAGATTTCAATTGAGGATTTGGACTAAGATAATATACAAATGGTTTTGGGTACAAAATTCAGAGAAACTGCACTTGCACTGGTTTTCTATGAAATTCCACCATTCAGTTTTGTCACCGAACCATTTGAAATGGGTTATTCATTGGATTATTGTCATATAAGGATAAACTAAATACTTTTAGAAATAAACTTACTTAACAAAATAACAAATACTATGCTGAGTGAAGTATAGTGCTGTAGAATAAGTAGTTTAGAAGCAATATCATAGAAAAAAAGTTTTTCGAGAAAACATTTCTTTTTAGACGTGGAGTAAATAATCTGATAAAGTAATTGAAAAGCACTCTCTTCGTTTTTTAATAGATGACACTGTTCACTTTTAAATATATATTTTATCATTCATTTTATTTAAAAAAATGCAAATATATAATATATAAATCATGCTTAAAATATTTTAAGTGATAAAACAACTAACAACAAAATAAATTATAATTACGTAAATTTTTGAACAATACGAATGGTCAAACATTTGATAAAAAACTAACAGCGTCATCTGTTAAAAAACGAACGAGGTAGTACATGCTTTTAATTTGCTTCTGAACTCACTAATTGAGTTGATGGGTGCAGGGGCGCACACGATCGGCATCGCGCACTGCAACTCGTTCAGCAAGCGGCTGTACAACTTCACCGGGAAGGGCGGCCCCGGCGACGCGGACCCGTCGCTGGACGCGGAGTACGCGGCGAACCTGCGGCGGAGCAAGTGCGCGACGCCGTCGGACAACACGACGATCGTGGAGATGGACCCGGGCAGCTTCCTCACCTTCGACCTGGGCTACTACCGCGGCCTCCTCAGGCGCCGCGGCCTCTTCCAGTCCGACGCCGCCCTCGTCACCGACGCCACGGCGGAGGCCAACATCGCCAGCGTGGTGTCCAGCCCGCCGGAGGTGTTCTTCCAGGTGTTCGCGAGGTCCATGGCCAAGCTGGGCATGGTCGGCGTCAAGACCGGCTCCGAGGGCGAGATCAGGAAGCACTGCGCCCTCGTCAACGACATCCACTACTAGTATTTATTTAGCTCATCGTCAGCTCCTCGGTGCTTGATAAAATTTCAGTAGAAATATACATGTAACTTAATTCGATCGTCATCCTGTTTATTCTCTCTCTGTAATTTTGTTTCCAAATTGTAACTGTTTTATTTTGGAGCAACTGTAACTATTTCTGTATGTGCCCATGAATATATCCATTTACAGAAAATAATTCACTTTTTAGTCATAGATATTTAATGTGTACTCCCTTCGTTCAATAAAAATTACACAAAAATGCCTTGGAGCTAGAAATACAAATTTTTTAGGGGGAGTAGGATAATATTCAGATTAATTATCATTAATATTATATTAAAATAAATTTAAACATGTTTTGATATATTTATGATGTTACTTTTCTACTAGACAAATCTACGCATATTGATTTTTTAAACTAGAATTTGAGATCCTACTAATAGTTAAAGTTTTTTTAAAAAATTAACTAAGTTTTATTCTGAAGTTAAATGCCCCCCCTCTCTCGTAATATTTAACTCCATTGACTTTTCAACGTACTAATCATTCATCTAAAAATTAACTAAGTTCAATTCTCTTTTGGTTTCAATCTTCATTATAGTATATCACATATTTTTGACGGGTGGCTTTTTGGAGTTGATAAGAAAAAGAGAAAACTGATACTTGTTGGAGCTGCAGCCATTTGTTGGGCGATATGGCTGAGTATTAATGATATGGTTTTTAATAAATCACCATCAATTTCTTACATGCAGGTCATTTTAAGGGCAACCCACTGGCTCCGAACGTGGACACAGCTACAAAGGTGTGATGAAGATAAGGAGTTTCTGAAAGTTGCATGTCGCAAGCTGGAGACTATGGTTATGCAACTTTTTGCCAATTATGAATGGAGATTCACAAATAAACTGCAATAAATATGTTCTCCCATTGTTAGTTTGGTTTATCCGTTTTATTTTATGGTGTATTCTATTTGTTTAGATTCACATCTTTTCTCGAATGCTATTATGTAATAATTGGCTGTAGCTCTTTTTAGCAAAGACCGGATACTATATTCCATTATCTAAAAAAACTAATCATTCATCTTACTTATAAAATAATATAATAATTTGTCTTATTAAAAATTATATAATTATCTTCTATTTTGTTACCAATGGTATATTTTAACATTGAAATTAATCTTAGCATAACTTATATATTTTTGTATTTGTTTTAAAAAAATAAATAAATAACGTATATTTAAACTTCGACGCCACACAATACTGAAAATCAAAGGAGTATTTATGACCATATAATCGTATTTGCACGTGCTCCTCGTTGTCGGCGGCTGGGTGGCTGTCGCCGTCCACGCGCTGCCTTCTCAGCCGGTAAGTAGGCACCCGTACGGAGCTCGGCTAATCCAGCTGACCATTCAATAATTTTCGGCTAATCCAGCTGACCATTCAATAATTTTAGATATTTAAATATAAACTTTTGTAGTGAGGCGGTGATTAGTTGTTTTGGCGAAAAAAAATATTTTAACGTTACGGATACACATTTAAAGTATTAAACGTAGACTAATAACAAAACAAATTATATATTCCATCTATAAACTGCGAGACGAATCTATTAAGCCTAATTAATCTGTCATTAACAATGTTTACTGTAGCACCACATTGTTAAATTATGGTGTAATTAGGCTTAAAAGATTTGTCTCGTAATTTACATGCAAACTGTGTAATTGGTTTTTTCATCTAAATTTAATGCTTTATACATGTGTCCAAACATTTGATGTGACGGAAAAGTTAGAAGTTTAAAGGGAACTAAACACAACCTGATTCTCTGAAACTAACAACAGCTTTCAAATGGTCTCCTAAATTAAACTTTAACCATTACTTCTAAAACCAACTAAAAATATAATATTGTGCAATTATTTTGTAAGAAAAATTTGTGGCTTTCATGCATCCAATTATGGTAGCTAACATTTAAAATTTTTACCAGATAAAAAAAAACATCATATTTCACTTTGGGCCACATTTTGTCACCTATATTTCGCTTTGATCACGTTTCAACCAATGTTTTTATTTTGGATCAAGTAACTTTTTTATCCAGCTACATCTAATTTATTATATAAAAATAAATTAAAGGATGATCCAAAGCAAATATCAATAGTAAAATGTGAAGCAAAGTGAAATTTACTCAAAACGAAAGCTCACTCTGTGAAGTGTCAAATTATCAAATCCCTCCTCCTATTCGTTGTGTAAGACCAGTTTAAAACAATTGAGGAAGTCGAGAATTACCAAATTCCCCCTAATCTCTGTCTCCCCCTCCCTCACCTCTTCTCCCTCCAAATTCTCCATCCCCGGATCCCCCTCTCCTCCTCTTCCTCCTCCGCCGCTCGTCGGAGCCGGAGGCGCGGCCGGCCTTCTCCCGCGCCCTTCGCCTCCTCACACCCACGGCGGCCGGCGAGAAGGCCCAGCGGCAAGGCGTGTCCCCCGGCGCGGCACCCCCGGACGCACGGCGGCCGGTGAGCAGGAGCAGGTTCGGAGGGGGCGACGCGGCCGGGCTCCTTCCAGCGGCCAGCATCCCGGCTCGAGTCGAATTTTGAAGGTATTGATTACTCTCCACCTCTCCGCGATTTCATGTGTAGATTGGGGTTGCAGATCCACCGGGGTGGATTTCACCTGATGATTTCTATGGATGGGGGATTAAGCAAGTCACTTTCTTCCCCATCTACTCGGGGTGGCCACATCATTTCAATCCTATACTGCTTTGCGACATGTCAATCTGTATCTTATTAGCTTTCCTGGGCTATCAGTAGTTGACAACCAGAACTTGATTGGAGAAGAAACATCTTGTGTGATTCACACTGGGAGAATCATGATATGATAGTTATATATTACTTACTTTTCAGAAACTTGGGACACCAGTATTTACCGCAATTGATTGAATACTAGTACTCCCGACGGCAAATATAAGGAAAGGGAGGGAGTATATTATTAGCAGATCAACAGCGAGAATTATAAAATACAGCACAAGCATAATGCCATAACTTAAATTATTCATTGTCTTGTCGGTTATGAATGTATAGCTCATTGCCTCTCCGATAGCAAATAGTTAATGCCGTGCTAGATGAATCGCATGAAAGAAAATTTTAATTCTGGTTCTTCTATGCAACACCATATAGAGGGAGAGGTGTTCAGTTATCATGTGTGGGATTAGGGAAGAAGAGGGTGACATGGGCTGGCTACATCTAACCCCTAGAAAAGAAGTAATGGTCCAGATTTGCAGAGGTGGATTTGGAACCAACTCTAGGGGAGGGATCTGCACCTGTAGATTGGAGATCCATCCGGACTTTGCTGGAGAAAATTTTAGAGTTGAGCACCCTTTGGCCTAATTTAGGTCTGCACCTGTTTCTAGATGTTCAATTCATTGGAAATTGATGACCCAACTGATGGGCAAACACATTTGTGAATTGAAAAAAAGATTGCATATGAATACTGATTAGGAGCTATGTTAAAACTCAGCAATACAGTCTGAATTAAGGTTGTTTGTGTGATCATTCGGACACAAATGATGTGCATGATGCCATGACAACCTGTTCCTTCTGCAATCTAATTTCCTTTTAGGACTAGATAACTAAAGCCATAGTTTCCATGTGAAACTGTTATTTATTGTATAATGCTAAATGGTAAAATTTTCGTATTGATAGGAAGCATGAAGGTTGATGATGGCCCTGGCGTCAATGGCAGTAGGTGGGCCAAAATGATGAGCACAGATTCGTGGAGGTGGTGTTTAGGATTGATTTACATTGTTGCTGTTGCGAGTATATGGATTGCTGCAAGCTACATTGTTCAGTCTGTTGTGGATGAGGGTGTTTCTCCATTCTTGATTACCTACATATGCAATTCTCTATTTGTTATTTACATCCCAATAGTTGAGGCTGCACGATACTTTGAGGATTCTATCAACAACTTTTGGACAAAGTTGAAAGGCAAGGATGTTGCAGACCTGGAGCAGTCTGCTGATCTGGAGAGCATAAATCTTCTCCATGGAAGTGAACAAGAGGGCAATACAGCCTCACCAACAAGGTTGCCTGAAGACATATTGGCTTCAGAAGCAGTCTTCCCTGTCCAGGCCGAGCTGAATGTAGCAGATGGCAGCAAAGGGTTGGATGCAAAAGGGCGCTGGACACGTGCTCGTGTGGCTAGAGTCAGCATGGTAGTCTGCCCTTTTTGGTTTCTCGCACAGCTTACATTCAACCTGTCTCTAAGATACACCACTGTTACAGTAAGTGTTACTAAGGCCTGCATTTCCATGCCATTATTTAACCTCGCTCCTGTCCATTGGTAACATGTCCTTGTTTCTTTGTACCTGCAGTCAAATACGATATTGAGCAGCACGTCTAGCCTCTTCACTTTCTTGGTTGCACTAGTATTTCTTGGAGAAACATTCACGTGGTTGAAACTAATCAGTGTACTTCTCTGCATGGGAGGAACGATAATTGTTAGCCTGGCTGATTCAGGTAGTACAGCGAATACCATTGCCACAAATCCTCTACTTGGAGATGTCCTTTCTATTGTTTCAGCTGGATTGTATGCTGTGTATATCACCTTGATACGGAAAAAGCTGCCTGATGAGAAAGAAGGTCAAGGCGAAGTGAGCATGGCTCAGTTTCTTGGATTCCTTGGACTGTTTAACATGTTATTTTTCTTTCCTGTTGCATTGGTCTTGAATTTCACCAAGCTGGAGCCATTCCACAGGCTGACATGGGAGCAAGTTGGTCTTATTGTTGGAAAAGGTAGGTTTGCAGTTTACGCATGACCATAATGTGAGCTATAATAATGCATTGTGTTTGTGTGTGTAAACCTTTGCGTTGTTTTAAATATAACATTGTAGGAAGTCATAACGGAATAACTTCGTAAAAGATCATAAAAGCTCAAACTATCCATGGACTAGCACTAACATCAAGCTGTTATGTTCTTTACAGGTTTGTTAGATAATGTTTTGAGTGACTACTTGTGGGCAAAAGCAATCCTTCTCACAACAACAACAGTAGCCACGGCTGGTCTCACGATCCAAGTTCCAATTGCTGCCATTGTGGATACATTAACCGGTCATGCTCCTCATCTATTGGACTACATCGGAGCTGCTGCTGTGTTGGTCGGTTTTGCTGGCATCAACATACCTGTAGGCACTCCACAGGGTTCTCAGCAAGAGCAGGAAACTCCTATCGTCAGTATGGTTGATGATCCAGTCCATTTACCAAGTGATAGAAATGCTACTAGCATGGTTGATGATCCAGTCTAATTACCAAGTGATAGAAATGCTACTGGTGCTATTCAATAAGGACCGGCTTGGCTTTGGAGTTTGTCACAATGTATATTTTTTTCGAGGAAAATTGTCACAATGTATATTATCAAGTAATGTATAAGGATGCGAGATCAGTACAGTTACTGTAATTGTTCCCCCTTGCCATGAAAATCATAGAGAAGGGGATAGACAGGGATTGAAATTAGATTAACATGCTTTCCTTGCTCATAATTTTGAGCAACTAGCCAGTTGTGTTCGTTTTTGAGTTAAGCATGATTATGAAAACATTCAAGAGATTGAATAGAACATGTGTGTACTAAACATTCAAACCACTCGTGTTCTTTTTTCTTTTTTTTTTGTCGGGAGCTTAGATCACACTCACTTTCAAGAGATTGAATAAAACATGTACCTTTTGAGTCGGGTTCTATCTATTATTTTGAGTCGTTCCGCCCATAGGGTGGTGTCGTAGATGCACCTTGGTAAATGCGATCATCTTCTAGCAATGAGAAGTTGAGAACGCTAACTAAGAAGCCACTTGAATTAGGAGGCAATGCTAATAATCCTGATGGTGAGGAGTGATGCTTTAGGAAAACAAGGGAAACAAAGCAACACCCATGCCACAAAGCATACATGGCCGCCTTATCAAGATCTTGCCACCTTGCGTGGCACAAATCTTGGAGCACTGGTCTACCTTCAAAACCGTATGAAACTAATTAACTGGCTATCGGTAATCTCGCGTGCGGAAGGATGCCGGCAGTCGTGAGCCACGACCCATGCACGCAAGTGGAGATGAACACATCACAGAAAAAGGACGGCGGCAGACGCGAACAGCCGACGGCGGCAGATCGTCATAACGTATTAGCACGCACGCATCAACACGGCAAAGTAGCGGCATTGCAGCAGCACGGCCGACTGCAGCAGCAGCAGCAACGTGCATACAAATTGAAACACGGCTGCGACGTCGACTCAGTCCATTGATAAATTTAATATATAGTTTGGAATTAATACATGTGAGCAGAACTAACATAGATATTATTTTTATATAGTTTCTACATAAAGCAGAGTATTAATGGAATATATATTGTGATAAAAGGAATTGTTGAATCACAAACTTGTTTACACAATGACATACCGCAATCATGCATGTCACCTAATTTATACTGCCTCCACGACGCCATTAACTTTTTATTCAACATTTGACCATTCGTCTTATTAAAAAAAATTGTAATTATCATTTATTTTATTGTGACTTGATTTATCATCAAATGTTCTTTAAGCATGACATAAATATTTTCATATTTGCACAAAAATTTTGAATAAAGCGAATGGTCAAATGTTGATTAAAAAGTCAACGGTATACAGAGGGAGTATTACTCAACTAGTGCTTTTGTCAAAATCTAGCCTCCGTGGAATTATCAACCCTGATGTTTCTGGGTGTTGCTGAAATAACAAGTTTGTAAACTCTCCTTGGACAGCAGGATAGAACATCAATGAAGAATCTTGCATGGCATTTGTCCTCACCGGCATTGTGTTATTTGGACATGTATTTGAAATATGACGTTGGGATCTAAGCATATGTGACTTATCCGGACTTACAAGAGGATGACTATGGCCAAGTTCAACTTTCCTCACCGTCCAAATTCCATCTCTGGAAATGGTGAATCGAACAAAAGCCTGGCAAGATGATCTAGTTGAAGCACGCTCTTTCTTTGTTTCATGTGTTGAATGGGTACTTTTCTGTCCTTCATTGCTGCAAACAAAATACTTTGCACATAATGTTTTGTCTGGTCTGGTCTTCCCATGGCACTTCCTTATACTGAAACCAACATTCCTGGCATATGCATTATAGAAGTCATATGCCTCATTTTCCGATTTAAAGGTCATTCCCGTTTTTGGTATATTATGAGAGGCAGGAGTCAGCTCATCGACCTAAAAATGCAAATGATAAATCAATGTACAGTTAAGACAAAAACACTGCTAAAAAAATCAGTGAGAGATAAAGGTTTAATTGTATCTATACACATTCTATAAAGTTGCATACTTCCACTTGTTTGTATGCATTCCGTATCTATATCCTGAGCACAACAAAGTACATCAATCAAAATTACCTCACACACTGAAATCATTTTCTTCATTCATGCAATCTTCAAGATTCTCATCATCTGAACTGAACTGATGATGTGCAGTGGCTTGGTCTTTCATGGCATCGTCAGTGAAGTTTGACCTCGAGTCACGATCGATCGGCCCAAGCACCTCTGCCTCGTGATCAATCTGGGCAGCGCTAGCCCCGTCGATTTCCGCCGTGTTGCTGCGTGCGTCCGTGTCGCCGCTGCCGGCGGCGGCCACCCTTTCTTGCACGCATGTCGTTGTGTCGTCATCGCCGCCGTCCGTTTCCTGCACGTGCGTCGCCGTCACGCGCATCGCCACCGCCATCCTTCCACGCACGCGAGATTAGTGATAGCCTGTTAATTAGTTTTTGACCTAGTACGGCTTTGAAGGTGGATCAGTGCTCCAAGATTTATGCATGTCAGGTGGCAAGATCTTGATGGGGTGCCATACATTTTTTTTCCCAAGCATTATGCTTGTCTTTTTCGCAATCCCTCTCGCTGATACTCCCTTCCAAATATCCCTCGCTGACGGGTGATTCTTTTTAGTGAAACACGGGCATTGTGCTAGTTCTAGAAGGTTAGAATAACTTTCGCTGGCTGTCGTCCGCTGCCGCGCCATCGTCCACCCCCATCTCGTGCCGCCGTCCGCCGCCTTGAAGCCACCGGCGTCGCCTCGTCGGCGCGCTACATGATCGAGCACGCCTCGGCGTCGGAGGCTGCGCCGAAGCTTCCGTTGCCGCCGCCGCCGTAGAGGCCGCCGTTGCCGCCGCCGCCGCTGTAGAGGCCTCCGTTGCCGCCACCGCCGTAGAGGCCTCCGTTGCCGCCGCAGCCGTAGAGGTCGTCGTTGCCGCCGCTGTCGCCGCCATTGGCGCTGTGCCCGCCAACGCCGTTGGCGCCATAGTGATGGTGATGATGGTGTACGGTGACGTCGTGTCGGCCGTCTCCAGCCGGCGGCGGACGCGGACGATACAGAGGAAGCGGCGGCGGTGGCTTCTTCTTCTTCAACCTCTTCCAGCACTGGCTCCTGTAGATGTAGGCGCCACCGTACGCCGAGAAGAGAGACGCGATCATCGTAACGAACACTTGAACCCATGACCATGACTTGCAGTTGCACACGAACACGCGACGCTCATCCCCGCCGGAATGGCCGTCGCCGCCAGAACCACCGTTGCCGCCGCCGCCGCCGGTGCATGCAGGGAAGCCAGCATAGCAGGGGAGCGCTGTTGGAATCAGCCTAGGAACACAAGAACAGAACTCTCTTTCTCTCACACACAAGAATGACTGGAGGTTGAAGATGAACAGTGGAGTTTCGGCGACGAACGCCGCGGAGCCGATCGCTCCTGTATCTTGGCTTTATTACTCACTGAAACTTCACTCGGCACGCCCGAAGTACGAGCCTACACAGCCAGTTTTATACCCACGGCGACGCAGCACCTACGCACTCACTTAGCGAGCTTCACGCGCACGTACGCATGGCAGCCTGGACGACCTGGTTTCACGCGTTCGTGAGCCACATACTCCTCCACATGAACGGGCCTCCATCCTTCTCGCATGGCGTGCTCCTGCATGCGCTCAACCGCCAGGACTTGGCCTCTGGACTCACATACATCGAACACACACACACAACGTGTACAGCACCACCACGATGCAGCACACACACGCACGACTCCTGGACTCACGACGCCGTGTGCCACTGCCGCGCCGCGGCAAAACGCAGGCACGACCGTGACAACGCGTTTATTCCTAACAAGCGCGGGTGGAGAGAAGTACAAAACGTCTGGTGGAGAGTACAAAATGGGTGGAGGTGGTGGCGGCGGTGAGAGAGGTGGTGGGCAGAAGATCGCAGGGGGAGGGGGAGCACCGCTAAAGTCCATCTGAGCTACGTGATGGAGAGGATGAAGCTAGCACGGCAGAGTCGCGGAGAGAGAGAGAGCGCGCGCCGGCGAAGAAGAAGATGGGAGGGTTTTGTAGTTGGAGGCTGGAGACCAGTCTTCCTCACTCCTTTCCCAGAATGAGTAGGTTCCTCCCTCTGCTCACGGTGGGCCAAAAAACCCAGCAAAACAGGTTTTCCTCTTCTCATAGTGGGTCAAAAACCTAGCAAAACAGGTTTTCCTTCCCAGAATGAGTAGGTTCCTCCCTCTGCTCATGGTGTATTGGTGTGTCCAAAACCCAGCAAAACAGATTTTCCTTCCCAGATTAGAATGGGTAGGTTGGGCTAAAATTGACCCACCTAGCTCTGCTGCCTCTGCATCCCCAGGCCAGCCTCTCCAGGCTCCACTATTCTCTTGTTTTGGGCCTGTTCTTTCTTTTCTTTTTTTTTTTTCAAATGCAGCATTAGACCACTGGCTTCCATACTAGTGCTATATATGGAGGGGGGAGGGAGGTATATATGGATGGTTGAATATGACACCTTTTGGAGCATCTCAACTGTTTATTCCGATCATCGAGCCAAAAGGCTAGTACAGGCCAAGGTTTAGATCAGCTGAAAGAGACGCTTTAGATCAGTTGAAAGAGACAGGGCCTGCATGGTAGTGGCACACCGGGCTCTCCTAGTACTTCTCTCGGCAAGAGTGACATTGACGCTGGCGCTACAAACTCATCCGCTGACTGCTGGATCATCATATGTTGACCATCATCATTATTTCTGTATAGCAAATCTTTTCGCAATACCATTATATAATTTTTTTCGACATGAAACTATATTACATCTTCACATGATGAATGCTGTATAGTAATACGTACGTTATTCATTATAAAAGGTTTTCTTATTATTATCTAGAAAAAGGTTTTGCATAGTATTTGCATAATATAGAGATCGTTGGTACTAGGATATATGCGAGATTGTAGTAAAAGAGATGGAGATGCGGATTTTTATACAGTTCGGGCCCCTGAATTGTCAGGTAATAACCCTACATCCTGTTGGCCGAAGCCGGTCGTTGTTCTTATTCATCATAATCACACCAGTACAATATTTGGGGTAGCCTATCTAACTGTTGTCGACATGGCGGTATGAAGGTCTGACTCGTAGTCGACAATAGGATAGCCTTCCTCCTCGAATCCGCATCCGGCGAGATCAGAGACAGCGCTATATCTCTCCTGACGGTATCCGTAGGCACCGTAGGGGACTAGCCATGCCTATCTCTGAAGTCGATATCCTGCGTTTTGTCTTGGCGTATGTTGGCTTGTATGTTGTGGCTTCTGTTGTTCCGTGTATGTTGATTGTGTCCTCTCTCCTCCTAGGGGGTCTTGTATTTATACCCATAGGTGTCCCCTTGTCCAAGTAGAACTAGGGAAACCAATATGGATACAACCCGAGTAGTCCTTGTCGTTTCCATGTAGAACTCTGGTTGTCTTTCCTTATCCGGAACTTCATCCATATCCAAGGTCAGTATCCGTATAAGACATGGTATGTGGTGGGTCCTGCCGAGATTTAGTCAACTACTATTAGGTATGTGGTATCCATAACCCTGACAGTAGCCCCCCGACTTCAATGCAAATAAACAAATTCATATTCTCAATCGCAGACCTTGGAGTAACTGTTATCGAGCTCACGTGACCATTCTCGGTGAGTTCAGAGATAACGTTAGACTTCCTTTATCAGTCTCTTGCGGGCACCTATAAGGTTTGTCTGAGTCAATCTCTAATGTCAACCAAGAAAGTACAGAGCATACGACTAAGTCTCCCGTCTTGCTGTAATCGAGAATTTGGATTGAAGTCAAGAAATTTTATCTCGGCGGGTACACCACTCTTCATTCCGTATTCCTTGTCGAGATCCACCAGCCGTTCTCGAGTGATCAAGAAAGCGCAGAATCTGCGACGAAGCCTTGTCAACATTTGTCGTACTCGCCTTAGTCGATCTTGGTATAGAACCATAGAGACATGGAGTCTTCGATAATGCCGAATAGAATTTTCCTGAAATCAATACTCAGAAAAGAATATTAGATAGAAATAGCCCCCGAGCAAATGCTCAAGGGTAACATGTTATAATATATATGAAAAACTGAAAATGAATTAAATTTATAGACCAATGTTTTGTGTACGAGCGTCTTCTCTTTTACCGACTTTGATCAGTCAGTTTGTTGAGTCATACACCCTCCCTAGCCCCAGCCTTGTCGTCGGAGAATCGTTCTCGGAGGATAATGCTCTTGGACCCTTGACCTACCTTGGTTGAAAAAGCACTAACCCTAGCCTCCAGCCGTGAAGTTGGAAAACTCAATTTCCGATTACACGGCTTGGTTAATACGCATGGCGAAAACTCTTACATGACCAGATCTTACATGGTCGTTTGTCTCTACATGATCCGACAAGGCCTTATCCGCTCTGGGCGTCCCCAGCCGAAGTTCCCTTAGGTTCCTCAGAGGCCTTGTCAGGACGGTGTAAAGGGACATGAGGATAGGTTTCTACTCTAGGTGTCATCGTGGTAAGGGATCTCTGGGTAAAACACTTGGCGATATACCTGATATCAACTTTGTTGGAGTAGAGGTAATGGGAGAATCGCTACACCTCTGGTTGAGGACCAGTTAGTAGTCGTAACTCGACCACTTGAAGTAGAAATAGTGGGAGAATCGCTACACCGCTGGTCGAGGACCAGTTAGTAGTCGTAACTCGACCACTTGAAGTGGAACTAGTGGGAGAATCGCTACACCGCTGGTCGAGGACCAGGTAGTAGTCGTAACTCGACCACTAGAAGTAAATGTACGAGAGATCGCTACGATTGACTGGTTGAGAACCAGTGAGTAGGTGTCTCTCGACCATTTGAAGTTGTGGTACGAGAGCCGCTATGCTGCCGGTTGAAGACCACTCGTAGCTGTTCCTCAACTATCTGAAGTCATCTGAAGTCGTGGTGCGAGGACCGCTACGCGATTGCCGTAGTCGTACCTCGACCATCAGAAGTCGTGGTACGAGGATCGCTATGCTACCGGTCGAAGACCAGTCGTAGCTGTTCCTCAACCATCTGAAGTTAAGGCGCGAGAGATTGCTACAATTTACTGGTTCGAGAACCAGCGAGCGAGTAGAATTATCTCTCGAACACCAATGGAAGTTGTGGTGCGAGAGATTGCTACGGTTTACTGGTTTGAGAACCAGCGAGCGAGTAGAATTATCTCTCGAATACCAACGGATGTCGTGGTGCGAGAGATTGCTACGGTTTACTGGTTCGAGAACCAGCGAGCGAGTAGAATTATCTCTCAAACACCAATGGTAGTTGTGGTGCGAGAGATTGCTACGGTTTACTGGTTCGAGAACCAGCGAGCGAGTAGAATTATCTCTCAAACACCAATGGTAGTTGTGGTGCGAGAGATTGCTACGGTTTACTGGTTCGAGAACCAGCGAGCGAGTAGAATTATCTCTCGAACACCAATGGAGGTTGCGGTGCAAGAGATTGCTACGGTTTACTGGTTCGAGAACCAGCGAGCAAGTAGAATTATCTCTCAAACACCAATGGGGGACGCTAGAGTTGGTTTATTACATGTGCATCTCATGTGGCCAGCATGACTCACATACCCAACTTATAGCATATCCGGATGTCCGTTCGCAATCATGTCGGGTGATCAAGCCAACGACGTTCACGAAGAATTATCCGTTAATAACCTTTTCTCGAGTAGTCCAGCCATGGCCGGTGCTATGAGATAGGTCGTCGGTCTTCGTTGGCAGGTTGAGCGCGACGACTCTGCATTTGTCGAGATCGTTCTCAATAATGGGGTGTACTCGACCACAACCTACTCGAGTGCTCAACTGTTCCTAAAAAATATTTTCTAGAAGGCAAGACATATAGCAGATAATATCGAGTATGTACAAAAAAACTGCATGGATCTTCTAGAATTATCAGGATATAACGAGCATATTAAATATCAGGCATTATGTAAACCGTAAACAAGCATGATTTATACAGTAGAAAATAGAGCGAGCCCCCAGCATAAAACCGTAGTCGGTTTAACATCAGGAACACTCGCACAGCAAATATTGTATAAAAACATGCTCTAGATAAACATAAAAAATTATTGATCTGACAATGTTGTATAATCTGGAAATAGGCACGACAAATTGCATATAAAATATTACGTACCTTTGTAGATACATGCCGGATGTATCTACGAAATTAGTAGATTAATTTAAAAAATCAATCTCCTAATTACCTTGCTGCGTACTCGTTCGATATCATGTGATCTGACATCTTGTGGTACGCCGCGGAGCTTGAGGCTTGAATGATCTCGATAGACCAAGTTGTTGATGACGATGGATCCGATCTTGTCGGGGCACGAACTCTGGTCAAGTTAGATCCTCCATAGCCGAAGTTATCGAGTAGTATGTTGTCGGAGAATCCATCTGTTAAACCCATCTCGTCGAAACCTTGAAGCACCAAAAGATCCCCTACCTGGCGCGCCACTGTCAACGTTTGATGTCGCGATTCCGGTATTTGCATAGTATGGGGATCGTTGGTAGTAGGATATATGCGACATTGTAGTAAAAGAGATGGAGACGCGGATTTTTACACAGTTCGGGCCCCTGAATTGTCAGGTAATAACCCTACATCCTGTTGGCCGAAGCCGGTCGTTGCTCTTATTCATCATAATCACACAAGTACAATATTTGGGGTAGCCTATCTAACTGTTGTCGACATGGCGGTATGAAGGTCTGACTCGTAGTCGACAACAGGATAGCCTTCCTCCTCGAATCCGCATCCAGTGAGATCAGAGACAGCGCTATATCTCTCCTGACGGTATCTGTAGGCACCGTAGGGGACTAGCCATGCCTATCTCTGAAGTCGATATCTGGCGTCTTGTCTTGGCGTATATTGGCTTGTATGTTGTGGCTTCTGTTGTTCCGTGTATGTTGATTGTGTCCCCTCTCCTTCTAGGGGGTCTTGTATTTATACCCATAGGTGTCCCCTTGTCTAAGTAGAACTAGGGAAACCAATATGGATACAACCCGAGTAGTCCTTATCGTTTTCATGTAGAACTCTGGTTGTCTTTCCTTATCCGGAACTTCATCCATATCTGAGGTCAGTGTCCGTATAAGACATGGTATGTGGTGGGTCCTGCCGAGATTTAGTCAACTACTATTAGGTATGTGGTATCCATAACCCTGACAGTTTTCTTATTGAAACATAAGCTTATTAGTACTACTAGCGCGTTTGAACAAAATATCAAATTACCCCTCTAAACTATTGTGACAATTTACTGTCGGAGCCCAAAACTAAAAACTTGGATCCGACTAGAATTAATGTATCAATCCCTGGATCAGTAAATATTGATACATACAATATAACTGGTTCTTCATTGCATACGTTAAAGTTTTACAATACTAAGGGTTTTACAATAATAGGTATTCACCTAATTAATTAATACACAGCGGAAGTTTCTATACATTCTGACTAGGGAGGTATAACCTTTAGGGATTCTCTAAGTTATCCGGGTCATCGTAGTAATAGTCATAAGGGTCCTCCTCTTGACCCAAATCTGAAAAAGGGGTTATAAGAGCAAGGATGAGTATTTACAATACTCAGCAAGTTATCATGGAAATATGTTATGCATTGACATATAGTAGGGTTCTTTGCAAAAAGCAGTACAAGACAATCTGGAAGAGTTATAGCAAGAATTTATAAAACATATATTCCACTGATTACCAAGGTACCATATGAGTCCCGGTACTCAACTCCATGAGTACGGCTATTCGAATAGTTTCAAAGATATTCCACTACAGCAGATGTACGCTTTACCCGCAGTCCATGACTTGCTGATAATTATCGGCTTTAGTCATGGCCCAGTATTAAGTCATTAACAATTGTGGCACATGTTCCATGAACTTATATCCTCATATGCTCTGAACGTATTGTTAACAGCAGCAAGAGGAGTTCTGGTGTTCCCGAGGTATTTAAGGGGGAACTGATCGTATGACACCACGTCATCTCGATCAGGGTTTAGAAATATGCCATATAGTTTATACTCGAGTATCACAAACCATTTACCTGTACATGGTAATGGTTAAAGTTGCCCTTTGCGGCTATAATTGCCTCCTGCGCGAGGACTTAAAAATAAGAACCACTATACAGAGGTGCCATATTGCTAATTAACATAATAACTAGGTCTGTCCTCATTCTAGAAACTGCGGTCGTACCCGTTCGTTCGACAAAAGTACCTGGCAAAACTTATATCGATTGAGACAGTACTAGCCACCCGGAATCAACCAAATCTTACGTACTGTTCCAATCTAAGTATAAGGTATTTTAACCATATTGTAAGCAAAATAAGCAATACTAAATTGTCTGGGTTTCTATGATTGATTTATGCATAGAAAATAGAATATTGAATAGAAGGCTATAAATAAATAATTTATAAAATATAGGCTTAAATGATCAAAAGGTATATGGTAACTTGCCTTGCTCGATGTCCTGAGATTGATTGATATTATCTATTGAGTCAGAAGAATCCTCAAGACCTAGGGTTAGACATATAAAATTCAAATTCAAAAGGAGTTCAAATAAAATCCAAAAATAAGAAAAATGGAGAAAATAAAATAAAATGCAAAAATAGCAAAAAGGGGCTCAAAAGATAGAGAATGATTTTAGAAGAACATTGGTCCAAGTTTTACTAGAATTGGATCTATATTTTAAAAGATATGGGCTTCTAAAGTTTGAAAATTAAATAAAAGTGAAATGTTACTGTGTGCGGGTCCCACCTGTCAGTCTCTCTCTCTTCTCTTCTTCTACCTCCGGTCGTTCCCCAAATCGGGCCGTGATATGTGATATGTGGATGGGCTAGCGGCTAGCACGGCGGTGGCACGGTTAGGCCGTGATGATGATCAAGGTGATATGAGTTAGATATGGCTAGGGGAGGGGTTCTAGAGCATCTACGAGGTATCTAGATGGATTCCAGCAGCTTGCCAACCTTTGGCAAGGCGCGGAGGGTAGTTGCCGATGAGCGCCTTCATTGGCGGTGGCCGTGCTCACGTCAGCAGCTCAGGGGGTGGCATGATAGTGAAAAAGGATTGCTAAAATGGAATCTAGGTAATATGTGGATGGTTAAAGCGGAAGAACTCCCCGAGATATGCCGAGAGGAAGGATTGTGGCCGGAAAAACTCCTCGGCGGCGAAGAATAGAGCAGCGCGGGGGCGGCGGTGCTCGGCTTGGTGCGGCGAGGTAAAACTCGACGCAGGGCTTTGGTTAGGGTCTAATATACTAGAACATGGTTGATATAAGGTGTTCTAAGGGATATTTAGGGCGGAGGATGGATGGAGAGGTGTGGAGTCGATCGCGCACAAGGTGTTCGACCGACGAGTGATGGTGGTTGATGAGATGGATTGGTGAGGCAGAGCTTTGGGGTTATGGGGTTATGGTTGCTGATGATCGATGATGGACAAAGAAGGGATTGAGGTCCTATTTATAGGGCTAGAAGAAGTGGATGAGCTCGGGCACTGTCATCGCCATGGATGAGCTCAGTCTTTGGATAGGGCTGGGGCGGCAGAGGCTGTGAGAGGGCGGCCAAGATCAATTTGAGTGGCGGAAGGCCACGTTTGAATTCTTACCGGCGAAGGATTGGCTTGACCGCGTGCGAATTCGGCTGGCGACGTGTTGGTGCCAATCCGGGCGTGACGCACGGCGGCGGCGAGGGTGAAAACGGCCGACTCGGGGGTGAATGGTTTGAATTGTGAGAGGGGATACCACCGTCTATCTTCAATCCAACCGTGCGGCAAGAATTGGCGCAATTCACCCCGGGTAGAAGCGAAATCGCACTCGGCGGCGGCTTTGGACGAGCGCGCACGGCGTCAAGCAGTGATTTCTTGCGGCGGTCGTCGTCCCGGCTTTGTCGTCGTCAAGATTGGTGCGGCGATGATGGTCTGAGGGCGTCGAACGGCTAGCGGCGCGCCAGGGCGATCGGGCACGCGCGATCGATCCTGAGACCGACGCGCGGCGGTTCAGCACGCGGCGAAGTTGGACGCCAGAGAGAGCGCATAAAGGGGAGGAAGTAGCAAAGAGATCCACGGTATTTGAGTGGGATGTGGTCCCCTAGGATCAATTCTAGACTTTGTGCAAGATTGGATAGGGATTGGGCTGTGTTAGTTGGGCTAGGCATTCTGCCGAATACCTTGAAGGCAATGAATAGTGAAATTCAAGAATTTTGAATATTTCCCTAGAAAAGATTTGAATTTAAACTATGAATTTCGAAGGGTTTCACTAGGGTTTGAAGTATAGCAAATCCTCATTAATATTAAGATAAACTACGGAAATAATCTGTAGTTTGAAATTTGAGAGAATTTGCTCAAATTCACTAAGGTTTGGAATAAAGGGAATAATTAGAGTAAATTAGTAGGGCTCTAAGGAAGTAATACTTGAACCAATTTAAGAATCAAATAGATTTTTAAAACACACTAATTTAATCAAAAGCCAGCATAATGCAGTCAAATTTTAGTTTAAAATTTGAGGATGTTACATTTACCAACTGAACGGTTACACCAGACTACCCAAACTCGTTATTAATCCAAATAAATTACCCTTTGAACACTCTTTTAGGCGGTTTTGGCATGAGATGGCACACATGGTACAACCGGCACTCTTATAATAATAATAATAATAATAATAATAATAATAATAATAATGTCCATAGAACCCACATGTCAGATCTCTCCGCCTTCTCTATTTCTACTCAACAACAGAAGAGACGAGGGGACTCAGCAACGATTGAAGGTAGATTGGAGCTCAGGCAATGCGATCAAAGGTGACAACGGTCTTTGAAGCAAATCCCTTCTAAAGCACTCACCTCAATGCTGACCAAGTGACCGTCCCCCGCTGGCTGACGAATCTCGCGAAGAGCCTCCTCTCCACCCCGTTGTCGCCTTCTCCCTCGCAGCAAAACTAGATGCCAGGACCGACGAGGAGGCCCGCATCCTACTACCTCCCATCTCTGGCTTGGCCTCCTCCTCTGCTAAGGTCACAGCAGTGCTCGACGCCATCTTTGGGGGATGGCACCATGAGGGAGAGAGAATAGTGATGGTATTATTTATAAAAGCGATCCAATAATAACAAAACAATATAGTATTCACTATGTTAGGATTCAACATGCTTTAATGTATGATATGACTTGATTGCTTATAAAGTCTTCTGGATCAGCAATACGCAAATTAAAATATATTCCCTCCGTTTTAGGTTATAAGTTGTTTTGACTTTGGTCAAAGTCAAACTGCTCTAAGTTTAATCAAGTTTGTAAAAAAAACAGTAATATTTTTAATACAAGACAAATATTTTTAATGAAACTAATTTGATGTTATAAATATTACTAAATTTATCTATAAATTTAGTCAAATTTTAAGCGGTTTGACTTTTACCAAAGTCAAAACGACTTGTAACATGAAACGGAGGGGTAGGTTAAGAAAAACTATACAAGCAGCAAAGCTCATAATAGGTTATTTTCATTGTTAGGAAAAATCAGACACTTAAATGGGTTAATTCGGAATTCAAACGGCAAAGATATTACCAGTTGAATTTTTATGGTTGTTAAAATGGATGTTCCAAATTTCTTAAATTATTTTTATATATATTACAAAACAATGTTTATTGCATCATGTCGGCCCCACGCGGTGCCAAGCAGGTAAGGCTGGAGACCGGCACCGGCGGCATGGGAGCCAGGGCTCGCCGGCGTTTTGTGCCACAACGGATGATGGAGAGCTCACAGGGAAGGAGCGGAGAGGATGGCGGGCTCACTGATGAGGACTCTACGGCGAGGAGAAGACGGAGGTGGCCGGCGACGAAAAACCCGATGGCAAACTGCGACCTGAGAAGCTTCGGCGCCGGGGTTAATGGCGCCGGTACGGTTCGCCGCCGATTTAATGCGATTAAGGGCCCGATCGGGTGGGATTATTATGGTTCAAATGATGAGATGGGAGTGGGGAATCGATTTTCGCATTCAAATGGGAGAGGAAACGATCGGGGAGGCCGATGGATGCGGTGGCGGCTTTTAGGGCTCGTCGGCCGCCGGGGAGAAGAATGAGACTCGGCTGGAGGAGGAAGACGCCTTCGACAGGTGGGCCCCACTTGTTGGTGCGGGAGGTGCTGCCCTGGGCTAGCTGGGCTTGGCGGCCCATGGCGGAGGTGGGCCGGAGAGAGAGGAAGGAAGATGGGCTAGTGCAGGAGGCGTGGCCCACGAGGGGGGAAAGAAAGGGAGAGAGAACGAAGAGAGCCATGGGATAGCAAGGGGGAGAGAGAGAGGGGGGGATGGACCCACTTTAAGCTGAACGGGAAAGGATATTATTTTCCGATTTTGCTATATCTCATCCGAAACATCTTTTTTTAGGATGTCATAGTGGAGAGCATGCAACCATTACCAAATGAGACGTGTATCAATTTTATTTTGATATACACCCAAACATATAATTACAGTGTAAATATGATGTAACTATTATAACTATTATTACAATGTAATTACACCGTAATTATATTTATATGATTTTTATAAAAACATCTTTTGAGTGATTTATAGCTAGTCCCTTATTTTTTTATTATTTTTTTATCTTTATCTTTATATATACCTACTTAAACATTAGTAGTGTTTCTATTATCCATCGTTCGCTTACGTAAGCATGATGTTGCCCCCGCTTTAGGTTGGAGTCCAATTTTGCTTCATAAGGCTTCTGAATGATTTTTGGTCCATTATCGCTCTATATACCAGCCGTGTACGATGGAAAAATCATAAAATTAAATATCGATAAGAAATTCAATCGGGCAAAACTCAATACAAAATCCAATCATGCAGGACTAAACGGACCGAGAACACCACCATAAAAATCAATCTGCTCTGCTCGTAGCCCACGCCCTCACCTCGTGCCACTGGATATTGGCCGGCTTCGCGGGACAGCGGAGAGGCGGAGGCGACCATTGGCGGCTCGGACACAACCTAGAGCCCCGCAACACCCACCGTGTGCCGCCAGGTTTTGACCGGCACGACGGGGCAACGTGGAGGAGAGGCTGTTGATATTTTTTTTCCATAAACTTGGTCAAATTTAAAGAAGTTTGACTAAGAAAAAAAATCATATGACTATAATATAAAACGGAGGAAATATTTAAATATACATAGTGATTTTTTTTAATAGGCATAATCTAAATTATTTTTCAACCTATGCCAAAGGTAGCTATGAGAAAAGATAATAAAAAAACAACAGGGTAAACAACATTAGCGCGCAACATGGTTCCCGAGCTTGTGAGCTGGAAGGGGCCCCCGTAGAAAAACTGATCGCCAACAATAAGAGTAAAGGTGTAGACATCTTTCTTGGTGGAGAAGCCAACTAAACCATTTTCTGCTGACCAGGCTCGCCCTTGCTCGTCGATGAGTTGAATGTTCTTCATGGACGCTGCCATGTTACCGTTGTCAGCTGGCATGTAACCGCTGCCCATCGGAAGCGGAGCAGGAGTCGGTTGGAATGTAGCATTTGTAGCCACCATGCCTCCAAACCAGATGTTAGTTGCTGAGGTAGATAGGGTACTGAAGTACGACATGGGAATGCGACCAATGAGATCAGGATCCCTGTTAAACCCATAATGCACCATCCAATTCGCTGAAGTTATATCCTGTACATCATTATCAAAAAGAGAAAAATAGATTAAACCTTTTTTTGTTGTTCTCACATAGGAGTATTATCCATTGATATACGATATTGATATTTTAGGATTGGTGAAAAAACAAAACCTTGGTTATTTTGAGTGTGATGTATTCCTTGGTTCCATTTGGTTGGGAAATACCAGGGATAGGATCGTTAGGACGTATGTATGCGCCGATCCTGGGTTGAAAACCAGGGCAGGTTTTGTCCACGTGAGAGGGATCTGTTAACGGAAAGCCAGGACCTGATGTCTTTTTTGAAGAGATAAATGATATCTTTTAGTGGCTGCAAGAATATTAATAAACAGAATATGGAAGGCTGGATGAGTAGAAAAATCACTCACATTGCAATAGAGGTCGAAAATGGGGCGTTCACCACCTGGCTTGACCTATGAGGATATTGAAACGATTAACTATAAACTAATGCTTTCCTAGTTAAGAAAAAATATAGGACAGAAACCAAGAAATCTACCCTCCAACCGATCTGAATGACTTCTAAATTTGATACTGGATCATCAACATTATCAGTTATGATCCAAGCTGAACCATAACTGACAATTTGGCCCGGGTTAAGAGGGAAGCCGTAAACGTCCATGGTTGCTATAAATCCATAGTGTGCCTCATATGTTTTTGTTATATACCCAGCTGACTGAAACAAAAAACAACAAATTAGGTACATAAATACAAGTAAAAATGATGAGAACAATCTTTTTCGCCTATGAATAATAAAGCCTATCTCTTTTTTGTTGTTGACTTTTATCATCTCCCTTATATGCCCTTATGGGAACGCTTGTTATAAAAATATAACTACGAAGGCAAAAGATTCGATTACAATTAATTGAATGGATAGAATTGTTTGACAAATCAAACTTTAAACTTTTCTAAAAGAATTACAATCAAATTTAATGAAATTTAAATTAGAAAAATTGCATAAAAAATCATTTGGTTTTCCTATTTCTTATCTACTTGGAAACCAAAAGGATATTTTTCTAAGGAACTTCAACCAAATTGGAAGACATGTGTCCATGGAGAGAGAAGGTCAAATACCATTAAAATTTTCATCAAATTTAATTAAAATTCATTTTAAAATTTAAAGTTGGGGTAATATATTTATCTCCTTGATTTGTTTTTAATCTAAAATTGTTCTTGCACTTATGCTTTTCAAATTAGCTTTTTATGTACGAGGAAGAGGTAGCATGGTCATTGGAAAAAATCTAACGGCCAGCTAATAGAATAGACATAAAGTAGATCAAAACACATAAGAGAGATGACAAACTCAGGGGTATGAAAAAGATGAGCATAGGGCAAAGATTTAGAGGCACAAAAAATATTCCCAAAAGTATTACAGTACGCCAAACAACATTAGTGCGGAGTTCTTATGTCAATCTATTCATTATTATATACTGTATTACATTATTAATTAAAGAGAAGACTAAAGCAAAAAAAAATACCACATTAACATAAAAAAATAAACAGAGATAGCTAATTATACGTACGTGGGATCATGTTATAATTATAACGTTCTGATCAATGTGATTGTATCTAAACTACAACTGCATGCAAACTTACGCGGGTTCGTTACAATAAAAGAACTCACCTGAAAGATACTGCCGTCTTCAATAATGTATCCGTCAACGATCTCTTTGCAGCGCGCTGTTCCTCCCATTGCACCACATTTTCTCTGATGAACCAATCCCAAGAGTATATGTATATGATTTTGTAGATAGAAATTAATTTGAGAATAGATCGACCGATACTTCATGCAACCATGCATGCTCGAGACCAAATTGAAAGCAATTCAATCAGCAATTCGAAACCAAATTAAAAGCAATTCAATCAGCAATTTGTAGTGTAACATACCGCTTGGTTCATCGAAAAGATCGGCCTGATCGTTCCGTTGCCAGATGCAGAGGAAAGAAGCACGAAGCAGCAGCTCATCAGGAGAACGCCGACGAAAAGGATTGTGGCCATCTCGACAATGAACAAATAATTGTTGGTCGTCGTATGATTCGAGTCTTTAGATTATCTGCATATATATAATATAGGTGGAACAGCACCGCTATGTTTTTTTATATGGAAGGTATGTTTTTAAGAAAGAATATATGTTTCCTTCGATGCTGAAGCTCACATATATAGCATTTTTATACGGAAAAAATAGCACGCAAACTGCCCTTACTTCCTTATCAATCGTCTAATATTGCTGGAGTAACTATATATCACACAGCTAAAAAAATTAATTGTTGTTTTCTGTGTGTATATACGTAGACTATGGTATGGAAAATTATAAACTTCCGGCAGTTGTTACTCCTTCCTATCCCTTTTGGCGGCTCTAACAAGCTTTTAGATCAAGTTTAATGGTAGAGTCAACTTTGAGCTTATATTAACATATACTCGTATAAGAGTTAGGGCATGTTCAATGGTAGAGTTTCTTAAACAATATAAGATTATTTAGAGGCCGTGTTTTTATAATAGTTGAGACGATAAAGGCTCTAATCATTAACTCAAAAAATATTCCTTTTGTTAATATTATTTCTATTTTTTTATCCTCATGCAACCATATTTCCATTTTATAGTGATTAAGAGTCGTTGTTATGCACAACAACAATGTTTGTCTCTCCCTCTCTTTTTCTTCCATGTCAATAAGTATTCCTAATTAGCAATGCTAAAAGACCACTGTTGATAACCATTGTACATGCCCTTATAACGTTATTAACGGAGTAGTATATTTTTTCTTCACTTCTCTATATCTCTCACCTTCTCCCTTCAGTTCCATAATTCTTAACATTTTGGATAAAGTTGATGTCAAACTTTATAACTTTGATTATCAATAACTGTAAAAATATTTAGTTTAAAGTAACTAAAACAACATATATATATTTATCTTCCAAAGTACAATAAGAAAAGTAAACATGTATTTATTTATTGTATATATTATAATAGAAAAATAAAGTCAAAGTTATATTCTGGAGGCCGTGTCATTATCCAAAACGTCAAAAAGTTATGGAAACAGAGGGAGTATGCATTTAATGTATTCTTGAAGTACTCGCTTCCTCCCATACTCCCTCCGGTAATGTATATACCTCATGTTGACGCATGTTGAGGATGCGAGTATGGGAGTACTTCGAGTAATGGTCCTCTGCAGTACTGCTCACTGACATGTGGGCCCGGGCCCGGCCCACATGTCAGTGAGCAGTACTACAGAGGATTTGGATTGGAATACTTCATATGAGGTGAGTACTTCCATACTTTATGTTGATGTATTCTTGACGTTTTGGATAATGACACATCACATGAACTTGGATCAGATGAAATTGGCGAGTACTTCATGTTGAGGAATATGCGTTATATCTAGGTCCCGTTCATTTCTCCAATAAGAGTTGGATAAAGATAAAGATTTTCGTAGCACGCTTTTCAAATTGCTAAACGATACGTTTCGTGCGAAAATTTTTTATATGAAAATTGCTCTAAAATACCATATTAATCTATTTTTTAAGTTTGTAATAATTAAAACTCAATCAATCATATGTTAATACCACCTCGTTTTGTGTAAAATAGTTAATCTTCATCTTCAGGAGAAAAGAACACCACCTTGCTATTGTGGTACGAATATGTGATCTAAACTCAACGTCAACATGTGGGATATAAACTGAACTTTAGGTGCAACCTGTCAAATTAAACCTTGCACGCAGAAAGGCCACGATCCGGCACGGAAGCTAGTGGGCCGGGCTGCAAATTCCATCTTATTTTCTGTGGGCCTAAACGGGCCCATCTACGAGCCGCACGGGAGAAGAAACCCTAGAAACGCTTACCTCCTCTATAAATCCCTGCGAGAGCCGCCAAGCCGCCGACGCAGCGCGCACATCTCCTCTCCGGACGTATCCTGTTTTCCCCGTAATCTCTTCCCGTTTTGATCTCGTTTTCGTCTGATTGCTCTCGAATTTGGTTTGATTTCTATTGTTGCTCGTTTCGCTGGTAGATCAATAGATGCTGGAGCGGTGATGAGCATTTTTTGTGGACTAGAGTTTCTGACACTACTTTTGTAGTATTTGAAGACCAAACCCTTGGCTGTCTGAGCTCCTCATTCTATCCATCGCTACGACCATTCTGAATTAGATTTAGATTGTTTTGTATTTCTGTTTGCGGCAGCTGATTTGAGATCTTGGTAGTGGTGATGAACAATTTTTATTTGGACTAGAGTTTCTGATACTGCTACTTTGTGGTAGTTGAAGACCAAACCCTTGGCTGTCTGAGCTTCCAGATCTCACAAATCATACTGATGCTTTTAGATTATTAGGATGTTGTTTATCCTTCGATTAGGTTTTAGATTTCTTGATTAGATGCGTCCATTACCAATTCCGGAGGATTATTCAGTTCTTCACGGTATAATGGCTCGGACGCCAGATGATATTCTTCTGATGTGTGGTCATATCCTGATTGTTGGCGTTCTTGGTGCCAGTCTAATCCTGGAAACGCCACATATATACACATAGTATTTTTGTTCATGTGGATTTTTGTTGTCTTTTGGGGATCTAAATGATGCGAAACTCTGAAAGGAAAGCGTCCAATCTGCGGATTGTGGCGTTCCATGACATTTCTTTCATATTGAATAGGAAGATCTGATAGTTTCCTCAATTGATATGATTTTGTTCAAAGTTTATTTTCTTTGTGCTTTTTGTTAATTACTTTGTGCTGTTCTTTCAGATGTGGATGATGAAATCACAAGTAAAAATACAGTTATCCCTGTCTGATTCCTTCATAAGGGTGCTGAGGATACTTTAATCTGACACAGTTTTGACAAACCAATCTCTCTTTTTAAATTCTATGGCTGTTCAAAACGCTTTTTAAATTCTATGGCTGTTAGTGCAGATTAAGCTTTTTGTGAGTTGTATGCGAGTTATGGGATTGGATCTGAGGCCTTTGATGACATGATGGTTTCAGAATTGGCACACATTGTTGTTGCCAGAGCTATGTTGATATTGCTCATGAACTAGGACGGTCTGAGGCCTTTCCAATCTTACAAACTATAGAGAGATAACAGTTTAAAAGGTTGTATTTTTTTTTCTGAGTCTGTTTTATTGCTTGCTTGCTTTGATTTTGCTTCTGATGCAAATTTGTATTTTTTTTCAAAGTCATGTTTTATTGCTTGCTTGCTTTGATTTTGCTTCTGATGCAAATTTTGCTTTTGATGGCCGTCCCTTCTGTTCATAGCCAGAAGTGAAGAATCGTCAGATTTGATATTGGAGCATCCTGCAGGGCAAATGGACAACGAGAATGGAATATGTTTTGTCAACAAGTAAAATTGTATTACTAAAGTAATTTGTGATAATGCTGTATCTTGATTTGTACTATGTACAGGCATCTTATCTTAAGAGTAAAGTCCATCACCAGTTCCTAAACTTACCACTGTGTCATCCCGGTCTCTAAAGTTGGATTTGAATATCATCTGTATCAAATAGGATGGTCTAAAGACTATATTTAAAAATAATTCAAAACTTAACTT
This sequence comes from Oryza meridionalis, assembly GCA_000338895.3. Taxonomy (NCBI): domain Eukaryota; kingdom Viridiplantae; phylum Streptophyta; class Magnoliopsida; order Poales; family Poaceae; genus Oryza; species Oryza meridionalis. The sequence continues at coordinate 29,011,248 of CM002529.2, forward strand.
GAAAATAATTCAAAACTTAACTTGTTCGGTTGTGTTACCCTGGTCTCTAAACTTGGATTTTAATATCATAGGACGGTCTAAAGACTATATTTAAAAATAATTCAAACTTTTCATGTGAACTCTAATGAAGATAAACTTTATATCAAACTTGCAGCACTCGACGCAATCTACAACTTTGTAGTTGAATTTTTTTTAATTTTAAGTCATTTTTTTGTCCAAAAATGTAATTTTAAAATTAAAATTTCAAAATCTATAAACATGCAACAATATTTTGGGACCCTAAACAGTTTTAATTCAAAAACTTTTCAACTACAAAGTTGTATCGCGTCGAGGACTACAATTTTGATATAAAGTTTGTCTTCATTAGAGTTCACATGAAAAAGTTATGAATTATTTTTTAATATAAAGTTTTTAGACCGTCCTATTTAAGGACCGGATGACACAACTGAACAAATTGGAGCACATAGGACCGGGATAACACAGTCGAGGATCTGAACGGTCGATTTGCGAGTTTAGTGACCAGGAGGACCTGAACGGTCGATTTGCGAGTTTAGTGACCAGGATGACACAACGGTACAAGTTTAGGGACCGGTGATAGACTTTACTCTATCTAAAACATTGTTACTAAGTTTTACCAGCATCTTTGCCCAAATTGAATTCGTCAATTCTTCTCTGGCGTCTTGGAACGGAATTTGGACTATAAACAACAATTTGCTCTATTGGTTAAATTTCGTACTTCGTAGCCTAAGAAGGATGCTTAGCTCGTTTGCCTGCTTAACAATATACTCCCTCCCTCTGATCCAAATATATATTCACGAAGTAGTATCATGAATACTGTACTGTATTGTTTCCACTAAGACAGCAGCGAAGGAATTTCTTTTAAATTGCCAATGTCATACCGGTATTATTCATTTAACTAAAAATGTGGATTTGTACATGTTCGAGAGGAATTAAAAATCATGAGCAGGGCCCAGTATGAAAATGAACCGATGGGAGGCTGGGAGCCCACCTGACCAGTCCGCCAAATACAGCCCAATTATTTTTTTTTTCGAAGAATAATCATACTCGCGAGATGGATCATCACTTAAATTAGCGGACGATGAGAGTTTGACACGCAAATGACAAATCAGTATGCATCATTGAGGGACAACTTCAAATAAACAGTAAAACTTTATTTATTTCACGGACAAAAAAAAAATACATATACGCTACTTAATAGCGCTAATATCTACTTGTATGACTTAATCACATCCTAATACCCTAAACCTTGTGTATATCTTAAAACTCCTGAGACTAAAGAAGACTACGGCTGAAGCAGACGACAGGCTACGGTGACACACCTGCCAGAAACAAAATAGACAAAATCAGAAGATGTTAGATGAGAAAAGAATCATAAATTTTAACAGATTACACAAAATTCAGAAGGTTTCAATTATGAATTTACCTGAAGATTTACGACGATGGGGGACTACCAGGCGCTGGAGCAGCAGAAGGTGGGCTCGGAGGCATCAATGGAGGCACCGAGGGCGCTGTCAAATCAAACAAACCACCAGATTAGATTAAATAATCTCGTCATCAAACAAGCAATGCATGAAAAAATAAACATGTTTCATGATAGTTTATACTAATCTCTTCAATCAAAGAAACAATGCATAAAAACAAACATATTTTTACGATGGATTATGTTATCTTCAAACAAACAATGCATTAGAAATGTAGTAATAAACATGGTTAATGATGTGATTTAAGGTTTAATTTGATTAGTAAGAACTTACTGTTGCACATGGAGAACGTCTGAAGTGGGACCGTGGCGCCGCAGGTGTTGGGGAGCGTTATCATCTTCATCATGTCGACGGGGAGCGGGAGGAACTTGCTCAGGTCGCCATTGATGCCGTGGCACAGGCAGATGGGCGCCGTGCTCACCAGCGACTTGAACCCCTCGCAGCAGGTGCCCGGCGGCGTCTGCGCGCTGCTGTTCGTCAGGTAGTCCGCGCACGACATCATCGACAACAGCGGCGTCAAGCACTCCTTTGGCTGCGGCGGCGATGGCGGCGCCGGTGCGGCCGGCGAGGCGGGCGATGGCTGAGACGGTGGCGAGACCGGCGAGCTGGGGAACGGGAACGGGAACGGAAACTGGAAACCAGACGACGGCGAGGCGCCCGGCGAGCTAGGATGCGGGAGCGGGAACGGCAACGGGAACGCCGGGAAGCCAGACCCAGACGACGGCGGAGCGCCGCCCGGCGAGGCGGGCGCAGGGAACGGCAGCGGGAGCGGGAACGGGAACCGGAAGCCAGAGCCAGCCGACGGCGGAGCGCCGCCTGACGAGCCGCCGATGGGGATCAGCGGGAACGGGAGCGTGAGGAACGGGAAGAGCGGGAACGGCAAGCCGGGTAATCCCGGCAATGTCGGCGCTCCTCCCCCGGTGGCAGCTTTGGACTCCCCGGCGGCGGCAATGGCCGGCTCGGACGCCGCTTCATGGTTGAACCCTTGGACCCTCGCTTCTGCGGCCGGCGCCAGCGTCGCCGCCGCCACGACGGCGAAGGCGAAGAAGAGGGCGGCGAGCTTGGACGACGGCGCCATTCTGTCTCGTCGGCGAGAGATCGGTGGTGGGTGGTGAGATTGGTGTTGCGGCTTTGGCTGATTGTTGTGCAGAGCAACGTGGGATCGCTCGCAATTTATAGCGTTCTCATGTAGAGATTTGGAGTTTGAAATGTTCGTGTCATAAGATTGGACTCTGGATGAATTTCTCGTACGTAAAGCAGATTTTAGTTTGAACTTTCGTGTAACGAGATTGAACTTTGGACTGATTTTCGTACGTGATTAAGCATGTATAAGCATATGTCCAATGAACTTATTACTCTTCTACTATTAGGCAGGTACAGTAGCATATATCCAACTTTGGATAATTGGATTGATGTTTTCTTATCTCTGTTTTCATTTGGAGAGTTGGCGGTAAGGATATGTAAATACAGTCTGCAATCCTGACGATCTCAAATTACAGATACGTGGAATTTTTCACTCTTTCAGATGTAAAGTTTCCGGATTTTTTGAAACTATGCGATTGTTTTCATACACAAAGAGGGCCATCGTTACGGCACATGAAGTCTGAAGCTAATACTTCTGTTCGTAATAATAATTTGAATTCAGGATTAGGCTGAACAATTTTAGCGAGTCCAACCAGTATGAAGCTCTATCTCTGGTTTTGCTTGCTTGTTGCCTCAAACAGATGATATAACTCGAGTAATAATTATGAATTGAGTCTGAGAACAAGGTAATCTTTTTTTTTTCAGATAAACCGCAGAGTTTACCTAAAAAAGGAGAAGTATGTCGTTGTCCAGAGGTAATAATTCAGCCTGTAATTATCATAACAGTACTGAAGATATGGGACTCTGCAGTCCTGAACAACAAATTCAAATGGGTTCTTATTTGAATATATGCGTTGCTACGACACATGCATGGTGAAGTCTGGAGCTGATACATCTGTTCGCAATAGATCAGAATTCTGAAAATCCGAACTAAACTACGGGCCTGTTTGGTACAACTCCAACTCCTAAATATTGCTCCAGGAGTTGAGTCTGGAGTGGAGTTGTGGAGCTGCTTAACCCAGCTCCACAACTCTAGTACATTTTGTGAGAAAGCTCCACCCAACTCCACTCCCAGTTTTGGTGAAGCTGAAACTATTTGGCTGAATAGCTCTAGGAGGGGTAGAGCTGGAGCTTGAGCTGTGCCAAACAGGCCCTACGACTACGGTGAAGAGGTGAAGAGTTTCGCTTATCTCCAAGAGATAATAATACAGCTCCTGATATTCGTATGAGCATACACCTGTACGTGCAATGTCTGAACATGGGTGCCACAAAAAAAAGTACAGATTGACTTGGGATGTTCAGCTTTGACACCTGATATGCATTTGAATGTGCGCGTGGAAATTAATAAGTACGGTATGAAATTATCTTTTGGTGAAAAATCTAATGATGTTAATTTCACATGACTAAACTCACAAGGATACAAGTTTTGTACATGAGAAAACATATTTTTACTGAGCAGCAATCCTGTCCCAGTGACTGAAGCCACATTTTAGGACTGGAAGCTTGGAAAGAATATCAACTCCAAATCTGAACTAAAAACGCCAACAAAATCAGCTCGATCAAAACACCTCTTACAAGAAGATTCTGGAAGAAACATCATTTGCTACTGGTGACAATACATAGTTGCATCGTACAATCATCTGATAAGCCAATTCTGTTCATTTAAGTACAGTCCTACACAGATGAGGAAAGAAAGGGTTCATATGATGCTTCTGCCGTTCACTTTGGTGGTAATGAGCGAGCACTGATGGAAGAGTGGTATGTACTGCTCCTCTGTTTGCGATATGAAGAGTAGACATCATCATACTGGCCGATCTCATTTGGATCGGCAGACGCTCCAAGGCCCAATCGGCCGGTTGACCCCGGTTTACTATCAACAGAACCATCTGCACGCATCCCTGTCTCAGGGTTTACAAGCAAGTTGGGTGGGGGAGGAATACATGCACCACCCTTGCGAGCAGGAATGTCCCTGTCATAGTTATCATAATCATCGGGCTCGCTTTGCTTCATTGGCCCTTCTGATGGGTTTACCTCTCCAATCTCCTTAAAGAACTTCGATACACGCTCAAGGATCTCGGACCCTGGAATAGTGGATGGTGGAATGATTGTGGGGATGTCAAGTGGACTCAGGGGAGAGTATGGCACTCCACTCCCGATCTGCATCTTTCGCACCATTCCTGGAATCAGACCAGGGGGGAATAGTGGATAAGGAGGTGGATTTGGATCATTTGTGATAGCTGGAGTAGCAGCGGTTTGAGGCAGCACAGTGGGGGTTTGCACTGGCAAAGATCCTGGAAAAGCAGTTTGACCTACAGGAGGGTAAACACCAGCTGGAAGTTGATTTAATGGAAATTGTGCGGAAGGCACAGGTTGGGGTGGAACAGAAAGAGGATGGGTTGCCATTTCCCCTTGTGGATCTAAGGACCATTTTGAGGGCTGATGCACTGATCCTGAAATAACATCCAACAGCGTATTTAGGTTTACCTCCAAAAAGCAAAAGGTCCATTGTATACATATAAAAGTTAGTAGTATTGCAAAGAAATGGTGCAACAACAAATCTATTTCTACAATGATGAAATTAAGAAAATAAAAAGACTCAATCTGTACAATGGTTTAATTAGGAAATTACAAACAGACAAGAAGCTAATAGTTGATTTTTCTAGTTATATGAACATATTAATAAGAGTGAACTTCAAAGGTATTCAAGTAGAGATAACTGTTGCATGGTGAAATGTAGCGAACTGCCTACATACTTCAAACATACCAACTTACAAAGTTATTTTTTAGGCATTAACATATAAACATAACAATCATGAGAGTTATCTGATCAGTATTCGAGAAAAAAAAGTTATCCAATCAAAAGAAGTAAGGACAATAGCACAAAACTACAAACAAAATCCTTATGCCAAAACTAACGCCTTAAAACTTTATGAACTCACATGAGAAAAATGTGCTGGCCAATGTAGATAACATGTACAGACATAAAATAAATAGGAAAGATGGAAAGAGAGAGAGGACACACCTGAAAATGTTGAGGGATCCGGTGAGACATGCCGTGGTGGCAAAGGATATGCTACCCCACCTTTCATGTCTCTTTCAAGGTTAGCAATGGTTTCCTGGTCATAAACTTCCTTTGAACCCCAGAACCGCAGGATTTTCTCGAGGCGAATCTGGTTATCATCTTTGCTCTGTGGATTGTTATATATCCTTGCAAGCATCGATCCCAGCACAGATTTAAAAGCCAAAGCCTCATTGTCAAGGTCCCTAGAATTAGTTCGTCTTTGTAAGCTGCAGCAGATCGAACATGGTCAGCAAAGGATAGGAATATGTAAAAACAAACAATCAAAGGTCATGTAGTCGTGACATATTAATTTAATTAATAAAGGGTTCATGCCACAATCAGCTTCTCCAGATTAAATGCACAAAAGGTGCCAATAAAACAGTACAATGAGTGATACAACCCATAGCGATCTACTTTATTTGATCCATATGACCCATCATCGAACATTTAACATATAGCAGAAATACCAATCATCAAGTATTCAAGCTACTATTGATAAAACATGCATTGCATTTGAATTTTATCCTCAGATGCTAGCTTCAACATTGTTGTCTGCAATGAGCTGATTTTGCGATTGCTAACATCTTGGTGAATCAAATTATTCTAATGTTAATTTACATTATGTAGAAGCTAAGATCTGATTATGGACCCTCCTGATAAATGGATATAGGCACAAGCTAAAACAGAATTGACTTTCAGGAAAATCATATATGACATATCAGATCTACTAGGAATAAACCTCAGTTCATCACAAAGTTTTTGAAGGACCAACAAACACCTAAAGACATTCATCTCCATGTTGGATTAAACAAGTAGTCCTAACTAGTACCATTAAAGGAGTTGCTAAATATTAGGCAAATAGATATCTTCACAGCAGGAACGTTTTCTTGCTTTCTTCATCATATCATGTGATTTATTCAGTCAATCAGATCAGACAGCGTGACTACATTTCACATCAGCACAGGATAGCAATTCTATACCAAAGCAGATGTTCGATCGAAGCTATACCTTTCGAAAAGAATATCGTTAACCAGGAAAATAATGTGGAGCTGCCTCTCCGAATCCTCTAAAGCAAACACTCTATCCTTCAGAGCTTCAGCCAAAGCCGGCGCGAACGGCGACCTTTGCATGAACCATGTCTTGGCACCCTTGATCGACTCCTTGGTGCCATTGAGATTGGTAAGCACATCGTGCAGCTCAGCTGCGACATCCACCGGAAGCGGGCCGGAGAGGCCCTTGAAGGATTGCTGCGGCGCGGCATCATACTCCCCATGGCCGTGAGCACCAAAATGCTGGTGCTGGTCGTAGAACGGTGGGTAACCCGGCTGGTGCATCGGCGGCCCACGCATCATCGGACCCAGCGGCGGCGGCATCATGTGCATCGACCCGGGAGGGTACGGCGCCACCGGCGGCCGCGGCGAGACCCAGAGCTTGTACCTGTAGTAGGCGTGGCCTTCGCCGCCGAAGATGAAGGCGTAGTCCGGGTTGTCGTGCTGCTTGTCGCGGATCACGACCTCGAACTCGGGCCCGTTCTTCGCGATGTACTCGACGACCTTGTCGATGCGCTTCTGGAGCTCCGGGTCGGAGGGGGGCGGGGCCGCGGCGGGGGGTGGCGCGGAGTCGAACGGCGGCGGGTGCATGTAGGTGGGGTGGGGCGGCGGCGGGGAGGGCGACGGCATGGCGTGCGCCGCGAAGTGGGGAGGCTGCTGGTGCGGCGGGAGGTGCGGGTAGAGCTGCTGGGCCTGCGGGGGCGGCATGCCGCGCGCGTAGGGCGCGTACTGCGGGAGCGGCGCGGCGTAGGGCGGCGGGTGGTGCGGGTACTGCGGCGGCGGCGGCGCCGCCTGAGGGTGGAAGCCGTACTGCGGGGGCGGTTGCTGCTGCTGCTGCTGCGCCTGCGCGTACGCCATGGCCGCGGCCGCGTAGTCCTGGGCTTGCCGGTCCATGAGACAGCCGGGAGGGGAGGGGAGGGGAGGGAGGTAGGGCTCGGAGCGCCGGTGATGGCGACGGCGGCGGCGGCGGAGGGGAGAGGATTCCCGAGACTCCGAGAGAGAGCCAGAGCTTGTACCCTTTTCTTTGTGTGAAATTACACAAACATCCCTCGTAAGTAGCTGATTTTCGAAAAGAGCCCCGATTATACATGAATTTGTAGACTTGATTGAGGCCGTGTTTAGTTGTTTTGGAAAAAAAATTAACGTATACGGACACACATTTAAAGTATTAAACGTAGACTAATAACAAAACAAATTTCAAATTCCGCATGTAAACAGCGGGACGAATCTATTAAACCTAATTAATCCGTTATTAGCAAATGTTTACTGTAGCACCACATTGTCAAATCATGACGTAATTAGGCTTGAAAGATTCATCTCGTAATTTACATGCAAACTACTCCCTCCATTCCAAATTGATCTACATATTTCTTAGGTACACCAAGACCAGGAAAAGCTAATCTCTTTCATACTATATTTACTCTAGCAACAAACTCTATGCATGCACCATCCCAACTATTTCCTAGCTAATAGCAAATCAAGATATTGCATGTGGGTTATAAATACTTGATGCATGGATACACACATCAATGTCCATTTACTCCAATGCACAAATAACGAATAGACTTAATAAGTGAACACAAATATGTAGATCATTTAGGAAAACCTCGAAAAAAGACTATATGTAGATCAATTTGGAATGGAGGGAGTATACAATTGGTTTTTTTCGTCCACATTTAATGCTCCATGCATGTGTCCGATAGCAACAGATGTAAAGAATTATTACAAGGTTTGTTGGTTTGTAGCCGAACTTAACCAAATCAAAATTTAGAAATACCATAATATTAGCCATGTCTGGTAACCAAACAAAAATGTCATTGCCAAATTACAACTGATGCGAAGAACATTATTGAGGGGTTGAAGAAATAGAATTCCTACAAAAATCCTCTAGAATACTGTATGCGCCAAGGGTCTCAGGGGATTGAAACTTTAGAATTTAAGCCCCTATCGTTTCCTCTATACAACATCAGCTGCTGTCATATGGTGCATTTAGCCAAACGATGGTGGCCTTAGCATCCACAGTTCAACTTCCATCTCAAAGAGAAGAAAAAGGATTGAAGCTTCATGCCGAGTGAAACCATGGGATGCTGTAGTAACACATACGCTAAAGATCGCAGCATTACAAATTTACAACACAATGATGAATCCATGAATACCAAACTAACTCGAATAGGCTGCCAGATACATTATCCATACAGGCTACTTGAAATCCATGGTAATAACGACGCACAGTTTGCACAAATGTGAGAATAACCTGTTTGAGAACAATGCAACTCGTCTTCTCCACAGAAGTTATCGAGATGCTTAATTCCTAATGCCCGGTGTATTAAATGATACGTTAAGATAAATAACAGGCTGCCAGCCATAGTTTCAGGTCTAGTTTGTGAAAACGCAACTGGCATGGCAATGAACGCATGTTCCATACTTCACCCTACTCCTTACTGCTGAAATCTGTCAACCTCCATCTGCATGAATTTACTAGTCCACAAGAACATCATCATCACCGCCGTCATACTGTAAGCAAAACAGGGCATAAATTGTCAGGATGATGCTCTGAGAAAAATACCAGGGCGATGTTTGGAAACGGAAGCATAATACTAGTGGGAGGGAATTATGTTAGTCCTTGAGAAAAAGGGAGGACGTATATTAGAAAAAAAAATAAAACATGGAAAGAGATCAAGAAATAAAAGAAAATCATGCAAATACCAATGCTGTCGTAGAGTTGTTTTAGATATCAAATTTGGATCATAACGAACACATGATACATACAAATCATGCAATTACCATATGGTGTCACAGAGTTATTCAAGTTATCAAACTTGGATCACAAAGAACACAAATGATTCATACAGAACCAATCAGCAAAACCTTGAAACTGATGGATTATAGTATTCTGGTTATTAGCTGCCAATGACCAAACAGTAGATTATCGGATTTGATTCTAGCCAAACGAGCTACCAGATTTGATAATAAACAAAAAGAAAATCAACTTTGAATCATAACATTAGCTAATTTTTACTGAGAAATAGCGACAAGCAAATAGCAACCACAGAGAATATAAAGAGAATAAGCAAGAAAGCATCTCACCCTATCTGTAAAAACATTAGCAGAAGAAACAACATTTCCTTTCTCCTTGTTGTCACCATCCCCCAAATTCTTCTTCACAGATAATAGTTCTTTTGCCTCAGTTCCCTTGCTGCTCTGAAAAGGTTCTAGAGTATCTTCTGGTCTATATTTCTCTGACATAGGATCCCTTTTGTCATAGCTCTCTCTCCTTTTCTTCCCTGAAGAAGCCACAGGTGAGAGTAACAGGATGTCAATCATTTGTTTATATACCAATGAGGAAAATCACGGATGTGTCTAATATCTAGTTGGCACCGTTAATACAGACAAACCATTCGACTATTAAATAGATATCTCCAAACATCTCATCTAAGCTTACCATTCCTTCCTTCTTCGCTAGTTGAGAGGGCAACGGATCTTTTTCTAGTTGTTTCATGATTCTGCCGTTGATCACTTGGACTCATTTCATAAGCATTATATGGATCTTCCTTAGCAGCACTAGAACCCTGATCCTTGCTACACGGCTTCAAGGTATCTGAAGCAAGCAAGTCAGCGAACCTCTCAAAACGAGCTTGGGACCTGCACCCCCTTTAATGTGTTAATAGATGTAAAGACTAAAAAAAGGGTTATCTTCTCATATAGACAAAATAGAAGTATGCAGATCATATATGTGACAAACAGGAAACCTGCCTCTTTAAATCATCCTGAGCTTTCACATAGCGTGCATGTGCTTTGATGAGTTTCTTTGTTTTTGAGGCCATCCTAAGTGACAGAGCAGTATTATGAATAGTCAGACGACATGGGGATATTTTTAATCAGCTGAAGAATCCACAAACTGATGTTTTTGTCAAAAAGAGAGAAGATTATGCTCATGTGTTGTAGAAATAAAAAAACCTTTCGCAAGCTTCTTTTTCATCGTTCAATTGTGATTCAAGATCAGCTATTCTGCTAGAAAGTTTGGATGCTTCATTGATCTTGCCATTCAGTATCACCTGTAATACAAGGAAGAAGGATGCATCAATAGGGTACAATATCAACATACAGGCAAGAATGAACAATAAGAAGAATTTGAAACACCTCAAGATTACAATAAGTGCAACAGGCGCAACTAAAAGAGATTCAAGAAGTGTATCATTTGTCACTTAAAAAGGTAAACTAGCCATCAATTTGTTCAATTGTAGCATCAGTTAATGTCAATATTGACACATCATATCTGGAGCCATCTGATTATATCTGAATGGATTGAACATCTTATGAACTTTACTCAACACAAAAGTTCCCACAGATAATCATTATAGTTAAGGCAGGAAAACAAAACAGAAAAATTGGAGCAGTCCAAAATTTATATAAACTAAACATAAATTGCAGCCAAGTGGTAGAATGCTCAACACAATCCATGTAGTGCAGGTATCAGCTTTTCACATGTGCATGCATATAATAATAAAAGAGAAGTAACTAATGGTTGTGCTGGATATGTAACATATGTATGGAGAACATTATACCTCCAGTGAAGATTTCTCCTCATGTAATGCTTCCATATCCAGTTGAATGCGTTGCAGCTGCATAACATAAGCAAATGTATAAAAGAGATTCAGTAGCATTGGGATGACTATAACTGTTTGCTAGCGAGATGGATTGCATAGATCATAATCAAACCTGTGCTTCATTATCATGATTATCATCAGCTTTGTTGAATCTATCATCCTTTTTTCTATCTTCGTTATCGGAGGAGTTCAAACTTTCTGATGAATTAGTTTTTCCACCCTCAAGCTTCTTTCTATGCCTTCCCTCAATGAGAGATCCATGGAATACATAAATACAATTGCACCAAAAGACCAAATTGAAAGACAAAAACATGCAGCGGTTACATGGCAACATAGTAGAACTATCTTTCGTGAAAACAACAAACCCAAAGGGTTCCCTCATTAAACAGAGCAAGATAAGATAGTATTATACTCTACAGTAGGTTGCTGTATAAACACTGCATTAAATGGTGCAACAAATAATAATCTTCTTGAAAATTTTGAAAAAAGATTCATTTGTATGAGAGGATTAATATACACATTTCTCAGCTTGCATATTTAACAAAATGGTCCTGTGAACATAATTACTTGCATGGATGCCTAAGAGCAACATGTTTATATTTGTCTGATACTCTGATGTGCATGTAGTTGTGTAGTTTGTAATTTATAAGCATATCAACAAGCAAAAGTGCCTTTAAAATAAGCATGCCCCAGGCTACCTGCTAACCCTTGGGTGCATCACAAGCAAAGGGCATTAACAATTAGCAGGAACCAAGTCATTCGGTCACATGAAGATAAACTATATGCCCAATAAAATAGATAAAAACAGGCATAACCACATGTAAGGACTCCATTACAAAGATGTATGTATACCCTAGCCCCATACCTCTTCCTGATGGGAGATCTTGAATGACTAGAGCCTGCAGGGAAGATTTCAACATACAGAAGTTCAGAGATTATATAGAAGTTTAAAAATAGAATGGACTAGTTACAATGAAGAATTTTATTGGTGGCAGATTACCTCTATCTCGAGAGCGTGGTCTGTGATCACGGAACAAATGATCCCTGGCATCTCTTTCAGGGGAATTCCTCCTATGGGGTGAGTATCTTCTCAGATGCCTGCCTCTAAAGTCATCAGGTCTATGGTCTCGTCTCCCTACAATTCAGTATGGTAGTTTTTACATATATATATATATGTACAAAGAAGCAATATGTCACAAAAGATAAGAGGAGCTATACACATATGAGGCAGCACACAAACCCATTAAGCTTACCACAACCTTGAGCCATATGATTATTCAATTATCAGTAAGTAGCAGAGGCACCAACATAACCCCAGGGGGGCATAAAAGAGCAGATCCAATGAGACTAATGCATGAGGGAGACCAATATATGATCACATATCACGTGTATGATGCACCACTTAAAAAATAAATCCAGCACTTTGTAACGTGTCAGTCATGAGAAGTGAATAATTGATGGAGTATCCAATTTTTGACATCATACTGAGATTATCACGAAGAAAGATCTTCCAAAATCCAATATTGTCGAACAAACCTAATTCCACTTGTCCAGATATTATTGGTATTGACTTCAAATGTTATATTTCTGTGATCATACGTGGAATGGCAGGCAAGAATAAAGCCCAAGAGGAGACCTTGCCGCTGTGTATTCAGCAAATTTGTTACAATTAGTTGCAAAAGCTGCTAGGTGCTTTAGCACATTAAGAATAACATGCATCTGATTGAAACCACATGATATCCCTCAAGAAATCTCCTGTAGCAAGATAAGCATTCCAGCGACCATAAAATGTCTGATTACCAACTGAAAAGGCGTGCAATGAAAATAGGATGCGTCATCCTCTGCAAGTAGTCGGTTGGAGAAAATCTCTCTGGGAACAGCTAATTTGTACAGTAGCAAAAATATGATTAGCAAAGATGTCACATTGTTCATGAAACTTTGGCAGCTAAAGTACTATAAGAAAAGGATAATATATGGGCGATAAAACAGTACAACAAAATGATATCACACAAACTGATGGAGTTATTACGCTCTAGCTTTGTATATAAATGACTCTAGTGCTGATATCACATGACCAGGTGCAGGCTGTAGAGTATATTTATTCCAACAAGTAGCCAGAGATAGAAACCAGGTCATCAGTTGCTAACAGCCACAATGATATGTTTATCTTACAGGGCAGCTCTTGTCAGATGTTACCATGGTTGGTATTCTTCTAATCATTTTCTCTTACTATTAGCTCAGTTCCACAACATTTCCAAAGCTTCTGCAGAAAGCACACAGCCCAGATGGCATTGATATCTCTTTCACTTCGCTGTACAACCAGCATCCCGCACTGTCTGCCATATTCCCCACATGCAGCCCATCCTCTCAAGATTCATAAATGAAATTCAACATAAACAGATGAATACTTGTATATATTTTGAAAAGAATGCACTGTTCCTTTCTTGGGGCCATGGGAGGACACCGTGAATCTTCTCAAAAAAATCATAGATCATAACGCATTCATATCCCCCAAGCTTTTCAAACTGATGGCAGATCACACTCAACCCAGTTTCACTCCGTCTGAATAATTTCCTAGAAAACAATCGGCACACTCTGTCCACAATAAAACATCCACGGAGACAGTAATCCATTGCAGAAGAACAGATTAGAGCCACCTAGCTGCGGATCGAGAGCACACGGCAACCGCCAAGAAGCAGAAAAGCAGATGAGAGGGGAAGAGCGAGACGCGGGGGAGGGGGGGGGGCGCATACCAGGTCCACCGCGCGGTGGGAACGGGGAACGGGGCGGCGGGCCACGGAGCTCGGCGTCGCCATGGGCGAAGCTGCAGGAGGCGCGGTTGCACTCGCCTTGCCTCCACAGCGCGCAGAGCTTCGTCTTGTACGCCGGGCCGCGGCGAGGAGGACCCATCATCTCCCTCATCTCTCTCTCTCTCACCAAACCAACCCTTCCCCCGCGGCGGCGGCGGCGGCGACGAGGAGGAGGAGGAGACGAGACGTGGCGGCGGCCAGTGGGGAGAGGCAGAGGAGAAGAGCAAAGCACGAGTGCCGCACGGCGAGTTCGGGAGGACGACGACGACGACGAAATGGGCCTTATAGCACAAGTCCGGCCCATGTGGCCCGGCAAATCAGGCCCATGTTCTCTGCGCACCAATAGCGGCCCAATCCAAAAATAATATTCCTTCCGTAATTATAAGGTCTAAATTTTTTTATACAATCTTCAATTACGTACTTTTTAACCATTAACGTGATGGCCCGCGACAGATTGCACGGCTAGCATCATTATATTTTCTCTCATATAATAGTATATACGTTTTCTCATTATATTATTTAAATATGTTAAAATGACAACATAATTTTAAATTTTACAATAACTTTACAAAACTACTAATGTGTAATATTCATATTATTTCATATACGTGTTAGTTATTAATTATTTTTAATATCAAATTTTAGTTATTTGTAAATTCTAGACTCGTCTTTTAATATTTCTTTTTTTTAATTCTGAATTTTCTGTTAATTGTATTTCTATATAGACTCTAGGCTCTTCTTCCAATATTATTTATTTTTGTTTCTGAATTTTTATTATTTCTAATTGTATTTTTATATGGAATCTAAACTCATCTTTCAATATTATTTAATTTTTAATTTCTAATTTTAGTTACTTCTAAATTGTATTCCTATATTGACTTTAAACTCTTCTTCCCACGTTTTTCTTAATTTCAAATTTTAGTTATTTGTAAATTGTATTTTTATACGGGCTCTAAACTCTACTTTTAATTTTATTATGTTTATTCCGAATTTTAGTTAGTTTTAAATTCCTATATGAACTCTATACTCTACTTCTAATATTCCTTATTTTTTAATTCCGAATTTCTATTTTTTTCTTAATTGTATTTCTATATGGACTCTATACTCTACTTATAATATTCTTTATTTTTAATTCCAAATTTCTATTTTTTCCTAATTGTATTTCTATATGGACTCTATACTCTACTTCTAATATTCCTTATTTTTAATTCCGAATTTCAGTTATTTCCTAATTGTATTTCTATATGGACTCTAGTCTCCTCTTCTAATATTCCTTATTTTTTATAAATCCGAATTTCAGTTATTTCCTAATTGTATTTCTATATGGACTCTAGTCTCCTATTCTAATATTCCTTATTTTTTAATTCCGAATTTCAACTATTTCTAAATTGCATTTCTATATAGACTTTAGTCTCCTCTTCTAATATTCCTTATTTTTTAATTCCGAATTTCAGCTATTTCTAAATTGTAATTCTATATTGACTCTGTTTTTTCTTTTTCTTCGATTAATGTGAGAATTTCTAGGCCATGATAGCGAACATGGAGGCTCCTTTTTCTATTCCTTTAATAATATAACTAGCTGGGTGGCCCGCGCAATTGCGCAGCAAGCACCTAAACAAAATCATATATTTTTCAGTATGATTTTACTTAAAATTTATTAAATAGCTATCTCATTGTCTTAAGACTTTGAAAGACCAAATCTTATCATCCCGTATTTCTAATTATATAGTTTTTTAAAGTCACATCAGCTACTACCCCTTACTTCTGTCATATCATTCTTTATTTGTTTGCTTGATCTACCACTATTTCTATTCATTCTCCTTGAAACCTTTAAAAATCAGATCTTATAGTTTTTATAATTTCTAGAAGTCCAGTCAAATGCTATTATTATACTCCTCTACGGGCCATCAACCGTCTTTTCTCTATATTGTCATTGGGATTTTAAAAATCGAACATAATTATCGTGCGGGTTCATTTTTTACTTTCTAAAGTCCCGCTAAACCGTTAGCGGCTTTGCCATTGTTTTCCTTTATGGCACGCCCGCTGCCTTCCTTCTTTATCGTCATTGAGATTTTAATATCGAACATGATTCTCATTGTGTGTTTTTTTTTTCTTTTTAGAGGTTCCAAACATTTAAAAATTGGACTCGTAGTTTTTAGAGTTTGTAGTCTTGTTGGTTTCATTTTTTATAATTTTTAGAAGTCACGTTAAATGATGTCACTATACTCCTCTATGGCCCATCCGCTACCTACTCTTTATTGTCAATGGGATTCTAAAAATCGAACATAACTATCGTTGGAATTCATTTTTTATTTTCTAGAAGTCCCGCCAAATCGTCGGCGGCTTTGCCATTGTTTTCCTTTATGGCACGCCCGCTGCCTCCCTTCTTTATTGTCATTGAGATTTTAAAATCGAACATGATTATAATTGTGTTTTTTTTACTTTTTAGAGGTTCCAAACCTTTAAAAATTGGACCTCATAATTTTTAGAGTTTATAGTCTTGTTGGTTTCATTTTTTATAATTTTTGGAAGTCCCATTAAACGATGTCACTATACTTCTCTACGGTCCATCCGCCGCCTACTCTTTATTATCATTGGGATTCTAAAAATCGAACATAACTAACGTTGGAATTCATTTTTTATTTTCTAGAAGTCCCGCCAACCGTCGGCGGCTCTCCTATACACCCCGCCCGCTGTTTCTCCTTTTTATTATCATTGAGATTTTAAAAATCGAATATGATTAGCATTGGTTTTTTTTTACTTTCTAGAAGTCCCGACAACCGCCTTGATCGATTGCTTCACGGCCTACCCGTCGTCCTTCATTTCAATCATTCTTAGGATTCTATTTGGTGTTTTATTAATAGTTTTTATATGTCGTATCAACCGCCACCACTCTACTCCTTTATAGGCATGTTACTTAATTAATCTCGCCATGTGTTTTAGATGGTATTTTCTTTCAATAGTCTTGATTTTTTTATCACCAATTTTAGTTATTTATAAATGGTATTCCTAGTATTTTTCTTTTTCTAATTTCAGAATTTATTTTATTTTTCGTATTGTGTTCTTTTGATATTTTTTTTATTTTCAATTTCAGTTGTTTCAAAATTGTATTCCTACTTCAACTCTCTTTTTAATTTGCCTAATTTCGGATTTTATTTTATTTTTTATTTCGAATTTTAATTAATCTACTATTAGGTTGTTACATGTACTCTTATTTTCAACACTGCTTATATTTAATTTCGAATTTAAGTTAATTATAAATTGTATTCCTACTTGAACTCTTCTTTTCTTTTTTTCTAATTTTGATTTTTTTAAAAAAAATTTCATTCCGAATTTTAATTAATCTTGTATTGGATTCTTATATGAACTCTTATTTCAATATTTCTTATTTTTAATTCTGAATTACAGTTATTTTTAAATTGTTCCTACTCGAACTCCTCTTTTTTCTTTTTCTAATTTCGAAATTTATTTTATTTTTATTCTGAATTTTAACTAATCACGTATTGTGTTTCTATATGGACTCCTCTTTTAATATTGCATATTTTAAATTCCGAATTTCAGCTATTTTTGATTGTATTTCTATTTGGACTCTTCTTTTCTTTTTCTCCAATTGATGTGGGAATTTCTAGCCTACACAACGAACGTGGTTATGTATTTTTGGCTTGCTAATTTTTGGCTGGGTTATGTATTTATTGGCATGACAATACCGATACAATTCGAAAACGGCAGAGTTTGATTAGGATTATTTTGTCTTTCAATGTTTCTAAAAGTGGTGTGAACACGTGTATTCCCAAAATGTTGTCCGTTTCCAGTGTATAGTTTTGTTTTTGACCGATTGTACATTCCGTTTCCAGTAGATTAGGTTTTCCTTTTTTTTTTCTTTTTTTTTGTTTGTTTCTTTTTTTAGACAGATTGTCCGATTCCGTTTCTAGTAGTATGATTAGGAATCTTTTGTTTTTTTTTTTTACCGATTGTCCGATTCGAGTTCTTTAATATGCCTTTTTTTTTCAGTTTTTAACTAATCCTAATCTAATTATATTTTTCTTTTTTCTTATTTTTTGGATTAATCTGAGAATTGAATTTCTAGGCCATGAAAGCAAACGTAGAGGCTCATTTTTCTATTACTTTAAAGATATAGTAGATAGATAGATAGATTCATTCTATGCTATATTCCCGCTGAACATGAAATTAACATCTAGAAATGTACTTCAAAATATGAATTATCTAGTAACATAACGTGTATAATATTTAGCACTGTTAATACGATGATTAGGGGCAATTGTTATTAGTCAAACATTTACCGAGTTATTTTTTTATTGTAAAAGAACACCCTATATAAACTGTGACAGAGGGAGTAATAAGTTTCCGGGCAGGAGTAGAGAATGAAGAGTACATACGATACATGAGCTGATACTGCTAGCAGATAGGAGTACATTTTTCATACTAGTACTACACATCATCCAGATCCAGTAATTGCAGGAAGGCATCTCAAACACCACGAACACAGCATTCCATGCTAGTTAGGAGTGGACTGGCACGATTCAGGAAGGTCGTATACATCAGGAGGATTCAGGAAGGTCGTCACACTAGGAAGAAGGGCGAGCCGATTCCGAACAAGGGAGAGTTGCAGATTCCACGCATGTTGAAGCCTCGGAGACGCTCCAGGTTCATCACGTCGGAGTGATCCACGAACAGATTCACCTACATTCACAACGCAACACGTTAGATACACCTGGAAATGCCTCATGAACGAGTTCTAAGCTTCTTGCTTGCAAAATGGTCTGTCAGCAACTCAGCATAGTATTATGCACAGCTTCAGGGAAGAATTGAAGATTCGTTTACCCGTGGCCCGTATCTTCTGACGAACCACTCGGAGGTGTTGGGGTTGGAAGCCTCGAACATGGTCTTCTCGAGCCCTAGCCGGCCTACAATCTTCGCGACGATGTCTGCCCGTAGAGAGTCAGCGCGCTGGCAAATGTCATCGGCATCGATCATGATCATGTCTGCCCCTGCTTCCAAGCATCTCTCGGCCCTCCTTATCAACAGGTCAACATCCTCAACTCTTTCTGCACCACATCAAAGTGAGGAAGGCATCATAGGAAAATGTAGACAGTACAATCACAGAGCCAACAGCATAGCCAAATAAACATACGGTGATAGACTGATAGTAGTAAATTGCTTTGTAACTGAATTCCCCAAGGAAAAACTGATGTTGACAAATGTATGTTGTGCAACTTTTCCCTAAATGCTGTTTTCTTGTGTTTGTGCTTACATTGCTTAGTACGCAGAGAAGTAGCTAAACAAGGGCATTAGAAAGCGATTGCTTAATTATAGTTACCTGAATTCTGCTTCACTGGAACTATGTATGCCCCAAATGCCCTATCTCCAGATGGAGGAATATCAGAACTGTCAAACTTCACTGAAAACAGGGGCTTTGCTTGCAAACCACTAGTCTTGATGAGGCGGACTAATCTCAGGAGAGCTTCTTCCGGGAGCTTGAGAGATCCAGCATTCAGCTCGATGGTGTCAAATCCTAATGCCTTGCACTCCTGCAACGGAACATCTAATGTCATGCATGTGGTTTCAGAATTTTCAGAGACAAGTGCGTATCACAGTGTACCACTACCAATGTACCTCAAAACAAACAAAATACGCATACCTCGACATATTGCTTGAAAAAAGAAGGTCCTTGACGCAGAAGATGCTCTGCCCAATCTCCTGTACTCACATAAATATCATGCTTGTGTGCTAAATCAGTAATCTCTCTAACCAGTTCTTTTCCCATCAAACTATGAGATCCACCAGTAAACTTCAAACCATCAACAAAAGGACCTAGAGAATCCAATATTTCCTGAAATAGAACAGGAAATGACAGCCTTGAGAACGAGCTATTTTATTCCTTGAATTCCCTAATCAGGAGGTTCATTCTGTTTTCAAGTGATGTACTCCTATCTAGATTCTAGAATTTTCTTCGTTTGAAAGGAAACAGTAATATTTTTAGAAGGGATGGAAACAGTAATATAAAATCTTCCTAGTCATTGCTTCAATGCAGCAGTAAAGTAACCAGAAAGTTCATTTGCAAGTAAGCATCCTCAATTCTCAAATTCTCAAATGGCATTGAGCACTTCATCTAGTCACGGGACCATGCTATGTCGACATAAGAGGTAATTGATTAACCTAGCTGATAGCCTGCTACGCATTGCTGACATCCGCAATTGTACCAAATGACCTACAAACTGACACTGATCGTTGATCGCACAGGCTGAAGTTTCCAATATGGTGGCCCTGTTTAGGAATTAACAAATAAACAATCAAGTCACGAACTCACGATGAATTATGCAGCAGATAGGGCTTCATTTCAAACACGATTCGGTGGGAATCAGAACGCGATTAAAAGTTAAAACTACACCCAATTCCACAACCCAGCAGCGATTCGTAGAAGCATGAAACAAAAATGGGGATGGAATATGGATTAGGCGGGGGGGCTCTCCGAGAACCTGGAGCGCGAGGTGGGCGGGGCGGAAGGCGTAGAAGGGGCTCCTCATTTCCGTCACCCCGTACCGCCGCGGCTTCTCCGGCCGGTCGTCGTCCTCGTCGCCGAATCCGCACCCGCGCAGCGACAGCGCCACCGCATCCTCTCTCCACCGCCGCATCGCCATCTTCTCCGGCGAACTTAGCTCTCTCTCTCTCGTTGTCGCTGCCACCTGATCGAGCGATAAAAAGCCAAGGGGAGGAAGGAGATGGAAACTTGCCGCTGCTTCTGGAAGCGGATCGGCAATGATGACGTGTCGGAACTGACGGGTGGGACCCTTGTCCGCACCCTATCCAGTGTTATGATGTTTGGGTTGGGCCGTTTAATCACGGGCATGTACAGACGTAGGCTACATTTTGTGGGCCTTTATTCGTGAAAAGCCCAGTCTGATGGCAGAGGCCTTAGCGAGTTTGTTTGACCGTTCCCAAGCGAGATTGCTATTCGGCAATCAGTCGCGCGCCTTCCTCCCCGCGCGGCGCGCGACTGGAACATGTGTAGCGCGTAGAGGGGGGGCAGCGACGCGCCGGAGGGAGGAGCGAGTTTTTTATTTTTTTCCTTTTTTTCGTTTCTGTTCGGTTGGTTTTTTCACCGTTTTTTTCGTTTCTGTTTGGTTTTTTCTCCGGCTTTTTCCTGTTCGGTTTGTTTTATTTTTTCGGTTTCTCTTCTATTCGGCTTTTTTTCCTTTTTTTTCAAGATGTATAAATACCAAGTTTGTATTCATATGTAAACCAAGTTTGTATTCGTACATATAGAATGTTTCTATACGAGTTTGTATACACATATACAAAGTTTATATACGCGTATACAAACTTTCTATACGCATATATAAAGTTTGTATATATACAAAGTTTATTTACGTGTATACAAACTTTCTATTCATGTTGTATTTTTTATTTTTTATGCGTATATAAATTTTTTATATGTGTGTATATATTTTTTATGCATCGAAATATATTCATAAAAACATATATATACCGTGTGTGTGTGTATATATATAGTATATACATATGATGTATATAGTAGTACATATGAGAGACTAGAGTGAGGAGGTGGGGCGACTGACCGCGCGCGGAGGCGCGTGCGGCTGATCGCGTATCAGCCGCCCCCTTTCCCAGGTCCCCTTTTCCAGCTTGTTCATGAATTGGCTGGCTAAATTTGACACCACCTTCGAATAATGGTAAAATAGTCCTTGTTTGATACGCCTTTTTTTTTCGAGAGATTTTTTGTCAAGTTTAATACTTCGGTGATCAACTGGTCAACATGCATGCCGGATTCATTTGACAAATGGGACATTATTCAAAGGACATTGTCGTATCTTAGCTATTTATTATTCACACCTCATTTTATCCTAGACATTCATTCATTTCATTTTTCCAATCGCACATCTCATAACCTATTTGTCGCATGTAGCCTAAATTTAAGAGTAAAGTGTATTGTTTCGGCCCCTAAATTTGTTTGCCTGTGTCATTCAAGTCTTGAACTCTCGAAACGTATTTTCATGTCTCCAAACTTATCAAAGCGTGTCATTTTAGGCCTAAATCGCCACAACTCCTCTGGAATCCTACGTGATGCTCACGTGGCATGCCGGTGTTGACTCATTTTCTTTATCTTTTGTTTCTCTTTTTCTTTTCTCGTCTTCCTTCCCGTTCATGTGGGGAAAGAAAGACACAGGGGGAATGAAGAAGGGAAAGAAAAAAAAGAAGAAGAAAAAAAGGACTAGAATATCCATCTGACATGTCACTTTATTGTTCATGTGGCATGCTAGATAATCATCACGTAGAATCCCAGAGGCTCATGTCAATTTAGGATCAAAATGATAAACTTTGATAAATTGGAGGCTTGAAAATGTATTTGGAGAGTTCGAGAATTTATATGACACAAGTGAACTAGAGACCGGCAGGCACTTTGCTCTAAAATTAATTTGTTTCACACTGTTTAGCTCATTGGGTTTTGGTAGATTTTCAAGGTTTCTTTTGCATTTATTATATGATTAATCAGGACTTGTAAGTTGTAATTTCTTTTGCCTATGAATCCTGGAGCCAAAATGGCCAATCTGACCAGCTCATGCCGTGCCAACTGAGCACCCACGTTGCATTACCGCTTACTGAACGGTATCCTAGGACTTGCTAACGGCCATGCGTGGTTGGATCATGCCATTATGCGGTGACAAATGAACAAAACCCTGCCGCATTTCAGTGCCGGTTGTCGATCAATCAGGCCATAGCTTAGCCCATTGGCACGAACTGAACTGTTACTGATCAGCTCAAACTTTGTTTAATCCCCATAGCCCAGTATTATTACTGTATTTTGTTCAAAAGATTAGACCAGAGTGTGCATTGTACCCAGTGCCAAAGATTCTCCTAAGCCGCAGACCCATTTACGATCCGTTCGTCCGTTTCTGGTCCCCTTGGAAGTAGCAAAACGTCTCAAGACTGAAGAGTGAGCCCATGTCACTGGCATAGTCCAAAGAGCAATTTCAGAGGCCAGCCAGTCCCAATTGTTTTTACCTACCAGTTTACTCCAAGATAATGCCGGCCTCTAGCTAGCTGCATGTGCCAATGAGACCCGTTCAGTTTGAAATTTGCATCCATGGAGACAGTAATACTCTCTCGCCAGCTGAAGGTAGAAGAAGAAGGCAATGATGAGGAATGAATGAGATTAGCAGTTACAGTTAGCAGTGCACAGTCATCGGCTCATTGCAGTATTCAGGTTCTTCTGCTCTGTTCATCTTGTAGATAATCTCTTTCTTGAATCTACAGTGATTAGTACTATCTGCTTTAGTTTTGGATCCTTTTTGTCTAGATGGAATCATGGAATGTGTGTTGTGTGTCTT
Source organism: Oryza meridionalis (assembly GCA_000338895.3). NCBI lineage: Eukaryota > Viridiplantae > Streptophyta > Magnoliopsida > Poales > Poaceae > Oryza > Oryza meridionalis. The sequence continues at coordinate 29,034,725 of CM002529.2, forward strand.
GTTAAAAATGGAGTGGGTTTAATTGGCAGCAATCTGATTGTCCGGCGAGAAAGGGGAGTCGCCGGAGAAGGGGAAGATGCCGACGGTGTGGGCGGCGCTCAAGAAGTCGCTCAACTGCAAATCGGGGGATTCTTGCGGCGTGATCGAGCGGGAGGAATCTCAGGGCGGCGTCACAGCCGGCAAGAAGTCGTCGTCGACGTCGGCGGCGGCGCTGCGCAGGTCGGGGTGCTCGCGGTCCATCGCCAACCTGAGGGAGGTGTTCCACAGCCAGTACGGTGGCAGCCGGAGGCAGGAGGCCGCCGTCGCCGCCGCCGGTGACGGCGATGGGGGATGCGGTAGCCCGAGGTCGATAGGGAGCAACGACGTGCTGAACCCGGTGACCCACGACGTGCTGCTCGCCGCCGGGCCGGACGCGAAGTGCGAGCTCCGGATCAGCACCACCGGCCGCGGCGCGTGGGCCGGCGCCGGCGGCGGGGTGCCGTTCCCGCACAGCCCTCTCCTGCTGCGGTGCAGCACCACCCCTGTGTCGACGAGGAAGTCCCCGTCCGCCATGTCGCCGCTCCGCCGCGCCGGCACCGTCGCCGATGACGACGACGAGAACGCCGACGCGCCGTCGCCTGCTCCCGCCAGGGCATCCTGCGAGGTTGGCGTCCGGTGCCACCGCTGCGGCGACCGCTTCGCCACCCACGACGCCCTGGAGTCGCACCACCACTCCAGACACGCCGGTAAGCAGAGCACCAGACTCCATGGACGATTTCAAGGCAAGCTTTGCTCTGAAACTATGTTCCATCATCCATGGCGCGCGTTCTTGCAGTGACCGAGCTGGTGGAGGGCGACTCGTCGAGGAAGGTGGTGGAGATCATCTGCAAGGCCGGGTGGGCGAAGACGGAGAACGCGCTGGGCCGCGTCGAGCGGGTGGTGAAGGTGCACAACGCGGAGAAGTCGGTGGCGCGGTTCGAGGAGTTCAGGGAGGCGGTGAAGGGGAGGGCGGCGAGGCTGCCCAAGAAGCACCCGCGCTGCCTCGCCGACGGCAACGAGCTCCTCCGGTTCCACGCCACGACGCTCGCCTGCTCCCTCGGCGCCGGCGACTCCTCCACCCTCTGCACGTCGGGCAGCTGCAGCGTCTGCCGCATCATCCGCCACGGCTTCTCGGCGACCAGAGAGATCAAGGACGGCGTCGGCGTGTTCACCACCTCCACCAGCAAGCGCGCGCTGGAATGCATCGCCGGAGACGGAGACGATGCCAAGGCGGCGAACGCGGGCGTGAGGAAGGCGCTGCTGGTGTGCAGGGTGGTCGCCGGGAGGATCCACCGGCCGCTGGAGAATCTCCAGGAGGTGGCGGCGCAGCCGGGGTTCGACTCCGTCGCCGGCAAGGTGGGCGCCTACGCCAGCATCGAGGAGCTCTACCTGCTCAACCCGAGAGCTCTCCTCCCCTGCTTCGTCGTCATCTGTAAACCTTGATGATTCCTTCTGCAAAACTGGTTTTAAGAATTGAGGAATCATTGTTTACACTAAGATTCGGCTTAATCCTCGGGAATCATTTTGAGTGGTGATCTGATCCCAGGTGTTGTTCTGTTCTGTTAGTTGCTGGCGATTTGTTAGTATATGGAGTATGTACATTTTGCTGTTGTTTCTTCTTGAGAAAAAAAACACACATGCTTTTAGCAGTTGTTATTTTTACAAGTTTGCAAATGCATGTGTTTATCAGTGGATGTTTGTGTTTGATGCTGTGGTGAGTAGGAATGCGGCATCAATTCGAGATAGTGGTGAATGTTGTGCTGCATGGATAATACTGAAAATGTTTTTTTTTTTTGTTCTGAAACTGAATTCATACCGCCTTAATATCTTGTCAGTACAATACATTACTGAATTTGAGTGGTGATCTGATCCAGGTGTTTTTCTGTTCTGTTAGATGATGGCGATTTGTTAGTATGTACATTTTGCTGTTGTTTTTTCTTGAGAAAAAAAACATGTTTTTAGCAGTTGTTTTTTTTTGTAGATTTGCAAATGCATGTGTTTATCAGTGGATGTTTGCATGATGTTGTGGTGCTTAGGAATACGGCATCAATTCGAGATACTGGTGAATGTTGAGCTGCATGGAAATACTGAAAATGTGTGTGTGTGTGTGTTTTTTTTGGTTCTGAAACTGGTTTCATACCGCCTTAATCTCTTCTCAGTACAATACATTACTGAATTTAAATGGGTACTTGAATTCGGTCCAAATTAGCTACTCCCTCTGTCGCATAATATAAGGGATTTTGAGTTTTTGTTTGTATTGTTTGACCACTCGTATTATTCAAAAAATTTTAAAATTATTATTTACCTTTTTGTGATTTACTTTATTATCCAAAGTACTTTACGCACAACTTTTCGTTTTTTATATTTGCATAAATTTTTTGAATAATACGAGTGGTCAAACACTACAAATAAAAACTCAAAATATTTTATATTATGGGACGGAGGAGGGGTAGTAAGTAATAAGTACAGTAAGTACTAGTAGTACAAGGAAGAAAGCCTTTCAGGCCCAAATATTCATCCTTTGGCCCAACCAGACAGCAACTTGGCTCAGTCACTGTCTCACTGAGCTTCAGTACCACTAACAGTTGGAACTGTCAGGATCCTGCAGGAATCCATGATCAACGCACTGTACGACGCTGTTCTTGATGATTTCCTCAACATCATACTCGAATCTGAACCCCAAATCCCTCAGCCGCTTGGACGAAACCACCGACGGGTTTGAGCCATGGAAATATTTGCTTAACCTGCAGCATCATGCCAAAACACATCAGATCAACGTAGTCCTAATCAAACACCAGAAAAACACAAGATCAACTTGACCGTAAAAAATACTCCTATGATCTGAAAGACATGGACGTGGCTGGTTGATAGCTGCTTGCCTTTCTGCAGGTTTGAAAGGAGGGTATTGCAAGGACAGCAGCTGGGCGATCTGGGCCATCGGATAGCTCCCTCCGACGCACAGATACCGTCCATCAGCTTGCTCCGTCTCCATCAAGAACACATGCGCGTCGCACACGTCCTGGATGTGTGCCAATGGCACACACCCGAACCTGGAGTGCACAGATGCCAACAGGGAATACAGCTTCGGATCACCTGCATACGGAGATGAACACACAAATTGATTCTCAGAACTATGCTGTTGATCGTTGCAAGATTAGTACATTCTGTATGTGATTATGTGCTTGTGTGTCTGTGTGATCGACAATTTGTTTGCCTGTAATTGGTGAGAGGAGGAGCTGGATGCTGGTAGGCACATTCGGCGTCAAGAACGGGCCGGCCACCGTCGGCAGCACGAGCGACGCCAGATTGATGCCATTCTCCCTCGCGAACCCGAATGCCGCCTCCTCCGTTATCAGCTTCGACAGGATGTAAACCTGCAAAATGATCATTGATCCATGGAACACAAAGTTTTTCAGAGGATTCATGGAGTGTAGCAGGTGTGTGTGCTGTGCATTCGCATACTCACCCAGCCGATGGGCTTGGTGTTCCAGACGTCGGCGGCGGCGCGGAGGCAGGACTCGTCGACGACGGCCTTGCGCCGCCCCGACGCCGCCGGCGTCGTCGCCGCCGTCATCGTGCTGATGGACGACGTGAAGACGACCCTGCGCACTGTCCCCGCGCGGACGCAGGATTTCAGCACGTTGATGGTTCCCCTCTTCGCCCGCTCCAGCACCCGCGTCCTCACGTGCTCCTCTTCAAGAATCCATCGAGTTCGACCGATCGATCAAGAACACGAAAACCAATTAATTACGGTCTAATCCTAATTTGCATGCGGTTAGTAGCGATTGATGGAAGTAATCTTGATTTGGCGGAGATTAAACTTCGTAAATTACCGATGTTGTCGTTGCCATTCTGGGGTGGGACGTGGATGTCCATGGAAGCGGCGACATGGAAGAGCGCCACGCAGCCGGTCGCGGCGGCGTCGAAGCTCCCCTCGCCGGCCATGTCCGCCCGGAACACCCGCAGCCGGTCCTTCCCCTCCTCCACCGCGGAGAACACCCGCCACGCCTTGTCTGCCACCAAACCCCGGCCGCCGCCGCCGGGCGCCATGATCGTCAGTGACCATGTTCGTCGATGCTAGCGAGCTCGCGCGTACGGCGTACCTGGGTCTCTGGCGGTGGCGTGGACGCGGTAGCCGCGGCGGAGCAGGGCGCGGACGAGCCACGAGCCGACGTAGCCGGTCGACCCCGTCACGCACACCGGCCCACCGGCCGCCGCGCGCTCCTCCGGCGAGCCGCCGCCGCCGCCGATGCTGCCCATCTGTACTACCAGCTAGATCTGGCTCGTGCGCTGCGCACGTGCTGTCAAAGGCTGTGTTCACTGTGCAGCACAGGTTGCCGACTTCCCGTTGTTTTCGTGACCTTGATGGGTTACATCTTCGTCGTCTCATGGGCTTGTTGACCATTCTAGTACGTACAAATCTGGACAGGTTTCACTCGCGGAGCAAAACGCAAGCAGAAAACTGTGGTTTGCTTACGATCGCCTGGATTTGATATTTGCGTGCCATATCTGCTACGTTGATTCTCAGCCGTCAGCACGAGCTCTTGAGCTTTCATGTTATCAATGGCAAATCAGATTTGCTTTTTCTTTTTTCTGACTGTAATCTTTCGGTAATATAGATTTGTATTTTTTTTCTGACTATAATCTTTCAGTAATATAGATTTGTATTTTTTTTCTACCATATCAATAGAAACGTCGCTGCGGGTTGTTTAAAAAAAAATTGCTAACCTTGTTTCTTTTATGATACTCCTATCTTACTATACTCCTTTTTTTTTAAAAAAAAAAGAACTTATCAATCATCCATGGGTTTTATATGTACATCTCATCTATATTTCTATATGGAAATGGACCAAATTAGTCAATGGTTGCGAATAATAGCTCAGGACAGGGGACATCAACATCATTACAAAATCATTTGTATGAGCGAATGTAGCTGAACCATTCTAGTAGCTGGTTAACAAGCCAAGCATGTCATTGGATACAAAAAATGTTGGCAACTGTATAGAAATTTACAAGACTCTGAAATCTGAATCTAGAAAAACATCAACTCATTTGGGCATACAAGAAGTGCAGTTCAGAAAATGTGCAGGACTCCCATGCTACCATGATCACTCCGAACTTCCTTCCTTGAACACCTTGACCCAATTCTCAGCACTGTCAATTATTTCACCAGTCTTGACCAGGTACCGAACCTTCGTTCCATCCTCAAGGAATTTGTGTCCAACCCTACTCGCCACATTCTTTTCCTTTGAGTAAAGCATCACATTTGAGCTGTGAATGGGGCCTTCAATCTGATCAAAGAAAACACCAACAACCATAGGTTAACAATCAGGCATCTGAAACTATATATACGACACTAGAAGCAGCACAGAAAGAAGTTTCAAGAGAAACAATGCTGACCATGACGATTTCACCCGGTTCATCTTCTGTTCCTTTCTTGTGCTTGGACTTCAAGTTCAAGTCCTTCACTATCACAGTGCTGTTGTGCTTAAAAAGCCGCGTAACTTCCCCAACTTTACCTTTCTCACGCCCTGCAATGACTTGTACTGTATCGCCAATCCTAACATGCATCTTGTGCAGGACAGGAAGACTGTTTGGTTTACACTTCTTCCTCTCCCATCGCTTAAGCTGCATTAGATTTAGAAGAGGGAAATTTCAGACATTTGACAGTAAATAGCAAGCTGCAGACCAAAAAAGAATTGAAACTCACCCTCATTTGAATTGGGCATGTCTTGATCATAAATTTAACCTGCATATAAAAATTTATGCATATCTTGTCAGAGTTTCTTATGAAAATGACATAACATGTAATAATCAGCTGCTTTTGAGATATGACATGAATCATGCTCACGACATTTCTTAGGCAAGAATATCTAGGATAATCATGTGATCTTTTAGTACGGGTTTCTTCATATAAGTGCAGATTTTAGTACAATTCATCATATAAGTGCCATATATAGCTCAATCACTCTATTCAAGAGCAATTATTCGGCCTTATTTTCTCTCATCACCATTTTCCAGGTAAGTAATTAGTCGTGAGTGAGTCTCATTCTGAGGACGAAGTGCAGTAGACCATCTAGAAGAGCTAAGGCGTGCCAAAAAAGAATATAGAAAAGATAGAATAAGTTCAGTCTGATAAGTTTACTGAGTGTGCCAATCATTTGCTACAGGCTACCCCCGAGTGAAATGAGCTTCCATCATTTTCCCATGGAAGTCTTCTGTGAAATTTCTACTATTGAGTAATTTAAAGTTCAAAGGCAAAATTGTTTCTAGCCAGCGAAATGTGATCTATACAGCAGGTTAGAAGAAATGGTCTGTCTCACTAGAGGGCATATCTTTTAGAAAAAAAAAATCCTCTGCTTGAAAGGCTGAAGATTGGGTATCCATCGCTTATAGCACCATAGATAAAAATAATATTCAGGTTTAAACTGAAACATAACAGGCCACATCCCATGGTAGACAACACAATTTCTAACTTCTGAATTCACTCAGTTGAAATACTCAAACTTGAGATTTCAAGCATTCATTAATTCATATAAACCCTACTTATACTAGCCAGCTAGGTTCAAGTACACCACAAAATCCTTGAGACCTTTTCTCTAAAAAAAAATATACCACAAAATTTTGACACAACGTTGGTTGTTGGCTAGTTGAGGTCCTGCGCCTGAACTCCTGAAGGCAACAACAATACAGTGAGGCGAGGTAGACATCACCATTGTAATGCCACGCTGTTGGTGAGCTCTAAAATCCTAAATCTCAGTGCAAGCTGGCATTTCCAGCGAATCATAAGAGCAGAGCAAACATAAAGGAATGCGAAAAATGAGAATCAGGGTTGGGAGGCGGCACAAACCCCAGCCGGCGCGGCGGCGAAGGTGGAGAGCGGGTGGCCCCAGAAGCTGCTAGTGCTCGCCGCCCCCGGCGCCGAGATGGAGAGGGACGCCATCGCGCCCTGCAACGCCGCCACCCCGGCCATCTTCGTCTCCTCCCCTCCTCTTCCTCCCTCGCTTGCTCAAACCGCAGAGAAGCAGCAGAGGATAACGAACGCCTTGTGTGCTCGCGGACAGGATAATGGAAAGCGCTTTTCTACATGACAGGTGGGCCACTAGGCCGAATGGATTGGCCCATTTGTAAGACTAATAAAGGCCTATCTTGTTCCAGCCCAACTAAGACGGACCTTATGGCCCACGTTAGCCGCGATCCCGTTCAGGCCCAAATATAGCGGGCCTCACGTAAGCCGCAATCCCGTAACGGCCCAACAGGAACAGGCCGCACCTATACGGAATAAGTCTATTTTACATTCCTTATCTTTGCTCCTGATTGAATTTTCTCCCTCAACCACGAAATCAGGCAAAAATCGGTTCGCTTATACTTATATTTATAAGCAAAAAATTGAATTTTAGAACTTAGTTTTGAATTTGATTTTTTGTTTTTTTAAATGCTTATATTTTACAACATTTGCTTTAAGTTATTATGGACATATATATAAAAATTTTACTCGTAAATAAATTTTTATTTGCTAATAAGCTATTCGAATAAGCGAAAACCATAGCAGATCAACTCTTTAGATGGTTTGGACTTCCTGTTGACGTGGCGGGCTGACTCGCAGAGTAGATGAGGAAGGCAAAATAGACTTACTGTCACGTACGCCACCAGTCCCGTTAAGGCCCAAATATCGTGGGCCGCACGTCGTTCGCAATCCCGTTTGTGGTCAAGTAACGTGGGCCGAGACCCGTTTTCGGATAAGGCCCAGCCCAGCCCAGCATACGCTCGTCGTCTTCCTCGTTGCGTTGCGTTGCGTGGCTTCGTCTCCACTCTCCACACGAAAGCAGGAGACCGCAGCGCACGCATCATCAGTTCATCACCACGCCACGCGCCGCGAGATGCTGCTTCGGCGGGGTCCCCCAGGCGTGGCGCCGCCCGGCGTTCCGGCGGCTTCGACGTCGCTCTCGCCGTCACCGGCGAGGCGCGCAAGCCAAGCGACAGTTGCGGAGGCAAGCAACCCCCCAGTTCCGTCCCTTTTGCGCTTCTCTGGGACCCATTTCCCCTCTCTTTTGATGCGCGTACGCCTGAGGAGTTGTTCCCCATCACGCCGCGTGGGGGATCGGGACGTCGCCATTTCCGCTGCCGTTTTCTTCTCTTTGGGGGGTTGCAATCTCGCGTTTCATTTGATAGGGTTGGGCGTGGGCGGTGGGGAATGGGGATGGGTAGGTAGATGGCACCGATGTGAATCGAACGACTTCGAATCGAACCCTTCCGATCCATGTGAGGAGGTTGAGAAACCAACCTAATTTCGAATCGAAGAACTCTGGTTTCTCTACCTAAAACCAAATAGCATAGTGACAGTGGTCGTTATACTATGAATTCCAAGCTTTTTGACCGAAGATTTGGAAACATCGAGCATCTTTGGCAAAGCTATTCTAACACGGTTGACTCAGAAGTCTACGTTTCTATGCATTGTGTATTTGAGTGTTAGTTACTATATTACGTGATAAACAAAACTGTTGACTCAAAAGTCTACGTTTATATGCATTGTGTATTTGTGTGTTACTGTATTTAGTGATAAAACCTTAGGTGTACATGTAAGGGATTTCATGGATAACACGTGCACTACATTCTTGCCTGTTCCACTGGTCACCATCAGCAAATCGCTCCTGTCCCTTTCGTGTAACTATCATCGGAGCTATTCAATTCTTGAAAGGCTCTGCCGTGCAAGCAAACCGTTTTCTTTCCAATGGGATAAGTGGGTGACTGTGCTATAATCTCAGGATAAATTCAGCACTAATCGTTGCTATCAGTTTTGGTTTATCCACTCATTAAATCAATGCAGCAAATGTGGTGATCAATAATTAGTACTACTTGTTTGTTGGTATGCCGTGCTGCCAAACTAGTTGGATATAACAAAGATTCCTATTATATTGGGGTTAACCACTGTATTTTCCTAATCATAATTTTTTTAGGCTCCTTATCGTCATTATCACTTAGCATCATAGCATAAGAAAAAAAGGGGGTCAATACTGCAGGATGGTATTTTAGGAAGGAAATGTGTTATCGTGATATTAACAAAGCCTTTCCTCCATGTTGCTTGCACTTCTCTCAAACTGGTGTAGCTTCCTAAAGACTGGCTCAGTTACTCAATTTTTATTCTTAAATGCTGGAATCCTGGGAAATCCTTAATGCGTCTGGAATTGTTGCACTCAAGTAAAGCTTTAGTTTGCTACACCCGTGACACTTTCAGAGTTGGACATGTCAATTAGTTTCCTTACCTTTTTGATAAAATGTCCAGTGTGATAGAGATATTTCAACCTGTCACCTCCACAAGAGCTGCTTAGCAGAGACGCGCGTTGGATTCCAAGACAAGTGATGATCAGCCTTCAGTTGCTTCCCACACCCCACCAACTCAACAAGGTTTATATATATCTTACAATCCTGTCTGCTACTTATCTATAGACTGTGGACATTAGTAGTTAGTGCTAGCTACTGAAGGGAAGGCCATGAGTCTCTTAACACTTGTTCATATCCTTGTCAGCTTTTCTGCCTGTGTTGAAGCTATAAGCAGAGCAGACTTCCCTCCCGGTTTTATCTTTGGCACAGCTTCTTCAGCTTACCAGGTCTAGTGTTACCAAAAGATCTCTAATTTCACCTGAGTTCTTTTAGTTGGATGTATGATGGATGTTTCTGGTCAATATATTACCAGTATGAAGGTGCCGTGAATGAGGGCCAACGTGGACCTACCATATGGGATACTCTCACGAAAAGACCAGGTGCAGTAATGGGGATTTATTTGTAGAAGTTCTCTAACCTGAGGTGCAAACTATGACTGCAATATGAGCAATGTAATCTTTCTTCAGGTCGGGTGATTGATTTCAGCAATGCAGATGTTGCTGTTGATCACTACCATCGGTACAAGGTGAGTTATCCATAATTCATGAATTCCTGTACCTCTTTTATGCTATTTACTTCATTTGTTTCTGATATGTAATCTGGGACATGAACTTTACCTTTTGGCTAATTACGTTGATGTGAACTTTGCCTTGACCAATTACGTTGTTCTTTTAAATTTGAATTATAGCTTTACGGATGATCTGATGGAACTTGAATTGATTATTTTTCAAAGAAATCTGAACTGATCATTTAACCAGGGATGAGCAAATCCAGGCATCCTGGAAGTTAGGTCCAACGTTTGCCAACCTTTGCTTCAACAATTTCTAGTAATTTATGAAAACTAATTGCTTGCGCACTTTTGTATCTCCAAGCATCAATGTCTGACGTATTATATTGTTAGGAAATTATCCCAGTGCAAGTTTTGTCTGGCCATTTACAGTTTAGATGTGTAGAGACTGTAGGCATGCTAAACTGCTAATTTGCGAGTTACTAGTATACTATTTGTGCAAATCCACTTCTCTAGCATGCTGCTTCCAAAACTAAGATAACAGGAAGACCATTTCTGATGTTTTTCTAAATACAAGATGCCATTTTCGAGCAGCAAGAAGGCTTTCTGGATAGAGCATGTATTATTTGTTCAGTCGATTCTATTTCTTTGATTGAGCTTGTAATGAAATAAGGACATCAACTAAATGGATAAACTGGCAGGAAGATGTGGAGTTAATGAAGGACATCGGCATGGATGCATACCGCTTCTCTATCTCATGGTCACGAATCTTTCCAAGTATGCATTATGTAAATTATGTGCAAAATCTCTTTTTTTTGTTATTGTTCACTAATACCACCACGCATCTTGCCAGATGGAACAGGCGAACCTAATGAAGAAGGATTGAGTTACTATAACAGCCTCATAGATGCCCTGTTAGATAAAGGTCTAGTTTATTCTATTGTTTGGTGTCTGCATAATGCAAACTGTTTCTAACAGCCATTAATATTAACTTTTTTTCTTTGGTGCTCTCTATATTTGTGGATCAGGCATAGAACCATATGTAACTCTCTTCCACTGGGACCTTCCTCAAGCACTCGAAGACAGATATGGAGGCTGGTTGAACTCAGAAATCATGTATGGAAGACTATCACATCATCTTCCTTTAGCTGAGATAATCAGTTAAACGGTTAGGTAGCATCAAAATTTCTCTTTCTATTCTTTTTTGTAGTGATTATGACATCTTAATTGCGCAGCGAGGATTTTGTTCAGTACGCGTTTACTTGCTTCAAGGAATTTGGAGATAGAGTGAAGCACTGGATCACTTTTAATGAGCCTTATAACTTTGCGATTGACGGCTATGACCTTGGCATCCAAGCACCTGGGAGATGTTCTATTCTGTCACATGTGTTCTGTAGAGAGGGTAAATCATCAACTGAACCATATATTGTAGCTCACAACATACTTTTAGCTCATGCTGGTGCTTTTCGTGCTTATGAACAACATTTCAAGGTGATCCATGTGACTAATTTTTCTAGTAATGTTTTTTTCTTAAAAATAGAAGCAATTAAGACAATAGTATGCATGTATTTAAATATGAATTGCAGAATGAACAAGGAGGCCTCATTGGGATTGCGCTTAATTCTAGATGGTATGAACCGTTCTCAAATGCCGATGAAGACACAGAAGCAGCAGCGCGAGCAATGGACTTTGAGCTTGGATGGTGATACATCAATTAATTTAAATTCCTATATAATTACACTAAATAGCAACTGGACGTATATTAATTATGACATTTTGCTAGTGTGAATACAGGTTCTTGGATCCCTTAATGTTCGGCCACTATCCTCCTTCTATGCAGAAACTTGCAGGCGATAGGCTGCCTCAGTTTTCAACTCACGCATCAAAGTTGGTATCTGGATCACTAGATTTTGTTGGCATAAACCACTACACTACACTATATGCTAGAAACGATAGATTGCGGATCAGGAAACTTGTAATGGATGATGCTTCAACTGATTCTGCTGTCATACCAACTGGTCAGTCTTGATAAATAAAGAGATTCTAAATTTCCTGGTCTGGTTTCAGTATTACTGACTTCTCTGCATGCACTATGGCAGCTTATAGACATGGGAAGAAAATAGGAGAAACGGTAAAATTTGCAAAGCCATTCTTTCCGTTGCTAAGACTTGTTATACTTATACGTATCCTTTCATTTATGCTATTTCTAGTCAAATGATTGGTTGAAACTAAAATTTGTATTGATTAACTTTCAGGCAGCATCAAGTTGGCTGCACATAGTTCCATGGGGTATGTTCAAGCTGATGAAACATGTGAAAGAAAAGTATGGAAACCCGCCCGTAGTCATTACTGAAAATGGTATGTTGGCTGGAGATTATTGACAGTAGATAAGAATTCTTTCCTTAAAAAGCATATAATAATAGTTAAAAAAGGGAGTTGTTTATGGCAGGTATGGATGATGCCAACCACCCATTTTCTAGATTAGAAGACGTCCTACAGGATGATAAAAGGATACAGTACCACAATGATTATATGTCTAATCTCCTGGATGCTATAAGGTGAAGTTTCACTTCTGTGTACATACATTGGAACATATAAAATCATCAGCAGTTCATCTTCTTTCGAGAGGGGAAGCCAAAAGCTTACTTTCCATCATAGGGGAGTTATAATTGGCACATAGATACAGCATAAGGGAACGAAGGCAGTAGGATCACAACTCTTCTTGTTCTTGAGTGCAAGCTAGCTTATTGCACCAATGGGCATCAATATATGCAAAGCAGATACAATAAATCTGGTAAAACATACACATAGCTCTCTAGTTCCTGAGACAACCGCAGGAGCGGCCCTGTCCACATAATCTGCATCTGCCTTCTACCAAAGCTTCACCGAATTGTTGCATTCAGACCCCAGAATGACACGGGAGAAGCTAGTTTACACACCATCATGGTGGCATACAGAGCTACAGTTAGCATGACTGCATCAATCTTCTGTTAACAGTTATGACCATATGTTTCACCGCTACTTAAGAACTCTCTGACTTGAATTACTGCAGGAAAGAAGGTTGCAACGTCCATGGATACTTTGTATGGTCCCTGCTCGATAACTGGGAATGGAACTCAGGCTACACGGTGCGATTCGGTCTCTACTACATTGACTACAAGAACAACCTGACGAGGATACCCAAAGCATCAGTCCAATGGTTCAATCAGGTTTTAGCCCAGAAAACAGCTATCATATAGATAGAGCACAATGGTTCAGGATTCAGGAATGACCATGAAGTGTACATTATTACCACCCTCTGCATACATTAGGAGTTGAAGTAAAAATGTAAACATAAGATTATCTGATATGACCGTCAACGACGCTGTTGACTGCCGTTGGTGTACGTTCTTGTCACAGAATTCAACAGGAAAGTTGAGCCCATGTTGTCACAAATTCTCATCTTTGATCTTTCCTCGGTGTTGAAACGAAGATGCTCTGACTAGGCAAGAGCCTACTGGCAAGTGGCAACTTCGACTGAACTTTAGTTGCCGCGCATGATGGGCGGCAGCTCAGGTGAGACAGATCCTTAAAAGGCGATGTTTTCAGGACAGGTAGCTTGGGTAGTAGCCTTTGGGCTCTTCCCAGCAGGTTCAGTTTCAGGTCAGAATGGTCCCCCTTCCCCCTGAAATTTCCAGCTCCAGACTTTGTGCCTGCAAGTAAAATGCTGAGGTGCCTCGTGATGTTGCCCTGTGTGACTCTGTCCATCTATCTCCAAGTGCAATTTCACCTTCAGATTTGATTATCCTGCCTAACTTCTTTTGTGTAGTTTGTTGTATCTTCCTGTTTCCTTTGCAAAGTTCCTCACTAAAGTAGTCACCAACATGGCCCATTGGCCCTTGAGCTGAGAGCTTCAGTGTGAAAGTGACAGCGTCATCAGCAGAAATAAAGTGATATTAGTAGTCAGAGAGGAAAAACACATGGAAAATATGGAGATTGGAGTCGAGAATTCGAGATGTGAAAGGCAGACAACGAAGTGAGATAGGCCCGGCTGCTGGTACGAGTAAAATACTAGTACTAGTCTGCCCACGCAAAAATATTTCACCATATCATATCGAATGTTTAACACATACATAAAGTATTAAATATAGATAAAAAACAATTACATAGATTGTGTGTAAATTGTGAGACGAATCTTTTAAACCTAATTACTCTATGATTTAACAATATGGTACTATAGTAAATATTTGCTAATGGTAGATTAATTGAGCTTAATAAATTTGTCTCGTAGTTTACTGGCGGAATCTATAATTTATTTTGTTATTAGTTTATGTTTACTATTTTAAATATACGATGTGACACGATAAAACTTTACACCGCTGTAAAACATGGCCTTAGCAAACAAAGAGGAAGAAACCCAAGAAAAGGCGCCCTAAGCAAAAGCAATTTGTGGAAAGGAAGAGAACCGTACGAGATCCCCAGGTAGGAACAGCCTCTGGCCCTGCTCTACTCGCGACTTGGACTCGAGAAAGCGATGTGGAGTATGGATCCTTCCTTGGTGTCAAAATTTTTTTGGGGTTTCTGACCGAAGCTTCCATGGAAACTTTGGGTAAAGGATGGGTGACACTTCGTCCTGTTACGGCTAAACGTGGCCAGCATGGGCGACCAAAAAACGGGACACGAAACTTCTCAATCGTGATCCTAAATCAGACCTAAGCAAGTCGAGTCGACGCAGCAGAGGAGGTCCAACGTCAGGAACCCCTGAATTTCACAACGAGATAAACTCAAATCACTCTCCTGAGTCCTGACCAAATCAAAGTTTTTGAGTTCGTGATGAATTTCGTAGAAATCATGTTTGATCGGAGCCATTCAATCAAAAATACTACGACAGAATGCTCGTATTCATAGCTAATTATTCTTTCAGTGATAGATTATGTACACATCGATAGCGAGATATCCGCGGTGACTTCGTCAATCTCAATATATGCCGACTTAATCTTTCAAAAATATTCATAAAGATAAGGTGTGCATATATGTTTATAGGTGTGGGTATGCGTGTGTCATAAGAATGAAACGTTTGTGTTATGTTTAGAAATAGGGGAATGCTACTAGACGGTATCCCGTTCGATCCGGATAATATTTTAGAGGTATCAGCCGATACCTACCACTACCAGGTATCAGACGATACCTCAAAGATATTATTCTGTCCGAATAGGGTATCAGTCGATACATATCAGGTATCAGATAACAATAGCTCAGAGGTATCATTCTGTTCGAACAAGATTCCGTCCTATAGCATTTTTCTCGACTGTGTTTAGATATACGGATACAAAATTAAAGTATTAAACGTAGACTAATAACAACATAAATTACAGATTCCGCATGTAAACTGCGAGACGAATTTATTAAGCTTAATTAATCTATTATTAGCAAATGTTTACTGTAACACTACATTATCAGATCAAGGAGCAATTAGACTTAAAAGACTCGTCACGCAATTTACATGTAATCTGTGTAATTAGTTATTTTTTTTTATTTTTAATACTTTATACACGTGTCAGAGTGATATGATGAAAAATTTTGTCAGGTGGTCTATACATGGGCGAAGAAATATGATCCCTGATCTCGTATCGGCATGGTCCCCCGATTCCTCCGACACCGTCCGTCCGTCCACCACCCCGAAACGTGACGTGACACGCACCATCCACCCCGCCCCGCCCACGTCACCGCGTCGGCGCTGCTACGACACGACCCCCGGTGAAACGACCCGAAACCTGCCCAGCCAGCCACACGCACCCACCCCCACAACCCACGCGGCCGCAGCCACGCGCTCGCGCCGACCCGACCCAACCCAACCCGACGCGACGTCTAAGCCGAAGCGCGCAGGAAGCCGCGGTTTTCCTCCCTCCAGCCCACGCCCAACTCATCCCATCCTCCCCCTACGCCCGCACATCCAACCTGTCACCTCCCCTCGCGTCCAGGAATCCAATCCAAACAATCCACCACGCACCCACACGTGAGACCCCCCCACATCCACCGTCCTCTCCTCCCCTCCCCTCTCTCGCAACTTCTCTGAAACCCACCTCCTCCTCTCCCTATTTATTCCCTCCTCCTCCCCACCACATCAAATCATCCCTCTCCTCTTCTCCTCCTCCTCTCAAAGATCACAAGAAGCAAACAGGAACACAACAAATCGATCGATCGATCGATCAGTCAACCTCACTCATTCTCATGGCGGCGGAGCAGAGGCAGCAGCAGATGATGCAGGAGGGGTTCGAGGACTACCTGCCGGTGATGGCGGAGAGGCTGGGGGAGGAAGGGCTGATGCAGGAGCTCGCCAGCGGGTTCCGCCTGCTCATGGACCCGGCGTCCGGGCTCATCACCTTCGACAGCCTCCGCCGCAACGCGCCGCTGCTCGGCCTCGGCGGGATGTCCGACGACGACCTCCGGGGGATGCTCGCCGAGGGCGACTTCGACGGCGACGGCGCCCTCAGCGAGATGGAGTTCTGCGTCCTCATGGTCAGGCTCAGCCCCGACCTCATGGACGAGCCTCGCCGGTGGCTCGACGACGCCGTCGCCCAGGCCTCACAGTTCCTCTTTCATTAGAAAGTTCGACATGGATAGGATTCTTCTTTTTTTTTTTTCTTTCTTCTTCTTCTCGTTGTTCATAGCATCAGGATTCATCAAGGGCACTGCTCATTGGTTCACGGATTCCAATCGCATTTGTACTCTCATGTACTACACTCTGCTTGTTCTTCGTTCCAAGTGGAAACTGGAATCTGAATTAATTGATCAGCAAGCTTCTTCGTTTCACAAACTGTCCGTACATCCATACATGATACATTGCCTCTTCCTCTCTGAAAAGGAAACGAACAGCCTCCCAAATTCTTGCAATTTTCATACATAATCAGTCGATCGATTAAGAAATTGAAGTACGCTTGAACAATTTGGCAAACGGGCGCAGACGTCATCGCCCTCCAAAGACTTGCTGTATCAGCTAGTACTTGTTCTATTCATCTTTGTCTTCTTGATTGATGACTATGATTAGTCAAGAATTAGCAGCCTCCTTTGCCTGCTCCGAGTGGTGGCGAGGTCAAAACACACGGAGCCACCCCGACGTGCGTGCCGGCCTGCCTCCGTCCGTCCGTATGGAGATTGCCCAATTCAACACGGCGAAGGCGATGTCAAATTGTACTGGCGAGTCTCGTCACCCACACAGCCACACTCATATAAGCGTGTGTGTTTTACCCGGTCTCAGGTTGATCTGAGTCCCATCCAAATCATCCAGATTTTTTCCCCTCATCCGCGTTTGCCTCATCTGTGACCAACGAACTGATGGATTAATCTTTTTCAGCAGTAAGAGGTTGTTTGGGAGAGAGAGACTAAACTCCAAAAAAGTACTCCCTCCGTTCGACAATACAAGTGTTTTTAAGTTTTTTTTCTTGTAACGTATGACCACTCGTCTTATTCAAATTATTTTTACAAATATAAAAAACAAAAAATTATACTTAAAGTACCGTAGATAATAAAGTAAGTCACAAATAAAATAAATGATAATTTTAAAAAAATTTTGAATAAGACGAGTAGTCAAATATTGCAAGAAAAACTCAAAATCCCTTATATTATAGGACGGAGGGTGTAAGTTCTTTAAGCTGGGCCGGGAGCTTCTGGAAAGGGGATGTCAAATTGTTAAATTTTACTGGCGCTTCATCACCCACACTATTAACCGTGCCTGCGTGTGGTGTTTACCCGGTCTCAGGTTTGATCTGAGATTCCGAGTCCCGTCGAAATCAACCCGACTTTTTGTTCATCCGCGTTTGCCTCATCTGTGACCAACGAACTGACGAGACGGGGACGCGATGATTTTTTGTTCTTTTTTTTCAGCAGTAAGCTGGGCCGGGAGCTTCCGAAAATGTGGCCGGAAGCTTCAAAAGCGGCAAGGAGATCCGCACGAGAAAGGGCTTGAAAGCGACGGTTTTCTCCAGGTTTGCTGCCTTCACCTCTACGAAGGGACTCGCCAAAATTTAAATATTTTCGATCTTAAATTTAAAGTTAATTTTAAAAATTTTTATAAAAATTTATTTTTTAGCCTTTATTTTTAATCACTAAAAATACGTATATAAAAGTTTTATTTATAAATTATTTTTCTACAAATATATGCTTTCACTTATCCAGTCTCACCACTTACCTGTACTGTCCTCTTTCTAATTCACCGCGCCGTCGCAGTCTCGCTGGCCTGTCCAACATCGGCGGCGTTCGTGACCTCACGGAATTTCCCCCGGTTGACACAGCTACTGCCAACTCGTACTCCGTTTTTCTTTTTTTTTTTCTACTAGTAGCGTGTTGATTTTGTGCAATATCGTGGCTGCTCCGGTGATATTTTTGGTCCAGCGCCGACGGAGAATTTGAGATGGAATCACTAAATCAGACGTGTGCAAGGGGCAACGAACCGGGCGGAGATCCGTCGTGAAGTTTGGTGCACGGTGCGGTGAAGTAATATGATGTATCTGTGTGCGTTGCACTTGAACTGGCCCTGTAGATCGATCGGTTCATCAGTATCTCCAGGAATTTTGCCGGTGAGAATTGATCGAACTGATTGATGTGGATGGAAGTAAGATTCTTGGTAGATGCTTCTTAGCTGATGAGGTGTCCATCGTGAACTGTAGCCAGGGCATGAGCTGTAGTTGGCTACCCTTCCCTAACCATCTTATTAATGTTTCGTTCATTACTGCCCTGATCTGCCACGCCTTCAAATGATAAATACTTTATCAATTCATCGGATGATTGGCAGTGGCACTGAGCTGTGCTGCCTGTGCACCTACCTCACGCCTGGCAATTTCTCGGTTTTTTCTCCCCACTGAATCCCCAACCTCCATCCACGGCCAGTTCAGAAATTCAGAAAAAAAACCCAACTGCAACCTGCCTACTGGCTGCTGCCGTGCTGCCTCTCCCCTGCGACTGAGATTCTCGGCACGATGTCCCCTTGCCGGTGGCGGCAGCGCCCGCGGGTTGCGCCGCGGAGCCCCCGAGACGGGGCGCAGCCGCAGCGGCATCTGCTCGGATCGATCGATCGATCGGATGCACGTACGCCCGGTCAAAGCAGCTGCACGCTGGGCTTGCTGTTTTCTCCACGGCTTCACGCTGTGATCTGTCGATGCACACGTGAGCCTTGCTCCCTGAGAAAAAAATATTTAACGTTGGTTTTGTTTGCTGCAAATTGGGTAGATTGGATTGTTGGGGATCGTAGTGTTTGTGTGCTACAGGTTGAGGTGAGCTGTCCACTGCGAGGAGGCACAGCTGTGCTCGTTTCTACTAGCTGCTAGCTTCTAGGATTCTTCTCTGCAACGTGGTTACATCGCCATGGCTGATTTAATTAAGCAGTGTTGTACTGTGATTAATTAATTAGCTTGTTAATTAAGTGTGGTACCGGATCACGAGCTGCCTAGGTCAGCAACTGAGCATGCAATGCATGCATGCATGTCTCATCTCACAGCTAGGTTGGTCTCTCAATGCTCTAGATCAATCAGTGGCAATACTAGACTATGAATAACTATAGTGTTGTGGAGTGTCAAGTTGTTGAAGAATATGAATATGGGATTGGAGATGCAGAATCTCCAGCGGTTAAGAGCCGGTGAAAGGGGCACAGCATTTTCAGTCTGGTGTCTCCTGATTAGCAGCAAACTGTTGCCTGTGCAACCTGTGCTAGCTGCTGTGTCTGCTTGCAATCACAGTTGCAGATCGAGATGCTACGATGTGCTTCTTCGCTTCGAAGTTAGCAAAGGTTCCTTCCAAATGCGTACGCATGCATTGAGATCGAACGAATCTGATTCCAGTCGATTGATCTGGTTATATATGCTTGGAAAACAGCGCTGGCTTGTTCTTATCCCTAAGATTATCTGATACTCAGGAAACTATCCACGCTTGTTCATAAAAAAATCAGTTAATCGCTTACTTAGAGAGCATATTAGATAGCTAAAGCCAAACCTCCTTTTCTCTCTCTATGGCGAATTGGAATTGCAGGCTGCCTCAGCCTTGATCTAGCTGTTTTTTTTTTTTTACGCTAATCTAGCTGTTTTACACGACACAGAAAAAAGGCCTGGAAACTTAACCGGGAGACTGCAACACACAGCCTCCTCCTCGCCTTTAGAAATTGGCAGAGGACGGCGCGCGGCGGCACGGTAGTTTACCTTCGTGTGACGCGTTGTCGTACGCCGTAAACGCTCACCAAGCTGCAAAGTGCAAAAGGGTCTTTTGCTACGAAGCAGAGTAACCAGCTCTGCTCTGTAGGCTGTAGCCGCGTCACCTGAGTGCGCAGGAGATGGGGACGTGTAGTGGGCCGCAGCGTCGGCTTTTGTCCAAGGATGGATGGACCGTTTAGTGGGCTGTCAAGTCTTAAACGAAGGTAAATGGGCCGTTGGAGATGGACCTCACGACCTCAGGCCTAGCCCACTTAGCATGGTATTGGGCCGCTGTCCACTTCATTGTACAATGTAAAACAGTTCAGAACAGAAGGATTTCAATCACCGTTTACCCGTTTACTACATGTCAACTAAATATGTAATATTTTTTTTTAGATTATGGAATATAATATCCCGGCCTTTGCTCAAGAGGAGCTATAGCCAATTATTACAAAGTAGCACTCGAGATAATAATATAGTACAAATAAAATAGAACACACTTAAATTAGAAAAGCCAAAATAAGGAGAACGCATTTGTTCAGCCTATTTGTGAATCACCATCCATAGTTTTTCAAAAACCATATCATTTCTATTCAACCATAGAGCCCAACAAATGACCGAAGCTCCGACAAGCATGTAATATATCACTCAATAAACATACAAGATTAAATTCAGTTGTAACAAAAATAATTTAGACTTGTATTTTTGTGAAATGATATATTTCATATTAATCTATCTTATTTTTTTTAAAAAAATATATAACTATTTAGTTGACATGTAATAAACATGTGAATATAAACACGTTAAAAGAGTTCCCAAAACAGTTTTTTTTTCCTCAAATGCCAATGTGAGCCCAGAAACAAGTAGACGCCAGTGATGAGATTAAACTGTTTCTACGGTGGTGAGCACAGTACACGACACGGTAGCTTACGGCCAGATCAAGAAGAGCTTTTCAGCTGGGAGCACTCGTCGGAGAAGAACGAGTACGACGCGTCGTCGGCGAAAACCTTCAGCGACACCGGAACCGGCGGCACGTCGACGGCGATGACGCCCTCCAGCGCCTGCACCACCTGCTCCATCGTCGGCCGGTTCGCCTCCTCGTCCTGGACGCACCAGCAAGCCACCCTGCACACCCGGTCGAGCTCCTCCATGTCCGCCTCGCCGTCCAGCCGCTCGTCCAGCAAACCGGCCACCTCCCTGTCGCGCACCTTCCTCGCCGCCACCAGCGGGAAGTACTCCGAGCACGCGCCGCCGGCGCCCGACGCCGACGAGCACCGCGCGTTCCTCCTGCCGGAGACGATCTCGAGCAGCACCATCCCGAAGCTGTACACGTCGGCCTTGGCGGTGACCGGCACGCCGGAGATCCACTCCGGCGCGAGGTACCGGATCGTGCCGCGCACCGTGGTGAGCACCCTGCTGAAGTCCCTCCCGACCAGCTTGGCGAGGCCGAAGTCGGCGACCTTCGCCACCAGCGCGCCGTCGAGCAGGATGTTCTCCGGCTTGATGTCGCAGTGGATGATGCAGTCGCGGCAGCCTTGGTGCAGGTACAGCAACCCCCTCGCCGCGCCGACCGCGATCTGGTACCTCGCGCCCCAGCTCAGCACGGCGGCGGCGGCGGATTTCCCGAAGAGGGCCTTGTCCAGCGAGCCGTTGGGCATGTAGTCGTAGACGAGCAGCCGCTCGCCGCCGCGGCCGGAGCAGAAGCCGCGGAGGCGGACGAGGTTGACGTGGTTGATCGTGCCGATGGTGCGCACCTCGTTCCTGAACTGCTTGTCGCCCATGTCGCTGCGGAGCCCTTCGAGCTTCTTCACCGCGACGGCGGCGGCGGCTCGTCCGTCCAGGGGCAGCTTCCCCTTTTACACCGACCCGAAGCTGCCGCCGCCGAGCTTCTCCGAGAAGTTCTTGGTCGCCCTCCTCACGTCGCTGTACCTGAACGCCACCAGGATGCCACGTTCCAATGCTTGCGCGAATCTCATGCTCCGTCTCCTCCTGAGCATCCGAGCCAGCACGAACGCCATGGCGAAGAGAGCTACGACCAACGCAGCGGCGGCGCCGGCGCAAGCCAGAGCGATCGTCTTCTTGCTGCTTTTCGAAGGCACGTCCATGGCGGACAAGCGGAGGTAGAGGTTGCCGGCGCCGGCATCCTCGTCGGTCTGCCGCTGCAAGTTGAGCAGATCGCCGTGCCACAGGGCGCAGCGATCGCTGTAAGAGTAGTCGTTGCAGCTGCAATCCATCAAGCAAGCCGACCTGCAGTCTCGATCGCCGGATGCCCGTACAAAGGATGGATTCTTCGGCGGCGAAACGCCGGGGATAAGCAAGAAGTCGTCGTCGTCCTTGTCGCCGGTCACCGCCGCCGCCGTGCTCGTGCTCGCGCACTGCAATGGAGTGTTCCGGCGACAACCCTTCGTGTGGTCACCTAGGTCCCAGTCTCCCGGCGAGGCAGCTGCAGAGCGGCTCGCTCTTCTCGTCGCAGACGGCGAACGCGCCGCAGACGGCGTGGACGTCGCACATGCGGTGCGGCTCCGTCCAGATGAGGATCCACTCGTCGGCGGACGGCGCCCACGTGAGCTGCGTGATCTGGCCGGAGACGCCGACGACGAACCTGGAGATGATCGCCGGGTCCTGCAGCGAGTAGGTGAAGTAGCTGCCATTGGCGTCGGACACGAACTCGAAGTTGTACATGTAGTGTGACGTCATCTCCGGGATTCCGGCGAAGATGTCGCCGTTCCACTCGCCGCTGGCCCAGTACGGCACCGTCCTGTTCCACACGATGAAGTACTGGCTGGTCCCGGCCGGGTCGATCCCGAGCGAGAACACGCCGGAAGCCGGGTCGCCGGAGTTCTTCCAGGCCGTCAGCACCTGCGCCTCGCCGGTGACCTTGTTCAGCCCGAGCCGAGCTCCGGGGAGCCACGTGTCGGTAGGGTGGTCCATGCTCTGCCACAGCACGACCTCGTCGACGTCGTTCTTTCGCCGGAGCACGAGGTTTCCGGTGTCCAAGATGACGGCGACCGTGCCGGCGGCGGCGGCGGAGCTGACGTTCGTGGACCACACTAGCTCGTCGGCTTCGTTGATCAGCACGAGGTTGCCATCGGCCGCTATGGCGAGCCGCGACGTGGCCCGGTCGGCGACCGGCGCCGCTCTGTTCGCGATCCAGACCGGCGTGCATGGCGACACGGCCTTCTTGTACCATACCCCCACGTAGTAGTAGCTGCCGTTTCGTGACGACGACGACGACGCGTTGATGCGGAAGAAACCGAGCTCGAAGCTGCCGCCTCTCGACACGACGGTCCAGCCGCCGGAGACGGCGGAGCTGGCCGAGATGGTGTCCGACGACGCGAGGCACCGCCGTGACACGCAGAGGATGGCCGTGACGAGAAGATGCACCTGTACGGTGGAAGCCATTGATGGTGCAAGAGACAAGTGAGGATAGAGTGTGCAGATGAGAGTACGCTGCAACAAATGTGGCGATAGAATTGCACGTTCTATGCCTGTCTTATGTGCAGGGATAGGAAGAAGGCTCAGGCATTCCAACTTTTTTTTCTTCAAACTTATAATTTTTTCGTCACATCAAATGTTTGAACACATGTATAGAGTATCAAATATAGACAAAAAAAATCTAATTGCACAGTCCGACTGTAAATCGCGAGACGAATCTTTTGAGCCTAATTATATCATGATTAGCCATAAGTGCTACAGTAACCCCACATGTGCTAATGATAGATTAATTAGGCTCAAAAAATTCGTCTCGTAGTTTACATGCGGAATATGTAATTTGTTTTGTTAGTAGTATACGTTTAATACTTTAAATGTGTGTCGTATAATCAATTTTTTTTTTACAATGAACTAATCACGGCCTCAATATCTCGGTCACCTTGCCTAGTTGCGTTTTCGGCTTTAAATGCTAAACTGTGATAGTAGAATTTAGGAATTGCAAACACTCTGGATTAAATGCCTTGCATTGAATTGGCCATGTACATGACGGTGAATTGGTGGCACCGGCAGTTCAGTTCCTTGCATGACATTTTTTCCTGACAAGAAATAAACAAGCGATTTTAATTTCATCTTGTTTTTTTTTTTTGTAGTTTTGCCCCTGGAATGATTCCAAAAAACTTTGCTGACTACCAACACCAGTGATTAATGTGTGTCTCAATGTTTCATCACGATTTGTGATGTTCCATTTGAAGATGAAAGGAATGGGGCCGCTTTGATTTTGTGCGTACGGATCACAAACACGGCCTGGAATGAAGCCCATGAAAGAATTGACGCCTGGGCCTGTCTACAGTTATGGGTCATCATGGGCCAATCCACATGTAGCCCATAGGCCCATAGCCCATTATCAAGTCCAGCAACGGACGCAACGCAAACCCTTTCTCCTCTCCCCCTTCGCCGCCGTCGCCGCCATGGCGCGCCTGCGCGCTGCTCGAGCTTTGCCTGCGCCACGGCGGCGCCGGTGGGTCTAGCCATTTCTCAACCTTGCCCTATTGGTGGGTCCGCTTGGGGCTAAATACACGAACAGATTGCGAATTTTTCTGCGAGGGGATCGGTGATGCTGCGCGTGCACCGCGCTGATCTGGGTGTGCTGCGGCGGCGCAACCCCGTTCTGGATTGCATCCTCGTCGGAGGGCGGCGGATCTTGCGTCTGCGTGCCTACTCGTCGGCGTCGGCGAGGACTTGGAGGAAGCCGGAGGAGGGGTGGATGAAGCTCAACTTCGACGGGTCGTCGAAGCACTCGACCGGGATCGCGAGCATCGGCGGCGTGTACCGCGACCACGACGGCGCGTTCCTGCTCGGCTACGCGGAGCGGATCGGCACGGCGACGAGCTCCGTCGCGGAGCTCGCCGCGCTCCGGCGGGGGCTCGAGCTGGCGGTGCGGAACGGGTGGCGGCGCGTCTGGGCGGAGGGCGACTCCAAGGCGGTGGTCGACGTAGTGTGCGACCGCGCCGACGTGCAGTCGGAGGAGGACCTGAGGCTGTGCAGGGAGATCGCGGCGCTGCTCCCGCGGCTCGACGACATGGCCGTCTCCCACGTGCGCCGCGGCGGGAACAAGGTGGCGCACGGCTTCGCCGAGCTCGGCCACAGGGCGTCGCGGCCGCGGGTGTGGCGCGCCGCGCCGCCCGACGAGGTGCTCTGGTTTCTCCGGCGAGACGCCGATCGGGGATAAAAAAAAAATACTGACCAAATGGCGCCTCACGAACTGTTTGATTCTGATCTGATCGCCCCTACAGGTTGGTTTAATTTGGGAGATCGATCATGTAGAGGCTAATTACGTTTAACTTGTTGATTTGTAGTAGAAGTAATTTTGTTCATAGTGCAATTCAACCAAGAATTTTAATCGAAATGCTAAAATTAAGCGCTTGTTCGGCGGTTATTCGATATTCGCTCCGTGAATTACTCTCCAACCTTGCATGTTGTGGAGAGCTCGCATGTTCGCATGACCTGCAAGAAGCCCATGGGCCATGACTAAGCCCAGTTCAAAGCCAGCCCACCCTCTAGTGATGCTGACATCATAACATGAGGTCAACGTACTAGTGCATCAGCAACCAACCCAGCAGGCAAATCATGGCGTAGATCTTTGTGTGTTAAGCATTTTTAACCGGACAATTGTGGTGTGTGTCATGCCAAGCATCCTGATGACCAGTTAAGCATTTTTAACTGGACAATTGTGTGTCATGACTCGCATGGACGACGAGGTTGAAATGCCCTCCTACTCCTGAGATACACACCAGGATGATTAGTTGGGTGTGCACGTATCCTTTTCTTTTACACAATCGGGCAATATACTTGGTACTACCAAACTTGATGTTTGATCTTTGTGAAATCTGCTCCTACCCCTCCGTTTCAGGTTATAATACGTCAAAACTGTTTGACTAAGTTTATAAATAAGTATAATAATATTTATAATGCTAAATTAGCATCATCAAATCAATAATTGAATATATTTTTATAATAAATTTGTTTTGGGTTAAAAATGTTAGTACATTTTCCTATAAACTTAGTCAAATAAACTTAGTCAAACTTAAAGTAGTTTGATTTTGACCAAAGTCAAAAAAAAAAAAAAAACGGAGCAGGAGTTGTTGTAGCTGGGCAGTGGTTCGACACCTTGTACATTCGTGAAACTCGTTGGTGCAGTGAAGACACGCTCTACCTTATGCTAGTACCAGAATTTACTTGGCAGTAGTACAAGCTTGATCTAACACACGAAAGTAGCAGCAGCTGTAGTACAGTAGTACACGTAGTACCACTTGTTCAAGCTTGGATCCAGTGTTTTCCAGAGTGCACACTATTATATAACGAGATCCAGATCATGTCAGAGGGGACAAGTCGGTATGGAAACAGAGAATCAAATGCATCATTGAGTGCAGCGTTGATGAACAACGGTAACCGGTCCATGTCGAGGCACATTTGGCCGGTGATCCGATGATCAATTGATCATCAGCGCTTCACTCAATTATGCGTTTGGCATCTCTGCCACGCAACTACTACAACCAAGCAGTATCAACAATGCAACAACTCAGTTATGCTGTTATGGTTAGATCTAAATATTCTCTTTTTTTTTGTTTCTTTCTGTTGCAACAGATGATGAACACCCAACAGAGAAGAGGTAATTAATTCCATGCTACAATTGCATCTTCTTGTTGATTTTTACTCCGTAGTTTGCACATAGCAATTCTCCATCAGAATCAGATGGGAAGTAGTAGTACATGAAAACGGATCAAAATACAAAAATCCCTGCAGGTATTGGCTCGATTTACACACCAGAAAATGAGGGTGGACAAATTGCAAACGAAAAAACTACTACACGAAATCACGAATTTGAAGAACAGATTTTAATTAGGTCCCCAGCAGACGAGGTGATACGCCTTCTGCATCTTCTCCTCCTCCGACCTCTTCGACCTGGCGGCCCTGCCGCATGCGGCGGCGGGAGAGAAGGACGCCGCCGCCGCGCCGCCGCTCCCGGCGATCTGCGACGACGACGACAGCGACAACGGGACGGCGCGGCCGGTGACCTGCTTGGCGGCGGCGGTGCGCTGGTACAGCGACCGGAGCGCGTAGTCCCACCGGCACAGCCCCGCCTGGTCCTTGAGCGCCTCCACCGCGCTCATGCTCGCCGTCACCACGAACGACGACGCCTTCTTGCTCAACGACGACGAGCTCATCTTCGCCTAACTTGGATGGAGCACGACGACGCTGTCTTTCTTGGAGCTAGTAGCTGGATGCCTGGATGTTTATGGCTTGCTTGTGGTGGTTGACACTGAGCTGTGAGTTGCGGCAATGGCGAGGAGGCGAGGTGAGGGGCATTTATATATGGGGATCCGGCGGGTGGGGAGGGGAGGCAGCGAGGAAGGACGCGATGAGTGCGAAACAGGGGGCTCCGGTTGCTGGTTTGGGACGAGTAAACTACACACTGATTCCCAAAAACCAGGGTTGAGGGTAGCTTGAGAGTTAGGTTTGGTTGCACCGGTAGAATATTCTATCGACTGGTGTCACTGAACAAAGTCACAAAACGATCTTTTCTGAAAGTGTGTAGTCAAATTAGTGATTAACTTTTGGGCACTCGTAAATTGATAAACATTTCTTTTCCCCTCTCTCATTGTTTTTATAAACATCGCTACTCTCTCCGTCTCGTTTCATAGCTGTGGGTTTATATATCCTAGGTTTAACCGGCCGTCTTATTTAAATTTTTTATAATTAATATTTTTATTGTTATTAGATAATAAAATATGAATAATAGTTTACGCGTGACTTTATTTTTATTTTTTTTATAAAGTTTTTAAATAAGACAAACAAAAATGTTGTATATAAAAATCCACAGCTGTATTAAAATGGGATGGATGAAGTACTTTCCTTTTGAAAGTGTAATCACACGTGCGTAATTGTGAGACATGGTTTGAAATCACGTTTGTAGGTCAAATATAATCCCTAATGAGATCGTGGATTTTATAAGATTTAACACAAACCAAAACGGTTTGGGAACTTCTAATTAAGTGACAAATACATGAAGTCATGTACCACGACTCTTCTACCGCACCTCTCTGTTAAAGAAAAACAATAAGGTTCTTTTGCTCTGCACTAAAGAAATATATGTTGAAGTTGAGTGGTAGTTCACATGAAACATCACAAAGGCTTGCAGAAGATACTTGTCTTATGTTACCATGTTCAACGTCCTCTAGATTCTTCACGCTCTGCCGGCTGCCGCCGTAAGAGCTGCACGCTGTATCCAACAATCAGCGTACTCTCCACATCACGGCTGCTATTTATAACAGTTGAAATTATCTCTTTTGTGTGGATTCCGTTTGCCTTTAGTCTTCTAAGTACAGACTGGGCTTTAGTACTAAGCAAATGGGCACGCGCCAAATGCGACGGAATCAACTCAATCAACAAGTACTAAACACACTTGTTTTGTGTGTTGGATTTCAATCGCACTAGAATAAAAACGGCGCCACGAATATGCGCCGGCGGTGATCCTCGGGAGTATCCAGAGGCTGCGCGTGGTTTCGCAGCTGTGGTGTTTAAGAGCAAGTTTAATCGACTATAAATCATTAGCCCGCTTCTTTTCTCTATCTTTTTTATCTTCTCGAAATATGTTTATAGCGGTCTTATAGTCCGTTATTATACCTGCTCTAAAAGTGATGAAGATAAAGATTAAGTTGACGCACATTAAATAATAAAACTATTAGCACATAATTAATTAAATTTTAACTATTGCAAACTTAACAAATGTATATATTTGATATTTTAAAAAAAAATTATATAAAAAAAGTTTTCGTACAGAACGTATCGTTTAGTGGTTTAAATAGTGCTAATAAAATGGGGATAAAATCAGTACTATCTTAACGAGAGAAAAAAAAGAGCGTAGTGGGCAGCATGGTGCGCCGGCGCCGCAGCGTACAACTCGAACATGTCCTCCTCGTAAAATATAAACGAAAAGAAATGGAAGAGACAGAGACAGAGTCACAGAGCGAAGAAAATAAAAACCGAACATGTCGCTGGCCTATTCGCGAGTTGTTGGTTGCACCGACGCGGAGAGGAGAAAGGAACGGAGCACCAGGTGCGGTGCACACCCCATCCCGCGCCGCGCGAGCCGCACATACCCACCGGTTTGGAACGGCCGCTTTCTCTGGGTTCGCGCCGTACGACGACGCCCCCGTCGTGTGCCTAACGGCTCGGCCCAAATCCGTGGTCGCTCCCGTCCACCGTTTCCCCCCCGCCCTGTCGACTTGTCGAGTCGAGGCGCGCACGCCGCCGCGCTCCCCACCGCACGCTTGACGCTAAACCCCACGAGCCCGCGACCGACCTGTCACGACGCGCTCCACCACCCGTTGGCCGAGCCGAGCCCCAGTCACGTCACGTCACCGCATCGCATGGGCAACAAAATTTCGTGGCGCCCTATATAAGATGCCAGAAAGGCAAATTAGCTGGCTAGCTGGCTTTAGGCTCGCTCGTAGTCGCTTACTCGCTTTGCACACGAAATCGACACGAGGAGTGCTGCACGCGAGCATCAGGTGGTGGTGGCATCGGCGGCGGTGATGTGCAACGGGCGGGAGTGCAAGCGGGAGTCCGCGTTCCGCGCGGCGTCGCTGCTGCGGGAGCGCGACGCCACCAAGGGCGAGCAGCAGCAGCGGCAGCCTTCGGTGGACGGGCGCGGCCGGCAGGCGACGGAGGCGGAGGAGGTGACGAGGGCGAGGGCGAGGGCGAGGGCGTGGGACGCGGAGGTGCGGAAGCAGCGGCACGCGGCGGAGGAGACGGAGATCATGAAGACGGAGAAGATCATGCACCTGCTGCTCTGGGGGCCCAACTGACGGGGATCCAGCCTGTCTCGTGTTCGTGTCTCCTCTGTGCTCCGGGAAGCTAGGTTGCATTGTACAAAACCGTTTTGTGTTACGGGCTATGGCTTGGCAACTTGGCATACTCGTTTATTTGTTGTTTCTGTTACTTGGCAAAGCTGCTCAATTATTTGGTTCGCTTACTCCACAAGCTGAAGGATCACGTTGCTTGGCAGATTGTGATTTGCATTAAGTTTTTCTTTTCTTTATTAGGTGTTTACAAAGAAAATTAGCTCATCTTCTCAAATAAAGAAGAGAAAGGAAGAGAAAGTTCATTTAGGATTGCGACTCGTGAGATACGGGCCAGGTATGCCTGACCACATGCTATGTGTACATGCGTGACGTACTGAAGCAAAGTCAATAATAAAAAGGGTATAAGGAGATGGTGTATAAGGGTATAATATGGGCTTTTGCTAATTTCCTCGAGTTACTATGTTCTCAATGGTCTTGTTTCCGCAGCCCATTAACTGAGTTGAAGACAAGGGGCCTTCATGTCATGCCCCGCAGGCCGTCCCCACACATGGGCTTCTGATGGGCTGATGGCAAGTCCATAAGCCCATGCGACTATATGACGTGACGTGCGAAGAACAAATGAATAAGTTTGATTTTTTTCCCCTTTCAAATTTCAAAACTCACACAAGTTTGTAATTTGGCGGCAACTTTCTGAACTCAGAAAGCAAACGCCCTCCGATACATTGCTGTTCCCCTCTGTTTTGTGTGTTTGTGCATTCGTGCAAACTACGGCTCTAATTTGTATGGGAGCAACACTCGATGCCTCGATTAAACAACGTTAAAACGTAAATATAAAGAAAACCATACTCTACTAGTAGTAACTAGCGTAGTACACACAAAAAGCATATACTGTTTTTTTTTTTTGAAAGGAGCATATACTATAGTATACGTAGTGTGCACACATGTTCCCCGAAAAATGAGACGAAAACTGGCAAAAGGAAAATGAATTTCAGGATGGTTCGATGGAGAGAAGACAAGGAGCGGAGTTTGGTGGATGCGCACTTGCTACAACGTCTTTCGGTCTTGTTAACCCCACACACCATGTCTCCATCCGCAGTGTCTGCTCATGTATTTTCCTTTTCCTTTTTTCTAAGAAAGAAAAATCCACTTGTAAATATATAAGCGGCGCGCTCCCCCTCCGCTCCCAAGTCCCAACGGTCGAATCTGACCTGGCTCTTAAACCCTCTTCCTCTCGCCCCCTCCTCGCATCATCCTCTTCCCACAAATTTCAAAAGTCTCACCACCTAATCCGATCCAAGCTCCGCGCTAATCGCGCAAAGGGGGAAGGAATCCGCTCGAATCGACCGACCGATTCGATCCAGGTGCGTGCGCGTCGATTTGCTCTCGCTGATGATTCGATTCGATTTTGTTTGTTTGTTTGTTCGTCGATTGATTTGCGCCTGGTCTCTGATCTCTGCGGCCACCGCCGTTGTTGTTGCAGGAGGAGGAGGCGAAGGGGGTTCGTCGGCGGAGGCGATGGAGGAGGACCCGCTCATCCCGCTGGTCCACGTCTGGAACAACGCCGCCTTCGACGACTCCTCGTGTTCCAGATCGGCTTGGCTCCCCCAAAGCCCCGCCGTCGCGGCCGTCCGCAAGGGCGACAAGGAGAATCACCGCCCCGAGGTTGATGATGTCGCCGCCGGCTGCGACGTCGAGGCCGAGATCGGCCACATCGAGGCGGAGATCCTACGCCTCTCCTCCCGCCTCCACCATCTCCGCGTCTCCAAGCAGCCGGAGCCCAACCGCGACGACGCTCCGATGGGGGAGATGGTGGCGAAGGTGAGGCCGCGGCCGAGGGGCCTCAGCCTTGGGCCCCTGGATGTGATCTCCATCGTCAACCGTGAGAAGCATCCGCTGCGCACCAAGCAGCCTCCGGCGACGCGGGGCAGGGGGCTCAGCCTCGGGCCCATGGAGATCGCCGCGGCGAACCCTAGGGTGCCCGCGGCGGCGCAGCATCAGCAACAGCAACGCGCTGGCACGGCGCGGATCCTGAAGCCGATCAAGGAGCCTCCGGTGCAGCGTCGCAGGGGCGTCAGCCTCGGCCCCTTGGAGATCCACCACGGCGTCGGCAGCAAGGCACCAGCGGCGGCGCGGGCCAAGCCGTTCACCACCAAGCTCAACGCCATCCGAGAAGAAACCCGACCCTCCAAGCAATTCGCCGTCCCCGCCAAGCCATGGCCGTCGAGCAATACCAGGCAGACACTGGACTCGAGGCAAGGAACAGCAGCAAGTCGAGCGAAGGCGAGGAGCCCGAGCCCCAGGCCCAGGAGGCAATCCAACGGCAAGGCTACTGACACTAGGGGAGGCAACAAGGTGGTGGATGAGCTCAAGCCCAAAGGTGCGTCGTCCAGTCAGAGCGGCAGCGCCGCCGCCGCCGCCGCCACTGCCAAGAGGATGGCGGGGAGCTCCAAGATGAGGGTCATCCCGAGCCGCTACAGCCTCACTCCTGTCGCTTCCCTTGGAAGCAGTGGAGCACAGGAGAGGCGACGCAAGCAGTCTCTCCCAGGATCATCAGGGGATGCGAGCCAGAATGAGGAAATCAGAGCGAAGGTCATCGAGCCTTCCAATGATCCACTCTCACCTCAAACGATCTCCAAGGTTGCAGAAATGCTCCCAAAGATCAGGACCATGCCGCCTCCTGACGAGAGCCCTCGCGATTCCGGATGCGCCAAGCGGGTTGCTGAATTGGTCGGGAAGCGCTCGTTCTTCACGGCTGCAGCCGAGGACGGGCGGGCGCTCGACGTCGAAGCACCCGAGGCGGTCGCGGAAGCTTGAGATGAACCACCATGGTTTGATCCGTTCCTTCCATCAGCTCAGCTCCGTCTTCTTCTTGAGTGTTCAAGGTGCCTGCTTATCTTGAGCTAGCATTCGAGTGAGGCTTTTCTTTTTGCAGGGGCGTGTTGCATAAATGGTCCGGCTACCGTTACATTCATATCTCATGGTCTGGTTCCTCTTCTTTCTTTCTTTTTTTTTGTTTCTTTTGTCAAGGCCTTGCTATGCTAGTCAATGTGTGAAAAGAGATAGTAGTAGTGATGAGTCCATTCTATGGTTTCTTGTTTTGGAATTGTAAGTGTGCTCTTTGGTTTGAGACTTTGAGTAAGTACAGGATTCATGGTGTGGTTAAGTCAATAAGTGGCCTACTGATTTCCCTACATTTTGTCTTTAGCTGCTTCCTTGTGTGTTGGGACAGCAAGAAACAACTATCCAGTGACAAACTGACACCTCTATTTTTTCCTCATAAATTTGTTTGGCTCCAGTATAGTAAGTTCAAAATTTAGCTGCTCAGGGATGACAAGGGTGATAAAATGCATAAATAAGCATGCTAATATGGGACCATGAGTCCAAACCACTGCATTTTCAGTCTTGGGGCATGTAAACTATCACAAATCAGATTGGTTGTCAGATTGTGAGTAAATTTACAGACTCAAAATTCAAGCCAATCTGGTGAATTTTGGCCCACAAACAGAAGCCTGGATCAGTCGTTGCTGGAGATTCACGTGCTAATCTTTAAAAGTTTCACGGGATGAACGCCTGTATCGAAAGATAGGAGAAGGAAACAAGCAAATTGGTGGATAGGACAACCTGTTCTTTGTCTCACTAAATGCTGATCATTGGTTGCTAGTATGAAAGAGATATCAGTATTATAAATGTTACTCCTCATGTTTGGCTTCAGACCTTCAGTATGGCTTTGTGCCTGTGTTTACTTGTCAGTTGCCTGTTCTATCTCTCTTGTTTTTTTTTTCCTACCAGTAGAGTAATAAGAATGGGTTAATCTGTTAGTTTGGCTACTTCCTAACAGGTTAACAGACAACTTGGTCCTGCAGTCCTGCTAGTCTTAACAAATGGTCAGATGCCGAAGCTGTATTTGGCCTATCTACAATGTAGTACAGGATATTTGCTGGAGTTGTCTAGTTGTCTAGTTGACGGTTCAGAATACATGGTATGGAAAATAAGTATTTTCTGTTTTCAAGTACTTTGGGTGTCCTTGCTTCACAAAGGAATAAAAGTGATAATTGAGACTGATGTGAGATGAGAATCGAGATTGCTCTTTCATCAGAAGCCAAACAGTTTGATGAACCTGCCTTGCTAAATGTTGGCCAGTAAAAATCGGTGTTGCTAATCTATATTCAGAAATGAAACTGCAGAAGAGTAGCAGGGTTTCCCAAACCGCCGGGGCGGGGTTACCGCGCCCCGGCGGTACCGCGGTAACCGTGAAAAACCGTGCAAAAATTATCAAAAATTCAAATTATTTTTTAAATTTATTTGAATTTGAGGAGGTTACCGTGGTTTTTCTATTACCGTACCCCCACGGTAAGACCGGTAACCGCGGTTACCGACGGTAATGTAAACCCTGGTATATAGTCCCTTGGTTTTGATCATGACAGAAGTCTCGAGGCATGATATTGATACTTGAATTTCACAGAAGTGGAAATGTACAACATAGAGAAATCATAATTATGAATATAGATATCACAAGACAAGCAAAAACTATAGACAACAAATCAAATAAACTAATGCTAAATCAAGGGTGTATTCAGTAAAGGAACTGAAGGAAAAAAAAGAAGTCAAAATAACTTAAACACTCCATATCTTGCTGAAAATTGTTTGGAATCTGTTAGTTCCTAGCTTCTTAACAACCTTCTTCGCATCAAAGTCCCCAGTATCAGCTAATTCCTTCAGGCTGCTGAAATGCTCTGATGATATGATCTTCTTCCTTCCACTGTTGGTCTCTGCCAATGACATGATGGCAGAAAGGATCAAGTCCTTTGCCACCAATTTTCCCTCAGCTGGATCAAGCAACTGCAGCAACCTGTTCAAATTGTCGCCGTCTTGGATGAAAATCACGCGATTCGGATGAAGCAACAGCAAGCTGGAGAGCACTTGAGCTGCCATTTCGCGAACCCGGCATGATTTTGCTCCAAGCAAGCTTGACAGTGCACTGAGATAACCTGCTCTGCCCATCATCCTGTTGTACTCCTCAGAAACCTCGGACAAATGGCGCAGAATTTTCAGTGTGCACTCAAGAACGGCGTAATCGCCATTGTTGAGGTAGAAGAGGAGCCAGCCAAGAACATCTGAGCTGATGAGGTCATCAATGGAGTTCACGGAGGAGAAGCAGAAGAACCAGATGGCTGCAAGGGCGACCTCCCTTGCCTTGTAGGAGTATGGCAGGTCAGGGTATATCAGCTGGAGCAGCGACTGGATCACGCCCATGCTCACGGCTTCTTCCCGGACGTCGGCGTCGTCGAGCGCCATGGCGTGGAGGAGCTCGACGGCGCCGAGCTTGCGCGCCTCCTCCTTCTTCTGGGACAGCTTCACCAGCTCGGTGACCACGCCCTGCTCCGCCATGAACACCTTCACCTCCTCCACCCGGCTCAGGTTGCGCAGCACGGCGAACGACGAGGCCACCAGCTTGCCCCCGCTGCCGGCGTCGGCGCAGGCGTGGAGCAGCGTGGTGAGGCCGCCGTGCGCGCACACGGCCCACACGTTGTCCGAGTTCTCCGTCAGCTCGCGCAGCGCCTGCGCCGCCCTCTCCTTGGCGACCGCGGTGGCGCCGCCGCCGCCGGCGACGGCGGCGGTGGCGGCCGCGCCGTCCAGCAGCTGGACGAGCGGCGCGATGACGCCTGCCTTGACGAGCATCCCTCTGTACGAGTCGAAGCTGGCCACCATGGCGACGGCGCCGGCGGCCTCCTCCTGGAGGCGCGCGTCGCTCGACTCGAGGAAGCCGGTGAGCAAGGCGATGCCGTCGTCGATGTCGACGGCGACGATCTTGACGCACACCTCGTCCTCCGCCAGGAGCTCTCCGATGGTGGCCAGCGACTGGCTCCTCTGGACAGAGCCGCCAATCCTGACCCTGGAGAAGAGATCCCTCATGTAGAACATCTTCTCGCCGGCGCCGGCGTCGGCGCTGGGCCTCACCGCGACGATGGCCTGCGACGGCGACGGCATCCCGGAGGAAGCCATCTCCCTCAGCTGCTTCGTGTGCGCCTCCAGCTTGGAGCTCAGGTTGTCCAAGTCACTCCTCAGCCGAAGCCTCCCACCCTTGTACGTGCCATCGCCGCACTGCGACGCCATGGCTTGGATGCTCCTCACCGTCGCCGAAGACGACGCCACAAGCTGCACCAGCGCGCCATGCCTCTCCTCATCGTCGCCGTCGCCGTCGCCGCCGATGTCGACGCCGAAGCCGACGCTGCCGCACAGGGAATCCAGGCCGGAGCAGAGCTGCCGGAGCTTGTCCTTGATAGACTGCCATTTCGCCGGGAACTGCGGGATGGAGCATGTCAGCGAGGAGGACGCCATCGCCATGGACCTGAGCACCTCGAGAGCTTCTGCTGCTGCTTCACCATGGCAGCTTCCATCCACTGCTCCTTCCTCTGCAGCTTCTCCCATCTCTGCTGCACTCTGTCACTCACCAAGAACAGCAATGCACACACAAACTGCCTACCTATGCAATGCAGTGCAGCAGCAGAAATGCATCTTCTTGGAGTTCAGAGTTGCAACTGATAACAATGCTGGTGAGTTGGGAAGTATTAATGATGGAGTTGATGATGCAACTATGTGACAAATGCTTTGTTTTGTTTTGTTTTGTTTTTGTACACGTACTACTGCACCCGTGTGTGTATGTGTATGGCACTGTGACTCTGTGAGTGAGGGTAGATGCGTGTGGTGTAGAGTGTAACTGGTTTGTGATGCGTGCATGTTACTACCATCTCCTTTGATCTGTCCTCTAGTTACCCCTCCTGCCTTGATGCCTTCATCTTCCATTGGAATCTTGCAGGCATGTATTCCCAGCAATTTGCATACAAATCCAGCTTGTTTTCTTATGTAAACCCAATTACTCCCTCCGCCCCATTTTAAATGTAGCTATGATTTTCCGTGCCTAATTTTAATCGTATGTTTTATTTAATTTTTTTTTAAAATTAAAAACATAAGTCAAACATAAAGTACTATTCATGTTTTATCATATAATAATAATAAAAATAAAAATACTAATCATAAAAAAATTTAAATAAGACGGACGATCAAAGTTGAATACGGAAACTTATGGTTGCACTTAAAATGGAATTAAAATGGAACGGAGGGAGTAACAATTTACTGCAATTAGGTGTGTAGTTGAATGGAATGATGGATTATATCAGTGGGTTGGGTGAGTCGAATGTGCAAAAGAATATTTTTGGATTGGAGAATGAGAATGAGAATGTTGCCTGTATTACACTAATCATCTCCCTGGGATGAGACCATGAGCTACAGTTGAGTCTGATGATTATGCAGTGTTCATCATGAACTGTTGAGACATCATCAAGTGTACCTTTCCTTTTTCCCTGACTAAAATAACAGCAAAAGCTTTACGCTTCTCTTTTCTTGTTAGTATCCATGCATACATGTCGTGGCATTTGGAAGAGAAGCTCCTCTTGCTGTTGGGCACCTAACCGGAGCCGTATCTCCGTATGAAACTTCAAGGTAAAGCCACAGTACAGCAACAGCTAACCTCAGTCTATGTTGCTAATGAGTTCAATCTATTGCATTTTCCCTCTGTTTTCTCCACTTTTTTTTAGTTTTTTTTTTTTTGATTGTGAGTGCAGGATCTGGGCCAGGACATGCTGCGAGAGAAAGGCACTCGATCTATGCAAAATGTGTTCTCGATTGCGTGTGTGCGTATCTAGTAAGGTGTCTTAAGAAACCTTGGAGTTTAAGCTTGTGAGATGTGATGGGATATTATTATGGGATGGATTAGTCAGGAGACAGGCATTCATTCCAACGTGTAATTGCACTTTTACTGTACGGCAACTGCAATGAAACATAGAAGAAAACGTTGTAAAAGGATAGTACATGGTCGGTACTACTAACACTTTTATATGGTTATTACGACCATTGTCGTTGGAATGGGAAAACAACGGTTAAGATCTGTTCAGACTCCAGAGTAGAGAGCATAGCAGATCGGTTCAGATAGAATCTTGAGAATTCTAGCCTGCACCCACTGTGGAGTATATTTTATTACCTTCATATATATCTTGCACAAGAAATAGAACTATCACTATGATCTTAAAAGGCAATTATGTGATTGGGGTTTATCCAGATTTTGCTTAGTTCTTTAACTGTCCTGATCTCTTCCATCGGCAGCAGGACCAACAAATATGCAGGACAACATAGGGCGGCCAATATGGCAATGGATATGGTTGAGAAGAAGACTGTCAATTTTGACCGAAATTTTCTTTTGGCATAGATTTTAATGTAATGGTTCTTAGTAAATTTTACTTAATTTGTTTCACCTTTTATTACCATTATTTTGTTTAGACCATCCTTTGATTAATGTTTTTTATCTTGGATTGAGTAATCTTGCTTTGTTTCACTTTAGACCACTCTATTCTCTTCTCAAGCATATGAACGATTTCGAATACGTCGGCTCCTACTCGCCAATAAACTTTGACAGTTAGATATAGATTTTTGTTTGGCTGTAGCTCGTTAAGCAAAAGCCGGGATATTCTATTCCATTATTAAAAAAATTGAGGGTGGTCTAAGGTACCACCAAGATAAAATTATTCGGTCTTAAGTGAAAACCTTAATTAAAAGATGGTCGAAAGCTAAACATCAATAATAAAATATGGTCCAATGTAAAATTTACTATTTTTAATATAAGTCATATAAGATACACTGTGATATTTTTTAAAAATGAACTATATAATCAACACTAAGCTTATAAACACCAGAATTGCATAATGGATAGCATAAACAATTCAACATGATATTATGGTATTGCAATTAATAGGAATTCAGCTATATGAAGAGAAGAGAGTTGCCTGGTTGGTGAGTGGTGACTGGGCGTGGTGTTCATGTGATGGAGCCGACAGATGAGGGAGGCAAGGATGGACCATTTGCTCAGTGCAGCATTAGGAGAGGGTACCACATCTCTACTCGTATTCCATCTGCAACTGCAACAGCATGCGTACCACAATACTACGTACCTATACTAGTACCATGCATACGGCTAGGCAAGGCCTACGGCCAAACATGTGATGTTTACTGCTACTTGCTTTCAGCTTTGTTATTACTGATTACTGACAGTCAAAGTTGGTGCTACTCAGCTACTGAACTGCTACTATTTTCACAGTTCTCACCTATCCAAGGCAATAGTATTACGGTTGTGGCTGACAAGTGGGCCCACCGTAGCTGCCAGGGACCCACCTGTCGGATGCAGTCTGCAGTGACCCAGTCAGTGACTATCAAAGCGAGTTGGCCTCGTTTGCTCTTCGGAATCTTTGCTATTTAGAAAAATTAAACGTAGATTATCGATAAAATCCATTCCATAACTCGTAGGCTATTTTACGAGACGAATCTAATGATGTATATTAATCTATGATTAGTGGCTGATTACTATAGTATCACTGTAGCAAATCATAGATTAATATACCTTGTTAGATTCGTCTTTCAAAATAGCCAGAGGTTATAAAATAGGTTTTATCAATAATCTACGTTTAATACTCCTAAATAATAAAATTTTAGTTGGCTATTAAATAGCCCGGAGGATCCAAACAGAACGGATCATTGCAGGACCGATCATAGAGAGAGCCATGTGGCAGTAGGAGCAAATAACACTGGAGTGCAGGCATGTAAGGATACTGTAGTGTTATCAAGTGTCAGCTTCGGTTGGCAGGACAAGAAAGGGACAGGAAACAGCTTTGCTTGCCCAAAGAAAGTTCACCACATTATTATTCAACAGTAGTATGTTAGGAAGGTTTTCTTTAGATTCAAACTTTTTTCTTCAAACTTTTAACTTTTTCGTCATATCAAATGTTTAAATACATGTATGGAGCATTAAATATGGATGAAAAAAACCAATTGTACAGTTTACATGTAAATTACGAGACGAATCTTTTGAGCCTAATTACGTCTTGATTTGATAATTTGGTGCTACAGTAAACATTTGCTAATGACAAATTAATTAGGCTTAATAGATTCGTCTCGCAGTTTACAGGCGAAATCTGTAATTTGTTTTGTTATTAGTCTACGTTTAATACTTCAAATGTGTGTCCGTATACTTCAAAAAAAAATTTGGCACACGAACTAAACACAGCCAAAGACAACAAAATTATTCAGCAATGTTATCTCTACAAGAAATGATGCAGCATTTGGCAGTGCTAAATTCGGCTTGAATCCCTCCCAAATATGAACCTCCGAGTCCAGTCGGATACCACCAGCATCCGTGTGCGCCAACTCACTTGTTTGCTACACAAAACATGGAGGAAAGAAACAAACTCTCAGGATAGAATTGCAGCTAAACGAATTGTAGTAAGCTCAGAGGCATGATGCAAGAGATAAGGCTGTGAATGAAGTAGAGAGCAGTAGTAGAATGAGATGTCATGGTTGATTTCTTCAGAGTTCAGATAGATAGTAGAGTTCAGACAGATAGTAGAGGATGGCCTTGCTGCTGACAGCAGGTTCTTACCTTGCATATACAGAGTACCAGAGCCACTGAGTGCTATGGCCCATGGAAACCCAGTCGCCTGGGAGCTCTGCAGCAGCTTGCTCTCCACCCAAGGGTGCAAATTGCCCAAGATGCTTGTACCTTGAATACAAGGACATGGAAAGATGAGCAAGCATAAGTAAAGGGAAATGAGCTAATATTACAAAAAAGATTTGGCTCAATTAGCATACATTTGCAGTTTTGCACACCATATATGCAAAAAATTCTGTCGAGCATATCTAATGAAAACAAGCTGATTACAGGCCCAAATCAATACTATGCAGATATAACGATAAAGCTAAGTACCGGAATGGGCGGAAATTGTGCCGTCCTGATCCTGTTCCTGTCATGCGCAACGGACCTTCTGGATGTTCTTTGCATTGGTCCATCTTGTTAAAACATTCAGCAAGATAGTGTCCTTGTTGTGCTGCAACCTGGCAAAGTTTCAAGAAATGCAGAATGTTTACACGTGCAAGATTTCTTCTTCACATATTACAACAAATCTGTGATAAAATATCATTGGGACATGACTTGCATATGGAAATGAAGGCAACCTGAGCTGTTGCTGGAATACTTTTAACTTGGGAATCCACATGAGACAGAGCTTTTTTGAACTCCTCTATGTTAACCACCATCGACTCCTTGTGAGAATCACCTATGGCATCTTTTATCAAATCCCTAATGTCAAGCATGTGCATACTTTTCATATACAGTTCTACTTGTGGATATCTTATACAAATGTCTTCAAGAACATCATTTATCTCTTTGAGTGTTAGAGTGCCGGAGTTGTCTTTATCAGCCATTTTAAATACTGTTGATATGTCATCCTGAAAGAATAGGAAAGTCAGCGAATTGATAAAATATAAACCCAAATGCTGGTAACTCAGATGTTCATGATGCTTGTTATTAGGCCAAATATAAACTTTTGAGTGCCTAAATGCATGTATGGTCTACAGAAAAAAAAATCAATACTTTTGACATTATCTTGCAACCAATCTATATATTCACAAGGCATTGTATACTTGCTAGCTTCCTAATGCAAACATGTGGCTAACATGATCAATACAAGGTATGGAATTGTAAGTCAATCACTATTGGCTCTGTCAAACAATATATAAGGAATGCTTTGGACATACCATTATTTTCCTTTGAGTTATTGAAGCACAGTCACCAATTGCATATATATTATCACACTCATGAACTCTTAACCATTCATTAGTTGCCAAGACACGCCGATTAGTCTGTTAAAGGAGAGAACATTTGGATACTTCAATTAAATGCTTGAAATAAAACATGATCAGGCAAACTGGACGAGTTTCAACTTTCAATACCAGCAGACTAAACGACCTTATTTAAATTTAACAACCTGACCGATCTGTTGCATGAAGTCCATAATGACGGGACGAGTACCAATGCCAGCAGACCAAACAGCCATTCCATATGGTACTGATACCTCACCAAGGGATTTGCTCTTCATTGTAATTAAATCATCAGAGACCTTTACCACTCTGAACCCTGTGTTCACCTCAATGCCGTCTCTCTGGAACTTCATTTCAGCAAATGTAGCTATCCGTTGGTCAAACCTGAAACAACACATAGTGATCACACAGGAAGGATGAAAAGGTCATCTGCTGATGCTACACCTGATGGTATCAATGTTAAAAAATATGGAACTGTTGTTTTCATAATGTTTGAAATGCTTGCCTAAAAAAGGAACCTCCGATGCCCCAAAACTAGTCATAATATTTAGCAGAAAACAAATACAACTACAACAAATTTTCTTCTTCAGAAGGCTAAAACGTTTTCTTGAAAGTAGCAAGGGCCTTACATGTTCAATATATGCTCACCGGACTGAATAATTGTTATCTTCACAAAATCTTGAATTGCAGGATATAGCTTCACCAGATCCTCAACAAGAAAATCATGCATCTCTGCAGCAAATTCAACCCCAGTAGGCCCACCACCAATAATTACAAAGTGAAGAATCTTCCTTTTCTCCTCTTCACTAATGTTAGGAAGTGAAGCTTTTTCAAAGCAGTCTATCACATTCCTCCTGATCTTTTGAGCATCCTCTACTTCCTGACTTTTACAATGCAAACTGTAAGTCGAGAATACAGTAAGTAGTTCCATGAATGTTATTGCAACATACTGAATACTTATCCTGCACTAAGGAGTAGAGGCTAAATTGTGTAACAGAAGCAAATGGTTCAGAGGATGTAATGATATTGGGTGGCTGAGTGGCTCCTCCAGGAAAATATTAATCAATCTATTGCATTGGAACATCGCAACAAACATGACATATATATACTGAACAAGTTTGTTTGTTTGTGTGTGTGTGTGTGAAGGATGATAAGCAACAAATTCAAGCCTAAGAACATCCAGACCTGGGAACCGCGGGTGCACACCTACACATTCTACCAAGTACCAACTGAGATAGGCTCAGTTCTTGGAAGAGTCCAGGGTTGGAATATGAAACATAACAGAACATGGAAGGCTACTGAATGTCGTTCAGGATTTTTACCTTCAAAAAGTAGCAGTTCTCCATCACACCAGGAGTGTTGAATGTATTTACTGTAGCCCCAAGAGCAACAACTAAATAATCATAATCAACCATAAAATCACCATTGCCATCAAAATTTGTTCCAACGGCAGACCGGCAATGGACAGCTTTCTTCGATGCATCAATCTTGAAACACTCAGCTTCATAGAATGCAACATCTTTCCTTTTCTACAAAAGAACAATAGGGCACAACCGCTCAATCACTGTGTCAGTCCACAATTCTGCACTCCAGCAACCACAGCCAAAATAACAGAGATGGCTAAATGAACACTAAATTAACATGGCTCAAAAATTTCTGTTGATGAACACAAGGCATACCTTGTCAAGCATCTTTCGTATCGGTTCAACGATGCTGCGGGCCTCTACAGTCCCACATGTCACACTCGGAAGCAAAGGTGTAAATGCAAAGTAATTCCGGGGCGATATGACTTTCACTTCATACTTGGAGCAGTCAAGATCTTTGAGGAAGGACGTCCCAGCCCAGCCAGTCCCAAGAACCACAACCTTCTTCTTCCTGGGAGCCTCCTGAGATGGCTCTGATGATGCATTCTCTCCAGCAGAATCAGCATACGCCACAAGGCCTCCACCACTGCAGAGCCAATAAACAAATCACATAATTAGCAAATGCATATACAAAGTAGTAGACGGATAGGTTCTGAAATCTGAAATCTAAGGGACCGATCTTATGGATAAAGTCGTTAAAGGGGCACTATTTTTTATACAGCACAGTGGATGGATGATT
The DNA here is from genome assembly GCA_000338895.3 of Oryza meridionalis. Lineage (NCBI taxonomy): Eukaryota > Viridiplantae > Streptophyta > Magnoliopsida > Poales > Poaceae > Oryza > Oryza meridionalis. The sequence continues at coordinate 29,078,389 of CM002529.2, forward strand.
GATTATCAAAGAACAAAACCTCAAAGTCTACTGTTCTATAGCATCAGATAGAATTGTAGATCAAACAAGAAAGTAACCACAAAACCGAAAAGAGGGGGAAAGGGGGGCTAAAATGGACAAAAGGATAACCCACAAAAAGGGCAAAATTTAAGAGGATTTCTGAGTGGAAAGAGATGGCCAGGCCGCACCTGGCTGCTGCAACAAGAAGCGCAGCGGTGGAGACGCCGGGGTGGATGATCCTAGCCTCGCCCAAGAACCGCGCAGCAGCACGGGATGCGAAGAAGAAGAACCCCATCCTCCTCTCCTCTCCTCTCCTCTGTCTCTGTCTTTCACACCTCTCAGTTCATCAAAAAAAATCTGGATTTCTAGGATCAGCAGCGACAGGTACAAATGCAGGAAAGCGATGGGGAGAAAGGGGAAGATGTGGAAAAGAATCTGAAATCTGAAAGGCAGCCTACCTATTTCTCACAGCTCAGTTTGTCCCTGCTTCCCTGAGCATTGGGGCAAAGCTCTTCGCTTTCTTAACCAATCAAGTAATCAACGATGATTCGATAAACCAGCCATCTTTCCGGGAAGAACTGATATTCTAGTGGACACGAATAAACGACGGCAGATCACGTGGCACGAATTCGGGATCTGATGCAGTGCTGACATAATGACCCACATATGGCCATGTTTCTTTGTATGACTGGACCCTGCTGCACCAGTTGGTGAATGATTTTGATTGATTAACTTGACCTCACACATAATCAATCGGATACACTAATAATAATATGCTTATTTCACACGCTGACACGCTGTTCTCCCGGGAAAAATCAACTGCTGATACAGAACAAAGCATGAATTGTGCATATGAATTGGAGTGAAGAAAGAAAGAACGTATGCACAAGTTGGCATTTTTATAGCTTAGTGTAGAGAACAGTTTTTTTTTTTTTTTTTGAAACTCAAGTGTAGAGAACAGTTGCAAGGAACAAAACGTAGCAGACAGCCATGAGACGTTCAGATGGAGCCATCAAGGTACAGTTTAGAGGCCTCATACCGGTTCAACCAAAAGAAAAATAAAGTCAATTGGCAAACATGGAAATGGAATGATGGAATATGAGATAACGATATCTGTTATATACTTAAAAATCCATTAAAACATCATATAAACGTTTCTAAGCTATAACGTGACACTCTTATAAATGTTTCTAAACCGTCGTACATCACTCTAATAAACTATAAAAATCATAGAAAATAAAATAAAAAAAGAAAAACATCTGATCATTAATTTTTCTTTAAGTTGATGGGGCCGGTATTTATAATCACTAGATCAAATCTTACTCTTAGGGTGTGTTTACTTCACACTAAGGGGCTGTTTGGTACAGCTCTAACTCCTAAATATTACTCCAGGAGTTGAGTCTAGAGTGGAGTTGTGGAGCTGTCTAAACCCAGCTCCACAACTCTAGTACATTTTATGAGAGAGCTCTACCCAACTCCACTCAGCTGGAGCTGTGCCAAACAGGCTCTAAAATTAGAAGTTTGGGTGAAATTGGAACGATGTGATAGGAAAAGTTGAAAGTTTATGTGTGTATGAAAGTTTTGATGTGATGAAAAAGTTAAAAGTTTAAAGAAAAAGTTTGAAACTAAACTCGTTCTTAGTTTATGCGATTCTGACACAAATGAAAAAAACAACACGTTGACTGACTGGAGTGTGTTTAGTTCACGCTAAAATTAAAAGTTTAGTTGAAATTGAAACGATGTAATGAAAAAGTTGAAAATTTACTATGTGTATATATATAGACACACACACTAGACAAAGTTAATTAAGATCTAAAACATCAACGGAATAAGTGCAATGTCCTACACAAACAGAACAAGAAAATTTGATCATATCATGCGCAGAGGAAGTACTGCTTAATATAATCAACAGAGTTGGGTTGTTTTCTTCACTTTTCCAAACTCACCTTCCTTGTATTCTACGTGTATGCTTTTTAAATTACTAAACTGTGTGTTTTTTAAAAGGTTTCTTTAGAACCGTTGCTTTAAAAAATTATATTAATCTATTTTTAAAAAATAATAATAATTAATTAATTATAAGAAAATATGTCGTTTCTTTTTTCGTGCGTAGGAGGTGAGTTCTCAAACTAACCTAATTAGATAAAACTCTGTTCCGTGCTACAGAAATATTGTATGACAATGGTAGAAATTAAGTACAAGATGAATTTATTTAGTAGCTAAACAACATAATTTTATATATTACTTTGTATAGTTTGCATTTTTATTTAATCATCCAAAACAGCTATAAACACAATTGAGATGATTTTGCTTTGGAAATTTAGATCAAATATAGATTCAAATCAATGGCGAAAACTAAGGTGATGTGGCTTTTTATGAAAAATGAAAAAAAAAGAGAGATGCTTTTTTTTACTATAGATTAATCATCAAGGTGCTAGAAATCGAGGTGATGTGGTTTAATGAGAGACGAAAAAATAACATCAGCTATAGTTAATACTTAGTGAGGATGAACTACATATTATATATATATATATATATATATAAACTATTCTACACCCCCCTCCCTCCAACCCACCTCCTCTCCTTCTAAGGGCCCAAAACCCACCTCCCACCTCAGTCAAAGGCCAGTCAAAGGTCCCCCACGTCGGTTAAATCTCGGTCAAACCCGCCAATGACTTCCCCCACCACCCCCTCTCTTCTTAGCTCTTGTCTCGGAACGACGTAGTAACGTCTTGTTTATCGTGCAGTAACACCGTGTTTTATTTGCAGTAACAAAATTAAAATTCAGTCATAATATAGTCATGATGGATCTACTTTTGATAAGCACTTTTTTCGAACATCATGGTGCAAACGGTTTTTAAAAGTAGTAAATTATATGAGAGATATTGCCCTTCAAAGATTTGTTTTTAAAAATTTAACTCTCCACAAGCAATAATAGTATATCAAAAGTGTTACTAGTGCATGTTTTGCGTTACTACAATCACATCACGTCGTTACTACAAGATTATAAGTTTCATAGTAACATAGTGTGTTACTGCAATTACTTGGTAACATTACTACAAGAATATGGGGAATTGGCTCGGTTTACTCGTTTGTTTTAACCCATATATTTTTTTATTCCTGGTTTACTATAATTTCATCACGATGTTACTGCCAAATTAAGGTGCAATAGCGCTCTATATGTACTACAGTAATAAAGTTTTTTTTACTACAGTTCTTGGATAGTGTTACTGCATAAACATGCGGTAATGTGTAACTGTCAGGTGGTAACGTGTATCTGCCGTGCAGTAACACTTTTACTTTTGTGCAGTAACAAGTATGGTTAGCATATGAGACTTTGAACCCATATATTTTTGTTCCAATTCCAGATTTACTACAATTCATCACAATATTACTGTCAAAAGTGCAGTAACGTCATATACATGCACGCAGTAACACTATATTGGAGGGAGGAGACCGGTTTTCTTGAGAAGAGGGAAGAAGAACAGTTTCTTAAGGAGGGGAGTATGTAGATGCATTTTGAAGTTTAACCCTCCACATGCAGTTGCACTATAGCATTATGGTGGAAACGATTTTAAAAAATATTGCATATCTTGGGAGATATTGCTTTTCAAATATTGGCATTTTGAACTTTAACCCTCCACATGCAGTAACAGAATATGTAATTTGCAGTATCAGGGGCATATACATGTAGTAACATAGTTTGACCAAATGTATAAAATTGTTCAAAATACTCCTACATCAATCAGACCTCGCTCAAAGCCAACTACAGACTTTACCTATGGCCCACCTATTCGATCTTCATCTTGTAAAAATGACATAGTAAAACTACAATTATCATGCAGTAACATAGCTACTTAAAAGTGGTAACATGCACCTATTATGCAGTAACACTTCTACTTTTGTGCAGTAACAAGTATATGGTTAGCATGTGAGGCTTTAGCCCATATATTTTTGTTTTGATTCCTGGTCTACTACAATTTTACCATGACGTTACTGCCAGAACTGCAGTAATGTCCTATGTGTTCTACAGTAACGTGACGTGTTACTGTACTGTTACGATAATTTTACTACTGGAGCATAGTAACATGTTATGAGTTTCGTAGTAACATATCTTTGTTTTTTGTTTTACGGTGGTAGTGAAAGATATTAGAATTGATAATCATATTACTTTCTCACAAAATTCTTGAAACAAATAGTATCGTTAGGTGAATTGGTTAGAATAACGTGCTTTGAACTATGAGGTTATGGGTTCAAGTCTTAAATTTAGCAAATTAATTTTTTATTTTTCTAGAAAAGAGAAAAAATGTTTTGGGGAGAAAAAAAAACCGGAAAAAAAGGCAATCGGGAGGGGGGGGGAGGGAGAGAGAGAGGGAGGTAGATCGGGAGGTGGAGGGGGAGGGGGAATCGGGAGAGGGAGGGGGGCAGGATAGATCGGGAAGGGCGGGTGGGGGGAATCGGGAGGAGGGAGGGGGAGGGGAGGGCTGGTACGGGATGGGGATGAGGCAATCGGGAGGGGGGGGGGAGGGAGAGAGAGAGGGAGGTAGATCGGGAGGTGGAGGGGGAGGGGGAATCGGGAGAGGGGGAGGGGGAATCGGGAGAGGGAGGGGGGCAGGATAGATCGGGAAGGGCGGGTGGGGGGAATCGGGAGGAGGGAGGGGGAGGGGAGGGCTGGTACGGGATGGGGATGAGGCAATCGGGAGGGGGGGGGAGGGAGAGAGAGAGGGAGGTAGATCGGGAGGTGGAGGGGGAGGGGGAATCGGGAGAGGGAGGGGGGCAGGATAGATGAGGGGAGGGGGAGGGAGAGAGAGAAGGAGGTAGATCGGGAGGTGGAGGGGAAGGGGGAATCGGGAGAGGGAGGGGGGCAGGATAGATCGGGAGGGGTGGGTGGGGGGAATCGGGAGGAGGGAGGGGGAGGGGAGGGCTGGTACGGGATGGGGACGAGGCAATCGGGAGGGGGGGGGAGGGAGAGAGAGAGGGAGGTAGATCGGGAGGTGGAAGGGGAGGGGGAATCGGGAGAGGGAGGGGGGCAGGATAGATCGGGAGGGGCGGGTGGGGGGGAATCGGGAGGAGGGAGGGGGAGGGGAGGGGTAACTATTCTATACCCAGGGTGTAGAATAGTCTCACCATATATATATATATATATATATTACACCCAGGTGTATGTACTCCCTCTTTCTAGTGGATAATCCATTTGCATCTAATTCAACCGGTTGAAAAAAAAGATTTTTTTTTTTCAAATTGCTTCATATGTTGCTTGGATGCACGGCACGTGACACACCTGATTTCGGTAAACATTTGAACTGCGAGTGCATGCATGCAGTTAGATTCAATTTTCATAAGTACGTACGTACATCAGTTACTTTCTACTTGCAGCATATATATATGTACTCTATTGAAAACTAGTATATACGATAAAAGGCAGTTTATGCCTATGATAAAAAGGAGTATATACCCGTCTATTAAAAAAGATGTACATACTGTTTAGGATAACAAGCAGTATATACTGTTTTTGTTAACGTGCAGTATATGTCTCGTTGGAGTACATATATACTGTTTTTCCTAGAGAATGGTATGTGCTATACTTTTTTTATTTTTCATGTACAAGTATATGCTACTTTTATTTTCATTGTAGAAGTACATATATATACTGAATTCGGAATTAATAAGTATATACTGATTGCTTCTTCTTAATTGGTACTTGCATACTGGAACGACCAAATATAATGAGTATATATATACTGACTTTTTTTGAGTGAGTATATACTAACTTTTCTCGGAGTGAGTATATACTGATTTCTTCTTAGAACGAGTATATAGACTGTATTTTTCTCGGAACTCAGAACGAGTTCATGGAATGAGTATATACTGATTTCTGTGTGATTAAATTAAAGTAGTATACACTGAAACAATATACATACTTTCTTTCGACAAAGGTAGTATATATACCACTAATTCGAGATAGCAGCATATACCAAATTCACTGCATTGTACTACTAGTATATACCATTTTCTCTACACGTTAATAGTATATATACCACTTTACAAGTAATGTACTCTGATTCTTTCAGCAGCAGGTAGTGTATCCTTCAAATAAAGCAGTAGTATGTACTACTTTGTGCATAGCAGTATACTGTTTTTTACTGTTTGTTTTAGGAGGCAGTATATATATCTATACACTATTACATATCGGAAGAAATTTTACAGAGAAGCAATATATACGTGCAGGAAGTGGTATATAGTTAGAGAAGTAAAATTTCTTCCGATATATAGTACAGTAGTGTATAGTAATGTAGCCACAGGCCACAGCATGGCAGCATCATTGGATAATCCGCCGTCGCTGCCTTGCTTGACGCATGTGGCCGTCGCTCGATCATGTCGCTGCCTGCATGAGCCATCCAGGCCTTCGGTTCATAGGCTCATAGCTGGAAGGACGCCGTTGCCTCTTGGATCCAGCTACGCCGCTTCTGCTTTAGAGGCTGGCACTAGCCGCGCACGGCGTCGCTGCCTCAGAACCTCGATTCTGAGGAGCGCTGCCCATGTTTGGACTGGAATCTTCGGGCCTGGCGTGCTGATTGCCGGTGCCGCCGGCCGTTTTGCACGCCCGCCATCGCCGCCGACACCATCGCGCGTTGAATGAAAGGTCGCACCAGGGAACGACGAGGTGGATTTGGTGCCGCTGCGGATGAATCTCGCCGCCGTCCCGTCATCGCTGAATCACGCCGCCCCCTCCGAGACGCCGAGAGGTAGATATATATGCTGCTGAAAAATTCAGAATCGATCTATTCAGTTCTCTGGGAGGTTGGAACAAATGCATTAGGTGTCGCCTCTGATTTTTGACTGATCGATATTAGCTCTGAACCTGAAATCAAATAACCATAGACATGGTGCAGTACGCGTTTCTACCGGACGTTGTGGCCGTGATTCATTGACTAGACATACCATCGTCGATCGAGGATCCGTGTGAGCAGCTGCCATCGTTGGAAGGTTTGCCTCCAGGTTACGGCCGGAAACCTCTGCCATAATTGATACGGTTCTCGTACGATCCCTGGCTCATTGCAAAAGGGGGAAAGGATAGCAGAGATTTAGAAGCGACCATGAATCAGAATATATATCTAGCAGTCAGAAATCAAGGATTGGTACCAACAAACGAGGAGGACGATCTCCTCCGACGCCAGTTGTGCCCAGGTCGTGACGCCGATCGGCCAATGAACCACCACGCCGTCGTCGCCGGATTGCCTGTAGCCACCGCGCCTCGCGTCGTGGCCGAATCGCTGATGGATCGCGCCGGCGTCGTGGCCCAATCGCCGATGGATCGCGCCATGGCCGCACGCCGCCGCGTCCGCATCGCGAGAGATATCTGTCGCTTTAGTGAGAAATAATCGGCGATGGTTAGTTAAATTATCCCTGGATAATTATGGATTAAATCTTACTTAAAATATTAACGGGTCAGTGCAACTATACCCGTTAGGGGAAGGTTCGATCAGGTTGAATGGATCATGGATGGACGGTAGATGGGAGCAGGTGTACATACTCCGAGGTGTATAGAATCATTTTCAGATTAACAATGCAACGTTTCAGCCGACACCCGCTCTGCCTCCGGTGGGCAGCGGATACATGGCAGGTCATGGCAGCAACATGGCAGCGTCCATGACCAACATTCAACTCATCGACGAGCAGGGGCAAGCGTTGTCAACGGCGAAACATTTGATAGGTTTCTCATCCAACCCGAAGCTCTACTCTTACACGAGGATTATTGACGACCAGTTTTTCTACGGTGGTCCCGGAAGGACAACAAGCTCGGGTGCCACATCGAGCACTACTGCCATCTACTCCTTACTAGCATTGATTATTTCGTTGCTTTTGTAAGTTATGGAATTGGAGTAACATTGATTTAGATGACTGCTATCTGGTATATATTATTTTCATGCCATTTTTTAATAGTATACAAACATTTGTAATGGTTGTGTTGTTTATAATATATAGACAATTTGTTTCGGTGCTCCGTCTCGACCACTCCTGCAAACATTAATCTCTTCCAAGGTCTTGATAGGAGATCGTTCCACCTCTGTGTGCCTTGTCTAGCCGATTCCAAAAACAACTATTTTCTTATGCACCAATATTGTCAGACTATACCATTTCTCCCTTATTTTAGCCACAAATTTTCTCTAACTCCCAGTGGATGCAAGCTCTACTACTCTCCATTGTCATCCATATTCACCCCTTACTGTCCACAACTTTTATGATATTTTTTTTCAACAATGGATCTACCCCGAACATCACCCACCATAGCACGTCGCTCATAACCAACTGCCCTCGTGCATTTAGACTAGTATCAACGAATGTATATACAGTCAAATCTGCTCCGCTATCGAGCATCGCTACAATACACAGGAACGGGCACATCACCTGACATCCTAACAAAACATGCCAAATTGTCTTACCACGCTACTACCTAATAAATTCTTCTTAGTGATCACTACTTGAAAATTAATACATTGCTACTCACCTCACAAAATATGTACTCCCTCCGTCCCACAATATAAGGGATTTTGAGTTTTTGCTTACAACGTTTGACCACTCGTCTTATTCAAATTTTTTTTGCAAACATAAAAAACGAAAAGTTGTGCTTAAATTACTGTAGATAATAAAGTAAGTCACAAATAAAATAAATAATAATTTCAAAAAATTTTGAATAAGACGAGTGGTCAAACGTTACAAGCAAAAACTCAAAATCCTTTATATTATGGGACGGAGGGAGTACTAACTTTGAACTAGTTAATGTATAACTAATTTAATTTCTATACTAACATTGAACAATGAGAAATAATTAACAAACTATATATACTAACATTCAACAATGACAAACGAATAACAAATAACAAGCCTCATACATAGGGACTACAAATTCACAAACCTCATACTTAGGAACTACAAATTCACAAGTCTCATACCTGACAATTAAAAATCCATACCTTAACCACCGTCACTGCTCCCGGCTGTTGCCTTCCCTTCCCTCCCGGCCGTTGGCCTCCCCTTCCCTCCTGGCCATGCTGCCTCTCCCATGCCACGGCGATGGCGCCCTGACGACAGCAGTGGTGATGTGGTGCCTACTCTCTGTAAAAATTTGTGGACACCCAGATTGATGGGGAGGCGCTATAAAAGGACTTGTTGAACGCTCATTGCTCGATAGGGTCGGTGAGGGGAAAGGGGGGATCGAAAGCCTGTGGTTCGACAGGTACTGTGGCTACCAGGCAGTGGGCCTGTCGAACGCCCGCAATTCGACAGGCTCCATGTCGAACGCTCACAGTTCGATAGGATCCCGTCGAATGCGCTCCATTCGATTGCTTGGCTTGTCAAACTAAGCTAGTTCAACAGGTCCCTATTTTTGCGAATAAATTCGAATACCAACTTTTTTTTGCGACTTTTCATTAAAATAATAATATTTCTAAGAAAATGCTAGCGCCACGCCACGAGTGTGTTTGGGTCTACATGCATGTAGGCGGACGTCCGATGTTTGATAAAAGATGTCCCTCCTTTTTGTGGCTTTCTCTATTTTTGTCTATGGAACAAATAAGATGTCCCTCCTTTTTTTTAATCACTTTCAACTACGTGGTACGATACATTGAAGTTCCAGTGTAGTTCCCCTTTAGAGCCCACCCGTCAGGCCCCTTGAAGTCTATCAGCCCCCTTGAAGTATAGATGGACAAATGGGCTGTCCGGCCCAGGCACAACCGGGCCTAGGCCGAGGCTAGTCGGGCCGGTCCGTGCCTATCCACGGGCTGCACCCTCGGCCCAGGTATGGCCCAATAAGAATGGGTCGTGTCGGGCCGGCTCGAAGGCATGATAGCCAATCGTGCTTCTCTATTAAATAAGTCTATTTTTCCTCCCTTATCTCTTTGGGCTATCTTATATGGCTGGAATAAGTCTATTTGTCCTCCCTCTTCTCTTTTGTGTTGTGTCTTATATGGCTGGAATAAGTCTATTTTGTATACCTCTTGTCTTTGGGTTGTAACCTCTTGTCTTTGGGTTGTACCTCAAATGGCTAAATTAAGTCTACGATGGATCCCTCAACTATTTTTCTTTGGTCGTGCTGGCCCACTATGCCGAGGGAGCAGCCTAGGCACGGCCGGCACGAGCACGACCCCAGTCAGGCTGTACTGTGCTTGGGCCAGGCCAAATTGTTGTGCCTTGGGCCGGGTCGTTGCGCCTCGGGCCATATGGCCATCTATACTTTGAAGCGTGAGTCGCCTTCCATATTTCATTCAAAATGATTTCCATATTTCCCATATTTTTCTTCCAAAAGAACACATTCCATATGTATCAACCACGGCAACCTATATATACATACATAAGCCACACGGCGACCTATTGCATTTGCTACATATCGCTACAAATCCTATTGTTAACTATTGAGATCGACGAGATGGCGACAGTCCTCGGCCTCCTCCTGATCTGCTTGCTGATGATTCTTCCTGTGCTTTCGACGAACCGATCGGTAAGCAATACATTGCTGCGTGCATCGTCCTTGCGTAGTGGATGCAGGTGTATGCTATAGCCATGAGCACATTCTGATGCAAATTCGTTCGAAAAAAAGGATTATTTTTCAACATACGTTTTTTGTTTCGTTTTCGAAACAAGTCATGTAACCTTGGGATTAGTGGTTCATCAGGAGAGGGGTGGTGCAGAGCTTGTTCACAGATCAAACTGGGTGCAGCCATTGAACCGTGCTACTGTTGACAGCGAGGCTGTTCACGTGAGTTTTCTTTTCAAAACTTACTACTAGTTAAATTTTCCACGGAGCAAGAAGTTAGATTTTTCAGCGAAGTTGGTTTTTTACGGGATAGAGGGAGTAGTATATAATTTCTTGTACACTTAGTTTATATTGATCATTAATATATGCCAATATAATCCCAATACCACAATAAACATAGTGCTTTCCTTTTTTTTTCTTCTATTAGTATGGTAATTTCTTATACTCACCGTAAAGTGGTTTATTTACGAATCAATTATTTTTCACCTACTATAAATTTATGAAATAGTTATTTATCTATCTGCCATGTTTTTTTTTTCAGATGGTAGGGTATATAACACAACCAAAAGAAGGTGGCTACTATGGATTTACAGTAACGATGGATGTTTATGGCTTCAATTTAAGCCCCGGCCAATTGAACAGTTATGCCGGAGTTTGGGTAAAAACTGATAATAATAATGATGATGGCAAAGAGTCCAGTTTCGACGGCATTCAGATTGGTTGGCGTGTAGGTCACTTGTTTAATTCATCCCTGAAGTTTTTCTCTTAACGACCATGCCATGATGCGAATTAATCCCCAGTTGATCGTCTTAATATCGTGTAGGTTCTACCAGGCGATGAACGCCCTGTGTTTTACCTCGCTTGTACGGTGGGTGAATCCCTTGCACTTCAACTATACTATAATTACATACTATAATTACATATGAAAGTTTTTTACTCAAAAAACTTAAGATAGTATTTTTAGCTACTTCCATTTCTTATCCTTTGTTAATTCCTTATATGTATATGTGTCGTTTGTATGTATACTGATAAATACTGATAAGTTATCTCGAAAAACAGATGTCCGCTGCTGGTGCACCAACAACAGGTGTAGATGTATACTGCCCTGGCTTTCAACCTGAGAAGGACGCATCCACACGACCCAGCGACGTTATCCCTAGCATCTCCGAACTAAACGGAACAAGGCAATACATCGCACTCAAAGTATTCAAGGTTAGCTAATTAACTTGCACAATTGCCAGCTCCAAATTAATCTCTCATGTTTATAAATAAGAGAACGAATGTAATGTTTCATTTTAATATATATATCTCCTTAATTGACATATATTTGTATAGGACGGTGCTTCGGGAGATTGGCTGGTGCACTACGGGTTTAACAAGAACCCTGAACTGATAGGCCGTCTCCCCAAGTCAATCTTCACGGGCCTGGCTTACAATGCTACCACATTATGGTTTGGGGGCATGGGAGTTGACAATGCAACGTTTCAGCCATCCCCAGCTCTACCTCCGGTGGGCAATGGATACATGGCGGTCGATGGTAGCAGGATGGCAGCGTCCATGAGCAATCTTCAGCTTATTGATGAGCAGGGGCAAGCCTCCCCTATGGCAAAACATTTGGGTGGCTATTCCTCCAACCCCAAGTACTATTCCTACACCCGTATTGTCGACGACCAATTTTTCTACGGTGGCCCCTTGCAGTCACCAACTCCAAGCTCCGTAGCCACATCGTGCGCTCATAATATGTACTTTATTATTTTACTAGTTTTGTTTACTTATTGGCTTTTTTAGTGATGGCATATTAGGAACAATGATTCATTTTATCCACTGAAAAAAGGAACAATGATTTTTATGTAATACAATAGTAATTTTTGTAGTTTATAGAATTTAGTAATTTACAATGGACTTGAAATTAATTGTTTCATTCTATGGAGTAATGTATCAAGTGTCACCATTACGTCAATTTTAGAGCTCCTTTGAAAGTAGCCACTGACAAAAATATAGCAATGGCGGCGGAGACGTACGTCCAGACGTAGGGTTTCCTTGTGCCAGGCGAAGGCGCTGCGCAGAGCGTCGCAGACTGACCACTCGCAGCGGTAGTGTCCCAGGATGAATTCGTTGTCCTTCAAATAGTCCGGCAACTCTGCGAACCGCACCAGCCGCGGCAACCCCCTCGCCTCCGCCGCCACAGTGCCCACCTTCTTCCCCGGCGCCGAGGACGACGACGACAACAGCGCCACCACCTCCTCCTCCTCGGCACCGGCGCCGCCCACCTCCGTCGCGTGCACCCCCCTCCCCCGCCCCCCCCCCCCCCCCCCCCCCCCCCCCCCCCCCCCCCGCGGCACCACCCTCCCCGATGGCGCCACCGTGTTCACCGCTGGCCGGCTTGCAACAGGAGAGAAGAGTGAGAGAGAGGAGGGAGGGAGAGAGATGGCGTGGCAGCCTGATATGTGGGTCCCATGCTAACTCAACTGCCACGTAGGATAAAATCGGGGTCAAAACCACCGAAGTAACTATTGTGACCGGTTTTGATTAGTTAAGGGACACCGGATATCCGGTTTTGTGGTTAGGGACGATTTTGTAACTCGATGACAAGTTGAGGGTCCTTCAGTGTACTTTTTCCGCAAACAAACAAAAAGTATGTGAAAAGCCCAATGGGCAATGGCCCATAATCATATCTGTGGCCCATCAAAACATCTCGCTCTCGCGACTCGCGGCCATGGCGTCTCGCCGGGGCGGCGCCGGCGTGCCGCGTTCTTGCCGTCAGCTTCGTCGGGTAGGGAAGGGGGACTCAAATAAGCAGAACGTTTTTTTTTTCTTTTTTTTTTCCATCATTGCAGCAACTAGATCTCTACTATTATAAAAGTTGAAGATGTTTTTACCAGTATTTTGGTACGCCTTTTTAAGTTCGTTTGTTTTTGGAAATACATATTTGTATTTGCGTTGGTTTTTAAGATCATTCACTTTTGGTAATACAGAAGGAATGGTATAAGAAATCTGTTTAAAAGAACTCTCATGCTAACTTGAGATAATATGACTCCTAAATACAAAATACAGCTCATGATTTTCTAAAAATATATATATCCAAGCGATTTCTCGCGGTAAATTTCATCTTAACTAAACCATATAACAATAATAAGATTAAAATAAACTTCAACCGTTGTAACGCACGGATATTTTTTCTAGTACAAGATAAAAATCTAAGAAACACTAGAAATCGCAATAAATTAGAGTAGTCTAGTCTACTGGTAGGGAGATGATACGAAGGCGCCCTTCCTTCCACCGATCATGCATCGCCGCCGCGCGGTCGCCGTCTACGCCTCGAAGCTCTCTGCCCGCCGCCGCGCCTCGGTGTCACATCACATGATGCTGCAGCCGCACACCGTCGTCGCGACGTGCGCCATCGCGAGCCCGACCTCGCAGCAGCGATCCTCGTCGTCGTCTTCGTCGTCGTACTCGTCGCCGGCGCCGGCGCCTGCGGCTGCCCCCGAGAAAATGTTCTGCTGCTGGATATGAACACGGGCAGCACAAGAACCACCTCCGCAGCAGGCGCAGTTGCAGCTGCAGGCCGCCGCCGCCGCCGCCGCCGCTGCAGTTGCCACCTCCACCGCCGCATCCTCCCTCTCCTCCTCCCTCTTCTTCCTCCTCCGGCGGCGGCGCTCGAACTTTGCGAGCTTGTACCCCATCCAGATGGTGATGGTACATACGACCAAAACAACCGCAACAGCCAACCCCCAGTAATGCAAGACCGATGATGGTGATGGTGGTGGGGAGATGATCAAGGATGGTGGAGCGTACGGCTCGGCTGTTGCCGCCGGCGGCGGTGGTGGAATGAAGGTGGCCGGAGGGGGGAATGGGTACACGCTCGGCGGAGAGGGTGGAGGGGGAGGCGCGCCACCGCCGGAGTACTCCATGTCTCTCTCTCTGTCTCTGAGCTTTGTGTGTCGGTTGGTTCTCGTTTCACTCTCGAAGTCTCAATGCTAGCTGCCCAGCCCAGCTCTGCCCTAGTGCCCTCTGATATCGGCCATCATCAAAATGGGCTCGTCCCACGGGTGGGTCCACCAGTCAGACTCAGATAACACTTGGGCTGTGTTTGCAACCCATGGTTCAACCCCTCTACCTCGTACTCCGCGTGCACGCTTTTCAAACTGTTAAACGGTGCATTTTTTGAAAAAAGTTTCTATATGAAAATTGCTTAAAAAATCATATTGTTCTATTTTTGAAAAAACATAGTAAATACTTAATTAATCACGTAATAATGGACCGTTTCATTTTTTTATGTGTTGTGTGGGTTGGTTCGTTCTCATACAACATTGTTCGAAATGCTGCTGCTGTTGGGTTGTTCAGTTGGGCTGGTGGACGGACAGAGAGGTCCAACATGTTCGATCCAATTAAGGTAACAACAGGTCTTGTCATCTGCTCAAAAAAAAAGAAGGAAAAAAAAAGCTGTCCTAGCTCAGAGCCTCAGGCGATCGAAAAGCTGAGAGATGCCCAAGCTGGTTGTTTGCTCTTGCTCTTGCAGTCTTTGCTTCTTGGTCTCCTGGCTGTATGATATTGTTGACACAAGTGCATCCTTTGCTCAGAATGCCTATCCATTGTGGCATCGACTGGTATAGATGGTATATGTATTGCGACATGCATGATGTAGCGCAATTTTTAGACGATACATCACATACCTTATTAGTTACCATTGAACATTTTGAAACGGTTGATAATGACAAGGGTGATGTATTTAGTTCGAAGCATAATCCTGACAAACCTATGAGCTACAGGAATCATATTATTCTCTGATCTCTTTTCCCTCCCTGCGTGTAGGACTAGGAGTACATGATCTCCTGGATTTTTATTTGTGATGCGGATGACCGGTCAGAGACCAGGGTACTGGTACAGTACTGCTGCTGCCGCGCGCAGGTCTGCTCGTTTATCTGCGTCAATAACTCTTTTTTTTTTTGTTTTTACACTCCTAGTTCTTGAGAGAGAGACAGTCAACTGCGCTGCTTCTCCTCTCTTGGTCTCTCCCATGAGGCCATGAACCTGAACAACAACAGGCCAATCATACAACGCAGTAGTGCAACAATATACATGCATGTGTGATGTATGCAATGGCACTCTAGGTCAGAGACTCAGAGCCAACAAGTTTTGGCTTATCTTACAAAATGTCATGGAGATGATCAGGAGGATCGATGAGCTTATCTTACAAAATATCATGGAGATGATCAGGAGGATCAATGAAGGGTCTGTTTAGATCCCCTGGTAAAAATTTTCACTATATCACATCAAATGTTTGGACACATGCATAGAGTATTAAATATAAACGAAAAAAATAACTAATTACACAGAATGCGTGTAAATTGCGAGACGAATCTAAGCCTAATTGCTTAAGTACTTTGAGTGATAAAATAACCTCACAACAAAATAAATTATAATTAGGTAAATTTTTTTAATAAGGCGAATGGTTAGTTATTAGTGCTCGTGTATTTACTGTTTGCTTTGTTCCTATGTAGAAATCTAACGTTTCCTTTTATTACAGTGAGACGCTGAGTTCAGTAACGGTGACAAGCACCGAGCCAATGATGGATGCTGACTATTCTATTAGGGGTAGATATCGAGCCAGCTCGGCTCGGCTCGGTCTGGCTCAGTACTTTAACGAGCCATCTCGGCTCGGCTCGTTAGGCCTAACGAGCTGAAATGTCGACTCGGCGAGCTGGCTCGTTTAGCTTGTTTAGCTCGTTAACTGAATGAACCCTCCATCAGTGCACAATGACTAAAAATTAAAATAGCATCACAGATCCATGAAGCAGACACCAGGGACTAGGAGGTAGCCCTGCGGCTGAGGGAGGAGCGGTCGGCGTTGTCGGCGTGGCTCTGCAGTGGCGGGAGTAGCGGCCGGCGCCGTCAGCGTGGCCCTGCGGTTGCGGGAGGAGCGGCGTCGTCGGCGTGGCCCTGCGGGCGTGGGAGGAGCAACCGGTGGGCAGCGCTGCGGCGGCAGAAGGAGAAGGCGACGGCGGCAGCTTGCTTGGTGGTGGCTGCGATTTGGCGAAGACGGCGGACAGGATAGGCTCGTTTCAGCGATTTGGGGTATCTTCGTTTCAGCGATTGGGCCACCTGATTTGGGCTATGGCCTGTGGGATTCTTGGGCTATACGAGTTTAACGAACCTACCAAGTGGCTGGCTCGGGCTCGGCTCGTTAGCTTAACGAGCAAAACAGCCGGCTCGGCTCGGCTCGTTAGGACTCCGAGCTCGAGTCGATCCAAGCCGAGCCTGAAACGAGCCAATCCGAGTCACGAGCTTCGAGCTTTTTTTCCACCCCTGTATTCTATACATACTATATGCATACTCTAGTAGCTTATGTTAGTCCCAGAAAAAGTAAATTATGTTATATAGATTTGCTAGAAAACTTTCACAAGTCTTTTGCTCTCAAAACTTTTAGATTTGTAACCATCGGATCGCCTCAAGATTTAAACATGAAGAGAAAAAATTACTAAAAAGGAATTTTCACACGACCATAGTATTAATTTCTAGTTAATTATCTTAATAATAGGTTGCTATAGGTGATAAACACCCTGGTTTCCATCTCGCTTGCACGGTGTGTGTTTTTTTACCTGTCCATATAATCTACTCAAGCGCGCCCATCCATTTATATATCTACTTGCCAATATTTAGCAGTTGATAATTTATTTATTCGTGAAAAAGGGTCGGGTCCCGGCTATTCTTCATTCACAGGTTCCTCCAACGTATCCGTGGCCCGTGGGTTTGCCCTGGTTTTCAACCCGAGAGAGGAACACCCGTACACCCTGACGACTCTATCCCTAGGGTCTCCCAACCAAATGGAGACAAACAGTATATCAACTTAAAAGTACTCAAGGTACCAGGCAACGAGTGATACATGAGAATTAAGACAATTGTTTACTCCCTCCATTCCACAAAACACCTATTACTAGATGACACATCCTAATACTATAAATCTGATCCAGATCCATTATATTAGGATATGTCGCATCTAGTCCTAAATTCGTTTTTTGGACGAGAGACGTATATTTTTAGTATTTCTCTTTAATTTTGGTTAATGATGCACAGGACAGTACTTCTACTTCAGGGGATTGGTTGGTGTACTGCGGGTTTAACAATGACCCTCAACTGATCGGTCGCTTCCCCAAGTCATTGTTCACAAGTCTAGTTGACAAGGCCACCGAAATCTGGTTTGGAGGCATGGCGGTTACTAATGTTAAATTTCAGCCTACTCCATCTGTTACTCCGATGGGCTCTGGATACATGCCAGCTGATAACACCAACATGACAGCATCCATGAGCAACCTTGAGGCTAGATGGACAAAAGGCCCAACGGCCCGGCCTGACCATCGGGCCGTGACTGGGCCCCTCCACCGGCACGTTGGGCCGACCCGACACGGCCGGGCCGGCACGACACGATGGGCCGCAGGCTAGGCCCGACACACAAACAATAGGGAGTAAAAATAGACATATTATATGCCACGGTCGAAAGAATATGGACGTAAAATAGACTTATTTTAGCTATATATATATATCGGCCCAAAGAGGAGGGAGGGAAAATAGACTTGTTTTAGCTATATATATATATATATCACAGCCCAAAGAGGAATGAGGAAAATATACTTATTTAAAAAAAAGGCACGATGGACCACCTGTGCCTTCGAGCCGGCCCGACACAGCCCGACTACTGGTGGGCCGTGCCTGGGCTGAAGGTGTAGCCCATGGGCCGGCACGGCCCGGTCAGCACTTGCCGGCCCGATGCCGACCGGACCGTGCCGGCCCGATGGCTGGTGGGCCGTGTCTAGCCGTGCCTGGACCGGACCGGGCTAGGCGGGCCTTTTGTCCATCTATACCTTGAGCTCATCGACGAGCAGGGGAGACCCTGGCCAGCGGACGAAGATTTGCATGGCTTCACCAACATCGAGTATCTTTACACCGTCTCACCTGTTGCTA
The DNA here is from genome assembly GCA_000338895.3 of Oryza meridionalis. Taxonomy (NCBI): domain Eukaryota; kingdom Viridiplantae; phylum Streptophyta; class Magnoliopsida; order Poales; family Poaceae; genus Oryza; species Oryza meridionalis. The sequence goes on from CM002529.2 coordinate 29,096,879, forward strand.
GCAGCAGATTTTTCTATGGGGCCCATCAACGAGCTCGGCATCCACGTCATGCACTCATGCTATCTACTCAATTTTATTAGCGTTGTTAGTTTACTACTCCCTTCGTCCCAGAATATAAGTTTTAGAGTTGAACACGGTTATTAAAAAAGTAGGTAGAAGTGAATGGTGGAGGATTGTGATTGGATAAGTAGTGGAGGTAGGTGGGAAAAGTGAATGGTGAATGGTTGTAATTGGTTAGGAAGAGAGTGTTTGTAAAGAAGTTGTTATATTTTGGGACAAATCCTGATGGCTAAAAGTTATTATATTTTGGGACAGAGGAAGTATTTGATTTAACTAGAAAAGTAGCTAGCGCATTCGCGCGGACATGTATCATAAGATGCGTTTAAGATACTTAGTGAAGAGGAATATTAATCGGATAACACCTACCATATTTAAGAAGTATGATTGCTTCATAATTTTTCTTATCGGCGTTGATTAGATATTTTTTCTAAATCTAATACAAGGGTGAGTTAAACAAGTTCAAGGTGTAGATAAGAAATGCAAGGGAGTAGAGACTAAGGTTGTGTTCGCCATTCCAAGTTCCCACCCGAGACAGTACTCACGGAAAACGGTGGAAAAGGGAAGATATCTTTTTATTGCTGAAAATAACACAAAATCAACTCCATTATGCAAATACTAACTTTGATCCCTAGGAATGGAGCTCCTATCACAACTAACATTCTAAACCATATCTCAAACATTCCTAAGACTCTGGACTGAGATTATCTTGTTGATGCTTTGCCTCAGTTTGCTGTCCTACTGCTGTAAGGCTGTAAGCTGCAGCAAACCATCCTAATAAATGACATCATTCTCCTTACCTCCAATCTCAAGCATTCTAATGACATGGTGTTGCTTGTGACATCTGGGAATTGACCCTATCTGTTTATGAATGAATTTGTGGCTTCATCCTACTTGTAAGAATATTAAGCACGAAGAATATTAAGCTAGCACATAGATAGTAAAGAGTAAATATGTCAAAATAATGATCACTAGGAGGACTAGGTTGGCACATCAGGACATACAAAAACAGTACAACAAGCAGTAATTCATGTTAATGCAGTAATTAACAGAGTGCGAAAAACACTTTGGGAACTGTTACAGGCTTACAGCAGCAACACAACATGGTACAAAAGGTAAGCTCGGATGTTTGTATAGTACTATATATAATATATCAGACAGGTATGACAGTTCTCATAAACAAAAAAAAAGACAGGTATGACTACACCAATAAGAATATACAGTCGCCCAAAGGGCTATAAAGCAAAAGATAGCTTCAGAATTAAAACAGCAGCAAGACGTAACTTCAGAAATTTGTGGAACTGTATATATCAGATAGGTATGACCACACCGATAAGAATGCACTGTCAAAGAAAGGAACCATTGGACTTGTTGTCATTTGGCATTTTATGCCAGTGAAGGTTAAGGAAAAAGCAGTGTGTTCTATATACTAATATTAGTAACCCAAACCTTGAAACTAATTCTCTACTAACTCCAGAATTTTAACAGCTCATTTCAGTGAGCTACTTCTGAGTTCTGACAAATTATGTGAAGATAGATTAATAGAAATATGTAGGTAACAATCCCATAGATCATATCAGAAATAAACACAAGGACATGCAGTACATCCAAAATCTCTGTTAGTGCAATCTGAAACCCAAGTTAACAAACAGGAAAAGAAGATCATGACTAGTTCAGAAGTACACTACAAAAATAGGATCAGAATTCAGTGAGTCTTTCACATAGTCAAATTGGCTTTGAAAGATGTATTGGAACTGTTTTCAATTCATAGAGATGTCATTTCAGTATACTATGAGATATATAATGCGAATGGTGACACAAAAACAAAGCAGGCAGGCACAAGGCATTGGATAATGGATATCATGCATTTCAGTTTCTCTGGTGATACTAAAATTGAGGATGTAGAAAAGAAACTAAAGGTGAAAGTTATGTATATTTGTGTACCGTCGATTAGCACTTTCCAGTTTCTCGGATATTACAAGCTATAGGGCCATAACTCTGACTGGTGACTGACAACTAAAAATCGATGAAGACCTCAGAATGACACGGCTGGGTTGTACCAGCGCCGGAGTTGCTCTCTTGTATAACGCCACTCGCCAAAGCTCCTCGGATGATGTCTCCTTGTTGAACAGCCAAACCCAACGGAATCGCTTTGTGAAAAAGAGAAACAAGTTGCAGTGAATTGATGTTTCTTGCTTTCCTCAAGAAAAACCTCACAAAATGCATCTCAATTCTGGTCCTGTTGAAGTTCATCATTCTTACCACCTTAAGGTTATCTAAGGCATACTCTGGCACACCTTCGCTCATCGACTGCAGCACATCTTCTCTCACCGCCTCCTGCACATCTTCCCTGATTCTTGGGAGCTGCAAGCACAGACCGTAATCGTGTTCAGGAGGATCATGATTAGATGAGAACACCACATGCAGATTTCATCAGTTGCAATAAAAGGGGGAAACGACTTTTAAGCAATGCAAAATCCAGATTCCAGAAATGCTTATGAGGTGCAATGTATTAACCTGCAGAAAGAGTTTGGTCAGATTTGGGAAGTGGAAGCTCTGGAGGAACGTATAGATGTCAAACACGTTGAGCGCCTTTATGTCAAACATGAGCAACTGCAACTCTTTCAAACGCCGAAAGCCGCCAAGCCATTTCAACTGGGTAGTTCGTTCTTCATCGGGCAAACTAGGCACAATCTGAAGGATATCAAATCATCGATGAGTCCACCAAAAGATATCAAAACAAGAACAACATGATCCTTATCCAACGGAACGGAACAGAACAGAACAAACCTTGAGGGAATTGCTGCAGATGGTGAGGTTGGAGAGATTGGAGAGTTTGGGAAGTGCATCCTGTGCCCATTTACCGAACACCATGGGGATTATCGGGCCGTCGTAGCAGATGTACAGGTTGGTGAAGGAGGAGCGGCGCCTTGTGCGCGGCAGGTAGAAGGACGAGAGGAAGCGGCCGCTGTAGAAGACGGAGCGGAGGCTGGTTACACCGACGACGTTCACCTTATTGAGATGCTTGCACCCGGCGATGGTGAGACTGCTCAGCTTCGGCCCGCCCGGCGAGATGGCGACGGCGTCGAGGTCAAAGCAGCTGCGAAGATCCAAAACCCGGAGATTGGGGCAGCGCGTGATCACATTTCTCAGCATGTAGCTCTCGATGGAGACGAAGTGGAAGCAGATTTCTGAGAGCTCGTTGAAGCGCTGCTGCGGCGTGAAGCGCATCTTGGAGACGTCGATTTGGCGGAGCGAGAGGTGCTGGAGCGCGATCACGCGGCTCAAGATCGGCAAGTGGAACCTGACCTTGTCTACAACATTCGGGTTGGTCAGCTCGACGTGGAGCTGCTCGACGCGGCGGTCGGCGGATCTCTCGATGATTTCTCTCAGGTGAGAGCTCTTCATGATGGTGTGGACGACGACGGAGAGGCGCTCGAGGCGGCGCTCCTCCTCCAGGATCTTGAGGAGGCCCTCCACGGAAGGTGCGCAGCGGGCGCGGATCTCGTAGCGCCTGGATTTCTGGCCCCAATCCTCCTTCCACAGCCTTAGCCACTCCTTGGAGAGCACCGTCGTGCGGATGGCGGACTCGAGCGGGAGGAAGCTGATGATGCGCAGAACCGCGTCGTCGGGAATCACCACCATGGGGTCCTCCCCCACCGGGGCCGCTGCCTCCACCGGGGCCACCGCCGCAGGAAGGCCGTCGTCGGGAAGCGCCTCGACGAGGTCCACCAACATGACGTCCGCCTCCTCCGCCGCAGGAAGGCCGTCGTCGGGAAGCGCCTCGAGGGGAACCACCACCATGACTTCCTCCTCCTCCTCCTCTGCCGCCGCCGCCGCTCCGCGTCCGCCGTCTCCACCGCCCTCCACCCGCCGCCTCTTCGCGCCGCCGCTGCCGCCTGCTGCGGCGGATTCGAGCGCCATCGCCGCGCGGGCGCGTTCTCCACTTCCCCCCTCCGCTCTCTCCCCCATTTTCGCCTTCTTCGTCAAGCTAATTGCGTTCGCTAATTGCGTTTGGATTTGGATTCCGATACGAAGCAGAGCAAACCGCTGCACTAGACGACCGTTATTATAGGCCAGCTGGCTTCGGCTGGCGTATGCGGGCCGCTTATGGGCCATCTCAATTGGGCCCATTTAGACAAACTCAACCCAACTAGGCCCAGAGAAGCCCAGCCGCCAGAGCAGATGGCGGACGTGGCCGGCGCCGGAGCGGACGTGGTTGTCCTCGCAGGAAGCCGTTTCAAAGAAAACACGTCATGCAGGTTTGTTTTAGTTTAGTGCCAAATCTTATCCTACTAAATTTTTGATAGTCTAAATAGTACTTATGTGATGTTTGGATTGATAATGCCAAAACTTATTAAATCAATGGAAATCCCTACTAAAATGTTGGTAGTGCTAAAACTTGTCTAAATTAGCGATCCAAACATGACTGCAATTTCTTTCTCCATCCAAGAAACGTCATGATTTCCTGACGAAACAAGGACAAATCACTTGAGAAATTGGAATTTGTTTAGAAATAATATTATTTAAATAAAAAATTTCAAAAATATAAGTTGATCGGCTAAAATTACGGTTAAACAAGCGCACTTCGACATGAGTTGTTGATCCAGTAAAAAAGGAATTTAAAAATACATGAAAGGGTATGGCAGGGTGCCTATCAAACTCTAGATGTTCGATATGTCCGGCATGCACAGTGGCATACAGTGGTTGTTCTCTCTTTTTTTTAAAAAAATAATCCCCTGTTGAACAATCGCACCTCGACAGGTGTTGTTCGATATATATCTCTGCCGAACTTTAGTTGTTCGATGGATGCTAAACTTACAATTTTAATATGTTAACTTCTATTTTTGCAATTCTCTATTAAAATGGTATTATTTCTAAAAGAAATCGAGAAATCACGTCCTAGGCAAATCATTCCTATGTGTTCTAGAAAAGAAACAAAAACATTCCTCTGCTCTGTGTTTGTTATCCAGTTGAATAGCTTTAGAATTTATATGGCTCGTGCCCGGCTGACACGGGGGGGACGAACCAGCGCCAACGACGGTGTCCAAATCCGGTCAATTTGACACGGTCGTCCGACGAGCCACGCGAAACCAGCGTCGGCCATCCGCAACCATCAACCGGCGAGGCAACGCGACACGCGCGCATGCACGAGAGGCCTCCTCGATTTTAGCGAGCTGCCACCACGGACAGTGCATGCCTAATTATACCTTCTTCCTCCTCCTCCTCCGCTGGAACGCCTTTGCTTCCCACCACTACCCGTCGGTCGATCGGTCGAGCGAGCCGGCGAGCGCTTGTTGCCTCTCCTCCGTTCGCGCTTAGCTGGGCAGAGGACGGGGGTGCCAATGCCGCTTCGGCGGCGGTGGGCGGCGCTTTTGTTAGGCGTCGCCGTCGTCCTTGCCGTCGCCGCCGCCGGCGCGCGGGCGCAGGACTACAACAATGGCGGCGGCGGAGACGGCGAGGATGAGGAGGAGGAGGAGAAGCCGTCGTTCAAGGCGCAGGAGGCGTGCAACGGCGCGTTCCTGACGTACACGTTCACGGAGCGCGAGAAGGAGTACCCGCGGACCAAGAACGCGACGGCGCAGGCGTTCGCGTTCAAGGCGACGGCGACGGTGCTCAACACCATGACCGAGGACCTCAAGGCGTGGCAGATGTTCGTCGGGTTCCAGCACAAGGAGATCCTCGTGACCGTCGGCGGCGCCGTGCTCCTCGACGGCACCGACCTCCCCGCCAACGTCTCCGGTGGCGTCACTTTCGCCGGGTACCCCATGGCCGACCTCCTCAACTCCATCGAGACCGCCGGCGACCTGACGCAGATCCAGGCACAGATCGACATCACCGGCACCCAGTTCGGCGTCAAGCCGCCCACGGCGCCCATGCCCAGGACCATCAAGCTGTCCAACCCCGGGTTCCGTTGCCCGAAGCCCACACACAAGCAGAGCGTCATGTACGTGTGCTGCGTCAAGGACCCAAAATTCAAGGCCAAGAAGGTGAACACCACCACCCGCTACCTGCCGCGGCAGAAGGCCGACCTGACCATCGCCTACGACGTCCTCCAAGCGTTCGGCAACAACTACATGGTGCAGGTGACCATCGACAACTGGAGCCCCATCAGCCGGCTCGACAACTGGAACCTCACCTGGGAGTGGAAGCGCGGCGAGTTCATCTACAAAATGCGCGGCGCGTACACGCTCAACAAGGAAGGCCCCGCCTGCGTGTACAGCCCCGCCGCCGGCTACTACAAGGACTTCGACTTCACGCCGGCGTACAGCTGCGAGAAGCGGCCCATCGTCGTCGACCTCCCGCCGGAGCGCGAGAAGGACAAGGACGTCGGGAACATCCCCTTCTGCTGCAAGAACGGCACGCTGCTGCCGCCCACCATGGACGAGTCCATGTCGCGGGCCGTGTTCCAGATGCAGGTGTTCAAGCTGCCGCCGGACCTCAACCGGACGGCGCTGTACCCGCCGCAGAACTGGAAGATCATCGGGAAGCTGAACCCGCAGTACGTGTGCAGGCAGCCGGTGAGGGTGAGCCCCGTGGTGTTCCCCGACCAGACGGGGCTTATGTCGTCCACCCCGGCCGTCGCGTCGTGGCAGGTGGCGTGCAACATCACCCGCCCCAAGAGGCGCGCCGCCAAGTGCTGCGTCTCCTTCTCCGCCTACTACGACGACTCCGTCGTGCCGTGCAACACCTGCGCCTGCGGCTGCGGCGGCGGCGGCGGCGGCAACGACACGGCGACGTGCGACGCGGACGCACGCGCCACGCCGCTGCCGCCCGAGGCGCTGCTCATCCCGTTCGACAACCGCACGGCCAAGGCGCGCGCCTGGGCCAAGATCAAGCACCGCCGCGTGCCCAACCCGATGCCGTGCGGCGACAACTGCGGCCTCAGCGTCAACTGGCACATCATGAACAACTACAAGTCCGGGTGGGCGGCGCGGATCACCATCTTCAACTGGCAGGACTACACGTTCAAGGACTGGTTCGCCGCCGTCACCATGCGCGACCACTACAGCGGCTACGAGAACGTCTACTCCTTCAACGGCACCAAGATGGGGGCGCCGTTCAACAACAGCATCTTCATGCAGGGGTTGCCGGGGCTCACCTACCTCGAGCCGATCACCGACGGGAGGACGCCGGAGGACCCAAGGGTGCCCGGGAAGCAGCAGTCCGTCATCTCCTTCTCGCGGAAGGACGCGCCGAACGTCAACATTGCCAAGGGGGAAGGCTTCCCCAAGAGGCTCTACTTCGACGGCGAGGAGTGCGCGCTCCCGGACACGATACCCAAGCCCTCGAGCGCGCACCGGCGGGCGAGCCTCGGGCAGATTGTCATGGCAGTAGTGCTTGTGATGGTTGTGGCGGTTGTGGACTCCTTGTGCTTATGATGAGTGGAAATTCGGGGGATTATATATAGCCATTGTTTTTTTAGCGTTTTAGGGTGCTACATTGCTGAACGTTTTCATCATTTTGGAGGAAATTTCACTCGAATTCAGATGTTACAGTGTGATCCCCTAATGCAGGAACTGCAATCCTGCACTTAGTCACACAAGAATAGAGGTACGCAGGGGTTATACTCAATTAAACAAGTGAAAAGGGGCAAGTGAGAATACGCCGGTGAATATGACAGTGAACTTGTGATGGTTATACGGGTTTGATGGGAATTGCAAGGGGAAGAGGGCATGCAGAATTGCAATCATGTGGTATGTTTCAGTTTGTCACGAATTTATGGAAAACTCTATTAATTCTTTAAGGGGATATCCCCTTATTTTTATATGTCACTTAAAAATTCATTAAAAAATTGAAAAAAATAGTAAGATAGATCAATATGTGATGCCACTTCACAAACATGCATATTAAAATTCAACTTATACAAGTAGAAACAATAATAACAAATTTGACTATGAATAGAACGGGTAATTCACGATCAAATTTGTTATTTTTTGCTTTCAATTGTACAAGTCGAATTTTAATTTACATATTTGCGAAAAGATATACCATATATTGATCGATCTTGACATTTTTTTAAAAAAAATTTGATAACTTTTAAACGCCATGCACAAAACGAGGGGATGTCCCCTCAAGGGACAAAAATCCACTTCCCCAATTTATACTCATTTACTGGGTTTCCGTTTTCATTTCAGTTTCTTTGATTTGCAGAACACATGAGTTTGTGTAGCATTTTATTCTCTTGCATGATGCAAATAACTAGCGAGTGGTGCTGTAGGGTGAGTGAGTCCATATGCTTCCAACGGCAGGGATCACATATCACAATTACGTTACAGACACATAATATTTTAGCTAAAACAACTGCACAATCCAAGCAGCTGGATATGGCATTCTCATATCATGTTTTAATGTGCAAGTCTATCCGAAGTTTCATGCTTATGAATGAAATCCAAACCCTTCCAAACGATAAAAACAAAGACACTACACCGTCCAAATAGTTAAAAATCTCGAAATTACTAGCTACAACACTGCTCTTGTTTTTGTCCATTTTGATCTTTGCAAACATGGATCAAATAACTATGAAACTACAGGTGAAAATACTGGTAATCTGTTACTCCATTATGGAACTCACCATTTGAAAAAGACAAGGTATATGGTGTCAGTTAAGATGCAAACATATACCGAAACAAATATGTTGACTTGTATTGCTAAATGGAAAGAACAGGCAGAGGAGAATCTACAAATCTTCAAAAATCTGCAGAGTCATCTAGCATTTCATAATTTGCTATACTCTTCAGTACTAGTATCATGGCTCATGAGGATCACATCAAGCATTTCATAACTTGAACTAGTATCAGTAAACAAATAATCTATGAGGTACAATGGCAGAATCTCCCATTTGATATATCCCATCAGTCTGCCTATATTAAATTATGCTAACACAGAACAAACATTCAGGTAATCTCCTAGTTCTTGTCAAATTGAGGAGGGCAGTAATCCCTATAACCGACAATAGAAATATTCAAAACTAGCTATGGCATCCACAAAGTTCAGTTTACATTACAGGATCAACTTTCAGGTTTAACATAACAGCGAAATATCCGCATCAATCTCCATAACTAAACTATGCTAATGCAGAACAAATTACATTCAGGTAAACTCCTAAACTCTTTTCAGATTGACAAGAAACAATTAGTAAACCTCATAACTGACATGACAATATCCAATATCTAGCTATCACATCCACAGAAAGTTCAATTTACACATGGATGATTAAAATTTCAGTTGTAACTCGCATTGTGGCAAAAAAACACAGAAAGGAACCACTTCAGTGCCCAAGGATTCTGCATCCAAGTTTATTTTGTACTAATCCTTTTTCCACAGAAGTTGGTAAGAACATATTTCACTGTAAACTCATATGTATAGCTAAAGTTGCTAAAATGCCAAATACATCATATGAAATTGACAGTGAAATACCAAGTCATTCAATCACCTTTTTTTCAAGTAAAACAGAAGGAAAAAAGAAATCAAGGTATGACGAGACTGTACTTGTTTCTGCACATGTCCTGTATCTCTTTTCCAACCTATTAATGCTCCAGATCTGTAGAACCATAAGCAGCTCGACTATTGACTGAACACTAGTTCGTCTTCCAGGTAAGGAGTTCTGAATGAAATGACTTGACTGTAGAATCATCAGCACAATCAGTTAGCTGGACATTTGCGGGAACCCGGAGTAGCAAGGGGCGATCTGCCGGTACTGGTATGGAACGAACTAGTATCAGCTTCTGGAGGAGTTTGGCCTTCTTGAACAGAAACTGCAGCAGCCGAATCTCATTCCAGTCGTACTTGAAGTTCGTCATCTTTACCACATCAAGCTTTTCGAAGCCATCCTGTTGTTCCCCCTCCACATTCTCTGAGCTAGTGTTCTCCGTGTATTTGCAATCTCTTTCTGGGAGCTGAAATCACAAAGGGATAATTTGGAATCATCAGAAAGAAGAAACTATACTAACATTGGCTCCACTCGAACAGACAAAATAGTCAAACAGTAACAGATCGAGATGCAATGCAAGCAATGGAATAGCAGGTTGTGAGTGGTGACCTGCACAAAGAGCTTCGCCAGCTGAGGGTAGTAGCCGCAGGTGTTCAGGAATTGACGAACGTCACTGAGGTTGATCGGTTCCAATTGGAACATGAGCAACTGAAGCTCTCTTAAACTCCTCAAGTTTGTCTGAATGGTATTACCCGCCACAGTTACAGCCTGAAAATCAGAAGTAGCAAACAACCTTGTGAATCAAGTGGAAACAACACGATTGGGATGAAAATGAAATCGGATGAAATTAACATGATCGAGAGAAAAAAAAAGGACGAACCCGGAGAGAAGTGCTGCACAGGGTGAGGAAGGTGAGGTTCGAGAGATCTGGGAGGCGTTTGAGCGAATTTCCGGGCCCCGGGGTAGATTGGTCTTGCGGGAAGCTGATGAAGAGGTCGGCAAGCGAGTCGTTGTCCGGAAGGGACAGTGACGTCAGGAAGTTACCGCTGTAGCGAAAGGAGCGCAGGTGTTTGCCGGCGGTCAGCAGTCGGACGCGTTCGCAGTCCATGACGGTGAGGCTCATCAGGTGCTCTCCAGCGGTGTCGACGTCGATTTGGGTGATGGTTTTGCATCCGCGTAGGTCGAGGACGCGGAGGATGGGGCACGCGCCGACTAGATTCTTGAGGTCGATACTTTGATTGATAGTGGAGTTCTTGATGTGGATTTCCTCGAGCGTGGGGAAGGAGACGCCTTCACACAACTTGCCCTGGAACTGGCTGAACACAACGCCGATTAGCGAGAGGCGCACGAGCTGTTTGCTCGTCAGGTGCATCTTAAACCTGCGGTTCGATTCTCTTCGATCACTGATGTGGATGACCTCGGGAGAGCACTTGCCGGCGAATTCGAGGCAGGAATTGAAGTATTGTGCCTCAACTTTTTTTCTCTCGACGACGACGAGGGAGAAGTAGCGGAGGCGGCGTTTCGGCTCCTGCTGCCCCGCGCGTTCCTCTAGCTTGCTCAGCACATCACCGTCGGTGGGGAGCTCGACGTCGACGGCGACGTCCCTCCAGTAGATGCCGTACATCTCCCGCCACCGTTGGGAGAGCGAACCCATGAGGATCACCGACATGATCGGGAGGAAGTCGAGGACGCGCACCCGAGCCTTCTCCTGCAGCGCCGTGATGCGGTCGCCGTCCACCTTCGCCGCCCCCGCATCCTTCTCCGGCGGCTGATCCAGCTTGCGGTCGTCGTCCACCTTCGCCGCCTCTGCATCCTTCTCCGGCGGCGCCAGGTTGCGGTCGTCGTCCACCTCCGCCGCCTCTTCGCCACCATCTAGATTTAGAAAGTCCTTCCACTGGTCGGAGTTGGAATCGTCGTCGCCGGATCGGATCGCCGTCGCCGGCTGCTCCTCCCGCTGCCGCTTCACCATCCCGCCTCTCTCTCTCTCTCTCTCTCTCTCTCTCTGTGTCTCCTCTGCCTTCTCCGAGAAGCCAACTCGCCCTGATTCGAATTTGAAATGAGGAGGGGGAAGAAGAGAAGCGCCGAGAAGGCCAGCCGTTTTAAAGGCAGCTTGTCTCACAAGCCTGGTGCAAGATTGGGCCCAACCGTCATCCTAGATGGGCCGGGCCCACTAAGACCACGAAGCTTCCGGAGATTTCGTACGAGACAAGAAACTGGGCTTCTTCTTCTTCCTCCTCCTCCTCCCTGAGCCGTAGTAGCCTTGTTAGCTAAGCAAAAGCCCACGCGCAATGCGAAACCCATCGCCGCCGCGGCGGCGAGGCCGGAAACGCGAGGATTTCCGCGGACTTTTGCCGCGGCGGCGACCCATATAAGCTAAGCTAAACCACCCACGCCGCTGTCTCTCCCGCATCCGCTTCTCCGCTACCTCCCAATAAACTAAGCTTTTGGCGCGTTGCTGGCTCCCGCTCCCGCCTCGTCTCGCTCGACGTCTCCGAGGAGGAGGAGCTCGAGCTCGCCGGCCGGCCATTACTTTATCCGCGGCGGGGTAGCTGGGGAGGGAGGGGAGGCGGGCGGCCACCAACCCATCGTCGTCTTGTGGTTTCCCATGCGGTTGCCGCCGCGGGCGCCGCTGCATTCGCGGGAGCGGGCGGGAACGGGATGGGGCTCGTCGGTGGCCTCCTCGGCTTCGGCGTCGGCCTCCCCCTCGGCATCGCCGTCGCCTACCTCGTCCACCTCCGCTTCTTCGCCCCTCGCCGCCGTCTCCAGGTCAGTCCATATCGATCGCCTCCTTCCTTCTCGATCCTTCCCAGTTCCCATGCTATACTAATACTAACAATTTAGTGGTTAGTTGAACGCATTCATCGTTAGCAATTCGTTATCTGTCTACTGTCACTTTGGTGATTTGTGTGCGGTGTATCATATTCATATCAAAATTGCTCATGAACAGCAGCAGGATGGATTTCGATCGAGGTTTTGTGCACACTAACTACCCAAGTAACCCCACAAAATGGTTGTAGAAATTAAATCCGAGATTGGGACGTGCTTGATTTCTTCTACCCGTACGATTAGACTACCGGATTGTTCAGGATGCGACGTGGGGAAAACGGGACGTGGTACGTGTGCTCCAAAGTCCTTGTCTTCCCCTGCTGGAGTAGTGCCATTTCGCCGTCCAGTACTCACTTTTCAGTTCCAGCTTTGAACAGCTTTGCTTTGCTAGCTTGCGTATCCGATTCCGGCTTGCCAATTGCGATGCCTCCCTGAGCTGACATATGCTTCCTTAGTGAGATTGTTTCAATAAAATTGACTAATTTCGATGCGCCAGCTAGACACTGGGGATTTTATTAGATTGCGATCTATTGATGTGTACTGGGGGAGTTTGCTTGGGATTTATATGGGACAAGTGGGATAGCTATGGGGTTACTGAACGAATATTCCAAATACATGAAAAACACAAGATGTATTTTTAATGCATTTGTTAATTAATTTGGTTTAGCAATGTGAAACGGGTTGGTGCATATGAATACAGAATATTGTGTAGTGCACGACGTGTTATTTAATTAGCCTAGTAGTACATATGATATTTGTCTGATATGGTTAGAATCATTTCAGCTAGTTACTGGGTGGGTTAGCCCATTGGAATGAGAACGACATGGTTAGATGCGACAGAGCAAAAATCCAACTTGGTTATTTGCTTAATGTATATAGCCTACTCAGATGCACCCTTTTATGTTGAGACTAACGAAAATTGGATTACTTACTTCATAAGAAAAGAAATAATCAAATCCACTATGCTAAGTAAAAGAAAAGTCATAACCACCAGTGTTTGGTGACATTAATCTGACCGAAAGTCAAGTTGGATATCCACTATTTCACTTTGCAACCAATGGTCAATACTGGAAGGAGCTGTATAAGCATTTTCAACCTGCCTCTCCAGGGTCCAGAAAACTATGGTAGATTCAGACGGTTTGATCCTCTTGAGCTCCACTGCTTTACTACATATATCAAGCAGGGTTCAACATAAATTAATATTCAAAATCTTACACAAACCCAAACAGTAAATACTATAATACAAATTTGATCTCAACATTTTTTGAGGAAACTGACTATTGACTTTTGCAGGATCCTATTATTAGACCACTACGCGACTTGGATTCTGAGACATTACAGACAACTACACCAGATATTCCGTTATGGGTGAAGTGTCCAGATTATGAACGGGTGGGTATATAAACATGGCGCGCTACTATTTAAACGACTTATAATTTGTTGCTTTGGGATTATGCGTGTCGTAAATCAATCTCTGTTTAGTTGTCAAATTTCAACAGTACAACAAGGCGTGAGTATTCATGATAATATAGAAGTATGTATAACAGGCCCCTGAGTAACATGAGTGTAGGATATTATATATGGACTCTTTGTAACTTTTATGGAAATTTAATTATCTTAGCATCTTTGTATTTCCCATGAAAAGAAAAAAAAATAGAATACACCTTCACATATCAACAATTTATCTGGAAATCTTTGGGTTATCCCCCTTTTAGAGTATTTATTTTTTAAACAAAATATTTCATAGAGAGAAATACAATATGTTAATACCAAAATTTGACAAATGAAATTCTTTTTTAAGTAACATGAGTGTAGGATATTATATATGGACTCTTTGTAACTTTTATGGAAATTTAATTATCTTAGCATCTTTGTATTTCCCATGAAAAGAAAAAAAAATTAGAATACACCTTCACATATCAACAATTTATCTGGAAATCCTTTGGTTATCCCCTTTTTAGAGTATTTCTTTTTTTAAAAAAATATTTCATAGAGAGATAAATACAATATGTTAATACCAAAATACGCTGTTGGTGGTGACAGCTTCCATTATCATAATCTATTGTAGGATTCTATTTCTTTTAGCTTAGCAATCTGGTCAAGAAATCATATTGATCGGTATGATAAATTGCTAAATAGCCAAGCTCTTGAGGACTGAGGCACATATATGAGAGAATGTGTGCTGGTATTTTGTATTTATTTTTACGTTCTTGTTTCTTTTTCTCCACACCATAAATGCTACGTTACATATAGTTCAGTTAAAGACACAATACTCAATTCATGAAATGGAGAATTCATTTTATGTTTTTTGCAGGTTGACTGGATTAACAAGTTTATTTTTGATATGTGGCCCTTCCTTGATAAGGTATTTTCAACTCTCATATGGCCTGTTTGCTACCAAGTTTTAGTGTAATATTCAGTGCTTCATCATCTGCGCGTTGAGAGTTCTTCTCGAACCATTGTCAGCTTGGGTAATCCAATTGATTCATTTTTTTAAGACTCAATTGACTCATTGATCAGGCAATCTGCAACACAATAAGAAGTGTAATCAGACCAACATTTGATCAATATGTTGGACAATATGGAATAAAATCAATTGAATTTGGGCACTTAACACTTGGGGCACTTCCTCCTACGTTCCAAGGTCTGTTGATTTCTGTAAGAGTACTTTCTGTAATGATGCAATTTGTTCAGTGACGCAGACCTTGTATCCTCAAATCATAATTATCATTATAAGTACAGTGTTTCTGTATCCTTGTATAACTCAAGTCTATGTTGTAAATAATATAAATTGGTAGAGCAGTTCAAAATCTGTAGTCTGCACTACGCTGTCAGTCAACTCTTGTTAAGATTGATTGATTCTTATACTACTTGATATTTTGACAAGCAGGAATTAAAGTTTATGAAATGAGAGAAAAAGAGTTGGTAATTGAACCTGTGATTCGGTGGGCCAGCATAGCAAATGTAATTGTGAAAGTGAAGGTGCATTCTTTCCAAGTGTCGGCTCAGGTTAGCTTTCCCTTATATATCTCGTTCTAAAGAATGGACTATTAGTCCTCTGACTGATCATATTTCTGTTTCAGCTTTTAGATTTACATATAATGCTGACACCACGTGTGACTCTGAAGCCTCTTGTGCCAAGCTTTCCCTGCTTTGCAAACTTGTTTGTTTCACTGATGGAGAAGGTATTAATCTGTTTCTTCAATGTTAAAACAACTCTGTAAATAAAACTAACTCTTATTTTATTATAAAGCCACATATAGACTTTGGATTCAAATTGTTGGGTGGAGATGTCATGGCAATACCTGGCTTGCATCGGTTTGTCCGGGTAACTAATTTTCTCTTTAACATTTATATTCCCACAGAGGACACTGAATTTGAACGTCCTGATGGACTCTGGTAGTTTAATTGTACCCATTTAATTACTACTACGATTCCCTATTTCACTATCTTGGGTACAAGTACTATGTTCCTAGCTTGTGGACTTCTTAATTATTAGTGGTTTTTGCTTTCTGACAGGAGAAAATATCAAAGCAAATCGCAAACTTGTATCACTGGCCTAAGCTTATACAAATTCCTATTTTAGATGAAGCGAGGTGATTTTCTTTACAAATGACATCCATATTTTTTTTATTTTAAGGATCACAATGGGAAGTTGTTGGATGAGTTTATTAATTCCAAATTTGCATGCCGAATTGCATATGTCTATCCTGCCGTCATCTTGATAATCTTCTATCTCGAGTATATTCTCATTCAACATGAACTTTTTGAGACATATATTGCCAAGATAATTTGGAAATAAGAGTCTCCCAGAAAACATATTAGCATCAATAAACATTGATATCCTTGGACCCGTTTAAAAAGGAAATGCATTTGTACGTGGTGAAGGAAATTAAATGTTGGGAGAAACATAATTTTGTTATTCATTTAGTGCAAAAGAAATAGCATTGCTAATGGGGCTTCTATAGCTGAAACAAGGTTGTTTTAGTTTTGAATGTACTCCAGTTTAATTTGGTCTTTCTCGTATTACTGGTGTGGAACATTTGCAGTGGTGCGACAAAGAAACCAGTTGGAATATTACATGTAAAGGTAATTCGAGCCATGAATCTTCTCAAGATGGACTTGCTTGGAAAATCTGATCCCTATGTCAAGCTCCGTTTGAGTGGTGAGAAACTGCCTTCAAAGAAGACGTCTATTAAGATGAGCAACCTGAATCCTGAGTGGAATGAACACTTCAGATTTATAGTCAAGGATCCTGAAACACAAATCCTTGAGCTCCGCATGTTTGATTGGGAAAAGGTTTAGCTTTGCTGTATGCAACTTTTCTTCTGATAAGTTGGTTTGTCATTTGTAAGAGCAGTAATTGTTATTTCTATGCTCTTTTCCTGCTTGGCATAGGTAGGAAATAACAATAACCTTTTTCTTTTTCTGTTTGTGCAGGTTAAAATGCATGATAAACTGGGTATGCAAGTAGTTCCCCTCCGCTTGCTTACTCCTTATGAGAGTAAACTGTTCACACTTGACCTTCTGAAAAGCATGGACCCAAATGATCCTCATAACAAGAAGAACAGAGGAAAGCTTGTCGTAGAGCTGACATTTGATCCCTTCAGAGATGACAGCAACAGTACCATTGTGATGTCAGATGGTGAAGGCAATGTCAGTGTAAAAAGGGACGTCCCACCCAGTGGTGGACTGCTGTTGGTTTCAGTAGAAAATGCAGAGGACGTCGAAGGAAAGCGTCACACTAATCCATATGCTGTGGTTCATTTTAGGGGAGAAAGGAAGGAAACCAAGGTATTTTATTTTTGGAAATAGTTTTGCTACACTAATTTTATGTTATAAGGCCGGTTCAGATTGATGCCATTTTCAACCATACCATCTTTTGGCAAAGTCGCCAAAAAAGTATTGTTGCCAAACTTTGGTAAATACATATAAAATCATGCCAAAATTTTGGCAATATTACTAACTTGCTAAAATTTTGGCAAATGCCAAAATTTGGTAATGTTTATTTTGGCTACAATCTGAACAGCCCCGTAGTTCCACATTATACCCCAACTAAAAGCGCTTAAGAACTTAGTAGTACTACCTAATACTTTTATGTGAACCTATAATGTTTAACTTGGCATTTCAGATAATCAAGAAAACAAGAGATCCAAGATGGAACGAAGAGTTTCAGTTCATGGTTGATGAGGCTCCTGTGGATGATAAGATCCACATCGAAGTAGTAAGCAAACGCCGTGGGCTCCGGCTTCCCTTCCGCAATAAGGTCAGTCAGTCACTGTTGTTACCTGCTGATTGCAAAACCATCTCTTCTGATAATGATATTCACAACCAGTTGTTAAAAAAAAGAGAGAATATAATCACATCCAGTTCATAGTGCCTTCTAAAATCAACCTGTCATTTCTCCGAAAATTTCAGGAATCATTGGGGCATGTGGATATAAACCTAGTGGACGTCGTGAACAACGGACGGATCAACGAAAAATACCATCTGATCAACTCGAGGAACGGGATGGTACACGTCGAGATGAAATGGAGTACTGTATGACATGATTCGGTATTCTGAAGAGTCTCACCTGTATGATTATACCTGTCGCTGTACATATACAGTCGCCATACTCCGTGTGGGCCATGTATGTTGTAACTTTAGCCCTAATCTTCTACTCTCTCTCTCGCTCTTTTCGTGATCCATTTTGGGCGCTTTTTAGCGTGCTGTAACGTCAAAGATAGTGGCGTGATCACTTGCTTGTAAAGTCACGCGGCAATGCGTTCGTTGATCTCTCTTTCAGTGTTTTTATCATTCTTTTTGGCTGCCTGTATGGCACACATCAATGTTGTGTCGTTCGATCACGCCAGAAAGTGGCTCATTTATTGAATATATATATATAACTCTATCCTGTTTTTTTTCTTTTTTGCGAGAATATATAGAATATTCCATTGAGCACTCGTGTTGGAGGCGAGGCATGTTTGGAATGAGGTACGAAAGTGGCGAAACTCCTTCGAAATTCGGGTGAAATTTAGTGGCGTTTCGAAGCAATTGCCATCATCAAGTACAGGGGGGCCTGGTTCAGTTTTGAGTCGTGTGGGTTGGAGATGCTCAAGGGGGGGTGGGCCTGGGCAGTGGCAGTGGTAGTGGCAGGCTCAAACTCAGTCGGGATGGGCCGGTGGCCGGTGCTGCAAGCTGGAGGCAACCAAGAAGCAACCAATCAACCACCCCTAAAGATGAAGATTCCAATAGGCTGAGGCGCCGAGGCACGGACACCTTCCGGCCCCAGGTGTTCCCAATCACACCCCATGTCGGAGAGATCGATCGCCTCGCGTAACTTTTTTTTTCTTCTCAATTACTAAAGGCCATGTTTAGTTCTCACGTAAAGATTTTTACCCTATCATATCAAATGTTTAGACACATACATAGAGTACTCCCTCCATTTCATAATGTAAGTCATTCTAGTATTTTCCACATTCATGTTAATATATATATATATATATATATATATATATATATATATATATATATATATATATATATATATATATATATATATATATATATATATATATATAACATTAACATGAATGTGGAAAATTCTAGAATGACTTACACTGTGAAACGGAGAAAATATTAAATATAGAAAAAAAAAGAAACTAATTACACAGACTGCGTGTAAATTACGAGACAAATCTTTTAAGCCTAATTGCTATATGATTTGACAATGTGGTGTTACAGTAAACATTTGCTAATGACGGATTAATTAGGCTTAATAAATTCGTCTCGTAGTTTACAGACGAAATCTATAATTTGTTTTATTATTAGTCTATGTTTAATACTTCAAATGTGTGTCCTATATCCGATGACACGTCAAAACTTTTCACCCCTGAAACTAAACAGGGTCTAAACTTGGTGCAACGAATCTAGATAAACTTTTGTCCAGATTCATTAATTAGAATATGTTATATCCAGTTCTATAGTTGTTTCTTTAGCTGCGGAGGGAGTACACGATAGACGCACACACATTACTACAGACGTAATGCTATACTCACCTACGAATGTACTCCCTCCGTCCCAAAAAGAATAAACCTAGAAGGGGTTGTGACCCCTGCTAAGTTGATGTATGTGGTTATATGGGGTGTCCACATACAATCCCCTCCTAGGTTGATTCTTTTTGGGACGGAGGACTCCGTCCGTCCCAAAAAAGACAAACCCTGGGTTTCCGTACCAACATTTGACTGTCCGTCTTATATGATTTTTTTTATAATTAGTATTTTCATTGTTGTTAGATGATGAAACATGATTAATACTTTATACGTGACTTATCTTTTTAATTTTTTTCATAATTTTTTTAAATAAGACGAACGGTTAAATGTTGGACACGGAAACCAGGGTTTGTTTTTTTTTTGGGACGGAGGGAGTATCTTCTAACGCATGCTAGATAGACGAAAACTAACGATGTATCTACGATCTCATCAAAATCTTATTGAAAGTTCAGTAACGTGTGCTTAATATTTTCGCCACTTCCGACTCTGACAGCAACCTGCAACACGCGTGCCGCAGCCCGGCCGCCTTCCTGCCACTGCACAAGTTGATGTCCAGATCGATCGATCGCCGTCGCCGCCTGTACTGCGCTTACCCATCCAATCATCTCCACCGGAGGAAGACGCGCGCAGCGGGCGCAGCCTTCAATCGTGTGTGCCTGCAATCCTGCAGGTTGCAGTTGGTTGCATCGGCAGAGAATTGCATTGCCTGCAGATCGACGTACTACGCTGTAAAGAGGATGAATCGCGTCAGGATTAATTCGCCATTGCAAGTTTGCAGTTTGCATCAGCAATGGAGTAACGGGGAGCACGCATGCGAGAGCGAAGCGTACGTGAGTTTCCTGACGAATCTGTCGACAACCGGTCAGACATCGATGGCCCATCTGGATCGATCGAACGATTTGTTTTGGTCGGAACGTTATCTGATCGATCCAACTCAATCCTTGAGGTGAACTATTGTTTTTTCTCTCCTATTAAAAAAAATGGTAGAGCTCCTACTCATTCCCAAAAAAAAAAAATAAAACTCAATCTAGCGTTGGCCCAGAGTTTGAATTTTGTCTACAATGCAATTAATCAATGTAATTAAGCTGTAGTAGTCTGAATTAATTTTGTCTCAATGCAGTTAAATAAATGTAATTAAGCCGGAGAGCTACTACATTCCCAAATATAACTATTTCTACAATTTAAATTTCTGGTACACATATCATTATTTCTGGAACAATGATTTCAATACACGAAAATTCAAGCATTTTTAACCAATCAGGTGCATAAGAGGGGAATCAAACAATTCAAAACTTGAATTTTGATTATTAGCTGATTAAAAGGGATTTTTTTTCTCCTCATTTTTATCTTTCCTAAACAACCTATAATTTTTTTATTTAGGAAGAGAGGGATCGGAGTACTAAATTAACCAGCTGCCCAAGCTAGAATATTAGCTGAACTTTTTAACTGAAAGTTGCGATAGCCCATGCAACCCATGGTCCCATTGCAATTTCTTTATGCTTGTGTTGGACTTGTAACTCGATTCAGTTTCGAGAAGTCCAAAGAAAGAGAGATTATTATTATTCACCCGATCGAGCTAGCTGCTTGCTTGCCGTGGGGCATGATCCCAAAGTGAAAAAATGTAATCCATAGCCACATGGAGTCAACGACATGAGGAAGTTTAGTGCTCGAATCCCCATGATCCCAACTCCAAAGTACACGCAAAATTAATTAATCAAGATTAAGAATTCGATCCATCGATCGATCCACATGATGATGCAACAAGCAAGCAGGCATGGGATCACCAACCATGCAAACCTGTTTCCCAGAATGGGTAGGGCATGTCTAATCGGCACGCATGGTCTGCACTAGTAGTAGCTCTGTTTGCAGGTCATTGCATTATTGGCAGCCTATATATCCGGATCAAGTCCACGTTTCTACTAAAACATAGTATTGATCTTCGTTCTAAAATATACAGGTATTTCTGGATAGAAACACTACTGAAAAACGGATCTTTGCTAGGTCGCCCCAAAACCACAATAGTCCCGGTTCTTTAGTCTCGGTTGATAACACCAACCGGGACTAAAGATGATCTTTAGTCCCGGTTCATCCCCTGTCAGTCCCTTGTCAGAGGGGCGGGGATCTTTAGTCCTGATTGGTGTCATAAACCGGGACTAAAGATCACCATTTGTCCCGGTTGGTATTACTAACCGGGACTAAAGATCTGTTTACTCCTGGTTGGTATTACCAACCGGGACTAAAATCACGCGTAGTATATAATCCCTATTTCCTATCCTCTCCGCCACAACCGGCCTCAACCTCCTCAACAACCGGCCTCTCCTCTCCTCAGATCCATCTCCCTCTCCTCCTTCCCCTCCTCCGATCCCCTTCCTCCTCCCATCCCGGCCCTCTTCTCCCCCTCCTCCCTTCCCATCCGATGCCCAGCGAGGGCCGCCTCCTCCCCCTCCTCCCTTCCCGCACGTGGTAGGCGGCCGGCGAGGCCGCACGCAGGCCGCGCACGGGCCGAGAAGCTAGCGGCGGCAGGAGGCGCTACCGGCATCCATTCTTTTTTTTTCTTTTTTTTTTACAATTTGTGATTTACTGAGATGTATAATTTTGTGATTTGTTGTATGGATCTAAAATGTATAATATGTGATGTATTTGATTTGTATGTAATTTTTTTAAGAATTGTGATGTATTTGATTTGTGTGTACAAGTAACTTAAGATTTGTGAGATTTGTGATGTGAATGTTTTGGGATGTTACTTTGATTTGGGGTTTGATTTGGGAATATGCATCCCACTCGATTTAGGAGAAAATACAGGGATTAAACTCTGGCTAAAAAATAATAAAAAAAAAGAAAATGAGACCTAATGGGACTACCACTACCCTCTCTTTATCGATCTTTACTCTTTATCGATCTTTAGTCCCGGTTATTTCACCCGGGACTAAAGATAGCAATCTTTAGTCCTGAATTCGTAGTCCCCGTTGGATAACCGGAACTAAAGGGGGGTTACGAACCGGGAGTACAAAGGATTTCTCCACCAGTGAAATGCTTATATTTTCGAACTGAATGTATTATGGTAGCGTCTTTGGTGAAATAATAATATGTGAGAAAGTGATTTGCATGTATGCATGAAATCTAAATATCTTTAAAACATAATATATAGATATTTTCATGTATACATGAATTTACCGGAGGGAGTATTATATTTTCACTTACCGATTAATATATGCGGTTTTTTTAGAGTAATTAAACAAGGATGGCTAAGTTTCATCTAGTTCTAGTCCGCTAGTAGCTCAATAGCTTATTTAATTTTGGTCAATATGAAAATGTACTACCCAATACAGTAGCATATATTTATGCATTTGTTTTTTTAAGACAATAAAAATATTTTACATCCCTGGTATTTGCGATCAAGCACAAATGTGCACAACAGCCATAAATTAAGTTATGTTTGTTGGGAAAGAAACAAATCCCTAGCCCCTCTAATAATAAGTGACCATGCAACTGAATTATGGAACAACATAACATATACTATCAAACTTAACATGTGTCAACTAAGTAATTGATAGGGCGGACCATTCCAAAAAGAAAATTAATTAATTAATTAACTAACTGGGGCCTATCTAGTTTAATTTGGCGCCAATGATATAAAGACTCGCCATTTCGACGACAAGAAATTAACTAGGGCCCTACGTGTTTGGCACCACAGAGATACGGTATATACATATGCAAGGGCTCCATCTGGGGATTTCACCGAGTGAAAAGAAAAAGAGAAAATCCATTATGTATCCATAATTTTTCACCAAATCCCTTATGTGCCTTTAATTTTTACATTATTCCTTACGTGCCCTTGGATTTTTATCTTTATCCCTTTAAGCCTATTCCGTGAATTGACTGCGAGTTGACAGTTAGATTTTTCAAAAAAAAAATGTCTATATTACCCTTGTGTCTACTTATTGCTTAGAGTTGATTGAAGAAAAATACGGTTCTCAACATACAAGTTGATTTATTTATAAAAACAAACATGACATAATAACTTTTTCATAAATTTGAAAACTAAAATTTATATTTTTTTAAAAATAAGTTTCAAATCAGAGTTGATGAAATTTGTTTAAAATTTTCGCTGAAATATTTACCCAAATAAGAAACAATTTTGGTTTTTCAAATTCTGAATAAAACTTTTTGTGGATTTCATTTAAAAAAAGCTTGAAAATTTAAATTTTGTTTTTGAAATCCGGTGTCAATAATCATGTCCCTTTTGATTTTTTTTTATCATAGATTAAGGTATTTTTTGTAATGAGACTTGTTTTTAAAGTAGGTAAGCGAAGGGTAATATAGTCATTTTGGGATTAATCTAACGGTCAATTCACAGTCAACTCAGGACAAGGGTATAGAAGGGATCGGAATAAAATCTCAGGGGCATGCAAAGGATGAAGCAAAATTCAGGGGCATATAAGGGATTGAGTGAAAACTCGTGGGTATGTGAAGAATTTTCTCAAAAAAAAAAGATATAGCTAGGCTTGATCTGTTCATTTCACCGCCCGAAAAACAATATATATATTGCTTTGTTCAGCAGCTGATCAGCCTCTGGATGAGAGCTTCTATATGCGTGGATTCTACATATCATTTCTATCACTTTACACAATCTAGAGGAAGCTAGCTAGCTAGATGTTTTTGGAGTATCTATATTATAATTAAGGGCATGTTTAGATCTTCTGATAAAATTTCACCCTATCACATCGAATGTTTGAATACATGCATGGAGTATTAAATATAAACGAAAAAATAACTAATTACACAGATTACGTGTAAATTGCGAGACGAATCTTTTAAAGCTAATTGCTCCATGATTTAACACGCAATATGGTGCTACAGTAAACATTTGCTAATGATAGATTAATTGGGCTTAATAAATTCGTCTCGCAGTTTACAGACGGAATCTGTAATTTATTTTGTTATTAGTTTATGTTTAATACTTTAAATATATGTCTGTATATCCGATGTGACATATCAAAATATTTTACCCATGAATCTAAACACAGCGTAAGCATGAAAGATTGAATGCATGGAACTGTATGCAGGTAACTTTGTAGGGCGGAAGGGTGAAATATACGGGAGAAGCAGAATATCCGTCGGCATTAAACAGACTTTGTCTGGTGCTGCGTGTATGTATATATATAATTATATATCATGGTCCTTCCTGCATTCCATTCCTTAGAGTTAACAATTTTAAAGTTGATCACGAGCATGCATTAATCTGTCCATGTCAGTTCGGACCCACGTACTTAATCTTCGTTGTACGTTGTATGTATATTCGATCCGATTATATCACACTTACATGACAGCATGAGAAGTTCGTATGTATCCTTGTATTGCTAGTACTAGCTCAACTATAAGGGGCTGTTTAGATCAGATAATAAAATTTAGTTACCGTCATATCGGATGTTTAACACTAATTAGAAGTATTAAATATAGACTAATGATAAAACTCATTCCATAACTCTGAACTAATTCGCGAGACGAGTATATTGAGCCTAATTAATACATGATTAGCCTATGTGATGCTACAGTAAATATGTGCTAATTATAAATTAATTAGGCTTAAAAAATTTATCTCGCGAATTAGCTCTTATTTATGTAATTAGTTTTATAAATAGTCTATGTTTAATACTCCAAATTAGTGTTCAAACATCCGATGTGACAGGGACTAAAGTTTAATCCCTGGATCCAAATGCCACCTAAGTTCATTTCCAAGTCCTTGGATCGATATAATATATACTATTTGCACAAGCTATTAACTGTGTAAAACCAATAGACCATGTATTTGTTTTTTCTTTATGTACTATTGTTGTGGTGATAGTGGAATTTATAACTTCATCCATAAAATTTAGAACCTGGTCAGAAATTATACCTCCTACGTGGAAAAAAAATCATATTATTAAAATATTACTTGACAATTCGACAATTGATCGACCATTGCTGTGGTATGCATGGATGATAGTAATTTTCATTCATTGATCTAGATTTCTAGATCCGCCAATGCATGCATAGATCGATAAACACACATGATCTATTCACATTTTTTTTAGATATTACAAATATGAGAATCTTGTTGGATCATGGATGTTGAATTGCATGTGGACAAGGCAGTGGAAAAAGGACAATGGACCCCCATGAGTCGCCATATATTTTCTGCAAAATTAAACCACCCATTTTCTGACAATAGTTGTGGGCTTGGTTGGTGTGGCAGCAAAATCGGATTTGTGGATTTGGACAAACGCAATTTCAATAGGTATTTAATTAGTGAGGTAGAAATTTGCAGCAGGTTTAACTAACTGTTTTTCTACTCTCCTACGCCCGTTGCATGCATGCTCAAATTAATATTTATCACTCCCATAATTATTGTACTCATGGTACCATTCAATTGACAATTCGATCATATCCATTGCTCCCCTTACATTTACAGTACTGTACGCTACGATATACACCTATATGTACCCTTAATTTTTCTGAAACAAAAATATAGTACCATACCCTGCATGGCGTACGTAGGAGCAGCTAGCTACGAGCTGTATTTTATTAATTTACAGCGAATATTTCCCTGCTGATTAGTATATATTATTGCAAACGTGTAGTAGTACTATACGTACGTACGTACACGGGAGCATGCAATGACTAGCTAGTGAGAGCTAGTTCCCGGCCTGCACGTACGTACGTTGCATTATATCTCCAGGCAACTAAGTACATTTTTACCGGCTTAATTAATTACCGCGCAGTTAAATTTATTAGCTACTAGCAAGCTGCTGGTGCTACTACGCGAGCATAGTATATTACTCAATCCGTACTGGATTTTAATATTTATAATATTTGACCATTCGTCTTAACTAAAAAATTAAAATTATTATTTATTTTTTTACTTACTTTGTTATCCAAAATATTTTAAGCACAACTTTTCGTTTCTTATATTTGCACAAAATTTTTAAATAAGACGAGTGATCAAACAGTACAAGCAAAATGTCAGAATCTTTTATATTAGGGAACGGAAGGAGTAGTATATACGACTTACATATATACACCGTACGTGTCCGGATGATATATTATAGTATCATATATATTTCCTCCGTTAAAAAAAAAAGTCTATGTAAGAATGAGTTATAACTTAGTACAATAGATATATACTTATATCCAAATTTATTATAATTGATTATATCACATTCTTCCTTAGATTCGTTTTATTTGGAATAGATGATGTACTCCGTACATGTTGATCAATTAGCTGCAGGTCCAGTAATTGTAACCAGTGACCAATCATACGTACAGAAGCCTCTCTGCGTGCTAGTAGCTGCCATCGCAGTTCTATAGTACAGTTTTATTTCCTTTGATTAACATTGCAGCAGTACGTACATGCACAGTTGGGACCAAGCAGGGTACTATGGTTTTATATAGGCCAGGTATATAAGGCTTGAATTAACTATTGGCGTTACCTGCAGGGGTAAGAATTAAGATAGAGATTTGCCAATAATGGCCACATGAGTATTAACCGAAAAAAAATCAAATTAAGGGCTTATTTACTTTGGATGTGTTTGATTTACAGCCTTAACAATGTTAGAATTTTTAAGAGTGCTTGGAAACTTAATGTATATATATGTCAGTAATCTTAAACTGTGTATATAGAGAAAATTCTCAGTTGTTTTGAGGGAAAATAATCTAGATATATATTGCCAGTGAAAATATATATCACTCGAGATCTGCATGCATTATATCACCTTGCTTGCATGAGGCAGTGAGATCTTTGGGGGATATATTCATGCCGTACAGAGAACGGTAATGAACTAAGATCCGAACATAACTTAATTATTATACAAATTAATTAATAATATCTCAAGCCTACTGCAAATATATTGGGCTCGTACATTCGTACGTGCGTACACCGTGTTTACTGTAGTAAATAACATGTTCACATATTTGTCCCGAATCTTAGCATATACTCCCTAAGTCCCAAAAAGACCGAATTCTTCGATTTTCGTGTCCATCGTTTGTCCGTCTTGTATGAATTTTTTTTATAATTAGTATTTTTATTATTGTTAGATGATAAAATATGAATAATATTTTATATATGACTTATCTTTTTAAATTTTTTTATATTTTTTTAAATAAGACGAACAATCAAAAGTTAAACACGAAAACTCAGGAATTGAGTTTTTTTTTTTACGGAGTGAGTATGCTTTGCATCAGTGATATATTTTCAGGCAGACAGGGACAGATCACGCCTGCATGTGTTTGATACACGTACACACACAAACTTTAATTGGCAGATCACTCCATATACATCTGACTATTCCACTTCCACACACTATATACATTTGACTATTCCACAATAGATGACTGTACCAAATTAACCAATATGCATACATATGAATACTAATGTATGTAGTAGGAGTAGTATATACTATACCTCCGTTTCAGGTTATAAAACTTTTTAGCATTACTCATATTTATATATATATTAATGAATTTAGACATATATATATATGCGAGAAAATCTTATAATATAAAACGGAGAAAGAAGTAAAGAACCTAGCTATATAGGATGGGTCATTATATAGGTTGTTGTTGCACACCCAAAAGCTGCATATATATGCATGCAAACTCACTGTGGGACTTGATCGTCTTGTCTCATTGTATGCAAATTAAAAGGAACCTGTTCGATGAGACTTTTAAGTTTTAAATATATATTTTTTAACACAGTTGGTTATATGAGATTGTTCCTACTAATTAATTAATCATGCGGTACATTAATTAATTTCGGGTAAAGTACTACCGTTTTAAAATATATAAATATTTTTAGCTTTAAGTTTAGGCAAATGCTTGTCTAAATTTAAAGAAAAATACTTATATTTTAGGATAAGGTAGTAATTAGTGGAATCTTCTGTGCAAATTAAAGAAACTGATGGATTGCGTACGTGTCTGCATCTATTATTAAGTTCTCGTATATACATATACGTACATGTATGTTTGGAGAGATTTGATTGTCTGCATATATACGACTCGAGTGGTGTACAGAAGACAGATCACTGTGTATAAGTTGCATTTTGGTGCGTCGGTGTGTGATATACTACGGTAGCTAGCTAGCCAATCGATCTGTACTCTATATAGTGGTTGTATATGTCCATGTCTGAATGTTTCTAATAACCTATATATGTAAAATTAAAAGCAAAAATAATATGAAAAGCTCCCTAGTAATAAGCTCGCGGCAAAGTTTTATACATGCATGCATATATGATGCAGTTGAATTTTGTAATTCGATTGATTGTTCTTGTTTTTTAAAAAATATTTATGCAAATAGACAAACACGTACATTAAAATTCTTTCATTATACCTCACAAGGAATTTTAATGTTTGCTTTGAAAAAATATTAGAATGTAATTTATGAATATAGCAATGTAATTTATCTCCTACTAGTTTATGTGTGGTTTGTTATAGAACGATAAGTAAATTAAAACGGAGCACCAAATTATTTTTTTAGTCCACTATTAAATACTCCATTCTAAATATTTGATGCTGTTGACTTTTTTAAATATGTTTGACCGTTCGTTTTATTCAAAAATTTAAGTAATTATTAATTCTTTTCCTATCATTTGATTTATTGTTAAATATATTTATATGTATACATATAGTTTTATATATTTCACAAAAGTTTTTAAATAAGACGAACGGTCATGTTTAAAAAGTCAACGGTGTCAAATATTTAGAAACGGAGGGAGTATATTTTTCTATTAACTTGGTAAATTTGAATTTATCACAAACCCAAAACGAGGAGGAATGGAAGGATTAGCTAGGTAGGCAGTTTTTTTTTTTTTTGAACGGTGCTAGCTAGGTAGGCTGAATGAGGAAGTCACAAGGAATGATCGTAAAGCAAACTTTAATTGGAACTGTTCCGGCCTCTCTTCGCTGCGTCATCGTCGTCGCCGGCCGTCGCCGTCGTCGCCTATTTAGCAGTAACTTAACTTACAGTCCATACACAAACTGCATGTGATCTGGATCACATGATCACATGCAGTTTGTGTATAGACTACAAGTTAAGCTAGTGCAGACAATAGGAGCCATCTATTTTGTTGATGAACGGACCAGATCATCAGCTACAGTGAAAGATGAAAAGTATTCAACAATTTGCTACAGTGATCTACAGTGTCCGGACGCATTTTGACCCTTAGATCTGGATCTAACGGCTTACAGTGGACTGCATAAGTTGCAGTCACACTACCGACTGCACACGATCCAAATCCCAATTCTATTTATATACCCTTAGAATTGAAGTTGCGTTAGGTGAGTGAGGGCAGCTGTATAAATACACATATGTACACATTAATATATTCACTGCAAGACATTAAACAAAAATAAATATGAATCCGTATATATTACTCCATTTGCATGCAGGCATGCATTGTTGGCATCTTCATGTATGGCTAATTTATTTTATTTTATTTATGGCTGATGACTCTCCTAGTATATATGTTGTGATGTCTCGTGTCAATGTCACATGCACTGTTAGTTAGGTCATGCATCCATCATGCAAGTATATTTGCGACAAAGGTTTTGGTGTAACAACAACTCCTTAATAAAACAAACGTGATATATTCTAGTATTACAAATCTTAACAGAAGACAAGTCTAGTTTCATAATTATAATATAATAAGTTTATTTTATATGGGATGGAGGGAGCATATACATGTACATGTAGCTACATTGATCCCTGTACCCTGCCTTTTTTCCCCTTTTGCCTACACTTAGAGATAACCCGACGTACTCTCTGTGTCAAAAAAAAATCTAAAATATATTCAGATTTAAATCCATGATTATTTTTCTTTTTTTGGGGGGGGACGAAGGGAGTAATGCATAATTGCATATATCAACATAATTATATATATTAAAGCCTAATATATACACCTTCATCTTTAAATAGTACTGGTTTAAACTTTAACCATTATTTTTTTAGAAATATATAAATATCAAAATATATTAAGTTTTCTCCGGTTCCATAATTCTCAAGGTTTTAGACATATTTGAGGTTAAATTTTTATAATTTTAAGATATTTAGGAGATCGTGTTATTGTCTAAAACATCGAGCTGAATTTTGAAATTGGATGAAGTATTGAACTATTGATGAGGTGCGTTTACACACTAAATATAATTGTGAAATTTTCGTAAAGATTTAACTATTTAAAATTTATTGATGGTTATAAGTAACATTATATTGGTCAACACTGGAACTTCGTTCGAACGAGAAAAGGTATCTCACTTTTCGACCGCATGCTGCGACGCATCGTATGCGTGCATGGATAATTTGGATATAATTAATGGACTACAGGGAGAAAGTAGCATATACGTGGACGTATCTGCTCCATTCATTCTGAAATGGACGTATCAGATGAAGCCAAAAGCCTTGCGGGGCCCACCGTTCGAGCAAGCTAGCGGTAACTATGCATTGAACAAGCTTAATTAGCAATGATGTGAGACGCACTCATCAACGTCGATGCGTCTGCAGCAAGATGCCAAAAGTTAGCTAATTAGCAAGTACTAGCTTGAAGAGAAATTTTCATCGCTAGAACAGGACATAAAACGACTCAAAGTACTCTGCTACTTCTGTCTTAATTTTTTTAGATAATGACTTCTGTCTTAATTAAGATGGAAATTTACTAGTAGTATGTATATATATGCATTGATTATTGATTTGTATCGGTTATATATCCAAATACATATGTATATGTAGGTTATATATCCAAATATATAAGTAACATCGGCACATATGGCCTGGGCCGATCGACATGTGCCCAAAGCCCTCCCGCCCATAATCCAGTCCCAGAAAGCCCTGTCCGATATGAGTCAAAGTTACTCATGTCAAAGATACTTGGCTGTGTTTGAAAGAAGATGAGAAGAGAAGATTGAGAAGATAATCAAAATGAGGTGGGTCATTAGCGTATAATTAATTCAATATTAACCATTTTAAATTTTAAAAATGGATTCATATGATTTTTTCAAAAGCAACTTTCCTATAGAATTTTTTTAAAAAAATATATCGTTTAGTAGTTTGAGAAACGTGCGTGCGGAGAACGAGACAAATCTCCTCTTAATCTCCTAGTTTAGGACAAGATTCAATTATTTTAAAATTTCAAAATTAATTTTATATTAAATTTGATAAGTTTATAATATTGTGATAATACTTTTTGAGGTAAATATAGGTATATGTGACTTCTTTTATTTTCAAACTAAGAATCTGAGAAATTATTAATAGCCAAAATTGTGAACAGTACACCTTAAACGATAAATATTTTTTACCAGAGTATTTTCCCTCTCTAAAGTTATATTCAACTGGATGAGCCCACACCCAAGCCCGAACCCAAACCCGGCCCATAAACAGCCAGCCATGCTGCCCTTGTAATTGGGCCAGCTGGTTTTGGCATGGAATCTCAGCCCAATCAAGCCGAACCGGGTTCTTACCGGGCTGGCCCGGACCAGCCGGGTTATGCTCAGGCTTAGCATGGACGACACAGTGACTGAGAGAGATTGTAACCCGAGGTGACACACCAATCCTTCTCTTGTGTCGCGGCAGTGCCCCGTGCCTTTCCGGTGGTCAAATTGTTAGCATCCAATCCACCAGCTGAGAGTGGGGAAGAGCTAAGCTTGATGGTGTCCTCCATGCGTGTGTGCGTGTGTAAAAACGAGCATGACGTTACACTATCACAGTTTCACTAGCTTAGCTGGGGTACAAGAATGCAAATCATCTGATGTACTGCATCTGTAGTAGATGTCACTAACATCTAGATCTCAGTCCACATATTAGTGACACCTACCCTAGAGACTTATTTTTTTGAGATCCCAAACACCTCCGAAGTGTACTGCTCCCTTCGTCAAAAAAACTTAAACCCAAGATTAGGTTTTTTTTACATGTATCAAATTTAAATTCAGGATTGGGTTTTTTTTTTTGGACGGAGGGAGTATGTAATACAGCAGACGATCCTCATTCAGCTTGCTTAATTAGCTGGGTTAAGAATAGGAGGGGGAGGACAGCTTGGCCAATCTTGATTCCATTGGAGGCATTCATGCGTGCAGGCCTTAGCACATGGCCAATTGCCCCATCACTTGGCCTCTTGCTGTCCATTGGTTGTTGTGTGTGCTTCTGAACACACATGCGGTAGTGCAGGGCCATGCTTTGTTTGCTTTGGAGCTGGCTGGCTTGGTTTTGGGTTGTGGGAGATCTTGCAATATTCCCTCCCTGCTCATCCATAATCCAAGCATCCATCATTTCTGATGTACCACATGAACTACTAGAAGATGGAGGGTAGTGTGAATAAAGTGGCCATCTGTCACCTAGTACTGTTTATGCAGAAGCAAACAATAATTCTCCCCTGACAAAACCTAGCTATGGATGGATCTGGTGGATGATTATCCTGATCAACCTATTTTTCTGGATCCTATCTTTTTTTTTATATCCTCCTTAAGAATTCATAGGGTGTTTAGATCCAGGGGTGTAAAATTTTGATGTGTCACGTCAGATATTATATAGAGTGTCGCATAGAGTGTTTGGGCACTAATAAAAAAATTAATTACAGAATCCGTTAGTAAACCGCGAGACGAATTTATTAAGCCTAATTAATCCGTCATTAGCAAATGTTTAATGTAGCACCACATTGTCAAATCATGTAGCAATTAGGCTTAAAGATTAGTCTTGTAAATTAGTCGCAATCTGTGCAATTAATTATTTTTTAAGCCTATATTTAATATTTTATGTAGGTGTTCAAACATTCGATATGATAGGGTGAAATTTTTAGGGTGGGATATAAACAGGGCCCTAGAAGATAGAGGGTAGTGTGAATCAAAATTCCCCTGTTCCAAATAAGTCTAAGGCCTATTATGGTTCCATGGGTTTTTAGAGGAAAAGTGGTTCGATGGGTTTTTAGAGGAAAAGTGAAGGATTAACTTATTTTGGATTGGGACACAGGCAAAGGCCCCGTTTGAGAATTTTGAATGTTAGAGTACGCAGCTCGGCCCACCAACCGTGGGCCACCCAGGTTACATTGGGTCTACTCCACCACAGACCCAACTGGAGCCACAACTTTAGATCCTGAGCCTACACAATCTAAAATGGATGAGGACTGCACCCACATCATCAATTACCGACCTCAGACCCAACAATCTCCCCCGTCTCTCCACCATGTGATCCATGGAAATTGTTCCGGGTTTCAAACCGTCTCTCCACCGTCTCTCCACCATGTGATTCATGGAAATTATTCAAACCTTGGGCTCTGATACCACTTGTTAGAGTGCGCAGCCTAGCCCACCAACCGTGGGCAACCCAGGTCATTTTGGGCCTGCTCCACCATAGCCCAACTAGAGCCACAACTTTAGGTCTAGGCCTACACAACTCAAAAAACTAGTCTGATGGGTGAGGACCGTCCCTACCTTTTAAGTTGTGCTCCCCCATAATCAATTATCGATGTGGGACTAAACCCAACAATGAATAAATTGACTATTACTACAAAGTTAAAAATTGGCTTTGGAATAGTATTCCGGGGAGAAAAATATAAATGTTCGTACGAAACATGCATACTTTTAAGAGCTTGTGAAGCGCTCAAATGAAATCTGAAATCCAGAATCAGAAACGAACAGGTCCAAAGTTGAGGGATATTTTCCTTTGCACAAATTTCATTGGAAAAAAAATTAGGAATTAAACATCAACTGGAACCTCTCTTTTTTTCCTTGCTAAGTGTGAGGCAAATGTACAACGCTTCAAATGGCTATAATTTTAGAATATCATAAGTAAATGTGTCTATTTGATATGAATGCATTAATTCATAATAAACTATATTCCAAACATCACAAGTTATTTTATTCTATATTTTTAAATTCTCTGCTCTCCACGTATATTAATAAACTATTTTAGTGTTTTCTCTATTCCTATGTTTTTCAAATAGTATATTCCAAAGAAGCTCTGAGAGTTGCGTATATCCTGTTGTTCATCTTTTATGTTCTATACTACCTACAAGGCTACAAGTTACATATACTATCTTTTATGCTTCTCTTATCCTCTGGAATTAGCTACTTACAGCGAGCAACTTAAATTAAAGTATATGGCACCCAGGTTTATTGGCTCAATTGTGTGAACATTTAAGCAACTACCATGGTTGGTGTACCAAAAGCAAAGCTCTCCAGAGTCCAGACAGCAAGATTCCGAGTTGGACGAGACAACGATTTTAAGCAGGATCTGTTGCTTTGCAATCTTGGAGTCTTGTAGCCATGATGTCAGCTTAGTACTAAACTACTTATTGTGATCCCTCTTAAGCTTAACCACCAAATGTGTTAGGACCCACAAATCTTATTGTTAATATATCTGGCCCAGATAAAAACATAGTTAAGTCGTCTTAATTGGACACTGACAAGAGATCGATCCCTAATTAAGTAGGTACTATATATTTGCTCAGTTAGAGGTATATGTCCCAAAGAAAATGTATACATAGTTCATATAAATATATAAGAAATATTAAATTGGTGTTAAATTCATGCATCCCATAGAGTAGGTACTTGTTTGGTATACCTATTGTCAAAACTAACAAATATTTGATTGAAACCATTCTATGTGTTGGCGAACGGCTTCGTCAGACTCTCGTGGCGCGCTCCACACGCACGACGCGCTCCCCGCGCACGACGCGCAGCGCTCCTCGCTCCGCTCGCACCGCTGCACGTCCGTTAGACCAGGGGATTAGTTAGGCCCAGGCAGCTCTCAAGTCTTGTTGTACATGTATAAATGTAAGCTCCATTGATCAATGAAAGTCACGGTTGATCCAAATCTCCTTCTACATGGTATCAGTGACCCTCTGATCCCAGTCTTCCGCTACCTCTCCCTTGCTAGCCATGTCGCACAGCTCCGGCGCTTCCGACGCCTCGTCCACCTCTGACGAAGAGCCTGTGCCGGTGCCCTCTGCCTCTGTTCTTCAAACTGTCAACATCCGCTCCCACGTCCCGGTCGTCCTCGATCTCAACGTCTCCAACTACAGCCAGTGGCGCTGCAGCTTCGAATCGGTCCTCGGCAAGTTCGGCCTTGAGGCCCATGTTCAGGAGCCGCCCGCTCTCGACCTCTGCACTGCCGAGTGGCGCCGCGCGGATCACTGCGTGGTCAATTGGCTGCACAACTCCATCACCAAGAACGTCTTCGACGTCGTCTACAAGCCCCGTGCCTCTGCCTTCACCGTGTGGAGCGACATCGAAGGCGTCTTCCACGACAACGCCGTCCAATGGTCTGTCTACCTTGAGACCGAGTTCCGCTTGATCAATCAAGGTGACATGACCATCACGCAGTACACCGCCAAGCTGAAGCAACTCGCCGACGGCCTCCGCGACATCAACATGCCCGTGTCTGAGCCCAGCCAGGTGCTCAACCTCCTGCGCGGCCTCAACACCAAGTTCCGCTCCCTCCGCACCGGCATCGCCGACCGGAATCCGCCGCACACTTTCATGACCGCGCGCTCCTACCTGCTGCTGGCGGAGCTCCAGATGCAGCACGACGCCAAGGCTGAAGCCGGGGAGGCCCTCTACGCCGGCACCGGGTCTTCCTCCGGCACCTCCGACACTACCGGCCAGCCTCGTCCCAAGGGACGGGGCAAGCGTCGTGGCTAGGGCGGCGGCGCCCCACCTGGCGGCACTCCTTCGATTCCTGGCGGCGGCGCTGGTGCCGGGCACGACGGCCAGCCTCGCCCTCCTGCGCCTTAGGGCTACAACCCCTGGACGGGCTTTGTCCAGGCCTGGCCTTCCCTGTTCCGGGCTCCCGGCGCGGGTGTGTTGGGCCCTCGCCCGCCGTTCCAGGCCCAACAGGCCATGACCGCGCAGCACCTGCTTCCGGCTCTTCCTCCGGCATCTCTAGGAGTTCAATCCACCGGCGCCTGGGACAACAGTGCGCTCTACAGCGCCTGGCAGTCCGCCGGCGTCGCCACCACCACTCCTTCGCGCGCTGCGGATTGGTTCCTCGACACCGGTGCGTCAGCACATATGTCCTCCACCCCTAGTATTCTTGCTCATCTCCGTCCTCTTCCTTTCTCCTCTTGTATCACTGTCGGAAATGGTGCCAAGCTGCCTGTCACGTATACAGCTTCCACCCACATTCCCACATCCTCCACTGATCTACACCTTCATAATGTGCTTGTTTCTCCTCCCTTGATTAAGAATTTGATCTCTGTGAAAAAGCTAACTCGTGATAATAATGTCTCCATTGAATTTGATCCAACTGGTTTCTCCATCAAGGATCTTCAAACTCAGGTGGTGAAGCTCCGCTGTGACAGCCCGGGTGACCTGTACCCCCTGCGTCTGCCATCGCCACACGCCCTCTCTGCGACTTCCTCGCCGTCGGTGGAGCGTTGGCATTTGCGGCTCGGGCACCCTGGCTCTGCTTCCCTGTCCAAGGTCCTTGGTTCCTTTGATTTCCAATGTAATAAATCAGCCCCCCATCACTGTCCTGCTTGTAATGTAGGCAAGAATGTGCGGCTTCCTTTCCACTCCTCCTCTAGTCAGACTCTATTTCCCTTTCAATTAGTGCATACAGATGTTTGGACCTCTCCCATTTATAGCAATTCCGGTTACAAGTATTATGTGGTATTTCTTGATAATTTTACACACTATATTTGGATCTTTCCTGTTCGCAATAAATCTGAGGTGTTTCATACTGTTCGTTCCTTCTTTGCTTATGCACACACACAGTTCGGGCTCCCCGTTTTAGCTCTGCAAACTGACAATGGCAAGGAATACGATTCTTATGCACTTCGCTCACTCATGTCTCTCCATGGAGCTGTTCTTCGCCTCTCCTGCCCCTATTCCTCTCAACAGAATGGCAAGGCGGAACGTATCCTCTGGACGATCAATGACTGCGTGCGCACAATGCTTGTTCATAGCGCTGCTCCTTTGTCTTTTTGGGCTGAAGCCTTGCAGACGGAAACACATTTGATCAACCGACGGCCATGCCGCGCCACGGGCTCCCTCACGCCGTACCAGCTGCTGCTCGGCGCTCCCCCGACGTACTATCATCTTCGCGTGTTCGGCTGCCTCTGCTACCCCAACACCATCGTGACAGCGCCGCACAAGCTTAGCCTGCGATCCCTGGCGTGCGTCTTCATCGGCTACCCGGCTAACCATTGTGGCTACCGCTGCTACGACATGGTCTCCCGCCAGGTGTTCACGTCGCGCCACGTCACGTTCGTCGAGGACGTGTTCCCCTTCCGCAACGCGCCATCGCCTCGCCCGTCAGCTCCTCCGCCACCGGACCACGGTGATGACACTATTGTGCTGCTGCCCGCTCCAGCACAGCGCGTCGTCGCACCTATCGGCACCGCCCCAGCTCACGACACCGTACCACCTCCGTCGCCCGCGTCGTCCACGCCCAGCAGTGCTGCTCCGGCCCACGACGTCGCGCCGCTTACATCACTTGAGACGTCGTCGCCAGCGTCCGCCTCTCCACCTCGACACGCCATGACGACGCGCGCGCGGGCTGGGATCCGCAAACCCAACCCGCGGTACGCCATGACTGCCACGCCGACCCTGTCGCCGACACCTTCGTCTGTTCGCGCGGCGCTCCGGGATCCCAAATGGCGCGCGGCGATGCAGGCTGAGTTCGACGCCCTGCTCGCGAACAGGACGTGGACTCTGGTTCCCCGGCCTCCCGGTGCTCGGATCATCACCAGCAAGTGGGTCTTTAAGACCAAGCTTCATGCTGACGGCTCCCTCGACAAGTACAAGGCATGTTGGGTGGTTCGCGAGTTTAACCAGTGCCCGGGCGTCGACTTTGGCGAGACATTCTCGCCCGTCGTCAAACCAGCGACCATTCGCACCGTGCTGACAATGATCTCCTCCAAGCAATGGCCGGCGCATCAACTGGACGTTTCAAACGTGTTCCTACACGGCCATCTTCAGGAACGTGTCCTGTGCCAGCAGCCCACAGGCTTTGAGGATGCTGCTCGCTCGGCGGACGTGTGCCTCCTCTCCCGCTCACTGTACGGTCTTCGTCAAGCCCCGCGCGCTTGGTTCAAGCACTTCACCGATCATGTGACCAGCCTCGGCTTCGTCCAGTCCCGCGCCGACTCCTCACTGTTCGTGCTGCGTCGCGGCTTCGACACGGCCTACCTCCTCCTCTACGTCGACGACATGATCCTCTCCGCGTCTTCGTCGAGTCTGCTGCAGCGCATCATCGATCGCCTTCAAGCGGAGTTCAAGGTCAAGGACATGGGGCCCCTGAAGTACTTCCTCGGCATCGAAGTTTAGCGCACTGCCGACGGGTTCGTCCTCAGCCAGTCCAAGTACGCCACCGATGTCCTCGAACGTGCAGGCATGGCGAACTGCAAGGCCGTGGCCACTCCGGCGGACGCTAAACCCAAGCTGTCAAGCGATGAGGGGCCTCTCTTCCAGGACTCCTCCTGGTACCGCAGCATTGCAGGCGCTCTCTAGTACCTGACCTTGACGCGGCCCGACATCGC
This sequence comes from Oryza meridionalis, assembly GCA_000338895.3. Taxonomy (NCBI): domain Eukaryota; kingdom Viridiplantae; phylum Streptophyta; class Magnoliopsida; order Poales; family Poaceae; genus Oryza; species Oryza meridionalis. Next base: position 29,135,725 of record CM002529.2, read on the forward strand.
CTACGCCGTCCAGCAGGTGTGCTTGCACATGCATGCTCCGCGCGAAGCTCACGCCACCCTGCTGAAGCGGATCCCGCGCTACATCAAGGGAACGGCCGCGTTTGGCTTACACCTTCGCGCCTCGACGTCGCCGACGCTCACCGCCTTCAGCGACGCAGATTGGGCCGGCTGCCCCAACACCCGGCATTCCACGTCCGGCTTTTGCATCTTCCTCGGCGACTCCGTCATCTCCTGGTCATCCAAGTGGCAGACGACCGTCTCGAGGTCAAGTGCAGAAGCCGAGTACAGAGGTGTGGCGAACACGGTGGCAGAGTGCACTTGGTTGCGCCAGCTGCTCGGTGAACTCCACTGCCGCGTTCCACAAGCGACGATCGCTTACTGTGACAACATCTCCAACGTCTACATGTCCAAGAATCCGGTGCACCAAAAGTGGACCAAACACATCGAGCTCGACATCCACTTCGTCAGGGAGAAGGTCGCTCTCGGTGAACTTCGCATCCTACCGATATCGAGTGCCCATCAGTTCGCGGATGTGTTCACGAAAGGGCTTCCTTCAAGCATGTTCAACGAGTTCCGAGCCAGTCTCTGCGTCGGTGATACGACGGCTGCCACTGCGGGGGGGTGTTGGCAAACGGCTTCGTCAGACTCTCGTGGCGCGCTCCACGCGCACAACGCGCTCCCCGCGCACGACGCCCAGCGCTCCTCGCTCCACTCGCACCGCTGCACGTCCGTTAGACCGGGGGATTAGTTAGGCCCAGGCAGCTCCCAAGCCTTGTTGTACATATATAAATGTAAACTCTATTGATCAATGAAAGTCACGGTTGATCCAAATCTCCTTCTACACTATGTGACATAATTAGAGCTATATTTTGAGAGATGTGGGGATCCATTGCATGTCTCATCAATTCCATTCAACCATTCTATGTGACATAATTAGAGCTATATTTTGAGAGCTGTGGGGGATCCATTGCATGTTTCATCAATTTCATTCCCACCTTGATCAATTAAGAAATCAAACCCCCAACTAAAGATTTATTCTAACCAAACGACGACTAAGCAAAAACTAAACATCACCAAACGAAAGCACAAGTCCACAACAATCATGATGACCTTAGCTCTACAGTGGTCATTCCTATGTGACCAATCAAAAGAGACAAGTGTATTAATATTGTCGACAGCGAATGATTTGACCATATCTTTACACGCTTGTCGGTCCAAATCATTCAACGACGCTTGAACTAATCAAGATTAATTTGTTGATTAATTTCTCGCTTGTGCTAGCTAGCTACTCCTATATGTTTTTCTTTCAGTGGTATGCTTTGTCCCATGGCTTATCTTTTCGGATATTATTAACCTTTTTCCTTTTTGTGACCCTTTCAAAGAAAGATCCAATCCAAGCCCGACAAAAAACCTCACACTTTGATAATTAAAGGAAAGCGAACTGATTGGACCATGCCCAACAAGTTACACTTCATACCTTTAGTTTTAGTTATTGCTTCTTTAAGGGTCATCACTTGTGCTTCAAGTTTCATGCCAACGAAATAAGAGAGGATTGGTATACTTACGATGCAGAACTAGAGACATGTAACCATAAATTAATAAAAAAAACATATTTATATATACTGCAGTCGTTTATAACCATTGATTAAATTTAGTCGTACGTGAGTCAAACAGTTTGGATCGTATAAATAGCAATTTCCACAAAATAAATACTACAGGGAGTCCTAAACTCCTGATTACATCTAGTCGACGCCATATACATAATTACAAGATATATAGCGTGGCTGAACAAGAGTTTGGCAATATAATTCACGCCAAAAATAATAATTGATCGGATCACGCTTATATGCAGATATACTGTACAGTTGCTACTTTTACGTCTTCAAAATAAGCCTGAACAACAGGGCCAGCCTAATGGGCGATCAGCACCCCCATCCCTCCCCTAACACACACACGTCTCCCCCCTTCTCCCCTTCCTACCACACTATGAATTTCAAACCATTTAAAAAATATAAAAGAAATCTAATACACTTGAAAACATATTCATGTGAATAAACTTTATACTTATAAATATATATAAAAAATTTCGTAGATATAGACTTTATATATAGTAATATTCTATATAAAAATATATTTGAATCCAAATTCGAATTTGAACCGGGTACATAAACTTTTAACCTATAAACTTTGGGTATATAAACTTTAGATATATAAACTTTAGGTGTGTAAACTTGACTTTATGTATAGAAATATTCTATATAAAAATATAATTGAATCTAAATTCGAATTTGAATTTGAACCGGGTATATAAATTTTTAACCTACAAACTTTGGGTATACTAACTTTAGATATGTAAACTTGATGTTTACCAATTTTAGGTGTATAAACTACTAAAACAGGAAAACAGGAAAGTAAAGAGGTGTTAAAAAAAGGAAGGAACGTGGGGGAGGGGGCTGATCGCCGTGCGCGATCGATCGGGCGTTAGCTTTTTCGTGAACAACACGTACGGCTATAGAAAAGTTTACCCTAAGCTTGAAAACTAAAATCAGTGGTTGAGCCAACGGCATTGTCAAGTCTGAGTATCGAAGAACGTTTACTAGCGATCGATTTTTTTTTCATAAACATGTCGGTGACGAGAGATCGGCAGAAATATCGGACAAAGAGCCCAGGGGGCACACGACTAGCCCGGAAGGTGGTTCCGCTACTAGAAATCAGATATTTCAAGACAAGCCATCTCTTCTTAACAACACATATTTGTTTTTTTTCTTCAAAATGAAGATACATTGTTCTTTAACAAAACAAATTTTTTTATTATTTAAATCTTTTTAATTGATAAATCGAGTCTTTTGGTCACATCACTAATAGGGTACGGATGCGGAGTCAAAATCCGAACCATTCTATAGCTGCCCAATATGCCATTCATAACACTATTGAATTTAACTCCAAAATTTATTTTAAAAATCTGGAAAAGATAGTCCCAATTTGCATACAGCCTAAAATTAAAACCGATGATCAAACCGACTCAAGATTATTTCCTCTCCGTAGGGGCATATTTTATTTTTCTGGTTCTTTTAAATAAGATGTGCATATCTGTAATCTTTAAATGCTAAATTAAATTATTGATTGAAATCCAGAAAGTCATTTTAATACTCATTAGTAGCATGCATACATATAATTTCTTGATTTTATAACACTGTGGATAAATTAATTTCTTTTTATCTTGATAAATAAAACACTTTAAATTCTTGGTTGATGGATGAAGCGTGTATTTAAGACTCTGTTTTTTTTATTTTACAAAACAGAGGGAGCACAGCTGGAATGGGATGAGAAGAGAACAAGCAACCTTCACATGCGAGTATATGCGAGTATGCGACCGAGCTAGCTTGGCCAAGCGGTGGAAGCAGCAGCCAGCAGCAGTGGACGCGGAAGCCTCGGCCGCGCCGGCCACGCGAATCTCGAGGCAACACCCGGTCGCCTCTCGCGACCTCGCCTCCCCGACCAAAACATCTCCCCGATCCCATCCCATCCCGTCCCATCGCATCATCCTCCCTAAACCCACACGTGGCAATGCCCGCTGCCCGACGAGGTGTCCCTCCCTCGCTCACACACTTGCCCATCGCGATTTTTCATAGCAAACAATTTCATATAGTAAACTTACGCCGTGTTCGGTATCAAAATAATTCTTCAAACTTGCGAAGTGAGCATAACTCAACTGATTAGGTTCTTTGTACTGGAACCAGCCCACTCGGATTTAAATTCTAGATTTGATACGGGTGTTTGTATTTACGGCTATTTATTCTTTCAGTGGTAGACGATGTACCCGTCGACAGCGAGGTGCCTATGGTGACTTCGTCAATCTTAACATATGCCGGCCCAGTCTTCCGGAGGTGCTCATAGGGGTAGGGTGTGCGTGTGTGCGTTCATAGGGGTGAGTATGCGCACGTTGTGAGCGCATGCGTTTGTACTGTGTTTCTTAAAAAAAATTCTTTAAACTTTAAACTTTTTCATCACATCAAAACTTCTCTACACATATAAATTTTAACTTTTCTGTCATATCATTTCAATTTCAACCAAACTTCTAATTTTTTTTTGTGAAATAAACACAGACTTGCTAGCTTGGTTCTGAGAAGAATCAAAGAAAAATTATGAGTTTGTTTGAACCCCCTGTGAAAGAAATCACGAGATAGCGATGAGAGTGATCATGTAAATCCAGTGATCATGGAAAGAGGTCATGCAGTTTTGGTTAACACAATAGTATTTTAATTTAGTTTATTTGCAGGGCGGCTGCATGCATTTGTTTATCTCTTCTTTCCAAAGAAGAGAGGTGAATAATTGTGTAATCATCGGCTAATACCCCTTGTGCAAAAATATCAGGTTGATCGAGTACTTGAGGAGGGGAGAGGGGTTGAACTGAAAAGGTAGTGTTAATTAATCAACGCGACCACTAAACAAGAGGAGTTAACAGTGGACTGTACTAGTTGGAGTAGTAGTGGTACTTGCTTAAGCTCCTCTTCTTCCCTTGACTCCTCTTCTCCTCTCTTTCTCTCTCCTTTCCCCTCTCTCTCTCTCTCTATTTAGTTCTTTTGCCCCCATGTCAGCTGCAGTCTGGGGGAATCTGAGGCTGCTGCTCACCTGAGAGACTGAAAGGAGGCAGAAGCAGCAGCAGCATCAGCATCAGCAGCAGAGCAGATAGCTGAGCTGCAGAGGGGGAGGAGAGAAGATAGCAGTAGTAGTAGCTGAGCTGTATCAAGATTGCCCTTCAAATTCATCATCTTTTGCTCTTGTGAGAAAAGGTGAGTAGTGGTTTCTGGGTTGCGTCTCCCTTTTGCTGCAAGATTTCTGAGCCCAAAATTCTCTCTTTTGCTCGCTTTGTTCCCTTTTCTTTCTTTTCTTTTTTTTCCCTTCTTCCTCCTTTCTGCTCTGCTGGTTGGTTGGTTCTTTCTCCTCCCCCAGCCTTTTTCAGCTGTGTGCTCTGATTGATGATGACGATGATGGCGGCTGTGCAGCTGAAAAGCTTCTTCACCTGGTGGTAGTGGTAAAAGCTGTGGGAAATTTCATCCATAAAGATCGCCGTGGCGCTCGAATTCCGCTGAATTTTGTTTGTGTTCGAGCTGATCGGTGGAGGTGAAAGATTTTTGTGTCGAAGAGATGATAACTTTCGTGGATTCCGCGGCGAAGGAGCGGGAGCGGGATAGTGACAAGTGCTTGGACCCGCAGCTGTGGCACGCCTGCGCCGGCGGCATGGTCCAGATGCCGCCGGTGAACTCCAAGGTGTACTACTTCCCGCAGGGCCACGCCGAGCACGCGCAGGGGCATGGCCCCGTCGAGTTCCCGGGCGGGCGCGTCCCGGCGCTCGTGCTCTGCCGCGTCGCGGGCGTCAGGTTCATGGCCGATCCGGACACCGACGAGGTGTTCGCCAAGATCCGCCTCGTCCCCGTCCGTGCCAACGAGCAGGGCTACGCCGGTGACGCCGACGACGGCATTGGCGCCGCCGCGGCGGCCGCGGCGCAGGAGGAGAAGCCCGCGTCGTTCGCCAAGACGCTCACGCAGTCCGACGCCAACAACGGCGGGGGGTTCTCCGTGCCGCGCTACTGCGCCGAGACCATCTTCCCGCGTCTCGACTACTCCGCCGATCCCCCCGTCCAGACCGTCCTCGCCAAGGACGTCCATGGCGTGGTCTGGAAGTTCCGCCACATCTACCGCGGCACGCCGCGGCGCCACCTCCTCACCACGGGGTGGAGCACCTTCGTGAACCAGAAGAAGCTCGTCGCCGGCGACTCCATCGTGTTCATGCGCACCGAGAACGGGGATCTCTGCGTCGGCATCCGCCGCGCCAAGAAAGGGGGCGTGGGTGGCCCCGAGTTCCTGCCGCCGCCGCCGCCGCCGACACCTGCCGCCGGCGGCAATTACGGCGGGTTCTCCATGTTCCTGAGGGGCGACGACGACGGCAACAAGATGGCGGCGGCGGCCAGGGGCAAGGTCAGAGCCCGTGTCCGGCCAGAGGAGGTCGTCGAGGCGGCCAATCTCGCCGTGAGCGGGCAACCATTCGAGGTCGTCTACTACCCGAGGGCGAGCACGCCGGAGTTCTGCGTGAAGGCCGGGGCGGTCAGGGCGGCGATGCGGACGCAGTGGTTCGCCGGCATGAGGTTCAAGATGGCATTCGAGACGGAGGACTCATCAAGGATCAGCTGGTTCATGGGCACTGTATCGGCCGTGCAGGTTGCTGACCCCATTAGATGGCCTAATTCACCATGGAGGCTTCTTCAGGTACAACCCAATTCTGAATTCTCTGTCTCAAAGTGCACTGTCCTATGAAGGACTACTGCAACTGCAAACAAAATGTTCCAGTAGCATTATTGGTATTCAGGATCGTGTCCATGGTTTGTTGCTTGCATTGATGTTTTGGGAATGGCTTTTGCAGGTTTCATGGGATGAACCGGACTTGTTACAGAATGTGAAGAGGGTGAGCCCATGGTTGGTTGAGCTTGTGTCAAACATGCCGGCCATCCACCTTGCTCCATTCTCGCCTCCACGGAAGAAGCTTTGCGTGCCGTTGTACCCCGAGCTTCCCATCGACGGCCAGTTTCCGACACCGATGTTCCATGGAAACCCGCTCGCCCGTGGGGTTGGTCCTATGTGCTATTTCCCAGATGGCACTCCTGCAGGCATACAGGGAGCCAGGCATGCTCAATTTGGTATATCTTTATCAGATCTCCACCTTAACAAACTGCAGTCGAGTCTATCGCCCCACGGGCTTCACCAGCTTGATCACGGCATGCAGCCGAGGATCGCCGCTGGTCTAATTATCGGTCATCCGGCTGCTCGGGATGATATCTCATGCTTGTTGACCATTGGTAGCCCCCAGAACAACAAGAAATCAGATGGCAAGAAGGCGCCAGCCCAGCTGATGCTTTTCGGAAAACCCATACTCACAGAGCAGCAGATATCCTTGGGTGATGCTGCTTCGGTGGCTGTTAAGAAGAGCTCTTCTGATGGTAATGCTGAAAATACGGTGAATAAGAGTAACTCCGATGTTTCAAGCCCGAGAAGTAATCAGAATGGCACCACAGATAATTTGACATGTGGAGGAGTTCCATTGTGCCAAGACAACAAGGTACTTGATGTTGGGCTGGAAACAGGGCACTGCAAGGTATTCATGCAGTCGGAGGATGTCGGGCGCACACTTGATCTCTCTGTTGTTGGTTCATATGAGGAATTATACCGGCGGCTTGCTGACATGTTCGGCATCGAGAAAGCTGAGCTGATGAGTCATGTTTTCTACCGTGATGCGGCTGGGGCACTCAAGCACACTGGAGATGAACCTTTCAGGTCAGTACAGTTTTAGATTATTGTTATAGTTTGTTCAAGGAGAATACTTCCTGTTTTATGATTTGGCTAGTTATTTAGTCATGTCCACTCATCAAATAGAAGGGTGTTTATCCTATTTTCTCGAGTTTTATGCCGTAAACTAATCATTAATGCTCTGGTACTTCAAATTTTCCCTAGGGTCATCTGATACTGATAAGATGCATATGGTAACCTTTATAACTCCATTTAAATTGGCTAATGGCTATCATTTTAAGAACATTGAAATGTCCACATTGTCGTAGTTGTGATATTTCTAGGCTTTTAAGTGGTATATTTAAGTTCGCTTAACTTGAAGCACCCAAACTCTAGGTCTTCTTGCCTTGGAAGCATCCATATGGTACATTGACTTTAGAGGAGTTCCAAGCTGGGACACCAAAACACCTTCTATTCATAATGTCCAAGAAACCATCGTTCTCAATTCGTGTTTGCTACAGTTCTTTCTTCCTTGTGTACCGAACATAATACTTGATGGACTAAAGTACTTGTTCTGAATTTGCAGCGAGTTCACGAAGACGGCGCGTAGGCTGAATATACTAACAGATACAAGCGGCGATAACTTAGCGAGGTAGGGTAAATTAAAGCTATTCTCAATTGTACAGCTGGTGGAGCACGGTGGCAATTTTGAAGGCAAAAATTGCCGGTTTCCTAGTACTGGTGCAATTTCAAGGAGGCAATTCAGTTTTCTTTAATTAGAGCTCCCAGAATGGGATTGACTGTAATCCGGTACCCATATTTATCGGCAGATTTACCAGACTGGATCTATCCTACTGTCATGTAAACCGATCATATTGCATTTGATCGTTGGTGTGTACTCGGCCATGAACTGTTACTACACGAATGCGATTACGGGAATTTTTGCGCGCAAATGCGTTGAATTGTCTGAAAAAAATCTACATCTGCATGCTCTGTTTGTAGTACTTCATCATACCAAAGAATCGAAGAACTGGAGTCAGAACGGCCCAAAATTTGTGTCTCACTGAATTTGGAATTGAAATTTTGCAAGATTGTACTATATGACAGCACGCTCTGAATTTGTACTCTCTTTTTTTTCCCTGAATATTTCGTGGAACGGCACCATGATGCATTGATGCTACCGTTACCGTAGCACCTGGTATTTCCCCTGCTTCGGTTTATAGCCATCGAAATTCATTCACACGGTCGCACGCTTCCAACTCTCACGTCACAATCTGAAACACCGGGCGCAAGTTTCTGTAGGAAAAAAATGTAGCAAGACGGATCGCAAATGTCTTGTTCTGTCGTGTGTTCTGTTGCCTTGCCTACATGCTGCAGTGACTGACCGACCAGCAGGCCGTCCGACGGCGACGTCCACTGCTGCTACACTTACCATGATGCCATCCGTGGACGGCACCTTCTCTTCTCCCCTCAGGTTGTACTGTCAAAGTTGCAACAGCCAGTAGCCACATATTGGCAAATATACAAGTGTATTATTTATCAGATAATAATCTTTTCAATTACACAGAGGACACACACACGTAAATGAGCCCCATCCAGTACACGTGTTAAAAAGATGAAAACCAAAGCCAAAGGCAAATACATAACCATACTAAAACCATATCGAAATTATAAGCGTGTGTGTAATATTCACGAGCACAACGATTTTAAATTCTGTTCAATAAACTCATGTATCTACACCTCCATAATTTTATCCGCTGCTGCTTTTTCTAGGGTTTAGCTAACGATTTTTAGTATACGGAAAACTTAATACGGTATCAGAGCGAAATGGTCTCGGAGACATGATGTAGCTGCACCCGTACTGGCGCTGTACCTGTACGTAGCCGTCCGATCCTCTCCGTTTTGACGTTGTGCGTTTCGTAGCAGCAGTCAATCAGGCGGCCGTGGCGAGCACGTACTGGAACTACCCCTCCCCGTCCTGCTGATCGGTGGTTGCGCCGTCGCGGCCGCGCGGGAGGGGGAAATCGCGTATCATACGGAGATTCCCGCGTGCGACGCGCTCTGGTTTTCATCTGGATCGATCGTTGCAGCAGCAAAGCAACCGGCCGGTCCGTGACGACGCCGTAGCTAGCTAGCAACTGCTGCGTGTACCAACCCGGGAGATCGATGCGGTGCATGGCCCAGCTCGATCACGTCCCCGGCCGGTTGCACTGATGAATGCTTCGAAATCGGAATCACCTTGCAACCGTGCAACGGAGTATATTGCAGCTGGATCTTTTGTGTGTACATGCAACAGATGTGTCATGTGTTTCCGATCTATCTCCGGCCCGGACATTAACCTAGCTTGTGCAAGGTGATCGAAGTACGGACGTACGCTGGACCCGGTTGCCCGCCTGATATACCTTCTGCACGGGTAAAGAATTTAGCTAGTTCGGGTAAAAAACGGAGTGGTACTACTCCTGCTCTGAATTCTCTCTTGATTTGCACGTACGGGCATAAGAGGTAGTACGTGGATGGAATATTTTTACAGCAGAAACCTCGGCAAAAGCAGGCGCAATTTTACTGCTAACTCAGCTAGTACTAGCAGTAGCAGTACTAGTATTTCAGAATTCAATACTGTTCAGAGATCGATCGCGCCGTATCAGAATGACTGAATTACAGCGAGAATTACGGCATGTTACGTTTCTCTTCTTGACGTGAGAACGAATTAGGGGTAGAGGTTTTGTGACGAGACAAACAACGGCCTCACCAGTTCATCACCAGGTACGTGCACTGCTGCACATGCATATGCATACACGTACGCTGCTTCTTCCACACACGCACGGACACGGATCGATGCGCGCGAGCGGTTGCACGAACAGCACAAGTGGAGACGTGGAGTGGCCCTGTGGGAATATGCATCGGCAGATAGTTTGGCAGCAGCTACCACCGTCGAAAACTTGAAACCAAGGCGCGACCCCGGCACAGACTACAGTCGCGGATAGAGATGGCAACGGGTATGGACCCGACGGGTTTCTACTCCCCGTACTCATACCCATTGAAACTAAATCTGCCAACTAAAAACCCACACCCGCTCGCGGGTGAGAAATTCCCCCATACCCGCACCCGCACGGGTGATGGGTACCCATTGGGTACCCACATATCCGTTGCAACAATTTCAATTGTGCACAACAATAACTCAATAAGGTTATAGGCTGCAGTGATATGTACACAGTAAGATTGAAAAACTAAGGCTCAAACAAACCATACAGGATACATAGAGTCTGCCACATTGCAAAATCAACAGCAAACCATCTCTACTCACGGTCACGGCCCCAGCCGGATCCAGCGACCTACCTCACTGCACCTGCGGCGGCGCTCCTGCCGACAGCTGACCAGCGCGCAGCGTCCCTGCCCTCAAGCGGCGACCGACGCGGTGGCTATCTCGCCCCCAGGAGGCGGCGTCCCTGGATCCCTGGACCCTGCCCCAGGCGGCGACCGACGTGGTGGATGTCCGCCCCCACGCTGGCGGCTGCCCGCACGGCGGCGCCCCTACTCCATCGGCGCGACCAAGACCGGCTGGCGGCTGGTGCTGCGGGCGTGCGCGCCTGCGTGGTGGCGTGCGCCCGTGCGGTGCTGCCATGGCTTGGCCGCTTGGGGGATGGGGGGCGGCGGAGAAACGGAGACAGGAGGGAGAGGAGAGGAGGAGAAGGGAGATAGAGTTTAGAGGAGTGAGGAAAAGAGGATTTATACCTAGAGTTTTGATGGTTGTGGGCCTTGGGCCATCTACATATTGGGCTAGGCCTACGGGTATTTTCAACCCACGGGTTAATAGGTTCGGGTGACAGGAGAACGTACCCATACCCGTGTACCCGATGGGTGAAGGTTTTGTCCGTTAACGTATCCATGGGTATGATGTTTGGAATGTTTATACACCCTAATAAGTAAAAACCTAACGGGTTTCGGGTCACGGGGCCCCGTTGCCAAGTCGCGGACTCGCGGTACGCGCAGCGCGCGCGCTCTGCTGCTGCCACCACCCGCACAGCGCGCGCGTTTACTTTTGTCTCTCACTCGCGTCTCGGCGTTGCCGCCCCGGGTGTCCCGTACGATCGAGCGCGCGTACGTGCGCGCGAGCGCGAGCGCGCGGCGGCCGTGACGCGCACGGCGCGCGCCCACGTGAGGTCGGGGAAGGAAGGAACGGCACGCCGCACGTACGTGGACGCGCGCGCGCGCGCGGGCGGGGCGGTCGACCTCGATCCGGAGCCCCCGGACGCGATGTTCCGCGCGCGGCTCGTTCGTCCGGCCGCGACAGGTCAATGCAAGCGAGGGCGCGGCCGCGGTTGCCCGTTCCGTCACGGAGCGGCCGGCGCCTAGCTGTGCCCATGCTGCGGCACTCTTATGCAGATTGGGGGGGGGGGGGGGGGGGGGGGGCAGCTAATTACTCCCTCCGAGTTGATAATACATGTCGTTTTAGATAAGAGCACGGTCTCTAAAAAATAACTTTGATTATTATTTTTTATTATAATACGTATAAAAGTATTAATAAATATATTATTTTATTAAAGTGTTTTTTAAGGCTAATCTATATATGTAGTCACCATATTTGAAAAATAAATATTTTAAAAATGATTCATAATAAAGATTCTAAAGTTTCATCTTACCTTTATCTAAAACGGCAAGTATTATGAATCCGGAGGGAGCAAGAATTAGAATAGATGTCACGGTGCGAAGCGTACAGTGAGGCTCGATCTAACTATTTGATCGTCAAATTGCTACGGCCCTTGCGATCGATCGACACGATGCATGGCTTGTAGAATAGAACAGCGGAAGAAGATGGATAACAGCTATAGTGGCGATGACTTTCCGAACATGGTTAATTACATCTAGTTATAGGTAATTAACCTTCAGGTGTATTTACAATCTTAAACCCTCTACATATCACTATACGGAATTGATGCAGATGGACACACGCAGAGAATCGAAGCCCTGTCTGGGGAAGCTCGGGATTTTGATAAGTAGCTTATGAGAAGTCAATGAGTGAGAATTTTGATATATAAGCTGGTTTTTTCAGCCTCTACCTTTTAATTTATTTTCTAAATTCCAGTAACTACATTAATTCCCATTTTGCACAATTTCAGACTTAGAGATTTTTTAGAGTTAGGTGTCACTAGCTCCATAAATTCGTGGATCTAGGGATAACATAAATAATATTTGGATAAATCATTTTGTTCTCATTTTATATGAAATATATAAAATTTTAAACCAGTATAGTTTGACATACAAATTTCAAATATAACATGGATATGAGATATGGAGTTATACTAAAGAGGACCTAGATATATTTTCAAATTCTGATTAAAAATATAGAGCGTTTGGAAAGCTAAATCTGCAGGTGAAACAAACTTGAATTTCAGTGTTTTCTCCCGTTCAAATTGGAACATGCGTGTGATCGATCGGTTGAGCATCAAAATCTGCTACTACGGTTTTGTCCATTTGCCATCTAGCTAGTAGGTTGGTACGTGTACGTATTACTTTGATGTCGTCTACGTATACACGTAGATTTTGCTAACAACAATATTGAAGACACGCGAGTACCGACACCCCACCACTATACAGTACGTACATACGTTACGTATGCACTGCGGCAAGGTTGTCAAAGGTGGCGTCAGAACAAGTTCTACGCGTGCAAGTGGGCATGCATACATAAAAAACCAAGCCAGAACACAGCACAGTACCACCAGAAAAATTGATACAAGAAATTGACAAATATATCCATGCATGCACGCATCAATGGTTTCTTCGTAGATCCATTTTAAATTTCAGTTTACTTATGCTTGTACAGTACTTCTGCTACCAGCAAGAAAACAATGACAAAACAAGCGGCAGGTCAATCGATCGATCGAGAGCGTTGTAGCTAGCTAGCTCAAGATTAATTAAAACCCTAATCAATCAGCTAATGATCAATCCATCCAATGCACCTTGGAGTTAGTACACCAGTAGCAGAGAATTAAAGCCACCGTTTAGCTAGTTAATTAATTAATCTCTCATCGATCTGCCTATCTTTCTGTGCCCGTGAGATAGTAATAATGATAATAAACTTCCAAACATGATCCCACTGCTAGCTGCTGCATCTGTATGGTTGGGTAGATCCGAGGCGCCCGATGTCGCCGCACGGACGCACGCGCGATGCTCGCCGCTCGATTTCCGCTCCGCGCCGGCCGCCGCCCGGGGCGCGCGACGCCGTGTTTTTTTTTTCTCTTTTCTCTTGAGGCGCGCGCTCCGGCGAGTCGTCGATCGTCGGTGTGGTCCGGATCCCGGAGCATGCACGGCGCCGCTTCTGGCCGTCGTCTGCCCGGGCGGACTCAAGACTTTTGCAGCCTATCGTTTGGCTGTTTGGCGGAATAAGCCAAATGACATACTCCCTCCATCTATAAAAGTTACACATATTTCATAAATACTCATTGGTTGCATGCTTACATTCACTTCTTGATTTTATAACATCTAAGGTGATTTAATTTATCCTTAATTTTGGTGTTAAAAGTAATATGTGTAACTTTTGTGGATGGAGTGAGTATTTACAAATAAAAAAATAATTTATGAATAACTACTTTTATATATGTGTTCAACAAAGGCTAAAAATAAACTACAATGAAAAAGTCTAAAATTAAATTCAAATTTAAATTTTAGCTGATAAGTATAAGCATAAGAAAAAAATTAGGCCATTGAACTTTTATGTGTTGATCCGTGCTCAGTCTAGCTCCTGACCACTCGTCAGTCGTCCCTATAGGCGTTGCTGAATTCCGGGTACCAAAGCTTTCTCGTGCTTGACATATCGCGGACGTAGCAGTACTGTGCTCTGCACTGCAGGCTTGTGCATGGCCGTTGACCCTGTTGCTCACTCCCCTGTTGCTGATATCGAACGAGAGTGATAGCATTACACGGGCAGCCAGTAGAGCGGCTCAGTGAGGCAGTGTAGTAATGGGCCTTGAAAGTTTTTGGCCCAGTAAGCGCGTATTTCACTGGGCCTCAGATAGTTGGACTGGAAGGCCCAGTAAGCTCGTGTTTTACTGGGCCTTGGATAGTTGGATTGGAAGGGCCCAAGCACGTCCCCCACCCCGCGCCCGCGGCGCCGTCGGCTGACACCGCCGCCGCATTGTGGCAACGGACGGACGGAGGCGGCGACGACGACGACGAACTGTGCGGCCTGCTCTTTAGGGGGCGCATCGGTTGGTCCTCCTCCAGCGATGCTGCTGGATATGCGGCAGCGGCGGCGGCGGCGGCGGTCTGGGAAGTCGGGAGTTAGCGGGCGGGCGCCGGGAGTAGGACTGTCAGAGTTTCAGAGGATGGGGTGAGTGTTATCAGATCTGATGCCTTCTCCCTTTGCAAATTTGATATCCGAGTGTGTGTGTGCGCTGAAACATGAGCATTGCCATGAAAGCTGAGAGATTTGTCGAGTATTCAACTGGTTGATGGTTCTGAAAGTGTGTTGGAAACTGATCCTGGAGGGTGTAAAATGAGCCAATGAGGTGATTAGTGATTTTTGTTGCTTTCTTGCAGAAAGTGAGACGCTCCCGTGGCTGAGTTTCCCTGCTTGGTGTAACTGGAGGAGGAAATCATGATGTGCTACGACAAGGGAAAGAAATAACACCCTGAAATAGATCAAATGGTGGTTGGTTAGTGTTATTTAATGTTCTATGACTAAAAATGAGTATTTTGCCTTTTATATTGGGGCAATAACTCCTATTGTTTTATCAGTATTATCATGGAAAAAAAATCTGACTTTTGACAGCATTAAAAACCGTCCCTCCAAACATTTTTTAAAAAGAAATTGTGAGCGTGTTAGGGATTGAATACAGTACCTCAGAATTAAAACCACATACCCCTTACCACTGCACTATCTAGTGCATCTCAACCAACTTTAGACGGCATTCACATTGTAACTACTCATATCGAGAGTTGGAACCTTAACCAGTTCCATACTGGGTATATTTGAAGATATGAATAATCCAAGCTGTTCAGCATAACTGTGTCTTCGAGGAATTTAAGCAATGATATATGTCAGAAATATATTAACTAGGCCTATGTTTGTTATGCAATAACATCTCTTGCTTGCACCAGTCGTTTCATGAGTTGAAATGAATGTGAAAGACAAAATAAGCTTTGGTAGTTTGGTTCTTTTATATAGTGCCTTACTTTATCTGCAGGTTAATCTATTTTATTTTAGTTAGCTTTCAAAACGTTTGCTCTAACTTTGGTCACTCCTTTACCTGATGATCGATATTTATAGTCGCAACATCCCAGATTTGTTATCGGATGGCAGATGGCATCATGTGCATATGCAGATAGTGACTCATACCAAACACAGTGTTCCATCTGTCTCTGAGGTGCTGGGTAGTAGCATTATGTGCTGATTTTATGGTATTCTTGTGCTTGATCCTTATCTTGATTAGAATTATTGGTGATCATTAAGTGTTTGTGGAATTGGAAACCATGTGTTAATGTACAAGGGAGAGCGGCCTCTGTTCCTTAGACTCATTTATTTTTTTTTTGAAAGGAATCAGCACGAGACTGTGCTATTTCATTAGATATAGGCGTAAAAAAATACAACCCCTAGGGGCAAAAAAAGAGCTGTACAAAATTACATAAGCGCTATGATTAAGTTGGTAGGAATTCTCCAAGTCGCCTTGCGCCTGCCATTATCCAGGTTCTTGCCTCTTCCTTTATTTTTGCCATGAGGTTAGGGGCCGCCGTTTCCTTGTGCTCGAAGATCCTTTGGTTCCTTTCTTTCCAGATTTCCCAGGCTATGAGTAGGATTAAGAATCGCAGCCCTTTCTTGGGCGCTTCCCTTTTGTTGGCTAGCATTTCCCACCATTCGTGAACGCTTTGGCATGGCTCCCAATTGCTCAGATCCAATTGCTGATAAGCCACCCAGTTGGCCGTTAGTCTCCAGATCCTTCTGGTGTATCTACAGGAAGCTAAAAGGTGGCATGCCGTCTCGTTCGTCATACGGCATAGGGGGCACACTCCGCTATTTGGCCATCCTCTTGTAGCTAGTCGATCGGAAGTCCAGACTCTATTTTGAATCACAAGCCATGCATAAAATTTGCATTTTGCAGGGGCCCAAGATTTCCAAATTAGGGGATTGAAGTTGGTGCCGACTGTTCCTAGACACTGCGCCTTGTATGCCGAAGAGGCTGAGTATTCTCCATGATTCGAGAGCTTCCAGACGATGTGATCCGACTCATTTTGGTTTAGCATGATGTCCTGGGTTGCGCTCCATAGGGACACAAGCTGGCTGATCAGTTCCACTGTAAAAGTAGTGTTCCCATTTAGCTCCAGGTCATCGATCCAGGTGTCATTTTCAATGCCTTCACTTAGCGATTTGCTTCTTTTCTTGGAAATTGCATAGACGTGCGGCATGCTGTCCTTTGGTCTTTGCCCGTCCAGCCAGGCGGACTCCCCAAAACGGATCGTGTTTCCATCCCCTATTGTTATTTTGGTAGCTACGGTGAAGAGAAGTTTGTCCGTTTCATCACACGGTGTCTCTAGTCCCAACCACGGCTTGGTGGGGTCTTTCCATTCATGCCAGAGCCATCTCAGTCGCAAGGCCCTCATAAACATCTCCATGTTCAGAACCCCTAGTCCTCCTAGTGCGGTTGGGAGGCACGTCCTTTTCCAATTCACCTTGCATTTCCCTCCTATAATGTCCCCCGTCCCTGCCCAGAGGAATTTTCTTCTCTTTGCATCTAGAACGCCCAAGGCTTCCTTAGAGATCTTGAGGGCAGTGAGCAAATAGATAGGCTGCGCGGTCAGTACCGACTTGACTAGAGTTGATCGCCCTGCCGGCCCGATGTTTTTTCCCCTCCAGCCGGTGACCCGGTTTGCTATTTTATCAAAGATCGGTTGGACGTCCGTCTTGCGCAGCCTTCCAAGTAGAAGCGGTAGTCCTAAGTATTTTATGGGGAATTGGGCCCGTAACGCTGGGACGCCATCAAGGATGTAGTCTAGATCAATGCTTGCACATCTGATTGCCGCCACCTGCGATTTTTGCATGTTTGTGACCAGTCCTGTCGCACGTCCAAAACGCACGAGAATGTCGGTGAAAGCCTGGACATCCTCTCTAACAGGGTTTATGAAAACCACTGCGTCATCAGCGTACATGGAGATTCTGAGGCGAGCCGCTCTGCTTCTTAGCTTGGTTATGGCGTTTAGTTCCGTTGGAGAGGATCCATTGTAGGGGGTCAATTGCCAATATGAAGAGAAGCGGTGATAGCGGGTCCCCTTGTCTGAGTCCTCTACCATGTGCTATCTTTTCTCCTAGTATCCCGTTGAGTAGTACTTGCGAGGTGGAGGTAGTGAGTATGGCCGTCACCCAGTCTCTCCATTTCTGCGGGAACCCATGATGTTGCATCATGGCTAAAAGGTAATCCCAACGCACCGAATCGAAGGCTTTGGTTATGTCAAGCTTGAAGAGAAGCATTGGCCGCCTTGTTCTATGGTATCTTCTTGCCAAATTTCTAACATAGAGGCAGTTGTCGTGGATGCTCCTGCCTTTGATGAAGGCGCTTTGATTGACTGTGATGAGGGTTCGCATGTGTAATCGTAGTCGCAAAGCCAAGGTTTTGGAGAGGATCTTTGCTATACTGTGGATTAGGCTAATGGGCCTGTAGTCCGCCACCTCATCCGCGCCTTCCTTTTTTGGAATCAGGACGATGGTGGCTGAGTTCAGGAGGTTCATGTTCGCACATCTCAGATTATTAAGCGATTCGAAGACCGCCATAATGTCCCCCTTGATAATGTCCCAGCAAACTTTAAAGAAGTTCCCCGTGTAGCCATCTGGCCCTGGTGCCTTGTCAGCTGGCATCTCCTTGATTGCCCGATGAATCTCCTGTTCCGTGAAAGGATCGTCCAGATGCGAGAGGTCCGTCGTTGGGGCATGCAAGGCTTGCCAGTTAATATCGCATGTTCTCGGTTCTGGCCTACTCATCATCCTAGAAAAGTGTTCGAAGATAACATCATCTTTGTCTTGGTGGCTCACTGCTCAGCCACCTCCACTGCGAAGTCTTTGGATGTAATTCTTTCTTCTTCGAGCATTGACTTTGAGGTGGAAAAATTTTGTATTTGCATCTCCCTCCTTGATGTGCAATACGCGGGAAGCTTGCCTCTTCCTTGCGCGTTCAAGCGTTGCCAGACCAAGTAGGCGGCGTTTAAGTCCTGCTCTCAGCCGGTGCTCTAGCGTTGTGAGCTCTCTTTGCTCCTGTGCGGAGTCTAGCCGCTGGATGACGTCAAGCGCCATGTGGAATTGGATTTTCGCCTCAGTGCAGATTCCCCTGGACCATTCTCGCAGACTTTTTCCGGTAATTTGCAGCTTATGATTTAACCGATGCATGGGTTCTGTGTGAGTCGTCTGTTTGCTCCAAGCCGCCGCAACAACGTCCTTGAATCCTGGTATCCTTGTCCAAAAATTCTCGAACTTGAAGGGACGTGGTTTCCGTGGTCGTGAAGTATTGGAAAGGAGTAGCGGACAGTGGTCAGAAGGGCCTGACAGTAGAGCATTTATGATGTGCTGGGGGAAAGCTAGGTCCCAAGCCTCATTACAAAAGCATCGGTCCAGTTTCACCATGATCGGCCGTCGCCTCTCATTACTCCAAGTGAACTTTCTGTTCTGTAAGTGGATTTCTTATAGCTCACAATGGTCAAGAGCTAAGCGGAAGCGGGTCAGACGCGCAAGGTTAATGTTCCCATTGCTCTTGTCTCTAGCCCTGTAAATCATGTTGAAATCTCCCAGGAGCAGCCAGCTCTCTCCCGAGTTTGGCTTGAGTCTTCTTATATGCCGAAGGAAGGCATCTTTTAGCCGGTGCCTTGTAGGCCCATATACTCCGGTTAGCATGAAGGTAGTGTTTGATTGGATGACTGTGACATCTGCTGAGATAGAGAAGCGACCGACTCGGACGTTTTGCACATTTAATGTGTCACTGTCCCAAAGTAGCAGGATTCCTCCCTTTGTCCCTCTAGCTGGTTTGAAGTCGAAGCGATCCAGTTTGTATCCTCCTAGGAACCTAGTGAGTGAATCATCCATGTTTTGGAGTTTCGTTTCCTGAAAACATCCCATGTTGCTTTTCGTGTCCAGCATGAGCTCATGCACCGTGTTGCACCGCGCAGCGGAATTCAACCCCCGCACATTCCAGTTAACTATTTGCAAGTTTTGTGACATTTGGAATGATGATTGCCTCACTGATTCTGCTCGGCCCAAACAGCCAGAGTTTGGTCCAGCTTAAAAGGGCCCAACTTGCTAGAAGTGATGGCCATGTGGTTTCCCGGCCCAACCCGCAAGGCCCATGGGGCACGGTGGTGCAGTACTCGTGTAAGTGTGAAGGTGGGCTTTGTGTTGGGCCGGTGGCATTAGAGGAGTAGGAAGGCTTTTTTTTTTCCTTTTTCTAGCGGCCCATGCACTCTGTCGTCGTAGATTTTTTGGCGATGCACTCGGTCGTCGTCGTTTTGGCGATCGCTGAGGCCGTTGATGCCCTGAGTGCACTGCCTCGTTACCACGCTCTTTTCGTGATTCCGCGTCGTAGAAATCACAGTTGAAAATGAAGAATGTAGGAGGTTCGAATCAGGCTTATGCCTGTGCCGACATCGGCGATACATGCAACACAAATGAAGGAAGTCTCGATCAGCTGGAATGGGCGCGCGCAGGCTGCCGAGAGTCCAGCTGCAAAAGAGTAGTCTGGCATGACGATACATGGAGATTGCAATCTCCAGCTTCCCCTTTTTGGTAGAAGCATCAAGCGATGATCACCTCAATCTCCGCGGCAGCTTCATCCACCCCTTCTCCCACCATCTCGACAAGGGCGTCCGTGGGGTTGTCGTCGTCTTCAATGTCGATGCTGAACACCGCCGTGAGTGCCGCGATGGTGTGCTACGGGAGCGGTCCCTCGAACATTGCGACATACTGAGCAAGCACCTCCTCCATCGAAGCGGCGTCGTCACCGCCAGCCAGCCATCCCATTCGCTTAAAGAGGACGCGCTGGCATCGTTCCATCGTCGGCAATGCCGGCTGCTTGGCGATGCGGGCACTCCGGCGTTTGGCGCCAGTGTTGTACTGCTTGCGGAGCTTGACGCGGTGGCCGACTGCCACCTTTCTTGTTGGCGGCGGCGTGGGGATGACCGCCATTGGTGGTGTCACGAACAGGCTGTCCAGGGCGAGCTGTGCTGGCGTCACTGACGTCGTTGTTTTTGTCGTCGCACCGCTTGGCGTGTTCGTCGCGGCAGCCTCAGCCACGACGTTCTGTTCCGGCGACTGATGGGCGAGAACGTCTGCCTTGTTCGCAACAGGGAGGGCGAGCTGCGTCGGCGTCACTGACGTCATTGCTGTTGTCGTTGCGCCTCTTGGCGTGTTTGTCGCGGCGGCTTCAGCCACGATATTCTGGCCCGGCGACTGCAGGACGAGGGTGTCTGCCTTGTTCGCAGCAGGGAGATGCGCCGCCGTCCAACACGGCGATTGCGGGCTCAGCAACGGCTCCTCGGTCGCCGCCGCCGCCGCTGCCACTTCTATTCTGGCAAGTGCTTCTTCAATCTCCTGCCGGGTGGTCTCTTGTGGGAGACGTTTGCCGGCAGGTCACCCTTGATATGCGCGAAAACTCGGCTCACCGGGATTGGTTCTAGCAGGGACCAGGCTTCATCCCCTTCCCTCGCCGGTTCTTGAATCTTCTCCATCAGAGTGGTGGTCTGGTTGGACTCCTCAGCCGCCAGGTTGTCCTTCAAGACAGGGGAATGCATGGATAGGAGAAATTGAAATTTGCTTACCATAGCATCATTTTCCCTCTGGTGCGGCAATGTCAGCTCAGGTTCTGTAGGCTTGCCATCACCTTCCACACCTCGGTTGCGCCACCCCCGGTAGCGGTTGCTGTTCTCCTTATCGCGTGGCCGCGGTGAGCGCGTGCGCTCACGGCGATACTCCGTTTCTCCGTGCTTCCAAGACTCGCGGCCACGCGCGAGGTCGCGGCGTCCACGGCCGTCGTTATCGTCGTCGCCGTCGTGGTCCCGCCGGCGCTGGTTGTCGAAGAAGCTAGGGTGGTCGTCGTTGTACTCGCGGCGTCGCCATGGCCACTCGTTACGACGCCCCCCACGGCCTCGCCTGCCATCTCGGACGCTTCGTTCACCGCGTTCATCGCGGTCGCCGCGGTCATCGCGGCCGCCGCGGTCATCATGTTCGTCGCGTTCGTTGCGCTCCTCGCGGCTACGATCGCAACCGCCCTTGCCGCGGTTATCGCGGCCCCTCCTGTCATCTCGACCGACACGGTCGTCGTCATCTCGCTCCTTGTTGCGGCCCAAGCGTTCATGGACCGAGCGTGGCGGCTGCGGGTGATACGGGAACGTCTCGAAGGCGCGAGCTGGCACCGGCTCGCCATCGAGCACCCCTAGGTTCCACGGTGGAAGTCGGCGCCACATCGGCTGGCAAGTGGTTTCATCCGTGAGGATAACACCCGCCGATGTGTAGTCGTGGATCTCCTCGAGGTGGAAGAGGACAGGGTGGCGGACGCCTTTCTGCCAATGCTCAGGCGGCTTCTCTTCCATGAACAGAATCTCTGCTTGCTTGTCTTTTGCACGATTAGTAAACCCGAGCCACATTCGCTTGGGGATTGTGCTCGGATTCGCAGTCCATGCCCAGAGATTGATCGTGCGGGTGTTGCCGGACTCCACCGGGTGCACGAGGTCAATCTCAATTTGCTCCAGGGCGCAGGTGCGTCCAATGAGTCGCTCGGTGATGTCCGCCGCCCATGCATGCATAGGCACGCCATCCAGACATAGACGCACTCTGAACATCAGAGCAACGCCAAGGGCGTTTTGGAGGCTGCGCCACTTGATGAAGTGCACCTCGATGCCGCGGCGCTTGGCGAAGCCCTTCTTCACCGCGTCTTCACAGTGGCGGCGATGCTGGAACTTGATCAAGAAGGCTTCTGGGTGGTGCAGGGAGACAACCACCTCACCTTGATGAAGCTTGAACTCCTTCGGGATTACCTCCTCAATTTCCAGGGCCCCTGTGGAAGGTGGTGCACGGATTGCCCATGAGACAGCTGCAGTGTTCCCCCACTCTCTCAGCTCCTCGTCAATGGCGTATGACGTGGGGATGAAGCAGAAATCTTCCTCAGGGCGCGTGGCCGGATCACCGAGCTGCGCCATTGTCGTGGATGTCGACCTGGTAGGCGGTGGCGGGATGACAACGCCGATGGCCTGGCGAGTATGGATGGAAGGTGTCGGCGAAGCAGTGCGGCGACGGTGAGTTGGTGGCAGGGTAACAGCAGATTGGCGTGTCGGGGTGGCGCTGATACGTGGGCGTGGCGAGGCGATGCTTTTGCATAGGCGCGGTGAGGCAGCTCGGCGACGGTCCTGCTCTTGGACAGCCTGTCGCGAGCGCGCGCACGACGAGGGCGAGTCAGCGCGGCGGCATTCTCTCGCTCTGTGCCCCGACCGACGGCAGGTGAAGCAGCGGATTGGATCTTGGCACTGGGCGGCTCGGTGGTCTTTGGCGAGGCAGATGAAGCACTTCCCGCTCGTCTCTGCCCAGAAGGCGGGGTAGGCCGCAGAGAGGGGGAGGTGTGATGGACGTTCACCTCGACGCGATGAATGCGGTCGTTGGCCGCGGCTTGAAAGCTGGAGTCGTTGGGCCTCGCTTGAATGCTGCTCCCTTCGCCACCAATGCCGCCTTCTAACCGGTGTCCAAAGCGAATCCTCTGCTTTGCTGGCTCCCTGTTCCCGGCCGGTGATGTGACGCCGCGGTAGAGTAGACTCATAGGCATTACTCCGGCGTGGGGGATTGGAGTTGGCCGAGTGGTAGCTGCTCCGGACGGGGATAATAAATGAAGATTTCAATTTGGGGCACTGTCTCTGCTCGGGGGGCGAATTCAAATCTGGCTCCAGATCCGGGCGCTGTCTCTGTTGGGGAGGCAGGAACGAGACGCACCCAAAGCTTCCATCTCGCCCACGAACCACCTCGGCGAAGGAGCGTGGTGCCCCAGCTGACTCAGATCTAGGCAGAGGTGAGGGCTCCAAGCAGTAACCTAGCCATGGTGAGGCTTGCGGCGCCGGCGGGGCGGCCAGGGAGTCGAGAGGACGGCCAGGCAGCTGCAGAGACGTCTGGGGACCTGCGGAGGAGGCGGACGGGCGTGGGCGACGCCGACGGGAGTGTCGGCGCCGGCGGATGGGGTGGGAGCGGCATTGGCATGAGCGTTATTTCCTTAGACTCATTTAATGTTCTATAACCTATCATTGTCAACCTCTTATCCCTCCTTTCTCTTAATTAAAGAACGCGAGTTCACTGAAGCAGAGACTGTTAATAGGGGCTGTTGCTATTGATGGTCTATTCACTCTTCTAATAAGTCATGACGGTAAACCTGTCAAAAATGGATTTCTTGGGTAAATGGACACTCCTATGGTTTTCTTTTCTTCTTCTTCTTCTTTTTTGAAATCGACACTCCTATGTTTTGGTTTGCACACTGCCCTTATATTTGTCCAGATGAACTCCAGAACAGGGTTGCTGCTATTAATAAAATCAGGAAGTCAATTTTATATGAAAAATTCAAGAGAAAAGAAATGATGATTTAGCAAACAGTGTTCTAGCAAGCAAACATAAAAGACAGGCAAGTTTGATGTGAACTGTAGCATTTGACTTTTTTTCTTCTTTTTAATCTATTGCATTTTTTGTTGTTACTCTCAACACGGTATGAATTTCAACTTGGAATTTTATGCATACAGTAGATTCTCTCTAAGTTCATCCATCGTTTTTAAAGCAATAAAAGGCATGATTATGTTAAAGTTATGTAATTAACTATTGCATTTTTCAGAACTACTCTAGCAGTGGACCCTTTTGTAGAATTCTTCTGGCATGTTGTAAGATTGGTTGATTTTGTCACTTTCATTAATAAGTTTTGCTTCATGCAGTAGTACATACTCCAGAATCTTCTTTCTCGATCATCTTTGATCCAACGGCTGATGTTCATTTCATCTATTTTGTTTGCATTTTAATCCAATGGCTATTAGTAGTTGGTTGGATGACGTGGCTAATTCCCGTTTCACTTTGAGATTAACTTTTCACTTAGAGAGATATGCTGAAATTGCGGCATCTAATCATTTTATCATGTTCAGTTATATTTTCTAACTACTGTTTTCCCATTTGCCCGATTAACAGAATTCCGGGATCTAACAGGACTAACTGGTAATGGTACCACAGATGAGATAAAGAAGGCTGCCTGTGTTTATCGAGCTTAATACATGAATCCAAAGGTTACCTACCGTATATATAATTTTTCAGTTACCAAATTTTGTATCTAACTTATTTCCTTGATTCTAATTCACTGATTGTGTAAACGGTTTGCAATAGTACCCACGAATCGACTGAAACATAATTTCATTATATTAACATGGTCACATGGGGGTTAAAAAGAAGAAAGGCCTTAATTTAATTAGAAGCAAAACAACAGGCTGTTTTTGCTTGTGCCGTTTCTTGAACTGCAACACCTAACCTACCAGTATTGTGCTGTGCCTTGTTCATAGTGGACTTGGATAGTTGGACCACATCCTTTTTATCCCTTATAGCAGCTATCTATTAATGAGACTGCCAAACCACACTGATCAAGCAGGCAACATGAACATTTATTGGATGCAGCCCATGTGGTATACAGTACTTATGTGAGTACTAATATAAGCTGATAATTATCATGATTATGAGTTGTCTCTACATATGTGGTTCCTGTAGCTGCCTCCACTCCCTGCTATTGAGTTGCTCGGCATTTTTTTTAAAAAAAAATTGTTACAATTAAATTTAATTGGATGAACTACCCTCTTGACCATTGTTCAGTTTTAGGCTGCAAGTTGAGAGATGAATAATCATGTAAAGTGAATGCATACAAATTAAGTTTTTACTCTTGAATTGGTGATTGGAGGCCTATCCGTCACAAAACACATGTGAACTAGGTTCACTTAGTGAAATACAGATGGTAACATGCACTATGTTTGCTTTAATGCAGCAAGTTGGTAGCAGTTGCAATTTACAAATATTCTCTTCATGGTTTCATACTCACATCAGTTTTCTTTACACTGTTTATTTGTTTTTCACCGGGCCGGCGAATAGCCGACCGATGTATATTAAGAGAAAGAACAGGAATGTACAAGGTTGCGCGGTGCGTCAAAGCACCACCATTACCGACACAAAAGAAAAGGCTAAAATCTCACAGCAAAATTTGCTATAGAGTGGCAAATGGGACTAACAAGACCTGCAGCCATCCAGATCTCCCATTCATCCCCTATGGCCGAGCAGAGCTCGGGAACCGTTGCCGCAATTCCATCGAACACCCTCGCGTTTCACTCTTTCCAAATCAACCAAGTTACAAGAATAACCCCCACATCGAATGTTTTGCGGTCAACCTTAGCAACAAATTTCCGTGCTGTAAGCTACCAATCAGTGAAATCCGCTGACGGCGAAGAGCACGAAAGGCCCAAACGCGTGCGCACCCGACCCCAAATCTGCTGGGTGTAAGCGCAGTCCATGAAGATGTGCTGACAGGTTTCCCCGTCGTTGGAGCACAGATGGCACACCTGGGCAAGGCTCCATCCGCGGCGTTGTAGATTGTCGGCGGTGAGGCAAGCGTTGCGCATGGCGAGAAACATAAAGAACTTGCATCTCGCCGGTGCACGGGATTTCCAAATAATCTTACCAAGCGGGCACTTCATCCTGCCTGCCGAAAACAGGGAATAGGTTGAACGCACAGAGAACACACCATGCGGAGCTGCCTTTCATATCATCTCATCCCGACTAGTAGGGTCAAGAGAGATTCCAGCGATCACATCCCACAGATCTAGATATTCGCCCAACGCCTAAACCGAGAGGCCGCCTCTGATATCTGAGACCCAGGAATTATTACGGAGAGCAGCCGCCACAGTCATCCCACTATTCTTAACGAAAAAGAAGAGGATAGGTGCTCTGTTTTCCACTGATCCACCATCCGGCAACCAATTGTCTTTCCAAAATAGAGCTTCTTCTCCATTCCCCAAGACCACCTTGCAACCGATGGCAAAACAATGCAGTGTCTTCTTATCCGCCGGCGGCACGAAACGCGCCCACGGTCGCTCCGGCTGCGTTCGGCGCAACCAGATCCACATAGCACGGAGAGCAATGCCCATCAAACGAAGATTTCTGATCCCCAATCCACCATACTCGAACGGACGACAAAGTTTATCCCAGGTTACAAGGCTACATGACCCAGCCGCCTCTTCATCACCTTTCCAAAGAAATCCTCGGCATTTCTTCTCTATTTCGTTGATCGCCCAGACAGGGAGTTCCAAAACTGACATGAAGTAAAGAGGTAGGGCCATTAGGACATGTTTGATCAGCGTTAGGCGGGCATCAGGGGATAAAAGCTTGGGTTTCCAGCCAGCCAAGCTTTTTGCAAGCCTGTCCATCATTGGTTGAATCTGCTTCTTTGTCGGTTTTCTGACGGAGAGTGGCAACCCGAGGTAAACAATTGGCAGCAACTTGACTGGGCAGGACAACATATCTGTTACTTCATCAACTTGCGCATCAGAGTAGTGAATTGGTGTTAACGAACTTTTAAGCAGATTAGAGACCAAACCCGATGCTTCACCCATCAGCTTGAGCACAAAATTGATTGTCAGCGCATCGCGTCTGGAGGGGTGGAAGAAGATCACCGCGTCGTCGGCGTAGAGCGAGGCACGCAGCGGTAGATGTACATTGGCAAGAGGAGAAAGCTCTCCTCGCTGCACAGCCGTTGCGCATAGGGCCACCAGAGCTTCCATGACGATGACGAACAACAGTGGAGAGAGGGGATCCCCTTGACGCAACCCACGAGCAAGCCTGATCCGTTGCGTATCTCTGCCGTTGATGATGACAGAAGTGGAGGCAGTGAAGAGCAAGGCCGCGATGCAATCCCTCCATCGGACCCCAAAACCCAGGTGCCGGAGCAGATCAAGAAGGAATTCCCAAGAAACAGTATCAAACGCCTTCGCAATATCAATCTTCAAGAGCATGGCTGGCGTTTTCGAATGATGGAGGTTTTTGACCACCCCCCGCACATACAGAAAATTCTCCTGTATCCTTCGGCGCCTGATGAAAGCAGACTGTGTCGGCCCAATTAGCTCATCCATCCTCGGCGCAAGTCGCAAAGCCAAAATCTTGGTGAGAATCTTGGCGAAGCTGTGAATAAAACTAATCGGCTGAAAATCTGACAGTTGATTCGGTTCCTCCTTCTTTGGCAGCAAGACAATTGAGGCTATGTTAACAAGGTGAAGATGCTGGGAATTGGATTTCCATGCTAAGTTAAGAGCCGCCACCAGATCATTCTTGATAATTTCCCAACATTTCTTGTAGAAGGTGGCACTAAAGCCATCCGGCCCCGGTGCCTTGTCGCTCGGCATTTCCATGATCGCCTTCTTCGCCTCGTCTTCAGTAATGTCGCGCTCCAAATCAGAGAAATCATGCACCGCCAAGCCGATCGCATCGAAGGCAAGGGATGCCGACGGGGGGCAAGGCGTGCCAAGAATTTTGAGAAAATAATCATACGCAGCCTGAAGCTTGTCCTCTTCAGTTGTTGCAATGACGCCATCCTGACAAATAGAGGGAAATGCCTTCTTCCTTCGACGAGCATTGATTTTGAGGCGGAAGAATTGAGCCATGGTGCCGCTATGTTTCAGGAAAAGCAAGCGGGCACGCTGTCTGAGCCGAATGCGCTCCAGGGAGGCGAGCGTGAGGCAGCGGCCTTTCAGAGATGCCCGCAATGATCTTTCACCAGTCGACAGAAGACGATCATCCTGGGCCTTGTCCAATTGGAAAACTACTTCATGGGCGATGGCGAGTTGCTGACGGAGCTCACTGATACGCCTGGCTCCCCAGGACCGTAAGGCAGCAGCAATTGCACGCAGCTTTGAAGTGAAGGCTGCTGAGTGCATTGGAGCCGGCCGGCGCTGCCGCCCACGCCTGACGGACCACATCCTCGAAACCCTCCAATTTGGCCCAATAGGATTCGAACTTGAACTTCCTCGGCCTATGCATCATCTGATCGCAGGCCAGCAACAGGGGACAGTGATCAGAGGCAGAGGAGCTGAGCGCCTGCAGGTGAGCATCACGGAAAATTTCCTCCCAATCTCCGTTAACTAGCACCTTATCGATTTTGGTTAGAGTCGGTCGTTCTTGCTCATTGTTCCATGTATAGCGACGCCCAAACAGATACACCTCACGCAGCTCAAGGGCGTCAATGGTGTGCCTAAACTTGCTGATCAACCGTCGATTTACATTCCCATTGTTTTTATCACCGTCCGCGGCCAAGAGGTTGAAATCTCCAACCACGCACCAGGCCCCGACCACTAGCTGCCCAACCAGCAGCAATTCCTCCAGAAACAACAATTTGTCGCTGTCCAATTGGGGGCCATAAACATTGGTGAGAGTCCAACTTGCCCCACCTTCCAGGTTGGAGAAACAAAGAGAAAGCGACCATCATCCCTTGTGAAGACAGGAAACAGAGAAGCAATCATGCCGCCAAGCCGTAAACAGGCCCCCCCTTGTTCCATCAGCAGGAATGAAATCAACACCATCCAGGGCATGTCCACACGACTGAATCGACAGGGACCGATCTAAAACATCTAATTTAGACTCCTGACAACAAAAAATAGAAGCACTAGAGGTTCTAACAACTTCCGCTACAAGGGACCTCTTGCCAGGGTGGTTTAGGCCCCTTACATTCCACACCAAAAGAGTACAAGACATGAGAAACAACAAGATTCAACATTGCGGCAGATGCGGCAGTTTTAGGCCACCGCCACACTGCAGAGCGCCGCCAGCGCCTGTACATGAGATGGCGCCAGGGGAGCCTTGAACAGCTCGAGGTACCGGAGGATATCCCGCTCGTCCGCCTTGTTCTCATCCTCGATGACGCCGAGTCTCTTCATCACCACCCGCTGTGCTCTGGTGATCGTGTGGATATGTTTCCCACCATTCTGGGCGGCAAGGCGCTCGCTCCGCCTTGGAGTGTACGGGGATGGGCGGTGTCGGTGTCGAGGTTGGCGGGGACGCTTCCCGAGAAGCGACGAAGGCGGTGGTCCCACCAGATCGGCCAAGGCCGCCGGCGCGGCAGCAGACGCCTCCGGATCGATGGCCACTCCATCGCGCGGTGGAGACAGAGCAGAGACGCGCGGTGAAGATGGAGTGACTGGGCCGGCGGGGAGCGGCCGTGGCCCATCAACAGCCGCCTCTGGGCTGCCAGCCGCTTTGTCGTGCAGTGGAGATTGAGAAGGGTTGCGCGGCGGAGAGAGAGTGACTGGGTCGGCAAGGAGCGACCGTGGGTCAGCCCACTCCTCCACCCCCGGCCCATAAAGAGGAAAGGCCCGCGGCCAGTGAGCTCCCTGCGGCGGCGGTAGACAGCCAATGGGCCAGGGACTTGATCGACCTGAAGACGGAGTTTGCTAATTTCTTTTGGCAAGTACTATGATGGAGATTCCCTTGCTGAAGGAATCATTACAGAAGCTCCTGACAACATGAGTAGCTGAAATCCACGGCTGAAAGTTTTCGGACACGTTTGGTTTAATCATGATGATTGCTTGGAGCTAATCATCATTATTATCATCACAATCCCATGAAAAACCTTCAAGAGGAATCCAGTACAGTAAACATCTTCACACTTTCTTTATTACAGGTGTGTTTAGTTCACGTCAAAATTGGAAGTTTGTTTGAAATTATAACAATGTGATAGAAAAGTTGAAAGTTTATGTGTGTAGGAAAATTTTGATGTAATGGAAAAGTTGGAAGTTTGAAAAAAAAGTTTGGAACTAAACAAAGCCTATACAGGCATGGTTGTTCAGCAACATTGGTCAAATGCTCAGTCCAAATCTTCACAAGGAACTTATTGAAAATTCACATTTGAAGTCTTGGAAGGCGCATTTCCCCCTGCATGTCATCATCCCTGCAGCCGTGTATTAACTTCACAATCGTTTCTTTGTCTGGGAGCAAATGTTCAACTGTTCGACTGTAAGGATTTGGTTTTCTCCTTCTAATATATCCGACAAATCTCCCGCCGTTTTAAGTTTTTCTGAAAGAAGTTCAACTGTTCGAGTCAAGATCTGACTATCTGAGAGGTTGCGGGGAGTTCATGCTGTCTCAGTGCTGCAACCATGGGGAAAAAAAACAGAGAAGTCTCTTCGCCACATGATGCTGACATGCTGTTTCGCATTCTAGGCATATGTGAGACTTGGTCAGAATTCAGAAGTCAACTGACTGGAAGGTTCAGAGCAGCGTCCTGGGTTAGCTGTTGTAGAATTTGGTAGAAGTAGTGTTTTTTAGCTGCTCTAGACATTATTGATCGTTAATCATGTGATTTGGACAGGATAAATGCGTGCTCTATATTTCCATACAGTTGCTAGCAAGTGTTTTTACCGCCTACGGGGGTAATAGACTGATAGTATAGTTAAAGTTTGAAGCGAAATAGAGGATTTTTCTATCAACTTTGCACTTTTATTTACAAATAATAATAATAAATGACCATTTACAACAACTACTTTGGACTCATCGCTTATAAGCTTAAATTAAAGTTACCTACCACATAATCATCTGATGCTAGGTGTTCGGATGGATTTGTGTTGCTTCGTTATTAGATTCTAGGTCTACGCTTCGGTGCAAATTGTTGAAAATTCAGGCATGTCCTCTAAGAGTTTGACCACAAACTTTTCTAAAACATCAACATGTATCTTTTGTGTTACAGAAAACATTCAAACCTTTATCATCAGAGGGTGCGTGTACAAGTACAACTTACAAAAAAACATTCAAACCTTTATTCGTAGTAGAAGCAGAAGCCGGCATTAAAGAGGGAGACCATAAATTGGTCTGCAATTTGCAAAGTCCTTTTCAAATAGCTGAACCTTTTTTATTTTTAATATTGCCAAATTGATGAATGTTGACAAACCTGGTTTGATTTGGAGGGAATTTTCACATATTTATATAGTAGAAATTTAAAAGTTCCTGGATGTCCAATTGCCAATCCCCAAACCAAACAGAGGCCGTGTTTAGTTTCTCCTCCAAATTTTTTTTTGACGTATACAGACACACATTTGAAGTATTAAACGTAGACTAATAACAAAACAAATTACAGATTCCGCATTTAAACTGCAAGACGAATTTATTAAGCCTAATTAATCCGTTATTAGCAAATATTTACTGTAGCACCACATTATCAAATCATGGTGTAATTAGGCTCAAAAAATTCGTCTCGCAATTTACATGTAAACTGTGCAATTGATTTTTTTTCCATCCATTTAATGCTCTATGCATGTGTCTAAATATTTCATGTGCCGGATTTTTTTTGAAGTTTGAAGTAAACACAGCCAGAACCTGAAAAGTAAAATTGCTGAATGTTCTCAAATACCTGAAGAAAAAAAAAATCCTCCTTTTTCTATAAAGCAAAAGCTTCAGAGAGTCCAGGGGCACACCTACAGCGCCAAGTGTAATCAGCGCTTACAAAGAAAAAGGCACCACCTTTGCTCGGTGCTCGGGGGGAGAAAGAGAGAGAGATGGCGACGCGGATGGCTGCGGCGGTGGCGGCCATGGTGGCGGCGGTGGTGATGTCGCTGGCGGCGGGCGGGGCGGCGCAGTCGCCGAGCCCGCCGAGCTGCGTCTCGAAGCTGGTGCCGTGCGCGCAGTACATGAACGGGACGGACACGCCGCCGGCGGCGTGCTGCGACCCGCTCAAGGAGGCGGTGAAGAACGAGCTCAAGTGCCTCTGCGACCTCTACGCCTCGCCGGAGATCTTCAAGGCCTTCAACATCAACATCTCCGACGCCCTCCGCCTCTCCACGCGGTGCGGCATCAGCCAGACCACCAGCATGTGCCCCGGTAACCAACTTATTTACCCCCCTCCTTGTCTCCTTCTAATCCTTGTTCTTTTAACAGCCAAAAAAAGAAGAAGAAGAAGTTGTTTTTTTTGATAGAAATTATCACCGTGGCATCGATCATGAGTTGTTAATTTTTGTAATATTGGTATCCAAAATTCACCCAGATAGCATGATTTGACTGTTCCTACACTGAATAAATGTGAGGCCTTGTTCTTGCTAATGCATTGTTTGCCTGGTTGATGGTTTGCGCATCGAAGTCACTGCACTGTGGTTAAAGAAGTAAATCCAGGATGTTTTAAACAATCTGCCGCATAAACTGTTTTTCCTGCCATGTATAATGTCATATAGTGACAAGTCGATGTAATTAACACAAATTTGTCCGGCGAAAAAAAAAGGTAATTACTACAAATTTGGGAAAGTAAAGGAATGTTTTTGCCTTTTTGTTGCATAAGTCAATAAGTGGCGTAGGGAAGTTGGCTTTGCATTTCTGTCTCTATCAGGTCAAAACGAAACAAAGAAAAAACATATAGGTGTGAAATATAGGACCAAGCTCCATGATTTGGGTCGACCAGAAGTTTGTAGGCATCCAGATTCCTGTTTTTTGCTTCCCCAGTCCTGTCCTGTAATAACCGTAGTTTAATCCAAAGACGCAACGATGTTAGACTATACCAGTTCGCCTCGAGTATAATACTATGCCTTGGGTATAATACTAGTTGAATAATTAGTCTCAGCCTACTGTTGGATATAGTATTGTAGCCATTTCACATTTGGGATGATGTTTATAAATGAACTAGGAAACTAGCTAATTTCTTTGACCTGATGAAATGGAACCATGAAACTTAATATGGATTTGTTTAGCACTGTTTTGTTGTGCTGGTAACTTTTACCAAACATCATTTCATAATTCTTTTTTTTTATGTCACACCAGTTCGCTACTATATCTGTTGTATTTGGCAACCGTCCTTTTCCTTAGATAATTTTAATACATATATTTGTATGGTTTTCTGATAAGTGTCCTACAATAATATTTTGCAGGGAATTCCCCTACGAACTCTCCTCCAGGTAATATATACTTTCTGCAGATAGTATGCATGGCTATTTAAATTTAAGATTTTCTTAGCTTGCTATATGTGCAACACCTCACTACCTGAAACTTTTTATCTGGTCCGATAATTTTTAATGCTATGAATTTCAATTGGAAGCAGCAGCATGTTGATAAAGTCGTATCAGATAGACCTGTAGGAAGAAATCCCTCAACTTGTGTTTGATGTGAACTTGGACCCCAATTAAATAGACGAATGAATTAATATGTATGGTTAGACATGTATTAGACATGGTCCCAAGGATTACTGTGGACTACAGTTAAGCACAATGATTTGAAGGTTCATCACTGCTGTATGATACCTGTTTAGGAAATGTCTATGGTGCAAAAACGCAGTTAAGACAGATAATAAATGCTGCACAAAGTAGGAGTTAGTTTGGTCTGAACAAATTTATTGGAAGATAACATGGGTGATCAGCCTAACTAGCATCATTGAAAGAGGCTAGCAATGGTTAACACGGACAGTTTGTGTTGACCTGGGCATCTGGCATGCTATTAGTAACAGTCTATCAGACTGCCTTACAGAGTTATATTTATGCATCCTACTGCTGTTAGTCAGTTTATTTAGCGATGATATTTTTGCATTTTACGCTCACACTAGCCATGAAGTTGATGTATCAAATTCTTCAAAATTCCAGACTTGCTATGGATACTCGTGTGTTCAATGTTCAGGGATAGCAAACACTGGGTCTTTTTTTTATAGAGCTAATGTGGGGTCTAAGTGTCTACAATTAAGAAGTAGTGTAGCCATTTTATTTGAATACAATGCATTATATTACTTCGTTAGGAATACATGTAGCATTAGCAAAGTAAAGGATAACAAAGATCCCATTCTGCCTCTTTTTCTTACATGTAAAATAGTTAAAATTAAAAGTTTATTCGAGTACATTGATTACGCATGTAACATCACGATAACACTTTACAGAGTACTTTTTTTTAACCTCAATTCTTAATTATATTGTTTGCAGCCTCTCCATCAGGTGGCAAAAACGCTGGTCATCGCACTATGTCAGTTAGTCTTCCAGGATTGATGAGCTTGTTCCTAGCTTTGTGGTCTGTATTGGCATAAGAATTTTGGTTCCAAATCAGAGATGTTATCGCTTATGCCACAGTAGAGGATTTACATGTGACGGTGTTTGTTGATTGGCTGTATCATCATTCTGTACTTCGATCAGAATTCGTTTTGCTGTGTATCAATGTCGCAAGTCAGTAGACTTACAATGTGTTGTACTTAAACCCGTGCTGATCAAAGCGTAATGGATGAATTGCTATCTTCTACTCCTGCTCAACATATTTTTTCGTTGTGATTGTGCAACCAATACTAGCTTCAGTTGCCTGTGATTTGATCTTCCTAAAAAGTTGTCTGCGGTTTTGAGAGGATTTCTTCCCCTATGGCCCCGTTCGTTTCCACTACAAACACTGTATGAAGTTTTAGATTTTCGTGACACGCTTTTCAAACTGCTAAACAGTGCGTTTCATGCAAAAACTTTCTATATGAAAGTTATTCTAAAATATAATATTAATCCATTTTTCAAGTTTATAATAATTAAAACTCAATTAAGCATACATCATTACCACATCGTTTTGTGTGAAACACTTAATCTTCATTTTTAGGAGATTCAAACACCACCTATGTATGGAAAAAAATTGAAAGGATTTCTTCCTCTCTGTTTTTGTTTTTTTTTCTTTTTGAAAAAGAGGATTTCAATTTTCAGCCAAGCAGTGACGACGAAACCTAGCCATCCTAGTTGGGCTCGTTATGATCCGTTGGATCAAGAATACGCGGCCCACGTCGAGGAGAGTAAAGCCCAGAGGGATAGTTTTCCCTATAAGCCCTCATACATTATTGTATTTCCGTTTATACCCTGCGAAAATTATTCGCGTCCATTGGTGGCGATCCACGTTGGACACGTCTCAACCGTTCGATGAACCGTAGGCGGCTACGATTGATCCAGGAGAGAATAGCGAAAGGAATTTTCTCATAAAAGCCCCTCACAGAATTGGATTTTACATTCACTTTCACTAAACCCCATCCCCTTCCTCTCGCCCATGCTCCTCCGGTGAGCGTCGGCGGCGGCGGCGGCGACGGCGAGGTCTAGACTCTGGAGACGTGTGTCTGTAAAAATGAATCAACTGAGTGCCTCCGCAATGCTCTCCCGCGCAGCCTCCCTCCGCCGCGCCGCGGCGGCGGCGGGCTTCTCCACCGCCGCGGCGAGGCCGGAGACCGGGCTGTACGGCTTCGATGTGCTGCGCACGGCCAAGGGCTTCCGCCGCTTCGTCGACGACGCCATCGAGAGGTAAGGGGTGGAGATACTGAACCACCACCTACTCATCTGGAAGCTGGAGCCATCCATTGGCTGCTGAGATTTTACTGAAACGCGCAGGTCGGACGAACTCGTGGCCTACATCGGGCAGCTGCCGCCGTCCGCGGAGATTGTCCGCGCCATGGATGAGATATCGAACACTGTAGCATACTTCTTCTTTTGCTAGTGAATTTTTTTCGGAATTAGTAGTTGAGTTGGTATTGAGAAAGTGATGCGTTTTATACTTGATGATTTGGTTAGGTCTGTTCAGTTATTGATTCGGCAGAGCTGTGCAGGAATACGCACCCAGATAAGTGAGTGTATACTGGTTGCTTCTTATGAAAATTATACTCTGGAGCAATGTGTTTTAGTTTTGAGTGACCAATTGCATGTGTATTCTGTGCCAGGGAGTTTATGGATGAGGCAGATAAGGCATCAATGAGGATTTATGAACATCTTCAAGTAAGCTCGATAACATGGATGTTGTTTACCCAAATACTCCTAGTTGGTTTGAGGAAAAAATGAGGGAGAGAGCTTAGTGAAATGACCAAGTCAGAACCATTAAATTTCCTTTTCCCTGTAACTCTATGTATGCAGTACCTGAATACCAATACTACTTTGTACAATGCAATACTTAAAGCTGAGAGTGAAGGTGTCATGCTCACAGAGGAAGCTCGAAGGGCAGCCACCACCTTGCGTGTTGACTTTGAGAAGGGGGGAATTCATCTTCCTAAAGGTTGGCCTACTAGAGTTATACTGGTGCTTCTTGTTTTCCACTTGAGTGTTGCTAAAAGTATAATTTCTTCCATGGCAGATAAACTCGAGCATGTTAATCATCTGAACCTTGAGATTGCCCAGCTGGGTCGAAAGTAGGTACATGAATTGTATAATAGACAGTGGCTGTCATTGTACTATTTTTTGTTGAACTTTTCATATTAGCTTTGCATTCCTTGTTCCAGTTGCATGTCTGCAAGACTGCAACTTACTATCAGCAAGCAATCTCATTATTTGGTGACATTTGCTTGTTGGTAAGATTTATATGTTCAACATATATGGTGTTGAGTTCATATTAACCCTTGGGAGATGCTTCTGTTCTGAAAATATATCATTTTTTAGCTTGTTTGACTGCATAGAGTCTATAGGGACGTGTGTCAAGCTGTCTTACTGCCTGCTAATTTGCTGTATAGCTGTTCTGTTACAATGCTTAAAAATAGCGGGATCAATTACCTACTAAATAATTCTTAGTAGTCCTCACATCATCATATTACTAATATATAAAGTTTATGCACAGACTGCTAGTGCTAAGTATGAGGATAAGATGTATATCGATCTGTTCAATGATGCACTTGTTCAATTTATTTCCCATCTCTTTTCCATTATCATTAGAAATGCGAGAAATGATATTGGATCTCCTCGCACACACACAATATGCATGCGGCTTATAAGTGTATTCATAAATGGTCTCTCGTTCAAATGGCATTCTGATCGCTATAAGGATATCTATTAATTTGACCTTTTTTTCCGTTTAACTGCACAGTTCCATTGTGGCTTTCCTGTTTCTTTGCATGTCCAGTACATTTCCCTACCGGCCCTTTCTTTTCACTGAATTGATTATGTGAATTGTAATTCATGCCATGCCTGTTGATTTGAGGTTCTAAAATGTATAAATTTGCTTGTTGCTAGTGAATTTACTCATTCTTTCTGTGCCAGGTTCAGTGAAAATGTTATGAACAAACCAGGTTTTGTGGATATATATCCAGCTTCGCGCATTCCAAGAAATATGCAACGCCATTTTAAATCCGTTCACTGTATTAAACCTTGGGGTGATGAGGAACAAAGAAATCAAATGGACACTACAAAGCAAAAGGGTCTAAGGATAGTTACTGATTCAGGAACTCTATCAACAGCACTGAGATGGGTCTCAGATGAGGAAGTATGTTCCCTTTATTCCACTCACCAACCATTAGTTATCAATGTATTATATGTTATCAACCTAACATTTCCAAACTTTCCAAAGATCAGGAAACAGGTATACATGGTAGGAAACTCTGAACCTCGTGAAAACATTACAGTTCTTGACAAGCTTATAAATGCACGTGACGAGCTTGCGAAGGTAATTTTTTTCATGTTATTGTAGAGCATTTATTTGAAGGAAATAGATGCTATAATGCCATTGTTTTTGAATTTGATTTGTTTATGATTTACTACACTCCATGGTGTACTGTCAACTAGATATGGTCTGTAATACAGAGAAGATGAGGGTTAAGCTATGGTTAGGTTTACTAAAATAGCATGTTTAACATGCATTCTTGTATGCATCAATATCTGATAAATTGCTTGAAGGATATGGTCATGTGGTATCTTCACTCAAAAGGTTTCAACCATGTAATTGAGGAGATAAATTTGAGTTGGCATTATGTGGAAAATATTCCCAGCCAATGGAAGAGATGCAGTTTATTTGTGTTATACCAATGTGCTTGATCTTGACTATTGCAGAATCAAACCTTCCTTTCCAAAGGCTCTGGATGACCTATATAGGCCTCATTGCGTCTATCCTTTAGCAAAATATCTAAGCTAGATGTGACATGTTAAACTCTCTTATCTCACATAATTGGATCCAGTGAGAGTTATCAGTGGCCTGCCCTCTTCCTTTGCAGTAAAATGTGCTGCAGC
The DNA here is from genome assembly GCA_000338895.3 of Oryza meridionalis. Taxonomy (NCBI): domain Eukaryota; kingdom Viridiplantae; phylum Streptophyta; class Magnoliopsida; order Poales; family Poaceae; genus Oryza; species Oryza meridionalis. Next base: position 29,173,951 of record CM002529.2, read on the forward strand.
CTGCAGTATGCATTTTTGTAAATGATTTTGCTTGGATCTTACCTGTTGGGACCAATTAGACCCAAAATTTTGTTGGTATTTGTGCTTTGGATATATAGTACAAGTTGTATTTCTTAATCTAATTGAGTTGTTATTTGGATCACATGTTATAAGTTGATAGAAAAAATCCAATATTTGGTGTGCTTCCTCTTTCCCAAACTTTGTAATTGGAAGAACCAAATTAAAAATTACCTAATTGAGTTTCTAAGTTTGTTCAGGAAATACCATGGTATTTATCACATTAGTAAGACAAATGACTGAATATTTTTCAGTATCTACTGCTATTCCAGGACAAGCTAGACTGTTTTCTTATTCTTGTCCTTTTTTCCAGACTATGGGATGCAAATCATATGGTGATTTTGCTATTCGTCCTAACATGGCTGCATCTGTAGATGTCGTGATGTCATTTCTCAAAGATTTGAGTGGCGCGGTTAGGCATAAAGCTGATGAGGTATGCAAGGGAGTGAACTTCATCAGTGCTAGGGTAGTTTGACATTAATGCATTGATATATTATATCCTACCAGTGTCTCTCTCTGTTGATAGTTACCTCTTTGCAGGAATTTGAACGTATACAGGACTTCAAGAGAACTGTATGCAATGAAAAGAGTGCTAAACTTGAACCCTGGGATGAGGATTACTTCATTGGAATGATGAAATCATCTGTACATAACCTGGATGTCTCAGTATGTGCTATTTTTTGTGGAGATGCACTTCAAAATATAGTAGAACTCCTTTATAAATTATAACATGTTATTTAGATCACAATCTAGATCTTTATGTAAATTCAATACCATAGGTTGACACAAGCCAAATACAACCTAAATTGGTGCTTGTGGACTAAATCGGTTATGAGGGGAAGAAAAAACACAGTACCCAATTACTTTCTAATTTAATATATGTCAATGAAAAAGTTAATGTGCAGTGATCCCTTTAACATCATTGCATACTTAAAATTTTGCCCTTTTGGGCATTTTTGAAATACCTAACAGGTGGTTGCAGCATACTTTCCATTGTCCCAGTGCCTAAAGGGCTTAAACGTGCTGGTGGAATCATTATTTGGTGCCACATTTCATCAAATTCCTATGGGGGACGGCGAGTCATGGCATCCAGATGTGATGAAGTTGTCTCTCCATCATCCTGATGAGGTACTATTGTGTTAAGCTTAGTTTATTAGTTATATATAAAAAAATAGTAAACTACTGCATCTTACCCAATCTAAATCTACAAAAGCATGTAATTACATGCTTGAACTTTTGTTATTACAGATACATTTCTAATACGCTAACATTAGGGGGCATGACAATCACTATGTTTCCTTTCTCGAAATGAGCATGCCAGATTATCAATCACACTACTTTGTTTTTGTTACTAAAATCAAAATCAGCAAACACCAGAAATAACTTTTGAATGATAGCCAAGTAGACAAAGAACAAAATTGGCATAATGGTTATTGGTTAGTAATACATAATAATGATGGAGAGTTGGCCTTGTCCGATTGGTCATGTACTCGTATCCTATTAGCCCTTAGAACTTGAACAACTAGAAGTATGATGACAGGAATCTGTTACGAAATTATTTATCACCAATGCCATTTAACTATGTAAGATATCACAAAATGTTGTGCTATTCAGAGCAAAAAAATATATTTCAAAACTAGTAGACCCAAAGGTATTTTCTTAATAAAATGTATATTTGGATTACAATTATCAGTCCATCTCTTTATAACGCATATATGACCAATTGAATTCTTCTAAGGGGTAGTCTAATCAAGGATCTTGGTTACTACTACTATCACGTACCCACTGTTGAGCTCATCTTCTTAATTTATATTTTACTGGCAGCAAAGTAACCAAAGGAAAACATGTTTAATGAGCAGGGCAATTTAGGATTTATGTATCTTGACCTGTACTCCAGAAAGGGTAAATATCCAGGGTGTGCTCACTTTGCTATCAGAGGGGGGCGACGATTGTCAGACTCAAATTACCAGCTTCCAGTATGTTCTCTTGTATATTTTTTTTTCATGAATAACAAGGGAATTGGCATTTCCAAACATTAATGTTGAACTATTTTTTAGGATTGTTTTGTATTTCCGTAGTACTTTGGATGTTTTAAAAAATGTGGAATGCAGCATTTTGCAGCCTTTTTAGCCCAATATTTGGAACTAAACAAGGGCTAAGGCTTGTGTGCCTTATTTAGATTTATTCTCTTTGTTCAACATAGATGAAGAACTTTTGACAGCATTTAAATGATCCTTACAAGGATAATATCTAAGATTCACGCCACCAATTCACTTCATTCTGATGCTTTTCAGATCGTTGCTCTAGTTTGCAATTTTTCAAGTTCGAGCAAAATAATGGCAAGGCTTAACCATTGGGATGTTGAAACTCTGTTTCATGAGTTTGGCCATGCCCTTCATTCTCTACTCTCAAGAACGGTATTTTGCTGTCCGTTTTTATAATATTTAGGTCTCTCTAATGACTCCAGGATTGCTTATCTGCCAGCATAATGATATTTGCAGGAGTATCAACATTTCTCTGGTACTAGAGTTGCTCTTGATGTGGCTGAAACGCCATCAAACCTCTTTGAGTACGTATGACTTGTTGCTAAAAATAAAACTTTATCCATTAGCACTTCCATAGGGTATCTAATTCTGGCTTATCTAAAATACAGCAGCATTTGTTATCTACCTTCTTTATCAGTAGTTGAGTTCAATTCACATTCCAGGTTTTATGCATGGGATTATCGTGTCTTGAGGAAATTTGCTGTAGATGAAACAACTGGTGATCCAATACCAGAAAAGTTGGTAAAGGCACTAAATGCTTCTCGGAACATGTTTCCAGCAACGGAGCTGCAGCGTCAGGTTTGTTTTTCTTTATAGTTCTTATTTCTCACCCTTAACAATTGGATTTGACCTTGTATGTCCCAATGTGCTGTTTCTTCACTTTGTGTTATTGTGCCTCCGTTCCCCAGATTTTCTATTCTATAATGGACTTGACTTTGTTTGGTGAGCAAGGATCCAAGCCAATGGACACAATTTCTACTGTAGCTGATTTGAGGAGAAAGCATACAAGTTGGAAATGTGTAGAAGGCACACACTGGCATACTAGATTTACTCATCTGATAAATTATGGCGCTGGTAAGCTTTCTATAGTTCAACAAGGAAATTTCAAGCTTCAGTTTTCATAAAGTATAACGGCTATTCTTTATTTCAACATTATTGCAGGCTACTATAGTTATCTTTATGCTCGATGTTTTGCCACAACTATATGGCAAGAAGTATGCCAAGATGATCCATTATCCCGCAGCACGGGTAGTGCACTTAGGGACAAATTTTTGAAGCATGGTGGAGCTAAGGATCCTTCTGCCCTGTTAAAGGATTTCGTAGGTGATTCCATTATTATAAACTCTGGAGTAGGAATAATCCCTGACATTAGCTCCTTGTGTAAAGAAGTCGGTTTGTGAAATACCATTGGGAGTGGAGATTGGGATCATTATTTTTGACATTGAGATGGGTTAAAGGGTCAAAAGGCTCATGATATCATGAGTCAGGAGCTTGATCTGCCACAGGGCTGCAGGATATAGTTGAAGGTCAAGCTGAAAAAAATAATAGTAGATTCTTGACAAAGAACTGATGAATTGGTTCTCAATACAGGATTGCAGGTTAGATTAGTTGGGTGGATCCTGTTTGACCATTGCTGAATCTTCGATTTTTAACTTGCTGCTGCAAGGGTGGTTTAGTTCCCTGTCAGATGATTTTTCGCATTTACTCCGATTGTTCGGAACTGTTGTTCCAAAGCTACAAAGTGGCTGTGCCTGTAATATTGACCCAGGTTAATCTTCATAGCCCATCACATGTAATAGTTCTCTAAAGTGATTATAAGAGTGAGAAATGTGCCCATATGATCTTTTTTGAATTCTTGGTCTCATGGATAGAAATCATGTTCGTCACACGTAGCAACTAGCGTTTCATAGGGTAATCTAAGCCATCTGAATTCAGATTGTTGGATGTTCAGCTTGTGCGGCTCACCGCCGGAAAACTACTGGAGGATTATGAAAGCCGCCGACAAGCTTCTGGCCGCCGAAGACGTACAAGCCGGCGATGATGGACAAGATGAATACAAGCCAGCAATTATCAGGTAAAGAGTCAGATGACACTGCCGCCAATTCTTCCTTCAGGGTCCAGGAAACAACTGAACAACATCGTCAACGCCTCCTCCAGGCTCCAGCACAATCTAAAAGATTGAAATGTCAGTTTGCACGGTTCAGTAGATGTTACTGCGATAACCGCTCGATTTTCATCGAATTTTGCTAAAATTCTTACGAATTCCACTGAGAATTTTGACTGTACGTGTCGGTCAATTAATTAAATAACCACGATAACGAGCAGTTACAGTCGATGTTGCCAACCACAGTAACATACCGAGTGATCATCGTCGGTTTCGAACCCTGGTTAGGGCTCACCTCAACCTCAAGATCAGCAGCTGAGAAGAAAAAAAAAACACATACCACCCAGAACCCAGATAGTGACCAGGATTCGGGATGGGCAGACAGGAAGGAATCAGGTCAGCATCCATGTCGGAGTAGATCGCCTCAACTTGATTTTTGCGAATGTGAATCATGCGTAGGATGTTGCAACTGTTAACTGGAGGAATGAGCAGAAATCGTTCAGGTTTTCTATCTGCTTTTGTTGCTGCAAGTCTGTAACCAAACTAACTAGTACTGCTGTTCCAACTTTACAACTGCGCATCCACTGAATTTGCAGAGACTGAACCTTCTGCTCAATAATCACCATTTTTTTTTCTATTCAGTTCCTGGATGATCTTTAACCTTTCTGGTATTCCACAGTTCAAGAATGTTGAACATGAATAATCCTCATATGAGGTTTTTCCCCCTTTTTTGTTGATTCTTCAATTTGTGGCGCGAAATAAAAGTCTGAAAGAAATATCTAACAGAAACTATCCAATTATGGCATGGCTAGCTTTCAACCACAGAATTATGAAAGGGAAAAAATATCAAAAAGAAGAACATGAAACAGAAACAGAGAACATGGCTTGATAGTTGATACAACTTAATTTGCAAATTAAGCAGGATACAACCACAGCAAGTTCTTCAAATTCCTCCCCTCTTCTTTCTCAACTCAAAAGACCCCCAAAAAAAAGTGAAAAACACATAGCACCGATCTGACAGTTGACCATAACTTCATAAGGCAACCCAAGATCACTCACACACACAGTTCATCATAGCTCAAACATGCACATATCAGCAGCAACTTTGGCCATGCATGCATGCAAGTATATATGTAGCAGTATACATACATAGATAGAGATATTATCATATATATGTATATATGCATATATGCAGGGTAGGTAGGTTCATCAGTTCAGAGGCCACCGTAGCGGATGTCGGAGAACTTGGACTTGATCCACTTGAAGCTGCTCCGGACGGTGGACTTGAGCCTCCCCTGCGTCGCGAACACGTTGTACGCCGCCACCCGCCGCCGCCGCTTCGCCTCCGGGTCGTCGCGGGCGCTCGGCCCGTTGAAGCTGTACGACTTCGCGGCGGCGGCGCCGCCGCTCACGTCCTCGTAGTCGTACCCGCCGCCGCAGTCGTAGTACGCCGCCGAGTGTTCGTGCGGCACCGACCTGCACTTCTCCATCGTCACAGCTAGCGACCACGCCGCCACTGACGATTTGATTCCGGTGAGGTCGCAGGCTTCTTGATGAGTTCTTGATCTTGAGAGTGATGAGGAGAAGCTGGGTAGAAATGGAGCTTAGCTGAGCTGCTAGCTTGGAGGAGAGGCAGTGCTATAATTGAGGTGAGGGAGGGGAAAGAGATGGGTTTTCTGCTTGATTTATTAGGCCATAATTATGCATGAAGCACCTTGGGTTGTATGGGTATTCTGACCCTGTCTGTTCTCTTTTCTGACCAGAAAGGATGAACCCTTGCTTTTTGATCATATCAATGGCATTATCTAAAAGAGTGACATAAAAAACTGTCACACAACTTTATTAGTTTGAGAGTATCATTAAGTGTTTGACTGTTCATGTGTATGTTTTCTTAGAAAAAAAAGGAGCGTTTCTGGGTACTCTCCCGAATTATAAACACTTGATGTTTAGGATAAGATTTACTTTAACTTTTGAAACTTTGACTATTAATTTTGTATTTAATCAAGTTTGCAAAGTCTAATAAGCATTTGAGAAACTATTGCCAATAAAAAAATTGTAAAGGTTTAAACAAATCTTATTATAAACGTTAAATATCTATTAACTTATTAAAAGAATAGAAAAAAGAGCCTCCACATTCGCTCTCACGGCTTAGAAAGTTTTATATTAATCGAGGCAAAAGAAAAAACAGAGTCCATATAAAAATACAATTTAAAAACAGCTAAAATTCGGAATTATAAATAAGAAATATAGAAAAAGAAGATTGGAGTCCATACCGGTTTACAATTTAGAACTAATTAAAATTCGAAATTAAAAAAAACTAAAACTAAAACTAGAGGTCAGAGTCCTTATAGAAATACAATTTAAAAATAATTAAAATTAGAATTAAAAATAAGAAATATTGACAGAAGATTCTATAACCCATATAGAATATAATTTAGAAAAGAATGAAATGCGGAATTAAAAAATAAAGAATACTAAAAGATGAGTTTAGAGTCCATATAAAAATACAATTAGAAAAAACAAAAATTCGGAATTAAAAAATAGAAATATTGAAAGAAGAGTCTAGAGTTCATATAGAAATTTAGAATAAATTGAAATTCAAAATTAAGAAAAAAAAAAGTACAGTTTAGAATCTATATAGAAATATAATTTAGAAATAATTAAAATTAAAAATTAAAAATAAGCAATATTAGAATAAGAGTCAGTCCATATAAGAATATAATTTATTTTGGAATTAAAAAAAAGGAACATTGAAAAAAACTTAGAGTCCATATAGGAATATAATTTATAAAAATAGAAATTCAGAAAAAGAAAATAAGAATATTGGAAGAAGAATATAGGGTTCATATAGGAATTTGAACTAATTCAAAGTCAGAACTAAAAAAAATTAAAAGTACAATTTAGAGTCCATATAGAAATACAATTTATAAATAACTAAACTTCAAATCAAATTTTAAATAATAAGCATGATTGGGAGAGAAGAGTCTAGAGTCCATATAAGAATATAATTTTGAAATAAGTAAATTCTAAATTAGAAAATAATAAATTACTATCAATACAATACAAAATTCAAATTGTGTTGTTATTTTTAATATATCTTAATAACAAAATATGAAAATATTTAAGCTATTATATGAGAAAAAATAACGATACTAAATGCGTAATTACGCGGGCCTCCATGCTATTTATAATAAGAGAGTATATTACAGGTTCTGTTCGTTGTGACATAAAAATAATAGACACATTGATTCATTGACAAAGCGCACAACCTGTAACTCATGTATATCTTTTATCGTAGTGTTCCTCGTGTTTAGCCTACATTTAACATTCTATGACCAAGTCAAAAACAAAAGGTGAAAAAAAAACCCAACCCAATGACCATTACACAACTACAAAAGTGTTTAAAAGAAAATGACTAAAAATAAGGAGAGAATAAAAATATCCCCCCAAAAAAGGGGCACCTTTTCTGCTTTTGCAAAATTTGAATAACCAAAACCTAGTGTGTCTTTATGTGAAATCATTGGAGTTTAATAGGCTTTTTATCAAGGAATGTGGGGAAAGGAATGATGGAGGCGCTGTATGGAGTGGGGGCGGCACTCACCCGTCCGTGTGACCCACGTGTGCTGTTTGTTGGACGCGACAATTAAGCCATCTTTTCCTCGTCGCCCAAATTTTTTCCTCTCCTCCTCTAATTGCGTTGCTTTGCAAATTAATCTGCATTTGTTTTTCTGCATCTCCTTCCCCTAGGCCAGATCCTCTGCTGCCATTGCCATCGATCCGTGGGTGATCCATCTGTTGCTGCTGGAAATCTGTGATGAACACATTTCTCAGTTGACTGACAGATTGGGAACAGTAGGTTGCACTTAATTGGGAGATGCAACAGTGAAATGTATCGGTTTTAGTGACTCTTAAGAAGAAAGTTCAGGGTTAGTAAAACCGGCTATAACTGTTTTGGTGTGATCCGATCGAATTTGATACAACTCGAGCGATAACCAACGGTTGTGGGTCGAATACCAATTCTCAATCGTTTTTGTGAACCCTAGGAAGAATCTTGTACTCTACCTATAGAATCTTAATAATAAAGCATGTTAAATTGATCAGGAAGCAAAGGTAGCCTCACAGTGAGTAAGCTTTGCTGCAGTGTCTTGTTCCACAGTACCCAAAGCTAAAAATGAGCATCTATATGGTCAATCAGAAAGCAAGCAATGAGATCATAGCTATCTACACCGTCAACTGGGTGATCAGATGATGATACATACGCACACCACGGACAGGTTCAATGCACAGGTTGCATCAGATCAACCAGACAAAAAAGAAGGAAGAAAAAGAAGGCAAATGGCCAAAGCCATAAATCGTGTAGGTAGTGGCGCTCTAGACACCTCGCACTCTCTGCTCCGGCCGGACGGCCCCATTATTTCGTTTATGGGGGAATAAGCCAAACGGCGTATTTATAACCGAAAAATAATTTGTATTTAAAATTTTTATATATGTATTCTTAACAATCTAAAATCAAATGCTAAAAAATAAACTTTGATAAAAAAACCTTAAAATCAACTCAAATTTAAGGTTAAAAATTTAAATCTTAGTTGATAAATATAAGTGTAAGCGAAAAGATATGGATCAAATAATCCTATCAATCGACCAAACCAATCAATCTCTGGGCCTTTCGCTTTCTCTTAGTAGTACAACCTACTTATCATCACCAGCAGCAGCATGATGCTACTGCATGATGGCACGATGCCCTTGGTCGTCACCTACTTGGCCTTTTTCTCCGATCCCTCGTGCCGCCGAAGAGGAAAGAGAGATACAATGGGTAGTAGAATCATTTATATAGTAATTACGCAACGGTTTATATAGTAAAATTGACTTGCGGTAAGTAGCATTTTGTTATTAAAAATGACAGATAATACTGACGGGAGTGAGAGGGAGTAGCTCTAGTACTAGTTTGTTATTGTGCAACAACAGTCAGTTGCTAATAGTTAAAATTTGATAAATCCTTTTTTATATATTCTCACCGGTTACTCGTTAGTCACCAGCTCGCCTTAGCTTACATGTGAGCTGATCTGGTTAATTTCACTGGCTAAATAATTACACGTAGGAGCTCATCGAAAGGAATAATCAGTTCGCTGTTGCTGCTTGGATGGTACTACGACGTCGGCGTGGTTGGGTTGTCGCCTCCGTTGAGCTTTCCACGTCGACGGCCGCTTCTCAATTGATTTGGGAGCATCCCCTGCACTGCATTTGATGAGTGGAATATTACTGTGCTATCCGGTCTTATTTTAAATCTAAGACGATCGACATGTTTCTCATCATTTAGGCCCCTTTGATTCTATAGGAAATTTCCTATAAAGCTCTTTGAAACAAAGAATTGAATCATATCCAATCCTTTGAAATTCCTATGAAATGGACAATCCTATAAAGATTTTGGAGGAAATTTAGCACGAGCTTCAACCTCTTCCTAACTTTTCTTTGAGTCTATCTCTCTCATCCAATTCCTGTGTTTTTCCTGTGGTTCAATCAAACGGTCATTCTGTGTTTTTTTTATGTTTCGCAATCCTCTGTTTTACACTTACATTCCTATCAAAATTCTACGTTTTTTCTATTCCTACGTTTTCTCAATCCTGTAATTCAAATGGACCCTTAGATTCTTTTCTTTGGTGTTCTGCATAAGCTTGTTTGGTTTGATCAGTTGTGCTGTGAGATCCACGAACATTTCGCAGAGCACTTTAGCGTCATGGAGTACGTACGGACTTTAGTAAGCAGTGGTAAACTGTAGTACAATTCTATAGACATGGTACTATAGTACTATATTCATTCCAACATACATGCCGCTTTTAGTTTTTTTTAATGATATTTGATCATTCATCTTATTTAAAAAAATAAAATTATTATTTATTTTGTTTGTTACTTGCTTTATTATCAAAAGTACTATCATTTTTTTTATATTTACACTAATTTTTCAAATAATATGAATGTATAAACGTTGTAAAAAAAAGTCAAAGCTACCACTAATTTGAGTACTCCGTATCACTGAGGCTGTGTTTAGTTCAGCGCAAAGTTTGGGTTTTGGTTGAAATTGGAGATGATGTGACTAAAAAGTTATATATGTATGACGTATTGATCTGATGGAAAAGGACTGAAATTTGAATCCAAACTTTACATCTAAATACAGCCTTGGCAGTGAAGTGAGCACACCACTTCCACCCATATGGACAGGCAGGAGGACGCTTGAGGCACATCAACCCGGTCTGCCTCTGCCTGCAGGTGGATGTAAGCGCACGGGCCCGATCGATACCGACGACGAGACAGCACCACAGTACAGTCCAGCACCGTGTCTGTCTGCTCGCGAATCTATCGTACAGTAGAGTATTACGAGTAGTACGCTTCCCCTATCGCTAGTGGACGCCACGGCAAACAGGGCGTGCAGCTTTCGTGTCCCCGGAGTCGCAGTCACCGGCCTCGCGCCTGTCCGCCGGATGGGTGTCATGTCCTGTCCCGTCCACGCCGCATATCCGCCATTCCATTCCACCGTGATCCCACGACGCCACTACGCTCGAATCGCTCGTCGCAATACGCGACACCCACCGGCGCACGCAGTTGCAGTCCACCACCCTAGCTACACTGCAGTACTGCACTTTACCGCCACCGCCCATCACATTCTGATCGGATCAGCTCCCCTTTCCGTTAACATATTTGGCACCCGCGGATCTGGTCTCCGATGGGAAAAAAGGTGGGTTCTCTTTGATCTGTTCTTGGGGCGAAATTTCATGGGAAGATAGGCAAAAGGCATAAAGCAGGAGAACGTGGGTGAGAGTTGAGTTATTTTACTCTAGTCTCCTTTTGTGCTGCTTCACGGTGGAGGCCGTGGGCAGTACTACTCTAGTCTTTGTTCCAACTCCAACCGAAGTTTCCACCTAATCTAAATTCTGGTTCAGAAAGATCTATGTTTCTGTATGAACAGTTTGGTTTCATGTTGGGATAGCCTGTTACTAGGAATGCGCCCATTTGATCGAAAAACTTTTCTTTGACCAGACAGAAGTACTTCTACATAACTTGTTAGATCGCTTTACACGATTATCAAGCAGTTCCAAGATGATGTAACTGTATAAAAACCTCACCCCCTCTATTTCAAAGTGTTAAGGAATGGCCTAAACACAGGTAAGCAATCCACTGACAAAATGTAAGCACAGCATATCAGCTCCTTGCTTGTATCGAGCCAGGCAGAATCAGATCAAACAATCACTTAACAAAGAAACTGCAAGACTTGAGTGAAAACAAGTGGAATTTTCACCATGAATTATGTTATATTATCATCAGACGGGACCAGATGTATCATAGCTAGCAGAAGAGAGGCCGAAACATCTTCGGATCAAGCAACCAACTGCAACATTGCTAAATGCATAACATGCTTAAAGGTAGTTTGTTACATCCACACATAGCGAAGTGTAACACAGATAGGTAGCTGGTTTATCATTTTTCAGGCATTACAGATTGGTATCAGCCTCATTTCTTTCCGCTCTTCTTCAGACCAGAGCCTCCCAGTGCACCCTTCTGTCCTGCCTTGGCCTTCAGCTCCTTCAGTGCCTGTTTGCAAGAAATGCATGCAATTGATGTCAGCAAACTAAAACACCAGCTACAATGAAAAAAAAAAAACAAAAGACCGGTAAGTTTGATTAATGGTCTCACCTTTTCCTCATCTTTCTTCTTCTGCAGATACGCAAGATCACTCTGCAGAAAACAACAAAATCAGAACTATTCAAGTATATAGACAAACTACAAGTCTGCAACAAACCATTCAAGTTGCTTATAACATCATTGCTTCAATCAAATATGCACTAGTTTTCCAGATAAAGCGCTACTTACAATACCACACATTATTAACAATTCATAAGAACTACTATAACATCCATCCAAATCACTTTGTTAAACCAAATCTATACCGGCCACATCATCTCAACTTGGACAAACAGAAAATTCAAAATGCTTGTCTGATTTTGCGCTGCTTGATTCTAAGGCAGCGACATGTTATTCCCAGGAAAAAATAAAGCACCATCATTTTTCTTTTTCTAGCAATGCAGTTCCCCTTCAAGAGATGTAGATTATGTTTCACAAGAAAGCTCGTAGAACTGGAGTATCAAGCAATAGTAAATACTAGTACTTGTTATCAATTATCAATACTCAAATCAAGCTAAAGGCTCATACACTGAACACATGCTCATTTCTTCAAAGCCTTTAAGGTCTTAGTTCAGTTGAGAATTAAGATGACCATAAGCATAGACTAATGATCCATTCAAGACAACTTAAACCCATAAAAGTATATCAAGACAAATTAAGTTTAATGAGATAGAAGAAATTTAGGACGAGTGAGATCATATTCTTTGTATTCCCATCGGACAAGACCATATGCTCACTGTGACTGGGGACATCACCCAAAAATAACAGCTAGCACAATTTTAGAAGGTGAGATAAGTTGATGCTACACTGCTACCGAATGCAAATTTCCAAACAACATCAACCAGGTCAGTTTTGCAAGGTGAGAAAAGGTGAAAGCATCAAGCACACAATTCCAGACCATGAACAAATGATTTCCATACATGATAGCATCAAACATATTATAAGGTTGCTCATTTCATGTTGACAAAGTAGTTAGAAGAAAGTAATTTGCCCTAGAAACTAGGACTTCATGAACAGAACAAGCTTTTAACACAATCATGATCCAATAATAAGTTAATAACCCCCTAACACAACATATCCAAGGAATGTAAGTAAATATGATGGCACATCAGCTAATCCCTCTGCCACGGGGATTTAAGGGGATTAATTCCACTTCCACACCTACTCAATCACCCCTCCAGTCCCTTCCTCGTGGGGATTAACCGAACGGAGCCCTAACTGAGGACAAGGCCACAAGTCAACACGAAGATTTAAAGGACAAACAGCATCGCGCATGATAATTCTACAAATTCACCTTCAACTAACCAACTAAAGGATAAAACCACTATGAACTACCCCAGACACGAACCGATCTACAACACGGTGGCCTGCACAGTCAAAACACAAGCGCGGATCGCTAACCCCTAACCCGAAACGATCAATCGGGAGACGGAACCACGAATCGGGAGCAAAGGTCACACACACAGCACAGAGCACAGCAGCATACCTCGTCGTACTCCTTCTTCTCGGCCTTGGGCGCCTTGAGGGGCTTGGCCTTCCCTCCTGCAAATCGAAACCAAACCCCCACAAAACAAATCATCAGAACCCCGCACGAATCAATCAGCAACGAGGGATAGCGAGATCTCGCGGGAACCAATCGCGATGGGAAGGAACTCACCTTGCTTCGACATGGCTGACCGGATCGGCGAGGGCGAGGACGAGTCGAGAAACCCTAGCTCGCGCGCCGCGACGACGAGGACTCGAGGAGATGGAAGGGAAAGGCGAGGAAATGGGAGACGCCAGAGGCAGAGGCGTATATAGCTAGCCTAGACTAGCCTAGCAGCCTAGTGTAGTGGTTGGCTGCGGCTGCGAATGGGAATCTCATGGGTGCATTGGGCTGGGCCTCGGTTTGTTGGCCCGTTAAGTTCTCTAGCCCATCTTTTATTGGGCCTCCTGGCCCGTTGGCCACATGTGACGCTGTACTATACATATCTGGCTTTCATCGATCAAACGAATACGTACATAAACACAGTACCAATCATCGTATACATTCGTATGGACGTAAGTACTAGATAAGTACGTGTACGTCCGGTCGAATCATCCATCTATCTATAATCCATTTATAATTTAGATATAAAGAAAAAGAAGAAGAAAAGGTTAAAAAGAAGCATTGGTAGCTTGCCACCCAGCCGAGTGATGCGAGTGACACGCGGAGCAGATTGCTGCGCAGCCTGCAAAAATGGGTGCAGAAAGCGAGATGGATGTATAGGGTGGCGTGGACGGCGGCGGCGCTGCATGAGAGTATAGATCGGTTTTGGGAGATAGCGCTTCTTGTCCGTAGTACGGCAGGTGGCACGGACGACGGACACGGTGGGCGCGGCGCCCCTAGCTTGCTTGCTTGCTGCACCCGTCGCCAACCGTTTTCTCCTCCTCGCTCTCTCCATGTGATCTCCGATGCCTACCTCGTTGCGCCGCATCGATGGATCGATCGCCCGGTAAGTGTATATATGTGCAGGTCCATGAGAAGATGACCAGAGAGCTCGAGATCGATCTGTCAACATCAGGAGCGAGCTCTCACTGCCATTGCCAATTGGCAATTGAAAATCATCGTAAGCCGCCATCTCCATCATCATCTCGCGCATGGTGAGATTACTGCTGCTACTACTACTACAAGTGCTAGTGTTGCCTTCTGCCTGCATATGTGTTCGATCTCTGTTGCAATGTGATCCTTTTTGAGCCTTGACGACGCTGAATATGAATGGTGCAGTCGCTGTTGCCGTTGTTGCTGCGGCCCGTGGTGCGCGCCGCGGCGAGCGTGGCGAGGCGGCCGGCGTCGGCGGTGGCGACGGTGCTGCACCGCGCCGGCGCGCTCCCGAGGAACCGGGGGCTGGAGCGCCTCGTCAGGGACGACATGCTCGTCGGGGGTGACCACAACTTCATCGCGCATTTCGTCGTCGGCTTCATGCGCTGCCTGTGTTAGCTTACATAGCTAGGTGGCTAAGCTAGATTAGATGGATAGCACCGGTATTGATGAATTGATATCTGATCTGCATTTGCGATTTGGGCTCCATTTTTGGGGGATATGACGTTCTCCGTGGCTTTGATAATTAAAACAGCTAGTGTAGCATGCATTTGCAGCGATTTGAGCACCATTTCTTTGCCCCATGATATCTGTTCATGTCCAACATATGTCGATTGCCAATTACTCAATAGTAGTGGAAAGGAGCAGTTTAACGATACTGTCACTGTGGGCGCCCACTTTACAGCGGCACGAGCTGCTGGTTCTGCATAGTAAGTCGTACAGGATAAACAAAACAAAACAATCCTTCTTGTGGGACGTAAACAAAAAGAAACCGTGGTGCATCGTAACGGTAGTACTCCCTCCGTCCACTAATACAAGGATTTTATCATTTTACTTGTACTATTTAACCACTCATCTTATTTAAATAATTTGTACAAATATAAAAAACGAAAAGTTGTGTTTAAAATACTTTGGATAATAAAGTAAGTCAAAAAAAATAATAATTCTAAATTTTTTTGAAATAAGACAAATGGTCAAACAGTGCAAGCAAAATGTTAAAATCCCTTACTACCTCCGTCCCAAAATATAAGTATTTTTAACTAAAATTAGCTATGTTTTGAGACGGAGGGAGTATATTAGGAGACACAGGAAGTACTAAAGCAATAGAGAAGCAACCCTTCCCCGCATATCAATGAGTTGGGAAGAGCTGGATGTATCAGTTCTGTGCCTGTACAAGAATTCAGAATCATGAAAAAAGTTAGGGAAAAGGATAAAGAGAATTACTGTAACTTTTTCAGCAACTCTTTCACAGAAAATCATGCATATAATTCTCTAGAGCAACCAATTAATCAATGAATTCAATTCAATGTTACAATGTAGTAAATCCCTGTTAATTGAATTTAGTAACAAACTGAAAACCCCTATCAACTGTATCGTGTTAATCCTCCAACCAGTGTCCTATCTAGACAAACACAAATGTTATATAACAAGAAAAACCTACATATAGATTGAAAAGAAAAAGAAAAAGGAGAACTCATGCACAAATCATTCCAATCACATATTGGTACTGCACATCAAGAAAGAACAAAGGTAGAGTGACTTGCAAGTTGCAACGAAGAAACTGTCAGAACGGCTTAATTCTGAACTTGTGCACAGGCTCAGGACAATCAAGTGCAACCTCAGGCCTTCCTCAGAGCACTGACTCGAGCAGCAAGCTCATCAAAGTCAGGCATTTTCGGGTGCACATGTACAGTTTTGGGACAGTCCGGCTGCAGCGAGGTAGACCGGGCAGGAACCTTCACATCTTCATCGCGGCAGACGGATTCCCCTGGCAGTGAGATTGCTCTTCCTGGAGGATGCATGGAGCCCTGTTGCTCAGATTGTTCTTCTGCTTTGTTGGTTGGAGCTGGATTGATTTCCGCATCTAAACCTTTCTTGCTGTAGTGCCTCAGAAGCTTATCCATCATTCTTTCCTCCTCATCAACTCCACTGCGCGCATCAGTATTGCGGCTTTTGTGTCTCCTATGGCCATTTCCAGTTCTGGGTAAAAGATTACCGAAATCAATGGCAGCCTCATCCTCTTCTGATTTGTGGCGCTGCATGAATCCATCGTAGTCCTCGGTGTACAAAGCTCCATTTCTCCTGCCTGGGTGCCTTGGCCGGCTACTAGGAGTTCTCTGAACATTCTCTCCATTAGCATCATCCATTCCTTTGCCTCCATGGGGTTGTCTAGACCCATCTCTCCGGGCACTGCCATCATCAACAGCATTCTGCCTGCTTGTGTGTCTTCTGTGACTACTGGGTGTTCGGCTTGAAACCTTTTCATTGGCAGGCGCCTCATCATAGACAGCAGCAGGTGCAGGTGGCTTGGCATATTTACTTCTAACAGAAACAGGTCGAAGAGGATCTTTGTCAGACAGGTGATCTGTCTGTTCAGGGATAGCACGTTTGCTGTAGTCACTAGCAGCTCGCTCTGCAGGATCATCATTCACTGTTTCCATGTTGAGTTTTGGTTTGATGTAAGGAGGTCGCACATAAGCTGCCCTCTCTGGCACTGGCTGTCTATCTTGCACTGGATTCCCCTTATCTGCTAAATGCTGTGGTCTAGCATTCAAGCAACCAGTGTTCTCTTCTTTTTCAGTACATTTCTTGCCCGTTGCTTCATCCAGCTTAGAATAAGGAGGCATCCTGTTTCTAGTGTTACCATTCAAAGGATTCACTGATTGAAGCCCCTGCTTATCTAGGCCAAGGGTTCTGAGACCTGAATCTGCATGATCAGCAGCACAAGGAATGTGTGATCTGTGGTGCTGACCAAGGTTGCTCTCATTCTCCTTCTCAAGATCATTGTCTTTCTTAGGCTTGACATTTAGTGCAAATGTCTTCTTGCTTTCTGCTTCAGGAACTTTCAATGAACCAAATTCCTTCTTAGGCAGGCCATTGAGGTCTAGCTCCACCGCTTCCATTAGTTCCTTTTCGCAAGGGCGACCATCTTTTTTGTTAGCTTTCTGAACTTCTTTTTGAATGTTCCTTCTTTTCATCTCTGAATCGGACACTGGTTTCTCCACATGCCCCTTACCATCAGATTTATCCGCATGCTGTCTCCTGGTGTTTTCACGTAACCGGTCAATACCATCAGCAACAGGATGAACATCCTTTTGTTGTTTTAAGGACGCTTCCAATTTCTTCTTGTGGCCAAGAGTAGCAGCTTCAGATTTTCTTCCAGATGGAGCAGCATCATCCCCCTTCTTCTTGCTCGACAAAGGCACTGCCAGTTCTACCTGTTTCTTTGAGTCCTTTGCAAGCAAATCCTAAGGGAAAACAACCCAAGATGCCAAGTGAGGAAACATCAACCAAAAGATTGCGTAAATTCATTTGAACAAGTTTGTCTAAGCATATACATGTTTAGTTTCTGGAGTGGCCCATAGCTTGATCTTCAATGCTTTGATATCAAAATCAACCAAAAGTTCTTCAGACACACTTTGCATGGCTTGTATCTTTTCCTCATTAGTGAACACTTTATTGTCCAGCTTCCGAACAAACTGCAAGTAGTAGGATTATAGATCATGTTAAGTGGTACACCACTAATCAATTCAACGGCAACAAATTCGTGACAGTAGCACACCTCAAGGCTAACAAAAGGCTCAAGAAAATTTCCATATCTCTCTGTGAAAATATGCCTAAGGTCACACAGTTCAGGCAAATCTGGAAACCGAGCAGCAGCAAAAATTAGAGTCGACACAGCTTCCCGAGTTTCCTGGGGGCAATCCCTGTCAGGAAAAGTCAAAGATATAACTGACAACTCTTGTCATCAAGATAACTGGAAATCCATTTTGTTTATTCCTCTTCCTAACAAAGTTCCCAAACATTTTTTTCCAATTTTCTTTCAAAATGATGCTTTGGTTAACACTAAACTAAACCACCCAAACAATAATAGAAATGTATATGTTTCCGGATGCTATTGTTCTGTTGGTTTGATTACTTAACCAATTAAACAATGTAGGATGCATTAATGACTCTATCGAGGTATCAACAAACTTGTGTTTTTTAGGTAGACAGTTTCAGCATCACAATGATTGCTAGTGGTTGACAAAAGAAATAGGAAATCAAAGCAGATCGTTAGTTACCTCTGTTTCTGTAGGCTGTTGAGCTGTTTACCAATGTACTCACAGAACTGCTCAATCATATCATAGCAAGAAGCATGGTTCATCTCAATTATCAGCCCATCCATCTGCATTCCAAGAGAGAGGAAAGTAGATACAAAATACATCATCAGCAATTCAGTCACCACATGTTTCCTCTACCACAAAAAATGGCCAGAATTTGATCAATAATCATTAAACCATGTGCCAAAAAGTTGCAACTTTTCCTGTGTAAAAAAAGGGGGGCAAGAGTGCAACTTTCTCCGATTCCCCTTGAACCTAAAATCCTTCAACAACAGCAGAACAATGCAATGCAGCGGTTAAGAATGAATTAACCGACATAAATTTACCCGTCCAAATGCATGTGTGTCGAGGCCATTGGTGAGGAGGTCGGCTATATCCTTCTTCATGAATCGAATCATCGCCTGCTTCTTCCGCCGTATGAGAGCCAGCCGCGTACGGATGCATTTGAATGCATGCTTGCTGCATCCATTGTTCAAGAACCGAACGATGGGTCAAACCTTCTCCATGAACTCAAAAACAATATTTTTCAAGGTGGAATCAAACAAATCCAACGCAAGCCCAAGAATTTAGAGCCCAAAACTACATTCGCGCAATCCAAGAAAATAATCTACCAACCAATCCGAACCGAACGCGTAAGCTGACGAACTCGAGAACCTAGGAGAAAACAAGAAGCAAGAACCCGGAAACCCAAGAACGCACCCAGCGAAAAGTTCGCCCCTCCATGCGGGGATTCAAGAACCAAGAACCCCACAAAGTAGCACCTCAAATAACCAGATTAGACCACAAGACCTAAGCTGAGCTCGAACCTTAGGAACCCAAGAACCAAAAAGAACAAGCAGAAAAGAAGCAATCTCTCACCATTTGTTGTAGAACTTGGAGTTGAGCAGGCTGTCAAACATCTTCCCCCACTCCTCCCCTCCTCCCAGCTTCTTCTTCTCCCTTCCGCCTCGCTTCACCCAACAGGCGAAGCTTCCAATGGCATTAAATCATCAGGAGTACGAGGAGAAGATGAGAGGGAGCAATGGGGGAGGGGAAGGAGGCGGTTGTGGGGGAGGAGGAAGTGGAGGTGGTGGACAGAATCGATGTGAGCTGTTGCAACAAAAGGCGAAAGCCAGGTATGGCTTGGCCAGCTAGGGCGATCACGAGCCGTCCGATCGGAAATTGACGGTGAGGATTGGTTGCAGCGGAAAGAGGGCGGATTCGTAACAAACCAGGCGAAAGTTTACCGCACAAAGCAACCAACCGAATTTCGAATTCGAAGCCCTAATCTTGGGGTAATTTACCCGTTGCAGCCGATATTTTGCATCAGGTCACAAAAGATAGAGAAATAAACAGCTCACAGCTTATTCTATGTCGGTTTATTATAATTCAGCTTACAGTAATATGACTCAATAATCTAAATTACAATGATTTTAAACTGAAACAAATAAGGTCTAAATTGTATCTTAATTACTACTATCATGGTTAATCTTCAATTTACTTATTCTGTTATTCGGAAGAGGCAAACTGAGAACACTGTCATTTTGAAGCATTTTGATACGAAACAGTTTCAAGTGGAAGTTGACAAAAAAATATATAATACTATTTCTCACATGAAGGTCAACTACTGAACATTCTCTCTCACGAACCTTTGCAAGAAACATTCTGTCTCGTCAAATCTTTGCTAGTACAGGTTGCAGTTAAACCTTTTAGACTAATTAATTAGCTTAACATGATAACTACAGTTAGCTCTAGTAGTAAAACTCAACTTGTGTAAATAAATTAACTAACAGCAACAGTTCAACCCCACCGCAACACTCAAGTGGATAGGATTACTTAACCTCACGCGTGACAGTGTGACACAGCCAATCGATTAGCTCGCATAAGTGGTTTTCCCGTACTACTAATTACTCCTACATTGTCAGATGTTACCCACGGCATGACGTTGCATCCTTTTCCATTCCATTTGGCAGATGAAAGAGCTACACGCCATGAAAGCTCACGGACAGCAAGAGACAGGCAGTGAGACAGACATGGCTTCTATTGCAATACTGCTTGTTAAGAACAGCTTGGCAGAGACACAACTTTGATCAGCTTCCAGCGAATCAGTTGATAATCTTCTAGTATTAATTAGTGTAGCTGTGGACTAATCTGTTCGGTTTACTCGCCTAACCTTGTTTGTTCTGTGAATCTCTCTCGCATGAACAGGCAAGTGTAGGAGGAAAAGGAAGGCATAAAAGTTCAGAGCATCTTTCTCATGAATCTCACTGCCGCTATAGCTATGGTAGTACTCCGTACTGCCTAGCATAACTATGCAAAAAAAGATCTTTTCTTATATATAATTCAGTACTGTTTGTGGCCGGCTTGGACTGTTTTATTCAGATTAGATTAGGAGACTTTTAAAAACTGTTGACCAACAGTTATGCTTGCAAACTGGTGTCAGCCATGAAGAACACCCACAGAAAAAGAAGATTTCGGGTTAGTTTGGTTCGTGGCCCAAATAGGTCAGTTATGCTTGCAAACTTTGTCTTATCAAATTTTGTCAGTGCTAAATTTTGGCAACTAATTTTGGTAAAATAAAGTTGTGTTTAGATTGAAACCAAAATAATCTAAGTTCACTATTGAAATTTAGCTTCAAACCAAACCAAATAGACACTAAACACTATTAAAATTACCAAATATTAGTAAGCCAAATTTAGACCTCAAACCAAACCTCTCGACTGTACGTGCAAGGAGATTAGGAGAAGAGTGAGTTCGTGGCCCAAGTGTCAGGCAGGATCTTCGTCTCTTCGAGGCCAAATGCAACCGACAGGGAAAAAAAAAAACGTTGACACCTCCCATGTCTGGCACTGGCACCTCCAGAATTCTAGCAGCAAGTACAAATGGCACAGGGTGAGATGGAATTCCCGAGAATGCCCCTGGCTGGACGTTAGAGCAAGGTAATAGTATAGCTGGCTGCTAGCTCTAAAATGCCATTATCTTATCAAAAGTCAAATTAGAGCTAACTTATACAATATGTTAGCTATAAACTGACTACAAGTTAAGGCAATGACAAGTTAATATTTTGTATAGGCATATCAACTATTAGTATCAATGCCGCCATTCATCTTTATAGCCACCAACAGTGTAGCAGTGGGCACTGGCTCACAACAAAAGCCACAGCAAACACAGGTAAAATGGCAGGAGTAGAGAATTGAGAGGGTTCTCTGAGGGACCCGTATAAAACACTTTTTATGACCCCTACTAGCTGCATGCATGTGGGGAGCCGTGCAAGCGTCCGGCGCTAGAACAAGCGCCCGCTTGCATCTCTCTTTGATTATCTTTTTTTAATCTAGGATTAGAAATTTTAGAGCCCATTTAACTATTCTATTGTACCTGCTCTTAGGAAGCGGGTGGCTTCAACGGTCAGAATGGGCAAAAAGGTTAGGTTGGGGAAGATGAGTGCAGGCAGAGGCTCCGGCACGGGGGCGTGTGTGAGATCGAGGCATCGTCACGAGCTACCAGCCTTTTTCTGGTTTGTATTGTACAGCTACTACGCTAGAAATGCTCCAAAAGTCTTTGAACCGTTGGATGGATGGGTTGCTGAAGATGCGACGATGCATAGGAATTGACAATTTTGTTGCCGATTGACGCAGGGGTGCCCAACCGTAGCTGCATGTATACAGTATTGAGTATTTTATTTTGTACTCCGTCTGTTCCAATATGTCCTAGTATAGTTATCATTCTAAATTGTCTAGTGTAGATCAAAGTTTAGCGTTCTTGTTTGGTTTGGTGTAGAAGGGTAGTTAAGAGTAAAATAGAAATGAAATTTGAATGTGAGGTGATTGATGGAACACGTGGTACTCTAAAGTGATGAATAGTATTTTAAAACAAAATTTGAATCCTAGAGAAATACTCCCTCCGTACTAAAACGTAAGAACCTAGCATATTTCCAAGTATTATAAATATGGATAAGCTGACTGTCCAAATTCGTAGTATTAAAAAAGCATATTCAGATTTGTAGTAACATGAAATATCTCATCCAGTCATAGAATTTTATAATTTAGGACGGAGGAAGTAATTATTTTGGGACGAATGTAGTACTCTTTTCAATTCAGAACAACTTTTATATATGAGATCATGTCTAACAAATTTTGATCTATTTTGGGATGAGGGGAATACACTGAAAGCAACACATCGTTATGCGTTGATAATACACTTAGTACGTGCAGAAAATGGACGCCATTCTCCGACACAACAGCTCAAATTGCTCATTTTGGTTTGAAGCCTTATCAAAATATTGTAGTGCCAAAACTTAGGTAAAGATGGTAGAGTAGATTTGTTACTAGTTAGGCTAAAGATGGTATAAATTGAAATGCCACTAAAGTACTATTTTGAAGCTACCAAAATATTGATATGGTACAAATCATCACCAATCTAAACATGCTTAAAATGAACTGGCTTACATTTCATCGAAATCTTATACCCCTCTATCGTACTGAGTATAATATAGCAAATTAGAGCTAAATGGGACATTACAACGAATCTGTACACTCATCCGTATTTTAGAATTACTCACTGATAGCTGAGCTGGGCCGAACGGCAAGAGCCGGCCCACTGCCCACGTGCCATGGCCCATGGGCAAGGCAATGCGTTTGCAGTGTGTTGCTAGTGCTGCCCCAAACCTCTCCAACTACCAGTCTGAGCTTCAGAAACTGAAAGTCTGAAACCTACCAGCTGCTGATCAACTCCTGCTCCGCTTCCTCATCATCTTTTTATCCATCCAATGCGCGGACAGCTACCAGTCTTTGCATCAACTGAAAAAAAGAAAAGCATTGCTACTTCATTTCTGCTCACATTTCACTTCTGAATTATCCTGATCCAAACGGCAGCGGTAAAAGCGAACTAGGAGCGATCGATCGATGGGAAGCGATGTTATCCAGGCCAAGCTGGTGGGTATGTCTTCCCTGAATTTTCTGATTGTTTGGTTCTTTGATCCTTTTGTCAGTTTATCCGTGCATTTCCAATTTTTTGGTAGGTACTTCTGGGTGACTTGGGAGCCGGGAAGACGAGCATCGTTGTTCGATTTGCCAAAGGATTGTACTACGATTGCCAGGCAATTAAACAATACCTGCTTAATTGTTGTTTAAATTCTCATCAATTTCAGTTTTGCACTGAAGATTTTATGCTTTTCAGGAGTCGACGATCGGGGCAGCGTTCTTCTCGCAGGTGCTGATCATGGACGAGGCCACCGTAAAGCTTGACATCTGGGACACCGCCGGCCAAGAACGCTACCACAGCCTTGCTCCCATGTACTACCGCGGCGCGGCCGCCGCTGTCGTCGTCTACGACATCTCCAGCACGGTAATTATCAAATTAACTAGCTAGTGATCTTCAGATGCTAGCTGATTAAGCACTAGCTGACTCATTAGCAGAAATGGTACAGATTTGCTCATTTGCAGCTAAGCAATTAGTATAATCACATCGGTAGATTTTCAGCAACTGATTAAGTGGCTATGCATCTCTTTATGTCATACAGGATTCTTACATTCGAGCAAGGAAGTGGGTCGACGAGCTCCAGAGACAAGGTATATGCCTGACAATACTACTACTGCCGTTTCAGTATCATTCGTATGGGGCAGTAGAAACTTAGAAGCAAAAGTGTTAGTTGAAATTGTGATTTTCTCTTAGTTTCACTACCTGTATAAAATACAGGGAATCCACATTTGGTTATGGCATTAGTGGGCAACAAGGTCGACCTGGAAGACAAGAGGCAGGTTGGAACGCAGGTAAAAATGAATTTTCAGACTTTCAGTATCTGCACTTCTGCAGGCAAAATTCAGAACTCTGATTCGTCAAAAACCGATCGTTTCTGGTCATTGGATGCGCAGGAGGCGATGGAATACGCAGATAGAAACGGCCTCTTCTTCATAGAGACCTCGGCCAAGACGTCGCAGAACGTCACTGAGCTCTTCTACGAACTAGGCAAGCACTATTGAAACAACACCGACTAACTCTGTCGGATTCAACTCTCTCTGATGCATCGTCGCCTGATAATAACATCTTCGTGTTGCTGCCAGCTGATAGGCTGGTCAAAGTGCGACCTCACCGCCCTTCCGGGATGGTTCTCCACGACGGCCGGCGCCGCCGCGACGACGGCGGCGGCTGGGCATGGCGGTTCTGTTGCACCGGCTGATGCGCCTCCACCGACTCCAGAAATACGCCATCCTTAATCGGAAACGTCTTTTACAGAACCCGCCTTGGACTTCACATGCATATGGTAGATAAGTCAATGGATATATGCTGATGAGGCACGTGCTGACGTGTCTATGTATGTATACAGTAAACTCGTACGTGTACGCGATTACGCAACGGCAAGTCGGTGCGGCCCACCAAGCCACCACTCCGAGTCCGACACGACCCATCATCGCGAGCCCAAGTTCGAGTCGGACCCGGACACCGACCGACCGATCGACCGACCTAGTCCGAGCCCTACAAACTCGCGCCGCCGCCGCTGCTCTGCTTTCTTCCAACCTGTTTCCCTTTCCCGCCGCTGCTCTCACCGCGAACCCTACGCGCCGCCGCGGCTGCGCACGTCGAGCAGCCCACGATGGAGAACGCCTGCGAGGCCGGCCTGCCGCTGTCGGTGGCCGTGTCGGTGCCGCCGGTGATGTTTGACGGGGAGACGGTTCCGAAGGAGGTGGAGGAGTCCGAGGAGGAGGAGGAGTACGCCGGGGATGCGCCGCCGCCGTGGAAGGTGATGGGTTCGGATGATGAGGGCGAGACGGAGGCCGGCGAGGAGGAGGGGATGGAGTACGACGGCGAGGAGGAGGAGGAGGCGGCGGCGGAGGAGGTGGTCGAGTACGAGTTCTACGACAGCGACGGCAGCGAGGACGAGGGCGACGGCGAGGAGGTTGACCCGGCGGTGGCGAGCGCCGCGCAGTTCGTGCCGGAAGGGCAGTTTCTTGGGCCGGCGCAGTTCGCCGCCTACGGCTGCGCCGCCGGCTTCATGCGGGTCGCCGCCGTCGAGGCGGACCCGGCCGACGGCCAAGAGATCCTCGTGCTCTACCGCTACACCCTCCTCAAGAGGGCATGGAGGGACCCGGCGGGCGTGGAGCTGTCCATGTGGGCGAAGGTGTCGAAGATACACCGCCTCCGGTTCATCGTCCCGGCCTCCGGCGACCCGGCGAGCTCGCTGCCATTCGCCGGGTTATCTCTGTCCCCGCTGATCTACCACGACGACTACGTCGAGGAGCTCGAGACGCTGTGGTCCAAGCTGGCGGCGCAGGTGCGCGTCCCGCCGGGAGCCACGAGCGTCCAGGTGATCGTCGACGTGGGCATCCTCAGGGCGGGGGACAACACGCCGGAGCGCAGGGAGTACATGCGCGCCGAGCTGGAGGCCAAGAAGGAGATGCCATGGCCGGGGAAGCTCCTCGGCATGGAGCTGCACGTGCCGGAGCCGGTGGTGGTGGCGGCGGCGGCGCGCAAGAGGGACAGCAGCGAGGAGGTGTTGTTCGACGCCGCGCCAGCGCCGCCGGCGAAGCGGAGGAAGGTGTTCGACGCCGGGGAGGAGTGCCCCGTCTGCCTTGACGAGCTCGAGGACGGCGTCGTGGCGTGGCCTGGGTGCTCTGTCGCCCATGTCTTCCATGGCCAATGCTTGGAGACAACTCTCAAGGGGAGCCAGATGTGCCCTATCTGCAGGCGTGATCTTGGTCTGAAAACCTTGCAGGAGTAGACTGATCGGTGTTGCAGACTTGCATTTGCAACAGGATGAATGAATTGTAGGTTGTAGTAGCAGATTGTTTGTTCTGCAGTTGTAGCCTTCAATTCGATCGATTTGTGTGAATCTGGAGCATTCTTCAGAGTTCATACACATGGTTCACTGTAAAATTTGTTCCATGGATTATACTATATATGTTGTTTCTGTTCTGTTCGATGTTAAGTATAAGCAATCCATTGTAATAAGAGATTCTTGGCTATTTGTATACTGTATCATGCATGCATTCAATTATGACTCTCCCCTTATGGCTTATAGCAAATCAAGTAACAATGTCAGAAGCATTACTTGAAATTTTGATTTGTTCTTTGTGTCCACTTAGAATTGAAACATATAGAATAAGATACCAATATGCAATTTCAGTATTCAGATCTCCGACAAATATGTCGTTAAAATTCAGAAGTCATTGTTTGTGCCGTACTTTTCTTATGTTCAAGAAAGCGCCATCATTTTAGCTGAAAACGCCGACCACAGAATCAACTTGGATCATTAGCAGTTTAGTACCATATAAAGGGAGAGGATATTTATCCTCTGGGGGGATGTCCCCTCGTATAACTCCCTGTGTCTCAAATTTAATATTTGGTTATGAAAAAGAAAATCTAAAGTCATTTAGCAATGTAGAGTGTAGTAACATTATCTTGAGAGTATAAAACACTTTTCCACGCTACCATACCACTCAACATTTATTTTACATACCATACCACCGACATCCAAGAGAAATATCGGATGTTCCGTACCGGTCACGTTTCTCTCTCGCTCATTTGTAGAAATGGTGATAAAGGATGACGGCTCCCAGTTGTCCTCCTCGAGATGATAACACCACCTCTAGTCCTCGGGACGACGATGCCACTTCTCCAAGGGCACCCCTCCCTAGCTTTTCCTTGCACACCTTCTTCCTCCTGGCAATGCCCCCCTCCCTCCCTCCCTCTCTCTCCCCTCTTTGCCTTATCAATTTATCTGAGTCCTTTGGCTAAATCTAGCTAACCCCAATGTTAAGGTATCAGATCTAGTTGAGGGCCGCCCTAGAGAGAAAGAGGGTGGCGGGTAGATAGCTCCTTGTTAGGGCTTTCCACAAGCATCGCCTCTGTCGCAGTGTCCCTCACTTCTGCAGGGGAGGGGGAGAAGGTGAAGAAGCAGGCGACGGTGATGAAGGCAAGGCTAGCAGAGGCGATAAGTGGATGAGCATGCATCATTGATTGGCATAATAGCTCATTGGACTCACAGAGGCGTGAAGTTTATGGTGCCATTATAAGCGCCATATCACAAAGTATGTTGCCCACAATTTTATGATATCGCAATTGGTTTTGTTTGGATTTTGCACATATTAGTTACAATATTTTCATAATGTTGCCGTCAATTTTTATGTCGCATGCACTTGTTTTTTTTATTGCAAGAGTATTTATGAATGTTGCATCTATTTGAAATTACTAATTTTTACCACCTCCATTTCAAGATATTGCTATTTAGGATATGATTTTACTTATCCAATCTTGACACCGGCTAGATTAGTTGCCAAGAATAGAAATTAACCCATTCTAACAATATTTTGAGACGAATATAGTATCAAGTTAACTTGAATCATTTCTTTAATTAACCAAGTGACGAAATATATTGCCTGTTTTGGCTAGGATCGGGCAGTACTGATCCCTGCATCCGTATTTATTTATTGTGGATAAGGCATCATAACGGTAATGGATGTGCTTACTACAGTGCATATATATTATTTAAGGAATAATCAACTATTTACCACTATTATGAGTGGTTATAAAGGATTTGCTACTGAACCCATGTGTCATAGACAAATGAGGGTCCATATGTTTATAGACAGCGAATGACAAATTCTTAATTAACACATAATTAAAAGTGGCAAATAATTAAATGTCCGGTAAGTCGGTGCGCGTGCGTGTGTAAGCCCACCACTCGGACCCCCGAAACGGCCCATGAATCCGAATCCACTTCGTGTCCAAACCGGAAAGTGATTTTATCCCTCGAGGGGTACCCCTCGTTTCGTGTATGTCATCTAAATAGTCATCAATAAATTTGAAAAAAAAATTAACAAGATAGATTAGTATGAAATATATCACTCCACAATCATACAAATTAAAATTCAACTTCTACACGGTGTAATAAAAATAACAAATATTGATGCGAATGCACGATAACTATTTTCAGTTTAATTTGTTCTTTTTGTTGTACTAGCTCTATATTTTAATGTATGACGCCGTTGACTTTTTGTCTAACTTTTGATTATTTGTCTTATTCAAAAAATTTATGTAATTATCAGTTATTTTATTATGATTTGATTCGTCATAAAATATTCTTTAAATATGACATAAATATTTTTATATTTACACTAAAATTTTGAATAAAACGAATGGTCAAACGTTGGTAAAAAAATGAACGGCGTCATATCCGTTCGTCATGCTGAACCGCCTCCGGTTCGTCGTCTCCCCCGCCGCCGGCACGGCGAGCTCGCTGGCGTGGGCCGGCTCGTCGCTGGCGCCGCTGATCTACCCCTACTTCTTCCGGCGGGAGCTCCTGGAGCTTTGGTCGAGCCTGATCATGGCGCCGGCGAGCATCCCGCCGGGAGCCACGCGTGTGGAGGTGCTCGTCGACGTCGGCATCCTCCGGCCGTTCGACAAGAGGCCGGACCGGATGGAGTACATGCGCCGCGAGCTGGAGGCCAAGGCGGCGGCGGCGGCGTGGTCGTGGCCGGGGCACCACGTCGGCCTGGACCTCAACCTGCCGGAGCCGGTGCTGTGCGAGAGGGGCGGCGCCACCGCCGGCGAAGTGGTTCCAGAGGACGAGGAGGAGGAGGGCGACGGCGCGCCGCCGCCGGCGAAGAAGGGGAGGAGGGCGGTGGCTGGGGTCGCCGGAAAGGAGTGTCCCGTTTGCTTCTTCCAGCTTGAGACCGACCTCGTGGCGTGGCCCGGGTGCTCCGTGCGCCATGTCTTCCATGGCGAGTGCTTGGAGTTCACCCTCGAGAGGAGTGACAAGTGCCCTATCTGCAGGAAGGACCTGGTTATCAAAAACTTGCAGGCTTGAGTTCTGGAGCCATTGATGATCAGTGATACCGCATATATGAATAAGTTGCACTCTCTCCGTCTCAAAAAAATAGTAACCTAAAACTGGATGAGTTACATTCCAGTACAACGAATCTGAACTGCCGTCTATCCAAATTTATATGAGGGGGCCAAACGACGATGAACATATAAAAACATTACTATATGTTAGTATTATGTCTGGATTCTAAGCTTGCAAAGGTAAAATAAAGGATAACAACATATTATATATGCTTAGTTTGTTTGCTTGGGGAAAAACATTTGCCCTTATATATGACCTACAAGTGCAATAAAATGTTCTCATCTTATTCATTACTGGACAATTAAGTACTACTCTCTCCGGTTTAGTGGCACAAACATGTATACAAAACATCCAATGAATTTCTCAAATGTTTTTACAAATCTTGTCCATCAATTTCCCAACAAATGATGGAGCTCAACAGAGTGAGTTTTTAAATAAAGGAAGATCACTACGCCTTTGATCTATATAAAGTTTAGTTTACGTTCATTTGAATGGATCAAGAAACAGAGTCCTCGGCTCGGCAAAGTCCTTATCATGAGACAAGTCCTCAGCTTGGCAGTGTTCTCAACACAACCACCATTCAGAAACACGAAGGAGGGGGTGGCAATCTCATCCATTCGATCTAATGCAGACAAATATGTGTCGTTGGATTTTAAGAATGAAAAATGAGTAAAAACAGTTGGTGCATTGTAGGGTAGAAGATACAATTAAGAAAACAGGCAAAATGGAAAATGGATGTGATACAAAGAACTATATAAACTTACAATCAGTATATGAACAAAGAATATCTATGCACAATCAATATCTGTCTATAGTTTAAGCTCTACACATGCAAGGCGTAAGAGGGTTTTCCCAGAGGTCGTAGTGTGGGAATGTGGACTCAGGGAGACCAGTTCGTGTCTGGTGAGTGATCATCACATCCTCCACGAAAGTTGCCCATGGCATGTAGGGATCGCCGAAGAACTTGGACATGAGGCCCTTGTCTGGTTTGATAGACTTGAGCCGATGCCGACCCATGTAGCGGCGGAAACCGATGATCAGCTTGGCGAAATTGCCACCGTGGGTCATGACGAACACGTCCGACTTCAGGCAAACCAGGAAGTCCAATGCAGCAAGGCTGGTCACATGCTTCTTGAAGTGCTCTATCTCCTCTTTGCTTGCAAGATCTTCTTTTGTAACCTATAACAGAAAAAAAAAAGAGAGAGGAGAAAACAGATCAATTGTCTGAACAGATTTTATGCTGGTTACAACACGGGTCTTATTAGTTATCTCAACTATATTCAAAATTATATGCAACTAGTATATTTTTCCTGTGGGTTGCAACAGTTCACAAACAATGATAGAAGACACATGGCATAAGTTCTAGCCCTGCATAATTACTCATAAATAAAAGATCTCGTTCTCTAATTCAATGAATCACATGCATGATTCACATAAGATCAACGCGCAACTGCATATAAATAAGCACAAAGAATTAAATACAACACCAAATGTTTCTACAAAGAGCACGCTCGTGTTTATGCAGATCCATCTATAAAAGATCTGGTTAAGTTGGTGAGCGTGTAGAGACACGACATTACTAACATTTATAAGTCATAGTAAAGATTTTGCAATATGTCTACATTAAAGGAAACACTGAATGCAATAAATAGAACTTTCTAGTAAAGACATAAAGTACTGAATGTTTTCCCGGTAAAAAACTTTGAAGCACTTACCAAATTGGGGAACATATTCCTTAGAGGAGCCATTCTATTGCTTCCGCCATAAACTTGACCGGATGCAACATATATCTGAGTTTCCTTTGTATATCCCATTGCACGTAAAATAATACCTATTTCCCCAGGCTCAAGAGGGCAGCGACCTTCTTTTCTTTTCTCCAGTGCTAATGACCAAAGGTGAGATCCATTCTGCATACAAATAGAAGAGAAGAAAAATATTTATGTACTCTATCCTGTGACCTTATTCATATTGAGGCTAATGTCATCATCAACTCTCCAGGTAGCTAAAAATTCAGATTACCTTGAAGCGTCTTGGCCATTGTTTCTGTCTATAATCAGCCATCATTGCTTTCTCCTCTCTAGTTCCCGCAAAATCACAAAATGAAAGACCCACCATTCCTTTCTCAAACCTAAGATGAAGAGCCCTACGCAAGCAAGTATAATAGGAGACACTGAGCTACATTTCAATCTGACAACTACAGGTAGGTTAAATAGGAGACACTGAGCTAAGCTTACATGTACGGATTTACATTGCCCGTCCGGTTCCTCATCCTTGTTGCTAGCTTCTCAGCCATTTCTTCGATTTCAGGTAAAAACTTCAATGCATGGTAATTAACTCTGCATCTGAGCCGGTTAATCTCCATTGGAACATTATCATACCTGAAATTGCAGGCTTAGGTTACACTCAACCACATCAATCGATGTGAATGAAATTGTAAGGCATATACTTAGGGGAGGAACCGGGAGCAACATTCACTTTACAACAAAAGACTCAGATGTCAAGGACAGTAACAGCGCTAAAAAATTATACAACCAATCTCAAGATGTATGGATGAGGTACAGTCATGATGATAAGACATTACCCCAGCCTATCAACAAATGGCTTGATAGACATTATCTTTTTATCTTTGATCCTCGGAAGTACATTGTCAATGTAGAACTGCGCCGATGCATACTTTGGAATATTTTTCACAGTTCGCCTGTTATAATCAGCATCAAAAATAAAATGAGTTACATTCATGGAAGACTATGTTCCAGTGTTAATCAATTATAGATATAGCACATATAGTAACTGCTAACTATGGGTGAAAACGCAGCAGATAGTGATGACCAAAATAGCAACATATTATAATCATTCAACATCATGACAAGAGGGGAAAAAAGGAAGACTAAATAAGGGAAAAAAATGCCCATAAGCAGTATCTAACCTAGTGATACAATTTTCCTTTGCCCTTGCACTTCTCGGTTGTATAAGAATGTCGGCATCCTATAGTAAAAATAAGCTAATTTTGACCCTATAATACATGCTAACCCCTACATGGTTTGAAGTAGATGCCTCTCTAGTGGCATCACATATGTGGACAATGCAATGTGCGAATGAAAGACAACTACAAACCACAAACAAGCAGTGGCAATCACCTTGTTTGCTTGTCTCCAGAATTCATATGTTCTAGGAGTGTGTGCACACATCAAGCTTATTGATTGATAAAAGAAAAGATAGAAGGAATAAGTGAAAAGGAAGCAACTAACTTTATACTGGTGAAAAGTTCATCTTTTTCTGTGAACCATTCAGGAATATCTCGAACAATGCGTACATCATCCTTCAAGTAATTTATGAAATAATCTACATCAAAGATATCTTCAAATTTCCTGCATAAAAGGACGAAAGCTCTCAAGTACTAAAGGACTTGTACCTAAAAGACATGATAGACACAAAAGGGTGTATGCAAGCAGGAGTTGATACAGAAAAAGAATACCATAATTCATCACTTACGTTTGATCTTTCCAGATTTGATCCTGCTTCAGCACAGGTAAAATAAGTGTGGCATTCATTATCTTAGCAATTGCAACAGCATTACATATCTGCAAATATATCGAGTATCGCAGTTAACCACTGATTGCACAATACAGCTTCAGCAAGCTAATAATGTGAGGAAAGAACATCCGTACAGCTATTCGCTGCTGGTTTAATCCACCCTCAGCATGAATAAAAATATACCCAGAGGTTTCATTCTCTGGTACAAGATCTGCACAGCAGAAGAGAGAAAAATATCTTTATTCATCAGGATATAACCATGGTTTCAACTTTCAAAGGAATGTTGTAATAATTCCTGTAAGCTACAAATTGACAAACATAAACAGGCACAAGCATACACAGTGAAATGCTGAAGTGTTAAGCGCCTCTTATAAGAGCAGTCACAGGGCATCATAAATGAAAGCTTAGGTCTTGTGGGTACGAGAGGCTTAGTAAGGATTAAAGTAGCCATTTTTTGCATCAACAGAGAGAAATAGATAGGTACATTGCATGAAATCACAGAACAGGGGGTACATCATTCTGGGTGCCTAATTCGCCTGCGCTCTTATAAACAGTCTTGGTGGATAGTTGCTCAAATCATCAGTTTAACGTTAGAGAAATAAGTTATTCATTGTTCATTTACACTGGAAGATCATTTGGGCCAACTAAACTACATCTAGCGGTCCAACTAGTACGTATATTCAGATTAACTTTGAGTAAGTATTTACAGGGAGGCAAGGACAGATGACAATTAGATGCTGCTCTTGCCTGAGATCTCATCACTACGACGCTCGGCACAAGGCTTCCAAGATGCCGCTGCGGCATGCGGATTCTCCCAGAGAGATTCCCGCTCGTTCACCTGCAGAGTAACACCACCAAGCCATCCAAAACAATACTGAAAAAGAATTGCGTACAGATAGATTTCCAAGATACATTCTGAGATCAACGTCACTTTACCCTGGGGCAGTGGAGCCGAATCCCGTCCTTGCGGCACAGATAGGGCGCGTTCTACGTTCCAACAACGACATGATTGTAAGCAAACAAGTTGGATGAGATCTTGATCGAACAGCAGTGGAAAATGAAGCAACCGAGGGATGAAGAGCTCACGATGCGTGACCAGACGGAAGGGGCGGAGACGAGGGCGGTGACGACGAGGCAGGCGACGACGGCGACCAGGATCCGGTAGAACGCCGAGGCGGACGGCGACCTGGGATCCTCGAGCGCGAGGAGTGACCGGAGCGGGGAGGGGAGGTGGTACTTCTGGTGGAGTGGAGCGGACGAGCGGGGCGCCCCGTCCTTGCCGTCCCCGCCTCCGCCGCCGCGCGGGGAGGAGGAGGAGGCCGCGAAGGGGGAGGACGAGGCGGAGGACTCCGCGTCGCGCTTGGCCGGCGAGCTCGACGCGCGCGTCGCCGCCGCCGCCGCCGCCGTGGCGTGCCGTAGCTCCGCCATGCCGCTGTCGGCAGTGACGCGAGTTCGTTGGATTGGCTCGGCTGCGCTTCCTGGGCCAGATTTCTGGTTGCGGCCTTACGGCCCAACACGCCTTTTCGCAATTACAGTGAAATTTGGTTCGGATTTCGCAGAATCCCGATTTTTTTTTTAACCAGGTCAAAACTCGAAAGCACAACTACTCGGGCGTGTGTTTGGATAATGGAAAATGAATGATAGAATTAGGATTAAGAAATAAATGGAGGGTTAGGATTAAATGGAAGAGGGAGAATGAATGGTTAGGATTTAAAGATGTCTTTTATTGGGTGGGAAATCATTTCCCTATCCCATTAGCCAAACAGGGCCTCGTGGTTTTTTTTGTCAACCTTTTTTTAAAAAAACTGAATTTTAAATTTTTGATCAAATTTATCTGGATTTCACAGGTTTGTCGGTTTATCGACGGATTCGATGAAATCCGATGATACCGCTCGTGAGTTGATTTTAAAATGATATTGGGAATGTGAACTTTGGTATCAACTTGCAATGCAACAGTATAGTTGTTTTGGGGGGGGGAAAGGGAAGGGAACATCACGGATTCCTAACCAATGGTTCAAAGTTTTGTTCTACGGGTTCATGATCTCGACACATTTCGAACGAATTTTATGACTTGTTAACACATTTCGAAAGGGTTTCTTCCAAATCAGGACTCCAACCACAGGACTACAAATAGAACGAAAGTATAGTACTTAGTACTAGACTTATACTAGAACATAGAGAATCATTTGACACGATACAAAGAACATACCGATGCATGCCATCATCATCGTTGTTGCCTTTCCTACACGCGGCGGTAGCCTCCTCTCAGCTGTCGACCATCGTCGTTGTCGGTGCCTATGTAGAAGTGGTGGTGGATCTCTATCCGGGCGAATGTCATCATCATCATTGCCCCCGGGCCCCGGTGCCGCCATCCTTCTCCTCCCCACTGTCGCTGCGGCGCACACATTGCAGCAGCAGTTGCATGGCCATAGTAGACAGGCACCATGCATTGGTCTACGCTATTGCGGACGCTGCAAAACACAGTCGTGAACACGATGGCCCACAAACAGCAACCCCATCGTCCCCTTGAATACAACCAACATGACCAACACGCCATGGCCTGTGGCTTCAACTTAGCTAAGCTAGCTAGTGCGGCTGTCCTGCGCGCCGTTGCGGCATCGCTTGGTACAACCTCTTGCATTTTGTAGGCTTCTCTAGCTGGGTTTGGTCAAGAAGGATGAAGTCACTTGCACTGCACAAGCCATCAAAGATTTGTTTCACGGTTCATGCTAAGACTCTTTCTCCAGCTCTGATGACCCCGATGAACTCTGGCAACTGACAGTGACCCGACGATGTAGGGTTTAGGGATGGGGGTGGGGGCAAGGAGGGAGAGGAGAGTTCCCCAGGCTTAGAAGAATGTTCGTGGGAGGCGACAAAGGATTGGTTTGCGACAGAACAAGTGAGCGACGAGACCGCGATGACGCGACCGAAGCCACGATGTCAGCAGCGAGGCAGTGGGCCAATGTTGGCGACAGAGGCAAAGTAAAGTGAGTGCTTAGAAGGCAGGGGCGTCTCCAACGACGACTTGAGAAGGGGCAAGGAGGGAGAGGGAGAAGGACGGCCGAGGGAGGGTAATGATGTTGTGGAGCAATGAAGGCAGAAGCATTGAGCAAGTCATGATGGCGTGGGAATGAGTAGGGAGGAGAGGAGGGGTTAGGGTTTGGGGGTTACTACATGAATCTCAAAACATCCAATGGTCTGAATTCGCAGAACACTTGTAGGGTGTGTTTTTTTTTGTTCAAATGGCAAGTATACGGTCACTTAATCATTTATAATCCTTTTGGTGATCTATACAATGGTATGGATGTGAGAGGAGCATTTTGATTATATGCTGCTATGACTAATTTTATATTCAAGCGAGTGTTGTATCACATGGTTTCTTGTGAAACTCCACATTTTGAATGGCTTTCACATTGTACTTACTGCTAAGCATTGATCACCGGTCGCTTAGTACACATGAGGATCAGGTTATCATAATTTAGAAGGGGTTGGCTAACTAAGGTCAAAACAGGAACTACGTTTTGCGTATTTGCTACAAGGCCTACAATGTCTGATTCCAGAGTTTTTTCCTCACGATCAGGACTCTTTCATCACCGGACCAGAGAGCGTCTTTTTTGGGTTTCACATCAGATGACCAGTCGTCCCATCTTACCGCTGGCAAAAGCTTCTTGATGTGGTTGATGACAGCAGCCTTGTCTCTGATAATGGCATACCCCTGAGGCCTCATGATGCGGTCCATCTCAATCAGCAGATCCTCCACACTGCACCCTTGCTTCTCTATCTCAGAAAAAAGGAGCCAGGCGTGAAGGAGATCATAGGTGCGTGGGTATGTTGAGAATGACTCACACCTTCAATTAAGAAAACAGAAAATAAAGAAATTATGCCACAATTGAGGTAGCAAATAGTAGCTGGTAGCATCAAATACTGCAATACAAAAATAACAAGAAGAAACTGTTTTCTGTGATCATGGCAAAGTCTATCAGGCATATGAAGGCATTTTAGTAGAAATAGGAAATAACAATAGAAAGTAGACACTGAAATTAAGCAATGCTGGAGCACTGGGACCAGATAGAAGATAGACCAAGGTTTCAAGATTTACGTAATGCTAGTAAATAGAGCATCTTGGTCACATAAGCTAATGACGAGCACCACATGTCATATGGAGGGATTTCTCATGGCGAGAGCTTCAGGTGCAATCATAATGAGTTGATATCATCTCTAGCGACATGTTTTAATGTGGTAATTGAACTATAACTACTATTAAGACCGTGTGATAAATAGCTACCACCCTTCAATTCTTGCATTACTATGGAAATCCACAAAATTAAATGCAAATTATGTCTAGATAAAATGTATCCCCTACAAGAATGAAAGATACATAATGGCACTTTGTTAACAAAGATATGGTATTTCTAAAGCTGGCTGCTAAAGAACAGCTTGACAGTAGGTTTCATTTGTCAACAATAATCAAATTACTGGTCTCTTTCTTCAATAGTCAACATACTTCAGTACTTTTTGATATTCTGATTGCATTCCAGGTATTAAAACTATTTGATTTGTATGCCACAGACAATGAAAATGTAATAACTTTAGCTATGCAAAGTCGACACTGAAACAACTGAACTGAACTAAATCTAAAGGATTTAGGACAAAAGGTTTGCAAACATATCATACCAATTATGGATGGTCCCCAATAAACCACGATCATAGATGATCTTCAGTTTTCCAGATTCTGTGGAAGGAACTACATTCATCACCCAGACATCCTTTTTCCTCAGGGATGCTGCAAATCCACCAAGATTTGCATTCATATCCATAACATTTCTAAATGAATCCTTTTGTATCTCAGATTTCATGAGTTTCCAGTACTGAATAACTCTAGAATGCCAAATCTCCTGCAAGGAGTACTTCAAGATCAGGTACCAAAGAAGCTATCAGAAAGAATGTGAACACATATTGCATGAAAAAATATCATTGGTTTGTTGCATAGCTCACATTGTCATCAGAAAAATTGTTTGAACTGATTCCGAGCTCTTCAAGACGAGGGGGTGGTGCTGTAAGCCTTTGCGGCCAGGGAAGCAGATTACTGCCCTTAACCTTGTGGACTCCTGGAGAAGTGCACACGACAAGATCAGAACACAAGACTAAATTGGCTAGAAAAACATATGTTTGATAGCAGATAAATCAAGGATATGACAACGACTGGAGTTGACAATTCCTTTAACAGAAAATAGGTAACTAACAATTGCTTGATTAAATTTCCAGCACCAGGTTAACACGCATATTTGAACCAAACAAAATTACAACAGTAGTTCTCAAGCTAGACAGCAGAATTCTATACTTCAGTAAATGCAATAACAGTCAATTGGTTACTGGAAAAGTACTGAGTAATTCTAGGTAAAGATAATGAGGTAAAGCATTTAATACATACTTTACCAAAGCTATACTAAAAAATACAAAATAACGAGTTTGAGGTATTCTCGTGAGATGTCCCCAATTAAGCATGCACAATTCAGCTTATCATCTGCTCTTCAATCACCAGTACATAGCCAACTATGATCTGGTACCGCCGCTATGACCAGGAACATGAAGGAGAAGGGTAATCTGTTGAGGCCATAAATGGCTGGATAAGCAGAGCCTACAGTGTATAGTGATTAGCAAGCATGATCCAGGTTTGAGCCTATTGGTTGGCAACTGGGCAGCCCAAGTATTAAGGGTTCGGAAGTGGATTATTCTCTTGATATAAATGGTTGACTGTGGTACCCTTCTAAATTATCACTAATGATTTGAGTCTCCAACATTAAGTGTGTCATGAGATGCGCAAGCTTTTGTGGTTTTGCCGATGATATAGCATTCAAGCAAAATTCCATAAGAAAGTAAGGGGCAGTATAGTAGCACACTACTTTTCACTGTTCATTCAATCTTGAGGTAAATCAGGGAAAGAAAATTACTTTCCGAGTAGGGAGTTACGCATGCTTTCATGGGCACATTCCAAGCAGCATCCGGATCATCATCGCGGTCACACATATGAGGAAGTGTTCCTGGCTCTCTCTTCATATAGCACTCATTAGTCAATGGTTTGACCCATATCACTGTCTGATCCTCCTTAGATGCAATCTGCCAACACATTCTTTGAGCAAGATCACTCATCTTTCTCCATATGTTACGGTTGATGGGATCCATAGCATAAGCCTCTGGCGATGAATACACGAAATACCCTCCAGGCCTCAAAACCCTATCGACTTCCAGCAACAAGATCCCATCCCTCTGCAGCCAGTCAATCCGACAACGAGAGCAGTGCGCGAGCTCAAATGAGCGGCTGGGGTATGGCAGCCTCCTTGTGCCCAGCACACCGAGGGTTGATGGGATTCCTCTCTCAAGGGCAAACTGAATTTGATTCTCGTGCACATCGTTAGGAGCAAGCGACATTGCAATTATATCAAGAGGAAGAAGGTAGGCCCCGAAGCTGGCAACCCCGCAGCCAACATCTAGCACATTCCTGATGTTCCCTCCATTGTTTAGCTTACCATTTGGAAAATTCAGCATCTGCACCACACATCCAAAACAAACAACAATGATATGTCATCGGATTCAAAGGTAACAGAACATGGTAAATTAGTAATTAGCTGTTGGATCATCTTGAACCTGAGCAAGGTGCACAATGTACTTGTCAGCACCAGTGTGGAAGTGGGTACCCCCACCGGGGAAGTTGATCTTGTCACCATTCACCACCATCCACCGCTGATCGGACTTCTCAGATGCAAGGTGGGTGTGTGGTATGTTAGCCTTCCACACCTCGTCCCGGCTCCTCGGCCACCTGATGGGCACCTGAACATTGAAACATCACACCAACATTTACCAAATAAACAACAAAACAATGCACAGCAGTAGCACAACACGCGACGGATTCATCGATCATATCACCATGGTCGCATGTATGTTTGTCTCACCCGGTAGCCGGCGGGTGGCGGGATGAGGCAGTTGAGGCGGCGGGGCGCGGGCGGGCAGTGGCGCTCGTAGTGCTCCATGAGGGAGAGGTTGAGCCTGAGGCGGAGCTGGTTGTGGAGGCCCCGGTCCAAGCACGGGATCAGCTCCGAGTACCTCGCGTCGCACACCTGAACCAACCCCACGAGCGCGAGTTAGCGAATCAAAGCCATCAGTCACTCGCGTTGTACGGAACAATGGCTGGGGGAGGAAGGGAGGGAGGGAGGGCTCACGGACCGGGAGGGAGGAGAGCGCGAGGTCGGCGGGGACAGCCTCGAACCGGCGCTGGAGAGGAAGGCGGCGGGAGCGTAGGGTGGGGGCGAAGGCGGCGCCGTAGAAGAGGCAGAGCAGCGCCAGCGCGATGACGGCCGCCGCGAGCAGCGCCGCGAAGCCACGCCGCCCCAGCGCGCCACCGCCTCCGCCTCCCCCTCCTCGGCTCTGCGGCGGCTTCGTCATCATCTCCTCCTCCTCCTTTCCCTCGCGACGCGAGCCGTGCCGCTAGTCGCGCTCGCGCGGCGCCGGCATGGTTGGCGGGGACGAGACGCGGACGGGGGCGCGCGGGCGCGGAGGCGGGGGATGGGGAAAGGCGTGTGCGTGTGAAGTGAAACGAGACGAACAAATCGCGGGTGGACTGCGGTCTCAGGGCTCTGTGACTGTGACGCTGTCTCTCCCCTGTGACGGCGGTGGGGGCTCGCGCTTCGGCGCAACGGCGGGCGCGGGTTGGGTTGGGTTGCTCTCGTGGGATCGCGTCGGTTTTTTTCTTTTTCGTGCAGGAGATGGAACAGTGAGCGAGCGAAACCGCGTGCACGGGCGCACGGGCGCACGGTGGTGCGCTGCACTGGTGCTGGGGGACCGGCCGTATGCCGTATTGCCGTGTGGCCCTCCTCGAATCAACGCGACCTGCATTGAGAACAACGTATTACACCAAAAATATAAATGAAGATACGAAGATGCGATAAAATGCCCGTACATCGTACTTGCGATAAAATCGGAGTACATTAAGGGGCGGCTGCTCGCGCGTGCCACGTCGAATTTTTGCTACAGTATCTACAGTGCCCGTATATAAATGATCCATTGCACTGAATGGATATACTCCCTCCGATAGATTTTAGATAGGCAGCATCTGTCCACATTCATAGTAATATGAGGTGTTTCGTACATCTAAAATCCCTTATATTTTATAGCGTGGAGACTAAAAAAAATCAGATCAGATGACTGTAAGGATTACACACAATTTCGATCGTCTACTTTTATAATCAACGGTTCATACTAAATATTATAGTACCATTTTTATGAACAATGCTTCATATAAAATATTATACGTCTCATTATCTCATGCGCGCATGTGAAACTTGATGCAATTATATAAATAAAAATATGTAGCGACGATTAGTCACTA
Organism: Oryza meridionalis; assembly: GCA_000338895.3. NCBI lineage: Eukaryota > Viridiplantae > Streptophyta > Magnoliopsida > Poales > Poaceae > Oryza > Oryza meridionalis. The sequence continues at coordinate 29,215,230 of CM002529.2, forward strand.
ATTCTTAATACTATTCTAAACCTAATCCAACAGAGATATCATTGCTGCATTATCGTATTCGCCGAAGAGTTTATTCAAAAATAAGATTGAACCATGAATCTCTATACAATCCAAAGGTTGGGGATTTAATTAGTATGTGATGTATTTATAATTATGTATAAGATATTACACAAGAAAATAATTTGTTAGTTTTGTAAAAATAAAATCCATAGTCTAATCTTTACACAACCATGGCAACAAAACACTCGAGAAAGGCAATAGGCATAGGGGTGGACAGAAAAAGACTAGACCGATAAGACCGAGACTGAGACCGAAAAGACCGAGACCACGAAATTCGGTCCTAGGCAATGAAAGACCGAATTTTAGTTCGGCCAATTTGGTTAGTCTCCTCGGTTAACCAAATAGACCGAATAAAAAAAAAGTCTAAATGCAACCTACAATCTACTAAGTTCAATAGGATTAAACTATAATTTTCACATCCCTACTTCTTCTAAGCATGCAACTTAATAAGAGTCTTTATTCATACGTGCTTAGGATTATTTTTATAATTTTTGTGTTGAAAATTTCTATTATTTCTTTGCACGTATAAACTGTTGTTGAATTTCCATCAAGAACGAGATATTTTTGTTTTGAAATTCGGTATTTACTTTTTAAAAACCGAAATAACCGAAAAACTAAAATCCGAGACCGAAATTTTCGACCAGAACCGAATGTCCCCTCTCTAAAAGTCTAAATATGCATCATTACCCCATAACGAATTCACACGACACGAGTCGTGCCATAGACACGAAACGCTAGCCACGCCAAGCGCCCAACCCCAACTCCAACCCCAACCCATCGTGCTCACCGAGAAAGGCGAAATTGAAAACCACCCCAACCCCCAACTCCGTCGGCCGCACGAGCGGCGGAATCCTCCAAACCGCGTCCGCGTCCCCATCACCCCCGCGTCACCGCCTCCGCCTCCGCCGCCGCCGCCGCGCTCGCGCTCTCCTCTCCTCGCCCTCGCCGCCTCGCATGGCCGCGTCCTACTACAGCAACCCGCCGCCGCCGCACTCCTCGTACGCGGCCCCGCCTCCGCCGCCGCCGCCGCCGGGCACCTCACCGTACGCCTCCTACCGCCACCACGCCTACCCTCCCCACCCGCCCCCGCCGCCGCCTCACGCGTACGGAGGCGCGTACTACGACCACGCGGCGGAGCCACTGCCGCCGCGCGACGAGCTCCGCACGCTCTTCATCGCGGGACTCCCCGGCGACGCCAAGGCCCGCGAGGTCTACAACCTCTTCCGCGACTTCCCCGGCTATGTCTCCTCCCACCTCCGCACCTCCGGCAAATCCTCGCAGGTTTCCCCACTCTTCTCTCCTTACCTCCCCAACCCTCAATTTCCCCTGTGCTAGGGTAATGGGGCTTGTGAACTAGTATTCCTTTTCTCGAATAGTATGGTGAGCAGCACAAACTTAACCCTGACTGTTTCTGCGTTTCAGGCATATGCGTTTGCTGTCTTTGCAGATCAACCGTCTGCCTTAGCTGCAATGAGTGCCACAAACGTAAGAGCTCGCTTCAGCATTATCAGGTTTCTAGCATTAGGTTCTGCTTTTCTGACAAACCATTACTCCTAACGAGGTTATCTACATCAGAAGTTACAGCTGTAAATAATCTGTTTAGAGTTCTCAATGGTGTTGCCATTTCTGTGGATTGTTTCTTGCTGCAGGGAATGGTATTTGACCTTGAGAATAATTGCACACTGCATGTAGATCTTGCGAAATCTAATTCAAGATCAAAGCGCTCCAGAACAGGTGGGCGATTAGCCTGCACCTTGCAATCTTTGTTCCTACTGCCACATATTGTGGTTATTGTGTATCAGTATTGTTGATTGCACCCTTTTACTTCAACAGATGATGTTCCATCTTATTCCTCTGAGAAAAAAGCTAGAAATCCGAGGGGATTTCCTGATTCAGGTATCATTCAAGTTGACAGGAGCTAGTACCTGCAATTTTTTTGAACAGTTCGTTGTATACACCATGTTGATCTATCCACTAGGACCTGCTCCATCGTAGTCACATGAACAATAGCAGACCATTCCGAATCCACAGTTTCCACATCCATCAGATTGATGAAAATGGTTTCCCTATCTATTAAGGGATACAGTTGATCCTGAGTTCCTAAAACTTTTTCCTAGAATTTTCTGTGTACATATCCTAACCATGACTTCATATCCACTCACGTTGATGAACATTCTTGCAAAACACTCACCTTGCACATCTTTGGCACACTTTGCGCCCTATCAGGTGCTGGAAGCAATATTCACATGTCTGGAATGGGTAATTCTTCACACAGCTTGAATGGTTATCCTTCTGCACAAAGGTTATGGCGCACTACTTGAACACAGTTTAATTATGTGTTTTTTAGGAAAATCAGCTTAAGGTGTCCAGCAGCTGGTGTTAGAAAAGAGATATCCAATACTATTGCTGATATTACTCCTAGAAATATTTTAATTCTAATCAAGATCATTTTCAACTTGCAGTTACACGAACTTTGAGCCTGCTGCTTTCAGCAAGGTGAGTTTTGTTTGTGCATCTTGATATATTTGTCCTTGTCTAGCATCAGTGTTGGTTTATTTCTATACAAATATGTTGTTTGATAACTGTTTGCAGTATATGAGATGGAAAATTGGAAACTACGAACAATTGCAGCAAAGCTTAATATTATTACCATCTTATGACATATATCACATTTGCAAAGCTGTTTGAATGGTTTTAGTTAATTCCATTTGTATATGGAAAAAAGAGGGCTAGCACATTTATAATATTATTGTACCACAAGTCAGTTCTGCTGTCAGAGTTTTACTACTAGTACATTATAGAATTCTATTAATCTTGTATAGTAGGTAAATCTATTAACTTAGTCACAACAATGGTAGTTTAACTAGTATTATAAAGTGCGATTGAGTTACAAAAGACTAAAGCGAATAACTTCAATGGCGTAACTGGTACTGCAAAGTATAGCCACAGGGATTGAGGGCTGCCCTCATGATCCATGACCTTGATGAGGCATCTCAAATCATGGGTCACTACCAGGGCACACCTGCTTCCACTCTCCATGAGAGCACCTGATGGTTGGCCACTGGATCTTTGTGCGTGTGGGTTGTTGCCCTTGGAGAGACTGCTGCCTATTGCTGGTGGTTGGCCATTAATTTGTTGCTTGTTGCCAGTCCCACCATTGCCACCATTGCAGCTCATCTGCTTGACGATGAGGAGCAGCAGCAGACGCATGAGATGGTTATGGAGAGGGGAGCATGAGAGGAGGTTGAGGAGATGACTAGGTGTGTGCGGCTGTGGAGGAAGGGGAGGCAGTGGAGGCTACTTTGTGAATTGTGGACGCATGTTGACTTGTAAGTTGGAGTTGCGGCGGCTAGAAGATAGTGTGCTATGTGAGATGTTGGGTTCAAGTGGGATATTGGGCTGAACCAGGTCCATCTATCTTCTCATCTCCTTTCTCTCTGATTTATGTGTGCTTTATGTGGCTGGGCTGTAATATTCTGAGGGATCTACTTCCCTTCTTCTTTCATTCTTATTTTACAAACTTGGTTTGGTTGCATATAGCAACTAATTGTGCAATTGAATAAATGGCTCGGATTCATTGGTATCATTATGAACAAGGCATTCGATCTTGACTCATGGAGTGAGCCATATTATACAGCTGATCTTGTTGGATGGAAAACTAAATGAAGTAACCCATGGTTTTACTTTACATAAATAAAAAGATCAGAAAATAGCACGATTGATTTCTGTTGTTGCTAAATATCAAATATCTATATTTTGTTAGGCTTATTGGAGAGTATGTAATGCTTATTGGAGAGTATGTAATGCTTATTGGAGAGTATGTAATGCTTACTCCCTTTTGCATGTCCATTTACCTGCAGGACCCATCAGCATTTGCTCCTCAAAACAATCCTCCTTGCCCTACACTCTTTGTTGCTAACCTTGGTCCAACTTGCTCTGAGCAAGAGCTAATAGATGTTTTCTCAAGGTATTTCCAATATAACAATTCATGATGTGAGATAAATAAATAAACATATTTTTTTTACAAGTTTCTTCTCATGGTTAGTTGCACGGGATTCATAAAGGTGAAGATGCAAAACAAGTTTGGAGCTCCAGTTGCATTTGTGGATTTCAAGGTATATCAAGTAAACTATTCTGCTGCTTATTATTAATTGTCTAGGTCTCTAGCTATTATGTTGGTCTATTGTGGAGAGCTATCTGCCTTTTGAAATCTGTGGTAAATCTTCAGATAATGGATGCCCATTTCATTTTTCGTTAAAAAGGAAAACATTGGGTAGAAGTCAAAACAAAGTAAACAAGAAAATAAACACTCTTGATTTCATCAGTGGTGAGATAACATGAAACTATGATGATACACTTACAGAGACAGACAGTCTGTAAAATTGATTCTTTTCTGTAGGTTAAATCTAGTTGATATTCTTTTGTTTCATGTGTTTCAGATATCAAAAAAATGATTTCTTGATAAATTTTACTAGTTAACCCTAATATTTGTGGTGTGACCACGGGAATCTGTTGCGAACATTATTAACAAAGTCATATCTGTATTTTTTTTCTATGTAAGTGTTTTTTGTATCCATAAATTCTATAGACCAGACAACCAACTGTTGCATACACAGGCATCAGTAAAGACAGTCGAATTAGGGGTTCTTGTTTGTTGCCACATTTAACATGCAATGGAGATATTTGTTTTGAAAGATATTATTGTTTCTGTACTTGCATTTTCCTATAGAGTGGATCCTTAAGCATTTTCATTACCGATGATTTCAATATGTTTGAATTTATTTTCAAAGTTAATCCCAAACTGGAGTTGCTGCCTGCAGGATATGGACAGTTCAACTGAAGCCATAAACCGTCTCCAAGGAGTTATTTTGTATTCATCAACTGGCGAGGGGATGCGTTTAGAGTATCCTACATTTAGGGATTTTTTAAATTTCCTGCTATTATATCTCTCTTCAAATTCTTCTTGCAGGGTGTATTTGGAGCTTATAGCAGAAGCTAAATGCGATCTCTACTTCCTGACCATGCCTTTTTAACTTATTGATATAGCTCCTTAACATCTATCAGATATGCCAAATCTCGGATGGGCCTGCGTAAGCAGGATAAGCGCCAATAGATATGATAGACGAGGCTGCAGTTGTTTCTCATACAGCGCAACTGGCAGTGGAGCATGATGTTTCCTGACTGGTCTTCCAAGTGCTGTTTAGTCTGATGACACAATGTTTTGTTCAGTGAAATGTCTTGCTCATGATGTTAGGTTATGGTCCATCGGTGGTCTTTCAGTTCCATAACATTTTGTAATTGGGTTTGGTAACTTAAGCCGTACCTGTGTAGTTGTCTTACCTTCTGGTTCTTTTCAACCCTATACTTTTCTAGGCTGTTCATTAGCTACTGTTGAAGTCAGCATACCCATGTAATCATGTTCAAACTTCAAACAATCAAACTAGTTGTAACTTTTGAAAGATCAAATGGTTCGGTGCCAAATGAACTGTACTTGGTCATGGATGACAACATGGTGCCTGGTCCAATTGGGGGTTATCATTGGGAAACCTTAATGAGTGTACCATGGGTGGTGACTGTCCAATATTTAAGGACATCCAATATTTAAGGACATCATTATGACATTATGTGTTTGGTACGGATGGTTTGGTTGTATGGGTGATGTATATGCCCCCATCCGGCCGACGGCCGTAGAGACTCCTGCAGGCAGGTGTTGATGCTTCTCGCTGGAGTTTCAGGTATGCCCTGTCTGCGTTTCAAGTACATAATGAAAGGGTATATCTACCTTTCTGGTACGTTTATCCAATGCTAGCTCATTTGCTAATCTGATTTGCCTTAGACTATTAGACTAACCAACGAAATGCAGAGCTCAAATGACACCTCTGCCTTTCAAGTACATTATACTCCATCCGTCCTAAAATATAATAACTTTTAGCCCTTAAAATTTGTCCGAAAATATAATAACTTCTCCACCAACATTCTCTTCCCAACTAATCAGTCCTTCACCATTCACTTTTCCTACCTACCTTTACTACTCATCCAATCACAATCCTCCACCATTCGCTTCTACCTACTTTCTACTCATCCAATCACAATCATCCAATCACAATCCTCCACCATTCGCTTCTACCTACTTTCTACTCATCCAATCACAATCCTCCACCATTCGCTTCTACCTACTTTCTTAATAACCGTGTCCAACTCTAAAACTTCTTATATTCTGGAATGGAGGGAGTAGTATATAACAGCTGTGACTGGGAAGCATAGTAGCTGCTCATATTGATTGATTTGTTTGGCATATAGGGGATATTTTGGGTGCATGTAACAATGGGCTGTTTGAATCCGGAGAGCTATTTAGGAGTATTAAACGTAGATTACTGACAAAACCCATTCCATAACCCCTAGGCTATTTTGCGAGACGAATCTAACGAGGCATATTAATCCATGATTTGCTACAGTGATGCTACAGTAATCATCCGCTAATCATGGATTTATATACCTCGTTAGATTCGTCTCGCAAAATAGCCTAGGGATTATGGAATGGGTTTTGTCAGTAATCTACGTTTAATACTCCTAAATAGAAAGATTCTAGAGGGATATTAAATAGCCCGAAAGATCCAAACAGGCCCATTGTGAAACAGAAAGCGAACCTAAAAAGGCATGCACTGGAGCTGCTTCTCTTATCCTTTACTGTAAACGCTGAAACATCATCTTGGTGCATTTTGGCTATTTGCAGGATGACCTACATCCGAATACGAAGTGCTATATCTAACAGTGATGGTTCTGCTCAGCTGTACTGTATCTTTCTTTCTTGAGATCGTGTCATAACTTGCAATTGCTCGAGAGGTGATACCCTTTATCAACAAGGAAAGCTATGGGCACTGAGGTTTAGAACTCTTGACCAGTTTTAAGTTGAAAGTTCTGCGAGAGCATGGTCGGTTGTCAATTATTTGTGCTCGCCTGCATACCCACCATCAACTTGAGTAAAATTCCAGAGATCATTAATTCATTAGTGGGGAGGGTAGAAATATAAATTCAGAATACCTCTATTTTGATGGATCGTAGTACTGATCCGTCTTCAATTCATGAGGGAGATGTGCCCCAGCTAGTACAGAGCTTCAATAAAGAGTTGAAATGTACAGTAACTTTCTGATGTCCAGCAGCAACTGCAACGTGCTGGTGATGTGCGAGTGCGACAGTATGAGTAGTGGGAACAATGTGGTAGACTAGTACATTCAATTATGGTTTGCAGTGATCAATCCCATTGTTTGCTTCATTTTAGGATGCTGTTACTGCTCTAACTCAACTGTTTCATGTAAAATTTAGCACTGTAGATAGGGTTTGCAACGAAAACTTAATTTTTTTAGGGAAATTAAAAAAATTGAGGGAAAACGAACACTGAATCACTGATTCGCCCTGACAGCTATGTTTTGCAGCTTACTGGCTGTTTAGCACCTGTTGGAATCTGTTTGTACTTGGCTGTGAACTTGTAGACAGTAATTATATACTTTTGTACTGTATTTAGTCTGAGAAGGTCCAGCATTCGTCAAATGGAAGCATCTCAGATGTTTGCCTTTTGCCTTCCAGGTGAGCTAGCTCAAGCTTTAATCCATCCTCTGAAGCCAACCTGCAGCAAATGGATGCCAAAAAGGAGCATTGATATGCAGAATACGAGGGCATAAACTATTCCATAGCTTTCAACAAGATTTCAGTAGCGATATCCAGGAACAGATCTTCAAAATAAGGTGAACCTTTGCTTTCGATGCTACTGCTTGCTTTTGATTCTATTATAGCTCCTGCAAATCTCACTCATCTAATAATTTATTTTCTGGTAATCTAGTAGCATCAACATTACATTAGCATTTTTGTTTGCAGGCACCGCGTGGCAAACATTCTTGGGAAGCCACCTTAAACTATGCTTGTCAATGTCAAGAGACCAAGACCATGCTTTCACCTGCAGACTCCAGATGTAATCAACACTTGACAAACTGCTGCTAATGATGCTTTGATAGTACAAAGATTCTGTCTGAATAATTTACAACAGGTACTGTATACTAATTACCAATGCTACAACATTCTAGGTTAGAGTAAACTAACAACATAACAAATCTTTAGGTGCTTCCTGCCTGTTGCTCTCTCTTAAGCTTATCTTACAATTGTTTCATTCTAGATTGTTCAGATAAACTAATGTCAATGCTGCAAGAATCCATGCAAAGAAATAAGTGGCCCCCCAAAAAAAAAAAATCAAATGCTTCATTTCATCAGGATGGCATGGCATCTGAGTGCACATTGGCTTCTTGCGTTCTCTGCATCTTGCATTGCCCGAGGCTTCACTTAAACTCTTATTAAAGGCGATGGATGCAGAGATGGATATAGATGGATGGCTTGGACATGTCAGGTCCGTGACTTAAATTCCAAGCGTATTCTGATAACATCTCCCCATCTAACAACATTTAAGGCACATGATTTGGAGATTTTTGTCAAACATTTTTGGCACCAAATCTGATAATAGTAGCTCACAACTTTCTTGCTGACTTTAGGTGATATCATAAGCCATTTTCTCTGATTGACTTGAGATATATAATTGTCCTATTACGTCCATCTTTTTGGCTACTAATTTGTAGATTCATCTTGAGCAGCAATGCAAATGCAACCACCCTAAGCCTACCTAGCCCAGTGGTTAGCGGTTGCCCGGCCAATCTGAAGCTGATTTGTACAGCAAAAGCATGCGAGATGGTACGTTCCATGTCTGATGAGGTGAAGTGCTGCCTTGCTCGCTTCTTCAGATAATGACCTCGTTTAATGAGGCGATCTGACAGTGACTCGCGTAGGGAGGGCACTAAATAGCATGACGGTGCACTACCGCTCCTTCAGAAAATGACTTTGTTTAGATTCATGAACATTCTTCTATTATTTCTATTCTCTTCCAATCTTATGTTTTTTCTTTGCTGCAACCAAACACTAATTTCTTTTCTTTGGGGGGAATTGGGAATCCATATCGCTTCCATTGTGTTTTTTCTATTCTTGTCTTTCAAAAACGCCCATGATTCAGAAAGAACTCTACTTTCTGAAAAGAATTCTGTTGCAACCCTGTTTTTCCTATGTTACAACCGAACATCTGTTTGTGATTTTTTTTCTTTAAGAAAATTCGGAATCCATATAACTATTCCTGTATTATTCATGTGTTGTAACCAAACGTCTCTTTTGAGGTTTTCCTATGTTTTTCTCTTTGGAAGATTCAGAAAGATTTCTACTTTACGGAGGAGGTTTAAGATACGATTTTTAGGCGGCAATTAATCTGCTGTTGCGTCCTGTAGCGATGATGATGCTGCACTGGTTTCCCCTTTGATTGTTTGGCATTGATTAAGTTTAGCTGCTTGGTCGTGTGACTCATCGCATTGTGCAACCGTGGCCCGAAAGGACGACAGAAAGCGATGGCTTGTCTTGGCTTCATCCACTTTTTCCCTTGAACTAACTATAGTACCAGCGATCTCCACAGTAATAATATCATACGACCAAACTGAGGCCGAGTTTATACAAACATTTGGTTGACTTGGGGCTTGGAACTACGGTACAAAAGCTAAACTAGAAACCGTAACAACTTTCCATCTTTTGATACACAAGAAATACTGAAAACTTAACTTATATGTAGGTTTACATTTTTAAATCGAAATAAATACTCCCATATGGTTTTTTAACAACAAAAATCTGAAATAGTTTTATTAGCAGGCAGGCAGCTTAGTTCAGGCCCCATTTTTGTGCGATTGAGATGATATTTTACGTCAGTTTCATTAGCACGTTTGTTAAACAGTAAAATGATACATGAATTTCCTATATAGAAATTGATCCAAACTATCAGATAAATTTATTTTTTAAGTTTTTTATAAGTAAAAACCAACTAATTTTATACTAATGACCCTTATTTTCTTTTTCGAACTTTATTTTTTTACTTTTAAGTAGAATCGAATACCACCTCAGCTTGATTGATTGGAGATAATTAGTCTACGAATTTGCCAAACCCAGTAGAAGAAAAGAAAAAAAAAAGAGAAAACGCAGCAGTGTCACGTACGAAAACGAAGAGCAGACCTGATTAATCGGAGATAATGAGCCTACGAATTTGCCAAACCCAGTAGAAGAAAAGAAAAGAAAAAAGAGAAAACGCAGCAGAGTCACGTACGAAAACGAAGAGCGGCCACCGCAAATCCCGGCGGGATTAATTCGCCCTTTTACCTACCCAACCCAACCCCATCTTCTTCCTCCTCCTCCTCCCCTCCACCTCTCCTCTCTATTCCTCTCCCTTCCTCCACCTCCATATCTATCCACTTCTCACTCTCTCACACTCCACTCCAATTTACTATCTCTCTCTCTCTCTCTCCCCAACTACTGCCATTGCCTTCTTGGCAAGCTCGGTTTTCTTGCGGAGATGAAGGGGCTTAGCGGGCCGAAGCTGCTGGTGGTCCACCCGTCGTCGAACAAGCCGCTGGGTGGCGCCGCGTCGCCGGCGATGGCGGCCCTTGGCTCCCGCCGCCGGATGTGGGTGGTGCTGTTCTTGGCCGGGTTCGCCTGCGTGTCGCTCGGCACGATGCTGTGCGCCGCGCGCGACCACCCGGCGCCGCCCGTCGCCGCGAGGAGGCTGGCGGCGGCGGAGGCGGTGTCGGTGGCGACGACGCTCGCGGTGTCGGCGGTGGGCGGGGGTGGGGGTGGGTTGCCGGGGTACGTGTTCGACGCGCTGGTGCAGTACGCGTCTGCGGGGGGGAACTCGACGGCGAGCATGCCGGGCGGCGACGTGCGCGCCATCGCGGCGGTGGTGAAGCGGCGGGCGCCGTGCAACCTCCTGGTGTTCGGGCTCGGCGGGGAGACGCCGCTGTGGCGGGCGCTCAACCACGGCGGGCGCACCGTGTTCCTCGACGAGAACCAGTACTACGTGTCCCACCTGGAGGGGCGGCACCCGGGCCTCGAGGCCTACGACGTCGTCTACACCACCACCGTCCGCGAGTTCCCCGACCTCCTCGACGCCGCCCGCGCCGCCCGCTCCGCCGAGTGCCGCCCCGTCCAGAACCTCCTCTACTCCGACTGCCGCCTCGCCATCAATGACCTCCCCAACCAGCTCTACGACGTCGCCTGGGACATCATCCTCGTCGACGGCCCTCGCGGGTAACAACCAAACAGATCTAATCCTTCTTCTTCTTGCAATCGATTCTCCTCACCGATGATGATGCAGGTACACGGCGGCGTCGCCGGGGAGGATGTCGGCGATATTCACGGCGGGGGTGATGGCGAGGTCGAGGGCGGAGAAGGGGGCGGAGACGGACGTGCTGGTGCACGACTACGAGAGGGAGGTGGAGAGGGCGTGCTCGAGGGAGTTCCTCTGCGAGGAGAATCGCGTGGAGGAGACCAGCACGAGGTCGCTCGCCCACTTCGTCGTCCCCGGCGGCCGCGACCTCCGCCGGGAAACCTTCTGCGGCGGCGGCGGCGGCGGCGCCTCGACATAGATTTTTCTCCTTTTTTTTTTACTTTCACTTAGTAGTTTTTTTTTACCCATCTTTTGATGGCTAATGATGATGTCGGTGGCCATGGCCCAATGTGACTGAGTAAGAGTGAACATAAGAACAAGAGAAAGCTGAAAGCCTGTAAAAAAATCGGCGAGATGCGAAGCGGCACATAAAAATGTGTCCATGGCGTTCATCTTCACTTCTCTTTCGGTCTCTTCTAATCTTCTTTTTTTTCACGTTGAGCCAAAAGAAAAAAAAACAAGGTCTAGCTGAAAACACAAATGGCCACAAAAACATTTGGTACAGAAGCAAACATAACTCCGATTTATCCACATCTGCTGCAACTAGTGAGATAGTGAAGGTGAGTGCGAGAGTGGCGATATGAATGGCGCTGCATGCAGCTGCTGCCATATTTGGTGGGGAGCTGGGGCCTCGCTGCCGTGCCGTCCATGGTGGCCATGACTGGCTGTGGCTGGCTGGATGGATGGATGACTGGCCAGCCACAGTGTCACTCCCAACTGACGCCTTGTGTTGGGTGGGAGCAGAGAGACAGCATGGTGACACTGCCACGCCCCCGCCCCGTCGGCTGTTGCCTCGTCGCCTCTGCTGCTGCAGCAGCGGTTTCAGCCTGACGCGACGCGCACGTTGCCGGGCGCCGCTGCGGCTGCGGCGAGGGTCGCCGTCGCCGTCGCCGTCGCCGTCGCGAGCGTGCTGTGACTACGGCTCACCGGCTCGGTGGATGGGACTGCGTGGATTTGACCGGAGTACGACTAGTTTGTTTGGGACTTTGGCTGCAACGAGGCAACGACGAGGGGGATGTTGTTAACTTGTTTGGCCTGCGTGATTAACCTTGTCATAATCCATAACTGAGTTCTGATTGATTGTCGCGTTCTGTTCTGTGTAACAAAGTTAGGCAGAAAGCTGTGTTGCATGTCTGAAATTTTTAGGCTTCAAAACAAGAAAGCATTTAGTATTATGCTGTGTGATGTGTTGGCATTGGATGCTGCCTCCCAATGCCAAGTACCCATGTCCTCGATTACTCTGAGCTCGAGTCGATGGTTCCACACTTCCACATGTACTACTGTACCGCTCGATGGCATATCTGTGGCATCCATGGCGCCAATGATACGATACAAAGGTATGCGCACTGTTTTGATGGCTTCACGCCCAGCTTTATTTCTTGTTCTGTACCCACTAGAACCGTAGAAAAGCCTATGGGATGCATGATCTCATAAATTGCACGGCACTACCTTATATTCATACTTTGTGTGTGCATAATTATGTTTAACTACTACTAACATTATACACAAAATAGCGGTGTCAACCTACACGCCGCCGCAGGTGTTACGTGTTAGTCCTGCCTCTCGGAATACCACGTGAATTTCCAAATGCAAGTTATGCAAAGGTGGTAAGGATCAAGAAGAATACCCATTGATTGAAACAGTCAACATGTAAAGTTACAAAAGCTAGTAGGCAAACCATCACAAAAATATTTGCCATGTTTTCACGAATCTGAAGCACAATTGGAAATACATCGAGCAGGGCATGCATGTAGCGTCACAGAAAACTTCGATAAAGAGCAGACTGCAAATAACCTACTCCTAAATTTGAACCACACGAGCGACGAAGCTAAACAACGTGGCGTAGATTTGATTACCGCCTCCTCATGCCCCTTCCACCACGGCCCCGCATTGCTCCTCCGCCACGGCCAGCCATCGCGCTAGCAGCCGCATCACCTTGCGCACTTTCAGACTACAGCAAAGAAGATAACCCGGTCAGACACGTGATGCCTATTGTAGCAGCGATATGCATACGGCAACTAGCACAAAATTGTGAGGATGGAAATGAATACGACTGACTGAAACATCTTTTTCACTGTGGCATCACAAAAGGTGAATAATACCACAAGTTATAAGTTCATTAACTAGAAGAGATTCAGGTATTTAAATTTGTCATTCGCCTACAGAGCATACTCTACATTATTGCCTAAAACCATATGTACACACCCTGAGGTATGATTCCCTTAGACGTCTAAAATGGCATGGGTATCTTTTTCCCTGTTCAAGTTACAAGCGGAAACAATGTCATGTTCCTAGAACAAGCAAGCACACGGTGTGGCGCAATCGGCAAAGGGCAAAATCGATAATACTGGTCATTTGGGCGGAGAAGCGAAGGATGGTCAGGCTTTATTATGACAGATGAGAAGAATCGATAGTGCTTTCTTTACCTTGGGATTTTTAACTGTCTCATCCACGCTGAGAATAAGGCAAGCAGCTTCAGTTGCAGCATTTATAGCATTAATCTGGGAAAAAAATACTTTACACCATCAACACAACAATATATGGATATGAAAAGAGTTACTGAAAAGGAGAAACACCATTACCTTCACAACAGCAGGTTCCCAGACAAAGTTAGCAAAGGAATCAGCAATTCCACCAGTGTTGATGTCCACACCAAAATTAGCACCTTCACCTGTTAACAGTGAACCGAGAATAAGAAAAATTCACCATATGAGTTCATATAATGTTACAGTTCCACATTGGCTTGAATGAATTGGAACTTTTCAACAGAAACTAACTATTGAACCTAAGATACAGGTAACTAACCAGATGCATGTTTCTGTCGGAGCTTATTGAGTACATCGGTTGCATCAAATCCAGCATTGTCACAAAGTTGCCTTGGAATAACCTGCAGAAGAGTTAATTTAACTGAGCAAATTTGTATACTTGCAAAGCTTTGATCTATAAGATTTGAAACAACGTTGAGCAAAAGTGCAAAACCAACATAAGCTTAGTGCCGTTTTAGTGCTAGTCAAAAACTGTAGTGCTCGATGAACATAACCTCAAAAGACGCAATAGAACTTCCTATTGAAACCAACGGTAGGTCACCGGCTGAACATTAATGTTTGTTTTAATGCTACAAGCTACTAGAGATTATGCCTTGTCGATCACATAAGGGCTGAAAACTGAACCTAATATTTATTAATCCAACACTCTCCAAAAGAAGAGGACATATTCTATAGTGAAGTCAGGGTCTGGTTAGCAACGCCAAATACCCAACATTAACATAACAACATAAGGTAAGTGCAATTTAGTTACAGTTACAGCATGGAAGGCATTATTCATAGTTACATTCCCCAACAATCACATCACACAAACAAAGCTCAATTGTTATTCTGATTGCACAAGTGATAACAAAGCCTTAAGGAACCAGCAATTGCAAAAAAATAAAAGTTGGATTAAACAAAGTACTCCATACTATGAACAAACAATGGAGAAGAATGAAGCCAAGGATGTACCTCGAGGGCTTTAGCAAATGAGTTTACGAAGAATTGGGACTTCCCAGCTATGGTACGTGCATGCTGTCTGAGGTACTTGCTTATTTCCATCTAATACCAAAAAAATTACAGATTAGTACATCAATATACGTGGAAAATTGCACTGTTTAGTTTAAGTTGGTCATGCATACATCAATAGCACCACCACCAGGTACAACTGTTGAGTTCTTAAGAGCTCTTCTAACAATCATGATGGCATCGTGGAGGCTCCTTTCTGCTTCCTCGATGAACTGATAACATTAACAGCAGCATTAGTGTATCATGATTAGTTTGCAAACTTAGCAAATCATATATAGCTGTAGAGCACCTGATCTGCACCACCACGAAGGACTATGGTTGCTGTTTGACCAGAAGGGCAACCACTGAATATATTGAACCGTTCATTGCCCACTTGCCTTTCCTCGAAAACTTCGCAAGTACCAAGTACCTTGTCAGCAGAAAGGACCATCATACATTAGTGTGCTTATTTGTTGCCAAAATAGCTAACCAATGCAAACATGTGTACTATGACTCAAAACATGAAAATTTGAAAACATGATTACCTCATCAATGACATTATTCACTGATGTCTGAACGGTACCACCTGTTGCTGCTGCAACACGTTGTAAATCCTCTTCTGCAACACGACCAGCACAGAAAATGTCCCGGTCTGCAAAATACTGGATAAAAGAAAGTTTTTGAGCTTAGGCTACAGTGCTACACAAAAACTAATTGAGAGAACAGGATGAGCTGCAACGAGAATGCATACCTGTGTTGCAAGATCACCAATTGCCAACCGAGAAAGGACAATTTTTGCCCCACTTTTGACACATTTATCCAACTTGTCATAAATGATATTCCATTCAGCATCGACGATTGATTGGTATTGTAGAGGGTCAGACAATCTAAATAAATGAGACTACAGTGAGAAATAGGGGAAGAACAGAGAGTGCATGCAAATATGAATACAGATCAAGATAACACTATAAATGCTTGGATTGTGCTAGTACCTGATTTCTGCATTTTCTTTCTCAGATTTCAATTCTAGTTCTATGTTCAGCAAAAGAATCTTTGGACTCAAGAACTTCTTTGGCTGTTGCTCAAATCCAGCATAGGAAAATGTCTTCTTGAAGGCAACACCGTTAACAAGGAAGGAATCTCTCATGGTGCCTCCAGGAACCTAATATAAGTTCAAAATTTAGAAATCCTGATTCATAATGAAATTTAGATGCTAAACATCTATTGAATGGAAACTGGTTTTTAATCAGTACAAATGTACAATAGTCATCATGCACTCGATGATTGAACACAAAGCTGTGTGTACCAATATCTTGAGAAATTACCTTTTTTATTCCAAGAAGGTTAAGTCTGTCATCGTTGCTAATGGCAAGAACAGCATCCACAACCATAGATGCAAAAAATTCTTTCTCGCCACCTATCAACTTTGATGAGAGTGTCGTTGCAGCACACTTGGCTAGCAATGCCTTCTTTTCCTCGAGGCTTTTCCCTTCAATGCTAGTGGCCAAGTCTTTGACCTTTTCAATTGCCTGATGATTATTTCATGTGAGTTAGAAAGGAATGAAGCAAGTGACAGGGTGTATAGAGAGGAGAAGAAAGGCAAGCATCCTAACCAAATAGCCGGCAGTCCTATAACTGCGAATTAGACTATGCGGATGTACTCCGTCCTCAATATAAGGTTTTGCTTCTTTCAGGAACTCAGCAGCAAGAAGCACCACCGTGGTAGTTCCATCACCAACCTGAAGGAAACAGGAGGGGTAAGATATAGCTTACTTTCAAGTGTATGTCACAGGCTGCAAGTATAGAACTAAAACTGGTGGGAGATGACAAAACAAGACTAAATTGATAATCGCTATGAATACACAAACATCAGCCGAAACACAAATTATGCCTCACAGCAGCTTATGAAAGAGCATCATCTCGATCCAATGCAACACGAGCAAATCACAAGCCTTTCATGGCCTAATTATCGGAACTGTCCTTTTCCCGTGGGTCAGGTCAATGTATGAAAGGAAATGCGAATTTTGAACAGAAGTTCTCTGTTTGATCTAAAAACACTGAGGCCATCCAAACACATTTTTCATGAATCCAAACATCACATATCAGTAAACCACGGGTAACAGGGGCAAAGCAGTGTGATCCGGAAGGAACAAGCAGCACATCCACGATTACTTCATTTCACTCGTTTAAGTACTTAGTATATCACTTATCACACACACACACACACAAAAAAAAAGGACAGGTCATCGATTCAGATCTCTACCCTATCCACCTTGTGGCACAGCATATTCAGTGAAGCATTGTTCCAAATCGCGCAAAACAATCTCACGTAGTAGGTCATCTGCACACTCCATCGAGGCTCGCTAGGGTTTTACCTCGGAGTCCTGGGACTTGGCGATGTCGACGAGGATCTTGGCGGCGGGGTGGATGATGTCGAGGAGGCGCATGATGGTGGCGCCGTCGTTGGAGATGGTGGTGCCGCCCTTGTCGTCGTGGATGAGCTTGTCCATGCCGCGGGGCCCCAGCGTGGTGCGCACCGTGTCCGCCACCGCCGTGCACGCGTTGATGTTGCTCACCACCTGCGCGCGCCCCTGCGACGTGTCCGTCCCCTCCTTCAGCAGGATGATCTGCGGTTGCTGCAAAATCCCCCACCAAAAAAACCCCAAACCACAAATCACGCGTCAGTGATTCAAAACCTCGCGGGGAGGAGAGCAGAGGTCGCGTCAATGGAGACTGGGATAGTGGTGCTTACCATCATGGACGCCATGGCGAGGAGCTCGCGGTTTCGGGGGGATTTGGGGGCGGGGAGATGGAGATCTGAGGTGGCGGCGGAGGGGGAGGGGGGAGGGGGAGGAGGAGAGCAGCGAGGGTTTTTCTCGATCGCTCGGTTTGAGAGGGGCGGCGGCGGCGCGGGGAAGGCGAGAGTTCTAGGAGGCCCCCCGGATGCCGAATGACCTTGCCCTTGGAATGTTTGCTTGCATCCTAGCCGTCCATCCTTGGAACGCTATAAAGTACAAAGTACTGTAGCAGGTTGGACAGTTTCTACAAAACCCCTTGATAGGCTCGGTTATTTTCTGTTCACCTTGGGCTTGTTGCCTTGTTTGTTTTTTTTAACTAAGTATTAGTTTTTTTAAAAAAATGGATTAATATGATTTTTTTAAAACAACTTTCGTGTAGAAAATTTTTGTAAAAAACACACCATTTAACAGTTTGGAAAGCGTGCATGCATAAAACGAGGGAGAGTGAGTTGGGAACCTGCAAGAACGAACCCAACCTTAGTCAGATGTGACCTATACGAGAGAAAATACTATTTATGGACGGATAAACAAATAAATAGAAGGGGCTGACAATCTATACAAAATTATAACCCTCTTCAAATAATGTGTTTAATAGGCTAACATGCACCGGCGATAGCATGACCACGTCGGCCTCATTGCTATGTTGGAGGAGAGAATGGTATGCTATGTTGGAGGAGAGAATGGTAGAGAGAGAACGCAAGCTGACAATATAATTATCGCCCGGTTGCTGTACAATGAAGAAACTGAAATGAGTCTTTTGGAGATTTATTCATGTTTGGAACAACTATCGAGGATGCAACAATTAGTAGGATCCATATCAATTGAAAGAAGGCAAATTTTGCTACAGGGCATCGTGACTTCACGGTTTTAGCTTTAGGACACCATACGAACTGATTTTTGGGGAAACACTCTATAAACGTGATAATTTGTCAATGGACACCACACCCATTAAAATAACAATTTCCGGTTAAAGGCGAGAGAAAAATCACATGAAAATTATCAAAAATATCCTTGCACCCACATGTTAGCTATCCCATTTCTCTTCTCTATCTATCCCCTCCGTCGATGCTAAGAGGGTCATTGCCGCACACCCCCACGGGCTCACCGGCGGTAGGGTGATCTGGCTCGTCGCGAACAGCTGCGGGCTCGTACGGCCCTTGGCTGCGGCGTGGGCGAGGTAGCGTGACCAGAGTGTGTTACGCCAGGACTTTTGCATCAGCGGCGCTAATGTCTGCAGGGCCAAGAAGGTGTACGGCATCATGACGCGGCTGCCATCGCTGGTGATGCCAGATCCCGCAAGAGACGGCTCCTAGCCACCGCGGACCATAACGCCAGTTTCGGAGGAGCCAAGAACGGGGAGGTGGTGCGCTCTGGCTCCGGCGAACGGAAGAACGTGAATCCAAGCTCGATGTTTGTAACGCTTTGATTTTTGGTCGGGATTAAAAATCATTAAATAATATATTTCCTAGAAATTAAATAAAAGTTAAATCAATTTAATCAAGTGAAATAATGCGAGAATTTGAAATTTTCCTTTAAAAATCATTGGCCTAGAATATTTTGTAATATTCTTTGTGTCCTAAAATACTCTCCGGATTTTTCCGTGAATTTTCGGAGCTCAAGAAATAATTTTAATGGCACAAAGTTCATTTAACCAATTTAATAAAAAGAAAAACAATTAAATCTCCCCTCCTTCACTTTGGGCCACTTTCGGCCCAAAGCCCTCCTTCCCTCCCCGCGGCCCGTCCCCTCCCCTCTTCCTTCCTTCCTCCTTGGGCCGTTGACCCATCTTCCTTCCTCTCGCGCAAAGTCTAAATAACCCCCTGGATTCTCCTCCCACTCTCCCTCCCCGACAGGTGGGCCCGGCGACCCCACCTGTCAGGCCCTCCTCCTACCTTCGGCTTCCCATGGCCGGCGGTTGCTGCCCACGTCCCGCCAAATCCGGCGCCCTCCCGCTCGTGCCCTCACACCCAAACCGAGTGAAACCGATTCCCCTCCAACTCCTCCTCATTTTTTCCCACTTTTCCCCAATTTTTGGCGCCAAATTGAGCTCCACTTCGCCCACGTCGGCGTCCCACGTCGCCGGCCGGTTGCCGCCCGATCCCGCCCCTCTCGGCAACGATTTCACCCTCCCGAGCCTATATAAACCCTCCCCGTGCTCTCCTCTTCCGTTTCCCCCTCTTTCCCGAGCCCATTGCGCCTTCTCTCGCTCTCTTCGCACGAGTCCGAGCTCCGCCGCTCGCCGCCGTGCTTCCAGCCGCACGCCATTGCCGCTCCAGACGCCGCCGCGCTGCGCCGCCACCACCGCTAGCCTCGTCGTCCCGAGCTCCACCCCGGCATCCACTTTATTTCCCCGAACCACCGCCGTGATGCCGTGTCCACGCGCAGCCCGAGCCGCCGCCGCTTTTGCTGCCTCCGGCCGCCTCTTGCTGCCGCTCCCGTCGCCGCCGCACCGCGCAAACACCGCCATCGGCATCGCCATGCCTTGCCGCACACCGGACTTTGCTCGGTTTTCCCAAATCGCCACCGCATCTACCACCCCACCGTGAACTTGAGGTCGCCGCCGTGACTGTCGCCTCCGGCCACCTCTTGCTGTTGTTTCCGACCTCCTCGCGATGTGCTGTCGCCTCCGTCGGCTCCGCAAGGGCGAGGAGATCCTAGGCCGCCACTCCAAACCACCGGAAAATCCGCCGGTGCTCCATTCCTTTCGTTCACCGGTCCTGTTGGCGCTCGGCCGTCCGTCCGCATTCGCCAGACGTCGCCGGAGTCCCGCCGTTGCCGTGCCTCCTCGAGGAGCTCGTCGCCGTTGCGCTCCCGTCGTCTCCTCGTCGTTGCGCGAGCTCGGTGAGCATCCCTCTCTTACCCTCTGTCTCCCCTTCACCGGCCGCCTTGCGACGCGCCACCACCGCCGATGGCCATCCGGTCGGTTTTTCGCCGCCGCGCTCCGCGCCCGCGCCGCTGCCGCCACTCCCTAGCGGCAGCGCCGCCGCCCACGTGCGCCACCGCTCCCCGCGCCGTCGCCGGCCGCCGTCGCCGGTGGCCGCACTGCCGCGTGCTGTCGCTCGGTCGGGCCGGCCTGAGCCGTGCCTTTGTCCTGGCTACGCCGCCCTGTGGCCGCCCGATCGGCTAGGGCCGATCCGGGCCGTCGGTTCCCGTGGACCGCCTCGGTGGTCCTAGTCCACGGTGGACCGGCGCCCTTGTGTCGCTGACCGGTGGGGCCCGCTTGCCAACGCCGCCCCTCCCCCTTGATGACGTCAACGCGTCCCTTTTCCTTTGAGAAAAAATTAATAATTGCGCAATAAATCAATAATAATTCTAGAAATTCATAAATGGCTCAAAACTTCTAAAATTCATATCTAATTCATTCGAACTCCAAATTGGGCCATTCAACTTGCAAAATTCATCTAAAATTGAGCTCTACATGTTTGCTTACTTCCTATGTACTGTTTTCTTGGTTTTTATTAGAGTTTTTCCTTGTTTTGCGTGCTAGCGTGTAGAATCCGTCGTTTCGGAAGTCCACGGTCGCGAGGAAAAGAGTTCGGAAGATTGTTTTGAAGAAGCAAGGCAAGTCACACATTCCCCTTGAGCATTTTGATCCTAATTTACAAATGTTTTATCGTTTGCAAATAAAATTGCATGTCTTGCTAATTACATGGGATCCGGGTATTACCTATCTGTTTGCTTGTATCATGTTTACTTGATATCTGTCATTTGTCAACATTGGGTAATAAATTGACTAGCTCATGTTACTTATGTGACCTAGCTAGAATTTTATGCTTACCCATGCTTAATTACCACTAGCTCAGTTGATGGGATAATTACAGTATTAGACCTTTTTAGTATCAGAATAAGCTGCGTGCTCGAGACATCCGGGCATGCTCCATGCTCGTAATTATCCAACTAAAATGCGACTGAATGGTGGGCTGTGGGTGCATGGTTTTGCTAGTCACACCCATGGCAATTAAGGACCGGTTGGCGGGAAACCCTGGAAGAATTTATCGTGCTTACCACAAGCCAGCGTGGGCAACGGCTGGGCTTGTAGTGTAGCTTTCCTCTAGCCGACGTACCCAGGCGAGGGTGGGCGTGATGGAGTTGGGTCGGCCGGGGTGTCCGGTTGATCGGCTTTCGGATTCACCGCGGCACGAGAGGGGGGGCTGCCCGTTGCCTGCTGGGGACGGGGGCAAACCCTGAGGTGTGGTGCGATCGGTTAGAGGGGGGTTATGCGAAGGGTCCTATCACGGCCTCTTTCCGGTATGTCGTGGTGGCATGTCGGCGCACGAAAACGTGTCCTGGGGCTGTGTCTTGTGGGTACAGTTGTACACCTCTGGCCAGAGTAAAACTATTCGAATAGCCGTGCCCGCGGTTATGGGCGATCGACTAGATTCACCGTGATTAGTCTCACCCCTAATAAATCGACCCAATGCACTGTAGTTCAAGTGGGTTGGTTGGGCCTGTTCAACGTGGTGTAGCGTTGATCAGTGGAGATCTAATTTACTTTAATTAATCAATAGTTTTACTTTTTTGCTCAATAAAATGTTTTACAACCGCCTTTATGCAAATAGCCACAAACCGTCCTTGTGTTCCCCTTGCACGTCTGCATCATTGGTGTGGCTTGCTGAGTACGGTGGTTGTACTCAGCCTTGCTATTATTTCCCCCTTTTCAGAAGTGTAGTGCTTCTGAGCTGAAGACAAAGTTAGAAGAACAAGGCTTAGACCCCAGTTGAGTTTTGCCTGTGGAGTGGAGCTGAAGCCCCGCTAGGATCGCCTTTTTCCGCTGCTGCCGTTTTCTTTCGGTGTGAGGACTAAGTGCTTCTTCTGTAAGTATTTACGCTTTTATTTACGTTTGGAACTGTATATTACTTGTCGTTTTGTGTACCCTGGCTGGTACTGGACAGGGATTTAATGCACAAAATAGTCTGGAAATTTGGGCTAAATTTCTGGGCGTGACAATGTCCCGCTCGACGCCCACCACACCTTCGGCATTCCCTCCCAGGCTATTGTCTACGACGCCGCCGCGCTCTCCAACTTCGGCCTCCTCACCACCCTTTTGCTTCGCCCTTATTGTCAAGCCCCTCATCGCAAACAACACTGCCAAGTCCCATAAAAAGTCCCTCGTCTACCACTATGAGGGCCTCTGCAAGCTCCGCCCCCCATCTCATCCTCCAGGAGTTCGTCAACCACGACAGCATTCGTCAAACACTAGCTGATGCTTCTGCCTGTCGCCGATGGTGACCACTTCTGTGAGGGAGAGGCATACCGTGTCAGGGGTATTTTGGATATTTCACGCGATTTTTCTCTCTCCTTCAACCGAAAACTATTATTTTAATGGGTGCGGTGTCCGTTGGCAAATTACCACGTTTACAGAGTGTATTCCCCACAAGTCACTTCGTGCGGTGTCCTAGAGCTAAAACCACAATGTATTCCCCAAAAGTCACTTCGTGCGGTGTCCTTGAGCTAAAACCGCAAAGTCACAATGTGCTGTAACAAAATTTGCCATTAAAAAATATATAAGTTGTTACACACATGATAGTAAGAAATACCATTGTTATATGGGCAAACCATACTAACAAGCTATATATGACGTAGATGTATTACAACTAGCAAGTTGACAACATTATTAAACCCGCTCTAATGGATGTATGAAAAATAAAATTAATAAGAGTTTAATGGGACACTCGTAGTTACCACATCGGTAGTAGAGGCTCGAGACCCGTTGTCCCATGCTAGATCCAACAGGAACCGATCCTCTGACGTAATGGAAACTAAATCAGAGGGACGTTCCAGCCAGGATCACCGTTCCTCGCGCATCCAACGGTGGCTCTCTTCCCCTCCATCGGGCCCATGTCTAGCCTGCTTTGTCCGGCCCATTTGCAGTCCACACGGAGGCACGGAGCTGCCGCAGAGGGGAAAAACGACGGTGGACTGAAAGGAGCGCGGGGAACGGTGGAGGCGGCAACCTCGCCGATGAGGTTGGAGGAGGTGGACGCGGCTGCAGCGGGGACGTCGAGGCGGTCGATGCTCAGTTCATTTGACGGCAACGTTCACCCAGCTCACATCTAACAGCTCGTCCAATGTCGCGCGGAGCATGCTCGTCGTCGCCTCATACGTCTCGCTCTCCAGGTCTTTGAGCAACTCGAGCATGAGGTGTGACGCCGGCATGGGCGGGACATCAGGGACGCGGAGAGAAGCATCCTTGAAGCTTGACTGAACCTAATCACCTCCCGCCGCGCGGATCCACGGGAGCTTCTTGATGGCAGGAGACAGCCAGCACAGGGTGGTGAAGATGTGAGCTGCTCGGTAGTGACGAAAGGTACACATTCTTTGATTCTTTTTTTGGTTTCTCTCTCTTTTTGCAACACATTCACTGGATTTATTATTTTTTTTGCGAATTTCTTCTTGGTAATGGATTGAGCTGGTTTTGTGCAAACTTCTTCTTTGTGGCATCCTCATCGCCTCGGATCTGGTAGCTGCAGGATTTCTGGTCCAAGCCAAGCGTTGGGAGGAGGGCGGTGGCGGAGGGGGCTTTCTCGGAGACCTCATCCACGCCTGTGCCGGGGAAGACGAAGAGCGACAGGTGGTGGCAAGCGCCCACATTTCCTCCTTGCGTGGACCGTAAATGGGCCTAACAAAGCACTCTTCTAGGCCGAACGACCGAGGGAAAGAAAGCTACCGTCGGATGCACGAGGAACGACGATCCTGGCTCGGACGTCCCTCTGACGTAGTTTTCCACTACGTTAGAGGATCCGGTTCCGATCCAACACCATTCGTATGAATGGCTACCATATTTTTTCTTTCACAATTCGAAAAGATAATCCACGTATTTACGAACCCATCCAATCCACGCTCGCCGCGCCGGCAATCGCGTGGCGCGTGTGACGACTGACGAGTTCGGAGTTCGGTTAATGTCAACGACGAGTTGGGCAGCCACGCAGCAGCGAGAGCAGCGTCGCGTGGATTCCAGCCAAACCCCTCCTCCTCTAGTCTCCAGTGGCGTAACGACGAGATTCGTCCTCCTCTCCTCCGAGTAAAAGAAAGGAGACCCCCTTTGCTTCGCTGTTACCGCACAGTGAGGCCACGTCGTAGGGTTTTTGCTTGCTTCTCCCGGCTGCAAAGCGGCGCAGCCCAGGGAGGGTGAGCCATCAGCCATGGAGATCGGGCAGCATCCGGCGAGCGGCTACTCCAAGGAGCACCAGAAGACCTACCAGGAGTGGTTCGCCTTCGCCGACTCAGGTCCGATCCCAATCCCAATCACCCTGGCTGCTCCGCCCCCTTTGATCCCTGTTCCCCTTCCGCTGTTTGGCAAGTATCTGATGATTGATGGTTTGTTCGTGATTCGTTCGGTTAATCGGCGGCGCGCGCAGATGGCGACGGGCGCATCACGGGGCCCGACGCCATCAAGTTCTTCGCCATGTCCAAGCGCCCCCGCGCCGACCTCAAGCAGGTGCCAAGTCTACCCTTTCCCAATCCTCTTATTGTTGCGTTATTACTGTAGAGTTGTGTGTATTGACTTCGTGAAATCCGTGTCGCCTCTCAAGGTCTGGGCAATCGCGGACTCCAAGCGGCAGGGGTACTTAGGTTTCAGTGAATTCGTCACGGCAATGCAGGTTTTCCTCCCCTTTTCAATGCCTTGGTTGTACTCCGTGCTGCCATCAGAAGTGTATGGCTTTATTAATTAGTGATGGGTTTGTCGCAATTGATAGCTTGTCTCTCTGGCGCAAGCGGGGGATGAGATCACTCAAGACAGCCTCAAGCGCGATGGTTGTTATTACTAGCCACCAAGTACTAAGCTTCTTTGATGAGTTTCTACTTACTAGTACTAATTATAGTTTACACTGATTTCTGACAGACTTGGGCAGCCTGAATCCTCCAACGATGGATGGTTTGGATGCTCTACTTGTGGTAAGTATACTATGCGTAGGCCTCAGTCAGATTCATTAAGTTGTGCTGCACAACACAACCGGATAATAGTGTCATGATTAATTGCTTTACAGAAATCAAAGCATCATGCTAAGAGAGTTGATCCAGATATCGATGGTAAGGAATGCACCCTTCAATAGGAAATCATGCTGGAAAAATTATTAGCTATGTCATAGGACAAACGATTTATATTTGTGCAATCATGCAGGATTTCCTCAGGCTCAATCTCCTGCAACGAGCCAATGGTTCAGCTCAAAGTCCTCAAAGAAGGTAATGTTCGTGTTATTTATTTTTCTTTCCTTTTGTGTTCTGAACAATAGATACCTACATGAACCTTGAAGCTCTTGCAAAATTTTGGTCAGTTCAATTCGCATTACATTCATATTTAGATAGCATGTTGCAATTTTTAAAAGGAAAGTAAGGCAATTAAGGAGTTTGCTGCTGAGTTATTTGAGCGGTGAAGACATTAAGTTAAGCTTTGTCATGCAATTTATTGAACTACGAAGCAACAGTACAGAAACCTTGATTCAATGTCTTAAGATGAAGTCGTGTTGTTTAAAGATTCACCCCTTCTGTTTTTTTTTTCACAGGACTGCGTCCTCTTAAACTGTCTTTAATAATGTTCACAAAGAGGCAATTATTAAGGCCTTTGCCCTATACAAACCATTGATGCCAGATGATAAACTGATAAAGAATTTCCTTTCTTTAATGAGACACATATCACTTATGCTGACTTTGTTTGTGGTGTTCTATATGTGCAGATACCCCTGAATGCTGTTACTTCTGTCATTGATGGGTTAAAAAAACTATACATCGAAAAATTAAAGCCTTTGGAAGTTACATACAAATTCAATGATTTTGTATCTCCATTACTGGTACATACTTATATATTCTCACTATCTGGTTTCTTATTAGTTATAAACATCTAATTTCTTTTGTTTTTCTGTTCCTTTTGTTTTCCCTCCTTATGGTATGGTTTAAAGTAAATTACTTGCATGAATAACAATATATATTTCTTCCCTTTTGCAGACAAATAGTGATTTTGATGCAAAGCCAATGGTTATGCTTTTAGGTCAATATTCTACAGGGAAAACAACTTTTATAAAACATCTGCTCAGAACAAGCTATCCAGGTTTTTATTTAGTATTTTCTATATTTATTTTTCTGTAGTTTTCCAGATTAATTTAGGTAGCATGTGTTTGACAGTTGATTGTATGCACTTGCAGGTGCCCATATCGGACCAGAGCCAACAACTGACAGATTTGTTGTTGTCATGGTAAACTCTAGTATACACAATTCTTGCAAATGATCTGTTAAGGAAGTTTGCTACAAACAACTATTGGAAGAGCTATCTTGCATTTTTGAAATGAATAAAACACTATTTCAATTTCTATATTTCAATGCTGATAATTGGTTTCACATGCTTTAGGTTTGAGGCTTTGAGCCAGTCCAAAATGGTCGAATATTTGTCAGTCTTTTACTTTCCTTTTTCTTTTTAATTTCCATGGCTAATAAGAGTTAGAACAAGTAGCTCAGTCTTTGCCTTCTATTACTTCAACAATGGTATTTTTAAGTCGGATGCATGGATTTTGCCATTCATTGACCCTTTGTTAATGATAGCTTCTAAAAAATGTCGGCTATCTACTCTTTTGAATGCTAGCATGGTGACACTGTTCAGGCACCATCTTATCAAAGTTTCCTCTGAATTGGTTAGCTGACCACCTGTTCAGTTTCTGTTGTGGTTACTGCTTTTAGGGCTTGTTGGCTAGTATAGAAGAAGCATAACGCACCCATCACTATTTAGCATAAATTTTTTCTTAGCTTTTGAACAAATTCATTTTTAGCTTTTACTACAATGGATTGGTGTGAGCGAGTGCAATGTAAACAATTTGAATTTCCACTTGCCTAGCTGGTGTGTTGATGGGTATATTCTATCTGTCCTTCTCTATTACTAATTACTCCGGTTAACTTTCTTCTCCCTATACTAGTCAGGACCAGATGAAAGGACTATTCCTGGGAATACCATAGCTGTGCAAGCAGACATGCCTTTCAGTGGTCTTACAACATTTGGAACTGCTTTTTTATCCAAGTTCGAATGCTCTCAGATGCCACATCCAGTAAGATTTACTTTTGATGCATGTAGAGGGTATGTGGTAATCTAGAGACTAATTCCTAACTTGTATGTTGAAGCTACTAGAGCATATCACCTTTGTCGACACACCTGGTGTTCTCTCAGGCGAGAAGCAACGGACGCAACGTAGCTATGATTTCACTGGTGTCACATCATGGTTTGCGGCCAAGTGTGATCTTATTCTTCTTCTGTTTGATCCACATAAGCTTGATATCAGTGATGAGTTCAAACGTGTCATTGGATCTTTACGCGGACACGATGACAAAATACGTGTAGTGCTAAACAAGGCAGACCAGGTTGATACTCAGCAGGTAGAATATTTCACAGCCATCTCTTCTCAAGACGCTTGTTTTTGCAGATTGCTTTGTTTTGACATAATTCTGTTTTCCTTATTGGCGTGCAGCTTATGAGAGTGTATGGTGCATTAATGTGGTCTCTTGGGAAAGTATTGAATACCCCTGAGGTTGCACGTGTTTATATTGGGTAATTCTCATGCCCCTGTCCTCACTGTTTCGCTCCTACATTATTTTTGCACAGACTACTTTACAAACTACAACTTACAATATCATAAAACCATAGGTTGAACATTGCTATAAATACTGTAGATAAATTTCATTTACCTTAGGTTAGCACAGAAATTCACAGCAGTATTAGTGTATTCTCAAATAATAACGTAATTTGGATCTGGTGCTTGTACTGATCTTTGAGGCCGCCTTGGCATATTAAAGCACTAAACTAATTTCCTGCTTTACTCACAGATCATTTAATGACAAACCAGTAAATGAATCAGCTGTTGGTCCAATTGGAAAGGAACTATTTGAGAGAGAGCAAGATGATCTACTTTCTGATCTGAAAGATATACCAAAGAAAGCTTGTGACCGTCGAGTAAGTTGTTACAGTACCTTCTATTGTTTGGCTTATTTGAGTCCGGGATTTCACAAATTAATCTCATTATTCCATATTTGCAGATCAATGAATTTGTTAAACGTGCCAGAGCAGCCAAGATTCATGCCCATATAATTGGTCATTTGAAGAAGGAGATGCCTGCGATGATGGGCAAAGCCAAAGCTCAGCAGCGACTTATAGACAATTTGGAGACTGAGTTCGCAAAGGTATCTTCGCTCAGTAAGCCTGTAATTTCTGGTCATTTTGGGGCTGTTGTAGTCTTGTAGACTTTACAAATGGTAGATTTGTAGTGAGTGTCCACCCTTTGTTCTTTTAGAACACGTGGTACGGTGGTAGATTCTCTGCCTATCTTGTCCTCATGCTGTAATACTTGCCTAACCAGTTAATAAGTAGCTGTAGTAATAGCTGATTCTGGTTTGTCGACATATTGCATTATGAAGTATTCATGCAGTTCACCTGCATGGTTCATTTCAGTTATGTAATTCCATGCTTGATTACTAACCGTGGTCTGGTGGAACAGGTCCAAAGGGAACAACATCTTCCAGCTGGAGATTTCCCTTATGTGGAGCATTTCAGAGATGTCCTGGGTGGGTATAGCATCGACAAGTTTGAGAAAATCAAGCCCAAGATGGTGCAGGCGGTGGATGATATGCTTGGATACGACATTCCAGAACTCCTGAAGAACTTCAGGAACCCATATGAGTGAATGAACACCTTCTTTAAATTATGACCATGGTTTTCAACTTTTTATCATGATGAGAGACTAGTCATATTCGGAGGGAATAGGGATGCGCTGCATTCCATAGTTTTGCAACTGTCAGAAAGCTGGGATTGCTGAGGTTTAGGTCTTGTAACTCTTGTAGGGCGTTTATTGTGGCATACTCTACCTTGTTGTATAACTGCATGCATAAGAATCTGAGAGCCATTGCTCAATTCTTTTCAACGAAGTTGTGAACTGTTGGAAGGCAATGTAAAACGGAAAGCGCTGTATGAAAGAATATGACGCACATCGTCTTTTGTTTTTAATTAAGAATTGAGTATATATTCGTTGTGGGGAACAGCCTGATGATGGGCCCCGGGAGGAATTAACCCTCGAGCAACGTCGGACCATTCTGACATCGCGTTTCCTGATTAGCACAATGTTTCGTTTTATTTGGAAATTGAATTGAATGTTTCTACTGTTATTAATTGCAGACGGTACACCAAACGACCAAATCTATCTGCAAACAATTAACCAAGACCGACGGGAGAATTTACAGATGAATCACTGTGTTACACCTGTAAACTACTAAACTGTGGCTCCTTTGAGAATTGAGTTACAAGAGTTTGGAGATGAACTTATAGTTTCATCTATATCATCTTACTTTAAACAATAATATTTCTTCAGGAATGCAGTTCAGAGACTGCTTAACACACACCTGAGGCAAAAAAAAAAAAAAATCCTAAACCTGAGGCTTGTACTGGAACAAAGTCATAAGCAAGGTGTCCTCCAGACTCCCGGACCGACACTACCCTTGGAAGTCAAACGCAGCTGGCACAAACAAACGGAGCCTAGCTGACGCCGATAAACCGCACCAATCATTGTTAAACCAAAAAACGTGAACAACAAACCAAAAAGAAACTAAAAAACCGCTAAAAAGACGCAAAAGAGAGAGAGAAAAAATGAACAGAAGAAAAGACAACGACACGGACTCGCTGACGACCCGCGGCCCGGTCCAACCCAGCCCCCCCACCACCTCTCTCGCGCACGGCACGGCCTCGCCTCGCCGACCCCGTCCACTCCGCCGAATTCCCCCCAAACCCAAACCCAACGCGACCTCACCTCACCCGCACGACGACGGCACGACGCGACGCGTTGCCCGAGCTGACGGCTTGACGACGCCTCCGTCCCCGTCCGGCACCAACCCACCCCAACCCAACGCTCCCCTTTTCCACTGACCAATTGATAGCCCAACCTCACCTCTCCTCTCCTCTCCTCCTCCCCCTCCTCTCCTCCTCGCCTCCGCACCAGCAGTTTCGTGCACCGCACTTCACCCACCTACCTCCCCAAACCTCCCCATCAAAAACTAGTAGTAGTATCCACCCATCCACGCACGCGACCGAGCGCGATCGATTCGAGTCGGCGGCGGCGGAGGAGGAGGAGGAGGTGGGGGGAGTAGATCCGGCGGGCGGCAGCGATGATGATGAAGTCGCTGCTGCCGCAGAGCCAGCTGCGGCGGTCGGCGGCGGCGGCTTCGGCGGCGCGGTCTTCGGGAGGAGGCGCGGGGTCGGGCGGCGCCGATGGGGCCGGCTCCGACGGCGGCGCGGGCGGGCGTGCCCCCGCCACGTCCACGTTCTGGTTCCTCCTCCACGCGCTCTGCTGCCTCGTCTCGCTCTTCCTCGGGTTCCGCTTCTCCAGGCTCCTCTTCTTCCTGCTCTTCTCCACCACCGCGCTCTACTCCTCCACCTCGTCGTCCTCCTCCTCCGCCGTGCTCCGCGCCACGACGACGACGACGACGACCACCACAACCACCACGACCACCACCAACACCTTCACCCTCTCCTTCCAAGCCAACCCAAACCCTCCCCCATCTAACCTCTCCAACCACACCGCCCTGGACGCGGCGGGGGCGGCCGGGCACACGCAGAGCCACGTGGTGGTGGGGCGGCACGGGATACGGATCCGGCCATGGCCGCACCCTGACCCCGTGGAGGTGATGCGGGCGCACCGGATCATGGAGCGCGTGCAGGAGGAGCAGCGCAGGTGGTACGGCGTCAAGGAGCCGCGCCATGTCCTGGTCGTGACGCCCACCTACTCCCGCGCGTTCCAGGCGCTCCACCTCACCGGCCTCCTCCACTCCCTCCGCAACGTGCCCTACCCGCTCACCTGGATCGTGGTCGAGGCAGGCGGCACCACCAACGCCACCGCGTCCCTCCTTGCACGCTCTGACCTTACCATCGTTCACATCCCCTTCCCTGACCGCATGCCCCATGACTGGGCTGACCGTCACGCAACCGAGAATCGTATGCGCCTCCACGCACTGCGGTATGTGTGCTTTACTTCCTACTTTCTCATAGCTAGTAATTTTCTTTGTTGAATTCCACGAAGTAGAGAATATAGAAAGAAGAGTGGCTAACAAGGGATAGGTTTGCTTGTGTAGGGTGATCCGGGAAAGGAAGATGGATGGGGTGATTGTGTTTGCGGATGACAGCAATGTTCATAGCTTGGAGCTGTTTGATGAGGTGCAGAAGGTCCAGTGGATGGGTGCGGTGTCCGTCGGTATACTCGCACATACTGGAACGGCAGACCAGCCACGACTTAGTGAAGAGGACAAGCAGAATATGCCTCTTCCAGTTCAAGGCCCTGCCTGCAACTCTTCTGGGCACCTAGCTGGGTGGCACACATTTAACTCATTGCCTTTTGCCGGGAAAACTGCCACTGTTGTTGGAGAGGCAGCACCGGTTCTACCAAGGGGTTTGGAGTGGGCTGGTTTTGTGTTGAACTCTAGGATGCTTTGGAAAGAGGCGGAGGGAAAACCTGATTGGGTGAAGGATCTGGATGCTGTGGGTGAGAACGGCGAGGAAATCGAGAACCCCCTTATTTTGTTGAATGATCCATCCTCCGTTGAGCCATTGGGGAACTGTGGGAAGAAGATCCTCTTGTGGTGGCTCCGTGTTGAAGCGCGAGCTGACAGCAAATTTCCTCAGGGGTGAGATTTATTTTGCAATTTTTCATTACATTTTTCACTGGTTACTTTAAACTTGCCATTATGTTGATGCAAAATATTGAAATGCTCTATGCACCTTTGTTCAATACTTCAAACAACTTGTGTAGCCACAATCTAAGTCATAGAGTCTAGAGAATCCCTTCAATAAGTTAGTTAGGCTGACCAGACTTTCTAGTTAGGTACTCAACTCGGTATTTTCTGGGGAGAATTGGACAAGCCAACCATCTACTTCCTCTGTTTCATATTATAAGACTTTCTAGCATTGCCCACATTCATATATATGTTAATGAATCTAGACATATGTGTCTAGATTCATTAACATATATATGAATGTGGGCAATGCTAGAAAGTCTTATAACCTGAAACGGAGGTAGTAATATTTTTTTCGAATTAGAGCAACCATCTAATAATTAGTTATTCAGCAACTGAGACTTTGATACAGTTTGAATCTAGTAATGGTACTGCCACTAATATGGTTGCACTGAGTTGAGTCTGGTGCTAGATCGAACGGTGTGAATTACTCACAAATCTCCTTGTTAGTAATTCACATTAAATTAAATAGTCCATCTGTCTAGTCTCTTAGTTGTTTGACTTCTTGTTTAAGAGCTCCATTCTGCACTTGGGATCTGGCTCTTAGTTGTTTGACTTCTTGTTTAAGAGCTCCATTCTGCACTTGGGATCTGGGATTGGGAACTTTGCAGACCCAAGATGGCTTCCTGCAAGATGTCAGATTTAACTCTGCTTTTGTAAAGTGAACTTTATTTTGTTCTGTTTTCCTTCTAAAATTACTTGCAGTGGTTGTCCTTTTTTTTTAATTTCCAATCAGAAATGCGTCTGTTTTTGTTTATTTGAATGCCACTGTGTTACATTTATTGCTGTAGCAGCAGGACTAGAATTTTGCATTTCCAATTTAGCCAAAGTGCTCAAGTATAAACTTTGGCTGCACCAAAAGCTTTTGCAAGTAGCATTCATGTGTACCCAACACTTGTTGGATAGCCACCACTCCTCTGATACGTAATAGAGGCAGTGTAGGATTAGGTATTTTACAGCTGTGACCCCTTCAACTGACATGTTGCCACGTGGTAGTGGCATGAAAGATGCCAAACCATCAATAATTAACTAATTATCATTATCAACATTTTGTTTTGAAATTTGGACACAAAGTTTTGCTTGCATTCATGTTGGAGTCAATTTCATGGTTGACCACTGTCATCGGTCACATGGTAAAGAAAGTTTGTGTCCTTGTATCAGAAAAATGTTCTCCAAAGCCATGGATATGGAGCTTCATCGTGAAAAACTTATTTATAAAGGATGTTTCCATAAACTGCAAATTTCATTTAAATCAACTAAAACAATTGATTGAATATTAGGTTCTTCTAACCTAACACAATAACACCTGGAATCATCAAGAATGGTTGACTATTTAATTGTTTGTTAATGTTTCTTCCCTTATCTTCTATCCTTAAGTTTACGAGTTTTTATGTTTGCTAAGCTGCAATGAAATGTGTTCTGCAGGTGGGTAATTGAGCCACCTTTGGACATAGTTGTTCCCGCCAAGCGCACCCCATGGCCTGAAACTACCGCTGAGCTTTCGGCTGAATTAGTAGATTCCAAACAAGATCAGGAGGGTAGGCGGTTGTCAAGAACCGACAGATCATCTTGGTCCCGAAGCACCACAAAGCGGAAGGAGAACTGAAGCAAAATAAACACATCTTGTAATGTATATCTTACATCTGCACAAACTACAATAGGAACCATGTCTGGTTAATCTGGTGGGTATTATGTTTATTTTGTTCCTGATGTTTTGCTAATGTGGCAGCGCTTCATACTCGTATGTCTTCTGTAGAAGACTGTTTTTTTATTGGTAGCTGTATTATCTATGTTGTAATATACAGTGCAATCTGAATCAAGGAAATGGAAGCTGGATCCTGGATGTCATATACGCTCCCTGAAGTAAGGGTTTCGTGCTCGTTTTATGTGCTTCTGTGTTGGTGATCTCTGTTACTATTCTTGCTGTTGGCAGTGGAATGGTGGAAAATTCACTTTAATAGAGCGTTTCGACAACGGTTCTACTAAGTATTGCCGCTTCATTCCAATCGATTATACATCTTTGTGTAACACTGCTTAGGTTGTGTATTAACCCTTTTGTTAACAGCGCCAAGCTAATAATCAGTGTGCATAAAGAACCTTATGTATATATGATACAATTTCTTTCGTACAAACTCTCAAGTTTATACTCTCTCTGTTTCAAAATAAATCAAATTAATACGAGTCAAATTAATACGAGTGAGGTATCTTAGTATATGAATGTAGGTAAGAGGCACGTTTAGATTCGTATTAGAGAAAGTACATTGCAACCATACTTTTGTTAGGTAATTTTTAGGGTAATTTATTGGCTCTCTCTGTTTCAAAATAAATCAAATTAATACGAGTCAAATTAATACGAGTGAGGTATCTTAGTATATGAATGTAGGTAAGAGGCACGTTTAGATTCGTATTAGAGAAAGTACATTGCAACCATACTTTTCTTAGGTAATTTTTAGGGTAATTTATTGGCTCCGATTTTAGGTACAGCTGTAAAAGTGTGAAGATGATGGAGATGTAAAAGTGTGAAGATGATGGAGAGCTTATGAAGGTTGCATGTCGTAGGCCTGAGACGACGGTTATGCAACTCTTTGCAAACTATGGATGGAGACTTACAAACAGACTTTAATAAATGTGTTCTTCTTATCTTGTTTGGTCTTTTTATTTTGTTGGGTGTGTTTAATTTCGTTTGAACTACACCTTTACACCTTTTGTTAGAAGGATACTTTGTAATAATTAGCTGTAGCTCTAATGAGCAAAGGCCGGAATGTTTATTTCATTATCTAAAAAAACCATACTTTTCTTTTTTATAACAAATCTTTGGCCTAAATGCTTGATGGGACTATTAAAGATTCCTCGCTCAATTGACAATTCAATGATGTATCGAATACCAGAAAATCTTGGAGACATCTGGGACAGAAAATACATGTACCAATATTTAAAGCACTCATTTTCTGGGTACAACATTATCAGATTAGATCAGAATTCAGGAGTTTTGGTCCCACTGAATTGGTGATTTGAATGCATCACAGCATACTGCTGCTACTCCTATCCTATGCATTTGATGCATGATGTCGTTACTTTTTTTTTTTGGAACCGACACTGTCACTATCTTATATTTGGATGATGGAATGGAAGCATCGTGGTCCCTTTATTCGATTGCCTCGGTCATTTTTTCTGCCAATGCTGTTTCTGCCTCCATGTTGTTAGTCCATATCTAAACGAGGTTATTACATTTTCCGTATAGGCTTATACCATAATCTCTTTGTCTTATTGAAATAAACATAGGATGCTCTTCTACCAATTTTGGAGATGGAGTTCGGGCCTGTTTGGGGGAGCTTCTAGCTCCAGCAGCTTCCCTCAAAATCAAAGCTCCCTAAATAATTCAGCTTTTTGTTCGGATTCTGAGAAGCTGTAGTTGAAAATAAATTAGAAACTAGAAGTTGGAAAACCCAATTTTTTCAAGTTCTCACAAACTGGAACCGACCAGCTGCTTCTCTTCTAAATAGCCCCTCGTTTGGTTGCAAACCGGCACATTAACACATGATAAACAATGGCCCTACACAGTACAGGCCCACTAATTGGCCCAACTGACCTACTATCTACAGATGGGCCCTACACGGGCCTCAATGATGTGATGTGCGGGGCCATCAGAACTTGGGCCGCGAAAATGGCAAGCGGCCGAGCGGGTGCGTGAGAAGCAGCAGAACCCGCACCCGGCGCCACGTGTCAGTCTGGTTCGGGTCGGATAAATCCCGCCTCCCCTACTCGCCCGCTTCCTCTCTCCTTCCTCCACTCCCGCAAAAACCCTAGCTAGGGCCGCCTCCTCGCCGCCCACCGCCTCCACGCCGCCGCCTCCCTCCTCCCGACGAGCCGGTGAGGAATCCCCCATCCCTCTCCGCCTCTAGGCTCGTGAGGCCACCGCCCAACCTAGTGCTGATTCTGATTTCAGTTTGGTAGGGTTTTCTTCTAGCGCGAGATTATTCTCCAAGGGAGGTAGGTGCCGGGTCGGCTGGCGATGGGGGCGGAGCTGCGGCGCGACGACATGGAGGTGGCGGAGGAGGACATCAGCGACTCCCAGGCGTTCCGGTTCGTCGAGCACGTGCTCCAGTCCGTGCGGATGGTATGGGATTGAGCTCCTTGCTCTTCTGCTCAGTTTTTATCTGGGGGGATGGGGGTAGAATGATCAGCTTTCGAATCAGTCATACGATGGCTCAAGACATTAGTTTTTTGATAGCTCCATGGGTAGAATTTAGAGTTGTGTTCGGTCTCAAGTGGTTAGTCTTGCTTTGGATTGCATTCCCTTGTAAATTAGCATTCTGAAGCTCCATTTTTTTTGTTTTATTTTGTCCGTTGATTTTGATACCTGATAATTCAATCTGTGGAGGGATGCCGGTAGACAAGTTGATATAGTAAAACTAGTTCAACTTTTCCAAGTTGTTTCTATGGACTGCAATTCGACAGACCATTGCCATATACAAAGCAAAAAAAAAAAAAATCTGTAGTGCGACACACAGCTTTCATCTTCTATGTTATTTGCCATGTATTGAAGTCAGATGACGGAGCTAGCAGTGTGTGCCCATATGTTAAATACTAAGAGCTCTCTTTGTGTAAGTTTGCAGTCTGAACAACGAATGCATTCACTTATAATGCTAATTCTAGGATAGCATTCTTTTTCTCAAACCAAAATCATACCTCTTTGTGTTGTTTCACAATCCAAATAAAAAATACGGCCGCTCATGCTATGGATAATACATTTCTTCAGACAAAATGGGGGCGTGCAGTGAGTTACCTAGTACTGCTTTCAAGTTCTAAATCCAAGGGTGTTATGAAGATGTGATGAAATGTGCCAGATGCATGAACCATGCGGAGTTAGGGAAATACAAAGGTGACTGTTGCCTATGGAGATGTTTATTGGATGCCAAATTGTGGGTGTTTAGATAGCAAGGTGCATCCTTTTTATCCTTACGGAAACTGCTACTGTAAGTAGCTTCCGGATTTTACATGTTCTTTCAGGCTCACAATTCACAAATAGTTTTACTGCGGTCCTGCATGGCCATTTTTAGAAAGTACTTTTCCATGCGCTTTATTGCTGCAGTAACTTATCTGGATTTAACGGGCCCTTTTGGTTACAATCCCAAATGCATCAATTATTTTTGGATAATTTATATCATGTATATTCCTTTCTGGTTTTGAGGCCCTGATCCGAACCTCTACTAGTGTTCTGATTTGAGTAGCTCCTTTGTCAGCTTGAATTCATACTAAGGGAACACATTCAACAAGGGTTTATTAGGACATAGTACTTTTTACACATTCTTTAAAGAATACTCTTAATGTCATGCCTTTCATTCAGGATCCTTTTCAAGTTGACCTAAGGGACAAAGAAGAGTATGATAGCTTGCTAAGTATTGTAGACTCTTCAAAGAAAAGGAGTTACGACGACGAGGCTTTGCTAGTGGTAAGCGCTTAGCATTTGTTTCACTTTCCTATCCTTTGCATGCTTATGAAGCAACTCTTATGATAAATGCATGTATTTCCTGCTTTTCCAGACAACTTTGAAAGCGCTATCAGAAGCAGTGTCCAAGATAGATATCATGTACCATCATGCTCTTTTGAACAATGTAATGTGATACTGAGTACACACTTTTTGAGTTCTCTTTCTTTTGTTGAATCAACTGGATCCTACTGAAGGCACTATTTTTCAGATATTTACGATGTCTATCTGGTACTTGAACAGCGATACAAGGGATGCTCTTTTGTCATTAATCACCAGATTGGTATTATTTTCTACAACCACATGCACATTGCCCTGGATGATCTGTATATAATTTTCTGATCAATCGATTTACCATCCAGGCTGCAGTGGCAGATCAGTTCTTAAGAGAGTGTTTGCAGATGCTTGTGAACAACTTCACTCCACCTGGATCACTTACTGCTTTCATCGGCCAACCGAGATGGCTTGCAAGGAAGAAGGAAATCTATTCTCAGTTGCATGAGAGTTTGAGAATGATCTCTGATACTGTACCCTTAGCACCAAGGATGTTAAAGGATATAATAGATAGGAGTATGCCGAAGTTATTTGACAACAAAGCTGTAAGTGTGAACTTTGTAAACCATTCCATTTATTGTAGTGATTATGATGTGATATATGCTGGTTTTCCTTACTTGTGGATCTTTACTTGGAAAAACAGTACGCACATGTTAAAAAGTGTCTGTTTTTGAACCCAACATGTTTTTTTTGCTGTATTAAATCCCAAAGCTGCAACATCCTTATTATATCATGCAATTATATTTTCTGTCAATTTCTGCTTCTATATCTAGTGGGAGTTGACATTGGGCGCTCGTTTGCCCAATATCTTTGTGATGATAGTCTATGCTAGAATCTACGCTATCATTTCATCAAACAACTGCTCTTACCTTCTAATAATGTATAATGCAGAAAATGGTTTCGTTTGTTGAGTGCATGTTGGGTCTTGATAATGATAGGATGGGCGACCTCATTGGAGCACTATTGCTGGCGAAAGTTGTGGATCTACTGACTGAATTGGATGTATGCCCCCTATTTTACCTCTCTTTTATCAGGGCTGGGTAGTCTGTCCTGTAACTAGATAGATCTTATTGGTTGATTTATGAGCTATGTAGGTTAACATAACTTGGGAAGATATACTCCAAGATGAACATAACAAAGGTATATTTGATATGGAGCTTGAAGATTTGGGTGAGGATGAGGACAGCCTTGGAAAAGAAGGAACAAAGGTTAGTGCGTCATATTTAGGATTGCTAACTACTCACTCCATTCCAAAATATAACAACTTCTAGCATTCAAAAATTGTCCCAAAATATAACTTCTCCCCCTACATTCTTTTCTCTACCAATCACAACCTTCCACCATTCAAATTCTCCACCTATCACCTCTTCTCAACCAATCACAACCTTCCACCACTCAAATTCTCCGCCTATCGCCTCATCTTCTCAACCAATCATAACCTTCCCCATTTATTTCCACCCACTTTCTTAATACCCGTGACTAACTCCAAAAATCCTTATATTCTGGGACAGAAGTAGTAATTATTTTAGTTTCCATAGCAAACATGCAGCAAATTTGTCACTTTCTTGCTTAACTGAGAATAACTAGAGACTCGCTTTATTGGTCAGGCCCTTTTTGGAGGAAATGCTTGTGCTGAAAAGCTTGACGGTTTAATGGTTGTTTTTTGTGAGCACCTCAAGTCATGTAAAGAACATGGTCGCTTACCCCAGGTGAAACAGATAGTCAATACTTATGTTGTAAAGACTTTCTTAAAGTATAGCAAGTTCGATAATATGATTATGGATGTTAAACTAGGTAATAATGGCTAAAACTGTTTAGTGTAGAAACACGCGAGTATCAGTTGCATCTATCTGTTATGTGTATGTTTTTTCTAATATCTTATACTTGTTGCCCAGTACGTGGTGTTGCGTTGGTCCTGTACATATTGTTGGCAGACTTATAAGTCACTTATTACTCCTGCTTACTGTCCTGCTCTAGACTTTATAGGATGAGATATAACTTCTGTGATGCATTTCTGAAGGAGTTTTGTTTTTGGGATCCAGAGGTGTTTCATGTCTTGTAATTATTGAATGAAGTTCATGAATCATGAGATAATTCTCCTAAAACTGGTATTTTGATGCTAAAATGAAATTATTTGACACCTAAAGTATGTTGTCCTTACTATATAAAGAAAAGGACCCTATTGGGCCTGAGTTGAAAATAAATAAATGTGTTTTTTTGCACCAATATATCCTTCCTTTTTTTTCTTCACAAGGAAGATTCAATAGTGTTTACACTTTGAACACACTAATTGTGAAATTATTTGATAATTGCATATATACTCCGGAATTTGGTCACTGGCACCTTTCCGTATTAAATTAACTTTAGAAGACAAACAAATAAGAATAAAATAGATCTGCTGTGCAATATTAATCGTAATATTTTGCGCACTTCATTACAAATGCAACATAGATGTGGTGGCTGCAGTCTCACAACCAGTACCATTTCTTTCTGAAGTATATACAGATAAATGGACAATTTTACCCTGTATTGTTGTCTGTTGTTTATTCATAGTTTGATTTGAACTGGACAGGAGTTTGACATTCTGAAGACCATCTTTCGAGCATCTGTGCTAAGGGTGCACAAATCAAAATTTGCACAGGTTAAGATTAACCTTTTTTTTGTGTTAACTAGATTCACTATAATTTTGTGATTGCACCATGTGCTATTCAGCATTATATATTTATTCCATCGCTCTCTGCTACGTTCTTGTTATCTGACTCTTCTGCTGTAAATTTGCAGTTTATCATGTTTTATGCCTGCTCACTGGATCCTGAAATCTGTGGCCTTGAATTCGCTCTCTTCCTCTCTGATATCTTTATTAAAAAGGAAGAGGATTCAATTTCTAGGTATTTTTTTCCCATATCTTGTGAACTTGTGATCATAGCTGGTATTGGGTGCTGAGTGATTACTTAGAACAAGCTTCACCTTTTGCATGTTTGGTGAGGTGGTCATTTTTGTGGCTGAAATTTTAGTTGCAACCAGATCTTTGGAGCACAAAACTTAGCTTTTTGATCCACCTGTCATAGGGCACACCTTTTTGCCGAAAAATTCTCGCTTAGTTTGGCAGAAAGTGTATATTTATTGGCCTGGGCTCCTGCCAACTTTGGTTGTAACTGTTTATCGAGGGGATTGCTGTAGACTGTATATTTGATTCTGGTAATAACTTGTACAGTAATGAACAACCAGTAATCACTTTGTTATTTAAGTGCAGAATGTCTGCAGTTTCATATGTTGGAAGCTATCTGTCTCGGGCAAGGTTCATTTCTGCTGATACGGTGGTTGGTATACTCAAAAGGTGGTTGTTACGCTGTAGTGTCTGCATCCATATATGTCTTGAGTAATATGGTTTGGTATTTGAATATCTTTGTACTTCTTTTGGCAGGTTAGTGGACTGGTGTGTTGACTATTGTGACCTCCAGAACAACATAGGGATAACAACCAAGCCTATAAATCATCAAATATTTTACGCAAGCTGTCAGGTTAGTTTTGTAGCGCACACATTGCATTTAGCTAAGCAGGAGATGTATGGTTAGTCACTTGTCTTCATTTTGATTCTTTATGCTCTCTAAACGTGTTGCTGCCATCTTTCTTACATCTTCAGGCAGTCATGTACATCCTGTGCTTTCGCTTAAGATCTATTATGGACTACCCAAATCTTAAGGCACAGCTTTTTAACATGCCATTTGGATATATCTTGACACACCCACTGGAACCTTTAAAGGTTTGTACAGCACCAATTGTCTGCCCCTTCTAGATTTCCTTTTTGGCCATTATAATCATCTCTTTTTGTTATTTTCACTACATATCCCCATTAGTAGCTGTTTGTGTGTTTGACTGCTGTGTTCTTTAAGTCCATAAATCTTAATTGTTTACTATTAGTTACCTTTGAGAACTCACATGGCTATTTGATATTTTAGGTTTGCTTGCCATCGATAGTTGATGAGTTCCTGAGGCAGGCCAAGGTTGCCAGGTTGTTCAATGCATCTGTCCATTCAGAATTTGAAGATGCGCTTGAATCTGATTTGTCCAAAACTTTTGGAGGAATGAATAGACTTGACATGTTCTTCCCATTTGATCCTTATCTGCTAAAAGAATCCGACAGGTGTGCATCACTAATACCCAATAAGCTCTTTTTGTAGCAATTCTCCAGTGCTGCTTACCTTTTTTTTTGTGCTTTATGTGGGTTAAAATAGTTTCTCTAGCAAACCTTAAATGCATTTAAAAAAAAGTCTTGTTGAATATATAATTGTGAGCTGTCCACATTATTACATATTATACATTTATACTAATGCTCTGTTCTGTCTGATTACCCTGCAGATATATGCGTCCAAATTTTGAGTTCTGGTCCATGGTCAAGACGACATACAACAATTATAACAGTGATGTTGATGATGAGCTAGTGGACCTCGATGCGCCTGAAATGAATGTCGGCAGTTTAGATGATCATGTTGAGATAGATCTCAACAGTGATGATGACTTGGAATACTCCATGAACAAGATGTCCATAACGCCGCACCGCTCTTTCTTTCATCAAATGATGGCAAATAGTGACACTGGCCTTACCATGCCTGCAAGGATCAGACCATCAGTAAGCCCCCCATCATAATGGGTCCAAGGATCATCGTCTCCGCCAACTTCTTGTTCACTTCACAAAAGAAAAGTGCATTAGGATCCAGCTTGTATAAGGGTACAAGTATCGGATAGACTTGGAGCTTTACTTCATAGCTGGTAGAAGGGTCGAACGACCCATCTTTTACGATATATCCAGCCCAAATAGGTTAGTTGTTGGGATGAAATGTGAAGTACAGATGTGTTATTAAAAACGAAGCGGGAGTGGTTGTGACTATAGACTAGCAGGTAGCCCTCTGGTATGTAAAAGACAGGCCTGTTTTGATGTAGAACGATTTACCGACCTTCGGAACAGCAGCTGTCTAACTTTGATACTAGATTTGGTTGGTCATTGCTGTTTCCTGATTATGCATTGAAGACAAACTGTCGCACGCGACCGGTTGCGATTTGCAACAATCGTCGTTGACGGATTCCTACTGTCCATTCGTTTGTCAAGTGCCAACTTGTTCAATACTGTTTTAAATTTCACCATACAAATATCTTAAGTGTCGAGTTGTTCAATACTGTTTAATTTCACCATACAAAGTGTCAACTTGTTCAATACTGTTTAATTTCATCATGCAAATATCTGTCAAGTGTCAACTTGTTCAATACTGTTTAATAATTTTATTTTACCATACAAATAGGCAACAAAGTTTGTCCTGTCAAGTGCCACAGCTGGTTCAATGCTGTTTAATTGCACCATACAAATAGGCAACAAAGTTTGTTCACGTAAAGTTCTCAGCTCAGCCAATGAATCTGTCCATCACCTTATTCAATTGATAAAGGCCTATATATAATGCTCTGGTTGACTGGTTTTTACGTACAAGACAGCATCACGCTTTATTCATACATCGTAGTCGCTACAAATGTCACGAGCTTATTTATACAGATCGACGCATTCCTGAACCTGTGAAGCGTGAACCATTCAGACCCTGCAAAGCCATCACACGGAGAGCGAATCAGTTAGCGAAACGCATAGGAAAGCAAAAAAACACAACTGATCATGATGCATATAAAAGCGTACTGGTTGTAGTCGATGACGATCCTGCCGGCGTCGAGGTTGCCGATGGCGGCGAAGGCCTCCCTGGAGAGGTCGAGGGTGGAGGTGCAACCCGGCGACGGGCAGCGGTCGACGATCTTGACGGTGACCGTGCCGCCGTTGCAGGGGTTGGGCACGGCGTTGGTGCCCCGGACGCAACGCACCGTGTACATCCTCCCACATGCCCTCCCGCCGTCCCACAGCCCGTCGCTCGCCGCCGCGATCATTGTCCCCTGGTCCTGGAACCCGTAGCACGCCGACGCTGCACCGCAACAGTACAAGTTACTAAGAGAAAAGTGTGCCAGCAATGAAATAGTAGAAGACTGTCCAAATGTTCAATTGGCTATGTTTTTTTCACCTTAGGATGTAAATTTTATCTCGGTTTATATTAACACAATATTCTAACCGTTAAACGGTGAATTTTTGAAAAAAAACTAAACTATGAAATAAATCTATTTTTTAAGTTTATAATAATTGAAACTCAATAAATCATGCGCTTCCCCGCAAAAAAAATAATAATCATGCGCTAATAGTTTTCTCGTATTGTGTGTGCTAATTTTATCTTCATCTTAATCTATCTCAAACACCACCACATGTATTAGTACAGGGCATGCTTGGTTTATTGTTATTTTCAACCTTACTAAATTTTAGCGTTACCAAAAATTTACAAGCAGAAACCAA
Source organism: Oryza meridionalis (assembly GCA_000338895.3). Classification (NCBI taxonomy): domain Eukaryota; kingdom Viridiplantae; phylum Streptophyta; class Magnoliopsida; order Poales; family Poaceae; genus Oryza; species Oryza meridionalis. The sequence goes on from CM002529.2 coordinate 29,259,574, forward strand.
ACACATTATTACCGTCATAAGTTCACGGCCCTACCAAATTTTAATAATTCGGGCGCTCCGCAATCCAAAAACTCTTATCAGAATTTGGCGAGACCTCAAACTAAACACCACCCAATATTTTTTTTCTCCCATCAAAATTTGGTATTATTGACAAGTTCTTTTTTCCGACAACAAACCAAACACATCATTCAGAATTAAGGAGCAGTTTGGAGATGTACGGGTGTAAACGGTGTAGAAGGTGGCGGTCCCTTCGATGGCATGCGACGCCGAGACGAGGCCCAGGAGCAGAGCTGCAGCGAGCAGGATGCCAACTCTAGCCATGGCCACCGCTAGATCAGAGACAGGTTCTCCTGTAGGATTGGACGAGCAAGAAGCTGCTGATTGAGGCTGTGTTTAGTTGGATACAAAGTTTAGATTTTAGTTGAAATTGAAGATGATATGACTAAAAAGTTATATGTGTACGATATGTTGATGTGATGAAAAAGAACTGAAGTTTGGATCAACTTTGGATCTACACATAGGCTGAAGTGATGAATTCTCCATTGCTAGCTACGAGGCTGATTTATATATAGAATAGCTGCTAGCCTGGTACGTACTCTGGGCCGTGGAAAATCGTGCGTGATGCATGGAAAATTCAGACTTGCATTCGGTCCAGTCAGTATGCAACAAACTTGGAAAAAAAATTAGTCCTGTGTGTCTTAAGCTTAATCTTGAGAGAGATAGAAAGACTTTACCGGCAGAAACCACAACCATTTGTTTTAGTCAGAAGAGAGAAAAACGAAGCGCACAACATTGTGCATCTGGAAATAGCCAAATTTCCAGTCCAGAAGCTCAATACGCCGCCATAATGTTGACAAACTAGCGCCTATCTATTACCAAACTATTATAGGCAACTTGCGTAATTTTTTTTGAACTGTAGGAAAAAATAAAGGGCTGAATATATCCACTGGAAAATTCAGCAAGCTCGCTATCCTCATCTGGAAGCTGATCTGTAACCAGGGAAAAAAATATTATTTCTTCAGTTACGTTTTGTGCAATGCAGAAATGTGCCAAATTTCTTCAAAAATGTTTTAGTTACTAATTAGTGGCAGAGCTACTGGAATGAACACGGAGAAAATGCGGATGAGGAGCAAACCGGATGAGCATCCATGACGCCATGGACTCGTCTAGATGTAGCGATTAGCGACGACGAGGACGCCGCGTGGGCGCTTCGCTACTTGCCGGAGATCCTACGTAGTTCGCCGCCGCGTGTTCTTGTGTCAACATCGCCGGAGAACGCAGCGGTCAGCACGGTGGGGCTGTTGGATTGTTTTGGATCGGTTTGGTACAAAATGGAACTATAAATTGAAATGGGATTGAGTCATATCTTGATCTCCAGAGGTTCCCATTCTCTGTCTTTGTTCTTCTCTCTTTCTCTCTCCACTGGTGGAGAAACCATCTTTCGTCGGTCGGGCTATTTCCACAATAGTCCCGGTTGCAACAAAAATCGGGACTAAAAATGATCTTTAGTCCCGGTTAAAAAGGGTAACGGGCATATTTGATCTTTAGTCCCGGTTGGTAACACCAACCGGGACTAAAAATGATCTTTAGTCTAGGTTCAAATGCTGTCAGGGCTTGTCAGCCCCCCCGGGATTACCAACCGGGACTAAAGATCATGTGATCTTTAGTCCCGGCTGGTAATCCCACCCCTTTATATATGTCTTCTTTCTCCTCCAGCCCGAGCAATCTTCAAAATTTCTTAAAAAAGAGGAGAGGTCATGCCAAAATTTATAGTGAATTTACTTTGGTGATTATATACAAATCGGAGGTGCCTAAAAGGTTAGCAACTTCATCCTCCAATGTTTTTTTTGTCATATTACATTTGGAGCTATGTTTTGCACACTTTTTTGTCTCCAAAATTTTGTTGTAAGTTGATGAGAGAGAAAATTTGTGTGGGAAAAGAAAGAATATATAGAAATTTTGTTTATTTGCTAAATAAGGTTTTATAAAATAGTTGAGTAGGAAAATATAATGAAAGTTAATCTTAAATAAAAGAAAACAAACTAAATTGAAAACTAAAAGAATTTAAAACTTAAAAAATAATAAATAAGAATTATTTGGTGGAATATTTTATAATTTTTGTATGAATAATGATATGTCATTATTGTATGACTGTTGAAAGAGTTTGTGATTATTTTATCATTATTGTATGACTCATTATTGTACGAATGATTATTTGTGTACGATTTTTTTTTTCATTTTATGTAGATGGATCGGCAATGGATGTACGCTGACCGGCGGTCCAAAGAGTTTATTGACGGTGTGCATTATTTTTTGAGAGTGGCCGAAGCTAACAAGCAGAAGGGTTTTATTTGTTGTCCATGCAATAAGTGTAAGAATCAGAAGGAGTTTCTGCATCCAGGACTATTCATTTCCACTTGTTTGAGTCGGGGTTCATGCCAAGCTATAATTGTTGGACATCCCACGGAGAGTAAGGAGTTGAAATGGAAGAAGATGAAGTGGAAGACGACAATATTCCAGACTTTGCTCAGTACGCTGGATTTGAAGGAAATCAAACGAGCGAGGAGGACATAGATGCTGATTATAACGACGTTGCGGATGATCTTGGTCAGATGTTGCAGGATGCCAAGGAGGACTGCGAAAGTGAAAAGGGGGCCCATAAATTGGACAAGATGTTAGAGGACTACAGAACGTCGTTGTACCCAGGTTGCGAGCAGGGGCACAAAAAGTTGGATACCACTCTGGAGTTCTTGCAATGGAAGGCAAAAAATGGTGTTAGTGACAAGGCATTTGGCGATTTATTGAAACTCGTCAAGAACATTCTTCCGGAGGGAAACAAATTGCCCGAGACAACGTACGAGGCTAAGAAGATAGTCTGCCCTCTAGGACTGGAAGTTCAGAAGATTCACGCATGTCCGAATGATTGTATCCTATATCACGGTGAGGAGTACGAGAACCTAGAAGCATGCCCTGTTTGTAAAGCACTACGATACAAGATTAGACGAGATGATCCAGGTGAGGTTGACGGGCAGCTAACGAAGAAGAGAATTCCTGCTAAGGTGATGTGGTATTTCCCTATAATACCACGGCTAAGGCGTTTGTTCAGGAACAAGGGAAATGCTAGAATGATGCGTTGGCACGCTGAAGAACGTCAACAGGACGGGATGCTGAGACACCCCGCAGATGGTTCGCAGTGGCGAAACATCGACAAAAAATTTAAAGACTTTGGAAAGGACGCACGAAACATACGGTTTGGTTTAAGTACGGATGGCATGAATCCTTTTGGAGAGATGAGCAGCGGCCATAGCACTTGGCCCGTTACGATGTGTATCTACAACCTCCCCCCTTGGCTATGCATGAAGAGAAAGTACATAATGATGCCGATTATTATTCAAGGCCCCAAGCAACCTGGTAACGACATCGATGTGTTCCTAAGACTACTGGTCGAAGATCTTAAACTGTTGTGGAAGAAGGAAGGTGTCCCCGTGTGGGATGAGGACAAACAGGAGGAGTTTAACCTACGAGCACTGCTGTTCATAACCATCAATGATTGGCCTGCACTTAGCAACCTATCCGGACAGTCCAACAAGGGATACAAGGCTTGCACTCACTGTATGGATGAAACAGAAAGCACTGTAGGAAGGTTGTGTACATGGGTCATCGTCGATTTCTTGCAGCAAACCACCCGGTACGGAAGAAAGGCAAGCACTTTGAACATACGGCGGACCACCGTACGAAGCCTAAACATCGCAGCGGGAAAACAGTGTTTGCTATGGTTAAAGATCTTAAAGTAGTGTTTGGAAAGGGGCCTGGCAGCCAGCCTATAGAGAGCGAAGATGGTCACGCGGCGATGTGGAAAAAAAACTCCATATTTTGGGAGTTACCCTATTGGGAATTCTTGGACATCCGCCACGCAATCGACGTGATGCACCTCAATAAGAACCTTTGCGTAAATCTTCTTGGCTTCCTAGGTGTATATGGAAAGTCGAAAGATACACTGGAAGCACGTAATGATCTGAAGCATATGGAACAACGCGGCGACCTTCACCCGGAACCACAGGAGAAAGGCAGCCATTACTTGAGTCCAGCCAGCTACACTCTTAGGAAGGCAGAGAAGGAAAGTATGTTTCAATGCTTGGAGAGCATCAAGGTAACGTCTGGATACTCCACGAATATAAAGCGAATAATAAGTACGAAGGAGAAGAAGTTCACAAACCTAAAGTCTCATGACTGTCACGTGTTGATGACATAGCTGCTACCAGTTATAATAAGGGGTATTCTCCCAGACAATGTCCGGGCAACAATAACAAGGCTATGTTCTTTCATGAATGCAATTTCGCAGAAGGTCATCGATCCGGATAGGTAAGAAGCCCTTCAGAATGATGTGGTGCAATGTTTTGTCAGCTTTGAGTTGATATTTCCACCTTCATTTTTCAATATAATGATGCATCTGCTTTGTCACCTAGTGAAAGAGATCGGTATTCTCGGGCCTGTGTTCCTACACAACATGTTTCCTTTCGAGAGGTACATGGGCGTTCTGAAGAAGTATGTTCGTAACCGTGCTCGTCCAGAGGCAAGCATCGCCAAGGGGTATGGAACAGAGGAGGTCATTGAATTCTACGTAGAATTTATTGAAGACCTTCGCCCAATCGGGGTACCTGAATCACGCTATGAAGGGAGACTACGGGGAAAGGGGACTCTCGGAAGGAAAGCAATAATGACGTTAGACAACAATTTATTCCGTAAAGCCCATTTCACGGTTTTACAACAATCTTCATTGGTGGCTCCTTACATCGAGGAGCACTTGGCTCTAGTTCGCCCCAGAAACATCGGTAAGTCCGATGCATGGATTACACGGCATCACATTGATACTTTCCCCGCATGGCTGCGACAACATCTCATGGGTAACGAGACGATTAACCAGCAACTGGCCTTCCTGGCGAGGGGTCCATCTGGCTCGATCGCGACATTCTAGGGATATGAGATCAATGGGTACACATTCTACACAAGAGCACAAGACATGAAGAGCACGAACCAGAACAGTGCTGTTCGTATTGATGCCATGGGACACGATGGTACAACTGGCACGTATTATGGTGCCATCGAGCAGATATGGGAACTTGACTATGGACCTCTTAAGGTCCCTCTGTTCCGGTGCCAATGGGTTAGGTTGACTGGTGGAGGCGTAACGATTGATGACAGTGGGATAACAACGGTTGACCTTAACAAGGTTGGATACTCGGACGAACCTTTTGTCCTTGCCAATGATGTAACGCAAGTTTTTTACGTGAAGGACATGTCTAGCAAAGGAAAGAAGGGCAAAGGGCCTGACGAGCCGAAGCGCCACATGGTTCTCCCAGGCAAAAGAAAAATCGTCGGAGTAGAGGACAAGACTGACGAGGATTACGATCAGTTTGATGGGCAACCCCTTTTCACGGTGACGGTTGACCCTAGCATCCTCCTATCAAACGAAGACACCCCTTACTCACGTAGCGATCACAAGGAAGGAACAATAGTGAGGAGAAAGTACGTGCGGACAACCGTCACTGCCGATCTATTGCCGTAATTGTTGTAAACTATTTTGGATGTATTGAATATGCTAGTTATATATGATTAATTACAATTTTTAACAATTTAATATCATGCATATGCTAATTATATACGATTATTAGAATTTTTAAAAGTTTTAAATCATGCATGTGGGATTTACATATGTTAGTTACAATTTTTAACAATTTAATATCATGCATATGCTAATTATATACGATTATTAGAATTTTTAAAAGGTTTAAATCATGCATGTGGGATTTATATATGTTAGTTACAATTTTTAACAATTTAATATCATGCATATGCTAATTATATATGATTATTAGAATTTTTAAAAGTTTTAAATCATGCATGTGGGATTTACATATGTTAATTAGAATTTTTAATGCATTATTTACTATTTTAGAAACATATATGCAACGAAATTCAATATTCAGTGCTATTAACTTTAGTCCCGGTTCTTAACCCTAACCGGGTTTAAAAAAGAATTTGGAAATAGCGGGAAAATATCTTTACTCCCGGTTGGTCTTTACTCCCGGTTCTTCTCACCAACCGGGAGTAAAGATCCGGGGGTATATATATTCCCGGTGCGCCCTCGTCTTCTCCACCAACACTTAGACGTTTTTCCATCGAGATCGAGCATCGGCTTCTCCTTCGCCGCCACTGCCTAGGGCAACCCCGCGCCGACTCCGCCGTCGTCTCTCACCGTCAGCTGGCGGTCCTCGCCGCCTCCGCCGCAGACGCCGCCGCCGCGTCTCTTGGGTGAGAGCCCCCGCCCTCTCTCTCTCTCTCGATGTAGCTCTCTGTCTCTCTCTCTTTCGCCGACGAACGCTGACGACGCCGACGCCGACGTACGCCGCCGGGCCGCTACGTTACGCCGCCGCTGCGGCACGCCGCCGCCGCGCCCCCATGCCACCGGGCCCCCATGCCGCCGCCGCGCCCCCACGCCGCCGGGCCCCCACGCCGCCGGATCGCGCCCCCACCGCCGCGAGACGACGCCGTCGCTGCCACGCCGCCGCCGCGCCCCCACGCCGCCGGGCCGGCCCACGGCGCCGGACCACGCCCCCACCGCCGCGAGACGCCGCCACCGCGAGACGATGCCGCCGCCGCCCCCACGCCGCCGGGCTGGCCCACGGCGCCGGACCGCGCCCCTACCGCCGCGAGACGCCGCCGCCGCGAACGAACGCTTAACGAACGCGAACGAACGTGAACGAACGCGAACGAACGCTTAACGAACGCGAACGAAACGTTAAAGAAACGTGAACGAACGTGAATGAACGCGAACGAACGTGACTGAAACGTGAACGAACGTGAGTGTTAGTGAACGAACGCGAACGAAGGTGAATGAACACGAACGAACGCTTAACGAACGCGAACGAACGTGAACGAACGCGAACGAAACGTTAAAGAAACGTGAACGAACGCGAACGAAACCTGAACGAACGTGAACGAACGCGAACGAACATGACTGAAACGTGAACGAACGTGAGTGTTAGTGAACGAACGCGAACGAACGTGAATGAAACGCGAACGAACGTGATTGAAACGTTAACGAACGTGAATGCACTTGAACTAAGAGTGTGAGAACGAACGCAAGCGAAATGTGTACGAACGAGATAATTAAACTATTGTTGAACTTAGCATATATATATGATTATATATACTTGAAAACGTGAAATACATTATATGTTCCTTTGCATTTAGACTAATACATTTTTTTTACATGTTGCAGAGAAGACGTTGTCGTCGTCGTCCCTCAAGCCGAAGTGGTAGCTAGCCATCGAAGGAATTCGCGCAGGCAAGTGATGTAAAGATGTGATTGTTAGAGATATAATATAAGATTGTTAGATTTCTAATATAAGATTATTAGATTATTAGAGTGTCACACCCTAAAAATCTCAATTATATAAATTATTGTTTAAATAGAATTATCAGAAATAAATTTTAAAAGCCTAGAAGAAAAGATTTAATTGTAAATAATAAATTCCAATATAAAATTGGGCCAGATAAAATTTTATTAAATACTTTGCTTAATTCTATAATTCCTAGATTTTTCTGGGATTTATTTGAGCTAAGGAAGTATTTTTAATAAATGAAAGAGCATTTCATGAATTATGTAAATGGAAAAAGGTTTTAAAAATCTTCTTTTGGCTTTGGGCCGAAAGTCGGCCCAAAACCCTCTTCTCTCTCTCTTCGGCCCAAGCCGGCCCAGCCCAGCCGAGCCGCGCGCGCGCGCAGCCGCTCCCTCTTTCCCGCTCGCTGACAGGTGGGGCCCACCTGTCAGGCCCGTCGTCTTCCTCGGGCCGGAACCCTAGCCAAGCGCCGCCGCCGCCACCCTTTCCAATTCGGCCGCCCCTTTCCCGATCCGACGAAATTGTTTGAGGGGAAATGCATCCCGTGATCTCCTCTACCTTTTTCTCTTTGGAAGCATCGGCTATCTCGCTTTGGAAACGCGGGGATTTGAGCTCGATTCGGAGCCGGCCGAACCCTAACTTTCCATCGCCGTCGCCGGGCCGCCGTGGGCTTCGCCGCCGCCTTCCGACCCCTATAAAAGGTTCCCCGCGCTCCCCTCTACCCTCCGCCGCCCTCGCCCTCGCCTCTCGTCGCCCGAGCCGCCCTAGCGCCGTGCTCCCGTGCGCCGCCGTCGCCGCCGCCGCTCCAGCCGTGCGCCGCCGTCGCTTCGGTCATCGCCGTCGCTCGGGGAGCTCGCCAACGTGGTCGCTGTCGCGTCGCCGTCCTCGTCCGACCCTTCGCCGTTGCTGTGGACCGCCGGAGCACCGCCGTCATCGTCGACCCGAACCTCTCCGCCGTTCGTCCTCGTCGCCGGCGTCGTCCGTTGCTCCTCCGCCGTTAGTTTGGTCATCGGTGAGTTCGCCGCGCCCTCCGCATCCCGTTGCTGCTTTCCGTTCGCGCCGCCGCGCCGTCGTTCGCCGGCGGGCATGCGAGTCCGAGCCGCCGTCGCCGCCGTCGGGGGGGGGGGGGGGGTGATGTCATCGCTGACGTCAGCGTCTCCGTCTCCCGTGAGCCGGCCGTGCGCCGTTTGATCTCAGCCGTCCGATTCGGTCCGATCGATCTCACCCGTCCAATCCCGTAGACCGTCGCCGTGGACCCGGTCCACCTAAACCCTAGACCCGCTGACGCAATCAATCCCTTTTTCCTTTTCAAAAATAATTCATTATTGCGTCATAATTCAATTAAAATTTATATAAATGATTTAATCCGATTAAATCTTTAAAAATTCATAACTAATTCATCTTAGCTCGGATTTAGTTGGTTCAAGTCTCTAAATTTTTCTAAAATTGAGATCTACATGTTAAAAATATCCACATGTACTGTTCATGCTTGCTTATGTGCTGTTTTGGTGTTTTTGCTCTTTTCTGTTTAGAATCAGACGTTTCCGGAGAGTCCGTTTTTGCAGGAGAAGATTTAGAAGAGTTCCAAGGCCAGCAAGGCAAGTCACACAGATCCTAATCAATCCTTTGAGCATGTTGATCCCATTTAAAGCTATTGTTTCTATTCAACTATTGCATTTATTTTTGAATGTCATTGGGTGGAATTAGCCTATTGTTTGTTATAGCCCTTTTGTTCTTGATTATCTTATTCCTTGATACCTTGGGTTATTATAACTTGACTAGTTGAGCTTTATATTGGTTCGACTAGATGATTAGATGTAATTGCTTAGCCATGCTTAGAAACTTTAGCACACTAATGGGATAACTTATGATTCACTCTTATTTAATGATGGCTTAATGATAGTTCACGATGGTCAATCGTGATTGGTTAATTAATTAATTTGACAACTAAAACCTGATAATGGTGGGTTGTGAGTACATGGTTTTGATGGTCGTGCTCATGACAATTAAGGACCGGTTCACGAACTTCGGTTGTGAAACATTAACCGCGCCAACCACAAGCCAGCGTGGGCAACGGCTTTATCTTTTATATAGCATAGTTCATTGCGGAGCACCAGACTGAGAAGTGGCGGAGATAAGCCCACGGGGGTCGCTGGGGAGTCCATGCCTTGTTTATAAGGGGGTGACTATGATCCGGGAATGGTGCACTGTAGTGAATTGTGTTGTGTGAGGGGTAATGTCACAGCTCCTTTCCGAGGTACCGTGGTGGTACTAAGGCACATGGTGACATGATGTGGGGCTGTGTCTTGTGGGTACAGTGGTACACCTCTGATCAGAGTAAAACTATTCGAATAGCCGTGCCCGCGGTTATGGGCGGGTCTAACAATGTCTTTCGTGATTAGTCTCACCCTTCACACCATAATGAAAGATGCTGTAACTGGTTATAAATGATTAGCTCCTGGTTTGGAATGGAATATTCCTGGTTTGGAGATTAGAACTGTGCAGCCGGGATTGGTTGTTCAGAATGGTTGGGCCTATACAACAGGGTATGTTGTATAGTGTTGGATTAATACTGTTTAATTACTACTCTACTGTTTTATTAAATTCTGAAAATATTCTTTAAATGCTATTTATGCAAAGAAGCCTATATTATGCCATCCTTGGTTATCCTGTGCACTTGCATATTTGCTGCGTGGCTTGCTGAGTATGTCATATACTCACCTTGCAATCATTCATCAGAGGAAGAGTTCTACAATGAAGCTGATGGTGTTGAGGATTTGGCGTAGTCCTTGTCAAGCTGCCTGTGGAGTGGAGTCGTCTACGCTGTTTATTTTTTTTATTTTCCGCTGCTTAGATCTTTATTGTTTTGAGAGGAACTATCCACCTCTGTAATGACATTTTATTCGCCTATTAATTAGAGTAATAATTGTACTCTATTATCAATTTGTTATTGTGTGCCTCGGCTGATTCCTAGACGAGGGTTTACACACATGTAAGCGTTTGGAATTTTGGATAGAAATTTCGGGCGTGACATAGAGTTAGCATATGTGAGTGTTAGAGATTATTAGATTATTAGACTTAGCATATTTGAGTGTTGAGATAGTTAGAGATTTAATATAAAATTATTAGAGGTTTAATATACGAAACTTGATTAGACTTAGCATATGTGAGTGTTAGAGATTTAATATAAGATTATTAGAGATGTAATATTCGAAACATATTTGATTGTTAGAGATTTAATATAAGATTATTAGAGATGTAATATTCGAAACTTAATTAGACTTAGCATACATGATTATCTACCGTACAAATACACGACACTTAAACTTAGCATATATGATTATTTGAGTTTTAATACAAGATTAGTAGAGTGTTAATATTACGCTTAGCAAATATTTCTTCTATGAACAGATGGCTGATCGCGATGAGGAACAGATACTATACGATACAATCGCATCGGGAAGCAGCCAGTACTGGAACGAAGAAGAGGGGAACGAGGATCCAAACCAGTACTTGAACGAGGAGGGGAACGCGGAGAGGGATGCAGAGGGGAACGAGGAGGGGAACGTGGAGAGTGATGCGGAGGGGAACGAGGAGGAGGCTAGTGGAAGTCATCCCTCCGCTGGACAGAAGAGGGCACGCGGACAACGAGGTGCCGCGAAGAAGATAGAGGGTCGGCACATCATAACCGAGGTGGACGCAGACGGCCGACCTAGTGCCCCGGCACAAGCAGCCAAGAATTTTGTACGCCATAGCGGTTGGGTTGTGAGGGATAACGTGCCTGTCAGCAAGGTGCACTGGCACAGAACAAAGGCACGCGGGGGTGATGACAGCTTTGTCCCGGAATCAGAGAAAGAGATGCTGTGGACCACAATACTCGAGACGTTCACGCTCCCTGCGGGTACAGAGAACATAGTGAAACAGTGGACTCTTAAGAAAATGGCAGAACAGTTCCAGACCTTCAAGAGAGATCTGTACCGGAAATACATCCTGAAGGGGCAGACACCGAACTTCGACGTATTCCCGAAGCTGAGGGATCACTGGGACGAGTTCGTTGCTTACAAGACAGGTCAACAAGGGCAGGCGATGATGGAAAGAAACAAAGAAAATGCCGCCAAGAAGAAGTACCATCACCACTTGGGGTCAGGCGGCTATAGCTTCGCGATGCCGAAGTGGGAGGAGATGGAGGCAAGCTTGCTTGAGAGGGGTATCGAACCGGCCAACGCTAAATGGCCTGATCGATTGAAGTTCTGATACTATGCTCACGGTGGAACGCTCAACCCAGTTGATGGCTCCTTGGTCTTCAGCGATTAGATACGTGAGGCTGCGAATCAACTAACGGACGCAGTGGAAGCCTCTTCTCAGGGCGCGTTCCGACCCGACAGAGAGAAGGACGAGCTGTCACTCGCCCTACAGACTCCCGAGCATCCAGGACGAACACGAGGGAAAGGCGTGATTCCCTGGAAGATGGGATTCAAGGAGGACATCCACACGTACAGGAGTCGGACGAGGAGCAAGAAAGATACCGAGGCGAAGATTGCAGATCTTGAGTACAGGGTATCGAGCTACGAGCTCAGCATGGAAGAGGAGGTGGCCCGGAAGGTGGATGAACGCATGGCAGCACATCGGTCACACGATCCCCAGCCATACATACCTCCTCCAATGGTCAGCCCATCAGGCAATCATAGCAGGTGCGCCTCAACGGGGCAGGTAGTATCACATAGCTTGGACGCCATGCAAACCCAGGACGAAACCACCTGCCCCGTTGATGAGATCACGCATCAGACACCATGTGAGCTGCATATTCCCTTCAAGAACTTATCAATCAAGGTATGCTCGATGTAATATATGATTTTTGACTCGTACGTTCCGCAAGTTGCTGCTTAGGTTGATTACTAATAGATAACCTCTCATCACGTGAAGGTGGCGTCGGGAATGGCCATCCCAACGGACATTTCAGGGACTTACCACTGCAGGCCGATTCCAGCAGGATACTCGAGGGTCGAAGTTGAGCTGGTGGAAGCCGTGTACGAGGACCTCAAGTTGGACTACCCAGGAGGAGACGGTGAGACGCATCTACGAGACACAAGCCATGCCATTATACTATGGCGCAAGCGGTACATCATCCTCCCTGGGCGACAAGCGGCGTCTCGTGCACCATCTCCTCTGGCTCCGCCGTCTCCTCCTGCACCATCTCCTCCGGCTCCTCCGCCTCCTCCTGCACCATCTCCTCCGGCTCCTCCGGCTCCTCCGCCTCCTCCTCCACCGTGTCCGCCTGCACCTCCCAAGACAAGGTCTCGCCAAGCTCCACCTCCTGCCAGCACAAGGGCAACGAAGAAGGCCAAAGTTGACACCACCAAAAACAAGGAGCCGCCGTACGGTTGCAGTCAAGAGGAGCTTGACGCTTATGTGGCAGGAGAAGTGAAGAGGCAACTCAAGCCTCGGAGTCCTGAAAAGAAGATACCTATTGACCCGAGCGTGAAGAATTTCTTCAAGGGAATGTCCACCGCAAACAAGGAGGCCTTAAAGCTATCGGACTATGACCGAACACTTAGGAAAGCCTATTACAAAAAGTCCAAACCAGTTCCTCTGCTTGGAGAACAACCACACCAAGTGGTCGAGCCGTTGGTGACTGGCGAAGACTTTGGCATAACGGATTTCATTTCGGACACCGGTCTAACCATGGCTCAGTTGGTTGGAGGCACACCAATCCTGAAGGCGGAAGTGGCATATAAGTTTGAACTCGGTAAACCGCTTGTCAGGCCTGAGCAGCTGCAGTCCCTACCGACACAAAATGTACAAATTCCATGAACGGTACATGGAAATGAGCGCCAATGGTAGAGAGATGTTCGGAGCAAGGATCAGAAACTCCGACTTCTTGCAAGGAGAAGATGTTCTATGGATCCATTTCAAGGATGTCTTCGATCTGTACCATCGGGACGCCCTCGACGTCTCTCTTCTGAGCGCATGGATTTTGTAAGTATCTTTGAGTTCGATTTGTTTCGTTCAATAATTAGCTCCTGGCATATATGTAAGCAATAATAATTTCCTTTCATTGTTGTAGAATGGAGATTCAAAGGGCCCGACGGTGGGGGGTTTACAATACTGGGTTCATCGACCCTCGAAAATCAACACCAAAATGCTCGACAAGTACGAGAAAGACACAGAGGACAATCTCGTCCATCTCCTAACGCAGCAGCATTTCAAGACGTTCATACTATTGCCGTACAACACAGAGTGAGTTTTTATTGTCGTTCGAACAAATTTCATTCCCATACATATAACATGTACATTTTGATATTTATCTCATCTCACGCATATTCCAGATTCCACTGGGTCCTGTTCTTTTTCGACTTGGACGCATGCAGAGTCACTGTGTACGACTCAATGAATAAAGAGGAGAAGGTTTTTGACAAGGTCTTCCAACTGATAGACAGGTAATATAATGCCATCTATTCCAAAGTCGCGGGACTCTGTTGCTATTATGTTGATCTCGGGTAATATTTAATTAATCATAGCTTGCAACTGCACATGTAGGGCTTGGGATCGATTCCGTCAATTGGTCCGCGGGACTTGGAAAGAAAAACTTGGACGGAGGTTTCATTTTCCAGTGAGTACATGCATGATCCAAAATTATATTGAATTGAATCTCTAGATACAGTTAATATAAAGAGTATATTAAATCTCTCATCGTTTCTCATGTAGTGTGCAAAGCAGGACAAGGGAACTAACTTATGCGGCTACTACGTATGCGAGTATGCCCACTGCCTATCAAACCAAATATACACCACACGAGAGCTCGATGTACGTATACATAAACAATTCCAAATTTCATTGCGTATCGATTTGTTAAGTTGTTTATTAATTTCATATATTGATATGTCATTATTTTTCGAATGATAGCGTATTCACATGAGGGAAAAACTCCCACACAAGGATTTTATTACGGCTGTTGAAGAACAACTGATGGGGTTCATCAACGAAGAAGTCCTTAATCCCGATGGTGAATTCTACTACGACGGATCGACAATTCGTAACGTCGGTCCTTCCTCTTCTGACGTAACGCAGGTGTCGAAGTCGTAGCTATAGCTAGCGAGCAAATGAATTGTACTATACATGCATGTGTATATATATATATGTACGTACATTTACTTTAGTGTTAATATATATTTTGGTAACATATATTTACATAAAATGTTAAGTGCTTTAAATTATAAATATGTGTGTAATATATGTATTTATACATATATACATACGCATATATATATATATATATATATATATATATATATATATATATATATATATATATATATATATATATATATATATATATATATATATATATAAAATCAACCATGCAGCAAACAGGGACATGCAAATAATAAAAAAAATGGTACATAGATCTTTAGTCCCAGTTGGTAACATCAACCGGGACTAAAGATGGATCAGCCGACCACGTGGCTGACCGATCTTTAGTCCCGGTTATTTCACCTGGGACTAAAGATCGCTATCTTTAGTCCCGGATTCATAGTCCCGGTTGGACAACCGGGACTAAAGGGGGGTTACGAACCAGGACTACAAACGATTTCTCCACCAGTGCTCGTTTGGAAGCACAGAGAGAGATGTGTTTCGGTTCTTCCCTGTGTTCTCAATGAGTTTTGTTTGATCGGGTAGCAAGAGAAATCTTAGGGTTTAACACTTATGTATTGATTTCTATTTATAGACACTGCACACAGGGGCACTACAAGGGATTGGCTTTTCAGTGATGACAAAAATCATCACTATAACTATATTTTTCATCACAGTTACTACCTTGTGACGAACTTATGATTCGTCACTATGTCATCACTGAAATTGGCGTCACAAATAACAAAGTGATGAATTTTTTTTCACCACAAATACTAATTATATTTGTGACCATAAGTCTTCTAACTAATGATCATAACAATAGTGATAGTTTGTGGTAACAAATACGAGATGTACTGGTGACCGCAACGACATCACAGATGTACAAGATTGTGATGGATTATTTCCTCACGTTTTGTTAGTAATTAGTGAGAATCATGGTTACAGTTGTATGATTCAATAATGATAAATTTTCATCACATATTATTGATATACATGTGAAAACAATTTCTCACAAGTTAATTTGTTGTAGTGACGAGATTATATAACATTGTGAGGAAATTTTAACCTGAATAATACATTTATTGTGAGGAAAATGCATTTTATTGTGGCAATCTTTTCACCAGATAATATTAGCATATTGCATTAGTTTTTGCCACAAATTGGATGACATATTCGTGGTTAAAAAATTGTAGGTATGGCAAAGCATTCTTATCACTATAGTGTGTGTAAATAGTGACATTTTTCATATAATTAATTAACTCTTTGCCAAATTAACCAATTTGATTTTTTTTCATGTTTTATATATCAATTTACATTTATTTTATTTTATCTGAGAAACCAAGTAAACAGCTCGAAGCATTTTCGAGGAAAACTATATATATTCTTGCAAATCTATAACTATAATAATAGAACGTGTTGAAATATCCATTTCAGAGCATCCTTTATTGATGAAAGATTACAATGCTATAAGAAAAGTGCAGAGCAAAATGCAGTACACATAAATGAGCACTAACAGTACTCCAACTACCCTTTATAACTCTAAAAAAATACCCTTTATTGTAGAAAGAAAAATGTGCTCAAACAGAAACAGCACTTTGATGTAAATATAAATCAAAATGAAATCTAAATGTAGAATTGAAGATAATGTCGATGCTGACTCATCGGATGCTCGCCTAGATGAAAGTGATATGTTGTCGATTTCCCACATCCTGCATTTACAAAAACATCAAAGAGATGACTATTGTAATCTATTGAATAAGTAAACTAACACTATTAATAGTAATGTTTTATGGTAACCTTACCTAGTTGGTTGGTGTACTTGTAGAGGATGAAAGAATGGAAGAAGCAGCACCAGCAGCGCCCATGCGAGCCATCATTCTATTCATCGTTTCCTCCAGCTTCTGGTCCATCAAACGTTCCATATCAACACTTTGTTCCTCAACAGTTTTCTTCTGAGAATTTAGCTCTTCACATTGAAACCGCAGCTCATCACGCAATTGATTGTTCGCCTCTGTCAATCTCTCAACTTCTTCAGCCAATGCAGCTGCTTGGTTTTGTGCATCACTAGCACGTTGGTCAGCAGCCTCAGCTCGTGCATGAATCCTATACCTTTCTTGAGCCCCTTGGTTGACTGCACCAATGCCAACACCACACGAATGGTTTGGCTTTCTACCAGGAACCAGTGCAAAATGCTCAGCCAATGGGATTGGAGCAGCAGCAATCCTTTCCTTGTGTGTTTCAGCTGCTTCCTCAAGATTGTTCTATGCACATTGAAGAGTAAGAGGTAAGCGAATAATTCTAAATCTTGTGTATAGAAAGCCAAATGAACTAATATTAATATATACCAGTATTTCTGCTCCATTAGGAATAGACCATGTCCCATTTGCCTTCATGTATATTGCTCTCCAAACATCAACAGCACTAGGCCATGCACCAGTCTCAGGGTTTGTCTACAATTACAATGCATATAAATTAAGTATATATTACACATGTTTGATGCCAAAAATAGTTTAACTATAGAAAATATGATTGGTCAAAAGTTTCTCACCAGTTCAGATGCTATTTGCACTATAGACTTTGTTCCAACAAGTGACTTCATCTCTTGCTTTGATTTGTTTATAGAATTTTGCTTGCTTCGCTTCTATGAAAAAGTTGATTAACTATTAATATTGAAACATATGAAACAGTGTAAAAATATAAATATGTACCAGAAATTGCTCATCACTCCATAAGTTATCAATCAACCACTGCCAATCTTCAGGTGCAACATGAATTGGGCGCACTTTTGTTGTGTGGTAGGTCCTGTACAAATTGTAGCGTCTGATATTGTACTGCCTCTCAACTTGTGCCATGACGCATTCATAGTCATCTAGTGAGATCTCAGGGAACTTCCCCTACATCATCATGTCATGCTAGATTAGTAATGCAAGAGACAACAAAATTATATGAAAAAAACTAAGCTATGTTTGTGACAGACCTTCAACAAAGTCCAGATTGAAGACAAAGTTCCAGGAAAAGCTTTTTCAATGTTTTTCCACTTCTTCACCTTGAGAGGAGCTTCCTGCCTTACGCAAACAGTGACCTCACTTTTAAAGATGCTAGCATGCCTACCAAATACTTTGCCAAATTATCTAGGAAAGTGAATATCTAGCGGTACGCCTCTTGCTCTGAGTTTTGTAAGTGCCGTGTTAACTGTAACACCGCGAGGTCTCCGACGATTAATACCTATTTAAAGGAAAAAGAAAAGATAGTTTGAGTTTTTGTACATTTACAAACGTACATGTGAAGAAAACAAAAATAAATGGATACCATAAAACAACTCAAATATTAGATCGAAACCTGTGTTGATGAGTCGAATCCTTCCATTTCCGGCCTGATCCGCAGGTTGTCGTGTGACGTCATTTGAGTTCTCCAACTGATTGGTGGGTTGGCGAACTTGGGAAACCATGTTATCCTACGGAATGCAAAAATGAGTATAAACATATTCAAAGGAATGTCCTACGAAATTAAATACTGAATATAAACAGATCTAAAGGAATGTCCTATGGAATTAAATGTGGACTATAAACAGAAGCATGCAGTCTGTCCCAATGGAGATCAAAGAAGGCACAGATGAGGAAAGAAAAATTAAAGAGCATTAATCTATGGATAAGAAGACATAACAAATTGCAAATGCGGTAAAAGATTTATAAGAACACAAGTGGGGAAAAAAGTAAGCGATCAAGCGACTGCAGCACGAGCAGGCTGCAGGGCACCACCACCGCACCATGGCACCACGACACCACCTGAACACCGGCGGCATGAAGTCTCCCACGTAATAAGAGATGGAATCGATCTACTCTAGGGACTGGACTGTGTAGAATCGATCTACTCTAGGGGTCTAGGGACTAGGGCTGTGAAGAATTATTAAAGAATCAATATACTCTACAGAGTAGTCAAAGATTGTGGACTTCTGGAGGGTTGGAGTAGGAGTATCGATCTAGGGAACAGGAATATTTACCTTCACCTAGAAACTGGGTATGCGCAGTAAATGTAGGTGCTTGGGTTCTGGTTGTGTGTTTACTGTGTTCTGTGTAGGTGGCAGGGGTAGATGGGTAGCCTTTTATAGCCAAGTAAAAACGTCAAAAGGGCGGGAGTAAAAATTGTTTGCCACTAACTTTTGGAGGGAATTCCCATTTTTATTTGGCGCCACAGCGTAACTGCGCGAGATATATTCGGCTAGGTAGATAATCATCCAAGTTTGAATCTGTTGACTGTTGAGCCAAGTAGTTGTTCACTGACATCGTCAACGTGCAGGGTGCATTCCAATTTTTTTAAAATCCATTAAAATGAAATTAATAAATAAATGGCCTATTTAGAACCCGGCAAAATTTTTCACTCTGTCACATTGAATATTTGGACATATGTATGGAGTATTAAATATAGGTAAAAAAATACACATATTGCGAGTAAATTGCGAGATGGATCTTTTAGGCCTAATTGCTCCATGATCTGACTATGTGGTGCTACAATTAACATTTGCTAATGACGAATTAAAAAAATCATAAACATTGTTTTAGTTTGCAAGGCTTGTCTTAAAATTTATAATGCTTATTTCATATAGTTTTTACACATAGTTTTTACATCATCCAATTACTAGCTCCATATCAACTATAGTCAGGGGCTGTATTGATGTCATTTTCAACCATATCATTTTTTGACAAAGTTACCAAAAAAATGTCAATGTTTAATTTGTTGCCAAATTTGGTAAATACATCATTAATAATTGGTCTCACATGTCATACGCACACAACATTTTGGAGTCCGTGCTGCAGTTGCCTCTCTTCCGTCTTCTCGGAGCAAGAATAATAGTGAGCTATAAGCTACTATAAACTTACGTGGAGGAGAGAGATAACAAAAAATCAAAGATGTTGGCTTTCATGCAAGAGCTAGACAAATACATTAAATATATCCAACCTTATAGCTAATCTATTATATATATTGGCTTTAAGATGTGCTAATAGTAGGAAGTGAGCTATACTATTATCTTTGCTCTCACCATATCTCCTCCACGTGTGTTTATAGCTAACCCATTAGTTACTCATTTCATTTTTAGAACATTGAATATTTTTATAAACTATAGAAATTTATATTATAAGAAAAGACCCATTAATTACTCATTTCATTTTTAAATAATTGTCGTTGGACATTATTCATCTTCAAAATTTTACTTTGTATATATTTTTTAAAAAAATCCATAATTATTTAAAGAGATGTCACTTCGACGAATATTTAATTACTAAAAATATCTAGTTGCTGGCATGCTACCGGCACAATTTCATATTTTGTAATTGTTTTTGAGCTTTATTATTAATTAAAAGTCTGATATGATAATTTACAAATAGCCTAAACCTATGCGATGAGTATGCTAGTATCACGGAACTAACAAACCATTTTGGTCAACGAAATTACAATAGAAAAATCTGATTTCCCCACTCAGTGCGTCCTGCGGAGCAAAATATTGGAAATTCCCTCTTCTTTTTTCATCCCTTCGCGCAAAAATTTTCATGTACAACGAGTTATAAATACTACCGGGAGAGACTTGAGAAGCAATAGGTTAGGGAGAAACACAAGGCCGCAAGAGAGCACAAGAGAGGGAAGATCCACCAAAAGAGCGAGACGAGAGAGGGGGAATCCACCAAGAAACACCTGGCTACGTCGTGCAGGAACACCATGGAGAAGGAGGAGTTGGCCAAGAAATCTACCATGGGCATTGACTTGAATGTGGTGCCTACTGATGAAGATGATGGATCAAGGGATACACCAAAGAAAGCAGCGACAGCCAAGAACTTTGACTTGACTGTCATGCGTTCAGATGGAGATGATGGATCAAGGCAGACAAGAAAGAAAGTTGCCAGAAACTTTGACTTGAATGTTAAGCTTGAGGAACCGGACAAAGAGGAGATGAAGACTGATTCTGCACCACACGATGAAGCAGCACCAGAGAAGGACATCTACCAAGTCGATGAAAGCACGAAAGCCTTTATATCTGAATTAAGAAAGCTGTATTTCCCTATTTTTGAACGATTTGATTATTAGTACCCTATCACCCAACCTCAATCTATGTTATCCTAATGGTTTTAGATTTCATGTTATCTAGTTGGACTGTTTGTTAGGATTTCCTATGTTCAGCTTTGATAGATGAGTCCTAATCGATCTATCTTAGTTTGTTATATATTAGATGCACTTATTTTGGAGTCCTTATCTGCATCTCAGTTATATCTCTACGTCAGAATTTTTAAATCACAAATATCTACATATCCCTAGATGCATCTTCCTCAACACCATTAATAAAAACAACCAGTGCGACTACCGTGTATTAGTTTTGCCAATATCGGAGACAACGCACAAGAATACATTGACAACTCGAGTACTATCGTCAGGTGGTGATCGAGTAGGTATACTTTCTTCTCGTCCTTCCTTACGCAATAATATAAGCATTAATTGATCTCCTAGGGCTTAAACCAGTCCTTTAATATAAGTATGCAGTGGAAATTCATCATTGCTTTAACAAATCTCATGGTTGAAAATTTACTTTCATAATTTTGGTAGCGATTAAATTATTTTGTTTGATCCCCCAGATTCACAAGTCTTTTATTACCATGGAGAAAAGTTGGATGGATATGAATAGAAGTCTTCCTCAATATGAAGAGGGAGTTAAGCAATTTATTGATTATGCATTTAAAGATCACAGTGCCGAAAAATTGCTTCGTTGCCCATGTAGAAAATGCAGAAACAATTACTTTACTAATCAGGGTGTAATGTTTGAGCATCTATTGATTAATGGAGCAAACAAAGACTACAAAATATAGGTTCATCATGGAGAAACCATACATGATTCTGAGGCAGATTTAAATACAGATATGGAATATCAACCTGGGTTCTATATGCATGAGATGACAAATGATTTTTTGAATGCTTCCAGTGCAAATAATATATCAGAAAACAATACAGCACCAGATGTGCAAGATAATGTTTTTTGCGATGCTGCAACCAATGAGGAGACTAGCAAATTCCATAGACTGCTAGATGATGCAGAACAAGAGCTATACCCAGGATGTGATAATTTTTCAATATTATCTTTTATCGTCCAAATGTTGAACATCAAATGCCTTTATGATCTTAGTGGAAATGCAATAAATGCTCTGTTTGCCATGTTGTGTAGAGCTTTTCCAAGCGGCAATAAAGTCCCTAAGTCTTATGATGATGCTAAGAAGATTATGTCAAATTTGGGGTTGGACTATGTAAAGATTGATGCATGTTTCAATGACTGCATTCTTTTCAGAGGTGAATACGCCAAAGCTGAATCTTGTCCTGTTTGTGGAATTTCAAGATGGAAAGATGAGGGACAAGGAAATACTCGTAAATCAAGAAGGAAAAAAAGCTAAAAAGGTTCCACAAAAGGTGCTACGTTATTTCCCATTGATTCCAAGATTAAAGCATATGTACATGTGTTCAAAAATAGCAGTTCATATGCAATGGCATAAAGAGAAGCTAGTTGATGATGGCTATATGAGACACCCTGCAAATTCCATGGAATGGAAGAAGTTTGACAAGAAATTTTCATCATTTGCATCAGAGACACGAAATATTAGGTTTGGTCTAGCTAGTGATGGATTTAACCCTTTTGGAAATATGAGCTCATCATATAGCATATGGCCAGTTGTTATTGTTATATATAACTTACCGCCTTGGATGTGCATGAAAGATTCTTATATGATAATGTCAATGTTGATTCCAGGCCCTAAAGCACCTGGAAATGACATAGATGTTTACTTACAACCATTAATCGATGAATTGGTACAGTTATGGTCGGGTGTACCAGCTTATGATGCACACACAAAGTCCTCTTTTAAGCTCCAGGCAGCATTGCTTTGGACAATCAATGATTTCCCAGCATATGGTAACTTATCGGGCATGAGCACAAAAGGGAAATATGCATGCCCTTCATGTCACATTGATACATGGTCACATAAGCTTGTCAATGGGCACAAATATTGCTACATGGGACATCGTCGCTTTTTGCCAACAAGACATTCATGGAGAAACGACACAAAGTCCTTTGATGGCCAAAAGGAAAGGCGTTCTGCTCCAAAACCATTGTCAGGAGATGACATTACTGCTCAATATGAGCAGTTCAATCAGGTATCCTACTAATTTGAGGTACTTTTATGTTTTTGTAAATTGTATCCAAGCCAATTATGAGCACTTCTTACTTGTAAAGAACATATTGAACTTTATATAATTCTTAATCATTGTGTTTGCACTTTATTTTGGTTAGGTCAAATTTGGGAAACATAGCAAGAAGAGAAAGTGTTCGAGCACTTTATATGGAATTTGGAAGAAAAAGAGTATCTTTTTTCAGCTGCCCTATTGGAGTACGTTATCAATAAGACATAATCTAGATGTCATGCACATAGAAAAGAATGTTTATGATAGTATTGTGGGTACCTTGTTAAATCTGGAAAGAAAGACAAAGGATAACATTAAATCCCGCTTTGATTTGGAACTCATGAAAATACGGCCTGGACTTCATGCACCTCCAGCTGGTGATGGCAAGTATTTATTTCGTCCGGCATGCTATACAATGACACTAGCAGAAAAGAGAGCATTTTGTGAATTCCTTAGGGAAATCAAAGTGCCGGATGGGTACTCTTCAAAAGTGTCACATTATGTGGATGCAACAAATGGTAAAATATCAGGGATGAAATGCCATGATTGTCATGTATTTTTGCACAGATACCTTCCATTATCCATTCGTGGAGTGCTACCTCCACATGTTTGTGAGGCTATAATTGAGCTATGCAACTTTTTCAGAGAAATTTGCTCCAAGAAGTTAGATGTTAAAAACATAAAGAAGCTTGAATCCTCAGTTGTTATTACTCTATGTAAATTGGAGAAAATATTTCCTCCTTCGTTCTTTGATGTAATGATGCATCTACCAATTCATTTAGCCCAGGAAGCTATTGCTGGTGGACCAGTTCAGTACCGATGGATGTATCCCATTGAAAAATTTTTACGTAGATTGAAGTCATTTGTAAAAAACAAGGCTCGCCCCGAAGGATCGATAGCTGAGGCATATATTTTGCAAGAATGTGTGCATTTTTGTTCAATGTATTTGCAAGGAGTTGAAACAAGAAACAACCGGCCAAGTCGGAATGAAGATGTGCCAAATGACAATGGTACTATAAAACTACAAATATTTAGTGCTGTTGGAAGGCCTCTACTTGGAAACAAGTACTGTCATATGGCATTGAATGAGTTGGAGAAAGCTCGGATATATGTACTTAACAACTGTGAAGAAATATCAGAATATGCAAAGTAAGCGATGCAACTCACTGTCTTTTTTTTTCTAAGATGGTAATATTACAGAAAATTAACATATATTTAATTATGTTGCAGCATTCACAAGGACCAACTGAGCAACCAGAGCAATATAGGTGTGGATAAGCGCCATGACAAAGAGTTTTTTCAATGGTTCAAGAATCATGTATATATTCTAATATACCACATCATATTACTTCTATATTAAATTTTACAAATAATTATATTATTTTACCCAAATATTTTTTTGACCCTAAATTTTACCCGGATATTTGAGTTGTATTCCAAAGGATCTCCATCTGTTACAGATGAATTATTTGCTCTGGCAAGAGGACCTGATGCTCGAGTAAACCATTTCACAAGTTATATGATTAACGGGTGGAGATTCAACACCAAAGACCGAGACATGCTAGTTCAATCACAAAATGGTGGAGTGTTTGTTAAAGGTGATGAAGCCAGTGGAAGCAAAGATTATTTCGGTGTCTTGACAGATATTATCAAGCTCACATATGGTACTTTCAATGTTGTACTATTCAAATGTGAATGGTGGGATGTACACACCGAAGGAAGGGGAGTAAAACAGGACAAGTACAGATTTACCTTGATAAATACTTCTCGCACCTTGCGAATTGATGATCCATATATTTTGGCCACACAAGCTGAGCAAATATATTATGTCAAAGATACTCGAGATCCTAAATGGCTTGTCGTGGTGAAGACAAAGCCACGTGATCTGTACGACTTTCCTCCTACAGAAGAAGAAGAAAATGATCCATCGTTAACAAAAAAGTCTACTTCTGAAGCATGCCAAGAGAACGAAGATATCACAGTGGCACTTAATGAAAGTAGAATCGATGATGATATTGTCATGGTTTTGGACAGAAATGAAGTTGAGAGTGAAACTGTCGAAGCAGATCCGATAACGCATTCTGAAGAACAAAATAATGAAGAAGAGGAAGAAGATTCTGATAAAGATGAAGAAGATTCTGAAAGTGACGGTGCTGAGTATATGGATACAGATGACGACAATAGCACAGAAAGTGATGAAGATACAGATGATAGTTAATATACAAATTTTTTTAGGTTCATGCAAATTTAAACTTACTAAAATAGTTGATTAATTCTTATTACATATTTATACTCTTTTGCTCAGTACATTCGTACCATATGTAAGCAATATACAGGTGGTATTTTTTATGGAGGAGCTACAGCTCATCAGCCATCACCAAATTTTGCACTAGTCGGTAATTATGTATATGTGTGATGGCTCATAAACAATTCAGACATGCCAAATTGACTTGCACTGAAGAAAATTAGAACAAAGTTTAGTATAAAAATTAAGTTGAACTAACCATTGGATGGGCATGTGCGATCCAAAAACAAAAATTGCAGATCTGTAAGGGATGCTCAGATCGATGTAGCCACTGCTCCTCAAGCAATTGGACCGTTCGGGTTCACTGCCTGCTAATCATAGATGAAATTTGAGACAAAGAGGACAAGTAACATATGCATCTGAGATCAACAAACTAGCAGTACTATTTCCCATTTTCCCATCAACAAACTCAGCGTAACTATTCCCCATTTTTCCACCAATGGGATAGTTGCCGTCAGCCAAGAGGAACATGGATATCTCGATGAGAGAACAAATGGGACTTACCCATTCTCGCGCTGCTGCAGGTCGAGCTCGCCGCGCTCCTTGCAGCACTCCCGGTCATGGGGCCGAGCTCACTGGCTGCTCTCCAACTCCCACCACATACTACCACAGCACTGCAGGGGTGGCGGCGTGGAGCTTAGTGGAGGACAACCGGGCTGTTGACCTCCTAGTTCAAAGTACTACTATAAAAGATTAAGAGAAATTTAGAAGATTTATCTTGGCCGGTTGGTCAACAGCCTTACCTATGTATCTTGGTGGTCAGGAGTTCGAAACTTGCCGAGCCCAATCTACTGCTATTTTTTTCTTTATTTTAGTTGCCTTATAAATTGTAATTATTTTTTGTGATAACCATCTCATCACTAATAATAATTTTAGTGATGATAAAATATGGCATCACTAATAAAAAATTAAAAAAATGATAATATATAAATTCATCAAAATCAACCCATCACTGTTTTTAGGTTTTTTGATGACTTAACATTTTATCACGGATTGAGCACAGTAGTAGTGAGAGCAGATTAACTCATCACAGTTCACTCGTGACTGTTGGCATAATTAGTGTTTATCCACCAGGTTATCACAATTTTTTAATAAAATAGCGACAACACTATGACTTATCACAATTGAGATGTCACTGACATTGTGTTTTGTGATGACAAAATATTTTCTCACTAGTTATAGGTGAAATAGTGATGGAAAAACAGTTTCCCACTAGTTCTACATGAAAATAGTGACAACAAGATAGTTTGTCACTATAAAACCACTTATTAGTGAGGAAGTAAGGTTTCATCACTAGCGTTCGTCACTAGTGGGCCAATTCCTTGTAGTGGGGGAACCGACACTGGAAAAGGCGGTAAATCCCCCGATCAGGGATATTCTTGAAAGGTCGATCACTGTAGTGACCGCCCTAAAAATCTCTTTTGCCGACTATGGTTTAGCCGCAAGATCACATTTGTGTTCACACTAACATTCTCCCCCTTGATCGTGAGGCTAAACTTATAAGTCCATCTCTCAACATAATAGCATACCAAGACAAAAGATTACAGTGACCAATATAAATTACCACAGAATCCAGTGACTATAGCACACCATTATATTTAAAAATGAACTTTAATCTTACGAGCTCTTTGAACTTATTACATTAGGCTTATACAAACTTATGGACTCACTTTTCAATAAAATAGTACATCAAGACACTAGATTACAGTAGCCAATTAAGCACCACTGAACCAAGCGACTATGGTTCCTATTTAATTTCAAAATGAGTCCGCCTTAGTTTTATGGGGAGTCAGTGCCATATAGGTTCCTTCTTATTCCAGGATCAAAGGCTTTTCTACCAAACCCATGCCGGCAACATGTTCTTTAAATACAACAGGTGGTAGGCCTTTTGTAAGTGGATCCGTTAACATCAACTTAGTGTTCATATACTCAACGCTTATTGTCTGATCCTGGATCATTTCTTTCACAACATGATACTTGATATCAATGTACTTGGCAGAAGCACTTGATTTGTTGCTACTCGCATAGTATACTGCTGGTTTGTTATCACAGTATAATTTGAGTGGTTTTGATAAAGTTCTTCAGCCATATTGCCTGTCCAGTAGTTTCATAACATGCCACATATTCAGCCTGCATTGTCGACGATGCAGTAACTCTTTGTTTGGAGCTTTTCCACGATACAGCTCCCCCTGCAAGGGTGAAAATATAACCTGACGTGGATTTCTTATCATCAACACACCCTGCAAGATCAGAGTCCGAATAACCGACAACTTCAAGGTTTTCAGACTTTCTATATGTGAGCATGAGGTCTTTAGTGCCTTGTAGATAACACAAGGTCTTTTTAGCTAATTTCCAGTGTTCTAGACCTGGATTAGAGTGATATTTGCCAAGCATCCCGGTAACAAATGCTAATTCAGGGCGAGTGCATACTTGTGCATACATTATGCTTCTGACAACTGAAGCATATGGTATTGACTTCATCTGCGCAGCTTCATACTCATTCTTAGGACATTGGAATTTTCCATACTTATCACCCTTCATTATAGGAGCAGGCGAGGCTGAACAATTATGCATATTATACTTCTTCAGTACCTTTTCTATATATGCTTTTTGGGATAGCCCCAAAATACCATTCGATCTGTCTCGGTAAATCTCTATACCCAACACATAAGTGGCTTCACCAAGATCTTTCATTTCAAACTTAGATGCCAGAAATTTCTTTGTTTCCAGTAGCATATTTTTGTCATTACTGGCTAAGAGTATGTCATCGACATATAATATTAGGAAGATGAACTTACTTTCTTTAAACTTAGCATATATATAGTCATCCTTTTTATTCTCTTTAAAACCAAATTGTCTTATGATTTGGTCAAACTTTAGATACCATTGCCTTGATGCTTGCTTTAGTCCATAAATCGATTTCTTTAGATGACATCCCATATGTTCTTTTCCTTTCATAACAAAACCTTCTGGTTGTGCCATGTATACATCTTCATACAAATCACCGTTCAGGAATGCCGTCTTAACATCCATTTGGTGTAATTCCAAATCATAATGGGCAACTAGTGCCATAATAATTCTGAATGAGTCCTTAGTAGAGACTGGAGAAAATGTTTCATTATAATCAATCCCTTCTCTTTGCGTAAATCCTTTTGCTACAAGCCTTGCTTTGAACCTTTCGATATTTCCCTTGGGGTCACGTTTAGTCTTATAGACCCATTTGCAGCCAACTGTTTTGGCTCCTTCGGGAATTTCTACTAAGTCCCAGACCTTATTAGTACTCATGGACTTCATTTCGTCTTTCATAGCTTTTAGCCATTCAGACGAATGTTCACTCTTCATTGCTTCTTTAAATGAGATGGGGTCATTATCTAGTATAGGCTCATTCACCTCTTCACTCATAGGTTCATTCACCTCTTCATTCGTGTAAGTGACATAGTCACTTGGAATTGCTGACTTTCTAACTCATTGTGATCTTCTGACGGGTTCGTTATTCTGCTTATTTATCACAACCTGGGGCTGCTGAGCATCCTCATTATTCTCATCATTTGATACACTACTAGAAGTAGTTGCAGGAGCTTCAGCAGATGTTGCATCATTATTTCTTTCTATTGAAGGTGCAACATGAGTATGTGTTGAGAAAACGGGTTCTTCAATTATAGGCATTGGAACATAATTCCGTTTCTCTTCCAGAGCAACTTCTCTGGGTGTCATACTCCCCTTGATTATGTCATTTTCCAAGAACACAGCGTGTCTTGTCTCAATAAACTTTGTAAACTGATTTGGGCAGTAGAATCTATATGCCTTTGACTTATCAGGATAACCGATAAAATGACAACTGATTGTTTTGAGGTCTAATTTTCCCATGTTTGGATTAAAAACTCGTGCTTCAGCAGGACAACCCCACACATGAAAATAATTCAAGGTTGGTTTCTTCCCAGTCCATAATTCAAAAGGTGTCTTAAGAATTGATTTACTGGGAACCCTGTTAAGAATGCGTGCAGCTGTCTTAAGAGCTTCCATCCATAACTTTACCGGCAAAGTGGAGTGACTTAACATACTTCGTACCATATCCATAAGAGTGCGATTTCGCCTTTCAGCTACTCCATTTTGTTGGGGTTCGCCCGGTGCTGAGTACTGGGCCTTAATGCCATTTTCCTGTAAGAACTTCGCAAAAGGTCCAGGAATTTGACCATAAGTAGTATGTCTACCATAGTATTCACCACCACGGTCAGACCTTACAATTTTTATCTTTCGATCATGTTGATTCTCAACTTCTGCTTTGAAAATTTTAAACTTGTCTAATGCCTCAGATCTTTCTTTGATTGGATAGACATATCCATAACGAGAGTAGTCGTCAATGAATGTTATGAATAAATCAAATCCATCTACTGACTTTACATTAAATGGACCACAGATGTCTGTGTGGATGATTTCCAAAACTCTCGTACTTCGATTTGCACCTTTCTTGATTTGCTTTGAATATTTTCCTTTGATGCAATCAATGCAGTGATCAACATCTGCATCTGAGAAGTCCAAAGGATAGAGGATATTTTCTCGCTCAATTCTCCCCCTCGAAATATGGCCCAAACGATAGTGCCATAATTTCGAAGAAGTCTCATTATCATTATGTTTTCATTTGGTACTGACATTTGCATTTGAGGAGGAGTCAACATTATAGGTGGCATCGCACACAGAGATTTGATAAAGTTGTTCCCGTCCAACGGCGAGACCAACCTCTTTATTATCATGCATAATTATACATCTATTGTTTCCAAAAGTACAATAGTAACCACCATTATCTAAACGTGAAACTGAAACTAAGTTCCTTTTCATAGAGTGTACATAAAGAACGTCATGTAGCTGAAGTTTGAAGCCAGTATGAAGTGTGAGAGTGAAGTCTCCAATGGCCTTAACTTCAGTTTCAACTCCATTAGCAACTCTAATTCTTCTTTCCCCTCTTCTTAGGGTCCTCCTCATAGCGAATCCCTGCAAGGAATTTGCAACATG
Source organism: Oryza meridionalis (assembly GCA_000338895.3). Taxonomy (NCBI): domain Eukaryota; kingdom Viridiplantae; phylum Streptophyta; class Magnoliopsida; order Poales; family Poaceae; genus Oryza; species Oryza meridionalis. The sequence goes on from CM002529.2 coordinate 29,289,634, forward strand.
AATTGTTGCTCCTGAGTCAATCCACCAAGAATTGGTGGCATAATCAATATTTAGGGATTCATCAACAAAAGAAATAACATCAGTACCTTTCTTATTGAGCCATCTCATAAACCCAATACAGTCTTTTTGGCGGTGTCCACTCTTTCCACAAAAGTAGCACCCATCCTTTTCTTTTCCCTTTTCTTCTGTGTAGGGATTTCCTCCAGATTTATTTTGCTGGGATTGATTCGAAGATTGCTCTTTTTCTTTAAATTGACTAGGCTTAGGCTTCAAATACTCCTTCTTAAATTTCTTATATTTTTTCTTCTCGGAGTGTTTAAATAGATTTGCATGGTCAACTCTTTCTGCCTTAGGCCTTTCCTCTTCTTGTACACACATGGCTATTAATTCATCAATGCCCCACTTGATTTTCATTGCATTATAATTAATCGTAAATGGAGAAAACTCCTGGGGCAGAGATGACATAATGAAATGGACAAGAAAACCTTCGGAGATTTCCATTTCCATTGATTTAAGCTTAGAAGCCATGTGACATTTCTTCATAATATGTTCCCTCAGATTTCCAGTAAAATCATATCTTTCATTGACCAATCTTTTAATAAGAGTGGTGGCATAAACCTTAGAAGAGCCTTTAAATTGTTCCTCAACTTTAGCAAGATATTCTCTGGCTGTCTGAGTATCTGGGACTGCTCCTCTTATTGCGTCAATAATGGAGCTCTTGATAATCATAAGGCATTTACGGTTTGAAATATCCCATTTTGCCTTTACTTCATCATATTTTCTTTTTAGGGTCTCATAATTCTCATTTTCCGGTCTAGGCTCAACCGGAGGATCATTATGGAGGGCATAATCAATATCCAACAGAGCTAGAGTAATTTCCAGCTTCTCCTTCCATGAAGCATAATTACTTCCATTAAGTTGTTCAATATTGCCCATTATTCCGGCAATTTGTGAGGCATAAGATGCTGCATAAGAGAGAATCAGCAGCTAAATAAGTACCTTCTTTTATTGATCAAATCCAAAACAGCTTTGGCCGGAGAAGGAAAAGAACAATAAAATTTTGTGAATAAGTATTTATTAATCAGCTTTGGCCATAATAATAAATACAAACCACACCTTATCAATTTGTTTAAAACTCCTTTTATTAATTCAATCAAAACAGCTTTGGCCAGATTTGAATTGAATTAATAAAATTTTGTGATCAAATAAAAGTCAATCAGCTTTGGCCAGAATGACAATTATTTGTCACACTTAATTATAATATTTATTTGTAGTAGAAATAAACTCATAATGCATAAAATAATAATAACTTTAAGTAATCAACATAATGCAATGATCATAAAATAAACAGATAAATGAACGAGAATTTTATCACATAATAAAGTCACTTATTATTCTTATTACCATTAACTAAAACATAATAAAATATCTTTAATGTTTAAACACAATGATCATAATCATAATTCTTCAAAAAAAATAATTGTAATATTATCTCAGCCCAATCCTTTTAATTAGGCCCATTACTATGCAGCCCGTTACTAGGCAGCCCACATATCATTTTTTTAATCTTGAACTGGGCCGCTTTCTTGAGCCAGGCCGCATTCGGCCTGGCCCGTTATTGCCGCGCCGCCTTCCGCCTAGGCTCCAGGCCCATCAACCTGGGCCTGGGCCGGCGTTTGCCGCCTCCCGCACGGCCTCGTCAGCCCACGTCGGGAGTGAGCCGATCCGAGCCGTCCATCTCATCGGACGGCCGGGATCGCTCCCGCGTGGGACAAAAACCGGCGCGGCAGCCGCCCCCGCGAAAACCCTAGCCCCATTCTCTCCTCCCCTCTTTCTCTCACTCCCATGGCGACGGCGACGGCGAAGCGGCACACGACGGGTCGGAGATGGCGCCGTCGAGCCTTGCTCGCCATATCCGGCGCGCATCCCCGTCGAGCGCTCGACGGTGCCCTAAGTACCTGCCGGTCGCTCGTGCAAGGAAGATCCACGGCGGCGACGGCGAGACGGGCGGCGACGGCTACCTCAGCGAGGCGGCGACGGCGAGACGAGGCCGGCGACGACAACCTCAGTGACGAGCACGCGAGGAGGAGGAGCCGGGCCAGCACGGCGGGTCGCGAGGCCGCTCGGGGACCAAGTCCTCGGGCGCGCGCTCGCCTCTTGCAGCGTCGGTGGCGACGTGGTGGTCGCCGCCGGCCACCATGGCCCTTAGGTAAGCCTGCCGCGCTTCTTTTCCCCCTGATTTTAGGGTTATGGTTTCATGATTTGGGGAAATTTTGGGGTCTTACTGTAGCTAGGGTTTCGGTTCTTGGGGATTTGTCTGAGATTTGCATGAAATTTTCCTTCCCCTTCTTCTAATTTCTTCAAGCTGAAACCCTAGAAGGCCTAATTACATTTCTTATACTTCGGGATTGCATGATTTGGGCTCAATTCAACTTTAACAGAGGAATTTGGGCATGAACACGAAGAACAATTTGAACATAAACACTTATTGAGTTCCAATTTGAGGCCAACCCGGTGCTCTGATACCATTGTTGGATTGTTTTGGATCGGTTTGGTACAAGTGGAACTACAAATTGAAATGGGATTGAGTCATACCTTGATCTCCAGGGGTTCCCATTCTCTGTCTTTGTTCTTCTCTCTTTCTCTCTCGTTTGGAAGCACAGAGAGAGATGTGTTTCAGTTCTTCCCTGTATTCTCAGTGAGTTTTGCTTGATCAGGTAGTAAGAGAAATCTTAGGGTTTAACACTTATGTATTGATTTCTATTTATAGACACTGCACACAGGGGGAACCGACATTGGAAAAGGCGGTAAATCCCCCGATCAGGGATATTCTTGAAAGGTCGATCACTGTAGTGACCGCCCTAAAAATCTCTTTTGCGGACTATGGTTTAGCCACAAGATCACATTTGTGTTCACACTAACAGGGGCTAGACGCGCCCTGCGCAAGGGAAAAACAAAGTACAGCAACGAACGGACCGATCAACTTCGAGTCCTAGCGAACGGTGCAGATTGGGCCGAAATCAATAGTAGGGACAAAATGGTCCGCTGCTTCTCGCCTTATCGTAGGCTCAATTGGGCTGTGACGGGATGAGTTCATACCGTGGACTCGATTTGCAGCGGGTTTTCGAAGATAAAAAAGACGTTACACCTAGTTTGTAATTGAGGGGGTGATTCAATCAGGAATAAGAGTCAATGAAAGCAAAATAGACTTATTCGTTTTTAGATATTCTCTGGTTCTTGTTTTTTTTCAATAGGAAACAGCTTCGAAGCAGAATGTCAAAAAAAAAAAAAACAGCTTCGAAGGAGGAATTCGTTCACTTCATAAATCATTTCTTTTTAGAGAAGTGCTTCTATGCTCCTCGATAAAATACCTGCACAAAAATTAAAGCACATCAATGGTCTGAATTAAAAAGTGATTAAAGGATAAATCTCATTAGTGAGGGGTAATTTCGTCCAGGAAGCAAAAGTTCATATCCATATCCATGATCCATCCCGTACCCAGCGGTCCCAGCCTCCTCTCATCGATCGATTCGCGGTGGCGGAGATTCCCTCGCGACGCACCTGGAATGATATTCTGATAAGATCTACAGCACCCATGTCAAGCTGCCAAAAGGATTGGCTTTTGAAAAGGACGAAAAATACTGAATCAATAAACAGGAGAATCGTTGGGATTTCTATCAAGGTTTCGCTAGGTACAAGGAGCAGGTATTCGGCCAGGAGTTTGCTTCTCATCATGGACGACCGCCGTAGCGGATGCGGCCATGGTCCATCTGGTCTGCCGCTTCCACACTGCCCTTCGAGAACTGGTCCTCTATCTCGTCGTCAACGCCGAGCGCAAGTGCGCAACGACAACAGCCCGCACAGCTCGTCGCCCTCCCTTTCCTCCGCACATGCCGGCCGTACCGGCGACCTTCACCACCCAGCACTGTCGCCGTATGGATCTCCCAGATCGATGGAGCGATCGGCCTGGTTTGATGTGGGCTTTTACTTCCGGGACGAAATTGCCCCCTTGCTAATGACGGTTTACCCTAGTAATCACCTTTTAATCCGAACCATTGATATGCTTTAATTTTCGTGCATGTTTTTTTCGAGGAGCACAGAAGCACTTCTCTTCTTTTTATTGAATTTCGATTCTGTATGTACATATGTGCCAAGTCCACCTAAGCAGTGAATCATGAGATCGACCTACGACTTTCAGATGATCTTTCATTTCTTCGTCTAGAGCCTGCAAAAACGACACGCAGTGAGCGAAAAAAAAATACAACATTGTATGTTTTATAAATTACACAGGACTGACACGAGTATATATATGTACAGTAAATATGCAGCGTATGGTACGTACTGTTGGTAGTCGATGAGAACCTTGCCGACGACGGGGTTGGCGATGGCGGCGAAGGCCTCCCTGGAGAGGTCGAGGGTGGCGGTGCAGCCGGGGCAGCGGTCGACGATCTTGACGGTGATGGCGCCGCCGCGGCACGGGTTGGGCACGGCGTTGGTTGCCCCGACGCATTGCACCGTGAACATCGTCCCGCAGATCTTGCCGCCGGCCCACAGCCCGTCGCTCGCCGCCGCGATCATCCTCCCGTTGTCCTGGTTCCCGTAGCACGCCGACGCTGCCAAAAATTCAGCAAGATACCGGCGAAACGAACGTTAGATCTCATGAAAATTAGAGGTGAATTTAGAGCTTCGGAAATACGAAATGTGAGGATGTATTCGTGGTAAAGCTTAAGACTGAAGTGGTGTACGGTTGTAAGTGGTGTAGAAGGTCGCGGTGCCTTGGATGGCATGCGACACTGACATGATGCCGAGGAGCAGAGCGGCAGCGAGCAGGAATGCGATCTTCGCCATTGACTACTTGTGGTGTTTTGATTTGACAAAGGCAAGATTATTGCAGGTTGCAACTTCAGTTCTTGTCGGGACGAAAATCTTTGACGGTAACAAATTTGGTTCAATACGGACAGTCGGACAGAAGAATTTATAGGAGAATAAGAAGTACCAAATCTGTTTCTAGAGAATAAAGGGAGTTAAGAGGTACCAAATTAATTAAATCTGACCTTATGGTGTAATGTGGATATATACATCACCTTATCTTATCTTGGGGAGACATTAAAATGTACAATTCTTTTAGGAAAAAAAACTGAAAAGATGAGAAAATTATCCTGGTGTGGATAGAGGATTAGCGTGATAAAGAGGCACCAAACTTATTGCTACTTATATTTTTTAATATATAACGTCGTTGATTTTTTCTTATAAATATTTGATCCTTCGTCTTATAAAAAAATATTTGACCATTCAATAATCATTTACATAATACTTGGGTGCACTTGAGATCTCAAAGCTAGCTAAGCCACCTTTCATCTCGCTTGATGCATTTTCTCTGAATAGAACTCCAGCTGCGCGGCTGCAGTCCAGGCATGAGTCCACGAAGGATGCCTTTCATTAGCTTGTCACAGTCTTCTACCGACAGAGACTTGCTCTCCTCGTCAGACAGCCTCGGCAGCCGGCCGGCGGCGAGCTCCACCGCGACGTCCGTGAGACGGCCGACGCTCTCCACACAGACCTCGTCGGCGAAGCAGCATCTCCACTCGAACACGCTCAGCTTCGGCGCGCACACGCGGAAGCACGAGTACCGGGTGAAGAGCGCACGGAACCGCGGGAGCAGGTGGTAGGTCGCAGGGCTGGACGACGACATGGGCTCGGTCGGGCAGCGGCACGACACGCGGATCTCCGTCAGCTCGTCGGCGAGGACGGTGATCCCGGCCTTGGTGGCGCTCATCACGGTGACGTCGGTGATGCGGAGGCGCTTGAGCCGCGGCATGGTGTCCGACGTGATGTCGATGCTGGCCGGGAGCGTGCAGTCGACGATGTGCAGCTCCTCCAGCGAAGGGAAGACGACGGTGGAGAGGAAATCGTCCGTGCGCAGCACCGTCAGGCCGTCCAACGCAAGCCACCGGAGGGAGGTGACGCCGGGGCCACGCACGCGAGGCGGCCTCACCGCGTACCAGTACAGACCCAGCTCAAGCTCGGTGGTCGCCGGCGGCAGCTCGAGCGACCACTCGCCGGCGTCCTCGTCAGGGAGTCCCCTCTTGCACTGGACGTGCAGCTCTAGCCTCGACGCGTTGGCTAGCGCAACGAACTCGTTCACGTACCGGCGCTCAAACGGGACGTCCTTCCGGTAACCAATATGGAGCGTCTCGATGGTGTCGTGCAGGCCACCGTCGTCGTGACAGCGTCGGCGAAGCGTGCGCTCCATGCTCTGCACGCGCGGTTCGCTTGACTCGCCTAAAGACGCAAGGTTGCCAAGTACCCACATATCTAATAATAGTTAACTAAATCTCGACAGGACCCATCACATATCATGTCCTATACGGAAATTGACTTCAGATATGGAGGGAGTTCCGGATAAGGAAAGACAACCAGAGTTCTACATGGAAACGACAAGAACGACTCGGATTGTATTCCTATTGGTTTCCCTAGTTCTACTTGGATAAGGGGACACCTATGAGTATAAATACAAGGCCCCCTAGGAGGAGAGAGGACAATGAACATACACGGGGAACAAGACGATCAACACGATCAACACGGTCACCACGATCGAGATCCACCTCAATCAACAACCACCACAATATACGGAACAACAGAAGCCACAGCATACAAGCCAACATACGCCAAGGCACGCCGTCCGATATCGACTTCAGGGATAGGTATGGCTATTCCCTTACGGTGTCTCTGGATACCGTCAGGAGAGACGAAAGCGCTATCTCTGATCTTGCCGGACACGGATTCGAGGAGCAAGGCTACCCTGTTGTCGACTACGAGTCAGACCTTCAGACCGACATGTCGACAACAGTTTGATAGGCTACCCCACATATTGTACTGGTGTGATTATGGTGAATAAAAGCAACTCCGGCTCCGGCCAACAGGATGTAAGGTTATTACCTGACAACTCAGGGGCCCGAACCTGTATAAAAATCCCTGTCTCCATCTCTTTTACCTCAGTCTCGCGTATATCCTAGCATCAACGATCCCCATACTGTCCAAATACCGTAGTCGTGACATCAAACGTCGACAGTTGGTACCAAAGCTAATATGCAACTACTGGTCTTGATACCTCGTGGATACTAGACCATATACCACCAACCTTAGTACCATGGGTAACAGGTCTGATACCCCAAATACTGAATCTAATATCCTAAGTATCAGATGTGATACCTATGGTACCAGACTAATACCTTGGGTATCAACCCGATCTGATACCTCAGATATCAATTACCACCAACCATAGTACCATGGGTACCAGGTCTGATACCTCAAGTATCGAATCTAATATCCCAAGTATCAGATCTGATACCTATGGTACCAGATCCGTTACAGGTACCAACTAGATCTGATACCTCAGGTATCAAGATACGGGTACCAATCGGATCTGGTACCTCCGGTATCAAGTACCGGATCCGATACCATAGATATCAGATCTGATACGGGTACCAACCAGATCTGGAACCTCAGGTATCAAGTATCGGATCTGATACGGGCACCAACCAAATCTGGTACCTCAGGTATCAACTATCGGATCTATACCTGAAAGTTGTGTGGGGACTCAATGCGAGCGCATGGATACGTGGGGGAGCGCAATGGACACGTGAAGGGTATGTGGGAGGAAGAGATACATACGCGTGGGGACACATGCGCACAGGGGCGGATCTACAGTATAAGCGCCGGTGTCAGGCGACACCGACGACTTTCGACAAAACCTATAGCAAAACTACTTATTCATATATTATAACACTATGATTTAAGCATAATTAGCATCGACACCGATAGATATGTTATGACACCAATGGATCGATTTTCTGGATCCGCCACTTCATGCGCATGGTTGGTGGGGGCAACGACTCATCATTAACTCATTATAATCTATCCTGTTACACGCGATACCGTGGTCTAGCAGTTCTCTTAAATCTAATGAAAATGAAGTTGAAGTTAGGGCACTCAAAACGAGAAAGATATTAACGTGTAATTAATTTATTTTTAATTATTATAAAATTAGAAAATAAGTTTATTTAATATTTTAAGGCAACTTTTATATAAAAAGTTTTCGCACGAAACACACTGTTTAATAGTTTGAAAAACGTGCTAATGAAAATCAAGAAAAATCTATATCTTAATTAGAAAAAAAAACACCAAGTTGGATATAGACTAACCTCAATTTCTGGAAAAATTTTCGGTGCAGCCCAGATGCAAAGCGCCTCTTCTGCATACTCGCCCTGGATGGTTGATCACGCTGGGCGCGTGTTGCCGATCGATCCAATGATGGCCCTAGGACCCGAGTCGCGTACGTTCTATTAGAGCTATAAACATATTTTAAAAGGATAAAAGATAAGAAAGAAGAGCAGCGGGCTACAGATTTGTAGCCAGCTGTAGCACAGACTCCAAAATACAGGTGTGTATGATTGGTGAGACCAGAAAATAGGTAACTATTATATGAATTAGCTATTAAATTGACTATAAATAATTTGGAGCCAATAGTTGGCTATACTAATAAACTTGCTCTTATCTCGTCTTGACGCACCAACCGAGCCGCCTCTCATCGGCTCCATGATACTCTTCTTCATGACCGTTGCCGCCGACGCTATATACATTCCTCGTTTTCCACTGGCACGCGTTGGCCTCAGCCTCATAGGTAAGCGACTCGAGCACGCGGAGTGTTTCATGGTCGACTTGCGTGGGGTATGCTGCGGTGGGCTTGAGTTCTTGATCTCGTTGTCCGCCTGACCAGGACGCCGCGCCGCGCGCGCTAACTGACCATCTAAGGGCCTGTTTAGATCGCCTAGCAAAATTTTTCACCCCGTCACATCGAATGTTTGGACACATGCATGGAGTATTAAATATAAATGAAAAAATAACTAATTACACAGATTGCGTGTAAATTGCGAGATGAATCTTTTAAGCCTAATTACTTCATGATTTGACAATGTGGTGCTGCAGTAAATATTTGCTAACGACGGATTAATTAGGCTTAATAAATTCCTCTCGCAGTTTACATGCGGAATCTATAATTTGTTTTGTTATTAGTCTACGTTTAATACTTTAAATGTGTGTCCGTATATCCAATGTGACATGCCAAAATTTTACACTCATGAATCTAAACATCCCCTAAGCAAATCATTTTTTAGGAGGCCCCAAAAATATTACAAGTACCCCCTAAAAAATGTCGTAAGGGAAATAGCAAAACCAAGAATTAAATATGATAATTTTTTTTGAGAGGATGCATTATTTTTAGCATGGTGCAAATAACCCGCTTTAACAATCCGTTGTTTAATCCCTTCTTCCTATAAAGTTATCACCCACTAAGTGTAATTAAGCTCCTAAAGCTCAAAACACAGTGTTCCACGTCATCATCAATTGACGGCCCGTTGGATCACTTGATTACATTGCATCTCAACCGTTGAATGAAAAGCTGCTGAGTTCACAGGACGTGTGAGTCAGCAAAGAAGGCCCACGTTAGCATAGCAAAGGAGGCCCACGTCAGTGCATTGCAGCCCGCAACCCAATCAGTGGTCTAGGGTTCGGTATCTCATCCTCCCGAGCCCTGAGTTCTGAATCGGAGCGGCGGCGGCGTAGTGCGGCGCGGTCGCGCGTTCCCCTACGCGCACGCGAGAGGCGAGCCCGTCTCAGCCGCGTATCTCCTCTTCCTCCTCCCTCCCCGACGATCTGCGTCTCCGTCGAGCCACCTTCCTCAACCTCCGCGCCGCGCACGCAACTGGCCCACCAGCCGCGTCGTTTCCCCACTCTCCTCGCTCCGCCCCACCTCCTAGGCTGCTCGCCTCCTCGGCGTATCACAAAAAACTGAAACCGCCGGCACCCACCAACAAGCGGTCTTGATGGCTGACATTAAAAACCGAGCAGATTTCATGGATGTCGAGCTCCTCACCATGAAACGTCGTTCGATTTGTTTTGTTAGTCCTCCCTTGAAATCTTCAACCTCAGACTTCACCTTGAACACACCCAAGGGGGTGTATATTAACCTCCCGAAGGTATGCTTCTTCCTCTTCTTGAGCCATATATTTTTCATCCAATAAATTGGCTTCTGCTTTCGGTCATGCTAGATTGATTTGTTTCTGTTATCCCTCATATTCTTCAAGAATTAAGAAAGGAGGGATTGGTTTTGTTTCGGCTCTACTTCAAGTTTCTACCGTTAGCGTTCAACAGGATTGAAATTTATTTAGTATATACACTTCACTAAAGGAGACAATTCATGGTATGAGGATCACTGGTATGTATACTAATTTTACATCACGCTGCATACCTGCACCGATAGTTCATTTTAATTCTGAATTCCGGATGCAGATTGCTTACTATCGTTGTAACAGCTGCTGGAGCAATCTATATATACATTGGGTAATCATAATTGCCTCATATTCATTCTTGGTCACATGATTTCTATATATTATTATATGCCCATCCTGCGACACATGCTGTGCAAGAGGTACAAGTAATTCCTTCCATAACAACACTGTCTAGCTATTTTTATACACATTGATCCCTAATTTTTTATATGTCTATCCAGATTCTTATTTGGTATATGATGATCCTACTTTACACCCATATAACTTAATTTTTCATTTCTTTTCTGGCTAGAGTATAAAGAATGCTCTTTGTAATAGCAAAATTGAACAGTTTGTCAAATATTGGGTTTTTCATCAAGGCCATCCGACTATTTATCTTCAGTTTTATGGATCTTTCAATCCAAAATACTACAAGTTGTTTTTTTTCTGTTGACAGAAATTTTCAGCTCTAAGACATGATTGGTATCCTAAGAAACAGATAAAATTAAGATGGATCTTCAACAAGAACCATCCAGCAGGTTATCACTAATCACCAATTAAGAAATGTTATTACATTCTTTTCTCTATTACTCTATTCCTGGTGCCTTGCATTCCCTGCACCATCATTTTCTTTTCTTGAGGGTAATTTTTACCCGGCCTCTATATCCAACCGGTGAACCGGATATATGCAGCCTTTTAAATTGGGAGCTTAATCCCTCAAACAACACAATCTGAAATTCACTCCTATGAAAATTTAAAGTCAAGACCTTAGGTGTTACTCGGGTCACTGCATGTCTATACTTTGCCATTTATTGCACTTTCCTTCAGGAATAACCAAACTTTCAAACAAGATATGCTGCTCATTTTTCATTTGTGCGTTCTTCACAAGTGAACGTGGATGCAGTTGCTCAAGCGAATTCTTCTACAAGCCCAACAATTTCGTTAATTGCCAAACAAATCTACAAGTGGAGACCTCAACAAACTGAGCTTTTAACATTTCTTACATAAAAAATGGATTACCTCAAATGCAGGTCATTCTAACTGAAGAGGTCAATAACAATAATCATAATTAGTGTCTCTTGCGTTGCTATTACTATCTGAGAAATGTCTATCTTAACCTTGACGGATGTTGCTACTTCAGTTCATAGATTTTATCCTACAGAAATAGTTGTTTGTTCGAAAAAAAATTACCATTTCCAATGGCTACCATTACATTATCTCTTACACCTTCACGTGTAGCTCTCCATTTCTACCTACAAAATTCCCCAGCAACGCGCGAGGTATCATCTAGTTTGATAACACGGAGCGTCGAGCTGGCCGCGTCGATCTCTTTGCACACAATTGCCGTCTCTGTTCTGCAGAACCGGGGTCTTCAAGCTTGCGTTCACTTCTTGTCCTGCTGTGCATTCTGTTTGCAGGTTCTGCTCCTTACAGTGTGACTCGGCATCGAGCGGAGGCCTGGTGGCTGGTGCCACAGAAGAGCTTTAGGAACAGGACCGGTGGTACATCCGGATGAACTGGAAGGAGGGTATGCATCTTTGACGGCGCCAGCCATAGTTCATCTGTGGTTGCTGATTTCGTCCTCGAGGAATGGTCGTGGCGAGGCTGGCCGGCGCATTTACCACGAGAATAGCAGCAGCAGCGGTGAGGTGACTCGCCAGTTGCATCTTTATGCTGATGCCTTGTTTCTACGGCTGTTGCGGTGCATATGCAAATATGCGAATCTGTGATACGTTATCACAATCACCATGTTTGTTGTTCAAATGTAAACTCCTGATAAAACCGGCACTTCTTTGCCGAGCCCGGCGAAAAAGTGTTTCTGCACTGTTTGCACCATCACAGCAGATCACTATATAACACGCTGTTAGCTAACAGCCTAACATGCCACTCACAGATCACAAAACAGTACTAAGAATGTCAGCTCGTACTCGTACGTTTGACAAAAGAGTTTGCCCTTCCAGCGATCATATCGTCTTTTCCGTTTACATAAACAAAACAAAATTACCAGTTTGCCAACTACCAAACAAACTAGAGCAGTAGAACCTTTTGATCTTCACCGCACACGAGCCTCATCGGAATGACCCCACAGGACCCTGTCCGGAGCATAATCCAATTACACGATCAGAATTAGGGAAACATAAACATAGCTGGTTTGCATCAGAAAAAAAAAAGATGGAACTGAATATAGAGTTTGTTTAGAACAATGCTTCAAATAACGAACTACTTCACTTTCGAAACATTAAGAAGAAAAGGCTAGTATGCAGGCAGGAGGCTGCTGAACAGTATTTATAAATGGATAACAAACGATCTAGGGAGGATCTAAGCCTCGAAATATTGGGAAACAAAATAAGAAATGACCAGGGAAGCAAAGTTTGCCCTGGAACGACCATTGTACTCTGAAAAAAGAATCTCTGAACCTAGGGGACCTCCACAGACAGTTCCTCTGAACCTAAAGCAGGTAAGCATATCGGTGGTGTTTGGTCACGGAAACAATTGTACTCTAAAAAGGATCTCTTAAAAGTTCTAAAAAAAAGGATCTCTTAAGGGAGAAATAGAAATGACCAACCTCAGAGACTGAAATCCCTTGCTGGTTGCAAACAGTAAACAAAGCAAGGAAGCAAGTTTTCAGAGTACAATTGCCATATTAAACATCAGTCCAGAACAGAAGAATATATATATGCGAACCATTTCCCAAAAATCCATTCAGTGTAAGCACTACCAAAACTAAGAACCCTCAACCCCTCAATATTTCATCTAGATTCAAAACATTTTGCCTAGTTATGTGCAGCTAACAGCGTTTCAATTGTGTGGTTTCCCTAAAAACTGAGAACCCCATTCCCTCTATATGCTTGCTGAACAATACTTCAATTAAGTGGTGTTTTATGTTGGGAGATTTACCTGGTACATACTTAACTCATGTCAGTTTTCTTCATCTTGTGGACAAAATACTTCACTTTGCAAGACATGTAATCTGCATACTCTGCTGAATCGGCATAAAGCTCAACATCATCAGCATAGTTCTTGTCCTCCTCACAGTCAATATCCACAACCTCAACATTTACCTTTTAATAAAGATAATTCTCACATCATTTTATAATGCACATTAGTAAATTATTATGTATTGCAAAATGGTGAACTTACCTTGGTGGCAACCCAATCAGTGTCCAGACTAAAGCTCAATAGCTCGTAGCCTGAAGTGTCGACCACCATAATGAGTGTCTTTTCACCCTTTGCTTCAAGAAGTTTTCCATATTCAGGAACCAGCGCGACAGATCCCAACCCACCACATAGTTTACACTGCAGACGGAAACGAGCGTTCAAAGAAAAAAGAGTGAAATACATGGCCGGTCCCTAAACTTGTGTGGTGGTGTCACTTAGGTCCGCGAACTTGGTTTAATGTACAACCCCGGTCCAAACGTCCTTTGACTGCGTTTGACCGCCAACGTGGCATGCCACGTAGGCAATACTTTTGCTCTCAGCCCCCTCTACATTACAACACGTCGCGTATATCTCGTTGTAGCTATATAGTGACACCAGAACCCCCAAAAAAAAATCCTCAAATCGTTCTTCCCTCTCATTCTTCTCCTTGCATGTATAGAAAATGCGGTCCCAATTAGCAATTGCAATTGCACTGCCTCTCGCCGCTAATCCGGCCGCACTGTGCCACCGCTAACCCCGCTACACTGCGCTGCCTCCTGCCGCTAATCTCACCGCCGAGGCCGCCGCAGCCGCTACCACTCGGCCTCCTTCCACTAACCTCACCGTCGAAGCCCTAGTCGATTTAGGGATATTTTGGGAGATTTGGGTTCAAATGCACTGGTCAGGGCAAGTTATGTGCGAAGATATATGTGAAGTTATGTCAGGGCATGCCACGTTGGCGGTCAAACATGGTCAAAGGACAATTGGACCAGATGGTACATTAAACCAAGTTCACGGAACTAAACGTGCAATTTTCAAGTTCACGGACCTAGTGACACCACCTCATAAGTTTAAGGACCGGCCATATATTTCACTCAAGAAAAAAACATAAAAATAGATCCATTTAGTCATCGACAATAAAATGAGATAATATAGACACGTAAAATCAAACAATCGACATAGGCAATAAAAAAGAGAATGAATTAGACATATAACAGTAATGCGGTACCCAACGGGCAGTGAAGACAGGCAAGGCTGATAACCATAATTCGATACCACCGCCAATGTAATGGCCCTTGCGTGGTTGGGGAATGGGATAGCAAGCGCGCGGATAGCCGACGCACCCACACAAAAAAGAAGAAGAATCGAAGAAATCCCCAATCCCCTACATACACGCGCACACATCCGAAGACCTGAATAAACAGAGAAACCCAGGACTAATACAGGAGGCATCACCTTCACTCATATGGGGTACCGCTTCTATGGGCCATGGCCCTAAATCGCAACCAAGCCCTAAATTTTTTTGGGCCAACAAACTTTTCTTACCTTTCTTACAATGTGTCCTGGGTTGATGCACTTTGGGAAACAATCGTACACGCAGCAATTCTTACGGGATCGTAGTATAATTACACTTAACTTGTATGTAACTACATAACTTGTATATAAGTTTCACGTAATTTTGAATCGTTAGATCTATTACAAAATTTGTTCCGGTGAGGAAGAAAAAAAATCACATCACACGCATATGTGAAAGAATTTGTTCTCACAACCTCCATTTTACCGAAATAAATGTTATGGAGAGATTTTTGAAAGTTGCATACATGTTACATTATAGTTACAGTGTAATTACACGCAAGTTACAGTATAATTATACTACGATTGTACTATAATTACATCTGTCAAATTTTTGGTGGAAAATTTGTCGACAAATATATAGCAAATTCGATTCTTACTACGCAAGTAGAACGGGCATGGGCTCGCTGGGTAGAGGCAGATCTGCTTGCCGGTATCTTCACGGCAGGTTGTGCACCGAAGCTGGAACAAAGACGTAACAAAATCATTATAAACCAAAAACAAACCCCAGATGCAAGAGATCACCCCAAACCCCAGATTACAAGAACAAAACACCCCCAAACCCCAAATCACAAGAAAAAAAATACTAGTACGCCACCCAAGAAAAGAGCTAGAGCTAGTGCATACCTGCAAAAAGTATGCCGTCGCGGCTCCGTTGAAACCTCCTCCGATGGGATGGAGCTCGAGGACTCCCTCCATCTCCACGGCGGTGAAGAGCCCGTAGCGAGGCATGGTGAGCGCGCGTTGAAGATGGGGGAGAGAATGGAGTTGAGGAAAGGAGAGCACACCGGACAAGAGAAGCTTTGAGATTAATCTGGGGTGGTGTTTGGCATCCGCTTTATCTCACGGTGAGGAGAAGCAAATTAAACCACTCCTGACACAAGGACGGTAAAAATACCACACACTACTGCATGCATTGTACAACTTTATGGACCAGATGTTGTGAGTCGACACGAGACGGGACGAGGCGAGGAGCAGTTGGCGAGTCAGGGCGGTCTACCTCTATCGCGAGTAGTACGTATGCATGTGTCAGCTTTATCCCAGCTATCCCATGGTTCGTGTGTACTACCGTATATGCATTTCCTTCCTTTTAGAACACTCTAGAACACACACACAAAAGAAGGTCGCAATTCAAATTTAAAATGCTACAGTACTTGGTGACGACCGCGGTTCATCCATACGTGTAAAGGGACGCTTGCATGCAATAGCTGGCGACCATGCGAATTTCTGTTTGTGCATGCATGACTGGACCGTGGACCGTCGCCGTGGCGTACCGCGTACGTGGGTGGGCCGGAGCACGTACGGCGTTGCAACAGCTAGCAGTGGCATGTGGCGGCGCCGGCGCGCGCTGCGGTGTCTCGATGACTCACGTAATCCGTCACTCACCAAGGCGGCGGCATATACGCGTTCCTACGCACGCGGCCGCGATTGCTGCGGTGCGGCGAGACATGCATATGCACCTGAATTTCGACACAGCTACGTACGCTCCAAGGACACAACAATGAACAATCACACGGGGCGTGCGCGCGCTGCGGCGACACCACGGCGTGGACAAGGGATGACCGGGCCAGGCAGTGGCACTAGGCAGTTGGCTTCTTGGCTGGCGAGCGCGGCGCCGCGGCCACTGTCGCCTACTCGTTTGCATGGGCACGGAGGCCAGACCGAGAGCGCATCCGCGCGGCGTTCGAGTTCCCTGCCGAGGGTTTGGTGCTATGAGCGGCTCGACGTGCGAACACCACCTCACGAGGCGTTCTGTTCTGCCATTGTACGCCACCACGTGCCGGAGGTTAATCGCAGCGGCACCGGCGAGCTCCAGCCCTCTGCCCTCACGATAGGCGCCGCCTCGGAGCGCATGCAGACTGCGCCACCAGCACCAGCCACCACACAGAGGACAGCGAGAGCGCGTCCACGCCGATCAGCTACGCCACGTCCGACGCCTGTCTGTGTCCGAGAGCGCCAAATGGCTGCTCGCCGTGGAGATAGCCGCAGTCCTGGCACGCCGACACGCCGTGAAGCGCGAGCGCGTACCGCCGCCGCGGCCCGCAGCGCACGAGGGGCATCCTGGTGGCCTCCCTCCGCGCTCATCGATCAGCTCGGCGCCGAGCTCAGTCTCCCGCGCGCAGCACGCCGCCAGCGAGATCCAGCTGCTGCGCAAGCTACATGCACGTGTCCCCGGTATTGGCGCACCGCCAGCGCCGCCTGCACAACCATGCAGACCATGCCCCAGCGCGTCCACGCCGATCAGCTGGGCCACGGCGTGGAACGGACCATGCATCATCGTCTTTCCTGGCGGCATGGCGCGGCCCATGTCGTGACGAGCCCACTAGCACGGAGCACGGAGACCAGCCCGACTGCCCGAGCGCGTTAGCCGTTCCACGATAGTCGTGTCACGGCAAGCATGCTCCAGAGCGAAGTGGAATGCATATGCATGCATGCATGCATGCATTGATGCAACCGATCGCGGAGCTTGAGCTGACCAAGCACACACGTAGCAGCTAGAAATGGCATGTCTAGGTCTCGCGCGATCTCTCAAGGAAGGAGCCAATTAATATCGTGGCGGCGCGCTGTGGTGTCTCGATGAATTCCGGACTCTGTCTTCATAGCGGTAGCATGCAAAGGTTTCGCGGCATACGCGTTGCCGCGGGCGAAGATATACTATATCTAAGGACAATCAAGGAGCGCGCGCGGCGGTAACTGCGGCGACGACGGTGAGGACTTGGTCGTGCGCGTGTGGCAGCGTCGAATGGTCTCTCGCTATGATCTCTATGTGCTTCGGCTGCTGCCAGCAATAGCGGCGAGCATATGCCTCCACACCGTACCGTCGGTTGCATGGCCACGGAGGCTAGAACGAGCGCATCCACGGGGACCAGATGTGCCGCCGCGTTAGAAACCTGCCGAGAGTGCCATGGGCGGCTCGATCGACGTGCGAACTCCACCTCGAGGCTTTCCCGTTTGACCGTTTCTGTCATTGACTGGGGGCACCGCGCCGCACGCCTAGCTACTTCAAACGGCGCCGGGGCAAGAGAACGCGCGAGCTGGTCGCGTCCTGGACTAGCAGTGAGCGAGCTTCGACGGCCGCCAGCAGCAGTGGCGCGCGATTCTCTGTATAGTAGCAGCGCTGACGAGAGTCGAGAGGGCCGCGACCACACGCGCTGGCGTTTCTCGGCGAGGCGTCGGCGAGCGCAATAGGCCGCCGATCGACGAGTTCCACGTTCCACGCCAGCTGCCAGCGGCAAGCGTCCTGCGGTTGCCAGCGCCTTCTCCTTCACGACCATGGAAGCCATCGAATGTTTGGAGTTGACACGCGCACGAACTCTAGTTCTGAGACTCTTCGTCGAACAGGCGTGGGCGCTAATGTGTGAAAACCACGATTCAAACAGCTGGGACTAAACTGCAAAATTTTGAAGTATTGCTACTCGCAACGACGTATCCCGTATCCTTCCGATAAGCAATTCCGAATTTCCGATAGGCGATCAATCGAGCACCGGAGGCGAACGCGATCGCTCCACCTCCACCCGCGCCAAGCCAGCCCACCCAACCTAACTTTCCTTCCACGTGCACTTTCTTTCCTTTCCATGCATGAGCCCAACAAGCAAGTCTTCCTTTGCAGGCCATGAGCCCAACAAGCAGATCTTTAGCCCGTCCAAAAATCATATACGAAGTACTCAAATATCAATATACAAACTTTTCATTAATATACAAACTTCCCATTCAACTTTTTCCTATGTACAAACTTTCTTTGTAGATACTTTGTTCTATATCGATATATTTTCCTATATGTATACCTTCTATGTAGATAATTTTTTCATGTATAAACTTTCTATATACAAAATTTCTATAAATATTTAAACTTATAAATTTTGATGATATAGAAACTTTCACAAGAAACATGCCACTTTCTAACAATAAAAATTTCAGATTCAATTACAAATAACAACGGTATTCAGCCCAAAGATGACCCAGATAGCAAGGAGACTCAAAGTGTGAGCGCGCAACCCATACGTTGGAAAAAAAGGAAACCATAAAACAGGCTCAAAAAGAGAACGAAGGAAAGATGGTTGATCGCTCGCGCGATGCGCGCGACCCCTCGCGTGATAGCCTTTTCGCTGATCTTTTGTGATGGCTACGAAATTTTCTTCCGCTGTAGATAGCCTCCAACAAACAGAAGCTCTCTCTACAGGTTTTTGTTTTCCTTTATGTTTTTTGGAACTTGTTTTCCTTGATGGATTCTATGGTTTTGGGCCGAAGCCTGCAGCCGATTACCGCCGCAGCCTAAAATGCGGCCTGACACAGTGACACTGAGGGTGTGAAAATATGCAGTTACACCCTCTATTTCATATTATAAGCCGTTTGACTTTTTTTAGTCAAACTTCTTTAAGTTTGATTAAGCTTAAAGAAAAATATACTAACATTTTCAATACCAAACAAACATATTAGTCGAACCTAAAGAACTTTGATTTAAAGAAAAAGTTAAATGGCTTATAATATGAAACAAAGGAGTATAAATTAGGCCTACTATCATAGTGCGTTTCATATATACTGTACATATACATTGACAAGCTTCATTGTCATTGGGTGATCCATGAGCCCTCCAGATGGAATCTGCATGTCAACTGCTTGCTAGAGTATTGAATTATTTTCCAGCTGACATCAAATTATCTCTTGGTCTATAATGATCCGAACCCTAGTTGACACTGGAGCTGAACTTGTAATGGTTATATCTATTGTCTGGCTTGATTGATCCATACATGTAGATGTCTTGTCACCACCTTTTTCGACTTCATTACTTAGCTCAGAAGGCTTCTTAGGATCATCTAATAAGATCACGCTTCCAGAACTCAGCATTGCGGCGACATCCGGCATGGTGGGCCGAACTGTTGGATCTTCTTGGGTGCAGAGCAATGCCACTTGGGTGCACCGAATTATCTGATCAAGTTCATACTCATTGCCTAATGATGGATCTACAAGCTCTTGCAACCTTCCGTCCCTCCACATATGCCAAGCCTGAAAACTATGTATATATATCCTTTAATATAATTCACACATATATTTGAATATATTTAGCATCAAATGTTGCAATTTAGATTTATAATGTGGGATTAGTAACTCAGAGAATCAGGAACATAAAAATAATGCGTGTTCACTTACATCTCGTACAAGATCACCTATAGCATCTCTATGCTTATCAAGTATGGAATTCTTTCGTCCACTAATGATCACTAGAACCAAGACACCGAAGCTAAACACATCCGTCTTCACTGAATAAACTCCTTGAGATGCATACTCCGGAGCTTTGAAACCACTGAATAAAGAAAGATTAAAACAGTAAAGTCAACATAAGTAAGGAAACTTATATTTATGACATGTCAGAAAACTCATACCTAGTGCCCACAACCCTTCTTGTATGCTCTTCTGCAACTTCTGAACTCAGTGAACTGGATGATCCAAAATCGGAAATCTTTGGGTTCATGTTACAATCTAAGAGGATGTTATCTGGTTTCAAATCCCTATGGACAATCCATAACATGGAAAGCTTGTGTAGATAAACAAGACCCTCTGCAACACCTTTGATTATATTCAGTCGCTGAGGCCAGTCTAGCAATGATTTTCTCATTTAGTCTGCAAAAAATTGAAACGACAAATGTCATTTTTTATGTAAAATAAGTGCAATTTCTATGCTTATCTAAATGAAATTAAATTTTCTTTAAAACAAATTATTGGAAGAAAAACCAACTCAGTGAAATGGGAGTTGTTCCACTGTGCAAACATACCAAAGATGTAATGGTGCAAGCTACCCCTGTCCGCAAACTCATACACCAGAATCCTTTCTTTCCCATGGATGCACCAACCCAGTAACTTAACCAGATTATTGTGCTGAACCCTTGCAAGCTGCAATTCATTGTTGAAATCAAAGTTTACTGCACATTCATCGAGTCTTTTGATGGCAACCATAAGTCCATTGGGCAACTGACCCTGCCATATTTACTTAAGAGTTTAGACAATATTCTCTCAAAAGATATCAGCAATTCAGCATGCATCTCGTTGGGAATACAAGGACGATAGGCATTCACATGTTAATTTCACCGTCCAATATTGCTATTCTCTGAGAAATTATCTGTAGCATGCACAATCTGAGAGAAGTCGAACTTTGAGAATCCTGGGCAACTCTCTTCTGTACGAGTACAAAGCTCCACCAGTTCTTCGATGTCAAGGATTTTCTGTTCTTGCAGGTACACTGTTCCTAAGCCATTGAAAATCCATCCTTATCACCAATGGAATATCAACCAACATTAATATAAATTAAAAATATCAAATATCATGATAATGCTTGAGCTTCTTTGTATGATGATCAGGGATCACCAGTTCATCATAATTGGTAGATTCCAAATGCAAGAATGCTCACTTTGATAATAAATGGACTTCTAATAAAGGATATCATGCATTATAATCATGTTGTTGTATCACTTTAATAATGTGATTACAAAACAAGCTAAAATTTTAAAATAATTTAGAAAATCAGAACTGCATTTGATGTTCATTATTTCTATCTTAACATATGTTTGTCCCGCTATCTAGGCCCCTTCCAACAAGGGGTGGGCGTTCGGTTTCCTCAGATGCTGCGGTTCAGTTTCTTTGGTTTTTTAGAAATTCGGTTCTCAACAAAACCAAGCCGAAGAGTTTGTAACAAAAACAATAAACCGCGCCGAACAAACCGAAGTTATTCGGTTTGGTTTGTCGGTTTACCGAGTAAGCCAAAAAAAGTACATACATGTTGTGCCATGCCGCAGGCTGAAGTCCTGCAAGCAGCATTGCAAGGCCACGGTGGTAGTCAGATGGGCTGGATAGGATAGGGTATGGACTGTAGGGTTAATGAGAGATGGATGGTATTAAACTATTAATGGACTTTTCCATTGGTCAAAGGCCTGGACATTGTGGTTTTCAAGTAGGGGAATGGGATCATAGAGATTGATCGGTTTGTACGGATTCTTCGGTTGTTAGAGATGAGGAACCGATGGAAAAGCCGAAGACCGATCTACGGGAGAAATAAAACCGAAGGAGAAACCGACTACCGAGAAAACTGATAGTTCGGTTCGGTTCGGCCTTCGGTTTTCGGTGATTTTATGCCCACCCCTACTTCCAACTGTGTGTGGTGGCCCATGATACCAATGTCAAAAATATAATATGCAGTATTTTATTCTATCTGGTTGAGATATATCAAAATAATGGATAAGCAAAAGAGTACTGGTACAAGCACATATGCACATATAAACAGTTTGGACATCGTTGATTCAAATAGGATTGAAAAGAAACCTCTGCCTATTGATTTTGATATTTGAGTAACTACTTACAAGGAATTCATAAAGTAATTACATAGATACCTAAAGGTTGTTCCCCAGCATTGCAAAGTTTAGTATCTCCTTGAACATGTATTTCGGTGAACCCCGAAACTCTTGCTGGAAACCTAAAGGTAGAAAATTTTTGCCATTATTGTACTAAAACCATAAATGATTTTAGCAAAGGAAAAGAAGGGACAATTTCATATGATAGGGGTGAATAAATGAAGACCTGATGGTAGGGCAACATGACTAGAGGAGCTTCAATCAGTTCGTTTTCAAGAAGATACAAAAAAAAAAAGAGTCATGCTACTGTGTGTAAAAATGTTAGAAATTTATTGAAACATCAGTGTTGAAACTTAAATAAACTCGTGTTTTCATTTCAAGTTGACTGAATTATTTTTTTGGCGAGATGGAGAGCAGGAAAGAAGGGCTAGTTTACAGAAGTTCTCTGTCTGCTTTATCTTTATCTCAAAAAATCCCCCTTATTATTGAAGAAAACTTCTTTTGGAGATAGAATTTTGGTCATGAAATAATATTGTATTCTTCTCCTTCCAAATATTTGGAGAGATGTAGATCACAAACCAAGCCACTGAATTGTCTCTCTCATAGTCCAATTGCACCTTGCAGTAAGCTATGTCAACATTCTGTGAGATTATTATCGAAATCACGAGGCTTGTCTGCTGACCTGACAGTGCAAGTTAGGATGACGGACCAAGCTTCCTAGGTTGATCTTCCACGTCTTAAATTTCAGAGGACATGTGAGGACATCACAGGTCAGTCCAAATGGCCCACCATATAGTTTTGTCCATGATTTGGTCATAGCAGAATAACTGGTAGACAAGTTGGCCTGGGCATTCAAAGTTCAAAACACAATATATCTGAAGGGTATACTTTATCTAAAGTTTGTAGCAACACATGTCACATAGCTCCCAACACTGATCTGCTTGAACTGCTTCTATTCTATGCCTCTATGGTCTAAAATCAAACTTTAGTCATTAGTCAACCAAATTAATCCAGCTGTTAGCATCAACAATACAACCGTGCTTCACCTTCCATACTGCCATTTTGTCAAAATAACATGATAAAATGTTGGAACCAATATATGAGAATGGTACGTTATGTAAACAGCTGCGTATTGAAAATTGTCTTACCTGATGTGACGATTTGAACTGTATTTGATTGCAGTAGCCGCCCCCTCCATAGCCTGCTAAACAAAGATATGGAAAACGATGGGTATTATTTTGATATACAGTTGATCAGGACAATGCAAGTTCCATGGTTCATATAAGCCTTCTTCTTGAGCAGATTTTTTTTAAAAAAAAATTTGTTCAACAAGGGGCAGATTTGTTATATCACCATGCACAAATATAAGTTTGATACTACGAATCAAAACTGAATTTTTAAATTGGGCGTAGCAAACTGCAGTTGGATTACAGTTTCAGAATTTCAGACACCAGGTTCAACTTAACAGACTTGTTCAATCGGACCACTGCTTCTACCTACGTCCTACTACCACTAAGAATTTTTCTCAAACACGCCACGGGCTTCGATCCCTTATTCTAACAAGCGTCAATATTGAGAATTGAGATGAACACAACCGTACAAAGAGCAGGATTTCACCGAATTACTTTTTCGCCGGGCGATTTCACCGAATTACTACTAATGTTTTCGCGGGCCGAATCACTGAATTAGTACTATTAACTAGTAAGAACTGTAAATCTGTACTAATCATCATGGCGAAACAATGTTTACCTTGACTCGACGATTGCTGCTGCTATCGACGAGGGCGATGAGAGGGATGAGGCGGATGTACATGTCGATCTCGTGCTGCGCGGCGCGCAGAGCGGTGGAGGCAGCCGCGGTCCTCTTGGCACGCCGTGGCGAGCGCGTAGCACCGCCGCAGCGCGCCCTGGAGCTGCTCGAGGGGCCGCCTGGTGGCCTCCCGCCGCATCAGCTCGGCGAGCTCCAGCTCCCGCAGCAGGCCGCCGACGAGCTCCACGTGCTGCCCCAGCCGCCGGCACGCGTCCCGGTGGCGGCGCGCCGCCAGCGCCGCCTGCACCACCATGGAGACCAGCCCGAGCGCGTCGACGCCGACCAGCTGCGCCACGTTCGACGCCTGCCCGAGCACGCCCCACAGGTTGCTGCTCTCCATGGCCGCTCCCCGTGCAACGCCGCCGCGGCCGCAACTACCCGATGCCTCACTCTCGCCGCTTCGGCCGTTGCCGCCATTGGCGGGTTGAGAGGTGAGGCCGCCTATATTCGTGGCGACTCGCGAGTGCGCACGTCAGCACGTGGAAGACGACTTTGACCAAGCGCGCTGCTGTGGTCAGTGTATACGTGGACTCTGCGACTGCGGTGGCAAAAGGCCGGTCTCCATCGAGATGGCGTTGAGGCCCAGGCATTATCACATCCCGGCCCAATAGCCATCAGATATTCCTTTGCTGTTCTTTTCACTCTAAAGAAATTGCTTCTACTCCGTCTATCTCTTTTCTTTTTTAGATATAATCTCTTTTATATGTTAAACTACATATGTGATGGAAACTTAGAAACTACCGTTAAATCAAAAAATAAACGTCTGAGATTTATCCATGTCATCACGAGTAAAATTTTTACTCGCAGATTCACTCACCAGTGAAAATTTTACTGGTGACGTGGATAAATCTCGTACGTTTATTTTTTATCCAACGATAGTTTTCAAGTTTTCATTACATATGTGGTTTGCAATATATATTTTCCATGTTTCTTATTTGCATGTCATACTAATAGTTAGTATGATCGAGACAATTCGTGAACGATGCCACCTTCTAGAGTGAGTGAATGAAACGTGTTTTGGACCCAAATTTAGGAATTTCGGTGTCACCGAATTTTCCAAAAAAAATTGAGAATTTCAGTACTATTTTGCACGAAATTATTTGAAACATTAACAAAATTTGAATGAATTGAATAAACTTTGACCAAATATCTACTATTATAAAAATTGAAGATTTTTTACCGGTATTTTGGTACGTCATCCGTGTATGACTCGGTTCTTAAGTTCGTTTGCTTTTAAAAATACATATCCATATTTGAGTCGGTTTTTAAAATCGTCCACTTTTGGTAATACTAGGAATCATATAAGAAATATATTTAAAAAGACTCGCATGCTAACTTGAGACGATCAGAATCCTAACTGCAGCTCATGATTTTCTAAAAACATATATATCCAAGTGAACTCCTACAGTAAATTTTATCTTAACTAAACAATATATAACTATAATAAGAGTAAAATAGGCTTCACCCGTTGCAACGCACGGACATTTTTTCTAGTTAAAAAAAAAGAAAAACCGAGAATTTCAGCCAAGATATTGTAATCACGGGTTGGAAGAGGATCTTCACTATTCTAAACCATCTGTAACACCGTGTACAACTCTCCTCCTTTAATTCGGAGACGAAAGAATTCAAGTGGGGACTAAAATAAATAAATACTCCACTAGCTAGCCAAAGCCCCAAAAATGCAATTTACTCTTATCCGTGTAACCCAAAGTCCAAAAGGTGAAATTTTAGTCCAAAATCAAGACATTCGGGCGAGATGAGAATCCCAGCCGGCCGAGGCCGAGGCCGAGTCCTAGTCTGACTCCGGTTATAGGCACCGACTCCGTCCGGCTCTCCACCGTATATATCCCCCTTCCCAGCAAAACTAATCTAAGAATATTAGTTCTTGATTAGGAGCTCATGCTGCAGAGCTCGATCACAATTCACATCTCAACGACGGCGACGGAAATGGGGAGAAAAGGAGGAGGAGCAGGAGCAGGATGCGGAGATGGAAGAACTAGTAGTGGAATACTACGCAGATGAGCCGATGGAGGAAGACGGTAAAAATAGTAACAACAAGTGGAACTACCGGGAGGACCCTGGCTTCATGGAGGCATACCTGAAGGTGATGCAGCTCGTGGAAGAAGATGATCGGATCGAGGACGAGGAGAGCGCTGCGGCGGCGGAGGCGGCGAAGCCAGGGCGGAAGAGGGCTCACGCCCGGAAGGCGGGGGAGCTGGACGACGTGGAGACGACGAAGAGGTACAAGTGCAACTACTGGGCGGACGACGACCCTGCTTACCGCGGCAAGAGGCGGCTGGAGAACACCGGCCAGCTCTTGGCCCGCACCGCCGCCCTCATGAACCGCGCCGAACGGGAGACCGCCGCCATGATGGCCCGATGGGAATTAGAGGACAGCCAAGCTTATATAACACCTAGCTAGCTGAATTCCAATATATCTATAAGTATGTGACTGTTCCAATTGTAATTATACTGAAAATCATTCGTGTGGGTAAGAATAAGACATGTCCGATGCCAATAAGTTTCAAATTTTGATGACACCACGTATTCTCGATTATATTAGCTAAGCTTAGCTATCAGAATGGATCATCTATAACCGGGGAAAGTGATTTCATTTCTCGAGGGGATATCCCCTGGTTTCGTACATGCCACATATATAATTATAAAAAAATATAAAAAAAACAACATAGATAATATGAAATATATCACTCCACAAACATGTTCAACTCCACAAGTTGTAACAAAATAACAAATATAATTGTGAATGTGCGATAACTATTTTCAGTTTAATTTGTTATTTTTGTTGCAACTTGTAGAAGTTTAATTTGGTCTTGTATGTTGTGGAGTGATATATTTCGTATTAATCTATGTTGTCAATTTTTCGATTTTTTTGATAAATTTAGATGACATGCAAACAATAAGGGGATATCCCCTCGAGAGATGAAAATCCACGTCCATATAACCGTATTGTTGCATTGATAATCTTATCAATAATAAGTTGATGTAATTTTGACTTTGCGTAAAAAAAAATGTAATTCTGGCTGCATGTAGTATTGGGTTGTAAAAATCCAACACACAGGGCCGGATGTGTGGTTCGTTATTGTAAGCCGACCAGAATCTTTGAATTCAAGATTTATAAATTGGTAATCATGTTGAGTCATTCAGTTCATTATCTGAAATGTTAGTTTCTTCCAAATGCAGTAGCTCATTCAGAATTAAAAGAGGCTATGATGGCTTAACCATTATCTTCCTTTATGCACCTTTACTATTGTGCACTGAAACGATTCTAAACTCTTAATGGGACATCTCCTCATTGTTTCCAATATAAGTTAGATAATTAATATATAATATATCACTCCACAAATATAAGTAAAAGTTCAACTTCTACAACTTGCAACAAAAAAGATAAAATTAAACCATAGCCAGTTAACAATTCTAAACTCTCAAGAGGACATCCCCTAAAGAGTTTAAAATCCATTCTGCTAAAGAGTTTAAAATATATCTCAATAGCAACGGTTAGTCCACAATTAACACTTGTCATTAATTACCAAAATTAACAACAGGGACCTAGATGCTTCAATTGCGTCCTAGTCAATGAGAAGCCTCCTACTGCCACATAGGCTAGGAGGGTCACGGGTCCAAAATTTGAGTTTTTCACAGTGCAAGTGGCTCTATGAGTGGCTTTCATTTTATATTTCAGCCCTTGACATTTTTTATTTCAGTTCTCGTATTTATTCTAATTTGTATGGAGATCCAAAATTTACGCTCAACACCCTAAAATCTAGAAAATATATATACATAAATTTCATCCTCCACCTCTCTCTCTCTCCCTTATCCTCCGAGATTTTTCCCCTTCTCAGTTCTTCGCCGGAGAGAGGCACCGACGCCTCTCCTCCTAAGCCGGCGCCCCTCCTCTCCTCCCTAGTCGGCAGCCTGCCTCTCCTTTCCCGACTGACGCCTCTCTCCCATAGCCGGCTGGCAGTGCTGGAGAGAGGGTCGGCAGCGCGTGGTTATCCTCGTGGAGGTCGCCACCGACCGGAGCCACGCGACCTGGTCTTCCTCGTGGAGTAGGGCGGAGCGGCGGCCCGAGCGGCGCCCCAAGCAATGACGGCGTCAGCTTCACTGTTGCCTCTCGCCTCTCTCGCGGCGACGAGCTCGGTGTAAGTTCAAGTGCCTTAATTTGGTTTTGGTGATTAATGACAAATCTAATTATATGAGACTAACATTTTTATGAACTTTTGTTTGACTAGTCTCATTTAGATATGAAAGTAAAAATGATGAGAGGTATGTATTAAACTTCTGTCACACCCTAAAAATCTTAATTGTATAAATTATTGTTTAAATGGAATTATCAGAAAATGATTTTAAAAGCCTAGAAGAAAAGGTTTAATTGTAAATAATAAATTCCAATATAAAATTGGGCCAGATAAAATTTTATTAAATACTTTGCTTAATTCTATAATTCCTAGATTTTCCTGGGATTTATTTGAGCTAAGGAAGTATTTTTAATAAATGGAATTGCATTTAATGAATAATTTAAATTGAATAAGGTTTTTAAAATCCTCTTTTGGCTTTGGGCCAAAAGTCGGCCCAAAACCCTTTCTCTCTCCTCCCCGGCCCAAGTCGGCCCAGTCGTTCCGCAGCCGAGCCGCCCGCGTGCGCAGCCGCTGTCTCTCTCTCTCTCCCGCTCGCTGACAGGTGGGGCCCACCTGTCGGATCTGTCGTCTTCGTCGCGCCGCTACCGCCCGAAACCCTAGCCGCCGCCGCCCTTCCAATTTCGTCGCTCCTTTCCCGATCCGGTGAAATTGATAGGGGGGAAATGATCCCCGTGATCCACTCTACCTTTTCCCTTTTGGAAGCATCGTCTAAATCGCTTTGGAAATTCGCGGAATCGATCTCGAATCGGATTCGTCTCTCTCTCCCGAACCCTAGCTTTCCTTCGCCGTCGCCGGGCCGCCGTGGGCCTTCGCCGCCGCCTTTAGTCCCTTTAAAAGGATATCCCCGAGCTCCCCGCTACCCGCCGCCGCCCTCGCTTTCGCCTCTCGCCGTCCGTAGAGCCCTAGCACCGTGTAGCCTCACGCCGCTGTCGTCGCCGCCGCTCCAGCCGTGCGCCGCCGTCGCTCCAGTCTTCGCCGTCACTCGGGGAGGTCACTGTCGTGGTCGCCGTCTCGTCGCCGTCCCCGTCCGCCCCTTCGCCGCCGTTGTCAACCGCCGGAGCACCGTCGCCGCCGTCGACCCGATCGTCTCCGCCGCCTTTTCCTCGTCGCCGTCGCTGTCCGGTCGTCGTCCGCCGCTTCTTTGGTCACCGGTGAGTCCGCCGCGATGCTCGCATCCCGTTGGTGTCTTCCGTTTGCGCCGCCGCGCCGTCGTTCGCCGGCGAGCATGTGCGCCCGAGCCGCCGCCGGTGGTGACGTCACCGCCGACATCATCGTCGCCGTGTTCCGTGGCCCGGTCGTGGACCGTTGGATCTTGGCCATCCGTTTTGGATAAGATCGATCTCGGCCGTTTGTTTCTGTGAGCCGCCGCCGTGCACCCGGTCCACCGTGAACCCGAGCCCCGCTGACGCAATAATTCCCTTTTCTTTTCAAAAATAATTCATTATTGCGTCATAATTCAATTAAAATTTATATAAATGATTTAATCCGATTTAATCTTTAAAAATTCATAACTAATTCATCGTAGCTCGGATTTAGTTGGTTCAAGTCTCTAAATTTTTCTAAAATTGAGATCTACATGTTAAAAATATCCACATGTACTGTTCATGCTTGCTTATGTGCTGTTTTGGTGATTTTGCTCTTTTCTGTTTAGATTCCGATGTTTCCGGAGAGTCCGTTTTCGCAGGAGAAGATTTAGAAGAGTTCCAAGGCCAGCAAGGCAAGTCACACAGATCCTAATCAATCCTTTGAGCATGTTGATCCTGTTTAAAGCTATTGTTTCTATTCAACTATTGCATTTATTTTCGAATGTCATTGGGTGGAATTAACCTATTGTTTGTTATAGCCCTTTTGTTCTTGATTACCTTATTCCTTGATACCTTGGGTTATGGTACTTGACTAGTTGAGCTTTATATTGGTTCAACTAGATATTAGATGTAATTGCTTAGCCATGCTTAGAAACCTTAGCACACTAATGGGATAACTTATGATTCGCTATTACTTAATGATGGCTTAAAGATAGTTCATGATGATCAATCGTGATTGGTTAATTAATTAATTTGCTAACTAAAACCTGATAATGGTGGGTTATGAGTACATGGTTTTGATGGTCGTGCTCATGACAATTAAGGACCGGTTCACGAGTTTCGGTTGTGAAACATTAATCGTGCCAACCACAAGCCAGCGTGGTCAACGGCTTTACCTTTTGTATAGCATGGTTCATTGCGGAGCACCAGACTGAGAAGTGGCGGAGATAAGCCCACGGGGGTCGCTGGGGAGTCCATGCCTTGTTTATAAGGGGGTGATTATGATCCAGGAACGGTGCGCTGTGGTGTATTGTGTTGTGCGAGGGGTAATGTCACAGCTCCTTTCCGAGGTACCGTGGTGGTATTAAGGCACATGGTGACATGTTGTGGGGCTGTGTCTTGTGGGCACAGTGGTACACCTCTGATCAGAGTAAAACTATTCGAATAGCCGTGCCCGCGGTTATGGGCGGGTCTAACAATGTCTTTCGTGATTAGTCTCACCCTTCACACCATAATGAAAGATGCTATAACTGGTAATAATTTGATTAGCTCCTGGTTTGGAGTGGTACATTCCTGGTTTGGAGTTAGAACTGTGCAGCCGGGGTTGGTTGTTCAGAATGGTTGGGCCTATACAACGGGGTATGTTGTATAGTGTTGGATTAATACTGTTCAATTAATACTCTACTGTTTTATTAAATTCTGAAATATTCATTAAATGCTATTTATGCAAAGAAGCCTATATTATGCCATCCTTGGTTATCCTGTGCACTTGCATATTTGCTGCGTGGCTTGCTGAGTATGTCATATACTCACCTTGCAATCATTCATCAGAGGAGGAGTTCTACAGTGATGCTGATGGTGTTGAGGATTTGGCGTAGTCCTAGTCAAGCTGCCTGTGGAGTGGAGTCATCTGCGCTGTTTATCTTTATTTTCCGCTGCTTAGATCTTTATTGATTGAGAGGAACTATCTACCTCTGTAATGACATTTTATTCGCTTATTAATTAGAGTAATAACTGTACTCTATTATCAATTTGTTATTGTGTGCCTCGGCTGATTCCTGGACGAGGGTTTACACACATGTAAGCGTTTGGAATTTTGGATAGAAATTCCGGGCGTGACAACTTCACATATTCTAACTTGGTCTCTCTTGTGGATCCAAAATATAGTGTGAGCTCCCTCATTGATCTTGATTGATTACGTGCATATGTGTTCCTTTATATCCATATGTATGCACATCTTGAGGGGGAGGTTATTCTATATTTTGTTTATTATAAGATTTTTATATTGATTTGAAATCATCTTTCATCTCGTCTCTCTATATTGTTTATATCGGATTATTTTGTATCACAAAAGAGAGAAAAGATTGAAAGATCTTGGATTAAACAATTTGTGTAATTGTTGCTTTGGTGATAGATGATAAACCAATGTTTATGGGATTAACCTCTCTTTTACATAAGTTTTCAATAAGGTTATTTCGCCATAATAAGATGTGGTAGATATGCATTCTTTGGTGATGGACCTTAATCATGACAAGGATGAAATTCATGGAGATAAAGCGATATGTATCACTTCTTATTTCCTACTTTTTGATAGGTTCATATATATGATTTCCATGTTATTGTTATATAAGTGTGAGGCTAATGTTTACTTGAGTCTTATCTTATTTAGTCTCCTTTACATTGAGAACATGGAGATCATGAAGGTATGTGTTTTTTGTTTATCTTTATCATTGCTACATGCCTTCTCCATGTGTATAGGATAAACCCCATTGGTTCTTCATAACTTATGCATACACTTGCCTCTCTTGTATATTTATTTGTATGCATATATTTAGGGGGAGCAAATCCTATACATTTATTGTGCATGTTTTAGATCCACGTTGTTCACCTATTATTTATATTGGATCTTTGCATTTGAGCTTGCATACGAGTATATGACACTTGCGATGTTAATGAATACTCAACAAACATATCCATATCTTTCATATGCAACCAGTTGGTCACCAAGTGGAGGATGACAACCGATTTGTTGGTACTAATGTTCTCCTTTGAGATGTGCAAAGGAATAGGTCTAATTGTGATGAGGCTAATGGATGACACTATGGGTTGATGGTCACCAAGCCAAGGACATCGCCATGTCGACAAGAATGAAGTCAAGATTGTGATGAGAAGAAAGCCTTAAGAAAGGATGGTTAAGACCTCGGTATAAACATGGTTCAAGCGAATGGTCACGAGTGTTGATCTTGGCTTAAGCATTGACCCCAAGTTGGATGGCACAAGGCAAAGGTATAATTAAACTAAGAATGTTTTCGTAGTCTTTTCCAGGTCCTGGTGTTTGGTGTAGACCGGATTTGCTAGATAGGCGTCGTACTATCAAGAGGGGTCTATGAAGCAAGCACGTGGATGATCTTGTGCCATATTAGTTCATATGCATGTAGGTACATTTGGTGGTCTTATCTAGCCAAGTGTGATGAGTTTTCTCATGTCCCAAACAAAGAGAGAAGTGGGTATGTCCAATAGGAGTGAGTGACATCTTGTGGTTATGTCCGGTGGAGTATCCTTTGGAGTGTAAGCCCTTTCTCCCTGAGAAAAGTTGTGTTTCTTGGATTGATTGTTCATGGGTTGGATAGCCCTTTGAATAAGCTTTCCATAGAGTCCAAGAACGCCGAATTCCGAGACCTGAGTCAAGAGATATCGCCATTTTACTAACGGTCAGTTGAGCTGAAAAGTGACCTGCGGTCTGACCTCCACCCTTATGGCGGTCTGACCGAAGTATGTTGTCCGGTCTGACTGCCCATCCCATGGTGGTCTGACCGCTCATCCTAATTTTGAAGGAGGTCTCGTCTTGGTGATCCAGAGCCACCAGAGCCGCAACCGGTCAGACCGAGCCCCTGGCGGTCTGACCGAGCCGTGAACGGTCTGACCGGCCACTACACTGCGGTCAGATCGGCCAGGTTGAGTGGGCTCAATGATTGCCCTGTAACGGCTAGTTTTCTAGCCGTTACAAAGTAGTCCGGTCTGACCGGCCACACTATGGCGGTCTGACCGGCGGAGCACATAGTTGGGGATTTCGACCCCAACGGCTAGTTTTGGTAGTTGGAGGTATATATACCCACTCCCCAGCAGCAAGGGCAAGGTTTTGGCACTCCATTGCATTATCTTGAACCCTTGCAAGAGCTCTCATACCCTTGTGCACTTAGTTTATCTAGTGAGGTGTTAGAGAATGAGTTAAGCCAATCCAAGTGCATTGCTTCATTGTTATAGCTAGTGTGGCACTTGATCATCCTCGGCAAGCATCCTAGACTTGTTACTCTTGGAGGTTGCCACCTCCTAAACGGCTTGTGGAGGTGTTGCCCGGTGACCTCTCCGAGGAGATTGTGGAGGAGGCCCGGCGCCGGTTATGAGTGGTTTGGAGTTCACCACCTTCGGAGTGAAGGAAGAACTACCCTAGTGATCGAGGCTTGGGTAGTCCTCTCTGTGGGCCGGCTCCCACCTTGCCCACCCCTTAACGAAGGGGGCGTGCGGTGGCTTCGTGGTTGAGCGGTGGAGTTGGGCTTGCCTCAACGGGGATTAGGAAACCGGCGAGTTTCCGAACCTTGGTGAAAAATCCCTTGTCTCTTATATCATTTATTTGTTGCATTTACATTTGAGCAAGTTTACATACTAGAGTTTATTTGTGCTATTATCACCCTAGGCTTGCAAACCTTAACATAGGCTAGCTTCTTTGTGCACTTACTTGAGACTAGTTGATTTAGATTTTGAATTGTGCGAAACCGTTTTGATTTACGCTTCCGCATATAAAAGTCGGTTTTAGCCAAAAGTTTTAAAACCGCCTATTCACCCCCCTCTAGTCGGCCTCCTTGATCCTACACTCGGCACCATCGTCGACGCGGAGCCGTGGACGGACGCCTTGACCACCGGACCTGGCTTGGCGAGGGGCGGCGAGGTAGAAGATAGAGGTCATCGGTGCATATCCTGTCGGCGGGTCGACGAGCTCCTCGGCGGCAGCGTGATGGCGGGATCGACGCGAGCTCCTCTCTCTCTCTCTCTCTCTCTCTCTATCCTGCCCCCTCTCTCACTTTTCTGCTTCCTCTCTCTGTTTCCCCATGCCACGCGCCTATATCAAACGAAGAACGCATGGCCAAAGTTGGTCACGCGGTCTTCAACTTAGTGGGCCTAGGAGCAAACATGGCGTTGGATTGGAGAATCTCACGGATGTGGAAGCATCGGGCTGAATGACAAATCTTCACACGGTGAATGGCCTAAGGTTCTATCTGGTATATAGGAAGTGGATTTTTGTCCCTTGAGGGGACATCCCCTCGTTTTGTGCATGGCGTTTAAAAAGTTATTAAAAATTTTGAAAAAAAAATATTAAGATAGATCAATATATGATATATCTTTGCGCAAACATGCAAATCAAAATTCGACTTATACAATTTGAAACAAAAATAACAAATTTGATCGTGAATTACACGTTCTATTCATAGCCAAATTTATTATTTTTGTTTCAACTTGTATAAGTTGAATTTGAATATGCGTGTTTGTGATGTGACACATCACATATTGATCTATCATACTAATTTTTTTTCAAAAATTTTAATAA
This sequence comes from Oryza meridionalis, assembly GCA_000338895.3. Classification (NCBI taxonomy): domain Eukaryota; kingdom Viridiplantae; phylum Streptophyta; class Magnoliopsida; order Poales; family Poaceae; genus Oryza; species Oryza meridionalis. The sequence goes on from CM002529.2 coordinate 29,324,386, forward strand.
CTTTTTAAGTGACATGCAAAAACAATGGGATATCCCTTAAGGGATGAATAGAGTTTTCCTGGTATATATTATACCATCTTGGTGTTATCTCATTTCCAGTCCCAGCAGATTCCTACTTTTGGTTGGATTAGTTAATCGCTTACAAAACTGGTTTGTTTGGTTATTGCAACCAGTGGAAGTGTGGAACACTAGTTGCAATAAACTGGTGTAAATTTCTTATAGAAGTAATATGCAAATCACATTAGTGCTTAGTTGTTATCTACGGACCATCGGAAACCGTTAAGGGTGTGTTGTGTCACGCCCCGAACTAGCCCCGAACGGAACTAGCCCGTGACGTTCCAAATTAACCTGTTAATCGATACCAGTCCCAGGAAACAGTGCTGGTATCACAGGAAGACAGAATATCACAGCAACAGTGGTCTCTTTATTACAGAGTAGGAGTACAGTCATGTTGGGCTGCGGACAGATCCCGAGCTCACAACTGCATTACAAAAGGGAAAGCGGAAGCCAAGACTTGGACCAAACATCACAGGCGCGACTTGGGAACTAGGCCGAAACCCTAAAACTCGTCGTAACCGACTTGCTCTTGGAAGAACTCCTCGTCAGCGGGATCCACATCATCATCTTCAGCAACTGGGGGGGGGGATTATTTATATAGAGCAAGGGTGAGTACAGGAGTACTCAGCAAGCCATGGGAATTTAAGTGTTTAATGCAGGCTTCAAAGGAAAGGCTGCTTGTTTTCACAATTGGTTTTAGTTAAACTCCTTTTTGAAACAACTAAGTGAGTGCTTCTCTAACGACACGGAAGAGACAATGTGTCTCGTCCGGTCGGAATATGTGCAATGTATCAGTCTTTGGATTGATCAAGGTTGGCACCCGGCCAACAACTTTCAAACGGCCACCCGGGCCTAGCTGATCCCATCAGCTGCAGATTTTCCAAATATCGAACCCATTCCACAACAGCAATTTCACAAAACAGTAGTCAAACAAAACTACGCTAGGAATCACCTCACATCCGCCCATGACCGTGGGCACGGCTGTTCGAACAGTTTAATAACCTCTGCAGAGGGGGTACACTTTACCCACACGACATTACTAACCCGGATCATCCAGCCCGTGCAGAACGGCCACGTCTAGAGACCTTAAGGCTTTCATGACAAGGCATTTCGAAAGCCGACACAGGTTCACCATATGCCAACGAAAGGGGTCCCAGACCAACACCAGATTAGGTCCCAGACCATACTGCGCCAGGAAACCCGGGGGTTCTCCCCGGCACCACCCCGTTGAATCCACATGTCTCTTGGCATCATGGCTCCCCCGATTAGCTAATTACTCAGCCAGGGGCATCCCATTCCACCCATGTGGTCGCACTTGTTTTATATTCGGATGAAATTCCAAGGGAAACGATCCTTAAGTGCAAAAGCGGGAAACCGTACTCCCGGTACGTTCCCCGGTCCGCGATTTTGGAAATTCATTTTGTTCGCAAGCACCGACCCAGGTGTCGGGTTTTCCAAGTCTTTTGTAAAACTCAAGTTTTACCCATCGTTGGATATTTTAAATTTGGGGGGAAGTGTTCCGATGCGCGAGCCCGAAGGCCCGTGCATCGAAGCACAACAGTTGATAAAGGAGGTTTAAGTGTTCAATAATTCAAGGAGGGTAATTGCAGCAATTAGGACTGGGGGCCGGCAGGCTATCTCGCATGCCGCGGCCGAATTACTTGTGTAAATCCTATTCATGCAATATTTGCGGAAAAGAAATACTTAGATTTAAATTATAGGTGCAAGATGATCAAAGGTGACTTGCCTTGCTCGAGACCTTGAGCTTGATCCTCGAAATCCTCGCACCGCGGGTCTTCGGGCTCCGGAACTACACGCGAAACGGGACAACTCAACAAACGGCGAAAATAAAGCCCTATTATTGACCTCTAAGCGTGCCATTAGATAGATCTCGAGATTTGAGGAATTTTGGAAGTTGAACGGAGTCAAACGAACTTACGGTTGGGAAGATATTGAATTTCTAAGATTATTGGACTTTTGGTTTAAAGGGAAAAGGATTTATTTAAATCCTTTTTGAAAAAGAAAGGAAAAAGGGAGGGGAAATAGACTTCGCGGGCGGCTTAAGCGCGGCCCGAGAGAAATGGGCGGCTCGGCCGAGCTTAATGGGCCGGCCGGCCCGAGAAGGCGGCCCAAGGCGCGCGCGGGGGAGGGGAGGAGAGAGAGAGAGCCGGTGGGCCAGGTCCATCTCGCGTGGTCCCGAGTGGGACCCGCTTGTCGGCGACTCGGCTCACCGTGAGCGAGGTGCACGCGGGGCATGCTAGGGTTTGGGGAGGGAGGCGCGGTGCACGCGCGCGGTTCGCGGAGGACGCGGATGCGGCGGGCCCACGCGCAGCCTCACGGCTCGCGGTGGACCGCGCGCACGAGCGGGGCGGAGGAGAAGCGGCGGACCGGGGTCAGCTTGACCCGGTCACGGCCGAGGTGGTGCCGACGTGGCGCCTTCGTGGCAGCCACGCGGGCCGGCGAGAGGAAGACGACGACGTCGGCCGGAATGGACGGCGGACGGTGGCGGTGGCCTTCGGGGCGAAGCACGGTGACGCAGGCGAGGGCGAGCACACCGGAAGGTTACACGGGTCGAGAGGAGACGAGCCAACTACTCGGATTCGCCGGAGGGAGTTCGACGGCGGCGGTTTGCGGCGGCGGCAACCGGCGGCGAGAAAAGAGGGAAACGGCGACGACGCGACTAGGGATCGATTAGAGGGAGCTAGAGCATCTACGCGACTCCGGGAATCCATTCCTTGCGCCGGATTGATCGGAAGCACTACGAGAGAGGCCGGCGACGGGAGGCGGCTACCGAACTCGGGCGGTGACGGCGGCAAGCCTACTGCGAGCAACGGCGAGGCTTGGGGCGGCGCCAACTAGCTATTGGGGGTCTACTCGAGTTGCTACTCAAAGCTAAGGGGAAGAGATGGAGCGAGGAAGGAGAACGGAGAGGATGCACTACCACTGGAGAGGAGGGCGCTGTGACGAGAGGCCAACGGCACGGGAGCGATCTCTCCGGCCTCGGGCCGGGGAAGAGGAAGAAGATGCGAGCCCGAAGTCCCCTTCCGCGTCCTAGCGCGCACCGGCTCCTCCGACACACGCGACGGCGGCGATCGGCGGAAGCGAGACCGGCAATGGCGCGGTGGAGCGAGGGCGAAAGGGAGAGGGAAAAGAAGGGAGGGCGCCTTGGTTAAATAGGAGGGCAATGTCGGTTTGGAAACCGACCTAGGACGGTCAAGGAGAGAGCTGGCGCTCGGCGCTCGCGGCCAAAACGGCGACAGGGAGGATGACGCCGGCGATGGAAGAGAAAAAGGAAAAAGGAAGAAGGAAAGGGGGCTTGCCCCTTGCTTCTTTGGGAAAAGAAGGAGGGAGAGAGGGCGACGCGGCAGGAGGGGGAGGAGCTCTGCCTCCAGTCCTTGGAAGCTAGCGCGCGGAGTGGCGGGGCCGGGTCGATGACGACGACGATGATGGTGGGGCAGTGTGGAGCGGAGCGGCGACACGGGCGACAGACGCGGGGCAGGCGCGGCAGGCGCTGACGGCGGCGGCGACTGGCCGGTCGGCCACCACGGCGTGCGCGTGCGGGAAGCAACGGGCGGCGCGGCGATTTGGGCGGCGTCGGCGGGAAGCGGCAGCGAGGGTGGAGGGCGCTCGGCTCGGCGCTGCTCACGCGCACGCGCGCGCGGCGCATGGGCAGAGCGAGGGAGAGAGGGAGAGAGAGAGGGAGGGGGAGGGAGAGAGAGATGGGCCGAGAGGAATTCGGCCCATCGAACCTGGGGGAGGCAAAATAGACTTTTGCGGAGGAATTGATTTGGGAAGGAATTGGATTCGGGATTTGAAATCTGAAATTGGCACGGAGACTGACTACAAGCAAGGAAACAATTTTCGCAATTAGGGTTTTTAGAAATTAAATTTTCCCGCTAGGCGCCACGACGGAACGGGCGCTACACGTTGGTTCCCGGTCAAGGTTGGATAGGATATGGTGGTCCATATTTTGCTGGATGTGGCGATTCAGTTTTTTTTTTGGTGGAGTGAATATGGCGATCCGGTTTTTTGTTTGGTTGTAGGGATGAAGGTGGATATGGCGATCCAGTTTTTTATTTGGTTAGGGAAGTATAATGGGTGAGTGGTTGTAATCACCCTTTCATTAAAGGTGGTGAGTATACCCCTTCAAATTCTCCAAACCCAAAAAAATATCAATCTACAAAAAAAGTCTAAATAGAAACAAAAAAAATCAGAAAGAAATAAATGGGGAAAGGAGAAAAACGGAAAAAAGAAAAAGAAAATCCATCCTCTCTTCACCGGCCAACCCTCGCCTCCTATCTCGTGGTCTCGCCGGCCGCCGTCGCGCCTCCTCTCTCATCAGCCGCCGCCGCGTCTCCTCTCTCACCGGCGCGCCACACTCCTCCAGATCCGGTCGTCGTCGGCGGCGGCAGTGCGTCCTCTTCCCGCTGCCGCCGCTCCTCCTCTCTCGCTCGCCGCCGCCCCGTCTCCTCTCTCACTGGCCGCTGCCGCGCCTCCTCTCTCGCTGGCGCACCACACGCTCTCCAGATCCTGTCGTCGTCGTCTTGGTCGTCGGTGGCGCCTCCTCTTCCCGGTGCCGCTGCCTTCGGCCTTCGGGCTCGCCGCTGCCCCTTCTTTCCGCTGCCGCCGCCAAGCTCGTCCACTGCCGCCGCGCTCGTCACCCGTGCCAGCCGCCGAGCTCGCCTCCTCTCTCGTCGTCCGCCCTGGCCGTCGCCTCGCTCGCGCCGTCGCTATTGTCGGTGGTGAGAGGGGTGACGCAACCACCTTGTTGCTCGCCTCGCCCGAGTGGGCGGCTGCATCCGGCCGGATCCCTCCATCCGGCATCTGGAGGGAATATTCCCCTCAGGACCGCCCTATCCCACTTCCGCACAGCAACCAAACACCCAAAAAAATGGGCCGCCATGTTCTATCCACCCAAAACCCTCCATCCAAACACACCCTAAGCCGCGCAGATGGGGTGGCTGCGGCGGCTGCTCGACTATGTCACGTCGGATTTTTGCTATAGTGGTACAATCGCACGGGGTGAATTTTTGTGAAAAGTCTTCCTATTTCCGTGTAATTCAATCGAGCTCCCTCACGAACATTACCTCTGAGGTGTTACTTTGCATGGAGGCCCTTCTGAAATTCGGATATTCCGTGCAAAAAGAGAAAAATCGCGAATTAGGACCTCGCTGTAAAAATCGAAAGCCAAGGGGGGTTTTTCGAAAAATGGCGTGCAATAACCCTAACCACCCCAAACCCTATCTGCTGCCGCTGCGCCCCCCCCCCCCCTCCTTCCTGTCTCGCCCTCTCCCTCTCTACCCCCGCCGGCGCGCCGCCGCCCCGTCCCTCGTCCCCATCTCCGACTGTCGATTTTTCACAATTTGGTCCTTTTAAAAAACTTATTTCGCAAATAGACCCCTGAAAAAACTTATCCTGAAAATGGTCATTTTTGGGACGCTAGAGTCTCTGGTGCCGTCCTCCTGCCACCGTGGCGGGTTAGCGCTAAGGTGGGGGAGCGCCAATGTGGCTGGCGCCGCCCCCGCCCCCCTCCCCCGACGCCCGCCCTGCCATTTTTTCCTCTCTAGTGTAGAGGAGAGAGATGTGCAACTTTTTTTAATTATTTTTTGATATTTTTTCACACTCAGGAGCACACAAGAACCAACCGTAGAAAAATTAAACTCAAATGAACCAAATATGCGACGCTATACCGAAAAGCCCCCCTCCCCCTTTCCCTACTCTTCGTTGTTTTGGTTTTTCCTATAATCCCAAAAAAAGTAGATTAGATTTTGAACACTCTTAGCTTTTTTTTATATCTTTTACATCCTATAAAAAAGTTAGGGTTTTGTGTTTTTTTTTTACATTCAGATGTTATTTCTTAAAACAGGCGTAACTTTCTCATCCGGACTCGAAATCAGGTAAATAATATATCCATGGATATCTATATAAAAAGTTACATCCGATTCTCCCCGGCCAGATTTGGCGAAATTAGAACCTCCAAATTCAGCTTGCAAAATTGTGTTTTCGAGGCGAGAAGCTTTTCGGTAGAGCTTTCAAAAATTCTATAGGTCACATATTTCATCCATTTGAGTTTAACTTTTCTATGTTTGGTTCTTGTGTGCTCCTAAGCGTGAAAAAATTACTCCCTCCATCCCAAAATAAGCGCAGCCATGAGTTTTCGCGCCCAACTTTGATCGTCCGTCTTATTTAAAACTTTTTTATAATTAGCATTTTTGTTGTTATGAGATGATAAAACATGAATAGTGCTTTACTCGTGACTTATGTTTTTAATTTTTTTCAAAAAAATTTCAAATAAGACGAACGGTCAAAGTTGGACACAAAATACCATGGCTGCACTTATTTTAGGACGAAGGGAGTAAAAAAATCCGGGGGGAGGGCGCCAACCACATTGGCGCGCTCCCCTTGCCCTCAGCGCCTACTCGCCATGGTGGCAGGAGGACGGCGCCAGCGACTCTGGCGCCAAAAAAGACCATTTTCGACATATGTTTTTTCAGGAGTTTATTTACGAAATAAAATTTTTAAAAGGACCAAATTGTAAAAAATCCAGTCTCCGCTCCGCTTCGCGCCGCTGCCCCTTCCCCATCCTCCCATCCGTCTTACCCTCTCCATCTACTTCTCCCGCCGCCGCTTGCGAGGCGTCCCCGTCGTCCGCCTCCAGCTTCCCCGTCGCCTCGTGTCATCGTCGCCGTCACTCGCCTCCACCACCATCGTCGGGCCCCTAAAACATGGCGCGGCCGCTGAGTAATGCCACGTAGGACAGGAACAGCACATGGGCTGGCGATTTTGCGAAAAGGTCCTCCATTATTTTGTAATTAGATCTAGGCCCCTCACCAACAATACCTCTTACATGACGTTTTACGTATAGGATAATATAAAAATTGGATATTCCATGCGACGGAGATAAAAATTGCTAATAAGGGGACTGCGCCTCCCCCAACCCTCTCCCGCGCTGCCGCCCACTCCCTCTCCCTCTTCCGCCGCCGCTGGCGCCGTCGCGTCACAGCAGCCGAGCGCCGCCTCCCCATCGCGCTGTCTGCCTCCTCCGCCTTCCCCTCACGCCTTCGCCTCCACCGCTGTTGTGTCGTCATCTCCGAGCGCCTCGGCCTCCGCCTCCTGTACGGCATAGGTGGAGAGCGGAGATGGTGACGACTGACGAGGTGCGGAGGTGGCCGCCGATGACGACTTTCACACCGGCAGTGGTGAGCACGAGACCAACGGTGTGGGGGAGTTGAGGCATGCAGGTGGCCAGATCAGGCGGGGATGAGATCGCTGCAAAGCTCTCCTCGAGCAGCTCGCCGCCATTGTGTACGAGGACGATGAAGCGTCAGGCGCAACAGGGATCCCAGATCCGTTGGCATGTTGTCTCCGCCGGTCCCTTGCTACTGCAGGTGCTACTGTGATCTTGCTGGGGAGGGAGCGGATGAGATGAGGATGAAGAATCTGGCGTACTGCCGGCGACGGCCGCAGCACACAATAAGTCTAAAATCTCAATCTGCCCTCTTTTTCTTTCTCATTTTTTACATGTCTTTCTATGCTCATGTTGTTCTCGCCCTGTTCTTGTGCCTTCCCTTCCCTTGCAGTTGCAGCAAAGCCCACACTGAGAGAGAGACCAATGGATGAGGAGCTGAGCTTGGCAATGGAGCGCGATGCGCTGATCTGGGGCTCATCGTCTTCGCGCTCATCGAGCGGCGCTAAGTGCCCACCGCCGAAGCCGCCGCCGGCCGGTCCCTCACCAAGTTCATCATCCGGGAAGCTGAGGTTCTGCACAGCAAGGCAAGCCCGCCCTGCTCGTTCTTGACTCCTTGTTGATTGATGATTCAGTATATTCCCAACTAGGTCCTTACGTTTTCTTGATCAAAATCGTTCTTTTTTTACCGTGTTGTAGCATACCGTAGGCGTAGCCATTATGAACTTGTACATGAATATATTTTTTCCTGGTGAAATTCATGAGGCCAATCTTTCTAATCTATAGTTTGGTTGCCTTTCTATCAGGCACCTTACTGGTTAAACTCATGGTTGAAGAATTCCTCTGAGAAATTCAGTCACAGATCTTGCAGGCTATTTTATTGGCTGTAATTTATCTACCTTTCATCTCCATTGTATCCTGATGAATTGAGAGGCTGCATCCAGGGGTAAAATGCGGATATGTACATTCTGGTAGTGATCATGCTACATTGCAGGTTATGTTGGCTTGATGAATTCATTACTATCAATGTATGTACCCTCACCTCTATATCTCTTTTTCCTTCTTTCATTTTCCCCTTAATGATGTAACGTTCTAACTTATCATTTCTATCAACTAAATGGCTATAAGGTAGAGCTACTCTACCTTATTATGTTAAAAAAAATCATCTTGAGTACCTCCAAAAGACACAAAATAGGATCAAGTTTATATTAACAAGAGAGCTACATGTGTAGGTAAATCATGTGTTTTATTAAATAGGCATCCGTTCAAGGATCATTCGACAAGTGGAAGTGGTCAGAAGGGAAAAATAGTGATGGCAGAGAAAGTTAGAACATACCATCCCCTATTATTAATAGACAACATAAATGATTTACTATTTTCTGGTACTTTACTAAATGGGAAATTTTGTTATACGAATCTTGTATATCTTACCCAACATCCTATTAAAACTGTCACACTTCAATCAATGAATGTAAAATCCAACATTGTTGTAGCTAGGTTGACAGTCAGATATTAACATATTACTATTTCCGTGCATCCCTCTACAGAATCTAATTACATCTGCTAAATCTGATAGGCCGGATACTATCAAAGCCCACAAGATGTTCCATTCTTTCCCCAAGATCTCTCTCCACCTCTATTTCCTACCGAAGGTTACCCAAAGGTAAATACTCAGCTTTACAATATCAGTTACAATGAGCCAATGACTAATGATTGTTGAGGTTATGAGCTTTTCTTGCTTTGTTGTTCGGTTTTGTTCTCTTTTGCATCATCAGTCAGTGTGAACGATGCAATATGGAACATGTATTCCAGCGAGTTGCTTCCACTATTTACTATAGATGGCAATGATGCCATGATGGCAACTATGTAGAAACAATTCCATTAGCTTATTCATGTTTGAAGGTACATCTTACATGTTCATTGGTTCTTTAGATATACCATCCAAAAAAATGTCTATCATGATTGTTTAATTTGTATCCTTCTTGGAAGTGGCAGTGCTAGCTTGATAGCTGAGATTTGGCCCCATCTTCAGTACTATATAGCTTATTGAGTTTAATAACATTTGCGGAGTTGTTCTTTATTCACCCATATGATTATCTAGAACATAATTTGTAAATATCGTGATATTCCGGACAGTCGTCATATCTAGATTGGCTAGAGATCAGTGAAATGTGAGTTAACTTGGAGACCAGAACTTTTACATTAGAATGATAGTTTCTGTTTTCGTCATCTCTATGTAGAAAATAATTTTGCAGTTCTCTGTTTTTACAAACTAAGGGAATTAGCTTTGATTAATTGGTGGAAAGGAGGCCACTTGAGTTGTGACAATTTTTTTGAGTGAGAGTTGTGACAACTAGGTGGCATCTCTACAGTGGTATATTTTCTGCAGAATTATATTTGTTTGTTCTGTTTCTTATAGTTAAGCTATAGAATCATGTTCCAAACCAATTTGTTTCTTTAGAAATATAATTGTGGTACATCAGACTTTTTCTTTGAGCACTGTATCTTCTAGGTTTTATCATAGGCTAGGTACTGAATTCTGAATAATTTGTGTTGAGTTTTAAGATTTACTGTATACTTGGTACTGAATTCTGAATGGTGTATGCTAACCTTGCAATGACAAAGTCTGAAGTATACATTCTTCCATTAATGATTCCTCTCTCTTGTACTTTTCAGAGAATGCATAACAGCAACCATGTGTGTTTTTTGGGTACTTTTTCCCTTTTATTTGGATGGTGTAGTTCATAACAAATAAACTGACCTCATGTTCTCTACAGCTATTATCGAAGGTGGCCATGTACTTAGGCCGGCACATCGACGAGATCATCGGCTGCTTGAGCTCAGCAGTCCTTCAGCGACAATGACCAGGTCGACTATAAGGCGTCGGATGTCAAGGATGTGATCATCTTCAAGCCTGCTCTAGATTGCCTGATCAGCCAGACCAATTTTATGGTAATTTCTTGCAGCTCATCTTCTTCCCATCCATTTGTAATTTTACGTTGGTTAGCTTTGAAAAACAAGGATTTTGCAGATGTCTGGAATATATGACACTAATACAGTCAACAGATACGGTCTATCTTTTGATTCTGGTGCAAGTTCCGTTCTTAATTTCTGGTGTTCAGTTCTACAGTTTTGATTTGCAGTTTGGTTTCTGGTGTTCCGTGCTTAATTTCTGGTAGTTCTACAGTTTTGATAAGGTAATATTCTCCTATGCCCCAGTACCACTACTCATTCCTATCTCAGTGAGTGGGTGTGTACTTGATCATATCTGAATATGCTTTAAAGCTGCTGCCCTTTCTTGGTACCATGTTCCCTTTCTTGGAGACTGCTGCGATTTTCAAGGAATTGCATATGAATTTCGGCACAGTACATCAAAGACTCTTGCTTGGTAATTTTCAAGACTCTCAAGAAAGAGCATGATCAGGCTGTTGCTGCAAGTCATATGCCTGAATGTTTGCGCAGCGGCACACCCTGGTGAGCAGCCGCTGCCAAGAAACAATGTCAAGAGGATAGTGCTTGCCATGATAAATCAGTGATGTCAACACATCGCCTTTGGTTCTCGGACTGAAGGTCATCTCCATTTCTTAGTTCTTACCACTGTTACAAGCATTTGCACACTGATGATTTATTACTGACAGTTTTGGTTTTCTTTTTTGTGAACTTTGATGCTGCAGGGTTGTTAACAGTGAATGGGTAGAGATATGGTTATTCCATCCAAACCCCTCCAGTGACGACTATATTGGAGATTTGGAGTCTATTCTCCTGCTAACTTTAGGTCGACTGACTTTTGCGATATACCAATGATGCCTGAGATGTGTGATATCCCTTCTTAATTAGATGTTAACTAGGTTCAGTCTTAAACTGCATGATGCATTTGTTGTGATGGTAATTCATAGATGTTACCTTAATGAACTGGGAATCTTTATTTTTCATTGCTCTTAAGACATGATAGGACACACATAAATTTCACCCGATTATTTTGTCACATGCTAATGGTATATATTGTTTTATGCCTCACCGAAAATAAATGATAATTTTCCTGCATTGAGATAAATGGTAGTTATCTAAATATTTTGCGCTTATTCTGTTGTCTCAATGCTTTGATTTCCTCCTCACTCTTTCTGAAACATATTGGGCATTGTCAAAGCTACATGTGTAGGAAAAATGCCAATATTTCCAAGAACTTGAAAGAAAATCAAGGACATACGGTATACCTGCCCTTTTTTGTCACAATGCGCTTATTCTGTTGTCTCAATGCTTTTTCACGTTAAGCTGAATCCATGGGGATGGGGTTAGAGAAAACGAACACTCGAACCTATAGCTGCTCTTTTGTTTTTTTGTCACAATTCAAAGAAGATGGGCGGGATCTTGATCAAGATAGGCAGGAAGGGGCAGGGGTTCATCCCCCAACTCAACCTGCCTAAGGCGCAGCGCAACAGCTCTCCTCTTCATGCCAGTGAAGATCGAAACCTTCGTTTCGATCTCTTCACGGCGCTTCTTGATATCTTTGGCAGCAGTCCTCCATTCTTTCATGCGATGAGCACGTTCTACGATCGTGTTCCTCGCCACGACGGCGGCCTCGATTTTCATGACAACGTTTGCCATTTCTCGGTATAGATCCTCCAGCTCGTCACGAACAGCCTCTCTCTCCACTTCCCTCGGATCATCACCAGCCTAGTAAACATGGAGTCGAACGTACGTAATCATAAACACAAACAAACTCATAAAACAGTGGAAGGTTGAAAGCAGTGCAATGCACAGTTGGGTACTTGGGTGCGCCGTGCGAGGTATAAAACAGTGGAAGGTTGAATGTAATGCAATGCACAGTTCGGTACTTGGGTGCGCCGTGCGCATGCATACCTCGCGATCTGGCTGCTCCTCCACAACCAGCGCCGCCGCCGCGTCGCCACCGCCCGCCCCCACGTCCTCGTCGCCGGCGCCGCCGCCGCCGCCGCCACCCATGAACAAAAACACTGCTGGGTCGGCGCCACCATCCCCCGCCTCGCCAGCGTCGGCTCCGAAGGCCTCGCCACCGCCCGCTCCCACATCCATCGTCACCACCGCCGCCGCCGCCCATGACAAACAACACCGTTGGGTCGGCGCCACCATCCCCGGCCTCGCCAGCGTCGACACCGAGGGCCTCGCTGCCGTGAGCCGCGGCTGCAGCAGGAAGTGCGGCGCCAGCACCAGCCCGGACAAGGAGGCGGACCCTCTCGCCGCCGACGATGGCGACGATCCAGCCCCCACCACCGAGGTGGCCCGCCACATCAACCACCCGTGGCCTTGCGCCGCCCAGAGCAGCGCCCTCCAATCCTCGTACCGCCGCCGCTGGCACTGGGTCGCCCAACGTCCCGGCCTCGTTGACGAACGGGAACCAGCAGGTGACTCGGTTCGTCGAGGCGGTGACTCTCGGAGCCCAGGCCTTGACGACGCGCGCAGCCGGAGCGAGCGGCATCTCAGGATCTTGCGAGGGAGGCTGGTGCTGCTGACGGTGGCGCCCATTCCCGCGACAGGGAGAGCCCTGGTGCTGCTGGCGCGCGCGGTGCTCGCCGCGAGCGCCCGGCTTGTGCCTGCCTCGCGCGCGAGGGTCTTCTCCGTCGTTGCGATTGTGACCCCGCGCCATTGGAGGACCTCCGTGCGATGAGGCGGCCTGGAAGAGGACGAGGAAGAGATGATCAATTCACAGGCACAACCTCATGGTTGCTTGCAACGAAACGCGCATGGCATACCTCGGCGCGACCTGCATCGCCGTGGTCACCGCCACCAGCAGCGCCATCCGCGTACGCTGCGGCTGATGCATCCTCCATGAGCACCAACTGTCTCCCGAACCACGCCTGGTACTGGCCGTCGTGGCCGACGACGACGAAGTAGCCGTAGACCACCCTCGCTGATCCGCCGCGGACCGCCTCCTCCATGGTTGGGCGAGGCGGAGTCTGGGGCGCGACGTGAGGCTCGAGAGGAATCCCCTCTACCGGCGGAGGCGGCGGAGCGCGTGCAGCCGGGGGAGAAGGAGGCGGGACCGGGACGTCGTCGCCTCCCCGCGCGCCCGGTAGGAGGTGGAGGATGTCGACCTCCGCACGCTCCGGTGGAGGAGCACCCCGATTGCCCGCGCCGGCGCCACGACCGCCGCCTTCTCCCGGCGGAGGCGGATGGCCATGGCCGCCGCGATGTCCCGGCGCCGCGACCTCTCGAGCGGGTTTCATTTCGTGGGTGGGAGAAGGAGGAGGTGGCGGTGGGCGGGCGGTTTCTTGCGATTTCGTGGCGGACAAGCATTGGCGGTGGCGGAGGGATTTTATAGACCGGCCGGCGGGGTGGCTCGCACGGCGGCAAGCTGCTCTGCTCGTCGACGAGGCAGTTACGGCCCGCGCGGGCCCACCACATCATCCTCGGCTGAAATGAACGGAGTAATTCGGGGGCGCAGCGGCGGCAGAAGATTCGCAATGGCGCTCAGCTCTGCTTCCGCTGAAGTGCAAGCAGAGGAGGGGAAGCAAGACGGAAGGGAAAAAGAAAAACGAACGATTTTGTTAAACATCTCCCGCGTTATTTTTTTTCCTGGCATTTGACGTTTTTCTGGCCACATGATCTCTGCGCCAAGATTTGTATAGCAATTGCCGTGGATAAGATCGACAAGGAGTTAAGATGTGTTAGTCTTACCGTGTGAATAAAATATGTAAAGTATGTAATTTTCATATGTCAAATTAAAAAATATCTTTATATTAATTTACATGTCAAATTAAGTACTAATCGATACAACAAGTTTAACATATCTTAAAACATCTAAATAAAAATTGATTTTTTAACCATTGAAAAATTAAGACATTTGAAACTAAAATAAAAAATAAAAAAATAAAATTAATATGTATTTGTTATTTTTTTTAATCCGTTGGATGTAAATACAAAAGTAAAAAAAATTGGGTGATTTTTTTATTAGAAATCACCCGATAAATGAATATACTCTAGATGCTCTAACTCTTCTCCCACCTCTCCCTCTCTCTTCCCGGAACAAGATCGTTTGATGTCTCTTCCTCATCTCTCGGGCAGGGCTTTTAACTATTTACCACTCTTACGAATGGTGAGTGGTGCTTAATGATTTGTCATTGGGCTCATATGTAATAGACACACGAGAACCTACATGTTAGAGATAGGATGTGGTAAATCATTAATTGCCATGTCACAGGATTGGCAAATAGTTAAATTTCCCTTTGAGCAGCGTGAGGCGAGATGGGTGGCGCGCGGCGGCCGACGGGAGAGGAGCGGCGTAGCGGCCGGCGGAGGCCGCGTCCCCATGGCCCCCTCCGCCGCTCCCCCCGTTGTCCTCGCTTCTTCCCCCCGGGCCGACACCGCCACCGCCCTCACCCCCGTCGCGTCCGCCATCGCCGATTCCTTCCGTGACCTGTTCCTCCTGTCCCGCCACTGGGCATGGCGGAGTGGGACGTGTTCGCGTACACGGCCATGATCTCGGGGCTGTCGGACCACAGCCGATGCGTGAAGGCCATCGAACTGTTCGAGCGGATGCAGGAGGAACGGGGAGGGCAGGGCTCATCGGCCAGGCAAGGGAGATCTTCGGGAGCATGGCGGCGAAGTACGGCATGGAGCCCGGCGTGGAGAACTATGGCAGCCTGGTGGATGTGCTGGCGGGGATGGACGGATGGTGGAGGAGGCTCGCTCTGGAGTCTGGACGTGGTTACGGAGGATGCCGATGAGGCCCGACTAGTGCGTGCTGGGGGCGCTGCTGAATGCGTGAATGGCGCGCGGCGACACTGAGGCCGGGAAGGAGGTGGCGGCGATGATGGCGGAGCTGGGCTGGACGACCACAGCGGGGTGCAGGTGCAGCTGTCGAACCTGTATGGGGGGCGGGGAAGTTGGGGGAGGTGGTGGGTGTTCCACCTCCATGATCCATCGGCCAGCGCCATGGCGACCTCAGCGTGGTGACGGCGTCCAAGGACTCCAAGGTTCCTCAACCCGTAGGAGTTAGGACACGCCCCATCGCGCCACCGCCGACCTCCCTCTCGTCGTCTTCAGCAACGTGCACTGGGGCCGCTTCCAGGAGGCCGTCCTCGAGCTCAGGTATGACGTCGCCGAGGCATGGCCGCATGGGCGGCGCTGTGAAGGGACGACGCCACGAGGTTCGCGGCCGCCGTCACGTCTCAGTGCAGGGCCGAGAAGGAGCTCTATTGCCTCGCCGCCGCTGCCATCAAGCACTCGTCGCGCCTCGGCTTCGGCTCCATCGCGGAGGAAACCGAGATGGCCGCCGCGGCGCCGTGCTCATGGACATCCGCCGCTGTGTTCATGGCTGCCGTGTTCATGTCATGACCGCGGCATCCTCCTGCAAGAAGACGCCAGCGTTTGTGGCCTTCTACCAGAAGGCCTCGCCGGAGACGGACGAGGTGGCTCTTGAGTCTTGGCAGGTTCGAGGCGTTGGAACAATGCATCGACGAGTCCAATAGCAGCTACTCCAATGTGTTCAGGAGCCTTCTTCAGACAAGGGTTGCACTGCTCAATATTCAGACAAGGATTGGAAGCAATGTATTCCTCCCAAGGAGATTTTGTTCCAACCCGGAGATGATTGGAATTGCTTCTTACTGATGATTGGAGTACTAGATTATCAGTGGCTTCTTTTCACTGATGATTGAATATACTGCAATGAGATTTTTTTTTCCTTCGTCACAAAGAGTACTCCTAATGAAGATTGGCACAATTGTGAATTGGGAGAACTGTGTGGGGGGTCTGTAATATGAATGTCCAAGCCAATATGTAATGTGTGGAGTGTGCATTGTGTCTGTGACCACTTGAATTATGAGCAGGTGAATAAAACCAAGAAGATGCAGATGCCATCAATCAACAGCCAATTGTCAAAGAGATGCTATATGTGGTAACAGAGTGCTGAATTTGGTCTGAACTTATCTCTGAATTTTACCAAATGTTCTTTCTGAATTTAGTCCAGCCCGACCTTCTCACTGAATTTGACCATATGTTCAACATTTATGTCCAATGTGCACTAATGAGCAGCATACATGCATTCAAGTACTCCAGCCATTAATTATACTCCAGTTCACATATTGCACAGTTTTTCAGAAATCTTCAGAAACCATCAATTATATGTACAAAAATCTTCAGAATTACTCCAATAGAGTAATTAAACAGTAAGTATCTCTAGAGGAAGAACAAGTTCACCAAGACTGAAGAATACTAGCACTGTATCAGAAAATGGACAATAACAAGGTTATGGCTTGACTGAATCTGAATATATCAACTTGACAATCCTCTTATATCGGAGGAGGCGGGGCAGCGGTAGCATGGGGGAGATGACGATCGAGTCGGCATCGAGGAAGACAGCAGCGCTGCGCTGGGCAGCACAAGGAAGAAGTGCACCGCGCCACGGGTTCCTACAGCTGGTGGTTGTTTTTTTTTTCTCAAATCAAATCTCTGGTTCAACAATGATGCGAACTCTGGTTGAAACCGGAGCTGAACTTGTGATGGTTATGTCTATCGCCTTGCTTGAGTGACCAATATATGTCGATGACCTGTCAGGACTGGCACCTCCATGAGTAAGCTCAGTTGGCTCCTTTGGATCCGATAGCATTATGCTTTCAGAGTTCAGCATTGCAGTAACATCTGTCATGGTGGGCCGATCGGCTGGATCTTCCTGAGCACAAAGAAGCGCCACCTGCGTGCATCGCATTATCACGGTGCTTTCATATCCATCACACAGTGCTGGATCAACGAGCTCTTGCAACCTTCCGTCTTTCCACATATGCCATGCCTGAAACATGTTGCAATCTGTCAAGTGTGTAACACAAATCTGTATGCTAGAAGAAGACCATAAGAAAAAGTGTATCATTGAACTGTATCTTCACTCACATCTCGAACGAGATAGCCAACAGTATCCCTTTGTTTCTCCATTATGAAATTCTTTCGTCCACTAATAGTTTCTAGAACCACGACACCGAAGCTAAATACATCTGTCTTAAGTGAATAAAGGCCTTGAGATGCATACTCTGGAGCTATGTAACCACTGGAAATAGATATCACAAGGCATGAGAAAACTGGAACATATATGTAACAGTGCACCATTCGTTATATTTTGTTCAGCTCCATACCTGGTTCCCACGACTCTCTTTGTACGCTCTTCTGCTACATCTGAAACCAGTGTTACCGCTGATCCAAAATCAGCAATCTTTGGGTTCATGTCATGGTCTAAGAGGATGTTACTTGGTTTCAAGTCTCTATGTACAATCCAACAGTGCTTGTGCAGGTAAAGAAGCCCCTCAGCTAGCCCTTTAATTATCTGAAATCGCTTGGACCAATTTAGCAATGCCCCCTTCGTTTTATCTGTGGAATGTTTGCACAATAAATACACTTGAGAGAAAATAGTACTCCCTCCGTTTCACAATGTAAGTCATTCTAGCATTTCCCACATTCATATTGATGTTAATGAATCTAAACATATGTATGTGCTAGATTCATTAACATCAATTTGAATGTGGGAAATGCTAGAATGACTTACATTGTGAAACGGAGGAAGTAATTGTTACATGCTGTTCTACATCAAATTAACATAGTTTCTAATCAGTTGTTATCAGAAGCATAGCAACATTCAAGTGATATCCAACTCCCCTTTGGTAAGAGTTGCTTTACATTCGCAAGCATATTTATTAGAAACTGTATTAGGTCTGATTGCAAAAAATAAAATAAAGGTCTTGTGTGCAACTTACGGAAGATAATATTGTGCAAACTGCCTTTCTGAATGTACTCATATACAAGGATCCTTTCTTTTTCATGGATGCACCACCCCAATAACCTAATTAGATTGGTATGCTGAATCCTTACAAGCTGCAATTCACTTTTCAAATCAAATATTGCTGTATCAGCATCAAATGTCTTTATGGCAACTGTAAGTCCATCAAGCAAGTGGCCCTGCAATGGAGTTACCAATAGCTAGAGTTTATGCGGCATTCTCTGATGATAGAATATATTTTGTGTAGACAAGGAGTATATATGTGTTTATCACCTTGTAAACAGTACCAAATCCACCCTTTCCAAGTATTCTCTTCTCGGAAAAACCATCTGTAGCATCCACAATCTGAATGAAATCGAACTTCCTAAATCCTGGGTAGTTCTCTTCAGTATGGACAAAAAGTTTCAGTACTGCCTCGATATCCATTATTTTTTCTTCTTGCGGTTGCGGGTCCACTGTTACTGAATGAGGGTTAACACTAAAATGAGAAATGCTCAGCTTCTTCATACAATAACTAATGACTTCATACTGAGCAAAAGATATAAAACTTGTGTTATCAAACTCCTTTTCGAAAAACTTAACAAGAATAGAAAAAAACTAGAATATTAGGGAAGGACCTAATATCAAATAATTAGAAGGGGTGAGCCTTTGAGCCCAAGTCGTCTAGCCCACCACCTTGTGGAGCTAGTCGGAAGACCCCTGGGCATTTCTCAACTTAACAAGAATAGACGTAGAATAATGAGAAAAAAAATATGAGAAAATGTTAATAACTTCAGCATTTGCTTGCTTCTTCTCGCTGAAGTTTTGCAAAATTTTTATCAGCTGAAGCTGATGTTGCAAATTAGCTGGTATCGTGTTACGAGTACTTAATCATCTTTAAGTCTTTAACCACATTGCAATGTTATATCCTTTCAAAAAACATTGCAATGTTATAATAAGATCCAAATATCCAATACTTGGTCATGATCATAAGCTATAATGTCTGACTAAAATGAAATAGGGATTTTCTCTGTTTGAACAAATTTCTAAGTGTGCGCTATTACATTTGTTTTGACTCTTATATTCTTGCTTGTAAGTCCATTTATTAAAGTGTGCCTTTTTAAATCATTATTAACAAATGTAGGAAATTTGTAGATGTAGTTACCTACTAATGATTTTCCCCCAATTTCACTAGGTTTGGCTGCTCCTTGAACATGTAATTCAATGAACTCCAATGCTCTTCTTTGAAACCTAAAATTGGGCAAATATACCCGTTAATGTCAAAACCATAAAACAAAGGTCCTGATTTCAGCCCTAAAAACTGGTATATTCACAACAGCTGAACTATTAACATAGATAAATTTGATATCGTTACAATTATGATCAATTAGTAATCAACCAGATATCTTCAATAATTCTCTGGTGTTTAAAATAACCCAATATAAGTGGTGTTTCCTCATCAATATCACCATTTTGTCAAGACGCGATAAGGAACATCAGGTCCTTGATTTAGCATATAAAGAAACATTTTTTGAGCAATCAATTATGTACTGAAACAGTATATACACCTAACCTTGTGTGATGGTCTGAACAGCTTGGGACTACAGCACGCACCCCCTCGGTTGCCTGCTAGACAAGAACAGTGAAAACTACAGATATCATTCAGAGGCAATTTGCCTGCATATAAAGTGGACTTTTGGAACTAACAGTGGACAAGTAAGGAAAATCATATGAATGCAGAACTATCAATTACTCCATGTAAAGTTGTTTGTATGAAAGTCAAAATCGGTATGTAGTATGTACCCCGGTATCCCCAAGTCCCCAATTCAGGTACAAATGCACAACAGAAATATTGACAGAATCACTTTGAACAAATCACTTCGATCAGATGAATCATCATAAAAGAATTTGCAATTTCTCATTCATCTCCATACGACCATACGCCATAATCTTCAGTTTTAAGACGAATCAACGAAATTATCTAATTACTAGCAAAAGTTGAAACAGGCTTACTGTGACACGACGATTGCTGCTGCTGTTATCGACGAGAGCGATGAGAGGGATGAGGCGGATGTACATGTCGATCTCGTGCTGCGCGGCGCGGAGCTCGTCGGCCATCCGGGCGCCGAGGAGCAGGCGGTGGAGGTAGCCGCGGTCCTCCTGGCACGCCGTGACGAGCGCGTAGCACCGCCGCAGCGCGCCCTGGAGCTGCTCGAGGGGCCGCCTGGTGGCCTCCCGCCGCATCAGCTCGGCGAGCTCAACCTCCCGCAGCAGGCCGCCGACGAGCTCCACGTGCTGCCCCAGCCGCCGGCACGCGTCCCGGTGGCGGCGCGCCGCCAGCGCCGCCTGCACGACCATGGATACCAGCCCGAGCGCGTCGACGCCGACCAGCTGCGCCACGTTCGACGCCTGCGCAAGCGCGCCCCACAGGCTGCTCGCCATTGCCTCTCCCCGTCAGGGTGCCGCTCGGCCGCTCCTACCCGTTGACGGGTGCGAGATGGGGCGTGTATTATGCGTGGCGACTCGCGAGTCGCGACTGGCCAGTGTACGTGGAACGATCAACGATGGAAGGCGACTTTGACCATGGTGACGGTGGTCAGTGACTTTGTGGTGGCAATGGCCAGTCCATTGTTATGTCGTGGAAGGTCCAACCAAATTCACGGCCTGCCACAATGGTCCATCACGAATTCGACCCACCCGTATCGGGATGTGACACATTGGTCCATCACGAATTTGACCAACCCATATAGGATGTGGATTTTCATCCCTTTTAAGAAAACATCCTTTTTTTTATTTGCATGTCATCTAAATAGCTATCAAAAATTTGAAAAAAATTGACAATATAGATTAATATAAAATATATCACGCCACAGACATGCAAAACCAAATTCAACTTCTACAAGTTACAACAAAAATAACAAATTAAACTAAAAATAGTTATCGCACATTCGCAATTATGTTTGTTATTTTTGTTATAACCTGCAGAAGTTGAATTTAAACTTGTATGTTTGTGAGGGATATATTTTATATTAATCTATGTTGCCAATTTTTTTCAAATTTTTTTTATGGTTATTTAGGTGGCATGCACGAAACGAGGGGACATCCCCTTAAGGGATGAAATCACTTTCCCCCGTATCGAATCGAAAGAAGTTGAGGTGAGGGCTTCGGCCTCTTATGTCAGCCTTACAAACAAATAAAATTCAAATAAATACTTACAAGAAAGTGTTCACTTAGGTGGTGTTTGAATCTCCTGAAGATGAAGATGAAGATAAAGTTAAGTGTTTCACGTAAAACAAGGTGGTAATAACATGCGATTAATTGAGTTTTAATTATTTCAAACTTGAAAATTGATTAATATGATATTTTAGAGCAACTTTCATATAGAAAGTTTTCACACAAAACGCACCGTTTAGCAGTTTTAAAAAGCGTGCCACGAGTATCCAAAATTTAATCCTCTCCTTTAATCAGAAACGAACAGGGCCTTAGGTGGTGTTTGAATCTTCTGAAGATGAAGATAAAGATTAAGTATTTTATACAAAACGATATGTTAATAACGCGTGATTAATTGAGTTTTAATTATTACAAACTTATAAAATGGATTAATCTGATATTTAGAACAACTTTTATATAGAAAGTTTTCGCACGAAACACACCATTTAGCAGTTTGAAAAACGTGCCATGAGTATATAAATTTTTATCCATTTCTTATAGAAGAAACGAACGGGATCTTAGTTATTCATCTAAAAGACACCCATAATTTGGATCATTTGTTAACCATACATTGTAAGTTTGTACTTGAAAATTCAAAACAAAGCCACCTTTCGTCACGCTGGATGCATTTCCCCTCGTTGTAGGGCCTGTTTGGTACAGCTCCAACTTCTAAATTTAGCTCCAGGAGTTGAGTCTGGAGTGGAGTTGTGGAGCTGCCTAAACCCAGCTCCACAACTCTAGTACATTTTGTGGGAGAGCTCCACCCAACTCCATTCCCAGTTCTGGTGGAGCTGAAACTGTTTGGCTGAGCTCCAGCTCTAGAAGGGTGCAGCTGAAGCTGGAACTAAGCCAAACAGGCCCGTAGTGCCAGCTGTGAGGCCGTAATCCAGGCATAAGCCCACGAAGAATGCCCTTCATTTGCTTGTCACAATCTTCCATGGATAAAGACGTGCTCACCTGCCGGGGAAGCCTCGGCAGCCGGCCGGCGGCGAGCTGAACCACAACGTCGGAGAGGCAACCGACGCTGTCGACGCGCACCTCATCGGCGTAGCAGCAGCGCCAGTCGAACACGCGCAGCTTGGCCGCGCGCAGGCGGAAGCACGAGTACCGGGTGAAGACGGCGCGGAAGCGCGACGGGGAAACGCACCACCCAGGGCCGGAAGACATCGGCTCGGTCTGGCAGCTGCACGACACGCGGAGCGTCGAGCTCGTCGGCGGTGACGGTGATCGCGGCCTTGGTGGTGTCGTTCAGCACGTCGACGTCGGCGATGCGGAGGTGCTTGAGGCGAGGCATGGTGTCGGAGGTGATGTCGATGCTAGCGGGGAGCGTGCAGTCGACAATGTGGAGCTCCTCCAGCGACGGGAAGACGGTGTCGAGGAACTCCTGGCGCAGCACCGCCCGGCCATCCAATGCGAGCCACCGGAGGAAGTTGACGCCGGGACCATGCACACGAGGCAGCCTCACGGCGTACCAGTACGGACTTACTTGCAGCTCGGTGGTCGGCGGCGGCAGCTCGAGCGACCACTCGCCGGCGTCCTCGTCAGGGAACACCAACGGCTTGCATTGGACGTGCAGTTCCAGCCTTGACGCGTTGGCGAGCACGATAAAGTCGTCCACGTATTGGCACTCAAACGGAACGTCCATCCGGTACGCAATCCAAAGCTTCTTGATGGTGTGGCAGCCGCCGTCATGGCAGCGACGGCGAAGCGTACGCTCCAAGCTCTGCACGCGCTGCTCGCTAGGCTCGCCTAAAGACGCACAGAGACCAAGCCATGACATAACAAGCTGCACGGACGGGAGCTGTGTGTGGAGATGCTCCCACCTCCGTGAAACCACAGCAGTGCGCACGGCGTCGATGTAAGGGCACATGGACAGAATTTGCACGATGATGTCGTCGGGGAGCTTACTGATCATGTCCTCATCATGTTTCTCTACTGCTTTACAAGTCTGCTTTTTTTCTCCATCCATGTTGAGACAACCGCCAATTTTAGATCGACAATTGGTATTTGTGCTGGAGTATGTGGAAAACTTATATAGTACTCGTACTAAAAAGGTTGTATTTATAGACTAGGTTGGGGCTGCTATTAGATCTTCCCAATATCCCTCTCGGACAAGAATTCTGATTCCTCCAATCGTAATTTCCCGAAACCAAGCTGGACTCGGTCCAGATATTTGAGCTTTGTTCAGGCTGGTTTGTTTAAATTTGTTTATTTGGACAGGTTTGGTTGTCTCGTGCCTTCCCGGTTGGGCCGATTGGCCCATCGCCTCGCTAAGTCGCTAGTCGACAGGGACCCGCGACGAGCGAGCGAACGTCGAGTCACGTCGTGCGGGCGTGCCGCGTGCCATCACCCTTCCTGCCGCCGCCGCATCCCTTCCCCGCTTCCCGTTCGCCGCGAGGAGGCCGCCGGCGCCGCCTCCCTTCGCTTCCGTCGCAAGCACGCCGCCGGCGAGATTTGCATCGCCGTCGATAAGGAAGAACAAGGGATAAATCTAGAAGAGTCGAGAACGAGAGAGAAATCAGAGAAGCAGAGATTGGGGAGCGGATAGTTTCATTTCTTTCAACTTGTCGGACAAGATACAGTAGCAGCGGATTGTATGCTCTCGCTAAACCACTTTGCCTCCTTCCCCTGTTCTTCTCCCTGTACCATATCGCGCGATATGATAGTGCCGCCCGCTGGAGCACCGGCTTGCCCCCAAGCCAAACACACATAATGAATTCATGATCCTCCCATGTCCCAGGCTAGTCCATATATATTTGCTCTTCTGTTCTGTACAATGACTAAGAATTTGACATTCTAAATTGAGGAAGATGTTACAAATTACAATGCCATTCCGAATTTGCTCATAATTCTACCTGTTAAGGTGTTCAATGGCCGCTGGCCCACTGGCTACATCTTTCACGACAACAAATTCTTCCACTGCTGCGGTGGTGCTTCACCTGAAAGTGTGAAACCGGCTCAGGCAGGGACGCAGGGGTGGCGAGGTTGACCAGCTGAGCTGCAGCAGTTTGCGGCAGGGGAGAACTGGCTGCCTGGCCAAGTTCAACACCAGCCAACTCCTCCTTGCCGACCATCCTCTCCTTCGGAAGGCGCAGGCTGCCGCCAGCAGCGACGAGCGGCGGCATCTATGGGCGAGTGAGGTGGCCAAGAGGCGAGAGGAAGCCTGCTTGTGGGCCGCGTGGGCTGGTCCTTATTATGCTGTAATCGCTCAGGTCCGTCCGATCCGATGGCAAACGAACAGTGCAGCGATCTAACTTAGATTACTTTAAAAAGTAAAGAGGATCCAGTTCCGATAGACTGCTGGATCCTCTTACTTAACAAGGTAGACACGAACGGTGCTTCTTTATCTGGATGATCTTGATTGATTAGATGTTAACTGATAGTCTGCCACTAGCGGAGAAACTGAATCTTTAAGCTTGTTTTTCTGCTTTAAAGGAGAATAATAAGATTATTGGCGAAGGTTTTACCAATCTCGCTACAACATCACAGAATTCACAAGTAAAAAAGAAAGTCAGTGATTTGACAGAAAGACTAAGTGCAGAATGGGAAAGGCTGAATAAGTGGAACTTCAGAGTGAAATCTCCCATCGTCAGACATGTCTTGGATGAAAGGAGGATATGGCTAGGTTGCCAATCTGCATATTGCAGCAGGACGTAATTTTTCGTGGGATAAACTTTGATAGATAGTTCCAAAACACAATTCTACGAATTGATTACATAGGACAAAACATTCAACATCTCAGCAATAGAAGTTAATTACATCTCAACTAGTTTGAATGCCTCGCAGTTCAGATAACATCGTTTCAAACATGGACTGATCTACTTTCTTTTATTTTCCTCTCCACATGGTAAGACACGTAGCACCCTTGGAAAGTATCCTCTGCATTGCAATGCAAATGACTTGAGGTTCGTAATTCAATCTTGCAATCTGAAGAGCATATAAAGCACACAACAGGCTTACCTTCCGGGTCTTCAAGGAAGGTCGAATTTTTTGATCTTGTTAACTGAAAACTTCAGCTTGTTCAGGTTGACCACCTCTTTACCATCAGTTCCATACACCCTTGAGCCAGCATCGTTCACATGGAAAGATTCTCCAGAAACCTTTTTAATAGAGAATTATTCATGGTCACTATATTTTCACAATGCACAGTCCATATACAGTAATTCTCATGGAAACATGCTCATACCTTGGTGACTATCCAGTCACACACCATATGACAGTCGATGGGTACATATCCAGATATCTTTAGTATCATTGCAAGTCCTTTCTCCCCCATGGAATCTAGAGGCTTTCCATAGCCTGGTAACAGAGCAACGGACCCCAGTGCACTGCAGTTCTTACACTGCAAGACCATACAAACAAAACGCATCAGATTCTCCAATACCACCCACTGACGCTTGAACTCTCGAGAGAAAGTCCCTTGTTTGTTCAAATGCCATTCAAATAGTAGTAAAAATTCTCAAGAAAAATTGACAACATTTATATGATATGCATAAACTACTCCACAAAAAATCAAGTCAACTCACACATTGAGAAATAAAAAAAGACAAATTCAACAAATGAATAGTAGGGACTGTCTGTGTAACTGCCTGCTGAATTTTTTTGAGATTTCAACCAAATTCCTATTCGTACAATTTAACATGTGTCGCAATCTCCCATCCTGCTTCCCGTGCAATGCACTCGTGTCGTGCAGGCCTCTGGTACAGCCTTGTTGGGTCTCTTATGGGCTTCATGCCCGTTTTGTTTTTTTGTCTGTAAAAAAGACCCAGCAAACACACTGGCTTGCCTGTTTTATTCAAGGACAGTTCTCAGTGCATCCCGAAAACACACATGCTAATGCAACCATCAGTCCTAAGACAAGACTAATATTACTAAGTTACAGAAACAAAGACAAGACTACCAATAGGACTAAACTAGTCCCTTTTTTTCTGGAAGTTTAACAAACAAGCAATGGTACAGTGCCAAATGTGCTAATGGCCTAATGCAATAATCAGTCCGAAGAGAAGACTACCAATATTAGTAAGTTACAAACTGACAGACAGACAGACTAGGTAGTGTGCAGGATCCTGTGGGCTGTGGCCATGCATTCCAAGGTACCAGAACAAGATAGTAAGGTGTATCTTTATACCCGAAAAAACAAAAACTAATTGGAGGGACTACAGTTATTACATTCAATGGAAGTTCCTATTCCTTTTCAGAATGCATCACTCCATGTCATCTTATGAAGCTGATGGTATTCAGTTTTTTTTTTAAACAAAGTTGTCATGATATGATTCTAGATATTGCAAAATAGGACATGAATCATTTACTATTGTACTCCAGCAAGAACCGATAATTGAGGGAAGCCAAGTTGTCATTTACTGAGAGTGAGTCCAAACAAAAAACTAACACTTGCTCTCTTTTTTGTTAAACAGAAGCTCCAGATACGATAAATGAAAGTGTAGAAAGCCTCAGATTCTGACACATGAGTCTATTGTCTGAAACAATCTAAATACTCCATAAACATGAGTCTATGGTGTGTGCTCTCTGCAAAATCTTTTCTCCCTGTATTCTTACATGTAAAAAAAACATTAATCTCCTCTCTCTTTAATTGTCTTTCTCTCTTCTATTTTTCCTTTTTTAGATCACTCTATTTTTCATTTTCCTGGTATATGTCTAGAATCAAGGACAGAATCCATAAACTCTGTTTTAACGATCTGCCTCCTCAAAATTGTTGAGCATGTCGATAGGTTGAAATAATTCAACAGTAATCAGGATGGTATATGCATAAACAAGAATGCATGCCAAAGCTAACAAAACCAGGTATTATAAGCAGCTTACAAAACTTTAATAGTTAAAACTAAAAGCATGGCTTGATTTCAGACAAAACTGATAGAAATAACAGAACCTAAAATTAATTTGGCTAACAAAACTAGGGTAAGTAGTGTTATTAGATGACAAAACTGACAAATTATCTAAAGAAACAGGGCAACCTATCAAGCTTCAGATCCTCGTGCTGCAGTTAAGTAGTGTATTAGATGACAAAACTGACAAATTATCTAAAGAAACAGGGCAACCTATCAAGCTTCAGATCCTCATGCTGCAGTTATCTAACTAATGGCTGACAAAACTAAGCACTTTTAGCATCTAATAAAGCAAACGAAACATAAAACTCATTCCCTCTACTTCAGAACTAACAAAACTAACATATTATATGCAATATAAGTTGTAATTGATATAACTTATGATTTTTTTTTGACAACATGTAATAGAGATGCAGCGGTATCTATCAAAATTAGCAAGTAGCATCAGTCAGTCAAAAGACAAATGAATGTAGGCTAAGAAAAAATTTAAGCCCCCGTTACTGTGGGGGTCGAGGACGCATTTACTAAAGTATAACATGATTACATGGCAATGATCAATTGATAATAAAAATTAATCAAACGCCTTAGGACTAGAATTCACAATAGCTAGTGTTTTCATTCATGACAAACAACGCCACAACATCCATATGAACCAAGACAGAAGCTGCATCCATATGATCCAAAAGACATCTCACCAACTCTGTACATGGTTAGTGTTCAGCATTCAGTTCATGCACATGCAGTAGGAGTGGTAAGCTCAACCTGAGAGAGAAATAGACTTCAATACAGGTACAATTTAAAACAGTGTACTTGGTAAGAGACATGCACTTTCAGGGTCGATGATGATATTCAGGTTAAACAAAATTTCAAACATAGTTCAAACTGGTTTCCTTAGGAATAGCGTGTGGGCTTTTCAGACACATGCTGCATGTTGCCCAAAGAACAGCAAAAGTTATAACCTGGACTAGAACAGACAAGCAGTTTCAACTGTTAAGGTTAATCTCTGCAGACAATTCCTACAAAAGAGGAAGCTAAAACGATCGTTCAGATATTAATCTACCCACAGTGCTCCACAAAGCCCAAATATCATCTGCAAACAAATTACCTACAAATGTTACAAGAAAAACACAATGTTGTCTACAGATACACAGAGGCACAGAAATCACTACTTGCCCTCGCCACTACTTCCTTCCATCCCTTGCGTTTGATAGATCAAACACAAAATACAACCACTTCACAAATCAGAACTACTGATGCATTCATGAACGGATGAAACGAAGTTAGCATAGCAAGCTGCATCAAAACAAAACAGAATTTACTACTACAACTCTACGAATCCAACAGAGCACGCGGTGTACCAGATAAAAACGCTCCATAGAAGCCCCGCTGCCGCCGTCGAGGAGGCGGGGAGCCGCCAGATCCGGCGGTCTCCGAGCTCGGGACCGCACCGGAACTAGCGGCTCCCGCTTCCTCAACGGCGTCGCAGCTCTCCCGCAGTCGACCCCTGCCTCGCTGCGGCCTCCGGCGCCCTCCACACGGTGTCGTCGTCCTCTGCCATCCCGACGGTGGCGGCGGCGGCGAGGGGATTGAAGGGGAGCACACACCTCGCCAACTCCTTTTCTTTTTTTTTCTCTTTTTTTTTTTTACACTGTCCTCAGCGCGTGCGTGGAGAAGAACGAGTGGGATGTGGTGTGGACTGTGGACTACTTCTCTTTTGGATTCGGGTTTCGAAAATAGAATGGGTTCAACCCGATTATCGGCTGAGAAAATAAAATAAAACACCCGGCGTCACACTCACACGATTTAGTGATTTACCTTTCGGACCATGTGTCCGGAATCAGCACACTTCGGGTAGCACTGGACATGAGACCGAAGGGACACGCGTGTTCGTCCGGGTAGAGGCACACATCTCTTGAGGTGACCTCACCGCACTCGGTACAAGTCAGCTACAGCACAAGATTAGAGAGATCAAACACACCTAGCTATCAAGAACAAAATTAGAGAGATCAAACAGAAAACACACCGATCAAAAACAAGATTAGAGTGAGATCATCCCGGTAGAAAGGAGAAAACACGCCGATCAAGAACAAGATTAGAGTGAGATCGATCATTACGGTAGAATGAGATCAGAGAGAGACACATCGATCAAGAACAGATCACTTCACACCGATCAAGAAACAGTAGCCGATCAACTACGCACCGCGAAGAAGTACGCTGTGGCCGTCGCGTCGAACCCACGGACTGGTTGGAGGCGAATGATCCCCTCCATCTCCACGACCTCCACGAACAGGGCGTAGTACGCCATTTCTCCAAATGGCTAGCGCGGTGAAGGCGTGGAAGCGTGGAGGTGGAGATTGGGATGATACGTGAGGAGGGGTGGTCTTTAATACAGGAAGCATTTCGTGGAATGCAAGTTGGTTTGTTCAGTCAGTCACGGGGCGTGGGGTGAAAATGAGAAAAAAGCTTTACACAGGCAGTTACACCCTGTCTCTCGCACGGCTAACATTTTGCCAGTGCTTTTGTCTATCTGGTCGGCGCATATTCTCACCCTCTACGTGTCAAATTCCGTTCACTCGCAACTTATATTTGTACAGCAAATAAACAGATTAATGAGACGTCCACTTTTTTGCATCGGCTGCGGCGTGCCCACGGTGCGCTGCATGCAAGTACTAGCAAATCTGTACTACTGTCTCTGTGCTCCGGTTCGCTGGTGAATGTGTGGACTCGTGGCCCCCTTCTCCGGCGCCGTTGATAGGTCGACGCGTGTCAATGGCATTTGTTAAGACAATGATAGATGCCGCTGATTGCTTTGCTCGGGTACGTGCTCCGGAGAGCGCGGTGACGTTCATGGGCCATGGCGTCGAACGGATCATGGTGAACTGCTCCCCTTTTAACTGGTGGCATGGCGCGGCCGACGTCGCGACGCCTTCCATGTACGTACGTTGCTGCGACAGCTGCGGACGTACAGGGGACCGTCACTTGCTCGAGGCTTTGTTCGTTGCTGCGTGGCGACCTTGATCGACGATCAGCTGCAACCACGCGGCCGCGGCGGAATACTCGGCGCGACGAGTTCCAGCTCCAGCAACAGGCCAGCCATGGCCTCCGATCGAGAGCCGCGCGCGCGCCTGCCCAACCAACGAATGATGAAACAAGCTGGAGCACGTCAACGCAGCTACGTACGCCATGCATGCACGTTCGACGGCTCGACGCCTTCCCCTTGCCCAAGCATGCTGCTCGCCATAGCCGCTCCCACAAATGTTCATGCATGTCACGGCAAGCATGCTCCAGAGTCCAGACCGAAGCGGCACGCGTGCGTGCGTACATGCATGCAACGCTGTGGAACTGAGCTGCCGACCATGCACGCCGTATGCGTGAACTGTAGCAGGGAATGAAGCACAGCAGCAGCTAGCAATGGCATGTCGAGATCTCGGCTCTGGAGGAAGAAGCTGTGACAATTGCGGCAGCGCGCTGCGGTGTCTCGATGACTCCCGACTCCCCGTCCTCAAGGCTGCGGCATGCATATACGCGTTGCCGCGCACTTGCGCGCAGGGGTGCGCGCGGGGATATAGCGGCATGTGGTCTGCGTGCTGCGAGACAGCGGCGACGACGGTGGGTGCAGGCAGGTGTTGAACTGGCTGGGCAGTTGGCCGACTTGCGCGAAGAGGCGAGTGGGCGCCAGGCGGTGGTCACTCGCTGGCACGGCGGCATGGCCACGCAGACAAGACCGAGCGCCTCCGTGCGGCGGACAAGATGTACCCGCGGCGGCGCGCGTTCGAGTCCTGCTGAGAGTGCCATTGGCGGCTCGAGGTGGAGGGGCTTTTCGTTGCTGCCATTGGTCGGCGCGGGCGCCTGGCAGACTCTGGCAGGCAGGGAATGAGCTGCTGCGACAACCAGCAGCAGTGGCGCCGCGATTGCCCCTGTAGCATGCAGTGCTGAGTGCTGACGATGGGCAGAAACCACGCGCCGGAGTTTAACCGCAGTGGCGCCGCGAGCTCCTGCTCGTGCCATATCCCGCCTCCGACTCCGAGTGCGGACTGCGCCACCAGAACTGAGATGGATCTAGTGGATGTCCATCCATTTATTGCATGTCAACTAGATGTTTATAAAAAAATTTTAAAAAATTGACAAGATAGATCAATATGTAATATATCACTCCACAAACATGCAAATTCAAATTCAACTTCTACAAATAACAAACAAAACTCAAATTACTATATGTATTTTTACAATTAAATTTGTTATTTTTGTTACAACTTGTAAAAGTTGAATTTGAATTTGCATGTTTGTGGAGTGATATATTATATATTGATCTATCTTGTTAATTTTTTTGAAAATTTTTCATAGTCATTTAAATGACATGCAAATAAACAGGTAGACGTCCACTCGAGCGGTTCACTGGTAGAGAAATCGTTTTTAGTCCCGGTTCGTAACCCCCCTATAGTCCCGGTTTTTAAACCGGGACTACGAATCCGGGACTAAAGATCCCTATCTTTAGTCCCGGTTCAAATACCCGGGACTAAAGATCGATCTTTAGTCCCGGTTGGTGTTACCAACCGGGACTAAAGATGGGAGCGGGCAATAGTTTTTTTTTCATTTACTTACTATTTAATCTCTAATTTATTTTCTCCCAAATTAGGTGGGATGCATATTCCTAAATCAAACCCTAAAATCAAAGTACCATCCCAAATACACAAATCAATCAATCATATACACTACAGATTATACATCCCAAATCAAATCCCAAATCAAAGAAACATCGCAAATACACAAATCATGTACATCTCAGATCCATATAATAAGATTCCAAAAAAATTATACATCTCAATCCATACAATGAATCACAGATTCTTCATCTCAATCTATACCTGGATCACAAATTCTTTGAAAAAAAGGAAGCAAAGCCGCCAGTCGGCTGAGCCGGCTGCCGCCTCCCCTCCTCCCCGGCTGCCGCCGCCCCCGCCGCGCCGGCCGCCGCCGTGCAGCCCTCTGCGTCGCCGCCACGCCGTGCCGCCGCGCGGCCCTCCGCTTCGCCGCGTCGCCGCGCGGCCCTCCGCGCCGGCCGCCGCCGCGCCGCCGCGCTGCCCTCCGCCGGCCGGGCCGCCCACCCCCTCCTGCTGCGCACACGGGATCGAGTTGGGAAGGGGAGTTGGGAAGGGATAAGAAGGGAAAGAGATAAGGAGGAAGGGAAGAAGGGACGAGATAAGGATTAGAAATAGAGGAAGAGAGGAGTTTGTGTGGATGAGAAAAGAGTGGATGAGAAAAGAGGATAAGTAATAGGGATTATATAGTGCGTTTTGATCTTTAATCCCGGTTGGAGTTACGAACCGGGAGTAAAAATCGGATCTTTAATCCCGGTTCGTAACACCAACCGGGACTAAAGATCAAGTCCCGGTTGGTGTTACGAACCGGGATTAAAGATCCGATCTTTACTCCCGGTTCGTAACTCCAACCGGGACTAAAGATCCTGGAGGGGCCTGACAACACCTGACGGCATGTGAACCGGGACTAAAGATGATCTTTAGTCCCGGTTGGTAACACCAACCGGGACTAAAGATCACGTAGTCCCGTTCTACTTATAAACCGGGACTAAAAACCATCTTTAGTCCCGGTTTTTACTACAACCGAGACTATTGTGGTTTTTGGTCGACCGGGCAAAGCTGGTTTCTCCACTAGTGGTTAAAACAGTTTCCCCACCAAAACGCCACGTTAGACGCCTGCCCACAAGCGTCCACAGGCACGCCGTGACGAGTGCGTAGCACCGCCGCATCAGCTCGACGAGCTCCAGCTCCGGCAGCTGTTGGGGGAGGCCAGCTAGCCAGGCCTCCTCCCGTCCCCTAGCTTCGCCCCTGCGGTTATCACTTGGGGGGTCTTTCGTTGCTCATTCTGTACGGTCGTCTAAAAGATAATTAAAAAAAATGAAAAAGATTCGGTAGGTAATCAAAATAATTGTACAATTTGAAATACAAACAAAAATACAAGTTAAATTTGAACTGTACAATTATTAGAAACAAAATAACAAATTTAACTATAAATTGCACGTTCTATTAGGAGTCAAATTTACTATTTTTTTCTATTTATGTAGGTTGAATTTAAAATTTCATATTTGTAGAGTGATATATTCTATCTTGTTAATATTTTTTTAAAAAAAGGTTTTTTGACAACATACAAAAATGAGGAGATGTGCCCTCTCAAGAGAGGATAGACCATCAATTAGAAGTTTTTCACCATCGCAAATTTTAACTTTGGAACGGAGAAGGGAACAACGCAGTATAAACGAAGTACCACAACTAGGTTAGAACTTGAAAAAAAATTCTTTACGCGATAGTGATACATGTACATCCTACAAAAATTTGGCTACAACTTAGAACCCCTCGTCAAAATTCCAACAGTACCATACATACAAAGCTGACAGAAAACTGTTGCTGTACATAATATATATCTACAACGGAACTGCATCAGCTACATAGTTTGACGAAGTGCTCTGTAACTTTGACGAGATGTACTTTCTTAGGCTATTAATGAGTTGCCGAATATCATCTACCCAAGACCATGTCGGACTGTTGAGTGCTCGTATTGAGTTCAAGCAGACGAGAAGAGTTCCTCCCTCGTGAAGCAGCACCTAAAATTTGCACGAAAGTAAGAATTTGCAGAAACAATTTACGAAAGAACAAAAAGCAATATGAAAATATACTATGGATCCCCTCAAAAAATATATATATACTATGGAACTTCAGTGGACAAGCATAAGTAACTTGATGGCTCGAAGTAATCTATATTAATTTTCATATCTCAATTGAAATTTAATCAGTACTTTCTCGTTTCCAATGCAACCATCCTCAGAGTCGTCACACATTGTAAGAATATTGGCCACCAATAAGCAGTTAATAATTATTCATCTGTTTTGCTAAGCTCCGTTGTGATATAGACAATGAGTGGATTTGGGAGAACTAAAACCAAGTAGTGCTCTATTCAAACTAAACGCATCCCACACACCTAATGAAATTAAATGCTCTACTAGATAGATTACCAGCCAATTTTAGAAAGTCTGGTTCATATGTTGAGTCCAACCTAAGATATTTATGTCTGTTAAGCTTATAATTGTGCATAAACCCACATTACATTAATTACTGGACAGCTGCTTTCCATTATTCCAAATAAATCTACAAAATTATCTCCAGGCATAGCATTGCAGGTAATGATGCTCATCATCAAAAGTAGCCTTTTACTCTTTTTTTTTAGATTACCTTTTATACTATTCCTGTAAACCCGACAATTTGAGTTCATAACATGCCATAAATAATTTCATTGGACTTAGGTCATTACTAAAGCAAAAGTCAAATTTGTAATTACTAGAAACATAAATGCATTGACAACCGATGATACCAAGAGTTAACTTACCGTCAACCAAAGAGGAAGAAATCCCAAAACAGAAGGAAGTGCCGCAAAAATAATACAAGACAATGCAAGAGCTACACTTTGCTTGACCTGTGAGGATGAATCACAAAGTATAAGAACCAGTAATATATATTTTATCTATAGTTAGAAATGTTTTAGAATGAAGCCTCCCAAGAAAGAATACCAAAGAAGTTGTTTGACGAGCTTTAGCTATACAAAATGGCACCCCACATATATTATCCTGCAACAAAAGAACATCTGCAACGGCCACCGCTGTTGCACTGGCACGCTGGGCTAGAACTATACCAACCGTTGCAGCTGCAAGAGCTGGTGCATCATTTATGCCATCACCAACCATTATTAGACCTCCACCTGTAAGCATGTATACATGAATCATAACCAGGAAGTGAAAAAAAAAATAATTCCCTCCAAATAATGAAATGAATACCACAAGAGGTAATTATATGGCTGTAAGTTAAAAATTCTGATGGATACACAGTTCAGCTGATCCAAAGTACGACCACAGAATGCTTTGAATATACTATTCTTTAATTATACATGAAGAATGTTTAGTTATGGACTTTTATAGACATTTCTGTGGTTGCAGATGACAGGTTATATCTACATGCAAATAATAACAGATAACTATTCGAATCAATTGATCAAGTCATGCAGCAAGTAGGGATGGGGACTAAGCAGAATGTAGCCAGTACAATTAGACTGCGTTCGTAAGTTCATGTTCCCAACCTCCACTTCCTTGTTTCCCACGCACACGCTTTCCAAACTACTAAACAGTATGTTTTTTTTGCAAAAATTTATATAGAAAAGTTGTTGTAAAAATCATATTAATCCATTTTTGAGTTTTTTTTAGTAATATTTAATTAATCATGTGCTAATAAGAAACCTCGGTTTCCATGCAGTGGTGAACGCAGAAATCAAAATTTGGAGGGGGCTAGTGAAAATTAGCACAAAACTATCGATTTATGTATATGTTTCTTATATGTGTTTGCCACCATGTTATCATGATTAAAATGTGCTTTATTGGTTGATTCACTGTCATGAGTATATTGGCCAGCCTCAAATTTAGAGGCCACAGTGTCCACAGCTCCATGCACACGGCGAAGTATAGCGCTGCATTCTGTCCTTGCCGCCGGATTGGTGGACTCTTGCCTGCCGGGGCACATGAGCTGCAAGTTTGCCAAGATCATGACAGCTGGAGATGCTAGCTAGCAGGAGTACATGCATCGGGGTGTGTGTCAGTAGGAGCCTAGGGGATACCCGAGCCCACTTTGTGCCAACCCCCTCCCCCCCCCCACCCCCCCACCCCCGGGGATTCTGTCCACCCCTGTTTCTGTGCATGGGGGAGAGGTTCTTAACCTCTCCTCCCGAACACAGCCTTAAGTGGTCAGCATCTAAAGTACATGCCATTTAACTGAAAATTGGCAGTCATAAGATAGCGACCTACCTCCCTCCCTTGAAACTGCTTTTACTTTATTCAACTTGTCCTCGGGCTTTAAACAGCAGTGAACTTCGTCAATACAAACAGCTTTAGCAACTCTTAGAGCACTTGATTCATGATCTCCCGTAAGCATCATGATGCGAAGTTTAGCCTTGTCTCTTAAGGTTGATATAACTTCACAAACACCAGAACGGGGTTCATCCTCAAAGTGAAAAAGGGTGACCTGAAATGAATTTTTCATCAGCAGATGGACAATGCATGGGCAGAGTACTTATGAAATAACCTAAGGTGATAAAAAATGCAAACGGTTCATCTGCAAGGAAACTGAACATGAAAGTGTGAACGGAAGTAACATTAGATAATAACAGTCTGTATTTCCATGTTACATGACCAAGAAGATATTTGAACACATGCAGCAATAAAGACTAGCAGCGCCTCTGGTTGTCTATTCAAATTTAATTTTACTCCTGTTGCATTTCATGATTGATCTCCTAGCCACTTTGATACCAACTGAAATATATCACTTTTTAAAAAAATAAACATATTACAATTTACAGTCAGCAAACATATGAACATTTGGTTTTTAATCTCAGATTCACTCGAAACAAAAAAAAAAAGGCAAACTATCAGAATTTGATAGGCTGAAGGCATATCCACCTTAGCTCCTAAACTACCATGTCTGAATTACTTTAGCATTTATGCAATTATATAAATACACCTATGCTTACAGCAGAGTAGCAGACATCTGGACAGATTACT
Source organism: Oryza meridionalis (assembly GCA_000338895.3). Classification (NCBI taxonomy): domain Eukaryota; kingdom Viridiplantae; phylum Streptophyta; class Magnoliopsida; order Poales; family Poaceae; genus Oryza; species Oryza meridionalis. The sequence goes on from CM002529.2 coordinate 29,361,012, forward strand.
GTGGAACAACATAAAAAGAATTTAAGGGAGAGAATTATGCTGACAAATGAGAAGATTGTAATGTAACTAACTCACCTTTTTATCCACTGTTAGAGCAGCCTGGACAAATTCAGGCCCAAATGCAGAAGCTTTTACAGCCTCTTTTATCTGTTCAGATTCACCACTGGATCTGTATAGTGAAGAAATGTACTCCACAGAACCAATTGATGCCTTAGAAAGTTCATCTTCATTGTTTCCAGCCTGTAACACATATATGAGGTGTCAAGCTAACATATTAAAGATCAATCTTCTCAATAATTTGTATTTAAAAAACAAATTCTAGTGCTGTTTGTTTTCAAATATATGAAACTACATTGCATTACATGACCCTTTTTTTGTGTCCAATTTTCAAGATAACCAAGCTGATTGGAATATATACTATATAATCTACCTTTACACCGCTCAAAGTAGCAACAACTCCTCTACCAGGTAAGCACTCAAAGCTTTCTACAGCAACCAGTGGGAGGTCCTTCCCAACAGAATGATCTAAAACTGCCCTGTGAATAATGAAATCAGGATGTGAGTAAGTATGTCATAGATTATCCATCGCTCTACAAAATTCATAACATATACATTAGAAAAACGAAAAACAGAATCATACACAGTGGCCTAAGAATCTCAACATAATTCTTAAAATAGTGGCAAAAAAATGAAGAAAATGTAGATGAGTTTTTTTGGTGCCTCAATGCCAAAGGAACATTCATAAGCCTGCAGAGGTATAATTGAAAATCACAACCATTCCATGACTTGTGAATCATGATGGTCCGGTGCAAGACAGCCACTGGTGCCTTGTGGATTTGTGCATTGAAATTCAGCTGTCACGTTCAACCAGAATAGGCTAGATGATGCAGCTTCCAATAAGAAAACCGAGATCTTTCAATAGTCTAGCATCTTAACTTTCTCTAAAACATAACTAGACATGGCAGGATAACGAGGAATCACAGAACAGCAGAACATCGCCCTGTCCTGTATGGGTACCATGTATATAATATATGTATCTTCTACCTCCTAAAGTAACAAATATGATAAGACTGTCCAACTTGTTCATAACGAAATGATACAAATTTGGTCTCAACCTAGCAAACCTGATTTCAAATAAGTTGTGGCATCAGACTTCAGGCATAGGCCTATCGTTGAAAAAGAAGTTGACGATTTAATCAAGCTGATCTGAAGTAAGCAGATCTCAGGTTGATAGATACAATGAATTAGGTACTGGTTAAATAGCACTAAGGACATTATCTAAAAAAAATAGCACTAAGGACCACTGTGACTTTGTTAAAACTTCAAAGACCATTTGTATGCACATTAAGTGTTGGCAAATACTTCATGCCAATGTTATGGCATCAAAAGAGGTCAACTAGTGATGAACCATGGTATTATTACCATTAGCATGCAAAATTAAATATATACTACTATACGACTTCATCATCTAGCGTAAATAAAAAAAAAATCAAATAAGCAAAAAGACAGGCAATGAGAATTTTGTCCATGCTTTCACCTTCCAATAGGATGAGTTGTTCCCTTCTCCATAGCTGCAGCAACAGCTAGAGCTTCACTTTCACAGTTAGGAGTACAACAAGCCTGATCACTAAAATCATTTGTCACATCTGAATGTCCATGAATGGGTTCGATAGCTTTGCACATGAGCTTCCCTGTTGTTAATGTTCCTGTCTTGTCAAAAGCAATAGACTGACAAGCAGAAAGAGCATCCAGCACATGTCCACCTTTCAACAAAATTCCCTACAGATCACCCCCAAAGAAAGGTTTGTGAACAATGTTACTGTGCAGAAGACTCTTGGAGAAGGTCATCACAGACAGGCCATATTGAACTGTTGAAAAAATATTTTGGCGAAAACTGCTAGCATAACATGGTTTCATAGCATGCACTTAAAGCAATGGCTATCTTCCTGTTATTGTCAGGAGGCACTCCATAGATGCACCAATAATCATTTCAAGAAAGGATTCCAATTAATATCCCCTGATCTCTTCTAAGATTTGTGCACATAACTCTAGTACAAATAGTGCAAAGGAAAAGTAGCAACCTAGTAGACTAATAAAATTCTGAATAAAAATACCAGATTCTTCATGTAATTTAGTAATTGAGTAAGCTTTCTCTTGCATGGAAAGAAGAAAATAGCCAGTAGAACTCAAACGATGGAAACTTTCAAACAATACCTTGCTTGCAAGTGAACTGATCGCAGTTGCATATGCTAATGGAGCTACAGCCAATGCACACGGAGATGCAGCAACCATAAGTCCTAGCCCACGGTAAATTGAGCCCCTACAAACTAAAGAAAATGTCAGTGCACAGAAAGCTTGATCATATAGTCGAATCTATCAGTTCAGTGCAAATTGCATGATCATCAAACTTCTTTCTCCTAGGATTAAACATATTGGTTCAGTACCCAGATAATTAAGAATAGCTCCCACCTAAAGCATATTCTACAATTATCAAAGGACCTAGTCAGATTTGATCAATTTTATCTGTGACACAACATCTACAACACATAGTGTGACATTAGAAAAATACCTGAGTTGCCAAAAAAGGGCCACTTAAAGAGTAATGGTCCCAGAAGTGCGACAACTAAAGACAGGACCACGACAACTCTGCTATAGTGCTCTCCAAACTCATCTAGCCACCTTTGCAATTTTGGCTTGTTTAGCTGGCCTTCTTCCGTCAACTGGACGATTCTGTTGAGTGTAGAATCCTCCCATGACTTGGTGACCTACAGCAAACATAGTTGAACAAAGCATGAACGCAATCATCTTGCAATGTGATGACAAGGTAAAATTATGGGGGAAAAAGACAATCACAATCTATTGCACTACCTTGCCACTATACTTGAGAGAGAATAGCAAATTCGTTACAAGTAACTACCAAACATTAAATGTAATGTTTTTTTAATAATGTTAAAGCTAGCTTTCATTTGCTTCTCTTTTCATAACATATCACAGAATCATGAATCATATGCCCATCTGCCATTGTTTGCTAGAGTATGTAAAGTCAACTAAAGAGTGCATCGACCATAACTCCAAAAGAGGATTATATTTTTTTCTGAGTACTCAACACAAAGAAATCAATAATTAAAGCCAGGATAGAAAAAATGAAGTAGATAGGGACTAGAGGAAGGGGTGGTAATGGACCCAACATTTTATCCTACAAAATGTAAGGGCTTGGTCTTAAAAGCGTTGGGCTGAGATTTAATAGATTTTTTAGCTAAAAATATTTAAGGGCTAAGGTGGGTTGTGAAAGGGCCCATGGGCCCTAGCCCATTTCCACCCCTAACTAGAGGACAAAATGAAGAAAGAGCACTAAGTTGAAGAGATCTGTTCTATCTTCACTGAAGGCAAAGGCAAACCTTCACAATCATCATTCCTTCCAAGTTCCTGGCACCACCAGGTATAGCATCCCCAACTGTCCTTTCTAGAGGTTTTGTTTCACCAGTAAGGTGTTCAATAGTAACTGTCGATGAACCTTGGTAAACTTCTCCATCAACAGGCACAGCCTAAAGAATACAAAAACTGCACCATGATTAGATAAAATTTTGAAAAATCTAGAATTAAAGACTAGTATCAAATGAAACAAATGCAAGAAGTACTGTTACACTTAGATAGGGGAAAAGAAAAGGAAAACCTGAACGGTAAGAGAACATAAGTTACCAAAGGAAAACTGAATTATAGAACACAAAAACTGGATAAAACAACACACCTCGCCCGCTCTAACCAAAATATGAGAACCCACTTCGAGGTCATGCACAGGAACCTTGGTGTAGCATAAATTTGCAAACTGTGCTGACTGGTCTCCACATGCTTCTAATAATAGTGCAAATTCTGGATGATTTTCCTTCAGTTCCCTCACATCTATCATTGACTTGCTTGTAAAGTGTTCTTCAGCTGTAAGCAATAAGAACAGAAAACTTTCGATGAGTACACAAATTTACAAACAAATGCTAACATGCAGAACTTTCAAAGTTTGCCACCCTTATCTCTACAATACTATGTGTTGTGCGACATTTTGTTGATGTAATATAAGGTTAAAACGGTCTAGCTCAGCCTTCCGTTGACTGCTCATAGAAAGATGAAATAAGATGTTCCAAAGTCTGTCAAACACATATACCAATATGAGCTAAGTTAAACATTGCAAGAAGCAGACCGCCCTCCAATGAGTTTCCCATGAATATAGACGCAAATGCTGCCAGGGCCATGAGGACATGGATATTTATTTTTCCGTCTGCAATATTTACAAGAGCATCAAGTGCTGCAGAAACCTACAAAGTAGACAGCAAAAGTGTCACACAGGTATTCCATCTAAAAATCATGAATTGTTGAGTAGTTCTCAGTCAAGGAGGAACACAAACATAGCAGAGTTTCCTGCCCTCCCTAAATCACAACTGGCACAAATTTCTCAGTATTTAATTTTGAATTTTCAAAGTATTTATTATGTTGTTCTAATGCTAATCTTGGCACATGTGCTTGATGAGATACCACATTCAAAGCCTCAAACCAGTACAAAAGTAACACAGGTGTCATAGCAGAAGCTTTTGGTGAAAATCAACACTGATTGATTTTATAATCTTGAACTTGAACAAGCACCTCAGGGCTCAGGAGTGCCATTGAGCCAAGTGAATAGGAACTTGCCATAAACATCTTAAGAGTAAAATTTCAAATAATAAAACACAGTTTCGTGAAATGTATTCCATAAGCTTATGTGATCGATAAAATTCCTGAGAATGTGCTTGATACCTACTGCAAACCCAATCTCATGGTTCGAAGTTCCAACTTTCAGACTAATCAACATTACGAATAAGTAACAATTTGACACAAGCACATGAACTACTTTTGCAACTTCAAGTAAAATTGCTCCTGGTTATTCCCAATCCGAACTTAAGGTCAACAAAAGAGCAGAGCCCATGAAGTTACCCCGACAAGTGGGAAGGCTACGGCGATTAACGCATCCTGCAGACGCCTGACGGAGTTGAGCACCGGGATGTGCGGGCAGGCGGCGGCAATCAGGAGGAGGCCGAGGGAGATGCAGCAGAGTTGCAGGTGCTCCCGCAGCGCGTCGGCGACGTCCGCCCAACCGATCGCCTTCGCCACCCGCATGACCGCCGCGCCCCCGCCACTCCCGTGCACCTCATGATGACTGTGCCCGTGTCCATGGTGGCCGTGGCCATGGTGATGGTGGTGGTGGCCGTGGTGGTGATCGCCGTGGGCGCGGGGGGCGAAGGGCAAGGAGCGACGCGCGAGGAGGAGAGGGGACCTAGCGGCTAGGTTGAGGGGTTTGGAAGGGAAGTGGGGAGCGCAGCGGCGGCGGAGGTGGGGGAAGGGAGGAGGCCGCGAGAGGCGGAGGAGGTGTGCGGAGGGCGGCGACGCCGCGGCGGAGGAGGCGGAGGCGGAGGCGGCGGTGAGGAACTGCATCGCCGAACGGGTCGGCGGCGAAGGCGTGGAACGGTGGAAGGTGGGGGGGGGGGGGGGGGGGGATCGCGTGGCGTCGGCTGCGGCGGTTCGCCGGGAGGCGGGGTTGGGCGTGGACTGGTGGCTGTGGTGAGAGCTTAGCAGCACCTGCTGGTCCACGGCTGGGCTTGGAGTTTTGTGCCGGGGGGGCGTGTGGCGGATGACGGTTGACGGGACGGCCCGGCGATCCCTTCACCAAACCGTGGCGTCACGGTGTTGATACATGATTTCCCCGTGGTTTAGAGGAATTTTAGAGAATTTCACAATTGTAGATAAATTTTAGAGTACAGTTAGTATAAGGTTTCTTCCCGTGTCTTAGATTTGAACATTTTTTCCTGTGTGACTATCAAACAGTAACTTTAAAACTTTAATGTGTTTCCAAATTATGTATGAATCTAATGAGTATGATATTCTATTTCTACGTTTTAAATGGGACCTTACTCTATGGCTTGGCTCAAACAAAATATTTTTTTCTCTGTCAGATCTAGCAATACTATTCATAATGTAGTTTTTTTTTACATCCATTTCTTCCGCTTATGGTTTTGACAATCCACAAGGTTTTAATATGCACATTTCATCATTATTTTCTAGCCATTCATAAAAGTCTGCGAAAAGTGTATATCCAAAATTTTGCAAAACAACAATTACTGATATCATTTTCTCCAAAAGAAATCTTAATATACTTTTATATTAGGGTTAATTAGATACATACCATTAAAAATTTATCAGTTTTGAAATATACTATCAGTATTCGCGTATTTGGAACCATGCCATTACAATTTTACACATATTCAAGATATGCCACTACCTACCATTTACGAAAAAAATTGGACCAAATTACCCTTCTTTGCTTCTTTTTCTCCCCTCTCCTTTCTTCCACAGCTCAGAGAACAGGCGGCGGCGGAGCGAGCGGCAGCAGCGGCAGCGTCGGAGCGAGCGGCGAGCGGCAGCGGCGGAGCGGCGGCGGCAGCAACGGCGGAGCGGCGGCAGCAGCGAGCGGCGAGCAGCAGCGGTGGAGCGAGCGGCAGGGGCGGAGCGAGCGGCAGCGGCGGAGCGGCGGTGGCAACGGCGGAGAGGCGGCGACCAACAACGGCAGCAATGGCGCGAGCGGCGAGCGGCAGCGGCGGAGCGGCGGCGAGTAACAACGGCAGCAGCGGCGCGAGCGGCGAGCGGCAGCGGCGGCGGAGCGACGGCAGCGGTAAGCGGCAGCGGCGGTGCGGCGGCAGCAGCATGTGGAGCGGCGACAAGCAGCAGCGGCGTCGAGCAGTAACGGCGCGGCAGCGGCAGCAGCAGCGGCGGTGACGGCGCCGCAATTGAAGCAGCGGGGAGAGAGAGCTTGAAGATGAGAGAAGAGGAAGAGAGGTAGAAGATGAGGGCATTTTCGTTCAATACATGCAAAATACGTGTCTTAGTGGCACCACTGAAATTACAAACAAATAGCAATGGCATCGTTGTATATTTCAAAACCGGTGAATTTTTAATGGCATGTATCTAATTAACCCTTTATATTAATTGTTAGTTCAAACAATATATCCATTCCCTTCGAAAGCAATATATTCCCTCTTATCATCAAGTATTTAGGGTAAGATTAAGTTAAATTTTAAAAATTGGGTCATCATTTTTATACAAATAGAAAGAGTTAATAAAATGATGTTACAATGGTACCTTTCAAATCAAATATACATATACTATTTTTACACTATCTCCGTCCCAATATAAGTTTATTTTTCACCATCCCATACATACTAATTAAAAAAACTATAATACTTCTCACTTTATCAAATCCCAATGTAATTATTTGTAACTTTATCTACTCTCAATGCATTTATCCTTTACTTTCACACAATGATTGCAAAAAGTAAATTTATTTTAGAAAAAATAGGAGGCAAGAAATTATCTTATTCTATAACAGAGAGAGTATAAACTAAGCATTGAAAAACTATTGATGTTTAAAGTTTTAAAAGTTAAACCAAATCTTAGACATCAATTTAAAACCAGAGGAAGTATCTTGTCTCGATTTCCCTCCACGTAGATTCAAGCCTGCTTTGCAACGTACTACATAAAGCTCACAGGATTTCACAGGAAACGGGTCATTTATTCCAAAAATTCCCATGAAATTCCTATATACTAGAGGAGGCTTCATTTTCCCTTTCCAAAAAAAGTCAAATTAGGTAATCATTAGTTATCAGTGATTGGAAAAGCATGGTTCTGTACCAAGAAGGTAAAGCACCAAGCATACTTTCAATCTAAAAGGTTTAAACAATAATGCAAATTAAGCAACTACGAGCATTATTTTAGTTTGCTCGTAGGTATTGTAGTTAATTAATTACACTCAACAAGACAACAATGGCTTCAAAACTAACAAAGCCGCAGAGCTTAGTTTAGATTTACCCCGACGAGAGGCAAGGCGATGGCGATGGCCGTTGCCTGCAAACGCTTAGCGAAGTTGAGCGCGGCCATGTGCGGGCACGCGGCGGCGACCAGGAGGAGGCCGATGGCGATGCAGCTGACCTGCATGTGCTCGCGCAGCGCGTCCGCGAGGTCGGCCCACCCGATCGCCCTCGCCACGCGCATGACCGCCGCCCCCCCGCCTCCTGCTCCGTGCCCGTGCACGCCCACCTTGTGGCGATCGTTGTGATGGTGGTGGTGGCAATGGCAGTGGCCGTGGCCGTGGTGGTGATCGCCGTGGGCGCGGGGGACGAAGGGCAACGAGCGACGCGCGCGGAGGAGCGGAGACGACTTCGTGGCTGGAAGCGGTGATCTGCGGGGACACCGGTGGTGGCGGAGGTGGGGGAACGGACGGTGGGTGGAGAGCGGGAGCGGCGGCGGCGGCGGCGACACTGTGGCGAAACGGAGCTGCATCGCTCGCGGAGCTGCGGTGGATCGCGTTGCCACGGCGAGGACGGCTGCTGCTGCGCGCGCGCGACGAACTTACGAACGACACTGGCACATACACGCACATCTCTCGGGCCCCTCGGGTTGCGCCATTTTTGTAGTACCGGAGGCGCGCGTGGTGGAGGCGGCGGCTTCCGGCGATGCCGCGATGGCGACGACGACGGGAAGGTCGGGAGAGGGACCCGGTCGCAGTCGGGTTTGTCTGGCATAATGGTGTCGTCACAGTGTCGAACCATGACTACAGTTTCCAAGCCGAAGTAGCAGAAGAAAACAAGACTTGCTATAGGTGCTGCCAGAAAATTGGGATTACGCGATCCAAGTATGTGTTTAAGCTAGAATGCCACTTCACGAACGGCATCCGATAAAATACCACTCTTAATAAAAAATCTATCTTTGGTACAATACCATTTCTTCCTTTTATCTCAAATAAATATTGATTAGCTTAACTGATTAGATTTCTTATGGTGAAACTAGCTCGATTCAAATCATAGATTTCACAATGGTACTAACATCTATGGCTAATTTATTCTTTCAGTGAGACAATACTTAGGGGTAGGAAGTGTGTGCGTGTTCATAGCGGCAAGCGTGTGTGAAAATTCCCTTAGTTTTGTAGGGATAGGGTGTACATATATGCATTAATAAAAGTGAGTGTGCGCAAAAATATCTTGATTTGTATAAGGGTATATACTTTATCTCTATCATATCAGGCTCACTATTCTATATCTAGATTTAGGGACTAGGCTCATTTTACATTTTTACTGTTGCATCAACTCCCAAAAATTCGTTGCAAAATGAGTTGTTATAAAGAACTTACGAACAACCAGAACTTTCACTTATAGCTACCAATAAAAGAAAAAAATATAAAAAACTATCCAAATATCATCATGGGCTTGAGACTCCATCTCTCGTACTAGGCAAGCGTGGTTTTAGTATATTTACTTATTTATGGTGTCCTTAATAAAGAACTAGAACGGCTTGTACGCTAATTGATGATGTTAAATTTAAGATACATGTTATCGATTCGTCTGGTGATATTTATTCTTTTGTTTTTACACATGCTAGATTGGAGTTAGTAGGTATTGTGGGTGCATCCATATGCTCATATCTATTGCAGCAATATAAGATATTCACTTTAAATAGGGAGTATGATATTAAATTTGGTTATGCATAGCTCATTCAACCACTAAAGAAAATTTTTTAAAACAAATCCCTCCCAATGTTCTCATAGAAAAAGGTTAATAGGAAAATAGTCAAAGAGTTATGCGTGCTCCGCAAAACGAGTGCCGAAACAGAGCCAAAGGGGAAAGAAAAGGGAAAAAACCGGAAAACCCCAACGAGGGGGCATCGCCTCGCCACCACCTCCGTCTCCGCGCCGCCGCCGCGGCTAAACCCCCGCCTAACCCCACAACCAAATGCCTCCTCCTCCCCTCTCCGCCGCCGCCGCAAAACCCTAAACCCCGCCGCCCCCACCATGCACCGCCTCCCGCCCCTGGCCCAGTCCGCCACCTCCGCCGCCGCCGCCGCTCCATCCACCTCCACCCCGGACGTCGTCGCGGAGCTCGGCCGCATCCTCTCCACGCGGCGCTGGAACAAGGGCCGCGCCTACAAGCGCCTCGCCCCCTCCGTCACCGCCGCGCACGTCGCCGACCTCTTCCGCGCGGACTCCGCCGCCCCCGAGCCCGCCACCGCTCTCGCCTTCTTCGAATGGCTCGCGCGCCGCGACGGGTTCCGCCACACCGCCGACTCCCACGCGGCGCTCCTCCACCTCCTGTCGCGCCGACGCGCCCCCGCGCAGTACGAGAGGCTCGTCGTGTCCATGCTCAATTGCTCCGACACCGCGGAGGACATGCGCGTCTCGGCCGAGGCCATTCAGGCAATCCGTCGAACGGGTGGGGCGCGCCTCGCGCTTTCCCCGAAGTGCTACAACTTAGCCCTTCGATCGCTGGCGCGGTTCGACATGACGGAGTATATGGGGAGGGTGTACTCGCAGCTTGTTCAGGATGGTCTGTTGCCGGACACAGTGACGTACAATACCATGATTAAGTCATACTGCAAGGAAGGTGATCTCACCACCGCGCACCGGTATTTCAGGCTGTTGCTCGAGGGTGGGTTGGAGCCAGAGACGTTCACATGTAATGCATTGGTGTTGGGTTACTGCCGAACGGGTGAATTGAGGAAGGCTTGCTGGCTATTCCTGATGATGCCACTGATGGGTTGCCAGAGAAATGAGTACTCCTACACCATTTTAATTCAGGGGCTCTGTGAGGCTAAATGTGTAAGGGAGGCACTTGTGCTGTTCTTGATGATGAAGAGAGATGGCTGCTCTCCAAATGTGCGCGCTTTTACATTCTTGATCAGCGGACTTTGTAAGTCAGGTAGGGTTGACGATGCCAGGTTGTTGTTTGATGCAATGCCTCAGAATGGTGTTGTTCCAAGTGTTATGACATACAATGCAATGATTGTTGGGTACTCTAAGTTAGGTAGGATGAATGATGCATTGAAGATTAAGGAGCTGATGGAAAAAAGTGGCTGCCACCCAGATGATTGGACATACAACACTTTGATTTATGGCCTGTGTGACCAAAAGACAGAAGAAGCTGAAGAATTGCTGAATAATGCTGTTAGGGAAGGCTTTACACCTACAGTTGTTACATTCACTAACTTGATCAATGGGTATTGCATGGCTGAAAAAATTGATGATGCACTCAGGATGAAGAATAAGATGATGTCAAGCAAGTGTAAACTTGATATACAAGTTTTTGGAAAGCTGATAAATAGCCTCATTAAGAAGGATAGGCTAAAAGAGGCTAAAGAACTGTTGAACGAAATTTCTGCAAATGGTTTAGTCCCAAATGTCATCACCTACACATCTATAATTGATGGGTATTGCAAGAGTGGGAAGGTTGATATTGCGCTAGAGGTCTTGAAGATGATGGAACGTGATGGTTGCCAGCCAAATGCCTGGACCTACAATTCTCTGATGTATGGGTTAGTTAAGGATAAGAAACTTCATAAGGCAATGGCTCTATTAACTAAGATGCAAAAAGACGGGATAATTCCTAATGTTATCACCTACACCACTTTATTTCAAGGTCAGTGCGATGAACATGATTTCGATAATGCTTTCAGGTTATTTGAAATGATGGAGCAGAATGGTTTCAAGCCTGATGAGCATGCATATGCTGTGTTAACTGATGCAATGTGTAAAGCTGGAAGAGCTGAAGAAGCTTATTCATTTCTTGTTAGAAAAGGCTTAGTTCTAACAAAGGTACACTATACTACTTTGATTGATGGTTTCAGTAAGGCAGGCAATACCGACTTTGCTGCGACCCTTATAGAGAGGATGATTGATGAGGGTTGCACACCAGATTCATACACGTACAGTGTACTGCTGCATGCTTTATGCAAACAAAAAAGGCTGAATGAAGCTCTGCCAATACTGGATCAGATGTCTCTCAGGGGGATAAAGTGTACCATTTTTGCCTACACAATACTAATTGATGAAATGCTCAGGGAAGGAAAGCATGACCATGCTAAAAGGATGTACAATGAAATGACTTCATCTGGACATAAGCCTAGTGCTACCACATATACTGTATTCATTAACTCATACTGCAAGGAAGGTAGACTGGAGGATGCCGAGGATTTAATCTTGAAAATGGAAAGAGAAGGTGTTGCCCCTGATGTGGTGACCTACAACATATTCATTGACGGCTGTGGGCATATGGGATATATAGATCGTGCATTTACTACTCTGAAGCGCATGGTGGGTGCATCATGTGAGCCAAATTACTGGACCTATTGTCTTTTGCTCAAACATCTTCTAAAGGGCAATATGGCTTATGTTCATTCTGTAGATACTTCTGGCATGTGGAACTTGATGGAGTTGGATATTACCTGGCAACTTCTTGAAAGGATGGTGAAGCATGGACTAAATCCCACCATAACGACATACAGTTCTCTCATTGCAGGATTCTGCAAAGCTGGACGTCTTGAAGAAGCATGCCTTCTTCTAGATCATATGTGCGGAAAAGGTCTATCTCCCAATGAAGGCATATACACATTGCTTATCAAGTGCTGTTGTGATACCAAGTTCTTTGAAAAGGCTTTCTCGTTTGTTAGCACCATGTCGGAATGTGGCTTTCAACCTCAACTCGAGTCCTACAGGCTTCTTATGGTAGGCCTTTGTAATGAAGGAGACTTTGAGAAGGTTAAATCTCTGTTCTGTGACTTGCTTGAACTGGGCTATAATCATGATGAGGTTGCATGGAAAATTCTAAATGATGGTTTGCTCAAAGCTGGCTATGTTGATATATGTTTCCAGATGCTGTCCATTATGGAGAAAAGATACTGTTGCATTAGTTCTCAAACATATGCATTGGTGACAAGTAAAATGCATGAAGTATCCAGTAGCCTTGTTAGTGAAGTCAGAGAAGAAGCTAGCTGACTAATGCTGTCTTTCATGCTGATGGATGTTTAATTTCACTGGCAATTCTTTTCCTTGGTGAGCAGTTGAGTTAATCACATGATGTTGTGAGCCCGACTCAGCATTCTTGATGCAGCTTTCATATGGAACTTTCAATCCAATGGAACCTGGTAAGTGCCCCAGCAATTGACTGTACAACATTGTAATCTGAATGCTTTATTTTCCTAAAGAGCAGGTTCAGTTTCAGTCTTTTTTTTCTCCCACTGCTGCAAGTTTTCCTTTATTTCATTTTTGAATTTAGGAAGCTTTTGCTTACAGTTGCTGGGTGGTACTTGTGGGTATACTAAACAGATTAAAAATTCCAAAAGGATCTGATTAGCCCTGTTTTATGGCATAATGGCTCTCCTTTTCACCTCAAGAACATACTCTGTGTTAGTTTAAGCTAAGATTTTTCAACTCTCACCAATTTGGTGAATGTAGGTCATGTTTGATTTTTTTTGGATAGCCTTCCTAGTGGGCTAGGAACTCCTTGCTTGGAGAGGAGAGCTAATTTGGTTCTCATTTAAAAGCAAGGAAATCAGTGTTCTGCCCGAGAACAAGTCTAAAGACAAGGAAACCAAACTACTTCCATCACCACTATTCCACTAACCTTGCTAGTTAAGGGTGAGTAAAGAAATCAAACATACATCATCAAATAATAATTATTGTGCAAAACCTCCATCAAGCTATTAGCTATTAAATGGTTGTCCCCATTTTTTGCCAGGATGATTTAACTGCAATTCTGATGGTACTGAGGTACATGGGCAAATTGCTCGTAGCATTTCAGTGTGCAAAACCGACATTAAAAGTGCAACATTCAGTAAGGGTGTCGTTTGGCCAGTTTAATCCCAACACATGTTGGTCAAGCTAACTGGTTCATCAGAAACGAGATTTTTGTACCAAATCCTGGTCAAATGAAAGGCACTTCTTCATTGCAGTTGAGAGGTATGTGCTTCTGTCTTCTCCAGTTCATAGACCATTTGTTTACTTGCTTAATGCATTTGGTGATTTTAGAAAGCCTGTCAAGTCTATGAATGCGGTAACTTCTATTTGTTGCCTCAATCTTTCGGTTATCATTTCCTGCAGATATTTCACCTTTGCATCATGTCACATCGGGAACTGTATAAAACTGCCGTGATCATTTTATGCCTACATTGAACTGTGTTTCTGTGTTCAAGAAATCACCACGCAAGCTCCCCTGGTTTGGCTCGGATGGCTTCATATTATAGACTGTCTGAACGCCTGCTCTCTATTCGGTAGACCAGCTGGTGAGTTTTCTTTACTGCCTTCCATTGTCAACTATTTCAGTGTGTGGTTGATTCACAGTAAGCTGCTGGGTAATCAGTATCAGACCCATCCACCAATTTATGGATCATCAGCTTTTTGAATTGAATTGAATTTACCTGTCGATCGCTCCCTTTGTATTAAAATTCAATTGTAATATTTGCTGTATAGCTCAGTATCAGCCACACAGTTCTCTCTCGCTTTAATATAATCTGACGGTCTATCTATCTTTGTAGGGTCATATCGTGGAGCCACAAAAGCTGGTGCAACAATACAACGATTGACTTGAAAGAACTAAAATACGTGTTAGATAGGATGATAGGTTATATTTACTGCAAACAATGATGCCTACGTAAATAGATAAATTTCTTAGCATTTTTCCCTCGTATTATAGCCCATTCTTTTATTTCTTCAAACCGTATTGCTTTTCAAGGGGTTAATGCTTTTGCGATGAACTTGTGTATTAATAACTGATGAATAAATCATTGTTGTGACTTCTTCCCGCACGCTAATCTAATTGATATACATTGCCGATTTGAAGCGTCACGATCTTCTGCTGTGACAATTTGGCACGACGACGCTAACATTGAGGGTTTGAGGGTGTCAACATCTGCTGAATGTATCAGTATAACGAGACTTGAGAGCAATTGTCAAACTCATTCCCAATGCCCCATCTTGTGTTCAACAAACACAAAGATACTTTAAGAAGAAATTTCTTTGCAAGTTGCAGCCTTCATAGAGCCGTCAATGTAGTAGTGCTAGTAATAACACTAGTTATATTTACAGGTAATTAAAGGACAACTTTGCAGGTTTGCAGCAACAACAAAACCGGTTCAGTCCATATCCAAGTGCAATTAGCGACAACACAATCAGGTCCATATCCAAGTGCAATTACCGGCAACACAATCAGGAGAACAGTCCATGATGGTTAGCCTGTCAGCCACCCCCAGTAAGAGAATATGTGGATTCAATCGAACCGTTGCAAGATCGCGTCGGACTCACCGTTGAGGTAAATCGGAGCAAAGATCTCAGGTTCTCTTTCCTTTTCGACGGCGAAATGGCTAATTGCACTTGAACATTAAACTAGAAATGTAGTATCCCACCGTAATGCTGCCTGACAGAATCCTACAAAACGACCAAACAATTACATAAATCTAAAACTACTTTGTATCTTACATTTTTGAAGACCAAATGAAAGAAAGCAAAGGTGTTTGAAGGGTGACCATTACACGTATGGAGGTGGATCTTATGACCATTAAACGAGCAAAGTTTTACCTGTAAGAGAGGAAGAATGCTATCATGCAATTCCAGGAAAAGCTCTGATCCTGATGACAATCTACAGTGGGAGAAGCCCCGTATGAGAACAGTGTATTTTCATCACCAACAATAAATGCCGATGTTCCACAAGCATGCAGATCCTGGTTTGCAATCACTTTCATAGTAAATTCATATATAATGATGCTTGAATAGCTGTATGATTTACCTTTTTAAAAGCCGGAAACATTTGTGGAGCTCTTCAATATCAGATTCAACCTTTTGGTGTATATATTGTGTCAGAAGTTCAGAAAGGCTTGCAAATGCTTCGTTCCATTCTTCAGTGCCTGAGTTAGGGCACAGAGGAAGGTAGGAAATTACAGGTTCTAAAACAGAAGATAAAGGTCGACTGGAGATGGAGTCTGTGTGTTGCTCTGCAATAGCATTCAGTATCGGGCAATGGCTAACTCTGAACTCTTCAATCCATTTTTGGTAATTCCCTGGCAGGTGACAAGTCTGTGGATGTTTTGGATCATCGATTCTTCCATCCTGGGGAAATTTGTTTTCAGAAACATGTGAAGTGCTGCATGTAGGATCTCCTGATCTGTGCAATGGAAGCACATTAAACAAATCAGCCTTCACATCCTCAGGTAATTCCTGCAGAACTGTGACGTCTGCCTGGCTTAGAGAATTTGGCATGAAATCATGCTGTATGACACTTTTAGTTGGTATATCAACCAATTCACTGGCTATTGAACATGAAGCATTGGCTTGTTTTACTTCAGAGAGTTGTTCACCTGAAGGCCCCTATGCGAGTAATGGCAACAGTAAGAATAGTAGATTGATGATTCAAAAATGTGTGTACAACGTAGCAGTAAATGTGTGCTTGCAAAGTTATTTATTTCAAATGTACTGATCTGTCCGATCATCTTACCTTAATATCTGCCTCCTTTTCTAAATGTATGGAGCCTTTGTGCCTTCCATCTCCATGCAGCTTCGTGTCAAGAACAGGCACAAGATTCTGATTAACTGCTGGAAAAACAAGAGATTTTGTATTGCTTTCCTTGGCTTTGTCACCGCTGGTTATCCCCAGAAAACCATGCAATTCTCCCTTGTACATGTCATTCATCTCAGATATTATCTCTGGAGGAAGGTTCTTTAGGACCTCCAAATCAAGTTCGGACAATGGGGGCAGCTCAACACCAACTCGAGTGGACCTGTCACTTGGAGGGTTCACTTCTGATGAACGAGAAGTCCCCCCTATACCTGATGGCCTGATACTTCCTAAACCTCTCCGCTCGCTAGTTGCTACATAAGTTCCAAGCAGTCCAAATCTTATTAATAAAAATCAATGGAACTAAAAGTTGCAAATTCAACATGGATAATGTGAAACAACATTAAAGAAAGTTCACTTTTTACAACGAAAACTACAGCTTGGTATGACAAGCAACAGACGCCCAATACCTGCATCATCACAGTTTTTGAGCAAGCAAGCTTTCTCGGTGCTGTGTTTCTTGAGCTTCTCAGATGGTGAAGCAAGCCATGATTCAAGCATATTCCATTGTGGTGCTTCATGAAAAAGAATAACAATTATAAGGAGCTCAGTGTCTAGAAAATCAGATAAATCATATCAGCTACTGACAAATCTGTGCAAAATCAATTTCCCAAATCATAAGTTGCTTGATAAGCACTAAGGCCAATAGGCTTCAGGCTTTTGCTGTTGTACAAATGGTGTATTTATCTTCAGGTTTGGCCTTAATGTTAGCTTGATACACCATATTGACACACTCATGATTTCCTATCGAACTCCTGGCTGCATTTTCTTAAATCCCAGTACAACAATATGGCATTATCTCTATAGAAAGCACTCGCATTGTCACCGTCTACTGGAACCTATTATTAATTAATAGGAAGCCTGCATTTGCTTCCAATGTTTAGACTTATTTTAATATGCATAGCTCATAAACAGATTAAAATGCATAAATAGCAACAACTGCATTTTGTATATCACAACTGATATGCAAAGAGTATTTACACTGAACAAAAAGGATTGGTTCAACATTATTAAGAAAACAGAATGAAGAGAAATCGAATAGTTACAATATACCTCCCCGAGCCAAATCTGCATGCTCAAGCCTTGAAATTTTTAGTCCTACTCCCCGAACTTCCTTCACATCTGCCATATGACATTGTACAACTTAGTCTTCAACAAAGTAATGACAATGGAACACAGGTTTAAAGAGACTTTTGTTGCAGGTTTTCTTAATTAAATAAAGCTCTACAACTTACCAACACGGAATGATGAGAATAATTGTTTTGCGATTCTCTGAAGGGTGACTGGATTGTCAGTTGCACCTGCAATCTTCAAAATATCGAAGGATAGAAAGAAAAATCAGAAGTTAAGTGAAGGCACAGTGCACTGATAAAGTAAGTCAAGTTGTGATTAAAATATGAAATGGTGAATAAGGTGATAACATAACAACCATTTCCATGGTCAACGCTAAAAGTCCAAAACACAATTACACAGAGTAGCAACTCAACATAGAACACAGACAAAATAATTAACAATTGCATCTGTTTGCATCTTTCAACCCTTACCGTCATAGATCGACTAACAGTTTCACAGTCACCACATCCCATAAACTTGATTGGCTCTCCAGCACCTTTCCTTCTTATTTTCAACTTCAGGGCAAAACAAATCAGTTATTAACCTTTAACCAGCAATTATAGAAAAGAGAGAAGAATGTACAGTCAATAAAAATAACCTTAAGGGTAATAGTACGACCCTGCACTCCACAACCTTCCAAGCGTAGACATACCTCCTTGCTGAGGTTGACAAGAAATTTCTCAGCCTGCAAACAATACAAAAGGGATCAAACGAAAAAGTAGATAGCATTACAATGATACATAACAAAGGAAACAGAATATGCTCACATCTATGTTATCATTAAATCTGACTCCCCAATTGACTTCAGCACCGACAGACTTTGTTTCCTGTATTATAATATGTGAAGCAAAAGAAGTTCAAATAGATTGGTCATTCCATTCCAAATGACAGAGACCAACACAGTGCATGCTGTAGCCCAGAACCATCAACTATGAGTAAATGCAAGCCCTTCTATCCCTAGATGAGGTAAAAACTTGTCCATGTTAACAGGAGAACATGTTATTCATAACATGTCCTTTTGCATACTGTCTTGAGCTATTGCTGATCCAATGTTGTATGGATGTATGACACATTTGCATTGCAACATATGTGTGGGTACACAGAACTTATCAGGAAAATGCCATGTTTATAGTAGCAAAAAGAAACAATTCACATTTGCAGGACAGAAGTAATGCTGTAAAATAAATTGATATTTACAGAATATTCCATTTCCCCTGAAGGCTTTTGCGTCTCCACAAGTCCATACAGAAGTAAAGTAATACCAGAGGAATATCCAAACATGTTTTTTCATCTTAGAATTTGGAATGTTTCAAGAACAATTGCATACTTTATTGAAATATTTGCAGAATGAGCAACTTTATAAGTCATAGCTAAAAAACTAAGATAAGCCTGATCTGATGTCATACAGAAGGCAAATACATATTCTTTTTGGATACTTTTATTACCCCTGTACCCACAAGGCATGGCATACTATTTGTCCATTGAAATTGACAAGTTTAAATCAGAATAGAACCTTGACAAAAGAAATGCAGATGACCACAATAGAAACAGCAACTGGGTAGCTTCTACCTGAACAGCTTCAACAACTGAATGATCAATTCCTCTGCAATAGTTCCATAACATGTCACCAATTTTTTTACCAAAATCCTTATGGAGAGATTCCTGCATAAGTGTTGGCGCATTAGTAGGTTTCTTGAAGGATATCAGTAAAGAAACCATTTAAGAAAAGTGACAGCTCAGAGGATATGGAGCAAGACATGGCCATTAAATGGCAGATAACCAATACCTCATTAGAATTGTAACAAGTTGAGCAACTAATACACAAAATATTCTACGTTTGCAAAATAGTATGTTAAACAACACAATTTCGTTGTTGGCAAACCTTTGGAATGTTGCGAAGCTGGCCACAGTATTCCACTTCTTTGCTCTTTAGTTTATCTGAAACAGTATGACCAATGCCTGGGAGCGCTTTGATGGAAAGAGTATCTAAATATCCATCAACCTGTAACAAATACATGTTGCTATCAGACAAGTTCTATGCCCTTAGAAATGATAGGTTGCTAATGTAAGACACACAAAACTCTCATAAAGAAGAAAGTAAATCCAGTTAGAAATGATGTTTTGCTGTTGTTGGCTTAAGTTGTGTTTAAGACTTTCATGAGCTGCTAAGAGGGGCGTAAGAGCTGTGCGCATTCTGATTACCCACAGAAAAGTTACCTTCTCTTT
Organism: Oryza meridionalis; assembly: GCA_000338895.3. Taxonomy (NCBI): domain Eukaryota; kingdom Viridiplantae; phylum Streptophyta; class Magnoliopsida; order Poales; family Poaceae; genus Oryza; species Oryza meridionalis. The sequence continues at coordinate 29,380,796 of CM002529.2, forward strand.
TGTTTGTTTAGTTGTAACAGAACCTTGTTTGTGGGCTTTCTTACTAAAAGCCGGATCACCTGGTGTGATCTGTTTTCTAAAAAAAAAAATTAGAGGGAGTGGATACACCTTAGCTGTATTGAATTACACCACACTATATATGAAAACTAGTAATGTCAACTCAACCACCAAATATGAACTAACCAGGAGATGCCTAAGCTATAAATAAAGTATTATTCGATGTTTTCTACAAAAGGAAACTTATACAAGATCCCAACTCCCAAGTTATGGTATGGTCGGTCAGATAAGTTATACTCCATAAATAGTTTTAGGTAAGATTTCTAAACAATAGCAGAGAAACTTCCTTTCCTGACATGAAATTGTGATTCCTCTTTCAATTACACCAAAGCCTATACCTTCAAGGTAAGAGAAGAATGCTATTGTAGGATTCACTCTACTCTGAAGTTATTGTGCTATTTCAACAATTAATTCATCAACCATAGCGCTAAGGGACCATTTTAAATGAGAGAATTTTGTAGGAAACAGAGTAACTCATCTAGAAGTACAAAAAAAATCTTTGTTGCAAACAAACCACTGTATATTGAGATTTGAGAATGGGTATAATTAGCATGCATATACCTTCTCAGAGGAAATAAAACACTGTCCATTTGGCTTTGCAGATCTGGTAGCTAAACGAGCTAAGAGCATGTTTCCAGCAATACCTGCACTAGCAGAGCACCTTGTTGTACCAAAAATCTCATTCCTTATTTTCTGTGTTACTTCCTCTGGATTATCATGTAAGCATTCAGTCATATCCAGGAAAGCTTCATCGCAACTCAAAGCCTAAATTTGCATAATGTTGTTAGAGGTTTAGACCTTATGTGGCAATTAGTCTGATGATGCATCCCATATATACATTCTGAGTAAGCATGAGTAATACAGCACAAACCTGAACCTTACTGCAATATTTATGCAAAATACCATAGAACTGGTCAGCAACCTGTAGAAATTCCAACACATCAATCCTAACAAAAGCAGTGCTCTGACAAAAAAAGATGATGGGGAATTGACAGATATACCTCCCCATATGCATCAAAGTCATACGGAACAACCATTAGGTGGGGGCACCGAGCCTTGGCTTCTCTAACAAACATGCCGGCCTTTATCCCTGGAATACACAAAACATGGCAATGTCATGTTCAAAGGTGCTTTGCATAACCAGATTTGAAGTTCTGAGACAAACTTTTGATAAAATAAATGCACCATAATTTCGTGCAGGATAGTTTGCAGATGATATTTCTGCAGTTCCCTTAGGATTGTCAGAATGACAAACTGCTACTGGTTTGTCATGCAGCTCTGGCTTATTTCTGATGACAACTGATACAAAAAAGCAGTCCTGAGATTGAAGAATGATTATGTCAAAGATCAAGACAACAAGTATTGCACAAAATTATACCAAGGATCAAGATAAACAACTGAACTTCAACAAAAAATTGACCTTCAGTCTTCAGTGAGCAATAGATATGATATTTAAATAGAACTTTTGAAGTTTAAGTTTAACATCAGTTATTCTGTACTGCAGCTAGCCTGCTAATCCAAGGGAAGATTTAATTTTGCATTTTGGCACAGAGGCTCCAATGACAGGAAGACTTATTCACGATTAGATTGGCAAAAAAAAATTGCCAATCCATGTAATACATTGTATTGTTATCAGTTCTTACATTACCAATTTCATCCCAAAAGACAATGTGACCTTTACTAGATCGTCATTTTTCATGCCTGTTGGATTTACTACTATATTTAGAAATCAGACTGCAAAAATTGCAGACTGGTCAGAGCCAAGTTCAGAGCATTCTTTTCTTTCTGCAACCCGACTAATAGATCCAAAAGTCATGAAGTAATATGCACAAGGAGTACAGCTAGAACTATCGATCATATTTATGTTTTGAAAGTTTGATAGAGCAAATATTTCTCGTCATTAAAAAATAATATATACAACTTACACATATAGCTTATAAGTTACAAAAGGATTACAAGATTACCATATCAATATGAATGATCGTGTTATTCTTCCCTGAATGATCACAGTTCCCCTTACTGCTTTTATCACCTAGTAAATTTGAGAAGCGCTTGCGGTATCGATTTCTCCAGGTCCCAATGAAATGCAGTCGAGAATACTAAAGTATCAAGTAAGAGCATCATAAAATTAAATAGCACGCATAAAAAAACTGTAATAGAACATTTATGAAAAGGATATCAGATGATATAATAAAGCAAAAGTAGCAGAGAGAGTGGAAATATTCAACATGCTTTCCAATTCTTAGTCCTTACAAACACCCAAAAAAAATTGCCATAATTCCTTATTAGATAAAAAATTCAAGGCTTTGATGATAGTGCTAAGTGGCGGAAACAGGGGTAGGGCAGCTAGGGCTGCTGCCCTACTCCTAAGCCTAAATATTCATTAAAATTTACATTTGAAAACGTCAAAATATGAAAAATAAAGGTAAATTATGCAAATTATGCTGGTTGAGCCCTAGGCTTGAGAAAATTCTGGCTACGCCACTGATAGTGCTAAGCCTGAACCACAATACTACAAAAAATAAGGTGGGAAATATGAAAATGGAAAATCAAACAAGCAAAATTGTTCAAATAACTTGCCTTGAAATAGTTCTCTACAAAATTTGGATCTGTGAGGGTTGAATGTGTCCGACTAGAAGATTTAGTTGCATTTCTATCCAACGAATCCAATGACAAATGGTTGCCCGTAGAGCTTGTACTGCACAAGTTTGAACACCTTGAACTAATATCAGGGGACTCAGCAACATCAAGTTTACCATCCATGTCATTATCCCTCCTCTCTGAACATGCTGTTTCATAAGCATTACCAGCCTCATCAACAAAGTCTTCACTATCTTGTTCTTTGAACATTGAAGCTTTATGATCATCAGAGGATAGTGAGTCCTTTGATGCCTCCTCCTTCAATAGTGACCCTTCCTTTTCACAACCACTGTTATGGTCTTGTGATCCCTCTTGAACAGAAGAAGATTGTAGCTCATGGGAATTGTTTTGATCATTTAGTTCCCCCTGATAATGTCTCCCAGAAAAGAAAGAAGAAAGCTTCGTCTGCTTTCGGCTTGAAGAATTATGCTGACTTATTTGATACGGAACGCCTTAGTGAAAAATAAGGAAACAAAAAAAAATGCCATAAGAACAAGTGGATTAATATGAGTGGATACAAACTACATATATCACAAGAAATCATGCAAAGTGGCTATACATATAGAAGTAGCAACAGCGCAAGCTCACATCATGATTAAATTGTTTAGTCGACTAATTTGGTTAATTGTGCTTGCTCCAGACAGATAAATTGGGCATTTCAGCTACATGTCCATAAATTTTAATTTTGAAGAGAGGTATTTCGCTAATTTCATCATAGCTGAGAGGACATGTCCAAAGAAGTAGTATGAAGTATCACTACTTAGAATAAAAGTTTTCAGGCAGATGTCAATAACCAAACCTGTTCAATAGGACCAAAAGAATAGTGGTAAAAAAAATCAGAAAAGTACTTTTTCATTACACTAATGTGGGCTACAACTCAATCAAGCCTATGATTAACAGATTTATAATTATAGCTAGACATGGTTTTATCTAAGTTCGCAAGCTCGAGAAATACCATACAACTTACAACTCAATCAGACCTATTATTAACAAATATAGTGCCAACGACATGGTTTTAGTTAAGTTCGTGAACTCAAGCAAAACCGCAACAGCGAAGCATATCATTCAGCTAACCAGCAGTAAACTGTTAGTAAGGGAAGGTGAACTGAAACTACAGCTGAGGAGTCTGTTCTCTGCAAGGGAATCCACCACCCAGGCTGGCTTGACCACTGGAAGTCCCTTACTGAATGCTCTGTATTAAATGGCAACACGATTACCAAAACTCACAAAAACAAGATCTAGGGTTCCCTTTCCTTCAAATGCATTCTATACCTCAGATTACTCATTTTGCTATTGGGCAGATGGGTGCAGATGATGTGCGTCACCGTATTCCTCGAGAAATAGTTGACAAACCGTCCACCATTATTCAGCATAATCTCCTTCAGCTCCTAACCAAATACCATAAAATAATCACTACCATTTCCATAATCTCCATTAGTTAAGCGATCCCCCTTCGTCAGAATTTGAAATGTGCCAAAAGCTTAAACAAGGGTTTGCGGAGACGCGGGGGGGCACCTGGCTAGAGGGCACGGTGAAGCCGTCTACGAAGATGGAGACGCCAGCGAAGACGCCGCCGGTAACCTCCGCGGCGGACGTGGAGGCGTCAGCCTCGAACTGCGCGGCGAGCTTGCTGTTCTTCGCGGCCATGTAGCTCCCGAAGTCGGCGAAGGGGGAGGAGGAGAAGGCGCGGCGAGGGTTTTTGGCGGGGGCGGATTCGGAGCGGTTGGAAGGCGACGCGGGGTCGTCTCCCCTCGGCCGCTTCTGGCCGGGCGAGGCGGCGGTGGCCGGCGGCGGCGCGCCGCGGCCACCGGAGGAGGAGGCGCTCATGACGGGCGGGCCTGCGAGGCGAGATGAGCGGGGCGGGGAATTCGGGAGCGCGCCACTCGAATGGTCGGGTAACTCGAGTCGAGTCAGGTGATGCATGGTTTCCCAAACCGTCGAGCCGGGGTTACCGTGTCCCGATGATAAGTAATCGTGAAAAATCGTACGAAACCGTACAAAATTTTTATCAAAAATTCAAATTATTTTTAAATTTATTTGAATTTGAGGAGATTACCACGGTATTTTTATTACCGTACCCCCGTGGTAAGGGTGGTTACCGACGGTAATGTAAATCTTGGTCAGGTATGAGGTGGCACCGCGAAATACGTAGTAGCCGATAACCAAGGCCATTCGGTCCCGAATAAGCTAAACGATATATTTACAAACGAAAAATAATTTGTAAATAAAATTTATATATGTGTGTTCTTAGCGATCTAAAAGCAAAGACTAAAAAATAAACTTAGATAAAAAAAACCCCAAAATCAACTCCAAATTTAATGTTGAAAATTCAAATTTTGACTGGTAAGAATAAGCATAAGTGAAAAAATGGTATTTATAGCATTATACACTACCATGTAGTAAGCAAAAATTTAATGTGGTAAGAGAGTTAACGAGGAGAGAAGTAAAAAGATGAACAAATCATCTCTACACACAAAAATAAAGAATGAAAATCAATAAAAATATATGGATAAAATGAGAGAATAGAGATGATTGGATAAGAATTTAATTTGAATGCATCATCTATTGGATATATAATTTCTATATATATTGCCTATATGATATGATAAATATGAAAACTACCTGATAGTTTTTGAGTTTGGGATGTCCTTAGCGGATCCAAGTATTGGTAACTCAAAATGAAGCAAGTAATTAGAGGATCATCTTCCTGCTTGTTGCACCGAAAATTGAGCGATTACATCTGCTTGTATTAAATGGTATATAACTGGTATATCGAAATAAGCTTCATTTTATAGTCTGTTGTATAATTGAAACAAAATCATGTAAAATGTGAGCATAACTTGAAATCATACCATGTTTCACAAAGTTTCATTCAGATTTTTTTTGTGAATTTTACATGAACATATTTTTGGTGATACTCGTGCATACAAATGAGCTGGTGCAGGTGCTATGATTTGAGACAATGCAGGTAATACTTCGTTTTTCTTTCCGATCATAGCTAGGGAGGAGAAAGATATTGAGAGGATAGGTAAAACAAGGTATGTTATTAGTAGCGTATAATTAATTGAGTACTCCTAAAATATAGTAACTTAAAATCGGATGAGACGTATACTACGAATCTGGACACGTTCAAATTTGGTATTGTTTTAAAACAACAATAATTTTACAAAACACGCCTCATTTAGTTTGCGCGTTCGAAAAAAAAACACATTTAGCAGACCGAGAAACATTCATGCGAAAAAACGAGCATTTATTTTTTATTTCCCATCCAAATAAACGCAAAGCTTATCCTTCTTTATAGAGTTGAATTACAGAAGCCAACACCCTATACTTTGAGCCACCCATCCACGCAAAGAAAGCCCACTAAAACAAAACAAAATTCCCCTTGCATCCACGATCAAATCACACATGTCACCATGTTAACGAGCGAAAGACTGCTTTTCCCAGCCACAGGAAATACGCATCTAGTCGGCCGCGCCGAACGGCCGAACCCATCCACGACCCGCCCGCCGTAGAACGGAGCGTGACGCAACGCAAGATACGCAACGCGGTGGCGATGAGGGTGAGAAGAACACGCGGGTAGATATAGACCGACCCGACCAGATTGCGGGGGAAACGATTAAAAAACAGCGCAAACCAAACCAAACCCGCTGCGCCCGGCGTCGTGGTGGAGCAGAGGCAAACGCTGTGTCGAAAGCAGCCACCACCACCACCGCGGCGCCGAAGCGGAACTAGGCGGAGGAGAAACCAAAGCAAAGCGAAAAAAAAAAAGGAAACTCAACGAAAAAAAAGGAAGGGAAAAAAAAGAGGAAAAAACAAGGGGAGGAAAAGGAAGAGGGGGAAGGGAGACGCCACTGCCAAACCCTAGCCGAGCACCCCCTCCCCTCCTCCTCCCCCATCGGAGCCGCCTCGCCTTGCCCTCGCCCACCAAGCGCTCGTGCCCGCGTGCATCCGGCGATGCGGAAGTCGAAGCAGCCGCAGCCGTCGCCGGAGATCCGGTACAGGGGCGTGCGGAAGCGGCCGTCGGGGAGGTACGCCGCCGAGATCCGGGACCCGGCGAAGAAGACCCCGATCTGGCTGGGTACCTTCGACTCCGCCGAGGTGGCGGCCCGCGCCTACGACGACGCCGCCCGATCTCTCCGCGGGCCCACCGCGCGGACCAACTTCCCCTTGGCCGCGCCGTCCGCGCCCCCGCCCCGGCCGCCGGCGGCAGCGGCGGCGGCGGCGGCGGCTGCCGCCGCCGCCACGTCCAGCCACAGCAGCACCGTTGAGTCACGGAGCGGCGGCGCCCCACGCGCCGCCGCATCCGCCTTAGCCCGCTCCGCCGCCCCCATGGAGGCGACCCAGGAGGAGGATTGCCACAGCTACTGCGGCTCCTCCTCGTCCGTCCTCTGCGAGGACGGCAGCGACGACGCGGCCGCCTCTCGCACTCCGCTGCCGTTCGATCTGAACATGCCACCTCCGGAGGAGGAGCTAGACATGGCCGCCGTGGCCGATCAGATGGGTATCCGCTACGACACGCTGCTCCGCCTCTAGCTCGCTAGAACACCAATGATTTGGAGTGGGGGGCGAGCTAGAAAAGATCGAGACAAGCTCTGCTGCTCCGCTCTGCTCCGGTCTCTTCTTCGGCTGATCCGATGGTGTTCTCAAACTAGAAATGGATAATTCTTGCCTCCTTTTTCTCTCTTTTTCTCCTTTTTTTTTCTTATTTTCTTACCACGTTGATGATTCGATATGTGAATAATTCTGTGATGTAAGCTGCGAGCAAGGAAATCTGAGCTTTTCCTTATCTTTCGCTGTGGTATTCCGAGTGATATCGCTGTTGTTGTTTCATTAATTGGAAAGGTAATGGAAGAATGAAGAGGAATTATTTATACACGATGCAGTTGCTGCTTGCTACTGCTTGATATAAGTTCGTGTTGCTCAGATGAGCACAATATACATAGCATAATCTATGAATCAAAGTTGTCAAAATCACATACATCTCTGCATTGCAATTTCAAGTTTTTCTTATGAGTAACATCATCTGAAAGTTCTAATCCAAATGTTGAATTTTGCAGTGTTTCTCCTTCCTGCTGATGCTGATGGCATCTATTTTCTTGATTTCCTATTTCTCCCAAGGATTGACCTGATTGACATTGCTTCATTGTTCATGTTTTGTAGCCTTGAAGCAATTTCCACTGAATTGTCGGGATAGGAATGTCGTGTTTGTCTGGGTGTCTCATTGTGAGAAATTACAGGCGTGTGTGCTCACAACTGTGCTTGCCTAGCTTTTGCCATCTATGCAAATATACAAGGGATCCCAATATGCCAGCATTTTGTTCTCTTTTCTTGTGTTTGTGTCTTTTGGCCACTGTGAAGCTGGAAACAAGAGGTTGATGCGAACTGGAAGGAATTATTTTGGTGATTCTGGAATAGGAAACTTTTGGTGATTCTGGAGTAGGAAACAAAGAGGCTGAAGTGAACTAGATGAGTTCGTTTTGTTTCATGTTAATTACACTTGACAGCAAGGGGGTGGAGTGAGTTAAGGTCCTAAGGATGTTCTAATTGTCTGTTAAAACTTCTTGGTGCTGTGTAATCCGTCCTCTATGGAGAGAGATGCACTTAAACCAACCGCATAGTGTGTAAGGATGTCTCCGCGATGGTGATCTTTTGCTTTTGAAATGAGAATGGCTCGGAAGGCTATCATTTTATTTCCTTAATAAGAGGGCTCATTTGTACTTGATTTCTGATATCGGCGGGGTACAACGGTTGCTTCCTGTAAGATTATAATAGTCATGGCCTCATGGTCAAGCCAGAAAGGAAAGACAGAGTCTATATCTTCCGTCCTCTCTATTACTCGCTACAAGTATTACACTCGTTGGGCTCAAGGTAGTACCGCTATTCTAAGAGGAATTTACTGTAAAATAGATATCTCTTTGCTCTTCAGCCAGTAAGTCTGAAAGCAAGTCAGTTGTAGGCCAGACCTGTCATCAGTAGTTTTACTTTTGTAGATTGAAGCTTTTATAAGGCAGGAACAGTAGTTCTACTTTTGTAGATTGAAGCTTTTATAAGGCAGGAATGAGAGCAGCAAAGGCAGAGATAAAGCTGCGATTACTCTTGCTCGATTCTTCATGGCACGGTTGGCCGGGAATGAGAACAAAAGGAGTAAGAAGAAATTGGCTAAGATTCAATTGACCCATAAAGCAACCAGTTCAACTAAAGGAAGTAGCTTACAGGCTCAAGGCTGCTAGGGACTCTGGGGCCAGAAGAAGCTTTTCCCGCATTCCTGTTGATGCAGATCAGACGAGAAGGGCCATCTCTTTACTAGAATCCGAAGGCTAAGATGTCAGAAATCTTGGTGGGCACCTGAGCACAAGACTTTTTAGAAAAGGCCTGCCCGGGATGTACCAAAAGATAGAGATGCTGCATCGAAAAAGTCAGACTACCGAGGAACTGCTACTCCATACCACGCTGACCAACACACGGCCGCGAGAGAAGAGGCAAACCACGCGATCAGCACCACGACTTCAGCTACCTAATCAAACTATGAAAGATCTCCCAGCATCTCATTCCCACCCCGTCATCGAGAGCAGCCAGCCCGACGTTTTTGTGCGAGTGCCCCATGAAGAGATTTTCAATCTCGAATCTCCGTCTGGTTCCCCGGTGGGGTATTCATCCATTGATCGACCAACTGATTATAGAGAAGCAAAAGTCTCTTGAATCTCCATTGGCGGCAAGCAGTTCCCTTTCTTTTCTCGAGGCAGGAGGGAATGAAAGGCGAATTAAAGCTACAATATGACCTGGAAAAAGAGACTAACAGCTGCTGTTTTTGGATCGATTCATCAGGTAGGATGAAATGAGAGAAAGGGAAGATGCTGCCTCGACATCTGTTTGTCCACGATAAGGGTAATGTGCCCTAAACCATAAGTTGGAGTATGTCCTCTCGGACAACCGACGGTTCTTCGATTCCTTGGCCCTCTGTTGGTTCTGCTATCCGGACCCCAGCCGGGGCTTTAATCATTCCCGGTGATTCGGTGCAGACGCTGTACTTAAGGCTAGAGGGTAAATCTGTGGTTACAATATCCTTAAAGTAATCACTCCCCGCTATTGCAAGCCGTAGTCACTAACAACACCGATTTGGAGAGGTTGACCTTCCTTGGTAAAAGAGCTTCATTAGTACCTTTAATAATAGCAATGGCAGCGGCTTCGGATCTAGGAAAATGAGGGGGGGCATCATCCGCACGCTGCTGCTCTTTCTTAATGCCTCACTGCCTGACCTTAGAAAAGACGAATTAGACTGCCTGATAGACTACTACTTCCTTTTCTTACTCGGCCAAAAAGCTATAGATATCAAATAAGAGCACATCGACTAGGGCCCAACTATTGCTTTTTTTACTAATAGTTAGCAGGTGTCCTCGTAACTAATCTTATTCCGTTTAACTATTAGATCACCTCTCCAGGGCATTAAGCCATGTCTTCTCTATGCAGATGATGCCCCCCCTCATTTTCCTAGATCCGAAGCCGCTGCCATTGCTATTATTAAAGGTACTAATGAAGCTCTTTTACCAAAGAAGGTTAACCTCTCCAAATCGGTGTTGTTAGTGACTACGGCTTGCAATAGCGAGCCACTTCGTGTGGCTTTACTACGTCATTCAGACACAGGAACACGCATAAGAAACGAATTAATTGTACTCAAACCATACACTATTTCCTCTTTATCTCATCCCTCTGGTGCTGCCTTCATAGCAGCGCTTACTCACTCTACAGTGAAATGTGATTCTTCGTCATGGGACTTCTCGTTAAGTGGTTGGCAATCCATCAGGAAACTGCGACCTTGCCCGGCCCCAACCTGCCAATAGGAATTTCACTGTCTTCCCGCAATCCTTCTACCCATTTTCTGTTCAATGGTTTCAATACAATAAAAAAAGAAACCATGATACTGAACTGAATCAATGGCATTCCCCAGCTTTGTTTTTGAACTCCCAGCTTTGTTTTTGAACTCTGGTGGTGGCGATGAAGTGTTGTAGCCTTGTAGCACCCTTGGATGCACTCCATGCTCTTTCTTATATTTATTGCTCATAAATGGGCATGGCCAAACCTGAGATTTCCTTCCCAAGACTGATTTTATCTTTATTTATAGCCGCACATAGCTTCTTGTTCTTACTCTCAATCGCTTGAGTCTGTCTAAGAACAAACCACTAAATGGTGCTTGATTCTCCTTAGCCGCAGGTTGATAAAGACGAAAGTCCACACTCGATCCTTAACCAAACAACAAGAAGAGGTGAATTTCACTGGTTTTTAGCATTATTGGAAAAAGAACCTAAGGGTGCAAGAGAAGGTTATAACAAAGGGTTTGATCGCTTATCAATTTTGAGTAAAAAGTCTCAGTGATTTATTCAAAACCTGAAATCGAGTTTAGTTGAATGGGGTTCAAGTCAACTAGATGAAGGTTTCTTTGTAGTGAGGGAACGAGTTACTGAACACAGTGAAATATCACGTTTTGTCATGTCATGCACATGTGTCTTTCCCTCGATCCCGAACCTTGACTGGACGTATAGGTATGCGGTATGCCAATGACAATTATTGAAGCTGCCATCAGTTATGCATTTATGGATTCGGGTCTAGTGAATAGGGTATGCCTAAGCGCCCACCCGAGATTGGACTCGAGGGTGGGTAAGACCCGGAGCGAGGTTGTCCACGAGCGAAGGCCCCTCGAAGAGGCGAGCCCGGAAACCACTCGTTTTTCTAGTACCCTAATGTCTAGTGTTTTAAAGTGAGAGGGATCTTACCTTTGGGGAAGGTAGGATTCCTCGGAGCAAAGGAAATATAATGTTGAATGTTTTCGTGGAAGTGAGATAAGTACTTCCTTGGGAAGGGAGTGCTTATCGGAGTAAAGGAAAGCACGTTGATCGGGTTGTTAAAAGGGTTAGTCCTGTTGTTAGGGAGAGTTAGCGGTGTTTACACCGGTGTCACGTGTACGGGGGTATGTGTATTGAGAAAAAAGGCCGAGAAGGCCTGTTTTCGAAGCTAGAGCATTTGCCCCTTCGTTCTAAAGCACAAACCCTGAATCTGGATAAGCATGGTGATTGGTGTCAAGGCCTTGCTTGGAGCAATAACCAATAGGTATGCATGCTTGCACGAATTTTATATGAACTTCAATTGATCAGGATTCATGGACTTTGACCTTTCTGGGAAGCAACATCTTGTGTTCAAATTCTGGTCCTAGAAACAGGCAGAATTGGCGGGCAGTGAATATCTAGCATGGTTGGTGTTGCAGCTTTTTTAGTTGTGGTCTTGTAGATACACTGGGGTTGGGTTTCTATTACTTTAGTTGTAAGTGCCTGACAAGAATCCTCTACTGAAGGATTCTACTACTACTTGGAGTTGTAAGTGCCTGACAGGAATCCTCTACTGAATCTATTGTTGTCTGATCTCACTTGGGAAAGATACCTTCTGTAAATTTCATCTACAGAACTCTACAGAACAACTTTTTGATGTTATATATACGTACCAGTATCTCTCTGGCTGGATTTTTTCACTTTTTGGTCCCTTGTAAAAACTAATTTTGCAAGCATACCCTTAAAACACTTATTCCAAGAATAGATTCTTTTCACGGCGTCAACATCATTGGTGTCGTGGTCCAACATGATAGTGTCAATGACATTGGCGTTGTTCCCGGAGAAGCTAAGTCACTTATATGAAGAGAGATGGTACCAATGTCATTAGCGCTAAGGACCTGCTTGTAAAAAAATTGAAAAATAATTTATTTGTAATAAAAATATTTACAAATAGATCCTTAGCACGAATGATATTGGCGTGACCCCTCTTCTGTAAGTGACTTAGCTCCTCCGGGGAGTCTAGTGTTTATTGGCGCCGTTAAAATTGGACCACGGTGCTGCAAAAAGGGTCCATTTCCGGATTAATTTTTTTAGAGGTCTATTTGTAAAATAAGCTTTTAAAAAGTGTAAAATGTAAAAAATCCACATCTCTTTGACAGACAGAAACTTTCAAAGTTTCAATCTCGGAAAATTCCTTGTACCGAACCAGAAGGAGAAAGCTGTCAGAAACACAGAATAACAAAGGGAAAATTCCGGTATACCAAAAAAAACTTTCTTGTGCTTATCGGCCTGTTGTTTAAGAACATGAACAACAGGCTTATCTTGGGCTGGGCTGTGAGAAAGGCCGACACTATTAACTGGCCCTCTCCTTGGCACCACCTTTTCAGTTTCTTCTCTGTTAAATGCAAGAGTTTCACTCTCATGATCCCATCACATATCGCGACGCCATTATCGTTTTCTAAGATCGACAATGTGAGCTACTGGAGTAGCAGATGCCCAGTGGGAGACGCCGCGTAGTTGTGCCTGTGCTCCTAGCTAATCACGAAAACAGTCACAACAAAAAAAAAAAGAAGCTAATCACGAAAATAGCTAAAAGCCACAAATGCTGATATGATTCACGGCATTGGACGCAGCCGGGCGTCCGTGGTAGGGCACCTGGCGCTTTGCCATTTTCACGGTTTCAGCCCGCCCCGGCTATCTTGGCACGGCTACCATTTTCAAGCGCCCTAGTGGCTGGCCGTTTGGCCACTAACCACTAAGGCCATTCACAGTGCACACACGTGGCGTGTGACAATGTTGGTCCAGCTAGACAAATTGCTTATTTGGAGAAGAGAGGGCAGCGGGGACCGTTCTTTCACCAGCTTCGCGTGACCAAGTTTGGCCACGAGAACCAAGCACTCTCGCAGCAGTTTTGTCAGAAAAAGTGGCGAGAGCGAGACAGAGAAGTGGGGGAAGGTGATTTAACTAAGGGAAAGCTCGACATGCGCCGGCGAACCTCGCCGGAGAGGGGTGCGGAGGAGGTGAAGCGGCGACGAGCCCGACCCCGACGAAGGTGGCTTCGCCGGGGACCTCGCTGGCCCACCCCTCTGCCCCACCGGCCGCGTCGCCGGAGGCTCCTCCGCGTTACTGGGGGTAGGGGCGCTCGGGGAGGTCGTCGCCGTTGCTTGGGCTCGGAGAAGCCGCCGCCGCCGCTGCGAAGACTCGAGGTAGCCGAGGGAGGAGGCTGGAGAGGGAGGGGAGAGGCGCCCGCGGCCGTCGGTCGAGCAGCCGCCGCCACCGGGTCTTCTCGCGGTCTCGCCGACGGTGGTGTGGGGGCGCCAGATCTGCGTCGCTGGTGGGAGAAGAGGCGGCGGGGTCGTCGCCGCTGTGCGCCGCCGGTGGGAGGAGAGGAGGGGGCGAGGGGGATGTGGGAGAGGAAGGAAGAGGAGGAGGCGGCGGGGGTCGCCGACGACGCGCCATGGAGTTGAGAGGAAGAGCGATTTGGGAAGTTGGGGAGACACGGTTTTCGCCGAAGGTGGGGCCCATGTGAAAAAAAAAGTTGGTGGTGGGTCCCATGTAAAGCTACGCCCACTGTGGAGATGGTAGCCTCGTTCTGCTTTCTCCTACGTGGACGGGTTGGCTCCGTGGGGAGAGAGCGACGCATTGCTACTGCCCTAACAATTCATACTAGTGGGACTCATATGTAGGCATGTAGCGTTAGTGGTAGCCACCGCCAGACCACCACATTGTAGAGCGCACGGCGATGCCGACAGCCAAGCCAAAACTTTCGCTTTCGCCGTGCAAGTGCGAGCGGGCGATCGAGCGCGCGCGGGGGACGTTGCGACGGTTGTGTTGTGGGGTTCCCAAAAAATACATGGTTATTGTAGTTATCACGTGTGGTAATATTTTCAATTTTTTTTAAACCACAATATACTGTTACCGTTAAATCGTGGGGATAGAAATTACGAGTGCGAGCGGGCGATCGAGCACGCGCGGGGGACATTGTGACGGTTGTGTTGCGGGGTTCCAAAAAATACATGGTTATCATAGTTATCACGTGTGGTAATATTTTTAGTTTTTTAAACCATGATATACTGTTACCGTTAAATCGTGGGGATAGAAATTGCGAGTGCGAGCGGGCGATCGAGCGCGCGCGGGGGACGTTGTGACGGTTGTGTTGCGGGGTTAAAAAAAAACATTGTTATCATAGTTATCATGTGTGGTAATATTTTTAGTTTTTTAAACCATGATAAACTGTTACCGTTAAACCGTGCGGATAAAATAGGACATGGGACTGTGGGAGCCCGCGCGGCGCTGCCATGCACCTGCGAGGCGGGCATCACGTGGATGGGGGGCTTGCGGGCTTCACCCACCACCAGAAGCAGAAGGAGAGAAATTATCTTCTGACACTCGCACGCAGGGCGAGACGCGACATGCATACGACAGCCATGCTCATGCCGCTGCGTCCTGCGGCTGCCTGAGGGAATCTCTCATCTCTGCGAACTGCGATCCCCTTTTCGCCATTCCTTTCCTCTACCCTCCCGAGCTAGGAGTACTCGTCGCGGCAAAACACTTCATTTCTAGTGTACTACTACGTATCAATGCATATTTACCGTGCAACATTGCTACGGAATGCTGCCGGTGGGAACATATGGGAACGGCAACGGACGAGTCACGAGCTGGGAAAAGGCTTTGCTACTTTCAATTATTCAATCAGTTTTTTCTCCTCCAGTTGGACGCCGGCCCCAGCACAGTTGACCTCACACAACATAAGGCCATTCCCAACCCATAATACTAGACATAGTTTTCATAAACTTCACATCATCAAGAAACTAGTACTAGACACTACTCTTTCAATGCAAACACCACTATTTTATACTTTAATTTAATGCTACTTATCTCACATGATGTCTTGGATGTTGGATAGAAACCATATCATTTTTCCTCATTTATTCACTTGCCACATCATTTTTCATTCTAGGTGGCAGCTTATTTAAAATTATGGACACCATCCTAGTCATTGGGTTGGGAATGGCCTAATGTATGACACTATCGACCAGCGTGCAGTTAATGCAGATAGTGGTATTTATTTGGGGTGTTTATTTAAGGGTGTAAAGTTTTGGTTTGTTATATCGGGTATTATATAGTGCGTCGTATAAGACGTTCGACCACTAATAAAACACTAATCACAGAATCCGTCGATAAACCGCTAGACGAATTTATTAAGCCTAATTAATCCATCATTAGCAAATATTTACTGTAGGATCACATTGTTAAATCATGGGACAATTAAGCTTAAAATGTTTGTCTCATAAATTAGTCGCAATCTATATAATTAGTTATTTTTTAAGTTTATATTTAATAATGCAGTTCAATTTTCGATGTGATGTCCGTGTAAGTTCTAGTGTACCTATCGTGGAGGGAGTATTTGTAGTGCGGCACTGCCGTATGGCTGCTAGAGGGTAGAAATCACAAGCAAAGAAAGCGATGGAAATCAATCGATTTCCAATCGCGGGTGAGCGCAACAGAAACTCGCAGGTGTGCATTCAACACGCTGCATCTTTTGTCCTGTTGCAAAAGCCATCGATTCGCCCCGTGCTGCCCATCAGTAGAGAGGATTTTGGAGGTTTGATGTCACTCTGAACTCTGAAGAATCCCTCACTGTGATGTCACTCTCGAATTCCCGGTTATTTTCTATCAACCCTTTTAAAATAATTATAAGTTATTAAAATGCTTTTATTTATATTTTATTTTCTCCGTTTTATATTATAAATCATTTGATTTAAATTAAACTTTTTTTAACTTTGATCAAGTTTATAGAAAAATATAGGAACATTTTCAATACCAAATAAACATACTATCAAAATATATTCAATATTATATTTAATGAACTAATTTGGTGTTACAAAAGTTATTACACATCTCTATAAACTTAATCATGAAGTTTGACTTATAAAAGAAGATCAAAATGACGTACTTTGAGATCTTCCCAAATTATTCATGATCTGACCGATGTCTATTCATTTACTCGTGCAAGAGTAAATGCTATGGTTGCGTATCTGTTCGTTTACGTGTGTAAGAGTAATGCTATAATTGCATGTTTGTTTGTTTATCTGCGCAGAAGTAAAATGGTATCGATGCACACCCACATGCATCCCCCCTCCCCCACTGGCGCGTAGCTCTTTCCCCCTCGCCGCCGTTCTATCCCTGCGTCGGCACAGCTCTCCTTCCACCTTTCTGCCACTCCCCCATAGGAGCGTAGGCTCCCATCAGATAGCCTAATCAGCCAAAAAAAAAAAACCAAATTTTAAATTTTCAAACTTAATTTTAAAATTGATATTGAGATATTTTCAACGTAGTTTTTTTTCAACATTGGTTTTTAAGTCACCAAAAACACATTTATAAAAGTTTTACCTACAAATTCATTTTTAGGTAAACGATGGAGACCGTAGCTCTTCATCCCCCTCTCCACCGCTCTCCCTACCTCCCATCGCCGGCGTCATTCTTCCTCACCATCTCCGCCGCTCTCCCTTCCTCGCACCATTGGCATCGGTCTCCCTCCACATTCCATCGGTGCCACCCCTGTCCAATTCCTTGTCAAGGTGTCGTCATCGCCCCCCCCCCCCCCCTCCTTCTCTGCCAAATCTGACTTGTGGTTCGTTGGATCTAGTCTCGAGCGGCGGTGGCATCTCGATGATAGCGACGACGGCCACTCCGCGCTACCGAGCTCGTCGGATTTGACCTCGGGAGGTGGCGGCGGTAGAACCTCGGCGATGACGACAGAGGGAACCGACGCTCACTGGGGCATGAGCATGACCACCCCAACGCGGTTTCGTCCGTCACTAGGTGGCTTCCTTCTAACAATCTGACAAGGTTCACACGTCCAAATAAAATGCTCGTGTTGTTTGTAGGGGCACGACCCACGATAACGTGGCTCAAAATCTCTAAGCTGGCGAGACGAGGCTAAATGTCACCTCACGTACTGTGAATGACCTTAGAGTCTACTCCCTCAGTCTAAAAAACCTCTGTCTAGATTCGTTTATAATAACATGTGTCACATCCAGTACTATATTGGATTTTTATGAGACGAAGAGATTACTAGCTAATGACTACACTCCAACATGGAGCAATTGAGGCCACTTAGCAACGTACTTTTTTTTATCCCATAAAACTTAACTTTTGGTCACGAACCTAGATGTCGTTGTTCAGGTTGGTAGACCGAAGTTAGTTTTGAAGTTAACGGAGGGAGTAATTTGGTAAGGCTAAAAATTTATAACACCTATGAATTGACCACGTTTACACTCATAGTTTACACCCTATACGACTATCATGGTGTGGTAATTTCTACTCTCCTCTCGGCCGATCTCTGTCGTGTCGTGTTTGCAGTTCGCACGTGACCAAAGTCGTTTCTCCACCCCAACCAAAAGATGTTAAAAGTCGAGAGAGTACAGTTGATTTGTACTGTTCTCCATTGGTTGACCTCTTTGGCTGAGTTTGATCTAGACTTTTAATTTTTTTTATCACATCAATCTATCATACACACATAATTTTTCAGTTACATCATATCAATTTTAATTTAAACTTTTGAACTTTTGGAAGTAACTAAACACAGCCTTTACAGCGAACCTTTCACTCCCAGCCAAATTACCCAACCTTTTTCTTTTCGCAAGCCAAAAAACTCACCAGCCCAGCTAATAGTACTACTGTACCAACCATTTCACTCTCAAAACCCCTCGTTAAATACGTCCCCACAAAACCGCGCGATCCAACACGCTCTCCACTCCAAGCCTCTGCAAGCTCACACTCACACTGCCACACTCACTCCAGTGTAGTGTGTACCGCAGCGCGAGCTTGCAGGGAGCAATGGCGATGGCGGTGCGGGTCGCGGCGGGGCTCGTCGTCGCGCTGCTCCTCGCGGGCGACGCGTCGGCGGCGACGCTGGCGCTGTACAACAAGTGCGCGGAGACGGTGTGGCCAGGCATCCAGCCGAGCGCCGGCAAGGAGCTCCTCGCGCGCGGCGGGTTCCAGCTGGCGCCCAACCGCGCCACCTCCATCCGCCTTCCCGCCGGCTGGTCCGGCCGCGTCTGGGGCCGCCAGGGCTGCAGCTTCGACGCCGCGGGGCGCGGCCGCTGCGCCACGGGCGACTGCGGCGGGACGCTCTACTGCAACGGCGCCGGCGGCGCGCCGCCGGCCACGCTGGCGGAGATCACCCTCGCGTCCACCCCGACCGCGCAGGACTTCTACGACGTGAGCCTCGTCGACGGCTACAACATCCCCATCGCCATGACCCCGTTCCACGGCTCGGGCGCCAACTGCGTCCCCGCGGGGTGCGTCAGCGACCTCAACCGCGTCTGCCCCGCCGGCCTAGCCGTCCGCGGCGGCGGCGGCGACAACCGCGTCGTCGGATGCCGCAGCGCGTGCGCCGCCTACGGCGCGCCGCAGTACTGCTGCACCGGCCAGTTCGGGAGCCCGCAGCAGTGCAAGCCGACGGCGTACTCCCGGCTGTTCAAGACGGCGTGCCCCAAGGCCTACTCCTACGCCTACGACGACCCGACCTCCATCCTCACCTGCTCCGCCGGTGCGTCCTACATCGTCACCTTCTGCCCGCACCGCCGCTAGACAGCGTAACCCAACCCAAGCAAAGATTTGCTTCCCACTCATCATCAACAATGGCAAAGACGCTAGCTTTAGTCATGGTGCATGGCATTGTTGTTGCTGATGTTCTTGGTTCTTCTTGATGCTGTTGATGCGTCATGTGTTAGTGCCGTAATAATAATAATACTATTATTAGCATTAAACCAGTGGGTTGTACTGTAGTTTTAGCGGTTGGTTTGGGTATAATGTGAGGAGATCTGGTGGTCTACCACTGAGTAGGCCGGGAAAGGAGGAGGTATATGAGTATATGAAGAACTGAAACTAGTAATGTGTTTGTTTCCTTTCAATTTCAGCTGGTTTTGGTGCACCTGAGCAAGATATGCATTTTACTTTCACTTATTACTGGAGTACTACCACTTGAGTTGAGTTGAGTTGAGTTGGTAATGTGTTTAAACTTTGAAGTTTGAAGTAGCTACAGTGCTTCAGGAATCGACTTTCACTCAGCCATTGCCTCATTGGAGGACGGTGATGAGTTCAGAACTTTGATCTGCATTTCTGTTTCTGCTCAGCACTGTAAAAGGCTTTTTATTATTTTCAGATCTGAGTTTTTTGACCAATGGTTCTTGATGACTCGTACTAGTGGCAGTGTGGCACTGCTGCTGGTGGCCCGGTGGCTGTGGCCACTGGCCAGTCTCTCGTCGGGACGCAGCGTTGAACAGTGCGCTGCATCACTCCAGCTAGCGAGCTTTTGTCACGGAACACCATGATTGATCGGCGTGCCGGTTTCGAGGTCTCCTGTTACTTCTCTCTAGCTGCACTAGAGTTATTAACCGAGGTGGGTGACAAATCAATGGCTCATTGGATTCCACAAAATGTAGAGACCTTCTTGCTTGCCTCCACAAAGTTCAACCGTGGTCCATCCCCATTGATTTAAATCTATAGGAAATTTTTCTATTTAACCCTTTAATTTAAATGATTAAAGCTTTCCAAATCCTATGAAATTTCTATATAATGGCACATTGTATGTGTATTTTGGAGGAAATTTAGCAAGAGCTCTAATCTCTTGAAAAATTTTCTTTGAGTCTATCTCTCTCATTTGATTCCTGCGTTTTTCCTGCGCTCCAATCAAACGACCATTCCTGTGTTTTTATTGTGTTTTGCAATCCTCTTATTTACACTTCAATTTCTGTCAGATTCTTGTGTTTTTCCTATTCCTTCGTTTTTCTACCCTGCGAATCAAAAGGGCTCTGAAAGTTGAAACTCGAAGCTGCTCCTACTCCCCTGTCTTGCTCTTGCATAGAGAGAAGCATACAGACATTCTGTTTTTTTTTTTCTAAAAAAACTTTTGATAATCTCCTGCATGGTGTATTCAATTGGATCTGATTCTTTACTAGGCCATGTTTAGATCCCGCCTCGAAATTTTTTATCATATCAAATCGAATGTTTGAACACCTATATGAAGCATTAAATATAGGCTAAAAAATAACTAATTGCATAGATTGCGATTAATTTGCGAGGCGAATCTTTTAAGCTTAATTGCTCTATGATTTAACAATGTAGCATGCTTCAGTAAACATTTGCTAATGATGAATTAATTAGGTTTAATAAATTCGTTTCTTATTTTACTAAAGAATTATATAATTAGTTTTTTTATTAGCATCCGAGGAACCATGATATCCAATACGACACGGCAAGACTTTACAGCACTGAATCTAAAACAACCCTAGGCCATGGTGTTTGGTTGCCAGTTTGCCACTCCCAACAATGTGTACCTACCACATTGTGTACTCCTTGACAGTTTTGGATCTTAGGATTCTCTGATGAACGTTGTTGCTGTGGAGTGGTACACACATGGTCAAGTGCAGGCAATTTACTCCAACTTTGTTTCCCTTGCCTTTTTCAGTGCAGGATGATCCGAGCCTGCATAATTATTGCCGTTACTGCATTCGTGAAACTGTACTAATTATGGAGTACTACCATACGGAGTGGAGTACATTTCTTCAGACGGCAGGCATGATCGATCCTGAAGCCATTGCAGATCTACAGGGACCAAAAACTCTTAGAATAAATCTGGCTTGATCACTTGACTGATCAGATTTGTCTGCAGAGAAGTGGAGTACATACTCTGATAAAATTGATGGCTGAAAAGAAACAAAGAAAGTGTGAAAAAGATCTAAGGACATGTGATGCGATCCAAACTTTTTTCAGAGCATGAGAAAAGTGTAATAAAGGGACATCGGATCCAATGGTTATTTGGTTTCAAAAGCTTCATCAGGTTTCAACAACTACACGGACAGATCAAGCGATCATACCTTTCTCCCCCGTCATGTGAGATCAGCTGATCATGCCGGCAGCATACGTGTGCACGGTGGTAGAACCGGACAAAATGTAGGGCAGCAGGATGGGGAAGCACATGATCTCGTGGACTCGTGGTCGTTTCTGTGCAGAGGTAGAAGTGGTGGACTTGTTGCCTCGAAACCGTCCAAATTCGCACCGCCCTGCACTGCATCTGCATCAGTGAATGCAATGGCACATCTTGTTGTAAAAGAACAAAGAGGCATGCGTTGAAATTGTTGAAGTTCTAATTAATGATCTTAGGCTTTAGTCTACAAACAATCACCTCTTACTTATGCGGAAAAATAATTGATCTACTGACATGTGTTTGAAGCCATTGCTGTTCTTCTTTCTTCTTTTTCTAGAGATGCCTCACGAACCCCTTCCAGTGCCTAGATCGATCGGGCGATTAATTTAGGGTTTGAGATTAGAGAGAGAGAGTTCGGTAGTCTGCCTCCTTCCTTCTCTTTCTTTATATAGGTGACACTGGTGGGGCTCGGGGTTTATCTCAATTAGTTTAGGATTCTGTTTACTGTACCGATCACACAAAAAACAAATTTATCTCTTAGTTTGTTTCTTGTTAGGATAAGGAAACCGGTGGTTTAGATCCTCTCCTAACCCTTATCGACACAAGTCGATAAAATCAACCAATATTCTCCCCTTAATTCTGAGACTTACTCACGAGTCTATTAAATAAAATAGCTCCCCAAGGCAATGTGTCTTCAACAACATTATGCGTCACTGAGACAACAAGACCTATAGCTCACTATAGTACTCAAATAAACTCAAGCTTAACTTAGTGGGTGTTGATTGGAAATTTAGTCCCCCTCATCCAGGATCTTAGTAAGGCTCTAATTTACATATGTACTGGCCAGAACATAATCTTAATTAATCTTAATTTTATGAGCTTTTAGAGTATGGATCCATTAGCAAATGCTTACCTTAATAATTCGATCCTGGGACATGTCTTTCACAACCATATCAATGTGTTAGGCAGAAAACACACAACATGTTGCTACTAGAATAGAAAACTGTATTTAATTAGTGCACAACTCAACTTATAACACAGTATATTTTGGGTGGTTTACACCTTTTGAGTGGTTTATGAGCGCTATTTACCACTCTTAGTTCTGGGAAATATTCTTATGATTAATCATAACATGCTTTAAAATCTAACTGCATCGTCGACTATGCAGTAAGAGGTTATTTTGGAGCTTTTCCATGGTTATTGCTCCCCTATGTGTGGACATAGCTTAATCTTTGTTAACTTAATAATCTTTATAAATATCCACACATCTCACAAAATAAAGTGTCCAAATGTCTCTGAACTTCTGAGGTTATTGGACTTTAGAAATATGAGCATGTTACTTGAGATTGCCTTGCAAATAATACAAAACATTCTTAATACCAGTGGTCTAGTCTGGATTTAATTAATACTGCCAAGATTCCTAGTAAAATGTATGCCAAATCTGTATGCATCCAGATTTGAGCTAATCTCAAGCTTCTGTCAGCTGAGTCTAACTTTAGAATTTAATCTCAGCTTCACTAACTTTAACTGAATTCTCTCAAATTATGTCAATGTAACTCAAATTATTTCTTTAATTTATGTCAATGTATGACTTACTGATATAAGCCCAGTACTCCTTCAGACCAAAATAATTCATGGAAAAAATTCCTTAGTTTCTAACAGCAATCTGCATTGCTTGACAATAAAAATGTCATTAGTATAGAGTACCGGTGAATGAAAATTCCCACCTTTAATTTTTTATGCAGCTGTCCACCTCACTTGAATTGTTCGAAATTTCCATTAGAGTCAGGCTTAATTAACCCACTTAAATGGCCTATTTTTGACTCATTTAGAAACTTCTACTGAATTCTTTATTACATGGTTCAAAAACCATTTAGATGAACACTTTAATGTCTTATTTTGTTCATCAATCTCAATTTATTCTTACATGGTTCGAAAACCATTTGGATGAACGCTTATTTTAGTGTCTTCATCGGGTGAACAAGCTTTATTTAGTGTTTACCACCATAATCCGATCTCATAACTTCATTTGATTTCAGCATTAGTATCTTAAATCTTAAATTTCTTAAAGGAAATCGGAGGTTGCTTATGAGTAAACATTGCCTTATGGGTAAACATAGCCAAAAGTAATTTATTAGCTAAATCCTTAACTTAGTGAATCTTCCTTTAAAGCTTAAATATCATCACTAAAATCAATCCAAGGGAAAGAATATCTCCAACTTATGAGACGTTCTAACATCCCCTAGAAATGTGACATCAATTAAAATGTCACAATTTCAATGACGTCTCATCTTTTGTCATTACAGACAATTATTATAATAGTCACATGATCATCTAAAAGAACAAATATGACTGTCGTGCACAAGGACAAGACCAATCACTTTATTATCATACTTAATATATCATGTTCTATTTGGAAAAATAACGGACATGACCCGTTTCTCACATGACTTTAAATAATTAAACTAGTAAAGTTTCTCTTAATAGAGTGAACAAATGAGACATTATTGCAACCGCTGGAGAAACTAAGTGTGAGGTCTCCAACAACCCTTCACTTTCATCTTCACTCCATCAGTTACTCTAAGTGTTCACTCCCCTCTTTGCTACCGTTTGGACGGTGCGAGTTTCCTGTAATGAGTTAGAAACATGCACAGCGGCATTGAGACAAACTCACTAAGTATTAAGGGAAAATTCATCACAAGGGATTTATTTAATTTCATTTATACCTTTCTTGACTAACCACGCTGTGAAGCGTGTGCAATTTCTCTGCCAATGTCCATATGATGCACAGAAGTGGCAGTAGGGACTTGTACTTAAAGGAACAGCTGAAGTGGAGGACTTGATCCCTTCTTGCTTCTGCTCACCCTCTGGCTCGCTATTCTTATTAGAGGATTCCCCTTGATAGACCTTTTTGCCTTTATCAAAGGCATTAGTGAGGTTGAGCCGGTCTTTAATCTTCTGCTTTTCAGCTTTCTGGCGCTCTTCCTCTTCCACGGAGTGTAAGATCAATTCTTGTATTGTCCACTCCTTTCTGAGTGTTATATTTTATTTTGAATAGATCATAGTTAGGACCAAGAGATCTCATGATGATGTGCACTAAAAATCCATCAGATATTTTCATATCCATGGATCTAAGTTGATTTGCCATATGAGTCATCTCAAGGATGTGCTTCCTTATACCACTTTTGCCATCGTAATGACTAGTGATCATCTCATTTACAAGCGTATTGGCATGAGTCTCAGGTGCAAATTCAAAACTTTCTTCAATGTTTGCCAGATACGTCTTAATGTCATTAGAGTCAATGATTTCTCCAATAACTTCTGGAGAGATGGCACCCTTGACATAAATTAAGCACATTCTGTTGGACTTCTCCCAGTTGGCTAACTTCTTATTGTAGGCCCACACGAGATTATCATATTCTTCCCTAATTATATTGAGTTCTTCGGCCGGTTGAGGTTCCTCGGGAGGATCCTCTCTTATGGCTAAGTCATAATCCAACATGGCTAAGTTAATAAGCACATTATTTCTCCATTCAACGTAATTTGATCCATCAAGAAGCTGAATAGCCTTAAGCTGTCCTAATGCTAAAAAATTAATTATTAATTAAACATTAGTAATGCAATTAATTTCCATTGGCTTAATTAATCACATACAAATAAATCTTAATTTTCATAATCATAGGGTAGAAAAGATTATGAAATGGCAGAGAATAATGAATTATGGAAATTAAAATCCTAAATCAAATTACCAAAAGTAGGTAGATATGATATAGAGCATAATGCCATTAGTAAATGACATGAAATTAAGATCCTTAGCCATATCACCGTTGGGCAGAAATGGTAAAGGAATTAAGCTTAGTGACGAATTAGAGATCCTTGATCACATCACTGTAAGGTAAAAGTGATAAAGGAAATAATGCACTAATGGCATAAGTAAAATTCTAAGTCATATCACCGTTAAGGCCAAAATGACAAAGAAAATGAAAATAATGATTGACAATACTTAGATGTTTCCTTAATTACATCACTGTTGGGCAGAAATAATTAAGGAAATAGCAATCTTAATGAAATCATCTTTCTTTCTAGATAAACTTCCCGTTGGTTCCATTAATCTAGAAATAATTTACTCAGTATTGCAACTGATCATAAATAATAAGCATTGCTAATTGCATATAATTAGTTTACCATGGCTTAATCAATCATATGCAAAATAAACTTACAATTTCATAGTCAAAGCACCATTGGTCATAAATGATTATGTATAATCTTAAAACTAATTCCTTAATTATATCACCATTTGGTAGAAAATAACTAAGGAATAAAAAATTATAATTGACATGCAATTATAATAACGTGGGTTAAATATAACTTCTCATCTTAATGCTTTCTAGTCGAATTTCTCGTTGGTTCCACTCGACTATAAATAATTAATGTACTAAGGAAATGACCATCATAATGATGTTGACATGAAATCATAAATACTTTCTAGTTAAATTTCCAATCAACTAGAAATAAATTAAGTGGCTTAAGGAAATAATAATCTTAATAAATATTGACATGAAATTATATTAACATTGGTCAAATATAATATCATATCATTAATTTCTTTCTAGCCAAACTTCCCGTTGGTTCCATTTAACTAGAAATAATTTTCTAAGTGATCAAATAATTGACCATAATTTTCCAGCAATTTAAATGGCTAAGAAAACTCATAAATAAATTTCTAGAAATAAATAAGACATAAATGGCAGGCTTAAAATAATAATGCGGCCCATCACTTCCTAAGCCGGCCCATAAAAAATGGGCTAAATAAATTCTGAGAAAATTAAGTTCACGGGCTTAATAATAAATTAAAATAAAAGGCCCACTCTTATTGAAAGGCTGGCCCAAAATGGACCGGCCCATTATGTGCGCGCACGGCGCTTAGGCGGACGCGGCCCAGATCAGCGCGGCCCATGACGGCGACGGCCCGACGCGGGAGCGAGGATGGCCGTCCGATCAAACGGACGGCCAAGATTTCGCCTGCGCCGTAGAAATCGCGTCCGGGGAATGGGTGTAAACCCTAACCCTAACAATTTTCCCCTCTCTCCAACAGCTCTCTCTCTCGCGAACGAGCGAGCGGCGGCGATGGCGACGGCGGTCCGGCGAGGCGGTGCGCACGTGTGGCAACAAGCGCTGCAGTGGCTCCAGCTCCGCCGGCTGGGGGGCGCACCCGAGAGATGCGCCAAGCCGTGCCATGGCGTCGGCGGTCCGGCGAGGCGGCGCGCTAACGACGGTGAACGTCGACGCGACCGGAGCTCGTCGGCGAGGGGGCGGAGCCCGAAGGCAGCCGCCAAGCCGGCACTTCCTGTCCCTAGTGAGGGACGGTGGATGGACACTCCAAGATGGCGCGCGCATGGGAAGACCGACACGGCCGCAAGGAGGTGAAGTGGCGGCGATGCCGCTTCCGGTTAGGGGGCTTCAAAATCCGGCAAGTCACCGAACCCGAGCCTAATTTTCTTCCATTTGGATTTAGTTCGGACTTTGTGAGTTAGGGTTCTTCCCCAAAAATTTGGGTTCTTCATTTGGGGATTTTAGGCCAATTGGATCCGGCTTATGGGGATTTCGGGAAATTTCAATCTTGTTTGTTCCCTTTTGCTTAACCGTGGGGAGTTTCAATCTTGTTTATCCCCTAGTTCTTGTTTGCTGAGTACTAGCCGAAACCTTAGTTTCGGTCTAGAAACTTTGAGTGCGGGAATTGGGAATTTCCCTATGCTAAATTTAGGGGAATTTCAATCTAGTTTATCCCCTTCTTAGTTTGCTTCGGCTTAGGGTGCGGGGAAATTGGGAATTTCAATCTGTTTATCCCAATCCCCTTTCTTCTCTTAATCTCCACTGATGGATAATCAATTAAATAGAAAACTTGAATTAAACAGCTTCTTCAATAATTTGCTTCTCCTACTGATGGCCGAGACCACCAGTATAATAGGGCTTAATCAAAACAAGTGCAACCAAGATTTAAAGGAATTAATCTAATCTAATTCAAAATTACTCATGCCGAATCAATCTTGAACCTTTTTAAGGATGGCTTCTAATCACAGGGATGATGTGATTATGAGGGATTGAGTGGACTAAAGACATGCTATGATACCACAATGTTGGAGTTCTAATTACAGGATCTTAGGCTTTAGTCTACAAACAATCACCTCTTACTTATGCGGAAAAATAATTGATCTACTGACCTGTGTTTGAAGCCATTGCTGTTCTTCTTTCTTCTTCTAGAGATGCCTCACGAACCCCTTCCAGTGCCTAGATCGATCGGGCGATTAATTTAGGGTTTGAGATTAGAGGGAGAGAGTTCGGTAGTCTGCCTCCTTCCTTCTCTTTCTTTATATAGGCGACATTGGTGGGGCTCGGGGGTTATCTCAATTAGTTTAGGATTCTGTTTACTGTACCGATCACACAAAAAACGAATTTATCTCTTAGTTTATTTCTTGTTAGGATAAGGAAACCGGTGGTTTAGATCCTCTCCTAACCCTTATCGACACAAGTCGATAAAATCAACCAACAGAAATGTGTCCCTTCTTTTCTCTCCTTTTTTTCTCAAAGCGAAATGATTTGCTACAAGCCTACAACTAGTTTTGCTGTTTCAGAAATTTAGTTTTGCTGCTATTTGTTTGGCAATGGTAGGAGGCGGTGTTTGGCAGGAGACTGATTAGATTGATAGTTTGGTGGTCTGAAGTTTGGCTGCAGAAAACTTTCTGGTTGAACCAAAGGAATATAATTCTTTTTTTTGAAATGGCAAGGATTAAGAATATATGATTATGAACATTCAGACATATTTAGTTCCTTGTGGAATCTGTGGTTTCGGCATTCATTCACTGCATTTTTCTCTCTACCGAAAACAAATAAAGGTAATGGAACTCGTGCTCAAAAGATGGTCGAAATCAGCGGCCAATCACTTTGGCACCTCAACTAAGCCAAGAGGTGTCTCGACCTCAATCAAGCGGGAGTGCTCGCAACGGCCAGAGAGACGGCATTCCAACGTACGGTGCCTCCGGATTCTGAAGCCTGAACTGAATGCCTGACGCAAGATCGGTCGGCCAAATTCTTCAGAAATGGCCTGAACATTTGCTGAAACGCTGGCCCTCATTTTGATCATGAAGAACTGGAATTTTCTGGCGCAGATGCTCGATTAGAAAGAATGCCATGAGAAGTCGTGGATTAGTTTGTTCATCCTACAATATTACCATCATGATTCATCTCATAAATGCTCAGTTGATTTGCTGGACATCGAGTAGCATATCCATTGAACACAGGCTAGGGTTAAGAATGTACAGAAGTGTCACGTCATTGATTCGCTTTGCTGTAAACAACGTTTGGATAAGTTGCACAGCTTTCAAATGCAATGGTAAAACACATCTGTTCTCGTTGCGACAAACGTGCAAGGGTTCTTTGCAACATTTTCGAAAACTTCGTGCAACAAATCCAATGAAACGTCTAACACAAAATCTGTACATTTTCAACGTACGTTCACCCCATTTTCTCATCAGATTAATCCTCCCATCTAAATTTCCCCATGGCAGGGCAAAAACACCCAGATCAACCAACCAATCTTAGCAGTTGCATCTTCTGGCACGTTAATTAACCAATCCCAATGGCCCGCGACAAAGCCCACCGCGAAATGGGCCCAAAACCACCAGTCCAGCCCACCACCAACCGGCGTGGAGGCGCGGCGCGCTGATCGACTGACTTTGCCGGGCTCGCTTGCTCGGTCACGGCGCCTCCAGCTCGATGTCCGGGTCGTCGGAGTCGGAGGAGGAGGAAGGCGAGTGGTTGGCGAGGTAGCGCTCGGCGATGGCGGCGTGGAAGGCGGCGCCGGTGGGGAGGACGTCCTCGTCGATCATGAAGTAGGGGGAGTGGCCGGTGTGGACGGAGCCGAGCGTCTCGTTGCGCACGCCGATGTAGTAGAACCCGGCGGGGACGACCTGGGAGTAGAAGGAGAAGTCCTCGGCGCCCATCATCGGCGGCACGTCGCGGTAGCTCCCGGCGCCGAGGAGCTCGCCGGCGACCGCCTTCACGTGCGCGTACATCCGCGCGTCGTTCACCGTCGGCGGGTAGAAGCTCTGGTTCTCGAAGAAGTCCGCCGCCGCCTCGCACCCGTGCACCCTCGCCTGCGCCGTGATCACCTCCTCGATCCGCCGCCGCACCTGGTAGAAGCTCGCGTTCGAGAACGCCCGGAACGTGCCGCCCAGCACGAACTCCTCCTCCTCCGCCGCCGCCGCCGGGTGATCGCTGCCGTTCACCATGGCCACAGACACCACCTGCGAGTCGAGGGGATCCGCCTCGCGGGACACGATGCTCTGCAGGTTGATGATGGTGGAGGCGGCGGCGAGGACGGCGTCGCCGGAGCGGCGGCCGCCGTGGATGACGGCCTTGAAGAAGCCGCAGCCGGCGAGCAGAGGGCCGGTCCTGGAGCCGATCACGGACGTCGGATGCTGGTGCGACACGTGGACGGCGAAGATCGCCTCCACGTCCTCCAGCGCGCCGCCTTCGATCATCCGCTTGGCGCCAGCGCCCGACTCCTCGGCTGGCTGGAACAGTAGCCTCACTGTACCCTGCACACATGAAAATTCAAACCATGGCCACTTCACTTAATTACTTGCAGTAGCTTCCAAATAAACACAGTTTCTTCCTGTTTTAGGAATGGTAAGATCAGTATTGGCAAAGAGATTAATTGGTGCGGTCAAAATTTAAGTAATTAGTTGCAGTAAGAATGATATGGTCAGATTTGTTTTATGAAGTCTGAATTAAAATCCAATTCACGCGGCATAGAACTTCCCTCGTACCAAAACTTTCTTAATGCAAATGTGACGCTGTGTTTAGTTCAGCGCAAAATTTGAATTTTGGTTAAAATTGGAGATGATGTGTTAGTGTATGACAGGTTGATGTGATGGAAAAGTACTAAAGGTTTGGGTCTAACACAGCCTGAATTGTTCTATGAAGTCTGAACTCCGAACTGAAATCCAGACCACACTCCAGAGCACTTCCCTCTTGTAGTACCAAAAAGGAATTTCTCGATGCAAAGTGAATTGTTCTCTGAAGCCAGAACTGAAATCCAGCTCACATTCCATAGCACTTTCCTTGTACCAAAATTCATTAAAAATGCTGAGTTTTGTCGCCACACATACGACAGAGTAGTTGGCGTAGGGTCATTCTTGATGAACGTTGGGACACAGTTTCACATCGACATGACAACACGTACCGGCTGTCCTATTATCGTACTATCTCGTATTTTAATGTATAACGCTGTTGATTTTTTATTTAACGTTTGACCATTCGTTTTATTAAAAAAATTATATAATTATAATTTATTTTATTGTGACTTGATTCATCATCAAATATTCTTTAAGCATGACATAGATATTTTCAGATTTTCACAAAAAAATTGAATAAAACGAATGGTCAAACGTTGGTTAAAAAATCAACGACGTCATATATTAAAATACGGAGGGAGTACTGTATAAGTTGAAATCCCAGGGGCATCAAAGAAATTTCATCTCAACACCTTAATCTCTGCTAAAACTCCTTAGAAATGCTTACCATATATTAGATACATTTATTTTTTTTTTGCCACTTTTAAGACGTGACAATTAAAAATTTGCCACTAGTTATTTATGACATGTGGGTCCAGTGGCAAATCATTTATCACCACTTGTAAGAGTGGCAAATAGTTAATTATTCTTATATATTAGGAGCAGTATATTTATTGACGGAGGGAGTAACGAATACGTTTAAGTTTAAAGAAACTGACCTGGTGGTTTTAACATTCTATTAGGAAGTAAAAGAGTAGATTGGGACATTTCTACTGAATTAGAACTTGAGGGCCTAGTTACACATCTGTCTAACTCACTTCCATTGAGCGAGAATTGATCCCCTTATCACCTCAATATTTATCCTCTTAACCAAATACGCCTACCTAGTACTGGTATAGTACTAAAGCAAGCAGAAAAGGAGCTTCTCAATCTCCTCTCCACTAAGCATGTGCTCTCGAGTTTCAGAGAGAAAACTAAAAAAGCCAAGAACTAAGCAGGAAGAATCTAGTACTACTCACCACTAAACTGAAGGAATGTTGCGCTAATATCTTTATCACATCAGAAAAACAATCAAGAGAATAATCATTCCACTGATGCCAGCTATACTTAGTACAATCAGTGCATGCTGAAAACACGAAGCAAAGTTTGTTTTGGGTAATGCAAATGGTTTCCTTCCTAAAGCTGTCCTTGGATGACACCTGATGCTGACACCAAACCATGACGCGGCGGCATCATACCTGGACTTTTAACACATTACGCGCGTCTTGTGACAACAATTTAAGCTCAACCACCTTTTCCATGATGCAAATCTAGGGGCGGGCAGCTTAGCTTTCTCATGGTAGTACAAACCATCGCTTGCACGGCAAGAGCTGCGCACAAACCGACAGAAGCTACAACTATACATGCACGAGACTAGACACATTGAGAAATTCAGACAAACAACCATTTTTAAAGAATTTAGAGAAGAAACTACGACTACTCCTTCCGTCCCATAGTATAAGGAGGAATTTTAGAGAGATGTGACATTTCTTAGACTATTAATCTAGATAGATAGTCCTAAGAAGTGTCACGTTAGTACAACTATATACCCACGAGACGAGACGAGATCACGAGACACACTGAAAAATTCAGAGATTCAGACAAAGAAGAACCATTTTTAAAGTATTCAGAGAAGAATCTAGTCAGTAGACGTACCCTGAGATGGTGCTCGCGAGCCTTGAGTATCTTGGCGGCGCCGAGGAGCATCGCCACATGCGCGTCGTGGCCGCAGGCGTGCATCTTCCCTGGGTTCTTGCTCTTGTGCTCCCACTCCACTGCTTCCTGAACAGAAAAGGAAAAATGAAAAAAAAAAAGGCGTCAGATTTTATCAAAATTGCACGATGAGTTTATCAAAACGGGGTGCCAAAACGGCCAAACACGCATGCATCAGCAGACAACGAAAGGTTCGATTTCGCTAAAAACGGCCCGTTTCTGGGCACTCACGAAGCACGACTTTTCTGGCCATTTGGGGAATGAATCGATGATTCCATGAGATTTTTTTTCCTTCTGAAGGAACGTGCATATGAAAGTTTTGCTTCTGTTTTTTCACATCGGTGAACAGTGATGGCGTGATGCAACCGCTCGATCTCTGAAGATTCCGTGATGACAGTCCAAACAGCAAGGGGGTGAAGCAGATCGAGATGGCGATGAAATGCAGCGATCCTTCTTTCTGCTGCTCGTGGGAGAATCGATTCTTGCGATCAGCCCGCGACGTGTTCCAGCCGATCAACTGCGTCCTCTCCTTTTCTTTTACCTGCCTTTCAGAGCCTCTGTTGAACTACAGCAATACAATCTGGCACACCCTAATCACCGTGATATGCCTAACGATATGCTTCTAACTCATTTGTCTCATTCAGAAAACAGACAGCGACAAAAATTTCAGCTTTTAATTTTGGGGTTCTGCTTTGTTGCTGTCAATCTCTATAGAAAGTTCAGAAAATACTCCTTCAGAGTAAAGTTTTAGTACTGTCACTGTTTTTATCGGTGGTCGTGAAAGCATTTCCGGGAGTGCATCGGAAATGCATTACTAATTTGCCATCAGATTCCTTTTTTTTTTCAGTTTTTTTTTTAAATATTGAAGGCTTAATGACCAGCAAAAAGTGAGCCCCACTTGTCAGTCACTAACCAAGTAAGAGACCAGAGAATCTCACATTTTTCACAAGAAAGGGTACATCCGTGTGCCTAGCAGAGTGTACTGTGTACCTCCAGGTATAGTCACTACTCCAATTCCCACATGCACACACACAGTCTGGATCAACCCCAAAAAGGTCTTTTATAAACAAAAACAAAGACACAAAAAAAAATGAAAATATTTTTGGTCAGCAAATAGTCATGCTAACACTGCTGCATTTTGCACTTGTCTTAACGAATTCGCGCCAAATGAGATGAAAGGCTTAGAAAAGCAAACCTCTCATTTGTAACTATAGTTTCTTTGTCATTACTGGTTTATAGAGTAGTAATCCACCCAAATAATTTCAAGGCGAAAATTAAAGAACGAAATATAAAGGAGCTGGATACTAGTAGCAGCAAGTATGCCGGTGAGTAGTGATGGATGGCACGTGCACCGCGTGCAAAAGGAGTCGGCGTCGCGATTCGCGCGTACCTGGATGGGCAGCGCGTCCATGTCGGCCCGGAGCGCGACCACCGGCGGCCGGCCGGTGCCGATGGTGGCGACGACGCCGGTGCGGGCGACCGGGTGGCGGAACCCGACGCCCATGGCGTCCAGCTCGTCGCGCACCAGCCGGCTCGTCTCCACCTCCTCGTACGCCAGCTCCGGCCGCTCGTGGATCCGCCGCCGCACTGCGCGCAGCCACGCCGCCGTCTCCGGCCGCCCCGCCATCCCGGCAATCTCCTCCTTCCACCCCACGTAATACCTCCCTCTCCCACCCCCTCCACCGCCACCGCCGCCGCCGCCGCCGCCGACGCCGACGCCGGCGCAGGTGTTGTCCGCTCTCCTCGTGCTCGCGTTCGCGCCCTTGCTGCCACCGCCGCCGCCGCCACCCAGCCTCGCCACCTTCGCCTCCTCCACCGTGCCAAGAATCACGTCCTCCTCCAGGAACGTGCACGAGGTGGCGGACACGAGCAGCAGCAAGACGAGGACGACGACGGCGAGCTCGTGGCCACCGTACTCCATTTCGACAAACACCTTGCTTGCGTCGCGCTTGTGGGGGAGTAGGGCTGCAGACTGCAGTAGAGGGGGCAAAAAAATGGAGGGAGAGGCAAGGAATGGAGGGGATTAAATTAAGCCAGCGCTGCAGAATTTTTTTTTCCTTTCCTCCTTTTCCTTTTTTTCCATTTTTATCTGCTTCTACTTGTGTCAATCAATTAATTAAATTAATTAATTATTTCCTCCACCTTTTCAATTTCGCTCGTGCTCGTTGCCTTGTATTATTGCTAACCACTCGCTGTCACATTATTTGTGTTAGTGGGGCCCACATTGACAGTGACGCATCAGTAGTGGCGCCTGAGAATTTCATTTTTTTTTTTTGCCCCCCAATTAGTTAGTGCCTTCATCGCATGCCTTGTTGATGACTGTCTCATCCAGTGTAGCGTCTAATGTTGCCTATCATCGTCAACACCATTTGCTAACCATTAATCTACTATGTTCTGAGTAATACACCCGTGATCCTCTTCATTTTTCTAATGACTTGCACCTTACAAGGAGATAAAGTTTGGATCAATTTAAAGTACACGACCCAATATTTTTTCAAAAAAAATAGCAGCAACAGGACACATGCATCCGGCTGCCGTTTTGCCAATAAGCAAACTTTTCTTTGGTGATTTCTTTTCTCTCTTTTTTTTTTCTGATTTCGATATTTTGCTTGGAATGGACGCTCAGGATTTGATCCCTGGTCCTCTGAGTCCTGCCAAACAGTGAAGGGATAGCGTCGGATCGAGGGCAGCAGGCAGAAACAGTAACCCACAGGATGATGTCGCCCAAGCTTGGAAAACCTCCAACTGCACGCAGCTTTCAGAGCGATGCATTTGCAGTGTGGACGCCACAACACCTCAGGTCCTCATCACCTAGTCACAATCCTCTGTATTTATTTTGGGTCACAGGTTTCTGTTGAGATGTATGATTGTTATGAATAGGACTGATTTCTTTCTTTTTCTTGTTTCTCTTTGGGAAGTGTTTACAATTGCAAATGTGGCATCTTGAGCAGTGGAATAAACTTCTTTGTTACTCGTAGAGTATCAAACAGACATGTTCCACTTGTAATTTTTAAAACTCTTGCACTTCTGTGAGATGGAATTTCAGTGTCACTGCTCTAACTTGTGTCCTTTTCTCGCTGCTGCACATGTACTATTTGATACTACCTGCTGCCCTTTTTCTCCCTAATGTTTGAAAACAATTCCAATATATATACATACCAATTGTAACATGTTTTCCACATTAATTGCGTTGGAATATCCATCATATAAGGAAGACCTTTTCAAATGGCATATGGATCATAACAATACGTTGAAACGACTGTACTAAGGACATTTGCAATACAATATGTCCATAGAATTAAATAAGTTACTATAGGAAATAAAACATGACGTGGCAAGTAAGTAAATTAAGAAAGAGAAGTAAACCATGTCTTATATAAGAAATGGTCTCTACACAACATCGAAAGCATTATGAAAGAGAAACAACATTAGATTCAAATATAAATTAGTAATGTTTGCATTGGAAAAGTAGTTTCTACTAATTCTTCATGATATGGAGGATATGAAAATCATGGTGATTGCACTAAGCCATGTACATTTATCATCATATATACATTAAGGTCCCGTTCGTTTCTTTATTTGGAAGTTGCAACTTCACCGCTTTCATTTAGCACAGTACTCTCAAACTGATACATGGTGGGTGCTTTCTTTTTTAAAATAAACTTTTTTATAGAAGTTTCTTATAAAGACAAATAAACATATTTTTAAGTTTATAATAATTAATACTCAACTAATCATACGCTAATGGCTAGCCTGAGTTACCATGAAACCATCTTAAGTTTCAGTCTCACGTGTATAATTTATTGGTAACCTCCACATTTCCCCCTACCTTCCTTTGAAGTGTCAATTTCTAATAAGGAACTAGCATTATACAACACATATATGGGCAGTATCATGAAGGACACACAAGTCATCCATCCAACTCAGCTGTTGAACAATCTGAGTAGTACCACAGGGAACACACAAATACAGGTCGCAGTCGCACTCGTATCTAGCCAGCGCAACCGAGGAAAACCATTGGGTGCACGTAGTAATACTAATACACCACCACATTGCAGGCCAAGTTGGTCGGCACTACTGCTGCTGTGTGTGCGTGGGAGCCATGCGTGAACGCACACGACGAGGCACCTTCCACTCGTGGTGGAAACGGGCATCAGCTAGCCATCAAAGTCCCTTATCCTGGAAACGTCAGATTCACCCGGTTTTAGCCACATTTTAGGGGTGTACTAGGTCAGCCCTGCAGCTGTGCTTCTATCCCTTAGTTACTGTGGAGGCAACGTTCCTTTTTTTTATAAAAAAAAAATGGTACAAACACATACGCACACCTATCCAGTAGACACACACATCCTACCACAGTCTACTCCTATAACACACACACATCCTACGGCGGTCTACTCCTATAAGTATCTTTGGAACTATGTGAAAAACTGGTGATATACATCACGAATATCTCGTTATTGATAAGCACATCGCCTATCATACATTAAAGAATAATTAATTATAAATATGAACATAATAGGTAGATTCCATTATAAGAGACCTAACTAGTTTAGCTAAACTCACTGTACAGTCTGTACCTCTTTTATTTTTATTTTTCAAGATGTTGAAGATGCATGCAATGCTAGCATCAAACGTCTTTAGTGACAGAGACATCTCCCACGTAGGTCGTACGACTGTCTAGGCTCTGGTGCTGTTATCCCCATTCCGAATTACCGTAGATATTCGTAAAAGATAATTGATTGCTGAAAACCATATTAGCCAACTGGACTCGGCAACCTCACGCCTCCACTTAACATTTCCACTTGTCACACGTGGTAAGGCTGATATTTTTAAGAGAGTTTCCTTGATGTGGTGAAATGTCCATGTCACTATGATTTTTACAGTCCCTTTGGAACATGTCCCCTTGAGGCGATATATTAGGTTTGTAGTTGGCCCTCTTTTTTAATTTCTTTTTTAAGAACTTGCGTCTGGTCCAATCTTTAATGTGTGGGTCATTGTCATTTAATCATGATTAAGTAGAGACGTCCTAACAAATGGTAGTAGTAGTATGCAAAAGAAAAACGTAGCTTTTGGAAGCAGTTACTTTGCCACGGGGACTTAAGAGACCAAAAGAGGGTAAAAATAAAACGCAAGTTACCTAAAAGCAGGGGAAAATGGAGATCAAATGGGCCATCTCATTTCCTGATTTTGAGTGGCATGGAACCATATGCCGCAGTAGATACAACAACTGGGCAACCAATTTCTACATCTAGAATTCAATGAATTAAGTAAGCGTACAATAATATAGTCACATTTAGGCATGTTGTTCCGTTGTCTGGTTGATATACGGATGTTTCTATCTTCAATAGTACCAGCTAACCTATTACGAGTAAACTAGTCGAGCTACTGTTTTTTTTTACTCTGCTTATTGAGTATATTGACTAACATATATATACCTAATCAATTTTCTGCTTCTCAAATCAACGTGATTGGATGGGTTTTTAGCACTCGGAAAAAACGTGATGAAACCTAATAGGAGTACTACGGAGTAAGCAAGTTGTATACACCCACAAGCAAACAGGCCTGCCTATTTTTTCAGGCAGCCTACATATGCCTCTTTTTTCCTTTTGGGGAGCATACGGACCTACCGGTACAGGTAGGGCATGTTTGGTTGCCTGGCTCAGACCTGGCTCGCATCTCGGATGCAACTTGTAGGTTGTTTGGTTGACTGCACGTATCCCACAGCCATGCCCAACAGATGCAAAAAGTCCCTCGCAGCCAGGCTGAGCAGGAACGACCGAATCGAGCTTCGCTGCTCGTCCTGGCTCCACGCATGCAGCAGCGCCGCACCCGCGCGTGCAGGGAGAGCCGGAGAGGCGATGGGGTCCCCGACACCACCCTTCCTTCTTCCTCATTTCTTCCTTCTTCTCTTCTCTTCTCTTCGCTATCGCCGGTCACGGCCACCAGCGGCGACCATCTCCATCTCCGACGGCCAGATCAGGCTAGCTACAAGTCCTGCTCCTCCCTCTCTTCTTCAGCAACGGACGCCAAGAGCTCTCCGCCGGCGGATCCGGAGGGCATGAGCTCGCCACTGCCAGATCTACCCGTACGGTTAGAAACTCGGGTCCGCCAGATCCGAGTAGCCACAACACCCTCCCTGCCGCTGGACCTGCTGCACCGACGGCGGCGAACAGGCCTAGCTGGGTGGCACGAGCGGCTAGCTACCGGCGACGACAAGTTCCTCTGCGAGCTCTGTTCTCCTTTTCTTTTCTTTTTCTTTTTTCTTTCTTTTTTTCACCGAATGTCATTAACCACTGATAAATATGGTTTAATTATGTACTGCTGTGCGACTGTATATGCTCATGCATCCGATAGTGTTTTCAATTATTGTTGTCAGGAACTTCGTAATCAATTCTTTGTATATTTTGCATGTATTAAATCCGATATAATATACCATAAATAAATAGCTTTTATTTCGTAGATGGTAAGAATTTTCACTATTAATTCAAAGTGAGGTAATCTCTCCTTCAAAGAAAGGAAATACTCATACCTACTATCCATACAACCAACCAAACAAAATCTCTTTAAAACTGTATCTTTGGTGCAAGCAACCAAACAGAATCTCACACTAACCTAATAGAATCTCACACTAACCTAGCTAAACCAATACAACCAACCAAACAGTTGCATATGTATCTACTTAACCAGGCCAAACTCAACCTGGATGAGAGAGATGGGCCAGGCTAAAACAATGCAAGCAACTAAACACACCCGTAATAAAATACAGGCTCTATCTCTCTATCTTTAGAATAAATTTATTTTTAGCTCCAACCTTTGTTACAAAATAAGTTTATTTTAAAATAATTATTGCATCCGAGTTTGCAAGATTATAGAATAAATACATTTGAAATGGATAAAGAGAGAAATAATTACATTAAGATTTGAGAATATGAGAGTATTTTGATCTTTTTGTTTTGTGTACGAATGATAAAAAATAAACTTATTTTACAACGGAAGGTATATCATCGTAATGAACCACTATATTTAAAGATCTGGACTACCGGTTGGTACATGATAGGGCCCATATACAGTCACTACTCAGTGATATACAGTACTCCTACGCAGTACCTACTACCTAACTGGAATATCCGTTCACTCCAATGTTAAGGTTATGATCAAGTTGCCCATTGTTTTCTTTCCAATAATTCACTGCCTCAAATCTGGACATTTATATTTTATATCTAGATTCCTTGTAATAGAATGTGTCATAGCCTATATATACTATTTAATATACGGTTGTATTAGAATATATCACGATATGTAAACGTTTTTTTATAATAGAGGAAGTACTAACAATGGGCAGGCAGCGAGGCATGACACGCAGTTACGCACTTGGGAGAAACGTGCGACGGTGTCCATCTGACTGACATACCGTGGCGCCGGTGATGCCAAGTACGGCGCGCACGAGGAAAATGTGTGTGCCGACCTGACAGACACACGAGTCCCTGATTCTGATTGGGAGCGGCTGCATTGACAGCGCAGGTGAGCCGTCGTGACACTCGCTGACCAAACCATCGGCTAGAATATGTGACACACTGCCGCTGCTTTGCTCTGAATCTGATCGAACACAACACGGCATGTGCCCCGACCGATCCATGCCGTTGCCCATGATGTGACCGGCTCGAGTGCATTGTACCATTCGTCCGTTCAAAAACATTTAGTTGTACAAACCGTCCTGGTCGGTAAAATTTTCAAAAACAACTCGAGTAATTTTTGGTTTTTATTCGTTCAAAAGAGACTTTTGGTTTTTGTTTAGAAAAAAAACAGGATGTAAAACTACTTACTTTTGGTACATGCGGGGTGCGTGCACGGAAGAGGCAATAGCTGAGACAGCGAGCTGCCGGTCGCACACAGGTGTGCGTTGATAGCAAAGTTAGTAAGGGAGTAGTTGCTGATTGCGAATTGCGATGAGAATTCGCGGTCCTGGACACTGTTTGCAGGGTGTTAATTGAGTTTAGGTGCGGTCGGCAGTGGCACCGTCACTGTACTGTAGTTAACATGTGTCTTTCTTTCGATAGTGCCATGTGCTGCATCTTACTAGTTGTTGAACTGCCCCACCAGGTGCGTAAGTTTAGCAAGCGTAAGCATCATCATCATCAATTTAGTTTCTCACCGTTCTTACGAGTAATTAACCGAGAGGCAGACAAGTATATTATTCTTTTTTTTAACGACTCACACCAGATAATGCAAAATTCATATTGATAGAGTAGAAAAAAAATTATAAAATTATAAACCTAAGAGGTCGTAACAAAAAAATAACCACCCGAACCTATCCCTAAACCCCAACTCTAGTCACCCCTTTAAGATTGAGAGAGGGTGAGAGAGAAAGATGGAACCGCTCTCCCTTATAGGCTCTCCGACGTGGTTAACTTGCATAAGTTAGGGCGCTGACACAAGAGAGGACATGCATGACCCAGGGAGAGTAGCGACGAAAAACCGCCGCCGCCATCCGTCAAGTTCTCGAAGAGAGTCAAGACTAGGTTTTCACCCGGCAGTTCCATTGGAGGAGATGAGACGGCTCGACAACGCCCTCGGGAGGGAAGGACGCTTGAAATGCCGTCGTTGCTGGCCCGGCTAAGGCCGGGCTAGGTTTTCACCTGCCGTCCACCACCTATGAGTCCACGGCTGACGCATCGATACTCCATCACCGTCAAACCTCGGATATTGTTAGTGATGTTCATTGTGATGCATTTAGATGTAACGGTACCAATATGTATTGACATTTCTTAGCCTCTCAATGCATTTTCATGAACTGTTTAAAAAATTAGTAAAAACAAGGTTTTAGTCTTAAGAGTAAGATGAACTTTCTTTTTACAGATGAGAAAATTGCTTCACGTTCGATTTCTCTGAAATTTATTAAGAAACTGACCAGCCCAGAATGAAACAGATCAATAGAGGAAAGGCCCAGAAGCCCATGTCGTTGCGGTCTACCGGACGAAAGGCCTTATGTTGCCAACCCTTCGGCCCACACGAACTAGCAGGCCCATCTCCTTCGCGAATCCATTTGGAATTTGCGATTTCCAAAGTTTACCGCACACAACGACTCGGATTTGGCGCCACGAATTCGAATCGGACTCTGACCTCCTCACCGTCTCCGATTCGAACTCGCGTTGGCGCCACGATATAAGGCGCCAAGGCGGGCTGCAAAGGAAGCCCTTGTCCAACTTCAGCGCGTCTCCATCTCTCGCATCCCTCCTCCCCCGGTGATCTCCGCCGATCTCCCGATCCTCCATCCAGCGACCTCGACCTCGACCTCGACATGGCGGAGCAAGGCATTCTCCGGCGGTGGAAGCGCTTCTTCCCGGCGTTCGCCT
This sequence comes from Oryza meridionalis, assembly GCA_000338895.3. Lineage (NCBI taxonomy): Eukaryota > Viridiplantae > Streptophyta > Magnoliopsida > Poales > Poaceae > Oryza > Oryza meridionalis. The sequence goes on from CM002529.2 coordinate 29,422,428, forward strand.
CCATCCACGCCGCCATCGAGGCCGCCGAGCCGGGCATCTCCCGCAAGGAGTTCCGCGACGCGACAGACAAGGTGGTGGCGATGCTCTGCAACGCGACGGACGACGAGGCGGTGGCGGAGGAGCTCCGCGTCGTGCTCGACGAGATGATGGTCGAGGCGCTCCTGACGCTGGAGCTGGTGCCGGCGATGCCCAAGATGCTGGCCTCCACCGACCTCGCGCAGGACGTCGGCGCGCTGAGGAACCACCCGTCGGAGCGAGTCCGCGGCCTCGCCACCGGCATCGTCCGCGGTTGGAGGGCCTCCGTCAAGGACGAGCTCCTCAAGGCCGCAGCCGCCATGGAGAAGCTCTCCCAGGCGCTGGAACCCGACGAGGCCGACGACCATCACGCCAAGATCCTGCAGCCATCGCCGCCCAAGAAGACGGCAAACTCCTCACAGCCGTCGTTCCCCAAGAAGCAGAGTGCTCCGGTCGCCGGCGGCAGTCATGTCAGGATATCCAAGATGGAGCCGCCGCGGGAGAAGCTGCCGGCCGCCGTCGGAAGCTTCCGCCGCGAGAGTGCCGCGTCGTGCGGCACCGACGAGAAGGCCATGAATGCTGCGAAGCGCAAGCTCCGCGAAGGGTATCAAGAAGCAGAGGACGCGAAGCGGCAGCGCACAATCAAGGTGATCGAGGCGCCGAAGCAGCAGCAGCGGAAGAGGCACCCGATCGTGCAGGAGCGGAACCGATCAAGGGCCTCGCACACGTCGTCGTTGCGTCGTAGAATCTAGAGTTCTTTCTTGCTCCCAGATCTGATGATCACGCCATCTCTCTGTATCTTGATGTGCGTAATGAACTGATTCTTTTGAGTTAATCCTGCTCGACCTGGATTACTCGTGTATTTATGTAAACAACAATCAATTTGATGATTGTTGCAATGAAATCAACGAGCTATTCTTGTAACCCTCTTAAATTCGAGCAAATTTTGTTGCGTGACATAGTATCGTGTCAATCGAAGTCGTGTGTCATTCATATCAGCTTGGTACTCTAGAGTAACGCAATGATTCATTAGGGCTTGAGGAGAATCATTATCACTTCCTGGGTTTCTGATAGGATCAAAGCTTCAGCTGTGCCCACTGCCCCAGTTCAGAGTTCAGAGTTCAGAATTCAAAATTCAGAGTTCAGAGCTGATAAACTCGATCTCTTATTGCTAAAACCACCATCAAGTATTCTCCAACACGCGTAGCGTTGCTTGCAAAGTTGTATGTTTGGTAGAGCCTAAGGAGTAGATAGTAAGCTAGAGCAGCTGGGCCATGAGCCTGAACTCCTCGACGCTGATGGCGCCGTCGCCGTCGCCGTCCATGCAGGCGATGATCTCCATGCAGTCCTCGACGCTGGCGGTGCCCATGACGCTGAGCAGCCTGGCGAGCTCGTCGGCGCCGAGGACGCCGTCGGGCCCCGCCGCGGACTCGAGCGCCGGCACGGCGGACTGCAGCAGCGCGCCGAGCGCGCCCAGTCCGAGCTGCCCGGCGTTCATCACGTCCAGGAGCTCCTCCACGCTGAGCTTCCCGTCGCGGTCGGCGTCGGCGCGCGCCAGCATGTCGCGCACCTCGTGCTCCGGCTTGTCGAGGCCGAGCGACGCCAGGAGGCCCCTCAGCTCCGGCGCCGTGACGCGGCCGTCGTTGTCGGAGTCGAACGCCTGGAACGCCTCCACGAGGCTGCTGATGTAGCTCAGCGCCTCGAAATCCACCGACAGCTGCTGCGGCTGCGGCTGCGACGGCCGTCCTCCTGCAGGCGTTGCCATCGCCTGCACGATCGAGCTAGCTTACCTAGCTAGGTTGACACAAGGAGAGGAGAAGATAGAGCTTCTTGCTCGGAGCTCGATCGGCTCGCTCGAAGGGTGCAGCCTTAAGAAGGAGAAGAAGGAATATGAACCTTGTTCGCTTTGTGTCGACATGGAGCACAATAATGGAGCATCTTGTTCCGTTCTTGGGATGCCAATGGCGATGGAAGGATAAGCTAAGCCTCTAGATTCTCATGTCTGATGTGAATATGTGATGCCACGCTTGCACACTACCTCTGACAAACAAAATTTTCCAGAATTTTTCGTAACTGGTAGTCCTTCCGTCCCAAAGTAAATCAATCTAATACGATATGTGATACATTCTAGTACTATAATCTAAATAGACCTTTTTGTTCATATTATTAGGATGTGTGGTTTATTTTAGAATGAAAGGGGTATTAGTAAACACTGAAGCAGCGAAGTGTAGGAACAAGAAACATCTGAGGTGACTGGCAGAAAAACGGTAACCTCAGTAAAATCTTGCTCAAACGCGGAAACAGGGCAGGTTGGGCCTCTTATGGGCCGTGAATATTTCATCTCTCCATGGGCCTGTCCAAGTCTTTCTTCATGGGCTGAGTTGCCATGAGCTTTCTTCTTCTCACCCCCTTTCAGCTGCGTACTGAGAGGCATCGTTGGTCAACGAATTGGTAACCATATGCCTGAATTTCTTTAGCAGAGTCTTTTCATAGACTAATTCTTCAGTAGCTGTCTAACAACCGAGACAGGGTTTAGAAAGGTAGGGAGATATATTTCCAAGGGACATTTTTTCCACGTGGTTGAAACCGATAAATATCCATCAAACTGCTCTTTTTCAACGTGTAGATACATATGTACGACTTGCAAAACTTCAGAGAGGCGAATACGCACGCAGCTCCTTTAATTGACCGATCGTTCAGTCTTCCGAAAACCCTAGGAACCTGTCAAAAACTCAGAAAGTCACCGAGAAAACTTTCAGGCTATGCAGCATTCAGCAGTACTGGATAATGCTCATGGACCTGAAATTTCTCTCCAATGGTTCCAGAATTCAGAAGAACAGGTCTTGTACGAATAGGCAGAATTGCAGATACATGTATGTATCTGGCCGGCCATGCTCATAGATTCAGAGACAACAGTTCATAAATCATAAATGCATCCAGTCTCCATCTTACAACTAATCTCAGGGTTACGTATACATGATGAGTGATGAGCTAGCAGCCAACTGTACAGTTTTGAGGGAGCTGGTGAGCCATGATGTCACTGTAGTAGTACAATGTGAACCATATGATGATTCTTGAATCAGTCCAAGGTTATTACACCATATATAAATATTGAGTTACAAATTGAAATAGCACACGCATGTCACATTGTCACTGAGCTGTGGTTCCGGTCCTATACGTCAGCTTCATCTTTAAGGCTTTCGAGCTAATTTACCCAGTTTTTAACGGATATATAAAAGTAAAGGTAAAGTGTGTTAGATCAGACGGCCAAGAATGAGCTTACATTGTATGCATCACAGCTCCTGGTTTTGGTTAGTTGAAACATAAGTCTGTGTTTGATTATATCACATGACAAGTCAATGAAATTAAGAAATTGACAATTTGATTATCAACTGATAGGTTAGTACGATTAATCAATCAAAAAAACTGTCAAAACAACCCCCACCTAATGCCAAGTAGTACCAGCTAGAAAAACCAACTCGGCCCGGCGAAAAAAAAGAAAAACCAACTCGTTCACCTCACCAAAGATGTTGACAATGTTGTACAAGGAACACAAGACCAATTAAGCACGTACATTTCTGACTTTGCAAGGAGATTTGGACGTGGAAATTAAATAAAGCAACTAGCAGAAAAGACATAACTTTTTTAATTATTTTCAGCATAATATAGATCCGTGAAACATTTTAACTCATGCAGGAAAGGAACTGAAATTAATTGACTAATGGAGGATTTCCGTAATAGGAACAGTAGAGGGTTGTTCGACTGAGAACAGAATCTTCTCTTGAGATTCACAGTGCCACCTAACAAAAAAACAAACTAGAATATATAATTTCCATGTATTTATCTTCTTTCTCTAAAAAATATTTGGTACAAAGTGCGGTACAGTCCATGTGAATAAGGTGCTGAAGACAAAAATATTCATCCCAAATAGTAAGCAACACCTTGTAACATATTTTCTGATAGTAATAAAATTTTACAGGACGGGTAGCACTATTATCCTTTCGGATGAAGCTTAAATATGCATCCTGTGTCCAAATATTGCACATTCTCCTCTACAATATTCTCTATATAAGATCAAGTCCTAGATCGACAGGTACATACATGAACATGAACTTCAAATGCGGCGAGCACCAGCATTTGAAAAAGACAAGCGCTAGCTCATTAGTTCACAATTAATTTTGTGCCGCAAAGCATTTGCCCGGCAAAGCTAGGTGCTTGCAAGATATGGATCATCTTCTAATCTCTCTCTTTCTTTCTTTCTTTTTTCTCTCAAAAAAGAGATAGGATATGGATCACTCACATGTGCTTCGGCCGTGGCCGTCCATCAAGACAAGGACGGCCATGGATAGAGCACAAACAAAAGCTCAACCACAACAACGATGCCAAAACAATTCACGTCGCAACCACCGGTTGAAGTCGTAGTGATCATGTGTCAACTCGTCACAGCCACATTTCTATGTAAATATAGTGGTAAGGCGAGAGTGAAATGTCACTTAATTTTTCTTTAAAAAAAAAAGAGGATGCCTTTATAGCCAGAAGACAAGAACCAAACACGTCAACATTTGGACGCCTCCTATCTGCACTCGTCACCAACAATTGTATGCTATATTAAATGGAGAGAGCTCCTGCCATCCGTTTTTGTTTTTAAAAAAAGTGGCCATAATTTTTTTTGTGTGCAATTGTTGTGTTGTGAAGGCAACAGGTTATGTGGAATACGTGCTAAGCTGGTGAAAACTAAGTCTATGACTGTGAACCTAGTTGATGTTGCCGTGTGTGGTCTTCGAGCAGTTGTAAAATTGCTTTTGTCGCCCCCACGATAACCGGGCTTTTTTTTTATCACCTATACATTTATCGATAATTGTAACTTGCATATAAATACAATGTAACTTGTATATAAGATTTGTTTTGATGAGAAAGAAAAAAATCACAGCACACACATATGTGAGAAGATTTGTTCCCATGACTTTCATTTTATCGAAATAACATGTTACGGGGGAGATTTTTGAAAGTTACATATAAGTTACATTAAGTTACTATAGTGTAATTACATGTAAGTTACAACGTAATTACACTCCGATTGTACTGTAAATATATATGTTAAATTTTTGGGAGAAAATTTATCAATAAATATATAGCAAATTTTTTTTTTGGGGTTTATCATGGTTATCGTGATAATCGGGCTTACTACGAAGGTGACAACCCCTTCCAAACCATAAGGGAAACCCTGTGTGTTATAACGGACACTAATACAAACGGCATGCTATAAATTTCATGAAACTGATAGCATCAATCAGATCTAACTCATCGAGGTCTGAATTGAATGGTTTGATTTGGACAGGATTGACTTTTCCTCCCTTGTTGGACAGACAGATCGACGACTGCACGAGGTATCCGTGATCGATCTCTTCCACACATACGCTACTGGTTCTTGCAACTAATGCATTGCAAAAGAACAATATCAGTATGAATACACGCAACAATGAAGGGTAGTAGTAGCAGCAGCTGCTGGTACTACCTACCTAAAGAAACAAAATTCTAAAAATCCATTCTAGTGAAGAAGTTACTGATTCTGTTCAATTAAATCTTGCGTTTAACTAATGCTATGGCATTAATTTGCACACCATGTTGACCCGAGAATCCCGACTGATCCATTATGATTGATTGCCTGAATAATTCTTCTGATGGTCTAACTCCATGCACATGGAATTCAGTACTCTTTATCTCTGTAGCTCAAAATCTTAAACATGTCAGATTATCAGACTAGTATCTAGCTACTCCTCCATTTCCCACGTTACCTAGCTAGTCCAGAATTGATTTTTTTTTTTCATTATGTTTTTGTCATGATCCATACATGTGCATGCTCATACGCCGTAGGGTCAAGGAAAACATAACAGAAAAAAAAGCTTCTGCAGACGTATACATCACCCATACACTGAGCTCCAGAAGTAAACGCCTCGGGCCAAGAAGGAAGGGTACCCACCCACCCTTCTCCTAATTTCACCATTATCTTGAAGCTCCACTTGCTACCAATCAAGAACATACACAACTCGACTACGACGCTAATGATTGTTTTAAGTCATAATTGATGTGAAGATAGAGTAAGTGCATTCCAAGTACCTGCCACTAGCGGAAGAAGTGCCTTGTCGAAACGCTCGAATCTTTGAGCAGATGTTCCTTTCGCGCATGGTCGACGCCTTTTCCCTGTTCAATGAAAGAGATCCTAAAAAAAAGTTCAAATTGTGAGGAGACATTTGCAATGAGAAAATTGAGCTGTTTCTTAGAATTCTTCAAAAACTAGCACTTCCATTGGACAGAGCTTGTTGACTATCAAGCGCTCCGTTCTGACTTCTGAAGTTTTACCGAGCTGTACGCTAATATTCAGCAAAGGAAAACAAATCTCTCTGACATGAAGTTGATGAGAGCATAGGTTATCACATAAGATATGCATAAAAAATATATGGCTACTATAAATTATACGAGCAGGGTGCAGTATTCAGTAGCAACTTTCAAAGTTTGATGACGACCTGGACAAGGATAACAACTACCGTTTTGCACAGGAAAGTTGGGACTTTTGCGTAGAATTTTAGCTGCCTAAGCAAGACGTCAAACATGTGAACTGGGGTACAAAAATATTTGTTTTTTTTTCCCTCTTATTGACAGTACGGTAGTGGCAAACGTGTAAAAAACCCAATCTGGATGTGTCTATAGCATCTAACCTTTGGTCATCTTCAAAGGAGCACAAGGAGGAAAGACCAACAATACAGAAACAGAAAGCAGCTTCTTCCTTCCCACCATAGCAGGCTATTGTTGAAAGAACCATTGGTTTTTAGCCAATCAGAATCCAAATCAAACATTCTTGCAGCAGGCGAGTTTCATGAGAGAACCATGCAACTGCCCAATTTGCCATGCAGCAGCAGCAGCAGCAGCACCACCACCACCACCACCACCAAGTTATCTGTGGCTTTCTTTCGGCTTCTTGTTATCCTCCTGCTCTCGTTTGCCTCTCCAACCAACTCTTGCACGGAGCAGGAGGAGAGCTCCCTCATCGGCTTTCTAGAGGGTCTCTTGCCAGGCCACAACGGCAGCCTCAGCACGTCATGGGTGAAGGGCATAGACTGCTGCAAATGGGAAGGCATCAACTGCAGCAGCGATGGCACGGTCACAGATGTCTCGTTGGCTTCCAAGGGCCTACAAGGGCGCATCTTGCCATCTCTCGGCAATCTTACTGGGCTGCTGCACCTTAACCTGTCTCACAACTTATTCGATGGCTACCTACCAATGGAATTGTTGTTCTCCAGAAGCATCATTGTTCTTGACGTCAGCTTCAACCGCCTAGATGGTTCTCTGCCAGAGTTGGAGTCCCCTAGTGGTGGTTCTCCTCTCCAGGTACTGAATATCTCGAGCAATTCATTTACAGGGCAGTTCTCATCGAAACAATGGGAAGTGATGAAGAATATTGTCGCTCTTAATGCAAGCAACAACAGCTTTACAGGACAGATACCATCTTCTATCTGCATCAACTCCCCATCATTTGCTATCCTTGACCTTTGTTACAACCAATTCAGTGGCAATATTTCCTCAGGGATTGGAAATTGCTCCAAGCTGAGAGAGTTCAAGGCTGGCTACAACAACTTTAGTGGAGCTCTCCCTGAAGAACTCTTCAGTGCTACCTCATTGGAGCACCTATCCCTTCCTAATAATGATTTACAAGGAGTTCTTGATGGTTCCCACATAGTAAAACTCGTCAAGCTGACTGTCCTTGATCTCGGATCAACTGGGCTCAGTGGCAACATCCCAGATTCTATTGGCCAACTAAACACATTGGAGGAGCTCCGGTTGGACAACAACAACATGTCTGGTGAGCTGCCATCAGCCCTAGGTAACTGCACAAATCTGAGGTATCTCAGCCTCAGAAACAACAAATTTGTGGGAGATCTTAGCAAAGTCAATTTTACCCGGTTGAATTTGAGAATCGCAGATTTCTCAATTAATAACTTCACCGGTACAGTTCCAGAAAGCATATTCTCATGCAGCAATCTAATTGCGTTGCGGCTGGCTTTCAACAAGTTTCATGGCCAGCTATCACCAAGAATGGGTACTCTCAAGTCCCTGTCCTTCTTTTCAATAAGTGATAACCATTTCACAAATATCACAAATGCACTTCAGATACTCAGGAGCTGCAAGAACCTTACGTCACTGCTTATTGGAACCAATTTCAAGGGTGAAACCATACCACAAGATGAAACAGTTGATGGTTTTGAGAATCTTCGGGTACTGACCATAGACTCTTGTGGAGCAATTGGGCAAATCCCTCCTTGGATATCAAAGCTCAAAAAACTGGAGGTGTTGGATTTATCAAACAATATGCTCACCGGAGAAATACCATTTTGGATTAGTGATATGCCTGTTCTTTTCTATTTAGACATAACAAACAACAGTCTTACAGGGGATATCCCAGTTGCGTTGATGAACTTGCCGATGCTACAATCAGGGAAGAATGCTGACCAGTTGGACCCAAATTTTCTTGAATTGCCTGTTTATTGGACACCATCACGTCAATACCGCTTGCTCAATGCTTTTCCTAACGCATTGAATCTAGGTAACAATAATTTCACAGGAGTGATTCCCCCTGAGATTGGTCAGTTGAAAATGCTTGATGGCTTCAATGTCAGCTTTAACAGGTTATCTGGAGAAATACCACAGCAGATATGCAACCTCACAAACCTGCAATTGCTAGATTTATCAAGCAATCAGCTCACAGGTGAACTACCGGCCGCACTGACTGATCTGCACTTCCTTTCTAAATTCAATGTTTCTAACAATGAACTAGAAGGGCCAGTTCCAACTGGAAGACAGTTTGATACATTTCTCAATTCTAGCTATAGTGGGAATCCAAAGCTATGTGGCCCTATGCTCAGCAACCTGTGTGATTCAGTACCAACACATGCATCCTCCATGAAACAGCACAACAAGAAGGCCATTATTGCACTTGCATTAGGTGTGTTCTTTGGAGGGATTGCCATCCTTTTCTTGCTGGGACGTTTTCTTATATCCATCAGAAGAACAAGCTCTGTCCACCAAAACAAGAGCAGCAACAATGGGGACATAGAAGCAGCTTCATTGAGTTCTGTTTCAGAGCACTTGCACGACATGATAAAAGGAACCATTTTGGTGATGGTACCTCAAGGCAAGGGAGGATCAAAGAATCTCAAATTCAAGGATATCTTGAAGGCCACTAATAACTTTGACCAGCAGAACATTATCGGATGTGGAGGTAATGGTCTAGTCTACAAGGCTGAGCTACCCAATGGATCCAAGCTTGCCATCAAGAAGCTCAACGGTGAAATGTGTCTGATGGAGAGAGAATTTACCGCAGAGGTAGAAGCACTCTCTATGGCACAACATGACAATCTTGTGCCACTATGGGGTTACTGCATCCAAGGAAACTCAAGGCTCCTCATATATTCTTATATGGAGAACGGCAGTCTAGATGATTGGCTTCACAACAGAGACAATGGCAGGCCACTTCTCGACTGGCCAACAAGGCTCAAGATTGCACAAGGAGCAAGCCGGGGCCTTTCTTATATCCATAATATCTGCAAGCCTCACATTGTTCACCGTGACATCAAATCCAGCAATATCCTTCTCGACAGAGAATTCAGAGCTTGTGTTGCGGATTTTGGCCTTGCCAGATTGATCCTTCCCTATGACACACATGTTACAACTGAATTAATTGGCACTCTGGGATATATTCCACCTGAGTACAGCCAGGCATGGGTGGCTACACTAAGAGGCGATATATACAGTTTTGGAGTGGTGCTGCTTGAGCTGCTCACAGGTAAGAGGCCAGTCCAGGTCTTGTCCAAGTCGAAGGAACTTGTCCAATGGACCCGGGAGATGAGATCTCATGGAAAGGATACTGAGGTGTTGGATCCAGCACTGAGAGGAAGAGGCCATGAAGAGCAAATGCTGAAGGTGCTTGATGTGGCTTGCAAGTGTATCAGCCATAATCCTTGCAAGAGGCCAACCATCCAAGAAGTGGTCTCCTGCCTGGACAATGTTGATGCAGACCTGCAGGTGCAGATGTAGTTAAAGGAGAACAGATCCATAGACCTGGAGATGCAGATGATTTTGTACTTACAGGTGATGTAGGTGTGTAACTTCAGTAGAAAGAAGATTTGCTAACAAATATTACAGTTTGATTGTACATCTGTGTAAAGGAATGGCTCGCAGTTATGAGCTTCTGTATTTAGTTTCCCTCTTTTTTGTGGAAATATTTCTCATCTAAAAAACCTAGCATTGAACTTAGGATCCCTGGTTCAATTCATCTACATTTCTTTTCTTGAGTTCTTCAGAAAAGTTTATCAATGTCAATACTACAAAATGATGAACATACGCAGAGCAGATTTCAGATTTCTCTGAAGAAAAACTTGCGAGATATGAAAGCCAACCATCGCACACATGTATTAGGGCAGCCGGAAACGAAGGAACAATTGCTGGAAAAGTATACTAGTAGCAGAAATCAAATGCGCGCGTAGGTGTCAAGCGATTGCTATACTGACCCTCAGATGCGGCTTGCTCCCGCCGCCGGTGGAGGCCTTCGCTCGAATCTGCGGCGGAGCGGAGGAGGCGGCGGCGGCGGCGGCGGCTCCGATGGGAAGGAAGGGGACACCGGCCAGCCGGCCTTTGGAGTTGCCGCGGCGGCGAATGGGCCGGAATTCTGGACATTTATTTGGAAATTCGGCCTTTTGGCGTCCGGAAATCCCGAGACGTCGCTCCGGCCCATCCCGAATCCCCGGCCCATCTTGATTTGCGCAGGCTTCGTGCTTAGGGGCAAATATGTCCCAAGTTAACGCTTGCTTAACGGTGTTAGTCATGGCGTACGGCACAAGGATGGATTATACTCTTTTTTTATACTTTCTTTTGGCATGGAGGTACGGTAGGGGACAACGGTGTCATTTTCTCTTGTAATCAGGATGGTGCTAATTACATGCATGCAACTGATTTAACCTCGATTCTACAAGCATATAAGAGATCGCTGATTAAGATCACTGATCACATGTCATATTCGGTTATCTCGCAGCGCAGGCGCAATTCATCACGTTCTATGAAATTCCTGCAAAACGGACAACAAAAACGTTTAATCAATGCGTGGAAAATTTACGTATGCACGGATATAATACACGGAGGTCTAAGGGCAACTTCAGCGGGTTGGTCATCCCTCTCCATGCCAACAAATAAAATAGCAAACATAGCAAGAAAATAAACTATAACAAACTCTCCATTTGAATGGCTAAGCCTCTCGACTAAATATCCATGAGGGCTGGCCAAACAGCAACATCAAGCAATACCATCCCGAGTAGGGCCAGCGACAACGCCTTCCGAGTAGCTACCTCACCGCCACCGTCTCGCAGCACCAATGCCAAGGTCCTCCATCACTCCGGATCCAAGCTTATCGGAGTTGCCACCGCCTTCCCTGGCCCAGCTCGAGAAAGAAGGTCCCATCATCACCCTGGTTGTCGACACGAACGCAGGACAATGAGGTGGGAGGATGGCAAGCTAGAGTCTCCTCCCGCCCTCCTGCGCTGCCTCATCCCAGCTTCGCCACCACCATCTCCAGCATCATCCCCCATCCCCATTGCCGGAATTAGTGGAGATGTTATTGCCAGCACCGCCATCGACCTCCCTTGCATCCCCTGTCATCATTGCCAGTGAAGGAGGAGGCCTCCATCATTATCGAATAACATGACGGCAATATCGTTGTTGCCATCGCGCCCGCCTGCGAGTAGCAACGCTCCCGTGAATCCCATCACCTCGAGCAGTCGCCGCCATCGTCTCTCCATCCGATGCAGCAGTGCAGTCGCCACCTGGCCCCGCTGACGCTGCCATCGTTGTCAACATATCCATCCCAGGGCGCCATAACCCCACCTCCTCCTCCCGGTCATCCTGCTCCCCCCCCATCTCACCTCATTTCTTGCCCTCCTATATGGTAGGTTGCGGCGGTTGTGGCGACGGCTTGGGCCACGGTGGGACAATCGGCTGCACCTGTAGTTTGGGCATAAGAAGCAGGGACGGGGAGAGAATAATGTTTCACTACTCGTGGACAACCGACGGTGGGGAGGAGAAGATTGGAGGGAGGAAAAAGTATTTAGAGACCGACATATGGGACCCATTACTAGATTGGATAGTGTAAATTAAAGAGACTGTTGGAGAGGAAAACAAAATTGACACTATTTAATTGGCAAGCTGGCTAAATGGGTATTTGGAGATGCTCTAATAGGTGAGCGGTCAAAAAGTTCGCTAGATTGCTTTTTTTTAACAAATCGGCCCTTAAAAAGTGCGAAGTTTAATTGAATATAGCATGGAAAGTTTAAAAAGATATATAACCCTAGGAGGTTATAGCCAGGAAAAGAAAAACAAAAATACCACCAATCTACCACCACGCACTGAAGTTGCCTATCCACACGCCAGAGAAAAAAACTAGCACCAAACCGGCCGCCGCTTAGCGTGATTGGTTGTCGCTAGATAGCCTATTGATATACACACACTATAATATAATTTTGAATTCACGTATTTATGGTTGAACTTTTCTCTATCAAGCATGTATTAAGAATTTAATATTAAGATTACGTGAATATGTGCGCCGAATTTTTTTTATATAATAATTAATAACCTCAAAGTTAAATAAATAGTAAATTCGAATCAGTAATTCGAAAAATAGGAAGGACGTTGGGAGCAACAACGTCCTCAAGTGGACGCTTGGAGAGACGACGTCCTTTAATGGACGCTGTAGGCTAGCACGTCCATCTAGCTGATCCCAGCCTAGCCCAAGAACTCATGCTGCAAAGGCCCAAGTAAAGTTCCTCCAAACAAAAACGGGAGAAAAAAATGGCTTGCCTCACCTGCGCGTGTGCGTCGTCTGGAGAGCGCTTACCCTTCACTTCTGCCCTCATTCGCGCGGCAAGCCACCGGTGGCGCGGCGCCCCTCTCCTCTACGTCCCTATCCGTTTCTGTGCATGGTTCCAGCCAGGTCCCTAGGTGAATCCTAGCTTCCGATTCCCTCTGCCACTGCCGCCGCACAGGTATAATCGAAGACCCCTTCCCCTGCTGCTGCTGCTGCCGCCGCCGCCGCCCTCCAATCCCTTTTTGCAAGGCCTTGCATCTCCGGTGCCCTTGACTGCTCCTGCCCCTGTTGCTATTTGATTCCATATTGTAATGCAGAAATACTAGATTAATATTATTTATAAATTAGAATGCAACCCAGTCTATTGTGTTTATCAAATATTATGAACATTTTCTGCAGCTAGATAAGATGGCCACCAATGATCGGTTCAGTGATTTGTTATGGATGCCTCATTGTCAGCATAAAGTTTCCAAAATATGGGATAGTGTGAGTTTCTAGATTTTTTTTTACGTTATTCGTCCATTGTGTATAAAACTTTAAACAGACTGTATGGTTTGACTAATTGATGAAATGTATTTTTACAGCCTACTAATTGCATTAACATACCGCATCATCGTGTCGGCATTCCTTACTACTCATTATGTCGGACAGCTTTAGAGAATCTTGGGTTCTTTCAGATTGCACGGATGAAGGAAATCAATATTGATAAATATTTGATATCAGCACTGGTGGAGCGCTGACGACCTGAAACCAACACTTTTCACTTACCACTGGGTGAGATGACAATTACGCTACAAGATGTAAGTTGCTTATGGGGTTTACCTATCCATGGTAGACCAATTACTGGCCAAGCTGATGGCTCATGGGTTGATATGATTGAACGGTTGCTTGGAATTCCTATGGAAGAACAACACATGAAGCAGAAAAAATGGAAAAAAGAGGATGATATGACTATGGTGAGTTACTCAAGGTACTCCATCAGCTTAAGCAAGTTGCGTGACCGCTTTCGTGTAATGCCAAAGAACGCAACAGAACGTGAGATTAACTGGTATACTCGAGCACTTGTTCTTGATATTATTGGGTCCATGGTTTTTACTGATACATCTGGAGATGGTGTACCTGCAATGTACCTCCAATTTATGGTGAACTTAAGTGAACAAACAGAGTACAATTGGGGGGCTGCTGCACTTTCCATGTTATATAGACAGTTAAGCATAGCATCTGAGAAGGAAAGAGCTGAAATATCTGGACCTTTATTGTTACTGCAGTTGTGGTCTTGGTCACGTTTGCCACTTGGTCGACCTGTTAAGGCAATGAAAATCACGAAAGAAAGGGAAGAAGAAGATGAACAGGAGGAATTGGACTATTGCCCTGTATTTGGAGCAAAGTGGTGTCTCTCACATGAATTTCGTGCCCCACATAATGCGGGCACTATTTCTATTTTGATTATATCATATGTCCCAATTATGGTTTTTTTTTCTTGGTGTACTTGTCTACTTATACTATAGTAATGTTATGCAGGTACTGAATATTACCGAAATCAAATTGATCTGATTCGAGAAGGAGTAATTGTTTGGCAGCCTTATGATAACCTTATGGATGAAATGCCCATCCAAATTCGTAATGATCGTGCTTGGTGGTTTGCTAGATTGCCCCTAATTCATTTCTGGATTGTAGAGTTCCACTACTTAGATAGGGTGATGCGCCAATTTGGTCGTCGACAGAACATTCCACCTCATCCTCCATATGGCGAGGTTGAGCACCGCAAACTATGTAAAATCAAACATGGAGGAAAAATGCGTAGTTGGGAGATAGTACATGCTAAAAATATACGCCAATATGATAATTTGGAAGCAGTAATGGTCCAAGAGGCCCAACCTTTTGATCCAGCTAGCTTGCCAGAGTATAGACGTTGGTTCCAACAAAATGGTATGTATAGTGTGTTTTTTGATGCTCAGTGCTTGGGAGGTCTTGAAAACCCAATCCCATATCCCCGGGACATAATTGAATGGACAGGCTACATGCCTAGTGGTCCACCACTAGCACGAATTGTAAGTTATTTTGTACAATCCATAGTAAACTTTTGCTGCCATTTTTGTTCAAACTACAATACTCTCCTTTTTTTCTAAATGCAGAGCTTACGTGAGATAAAGAATGCTGCTTGGGGGATCAAATGTGCAATTACTAATGGCTGTAAGAAGTTAGGCAAGTCAATACTCAAGACATGCTTGGGTAATTTGAGAGATCTGAACCTAGAGCCTAGGTTGCAAAATATGCTCACTGATGCTGGGTTGCCAATTAATATTGAAGATATTCCGTCTGATGATGATCTCTCAACTCCTGTTCACCACCCAAGTTCTCCGAAAGACTCTAATTCTGATATATATGATGAATGGGTGTACTTAGGAAGAGGTTTTGAAAGATATCTCCATGCAGATGGGATAGCTACAACACAAGACCTAGGCCAAGTGACACAGATAGATGAGTAGAGTTGTAGGTTTGAGATTCTTTCGATGTGTGAGTTGCTAAGATAGTGGTCCATGGGTTGTAATAGTGAAAACTACAGCTTGTTAACAGCATGCTTGTTTTAGATAAATTATTATACTCCTACGTTGCAGCTCTAAAGTTCAGTTTGTGTCGAATTCTATGTAGTACATGTGAGCTCTAAATTTATGTTCACTCACTCTTACTATTGCAGGCAAATATATGTAATATATATGTAAGAACAGAGAGCTAGATAGCCCAGTTGGATCGATAAACACCAAAACCAAACATCAGTGTAATTTTTCTCCATAAGTCGTACAAATATAACATATGTGATGCTGACTCAGTTCCATCAACAGTTATTACAATATCTGGGCACAAGATGCCATAAAGCAAATAATAACAAAAAGGGGCACATCTAATCGACAATGTTGCGTCCATAAGGCTGGAAGTTCCCGGTAGTTCCCAATCAGTTGTATGTTCAGCGAAATGATGCACCTATGAAATAAGAAACAATCAATTTATGAAAAAAAACAACATGATCATTGAAGCTTAACAAAATTATGTAACATCGACTCTACCTGCTTGGTCATGGTCTCTTGTGGAACGGCGTGCCTGATGCCCAAGTCTCCTTCCCTGCATTTCATCCATGTACATAGGAATCCTACTGCGTTGACGGCGACCACGATTTATCAACCTACGATCAGGAATAATTGTTGGACAATTAAATGGTGGCCATTTAGTTTGGTTTCCATAAGGATGGAATTGACCGGCCCAAGTGTTGGCAAGTGCTTGAGAAGAGTAGCATGGATGAACAAGTTCATTTTCGTTCATGTTTCTATGCTTGCAAACAGCCAGGACATGAGCACATGGGATACCTGTAAGATTTGGCTTAAGACAATCACAAGATGCAGTTGTGCTAGGATGTAAATTAACCTTATACTTGAATTCTCTTCGAGTATGAACTATATGGTTTCCTTGCTGGACAGGAACTAATTCATTCTCAACCTTCACCTCATATATGCCAACCCCATCACCATATAAAGTCACATGCATGTGTCCAGCCTTGTTTCCTCTCTTCACTAACAAATTCTCAACCCGCTGGGACCATACCTTGCCGGTGTCAATTAATTTAAGAGCACCTTTTCTTCTTTCAACAAACCATTCTACACTCTTTGAGAATGTCTCCTCCACAATGGCTGCCACTGGAAGCCTTCGTGAAAACTTGAATACATTGTTCAAGGACTCAGAACCATTGCTTGTCATAATTTCCCAACGGTATCCCCCATCCTTGCATTGAAAAACTTTCTCGGGCTTCTCTTGCTCATCTTTGTCTTCTTCCAAATACTTACCAACCTTTCTAAGGTAGTTGACAGCTTCTGGACAAGTATTGGCAATTGACGCCATGCCTTCTTCAAATTTTCGAGGTTTCTTTTTCTTGACTGCCCATTTGAATGTCTTGATCACCATTTCACCACGACAAGATTTCCATAGATTTTCGGCTACATGTTGTGAGCAAAGACGGTGCACACACTCACCAGCACCCTCATTCCAACCTATATGTGGTTGCTTGAACAACCATTTGATGGCTTTGTGCTGATCTGAAATAACACACATAAACTTCCCAATGCCAATGACCTCCTTTCTTAGCCATCTCATAAACCAACCCCAGTTTTTACTATCTTCCTTCTCGACAATGGCGAATGCAAGGGGTAGTAGTTGGTTGTTAGCATCATATCCGCAAGCAATGAGCAATCTACCCTTGTACCTCCCTGACAAAAAGCATGCATCCACACTAATTACTGGGTGTAGATAGGGAACTGCTTCAATGCATGGCCCAAATGCCCATGCCACACTTCGAAATGATCGACACCCTTCTTGATTCATGGAATTTGACAAAAGAACAAACTTTGTACTTGGATTTTTTACTTTTATAGCCTCTAGAAAGGGGATGAGAAGCCCATATGAACCTTCCCAGCTACCAAAAAGTTGTGCAATTGCTTTCTCTCTTCCATGCCATAACTTGTTGTATGATGGCTTCACACTTCTATAACGTTGATGCACTAATGCCTTCACATTTTTTATACTCAAATCTAGATCATCCCTCAATGCATCACGTATAACATTAGAAATCATGGCAGTTGATAGTTGAGAATGGTCAAATCTATCAGATGGTGCACGGCATGTATGACTATATGGACATTTCTTTATCACCCAACATGAACCAATTCCTGTCGGTGTTGCATAGAGCCTCCATGTGCAACTATTGTCCGTGCATTCAGCCACAATTTTGGATTTGCTACTGGTACTGTACTTCACTTTAGCATTCTTTTCTATGTGAAACTCACCTATGGCAATTTTCAGGTGCTCTTTTGAATCAAAAGTCTTCCCCCTTGCTAACGGACTATCAAATTGCTTCTTATGCCCAAAGAAACTCTCATCTGCAATTGTTTCCTTTAGTATAGAAATATCACTAAAAGCCTTTATGGGATTTTTGCCTGTTGCACGTATAAATGGAAATGAATTGATAGAATGAACAACAGGCTATGGTTCAGGATGCTCGTCATCTGTGCTATGGTCTGTGGATCCGTCAGCATCATGCTCGTTGTCGTCATCTTGTTCAATTCTGTCCTCTGCAAGGTCCATCTCCTCCCCAACATAATCATCTTCTGCAATATTTTTTGCATCTGAAATATGTGCTGGCATTATGGATTCCATATTACCTTGAGAGGCAACTTGTGCTGGATGGATTGTTCTGTGCTGCAAATAAACATTTGTGTCATTCCTTTCAGTTTGTCTGCTTGATTCTGTAATTTGACTCAAAACTACTTGGGCTGGTTTACAGTCCACATATAACTCAATGATATGCCAACTTGCGCGTGTCTGTGTCTTTTCAAATATCATCTTCCATCCTCTTTCTTCATAAATCGGAATTAGTTGGAAATAATGTGGCCCAGGAGCCCCGATATCAAATCGAGCTTGGATACTAATGATATAGTCATCCTCAGTGTATCCGAGTCCTCTGAAAATTTCATTCTTGACGTCTTCAAAAGTGCTACGGTTAGATGCCGGAAAAGTTATTTTCGGAGGAATAGTATATTCCGGACCTGTAATTCCATTTTGGATACTCCCATCAACATATGCTAGAACAATGATAGTCATTTTCTATCAGTTACTCCTGCGAGGGAAAAGAATAAATCAGCAATTTTAGTTTTACGAAATCTGTTACTTAGTTCATAATAATTTACATCAATTAGAAGCTACGTTGCAGAAAAAACTTTTACATCTAATAAGTTAGTCTAATTTAAGATTAGGAACGATAAGACCAAGATAAAAACAATAATACATGAACATCAATAGCCAGAGAGGGTGTGTACAACAACAATAGTATATTATCCAGATCAGTTAGGGCATGCACCTGTTGCCTCACGGTGAGCTGCCCTACGGCTGCCACTCGCACTTATAGACGAACAATGCAAACATAGTGTTCGTGATTTGTCGTGAGCAGTATCTACGACGGCACACTGAGACGGCGAGAGGCGGCGTGACCTGACGCGACAAGAGCGGCGCAGTCGCGCGGCTCCCGACTCCCAGGGTTTAGGACTTCGTGCTGATTGCCGACGATTGCTGCGTGTGATGTCATGCCCTATTGGGCCAGCTGGGCCGATTCACGTGGTGGACGCTATCAACGACAACGTCCATCAGTGGACGTAATTCCTCCCAGCGTCCATCTGTGGACGTCGTTGTCCGTAGCGTCCTTCCTATTTTTCGAATTATTGATTCGAATTTACTATTTATTTAACTTTGAGGTTATTAATTATTATATAAAAAAAATTCGGATATGTGCGTGCATGATATATATAAAAAAACACAAGCAAGAAGGATTATATATATGAGATTAATTATCAGTATGTACCTTTGGACGTACTTCCAGCGGCCAGGCATGATCCCTTGCAGGATGTTCTTCATCAACTTGTCGCAATCCTCCATTTGCAGGAACCTCTTGGCCTCGTTGTAGCACCGAGGCAGCCTGCCGGCGAACAGCTCGATCACGACGTCGGAGAGGCGGTCGACGGTGTCGACGCACACCTCCTTGGCGTAGCAGCAGCGCCAGTCGAACACCCGCAGCTTGGGCGCGCGCAGGCGGAAGCACGAGTACTCGGTGAAGCTGGCGCGGAAGGGCGTCTCCACGCATAGCATCTCGTGGCTGGACGGCGGGTCGGACTTGCCGCCGTCGTGGCAGGACACGCGCAGCGTGGCCAGCTCGTCGGCGAGGACGGTGATTGCGGCCTCCGTGCCTAGCGACATGACGCTGACATCGGCGATGCGGAGGTGCTTGAGGCGCGGCATGGTGGCCGACGTGATCTCGATGCTGCCGGAGAGGGTGCAGCCGGAGATGTGCAGCTCCTCCAGCGACGGGAAGGCGGTGTCTTGGAGATAGCCTGGGTGGAGCACCATGAAGCTGTCTTTGAAGGTGAGCGACTGGAGTGCGCTGGCGCCGGGGCCATGGACGTGAGGCGGCCTCACCGAGTACCAGCACGATTCCATGGTCAAGCAGGCGGTGGCAGCCGGCAGTTGCAAGGACCATGGCCCGGCGTCGTTGTTACTGTTGACGTTAGTCCTGGCTTGCTTCAGAAGTTTGGCTCGGTCGTGATGGGCGCATGGAGCGGAGCGAGATGCCAGGAGGACGCCATTTTCTTCGGATCAAATAAACAGAAATAACAGACGCAATGCAGTTTGCGAGAGTTGCGTGGAGTGCGCTGCGCGGTGTGCGTGTGTGTTCCAGAGTCCTAAAGAACCGGATCGTGGGATGGCACGATTTTTGGGCATAGGATTGTTTTCTTTTGTTGAGTATATTTAGGAGAGTAGCTCCAGTTTCCGTTTTGTAAGTTTACAGTTCAGTTCAATGAAAGAAACCAGAATATTGCCCCACAATTCCTCTCTCATTTTCGCTACTCTGAAACTTTGCTTTTCTCTGTTCTGAATCCTGCTCTGAATTTCTTCGTTTCTCTGTCTGTTGCCGTGCCGGACGCGCACAGTTTGCACGCGAGGTGTTCGATCCAGTGCATTGTCGCTAACAAGTGGTATTAGAGCTTCTCAGGTTGGGGGGCGGATTTGACACTATGGCGTTGGTTCCGGTGACGGCGGATCCAGCGATGGGGAGCTCGGGAAGTGCGTTCCTTTACCCTCAACTTACATCAACCAACTACACTAGTTGGGTGATACGAGTGTAGGCAATGATGGAAGATCAAGGCGTATGGGAGGCGATCGAGCCGGCGGCCGGAGTGGCTGTCGACCCGAGGAAGGACAAGAAGGCGAAATCCCATCTTCTCCAGTCACTGCCGGAAGATCTCTTGATGCAGGTGGCAAAGAAGCGGACGGCGAAGGAGGTTTGGGACTGTCTCAAGACGAGGTTTGTCGGGGCAGACAGGGTGCGCGACGCACGCCTGCAGACTCTGAAAGGAGAATTCGCCAGCATGGTGATGGAGGCCGGGGAGTCGCTGGACCAGTATGCCGGCCGGATCACCACGATGGGGGTCCGGTACTCTGCTCTCGGCGCGACGTTGAATGACGCCGCCGTGGTGAAGAAGCTGTTTGACACCGTCCCGTAGAAGTTCGTCAGCCTCGTCGCAGGGATCGAGCAATTCTACAATGTCGACGACATGCCGTTCGAGGAGGCAATGGGCCGCCTCAAGGCATACGACGAGCGGGTGCGCAAGAAGAAAGCGGCGGCTGGCGGAGTGACCGCCGATGGCCAGGTGCTCCTTACTCAGGCCGAGTGGGAAGCGCGCTTCAAGAAAGGCGGGGGAGAAACCTCGTCGCCACAAAAGAACAAGCCCTCTGGTGAGGGGACGAACCGCGGCCAGGCCGGGCGCGGTCGTGGCAGGGGTCGCAGACGCGGTGGAATGCAGAGCAGCGGTGGCGGCTTCGGTGCTGGCGGTGGCGGCTCCGGCGGCGGTGGCCACGACAAGAGCCACATCAAATGTTTCAACTGCGAAGAGTTCGGCCACTACTCAACGCAGTGCCCACATCCCAAGAAGAAGAAAGCCGAAGCCCATCTTGCACAGACGGACGATGCCGGTCCAACTCTGCTCCTCGTGGTGACGGAGGCGGTGCAGAACGCGCCGGGGCAGGGCATGGACTGTGGGCTGGTCGTGCACAAGGAGCGTGTATGGCCTCACCTGATGCTGGCAGAGAAGGGAGCAGCTGCTGGTGATCTGTGGTACTTGGATAATGGTGCTAGCAACCATATGACTGGGGATCGACGGAAGTTCCGGGAGCTGGACGAGACCATTACAGGGGTGGTCAGATTCGGCGACGCCTCATCAGTGCAGATTATGGGGAAGGGTTCAATCCTTTTCGCATGCAAGAATGGTGACCAGTGGCTGCTTGATGACGTCTACTACATCCTGATGAACCCTGAGTTCCACTCAAGACAATCAAGGCTGTTGTTGGCCCGATCTTTCGGTGAGTTGAGATAACTACGATTTGAGAGAAACGTTGACGACCCGACTACAACCGTACGAGACGTTGTGTTGCGCCTTAGCGATCGATACACCTCTCCGTGGGTTGTTGATCTTGCTGATGCAGATCAACCTTATTCCTGCAAGCAAATCGAAGAAACAAGCAAGAACTAGATAAAAAGCAATCTGAATTGCAAATAGGAATGATAACACACGATAAGTTGGGGTTCCGAAGAACAAGCAGACGGACGGTCTAGCCGACACGCACGCTGCAAGCAAGTAGCAATGGCTAAACTTTAATATATCAAAACCCAAGAAACCCTGAAGGGGTACCTATCTATTTATAGTGGTGGGAGGACGACCAAGAGGGTCCAAGGGTCGTGCTCCACCAGATTGGGGCGCACCCCACATGGGCCCCACATGGGCCAGGGTCCCATACGAAGTTACAAGCCCATAGGCCCATTACAGGTGTCGCAGCACCTTATTTCTTCAGTTGCTGCCGACTGAGAAGGAGTTTGGCAATGAGGCTGGATCCATTGGAATGAGGACTCCGAGAGCTTTCCATCAAGTACTCACGGGCCCAAAACAGAGCACGTATGTAGATTTGGCGGCCGTTTGAAGTCGACACTGTAGCAGGTGGCCGAACTGGATTGCAGAACTTGGACGGCTTGATCTTGATGTGAACGACGGTTGTATCTATAGTAGCCATGGTCACATCATCCTCCCCTTCTTCACGGAAAACCGTCCTCGGTTTTTCCATATGGTGCTCTTCGTGTAGTCTATTTAAAACTACCTGTTTCTTCCAATAACAACAAGACAAACTCGAGATAATTTTGTTAGCAATAACATTTCTCTCTAGCTTGCATGTTTTATCCACATGTACAGGAGGTTCTAAATCTGAGCAGATGTAAACTCTATGCACCAAATATATTCCTCTATCATTATATTCACCAAAGAGATGAAAAATAACGTTACTTGGACATGGCAAATCAGACTTAGCAAATAATTTCTCCTTCAAATTATCGAGCTCATGAAAATCAGCAAACTGAATATAGCCCAAAGTATTTAAAGAAGATGTCAATTCACGTTCCTCTATTCTATTAGCAATGTGAACAACATGCTTAAAATCAGCGCAGTTAGTATTAACTACAGGAATAGCATGTTCATTCACTAGTTGTGGCATGGATATAAGTGAAGCATTATTACACAACTCTTCTTTATCACAAGGAACAGAATGCAAATCAACTTGTGACAAAGGCAATTCAGAAATAGGTTCCACTAAAGTTTGCTCTAGGTCAGCATGGAAAGTGGAAAAATGTAATTCATCAGAAGCATACTCACCTTGATTAATTTCTGCACCATTTAATTTACCTTTTATGCCGTCTTCAGATAATGTAGGTGCATCAGCCTTTTCCTCATTCGCGAGTGATGGAAGTGACATCTCAAACATATCGTTCTTCTCATTTTGGGGACTGTTCTGAACTTCCTGCAAAACATCAGTGATAGGAAGTACAAGCATAGCTTGTTGCTCCATTGGGTTCTCCAAAATTTTGCGCTCAACATTGCAAGCAAGCATGAACAATTGGCCTATATGATTATATGTCACATTAACAAGCCCAGTCTGAATATTGGAATTAAGCCCTCTGAAAAATCTAGTCATTGTGTTCTCATTGGATTCTTGTAAACCACTATAAGTGATACAAATTTTAAAATCATTAAAGTACTCCCTAACAGTTTTGTCACCTTGTTTTAGATGTTCAAACTTCTCAAGGAGAGCACGTCTATAGTATGAAAATACAAATCTTTTTCTCATCAGTATTTTGCATTCATCCCAAGTTTCAAGCTTATTTCCCACAGTATGCCACCAAAAAGATGCAGAACCGGTACACTTATTACTAGCAGCCTTAATCATTTGAGCATTAGAAAAATCATACTCATCAAATTGTTTTTCTACTGCTAGCTCCCAATTAATGTATGCAGCGGAATCATACTTTCCATCAAAAAATGGCAAAACAGACTCTACTCTTGCAAGATTATGATCATGTACCTTATTTGCGTCATGTTGGTCACTTGCCATGTGTTGTCGCAGGTGAAAATGTCCACATTGAGCACGAACAGCTCCTAACTCTTTGTGTAACCCTGCCATAGTTAGTAGAAAACAAGAAACATATACAAGAATATATACGTTCCTATCAACTACTAGATAGTGGAAGCTCACAAATCACACACACTCAAGCTTTATATCGAGCTCTTACAAATTCTTATCAATGCAAGCGGAATGGTGACATACACCGACTCAACCAAGCACCCCAATGGAGGTTGGATGTATCGATGCCTTGGCAAACACCTGTTGTATGGCTGTAATCAGATCTGTGGAGCTCTGGGTAGGCTTAAATATGTAACAAAGGGATAGCAAATGCTCAAATCAGAGAATACAAAGTTGAATAATAGTTCAAAGTCAAGTACCGTGCTGGTCCTAGGCTAGAACGTACTAGAGACGCGAGCCTAGACACAAACGGTACCACAATATAGCACAAGAAACAACTCAAGCACACTCTGATATATGAAGTTCAGCTCAAACATAACAATATTTTCTCTTTTCTTTCTTTCTTCTTTCTTTTTTTTTCTTTCCTTTCCTTTTCTTTTCTTTTTTTTTGGGTGCGGCTTTTATTTTCTTTTTTTATGCACCTTTCTGCCTTTTTTTATAACAAAAACCGACTCAAGGACCTCAATGTAAGGTCATAGGGACTCAAATGTAAATATAAAATTTACAGGGACTCAAATGTAAAAGTCTAAACCCAAAATTAAAATTATACAAAAATGAAATGCTGAATTTATGCCGGTTCCGTTTTTCCAAACAGATCTCGAAACCGACAATAAACAAAAATTCACCAAGGTGTTTGACACAACTCGGAACCGTGAAAGGGAGGGAGGCAGTCGGACTCGGCCAAAGGGGCGAGTGGGAGTCGGCCAGGAGATGGAGTGGATGGCAGCCGAATTTGGTGTATGGGATAAAAAGGAAACTGATTTTTAACCAATCCAATCTACTATATCTTTCCAAAACAAACTTGACTACTTCCAAAATCAGATATGGTAATTCACCTTCCTCCTCTCGTGCACGACACAGGCACGGCCAAAACAAACACACACAAGGATCGGCAAACTCTAGATGCAATTCAAGAACTCCAAAACTAACCGACAGAAACTTCTAAAAACTACAAAAATAGAACCGTGGCAGCGAGCCGATTCCGTTTTCGTAGGTCCCGACAACAATAGAGACACGGTGGCAGCGACGACTGTGGTACAAAACGTGACCAGAACTCGAAACTCTAAACGAACTAGACGCTAAGACCAGCAACACGACGTGACGATGCAACACAAAATTCAACAAAGCAAAAACTGAAAAGAACAATGCAATGGCACAATATGGCTAGGTAAATGATACGAATTTTTTTGTATGGCTATTTTCTGGTTATAGGAAGATAAAAACTCACCGAACAACGAAAGCTCTGATACCACCTGATGAACCCTGAGTTCCACTCAAGACACTCAAGGCTGTTGTTGGCCCGATCTTTCGGTGAGTTGAGATAACTGCGATTTGGGAGAAACGTTGACGACCCGACTACAACCGTACGAGACGTTGTGTTGCGCCTTAGCGATCGATACACCTCTCCATGGGTTGTTGATCTTGCCGATGCAGATCAACCTTATTCCTGCAAGCAAATCGAAGAAACAAGCAAGAACAAGATAAAAAGCAATCTGAATTGCAAATAGGAATGATAACACACGATAAGTTGGGGTTCCGAAGAACAAGCAGACGGACGGTCTAGCCGACACGCACGCTGCAAGCAAGTAGCAATGGCTAAACTTTAATATATCAAAACCCAAGAAACCCTGAAGGGGTACCTATCTATCTATAGTGGTGGGAGGACGACCAAGAGGGTCCAAGGGTCGTGCTCCACCAGATTGGGGCGCACCCCACATGGGCCCCACATGGGCCAGGGTCCCATACGAAGTTACAAGCCCATAGGCCCATTACAGGTGTCGCAGCACCTTGTTTCTTCAGTTGCTGCCGACTGAGAAGGAGTTTGGCAATGAGGCTGGATCCATTGGAATGAGGACTCCGAGAGCTTTCCATCAAGTACTCACGGGCCCAAAACAGAGCACGTATATAGATTTGGCGGCCGTTTGAAGTCGACACTGTAGCAGGTGGCCGAACTGGATTGCAGAACTTGGACGGCTTGATCTTGATGTGAACGACGGTTGTATCTATAGTAGCCATGGTCACATCACATCCCCAGCCTCTGCTGCAACATGGTGAGCTTAGGGCAACTCACTGAAACTGGCCACCGAGTTGTGATGGATAATGATGACCTTGAGGTGTTCGACAAAAATCCCTGGCGTCTGGTGATGAAGGTAAGGAGAACCTCGAATCGTTTGTACCGGATTGAGTTGCAACTAGCGTCCCCTGTGTGCTTGTTGGCCAGTCTCGGCGATCCGGCGTGGCTGTGGCACGCGCGGCTCGGACATGTAAACTTCCAGGCGCTGAAACTCTTGGTGGACAAGGAGATGGCAGCGGGAGTTCCTCAAGTACATCATCCCAACCAGCTTTTCCAGGCTTGCCTCGTGGCGAAGCAGATCAGGCAGCCATTCCCTGCGATGGCGAATTATCGAGCAGAAGCGCCGCTCGAGCTGCTGCACATGGACCTATGTGGCCCAATCACACCGTCGACATTTGCCGGTAATCGTTATTTTCTGTTGATTGTTGATGATTTTTCGCGTTGGATGTGGGTGTTTGTTATCAAGACGAAGGATCAAGCACTGGAGATGTTCGTGAAATTCAACCCGCTGGCTGAGAACACGGCCGGTCGCTCCATCAAAACACTCCGGACAGACCGCGGTGGCGAGTTCCTGTCCGGCGAGTTCGCGCGGGTGTGCGACGAGGCCGGCATCGAGTGACATCTGACGGCGCCGTACTCACCGCAGTAGAATGGCGTTGTTGAACGCCGCAACAGATCGGTGATGGCGATGGCACGCTCCCTCCTGAAGGGAATGTCTGTTCCCGGCAGGATGTGGGGGGAGGCGGTGCGGCACGCCGTGTTCCTGCTCAACCGGCTGCCAACCAAGTCGATGGGTGAACGCACTCCGTTCGAGGCATGGACGGGGAAGAAGCCACACTTAGGACACTTGCGAGTGTTCGGGTGTACTGCGCACGCCAAGGTGACAACTCCAAATCTGAAGAAATTGGATGATCGGAGTGAACAGTTCGTGTACCTTGGCGTCGAGGAAGGGAGCAAGGCTCACCGGCTGTTTGATCCACGATGCCGCCGAATCCATGTAAGTCGCGACGTTGTATTTGATGAAAACACACCTTGGCAGTGGAGTGCTGCTGCAGGAGAGGAGAATTCCACCGAGTTTGTGGTAGAGGAACATGTTGGCGAGCAGCAGCCGGCGCCGGCAGAACAGTCTGCCACGGTACCGTTGTACCGGACGCCGCCGGTAGGGAGGCGAGCCGGCAAGGAGCCAGAAGTGGCGGAACAGCGAGGAACTTCTCCGGCAAGCCCTGTGAGGTTCTCACCCACGTTGCCCAGCACGCCCACGCCCGGCTCGACATCAACACACTTTGCCGAGGTGGAGGCGTCACCGAGCACGGCTGGCAGCGACGACAGCCCTCTGCGGTACAGGAGTCTGGCGGACATCATGCTGGAGTCGCCACGCGTAGACTTGGTGGATGAAGAGGATGGTGAAGCACTGCTCGCAGAGACGGAGGAGCCGTCATCGTACCGCGAGGCCGCAGGGGAGCCAGCGTGGGTCGACGCAATGCAGAAGGAGCTGGAGGCCATCGAGAAGAACTCAACGTGGTCGCTGTGCACATTGCCGGCGGGCCACAAAGCAATCGGACTCAAGTGGGTGTTCAAGTTAAAGAAAAACACTGCTGGGGAAGTAATCAAGCACAAGGCACGGCTGGTCGCAAAGGGCTATGTGCAGAGGCACGGTGTAGACTTTGAAGAAGTGTTCGCGCCGGTGGCGAGGTTGGACACGGTGCGTATCATACTTGCTGTCGTAGCGGACCGAGGTTGGCCGGTGCATCACCTTGATCTCAAGTCAGCATTTCTCAACAGGGAGCTAGAAGAAGAGGTGTATGTTGCCCAACCGGAGGGGTTCATTAAGAAGGGACAAGAGCACCTTGTGCTGAAATTGAGCAAGGCACTATATGGCTTGAGGCAGGCGCCACGGGCCTGGAACATTTGCTT
The DNA here is from genome assembly GCA_000338895.3 of Oryza meridionalis. NCBI lineage: Eukaryota > Viridiplantae > Streptophyta > Magnoliopsida > Poales > Poaceae > Oryza > Oryza meridionalis. The sequence continues at coordinate 29,450,549 of CM002529.2, forward strand.
GGACAAGAGTCTGAAGGAACTTGGGTTTGTGCGGTGCAAGCAAGAACAAGCCGTATACGCCCGAGACAGAGGAGCAGAAGCTGTGATTGTTGGCGTTTACGTCGATGACTTAATTGTGACAGGGGAGAATCCTGCCAGGGTAGAAGCATTCAAGAAGCAAATGATGGGGGAGTTCGAGATTAGTGATCTAGGGCTCTTGAGTTATTATCTGGGAATTGAAGTTAGACAAGGTGTGAATGGAATCACACTTAAACAAACTACCTATGCAAAGAAGGTTCTGTCACAGTTCGGGATGTTGGACTGCAATTCGACCTCAGTTCCTGTTGATCCAAAGACACAGCTTCAGAAGGATGCAGATGGACACCCTGTTGATGCTACTGAATATCGGCGTGTGATCGGTTGCCTTCGGTATTTGCTGCATACAAGACCGGACCTGTCATATGCTATTGGAGTGGCGAGCAGATTCATGGAGCATCCCACCATGATTCACTTGAAGGCAGTGAAGCAAATTCTCAGGTATTTGAAGGGGACAATTGACTGTGGCCTTGTGTATACCGCAGGAAGTGGTGAGATCACAATCACGGGGTACACTGACAGCGATCTAGCCGGAGATGTAGATGATCGTCGGAGTACAGGAGGTATGGTGTTCTATATCAACAACAGTTTGGTGGCATGGAGCTCGCAGAAGCAGAAGACAGAAGACAGTAGCTCTTTCTTCTTGTGAAGCAGAATTCATGGCAGCCACTGCAGCTGCCTGTCATGCACTTTGGCTAAGGGCATTGCTGGGAGAGCTACTCGGTGAGGAGGCAAAATTGGTAAAGTTGTTTGTTGACAACAAATCAGCTATTGCTTTGATGAAGAATCCTGTTTTTCATGGGAGGAGCAAGCATATAGATACTCGGTATCACTTCATCCGTGAGTGCATCGAAGGAGGACAGATTTTGGTCGAATTTGTTCGTTCAGAAGAACAGCGAGCAGATGCGCTGACAAAAGGGTTGTCGGCGGCAAAGCTGGCGACGACAAGGTTTCTGCTTGGAGTTCGTGATCTTGGAGAACGCCAGGCCTAAGAGGGAGATTGTTGACGTTAGTCCTGGCTTGCTTCAGAAGTTTGGCTCGGTCGTGATGGGCACATGGAGCGGAGCGAGATGCCAGGAGGACGCCATTTTCTTCGGATCAAATAAACAGAAATAACAGACGCAATGCAGTTTGCGAGAGTTGCGTGGAGTGCACGGTGTGCGTGTGTGTTCCAGAGTCCTGAAGAACCAGATCGTGGGATGGCGCGATTTTTGGGCGTAGGATTGTTTTCTTCTGTTGAGTATATTTAGGAGAGTAGCTCCAGTTTCCGTTTTGTAAGTTTACAGTTCAGTTCAATGAAAGAAACCAGAATATTGCCCCACAATTCCTCTCTCATTTTCGCTACTATGAAACTCTGCTTTTCTCTGTTCTGAATCCCGCTCTGAATTTCTTCGTTTCTTTGTCTGTTGCCGTGCCGGACGCGCACAGTTTGCACGCGAGGTGTTCGATCCAGTGCATTGTCGCTAACAGTTACATAGGTTCTTTGGGCAGTTGAGGAACAGCACCAACGACGACGCGGCGGCGAGCGCGATGAACTCGTCGGCGTACCGGCACTCCATGGGCACGTCCTTGCGGTAGGACAGACGGAGCCGCTGCACAGTGTCGTGGTCTGGTCCTGTGCAGCGCTGGCGAAGCGTGCGCGCCATGCTTTTGACGCGTAGCTTGCTCTGCGTGGACAAGGGGGAGCCCTAGAGCCCGAGCACCGACATGGTGAACGACACGGCAGGGAGCTTGGTGTGGAGGTGCTTCCACCGCCGCGACACCGCGGCGGCTCGCACCGCTTCCTTGTAGCGGACCATCGACAGGATGTGCACCAGGATGTCGTCGGGCAGCTGGCTGATTAGGTCCTTGCCTTTCCTCGCCATCGTCGTCGTCGATCTAGTCGATTGCCCTGGTTAATTTCACTGTTCGCCACGAATATTATACAGGCACACGGCACAGCACTTGTATATATACACAAAACATATGTGCGGACATGGACGGATAGTCGGTCTCCCTTTTGGACTTTGATCGGTACTGTGAAGACGTGTACCATACGGGGATGTGGTACGTACAAAGCTCAATTCATCTCTATCTCTATCTCTACTATTATAAAAATTGAAGATGTTTTTACCGGTACTTTGGTATGACATTTGTATATGAGTCGGTTTTCGGTTTTAAGTTCGTTTGCTTTTAGAAATACATATCCGTATTTGAGTCAGATTTTAAGTTCGTTCACTTTTGGAAATACATAAGAAGTCGTATAAAAATCTCTTTTAAAAAACTCGCATGCTAACACTTGAGACGATCGAACTCCTAATTGCAGCTCATGATTTTTTAAAAAGTTACTATATATCCAAACAAATTCCCACAATTTTAACTAAACCTTATAACAATAATAAGATTAAAATAGCCTTCACCCGTTGCAACGCACAGGTACTTTATCTAATCTTGTACAAAAGTTATTGTAAGACATATTACTTAGATCAATCCAATAGAAATCATTGGCCGACAACCCCCGCCACCCCCCTCTTCCTCCCCTCCTCAGCCTCGCCGCCACCCGAGTGGGCTGTTGGAAACTGCGCGGCCACAAGGGCAACGGCGGAGGGGCCTTCCTTTTCCCTGAGGTCACGGGGTTGGAGCCCACGACCCTGATTTGATTCGGGATGACAACGATCGGGGCTGCGATAGCCGTGATGGTGTTGGGCTGGAGCCGGTGCCTCTCAGGAGGCTAGCTGTTGGTGGCGTTGCCGAATGTGGCGTCCACTGCCAGATCCAACCTCCTCCTGTCCGGATCTAGCCTCCTCGGCACGGGCGACCGGCTCCCCTACGCACACCCGAGCTGATAGCGGCGACGAGGCAGCGGGGTGCAGCTGCATGGAGATGGCGGGGTGAGGTAGGAAGGGTGCGGCGGTGCTGCTTCGATTGTGGGCACGACCATGCAGAGAGGAGGCTGCGAAGCCGATCAGATAAGCAGGCTATGTCCGGTCACCGATGTCGGTAGAAAGGTGGCGGAGGTGGTGGCGGGGATGGGAGGAAGCTGGTGGTGCCGGATAGGAGCAGAAGGCATCCTCTCCCATTACCTACATGCTTGCTGCTGATGAGAGTGTTGAGGTCATCATGGGCGCCAGGAAGGTGGGGGCACTGTCGCGCCGACCGGGTGCGGTGGCAAGCGACAGATCCTCCTTCCTCTTTGGCCGCTGGTGACATGATGACACAAGTGTGGCAGTGCTTGTGGATGCTCCCGGCGGAAGGCTAGCTTAGCGCGGAGGTGCGCGGCCGGCGGCAGTAGGCCAGCGCGGCGTGAGGACGTGAAACTGGCATCTACAGTGGCCGGCGTGGTCAGTGGCGACGGGACCATGGGAGGCCGGTGCGGCGAGTGGGTGGCGGCACGAGAGGTCGGTGCGGGCAACAACAAGGAGGCTGGCCTGGGCGATGGCGTGTGAGGCTGACATGGCGACGACAGGGAGGCCAGCATGGTGGTGGTAAGGGAGGCTGGTGACAACGTCTGTGCCATGTTCCATGTGGAGGCTGGCCGGTAGGGGGCGCTGGTACAATGGTGTCCACGCACTGACAGAGGTTGGCTGGTGGTGGAGCAATAGAGCGTTTAGCTATGAATTGACAAGGGGCGGGCGACTGGTGTAAAACCTAGCTCGGCCTTGCTGGGTTGACAACGACGACGCTTTTGGCATCATTTTCCCTCTTGGGGGCTCTATCGAGTCGTTCTTCTTTCTCTGGTAGGGCTAACGAGTGAAAACCCTGTCTTTGTTATCTTCAGGACCTTGATGGACGGCAACATCGATGCTCATCATCGATTTTCTCCCTATAGATGTTGTTTAGGAGGCCCTCTTGCCAAATTTTTTTAGACAACTTGTGTGTGCTCTCTCTAAATGTTTGTCCTCTTGCGTCAGCGCCCTAGCTAATACAAGTTGGCGGGCTATGTGGGGGTTCCATTCTTCTCTCTCACCCCCTTCCCTCCAATACCAAAGACGTGGATAGAGTTGAGTACGATGCTCGACTGTTAGGGTTTGTTTTTGGACAGTTCAGCTGCAGCTTCTTTGTTAGTTTAAAAGCGGCCGATCACGATTAGTCGTAGCAGTTCCAATGCTAACCTTTTCCTAGGTTTTTTTAGGTGTTGTCAGTGCGTGGTGATAGATTTTTTCTAGGGTGTTAGCATTGTAATTTTTTCCTCATCGCGCCGTTGGTCGTTAAAAAAATATTATTCAAAAAAGAAAAACTCCTTTGGCTCTAGCCAGCCTTCCATTCCCATAGTACCTACTCGGGCTGCAATCTGATCTGCCCCAGCCGTTGCCGCGTCGACACACCCGCTGTGCAATCCTTAAGCTTCAGGAGGCCAACTATGTCGCATGAAAATTCCTTTTTTTATATATATATTAAAGAAACAACAAAACTTATTCAAATATGGTTAAAATTTGTTTAAAGTGTAAACTAATTTGGGCCAAAAATATTATGATATTACATAGTTTTCAATATACTAAAATATTCCATGCGATGTAGAACCCTGGACAATACAGGGGAGAGAGAGAGATGAGGAAGCACATTATTAGTGTCATTACCCTTCAAAATTTTCACCTTAAGCTATCGTGAGTCGTGACTGTTGGGTAGGGGCATATGTTGAATTTCCCCCGGGAGCCTACCGTCCTCCGTTACCACTGTTCCATTCCACCACCTATAAGACCAGCACAGCACCTGCTTTGCTCTCTTCTCCGCCTCCATTCCGCCTCCATTACCGCTGCGCCCCTCCCACGCGGTCACACCTCGTCCGCCTCACCGCGAAGAAGAAGGTCGGTGAAGGGAGATGGTACGGTACGTGCTCACCGTCTCCGGCCAGCTGCTGGAAGGGCTGGCGGTGCTGAGGCCGCAGGGGGAAGATGGGTACCCGAACATCCCGTTCTTTGTCAAGGTAAAGCAGCTCGTCCGATGATCCCAAGCTCCTCTCCTTCCTCTATTTGTTGATTTCTGTTTCAATCTTTGTTTGTCTTCGCTCAAGAAACAAATAAACTTCATGCTTTCTTATTCTCTGTTTAGATCTGTCGCATGTTTGCTTAACAAACGGAAAAAAGGGCTCTTTTTTATTACTGCTGCTATCCCCAGTCCTGTTCATGTGATCTTGTTTGTGTTCCCTTAAGAAAAAAAATTGCCCTTTTGATTACTGCTATATGCCATTTCGATCTTGTTCATATTTGTAAAAGAAATTAGAAAAAAAGAGGCTTCTTTTTGATCAGTGATTGATGCTGCCATCTCACGCGTTTGTGTTTGCTGAATAAACTAAAAAAACATTTTTTTTCTTTGTGCTTGATTTCGTTCGCACCTCCTCCTTCCTCTAAAAAATGCATTTCTTTTGTTTTCTTTGTATTGATTCATGCTTCTATTCATGTTCATGTATAGATTAAGTGCATCACTTGTGGAGAGGAAGGGAATGTCTGTATGCATCTTGAGAAGACGGTTTGCCTGAAGCACAAGGCGTGTCCAAGTCGCAAGAAGTGCTCCCCAACACCTTCCAACACTGGGCACGTGTTACGCAAGGTTAATTTGAAGACTAAATTACAGCATCTCTATAGTGGCATAGGTTAATTTGACAATGCAATTTTAACTTTCAAAAGTCTTGACGCCGGCAAGTAAGTTAGGCAGTTCAGAACAGGGCGTAGGGGAGCTGGTCGGCGAGCAAGGACAGGGGAGGATGTCTTCCTCACTTGCTTCGTAGGTGAGAGGACCCTGTTCGTCGGAAAGTGAGAAAGGTAGGAATTACCGCTTCTCGGCTCCGTCCAAATGTTTTGCAGAGGTTGAGGGCTGTGTTTCAAGAGCTTTGCCGATTGGATCAAGATTCTGGGCTCTTAGTAGCGATCCGGAATCCTCAGATGTTGATGCGGTGTTGGAGTCGGAGTCGGACGTTGGTCTCAGAGATGTTGAAGATGGTGATGCCACATTCATGGAGAGGGCATTGGCTGAAGGTTTCACGGCGGATGAGGTTCTCAGAGCCGGAGAACATCTGCTGCTTGCACCATCGCAGGAACCTAGCTCGTGTTCTAAGAACAACAGAGCTTGGGGAAATGGATATCTCGCAAGAAAAATCTTTGATGTGGTTGCTGGCCAGAGTAAGCCCAAATGTAAACCATGGAGGGGACCGTTGCCCAGTGCTAGACGCTTGCAACCCCTCACCTTTGGTGATAAGCTGGCTGAGGCCATGGCTAGCAAGAAGAGAAGGTCTTCACAATTGGAGTTTTTAGAAGAGAAGGAAAAAGATGGAAAGTTCGTGATCAAAGAGGAAGGGGCGGAGAACAGTGAACGGCAGGTGAACCTCGGTTTTGAGGCCGAAAATCTGGAAAGTGGGATTGTCGAAGAACCCGAAGCGGTGTGTATGCCGATTTTTTTGAATTCGTTGTCCCTGAAGAAGGGCACGATGGATAGCAGCTGTCACGCCCCGAACTAGCCCCCGAACGGAGCTAGCCCGTGACGCTCCAAATTAACCTGTTGATCGATACCAGTCCCAGGAAATAGTGCTGGTATCACAGGAAGACAGAGTATCACAGCAACAGAGGTCTCTTTATTATAGAGTAGAAGTACAGTCATGTTGGGCTGTGGACAGATCCCAAGCTCACAACTGTATTACAAAAGGGAAAGCGGAAGCCAAGACTTGGACCAAACATCACAGGCACGACTTGGGAACTAGGCCGAAACCCTAAAACTCGTCGTAGCCGACTTGCTCCTGGAAGAACTCCTCGTCAGCGGGATCCGCTTCATCTTCTTCAGCAACTGGGGGGGGGGGAATTATTTATATAGAGCAAGAGTGAGTACAGGAGTACTCAGCAAGCCATGGGAATTAAGTGTTTAATGCAGGCTTCAAAGAAAAGGCTGCTCGTTTTCACAAATGATTTTAGTTAAACTCCTTTTTGAAACAACTAAGTGAGTGCTTCTCAAACGACACGGAAGAGACAGTGCATCTCGTCCGGTCGGAGTATGTGCAATGTATCAGTCTTTGGATTGTTCAAGGTTGGCACCTGGCCAACAGCTTTCAAACGGCCACCCGGGCCAACAACTTTCAAACGGCCACCCGGGCCTAGCTGATCCCATCAGCTGCAGATTTTTCCAAACATCGGTCTCCATTCCACAACGGCAATTTCACAAACAGTAGTCAAACAAAACTACGCTAGGAATCACCTCACATCCGCCCATGACCGTGGGCACGGCTGTTCGAACAGTTTAATAACCTCTGCAGAGGGGGTACACTTTACCCACACGACATTACTAACCTGGATCATCCAGCCCGTGCAGAACGGCCACGTCTAGAGACCTTAAGGCTTTCATGACAAGGCATTTCGAAAGCCGACACAGGTTCACCATATGCCAACGAGAGGGGTCCCAGACCAACACCAGATTAGGTCCCAGACCATACTGTGCCAGGAAACCCGGGGGTTCTCCCCGACACCACCCCGTTGAATCCACATGTCTCTTGGCATCATGGCTCCCCCGATTAGCTAATTACTCAGCCAGGGGTGTCCCATTTCACCCATGTGGTCGTACTTGTCTTATGATTGGATGAAATTCCAAGGAAACGGTCCTTAAGTGCAAGAGCGGGAAACCGTACTCCCGGTACGTTCCCCGGTCCGCGATTTTGGAAATTCATTTTGTTCGCAAGCACCGACCCAGGTGTCGGGTTTTCCGAGTCTTTTGTAAAACCCAAGTTTTACCCATCGTTAGATATTTTAAATTTTAAGGGGGGGGGTGTTCCGATGCGCGTACCCGAAGGCCCGTGCATCGAAACACAACAGTTGACAAAGGAGGTTTAAGTGTTCAATAATTCAAAGAGGGTAATTGCAGCAATTAGGACTGGGGCCGGCAGGCTATCTCGCATGCCGCGGCCGAATTACTTGTGTAAATCCTATTCATGCAATATTTGCGGAAAAGAAATACTTAGATTTAAATTATAGGTGCAAGATGATCAAAGGTGACTTGCCTTGCTCGAGATCTTGAGCTTGATCCTCGGGTTCCTCGCACTGCGGGTCTTCGGGCTCCGAAACTACACGCGAAACGGGACAACTCAACAAACAGCGAAAATAAAGCCCTATTATTGACCTCTAATCATGCCATTAGATAGATCTCGAGATTTAAAGAATTTTGGAAGTTGAACGGAGTCAAACGGACTTTCGATTGGGAAGATATTGAATTTCTAAGATTATTGGATTTTTGGTCTAAAGGAAAAGGATTTAATTAAATCCTTTTTTGAAAAAGAAAAGAAAAGAAAAGAGGGAGGGAAATTAGATTTCCCTCGGGCGGCTAGGGCGCGGTCCGAGAGAAAAGGGGCGGCTCGGCCGAGTTAAATGGGCCGGCCGGCCCAAGAGGACACGGCCCATTAGGGCGCGGGGAGGGGAGAGAGAGGGCGCCGGTGAACCGGGCTCACCACGCGTGGTCCCGGGTGGGACCCGCTTGTCGGTGACGTGGTTCACCGTGCGGAGCGAGCACGCGGCGCACGCGCGCGGGCGGGGGAGGGACGCGGTGCACGCGCGCGGTTCGCGGTGGACGCGGATGCGGCGGGCCCACGCGCAGCCTCACGGCTCGCGGTGGACCGCGCCCGCGAGCGGGGCCGGAGGGAGCGGCTGACCGGGGTCGGCTCGACCCGGTCTTGGCTGAGCTGGCGCCGACGTGGCGCCTACGTGGCTTCCACGCGGGCTGGCGGGAGGTAGACGATGACGCCGGCCGGAATGAACGGCGGACGACAGCGGTGAGCGGCGGAGCGAACCACGGCGATACAGGCGAAAGCGAGCACACTGGGTGGTTGCACGAGACGAGGGGAGACGAGCCAACTGCTCGGATTCGCCGGAGGGAGCTTGACGGCGGCGAATTGCGGCGGCGGCAACCGGCGGCGGGGAAAGGGGGAAACGGTGACGAGGTCACGAGGGGCCGATTCCCGGCGGCGAGAGCATCTACGCGGCTTCGGGAATCCGATGCTAGCGTCGGATTGGGCAGATCTACGCCGAGCGAGGCCGGCGACGAGCGGGCACTACGGGGCACGGGCGGCGACGGCGGCGAGCACTCAGCGAGCGGCTGCAACGGTCGGGGCGGCGCCGGCTAGCTACGGGGAGGCTACTCGTGCTACTACTCGAGTCTAAGGGGAGGAGATGGAACGGGGAGGAAGAACGGAGGGAGGCACTACCATGCGGGCGGGCGCAGTGACGAGAGGCCGACGGCGCGGGAGTGATCTCTCCGGCCTCGGGCCGGGGAAGAGGAGGAAGACGAGCGCCCGGAGTCCCCTTCCGCGTCCACGAACGCACCGGCTCTCCCGGTGCTTGGCGATGAACGGCGGAGGCGAGACAGAGGGGCGGCAATGGCGCGGCGGCGGCGAGCGAAATGGGGAAGGGAAGGATGGGAGAGCGCCTCGGGCTTTAAAGGGCGGCAATGTCGGTTTGGAAACCGACTTTTGGGCGGTCAAGGCGCGAGCTGGCGCTCCGGCTAGCGGCCAAATCGGCGACAGGGAGGAGGGGAAGGATGACGCCGGCGGGAGGGAAAAAGGGAAAAAGGGGAGAGAAAGGGGGGCTTGCCCCTTTCCGCTTTGGGAAAAGGAGGAGGGAGCGGGGGCGACGCGGCAGAGGGAGGGGGAGCTTTGTCTCCGTCCCTTGGCTGCTTGCGCGCGGAGTGGCGGGGGCCGGGCGATGACGACGGCGATGACGGTGGACCGGCTTGGAACGGGGCGGCGACACGGCAGCAGACGCGGGGCAGGCGCGGCAGAGGGTGACGGCGGCGGCGGCCAGGCGGTTGGCCACCACGGCGCGCGCGCGGGTCGCGACGGGAGGCGCGGCGGTTTGAGCGGCTCGGGCACGCACGCTGGCTTGCGGGGCCGAGCGGCTGCGCGGCTGCAAGCGCGGCAGGGCAGCGGGGCCGGGTGACGCGGACGGCGCAGGCGCGGCATGGGCGGCAACCACGCGGGCGCGCGCGCGAACAGCGCCGCGCGGGGAGCTCGCCAGGGATGGAGGCGGGGAGAAGGAGAGCGAGGGGAAGGGAGGGCGCTCGGCGCGAGCGGCTCACGCGCACGCGCGCGGGCAGAGCGGAGGGGAGAGCGCGCGCGAGAGAGAGAGAGAGAGAGAGAGCGCCGGGGAGGGAGGGGGAGATGGGCCGAGAGAGATTCGGCCCATCGACCCTCGGGGAGGCAAAATAGACTTTTGCGGAGGGGATTAATTTGGGAAGGATTTGGATTCGGATTTGAATTCGACGATGGATCGGGGATTCGAGATCTGAGATGGCACAGAGACTGACTGCAAGCGAAGAAGCAATTTTCGCAATTAGGGTTTTTAAGAGATAGCTTTTCCCGCTAGGCGCCACGACGGAACGGGCGCTACAGACCAACCCCCCTAACAAGAATCTCGTCCCCGAGATTCAGCACCTAAGGGAGCAGCTCCGGAAACTCGGCGCGGAGATGATCTTCTCGTTCCCAGGTTGCTTCATCTTCGGAATGGTTGCTCCATTGGACCTTGTAGAACTTGATGGTCTTCCTTTGAGTCTGACGTTCTGCCTCTTCAAGAACCCTGATCGGTCTTTCCTTGTAGGTCAGATTCTTTTCCAGCTCGATATTGCCCAGAGGAACTTGTTCTTCTGGAACACGGAGACACTTCTTTACCTGAGACACGTGAAACACGTTGTGCACATCTGCGAGACCTTCAGGCAACTCAAGCTGATAAGCTACTTCACCGCGTCTAGCGGTTATGAGGTAGGGGCCGATGTAGCGGGGTGCTAACTTGCCGGACATCCCAAACCTCCTCATACCACGGAGAGGCGATACCCGCAGGTACACATGATCTCCTTTTTCGAACTCAAGGTCACGCCTCCGATTATCAGCGTAATTCTTTTGACGGTTCTGAGCTGCCTTTAAACGTTCTCGGATCAGCTTAACTTGTTCTTCTGCTGCCTTGAGTATGTCAGGACCGAACACTAGTGCTTCGCCAACTTCATTCCAGCACAAGGGAGTGCGGCACTTTCTTCCGAACATTGCCTCATTTGGCGACATCTGAATGCTGGCCTGATAACTATTGTTGTATGAGAACTCAGCATACGCAAACAACGATCCCAAGTGCCTTCGAAATCCAGGGCACACGCTCGAAGCATGTCTTTTAGGATCTGATTTACTCTTTCTGTCTGACCATCTGTCTGCGGATGGTAAGCCGTACTAAAATTTAGATCAGTTCCGAGAGCTTCATGCAACTGCTTCCAGAACCTTGAGGTGAACTGAGTGCCTCGATCTGACACGATCTTCTTGGGGCAACCAAATCTACATACGACATGGGTCATGTAGAGTTCTGCTAGTTTCTTTCCATCAAAGGTGGTTTTCACTGGCACGAAATGAGCTGATTTCGTGAGTCGGTCCACGATTACCCAAATGGAGTCGTACCCGTTAGGGGTTCTTGGCAAACCGGTGATGAAATCCATTCCGATCTCTTCCCATTTCCACTCGGGAATCGGTAGGGGTTGCAGCAGACCAGCTGGCCTCTGATGCTCTGCCTTGACTCTTTGGCAAATGTCACACAAGGCTATGTATTCTGCGACATCTCGCTTCATTCCGGCCCACCAGAAGTATGCCTTGATATCTTGGTACATCTTCGTACTTCCTGGATGAATGGAGTAGGCGGACTCATGAGCTTCCCTTAGGATTAGATCTCTTAACTCCTTTTTGGCCGGTACACAGATGCGTGGACCGCACCAAACTGTGCCTTGGTCGTCTATGGAGAAATCGGTGTCTTTCTTCTCTTGTATTCTTTTTATTAATTCTTTTATCCCTTCATCATCTTTCTGAGCCTCCCGGATTTGCGATTCTAGGGTAGGCTGCACTGTCAAGCTGGCAGGGACACCTGATTGTACCACGGTCAGCCTTAACTTCTCCAATTCTCTGCATAGGCGATCTTGGTCAGGCCGTATTTGAGCTACATTGCAATAGGCCTTGCGACTTAGCGCATCAGCGACCACATTAGCTTTACCGGGATGGTAATGAATTCCAAGATCGTAGTCCTTGATTAGTTCCAGCCATCTTCTCTGCCTCATATTTAATTCGGTCTGGGTGAAGATGTACTTAAGACTTTTGTGATCGGTGTACACTTCGCATCTGTTCCCGATTAAATAGTGCCTCCAGATTTTAAGAGCATGAATCACGGCTGCCAGCTCGAGGTCGTGGGTGGGATAGTTGACTTCATGAGGCCTAAGCTGCCTGGACGCATAGGCCACAACCTTTCGCTCTTGCATTAGGACACATCCTAAGCCTTGTCTTGATGCATCACAGAAGATCTCGAAATCCTTTCGGATATCTGGCAAGGTGAGTACTGGGGCAGTGGTCAGCCTTTTCTTCATTTCCTGAAAGCTATCTTCACAGGCTGCTGACCATTCAAATTTCTTTTCCTTCTTTAACAGCTCGGTCATAGGTCTTGCTAGCTTAGAGAACCCTTCGATGAATCTTCGATAGTAACCGGCTAGGCCAAGGAAACTGCGGATCTCTGACACATTCTTGGGCGGATTCCAAGCAAGTACAGCTTCAACCTTGCTGGGATCTACTTCGACACCGTTGGAGGAGATCACGTGTCCAAGAAATGCTACTCGGTCCAACCAGAATTCGCATTTCGAGAACTTAGCGAATAGTTGATGATCCCTGAGCTTCTCCATTATCAGCCTCAGGTGTTTAGCATGTTCTTCCTCATTCTTGGAGTATATCAGGATGTCATCGATGAATACCACAACAAACTGGTCCAGGTATTCCATGAAGATTTTGTTCATTAAGTTCATGAAGAATGCTGGAGCATTGGTGAGTCCGAAGGACATCACTGTGAACTCATATAGACCATAACGCGTTGAGAAGGCGGTCTTTGGGATGTCTTCAGATCTGATTTTCAGTTGATGGTAACCTGATCTCAAGTCGATTTTAGAGAAAACTCTTGCTCCTTTAAGTTGATCGAACAAATCGTCAATCCGTGGCAACGGGTACTTGTTCTTTATAGTTACTTCATTCAGGGCTCTATAGTCGATTACCATTCTCTCAGAGCCATCCTTTTTCTTAACCAGAAGCACTAGGGCTCCCTAAGGGGATGAGCTAGGTCGCACATAACCTTTACTCTCCAACTCTTCGATTTGCCTTTTGACTTCTGCTAATTCATTAGCCGCCATTCGGTAGGGTCTTTTTGCAATTGGCGCGGTGCCTGGTGCCAGTTCTATGGCGAACTCAATCTCTCGGTCTGGTGGCATACTCGTTAATTCTTCTGGGAATATGTCGGGATATTCACAGACTATGGGCACCGATTCCAAAGGGGTGGCTTGTAAACTGGTTAGTATAGACCGTCTTGCGGTAAGGGCGTTAGGGGTAAAGCGGACTTGCTTTCCTCCAGGTCCTTGCAAGGTGATGGACCTTTCGGCACAATCTATCTGTCCTTTGTGCTTAGCCAACCAATCCATCCCTAGGATGATGTCCAAGCTTTGCGAGTCTAAGACTATTGGTTTGGCTAGGAAGTCAACTTCCTCAATTCTAAGGTTAACTTCCGGGCATATTTGAGTTGCCCTTATATCCCTCCCAGGGGAATGTACTATCATTGGTACTCGTAAATTTTGGGTTTTCCAACCATTTCTTTTCACAAAAGCCTGCGATATGAAAGAATGGGAAGCTCCTGAATCAAACAGAACTATTGCGGGTACGGAGTTAACAGAGAACATACCCATCACGACGTCTGGGGCATCCTGAGCGGTCTCAGCTTGAATGTGGTTCACCCGGCCTCGACCAAAGTTGTTGGAGGCACGAGAACCTTGTCCACTTGCCTGGGAGCTAGGGCGAGACTGAGCTGCCGCTGGAGTAGGAGTTCTGGCAGTGCTACCATTAGCATGCCCTGTGTTGGTGCTGGTAGGATTCTGAGGGCACTGTCTGGCATAGTGACCCATCTGGTTGCACCGGAAACACTGAACTGCTGATAGTCCTGGCGGTGACTTGAAGGTGGTCACGCTGTTTGGCGCAGTATTGCCACTTGGGGCATGCTGCTGCGGCTGAGGCGCCGGACGGTTCACCTGAGGACGAGGGGCATAGCCTGGCTGGCGGTTAGCCTAAGTGACCGACTGGTGATATTGCATGGGTTGACCATAGCGAGGGCGAGGTGCGCCTCGGAAAGAATTCCCTTGATGGTTAGATTTGCGTTTCTTATATTCTTCGGTAGCCTCTTTTCTAGCATCCTCAAGTAGAAGTGCCTTGTTGATCATATGCTGAAAAGTGGGGAAGTCATGAGCAAGCAACTAGAGCTTCATTCCAACTGCGACCCCCTTCAGGAACTTCCTGATTTTCTTCTTGTCTGTGTCTACTTCCTTAGGGGCATACCGAGCCAACTTGTTGAACTGACTTAGGTACTCATTGACACTGTTGCTGCCTTGCCTAAGCCTGTTAAATTCCTCCTTCTTCATATCAATCGTGCTTTCAGGCACGTGAGTTGCACGGAAGGCCGTAGCAAACTCATCCCAAGCAATGCTAGTGGGTTCGGGATGCGCGTTGCAGTAATTCTCCCACCAATCTGCAGCAGGTCCTCTTAGCTGGTGAGAGGCGTAGAGTGTCTTCTCAACAGGAGTACACTGCACTAAGTTGAGTTTCCTCTCAACATCCTTCAGCCAATCGTCAGCCTCAACAGGCTCGACAGTCTGAGAGAACTCCGGCGGACGAGACCTCAAAAAGTCTGTCCGCTTGGATCTATTGTTGCCCAAGTGGGGGTTGCCATTCCTATGCGCATTATGCTGGAAGCCGGCTATGGCCGTGGCTAATCCTTGTAAGATCTGTGTCTGGACTGCCATCAAGTGCTGTATGCTGTTTTCAACATGGGGTGGGGAAGGAATGCGTTCTTCTCCAGAATTGTGACTGGCGGCGTGGTGGGAGCGGTGAGACTGTTCCACTTCTGCGTCACGGGAAGCTGTGTGTTGCGAGTGGTTGCTGTGGTGAGACTGCTCATTAGCTGACTCATGATTTGCTGCTGGCTCAACTCTACCTCCCTCATAACCGAAGCGGGCTAGGGCACGAGCTGCACGGCGGGGGCGGCTAGCCATCTAAACTCCCAGAAGAGGGCGGGGTAAGGATCAGATCAGCACTTAGGAAGGCAAGGAGCAAAGTAAATAGCAACTCAGATAGCACACACTAGGCATAAACTGGATTTTCTCAAATCATAAAGACACCTGATACAACGGGTGTGGACAAATCACAGAGCTACGCCGAGCTTGACTGTACGCACACCACCTAGAAGAACCAGACTACCAAACAACACCCACATCAAACACACACACGCACTACCTCGCCACGACTCCAAAAGAGTTGGCGGCGGAACAAAAGGGCCTAGCACACGGACGGCGGCTGAAGACTGCCTCCTCTACTCCTCGTCTGCCTGGCTGCCTCCGGTAGTCGGCTCCTCAGTCGAAGAGACGTCGATCGGCTGACGCGAAGAGACCGGCGGAACCTGTCGAGGGCCGGCAGCAGCACGGGCCGCTGGCGATGGGGAGCTGGGTAGTCGAAACGGAACACGGTGGAAGAACCAACAACACGCTTCCGCGCAGTGCGGATAAAGCGTGGGCCACGGCGGGAGGAAGCAACTGGAGTGTGTCCTGGGGTGTAGGAGGGGCTAACTGGGTGTGGGTAGGGGGAGTACACTGGTGAGTATGGCGCACGCAAGCTGGGGGAGCGCGGGCCACTGGGAGTACGAGCAGAGCCGCGAGAACTGTGGGAGGACAGGTGGCTGGCGTGGCAGAGGCGGCCTGAGTCCCAAGAGACAGTGTCAACTGAGGTGACACCCTCCTCGGCCAGACGGGCCTCCAGGGCGGCGTAGCGGCGGGCAAGAGAGCGGTAAGCCTCAAGGAGAAGGTCGTGCTGGGTGGCCTGAGCCTCAGAAAGCTCAACCATGCGAGTCAGCACAGGCTGAGACTCGCTGTACGGGCAAGGGTACCTGGCGTCTGTGTGGCCTGAAGGTAGGCGAGGGAGCTGCCGGAAGGCAGAGCCCCCGAGACGGTGGCTGTAGTCGTGGGCCAGGCGACGAAGCGCAGTCCAGGAGAGGTCCTGGTACGCGATCTGGAGTGTGGGCTTGGCCACATTGAAGTGGTGTGGGCAGAGGCCAGCTCCGTGTATACCTCCACGAGGGTAAAGGTACACAGAGAGCTCACAGCGAGGGGGGACACGGTCCACGGAGTACCCCGTGTACTCGGGACACGAGAAGCCAAGGAAACGGGCGAGGTCACGAAGCTGGGCGACGTGGTGACCCTCACCAAAACCGTGGGAACTGAAGCTGGAGTTCACTGCCATCTACAATTTTGAAAGAGGGAGAAAAGATCAGTAACCATTTTAGAAACAAACTACTGAAAATAAGGGAAACAAAAGAAACCTTAGCTTTTAGCAAGTAGTTTTGAACTTAGTATCCTTAGGGTCGTCCTAAACGTCGGGTTTCGCCCTAGGGCCAAGCCTGTGCTCTGATACCATCTCTTGTCACGCCCCGAACTAGCCCCCGAACGGAGCTAGCCCGTGACGCTCCAAATTAACCTGTTGATCGATACCAGTCCCAGGAAACAGCGCTGGTATCACAGGAAGACAGAGTATCACAGCAACAGAGGTCTCTTTATTATAGAGTAGAAGTACAGTCATGTTGGGCTGCGGACAGATCCCGAGCTCACAACTGCATTACAAAAGGGAAAGCGGAAGCCAAGACTTGGACCAAACATCACAGGCACGACTTGGGAACTAGGCCGAAACCCTAAAACTCGTCGTAGCCGACTTGCTCCTGGAAGAACTCCTCGTCAGCGGGATCCGCTTCATCTTCTTCAGCAACTGGGGGGGGGAATTATTTATATAGAGCAAGGGTGAGTACAGGAGTACTCAGCAAGCCATGGGAATTAAGTGTTTAATGCAGGCCTCAAAGAAAAGGCTGCTCGTTTTCACAAATGATTTTAGTTAAACTCCTTTTTGAAACAACTAAGTGAGTGCTTCTCAAACGACACGGAAGAGACAGTGCATCTCGTCCGGTCGGAGTATGTGCAATGTATCAGTCTTTGGATTGTTCAAGGTTGGCACCTGGCCAACAGCTTTCAAACGGCCACCCGGGCCAACAACTTTCAAACGGCCACCCGGGCCTAGCTGATCCCATCAGCTGCAGATTTTTCCAAACATCGGTCTCCATTCCACAACGGCAATTTCACAAACAGTAGTCAAACAAAACTACGCTAGGAATCACCTCACATCCGCCCATGACCATGGGCACGGCTGTTCGAACAGTTTAATAACCTCTGCAGAGGGGGTACACTTTACCCACACGACATTACTAACCTGGATCATCCAGCCCGTGCAGAACGGCCACGTCTAGAGACCTTAAGGCTTTCATGACAAGGCATTTCGAAAGCCGACACAGGTTCACCATATGCCAACGAGAGGGGTCCCAGACCAACACCAGATTAGGTCCCAGACCATACTGTGCCAGGAAACCCGGGGGTTCTCCCCGACACCACCCCGTTGAATCCACATGTCTCTTGGCATCATGGCTCCCCCGATTAGCTAATTACTCAGCCAGGGGTGTCCCATTTCACCCATGTGGTCGTACTTGTCTTATGATTGGATGAAATTCCAAGGAAACGGTCCTTAAGTGCAAGAGCGGGAAACCGTACTCCCGGTACGTTCCCCGGTCCGCGATTTTGGAAATTCATTTTGTTCGCAAGCACCGACCCAGGTGTCGGGTTTTCCGAGTCTTTTGTAAAACCCAAGTTTTACCCATCGTTAGATATTTTAAATTTTAAGGGGGGGGGGTGTTCCGATGCGCGTACCCGAAGGCCCGTGCATCGAAACACAACAGTTGACAAAGGAGGTTTAAGTGTTCAATAATTCAAAGAGGGTAATTGCAGCAATTAGGACTGGGGCCGGCAGGCTATCTCGCATGCCGCGGCCGAATTACTTGTGTAAATCCTATTCATGCAATATTTGCGGAAAAGAAATACTTAGATTTAAATTATAGGTGCAAGATGATCAAAGGTGACTTGCCTTGCTCGAGATCTTGAGCTTGATCCTCGGGTTCCTCGCACTGCGGGTCTTCGGGCTCCGAAACTACACGCGAAACGGGACAACTCAACAAACAGCGAAAATAAAGCCCTATTATTGACCTCTAATCATGCCATTAGATAGATCTCGAGATTTAAAGAATTTTGGAAGTTGAACGGAGTCAAACGGACTTTCGATTGGGAAGATATTGAATTTCTAAGATTATTGGATTTTTGGTCTAAAGGAAAAGGATTTAATTAAATCCTTTTTTGAAAAAGAAAAGAAAAGAAAAGAGGGAGGGAAATTAGACTTCCCACGGGCGGCTAGGGCGCGGCCCGAGAGAAAAGGGGCGGCTCGGCCGAGCTAAATGGGCCGGCCGGCCCAAGAGGACACGACCCATTAGGGCGCGGGGAGGGGAGAGAGAGGGCGCCGGTGAACCGGGCTCACCACGCGTGGTCCCGGGTGGGACCCGTTTGTCAGTGACGCGGTTCACCGTACGAAGCGAGCACGCGGCGCACGCGCGCGGGCGGGGGAGGGACGCGGTGCACGCGCGCGGTTCGCGGTGGACGCGGATGCGGCGGGCCCACGCGCAGCCTCACGGCTCGCGGTGGACCGCGCCCGCAAGCGGGGCCAGAGGGAGCGGCTGACCGGGGTCAGCTCGACCCGGTCTTGGCTGAGCTGGCGCCGACGTGGCGCCTACGTGGCTGCCACGCGGGCTGGCGGGAGGTAGACGACGACGCCAGCCGGAATGAACGGCGGACGACAGCGGCGAGCGGCGGAGCGAACCACGGCGATACAGGCGAAAGCGAGCACACCGGGTGGTTGCACGAGACGAGGGGAGACGAGCCAACGGCTCGGATTCGCCGGAGGGAGCTTGACGGCGGCGAATTGCGGCGGCGGCAACCGGCGGCGGGGAAAGGGGGAAACGGCGACGAGGTCACGAGGGGCCGATTCCCGGCGGCGAGAGCATCTACGCGGCTTCGGGAATCCGATGCTAGCGTCGGATTGGGCGGAGCTACGCCGAGCGAGGCCGGCGACGAGCGGGCGCTACGGGGCACGGGCGGCGACGGCGGCGAGCACTCAGCGAGCGGCTGCAACGGTCGGGGCGGCGCCGGCTAGCTACGGGGAGGCTACTCGTGCTACTACTCGAGCCTCGGGCCGGGGAAGAGGAGGAAGACGAGCGCCCGGAGTCCCCTTCCGCGTCCACGAACGCACCGGCTCTCCCGGTGCTTGGCGATGAACGGCGGAGGCGAGACAGAGGGGCGGCAATGGCGCGGCGGCGGCGAGCAAAACGGGGAAGGGAAGGATGGGAGAGCGCCTCGGGCTTTAAAGGGCGGCAATGTCGGTTTGGAAACCGACTTTTGGGCGGTCAAGGCGCGAGCTGGCGCTCCGGCTAGCGGCCAAATCGGCGACAGGGAGGAGGGGAAGGATGACGCCGGCGGGAGGGAAAAAGGGAAAAAGGGGAGAGAAAGGAGGGCTTGCCCCTTTCCGCTTTGGGAAAAGGAGGAGGGAGCGGGGGCGACGCGGCAGAGGGAGGGGGAGCTCTATCTCCGTCCCTTGGCTGCTTGCGCGCGGAGTGGCGGGGGCCGGGCGATGACGACGACGATGACGGTGGACCGGCTTGGAACGGGGCGGCGACACGGCGGCAGACGCGGGGCAGGCACGGCAGAGGGTGACGGCGGCGGCGGCCAGGCGGTTGGCCACCACGGCGCGCGCGCGGGTCGCGACGGGAGGCGCGGCGGTGTGAGCGGCTCGGGCACGCATGCTGGCTTGCGGGGCCGAGCGGCTGCGCGGCTGCAAGCGCGGCAGGGCAGCGGGGCCGGGTGACGCGGACGGCGCAGGCGCGGCATGGGCGGCAACCACGCGGGCGTGCGCGCGAACAGCGCCGTGCGGGGAGCTCGCCAGGGATGGAGGCGGGGAGAAGGAGAGCGAGGGGAAGGGAGGGCGCTCGGCGCGAGCGGCTCACGCGCACGCGCGCGGGCAGAGCGGAGGGGAGAGCGCGCGCGAGAGAGAGAGAGAGAGAGAGAGAGAGAGAGAGAGCGCCGGGGAGGGAGGGGGAGATGGGCCGAGAGAGATTCGGCCCATCGACCCTGGGGGAGGCAAAATAGACTTTTGCGGAGGGGATTAATTTGGGAAGGATTTGGATTCGGATTTGAATTCGACGATGGATCGGGGATTCGAGATCTGAGATGGCACGGAGACTGACTGCAAGCGAAGAAGCAATTTTCGCAATTAGGGTTTTTAAGAGATAGCTTTTCCCGCTAGGCGCCACGACGGAACGGGCGCTACAGCAGCTACCTTGGTGTTGCGCCCAAAAGGCCGAGTTTCTACCCTGGGGTGGGCCGTCTGCTCATGAGGGCTGGGCGTCATCCTCCGATGCCCAAGCTGGTCCGTTGTGGCTCGCTTGGGACTAAGGAAAGGGCACGGTCTTTGAGTGCGTCAGCGGTTGCTGGAGTTATTTCCACCGCGAGATACCGCACAGTCTCCAAACTAATCGAAGCCGAACAGACGAAGGGAGAGGAGCGAGGTCGGCGTCGCGATCCCTTGCGACGGCGATCGTCGGCCGAGGGCATGGCTCATCACGGCGGAGGGACTTGGGGGAGAGCGGAAGAGGCGAGGTGGTGTGAGGAAGAGGGTTTTCTCCATGAGAGGGGGCGTGAGGGAGGGGAGCAGCTTCGTTTCCAGCCTGGAGTTGGCTTCGGGCAGGGGAACGGTGGAAGATTCTGGCCGCCGTTCGGCCACAAGCCGCCATTCGGCCACAGGCCAAGAGGGGCTGGCGGCAGAGCAAGGAGAGGTGGCCTCGCTGGTAGAACTGGACGCTACTTTGGCGCTCATGTTCCCCGCGGCGGCAACCAGCAAGTGGGCGGGAACATGTTCAAGCGTCGCTGGGATGAGTCGGCACTAATGAAGGAGGGCGGCAGCAGCAGGGGGACCGGTGAGATGACGCAGATGAAGGAGGAGGCAAAAGGTGGAGGAGGAAGCAAGAAACCGGGTCAAATCAAGGCAGGAGATGTGATAGTCCCAGTGAATTCAGAAGTGAAGAAAGGAAAGAATTATGTCTCTGAGTTTGATGATGATGAAGATGATTTGTTGGAGTTTGATGAGGAGCCGCGGGTGAATAGGGACAAGAAAGGGGATGATCAAAAGGGTGGTGCACAGGTGAAAGTTTGCTCTAGGTGCACTCAAAAGGGACATGGTGTTGCTGATTGTAAGGTGGATGTTTATTGCGATATCTGCGACTGTAGCGAGCATGTCAACCACAAATGTCCAGTCCTAAAGCTTCCAAAGCCAGTGGTGCAGGCGGTTGGGTATGCGGTTGAAGACCTAGGGTTTCAGCACATCCCACATCAACCGCTTTAAAGGAACAAGAAGAACACGAAGAAGGCTCTTGTGCGTGTGGTTGGTGGTGCTCTTTCGGTGGAAAGGTTGGTCACTCTTCTCCACATGTTGTGTCCAACTAAATGGAAGTGGGAGCCGGTGCCGCACGGGAAGGACGCTTTTGTTGTTCTTTTCCCTTCAAAGGGCGAATTGCAACGGGCCATCAACTTTGGGGGTGCGGATGTGAAGGAAGGAGGGGTAGCCACGGGAGTGAGGGTGGAGTTTGAGAGTGGTTTGAGGAAGAAGAGGGTTTTCTTCTACCTAAGGTATGGGTTAAGGTTTCTGGGCTGAGGAAGAAACTAAGGGAATATTTAACTTTATGGGCAGTAGGCTCTCTTTTAGGGGCAACACAATTGGTAGATATGAAAACTACTAGAAAGAATGTTTTTGGGAGATTGTTTGTGGTTGTCCTTAACCCAAAATTGATTCCTAAGGTGCTTGATGTGGTAATTGGGGATCATTATTTTGAGTTAAAATTTGAGGTGGAGAAAAAAGGAGTCGATGAGAATGGGGAAGAAGTGGAGTTTAATTTGGAGGATTGGGATGGAGATGAGAAGGATGGTAATGTAGAGGGAGAGGAAAATGGAGAAGACAATGAAGGAAGGGAGAAGGGACCAAAAATGTCAAAGGTTGATGATATGGTAATTGATGACAATCATGATAGGAGTGAAGGGAGTAAAGAGGCACAGGAAGGTGCTGATTTAGAGAAAGAAATGGATTTTTCTATGATGGCTGAAAATATCTTGGATGTGGCTGTCCAAGATGTGTTGGAGGAGGTGTATGAGAGGGTACAGAAGGAGGAAATGGAGGAAAATGAGGCGGGGGTGCAGCAGGAAAAGATTGTTCAGCTGGCTAATGTTGGGGAGGTGTTGGTGACACCAAAAAGGGCTAGCGAGAGGTTGATGGGCAGCAGCGGGAGACATTTGCTTGAAAAGGCTAAGTCCAAGAAGGCGTGGATGAATCTCGACCCTCTCTCAGGTAATGAATTTAAGAATTCATGTCATTCTTTCTCGCATGCTCATGTTGTTAGAAATTTAAATGATAT
Organism: Oryza meridionalis; assembly: GCA_000338895.3. Lineage (NCBI taxonomy): Eukaryota > Viridiplantae > Streptophyta > Magnoliopsida > Poales > Poaceae > Oryza > Oryza meridionalis. Next base: position 29,473,039 of record CM002529.2, read on the forward strand.
AGGTTTGAACCTAGGTGACTCTAGTAACTTAGTTTCTGATTCGGTTTTGCTCTTAAGGGAGGGTGGTTGTCTCAAATCTGAAAACTTAGGTGCTTTGGCTTCTCCTTTGGTAGAAAATCATGGTGGGTCTTGTAGTAACTCAGACTTAGTTGATGAGGAGGATCGGGAGGATAGTATTTTGCTTAATCTTTTGTGTGGCGACTTGATGGATGAGGTTATGGATGAAGAGGACATTCACCTAAGTTGTGATTTCGATGATGTCCTAATAGATAATTATCCAAGAAAAAATAGGAAAGGAGCAAAGAAGAAGCGAGGGAGGGTAGGTTTTAAAGTAGGAAGTAACAAAAAGTTTCAATGAAAGGAATTTTTTGGAATAGCAGAGGTCTTAAAGACTTGGCTAAAACGAGATTCCTTTTGGAAATTTCTAAAGAGCAAAAGTTAGACTTTATCGCTCTTCTAGAAACGGGGAAACATAAGTTTGCTGATTCATGGCTTAAAAACATATGTGGAGGAAGAGATTTTTTGTGGCACTGGACGAGGCCGAAGGGTAGAAGTGGGGGAATTTTGCTTGGAGTTAATTTGGAGCTTTTCGATGTCTCTAGTATCGACGAAGGGGATTTCTATGTAAAATTTCATTTGCGAAATAAAGACGACGCGTTCCAATGGATTTTGGTTGCTATTTATGGGGCGGCTCAAGATGAATACAAGGAAGCCTTTCTCTCTGAATTGGTTAATTCTTGTAGAAGGGAAGCGTTACCTATGGTAATAGGTGGAGACTTTAATATTTTAAGGAATCCACAAGAGAAAAATAAAGAGAACTTTGATAATAAATGGCCCTTCTTATTTAACGCTGTCATAGATAGCTTAAATTTGAGAGAGATTATGCTTTCGGGGCGTAAGTTCACCTGGGCAAACTCTCTACCAAACCCAACCTATGAGAAGTTAGATAGGGTGTTGGTTAGTACGGAGTGGGAGGTGCAAAATCCGTTAGTGTTTGTTCATGCCCTTAGCCGAGATCTCTCGGATCACACCCCCCTGCTGCTAGACACAGGGAAAGGGTCTCTTAAGAACAACCAACCCCTGTTTAAATTCGAACTTGGGTAGTTGCTGAGAGAGAACTTTCATCAATTGGTGGTCAATAGTTGGTCCAAAGAAGTTAGAGGGAGGACCAATATTGAGAGATGGCAGAATAAAATTCATAGACTACGTCAATTCCTTAGAAACCCCATATGCCTTAGAGGATGGGCGAAGAATGTTAGTGGTGCATATAAAAAGGAAAAAGCTAAACTGATAGCAAAGGCAGATGAGCTGGATAAATTAGCCGAGATGAGAATTTTGACTAGTCAAGAACTTGAGCTAAAAAATTCAATAAAGCAAGCCTTAGCAAAGTTGTTGAGAGAAGAAGAAATTAAATAGTACCAAAGAGCTAAAACAAAGAAAATTGTGGAAGGAGACAATAATACTAAATATTATCATATGATTACAAATGGAAAGCATAGAAGAACTAAGATTTTTCAGCTTGACCAAGAAGAGGGTGTAATCAAAGGAGATGAGGAGATTAGGAAGTATATAACTAAGTTCTATAAGAACCTTTTTGGGCCCCCCGAAAGAAATAATTTTTCTATGTTCGAGGACCAAAAAGACGGTATACCACATGTGACGGTGACAAAAAATGAAATGTTAACAAGAGAATTTTCTGAAGAAGAAGTCAAAATTGCCATTTTTCAAATGGAACACAATAAAGCTCCAGGACCTGACGGTTTTCCAGTAGAGTCTTATCAAGTCTTCTGGGATGTAATTAAAGATGACCTAATGGCAGTCTTTAAGGACTTCCATGGGGGAAATCTTTCTCTCGAGAGTTTGAATTTTGGAATTATTACTCTTCTTCCAAAAAATAAGGAGGCAAAGAAAATTCAACAGTACAGACCAATATGTTTACTTAATGTGAGTTTTAAAGTCTTTACAAAGGTTATGACAAACAGGGTCGCTCTAGTAGCACAAAATGTCATAAAACCTTCACAAACTGCCTTTTTGAAAGAAAGGAATATAATGGAAGGTGCTATTATTCTTCATGAAACTTTGCACGAGATGCATAGGAAAAAGTTGGATGGGGTGATTCTGAAGCTTGGTTTCGAAAAGGCATATGATAAGGTAGATTGGAGGTTCCTTCAGCAAACCTTGAGGATGAAAGGATTTGCGAATCGATGGTGTAAATGGATAGAGCAAATAGTGTCGGGAGGAAGCGTGGCGGTAAAGGTGAATGATGAAATTGGGCACTATTTTCAGACAAAAAAAGGATTGCGTCAAGGCGATCATCCCCTTTCACCAATTTTATTTAATTTGGTGGCGGATATGTTGGCAATTCTTATAAGTAGATCGGTTGAAAGGGGTATGACACAAGGAGTTGTTCCAAATTTAGTTGATAATGGGTTATCAATCCTGCAATATGCAGATAACACTATACTCTTTATGGAAAATGATATTGACGAGGCCAATAATCTCAAAATGGTACTAGGTGCCTACGAGAAATTATCAGGCCTAAAAATCAATTTTCATAAGAGTGAGATGTTTTGCTTTGGTAAGGCCAAAGAAAGGGAAAATGTTTTCTCTCTTCTTTTTGGTTGTAAGATGGGGTCATTCCCTTTCAAATACCTAGGGCTTCCAATGCACTACAAAAGTCTTTTGAACAAGGACTGGAAAGAACTAGAGGAGAGGTTTGAGAAAAGGTTAAGTAGTTGGAAAGGAAAAATTTTGTCAACCGGAGGAAGGCTAGTGCTCATCAATTCGGTCCTAAGCAGTTTAGCATTGTATATGCTTTCTTTCTTTGAAATACCTAAAGGTGTTTTAAAGAAATTGGACTACTATAGATCCAGATTTTTTTGGCAATGTGATGAGTATAAAAGAAGTATAGATTGACTAGGTGGAGTGTGCTCTGCAAGCCAAAGGAATGTGGGGGCCTAGGAATCCAGGACTTAGAGACTCAAAATAAGTGTATGCTTAGTAAATAGATCTTTAAGTTAATTAACAAAGAGGGAGTGTGGCAGAATTTGTTGAGGAAAAAATACTTGGTAAGGAAATCCATTTTTCAGGTCCAAAAACAACCGAGGGATTCTCATTTCTGGGCTAGCCTTATGGCAGCAAAAGAACACTTGGTCACTTCATAGTGATGTTGACGAAAAAATCGAACACACCGGCCTGGGAGATCTGCTTAGCTCCAGTGCAGGTCCAAATATGATGAGATGCGGGCGTGCCAGTCAGTTTGATCCTGCAACTGACAAGATATGCAAATAGTAGGTCAAAAACAGCCGATCGGCTGACAAGCCGATGGAGTAGTTCCAGCCGATAGCCGATAATAGCCGATGTCGATACCAGCCGATGGTGATAGGGTTTAAGCAATCGGCTATATGTCTAATGTAGATAATGATATAGAGGCAATCGGCTGATGATAATATAATATAGCAATATAATCCAGTAGAAACCAATCGGCTAACAATATGATATAGTAGAACAAGTATTGATCTGAAGGTTAAAGCATACATCGGCTGGAGATCCGATGTCATGAAATCCACAAGATTAGATTAAACAGTGAAACCTTTGCTGTCATCGGCTAAATCCAACTTGTATATATATGTAATCCTTATGAGCCGATGCAACATCCAGATAACTTATCGGCTAGCACCCCGATAAAACATTAGCATGAACCTATCGGCTTAACAAGACTTATATTATCAACAACAATCTAGTAGATCGAACCTAACCGATGCAGCACGAGATTGTATATGATAATCTAATACTCGATGAGCCGATAGATCTGTCTAATGTGATGGATATAACAAATCTATTTAGAACAGCATTATGATTGTAGAGATATATCGGCTAAGACAGGAGATCAGACCTAACCGAGACAGTCCCAACTAAACCGATGCGTCTCTAAATACAATGCAATTAGAGATAGAATTGAGATATCAGGTAGGCAAATATATCAACCAAACCAGAGCGATCCAAGAGATCGAATCGATGCAGCCTTGAACAACACCAACGTAGCCGACAGATTCACCAGGGCCCGACAGAACATAGGACTTACCCCTTCGCTGGAGATCGAAAGCCGATGCAGCCCTGCGTCAGGTGCCCAAGTTCCGCCAGAAGATAAGTAAAAACCTCAGGGAAGAAGGTGGCGATGCGCCGAGAATATTATTGGTCGATAGATTGATAGATTACAATGACTCCGGGTGTACATATTTATACCCATAGGGAGATACTAGTCCTTGTCGGACAAGAAAGAAACTAAAAAGGAAAAGATAAAGTCCTTATCGGGCACTAAACACACTTTCCTAAAGATAAAAGGAAACTAACAAACTATGCCTAATTAATAGATAACTGTCATGTCGCATCCTTCTTGAACTCGAATTCTTCTAGATAAGCTTCCTTTGATTGATCCGACTCCACCAAGAACACGACATCGTGGTGACTTGACTCCCATCGGCTGATTCTAGAACTTTGAAGCCGATACTGACTCTAAGCCGATGGTAACTTTGGGCTTACCAAATTTCACTGTTAACAAGTGAATAATGGGAAACAAGTAAGATTCTAGGAGGACCGATGGTTGGGAAACCTGCCCCTTCATTTGGAATTTCCAACCTTGTATAGCTTAGTTAGAAATAAAAACTTGGTAGTGGCCGATGTGTTAGGAAGGGTCCCATTGAATGTTTCTTTTAGAAGAGCAATTGTAGGGAAAAACTTGGAAGATTGGCTTGAAATTGTTTCAAAGGTGGTGAGTGTCAATTTGAATGATAAGCAAGACCAATTCTTTTGCAAGAGCAATAAAAAAAGGGTTGTTTTATGTTAACTTGTAACGCTCCGCTTTTCGCGAGACGTTAAAAACTAATTCGGCAAAATCCTATATGCGAAAGTTTTCGTTCTTTGTGTGCGAGTCTAAGTTGTGCCAAGATCTCAATTCAAATTCCCGTTGTTCCCTCTCATCGATATCAAAATCCCCCGCCTCAAGATTCTAATTCCAATTCAATTATTCCAAAGGTCAATCGCCTCCCTTGAATCCTCGCCAAATACTTCTCCCGAATCCAGAAATAACTGAGTCCACCTTGAATCCATTCCTTGGCTCCTCCGTATTTTTCTGAGTTCAAATGTTCAATTTGAATTCAAATCCCCATTCGATTTCAAATACAAAAATCCCTCAATATCGACTTCCCTGAAAAAGTCTAATCTTCCTCCCTTGATCTTTGGGCCATTTTCACCCTCCCCGGCCCAACTCTCCCTTCGTCCCACTCCATCTCCGCGTGTGCCACATGTGATCCCCACCGAGAGAGCGCCGTCTCTCCCCTTTTCTTTCTCGGTCATTCTCTCTCTCTCTCTCTCTCTCTCGTTGACTCCCGCCGACGCCGCCCAAAAATCGGCCACCACCTTCGATTCCCACGCACGAAACGGACATGGCCGACCAAGAAACCGCGCCACACCAGCTTCCTCGCCCAAAAACGGAAGGGGCAAGTCCCCCTTTCCACCGTCCTCCCTTCCTTTTCCCCTCCCAGGCAAAGGCGCCCTGTCTCCACCCCTTGGCCGCTTGCACTCGGAGGCAGAGCCGCTGACGCCGCTGCAGCAGCTCGACGCCCCCACCTTGACCACGCCGAGCCATGCCAGCCCGCGCTCGCGGTTCGATTTCCACCGTCCGATCCACCGCCTCCATCGTCCCTCGCATCCACGCCGTCGCTCGTTCTCGCGCCTCCCGTGAACGCCAGCTGCCGCCTTGACCGCCCCAAGGTCGGTTTGAACCGACCGCCCGTGCTCAGTCCCTTCCTCTCAAAGCTCCCCGCCGCCTATAAAACCCACGCCTCCACTCTCCGCCGCCGCACCACCACAAAGTCGCATCGCCGTCGCGCGGCCAACCACGGCGCACGGATGTCTCCTTTGTCGTTGGCCGCCACTGCCGCGATCTGGAATGTCGCCTCACCGCCACCGAGCCACCTCAACCGCGCCCCCCTCTCTTCTTCCCCGGCCACGCCCTCTCGGTGCTACGCCGCCCCGCCACCGCGACAACGTCCGCGCCGCCAACGCTGCTTCTTTCTTGTCGGTGAGCTCCCCACCATACTCCTCCTTCTGCCGCACGATGCGCCGCGCCCGCCGCCACTCGTGATAGCTCGCCCAAGCTCCTGCTCTGTCCCGGAGGCCGCCTCTCGTCGTCAGCCACTCTCGGTGCCGCTCCGCCTTCCTCGACCGGTGGAACGAGTTCTTGAACCCTTGGAGTAGCCCTAGCTCCGGCGAATCGACCCCTCGTCGCCCCGACAAGAAACCCCTCTTCGCTCGTCGGCGATTGCCGCCGCCACAATCTGCTGTCACCGGCCGGTCTCTCGTCAATTCCTCATGCCACCACCCTCCCCGGAGTGCCGCCAAGGCTGCGCGCGCCTCCCGCTTCTCTCTCACCGCACGGCCATAGGCCATCGCCGCCGCGCTCGATATCTCGCCACACGGCTGCCGTCGCCGGCCGCCGTCACGTCTCCTCCCTCTGATCCGAGCCATGGAATGGCTCCCCCTTGACCTCCGCTAGCTGCCGGTGTCCGCGCCTTGCTCCGGTTCACCGCCGTTCGCCGGCGCCCCTCGGCCGCCGTACGCCGTCCGATCTCAGGCAAGGCCCGGCCTCCCTCTCCCATCCCTGCCAGCGTGGCGTCCACGTGGACGCCACCTCAGCCGCTCGGCCGCTTGACCGAGTCCACCCCTGCCCAGTCAGCCACCCCCCCTCTCTCCTCTGGCTCGTGGGCTTGGCCCATCAGCCGAACCCCCTCCTCAGCCTATTAAAACAAACGAAGTCTATTACTCCTCCCTCCTTCCAAGCCGAGTGTCCATTCCCCCATGAACAAAAGTCCATTTAATCCCCCCTTTTGTACAGTACACCCATGGTCCTGCTCACCAGTGAGTGTCAATAATATTCTTGAGAATATTATTTCTATAAGTTCCATAAACCATTTCTCGTATTCTAGAAAATCCCAACAAATCATTTCCTTGTCCAGAAATTCCAATTAAACTTCCAAAATTCATATCTCTCGAATCGTAACTCCGATTGACTCCGTTCAGCTTCCAGTATTTCCGTAAAGTTGAGATCTATCTAATGGCACTATTAATTAGTCTAATTAGGATCCTTCTTTTGGTCTTTTGTCTAGGTTTTCGATTGTTTGCGTATAGTTGCGGTTACCGGATTTTCATCGATCGCGGGTTTTCTCGAAGATTCGTGAAGCTCCGTGAAGACTTTGAGCAAGGCAAGTCACCCTTTGACCAATTGCTCCTATAATTGGAAAATCATTATTATTTTGTTTGCAACTTGCATTATTAGAATCACTCACGTTTAACTTGCTTGGCCTCGGTTTGCGTGCCAAACCGACAGACCTACCCAGTAGTTGCACTAATTCCTGTAAGCCGTACTACCCTGACTCCTTGTCGCTCCACCCTTGTGGTACCTCGGTATCCATGCTCTCTGAGCGCGTATACCAAATATCCCACATACACCGTTGTTTGTCGAAAACTTGGGAAATGGGTTTGAAAAGCCTTGAAAACCCGACATGTGGTGTCGGCGTGTTTGAAAATAAAATAAATTGTGAAAACTCGCGATGCGGGGGTTGTGCCTGTGTGGCACTGTCCCGTATTTGCATATAAGGACCGATTCCTGTGGGAAATTCATCCGAGCATATAACAAGTGCGAACACAATGGGACGCCCCTGGCTGAGTAAATAGCAAACCAGGGAAGCCTTGATGCCAAGAGACATGTGGATTCAACGAGGTGGTGTCGGGTAGAACCCTCGGGCTTCCTGGCACAGTATGGTCTGGGACCTAACCTGTTGTCGGTCTGGGACCCCTCTCGTTGGCATAGGGCGACCCTGTGTCGGCTTTCGAATTGCCTTGTCATGAAAGCCTTAAAGTCTCCCGACGTGGCTGATCTCACGGGCTGGGTGATCCGGGTTAGTAATGTCGTGTGGGTAAAGTGTACCCCCTCTGCAGAGGTTAACTAACTGTTCGAACAGCCGTGCCCACGGTCATGGGCGGATGTGAGGTGTTTCCTGTAGCGTAGATTTGTTTGCCTGTGCTTTGTGAAAAGTTGTTGTGGTTTGGGAATCGTTACCAGAATTAGCCTATGTGGCAGATGGATGACCTGAGTGGTCAAAAAACGAATCTGTGTGATTCGGGATGTCTACGGGCATCATAGACTAGGCTTCCCGAGTGGAAGCGGATTGTTGTGCTGCTGGGCAGCTAGACTCTGGGAGTCCGAGAAAATGAAAAGGCTCTGGGAGCCGCCTAATCAAGTGAAATGGCTCCGGGAGCCGAGAAGTAATGATCTGACCCGGGAGGTCGGAACATTACCATTTGAGTTGTTGAAAAGCATCTCTTAAAGTTGAATCGAGACGCAAGTCTCTTTTTGACCCAAACCTGAAAAGAAATAAATCACTTAGTGGTTTCAAAATGGATTTCAAACAAAGGATTTGCAAAACAACCTTGCCTCTCTTCCAAGCTTGCATTAAACACCTAAGTTCCCGTGACTAGCTGAGTACGAAAGTACTCACCCTTGCTCTATATAAATATATAGTTCCTTCGCCCTGAAGAGAAGATGAAGTGAAGAGTAGGGTTTCGTCCTGGTTCCCAGCCGTCGCCTGTGGTGTTGGGTGTTAGTTCGTTAGTTCCGCTGCTGCTGCTGCTGTTGTTAGTGTTTCCTCGTCCGTGTCGTCGGTTGCATTCTCGGGTTGTTCTGAGCTGCAACCTAAGTTAAGGTAAATAAGTCCTCTATTTATTTTAAGGATTGCAATGATTCATATTTGTCACCGTGGGTACCAGCGCTATGTCCTGGGACTGGTACTAAGATCGCGGTATCGTAGGGAGCGGTTCGCGCCGTTTTTCCTACGACACGCTCCTATTAGATGCCGTTGTACGGCGGTGCCAAATTGGGGTGTGACATAACTCCATGTATAAAGCCCTTATGCTTAGTGGTGTAATACCTAGGAAATCTTTAATTTGGAAGCTAAGGATTCCTTTAAAAATTAAAATTTTCCTTTGGTATATTGAAAAGGGGTGATTCGAACAAAAGATAATCTTGCTAAAAGAAGATGGAAGGGTAGCTTGCTTTGTAGCTTTTGTAACTCTAATGAGTCAATTCAACATCTCTTCTTTGATTGCATAATGGCTAGATACATTTGGAATGCGATCTATCTTACTTTTAGAGTAAAGCAACCCCGCAATAGTTCACACTTGTTTGGAAATTGGTTAAGAGGTTTTGAATCTAAGTTTAAAAGACAAACTTGGGTGGGCATAGCGGCGATTTGTTGGGCTTTGTGGCTCAGTAGAAATGACTTAGTTTTTAATGGCTACAACCACGTATCTTTCTTGCAGGTAATTTTCAAATCAACTCAGTTGTCAAGGCTTTGGTCTTTGCTTCTTAAGGAAGACAAAGGCATTGAAGTAATCGCAAAGTGCAAGCTTTTAGAGAAGCATATGATGGAGCTCTTCTCTACTTTTAGGTGGAACTTTAGAAGAAGGATTGAAAGCTTAGCTTTTAGTACCTCTTGCTTGCTATCCATCTTTAAAACTTATTTATGCTTTACCCATGTAACGGGAGAGTCTTATGTACTCGTGTTTGTGACTTTTAGGCTGTGTACACCCTCACAAGGTGTAGAGGCCGAGTTTTTTATAATCCATTATCTAAAAAAAAAACTTTCAAAAATTACATGGTTGCAGTGTAAGCTTTGTGGAGTCATGAGCTCTATCAGTATGGTGGAAGGTTTTGGTCAGCCTCTTCGTCCCCTTATGGAGAAGGCTCCACTGATGTTGTTTGAATGCCAGGGATGTGAGCTGATCTCGTTCACTCTAAGTGTTGGTTGGGAGGTTATCACAGTACGTATTCTCTATATACCTTTACTTGCGCTTGTTCACTGATGCCAAAATTTGGTAGAGTAGAATATGTGAATGTTGTTTGCTTTGCTACCATGCCAAATATTCTCTGTATAGTGTTATGTGGAGAAATTTTTAGAAAATCACCAAATATTTGCACTGTAAGTTATGGTAGATTATGTGGGATGTGCTTTGTTTGCTAAGTTATGGTAGATTATTTGGGATGTGCTTAGTTTGCTACATTACCAAAATTTGGCATAGCAAAGTTTGGTATGGTTGAAAATGATAGTAAACTAAACAAGCCCTAGAAAACCTCAATTATTACCTAGGGGCTAAAATAAATATTGTTTATAAGCTTGTGGTAAAGTTAACCCCTTTGGAAATGATGAAAGCATAGATAGATGTTAATTACTGTTGAAGCAATGCAAGTGGTTACCATTTTGGTGTCTATGTTAAGAACTACACTACCAGGTTATGCAGTGTGTACTTTTTGGTTATGTATTGGAATTTTCCATTCCTTTCAATGTATTGGAATTTTTATGTTTGTGGTTGTAGTAAATTATCACCTGGTTTTATATAGTTAGAAAGTTGAGGATAAGTTCTCAAAGAAAATTAATGACTTTCTTTTTTCCTTTACAAGACTGATGGGACAATATTGTACATCGACATGTCAACTGAGAGGCTTAAGGATGAGGATGCCGTTGGCCAGAGTATCTCAGCAACCGGAGTGAAGTTCTCGTTCGAAATTACCAAGTAAGTTGGTGCGGTCAGGAGTAGTAGGACTTGTTGCGCTGTTATGTTTGAGTGATTTGAGATGGAGAAAAATGAACAGTGCTATCATGAGACTTTGTTATCCTATTCACTATGCTAGTATTATGTTGCGTATGCTATTCGCTCGTATTAATCTGTTATAATTGTGCCCCGCAAAAAAAAATCTGTTATAATTGTGTATCAATCAGCCGGATGAATTGGAACGAGAACTCATCTCGTGAGGTAACGGGCCTTTCCCATGTCACAGGAAGTCCAGCCCAACAGATGCAGCCCACTAGCCCATGTCTATGTGAAAAGTTTGGGCCACACCAACCTGCACATGGGCCAAATTAGCTCACTAGTCATATTCAAGCTGGCACGGGCCGCATGTTCGTCGACCGTCGCAGCCCGGTTCTTGAAATCAGAATAGTAACAACTTTCCAGTACATTGTTCTCCGGACAATTTGCAAGTTTACTTTATTGAATCAGATAAATGACCAACGAATTAGTGACACTGCACATCGGTCCCTCCTGTAACAGTAGAACACTTTCAAAACTTAGCAACATAAAACACGACAGTTTTCGGTCCATTATTAGCTTGGGATTAACATGTTGGTAAAAAAATTGTCGGTGCCGGCCGGACAGAAAGTTAAACTTTGCGCTCAGGAGCGGAACTAGAAGTGGGGTAGCTAGGCTAGAGCCTTATTTAGTTATTTATGACCCTAAATACCCATTAAAATAATATTTTAAATTTTGAAAAAAAAATAGAAGAAAAGGAGACAAGCCTATAAAAATTACATTAAACTAGGAAGAAAACCCATGCATATATGTGGGCATCTTGTTTTGCTTTAGGTATTAAAAAAGACAAAAAACTGTTACATGACAAGACATCGTAGATTTGTTGCATTTCTCGTGGACTTGCTACATGATAGTCCGGTTCAGTGGTGTAATATACTAAAATACCCTAGAAAAAAATAACCTAGGAGCATTATTTCAATATTTTTGATTAATCAGAGAGAATTTTGGAAAGGGCGCTTTTAGCCCTACCAAGTTGAACTCAAGGTGACATATATGGAACTAAAATATCTGAAATTTTGGGTATTTCATCTCCTTGGTAGGATATCTTTCCCCGAGAAATTCAGTTTTTATTTAAATTCACTAAATATTGTTCAAAATCATTTTTGTTTGCTTTTTTAATTGTTAGATATTTCCATGCTATCATGCCAGCCTAATTGATTTTGTTTTCCATAATTAAAAATGGATTTTTAGTTCAACAGATATTGTTTAAATCTTTTTTTTTCCATGTCTAATCCCCCTCCAAAAAAATTAGAGATTTTCATACTATAAATCGTTCTTGAAATCGTAGATTCAGGTGGTGTTTAAGTCCCTCTCCTCTCAAACACCTCCTTATTCATCCCGTGCAAAAGCCAAAGGCAAAGCGATGATGAGGCGAATGCACGTGGCGACGGCACGCTGCCGTACCGATCGGCGAGAGCAAAAAGCTTCACGTTCTCCGGCCATGGCCGATGTCCAGCTCCGCACGATTCGCGTATTTTTAACGCGCACGGCGCCTTCGTCTCGCGTCACGCACGCGCCCATCGAATACCACACCAGTGAACGCTTTTTGGCTCTTTCACAGTGCAGCAACCTAATCTTGCTTGCAGATGCAGACATATCCTCCTCTCGTAGCCTCATCGTCTCACTCTACTGTAACCGCGTTACAGTTTCTGGTAGAGTAGTAGTATATTACTGCAGAATGTAAAGCTGGAGAAAAACTGTAAATTTCGCAGTGGTTGGTCGTTACAACAGAGGTGGAAATGGAATTATCCAGAGGATGTTGCTGCTGTGTGTTGACCCTGCAGAGAAAACCATCTTCATTTCGTTGCCATTGTTCAGAACTTCAGATCAAGAATTTACTAATAACCTTGGAAGTAAATTAAACCCCAATTGCGCATCCATCGAGAGCACCGTCCTTCTTACCTTCCTAGGATCCACTTCGTCTCTGCAAAAACTGCAGAGACAGACACCGATCCCAATGCAAAACCACGCACTGCAGCACTGACTCTCTCTGTGCCTGCATCTCTCTGATCGTCAATGTTCAGACATGCCAAATTTTTAACTGTCTGCAACTGCAACTTGCAGCACATCGAATATGCATGTTGCTGCAGTTAATCCCTGCTTTAAAAGCCACTCCTCCTTTTGCTTGTGGTTCGTTGACGTGGCTGGAGTATCCTCTCCAATCTCCATGTCGATCTGAGAGTATCTGACGATCTCCTTGCTTGTTTATTCAGATGGCACAACCAGGGACACGTTGCTTCGGGCATAGCAAATCCAGTGGCCAAAGTATATTATTAGTGATTTATTACTGTTCTGAAGTGTCCTTTATTGTTGTTCAAAAAATGTTACTCCTCCCCTGATCAAGTCCACTGCACTTCAGGTGATTTTTCTGAACTTGAGAACAGTCACTTCTTAATCCTACTATCTTTACAGTACTCTGCTTCAGAATTTCAGATCATGTCTGTGTATTTGGACGAACTGGGGATACAGTTTGAGCTGCACTGCAGCCTGCAGGTCTGCAAACTGCAAGCAGTATTATTCAGTAGCACAAGGAGTAGAGTAAACATTTTCACCACTGAAAAAGAAGGGAAAACATCCTTACCTGCATTGCAGAAGTACTACCGTCAGGTGAAAACTGAAACTGTCACAACATTCTGAAACATCTAGCAGTTATTCCTTCCTGGTTAATATTTTACTCCATCTATATGGAGAAGAAACAGAAACTTCGACAGTTAAAAGTAAAACAGCTAGCGGCAACAGTATCTTCAGAATCACGTGCCCCCATCACGTGATCCCGGCGAAAATAAGTGGATTAGCAGTTAAAAACTAGCCGATTTAGTCCTTGACGATCAAACAGCACAACCAGCCCTAGTCTTAGGCCAATGCCAAAAGTTTTTCAGTACAGTCAAAGCTGCAGCACATGATGCCTGACTTCCCCCACTGGGAACCAGAAAAAATTAATTACTAGCACATGAATTCCAACTACAGGATGCTCAGATTAGTGACTACTAATATCTTGGTTACTTGTAGATTACGGGTTCAGATCTAGTGACACCCGAATCCATTAAAATTTTGTTGCATCATTTGGTCATTCAGAATATAGTGAGTTACATGTATTACTGTAGCAGGTCAAGCGTTTTTCGCTTTGGACCACTTCAGGCAGCGTGCCTTTCGGCGCTTCGACATGTTATTGTTGAAATCTGCAGTCTTGTAAACCTGTAACCCCTCATCCGGCCAAAAAAATTATTACTGAATTTGAAATTTGATATATTTTTTTAAAAAAATAAATTTGAAATTTGGAACCATGCATGAGTTGGGTTTGAATGATCTGAATCGCCGCCAAGATCCAAGATCCGACCCGCTTAGGAGCGGCGCTTGCTAGTTGCTACTGGTCATAGAGATGGATTAGAGTATCAGAATCCGAAATAAAACCACCCCAAAGCCCACGTTAATTCCCACCATCTCTCCTCGATCCTTGCTCCAATCCACACCTCCCCCCACTACATACCCTCATCTCCACACTGCCCCAAGCACAACTCGCACAAGAATATTGCAGCAGCAGCAGCAGCTTCTGAAAAATCATGGGTTCTTGCAGGGTTGCTTCTGTTTCTCATCGGGCAGCGTTGCTGCTGCTGCTCGTGTTGTTGCTGTGTTTGACGTCGTCGTCTTTAGCTGAGAGTGAAGGAAGAAGGTGGCAGCCGCGGCGGCTGCTGGTGTCGCCGGCGGCGACGTCGAGCCAGCATAGGGCCGGTCAGCAGCAGCAAATGAGAGTTGACGGTGCGAATAAGCCCTTCAAGCAGCCTGCGACGGCGGCGAGCTTCGGCCGTCGACGTGTTCCCAGATCCGGCTGGAATCCCATCCAGAACAGATGAGGTATATACACTGCTGATATACAGTTTTTCATCGTCGTCAGTGCCAAAATTTTTGTCACAGTTTTTTACTTGTAGGCTTCGCTTAGAAACTGGACTATTTCTTATGAAATTCGTCTGGTTCTGTTTGAAATGGGCGCCTCAATTTTATGCAACATCAACTGATTTGTGCATTCTCTTCAATTCTTATTGCAGTGTACGGCTTCAAGTGAACAAACCTAAGCATCTATATGGGTGAATGGTGATTGCCTACGAGAAGCAGAGCTTGGGGAGGTTGAACCTGTGTACTGCTAGCTTTTCAGTTTTGTAGTCCTAGTTTTTTTTTTCAATTTCCTTTTTCTATAGGTATTTTCTAGTGTAAGTTAATTAGTTAGTTTGGGAGTAATACTGTACTGTAATAGTTAGCTGGCTGGTTTATGGCAGGCCATTTCCCTTTCATGTTCTACACTTCTACTAGTACTTGTACTTATTTATTTTGTTGAGTTAGCATCTGTAATATAAGTTGGTGGTACATGGAGGAAGTCAGATGTTCTTTTTCCCTAGTTGTGCACATCCAAATACCCAACATGCAACGCTAAACATATATGTACAAAGAAGATGCAAGTACTACTATCATGTAATGCTTCAAGATCAAACCAACAAAAGCTCCACTGCAAAGAATTACAAGAATCGTAGTAGAATACTCGGTATTACGAAGTACAGTAGTATGTCTGCAAGCTGCAAAGCACAAAACAGGCCCATGATATCCCAAACAGGCCTTAAAATAACAGAGGAACTCATTTTGAACATGGGCCTTGACAAAAAGGGCTTCGTGCTTCACGGGCTGAAAGCCTTGAAAGTCTGAAACCGATGGACCTTCTGCCTCGTTTGTCAGAGGATTTAGGCTCTGAAATTATGGAATCCTTCCAGTATTCACAATCCGAATCAAAACGTACAAATGTACAATTCGCTAAATCCTCCCCATTTACGCGCATCTCTATACTTATACACTATTCTATACACGACAATTAAGTAAGCCAGTAATCAGCAATAAGTAATTTTCCAGTGTTTGGATCCATCTTCGGTTACTGCTAATGGCTGAATTTACATGAGATTACTCTCAATTTTGCATCACAGAACGCTCAGTTCGCAGAGCAGGTTTGGCAAATGAGGATCAGATGTCATGATCTGCCGATGGTGTCGACGTTGTCGAGCCAGCTAACCACTTCTTGTATCGCCGGCCGGCTGAACGGCGTCGAGTCGACGCAGAGGCAGGCGAGATCGAGCACGTACAGCATCTGGGCCTCGTTGCCGCTGCTCCTCAGCCGCGTGTCGAGCACCTCGGCCTGTCTCCCCTGCAACCGCATCTGCAGCACCCACCGGACGAGCTCCCGCTGCTGCCCGTGCGGCGGCGACACCGCCTCGACGGGGCGTCTTCCCGTGAGCAGCTCCAGCAGCACGACGCCGAAGCTGTACACGTCGCCGCGCCGCGTCGCCACCCACGCCTGGCCGTACTCCGGCGGGATGTACCCCGGTGTGCCGACCAGCTCCGTCGTGACGTGTGTCCGGTCGGGGAGGATGAGGCGCGCCAGCCCGAAGTCGGCGACGCGGGCCTCGCCGGCCTCGTCGAGGAGGATGTTGCTCGACTTGATGTCGCGGTGCACGATCTGGGGCTTGCACTGCTCGTGGATGTAGAGCACGCCGCGGCTTGCGCCGCGCGCGATGTTGAGCCTGGCGTTCCAGTCCAGCAGCTGCGGCGCCTCCCCCGCGCCATCGGCACGCCGCTCGTGCAGCCAGTCGTGGAGGCTGCCGTTCGCCATGTACGGGTAGAGCAGCAGACGCAGCCGCCCGCGGATGCAGAAACCCAGGAGCGGGACGAGGTTCTCGTGGCGCGTCGCGGACAGCGCCTCCACCTCCGCCTGGAACTCCCGCTCCACCAGGCACATGTCGCCGTTGAGCTTCTTCACGGCGAGCCGGGTGCCGTCCTCCAGCTCGGCCAGGAACACCAGGCCATAGCCGCCCGACCCGATGATTCTCTCCTGGCTGAAGTTGTTGGTCGCCTTCAAGATCTCCACGAACGTCAAGCTCTTCGCCGTCTCACCGGCGGCCTCCGACATGAACAGGATCGTGTCTTTGGAGCAGTCGCCGTACAACTCCGACATGGAGTCGAACAGGGACACCTCCACGCCTTTGCCGCCGTCACGGACAGCTCCATTGGACATCACTTTTCTGATGGTGATCACAACGCATCCCAAGAAGACGACCAGAGCAACGAGGCCAATGCAGACACCAAGAACGATGGCGATGAGGACCCTCTTCCCTACGTGCTTGTCCGGATCATCGTCTCTCGTCGCGCTGATCATGTTGCCACAAGGCACAGAGATCGCCCGGCCGCAAAGCTTCGGGTTCCCCATGAAATTCTTCGGTGGGAACGCGTCGAACTGGCCGCCCGTCGGGATCGGCCCCTCGAGATCGTTGTGTGCGACGTTGAAGACGGCGAGGAAGTTTAGCTTGTTGAGCGCAGAAGGGATCGTCCCTGTCAGGCGGTTCCAGCGCAAGTCGAGCACCTGCAATCTGTCGAGGCTGGTCAGCTCCGGCGGGATGCCGCCGGAGAGGTTGTTGTAACTGACGTCGAACACCTGCAGCGTCTTCAGCTTCCCGACCTCCGGCGAGATCGTGCCGGTGATGCCGTTCTCGCCGAAATTGAGCGTCGCGGCGACGCCTGACAGCTGGTAGTACCCGCGGCCCTGCCGGTTCGCCGCTCCGTTGTCCGGATTCAGAGAGAACATCAGGATGAGATGTCCTGGATTGAATTCCGCCATGGCCTGCTCCGACGTCAGTAGCCGCATCTCCATCAGCGACGGCGGTATCACCCCGCACAACTGGTTCCCGGAGAGGTCCACGTAGTACAGCTTCGGCATGGCGCCGAGCCAGCTCGGGATCGGGCCGGTGAGGCGGTTGCCGGAGAGATTCAAGATGTTGAGGTCCTGCAGCTTCGACAGCCATGACGGGATCGAGCCGGTCAGCGCGCAGTTCTGCATCACAATCACGCGGACGCTCCTGACGTGGTCGCCGACCCAGCCGGCGTCCGGCAGCGGCTCGCCGTAGAAGTTGTACGAGAGGAGCAGCGCGGTGAGGCTCGTGCAGCTCTTCAGGTTCCAGAACATGCCACTGATGTTGACGAAGGAGTTAAATGTCAACGAGAACAATTCGAGCTCTTTCAGGTTGCCGATCTCCGGCGAGACCTGCCCGCCCATGACGTTGCGGCCGACGCGCAGCGCCTTCATCGCCGTGCAGGAGTAGATGCTCGGCGGGATTGTGCCGGTGAAGTTGTTGGACGCCACGTCGAAGACGGTGAGGTTGGAGAGGCCGGACAAGTCAACGCCCGTGAGGTCCCCGACGAAGCTGTTCGACCGGAGGTCGATGTACCGGAGGCTGGTCCAGTTGCTCAACGCTGACGGGAGCGTTCCGGTGAGGTTGTTATTGGCGAGCCGGAGCTCCTCCAGCTTCGGCATCTGGCTGATCGACTCCGGCAATTCGCCGGCGAACAAATTATAGCTGAGATCAAGCGTGATCAGATTCGTCAGCTTGGCGAGGCTCTCCTGATCAAGCCGGCCTTCTATCTGGTTCGAAGGGAGCTGCAGGTGCTGGAGCGGCTTCACGTCGAAGAGCTCGTCGGGAAGTTCGCCGGTGAGGTTGTTGCGGCCGGCGCTGAAAACTCTCAGCTGCGAGCAGTTGCCGAACCCGGGCGAGATGACCCCGCTGAGCACGTTGACGGAGAGGTCAAGAACGGCGAGAGACGGGCAGCTCACGCACAAGGACGGGATCGAGCCATGGAAGCTGTTGTTGCTGGCATTCAGCGACACGAGGCGCGGCGTGTGCTCCCAGATCGCGGACGGGAACTGCCCCGCCAAGAGGTTGCTCGACACGTCGAGCACCTCCAGCGAGAGGCCGCCGCGGGCAGTGGCGCCCGTCGCCACGGTAGGTAGCTCGCCGGAGAGGCAGTTGTAGCTGACGTCGACGGTGATGACATTGGGCAGGGAGAAGAGCACCTCTGGGAACTGGCCGGTGAGGCTGTTGCCGGACAGGTTGAGATGCGTCAGCGCGGTGAGGTTGCTGATCGACGGCGAGATCGTTCCGTTGAAACCGCGTCCCGGCAGCGACAGACGCGTGACCGCGCCACCGCCGTTGCCCGCGCCGCCGCACCCCACGCCATCCCACCTACAGCAGTCCGGCGACCCTCGCCAGTCGGCGAGGATGCCATCCCCCGCCGGCGGCGAGGCCTCGTCGAGGAAGGACAGCAAGGCCGTCCTCTCCGCCTCGGCGCAGGCAGCTGCGCGCCCGCAAATGGAGATGGCTAAAAGCAGCACAAGAACTCCCGAGACGACGACGACTCGGCCACTCGTCTCCATCGTGGCATGATCACCACGGCGAGCTATCGAGCATGGCGGAAGTCAAACTCCAGCGCGGCCGATTTGATTGGAGAGTTCGCCGTTGTATCCGGAGACAAGTTATCTAATGCTGAACTGAACTGAAATGAAGGGCGTATATTAATCCGAGTCAACTGCAGCGTAGTGCGTCGCCGAGCACGTCGTGCTCCGGGGATCAGGTTCGGATCAAATTTTGATTAAACCGATTCTTCAGGATATAATTTCTGTTTGTACTTACTATAATATTTTTAAGAAATGTACTCCGTATACGCCATATGCTTTTGTTGGCAAGTTTGACTTCACTTCTGAAGCTGGGCTTTTCTGGCTGATTGGGCGTGGAGGAGCTGTCTAAGACCAAAGTTGCACATTATCTAGGGGATGGCTAGCGCGCGCGTGCGCGCCGGGAAAAAAACATGGCGAGCACTTCATCTCTTTTAATCTTAATTACGTATATTAGTTAATATATTTAACATCACTAGTAATTAAGAAAATATTAGGAAATTTTTTTTGGAGATTTTTTTACTAATAGATTAAGAATTTTTGAAGTTAGATTTGAAAACTTTCGGTTTAAGTTTTAAATTTCAAAGTCAAATTTTAAAAACTTTCAACTAAGATTTGAAAACTTTCAACTCAGATTTGAAAATTTTCAACTCAGATTTAAAAATTTTCAACTCGAGAATCAAAATTCAAAAACTTTCAAGTCCAAATTTAAAATTGAAAACTTTCAATTTGAGATTTGAAAACTTTCAACTCGAGATTCGAAAACTTTCAAATCCAGATTTGAAAACTTTCAACTTGAGATTTGAAAACTTTCAACTCAGATTTGAAAAACTTTCAACTCGAGAATCGAGATTCAAAAACTTTTAAGTCCAGATTTGAAAAAATTTGAAAACTTTCAATTTGAGATTTGAAAACTTTCAACTCGAAATTCGAAAACTTTCAAATCCAGATTTGAAAAATTTAAAAATTTTCAAATCGAGATTCGAAAACTTTCAAATCCAGATTTAAAAATTTTCAACTCAAAATTTAAAAACATTTAAACTCAAAACATGCTAAAAGATAAAAAAAAATCAGAAAAAAAGTGAGGAAAAAAAGAAAAAAAACGAAAAAAAAAGAGCGTGCAGAAGGGGGCGCGCGCCGGCGCTGGGCCTATGTGATGTTTAGATCCATAAGTCCGAAGGTCTTATTTCAGTTTTAGGACTAATCACTTTAGTCCATGGCTATTTGGTTATAGGGACTAAAATTCATTAAAAGCGCTGCACAATGACCATGTTACCCCCAAAACCATGTAAAGAGAAATACACCATGCCTATACATGAGGGCAACAGGTGAAAAAAAAACTACTTTAGTCCCAATAAGCTCCTCCCTTAGGGCAAGGGCAATAATAGAGTAAACATCTTACTATTAGTATCCTCCACATCATCTATAGATGGTTTAACAGACGACATTTACAATAAGATAGTACATGATGTCTCTAAGTCGTCTCTAGCAAAGCAAGCTGCATTTAATTCTCTAATTGTATCTTTGAAGTTATGTATGATCAACTGTAAACATCACTTGAGTAGCCACTTATATGTCAACCATAGACGGAAGACTATGTTCAATCAATAAAAAAAATAAATCATGTGATTTATCACAAAGCAGACGGATTTATCAACAACAATGGTGTAATATTCCTAATTCATTTGAACTAAATAGTACAATAGTGATTCAGATTGTTACTTGATCGAAAGAATGTTCACAGATTGACAAATAACTAATTCATAGACGGACAAAATAACTTAGTCTGTTGCAATAATCCATACATCAACATTCGACAAAAGAAATTAGGCCATTACAACGATCCATACTGCCAATAGATGGTAACAACACAAGTGTTCTTACATGACACCAGCGAATTACTAAAAATTACTTTATAACTAGATTATCTTTCTCAAGCAGAACCAAAACAAGCTGCCAGCCTGTCAAATTGAGCATCTTCACTACCTGTCACTAAAGCAACATTATTTCCATAGAAAATAGGAGGCTGATGATTATAGAACAATTGTAGCATATAATCTGGATGGCAAAACAACTGGAAGGAAGTAGTACTACTATTTTAAGTAGAAACAAAAGGACTATTAAAGGACTTATTTGATTATGTTGTTCTTTGGACTGTACAGTGCAAGTAGACATGTACATACCTCCCAAAACCATAGCAAAAAGCACCAAAAAGCTAGCACCAAAGTTTTCCATTGTCCCTGAAATAAATAAATAAAATGATAAGTGAATTAAGATGCTTGCAATTGTAATTGAAAATGTGAAAACAATATGCTTAATGTCCTATCACAACTTCTTAATTTTATGAAAACGGTCTTTGATTTGTTTTTCTTGCCTTGTCTTGTTTTTAGGAGTGGTGCTATTATACTCAGCAGTAACATCTCCCCAATAACGATCATTTTTCTTAAAATTACCACTGATCGAATCATTCGAGTTGTTTAGCCAAGCACTCACCTATAATCAAAACAAAACATGATTAGTCCTATACTAGAAATAAAGTAACAGTCAATGAGAAAACACGATTCATTGCCTACATCCTTATTTACTTACTAGTCTTATGTCCTCCTCTGTTGACCATGTCAACCGCTTCTCAGTCCTAATAGTGGGGGCTTCTTCATCACCACTATCAATGTTGACAGGTTGTTGTGCTCCTGGACGTAATTTTGAACATGGTGCTACTTGTTCAGCAGGATAATAATTTGGAGGCACAAAGGGTCGATGATTCTGTAAAATTGATGGATCCTGAAAGTAACTTAAGAAATCACCAGGCGGATGAAAGTCCATAACACTGCAAGAAAAAGACAGAGATCCAAAATTATTGCCATATAACATCCTTAGCACTTTTTTTCTCTTCATCTGTAAATGAGTACATTAAAATTTGACAAAGCACAGCCTATGATACTAATAATTCTCATGCCATATAAAGTTACTATTTTTGTGTCTGTAGATAAGTTGATTTGTCTATTCACTACCTATCTAGTAAGAGTTCTTGATTATTCAAAGTGTATGTGTAGATTAGTACAACAAATTTGGCCATGCATTGACCTATGTATACTAGTTTTTGCTATAAAATAAATCTATATGTATCTGTAGCCCTTGCTTACTATCAAGTTATTCTCTTGTCACAAATTTTTTTCCCTTTCCGAATATAGCAAGACTTAACTTTAGTATGAGAAAGAGATGTACACGTTGATTCTTTTGACATATTAGCAGGGGATATGCTAATCTGCTAGCAGCAAATCAGATCGTGAGGGGAAAACTAGAATACGGCAAGAATCAAACTTAGCTAGTCAACACCATTAATTTTCTAATCAACATAGAGGTACACGGAACTTCCGGAGCAAATCAATCCAAAACCATTCAATATCAAAAGTACATACCGTTCTTGCAGATCTGACAAATCAGTGGCACTACGATCCAATCCTTGCTTCATTTGGGCCATGGGAAAAGCAGAAGCAGCGGCGCCGTACGCGTAGAGCAAAGGGTGCGGCGGCTGCGGTGGCGCCGGACCTTGCCAGGCACCACTGCCTAAGGATCCCGGCAACATCATGCCAGATGCGAAGGATCCCGACGAGGCTTGCGACGGAGATGGCGGCGGCGGCGGCGCAACCTCCCGTTTCGAGCGACCCATTGTTTCAGCAGATTGAGTTGAGGGATTACTAACTGGATGGGGTATTTCAGTAGGAATTTGACGCTTCGACTAACTAATTTGGCGCGTGAAGTGCGATTTTTTTTCCCGCGGATGGGGATTTACCGCCAAATATACAGAGAAGGGATGAGCCATGGAGCATGGGATGCAAAAGGCCAAGAAAGCGCGTTATTTGTCGACGGCATCGGCTCCTGCATCGTCTCCACACCTACTCCATCCATCTTGTTGCTCGTGCCGAGCTGTCGATTAAACAAGCGTCCGCTTTCTTCTCTCTCTCTTTCTCTGTCCTCCAGCTCAGATTGTGGTGACCTGGACGGGCTAATAGTAGGTTGATTAGTCCTTATTGTACTTGCCTTTAGGGACTTATGAACTAAAACACTTTAGTCCCTTTTTAGTCCCTCCTGTTTAGAACTCTACATTCTTAAAGGGATTTAAAGTGGAGGGACTTCTTTTTTAGACCCTAAAAGAAACAGGGTCAAAAGCGCGTTAACTAGCCTTTCCGCATTATCTAGGGCATTAATGTCGTGGTTGATGAGCGTGAATTGATACGGCGTTGACGAAAGCTCCAGTTAATTCGTCGACGTCACACAACTGTGTAGAGGTTATCCAGAAGATATTGTATTCTGGACTACCCTTCTGGCCCATGGGCCCCATACATGAAGTCCACAAGACAACCCGTAGGCCGTAGCGGCGTAGCACGTCGTCGTTCCCCTCGCCGCCGTGGCCGCAACGGCGAGCCCGTGGGCGAGCGGCGGCTGGGGGCTGGGGGCGGAGGTGCGCGGCGAGCGTACGGGCTTCACCCTCCCGCCGAGCAATCCAGCCGCACCGGGGGTGTAGCCAGGCTGCCCTGCTGTGGCGGCGAGCCGGCGAGGAGAAGCGGCTCTAGTTCTCCGTGAGGCCGCGAGAGCGCCGCTGGCTCCAGCGGCCGACGCGGGCAACGGGGCACAGGCGGGGATTCCTGGTTGCAAAAACTTGGAATGCGAAGCGAATCACCGCAGAAGGTACGCATTCAATTAATCCTGTGTTTACTCTCTTGTTCAGGACTATTTTGCTCGCAAAAATAAGTACTCAGGTATAGTTAACCCTATTATTTTCGCTGCATTGTGGGGATTGGGGAAAACTCTGAGGGCTCAACGAATTAGAATTTTTGTGCACTTTGGCTCTAGCTTCTGATGGGTCCAATCTAGAGATTGTATATGGCAGGTATGTCCAAGAATATTAGCTCTTCGTTTATGCAGTAGCATTTGTTCAGAGTTTGTCTAAAGATTAGTTTTGTTCATATAATTGAATCATCAATCGTTATATCCTAAACATTTAAAATAATGCTATTTGAAGTTACCGGCTAAATCAGTAAGAGTACGTGGCTGTGAGCAGGGTTGCGAACAGTGATGCAGTTATAAGTGGGGATCAGGTTGAGGGAGGTCGTTTGATAAGTCTAGTACTTGCAGGCAGCCTTGCAGGCCTGTGAGGCAGCAGATTTGTTCGAGCTGAAATTGGTACTGATCAGGCAATATTGACATGATGGTGTCCAATATACAGGCAAGTCAAGGAGTTTGAGGTCCAAAGTGGCAGCTTTCTTCTCTGATAGTAGCACCGACATGTTCATCAACGTAGATGCTAGATGGGATATCTCCTGTAAGCCTGTTGTTTGATATAATAGGAGATACAAATCATTAATCCAGGATGGTATTCGGTCCAGTACTCCATTGAGTTGATTGCTTGACAAATCTAGCACCTCCAACTTTGTGAGCTTTGGCAGCCAAAGAGAGATTTATCCAACCAGTGGGCAACCATCCAAGGTGAGTACCTGAAGGTTCTCAAAACCACGAATTGTTTCATCCTGCGGAAAGATTTCACCCTCGAAATTGGTTCCTGCGAGCAGATAGGTGAGGTAATTGCATGTCTTGAGCATCTGAAGTGTATTTGTGATATTTTTAAATGAGTTGTTGGTAATTGAAAGGAAGGAGAGGAACTTTAGGATTGTTTAGATCGGCTATTCTTTGTGAGATCTACCCATGAAAGCTGTTGAAAGTCAGCCGCAATGCAATGAGATTGCTGGAGCAGTAGATACTTTCATGAATTGTAACAGTGAAGGTATTAATGGAAAAATGGGGAATTTTGAGATCCAACATTGTGAAGTTGACTTTGCCAAGATCTCCAGTAAATCAATTGCCTCTGAGGTTAATGAATCTGAGATTTGTGTGGTTACCTAGTGCTGATGGCAGCTCGCCAACCATGTTATTGTTGTCTAAGTGGAGCCTCTCCAATATTCTCAACTGGCCTATAGAGTTCTTTTTATTCAACTGGCCCATAGAGTTTGGGATCTTGCCACTGAGCCCAGTTGATCCAAGATCAAGGACAGTCAGAATGTCAGATTACCAAGTTTGACTATGTGACAACTATCAAGAACTCCTTGTAAAGGAAAAGAGAGGTGCTCCAATTATGTATAACTGAAGAGCTCATTAGGGATAGCTCCAGTAACGTTGTGTGTCCATCCTTGAGCACTCTCAACATGGAACAATTGCCTACTTTTGGGGAAATACTGCATCTGAATTGGTTGCACCAAATGACCAAAGATCAAGCACTGCAAATGATGGGGTGCTGATGCAGATAGATGCTGGTATCTGTCCTGTAAAGCTGTTGTTACTTGCATTCAGAGCAACCAGGTTTGTCATCATTCCCATACTGCTGATGGAAATTGTCCTGTGAAAAAAATTGCTGGAGATATTCATTACCTGTAGTGGAAGGGAAAGGCTAGGATTTGATGACTGCAGCTCGTGAAGTGGACCATCTAGGTGGTTGAAGCTGACATCAAGGACAGCGATGCTGCTGAACAACAACGAATCCATTGGTAGACCACCGGAGAGAGAATTGTGGGAGAGGTTGAGGTGCAACAACTTGGCGAGATTGCTAAGGGATGGAGAGATGCTCCCTGCAAGGCCTTTGGAAGGCAGCGAGATATCTCTGACTGTGTTTTCACCTCTGCAGTTGGTCCCTTCCCATGAACAGCAGTCAGTACCTAGCGCCCAAGACATGTTGAGGCCGCCGTTGTGTTCAGGTGAGAGCTGCGCAACGAAGCCGAGGGAGCTCTGCTCCTGCTCTGTGAAGGAACTGGTGGGAGAGGCAAAGGTGAGCAGCAGCAACAGCATAACACGAAGCTCTACAAAAGGCATGGGGGATTTGTTGCTGAATCTGGACCGGAAACACGAGAAATGAAACCATAGGGAGGCTGTACATAGTGCAAATAACAGAATCCGAAGTTTCATTCTCTGAATGTCATGATATCCAACCTCAAAGTCAGAGCTAAGAATGATGTCCACCTCTAAGTCTAAGACAAAGTCAGAGAATGATGTCCACACGATGCAAACATAATGGAGTGAAATTCCTGGGTAAGTACAGTCACGTAGAACCACCAGTTAGCATTTCCTTGTTATATATAGTAGCATATCTCTGATTAGATGTGTGATTTGCCATACTGAAGTCCGCAGCTTGGACCAAAATTTTGTAGGTAAGGCGAGCCGTATTATGGAGGATTCACTGGAGGTACAATACATGGGAATTTACATACCATTTGTGTTAATTGTGTTTTTGACCTTTTTGTGTTACCGAACTACTCATACCATTTCAAATAATACATTGCAGGCCTTGTGTGTTGGCCCAAACAACGGTGGCGCTTTGCATGCATGGGAATTTACAAGTTGTTTTGTGTTTGCACATGAATGGAGCACACTGGTAGCAACTAAAATGGAGTAGTAATTTGGATGAATCTTACACACCAGTGAGGTAGGATCTTGCATTTCTCAGAAGTCCAGAACTCCCCTGTTTGCATCCATCTGAAATGGGCCGACGTGTTTTACGGGCCGAGACAGATGTACCTGCTGCTTAGTCTCACAGAAGTTTTTGGATCTGAAATTTGGAACACTTTGAGTGCCATTCTACATGATTGTTAAGCAACTCGCTGCTCCAGGCTTCCAGCAATACGTGATTTCCAATGTTCAGATTATTGTCAATATTTGCATTCTGTGACACCTGCGCAGCGAACAGAATGCTCCGTTTCGTTTCGGAGAGCCTGATCAGACGTCTGATCTGCCAATGGTGTCGACGTTGTCGAGCCATCTGACCACATCCTGTATCTCCGGCCGGCTGAACGGCGTCGAGTCGACGCAGAGGCAGGCGAGGTCGAGCATGTTCAACATCTGTGCCTCGTCGCCATTGCCCCTCAGCTGCGGGTCGAGCACCTCGGCGTGCCTCCCCTGCGACCGCATCTGCATCACCCACCGGACGAGCTCCCACTGCTGCCCCTGCGGCGGCGGCAATGTCTCGACGGGTCGCCTCCCCGTGAGCAGCTCCAGCAACACGACGCCGAAGCTGTAGATGTCGCCGCGCAGCGTCGCCACCCACGCCTGGCCGTACTCCGGCGGGATGTACCCCGGCGTGCCGACCAGCTCCGTCGTGACGTGCGTCCGGTCGGGGAGGATGAGGCGCGCCAGCCCGAAGTCGGTGACGCGGGCCTCGCCGGCCTCGTCGAGGAGGATGTTGCTCGACTTGATGTCGCGGTGCACGATCTGGGGCTTGCACTGCTCGTGGATGTGGAGAACTCCGCGGCTGGCGCCGCGCGCGATGTTGAGCCTGGCGCGCCAGTCCAGCTGCTGCTGCGGCGCGCCACCGCCGGCGTGGCGCTCGTGCAGCCAGTCCTCGAGGCTGCCGTTCGCCATGTACGGGTAGATCAGCAGGCGCAGCCGCCCGCGGATGCAGAAGCCCAGGAGCGGGACGAGGTTCTCGTGGCGCGTCGCGGACAGCGCCTCCACCTCCGCCTGGAACTCCCGCTCCACCAGGCACATGTCGCCGTTGAGCTTCTTCACGGCGAGCCGGGTGCCGTCCTCCATCTCGGCGAGGAACACCAGGCCGTACCCGCCCGAGCCGATGATGTTCGCCGGGCTGAAGTTGTTGGTCGCCTTCAGAACGTCGACGAACGTGACGGCCTTCGCCGCCTCGCTGGCGACCTCCGACATGAAAAAGATCGTGTCCTTGGAGCTATCATTATCATTGTACAGCTCCGACGACATGGAGTCGAACAGTGAGGCATCCACGCCTCTCCCGCCATCATGAACCGCTCCATTAGACATGACTCTTCTGACGGCAATCACAAGGCATCCGAGGGAGACGATGAGAATGACCAGACCAAATGAAACTCCAAGAACGATGGCGATCAGGACCTTCTTCCCCACGACCTTGGACGAAGTATGGTACCTAGCCTCGAATTTGCTGCTACATGGGACAGAAATCACCTGGCCACAGAGCTTCGGATTCCCCTTGAAGCTTCTTGGCGGGAACGCGTCGAACTGGCCGCCGGTCGGGATCGGCCCCTCGAGGTCGTTGTACGCGACGTTGAAGATGGCGAGGAAGTTGAGCTCGTTGAGCGCCGGTGGGATCGTCCCGGTCAGGTAGTTCCGGCGCAAGTCAAGAATCTGCAGCCTGGCGAGGCTGCTCAGCTCCGGCGGGATGCCGCCGGAGAGGTTGTTATAACTAACGTCGAACACCTGCAGCGTCTTCAGCTTCCCGACTTCCGGCGAGATCGTGCCGGTGATGCCGTTGTCGCTCAAGTTGAGCGTTGCGGCAACGCCCGACAGCTGGTAGTACCCGCGGCCCTGCCGATCCGCGGCTCGCCTGTCCGGCTTCACGGAGAACATGAGCGGGAGATGGCCTGGATTGAACTCTGCCATGGACTGCTCGGACGTCAGCAACCGTATCTCCTTCAACGACGGCGGTATCTCCCCGGACAGGAGGTTGCCGGACAGGTCCAGGTAGTACAGCTTCGACATGCCGCCGAGCCAGCTCGGGATCGGCCCGGTGAGGCGATTGCCGGAGAGATTCAGGATGTTGAGGTCTTGCAGCTTCGACAGCCACGACGGGATCATGCCCGTCAGCGCGCAGTTCTCCATCACGATCACCCGGACGCTCTTGATGTGGTCGCCGACCCAGCCGGCGTCCGGCAGCGCCTCGCCGTAGAAGTTGTAGGAGACGAGCAGCGCGGTGAGGCTCGTGCAGCCCTTGAGATTCCAGAACATGCCGCTGATGTTGACGAAGGAGTTTATGGTCAGCGACAAGAATTGGAGCTCTTTCAGGTTGCCGATCTCCGGCGCGACTTGCCCGCCGATGAGGTTGTGGCTGACGCGCAGCGCCTTCATCGCCGTGCAGGAGTAGATGCTCGGCGGGATGGTGCCGGTGAAGTTGTTGGAGTCCACGTCGAAGATGGTGAGGTTGTCGAGGCCGGAGAAGTCAATGGCCGTGAGGTCGCCGACGAACCTGTTCGACCGGAGGTCGAGGCACCGGAGGCTGGTCCAGTTGCTCAATGCCGGTGGGAGTTTTCCGGTGAGGTTGTTATGAATGAGTCGGAGCTCTTCCAGCTTCGTGATCTGGCTGATCGACTCCGGCAGTTCGCCGGCGAGCAGATTATAGCTCAGATCAAGCGTAACAAGATTGGTCAGCTTCGCGATGCACTCCGGATCAAGCCGGCCTTCAATCTGATTAGACGGGAGATGGAGATGTTGCAGCGACTTCACGTCGAAGATGTCGCCGGGGAGCTCGCCGGTGAGGTTGTTGCGGCCGGCGCTGAGAACGCGCAGCTGCGAGCAGTTGCCGAACCCGGGGGAGATAGCCCCGGTGAGCATGTTGACAGAGAGGTCAAGAACGGCGAGCGCAGGGCAGCTCACGCACAAGGACGGGATCGTGCCATGGAAGCTGTTGTTGCTGGCATTCAGCGACACGAGGCGCGGCGTGTGCTCCCAGATCGCGGACGGGAACTGCCCCGCCAAGAGGTTGCTCGACACGTCGAGCACCTCCAGCGAGAGGCCGCCTCGGACAATGTCCGCCGCCGGCGGCGGCAGCATGTCAGGTAGCTCGTCGGAGATGCAGTTGTAGCTGACGTCAACAATGGTGACATTGGGCAGGAAGAACAGCACGTCGGGGAAAGGGCCGGAGAGGCCGTTGCCGGATAGGTTGAGATACACGAGCGCGGTGAGGTTGCCAATCGACGGCGAGATCGTCCCGCCGAGCCCACGTCCCGGCAGCGACAGACGCGTGACCTCGCCGTCGACGCCGCACCCCACGCCGTCCCAAGTGCAGCAGTCCGGCGACCGTTGCCAGTCGCCGACGATGCCATCGCCTGCCGGCGGCGCGGCCTCGGCGAGGAAGGACAGCAACGCCTCCCTCTCGGCCTCGACGAACGCAGCTGCACGATCGCTGACGGAGGCGGCCAAAACCAGCACAAGAACTCCCGTAACGACGACCTGGTGGCAACCCATCTCCTAACTCTCTATCGTGGCATGATGATCACTACGGCGAGCATCGCGGTCCAAGTCCACCGCGGTTGATCTGATTGGAGAGTTCCACTGTTGTATATGACGATACGTTTATCTGACGTTAAACTGTACTGAACTGCATTTTGTAATGCGAGTCAACTGTGCCATCATGGTGGCACACATCCATCATGTGTTTGAGTTTCTATACAACACATCCATAGATTAAAAAGCTAGGCAATGCTTGAGGACATCCCCATATTATGATTTCTATATCTGGAAAAGGACATATATAGGCTATGGGTTGACATTTTTTTTCACGAGTATGCAAAAGAATTGCCCGTCAATATATTAGAATAAAAAGAGTTTTTGTTACACAACACAATCGGTCAGATATGCCTATACCGGGAGAGGGGGGGGGGAGGGGAAGAAAGAAAAACCAAAAGGAAAGGAAGGGAAAAACTATTGTGAAAAAAGGCTACTCCAGACAACAAGAGAGAGGAGGCGGAGCCACCCTACACTCCCAGAATACCCCCAAAAGCGGCAATGCCTACAGAAGACCATGGACGGCCTTCCAAATTGATGGACTCTAAAACCATAGAGACCGAGCAGAGTGTCGAGTTGAAAGTCCTGGAGTTCCGCTCCTTTCGCAACTGCCAATAGACCAGGAGGACCAGGTAGTCGAAGCCGAAGCGAAGGTGCTCAGGTAAGCAAGCCCTAGAAGACGGCCACTAGTCCTGAAGCAAAATGCCACGGAGGGGGAGAGGGCAGTCCAGCCAAGGGGCGACAACACACGCTGCCAGGTCTACCGAGCGAACACACAGTCGAGTAGGAAGTGGTTCGCGTCTCAAGCTCCTGAGCGCAAAAAGGATAGGCAAAGTGGCTATCGATGCCATACTTCTGGAAAAGATCAGCCGTCCAGTAGCGCTGCTGAAATGTAAATCATAGGAAGAGTGGGTTGACTTCTGGAGAGGGCAGCTAATTACGACTAGTTTAAGATCCCCAAGTTGCACAAATGCACATTACCACTAGTTTTAATGTTTTGGTTAGTTGCTTAAGTGAAAGTTTGATCCGGCGTGGACGAAATAGCAGAAAATCTCCAGTTAATATTCGTCGACGTCACTCGCTGGGCGAGTCGTGATGGCAACTGTTCGGCTGTTTTTCAGCGGATGTTGTATTCCGCAGCGCGCGCGGCTCCTGCGGTCGACGCGGGCAACGTGAACAGGTGGATTCCTGGTTGCAATGCCAGGCGATTCAAGCTACTAGGAGTACTACAAAGTAAGGCCTCCAGGTTGACTTCCTGGTTCTGACTTCTGAGATGCAAAATATTCAATTCTCATTCGGGAAAATTTTTTTAACCTCGATCATCAATTAAAAAAACCGTCATAAGAAACTGTAGGAAGAATTAGCAGCATTTTATATAGTAGGCACCTACCATCTTGCAAAATTTAATGTTCAGAGCCGACCTACAGAAAGAGAAGCAAAATAAACAAATTTAGTTTTGAATATACTAAAGCTACTCATAGTCAAATTTGTGTTGTTTTATTGTGCCATGTGTGCCAGAAGGAGCATAATAAACGATTTGGTACACAAAACAGGTGGCGCGCAAGCAGCATCCACAAAGCAGGCGTAGGGAGAAGAATGACAATAACACTAAAAAATTCTACAAACAAGATGTGTGGATTAAATTTAGAGTAAAGTGCATTGGCGGTTCTTAAACTTAAAAAATTGTGTCATATATGTACCTAAACTCTCAAAATACATATCCAGATTTTAGAACTTATCAAAGTGTATCATCTAGGTCCAAATCGACACATCCCCTCTACGATCTATGTGGCGCTGATGTGGCATGCCACATGGATGTGGCGTGTCCTTTTTTCTTTTTCTTCTTCTTTTTTTTCTTTTTTTTGTTTTCTTCTTATTCTTCTTTTTTTCCTTTGTTCTGCTCGGGTCACAGAGAAAGGGGAAGAAAGAGAAAAAAAGAAGAATAAAGAAAAAGGAAAAATTTTAAATGGGTCCCATTTGTCAATCAAAATGATGCCATGTCATGTCCGTGTGGCATGCCACATTAACGCCATGTAGAATCCTAAAGAGGTTGTGGCGATTTGGAATCTAGATGACACACTATGACAAGTTCCAAGACTTGGGCATGCATTTCGAGAGTTTGGGGATCTAGATGACACACCCCTACAAGTTTAAGGACCGCCCGTACACTTTACTCTTAAATTTAGTATGGTGTGTTTGTGGAGTAATATCACTATATTTTTTCCTCACATAATAACATTTATATTTTCACATTTTATTATTAGCATATACTAAAATAGCAATATAATTTTAATTTCTATACTTACATAACCAAAGTAACCAATGTGTAATATTCATATTTTGTTTTATATACATGATTTGTTAATTATATTTAAATTTTGAATTTTAATTGTATTCCTATATGAACTCTAAACTAATACTCCAATATTTCATATTTTTTATTTCAATCTTTCGTTATTTATAAATTTTATTTCCTTATGGACTCTAAACTCTTTTCTAATATTTTTTTAAATCCTGAATTTTAGATATTTCTATATTGTATTCTTATGCTAGATTACTCTTTTAATATTTCTTTTTTTAATTTTGAATTTCAGTTATTTTTAAATTATATTCCTATATGGACTTTAGGCTCTTCTTCCAATTTTTCTTATTTCTTAATTTCGAATTTCAATTATTTCTAAATTATATTACTATATGGATTCTATACTCTTTTTTCAATTTTCTTTTTTAATTCCCTCTTCTTCCAATATTCCTTATTTCATTATTTTGAATTTCAATTATTTCTAAAATTATATTACTATATCTGAATTTCATTTATTTATAAACTGTATTACTATATGAACTCTAGACCCTTCTTCTAATCTTCTTTTTTAATTGTTTTTTTTTATTTTTTATATATACTGTTTTTTTATATGGATCTCCTAGGCGCTTCTGCTCTATGACGGCACCGGTAACGACGGCACGCTGGCTCATGTGTGCACCGTGTGCTTAGAGGGTGGCGGCTCGAGGTACGTTAGCATGCATTGTCCAGATCAACGGGGAAACGACTATAAGAGTACAAGGTGAATCAGGTCGATGAAGAAAACATGTTCTCGATCGATGTGTAAGTCCCAAAAATAGAAAGCGGTGAGGATGTGGAATTACACCGGCGAACGCACGGACGACCAACACTCGAGTCAGATGCGCCGTGCGCGATGCTGGTGTGTACGAGGCACATCTCATGCATTTGTGCTTCAATTGCAACGCATGGGCAGGAGTTAGCTTCAAGGCCGACGTGGGAGCATACGACCGAGGGACGCGCCATCGGCTAACAGGATCGTTTGTGTCGGACTCGATATCCTGCTCGAATGCACATGCATGCAGGACACAAGCGACGTATCTGCGAACGGAAAAAGTACACGGAAGGTCCCTCAACCACAAAACCAAATATACGATATTTCTCAATTTACAAAATCATTCATTTTAGGTTCTTCGGTGGTTTTGACTCTGGTTTTATCTGACGTAGCGGCTGAGTTAGCGTAGGACCCACGTAAACCCCACCTATCAGGATGCCCCGTCATCACCCTATCTCTTTCCCCTTCTCTCCCTTCCTCCTTCCTCTCTCTCACACACTTTTCTCCTCTCTGGGCAAGCGGCAAGCTGGCCAGCGGGTGGAGAAGGAGGTCTCCAGGGCGAGGCGGGAAAGGAGGAGGTCCGGCGGCGGGCGATGAGGCGGCTGCGGCTGCGACGCAGGAGCAGGCCGCCGCTCCGGGGTCGGAGTTCGGGGCGAAGACATGCAACTGCTGGGGGAGACCGGAGGCATTTGGCGGCGAGGGCCTTGGTCGGAGGCCTTGGCAACGGTGTGACGTCGAGGAGCTCAGGGTATCGTCGGGAGTCGGAGGTCGCCGCGTTTGCAGCGAGGGTGGCGGCGGGTGGTGGTGGGGCGTCATCGGGAGTGGGAGGTCGGGGCAGCGCGAGGGACGAAGATCGCTGCTTTTGGCGGCGAGGACTGTGGTGGCGTGGGTGGTCATCTGGAGCCGAGAACCCTCGTCGTGAGGCTTGGCGGCGATGCGGCGTGGATGTTGTCAGGGCGTCGTCGGGAGCCGAAGGTCAGAGTGGCGTCGAGGGACGGAGATCGCGGCGTTTGGGGGGTGGGGGCGGGGGTGGTGGCATCGATGGGAGGAGCTGCGCGGGCGGCGGGCAGCGGGGGAGCAACTGGGTGCGGGCTGCCGAGGGAGGAGCTACGCGCGGGGCGGGACGAGTCGCTTTAAGGCCTCCGCGTGGTGCTCATCGTTGTTGCCGGCGACGCGACATCCACGGCGCTAGCTGAGTCGTCGTTGTACTCGGCCTCGATGAACATGATGCCCGGGGAGACGGTCGCGACGGAGCAGTGGATGACGATGTCGTCGTGGGATGGGCGTGTGAGCTTCTCCCCAGCCGCCCGCTGCCCACGCGCAGCTCCTCCCCCTCCCCCGTGGCCCACGCACCACTCCTCCCCTGCCGCCCGCTCGCAGCTCCTCCCCTCGCCGCCTCCA
Organism: Oryza meridionalis; assembly: GCA_000338895.3. Lineage (NCBI taxonomy): Eukaryota > Viridiplantae > Streptophyta > Magnoliopsida > Poales > Poaceae > Oryza > Oryza meridionalis. The sequence continues at coordinate 29,507,545 of CM002529.2, forward strand.
TTTCGCTCCATCTGTCGCTGGTCCACACATTCGGCTTTGGCAAGGAGCACGACGCGGCCATCGGCGGCATGTTCTCCTTCATCAAGAAGGAGGCAGCCTCCTCTCCGTCGCCGTGCAAGAGCTCTGCCTCGAGGTCGCATGTGGCGTGTGTGGACATGGGCGTCCGTGTCAAGGCAGTCAATTTCGGCCACTGCAGGAGTCGCTTTGACGAGGAGGGTTGCGTCGTCGCTCCGGCGTCACAACGTCGCCGGCCGCCGGACCTCCTCCTCTCCCGCCTCGCCCCGGCGACCTCCTCCCCCACCCGCCGGCCGGCTTGCGGCTTGCCCAGAGAGGAGAAAAGTGAGAGAGAGAGAGAGAGAGAAGAGGAGGAGGAGGAAGGGAGAGGAGGGAAAAGAGATAGGGTGTACTTTTTCCATCCGCGAACGGACAAAAGCATGTATTCGACGGGCCCATGTCAACACAAACAAGGCCTTAAAATGGGCCCAGAGAAGGTTTCGACGTGTTTCACAGGCCGAGACAGATGGACGTGCTTGCTGCTGCTTCGTGTCGCAGAGAGAGAGGGAGAGAGAGAGAGAGAGAAGGTGTTCTAAGTTCTGAAAATTTGGAGTCCATTAACCTTTAACTGCCACTCTGTAGTCCATTAATGATGGTTAAGCAACCCACTGCTCCACCAAGGCACCAATACGTAATTTTCCACTGTTCAGATTACAGTCATTTTTGCATATTTCCACCTGCGCAGCATACAGAAATGCTCCATTTTGGCTGAACAATCCGACAGGTTTGGCATTGGATCAGACACATTCAGACGCCTGATCAGCCGATTTTTTTTTAATAATGGATTTGAAAAAACCTAGCCTCTTCGTCCCGTAGAATATACGCAACCACAAAATTACATAGTCTGAGTATTTAAGCTCGCAATACAGATTCCAAACAACAAAACATAAAACATAAAAACTAGACACTAGGCCTCCGAACAATATCTAGCAGCAAGAAAAGAGAGAAAACAAACTCTTAAACTTCTAGAGATTTGTTTCAGTCCAGCAAAAAGTATATCGAGGTACCGGTACCTCACGATACCAAATTGTTTCCGATCGTTGGATCTAGCTGGACAAGATGAGCATTGTTAGATCTAACGATCAAAAATGATTTGGTACCGGTACCTCGAGATATTTTTAGTTGGACCTTAGCAAACCTCAAACTTCTATATTTCCACAGGAGCTTCATGATCTCGTTCAGCTTGGAGGTTTACTCCAATCAGTCTCGCTCTCCCAACTTCCAGATGACATAATCTGGAATTGGACAAGTTCGGGGTTGTATACCTCAAAGAATGCATATCTCGGTCAATTTCAAGGTTCTGTTGTTTACAATGATTTCAACTCCCTCTGGTCGGCTCCGGCGGAACCAAAAATGAGATTTTTCGGTTGGTTGGTGCTCCATCAAAAAACCCTAATCGTACAGAATCTACTCTGAAGACACTGGCCATGCAATTGGATCTGCTGCCTTTGCACTTCTGCTTTTGAAGATACAAATCATCTTTTCAATGAATGCCCTTTTGTCATACGTGTGTGGCATCTAGTGTGCAGATTTCAAACTATTGGCGCTGATGGCTCCTCTATTTCCCCAGATATTTCAACCTGGTGGGCTAATCTTAATTTAGTGGGAAGCAAGAGGCAAAGAACGACGATCAGAGGTATACTTTTGACTACATGGTGGAATATTTGGCTAGAACGAAATAGAAGAATCTTTCAAAACTCAGCTTGTTCAGAACTTGCAGTAGCTCTTCAGATAAAGTAGGACTTAGACCTGCGTAGCTCGGCTTTTAAGCCACCTTGATTTATTATTTTTGTAAAAAGGTGTAATTTCCTATCTCCCCAAACCTGCCATGTAATCTTACCTCTTTGCTGTTTACATCTATTAAAATTCCAGCAGATCTCCTGCCGTTGTTCTCCTCAAAAAAAAAAAACTTCTAACCTTCTCTCCAAGTTCCACCCTGCCTTAGTAAATAATATCATTTTGACTTTCAATTTTTTTTCACCCACTTCTCACAGCCTCTCTGTCCTCTTTCTCAAGTAGCAAGGACCACTGGCGAGCCCAATGCGTCCCCCTAAAAATAACCTACATCACAGAGTTAGTTTTTAAGCCATTAAAGATGACATAATTCCTAGATAACCAAATTGCCCAACACATCGCCGATATCCCCAAAAAAGCCGGTCTCTCAACCTAGATACTAAGCCACTCGACCAATCACCCAAGAGATCAGCGGTAGACGATTGCACATGGATACCTAGCATTACATACAAGGCATTCCACATCAAAGAAGAGATGTTGGATTGTTTCTTTGCCATAGCAGAAGCAACACTTAGTGCTTCATTTCCATCTTCTTTTGACCAAATTGTCCTTTGTTAGAATCGCTCCTTTCTTAATATACCACAAGAAAATTTTACATCTTAGTCGGAATTCTTACCTTCCAGATTATCGACTTTTTTGGCACAGCATTCCTATACATTAAAGATTTGTACATCGAATTTACTAAAAAAAATTCTATTTCCACATGCTTTCCATCTGAATTGATTTGGATCGTTCGAGAGCTTTAGTCTGATCAGCCGATGAATTGGACGTTGTCGAGCCAACTGACAATATCCTGTATCACCGGCCGGCTCAACGGCGTCGAGTCGACGCAGAGGCATGCGAGGTCGAGCACGTACAGCATCTGTGCCTCGTCGCCATTGCCCCTCAGCCGCTGGTCGAGCACCTCGCCGTGCCTCCCCTGCGACCTCATCTGGAGCACCCACTGGACGAGCTCCAGCTGCTGCCCGTGCCGAAGAACCTCGAAGGGCCGTCTCCCTGTCAGTAGCTCCAGCAACACGACGCCGAAGCTGTACACGTCGCCGCGCCTCGTCGCCACCCACGCCTGGCCGTACTCCGGCGGGATGTACCCCAGCGTGCCGACCAGCTCCGTCGTGACGTGCGTTCGGTCGGGGAGGATGAGGCGCGCCAGCCCGAAGTCGGCGACGCGGGCCTCGCCGGCCTTGTCGAGGAGGATGTTGCTGGACTTGATGTCGCGGTGCACGATCTGTGGCTTGCATTGGTCGTGGATGTGGAGCACGCCGCGGCTGGCGTCGCGCGCGATGCTGAGCCTGGCGCGCCAGTCCAGCTGCTGCGGCGCGCCATCGCCGGCATGGCTCTCGTGCAGCCAGTCGTGGAGGCTGCCGTTCGTCATGTACCGGTAGATCAGCAGCCGCAGCTGCCCGCGGATGTAGAAGCCCAGGAGAGGGACAAGGTTCTCGTGGCGCGTCGCGGACAGCGCCTCCACCTCCGCCTGGAACTCCCGCTCCACCAGGCACATGTCGCCGTTGAGCTTCTTCACGGCGAGCCGGGTGCCATCCTCCAGCTCGGCCAGGAACACCAGGCCATAGCCGCCCGACCCGATGATTCTCTCCGCGCTGAAGTTGTTGGTCGCCTTCAGGATGTCCAGGAAGGTCAAGCTCTTCGCCGTCTCACCGGCGGCCTCCGACATGAACAGGATCGTGTCTTTGGAGCAGTCGCCGTACAGCTCCGACATGGAGTCGAACAGGGACGCGTCCACGCCTTTGCCGCCGTCACGGACAGCTGCATTGGACATCAATTTTCTGACGGTGATCACAACGCATCCGAGGAAGACGACGAGAGCAACGAGGCCAAAGCAAACTCCAAGAACGATGGCGATGATGACCCTCTTCCCGACGTGCTTGATCGGATCATTGCCTCTCATCGCGCCGTTTATGTTGCCACAGGGCACAGAGATCGCCCGGCCGCAAAGCTTCGCGTTCCCCATGAAGCTCTTCGGCGGGAACGCGTCGAACTGGCCGCCCGTGGGGATCGGCCCCTCGAGGTCGTTGTGTGCGACATTGAAGACGGCGAGGAAGTTTAGCTTGTTGAGCGCAGAAGGGATCGTCCCTGTCAGGAGGTTCCAGCTCAAGTCGAGGACCTGCAACCTGGCGAGGCTGGTCAGCTCGGTCGGGATGTCGCCGGAGAGGTTGTTGTAACTGACGTCGAGCATTTGCAGCGTCTTCAGCTTCCCGACCTCCGGCGAGATCGTGCCGGTGATGTCGTTGTCGCTGAAGTTGAGCGTCACGGCGACGCCCGACAGCTGGTAGTACCCGCGGCCATGCCGGTTCGCCTCTCCGTTGTCCGGATTAAGAGCGAACGTGAGTATGAGATGGCCTGGATTGTACTCTGCCATGGCCTGCTCCGACGTCAGTAGCCGCATCTCCATCAGCGACGGCGGTATCACCCCGGACAGCTGGTTCCCGGAGAGGTCGACGTAGTACAGCTTCGGCATGGCGCCGAGCCAGCTTGGGATCGGGCCGGTGAGCCGGTTGCCGGAGAGATTCAATATGTTGAGGTCCTGCAGCTTCGACAGCCATGACGGGATCGCGCCCGTCAGAGCGCTCTTCTCCAACACAATTACCCGAACTTTTCTGATGTGGTCGCCGATCCAGCCGGCGTCCGGCAGCGCCTCGCCGTAGAAGTTGTACGAGAGGAGCAGCGCGGTGAGGTTCGTGCAGCTCTTCAGGTTCCAGAACATGCCACTGATGTTGACGAAGGAGTTAAATGTCAACGAGAACAATTCGAGCTCTTTCAGGTTGCCGATCTCCGGCGAGACCTGCCCGCCCATGACGTTGCGGCTGACGCGCAGCGCCTTCATCGCCGTGCAGGTGTAGATGCTTGGGGGGATTGTGCCGGTGAAGTTGTTGGACGCCACGTCGAAGACGGTGAGGTTGGCGAGGCCGGAGAAGTCAACGACCGTGAGGTCCCCGACGAAGCTGTTCGACCGGAGGTCGATGAACCGGAGGCTGGTCCAGTTGCTCAACGATGACGGGAGCGTTCCGGTGAGGTTGTTATTGGCGAGCCGGAGCTCCTCCAGCTTCGGCATCTGGCTGATCGACTCCGGCAATCCACCGGTGAGCAAATTATAGCCCAGATCAAGTGTGACCAGGTTGGTCAGCTTGCCGATGCTCTCGTGATCAAGCTGACCTTCTATCTGGTTCAACGGGAGCTGCAGGTGCTGGAGAGGCTTCACGTCGAAGAGCTCGCCGGGGAGTTTGCCGGTGAGGTTGTTGCGGCCGGCGCTGAGAACGCGCAACCGCGAGCAGTTGCCGAACCCGGCGGAGATGACTCCGCTGAGCACGTTGACGGAGAGGTCAAGAACGGCGAGAGACGGGCAGCTCGCGCACAAGGACGGGATCGTGCCATGGAAGCTGTTGTTGCTGGCATTCAGCGATACGAGGCGCGGCGTGTGCTCCCAGATCGCGGGCGGGAACTGCCCCGCCAAGAGGTTGCTCGACACGTCGAGCACCTCCAGCGAGAGGCCGCCGCGGGCAGTGGCGCCCGTCGCCGCGCTAGGTAGCTCGCCGGAGAGGCAGTTGTTGCTGACGTCGACGACGGTGACATTGGGCAGGAAGAACAGCACGTCGGGGAAAGGGCCGGAGAGGCTGTTGCTGGATAGGTTGAGATACACGAGCGCGGTGAGGTTGCCAATCGACGGCGAGATCGTCCCGCCGAGCCCACGTCCCGGCAGCGACAGACGCGTGACCTCGCCGTCGCCGCCGCACCCCACGCCGTCCCACGTGCAGCAGTCCGGCGACCGTTGCCACTCGCCGACGATGCCATCGCCTGCCCGCGGCGCGGCTTCGGCGAGGAAGGACAGCAACGCCTTCCTCTCGACCTCCACGCACGCAGCTGCACAACCGCAGATGGTGGCGGCCAAAAGCAGCACAAGAACTCCCGAAACGACGATGTTGCAACTCATCTCTAGCTCTCTACGTGGCATGATCACTAGTTCACTACGTCGAGCATCGCTGTCCAAGTCCAACGCGGTTGATCTGATTGGAGAATGGAGAGTTCACTGTTGTACATATAACGATACGTTTTTCGTTTTGGCTGGTTGTGAGCGCCTGGCGGAGTTCTCCTTCCTACAGGTTGTATGACTTGTGCTATATTTCTTTAATACAACGAATCTGGACGGATGTTTGTCCAAATTCATATTACGATGATACATGAGACAGAGGAAGTATTGAACTGCCTACTGTAATGCGAGTCAACTGTGCCATCGGCATGGTGGCAATACACACATTCATCATTTGTTTGAGGGGAGTGGATTCTAATCACTTGAGGGGATATCTTCTCGTATACTTTTTTCTTTCAAATTTGATGTAAATAGTTATGAAAAATTCTGAAAAAAATTGATAATGATACCTACTAGTCCACCAAAATTCATGTTCAAATTCAATCTACACATCAAGAAACAAAAAAGACAAATTTAGATATAAACAGTACGCTACTATTCATACGCTGAATTTGTCTTTTTTATATCTCGACGTATGAGTTGAGTTTGGACTTAAGATTTTGTGAAGTTGTATATATGTGTTGTATAAATGTTGTCAAATTTTTCCAGAATTTTTCATAACCGTTTAGATGGTTTTTGAGCAAACGAGGAAACATCACCTCGTCGAACAAAGTTTGAGTTCTATGCAACACATCCATAGATTAAAAAAGCTACTAGGCAATGCTTCAGCCTCTTCAGGACATCCCCGTGATTTCTATATCTGCAGAAGGACACATAGTCTATAAGTTGACGACAGCTAATTACGACTGGTTTAAGACCCCCAAGTTGCACAGATGTACATTACCTTGCTGTGCTTTACTGTTTTTGTTAATTGCTTATAAGTGAAAGTTTGGTCCGGCGTGGACGAAATAGCAGAAAAGCTTCAGTTAATTCGTCGGCGTCACTCGCTGGGCGAGTCGTGCATGATGGCAACTTTTTTTATTCGGGAATATGTAAAAGAATTGCACACTTTTATATTAAGAGAAATAAAATTTACACAAAAGGAAAAACAAAGAAAAGAAGGAGGGTTTGGAAAGAAAAGGAGGAAAAAGAGGAAAAAGAGAAAAACAAGGACTTAAGCCTATTCTCGCAATTATAATAGGACGACCAAATGACCTAACACGCTAAGAAGGAAGCATTGGCGATAGGGGATGGGCAAGATACCAAAGGGCGGCCTCTTGCGCCATGCCTACGACCACCTTGGATCAGGGTCGAGAACAGTTGTTGAACACGCGGTTGTTCCGTTCCTTCCAAATGGACCACGTGGCAAGGGTCACGATAGTGTCGAATCCACGACGATGCTCCCTCCGAATTTTGAGCCGGCAGGAGCAGTGCCACTCGTGGAAGGAAACATCGCTAGAGCGGAAGCATTGTGGGAGTCTGAGACTCGAGAGGACAGTCCACCACAACTGGAGGGACTCGGGGCACCCAATTAGAATGTGATCAATTGTCTCATCCTGCTGGTCATAAAAGACACAACAGGTAGGGTGTAGCAAGCCACGCTTTTTCAAGCGGTCAGCCGTCCAGCAGCGGCGATGAGCAACTAACCACAGGAAGTAGTGATATCGAGGAGGGGCGAGAGAGTGCCAGATAGGTAGATGCTGGAATGAAATCCTTCTTGAGAAGAGGCAAAGGTAGGCCGAGGGAGTGGAATATGACCCCGAGTTTTCCCCCCTCAAACGAAGGAATCAGGCTGGTCCTCCAAGAGAATTATTGACCTCACCATCGACCAAACCTGGTCCTCCGAGCGGGTGCATGCATCATGGCAACTGTTGGGCGGTTTTTTCAGCGGACGTTGTATTCCGCAGCGCGCGTAGCCGCGGCCGGCGACCGTTCCTCTCGCCGCGGTGGCCGTGTGCACCTGACCGCAATCCTGCCACACCGGGGTGTCGCGTGGCTGCCGTGTGGTGTGGCGCGGCGAGGTGCCGAAGTGAAGCGGGCTACGTCCCGCGCTGTCCTTGTGCGGCCGACGCGGGCAACGTGCACAGGTGGATTCCTGGTTGCAATGCCACGCTGCTAGGAGTACAACTGTACCAAGTAAGGCCTCCAGGTTGACTTCCTGCAGGTTCTGACTTGTAAGGATGCAATATTCAATTCTTATTCGGAAATTTTTTTCACTTAAATATGTGGTGCGATATTATAAACCGTACTTTGGATTAGTTAGATTAGATTTGATTGACGTTAAACAAACCAGATAATTATAAGCCCCACCTAGCCTCCTTTCCGTCTCCGTGCGTGCGTGCGTAGTTAATACGTATGCCTCCTCTCATCATCACCGGCTCACCGCCCTCTCCTCATCCTCTCTCCCAATTTTTAATTATCTTAGATATATTTTTAACAGGTAGATTTGGTGTCGAGTAGAATCCTAACTAAGACCAGTAATGCCCATGCTAAGTAAATATGCACTTGAAACCCATGTTAAAAAATTTCATTTCCTACTTAAAAAATATTTTACTTGTTTGAGGTCCACATTTATTTAAATTTTATTATTACAAACATGAGTAACCTTTAGTTATAAAAGTTCCAAGTCTCAATCAAGAGTAATCTGTTCACTATTACCATGTTGATCTGTAATAGTTGATCTGACTACTTTATAAGATGGTTCTTATTTTTCTACATGCATAAACAAATAACAATTAAACGTTTTCTATTGTTTCATCAATAATCACCATTTGTATCACAATCCTCTGTCCAGCATTTAAGAAAGGTTTAAAAATATGTATGGCCATTTTTGGAAAGACCATATTTGAAAGAGAAACCAGCAATTGACCACATAAATACACGTCTTTGGCGACACCAATTTCACCAAAGAACTGATCAAACCTGAAAGGAGCTTCAGAGACTCGAATCAATTTCAAAATAAAATGTTATATATATGCTTAAATCCATCTCCTACGGAGCAAAGACATTTGGTACAAACTTAGAACATCAAAACAACAGTTGGAACTAATTGGATCTACACAAATTCTGAGAACGCTACTTCAAAAATCAGAGCAACACATTTATAGATGAATCTTTCACCAACTAATAATAACATGTTTTTAGCTTTGAAAACAAGTGTGGCGCTAATATTGGCATGGCATGATATGAATAGTTTAGAAGCACATGCAAAAATAACAGTTAAACAGAACGATGTTATCTGATGTTATACATGATAACTGAGCACATACACCTACAGGAGAGGCTTTAGGAAATAAAATAAGTGCTAACAGATTTGTTTAGAAATATATCAGGAATAAAATGCTCTATTTTCATTCATGAAAAGTTGCAAGAGGTGTGTATTTTGCACGAGATGGTCCAATAATTGTGTTTACGTCTGTTATACCCCAAATTAGTAATGGACTAAAAAGCTATGGTTATCATTTAAAATGATTTAGTAGATCGTGTACACATAGATGGTACCATTAACTGCAAACGATATCTGTAACTCGTTTTTCCTAAATAAAGAACTTTAATTAAGTACACAGAGACATAGAATTAAATTTTTTATGCAATTAGGCAAGATATCTGCTGGTTGCCTGGTCAAATAAAAGGCTAAGACAGGTTAGTGCATACTGTTGGAAATATGATCACAATTCGATATATTTTAATATAAAATAATAAGATAATAAACATTATATTCGCAATGGGATTTGATCTAGTGACGGTACTAGATGCAAGCAACATGAGCATGTTTTTTATAATATAAGCATCAACATTCATATGATAACGCAATGCTGACATTGTGATGAATATAAACAATGAAACATCTACTAGAATTGGGAGAATAGAAGTATACCTCGAGAATGGTTCTCCGCTAGATGGTGAGGTAGTACTGCCACCGTTGGTGTTGATGCTCCCAGATTTGTCTCCTTCAGTAGCGCCACCGCTCCCTGCGCCCTCGCCACCACCAGCAGCAGCAGCAGACATGTTAATGTAGAGGAAGCAGAGCCTGATGTAGATGACGCAGAGCAGTCGCGTCTGAGAACGCTGCCCAAAAACTTGATCGCCCGCCTACCCATGCAAGTACACAAGCGGACGGAGTTCCAGAGGCCTGCTCGTCCCTTTTACCTGTGTGCGAAGGTGAATAGGACCAGGGAAAGAAGTGGCTAGCGCAAGAATAGAACAAAGAGGAACAAGTGAGGAAGCTCGGTGGGAGAGGATGAACAGGTATCTCACATTTAGGAGTAATTAAATCGAAATCAATCCGATTCAATTATGTAATTAAAAGTGAAATCAATCCGTTGGAATTCATCCACTCATTAATACAAAATTGATTAACCGAATTAACGTCGATTCAATTATTGTCTGTTATAGAATTGATTAACCGAATTAATGTCGATTCAATTCTCGTCCGTTACAAAATAGAGAGAGAGGCAGCAGCCGCCTGCCTCGCCTAGGTGCGCGTGCCTGCGTGTGACAATCTTACCATCACCTTAACCGGTTAACAGGGGCTCTCTAATAGCTTCTTATTTAAGTTGAGATCTCCTCATTTAAGTTTATAAGTTTATAAGGTGATATTAATCCTTATAGCATTAATTATGGGCCAATGGAATTAATCGAGAATACAACCTCACATGCTGCCTGTTCCTCCTGCTTACAATTTCAGCATAGGAAAAACAGGTGATTAGCAGCCTAGTTCTACAACTGTTCATCGATTCAGATTGGAGATTTTTTTTTTGTTTGGCGATGCTTCTTGTTTGACAGTGGAAGAGGCTGTGGGTATCATGAGGCAGGGGTGGAACGAGAGTACATGCGGCAGTCGATGCTCCTAGGGAGCGGTTTTCCTAATTAGCGCGTACGCGCGACGCGTGCCACGAGGCGGGCCCTCGTCACCCTGCGAGCTTTCTTTTTTCCGAGTTTTTTAGACGCGTACATCTAAACTAACTAAGTAACTAGTCCGGTTAGTTTCAGATAATAATTATAATTAAGGTAAGATTTGTCTTTTTTGGAAGGTTTTTTTAAGTAACAGATTGAAAAGAAATCTATACGTGAAGATAAATTTTGAAAAGTTTCACCCGGATTTGAAAACTTTCAACTCGAAATTTGAATTTTTGAAGTCAAATTTTGAAAACTTTCAACTCAAATTTAAAACTTTCAACCCATATTTGAAAACTTTCAACTCAAATTTGAAAACTATCAACACAAAATTTAAAAACTTTCAAGTCAAAGATTTGAAAATTTTCAACTCAAATTTCAAAACTTTCAAATCTACATTTGTAAAGAGGTGTGTGAAAGATTGAAAAAAAATCAGAAAGAAACGGCGAAAGAAAAAGAAAATCGCATCCAGAGGCGCCAAAATTGGGGGAAAAAAGTATAAACAGAAAGAAAAAAAAAGAGGCGCGCGAGGAGGGAGGCCAACTAGCGCACGCGCCAGCTAAATTGCTGGCGTGTACGCGCGCATTAGCAACCCCCCCTAGCGAGCCTCGCATACGTGCTCATCTACTTCAACATCGCCCTTGTCCCCAGCGCGCTCATAATCACCCCCGACGCACTCCTTCCCGTCCTTCTCCGCACCCTCGGCACCGAAGCCATTGCCTGGCTCAGTGGCTCTCCTTTGCCCTCTAGATGGTCCACAACAGCTCATCCATGTTTATGGAACTCGTTGAATGTCAGCGGCACCGCACCCGCCGCCATACCCCTCTAGCCCTCCTCTCTAACCCCTGCCATCCTTCAGATCCATCCCTACTACCTCTCCTCCCATTCACTGCAGCAACTGTATATGCATATTGCCGTTGCCATCCTCCTCACCGCTCGTCGCCGACTGCCATCCTCCTCATCACTTGCCGGTGCCTGTCACTGGTGCCATCCTCGTCACCGTCCGCTGCACTGGTGAGATAGGAACCAAGGAGAGGAAGAGAAAGAGATAGGTGAAGAGAGATGAGGTCACTGACATATCGGGTGCACGCTGACTTATCTTGCCACGTCAGTTAAAACCGGGTACTGCTTAGGACCTCGGGTGATCTGGTTTTGTAAATTGAGGGACTCATTATATTTGGTATTTTGGTTTAGGGATAAATTTCGGATTCGGCGACAAATTGAGGGACCCAAAATGAACTTATTCCTAATCAATGCATGCAATCTACCAATCCAACACCGGACCATGTCAATCCAAACAAGGTCTTAAAATGGGCCTAGAGAAAGTTTCGACATGTTTCACAGGCCGAGATAGATGGACGTGCTTGCTGCTGCTTCGTGTCGCGCGGAGAGAGAGACCCGAGTGATTAGAATCCATCTACATTCTGTAGTCCATTAATGATTGTTAAGCAACTCACTGCTCCACCGATACATAATTTTCCACTGTTCAGATTACAGTCATTTTTGCATTTTTCAACACCTGCTCAGCATACAGAAATGCTCCATTTTGGCAGAACAATCCGACATGTTCGCCATTGGAGATCACAGACATTCAGACGTCTGATCAGCCGATGAATTCGACGTTGTCCAGCCAACTGACAATGTCCTGTATCGCCGGCCGGCTCAACGGCGTCGAGTCGACGCAGAGGCATGCGAGGTCGAGCACGTACAGCATCTGTGCCTCGTCGCCATTGCCCCTCAGCCGCTGGTCGAGCACCTCGCCGTGCCTCCCCTGCGACCTCATCTGGAGCACCCACCGGACGAGCTCCCGCTGCTGCCCGTGCGGCAATGTCTCGACGGGCCGCCTCCCCGTGAGCAGCTCCAGCAACACGACGCCGAAGCTGTACACGTCGCCGCGCAGCGTCGCTGCCCACGCCTGGCCGTACTCCGGCGGGATGTACCCCAGCGTGCCGACCAGCTCCGTCGTGACGTGCGTCCGGTCGGTGAGGATGAGGCGCGCCAGCCCGAAGTCGGCGACGCGGGCCTCGCCGGCCTCGTCGAGGAGGATGTTGCTGGACTTGATGTCGCGGTGCACGATCTGTGGCTTGCACTGGTCGTGGATGTAGAGCACGCCGCGGCTGGCGCCGCGCGCGATGCGGAGCCTGGCGCGCCAGTCCAGACGCTGCGGCGCGCCGCGGCCGGCGCCGGCACGCCGCTCGTGCAGCCAGTCGTGGAGGCTGCCGTTCGCCATGTACGGGTAGATCAGCAGGCGCAGCCGCCCGCGGATGCAGAAGCCCAGGAGCGGGACGAGGTTCTCGTGGCGCGTCGCGGACAGCGCCTCCACCTCCGCCTGGAACTCCCGCTCCACCAGGCACATGTCGCCGTTGAGCTTCTTCACGGCGAGCTGGGTGCCGTCCTGCAGCTCGGCGAGGAACACCAGGCCGTAGCCGCCCGACCCGATGATGTTTCCCGCGCTGAAGTTGTTCGTCGCCTTAAGGATGTCGACGAACGTCACTCTGCTCGCCGCCTCAGACATGAACAAGATCGTGTCCTTGGAGCTGTCTCCGTACATCTCAGACATGGTGTCGAACAGGGACGCCTCCACGCCTTTCCCGCCATCACGGACGGCTCCATTGGACACGACTCTTCTGATGGCGATCACAACGCATCCGAGGAAGACGACGAGAGCAACCAGGCCGACGCAGACACCAAGAACGATGGCGACCAGGGCCTTCTTCCCGACGACCTTGGACGAACTGGTGTCCGTCGCGTCGAATCTGTCTCCGCAGGGAACAGAGATCACCTCGCCACAGAGCTTCGGGTTCCCCGTGAAGTCCCGTGGCGGGAACGCGTCGAACTGGCCTCCCGTCGGGATCGGCCCCTCGAGGTCGTTGTACGCCACGTTGAAGACGGCGAGGAAGTTGAGCTCCTTGAGCGCCGGAGGAATCGTCCCCGTGAGACGGTTCCAGCGCAAGTTCACAATCTGCAACCTGGTGAGGCTGCTCAGCTCCGGCGGGATGCCGCCGGAGAGGTTGTTGTAACTGATGTCGAGCACTTGCAGCGTCTTTAGCTTCCCGGCCTCCGGCGGGATCACGCCGGTGATGCCATTGTCGCTGAAGTTGAGCGTCGTGGCGACGCCGGACATCTGGAAGTATCCGCGGCCCTGCCGGCTCGCCGCTCCGTTGTTCGGCGTCAGGGTGAACATGAGCGGGAGATGGCCTGGATTGAATTCCGCCATGGCCTGCTCGGATGTAAGCAGCCGCATCTCCATCAGCGACGGCGGTATCACCCCGGACAGCTGGTTCCCGGAGAGGTCGACGTAGTACAGCTTTGGCATGGCGCCGAGCCAGCTCGGGATCGGGCCGGTGAGACGGTTGCCGGAGAGATTCAAGACGTTGAGATCCTGCAGCTTCGACAGCCACGACGGGATCACGCCGGTCAGCGCGCAGTTCTGCATCACCATCAACCGGACGCTCTTGATGTGGTCGCCGACCCAGCCGGCGTCCGGCAGGGCCTCGCCGTAGAAGTTGTAGGACACGAGCAGCGCGGTGAGGCTCGTGCAGCCCTTGAGATTCCAGAACATGCCGCTGATGTTGACGAAGGAGTTCACGGTCAGGGAGAAGAACTGGAGCTCTTTCAGGTCGCCGATCTCCGGCGAGACCTGCCCGACCATGAGGTTGTTGCTGACACGCAGCGCCTTCATCGCCGTGCAGGAGTAGATGCTTGGCGGGATTGTGCCGGTGAAGTTGTTGGCGGCCACGTCGAAGACGGTGAGGTTGGCGAGGACGGAGAAGTCAACGCCCGTGAGGTCTCCGACGAAGCTGTTCGACCGGAGGTCGAGGCATCGGAGGCTGGTCCAGTTGCTCAACGCCGGTGGGAGAGTTCCGGTGAGCTCGTTATGGCCAAGCCGGAGCTCCTCCAGCTTCGTGAGCTGGCTGATCGACTCCGGCAATTCGCCGGTGAACATATTGTAGGTAAGATCAAGCGTGACAAGATTGGTCAGCTTGGCGATGTGCTCCGGATCAAGCCGGCCTCCTATCTGATTGGACGGGAGCTGCAGACGCTGCAGCTGCTTCACGTCGAAGATGTCGCCGGGGAGCTCTCCGGTGAGGTTGTTGCGGCCGACGCTGAGAATGCGCAGCCACGAGCAGTTGCCGAACCCTGGGGAGATGGCCCCACTAAGCACGTTCACGGAGAGGTCGAGAACGGCGAGCGCCGGGCAGCTCGCGCACAAGGACGGGATCGAGCCATGGAAGCTGTTGTTGCTGGCATTGAGCGACACGAGGCGCGGCGTGTGCTCCCAGATCGCGGACGGGAACTGTCCCGCCAAGAGGTTGCTCGACACGTCGAGCACCTGAAGCGAGAGGCTGCCGCGGGCATTCGTCGCAGCCGCCGCCACCGCCACCGGCGCGTTAGGTAGCTCGCCGGAGAGACGGTTGTAGCTGACGTCGACGACCGTAGCATTGGGCAGCGCGAACAGCAGGTCGGGGAACCTGCCGGAGAGGCTGTTGCCGGACAGGTTGAGATACGTGAGCGCGGTGAGGTTGGCGATCGACGGCGAGATCGTGCCGCCGAGCCCGCGTCCCGGCAGCCACAGACGCGTGACCGCGCCGTCGCCGCCGCACCCCACGCCGTCCCACGCGCAGCAGTCCGGCGACCCTCGCCACTGGGCGGCGATGCCATCCCCTGCCGGCGGCGCGGCCGCGGCGAGGAAGGACAGCAACGCCTCCCTCTCCGCCTCAGAGCACGCAGCTGCCCGGCCACAAACGGAGACGACGAGCAAAACCAGCACAAGAACTCCCGAGACAACGACCCGGCCAGTCATCTCCGGCTGTCCGCCGTGGCAAGATCACCACGACGTGCATGGCGACGAGGTCGATTTGCAACACATGGTCACAAGTTTTGTCCACCGCGGCCGATCTGATAGGCTGGAGATGGAGCAGGGAGCAGATCGAGGAAGGAGAAGATATTGTCAAAGTATCAGCAGGAGCAAGAAGATTGGAGAGGTCGTCATTGTATAACGTTATCTGACGCTGTAACTGAAAGCTGAGCTGCATATTGTAATGCGAGTCAACTGCAGCGTAAGTGCAGGCGGGAGGCAGGCAGGCAGCGCCGCGTTCGCGTAGTGCATCGCGAGAAGTCATCAACTCATGATCCGGCTCAGGTTGGACCCGAAGAGTCGGCATACATTTTTGGTTTTTTTTTTTTAATAATCGACGTCGTCGCTACTGCCGGTCTTCTCCTTCCACGGCGAGGTGCACACTAAATACGGTGAAGGATTATAGGGAGTATTATTCTTAAGTGAAAAAGTTCAGATGTACCTATAATATAGTCGAAATATAATTATATTGTGACTACACTGTAACTACGACATAACTTATACATAACACTGTAACCCCGATTTTATACGTGACATGTGTGAAAAAATTTTCTAACATTTTTTTTCTTTTATGCATAAATCTCGAGAATATTTGATGGTCATAAATCTGAATGTATTGGAGGTAAAAAAAAACTTGTAAAAGTTTTCTGACATTTCCGTTGTGGGGATATTGGATTTTATTGTCAAGCAGTGGATATATGTGGGACATTCGATCTCCTAGGTCCATGTGTTAGCTATCGGTGAGTGGGTGGTGGCCTTTTTTTCTTTGTTTTCCTGGTTATAAAGTTGTAATCTTGTATTTTTTTTCCTATTCTATCAATATGAACTACCGTCTTGTCTGGTTGCGAGTCGTTCAAAAAGAAATGACGAAGGAGCTAACAAATAATGTGAATAATGAACTCTGCAATCTGGATATTTAAAAAGGAGATACCGGGATAGTTCTTGCAAGTTTATAGGAGTATATTTTTGGATTTGATCTCAATATAGAAAAAAGTTATGCTCCGGCAGCACGTTTGACTTTGGCTGTTGGGTTTCTCTGGCTGATTGGGTGCGGAAAGGGCGGTTAATTTGTTTAAGACTCAAGTTGCAAATTTTCTAGTGTTTGTACGTTGTGGTTAGTTGCTGATCAGATGAAATTTGCTAATGCATGTAGTATAGTTTTGTCGATGTCAATCACCACACGCTTTGTGAAGGCGACTGTTTGATGTTTCTTTCAGAGGATATTGTATTCTGCTGCCGCCCGACTTTCCAAAGTGCATGGGCAATTCTGCGAGCGAGTACATGTTTCCTGAAGTTCAGAGTTCAGAGCAGTAGACATTTTTTTTCAGGAAACTTTCAACCATACTAATTTGACATTTTTCACGTATTTTTAGAGAATACAGTACTCTCCCATCCCAAAATAAACGTAGCCATGAGTTTTCGTGAATGTGCAAAAGAATTACACATTAATATATTAGAAGAAAAAAAAATTTGTTACACAACGCAAATCAACCAGACCAGCTTATGCCAGGGGAAGTGAGAAAAAAGACAAAATCAAGCAAAAGGAAAGAAACTACTATGACAGGCTAAACGCAACTCTAATCAGCGGGAAAGGGCAGAGCCACATTACACTCCAAAAAATCTCCAAAAGTAGCAATACCAGCTAACGATCCCAGATGACTCTCTAAAAGGATGGACTCTGGAACCTCTAATACCGAAGAGAGTGTAGGGTCGAAAACTTTGGAATTTCGTTACTTCCGTAGTTGGTAGCCATGAGTTTCCGTATCCAACTTTAATCGTCCTTCTTATTTAATTTTTTTTTTTGAAAAAACTACTCCATTCGTCCCAGAATATAGCAACCTAGAACCAGATTGGACGTATCCTAGTACTACGAATTTGGGCATGGCCCCATGTCCAGATTCGTAGTACTAGGATACGTCCCATCCGGTACTAGGTTGCTATATTCTGGTATGGAGGGAGTAAAAAACATAAGTCACGCTTAAAGTACTATTCATGTTTTATAATCTAATAACAACAAAAATACTAATCATAAAAAAAATCTATTAACTTATTAAAGGAATAGAATAAGGAGCCTCCACGTTCGCTCTCACGGCCTAGAAATTCCCACATTAATCGGAGAAAAAGAAAAACAGAGTCCATATAGAAATACAATTTAGAAATAGTTGAAATTCAGAATTTAAAAATAAGGAATATTGACAGAGAAGACTAGAGTCCATATAAAATACGATTGAGAAAGAATAGAAATTCGGAATTAAAAATAAGGAATATTAGAAGTAGAGTATAGAGTCCATATAGAAATACAATTAAGAAATAATAGGAATTCTGAATTAAAAATAAAGAATATTAGAAGTATTGTATAGAGTCCATATAGAAATACAATTAAGAAATAATAGAAATTCGGAATTAAAAATAAGGAATATTAGAAGTAGAGTATAGAGTCCATATAAGAATTTAAAATTAACTAAAATTCAGAATAAACATAATAAAATTAAAAGTAGAGTTTAGAGTTCGTATAAAAATACAATTTATAAATAACTAAAATTTATAATTTTTTAAAAAAAACATGGGAAGAAGAGTCTAAAGTCAATATAAGAATACAATTTAGAAGTAACTAAAATTCGAAATTAGAAATTAAAGAATATTGAAAGATGAGTTTAAAGTTTACATAGAAATACAATTAGAAATAATAAAAAATAAGAATTAAAAATAAATAATATTGAAGAAGAGCCTAGAGTCTATATAGAAATACAATTTACAGATAACAAAAATTCGAAATTAAAAAAAATATTAAAAGACGAGTCTAGAGTCCCTATAGGAATACAATTTACAAATAACAAAAATTTGATAGTAAAAATAATTAATAACTAACACGTATATACAATACAATAGGAATATTATACATTAGTAGTTTCGTAAAGTTAGTAAAAATTTAAAATTATATTGTCATTTTAATATATTTGAATAATACATCATTATATGAGAGAAAATATAATGATGCTAGCCGCGCAATCTGCGTGGGCCACCATGCTAGTTTTAAATAAATCGGAAAAACTCATTGTTATGCTTATTTTTAGACGGCTCATACAAGCTCTAGTATTAAAATAAGTTTTGTTTGCTGTGAAGTGTGCACAGCCACGTTGTTGTGCTGTAGCTTCCGATTCGTCCAAGAGCAAGTTTGATAGTCTAGCTAATCATTAGCTATTAGCTTATGTTAAAGCTAACATAGATAGACTATAAGATTGGCTCTATATTTTCTTTTCTCTCATTTTGAATTTATATTGTAAATATTTTAAAATATGTGTAGAGTTTGCTCTTGCAAATAGAGCCAATATTTTTTATTTTTCTTATCTCTTATATAGACATATAGTCATATAGTTGGCTTAGGGTGTGTTTAGTTCACACCAAAATTAAAAGTTTGATTGAAATTGGAATAATATGATGGAAAAGTTGGAAGTTTGTGTGTGTAGGAAAGTTTTGATGTAATGGAAAAGTTGGAAGTTTGAAGAAAAACTTTGGATCTAAACTCGGCCTTATAGGAGTAATTATAGTAGTGTTGATGTAAAAACACGAGGCCTGGGAGATCTGTTTAACTCCAGTGCAGGTCCAAAACTTGTCTTTGGGTGTGTGAGCGTGCCAGTTGATTTGATCCTGCAATCAACAAAAAACAAAGACAAAGAAAACGCGGTTAAATCAATAAACGATAGCCGATCGGCTAGGTGCCGATGACATATCATTTATCTTTGAGCCAATGTCATATATGCATCGATCGGCAATCACGACTAAGTAAGAAAGAACTAAATCCATTCGATCGGCTGTAGATATTAACAATATATAATCCTTATATCGATATATATTTAAACCAAGTGATTAGGATAGATCGGTCACCATGCCAAGACAGTATAAATCACTTAGATCGAAATATATATTAACAACAAGAGTATATATGTTCATAGCATAGCCGATCAGATAGATCTAGCATTTATCGGCTAATACTCCGATACCACTCTATATTAAGATATTAAGGCAAGTAGAATATACCAAACAAAAAGCCTAATATACTTAAAATGCAACAAGATCTTAACGTAAACGACAGATTTAACATGTCAATAAAGCATATAAGATGAATGTAGTTAAATCGGTTAAGATCGGCTGAAACCCCAATACTACCCTAATCAGCAACCAAAGACAGGCTAGAGATTGAGATTCTAATCACGACTCATAAGGTCAAACTCAATTGATGTAGCTATAAGTATGAAAAGAAAGACAATATCTAGACAATCAAGCCGTTGGATGTTTCATAGAGTAGTTGATATCCTGTATAATCTAAGTCAACGTCGGAATTTAACCTAATCGGCCGCTTTCTAATAACAGACATTAGCCGATTGAAGGTTAGGTAGCGATATTGCCGGAGATTATATAAGATATATGATAACTCGACGAATTACATAAACAAGATTAGAGTATCATGAAGATGGAAGCACTAATCCCGAGAACTCAAGCCGCCATAACAAGTTTTACCTCTTGTTGAAGATTGAAACTGATGCAGCTCAACCCGAAAGTAAGAACTCGTCGAAACAAAACGAAAGTAAAAGGGTGGCGATGCGCCGAGATTGTATTGAACATGTGTTAGTTTGATTACATGGGGCTCGGGGTCTATTTATACCCGAGATTACAAAACATGCCCATATCGGACACGACTCTTATCTCTAACAAACTCTAAGATACTATAAGTCTTTGCGGCAGACTTTTGCCCAAACATATCTCTAAGGAAATTACATAAAATATCCTAATTAATAGATACAATTGCCTTCTCAGGATTTTATCCATGCACGGCAATTCTCATGAAGCCCATTAACCTAACCCGACAACGTATGCCGTGTCATATTGTCGAATTCGGCTCAATCGGCTAACCCTGTCCAACTCGGACTCTGCCGATTCTGATCACAGCCGATTCGGACTTCAGCTGTTCCTCACTCTGTTTCCGGGACGATCTCTATCTCGAACTCCGTCTCGATTCCTTCTTCATCTCCGATCCTTGGATTACCAAATTTGGTCGTTAACAAGTAGCTTGCAATGACAGTTGATCAGTACAGGCTGGGAGTACCGACTTTATCGATAGTGGCGAAGTGCGAGTGGGACAGCGGCAGGGCGAGTCTGCGTTCAGAGTAGTTCAGACATTCGCGTGCACCCAACTAGGTTCCCTTACCTTTTTGACATGGTTACCGCACCCCACGGTAAGACGGTTACCGCGGTAACCACATGGTCACCGCGAAAACCGCGTGATAACCGCGAGACATACCGTGGTTTCAAAAACTGAAAATGTTACCGCGTATGGTAACCATGGTAACCGCGTGGTTTTGTAAACCCTGCACCCAATTCGAACGGTGGCCAACTTGCTGGTGGCTAGTGACGAGTCAACGTACGGTGCAGAGCGGAGAATAGAAGCTTCAATTCTCCGGGGTGATTCTCACACTCCAGAAGATTCCAACTTACGTTACCGTGACGTAAGCTGGAACCCTATGCGGAGTAGGCCGGTGCACTGGTGGGTTGCACGCCTACACGGGCCGTAACTGATCGATTAAACTGCGAGATGCAGCCACAAGATAGGCCCATGGGCTAAATCCGGCTCAATCAGTTGAACTACGTGGTCTTTCGGCTCTTTTTTTTTGCCGGATCGGCCGAAGGAACCGGCGACCAAATTTCATTAAATCGAGAGGAATAAAATCAAAGTACAAGTAGTTTTCGCTTGCAACAACAGGAGGCTGTCGAATTAGACTGTGGCAGGAACCACAGCCCGGCAAACTAAAAAACTGGAACACCAACACAACAGAAAGAAAACTAAGAACTGCAATTCTCGAAATAGCCTGCTTCTCTCCACATTAAGATCTCTTCTTTGATAGCCTCTGCTAACTGGTTAGGGCTTCTCGATCTTTGGTCAAAAACACGCGCATTTCTTTCCTTCCAAATCTGCCAGCAAATCAGCATACAAGCGCTGCCGAAGTTTGTCCTGTAGCACTTCCGAAAACATGTCCTGTAGCACTGTCGAAGTTTGTCCTGTAGCACTTCCGGCCATTGTTGCTGCTCTTGTTTTGGTGGACAGAGCTTGTTCTTCTGATGGATATAAGAAAACGTCCCAGCAAGAAAAGGATGGCAATCCCTCCAAAGAACACACCTAATGCAAGTGCAATAATGGCCTTCTTGTTGCGCCGTTTCATGGAGGATGCATGTGTTGGTACTGAATCACACAGGTTCCTGAGCATAGGGCCACATAGCTTTGGATTCCCACTATAGCTAGAATTGAGAAATGTATCAAACTGTCTTCCAGTTGGAACTGGCCCTTCTAGTTCATTGTTAGAAACATTGAATTTAGAAAGGAAGTGCAGATCAGTCAGTGCGGCCGGTAGTTCACCTGTGAGCTGATTGCTTGATAAATCTAGCAATTGCAGGTTTGTGAGGTTGCATATCTGCTGTGGTATTTCTCCAGATAACCTGTTAAAGCTGACATTGAAGCCATCAAGCATTTTCAACTGACCAATCTCAGGGGGAATCACTCCTGTGAAATTATTGTTACCTAGATTCAATGCGTTAGGAAAAGCATTGAGCAAGCAGTATTGACGTGATGGTGTCCAATAAACAGGCAATTCAAGAAAATTTGGGTCCAACTGGGCAGCATTCTTCCCTGATTGTAGCATCGGCAAGTTCATCAACGCAACTGGGATATCCCCTGTAAGACTGTTGTTTGTTATGTCTAAATAGAAAAGAACAGGCATATCACTAATCCAAAATGGTATTTCTCCGGTGAGCATATTGTTTGATAAATCCAACACCTCCAGTTTTTTGAGCTTTGATATCCAAGGGGGGATTTGCCCAACTGATCCACAAGAGTCTATGGTCAGTACCCGAAGATTCTCAAAATCATCAACTGTTTCATCTTGTGGTATGGTTTCACCCTTGAAATTGGTTCCCATAAGCAGGGACGTAAGGTTCTTGCAGCTCCTGAGTATCCGAAGTGCATTTGTGATATTTGTGAAATGGTTATCGGCTATTGAAAAGAAGGACATGGACTTCAGATTGCCCATTCTTGGTGACAGCTGGCCATGAAACTTGTTGAAAGCCAGCCGCAACGCA
Source organism: Oryza meridionalis (assembly GCA_000338895.3). Classification (NCBI taxonomy): domain Eukaryota; kingdom Viridiplantae; phylum Streptophyta; class Magnoliopsida; order Poales; family Poaceae; genus Oryza; species Oryza meridionalis. Next base: position 29,530,194 of record CM002529.2, read on the forward strand.
ATTAGATTGCTGCATGAGTATATGCTTTCTGGAACTGTACCAGTGAAGTCATTAATTGAGAAATCTGCAATTCTCAAATTCAACCAGGTAAAATTGACTTTACTAAGATCTCCCACAAATCTGTTGTTTCTGAGGCTGAGATACCACAGATTTGTGCAGTTACCTAGGGCCGATGGCAGCTCACCAGACATGTTGTTGTTGTCCAGCCGGAGCTCCTCCAATGTGCTTAGTTGGCCAATAGAATCCGGGATGTTGCCACTGAGCCCAGTCGATCCGAGATCAAGGACAGTCAGCTTGACGAGTTTTAATATGTGGGAACCATCAAGAACTCCGTGTAAATCATTGTTAGGAAGAGACAACTGCTCCAATGAGGTAGCATTGAAGAGTTCTTCAGGGAGAGCTCCACTAAAATTGTTGTAGCCAGCCTTGAACTCTCTCAGCTTGGAGCAATTTCCAAGCCCGAGGGAATACTGCCACTGAATTGGTTGTAACAAAGATCAAGGAGAGCAAATGACGGGGAGTTGATGCAGATAGAGGATGGTATCTGTCCTGTAAAGCTGTTGTTGCTTGCATTAAGAGCAACAATATTCTTCATCACCTCCCACAGTTTGGATGAGAACTGCCCTGTAAATAAATTGCTTGAGATATTCAGTACCTGGAGAGGAAAACAAACCACTACGGGACGGCAACTCTGGCAGAGAACCATCTAGGCGGTTGAAGCTAACGTCAACGACGATGATGCTTCTGGAGAACAACAATTCCATTGGTAGGTTGCCATCGAGTAAGTTGTGAGACAGGTTGAGATGCAACAGCCCAGTAAGATTGCCGAGCGATGGCGAGATGTACCCTTGGAGGCCCTTAGCAGCCAGCAAGACATCAGTGACTGTGCCATCACTGCTGCAGGTGATGCCTTCCTATTTACAGCAGTCTGTCCTCTTCACCCATGACATGCCGAGGCTGCCGTTGCCACCTTGCAAGAGACCATCTAGGAAGCCGGTGAGGGAGCTCTCCTCCTGCTCCGTGCAGGAGCTGGTCAGAGAGGCAAAGGAGAGCAGAACAACAATAGCCAGGCCAAAGAACAGCGCGGCCGATTTGTGGATCTTGCCTGAAAATTGAAACCATGTGTCGTGTCAAAAAGAAAAAATAAAAACCATATAATCAAACTGTATTGATCCAAACACCATGATAAAAGATGCCTGAGAGTTGTAGTGCTGAAGCCATGAGCACGAGGGTATGTGGGGGAGTGGATTCTAATCCCTCGAGGGGATATCCCCTCGTATACCTTTTTCTTTCAAATTTGATGCAAATAGTTATGAAAAAATCTGAAAAAAATTGACAATGTAGAGTATAATGATACCTACTAGTCCACCAAAATTCAAGTACAAATTCGATCTACACATCGAGAAACAAAAAAGACAAATTTAGATATAAACAGTACGCTACTATTCATATGCTGAATTTGTCTTTTTTATATCTCGGTGTGTGAGTTGAGTTTGGACTTAAAATTTTGTGGAGTTGTATATATGTATTGTATGAATGTTGTCAAATTTTTCCAGAATTTTTCATAACCGTTTAAATGGTTTTTAAGCAAATGAGGGAACATTCCCTCGAGGGATTAGAATAGTTTCCCGGGTATGTGGGCCTTCAGCTTCACCCAAACGGATAAAATGTAAAATGAAGAGTAGCTGCAGAATTTTATATTTGAGCTGAATTGGTAGCGGTACTGATTAGTGAAAAATAGTTGGCTTGAAGTAGAATATTTGCATACCAAACAAATGGACGCAGTCAACAGATTATTTTTTTTCATACGGTCTCAGTTCATGATGCCAGAAAGCACACAGTTTTCAACACAGCGAGTCAGTGAGCCTTGATGTTCTTTTATACTACTTGTTTGCGATGAAGGTTTGATCTATTTGTAAAGGGAAAAAAATGTGTTTTTTTAATGAGATAAGCTAAATTTTCCATGTAATTGTAGGCACTATATTTAATTTTATTTGAAGTGGAATTATATGTTTTATATAACTATATACAGTATAGTTATGAGCTTTCTGCCCAGTGGATCTCCACGGTTATAAATTTATCCACAGCGACAATGTACGACATATTCCCCTTTTCTGCGATTAGTGTGCTAAACTGATAATCGCTATGCCTTACAGCCTTAGTATACGTAAAGTGATTATTTCAGGATTTTCCTGAATAACATTTATAGGTAGATTTCGAAATCGAAAAGAAAATTCAGGCAAATGTTAACCCAAGTTCAGATGGAGAAGCGGCTAACCGTTCACGCCGCGCCGGGAGATGCTGCCGCGCTACTACTCGCGCGGTTGCGCCGTCGAAGAGGACACCGCGCCCGCCGGCGAGGCGGGCGAGGAGGTCGCCGCGCTCGCCAGTCATGCCGCACGGGAGATCACTGCCTCACTGGAGACCTTTTCCCTCGTCGGCGAGGCCGCGCACGGCGCCACCATACCCTAATCCGCTCGAGGAGGAGACATCCGAGGAGGATTAGGCTGTGGTCAACACGACAAAAGTCCAGTCAATTATCTCTCTTTTACCTCCAAAATTTTGAGCACCGCTACAATATGGTAAAATCTAAACCTAGAAGCCTCTCGGTTTAGTGTTAACCAGCGACGATCCAATTATGAAAAGAATTTCTGCTACACGTGTTGATGTGTGTGCTGTTTTTCCTCTTAGACATGTGTGTTTTTTTCTTCCTTCTTATAAAGTTTTCTCTCAAATTACTTATCCGATTTACAATCCAATTACACTATTGTGTATGTTACAATTAAATCTTCACAATAAGATCTTATATGATTATATTACGATGAAAAAATATTTATATTTATAAATTACTTTTATTATATACTAAGTTACTTTTATAATATATATAGTTACTTTCAGATTTGACTAAATTACTTCTATACATTCATAATGCTCTAAGTTGATTATTTTTATTATTGTTTTTAGTTAATTCTATATTTTGTGGATTTTATAAATCTTCTCTACACTTTACTTGTAAATTCACTTTACATAGTTTCTTATTTCAGCTCACTCACAATATAATAATTTCTACTACAGAGAGTTACTCCCCCGTTTCATAATGTAAGTCATTTTAGTATTGCCCACATTTATATAGATGTTAATGAATCTAGATATAGTTCTAAATTAAAGTTACTTTCTTTTTGTTATAAGTTACTTTTATAATATATGTAAATTACTTTTAAGCTTTACTGAATTTACTTTTATATGTCTAAGAAGTAACTTAGTGAAATCTAAAAGTAATTTAGACATATCATAAAAGTAATTTGTGATTTTTCATCAAAATATAATCATGTGAGATCTTGTTGCAAAGATTTAATTGTTACGAACACAGCGGTGTAATCGGATTATAAATCGGATGAGTAATTTAAGAGAAACTTCTCTAAGAAGAAAAAAAAATACATAGATATTGAGTGTACTACTAGCTTTTTTTTTTGAAAGAATGGTGTCTCTCTTTAACACTATCTATCTAGTACTCTCGGTGTAGTTGTAGGGAGTGTAGTTGTATCCCTACAATAGATAGAAGTTATAAAAATTATAGATACACTCATAACATAACACATCAATATTAATAAAAATTTAGTAAAAAAGAATAGTAAATATAGCTTTTTCCAAATTTTTTACTGTAGGCTGTGCGATGTGGTCCTGTGGGTCGTATTTTGTTCACCAACTCTTGTTAAAAAGGAAAAAGAAAAAGAAGAGTTGGCAGTGGCACGTGGCCACTTGTGGTTTGTTCACCCTGCATAACAACTGTGCTACATATATTTTTCATACATTTTTCAACCAAGTGTGTGTTTAGATAAAAAAATTAGCTAAAAATGTTACATCAAATGTTTTGGACAATGCATGGAACATTAAAGGAAAAAGTACAAATTACCTCCCCCCAACTATCTCCCGGTCGTCTGAATTATCCCCCTGAACCACAAAACCGGACATTCTTCACCTCGAACTATACAAACCGGACGAATTACCCCCCTCGACCCAATCCGCGGTGGTTTTGGTCTATGTGGCTGTTAACAGTGAAATTTGGTAAGCCCAAAGTTACCATCGGTTTAAAGTCAGTATCGGCTTCAAAGTTCTAGAATCAGCCGATGGGAGTCAAGTCGCCACGATGTCGTGTTCTTGGTGGAGTCGGATCAATCAAAGGAAGCTTATCTAGAAGAGTCCGAGTTCAAGAAGGATGCGACATGACAGTTTATCTATTAATTAGGTATAGTTTGTTAGTTTCCTTTTATCTTTAGGAAAGTGTGTTTAGTGTCCGATAAAGACTTTATCTTTTCCTTTTTAGTTTCTTTCTTGTCCGACAAGGACTAGTATCTCTCTATGGGTATAAATATATACACCCGGGGTCATTGTAATCTATCAATCTATCGATCAGTAATACCCTCGGCGCATCGCCACCCTCTTCCCTGAGGTTTTTACTTATCTTCCGACGGAACTTGGGCACCTGACGCAGGGCTGCATCGGCTTTCGATCTCCAGTGAAGGGGTAAGTCCTACATTCTATCGGGCCCTGGTGAATCTGTCGTCTACGCTGGTGTTGTTCAAGGCTGCATCGATTCGATCTCTTGGATCGCTCTGGTTTGGTTGATATATTTGCCTACCTGATATCTCAATTCTATCTCTAATTGCATTATGTTTAGAGACGCATCGGTTTAGTTGGGACTGTCTCGGTTAGGTCTGATCTCCTGTCTTAGCCGATATATCTCTATAATCATAATGCTGTTATAAATAGATTTGTTATATCCATCACATTAGACAGATTTATCGGCTCATCGAGTATTAGATTATCATATACAATTTCGTGCTGCATCGGTTAGGTTCGATCTCCTAGATTATTGTTGATAATATAAGTCTTGTTAAGCCGATAGGTTCATGCTAATGTTTTATCGGGGTGCTAACCGATAAGTTATCTGGACGTTGCATCGGCTTGTAGGGATTGCATATACATATAAGTTGGATTTAGCCGATGGCAACAAAGGTTTCACTGTTTAATCTAATCTTGTGGATCTTATGACATCGGACCTCCGGCCGATGTGTGCTTTAACCTCCGGATCAATATTTGTTCCACTATTTCATATTGTTAGCCGATTGGTTTCTACTGGACTATATTATTGTTATATTTTATCATCATCAGCCGATTACCTTTATATCATTATCTACATTGGATATATAGCCGATTGCTTAAACCCTATCGCTATCGGCTGGTATCGGCATCGGCTATTATCGGCTATCAGCTGGAACTACTCCATCGGCTTGTCAGCCGATCGGCTGTTTGATCTATTATTTGCAAATCTTGTCAGTTGCAGAATCAAACTGACTGGCACACCCGCATCTCATTAATTTTTGGACCTGCACAGGAGCTAAGCAGATCTCCCAGGCCGGTGTGTTCGATTTTTTCGTCAACAGTGGCGTATGCGTGGCAGTCCAGTCAGCGTTCTATATTAAAAAAAATATGGGGCCTACATGTCATACACTCTTCTCACTCTTCCCCTCTCTCTCTCTCTCTCATGATCAGCGGCAGGCGGGGGCAGCGGCTGAGGGAGGCGGCCTCGGCGCGGAGGCGGTGGCGGCGAGCGGCGGCCAGCGCGGCTGGAGGCGAGCGGCGGGCGCGGTTGGCGGCGAGCGGCGGTGCGCGGGTGCACGGGGGCGGACGCGTAGGCGGCGGCGGCGAGCGGCGGTGCGCGGGGGCGGACGGCGGCGGGGGTGCGCGGGGGTGGACGGTCGGTGGGCGGCGGTGGCGGAGGTGGGGATGATGGAGACGGCGGCGGCGGCGATGCTGGAGACCGGGGTGGGGAGGTTCCGGGGTCCGAGAGCACCGACGACGACAACGAGGAGGAGGAGGGATCCGAGGCGAGCTTCTCCGGCGAGGAGGAGAAGGGGCGGCGACGATAGAGGTGGATTGGGAGGCGCCGTCCGCCCGCCGCTGCCGCTCGCGCCGCTGCCCGTGAGAGAGAGAGGGGAAGAGAGAGGCGGGGGGCACCGCCGTCTCCATCATCCCCGCCTCCGCCACCGCAGCCCACCGACCGTCCGCCCCCGCGCACCCGCGCCGCCTGTCCACCCCCGCGCACCGCTGCTCGCCGCCGCCGCCGCCTCCGCGTCTGCCCCTGCGCACCTGCGCCGCCCATCCGCCCCCGTGCACCGCTGCTCGCCGCCAGCCGCGCGAGCGCCGCTCGCCGCCGCCGCCTCCGCGTCCGCCCCCGCGCACCGCCGCTCGCCGCCAGCCGCGCCGGCCGCCGCTCGCCGCCGCCGCCTCCGCGCCGAGGCCGCCGCCCTCAGCCGCTGCCCCCGCCTGCCGCTGACCGTGAGAGAGAGAGAGAGGAAGAATGAGAAGAGTGAGAGAGAAGAGCGTATGACATGTAGGCCCCATTTTTTATGTAGAATGCTGACTAGACTGCCACGCGTATACCACGTAGACCAAAACCACCGCGGATTGGGTCGAGGGGGTAATTCGTCCGGTTTATATAGTTCGGGGTGAAGAATGTCCGGTTTTGTGGTTCGGGGGGTAATTCAGACGACTGCGATAGTTCGGGGGGTAATTCATACTTTTTCCAACATTAAATGTGGACGAAAAAAAACCAATTACATAATTTGCATGTAAATTGCGAGACGAATCTTTTGAGCCTAATTGCGCCATGATTTGACAATGTGATGTTACAGTAAACATTTGCTAATGACGAATTAATTAGGCTTAATAAATTCGTCTCGCGGTTTAGAAGCGAAATATATAATTTGTTTTGTTATTAGTTTACGTTTAATACTTCAAATGTGTATCTGTATATTTAAAAAAAATTAGCCATAGAACTAAACACGGCCCAAGACGACGAGGTCAATCTAGATTATTGACTTTTCAATTCCTCTACCTTAGGTTTGCATGACAAGGAAAGTGCATCCAATAATCACCGGGCTTCATGAGCCGGTAGATCGATGGTATGGTATGCATATGTATGACAGTTTGCAACTCGTTTCATGTATGCATATGCACGGATCACAATGATAGCAACTAAGGTGGAATAAATTTAGCCTAATAGTAATTAGATAACCCTTAGTACACATCTTCCTGGTTGAGCTTATGTTTATCTAATTTCCCCGAAGGGAGTCCTCTGCAATGCGCTGTTGTAGTCAATGCGCCGATCAGAAACTGAACCACCGGAGACATAGCACTAATCATGGAAACCTTTTGTCTGCTCACCAAAGAATGTCTTATCAAGTTATCAGCATTTGCTAGTGCCATGCAATAATGCAAACGGTCATGCCAAACATTATTGTGTTGAGCGTGACGGTCGGGGCTCCTACAATCAGGAGGTCAGGACAGCAGGAAGCTAGAAGAAAAACTGTCTGCATCTTACCATCTTGATTGTTGCTAAAAACAAGCAAATTATACACAAACCTTTATACTACAGTTTTTATATAAGCATGCATGGCTTACAAACGATCTTTACAAGCCAGAAAAAAAGAATCACCCTAAAAGATATACAACATGTACAGCTTATCTCTTCATTTTCTTTTTCAGTTTGTCAAAATGCTACTCTTGGTTTCTTTCTGAACAATTGGCAGGGCAAGCTTGGTTCAGTGCTGGGAGCTACTGTTGTCAGGCAAGAACAGATACCGGAATTTTGAGTCAAATGGAACGACGCTGAAGCTGCGCACACCAAGAAGCCGCTGTTTACGCGACGACGAAGTGTCTTGGACAGCTGCGACCTGGTTTGGTGTGAGGTGACGGCAGATCCAGTCGGCGAGCAGAGAGTCCTCCACGGTGCCCTTGGTATAGCTCTGAAGCAGCTTTGGCACGATGAGCTTCCCGCTGTCGTTTATACCGACCGATGCTCGGATGTAGTCTCTCATTGATTCCTGAAGCTCCTGCCGAACATTCCCAGCTGAGAAAATCCTGACCTGTTTGACAGCAAACGCACATTTCATTTTGGAAATGAGGATAGGCATGAAAATGAGAGTTTTTTTTTGTTATAAATGCTGGCATATAAAAGAAGATTTAGAAGTGTTTCAGGCTTAAGAGTGAATATATTCAGTGGCGTATAACATTATAAGGTAATCCTGAAACATACTGGTGTCTTTTAGCTTCTTTAAAAGACCGTCCGTGTATACATGTTGAGATGACAAACCAAGATAAAAGGTAAATATACTTACAGCAGGTGATGAGAACATTCCACAGCTAAGGCCAAACAACACAAGGGGCTCTGCATCATCGATCGAATATTTCTTGTGCTCCTCGGTAACTCTGAACTTGTGAAGGGCCAACATCAACGACTGAAAAACGAGAAAACAATAAGCTTCACTGCGACTTGCATGCTGAAAAGGAAGAAAGGAGATGACAATGAAGAGCAGAGTGCATATACAAGTTGTGGCCGGTGTATTGGAGTCTTCATCTTCAGAATCACAAACTCTATTTCTGCTGCGCTGAAGGACTGCCCACCGACAATGTAACAGGCCTGCAATACTAAGTTGGTTAACATCTTATTAAAGAACCATGATTATAAAGCCAATGATATCTTTAAATAAGAGCCAAAGATGACAAACCTTTTGCATTAGTGAGAAGAGCTTGATGTCGTTTTCTGGAACCCCATAGGCCAAATATGCCTGGTAAACTCAAATAGAACATGCACAATACATGAGAGTAGGTAATGCATGGCCCAAAATAAAGAACAGTGCAGACAAAGAGCAGGAACTGCTTCTTCAATGAGATTTTTTTTTTTAGAATACTATTTCAATGAGAAATCACCATGGTAGCATACACTAAGAAACTGAAATTACAACAGAACACCACAGTGGCATATACGACACAACACCACCTTCAAAATTATCACTTCATAAAACAAAGTTATTGTTTTGCTAATAACTAATTATAACATCATATTTCCATGCAATCTAGTGGATAATACTTGCATACATTTTTGTTTGAACCGATACTTACATGCATTATCAACGTATTGTACAGGTTAATCCAAAACGCTAACCGCTCATCACAGTTCATACATGTAGGGTCAACCTTTGATAGTTGCTCCACGAGATTCCTGCAGACGAGAATAATTTAAACAATTAATAGCAATTGTATCGAAGTCATGTATAATATAATGTCCATCATTTATTCACAAACGTAACACCAAGTAGTGCTACTTTGCACTACAAGGTAGAAACAAACACTGAAGAATTTTTTATAATAACTGAATCTTCCGTTGTAGCATTTTTCTCGCATGCTTAATAATTGCTATAGTTTTGCTTTTCTAAATTGGTCTAGGCTATTTATTTAGACATGAAATGAAATTCATTAGTGTTGATATCTACAGATAGAGTTTAATAAGGAAACCTGAAATTTTTTAGAGCTTCAGATGCATATGCAAGCTGTTCCTTGCCAACATACATCCAAGACACCTCAGCTACTGAACAATAGTTCCCGATGTCTCTTCGAACCTCCTTGCCATTAACATTATAGGGATCGAAGTATCTAACTTCATCGATACTGTCATGGTTTGAATCAACTGAAGGGCTTTGCATCACTGATGCCATCAAGGATGAATCTGATACAGATGTCAATGTACAGCCAGATAGACGTTCTGTTGATGAAATCGAATTAACAGAAGACCCCTTTGGTGATATCTCGGATGATGAGTCAGATAAACGAAGGAAGATATCTCTCATACAGCGCACCATCTCTTCAGAGAGCTTATTTGGATTGCCATTCCACACATTACCGTTGATGCTGCTTTTCCTCTGATAACATTGGTCAAATGATAATGCATCTATTATCTGATATTCTCTGCCTCCATTTTCCATAGGATAGGACTCTTGCATCTGCCAAGAAACAAGCTAAAATTTACTTTTTGAAAACTTAAAATATTTTGATAAAGCATAAATTCAAGTTTGCCTAATACTGATAAATATAAACCTCTTCGTCCCAGTGTTTTTCCAACAATATATTTGAAGGAACATCTTGATTCTCTTCGAGAAGCCCATCTTGAGATACCATCTCTCTCCCTTCACTCTCTTTTTGAATGTTCTGTTGGTCCTCAAGCCCAGGGAATAAATTTTCTTGCATTGATTCAGATTCTCCGAGCTTTGTATCTCTTAGTGTTGATATGCCCTTCAAAAGTTCAGAGAAGGGAAAAAAACTGTTGGTATTTGAATGCCAAAAGAAGCACTATAAAATGAGACCATTTCTATAATAAAGACTTACTTCCTCCCCTGTACATTTACAAGTTGATGGTGGTTGGGACTGTAATGATGTAGACAGTAGACATCTGGAATTATTTTCTTCAGCTAGAGTTTCTAAGTATCTGGAATTATTTTCTGCAAGTCGCGTATTGTTCCTTAAATGACACAGTTGGTAACATAAGTCATTTAGGTCTTTTTCAAGTTTTGAGACAGTATTCTCCAAGGAGGCTATGCTAATTATTAGCTCCTGTGCCTGCACGTGAAATATTGAAGTAGCAAATATATTAAAGAGTGGCATCTAGATACACATGTGAAATATCCACTAAAATGCAATCTGTACCTTGTTTGGAAGCTTTGCAGAGGGCTCAAGTATCAGTGTAGCATTATTTGTGATGGCATCTGTTAATGCCAACTGTAAGTCAATTTCTTCTTCCAGTTGCCTCTGCAGTTTCTTTACCTGAAATATGTATGACATCAGAAAATATAAGCTCTTAGTCCTTACTCATTTGAAATGCAAATATAGTTCCGTCAGAGTAACTAAATTTTTAGCAAACATTAGGTAGCAAATATTAGACTTCATTGGAGGGCCACTCTATGAATAAAATTTTCAATGAAGCATTGGATAATGCCACGGCCTATACTAGCTAGCCCCATCAGTACCAACTTTCATTGAACAACAGGAACAAAAGTCATCAGAACTCAGACACAAGTAGAATTACACCAAGAAAAGCACTCACTTCTTGCTCGAGCTCCGATCTGTACCGCCGCATCCTTACCCTTCTGCTTCCATCCCTCTTGCTAGTGCCATTGCTACTATCATCCTACAGAGGAAAGATAAGAGAGCGATCAGGTTCACATATCACCTGAAACTGTCCAAAAAAACAGGAAACAAACAAAATCCCCAGTCTAGGACACCTGCCAGGACAGAATCCATCCAAAAGAAATTTAGTTCAGAATGCAGCAAACAAGCAGTCCAAACCTCTGCATCTACTACACTAGAAATGCGAAGAACAGCGAGGGGAAAGTGGCATTTCATCTGGGCCCCTCAAATTTGGCACTCGAACACAGATATCTTGTCTGAAGCTGCCCAGTGCCCAGGATGCACCCAAAAACACCACATTTGCGAGTTTTCAGAACAAACAATCTTCGCAGGAGGAACCAAGAAATTGCACGTCCATTGTACAAATGCTTGGCAACAAGAAAGAAGTGGGCTTTAATTTGATCAAAGACAGAAACCAACCCCGGAGCAGCTCGCCGACGCGTCGCCGCTCCCCGCCCCCAGGCATTCCGCCCGCTGCGGCGCGCCCCTCGACCCGGCCGATCTCCGGCCACCGCCGCCGCCGCCAATCCTCCGCATCACCCTCTGGATCGAGCCGCCCCTGCACACACACACACACGCGCACAGCGAGGAAAGAACCAAACCTTGAGGAGACGGGCCAACAGCAAACATCCATGAGAAGCAGGTAAATTAAGCAGCAGGAGACTGACAGGGTCACGGAGCGCATCTTGTCGGACGCCACGGCCACGGCTGCAGCGGCGGCCAATGCGTCCTCCGCGCGGACGCACCACAGCATCCACCACACCACAAATACCCCCGGATTCTTTAACCACCCCAAAGTACAATCTGCTCACTAAACTAACACGGCAAACGACAATGCAAAATGCCAGGATCCAGAGGAAAGAGACCAGAGACTAGAGTAGAGAGGAGTTGGTGATGATGGCCGCCATGACTACTAGCGGCTTGCTAGCCTGTGTTGCTGCGCTGCAACAATCATTCCGGCGCGACATTGGCGAGGAGGGGAGGCAGAAAAGGCAAAACCACCCCACTCTAGCTAAAAAGGGCGAGCAATTAGTCAAATCTTGTTGGGTGTGCGCTCGCTGCGCGCGTGCCATGTGGGCCCCGCTGCTCAGCGGGAGAGGGAGCAGAGGCCCAACAGCCACAGGGGAGGGAGTGAAAGCGTGCGAGATTTTGGTGGAGTTGGTGAGCTGCTCCTATACTCGCCGTGTGGAGTGGACCGCCGGCGACGAGGGGCAGGCAGATACACCTACATCATCATCGTGTCAGTTAGTTGCAGTTTCAGTAGAGGTGAAACGCATTGCTGGCTTTGCTGATAGTACTCGCTCCGTTTCATTCAAGTACAGTTATGAGTTTTTTTTATCAATATTTGACTATTTGACTATTCGTCTTACTCCCTCCATCTTGAAATATACACATTTCTAGAGTAGTGTCAAGTTAAATATTTTTAAATTTTAGCTATTATAACATAAAAATAAAAAGATAAATCATGCAAATTGATGTTACTATATTTATAATTAAACAAACTATCATAATATGTAACTCTTTTCATTTAAAACATACTTTTACAGATATTGTTGGTAATCTAAAAATACTTATATTTTGAGATAGATAGAGTATTTTATTTAAAATTATCATCTAATAACAATAAAAATATTTACCTAACAAAAATTCAAATAAGAGGGATGTTGAAATATTGAACATAAAGATCTATAACTGTGTTTAAAATGGACGGAGGTAGTACTACTTTGGATTAGTACTCTACTTATGTGGATTGTTGTGTTTTATGTTTATGGTACTACTCCAGTAGGAGAATGGGAGTATGGTTTATGTTGGTGTGCGCTTAAATGACAAGGTTGGTGGTCACACAGTGCTCGATTTATGAGCGTTTAATGATGTCACTGGGGGTAGTACTAATCCTATGTCAGCTAAAATAAAGTACCAGTACTACACTAATCCTAGGTGGTACTGTGCTGTACTGCCTCCGAAAATATCAGCACCAATTGCATCCGTTTTGGATTTAAGGTACTCCAGCCTGTAGCAGATGACCAGCACTAAAATATGGTCCTAGCATGCCGTTGCTGCCATCTTGGATCTTAGAGGTACAATAGCAGGCTATAAACCAGCTATAACCATATATCGAGAAGAAAAAAAGAAAAAAGCGGGCTACAGATTTGTAGCCGGCTGCAACACGGACTCTAATATATTATGAGTGTATAAGAGGTAGGACCGGATATTAATGATGTAGTATATTTTTATAGGTAACTATTGTATGAATGGGCTATTAGATTGGCTATAGATGATTTAGAGCCAACAGTTGGCTATACTATTGAACTTGCTCTTACTACTACTAATCACCTTCAGCTAAAAAGAAATTAAGAAAAAACTTAATCATCTTGATCTGATGAGGAATTAAAACTGTCATTGCGTGGCACATGAAGGATGAAACTTCTAGGTGACGCCCCTGCTACACCACCTGGGCGATGGCTTTAGCAGGATTGGGATCTCCGCCGAGCAGCGGCAGCTTTTCTTCCTCGCCGGGAGGAGGAGAGGCGACGCGCTTTCGTTGCGTCTTCCCGTTGGCCTCGCCGGCCATGAAAAGCTGAGCCGTTTTTTTTTTTTCTTCCTTATCCATGCCCAGGTCACTAGGCCAGTTGGCTCAGTGCCAGCCAGCCAGGTCGAGCTCTCGCATCCGCAATGGCCTATAGTCGGATTGAGATCCTCTGACTTATTTTTCTCTAACACAGGAACATTCACAGTACAGTGTGATCACTGTGATGGCATTCAGCCTTACCGTCCCACGTTGACGCGGAGAGGAATTTTGACGCCATGTTGTTAACCGGGCCCACAAAAACTAAGCATGCGCGTCCAAAGAAGACTCCCCATTCTTCGCCGAAAACGAAGGCGCATGTGACAGGGACAGCGCAATGCAGCCGTGTTGTGGAGCCAGTGGCTTCGGCCTCGTTTCATCCCGAGTGCTCTCGCCCCTCACGTTCCTTCCAATCTAGATCCTCTGCAGTACTGCAGGACTACTCACTGACATGCGGGCCGACCGTTACTCCGTTCCTTCCCGCGCGGGCTGTGGATCATATGTCCTTTGAGGTTCCTCAGCCTATTTGGCAGCCTAGGCATGGTAAATTGAGGGTTGCATTGCTAGTGCTCTAAAGTTGATATATGGATTTTTTTATACAACGGATTTACATGTTAAAATTAGAGGAAAATAAGTTAGAGGATTCTGAAACACGTGAAATCAGGGACCAGGAGTAGTACGCCGCTGCTCCTGGCCTGCTACTTGCTACTGTTCTTCTTTAGTGTTCGTAGCTGTGTGTTCATGCGAAGCACAGAGGAGCAGGAGTAACGCGAGCTAATTGAATTGGATTCAATGCAAACAGCACGGAGTGTGATGGCCTCTGCTCAGTTCTTGTGCGTGGTCCATATGGACCAGGAGTCTAGGATCCCTCCTCTCATCCGTGATCATGTCCACTGCAAGTAGGAAATGCATTTGTAAGATCATTCGTTACTCGTTAGTACACATAAACGTGAAAAAAAGATGTACTCCTAATCATCTGATAGTGTTTTCCTGTAAAACTTTTATACTACATCGGGATCTGAAAACCGAATCACATCCTTCAGATCGTGAACGATTTTGGATCAGCTATAACGTTGGTTTCACTCTTACAGATGTTTCTTTTTTTTTTCTTTTTGCGGGTAAAAAAAGAGCACAAAAGAAGAGTTATGGGATCGAACCAGGTACGAGCTGTACGCCTGTACAAAGCCACAAAATGTCAGTAATAATTCAGTGCAAAACCTCTGGGCTCTATTTATTTTCACTGCATATCTCATCACGTCTGATTTGCCACCTGTGCTCGGTACACCTGAATGCTCCCTGACACTGTACACTATAATGATCTAACAGACAAGGCCCATATAAATTTCGCGATGGTATTTCTGGGCCGGGCCGTGATTTAGTTCGGCCCCCTACGCCATCTCGACGGAGACGGGCCTTCGAGTCCATGTAGACAACGACCACAATTTACAGCAGCGCGCTTGGTCAAAGTCGCCTTCCACGACACGTTCACACTCGCGAGTCGCGACGCATATACCCGTCCATGGCGGTGGCGGCAATGGGCGAAGCAGCTTTCCCGGCGGGGATCGGCCATGGCGAGCGGCCTGTGGGGCGCGCTCGGGCAGGCGTCGAGCGTGGCGCAGCTGGTGGGCGTGGACGCGCTGGGGCTGGTCTCCATGGTCGTGCAGGCGGCGCTGGCGGCGCGCCGCCACCGGGACGCGTGCCGGCGGCTGGGGCAGCACGTGGAGCTCGTCGGCGGCCTGCTGCGGGAGCTCGAGCTCGCCGAGCTGATGCGGCGGGAGGCCACCAGGCGGCCCCTCGAGCGGCTCCAAGGCGCGCTGCGGCGGTGCTACGCGCTCGTCAGGGCGTGCCAGGAGGACTGCGGCTACCTCCACCGCCTGCTCCTCGGCGCTCGGATGGCCGACGAGCTCCGCGCCATGCAGCACGAGATTGACATGTACATCCGCCTCATCCCTCTCATCTCTCTCGTCGACAGCAGCAACAATAATCGTCGTGTCACAGTAAGCCCTTGTTTCAACCTTTTCTAGTAATAAGATAATTTGGATGGTTCATCTTAAAACTGAAGATTATGGCGTATGGAGATGGACGAGAAATTGCTGATCTGTTTTTATGATGATTCATCTGATCGAAGTGATATGCTCAAGTGATCCTTCCTGTCAATGTTTCTGTTGTGCACTTGTACCTGAATTGGGGTACATAGCCATTTCAACTTTTAGTCAAACAACTTGACATGTACTAACTGTTAGTTCTGGAGTCATAAGATTTTCCTTACTTGTGCACTGTTAGTTCCAAAAGTCCACTTTGTGTGCAAGCCAATTTCATGTGAATGATATCTGCAGTTGTCTAGCAGGCAACCGAGGGGGTGCCCAGTGTAGTCCCAAGTTGCTCAGATCATCACACAAGGTTAGATATTGTTTCAGTACCCCATAACTGATTACTTAATGTTTCTTTCCATATCTAATCCGGGAGCTGATGTCCTTATCACGGTCTTTGGGAAAAAAAACTGTCAACATTGAAGGCGAACTATCGCCGATATTGAATATTTTCATGCTGGAACCAGAGAATCATTGACCATGGCCGTGTTTAGTTCACCCCCAACTACCCCAAACTTCCAACTTTCCATCACATCACATTACATCCAAAACTTTCCTATACACATAAACTTCCAACTTTTTTTCCAAACTTTCAACTTTCCCCAAACTTCCAACTTTTTTCAGAAACTAAACACACCCCATATCTGGTCTATATTTATTTATATTCAAAACTCAGTTGTTATGACTACCATTTTGTTAGGGCTGAAATGAGAACCCTCTTTTCATGATCCTAGCATATAATGAGTATATTTGACCAATCTTAGGTTTCCAAGAAGAATATTGGCGTTCACTGAAATACATGTTCAAGGAGCCACCAAACATAGGGAAATCAGGGGGAAATCATTAGAAGGTGACTATTATGAGTTTCCTGCAGTTGTTAATTATGAATTGAAAACCACATTGCAATAAATGTTCTCATCATCAAGAACATAATCTTATTGTTGCATTTGTCGCAGTAACAGTGTACTTTATTTTATAAATGTAACAGTGTACCGCTGATGCTTAGAAAATGCGTTGGAACAGAGAAAATCCCCACTCCATTTTAGTCATCCATCGCTGAACCAAACCATTCTGTTTTTCTCCTTCTATAATTGAAATGGCAGAGCTCCTGCCCATTCCCTCGAAAAAATTTTAGTCATCCATCATAGCATCATGACTTGTGGCCAAGTGTTGGCTATTTGGATCACATCATAGCACTGCAATGTAGTTAAAAATGACTAAGCACAGTTTGAACAATAATAGCAGCTAATGTGCAACATTAGCTTCATCTAACAAAAAGCAGAATTTCAGCGAGAAGAAGCATACAGATGCTAAAGATATCATACATTTTTTTCTCAAAAAAAAAAAGATATCATACATTTTTTACACTAGGTGAAGTAGATAAAGTGCATGATGAATATCATTTGTTCTCATTAAGTTTTATCTTTCGCACACCATGAATATATCTTTTGCTCACATAAGTAATATATCTTTTGCACATCATGAAGTCACTAATTATTGTACAAAGAAGTCGAGCATTTCTCATTTTTAGTTATTGAACTTTTGTCCAAATTGCGTTGGTGACATGGGGTCATTTACCACTCATCCAGTAACAGTGGACCTGCAAGAACAGAAAATAATGGACATGGAGGCAATAATGAAACTTTGTATCCAAACTGAAGAGAACTATCCAGGATTTAGGAAGTTTGGTTTCTTTCAGCTTGTGGATGCTACAGATGGTTTTTCAGAGAACAGAAATGTCGGAATTGGTGGATTCGGTACTGTTTACAAGGTGATGAATGTAGATACTCCTTGTCTACCCAAAATATGATTTGTTATAATAGAATGCTACATGAATTCTATTGCAGGGCCAGCTACTTGATGGACATACAGTTGCTATCAAAAGATTTGTTGTGGATGCAGCAATATTTTATTTCAAAAGTGAATTGCAGCTTGTAAGGCTTCAGCATATCAACCTAATTTGGTTATTGGGATGGTGCATTCATGGAAAAGAAAAGATTCTTGTGTATGAGTTCATGCAGAAAGGCAGTTTAGACAATATTATCTTCCGTAAGTTTTAACCAGTCTCTTTTTAATACGTTTTGCGAGACGGGCTTAATCCAATTCCTAATAAATGTGCACATACTAAAGCAGTTCTTATGCTTCTGATAACAACACATTTGAAACACCTTTCACACACATGCACACACACAAAAGTCTGATTCCAAAACTATGTTGATTTGATAAAGAACAGTATGTAAGCAATTACTATGTTCTCTAAAGTACATTTCTTTTGCAATCATTCTACAGATAAAAGGAAGGGCGCATTGCTAAATTGGTCTAAGCGACTTCAGATAATTAAAGGGCTAGCTGAGGGGCTTCTTTACCTGCACAAGCACTGTTTGATTGTACATAGGGATTTGAAACCAAATAATATCCTCTTAGACCATGACATGAACCCAAAGATTGCTGATTTTGGATCTGCGGTAACACTGGTTTCAGATGTAGCAGAAGAGCATACAAGGAGAGTCGTGGGAACCAGGTATGAGCTGAACAAAATATAAAGAATGGTGCAGTGCAACATATATGTTCCAGTTTTCTCATGCCTACCTCTGCTATCCATTTCCAGTGGTTACATAGCTCCGGAGTATGCATCGGAAGGCCGTTATTCACTTAAGACAGACGTGTTTAGCTTTGGTGTAGTGGTTCTAGAAATCATTAGTGGACGAAAGAATTTCATAATGGAGAAACAAGGGGATACCGTTGGCAATCTCATTCGAGACGTGAGTAATTGTTTTAATGGTCTTCTTCTAGCAAATAGTATTTGTGTTGGACACCTGACTAACTGTTAACATATTTCAGGCATGGCATATGTGGAGAGATGGAAGGTTGCATGAGCTGGTAGACCCAGCATTGTGTGATGAATATGAAAGCCCTGTGATAATGCGATGCACTCAGGTGGCGCTTCTTTGTGCTCAAGAAGATCCAGCAGATCGGCCCACAATGACAGATGTTACTAGAGTTCTGAACTCTGAAAGCATACTATTATCAGATCCAAAGGAGCCAACTGAGCTAACTGATGGAGGTGCTAGTATTGACAGGCCATCGACATATATTGGCCAGTCGAGCAAGACGATAGACATAACCATCACAAGTTCAGCTCCGGTGTCCACCAGAGTTCGCATCATTGTTGACCCAGAAATTTGATTTGAGGTAGAAAAACACCAGCTGTAGATATAGATCGTGGTACAAAAGAGTTGTTTTCTTGAGTCATCCATATTGGCGTGCCTTGGTGACGCAATACTGCAAGTAATGTAGATTGTGCTTCTGAGAGTGATCAGAGCTATCCACTATGTATGGTCTGTGACGCTGCCATTCAACACAAAGCTGATTATTTTACTCAGCTCAACAACCCGGCCATCGTTAGCTAACTCAGCTCCATCTGATTAGGCCGAGCTACACAACAATGGCCCACAGGTTTCGTGTTGTGCTAATGAACCGGACCGTGATTTGGTTAGACCCCCAAGCGAAATCGATGGGGAATAAGTTCACTTAACGTCCCTTAACTTTACGTCGAGTTTGTTTAACATCCCTTTATCTCTAATACTAAAAATCTTCACCCCTAAACTATACAAAACCGTACAATTTAGGTGCTATAGTAGCAGTATGGATGCCTGATTTCAAGAGAAAAAAAAAACGCAACGCAATAAACGGCATCGGGAAAAACCGGAAAATAAAAAAAACGCAACGGAAGAAAACGGCGACCAAAAAATAATCTGGACCATAAAAAACTAGAAAATAAAAAAACCACGAAGGAAGAAAACAGTAACTAAAAAAATCCGGACGGAGAAAATAAAAGGAAGCCTTACAATTTTTTTTTATAAGCATATAGATTAAAACCGATTCAAACACGGATGATGTATCAAAATTTTGACGGAAACATCTTTCAACTTTTATAGTAGTATAGATTAATTAGATGATATGAAAAACGAAAAACAATTAGAAGGTTGAAAACCCTTCATCCCTTAACGCAAAACTGAGTGGCAAATTAGCGCATGACTAATTAAGTACTAGCTAAAAAAAACTTTAAAATGGATTAATATAAATTTTTTTAAAAATAACTTCCCTATATAAAATTTTTAGTAGTTTGGGAAGTGCGCGCATGAAAAACGAGGGAGTGGAAGTTGTCCAAAACCTAGTCCAAACAATAATTGTCATCAAACTTAACATATATTGCCCAGTAAATGGTCCAATTTGACCACTCCAAACTGGCATCTGCCATCGAAAATCCAATAGGATCAAACCGCCGACCGCGTTGCTACAAATTATGGACAGGGTCATCAACCATTGTTGTACAACATCAATGCAGACAACTCTATCATCACCGGGTATCTCCACCGCCTAGTTGCCAATGCCTCGAAAACCGTGACGTTTGCCGGCATCAGGTTGAACCTAGTTACTCCGTCCGTCACCATCGCCACGGCGCATGCCGAGTCACGGCGGAGGCGGACCAACATGAGGGACCTATAGCTCTGGAATCTGGTGTCATCCCTGCTCCTCCGGCAAGAAGGCCCGGGAGTGGAGCCGTAGAGCTAGTCCCTCTTCATGCTCCCCCACAACCTCTGTGGACACGGCGGCGGACTGGTGGAGCAACACGATCTCCGTGGACACTAAAACCTACACCGAGACAGAGACGCGACAAAGTCGAGCATCTCAATGGCGATGAGCCGGCGAGGCGTGGCGGCGGGAGAGAACTAGTCGTGCCGAGACGGTGAGGAGGAAGAGGAGGAGAAGCGGGAGGAGGATGGAAGGTTGTCTTGCTGCTGCTCCCGACCGTCGAGAGTAGGTGGCGGGCGACGGTGGCAGCGTCGAGCTCGCTTCGCCTCATCCACGAGAACATGACAGGAGCGCCTTCCCGAACGACGACGCTGTCGCGGACACATAGTCCTCGCATATGTCCTCGGCGTCCGCGAGCCAATGGTGCACATGGCAGTACCCAAAACGCAACACCTCCGCAGGCGCCACGCGCTGCCCTAGAGAGATGGGGAAGAAAGAGGGAAGAGGGAGAGGAGGAGGAGGAGAAGAGTTGGCCGCTGACATATGGGCCTACCTAAGTCTTACTCGCCACATTAGCCAAAACCGACCACTATACTATCAAGGGATAAAGTTGACTGGCCACTATATTGTCGAGGGATAAAGTTATGATGGTATTGTGAGTTGGGAGATGAGTTATTCCTGCCTATTTTGGTTCACGGACAAATTCGGCGAAAACTTGAGGAACCTCAAGTAAACTTATTCCTCTCTCCATCTTCATTTTGGGCCTATGACTGAATCCGGCCCATCAAAGAGGCCCATCCAGGTATGTCAAACACGATCCATCTCTTTTGGCCCATGAAAACACGAGTATACATTTGTCACCAGTAACTGCTCTGAAGCTCACTCGTTCAGAGAGGAGAAAACACATTGTTACCAGCAAAATAAATGATGTGATATTAGAAATACAAACATGAGTATCCAGCTCATACATTCGTACATAGTATGTTTGTGCCGTTTGTTACACATGAAAATTGCACAAATATGTAGCAAATGTACCAATTATTACACATACATGCATGCATGGAACGAACATGTATGTATCACAATAGGGTGCAGCACAAATGACACAGACATGATGTGCTTCAATACACGGGGAGTATGGACGCCCAGCCGGGAAGGCCACTCCAACCAAATATTCGAATGCAATTTTCCTTGAGAAGGAAGTCTTGAAACCAGCCGGTTCTCTACCGGCTTGGCGTCAGCGAGGCATCATCACGATTCTAGTGCAAGAAAATGAGACGGATAAAGAGGTAAGCTCATGTTTAGGAGATAATCACATATCTATGCGCAAAAGTACAGACAAACAAAAACTAACTCCCTTTCATACAGTTGTAAAATCCTGAATAGATCAACACGCAATAAGCGTTTTGGAGCTGGCGGACTTACCTTTTCCCAGATTTTATTGTCGATCTTAATCCGCAGAACGTGGTGGATGAGATGAAAATCCTCACCGGATTCAGCCGTGCATCTCCTGCCCAATTTAGGGCAGTCATAAATCACAATTTTCTTAAGACAAGTGAAACTTTGGATGAAACCTGGCAGCTTCTCCAGCCCTTGGCAATCGTCGATACAAAAATATTGAAGAGAAGACGCAGCAGATTGGAAGCTCCCTGAGAAACCCACCAGCTTCGGAAGCCCCACAAGGTTGAGCGCACGAAGACTGCCCAGGCCGCTCAAGGCTTCCCCTGGTTCCATCAAATCCAACTCATTGCAGTTATTAAGCGCAAATCTCTCAAGTGCGGAGAGCTGCTTCATCGAAGAGGGGAGAGAAGCCAACTTCGGACAGTTGAAGATGCGCAGCTCCCGCAGGGCAGCGAGGCTGCCGAATCCCTCTGTCAGTGATGTTAACTCAACACAGTGATGCAAATATAGAAACGTCAGGCTAGGCCAACCACAAAATCCACTTTTTAATAGATACTTCTGCTTTGACATGAGGTTCAAGTATGTAAGGCTGACAAGTTGATGCACGTCTCTTGGTAGGCCCTCTAGTTGGTCGCACTGAGCAAGATGAACCGTTTGCAGATTCACCAACCTACATAAAGAATTTGGTAGGCGTTTGATTTTTCGGTTCCATTGTAGATCTAAGTACCGTAGGTGCTTCAAATTTCAAATGGAACTTGGCAGCTCTTCAAAGTGAGTTTTGGAAAAAATCAATACACGCAGAAGCGTGAACGTTGAGAAGAGGACCTCAAGAAAAGGTTTGCTCACGGTACCATAATTGTATATGCTTGAAAATGTTCTCACCTTACATGCCTTTTTCAACTGCTTAGGAAATTCGAGCTCTCCTGAGAAGTCATTGCAATCCCACACTAGATGCTTAACCCTTTTAGAGAAAGCAGTCTTTTCACAACTGATAACAGCATGCTCATTTTCTGAAACGAATTGAGCTAGATCATGAATAAGATCATGCATTTTACAGCTTTGAATGGTTTCATCATAAACAATAATTTGGTCTTGGAACAACGATCTTCCTAGGAGATCATGAAAGCACTTACTTCCAGCAGATATCATTTGTTTGCTTTCCTTGCCTGTATTCAACATCCCCAATGCCATCCATAACATGACTGTAGTAGAATAAAACAACTGATGGTCTTTTGGGAAAATGGATAAACAAGAAAAGCATGCTCGCAGATGGGGAGGAAGTGCATCATAACTCAGTTTTAATGCAGGGATTAGACCATATACTTTTGCCTCAGTATTCCAAATTTTATCCTCCATGACGCGCCGCCATTCTCCAACATCATGACTAGTGCACAATAGGGAACCCAATGTCTTTGCTGCCAAGGGAACACCACAACATTTCTCAACAATGGATTTTCCAATTTCCAATAACTTAGGGTCATGTGGCCCGCCACCTCTAAATGCATAATGCATGAATACTTGCATGCACTTATCATAAGTTAGTTTTGCCACATCATATGGTTCTAGGGTCTTCACTATCGATGCAACACTCATATTGCGTGTGGTGACTATAATCACACTTCCACTTCCTCCACTGGATAGTAGGCATTTTAGCTCGTCCCATTCATTAACTTTATCATTCCACATGTCATCCAATACTAGCAGATATCTCTTTTCACATAAAAACCCACGCACCTTACTCTGTAGCATCTCTAGGTTTAAATGTTTGTTGCTTTCACCTGTGCCTGACTGTATTATGTCATCCAGGATCTTCTTAAGATCAAATACATCAGAGACACATACCCATAACTTCTTCTGAAACGTCTCGGTAATTTGTGCATCGTTGTAAATCAGCTGTGCCAGTGCAGTTTTTCCTATGCCTCCTAAACCAACAATAGGAAGCACAGACAAAGGATTTGATTCTGTAGCTGTACAAATCGTCTTAACAATCTTACGTTTAGCTTCATCTCTTCCAATAATTTCTGGTTCAGTTATGAAAGAATGTGTTTCCCTGTTGCTGCTCCCAGATGTATGGACATCAATTACAAACTGTGCTCTATTGGCTGCTATCTCATCAAGTTTTTTGCGAACTTCTTTTATTTTTTGACTCAATTTGAATGGATAAGTAAGCATGTTCCTTGTTCTATTGATGAAACTATTCCGAACTTCTTGCTCTAGGGCTTCAGTAGAAACATCGTCCAGAACATCGTCTATGTCATAGACTGCATCCTTCAAATTGTCCAACCACTCTTGAAGGGAGTGGGAAGTAGACTGCTTGCATTCGGCATCTCTAAGAACAGCACATATGGATCTCAGTGATGTTTCCAACTTCTCTAGTTCTTTCTTGACGTTCCAAGCTGACTTTATCTCACTAACAGCCCAGTCAGTGCCAAAAGACGCAGCTTTTTCAAGAACGGAGATTGCAAAGCTCGATATACTCACCTCTGCCATAGTGTACCTGTGGACAGGGTTTTCAATTTCAAAATTAGTATTTTTGCGTTGGGGGTGAGAAATTTTGAAAATTTCGAATTCTTTTGCCGAAATTATTTGAAATTTTGATTGATTTTGAATAAAATTTTGACCAAATTCACAAAAAAAAATTGAAAAAAAACCGAAAATTTCGGGCGAGATGTGAGCTTGCCGGTGGGGGACGAAATTACCAAAATTTCAAACCCTGCTTGTGGGTACTACAAAAATACTCCGTAACCAACAGATTCAAGGCAATGTACAACAGTAGATACATTTCTTTGATGCCATGCTTGGCATGCCCATTTCATATTGACAGTGGAAGAACATTTTTATGACGTGGAATTTTTTTTCTTAACAATTTTAGAAATATATTCTCCACGTCCAGGAGTGTGAAAGAGCAAAGTCATTTGGAACGTAAAGAAACTAAAACCAATATCTTTGTCTACCACAGTTGGACAAATATAAGAGAGCAGAGATAATAGCTTGTAGAGGCCGGATTTAATCTAATCCATTATCTAAAATAGCTAGCAGCTGATCACTGCAAGGACCACGAAAAATAGCTATAGGAACGGTAGATGTAAAACTCTACTGGTTACATGCGTAATAGCAAGAAATTTAGTCAATGAACTATCAAGTGAATTCTGGATCTGATCCATCCAACTAGAACAATTGTACGCAAGTAGACAGACATAATCTTACAGATATGCAACAGTACAAAAGTAAAGGACTTCAAAAACAAGGTAGTGATCTCACCTTCACAGCCGAGGGGCTCAACATTCGCTTCAGAGCTCACAGATCAGCTTTTTTTGGTCCCACAATACATAAGGTTAAGGATAGGAACATGGTTGGCAGCATATATAGACCTTTCGCCGGCGCGCGAACAAAATATCTTCTCCAAATTCCTCTGGCAAGCGGGCTCCTCTATACTGTACCAGGACGCAGCGACTCCATGCCATTTTCCAAAATGTAAACAAGTCTCCAAGTTGTTGATGTTGAGTGAGCACCAACATTTCTTCTCCATTTTTCTGTGAGAGTCTGAGAGATGCAACGATTCCAAGATGGTAAAATGGGACGGTGAGAAGGACAAAAACCATTCGGTGATTCCGGTGGCACAACGGTCGAAATGAACAAGAACAAGAAACAAGGCAAGTTCCCTGAAGCTAGCCGCAGCTGCACCGGCATTTTGAGTGACAGTCAGCATGCTCGCCTTCACTGCCGGCACCTAGGCACGACCATGGCACACCATAAGCTAATGCTGCTGGATTGGAATCATGCAAAAACTAAGCCAGCTGGATTGGAATCATGCAAAAACTAAGCCATGAACACATGGTAACCACGGGCTTACTAAGAAGAAAGAAACGAACCGCATCAGCCATCGAAAAGCTGTCGGATCCTCGCTGCAGGAAGGCAGAGGGTCAGGTTGCTTCATCACCTGATACAAAACTTCTAGGGATTTGGGGGGATTTGATGGAGGATTTGTTAGGGAAGAGTCTGGGAACGAAGGATTGAGGAGGAGAAGGGGAGAGAGGAGGGGAATCGGAGGAAGCTGAAGGCTTTCGTTCTCCTTGGGCTGTTAGACGCATCGTGTTTCACCAAAGTAGGCCCATTCAGCCCGGTTGTTTGCCAAGTCGACCGGCCCAAATGATACAACTAGGCCCATTCGTGCGACGTGTGCAACCGATTTCGGCCCAAACATTCTGCTAGCGTTCGAACCGACGACTGGCGATGCTGCTACGCCGCCGACGAGCGCGTCGTGGCCTAGCTTGCCGCCGGCAGACTGGCTGGCGGAAGTGGCGAGTGGCCGCGGAGCCGCTGCCGCTTTCCTGCCCATGAAATGCAATGTACTCATTTAGTACTCCAGCAATTCCAGTGGGCAGTGGCTGATCGGTCACAAGTCAAGCTCTGAAAAGTAGTACTCATTTAGACTTGGAATAAGTTTATCTTAGATCCCTTAACTCGTCAACGAATCCGATTTTCGTCCTTCTACCAGAAAACCAGATAGAGCAGGTCTCTCAACTATCAAGATCAGTACAGATAAGGTCCCTCGGCAGTTTGGACGGCGGTTTTAGTTGATGTGGTGCCTACGTGGCTAATTTGACTCGGTCTTCATCTGATGTGGCATTGACGTGGCGCTTACGTGGTAATTCGATTTAGAAAAATAATAAACCCCGTGGGACCCACATGTCAGTTTCACACATAAATTAATAAAAAATGGTGGGGCCGATGTGCGCCCTCGCATGCCATTACTATCTCCGTCGCAAAATATAACAACTTTCAGTTATGTATCTAGATAAGGTTATGTCTAAAATGATAGTCAAAAGTTGTTATATTTTGCTACAAGGAGAGTAATAATTTTAAGCACCATTAGTTCTTTTGAGATAAACAGAAACCACATGCTTTACTATGGAGAAGTCATTTAGAACCTAGGCAAACTAAATTAAAGCAACTACCAGTCTATGAGTTGGAGAAAAAAGAACAGACAAACTAAAGCAACTAATGTGGAAGATAGCTGAGATAGTGGCTAGCGGTTGATAGCTGCAAGGAGAGGCAAAGCAGCTACGAGAAGTATAGATCTAAAACGACTCAGTTTATTACTAGAACTCCGTAGTAATCACTGTCCCAAAATATAAGAAATTTTAGATAAGAGTAAAGTACATCACCGGTCTCTAAACTTGTACCGTTGTGTCATCCCAGTCCCTAAACTCGCAAATCGATCATTCAGGTCCTCAAACTTGTTCGATTGTGTCATCCCGGTCCCTAAACTTGCAGATCACTCGTTTAGATCCTCCAACTTGTTCAGTTGTGTCACCCCGGTTTTTAAACTTGGATTTGAATATGATCTGGGTCAAATAGGACGGTCTAAAGACTTTATATTTAAAAATAATTCATAACTTTTTCACGTGAACTCTAATGAAACAAACTTTATATCAAACTTTTAGCCCTCGACGCGATATACAACTTTGTAGTTGATTTTTTTTATTTTAAGTCATTTTTTCCCAAAATGTAATTTTAAAATTAAAATTTCAAAATCTATAAACATGCAACAATATTTTGGGACCCTAAACAGTTTTAATTCAAAAACATTTCAGCTACAAAGTTGTAGGTCGTGTCGAGAGCTACAATTTTGATATAAAGTTTGTCTTCATTAGAGTTCACATGAAAAAAATTATGAATTATTTTTTGATATAAAGTTTTTAGACCGTCCTGTTTAGGGACCGGGATGACACAACTGAACAAGTTGGAGGACCTAAACGAGTGATATGCAAGTTTAGGAACTAAGATGACACAGTCGAACAAGTTTGAGAATCTAAATGGTCGATTTGCGAGTTTAAGAACCGGGATGACACAGCAGTACAAGTTTAGGGACCGGTGATGGACTTTACTCTTTAGATAAATATAGCATATTTGTTCAGGTTGATAGTATTAAAATGTGTCACATACTCACATTCACCTAGAATCTCAAATAGTTTTAGAAGGGAGGATATATGTAAAGCACATCACTACGTCAGAGGTCAGATGACAGAGGAGAAGCCAAGCCGGTCATCACAATGATACCCCAAAATCCAATCGAGGAGTGTGCGTCAAACGGGCCTTGGGTCCTCGGCCTTCTCGCCATCATGGGCTCATGGCCCAGGCTCTGATACAGCCCAAGACAAGTGCATAAATGCTGAAATGAGACGCAGCATAAGCTAGGACACTGGCAAGCGACACGAGTCATGTACAAAGCACAAAATTTTCTTTGTTCGCGACAGTGTCAGCACGGGCGAGATTACAAGGACACGTTAGACATCAGTGACGATGCTTACTGTACTCCACCCTTCGTTCTCTAATACAAAAAATTTTAACACTTTACTTATACTGTTTGATCATTCATCTTATTTAAAAAATTTTAAAATTATTATTTATTTTATTTGTGACTTACTTTATTATCCAAAATATTTTAAGCATAACTTTTCATTTCTTATATTTGCAAAAAAAATTTGAATAAAACGAGTGATCAAACAGTATAAATAAAATGTCAAAATCTCTTATATCAGAGAACAGAGGGAGTGCTATACTCTTACTACTAGCTGAGGTGGTGTTTGGATCTAGGGACTTAACTTTAGTCTCTTTATTTAGACACTAATTTAATTTAGAGTATTAAATATAGACTACTTACAAAACTAATTACATAAATGAAAGCTAATTTGCGAGACATTTTTTTTAAGCCTAATTAATCCATAAGTAGAGAATGTTTACTGTAGCATCACATAGACTAATTATGAATTAATTAGGCTCAATAGATTCGTCTCGCGAATTAGTCCAAAATTATTGATGGGTTTTATTAATAGTCTACGTTTAATATTTATAATTAGTGTCCAAATATCCGATGTGACAGCACTTTCATCAAACCGAAGTGCGTCCCATCTACTAGCTCACATGCCTGGTCATTTTTTTTACTCACCGTCGGTACGTTTTTGTTACTGTGCACGTAGGCACATAGGTGGCGAGTGTTGTGTTGTTCACTAGTACTAGATGGCACGAGACAGGTTCCCTTTGCACAGTGGAACTGGTACTAGCAAAAATGGACAGAGAAGACGGACAGGAGAGAGAGAGAGAGGGGCTACCCTTCCCTTCCCCTGCTGCTGAAAACGCTTCCTTCCCTTGTTTATAAGCAACTGCCGTTCCACGCTGCCGCCTGTCCCCGTCGTCACACCCCCATCTAGACATGTTCCACGGCACCACCTGTGACCTGTGTATTGTGCACGCTCCGTCAGACCAGGGAAAGCAGAGTGGTCCAGATGTTTTTTTTTTCTTAACAAAGCAGATCACTATGAAAAATACAAGATTATAACGAACACAACGCCATCGCATGCTACCAGCTCCAAATACATTCCTAGAAAAAAAAACTAGCATCATACCGATCACCGCTATATGTGATCGAACGCCGCTAACCTATAAGGGTCATAAACGCCTCACCCAACACAAGCTCTAAAATAGAAGATTTTAAGTGGGCTCCGGTCATCCTCACGGAGAAAAGATCTACTCGTCGCTCACGACAACCCAATGACAGCAACTGACAAAACGATGAAAACCAAATTGAAAGAAGCGCATGACAATGGAAAAATGAGATCTTGAAGATGATGCTTCAAAAAGGTCGTGACGCTCTTATTTGTGTTGGTACAACATATAAACATGTTGCTCAACATGGTCATGGATCACCAACTTCGCTATTATTATCAACGACCCTGAAGGCCTTAACACTGTTGAGCACATGTGGTATATGCACTGTTGATCATATGCATCGGACAGAATCAAGATTTCAGTACGAGAGTTTCTCAAATCTCAACATAGATTACCAAAATTCAGTGTCAAATTCAGGAGAATGTTTGCTCTGCTAATCTGCTATAGCATTATGCAGAGGCGGTCCATGGAGGACCGTGTCCACGCGTGACCAGCGCGTGCGTATCCCCGCGAAACGCCTCGTCGCGTTCATATTTGCTCACGGCTCGCGCGGCACTCGCGAGAGCACCTCGGCGTTAGTACCCATCAATGCCTCCCTCCTCCTCCGCCACCACCAGCTCGCCGTCTCGTCTCCCTCCTCCGCTCCGCCTCCTCTGACCACCTCGCTCGCCGGCGCCGGCGCGTTCGCCACCGCACCGCAGCTTGCATTGCAGGGCATTGTGTCGTCGAGGGGAGAGATGAGGCCTCTGTACCTGCGCAGCAGCGGCAGCTTCAAGAAGCTGCTCCTCTCCATCGGCCACCGCGGCGCCAAGAACGGCAATGGTGACGCCGCCGCCAAGGAGAAATACACGCCCGCCGCGGCGGCGCCGGAGTCGCCACGGAAGCCGGCGTGGCGGTGCTTCTCCTACGAGGAGATTCACCGCGCCACGAACGCGTTCCACGAGGGCAACCTGGTGGGGAAGGGCGGGTCGTCGGAGGTGTACCGCGGCGAGCTCCCCGACGGGCGGGCCGTGGCGGTGAAGCGGCTGATGGGCGCGTGGGCGTGCGAGCGGCGGGAGCGCGACTTCCTGGCGGAGCTCGGCACGGTGGGGCACGCGCGCCACCCCAACGTGTGCGCCCTCCTCGGCTGCTGCGTCGACCGCGACCTCTACCTCGTCTTCCACTTCTCCGGCCGCGGCTCCGTCTCCGCCAACCTCCACGGTACCAGCGACACAAACGCGACACCTAACAGCAACAGCACGAACACGCCGCCATTAATGGCGTTTGACGTTTCTTGATTTGATTTGATTTGATTGCTCATCGCAGACGAGAAGAAGGCGCCGGCGATGGGGTGGGCGGTGCGGCGCGCCATTGCCGTCGGCACGGCGAGGGGGCTGGAGTACCTGCACAAGGGGTGCCAGAGGAGGATCATCCACAGGGACATCAAGGCATCCAACGTGCTTCTCACCGACGACTTCCAGCCTCAGGTCAGCGCCATCTCATCCACCACATTTCCAATTTTTTTCATCATCTCCTCTGTTTGAAACAGAGGAATTGACATGAACTGATCGTATTACCACAGATTTCCGATTTCGGGCTCGCCAAGTGGCTGCCGTCGGAGTGGACGCACCGGGCGATCGCGCCAATCGAAGGAACATTCGGGTAAAGATTTCTGTGCTCATGGTCGAGTCGAATTCTTGCTGGGTTTGATGGTGAATTTTGGCTGAAATGACATGGTTTCTTTCAGGTGTTTGGCACCGGAGTACTACACACATGGCATCGTCGACGAGAAGACGGACGTGTTCGCGTTCGGCGTCTTCCTCCTGGAGATCATGACCGGGAGAAAGCCAGTGGATGGCAGCCACAAGAGCTTGCTTAGCTGGGTAATCCAGCCACAAAATCATTCACCATTTGCAATCACTGAAACGACTGTTTGATCACTTAATAAGTCTGAAACTATCACTGAATTGTGACCGTGCACTTGCAGGCGAGGCCGTTCCTGAACGAGGGGAGGATCGAGTCGCTGGTGGATCCGAGGATCGGCGGCGACTACGACGGCGAGGAGGCGCGGCGGCTGGCGTTCGTGGCGTCGCTGTGCATCCGCTCGTCGGCGAAGTGGAGGCCATCCATGACCGAGGTAACAGACATGATTGGTCACACTCTGTTCCTTGATCAGAAGGCAACCAACGCTTGCCCATTTCTCAAGTAGGATTGCTGCGATGGAACACTACATTGCTTTACCTACTTGCAAATATTTTTTTCATCAGCATGGTTAGCATTTCCATGTAAACAGTCATAATTTAGGGCAGAGATTCATGACAGGGTGCCCCCAAGCACATGTCTCCATGTAGCAGTAACCCACAAACTACTCCTTTGATGATGTTGCTTGGTTTACGTGTAACAACACAAGTAATTTGCAACAGCACTAGTAATGTATAGGTCATAAATTGGTTGTGGTAGCAGGTGCTGGAGCTGCTGGAAGGCGTCGAGATCCGGCAAGAACGGTGGACGATGCCCGAGGCGGAGGAGGACGACGACGAGGAGGAGCTATGGAGATTCGATGACCTGGACGACGACGACGAAGATGATGAAGATGAAGAGGAGTTCAACACTGCATCCCCTTCTTCTTGCTCATCATCTTTGAGCAATTAGTAGTTAGTAATAGTATCTAAGATTGTGAGTACGCTTGTGATGTTGTTACAAGATGAAATTTTTGATAGTTTACTCTCCACTGGGCCCACTTGTAAATAGAAAGGATTTTCATCTTATCATCATCCAACAGGCTATGAAAAGCAAGTAGTACCAGTACCAGAGTACCAGTCCCATTGATCTTGACATGAACATCAAAAGATAGTGTACTTTCACGCATAAAATACGCGGGGGGGGGGGGGGGGGGGGGGGGGAGTGTGTTGATGAATGTATCAATTCGGCAGCGGAATAGTAGCAAGCAAACTGAGATTTTGTCGGCCACAGGCTGACCTAAACCTTGATGATAGAGGCCCCCCCTCTGAAGAAAGAGTACCAGTCAAGGCTACCTGCAACCTCAGCTGGGTTACAGGCGTATGAAGGTGACACAGCGTGGCACTAATTTATAAGGCGGGCAGTTGGGTTCGTGGCCAAGTAGGCTTGGTTTTGCTGCGCCAATTGCACAAGGCCAGTGCAATGCCGTGGCATGGCAGTTTGGGACAGGTTGAGCTGTGCCCCCTTAAAGCCAGGGTACGTGCTGCATCTATGGTACGGCTCTTGGACCCCGTCCTGACCTAAATTGCCTGCTGCTGGATGCTCCTTTAGACATGAATCCTAATGGTTGTGGCAGTTGTTGGGGTGAATTGTGAAGTGCAGCAGGTGTGTTTTTATCTTCTCTAGTAGACTGGAAGTTGTTGAGCATGTCTAGGCGTGTGCCTAGAACTTGACAAGAAAAACATCCTTGAGAAAGAGAGATTTTGGTCCAAAAGCTTAAAAGTGGCAATACAATACATTGGTTTCCAAGCGTATGGTTTACTAATAATGTGCTTGTTTGTGGGCAAAGTTTGTGCGTGTTCCTCAAGTCTAATGGTACTACACTATGAACAGTGACACTCAAAACCAGAAACCTTTGAGCTTGCTTCAGTGTTGTGCCAAATGATTTGGTCTGAAATAGTTCTCTGACAGATTGAGGTGGTTTCTACACCTGTGAGAGAAGTCCCAAGAAAAGAATCCAGCAAAAAGGAGAAACCGGTGGTACATGAAAGAATTGATGCATGTAATATATCAGCTCTCAATAATTGGCCCTCAAGACTTTTAGGTATCCTGGAACCAAATACCTACATACACATGGCTTAGCTAACGCTTATCCAAGCGTGCAAGGTCTGACCAAATCTGACTCGTTGGAGAAAGAAACAAGGGCTTGGTTCCAAGAAATGAGAAGTGAGGGGTTCAGAATTAGAGCACAGTCAAACCTACCATGGCTAGCAGATATGAGATACACAAAAGATCAACTGATCAAACCAGAGTGGGACAGTTCCCAGTGCCTACCTAAACCAAGACTAACAGAAGGTTCAGTGGGCAACCTGGAGATGCAATGCCCTGAGAAAACCACAAGGCAAACATTCCCATTTTCCAGCATCAAAAAAAAAAATGCATGGCAGGAAAAAGAATCCTATGAAAACGACAATATAAATACTTTGTAATTACCAGCAACATTTGCATGATCAGCAGGAAAACGAATCTCAACTATCATAAGAATTAACTTCACCATGGACCTAATACATTGAAATGAGCAATTTGTCCATCTCTTTCTTGTACGTTGTAATCACTTGCAAAGCTATAGCAACTAAATGCCTGACAAAAACTGTTGACCCAGTGGTTGACAGTCCACCAGCAAATGT
The DNA here is from genome assembly GCA_000338895.3 of Oryza meridionalis. Lineage (NCBI taxonomy): Eukaryota > Viridiplantae > Streptophyta > Magnoliopsida > Poales > Poaceae > Oryza > Oryza meridionalis. The sequence continues at coordinate 29,563,607 of CM002529.2, forward strand.
TAGACAGGAATGGAAGAATGCGATGTTCAACAATACCATAAGTTTCTCTGAAATATAGCTAGAATTATTAAGATTAGCACTTAGTGGAAAAAAGTTCTCATTAACCTAATTTATTTATTCATGTATCATGGTAAAATTACCTCACAAAGATGAATGCAAGACTGCACTTTTTATAATGCATCAGCTCATTTTTTCCGTGGTATAGTTTGACGATGCTGGATTGTAGAAAGGCATCTAGACATGGTAAGGACCACACATTGATAATGCTGGCCAGTAAGGTGTAAGATGAATGTATAAATGTTTGTGGCATGATTAAAGAATATTAAAGAGAGTTGTCTATCAAAAGAAAGATCCAGATAAACATGTCCAGTTGGTTGCTACTCCTTCATCCTTGTATCTTTCTTAATATATTATCAGAAACCACATAATGCACCACCAGAAGAAAATAAGCTGGTAAGGACGTTCCTGTGCATTTAAGAACTAGTGCCATATTGCTTTCATCTCCATAATGGTTTCAGTATGTTGAGCATCGTAACATATTTATGCATGGACAACTAAAGGAAATCTACTGATAAGAATGCAGAAAAGAAACTACTTTCATTTCAAAAGAAAACCGAAAAGAGTTAAGGGAAAACAAAGACCAAATGGACCTGACAGAAATGCATCATGTCATGTGCAGCATTGAGATATTTCTTTCCCGATGCGAGTGAAATACAGGGGAAAAAATGGACACGTGATTATTCAAAACAGCAGAACCGCAACTTTATTTCAGAGTAGTAGCCTTAGATGCTTTGTTTCAGGCCAAGGTTTCTCATGTAAAACGTTGTATTTTGGTTTTTCGAAATACAAAGTTGAAGTGATGCACAGCGCCAATCTTTTGCATATTCGTGGTAAAACAGGTCACGACAGAGAAACTAAGTGTACCTAATCCAAGGGTGTTTTAAAACGTCTCAAACAAGATATTGACTTCTTTCTACACGTTTTATAGTCAATTTATCATAGCTACTGTATGTAATCTTCAGAATAAATGTAATACCGAATGATCTAGGATAAGAATAAGATGTAGAGGGTTCCAATGCTAGTGCATGTATTAGCAAACTAGTGTTAGATGGATAAATTAAGAATCCTTGGTGCACAAACTTTAGGATAGCACGTGTACCTTTATGATCACTAGACAGCAATTAAGAAATGCACCTCAGAAAAGTACACTAAAGCTCTTATACAATGCCCAAAGAAGATAACCATACTTTTGAGAAGACAACCTAAAGAGTAAAGATAACTAAAACTTAAAAAATGCATTGCACAATGAACAGTAAAAACAAATAGTAGTTGACCTGACATTGATAAGCAAACCCCTATCTATCGTTCCTACTGTTTCTTATTCCATTCTCATGGTGCAATGAATTGGACAAGACATAAACAATGTATTTGATAAGCAAGTACAACCGCAAACCACCAGGCAAAAGGTTTTTCTTTTATCAAAACCTAAGTAGCCACTTGTGCTGAGGAATCAGAATTTACCGAAGTCTATATCTGGTTAAAGCAGCAGATTATTTTAAAATAAGAATTAAGATCCCATAAGCATGAAAAGAATCATTGACATAGTAAGAAAGTGATATAACATATAATAAGTATACACGCAGACAATCAAGCTTAGCAAACCTAAGTATGAAAAGTGTAAATTGTATATCGAAGAAGCCAGTGACCTTTGCATGCAGTAATAAACAGATCCGTTCAGCAATCACAGTTTCCGAGTGCAAAAGGGTCATAATATCCCTACTTGATCTACTTGATTATTGAAAGGAAAGACTGACTGAGTCACACCCTATATGAGTTACTTACAGCATGTGCCACGAATTTTTAGTATCCGCAGGGCACTTAATCTCACACTGCTATACTAGTCTTGAGGATGATTGCATTGATCAACCATTACACATAGACTTGACATGATTGTCATCAATGGTCCAATAGACGAAGCCTGCTGCAGCCAGATGCTTGACAACCCCCCTGCATTGTAAACGGTCGAGCTTATCATCATTCATGTGCAATTAAAAAATAATAATAGTAGTAACACACAAGAAAAAATATATATATACATAAGAGAGAGGGAGAGAGAGAGAGAGAGAGAGAGAGAGAGAGAGAGTACATAATGTTTGCTTTGGGCATTCCAGTTCTTCTAACCAATTCATCAATGTGTGCTCCATGTTCGAGAGCACTGTGGAAATAATAAGTCAGTCCAAATATCCAAAATAAGCTATCATCGGTTAACAGTGCCTAAGACAATACACTTACAGTATATCTGGTTGCTGCAGAGCTTCCAAAACCATTCTTTCTGGGTCATGCTGTAGATCACCAGTGCTTGAGTAAGCTGAAAACTGGGCCGGGAAATAAAAGATCTAACAAGATCAGGTAAAAGTGAACATGTAACAAGAAAGAGGGCCTTAAAGAATGCATGTTGGTGAATTAAACGGAAGGCACTAAAAACTATGCTAGGGAAAAGGCAATAAAAATCTCAATTCCATAATACTAACACAAATTATCAAATAAAATCAAATCTCAGTTCTCAAATATACCAACTAAATCATACACTATTAATATGTTATATTTTTTATAAGCAAGCAATTCTCAAAACTATATGTAAAATTTCATACTTGGTTTGCTTGAGTAAGATGAACTTGTTCTCTCACTCCACCAGAAGAAGCCGCATGATTATACAGGTTTGTTTGAACTGCTGGAGGAAATTGCCCTTGGTTTACAGGAGGTGTAAAATGAACTTGATGCTCTCTAAATCCACCAGAATAAGGCACATGAGCAGATGTGTTTGTTTGAACCGATGGAGGAAATTGCCCTTGGTTTACTTTAGGAGTAAAATGAATTTGATGTTCTCCAACTCCACCAGAAAAAGGCAAATGAGTAGATGTGTTTGCTTGAACTGCCGGAGAAAACTGCCCTTGGTTTACTTGAGAAAAATGAGCTTGATGATCTCTAACTCCACCCAAAAGAGGCACATAAGTAGATGTATTTGTTTGAACTGCAGGGGGTAGTCCTTGGTTTACTTGAGGAGTGAAATGAACTTGGTAATCCCTCACTCCACCAGATGAGGGCACATGAGTATATTCATTGGTTTGGACTGAAGGAGGGAGTTGCCTTTGCATCTTCAAAATGGAAAGGTAACGATCATTAATGACTTCTTGCATTGTCAAATTAGTAATAGAATTGCCATAATATTGAATTACTTGCTTTCTGTACCTTCGATTGAACACTTTCCAAATGCACATGCATACACTCAATGAAATGTAGCACCACTTCGTTGAAATTGTTAATAGGCCTGCAAATACACGAATCACAATTTGAAGCTTAATAGAATATAAGTACTCTTAGTAAATAACAGAGAAATGAGCAAAAATATATAGTTTCCTCAAGTACTCATAAACTAACACTACAATAGTGAGCTAGTATTTCTACAGACCATTTACTTCACTTGTATTAGAAATGTACTGAATTAAGTCAGCGAAGCAAGGATTGATTAATTCAGTTTCCAGCTTGTTCGTAGGATCAGTAGTTCATCCAACAGTACACTTCAGAAAAGGTATAACAGAGATAGAATACAGATACACGATAGCAACATGGTTCTGCAATACATGACAAAAAAGAGTGCAATTAAGGAAGTACATACAATACACATCAATCAATAACAGTGCAACAGATTTAACATGCCCACCAACTGAACAAGTTAAAGAAAAGGTTCCAAAACACCTGAGGTGAAGAAATAGAAGAAAAGGTAGTGTGCAACGAAGGAAAAATCAGCACATTTTATGCAAAGATCTAATAAATTAGAACAGCTAATGATGGTACTATCTGACAAAAATCAGCAACAAGTTCCAAAAGACATACCCAGGTAGAACTTAGATGAACAGAGAAAACTACTCTGAAAGAGGATAGTGTTAAGAATCAAACGCACACACAAACACAAAAAAAGAAAAGAAAACGAAAGATAGCCGCTACACATACAATAAAACCTTTATCTCAAACATCCCCATACTTTCTTCAAAACACTTCTAAATTTGCATCCACCATGTATCTAATCAGGTCATCCAAGATTAGCACTCCATTCAAATGATATAATATATTTCAAGAAAACTTACTGTAAGAACAGAGTTCAAGTATTATCCACAAAATAATACTTTGTGAGTCCATGATCTTCGAACAAAGCAAACAGCCAAGACATTTGGGTGCAAATGCACAACAAAGATTGCCAGAGCATTGTATGCAAACTTCAGAGCGTGAATAATTGCTACTGAAAATTAATGTAACTCCGGTAGAACTATGAATTTCAGAGGTAAAACTTTTAAAAAACAGAGTAGTACTTCATTCAAATGAGCAGAAGCTTTCTAGGCGAATTAACAGAGTACCACCACATCAATACAAAAGGAATTCAAGTACCTTACCTGATAGATCGAGCAAGACCCTGCTTCTTAGCTTGAAATCCCATGAGGTTCACTTGAACCTTCACATACACTCCCTCCCTTCATATGTACAAGAAAAGTAAATAACAGAACATAAAATCGCTGAAACTAAAATAAGCACATCTCAGAACCTATACACATCACATACTGAATGTAAGACGTGTCTCGAGTATCCGACTGATCAGTGATCCTACAATCCCAGAAAAAAAAGTGTCACATGTACTGCATCGCAACAGCATTCCATTCGAAAGGGGAAACAAAATTGCAACTCACCACCGAACGAGTGCGATCTTCCCGGTGCCGTCATCGAGAGTGAAGGACACGTCAGTATCCCTGCTCACCACGCTCACCACCCTCCCCAAAACCCTAACCTACAACCATCAACGGCACCCAAAAAAAAAAAAAACAGATTACGCGGGACCACGGAAACAAAATTTTGAGGGAAGCTGTGGAGGTGCCGAGTAGCCTACGTTGGTGGTCTCGACGCCGTCGATGGAGAAGACGGGGTCACCCCCACCGTCCGCGGCGAGCGCGGCGGCGAAGGACCGGGAAATGTGGAGCACGGTGGCGGGGACGCATCCGGAGAAGCGGGGGTCGCGCGGCTGACAAGGAAACCTCGAGGGCGTTAGGGTTCGGGGGAGAGCGAGACGGAGATAGGGTTACGACGAAACGGAAGATCACGAACCTTGGAAGGGGAAGGAGCGGCGGCGGCGCCGGTGCCAGCGGCGGAGTACTCCGGCGCGGGGCCCCCGCTGCGCTGCGACGGCATGAGCACCGTGCCGGAGAAGTAGGACGCGGCCGCGGCCATTTCGCCGGTGGCGTCGGAGCGGCGGTTTCGGAGAAGACGAGACGAGACGAGACGAGGCGGAGTTTGTTTGAGCGGGAAAAATAAAAAAATCGGAGCAGCGTGAGGAAAATGACGTGGCGTGGGGGATGGGGAAAAAGAGTGGACGCTAAGGTGGGGCCTCCGTGTCAGAGAGGCGGGTTCGAATTCCCACCCTTCTGGGCGCGTCCTGAACTGGAAGGCGGAAAAGCAGCGTGGAAAGAGGGAAAGCCGCTTTCGAGAAGGAATAAAAGAGTTCGCCCCGCCGCCGCGCTCCAGGAGGAGCTTATCCGGCGCGCGAAGAGGAGGCTCGCCGGCTCGCCGCTGCAGCTCCGTGCGGTCGTCGGCGGCGGCGCTCTTTCGGTCCTCGCCGGCGGGTCTCGGTATCATCCCTCTCTTCCTCCCATCTCATAATATGATGATAGGACCTCTTGTTAATTAATCCATGAATTGCGATTTGTGTGAAATGGTACTTCGTGAGTTGCTGTACTCAATTCAATGGGGATTGCGCTGTTTGAGTCCAAAAGAATTGGATGGATCCGTGGTGCGAATCTCGGATTTGCTCGAGATGCTTATCTGGTTTGTGGTGAAAGTCAATTTGGGGAGTGCCTGTAGGATCTCACTAGGTACGTATCTTTTTGTGTGCGGTACGCCACAAAAGTCACTACAGTTCTGCTTTGTGTTGCTGCTATGAGCCTGCGATTCGCATTGCTTGGCTAAATCGAGGCCCGTACTGGAGTGCTTGTATACTTCATCCTAGGACTAGAGTTGTAGGGGTATCAAAACAGGTAGTGCCCATGTTCCAATTCTGATTTAAGGTTAGTACTTCAGTAGAAATCAACGTAAGGGGCGGGGCTAAAAGAAATCAACATAAGGAGGAGCACAGAATTGCCTCCTGTACCTAGTTAACAATGATGGTACTCCTTGTGTTTTAAAGTGTCAGGTCTAAGCTGTTACAAGTGTCTGTGCATAGTCAGACAACACATTTGAAATTTGGTTTTCCCTATATTAGGGAAATTCTGTGTTGTGCCGTTGAGGCATAAGGTGATTGTGGTACTGTGATTAATGAAACGATGTCTGCTGCTTATATGCGAGCAGCCATAGGAGCAGCTTTATTGATGCTCTCTTCCATTCCTGGAATGATTATATATAGGAGCAACCTGAGCTACCTATGTTACCATTTATGTATCTAGTGCCTGATCGCAGTGGCTGCCTGCAGCCTAACACCTAATAGGCGTGTGTCTATGGACGAATTCTAGAGCATTGGCTTCAGTGATGAAAACCGCGATAAGAATGTAGGATTGATTTTTTTTTTTTACATAGTTACAATTGGTTAAAAAAAAAGTTCTCCACAAGAATATCATCCCTGAATGTTCTCTCCCAAGCGATGAGTGGAACAAGTTCATGCGATATACTAAAGAAACCTCATGGACCGTTTTATTTTTTAATTTAACAACTGTTCAAACAACCTTGTGATCAATGTGTGAAGATCCATCTGCTGTATTTTCTGAACAGTTGAAGCATAGTTTCCTTTATTACAAGGTATAGGTGATAATTGTAGGAGTTAATTGTTACCCTTTTTATTATATCAATCATGCGATAAAACAAATTGAAGTCGCAAACACTCCTGCAGTTAGATCGTTACCACTTTTCCTTTTTGCCGGGATGTGACTCCTTGTCTCCTACCATGGTGCAATGCTTTCCTGAAGCTCTGGTGTTAGTTTTATTTTCCATTCATTCCAGAAGTTTTAGCACTTTACAGATTATAATGTTTGGCTGTTCGCATTTATTTTATTCTTATATGTTTGTCCTTGCACTATGTCCATAAGTCCGTTGTTAGTATTGCCTCGTAGGATCACACATAGCAATAAGTGTTTATGGTAGTTCCTACCATATTTGCATGAACATGATATGGCAGATTTGTACAATTATTTTGTAAGTGTAATTATATCAAATGATTTAATGCAAAATAACTTGTGTGTAGGGAACCGAGTGCTCTGTGCTCAAATGGGTCATGGCCCAAGGAGGCTGGTCTCTGGTGCATATGCCATGCCACCCTGGGTGCCAGTTGAAGTGAAAATTGATCAGAAATGGAAACAAGCATTTGTATTGAGACAAGCCGATCACAGGGGACTCTGTCTTGTAAGAGTTAAGGGACACCCGAGGCTGAGCCAGTCATGGTGCCGTTGTCAACGATTCGATTACCTTCTCGGGTCCATCGTGCTAAGAGAAGACCAGAAACTGCCATGCAAATACAAGTGAAGAAGGCTAGGATTGAGCAAAGCAGTGACGACGAAGAATAGTATAATGCATGCCTGTAAGTATGTATATTGCTATAACGCATGTTTTTTAGGATATAAGAATTCTTAGCAACATTTTTACCTGTCATGCCTTTGGAACAGAATATTTGGTCATATTGTAGCCATGCGATTCAAAATTATTCTTCAATTGTTGGATTCGGTGCTTGAAACCTGCTAGCTGCCCGTTGTGCTATGGGCCGCATCGCTTGTTGCTATACCTGTTAGTTGCTCTAAGATTGAGAGAACTTGAGATTCACACCAGACTGACAATCACCCAAGTCCTAAGGCACTTGTCTGATTGTTTATTTCTGGTTCATTGTTTCCAAACTTCACATTAGATGGATCTGACTACAATGGAGTAGCAGTTTATAGTGAGGGAACAGTGTTATATGACATGCTCATTGAGGCTTTCTCTTCTTTCTTTCTTTTTCCCTTCTCTCTTTTTAACGGTTCTAGGCTGCAAATTGCGCAGCGGCATTTTTCCTTTGTTTTTCAATAATAGAACAGCAACATGTTTTCTCTGTTTTGGGTTCACATAATCAAATATTCCCACTTTACAAAAGTGGCAAAGCTTTTTACCTTCCTTCAAAAAAAAATCCCAATCTTTTCCACCTGGAGAGAATGCTCATTTTTTCCACTTGCTGTCGATGTGAATTGGTTCTGAATCAAGGGAATTTCAGAGGTTTCATAAAGCCATACAGGTCCGTAAGAAAGAAAATCATCATATGGTGGCCTTCTATGTTCCCTTTATTCAGTTACTATCCTTTTTTTTTGTGTGCTGTAAATATTTAGACACACTGCGATGTTGCGATGTCGTGACTCGTGAGTACTCCCTTTTTTTCGGATTTGCTAGAAAACTTTTATAAGTTTTTTTACCCTAAAATTTTCAGATTTGTGACCATCGGATTGCCTTGAAATTTATGCATGAACAAAAAAAATTACTAGAAAAAAATTTTCACACATGGCACACGTAAGAATACAGGTTTTATATAAATTATATTGTGGTTACAGTGCAGTTACAATATAATTACGCTTTAACTATACTATAATTAATTTAAAAAAAATTGACTCAGAGAAATTACGACAGTTTTTTTTAAGATACTCTTTTTTTTCCCAATCATTTCATTTTCCCACTTTGGGGTAGGGGAGGAGAACCTTCAGATTTTTCTTTTCTATTCGGAAACCAGGATACTGGACCGTAACCTTAACGGTCCAAACTGAGGGCCCATTTCAAAAGGCCCAGATCTGATACCAATGGGCCTAAACCCAAAGGCGGTGGAGGCCTGACCGAAGCGCCGACGTCAGCACAGAGCGTGTTCGCCTCGACCTCTCCTCTCCTCTCCTCTACTTCTCCCAATCAAACCCGCCGCCGCCGCCGCCACTCCTCGATTTTTCTCCCGCAACTCACTGCGCCGCCGCGGAGAGGCAAGACCCGAAGGGGACTAGGAGAGGAAGAGCTTTACCGCCAATCGAGGCCAAGAGCGAGGGGGAAGGAAGAAGAAGGGGAAGGGAGAGATGCCGACGGTGACCTGCAACGCGTGCAACGCGGGGTTCGATGACGAGGAGCAGCAGCGCCTCCACTACCGCTCCGAGTGGCACCGCTACAACCTCAAGCGCAAGGTATCGTTTACCTTCCACCGTGGGTGGCCTGGCCGCCTTCCTATCTGTATCGACTTCTTGGGGTTTAGGTCGATTAGGAGCGTGTTTTGTTTTTAGGGTTTTTTTTTCTCCGTTCATGTAGGAGATGATTCGTTCTTTTGTTAGGCACTTTGGTGTGTTGCGCGTATATGGACCGAGTTCGAAATTTTGAGTGTAGGAAAAGCCCACGAGAGCACTTCGGTGATGGAATTTAGCTCTTAATTTTGAAGTCGCCTGTTAAAAGTTTGGAAATTTGGAAATATTTTGTTTTTCTAGCTGAAATTCGTCAGTCCTGGATTTTGGGGAATTTCAGGATGAATGTTTTCCTATGGCTATTAAGGCAATATTAGTAAATTTATGGTGGCCGAAATTCGAATTGGAGGCTCTAATGCTTTGATTAACTCGAGAGGAGAGCTTTCTAAATGTGTTACACGAGCATCTCTGTTGGCCTCTTAGCGCTGGCAGAGATTTCATTGAGTGGCTGTGGTTTGGTGAATTTGTTCATGCATGATATGCCCTTTAAAAAAGCATTGTCGTGTTCCCAGTAGAAATATCCCGCATGTTGTTACAAAAACCTATATGGGATAGTTGATGTAGATTTACATCTTTTGTTTTAGACAAACTATTTTACTCATTATGATTATCCTTTCAAAGCATGCTTCCTGTTGGGTAAATTCTTAGGGAGCAACATAGATGCAAGTCGATGTGTGACATTATGTTGTAGAAGCATACTTGCTAGAAATTTGTCTATCTTGAGCACTATGATTGGAAAACATGCTTCTAGAGAATTATTAATTGAACTTCTGTGAGACTAAGACCGAGACATTTATTTCTGTGTCAGGTGGCTGGAGTTCCTGGAGTGACTGAGGCTCTGTTTTTGGCTAGACAAACTGCTTTAGCAGAGGGGAGCAACTCTGATAGCACTCCAATGCTCTACAGTTGTGCTCTTTGTGGAAAGGAGTACAGGAGCTCAAAAGCTCATGCCCAACATCTTAATTCACGATCACATCTCATGAAAGCTTCTCAGGAGCCTAATGCATCCATTGCTGGAATTACCATAGTCAAGCCTCGTCCTGAGCGAGTTCAACGCAGGGCTCCATCTACAGTAGAAGAGGATGAAGATGAAGATGAGGAGGAAGAGTGGGTTGAAGTGGACCCAAGTGAGTTAGAGTCGACTTCGGAAATGCAAGTAGATGAGCATCCCTCCAAATCAGATGATGAGATGGATGAGTTTGAAGAGTTGGATCCCACATTCTGCTTCATGTGTGATCTTGAGCATGACACCATTGAGAATTGCATGGTCCACATGCACAAAAAGCATGGGTTTTTCATACCTGATAGCGAATACTTGAAAGATCCAAATGGTCTTCTTATATACGTTGGTCTGAAGGTAGGCATTGTTCATCTGTGTAAAGTCTTCTCTTTTACTTTTCCTGGCTACTATAATCTTAATCATGAGGTTGCTTTGATTATCGTACCTGCAGGTGAAGCGTGATTTTATATGCCTATTCTGCAATGACAGATGCCAGCCTTTCCAAAGTCTAGAGGCTGTGAGAAAGCATATGGATGCAAAAGGACACTGCAAAGTACGATATGGAGATGGTGGGGATGATGAAGATGCTGACCTTGAAGATTTCTATGATTACAGCAGCAGGTTTCTATTCAGAGTTTCCTCTTACAATAGTTCAATATTGCTTGTTTTCATTATTATGTCTGAACGTTGAGTTAAACATAAAATGAATTTAACTGTGGGTTTCGGGTACCTTGGTTTAGTCACTAACATTTTGTGTGCCATGCTACTGTTTGACATGTTTTACGAGGCCCCGAGCATCTGCTATTGATGACTGAATAGTTTTTGCTATTGTATGTTGAGTTTTGACCCTTATGTTCCATGACTGAATTATATTCTCAGACTGGTAGTGAGACTTTTATAATAGAACAATCCTAGCACTATAGATTTAATTGAAAATCATGTCGTAGATCAAAATTCTTCCTCCATAAGGGATGATATATAGATAGTGGGTATGCTACTTCTTCCTCTGTTATGTATCATAATCATGTTGAACAGAGCCCTAGTTGTAGGTACTATGGTTAGCACTGGACATCAAAATTTCTTGATTTGGTTGAATGCATGGAATCTTTGTAGATCTAACGGCCAACGGTCTCTGATATTCAAATTGCAGTTATGCTGATGTGGAGGGTAAGGAGTTGGTTGCTGCAGATGACAAGGATAACATTGAACTGGGAAGTGGTGGGGCTGAGCTTGTAATAACGAACAAGAGTGAGAAAGGAACTCGTGTCAGAACTCTTGGTTCTCGGGAATTTATTCGCTACTATCGCCAGAAACCACGTCCTTCTGTTGCAACAGATCGTGCTCTTGCACTTTCTCTGGCTTCCAGGTCTGAACCTAGTGTCCACTTTTCCTCCATTTGGTTATCTGCCATTTTACATCAATAAAATCTTAGCAACTCCTTACTCACGATTTCTGTTCTCCTCGTCAGCTACAAGAGCATGGGTCTTGTGACAGTTCAGTCAAAGGAGCAAGTTGTAAGGCTGAAGGTTCTCCGCGCAATGAACAAGACAGGTGTGGATACCATGCGAACCAAGATTGGAATGAAGAGTAACGTGATCCGCAATCTCCCCAAGAACTGCCCATATTAGTCGATGCCACTCTTGTTGCAGGATCAAAGCCCATGGAGCTCCAGCATCACCTTTTTGGCAATGGCTGTTTTTTGTGCATCTGCTAGCCATGGCAGAGAGCTAATGATATTTGCAAAAACAATTTAACTCTTAATAGAATCGTACTGTCAAGTTCTGTAACTGAGAAAATGGGCGCATATCTTTATATTGTTTAATTTGCACCTCAAATGAGAGTATCATGCTTACTGGAAACAAGACTGTATCCGGTATATGAGTTATGACTTCGGTAAACACATCACCTTCTGTGATTTTAAACATGCATATACTCGTCTCATGTTTGCATTTGTTTCCTTTTTCTGTCACAAAATAATCCAAGAAACTAGGGAAGCATAAGTGGTATATGGAGTAAATACACCAACAGGATAATGCTGAAGTGATATTAACAGGCATGACATCACCTATGACGTGCTGAAGTAATAATATTAACGTGCATGACGTCACCTATGACTTAGCAGGAGAGATTTGCAGTCTTTCAGCCTGTAAAATGGTTATTTAGCAATCCTAATCCTGATTCTTAGATGAGATTTCCCCAGGCCTCGCCCTGCCTGCTTTAGGAGAGATAAAGAGAGATTTGCAGTTTTTTCAGCCTGTAAAATGGTTATTTGGCAATTCTAATCCTAGCTGTTAGATGAGATTTCCCCCAAGCCTCACCTGAATGCTTTGGTGGAGTGATGTGGGATTTGGTTTGGTAACCTGCTTGAAGAGGTCGAGGGTTGGAGTAGTTTTGGGCTTTTGGCCTTTCGGATTGCGTTCTGCCTCCAGGTTCTCTCGGCTCCTTTTAAAAGGACCCTCACTCTCCTCTCCACTCCCACCACCACCACCTACCCTATCTGTCTGCCGCCGCTCCGGTACTCTTCTTCTCCTCCTTCCCTTCTCATCATATTGTTGTTCTATATTAGCTTTTTTTTTTAATATTGTAGTTCTATATTGGCATTTTTTTTATACACTGCTGTACGCCGCCTCTTCTTTTTTTCATGAGATTGTTGTTCTATGTTGTACTTTTTTTTCCTGGGATCCCGGCGATCGACGGCGGCCCGTTTGAGATTAGATTGTTATTCATGGTTTGATTTAGGTTCTTGTCGTCGCAGAATATGATTTCTAGATTGAGTTCTTGATCAATTAATTTTCGGTTGTTTCCTCCGTTTCGGTCTGGCTAGTTCTTACCAAGCTCAGGGTTTTAGCTTAGGAGTTATACTCCTGTGTTAGTAATTTTGAGGCGCTCTCCTGATCTCCTTTCCATAGCTGGTGGATATATTTGGGTGTCCTGGTTCCATGTGGATATGAGAAGAGCTGGTTAGGAATTGGGCCTGCTTCCGATCAGTTCCCGGATCGAGTTTTGTCATCTATGGGGTTGCTTTTTGAGTAAATTAACGCCTTTTTTTAAAAAATAATGAGTTTGTTTTGGTTGTTCTACCTGCAGGTGAAGCGTGATTTTATACTGCAATGATAGATACCAGCTTTTCCAAAGAGGCCATGAGGAAACTCATGGGCGAAGAAGCGCACTACAGGCCAAGGTTCGAGATCACAATTTACATTTTGTGGTGAGTGGAGTCTTCGTAGATCTAACGGCCAATGGTTTCTGATATTGTCATTGCAGTTTTGCTGATATAGAGGATGAGGACTTTCAGTGCTGGCTTAACATTGGCCTTTGGGAATACCAACCAAAGTGTAAGATTCAATCCTAGCATCCATTCTTTTACACCTCCAGTTAATCCTAACTGTTCACTCACCCATTTCCATCTACCAATCCCACCTCCATAACCCATTTGCCATTTACCAAACAGGGTGTAAGCGGATAAACGAAGAGGATAATGAGTTAGTTGAGATGGAAAGCGGTTGGGCTGAGCATCATCTCGAGTCTTTTGATACTAAGCAAAATCTTGCAGCTTATGTCAGGGCTCTTCGTTCTTGTTGTGGATTCTCTTATGAAGATCGCCTGAAACCCCATATTCCTGTTGCAACGGATCGTGTTCTTCCACTTTCCCTGGCTTCCAGGTCCGAAACCTTTCTTCTTTTCTTTCTTTCTTTCTTTTTTATTATTCCCATCCATTTGGTTATTTGCAATGCTATGCTACATCGATAAGATCAGTAGAACTCTTCAAGCCCAGTGTTGTTATTATTTCTCATGTCCTGATTCTCTTATTTTCAGCTACAAGGGAATGCGTTTGGTGACTCTTCAGTCGAAGGAGCAAGCTGCAAGGCTGAAATCTCTCCGAGCAATGAACAAGACTGTGGAGAACATGCGTACCAAGATTGGAATGAAGAACAATGTGATCCGCAAGCTGCCCAAGAACTGCCCATACTAGTCCATCCCACTCTGGTTGTGAGAGCTCCAGTCCAGCATCACCTTTGTGCCTGTGGCCATGGGTGTTCTTTCTGTGCTTCTGCTAGTCATGGCTCAGAAGCAATAATAATCGAATAATAGAACCTTACTGTAAAGTTCTGTAATAACTGTTAAAGTGGACACAGATCTTTGTGTTGTTGAAGTTGCTCCTGGAATAAGAGTATCATATCATGCCTGTTTCTATATACTATGACATGTTTGAATTGTTTCTATACTGTGATTTCCAAGCGAGGCTGCAACATGCTGAAGATATTTTACTGTTTTTGGCAATCAAGTTGCCAAGAAATTGAGATATGAATGACCCAATTAGAAGATAAGAAATCCCATTTTGTAAGCTTGAAGCTGCATTGCAACAAACAAGTCATGTGCAAGAAACTTTGCTGTTCTGCAGGGGGTTCAAAATCGATCAAGCAAACAGAGACCACTCCATCCAGTCAGAGCAGTTACGGGATTCAGAATGATAACAAGAGCACATTGAAAATTGAAAACTGATAGAGCAATACGACAGCCAAAACATGTTGCAACAACAAACAGGATATTTAGTCATGTTAGAACACAAAACTGAAGTTCAACCCGTCAAAATTTTGTGTTCAAGCTTTGCCTCGACCTCAACAAAGTCAGATATAGCAAAGCTTGAAGCAAACGGGCCAGCCGTGTGCAATTCAGATTTGGGCTTTCCAAAAGTGGCCCATTTAATGCCATGGCCTTGTCGTGCCTAGCCCAGTCCATCTGTGCCCAAGTTAATATAGAGTTAGGCCTCAACATAATGTTTGGCCATTTGTTTTATAAAAAAAATACAAATATGTAAATATAGATTATGGTTAAAGTATTTATATAAAAATTTACAATAAATAGTTAATACTCATATTTTTAAAATATATAATAATACGAATGGTGAAACTACATATCTAAAATTTAACTGTAGTATCGGAATTTCAATAGGCCCGACTTTCACAACTTGTATCTGAACTAGTATGGACTCTATTTTGCATAGCAGAAGCCAAATTTCCACGGCAAATGCAAGTTGTTTATTTCACATCAGATGATTGTTACAACTTACAAGTATGCAGCGCTGAAAATTTTATGGTGGTAGAAGTTGCAAACGAGTTTCCTCTCCATATGCCATGCTCTCGTCCTCCACGCGTCACTCATGATTCATGGCTGTCCCTTTCACATCTTTTTTCCAACGATGGGAGTCCCTTTCCCTTTATAATAGTCTTCGCGTTGAGGTTTGAGAAGACCATATGTGAAGATGAGTTCGGTTTGTCCATGGAATTTGGCCTTAATCTATCTTTCATTAGAAGTGATCACTAGAATATATAGATTTAACGTCGGCGCATGGAAGTTGGGTTTGTCTAGGGAGTTTGACCTTAATTTATCTTTCGTAGAACGATTAGGAGCGATCACTGGAATACAAAAATAGTCTACTTGTTCTGATCCAAAAATAATAAAAATAAACAAATCAATTAATTTCAATTTTAAAATAAGAATAAATCATGTATACATCTAAACAAACATTTCACCCATTTTAGGAGAAGTGTTTGTAGTACCTCATCCATTAGGGTTTACTTGTGTTTTCAATTGAATATTAGTAAGTGTGTACGCAAGTAACATATTCATTGGTCTATGTGCATATGTTTTATTTTTAAAAGAAGGGCAAATACTTTGCCTCATATGTACTCCCTCCGTCTCAAAATATAACAACTTTTAACTCTTAGCATTTGTCCCAAAATTTAACAACTTCTCCACCAATATTCTCTTTCCAACCAATTACAACCCTCCACCATTCATTTTTCTCACCTACCTTCACTACTCATCTAATCGCAACCCTCCACCACTCACTTCTACCTACTTTCTTAATAACCGTGTCCAACCCTAAAACTTCAGCTTGTATTATGGGACAGAGGGAGCCGTATATATTGATAGAGCATGAGGTGTGTGTGCATATGTGTCTTTGTGTAGTGTAAAAAAAAAGGAAACTCTCACACTGTATTATCTAGATTAAAGAATTCTAGAGAATTTTCACATGAATTGAACTACCTTGAAAGAAAACCATGCAAATTCATTTCAAAGATGGTTAAAACGTGACGAGCAAACCCGTCAACTTATTCAACCCGTACTGCATTCATACTCCCGTAGTAGTAGTAGAGCATACAAACCCAAACATGGTTTTCAGTTTGACCTTGCCTAATCATTCACCCTGCACAGTCCGCATGTTTTTTCTCCTAGCCACAAGATAATCCAAAAAAAACCGCTCAAATACAAATTTTAAAAAGTACCAGTATGCTGACCCAAATAAATAAACAATAAATATTTATATTATATACAAAAACAGCCGAAATGAAGCGAGAGAGATAGATAGGGAGGCTGCAGCAGCAACAGCATCAGCAGCGGCGGCAGCATCTTCTCTTCCCCCCTCGCGTCTCGACTCCCTTTTCAACCCTCCTCCCCTCCAGTCTCCTCCCCTCTCGTCTCCTCTCCTCTCCCACCACCACCGCGCTACCTACCCGCCGCAGCGGCAGCGGCAGCCGCGGTACGCCTCCTCTCCTCCTCCTCCTCCTCGTCTTCATCCCCTTCTCGGCAGGTTTTTTTTGGTTCGATTTTGACTTTTTTTTTCTCGGATTCTGGCGATCGATGGCTTCATGCGTGTGTGTATGTGGTTTGATTTGGGTTCTCGGGTGTAGCGGGAGTTCTGGATTGGGTTGTAGTCGATTTTGGGGGAGTTTGTTCGTTCGGTGTGGATGTTACGGAGTTCGGGGGGTTTATAGTCTCGGAGTTTGCTGATGATGGGGTGTAATTTTGGTGGGGGCGGGGCGGTCTCCTGATCTCGTTTGCGTGTGGTTCGTGTGCCCGAGGTTAGATTGGATTGGAAGAGCTGGTTGGGAATTGGGGTTTGGGGTCTGATCAGTTTCCAGATCGAGTTTTCTTGGGGGGTTGCTTTTACAATTTTTACTGGTATTTGTATTTGGGGAATGGAAATTTTGGTTTGGATTCTCTTATTTGAATTAGGCGTAGTTCACTTCCCATGCGATTAACTATAGAGCTCGTTCTGTAGTTGTGCGGATTGCTTTCGTATGTGTTGCATCCTGGAGGAGCCTGGTTTTTGGTGGATTTGACCAGGTGGGTACTGTAGTTTTGGGGATTTAAGTAGATGGTATGAACGCTGAGTAGTTGAATTTGTTGGGAGAAGGCTTACTAATTCAACCTTTTGGCAATCATATGGGTTGATGTAAGAGAGATTCTAGTTTGTACAGTTCAAAACAACCAGTTGGAACCAAATATCCATTGACATGATTCTGTGATACCATTAAACTCATGTTGGTTCGATGGAAATGCTGAACTTTGTTGTGTACTTGAAATATATGCTGTTTAGAAATGATGAGTCTCAAACTAATCTATTTTTATCTTGATGTCATGCAGGTTTTAATGAAAAGCAGCACTTGTTAAAGCTACTAGTTTTGCTAGAAAATCCAACATGGGGTCAGGAAACCTGATGATGAAGGCGGCGGTGAGGCCCAGCTCTTTTGATTTCGACATACAGCTTGATAAAAGTTGGACAGAGGATGTTACTTGCCCAATCTGTCTCGATTACCCTCACAATGCTGTCCTGCTAAGATGCACATCTTATGAGAAAGGTTGCAGGCCATTTGTCTGTGACACAGATCAAACCCGCTCAAACTGTCTTGAGAGGTTTAAAGGTGCATATGAGCTCCCTGCCAATATGAAAGTTTCAACCATTGCGGTGGCTCCTCTTGATAGTATCCATATTGTGGCTCCTAATGTGAACAACCGCCCAAGCTGCCCATTGTGTAGAGGAGATGTCATTGGATGGATTGTTATCGGTGAGGCCCGTCTGCATCTTAACCAGAAGAAAAGATGCTGTGAAGAGGATTGTTGTTCATTCGTTGGTAACTTCAATGAACTTCAGAAGCACACACAACAAAAGCATCCAGACTCACGTCCTTCAGAAATTGATCCTGCTAGGCAAGTTGATTGGGAAAACTTCCAGCAATCTTCTGATATTGTCGATGTGCTGAGCACAATTCATGCACAAGTTCCTAATGGAATTGTTCTGGGAGATTATGTCATTGAGTATGGGGATGATGAAACTGGAGAAGAATATGAAGTTTTCAGGCGGGTCAGAAGGCACTGGTGGTCTTGTATGTTTTTCAGGGGATTCTCTAGATCTTCAAGAAGACGAAGAAGAGCAAGGGCAAGGGAAAGAAGAGGCAGTGGAAGGAGGAACAGCAATCAGGCACATCTCGAAAGCTTTAACCTCGAGGTTCCCACACAATCTGTTGACTTGAGAGAAATCAGATTTGATGAAATTGATGATGAATACATAGTCACAGGGGCCATACCTAGTATTGCAACACCTGGAAGAATGGCTAGTTTCCATTACAGGTCTGTAAAAACAGTCTACTGTTAATCTTCCTTAGTTATTGGAGCTATATCTATCATTTTTGTAAGAACAAAGAACACATGCTAGTCCAATGAAAAATATTCAGGTTGTAGAGAATATGGAATACAAACATACCGCACTTTTGGAATCTTCTTGTTCCTGATACACTTACTTTTACAGTACCTACTTGAGCTGCCATGTTATGCATAGAAAATACAGCCGTTTACATTTTTTACTCTTTGGCATGTTCCCTGCTTTCCTCTTGATGGCATTATGCATAGTGAAAGCATCTTTGAGGTAGCTACTTCTTTTACCCGATCTATTGCATATTTATGAGCTAGGTGTTAAGACTTTTGGTATGTTTAGGTGGGGTTAGTAAAGTTTCAGGAGAGGATTTTAGTGCCTGAGACATGCATGTGCAGTACAATACTGAAAACATGAGGCTACCTACCCTAAAATTTTGATTTCATTGTGGAGAAAACAATTTGATACTACCTTCCAAATTCAGCATGAGATGTAAATAATATAGTTCATGTTTTTCTTTAAATTTAAAACTTTAAAGCAGTCCTTGTTTCATTTCTGACGAGTTGATATATGATGTTTTCTTGATGGATCCAGGGATACAAGATATGGACGATAAATGGTGTACTTGTAGGACCAGCTATTAAAAAGGAGCATAGTCTTTAAGTGATGCAGCGATCATGAGAACATTGTACCTCTGCTCATTTACATTTCTTTTCGACCTCTATCGTTGCTAGGTGCTGCCCTGCCCCCCAGCCTAAACTTCCTGTGCATATAAATTAGCAACAGAACTCTCCATTGATCGTTCGCAACAGGTTTCATGATTCTAGTTTCATTTTGTATATATCCAGCACCCATCTCTATAGCGATGTTGGTGAAAACTTCTGTTTTTGGAAAATGCTGGAAAAATGCTGCTTGGATGTAGCAAGACTTCATAGGACATTCCCAGAACAAGATTGAGTTCATTCCCAGTGGTTTGCCTGGAGTTGCTTCTGTTTCGATGAGTAGACAGTTACAGTTTTCAGTTGTACAACTGAAAACTGCAACTGCAACTGCCACTGGTCATTGCTCAAAACGGCCTTAGCCACAACAGTTAGTACAAGATTTCTGCTGCTTGACCCGTGAACAGCCACAGTGGCTGGCAGCTTTGAGCTCACGACGCATCAGGCAAGCGTCTGGAAAGCTACAGGTGCATTGACAGCATAGTGCTGTGCTGATTACTGAAGAAAAGTTGTTCTTTGCTTGTGATGATAGCGTTTGCTGATGTGCTTGCGTGTTGAAGGCACCCAAAAGCAAACCAACCAGCAATCTCTGATCGATCTATAATATGCAGAGTGTTGTGGTTTATATTTGTTTAGGAGTCTTACAGTAAGACGTGTTGACACGAGCAGGACAGCTAATTACAATCTTCTTGGAATCTCCCGTGTTGATCCTACCAATCTCCTTCAAGGTTTCAATTCTAAATGCGAATGATAGCGCGATCCGATGCCATATATGATGCATGTTTCATCCTGATGGGTGCTTTGTATTATTGAAGAGCATGGCAATCGTGTCGGGGCTTCATTTCCTTTTTTTTAGATGTTGCTTTCGTAGTTTCGTTGCGACATTTGTGCGCAAAAGCTAGCGCTGCTACGTTTCGAGGGCGGCGATCTACCATCGCAACCGTCAAATCGTGGTCGAACGGCTGCGATTTCGAGAAGACTCTTCCGTGATGGGCCGGGAAGAGACGGAGACCAAAGCTGGCTTGATGGGCCGGCCCAGAATTTCCCTTTTGTCACGGACGTCTCTGGCCCATGCTTATAATGGGCTTCCAGCCCACAACTACTAAGCCTCCAGCCCATGTAGAGGCCTGGTATTCTGGGACAAACAAGCTGAAGCTTCACTCCGAGCAGAAACAGTGCTCTCGCCTCTCAAGCCGATCGCGATCAGATTGACACATACTACAATCACATAAAGAAATTTGCTCGACTTTCACAACAATATATCGTTGATTTGAATGAATCACATAGATTAATTGTTGTTTACAAACACGCGAGTAATCCAGGACGAGCAGGATAAACTCAATAATCAATTACATACATCAGACACTTTGGGGATGATCAGTTGATTCATGGACACAGCACTGTTACACCGGAAGAGAACAAGAACCCTAGCTAAGCCCTCCGAAGCGATGAGAATCCAGAGCTCTTCTTCGACGTGGAGGCGGCGGCGGCGAAGCTCGGTCGGCTTCGCGGCCGCGTGATCGCCTGCATCTTCCGCTGCCTGTCCGGCGCCTGGATCACCTGGATCGTGCGCCGCCGCTTCGCCGCCTCTGCTTCTTGGTACCCTTCCCGGAGCTTCCGCTTCGCGGCGTTCATGGCCTTCTCGTCGGGACAGCACGGCACGACGCTCTCGCGGTGGTGGGAGCTTCGGACCGCGGCCGCCGCCGGCGCCTTCTCCGGTGGCGGATCGATCTTGGCCGTCGTGGTGACACGGCTGCCGCCGACCACCGGATGAGCACTCTGCTTCTTGGGGAAAGGCGGCTGTGACCGTGAGGTGTTTGCCGTCTTCTTGGGCGGCGATGGCTGCAGGATCTTGGCGTGATGGTCGTCGGCCTCGTCGGGCTCCAGCGCCTGCGAGAGCTTCTCCATGGCGGCTGCGGCCTTGAGGAGCTCGTCCTTGACGGAGGCCCTCCACGCGCGGACGATGCCGGTGGCGAGGCCGCGGACTCGCTCCGACGGGTGATTCCTCAGCGCGCCGACGTCCTGCGCGAGGTCGGTGGAGGCCAGCGTCTTGGGCATCGCCGGCACCAGCTCCAGCGTCAGGAGCGCCTCGACCATCATCTCGTCGAGCAGGACGCGGAGCTCCTCCGCCACCGCCTCGTCGTCCGTCGCGCTGCAGAGCATCGCCACCACCTTGTCTGTCGCGTCGCGGAACTCCTTGCGGGAGACGCCCGGCTCGGCGGCCTCGATGGCGGCGTGGATGGAGGCGAACGCCGGGAAGAAGCGCTTCCACCGCCGGAGAACGCCTTGCTCCGCCATGGCGATCGGGCACTAGGGTTTGGTCGCCGCTGGACAAGAGGGAAATCGATCGCGCGCGATCAATTGAGAGGAGGAGGAATGCGAGAGTGGAGACACGCTCTCATGGCGTCGCTGGCTGGCCACCTTATATCGCCACACGAGACGGAGTCCAATTCGTATTTTGTGGCGCGAAGCCAAGGCGAGCGCTAATGCGGATTCGAAAGTTCGAGTCGGATTCGAATTCGAATTCGAGAAACCGAATGCGAAACGGAGACGTGAGTTCGAGTTCGACGCGGATTCATGGCGCGAAAGGTGACTATTTAAACTCGCCCACGTCCAGCCTTGGCCTCCATTTACTCACCTCGGCTAAGCTTGACACCTTCTTTCAAATCTCCTCTTGGTCTCCATGGGCGAGAAGCGATCTGCTGCGGATAGTGGCATCGCCGACGCCGACGAGCACGCCGGCGGCGGCGGCGGCAAGCGGAGCTGCATCGAGATCACCGACGACTACGAGGTCACGTGCTGGCTCGGGAAGGGCGCGTTCGGCGCCGTCATCAGGGCGCGCCACCGCGCGACGGGCAAGGACGTCGCGATCAAGTTCCTCCGCCGCCACCGCCGCGGCATGGGTGGTGGTGGTGGTGGTGGTGGTAAGGCCGTCGGCGAGGACGCGCTGCTGCGGGAGGCGCTCTACCTCGCGCGCTGCAGCCACCACCCCTCCATCGTCCACTACCACGGCCTCGCGCTCGAGCCGCGCTCCGGGATGTGGGGCCTCGTCATGGAGCACGTCGGCCCTAGCCTGAGCAGCGTCCTGCGGGAGCGCCACGGCGGCGGCGGGCCGCCGTTCACGGAGGAGGAGGTGCGCCGCGTCATGCGGCAGCTGCTGAGCGGGGTGCAGAGGCTCCACGAGCGCCACGTCGTCCACCGGGACATCAAGCCCGGGAACATCCTCGTCGGCGACGGCGGCGTCGTGAAGCTGTGCGACCTCGGGCTGGCCATGGACACGGCGGCGCGGAAGCCGCCGTACCAGAAGGCCGGATCGCCCGGGTACAAGGCGCCGGAGATGCTCCTCGGGAAGCCGGACTACGGCGAGCTCGTGGACGCCTGGTCGGCCGGCTGCGTGATGGGCGAGCTCCTCGCCGGCGTGCCGCTGTTCCGGGGGCACAGCGAGACCGACGAGCTGCTGAGAATCTTCCGTCTGCTCGGCGCGCCATGCCGCCAGACATGGCCGAGCTACCCGTCGCTGCCGCTCTTCGGCGCGGTGCCGATTTGCCGGAGCTGGGACCGGAACCGGCTGCGCAACCTGTTCCCGGAGGAGCGCCTGTCGCGCGACGGGTTCGAGGTCTTGAACGGGCTCCTCACCTGCAACCCCGACGCGCGGCTGTCGGCGGCGGAGGCGCTTCGGCTTCCGTGGTTCACCGCCACCGTCGACGGCACAGCAGCAGCTGATGCGAAGATCGGTCAGTCGGCGGCGTCCCCGAGGCAGGAGCCTCCGCCGGCAGCGGCGGCGGCGAGCTTCGCCGCTATCCCTTGTGGGGATCGTGGCACCAGCTTTGCCGGGTAGGCGGGAGTTTGTGGAAGTGATGGTCTTTCAAATATTCTTTTACATTAGTAAATTGTAATGCAAAATGCAGAATAACTCTGTTTAGTCCTCGAGAATTCGAGATAATGGAGTGCCTTTTTGTACTGTTCATTCTTTATTTATACTTTTGCTAGACAATTTCATCCAATTGCTGTACTGTAAAATATATGGCTGTACACATCCAAGTAACCAATCACATGCGGAAAATACAGGCAGCCTTTCAGTAAGTTACAATAAAGAGGATCGATCAAAATTTTTCTCGCATACATCACATAAGCGTCAAATTGTGTCCCAGAGGCCAGAGATGGCAGCAAGATGCTCAAGAAGCATAGTACATCACAAATGATTCAGCTATACAACGTGGTTCTGTTTTCCCTAACATAATGCATGTCAGAAGCGTCTGAGAATACATAAAATTGGTACTCATTTCACAAGAGTAGCTTATGAATTATATTTTCTGGTAAAAGACAAAACAAACAACAAGAAAAAGAACATATCACTACACCTTGACTACATAAAGCAAGCAACCCCAAATGTAGGTTTTGATCTACTCAAGGCAAACCACCTCTTCCAAGTAAATACAAGTCGTTGCCAAAAGATTCAGTATACTCATCCAGTGTTCCAGTCCTGCCAGTGAAGAAAAGTTTCAGGCCACACATGAATAATCACGATTGTTCTGAAGGAAGCTTGCTGAAACAAAAAAAATAAACTTCGAACCTCAAACTGTGCTGCTAGCCAAAGAAAGCTCATGGATTTCGGTTAACATCCACTCTTCTCCAGTTTGTCCTCCAAGCACTATTGCTTTTGTTCCTCCAACAACACAGGTGCTGTGGCCCCAGGCAAACCGTGGGGGTCGCCCAGGAACATTCAGTATCCTCCAGGTAGGCTTTTCTTCAGTTGGATCCAAGAGATAAAGCTGTGACGCTGAATGAAGACCTGCCACTGATCCACCAAATATCAAAACTCTCCCCCCAGGTAAGCTGACAGCAACATGATCAAGGCGAGGAGGTGGACCAGCTCCGGCTGGATTTCCTGCCCCAGGCATTCCACTACCGGTGAGGCACCGCCAGCAGGGTTCCTCTTCACTTAAGTCCATTGTGAACACATCACTTGACCGGAGTCGCAGTGGACCACTCTTAGCAAGACCACCAAACATCAAAATTTTCCTGCCACCATAGACAGACATTGAGTGGCCCAATCTCGAAGGTGGCGTCCAAGATGCAGGTACCTCCCTCCACACAGGTTTGTCCATCGTTACATCAAGAAGATATGTATCACTGAGTAGTACACCTGAGTCTGCACAGCCACCAGAAACCACCAACTTCGTCCCATCTAAAGTGCAGGAGCTGTGCCATGAACGTGGAACTGGTGGTGCAACTCCAGGAATCTCGCGCCAGGTCGGCTGTTTTGCATCCAAATCCAATGTGAACACGTCATTAAGCAGGCCCTGTCTTCCACATCCACCAAACACAACTAACAGCGATCCATTTAGGCATGATAGGGTATGGCCCCAACGGCCAGGAGGAGCTGAGCTTACATTGACATGCCTCCATTCTGGATTGCTGGCATTCAAATCCAACACAAATGTGTCATTCATTGGTTGCATGTTAACACCTTCCCCACCAAAGAGAACAACACGATTCCCTACAGCACAGGCACTGAAGTTACATCGAGATGGCTCCACGGCACCCCCAACTGTCAACTTCCTCCAAGCAACAGCTTCCAGTGTGGTCAGCTCTCTTGCCAATCGACCCCAGCCTAATCTTTTTGCCGCAGGGACAGTCTCAAGAGCTCGAGTA
This sequence comes from Oryza meridionalis, assembly GCA_000338895.3. Lineage (NCBI taxonomy): Eukaryota > Viridiplantae > Streptophyta > Magnoliopsida > Poales > Poaceae > Oryza > Oryza meridionalis. The sequence continues at coordinate 29,588,678 of CM002529.2, forward strand.
GTCTCACTGCCCCATGCATTCTGACAAACCATTCTCCAAAGATCTTCATTTCTTGTCAAGAGATACAACCGCCTACACACAGAGCTCACAGATGCTATATCTCTTGGTGACAACCTTGACAGGATGCTCTGGCAGAGTACTTCATCAGTCAACTGGAACAGGCTAGAATATTCCCGGCAGAAGTTGCTCTGCCCTGGTCCAGTGGATATGGGCCGGAAAAAGTTATCTGGAGTAAATCTTGTAGATCTGACAGGTTCCTTCGTCAATGAGCCAGGCAATGGTCCCAAATCAACATTAGCATTGGTGAAGAACTGAATGCCCATGTAATGAGTTATGGTCTCATCATCTCCATATATAGGGGTCAGGTGTAACTTGTTCATCAATGGAGAGCCATCTTTCCTGAAATTTAGCAAATCACCACGGAATTCGGTACCATTGTCTATGCATTTGCGAATCTCAGAAACCACCATGGCATCAACTAGGGGATGTCTCCTTTGCGCAAAGGGCCCTCTGCATTGCAGGAATCGGCTGAAAGTGGGAAAGAAACATCAGTGTGTAAGAATGTCAAGAAAAGTACATAAAGAACAAGTAAGTGTGTACTAAGTAAAACACATAGAACAATTTAAGAAATACGAGTGAAAAAAATGTGAACCACACTTGCAAAAATCCTATGCTACTTTCAGTTGGCGAGTGCCATTTCCAACTACTTTTGAGCACAAGTCTCCGAGGAAATTCAAAGTGTTGTAAGCACCACTCAGTCTCCCTCTTACAAAAGCACATCGGTACTAGATGCTGTGTTAGCTCAGTTTTCATGATCTTTTTTATGTGAACAACGATGTAGAAAAATTCAGCAACAGAATATGTTCTTTCCACAACTTTTTTCTGATGCCACCAAAAATTTGACCCTTCATATGCGAACAATGTGAAAATTTTCACTCATATTCATAGGGCGTAGAGTAAAAATATCTTGGGCAGGTTTCTGAATTAATAAGAAAGAACATATGCATGAGTTGGATGGCTAATAACCACATCTGAATTTGACCTCACACCATAAACTTCATCCCAACTGATACTTGATGCTAAATGTTTAGCCAGTGTGTTTGTATACTTGTATTGAATAATTGTGATAGTAATAGTGGAGAGGTAAGTGCTAAACTGCTACCACGAATGTAGGATAAGATAAATGATTAATAGAAGTGCATCATAGGCCAGTAGTCCCCTAGACTTGCATGGGTGTATCACATGGCTCCTTGACCTTGGGAGTTGCATTTTGATCCCTAAATGTGTAAAGTGAACCAAGCTAGTTAATCCTGGTGAGGTATCTGAATAATACTCTTCAAAAAAGGGAGATTTTTTTTTGGCACAAGCGTGTTGTCAAACCATGTGCCCATAATAACAAAATAACTTCACAGCACTTTGACGCCACTAGAAAGTTAGTGAAGATGGAAAACAACAGAAGATCAAAATATGTAAAAACTACACGCGCTTACATGATCAATCTTTGTAAACTTAGACCAACAATTGTTGCAGTGGTATATTTGTTCCATCACATAAAGTAGTACCCACTTGATTTGCTTTCATATGTATCTTATCAATCACGACCAATAGTTGATACTTGATATTAACATGTTGTAGTAAAAACCATAGATCAAAGTAGACTTATTTTTAAAAACAATATAGCATTTAGATATGCATGTAAAAATCCTCTCTCCTTGGAGGTAATATCAGAGGGGAAAAGAGCTTAGAGGTTTCTGATATATGAACTTCAAGATCCAAGGTGTTGACCAAAAAGGCAAAAAGAACATTGCTGCAATATATTATAGCATGTTACAGTTTTATCATTTCCTATGTCCACGGGTATCCTAATTTTGGGGTTTTGATCGCTAACAAAGACAGGGGGACCGAGGGGGAGCCAGGAATTGGGGCCACAATATCCATTTCCATATAATACTTTTCTTTGTTCTACTTCTACCTTGTGCTAATGTATTAAGACCTATGGACCTCCTTTCATTCAGTTCAGGCTAACAATCTTAAGATACCTTTTCACAACCTTTAGGGAAGTCTTATTGAAGATACTTCATTAACTGAATCGGTTCCATCATTTTCTTTACATAGAGATCATTTCATTGAATAATTTATTTTCATTTTATGGTATAAGTAGCATAAGTTCCAACTACCAACAAGCAAAAGCTATTCTTCCTTGAGGATATAACAGCATAATCAATGTTCTAAAAAGCGCCTGACTAGCCTACTACGTGCTAAGAAGCACCCTCCTCCCTAGGGCCACCCAGCCAATTTATACCGCCTCCAACCACCTAATCACTAACTAGGCACATGTTTGCAGCCTAAAATGCTCTTAGCGTTTTAGGCTCTTTATTTCTTTTCTTGAAACAAAGGTCTAGCAGTTAGCGTGTTGGTGAACACAAAATATAGCACGCTATTAAACAAGCCTAGAGTCAGATAAAAGAAACTAGCAACAAAATTAAGTCATATTTACTGGTAGCATTAGAAAGAAAATTTCTGAGCCATAGCAACACAAATCAAGCATCATGTTCTTAAAACTAGTATTGCCTCAAGATGCAGTTCACTAAGTCTAATCTACAGGGTCAATCGATCCTCAGCCAAACTTCACCTAGATCAGGATGCAACAGGTCATGATACCCTATGGTGCTAAGTGCTAATTTCTATTTTATCTGGTCCATCAGTGCCATCAGCTATCCGTAAGCTATACTAGTGATGAAAAAACATACTAGTTCTGATTTTTTATAGACAAAATGGACACAAGTAATCGCTGGGAATACTAAAAATGACGAAAGGGCTGCACCGTTTGTCATTTAATTCAAAAGATCATGCTCACGGCGTGATAAAATCATACAAAATGCAAATTATATTCGATCCTAAGTGCCACCAATTCGAACGCCCAAATCGAACCAAAAACTGAGACATATGCGATTGATATGAACCAACCAGTTCCTGCCGAGCACCTCCTCCGCGCGGTATCCCGTGGCCTCCTCGAACCCGCAGTTGACGTAGATGATGGGGCAGTCGGGCTCGAGCGCGTCGGTGACGACGAGCCCGCACGGCCCCGAAGCGCGCAGCATCCCTTCAATCGCGAACGAGAACATCCCTCCGCCGCCGCCCCCCCCACCACCTCCTCCCCCAAAACCACCCTCCTCCTCCTCCTCCTCTTCCTCCTCCTCCTCGCCGGCGCCGATGCTGCCGGCGCCGTCCGACTCGCTGTCCCACTCCATGGGCAAACTCGCGGCCCGAAACCCTAGCTCCGGATCCGAGCTCCCGCGCCGCCGCGGCTCATCCCATGGCGCGCTGCTGCGCGACCGCGCGCGTGTGCGTGTTGGGGATTAGGGTTTGGTGGCTCGCGATTGGATGAGAGGGGAGAGAAGAGGAGAAGACGAGGAGGAGGCGGAAATGGGCGGAGGTGGTGGCTTCGGGCTTGGGTTTGCTGCTGCTGTCGCTGGAGAGGAAGAGGTGAAAAAACCCAACGAGTGGACGGGAAACCGACCTTGCCGTGCACTGGACGCCGTGCAGTGCGGTCGATCCGCGCCGTTGGATTTGGTCGGCCGGGGTACGTGGACGGTGGGGATCGGCGGACACGGCGTGCGAGAGCGGAGCACGGATCCAAGTTGGTTGCTCTCCCCCACGGACACCAGATGAGAATGCCCACCGGAACCGCCGTGGCCGGTGGTGAGCCGGTTCCTTTGTGCTAGTACCTCGCTGGGTGTACAACACAGCATGGTCATACCTTTCCTATAGGTAATAGAATTGATGATAAATGAAAACTTTTTCATAATAAATGGTATATATTAATAAGACTTTCGTTATGATTTGTCATTATACATGAGGACATTTGGTTGGTACATTATAAAGGTTATAGCTATAAATAAAATAAGTTTTCTGGTAAAAGTACTTTACAATGACAACTATTCATGATGATAGCTAAAAGGATGGATGGAATTCAAATTTTAGAAAAAGCAAGATATATGCAATGAAAGTTGCGTATAAAGAGTTTGACAACGGTTGACATCGATAAAACTTTTTTTTTCATAAAAGAGTATTACTCCACAATACTAAATATATGGTTTGTAGTCTATCTCAAAATATTTGTTTGCCCTATATCACAAAGGTCAATGAATAATAGTCCATTCTCTGAAATATTTTTCTTATTTCCGGATGTCATGTGATGTTGAGTCTTGTCTATATTCTTAAGAGAGACTTAAACCATTTTTGAGGGGTACACTCATATCTGACCATTAATTTCCAAACAATAGGATCGGCATTAGAATATTTAAAAACAATACTCAAGTCAGCAACCAGTCTCTGCCTTTACGCAACCTTCTGTCCTCCTTCTCCACACCATAGGCGTGGCATTCTTGCTAGGCAATCTCAATTTTCATACTTCCTTTTCTAAATTATAGTTTGTCCCTATAATTAAAATTGTAGCTTAAATATACTACTATGAAAAAATAACTTCACGTCACAACCTCCCCTTTTAGCCCTTTCCCTCTAGCAATACTGTTAGTTCACTTGAAACAAATCCCTCTAACGATACGTTAGTCCACTTGAAACAAATAAGCATTTAGATTTAGGATGAACACATCAAAAGAAAAAAAATCATGGTCATAGATTTAGCCTACCCCTACGACAACAATATAGCATCCAATGTATACAACTATAGACACCAAAGATTGATGCGACAATTGTAAAATTACAAGAATTTAAATCCTTTTGATTCATTTGATGATGTAAGCTCGGGGTTTGCTACGGAAACAGGCACTAGAGCCTCTCATTGAAGATGAGAGGGAGATGAAATCACGACACCCCAAACTCCAGACCACTGCCATCGAGCTTTTAAGAGCGGCTGAGGGTGGGCTTCCTCGAGTCCGTGAGTGCCACCGTTGGGAATTTCCTTAAGACTTTGCGTGCTGCCACCAGGGGCTTCCCCGAGAACTAGAGTGGCGCCATCAACATCAATCTATTCTAGCTATCTCAGGATGTAGGGGTTGTACTAAAGTATTGATGGGCATATGATATAAAGGGGTTAAAAACTAAATACTACAAAGCTAGCCTTGATAATACTACCCTCTTCATATAGGTATGGCTGTATGGTTCTAATTGTAAGGTAGTTTAGGATCATGACTTGTTTGGTATAATTTACACGTGATCATCATAAAAGCGTTTCACGACTCATGTGGAATAGAGTTTGTGGGGTTTTTCTCCTACCCATTGTGCAATGAAACATGGAAAAGATGCATGCAAGACCCTTTTTCATCACTTGGTGGTGTTTCAATCCATACATGGATTGAGATCCTCTACCTTAAGTCAGGTAACTTTATAGTCACTGACGTGTGGGTCCATAGCAAAGAGAGCCCACATGTCGGTGATTCAAAGTCATGTGACTTAAGTCAGAGTATTTCAATCCTCCATACATGCCATCAAACAAGAAACTAGAACATATGCGGTTATGCTTTGCATCTGCCTCCCGTTTCTACTCTGCATCTGCCATCTACACACGCTCGACGACATGAGCCATTGCGTCATGCGTCTGTAGCGTTACAAAACTCTTATAAAATCTTAACTGCTTGATTTAAATAGATGGAACTTATAAAAAAATCTATATATACTCATCGTGACATGTGGCAAGAGCTTACTAAGACAAAATTTAGTAGGAAAAATTTGCTACAAGATACTCAAAGCTTATGGCCTTTGCTGTGAGACACCCAAAGAACATGTATCTTCTCGTGGATACAACAAAAATGTGGTAATTAGCTGTTGGACACCCGAGACATTATTTTATTATTTTCGTTGGAAACTGAGAGAGAAACATTGGTTAAAGACAAGTTTGCCCATGGGCTCACTTGTCAATCTCACATATAATATCTTTCTCTTTTCCTATTCTTCCTCATGCTACTCTGTTGCTGCCACTCGTGCCCCTCGAACTCGCATCGTCATCGCTGCTCTGCAGAACGCCCTCTCATCATCGTCGCACAGCATCCTGACGCCGCTGGCGATGCGTGACTTTGGGTGACGTCACTGACATGTACCTGTAGTCGAACCCATCGAGAGGGCAGGAGTTGGAACTTGGAACGCGTTATCCATTTGTTGAGGTGGAGGCGGACACCGCCATGACGAGTTGCCGGGCGCCGTGACGGGTGGTCGACTTCTCGCTGGTTTGGTGCCGACTTGGCGCGTAGCGGCGTCGCGGCACGGCCACAACGAGGCACTCTACTCTATGGCATTTATCCAGTTCAACGGCATTGGCCTCCCTAAGGACAGGCACAACCTCCAGGCTGGCACCCAGCTCTGCATCGTGCAGGCACAACGACGCGCTCCGCAAGCTCGGCCACTGCGTCTCGGACGGCTACGGTGTCCGCCGCTCCCTCTCGGGCAGACGACGCCTCCTCATCCAGGCCAACCTCCACGAGCTGTGCGCCGCGGTCACCACGGGCGGGATGGGGTTCGTCGTGGCGCTCGACCACAACGGCGAGTGCAAGCCACCGGGCCCGCACATGTGCCTCCTGAGTGACTACGGGTGCCATATCGCTGACGTGGCGGGGCGGCACGCGCATGCGGCGAACGCATTCCTGGTTGAATTGTTCGCGTTGCAGCCGCTGGGGTTCAGCGCTGGCGCCGGGGCGCTCCGGATGAAGCAGGAAGAAGAACAGTACTCCAGGGGCATTTCGGTACTTTCAACTTTCTCTCTCTCTGTTTTCACTAGAAATAATAAAATAATGTCTCGAGTATCCAACAGCTAATTACCATATTTTTGTAGAGTCTATGAGAAGATACACGTTTTTTGGGTGTCTCACATCAAAGGCCACGAACTTTAAGTGTCTTGTAGCAAAATTTGCTAATTTAGTATATATAGACTTTTTCCTATTAAAAGTCAATGAGGAAATTTGTCAACAAATTTATAGCAAAAACCAAAACCGTCAGGCAGATGCAGATTGCGGATGAGGCTCATTTGACATACGCCAAAGAAACATGGGCCACTGACGTGCGGGCCCCACCTAAATCAAGGACACGTTGCCTCCGCAGACGACCTCGTCCAGCTTGTGCGTCAACGCTGGCCCAAGCCGGCCCACGAAACAATCACAATGACACCAAACATTTATTAGCTGGGCTTTCACTGTGCAGGAGGGTCCGTAGGTGCTCGAACCGTCCAGTTCGGCGTCCGCCGCCGATGGCCCCTCCCGCCGCCGGCGCGGCGATCCCCCGCGACGCCCTCCTCCGCATCGCGGCGCCGCTCCGGGACTCCCTCGCCGCGGCGCCCTACGCGCCTCCGGAGGGCTCCTCCACCTCCACCAAGTCCCTCCTCGCTTCCCTCCTCCCCTCATCCCATCCCCAGGCTCCGGCTGGCGGCGGCGGGGCCCGCAGCAAGGAGGCCGCGGGCCTCCTCCTCTTCTGCGCCGCCGCGCGCGCGGCCTCCCCGGAGTACCCCGCGCTGCACTGGGTTCCCGTGGCACTCTCGGACGCCGCCGCCGCCGCGGTGGAGGAGATGGCGGCGGCGGGCGGCTGGGGCGATGCTGGGGAGATGGTGGTGGGGATGATGCCGGAGGTGGTGCCGCCGCTGAAGGATGTTGTGAGGGCTACGTGCGTGGACACGGAGGATGAGGAGATTGGCAAGGAGAAGCCGCCCAAAGAGCACGCCGTTGTCGCCGCTCACCAGTTCAGGTGGCTGGTGTCTCAGGTTTGTCCATGGTGGATGTTACAGAAGAACTAGTTTTTAGCATTCGATGTGTTGCTATCCTTTGGAAGAGTTGTAATAATTAGTTAGTAGCTTATGGTAGTAGAATTTCATACTTGTGGTAGAACAAAAGGTGAGATGGAACATTTTGCCATGCAAACTTGTAGTAGTAGCAGCACAACTGCAGAAGCATTAGTAAGTGAAGATATGACCTTGGGGAACTAGAGGTTCATTTCAGTTTCATGTATGGATGTTTCAGGTTACTTATCCTAAGCTTGGCGAGTTGTGCTGGCTAGTGATTCCGTGTGCTTTGACTGCCTTGGACCATTGGTCACCGGAAGTTAAGGTACATGCTCTTTTATCTGTTTGGTTTATCTATTGCAGATAATACTAGAGTGGGGGTTCTAGTGTGTACAGCAATTCAAGCTCTAGTTCTGTTAATGAGCCTTTTTAAGTGACATTGCTCCATATGCTTACAGGAACAGGGAATGGTTAGCTTCATGCACATAGCAAAGAGCGTGAAAGCAACAGAATTAAATTTGTATGAAGATGCAATACTTGACGCATGCTGCCATAACATTCCTGCCGACGATGAGTTGTGGTATCGCACTGTTGAGGTATTCGTGCTTTTGTTGACTTGCACTCAAAGAAGTAATCCACGTAGCCCTTGGTGCGGTTTCTTTCTAGCTCTTTATTGTTTTCATTTGTCATCTACTTTGAGTACAACTACTATTTCTACCTCTACAAACTCAGAACAAATAAACCTTACCCTGGCATGGAGTATATGTAGTTAGGAACATATATGATTATTATGATTTGCATCACTGTGGTATCCTTTTTCTTCCCCCTTTGCACCAAAAATGAAGATGAACCGACTAGGGAGTACAAATCAGGTCATGAACTTTCCTGATGACTTGGAATTAGCATTTAGAATTGTAACAGTGTAAAACCTAGAAAACTGGTCTTTCTTTGAGAAATAAGTATAGATAAAGATAACTTCTATAAAGTAATTTGAGATACAGGAGGTGCAACAACTTCTCTATTAATGATTTAATGGAGAACATAAAGGTTGTTGTCTGGCATTATATTTGTTTTGCCTTTTTCTTTTACCTGGAAACTGTTTTGCTTGTATTTCATTGATGGAAAAATCAAAGACCCAAACATTGGTCACTATTAGAGAAGGCAAGGACAGAGAAAACTTTGACACCGCCATAAGTTTAGTTAGCTATCTACTGGTCAATATTTTGGATGCTTAATATGAGTCCCGCAATAGCCTTAGTAGATATTTACATGTTGTCCATCTGTAGTATGAGCATCCGAATAATCTCTCTTATTTTCCATTAACTTCAGTTCTTTTGCATTGGTTCCAGGTATGATCGTATGCTAGCTGAGATGTTGGGCCACCTGGAGCGGCAACCATTAAATAAAAAACGCCGTGTTGCATGGCTTACCCTTGTTGGACCAGTTTTTGAAGCCATGGGCCTCTTCCTATTAGCACATTTTCGTCTCCTTTTCTCTCTCTTCTTTCAATGGATGCATGCAGATGATGACAAGACAGTTCTTCTGGTAAGGAATTTTTACATATCGTAGATAACATAAAATTATATGACCATTAGGTAACATCAGTGATACATTCTTTTGCTTCCTTTTTCTGTAAGATAACCATACCAAAAATTTGCTTAAAGGAGTTAAAGCATTATCAAGCTTATTTTGTGTTAACCATTTGCAGGTCTTAGAGCGAATCCATGAAGTTGTTAAGCTTACATGGATCAGGAAATCACCTTATACTTCAAGGTATTAGGAAATATGAGTTATGAGTTACTTCTTTTAATGTCCTCTTGCTCTGCTTGTTATAATATATGGTGATCACAAGCTTATGTTATTAGCTAATGAAGGTGAGTTGCAACTCATGCTGTGCGTATTTAGGCTGGTGGATGAGCTTGTCCTTTTATACAAAGAGTCAGCCACAAGGAGCAGCCGTGAGGTCATGCGAAATCACATCATGGAAATGCTTGCTACACTCCAGAAGTAAGATATTCTCATTTGGTAGCAAATACCAGTATTTACATGATGGCATCACATGCATGTATGCCATGCAGTCAGACTCACTGTTTCAGATTTCATTTTGTTCAGAGTAATCCAGACTAATATGAGTTCACATCTTCTATCTCTTTAAGGGCAAAAACTTAGCTTGCATTGTATTGCACATTTTACCCTAAGAGAATTTACTATTGTTCTTGCCCATTCAGCTTATGCATACTGTATATGTTCAGTAGAAATTCATTGTTTGCTGGGGAGTACCGACTACCGAGAAATGGTGCAAATTGGTGCAACTTGATACCCTGGAACATACTTCAACTTGCATTATGTACCTATTCTTATAATAGAAAGTTCATTTATAGTTGCATTTCACCATTGGTGCTTACAAGATATCTCTGACAGCAAGCTATCCTCATGCAGATGCAAGGGGCAGCAATTTGAGGAAGCTTGGAAGAAACACGAAGTTGACCCAGACTTAACGATGTTGCTATCATGCTTCAATGAATTATGTACCAAAAATCATTCTTCCTGATTTCCAGTGTGACCGGTATTCTTGTTGTAAATATCTGTTAGATGAAATTGAGCCTGAAGAATCTTGGCCGTTGGTCCCTTCTCTTTGTGAGATTTCTTTACCATGGAAATTCGAGTTCGAGCTATCTAGTCATATGCCCTTGCAAAATGGATGAAACCATGAAGGTTTCATATGGAATTATGAAACTCCGAGAAGCCTCAAAATATCTTTCGACATGGTTCCAGCTTCCATCGTATTCTCTGGTTCGGTGCATGCGCTTGAGCTCCAGTTTGCCCATATGCCATATGTTGCTCTATGCCTCCTCAGAATTCCATGTGTTCAAATCCAGTGAAAAGGGAACATATTAAGAAAAATCATGTTTCTTTGTTTAAGATATCTAGCCTCCTGATGGCCTTTCAAGTTGAAAAGGAAAAATCAGAAATCGGCAGGGCCTACTATGACTCCTCGCCCCTTGGACCTCTGTTTTGCACTGCTACGTGCGAATTGGGATCAGGTGCAGTCACAATAGTGACTGCATGTTAACGACTGCACACAATTTTGACTGTCCATTTTTGCGATCAACGGTCTAGATGTAAAGCTACAGTAACCAATGTGAACAGTGCTTTGTGCTACAGTACTATGAACAGTGCGCTGCTCGCTCCAGGCCGTCCGATTTGTATCCGATGATGCGTACGGCTACTGCTTAAGCTGCAGTCACGCAATAGCGACTGCAGCTGATCCAAATCCGCTATGTGCTACTTCAACTCGCCGATCAACTTCAAGCACGTGCACACGACATCTGACTGACTCCTTGATTGTTTCTATGGGTTTTTTCTTCATGTTTTTATGTTGAAAACTTTATTTTTCTTTCCTGTTCGATTTATATTATGGGACGGAGTATTTGATCCTTTGGACGCTTTCTCTGTTTTCTTTTCAACGTTGTTGCTGTTGTTTTTGCTTTTTGATTTGCTCATCTACTGTCCTGTCCACCGGAGCAAATGATCAAAGCCAGAGAACTCTGAGCCATCTCGATCATCAATATCTCTCTTAATAAAGCTGCCATATATGTGTCATTTTCTCCTAACTCGGTAGTTGATACATATTACATAGTAAGTCGTAATTATGTCGTAGCATACGAATACTTGGCACAACTGACTAACATTGAGCTGATGAACTCACAGAGAAGAAGCCTCAAAATTAGCTCCATCATCTTCATCTCAGCTTCTGCATGACACACACTCTCCAGCCTCCAGGAGATGAGATCTATGGCGCCTCCGCGAGATTCAGTATCTGCGGCTGCAGGTACCTCCCATGGTAGACGAGCCTCGACATCGCCCTGTACGCCGCCTGCGTCATGTGTACCCCGTCCCAGCTCACGTACTTCTCCGGCTCCGCGCACGCCGCCGCCCCCTCGGCGCCGCACATCCTCCTCGGGTCGTAGTTGTACTCGCCGCCACCGGCGCCGCAGCACGCCCAGCGCGCGCTGCCCGCGTCAAAGCCGAGCTCGCCGGCGGCGCCGAGGATGGCGAGGAAGGAGCCGAAGTGGTCGGCGTAGGCGACGGCCGCGGCCGGGTACGACGGCCGGAGCTCGTCGGCGATGGCGCGCCGGAGCCTCGCGTTGTGCTTCGCGGCGAAGCGGTTGAGCTCGCGCAGGCAGCCCGTGGCGTCGTAGTCCGACGGCTCGGATGAGCGCTTGCTGGTCAGGTAGGTTGGCATGCAGCCGATGGGGAAGTTGCCCGGGATGATCACTCTGTTCGCGCCCATTTCAAGAACTTCCTGTGAAAAGTGATGCAGCAATTCGATAGAAAATTAATTTTATCTTGTTTTTAATTATCTTTGGCTTAATTTAATTACTGCATCTGTTTTATATTATAATTTTTTTATTTTTTTCCCTGGTCAAACTTTCATAAGTTTAATCAAATTTATAGAAAAAATTAGTAACATCTAAAACATCAAATTAGTTTGATTAAATCTAGCATTGAATATATTTTGATAATGTATTATTTTATGTTGAAAATGGTAGTATTGTGCTTTTCTATAAACTTAATTAAACCTAAAAAAATTGAGTAAGAGAAAATGTGAAAACAACTTATAATATGAAATGAAACAAGTATATCACTGTTTTCTAAATTACTGTGAAAGAAGATATTTGATACCTTGGCTGCATCTATGATGGTCCGAACGACACCTGGGATTAGCTTCTCCACTTCGCTGACATTTTTTCCAAACAAGGCGTAGTTGTAGTCGTTCCCTCCAATCTCCCCAATCAAAACCAGAGAAGATTGGAGCCTCTTGCGTATATCTGCAGACACAAAGATGGCACGTGTAAATATTGTCACACTGGCACATGTAAACTACAATATTTAGTAGTACTTGTTTATTTCATTTCGAATTAATTAATTAAATATATTGGTTTCAGAAAAAAAACTGAACGAAATTGATCAGGGGAATTGCCTTCGTCAGTGCTGAAGGTGGACTTCATGAAATCCTTGAACCACCTAAGCTGCACATTAAGGGAGTTAGAAGAGAAAGGCGCGAAGAATCTCCCGTTGAACTGATCAGTAGGGTCCATTGCTGTGGCTCCAGCAACAGCGAAGTTTACTCCATGGTCGAAGCTCTTGTTCTTGCCTAGATAAGGGTTCAGAAATGGAAGACCCAGGTCCTGAGCTGCGTGCACAAAGAGCTCAATGTCACAAAATGCAAGCTAATTACATAATTAATCCTGTCATTCTGCAGATATCTTGAAAACTAATGCATCAGTTCAGAGTTCTGACTTCAGAAAGATGAGCAATTCAGTCAGTATTCAGACATTCCAGTAATTAACTGTGCATACCGAGGAAATCGATCATGAGGAGGCCATCAGAGCAGCGTCCAGTTGGGTACCCAAACGTGATGCCATACGGGAGATGCTTGATGGTCTCAAACATGCCAGGAGGCGCCTCCTTGATCAGATTCCCGGTGTCAGTGATGGAGTCACCAAGGCTATAGATCGCAGTTACATCACTGCTACTACTACCAGCAGCATCAGCAGCTTGTCCATGACAGCAACACAAGTGTAAAGCCACAAGCACAGAGAAAGCAAAGTAAGCTGCAGAGGAAGCCATGCAGAGATTGCTGCAGAGTTGATCAGTAAACTACTGATGAATGTTTTGGAAAGAGATCGATGTGTCGATCGATTGATGGCGAGTTCATGCTTAGCAAGAGCCATTTTATATGCGGGAGAAGATGGATGGGCGATGTGGCGCACCACCACAGGTTCTAGAAGCGCATGGATTGGTGGAAGCTTTCTTCTTCTCCCAGACGGCATGGTCGGCTGCGTGTGCGGAAGCTTTTTCTGGGGCTTTTTTGAGCGCATGCTTTTGTCACCTTGTAAGTGAAAAGAATGTGCCACAGAGTGTGATCCTGCCCAAGATTATGGGGCCTCCTTTTGACAGTCGTTTTGACCACAGAGAAATTACTTCAGGAAGAATGGCATGTTGGGATCCCAGTTAGTTTCTTAGGAAAGAAAGGAATTTATGATGGTTAAGTTAATACTCCCTCAATTCCAAAAAAAGTCCAATCCTGAAAATGTATTAGAACGTACACGTTGTCTAGATACATTATCAGGATTGGTATTTTTTTTTTTTGGACAGAGAGTAGTTCTTAGAAGGTTGTACTATGTTGGACAGTGTATCTATCCGACATATACACTATTCATCATAGTGCTAGAAAATGCTGAGTTGATTGGCATCTCCTTCCTTTTCTTTTTCTTTCTTTTTTTTTCTTGCCTAACATGATTCAGAAAAATGCTTCAACTGATATCACCTCACAGGCAATTAATAGTGCATTTCTTTCTCACGAAAGAAAGGCGTTTCTCATGGTTAAGGTTCTTGGCAGGTTTCACCTATGTTGGACAGTGTATCAGTCCAACCATGTTACTAGAAATGCTAAGTTGTTTAGTGTCTTTTTATATCTACATGATGAAAAAAAAAACTCATTAGTCCAACAGAATGGATCTTAGGGAATGGTGCATCCTGATGTGTACTGACACTATACATGTAAATCTGACAAGATTCAGAAAATTCTGCAACTGAATGTGAGTTATGGGCAATAGTGCACCGCTGATGTGCAATAGTGTTCAAATGGCGGTTCATGCACGCTCGAGCTAAGTGGAGGATCGGTGCTATGCCCTTTTCATCTTTAAGATATGATTTGGCGGCGAATGGAATAGATTTGTTCACTGTGCAGAAACAAAATCTTGTAGGTTATTGGAGACTCTTAGAGTGCCAGAATCTTTGTCCTTCGATGGGCATTGATAGGTACATTTGATATGGTCGGCTGCTTGGGAGGCGAATAATTGATTTTGTCTTGGCAGTGAAGTGAAGTTAGTGGCTGTGTATATTTGGTCACAAAATGTCACTAGCATGTAAAGAAGATTGAGTGATCAGGGAAGGCTTGGATCATGTGCATGCAGCAAATAACTGATTCGATCACTCGAGATCTCGAATGGGCGATGGAGATGAAGAGAAAATGAACCAGGAGTTCTGAGAAGAAGACGCCGGTGAGCGACATTCATGTCGATTCACAGAATCAGAAAAGACCTGACCAAGAGCTTCTCTGTTGTCTGTTTGCTTGCGCGCACACACCTGGCATGCATGCGTGGTTTGGCGTCAAAATAATGCTGGTATTTATAGTATGCTACTACATCTGTTCCAAAATGACATCACGATGGATTCGTAATAATAGAGTAGGACGGGTCTTAGCATCGGTTACTATATATATGGAGGGAGTATTTTTTTAGGCGATATATTTAAATTATGTTCTTACGGGTTGTGGCTGCGCTGTCGCGTGAAATAATTCATTTTGCAGCCCGAATGAGTCATACTGTACTACTGAAGTTCAAGCTTGTAATTGCAAAGGTAAATGAGAGATGTATTTGATAGTGTGGTGGTAAGGGATATGTGGTTTCCCATATTCAATTCTCAACATGCTTATAATATTTTCTTAAAAATATTTGAAGGCCTCTCACTCCAAATCTCTCTTTTTTTTTAATCGCAAAGAAAAGTTTTAAGTTTGGTAAGAGAAACAAGTCGCTCATTCGGATGAGGCCATCAGGAGCCCAAGAAAGTACTGGGCCAGCACGGTTTCAGCAATGGATCCTGCGCCGGCCCAGGACGCGGTGGAGATGGGCCGTCAAGGCTCTTCTGTCTTCACCCTTTGTCCTCCCCCCGTTGCGTCGCGCTCTCGCAGCCTCGCGAGTCGCGACGCTTTTGCCGCCGCGGCCACCAAAAACCGCGCGTTTCCAAAGCCAACCTACCGAACCCGTGTCCTCACCATGGCGCCGCCGCCGCGCGGCCTCACCTCGCCGCCGTGACGCCGGCGGCATGGTGCGCCTCATCCCGCGACTCCACGCCCCACCGCCGCCGCCGCCGCCGCGTGTTCCAGCCGGGCTGCCGCTCCCCCTCCTCCCGGCCCCGGCGGTCACCGCGACCCTCCTCGAGGCCGTCTCCTCCTCGCCGTCCCTCCCCCACCTCCGCCACCTGCACGCGCTCGCCGTGCGCCTGCCGCTCCCGGCGGCCTCCCTCCCCTTCCTCCTCTCCCGCCTCCTCCGCCGCCTCGCTGCGCTCCCACCCCCGCACGCGCCGCTGCCGTACGCGCTCAGCGTCTTCTCCGCGGTCTCTCCCCCCGACCCCTTCCTCGCGGCGGCGCTCCTGCGCTTCGCGTTCCTCACGCAGCCTCCGTTGCTCCCCTTCCGCGTCTTCTCCCACCTCCGCCGCGCTCACGGCGCGGAGCTCCCGTTCCTTCCGTTCGCTTTCTCCACGCTCGCCAAATCCGCCACGGCTTCCCGCTCTCTCCACGCTGCCGCAGCCGCACACGCGGTGTCGGTACTCGTCGGCGGGTTTGATAGGCACCGGTTTGTTGAGAACTCGCTGATCGGTGCTTATGTTGCGTGTGGTGATGTGGGAGCTGCACGCAAGGTGTTTGATGAAATGGTGGAGAAGGATGTCATTTCATGGACAAGTATTGTGGTCGCCTATACCAGAAGCGGGGATATGCGATCAGCAGAGGAGGTGTTTGGGCGGTGCCCTGTGAAGGATATGGTGGCTTGGACAGCAATGGTGACTGGCTATACGCAGAATGCCATGCCAGTGAAGGCATTAGAAGTGTTTGATCGAATGGCAGAACTTGGTATGGTCGTTGATGAGGTTTCATTGACAGGTGCTATCTCAGCTTGCGCTCAGCTTGGTGCTGTGAGACGTGCCGCTTGGGTTCAGGAGATTGCAGAGAGGACTGGCTTTGGGAATAACGTAGTTGTTGGGTCAGGGTTGGTGGATATGTATGCCAAGTGTGGGCTCATTGATGAGGCATCCAAGGTTTTTAATGGGATGCAGGAAAAGAATGTGTACACATATAGCTCAATGATCGCTGGTCTCGCATCGCATGGGAGGGCTATCGAGGCGATTGCTTTATTCAAGGAGATGGTCAATAGGGCAAATGTGGAACCAAACCATGTTACCTTTATTGGGGTACTGACAGCTTGTAGCCATGCAGGGATGGTGGGAGAAGGTCGGTACTACTTTGCACAGATGAAGGACAAGTATGGGATTGTGCCATCTGCAGATCATTATGCCTGCATGGTTGATTTGCTTGGCCGGGCTGGATTGGTGGATGAAGCCCTTGATCTTGTTAGATCAATGACCGTGACACCTCATGGTGGTGTATGGGGAGCACTGCTTGGAGCTTGCCGGATTCATGGGAAGAGTGAAATTGCTAAGGTTGTAGCTGAACATCTTTTTAAACTCGAACCAGAGAGCATAGGAAACTATGTGTTATTATCAAATATACTCGCGTCAGCTGGAAAATGGGAAGAAGTGTCAAAGGTTAGGATATTGATGAGAAAGCAGAGACTGAAAAAGGATCCTGCTGTTAGCTTGTTTGAAGGCAGAGATGGTTTGGTCCACCAGTTCTTTGCTGGTGATAATGCCCACCCGAGGACACATGAAATAAAGAAAGCATTGTTGGAGTTAGTGGTAAAGCTAAAACTTGAAGGTTATGTGCCCATTTTGAGTTCAATTGTTTATGATGTGAACGATGAAGAGAAGGAAAGGCTGTTGATGGGTCATAGTGAGAAGCTTGCTTTGTCGTTCGGTTTGCTTACGCTTGGATCTGGATGCACAATTAGGATCATAAAGAATCTAAGGATCTGTGATGACTGCCATTTGTTTATGCGGTTAGTGTCAAGAGTTGAATCTGTTGAGATTATAGTCAGGGACAATATGAGATTCCATCATTTCAAGAATGGAGAATGCTCCTGTGGTGGATTCTGGTGAAAGCAGATCTCTATATCAAAATGGCAGAACAGGATCTTGATATGAATGATATGTGGGGTAGATTATTTATTTGACTTGTTTTTGAACATCGGCCACTTGATTCTGAAGAGCAGGATAAACACACTTAAGAATACAGCTTATTGGTTGAGTGCAGTCAATGGCACATCCATTGTATGTTGAAGTATCACACAATGCAGATGCAGTCTGCAATATTTGGGACTTTGGGTAGTAAAGAGCTTGGATATTTGATCGCCAAAAAGTCATATTCATTTTGAAGAATTACCTGAGTACATGGATATGCAGACAAAGAAATGTAAATAAGAAATAACCAATCATGGAAGACTGATATGACAACTGATATAACAACTGCATCAGGAAGACTGAAGTCAGGAACTATTTTGCTCTTTTCAAATTTGATACTTCCTCAGTAATGTTTGTTCTCTTCCTGTCTGAATTGAAGAGAGGACAAACAAGAGCCAAATCGTTGGTAATGCTCATCATGACATTACAATAATGTGCTCCTAGCAAATCCTAGTTCTGCTACACTCTATGGTTTGCACACAGATCACTCATGATTGAGGCTTAACTCTGATCAAAATTTGGAGGCTAGGTTGCAGTGATGATATATCTTGAAAGTGTTGCCTTCCATTGCTAGGACTAGGAGGCTTCTGTTTCCTCTCTTTTTTTGTCATCCAACTAAGTGTTCTATAATGCCAGCCTTTTGTCATCGATGCTGACCAGAAGGATTTCTTTCCCTGCTTCCTGAGAAGAGCCAGTGTGGTGCTTTTGTTGCATGCAAACTGGGGCCAATTGTTAGTTTGAGGTCGAGATCATTCTCTACGGAAGGGTCAGAAGCACTCCAATTTTCACCTCCAGTTGATCTACCACCTTCTCGTCTAAATTCTTGTGTTCTTGAGGTTTCTTCAGTGAAGAAGTTTAGGCATGTTGCTGGTTTGTATTCTTGAAGAATTGAATGCTCAGGAACTTGCTCTGGAGCACAGTGTTGTGTGCTACCAAGATGAGCAGATTGGGTTGTCTCTGACGTAGAGGGGCTATTCTTGAGGTTTGACAGGGGCCCTTGCATCATTTCTTGAGTTTCTCCTGTCCTTGATTGAAACCTGTGCTTCTCACCTCCTAATTCAGCCATCAATGATTTTTGTACACGATATAGCCGATGCAGTTCATGCACCTGATGCAGCAGACAGCGTGAGTTGTGGAGATTTTGTGTGATAGAATGAGAAAACGACTGTAGGATGCATAATAGTTGGTTGACAACTTTTCAGATGAAGGTTTATGCAGCATGAAGAATTGCTAACTTAGTCTGCAGTTGTGCACTACGTTATATATGGAGCTGGAACAGCTCCTTTGCTCCCATGTAAGATTGTTTTCTACTACTGCCAGGCAATTAGTTGCTCTCCTGCTATTTCTGAAAAAAGGAGGAACTGGGACAGCTTGTTTTTCTCATTGAAGGCTGAAAAATGCAAAAGGCTTGACACCTTTTCAGGTATTTGAACTTTGTTTTTTCTCATGTACAATTTCCCCTTTTGTGCTACATTGATATTGAGTGAATCTCGTATTTTATGATAATAAAAACAAAGCCACTCCTTGTTACCTGCTGTCTGAAGACTTCATCATGCTCCATGATTGTTCTCCGAACTGATTCCCTGCTGTCTTGTTTGGATTTCTCCATTGGCTCTACCAAGATGTGGTGTAAATCCTTTTGCCAATTAGCTTTCAGCAATACTTTGGCTAGTTTCTGAATAGAATCTTTACTTTTTATCTCTCTAGTGGTTCTTGTTCCCTCTATCTCCAACAATGAAGAGTGGATTCTATGAAGACCAAATAAATCAGTAGCCATCCCTGAAACAATCAGAGTGATAGATCATCATAACCTATTTGTCTGCATGGTAAGTTAATTGTCATCTGAAGTGAAACTGCAGCTGGAGTTGATTAGACTATTTGCAAAGTAATTGTCATTTTTTTGACTGCTGACTATGAAGGAAAGCGATTCATGATTGTTACTGATGCAAAACAAAATCTCAGGAAATTAAGCAAAGGGAATTCACATGATGATTCACTCACCTGAAAGCTTGCAACTCATGTTCCAGCTGCTTGCGTTGCATTTTCCTTCCCCTTCGATTACAGGTCATGAACACTTGGAACCTCCATACATTTGCAAGGGCACAGTATGGGACGAAGCTTTCACAAATCTCTCCTCAGCACCCATGACTCATTTCACTTGTCAGCAGTGAAGGTCCTAACTATGAGAGACTTCTGAGGAAGGCAGTTTGGAGTAGGATGTAGCAGCCAGGTGCTCTTTCTCATACTTATGAAGCAAACAACATCCCTTTTTAGAAACAGCAGGAGCCAACCGAAAGATGAGAAAAGGTAGTAAACTAGTAATGCTGAAAAGGTCGACAGGCTGTGTGTGGCTAAGCAGAATGCTAGGGCACGAAAGAAAAAAGGTTCAGAAGCTGAGATCGTTGGCAGGAGGTGAAGTATTTGTTTAACGGTCTCAAGGAAGGATCAGGGAAGTGCAGCAGCCAATCGGAGAGGCAAATCTGGCTGGTTTAATGAAACAAGACAAGGCCAACCTAAAAACATGTGAAGCAGATATTCCACGCAGGCCTTGCCGGGACTAAAGATATCAAAAGGTTTGGGCTAGCTACTTGGCAACTCTTCTCTCTCCCTCTCTCTCTCATAGATAAGCTTGGCCACCCATATCTTCACATGTTTGCAGTTTGCAGCAGAGATCTGGAGATACCATGGGCCCACGGCAATGAGTTATCCTAGGCTGTCCTTCACCGTCGTCACAATCCCAATTCTGGGATCTGCCCACAGCCGCCTCAGAAAAGTAAATTGCAGTTTAAGTTTCCATGTGAGTTGCAAGTCCCTTAATCTGTGTTTTTTTTTTCTAACTTGGACGGCTGGACAGGTTGTTTCTGTACTTCTGCTTCAGCATGTTCCACCCTGCTGCATGCCTTACCAAGATTTATGGACGTCTGGATCTCAGATTAAGCTCTTGTTAACACCTTAATCACACCGACACGGTAAATTTATTATGCGTCCTCTCTTATTCTATATCTCATTCGAGTTGACTGTCATTAATTTTTGCCGTTTGAGTTGACTTAGTACGCTAGCAAGGCTGTTGTTGTTCGATACTTCAATCAGTTCATGATTTGATCTGGTGCCCAGCTGATTCCATGGGAAATCGACTCTGGCATTTTTAGTTGTATTTGTCTTTGATTGATCAATGTCATGATTTCAGCCACACCACATGAACATTATCCATATATAGCTGCTCGATTTTTGTGAAGAGCTTAATGTACCCTTCAGATATGGACCCTGGTACACGCCGTACACACATAGGACAGTAGCACAGTAGCTGTACAACGTAGGATAAGATTATGCTGCACATCACTTGGTTTTTCAAGATTCTTATGATCGACACCTTAGACTTAATGACGTAGAAAATGATATTAGACCATGGTACTCACCAGCTACTCTGACTACAAACTACATTCTGCTCTCAAGTGATCGTTCAAACAAAAAAAAATCAGTTCTCAATTTTCATCCACAAAAGAAGGAATTCTGAAAATCAATTTGCCACTGTTCCTGAAAAGGATTTTCACTTAGATAATAGTATATAGCATGACCTAACTCTGACCCTGTGATGTGATTCTTTGTTCGTTTTCTTTCTGAGAAGTTCATCATGGGTTTAAGCGTTTAATGCTAATGTATGGCATGTATGTTTGATCGTCCAGTCTACTGTGTACATGAAAATTAATACTATTTGGCATTTGTAATTATTGTACTGTGACATCATTTCTGCTACATCATATTCATGCTGTTTGTCAGGTTAGAGAATCTACAGCTTTTCTTTTTC
Source organism: Oryza meridionalis (assembly GCA_000338895.3). Lineage (NCBI taxonomy): Eukaryota > Viridiplantae > Streptophyta > Magnoliopsida > Poales > Poaceae > Oryza > Oryza meridionalis. The sequence continues at coordinate 29,610,127 of CM002529.2, forward strand.
CAGCAGCTATGTTGAATGCTTGAATGTTGATGTGCTCTCCTCCATATGTTATGCGCATCCGATATCAGACAACCAAATATCTAACTCGGAAAGGAACATTGCAACGTCATGGCCATCCACGTACCACTCAAAGGCAAGCCACTAGCACCAACTACATATATGTGGATAACTTCGAGAACAATCTAATGGTTGTTGTTGCACTCCTAGACCAGGCGTGCAGGCCATATATTGGATAGTTCCTGTCAAAGGAGCAAATACATCAACGGTATAGACAAACTTGCTAATAAAAGGTAGAAACATAGGTAGCTTTATTTTCATGTTTGTTCTTTAGCATGCATAATGGTTAATCATTAGCTCATGAAACCTAACTTAATTTACTACGTATTACATACATAGCTCTCATCCATATATAAACTCAATCAAGACTCTAGAACAATTTGCTCTCCTGTGTATTCCCTCCGTTTCACCATATAAGTCATTCTAGCATTTCCCACATTTATATTGATGTTAATGAATCTAGATAGATAACATCAATATGAATGTGGGAAATGCTAGAATGACTTACATTGTGAAACGAATGAAGTATTATTAATTCTTGATGAGCATGGGAATTTCTTCATCCGTTTGCAAAACACTGTTGCTGTGGTGCAGAGAGGAGAATCAAAATGTAGAAAGATTCCAAATAAGGAGGAGCAGAAGCCAAATGAACGCAAGACTGTCACGTACTCTCTTCCAAAGTGCCGACAGGCTACCTGCCGTTAATCCTTTTCATCCTTGTCTTCATCGATCCAGAGGGAGGAACTGCAGCCATGTACGCAGATGCACTTGGTGGCCAGTAGCAACAAGCAACATCAAACTGGCTGGCTCACTGCAAGGACCACACTGCAGCACACCCGGGTGCACGATTCACACAATTTTTTTGGATATACCGATCAGCTCTTGCCCTGTAGCTCTTGACATAGGATACTATGGGTGTTGCGTTGCGCTCCAACGTCAGTTAAACACATCTGTCAACTTAACTCGCTGATATGCTGCTCATGGACAATCTTTTTTGCATGCTTTGCTGCTTAAAGTCTCTAGCTTTTTTTCTAGTGGATTGCGAGCAGTGAAGCCTGGTGATAAGCACCTCTTTTCTTTTTCATTTCTCCTGTGTGGATAGATATGGATTACTCCAGAGTCCAGCCCAATCAGGATTTTAGTTGGTTTTCTTTGTCAGCCCTAAAAAATCAGTATCAGGGATTTTTAGTTGGTTTTCTTTGTCAGCCCTAAAAAAATCAGTATCAGGGATTTTAGTGTGTTTTCCTTGTCAGTCCGACAGTCGGAGTCCTGAATATCGGTAATTCGGTATCTACGATACGAGTAGGACTAGCACAACAATGGTTTGAAACCTAAGTGGGGCCACTGGGAATGAGTTCCACTAACATGCTAGATAGACGTATATCACCGTATCAACGCCTGATTGAACGATCATCACTTTTTTTTCCCTGCGTATACATTGAATTTTGAGTTGAAACTTTGCAAAATAAAGTGGAGCATGCTACCATGTTATACATCGAAAATTTCTACCACAATCTTTCATGTTTATTTGACGGCAACATGAACCCCTAAAATTGTTCTCCAGTATAGCTCGTACATACGAGGCTATTACTAGTTCACTAATTGGCCCACGATGACTCGGCCGGTTAGACTACGTCGATAGCCACGCCAGTAAAAACCATAAGTGAGTCATTTTAAACCGGTTTTAATACTCTCTCCGTCCTCACAATATAAGGGATTTTGAGTTTTTATTTGTAACATTTGACCACTCGTCTTATTCAAATTTTTTTGCAAATATGAAAAACGAAAAGTTGTGCTTAAGATATTATAGATAATAAAGCAAATCACAAATAAAATAAATAATAATTTCAAAAAATTTTGAATGAGACGAGTGGTCAAACGTTGAAAGCAAAAACTCAAAATCTAGGGAGTAGTTGGGATAGTGAATATATTTGAGATTGGACCAACATGTGAGGGAATCAAAATGGACGTATGGTTACACTTAGGTACGAGTATTTTGGTAGGACCATGGGCTCTATGGGCTTTTGGCTCGTCTGAAACCAGCTCGCCGGCCCATCTCGGCCCATGAAATCATCTCCTCCGGCTCAGCTCCACGCCTCGGCCACAAGTGGTTGCGGGAGCGAGGGAATCGGCAGCTGGTGGTGGGTGAGGTGAGGGAGCCTCGCGCCGGCTTTGGATTTTTCGTTCTGCCTCGCGACCGACGAAAAAAATCGTGCGTCCAATGAGGCCCTTCTCCCCTCATCTCCGGCAAGCCGCGGCGGGGGCGGCTGCTGCGGCCACCGGCGCTCCTCCCCTCGCCGCAGCTCTCCTCAAGGTTTGCCACTTCCGATTCTTTTCTGCCTCATCTTCACCTAGCCTTCTTCCTCCACTGACTTATCCTACTTGTCCACAGAATTCTTCTGCTCCCCTTATCCATGGCAGGCTCAGCTTCAGCCACACGTCGCTGCAGTCACCGAACAACCGCGGGAAACGAACAGGTGAGTACCTGAAGAATCACCGAACAGCAAGCTGCAGATTTGAGCGTTTGATGGTTACCTGGAAATGTGCGAATTGGTGTTGTGTTTGTGTCAGGCTGGGCGGTGCGTGTGCTGCCGCTGACGGAGGAGAACGTGGAGATGGTGCTGGACCAGGTGCGGCCGAGCCTGATGGCGGACGGCGGCAACGTGGCGCTGCACGAGATCGACGGCCTCGTCGTCGTGCTCAAGCTGCAGGGCGCCTGCGGCTCGTGCCCCAGCTCCACCATGACGCTCAAGATGGGCATCGAGACGCGCCTCCGCGACAAGATCCCCGAGATCCTCGCCGTCGAGCAGATCGTCGACACCGAGACCGGCCTCGAGCTCAACCACGACAACGTCGACAAGGTCACTCAAATGCTCCAGTAATCCTGCATTTCCAAAGTTCATTAGACAGCAAGTTCATGTTCCAATTTCAGTTCAGACAAATTCAGTAGCTTACTCCTGTGAACTATCACACTGCAATTCTGAGTGTTTTTTTTTTTTTTTGGTGTTGCAGGTGCTGGATGAGATCAGACCATACCTTTCCGGCACCGGAGGTGGAAGCCTTGATCTTGTTCAGATCGATGAATCCGTCGTCAAAGTTCGGTTAACTGGACCTGCAGCGGGTGTAATGACAGTACGTGTAGCTGTAACACAAAAACTGAGGGAAAAGATACCATCCATCCTGGCTGTTCAGTTGACAGAGTAGAAACATGAGTTCAGTTATGCAGCAACTCAAGAGAAAACAAAAGTTTGATTTTCAGTGATTTTGTGGTATTCAGTCTCAGTCTTGTGGTTTTGAATCAAAACTGAAGTACTGAACGTCTGAACCTATCATACCATCTTTAAATGCAAGTGTTCTGACTAGGAAAAACCAAAATAAATCTAGAGTCTCATGTCTGTAAGATATAATCCAACAAAACACTCAACACCTATTAATTCAATGAAGAGAGCAACAACCCATTTTACTTCAGGTTATCAGAGAATTGTCAGGCTTCCAATGCATTTCCTTGGCAATGAGGCACACAGGGTCTTCCTGAACCCGCTGTTCCACTATTTCCGCCTTCAGCTTCACTAGGAATTTCTGCAGTCATCTCATGGGGTAATTATCGGCAGGAATAGTCATGCATTAGACATTCGTGCATGACAAGTTAATTCGAGTTACTTTTCGATATTCGGTTCCAGTCGTATGGTTCTAAGTCAATACACCAAAGTACTGAGATGATCAGTACCAATCTTTATGCAGAAGAATTCTAACAAAAAAAAAGAAGAAAAAAGACCACAACACTTTGTATATCAGAAATATAAATAATTCAATAAAACTTAAACCAATGTTACTTCATTGAATAGATATGCGTTTTACACCAGTGTATCATAGAATTGTCAGACTTTCAGTGCATTTCCTTGGCAAGGACAAATGTTCTGATAAAACTAGAAACATCAGCCTCTTCAGTGGAACTTGGCACCACAGAATTCCTATTAGGGTAGTACCAAAGCCTTCATAATTTCAAGGTTAGCCATATCTGTGCTTCTCAAATTGACCACAGGCCAACTCCTTATCCCCATTGTTTTCCTTGCTGAAACAAGTTTGGCCATTGCAATATTTCACTCTTTAAAGACCATAACATCACAGTTCAAAGAATTGCATTGGCCTTATTAAGAAATTGAGGTTTGCAGTTCTTACGCAATCAAACTTCACAGCCAGGCTTCAGGCAGCCTCTTCATCACATTGATGTTCCTCCAATTGGGTTGCCTTCATCATTTGCCTAATCTCCTCAAGCTTCTCAAATTCCCGCTTCCGCTTCAAAAACCCTTCCAAAACCCTAAAAGCTCGTTCTGTAGGTGTCATCCCCATCTCAATCATCTCCCTAAAACACCTGTATGCTTCCAAAACCACACCTCTGCAGCATAAACCAGTGACCAGAACATCCAGTGCATGCCGGTGAGGGACACATCCCTTCCCCAGCAGATAATCCCACAGCTCTAGCCCAAGATCTGGTCGCGCATTCTCGCAGAAGACCTTCATAAGCAACATTGTTGTCCTAGTCCTCGGCATGAACCCTGAACCAACCATCTTGCTATACATTTTCCAGATGCCCTCCAAATCCCCAATTCTCTGAAATCCACACAACATTGTGTTGTAGCTAACGTCATCCAGACCAATCCCCTTGCGCTCCATCTTGCTCATGACTGTCATCCCAGACTGCAAGTCTCTCGCCCTAACATATGCGCCCATGAGCGCATTGTGAGCGCCACGGTCTGGGGTCACTCCCCATTGCCCCATTTCATCGAAAAGCTGGCGCGCACGTATCGCATTCCTCACAATCCCAGCTCCATAGATCAGCGTGGTGAACACCTGCAGTGTCGGCCTGCAGTTCTCCCGCTTACGCATTTCGTCGAGCAGGTCGAGGGCGTCCAAGAATCTCCCTTTCTTGCAGTAGGCGTCCATCCTCACGCAGTAGGACACGGCGTCCGGCACGAAGCCGCGCAGCACGGCGTCATGGTAGAACAGGTCCAGCGCCTGGGCGTTCCCTGCCTCCTTGAAGCCGAGCAGCAGCGTGTTGAACGTGCGTGCGTCGGGCGGGTACGCGTCGCAGTACCGGTGGAACAGCGCGCGGGCCTCGGCGACGCGGCCGCGGGCGCAGAACGCGCGGAGCAGCGCGTTGAGCTCGGCGACCCCGAACTCGCGCCCGGCGCGCGCCCACACGCGCGCGGCGGAGTCGAAGCAGGCGACAGCGGCGTCGAAGGACGCGCCCGGGGCGGACTCGGAGAGCGCGGTGGAGAGAAGCACCGCGAGCGCCGGAGTGGAGAGGAGGTGCGGGTGCGTGGGCGGGAGGGAGTCGAGCAGGCGGAACGAGAGGCGGGCGTGGCGGCGGGAGCGCGCGAGGAGGCGGAGGAGGGCGGGGAGGGAGGCCTCCGGGACGGGGAAGCCCGGGAGGGCGAGGAGGCGGCGGAAGAGGGAGAGCGCCGGGAGGGGCGGGGAGTGGGAGAGGAGGAGGTGGGAGAGGAGCGGCGTGAGGAGAGACGGCGAGGCCGGGAGTATCGCGAGGAGGAGCGGCGGGGTCTCCGGCGCGCCGGCGAGGAGGATTCGCGCGAGGTGGGGCACGGTCGGGGCGAGCAGTGGCCGGGCGGCGCTCGGCGGCGGCGCCAGCAAGAGGGGCATGAGGACGCAGCGCGAACTCCTTTCCGATCTGTTGCAAACTTGGAACTACTAATTTTGCCGATACTCAAGGGGGTTGTACTAAGTGATTGTAAAATAAATTTGATTAAAAAAAATTGGCTGTAGAGTATAGTGACACTGACATCTAACTCTACCAAAAATCATCTTCAAAAGGATGGTTACCGGACGAAAGCCCAGTCTTAGCTCCTTTGAGACCTTGACGGACGGCGGCGGTGGTTTTCCGTCGCTTCTCTCCTTAGATACGTCGTTTAGTCATCCCCTTACCAAAATCACTCGAGCAATTGGTGCAAGCACGCTCTAGATTCTCATCCTCTTGTGACGGCGTCCTAGTTTCTACAAGTTGGCCACGTCGGAGGGTCTAGGGAGAGAGGCGTTCTATCTTCTCTCTCACTCTCTCTCCCTAAATCCGGAAGATGTGGATAGAGTTGGGTTTTGTGTTGGTTGTAAGGGCGTTTTTTTGGGCGATCTCGTCTGTGATCCGTTGTTGGCCTAGCGGCGTCCGGTCATGCTTAGTTACGGCCGGTCTGGTTCTAGTCTTCTCCTTGACCTGTGTATTGGCGCTGTCGGTGTGTGGGTGGTAGTATATTTTTTACTTTTTTCCTGGTTACGACCTTTCTGGATTGTAATCTTGTATTTTTTTTCCTACTCTATCAATAGAACTTCGCATCGTCTTGTGCGAGTCGTTCAAAATCATCTTCAAAATCAACCTACATATTAAAGGGAGAAAAACAAATATAGAATGGGCTGTGCACTAGATATACTTTTTTTAATAACTTGAAAATTGGGGTGTTACTTTTTTTTATTTCTTGGATATATGTAACACCCCAATTTTTAAGTCACTAAAAAATATTTTACATAAACCCTAATTACAAAAAGTTGGTTCCCTCTCTGTGTCATTATTAAGGAATAAGTGCCAAATATCTCAATTAGATTCCTCCTTAATACTAAATTCAAAAAACCATATCCGAATTCATATCTCGGAATTTGAATTTTTGCTATTCAAATTTTTCCCTCCGAAATCATTCATTGAATACCTCCTTGTTTAAAAATTCCATCAAAAGCCTCTCTTCCGAAACCCTGGTTCAAGGTTAAAAATTTGAATCCAACAAATCCTTTGAATTCTTCTATTTTTCCCTTCCTAGCATCTAGCAAAAATCCTGGACGTCCATCCTCACGCAGTACGAGACGGCGTTCGGCACCTGGACGTAGCGGCGTGAGCGCGGGAGTAGCCCGATCTCCGACTCCGATTCGTAACACAATCCGACTCCTAGTTTGATTCGGTTTCAGTTCATCTCTATAAATTTCACCTGATTTCCAAGCATTCCCTCGGTCTCTCTCTCCCATTCTCTCCCTCTCATGGCGTCGCCGGTGAGCTCATGTCCCGCTGCTGCTGCTTCACATCCATCGTCCCACCACCACTGCCGAGGTGTTCGTCCGGTGGCTGGACACGGTCCCCTCCACCCCCACGTATCACATTGGTTCGCTGGACGCCACCTCGCCACGGTTGGGTGAAGCACAACTTCGACGGCTCAGTCCACAACGACGGCTCCGGCAGGGCCAGCATCGGCGGCGTCATCCGCGACGACCACGGCCGCGTCCTCCTCGCCTTCGCCGAGCGGACGCCGCACTCCACGATCGGGGTGGTGGAGGCGCGAGCTCTGATCTGCGGCCTGCAGCTGGCGCTCGACCACGGCTGGAACGACCGGCTGCTGGTGGAAGGGGACGACCTGACCCTGGTCCGGCTGCTGCGATGCGAGTCCAGCCACACCCGCATCCCGCCGGAGATGCTCGATGGCATCCTCTGGCTGCTGCTCGACTCCTTCCGCGTGTGCGAGGTGCAGCACGCCTACCGCGAGGGGAACCAGGTGGCCGACGCGCTGTGCCACGAGGCGTACAAGGCGGCGCCGGCGGCGAGGCTCTGGACGCCCGGCACGGCCATGGTTGTGACAAATAAACTTGTGTCGATCTGCTTTGTGTTTTTGGTTCTGGTAGTTTTTCCCTCCCCTATTTTTCTGTTGATTCTGTTAGAGTCACGCAAATGACCTCGCTGGTTTTCCGGCCGTGTGCGACGTTGGGCTCGTCGTGTGCGTTTAGTTCACACGGGAGCGCGTCATGCGCGGGCACGATCCTGGTGATTGGGATGGCAGTCGCCGTTGAGGGATCGTGTCCGTGTCAACCGGGCCAACGTGCCCATGATCTTGTATTCGCAGAATAAAAGGATGAAGATAAATAGAAAATGCTGCTCAGTTGTTCGCAGCGCCAAACATCTGTGTTCTGTGTGATTGCTGTTCTTCTCTCTCGCGTCCACGTTCGCGTGCGTTACAGGTTTTTTTGCTAAGAATGGTTCCGTGCCCCGTCTGGGAGAAGCTCGAGGACGATCGGCGCGGCGTGCTTCACCAGCGAGTCCGTGCGTGATGATCAGCATGAATTGTGCAAAGATCGCTTGATCGGAGTCGACTGCAATTGGTGCGTGCAAAGATCATCAAAGAAGCTTTTGGTTGATGCTACTGTGGTGTTGGTGAAATGGTGATCTATACTGACTCACATCGGAGCTAGCCAGCACAAGAACAGACCAAGAAAGAGGAAGAAGAAGCTAAATTGTGATGTTGGTTGATGCGAATGTATAAGAGGTATTGGATCTTCTTGGATTAGCAAAATGGAATCCTCTCAACGATTGGAACACGAAGGTTGCGACGGTTTGCTCCGAGGTCTCATGGGAGAAGTTCTCACATGGAACAGAGAGAAGCAGAGGAGGAAGAAGACCCTTGTTGGAGTCGGCCAGCTGCAGCAGCCGTATGATCGATTCTGAATGTCACACTGATGTAACATCAATGCTTGTTTACAAAGCATTCAATTCATCCACTTATGTATGAATGTATAATGTATGAGATATTGAATTGAACTGTTTGTCTCCAATTAATTTCTATTGCAATCTATTATATACTAAAAGTCCATTAAACTTTCTATAAACACTCCTAAACCGCCATGTAGCACCCTACAAACTCTTCTAAGCATGGAAAAAAATATCTAACCATCGATTTACATTTAAATTGGTGGACCAATTCTTTGAACCATTAGATTAGATAGAAAAAAAACTCAATCTACATCTAAACTGGACCCACCCTATTTCTATGGACGTTCATGTACGTACGTACTCCGTACCATCCTATTCTGTTCTTCTCTTTTCACTCTATTATCTCTCTTAATTTTTCCTTCTATTAGTTGGAAAGCAAAATTTATATAAAAACGTTTAAGCAACTATAGTACTTTTTTTAGAAACACAGAACAAAGCACTCACAACATACGCACACTCAACCCCTAAGACGCATAAACGTATACCCTACCTCTATGAACACCATCGAAAGCATTTAAATCATACATGTATTCTTATATGCTTATGTTGTTAGATTATTTATATAGTATCTAAATCATCTATCATTAAAAAATTGACAGTTAAAAACCCATATTTACTATATAACTATGTCAATATTATGGATAAGAAAAACTTGAAATCGTTACAACCTATAATTATCTTAAAGAAAAACTTTACCTCCTAAAATTGGGCCCACCTAGGCATGTATGTACTTACTTATGTTACTTTTTTAAGGAAAAATATGACCTCTTTTCTCACTGTTCCTTCTCCTATTTTCATGTTTTATTAGTTAGAAAAGAAAAAAAATATGACCTATTTTCTCCATGTTCCTTCTCCTATTTTCATGTTTTATTAGTTAGAAAAGAAAAAATATGTTTTATAAAATCTAAATCATATAACGAATTTTGATCTGCTTATATCTTATGACTAAATTTTCAGTTGAAGAACAAATTTAACTATAATTCAACTTTGAAAAGAAATGTTATTTTGGGTTTTATTTTTAGACTTTTGCGTGTCACTCGGGCAATTATAAAAAATATGAAATAATAATAATAATAATAATAATAATAATAATAATAATAATAATAATAATAATAATAATAATAATATCATCGTACATAACTTCATAATAATCCGTTTATGTCTTTAGATTGTTTTACATTTAGAAATCCATATTCACTGTAATTTAACTTTTCATATGCCACTTTGGGGTTATATATTATTTATTTTAGCATGACATTCAAACAATTATAAAATCATGGAAAAAATGATATATATTTTATCGTTCTATATAACTGCACAATAATTAAATTATATCTATAATGATAGAAGAAAAATGCCAAAAGGACTAAATTGAATTATTTGGAGAAAGTCTAATAAGTTCAAAAAAAATAGTTCTTACTTTTTACTAAAATTGGACCAACCTTTGCATGTTGCATTTTCATAACAATTTTTAAATGCTTAGATATTAATGGCCTTACATCTATACTATACCATACCATAGCATTATGATTTATGAGTTTTTCCACATATTGTTACATATATAAGAAGCCACACTAAGGTAGCAGTGTATACTAAGTATGTAATAACTTGCGTCAATAAGAACCAACCAAAAGGATGGCTAACTTGATTCTACAAATAAAACATATTTATTAATAATAATATTTTTTTATTTGTTAAAAAAATGCCACTAAACATTCAATTAAATAAGACAAAACACCTTACTTTTTAATTAGAAATGTTTTCTAAACAAACTAAATATAGCTATGTACTGAAGAGATCATAGATAATTATTTATAGGGATGTATTAAATATCATATATTTTAAAAGCTCACAAATAGTTTGAAAAAATTATCTAAGCAATGCGACGTAGAAAATTTATTGAGAAATAGTGCATTTCAAACATGGCAGGTATCATCCGGTTGATATTCCATCTATATAAGTTTTTCAAAGGCAATCTACAATGCGCGGGCTATCTAGTCGTGTGAAAAAAAATTCCCCATATCTTCTGCACTTAAGCTTGTTAGTAGCTGGGCAATAATTTTGTGAATTGATCTACGTACGGTTTTAGCTAATGGCTTGTTGAAACTGACACAAATGCCGTGATGTTTATACAATTATACGACATGCTGCACCGCGCGCTGCAATACCAGGGAAACACTGCTGCAAATTAAACCATCAGTTCTTCAGACAATTTCATATCGATTAACTCGAGATATACATATCTACTCTCGTTTTACTCCACAAGAACAAAATTATACATACAGGTTGCTCCTCATGGCAATTAATGTATTTCACTTCTAGCTTATCGATATGTTCCCTTAGAATTGATAAGAAAAAAAAAAACCTCGCTATATCACATTACACACGGTATGATCTGATGACATCGTTCCTAACAGTATCAGTAAGACAGTAATGAATTCAGTAATCATCGTAGTCGTCGTCGTTCCTGTTGAGAAACCGCCTGACAGCGCCGACGATCGTTCCGAGCACGATGAACAGCACCAGCGTGTCGAAGCCGCCGCCGACACCGACGGCGACGCTCGGGCCGGGAGCGAAGAACGAGAACGGCGACCAACCGTAGCCGTAGCCATAGCCGTAACCGCCGACCAGAGGCGGCGCCACCGGTGGGTTGATGTAGATGTTCGTCCTGCGCCAATGCGTCACAAAATGTTCAGAGCATCAGCAGCCTTCAGGTTTCAGAAATTGATATATCATGAAGAAAGCCATTATCTTTCGAGGTTTCAGACTTTCATTTATCTGTCCATCATCGAGATGAACACAACATACAATGGTAACATTCAGTTAAGTCAGATCTTCGTACTGAAAATTAAAAATCAACCAGACTGAATATTCAGAACATTAGCATACAACCTTCAGATATCAGAAACTCGTATCACGAAAATTTTGATCTTTCGAGGGTTCAGACTTGCTCATGATCGAGTTGAGAACAAATTGAGAGATCGATATGAATCAACACTACTACGATGTGAATATTCAGTCAAAATCTGATCGATCTCGTACTGAAAGAAACAACAACTAGCCTGAACAAATCATTGTTTATCCATGGTGAATGTGATGAAATTTTCATTTGACATGGAACCAATCATCGTTTATTACCTCGAATTGTTTATCCGTGGACCAGACGGCCGTGGCGCGGACCGTGGCGCAGACCGGAACGCCTGCCCGCCGACCCTCCCGCCGGATTTGGCCGCCATGGCATCGTCGACGGGCGACAGCGCGAGCACGCCGGCGGCCAGCGCGACCATCGCCAGCTTGCCAAACTTCACCTGAAGATCACCCCGCGTCGACGGCGCCGCGCCCTTCTCGTCAGCCGCCATGCACGAGAGCCTCGCCGACGGCCGCCGCCTCGTCGGCTTCGGCGGCGGGAGCACGGCCGCCCTGCTGCCCGCAGTGCACAGTGGCCTTCCGGTCAGGAAGCACCTGAGAGACGTGGGTGCTAAAGCCATGGCTGCTACTCGAGCTTTCTTGCGAGCTTAGATTGAGCTTTTGCTCTCGATTCGTCTTCTTTCTCTCAGCTTCGTCTTGGCCAGATTGCTGCAGCGAGGAAGAGGGAGAAGAGAACTCGAAGCTTAGGTAGTAGAAGAAGGCTTATCTTGAGATGAGAAAACGACCACGTGGCCAAATGCGAATGGCTTTGGTGAAACGTTCTAGAGCAGAGAGAGATCTTTTGAGCGCTCTGTTTTTTGTTGCGTAGCTCAACTTGTTTTGAACACTGTGGCTTGGCACGGCTTCGTCCGGTACTTTTTCACTTAAATTTCGTCAATTTATGAAAAAAAATTTCATTTTTGCTTGAGTCATTCTGAAATCTCCAGAACCTTCCATAGAAACAGTCTGCGTTTCAGACTGATGTTTTCGCGGTGCTGTCGACATTGTTATTCCCATGCAATGTGAATAAATTTCCTGTCTTTTTTTCTTTCAGAGAAAAAAAATGGGAAATTTTCGGGATGTCTAGCTGACAGCCGGCTGAAAAAATTTTAGGTTGCAGCCGAATTTTCTACCGCAGGATACCCCCACGTGTCGCTCATCCCCTGCCTGTCCTCACGTGCGCGTAGAGCACGATGTGCGTGGTGTACTTGTCTCCGATCGTTTTGTCATTTCAAAAGAGCCCGGTAGCCCAACAAGTCTACATGGTCCCCCATATGCCCAGCTTGCAGGATCTGGACTTAGCGTTGGTTTGTTTTATGACCTAAATATGCCTTACTAAATTTTGTCAGTGTTAAATTTTGGTAAGTTTTGGCATGACTAATTTTGGTAAGGCAAAGTTATGTTTGGATTGAAGCCAAAATAGCCTAAGTTCACTGTTGAAATGGCTTCAAACCAAATAGACACTAAACACTATTGAAATTACCAAATATTGATAAGCCTAATTTAGGCCTCAAACCAAACCAGTCCCTAATACCCGTTTTGTTTGGCTGAAAATAAGAGGACAACACAAGATGCTTACAAATGCTCACCGCAAAAACACAGAACAGAACAAAATAGTAGTTTGCACAATGATCAGGTATATCTGAACAGAAGAATTGAAACAATTTCTGCCTTTGCACTTTGCACAATGTGAAGTAGCAACAAACCAAAAATCAGAAACTTGAGCCATGAAAGCGGCAGCAGCAGCACAACAGTGTGAATATGCTTGTCTTTTCAGTTAGTAGTCATTACCAAGTTTGCATGACATCCATGCCACTTTACATATAATCTGTAGAGAAGAAATAGATACCTCTTGATCTAACAATGCCCACTGATGTATCATGTCAAGAACTGTCTTGGAGCAAGTTGAACAAGTGTATTTGTATAATCCAAATAACCACGAATTATTTAAGTCTCCATGGGGCTTCAACATAAAGTTGAAAAAAAAAACAGCGACTAAGATACAAAGTCACTAAGCTCTCCTATAAAACAATCTGGGATCTCATCAGTGAAAAATACAGGTAAACTATGTTACTTATATACTTATTTCTAAAATTGCCAATTAGGCTAGAAGAAACCATGTTACTTCTATGTTTTCTCTAGCCGACAGACAGATATAGCTGAAACATATGGGTTGATGTAGCTTACGGACAAATGGTCCTAACTTGATGCTAAACTTAAGTATATGGTAAGACAAAACATAAAATCCCAGATCACTTAAAATAATGGTCAAAAGGCATTTAATTTCAGCTTAGTGATTGCCAAGACCAAGAAAAGGACAGTACAAGCAAGATCTGCAGCCACTTATTTTTGATATAAAACTGTTTCTGACAAAAACATGGACTAAGAATTGAGAGATTTTTATGGCAAGTAAACATCGGCATTAAGAACGATTTCCAGTGGTTAGGCTCTAACCTAAATAAGTGATAAAATGATTAATATGTGCCAAAATTATAAAAATCTAACAAAGACAAAAACAAAATATTGACAAAAACAAATACAAAAACAATGACAAAGAAATAAATGGATCTGCGACCACTTATTTTTTGACAAAAACAAAAATATAAAAATACAAATATGACAAAACCACTTATTTTGAGAAGTTTAAAAAAACTGACAAAAAACAAAAATACAAAATTGACACTGGTCTGAAAAAAAACTATGCTCATTTCTGAGGATGACTGTAATGCCACAAAATTATAAACAAAGTCAATCAGGACTCACGGAGGGAGTCGCTATGCCTGCCTTGATGACTGTTGTAGCCACGCTGACCTGTGCCAAAGAGGCATTGATTTTGGCGCTGAGCAAAAAAAAGCAAATATTTTGGCACACAACAGACATGTATGAGTTTAGCTCTTACTCAAAAGGTAATGAGACCTACTAAGGGGCTAGAGCTACACATCGTTCAAATTTTGGCTGAACAAAAAGCAAAAATTTCAATCCTACATCATGGCTAGAAAATTAATGCTTCGATTCAGTTTCAACCCAAACAGAAACCCCAGAAACATGAACTCGTCAGAAGGTTTCAGATCTGCGAGACGCTACTAGACCAGAACATCAGCCCGCTACCATATACAAGTGCATAGTCTGATCCATATGTTTATGAACATCACCCACGCTACTATATACAAATATTAGCAACAAAGCACATGGATCACAGGGAACAAACAATAACAAGAGCATCTGCAAAGCAAAAAATGAGTCATACGCACCTTTATAGATGGTCATAAGACCCGAGACCCGAAGGCCTGGCCCACGGTACGGTATTTTGGCCCGGCCCAAGCACGTCATGGCACGACTTGGGTCAGGCCCGTGCTGGCCTGGCCTGACCGCCGGGCCGTGCCTGGGCCTTCCCACTGGCACGCTGTGCTGGCCCGGCACGACCGGGCCGGCCTGGCACGATGGGCTGGTAGGCCAGGCCCGGCACACAAAGTATATGGACTAAAAATAGACATATTAATATCACAGTCCAAAGAATAGGGACCAAAAATAGACTTATTTTTAGCTATTTATATGTCGCAGCCCAAAAAGAGGGAGGAAATATAGACTTTTTTAGCTAGGTATATGTCACAGACAAAAAAAGAGGGAGGAAAATTAGACTTATGCAGTGGAAAAGCACAATGGTCCGTTGTGCCTTCGGGCCGGCCCGGCACGACCCGAGTCGTGTTGGGCCGTGCCTGGGCCATGTGTGCGGCCCGTGGGCTGGCACGGCACGACCTGGTGTGTTGGTCGGGCCGCCGGGCCGTGCCGCCCGTTTGGCCATCTATGCACCTTGCCCCCGCAGCAAGAACCAGTGTGAATGCCTTACCAGCCGCCACGGAAGCCGCCAAGCTTACTCCCTGATCAACGACGGCCACATAAGCCGCCTCCCTGACCACCCCGGAAGAGAACGCGCACACAAGAGAAAAAGCGCTTGAAATCATCATGAAAAGAAGCCCATCGTCTTCATGCCACCACTTGGCTACGCTCTCCTTGCTCCCCACCTCCGTCCTCGTCCTCGAGATGGACGGTAGCTCACATCCCTCGGCTCTAAACGGCTAGATTCGCCGGCGGGGATGCCAGGGAATCAAACCCAAATCCGCCCTCGTCCAAACCCAAATCAAGTTGCGGGACCGGTAATAGTTGCACGAATCATGGAGCGATCTAGTGGCTAGGAATTCAGCTGAAAAAACAAAAAAAAAATCAGCAGGGTACTATATATTATGGACGAGTTCGGTGCCCAGTGTGACGTCCTTAAGCTCACAGTTTGGCACCCATTTTGTGCGGTGTTCGTCTTAATGTTGACACCTGCCGACCTGCGTGTGGCGATATGTACCAGGTCAGGTGTACCTACACATTGCGATTGAACTTATAGTTTTCAAAAAGAAAAAAAAACTGCAGTTATAAGCCCCCTCGTCACCAAAGCAAATCATGGAGGCACACGTTACAGAACGAGTATGCAATGGGTTTTCAAACTCTGTGCTAGTCAATCATGGGCTCATGGCTATATTCTTCAACGGAAGCTACTTCAATTTCTTTTGTGAAGGTACAATATAATGGAAGCTGCTTTCTGGAATGCAGAACAGAGGAATTTAGAAATGTTTGTTTTAAGGGTGGAATTCAGAAATGCTGTTCCATCGATCCAAAGTTGAGAGAAACAAAATATCATCATTTTGTTATTGTTACGGAATTACAGTACTATGATCAATATTCAGAGGGACAGATCTCACAAAAAAATTTCAAAAAAAAAAAAAGAATCCTACAAAAGAATAATGTTTGTACACCGAAGAAGTGTATCATACCCGGATCTCAGTTCATCAGAGACATTCAGATCTGTAGGAATGTTGATTCCCAAAAAACAAAAGAGATTAAGATCTGTAGGAATGTTCATCTGATCAGAGCTGGACTAGTATATGCAGAAATGCAGAGAGTATGATAATAGAGCTGAAAGCCAGGACCCACAGTTTTGCCCATTTCGAAATCAGGTTTTGAGCTTAGCTGTGCGTGATTAATCATGGCCATCAACTACCAGTTGCAGATTGACCAGTTAAACCTCAGTTAAACAAATGATCATTTGCATGATCACCTTCTGAGTCTACGCACAACGAGGCAAAACCCTAAACAAATGGATCAGAAGCTCTCAGAGCGAGGACGACACACGCTATCACTCTCCTATATAAACGCCACTCACCCATCGCTTGCAAAACCACCTCGAGCTCAAACACAGTTTATTACTGCATTTCAAGCTTGTTTAAGCTCAAGTAGTGAAGGAAGAAAAAACAGCGACAGGATGAGGAGCTTCCATTTCCTCGTCGTCCTCGTGCTGGCGATGGCGATCTCGTCGCCATTGGCGGCGGCGCAGCTGAGGAAGAACTACTACGCCAAGATCTGCCCGAACCTCGAGAACATCGTGCGGGGGTCCGTGCAGAGGTCGATGCAGCAGTCGCCGATCGCGGCGCCGGCGACGCTGAGGCTCTTCTTCCACGACTGCGCCGTCCGCGGGTGCGACGCGTCGATCATGATCATAAACCCGAACGGCGACGACGAGTGGAGGAACCCCGACGACCAGACGCTGAAGCCGGAGGGGTTCACGACGGTGATGGCCGCCAAGGCCGCCGTCGACAGCGACCCCCAGTGCCGGAACAGGGTGTCCTGCGCCGACATCTTGGCCCTCGCCACCAGAGACTCCGTCTTCCTGGTAACTCTCACTCACTTACCTGTATATATTTACCTACCTTACCGGCCATTGTTGTGCACTATCAAGTTGCATGCACCGATCAGTTTTACTCAAAAGTTTAAGCTGATGAATGGCTATTGATGGGTTGGCTGCATGATGCAGAGTGGAGGTCCGAACTACGCGGTGGAGCTCGGCAGGTTCGACGGCAGGGTGTCGACCAGGAACAGCGTCAACCTGCCTCATGGCAACTTCAACCTCGACCAGCTCACCGGCTACTTCGGCAGCCTCGGCCTCAGCCCCACCGACATGGTCGCCCTCTCCGGTACGTTGCCATGGCAGCAGCTACATGCATAGCAATGGCGGCGGCGCGTGTGATGTGTGAATGTGACAACGATGTCTTGTGGAATTTGTTTTCAGGGGGTCACACCATCGGGGCGGCGTCGTGCAACTTCTTCGGCTACAGGCTCGGCGGTGACCCGACCATGGATCCCAACTTCGCGGCGATGCTGCGCGGAAGCTGCGCCTCCAGCGGCTTCGCGTTCCTCGACGCCGCGACGCCGCTCCGGTTCGACAACGCCTTCTACCAGAACCTCCGCGCCGGCCGCGGCCTCCTCGGCTCCGACCAGACGCTCTACTCCGACCCGAGGTCCCGCGGCCTCGTCGACCGCTACGCCGGCAACCAGGGCGCCTTCTTCAACGACTTCATCTCCGCCATGACCAAGCTCGGCAGGGTCGGCGTCAAGTCGCCGGCCACCGGCGGCGAGATCCGCCGCGACTGCAGGTTCCCCAACTGATGACATGGCGCACGATGCGACGCACACGTGCGACGTGACGTGATCTACCTCGAGGGGGATGCAAGGCCTCTGCACTTGTGCAGGTTGCATGTTCTTGGAGGGCAATTGGGCGATGGGTGGCAATCTTTCCTTTTGGATTTGGGAAAAAAAAACGGTAGTACACTATTGTGTGTTCAAAAATTTAAGTTGTTTTTGTCAACGATCCGAATAAGTTGTAATATACAACGATGTAAAAGTGATTTGTTTGATTAATTTGTGTTTGACTTGACTTGACGTGCAGTTTGCCACGATCGATTTCGTCGTCGATGTTCTGTTTCCATTTTTGAATTCGTTAGTCCTGACACACTGACACGTATTGGAAATATAATACGAACTGGGCCTAGTGGGCCAGAATCTGGATTCGAGTTACGGGCTGTGGCCTATGATTCGGCAGCTTTGGAAGCCCATCTCATACTGTTGTTGCTGTTAGTTTCAGAAAAAGAAATGTGACTCCCATACAAAATGAAATTTTGAGCAAATTCATAATTTCGAAAAAAAATAAAAAATAATCATGGATGTAGTGCTTGATTTGTAGTGTATTATGGTGAAGAAATTTCGTGAAAAAGAGTAAGATAGATTCAAATTTGAGAGCAAAACCAAAAGTCAATTAGGAACGGTTTTGCTAAAAATTTGTCGACAAATTTTTTTGTTAGAAATCTCCCAGATTTTTCCACCGTCCAAATTGCATTATGATTTGTGCTAGCTGTCCGTTACAACCAGAAAAAGGACTACTATAACCTCTGTGGGAGTCGATCCCATGATCTGATGCTTAGAACGTGAAATATTTTGCTAGCTGAGCAAGGAGCAACTAATTGTTTCACCAAAACAATAATTACTTATTACCAAAACAATAATTACTTATTAGTTACACTGTATGTACATATTAATTATATTATTAGTTACACTATAATTATATATATTAGTTACATTGTACTTACATATTAATTACATATTAGTTACACTATAATTATACTATAGTTACATTCGTAAGTACAGTGTAACTAGGGTGTAATTTTTTTAAAAGAAAGATTTTGGTGTAGTTACACTATAATTACACTATAGTTATATTCGTAAATACAGTGTAATTAGGGTGTAATTTTTTTAAAAAAGATTTTAGTGTAGTTACACTATAATTATATATTAGTTACACTATAATTACACTTAGTTACAAATGTAAGTATAGTGTAAGTAGGGTGTAATTTTTTTAAAAAAAGCCTTTAGTATATGTGCTGACAATAGTTAGTTTTGTGGCTTGGATTAACACGCCTTAATCAGACTGTATGCGTTGCTTTTTAATTTGGCTAGCAAGTTGGCCGTTTGGTGGTCAGAAAAATCTGTGTGATTTTATAACAAAAATCTGTCGCGTGTTATATAGATAGATCCATTAGGAAATAGGAAAAAGAAATAATGAAATGGGCCTAAGTTTGCACTGGTCATGCGACTCATGCGGCCCTTTAAAACCCATGTGGAGAAAATATCTCTTAGTATTCTCATCTCTCTATTTTTCTGTTATTATCCCTAAATTCTACACATATTTAAGTATTTCTCCAATTTATTTTTTACATTTTTTTCATTTTGTTCTTCTTTTAGCCAAACATCTCGCGGTTACCACGCAAATACCGCATTAACCGCCCCAAACCGCGCGGTAACCGTTCCAAAACTATAATACCGCAGTTTTTTTAATTCATATTTTCGAATCCAAAATTTACGCGGTTTTTCACGGTTATCTCACGATTACCGCGGTAACTACCTTACCGCGGGGTCGGTAACCACCCTGAAAACAGTAAGGGGAACCGTGGTACCACATCATCGTTTGTAAACGTTTTGTAAGAAAAAAAAAAGCATATAGCTTTCCTAATCCTAAAGAAACTCAAGAACATAGGCTACTATACAGAATACACTCTACGGAACTTCCGTGTGTGCATGTCCTTAAATCTAACGAACAAGTACATCGCATCACATTCATTAAAACCGTCCGATCAAAGATGAACGGCTCAAATTAACTTGAGTGGGAGTACACCTTAAAAGTTTCCAGTAAAAGTAACAAAAAATACATCAGAGAAAAAAATATGCTTCCTTTTGTTGCTCGAGGCATAGCATAGTACTGCATATTGTTGTAAACCAACGCGCCTATTAGCGGATCACCAGATCCGTTCCCTGTCCCTCCTACAGCAGTAGAGGCGTGAGATGATGTAGAACACCCGCACCCATCCCTTTGCTCTTAAGAACATTGCAGAAGTAGACAATGAACACAGATATAGGGTGGAGCTCTCTCTTCATTATAAATCTCATCTGGAGTACAAGCCACTCATATGTCACATCCTGCCCCTGTATATATAGGGGTCTTAGGAGGAGATAGATCTTATCTCTACTCCGGTTCGGATTGGTCCACAAGAAAGGATATTATCTCCCCAGGAGATAATATTCCGTAACACGTATTTGTACACATGTTGTATGGGAGTCACATTTCTTTTTCTGATGAAAGGAAAAAGTACACTGAAGGTCCCTCAACTTGTCATCGAGTTACAAAATCATCCCCCAACTACAAAACTAGATATATGACATCCCTCAACTTACAAAACCGTTCGCTTTAGGTCCTTCGGTGGTTTTGAAACCGGTTTTATCCGACGTGGCGGCTGAGTCAGTGTGGTACCCACGTGGGCCCCACATGTTAGTATGGCCACATCATCTCTCTTTTCCCCTCTTCTCTCCCTTCCTCATCTCTCTCTCTCTCCCTTCTCTGCTCTGCAAGGCCTGCAGTGCCTCGGCGGGTGGGCGTCGGCGGTGATGGCGGCTACGGGCGACACGGCAGCGGTGGGTGGAGGAGCTGTCGGCGGGCGGCCGAGCTGGAGCAGGAGGCCGATACGGAGGAAGACGAGTGCGCGGCGGCCGGCGACGCAAACGGCGGCAGCGCAGAGGAGGACGGCAGTGTGAAGCGGCTGAGGTGGCGGCTCGCGGCCGGGGGAAGACGGAGGGAGGTCGCGCTGGAGGAGCTAGAGAAGGAGAGGCGCGCGGCAGCATCTGCGTGCGACGAGGCTGAGCTGGAGCAGGAGGTTGACGCGGAGGAAGACGAGTGCGCGGCGGCCGGTGACGCGAACAGCGGCGATGCGGAGGAGGGCGACAGCGTGGAGCGGCTGAGGCGGCGGCTCATGGTCGAGGGGAGGTGGAGGGAGGCCGTGCTGGTGGAGCTGGAGAAGGAGAGGCGCGCGGCCAAGATCGCATTTCTCCGCCGCCTGACCTGGCGATCAACACAGATGCAACTAATATAATTAACGGGAATGCTAAATAGTTGTTGCATGATTTTTGATTGCTAAATCATTCATGTTTCAATATATTTAGAACCGTTGTTTCATATGTTTTAGAAAAATGTTTCACGAGGTGATTTAATTGTGTTTCAGCTTTTAAAAGATTGAAACATTTTTGATCGACTTGGTGAAACATTTACGGTGTTTCACCTTTTTAAAATATTGAAACATTTTTGATCTACTTGGTGAAACATTCGGAACCGTTGTTTCATATGTTGTGGCAAAATATTTCATGGGCTAATTTAATTGTGTTCCAGTTTTTTTAAAAGATTGAAACATTTTTGATCTACTTGGTGAACATTTTTATCTACTTACTGAAACATTGCATGATAAAAGACTAAAAAATCATACGAATCCCATATAGACAGTCCCTATAATTAATCACCACACACCTGACCTGGCGATCGATCGATTGAACCCTCACCCTCTCTGCACAGTTGCTACTACAAATTAAGCTTTGATTAATTAGCTTACAATTACGTACAGCTCTCGATCGATCAGGATCAGCTGAAGAGGTTCAGCAGCGTGGGCGCCCCGGCGCCATCCCCGTCGCTGTGCAGCGCCATCGGGCTCATGTGGACAGGAAACTGGGACCTCTGCTAGGCCGCCGCCGACGCCGTCCTTCGCGGCGACTCCCTCCGCGCGCTCTCCGCCGTGCCCGCCGCCTTCACCGACCACGACATGGCCGATCGGCGCCGCCACCGGGAGCTCCTCCTCCTCGCCTGAGAACGACAACTCTTCCGCCTCTGAGCCTCGGAGGAAGCGGCCCAGGAATAACGGCGCCGACGACGTCGGCCAGCAGCAGCAGTAGGCCGCCGCCGCGCGCGCCCGCCAGCAGCCCTCCTGCAGTGAGTGAGCGAGGAGAAAAGAGAGAGAGAGGAAGGGAGAGAGAGATGACCTGCACACTGACATCTAGGGCCCACGTGAGTCCCACGCTGACTCAGCCGCCACGTAGGATAAAACCGAGAACAAAACCACCGAATGACCTATTGTGACCGGTTTTGATTAGTTAAAGCATGCCGGACAAGGGCGAAGCCAGGATTTGACATTGGGGGATGTGGGGTGAAGATAAACCATGAGACCGAATAACTAACATTGATAGTAAAGAAGATCAAATAGTCACCATCAATAACAAACAATGCGTAAACTAGTCCTTTAAAAAAAACTTAAATTTTAGCTGTTTAATAATATCATTGGAAGTTTGAAACTAGTCTTTATTGCTAAATTCTTTTAATGTAAACTATTAAATAATCTCACAAATAAGTATCATCTATTTTACTTTGAAAAATATGAGAAATCACAAAATAATTTTGTAGATCATGTTTCTTGCTAATATTTTTAGACTTGCTAACTAACTAAACTGATAATACTTTCAAGCTACACAAAATAAACTAGATAAATACTTATCTTAGCTAACTTAATATAGAGTAAAAACATGGGGGTGTAGTGGTGGTAGTGTTTGGATAGGAGGGTGTTGGCACCCTTTGGCACCCCCTTAGCTGCGCCACTTACGCCGGATATCTGGTTTTGTGGTTTGAAGACGTTTTTAACTCGATGACAAGTTCAGGGACCTTCGGTGTACTTTTCCCTTTCTGAAACTAACAGCAACAACAGTATGAGATGGGCTTCCAAAGCTGCCGAATCATAGGCCACAGCCCGTAACTCGAATCCAGATTCTGGCCCACTAGGCCCAGTTCGTATTATATTTCCAATACGTGTCAGTGTGTCAGGACTAACGAATTCAAAAATGGAAACAGAACATCGACGACGAAATCGATCGTGGCAAACTGCACGTCAAGTCAAGTCAAACACAAATTAATCAAACAAATCACTTTTACATCGTTGTATATTACAACTTATTCGGATCGTTGACAAAAACAACTTAAATTTTTGAACACACAATAGTGTACTACCGTTTTTTTTCCCAAATCCAAAAGGAAAGATTGCCACCCATCGCCCAATTGCCCTCCAAGAACATGCAACCTGCACAAGTGCAGAGGCCTTGCATCCCCCTCGAGGTAGATCACGTCACGTCGCACGTGTGCGTCGCATCGTGCGCCATGTCATCAGTTGGGGAACCTGCAGTCGCGGCGGATCTCGCCGCCGGTGGCCGGCGACTTGACGCCGACCCTGCCGAGCTTGGTCATGGCGGAGATGAAGTCGTTGAAGAAGGCGCCCTGGTTGCCGGCGTAGCGGTCGACGAGGCCGCGGGACCTCGGGTCGGAGTAGAGCGTCTGGTCGGAGCCGAGGAGGCCGCGGCCGGCGCGGAGGTTCTGGTAGAAGGCGTTGTCGAACCGGAGCGGCGTCGCGGCGTCGAGGAACGCGAAGCCGCTGGAGGCGCAGCTTCCGCGCAGCATCGCCGCGAAGTTGGGATCCATGGTCGGGTCACCGCCGAGCCTGTAGCCGAAGAAGTTGCACGACGCCGCCCCGATGGTGTGACCCCCTGAAAACAAATTCCACAAGACATCGTTGTCACATTCACACATCACACGCGCCGCCGCCATTGCTATGCATGTAGCTGCTGCCATGGCAACGTACCGGAGAGGGCGACCATGTCGGTGGGGCTGAGGCCGAGGCTGCCGAAGTAGCCGGTGAGCTGGTCGAGGTTGAAGTTGCCATGAGGCAGGTTGACGCTGTTCCTGGTCGACACCCTGCCGTCGAACCTGCCGAGCTCCACCGCGTAGTTCGGACCTCCACTCTGCATCATGCAGCCAACCCATCAATGCCCATTCCTTTTTTTTTGAACGCGCAAAAAAATTGCACGTCAATATATTACAAGGAAAATCAGTTTTTTTACATTACGCAATTGGCCAGACAGACATATGTCAGAAGGAGGAAGAAAAAGTAAAAACAAAAGCTGTAGCTAGGAAAAATAGAAACTACTATGGCGGCTAAACGGAACTTCAATCAGCGGGAAGGGGGGCATAGCCACACTACACACCCAGTAAGCCCCCCAAAATAGCAACACCAGCGGAAGTCCACGTACGGCCCTTGGACTCTAGAACCATTCGTGCGTGTTGGATTATAAAGTGAATTATTCGTTTTTTCTCATTCAATTTAGGCTTTTAGATTGTAACTCGATACTGCGAAAAAATGGCCGGTAAGGTAGGTAGATAGATATATACAAGTGAGTGAGAGTTACCAGGAAGACGGAGTCTCTTGTGGCGAGGGCCAAGATGTCGGCGCAGGACACCCTGTTCCGGCACTGGGGGTCGCTGTCGACGGCGGCCTTGGCGGCCATCACCGTCGTGAACCCCTCCGGCTTCAGCGTCTGGTCGTCGGGGTTCCTCCACTCGTCGTCGCCGTTCGGGTTTATGATCATGATCGACGCGTCGCACCCGCGGACGGCGCAGTCGTGGAAGAAGAGCCTCAGCGTCGCCGGCGCCGCGATCGGCGACTGCTGCATCGACCTCTGCACGGACCCCCGCACGATGTTCTCGAGGTTCGGGCAGATGCTGGCGTAGTAGTTCTGCCTCAGCTGCGCCGCCGCCAATGGCGACGAGATCGCCACCGCCAGCGCGAGGACGACGACGAAATGGAAGCTCCTCATCCTGTCGATGTTTTTCTCTTCACTTCTTGAGCTTAAACAAGCTTGAAATGTTATATAAACTGTGTTTGAGCTCGAGGTGGTTTTGCAAGCGATGGGTGAGTGGCGTTTATATAGGAGAGTGATGGCGTGTGTCGTCCTCGCTCTGAGAGCTTCTGATCCATTTGTTTAATTAGGGTTTTGCCTCGTTGTGAGAGTAGACTCAGAAGGTGATAATGCAAATGATCATTTGTTTAACTGAGGTTTAACTGGTCAATCTGCAACTGGTAGTTGATGGCATGATTAATCACGCACAGCTAAGCTCAAAACCTGATTTCGAGATGGGCAAAACTGTGGGTCCTGGCTTTCTGCTCTATTATATATACTCTCTGCATTTCTGCATATACTAGTCCAGCTCTGATCAGATGAACATTCCTACAGATCTTAATCTCTTTTGTTTTTTTGTGAATCAACATTCCTACGGATCTGAATGTCTCTGATGAACTGAGATCCGGGTATGATACACTTCTTCGGTGTACAAACATTATTTTTTTGTAGGATTTTTTTTTTTGGAAATTCCTGGATTTTTTTTTGTCAGACCTGTCCCTCTGAATATTGATCATACTACTGTAATTCCGTAACAGAAACAAAATGATGATATTTTGTCTCTCAACTTTTGATCGATGGAACAGCATTTCTGAATTCCACCCTTAAAACAAACATTTATAAATTCTTCTGTTCTGCATTCCAGAAAGCAGCTTCCATTATTTTGTACCTTCACAAAATAAATTGAAGTAGCTTCCGTTGAAGAATATAGCCATGCATGATTGACTAGCACAGAGTTTGAAAACCCATTGCATACTCGTTCTGTAACGTGTACCTCCATGATTTGCTTTGGTGACGAGGGGCTTATAAGTGCAGTTTTTTTTTTTTTTGAAAACTATAAGTTCAATCACAATCTGTGGGTAGACCTGACCTGGTACATATCGCCACACGCAGGTGTCAACATTAAGACGAACACAGAACAAAATGGGTGCCAAACTGTGAGCTGAAGGACGTCACACTGGGCACTGAACTTGTCCATAATATATTTTTTTTATTTTTACTGGAAACTTTTAAGGTGCACTCAAGTTAATTTGAGCCGTTCATCTTTGATCGGACGGTTTCTAATGAATGTGACGCGATGCACTTGTTCGTTGGATTTAAGGACATGCACACACGGAAGTTCGGTAGAGTGTATTTTTTCAAGGGAAGGGTATTTTTTACCCAGTCTATATGTTCAATCATAGTGTACTTTCTTTTAAAGAGAAAGGTATTTTTTACCTAGCATCTATATTCAATCAGATATATACAATCATTTAAATTTAGAAACTTAGCCTATCAAACATGAAACTTAGCTTTTAAATAATCCAATCTGAAATTCGCTCTTATGAAGATTTGAACTCGGGACCTTGAGGTGCTATTCAGTTTACTGCAACTACTAGGCTACATGCCCTTTCACCGGTATAGTGTATATTTTGTAGAGTGGCCTATGTTCATGAATTTCTTTTGTTAGGAAAGCTATATGTACATTTGTTTTTCTTACAAAACGTTTACAAACGATGATGTCGTACACCGTACACTACTATTGGGTCTTGATTTTCTATGACTCCCAACAAACTACATCAAACGGTTGATAAGTTTCTTTGTGACAAGAATTTCTATTAAGTACTTGTGGCAATGCTCTTTATTATTATTTCGACTTTGGAGTTAATATTAAGAGCTAGATCACCTAGTGTATATACTAGTGTTAATTTTTGCTACAACTTGGCACTTATTCCTCTTGTACATCACGGTGAATGGTAGGTGACAGTTGAGTTAATACATTGCAAATACCAATCTTTAAAAGTAAAGTACAGAAAATTTGCCAATCAATTAAGAGAAGAATAATTAATGGTACAGTACTGGTCACACTCGCGGGCGAGTACAGTAAAACCCCCAAAGTTCGAGTGTTTAGATTTGGTCATAGATCCATAGGTTCGTTTTGAACTTGCGCTTTCGATCATGACCCTGCTGTCCTGCATGCTACTACTACTAGTATAGTGGTATTTCTTCCTTCATAACCTCCGTATCAAATGTGATGGAATGTCAATGGAATGCTAGCTAAACCACAGCAGAACTACGGCTGTGTTTGCAACCTCTTGTTCCCAACCCCTCTCTCTCTTATTTTCTGCGCGCACATTTTTCAAACTGCTAAACGGTGTATTTTTTTTGCAAAAAGTTTCTATAAAGTTACTTAAAAAATCAAATTAATCTATTTTTTTTAAAAAATAGCTAATACTTAATTAATCACGCGCTAATAGACTACTCCATTTTTCGTACGGAAGGAAAAAGTTTCCATCTGAGACATGTGAACACAGCTGTACATTATTTTCTTCAACTCCCAACTACAACACCCTCGTTTTTCGTAAATACGCGCGCGTGTTTTTCTAAATCTTTTTATACAAAAGTTTCTTTAAAAATTACTTGAAAATATTTTTAAAATCTGTAATAATTAATACTTAATTAATTATATGCTAATGACTTATATCGTTTTATGTATCGCCAAAAAGCTAAATTGAATTGCAGTTTCAAACTGGCCTAAGGCAATTGGGCTGGAAAGTCTCTCGCTTTGCATGCACTGTTTCCAAACTATTAAATAATGTGTTTTAAAAAATAATCTATAGATCTATAGGAATGATTCTTATTAATCCACTTTAAGTTTGTGATAATTAATATTCGATTAATTATGTGCTAATGGCTCATCTCATTTTGTAATAGCTCACATCATTTTGTATATCTTTTCAATTTGTCTTTTTCTCTTCTCACCAACACACCCAAAGTCGTTGTACCGCTGTCCCGAGCTATGCAGAGCAAGTATTTTAGCCAGAAGACTTCATTAATAAGTGAGTCACCCCCATTCTTGCTAATCGTGCTCCTGTTCATCTCATATGGGACAAACTCATTAATTTTTTGGGATGCAAATGGTGTGCATCTTAATTAATACTTTACTCTTTTCCTCTGCGAGGATTATTACTTTATTCTTCGCCATTCTACTAACCATCCTAGCTTGTCCCTTAAAAAACTCCTACCCTTTCTTATAAAAATTCTCCTATAGCTAGTCTTCATTTTAACAAAGTGCATGTAACCTGCGTCTAGAAACAGGTGCGTTAAAAACCAAGATAATGCCGCATCTACGTCAGGTCAACTCTGCCATTTGTTGCAACACAATTTTTGCAAGTGCTCACTTGCAATAAGCTAACGTCTACGTGCATACGCACGCGAGCATGGACATTGGCTAAGTGCCAGGCCAACACGGCGAAAATTCCCACACGCAGTGACGTGATTTTTCGGCGAGGGATCGATCGATCTGTTAGATATCTGACGCCTGCATCTATATCATCCTATTTGTGCATGTGCGGCGGTGTCTCGGCGAAGAAACACGGTTCAGATGATCTTGTTTTCTATAAATTATAAGGAAACGAAACGCTTGCTTCAGCTGTGTGGCAAACTACTGACGAATTGGTCAAGGGTTCACTGAGAAAACAAGGTAGCTAGCTAGCTATGCTGAGTTACTAGGAATAAATTATAATTCCTCGACGGGAATATCCCTCATACATATTTTCTCAATCAAATTCAATGTAAATAGTTAAGAAAAAATTTAGAAAAAAATTAACATATATAACTCCACAAAAGTCAGGTTCAAATATCTTGATTTACACAATGAGAAAAGGAAAAAAGAAGAAGATAAACCTAGGTTTGAATAGTATTGTTCAATGATGGATTTATCTTTTTTTATTTCTTGACATGTGAGTTCAGTTTATAATCGATATTTTGTGGATTGATATGTGTATATTGTATGAAGGTTGTCATTTTTTTTGAGACTTTATATAACTTTTGAACACACGAGAGATTAAAATTATTAAATTAAGGTATAATTTTCCAAGCGTTACCGAATATTTGTACTAGTGTGTGTGCACGTCTGATAGGATGGTGATGAAATGATGGTGAAATTCACGTACACCATGTTGCCAATTTTGCATGGTTTTATATGCAGATGCAACATGCGAGGAAACATGGCATTGGTTGCTGCATGTTTCCCCCTAGTTACAGAACCAATTACATCTAAGATGTGTGCAACCAGGCCATATGCATGCCTATTTTGACCAAACTTATTTTCCAAGGCTATGTGATCTAGATCTGTGAAAATGCCACGAGCTAAGTAAATTTGTTATTAAAAAATAAAAGTATTGAGAAGAACTTTTTTTTTCTGATATCAATCTCCACTATAGCACATCAATTATCTGCCGTATGTAGCCGTGCGATCCAAAAGATCGTTCTGACTTCAAATTCACAACTGAAGCCACAAGAAAAAAAATCATGGGCAACCACCTATTAGGTTGTACTATTTCATTATCAATGTTCGATGTGATTCGCTCTAAACCAAATAAAATCACCAAGTGCCTGTTTGATGGGCTATATATGGCTATAAATGGTAGAAAATAAAATACATAACAAAAAATAATTTTAGAGTGATACTTCTATAATTTTATTCTTAGCGGTTTTAGATGCATTTGATAGTGCAGTGATAAGAGGTGTGTGGTTTCAACTCCGAGATCCTGTGTTCAATCCCTAGTAAGCTCATAATTTCTTCTAAAAAAAATGTTTGGAGTGATATCTCTCCCTCCAAATCTTTCTTTTTATTCTTAGCGGTCTAAAGCCAAGGCTAAAATAATGAAAGAAACGCCTCGTTTTTCTTTAAAAAAACAAGAGACCTTGTTTTGTTTTGCTTTCGATTCTCATAATCCTGCTCCTAGAAAAGCTGGTTGTGAATTTAGATTTTGATACATATGAAATGTGCAATTTATATTATTATTCAAAACCCACAAAGGCAACTATGTAGCTGCTGGATTTTAGTAGAAAACATATTTTGAATCTGAAAATCCGCTTCCAAAATCAAGTTGAGTGTAAATTTTAGAGAGTTGTAACTATGAAGTACTATCTCGTCTAGACTATAGGTTTACTGTAACATCAGTTGGGCATTTCAGAGAAACTGCAACAATAGTTGAAGATTTTATTATTAATCGCAACTTATTCATCTTGTAGGTCTGGGTCCACGTGTAAGGCATATATATAATACTCAAATTGTTGCACTTTGGGCCCACATGTCAAACGCTCATAGCATTGTAGTTTTCTAATAAAATTGTACTATATAGTTTAGTTGTTTTAAATATTTAGATTTTAGATGAAGTTGCAACATATAGTAATTTTTTTACTAAATAGTTCAATTTAATTTGTGGTGGGGCAAAATCCATAATCAAAAGCACAAGAAAAAGGCCTAAGACCCCTTTAGATTTGTAGAAAACATAGAAAATTTAGAGGATTTTAATCCAATAGAAAAAAATTCAATGAAGATCTTTGAAGCAAAGAATTTTTTTTTAACGGTTGAAATATGAATCCTATCATTTCCTTTAAGTTCTTATGAAATTGACGATCGTATAGACATTTTGTTGAAAAGTTAGCAAAACATCTAACCTTTTGAAAAAAAAATCCATTTGAGTAGTCTATCTCTCTCATCCGATTCTTTCAATTTTCATGAGGTCTAATCGAATAACCATTCCTTTATTTTTTATGTGTTTTGAAATATTCTTATATGCACCTGTATTATTATCAAAATACTTTTTTTTTATGTTTTTCTCTATTTTTTTAATCACACATTTCAAAGGAGCTCTAAATTCTACTACCTTTGTTTTTTTTATTTGACGTTGGTTAGTTTAAAATGAAACTTTTGAACTAACCAATGTCATCTAAATAAAAATGGAGGGAGTAAAATTTAATTTTTAAGATGTGGCGGACAAGCCAATGATCAGCACAATGGCAAGTAGAATTAGCCGCAAGAGCATTTGTTCTGGGCTTAATTATGGCCGAAGTTCACACACGCCTATGATCAGTAGCTCTACGTAACTGTAAAGCTGATTTCTGAAGAAACGGCCCGTAAGAGTGCCACAAGCCCACAATGTACATATCTGTAGAACGGCCGGTGGCTTGCATTGCTTCAGTACTCCATGCGGCTTTGGCAAGTTAGAATGAGCTGTGAATTAGTCACCGACATAATCTGCTACTTGCACATCACTTTAACCAGACTCTGCAATTAATTACAAAGCACATGTTTACTATATACTAGTAGTAAGTGCAGCTTCAGCTTAAATTAACCAGACAGTTTAAGACCATGGAAGCCGGCACAATCTCAAGTGTCACGCAACCCTACACTATATATACCCACGTAAATGCGATTGCCAACATCGCGTCACTTTGAGATCGATCACCATCCTGATCAATCGAAACAGAAACTCGATCGCCAGCCAAGCTTTTGGAAGACTCACGCAACAGCTAGCTAGCTAGCTAGCTAGCTAGCACGACGCAGATAGAGTAGTCACTGAGCAAGCAAGCAAGAGGAGTGATTCGATAGATCGATCAATGGCGGCGAGCCTTGCTGGGTTGGCGTTCCTCGCCGTCACGTCGGCCGCGCTGCTGTCGCCGCTCGCCGTGGTTGGCCAGCTGAGGACGGACTACTACTCCACCATCTGCCCCAACCTGGAGACCATCGTCCGGAGCTCCGTCAAGCAGTCCATGGCCGCGTCACCGATCTCCGCGCCGGCGACGCTCAGGCTCTTCTTCCACGACTGCGCCGTCAGGGTACATCTAGATGGCAACAGATGATGATCGATCGATCGCCATAGATCGATGCAAGCAATGTGGTGATCAGAATATCAGATCAGTAGAAGTAAGCAGTGATCACTGCAGTGTGTGATTTCGATTGCAGGGTTGTGACGCGTCGATCATGATCGTGAACTCGAACGGCGACGACGAGTGGCGGAACTCCGACAACCAGTCGCTGAAGCCGGAGGGATTCACGACGGTGCTCAACGCCAAGGCCGCCGTCGACAGCGATCCACAGTGTCGCTACAAGGTGTCCTGCGCCGACATACTGGCCCTCGCTGCAAGAGAATCCGTCTACCAGGTTAGCATAGCGAGAAATTTTACATTCCATAATATATACCAAAATTTTTAGTGCAAATTTAAGTGATTTTGTAAGGAGGTAATATTTTTTCTAATGTAAAATTTGGTACTACCTCAATTATAAGTCGTTTTGACTTTGTTCAAAGTGAAACTACTTCAAGTTTAATTAAGTTTATAGACAAATATACTAATATTTACAATACCAAATTAGTTTTATTAATTCAATAATTAAATATATTTTCATAATATATTTGTTTTGGGTTAAAAATGTTAATATTTTTTCTACAAACTTAATCAAACTTGAAGCGGTTTAACTTTAAACAAAGTTAAAAAACTTATGATATGATACGAAGGAAGTACCTCTTAATACTTTTGGTAACATGAGACATGAAAAATTGTACTATGAATTTCGTTACCTTGTGGTATCTCTCAATGACTGTAAAGTATATCTATAAATTTTCGTACTTTTTTTTACGAACACACAAAAGAATTGCATGTCAATATGTTAGAAGAAAAGAGTGTTTGTTTATACAATGCAATCAGCCAAACCGGCTTATACCTAGAGAAGGGAGAAAAGATAAAAATAAAAAAAAAGGAAAAAGGAAGAGACGCTACGAAATTTTCGTACTTTATAATATTATATGTACTGAGAAGTACCAAATTTACATTACAAAATGTGATACATCGTGATAAAATCACTCTAGCATGGCAAATTAAATTTGCACACACGGTCATGCATGCATGCATGATGGGTACAAAATTTGATCGTGAGATCGCGCGTTCAACGCTGTAACTAATCCTGCATGGATGCATGCATTGGCTGGTTGGTGCAGAGCGGAGGGCCCAACTACCAGGTGGAGCTGGGGAGATTCGACGGCAGGATGTCAACCAGAGACAGCTCGTGCTGCCGCATGCCAACTTCAACCTGGACCAGCTCAACGCTTTCTTCGCCGGCCTCGGCCTCTCCCAGACTGACATGATCGCTCTCTCAGGTACTCCAAATTAAATGTCTAATCAACTCAACTCATCGTCGTCATCGTGGACTAAAAACTTCACACGATAGCTGTACATCCATTGACGATCCGATCGATCGATCGATCGATCGATCTTGTCACTTGCCCAACAATTCATCAATCTGCACACCTTTTCCACACACGTACGTCGCTTGCGATTACTCCAATCTGTGTGACAAATCGGTCGCGAATTCGCATCACTTGCGCGTGAATTCAGGTGGGCACACGTTCGGCGCGGCGGACTGCAGGTTCTTCCAGTACAGGATCGGCGCCGACCCGGCCATGGACCAGAGCTTCGCGGCGCAGCTGCGCAACACCTGCGGCGGCGCCAACCCGAGCAGCAGCTTCGCGTTCCTCGACGGCGCGACGCCGGCGGCGTTCGACAACGCGTACTACCGGGACCTGCAGCAAGGCAGGGGGCTCCTCGGCTCCGACCAGGCGCTGCACGCCGACCAGCGGTCGCGCGGCACCGTCGACTACTACGCGTGGAGCCAGAGCGCCTTCTTCGGCGACTTCGCCGCCGCCATGACCAGGCTCGGGAGGGTCGGCGTCAAGACGGCGGCCACCGGCGGCGAGATACGCCGCGACTGCAGATTCCCGAATTGATCGGCTAGCTTGCACCGTACGTGCAAACATTCAATCTTGCTCGGTTCATGGACTTCTTACTACTAGTCTGGTAGTTGACGATGAACACGACGACTGTCACTGTAATAATTAATCTCGATCAATTCAATAATTCATACGTGGATTCGATAGATGTCCGTAACTGATTATATTTTTTTTAAGATAATAGAATATAATCCTAGCCTTTACATAAAGAGCTACAGCCAATTATTACACTAATTCAACAAAACATATTTCTAGAGGAATAGAAGCACACACAAACTACTAAAAACTCCCACGGCATAGCAAGATCATAGAATTATTAAATTCTATTTACAAATCTCTATCCAAAGTATATAGCGTACGAGTTTTCGT
Organism: Oryza meridionalis; assembly: GCA_000338895.3. Taxonomy (NCBI): domain Eukaryota; kingdom Viridiplantae; phylum Streptophyta; class Magnoliopsida; order Poales; family Poaceae; genus Oryza; species Oryza meridionalis. The sequence goes on from CM002529.2 coordinate 29,644,009, forward strand.
TTTCCTTTGCTTCAATCTCGATCCATGACTTTATATAGTATACACGTTGATAAACTAGATAGATTAATTAATTTACCCCTAGCAATAAATTTAATTTGACCTTAGAAACTACAGGCCCATTAATAGCAAAGAAGCCCATGGGCCAGGACAGAAAGTGGATTCCAAGGGCTAGTTTGGTTTGGTTCCAAATTGTGCTCTATCAATTTATTTTTAATAGTATTTCTAGTTGTTTGGATTGGTCCTAAATTTTAACAACACATATCTTTATATAGAAAAGTTTTGGCCATCTAAATTTGGTAGTGCCAAAAGTTGCCCAAACTTTGGCACTGCCAAAATTTTGGTACGGCACCAAACCAAACTAGCCCTAAATTCTCGAGTAACGTTCTCTCGTTTCGTTGTTTGCATAATATGTCAGTTTTCCTTGAAAGAAACCGAATTTCCGAAGCCCCTAGCCGTCGCCGGTGCCCAAAAACCATTGGCGCCCCCAATTAAGTCCCCCAACACTTACAGATCGACGTCGTCTCCTCCCTTTTCCTCACCGCCATGACATCTCTCGCTTTCCCGTCCCTCTCCGGCCACCTCCAAGTCGCCGTCCTGTCAAATTAAGACGACTTGACCACTACTTAATTACTTCGATCCATCACGGCTCACTCATCAAAGCGCTCAAATCGATCTAAAAACACTGCGACAGTAGTGGAACCTCGTGTTCTCCTCGTCGTCGACTACTCGACCGTGCAAAGCCATGACCACGCGAGAGGGGTTCATATCAACTTGGAGACCTCGAATCCTCGCCATGTACGGTACATCTCTGTCCCTGTCTCACATGGCTAACTCGCTGCTGTACGAATCATGAATACAAGCAATGCTATGTTATTTAGCCAGGTTTATGGTTGGGGTAGAATTACTTTGATGCTCTTGGAAGTTTACTTGATTGGAAAAAATCACGGCGAAATCAGGAGTTTACTTCTACCAAAAAAAAAATAGAAGTTGTTTTCATCACCTGAAAAGAAAATCTCACTCGATCAAATATTTCAACTCACTTGACCATTTTTTTTAAAAAAAAGATACTATATTTTGAAAATACTTACTATAACACCGACAACCCAGGAAATGAAACTGAGTCCCAGTAATTGAAATATCAAAAATATATATAGATAAACAAAACTTAAAATGTGCAATGTACACGATCGAATTTTAGTTGAAACATTCTCTTCTCGCGCATGAAAGGTGAAACATTGAATTTAACGCTTGAAACATATATTTTATCCCAATATAATCATGTGATATTTTACTATTTTTTTGAATTTTTAAATTAAAAACAACGTAATTAGTTATAATTTTTAAATTTAATTGTAATGAATATAACAGCGTAATTAGATTGTATATTGAATAAGTCGTTTTGAAGTTTGCTAAGAAGTATGCATGTATCTATGCATAGAGAGAACTAGAGAAGGGAGCATGTTTTGTGTGTGATAGAGAGTGAGAGAGTAGGTGTGTAGGGAGATAGAGGGGGAACCAGTGGGTGTGGACGCCCCATATACTGGTAGAGAAACCATTTTTGGTCGGTTGCCCAAAATCCACAATAATCCCGGTTTGAATAAGAACCGGAGCTAAAAATGATCTTTAGTCCCGGTTGAAAAAGCTGACGTCACTTTCTGATCTTTAGTCCCGGTTGGTAACACTAACCGGCACTAAAGATCATTTTTAGTCCCGGTTCGAAAGAAGGCATGCTGTGTTAGACCCCTCTATGATCTTTACCAACCGGGACTAAAGATCCAATTTTAATCCCGGTTGCTTATAACAACCGAGACAAAAGAAAAACGAAAAAAAAATCGCGCCGCGCCTCCTCGAGAGGACCAACAGCCTTATCCTCTCATCCACTCATCTCTCCTCTCCCTTATCTTCTCCCATCTTCTCCTCCCTTCTCATCTTCTCATCTCCTTCTTGTCTTCTTCCCCCTTCCTCCCCTTCCCCTCTCCTCCCCCTCCCCTGCGGCCGCGGCAGATCCCTCCCCGACGCAGGCCCGGCCGCGCGCGGCGAGCGGCGGATGCAGCTGCGGCGGCGCAGGCGGCGACGGGCGGCAGAAGCGCCGCGGCGGCGGCTGGGCGGCGGGCCGGCGGAGGGCGGCGGCGGCGCAGGCAGCGCGTGCGGCAGAAGCGGCCGCGGCGGCGGCCGTGTGGCCTGGCGGAGGGCGGCGGCCAGGTGACAGCGGTGAAGCGATGAATTTGCTTTTGAGAATTTGTGGTGTATTTGATCTGTGCGATGTAAATATGTGATGTATTTGTGATGTTTCTTTTTAGAATTTGTGATGTATTTGTTTTGATTATCTGTGATGTATTTGGATATGGTGGATTTGTAGATGATCGATTTGGGATTTGGAGATGATCTTTTGTTCTGTGATTTTGGGGATGATTTGGGGATTTTAGAGATGATCTTTTGTTCTGTGATTTTGGGGATGATTTGGGGATATGGTGAAATCAATATTCAAAGTAAAAAACAATAAAAAGAAAAAGAAAATACTAACCGGATCTGGCTTCATTTTTAGTCCCGGTTGGTAACACCAACCGGGGTTAAAAATAGCTCCATCTTTAGTCCCGGTTGGTGTTACCAACCGGGACTAAAGATCGATTTTTAGTCCCGGGTATTTGAACCGGGACTAAAGATAGCGATGTTTAGTCTCGGATTCGTAGTCCCGGTTGGAAAACCGGGACTACAGGAGGGTTACAAACCGGGAGTAAAAAACGTTTCTCCACCAGTGATAATTTCACTAGCGTCGGGTATTTGGTGTACGAAGAGGGATCCTCTGACGTTACTGTTCACTGTAACTAACACGTGGACCCATCACTCTTAGGCTTACATATCACCCATCAAGTTAGAGGGAAATTATGTCAGAGGATCTCAATCCCTGGCGTACGTATTGCATTCTTCAAAGATTACACCTATGATGCAATTTTTTGTGAGTAAACTTGTGCTTTGGATGGATTATGAAAGTGGTACGTTAGAATTCGTTATATCTATGGATAAATGAACTCGAAATCTGTTATATTTATAGATGGAGACAGTATATATAAAATATCCTCTATCACGGTTAATCCAACCTAATTATTGTTGCACTAATTAATTATATAGTGTCACTAGCTAGACCACGAGAAACTTTGATCCAGTCCTCCATTAATTATTGCCATGGAATGAGTCGTGATGCATGCATGATATACAAGTAGATACAATATCACAACTTGCAGTGTCAGACTGTCAGTAATGGTACTGCTTGAAATAACGCGGAAAAATGCTGTGTTAAATGCATCTTGAATCATTCTGAAGAATGTTGTGTAAAATGCATCTTGAATCACTCTTACCTCGTTGGCTCAGCACAGCCATGAAAGGTGGACATATTTACAATATGATATAGTATATTTTAATTTAGTGTTGTTTTTTAATAATGGATTTAATTAAACTCGGTCTCACTAATAGAGAAACGATTTTTTATCCTAAACCCAAAACACAAATATCCTAGCAAGATTAAAAATAAGTACTAAAGATGTTTTAGTGTTTTATACCGATTCTAAAAGTTCTAAGTGTCTAGAAATATCTTTTACTAAAAATATGTATTTACTACCGATTGGTAACACTAACCGAAACTAATGCTGGAGGATCTTTAGTCCAGGTTGATATTACCAACCGGTACTAAAGATGCATATTTAGTACCGGTTGGTAACACCAACCCGTATGAAATATGTCTCCAGTGTTAATTAAAAAAAAGCATCTCCATTCAAGTTAGATGTATGTAGTAGATAGGATGTTAACGTGTATGAGAGCTGAGATATCTTGAGTTCGAATCCCAGCATTCCACATCTTTAGTCTCAATTTAGTGGACTCGATTGTTATAGCCGATATTAAAGATCGTTTCTTCTGTGGTGCCTCTGCAACAAGGGGATGCACACGACCACATTTATAGTGTTGTTAGGAGTCATTCTCCATCTATTAACTAGAATGAGCTAGTGTTGGAAGTCTCTGCATATTTAATGCATGACTTTTTTTCTACCATTTCACTATTGACTTTGTGGATTTCTTTGGTATTATGGTATAAAAGATTATTTGGTTGGAGGCCACAGTTGGTCATAGAAGTGGCTTTTGACCCCTCTAGGATATCCCATCGTGCACCTTTATCCCTCAAATATATATACTTTTCAATAATGGAAATGATTTACACATTCCCGGTTTTTACGAACAGGCACACAGTTAATCCTCAAATACAATACAAATAGGCATAAAGAGTTTTGAGACATCTCTACAACAAAAAAAAAAAAAATCAAACCCAAACTCAATATATAAAACAAGATTAAAAAAATATGGCAATAGAAAGTACAAGCACCGTGTTATAGTCTGGATTTAACTGGCTCTAGTGTTAGTTAAATCCTTCCTGAAATGGCCTCGCGCAATTGGATACCTTGTCAAATGATTTTCAAACTACTATTGTGTTTATAGTTGAAGAGAAGCCAGGGAGAGAGTTTATAAAGGTTTAAGCTCTTCCACAGCTATAACTAATTCTTGCAGAATTGCATATCATTCTAGCCTGCGCCACTAAAACCATTCCAAATTCGGCATGCCACTGCTACATGGAAGCTTAAGATGCTGAACTGAACGTGTGCTTTTCCTTAATGGAAAGGGGAGGAGCTCTGCTCTTCTGTTTAAAAAAACACATACTAGAAGCTTAAGATACCAAAATGCTTAATTAGCAACGAGTTCAGCGCTGGTGTCTCACTAACTAACTGCTCAAATCGTGTACGTAACTACAGCACACCCAGCATGATCGACTGTATCAGTCTCATGCTATTTTTCCTTTTACATGTAAATAACTTAACTTTTATTTCTCTTAATAGGAAAAAATATGTTCCTTACGTATCCAAAAAAAGAAATCGATCGTGTTTAGGCCAGTTATACGATCAAGCAGCCTGAAAACGATCGGTTGGGGTCTGTCTAATTAATCTCCAAGATATACAATTTTCAGTTGGCTGGTACTTCCGTCGTCATCTCTGAATTGAAGGGCTCTAATGTCATCATCAGTGTCGGCTAATTGAGCTAGTCTAATCAGGTCAGTCGGCCAGGAGCCCAACCTACATCCCTGTCTCGGCCTGTTTTGTGGAGCCCAGCCCAGCAGGCCTACTGAGCCCATATATATCTCACTATCACAGCACAGCCTGATATGATCTCAAGTTGGAGTTCATCTATCCAATCCAAGAGTCCAAGGCAAGCTTATGAGAATTTTTTTCATTTTTAATTTTTTATTTTTTTAATATTTACAGAAATATTATACCATCTAAAATATTTAAAAAATGTCCCCTGCCGCCCAAGTGGAGAGCGGCAAGGTGTGCGCATTTTGCACTGAGGTCCCTTGCCGCCCTCTGTAAGGGCTGCAAGGGGGTAAATATAATTTTCACTCGGCCAAAAATGTATTTTTTTAGTGTTTTTTTTTCATCTTGTCCGTCCCTCATGTCACCCTACCGTCCTCCCCAAGGGCGGCAGGGTCTACTTTTGTAAATATTTTCGTCGGTATAATATTTCTATAAATATTAAAAAATAAAAATGTAAATATGAAAAAAAAGGGCAGGGTCTACTTTTGTAAATATTTTCGTCGGTAAAATATTTATGTAAATATTAAAAAATAAAAATGTAAATATGAAAAAAGTTCAGCTTATGACAGTGGATCATGATCGATGTCGATCAGTCACAACTCACAACCTAGCAGTCATCCACATCCAGCGTCGCATCGGGTCATGCATGTCGCCACCAACTAGTGGATATACTAGTACTCCACTAGATAAGCTCTGCCATCCTCGGCCTTGATTTGCCAGGGCTTTTAACTGAGAGTAGAAGTTTATTAATCTGTAGGTGAAAACCTGGATGAATAATGTACTATCGAACGAACTAAGTTGTCATCACGGGCTACAGCTACAGGACAAGCACACACCGTGTACTACTGTGTACCACCACAACATTCCGACATACTTGGTTGGCAAGTGCGAAACATCCCAAAACTCGGATTGATTAACGTACTAGCAATAACGTAGCGATCGGGGACGTAGAGAAGACGCTGAGAAATACTCCTACATGCAGCGATGCAGATGTACACCACCATCTCGTCCTCATCTCTTCACCCATCAACGCATTCAGACAGCCAGAGTGCCAGACAGGCTCTCTCCTCTGGACCAGGCAGACAGGAAAACCGACGGCCGCGTGCGTGCGTGCACGCAGGCGGAATTTCTCGCCTCGTCGTCGCGGCCGGATGCTCGTTCGCCGGAGGATATTGCAGGACGGCTGGCTCGCGGCCAAAACCGATTTTACGATGCCGTCAAAATTGACTTGGGTTAAGGCTTACTCCCTCCGTAAAAAAAAAATCAATTCCTAGATTTTCGTGTCTAACGTTTGACCGTTTATCTAATTTAAAAAAATTATAAAAAAAATAAAAAGATAACTCATGCATATAGTATTATTCATATTTTATCATCTAACAATAATAAAAATACTAATCATAAAAAATGTCATATAATACGGACGGTCAAACGTTGGACACGAAAATCTAAGAATTGAGTCTTTTTGGGATGGAGGGAGTAAGAGGTACTCCCTTCGTCCCAGGTTTTAAATGGGCATGATACGTCATAGTATAATAAATTTAGATAAATAGTCTGTCTAGATTTATTATACTAGAATATGTTACATCTATCTAAAATCTCTTATATTATACAAGAATATGTTATATCCATCTAAAATCTCTTATAATATACAATGGAGGAAGTAGTTGCTTCTTCCAGAGGAGCTTACTCTGTCTGTCCTTTTGTGTTCTACGGCCAGGTGCCCAGGTCTACACTTCACCTGCATGTGAACTCTGTCCTGTACATGCTTGGAGACAACAGTACGTGCCACATACTTCACAAAAAAAAATGAAGTGGTGTGCAGTTGTGCACTGCATCCGAATGCGTCCATCGATCGATCGGCGCGGCGCCCGGTCGATCGAAGCGGCCGGTGGGCCGTCACTTTCCGGGCTAAATTCTTCTTCTTCGCGTAGCTAGCTAGACTAGCCGAGAAAGATGACCTCCCCTGACATAGCTTTGTAGGCGAGCACGTACTTTTGTCCATGTGGCATCTCTACCTCACATCCTCTCGCATGTACTGCCTCCGTCCCAAAACAAAGTCAAACCGTGAATTCCCGTGCCAATGTTTAACTGTCTGTCTTATATAAAATTTTTTCTAATTAATATTTTCATTGTTGTTAGATGATAAAATATGATTAATACTTTATGCGTGACTTATTTTTTTAATATTTTTTATAATTTTTTTAAATAAAACGGACGGTCAAACGAAAGCTATTTAGTCCAAGAGGACCTTAGCAGCCGCTTCGCCCCTATATCCTTCTCTAAAACGCTCGCTGTTCCTTGAAAGGAAAAAGTTTGGACCCAGAAATCAGGGTTTGTTTCTTTTTTTTTTTTTTTGAATCGGAGGGAGTGTGACCAGCCTGGCATTCGGCAAACCGAGACCAACCGTATTCATGTATCCATCCATCCTATCTATTGCTTTAATTTGTTGTCTATACAGTATGTGTAGTGTACCACTGCATCTTTGCATGTATGTATGTCTAGCTTTGACGTGCACCGCTGGCTGTGGGGGGCATCACTAAAGATATACTAGTGTCTATCGTCTTTGCTGAACCTTGAAGATATACCACGCTTTACGTACTGTATTCCATTGGATATGCGTACGTTGCTTTTCTGCCCTAATTACACATTGTTCAGGCAGGGGAAGTACTCTGCCACCCGTAAAGCAAACTAACTCTATCTATCAAACTCCAAATTAAGGAGATCGATCGATGATGAGCATATTGTGGATTTATGTAGGGCAGGGACTGCTTGTGACAGCCTTTACAGGGACCAAAGAAAAGAAGAGAAAGAGCTTGTTTAGATAAAAAAAATAATTGGTTAAAAACGTCACGTCAAATGTTTGGAGATATGCATGGGATATTAAATGTGAGAAAAAAAAAACAATTACACAGTTTACATGTAAATTACGAGACGAATCTTTTGAGCCTAATTACGTCGTGATTTGACAATGTGATACTATAGTAAATATTTATTAATGACGAATTAATTAGACTTAATAAATTCGTCTCGCAGTTTACATGCGAAATCTTTAATTTGTTTTGTTATTAGCCTACGTTTAATACTTCGAATGTGTGTTCGTATATTTCAAAAATTTTACACCCAAAAAACTATAAACACACCCAAAATTGAGCAATGTATAAGAAATTATATATATCATGTATTTATGTATGTTGGAGAAGTGCCGTACACGAATCCCAGGATCACGACGGAATGATGATCTAGCTAGGATAGGATACGGATGGATACAAAACCAATCCCTTTTAGCTAGCCTCGTCGTCGTCGTTGCCGCTCGCCACGCTTAGCTGTTGCCACCATGCGAGATCGCGAGCGGCAAGCGTCGCGTCAAGTGATCGAGAAGTCTACTAGCTAGCTCCTCCGATGATTAGGGTGACTGACACTTGCTTGCTGCGCGATTAACTGGCGCCGAATCACACTCGTTGCAACGACGCAGCTGGGTGTCAATATTTAATCTGATCTTCTTCGCTCACGGGTGTGGCTAGTTTTTCTTCCCAGATTAATGGCTTTGCGTCGCTTGCTTGTGCGAGTAAGATGCGTAACGACGGGATCGGCGATGATTGGGTGAGTCCGAGATTGCGCTGGGCCGGTCTCTGTAGTCTGTTCCTCTCTGTTTTTATCACCACCTAATGTTCACGGGCTCAACAAGAGACAGCAATAATCAACCCCCACGGTTAACTTAAACCTACCCATGTAGGATCACAGGATCGTATAAATCCAACAAATGCGTCGACCATGATGATTAGCTTGACGAAACAATCTGAAAGATGAGATAAGATCGCTGTTAGTGGTGGAACATCCGGGAAAGCCGGATAGATACGGCCACGCACCACAACGGTGGTCGTGGTGCCCCATTTCGATCGATCGATCGATCGGTCGCCCAAGTAGGGCAGTGCCCCGCCCCGTGCGCGCGAGAGAATCCGGTGCAAAAACGACGTGGTCGTGGCCGCGAAAACGACCTCCTCATCGTCGTGTGAAATCGGGACGGATTGGAAGGCAGGCGTGCTTGCTTGCATCGCGTGATGCGTCGCGTTGGTCAATCCGAGGCTGCGGCGAGACGGTTGCGAAGCCGGCCAGCAGGCGCCAGCCCAACGATATCGGCGCGGATTCACGGGGAAAACCGGGTGGAATGGGGGCTGGATGCCGGCATAATGCAGGTGCACGCCTTACTAGAAGTCTAGAACGTTTTGCGTGGTCCTTGGCTAGAATTATTGTCCGTGACACGCTAAGGCCATTTACAATGCGTCTAGCTGGCGTTCGGCCTCAACACAAAAAGTAAAATATGCGCTGCTACATAGTCCATCCGCTCAGCCTCCTCAAGAACGCAGGGCAAACTTTGGCCACAGGTTCCTGGAGTCACAAGTGGGACCACGCTCGTGCTCTGCGCCATCGAGGAAGAGAGAAGGAGGAGAGAGAGCAAGGCATCCAAGATCCACGCCACCGAACTAGTCGGCTAGGGGGAGGAGGGCCACCGGGGCCAGAGAAGCTCACACCGGCTCATCCTACCGCCCTCGACCCCACCTCGCCGGCAAGGGCCTCCTCGAGCTCGTTGTCCTCCTCTTCTCCGCGCCGGAGAGAGGGGAGAGGGAGATGCACCGGGTGGAGGGACGCCGACGAAGGGGAGGAAGAGCGGCGCGGGCGGAGAGGAGCGCCGCCCTCGATCTGCCGCCGGCGCCGTTGCCGCTAGGGCCGCCCGGCGTCAGAGGGGAGAGGGGAACGGCGGCAGCGGAGTGAGGAGGAGGAGCGGCACACACAGAGCAGGAGAGAGAGAGGGGGAAGAAGCTCGCCGGAGAGGGAAAGGAGTAGGGGCGCCGCCGTCGTCGTCCGCAGCGCCGCGGCCGTGAGATCCGCCGTCGTCGTCCGCAGCGCCGCGGCCATGAGATCCGCCGCGCCGCTCGACGCCGTCGTCCGCAGCGCCGCGGCCGTCTTCCGCCGCGCCGCTCGACGCCGACGCCGTCGTCCGCCGCGCGTCTTCCGCCTTCGCCGCTCCGCCCGCTAGGCCCGGCGGCCGGCGCCGTCTCCGCCCAAGCTGCTCTGTGGTGAGGAAAACTGGGAAGGGAAAGAAAGAGGGGAGAGAGAGGGGAGGGTTAAGTAAAAAAAGTAGAAGTAAAGTAGTACTGTGGGACCCACTATAAGCAACAATATAAGCAACTTGTAGAGTGGAACATGTGGCTAGTATTGTTCACTAAAAAATGGTGACGTCTACGTGGCATACGAGAAACACCGAAAAAATGGTGACGCACTGTGAATGGCCTAATACAGCGTTGATCTCTGCATCTAAGAAATACTACTGTGTACTCAAATTCGATTGTGTACAGGATTTTGTTCTTGTACCAGTGTACTATTTCTACATGTTACTACAGAAAATGATGAATATAGTGACGGAAATTCGTGATAGACCGAGTATTGTTTTCGTAAAAATAGTACAATTTTCGACCGTTTACATTTTTGCTTATACATAAATTTTGACTTTTCTAGTTTTTATTAACGTTGTATTGAGATCGTCGTTAAATTGATAAATATAAAAGATTCTCAATAGATGTAGAATCATTTTTGTAGAAATGATATTCCTGACCGTTTCCATCCCTTAATTCATCACATATGGCCTGACAGATTTATTAAATCTGTTTTTTCAGTACTTTATTTTTGTTGTATATTCATTCATGTACCCTGTTGAATGGATGGGAGTGAAGAACAAGCTGAGACTACCGGCATCTCAGTGTTCTTTTACTTATATAAAAGTGATGTAAAATAACAAGTGGAGGGAGACGAGTCCCTACCCGCTCCGAAGCCGTTGTCTTTCACTCAGTGGAAGGAGCGGCGTCCAAAGAACTTGTAATCATCATTAACCCTTGTTAATTAATCATGGCTTACCTGACTTTGCCGTCCAAGTTACGTTTGTGCTGATTATTATCTTGCTTTGTTAGCACAAACCCCTAAGATAATCCCTCCATCCTGCTCCCTACCAGGGCTTAAATCTACTCAGAAAACACACGATTAATCATTTCTTTTTGTTCTGTAAGCACCATAAAGTGTTGTGCTTTGCGCTGTAACTGTCAAGCTTTTCCAAAGCAGTTACCGTTCAAGCACAGGATTGTGTACAATTATTATTGCTTCCTACTGACCGGTCTCAGAATTCACTCATATCAGAATTCCTCTGCCCTTTCAATCATTCTCCTTTGCACGTACCTGACAAAGCAAAACTTTGTTTCTTTTGTGCAAACACTTTTTTTTGTGTAGCACATTCCTAGCTGATCAGGTATGGTCAGGTACTCAAAACTGAAATAAACTAGCATTACTTGGTTGGCTAGAAGAGGCATATCCCTGAGCAATCTGTACCGAATTTGCATTGCTTTGTGCCACATGCATCCTCTTACGTGCAGATGAAGTTTGAGATATGTTAATCTAGACACTGGAAGCAGTTTTATTTGTCCATGAATGCATCCAATAGGTAGGCATGGAAAGTTATACAAACATGTACACAAGCACATGTACTAACCGAATATAATGTTCTATACCAAAATTCAGTACTATTACTATACTAGTATTAACTAACTACAGTGTATTCCTTACTATAGTACTCCAGTTATAACTTAGATGGAGTAATAACAGAGCTCAAAAGATAACCTAATCAATCGGTCCACTCATGTAATTCGAACTTTCAAAGCATGAAAGCTAGCCGCTCTTTAAGCTGCATCCACAAAACGTATCGTGCCAATGGGATTTCAGTGCTTCTGAAAATCATATGGATGTGACCTGAATTTCACAGGTCACAGTTACTTGGCTCCATCCGAGAGACGCACCGGCCACTTCTTCCGAGGGATCGCTCACAAGCACTCGCATTAATAACTGCTCGTGATGCTGTGCACGAGTATGTAACTCGGGTTGTTGAGTTCATGAAATCGGACACGAGTAACTTGATGGAGGCAGCATGTGAAGGTGCAAAGAAAGTGAGGTAGTAACTCTGCTTTTTTGCTCATGTACAGACAAATTCAGAACTTTTTGGAGGAGGCATGTGAGGGAATGATCTCCGGTCCTTTTACGTCGATGACATCTCTGTACAAAACTGGCACGGTAGTTACGGCAAAACTGAATATGTCCAGTAATTAACTTGGGAGTACTACTAAGCTCGATCTGTAGTAACACGGCCTGTGAATATTCAGTCATCAAGTCCAGGATAGTACTAGCAGCAAGGAGTAATTAGTAGAACATTTTCTTTAAGAATGTACTAGTACTACTAGTAGCTAGTATAATGGGTATTACTAGGCACCCTGAATGTAATACTTTTATGCACATTTCTTCGTCCAGAAGATTATCTCTAGAACATTTGAGTGCCAACAAGGATGTCCTTACTGAAGAAGTCAAGAAGCGGAGCGCTTTAAACTAGTCTATTTCTGCATCCGAAAGACTCTGAAAAAGCAAAGATGTCTCTTGCACTATAACGGGTAGTCTGATAGTGGCGTCATTAAACTAAACCAGTATAATCTCTCAAGAATATATGCTCGGACAGAAAAAAGGATAAAAAGAGGAAAGACGCGCCTTTTTGGCTCTCCTGCTGCTGCCGCTTTCTCCCCGCCGATCGTTCCTTCGCCACGAGTACCATCTCTTCTTCTTCTTCTTCTTCTTCTTCTTCTTCTTCTTCTTCTCTTCTTTGAGTCACTTTTCCATGGGCCCCACGGAGCATATCTAGACAGGAACCTTTTTGTTTCGTTGTTGATATGACACAATAGTTAGGCGATGGAACTATGGTGGGGTGTGGATGGGAGGGACTAAACTCTCTTTCATAAAAGTATAAGTCCCTAGAGAAGGGACTTATATTTTTGTAAGAGGGACTAAAATAAGTCTCTCCTTTCCCAAACACCACATGGGTTGATCGGCCGGACAAGCTCGTGCCTGATTTCTACTATAATTCGGTGATCTTCTCCTTGTGTCCTCCTGATACCATTTCGGTACTTCCTAACGGACTGCATAATCAATAGCAGCTGAATGCCACATTGCCACGGTTGTAGTACACAGCTAGAGATAGTGTGACCAAGGTTTGATGAACGCGCAAAATGAAATAAATGATCCACTCTACTACAAAACTTGTTTATAAGGATATAGGAGTATTAAATATTGTAAGAAATAGACTTAATAAAAAAGTTAGGACAAATGGTATAAAGAATACAATAGTTATAAGAACACATATTTTTAGGATGTGAAACAAATAATCTACGATAATAATTATTGGTATCGTCTCGGATTATCTACTTCACTATACGGATAAATTAAATATTTTTACAAATGATCTTAACAAATAGCTTATAGGGTCTGTTATAAAGTGGGGATCAGTTTGGCTGCTTCCTCAATTTCGTCAGCACTTTTTTTAGAAATGATCGCGAATATTTGTTCCAAATATCCTAAAAAGAGAGAGATTGTACATGGTGTACTACATTCGCATTGATTCAAGCAGTTGCTTCACTTTCTCTGTTTCTCTCTGGAAAGGCAGCCGGTAGGCAGGCCGCAGGCAGAGGCGATCGGGCATGGCAGGCAAGAGTGAGCCAGTGAAGGTGAGCCTGGCTGCCTGGGAGAGTAGAGGAGGTAAAAGCTAGCAGCAGTGCACGTCCTCCAGCTCGTTGCTAGTTGGCGCTTGGGTTTGGGGTTCCGTTTCGTGTCCCAAGGAGGAGGCCCATGCCCGGGGGCCTTAATATTCTCCCTTGTCCCCATCATCGCTTGCAATCGCGACCGATAGCAGCAGCTGCAGCCGTAGTAGTAACACGCTCCATCTCTCTTTCTCTTCCTTCCCCGGTGAGTCCAGCCGCGATCGAGCTCGTCTCGTCTCATCTCCTCTATATAAGCAGCCGCTTCTCTCCTCACTCAAAGCACCGAGCTTTTAGCGTTGGCAAGGAGAGAGAGAGAGAGAGAGAGAGAGAGTAATTAAGGCTGGGAGGATAGGCGGCAGCAGCAGCGAGAGGGAAACGAGCGAGCGAGCTAGCTGTTGCTTGCCTATAGGTAGCTAAGCAAAATGGGGCAGAGGAGGAGGTCGGGGCCGCGGCGGCAGAGCCAGAGCGTGGTGGTGGTGGTCGCCGTGCTGCTGGCGACGGCGGCGTGCGCGGCGGCGCAGCTGAGCCAGAGCTACTACGCGTCGACGTGCCCCAACGTGGAGGCGCTCGTCCGCGGCGCCGTCACGCAGAAGCTCAAGGAGACCTTCAACGCCGCGCCTGGGACGCTCCGCCTCTTCTTCCACGACTGCTTCGTCAGGGTACAGGCTTAACAAAGCCGCGAGAGCTAGCTTTGATGCCATCGATCGGTGGCTCTGTGTTCTTCGTGTTGCTGATCGTGTCGTGCGTGTGCAGGGGTGCGACGCGTCGGTGCTGATCGCGGGGCCGGACGACGAGCACAGCGCGGGCGCGGACACGACGCTGTCGCCGGACGCGCTGGACCTCATCACCCGCGCCAAGGCCGCCGTCGACGCCGACGCCCAGTGCGCCAACAAGGTCTCCTGCGCCGACATCCTCGCCCTCGCCGCCCGCGACGTCGTCTCCCAGGTAAACACACCCACACCATCCCCTCTCTCTCTCTCGGCGTGCGCGCGCGTGCCGCTCGCTCGCTTTCGCCCGTAGTTTTTGCCCTTTTTTCACCGTGCGCGCGCGACAGCGATGATGAGGGTGACATGCCATGCCGCCCCGCACGGCGCCACTGCGTGTTCACGTCTCTGCACGAGTCCACGCTCTTAGCTGTGCGCCAATTATGCGCCTCTCGCTGTGCGCTTCGTTACATCGATCGGTCCGGTGCTTTGCTACACTAAACAGAAGCCCAAAATACTGCACAGAAGCAAGCAAGCCAAGCAGAGAATTCATTCACCTAACCGAATGAACCGGAAAAAATTGGGATTTGGCGCTAAAATTCGCGAGGCCGTGGGAGGTGGTCCCTTTAGCATGTCCGAATTCAGCTGTCCTATTAATTCAGAGCAGGGTGTCCATGTAACCACCACTGTGCATCGTGGTCGTCGTCTCGTCAGCGAGAGTTACTGCGATGTCGTTGCTTTGGTCTTTCTTCTTCTCCGATTGGATCCATCAATTCTTTTTTCTCCAGCGTGAAAAACAACAACTATACTGTGGCGCTGTTTAGTTCCAAAGTTTTTTTTTTAAACTTTTAATTTTCCATCACATTAAATCTTTCATACACACAACTTTTCAGTCACATCGTACCAATTTCAACCAAACTTTCAAACTTCAGTGTGAGCTAAACACAGCCGGTTTCTTTAAACTTTCAACTTTTCCATCACACCAAAACTTTCCTACACACATAAACTTCCAACTTTTCCGTTACATCGTTTCAATTTCAACTAAATTTTTAATTTTAACATGAACTAAACACAGCCGTCTACTACTCCACCACGCGGTATGGGTTGGGGCGCTTAAATGAGCCGCGCGCGTACGTACCGTACGGCGATACAGAAGCAGACGCCGGCGTCCAACACGTACCTACCAAACCAGCCGCGCTCTCGACCGTCGACAGGCAGGCAGGCAGAGGCTGTGGACTCGTAGAGCTACGGAAATCTGCCAATTATTATTGGGCCATGCCGAAAATTCTGCTCGCACACACACTCGTGAGTAGTTGTAGTTGATGGCAAGAACGGCGTGCTGTAGTAGCAGTAAAATCGCTTGGATTTCACTGCAAGGCAAAGGCAAAAGTTGTATGATGTGTGGTGGTAATCACAGTGGTGGTGGTGGTTGATGCAGGCAGGAGGGCCGTACTACCAGGTGGAGCTGGGGCGGCTTGACGGCAAGGTCGGGACGCGCGCCGTGGTGAAGCACAGCCTCCCCGGCGCCGCCTTCGACCTCGACCAGCTCAACAAGCTCTTCGCCACCAACGGCCTCACCCAGACCGACATGATCGCCCTCTCAGGTATCAAAAACATGAGAAATTTTACAGCACCAAAATTTTGTATTCTCGGTACCAAACTTTATACTAGAAGTATCTTGTAGGATCTAGTATCTTCTAAAAAAACTACTCCCTCCGGGTTAATAATGCTTGTTGTTTTGGACAAGGGCATGGTCCTCGAAAAGTAGCTTTGACAACAATTTTCTATTATAATATATATAGAAATATCAATAAATATATGATTTTATTGAAATATTTTTTAAGACTAATCTATACATCTGGTTTTCATATTTTTAAGACAAATATTTTAGAAATTATTTATTATCAAAGATTTTAAAATTTGACTGTACCCTTGTTCAAAACGACTAATATTATCAGTCCGGAGAGAGTATAAAATCACTATAAAACTTTCAATACAAATTGGGTATTCTCGGTGTCAAATTCTACACTAGAAGAAAAATACAGTACTCATAGTATCGTGATTCGTGAGTATCTTTTCAAAACTATAAAATCAGTCTAAAAACATAGTAACATAAATTCTTCTTTATAAAATCGAACTCTAAAACTAAGTTTTAAAATTTAAATGAACTTTTGGGTGAGCGAGCGAGAACCCGTTTTCATCGTCTGCTTGTTGGCTTATCAGTCGAAACGAATGTGGTGCAGGAGGGCACACGATAGGGGTGACGCACTGCGACAAGTTCGTGCGGCGGCTGTACCAGTTCAAGGGGGCGGCGCCGCAGTACAGCCCGCCGATGAACCTGGCGTTCCTGCGGCAGATGAGGCAGACGTGCCCGCTCAGCTACAGCCCGACCACCGTCGCCATGCTCGACGCCGTCACGCCCAACAAGTTCGACAATGGCTACTTCCAGACGCTGCAGCAGCTCAAGGGCCTCCTCGCCTCCGACCAGGTGCTCTTCGCCGACCGCCGCTCGCGCGCCACCGTCAACTACTTCGCCGCCAACCAGACCGCCTTCTTCGACGCCTTCGTCGCCGCCATCACCAAGCTCGGCCGCGTCGGCGTCAAGACGGCCGCCGGCTCCGACGCCGAGATCCGGCGAGTCTGCACCAAGGTCAACTAATAGCGTAGAGCAGTATAGCTCACATTTGGGTGGTAGAGAGGGTAAATTGGTGAATTCTTCTCTGTGTCTCTCTTCTTCTTCCTCTTCTTAATCTCCATGATGATCTTCGATTCTCACTGTCCATGTTCACAAGTCCACCACGCACAGTTGTTGTATTTGTTCCCGCCAATTCTTTTCTTGATTCTTATAATCATAAAAAGTGTCATACATTAATTAGGATATATTTTCAGGGCCCCTACCCATGTGATATGATAGAAGGTACACTTACAATGATGTAAATGTTTACAGCTGGTCCAGTTAATCAAGTATATCCCATACATATGCCATTCCTTTTTGAAATTTGCAAGTCAGTCACAAAAAAAGGAAGATGGGGTTGAATTTTGTACTACATACAATGAACTCTCATCACATTGGCTACAGGCTGATGACAGAGGATTCAGTATGCATGCATGGTCCAGGTTCTCTCATAAATTCAGCCAGCATGTGAGCTGTGAATGCCCTCCAGAAACCATGTGACATTTTCAGACATGCATAACCAGGCAAACCTAAAATGTTAGAAGAAACTAAAATCTGTAATGAAGCCTACCATTTTTTACCATTACACGGAAGACGAGCACACACACCATGCATCATGCCTAGCCCAATTCATACAGGAGATTTTCTTATATTTTTATTCGAATAAATTTCATGAAACTACATACTACAAATAAACTATTGCAAAACTATATATTTAAGATAGTAGATCATAAAACTATAAATTTAACATGAAATGCATCACAAAACTATATATTTAGAGCAATTTTATGGTCCTTGAGGAGGTACCATGAAATACCATTTTTCTATCGTAAATTTGATACCTCATGGTACCTAGGTACTGTGAGGTACCATAGAGTACCAAAATTTACACTAAAATTTTGGTACCTCATGGTACCTCCTCAAGAACAGTAGAATTGCTCATATATTTAAGATGGAGTATCACAAAACAACAAATTTTATAATCAAGTTATCATACAACTACATATTTACCACAAATGTAATCACATAACTACAATGTTATGAATTCGAGCATGATAACAGTGCTAGGGATTTAAACTCTAAAATAGTTTTGTGATAATTTAATTTTTAAATCCTTAGTTTTGCGATACTCTACCTTAAATTTTAGAATGATTTTGGTGTAAAAACTATAATTTAAGATACACTATCGTCTGAAATATGTAGTTTTGTGATAGTTTGATCAAGCTATCTATATCTATAGTACTCATTTTATTTTTCTGGGTGCATGTATAGCAGTATAGGGTGTTAATCAGCGGCCCTCTTTACTGTTATCTGCATTCTGCAAAAGCAATTGAAAAGGAGTGCATAATCTCATAAACCCATGCGCAAGAAATTGGTGACTGGGATGTGACTGTATGACACTACAAAAGCAAGTTCGACATAAACCACTGCTTTTGTAGGTCAAGTACTCAAATTTCAACCAAGCACATACTTTTGCATAGCATAACTTCATGCGTTGGTTTGGTACCGTCGACAGGTCTCTTCTTTCATCAAAAGATCCGACTTTGCAGTTTCCTAACCTACTGATGTGATACCTGTAAGCAAACTAATTCAATGTTTCTGAATTCAGAACCTGGGTTTGCGCTGGTAGTTAACTGAACTCCGTGATGGAGTGTTGTTACATATTCACCTGTATGAGCACTGAATTTGATTTGTCAGATATTCAAATCATTATGTCCAAAATATCAAGTTGTTTTTCTTCAAACAAAAATAGATAAGCATGGACGTAATTAAGTTTGATATGGGCTGAACACTGAAGACTGAAAGTTACTCTCAAATTGTTGTCAATACACGTCACATTCTTGTTCATAAGTACATTGTACTTCTCGCCCGGCTATTTTCTTGACCAAGCGATGAACATGCCGTTTCCATGACTAGCCTCCTTTAACAGAAAGTTTCAGCATGGTCCAGACCTTCAAATTAAATTAGTACGCATCACCACAGCAATAGAAGTATGTACTAGCTGGCGGGAAAATTTAGCAAACCAGCGTTTAATTTCTGATAGACTTAATATCTCAACTTCCACATCAGCTTGAATTCTTGGCCATGTCATTCATGGGGGGGCAGTTGTGTGCCCAACCTAAACAGCTTTCCTTCCTGAAGTTCGACGATGCTTTTGTTGCATAATTTTGTAACTGATCCATAGATACATACAACATCCATCTCTGTCCCTTAAAAAAAACAATTTTTGGCTATGAATTTAAAAAAGCTATCAAATTTTTAGGCAGTATTTGTTTTTTTTTTAACGGAGGGAGTACTGTATAGAGGTCACAAACTAGTTTTCAGTTTGGTCCCTTGGCTATCTAAAGTGACAAATAGGGAACCACAAGTCAATAATAAGCAAACAAGAAAAATAATGGTGATAAAAACGTGACTCTAGAACACAATTCCTTATGCCTTCCACACACCACTGCTTTTCTTTCTAGGTCTACAGTATATCCAATCCATTGTCACGTACAACTCCTTTTGGATTGCCATCATAATGTCTTAGTTTGGAGCAAACATGCCATCGCTTTCTGAAGGGAAATCAGCTGTCACAACTCATAAGCACTAAACTGCTTGCTTTGCCAACTAACTTAACTGAAGAAAAAAAAAAGTTGGGACTAGTTTTCACTTGGTAAGATAAAGAAGAAATTGTCACATGGTGAAACCTCTTTCCATACTTTCAGAAGCACAAGAGATTAACAACACTTTTACTTTGGTAAAACTGTTGAAGAGACAGTGCTAACGACATGTACCAAAGCTCCCAAAAAATTGCTACCAACCTCATATTTTCATTCTCAATTGTTGTCCCTTCATCTAGTAATGCCAAACTCATAGGAAAGCCTCTTGTCCTGTGCAAATCATGCCCATGGCCTAATGAATAGATGATTTGGTGCAACAGAAAAAGGTGCTTCTCGTGTCCATTTGTACCTTTTTGGGGCCCTAAAGCATCTCAAAGAACACAAAACGTTGCTGCTGCAACAGATGGCATGCATGGCCAACCAGTCTGATGATGTGTCACTCTGTCTGCATAAATGCTACAAGCAAGCCATTGTATGTAATCCCTCCATCACAGAATATAAGAAGTTTTAGGGGTTAGATATAGTTATTAAAAAAATATATAGGAGTGAATGGTGGAGGGTTGTGATTGGATGAATATTGGAGGTAGGTGGGAAAAGTGAATAGTGAAGGGTTGTGATTGGTTGGAAAAAGAATGTTGGTGGAAAAGTTGTTATATTTTATAACAAATTCTTAGGGTTAAAAGTTGTTATATTTTAGAACAGAGCGAGTGAGTACTTGTTAAGTTTGGTCATAACTACTAATCTCAAAAGGTAACATACTACTATGTTAAGCTCTCGTGGGAGCATTACTAGTAATTAAGTACAAGACCAAACATAGATTGCTTCACAATGTGACAACAATGTGCATCCCATGGTCACATGAAGCAGAAATCTAATGGCATGTGTTTAGATAAGGAAAGAACAGTGCTTTATGTCCTACAAATCTACGCACACATGCAAGAAAAACAATGTTGACAACCTCTGCACAGAATAGCATAAAACATTGGGAATCCTCCCATGTGATGGTGGCTAATTACGAAATTAATGGTGTCAGATTTCGTACCAAGGTCTTAAAAATAGATCATGCAAAAACACTGCATTGCAGAGTTCATATTGAATGGCAACATGATTGTGTAGATACGGCCAATCTGAATAGCTGCATATCTGCCATAAAGCGATAATAAACCTGCCGGTTTCTCACACTGTTCCTTGTCAAGAAAAGATTCTGATCGCTGAATTATACTATGTACGAGTTGAATAGTATCCATTTATTTTGTTATTGTGATATGGGCATAGGTGCCTTAAAAAAATATGGGATGATAATAATAGTGGCATTAAAAAAAGAGAGAGTACATCCGGAACAAAACCTCTTGAAATGATAAGAGGAGCACACCCTCCATTCTTGCATTTATTCAGACTTGTCTACCAAGAAATATGAAGGAATAGCTATGTAGTAATATGGCGCAGCATTGAAAACCAGAGACTTAACAGATATATGGAATAAAAGTAGGCATCAATTGAAAGAAGAGAGAAAAAATGCATCATGTTTAAATTTAATGAACCCAGAGAACTGTTATCCATGCTTAATCTACAAAAGATGAGAGGATTGGTTGTGCCATTGTGGGCTGCAATTAGAAATGTACATGTAAAGGCACTCATGGGCCTTACAAGTTGGGATGAATAAACCTCTTAGGGCCCTTTGATTTGGAGGAAAAACGTAGGAATTTTGGAGGATTTTAATCCTATAGAAAAATTTCCTATAAAGCCCTTTGAAACAAAGGATTATATTCTATCCAATCCTTTGAAATTCCTATGGAATAGACAATCCTATAGAGATTTTAGAGGAAATTTAGTAAGAGTTTCAACCTCTTGGTAACTTTCTTTTGAGTCTATCTCTCTCATCCAATTCCTGTGTTTTTCCTGCGGTTCAATCAAACGGTCATTCCTGTATTTTTCCTACGTTTTGTAATCCTCTGTTTTACACTTCTTAATCCTACGATTCAAAGGGGCCCTTATTGCAGTAAAGCTACCTCATGATTTTTGGAGACTGCGGTTTCAAAAAGTATAAGAAAAGCTTTAAACTTTCAGGGCCCCTTTGATTTGGAGGAAAAACATAAGAATTTTAGAGGATTTCAATCCTATAGGAAAATTTCCTATGAAGCTCTTTGAAACAAAGGATTGAATCCTATCCAATCCTTTGAAATTCCTATGGAATGGACAATCCTATAGAGATTTTGGAGGAAATTTAGCTTCAACCTCTGCTAACTTTCCTTTGAGTCTATCTCTCTCATCCAATTCTTGTGTTTTTTCTGTGGTTCAATCAAACGGTCATTCCTATGTTTTTCCTGCGTTTTGCAATCCTCTGTTTTATACTTACATTCCTATCAAAATCTTACTTTTTTCTATTCCTACGTTTTCTCAATCCTGCGATTTAAAAGGGCCCTCAGAAGGTAGGACCTGAAATGCAGAAGGCTCCACTTTGGAATTATTTACCTAAAATCATAGCATAACAACGTAGTCTTAATGTCCTGGCAATTAAAATTTCACACCCTATCACCATCACCTCGTTTCACTGGTATGTTCCAGGTTGATATTTCCTCCGTCTCAAAATATGTATTGAGTAAGAGTGATAATACGGGCCTATAAAACATGTTCTGTCCTTCAGTGATGTCAATGATGAAATAAATAGCAAGAAATTATCCATGTTTCATATTTCAGAGGTCATCAGTAATTGCAAATCTTTTTTGCCGGGTCGGCGAAAGGATGCTGACCAAATTTCATTAAGATCAAGAAAATTGCAAATCCTTTTTTTAGACAAAGGCAAAAGCTTTGCCTTATTACATTGATACCCAAGGAAGAGTGCACATCCGAGCACCAACCCAACAGATAACACCTTGCGAACACTCCAAACTCAAACCAGGCTACAAAGCACCTGAAACACTGGACACCAAATCAGTAATTGCAAATCTAATATGTGGTTGGGGGCCAAAGTGAATGAATTTTTTATTAACACTCCAATCGAGCAGAATTTTAATTATTGTAACAATAAGTCCAATCAAGCATGAATTTTTCCCAAGGGTCCTCTGGTCTCATTATCTGATGGCAGGTGATGTGTAACTTAAGAGGACCGGATACCGAAACAAAAATGTACACGAGTTTCCAAGAAGAAAGCAATCTATCATATTCACAAATTTGAGTGAATTGAGTCAGTGTCTAGCATGTCTAACACTGTTTCATTATAAATTTATAATATTTACGAGCTTGAACAACCTATATTCATGTGCCCCCCTAGTCCATCTCTGAGGGTATTGCTGAAGTTTTGCATATTGGACACCAGTTCTTCTGTCTAAGCCATTCATGAATGCAGGACACATGGTATTGATGCTCACACTGCATCCTACCAACTTCTTCGCCCTCAATGTATTCCTCCTGTAGCATAACGTTAATATCAAACAGTGCCAATTAGAAGCATAAGCAACACAAGGAAATAGTTGTCTAACGTAAAATAAGTACAGTATGTGCATTAAAATGGCTAATGAACGGGACATATAGAAAACAAAATAAGAAAAATTGTAGAGCTGAGAAAACATGAAGCTAAACATAATTTTCCTCAACATAATACTCCTATTTTCCTTTGCTTTATTGTGCACCCTAAGTAATCATGCATTATATTAATTAACATCGTGTGCAACAGAGATGACAATCTCTGAGTAATACCTGACATATGCTGCACTTGGCGTCGTCTAGTACAGCCCTGTTCGCTTCAAGATCTGAATTTGGTAACTTATACACGTTTCGCTTGAGACACTTCACAAGCTGCTCATCAGACAGGGCAGTGCTGACAGAGCCGATTCGCTCCTCTAGTGCTAATAGTTCCTGAGCAAATGAAAAGCAGAAGAAAATACATAACCTTCTGATGTCAGAATCAGATAAGCCGATGACAGTTCTTTGTTAAGGAAAGAGATATTCTAATTGAACCTTTGAGGAAGAATCAACATGGTGAAAGCAATACCTCATAAGACATGTTGTCAATATCCATTCTCATATCTCTGTGCTGGTCATGCAGGCCAAGGCCGCTAAGAAACAGGTTAGTTTCTAGCACCAGCAATTGCTGCCAATATTTTCATCCAGAAGGCCAGAGCACATTTCAGTACCATATGTTAGCAATAAAATTGAAAAAAGGGAATCAAGTCAAAGAACTAACCTCATAAGTCAATTCATCATCTTGTTCAATCCTGTCCAATGCTAGCAACACCTGAAAGCAGGAATCACACCAAATATCAAGAAACTGTAGCAGCCAATAGAATACAGTATATTGCAAATATATGATATTTAGTAAATTTCATCCCAAACAAAATGTAGGCACAGTATGACAACTCAGACAAGTATGTTACAAGTTTCTGGAAAACAACCTCAGCGATGCCTTCCATGTTTATACGCCTGTAGTTCTCTCTCTCCACCAGCAAACCATGAAACATTTGTGGAGGGCTTTCATCAGGGTGGTAACTTGATCTGCTCCTTGCTGTCTGATTACTTGAGCCTTGACGACTAGATGAGTATATCTCATGTGGTAATTCCATAGAAAAAGGCCTCATCGATCTCCGTGGGGCAGCTTCACCCAAGGAGAAATGAGCCCATTCTGGTTGGCGAGCCCTTGCAAGAGTTTCACGAAGAGCAAACACGCTATCCTCCCTTTCATTTGGCACCCTTACTCTGGCATGCTGAGTAGAAGGTCGCCTAATCCTTGAAGAATCTGCAGACTCCTGAATACTTCTGCTACTAGTCCTTGTTTGCTGAGAAGCTGATTGTTCAGCAGCTCTGACTCTAGGACCAGTGATACCAGAATACATGGCAGGTGAATGGCCTAAACTAGAGTGTCCATTTAAGCCCCTTGGTCTAGAAGAACTCTCTCCGTCAAATGCCCTGTTTCTCATAACCTCAGCCCTCTTGTTATGAACAGAATTAGATGAAGAACAGCCAGAAGGCAAAACATCAGATATTGATGTGCAGCCAAGGTTTTTTAGAGTACGTCTCTGTACCCCAGGGCCAGCAGCATTTGATGATTTCACACCATTGGTAGAATTTCGAGGTATAGTGGACCGATTAACAAAAGCAGAAGCAGTTTGAGGTCTAATCTGACACAATTCTTCTTTACCCTTCTGCTGACGTGATTTAGATCTCAAAGCAGCATTTCTGACTACAGAACCAATTGCATGTGCAGACACCCCTGAAGAAACAGAAGAATCTAATAGTTCAGGATCAAGTTCTGCAGGCTGATCTTCAGTAGTTGATGTGGACAACAAATCTTCTGGCTCATCCTGCTGACCATATGGATGCACATCCTCCTCAACAACAGCTTTCTTGCTACACTGCAGACGGTTGGCCTCAGTTCTTCTGCTACTACTTTCTGCATTATCTGCCTCTCCTAAAAATGTCCGTCCTTGTTTTTCCTCGAAATATTTTCTGACGGGAGCTTTTGAAGAGCTTGGACATGCAGCCTTAGTGCCTGATGAATGAAATGGCTCACGTAAATATCTTGGCTTCTCCTTACTGTCAGCCCACCTGGCTTTCATTGGGTTGAGTTTTGTCTTGTTTGGCCTCTCCTCATTGCCTTGATCTTTTAAGGAGACACTAGAGCCTCTTCTAAGAAAACCAGTTGTTGATATTGATCTACCAGAATCTTCCTCCATACCAAAACAGAGCACAGCACAAGGAGATGTATATCTTCTCTAGTACAACTTGTG
This sequence comes from Oryza meridionalis, assembly GCA_000338895.3. Taxonomy (NCBI): domain Eukaryota; kingdom Viridiplantae; phylum Streptophyta; class Magnoliopsida; order Poales; family Poaceae; genus Oryza; species Oryza meridionalis. The sequence continues at coordinate 29,669,463 of CM002529.2, forward strand.
CTAAAGTTCTGCAACCACAAGTTTTTAAAGGTTAGGAAACTAACAACACCACACAACTAATGTTTCCGCAAAATAATAAGAATGGAAACCTAGACATACATGAAAGCAGCGTATCTAGAAGTGATACAGTTGAGGTGAGAAAATGTGAAGAAGGTTATATCACCTTCACACCTACTGTTAGTTATTGTCAACATTTTACTCCACTCCATGCATGAGAGCCATAGTTACATTCCTTCTTCTGAATTTCTAAAATTGCATTGCATTGCTATTGCTACAAGGTCTGTCTCCACAATTTCATTTCTTTCTTTCTTTTTAGCTGATCAAAAAGGGGAAAAAGGTGGCGCGTATACTTGTTGTAATAATATGATTTTTGTTTCCCACAACGAGGAACAGTTAAAAAAAAGTGCCAATTGCCTTGCGACTTATATCATTCAGCCAATTAAAATTACAACAGAATGACCACAGTTATACTGACCAAAAAATGTATAACAGCATCGATTGCCATATTATGACTCGGAATTTAGCTGATTATAACACCATAACAGGGGCGGATCAAAATGGAGGTTCAATTCAGTTGAACCCCCAAACTTTTTTTTGGGGGAAACAAATTGTTACTTGTATTAAGGTAAAGGCTCTGAAATTAAGAGAAAAAAACTTCTCCCAGATATAGAAGCGAAGCAAGCTAGGGTTAACGCACGCAAGCAAAATTCAAGACAAAAGTGGGTGGTGGGACAGAGTCACGGAGAGATGAATGAGAGAAAGAGAGGATGCGGATGCTCACCGGGACGCAGCAGGACGACGGCGCCCCCTCCCCTGCTCCTGCTCCCTACTCCTGCTCTGCTCGCGAGATGGATTATCGGCGCAGCCGCCGCAAGGAGCGACGCGTAAGGAGGCCGGCCGCGTCGGCGTCGCCCCTCCAAACCAGCTCGTCGTCGGCCGTGTGGGGCGCGCGCGAGAGGAGGGAGAAGGCTAGTGCGGGTGGTCCGGAAGGCGACGAGACCAAACGGCGGCGAAGGCGGCGGCGACGTCCTTTGCCCTTTCTCTCTTCCTCCTCGTGAGGCGGAAATGGAGACGACGATTTGGTCAGATCCCAAGTGATTTATTTCAGCCTCCGTACCGTTAACGGGTCAGGTGGTTTCGCGCCCTACCCACCGTGACCCGACCCGTTTACCACGTTAGCGGAGCCCCGTCTGCACACGTGGCGCGCTGATCCCCCGCACGTGTCCACCCTACGAAGGCAGATCCAGCCGTTGGCGCCGCGTCGAGATTCGTGCCGCGCCCCGTGTTAAACGCCCCCGCCGCTGTGGAAGGTTCGGCGCAGCTGCCGCTTTCTCACGCCGCGGGTTTCCATCTGATTATCTGAAGACCACAAAGCAGCAGAAGCTGGGAAGGAGGTAGCTGAGCCTGAACAGAACATCTTTCTGCATTTTTTTTTAATCTTCCAAACTCCTAATCCCAGCAGGATTAGAGGGGAAAGGTGGGATAATTTTTTAGAGCCAATTTGGTTTAGCTTTCATATTTATCCGTCATTTTCGCTGTTTTGGAGGGCCTTGCATGTCTGTCCATCATTATCCAAGAATCAATTTCGAGCAGAGAATGTATTGGTCCATAAGAAATTGTTAACAGAGATAGCAAGAAAAGGATGTTTACCATTTGGAACTCATCTTATATTAGTACTCTCTCCGTTCTAAAATAATCTAAATATAACTTAGAGTTAAAATTAGATAGACACATCGGACATATTCCAGTATGATAAATTTAAATAGATTTTTGTGTTTTATTTAATACTAGATTACTATATTTTAAGTAAGAATTAGCCATGTAACCAGACTTACTTAGCTTACAGCTTCCTCACTTAAACATAGTATGGTCTCTTTTTACATAACTTAAGCAATCCTATGGGGAGTAGCAGTTGAACTACAGTGACTTTTAAACCACAAGAAATGGGTACTAAGTGAGGGTGTGAAATATAATACTACTACTCTTGTTCAGGAACATGTGTAATTCTGAGAAGTAGTTGATTGTGTCTAATCCATCGTACTGTTCACTGGAGATGCAGGGAATGGGATATATCTCCTGTTAATCTTGGGTGGAAAGGCAATTAGGTAGGAGTTAACACGAGATGAGTTGCTACTTCTCTCAAGTGAAACAGATAACTTGCACTGTTGCACAGATCCTAATCTCCCCCCTTAATGTTTCCTTAAGAATCTATTTGCCCATGCATGGTAAACTATGCTTGTCAGAATAAATAATAGTGTTTCATATGGTACCAATGCTGGTTTCTTTCTCAATTGGAATTGTCAACTTCAGGGTGTGTGCTCAATTGATGGACAGCTGGTGATGTAGAGTACTTAACTCTTTTCTCTCCTTTTTTTCTTCCATTTTTCTGACTCTGAAACAGAAAAAATTAGTACTACGGAGTACCAACTACCAACTGCAAACTGCAAACCGGTTCTTAAATATTGGCAACATCTCGATTTGAACTTTTCAACTGTTGGAATGACTGCCTAACACATAGTCTTCTAGTTCAAAGCAAATCAGCAGCGAAGGCAATGAGATGACATCAACAGGAACAGGAGTCAAGTTGATCAAGGCATTTGTGAGTTGGTATGAGAGCTGTAAATGAGACGACATAAAAATGAAACCAAATATGGGGTAGGTAGATCATGCAAATTAGTGGCAGTCAGGGACAAATGTTGGGCCAAATCAGCAATTCAGGCGTGCTCTCTCCTTCCCAAAAAATAACAGGCAAAGTAAAGAAACAGGAGTAAGCAAAGTGCACCCGCTTTGTAATAGTTGCCAAACAGAAAGATCCATTGCTACCTGTGGTACGCGTGTGATCTTCTTTGTTAAGCCAAAATTGACGATAAAGTAGAGAGCTAATGGCCGGCCAGAACAAGTGGTACATCATAATGCCAAAACTATTTTGCATAGTATTCAGAGAAGTGGTTGCAAGTTTTTTTTTCCAGCTTATAGCATCATCCTGTACACATCATATAGGTGTTTTATCGTCATGCTGTTCGAACGGCTCAATTTGACTGTGAAAATTATTCATGAGAATTTGAACAAGTTATTACTACTTGATATGCTTTGAACAATCCTTCCTACGAAAGAATCTGGGGTGACATAAATTTGCTTCAGCTTTTGTTCTAATTCTGCAATCCTCAGCTGGGGTCAAGCTATCCGCTCCCTTGCCGCCATCTTTGTCATATCCTGTGCCTTTTTGTAGCTTTTGGTTGTGCACTTGTGCCTTCCTTTGATGAAAGTGAGCATCTAGTGCTTACTTCTTTTTCTTCCTTTCGCCATGATTGCTTCTCAAGGACAACAATGGAACAACCAGCTTTAGCATTTGGACCCCCAGCTTCCTTCACTGCCATGAAAAGTTTTGTGGAACCTCCACAACACAACTTGAGCCCCAATTTGCAAGAAATTCCATTGAATTTTCAACCTTCTTTATCCAACCATGTTTAGGTTTTAACAGAAAGAAGTTCGTTGATCATGCCAAAAGAAAATGGTACGGTTGGAGGTCTGTTCAGATGCCGTTCATCCAAATATTATATCACCGGATTGGCGTGATGATGAGTGATGAGTATGTCATTACTTGTCGTCCGTTAGCATAAGCCCAATTAGATAATGGCAGCTTTTAGACTAACCAATGCATTAAAACTTGGCCCAACCGATCGATCGATCACTACCTGCTGTTTCTCTTCGCTCAATGGCAGGTGGGCCCTGGGAGCTGATTGAGCTTGGTGCTAACCCAAAAAAATGCTTTTATTTTGAAAGTGAAGCTTTATATAATTCAATGCAGCTGGTAGCTTAGCTGCAGATCGATCAATGCGTCCGGTTTCATCGAATGATTGCCGCATTTTCTGTTGATGGCAGACAGCCAGGTGTGAGCTCTTGAACGTGGAAAGGACACTGACGAATGGTTCGCACACGAGCCAGATTGTTAATTCTGAGTCACAAGCTTTCCCATTCTTCCACCGTGCATGTCATGCATGCACGAGCCAACGACTGTTTATTCACGAGCCGACGCACGCACGCGAATCGTGGGGGAAAACCGTGTGTTCGCACGAGGAATTCAGAGGCGGCGTGTGGCATACGGGGGCTGTTTGGTTGGCTCTAAAGGTTGCCATGCCAAACTTTAGACATGCCACAATTTATTAGTATAGTGAATTTGTTAGTATAGTGTTTGGTTGGTTGTGCCACTTATGTCGTGCCTCACTTTATAAATCATTGGGTCTACGCGTTATAAACTCAAATTCTTGCCAAATTTAGCCACACTTGTGGCCAACAAATTGCTAGCCTCACTTTGTGTGGCATAACTAGCAAAGTGAGGTGTGGTAAACTTAGCCATCAACCAAACATCCCTAATTGCGCGCGCGCGCCCACCGGCCGCGGCCGCGTCCACTCCACGCAGAGGCAGAGGCAGCTGCTACGCAGCGCGCGCGCACACGCGACGCGTGGGGGAATAGCCGAATACAGCGTATGTGGCGGTGGGGGCGTGCGGGCAGAATTGAGAATTGACGGGGCACTCGCCGTTCGGTACCGGTGGCTCGCGCGTCGTACGTCCCGCTCGCTCGCTCGCTGAAGAATCAGCCTTGCGATGCAGTGCCAGCTCGAAAGATTAGGTCAAACGTACGCACGCTGATTGGCGACTTACGAGAATACAACGGTGGCGTGCGTGGCTTCGGGGTAGTACGCTCTCCAGGTCCAGGGCATGATTGAGTTTGAGTGCAGGAAGGAAGGAAGAAACTGTATACGGGTGATGAATCGTCGCGCAGCTGGCGGCTGGTGTTGGTACGGCGAGGCTTTGCAATTATCGTGCGACTTTGAGACTTGAGATCACGTATCCACGTCGTTCCTGATGACCTGATGATCCAGTACTCGCGCGAAAAAAATTTCGTTGGGCTGTGTGATTTTTCCGATGTTCAGGTCATTGAGGGTTAGTACAAGGCACTCGAGAAAATACTCAATATGTCCTTGTACCATCGCCGTTCGCCGGTTCACCAATCACCATAGCCATTGGAATTGATGAGAGTCAGACGCGTCGGCGACTCTTCGGCGGCCAGACGTCACGGGCTGTGGGGAAGGAGGGCACCAGCCTCGATGGGCCTCAGTGAATATACGCCAACACTACGTGGTATAACGAAAAGATCAATATCATCACATAGATGCCATGTTAGCGAAACCATCCTTCAATACCGTTGAGGGAGTCAAATTGCACCGGTTCTAATAGATGAATCAGATTCGATCACTCGAAGGGAGTCAAAGTGAACTTATTCCGCGATCTGCGACCACATTGGTTTCACATAGTAGCCATCTGGGCCATGCAGGACAAAGGTGGCGTTGCATCCGGCCGGCCCACGTGGCCCGTCATAGCTTTTTGTCTGCCCGCTGAGCTTTTCGGGCTGGCCCATACAACCCATGCCTTCTTCTTCTTCTTTTTTTAACTCCCCCATATGCCTTCTTCTTTTTGTTACTATCAACTGTCTGTTTGTCTCTGTCAACTGTTAACCATGAGAAAGGAAAATGATACACGCACAAAAAAAAAATTCTGACAAACTCCTTACAAAAACTGATTTGGAAAACTGTGATCATAAGGAAAAAAACATACAGGTAGTACTTCCTACAAAAAGAATACAGGTACTCAAACGATACGTTCCTCTTGGTGTCATGCTCTTTGAAGATTTCTGAAAGATAAGCGTTGAAAAAGCATTGGCTAAACCTTTTCTTTCTCTGTGAAGAAGAAACAGTCCGTGTGCAGACTTTGCAGATATGGCGGTTTAAAAATAGGTGATGGGAGAGAAACGGCAAGAGGTTGGATGTGTCACCAGGTGTCAATATGGCCTCACAGTTGCAACCATTTGACAAGGTCTGTCTGAGAACATGAGGCCCTTCTATTGCCCGGCTTTCTCTCATCGTGTTGCCTTGTATCCCCTTCTCTCTCCCAAACGCCATTCTTGGCCGTTTCAAGCTTAGAAAAAGGTATCAATCTTCTCTCCTCCTCTTAGTTTGAAGACATGGAAAGCTTTCGTGTGTTCATGTGTTCATGGTTGATGGCGGTCAAGCGGCGATGAATTGATATCACTGGGTTCTAGGTATGCTGTCTGTTCGTCCATGTCCTTTCCTCAAGAAATTCGCTTGCCTTGTGTTCGTGAAAACTCTTGTTGCTGTAATGATCAATTAAAAGACGATCATGATATATCTGCAGAAACATGAACTAATTAAGTGATTTTGGTCTATATCATGAGTATTACTATTAGTTTTGATCGGAGTGTCTTTTAGCACCTTATGTGCATATGCTCTTGTCCTTTACATGATATCCAATTGTCAAACAAACAGAGAAACATCCCAAGTCCCAACCTTATTGTTCTTGAATAAACAAAAAGTTCTAGGAGTAGGAGTGCAAAGGTATTGACAGGTGAAAATTTTTTTGCAGCATAAATAGTAATCAACACGGCCAAAAAAATAAGGATAATAAAAAGGTGGAATCAAATTAGAAAGCGAATGGCTCCAGAACGTGCAAGGAGTGTTTTGTCAGGTCAAACAATTACAAAATCCTGAATATGCCCAGGAAACTGGTTCACAAAAAGAAGGCATAAACATGCAGTTTAACATTTGTATGTCTAGCTAGGGACATTAAATCAGTGGTGAACATGTTGCCAAAGTGCCAAACAACATCTAAATCTTCGAGGTCAACCACAGAAAATTAAAAACAAAATTAACACCAGCTCATAAATTCCAAAAGCATGGCTTAAGCATGAAAGCTCCTGAAACTGAAGGATCAATGGTCTGACAAGTCTCCCTGCTCTATCTCGCAGCAGAAGCTTAAGCAGCCGCCAATGGCGACACGGCCGTCGCCGCGGTCGCGAGACAGCGCGCGGCCGAAAAGCACAAGCGGGAGGCCTCCGTCGAGCCCGCGAAGCTCCGACACCACCCGCCGCTCCTCCTTCACCGCCGCCTCGTCGTCCGACAAGCCGGTGCCGTCCTTCCTCCGCCCCACCGTCAGCTCGTCCCTGCACAGCTCGTCTTCGTCGTCGTCGTCGTTGTCGTCGTCGTCTCCCTCCTCCAAGGGCACTGGCACCACGCCGAGGAGGTCCGCGGACAAGGCCCCGTCTGCGTCTGCAGCTTCGTCGCGGCCGATCACGCCCAAGGACAAGGCCAAGGCGGCGTCGGCGTCGTCGACGTCGCGATGGTCCGCGGTGTCGCCGAGGCAGCTGATGCAGAAGGCGTCTAATGCCTTTACAAGAGGCAGCAGCAGCAAGTCGCGCGCTGCCAAGAAAGACAAGGACGCGGCGACCTCGGCCGCCGCCAAGGACGCGGCTACTCCGGCGTCGACCTCGGCCGTCCGCAAGAAGGCGGCCACACCGGCGACCTCCGCGGCCGGCAAGGCGGTGGCCAGTGCTTCGCCAGGGCCGACGAGAGCCCAGCCCACGGAGGAGCACCACCAGCAACCCACTGGAGAGCCGCCGGCCGAGCCGTCACCTGCCGCCGCCGCGGTGCAAGAAGAGGCGGTGACTTCGAGAGCCCAGCTCACGGAGGAGCACCACCAGCAACCTCCAGAAGCGCCCGCCGAGCCGTCACCTGCCGCCGTCGCCGTGCAAGAAGAGGCGGCGGCTGCGGAGACCGAAGCAGAGCAAGACAAACAGCCGGAGGAGACGCCGCAAGAAGTCGTCGCGGCAGTGGAGGAGAAAGTTCAAGACGAGCAGGTTAGCAAGGAAGCAGCGGAGGAAGCCATCGACGTCGAGGAGGAGAAGGACGTAGAGGAGGATGCCGCCGCCGTGAAGACCGATGCGCCGGAGCCGGAAGAGACGCAGACGCAAACCGGTGCCATTGCAGAGTCGGAAACGGAGTTTCAGAGGAGTTCAGCGGATGAGCCGGCATCCGACGCCATTGTCGAAGAACCGGCGATCGAATCTGCAACGCAGAATGAGCAAGATGAGCCAGAATCCACCACGGTTGAAGAGACGACCGTGGAGGAGGAGATCAAGAGCGAGCAGAGCCAACAAGAAGAGAAGCCGAAACCGGAAGAGAGCATAGAGAACTCTGAAACAAGCGTGATCTCTGAAGATCCAAAAGAAACGGATGCAATCTCTGAAGACCAAAAGGTGGAAGAACCCACGGTTGCTGAAGAACAAGAGGAAGTCTCCGAGGTTGTAAAAATGGCTGTGGAGCAGAGCATCTCGTCAGAGCCAGCAACCCCGCTGGAGGAAGAAGATCGCGACGACGTGGAGACAGAGCAAGCGAACTCGTCGGAGCCCGCAACGCCGCTGGAGGAAGAAGAAGATCGCGACGACGTGGAGACAGAGCAAGCGAGCTCGTCAGACCCCGCAACGCCGTTGAACGAAGAAGCTATCAACGAGGAGGGCACGTCGACGGAGACGGGGAAGACGAAGAAGGTGACGTTCAAGGGGAGCAAGGTGAAGACGGCGATGGAGAAGCGGCCGGAGGGGGAGCAGCCGAGGAAGAAGGACGTGGCGCGGAGCAACGACGTGATCGAGGAGACCAAGAGGACGCTGATGATGAAGAGGAAGAGCAAGGTGAAGGCGCTGGTTGGGGCGTTCGAGACGGTCATGGACATAGACACCACCAGCCCGGGAAAATCGAGCTGATTTGATTTGGACTTTTTTTGGAGGGAAAGCTTCAGCGGTGATGGATGTAATGAGTGGTTTGAATTGAACTGCGAGGTGTGTTTTGTGGTGTGATGTTTCGGTTTCTTGTTGTCTTTGTTGCATTGATCGTTGATTGATTCTTGTGATAACTGAAACAAATGGAAATGTTATTGTTGATTTGTTTGTTTGTTGATCATTCGATCTAGCTGTTGTTTACTAGACTTAGGTGTATGTAACTAAAAAGGGAAATAGCTGTATGTTCTTGAGAGTTGAGACTTGTGTGGTTGTCAACTTGTGCTACATTGCTGAGTTTTGAGATTTATGCTTGTAAACAATTATTGATGGCATGCAATCCTTTTGTACGTTTTTTACATGTTCATGGATATGATTTCTTTATAGTACATGCCCTCATTTCATATTTATTGAAAAAGAAACTAAAGAAATGGTGATATCATCTACACTCTCTTCTTTTTTTTCGAAAGGAATCACTAGATATCATGTACCCTCTCTGCTCCAAAATATAAACACTTGTTGAAATACCAAAAATATAATCACTTCTAACACTATTCAGGGTACTATTTGTTGGAATAAATGGGCTAGGCCCAATTTAATTCAATTAAAATCTCAAGGGCCTACAATAAATGTTAGGGATAATAATGTAAAATCAAAGGTGTTTTTGATTATTATTCTGTGATGAACAATTAGGCATTAAAGATTATTGGTTTTGTTATTTGGAATTTATTCACGAAGTGGTTTTGGAGATGATTGGATTTACAGGTGATCGCAGGATTCTATCATTTTATGTGACCGGTCAGACCGGGCAGTGGTTGCCGGTCAGACCGGCGGTATGGGCGCGGTCAGACCGGCCAACCCGCGGTCTGACCGGCCGACTCTGTGTCGGTTTCGGTTTCGGATTGTTTGTTTGGATATCCGTGATTATTTCATGATTATGACTTCTAGATGGATACTATACGTGTGTAATACTGTTGTTTGCTACTAATGAGTCAAGTTGTGATAGCTTGGTCTCGGAATATGGTTTCTTTGTTTATTTCATGTGTAGGTGACTCGATGCCTCGGGAGAGTATTTGCGGTGATGGACCGGGAGTCGGCTTGGGGATAAGACGATGTCCTTGGTGGTCAGAGATCATGCGGGATACTTAGGCAAGAGTTGATGCACGTGGTTGATGGAGATTCCATATGGCATACGATGGAATTATCGTGTGCGTATGGGATGCGGAGTCGAATTTGGAAGGAGTCCAAATTTGATATGATTGGTTATGTAAAGTTTGTTTCTTGTACTAGAGGGTTTCCTAAGGTGTTTAGGACTCCTAGTATGAGTTTAGTTCGTGGTTTTAGGCTGCCTACCTTATGTATAAATAGACGGGGAGCGTGAGGCTTCCCGGTATCGCTTTTGAGAGCAATTGAGTTGAGTTTTGAGTTAGGGTTTCGAGTTTAGTCGAAATTTTTGTAAGGAGTGCTGTTGGTGCACTTTGTAAACACAGAGAGAATCAATAAAGTCGTCATCACTTTAAGAGTTCTTCGATTTGTGTTTATCGGGTTTCGGCGGTCTAACCGGCAACACACCGACGGTCAGACCGGTGGCATAGCAGCGGTCAGACCGGCGGCGTAAGGGCGGTCAGACGGGCGGCGGCAGCAGGCGAGGCAGGCGACTTCAGCGGTTCGACCGATCGATCTACATCGGTCAGACCGACGTTCATCAGGTGGTCAGACCGGCGCAACATCTTCGGCCAGACCGCGATCTATCGATTTCGAGGGTAACTTTTATTTCCGCTAAAAGTTTTTGGTTTTTGGGTATACCAGCCATTCACCCCCCCTCTGGTTGGCTTAGTTATTGCTGTTCGATCCTACAAGTAATACCACCTTGAAGATTAAAGGTGGAGTATCTCAACTTAAATAGGGAGTTATTGGAAATTCCCTGTTGACCGGTTTAGGTTGGGGACGGACAGCCACACGCGCGCGCCGAGCCGGCCGGGGCGTGGCGAGGCGGACGGCTGCTTCTCTCTCTCTCTCTTAAGTTTTGCAACGGTTGAGAATTGAATCCCAATAATCCCGCAGCGAGATTACGTCTGTAACGGCAAGCAAATCAATTCCTCTCGATTGATTACGTCGTGGCGAGGCGGGCGGCGGATTAATGCGGTAACGGAAGCGGAAGCGGTCGGGATTCCTCTCCCTTCCTACGCACTATAAGGGTGACAGAGACAGACGAGAGGAGATAGATCTCTGCTCTCGATCTGGTTTACTCCACTCTCGGTTTGGTTTACTCCACGATTGGCAGCGGCTGCTCTCTCTCTCTCTCTCTCTCTTAAGTTTTGCAACGTTGAGAATTGCATCCCAATAATCCCGCAGTGAAATTACGTCTGTAACGGTAAGCAAATCAATTCCTCTCGATTGTTTACATTGTTACTGCGGTAACGGAAGTGAAAGCGGTCAGGATTCCTCTCCCTTCCTGCGCACTATAAGGGTGACAGAGACAGACGAGAGGAGATAGATCTCTGCTCTCGATCTGGTTTACTCCACTCTCGGTTTGGTTTACTCCACGATTATTCTTCCATCGTTGGTTCATCTCCTTCTGTTCTTGCGCTGTTTCTGTTCTCCCCGGTCCTGATCGCTTGCGTGCACAAGTGATTGGGACGAGCAGGACCTCCGGAACCACACCCTCGCCTGAGAATCTGCACGGGTAGGCAGGTGATCAGGTTTTTGGGGAGTGCTTCCGCACGACTGCTCGCGCTTCTTCCTCTGTTCGTTGTCAGCGATCCGGTTCGTCTTCCTCTGCATCGTCTACGCCAATATGTCGAACACCGGAGACAAAGGAGCAGGGGCCTCCCGTCAACACCAACGGAGGCAATACTGCCTCAAACACCAGCGGAGGGACATTCTCTGGGTATAAAGTTTCTTCTCTAGTTCATATTACTCCAGTTTACGTATGTGTTGTTGCTGTTTACGCTTCTGCAGTTTACGTCTGTGCTGCTGCCATTTATGTATCCATAGGTTTTCAATCTGCAAATGTCATACTTATTGTTTTAATATTTTAGATTAAAATATATCGAATTGTGACCATATTTCCAACACTATTGGTCCCATGAATCACCTTTCATTTAATTCTTTTTCTTATCTTACCTCTGACCATTCCGACACCAAAGTATTTTTCTTGTTTAGTATTTGTTAAATAACCTAGAGATTATTATATTTTGAGATAAAAGGAAGTACCATTGTATTGTACTAAATTTCATTTTAGTAGTGTGGCAAAAATACAATATCGGAGCCTCGGAGGCCAGTAGGGTTTAGATAAAAGAATATTTACCAAAATGCATTTTATGGCCAGTAGGGTTGAGATCAGCTCACCACAAAATTTCCAGCATAGTATACAGGCATAATCTCAATTCTCAACTTCTCAAGATTACAGGTACATATCCGAATCACACAACGAAGAAGCGATCGTCATGTATTCTTCAGCTGAGCTCGAGGAAGCGCCGTGCCATGGGGTGCTTGGCCTCGGACAGCTCCGACGGCGGGAGCACCTCGACGACATCGCCGGCGACGACGAGGCAGACCAGGTCGGCGATCCGCTGTATCTGCTTCACGCTGTGCGACACCATCACCGTGGTGAGCCCCCTCGTCTTCTTCAGCCGCACGATCGCCTCCTCGATGTTCTGCGTCGAGATGGGATCCAACGCGCTCGTCGGCTCATCCAGCAGAAGCACCTGCACACACACTCCAACATCAGAATCCGATTCTGAATCCGAAACACCAAGATGCGTCGTGTTGCAATCAGCGAAAAGGCTGAATAATCCAACATGCCTCCGGGTCGTTGGCGAGGGTGCGAGCCAACGCGACGCGCTGCGCCTGGCCGACGGAGAGCTCGGAGGCGGGCTTGGAGCAGAGAGCAGGGTCCAGGTCGGCGAGGCTCAGTAGGCTCTGCACCTCGGCGTCCGTCAGCTTCTTGCCCTGTAGCTGTGGGCCGTATCGCACGTTGTCAGCCACGGTTCCTGGCACAAGTGGCAGATCATTTCAGTTTTTGCGTGAGAAATACTCAAATACTCCTGTCAAATCTGTGTTTGGTGCATTGAGCTTTTGCATCTAGTAGGATATATACTTTGAGCCATGAGGCTCAAATGAAAAAAAATATTCCCTCCATCTGCTTTTGATAGTCATATTTCCAAATTTGTAAAATCTATTTTTGATAGTCATATTTTAATCCAACAATCTATCCTCTTAATGATTTTCTCGGATTTAATACGTGACTCTCCATTCTTCCACATATGATTGGCTACACACATATGATTGGCTACATGGGTATTGAGAAATATAAATACTAATGAATCGCTTGTTTACGAGGAATGACTAGTAGCATGTTCAAATTGATGATAAGTAGAATTACTTATCATTGGTCTGTGTGGCAAGATAAAATATGACTATCAAAAGTAGATGAAGGGAGTAGGACTCAATGGGGAATAGATCGGATCTGTTGAATCAATTTTAACTTGGAATAAAAAATTAAAATTATAGCTTTGGAAAACCTGGCATATTAAGGGTGTGTTCTTAACTACAATTTTTAAGCTGTTCCAATTTTTACTTTTTTTTCCGTGCACGTTTCCTAAACTACGAAACGATATGTTTTTTAAAAAAAAATTCTATGTGAAGGTTGCTTTAGAAAATTGCTTTAATTTATTATTCAAGTTCTTTAGTTCATACTTAATTAATTATGTGCTAATGAATCATTTTGTTGTGTGTGCTATAAAGGAAGTGTTTCCAAAATGCACCTTCAAACACAACCTTAGGGAGCTTCGGGTTGTTGTAGTTTCTCCCACAATAAAAATACTTTCCGAAATAGTTTTTATCTTCAAATTCAAAGAAGTTGTAGTTGTAGAATCAAAAAATAAACTAAAGCAGAAGCTAGGTTTTCCAAATTTCTATATATTCTCACCAGTCGAATTATTACATGTTGCTTCTTATTCCCTCTGTCCAAAAATATTCAACATCATACTACGACGTGACACATCCTAGCACAACGAATCTAGACATACTATACTCTAGGTTGTATTTTTTTTTGGACGAGTAGAATTTAAGCTCCCCTAAACAATCCCACGGAGTCTTATGAAATCTGACTTTTTAAAACTTCCTTTTGTCATGAGTCATATGAAATTCGACCATTTTTTACTCTCTTTTTTCTAGATAATATTTTGAACGCCCTCTGTTATTTTGCTTAGAATAAGTCCCCCTGTCGCATTGAAACGTCAGCCACGAGCTTGGAAGATTCTAGTTACTGTAGGTTACTCATCGCCACGTTGGTAGAGGCGTGCCAATTGACATGCATGTCCCACTCAACTGACGTTAGCAAGCAGTGACATCTTCTGAAAAAAATATATTGAAAGCAAGATTCCACTTACGATTGGTTGACAAATTAAGCATCCATTTTATCAACCACATCCCTATAAGTATATTGCACTAGCTTTAGACCTTGTTTAAGCCTCTAATAAGTAGTTGATAAGTAGCGAGTTGATAAGAATTTAGAAAAGTTAAGTTTCACATCTTCTAGTTTCTAGTATTTTTTTAAAAAATATTTTATATCTACTACCTTTGTCTTAGAATGTAGCAGCTTAAGATGGGTCTAATCCCATATTAAGAATATGAATCTAGACATTAGCATGTTCAGAATCACGGTTGTCCCGTCGTATGTTGGGATATTCTGGAACGGAGTATCAATTATCAAAATTTTTGTGAGAATCTGAAATATTTAATGGAGCTATATAAATTTTGGAAGAAGTTACAGCAGCTAAAGCTCTCATGTACATTGCCTTAGTGTAAAAGCTCTTTCAACTAGAAGTACCAGTCCTCTAGTGTAAAAGTTCACTGCAAGATGGAAATTGATGCGGTTTCTTAGCTAGAAACTTATTGCCCATTTCTAGGAAACAAGAAGAGAGCAAAAAGTATCACTCGGCTTTCATTTGTTAGGTTTTGACCGCGACATTGGTACATTTTATCATTATTTCCCACTTATTATAACTTATTATTGACACAACTAGGCCAATCAATCGATATAAGAAGCACTATGAAAAATGTCAAACCTAGTTGTCTGCTGATCGTCTGAACTTGCTCGTTACTACTCCGTACTTTTTGTTTTTCTTTTTTTTTGACAGAAGATCTTGGTATTCTCAAATCAAGTTCTTGTTCATTTTTGAAGCAAAATTAAACATCTTTTTGGAGAGAAGAACATTTAAATTTGGAAAAGCTACCGCATTCATGGAATCCATGGACAGTTTCTTGCAGGATCCGATCACCGTGCGTAAGATACGTGCAGTGTGTGTGGGCGGCGGGCGGGCGTACGTACTTACCGTCGAACATGGCGGGGAGCTGGAAGAGCATGCCGACCTTGCGGCGGAGCGCGAGGACGTCGATGCCGCAGATGTCGACGCCGTCGAGGAGCACGGCGCCCGGCGCGGGCTCCCAGAGGCGGTTGAGCGCGCGGAGCAGCGTGGACTTGCCGCTGCCGCTGGGCCCGATGACGCCGACGACCACCCCGCGCGGCACGTCCAAGTCGACGCCCCGCAGGATCTCCTCGCCGCTCGCCTCCGACCGCCGCGTCAGCCCCCGCACCCGTATCTTCGGCCCCGCCGCCGCCGCCCCTTCTTCCCCGACGCCGTCCACGTCCAGCAGGTGCTCCCTGACATCATGCTCTTCAAATTCGATCGTTGATCGCACATGTCGTCAGCACGTACACTGGAACACTAAGCTGACGCACAAGAGACGACGAGGTGTACTCGCTCACCTGAAGCTGAGCCCATCGGAGAGCGATCGAGCGATGAAGAAGCGAGCAGGAGAGCGGAGAGGAAGACGAAGGTGAGGGGATCGAAGTGGGAATCCGGGCTCGTCGGATCGATGGATGCGCATCGATCGCGCTCGTCTTTTTTATTGGCTTTTGCCAACTTTTCCCGGCTCCAACTGAGGTGGGCGGGTTTTGGAGCACGCGTGAACGGTGCCGTTCGGTGGCGGCCGCTGGTGGCAAGCAAGGGCCACGAAGCTTTGGACTCGTGTCGTGGTGAAGGCCGAAGGGAAAGTCCCAGACGACGCATGGCTTATCGCCGTGGTCGGTTTGGACCCTTGTCGATCTGCACAGTGATCACCAACAATAGGGGAGAGGATTTTGATCCCTCGAGGAGATATCCCCTCGTTATTAATTTAAAAAAATTTAAGAAGATGTATTAATATGTGATATATCACTTCACAAATATGTAAGTAAAAATTCAACTTCTATATCTCGCAACGAAAAAAACAAATTTGACTCTGAATATACGTTAACTAGCTGCTGTTCAATTTGTTTTTTTCGTTACGAGATGTATAAGTTGAATTTGAACTTGCATGTTTGTGGAGTGTTATATCACATGTTAATACACCTTTCCAATTTCTTTTAAATTGTGACATGCAAAGAACGAGGGGATATCTACTCGAGGGATTAAAACAGCTTCCCCCAGCAATAGATGCAATACACTGATAGAGTATCAAGTACTCGCAGCAATGTTGCTGACAGTTGCCGTGGATCTGTGGGGGAAATACAAGATTCGGTTGCTAGCTCTTACCCCAGAAAACACCAGGGCCAGATAAGCACATCGGCAACTTGGTGTTGGTGATGAAAAGTTTGGAGAGGTTATATCGCGAGCGGTGTCCGTGGTTATCACCGGTACGACGGAAACGTACGCAGGATTTTCCGCGTGGACCGTGTGCAGGTCATGGATAGCTACGCCACCAGGCGACGCCCGCACCGAGACGCACCTGCAGGTTCCTCTCGTCGTGACACCAAGCGTGTGGGCCGTCCGCTATCGCCATATGGGCTTCTGTCAATTCGTGTCCCATGTAAGGCCCGCAGAGAGAACTCCAATTGACAGTTTCTGTGGGCTGTACCGGACGGGGCCTTCTGTCCTTCTCTTTCACATCTCTTGACAGATCAGGCCTTCAGGCCCAGTTCAATCCCTTCTCCATGGCCCAAAATTTAACTGCTAATCTGATGCCCTTGCTGGTCCTGTTAGTTTTGGCTCCACATACCACAGCACACATGCGCAACCCTAGAAACTGGCACTCTGGCAGCTTTGTGTTCCGGAAAAATACAAATGGTTTACGCTGGATTGATTATCCAAGTCACTATCTCTATCTAGGAAAAAGGAAGCGGGATTATCATTATCCAGAAGCTATCTTGTCAGCATCACACCGCTACTATCCAACATGGCAGTATGGCACCATTATTGAACGGAATCAGTTGTTAGTAGGTTGAGTCACGATTGGATGGTCAATGCCGTAATTGCTATAGCTAGCTAGTCCTACTCCAGCTCGCTAGTTGAGCTGGCGTCTTTCTTGGCACTGCAGTTTGATGCAATGTTGCATGATGGCTCAACAGTGAAACTAATCAGCAGCCACTAGTATAGCTCTCTCCCATCTGATCAATCATTGAACCGTGCAAACAGAGTTTCACAGCACAACGTTACATATAGAAACAGACGGCTTGCATGCATGATTTCAGTCCATAGCTAGCTTAGTTATAGCTTACGAGTAGTACTTCTATTGCTACCATCCGGTCCTCCTAGCAAGCTTGATCGGCTCGAGAACATCGTCGTCGGTGGTCCTCCAAGTCTCCATCAGAGAAACCCCTTCAACTATCACATCGCCAGATTGGCGACGGGAGACGTGCATGTTCACCATCGGGTAGTAGTAGCAGCCGATCGTTGAAAGGAACAGTGCACGTGATGTGATGGTCTCTAGCTGAACTCTGAAGATTAGGCAGATATACTGTAGTAGTACATAGGGTGTCAGGGAATGCTTTGCCCGTTTTAAATTCAGGTGAAAACGGCAAATGTCAGTAACAGCCACTAGTAAGTTGTTTAACCACAAAGGATTATGAGGAGGAGTGTCCTTGACAGTGGCAACGGGTAGTACGCTGCTTTCATCCGAGGCAGGGTGAATAAAAAAGCGAGAGAGAACTCAAGTGCAGAGAAGAACACGATGTACAATCATCCAGTCGGAGAGCCATTGATTGTTCGTCACGAGAAACATGTCGGCTGTACAACAACCTCTGAGGCAGTGAGCGCAGCGTTCCCTGTCTACCACCCCAGAAAAAAAAAAGGAGAGAGATACTACTTGAATGCTTCTGCTTCGTGCACACCATACAAAAAGTGCATCCTCTGGCACCGGATACCGTATCGATCCAGTGATCATCAAAGCATGTCACGAGGAGACGAACTGTGCCCGAATCATGACCAATGTTTTTTCGTACGTTACCACGCACTTCATCAATTTTTCAGATGGAGAACACGAGTAGTAGTAGTGTACGTGCAAAATTCTGGTTCACTTCTATGCTCACGGGCCGTGATCACAGGGCGCGCGGTGCTGATGCGAATCAGATCGCTGCTGCCGTGTTTTGCTCGCGCTCGCATGCGAGGTACAGCGGCCAGCGCCGCGCCTAGTAGTGACAAAAAGAGAAGGCGACTGACACGCCCATACACCTCCGTTGCAGACGCACCGCTGTGCTGCTGTGTGCTCGCCTGCCCGAGAAAAGGGTTTGTTTAGAGAGCTTAAGAATTCTGATAAATAACGGGTTGATAATCAGCTTTTGAGAATCTGAAAAAACTGAAAAATAAATATTTAGCTTCAGCTTCTAACTTCTAGTTCATTTTATAGATTTTATAACTATATTTTCTTAAAATTTGAATAAAAACTTAACTGTTTAGAGGAGCTTCTAAGGAGAAGCTGGAGCCTATATCAGCTAGAAGCTCCCAAAAATCGGCACGAAAATCCAGCCGAGTACGATGGAATCAGCGAGCATTCAACCATGTCAGATAACCGATTTCGTCACGGCCAAATAAACGGGATGCATAAAAAAACACTCGAGTAAACACACGAAGCGAAATGAACACGGCCACACGGGTTTACCCGACGGCACCAATGATGATATGTTAGTAGAAACTTTGTGTTTACCGTGGAGTGAGCTCGAGTGATGAGAGGGCATGAAACAAACAAGAAGAAAGGGACGCGTGGTAACCTAGCCGTTGAGGCGTGGGAGTAGTAGTAGGTTGGGGACAAGCATACGGGCCAGGAGAGCACGAGGCCACGACGGTGTTGCTTTCATTGCCGCAACATGACGGGCAAGTACGAGGCAAGTGTGCGGCCGCCGATTGCTCCTCCCACATGTGCCACTGATAGTACTACTGCCACTACGCTAGAATGCAAAACGGAACCGAGTCTAGCAACACGACGCAACGAAAAACCAAGAGGAGATGATGCTTGCCGCTCGCGCTCGAGAATGCGAGATGGGCTTTAGCTGCTTTTACACCTTTACCCGGGAGATGCTTTGCAACAGGTTACACCAAAAAGTGGCAGCGCTTTTCCTCTTACACAGACAAGAATAACACGCATACGACCAGCATTTTTTTCTTTTTCTCTCTCGTGTAGCATGGGCTGGTTGCCTGGTTCCCTCGTCCCCCGACCCGGCCGACGCGACGCGCCAAAAGCCCTTGTCAGGGCACGGCGCCGCAGAAGATCCACGGCGCATTGGGCGACGACGCCTTCGCCGGCGTCATATGCGGGCCGCACGTAGCCGATCGATCCAGGCCGCCCGAATTCAGGATGAAACTAGCACCTTTGCCTCGAGATCCCCGCGGAAAGCAACATACCATCACCACCACCATCTTCCCTCTCTCGCCAGCGCGGCTCCCGAGGCGGGCATGGCATGGACTCATCCTGCAGTCTTGTGCCCCAGCTGCGTGTAATTACCATGGTGCCCATCACGTGAGCCACGGGTACGGGCGTAGGGTGCCGTGGTTTACGTGGAAGTGGTGGGGGCAGTATGGGGAGAGAAAAAATTGGGAGCCTTTTTCCGGGCTGCGAAGTGGGCCCCGCGGAACAGCGACCTAGGTGCTAGGGCCGTTAAGGGCGGGCGGGCCCCGGGCCCACCAGCTCGAGCCCGGCCACCGACGCGCGCCGGCTCGCGGCTCGCCGCCGGCACGGATTGGAGGGAGCCGGCTCACGCCGGCGAGCTCCGACAGGCTCCTCGCGCTGATTACGCTCCTGCCGTTGCCGGAGTGGACGGCGGCGGAGCAGGAGTACCGGCCGGCCTCTGTCACCAGCATCTCCGACCGGACGAACATCAGATCGGATGGTCGCACCTCGCTCCACCGCTGCTTCGCCGCCGGTGCCGTCTCGTCCTCGCAGCCACCAGCGGTGCTCACCAGGATGCGGTGCCCGAACCGCCGGTCGTAGGCTTCCGGGTCAGGCTCCGCCACCGCGGCCGCCGGCTCCATCAACAGCACCCTGTCCTTGCGAACCTTGGCGGCCTCGAAGCATCCCACCACCGCGCCGCCGTCGCCTCCGACGAGATCGGCCGACCGGCGTGAGGCAGGGCCAACCCTCCCTGGCGCCCGTACTGACCCCGTCGAGTGCCGGCCGGAGAAGAAGCCTCTAAAGGCTGCAGGAGACGGAGCAGGAGCAGCAGGAGCTAAGCTCGCCTCCTTGTCCTTGGTCGTAGCAGCCGCCGCCGCCGCCGCCACCTTCGTCTCCGGTGGGTCAGGGGGCCCCGTGGTGGACGGCTTTGGCGGCTCCGGGAGGAGCAGTACGTCCTCGGGGTCGACGCGGGAGCGGCACAGCGGGCACGTCGAGTGCGCGTCCAGCCACGTATCCACGCACTCGACGTGGAACCCATGGCGGCATTTGGGCAGCAGCCGGAGCGCCTCCGTCGGCTCGAACCGGCCGAGGCAGACGGCGCACTCGAGCCCAGCCTTCTGCCCACGCAGCGCGCCGAACCGGAACACCGGCAGCGACTCCACCACGGCGCGGTCGACGCCGGAGTTCCGCCGCTCGCCCGCCCCGCCCCCACCGGACGACCCGAACGCACCACCGCTCCCGTACGGGCCCGACGACTCCGCGGCGCTCCGCTTGCAGTGCTTCGCGTACAGCAGCAGCAGGAACGTGATGGAGAACACGCTCGTCAGGATGCCCACGACCACCGCGACGCCCGGCCTGAACGGCGTGGCCGACGACGGCGGCGGCGACGGCAGCGGCGACACGATCGCGCCGTCGTAGTCGGACAGCAGCAGCCGCCGCGACGGCTCCATCGGCGGCAAGCTCAGCAGCGACAAGACGAGGGATTTTAGATGTACTCCTCCACCTCCACTACACGAGACAACCACGAGTGTGATTGGTAACCAAGCGGTAGGGGGTAATAATAGCGGTCGAGACTAGCGCTCTGCGGTGGTGACCGGATCTTCCGGGCGGTGGGGCCCAGTGGCAGTGGCAGCGGGAGAAGGGTGGGGCCACTCGCCGCTGCGCTGCTCCGCCGGTGAGGATAACCAGTTCGACGCCGTGCGGGTTGTCGCGGAGTGGCAGTACACTACGGGTGGCACTGAGCCACTGACAGTTTAGTTGTGGGGATGTGGGCCTATGTGTCAGTAGATGAATGGAGTATTTTTTTTCCCTTTTTTCCCGAAAGAAAAGGGCAAAGGGAGCAGCATGGGCTGGGGAGCAGAGACCCCTGTTTCGAGCTAGTAATGCGCATTTAAGAACGTTAGGACGCGAGATTACTGTTTTGTCCGTCATTAAATAGCCTACTAATGCTGACAGCTCAAGGGCAATATCGGGAATTTTTCAAATAAAAATAAAATTCGTGCGCGCGTTGGGAGGGAATGAATGCTCGTGGGAGGAGGAAAAAAATGAGCGCACAGACGCACACGCGAGGTGATTACCAGTTCAGTCGCTGACATGGCTGTCATGACACGGCATGGGTCCCACATGGCAGTGAGGAATTACTGTTCCGGATGGGGTAGGTGGCACGTCGATGCTTTGCGAGGCAGCACGGAAAGAGGTGGGGGCTCTGGACTGGATCATCCAAGTTCGGGACACGTGAGGCTCTGGCTAGTGATCTCAGCGAAATTTGAATGTTTGCTCCTGAAAATTTTTAATTTTTCGGAGGTTGCCCGTGCGGCATACAGGCTCATCAGCAGGCAGCAGGACCAGTACTTCATTCGCGAGTTATTTCTGTGGAATTTTATGGCGTAAATTAATCCAAGTTCATTATCTACGCAAGTACAGTACACTGCTCCAGATCCAGTTCGATTAATTCTACAACATCCACCATTCAGAATTTCAGAATCCGAGGCTTTCATCGGATGGCCTATTAAACCAAAGAAAAAGCTAAATTTTAAATTTTTAAACTTAATTTTGACATTGATTTTGAGATATTTTCAACGTAGTTTCTTTTTCAGCATTAACTTTTAAATCACCGAGAACACATATATATAAAAGTTTTACCCATAAATTTTTTTTTATTATCTAATAAGCCGTTTTGACTTATTACGAGAAAAGCCCAACGATGAGGGCTTGAAACTCCGAAACGCACATCAGCGAATTGCTCAGTGTGTGATACTTTTACTGCTACCGCGTAGTACAGCTTCCATGGTCATTCGTACTGTACATGTTAACCTGCGTTAAAACTGAGAGAGGAAATAAGAAGAACAGTACGAATTTATATGCTACTGCTCGGGACATCGCCCACGTTGCATCTCCGTGGATCTGGACGCGGCGGCACTGTGCAAGTACACTCCAATGATAGCTGCGCCATGGCAACTTGCTCCCGGTGAAGCCATCCACGCATCACCATGGCCCATAGAGGCTGCAAACCTGTCGACCTGCCATGCCAAGCCAACCGATACGACGACGTTCGTATACATATGTACGCCCCTTGAAACTTCTACGCACGCCCGCATGTACGCTCGCCCCTCGAATCCACCTGTACAATTCACCGGTGTCGCCGTGCGCCTGCGTCCTAGTAGCAATGTTGAGCAATAGTAGGCGTCGCTGCAGCGCAACAATTTTGCAGGCGATTTTCGGCCGATCTCCCGCGCGGCGCCGGGGATTTTTACGCTTTTTTCAGCCGGTCCCCCGCGGCAACGCGCGACAGGCCGTGCGCTGCAGGCGACATAAGGCTGTTTGAGCCGCCTGCGCGAGCTTCTATTCACGACTGCACCGTGCGTCGTCGATCTGCACGAGCGCGCGAGAGGAGGAGATCGAGCCCGCGCGCAGCAGCAGCTAAACAGGGCGAGGAATAGCGTCATCTGACGCGCCCTCAAATCTGGACCTGATCTCTGCAGTGGATTGCGTAGGTGATCACGGCGTTACAGTGGTGGATCGAGCGAGCGGCTTGTCGTCTACTACCTGCGTCCCAGAATATATGGTTGAGCAGAAGAGATAGGTGGAAAAAGCCAATGGTGAAGGGTTATGATTGGTTGGAAAGAAAATATTGGTAGAGAAGTTGTTAAAGCAAGGCTAATAATACATCTGATCTGTTGGCTATAAGTTTTTTTTAGCATTCTCTCAGCCTACCCATACAATAGTTAGCTTTTTACAATTAATACATGGCTCATTTATCTCTCTCACAGAGTTTTTTGATTCTTGTATCCAAGCCGGCTGTAAGTTTACAGCCCACTCCACCTCTCTCTCCTCTCTTCTCTACTCCACCTCAGCATTTAGTCGGCTTATAGCTTACTATTATTATACTTGCTCTTATATTTTGGGATAATGTTGAGAGCTATAAGTTATTATATTTTTGGACGGAAGAAGTACGTCCCGATCGATCGCGTGCACGCGCCGATTGATCGTCGTAAGCGCATGCACGTGTGATGCATGCATAGAGGAGAGGAATATGACATGACACGATCGAAAGGAGGATTGATTTAGAGAACTTTTACGGTACAATATATTACCAGTATATACTGGCAGTATATAAAAAGGCATATTAGGAATTTGATAGAAAATAAAACAACACTTTAGTAATTTTTTTTGTTCAAATTGAATCTAATAGAGAGTACCCAGTCCTGGATCTTATTGTGCACTAGGGGAGGAGCATCCTAAGTGCTATTTAATGACAAAGCACGTGACGATAGCACAATTTGATGATAGAATAACGAAGAAAAGACAAAATTACCCTTTTAAACTTTATACTGCAATCTAATTAAATAAAAAAATTAAATCAATCTACACTGTTAGATCATATATACTTGTAGTATCAGTATATACTATGAGTATATATGAGTATATTGTACCGTAAAATCCTCTTTGATGTATCGTGTTACACTGTTAGCTCTGGCAGCCAGTTGGAGAGCCTGAATGACGATACTGTTAGAATGGAAGGTATCACATCAATGGAGCTGACAAGAGCTAGCGTGCCATTCATCTGCCGACGCTGTTCTTGTACCCAAAACGGCACTGTTTAATTCAGCCTTTTCGTCGGTTTGCTCCGATTCAGTAGCTCATACAATAACGTAGGGATTTCCGGTGTATTGGTAAACAGCCTTCAACAGTTCAATTTCACTGTTTTAATCCATTTTCTAAAAAAAAGGGGGGTTCAATTTCACAGCATGACGTCTTCTATATCGAAAATGTTGTTCCGTATACTCTCTGCGAGTCTGTGTGCAAGGTACGGGTAAAAGCCGCATGTCTATGCTCCTTATAAGCTTATTGTGTTATTTTTCCGGCCCAAAGCATCGAGCCCAAAATAGATAACAGGGCCCACATGTATTCTTATTGGGTTGGGCTTTTATTTCCTTACCGCAAAGCCCATAGCTGTCTGTCTTGTTCAAGTCCAAGAGTAAGATTGCCATAGCCCATGGACTCACAATTTCACAGACCAAAGGGTTAGAGCCCAAACACCGAATGCAATCCCCCGGGGAAAAAGTATACTTTGACTCCCTCAACTATCGCCTAAGTATGATTCATAACCTCCAACCATAAAACCGGGTATATCAACTCCTTCAAGTATCAAAACCGGTGCAAACTATATCCCTCAGTGGTTTTGGAGGTGGTTTTGGCTGACGTGGCGCCCACGTGGCTGTCTTGACCGAGTCTTTGTCCTACGTGGTGCTTACGTGGCACTCGAATAGAAACAAAAAGAAAAAAATATGTGCGACCCATATGTCATTCACACAAAAAGTGGGACCCACATGTCATCCTCCCTCCCCTTCTTTCTCCCCCCTCTCTCTCCCTCCCTTATCTCTCTCTCTCTTAGGACTCAGAGCGGCGCGGTGGCGGTGGCCGATGGGGACGAGGCGGAGAGGAGCGGGGAGCAGCAGCGGTGGCGGTCGGGAGCGGCGACAGTGGCGGTAGGAAGCGGCGACGGTGGTGGAAGAGATGGTGGCGGTAGGGAGCGGTGGCGGCGGTGGCGGTGGCGGCGGGAAGCGGCGACAGTGGTGGAAGAGATGGTGGTGGTGGCGGGAGCGGCGGCAACGGTGGAGGTGGCGGTAGGGAGCGGCGGCGGCGGTTGGGAGGAGGAGGAGAAGGCGGAAGAGGTGGTTTGCGGGGACGATTGTGGCGGAGGAGAGCGGAGGAGGAGGAGGACGGCGTGCTTCGTGCTTCGGGAAGGAGCTCGTGCCGCCCCTGCCGCCGCGCTAGCCAGCCACTGGCGACGCCGACTCTGACCCCCCACGTGGGCGGCTCCCCTCTCCTACCCCTCCCTCCCTCCCGGCGGCCGCGGGCCATAGCCGCGTTCTCCACCGCGCGTTCCCCACTGCCACCGTCGCCGCTCCCCACCGCCGCCACCGCCGCTCCCCACCGCCACCGCCGCCGCTGCCCACCGCCGCCGCTCCCCTCCGCCTCGTCCCCATCGGCCACTGCCACCACCGCCGCTGCCCACCGCCGCCGCTCCTCGCCGCCATCGCTCCCCTCCGTCTCGTCCTCATCGGCCACCGCCGCCGCTCTCGAGTCCTGAGAGAGAGATAAGGGAAGGAGAGAGAGGGGGAGGAAGAAGGGGAGGGAGGATGACATGTGGGTCCCACATATTTTTTTATTTTTGTTTTTATTCTAGTGCCACGTAAGACAAAGACCCAGTCAAGACTACCACGTGTGCGCCACTTCAGCCAAAACCACCTCCAAAACCACCGAGAGACATTGTTTGCACCAGTTTTAATAGTTGGAGGAGTCGATATACCCGGTTTTGCGGTTGTAGATCATGAATCATACTCGTGCAATAGTTGAGGGAATCGAAGTATACTTTTTCCATTCCCCGGAGAACTTGATTGTTTTTGCTCCTTCAAGTTGAAATAGAATCGGAAGATCCGGCTTTGATTAGTTGCTTGCTTGTTGTCTGAGACGGAGAGAACGCCTCTCTGGGCTCGGGATGTTTCTGCAGCTGGAGTTAGTAGTTTTCTTTTCTTTTTATTAGAGTAGGTTAAAAGTGCATCGTTTCCTCGATCTGCAGCGTGGTTGCACTAGACTGCAGCTACCTTAGCTTGTGCCGGTATAAATCAGTTAATATTGTTAGGTCGCTCGTGCGGAGGAAAGGTGAAAGTGAAACAAGTGGGTATGTAATACTCCCTATTTTTCATAGGCATATTTTTAAATCTGAAAAGTTTACTTTTTATAGGCATATTTCAATCCTATCATCTATTCTCTTAATGACTTTCTCGAATTTAACGTGTGACTCTCCATTTTTTCACACAAGATTCATGACCATCGAGAAATGTAAATATTAATGAATCGTTTATTTACGAGGAATAACTAGTGGCATGTTTAAATGGATAAAAGTAGAATTATTTATCTTTGGTCATTATGCCAAGATGAAATATGACTATAAAAAATAGATGGAGTCAGTATGTTGTATTGTACGCATGCATGCATTCAATTCGACAAGCTAACAAAACCTTAAATAGTCACCGAACTCCCGTGATTGGGGAGCGTTAAAACGTTTCAATTGGCATTGATCAGGTGGCTTTACAACGTAGGGCCCCACCGTCGCGTGTACTGTAACTGCTGTGAAGCCGAAAACGGAAGAGTATCCCATGCACGGTTGGTCTGTAAATCGCAGTACTCCGTATTACTAGTATGTAACTACATCGTACAGTACAGGCGAGTAGTCTGACTCAACGGCAAAATGGGTACAGTTAGCTGTGTATTGTAGAAAACTAGAAATGTGAAGCAAACAGTTTTGAGTGGTGTCGCTGGTAATGCTAAATTGCTAATCTGTGGTTCCGTTGAGAACGGCTGCTAGCTCGACTAGCTGGAGCTGCCAGAGCAGTGCATTGTCTGAGTTCGAAATCTTTCAAACCCAGTTTATCACACTAGTGGAGAAACCATCTTTACCCGGTCGACCAAAAACCACAATAGTCTCGGTTGTAGTAAAAACCGGGACTAAAGATGGTTTTTAGTCCCGGTTTATAAGTAGAACGGGACTACGTGATCTTTAGTCCCGGTTCACATGCCGTCAGGTGTTGTCAGGCCCCTCCAGGATCTTTAGTCCCGGTTGGAGTTACGAACCGGGAGTAAAGATCGGATCTTTAATCCCGGTTCGTAACACCAGCCGGGACTAAAGATCACGTGATCTTTAGTCCCGGTTGGTGTTACGAACCGGGATTAAAGATCCGATCTTTACTCCCGGTTCGTAACTCCAACCGGGATTAAAGATCAAAACGCACTATATAATCCCTATTACTTATCCTCTTTTCTCATCCACTCTTTTCTCATCCACACAAACTCCTCTCTTCCTCTATCTCTAATCCTTATCTCGTTCCTTCTTCCCTTCCTCCTTATCTCTTTCCCTTCTTATCCCTTCCCAACTCCCCTTCCCAACTCGATCCCGTGTGCGCAGCAGGAGGGGGTGGGCGGCCCGGCCGGCGGAGGGCAGCGCGGCGGCGCGGCGGCGGCCGGCGCGGAGGGCCGCGCGGCGACGCGGCGAAGCGGAGGGCCGCGCGGCGGCACGGCGTGGCGGCGACGCAGAGGGCTGCACGGCGGCGGCCGGCGCGGCGGGGGCGGCGGCAGCCGGGGAGGAGGGGAGGCGGCAGCCGGCTCAGCCGACTGGCGGCTTTGCTTCCTTTTTTTCAAAGAATTTGTGATCCAGGTATAGATTGAGATGAAGAATCTGTGATTCATTGTATGGATTGAGATGTATAATTTTTTTGGAATCTTATTATATGGATCTGAGATGTACATGATTTGTGTATTTGCGATGTTTCTTTGATTTGGGATTTGATTTGGGATGTATAATCTGTAGTGTATATGATTGATTGATTTGTGTATTTGGGATGGTACTTTGATTTTAGGGTTTGATTTAGGAATATGCATCCCACCTAATTTGGGAGAAAATAAATTAGAGATTAAATAGTAAGTAAATGAAAAAAAAACTATTGCCCGCTCCCATCTTTAGTCCCGGTTGGTAACACCAACCGGGACTAAAGATCGATCTTTAGTCCCGGGTATTTGAACCGGGACTAAAGATAGGGATCTTTAGTCCCGGATTCGTAGTCCCGGTTTAAAAACCGGGACTATAGGGGGGTTACGAACCGGGACTAAAAACGATTTCTCTACCAGTGTCACAACATTTTCTTTTTTACCAATAATAATAGATGTTAACCTCTTCATAGTACCCCAACAATTTAATCTGTGGTTCTTTTTTTTACCAATAATAATAGATGTTAACCTCTTCTTAGTACTCCAACAATTTAATATGTGGTTCTTTTTTTTTACCAATGATGTTAACCTCTTATGTGGTTCAGGGCCTGGTTAGATCTCACCTTAAAATTTTACACCCTATCGCATCGAACATTTGAATACATACATGAAGTATTCAATATAGTCTAAAAAATAACTAATTGCACAGATTGTGATTACTTTGCGAGACGAATCTTTTAAGCCTAATTGCTCCATGATTTGATAATGTGGTGCTACAGTAAACATGTGCTAATGATGGATTAATTAGGCTTAATAAATTCGTCTCGCGGTTTACTAACGGATACTGTAATTAATTTTTTTATTAGTACCCGAACACTTCATACGACACCATATATAATAACTGATGTAACACGTTAAAATTTTACACTCATGGATTTGCGATGCGTTGTGTTCACTGTATCAGATCTACCTTGCTGCAAATTCTCCTTTGGGCTTTGGCTAAGTAACCAATTAAGTCCAAGTTTATGGCAGAGCTGCTCTACCGACTACCGATCGATGGATCGGCGATATTGCAGTAGAAGCCACAAATGCGCACCGCCGGAGTCGTCGACCCCGATGCGTGCATGGGCGCGTCGGTCGGGGACACGGGAATTATTGTGCGCGTCTGCGTCGTACGTGCCCCTTGGAGCAGCAATGATTTGAATCGTTCAATGAGGGCATGATAAACCATAAACCATGCACGGCCCATGCCGTTTGCGTCGAGGGGCCCCCCTGCTTCCTCGCCACAGCACGTACCCGTTTGCGTCGGTCTGCTGCTGGCTCGTTGGCTGGCACCAGTATGCATGCTGCTGAAATGGACAAAGCGGACAGCTGTTGTTTGCGAGGATATGTGGCATGATGATCATTTCTGCTTCTCCGTATTTCTATTGGAGAGGCATGGGCGAATTTGAATGTTGTGGTGTGGTGGCACTATGGCAGTACATAGAATGCTTATGCTTGCTTGCTTGTCTCTGAGTAGTGGATGCCGAGGTGTTATTCAGTGCTGCCACTGTGGAAGTATTTATTTGGATTTTATTGGATGCAGTTGCTGAATGTTTGCTTATGCCCTGGCCATGGCCAGCTAGATTTCTTGTGAAGTTTCTGGAACCAGGTGTGTATTGTATAGTGCGAGATCTCCAACAAAACAAGCAATATATGCCATGTGGGTTCCATCGTGGCACGTCGTGTGACAGACAAGTCTTGCATGCTATGCGTGGTAAAGGACTTGACTCGGCAGTCTTGCATTTTCGGATGGTCGTACGGACAACGGGGGTCTTCTTACACGCCCTTAGAGCATCCAGGAGATCCTCTATCCGATACTCTGTCCGAGATACAGGGCATGGGAGTGAAAAATGGGGCTCCAACGGATACGCTCGTTGGATACGCCATCTAGCCCTCCAAAAATAGAGGATGCGCCAAAACGGAGAGAGGAAGCCCAAATATAGCGTCTCTCTCCTCATGTTGTGATCATGTTATATCACAACGGCCGTAGCTCCCACCCCTATCAGGAGTTCTGGATCGACCTCCCCTATGTCGTCATCGTCGCCGGTCGGATGTGTATTTTTCTGTACGGTGGATGGTGTAGAGGGAGTGTGTAGCCATGGAGTGAGGGTGAGGGAGAGACATACTAGATCTAGAAGGAGAACCCAGCATGCATCCCTCCAACCCTCCATGCCGGCCGGTTGTGGCCGTCGGCCCTGCGCGCGCCCGCCGACTGCCTCCGCCCCTCGCTGCCGTCTTCGTCCGCCCTTCCACGCCCGTCGGCCGCCACCATCGATCCTGCTAGCTCCGGTTGCCTCCGCGCCCACCGGCCTCCACGTCCGCAGGCCGCCGAACCTCTGCGCTCGCAGGCCACCTTGCCTCCACGCCTGCTTCCTGGGTAGAATGGAGAAGAGTGTAGAACAGAGCTGAGAGAAAAGGAGGAATAGAAAAGGTCGGAATATATTGGAATGGGCAAAAGGCAGACAATGGATAGAGAAAAAAGAGAAACATAGTCTGAGTAATTTTAGAGAAAGTAGCAATTTAATGCACTAAATTATCTATTAGAAATATGTCCGTTAAAATCTAACCATTTAGATTACCGTGATAAATAACACTATTAAAATTTAGTTGTTCAAAATATAGCCCACTAGAGTTTAGGGTTTAGATATAACAAGCGATCATGAGTCAAGAAAGTTGTAGCCCACTAGTCTAGCTTGCGAGCCTTAGCCACTTCACAGCAACCTAGGGCCATTCACAGTGCGCCACCAAGTTTTATTGTTCTTCACATACCACGTAGACCAAAACAGTATAAGCTGTATGCTCTACAGTGCAAGTTACATATAGCGGGTTAGGTCTATATCCAGCTTTAGCGAATATTAACGTGTAATTATTTTAGGTGTTCGCAAAAAATAGTTATCCATCTTTAGCGTTGAGTGACGCAAGAATTTGGCCAGAGAATCAATTGTCTCCCTCCTAGACAAGTCCAATGGCGACTCTGTTCATCATATGGCCAGAGGTGTCGTAATCAACGTGCCCGTACCTAACGGCATCATGTCGGAGTACTAAAGAGCCAGCTACGATTCATCTACGGACGTCGTCCTTACTAATCCCGAACTCGATCAATCAAAACGTAACCTTTCAGGTTTTGAAAACTTACTACTACTCGAGTAAATCACAGCGTGTAATCAGCTGTCACAAAACACAAACTCCCAACAGACACATCAAGGGCGCAATTACACTCGCACCAGCAGCAACAGTCGTCCTCGAGACCGATTTGTGACCGCAATTAAATCACTCGCTCATCGTACAGTACGTACGAACGATGCGCATCGACCGTCGATGCCCTGGATGGAATGGCCGGGCCACTTCCTTCGCCCATGGGGCAAACCAGGCGAACCGAACTTTCCCCGAATCCCAGGCCTTGGCGCACATGGCGGCAATGCCGTCGTGTTGGCTAGCTCGTCCGTCCGGATCACGATCTGCTGCTGCCTGCTTGAACCGAACTGCACTGCAGAGGCCATGAACTGTAAAGCCGAGGCGAGCCACTGGCCCCCGTGTGACGTACGATCCGCGAGCAAAGCCGAGCAAAAGCGCCACAAAAGCTGCACACTTTACCACGTACTCGCATCCATCCGTCCATCGGCAGGCATCACCTGCCCGGTTTACGGGTTACCGCTTTCGCGGATGCCGCCGCGGGGATGGGTGTGGTGTGGTCAAGTAAAGTCCCCCGCGTCTCTGGCCCCCACCCCCGGCGTAGGCACGCGGCGGCTGGATCCAGCGTGCGTCCAGCCATGCATTGCCCCCGCCCCAAATCTATCCGGCGCTCTGCAGCGACGCGCTCCGTGCCGCATTTACTTCTTTAACCGTGTACGCGACGCGCCAGCCCAGCCGGCATTTGCCCGTCGGATACCACCTGTCTGCCCGCAGCTCTGCTACTGCTAGCTGCCCCTGCCACGGCCCAAGTATAAATACCGGCTCATAGGCAAGTGCTTCGCCATCCCATTCCAGTGACCAATCCACACTGATTCCAGTAGCTCTCATTGTCCTCACGCTTCGACTCGCTTGCTACATCTTTGGGTTCTTGTGTGTTGTGATTGCGCGATGAGGACGGTGGCGCTCGGCATTGTGGCGATGGCCTGCCTGGTGGCCATGGCGCATGGAGGCAACTTCTTCCAGGACGCGGAGGTGTCGTGGGGGCAGGGCCGCGGCAAGATCGTCGATGGCGGCCGTGGGCTCGACCTCACGCTCGACAGGAGCTCCGGCTCTGGGTTCCAGTCCAAGAGCGAGTACCTCTTCGGCAAGATCGACATGCAGATCAAGCTCGTCCCCGGCAACTCCGCCGGCACCGTCACCACCTTCTACGTAAGCTTATCTTCCTCCCCAACGGTCTCATCACTTCATCATTTACCGAATTCGGCAAAAACGGAACTGAAAATAGCAGTGCCGAAATTAATAAAGTGTGGAGTAGTGAAGCTGATGGTTTGTGTGATCTTCTGTGCATGTGGCTGCAGTTGTCGTCGCAGGGTTCGACCCACGACGAGATCGACTTCGAGTTCCTGGGCAACGTGACCGGCGAGCCGTACACGCTGCACACCAACGTGTTCACGCAGGGTCAGGGCCAGCGCGAGCAGCAGTTCCGCCTCTGGTTCGACCCCACCCAGTCCTTCCACACCTACTCCATCATCTGGAACCCACAGCACGTCATGTCAGTCCCCTCTACTACTACTTTACTTCCACATTGGCACGTGAACCCCTCTTGTTGTTACGCGAGACAGAGACGCATGGTTGATACTCGGCTAAACAACGTGTTGGTGCGTGCTGCGTGCAGATTCGCGGTGGACGGGACACCGATCAGGGACTTCAAGAACCACGAGGCCCGTGGCGTGGCGTTCCCCAAGAGCCAGCCGATGCGGGTGTACGCGAGCCTGTGGAACGCGGACGACTGGGCGACGCAGGGCGGCCGCGTCAAGGCGGACTGGAGCAAGGCCCCCTTCGTCGCCTCCTTCCGCAACTTCAACGCCGACGCCTGCGTCTGGTCGAACGGCGCGCAGCGGTGCCCCGTCGGCACAATGGAGACCGTGGCGGCGCCGGCCGGCGGCAGGAGGGGCGGCGCCGGCGGGTGGTGGAACCAGGAGCTCAGCGACATGAGCTACCGCCGCATGAGGTGGGTGCAGAGGAAGTTCATGATCTACAACTACTGCACTGACGCCAAGCGGTTCCCCCAGGGCACCCCCGCTGAGTGCAAGCTCCGTTGAGATCGACACGAGAAGATGATCATCACGTACGCTAGTTACGCATGCATGATCCGTCATCGATGGAAAAAATGGATGAGCAGAGCACAGTCTACCAAGGCTGAGATGGCGAATAATGAATGTGTTTTGTTGCCACGGAGATGTAAATGTAGTATGCATATCGCATTCTTTGATATCTTCTTGTAACACGGGGTCGATGTACGTACCAAGTTTGATAAATTTTAGTGAGCTGCTTTTAGCCATAAGATGGATCCCTTTCTTGGTTTTGGGCATGTTTTCCGTGTGCTCAGCAGCTGAAATATCTAGTACTGGGCGTGCCAGCCAGACTACCTTCGACATGGACACCCTGTAAAACTGGAGCGTTGCGTGGGGGAGATCGAGCTTATCCGGTTTTGATTAATTTAACCGAGGGACCAACATTCGCATCTGCAGCTGCAGCAGCACTGCTAACGAAAACGTCGAACCATTTTATATTGAGATCTGCTTGGATTAAACAAAACTAATGCTCGCACTCGGTTTGATCAACCAGGCATGTTTTGCTTAAATTTTTTTGATTCGCACCCAAACCGCTCGTTTGCACAAACTGCCACTCGTGCCACTCCTTGCAGCGCAGTTCTGATCATCTTCTGTCAAACTGTCACCACATGACGCAATAGAACCAATTTGGAACCAAACTGTCAAACTCTCTTTTTTTAATCACAGGTTGTGATTCAATTATGAGTAATGCTATATGTACTTAAAAAGAACTTTACTAGACTCTTACAAACTTGGATTTAATCAGTGGATAGCTATGAAAAATCAAGATACAATATATAACAAATGCCATATCAGTTTTTGTAAAATGTTTGTAAACACATTTCTGTACTTGTATCATTTTCCCTCGATTTTAACTTAGTTGGTCGTAAATAAGCCCAACTTAAGGGCTAAGGTCCAATTGTCAGGCCGAATGAAGCCCGGGAAATGAGCCTATTAGTAGAACTTGTATTCAGCTTGCGGAAAAAGTACAACAAAGGTCCCTCAATTTATCATCGAGTTACAAAATCGTGACCTAACCGTAAAACTAAATATATGACATCCCTCAACTTAAAAAAGCCGTTCACTAATGGTCCTTCGGTTACTTTGACTCTGGTTTTATCCTACGTGGCGGCTGAATCCACGTAGGCCCCGCATGTCAGGATGCCACGTCAGCATCTCCCTTCCCCCTCCTTTCCCTTCCTCCTTTCTATCCCACTCTTCTCTTCTCTTCTCTGGGGCAAGTTGGCCGGCGTCTGGGGACGATGCTGCCGGGGCGAGGCGGGAGAGGAGGCGGCGGCAACAACGTGGGAGAAGGCGAGGGCGGCGGCCGGTCGCAGATGGCATCGACGGCACCGTGTCGCCGCTGGCAGCGAAGCGGTCCAACGTGGGCAGGCGCCGCGACGTTGGGCATGGAGGCGGAGGCGGGGCAGGGCGCGGGAGCAGGCGAGCCGGCCATGGCGTCGGCAACAATAGCGGCAGGCGAGATGTTGTCGTCAAGAACGCTCTCGGTGCGCTGCCTTGTGCCGGCACTCCTCCTGCTTGCGCACGCCGAGGCGGCCTTCCACTGGGCGCGACGCCGCAACGTCGCAGCGATGACTCGTCATCGCCGCAT
Organism: Oryza meridionalis; assembly: GCA_000338895.3. NCBI lineage: Eukaryota > Viridiplantae > Streptophyta > Magnoliopsida > Poales > Poaceae > Oryza > Oryza meridionalis. The sequence goes on from CM002529.2 coordinate 29,703,908, forward strand.
ATCTGGCACGCCGCCCTCCTCCCCCCCTCCTCCATTCCTCCAGATCACCACCATCGCCTCCATCGCCGCTGCGGCCGTAGCTCATGTTCGCGCGCAGCATCGACTCGGCGATGTATGGTGGGTCATCCTCGCGGCCGTCGAGCCCGAACTCCTCCTCCAGGTCGTCCACGCCATCCTCCTCGTCTCCGGCCACCAGCGGGCACACTGCAAGAGCCAAGCAGCCACATTACCGTCAGTTGTGTGACCCCATCCGCAGCCCCGCGCTTGCCTCCATCACCGCGAACGCTGGCGTGGATCTTACCCTCGACGGAGGCGGCGGCGGCGGCGGCGGCGGCGGTGCGCTAGCTGGCGGAGGAAATAGGCACCTCTCGTCGCCGACAACTAGGAGAGAGAGAGAGGGGAGGAAGGGAGAGAAGAGAGGAAAAAGATGATGATGATGTGGTCACCCTAACGTGGGGGGCCTAGGTGGGTCCCACGCGGAGTCAACGGCCACGTCAGACAAAATCAGAGTCAAAACTGACGAGGAATCTAGGTTGCACTGGTTTCGTAAGTTGGAGGATGTGTTGTATCCGGTTTTGTGGTTGGGGAACGATTTTGTAACTCGATGACAAGTTGAAGGACCTTCGGTATACTTTTTTCCTTTAGCTTGCCATCCCAGCTCATTTGTAACTTCGTCAGCCTTTATCCGGCCCACCAGTAACCACATTGAGAAATTTGGAATACGGCCCACTTCACCTGCCTAATTCGACTTGTGCTATAGTTGGGGCAGGAATTCTAGATAGCGCGTACGCGCTAGGAAAAGAGCTCGCGCGCGTTTTGCTGTCCTTCCGCACGGCTCCACACGCGCGTGTTTCTCCGGATAAGTCCAGCGTAAGTACGTAACTAATCTTGTTAGTTTAGATAATGCCCGTAATTTCTCTTTCTTTTTTCATACTTTTTTCACGTAGTTGGTTTGCCACCACGTTCTTTTTTATTTTCTATTTTTTCGCACCTCTATGTGCGTAGGAGCCGGATAAAAGATTGTAATTAGTTTCTTTTTACGAAATTAGTTTCCGATAATTGCGGTCAACCTTTACTTTCAACTCAGATTTGAAAACTTTCAACTCGAGATTTGAAACTTTCAACTCGGATTTAAAAACTTTCAACTCGAGATTAAAAACTTTCAAATCGAGATTTGAAAACTTTTAACCCAGATTTGAAAACTTTCAAATCGAGATTTGAAAACTTTCAACCCAGATTTAAAAACTTTCATCTCAGATTTAAAAACTTTCAAATCGATTTAAAAACTTTCGACTCAAATTTAAAAATTTTCAAGTTAAGATTTAAAAACTTTCGACTCAAATTTAAAAACTTTCAAGTTAAGATTTAAAAACTTTCAACTCAAAACATTTTTTTAAAAATAAGTGTGCTAAAGATTTAAAAAAAGTAATCGAAAAAGGGAAAAAAAGCGAAAAAATTGCAAAAGAAAAACGAAAAAATAATCGCAAAAAAAAGAAAAAGAGAGATGATGGGCTTCTGGGTCGGGAGCAGCTGGCGCGCGTACGCGCCAACTTGCAACCCCTGGTTAGGGGACGTTATATGACTTCTTCTTACCTTGTTGGAGCAATCCTAACCAGGCCCCTGTGAGGCCCAACAGTCAATACACAAGTCCCGTGGGCCGTAACACGCCCACCTTTCACGGTGACGTCATCCATCCCATGCCTCCCTGGATAGTAGCGTGGTGTTTGAATCAGTGACTTAACTTTAATCTCTATATTTAGACACTAATTTAGAGTATTAAATATAGACTACTTACAAAACTAATGACATTAAAGAAAGCTAATTTACGAGACAATTTTTTTAAGCCTAATTAATCCATAATTAAAGAATGTTTACTGTAGCATCACATAGGCTAATCATGGATTAATTTGGCTCAATAGATTTGTCTCGCGAATTAGTCCAAGATTATAGATGGATTTTTATTAATAGTCTATATTTAATATTTATAATTAGTGTCTAAACATCCGATGTGATAGAGACTTAAAAGTTTTAGTACCATCTAAACGGGGTCCAAATCATCAAGAGTTCAAGACACAAACAGTTAACTGTTTCCCAATTCGATTCCAAGAGAAAAAAATGGGACACGATCTTATTCCTTGTGCCCTGACTAAAGAAAGAGAGAGGACTGTTTTAATTCGCATCGAGCGGATGGTGTGATCATGTCGCTTTGTTCCATTAGCATCACGCCATCACCAGATTATCCACCGAATCCCACCGCACAGGTCCTAATTTCCTCAACCTAGAGGGTCACATGAAACAGACATCAACCAGAACTTGCCACAGTAAAAACGATACGCAGAGCGACCAAGGCCTGGTTTAGGTGGCAAAATTTTGTGTTTTAGGGTGTCACGACGGATACAGATATATATTTAAAGTATTAAACATAGTCTAATAATAAAATAAATTACAGATTCCGCTAGAAAACTACGGGACGAATTTATTAAGCCTAATTAATTCATCATTAGCAAATGTTTAATGTAGCATCATATTATCAAATCATGACACAATTAGGCTTAAAAGATTCGTCTCGCAATTTACACGCAAACTATGTAATTGTTTTTTTCTTATCCACATTTAATACTCCATTTATGTCTCCAAATATTTGATGTGATGGGTGAAAAGTTTTTTTGTTCTGGGAACTAAATAAGGCCCAAGTTACAGAACATCGCGATCGCGAGAGACGAGAATGGAATATCCCACTGCCTGTGCCCCTGTCCGCAGCGCATGTGAAGCCATTGCATTGTATTTCGTACTAACTTCGCTACACGAAGGTAAGCGTCTTAGGCGTTTCACAGTGCTCATATATGTAGCGTTACTTCGGTCGCCACGTCCGAAAACCATGATGTGTCGTGTGCGATCGCGTCCCACCAGAACGCCTTGCCCCCATGCAGGGAAGCGTGTTTATTCCTCTTCGCGAGTCCACGCACGGCACGGAAAGCGTATCGCTCCTGCCCTGTGGAGAGCGTGCTTCCGTTAGGAAACGATAAGCGAACAAACGATAAAGAAATAATAGATCAATCACAGAAGACACGAGATTTAACGTGAAAAATCCTCCCATAGTAGGAGAGAAAAAACCACGGGCGCCAGCCAGCAAAATATCTTCACTATATCTGGGGGTGAGATTACAACCCCGCTACGCTCCGGCCCAAGCCTCCCGGCGACGGGCCTCCGCTCCACTACGGCAGAAGCTGGCCTTTATTAAGTGCAAATGAATTTGGATCACAACTCAACAGCTTCTGACGCCTATGCCCTCAACGGCGGGTATAGCTGGAGCCAGCGCCGCATCCAGCACCACATCCGTCAGCGACGCATCTGCCTTTGCCACCACATCCACCTACGCCGCATCTGCCACCCCCACCACATCCTGGACCTCTGGATAAATCGACAGCTAATTCTCTCTGTCTTTACCGACGCCGGCATAGCTCCACGACGCGAGGTTCCTGCCAGTGCCGTCTTTCCCCTCTTGTTCTTATCGCAAGCCATAGCCACTCTGGATGGGGTATAGCCCCGGGGGAGCAGCACAAGCCCGCTCCGGAGCTTGATATGCGTGAACTGGGGGCGTCCGTCGATGGTTGCCGGTGGATCGGAGGAGCGGCGGCTGATTGCAGGGGAAGTGGCGGCGTATTTCATCCACGATTGGCGCTGCGAATGGGAGGAATGACGGTTTTTGAGAGAGCAGAGCGCCGCGTGGACGGGGAGGACGACCCACAGGTGCGGCGGAGTGGGAGGAGGTGACGGCGGAGAACGGGAGGGGCAAGCGGCGGGTGCGGTGGAGTGATGAGAGGAGGGGATGAAATGCGCCGAGAGATGGAGATGAAGCGCTGGGAAGGGTAGGTGCGGAAATTTGTTTCCTTCTGCTTCCCCACATATATTTGATTGGGTCACTTGTATTGTGGGCTTTGTGGCATTCAATAGTACCTTCCTCTAATGGGGTCACGTAGAATAGATAACTTACACTGTTGGAATAAATAACTTTGGGCTAAGACACCCCTAAAGTAGCTTGCACAGTACCCTTACGCCTATGCAGCGGAGAGGCATGCTCGCGTGTACCGCACGGCCCGACGGGATGATCGCCGGCATTAAAATTTTGGAAACCAATCACCACCACGCGGCCGCGACGAGACCAGTCCACGGTGTCGTCCACCGCCCGCACCGGCCGCGGCCAGCCGAGATGAAATCAAAGCAGACCAGACCAGACCAGCCTCCGCTCCGTTCGTGCCGCGCACTCATGCCATGCCCGTCCAGTCCCGCCGGTTTTTATTGCAGCAACACGGTGGTCGAGCCAATTTATCCTGCTCACACGTCGTACCGCCAGCCGGCCGGACACGCGACCCATACGCCCACACTACTCTACTACTCGATCTCCCCTGACGCCGTCGACTCTGTGCCACGTCCTGTTGCTCGTCGGATTCCTTTTTTTCTTATGTGGTTTGTCTCGTACGATGCGATTTCAGTGGACGCCGCATGGCTGGGGGCTCAGGGCTACCTGCCGCAGCAACCGACGTGCATGCCGACTCGTTCTGGCATCTGGCGAAAGTGCCACCCCTACGTGCCCTTAAATTGGACATCCTCTTTCACTTCATCTCTCTCCTCTCTTTATCTCTCTTCTTCGCAGGACACTGGTCCATTTCCTCTAGTTCATTTCAGTCTCTACTCTCTACCATTTGATCTCCTCTTGCAGCTCGTCAGTTCGACACACCCGCGTTTCGCGGATCGGTGGAGCTCTGTGTCACTGTGTCTTGTGCATGCGTTTGCGTTGTGCGCGGACATGCGTGGTGGCGCCTCTCTCCGGTTGAGGTGGCCGGCGGCTCTCCTCCTCGTCGTCGTCGCAGCTGCGGCAGTAACGGCGGCGGCGGCGGCTGGGCATGGCGACCACAATTTCCACCGGGACTTCGACGCCGTGTGGGGGAAGGGCAATGCGAGATTCCGGGACGGCGGGCGGATGGTGGAGCTGACGCTGGACGAGCAGACGGGAGCGCGGCTGCAGTCCAAGGACCGGTTCTTGTTTGGGAGGTTCGATCTCGAGATCAAGCTCGTCAGGGGAGAGTCTGCAGGGACCATCACTTCCTTCTATGTAAGTTGGGCAGTCTTCTGATCGATCTTGGCTTAATTTGTTCGATTTTTCCCCCTTAGTTTGTGTGAAATCCTAAGAATTGTTCATCCCGTTAAAGTAGCTCGGATTGTTATTAGTAGTAGACGACAGAGGAACACCAGGGGAATTCCAAGAAGTTGACACTTGTCATTCTTGGGATGAGCTTTACTTTAGGGTACCCGCGATGATTATCTACAGGCTCTCTACAAGAGATTCATGTCAGCATATTTTCCTACTTGGAAGAGATTAAATGAAGAGAGAGAGCAAAGCTATCTACTAACCTGGAGATAGTCTATAGAGAAAAATGAGGCAATGCATTAGAGAGCTATAAATACCTATGTAGACATATTAATGATGTGGTTTATTATTAATCTAGTCTATTGCTGAGATGTAGGTTTATAGAGATCATCTTACTTTACCATTGCGAATTGCGGATGCTCTTATGGGGCAGAAAATACAGAACTATAATGAGAAGAAAATTGTCATCCCGGATTAACAAGGTTGGTCCTCGATTAGCAGATGGGATGGTTGAGCGGTGATTGGGGTGAATTTTGTACTTGCAGCAGCATAAATGTTGGCAGTAAGTGAATTCAATTGGCCTCTGCATTTAAGTAGCAGTATGTAGATCAGGTACACCCTTGGTCGGTTCATGTGATAGAAAATTGAGAACATTTTTATTTTTGTTTCGGTGAAAATTACATCACTTTCACCAAGCAATGTTGATATTACATTTGCTACCTTTCCTGGAACAGAATATTTGTATCATCACTTTTAGCAGTAAAATACATCAATTTCTGCATATTACACGTATTACTACCGACCGGTAACCAGGCTGAACATCTTCAATTTTCAGTAGTAGGCAGTTTTAGTCATGGTGTCATGGTGTCCACGATTAACATTTCTAAGTTTATCCAAAAAGATTCAGACTAATTCGCCTGAAGGCATATACCTGGCTGATCGAAATACCTGGTTAGCTAGTCATGGTGCACACGTTGACATATCTGGTGGTTTTTCTGCTCGCATTGGCAACTAATTAATTAATTTAATTAATCAACCAAATCAACGGCGCAGATCTGCAGCGGCGGCGCGCGGCACGACGAGGTGGATTTCGAGTTCCTGGGCAACGTGAGCGGCGAGCCGTACCTGCTGCACACCAACATCTTCAGCGACGGCAAGGGCGAGCGTGAGCAGCAGTTCGTGCTCTGGTTCGACCCCACCGCCGACTTCCACACCTACTCCATCCTCTGGAACCCACACAACATCATGTAAGCTCTCAAAGTTATAGTCTCCTCGTCAAATTCAGAGACACGGACCTTCAGATCCCACCCCAAAATTTTACACCCTATCACATCGAACGTTTACATCTACATAAAGTATTAAATATAGGTTAAAAACATAACTAATTACACAAATTGCGATTAATTTGCGAGACGAATCTTTTAAGCATAATTGCTCCATGATTTAACAATGTCGTGCTACAGTAAACATTTGCTAATAACGGATTAATTAGACTTAATAAATTCGTCTCATGGTTTACCGAGGAATTATATAATTAGTTTTTTTTATTAGTGCGCGAACACCTCATGCAATACCCTATATAATATTCGATGTGACACATGTTATCATGTATCTAAACACCTCCACTGTCAGAGTAAGTATTACAACATGCTTTCTACTGTAAGAGTAAGTATTACAACACGTTGTAAGCAGACTGATGTTTACGTGGAGGAGGGAGAAACGAAGAGAGAGAACTGGACGAGCGACTCGTGACGCGCCTGATTGAGGCCGGCGGATACGCGCTACGGCTGCTGCTATTGGCTTAGGCGTGTTTCTGTGCATTAAATACTAGCGGGTCCGTCACCACCGCGTGGTGATCTGGCGCGCGTTACAGCCGACTGCCGACGAAATCATTAGCCATGCTCTAATGTAAAAATGTTGGTGGTGCAGACTGTACATCGACGGGACGCCGATCAGGGTGTTCAAGAACAACGAAGCGTACGGGGTGCCATTCCCGACGCGGCAGCCGGTGCACGTGTTCGCCAGCATCTGGAACGCGGAGGAGTGGGCGACGCAGGGCGGCCGCATCAAGACGGACTGGTCGCGCGCGCCGTTCGTCGCCACGTACCGCCGCTACAACGTCTCCAACGCCTGCGTCTGGGACGCCGCCGCCGGAGCCTCCCGGTGCGCCGGCGGCGGCGGCGGCAACGGCGGCGGCGGGTGGATGAGGCGGAGGATGGACTGGTGGAGCTGGATGACGCTCAACTGGGTGCGGATGAACTACATGGCCTACGACTACTGCGCCGACCGGAAGCGATTCCCTCACCGTTTCCCCGCCGAGTGCATCATCCCCATCGGTAGAACGTGAGACAGACGCGACGTCGACTCCATGATGATTCCATCCGTCGTCCAGCGATCTGTAGGCTCGTACTTGTGTTTTGCAGTGAGGGGAACTGAATGAAAAATCGTCTCTTCTTGATCTTTTAGGTTTGGGTTGAGTTGTGCAGGGTAATGTGAAAAATCTCAACTCGTTCCAGAATCTGTTTTTTCTTTCTTTGTTGGCTACGACGATGGAAATGGACTTCTTGTTTGATTTTTTTTTTCTAAAGATCTATTCGTCTCGTGATCGTCCCCGGCTTTTATTATTGTGAGACGGCAAGCTATAGAACTCTGCAAATTGGATATTTGGGCCGTGATGGTGAAGTATTAGTGCTGGGCCTTTATGCTTGGTGGGTATGGGCCTATCTGCCAAAGTACTAAGCCCAATAGTTGGTGGAATGGGCTGAAGCGTACATGGGAACTGGACCTGCTATTAATCTCTGTATAACTCACAGGCCTTCTTTTTTTTTCTTTTGTATATTCGAGATGTCTTTTTTTTAACGGAAAATAGCACTAGAGTGCCTTTTCATTGAATAGAGCAGGAGAAAATACAACCCCTAAGGGCAACAGGAAAAAAAAACGAGGAACTATAGCTATACACTATACATAGTGTGGTATTAACTCGCGCAGCCGCTTAGCCCCTGCTAAAGCCCAAAGGCTAGCCTCTTCTTTGATTTTCGACAGGAGGAAACTCGTTGCCACCTCTTTATGGTCAAAGATTCGCCGATTTCTCTCCTTCCAGATTTCCCATACAACTAGAAGGATGAGTGATCGGAGTCCTTTCTTCAGAACATTTGGCGTGTTTGCGATGTTCTCCCACCACTGTTGTACTGACTGTAACTCCTCCCATTGGGCTCAATTTGCTGATATCCCACCAATCCAGCAACAAGGCCCCACATCCTTTTAGTGTATCTACAAGTGGCAATGAGGTGCAGCACCGTCTCAACCTTACAGTGGCACAAAGGACAACATCCGTTGTTTTGCCAACCCCTGGTCACAAGTCGATCTGAGGTCCAGACTCTATTTTGGATGATGAGCCAAGCGTAAAATTTACATTTCCCCGGTGCCCAGACTTTCCAGATTAAGGAGTTAAAGCTTGTGCTCAGCGTTCTTTGGCATTGTGCATGGTAGGCCGAGGATGCCGTGTAGCGTCCACTACTTGTGAATTTCCAGGTAATCTGGTCCGGTTCTCTAGTGTCTAAGTGAACATTCCGGACCGCTTCATTCGAGATGTCTAGCTCCTGTGAAGAAAACCTCAGGTGAATTCATCCATGAACAAAACGAGGGGTTTCCAGTGCGATGTGCAATTTTAAGTTTTTTAATATGCACCAAACATTTCTTACTGTTACGCAGAGACAACTACTGTTCCTACTACTTCAGTTGTTCATGTCCAAATCTCAAATTAAAGGAAGGAATTGTTCTGCTTTGTGTGTGCACAGTGCACCGTGTTGGGCTGTCCTCCCAGTGCTCCCCTCTAAAACGACATTTCACCGGCAATAATCAATGGATGCGACCCTCCGAAAAACTGGACCTTATCTTTTTCTTTTAAACCGTAACCAACCAGGCTAAGCTAAAGTTATATTAAGAAGAATAGAAAGTATTTACAATATCACCAAGGGGGTGAAAGAGAGAGGAGGAAAAAAAAAAGAAGAAAAATAGAAAAGAAACACACACTAAATAAAATAAAAATCTAAGCGGATATTCTCGCAATATTTTTTGCCCCACACATGCTCCATAGCTTAATTTCGTCTTGTATTTTGGCGAGAAGTTGCAGTATGGTTTTCTCTTGATTTTGGAACACCCTCCTATTTCGTTCACACCATATTTTCTATGCCACCAACAACTAGACCTTATCTTCGATCAGCTAGCAAGTTCATCGCCCTTCCGAAAATTGAAGTCCTCACGGTTCTTCTTCCACCTCCCTTTCAGGCATCAGCATCCAGCAGAGGACCCGAAATCCCCGCAAATATCCCTTCATGGAGACCACGAGGTACTGCGATGTGCTACTACTGTTTGAGATCAGCAGAAGAGCAGTGAGTCTAGTCAGACAGCTGCTTCCAACTCGGCTCCAGATTGCTACAAGGTGTACGTCCTTCTCGTGACAGGCCTAGACGATTTGTCATGCAGCTTTTTCTTATGCTTATCCTTATATTTTAAAATTTAAATTTTTAACTTTAAATTTAGAGTTGATATTAGAGTTTTTTCATGGAAATTTATTTTTCAGTCTTTACTTTTAGATAGCTAACAACACGTATATAAAAGTTTTATTTATAAATTATTTTTCATTTGCAAATATGATGTTTGTTTTATTTCACAAATAAGCGAAACAAGGGACTATGAGTAAGAGATTTTAATGATTTGTGTTGTGGTGGTAGTAGTAGGAGGAGGATAGATGGAATAATGTATGGACGTTGGACGTGGCTCCAAGTCTGACGAACTCGACGTCCGGCCGGCAAGCTAGCTAGCCAAGCTCAGTTGGTGCACGGTCTGATTAATTGCTACTTCCTCCGTTTTATATTATAAGACTTTCTGACATTGTCAATATACATATATATGGTAATAAATTTAGATATATGTGTGTCTAGATTCATTAACATCTATATAAACTAGAAAACTAGCCCGCGCATATACGCGGGTAATCATTTAATGCTGCTTGAATTTTATTTACGAATGTTTATATGTACATGATATATTTAAAATAGATCTTAACTCTATTTTAAACATGTTCGTTAATATCTAATTTGGACATATTATTGAAACCGTACAGTTTTGAATTTATGAGAACAACATGTGTCACGATAATGGAACAATAATGAAATAATAGAGTTGTTTCATATGTATTTGTACTACATGTGATTTTTTTTAACCAGGATAATGGTTTTTTTAAGTACTACCACGATAATCTCCGAAGCACAGTATTATTGGATATATTTTGATAAATATCTATATTTTGTGTCTGGTGTTTTTAACGCCTGTTGTTAATAATCACATAAGACACATTTACTAATTAACTTGGAGAATGAATCTAATTTTCCCAAACTTGTTTACAAAACTATTTATTGAAGTATCTTTATAGTCGCGTCAATATGGTGTATGACATACATTCATCAAATTATGTCTGATATGTTGGAATTCCTCAACTATAAGAAAATATATCATGAGCAGTGTATTGCACATGTTACTCGATAGTTCATTTGTTGTCAAAACTATTTGACAAAGAGAAAAACATACATTTATGATCATAAATCTCACGATGGACTAAGGGGTTGTATTATAGCAAGATCATTGGTTTGAAATATGTTTCATTATTTTTTTACATCTATATAAATGTATAACATTTATGTTCCCACTTATCAAATACTAATGAAACAGTTCTAAAAATTCAAAAAATATTTGAGAATCTTAATCTCAAACAAATTAAAATTAAATCATATATACTTAAAGATACACAACTAAATTGTGTTGTTTTCATTTATTTTACATATGTAGATTTAAATTAGAATTGTATAGTTGTCAAGTGAAATTTGACACCTGAAATATGATGGGAAATTATTTAAAATATGAAAAGTACGAATTACCCTAACTATTACAGTCGACCGAATTACCCCCATAAACCCGAAAACCAGACTTTTTTCACCCTCAACTATTAATACCGGACGAATTATCCCTCCCCCCCACTCAACCCGGAGTGGTTTTGGACCTATGTGGCAGTACAGTCAGCATTTTTTTAAAAAATAAAATAGGTGGGGCCCATCTGTCACACTTTCTACCCACTCACCTATCTCTCTCCTTTAATTCCTCAATCCCATTCCCCAGCCACTCTCTCTTCTCCCTCCCCTTGCTACAGGGGCAGGCTGGGCAGGCATGCTGTCGCTCCGCCGCTCTTCTCCTTCTTCTTTGTCTATTCCCCTGCTCTTGCTATCTTGATTGATCCACCTCGATGTTCTTTGATTGATTGGTGCTTTCTGTCTCGTCGGGAGAGAGGCAATGGTGGTGGGGATCGATTAAGAACTGCGGTGGGACAACATGCTATGATAGACAGAGTTGCGGCCTTATTTGTTGGGGAGTTCTCGATGGTGAGGCCGTAGCCAAACCTGCCCATGGAGGACCAGCATAGGTGCTTGCCTTCGGCAGCCACAACGCTCGTCATGCAACGGCGAGATGCGATGAAAAGGATGGAGACAACAGCCTCCACTGGAGTACGCATGTGGCGGCCAAGACAGTCGGGGAGGAGCCACCTCCGCTGCTCACTGCCCCCAACCGCCTACGGAGCTCGAGCTCCTCCACCCCGCTGCTATCGTCCTCTTCACGCGCCAATGGAGGCCAAGGAGAAGCCCTATGGCTGTCAAGAAGGTCGTGTCGATGGAGCTGAGGAGGAGCCGCCTCCACCGCTCGCCACTCGAGCTCCTCCGCTCTGCCGCTCGCCGCCCCTAGCCTTGCTGATTGACAAACATGGAGGGAGAAGAAAGAGAGAGATGGGGGAGTGTTGACGGAGAGATATGATAGGTAGGTCCCACCGATTTTTTTTAAGAAAATGCTCACTGGACTGTAAGGTAGAACCGAAACCACTTCGGGTTCAGTCGGAGGGGTAATTCGTCTAGTATTAATAGTTGAGGGTGAAAGATGTCTGGTTTTGGGTTTATGGGGTAATTCGGTCGATCGTAATAGTTCAGAGGGTAATTCGTCCTTTTTTCTTTTAAAATGTTATCATAATATTATTTATTGTATATCAGCCTCATGCGTTATGATGTATTTAGGAACACAAACACCAATAGTTTATTTAATTTGAGGAATATGACTTGATCACAAATTAGATATATATTTTTAAAAGCATTGATTGGATATTTTATTTTATATTATAGAAGATCTAGTTTAACTACGTATACTACGTATATTAGTAATATATTTTATTTTAAATAGTAGAAAATCCTATTTCACGGAGATCCTCTCAAAAAAAAAAGTACTTACACGTTGAACTTATGTTTTGTTTCTTTTTTCCAGCCCACGGTATACATAAGGAAAGTATTACTTTTCTAATAATACATATAACAATCTAAAATATCGGGTCCACCAATTTAAATGAAATTCGACGGTGAGATTAAATAGTGCCATGTGGCGGCCTAGGAGTATTTGTAGGAACGCCACATGGCGGCTTAAGAGCGTTTGTAGAAAGTTTAATGGACTTTTAGTACATAATAATAGATAGATATGAGCAAGACTAGAAAGTCTTATAACCTGCAACGGAGGTACTACTACTAAATACGATCTCTTTATAGCTACTTATCTATGTGCATCAGAAATGCTTTAGAATTACAGTGAGCATGACCGGTAGGTCATCCTCCATGTCGTGGTAGCCGTTCATTTGTTCTGCAGAAGTGCAGATTGCAGGTCGATTTCCCCGACATACACTGGACCAGACGCCGTCGGCTACTCCCTTTTCAGTTTCCTTTTCGTATGGCTTGAAACATCTATATACCGGTGGTTGAATTATAATAGTCACGCTTAGATTGCTCGAATTCGAAAGGCGCTTTTTTTATGCGAATATGTAAAGGAGCTACGTGCATGTCTGAAAAAAAATTTGTTTGTATATTTATATTACTACTAGTATATACTAGTAGTGTAAAGTTTGCAGTTTGTGGCTTCAATTAGTGTAGGTAGGTTTATGACTCCACTGCTGCATGAGCTTAGTGCCCGCAGTGGAGGTTGATATCTTTGCTAGAGCCTGATGAGAAGTCGTGTTTGTTCCAACTGGGAAGATATGAAGAGCGTGCGAGCACCAAGGCTATAAAAGATGAAAAAAATGGTGACAGCTTGAGAGTGATGTTTACTACTACGGTTTTAAACGTATGATGCTTTTGACTTTTATATGTTATTTAATTATTTATTCTTATCTATATACTATTATAAAAATTGAAGGTGTTCCCTTGGTACTTTGATGCGTCATTCGTGTTTAAGTTAGTTTTTACGTTTGTTTGCTCGAGTCATATATGTTGTTGACCATCATTTGGTCCGTTTCACCCATCGTCCAGCATACGCATGTTTACTACTACGGTTTTAAACGTACGCCGCTTTTGACTTTTGTATGACGTTTAATTATTTGTTCTAATAGAAAAAGTATGTAACTGTTCTCTCCATTTTTAATTACCTGACATCACTCCTTAAAAAAAAGACTGACATAAGACATTGTTCATTTGCAAACTCTGATTTGTCTTTTATTGCAAAAATTATAGATATATAAGAAAATAACATACTATGTATTACACATTAAACATAACCATGAAACTTCCATTTATCATGGACTAGTCTTTTAAGAGTTATTAAATGGCCAAAGTTAGAATAGTACTCCGTAATAGTTAACGTGAACAAATATTTGAAAACGGAAGAAATACCATTTATTTTGTAGTGACTTATACTTTAGAAAAATATTTTTTCAGTGGTTTCTTTGTTGTAAACCCATTGAAGTACGATATTTGAATTATAAGTACTCTGAAACAAATCTATGATGATTTTCATACTATACATCCACTTTTCCAATATTAATGTTTGAAATCATATGCACCATATATTTACCCTGTTGCGCTGATCCACTACAATACATATGCAGTCTTCATCAGTGACTATGACTTTTCTACAAAGAAAATGGAAGGATATGTTACTTTTCGTTTAGAAAATGAAATGCATTTTAATATGAGTTCCATAGAGCCAAATTAAACCTAGATGGTTCGTGCCAATGCGCACCGAATCTCCCACCAACTGAGCTAGCTCTTGAGCGATAGTGATCGATTAATTTTGTTGCCACCATTATCAAAGCTAATCTATAATGTTCTATCACTTGGAAACCTACGTTTCAAGGAAAAACGAAAAGGTGAAACACGTGTCCCTCAGTGGACCACCAGGCCAGCAACACAAAGTGATCACCAATACATTAGCACTAATCATAGAGAACCCAATGTGGTTAGTCCACTGAATGTTCATGCATTATGGCTGACTAGCTACAAATCTACGTAGTACAATATATCAGTTGGTGGCTGGAAGAAAAAGAACAGCCTACAATTCATCAGTGCGGCTAGCTGAACACTCTGATTGTCTGATGTATATGCATGATTCCCAACTTTAGCAGCCGACCCATTATCATCCTAGAAAATGGCGACACCACTTGATCCATAGAAATGATAATATGATATAGGAATCGAAGGCCATGGCGCCATTACTGTCGCAGCATGATTCTTGCATGCGTAGCTCCCCTTTTGATCTATCTGAAAAAGATAGGTTTAACAAGAGCTAAAGACGGTGGACAATTGAATGGGATGGGTGTTGTTGAGCAGATAAGTCTAGCTACATCTACATGGCCATGGAGTGGAGCACTTGTCTAGGCTAGCTATAGAAGAGAGTATTATAGGGTATATGCTTGTTGGATTAATTATTGGATGAGCGGTGTGTATTTGGGATTCTGAAGCTTATATTAGCACGGCAGCGTTACATTTCCCTGAAAGTCTGAATTCGCCTTGTTCACGGAGTGCCATTTAATTTTGCAGTATGTATGCATGTTTTTCTGAGTTCGATTGATGCTAGGATAATTATTGACAGTCGATGAGCATCCGTGGAATAGGGTGCCTGTTCTGATACTTCAATCCTAGGGGTTTAGACAGAGTCGGTTAAGCTGTCGCTTTGATTTGAGAAATGAGAAATTCAGAGCGCATCTCCCCGTGCTCCCATTTTTGTCAAGCTGCAGACGGTGTATGATGCGTAGTCGCCTATGGCGATCTTTTTATCCACAGGGAATCAAAACTGGTCAAAACCTAGCTATGCGAGGGAAAACGGCCAACAGATCGTTCGTTAAGGTGTCGACTTGGCTTTACCTGATTCCCATTTCTGCGTGTGTTGGTGGTGTCAGGCTTTCATCTTTTGCCCAATTAGCATATGCAAATACCAAAATTTAAATTTTTGAACTTAATTTTAAAGTTATTTTTGAGTTTTTTAATCATAATTTCTTTTACAATATTATCATTTAAGTCGCTAAGAATATAAATATAAATATTTTAATCACACGTTATAGTTTTTCGCTAATACGCTATTTGCCGTATTTTCTGCATATAGCCATCCGACGAGGCTATCAGTTAAAAGAATTACTCCTACAACTCCGCAGATCAGAATATATTGCTGAGTAGTACCTTTCTAAGGATTGTTAAAAAAAAGCTTAATCCATATATGTTCATTTAATCAGCGTGTAATTGACAAGCAAGCAGTAGCATAAATTTCCATAAGAAGCTAGCTAATGAATAGGACATCTAAACAAACTAATCCTAATCACCATCATGCTCTTATTAGTTCGGTTCGGTCACATCGTTTTTAAATCCGCACCCGTTTGTTTTTGCGTGCATCATATCTCTTCATTCATGTTTCGTTAGTACAGCTGCAATATGTGCGTACTTATCAGTGATCAATGCATGCATTTGTGTGTCACTCCACGACTCCTCAGCTTGGGATCAGAATAGGTGACGAGAGGTTGCCGATCATTCGGTGCAGTGAGCCAGCCGGACATACATCCTCTCTGGCCCACATGTCAATTGCACACACAGAGTTCACAGTCCCGGCCGTTATCGGGGCAAGGGCAAGAACAACTCACGGGCGGTATCTCCGGTTATCAAAAAATTATTGGTAAATCAACAAAAACCGATGTAACTCGAAGATTTTTTTTTTCAAAAATTCAAATTTTAGTTTGACTTTTTAAACTTGACTTAAAAAAGAGTGCTTTGTGCTATCGAGGTATAGTACATAAAATCCAACTTTCGCAGAAACTAGACCGATTTTTGTTGGGATTGTAAACGCTTGCACCCAGTGGCGAAGCTATATTGTTCTTTGGGGTGCACATGAACCCCCAAATTTCTAATTTATTATGTACAGTGTTGTAATGAAATTTTCTAGATTTTCAATAGTAGTGCACCCCCTTATTTTGATGCTAGCTTCGTCCCTACTTGCACCTAATATATGTACATTACTGCACAATAGAGGCGGAGACAAGCCTAGGGCTCTTAAATTTCTCTAAACCATATGTAATTTTTTCGGAAAAAGCCAATATCCTATTAATTGAGCCCTACTGGAGCGCTAGGCTTAGAAAATTTCTAACTCCACCACTGCTACGCAGAATTCCGTTCCGAGCCAGGAACCCCTTTTCCTGCATGCGCGTAATGCACACCAATCATATCACCACACAAAACCGAGCAAAACTAAGGCCCAAAAAGAAGCAAACTGGCTAACCAAGCCGTGTGATTCTGACCCGTGTACGTCCACATCATCAAGCTGCTCAATGAATCCAGCTAATGTACGATACATTACACCCTCTTCTCGTCTCTGGTCCAACCATCCGACCGAAAGGCTACCCTTCCCACTCCAGCGGCCTATAAAAACCGCAGCCTCGCACAACGATCTTTCACCACCACTGCAAGAAAACCATCTGATCGATCGATCAAAAACCGAATCCAATCCAACAGTGTTTACACACACACACGATGGCTTCGTCTTCCAATCCCGGGAGAACGCCGCCGTTGGCGGCGGCGATTCTGTGCTCCGTGCTGCTGCTCGCCGGCGGCGCCGCCGGCAACTTCTACCAGGACGTGGACATCACCTGGGGCGACGGCCGCGGCAAGATCCTCGGCAACGGCCAGCTCCTGACGCTGTCGCTGGACAGGTCGTCCGGCTCCGGCTTCCAGTCCAAGAACCAGTACCTGTACGGCCGCTTCGACATGCAGATCAAGCTCGTCCCCGGCAACTCCGCCGGCACCGTCGCCACCTTCTACGTACGCATCGCATCGATCATCGAGTACATATGCATATATGTCTGCGTGTAAGAGCTAATGGTGATTGGGTGTTGCGTGGAAGCAGCTGTCGTCGCAGGGGTCGCAGCACGACGAGATCGACTTCGAGTTCCTGGGGAACGCGAGCGGCGAGCCGTACACGGTGCACACCAACGTGTACAGCCAGGGGAAAGGCGGCCGCGAGCAGCAGTTCCGCATGTGGTTCGACCCTACCAAGGACTTCCACACCTACTCCGTCCTCTGGAACCCCTCCCACATCCTGTACGTAACACCGGCCCGGTTCTTTTCAGCTCATTTACACCAGTGCACTGGTACATTAGTAGAGTCGTGGTTATATGACTCAACTCATTAGAATATAAATTCTGGTGCTTACGAATATTAAGTAATTTTATTATACTTGAAAAGGTACATACTAGGAGGTACCATATTTTTTAATTTAAAATTTAGTACATCTAACTACTAATTATCTTGAGTTACCAAAATTTCTAGTGTAAAATCTTATTACCTTCAGACACTTTATCAAGGATTATAAAATTCCTCACGAATATTATGCATGTGTAGACGGGCTTTCAATAAGATTTTAGTGATATCGAAAATATATCGTTGGTTTGTGTTAGAGTGTGTAGAGGTGTGCGCGTTTATCATGGTAATCGCTAAAATGACAAAAGGATCAACTTCTGTTTTGTTTTTTTCAGTTTCTACGTGGACGGGACGCCAATACGGGAGTACAGGAACACGGAGGCGACGACGGGGGTGGCGTTCCCGCGGGCGCAGGCGATGCGGGTGTACGCGAGCCTGTGGGACGCGGAGGAGTGGGCGACGCAGGGGGGCCGCGTGAGGACGGACTGGTCGCAGGCGCCGTTCACGGCGTCGTACCGCGGGCTCGCCGCGAGCGGGTGCACGTCGCAGGACGCCACCGCGTGCGCCAACCCGGGTAGCCCGTGGATGTACCAGCAGCTGGACAGCTCGGCGCAGGACCGGCTCCGGCAGGTGCAGAGGGACTACATGATCTACAATTACTGCGCTGACACGTACCGGTTCCCCCAGGGGTTACCGCCGGAGTGCACTGCCAAGTAGAAAAAAAAAGCACTTGAAACTAGTATTTTACTGTAGGATTATTCTGTATCTATTGCTGTATGTGTTATTGTCGTGTAAAAAGTAGTAGAGAGATGGGAAAGGTACGAGAAAGATAATAAGCCGACGACGATGGGTGTAATAAGTAAGTTTGTTTGTCAAAAGTGGCTTTAAAGATTGTGAGAAATATTCTTTGGGCATTTCGATCTGTTGTTACAATGACATGGTACATATGCGACGGGGACCGGTGCACGCGCCATTACGCCAAATTCGACCCAAAGATTAGGATTGAAGTGCAATTAGAACGATTGGAAAAATGATTGATGGAATGGAACCAACCGCCCTGGGCACCCGGCGGCGGCTGGACTTTGGTACGAAGACAGTCTTTCATCAGGGTCCAACTTTGCGCACCAAAGCTTGGACCTCAGAATTCCCCAGACGCGCATGCACGCCATGACGCCAGCCTCCTACGATCCTATCAGAGAATTTAGCCGTCTCTTGACCATGAGTTAGCCATGATTTCAAAATACGACGCTAACCCCACGGTAATAAAAATAAAATAAAATTTGCTAACATCTAAACATTGTGATCTTTACTGTAGAACATAATAAGAACATGTATCCGCTATAAGGCATCATGGAAACTGAGTAATTAACTGTTGGACGTTGGAGCCATCATTTTATTATATCCGATATAAATGGATAGAGAAACAAATGTGAAAAGTACAAATATACCCCTAGAACCATATGCTTGTAAAGCGATTGGGTCTAACCCATGCCACTTTGACTCCCCGATCCCCTCGTGTCCTCGACGTCCTTGCCTCCAACTACGTACCACAATACAAGCGTGCAACTATAGGAGCAATTCACATGTGCGGGGGTTATGCACTGACGAAGATTCCACGTAGAACGAGTCATCTATCTCACCGCTTGAATCCACGCTGCACGCATCTTCAATATGGCACAGCTTGCTACCTATCGTGGACCTTGTCTCACACCGTCATCGTTGCTATTAAATTCTAGGGTTTGAGAGAACGGGGTGAGGACAAAGTGGCGTGGGTCTACTCCCTTGGGCAAACATGTTTATACTAAAAGTTCGGTGTTAACACATAATTTCCAAGTTTTTACAATGCCTTATTTTTTTTTCGAACGTGCAAAAAGATTACCTTTGCATTGCCTTATAGCAAATACATACCCACAAAATTTGGATGTCCAATAGTAGATCTTGCCTAAAAGTTATACAATTTTGATAAAATTTATCTGAATATTGCCTATTTCCATCATCAATATTCAGTAACAAGAGGTAATAAGCGGAAATGCTACTGAGCGAGGGATCCCTCTCTCGCCCATAGCGATCGGATCCCTCCCCCCTCCTCTCTCCACCTGCTTTCCTTTTTTGGCACCGCATTACTTTCCTATTTTAGTAAATTTATGCACATCTAAAGTTTATACACCTCAAGTTTACACATCTAAAGTTTAGAGACCAAAAGTTTATATATCCGATTCAAATTTGAATTTGAATTCAAATATTCTTTTATATATAGTATTTCTATACATCTAAAGTTTATACACCTAAAGTTTATATATCCGATTCAAATTTGAATTTGAATTCAAATATTTTTCATATATAGTATTTCTATACATCTAAAGTTTATACATCTAAAGTTTATACACCTAAAGTTTATAGACCTAAAGTTTATAAGTCAAAAGTTTATATATATCCGATTCAAATTTGAATTTGAATTCAAATATTTTTCATATATAGTATTTCTATACATCTAAAGTTTGTAGACCCGTTTCAAATTTGAATTTGAATTATATCCGATTCAAATTTGAATTTGAATTCAAATATTTTCTATATATAGTACTTCTATACATCTAAAGTTTATACACCTAAAGTTTATAGACCCAAAGTTTATAAGTCAAAAGTTTACAAACCTGATTTAAATTTAAATTTGAATTCAATTTTTTTAATACATAAATTTTTCTAACTTTTTTGTTTTTTTTAAAAAAATTGTGGTATATTGTAGTAGGAAGAGAAGAAGGGGAGGAGGAAGGGGGAGAGGAGGGAGCAGCGTATCGTACCGGCCCCCCCCCCCCCCCCCCCCCCCCCCGGCGCAGTAATAAGTTTTGAAACCCTGCCATGCCATAGGCACGCAACGTTGTGCTCTGTTTGATCACACCTGCAACATTTTCACGTCTGTTAAACCCAGTCCAGCGCGGAAAAGAGGATGGGCCGTGTGTCCAGTTCCGCCTTCCGGACTCCAAAGCCTTATATTCGGCTGTGGGCTACATCGCTGTGTGATGGACAGTAAGGCCTGGTAGAATTGTGCACAAGATTGGGCTTCTCCTGTACCCCACTTTGCAACTAAGCTAAGCCCAAGAAGGCTACGGGATTGGGAATTTGGGAACCCCAGAACATGTAGCCTGTCACTAGTACAATCCTACAAGGAAATCCACGTTTTCCTCAAACGATTATGGGCAAACGAAAGGGATGGATATCCCAGGCGAATCTGTCGGCACTCGGCAGCAACACAATGCAGCATCGTGCGGAATAGCAGCAGGATTTCTCGTTGCACCACACGACGACGTCGTAACAGAAAGCGCTAGCTAGCTGCACCACCAGTGGCACGGTCGCGACGACGACGTTGCCTCGTCCGGTCATCAGTCGAGCTGAGGCGATGACAAGAAAAATTGACAATGTCTGGTACACTGATGCCAAAGTTAAATCGCGACGCGACGTAAGATCAGCATCAGCACCCGCGCCGACGAGCCCGCGTGTTGATCGGTGATCGCGTTGCGCGGTCACAACTCACAGGCCTTCCCGTTGTCAATGCGGACGATTTGTGGTCTCACCGGCTATCGAATCGCAGGAGCAGATGTGGATGCATCCGGTAAGTACTATTACTCCTATTCAGAGATGGAGCTAGAACGAAATAGAGAGAGGTATCACTCGCTTGCTTTACTATACTTTAGACTAAATTTAGATTCATATGAGTGTCTGAATTCGGATTGAGAGTGGATAAACTATAGCTAAAAAATTTTCTTCGCCGGGTTTCTAGGCCCTGCTCCTATTGCCAATGTTAATCGGGGATTGCTATTTAGCGCAGCTGTGCTCCTGATGCACGTGTTTTTTTTTTCTAGAAACTTTCGTATGGAAATTTCCATTCGAAAACTTTCATCTGAACAAGCGTACGTTAGGAATTCAGCTGCGGTAAACTATTTTGTTTGTTGCACTCGCGGTGCATATGAGCACGGACGAAAGCATGAAAAGGGTAGGACAATGATAAAACTTCCAGCTGTGAACTTTTGTGTTGAGCGATCAGATAGGATTGTTCATGCACAAGCACAATGGATAATGATTGAGTTCCTTGATATTTCGAGTGGTGAACTAGCGGTAGAGCAGAAAACAATGCAGGATTTCAGGCAACATCAAAGCTGGATCAGTAGCACAAAAAAGCACAAAGGCACTAACACCCAAACATTAAACCCTACTACCGGAAAGCAAAGCCTTTTGCCGAGTTCGTAGCCTCTTGAGCGCCGCACCACGGTTTAGCTGGACACAGACAGTGTCCAGAGCTCAGAACAGAGTAAGTACACATTTAAGCTCTCAGCAAGCTACGATCGAGTTGGATCCAGCTCGATGTTCATAGGCCGAGTTGGAAGTTCAGCAAATGCATTCTTGTTGCTCGTCAGTGGCTATTAAAGCCTCCTTTAAATTCGGATGAGTTTCAACTTTCAAGGCCATGCCTTTCATCTCTGAGAGATGCTTGACAAAATTTTGGTTGTTTCAGGCCATGTGCCATCACATGTGTTCTCCAAGCTTATAGTTAAACAGATAGTGTGATTTATAGCTTGCATCTCCATCACCTTCCAACTAGGATGCAATGCATACATGATAGATCTAGATAGTAACTGAAACCCAAGTAGTGACAAGCAACTGAATTATCTTCTTTCAGAAAAGAAGCAACCGAGTTTTCTCATACTTGACCAAACTTAATGATGTCCAGGACTATCTAAGGCGTGATCCAATCCAGGAGGAGGACTAGTCTTGCACGTATAGCAGCTGTCCGCAGGAGAGGGACTGGTCCCTCAGTTATCAGAAAGTCGCTTTAGAATGCCATTGATGCATCAAAAGTAGTAATCCCAATTCCCAAATGCTAATTAGGCTAGATGATGATCCTCTAATATCTAATCATATGCAGGTTAGGCCAGGGTAGTTGTCTGAACTCAGGTGTGCCAATTATGTTGGTGCTGAAATTGTGCAATTAATTTGGATGAATGTACTGAAGCTGGAATTTGCAATGAGTCCAACTCAGCTACTGTATCTCTGTTTTATTTGTAGTGCGAATTTTAACCTGTGACTCTGTTAGGCAAGTGAAATCTGGAAATGCAGCAGCATATCTGGAATGGATTGCATGTAATCTCATCTTCCACTAGGTTCAGGACCATCTTGCAATCATCAAATGATTAATTAATTAAAGAGAGTGTGGTATACAGCTATGTAAGATCTTGGATCATTATGATGTTTTTTCTCTTATAGCTTGCACAGTACAAATAAACATGTGGGATGTGTGGCAAGAAATAGCGTGGACTAGCAAGGAGCCAAATTCAATAACAATTTTCACGCAAAATAAAACAACATATGATATATCATAATACCATAAATCTATACTGATTAAGATGGAGGGAGTAAATCCATTCGAGGTTAATCCTACGATCCAAAAGACCCCATATTTTTTCCACGTTTACCTATAAAATTTCTATTGAATTATGATCCAAATTAATGCTTAACTAATTTCCCGACCTTAAATGCAATGTCTTCGGGATGTGTCTCCTTTTGGTCGAGTTCTTTTTAAAAAAAAGAAAAAAGAAAAAAGAAAACTAAGTTAGAGAAAGACTAATAATAATACAGCTGACTTGTTGGCTATAAGATTCTTTGCAGCCTTCTCTTAGTCCACACATATAATAGTTAGCTATTTACAATTAATATATAGCCCACTTGTCTCTCCCACATAATTTTTTGGTTCTTGCGTCTAAGCCGGCTGTAAGTTTACAGCCCGCTTCTCCTCTCTCTCCTCTCTTCTCTCCTCCACTTTAGTATTTAGCGGCCTTACAGTCTCCTATTATACTTGCTCTTATCTCTATGTGACTTGTCAATGGCAGTATAGCACTGCAGCTAGTGCTAGGGTCTTGCAAGAGAATAAGAGGCTGTGTTTAGATACAAAGTTTGAATCCAAACTTTAGTCCTTTTCCATTACATCAACCTGTCATACACACACAACTTTTCAGTCACATCATCTCCAATTTCAACCAAAATCTAAACTTTACGCTGAACTAAACACAGCAAGAGATGCAATGCAGAGTGCAACGAAGGCGGTAGAATGACACTAGCTAGCATATACGGATATACCCCACCCATAAATAAAACGTCGTGGACAACCAATTATTTGGCTCCCTGTTTAAACTTCATAAATTTGAGAATGTGGGTATATCCTGTTCTTGAGTCCATCATTGCACTACGTACAACCAGCTCAATCATGCATAGATCAGTACTGGTTCAGAGTTATTTTTTCCTCCTGGAATTGGATTTCAAACCCTCATGAAAAAAAATTGTACACTTTTTTTTACTAATGAGTAAAAAGATTACACATCAATATATTAGAAAAAAAAATTTATTTACACAACGTAATCAGCTAAACCAAGAGAAGAGAGAAAAAACAACACAGAAAAACCAAGGAAAAAAAAGGAAGAGAGTATTACGGCCAAAGGCAACTCCAACCAGAGGAAACGGGGCAAAAAGAAAAAAATGTATACACGATATGTTGGTGTTAAGTTGTTAACTCCCTGAACCGTCCATGATTTAATTGCTGTTCAAACCAAGCTTCCAAAAGTTCAAGGAATGTCATTATCTAAAACAAAGGGGCTCAAGGAATGTAGGAGTACGTACTTTTTACTAGTACTACTAGTAGTAGTTTAAAAGAGAAGAGCAGATGTACTAGTTTGATCATGTGTGCTGATGCTCATGCAAGAGTCACAAGTTGTGATGGATAGTGTAGCAATCAATCGTAAGTCACTGGTTACTGCAGATAGCATGCATGCCCACTCCCAAATCCCTATCAGACGACACCCGAAGAGACATGATAGAGGTGACAAAACAGCCGGACGTCGGTTGCATACTACTCACACACTATAGGTACAGCTAACTATAATGACACTTAGCGAACTTACTCATTCCCCTCTCCATTTTTAGTATATCCCAACAAGAAATAATGGTGCATAAAAAAAAGAAATGGGGACATCTTAGTCATTCCCCTCTCCATTTTTTTCTGGTAAATCGCCAAGTGTAGATTGCCAAAGAGATTGTTGTACTTAGCTCAAAACTCACCAACGGACTCATGTTCGTTTGAAATAAGTTGTTGAGTGAATTGTCTACTCGATTATAGGGATAAATTAATATTTGCGGTAAATATATTTAACAAATAACGAAAATAGGTGGTCTAAGCAATATAAGTAGAAGAAAGTTCTTTTTATAGAAATTTTATTTTATTTTACCACCGCGTAAATAATCTGTTTGAACAGTTTGATAAATAATTAAAAAGAACTAAGGCTTTGTTCATGATAACACTTTGGATGAGGTGATTCAATAACACAAAAAATGAAAAGAAGTCACATGATTAATTAAGTAAACTATTATTAATTAAATTTCTAAAATAATTCTATGTAACAAGTTTTTATATAAAAAAACATATCATTTAATATTTCAGAAACCGTGCTCATATAAAAAAAAACTCTCTAGAACACAGCCTGATCCTAATAGGTTGTCACAATATTTTGCAAAACTGCAAGCTCATCCTTTGACTTTTCATCATGATTCATTAAAGCATTGTACCGAAGATTTCTACTACTACTCCAAATTTAACAGTTTAACACCACGGAGTACTGATCGTCTGTCTACAAACGGGCTAACGTCCCTACCAGTTTAACACCACAACCAAGCAGTGTGGGCGACTGAAACCGCAAGTAGCACCTAAATATTCAGAAAATTCAGATACTCCTAGTAGCTGAAAGCCTGAAACGGCTGGTCCGTGAGACCGTGACCTGACCAGCTCGAAAGGATAAGGCAAGCAGCCACAGCCCACAGCCACCATCTTTCTTCAGAGAAAGAGAAGATCACGGCTTGTAGCTTTGTTCCGGTACTCTGTACTGTGTAGCAGCAGCGATCTGTTTCTGTTGGTGAATTTTGGCTCGATCGATCAGCTTCGTGCTCATCCAAAAACCCGACCGACGATGGCCAGGCCAGCCATGGCCGAAGGCTATCTACACCCTGTGAATCTGTCGGTGCGGCCACTTGTCCGAATTAGAAATTGAACACGCATTTCACATCGATCGCCCAGTGCCCCGCGAGACAACTGAGAGTCTGCAGACCTGACGGATCATTACGAGCCCTTGTCCTTCTCGTGTATTCGTACTCGTGCCCCTCTCGTCGTCGTCTTCTGTCCTGTGACTCACACAGTACTCACTCATGCTGCTGCTTAATTAGCCTTGTGGATTAACTGAGAGAGGGGCATCTGAATTTGATTCTGAATCGAGTTAGTAACTGATTTGCTTGGATTTGATTCTGAATCAAGTTAATTGATCTGTTTGTTTGGTTGTTCCATGCTGATATACTCGTGTGTGACGTAGACTAGTGGTAGCATCTTTAGTTAATCGTATCTTAGTTTTGGCAGTAATCACGAAAGCTCTCTTGTCGAACCAAACATCCCTATCGTGAATCGTAAAGAATTACTAAGACGCTTAATTTTTTAATGATCAATCAAAGAGACTGTTTGACATCGAATAATGGAATAGGCAACGTACGTACACAGCTGTTCAACACCTGGACACTGCAACATCTACGTACACCTGATAGTAAGTACTCCATCCGCAAAAAAAAAAAAAAAGACAAACACGGTTTTCGTGTCTAACGTTCGACTGTCCGTCTTATATAAAGTTTTTTTATAATTAGTATTTTCATTATTATTAGATGATAAAACATGATAAAAAAACATGATAAATACTTTATGCATGACTTGTCTTTTTAATTTTTTTTATATTTTTTTCAAATAAGATAAACGTTGGACACGGAAATCTGTCTTTTTTTTTTACGAGTAGGAGTAATTGACTTGGTGTTGACACACACTGCTGACCAATAGACCAATATCAACAATTTTTTTTTTTTGAAACCCGATAGACCAAGATCAACTCTGTACCACGGGTAATTAATCAGACCAAAACTCTATACTTGTACATCCCCTCTTACAGTAGGTTCATTTCTTAAGTTTCTCTCATTTATTTCAAAATAATTTTATTTTTAAATAGGGAACAATAAAGAAATAAGTAATTGTATTAGGATTATTTGAGAAATTGAGGTATTCTTTTTTTTATTTTATTGGTACGTGTTTTTGAATGGAAGAAAAAAATTGAATGGAAGGTACGTGTGAAATATGTGAAAAATGAATTTGTGTCGGGATGGGATCGAGGGAGTAGTAAGCAACAAAATTCATACAGTTGCAACGTAGAGCAGATCACGATCACGTATGCACATCGAGGACGAGACACATGTATGTTGTTGAGGAATATATTACACATGAATTGTGGCATGGACACGATCAGTTACACACGAACAGGGCGTGCAGTGACTTGCTACGAAACAGAGAACAAGAAAGAATTTTACCCACCAGCTACATTACACATTTTCTTTTTACCACCCCAGTGCCAATCTTTATTTATTTTTACAGACGCCAGCCAGTCATCTTCCTCATCTCCGGCCATCTTGCTCCGCCGGCGATCGACGACGACGGGATATTCTTACATCACATGGAGCACTCGGCGGGGACGCCCTGGGGGAAGCGCTTGGGATCGGTGCAGTAGTTGTAGATCATGTACTTGCTCTGCACCCACCGCATCCGCTGCTGCCGCGTGAGGTCGAGCTCCTGGTTGTACCATCCACCGGCGGCGGCGCCGGTGCCGGGTGCGGCGTCGGTGCCGACGGTGGCGCCGCAGCGTGTGCGGCCACCGGCGGCGACGACGCAGGCGTCGGCGCGGAAGCCGCGGTAGGAGGCCGAGAAGGGCGCGTGCGTCCAGTCCGTCTTGACGCGTCCCCCCTGCGTCGCCCAGTCGTCGGCGTTCCACAGGCTGGAGTAGAGCCTCATCGGCTGGTTCTTCGGGAACGCGATCCCCTTCCCCTCCAGGTTCCTGAAGTCCCTGATCGGCATGTCGTCCACCATGAATCTGCAGCGACAAACAAACGAACAATCCATCGATCACGATTCATTCTCTGTCACCTGTAAAATTTCTGAATTCTTGTGTGGACTTGACTTACATGATGTGCTTGGGGTTCCAGAGGATGGAGTAGGTGTGGAAGTCCTTGGTGGGGTCGTACCAGAGGCGGAACTGCATCTCGCGCTGGCCCTGACCCTGCGTGAACACGTTGGTGTGCAGCGTGTACGGCTCCCCGGTCACATTGCCCAGGAACTCGAAGTCGATCTCATCATGCGTCGCCCCCTGCGACGACAACTGCACACACGCACAAACACGAACACCATCAGCTCACATGATCACATCGGCGACAACACCGGCGGCGGCGGCAGAGGAAGGTGACACTCACGTAGTAGGCGGTGACGGTGCCGGCGGAGTTGCCGGGGACGAGCTTGAGCTGCATGTCGATCTTGCCGTAGAGGTACTCGTGCTTGGACTGGAAGCCGGAGCCGGACGTCCTGTCCAGCGTGAGCGTCAACAGCTGGCCATTCTCGAGGATCTTGCCACGGCCATCGCCCCAGGTGATGTCGAACTCCTGGTTGAAGTTGGCCGCCGCTGCCGCCGCCACCATGGCCGACAACAAGGCAACCAACACGACCACAAGCAGAGCCGCCATTCTTCTCCTCTGCTCCAACTCAAACAAAACAAAAAGGCCTTTTAACCAACCAGCTACTAGCTAGCTCACTGATCAATGGGGGAGCTCGAAGCTTAGCTTTGGGTTTGTGTTGGTGATCAGTGTGTGTGGGAGATTCAGGGGGCGAAGATGGGGTTTATATAGGGGTTTTGGAAGAGTAGATGGTTGGATGGATGGTGCCGCGAAGTGAGTGTGATATTTTCTCTGCCATGCCGTGCCATTGCCAGCCGTGTAATGGGTGTGAGTTGGCACCAGAGGGGCGAGAAACAGCGGCCTCTGTAGCGAGCAGCAGAGGGGGCTCGGCTCGGTTCGGCTCGACGACGCCATAGAGGGTCACGTAGTAGTATAGTACAGATATTAAAATCGACCGAGACGTTCAGCGAATTCTGGACGCAACGGCTCGTTTGCTCATCGCTGGATTTGCCATCTTTGGTTTTGTGTTCTCCTCAGAATTCAGATGTGCGTAGAAATTTTCTGGTTGTTCTTTGGTACTCCCTCCGTCCTACGGAGTAGTATAATATAAAAATTTTGAAAGTATGCGATATTTTCTAGAAATTATGAATCTGGACAGGGGCATAATGCACGAGGTTCAACTGTACATAAATTTAGTGGACGGTTAGTTCCAACCAAAATTTAAATTTTAAAAATAACTATTTAATCGTAGTTTACTTTTTAGTATTAGTTTTTAAGCCGTTAAATGCACATTTTTTTAAAAAAATTATTAATGATTTTTTCGCAATAAGCGTATCAGTCCTGTGCGAAACGATGACAATGCATAGCTAATATCAGCGTGGCTTTGGATTCTTAATTTCTTGCAAATTAATGGCTTGAAGATTTAATAGAGTTTGCATCTCAAATGACAGGTTAGTGATTCGCCTAACTCGTCATTTTGATGGAATATATTTCCACAGTTTTTGTTTAAGAAAAGAAGCTGCATTGCTATGAGAACATATCAAACTTGTGCTGGTACCACCTCTGGTCACTCACACCATTCGTTTCATTTCTTCTGCGTTCATGAACCATGAGTGGTTGAGTTCAATCAACTGCTTTATTTTCAAGGACCGATTTTTTTAGAGCACATCAAGTGCAATCATCAGTCTGTGCTACAGTACTACTCCGCAGATACAGCTAGCTATAATTGCATGGCAAGCAATTGCATTTATGTTTGACCGTTCGTCTTATTCAAAAATTTTTATGAAATGTGTAAAACTATATGTATACATAAAAATATATTTAATAATAAATTAAATGATAGAAAAAATAATAATAATTACTTAAATTTTTTTGAATAAAACGAACGGTCAAACATTTTTAAAAAATTCAACGGCGTCAAACATTTTGGGATTGAGGGAGTATTAATCAGATTGTCCTACGATACGTACAACTGTACGAATACTGGTTGTCAAGAAGTTACTCCACCGTATGAATCTGTTTGTTTACTCCACCGTATCTTTTTAGACAATTATGAAATTTTTAGCTAGTGCAAACATGAGTTTAACTGCGGATTTTGCACCATGATAATCCTTGATGCACTAAGTAGTACGTAGTAGATTGTTCAGCTCCTGCACAATTTTAAGGCCAAGATCAATTAAAATTGACACATTTCGACATATTGGTAGAATATGGTCCCATGTGATTACAAATATACCATTGCTCCGCAGAGGTTTTGAAATGTGTCATCATTTTCTTGGAAACATACTCATGCCACCTCAATTTTGCGATTATGAAACTGATTAAGACATTTGATAAGGATAGATACCACGCATGGGAGTTGAAAATAAAGGATGCCAATGTAATCAACCAACCACCATGAGCTACGTGACACGTACTTCTAGATTTGTTGTCCTATAAGAAGATGCGACTCGTTTTAGATTAAGTTTTTTTATGGAGGGAGTACTTCTTAGTGATATCCTGCATCACTCAAAGATCAATGCTTAAGCTATCATGAATTTACAGGGCTTGATGCAGGGGGACAAATGTTGACGTACAACTATCTTTTCCTTATCTCAAGGCTAGTTTGCAATAATTTTAAAGGTTTACTATAGTTTCTCTGGAAATAATGGTTTTGTAGGTACTCTGAGTCTCAAATATAAGTAACTTTAAGCCCAATTTACATGAGTTTTTTAGGCTTGTTTGGTTTGGAGGAACTTCAATTCATAGGAATAGAAAATGTGGAGTAACATAAATGTATGCACATATTAATTCATAGAATTTTTTCAATGGATTTGATTGGATAAATTTTTTTCTATGATTTCTCTCTACCGCTTGAAGGAAAAGGAATTTTTTTTTAGTTTTCGTACATATCTCATTCCTACAAACCGTATGATACTAGTATGAATTAATTCTTAGGAATACAAATTCTTTGTCCTCCTTCAAACCGAATAAGCTGTAAGTTTTGACAGCCATAGGTCTACGTCCTCTCTTAGGATCTATAACTACAAGATTTTGAAAATAAACTACTAGCAGCCAGAAGCTGAAGAACACATAGGGTGTATTTAGTTCACGCTAAAATTAAAAGTTTGATTGAAATTGGAATGATGTGATAGAAAAATTGAAAGTTTATGTGTGTAGAAAAGTTTTGATATGATGGAAAAGTTAGAAGTTTAAAGAAAAAATTGAGAACTAAATCAGATCATAATTTAATTTCTCCATGTTCCCATCAACTGAATCTCTAGTTCTATATACATGCATGGCCTCAATCCCGGACGCAAACCCACGTTACAAATTCTAAAACCTCTGTCCGACGCTCTGGCCTGGCTCACACGTACACAGACAAAAACTCCAAGAGCCCTCCTCGTTCCCACCGATCAATGGAGAAGAGTATAAAAGAAGAATTGTACCCGGTCGTGCGAAGCCGTGACTCGGTTTTTTTGCAATACGACGACTCGGGCTGTGTGTTTAGTTCAGTTAAAATTAAAGGTTTTGTTGAAATTAGAATAATGTGATAGAAAAATTAAAAGTTTATATGTGTAGAAAAGTTTTGATGCGATGAAAAAGTTAAAAGTTTAGAAAAAAAGTTTGAAACTAAACTCGGTCTCCATCGAGTTGTTTCACACACGACGTACTAGGATACGCGCAGCTGAACGACAATAATGTACGCGTGGAGTAGTTTCTCATCAGCCACAATTGCAGGTTACCAATTGTTTCACGATGCAAGGGCTGTGTTTAGTTCATCGTAAAGTTTGGATTTTGGTTAAAATTAAAAATGATGTGACTGAAAAATTATATGTGTATGACAGGTTGATGTGATGAAAAATGACTGAAGTTTAGGGATCTATACACACGCGTGGCCTACGCACGAACGCTAGCTAACCTGTAGCGAGTACTCCGTACATCTGCATGCAGATGCATCATGCATACTACTACTGCGATGAATTGAATCAATCAAGGATGGGGCCCCTTCCTCTTCGTTGTTGATCGTGTGCCAGCTAGCATCTGGAGCAGCTACTACCTCACTCATCAATCGTGCGCTGCACGTATACCGTACGAGTGGATCAGCAAATCTACAGCTCCAAATTTGAAGGGGAGCTGAACGCTCACACGCCTGCCTGCCTGCCTGCTCCCCGCCATTAACACAAGCCTGATGCTGAGCTGAGCTGATCAATCTGAAGAAGCCTGAAGGGATTCGGACCCCCTGCCGGATGCATGGGATGCGCTCCGCCGCACGCCTTAAACGCGTCCGATTAATTCCAGCCGTGACCGGCCGATGGATCGATCGATCACCACTCACCAGCAAGCATCAACTAGCCTTATCATTGCGACTGATTCGTGCGTCCCTCCGTGGGTCCTAGCTAGCGTTAGCTGACTCGCTCTCGGCTGCGTTTATGGCTGCCAACTCCAAAATTGTCGCTGAACACAGCGCTCTGTGAGTGTGTTCAATACTCGCAGTCCTAGCAACATCAGTCGCCACACGTATCATCTCTACATTGCGAGCACTAGCTAGCAGAAGTACTGTATTGTACTCCTTCCGTTCCTAAACAGTACTCCCTCCGTTTCATAATATAAAATATTCTAAATTCATTAACATATCTATAAACTTGAGTAATGCTAAAAGATTTACATTATAAAACGGAGAAACGGAGGAAGTACTACGTATAAGGAATTTTGGTTGGATGTGATATATCCTAATACAAATAGTACATCACATCCAATTAAAATCTCTTATATTTAGGGACAGAGGGAGTACTCCATTGCTACTGCTGCTGAGGTCGTTACATAGGGCGCTTGTTTGACACAGCTCCAGCTCCAGCTCCACCCCTCCTGGAGCTAGAGCTCAGCCAAACAGTTTCAGCTCCACCAAAATTAGGAGTGGAGTTGGGTGGAGCTCTCTCACAAAATATACTAGAGTTGTGGAGCTGGGTTTAGACAGCTCCACAACTCCACTCCAGACTTAACTTCTCGAGTTATATTCAGTAGTTGGAGCTGTAACAAACAGGTCCATAATATACAAAATACTTGTCTCCGCGAGAAGATTATACTATACTAATAGTCGCATACTGAAAGTATATACAGTACGATGTTTCCAGAAAGCACGAAACCAGCGTGCAACTGCGGCACGCTGGTTTCGCTCCCGGGTGGCTAGCTGGTCGGTTGCCTACTCTGCCTCGTCGCGTCGCCACGCGTGACGGCGTGTGAGCGGCATGCATGATTTCTTCGCCTTTTTACATGGGCAGATCGAGATCAATCCGCCTTCCCGGCCGCGTCCTCCGCGCGGCGGCATCCCGGCGTCAGGCCATCATTCCCCGGTCGGGTCGGCACTGCACACCCGTACGTTACGTGGGGTTGATCTCGTGACGCCATAGCCACCCCCACCCACAGCCACCGCTGCGCTCCAGCTGTGCCACGGCTCGTACGCGTACGGTTCGCGCAGCGCAGCGCTGGGCTGGCCGTGCGCCCGTGCGTGCGTGCGTGCGCGAGCTCGGCATCCGCCGTGTGTCCCCCGTGCGCGACCCCGCTGCCGCTGCTGCTGCTGCGCCTGCGCGCGGCTGGCACGTGTTGTCCTCGCGAGGCTGGCGCTCTGGCTGGCTGCTGCGCGTTTTTGCCTTATCCGCTGCGCTGACGCATTCGCCGTTCGTCCGTCCGGCCCACCGACGAGGCGAGAGGATTCGTCGCATCCTGGCGGCAGCTTGCAGGGAGGGAAGGGATCTGTCGACATCTCATCATTCATACGAGCCAAGTTCGATGGATCGATCTGGGGCTCTTTAAAATTGGATGGCTAGCTACCAGCGCCGTGATGATTCAAAGCATTTTTTTGTTGCATCATTTACGCACTCGTTTAATTTGGCAGATGGGCGACATTCATGCATGGGCATTCATAGCACGGGCGCCGTAACTCGCCGATTAGACTGACATCGCCATTTTTTTTTAATCTCCTCCACCTCGCTCCAAGCATCACGTGCCTAAATAAGTGTTACAGTACAGGGCTAGTGCTATTGCGTGAAGTGAAATTTCCATTCTGTGTTTTGAACAGGCAAAAATATAGCGTGGATTATTGAAACTTCCGTTTTGGCGATCGATATGATACACTGGTACACACAGGGGATCGTCTTCTGATAGGCTGGTGGGCCGGGGTGGCAGAAGGCGACGCGAAAGGACGTACGGTGCACTGCTGTGAATGCTGTTTTCGCAAATGGCGACCAGCTGTATGCATGCATGGCAATGACGAGAAAAACATGGACTATCATTTGCTTCTCATCTGCACCCTGCTGCGCACTGCACTCATGGAGTGACGGTCTGTACGGTGATAGAGTGGCTGCAGTACTGTTAAGAATTAAGAATTTTACGGCAACACATGGACAGTGACCGTGTAACACTTTTCAATGTTGATGTAAGAGTATGATTCTCAGTATGAGAGGTGTAAAGAGATTTTTTATGAGACTGGACTCCATATTTGATTTACCTCCATTTCCTACTGACAAGAGTTTCAACCGCAGAGGTGAAAAAATTCCAGCACCCCCGCCTGTCACCTCTCCGGCCATGTGCCATCTGACGGCCCACGTACAACTCAGGCCGGACTGGAGAATCCCTGGCCATTCATTCATGGGCTGACCATAACCAACAAAATGGGCCATGCCGTATCCAAGACCGGTCGGCCACATAAAGGCTGTGATTAGATACAAAGTTGGATCCAAACTTCAGTCCTTTTCCATCACATCAACCTGTCATACACACACAACTTTTCAGTCACATCATCTCTAATTTCAACCAAAATTCAAACTTTACGCTGAACTAAACACAACCAAAATGGAAAAAGTGCACCGGAGGTCCATCAACTTGTCATCGAATTACAAAATCGTTCCCTAACCGCAAAACCGGATACAACGTATCCCTCAACTTATAAAACCCATGCAAATTAGGTCCCTCGCGGTTTTTGACTCCGGTTTTGTCCGACCTGGCAGCTGACTCACCGTGACACCCACGTGGGCCCCAAACGTCAGGGTGTCCACGTCAGCACCTACTCTCTTTTTTCCCCTCTTCTCTTTCTCTCGCTCTCTGTTCTCGCACGGGGACGGCGCTAGGGCTGCCGCCCACAGCGGGGCGCGCGCGGCCGGCGGCTCCCGGGTGACGCGAGCTCGCCAGCCTCCCCGCTCCCCTCGTGCGGGCCGGCTGACGGGGCGAGGCAGGAAACGGGCGGCTGGGTGGCGTGGCGACGCGGAGGCGATGGGCGCGGAGGTGGAAGCAGGCGCGGGCGGCGGCCGGTTGCGGAGCAGCTGGGCACGGTCGAAGAAGGCGACGTGCTGCTGCATCACGCTGAGGTGGTGGTGCTCGTGATCGTCCGTCGTGGTTCCGTTGGGTAGGTAGATGTCCGGCGCCGCCAACGCTCTCGCCAGATCCAATCGTCAGTTCATGCAACGAGAGACGCATCTTCAGCTAACAACTGTATTGCAGTTCAAGTATTCAACCATGAAGAATATATGCTCAAATTCAAAGGCATTGCATTTGTGCTTACATGGCTTAGGGATGTGCTCCTCGAGGTCGCCGCGGACGGGGCGCTCGACGGTGACTGGCGACTGCAGCGCGACGATGGTCAGGGAGTCCTTGGCCTCCACGCACGACATGCGGCGCATGTCCCCGACCTTGCGGGTTGCCACGGTGGCGCCGCCCCTCCCGTCAGTCGCCCTCGTCGCGCCGGGGCCTTCCACGCCGGCGTCGGCGCGGTCGCCGTTGCGCCCAACCTTGGTCGTCGTTGTGCCCTGCATCCCTCCGCTTCCGCTTGGCGCGACACAAATGACCGAAACACACTCGATTCCCTGTGAGAGCTCGTGGTCTTGAGAGATCGATGAGATCGTACTGGTCTTGAGCTAGCTGCTCGTCGTCGCCGAGAGCGGCTTCAGGGGGAAACCCACCGGAACGAACCACCCTCCTCCTCGCCCGCCGCCACCGATGGCGGAGCGCGAGGGCACGCCGGCTTCCCGCCCCGCGTCGGCCGTGGCGCCGCCTCCCCTCGCCGCCCTATCTCTCTCCCTTTCTTCGTTTGCTTCCTCTTCTCCTGTTGTTGAAGTCGTGTGCGTTCTGTGCCTGCAGGGTGCCCGCGGCGGAGGGAGGAAGCGGAAGGGCGCGGCGGCCGGACCGCAACCTCCCGCTGGGGCAGCGCTGCGCGCGCGCGGCGTCGCTCGGACACGTGGACACGCTCCGGGAGCTCGGGCACTGCCTGCAGAAGGGCTATGGCGTGCGCTGCTCCGTGCTCGACGGTCGCCGCCTCCTCATCCAGGCCAACGCCCGCGAGCTCGCCGCCGCGGTCACCGCGTCGGCCTCGCTCCTCCGCGCCACCGGCGAGCTGGCTGCCTCCTGCGCGGCACTCTTGCCTCCTCTCCGACTTCGGCTGCCACGCCGCGGCCAAGGCACCCAGCTGCTCCCCCGTCGCCAGCCGTGGAGAGGAGAGGAGGGAGGAGAAGAGGTGGAGAGGGAAGATGAATAAGA
Source organism: Oryza meridionalis (assembly GCA_000338895.3). Classification (NCBI taxonomy): domain Eukaryota; kingdom Viridiplantae; phylum Streptophyta; class Magnoliopsida; order Poales; family Poaceae; genus Oryza; species Oryza meridionalis. Next base: position 29,740,157 of record CM002529.2, read on the forward strand.
GGCTGACGTATGGGGCCCACGTGGGTCCGACGCTGCTGTCACGTCGGCCAAAACCGGAGTTAAAACCGCTGAGGGAGCTAGTTTACACTGGTTTTATAAGTTGAAGGATGCGTTGTATCTGGTTTTGCGTTTGGGGATGATTTTTAACTCGATGACAAGTTGAGGGACCTTCGGTGTACTTTTTCCACATAAAATCTCCAGATTTCACAAAGCCCAAATCTCTACTAGGACTCGCGAACTTGGCCCAGCTGCATCCCAAACTCACCGTGAAACCGCCTTTCTACTGGGCCTCCACGCGTATCAAATCTAGCGACTTCTAGGCGAAACCGACTTTTGCCACCACTTCCTCTCCCTGGCCGAATCGCCTCCCTCCAACTCGTATCCCGCCATGGCCGCCGCCGGCGACTCGCCCCGCCCGCGGAACACCGGAAAGCGATGAGGAGGACTACGAGGAGTACGTCCCCGTCGCCAAGCGCCGGGCCATGGAGGCCGAACGCCTCCGCCGCGCCACTAAACCGCCAACCACGAACGCAGTTGCAGTTGCAGCCCCGCCGCCGCCGCCGCCGCGCTCCACCTCGTCGCCGGCGGCGGGTGAGGTAGCGCTCAAGACAAGCCTGCTCGTGAAGTCCACGAAGCTGAAGCGCGAGGCCCCCGAGGTGACCCCGGCCGAGCGGCTGCTCCAGCAGGAGAGGGAGATGATCGAGCACCTCTCCGACCGCAAGGCCCTCATGCCCGTCGGCGAGATCGCGAAGGGGATCAGCTACTCCGAGCCGATCACCACGGGGTGGAGGCCGCCGCTTCGCCTCCGCCGCATGCCGCGGTCCCGCGCCGACGCGCTGCGACGGAAGTGGCACATCCTCGTCGACGGCGACGACGTGCCCCCGCCGTCCCGAAGCTTCGGCGACCTCCGCCTCCCGGAGCCCATCCTCCGCGCGCTCCGCGCCAAGGGGATCGAGAAGCCGACCCCAATCCAGGTGCAGGGTCTCCCCGTCGCGCTCTCCGGGCGGGACGGATCGCGTTCACGGGGTCCGGGAAGACGCTGGTGTTCGTGCTGCCGCTCATCATGGCGGCGCTGCAGGAGGAGATCCTGATGCCGATCGTGCCCGGCGAGGGCCCGTTCGGGCTCGTCGTCTGCCCGTCGCGGGAGCTCGCGAGGCAGACGCACGAGGTGATCGAGATGTTCCTCGCGCCGCTCATGGGGGCCGGGTACCCGGAGATACGGCCGCTGCTCTGCATTGGAGGCGTGGACATGAGGACGCAGATGGAGGTGGTGAAGAAGGGAGTGCATATTGTAGTGGCGACTCCTGGGAAGCTCAAGGATTTGCTCTCCAAGAAGAAGATGAATCTTGATAACCGCAGGTATGTGGTGCACTGATTTCTTCAGGAATGCTCTGCTAACATGGCTAATTTGTTCACTGTCATCAAATTGGCATTTATAGTGCTATGTTCATATGTTCAGTATCATAGAAATGGTGGGGTTGTTTTTTGAAGTATGAACAGCTAAACAGTATTCAGTTTAGTGATATAATTGTAGAAAATGGATTTTACTACTGCTTATGACTTTGTCAAAAGTCAGAACACTACGTTTATAGAACAGAATATATGCAAACTGCAGAGATGGTCTTCCTTGTAGCTTGTCAACTGGAAATTGAAATTCAGCCAAAATTAGTGATCAGCTTAATTTTTGGGTGGAGATGACACATAAGTACAACTTTCAAGTAAGAGTAGTCATTTCGAAGGGGATGTGGAGAGATGCTAATATTCGATTCTATCTGCTTGTGTAAAACAAGATTTTATCTGCTAACCATATGAAAGTAATAGAAATGTCGATGCTCAAAGCTGAAAAAATCAAAAAAGATGGAAAGAAGGCTGCAGATGTGTCTTGAATCTACTTTGATTCCTTTCAGTTTTGAGCCTCACTGCATAGCCAAATATACTGATTGGATGCTTCCAGTAATTAAACCATTTGTTCGAGCCTCATCGATTTCCCATATTTCCTAATAAGCCAAAACGGCTTATTATGAAATAAAAATTAATTTATAGGTAAAACTTTTATATTTTTGTTCGTAGCGACTTAAAAGCCAACGCTAAAAAGAAATTACACTGAAAATATCTTAAAATCAACTCCAAAATCAAGTTCAAAAATTCAAATTTTGGCTTTTGCTTTGGCTTATTAGGCCAACTGGTGGAGCTCTCATTCCTTGATTATTTGAATGTTCTCAATAATTTTCTTCATATGTCCAGGTATTTAACACTAGATGAGGCGGACAGACTAGTCGATCTTGGATTTGAGGACGACATCAGGGAGGTGTTCGACCATTTCAAGGCACAGAGACAGACACTCCTCTTCTCTGCCACCATGCCAGAGAAGATCCAGAATTTTGCAAAGAGTGCGCTGGTGAAACCAATCATTGTCAATGCGGGAAGAGCTGGAGCAGCAAACCTTGATGTCATCCAAGAGGTTGAGTATGTCAAGGAGGAAGCAAGAATCATATACCTCCTTGAGTGTCTCCAGAAAACCCCACCCCCTGTGCTGGTTTTCTGCGAGCACAAAGCCGATGTCGATTACATCCAAGAATTTCTTCTGCTGAAAGGGGTAGAAGCTGTTGCAATCCATGGTGGAAAAGATGACGAGGAAAGAAAAGACGCGTTCAAATCATTCAAAGCCTCAAAGAAGGATGTATTGGTAGCTACAGATGTTGCATCCAAAGGCCTGGATATCCCTGATATCCAGCATGTGATCAACTACGACATGCCTGCTGAGATAGAGAACTATGTGCATCGGATTGGAAGAACCGGCAGGCGTGGGAAAACCGGCGTCGCAACGACATTCATCAACAAGAACCAGACAGAGACTACGCTTCTTGACCTGAAGCAACTGCTCATCGAATCAAAGCAAAGGTTACCACCAATTCTGGCTGATCTTGATGATCCACAGGAGGATGATAAGGTGGCCATTGCTCAGCAGAGTGGTGTGAAGGGCTGTGCGTTTTTTGGTGGCCTTGGCCATCGTATCGAGGCCTGCCCCAAGCAGCAGCTCCAGAACAGTGTCACGCTTGCTCGAGCAAGAAGTGATTACTTCGGTGGTGGTGGCTACCGGGGGGAGATTTGATCATCAAGTATCACTAGATTTGCTCTGCCATGTATGTAGTACAGCCAATCTACAATGGACCAATGGTTCAGTTTACTGTACATATGTGAAGTTGTACCAGCTCTAATAAATTGTCTGTACAAAATTACTAGCTTCTGACTGTATTTCTAACCGGCAGCTTTACATCGCCCATCTTCTGACCTGTGTTTGAATGATGTACATACACTGTATTTCAGGTGTTGGATTTATGTCAATATTATTTTCTGTTCACCATGCCTGCTTGTACAATAGGACAGTGTTTTGCAGAAATGTTGAGGAGTTAATGACTAATAGTATACTTTGAGGGTTGAAGTCTCCTCACTAGTTTACTGTTTTTTTAACCAGATCTCCACTGTACGGCCATACTGCAATGTTTTCACTCGAGTTGGAATTATGCGGTCATTGACAGTATTAGGCTGTTTGCCTACTACTGACATTGTTAAATGCCAGGGTGATTTCAGCACAGTAGACCAGCAAGCTGATATCGCCGTACTCTTTTTCTCTACTACTACACTTATTGTCATGGATTCACCTTGAGAAGGAAGATCGAAACAACAAGTTGAGAAGCTCGAAACAACTTCTTGAATCTTTATTCCCAGGAAGATCGAACCAACAAGTTGAGAAGCTTGTGAAACACCAGCTGGGTACACAATTATGTTAGTTTTTAACCAGACGGTTGCTTGAAAGTTTGTAAGGAAGATTTCATCTATGGGTTTGTCTGCACTGGTGAAGAAAAGTTACTGTCAAGTACGAATTGTCCAATGGGGGCCCGGCCCCTACGTAGGAGCTGCAGGAATTAAACCATCTCTACAGACTCCAAACTTTTCAACATTCGTACATGTCGGACAGTACTGCATTGAAAATGATTATCCTGCACTGGACGGCTAGCTGCATGTTTCATTTGACATGGTAACTAGATTAACTAATCAGTTTTTCAGCTACTTCATGTTTCATTTACAATATGATTCATCGTGTCTGCAACTAACCATGCGCGAGATGAATGAATGCTCACGATCGATTTCCATCAATTTCCAGGTCTGCAGTGCAAGAAAGATTGGGTACTGTACTGCTGCTGTTCTGAATTGCTGGTGTTAGTACTTAAATTACCACATCAAATTAATAGAGGGGCCTGCATCCATGGCCATTGGGACACCATTGCTGCCATTGCTTCGAGCCATTTATGGCAACTCTATGTACCACCGCGGAAATGCAGCGAATGATTCGACGTCTGAAAAGGACCAATCTTTCGTGCAGCTCGTTTTCAAAGCTCTCGATGAACAGTCCCAACAAATACGAGTACAGTTAAGTGGATTTTTAAATGCTGGATATATATGTTGCTACATACTTTCCCTCCGTTCCATAAAAGATAAATCTAGTATGAGATGGCATATTACATATCCTAGTATTCATAGTAAATGAATACTAGGTTTGTTTTTTTATGAGACAAATGGAATACTCCCTCTACTAAAAATAATATTTAAGGTTTTAGACAAGATTTGGTCAAATTTTTGAAATTCTGAAAATAATATTTAAGGTTTTAGACAAGATTTGGTCAAATTTTTGAAATTCTGACTATAAATTCTTAAATGCATAATCTAAAAGCAAACAGAAAAAATAATGGCGTACTTATAATTTTCCTTGAAAAAATTATTATCATAATATCACAAACTTATTAAATTCTATAAATTTATTCTGATAAAGGAGGAAGTAAAAGCGTGGAGCCTGGCAGGCGTAAGGCATCTTGCCACCTTGCTGACAGTGTAAATTGTTTTTGGTTGCTAGGGCCGCAGCCTCATAACTTGTAAATACTTACTTTTTTTTACAGTTTATTACTCCTCTATTCAATGAAAATTGGTGTCTTGCTGATTTCGTTAAAAATAAATAAATTTATTCTGATATAAGTTGATTGTTAGAATTTGAAAAGGTTTGATCAAAACCTTGTTTCAGAATGTCAAAGATTTATGATAGGAAGGAGTATCTCGATACGATATGCTTGTTTATCATATTGCAGTGAACCATGCATATAATACTGTGTATCTCCTATAGCTCATTTGGGAGGCCTCTTTGTTGCTGATGCTTGTCTCACTCACTCGAATACTCAGTCACCATGCATTCATGCATAGCCATGATCATTCTTGTAAAGGTAAAGGGAAAAAAGGAACTGGATAAAGGCAGAAACATAAATAAGTTTAGCTTTGAGCTATGCATGCATCAGTCGTGCCCAGGCTTTGCAACTCATGTACCGGCCCATCCCTCGCTACCTATCTCTATATGGCAGTAATTGTAATCAGACAAACGCTATAGAACGTGTAGTAAGAAACAGCACAGGAAATGGGCCAAGGAAACAGCTTTTACTTACAACATCACAGCTCGATCCCACAAGAGAAGTGGTCAATGTTAAGCACAGGTTTGATATGATTTTGACAGCCATGCATGTACATGAAACAGAGGGGGTTTTTCTCACGGATTCAGAGAAACTGGAAGCATCGGATGAAATTCATGCTGAAATTTTTGTTGTATCTGATCGAATCGTAATTCCCGAGACGGTTTGTGTCTCTTTCTGAATCAAGTGCCCCATGCCAAAACAAGCATGCAGATCGATGCAGGAGCTGAAATCCAAGAAGCAGCAGCAAACTGCGTCAAAAACTCATGAAATCATTTAACATTTAACAATTTTCGTCTGGTCTGTCAGTATAAGCTCACGTATACATGTACACAGAATACAGATCAGTAGAGACTAGCTAGTATACGTACAGTAGTGCATATATACAGCTTGCGTGAGGTATTTTGAGTTTGTAGCTCTTCAGATGAAAAATGTGCAGTGCAGTTTCAACACCTTGAAAAGAAAACGAAGATGAAAAATACAGTACAAGAAGCAGCAGCAGCATTTTCTTCAGTGCTACTGCTAGCTAGTAAGTCCTGCTAGTGCTACTCTAATGCATGTTTTCAGTGCTACCTATCGTTGGACAGGTACATAGTCCACTCCCTAGAGACATCGACATGTAATGAACCAACCACCGATGAGCACTCCATTATTATCATCACACATGCACACACTACAGTCTATCTGTAGACTGTACCCTCTCGAGAGAGAGAGATACCCAAGGAGTAATACGAACTGAAGAGTACTGAAGAATTATGGGCACGGACACGGTCACACGGCCGCTGGAAACGGAGAAGAATTCGAGTAACACATGGAGTATGTGTACACTGTGTTGATCTATCGATCGATCGATGGATCTCACCGGTGAGGTAGCATGCAAAAGGCAGTCAAACCCGGCATGCATTTCCGTCGTCGTCTCGGCCCATGCATACTCAAGAGAGTGACCTCTGCAATGTCTTGTTCCCTCCATCCACAAAAGTTACACCTATTTTACATTTGAGTTTTTTCAAATAAGTTGTTTCTATTTGTAGTCTTTATACATTCAAAACTTAAATGAAAAGATAAATTAAATGTTTTATTAGAACCTAAGGAGTCATTTAAATACTCATCGGTTGCATGCTTGCATTCACTTCTTAATTTTGTAACATCTAAGTTGATTTAATTTTTTCTTGGTCTTGGTTCTAAAAGTAATATGTGTAACTTTTATAGATGGAGAGAGTATATACTTTTTTTGTCCTAGAAAAAAAAATTAAATTCTAAAGACGAATCTAGATAAATAGTTGTAATATTATATTTATTCCCAACAAAATTTATCAACAGTATAAATTCATAATATTATATGTGTTATATATCATAATAAATTTATTTATTTTGGTACGGAAGAAGTGCACGCATTAATACATGCACAAAGTGAGAGGAGGAAGGGGCATTGAAGGCTCATCAATGTGGTTGGGTGTGGCACTAGCTATAGCTGCATCCAGGAGCATGGGTGCAGTGCACCCTTTCTTTTTGCAAAACTGTAAAAATCCTAGGACACTTACACACATGTACAGGTATTAACTACACCTCAGTCTCCTCCCATTAATCGACATAAATCCTCCAATTATAAACACGATTAGTTCCATCGCGGGTTCTGTCCTCTGGCAACCGCAGTTTTGGTTAATTAAGCAAATAATTGTCCTCAGGAAGTGTGGTTAATAATACTCCCTCCATTCTAAAATATAAGGCATAATCATCCATAACCTAAAAACCAAGAAATAATAATTATCATCTTATAGTTTGGATCATCCTAATAAATATAATGTATGCATCTAATTCTAATAGAATTAATTCTAATAGAATTAGAGAGCATGAGAGTGTAAAATTTAAAATAATAATAATTTATTAGAGAAGAGGTTATAGTTAATTGACTACATGCATGCCTGCTTTATATTACGAAACATATAAGTGGTTGTGCCTTAGCCGTAGACCGTAGTTGTCAGTGTGGTGGTCACCACAAACTGCGCGCTGTTAAAAACGGCGAGTGTTCGTTTCACCTGCGTGTCTCCCTCCTCCTCTTCTCTTCCTCCCAACCATCATCAACAACAAGAAGAACGTGCGTACTCGAGAGCGCGCGCGCGCGCGCCACGGCGCCACCTCTGCGTGGAGCTCCATGAGGAGGCGGCGGTGGCCGGCACGCCGCGCCGCCGCACTGTGCATCGCCGTCGTCGTGCTGCAGCTCGCCGCCGCCGCCGCCGCTGCCAGGTCACTGTCGTCGTCCAGGCACCGCGCGCACGGACACGGCCACAGGGTGGCGCTGCCGGCGTCGGCGGCGGCGGCGTCCCTGCAGCAGCCCGTGCATCGCGCCGTGGCGAAGGCGAAAGGTGGTGGACGCTCGACTGCCTTCGACGCCGGCGGCGGCGTGCCGTGTAAGGAGAAGAGCGGCGGCCACGGCGGCGCTCCGTCACCGTGCTCCGACGACGACGACGACAAGCGCGTCGTGCCGACGGGCCCGAACCCGTTGCACAACAGGTGATGATCGCGCGGCAAGAACTTCATTGCAATGGTCAAGCTACAAGCAAATCGAAGAGCTGAGCAAGCTAAGCTAGCAATCAAGCATGCTGAGTTGCAATCAAGCTAGCAATCAAGGCAAGCATTGTAGACAGATACAGGGTGTCAAATGACCCAGTGAGCTACAATTAGTTAAGCAGCAAGCAGCATTGTAGCCATTGGTGTTGCAGTTGCATAGTGAGTTCTCTGCTGGTGCTCAACTGCTGTTCATCATGGACTAGATAAGCTAAGTTAGTAGAGTATTAGCATTTTTTTAATATCTTTTTGCTGATGAATTCTATTTGCTCCTTTCTTCTCTGAGCTTTTGTCTGCCAGCACTTGGGTGTATATTCTGTCTAGCTGTGTTAGTTTTGATTTCTATCAGAAACAAGAATTGCCCTCATCAGCTATTCCTCCATGGGGTGTTTGTTTCGATTCCACAAGTGGAAGATTCTGCAGTTCATCATGTCTGAGGATCGCTTCTTTCCACCCCAAAAGCTTCACAAGATGTGATCTCCTGAACTCTGAAGTAAAAGATTTTGATTGTATCCTTCTGCGTTGAAAGTTACAGGAAAAATATTACTTCCTCATGAACTCATGAATTTCTTGTGGCTGTGTAGGGCCTGTATCCCCATGACAGAATGGGCTTTAGTTAATAGCCATACTGAGCACAATATATGTATGATTCTTTTAATTACTAGTTGCTCAGAATACACTGTTCCTACTCATCAACAGTCTCTTCGAACCAGCATGCATAAATGCTCTTGTACTCTCTTTGTTTCTGTCCTTGTTTATTAGCACAGCCATTTGATTCTTGAATTGAGGACAGGATTAAATGTAGGCTCAAAATCAGTACTGATAGCAGATGTACACAATCCTAGCAGCACATAATAAAGATGGCCACCAAAATTTGAAGCATGAAATCTCTGAAGATATGATCCCAGGAAAAGAAAAGCTGTGGCAGTATATATGGTGAGTGAGTACTGTTCCTAGGTGTAATGAGTAGGAGCTGCTCTCCATGGATTGTTCTTGGTACAGAGCCCTTTCCAGCTCTCAAAAAAATTTTGTTCAAGAGACAGTGCTCCAGCCATCTCCAATCTCTTTGTGTTTCTTGGCAATGGTTCTTGAGCCTTTCTGTGCCTTGCAGGAGCTAGTAGGTTATTAAATAAAAAGCTGTCCCCAATTCATATCCTGCTCTCTATATATGGTAGTAGTAAAGGCTTCTGCTCCTGGGCTGCAACTGGTTCCTGTCCTCAGGAGGACCTGGAAGGAAATGGCATGTGAACTTTGTAACCATCCAAAAGTATGTAGGGAGTAGTGGAGTACCAGCCAGCCAGGCAGCCACAGCTACACATCCGGTGTTCATTGATCTGCTGCTGCAGATTGGGTGGTCCATTGTACTCATAAGAGCTGAGGATACGAGTATTGAAGTTTCAGGCACGCAATGTCATACCCCCTGATAAATACCCACAAGGACAACCTGCACAATGCAGTGTACCAAATGCGAAATAACGGCACAATTTCGCATAACATGCTTAAATGAGTTATGTTTCAACAAGTATTTGTGATGTTCGATACAAAGTTGCATTGCCACCCAAGGGAGTGGATAGGGGTGGTGCGCAATTAGCATGACAAGAAACCATCAAATGGGGATCAGGCTAGCTATAGCCCGAAAGTTAACCATCATCACAGGTTATTAGGTAGATAGTGCATCTACACCTTTCGAATGAGGAGGAACAGCCTCTGGTCCAGCTCAAAGCTAGCGGCACTGGAGGGGTCACCCTTGAGCATCATCAGAAGGCCACCAAACGATGCATAGATCTCCCTAGAATGGAAAAGAATGCAATTCATTAGAATTCATAGCACAAAGGGAGTTGACATCATCACATGATACAGGATTACGTTAAAAAAAAAAACTTGATACAGGATTAACAGTAGTCTAGTACAAGCTGTGTAGCTGTAAGCCAGATTTACATATTGGCAAGGCGAAAATTTGTTCTTTGAAGGTACTTATCTTCGTATAACATGATTCACATGACAATGATACAATTAATTAAGTAAATGCACTTGAATTGAATTAACCAAGTAGCCGAAACAGTACAGACAGCAATGGGATGCATATGAACTGTTTGAACAAACTGAACACCTGAGTTCTTTAGCTAGTGATTATTAATCTAGTTGACATTACATGATATCAAGGTAAGAACAGCCTTTAGTGCACAAAGAAAAACCCATGCAAAATCATTATAAGCTAGTCGCTTCAACTAATTTCACATCTTTTCTTTGGAAAAAAGCTAAAAAACTGAGTGCACTTGTATGTTTTTACCCTGGACCATAATAGTATTGGATTGATCAATAAGACCATCTTGATGCACTCAAACTAAACAAAAAAACAGCCCTTTATTCCTAAAATCAAAACTATGCACTTCACCAGCATGGTTAATTAACCCTATAGGATAAGTTCATCTGGAAAATGTTGAAAAATGAGCAAAGAAACCCCAATGATTCATAGATTGATAAGTTCATCAGCATGGTTACTAGATTATGATAAACCGTGCTCCTGCTAGACAATGCAAATTGACTAAATTTGAAATTCATAGAAGCCATACACTTTGGTGGCTTGACCACTGGAACTGTCTTCTGAGATCTTGTAGAGCTTTCCATGCATGACATAGTCAAACTTGTCAGCAAGTGTTTTTCGGCCAGCCTGGAAGATAGAAATGATATATAATGTTAGCACCATGCACAGAGTTCTGGCTATCAAATATGTGCCTAAATGAATATAAGCTCAAGCGAAACAATAACATGATTCTAGGCAACTAACACACATTCTAAGTGGCATTTCCATAATTCAATTGGCACATTATTTAATATTAGCATCATGTACAGAGTTCTGGCAATTAAATATATGCGCCTAAGTGAATATAAGCCCAAGGGAAACAAGAATATGATTCAAGTCAACTAAAACACATTCTAGCGGCATTTCCATAATTCAATCGGCACATTATTTTTCAAAATCAACTTGTAAGGTGGATAAGGCCCATCACCTGCGTGTAGAAGCCAGTGTCCGGAGTTCCATCCAGATTCAGAGTAGGAGCTAAAACCATGGTGAATCTGTCACCAGCACGCATCGGATAGACCTCAGTAGCAACATCCAACTGCATGTACATGTCGAACTGCTCGCTACGAGCTTCGATGCGACTAACTGTACATAGACATGGAAAAGGATAACATTACATCAACAAAGATCTGAGACCAACATTAAGCACAAAAAATGGCATACAACTCAAAGATCTAAACAATGTAAAGGAACTAGAAAATGGCCTAAGTTCGAAACCAGCAAAGCTCTAACAAGTAACAAATACTCTGGGAGACATATTTTCAGGCATCATAGCAAACCATATAGTAGATGCAGAGCTCAATTCATTGTACAGCCAGGTAAAATTATACCTCTGTCGAACTTCTTCCCATCAGGATCGAGCCTGGTCACAGTGAAGATATCCTCAAATAGGTGCTCAACCATTTTCCTGCTCAAGAAGGAGAAGAACAACAACTTCAATTTCATAGTGCTCCAAACAACAAACCTGCTAGTAGCACAAGAACCCTCCCCCCAGTAGGCGAGCAGAACAAAGACCAGACCGTGGCGGCTCCAGGAGGCAGACCGCTGCTCCTGGTCCGACTTGCAGCCGTCGTGGGAAGGGCAAAGAAAATACGGGGTGGTGGGCATCGGAAACATACCTCGGCGGCGGCGGCGGCGTGAGGGGTCGCGAGGGGAAAGCCGGAGTTGGCTGCGAAAATTGGCAAGGGTTTTACATGGTTGGGTTCTTGTGTAGTATGTGGCGGAAAGAGGGGGGAGGAGTGGGGCCCACATGGCAGTGACGCAAGAAAGGGGTCGGGGTCAACAAGGCGGTAGGAAAAGAGAGGACCTGGGGCCCACAAGTCAGTGGCGAATGTGGGCCCCATTCTCGAACCGCCGCCGCCGCCGCCGCGCCGATCCCCATCTCCGAATCGCGGTGCGCGTCGTCGGCGCTAGGGTTTCGCCTCCGCTCCGCCGCCGCCGTGATGCCTTTGCGAGAGAAGCCGACGAGCAATCCGCGGTAAGCCTTGCATTCCCGTCCCGGCGGTGGCGGCGCCAGTTCGCCTTGGTGTTTGTGCGGTGGAGGAGGAGGAGGGGGAGATAGGGCAGGATTCGTTAGGTTAGGGTTTCGTTTCTCTCCTGCCGGATTTCCCCCCGGGGAAGCGGCCGCAAACGAGAGCGGCGACCCCGCGTAGCACACCGGAGAAACCTGAGGTTCCGTCTCGAGGCGGTGGTTGTGTCGTGTCGCGTCTGGGCGTCGGAGATGGAGATGCGTTGGTGTGGGTGAACGCCGGTTCTCACTCTACACTCCACAGCTCCCACGTTGAGCCATCGTAATGGAGCTTGGTGCGCTGGGAAATCGCCGGGTAGGTCTCGGATCGGAGGAACCTGCCGCGATTACGAAAATTCTCGGGCAACAGCTAGAAGGTAACGGCAATTCTCATCCCACGCAAGTTTTTGAGATCTGTATCCTGTGTAGATTACCCAGTGCAGCATGTGCAATTCTAGGCTTAATTTGTAGGTTCTCTTGCCATAACCGGTTCATGTCTGTCGCGATTTTGATTGCTGTGATCCATGTAGATTAGTTCTGAGTCGTCCGATGCGCTATTTGTCATTAGTCGTGACCACCATTGTCTGTTGGAATTTCAACTGGGAACCATCAGATTTTTTTTTTCCTATTTGCTGAAGCTCTGCTTCCAGAATGTAACAAATTTTGCTGGCTAGATAATTTATGTGTTCCTGTTTTGGTTGTGTTTGTGTTTTGCATCCTATGCATAGTGTTGTGTTCCATTGATTCCGTTCTGTATGGAAGGAGAAAAGCGTTGCTCTATGTTGTGGTGGTAGAAGAGGCTTGTACTGGTGTCTCTGCCTATTCAGTCTGCATTTGCTAATAACAAATATACAACGATGTGTTTCGGCTACCCAAGGCGTAGGTTAATGACTTTGATAATGGAGGTGAGGCAGCTTTAAAATTCTGAGATACTTGTACTTTTGGTCCATAGGTAGTCTTTATCTTAAACAAAATTCCGTACTCATTTAATCTTTTTACTGTGACTGCGCTTAGTAACAAGTAGAAATAACCTGGTTTCTTCATAAGTTTGCAGATGAGTAAGAAGGTAAGTATAGGGAAAAATATTACTGCATATGGGTGGCCCATCTGTAAGAGGATTTAGTTTGCTGCTAACTGTCTTTAATTGCTCTAGCTATAGTCTGTTCTTGTATATCAATGCATAGTTTGTACACCAAAGAGGGAACATGTTATGGCGCTCTGCAGTTATGCTGCTGCTGTTCATTATTTTCATATCCATCTTTAACGTGGCAGCTCAGATCTTCATTTTGACTTTTTGTTTACACAATATCATCATTTGTCCCACCCTTCCATCCTTGTTATTACTAGGTTAGTTCATTAACATGCCATTTGTTTTTCTAGGAGATGTTTTTGCTGCCTCCGTTCCTGTTTTTGGGTGAGTACATGTGGAGTAGTTGTTTTTAGTTTGCTATGTTTGCTCAAGTTTATCTGTTCTCTTTACTTAAGTTAGAACCAAATTGGTAGCGTATTGAGATTACGGTTTGGGTTTCTTTTATCAAGAAAGTTTGATACTAAAATCATTGTTTTCTGCGGCTTTTTTAAAATGAGCAATTTGGTTTGCTGCCATGATAAGATTAATAAAAACGCCATTTCCTGTCTGTTTTGAACTTCAGTGGCTGATTCTTTGCTGAATAATAGTACTACACTCGGGCTTGGAATTCTTGGGGTGAAAGTTGATATCAGTGTGCATTTGTTCTTTGAAGGTTTATATTAAGCTGCAATTATGTTATAGGCATATGTCACTGAATCAGTAAATCAGTACTATATAGGTCCATATCCAAATGACATGATATCATGGTCACTGCCTAACATCTGTGATAGTTCCATGGTAGCTTTGAAATAATAGCATTTGCTAGCATTCAGACCTCAGAAACCCATATTCTTATTACTGATTACTTTTGTGAGAAACCCAAGGCTTGGCTCATCCAAAATAGGTGTGTTAACTATTGCTACTTCAGGCTTCCCTTTGTTGGGTTCTGTTTAAGTATTTCTGTCTGCCATTTCCTTTCTTCTTTGATATGTCGTTCTTCTGATGATTTAGTTCTGTATAAATTGCCCCTGTTTTATCTCTTGACATTATGCTGATTTGAAATGAACAAAAAAATTAGTTTAAATGGATTTATGATATTTTCATTTTAATGGCATCCTTTTCCAAAATCTTGTCCTGTATGATCATTGTTGTTTCTTCCAACTTTCCAAGCACATTGGTTAATGAACAGTTCATTGTTCAAACTGATCATAAAATATCTTTTTAAACCATCTTGTGCTGTATGGTCGTTCTTGTATCCTTCATGCAAGTTAATTAACGAACTGTAATTCATTGTTCAAATTGATCATAAAATATTTTTTTAAACTATATCTTGTCCTATATGGTCATTCTTGTATCCTTCATGCAAGTTGGTTAATGAACTTGCTATCAGGGAATTACTGGTCAGCACAACAAAACAAGTCTGTAAAGTCAAGCACGAATAGAAAAGGTCAAACTTTTCAATAACAATGTAGTAAAGCACATTGCAAACTTTTCAATAACACTATAAGAATTTCTGTTATAGTGTAAAATTGCTGTCCTAAAACAGTATGCAAGTCATTATCAAATTATTATACTGTACTGAAAGATGAGCACAGCTAAAATATGTAACTTGTTTGGGAGATCTCTTATCATGACCTTCGATTATGCTCTAGGGTATGTTTTGTTGGGAATGGAAGGGGAAGAATTATGCTCTTGTCTATTCTTTGCTGAAAGTCCTGAGTTTCCCACTTGAGTATATGCCGCTGATCTGTTCGCGTGGGTATCAGGCACAGTGAAGTAGTTTATTTCTCAAGCTTAATTGTTAAGTGCTCTTTAGTCAAAGCTTCCTTGGTCGCCAAGGCTACGAACGTTATTGCCGTACTACTTAATTACTAAAAGATGATCGAGGGAAACAGCGTCGATCTGCAATGATTTCTCAAGAGTCAAGAGTCAAGTCAACTAATCATCTCTATTCGTACCTCTCTGTCGGTTTGGCTACTGTGGGCTAAGCCCATGATGCTTGGCCGAACCCCAGCAACTGTATTTGGAATTCCTTTTTTTACTAACCATAAGAAAAGATCATATGATATTCTGTGATTTGGCATATGAAGAAATCAACAAAAAGAACTACAAATGGTAGCGTGAAAAGTGTACCTGCTAATGCGATGGTTCAAAGGCGAGGTTAGATGCATATGGCCATCCAAATACTGAAAAATACAACCGACGGCCATCACCCATCTAAACCTATCCACTCAACCAAACTCAACATGGAGGTATACTAAACATAGTATGGAGTAATCCACCCGATCTTTTCATTACTACCTGTGTCTCAAAAAGACCCCTTTTTTTTTTCATATCGCAGCCATATCAAACAGATCATAAGAGTAGGTACAATAGCAGGCTATAAGCCACCTGCAGACATATTTTAAGAAAATAAATAAGGAGAGAGAAGAGCAGCGGGCTACAGATTTATAGTCAGCTGTAGCACGGACTCCAAGATGCAGTGTGTGTATGAAAGGTGGGACCAAGTATTAATAGTGTAGTATGTAACTATTGTATGAATGAGCTATTAGATTGGCTATAGATGAATTGGAGCTAGTAGTTGGCTATACTATTAAACTTGCTCTAATACCCTCCATTTTAGTGAACTCCAATTCGTTTATCCTCCATGTTAACAAATACCAATGCATCTCCTATTTCAACAAACTTCAATGTAATTGTCTTGTAATTTAATCTCTTCATCTATTTTTGATAGTTATATTTTATCTTGACACACGGACCAAGGATAAGTAATTCTACTTATCATCCATTTAAATATGCTACTAGCCATTCATCGTAACAAGCGATTCATTAATATTTACATTTCTCGATGCTCAAGTAGCTAATCTTGTGTGAAAGAATGGAGAGTCATGCATTAAATCCGAGAAAGTCATTAAGATGATAGGTTGTTGAATTGAAATATGTCTATCAAAAATAAATTTTTCATATTTACAAATATGACTATCAAAAATAGATAGAGGGATGTTAACGACCAAATTTGGTAATATCACCATCGGAAAAGAGGATTAGATCGAAGCGGAGTCAAAGGCGAAAATCGATTCAGGAACAGAGTAAAAATCGGCTGGAGTCCAGATCGGCTACGATTGGGATCGGCTAAGTCCGAGTCAGACTGGGTTAAGTGATACAGCCGATTCCGACAATACGACTTATGTACGACATCGGGTTGAGTTGATATGCTTGCATTCTCGGGATTAGTGCTTCCATCTTTATGACACTCTAATCTTGTTTATGTAATTCGTCGAGTTATCATATATCTTACATAATCTCTGGCAATATCGTTATCTAACCTACAATTGGCTAACATCTGTCGGTAGAGGGCAGTCGATTAAGTTAGATATCGATGTTGACTTAGATTATATAGGATATCTACCACTCTATGAAACTTCCAGCGGCTTGATTGTCTAGATATTGTTCTTCTTTTCATACTTAATGCTGCATCAGTTGAGTTTGATCTATTAAGTCGTGCTTAGAATATCAATCTCTAGCCTGCCTTCTGGTTGCCGATTAGGGTAGCATCTGGGTTTCGGCCGATCTTACCTGATTTAACTACATTTGCTTTATGTGTTTTATTGATATGTTAAATCTGCCCTTTATGTCAAGATCTTCTTGCATCTAAGTATATTAAGCTTCTGTTTGGTATATTCTGCTTGTTTTAATATCTTAACATAGAGTTGTATCGGAGTATTAGCCGATACATGCTAGATCTATCTGATCGGCTACGCCATGAACATATATAGTCTTGTTATTAATATATATTTCGATCTAAGTGATTTATACTGTCTCGGCACAGCGACCGATCTATCCCAATCACTTGATTTAAGTATATATCGACACCAGGATTATATATTATTAATATCTACAGCCGATCGAGTAGATTTAGTTCGTTATTATCTATTTATAACTGCCGATCGATTTCAATATGACATCGGCTCAAAGATAAATGATACGTCATCGGCACCTAGCCGATCGGCTATCATTTATGGATTTAACTACGGTTTCTTTGTCTTTATTTTTTGTTGATTGCAGGATCAAATCAACTGGCACGTTAGCATACCCAAAGACAAGTTTTGGACCTGCAATGGAATTAAGCAGATCTCCCAGGCCTTGTGTTTTTCATCAACAATGATGTGATCGTTCTAAAGATAGTCTTTGAGGACAAATGAGATAAAAATAGTCTTTTTAGGACGTACTCCACTTAGGCTGTGTTTAGTTCACACCAAAATTAGAAGTTTGGTTGAAATTGAAACAATGTGACGGAAAAGTTAAAAGTTTGTGTATAGGAAAGTTATGATGTTATAGAAAAGTTGGAAGTTTGAAAAAAAAAACTTTAGAACTAAACATGCCGTAAGATAAGAATGATCAACGAGACAACGACAAAATTGAGGATCCATTTCTGATAGAAATGATCACTCATCTGTGCAAACTGTAAAGTAGACTAAGATGTGATCATGTGATCCTTAGCATCTTCAGTCACTTGAAAAGTTGTACAGTATCTCAGCTCTAGGAATCTTGAATAATCCCTCTGCTTTTCAATCCTCCCTCGATTGGTGAACAAAAGTAGCAACATGCTTACACTCATACAGGCCCTCTGAGCACCTGCTCTCCGACTCCGATAGGGATCAATCTGGACGGTTGGTTTGTGATCGCAGGGTAGGCACTAGTAATCGCCATGTAACATACTCCCTCCCTCACTAATACAAGGGATTTTGATATATTTGCTTGTACTATTTGACCACTTGTCTTATGAAAAAAGTTTGTGTAAATATAAAAAAGAAAAGTTAGTGCTTATAGTACTTTGGATAATAAAATAAGTCATAAATAAAATAAATAATAATTCCAAAATATTTTGAATAAAATGAATGGTCAAACAATACAAACAAAATATCAAAATTCCTTGTATTAGAGGATGGAGGGAGTACCATTTTTGAATTCAGATAGAAACAAGGGAGAAACAATGCCTCGCCAGTGTTGAGCAGGCTGGCACATGAGGCCCTCAGTATCTACAGCCAGGTACTATCAATTACTATGGCAGTGTTTATTCCCTTCAAACTTACAAAAATTCCGTTACATTAAATGTTTGGATATATACATAAAGCGTTAAATGTGGATAAAAAAAATCAATTGTACAGTTTGCATATAGATTGCAAGACAAATCTTTTGAGTCTAATTACGTCATGATTTGACAATTGATGCTACAGTAAACATTTGCTAATGATGAATTAATTAGGTTTAATAAATTCGTCTCGCAGTTTACAGGTGGAATCTATAATTTGTTTTATTATTAGTCTATGTTTAATACTTCAAATTTTAAATATGTGTCCGTATACTTAAAAAAAAATAGGCACACAAACAAGACATGGCGAACACAAGTAATCTTGAACAATCTCCTGTCAATTTCTCCACTGAGACGAACACAAGTAGCAACATGACAACATGTCACAAACAGGAGTTCCAAGGACGCATTTGTTCGGTCAGTATGAACAAAAACGTCCAATACCCCAAATGTGTTCGAAACTGCTAAAAAGTGTTCCGTCGCGCCCGCGCGGCGCGGCCAAATGGCACGCGTGAAGAGGGGGGCCGGGGTGGAACGGCGCGGGAGTGCCATGTGTGTTGCGTTTCTCGGTTTGGTTTATTTCTTTTGGCTTTTTCTTTTTTTTTTCTGGTTTTTCTATGATTTCCTTCGGTTTTCAACATACGCACGAATACAAATTTTGTATACGTGATGTTTCTCTTTTTTTTTCTAGTTTTTTAAATATGTATGTATTTTTTATATAACGTGATGTTTTTCCTGTTTTTATTTTTATTTTTTTTAATACGTGCGTATAGAAAGTTTGTATATGTCGTATATAAACTTTGCATACGTGTGTGTATATATACACACACATATAAATATATATTTTTTTATAGTAGTAAGTACCGATAGTAACAGAGGTAGTAAGAGCAACCACAATGTGGAAAAAAAAAACTAGGAAGCTTACTACCAAGTAGTAAGCATTGTGGGAAGAGGCAATAGTTATTGCTCGGTATTTGTGCTATTGCTGGCAACAACCAAATAAAATATAAATAGGTGGACCCCACCTTATTTACCACTGTACTCATATAAGCATTGTGAGAAGTATTACAGTTAATTACCTCCTGGTCATGGGATCCACCTTACTTACTAGTTGGGTAATATACTAGTAGTATACTAGTAGTAGTACTACTACAGCAGCAGTAGCAGTAGTAGGTGCCCGCCCGTGTCGAGCGGCGTATTAGCAGTCCCCAAATGCGTTTGATCATTGTTGCCCAACCTGAACTCGTGCCAAATTATTGCCGGCACTAGGCCATGTTTGAGTATGCTCCAGGGTTTACGATTCCGACGAAATTCGGTCGGATTTCACGAAATTTCGATGTTTCGACGAGGCTCGAAAGTAGAAACCATCTGAGATTTTGAGGAGTTTCATCCAAATTCAAATTTGAATTGATAAAAAATAAAAAAATCGAATAAAATCTTATAAATACTATGATATTCATAGAACCTATTGGGATATAAATTTTCCTAAAAAATGATGCATTGTGTGTATTTACTGAAACTTACATCAGGAAAGAAAAGAATTTCAACAAATTACCTCTATTACAAATTACTGATCGAAATTCGATAATTTCGATCGAAATTCGATAATTTCGATCGAAATTTCGCCAAAACCGATCGGTTTTTGAGAATTGTCGGCAAACTCAGGGAATTTGTTTATGAAATTTGTTTGGAATTTACCGATTTTCCACCGGATTTCACGAAATTCCGAATTCCGCCAGTACCCGAAACGGAAGGGCATGTCGGAATCGTAAACCCTGGTCTGCTCAGATTAAGTTGCAGGCATGTAAAACTAGAAAGTTGTTTGCGTATAATTAATTGAATTTTAATTATTATAACATTATACATATATATTTAATATTTTAATATAACTTTTATATAGAAATTTTCGCACAAAATGTACCCTTTAACAAACGTGCTAATAAAATTCAAGGTAAACTATGTATCTTAATCAAGTTAGAACGGGGCTAGGTCGGTTCCGTAGCAAGTGTCTCGAGCTCCTTATACATAGCCTCGACATGGCCATGGCAATTCGAGTTCCATTCGAACACGAAGCCATCTATATATCTAGCTTGCAAACACACATGGGGCCGCCTCTGAAGCTGACCTGGGCCTCGCTCGGCTCGCTGTTCGCCACCGCCGTTCTGGTGCGCACGGCGGTGCGCGACTTCCTCCCGCCGGAGGCGCACGGCCTGCTCCGCGCGCTGCTGTCGCGCGCCGCCGCCGCCCTCGTGCCGCCGTGCGACGTCATCATCGTCCACGAGACCGACGCCAACGGCGTGCCCAACGAGCTATACGAGGCGGCGCAGCTCTACCTCGGCGCGCGCTGCCTCGCCACGGCGCCCGTGATGCACCTCCACAAGACGCACGGCGCGGCGGCCGCCGTGGCGTCGCTGCCGGGCTCCCACGCCACGCGCGACGCCTTCCGCGGCGTCCGCGTGCTGTGGACGTCGCAGCTCGACGGGAACGCGAGCTCGTCGTTCGGGGGAAGCTCCTCCTCGTCCTCCCGCCGGTGGGCGCCGCCCCCGATCGGCGGCTGGCAACGGTGCCTGCGGCTCGAATTCCGGCGACGCGACCGCGACGTCGTGCGCGACGCGTACATCCCCTTCGTTCTCGAGGAGGCGGCGGCGCTGCGGGCCAAGATGCGGGAGAGGAAGCTCTACACCAACAACTCCGGTTTCTACGGCGGCGGCGGCGCCGGCATGGACGACCACCAGATGCTCTGGAAGGCGCACAAGTTCTCGCACCCGTCCACGTTCGACTCGCTCGCCGTCGACCCGGCGCTGCGCGACGACATCCGAGCGGACCTGCTCCGGTTCGTGCGCCGTCGCGAGCACTACGCGCGCGCCGGCCGCGCGTGGAAGCGCGGCTACCTGCTCCACGGCCCGCCCGGCACCGGCAAGACCAGCCTCGTCGCCGCCATCGCCAACCTCCTCGAGTTCGACGTCTACGACCTGGAGCTCACCACGGTGACCTCCAACTACGACCTCCGGAGGCTGCTGGCCTCGACGCGGCCCAAGTCGGTCATCGTCGTCGAGGACGTCGACTGCTCCCTCGGACTGTTCGACCGGACGCGCGCGCCGGCTCCGCCGTCGTCCCAAGACGACGACGACGCCGACGAGCAGCGCAACCGTGTGATGCTGCAACACGCGCTAACCCTTCTGCCGCCGGCGGTCGAGGCGGCCATGCAGCGGGAGACGATCAGCCTCTCCGGCGTGCTCAACTTCGTCGACGGCCTCTGGTCGTCGTGCGTCGGCGAGAGGCTGGTGGTGTTCACCACCAACCACATGGACAGGCTCGACCCGGCGCTGCTCCGGCCCGGCCGCATGGACCGCAAGGTCGAGCTCGGCTACTGCAAGGCCCCGGCGCTGCGTGTGCTGGCCAAGAACTACCTCGGCGACGACGACGCCGACGACCACGACGAGATCATGGGTGAGGCGGAGAGGCTGCTCGATGAGGTGCAGGTGACGCCGGCGGACGTCGCCGAGGTGTTCATGGGATGCGACGGCGACGACGGAGCCCACGTCGCGCTGCAGAAGCTCGTGGACGAGCTCAACGCTAGGAAAGAAAAAATGAATGGGCCTAGATGATTTTATGGGCTTCGTAAGCTTTAAGCCCAACTTGTTTTTTCTTCGGTATGCGTTTTCCTTTTGTTTTCTTATTAAAAATTTGGCAAGAAATCCAAAAGTTGAGTTTGGGTCAAGTCTTCTACTGGTCGGATGGGTGGATTCCTTTCCAAATTTTCTACCATTTGATGATGACATGACATCAAAGATTGCTACAAGTTCTTTGCCATTGGCTAAAGCAGAAAAGATGCATGTGGTGGTTCTTCGTATATGCACCCTGAGTAATAATATGCAATTCATGTAGGATCCACCAATACATGTTTTACTTTTTTTTTAAAAAAAATATCTCTCAGGTCATAAATAATTTACTTTAACACAAAATATTATCAATTTTTTGAAATTTTGACCACCAATAGTTGTTAAACAAATGGCATATATGTAGGTAGGTTTTCACTTTTCAGTACTATCGTAATATCGTGAAGTCATTCAATTTTATAATTTCTTTTTTACAATGCAAAGTTGATGATCAATGCTATAAAAGTTTGACAAATGATCCTATTGTTTTACTCATGCTTATACTTATAAACCAAAATTTAAATTTTTAAAACTTGATTTTAAGTTATTTTTGTGTTCTTTTTATCATGGTTTATTTTATGGCACTCGTATTTTTATCGCTAAGAATAACGTTTTACCCATAAACAATGTTTTTACTAATAAGTAATATGAATAAGTATAAGGATAACTAGACCACAAGTCTTGTTCTAAATGTTAATTATTTATACCCGAGAAAGAGAGAGAGAGTGTGTGTGTATTATGGTCAAGACGGCATCTCACTGACCTTAAAATAGGTTAAATATCATATTTTCTTTACCATGGGGAGTATTGTTGATGAGGACTAAGGTTCTGAAATCTTCCGTTAGGTACCAGATAGGTCAATTGTGGAGACTCGATGTTGATGATCCAAAAGCTCTGATCAGAATGACCTAACCCCTTGCAATCACTACACCACCCCTCCGTTACTTATCACCCAAGCATAAACATGGTTGATCTCGCCAAAAAGGCTATATTCTGTAAGCGAATCGAGAACACAAGTAAGAGAGTAGAAGATGCAATCTGAATATATTGCGAATTTAAGATGGAGCATATAAGTTGGTGTTCCACAGACCAAACTAGCAGCAAAACTGCAAAATCCAACCCTAATTTGATGACGGCAACTGATTAAATAGATTCTAGGGTCGACCTAGGGTTGTTATAGCTAGGGCGCACACTCCCTTGGGATTAGCCCACGAGTCACGACACAATTACAAAACCCAAAGTTCAAATCGGACTTGTACTGGATGAGGTACATGGTTTGTTTTGTAGATTACCAATAGATTAGAAGGAATTTTGATGTGTGACCAGAACTATATGAAAGTAGATTCCATAAGCTTTCCAATAAGTACTCATGGACTCCGAGATTCCTTCTAGATTAGCGGCTAGGTCCGTTTGAAGTTAATGCTATTAGGAGACTCGAATCCGAATCTAAAATGTGCATAATTTCCTCTCTTGCCTTCTATAGACTAAAAGTGATATGGTGATGTATGAGCAGACTTGAGGAAAATCTTAGTTTGGTCCCCAACCAATTTATTTGATCATCCAAGCACTTCGTGAGCTCGCTCTCATTTCCTTCACCCATGCTAATATTTCTTCAAACGAGAAGATATAAAACTTATGGTGCAGTAATATTTGTTCAAACGTATAATAAGTAAACCTATATAGAACCTATGCATCTTTAGCTTGTTGAAGTGTAACATAAGCATGGTTATATCTGAGCCAGTGTTGTTCTTGTCAATTGTTTTCGCATTGTTCCGAAAACGACAACTTTGTCCTTGTAAACAAGAAGTAAGGTTAAAGTTATGGACACGTAGAAAGATAGATCATATCACCAAATACCGAGCCAGTTTCAAGAATTCGAGTCACCTATGACCTATGGAAGTCGTAAAGTGTATTAGTGGCCTGACTCATCTCGAAATATTGGATAAGGTAAGCCTGTGCTCTGATTTTTCGGCTCCTCTAGCTTAGTTTAACCCTACCCTTAGTCAAAAGCTCCATACATGACTTGTTAACCAACTCTTATTTTGCCCATGCTGTTACTTCTTTTATGCTTCATCTCCTCGCACAGCCGTGCACAGCCTCATCTTCAATCCCATCCAAAGCTTAACTAGCTCCAGCCAAAAAAAAAGGGTATAATTAGGCCAGAAGTGTGCACGCATGTGTAACCAAATCCATGCTGCTTATAAGAAGGTAGTAGTGATGGCAGTGAATCTGCCACTCTACCTAATTCTATTGTAATTTTACAAAAATACGTTTTGAACTTTTAATATGAAAAACAATCAAATATAAATGAATAGCCACATATAAAATCAAATTGAGATGTGCGCAAGTAATTGCAGAAATTTAACCTTGTGCTAATGACTACTGTGAATTTGCGTTATCAACAGCAGCCAGCCACTACGGACGGCCAATGTTCGTTGCCATCAAACGTCCACGTCGACGTATATCCGGAGATCAAAACAAAAGCAGAGGAGACGACGTGGTGCAACTTCTCATAAAACGCAAAGAAAATTGCTGAAAATTCAGAAAACCACACACCATTGCAAAATGCAGCAAATCCTCAAATCCTCCATCCATGGAGCAACCATGACACGATCACAACCGACCTAATTAATACCTAACTCGAAACCAAATCACCATGAGAAATTATTAACTATATATTGATCATGATGCTGTTCAAGTTCAAGTAATCTGCAATGGCGGCTCGTCTGCTTTTTACTCTGTCGTCATGGCCGCCTCCTCTGTGACAGGCACCGCCGGCGCGTCCCTCCTCCGCCGCAGCTCGTCGGCGAGCTTCGTCAGTGCGGCGGTCGCGCCCGCGCCGTCGCAGCCCATGAACACCTCGGCGATGTCGGCGGGCGTGATGAGCACCCCGGCGGCGAGGAGGCCCTCGGCGTTGGCCATGAGGCCGCTCACCTTGTCCGGATCGTCGGCGGGGTCCTCGCATCCTTCGTCGCCGACGCCGAGGTAGTTCTTGGCGAGCACTCGGAGCGCCGCCGGCGAGCAGTAGCCGAGCTCGATCTTGCGGTCCATGCGGCCGGGGCGGAGCAGCGCCGGGTCGAGCCGCTCCGGGTGGTTGGTGGTGAACACCATGAGGCGCTCGCCGACGCAGGATGACCAGAGGCCGTCGACGAAGTTGAGCACGCCGGAGAGGCTGATAGATTCCCGCCCCATCGACGCCATGGCCGCCGCGGCGGCCGGGGAGATGAGCGAGAGCTGCGCCGCCGTCTCGTCGTCGGTGGCGCTGGCGCCGCTCGCCTTCTTCTTGCGGTCGGAGAGGTCGAGGGAGCAGTCGATGTCCTCGACGACGACGACCGACTTGGGCGTGGTGGAGACGAGCAGGCGGCGGAGGTGGGAGTTGGTGGGCACGGTGGTGAGCTCCAGGTCGTAGACGTCGAACTCGAGGAGGTTGGCGATGGCGGCGACGAGGCTGGTCTTGCCGGTGCCGGGCGGGCCGTGGAGCAGGTACCCGCGCTTCCACGCGCGGCCGACGCGCGCGTAGTGCTCGCGCCGCGCCGCGAAGCGCAGCAGGTCGGCGCGGATGTCGTCGCGCAGCGCCGGGTCGACGGCGAGCGTGTCGAACGTGGAAGGGTGGGAGAAGGCGTGCGACGTCCAGAGGCGGTGGTGGTCGTCGCCGGGGGCGGCGGCGCGGTTGGTGTAGAGCCGCCGCTCCCTCGACCTGAGCCGCATCTTGGTGGCCTCGTCGATGACGTGCTTGATGTAGTGCTCGTGGATGAGCTCCCGATGCTGGCGCGGGAACTGCAGCTCGAGGCTGCGCGGGTCGCCGCCGCCGCCGCCGCCGCGGCCATAAGGGTTGTAAGGGTTGAACGCTCCGCCGCCGCCGCCGCCGCCGGAGGCGCCGCGCTCGACGTGGCAAGCGGTCCACTTGACGCGGACGCCGCGGAAGACGTCGTGGGTGGTGTGGGCGTCGGGGAGGGAGGCGACGGGGCGGGGAGCTTGGCGGGGCTTGTGGAGGCGGACGGTGGGGGCGGTGGCGAGGCAGCGAGCGCCGAGGTAGAGCTGGGAGGCGTCGTAGAGGTCGTTGGCGCCGCTGCTGGCGCCGTCGGCCTCGTCGATGAGGATGGTGCCGACGTGGGGACGGAAGGCGGCGGCGAGGCGGGTGAGGAGGCGACGGAGGAAGTTCTCGGCCTCGGGCGGGAGGAAGTCTCGCATGGCGGTCCGGAACACCATGATGGTGGCGAGGAGCGAGCCCACCGAGCGCCAGTCCAGCACCATCTCCATGGCGGCGACGAGACGACGACGACGACCACCTCTCGCTCGCTACTCGAGTGCGGAAGTGGAGGTGGAGGTGGTGGGGGTTTTATGTATGCGCGCGGCGCGGCGGGGTGTAGTCGATCGGAGCGATCGATCGAGTCAAGTGGACATGATTAGCACACAACATGCTGGATTGAGATCCTGTGTAGTTGAATACACGGTGCTTTTGGATCTGTTTGATGAGCTTAAGATTCTGAGGAACAGTTGGTTGGAAGCCAGTTTCTAATAATATGGAAAAGTTGAGTTTTCTAGCTTCTGGCTTCTAGTTCATTTTCTGGATTCGACAACTCTTCTCAGAATCTAGACCGAAAGTTATACTGTGTGGGGGAGCTTCTGATTCTGGAAGAAGCTGCAGTAGCTAGAAGCTCCCCTAAACATGAGCTCAGGCATCATCGGACCCACATGTCAGTGACAAAAGTCACATGACTTCGACTGTAAAGGATCTTGATCCCAACATGCTACCCCATACTTCCTCGTTCCGAATGAAAAATAAATCAATATAAGATGTAACTTATTTTACACTCTCTCTGTCCCAGAATATAAGAAGTTTTAGAGTTGGACACGGTTATTAAGAAAGTAGGTAAAAGTGAGTGGTGGAGGGTTGTGATTGGATGGGTAGTGAAGGTAAGTGAGAAAAGTGAATGGTGGAAGGTTATGATTGGTTGGAAAGAGAATGTTGGTGGAAAAGTTGTTATATTTTGGGACAAATCTTGAAGGCTAAAAGTTGTTATATTTTGGGACGGAGGGAGTATGAATTTAGATATAACTTTGTTAAAATTCATATCTTACATCGTGTACTATGTTTGCTTTTCATGCGATGGAGAGAGTACCGTGGATGAGGCATTTGATGCTGACGGAATGCGTCCAATAATGGAGCTCACCTTGTGACTTTGCGAGTAATGTGTATGGATATCAAAAATTCACTGAACAGAAATAGAGGATGCTATTGCTCCTGTCCTAAGGACCAGTTCGGATAAATGGACGTCGGATATTATCTAATTTTGTGATAATACTCCAGAGTTAACAATAAATTAATTATTGTAAATTGGAAAAAGTACAAATTAATCCCTCGAACTATCGCGGTCAATCGAATTACCCCCCCTAACTTGAAACCAGACCCTGAACTTTTAATACCGGACGAATTACCCCTAGACCCAATCCAGAGCGGTTTTGTCCTACATAGCGTACGCGTATCAATCCAGTCAGCATTTTCTTTTAAAAAATTGGCGGGACCCACCTGTCATTTCTTCCCTTCACCTCTTCGTAATCTCTCTCTCTAGATCTCTCTCTCTCTCTCAGCGGCGGCGCGCGGTGGGCGGCGGTGCAAGACGAGGAGGGCCATGGATGAGGCTGGACGCCACCACCATCACCAGACCATGCTGTTGCATGTTGCTTCCGCGCTTCTTGACGCCGCTGCCATGGATGAGGTTGCTGCGGCAGCGCTCAAGTGGGCGCAGGCGCAGCAGGAGCAACGGCGGCGTGAGGATTCGCCACCCCTGATCCTCGGGAGCAACGTTGGCGCGTGGATCTGGAGGCCTTCATAATCTGGAGCCCGGGGGGGGGGGGAGCGGGAGGCGTCTTTCTCCTCCGCCACTGTAAAGTCCATCATCGACCAGTGGCTCTCCGCCCCCTCGTTGTCCCCCTCCACCATCGCCGCTGTGGCCTCCACCCTGACAGCACGCACAGCGCGGCGTGGGGATGGGAGGTGGGTGGTGGCGCGTGGGGGCGGAAGGGCCGAGGGCGGCAGCGCGCGCGGACATGTGGTGGCGATGGGGCTCTATTCCACTTCCCGTGTGTATGGATTTCCTGAAAGTTTAATTCATATATCCGAAATGGAACGGAGAGAGAACTTTCCGTTCTAGTAGGAGATGTCCTCGAAGAATTCTATGGCAATTTATACTTTCTTAAGAAATAAGAGAGAATCTCCTGGTAGAGGCGGCAGCAAGCCGACGGTGGCTTGGCCACGCGCGGGCGGGCGGCGGCTGTAAGATAGAGATGTCGACTAGAGGGGGGTGAATAGGCGATTTAAAATTAAATGACACTTAATCAAAACTAACCTAAGTTGCTAGGCTCGGTGAGGGACAAGTCTAACTAAGCAACTAAGTTATGTTTTGTAATCCTAGGGTGAAAGTGGCTCAAGTATATCACTAGGAAAGTAAATCACACTTTCTAAGTCTAGTTTAGCAATCCTAGGGTGATATGATCTCTAGTATGTCTCTAGGAATATAAATTGCACAAATGTAAATGCAATAAGTAAATGAGACAAGGAGACAAGAGATTTTTCACCGAGGTTCGGAAACTCGCCGGTTTCCTACTCCCCGTTGAGGCGAGCCCAACTCCACCGCTCAACCACGAAGCCACCGCACGCCCCCTTCGTCAAGGGGTGGGCAAGGCGGGAGCCGGCCCATGGAGAGGACTACCCAAGCCTCGATCACTCAGGGTAGTTCTTCCTTCACTCCGAAGGTGGTGAACTCCAAACCACTCACAACCGGTGCCGGGCCTCCTCCACAATCTTCTCGGAGAGGTCACCGGGCAACTCCTCCACAAGCCGTCTAGGAGGCGGCAACCTCCAAGAGTAACAAGCGATGACGCGGCTCGGAGATGATCAAGTGCCACACTAGCTCTACAATTAAGCAATGCACTTGACTCTTGGCTAATCAACCCTCAAACACACTAGATGGATGAACACAAAGCTCAAGTGAGTGTGTGAGAGATGTAAGGGGTGTATGCAATTGAATTGGGTGCCAAGAGAGACCCCTTGCTGCTGGTGGGGGAGTATTTATACTCCCACCCACCAAAACTAGCCATTGGGGGCGAAATCCCCCAACTTAGTGCTCTGTTGGTCTGACCAGAGGTATGTGGCCGGTCAGACCATGCTACTCTGTAACGGCTAGAAAACTAGCCGTTGTAGCCCTGCCAGATGGCCCCATCGGCCTGGCCGGTCAAACCGACGTTGAGTACCCAGTCAGACCGGCCTCGGCTCGGTCAGACCGCCCTCAGCTCGGTCTAACCGAATACGGCTCCGTCGGCTCTGTATCGGCCAACCCCGAGGACACCATCTCGGCCTCCAGGGGGCCGGTCAGACCGCTCATAAGCCTTCGGTCAGACCGTGTTGTACCACTGGTCAGACCGCATTTGTCGGGCCGGTCAAACCGGCCATTCACGCTGGTCAGACCGCCACTGGGTGGCCGGTCAGACCAGCCAGTGACCTGCGGTCAGACCGGCCTCAGGCACGCGGTCAGACCGGCTCTGGTCAGGCCGAACACAGTGGAGGAAATTGTGTGTGTGTGTGTGTGATGAAATGAGAGCACAAAGTAAATATGCAAAAGGCCTAATGTGGCAATTTAAATCATCTCTTTGCTAAGTCATTACCCCTCTTAATAGTACGGCAAAGCTAAAAAATAAACTAGCAAATTTGATCGCCCTTCACCTCGATCAATTTAAAACTAAAGCACTAGTTTTACCGTCTTCTTTTCCTTTGCTTTGCGCCGTCAAATTTTAATCCATCGATAATCATCCATGCGCACATATAACGTGGTACTAACACAAAATAATTAACTCAAAGAGAAACGGTTAGTCCACAATTAGCGCTTATCATTAATTACCAAAATTAACAACGGGGGCCTAGATGCTTCAGCGGCACGAGCCAGCTACCGCCATTACTCGCCCGAGAACGTCGTCGTCTTCGAGCTTTTGCCGCATGGCGCCGTTGCCGTGTGGTCCGAGGACCCTGTGCCACCGCGTGCAGAGGCCATCGCCTCCTCCTCCTCCTAGAGCCACCACACTGCCGTGTGCCATTCCCTTGTTGTGCTCAGCCCCTGCGTGGCCGCGGGCCGCCATCGCCACTGCGGGCCCCTCCTCCTTCTCGTCGCCACCGCAATCAGCACCGCCTCCTCCCATCTGCCCCCGCCCGTCCCCGCGTGCCGCCGCCCACCTCCCGTCCCCGCGCCGCCATGCATGCTTTGTGCCCGAGAGAGAGAGATAGAGGAAGAGGGGAAGATGGGGTATGACATGTGGGTCCTACTATTTTTAAAAAAGAAAATCCCGACTAGATTACCATACGTACGCCACATAGGACAAAACCGCTCTGGATTGGGTCAAGGGAGTAATACATCCGGCATTGAAAGTTCAGGGTGAGCAATGTCTGGTTTTCTAATTTAGAGGGGGTAATTTGGTCGACTGCGATAGTTTAGGGGTAATTCGTACTTTTTCCTTGTAAATTTAAAATTTATTGCGGAAAATGCTATAGAAACTTATAGGACATTTAAAAAAATTCACACTATTTAAAAGCTCGGAAAACGTGCCACCCATAGTCTTCATCCATTGGTTGCATTGCTCTTTATTTGGTGTTTGCAGCTAGTGCAACTTAACCCGAGTCGAAGAGGGTGTTTGGAGGGACTACAACCTAAAACCCAAGTTAGTGAGGAGTTCAGAGAGAGAATAATTTCTTTTTAACTCTAGCATATTTCAGTAACTGT
Source organism: Oryza meridionalis (assembly GCA_000338895.3). Lineage (NCBI taxonomy): Eukaryota > Viridiplantae > Streptophyta > Magnoliopsida > Poales > Poaceae > Oryza > Oryza meridionalis. Next base: position 29,770,917 of record CM002529.2, read on the forward strand.
TACATAAAAGACAGAGACAGATATAGACCATACTCACACAGCCACAAGCGGATCTCACACCAAGCACACCTAGTAGCGGAGTCAACAAGATTTTTAGGCTAAACAAATTTATAATATTTACTATAAAAATTTCATCATCAATTTACTTATCAATATTAAAATTTAATAGAGTTTTCGCCGGCGAGCCCGGACTAACCGGGCGGTGGCTCTACCCCTTAGCACACTCGCAAACCCAAGATGAGTGGGTTCCCTAACACACACTCAAAGAGTTAGAGACTGATAGCAAATTTCTGGTCCCACCCATGACTCCACCATCACCGCCGGTGCTTTCTTCTTATGTTGCGAAGCAATATCCTTTTCCTTTTCCTTTACAGTTGAATGCAAGTCCTTTACGGTCACTCGCATATGCACGTCATGCATGACCCGAGGCTGCACAAGAGAATGTTTGTATGATTTCCACAATGGCAATCCGATCCTAGCTGAAGCTGAAGGAGATGAGTGGTCAGTGGAGAAGCAGAGGGTGGCTTGTATTTTGATCTAGCTGAAGCTGAAGGGGCAGAGATCAAACGACGGAATCTCGATGACTTGACCAAGCGAAAGCCACCTTTTTTGTGTGCATTTCGTACTACGTGCAAACGACAAGCACATTTGCGCAGAAACTCAAGGACACAACACACACACACACACGTTGCATTCTGTTTCGGAGCTTCTTCCTTTCTCCAGCTTTTTTGTTTGCAGTCGATCGGCTTGTTTCAGCCCTAGTACAGTTTGATTTGGTGTTATTCCTCTGCATAAGCCGGTCTGGTTGATTACGTCATATAACTATAACTCTTTTCTTTTAATATATAGACGTGCAATTTTTTTACACGTTCGCGAAAATTTGGTGTTATCCTGCAGGAATTTTTGGAGTTGGTGGCACCAGCAACAGAAAAAGGCTTTTTCGAGTGGATAGGCATAGGCAGGCTCTGATTGTTTGGCTTCGGCTTATCGACGTGGACGAAGAAAAGAATTCTACATAGTAAAACTTTTACAATGTTAAAAAACAAAGTATATCTGTATAATTTGTGGTTTGAAATACAATGTTAAAAGCAAAAACGATGATAAAAAGAACTCTAAAATTTAATTTGCAGATAAAACTAATAAGCCAATAAACAGATGGTGAGAGTGCGACTCTCTGAAGCGTTTACAGGCTTTTGTGTGAAAGTTCCCGGAAATCTTGTGTTGACAAAGTGTCAAGAGCCGTCCAAAATTCTGGATTTGCTTCCGCCATGTCTACTTCTCATCCTGCCAATAATCAGCCGAAAGTTTCTCGCCAATTTCCTACGCAATATTTCCCATTGGTCATTAGGAAAACTAATTTTTATTTGACCCATACTTAGGACAAGAAGACTAGACCGGATTGTATTAATTAGGCTGGTCCGGCCCTCATGTTGATCAGCTCGGTGATTATCCTGCTGATAAGTTAGGCTTGTCCTGTAGCAACTGGACTTTGCATCCCAAGCCATGATTCTACCACACAATTTAGTATCTGCTCAGATGTTCATCACGGCGTGCCTTTTCAAGCTCTAATCAACATGTACGAGCTGCACGCGTGCTCGATTTGTTCTTTACCTACTCCATAACAAAATACACGTAATCCTGAAAAAGAAAGGATGTAGGCACATTCACATTTTTATCATTTTCAATATTGCAATTTCGGCATTACTAGATAGTGTACGATGCGTTTGTTAACGGTGTTACCAAATTCGGTAAATTAAGTTTGAGTGAATTGTACTTTGAGTTACTTTTTACTATCTAAGTTTCACTTTAGACTAGATATTTTTACTATTTTTATATTTTGGACGACCTGAAGTCTCTTCATGAGCACAATAGCAAAATCAACACTGGCACTCTCATGTTGACAATATTCTCTATTTATGTGCAGCTCATATCTTTATCGAAGGAAGAACTTTTACGGTACATTCTACTGCTAGTATATACTAGCAGTATATTTGATCTAACGGTGTAAATTCATCTGATTTTCCTCCCAATTATCTTGCATTATAAATTGAATAGGGTTTGTTTGTCTTTTTATCTTTTTACGTGGAGGGGTATTTTTATAAATTCACACACTATCTCACTTAGTCAGGTCAACGAGGCCAGAGATGGGAGGCGTGGGGACTGGGGAGGCTGCCGGCTCGACGAGGTCTGCAGCGACGCCACCATGGTTTGGGGAAGGCGGAAACTGTGGGAGGACAGGTTAGGGCTGGAGACAAGGCGTCGGGGACACGGGAGACGCCAGGCACGTGGAGGTTCGGCTTCTCTCGACGCCGGAGGAAACGGGATGGAGGGGTGCCGGGCTAGATCGAGGTGCGTCGGGGCGGGAGCGAGATGCGCCGACCAGCCTCTGTCACCGGTGTCGCCAGAAGTAACGAGAAGAGGCGGAAGACGAATTGACAATATCCAGGAAAAAAACATCCACGGGAAAGTTAATCCCTATTTGTGATAAAAAAACAAAAAATAATCTCTATTTTAAATGACTAAACAACCTTTTTCAGAATTTTAACAAATACCAAATCTACCCTCAAATATACTGCTAGTAGCAGTAGAATATACCGTAAAAGTCCTCAGTTCAAAGTGAAACTTAGATAATAAAAGATGACTAAAAATGTAATTCACTCAATAAGTTTTTAAGAGTGGTAATTTATAGAATTACTAAAATTTACAGCAACAATACATTTAGTTTATTGTTTTAATACTAAACTTTAGTAGGGTTAAAAGTGATTTTGGAAAGGAACAAGCGAGTCTACATCACTGTGGCTGAAACGTGAGTAGGAAAACGAACGGTCGACGAGAAAAGCTAGGTACTGTAGCTAATTTGGCTGTGGTGAAGTGAAAGCACCACCTGTCTTTTTATTTTTTTTTGAGAAACAAAGCACCATCTGTCGCTCTCCCCTTTGCTGCTTTGCACGTACGTGATGTTGTCATACATATTGTCGTATTACTTGTTGATCGGGTTGAAGATTCTTTCCTGCTGATATCTTGTTTACACTGGCTGTATTGTGCAAATTGGCTTGATAAGGAGTCCAAGTTTTTTCCTATAACTTAGGTTTTCTTCAAAAGAAAATTTTTTAGGCTACGCTAAAAATATTTAGACTTAATTTTGTATGTTTTTAGATAAGAAATAGAGAAGGGCAAAGTTGAGTTATGAAAGGATTCATGAAGCGTAGTGCATTATTACTTCTAGGTACAATTGGTGCACAGATTTGTATTCCACCCATTATGACGGAGATAAGAATTTTACCAATCAGTATCATTTGATACTTGAGTGATGATAACTTTAAACACATATAAATTAAAGTTTTTTTTTTTGTGGGGAACACATATAAATTAAAGTTGGTAGAAATGGTTTGAAAAAGCTATGGGATCAGCTGGCCCATGCACTTCTATATGGATCCAACCACTGCTCCCTTCTGAAATGCTTATGACAGTTGTAAAAATAACTCTGAAAAGAATTGATGATAGGAAATGTTGTGGAACTTATTACTCTGAAAAAAAGGGTCTCAACTATGTGTTTAGTTCCTGAAAAAAGTTGGAAGTTTGGAGAAAGTTGGAAGTTTATGTGTGTACGAAAGTTTTGGATATGACGTGATGTGATGGAAAGTTGGAAGTTGGGGGTGAACTAAACACGGCCAAAAGAATTAAGTTTGTAGACAGTACTGAATTTCCACACTCTGTTGTGGAGTTTCAGCCTGCTGACTGCTGTTTACTACCTGTCAGCCATATTCCACTATCAGAATTCCTTCATGACCAAAAAACTCAACAAGAAAGCCTCTTGAGTCTTGAGAACAAACTGCCTGATCACCAGCACCCTCTTGTGGGCCGGACTGGACATGCAACTGCCTACTGGTACTGATTGGGCTGCACACATTAACCATGCATGCACACTGATTATTTTCATATTCCTGAATCCTGAGCCGATTTAAGCTTTTACTCATACTCATCAGTGATTGACGTGTGACGATATTTTTTTTGAACAAATCTGGTTTTCTTCATACCAATCAATATATGTTATAGTACTGAATATACATGATCAGAGAGAGAGAGAGAGCATAAGGCCATGTAAGATATCTTGGAGAGAAGAGAGAGGGAGGGGGGGGGGGGTTGAAATGAATGCAGTATATGTGGTTGATGTTTGAATTGTTACCAATTTTTTTGGCAAGATTGACTAGTTTTAGAATTGGTGCCGTTTTTTGGTTCCAACCAAATAGGCGACAATTTTGGCATTGCCAAAAAAAAATGGATATAACCAAACAAACCCTTACATCCTATTAATTGGGAAAATAATCCTATGAGAACTACTTGGTGCAGAGGTCAGATGTTTTCATTGTTTAATGAACCTTCTATTATCGTAAACAGTAGCAGAGAACTGGTCTCATGCTCATGAGTGATCAAAAGTTCAAAACACGGAGCAAAGTTTAAGTGTTAACAAACTTTGTTATGATTGAAACAGAGTAAAATGCTAGGATCTCATTTATCTTCATTTCTCTTCAATATATATGAACAAACAAATAGTGCCGTGATCACTGGATCCAGCACAATGCATGATTTATCTCTAGAAGAATTTTAGAGTTCTTGAGAAAGTATCCCAAAGGTACTTAATAAATTTTTTGTTCACTAAGGTACTAGGTACTTAGTACGTACAAATTTTACACTAGAAAATATGGTACGTACCTTTAGCTACATTCTTAAAGATAGTAAAATTACTCGTATCTCTATCATTTCTCTCCTGACAATACTTACCTTCTCCAAACTCATCATCAGTTTATATACTGATTACAGCAACAAGTCCATAAAAAAGCCTAGCTAGGTTGCATGCTGCAAACACCGCATGCAAAACCTTACATAAGGGCGTCAAATCAATTACTAAGAGTTATATATTGGCACACCTAGCTAGCTAGTTGATCATCTACACGAAGTCGATCGATCATCACACCTGAATCCTCCATGTTCATCAGGTGTTTGTTCAAACTCCGAGTATCAAACTAATAGTTAAATTAATTATTATATTAAGAGCTATAGCTGGAGGAGCTCTTTCCCGTCTCGCCGTCGCCGTCGCCGCCGCCGCCCATCACGGTGACCTTCTCGCAGGACGGGCAGACGTTCACCATCGCCGCCGCCCTCGGGAACTGGACGTAGAGCTGCGAGCCGGCCGCCGCCGAAGCCAGCCGACGCACCTCCATGAGCTCATGCTTGAGCTGCTTGTTCTCATCGGTCAGGCTCTCGCAGCATCTCTTCAAGAACTCGCAGTCCACCTCCGTCTGCTTCAGCTTCGTCCTGCGTTTGATTAATTTTTGCTCAGATGTTAATCATAGCACTAATTGCAAAATTTTGTAATCTCCAAGCATGAACGTAATTTAATTAATTCTACGAACCTGGCTCTTCTGTTTTGGAACCACACTTCGACCTGTCTCGGCTTCAGTTTCAGTTGACGAGCGAGCTCGTGCTTCTGAGTCTGTCATATATGAAACAACCATGCGATACGTTCATCAGGTAGCCCTAGCTAGAAGAAGCAGAAACTCATACGGCTCGATCTCTTGATCTCAGTTGACCAAGCAATCATCAGTTAATTTCTTACTAACTACATGGATCATATGCATTAATCGATGGAACAGTTGTGTTAATATCCCAAAGAATTAGTAACAGATTACTCGATATGATGTGCACGTAAACGTACATGAGAAAGAATGTTGTGGACGCGGAAGCTGTCCTCGAGCAAGGTCGACTGCTCCTTGGTGAGCTGGAGCTTCTTCCTCGTGCCGCCGCCGCCGCCGCAGCCGCCATCGCTGCCGGCGTCGCCGAGGCTCAGTACACGCGAGCGGCTACCGTCGCCGCCGTTGTTCCTGATGGACCTCATCACCCTTAGCCTCGCACCTCTCTCTCCCTTCATGATCTTGCTCCCTGAAGCTTGTTCATCATCACGGCCATGATCATATCCCCTCGTGATCTCTTCCTTGACATGCTGGGAGAACAGCATCTGCACCGGCGACGGAGACGACGGTGACCTCCGGCAATCGTCACCGCCGTATGCGTAGCCGCCACCGCCGATCCCAAGACCAAGCCATGCACCTAGATCCTCTCCTTCCATGCTACTAAAGCTATACATGACTATATCTTATGTAGAAGAGGCTAGAAGCTAATTCTATTCTATGTAGATATAGAAGAAGCTATAAGCTTAAGGTGTTTGCTATGGAGAAGATGAAGTGTGTGTAGAAGAAAAAGAAGCTAGAAGCTTACAAGGTGTGTGTTTGATAGCTATGGAGAAGAGAAGAAGAAGGGGTTAAGAAGAGAAGTAGTGTGTCTATGCCAGCTTTATAGGTGACAACAACAACTCGATCAACAAGGTCGGTTTCTTGTGTAAATTGAAGAAGAAAATTATACCGCATGCGGTTAATTATGGGGATCAATTAAGCTAGCAGGCGTTTGCTTGTGTACGGAGGTGAATTACCGACATAATTTAATGTGTCATTTGACTGAAGAGAAGGCGATGAAAGGGATCGGAAGCTAGCCAATTAAGAGGACTAGCTACTAGCTAATGGTATGGCGGTTTCTTGGACACCAGCATCAGATGCTATCTGTTACAGTATCAGCAGTGTGTTGTGAAACCGACGACATTTTAATTGGCAATTTGTGTTAATAACGCCCGTGCTAAATGCCTAAATGTAGTACTATATGATAGTAAATTGCTCTGCTTTTTTTAGAGCGGTCAGATACAAAGCACTTAGATTGGTATGAATTAATTTAAAAATGACAATTTCCATTTCTTTAGTGAGGCACAAGAATATTTTTGTTCATTTCTAGCTGCAATGTAATGTGAAGTGGGTGCCTAGTGGATTTGTGCAAGTGCCGAGAACTCTTCTTTAGCTTTATATTAGCAAGCCTAATTAAGTTGCTACCATGAGTTTTTTTGCACGAAGAACACATTTTGTACTAAGTTGTAACAAAACATTTCATTGACGGTCTGCTGACTGGTGTTGTTCATATGAAGCAAGTGCACGGAGAACGACACATTTGTAATTTTTCTAGGAAGGATCAGTCCACGTTTTACAAAACAGAGAAGCATATCCATTATCGTCTCCCTCCAGTCACAGTTTAGCCTATTTAATCTCCATTCGCAACAGCCAATTCCATTTATTTTTCTCGACGCAGGAGAGAATGAAAGACAAATTAAATCTATGTTGTCCTCAAACTCTTCTCGCGAGTTTTTTTTTTAAAAAAAAAAGACAGAGAAGGATGGCTTCAAATATAAATGTACTCCATTCGTCCTAAAAAATTGTAATGTTTAAAAAGCAAGTTAATATAAAATAAAAATAATCTAGATAACTCTCATTAAACGGGGGTGCTTCAGAATAGAGATAGTTGGGGTAAGGCACGGTTTAGTTTAAACTTTGAATCCAAAAACGTCACATCGAACTTTTCTACACACACAAATTTCCAACATTTCCGTCACATCGTTTCAATTTCAATTAAACTTCTAATTTTAACGTGGAACTAAACACACCTTAAGATTGGAAGGAATTTAAATGAGTGGTGATTGGAGTGAAAAATAGTACTACTCCAAGTCTAAATTGATGTAGTTTAAGGCCTGTTTAGATCCATTTGGAATGGCAAATGGCAAATGGCAAAAGTTTTGGTGGCAAAAGTTTTGATATTGCAAAAGTACTAGTTGGTGTTTAGATGCATCCTAAACATTTGCCATTCTAGCACTAAAGTGAGAGAGAGAAAGAGAGGGAGTGGTCCCAAAGCACTTTTTGGCACAATTTGCTACTATGAACTAGCAAGTGCCAAATGCCAAATTGCCAAGTTTTGCTACTAGTGTTTATCCAAAATGAAAAAGTGCTTCAAAATGACAAAACTTTTGCTATTTTAAAGGATCTAAACAGGGCCTTAAGCGTAAAAAGTTGTCCCGTAAAGATTGTAATTTTAGAGTGGGTCCACTATAATTATTTAATAGTAGTATCATTTCATCGATCATTTTCTCTTAGTTTTAATTAGAACCAGAAGCATTCTCACGTCCTTGCTCTTCCTGCATTAATGAAGAAGGTCACAGTAGTATTTTAACCTCCTATTTAATCTATCTTTAACTAGCTAAAAATATAATCTTTTAGGAACGATGGGAGTACTACTTTAGAGCAGGTACAATAGCAGGTTATAAGCTAGCTACAAACATATTTTAAGGAGATAAATCAGGAGAGAGAAGAGCAACGGGCTACAGATTTGTAGCCAGCTGTAGCACTGACTCCAAGACGCAGTGTGTCTATGACAGGTAGAGCTAGGTATTAATAGTGGAGTATGTAACTATTGTATAAATGAGCCATTAGATTGGCTATAGATGAATTAAAGCTAGTAGTTGGATGTACTATTGAACTTGCTCTTAGAATCGTATCCTCTTACAAACTTTAAGTGCTATAGTTATATTCTTTTTGTACATGGATTTTTTTTTCCTTTCTACTGGCATAAATGTATAGGATTATCTATTACCCTCTCCATCCATAGATATAGCCATCTATAGGTTTATTATAGATTAAGGTTGAGCACAGAAAACTTTGTTGGAAGGGGGGCAAAGTGAAAGAAAAAAATGTATGGTTGTAGGTTCTTTTGAAGTAAAAGGCTCGATTATCCATTATGTAAAAAAAATGAATGAGATATGATTAATGATACAAGTAGTACTTTAAAATCGTATATTCGTAAATAAATTTTAAATGTTTGAAATGCTTATATTTATGGACAAGTGGAGTATAATATTACTAATTGTGAAACTTAATTATGACATTTTAATAACGTGTTTTCTAAATATAGCACATGATGGTAAAATAATCCAGTGATTTTATTCTCGCTGGGTAAAAGAAATGAGGCTGGCATTGGCCGGGTGAGACTTACTTAGCTAGGTGTGAATTTAAAAAGGACATATTGTCCATTTTTTTATGACGCACAAGAATACTTGTTCTGCAATATGTGCAGAGTGGACTAGCGGACTTTTGCAAGTGCCAATATGGTTCAATGGGAGTATGAGCTTTATCAGGCCTAATTAATTAGTGTTTGCACATGATTAAACACTATCTGGCACAATTGCAATATATAACAAAAATAAATCGAGCGAAGCTCGTGTGACACACCAATTTAGGGGTACGTGAGAAAACTACTCCTGTTCAATTAAATAAACTAAGTTTTACATTTAAGGTGCCATGGAGGTTATATATATATATATATATATATATATATATATATATATATATATATATATATATATATATATATATATATATATATATAAAACGAATCCTGTATATAAGAGACAGTGCAAGATTTTATATTGTCATGGACCAATCTACACCCATCTCTACTCCAGTTGAATCTGAATCATTCCTCATGCTTATTCCTGGCTATATATTCATGCACCCAAGAGACCGGAACAATTCGCAATGCCCACTACCTATTAATGCTTAGATCTCTCACAAGCAGCCGGTCCATATAGGAAAAAAAAAAACTCCAAAGTAACACGCATGATAAGTTTCTGAAAGCGGCACATCATGACAGTTCCGTGTCCTTTGATTTCTGGGATTATCCCAAAAAAAAAAAGGCTAAGGCCCATGTATATCTCTATCTTTATTATTATAAAAATTAAAAATGTTTTTGCCGGTATTTTGGTACGTCATCCGTGTATGAGTCGGTTTTTAAGGTCGTTCGCTTTTGTAATTACAGATATGCATTTGAGTCGGGTTTTAAATTCGTTCGCTTTTGGAAATACAAGAGGAGTCATATGAGAAATCTCTTTAAGAAAACTTGCATGCTAACTTGAGATAATCAGACTTCTAATTGCAACTCATAATTTTCTTGAAAAATATATATACAAGGGAATTCTCACAATAAAACTATTGTAATGATTGAAGATATTTTTACCGGTACTTTGATACGTTATCCATGTATAAGTAGTTGGTTCGCTTTTGGAAATTCATATATGTATTTGAGTCAGGTTCTAAGTTCGTTCGTTTTTGGAAAATATAAGAGCAATTGTATAAGAAATCTTTTTTAAAAAAATAACTTACATACTAACTTGAAATGATCGCACTGCTAATTGAAGCTTATGATTTTATAGAAAAAATATATATATCTAAGCGAATTCTCATAGTGGAGATTACCTTAACTAAATCGTATAACAATAATAAAATTAAAATAGCTTTCACCCGTTACAACTCACGGGCATTTTATCTAGTAAAGAAAAAGATAAGAAAGTGAAAAACTCTCCTATTAATATATCATGATGCATATTTGATCAATTCTACACTTCTACTCCCTCCGTTTCAGATTTTAAGTCGTTTTGACTTTGGTCAAAGTAAAACTGATTAAAATTTGATCAAGTTTATAGAAAAAATAGTAACATATTTAACACAAGACAAATATACTATAAAATAAATTCAATTAGAAATTTAATGAAACTAATTTAGCGTTATAGATATTGATATATTTATCTACAATCTTAGTCAAACTTAAAGCAGTTTGATTTTGACCAAAGTCAAAATGACTTATAATATAAAATGAAGGTAGTATTATTATATATATTGTTTCATTATATTTGTGGTATTTTTAAAAAAATATTAAGTTCAATCACCCTTACCTAAAATTCTAGATAAGTCACTAGGTGGTTTGCAGAATTTTGCCATGGTTCATCTTATTTGAGTCTATCTTGTTCTTGAAAATCATGTCAGGCTTTCAGCAGGTTCAGTGCATCACCAAGAAAACTCATGCAAGGTGGTCTGCAGAGTTATTTTCCTTGGATTATTATATTTCAGTTTCCTGTTCTTGAAAAATTGCCTCATGTTTTCAGCATTTTCAGCAGGTTCAGAGCATCCAGAAAACTCTTGACGAAGAACGAATTTATCTTTATCTCCGGCGGCAGATGCCGTATTTACTGAAGAAAATGCAATCAGCGATGGGGACACGTGTGCCTCATGTGCAAATAATGTGTAAGCTAACCAAAAAGAAAAACTTAAAATGGACAGCAAATTCTCTGATAATCTGGCCGGCTCGGAACAAAATCTAGGAGATGATCTCAAATTCTCAATACCACTTACACAAAAGAAAAAAGTCTTTATTTTGAACGCGTAAAAACTTTGCACGCGAAAACAATATAATATTCTCAATACCAGTATACCACAATCTAGCTTCACAGCACACGACTAATCAGTATATAACTTAAACTTGCTTTGAGCTTTTAATCTGGATGCCGTCGTTCTTACGGTGGAGAATTTGGCTGATATCTCCCCATCATTTGTCAGGGGATTATGCAGTCAAAAGGACAGCTTTTGCGTACTTAAACCCGCTTGATAGCCAAGCTTCAATTCTGTCAAATAGTCAATCCACCCATCCTGTCGTAATAATGGTGGTAATTAGCTTGAACCGTTCAAATACATTGGTCTAGCATTGATTCAGTTCTCCAATTGATGATGCTTGCGTTTCTGTCTTTTGCTAGCTTTGTGGCTGTTGAACCATGAACAGTATCTTTGTACAGGAGGAAGTAGTCTCTGCTGTAGTGAACCGGTTCTGTCAAAATATTCTCCTTTTTGCTCAGTTTTTTCAAAGTTCTGATTTTTTTTTGCCGGTACTTCTAAGTTAAGTTCACATGTTGTAAATGATATGCTTCGGAGATTTTAGGGATCGGAGGGAAAAGAATCAAAGTAACAATGTACTGAACTAGCATTAGTCCTGATCACCCATGACAGGGCACTATAAAAAGATGGGTTAATTAATTAATTAGTGGTGCAAATTGATGCAGCTGACATGCATTGAATTTTGCATTTGTCTTCTCTTCTGAATTCAACTGCTATGGTGTTTTCAGGTCTTCTCTTCTGAAACAACATTCGCCTGAGCTGCTTCCTTGGTCATACAGTTAGTTGCAATTCTCTGTCTGAACCTGACATGCATTTCTTCCACAGATTAAAATTAACAGGACGTGTCTATTGCTTCCCGGAAGTTTCAGATTTCGCATCAAATGTCGATGCATGGTGAATTTGAATTTGTTTCATTCGATGATCGAGACGTATCGCTGGAGATGAAGACTGATAATAAATCTCCACGTGCCACTAAAATCTCAACAATCATAGCTTTGCATGACAATGTCATCAGTACACTAAGAGAACAGATAGGATCAGTGTTAGTCCGGCTGCTGCCGCGAGAGAGGAAAAGAAGAACATGATGAACTAATCAGTGATTCTATCAGGCCGTAATTATGTACGCTGCCGGAGTCGTTCCTTTTTCTAGGGACAGTTCAGAGGATGAGAGTACTGATCGATCGATTTTGACAATCTGACAATGACACCAGTGGAGAATGAATCGAGAAAACTGAAAAGATCGATGAACAAACAGTGTATCGACGAACAGGTCGCTTGATCGCTGGGAATGGACGGTTTCTTGCGCGAGGGGATCGATGCTTACGTGAGTGCTTCCGAATGGTTGGTGCCCCGTCCTTGTCTCGGTGGCAATGATCTTGGACTGCCATGAAAGATTTCGCAGAAAGATGAGGAAAATCGGTAGGAGAACCCACACACACGAGCGTTTCTGAGATTCTTCGTTTGACTGTCTAAAGCTCGTAGGAAGCTGAAGAAGCACACAGTTTCAAAGGTTACAGTACTTTTTATCGTCTTGCCGGTCATCTTGGTTGCCTGATGTGACGAACAATTGAACTGGAACAATTGTAAATGTTGCAAGTACAATTTGTGGAGTGGAGATATATATGCTCCTCATCATCTGAGAAATCTGGAACAGAATCGATCAAACTTGACATCAGCCGTTCAGGTATCGCCAAAGTAAGTACAGCATCCGGTTCAGTTTCAGTGATGTCAGCAGCCAATTCTGCTTTCTGCACTGCAAAAGAGAAAAGTCCACTTTATTTTTCTTTTTTAGCGGGAAAAAAGGTCTACTTTACGTCGTTTAAATGGGGGTCCAGTTTTAATTACATATCCTCAACTGCAAAGCCGAATATAATGTATCCCTCAACTACCAAACCAGTTCAAATCAAGTCCCCCAATAATACTATGAACGGTTTCGGCTCATATAACATCTTATTGACCTGGCCTTCATCCCATGTAATATTTAAATGATATTAACATAGCACTAAAAAAATAAAAATAAATAAATACCGGTGAACAAGATATTACATGGGACAAATATCCTGTAGTTCGGTTAACATTTCAATGGAACTACAGGAAGTTTCAATGGTCCGGTAGTTGACCACAGACGGTCTTCCTGTAGGATGTACTCCAGAATCGCTGAAACGTTAACCGACGAGAGAGAGAGGAATCAAATACCCTGGAGTTCCCCTCCTTTCACAACTGCCAATAAACGAGTTCTGCTCCTTTCATAGTTGCCAAGAAACCAAGAGGATTAGGAAGTCGAAGCCCTTGTAAAGATGCTTCAGCAAGCAGGCCCTAGAAGTCACGATCACCAAACCTGAAGCGTGCAACAGCGGGAAGGAACGAGGACAGGCCAGCCAAGTGAAGACAGCACATGGTGCCAAACCTAGCGAACAAATACACAGTCGATGAGAATGTGACTCACTGTTTCAAGGAGAGAACACAACGCGAGAAGAAGGGGATGTCAGTGACATAGGGTTTCATTTTTATTCCCCTGATTGTAAGTACAAGATAGGCGCCACGTAGGACACAAGCGGGTCAATACGCCACATCAGCCGTCATAAAAAACTACCGAGGAACCCAATTTACATAGGTTCTAGGGTTGAATGTGCTGTATAGTTGAGGGATGTGACTGAAACTCGATCCGTAAGGAACCTTAACTGAACTTTTCCACTGCAAAATGCAAGCGAACTGGGCCGAGAGTGGCGAGGTTGGGCTGGGCCGGAGGCCTATGTAGGATGGCATGTACAGTAAAAAACCCTACATCTAGGGGCTTTTCCGGAAGGGTCGCTCTATAAGTTTGCAACGCCCCAGCTAGGGTTTCCATCCACATTCCACCTGCGGCCGCCGCTATCATCCTAGTTCTTCTTCTCGACTCTCGTCAGCCTTCACGAAGACACCCCAGATCGATCTGCGGCGTTCGTTTGGTTTGGTCTGCGATGTGCTTCTTCGTGTTTGTTTTGCTATTTTCTTTCCTTTTTTTCGCTGTTTGGTTTGGTTTGGTGATCTGAGAATGGACGCCGGCGATGAGGAAGAACATGGTTCGCTCGTCTGAACGGTGGGTTATTTACCCACCTTGCAGATTTTAAAAGTAGACTGAGCCGATGCAAATTTCCTCTGGATTCATCGTTTTCCTTTCTGAACTACTTGCTTTCAAAATCTTTTTTTTTCCATTCTTGTTTCTGTCCAGTGAAATCTCTCCGTTAGGATTTTCAGTTGCAATGATGAGTATCTCTTTTTTCGAGAGCAGATCTCGATCTGCTTGATGAGTCTGGGAAATAATCACCTTATTTCCTCCTGAGCGGTTACCTGAGCAACTCTTAACACCATCCAAACTCTTTGGAGTTTCCCCAACACATCTGATTGATTTTATTTTATTTTATTTTATTGCTTTCTTAGCTTCTTGTTTTCCCACTTTGCTGATTTAATATATTAACGTTTGCATAAAATCTCAATTTTCAGGTTCATTTTCAACTGCAAATTCAGAATGTACTTAAAAACATCATTACTCCGAGAGACACAAACTCTCTAGAATGGCACATATCATTACATCAAGTTAAAGGAACCAAACATACATGTACTAGTAGAAAACTACATCATGATTGATGACAACACTTAACCTGCGATTGCAAGTTGCCCTCAAACAAGATCAGAGCAACACAAGCAACGAAGGAGATGGCAAAAAACACATCCCCCAACAAGTTACAATGTTCAGCTACAGCAGCATCCACAGATGACACTTATGAGAGATGCATCATCTGCTTGGCACAAGACAACCAAAGGTCGAAGAAACTTGCAAGAGCAATGAAGAACGGTGTATATGGAAGAGCTATGATTGATATGTTAGGAGGCTTGATCATTCGTCGGTCTCTCCGGCAGGTGATTCTCCTGCTCCAAGAAACGGACGACGAGGCAGGTGATGTTGTCTGCGCTTCCCCTCTGTGAGGCCTCCTGGAGGAGCTTCTTTGCAGCCTGCTCTGAATCCAGAATTGGCTTCACCATGGCCACAGCTTCCTGGGATCACAAGAGAATACATGTTATTACTGCATTTCACATATGACATTTTGAGAAATTAAAAAAACATTTCAGATAGAAGATCTGGAGATTGAAAAAACATGTCATTAGTACTTTATTACTGGCTTCAGAGTTCAGAAACATGCATTTCAAAGAGGAGATTTGGAGAAATTAAAATGATTCAGAGTTTAAAGAATACATGTTATTACTGCATTTCACATATGACATTTTGAGAAATTAAAAAAACATTTCAGATAGAAGATCTGGAGATTGAAAAAACATGTCATTAGTTCAGAAACATGCATTTCAAAGAGGAGATTTGGAGAAATTAAAATGATTCAGAGTTCAGAAATATGTATTTCAGAGAGAGGAGATTTGGAGAAATTAAAATGATTCAGAGTTCAGAAACATGCATTTCAAAGAGGAGATTTGGAGAAACTAAAATTAGTGTGTACCTCGTTGGTCACCACGTCCCAGAGACCATCACTAGCAAGGATGAGGAACTCGAGAGAGCTGTCGACCACCTCCTCCTGTACAAATCAAATCAGCAGATAAATGTCGAATTTCGATTTCCAATAGTACATAATGTAATATGGTCGTATGCTGAAATTGTTCATGGCTTCTATGCATATACTCTCTTTATGAGCTGCATGAATTATGAATTTGAGATTGGAAGAAACTTGCGGACCTTGATCTCTGGATCAGCAACCACATATTGCTTCAGGAGTTTGTCACCAAATGCTCGAGAGACAGCAAGAACACCACCCACGCGCCATGTTCCTACAAAATTTCCGCCAACAGAATTTTAGAATTTTTTATAGATTAAGGACTTGGTGTTCAAGGTCGAAAAAAAGGGTAAATGTAGCATCAGCACAATGAATAGATCAAGAGTTGAAATACCAGCCCACATCACAAAACCACCAGCATCCTCTATCCTCTGCCTCTCGTCTGACTGATCAGGCTTGTGGTCTCTTGACACAGCTATAGCTGCATCATCAAGATGAAATAATGCATCACAAAACTGAGGTTTCAATCATTTTAGAAGCAAATTGCAATAGGTAATATAGAGTTGCTCGGTTGACACAACGAACATTAATGATACAGACCAGGACAGGACATTGGTTGAAAAACAAGTGCAGGTGAATCACTTACGCTATCTGCCCAACAATCAGTAAAGTAAACATGAATTGAAATGCTCTTAATCTTACCATCTCCTCCTCTACAAATGACAGCCCTAGAATCTCCAACATTTGCAACGAGCAGACGGTCGCCTACGAGAATTGCAGTGGAGGCAGTCGACCCTGCATCTCGATTGTGGCTGGTTTCAGCTTTCAGAAGTTCAGAGTCCGTGCTAGTGTAAGTTTCAGCTGCAGGATATGTTCAGGGAATTAAACATCCAAAGTGCAAACAAATTTTTTGGGTGAAGTAGTTTGCTTTAAGAGAAAATAGACGCAGATAAATAGCACAGTACCAATTGCAGACTTGGTATCACTGAATAACTTTGGGTGCTTGATTAAATTGGTGAAGAGGTTCTGCTTGACGAATTCTGCTGCTCGAGCTCCACCATGACCTGCAGAAAGCAAACCACGTGGTAATCACTGAATAAGTAGGTGACGATATTTATTTAAGCCAACACAAAACACTAATTGCATCATGAAAAAGCATCAGTTTACCATCAAAGACACCAAACAGTCCAACGGTCTCTCCATCAACACCATCAATTCTGGTGTCATAGAAGTCCTCCATGGAGGATCTTTTCCCAGGAGAGTTTGCATAACCATAGCTGAATTTACCATTTGCACTGTCATGATAACAACACAAGAAGAACAACAATGTCAAGTAAATATCACAGAAACAAATTGTCCGTCATAAATGGCTCTACACAAATGTTTGAATTAACACATAATCCAAAACGAAATATCATCCATCTGATAAATTAACAGTCTAGAAAGGCCTATCATCCATGAGACCATGATCCAGTGTTGACACGGATCAAGGCAAAACGAAGTGAACGAAATCAGAAAGAGACGGGGGCGAATCCAGCAGCTAGGCTCCAAAAGGCTCTAGCTTACCCTCCGATTTTTCCAAAAAAAACATCAAGTATATATGATACATCTCAATCTGTGATTTATGGAGCTCTCTGTGGAGTTGTCTTGAGTAAGAAGAGGAACAGAGCGATACAGGGGATAAGATAAGCTGAAGCTGTACGCTAGGCACTCGGTGTCTTGGCCCAATTAACCATTCAGCATCGCATAATACAGGCGGCAGGCCCACAACCCACTTGGGGCAAGTTGCATCGGCGGCGGCGGCGGCGGCGCGCGGGCGCGTGGTGGCAGTGCTGCAGGCCGCAGCAGGGCGAGGGGGTATGCCAGCAGATCGGCAGCATGGCACAGTGGCACATGGCGGCGTGGAAGCATGGACGCGGGCGCGTAAAGCGCGCGGGGGCTTCACGCTCTCCTACTACAATGCTAGTATGCTACTACTCGCCTGCTCCTCCCTGCCTAGCTCATGCTAATCAGCTAATGTCCTTGTGTTACTATGCCGCTGCTACGCTAGTACTGTGATTTTGTGCCTCTAAGCGATTGTTCTCTATTTTCTACTCCTAATCTATTTGTCTATTGAATGAACGAGATGATGGGGCCATTGGGATTTATTAGAAAAAGATCATTATGTCTCGTAGTTTTCATTTGCTTGGTAGATTTACAAATTGCAAAGCATAAGAAAACAATATTTATTAATTATTTAACAGCAATTTAACCGACACCCTCTGATTTTAGTTCTATTAAGCCCACCCTCTATTTTTATCATGGATTCGCCACTGGAAAGAGATGAAGCGAAACGGGTATATACCTGAACCCGCCGCCACTGCCAGGCGAGCCGGCGGCCTCTCCGGCGAGCCCCATCAAGCGCACCTCGCAGTCGTCGTCCTCCTCCTCCTCCTCCGCTCCCTGCGAGAGACAGGAGCAGCACGGGAACAGCGACAACAAGGCGAGAACCACCAACGAGCCGAGGAGGGGCACCTCATGCATGCACGCGAACGACGGAGGAGGAAGATGAAGAGGAAGATGAAGCAGACGGCATGGATGGCGATCGATCCGGGGAACGCAGAGCTCGCTAGCTCGTCTCCCCCTCCCCCCCCCCCCCCCCACCCCTATAATGGAGGACCGGACGCGCGCGCGCGCCGGGCGTCACGTGGCGCCACGCCGTGCGCGCCACGCCCGCGCGCGCCCATGGTTGGTTTTGGTCTTGTGGTTCTCCTCTTCTCCTCCTCCTCGGACGAACACCTCGTCGTGGGAGACGAGGAAATGGGAGGTGACCTCCACGTGGCGCGAGGGCGCCCTGAGCACCCCGACCGGAGCTCGCACGGGGCGACACGTCGTCGCCGTGGACGACGGTTTGGCGCCTTCTTTCGCGGTACACGTCATGGTCATGGACTGGAGTGAGTGAGTGGCGGGATGCGTTGAACAAACTCCGTACTATTCAACTGTTTGATGCTTTCCACCGTCCAGATGTTGCAAAGCTCTTCATATGCTTTTTTTTTCGAGAAATTTAATAATTTAGGTGGTGTTTGAATCTCAATGAAGATGAAGATAAAAATTAAATATTTTACGTAAAACGAGATGGTAATAACGTGTGATTGATTGAGTTGTAATTATTACAAAATTGATAAATGGATTAATCTTATATTTTAGAACTTTTATATAGAATGTTTTAGCACGAAACGTACCGTTCAGTTTGAAAAGCGTACCACTTTTATTTAAAAATTTATCTATTTTTTATTGAAGAAAAGAATAGAATATAATGATATATGAGACCATCTAAATGAATATAAGTGAATTAGGATATCAGATAATCGAAACCTAATTTAGAGTCGGATCAAATACTTCCACTGTCCCACGGATAAGTACAGCTACGTCGGCCCAGCCCAAACCATCTGGAAACGTGTTGAAAGTTCACGAATCGAGCCCAACGCGTTCGTACTCGCCACCGACTCGGTAGTCCGAAAACTACTTTGTATAAAGGAAAAAGTCCACTCTGTGTCCCTTAATTGTGCGCCGAATCTAATTCATACCCCTCAACTAAAAAACCGGATAGGACGACTCCCCGAATTATTGAAACCAGTGCAATTTGACTCCCTCAGAGGTTTTGGAGTGTGATTTTGTTGACGTAGCAGTGTTGACCCGATCTTCGTTCCACGTGGCACTAGAATAAAATATATATATGTGGGACCAATTTGTCATTCACACACACAAAAAAAAAATTGTGGGACCCACTAACATGTGGGGCCCAAATGTCATCCCCTCTCTCTCCAACCCTTCTTCCCTTCTCATCCAACGGCGCCCTCCCCACTCTCTCTCCCGACGGCGACGGATATCCGGCGGCAGCGCTGAGGCTGGGCGTGGAGATCCTGCGGCGACGGGGAGGCTGGGCGCGGAGGATGGGCGAGGTGGCGGCGACGGCAATGGTGGTGGTGTGGAGGAGGCTTGCCAGCCCCCTTCTCTCTCGGTGGCCATGGACGGTGAGGAGGAGCACGACGCGGCGCGGTGCCACGTCCACCGACGCCCCTCCCATGACCGCGCCAACGTCTCTACGCTCCTCCACCTTGACTACTCCACCACCACTGCCGAGGCCAAGCTCCCCATGCTCGTCTGGTGGCAGGTTCTATCTCGGCTCGGCCTTCAACCCCACGCTCGCCAACGCCCTCGTCGTCTTTGTCGAGTACAGCCTCGCGCTGGAGCACCCTATCCCGGCCGCCCTCACCGGTCCCCTCTCTCTCCTGGGGGCCCTCCTTCCTCTCCGTCCGCCCCCCATCTCATCCAGATCTGGTGATGGCGGTGGCGGTGGAGGAGGAGGCTCGCCAGCCCCTGGCCCCCTCTCTCCCTCCCCGGGGCCAGCATTGTGTCCGAGAGGAAGAGAGGGGTTGGGCGCGGGGAAGGGATGGGGGCGGAGTCGGCGACGTTGTCGTGGGCGAGGTTCCAGCAACAACGCCGCCTGGATCCCCTGCCTCCTGCCCGCCGCCGTTGCTTTGGTCCTCGCCCGTATGCCGCCGTCGCCACCGCTTTGGTCCTTGCCCGCATGCCGCCGTCGCCGCCGCCACCGCTGCTTTGGTCCTCGCCCGCAAGCCGCCGTCGCCGCTCTAGCGCCTGTCGCTGCCACTCCGACCAAGGTGAAGAGAGAGGGGGGAGAGAAAGAGAGAGGGGAGAGAAAGGGAGGGAGGAGGAAGAAGAGAAGGAGAAGGATGACATGTGGACCCCCACATGTCAGTCAGTCCCACAGTATTTTTGTGTGTGAATGATAGATGGGTCCCACTTATATTATTTAAATTCTAATGTCACATAAGTGCCACGTGGGACGAAGGCCAGGTCAACACCGCCATGTCAGCGCCACGTCAGCAAAACCGCCCTCCAAAACCACTAAGGGAGTCAAATTACACTGGTTTCAATGGTTTGGAGAGTCATTCTATCCGGTTTTGTTTTTGAGGGGCACGAATTAGATTCGGTGTACAATTAAGGGAATCAAAGTGGACTTTTTCCTATAGAAAAATCGAAAGGCTTTTTTTCAGATTCAATCATCAAACCAAACCTGTTCGATCAACTTCGCCGCGGTTCGAAGTTTGCCCGCCATGGCCGCCGTGTCGTGCCGGTGCAGCAGCGTGGTGTTCGTCGGCAACATCCCGTACCGGGCCACCGAGGCGGAGCTCCCGCGACGCGTGCGAGGAGATCGGCCCCGTCGTGTCGCTCCGCCTCGCCGTCGACGAGGACGCCGGCAACCGGCGGAGGGGGTTCGCGTTCGTCGAGTACCTCGACGACGAGACCGCCCGCAGCGCGTGCCGCAACCTCGACCGCCGCGCCCTCCGCGGCCGCGCGCTCCGCGTCGACCTCGCCGACCTGGGCTGCGGCGGCGGCGGGGGCGGCGGGGGCGGCGAGACGGACCAGCCGGTGGGCGTCGAGGACGCCACGCACGCCGCGTCGCTCGTCAACGGCGCGCCACCCAGCGCCGCCGCCACGGCGTACCTCGCCGGGCTGAGCCGGCGGCAGCTGCGCGAGACGGTGGAGGCGGTGGAGGCGCAGGGAGACGCCGCCGTGGAGGAGATGAAGCGGGCGTACGCGGGGCTCGCCACGCTGCTCGAGCAGGCAAGGATACTGCTCGACATGGCCGACGATGCCGCCGCCACCGCTGCCGCGGCGAAGCGCAAGAAGCGCGGCGCGAGGGATCACCACCACGGCCGTGAGGCCCAGCTTGCGTCAAAGCTGAGGAAGCTGAACGATGGCAAGCCCAGCCCATCCATGGCGTTTGTACTGTAGATTATCGTTTACAACCCAATCGCAGCCCATGGGCCGGTTTCAGCTGGGCCGGCCCAAGCACAGAGAATTCGCCGCCATCCTGCGCAACGAGATGGGACGGCTGAGATGACTACAGAGTAAAATTATTAGAATAGCTGTGTGCTCGGTTAAACACGATTCGCCCCCATGTCGGCCCGCAGATCGTACGAGGTCTCTCCACTACACACATTTGCATCAGCCACTGCACACAAAACCATTTGTGCACAGCAAAAGGATCAACTGGGGCAATGGATGGATTTTGGCGACATGTGGGCGTTTATTTTCCTTGGACAAGATCAGTGCTTTCCACGGTAGCAGATCTAGATCCACAGGTATAATGCATTTGCATATGGTCACAACAATGTCAGGTCTTTATGAAACACGCACCTCTGCAAGACTGCAACCTATAGCCTTCTCTAACGTACTACCTCCGTTTAATTTTGGCCTTAAGCCACAGAGTGTTAACGATTCTATCTACCAACTGTAACTGCATATAGCCACATTCATGCCTGATAAGATAATTTCAGATAAAAGTAGTAGATAAAATTCGAGCCATTTAATCATGTATTAAGTTAAAAAAAAGTTGAAACATCTTATAGCATATGAAATGGAAGTAGTATAGGAGTCCGCGTAACGTTGTGATTGGAGTAGACCAAGGTAATATATTGCTCAAAACTTTAAACCTACTCCCCTAGTTCTAAAATAAACAAACGTAAAATAGGATGAGATATAACCTAGTATAAAGAATCTGAAAATGGTTATGAGATATAACCTAGATTTGTTTATAAAGAATCTGAACTAGGGAGTAAAGTTTAGGACTCATTTGAATTGCAGAAATGAAAAAAAAAAGTAATAGGAAAAACATATGGTTTTGACAAAAATGCAAGTGTAAAAGAGATTAGTATTAAAAAACACAGTAAAAACATAAGAATAACTATTTCATTTGACCAAAAAAACACACATGAATTTGAGGAAAGATAAAGACTTAAAACAAACTTCCCATGAGATTCTATCTCATGTTAAATTCCCTCCAAAACTTACATAAAATGAGACATTTTATAGAAATTTCATAGAATTTCTTAGGATTTGATGCTTTGATTCAGATGGCTATATAGGAAAAAGTCTTATAGGAATAAAATTCTCTAAAATTTCTATGATTTTTCCTTTGAATCAAAGGGTCTAAATGTCCCCTTCTATTTTATGTCTGTTTAACATGGGATGGAGGGACTAAAGTTCAAAAGTCTATGAATCGCATATGAACTGACACCGAAATGCACTACTCGCAAAGAAGTGCATTTGTGTGTCATCTTTTCAGTACTGTACAGTGTACACATTGCATGTCTAGTGACCAGTGACACGGGTGTGACCTGGAAGGGGGGCCTGATCTTGGTGTCCTCTCTCTGACACTGATACGTATTCATCTTCAATTAAAAGTGTGTTTAGTTTACGCTAAAATTAAAAATTTGGTTGAAATTGGAACAATGTGATGGAAAAATTAAAAGTTTGTGTATAGAAAAGTTTTGATATGATCAAAAAGTTTAAAGTTTGAAGAAAAAGATTGAAACTAAACGGGACCTAAATTTAAATCGTGTACTGTAACTAAAGATTAAAGAACGTGACGTGCAGACGAGACGAACACACTCCCATGCCGGATCTCTGCCACTGTCCTCTGCAATCTAGGAGGAGTAACTTTTGATGACAAGACGACGTGCCTGCAGGTGTCACGTCCTAAGCTCTTTGCAGAGTCAGGATATGCCTTCCTTGCCTCATCAGGTTTCCGTGCTCAAACTTCCAAAGCTGCCCACTTTGAAGTTTGAAAAAGAAGCAAGAAACAGATAAAAGAACAGCTTACAAAGAATGGCCTCTTAGGGTTACGGGTAAAGTATACCCTTTACCTTTCGATATATACCACGTATCGGTATGGTATATCTGTGCGTATACGGACGCTCTCTACATACATTAAGGGAATCCATCATGGAGTTCACAGGTGGAAAGAGTGCTACTCGGACAAGACTGGGTCGTCAATGCATCGTGCAGGGTCCGACGTCTCCGAGTTCTACTTGGAAACCGCTTGACCTGCGATATAAAAGGGACCCCCTGGGAGGACCTGAGGAATCGAATCTCATAGCGAGCATCACCACCACAGCCTACGAAGTCGGAGCCCGCGGAAGCCAGATCGCCGAGAGGTCTAGTCGGATTAACCCGATACGATCTCGTCGGTTTCATCGAGTCCAGTCGTTCCCTTTGTAACTTGTGATTTCCATCTATATTCCCATACCAACTGGATTAGCGCTATTACCTATTGAGGGGCCTGAACCAGTATAATCTTCGTCTTCTGTTTGCTTGATGTCGTACTACGTAGACCCTTGTACCAGCGTACCCCAATACTCTTTATATCTGGTCTACGGGTATCACCCATCGACAGTGGCGCGCCAGGTAGGGGGACTTGGTGCTCAAGGTTCTACTACTATGTCATCCAGCCTCGTCGACAACAGCGTCAATGCCAACCTCAACTACGGGCTTCCTGCCTCAACGATGCTAGCGTGGACTCAAGTCGGCGAAATTGTCTTTCCGGTTTACACCACGATGCCGATCTCAGCTGGGCCATCGATGACCAGAAACGAGAACGCAGTGGCTGTAACCCAAGACGACTCCACGTCGAAAGGTCCTCCCGCCGAAGCGGAGAACGGAACATCGACGACATCCGAACTCAAGAAGAATTCTAATGCGGCCAAACCTTGTCGTTCCGACAAGAAACACAAGCCGACGAGAATAACTTCCAAAGCGACAGTGTCCTGGTGCCCTATTCACAAATCCAGGAAACATACTTTGCAAGTCTGCTAGGTTTTCCTCAACGCCCTCGCCGAGATTCGCACCTGCAAGGGGCGTGGAATTCAGCGTGTTTCTCCAACTCGCGATGTCTATTGTCCCATTCACAAGACAAAGAATCACGACCTCTCAAGCTGTAAAGTTTTTCTCAGCGTCACAAAGATGTCATCTCTCAAGGACCAGCAGCCAAGCAAGACCCTTAGAGACGAAGACAAAGAACGAGGAACGACGCTGACCCCAGATCGTTTCGTCGGTGTTATCGACATCGGTTCTTCCGAACCGTCAGTACTGCATCTACTCGAGGACTACGACTCCTCGTCAACAAGTATGCCACGTGAGGTATTGGCTATCGACGGGACAGGCACATCGGTACGCGCTAACACCGGGGCGGAAAATCAGACGTCTACACCGGCTCAGCACATTAGGACCCTCAACGCAATACTGAGGGAGACCCCTTATGACCCCGTTCTACACGATGACCTCGCACAATGGACGGAACAGTTACGGGAGTCAGTGACCAACCTCAGCAACGCGTTCGAAGAGGCCGCCGCTGCAACCCACCCGGAACAGCAACCAACTGCTGGTGCCAACGGCAAAAACCCCGAACAGTGGGAATCACCCCATCGAGCCAGCCCTCCATCTCGCAGCACCAGCGATCTCCGTGATCACCTGAACGGTCGCCGAGAAGCTTGTCGCACACGGGAAAACGAGAACCGTTCCCGGAATCACGTTTCTTCACGACATCACGACAATGAAGAACGAGGAGGCCGCTAGAACGAAGACCGAGACCGTGATCACCGCCACAACCGTCATATTCGCGACGATCGTGAGCGATGGACGCCGGGCGATACCAGTCGAGGACGCCTCCATCATGACGAAGACGACAGAGAACGGCGCCGGGGCAACAACGGAGGGCGACGACAGGATTCTCGAGAACCTGACCGGCGTTCTCGTAATCCTACACCGGAACCAAGCGACCCATCGTCGTCCTCATCTTCTTCCTCCTCCTCATCGTCAGACAGACATCCACGAAGGACATATGATCGCCGACAACCCACTGCCCCCAGTGCTGGGTGTAGGGCTTTCGGTCGTTCGTTGCGCGATGTCCGATGGCCTGAGAGGTTCCGACTGGGAGCAATAGAGAAGTACGATGGGAGCACTGACCCGGAAGAATTTCTTCAAGTCTACTCCACAGTACTCTATGCTGCCGGAGCGGACGACAACGCATTGGCGAATTATTTGCCAACTGCGTTAAAAGGCTATGCGTGTTCATGGTTGATGCACCTTCCGCCCTACTCGATTTCTTCGTGGGCAGACCTATGGCAGCAGTTCGTCGCCAACTTCCAGGGAACCTACAAACGCCACGCGATTATAGACGACTTACACGCATTGACACAGAGCTCGGGTGAATCCTTGAGGGAATATGTTCGGCGCTTTAATGAGTGCAGAAATACAATCCCCGAAATCACCGATGCTTCTGTAATTCACGCCTTCAAGTCCGGTGTCAGAGATCGCTACACTACCCAGGAGTTAGCAACGAGACGCATCACAACTACTCGGAGACTGTTCGAGATTGTTGAGCGATGCACCCACGTTGACGATGCACTTAGACGCAAGAACGACAAGCCGAAGACCGGGGGCGAGAAGAAATCAGCCACGGACACACCTGAGTCAAGCAAAAAGAAAAATCGCAAGAACGCGAAAAGGAAAGCTCAAGCAGAAGTACTCGCAGCGGAATATGCTAACCCTCCCAAGCGCCCAGACCCACAAGGTAGTGACGCAAGGAAAGCATGGTGTCCCATACACAAGTCGAACAGACATTCTTTGGAAGACTGCCTTGTTTTCAAAAAATCGCTTGAGAAGCACATGACATCGGAACAAGGCAAACGAGTACGCGTGGTCGAGAAGGATACGGAGATGACTGCTCAGGAGTCGGACCCAGCGTATCCAGACTCTGACCTCCATGTCTCACACATTTTCGGAGGCTCTACAGCGTACTCCTCCAAGCGAGAGTATAAGAAAGTGGAGCGAGAAGTCTGCTCGACGTGGCAGGGGACTGCACCCAAGATGAAGTGGTCTGAACAGAAGATACAATTTTCGGAAGATGACCATCCCAAGACCGCCGTTATCCCAGGACGCTATCCGATCGTGGTCGAACCCACTATTCGGAACATCAAGGTCGCGCGGGTTCTCATCGACGGTGGCAGCTCAATCAGCCTCCTCTTCGCCAGCACATTGGACGCCATGGGAATACCACGAAGCGAGTTGACACCCACCGATCAACCCTTCCATGGAATTACTCCCCAGTCTTCGTCCAAACCAATGGGCAAAATCACGCTACCTGTGACTTTCGGCGAAGCAAACAACTTCCGGACGGAGCAGATCACCTTTGATGTCGCTGAATTCTATACAGTGTATAACGCCATCATCGGGAGAACTGCACTTGCGAAGTTCATGGCCGCATCTCACTACGCGTATCAAGTGCTCAAGATGCCAGGGCCGAAGGGAACAATCACCATCCAAGGGAACGCAAAGCTGGCGGTACAATGTGACAAGCGGAGCCTCGACATAGTCGAGTAAACGCCAAGTCCACCCGCCACAACCGAGCCACCCAAGAAAATGAGCAAGACAAACAAGACGCCGAAACCGGACGGCGCAATCAAGACCGTTCCTCTCTCTAGTGCCAACCCCAACAAGACCGTCAAGATCGGGGCATCACTAAACGAGAAATAGGAACTCGCACTCATCACCTTCCTCCGCGACAATGCTGACGTGTTCGCTTAGCAGCCGTCTGACATGCCGGGGGTCCCCAGGGAGGTGATCGAGCACAAACTCATGGTGCAACCCGATGCCATGCCAGTAAAGCAAAGACTGCGGAGATTTACACCAGACCGAAGACAAGCCATACGAGAAGAACTCGACAAACTTCTCAAAGCTGGCTTTATCAGAGAAGTACTTCATCCAGAGTGGCTAGCCAACCCAGTCATGGTGCGGAAGGCCAACGGGAAATGGAGAATGTGTGTCGACTTCACCGACATCAACAAGGCGTGCCCCAAGGATCACTTCCCTCTTCCTCGAATAGACCAACTGGTGGACTCAACAGCTGGTTGTGAGTTGTTAAGCTTTCTTGACGCTTACTCCGGCTACCACCAGATCAGCATGGCAAAAGAGGACGAGGAGAAGGCAGCATTCATCACGCCGTTCGGTGTATTCTGCTACGTTAAGATGCCGTTTGGACTTATAACCGCAGGAAATACTTCCCAACGCACGGTCCAAGGGGCACTCAACGATCAGCTTAGGAACAACGTCGAGGCATACGTCGACGACATTGTTGTCAAGAACAAGAAAAGCGACTCATTGATTGACGACCTACGGGAAACGTTCGACAACCTCCGACGATATCGCCTCATGCTCAATCCAGAGAAGTGCACCTTCGGAGTACCGTCGGGCAAGCTGCTTGGCTTCCTCGTCTCTGGCAGAGGAATATAAGCGAATCCCGAGAAGATCAAGGCAATCGAGAACATGAAGTCGCCCACAAGACTCAAGGAAGTACAGAAGCTAACCGGATGCATGGTAGCACTAAGCAGGTTCGTCGCTAGGATGGGAGAACGAGGACAACCCTTCTTCGCTCTGCTGAAGAAGCAAGATAAATTTGTATGGACACAGAAAGCCGAAGAGGCATTTATTGCACTCAAGCGCTACCTATCAAATCCCCCTGTACTCGTTGCTCCCTAACCTAATGAAGAATTATTCCTTTATATTGCCGCCACGCCATACTCCGTCAGCACTGTAATTATCGTCGAGAGAGAGAGAGAGAGTCCAACGACCAGTATACTACGTCAGCGAAGCTCTCCACGACACAAAGACCAGATATCCACAGATCCAAAAACTGCTCTACGCAGTAATCATGACATCAAGAAAGCTACGACACTACTTCCAAGCCCACAGAGTCACAGTTGTCTCCTCCTTTCCCCTCGGTGAAGTCGTGAGAAACAAAGACGTTGTCGGCCGCATTGCGAAATGGGTAGTCGAGCTAAGTCAGTTTGATGTCCACTTTGTACCACGAACAGCCATCAAGTCCCAAGTACTCACCGATTTTGTAACTGACTGGACCATGCCTGATAATCAATCAGACAACCAGATCGACAACGAAACGTGGACAATGGCGTTCGACGGTGCACTCAACAGCCAAGGAGCAGGGGCAGGATTCATCTTGACATCTCCTTCCGGAAATCAATTCAAGCATGCAATCCACCTCAACTTCAGGGCGACCAATAACACAGCCGAATACGAAGGACTACTCGCCGGGATAAGAGCAGCAGCCGCACTTGGGGTCAAACGACTGATCGTGAAAGGGGACTTCGAGCTAGTCGCGAACCAGGTACACAAAGATTATAAATGCTCTAACCCCGAGTTATCTAAGTACCTCGCAGAAGTCAGGAAGCTGGAGAAAAGGTTCGATGGGATCGAGGTCCGACACATATACCGCAAGGACAACATCGAGCCAGATGACCTAGCGCGACGTGCGTCCAGACGAGAACCACTCGAGCCCGGCACTTTTCTGGACATCCTGACGAAGCCATCAGTGAAAGAGGCAATCGGCAAGATCAACACAGCCGCCCCCAACATCAGCTCGGAGGCCACAGAGGCGGAACGCGCCATCGCCGATATCGAGACCACAGACGACTGGCGCACCCCACTGATCAAATTCATCAATAGCGAAGAGTTGCCCGAGGACGACGCAGAGGCTGAGAAAATAACCCGTAAAGCAAAAATCTACTGCACGATCGGCAACGATCTATACAAGAAAGCGCCAAACGGAGTACTTCTCAAATGCGTCTCGTCCGACGACGGCAGACACCTCCTCCTCGATATACATGAAGGCATCTGTGGGTCACATACCGTCGGTCGCACATTGGTCGGGAAAGCCTTTCGACAAGGGTTTTTTTGGCCAACCGCCCTCAAAGACGCATGTGACATGGTCCAGCGGTGTGAAGCCTGTCAATTCAACAGCAAGCACACAAAGCTACCTGCACAAGCGCTCCAGACCATCCCTCTTACTTGGCCGTTCTCATGCTGGGGGCTAGATATACTCGGGCCATTCCCACGAGGACAAGGCGCTACAAGTTCCTATTCGTGGCGATCGACAAATTCACTAAATGGATCGAAGCAGTACCCATGGTGGAAATCAAGGCCGCCAACGCCATCAAGTTCATCAAGGGGATATTTTGCAGATACGGACTACCGCATCACATCATTACCGACAACGGCTCCCAATTCATCAGTGCCGACTTCCAGGACTACTGTATCGGGCTGGGAGTCAAAATATGCTTCACTTCGGTTTCCCATCCTCAAAGCAACAGACAAGTTGAGAGGGCAAACGGCATAGTACTACAAGGGATCAAGATCCGTGTCTACGACAGGCTCATGTCATATGACAACAAATGGGTCGAAGAACTCCCATCAGTACTATGGGCCATACGCACCACACCGACAACGTCCAACAAGGAAACACCCTTCTTCCTCGTGTATGGCTCCGAGGCCATGCTCCCCAGCGAGCTACGACATCAGAGTACACGAGCACAGAAGTATTCCGACGAGGAACAGGAGGAACAGCGAAACGACGATGTGAATCTACTCGAGGAACATCGCGAACGAGTTGCCGTTCGAGCAGCCGCCTACCAACAAGCCCTTCGCCGCTACCACGAGAAGCGCATTCGAGCACGCATACTTTCGATCGGCGAATACGTCCTCCGAAGGGTTCAAAGCCAAGCAGGGCGAAACAAGCTCTCACCCAAATGGGAAGGACCATACACGATCACACAAGTCTTGCGACCAGGCGCATTCAAAATTGCAGACGGTGATGGCCGCGAGTTGGCATACTCATGGAACATTGACCAACTACGCAAATTCTATGTATGAGTCAATACCATCCATACCTGTAAGACAACTTACATCATCAATAAAGCCTATTTTCAGGCGCATATTACAATCACAGTGTTCCTACCTAACGACCCCTCACCCAGATAACACCTAGCGTTGAAACCTATCCTCATGTCCCTTTACGCCATGCTGACAAGGCCTCCGAGGAACCTAAGGGATCTTCGGCTGGGGACGCCCAGAGCCGATAAGGCCTTGTCGGATTCTGTAGAGACGAAAGACCATGTCAGACCTGGTCGTGTAAGAGTTCTCCCCGTGCGTATTAACCAAGCCGCGTAATCGGAAATGAACTTTCCAACTTCGCGGCTGGGGGCTAGGATCAGTGCTTCTTCAACCGAGGCAGGTCAAAGGTCCAAGAGCCTTGTCCTCTGAGAACCATTCTCCGACGACAAGGCTGGGGGCTAGGGAGAGTGTGCAACTCAAACGACTGCCCAAAGTCGAGAACTGAGGAGGCACTCGTTACGATAGATTTCTTTTCTATTTCATAAGATACTTCTTACAATTCCGCACAAGTCCAAAATTATATTACATTTTTCCCTAAGATGTCTATCGCAGGGCACAAAGGCTACCAGGAAGGCCAACGCCAGTCCATCGACTGGAAAACTTTCTCCGCAAGCGGCGCCATCGACTTCGCCAGGTGGTCTATCTCCGCCGGAGTCCTCCGGGAACGAGTGAACCCTTCACGGAGAAACTCGAGGTGCAGCTGCGGACGATGATCTCGTATGCAAGCCAACACATGCCCTCCGGCATATCGGCTTGACCGACAGCATTCCTGCTTCAGGGCTTTGTCAATGCGCTTGCCGACGCCTTCGAGCTGAGTACATGCCCCATTCAGCCACGAGATGTAGCCGGCCGCCGATTCCTCGGGATCTCCACGGGGCACCCGGAGCTCCCTACAAACATGGGCCACGGACGTGCAGCAACTCTTTAGATAAGAGTCGAACCACACCTCGCGACCCCTGAGTGCCTCCACGGCCTGGTCTTTTTTCACCTCCACCATCGCCCTCTCGAGTTCCGCGACTTCACACTTCGTCTTCCAATATTGGATGCGACGGTCTTGGTCGGCAAGTCTACTCTCGAGGTCTGCTCTTCCATTCCGAGAACACAAAAACCAAGTTACTCCGGGAAGAAGAATGAAGGAGATGAAAATAAAGATCACCAACCTAAGGAGGTCATCGCCACGCCCATTTCCACGGGTGAGTTTCGTCCCATATTGTCCTGCGACACAGGCGTTCGGAGGGTAATCGCCGGGGCAACCACCGGTAACTCGGGCTGCCCACGCTGCTGGACATCTTCGACATCGACATCCCTACAAACGACAACCAAAAGTACTCAGGACCAGGGTGCCAACAGAGATCAAGGCAGCGATTGCACGAATAAAGGCAGTTGAAGCCGACAACTGTTATACAAAGTGTAGTCGATTACAAATTATCTGAGGCCCTACTCTTCAAAAAGCGGGAGAACAGACTCTCCCAGTTCGCCAACCTCCTCCATCACGCCCTTACGAGCGTCGTTGGCAGCCCCCCGGTCCAAGACCTGCCGAAGATCGAGTTCGGGGTGCGCCAGTCGGACACATGCTAGGACGTGACAGGCCCCGGTGTAAATCCCGTTTGACGCCTCCTCCACGATCCTGGCCGCATGCTTGGAGGGTATCGCCTCCATCGCTGTGGCCAGTTCCGCAAGTGAGGACGTCAGCGAGAACTCGTCGGGGTTCGCTGGGATGGTTGTCGTGACGCCACACTCCCCGGCGAGCTGATGAAGACCGGTGTAAGTGACCCGCAGTGACCCACGGATCTCCGACAGATTGTTCTCGAGTTCCGACATCCGGTCCTCGAGTCCCCGCCGTTGCCGCTCGTTACCGGCCACCAGCTCCCTCATCTTCTGGAGGTCCTCGCGAACCTCCGTCAGGTCGCGTTCCAGCTTGTCGACGCGCTCGTTCGCCGACGACGCTGCCGCTGTCTTCGCCTCCTCGATCTCGCGACTTACGCCGCGAGCGCCAGCCTCGAGGATGCGTTGCATCTCAGCTTGGAGCTCCCCCCAGGTGAGGACATTGGCAGATGGCCCGCGAGTAGGTCCGAGGGCATTGGACGGACCGCTTAGCGTCGCTTCACGGCTCTTTGGCGCGACAACAACATCGGTTGAGGTTGCCGCGGGAGACGCTCCGGAGGCCCCTTCGGACTTGTCCTGCGCCGCTCTCGCCTGCGCCGCCCTTGCCTGCGCCGACCTGCAGAAGATCCTCAAATCAAGCCGCCAGAAGATAAACGAGAGGATCTCGACTTCCGCTTACTTACTTCTCGCCTAGCGTCACCAGCTTCCTCCGCCGCGGAGGTGGCGAAGACGCGTCCACGGCCTGGGTAAATCAAGCGCGAGTTGAGGGTGACATCTCTTGAATACGAGATTAACAAACCAAGGGACTTACCGGTGGGGAGGATGCTCTTCGGCGGCTGCCGAGAACGGAGGTGAATGTCTTTCCTGTTCTCAGGACACGGCTGCCACTAGTCGTGGCAGCAGTGGCGACGGCCACGTCGGGCGTCTCCCGAGCGACGCTCTCCTTCAGTGAGGCCGCCGCCTGGTGGTCCGCGAGCGGTCCAATAACGTCAGTCAGAGGGAGAGCCTACACCACATGAAATCATTTTCCGACCCGGGAAGCAAAAATAGCGAGGTTACCAAGCACACTCACGTTGATTGCGGCTTCGCGCTCGGTTGCCTCCTTATCACAAAGAGGCACGGGAAAGTCGCTTGCCGTTGTCGGGCCGCTGATCATCAATTGGCCGACGCGGCGCTCCACAGTGGCGTCACTCAAGCCTGCAGATCGAGAACAGAATTCGATAAATTAGGGAGAACATGCACAGAAGGGGATCAAATTAAACACAAGAAAAATACCCCGAGGAGAAACCCGGGTCGCGTCCTCCGGCCCAGAGTAGTCAAAGCCTAGGTGGGCACGAGCCCGAAGCGGCTGGATCCGCCTACTAATGAAGTCGGTAGCGACTTCATACCCCGACAAACCTCGCGCTCGGAGGTCATCGATGGCATCGATGAACGACTGAAGAGCAGGGGTCAAGGCAGGTTTTGCGGTCCAAGATGGGATTTTGTCTGGTTGTTCCTCAGGAACGACAAAGATCGGATCTGAATCCTCTATCTGAAGATAGAACCACCTCGCCCGCCACTTGCTACGAGAAGAAGGGCACTGGAAGGGGATATATCGCGACTTCAGGCCATCTCGAAGTCGGAAACCCACACATCCAGATATCCTGGTAGAGGTCGAGAAACGGCTCTACCCCAATGTAGGCCTCACAAAGATGTGAAAAGATGCTGAGGAAGGCAATGGAATTGGGGTTCAAATGGAGCAGAGAAAGGCCGTAGAAATTCAAGACCAAGAGAAGAAACTCAGAAGGCGGAGGAAGAAAGCCACAGAGAATATAGTCCTCGATCACAACCATACGGCCTAGGACAGGTTCAGATTCAGTACCTCCTGGTTCCCTCTCCATGGCTCCGCGGCCGGGGAGGGCACCATCCTCCTGTAGCTTCTTAAGCAATGCACTGGTGGAGGTAGACTTGCCGAGATCCATCGTCGCGGAGATCGCCGGAGAAGGGGCCGAGATGAACAAGCTAGGGCTTTGCAGGAGCGGAGGAGACAAGGAACGCTTGGAGGCTGGAAAGCTTTTTTCACAACGGCGGACTTCAAAATGGATCCTCCAAATCCTCTTAAATAGACGCATTTCCGACGGTGCGAATTCCAAGGAAAGGAAAGAGAGATTACCACCGGAAATTTCTAGGTCCGTTACGCACGGCAGTTTTTCAGACTTCAGTTTAAATTCACTCATGACCGTTGGGCTTCACATGGTGTTGTCGATTGCGTCCTGTCTCTACGGTTTGCACGCCGAGAACGACAACAGCCTCGACACCAGAAGTCGCGATCGGTTACACGAGTTCATTTAAGCAGAAGTCGGGGGCTACTGTCAGGGTTACAGGTAAGGTATACCCTTTACCCTTCGATATATGCCGCGTATCGGTATGGTATACCTGCACGTATACGGACGCTCTCTGCATATATTAAGGGAATCCATCATGGAGTTCACAGGTGGAAAGAGTCCTACTCGGACAAGACTGGGTCATCAATGCATCGTGCAGGGTCCGACGTCTCCGAGTTCTACTTGGAAACTGCTTGACCTGCGATATAAAAGGGACCCCCTGGGAGGACCTGAGGGATCGAATCTCATAGCGAGCATCACCACCACAGCCTACAAAGTCGGAGCCCGCGGAAGCCAGATCGCCGAGAGGTCTAGTCGGATTAACCCGATACGATCTCGTCGATTTCATCGAGTTCAGTCGTTCCCTTTGTAACCTGTGATTTCCATCATATATTCCCATACCAACTGGATCAGGGCTATTACCTATCGAGGGGCCTGAACCAGTATAATCTTTGTCTTCTGTTTGCTTGATGTCGTACTACGTAGACCCTTGTACCAGCGTACCCCAATACTCTTTATATCCGGTCTACGGGTATCACCCGTCGACATGGCTGTGTGCCTTTTTTCCTGCATTGTGGACAGAAGAACAGGTCGCAATTTTCTGCCTTGTTTGTTCAGTACTAAGAAGACAGATACTCCCTCCGTCAAAAAAAAAAAGACAAACCCTGGGTTTCCATATCCAACGTTTGACTATCTGTCTTATATAAATTTTTTTATATAATTAGTATTTTCATTGTTGTTAGATGATAAAGCATGATTAATATTTTATACATGACTTGTCTTTTTAATTTTTTTTAATAATTTTTTCAAATAAGACAGATGGTTAAACGTTGGATACGAAAACTCAGGGTTTGTCTTTTTTATTTTTTTTCATAATTTTTTCAAATAAGACAAATGGTCAAACGTTGGATACGGAAACTCAGGGTTTGTCTTTTTTATTTTTTTTCATAATTTTTTTAAATAAGACAGATAGTCAAACATTGGATACGAAAACTTAGGGTTTGTCTTTTTTAGACGGAGGGTGCAGTTAATCAGTTGATTCTGACGGTAGGTGGGACTAGAAATTGTGGTACGATTTGGTTTTGTAGAACTTTCTGTAGTAGTACTAGTAAAACACAGAAAGTCAGAAACAGGCAACATTCTGTTTCTGTTGAACGGATTTCGCTTGATTGAACATGATGGCAGAAAAGATGATGGAGCACTCAAGAGAGAAGCTGCATTCTGCTGCAATTGAAGAGAAGAATGGCATCATAATTACGAATAATATACTATTCTCATCGATCAGGTTTCAGTTCTGATCACAGCTTAATCAGTGACTTGCACATTATGATCAAGGGAGTATTCGCCGCTTCCCCATTTTATGTGCCCCGGCCTTTCTCCTCCGGCTAGTTCGATCTCAATCCCCTCTTTCTCCATCCAAAGATATCTCTTCCTTCGCATCTATTTTCCTGAAAAGATTGAATTCAAGATGTTACTATTTGTTTCCTGCACCATTCAAACATTCAATATTACAGAACAAGGTTCAAGTTCTCAAAAAAAAAGAAAGAAAAGGTTCAAGTTCTGAACTTCTGATGCATTATAACAGTTCCACATGGCGCAAAGGTAAATGACAAGCATCCAAGCATGTAATTGAAACAATGAATAAAGTTACTAAATAATGAGTTATGATCCATAATCTCAGTTACATTGTTCAGAGTGAATTTATCCATTCAACGGACGAAGACTAATGGGCAGCAGTACTCTATACGACGATACAAAGACCTAACAATTTCTCAAGACAGAACTGATTGTGTATGTAGAGGCTCTGACCATTCTTATACTACCAGAGAGAAGTATTTGGGTTGTGCTTGCAAAAAAGGACTCAGAAGATACCCACACAACTGAATGTACTATAAGAATCTCCTAGAAAAAAGAATGTACTACAAGACATACATGTTCCGTTGTCTAAAGGAATATATCTTCAGCCAACAATGGAAAAGCGATTACGATAGCTCACTAAGAAATAAAAGAAATGGATCACAGCAAGGGTTGCAATTAAACCACAGGATGAAGGTACATTGTTTGATAGGTCACCATTATGATGGCCTCAACGTCACTTGAACAACTTCTACAAGCATGAGTGCATCAAGCTAGAAAGAAAGTATGATCAGCAAAACACCTAAATGGCATACTGATCATATGTGTAGTAAACACTCATGTAAAGCACACATGTCAGTGTTCCCCCCAAAGCAACTAAACAACTAACCATGCAAGTAAAGGAATAATGAAGGCAATCTTGCCGAACAAAGGATTTAAACACACCACCAACCGCTCAGTCCATGACAATGAAAACAATATGCTTTCCCTAAGCTACAGATCATGGCCAATGTGGACCACAATTGGGTACACCTGCGACAACTAGTACGCGATAAACCGGTAAAGTTAGCAGAAGTTACAGTGCTAGGCAGTTGTAAGCATATTGCAAGTGCACACCTCCTGAATTACTACACCCTTGATCAGTACCAAAACTGGCCATTGTGTGGAGATTATCTAACTTTTACTGTTCACACATTTGTCCTTTCCATTCTCCCGGCCTAGCAAAGACATTCCACCCCCACATTCAGTTATGAAATTAACAGTAGAGCATGTTCTGCTATGTTCTACACTTCCTATTCTAAATGACATGAGACGCAGGGTAAATTGCAACTAGGTGCTGTTCTGTACTCCCCCGTCCCAATACATAAGGGATTTACCCGGCAAAAAAATATATAAGGGATTTTAGGTGAATTTGACACATCCTAGTATTACGAATATGGACAGAGAGCACGTCCAAATTCGTAGTACTAGGATATGTCACGTCCATCCAAAATCCCTTATATTTTGGGACGAAGGGAGTACGAGGCATTAGCAGTTGCACGGAAGTGGCAAGCAAGGGCAAACCACTGCAGATCCTGAACTCCTAGAAGAAAGATGGGGCCGTACGCGTGCCAAATTAACAACCAAAGCACACACATATACCAAGATGC
The DNA here is from genome assembly GCA_000338895.3 of Oryza meridionalis. NCBI lineage: Eukaryota > Viridiplantae > Streptophyta > Magnoliopsida > Poales > Poaceae > Oryza > Oryza meridionalis. The sequence goes on from CM002529.2 coordinate 29,808,167, forward strand.
ATGAGATTAATGTGGACATTGATTAGTACTGTCATCAGATATTGCAATCTTGGACCTCGATAGAAAAAGGGTCAAGAAAAACGCCTCTTGTTTTTGTCAGAGGACGTACTAATTAACCAACAGCATCAGATCCCTAGAGCAGACTTACACAGAAGCAATGACAAAACAGCAATCGTCCCTGTCACCCCAACATCAGATTAATTGTTTTTCGGACTAACACACATCAGATCAGTTTATTTATCAAATAATTAAACATGATTATGAAATCTCAACACTTTGACAAGAAAAATATCCCCACCGCAAACAGCACATCAACACATTACTCTCAAGGAGACGAGACGAAAATGCGTTGAGACTTGAAACAGTACAGAAACATCACTGTCATTTTCCCTTGTAAGACTCAATGTCACTAAAAAACAATCGACTCCTCCCGAATAAGTCACTTGCTAGAATTTTGTAACCCGGATAATCAAGAACTTGTTGCTCAAAGGTAGCATGTGCTACCACCGCAAGCCTGCATCTTATATCACGCTACTGTAAGTTTATACCCAACAAGTTTTCATGCTTTTTAATCAATAGTAACAGTGATTAAACAGTGGCTTTGCGAATCCGAATTGCGAAACAGTATTAGCACTGGTATGAAAAAGAATGGCTGAGGGAGAAGAATTGAGCCCTAACCTCCTCCTCCGCTCTCGCGTTCCTGGCAGCTCATCGACCTCCCGACCTTGCCGCCGGCGCGTTCTTGGTGGCGGCTATCGTTGGCCACCTTCGCCGAGTGAACCCTGAATCCGGCGCCAGCCCTGCCGGCGTCGGGGACCACATCGTCGGGCGCCGTCTCGACATACTTGGCGGCGCCCATCTCCATCTGCGCGATGCGCACGGCGCCGAAGAGCCTCTCGGGGAGCTCCTCCTCGGACTGGGACTCGACGAGGAACCCCATGTCGATGGTGACGGAGGTGACCGCGCCGAGCGCGAGGTGGAGGATGGCGCTGGCGATGGCGGAGCTGCCGATGTCGACGTCGATCTCGAGGTAGTCGTCCCCGCCGTGGTAGCGGCAGGTGAGCGCGCGGCCGAGGAGGCAGGCGGCGTAGTTGCCGACGGTGGCGCGCACCAGCCACGGGCCCTTCACGATCCGGTTCACGATCTTGAACCGCGCGTTCCGGTACGCGTCGTCGCCGTGGACGAACCGCCCCAGCAGCGACTCCGCCGGGATCGCCGCCTCCGCCGCGAAGTAGAACACCGCGCTGTACGCGTCCGGCCGCCCCGGCACCTGCACACGAACCGAACCAAGAGATTGATTGTCACAAACAATTCGATCGGCGGCGACGCGCAGGCAGATGCGATCGGGGGGAGGGGGAACGGACCTGGAGATTGATGGCGAGGAGGAAGTGGGCGGAGGGGTCCTTGCGGAGGCGGGCGCGGCGGAAGGCGGCGGCGACGGGGATGTCGTCGCGGGCGAGGACGTGGTCGAGGCGGGAGTGGCTCCTTAACCAGTCGACGCCGGCGGGGCGGAGGAGCCACTCGGCGGCGGAGGGCGCCTTCCCGCGCCTCCCACCACCACCGCCACCGCCGCCGCCGCCGCCGGAAAAGTACCCCCTCGCGCGCAGGTGGAACAAATCCCCCGGCGGCGAGGCCCACCCGTTGGCGCCCCTCTCCAGGTCCACCTGCCTCAGCGAGGCGCCCGACACCGCCTCCTCCCGCCACCCCTGCTGCTGCTCCTCCTCCGCCTGCTGCCTCCTGGGGCTCATCGCCGCCCGGCGAGGGGAGAGACAATAAAAGAAAAAAAGAAAAAAGAAAAAAAAAAGAAGGGATTTTTGGTTGGGGGAGGAGAGGAGGTGGGTTCGGTGTTTTTGCGCGAATGGAGGGAGGAGTTGGGGGTCGCTGCTTCTTCTTCCAGCTCTACCTATAAAACAGTGGGAAAGAAAAGAAAAATAAATTTTTGATGCGTGATTCGTAGAGGAACCAAAATACAGGTCTCGCCTTTGCTTTGAAGCACCTCTCCTCCTCCCTAATTTTCACTTCTCTTGCTGATCATCATGATGTTTTTATTTTTTTTTTACGAAACACGGGACAAACGCGGATGCTAATATATATACGTGTACACTCATTTATAGATTGATCGATCATCGTGAGGTTTTTTTTTTCCTTCCGAAACATGAGACAAACGTGGATGCTAATATACATACGTGTACACTCATATCTAGATTTATCACCGCAATGTTTTATTTTTGAATGCGGTCACTCAAATACTTGTGTAGTTATGTGTATACTCATCTCCATAAATGTAATATGAGAAAAAAGAAAATAAAAAACTCTTGTCTTTGAATTTAAGCATCTCTCGTCCTCCCTAATTTGCACTTTTTTCGTTGAATATCATGATTTTTTTTCGAAACACGAGATAAAAACGGATGCTAATATATATACGTGTACACTTATATATAGATTGCTGACCATGATGTTCTTTTTTTTTAAAACACGGGACAAACGTGGATGCTAGTATACATACACGTACACTCATGTAGATTTATCACCATGATGTTTCTTTTTCTTCTTAGAACATGCGAGCGCGGATGCTCATATATATATGTGTACACGTCTCCATAAACGTAACACACGCAAAGGAAAAAGCCCTCACCTTTGCGTTTAAGCATCTCTCCTCCTTCCTAAATTACACTTATCATAATGTTAGTTTTCAAAACACGGATGCTAGTATATACACGTGTACGCCCATCTAAGAACTAATCACTGTGATATTTTTTTTCCCTAAACACATGACAAACGTGAACGCTAGTACCGGTGTGTAACCCACCCTCCGCCCACCCCCAGTATATATATGTGTACACATATCTATAAAACGTAACACGTGTAAAAGAAAAAGCTCTCACCTTTACGTTTAAGCATCTCTCCTCTCTAATTTGCGCTTCCGTGTTGATTACCATGATGGTTTTTTTCGAAACATGGGATAGACACGGATGCTTGTATATATGCGCGTACACTTATATATCTTCATAAACTTAACAAGTAGATTCTATTCATTTGATCACAACAAGTAGTAGTACCTTGGTGTGTTAGCATTGTTTTTCTTCAACTAGTAATTACCAATTATAATGCGCGCGTGATACACATTGTGCTGTCCATGAAATTTATCATAGGTTTTAGATAATCCGTATGTAATAATTTATGATGATCACAAACAGATTTAACGTTTTCAACTAACAAAGATAAAAAAACCATGAAATTTAGAGGTTTCGATGCAGTAAAAAACAGATTCTATGAAATTCCGAATGGTTTTCAATAATTCAAATTTAAGAGTAAAATCAGCCAAAATTTGATTAAAACTTGGTGAAATTTAACAAATAAAAAACTGTCATGTCGCTAGGGTCGGAATCCGGCACTCAATCAGAAGGGTAAACCATAATCCGAGACCGTATAAGAAAACCGGCGAGGAGTCGTAAGAAGAAACAACAGACGAGTAAGCGATAGTTGGATCTCGAATTTGCGTTGCTGCCTTCGTGGGAACGAACGGTCGCCACGCCTTCGCCTGCGTGCTTGTCCTGTCCGGCGACGGCGACGGCGGCGGCGGTGGCGAGGATCCACGTACGCTGACATGTGGGGACACACGGCGGCGCAGTACGCCGGCGCGTGGACGCGCGACACGTGTACATGCGACGAACAGTTGAGGGGTTGGATCTGAATCATCTGATCTGATCACGACATGCGATCGTGCGATGCGCCACCGACAAGATTCGGGGGGGTCGTAGTGCCTCTTATCGCATCCACACCGTCCAGTAGCCATCCGACGGCCCGAAAGTAGGACACGTCGAACAATGCGTACACATACTGTACCTGATTACGCCTACGCGTGTCAGCAACAGTGTTATGGCTGAAGGAGCAGCGCACTTACCAATCGTACATGGCCGTTTGCTTGGCAAACACAGAATCACATGATACATCAATTTTTCAACTTGCACGAGATGAAAAGTGGCTGCTTAATTGGGCATGCAAATTTTCGACGCAACTATGCACATCATTTGTACTGTTGTACAATACTTGCGCAATGGACTGACAGCTGATGGAAGTATAATCCAAGCTGGAAGGAAGTACTTAAATGCTCAGCAAGGTTTACCTTTCCATTTTCGAAGTAAAAACTGCTCTGACTGGTTTATTGAAAACTGACTGTAAACGGTAAAACCCGATAACTTTCGACCAACATCATATTAAAAAACAACTAATATTGATCGGTTTTCACAAACTAAGATCTAATCTGTTTTGTGAACCCTAATACTATGTATGGCTACTAATAATAAGGTAGCAGTTGACAGTTGTGAGTCGTCTCTGCTACTACTCCATGGTCGACGGAGCAAGGCTACAGTACATAAACATGTGGATATCAGTTTATAATAATCTTGCAACGAAATTAGTAGTATATCGAGACTCGTGTCTGTTGAATCTATCCATGATCAAACACCAGTGGCCGGCGTGTCCTGTCCATGTGCAACAACAGTATTAATTATATATACCTCCTGGCACTGACAATCTCCTCTTAAACTTTCCTATTCTTTGATCAAATATTGAGAGGAGAGCTGACCGATTTATATATGAAGAAGCAGCAATCTACTCCTATATCTGTTCTTGCCTTGATCCATCCTCTTTAACCAACTTTATGAATACTGAACAATTCAGTCTGAAATTCTACTTTGAACGAAATGCATACTCCTGAATATTATTATTAAAGTAATTTTCAGAAAATCCTATATTTTATGGTCATAATACATGAAGTATTAAGAATAAATTTGATCATAAAACATGGAGTAGTATTAAGCATAACTTAAAATGCCTAGCTATCAAGTTGCAGTTGGTTAGGCTGCCAAATGATTGGCCAATCGAGCCAATGCAACTGCAAGCAGCAGCTAGAATTGTGCGATCGATCGGCGAGCACATGCACACCCACTTGCAGTGCAGCTAGCAAAACATTGGACAGCGCATTTATGCATGCACACCGGCCGGCGCGGTTGGATTCAAAACTCAAACATGGCAAAAACATCTTTGAATGATCCATGGAGAAATAAATGTTCAGTCAGTCTTTGCAATGGAATGCTAACCATCGGCAGCAGTTGCCTCTTTCTATCAGCTACAACTACTCTTTTTATCTTAAAATATAATAATTTACAACAGTCTAAAATAATAAAATACTATAACTCCTCCTCCTCGTAATCTTTTACTCAAATTCTCCACCTTTCTCTTCTTAAGCAATCATAACATTGTATTAATTTGTTAAAAATCTAAAAGTGAAACGTACAATACCCCATGAGAATCATGCATGTTCTAAAATATAAATATAAGAGTAAATTACACCCACGGTGCATCAACTTGGCAGGCAGGTGCAATTTGGTACAAGAACTTGAGAAATAAGTGTTCTAGTATAACAACTTGGTAGGTAAGTGCAATTTAGTACAAGAACTTTATAAGTGATCGTATAAATGCAACAACTTGCAAGATATGTACGATTTTAATACAATAAGTTAAGAAGTTACGCGACAACTTAGTTATTTGGAGCACTTTTTTATACATATTCAATTTTTAAGTACTTATTTTGACACTATACTAACGTGGATTTGTATATAAGCATATTTATATTTTTATCCTAATAACTAATAACTGAAAGTTAATTAAACTGGATGTAGAAATTATTATATTTCGGTTGAGATTTAGGAAGGTGAAGAAAACAAAAATTCTTAAAGGTAATTGGATGTAAATTGAATGTGCAGTATAATTCTTAAAGATTAAATTCAATATTATAAGATAATATCCTTAGGATTTCTATGTAATGGCATATTGACACCGTGAAAAAAAAATCACCTAGCATATACTTAGCTAAGTTGATGCACCAAAATACTAAATTATCAAGTTCTTGACTAGAACGCACCCACTTGTCAAGTTATTGCACTCGAACGTTCAATTCCCAAGTTGTTGCACTATATCGCACCCACCCGCACCCACCCATCAATTTCTTGTACCGTGGGTGCAATTTACTCAAAATATAACTTCTCCTCCCGCTAGTAATATTTAACTATTCAAACTCTTCACATGTTTTCTCTTCTCAACCAATCATAACATTATCATAAAATTTTACCATTTCTTAAAAACATTATCATAACAATTTACCATATTTTTAGAAAACTAAAAGGGAAATAATACCCCATGAGAATCGGGGGTTCAAAATTACAGAACAAAATCGGTTCTATCGCCCCCCCCCCCCCCTCTTCCTGATACAATATTATTTCGTCTGAGATTTTTTTAATTTGGTAATATTTGTTCAAATTTGTTTGAATTTTGTTAAAAAAAATCAAATAACTGTGGACCAAAATAATCAAAATTTCAGCCATATTGTTACCCCTGATACAAATGGCTAAAATAAAGATCGAACCTTGAAAATCATGCTAGGGTCAGCATTCGAATCCAGATGGGCTGGACGAACACTCTCGCACTACGCTAAAGCTATGCAGCTATGCTCAGTTGTCAACAATTTACCATTTAATTTTACTTATTTTCTTAATACTCGTATCTAATTTTAAAATCTCTTTGGACGGAAGAGATTAGCTAGCTGTTTTTTTTCTCCTGCTGCTGCTGATGTATATACTGTCATATACCGTATGAGCTTGTTTTATTCACTAATTCATTAGTAATCGAAATTACTAATGCGTTTGCTTAAGCCAATCATTAGACAGAGAGACAGCAGCCAAGTGGACAGAAAAACAGCAGCAGCACACGCATGCGTGATCACCTGGCTGTATTCTCTCCTCTCTCCTCTGCGCTGGTCGCAGTTGTTGCCAGCAGGGAGTTCAGATGATTGTTTTGATCTGAATAATTCAGATTTCAGGCTGGTCTTAAACATTTTGGAGATGGGAAGTGTACATGAAATCTTTGCTGCTGCTCTCTTCTGGATGATTTGTCCACTTGTCAGAAGTGAAGCAACATCTAGCTTGAAGCATAAGCGCAGGAAAACAAATCTGAGAGACCTAATTAGCTGTAATTGTAAGGCATAACTTCGAAAAGGTAAATCGTAAAGAAACAGTAAGCAATGGCTTAACTGATACCCATTCTATGGATGTCATCTTCAGTTTATTCCCAAGGAACAAAGTATGTGCATCTTATGTTCTTATGCCATTATGTGCTCATCTTTACTTTCTTTTTCAAGTATATGGCCCCATCTTTCCGTTCAAGAAAAATCTGAAAATGTTTATGGTCTCATCTGCTGAAACAGGAGTTTAACAAGAGTGGCCGAAAACCGAGGCAGTGAGGAAGCACATGGGCTTGTACGAATGTACAACCAGACTATGTTTCATTTAGGCCTGATTGGTAAGCCCATTTCTTTAAATTGGATTATTCTGGGCCTTCCAGTGGAACACATGGGCTTGTACAATTGTCCAACACAAGTTTAGACTAGATTAGTAGGATGCCTTTATTCATCCTTCTTCTTTTTTCTGTAATTGTCGCTCGAATAAAGTCATTTTTCAACTTTGCTGGAAGAGTGGAAGATTAGCAGAAATCAGTGTAGTAAGTTCTTTCTGTGTTGTCTCGTGATCTGATATAACATGCTGACCACTTGTAAACATTGTAAGCTTGTTACACACTGGCACAACTCAGGATCGATCATTACAAGGCAGTACTTTTTTTTTAAAAAAAAATAATAATCTTAGAGCAACACAAGCCACTGAAATCAGGACAACCCAAGTGTTGAGACTATAGGTAAACTTCTGGTTCTATTGTCAAGCCAACCTCATTAATTAGCTGCCTAACTTTTCATCTTTCCTAATCTTGGTCATAGTCAAACATGCACGGAAAGTTTTTTTTTTCTTATCTTAATCGTAATAGTCAAGCATGCACGGACAGCCTCGTAAAGAAGATTACACAAGTGCAAGTATAAATTTAACTTGAAGGATCATGTTGATCCGTTCAGGCAGTAGCAGCAGCTAACCAACCAAACAATGCCGAGTCACTGAAGAGTCAAGGAGATGGGCAATTTTTCCTCTGTTAGGAGCAACTGATCAGGACGAGCTAAACTGATGTCTCATCACAAAGCTACATGCATCAAAATCCACATCCTTATCAATCGCCATAATTTCATGCATAATCTTGTAACTACTTCAGGGCTCTTCAATTCTTTCAGAGTTCAGTACCAATTGATTACCGAATGAAAGTATGAGCCGCAAAAGTGGTTGGGAAAACACTGCACTTTTGCGTTTCTGCATTGCCTGAAGTTTAGCAAAGCTGTTGAGGCATGCGTATGCATTGATCAACAGAAAGATCACAATGCTGGCTAGTGTTATGATTTTCACAAGTCAAACAGAAGAAGTTTTGTGTTCAGCTACTCTGAATTTGAGTTTTGTTTTTCTGCATCTAATGTTGTTAAGATCTCTGAAACTCACGAAAGGTCGAGATTTTCAGGGCCGATTTGTCTCATTAGCCGACGAAATAAAGTACTAGTACTATACTGTAGCTTTGATGATCCCAAATGCTGTCCGATTCAATTGAAAAGCCTGATGAAGTAGTGGGGGGAGTTTCCATGTTCTTTTCTGTCATACCAGTGACCTGCTACCGAAGTACCAGCTTGTGACATTTCTTGGATTATCTGTACACCGATATACTATCCCCAGTCTGTATGATCATTCTGCATTACTCCTACACAGATATCCCATCATGTGAAAAATAACTATCTTAATTTACACCGCTAGTAATTTCTCTTGGGTGTAATCATATTTGAGAGTAAGAATTTCTGAATTCAGAATTTGAAATGTCGAAAAGATGAAATTTTGAGGGAGAAATGGGTTGAAATATGGATGTGTGAGGGCTCTCCCTTTTGAATTGATCAGAGGTGTTTCAGTGTTTGTCACTACCGTGTCCTATTTTAAATCTCTCGTAGTTTCTCTTGGGGATAACATATTTATCACTGCATTCGAGAGTAAGAACGCTTGAATTCAGAATTTGAAACCTCCAAAAGATGAGATTTTGAGGGAGAAATGGCTCTCAAATGTGAGCATGGTGAGGCTTTCACTTTCTCTTGAGTTGATCAGAGGTGTTTGTCAGTACCGGTGGTTTGGATGGCAAAACACGGCCAGGACCAGGGCTACGTCCAGATCGCATCATCAACTGATGCGACAGGATTCTAGTTAGTCGGTAGGCGTGTCCATCACCAACATGTATGTCCTTGTCCCTGCAGCCTCCATCCCCTGCCTCTTCATCTTGACAAACTCTGCAATCTACTCTCTGCAGGAAAGATAGATAGCTTACCTGCAACCTGTGACAAAAGAAAACTGACAAATACGATTCAGTCTAGAAAAAGACAGGGTTCTGCATTGTGTTGTGGTAATCAAATTCTGTTCATGTTAGACTAGTAATGTCATCTGATTCGACTATCATGTTTCATGTTAGTTAGTAGATGATACTACTTAAATCTTAACATGCATAATTAATATGCCTTGTTAGTTAATTATGTTATCTTCTTCAGCACATGTGACTGAAAATCTCTAGTGGAGCACTGGAGTTGCTAACATCTGTTTCATTCTGTGGGTCCTGGGGCCCATTCATTGCCATCCCCTGAAAATTCCAAGAACAAATGGGGCCCACCTGGTGATACTCTTGTGGGCCCAACCGGCGTGGCTCTGTTAAGCTGAAATGTGCTCAACGGTCCAATTGCAATCAGAGGGTTTATCAGGTCAGCTCGTTTAATAACACAGCAAAGAATCTAAGCTGCATTTCTCATGCCAAAGTGCTGCTTCAGTCCACTGTGCTATGATAACAATCTCCCTATTCCGACATAAATAATTCTGTTTTTGCTTGCAAGCTTGTAACAGGGAGTCAGGGACCCACATTTTTGGGGTCCCAGAGATTCTTTTTTCTGAGAATTGAGAGTGTCAGCACTCAATTATGCAGTAGATTACTACTGAGAGAGCTAGTGGTACCTGGTAATGGAAGTGTTTGCTTCGTGCTTAGTGCTACTAAGTAAGACAGCTGTTGCATCTAGCTTGTAACTGTTAAATTACTGTGCAGGGGCAGTGCAAAGCATGTGGATATGGGTGATGGGGATCTTTGTGCCCCCAGTATTGAGGTAGCCCATGTGTGGTCTGCAGCTAATTAATCATTCATTCATGCATCTATCTTCTTTGTTAACAAAAGGTAGTACTAGCTCCTTTACCCTGAAATGCCGTCTGTTCTCCTCCTTAATCATGATAGCAAGGTTTGCAAATTTTTTTTTCAGACATTACAGGCACAATTGGAATTGGTACTTGCCTGGCAGTAAAAGAAGAAGTACAATTGTAATTTGATCAATTTTGTCAAAACTGTCCTTCCCTAACAAAGAATTCCTTGTGAAGTAGTAGTATGTATATGATTCCTTATTCTTTCCTCATGTGTCATGTCTGCTCAGCAAATTAATGATTTCTTTTCATAAAAAAAGAGCCTTAGTGATTCTTCTTTTTTGATTTGAAAGCATACGATGATTCCAATTTAAAAAAGCACACCATAAAATAGCCTTTAGAGCTGATCATTCTCATAGTTCCCCTTTGGTGCTTCTTCTTTTGAAGATAAAGATAAGCCTAGCAGGTGCATCCACAAGGGAAAAGGCAAACCAACTGTTTCCGTTGTCAATTCTGAATTACTACAAGAGTCTCTGGATGCTGCATAATGCAGGCAACTTTTGAGAATTATCAATAGACCAAGAAAGAGTACTACGCAATTGCCTTGTCATTTCATTCCACTGAATGCCAAGTGCAGATCAAGCCAGAAGCACTAGGCAGTGTCATTTTTGCTGAGGTGTAGCTATCCAGGATCATATCGGTAGAGAAGACCAAGAAAAAAGATAGCCATGTATCTGTCTTCCAGACACTTCAAAAAGTGAAATAGAAGATAAACCTGCATGAAAATTCAGTGGTAGAAAATTTACAAAATATATATATATATATATATATTTTTATGCGGTATTATACACCCTTGAATTTCTGGTATAAGTTCTGCATACACATGATCAAACCATGTACTGACAGCAACTGCACCATTTCTTTGAGTCATGTACTATTGCAATCTTGTAAGCAATCTAGTATAGTACTAAATATGTTTAGTCAACAACCATAATGTATTTAGAACGACCTAGGAAATTAAGCTGCATATGCAACGTACACTGTACTAGAAGTCAAATTCAGGTAGCCCAAGAAAAAACTTTACATGCAAGCTACTCCAATGACCAATGGCCGCAGCGTGTGATTTCATTGCACGCATCATCGTCTCTGTGGAGTTAACCAAATCTCACGCCCTGACCTGCGAATTGAGCCCAAAAAACTAAGTACAAACTGAAGAAGAAGAAGAAGAAGAAGTGTTTGTGTGTTGCTGGTGATCACCAACCAGGCCATAAATAACCGTAGTTAGATCCAACCAACTTCCAGTGATGCACTTGACCACACCACCATGGCAACAGCAGCACTGACACCTTAAATGCAAATACAGTTCTCAAAAAATAAATTGTACTAGTAGTATATACTCTACTCTACTGTATAAATACTCCACTAGTAGCAGTGTGTGGCTTCAGTTCTTCCCTGTCCGGTTAGGTGCAGCACATCTACGTTCCTTGCACGCCAGTTCTTCATCCCTGTCTCCAGTTCACACACTTTTTACCCATGGATACATGCGTGCATAGCTTGTACTACTAGTACAGTAGTACTAGTTTAGTTTATCACATTCGAAATCTTCAGTTTTGATAATGTGAGCAACGAAACAGCATCCCTAGTACTGGTTTCAGGCGAGGGTACAACAGTAAATGTAAGTACCAGCAGTTGGCCATAAAATCTGTGAGAGTGAAACAGCATTTTACTGGCAGGGACGATAACAGTAATTGTGGTGAAACTCACGCGGTCAAACAGGAACTCAACCTTAGGATCCCCTGACAAAACACAGCCACAGGCCAAAGCAGCATCAACCATCAAACACATGTGCCCTTATTGTTTCGCCTATGAGTTTAAATTTTAAAACTTAATTTAGAAATTAATTTTATAGTTTTTTCATCATAATTTAGTTATAATATTTAATTTTATATCGTTAGAACACGATAAAATTTTGCTCATAAATTAGTTTTTTTACTAATAAACGATAAAAAAATATACATAAACAAAACAATAAGACTCCAATCATGTGCGACCGAGATCACGATACTCTATCTAACTTTGTCACTAATAGTAGATGAGTGTGATGAATGCTAAACTCACGTGTGAGTAACAAAGGCTTCCTTCTTTTCATGCCCAGGGAAGAATATTTCTTAGTTCACACAAAACAAGAGGACTCATTAGCACATAATGAATTAATATTAATTATTATAAACTTGAAAAATAAATTTATTTGATTTATTTTTAAACAACTTCTATATAGAAATTTTGTGATAAAAATATATTGTTTATTAGTTTAAGAAGTGTACTAAAGGAGTAAGTTGAAAACGGAGCCTATACTCTAAAATTTGTGGATAAACTTTTGGATTAAAATGGCACGCTTTTCAAACTGCTAAACGGTGTATTTCGTGCATCGGATTAAATAATTTTTCAAATTTATAATAATTAAAACTTAATTAATCACACGCTATTACCATCCTTATTTTACGTGAAACATTTAATCTTCGTCTTCATCCTTATTTTACGTGGATTTTGAAGGTAGCTGATCTTTATCCGTGGCACCGTGCCAGTTTCGCGGGTGGCGCAGGCGCGCGGCCGATTTTTGGTCCATCTCTCCCGCAATCCAACGCGTGCGCCCGCCTCGCGGCAGGCAGCCGAGCTGTCTCCAACCGTGCCGTGCAGCCCAACTCGTCGTCCACCTCACACTCGCCGCAGCCTCCTCTCCCCCCTCGCCGCCGCCCTCCTCCCTCGCGGACGCGGCCTCGAGACCCCACCACACTTCCAACCACAACACACACACAAACCCCTCCTCCACTTTTTCCGTCGGAAAAAACTCCGCCTTTCCGCCCTCGCCTTCCCTCCTTTCTTCTCCCACCTTTTCCAACCTAAACCTCTCCTCCTCCTCCTCCCCGCCGCCTCTCTTCCCATCTCCCCTCACCTACTACCTCTCCATGTCGCTGCCGGATAACTAGCGTCCCAACCAGCCTCGCCGGCGAGGAGGAAGGTGGTGTCTCGCATTCTTCGGGGATGGGGGTGGGGGTGGATCAGGGGGAGGAGGAGAAGGGACGCGGGATGGCGAGCCTGCTGGCGGCGAGGCGGGCGCTGCGGGCCGGGGTGGAGAGGTCGCGGGCGCTCAGCCACGCGCTGGCGCGGGCGGGGCCCAGGCTAGGGGAGATCCGGGCGAGGCTCCCGCCGATGGAGGCGGCGGTGCGCCCGATCCGCGCCCCGCGGGACGCGCTCGAGGGCGCCGGGGAGTGCGTCGACCGCGCCGTGGGGCCTGCCGCCGCCGTGCTCAAGGTGTTCGACGCCGTGCACGGCCTCGAGCCGCCGCTCCTCGCCGCCTCAGCCGCCGCCGACGACCTCCCCGGTTACCTCGCCGTGCTGTCCCGCCTCGAGGAGGCGCTCCACTTCCTCTCCGATAACTGCGGCATCGCCTCCCAGTGGCTCGCTGACATCGTCGAGTACCTCGGGGACCGCAGCCTCGCCGACCCCCGCTTCGTCTCCGACCTCGCCGAGGCGCTCTCTCACCTCAAGACCCCCTCCGCGAACCTGGACGGCGGCCTCCTCGCCGCTGCCCTGGACATTCTTGAGGCCGAGTTCCGTCGCCTCCTCACCGAACACTCAGCTCCGCTCGCCATGAAAGAACCCAACAGCAGCTCCGACCCTGGCTCCATCACGGCGCCGCGGATCCCCGCCTCCGCCGTGCACAAGCTAAGCTTGATCCTTGACCGGCTCGCCGCTAATGGGCGGCTCGCCACCTGCACGGCTGCCTACGCCGATGCTCGTGGAGACACGGTGAGCGCCAGCCTTCGAGCGCTCGGCCTTGATTACTTGCACGACCCAGCTGAGGATGCTCAGGTTCTCACCCCAAACGTCGAGCGTTGGGGGCGGCATCTGGAGTTCGCCGTGCGCCACCTCCTAGAGGCGGAGCGGAAGCTCTGCGTCGCGGTGTTCGAACGGCGGCCTGAAGCCGCGTCCTCATGCTTCGCCGAGATTGCGTCGCGTGCTGGCATCCTTGATTTTCTCAAGTTTGGCCGTGCTATATGTGATGCCAGGAAGGATCCCATCAAGCTCTTGCGGTTGCTCGATGTGTTTGATTCTTTGAGCAAGCTGAGAATGGACTTCAACCGGTTATTTGGTGGAAAGGCATGTGTCGAGATCCAAACCCGAACCAGGGAGCTTGTCAAGAGGGTGGTGGATGGTTCTGTGGAGATATTTGAGGAATTGCTCGTGCAGGTAGAGCTGCAGCGCAATATGCCGCCTCCAGCTGATGGCGGAGTGCCACGCATAGTTAGCTTTGTTGCCAAGTACTGCAATCAGCTCCTTGGGGACCCGTATCGCTCTGTGCTTACGCAGGTGCTCGTCATCCATCGCAGCTGGCGCAAGGAAACCTTCAATGACAAGATGCTTGTTGATGCAGTGCTTAATATTGTTAAGGCCCTTGAAGCCAACTTTGAAGCATGGTCAAAAGCATATGAGGATGTGACACTGTCGTATCTCTTCATGATGAACACGCACTGGCACTTCTTCAAGCACCTGAAAGGTACCAAGATGGGTGAGATCTTAGGTGATGAATGGCTCCGGGAGCATGAACAGTACAAGGATTACTACTCAGCAGTGTTTTTGAGGGAGAGCTGGGGAACACTTGCACCCCTATTGAGCAGGGAGGGTATAATCTTGTTCTCCAAAGGCCGGGCTACAGCAAGAGATTTAGTGAAGCAGCGGCTTAAATCGTTCAATGCAAACTTTGATGAGATGTATCAGAAGCAATCTGCGTGGATCATATCAGATAGGGATTTGCAACAAAAGACCTGCCACCTTGTGGTGCAGGCTATAGTGCCTGTATACCGGAGCTTTATGCAAAACTATGGGCCGCTTGTCGATCAGCAGGATGCCAGTGCAAACAAGTATGTGAAGTTCACTGCTGAAGGCCTAGATAAGATGCTCAGCGTACTCTTCTTGCCCAAGCCAAGGAGAGCTGGAAGCTTCCAGATCAGACACTCAAATGGCAAGATTACGAGCGCAATGACAGGGTTGTATCGAAGCTCTTCCACACTGAAGTAGCTTCAGTTGAAGTTTGAGGACATTGGATGTACAATTTGTGCAATACCATTAAAGATCCCGGTTGGCGGGAGACATAATTATGGCCCAGTGACAAGAACAACCGGATCATAACAAGAACTAAGCTACTCCAGTACTGACATGTGGCGAGGAGAACATGAGTGACTCGCTTTTCATATCTGTGCAGTCTCCTCCACCCCAGTTGTTTCTGTCGCCTCTGTTATTACCTCTAGCAGTATACTCGATTCATTTTAGGAACTTTGTGTGGGAAACAGAAGATGTGTAACCACTTACCTGGTATGTGTAAAAGATTGGTTGTATTTCAGGGGGGGTATTTAGTTGTTCCACATTCTATAAGTTATAATTTTATCACCATGCAATGAAATATAAGGAAAGTATAATATTACCTCTGTTGATCATAATGATTGTGGCTAATTGATTGCTGATTATATGAGGCAGTAATAAACCTCTCAAATTTCTATTTGTAGACACATGTTCTTGCATCTTATATCCATAATTTTGTACTGCAGTAATGCAGTTTACCTTTAGGCTTCCCCATGTTCAGCTGTATAGAGAAAAATTGTAGTCCTGCGAGGCAGTCTCTGTATATCGCTGCGTGTGTGTAAGTTCACTTCTGTAGTTCTGGAGATGTGTATGTTCCAGTTATTCCCCCTGATACAGCCATACAGGTCCTGGATTACTGGCTAGAAAGGCAAGAATGTTTAGTAACAATTTACCAGGTGGGAAGTCCATGTCAGATATGTTCGGAACTTGAAAAAGTCTGGACCGGAAATATTGGTGTGAGCACCTTGTTGAGATGTCGGAAGCACTGGTAAACTGAGATTTTTCAGGAGTTTCCTGCAGCTCCATGCAAGGCAGCAGGCAGAACATGAGGGTGAACACCAAAAAACCTGGAATTCCAGGTTCTGTTGTTCTGCATGTGCAGTTCCACAAAGAGTGTTCAGGTACTGCCGGTTTATCCCAGCAGATATGCCTTCAGATTACCACTGGTTTATTCTGACGCCTCAACAGAAAGCTCGCTGAACCTGGTATAGCCTACCTGTATGTACCACATATATCCTTGCTAGGAATACATGGAAATATTAGCACAAGTACAACGGTACTCGGTAGTCGTTAGTACCTATCCTTACAAAAAGTGGTACATTTTGATCAGAGTGTGACGCTCAGTATCGGTATTGCGATCATAATACATGTTGATCAGTGTGGGACTTTCAGTATCAGTATTGAGATTAGTACAAGCCGAACACAGCGTGACGCTCGGTATCAGCAGAGAGATAACTAAGCTTGACAAATGACAACAACATGTAATTGTCACAGGAGCTTAAGACGTTTCATACCTGAGCAACAAAGTTAATGCTAGAATGACTTACATTGTGAAACGGATGCTCAAAGTTAATGCTAGAATGACTTACATTGTGAAACGGATGGGATGGAGTATCAAAACACCGGCACATCCTGCATCCAGCCGCTAAGAACACAGCGCAAGATAATATCAAGCACGTAACAGATTCAGCCAGAAATCTCATAAGAGCCACAACAATAGACTCCGATATTAACCATTGGCACGTAAAACACATTAAGGTTTTGATAGATAAAAATATCTCCAGCAGGAGAGCGATACCACAGTCTGTGAGGACTGTCTGGGTTTATTGACCAACATTACACATAAGAAAGCGCACAGGACACACGAACAAACTCGAAGCACTCATAACTCGTAGGAAAAGCACACAACGATACGAACTGGAAATACTCATGGCGAACGAATACTCAAAAGACGATAAGGCGAAGTAGGCGATGATTGGGGAGGAGGTTGGGCGCATCACTCTTCCTCGGATTCAGAATCCGCGCTCTGGAGCCACTCCACGAACGGCTTGGCATTCTTCACCACCTGGGACTCCTTGCCACCAGCAACAGATTCATTGTACCACTGCGTTATCACTTCTTCATCCAGGACGTCCCCATCATACAGTGCCTTGAGAACAATCGGCACCTCCTTCACAGCTTCGGGGCTAGACTTGGCACCGAAGGCCACCAGGGCTTGCAGCAGGACCATCTGGGAGGCTTCATCAGGCACAGCAGCAGCGAGGAATTTCTTCTTCTTCACAACCTCCTTGGCGAATCCTTTGCCGAGGCCGCCAAAGAGTGCATCAAAAAGAGCATTCATAGCATCCTGGGGTGGCAGGGCTGAAGAAGTCATCAGACCCTTGAGCTGAACAGCAGTGGCACCCTTGCTCAAGTTATCCTTCATTTCCTTGACCAGATCATCATAAGGACTGCTTTTAGCCTCTTCAACAACATGTTTTGCACTTCCGTTGGAGGCACCCTCCTTGTGTGAGGCCTCGTGCTTCTTCTTCTTCTCAGGTTCTTCAGTGGACAGCATCACCATCTCAGCAGTTGCAGCGCTCAGTTGTTCCTGCATGCGCTGTTTTGCAGCCTCCAGCGAAGTGTCAGTCTGCCACTGGACATCACCATCGTCATCCTCATCTGCAGCCACATTGTCACCATCATGACTGCGAGTTGGTGAATTTGAATGATCCTCATCAGAGCTAGCAGCAGCCTTCTTCTTCCCAGCACCACTTTTAGAGGAGGTGCTTTCCTTGGATGCACCTTTCTTCTTTGCTTCCTTTTTTAGCTTCTTCATCTCCTCATCAGCAGCCTCACCTTCCTTTAGACGCTCCTTCTCAGCTCTCCTCATTGCCTTCTTGTCTTTCCCACCACCCTTCTTCTGTTCAGGTGGATTCTTCAGGATAAAAGTTGTGATCTTGTCCCTCATGTCAACGTCTGACACAAAACCACAGGCAGCACACTTCAATGTAATCATCTGGGTCTTGGAGACGAGGACCTCAGTCTCAGGGTTGCCACATCCATAGCATTGGACATACTTCTTGATGAAGTTCTCAAGGAGACCAGCCAGCTTAGCAGTATCATGTGCCCCATTAACCAAGGAAGTACCAGTCTTCTCATCAAATTTAGACTGTGCACCAAGCTCACATCCAAAGTACTTTGTTGTGTAGGAAGCAGGCCTGGCTAGGGCTTTTGCTATATCCACCATGTTCACAATGTTAGTCTTGATGCCATTGCCACGGCCTTCTATTTTGGTGATCATCCTGGGCATCTTATACCTGTAGAAGGCATCATCGCGGTTTGAAGCACCAATGTTTTGCAGAGCCATCTTGGATTAATTTTCTTTCACTGAGATAATATCAGAAGCACCAAGAGCCAGAAGCGACAGTAGTCTTGATCCTTGAAGTGGATCAGCAGAAACCAGTGCGCTCCGAGAGCAGCCAGAAGCTTGCATAAATTGACAAGGCTTCGGATGCATGCAGCAGGGCCTTCCAAGCGAGAGCTTGTGCCTTTTTCTCGTTGTCCAAGAATATTCTCCAAGCAATCCAACTGATCCCAAGTAAAGCAAGTCTTGTTCAGACATAAAAGAAGCTTCAACTTTTAGACCCTCCACTTTGTCAGATTGCAGCAAAACTGATGCTGCCTCCTGCATCACACGTCAACAACAGATTCTTCATTCATAGACACCATAGAAATGTACTCCCTCTGTACTCGTAAAGGAAGCCGTTTTGGACAGCGACACGGTCTCCAAAACACAACTTTGACTTCTTATTTCTATAAAAATATTTATTGAAAAGTGGTATATGTATACTGTTATGAAAGTATTTTTCAAGACAAACATATTCATATAACTTTTACATTTTCAAACTCAACAACTTGAGAGTTATTCATGATTTATATTCCCAATGTTTGACTTAAACATTGTCCTAAACGACTTCCTTTATGAGTATGGAGGGAGTACTTATGTAAGAAATAATTCAAATGCAAGTAAAATATACAATATACTACATATCTGATGCATATATGATACCAAAGTTCAAACGAATACTATAAATCACTTATCACTTAAATATTCACTCCATCAACAAAGTGAACAATCTATCTGTTTGTATTCTACTTGCTTTATCCTGTATAAAATATTAGGATAGTGAACAAAACCATTTGCATGTCCAAAATACTGTATACGGCTGGCATTTGTATGAATGCAAGATGAAGATCATGCAACAAAACCATGTTGTAATGCACAGCAGGCTCCTTTGTTACATTACAATGCCAGGAAAAGTTGAAAACCACAAGGCACACTACTGAAAGTTCTAATATATCAGACACACTCACCAAACAGTTCGTACCATTATACAATTGAAGCACTTATTACACATTTGTTGCATTCAGCATATACTGGATTAATGTGTCATCTAGATCAACTGCTTACTAAACCTTTCACCAATATTATATAGGACAACCACTAAGAAACTCTATAAACCAAACAAATAGCATAACCATATCCATCAAAAGTGCAACCATAGCTAAATAGACAAGGAGACTGTCACTCAGGAAATATAGAAAACAGAAAGCTCGTAAGTGCGACATAGCTACGAGTAAAGAAGTAACCATGCATAAGCAAATAAAACTGGGATTTTCTGGCCAACATCAAAAGTGCACACCAGGCATAGTAAACAACGCCATAAATAAACTCAGCCTAGCAGATTGATAGAGGGATAGCAAATAAGGAATACGATAGCAATGGGCAAAAACATATGAACATTCAATTTCAGATGGCAAAGTATTGCGGTAGTAACCAGGAAATGGTCTTATTAGCACGACGAAACACGTATAACTACCACGAGATTCAGTTACACAATGATAGATCACTCTCTAAATACCGGAATGGCTAATTCAGTGTACAATGAAACATACGACAGACATCTTTTGCAAAGCAATACATTCGATCAAACAATCAAAAGTTTCATAAACTATCACACAATAATTAACGCTAGTAAAATCTAACCGATAGATGGTAACTAATGCAATTGCAACATGTTTAACACATCCTAGCAGCATGAAGTACAACAATATTAACTGAAAAACTACACGAGGCACAATAATCGAAGCTGGGATGAACTGCAACAGCCAGAGTATATGAATCCACACAACATCACATGACCGAGCTGACATGTAAGATAATAGACGCAAAATACACACCCAACTGTATTCCCCAAACTCCGTCACTAGCAAATTAATAATCAGAACTATCAACGACTTCCCAAGCCTTAGAAATCGTTCGATCCGACGAGATTTGACCATGACAGAACTCCTAAAAGGGCAAGTAATCCGCACCACTCCCAGATGCCGACCAGAGAGAAACCCCGCAAAGGGTGAGGAGACCAGAGAGAAACCCCGCGGAGGGTGAGGAGATCAGGGGAGGAGGAGGGATCGGGGAGTTGCTGCTCACCTTGCGATGGGGGGATTGGGATTTGGGGGCGGCGGCGGCGGCGGGACCGACCCGACGAGGGTTCGCGAAGCGTGGGGAAATTTGGTTGCGGCGAGTGGATGGTGGAAGAGGTGAGGAGGATGGTTAGGTAGGGGTGGTTTATATAGCTAGGCTGGCTAGGGCTTCCGTTACGTGTTGGGGTTGGATTCGAATTCTGTGAGAGGGGGAGGATTTGCTGGGCCTGAAAATAGGCCGGATCAGGGCTTAGTTTGGTGGAATAAGATCAGTTTGACTCCCTCAACTGACCACCGAATCTAAATCGTATCCCTCAACCGCAATAACAGAAATCTTAACTCGCCAAACTTACAAAACCGGTGTAATTTGACTCCCTAGGCGGTTTTGAGAGGCGGTTTTGCTGACGTGGCGCCACGTGGTGCCTACGTGGCAATATTGACCGAGTCTTCGTTCCACGTGGCGATGACGTGGTACCTACGTGGCGGTAGAATTAAAAAATATGCGTGGGACCCATTAGTCATTCACAAAAAAAGTGGGCCCACTGACATGTGGAGCCCACATGTCAGTCCTCCTTCTTCCTCCTCCCTCTCTCCCTTCTCTCTCTCCCCTTCTTCCCTTCGGCCAGTGGCGCCTCTCTCTTTCTCTCGCCCTCTCTCCTTCGGCCGGCAACGGGTGGCGGAAGCAAGCAGCGGCCTAGCTTCGGCCGGCGGCAGACGGCGAGAACGAGCGGCGGCGGCGCGCAAGTGAGGCTCGAAGCGGCGACGGTAGGATGGGCGAGCGAGCGGCGGCGGGAGGAGGCCGAGCGGGAGCTCCGGCCGCGTTCTCACCCCTGCTTCACGACGGCATTGAAGGCGACGTTGCCCTTGGCGTTGACGGTGAGCGCGAGGATCTCCGGGAAAGCCCCGTCGTCGCCGAAGTCCTCCAGCCGTCGTGGCATGAACCCGCCACGCTTCCCGTACGGCGGCACGGGCTTGGCAGGGCCCGAAGGCTTCGGACGGCGGCAGCCGACGCTGGTGCGGCGGCGACGGCAGCGGCAGCTGATGCTGGGGCGGTGGCGGCGGGCGGTGGCCAACGCGGGATAAGCCTAGACGATGGCTCCTCCTACCGCGGGCGCGAGGCGGGTGGGAGGACGGCCGGTGGCAGTCGATGTTGGGGGCGGCGGCGGCCGGCGATGGCCGACGCGGGAGAAGGGGACACGACGGCTCCTCCTACCGCGGGTGCGAGGCGGGAGAAAGAGGGAGGGCGGGCGGCGGCGGCTCCGGCTTCGATTTCCTCCGCTCTCTCCTCCGCCGCATCCTCCCGTCCTCCCCGCCCGCCTCCCTCCATCCCTCCCTCCGCCTCCTCACCTCCGTCCGCTTTCCCGCGCGGGAGAGAAAGAGAGAGAAGGGAGAGAGAGAGAGGAGGAAGGAAGGAGGACTGACATGTGGGCCCCACATGTCAGTGGGCCCACATTTCTTTTTGTGTGAATGACTAATGGGTCCCACGCATATTTTTTAATTCTACCGCTACGTAGGTGCCACGTCATCGCCATGTGGAACGAAGACTCGGTCAATATTACCACGTAGGTGCCACGTCAGTAAAACCGCCTCCCAAAACCGCCCAGGGAGTCAAATTGCACCGGTTTTGTAAGTTTGGGGAGTCAAGATTTCTGGTATTGCGGTTGAGGGATACGGTTTTGATTCGGTAGTCAGTTGAGGGAGTTAAAGTGATCTTATTCCTAGTTTGGTGGACTCCTATTATCTGGGGGAATAAGTTCACTTTGGGTCCCTTTGTTTGTCATCCAGTCCGATTTTCATCCCTACACAAAACCGGATACAACGCATCCCCCAACTTACAAAACCGTGCAAGCAAGGTCTCTCGGTGGTATTGTCCCTGGTTTTGGCTGACGTAGCGCTCCTTTGACTAGGTCTTCATCCAACGTGACATCAACATGGCGCTCACGTGGCAATTCGATAGAAAAAATAAAATCCGTGGGACCCACATGTCAGTTACACACAAATAATAAAAAATGGTGGGACCCACACGTCATCCTCACTACCCTCCTCTCTCTATCACCCCTCTCTCCCTCTTCTCTGTCTCCAGCCGGCGGAGCGGGGTGGGCGCGGCCGGAGCGGGCGACGGCGGGGCGGAGCGCGGAAGAGCAGAGGGGCGGACGGCGGCGGGTCAGCGGCCGGAGCTACGGCGTGTCGTGGGCGGAACGGCCGGTCAGCGGCCGGAGCGGCGGCGGGGGAGAAGGGGGAGAAGAGGAGCGGCGGCGTGTCGTGGGCGGAGCGGTCGGCCGGACGGCGGGGGAGAAGTCGCGGCAGTGGCCGGAGGGGGCGCGGGGCGCTGACCGGCGGGAGGAGAGGTGCCGCCCTCGGCCCGTCGCTGCTCCGCCCTCAGCTCCGCCAGTGGCCCGCCGCCGCCCGCTCCGCTCCTCCTATCGGCTTCGCGCGCCGCCGCCATGCTCGGCTCCACCGGGCTGCTCCGCCCGCCGCCGCTGCTCCGTTCGCCTGCTGGCTTCGCCCGCCGCCGCCCGCTCCGCTCCTCCTATCGGCTTCGTGCGCCGCCGTCGTCGAGCACGACCCCGCCGCCGCCACGGAGTCCGCCATAGGTAAGCCACCGCGCGCGCGCGCGCGCCATTAATCCTCCATGCGATTCTTGCGCGAGATTCTCACGGAATCGAGTCGTCGTCGGCTCGTCGCCGTCTTTGTCTGGAGTCCAGTGAAGGCGCTGAACAAGGCCGGCCTCGAGGCGTCGGTGCGGGCCTACGGCAGCAGCGGCGTGGTCAGCCGGTGGCCGAGCCCGTACATCGTCGCCTCCGGCGTCCTCCTCATGGCCTCCTTCTTCGAGTGGCTCTTCCCTCCCCTGCAGTGCCTGGCCGTGGCGGCCGTCGTCGCCGGCGCGCCGCCGATGGTGCGCAGTGGGTTCGCCGCGGCGAGCCGGCTGTAACTCGACATCAACGTCCTCATGCTCATCGCCGGCGCCGGCGCGCTCTGCCGCGCCATCGTCTTCCTCTTCACCACCGCAGAATGGCTCGAGACACTGGCATGCACAAAGGTACTACATGTCAATGTTATCGTCTTTCACCAAATCCATGGCGATCTTGCACAAACCTGGACGAACACTCACGTGGCGAGGTTGCAGGCGAGCGCCGGGATGTCGTCGTTGATGGGCATGCTCCCGGCGAAGGCGGTCCTCGCGACGACAGGCGATGTCGTCAGCGTGCGCGACGTCCGCGTGGGCGACGTCGTCGCGGTCAGGGCCGGCGAGATCGTCCCCGTCGACGGCGTGGTGGTCGACGGCTAGAGCGAGGGGACGGTAAACAAACAAACAAAATAAAAATCTCTCCTCTTTGAGAGTTCCCATGTGGGTCCCACTATTTTTTATTATTTGTGTAACTGACATGTGGTCCCATGAATTTTTTTTTCGGATCGAATTACCACGTAAGCGCCACGTCGATGCCACGTTGGACGAAGACCTAGTTAGGAGCGCCACGTAGGCGTCATGTCAGCCAAAACCAGGGACTATACCACTCAGGGATCTTGTTTGCAAGGTTTTGTAAGTTGGGGGATGCGTTGTATCCGGTTTTGTGCTGTAGGGATGAAAATCGGACTGGGCGACAAATAAAGGGACCTAAAGTGAACTTATTCCTTATCTGGGGCCGTAATAAGGCCCTTCACAGTAAGCGTGGTGAATTCTGCGGCGAGCGGTGCTTAATGTTGCCACCGGCGGATCGGCCATAAGGGCTCATGAAGTGTGGTGAATTCCGTGGCAAGCTGTGGTGGTTAATGTTATAAACGAACACGTCTATTAGCGGATCAACGGATTCGTTCCATGTCCCTCCCATAGCAGTAGAAGTGCTATTAGCTGATCATCGGATCCATTCCCTGTCTGTCACACCCTGATCTGGTACCGCCGTACAACGGCACCTGACAGGAGCGTGTCGTAGGAGAAACGGTGCGAACCGCTTCCTACGAGACCGCGATAACGGTACCAGTCCCATGACATAGTGCTGGTACCCACGGTAACAATAATGAATCATTGCAATCCTTAATTTAAATAGATGACTTATTTACCTTAGCTTAAGTTGCAGCTCAGGACAACCCGAGGATGCAACCGACGACACGGATGAAACAACACCAACAACAGCAACAACAGCGGAACCAACGGAATAACACCCAACACCACAGGCGACGGCTAGGAACCAGGACGAAACCCTAATCTTCACTTCGCTTCAACTTCTCCTTCAGGGCAGAGGAAATATATATATATATAGAGAGAGCAAGGGTGAGTATTTACATACTCAGCAAGTCACGGGAACTTAGGTGTTTAGTGCAGGCTTGAAAGAGAGGCAAAGTAGTTTTGCAAATCCTTGATTTGAACCATTTTGAATCCACTATGTGATTTTCTTCTCTTTAAGTTTAGGTCGAAACAAGACTTGTGTCTCGATTCGACTTAAGAGATGCTTTTCAACAACTCAACTGGTAATGCACCGACTTCCTAGGTCGGATCATTACTTCTCGGCTCACACTGCCATTTCACTTGATTAATCGCCTCCTCGAGCTTTTTTCATTTTCTCAGACTCCAAGAGTCCCATTGCCCCGCAGCACGGCAATCTGCTTCCACTCAGGAAGCCTAGTCTATGAAGCCCGCAGATATCCCGAATCACACAGATCCATTTCTGACCACCTAGGTCATCCATCTGACACATAGGCTGATTCTGGTAACGATTCCCAATCCACAACAACTTTTCATAAAGCACTGGCAAACAAAACTACGCAACGGGAAACACCTCACATCCGCCCATGATCGTGGGCATGGCTGTTCGAACAGTTTGTTAACCTCTACAGATGGGTACACTTTACCCACACAACGCGAACTTGCTCCCATTGCCCAACCTGTGTTCATGACGCACGGCTGGAAAAAGGGAGATACGCGACAAGGCATTTCCAAATCTAACCCTCGGTCACCTCATGCCACATAGAGGGTCTGTAAGTTCAAGTGCCTTAATTTGATTTTGGTGATTAATGACAAATCTAATTATATGAGACTAACATTTTTATGAGTCTTTCTTTGACTAGTCTTATTTGGATATGAAAATAAAAATGATGAGAGGTATGTATTAAACTTCACATATTCTAACTTGGTCTCTCTTGTGGATCCAAAATATAGTGTGAGCTCCCTCATTGATCTTGATTGATTATATGCATATGTGTTCATTTATATCCATATGTATGCACATCTTGAGGGGGAGCTTATTCTATATTTTGTTTATTATAAGATTTCTATCTTGATTTGAAATTATCTTTCATCTCATCTCTCTATATTGTTTATATCAGGTTATTATCCATCACCAAAGAGAGAAAAGATTGAAAGATCTTGGATTAAACAATTTGTGTAATTGTCACTTTGGTGATAGATGATAAACCGATGTTTATAGGATTAACCTCTCTTTTGCATAAGTTGTCTACTAGGTTATTTCCCGATAATGAGATGTGGAAGACATGCATTCTTTTGTGATGGACCTTAATCATGACAATGATGAAATGCATGGAGATAAAACGATATGTACCACTTCTTATCTCCTACTTTTTGATAGGTTCAAATATATGATTTCCATGTTATTGATATATAAGTGTGAGACTAATGTTTACTCGAGTCTTATCTTATTTAGTCTCATTTACATTGAGAACATAGAGATCATGAAGGTATATGTTTTATGTTGGTCTACATCATTACTACATATGCCTTCTCTATGTGTATAGGATAAACCCCCATTGGTCATTCTCTAATTATGCATACACTTGCATCTCTTGTATATTTATTTGTATGCATATATTTAGGGGGAGCGAATCCTATACATTTACAGTGCATGTTCTAGATTCATGTTGTTCACCTATTATTTATATCGGATCTTTGCACTTGAGCTTGCATACGAGTATATGACACTTTTGATGTTAATGAATACATAACAAACATATCCATATCTTTCATATGCAACCGGTTGGTCATCAAGTGGAGGATGACAACCGATTTGTTAGGACTAATATTTTCTTTCGAGCCGTGCAAAGGAATAGGTCTAATTGTGATGAGGCTAATGGATGACATCATGGGTTGATGGTCACCAAGCCAAGGACATCGCCGTGTCGACAAGAATGAAATCAAGATTGTGATGAGAAGAAAGTCTTAACAAAGGATGGTCAAGACCTCGGCATAAACATGGTTCAAGCGAATGGTCACGAGTGTTGATCTTGGCTCAAGCATTGACCCCAAGTTTGATGGCGCAAGGCAAAGGTATAATTGAACTAAGAATGTTTTCTACTCTTTCCCTGGTCTTGGTGTTTGGTGTATACCGGATTTACTAGATAGGCGCCGTACTATCAAGAGGGGTCTATAAAGTGAGCACGTGGATGATCTTGTGCCATATTAGTTCATATGCATATAGGTTCATTTGGTGGGCTTGTCTAGCCAAGTGTGGTGAGTTTTCTCAAGTCCTAAACAAAGAGAGAAGTGGACAAATCCTATAGGTTTGGGTAGCCTCATGTGGTTATATCCGGTGGAGTATCTTTTGGAGTGTGAGCCCTTTCTCCCTGAGAAAAGTTGTGTTTCTTGGATGGATTGTTCATGTGTTGGATAACCCTTTGAATAAGCTTTCCATAGAGTCCAAGAACATCAAATTCCGAGATCCGAGTCGATAGATATCGCTGTTTTACTGTCGGTGGGCTGTGCTGAAAATTGGCCGGCGGTCAGACCGACCATGTACGACCGGTCAGACCGCCCGAAGGCCTCGAAAGCCCCCCAACGGCTAGTTTTTCGACCGTTGGACCGAGGTCCGGTCTGACTGGGTTTAGATGGGCGGTCAGACCGGCAGACACGTCCTAAAAGGTGTTTTAGCCTCCAACGGCTAGTTTTGGTGGTTGGGGGTATATATACCCACTCCCCAGCAGCAAGGGTAAGATTTTGGCACTCCATTGCATTATCTTGAACCCTTGCAAGAGCTCTCACACCCTTTGTGCACTTAGTTTATCTAGTGAGGTGTTGGAGAGTGAGTTAAGCCAATCCAAGAACATTGCTTCATTGTTAGAGCTAGTGTGGCACTTGATGGATTTGTTACTCTTGGAGGTTGCCGCCTCCTAGACGGCTTGTGGAGGTGTTGCCCGGTGACCTCTCCAAGGAGATTGTGGAGGAGGCCCGGCGCCGGTTGTGAGTGGTTTGGAGTTCACCACCTTCGGATTGAAGGAAGAACTACCCTAGTGATCAAGGCTTGGGTAGTCCTCTCCGTGGGCCGGCTCCCACCTTGCCCATCCCTTGACGAAAGGGGCGTGTGGTGGCTTCGTGATTGAGCGGTGGAGTTGGGCTCGCCTCAACGGGGATTAGGAAACCGGCGAGTTTCCGAACCTCGGTGAAAAATTTCTTGTCTCTTGTCTCATTTATTTGTTGCATTTACATTTGTGCAATTTACATTTATAGAGACATATTTGAGCCCATATCACCTAGGTTTGCAAAACTTAACTTAGTTGCTTAGTTAACCATGCACCTCACCTTGTCTAGCAATTTAGGTTAGTTTTGTTTAAGTGATATTAAGTTTTAAAACCGCCTATTCACCCCCCCTCTAGTCGGCCTCCTTAATCCTACAAGTGGTATCAGAGCTTGGTCTCTCATTTTGTGGACTTAACCGTTCCGAGAGAAAATGATGTCTTCTAGAGATATAGTACACACGGGTGGTGACCCTCCTATATTTGATGGCACAAATTATGCACAATGGAAAATCCACATGATTTCTCATTTTAGGGCCATGAGCCCAAAAATATGGTGGATTGTAGATGTGGGCTTTTCTCATGCTTTGGATGACCGTGCTCCAACAAGTGGGCAAGAGAAATGCCTACATCTCGACACTCAAGCTACTAATGCTTTATTTTGTGCTTTGAGTGATGACATATTTAATGAAGTATGCAATCTCAAGAGTGCACATGCTATGTGGGTAAAGCTTAAAGAAAAATATAAAGTGCCCACACTTATTGAGAATGGTTGCACACAAGAATGGATGTCGGGTGAAGACTCCACCTCCTCAAGTGATGATGAGGAACTCCCAACACTATCCACATCACCTCATTGCCTAATGACAAATGGTAAAAATGAGGTAAAAAAAGATTCTCTCGATAGTACTATTGAAAGCACTTGTGATGATGATGATGATGGTGATGATGATGAACCTTCATATAATGATCTTTTTGACATGCTTAGGGAGGCTAGTAAATACATTGCCAAAGAGAAGAAGAAAAATCAAATTTTAGAGAAAACTCTTCTCTCTTTGAAAGACTCAAATGTGGAGCTAATAAATTCTTATAAGGAGCTTTGTGATTCTTATAAGAATATAAAAGAAGCTTATGAGTCTCTTCTCATTGGCAATGTATTTAGTAAGCCAAAGGTGGACATAGGCATCACATGTAATTTAATTGATGATGATATGCCATGTGTAGCTAGCTCATGTAGTACATCTAAGGCTAGTATGTCCACCTCTTGTGATGACTTGTTAGATGTACCTTGTAGCTCAAACATAGATAAAAATTCTTGTTCTTCCTCCTCTATGTATGTTGTTGCTAATCTTGTAGAGGAAAATAAGCAATTACAAGTCCAAGTTAAAGATTTAAAAGAAGACTTGGATAGAAGCTACAAAGGGAAGAACACACTTGATGAAATCCTAAGCAAGCAAAAGAGCTCAAATGACAAGTGTGGACTTGACTTCCACCATAAGGAGAATGCTAAGAAGACAAGACACATGCCTAGATATGCAAGGAAGCATACATACTTAAGAAAGGATGGAAAGAAAAATGTGAGTAAAAACCATCTTCACATTACATGTTTTGGTTGTCATGAGAAGGGACACTTTGCCTCTGTGTGTGCAAACATGAAGGATGAGAAATGCAACTTCAAATTGAGGCAAACCGACAAGAAGTAAGACAACAAGTCAAGTCATAGAGGTCAAAGCCTAACTTGCCACAATTGCCGCGAAGGACGGCCCACGCGCGGGCGAGGGGCTGCGGCGGAGGGGAAAACCGAGTGGACCGGTGGATGGGGCCCACCTGTCAGCGGTGCGGTTTACATGGGACGGGTGCACGCGAGAGCGGGTGGGGTGGATCGGTTGACCGGGAGACCTTTGACCGGTCTCCGCGGGGCCGGGGCGGCTGAGGTGGCGTCCACGTGCGACGGCGGGAGGAGGAAGAAGAACTGGAGCTCCATCCGACGGTGAACGACAGTGACGGTCACCGGAGCAGGTGCACGGCGCTGCGAGGGAGGGAAAGCACACCGGGATGACGAGCGGGGCGAGGGAAAGCGACCCGACGGTTCGTATTCGCTAGAGGACGGCCGGAATCGGCGGATTGCGGCGGCGGCAACCACCGGCGAGCAAAAAGGGGATAACCCTCCGGAGCGGCGAGGGCTCGATTCCCTGGAGCTGGAGCGTCCACACGGGTTTGGGAGTCCATTCCAAGCGACGAGGGAAGCTGCGCGGCGCTAGAGCACGACGGCGACGGAGAACGCGGCTCGGCACAGAGCAAACGCGCGCAGCGAGCTATGGCGAGCAGCTGTGGAGCTAGCTAGCCGCCTAGGGAAGGAAGGGGACGGGGGAGTGCGGCGGGGAGTTACCGCGACGGGGAGGCGGTCGGCCGTCGGTGCGGAAACGGTTGGTTCTGGTCTCGGCAAGGAGCAGGGCCGGGGAAGGGGGAGAAGCGCTCGCCGCGGCACCACGATCACGCGACACTACGCGCGGTGGGTGAGGAGGACGAGACGACGACGGACAGGACAGAGCGAGGACGAAGGGCGGGCATGGCTCAGTCGGGGCGGAACGAAGAAGAGAGAAAAATGGGAGAGGGCGAGGCTTTAGGGCTTGTTCGGTTGGGCCGGGAACGGCCGGGATCGGGGCCCAATCCCCGTGGATCACCCTAGTGAAGGAAACAATCCCGGTCCATGCAAAATTGTGCGTTCGGTTAAGCCTAGCGTGGATTTTAGCCCGGCCCACCACGGTGTTTCCCTCTTCTCTAGGCCCGGGAAAAAATTTCCACCAGAGGAGGCGGCGGCGCAACGAAAACGCGACGGCGGGGGCGGCACGCGGCGTGCGGCGCGACACGGAGCGACGGCGACGGCACGGCTCTCTCCTCCGGCCGCCACCTTCTCTTCGGTGAGCACGCTGCCTTTCCCCCTCTCCCCTCCTCTCCCAAATCTAGGGTTAGGGTTTCCTTCTCTTCTCCCTTTCCCGTCGTCGCCGCCATCCCGTCCCGGTCGTAGCGCCTCCACTCCGCCGCCACCGCCGCCCATCGCCCTCACCCACGGCGCCACCGCCGTGACGCCCTCGGAGAAGAAGAGGAGGCGGAGGAGGAGAAGAAGAAGAAGGAGAAGGAGAAGGAGAAGGAGGAGGAAGAGAAGAAGAAGAAGAAGAAGTGCGCCGAGAAGCTCAAGCAGTGCTGCAGGGCGTGCGGCCCTACTACGTCGCCGTCGACGACCACAGCTACTCCTGCACCATCGTCTGATCGCGAGCCACAGATCTAATCCGCTGCTACATTCTCTGGTCTTCTAGGCTCTGCAGATTCGTGTGTAAATCGTGTTCATCGGTTTCAAAGATTCAGCCTTGATGCTTTTCTTCTCTGAATCTTTGCCTACTTATTGCGTCGTGTATGCTGGGCAGTCGTGGAAATGCAATTGCGAAGACTGTGCCTTTGCAAGAAACACCAAGGCCATCCTATTCAGATTTCAGTGGTTAAATCCAGCAACAAGTTTATAAGTTTTTCTTTGTTTGCTCGTGCTATCGAACAAGTTCAAGAATTGCTGCAGTCTGCTGCTTTGCATTGCTTTCGCATTGAGTTAATAATCAACACCTGGTTTCAAAGAGAAAAAAAATCAATCGATATCATTTTTTCCTGGAGTTGCACATCCGGTGCTTGCAGCATTTTTTTTAAGTTCTAGCTTGTGCTTATTCAGTATGTTAAAAAATGCCAAACAATTATGGCAACCAGAAATTTTCAAGATCATTCGTTCAATGTGTTTCACTGATAGTCTGATACACACTTTGTTTTAGGTACCATCCACATAAATCTATAACAGTTGGAATTGGCACAGTATAATAGTGTTGTAACTATATCTTAACTGCTTCTCTTGTGCAAACTAGTTCCTTTTCTCATATTAGGTTTTCCCTCCATTTTACCCCTTGTTATTTTAACTGAATCAGCACTTCAACTTTCTTTTTTGTAACAAAAAGATATAATGACCAAGAAGGTAACTATGAAACTATACCATTTCTTGCTGCTTGAAGATATATTTTTGTTTGTGGATATTTATGATCAACTTGTTGACATGGACCCAATAACAAATACTCCCTTCTAGCAGCATCCCTAATGTTTACATCCAAATGTTCAATTGGCGTGCGAAGCCCGGGATCAGCAACAACAACATTTGGAGCAAGCACAACATTATTTTGCCTATTGTTACTAGCACCGGTTCTTGCTGTTTCTAGGGTTGAGGTGGATTCATCGGTTTCTGTAGTTGGAGTGGACTCACTGTACTGGACTTGATAGAATGATTTTTAAAGTTGTGCTCCTCTTCATCTAGCAAATCAAACCAATTTCTAGATGACTAACTGCTACCAAACAAATGCAAAATAAATCGAAGAATAGAGAGGACACTGGACACTGACATGGATTTGGGGGCAAATAGGGAATCAACCTTTGAGAAGTGGCTGACAAAATGGCCGTGCTTGCCGCTGACCCGCTATCGTCGGCCTCGGCTTGCCGCTGATGTGCGCGCCGCTGCCGCGGCCAATCCCCTCGACGGCTCGCCGCCGCCGGTGTGCGCCGCGGTAGTCGTCAATGTGCGAGAGCGTGAGAAGAAAAGGGAATAGGATGGGGTAGCGCTCTCGTGCGTGAGACACGAGAGGAGAGGAGAGAAGGTTGGGCTGTAATGGGCTGTTTATTGGGCTGGGATGCCTGGGGCTTGAACCGGCTACGTGTGAGGCTGGGCCAGACGAGTAGGGCTGGGCCACGGGGTAAATTCTGAAAAATGTATGGGTACTAGTCAACTAAAATTTTTGGAAATAAGTCCACTTGGACTCCGTTAAAAGTGACACGAATCTAATCCGTGACCCTGAATCACAAAATCATATATCTTGACCCCCTAAACTGTTAAAACCTGTGAAGATTGACTCCCTCGGTGGTTTTGAAGCGATTTCACTGACGCGGCGTCTACGTGGCAGTGTTGACCTGGTCTGCCGTTGACGTGGCACTTAGGTGGCATTAGAATTAAAATCATACATGTGGAACCCATTCGTCATTCACAAGAAAAATTTGTGGGGCCCACATGTCAGTCTATCCCTTCTTCCCTTCCTCCTCTCCCTCTCTCTCCCTTATCTCTCTCCTCCTTCGGCGAGCGGGGGCCGACGGCGGGCGGGGGCCGGAGTGGTAGTAGCGGGCCGGAGGGCGGCAGCCCCGACGGCGCCGGGGGACATGATTGCATCGTCATCAGTGGCGGGAGAGCAGAGGGAGAGAGGGGGAAGAGGCAGGAGAGGGGATGCGCGCGACACCGTGAGCTCGAGGCCGTCCCGGCTACCCTGTCTTCACGATCCGACCTTACCGCTGACCTTGCCTTTTCCGAGCTCAGCCAAGTAGGGATGAAAATGGATTGGATAGGGACGGATAATGCTCCCTTTTCTTCTCACGCTCTCGCACATTGACGACTGCCGCGACGCACACCGGTGGTGGCAAGCCGTCGAGGGGATCGGCCGCGGCGGCAGCGCACACATCGGGGGCAAACCGAGGCCGACGACAGCGGGTCAGCGGCAAGCACGGCCCTTTTGTCAACCACTTCTCAAAGGTTGATTCCCTATTTGCCCCCAAATCCAGGTCAGTGTCCAATGTCCTCTCTATTCTTCGATTTAGAGCGAGTACAATAGCAGGCTATAAGTCAGCTTTAAGCATATGTGGAGGAGAGAAGAAGAGAGAGAAGGAAAGCGGGCTACAGATTTGTAGCCGGCTGCAGCACGGACTCCAATACGTTGTGTGTATGAGAGGTGGGACCATATATAAATATATTAATGTTGTAGTATATGCTTATAGGTAACTTTTGTATGAATGAGCTATTAGATTGACTATAGATAAATTGGAGCTAGTAGTTAGCTATACTGTTAAACTTGCTCTTATTTTGCATTTGGTAGCAGTGAGTCATCTAGAAATTGGTTTGATTTGCTAGATGAAGAGGAGCAGAACTTAAAAATCATTCTACCAAGTCCAATCCAGTGAGTCCACTCCAACTCCAGTGAGTCCAACCGATGAATCCACCCCAACCCTAGAAACAATAGGAACCGGTGCTAGTAACAATAGGCAAAATAATGTTGTGCTTGCTTCAAATATTGTTGTTGCTGATCCCGGGCTTCGCAC
This sequence comes from Oryza meridionalis, assembly GCA_000338895.3. Classification (NCBI taxonomy): domain Eukaryota; kingdom Viridiplantae; phylum Streptophyta; class Magnoliopsida; order Poales; family Poaceae; genus Oryza; species Oryza meridionalis. The sequence goes on from CM002529.2 coordinate 29,842,093, forward strand.
ACCAATTGAACATTTGGATATAAACATTAGGGATGCTGCTAGAAGGGAGCATTTGTTATTGGGTCCATGTCAACAAGTTGATCATAAATATCCACAAACAAAATAGGAGGTGTGAAGAGGAGCTTTCAGAAGTCATATGGTTCCAAAAACACAATTGGTTAGAGTATAGTGTTTCAGAAGTCAGAGGAGCTTTCTGTTTTTATTGCTTTCATTTTAAGCAACCCCGAGCGGAGAATTATGGTTTTGAATGCTACACTGGTGAAGGGTTCTGGTATTGGAAATATGCAACTCACTCCTTTGATGCTCAATCTTGCATTTTTTTTTCTGCGCTTGTACTGTACAATGTATGAATTGCCATGGATAGTTTTAGCCTTCAATTTGAGCCCTAGGCGTGTAGAGATCCTGGCTCTACCACTGTCAATAAGTAATACCGAAATACCATATTGTTGATTTTTTTTAGGCTGAAACATGAAGAGAAAATGGTCCCGCTATTTTTTAGGAAGAACGGTACTAAAATACCATATTGGTAATACCGAAATAACATATTGTTGATTTTTTTTAGGCTGAAACATGAAGAGAAAATGGTCCCGCTATTTTTTAGGAAGAATGGTACTAAAATACCATATTGTAAGATTTCTTATCATATCTGATATGTTGAACAATTGTCAACGAGTAGTTTAGTACTTGCAAATGTTAAACACATTAACTTTATGGCCAATTATGCTTATATCCGTTATATAAGTCACCCATGTATTGTTGTTCCGAATGCATTGTTGTGTTGATGCAAAAGTCTTATTCAAATATTCTAAACCTATTCATTATTTGAGCGTAAATATTGTAAACAGAAGAATAACCAAGGGTTATCATTGCCCATTTCCTTCTACTTATAGGATTTCTAGAGCTAATATTTAGCCAAATGTTTTTTCAATCACCTCCAGATCCTAGAGGATTTGCATCTAGGATCTAGAATTTAGGATTTGAAGCCCTACCAAACATGTCCATAGATTTTTATGGTCTTATCCTCTGGGATGGAGGTCCATCGGTAGACAAGCAGACCTTCTGTTGTCTGTGAAGGCCAGTATACACAAGAGTCAGAGTGGAATACAATTATACTTAATACATTTTTTTTCTTTTCTTTGAAACTAGCAGGACTGCAGGAGTTTGGGTATTAGTCTGTGCTGTTTATTATAAATTGATTAAGTGTTTGCCAAATAGATGATTAAGTGCTTTTTATTGGATGTGTAACACTCTAATAGATGAGAAATCGGTGCAGTGCATAGTACATTGATCCTCTCAGACTGTCGATACTGAAATTCCAAAACTAATTCCAAAAGAAGAGTTAGGTTTTCTTGTGAGCATTTCTTTACAGTAGCACCTTAGGATGGCATAGCCTTAATGGCAAGGTTTAAAAGAGGAAAGGAATCTCTTATTCTTTATTAAAAGAAAAAAATGAATGCTATGTAATATAGTTACAAATAATTGTAATCTAGGAGTCAGGAGGTGTTGAAATTGGAAACCCCTGAAGTTTGATCAGCTGAACCAGTTATCAACTCCAGCAGAACAGCAGAATCTCTAGCTAGCCAAAGAAGCCAAGGATAGCAATGGCACTCCGGCGAGCACTGGGATGGTCAGAGGGGGAGGTAATGCGTCCAGAGTCTAAGCCTTGCTCCCGGTTGATGCGACAGACTACTGGCGTCTTCTCCGTTGGCGGTGCCCTTTCTTTCTGGGTGCTCTGCCGCCTTCACTATGGTCATTGTTCTTATCCATTTAATTCTCCATGATTCATTCTGTTCTATATTCTATCCATCTTGCCAATGGTAGTTAGTACTGACCATGTGTTTCTTTTGTAGGTCCAAGAATAACAGTTCCAAGGAGTCTCAGGTGGGCATCATGTGGAGCAATCTCTGTGAGCTCAGCATCGGCATTGCTCGTGCGACTCTTCAGCCCAGAGTGTGAAACACAGAATATAGCAGCTTATGACAAACTTGGACAGAAGACTGGATAGTATTATAGAAATATTTCACCATCTAAAGAATTAGAGCTGGAGTAGGTAGCAAGAGCTATGTACTTGCTGCTGATTCAGGGTAGGAGATATATTGTATGTCTTTTCTAGAAGACGTTTATGCATGATGTAACCTGGCCTGAAGACCTTCCCTCCATAGGAGTGAGTATCCACTTCACTGGCTGCCTGTCATGTTGCCTCTAGAGCTATGAGCTAGTAAATTCTCAAGTTGAAGGCATGCATCGTGGACAATGATTGTTATTATTTTACCTGAAACCTGATGGGTTTAATAAGTTTAAGGAAACACGCTAGGTTCGTTCCTCTGTGAGATTTATTTACTTGATAAGATTATTCTTTGCAGAAAAAAAAAGGACAGTCAATGAGGATGTATTTTTGTGTGCGCTTTCTGCAAGATGTTTACGCTCAATATGGCCTGCCCGAAGAACTGCACTTCTGTTCATAGTTCGCATTTGCTCTAGCATTCACCTCTCACGGTCGATCTTACCAAAAAAAAGAAGTGCTCGTCTTTAGGCTGCTGCGGTTAATTAGATAGCGAAATGCAGCTTGCAGTGTTGCAAAATTCAAGTGAAAAATGGTATCTGTACATATCTACGCAGCTCAAGTTTATGCGGTTATTAGATTCTGAAATGTGGTTCGCAACGTCACGCCGCTCAAGCTTCTAATGAACTGACGATGATATGTGTTTTTGTGCGCTTGGTTCCTGTAGGTTCATTTGAGGTAACCGTGGAATCATTTTAGCTATGTAGTCTGCTTTTTTAAAAAAATTTGGTTTGAGATTGGTTTCGGGATTATGTAAAAAAATATCTGCTTGGAGCCATCATCTTCTAGTCCAAATATGCCAATGTATGTGACTGAGTATGTGTCAGGATCTCAAGGGCAATGGTTTTTGTACCCGCTCGCTCACCAATCATCAACACTCTGCTAGATGAACCATCAGTAGTAGATTTATTCAGTTCTGTTTCTAAACAGAATTTGGATATTATTTTCGTTCATTCCAACCCTTTCCCGTAATAAGCAAAAAAATCTGTAAAATTCAATGATTGCTTGCCCTGATTGTGACATGTGCACTACCATTAACGACCCTGCGTATTCTTTTCAGGTCTTTTACTATCTTGGAGCAACTTCATGTACAGAAGCTTGTAGCTGTTGTGAAAAAGAAGTTATCAAATCGGCAAGAGGTCTCCTAGTCCAATGATATCAAAAGGCACCTGCATTATGTTATCCAATGATATCGAACCTCCCTTGACCCATGGCTCCTGGAGAGGAGGGGAGAGAGATGAACAAGGGGGAGATGGGGGAGGGAGAGAGCGGAGGAGGAAGAAGAGGAGTGGTGAGAATGACATATGGGTTCCACGTGGGCCCGCCATTTTTAATTATTTCTTTTAGTGTAACTGACATGTGGGGTCACTCTTTTTTATTACTCCCTCCGTCCCAGAATAATATAAGAAGTTTTAGAGTTGGACACGGTTATTAAGAAAATATATTGAAGTGAGTAGTGGAGGGTTGTGATTGGATGAGTAGTGGAGGTAGGTGGGAAAAGTGAATGGTGGAGGATTTTGATTGGTTGGGAAGAGAATGTTGGTGAAGAAATTGTTATATTTTGGGATACATCCTAAGGGCTAAAATTTGTTATATTTTGGGGTGGAGATTTCCGAATCAAATTGCCACGCCAATGCCACATTAATGTTACGTCAAATGAAGACTGGGCCAATTTAGCTACGTAGGGGTGCCACGTAAGCTAAAACCATCGTCCAAACCGCTATGGGACCTATATTACACCGGTTTTGGCAGTTGAAGGACCCGTTGTATTTGGTTTGACGAAAATCGGATTCGTTGAAGTTAAGGGACCTCAGATGAATTTATTCCCTGTAGAAGACTCGAGACGGGCCGTATCTGGGTTGATTTTGGGTGGACTTTTTAATTGGGCCGTAATTATTTTACACACTTTTATACATGTGGGCCGAGAGCGAATTTTTTTATTTTTAATTTTTTTATTAAAAGTTTTACAGAAAATAATTTTCTATTTCAGAATTTGACAAAATATTCTCCTGCCGCCCTTTGGGCCCTCCCAGAGAGCTAGAAATCTGACGTGGTAGACGGCAGTTGGCTCTCGGATGATAGCCATCAACGGGGGGCCGTGCAATTTTGCAGGCGGCCCCTTGCCGCCCTCTGCTAGTGCGGTTTTGCACTATGCGGGGGGCCGCGGCTTGGCTATTTTGCAGGCGGCCCCTTTGCCGCCCTTACACAGTGCGATTTTGCACTTCGGCAAGGAGGCCGCCTGCAAAATTCCAGGCCCCCTCACCGCCCTTTTGCAGGCGCCCCCCTCAACAGTACAATAAAAATCGCACTCTCATAGGGCGGCAAGGGGCCGCCTACAAAATTCCAGGCCCCCTCGCCGCCCTTTTGCAGGCGGCCCCCTCAACAGTGCAAAATCGCACTGTGTAAGGGTGGCAAGAGGGCTGCCTGCAAAATAGCCAAGCCGCGGCCCCCCGTACATTACAAAACCGCACTAGCAAAGGACGGCAAGGGGGCCGCCTATAAATTTGCACGCCCCCCCGACCCCCATTGACGGCCGTCGTCCGAGAGCCAACCCCCGACCCCCGTCTATCACGTCAGTTTTCCTCCCAGAGGACGGCAGGAGACTGTTTTGTCAAATTTTGAAATAGGAAATTATTTTTGTAAAATTTTTAATAAAAAAATTAAAAATAAAAAAATTCGGCCGAGAGCTCGGGCGTCCGCCAGAAAAATTATGCCGTCTTTGACTACCGACGTCGCCGGAGACGAAGACGAAGACGAATACGGCGGCGAGTCGGCGACGTCGACACGAGATTGAGAACAATTTATCCCGAGAAAACGGCGCGAGAAACGAGGGGAATCTCCTCCTCGCGTGATGCATCGCACACAGCAATTAACGCCGCTCTAGCAACCTGGGAGTACTATCAACACAACACACAACAGCAAAGATGGAGTGGAGCTAGCTAGATGCTCTTTGCATGCAACGATGCAAGCAAGAACAACATTACTCCACTCCTGTAGAGGGGTAGCAGCAGCAGCTATACAAGCACGTTGGGTGCATGCATATCGAGCCATGGATGTCCAGGTGCATCGACCTTCACCTTGGATATATATTAATCCCTCCGCTTTATGTCATAAGGTTTTTAACTACTTTTTAAGTTAAACTTTTATAACTTTAACTAAATTTATATAAAAATATAGCAACATCTAAAACACTAAATTAGTTTCATTAATCTAACATTAAATATATTTTTATAATATCTTTGTGTTGAAAATGTTACTATATTTTTATTATAAACTTAATCAAATTTATACTCCATTTATCTCACAAATACTTCATTTTCAGTTTTTAAATAAAACTCGTTTGACTCTTTGTCCTATTTAAAATTTTTCTATTATTAGTATTTTTATTGTTATTAAATGATAAAATATATAAATAATATTTTATGTGTGACTATTTTTTTAGTTTTTTTAATATTTTTTTAAATAAGATGTACGGTCAACGTTGGATATAAAAATCTAAAAATAAAATCTTTATGAAATGGAGGGAATAAGTTTTGTCGACGTTCGATGTCGCGATTCCGGTATTTGTATAGTATGTGGATCATTGGTACTAGGATATACGCGAGATTGTAGTAAAGAAATGGGGATGAAGATTTTTATACAGGTTCGGGCCCCTGAATTGTTAGGTAATAGCCCTACTCCTGTTGGCCGAAGTCGGTCGTTGCTCTTATTCATCATGATCATACCAATACAATATTTGGGGTAGCCTATCTAACTGTTGTCGATATGGCGGTCTGAGGTGCTGACTCGTAGTCGACAACAGGGTAGCCTTCCTCCTCGAATCCGTGCCCGGCGAGATCAGAGACAGCGCTAGATCCCTACAGCCGGCCTTCATTGGTACCGGATAGGGTCCTTCTAGGCATATCTCCGATGTTGATATCCGGCGGCTTGTCTTGGCGTATGTTGTGGCTTCTGTTGTTCCGTTTTTCCTTTCTTCCTAGAGGGTCTTGTATTTATACCCATAGGTGTTCCCTTGTCCAAGTAGAACTAGGGAAACCAATATGGATACAATCCGAGTAGTCCTTATCGTTTCCACGTAGAACTCTAGTTGTCTTTTCTTATCCGGAACTCCCTCCAACTCGAGGTCAGTTTCCGTATAAGACATGGTATGTGGTGAGTCCTGCTGAGATTTAATCAACTACTATTAGGTATGTGGTATTCATAACCCTGACAGTAGCCCCCGACTTCAATGCAAATGAACGAGTTCATATTCTCAATCTGAAGACCTCGGAATAACTGTTATCAAGCTCACGTGACCGTTCTCGGTGAGTTCAGAGATAACGTTAGACTTCCCTTATCAGCCTTGTGCGAACACCATATAGGGTTTGTCTGAGTCAATCTCCGACGTAAGTACAGAGCATACGACTAAGTCTCCCGTCTTGCCGTAATCGAGAATTTGGATTTATCTCGGCGTGTACACCATGTCTTCATTCCATATTCCTTGTCGATATCCACCAACCGTTCTCGAATGATTGAGAAGGCGCAGAGTCTGCGACGAAGCCTTGTCAACATTTGTCGTACTCGCCTTAGTTGATCTTGGTGTAGAACCATAGAGACGTGGAGTCTTCAACAATGTTGAGTAGAACTTTCCTGAAATCAATACTCATAAAAGAGTATTAGATAGAAATAGCCCCCGAGCGAATGCTCAAAGGGTGACATGATGTAATATGTATAGAAAACTGAAAATGAATTAAATTTACAGACCAACATTTTGTGTATGAGCGTCTTCTCTCTTACCGACTTCAATCAGTCAGTTTGTTGAGTCATACACTCTCCACTCTCCCTAGCTCCCAGCCTTATCGTCGGAGAATCGTTCTCGGAGGATAAGGCTCTAGGACCCTGTTAACGACCAAATTTGGTAATCTGAGTATCAGAGATAAAGATTAGACCGAAGCGGAATCCAAGACGAAGATCGTTTCGGAAACAGAGCAATAATCGGCTGGAGTCCAAATCGGCTACGACCAGATCGGCTGAGTCCGAGTCAAATAGGGTAAGCCGATATAGACGATTCCGACAATATGACTCGGTTTGCGTCATCAGACTGAGTTAATATGCTTCACGTGGATTGCCACACATGGATAGAGTCCTAAGAAGGCAATTGTGTCTATTAATTAGGATATTTTATGTAATTTCCTTAGAGATAAGTGTGGGCAAAAGTCTGTCGCAAAGACTTTTGGTATCTTAGAGTTTGTTAGAGATAAGAGTCGTGTCCGATAAGGACATATTGTGTAATCTCGGGTATAAATAGACCTTGAGCCCCATGTAATCAATTCAACACACATTCAAATTCAATCTCGGCGTATCGCCACCCTTTTTCTTTCGTTTTGTTTCGACGAGTTCTTGCTTTCGGGTTGAGCTGCATCGGTTTCGATCTTCAACTAGAGGTATGACTTGTTATGGCGGCTTGCGTTATCGGGATTAGTGCTTCCATCATTATGATACTCTAATCTTGTTTATGTAAGTTGCTGAGTTATCATATATCTTATATAATCTCTGACAATATCGCCATCTAACCTCCAGTCGGCTAATATCTATCGCTAGGGAGCAGCCGATTAGGTTAAATATCGACGTTGGCTTAAATTATATAGGATATTTACCACTCTATGAAACTTCCAATAGCTTGATTGTCTAGATATTGTCTTTCTTTTCATACTTATGGCTACATCAATTAGGTTTGACCTCATAAGTCGTGCTTAGAACTATAATCTCTAGCCTGCTTCTTGGTTGTCAATTAGAGTAGCGTCGGGGTTTCAGCCGATCTTACCTGATTTAGCCTTATATTTCATGTGCTTAATTGATATGCTAGATCCGCCCTTTATATTGATATCTTATTGCTTTTTAGATATGTTAAGCTTCTTGTTTGATATATTTTACTCGCTTTAATATCTTAATATAGAGTGGTATCGGAGTATTAGCCGATACATGCTAGATCTATCTTATCGCTTATGTTATGAACATATATAATCTCGTTGTTAATATAAATTTCCATCTAAGTGATTTATACTGTCTCGGCATGGCGACCGATCTATCCTAATCACTTGATTTAAGTATATATCGACATAAAGATTATATATTGTTAATAATTACAGTCGATCGAATAGATTTAGTCCTTCCTTATTTATTCATGACTGCCGATCGATGCAAAGATGACATCGGCTCAAAGATAAATGATACGTCATCGGCGACTGGTCGATCTGCTATCATTTACGATTTAACTACGGTTTCTTTGTCTTTATTTCTTGTTGATTGCAGGATCAAATCAACTGGCACGCTCACGAACCTAAAGGCAAGCTTTTTGGACCTGCACTGGAGTTAAGCAGATCTCCCAGGCCTCGTGTTTTTACATCAACACGCTTTTGGCACGCCCGGTGGGACCCGAGTTTGCAACGACTTCATCCCGATGGACGAAAAACCACCACCATCACCGGGAACAGGAGTCAAACCTCCCGTAAATAAAATGGGAGCCAAAAATCCATCAGCTGAAGTGGACCCAACCAACATTGTTCCAATCACATTGGAGAGGCTGACAGCTGAGCAAAGGGATGAACTTGAACAGATGATGAGCAAGGTGAAGAATAAGTTCATGAATTCTTTTCAGGAGACCCGCAGAGGAACCATCGTGCAGAAATACAAGCTGAAGGTGGTCGCAGCTGATGAGGTCGGCTCGAGTTCATCTCAGGATGACAAAGGTACTGCAACTGGCTTAGGTGACAAAAGTGACATTCCTCAAGATGGTACAGTTGGAGACCTTGGTGCAGATGGCAACCAAGAGCTGTTGCAATTCAATAATTTTCAAGATAGGATCGACTATGCCGTGCAACATGCCTTGATCAATCAATCTGGAGTATTAGTTAATATCTTAACCAACATGGTGAAGACTGTTGTCGATGGTTCGATAGCTGAACACCAAGCCTCAGGACCAGTTTATCTACCAGGAGGTGTTTTTCCAAATTATAGACCTTTGGTTACAACAAATCAGCCGAATGCCTCCAATGCACTGCCGGCTCGACCGACAGCTCCAGCTTCAGCTACTGCACAAGCTACATCATCAGCACCAAGACAGATGGTTAACCCCAGATTATTGACTAGGGAACAGCCACAGCATCCTGGGCAAAATGTCAATCGGCTGACTCAGGAGTAGGTTGCTGTGATGTTTTTGCCAAATCCGACAATAGCCGATCCAACACAGCCGTTGCCGACTCAGCAAGCACAACCGATGCAGCACACGGTTCAGCCGACTCAGCAGCAGAACTTGCAGCATGTGTCGGCAAGGTTGAGAACACCTGACAATCGGCCAATACAGCATCCTGTGAACCAAGTTATTCCTGAACACTTGGTCCATCACGTACAGGCCGATCAGTCAGTTATGCCTCAGGTTATCCCTGAACATTTAGTGCATAATATTCATCCGAATCTCCAGAACTATCAAGGAGGAAATCTGAGTTATCAATATCAGTCACCTCATGTTCAGTATCAGTAGACAGGATTGCCTCAACCTCAGTACGCTCCTCAATTCAATCAGTTTGAGCCAATGCAGCAACAAATGCAAGGAGTACCTCAGCAAATGTCATGGGCTGATATGATCGCAGATGTAATGAGGGAACAGTTTGGGCTCAAACCAAAAGACACTGGAAATTTGTATCGGCATCCTTATCCTGAGTGGTTTGAGAGGGTTCCATTGCCTAGCCGATACAAAGTACCCGACTTCTCAAAGTTCTCGGGGCAAGACAATATTTCGACTTATGAACATGTCAGCCGATTCTTGGCTCAATGTGGTGAAGCATCGGCTACTGACGCCTTGAGAGTTAGGTTGTTTCCTTTATCTTTGTCAGGATTAGCATTCACATGGTTTTCTTCCTTGCCATACAATTCTGTCAATAGTTGGGCTGATTTGGAGAAGCAGTTTCATAGCTATTTTTATAGTGGAGTTCATGAGATGAAACTGTCCGACTTAACAGCAATTAAACAAAGGCATGATGAGTCTGTGCAAGATTACATTCAAAGATTTAGGGAGATGAGAAACAGATGTTACAGTTTATCTTTGACAGATTCTCAGCTAGCCGATTTGCCTTTTCAGAGGTTGATAGCACCAATCAAAGAAAAGTTTTCGGCTCAAGATTTTGAGAGTTTATCACATCTTGCACAAAAAGTGACTCTACATGAGCAAAGGTTTGCTGAGGCTAAGAAGAACTTCAAGAAAATCAATCATGTATATCCTTACATGTATGATTCTGATGATGAGGATGATGATTCCGAAGTGGCAGCAGCCGAATGGGTCAAGAGCAAGAAAGTCATACCATGCCAATGGGTGAAGAGCTCTGGAAAAGAGGAAAGGTTTGACTTCGACATCACCAAGGCTGACAAGATTTTTGACCTATTGCTTCCGGAGAAACAAATTCAACTTCCTGCTAGTCATATGATCCCATCAGCCGAAGAACTAGGCAAAAGAAGATATTGCAAGTGGCATAATTCTGGTTCCCACTCAACTAATGATTGCAAGGTCTTTAGGCAGCAAATCCAGGCGGCCATTGAAGGGGGGAAGATCAAATTTGATGATTCAAAGAAGCCAATGAAGGTTGATGGCAACCCTTTCCCTGTTAATATGGTGCATACGTCTGGAAGGACAGCTGATGGGGGGAATAATAGAAAATTTCAGGTGAATTCGGCTAGGATTATCAACAAATACCAGAGGAAGTATGATAAGCAACAGGAGAAATATCATGAAAAAGATGGTGGTTTTGATCCTCATTGGGTGTCGCGTCCCAAAATGACTCTAAAATACATCCTCAAAATTGTGCTTAGAATAATTAAAATTCATGTGAAAGCCTCCAACAATTAAAATGTGCAAAGATAAAAGTCAAATGAGGCTTGGAGGATTTTTGTATATTTCCTAAAAGCCTAAAATGTGTAAATAAATTTTAGTGGAATTTTCAGAGCACAAATAATAATTGAAAAGAAATAAACAAAGTTGAAATGGTTTTATAAAAAGAAAAATCCTAAAAAGTCTTCTTTCCCCCCCTTCCCTTCTTGGGCCGGCTCGGCCCAGCCCCCTCCCTCTCTCTCCTCTCCCCCGCGGCCCATCGGCCTTCCCCCGCGCGCGCGCCGCTGACGGTCGGGCCCGCCCGCCACCCTCGCTGACGGGTGGGGCCCGCCTGTCATCCCTATCCTCGCGCCGCGCCGCCGCCCGCCCGTGCCCTAGCGCCGCCGCCGCCGCCGAATCCGCCGCATCCCGCCGTCCCCGCGCGCAATAAAGAGGGGGAAATCACTCCCCGTGATTCCCTCCCTCTTTTCCCCCGCTTTCCCCTCTCTCTCTCCCTCGGATTCGTCCGATTTTATTCCCGCAATCCTCGCCGGCGTTATTGATGGAGCCGAGATCTCCGCGGCCGATTCCTCCCTCTCCGGCCGCTCTCTCCCCCTCCCGGTGCTATATAATCGCTCCCCGTGCCTCTCTCCTCCGTTTCCGCCGCTCGCCGCTCGCTCTCCCCGTCGGATTCGTGCTCGCGCCGTCGTCCTCTCTCTCCGCCGTCGCCGCCGAGCTTCGGTTCGCCGCCGTCGTCGCCCCGGACCTCCTCCCGTCTCGGCGTCACCTCCATCGGCTTCGCCGCGTCCTCGTCGACCTCGTCCGCGCCTCCGTTTCGCCCGCCGACCGCCGGAGCACCGCCGTCCTCGTTGACCCGAACCGCGCCGCCGCCTTCCTCCGCTTCGGTCGCCGTCTCCGTCGCCGCCGTCGACCCGGGGTGAGCCGAAGACCGCCGCTTCGCTTCCCTCTTCTCTCCTCTCTCTCGGGCGCCGCTCCGCCGCGCCGGTGGTCGCCGGCGGTGACCATCGGGGCGCGGGCGCGCCGCCTCCCGTCGGCCGTGCCGGCGAGGCCGCCTTCGGCCGCCTCCCGCGGCTGCCAGGTGGGGCCCGGCCGTCAGCCGCCCGCGCCCGCGGGTGCGGCTGACGCGTGGGACCCACGGCGCCGGCCGCCGCCAGCCGCGTGCTCCCGGTCCACCGTGGACCGTGAGGCTGCCGCGTGGGCCCCATTCTCGTGGACCCGGTCCGCGCGCCCTCTCTCCCGGCTGACGCAATAATTCGATTTTAAATTAAAATTTAAATGAAGAAATTCGCAAATATCCATTTAAAGAGCATATAAACTTCAAATGGCCATAACTTGGCCATTTGAACTCGGAATTGGACCGTTCAAGTCTCTAATTTTTCCTTAAGAAGTCAAGAACCCATTTTTGTGCTTTGTTTCTGCTGTTATGTGGAATTTATTAGAGTTTAAGCCTTTTCTTTTCCGTTGGTCGTGTAGACGCTGCAGCTTCGGAAGATCCGCTCTTCGTGGAAGTTGAAGCCGTCGGTTGGGAAAGCGAGCAAGGCAAGACACATCATCTTGATCATATTGAATCCCAGTTTATAAAATTATGTCGATTTAAATTATTGCATTATCGCTCTATTTAAATTCCCGCGTTATCACTGTTTTATTTAGCCATGCCTATTTACCTTTGTTATGACCTTATTATTATTGTTATTGTTATTATTACCTTGTTCACCCTAGATTAAACAAAACCCCAACTAGTGGACACTCTAACCATGGTACCACTAGTATGATTTTAGGTAGATGCTTCGCTGTTTAATTAGGTAACATTAGGTGGTTTTACAACTCTAGACTTTGGGAATATTCATATCACCTGGACACTTTGGAATTGTTGGTTTATTGTGGAATTGGAATCACACCTCCCCCTTTATTCAAAATCCCCAAAATGGTTTTAGGCTGGGCTCGGGGTGCATGGTTTTGATAGTAGCACCTCGGCCATATAAGGACCGGTCTTCGGGCCTCTGTTGCAAAGCACTACCGTACTTCCACATGTCTAGTGGGTAAGGCTTAGTTTGTGGCTCAGTCTAGTTATAAACAAAAGTACACGGATTGGAGATGGATGAAGTCGGGGGTCGATGGACATTCTCCAGGGCAAATGAAGGCTACACGAGCTGCGGCCCGGTAGTCGAGATGTCATGGCACAGGGTTGGTGCTCTGCTGCTAGGGGCTCAGTCCTGCCTGCCTGTCCCGGGGGTTCCGGCCGTAGGTGGGATTGGGTCGGTACTCTTGTCTATGGCTAGGATGGGTCGGAAACTATGTCACGTCTTCCGTCTGTATACCGTGGTGGTATGTGGCATGTGGTTGCACGTGAGGAAGACGTGTCTTGTGGGTAAAGATGTACACCTCTTATCAGAGTATAATCTATTCGAATAGCCGCGCCCTCGGTTATGGGCAAGCCGAGCAATGTACCCAAGTTAGTGTTTTAATTCTTAAAACCTGCTTAACAACTAAAATGTGGAATGGTTGGCCTGGGTTGGCTTGGGACGAGCTGGGACCCAGGGTCGGGTTGCCAGTTCGGTCTGAATCATCGTAGGCCTTGGGTTAAGGCAGGTTCGTGTGGGTTCACGGCCTTGTTTAATAATACTGTTTAGCTCTAGAACCGCGTTTCTAAAATGGCTTTGAGCAACTAAACATCTTTAAATGCTGTTTACTGCAACCCTAACCCTTTATGTTATAACTCCCTTGTACTCCCTTGCATTTATTACGCATTCGTGGGTGTGTCTTGTTGAGTACGGTGGTTGTACTCAGTCTTGCTCAATTTTTCCCAACCCCAGAAGAGGAGTTCCTGGAAGATGAAGGCTTTGGTGTCTAGCTCGTGCCTGCCGTCAAGCGCCTGTGGTCGTCGCCCTAGTCTTCCGCTGTTTCTCGTTTGTCTTTGTGTGTTGGGCCTTCGCTGCCCGTGTAATATTTCTATATACGCTTCCGCTTGTTAAACTCTGAATTGTATCAACTTTTGGTGTACCTTGCCTCCTGGGACAAGGATTAATGCACGCACGTAAGGAACGCCCGTTGGGTTAATTCCGGTCGTGACATTGGGATTGTGAGTTTTTCAGATTTTGCTGGAATGAAGGTATGAGGCTGCCATCGATTGAGAATTGCCTTGGATGTAGTGAAGATACAGGGAGTTCCAGCCGATCCTATAATAGAGGAAATCGGCTGAATCGGAAGAGAGTACCTGTTCATCAAAGGCTGGGCCCGGTAAACCAAGATTATTACCAAGATGAAGATGAAAATAGGAATACACAGTGGTGTCCTACAGGTATTTTCACCAAGAATCAGAAGAGAAGGGTTCAAAGGTTGAGGAACAGAGAACATTTCCAGGAGGTGCAGCACGAAATTAATCATCGGCTGAGAAAGACAAAAACCAGGCAAGAGTGGCATGTTAAGAGCACAGTTACAACAACCGATGAAGTCGAGGCCGACAAAACAAAAAGGGTGCTCAAGGGTAAGGCCGTTGCATCTGCGTCGGTAAACATGGTCTTCATGCTGCCAGCCGAATTTGAAGCCAAGCAAGCCGAAGTTGATGGTGTCGAAGAGGCTTCGGCTAAGTTAGTTTTGTCACCGGAGCAAGCAATCTCTGAGAAGTCAGAGGGGACAGAAAATCGGCATCTCAAGCCATTATATATCAATGGGTTTGTCAATGGAAAGCCGATGTCTAAAATGATGGTCGATGGAGGAGCTGTTGTGAATTTAATGCCATATGCTACATTCAGCAAGTTGGGTAGAAATCCAGATGATCTAATTAAGACTAATATGATTCTCAAGGATTTTGGTGGCAATCCATGGGAAACCAAAGGAGTTTTAAATGTGGAGCTGACAGTCGGCAGTAAAACTGTTCCTACAGCGTTTTTTGTCATCGATGGGAAGGGTTCCTATAGCCTGTTGCTCGGAAGGGATTGGATTCATGCTAATTGTTGTATTCCTTCAACCATGCATCAGTGCTTGATTTAATGGCAAGGTGACAAAATTGAAATTGTACCAGCCGACAGGTCAGTTAATGTTGCTAATGCCGATTTAGCTCTTTGGGAGATGGATGGTATTGATTGCCTATCTGGAAAAGTTTGGAATGGAGATTTTCTAAAAGTGTCCGATTGTGATATACAGCCGATTGAAGATGGAGAGCCCGAATTATTATTTTGAGGGCGTCGTGGAGGGTTCAAATGTCTACAACAAGGACACAGTAGATGATCTCGATGATAAGCAGGGACAGGGTTTCATGTCGGCTGATGATTTGGAAGAAATTGACATAGGTCCGGGAGACAGACCATGGCCGACATTTATTAGTAAGAACTTATCTTCAGAATTTAGAACCAAGTTGATAGAGCTTTTAAAAGAGTACTGAGATTGCTTTGCTTGGGAATATTATGAGATGCCAGGACTCAGCCGATCAATTGTTGAACATCGGCTTCCTATTAAACCTGGGATTCGGCCATACCAGCAGCCACCAAGGAGGTGCAAAGCCGACATGCTTGAAGCTGTCAAGGCTGAATTTACACGTTTATATGATGCTGGTTTTATTCGTCCATGCCGATATGCTGAGTGGGTTTCCAATATAGTTCCAGTCATCAAGAAAAATGGCAAAGTCAGGGCATGCATTGATTTTCGAGATCTTACCAAGGCTACTCCGAAGGATGAATACCCAATGCCGATAGCCGATCAACTAGTTGATGCTGCTTCAGGGTATAAAATTTTAAGTTTTATGGATGGCAATGCAGGTTACAATCAAATATTTATGGCAAAAGAGGACATTCATAAGATAGCTTTCAGATGTCCTGGTGCAATCGGCTTATTTGAGTG
Organism: Oryza meridionalis; assembly: GCA_000338895.3. Classification (NCBI taxonomy): domain Eukaryota; kingdom Viridiplantae; phylum Streptophyta; class Magnoliopsida; order Poales; family Poaceae; genus Oryza; species Oryza meridionalis. Next base: position 29,857,851 of record CM002529.2, read on the forward strand.
GGTTGTGATGACTTTCGGTTTAAATAGTGCTGGAGCTACATATCAGAGGGCCATGAATTACATATTCCATGATCCGATCGGTTGGTTGGTTGAGGTTTATATTGATAACGTGGTTGTCAAGTCAAAAGAGATAGAGAACCACATAGCCGATTTGAGGAAGGTTTTCGAGAGGACTAGAAAATATGGCTTGAAGATGAACCCGACAAAGTGTCCTTTTGGTGTGTCGGCTGGCCAATTTTTGGGATTTCTTGTTTATGAGAGGGGAATTGAGGTGACTGAAAGGAGTGTTAATGCAATTCAGAAGATTCAACCTCCGGAGGATAAGAAGAAATTGCAGGAATTGATTGGCAAGATAAATTTTGTTAGGAGATTTATTTCTAATTTATCAGGGAAGTTAGAGCCCTTTACACCTTTATTAAGGTTGAAAGCCGATCAAAAATTTATTTGGGGGGCAGAACAACAGAAAGCTTTGGATAGTATCAAGGAATATCTTAGTTCCCCGCCAGTTTTAATTCCTCCACAAAAAGGGATGCCTTTCAGATTGTACCTATCGGCTGGTGACAAGTCGATCGGCTCAGTGTTGATTCAGGAGCTTGAAGGAAAAGAAAGGGCTATATTTTATTTAAGTCGCAGACTCTTGGACGCAGAGACAAGGTATTCTCCAGTGGAAAAATTGTGCTTGTGTTTGTATTTCTCTTGCACCAAGTTGAGGCATTATCTATTGTCCAATGAATGCACTATGATATGTAAAGCCGATGTGGTTAAGTATATGCTATCGGCTCCGATTCTAAAAGGGAGGGTTGGCAAGTGGATATTTTCTCTGACAGAGTTTGATCTTCGATATGAATCACCGAAGGCGATTAAGGGACAGGCTATAGCCGATTTTATTGTGGATCATCGTGATGACTCAATCGGCTCAGTTGATATTATGCCTTGGACATTATTCTTCGACGGATCAGTGTGCACTCGTGGTTGTGGTATCGGCTTGGTTATAATTTCGCCTTGGGGGGCAAGTTTTGAGTTTGCCTATACTATTAAACCTCATGCAACTAACAATCAAGCTGAGTATGAGGCAGTTCTTAAAGGGTTACAGTTGCTTAAGGAAGTTGAAGCCGATGCTATTGAAATTATGGGTGATATATTGTTGGTGATCAGTCAATTGGCAGGAGAATATGAATGCAAGGACGATACATTGATGATTTACCATGAAAAGTGCCGAAAGTTGATGGATGAGTTTCGGCTAGTAACCTTGAGACATGTATCTCGAGAATAGAATATTGAGGCTAATGATTTGGCTCAAGGGGCATCAGGATATAAGCCGATGATGAAAGATATTGAGATAGAGATTGCTACGATTACAGCCGATGATTGGAGGTATGATATGTTTCAATATTTGCAAAATCCATCTCAATCGGTTTCAAGGAAATTGCGTTATAAGGCCTTAAAATACACCACATTGGATGATGAGTTATATTATCGGATGATCGATGGGGTGTTACTTAAGTGTTTAAGTGCCGATCAGGCAAAGGTTGCGATAGGTGAGGTACATGAAGGAATTTGTGGTACTCATCAATCAGCTCACAAGATGAAGTGGTTGCTTCAGCGTGCAGGATATTTTTAGCCGACAATGTTGGAAGATTGCTTCAGATACTATAAAGGATGTCAAGATTGTCAAAAGTTTGGGGCAATTCAGAGAGCACCAGCATCGGCTATGAATCCTATTATCAAGCCATAGCCGTTTAGAGGATGGGGTATGGATATGATCGGCCAAATTAATCCACCTTCAAGCAAGGGACATAAGTTTATATTGGTTGCGACTGATTATTTCACCAAGTGGGTAGAAGCTATTCTATTGAAGAATGTTGATTCAGGAGATGCTATCCAATTTGTTAAGGAACACATTATCTACCGATTTGGTATTCCCCAGACCATTACTACTGACCAGGGCTCGATATTTGTGTTCGATGAGTTTGTCCAGTTTGCCGATAGCATGGGCATCAGGTTGCTGAATTCTTCACCATACTATGCACAAGCCAATGGGCAAGCCGAGGCATCCAACAAGAGATTGATTAAGTTGATTAAAAGGAAGATTTCCGATTATCCTCGGCAATGGCACACTAGGTTAGCCGAAGCATTATGGTCTTATCGGATGGCTTGTCATGGATCGATTCAAGTTCCTCCCTACAAGCTTGTTTATGGACATGAAGCAGTTTTACCACGGGAAGTTAGAATCGGCTCAAGAAGAACGGATTTACAGGATACATTGACAGCCGATGAATATTACAATCTCATGGCCGATGAGAGGGAGGATTTGGTTCAGTCTAGGTTGCATGCTCTTGCAAAAGTTACTAAGGATAAAGAGAGAGTTGCTCGGCATTATAACAAGAAACTTGTACCTAAGTCTTTTTTCTGAAGGAGAGCTTGTTTGGAAGCTGATCTTGCCGATAGGAACTCATGATAACAAATTCGGCAAGTGGTCGTCAAATTGGGAAGGACCGTTTCAAATACATAAGGTTGTGTCCAAAGGAGCCTATATGTTGCAAGGACTTGATGGAGAAGTTTATGGACGAGCGCTCAATGGAAAATATTTGAAGAAATATTACCCAAGTGTATGGGTTAATTCATGATCGGCTAGATTTGCCGATACATGTACAGCCGATGTATTTACATCGTCTTGAGATAGCCAATATGATTATATTGCCCTTAGATGTTTTTATTAACATAATCGGCTGTGTGCTGCCGATGTATGATGACTGATATGATTATATTGCCCTTAGATCAATTTACAATTTTATCAATGCCTTCGTCATTTCAAAATTAGGGGGGCACATATATACGGAATCAAAAGTGAAGTGAAGGAAAAAGTGCAAATTTTTGAGCAAGATTGAAATCGAACGTTATATTAATCGGCACACAAAAAGATTGTTTAAGTGAAGTATCAAAATTTTGGACGATTACAAAAATATTCTAAGTTCTATTACACAGAAAATCACTAAGACAAATAGCGCTGGATAGCCAATATGGCCCTTTGCCTAATCTGTTCTACTTCTTCTATGACTTGGGCGTCTTGAGCATCGGTTCCAGGAATGACCTTGAGGGACTTAGTCATCTCAGCAACATTCTTGATAGCCGACTTTAGCTTTGCCTTTTGTTCTTCGATAGCTTGCGGGAGGTCGGCTAGCTTCTTGTGCTCCAGCTCCAGTTCAGCATTGCACTCTTGGAGTTAGGCCAAGAGATCAATCTTGCGAGCTTCGAGCCGATCAATATTGGATTTGATTGGGCCCTCAGACAATTGATCAAGCTTCGACTTTTCTTCGTGCACAAGTTGCCGATTGGTCTGGATCATGGCTTCGATATCCTTGCACTCCCAACGTTCAGCTAGTCTTAGCTTGGCTTTCTCCAGCTTGAACTGATGTTGTTCAAGGTAGATGGCTGGAGTAAGGGCATCGGCTAGTTCATCAGGGATCAAATCTTGAACTTCATGCAGCCGAGTCCTGATCGACCCACAATCTACCACCAAGCTGTCAAGCGATGATGCCTCTAACCGATGAGAGATGTCTTCAAGTGTTCTCTTCACATCATCGGACAAAGGAGCTAAGGCCTTGCTGCTGGTTTCTTCCTCTGTCTCATCAAGATAATCTTTGATATCAAATGAGAACAGATCGGCTAAGACCTGCAACAAGGGAAAGTTGAAGATAGTCAAATATCAAGATAGGTTGTACAGCCGATTTGAAAATTTTAAAGGCAAAACTTACTGGGATAGCAGGAGCAGCCGGTTGTTCTTCCTCTTCAACATTGTGACTGCCTGCAGCCGATGGAGTGCGATTGCTTGTTTCTAGCTGCACAAGAGGTGAAGGAGGAGGAGGAGGCTAAAAACAAACAAGTGTTAGATGAACATCGGCTATGATTAGATTTGAAGTATGTTACGAAAGGAATCTTACCGGTGGAGTTGGCCTGGTTATCATTGGTGCCGATTTCTTCTTCACGGCCTTCTTTTTCTGCAAATACGAGATTAATAAGTAATCGGCTATGGGGAATGTTTTGAAGAATGAACAAGACAAGTTTCTTACCCTTGAGAAATGAGCTGAAGCAGCTGGAGTTGGAGGAGTCTGCTTGGGTGAAGCTGATGGTGTCTTCTCTGGATCACTCAATTCGGCTGCGGCTTGATCGACGTCATCTTCAATTTCTTCTTCGTCCAGAGCTTGTTCGATGAATGGATCTAATGCAGGTAGATCATCGGCTGGTTTGGATTTCTTCTTGGACTTCTTTTTGGGAGCCAGAACCGACGGATCAACAGCCGATGCCTTGGTCTTCCTCTTCTTGCCGGCATCGACTGGTTCTCTTAGTTGCCCTTGAAGCAGACTTGAGGTCTTGGGGGCATGGTAGCCGATGACAGGGGGAGATAGCCCACCTCCATTTGGAATAAGGCCCGGAGCATAGTCTATGTCCTTGCCACTGTTGCTCTGGCGAGGAGGAGAGGATTCTGTGGTCTGCAAGATAGGAGATGAGATTAGTTGAAATATCAATCGGCTAACAGTTATGTTTACAAAATTGACAAGAAAAGGACTTACTTGAGGGATGACATCTGAGAAGAGATCTATCATATACATAGAAGCCGATTGATAGAACAAATGCAGCTTCCATTCACCCCACCATCTATCAAAGGACTTGCTCCTGAATCTTGCCAACTCAATATTCTCAATGCTGCCAAGCTGTGGTCCTGGGATGTTCAGCAGCCGATCCATCATCAAGGCTGAAGAGATGTCACCTCTGCACTTGATCTTGTCGGCAAAGTACAAGCCGATTGGCAGTTGGCCCAGTCCAAATTGCCTAGCCGAACTCATTGGGTGATAGAATTCGTATGAGGTCTGAATGTTTCTGCCTTGGTGGATGCCGACTGGGAGAATGCACGGGCTGATGGCAGTAGCAAAGACTTCTCTAGATTTATCATATTTTTCAGAGTTGATTTCTTCGAATCTGAAGTCTGATGGTAATTCAAATTCCATTGAGTCTTCATAAGCAAACCAGACTCTTGCGTCTTTTCGGAAGCCATCGTAAAAGCTGACGAACCAATCTTTCAACAGCTCGACCGATAACTTTGCTCCAGCATCGGCTGATGTGGATGCATATTCTCCATAGGACATGCACCTACGATGGGTGCGTTCGTCTCCATCCTCATCTATAATCGGCTCTAGCCTGGGGAATTCAGCTTCTGTCACTGATGGCCGATTAACAGCTTTCATGGCTACCAAGTTTGCAACAACCATCATGGTCCACCAGCGCCAACGATTGAGCCGACAGCTATCTTGGTCGATGCATTGTTCAGCGTCTGATACAAGTAGCCGAGGAGGATCTTGCCCAAAGGAAATTGTCTTTTTGTCTCTAGGGCTTCGGCTAAGAACTGCCAGTTGGTTGTAGGGCCGCAGCTTGATCCACAAAAGAGAAATTTCTCGAGCCACATCAGCAAGAAAGCTACATGCTCTCGAGGGGTGACAGTCCCTTTGCCCATATATGCTGCAATGTACCCAGACCAGCCTCCAATGCTTTTGGTCTTAAACTCAAAGGTGTTTTTGGTGTTTAAGCTCATGGGATTAGCCGATGAAGTGACATCTAAGCCAGTAATCATCATGATGTCAAGCAGAGTAGGGGTCATTGGCCCTTGGTTGAAGGGGAAAGTATTGAGGGCATTGGACCAAAAATAGGTAGCGGCAGCTATCAGGGGCTCATCTTTAGTTGAATTTGCTATTGTGAGGGATAGGGCTTGGCCGATTCCGATTTCATCCCAGCGGGCCTGCTTGCTAGCCGATACACGTTTGTACCATACAGGCCAACTTTTCTCAAGGGAAGGCTAGGACTTAAAAGTGTTTTTCCAATGACTTATGTTTGGATTGGCCAGCCTAAAAGGGATCCTATTGGTTTCGGCTATGATGAATTCAGTGGGATCAAGGTTGCCGATTGGACCGAGAAAGTACTGATGGTCGTGCGAGAAACTAGGAACCACAACAAGATTGGAAAGATGCTACAAGTACAAAAGAGGTAGAGAAGAAGAAAACAAGATGAGATGAAGAAAATCGATCTACTGCACAGGAAAAAGGGATCTAGCCGATGGATACATACCTCTGCATACTCGGCTAATGGCGCAGCAGACAGGCTGGTTGATGGCGCAGCGGACGGGTTAGCGGAAGTCGACATCACCGTGAGTGGAAGCTTGGCCGGAGAGGAGTTCGCCTTGAAATCGCCAAGTGCACCGAGGGGATCGCCGGAGAGAGAAAAAACTAGGTTGGCTTCAGCGGTGAAAACGGAGGAAACAGTGTGAAGTTTCTCGGAGGTGACGGTTAGTATTTAAAGCGCTGGAGTAACGGTCGGAAAACGGCAAGTGCGAGTTTCTCTCGGAAACGGATATGGCAAATCCGAAACATTACCAAATATTCCGGACTTGGGGGGCATGTGTTAACGACCAAATTTGGTAATCTGAGTATCGGAGATAAAGATTAGACCGAAGCGGAATCCAAAACGAAGATCGTTTCGGAAACAGAACAAGAATAGATTGGAGTCCAAATCGGCTACGACCAGATCGGCTGAGTCCGAGTCAGATAGGGTAAGCCGATACAGACGATTCCGACAATATGACTCGGTTTGCGTCATTAGACTGAGTTAATGTGCTTCACATGGATTGCCACACATGGATAGAGTCCTAAGAAGGCAATTGTATCTATTAATTAGGATATTTTATGTAATTTCCTTAGAGATAAGTGTGGGCAAAAGTCTGCCGAAAAGACTTTTGGTATCTTAGAGTTTGTTAGAGATAAGAGTCGTGTCCGACAAGGACATATTGTGTAATCTCGGGTATAAATAGACCTTGAGCCCCATGTAATCAATTCAACACACGATCAAATACAATCTCGGCGTATCGCCACCCTTTTTCTTTCGTTTTGTTTCGACGAGTTCTTGCTTTCGGGTTGAGCTGCATCGGTTTCGATCTTCAACTAGAGGTATGACTTGTTATGGCGGCTTGCGTTCTCGGGATTAGTGCTTCCATCATTATGATACTCTAATCTTATTTATGTAAGTTGCTGAGTTATCATATATCTTATATAATCTCTAACAATATCGCCATCTAACCTCCAGTCGGCTAATATCTATCGCTAGGGAGCAGCCGATTAGGTTAAATATCGACGTTGGCTTAGATTATATAGGATATCTACCACTCTATGAAACTTCCAATAGCTTGATTGTCTAGATATTGTCTTTCTTTTCATACTTATGGCTGCATCAATTAGGTTTGACCTCATAAGTCGTGCTTAGAACTATAATCCCTAGCCTGCTTCTTGGTTGTCAATTAGAGTAGCATCGGGGTTTCAGCCGATCTTACCTGATTTAGCCTTATATTTCATGTGCTTAATTGATATGCTAGATCCGCCCTTTATATTGAGATCTTATTGCTTTTTAGATATGTTAAGCTTCTTGTTTGATATATTTTACTCGCTTTAATATCTTAATATAGAGTGGTATCGGAGTATTTAGCCGATACATGCTAGATCTATCTTATCGGTTATGTTATGAATATATATAATCTCGTTGTTAATATATATTTCGATCTAAGTGATTTATACTGTCTCAGCATGGCGATCGATCTATCCCAATCACTTGATTTAAGTATATATCGACATAAAGATTATATATTGTTAATAATTACAGCCGATCGAATAGATTTAGTCCTTCCTTATTTATTCATGACTGCCGATCGATGCAAAGATGACATTGGCTCAAAGATAAATGATACGTCATCGGCGACTGGCCGATCGGCTATCATTTACAATTTAACTACGGTTTCTTTGTCTTTATTTCTTGTTGATTGTAGGATCAAATCAACTGGCACGCTCACGAACCTAAAGGCAAGCTTTTTGGACCTGCACTGGAGTTAAGCAGATCTCCCAGGCCTCGTGTTTTTACATCAACAGACCCTTGACCTGCCTTGGTTGAAAAATCGCTGATCCTAGCCCCCAGCCGTGAAGTTGGAAAACCCAATTTCCGATCACACGACTTGGTTAATACGCACGGTGAGAACTCTTACATGACCAGATTTTACATGGTCGTTTGTCTTTGCATAATCTGACAAGGCCTTATCCGCTTTGGGCGTCCCCAGCCGAAGTTCCCTTAGGTTCCTCAGAGGCCTTACCAGGACGGCGTAAAGGGACAGTAGGATAGGTTCAACTCTAAGTGTCGTCGTGGTAAAGGCATCTCTAGGTAAAACACTTAGCGATATTGCGTACCTGATATCAACTTTGTTGGAGTAGAGGTAGTGGGAGAATCGCTACATCTCTGGTCGAGGACAAGGTAGTAGTCGTAACTCGACCACATAAAGTAGAAATAGTGGGAGAATCGCTACACCACTAGTCGAGAACCATGTAGTAGTCGTAACTCGACAACTAGAAGTGGATGTAGTGGGAGAATCGCTACACCTCTAGTCGAGGACTAGATAGTAGTCGTAACTCGACCACTTGAAGTGGATGTAGTGGGAGAATCGCTACACCACTGGTCGAGAACTATGTAGTAGTCGTAACTCGACAACTAGAAGTGGATATAGTGGGAGAATCGCTACACCTCTAGTCGAGGACCAGGTAGTAGTCGTAACTCGACCACTTAAAGTGGAAGTAGTGGGAGAATCGCTATACCACTGGTCGAGTACCAGGTAGTAGTCGTAACTCGACCACACTTAAAGTAGAAAAAGTGGGAGCATCGCTACACCTCTGGTCGAGGACCAGGTAGTAGCTGTAACTCGACCACTTAAAGTAGAAATAGTGGGAGAATCGCTACACCACTGGTCGAGGACCAGGTAGTAGTCGTAACTCGACCACTTAAAGTAGAAAAAGTGGGATAATCGCTACACCTCTGGTCGAGGACCAAGTAGTACCCGTAACTTGACCACGTAAGATAGAAATAGTGGGAGAATCGCTACACCTCTGGTCGAGGACCAGGTAGTAGCCGTAACTCGACCACTTAAAGTAGAAATAGCGGGAGAATCACTACACCACTAGTCAAGGACCAGGTAGTAGTCGTAACTCGACCACTTAAGGTAGAAATAGTGGGAGAATCGCTACACCATTGGTCGAGAACTAGGTAGTAGTCGTAACTCGACCACTTAAGGTGGAAATAGTGGGAGAATCGCTACACCACTGGTCGAGGACCAGGTAGTAACCGTAACTCAACCACTTAAAGTGGAAATAGTGGGAGAATCGCTACATCTCTGGTCGAGGACCAGGTAGTAGTCGTAACTCGACCACTTAAAGTAGAAATAGTGGGAGAATCGCTACACCTTTGGTCGAGGACCAGGTAGTAGTCGTAACTCGACCACTTAAAGTAGAAATAGTGGGAGAATCGCTACACCTCTAGTCGAGGACCAGGTAGTAACCGTAACTCGACCACTAGAAGTAAAGGTAGTGGGAGCATCGCTACACTGCTGGTCGAAAACCAGGTGTAGCCTTAACTCGACCTCCAGAAGTGGATGTAGTGGGAGAATCGCTACACCGCTGGTCGAAGACCAGGTAGTAGTCGTAACTCGACCAATAGAAGTAAAGGTACGAGAGATCGCTACGGCCTACTGGTTCGAGAACTAGGAGTAGCCTCATCTCTCGACCGAGTGATGTCGAGGTGCGAGGACCGCTACGCTATTGCTGTAGTCGTACCTCGACCATCTGAAGTTAAGGCGCAAGGGATTGCTACGTTTTACCGGTTCGAGAACCAACGAGTAGAATTATCTCTCGAGCACCAATGGAAGTTGCGGTGCGAGAGATTGCTACGATTGACCGGTTCGAGAACCAGCAAGTAGAATTATCTCTCAAGCACCAATGGAAGTTGCGGTGCGAGAGATTGCTACGATTGACCGGTTCGAGAACCAGCGGGTAGAATTATCTCTCGAGCACCAATAGAAGTTGCGGTGCGAAAGATTGCTACGATGGACCGGTTCGAGAACCAGCGGGTAGAATTATCTCTCGAGCACCAATGGAAGTTGCGGTACGAGAGATTGCTACGATCTACCGGTTCGAGAACCAGCAGGTAGAATTATCTCTCGAGCACCAATGGAAGTTGCGGTGCGAGAGATTGCTACGATTGACCGGTTCGAGAACCAGCGGGTAGAATTATCTCTCGAGCACCAATGGAAGTTGCGGTGCGAGAGATTGCTACGATTGACCGGTTCGATAACCAGCGGGTAGAATTATCTCTCGAGCACCAATAGAAGCGCTAGAGTTGGTTTGTTACATGTGCATCTCATGTGGCCAGCATGACTCACATACCCAACTTATAGCATATCCGGATATCCGTCCGCAATCATGTCGGGTGATCAAGCCGACAACGTTTATGAGGAATTATCCGTTAACAACCTTTTCTCGAATATCCCAGCTATAGCCGGTGCTATATCCGGCATGTACCGTACCTATTCAGATAAACCTTGTTTTTTATGCCGAACATCCTTGGTGGAAGTCCCATGTATGCAGTAGATTAGGACGTGGGCCCATATATCACTGGGAGCGTGCTGACGTGTAGTAGTATGCCCATAATTGTGCACGAGACATGATTAGGCAAGCACACTCCAGTTGTCCAACTCCGAGTAGAACACGACAACGCAAAGGGCACAGGTACAGATGAATCCCCGTGCGGCGTGTGGCACCGTATTGTACTCGGCTTGGACACGTTGTCGAATTCGGCGTGGACTTAGTTAGCTGATGCTTGCACACCAGCCATACTAGCCGATGTCGCAGGCGGAGGGCTTGATCAGCAACTTAATATTGGGTTGACTCTCCACGGCGACGATATCTTGGAATTTGATCGATCTCAGCCGGATCGACTAGTTGATGAGGATGATTCCAATCGTGACGATGACTTGGTGAAACTTGGCGAAGATCCTGATCCATCGGAGAATGCACTTCGTTCGGGTCATATCACCCAACATACGAAGTCGTTGAAGAATCCATCTCTTGAACCCATCTTATCGAAATCCCGAAGCACCAAAATCCCCCTACCTAGCGCGCCACTGTCGACGTTTGATGTCGCAATTCCGGTATTTGCATAGTATGGGGATCGTTGGTACTAGGATATACGCGAGATTGTAGTAAAGAGATGGGGACGAAGATTTTTATACAGGTTCGGGCCCGTGAATTATCAGGTAATAACCCTACTCCTGTTGACCGAAGTCGGTCGTTGCTCTTATTCATCATGATCACGCCAATACAATATTTGAGGTAGCCTATCTAACTGTTGTCGACATGGCGGTCTGAGGTGCTGACTCGTAGTCGACAACAGGGTAGCCTTCCTCCTCGAATCCGTGCCCGGCGAGATCAGAGACAGCACTAGATCCCTACAGCCGGCCTCCATTGGTACCGGATAGGGTCCTTCTAAGCATATCTCCGATGTTGATATCCGGCGGCTTGTCTTGGCGTATGTTGTGGCTTCTGTTGTTCCGTTTTTCCTCTCTTCCTAGGGGGTCTTGTATTTATACCCATAGGTGTTCCCTTGTCCAAGTAGAACTAGGGAAACCAATATGGATACAATCCGAGTAGTCCTTGTCGTTTCCACGTAGAACTCTAGCTGTCTTTCCTTATCCGGAACTCCCTCCAACTCGAGGTTAGTTTCCGTATAAGACATGGTATGTGGTGAGTCCTGCTGAGATTTAATCAACTATTATTAGATATGTGGTATCCATAACGCTGATAAGTTTAACTGAGGAAAAAAACAAAACGAGTTGTAATAAGAAATAGGCCTTGTTTAGTTCTAAAGTTTTTTTCCAAACTTCTAATTTTTTCATCACATCAAAACTTTCCTACTCACATAAACTTCCAATTTTTCTATCACATCGTCCCAATCCCAATTTCAACCAAACTTTTAATTTTAGCGTGAACTAAACACACCCATAGATGGACTACTCCTAATACGGCGTCTTGGATGGCGAAGCTAGCGAACGAACCTTCCATCCTGCATACGATCAATGAGAGATCGAGCAGTCGGAGAAATTAATAGTTCCCGTGTGCCCGGCCGGAATCTGATTCCTTTTACAGGTGGTATGCTTTTTAAACTGCTAAATTATATGAAAGTTACTCTAAAATATCATATTAATCTATTTTTTAAATTTATAATAATTAAAACTCAATCAATCACACATTAATACCACCTTATTTTACATCTTCATCTTTATCTTTACCTTAAAAAAAAAGAACACCACCATGATATAGAGGAGTACAAGTGATCAATGCTAGCTAGCTGTGTGTGATGATGGACAGCTAGCAGCTGGTGGCTATCTCTCCACTCCATGATCGATCGGTGTCATTTTCGCCGATAGATTTGGATGAGTATTAAGCAGCAACGTAGCGTGCATACCTTGATTTAATTGTTACTAATCTGGTAGGTGTTCGATCGAGATGAATGATGATTTGGTAACTGAAGCATGCATGCGTGTTAATTATAGGCTGAGAAAAATCTCTGAGGATCTTAATTCTGAGTTCTGAGACCATGGTAAGAGTATTCTAGAGATGCTACTGATTGCTCATGTCGGTCTAAAATGCTAACACACTGAGGATTTCTCTTAAAGAAAGGAGTATATATTGATATGCATATATGCAGCTTGTCAAACTGAGGAACAAAACTAGTGCCTTTTTGTTCTCATGATCGAGATTGATAATATATCTTTTCTGGCAGGACTATTCCAAATTTAAATTCCAAGCCTGGATCAGGACAACTTCAATTCAGCGACACACGTATACTAATTATCTAGGATTAAGCAATGCCTTGTCATCTTAACACACATCCGGTCCACGACGTACGCCACGTACACCAGTATAGTATTTTTCAGAATCCATCTAGATCAGTATAGTATAAATATTCAGAATTGCAACTTGCAAGGCATACGTGCATCTTTTGCTGCTCGAGATCGTCTGCACAAACCCTGATGCATTTGAAGAGATAGGCAGCAGCAGGTAGGTAGAATTTATAATAATCTAATTCGCGCATGATCTCTAATTTTGCACTTAATCAAGCATGCAACTCAAACAATGGAGCATACAAGAAGTCTGTCAAAAATGCAGTCACTTGTTAAAAGAAACTATGTGCCTTGAAATGTTCAGAGGGGTAAAAATTAATTGACGGGAATTGACAATCCTACCTGGAGACACGTATGCCTTGCAATGAAATTAATCTAAAAAAAGGAAGTGTTCGTTTATCTCTGAAGATCATGAAAGCGACAGAAATTATAACCATTAGTCAAGGTGAATTTGCTTGCTAATTACTTATCACCGGCCATATCTAACAGAAGTTGACATGTAATGTACAGGACGATAGTGGAGAGAGCTACTGATCAGCTAGCATTATTTTCCAAACAATATCCTTTTGCATGCATGCATGGCAATGTTCCCAGCATTTCACGCCAACTTCCCACACATTACAAATGGGGGCTCACTTTATATATAGCAAATTAAAAGGCAAAATCAAGAAGAAATTAATTGATACGAAGGAATGACACGGCAGTGTGCAAATTAAGAAGAAGATAATTGCATCTCTGTGTTAACTAAAAGTAACTGTGAACAAGAGTAAATCTGCATGCTTAGGAAATCATCAAAGGGAAGATATAATGTAGTACTGGCTTGTAGTAATATTACAAGCATGGAATTAACACGAAGCAGAGCATATGCTATGGAGTATCTATCAATATCATGGTTTGTTGTGGATGTGGATAAGACCCAAGTTATGCCAAACTGGTTCATCGCCTGTGTCCCAAATCAATTTAATTATTGATTAAAAAGAGCAAATTTTAGCTTGCAGATAAGATGATCCATCTTGATTTGGAGTATCTATCAATATGGTTTGTTGTGGAGATGTGGATAAGACCCCAGTCATGCAAAACTCGTTCATCATATGTGTGTGCCAAATCAATTTAATAATCGATTAAACATAGCAAATTTTAGCTTGCAGATAAGATGATCCATCTTGATTATGGAAACAGCTAACAACCCATCGTTTGGTTTATTAGAGAAATAAGCCAAACAATATATTTGCAAACGAAAAATAATTTGTAAAGAAAAAATTTTATATACATTTTTTTAACGACCTAAAATCAAAGACTGAAAAATAAATTACGATGAAAAAACCCTAAGATCGATCGAACTCTATCTCAAAAGAGAAATCAATGTTTTACTACCAATCATAAGTTTTATGTTCGGTGTAGTACTCATACTGAAACTTATGAGTAAGAGGTTAATTTTAAATTTAAAGTTAAAAATTTCAATTTCTGCTGATAAGCATAGAAACCAAGCGAAAAGATGAGGCCGTAAGCTATGGCGTGCTGTTCACTGGCTGCTCCTAGCTGCTATAGCTAAGCTAAGGTAGTAGTATAAGGTGAGAGAGTATGGGCAATAATAATGCATGCATGCAGCTAGCATAGCATAGCATGACAAAAAGATGAGATAAAGCTAAGCTAAGCTTAAAGCTAAATAGTAATAGGGTGTTTTATTAGCTAAGGTTAGCTGAAACGTACGTGTTGCCGTGCATGCAGCTCCCGCCCTCGCCTGTGTCTCTGGTGCCCCCGTCGCCCTCGCTGCCCCCGACACGTCTTCCCCTCTCCACGCGTCGCTGTCGTCTTCCTCCTCCTCCTCCTCTCGCCGTGGTGGCTATATACACCGCCGCGGCGATCACCTTGCCTCCTTCTGTCTGTCGATCTGTCCGTCGTCGACGTCTCGATCGATCGGTGGTGGTGGTGGTGGTGGCCATGAGTCTCGTCTGAGAGGTGAGCCGCCGGCCGGGCCATTGATGAGAGCGGCGGCGTCGTCCGGGCGACGCGATGTCCGTTGTGGCGGCTGCGGCGGCGGCGGTGGCGGTGGCGCCGTCGTCGCCGTACGGGATGTGCGGCGGTGGTGGTGGTGGGGGTGGGGCGAGGAAGAGGAAGGACGTGGTGCAGCAGCTGGAGGATCTGGCTGGTGGGGTAGTGGGGGATGATGGCGGCGAGCCCGGCGGCGGCGGCGGCGTCGTGCACGGGCTGTTCGTGCTGGAGACGGTGGAGGAGAAGGCGGAGGAGGAGGAGGAGGAGCGGTCCTCCATTGGCGCCGACTCCGAGGATGAACAGGATGATGGTGAGGAGGAGGTGGAGAGCAAGGCGTCGTCGGCGCCGGCGGCCGAGACGTGTCGGAGGAAGACGAAGACGAAGTGCGGCGGCGGCGGCGGCGGTGGCGCGCTCGCCTGCCTCGACGCCCTCGACGACGCGCTCCCAATCAAGTAAGCATTGTTTCTTCGATCGAATTGGTCAATTAGCTAGCTATATCTCGCGCTAATGGTGGATGGGTGCAGGAGGGGGCTATCCAACTTCTTCTCCGGCAAGTCGAGGTCGTTCGCCAACCTGCAGGACGTGGCCGCCGCCGGCGCAACCACGGCGAGCCTCGCCAAGCCGGAGAACCCATTCAACAAGCGCCGCCGCATCCTCCGCTGCTCCTCCATCCGCCGCGTCTCCTCCACCTCCCTCACCGCGCTCCCGCCCTTCCTGCCGCCGCACCACCATCCACCGCCGCCCGACTACGGCGGCGGCGGCAATGGCTGAGGACAACGACGACGACGACGAGGAGGAAACGATGAAAAGAATCAAATTCAGTGAGGACAAATTAATTAAGCAGAGAAGGATAATATGGATGGATCCCTTTTGTAATAGTTTGGGATCTCATCTCATCAAATCAACCATCAAAAATACCTTATATTAGTGCTTAGGTTTCTTGATTTCTTCTTCTCTTATATTAGCTGCATGCCAATCCTACCTATATGATCAAACTCACTGTTAATTAGTTGCATAATTAAATTGACCAAGAGATGAGAGCATCATATCATGCACCAAATACACTTACGGAGAACTCCTATTAAACTATGTTGTAATTCTTGGTGCATATGTATGCCATGTAAGTATCCTACTAATTCCTAACTAGCTAGTGCCTTTGATCTCATTGGGCTAACCTTCAATTTTGTTCAATAGCAATAACCTCCTGTCAATATAGCTGCAGGAGGCATGCAGAGATGAATTAATCAAGTCCCAATTAGTCATCCCAATCTGTTCTTTGCACTTATCTCATCTGCATAATGCATATGCAATTGTTTCATGTATATAAGTACTCCTAGTTAGGGACCAACAACCACACTTGTAACCACCTTGTGTGCATCCATCCATGAATGAACAATACTATCATCAGCATGATGACCTTTTTTTCTTCTGCTTTGCTAAAGATCAGAAGCAAAGCCAAACTGATTCTACCTGCTGGTTGGTGCCCATATTGTACTCCCTCATAAAAAAAAAATAAACCCTGGATTTTCGTATTACTGTCTTGACTGTCCATCTTATTTAAAAAAATTATAAAAAAATATTAAAAAGGCAAGTCACATATAAAATATTAATCATATTTTATCATCTAATAACAATAAAAATACTAATTATAAAAAAAGTTAATATAAGACGGATAGTTAAACGTTGGACACGGAAGATGAGTACCTTATTAGGAGTAATTTAATCTCCATTTCATCATCTTATCTTTCTTGGCCATCAGGGGAACACACTTGCTAGTTGCTGTACTACCCACACATCGGCCATACTGGGGACAGGACGTTCAGAGGGAGGCTTATCCAAAACGCCTTTACAAGACGTGGACGCCGCAACTGATCGATGGCCAGGTTCAGCGGAGAGCTTATCTAGTATAGCGCTTTGTACTAATCGACCAGGTTTTGCTCGATAATTGGCATAGATTTGACGCGAAAACACTCACAATTTCTTATGATTTTGGGAAAGAATTACTACCTTTATATTAAAATATAGTAACTTTTAGCTTCATATAAAAAAATGCTTATATAAAATATAGCAACTTTTAGCTTTATATAGGGGTGAAAACGGAACGGATATTATCCGATCTAATCCGAATCCGTCCGATGTGAGGATATGGTAAGGGTTTTTAGATATCCGGCCGGATGCGGATGCGGATGTGGATGCGGATGCGGATATGATATCAACGATATCCGGCGGATGCAGATTATCCGATATTTTAATCGGATTATCCGATATATTATTTGGCGGATAATCCGTAACTTTCAGAACACACAACAACTTTTAGACCCATCTAGCCCAATAGCCCATCTATTGTAACCCTAACCTAATCCTCTCCTCATCCAGATCCCTCTCTCTCGGCCGTCGGCCCTCAGCCGTCACGAGGTCGAGGAGTGTGAGGGTGACGCGGCGCGACGGCAACCCGGCGCGACGGCGACCCAGCGCGGCGGCCTGCTAGCGCTGCCGCCGGCTGCAGCCTGCAAGCTGTATGCTGTGTGCCTGTATGCCTGTTTGCTCTGTGCTGTGTGCTGTATGCCTGTGTGCTCTGTGCTGTATGCATGTAGGCTGCTGCATGCATGTCGTACTGATGACTGATGAGTGACGACTTATATTTTTAAATTTTAAGCAACGCATTAACAAGTGAACTAATGAACTGAACACTTATATTATTATTTTATAGATGTATCTTGGATTATTTTGCTAGATATGTTATATTAAACAAAAATATATTATTGATGTGTTTTGGTTAGTTTTTCTTAGAGAGCTGAGATCATATGTTCAGATGTTGTTTTGCTATCGTATTGCGGCTAATTGTATTGCCGCCCTCTTGTTGTATGGACTGAATATAAACTTGACATCCGACAACTTTTTATCCGTTTCCGAACCGAGTCCGCACCGACTCCGCACCGAATCCGACGTCCGAAATAATCCGCTCCGCATCCGCATCCACATATCATCCGCTCCCGCTCTGCATCCGTTTTAAAAAAAAAATGGTTTAGGATATGGTATAGCTATTATCCGTCCGAATCCGATCCGTTTTCACCCCTAACTTTACAGCTAAAAATACTTATATTTATATTTTAGGATGGTGTGAGTAATTAATTACGTAATTAAGAGCGTCAAAATGTGAGGTAGGTTGCGAAAGGGATGGGAGGTAGACAGGGCTGTGAAAAGTGGGGCGAGAGGGGATAAGCTTTGGAGAGGAGATAGATGGATAGATACATGCTCGCTCTGTCTTAAAAAAAATAAATTCTGGGTTTCCGTGTCCAATGTTTGACTGTCCATCTTATATAAATTTTTTTTATAATTAGTATTTTTATTGTTGTTAGATGATAAAATATGATTAATATTTTATACTTGACTTGTTTTTTTTAATTTTTTTATAACTTTTTTAAATAAGATGGATGGTTAAATATTGACACGAAAACGCAAGGTTTGTCTTTTTTTTAACGGAGGGAGTAGTCAGAGATGGATTGGAGAGAATCATGAGTGAGATCGAAACCGGGGTCACGTCGTCGGACCAGCGCAGGAGCAGTGCATGATCTTATCCGTTTCGTTCACTGTCGGTGTATAGTAAGCTCAGCTGCAGCCGCTGAGTCATCAGATTATTTAAGCGAGCGATTGATTTGATTTAATTGGAGGTGTTGGTACGGGTTGGAACGCTGCTAATTGTCTCGGTATTCTGTCTTAGTTCGCGAGAGCGATCGGTCAGTTGGCACGGGTGGTGGTGAAGACGTTTTCTCTTCCTTTTCTATTGCTCTTAAGGCACAGGCAGGACTGCCAAGATTCACTGTTTCTGATTCCAGTCTTTGGAGGAAACTTGTGATATGATTTTTGTTCAGATTGGTAGATTCACTATTTGATACTCCCTCCGTTTTAGGTTAGAAAACGTTTTAACTTTGGTCAAAGTTAAAATATTTTAAATTTATCTTAGTTTATAAATAAATATAATAATATTTATAATATTAAATTAGTTTCATCAAAACAATAATTAAATATATTTTCATAATAAATTTATCTTGGGTTGAAAATATTGTTACTTTTTTTTATAAACTTGGTCAAACTTAAAACAGTCAAAACGTCTCGTAACCTAAAACGGAGGCAGTAACAAACTAAATGTTCAGACTGGTTCCAGAAGATTAGACGATGAACAGTGAAATTATCGACCAACATGGTGTAAATAGGCGGCTGGCTGGTCTGACGACACTACTGCTAGAAAAATTATTTATCGTCAAAAAAAATCGTGTCATCAATACTAAAATTGTGATAATAGATTCATGTTGCCGTAATTTTAAAATCGTTATTAGCCAGCCATGGTAATAAATAGGGTGGTAATAAATATGGCATTAGATCTACATACCAAATTAAAAGTTTAAATATTAATCTATCATCCTAACTATTTATTTTTTGATACTTGTATTGGCTAGGATTCAAACCCAAGACCAATCCTTCATGTACGCTTTCCTTTACCGACTCACCTACGCATCAATTCTAGTAGAAATGCATATCGTTACATTTGAGCCTACCTAACTGAGATTTGAATCATGGATTTGAATATCTAAAAAAATTTGAAATGAAAAGGTTATCAGTTATAAAATTGTAGATCGCATCGAGAGGTATAGTTTTCATATAAAATTTGTCCCGATCCATGTCCATATGAAAAAATCAAGTTAAATTATGATATGGTAATTTTTTATTGCAATGAATTTGTTGATCGTGACAACAGAAAATAGTGAAAAGTAACTTACACAGCAATGCACTATGCAAATTGCCACAAAAATTAAAATTGTGACGATAGAACATGTTTTTTACAACAGTAATGTATTTTTGGCGATATCTCATTTTCTATTGCAACAAAAAAATACTAAATAAAACAACGATCGTAAAACTTGCAATAAAATATAGTTACGTGCCACCGAAAAAATATCGTTGCAATAGTACAATATATTGCAAGTGTGTCACAGAAATTTATAGTTATATAATTAAAAACACCATCATCCACTAGCAATTATTATCTATAATATCTTAAATCTCATGCAAACATGATATATCACCTACAATTTTACCGTTCTTTTAGAACTCAACATGTAAGCAATGTCAAATCATCAGCACCACATCATTTTTATATTATTTAAACATACATAGCTATCATTTATATAGTTTATAACATGTATTCATTCACATATCCCACAGCAAAGTACGGGGTATCAACTAGTTTCTATAGAAATCTCAAACCATTTGTTCAGACTTTTATCTAGATTCTGAGAAATTTGTAGTTATATAAGCAAAAAACCATCATCCACTAGCAATTATTATCTATAATATCTTAAATCTCATGCAAACATAATATATCACCTACAATTTTACCGTTCTTTTAGAACTCAACATGTAAGCAATGTCAAATCATCAGCTCCACATCATTTTTATATTATTTAAACATACATATCTATCATTTATATAATTTATAACATGTATTCATTTACATATCCCGCAGCAAAGTACAGGGTATCAACTAGTTCCTATAGAAATCTCCAACCATTTGTTCAGACTTTTATCTAGATTCTGAGATATTTATAGTTATATAATTAAAAACTAAATTAGAAGTGAGAAACTATAAAATTATTTCATATTCTTGCTAGATAGCTTTTCACTGGTTGCTTCTTATAATTAGAGTTCTAAGCTCAGTTAAATAGGCAGGGAATAGCCGTATAAAGATTTTGCTTTCGGTGGTAGAGATTAGCTATTGAGTATTTAGCTGATGAGAATTTGAAGAACCTAGAATAGTTTATTTATGGATTCTATTGTTCCAAAGCAGTTGGACATTTTAAGAATTTTAAGAGATGTCGAGATAAGCTGTATAAGAATAAACAAAGCAATACAAAATAACTTATGAGTAAAATACTATAGATATACTATACTGTGTGTTTAAGAGGAAGGGAAATAAGAAGATTGAAAATATATGCAAAACAAGATAAGTATTATCGCATGATTAATTAATTATTAATTATTTTAAATTTAAAAAATAAATTAATATAATTTTCTAAAGCAATTTTTCTATAAAAAATCTGTAAAAAAGTACATCATTAAGTTATTAGGGAATCGTGCACGCAAAAAATGAGGGATTTTTTCTCCATATCCTTTCCAAACGAACTCCCCCATGAATGAAAACCCAAAACAAACTCTAAATCTAAGGCTAAAAATTTAAATTTTAGCAATGGTTGATATCTTAACAGGTAGACGATGAGATGCATGTATCCATATTAGTTATCTCTGAAAAAAATATTAAAAAAAGCTTGAAATAAAATAGACAACAGTACGATTTTGCGTATTTTAATTATCTTTGAAAAATTTGAGACACATAATAATGGTTAATAGCCTAGGTTGGATTGGAGAGATGAGAAAACAAGAACATCGAACAGAGCCAAACCGAAATCCATCTCTCACAAAAAAAAACTCGAATTTAAAATTCAAATTTGACAACATCATAAATTCATAAATCATAACATTGCCACGCTAGCAGGTGGCCTCGCCTCCTCTCTCCGATTCCCACGCCTCTCGCGACTCGTGCGCCGGCGCCGGCGCCGGCCGGCGATGGCGATCGCGCAATCCGCGGCCGCGGTATCATCCGCCGCAAGAGCCTCCCGCCCCAGGCCGACCCGCGCCGCGCCGCCCCGCATCGCCGCCTCCTCCGTGGCGCCGCCGGAGCCCGCCGCGCGGCGCCTCGTGGCGGCGTTCGACCGGGCGATCCCGCTGGCCTCCGCCGTGACGCCGCCGAGCGGGTGGTACACCGACGCGGGCTTCCTCCGGCTCGAGCTCGACCGCGTCTTCCTCCGCGGGTGGCAGGCTGTTGGTAATATACTCCCGATTTCGTACACTGCCAATCCCCCTCCTTCACTTGTTCTTAGTTTCCGCACGATTTGTTGGTTGCTAGTTGTGTGGTAGTACGATTGTGCAAGCGTTGGCAGTGGAGATCGCTTCTAAACCATCTCTAATGGTGGATTTTACTTGGGCTTTGTGCCATCAATGGATGCCTTGTGTAGAGGGGAATACGTGAGAGTGAGACTGGGAGTGGGAGTGTGGAAGTTGAGGGCTCACTTCTCGCTTGCTTGAAATGGGGTGAGTTCAGGGGGTTCAGGGCCCATGGCTAAACAGGATCAAGGGCTACCAACATCCTTAATGTTGACAGTGGTGTGACTTGTGTAGGTGTTTCAAAAGAGGGATTATCTGGATGGTGGTCTTGCATTTGAGACTCCTTGTGCAATGATTGTCCATTAGTAGCTTTGCTCATTTCAATTTTATGTTGAGTTCCAACTTCCTAGGTTTAGTTCTTCATGGAGACACCTTGATTAGCTTTCTTATCCGTTTATCGTTTATGCTTTCGTAGTAACTTCTCTTCACTATCAATGCATCATCATCAGTGTATAATTCACTAACTTTTGTGGCCAGTTCAGAAAGAGTGTTGATAGTCACCTTTATCTTCTTACTGAAAGCTTATTTTGTGCTTCCTTTCATGGTTGTTTTCCAGGCCACATATGGCAAGTCAAGAACCCAAATGACTACTTCACAGGAAGGTGATTTCGTCCTTCTGTAGCCAGAATCTTGTAGTGGCTAATGCAAACCATGAAGTTTATTTTTATACGCATAAAGGTGTCGGTTTTATGACATTTCTATATAGCCATCTGCACAGAGAACACTTTAGTCATAATTACCCCCAAATTTCTGCAAAATAAAATCATTTACATTGGATATTCATGATTGTGATAATCTAACAAGGTGATGTAGTAGACTTGGAAATGTAGAATTTGTCATATGTCGGGACGCAAATGGAGAACTCCATGCTTTTCACAACGTGTGTCGCCATCACGCCTCACTCCTTGCATGTGGAAGTGGTCAGAAGACTTGCTTCCAGTGCCCTTATCATGTGAGTTCCTTACGAAACACTTCAAGAGGTGGTATGTCCTCATTGTCCTGTGCAGTATTGGATGCTTCCACTATTGAGTGTTGAGGTGGTATGTAACCAGTAACTTATCTTGAAATGTTGAATTTTGAAGGACAGAAGCCACATACTACTTAAAAATGCTACCTCGAAAATGATGTATATGCCCACATGACTTGGGGATTAACATCTTGAACTAACATGTGCTCCGTTAGTTCGTCTCACACCTTTTAAGTACCTGGATACTTAAAAGTATGAACTAGGAATAATAAAAAAGAAGCATCACTGCATGCATACTTAACTAGTCTATTTGAATTATTGGGGGTGGCAAAGCTTCTGTTTTGTTGTTTCAGCAGACACAGGACTTGGTAATAGTATTATTACTTGCACAGTTGCTTATAGTTCTGCCCTCTCTTGAGACAGTAGTCCTACGCTTTTGTAGGGCTGGACATATGGACTGGATGGAGTCCTCCTAAAAGCCACACGAATATCAGGAATCAAGAACTTCAACAAAAATGTAAGTCCCAACTTTTTTGGGGAGCTTCTATGCTTCCCAATTCCACTGCCAGAATTCATGCAGTTATGTTTCTTTCTGGAAACAGGATTTTGGTCTCATTCCTATTAAAGTGGCTACATGGGGGCCTTTTGTACTGGCCAAATTTGATAGTGGTTTCTCTCAAGAAACTGCTGATAACACAGTTGGAGATGAATGGCTGGGTAGTGCTTCGGATCTGCTGAGTACAATTGGCATTGATATCTCGTTGCCTCATATTTGCAGGCGAGAATATATAATCGAATGTAATTGGAAGGTGCATTATCAACAAACTGTCATGATGACATTTCGATACAAAAAAAACTGAAAAATACAATAAGCTTCTTTTCAGTATATGCTTATACCCATCGGAACCTTCTCTCGCAGGTCTTTTGTGACAACTATCTGGATGGTGGCTATCATGTTCCATATGCGCATGGAGCCCTAGCATCTGGTCTACAGCTTCAATCCTACGAAACACATGTATAGTTTGTAAACCCACTTTCTTTCTACTGTTTTTCCTTTAGTAATAATTGTTTAAGTATTGGTGACTTGGTGTCGAATAGATGGGTTTTACTAGGTCATGTTCTGTTGGATTGTTCTTGTGTAGAAATAATCAGTTTCAATTTTTTTATTACTTTTTAGGATCTTCACATCTGACACCAATTCCCACCACTGTTCTGATCTATTTTCTTATGACTATTTTGCTCTTTTGGGTGGATTGCTGATTCGCACGTATTTATCTTTTTGCAGACGTATGAAAGAGTTAGTGTTCAAAGGTGTGAAAGTGTCCAAGCAGAACAAAATGATTTCGATCGCTTAGGGACAAAAGCTATCTATGCTTTTGTTTACCCAAACTTTATGATTAACAGGTGGCTCCATTATCCTCACGAACTGTTACTCTAGCTTCCTAACTGTATTTATCATGCATGCAAAATGTGAAAACTTCCTCGATTTTCAGGTATGGTCCATGGATGGACACTAATCTAGCGGTCCCATTGGATGCAACCAGATGTAAAGTGATATTTGATTATTTCCTTGACAAGTCTCTTATGGTAGAATCTATTCCATATCTCATTTTTTTCCCTTTCAATACATATTATGCAGAGAACATATAATCTTATTGCCATCATATGGGGTTGGTAGTTTGAATTGCAAACATGAGTTCCTAATTGTTATATACCGTGGTATTTCTTGCTTGTGTTTCGACTTGCATTGCGGACATACTATTTGGTACATCTTTCTAAACCAACTGTCTGCTTTTAACTTGTCAAACAACAAGAGTTAGTAACGTGTACTCATGTACCACTTTTAGTTAACCTGTTTTTGCTTAAGATTATAGTTCAGCATAGGCAAACTAAATGGTTTAATGATCTGCAAACATAGTGATGTCTTTGGTTAGATATTGCTGTTAGCTTCATAATTTACTCAAATTCCCCTCTGAAACAAGTAAATGATTTGGTATGTTCCTGTGTTCTGTAATTGTGGTCAACGACTTAATCCACATTGAATATGCAGGACGACCAGAGTTTTATTGATAGCAGCTTAAAAGACAGCGAACAAGTACAGGTATATTACCATAAAACTGATGTTTGGTTGCAAGGTAGTTCAATCCGTTGTTGGCGGTAATGACCAAGTTCATATTAAGGCAGACACATTCTTTAAACTTGTGACTACAGGTTCACAGCACTACATCAGTGTAAATTCCATGGTCTTCTAACAGAATTACCCTGATTAAGTTGCTTTCAGATGCACTTCATGCTTTTGTCTTATTAGAGCCATGTCTGAAGGCAGAAACATGATTGCTCTCTATGTCTGATGTTTATATGCTGACTTCTACATCTTTTATACACATCCGCCATGTTGACATCTCATAGATGCATGCACAATACTATATTTTGTAGACACACAATATCATAAGCCAGACAAACAAAGCAGAGACTGCACGGTGATAATTTCACCAGTTGCTGTCGATATTTTAAGTTTATTCCCTGAGTATTGTGCGCTCTATCTGCAGATGGAAGACATTGCACTCTGTGAAGGAGTTCAGCGGGGCCTGGAGTCACCAGCCTACAGTGTGGGAAGATATGCACCATCAGTGGAGATGGCCATGCACCACTTCCACTGCCTCTTACATGCCAATCTTAGTGGTGACTGGTGAGTGATTTCTATGTGCATATCTGATTGGATTTATGCATCACAAAATTTATGTGCATATCTGCAGCATTTCATTACTTGTACATTGTAAAGTGAAAACACATAGGAATGTAATCAAACCGGTTCTTCAGTCTTCACATATTGTTGAAACTTATTTGTTGGCGACTTGGTCTTGAGATTTCTTTGGTTTCAGGCATTTGTTGCTTTGTAGTGGGGCTTGTTGGATGCTGCATGCAGATGGAAGCACCAGGCAGTAAATGTACTGATCTGGTCAACTTCCTCATTTCAGTCCATAGAAGGTTACCAATCCAAATTGTGTGAAACATGAAGGCATGTAGACCAAGTAGTTTCCAAAATGCTTTCACAGTCTCAGCCAAATCGTACACCATTTGACCCCTCAAACAGACAAACTCATCAACTGTCAACACCTCTAACTGTTTCTACCTGGACTAAAAACGATCTCTCTCGAATTATCTGTTCCTTCGATCCAATCACATGAACCATAAAAGAAGAACAGCAGCAAATCAAGATTATAGGGGCATGTTTAGCATCAATAAAACAAAACAACAATTGACTCTCCCAAGTCTCATCAAGTGCTGGACTGGTTGCTGATACCCTCTGAACTGGACTAGCCCCTCTTCTTCAGTCTCTTTTCTTTATCTCAGGAGTCTGGTTGTGTGTGTTTTGCTGCCTCTGTTTTTCTTTTCACTTACTCACAGTCACATCATCAACCATGAAGCAAAATAATATTTAATTGAAGCTGTTTGCAATGATATAGTAATGGAGGCTATTCCTAAATCATAATGCTTTCATGGCACCACTCTTGCTAATCTTGGACTCAACTTCCATGTATAGTTCAGACGGATGGTGCGTTTTGCTCTACTGACATAAGGAACTGTTCCATTAGGACGATGAGGGAAATCCACAATGAACTGCATAAAGCACAGAAATAACAGGCTTATGACTTATCTTGAATTTTAGGAGCAACTACATTGCATGATGCCTGCAAAATATTTCAAGGATTAATTACAATAGGAGTATATATTTCTTGCTTGCTGAAGGCTCCCATGCTTCATCCAATCATCCGACATGTTTAGTTACACCACTGCCATACCTCTTCGCGAGGTTTGGCAGACGAATGAAGTTGTTGACTGCAATATCAACAGATCAAGTATTTACAATGGAGTATAAATGAAAAGAGACCAAAGGTAGATTTTTTTTCTTATCTGGTTCATTTTAGAAAGTCTTTTTGAGATACTTCTTTTTGTTGACTTTCTATTTTAGTTTGATCTTCCCCAACATATATTGTTTTCTGGAAACTTCTGATAAAAACCACATGTTTTGAATATAATGTGAAGAGAACCACAACAATTATTTATTTAAGTAATTAGCAGTTTGGTACACTTTACCTGCTTGAAAATCAGAGGATTCAAAAATATGGATGTTTGGTACATGCTGAACAATGTACCTGTCGCTTCCTTGGATCTTCACTATGAACTCCTTTGGCATATCTGTTATAAACATCTCATGGAGTGTCCTAATGTACCTTATGCCTTTCGGTACTTCATTTAGATTCCTTAAACCAACAAGATCTAACTCACGTAGGCACATCATTGATCCATCCTCAATCTCAATCCAGTTGAGATGTTCCATGTCAGCCAATTGCAATAAGTTGAGCTTAGGGAACCACTTTGCATGAAAATTTAACCGTTCCCCATCATATGCTCCGGTGAGCACCAGAACAACTAGATTTAGCATGTAAGAGAAGGATTCAATAGGATCCTTCTTCAGACCAGACCAGTCCAGTTTTAACTCTGTTATTTTCTCTAACTTGGCAAACATTGGTGGGAGCACACCCCCCTCCAATTTTCCTGCCAGCCAGAACACCTTAAGATTTGATAGGGCCTTTAGCAATTTTAAGTTAAGAATCTCATCCATATCACAAGAGGAAATAAACAACCTGCTGAGGTTAGGCATCTTTGTCAAAGAGTTGCATAACTCTGCGATGTAGCTTTGTTGCACTTTCAGTACACACAAACTTCTCATTCGCGTCAAGTTCCCCAGCTGTGAAACCAAATCCTTATTTGCTGAAACGGTCTGTAAAGCTTGCAAGTTCTTTAGATGGCAAATATTGCCAGGAATTTTTGTGGCACTTATGCAATCCAATGATCTTTCTTGAAGATCATGGATTACATAGGCATATAAGTGCCGCAAATTAGTTAACAAAGTTATTTCCAACGGCAACTCTTCCACATAGCTGGACCTGATATCTAAAAACTCTAGGTTGATAAGGTTTTTGAATGATGCCGGTATATGTTTCACTTTTGTGTGCGATAAATCTAGATAATGTAAGTTATATAGTTCTGTAACCACACCTGGAACTTGTTCGATATTGGCAAATCTCAGGCACAGAACTCTTAGCAGTCTGAAACGTGATAAAGCATCATAAATCCAAGAAGATGGTACTCCAATATCAAGCAGAACGAAAGATCGGAGCTTAGAACCTCCTAAATACCTGAGGGACTGAGCGTCCTTTTGGATCCATAAACGGCGGTATTCATGGGAAACTTGGGTTATACCAACATTGTCATATGAAAAAGCAAACCTCTCCTTCTTAGCAATGATTGAGGCCATCTCTCTCACAAGGTCATGCATACGAAATGTTCTAGCCCTTCCACATGCATTCCTTTCTATGACAGCAAGAAGAGAACGCTGAGTGAGCTCTGTAAGGTAACACTGAGCAACTTCCTCCATTGTTGTTCCATCTCCTCTTTCTTCTACAAGACCTTCCGCAATCCATAACTCAACAAGCATTTTTCTTTTAATCCTGCAGTCTTCAGGAAAGAGGCTGCAATATAGAAAACAACTTCTCAGATAACTTGGGAGATCATTTAAGCTCAGGTTTAGAATATTGGCAATCCAATTGAGCTCTGGATTGTTAGCTAATTGCCAGCCAAGTTGGTTGTAGAACAGTTTCCACTCCTGCTCCTCGAATTCACGGTATGATAGAAGGCTTCCGATGGCTACTATAGCCAGTGGCAATCCTTGACACTTGGTCACAATTTTCTCTGCCCAAGGTCTAAGATTTTCTGGGCACATTTTGTCTTCCAATCTACGGAACGCCTTCTTACAGAATAGATGCCATGCTTCAGTATGGGGAAGAGCTTCAAGCTCAACTACACAATTTTGATCTGCTAAGAAAGCAACATCCTTTTTGCGAGTGGTGATCAGTACCCTGCCTCCAAGATTGTTTCTGACAAATGCATAATTCAAGAATAACCAAACATCTTTATCCCATACATCATCCAAGACAATTAGATATTTCCTGCGCTTTAGGTAGATCTGAAGTTCCTCAGTTAATTTTATTCGATTCATAGCCTCGACATTACTAGCCAAGTACACCTGTTGGTCCATCAATTGCTTGCTGATTTGCCTCAGTAAGTCTTCAATTTCATAACTCTGAGATAGAGTAATCCAAGCATTGCAATCAAAGGCCATCATAAATTGTTGGTTTTTAAATATACTGCTTGCTATAGTTGTTTTGCCTACCCCGCCCATGCCGAAGATGGACATGACAGATCGATCTTGTCTCTCCTCTAGTACCCACTGTGTCAATCTTCTAGTTACACTAGCATTTCCCACAATTTCAGTGTCGTCAGTTAGATAAGCAGAATCTGATACTGAAAGCTGCCTAGGATTCTGACTCATGCTGGTGCTCTTTTCGTCTATGGAAATGCCATACCGATTCCTCATCGCTGATAGCCTCTGAATCCGAGTTTCTACTTGACTTATCTGTCTGGAGATGTTCTGCCAGGCTGCAACATTCTTGGTCTGCTGGAACTTCCTCTTGAAGAAGGTACCTGTATCGATGGCCTGTGCAGCGAGGTAAGCATACTCATCGACGATGTCTTCGACATCATGGGCAACATCTCTAACTTGATCCAACCAGGCATCAAACGTTTTGTCACCAACTTTCTCTGCACTAACCTGACTGATAAATGCTCTCATGATCGTAAATTCACTCTCGATTTGCTTCATGCTGTGCTCAAAATCTGTCAAAACTGATGCTGCCTCCACCACCTCTGTGCCCAGTTTCACCAAGGCACCTTCTCCCAGGGAGAAAGCAACCTTTCTGAGAACAAGAAATAGGGTATCTGCCATACTTGCTCCACTGCCTAAGAACTATTTACTGTTAGCAGCATATACTGCAACTATATTGTTGAGTAAACTTCCTGATGTCTGCAACCATTTGGAGCAAATTCAAATGAAAGTCACTAATAATAGTATTATTATTTGAGATACAAAAAACAAGTCACGATATCAAAAGGCTTTGCACAAAAGAAAACAGAGGCCATAAACATGGGCAATGATCTCTTACATGTTCCCTGTTATAGAGAAACGCCCCGGGGTCTTCAAGCTAGCTCCACAAGGTGGTAGGCTAACGACCTGGGTTCGAAGCCTCACCACTTCTAATTATTTGGTATTAGGTCATTCCCTAATATTCGCGTCTTTTTTCCGGTTATAGATCTTGGTTCCTTTTTTCCCCTTCTCTGTGGTGATCTTGATTCTTGTATATGGACTCCTCAATTTTCTCATATTTCCCCCTGCTCTGAACCTGCCCTGATCCACTGCAGTCAAATGATATTGTCAGCAACTCGTTTTTTTTTTTTTAGAATTGTCAGCAACTCGTTTTTCAGGAGTGGTCATCTGTGAAGAAAAGGTAAAAGTTTCTGAAACAAAAAGGAACAGAAGATGAGAAAAGCACAGCAGCAGCACTGCAGTAGCAGGCTGCGGCTAAAGCAGAAACAAGATTCTGGCTTGCTGTACCTTTCAGTCAGCTGAGAGATGTTGCTAGCAGTAGGGAGTTTGGGTTGGATGAAGAGCAACGAGAAGAGAGAGAGAAATCCACCCAGCAGCCATGGCTCCAGGTTAGATGAGCATCCGAGCTTTGGTCGTAGTGCTGGGGAACTTTGCTTTCTGTTAATACAAGTCCACGAAACTTAGCTGAGGGAAGAAAAGAAAAATCTGTATTACTGGTAGGATGCAGGAGCACAAGTCTACGAAGGTTGCTGACCAAGTAACATGCACCACCTATTCTAATTCGTTTTCATATTTGGGCGTTTTCTTGGCTGACATGGGAGTTTTGACTCGTGCAAGTTTGGGTGTAAGAAGCAGGTGACCTGATCCTCGCTCACTTCTGCTGTAACACGGCGTAGCTCAGCTGAGCAATAGTATATCGTCATCATTAACAGCACAAATAGTAACTCCCTCCACTTTTAGGTATGACATGGTTGATTTGGTGCATGACGTTTAATCAATTTATCTTATTTATTACATAATTTTCTAGACGAATGATCAAATGCCATGTACAAAAGCCTATGTAAAATTCAGTAACATCATATATTAAAAAAAATCAATAACGCCATATGTTAATAACGCCATATATATCTTCATCATTCACACTGCAGGGCCAACAACCACGGTCCACGAGCTCACGAGACAACCATAGTTCCTCTCCCAAGTTCCAATTGAAGGAATAAATTAATTACTTCCAATGGAGAAGTAAAATGTGTTGTCAGCTAAAACATTGTCATATAAAGTCTCAAAAATTACATTTTATCAAACTGCGTTCAACACTTCTTGGGATTGCAAGTGCACGTGGTGCACAGTTCAATAACAGATGTTGCCATTTGAGATTACAACAGTAGTTTCTGACGCATTACACCTCAAAAAATGCTCTCTATTGTTCATGACATCCCCTATGCCTGATGAAAAAGAATACATCACCAACCTAGAGTAGACCGGAGATGCTAGAGTTGTGATTGGCAAATTACAATTACACCAGGGCAAGCTCTACAAACTTCTGTAGTCAAGAACGGTAACTTCCTCGTCCGGAGCATCAAGGTCATTGTAACTGCAAAAGATTCGTCATCACGGATGGGTTAAGTTGCCGGTTATAAAATATAGTACAGTGGCACAGTAAATCAACATACTATTTTTGCCTCTACGATAATAAAGACAGCATGGTTAAGCCCTCGAGTAGAAGTAATCATATACTCCCTCCGTTTCACAATGTAAGTCATTCTAGCATTTCCCACATTCATATTGATGTTAATGAGTCTAGACATATATATATATATAGATTTATTAACATCGATATGAATATGAGAAATGCTAGAATAACTTACATTGTGAAACGGAGGAAGTACAAACTAAAGCAAGGTGTTTGGCTTGGTGGCAAGCCCTAGGTGGCCAAATTGTTGGTCAGAATGTGGCATAATCAAGCCAATCCAAGCAAAATAGGCGAATAGACATCATGGAATTCAATGGTATGAATGAATAATTACTAACCTTCGCAAACGGCGAGGATCTTGACGAAAAGATGGAGGCATGGTTATAATTGGCGCAGGACCACCCATCATTGGTCCAAGCACTCCTGCGTTGGCATGAGGAGGTCCGTTTGGTTCAAATGGAGGTGGCGGCCCTTGCTCTCTCAGCATATGCATGGCTATTTCTGGAGGTGCAGGAACAAATGGACCCAAAGGACTGAAAATAAAACCAGCCACGCTCATTAGCAGTCTTTTAGACTATCAGAGCAAAAATTGAAATCATATCTTCTCACAGCACCTACCCAGCACCGGGCACAGGCATCAAAATTGGCGGAGCGGGGAGTTCAGGAACAAAAGGAGCATTTGGACCTCGCCCACGGAAAGCATCAAACATCTGATCATCAGCGCCATCACGACTTGGAGAACGATCGCCTCTACCATATCTGCCTCCATCTCTCTCTGCCCTATCATATTCTCTACGATTGGCACGGTCATATCTCAGACGATTTTCCATACCAGGTCTGTGTCTTGATTTGTCCTGCAAATCAGAAGTATAATTATTTGTCAAGGATGTAAAAATACAACTGAAGATTTCAATGAATCCATGTAACTGCAGTTTCCATCTGCACTCAATGTATTTAAGAGAAGTGTCAGCTAAATTCTTCGGTAGGGTATTGACCCATCACTAAAAGCTTTAG
This sequence comes from Oryza meridionalis, assembly GCA_000338895.3. NCBI lineage: Eukaryota > Viridiplantae > Streptophyta > Magnoliopsida > Poales > Poaceae > Oryza > Oryza meridionalis. The sequence goes on from CM002529.2 coordinate 29,890,336, forward strand.
TCAGATTCCTTCCACTGATTCTGTCCAGGCCTGATCATTCCCTCAAATAAGTCAAACCTCTTTTAACTCTCACGTCACCGGTTAGGCCACATAAGGGACTGTCTGACTGATACCGTATAGTTCATCTAATGTAGGCTTGGGGAACGCCTTTTATCAATACTAGGCTTAGCACCTAAAAGGAAAATCTGTAGAAGGAACAAAGGGGTGGAATGGTATGTGGTCCACGTGTACACAAACTAGTAACCAAAAAAAAGGCACGGGCATACAAATTATTCTTAAAAGGGAGCTGGGGTTTACTGACAAATGAAAAAGAAACAACCTACAGGAAACAGACGGGATAAAAGCAAAAGCAAATTTTATTTGAAGTTCTCTTTTTTGCAGGGAACTTTTATTCGAAGTTATAATGTAACATGTGTATAGCACATATGTGATATACTGGTATGTAATTATGCATGGAATTCACTTGTAGAATTGTTCTGTTTTATTTAAGCAAGTAATGGAGTATTGAGGTTCTTACTGGTGCAGACTGTTGCATAACTGGAGTTCCACCAGGTGCATTAGGATCACTGTCCATAAAGAAACAACCAGATCAGTAACACCTCCTTAAAAAAAAGTAGCACAGGCAGAAAATCATATGTACATACTTCATATAATTTTGGAAATAGAGATCCTCTCGGACTTTGGAAGTCAACTCTAACACAAGCTCTGGATGCTTCAGCCTCAAATGCTTGTGAACGAACTCAGGAGCATGGAAAAGTTTCGTACAACCCTTAGCTCCACAGCCATATTTCCAACCATATTTTTCATCCCTTATCTTCCTGACATAAGGTTCCAGAACTTCCACAGCTGCTGCATCGATTTTGTCCTTGGCTGCTAATATTACCATGGGGTCCTGACCTCTCAGCCTTTCCTGCCAGAAAGTATCCACCTTCTTTTCCCAGTCAGCGGCATTAATATTAGTTGTATTAGACGTCTTATTGTCTGCTCTGACATGGCGACTGCCTTTTGCTTCATTTGTCTCAGACATGCCATAGTAATCAACACCATGAATACGCCATAAATAGGTAAGAAGAGTATCTAGGAGCTCAACACCTTCAAGACCTTTGACAGTAGTTAAGCCTCGGATTATAATTATAGGCCCCATAGATCCAATATGAGACTTGTCTACATCTGATTTGTCATGATCGCCACTTGATAGGATATTCCCCACAATACCCTTCTCAGTGTCAAGCTTACGCACAAGGGCTAGAGCTTGTTCAATGTCAACTTGAACCCGTCGAGATTCAGAGCTAACTGGATGAGCCACGGGAGCACCAGAAAGAGGGTCTGTTTCTTTTGAGGAACCCCTGCCATGCTTTCTTCTCTTGTCACTGTCTCCATCATCATCAGAATTTCCATCACTGCCACTTGCTGCAGCCGCAGTTATTCCAGGGCCACTGTTCAGTAAAAAATCAAGGTATAAACAAGAAGTCCAGAAGATCATCATAACACAAGCTGTGCAGGTATATTTACTCACAGGTCCAGAGTTCCATTTTGCAAATCATGAAAGAAATCCTTTGCTGTTGCCTTACAACTATCATTCCTCCTGCATTATATGGAAAAGTTGCAGTTAGACGAAACTACAACATTTATAACTCCAACATAACAGTAGTACTAGGGATTTAAATTGTAAAATCTGCAGTTTTGTGATAACTTCAAAATCAAATATGTAGTTTTGTGATACAGCATCTTAAATCTATACTTTTGTGATAATTTGGTCAAAGCACCTGTAGTTTTCTGAAATTCACTTAACAAAAATGTAAAAGGAGTTAAGATGAGCAGTATAAAGGATATTGTTCTGCAAGACAATTTTTCCCACAACATAATAATGTTTATGAATGTGATGAATGTGCATGAGGGAACAGGCTCAATAAAAAGGAATTCAACTCCACCTGTCAATAACAGATGACAAGTTGGTCGGATGGTACTTGTCTTTCAACCTGCAAGTGAAAGCAAATGAAATGTCAGTTAAAGCAAGTGGACCATTTGTGTTCCTAGTTGTGTACAGCTAAATCATTTTGACTTACCGATCATCATTCTTGTTAAGGTCAAAATAAGCACGTTTTTGAGTAGTGATGTACTCTGTCCTGTATTCTTGATACCTTTTTAAACAGACATAGCCCATCAATACTAAAAAGGGAGCACAATGATATAATCAGTAAGTGTTGCGCATTAATAATTACCGTTTCTCAGCTTCAGCAGGTGAAATATCATCCTCAAGAACTTGAATGAACTGTTTGTAAGTCATCAGTCCTTCCCTGAAAAGAGGCATACTCATATAAGAAAACAGAAATACACTAAGAGAAACTCACGAAACTATGCCCCAATCCTCTGCTCAATATGTTAGAACGGATAGCTCGTCAAAATGAATGGAGGGAACAATATTTGAAAACAAGTTTAATTGTGGCAACAGTTCAAATTTCTTTAATCTGCAATAGAGGTTTTCATAAATCTGTTTCATTGCAAAAACAGTTCAAACATCAGTTTAAAAGGTATGCATGTTGAATATTATTTACAAAATAACAAAAAAGAAGGCAATCCACCTCTCCCTACAGAGATGTCATCTAACATGTGGCCTTCATATGAACTGCCACTCATTACAATGTTTTATGCAAATCGCCTAATCGGTCACCAGGAACAACTGCATTGGTCAGGCAAAAGATTCTCCTAATTAAAAAAATCCTGACCAAGAACTAACTAAATATTATCTTACTTGGCAACATGGTCTACCTTCTCTAACATTTCATGTGCTTCCTAACTAAGACACCTTAAGCACACAATAACACTCAATGATAAATGTAAATGTGACATACACATAACTAGAGGGAACAACTGAATAAACATTTGCTAATTCCATGCGTTGCCACCAAAAGTATTATCAGCATAGAATAATTGTTATTTCTTAAAAACTTGAAGTCATTACAACCATGTGATGGGTGATGGGGTATACCAATAACTTCTGCCCATCCATCAGCTGATTCCAATTACTATCTTTCCGCTATTGTTTTTGTCCAAGACAATTCTAGAATTCCTTCAGATGACAACTACGGGAAGCAAAGATAAGGAGAACGAATCTAATTTCTCAATACCAGCAGCCAAATCCAAGAAAAGACCCTCAGGTTTATTAATAGCATCACTAAAATAAAAGGCTACAATTCAACAGAATACAAAATTGATTAGCAAGCCCAGTATTATAGAGAATTAACACTAAAAACACTCTGCAATAAATTATAATTTTCTAATGAAAAGCCCAAGCATCAACTACTCCTAACAAACGTGATCATTCTTCAATGATTTCATGTTACACAGGAAGCAATTCATCCATTTCGTTCCTCTGAACAAGTATCATAAATTGATGAACATATTTCAGCAACTAAATAGTGGCAAAAGAAGATATACAAGAGAGGAAAACAAGAAGCCCTCACCTTTTTCCTGTTAACAATGTTAACACAATCTAGCAGTCTACCATCAATAGGACAAGAGCGCATAGTGTTAACATGATAGCATCTACTTATGCAAATTAGCATTGGAAGTGTTGTATTCCATGGAGTTATCAATATATATTTAAGATAACATGGTATAGAATTAAAAAAGAAGAAAAAGAAATCCACTACTAGAGATTCAAATAAAGCCTCTGAGCCTTTGTTTGTTGTTAACAGATAAAGAATATTCCCATCAGATTCTCCATTTGATTGTATCCAAAAGCATATGCTTCTTATGCCTTCAAGGTGTAGCTGAATATCTGGGTGGCATAGCTTATATATAACTGGGAAGAGGCCTTTTGTGGTGGCACTAACTGTAAATTGAGCTGGCTTGCTGGTGGCTAATAACAGTAACAAGGTTCCGGAGTATGTAGTGCTGCAGTAAAGGATTTCAAGCTGATAGCTTAACTGGCTCAGTTCTCAAAGGATCAGTCTGCTTTCAAACATCAAATTTGGAGAATTTTTTGAGAAGATTCTCTATCTGTTAACGATGCCTTACAGCATCTAGCATAGAAGGCTTAATTTGCATTTCCCAATAGTAGTGGCAATTAGCTCCAGTGTTGTTGATCACTACATAGTTACAGTACCCAGGAGACAACATCAAAGTGCCTAACAATCAGAAAGAGTAAACATGGTAAAGGAATAAGTACCTTTGGGTAATTCCAGGACCATCATTGGATGCCCCAAACCCTGAATCAGCCCAATCTGACATTGAAATCGAATTGTCAGTACATATTCACAAAGTATCAACAATCTATTTTCTAAATGAGGAGTGTAAACGCTGGCTAAAGTAAAAAAAAAAAAAAAAGCAGCCATGCATATACTTTGTCTTCATCCCGACTAGGATGATTCGAAGCAGGAACAAATTAGGAGATAGTGATAAAATTCTTACTACAACTATAACACTCCAAACAAATCAAAGAGCTAATAGCCCTAACACCCAAAATCTACAGATCAGAAATCCTGAACCTCCTGTCATAAATATTTAATGTTTAGGACAAGATTTGGTCAAAAATTTAAAATTACAACCATCAATTTTGTAGTAGAAATAAGTTTACAAAATCTAATAACTTTTTATATAATGATAGTACTTTTCAAGGAAAATCTATATACAACATTTTATTTTGTTTTAAAACTAAGCATTTGGGAAATTACCGAGGTCAGAATTTTGAAAGTTCAACCGAATTTTGTCCTAAACGTCAAATATTTATGACCGCAGGGAGTATATTACCAAGTGCTAACAAAGCAAGGTTGCTAATGTTTACCAAGTAGAACAGCCCCATACTGTTCACTTGAATTCAGTAAACTCATACTGACTATGGAGCAAAGGATCTGATAGTTTTCACTAAACTATGTTGTAGATCATCAAAACTGATCTAATTTGGTGGGGAACTAACTACGGGCAAACAATCAATTTCCCCTCATACCGTTCAGCATTCGCTCATGCTGTGCTACTCAAACCGCTTACTTCCAAGATCGAAACGAAATAAACTTTGCCCGAGGAAAAGAATCCTCACCTGCCGCGCGATTTTGATACCTGCCATGGTATCGGTCATCATCATACCCACCTCTGCCTCCACCACGCTCGTGGTCATATCCATACCTACCCAACACATCACCCAAGCACACACGATGAAACCTCAAGAGCCTCGAAGAACTAACCACCAATCCAGTACAGATTTTGACCAAATGACCAAGCAGAAACCCATCACCTCCTGTCGCCGTACCCGTACCGCGGCGGCGGGCTCCCACGGCCGCCACGGCGGTCGTACCCGTCGTCCCGCCGCGACCTCTTGAACGGCGGCGAAGGGGATCTCCTTGACGGGGAGTGGCGGCGGCCACCCCGATACGGCGGGGGGCTGGAGCTGCCCCCACCCCGGCCACCGCCTCCTCCCCGGTGGTGGTTGTCGCGGTAGCGCTCGGGGCGCGACGAGCCGAGAGGCGGGGGCGGCGGGAGGGAGGGCGGCGGGGGAGGCGGCGGTGGCGAGCGGCTCCGCTTGCGGGTGGCCGCCGGCTGCGGCGGGCCACCGGGGGGCGGGAGCGGGAGCGGCGGCGAGCGGCCCTCCGGGCTGTCGGGCGGAGGCGGCGGCGGGCGGCGCGCGCGGGGGGCCTCGGTGGAGGCGGGGTCGATGACGTCAGCCATGGGGGGGAGCGTCGCGGTGGGGTTAGGGTTTGGGAGTGAGGAGGCGAATCGCGCACAGGCACAGCTTGAGGGGAGAGACAGAGAGAGGGTAGGCTAGGCTAGGCTGCGGGCTGCGGCGCACGAGGCGGTAGCGGCAAGGAAGGAAGCGTCTAGAAAAAAGTGTGAAACGGCGTATAGGACACGTGTACGGTTGCTGATCGGGTTGTACTGGGCCCTGTTTAGTTTCAGGGGTCAATTAGATATATGCCATTAAAATTTTACTAGTTTTAAAATATATCATTACTATTTTTAGTTTCAGGGTGAAAAGTTTTGGCGGGTCACATCAGATATACGGACACATATTCAAAGTATTAAATGTAGTCTAACAACAAAACAAATTACATATTCCACATGTAAATTGCGAGACGTTTTTATGAAGGCTAATTAACCCGTCATTAGCAAATGTTTACTGTAGCACCACATTGTTAAATCATGATATAATTAGGCTTAAAAGATTCGTCTCGCAATTTACACGCAACCTGTGTAATTAGTTTTTTTTCCTATGTTAATACTCTATGCATGTGTCCAAACATTCGATATGACGGGATGAAAAATTTACGTGGGAACTAAACAATGCCTAATTTGTCTCGTCATATTATTTTACTTTTTAAATTAAGATTCGTCTCGTACTACTCCCTCCATACTATATAAGACTCGACTATATGATTAGAAGGGACTTGTGGAAGATTTAAAATAAACCAAATTCAAAGAATTAAGTGATAGTTAATGTATGTATACATGTACAGACATAAGAAAAAAGTGATTATGTCTTACTCCCATAATAGTAGTATATTTTAGGATAGTGCTTTTTTGATATTTTTTTTCTTCAACAAATCAATCTCTTTATCCCATAATATAAGACAATCAAACTTAACAAAATCTGTTTAATACTAATGTTTGGTTTATAATTTCTCGTATGCTATAACAAAACTATAGCCATATGAAAGTAAATTTAAGTGACAATCCAATAATATCATTTTCAGCAAATAAAATTTAAATTTATATTATACTATTTATTAGTTAGATTTTTAAAAGTTAAATATTAAAATACTTATGCGCCTTATATTACGGAACGGAGAAAATAACTTTTTTTAATTTCTTTTTTCTTCAACAAAGTAAACAAACACACCCGGGATCGCTCTTGTTTCTCGCAAGTATCTTTGTATCCAAATAACAGAACGGCATCTTCAAGGGGTATTCTTCAAAGTGGATTTGAGTATTTTCTCCGGTAAACTTTTACTATCATTTGATCAACGATTTTTCACGAGAATTGAACTGGTTCGTGTAAAATTATTTAGTTCCAAAGGAGCCCTTTATATTTTTGGAAACTTCCAACGGTTGGCCAGCAAAACGGTAACGAACGAAACAGCTGTATGGGATAAATCAATTTTGAGATAAATATAAATAACTACAAGACACAAGTAAAATATTCACTTCATCACCTTCTCTGTTCTCACTTCCACCCAAGAGTCTAACAAGAAATAAAATTGCTATGGCCATAATGACCGGAAGCATGATTTTTCATGGCTTACAACATATGCAGAACAACATTCAAACCCTAAATGAAGGTAAAGAAATGGCCTAGGTACCTAACAGGTTCTCATCAAGTTATAGTACAGACAGTTAAACTACATGGATATAATGCCGGCATGATGTTCGCGATCCTCCACAAGACAAACATCGCTATACTCACGTTGATGATTCGTGGCCATTGGCAGTGGCTGGTGCAGGAATTTCTAGCTCGGTGGTAGGTGCTGCAGCACTTCCATTCTGTGGAGGAAAAGTAACAGAAGATTCAAAAATTGATTTGTTTGAAATATCAAGGCATATTGAAGAAGCTACAGAGACCGGAAAAGAGAATTTGTTGGTTGTGACAGGATACAGAAACTTTTAGGACATTATACTCGTTGCCTGAAATGGGCCATAACTTAGGCTGTTTCTTTTGAGGAATCAATCACATATCGAGGGATGAGGTGGTTATGGACTAACACATTCCATTCCTCAAACCGCACAAAAAAGTGAGACTTGGAGTATCTGATGGTCCATTGGCCATCCAATTCCTCAAAACAAAACAACCCCTAAAGTTCTTAAATGGCCATCATTATAAGCCATACTGCCATCAGAAACAAATGTAAACTACAGTATATTGATGCTGAAGCTAGCCTCAGGCTGCCAGTGCAAATAAAGGAAAACAAGTTCATATTTAACCGGCAGTAAACAAAAGCCAGTTATAGCACTGCTTTCATATTTTGAATACCAAGGAGAGAAGAAAATAACATGCAAAGATGCCCAACCGTCAGCATTAAATCTTCCCATAGCTAAACCAATTATGTGTCATGATTTTAAGTTTACAACTATGAATTGAAAGTCAATCAGTCACACCAGTGGCCAGTATAACAGGAAACAATATCAGTATATCACACTATCTAATATCCTCAAATTTAGAATGGAATAGCTAGAGCCACAGTTTTTAATCCCCTGGCAATGGATCATAACTTGATTTACCTTCATAAAAGTTAAGAAAATATTGAGAAGCCATTGTGGACTAATATTTTGATTAATTTCTCCAAGATTTTCAGCAACTGCTTAAAAATGGCTACAATCATCAGTAAGCTAGATAACGAAACAAGGATTCAACTCATCTGAGCCAAAGAGTCATTTCACTTTCAACTTATTGTGAAAATTATAATCCTCCAAAAGTATGTAAATAGATGTGCAGCTAATGGGGGAAAATGACTTACACCATCATTAACGGATGCCACAACTTGAATAGGTGTGGGAGGTGCTTTTGATAGGTCCCTCAACATCCCCTACAAGAGAGAGAGAGAGAGAGAGAGAGAGAGAGAGATTTGTTTTTAGTAGAAAAACAGAGATTCCACATTTATGAGGTAAGGTGTCAAAAATTTAAAGATAAGATCTAAGTACTTTGATCACTTGATGTATGGATTACTAAAAACAAACAGAAAGAGAAAGCAATGTGAAGCATAGTTTAAAAGACCCGTGCTTTCAGTGTAAGTGTATAACAGACCATTTATGGATTACCAACAATTTCCTGTGTTTGTCAATAAATAAAGTTTAAAACTCTTATTACCAATTAACAAAGTGCTCAGGTATGAAACTCTCAATGCACCAGGAAACACATCAGATTGTTAAGACTAATATTAATGATAGTGTGAAGCTTGTTCAAGAACAGACAGAACTCACTAAATAGATTACATATTCAAACATCAGCACCATGCATCTAACTTCATTGCATTGGATTGTATACTAGAAACTTCAACAAAATTCATCCCAACAACCTACACTCAAATAACAAACTGCATACCAAGTTGGCATGACACCTTGAACTTGGCATTTTAACCTTCAATTGCATATATAGATATACATAGAAATAAGTCAGGACAAGTGTGAGTAACTGGTGATTTAAATATGTCACTATAATAACTTATAAAGTGCAAATTAATAATGTAACTTAAACAATTTCAACAAAAAATGATCCTAGCAAAAAATTGTTGTTAGAATCTTAACATTAAGTCGGTCTTCAGTTCTTAGAAGTTATAATATTTTGCTACATCTATGATCTATCACAAAGTTTGACTTATAAGTTATAACTCTTGAGTTTTTTCACGCCCTAAAAATCGCCTAAATTAATAATCCATATTTTAAATCATTTTTAGAAATTATTTTAAAAGCCTACAAGTTAAACTCTAATAATCTAGGAAAAATTTCAACATAAAATTGAGCTAGATAAAATTTTATTAAATACTTGACTTGTTCCTCTATTTTCTAGATTTTTCTGGGAATTATTTGAGCAAGGGAAGTATTTTTAATAAATGAAACATCATTTCACGAATTATTTTAATTGGAAAAGTTTTAAAAATCCTCCCCTAAGCCGTTGGGCCAATTTCGGCCCAACATTCTCTCTCTCCGCGCGGCCCAAGCCGGCCCAGCCGACGCCGCCCCGTCCTCCTCCTCAGCCTGGGCCGAATTCAGCCCATTCCCTCCTCTCCTCTCAGTCGGCAGAAAAGTCTGATTTACCTCCCTGGCGCTACAGTACTCCATCTTCCTCCTCCAGACAGAGCCGAGCCAGCCGTGCTCGTGCACAGTGCCGCCGCCCCTTCTCCCTTCAAATCCGTCTCCAATTCGGCCCCGTTTCTTCCGATTGTTTGAGGGGTTTTGATCCTCTCATTCTCCTCTATCTTTACCCTCAAAAATCGGAGCAAATCGTTGAGTATTTTATCCGAATCGAACTCGTTTTCGAGTTTATCTCCAAAACCGAGTTTTGATTTCCCGGGCCGGCCATTGATGATGTCATCATGACGCCATCGTCGGTTTTTCTTTTTCCCCTTTTTCTAATAGATTAAATCTTCGGAAAATCATAACTAATTAACCGTAGCTCCGATTCGAGTGGTTCAAGTTGCTAAATTTTTCTAAAATTGAGATCTTCATGTTAAAAATATCCACATGTACTGTTTATGCTTGTTTTTGTACTGTTTTGTTGATTTTGTTTATTTGCTTTAGTTTCCGACGTTCCGGAGGAGAGCGTTTTCGTTGAGGAAGGTTCGGAAGCGTTTGCAGAAGCTCAAGGCAAGTCACACAGATCCCAAACAACCCTTTGAGCATGTTGAACCCATTTAAAGCTAATGTTTTATTTCAACTTATGCATTTTTTTCGAATGTCATCGGGTGGTGAGCCTTTCCCAGTTAATTAATGGCCGAAGATAATCTTATTTTCCTATGGGTTATAATTTGATTAGCTTGAACCTTATATATTGGATTGGTTCAGCTAAATGCTATATATAAAATTGCTTAGTCATGCTTAGAAAGATAAGCTCATTAATGGGGTGAATCATATATACTACATTATTATTTATGAATTCAATGGTAGCTCACGATGGTTAATCGTGTTATGATAATTAATTGATAATTAAAACCTGGTTAAGGTGGGTTGTGAGCATGTGGTTTTGATGGTCGTGCTCATGGCAATTAAGGACCGGTTCACGAGCTACTGTTGTGAAACATTTACCGTGCCAACCACAAGCCAGCGTGGGCAACGGCTTTATCTTTTGTATAGCATGATTCATTATGGTGTGCCAGACTGAGAAGCGGCGAGAAGTCCGTGGGGGTCGTTGGGGAGTCTATTGCCTCTGATTTTGAGGGGGAGATTATGATCCAGGAACGGTGCACTGTGGTGAGTTGTGTTGTGCGAAGGGTATTGTCACAGTTCCTTTCCGAGGTACCGTGGTGGTGCTGAGGCGCATGGTGACATGTTGTGGGATTGTGTCTTGTGGGTACAGTGGTACACCTCTGATCAGAGTAAAACTATTCGAATAGCCGTACCCGCGGTTATGGGTGAGTCTAACAATGTTTTTCGTGATTAGTCTCACACTACTCATCATTGGTGATAAAATGTGCTAATTAAATTGACTCCTGGTTTGGAATGCTATATTCCTGGTTTGGAGGTTTGATTTGTACAACCGGGGTTGGTTGTTCAGATGAGGTTGGGCCTGTGCAACACGGGTGTGTTGTATGGTGTTTATTTAATACTGATCAATTAATCAACCGTTTTACTATTCTCTTAAATATTTACTAAATGCTGTTTATGCAAATGAGCTACATTATGCCATCCTTTGTTATCCTGTGCACTTGCATATTTGCTGTGTGGCTTGTTGAGTATGTCATATGCTCATTCTTGCAATATTCATTCATCAGAGGAGGAGTACTTCAGTGAAGGTGATGATCTGGAGGACTAGGCTTGGTCCGGGTTAAGTTGCCTGTGGAGTGGAGTCGCCATAGCTGTTTCGTAGTTTGTTTTTTTTTTCTTTTTCCGCTGCGTAGAATTTTATTATTTGAGAGGAACTATCTACCTCTGTAATAATTTATTATATCGCGAATATTAATTAGTTGTTTATTAGTACTCTATTATCAATTTGTTATTGTGTGCCTCTGCTGATTCCTGGACGAGGACTTAACACACATGTAAGCGTTTGGAATTTTGGATAGAAATTCCGGGCGTGACAAGTTTCTATGCTGACTTAAATCTAGCTATGCAATGGTACTACTAAACATTTATAGGTACCTTGTTTGCCCACATGAGGCCACAGGCATTGCATAATGTTCTTGGCCCATCAGGTCCACGACGCATCATAGGTGTAGCCTTTGCATTTATACCACAGTGATGGCATCTGAAAAAAAATAGCAATCACCAAAATTTATAAATGATGTTTCATATGCTTAGAGAAACCACAATGATAAAAAGGTAGTAATAACCTGGCATACACCATACAAAAAAGAATAATATTTGCATGTATGATAAGTACAACAAAGATATCTATATCAAACTTACATGCAAATTGTTCAACTAAAGTTAGCCAAGTAAAAAATGGATTGATCCACAGTTCATAGCATGTACAATGCAATACACTAGAGCACACGATTCCAAGCATGGAGTGATTGGCAACACCTTGCTAATAAATATGTAAAGGATGTTTCACACATCAAGAAATATTGCTGGAAAAGTCATAAACCAAGAACCAAAAAAAAGGGGATTTTTCTCTACTTACTCAGCAGCAGAGGGAGGCCGACCTTCCACTGATCCCCAGTTTGGGGAGCCATCTGAAGCTGTCAATTCCGACGTTGCTTCATCACCCTTTGGTTTTGAAGATGTAAACTGACCTCTATTGCGCTGCATCCTACACATACATAGAAAATATTTTAAACTATGAAGATTTCCTGTACATAAACTAAGCAGAGGTAATTTAGAAAACATGAATAACAGCAAAATATAAATCCTACTATCTAGTTGCCATGGTAATATCAAAACTGAAAGTAACCACAAGAAAGACACCGATACTTAAAAAGGTACTACCTCCGTTTCATATTATAAGTCGCTTAGACTTTTTTCCATGTTTATAGAAAAATATAGCAACATTTTCAACACAAAACAAACTTATTATCAAAATATATTAAATGTTAGTTCTAACAAAACTAATTTGGTGTTGTACATGTTGCTAAATTTGTCTATAAACTTGGTCAAAGTTGAAGAAGTTTGACTACGAAAAAAGTCAGAACGACTCACAATATGAAAAAGAGGGAGTACAGCTTAATAAAAGCAGCTAGACATCTCAAAACTAAAACACGCTTTTGGTACAAATAAAGTGTTTAAGTTACCAAGTTCAGATTGTATTATTCAGTTCACTTCCACTATATTAAGTACATTGTTAGCAGACTGTATTACTCACAGATCAAATACAGCACGCTTGACTCTTCCTAATTCCTGTCGATCAGCATTCAAATAGGAACAAAACTCTATAGCATTTCAGAACGTACAAACATCCACAGCCAATGCTAAGCTAGCACCAACCTAAGCGCAACTTCCTTCCGAACAGAATACCGGATCTTCTTATCAAAGTTACGCTCCTTCCGCTTTTCTCTGAACCGCATCAAAGATGCCACCCGGTGTGGAAAATTCAACCTCTGAACCAATGGAAAAAAATACACAGTGAACTCCAGAGTGCACAAACATAATGGAGGGATACTATATTAAAAAAAGGATGGATACTACAAAGAGACAGTTCACCATCACCCGTGCCAACCTTACTGTATGGCGCAGATGACGATGCTCCAGAGCCCAAACCTGGGTTCAGCTCCCTTCCACCGAGTAGCAAGAGCACTGCTTGAACCTGCGAAAAGCAATCGAACGCTCAGCCATTTTTTTATTTGCAGCATCAATCCCAGTCTATACCGAAACACACATGACAAACAAACAGGGCCAAGCGCATGAGAGACAAACGACCTTGTCAGGGGAGACAGAGTCGAAGACGTAGACCTCGCCCTGGAACGAGAGGGTGAGCTGGTTGGACGCCATGGGCTGGACAGCGGCGGAGGCGGCGAGCATCCCGCCGTGCGGGTCCATCTGCGCGGCGGCCTCCGCGTCCATCGGGACGGCCAACTCGCCGCCCCCCTCATGGTGTTGCGCGTCCTCATCCTCCTCCATCTCTTCCTCCTCCTCCAACTCATCCTCCTCCTCCTCGTCCTCCGCCTCCGCCTCCGCCCCCAGGGCGCCGTGCTCCTCCTCGTAGCGGGCCATCGCCTCGGCCTCGGCGGCCACCGCGGCGAGGTGGTCGACCGTGGGCGCGACGTGCGCCGCATCGTCCGCCGGGGCCGGAGGAGGGGGGCGCTCGGGGCCCCGGCGTGGCTGGTAGGGCTTGCTGCCGTCGTGGTGGGACATGGCGGAGGTGGGGGGTTCGGGTGGATCGGATCGGACGATGGGGATGCGGGGTGGGAGAGAACCCTAGCCCCTAGGATTTCGATCTCCTGCTTTCCGGTTTGGAGGGTGGAAATGGACAACGAGTGAGGGAGACGCGCCGGGGGGGGGGTGGTGTGCGCGCTGTGGGGGGGTGAGGACTGAGGGGCGGGAGAGCACAGAAGGAGGGTGATGTGGCAGCATCACAGCCGTCCGATCTGCGACCCCTGTCTATCTACCCCTCTGTTTTCAGTCTCCTTACACTTTCAGACCAAAAGCGAATTATGATATTACTTCTTGTAAATCGTTATAAATATAGTAACGTTTTAAGCTTGTGGTCTGAAGTAGGGTTTAACTTTTCGATTTCGAAGTAAAAACCGATCATCACCAGTTTACCGAAATCTGACCAAAAAATGATAAAAACGATGACTTTCGATTAGCGTCGTACAAAAACCGACTAATATCGCCATGTTTTCAGCAATCTCAAAAATCTACAGGATTAAGAGTAAATAGATAAATATCATTGACAAAAATAAAAAAAAACAACAGGATCAGTAATTTCCATAAGACAATCATAGCATCCATAACAACAAGCTGAACAGATTCGCAAGGAAAAAAAACCTAATGAGATAACCAACTTCTTCCGCTGAAATGTTCAGCCCTATGAAAGATTTTTCAGTCAACTTTCAGCTCATGTTGATGCAAACCATCTTCTCATGTTGCTGCAACAAGAAAAATTAAAGATCACCATGACCCATGAAAAACTAAGGGGTTGTTTGACTCATATACTAATATTGCATATGGTTGTCATAGTTTTCTTGCAAGCTTGCTTAAGGTTAGGCCAACAAATTTGACACAACACTTCGGCTAGTAATCCACAACCTTGCTACACTTTCCCGAGACAATGACGCGTGGGACCAAAGTGCTAGAAAAAAAAATCTTGCCACAGTATGGCAATGAACCAAATGCATGACTAACTTAGTCAAAAAGCTTCCTTAAGTTGTGGTGTGGCAATGTTTGGTCATGAACCAAACAACCCCTAAAGACCTATGAAATATTTTCCGTTCAACTTTCCACACTTCGAACAACTATGTTGCTGCGAAGTGCAAACCATCTCCTTTCCATGCAAAAAAAAGAGGACTTTAGAGCCACTGATATGTAGGTCCATAGCAACGAAAACTCATATGTCAGTGACGCAGGTGACTTAATTTGAACGCGAAATGCCTGCTGCCTCCCCAGAGGCCAGAGCCAAACAAGCATCATGTAGTAGAAAACTTAAAAGAAGTAAACAAAATCAAATCATCTGCCATAATTACAAAAATTAAGTCATTCAACGCCAACAAATTGACGAGACGACCATTCAGAAGAGTTGAATTGCTCGCACTTTAAAATTCAGACGAGAAAAGGCAACATATATGTAAACACCGTGCTAGAGTGTTTTTTTCGGTTTAGTTCTCCCAGTTTTGAGTCAGTCATTTGAAATTTTAGATCTCGATTGCTGTGCACACCAATAAAAGAAACACAAGAAACATACTAGTAGATCAGGAGTTGAAGATGAAGATGAAGGACTGAGGAGTGAGGACTACTCTCGCCGCATCCATTGCGTTGATCTCTCTCCACATAAGATGCTCTCCGGCCGGGGAGGGGACCTCCACCGCCCATCTCCTCCTGGCCTCCACTTCGTCCCCGCGCAACTGGATGCGGGCGGTGCCTCCAGATCTGCAAGGGCGGCTCCGGGAAAGGGGATCTGGTGGTGGTCGTTGGGCACCTCCTCCTAGTATCCACCACATCCGTGGCAGCGGCTTGGGGCGACGCCTTACTACTTCTTCATCAGCGTCGATACCCCTTCCCGTCCTCGTACGTGCAACCAGGTTGGAGACAACCGATGGCACTAGGGAAGAAGGTCAACAGAGGGCACCATCGTTGACACGTTGTAGCTCCACAAAAGTAAATTAAGTTGCAATCTTAATTAACATGCATGGCTGAACATTTTCTGGAAGAAAAAACACCACACAAAACAAATACTATGTCTTACTACTAAACAAGCTGCCACAAAAGTAAAGTTGCAATCTTAATTAACATGGCTGAACAAGATCAACAAATTCCCATGCATGCATCATATCTGGGCGTAAGTGATAACGGTTAGTGGGGATGCCTACATCCCCGTGTCGATAATGACAATGATGATCCCAATAATCATAGCGCGGAGTTCGTGGGTATGGGCGAGGGAGAGGATGCGAGTACGCCGATGAACGCAGCAACAACAACGAGAAGGAGGAGGAGGCAGCGGCGGACGCTGCCGACGGAGAAGGCGAGGAAGAGAGCGATGTAGACGAGCTGAGTGGCCATACTGGTGGCGCTGATGATGATGATCGCCATGTTGTGTGGTTGCACCGCCGAGTATGCTCCACCGACCCATTCTTCCATATCGTATAGAACGTCGGACTACATGATCACACGGAGAAGTGAAATGAATCAAATATATCTAGCTATGTATATGAAATTTTGATTCTTACGTACACTGGGGACAGGTACCGCACGAGGGCCACTACATCGCCTGCAAGATGGGATCGATCGAGGAAAAAATCAATGGCAAAGTTAATGAAAACCAAGATTTGAAGAAAGCTATAAAATGAAAATGATGATGACACACCTAAGACGCCGAGGACCGTGTGGGCAGTGTCTGGCGAGATCATGGTCGTGGACGTCGAGAGAAGACGAGTAGGGGAATGCGATAGAAGACAAGTAGGGGAATGCGAGAGACGAGTTGTGCGCTGTGTTGCTCAGCCTGAGCTTGGGGTTTATATAACATAACATGCCAGCTCGTGAGGTAGATGGACGAGGTGTCAGGTGTGGGGTAGTGCCGTGAGGGCTCAAGGCGGCCAGTCTTATCATGTGAGAATGTGTGCTACTACTCTGTGCCATGCAGAACTGCAGACATATAGTAGGAGTACTAGGATGGAGTAGTACTATTTATTGAGGCAGCTGCACCATGTGAAGTTCACTGCCTGGAGTAGGATAGAGTATTATATTATCTTATTCCGTTATTGGGGCCTTGCAGTATCCTCATTACTAAGTATAGTGTACTCAACCGTCGGGACCGGGGATACCACGCCCATTGGTAAGCACGGTTACCACGCGATAACCGTGGCAAACCGTATAAAATTTATAACAAGCAAAGGCGGCAGCCGCAGACGTAGGGCAGAGGCCAAGGACGGACCTAGAGTATACTCAGTGGGGGCCTTGGCCCCTACTCAATTCTAGATAGCACGGGGGCAAATGCCTCCTATCATATTTTTATCTACTTATTCTAACTAGGAGTAGATTGTCGGGCCTACTCATTTTGCTTCCTGCATTCCTCCCTGGTGGAGGCGAGGGGCTCCTCGTCGGCGCGATGCACTGCCTTTACGTGTCGAGCTGGGGCGGCCTCAGCCTCGATGGCGAGGGGCCGGTGAGGACGATCCCCACCATGGAGGTGACGGTGATTCCATCCTGCTTCCTTTGTCTACCGTGCTCGACATCGAACGTCGTGGACACGGTGGCGTGGTGCATGCGTGTGACTTCAACCATCGTGTTATATCCGGCCGTAAGTGAAGTTTACTTACCATGATGGTAAGTGGGGATGCGTACATGCTCGTGCCGAGAAGGATGATGATGATCCCGATTATCATGGCATGGATTTCGTGGGTGTGGGCGAGGGAGAGAACGAGCGCGGCGAGTACACCGACAAAGGCAACAATGGCGACGAGGAGGATGAGGTGGCAGCGGATTCGGCGAGAAAGAGGAAGATGTAGGCGAGCTGGGTTACCATGCCGGTGGCGCTGATGACGATGGGCATGTTGTGCGGTTGCACGTCAGCCTGCACGATCATGTACATAGGTTGAAGTGAAATGAATCGAATATAGACACACACATGTTTGTTGTATATGTATATAAAATTTTGATTCTTACACTGGGGACAAGTACTGAACAAGGCCACTACATTGCCTGCAAGATGAGATTGATCGAGGAAAAAGATCAACACAAATTTAATGAAAACGTGGGATTTGAAGAAAGCTAAAATTAAGATGCTGATGAGGCGACGCAGCACCTAGGACATCGAGGACCGTGTGGGCGGTGTCCGGCGAGATCATGGTCGCGTGGACAGCCAGCGGTTGCATGCGTATGCCAGGCGAGACCGGGGGAATGCGAGAGAGAATATGAGTAGAATGTACGTTGTGCTATTTGATTTGAGTGCTATTTATAACATAGGTCTGGTTTGTTTTGTGACCTAAATTGACCTTACCAATTTTTGTCAATGTCAAATTTTGGTAAGTTTTGGCATGGTTAATCTTGGCAATGTAAAGTTGTGTTCGGATTGAAGCCAAAACAGCTTAATTTCACTATTGAAATGGCCTATTTCTTTAGATATGTTAAAATTTAGCTTCAAACTAAATAGACACTAAGCACTATTTGTCAGGGTTATGGATACCACATACCTAATAGTAGTTGACTAAATCTCGGCAGGGCCCACCACATATCATATCCTATACGGAAACAACCTGCGGATGTAGGAGGAGTTCCGGATAAGGAAAGACAACCAAAGTTCTATATGGAAACGACAAGGACTACTCAGATTGTATCCATATTGGTTTCCCTAGTTCTACTTGGACAAGGGGACACCTATGGGTATAAATACAAGCTCCCTAGGAGGACAGGGGAGGACGGACCATGGGATACTGACCATGAGACGATCAACACGATCAACACGATCACACGGTCACCACGATCGAGATCCACCTCAATCAGCAACCACCACAATATACGGAACAACAGAAGCCAATACAAGCCAACATACGCCAAGACACGCCACCGGATATCGACTTCAGGGGTAGGCATGGCTATTCCCCTATGGTGTCTCCGGATACCGTCAGGAGAGACGAAAGCGCTATCTCTGATCTCGCCGGACATGGATTCGAGGAGCAAGGCTACCCTGTTGTCGACTACGAGTCAGACCTTCAGACCGCCATGTCGACAACAGTTAGATAGGCTATCCCACATATTGTACTGGTGTGAGTATGGTGAATAAAAGCAACTCCGGCTTCGGCCAACAGGATGTAGGGTTATTACCTGACAACTCAGGGGCCCGACCTGTATAAAAATCCCTGTCTCCGTCTCTTTTACCTCAGTCTCACGTATATCCTAGCACCGACGATCCCCATACTATCCAAATACTGTAGTCGAGACATCAAACGTCGACACTATTGAAATTGCTAAATATTGACAAGGCTAATTTAGACCACAAACCAAACCAGCCCATAATAACACCTCTTTGCTTAGCCAGGGGTTGTCGGCCTAAGGGCTACATGCCACGTAGCATATATAACACTGATCGAGTTTATTATCATCTACTTCTGCACGCAGCATCGAGGGGGTGCATATACCCAGTTCGCGAATAGAGAAGGACAAGACGGAGTCAGCTGTAGGGCCCCGCTCGTCAGTTGCAGCACAGGAAGCTTCCTGTGTCATAGATGGTGCGGCCTTTCTCTTAGGGTAAGTTTTATAGTAGAAGTGACTATCACATCCAATTTAATGCATAATATACATAATTAAATTAAGAGGTAATATATGCAATATATTACCTCTATCACATAATCCCTGATAGCAAGTACAATAGCAGGCTATAAGGCTATAAACATATTTTAAAGAGATAAAGGAAGAGAGAGAAGAGCAGCGGGCTACAGATCTGTAGCCAGCTGCAGCACGGACTCTAAGACGTAATGTGTGTATGACAGATGGGATCAGGTATTAATAGTATAGTAAACAACTATGGTATGAATTGGCTATTACCTTAGTTATAGATAATTTGGAGCTAGTAGTGGGCTATACTATTAAACTTGCTCTAACACTTATATCTTTATTGAAGTTTGTGTAGGGGTTACCCCTTACACGAGAGGTGACTATTTTTCTCTCATCTTTCTTCTCTCATCCACCTCATTATTTAGTCCTATGTGACATTTTAAGGCTTGTGCTTTCATAACCATAGTATTTATCCTAGGCGTTGTAAATCTGAAATTGTACGTAGTATGATCTTTCTATTAAAAAAAAAGAGCAAAACGACTTATAAATATTTTGCTTCCTTTCCAGTCGGATTCTGGAATCATTGACAAGCATACATTTTTCTCTGGACTGCATCATAGATGCCACCCAGACCACCCGGTGTGCAACAGATCACAAGTATTTTTTTTATTCTTTTCTTTTACTCTCTCCATATTTAGACGCCGTTGACTTTTTTAAATATATTTGACCGTTCGTCTTATTCAAAAACTTTTATGAATTATTCAAAAACTTGAGTAGTAATAGTATATTCAATAATGAATCAAATGACAGGAAAAAAATTAATAATTACTTAAATTTTTTAATAAGATGAAGGATCAAACATGTTAAAGAAAATTAAAGGCGTAGTGAGGGAGTATATTGGGGAAGTGAAATCGATAGCACACGCAGTCTTGTCTGGTTAGTGGAGGAAACTGTTGGAGTAGAAACGCAGGGAAGAGGCAACATGCCTGGCCGTGGCCGCGGCCGGCGGCGACGCGAGAGGTAACATAACATGGCCGTGGGCATTATTCCACTCTTATGTCTAGCGAAATAACCCAACGTTCCCAGCCTAGAAGATGAAGGACATTGTGGTATCCAAGTCCGGGCCACCGGTGCTCGTCACCCCGTCGTCGGAGCCGACACCGGCGGCGACCATCCGCCTCACCTCCGCCGACAACTCTCGCCTCGGATTGTCATTCACGGCGTTCCTCGTCTTCGAGCGGCGGCGGCGGCGTCGTGTCCACCGCCCGGCCGAGACCGTACGACGGGCACTGTCACGTGCTCTCGTTCACTACTACCCCTTAGCCGGCCACGTCGTCGTCACCGGCGATTGTGATGGCGGCGGCGACAACGTCGTGTTGTCGTGCACCGGCGAGGGCGGCGGCGTGCCGTTCGTCGCGGCGACGGCGAGCTGCAGGCTGGATGACGTCGACGACGGCGACGACTTGCCGTTGGCCGACCTTGCTATCTGGTATGGTGGGGAGTCATGCCAGATGTCCGATCCGCTGCTGATGATGCAGGTGACCGAGTTTGAGTGCGGCGGGTTCGTCGTCGGGGTGACATGGAACCATGGCGTGGCTGACACCTACGGGTTGGCGCAGTTTCTGCGAGCCGTCGGCGAGCTCGCCTGCGGGCTCCCGTCGCCGTCCGTCATTCCGGTCAGGTACGATGAGTCCATGCCTGAAATCCCCACGCAGCGGGCTCCTGTCGCACTGAAGGCGCCGCTTGCTCACATTGACTTCGCCTACTGCGACATTGTGATCCCATGGAGCTTCGTCAACCGCGTCAAGGCCGAGTTCGCGAGCCGGAACGGTGGCGGCGGCCGGCGGCACTGCTCCGTGTTCGACGTGGTCACCGCCGCGATATGGCAGTGCTGCACCCGCGCGATCCACGGCCGCCGCCGCAGTGATGCTCCCGCGGTGCTCTTGTTCGCGGTCAACGCACGGCCGCACATCGGAGCCAAGGACGGGTACTACGGCAACTGCATCACGCGGCAGGTGGTGGCGTCCACGGCGGACGCGGTGGCGAACGGCGACATCGTCGACGTGGTGAAGCTCGTCAACGACGCCAAGGAGCGGATACCGGAGGAACTCCTCCGATGGCAGCAACAAGCGCAGCAGGGCGTCCACGACGGCGGCGGCGAGGGGCTCTTCGTCGGCCCGATGCACCGCCTGTACGTGTCGAGCTGGGCGGGACTCGGCCTCGACGGTATCGACTTCGGCGGCGGGAGGCCAGCGAGGGTGATCCCCCGCATGGAGGTGACGGTGATGCCGTCCTGCTTCCCGTGCCTACCGTGCTCGAGGTCGAACGGCGTGAACATGGTGGCGTGGTGCGTGATGGACGAACACGTCGACGTGTTCCGGGCTGAGCTGGCGAGGCTGCAGTGAACTTGGATGCACAAAGGCTAGGAACAATTCGCCAACTAAGGCCTGTTATTTTCTAATTTCAGAATTTTCTTTTGCACATTTCACAAGTTTCTAAACAGTGTGATTTATATATAGAAAAAAAATGTGAGAGAGGTCTGTTAGAATACCTTTTTTTTATATACAACAAATTTTCAACTTTGTAGTAGTCAATTCATTCGTTCATACTAGAATTATTTCAACTACCTCAAAAATGACCCAAAGCTATAATATGGAATTTATTCAAATTCACGATGTTGAAAATGTTGAGATTATAGGCATATAATGATTTAATATATTCCATAAATAAATCATGACATTGCAGATGTAAACTAGCATGAACTCATCATTAAATCTACACATGTAAACTAAGCAATAAACCATGAACAGATCAAATATGCGCAACATGTCGAACACGTACCGAGGTGGCGGAAAGACCGGTCACTTGGCAGGAACTATTCGCGGTTGCGCGCGTCGACGAAGGCGCGCAGGCAGCACGCGAGCGGAGAGGAAGACGAGCCGTCGTGGACGAACAGGAAGCAGTCGCGCGAAGCGCTTCCCAAAAACCTTATTGCCGCCTTCTCCCAGTGCAGGACGTCGAAGGCAGAGGTTCCGGAGACCTGCTCTCCCGATCGCCGGTGCACGCCGGCGAGCAGGATGGAGTAGTCTACGAGCGACGGCGCAGCACAGAGTAGGAGGCAAACCCTAGATTGATTTCGCATATGTTGCGTGAAGGCGGCGGCTCGGTTTATATAGAGATAGGTCGCTTGATCAGGGCGCCTGCACGATCTCCACTCCGCGTAACCGAACCGGATAAGTCACGCGTAACTTATCCGGACTCCACGCCGTTTTCACGCACCGGATTTTCCGGAATGTTTCCAAAACAAACAAATCCGAATTTCCCGCAGCAAAACAAAACTGGAATGTTTCCAAAACAAACATATCCGAATTTCCCGCAGCAAAACAAAACTGCAAAAGGAGGCTGCCCTGCCAGGCGAGGCGAGCGCGCGCATGTTTCCCCTCTTCTCTCCACCACATATGAGGCGAGCGCGCGCATGTTTCCCCTCTTCTCTCCACCACATATGCTTCAAGTGGCTAGGAGGGCATCCTCCCTTTTAAGGAGGTCCCCCTCTCCTAGAATAAGCTAAGGTGGTACTAAACTCCACATGCATGCCATCCCATAAGGTGGGCCTTTGTGATTTTCCAAAGAATTAATCTTCGAATGGGCCTTATCCCATCTATTAATTCCAACAGAAAATAAATACTATCTACTAGTAATATTGTGTTTGTGATAAGATTTTATTAAAATTAAAAACTATGGCCATCAATTCGTTTTCTCTCAAATATGGCCATCAATTTTGTATTAGAATGAGTTTATAAAATCTAGTATATCATGACAACACTTCTCTAGACAAATCTATGCAAAACATTTTTTTTTCCTTCTACTTAACTAAATATTTAAGAAAGTATTGGTAGTCAAATATTTATAACAAGAGGTGTAGGTATCTATGAGCTCACTGAATAAAAGATAAAATGTATGCGCATTTTCGGGGATGAATATAGTAAAACACAAGGTTTATTCATATACAACTTCATGAAAATGAGAGAAAAAAGTGGCCATTTGGTAGAACTCACGTCATTAACTTTGTGGTATACAACAAAAATCAAACATCGTACAATATCACCAAATGTGAAACATGTCCATGGCAAAATCAGCTTGCCAATAATCAATCTACTCGCCTACAAGAATGAAGGGGTTGTACTACATGCAGAATGTTACAACATGTTGTATTCACAGACGCACATACATTATACATAGTGGTTACAATCATATGCTGCTGCGTCTCCAAAGAACCTGCTCATCAATTTTAGTTAGTTTTTCATCATCTAACAGCTTCCAGGTGTGGATCGACTCGACTTCCACCCATGATTTCTGCCCTTTCTTGAGTTCCGTATGAATTACCCGAGCTCTTCTTGGCCAATGAGGTCTTCCATAGGCATGATAACCAAAGCCACCACCATAACAGAACCATATCCCATTAAGGTCACCACAAAAATCATTAAGATGGTCATGGCCAAGAAAGACAGCTTTCACATCTCCCATGGAGGTTAGGGTGTCAAGAACACCGGAGTTTACGGTTGAGCAAGCCACCCCTTCCTGGTACTGGCCCTTGAAACCTGTATACCACAGCCCTCTGACTTCTGGAATTGGGATGTGAAAGAATGCAAATGCAGGAGCATGCAAGTTTTGCTGTCAAAAGTACCGTGAGTCAGAACTCAGAAGCATAGATTCAAAAGTACTGTATTTGTAATTCGAAAAAAAACACTGATATATATATGAAAACCAATAATCTGAGATTAACTAATGGGTATGTGTTTTGCTCAGGCAAATGATAAAATATTTTACCAGAGAATGCAGTTGAATGCAGATTTACATGTACACCATAAGTTTGTAAAAGAAGAAACACAGAAGTAACCCCTTTCACAATGACAGAGATATATTCCAATAAAATCTTGGGTGCTGTGATTACACTAGTAATTATCATCAGCGGTACCTGGGAGGTAGCACGAAGCCAAGCAAGTTGAGATTCTTTGATCCATCCATAGGTTTTTACTCCATTGACCACTTCACGATCACCACTATCCAGGAAGTAAAGGTTAAGTAAACTAGTATTGACAGACTCAGAACCAAACGGCCCATGTATGCTGACATGATAGTTGCCAAACCCATGTACCAAAGAACCAGGAGGGTTTACTTGAGATACCGAGTAATCCATCAGGGACATGAACACCATCAGTTCCTCTCTGGTCATAGTGGACTCCTGGTCATGATTTCCTAAAATGGCAGCCCATGGTACTTTATACTCAATTGCAGGGCTAATTGCTTTGAGTAGTGACTCAGCTGCATCAGATGCACTGCCCCCAAATATATTGTCTCCTGATTAAAAACAACACAAGCATTCAATGCAAACCAGATTGACCCCCTTTTTGTTGGTGAAGGAAATTTAAAAAAACACGTAACGTAGAGATTCAAAAAGGTAACCTCTTTACCCCCAGAAGAAGAGATGTAGTCAAACTTTTTTTGGAAACTGCATGTGATTCTACTCTGCCACTAATTCAGTAACAGCAGAAAACCCAAAGCATGGATTCACAGAACTTTGCTAGTTGCTAAGTAATTTCATTTGGGTTGTGAAAATGCACGAGTGGATTGCCGGAGATACTTCTCCATAATTGCGAACATAGGCGAACAACAAGTGATTTGGCGAGATATTCCAACCAACCCCTCTGAATGTAAACATAATTATTGTGGCATTCTGCCAGCAAACTCTACTAAGCTACTACTACATAGAGCATTAACTAATTTGTTTTTGTTGTGAGTTACTGTTACGTTACTTGCAAATTAGTAACATCAAGTACTAGTTCCATGACTCGAGTGAAAAAAAATCAATCAATTACATATCAATAGCACTAAGTTTGCACATGATTAGCAAGGAACGCCAGTAATGGGCAGCGACCAGACGAGCAAGCGCGAAGCAGATCGCCACCAAGAGCGGAGAGGGGATAGGAGGGGGAAACGCACCGGTGAAGGCGATGAGGTCGGGCCTCTCGGCCTCGATGACCCGCCGCAGGAACCGCGTGGTGTTGAGGTCGGAGCAGCGCGCGCCGCCCACCTCCGGCGCCACGTCCCTGCACCGCGTGGCGGCGCCGTTGCCGAAGTGCATGTCCGCCACCTATAGCATAGCAAACACACGCACAGAAGCCGCGCCCGGTGAGCAACCAGAGGTAAATCTCGAAGGCCATCAGGCGAAGCTCGCTGAGCTAGCTAGCTAGCGAGTGGAGGTGAGCTTGAAGCGACGGACGGACCTGGAGGATCTTGAAGGCGCCGTCATGGCGGAAGCGGAGGGGGAAGGGAGGGGTCCTCTTGAAGCGGGGCGCGGCGGCGGTCGGGTCAGGGTTGAGGTGGGTGGAGAGGCGGAGGAGGAGCAAGGAGAAGAGGCAGGGGAGGAGGAGGGAGACGAGGGCGGAAGACGAAGAACCCATCGATCTCCCACCGCATCGCATCCCACTACTCAACAACTCCCCTACTGTTGTTCATAGTTTTTTTTTTTCAGAAACTTTCGGCTGTGTCCTTTCCTCCGTCTTTCCAACTTCCACGAATTTTGACAATTTAACCCTTTTTAAAAACTAATTTTACAAATGGATCGTGGCTAAAACTTATTTTAAAAATACGCTTTTGTTCAGCGTCAAATCGTATGGCGCTGAATTTAGACACCTCAGCGCCAAATAGAATGGCGCTGAATGCCGTGTCACCGCGGACGAGTCGGCGTACCAACATGCATTCAGCGCCAGTTGACGTGGCACGTTTAGCGACATACGATTTGGCGCTAAACAAAATGGTCATTTGTGTTCCAACTTCTGTGTCCCTGATTTTCTCGCGCACATTTTTAAAACAAAATTATAGTAAAGTTTATTTTTAAAATACATATTAATCTATTTTTAAAAATTACTATAACTGATATTTAATTAATCATATAAGTTGTTCCTTTTAGGTCCGCAGAGATTTAGTTTACGACCTGATTTTCTGTACACTGCCAGAAATTTCATGAGAGCTGATTTCGAAAATAATCGTTGCTTTCCAAATAGTCTTCTCTTAAAAGAAAGAGCTTTTCTACTTGGTTGAATTAGCTACGGCCTTATAGTTGGTCCATTGGGCCCTGCAGAGATGGAAATTGTGCCTAGTTGATGTGGGACTTGGGCCCATCGTGCTTAGTGCCAAAACAGGCCGGGATTTCTATATCGTATGGGCCGACGTGACTTGGGCCGGCCCGATAAAGTACAGCCCAAGTCCCAGGTCTACCTAGTGTTCTAGATGAATAGGAAACGAATTTCCTATATATTTGTCGACAAATTTTCCACCAAAAATTTGACAGATGTAATTATAGTACAATTGTAGTGTAATTACACTGTAACTATAATGTAACATGTATGTAACTTTCAAAAATCTCTCCATAACATTTATTTCGGTAAAATGGAGGTTGTGAGAACAAATTCTTTCACATATGTGTGTAATGTGATTTTTTTTTCTTCTTCACCAGAACAAATTTTATAATAGAACTAACGATTCAAAATTACATGAAACTTATATACAAGTTATACTGTAGTTACATGCAAGTTATAGTGTAATTACACTATGATTGTACTATAATTACATCTGATAAATTTTTGGTGGAAAATTTGTCGACAAATGTATAGGTGGTCCCATAGGAAATGCAGCAGTGCAATGCACCAACCTCTGAAAAAGAAAAGGGGAAGTAGCAATGGAGTGGAGTGGTGCCTACCTGTAGCTGAAAGCGAACTCCATTTCTCGTGCCTTTTTTCTTCTGACGAGGGGAGCTGAAAAGAAAACTTTTTGTTGTGGCAAGTAGAAGTACTAGGCTACTAGCCAAGTAAGATTATTAAGGGCTCATTCGATTTAAAGTACTTTTATAGAACTATTGTAGGAACTGAATCATTAGAATTTTTTTCCATTGTATGTATTGTTCGTTTTATAGAAATGGATACTACCAATTTCCTGAGGACTGTAGTCTTGCAAATTTATTTCATAGATTCTTAGTATAAGATGAGAGCTCTTGGAAAAATTTCTGAAGGATGGAGTGTAGGTGACATCTTAATCATTTACGTTTTCTGTTCCTTTGATTTGAGAATCATAAGCCCTATGAATATTTGCTGATGATTTCAAATTTTAGGCCGTGTTTAGGCTGTGTTTAGTTCACAACGAAGTTTAGAAGTTTGGTTGAAATTGGTACGATGTGATAGAAAAGTTGTGTGTGTGAAAGGTTTGATGTGATGAAAAGTTAGAAGTTTGGAGAAAAAAACTTTGGAACTGAACAGGGCCTTAGTTTCCCCCCTATTCATAACTTTCCATCACATCATATCACATCAAAAACTTTCCTACACATATAAACTTTCAACTTTCTTCAAACTTTTAACTTTTTTCAGGAACTAAGACTGAATTTTCGGTAGTACTACGGATCGAATTAATTAATTAGGCCCTGAAAAAACTGGCCATTCAGAGGGTGTAGTGGCTCGGACATGGAGTCAGCAAGACGTCAGCTCAGCTGTGTGCCCATTCACTGGCATGATACTGGCACATGTATGGCGTGACAGAAAGAGCTGAAAAAATATGTTCTTTTTTTGACATGGAAAGAGCTGGGAAGCTAGCTGTGGCTGATGTGGTGAGTGCCGGCTGACAGAGACAACAACCGCATTTGCATTACCGCAATCTTTAACACGATTGGGGCCTCGTTTTGGGATCTAAAAGATATATATATTCAGAGGATTTTGTTTTTGCACAAGCCAACGAAAGGAAAAACAAAAGAGATCTACGGAGACAACAGCATCAATGCCTTTCCATCTTCATTTTCATACGATCTACTCACTTTGTCTCAAAATAAATGGACAGTGTCATATTTCACACCTAAGCTTGTTTATTTTGATCGTTGTAGCTTTATGGCCAATAACATCACTAGTATGTAGGATCCCCATTGAATGCCCTAATAAATTAAAGCCAAAGCAAAATTTAGATTTTAAACTTAATTTTGATGTCGATTTTAAGATACTTTCATAGCAGTTTATTTCAGTGTTGTCTTTTAAATCGCTAAAACACATATATAAATATTTTACTTATAAATTAATTTTTATTCATTGATAAATTGTTTTGGCTTATTAAGGAATAATGGGCAACCAATAAGTACTCCCTCCATTCCATAATATAAGACACAACCACTTTTTTCTAGATATTCAATAGTATAAGGTAAACATGCATGTAGGCAATTAACTATGACCACTTCTTTATTAAATTATTACTTTTTAAAATTCTCCACTATCATGTTCTCTAAGGCTCTGTTTGGAAGATTAGCCCAGAGCTAATTTTGAGAGTTAATGTTTAGTCATGAATTGATAGGCTAAACATTAGGTTGGTATGTTTGGATACATGGGCTAATTTAAGGCTAAAAGGTGGAGAGAGAGTAGAAAGAGAGGAGAGAGAGGGAGAGAGACAGAGAGAGCTGCTTTTTGATGGTCCACACACAAAATTAGCCCCATTAGCACCCCTTGAGGGGCTAATGTTTTGAGGGGGGCTAATTCACTTTAGTCTTAAATTAGCCCACCTGTTTGAATCATTGAGGGCTAATTCAGAGCTAAAACGTGGGGGCTAATAATTAGCCCATGAAACCAAACATGGTCTAATTCTATTGGATGCATGCATTGTATTTATTAGGATGATCCAAACTACAAAATAATTATTTTTTTAATCTTTGGGTTAGGGGTTTTTATGCCTTATATTTTTGAATGGAGGAGTACCTAGCAGTATAGCTAATAAAACAGTAGTACTACTGAAGCTAGCTAAGGCCCTGTTTAGTTCTAAAGTTCTTTTTCCAAACTTTCAACTTTTCATCACATCAAACCTTTTATATACACACAACTTTACTATCACGTCGTACCAATTTCAACCAAACTTGTAAACTTTAGTGTCAACTAAACACAGCATAGGAAGGAATAGCAACGGCAAAGCTGTCATCGGTTCGAAGCTGCCCAACTCTGCACGTTCACTCCGATGTGATCCAGTGCCAATTTGCCATTAACAGTACTCCATACTTAGCTTCGTCACATCACCCGTACGGTACGGTTGATGCAATGCATGCAGCATGCAGATGCAGCACTAGTGGTGTGTTTCCTTATACTTGTTGGAAACGATCATCGAAAAAGCGGCGTAACCACCTGCCAAATCGACCAAAACGTACCTTGGATGCAATGCATACATGCATGATGCATACTCTCTCGTCTCGCCGTCATCATCGCCGGTCGACGCCGCCGCCATCACCACATACGTACGCTTCGCTCGTCGTACGTTTCGATATCTGACTAGCTCCCTAACAATGACGCAACGCAAATTGAATAACGTGAGCCGTGAACGAAACGATAAACATTTACGGTACGAATCAGGAGTTAGTATACATTATAAACCTAACAACAAATTAGGTTTATAGAGTAATTTGTTCTATAAAGTTGTTGGAGAAATCGTGTTTTTCGCGCACATATATAATCCTCGTAGATAATGCTTCTTCTCGAACGTCCGAAGCAAGAGAAAAATCAGACAGCAACCTCTGACATACATACACATATCCAATTCTATATCTCTATCTTCAACCATATAACATGCACCTTTAACGATATTTAAAACAAATTTCCTCTTAAATTACTTATCTAATCTACAATTCGATCACACCGTTGTATTCGCTGTAATTAAATCTTTACAACAAGATGTCGCATGATTATATTCTGATAAAAAATAATCATATGTTTCAATACGTTAACACTTTTTTTCCATACGTGATAAGGACATGTTTCAATGTGTCTTCAGCGTGTTTCACAAAATTCACAAAACTAACTTTTACTACTCTCTCTCCTCTCTCTCTCTCCACCTCATGCATGCATGCATGCATTTTTGCTAGTTTCAAAACGATTTTTCTTTTAAACTAATTATCCAATCTACGATCCGATCATACCGTTGTATTCTTTGTAATTAAATCTTTACAACAAGATATCACATGATTATATTTTTATGAAAGAAAAACATATGTTTCAATCCATTAACATTGATTGTTTCATATGTGATAGCGATATGTTTCAATGTGTATTTTCATCATGTTTCATAAACTTTTTAAATGTTTCAGTTGTTGATTTTTTTTTTGTTTCACCATATATAACTGATGTTTCACTCATTAGTTAACTGGAACATTTGATCGACTGATTCTTTTTTTGAGAATGCTGCGCGCCGGACGCCCAACGGCAGAGGAAAAATCGGACGCCTCGGGCTTTCTTTCGCTATTTGCTGAAACATTATTTTTATATAAGGTGAAACAATACCCGATTTAAACGAGTGAAACATTTTCGATCTATTTAGTGAAATAATTCCGATATACCTGGTGGAACATTGTGCAACATTTAATAATAATTCAATAGTAAGCTAAAAAAATTTCGTCGGAATATATTCATGTGTGGTCTTGTTTTGAAGATTTAATTGCAACGAATTTAATGGTGTAATCGAATCATGATTTGGATAAGTAATTTAAAAGAAAAATAAGTTTAAAGTAGTTTTTGTGCTGATGTCAGCGTCCGAGTTTTTCCATAAACATCAGACGTCCGAGCCGGAGTTGCCATCAATCCTCGCGGCTTAGGAAGAAATTAACGGGAACGGAAGAGGAGGCCGGTTGCTCGCCGGAGGAAGCAGCCAAGAGGCGCGGGCGGGCGGGCGGCTGCGGCAGAAGAAGACGGAGTCGCTGGAGGCGGAGACTTTTCCAAATTCGGCGCACGGGAAAGTGGGCAATTAAATCAAGCTAGCTTGCAGAGACGATGATGTGGATGTGGATATATATATAATCCTACTCCTACTTCACTATTACTAGTAGTAGGAGAGTACGTAGGCCGCGGCGACGGCGAGAGTGGCAAGTGGGAGAGTCGCTCCCTCCTCTCGCGCGGTGACATCTAAGTGCCGCGTGTTCTCCTCTTCCCCTTCCCTTCTCTCGTCCTCCTCCTCCCCATACTCTCTCTCTTCAAAATAGGTGGGCGGTGCTAGGTGCTCTCGCCTCCCCCTCCCCTCCCCGCCGGCTTCCGCCTCCAGATCCGCGCCGCCGCCTCCCGCCGCGCTCGCAGCTAGCTGCCGCCTCCGCCTCCCACGCCTACGTCGCATTTGATTCGACGCTGCATGTACTGGCCAGAGGCGTAGCGCGTGGCGTGCTCTCCCCGACGCGCCTCCCCTCCTCCCCGTTCATGTAAGTGGGATTAATTCTTCGCCGCCTCACCTCCTCCTCCAGTACTTCTGTCACGCCGCGTCGGCGAGGTGGGTGGGTGGGTGGGTGGGTGTGCTTTTCGCGGCGAGCCGATCCGATCCGTCGGCGTCGGCGTCGTAGGGGGAGGGGGGAGGCTCTGTCCAGTTTCTACGCTTCCCCGTGTGGATTTGCGCGCGCAATCAATGCGGATGGGGGGAGGGGGTGGTTATTGGAGGCCGTTGGGGAGGGATTCCATTTCCGTACAACCGTACTCGATCTGAATTTTCGGGCTAGCTGTGCGTCAGACGTGATCTGCAGCAGGTGCCGAATTCAGCTCAATTTCACCACGAATTGACACCACCCCCCCTCACCTGCTGCTCTGGAATTTCTTTCCTCGGTTGGATTGGAATTCAAGGTAGCAGCATGCAACTTGCTTGAAATACTCCAATTAGTGAGGGTTGGTTATGTACACAGTTCATAATTGTCGCGTTATTGGGAAGGATTATGCAGGATTACGAGTATACCGCTAACAATTAATACTTCTAAATCAGCTGATGTGGCTAGAGGATTAACTTTGTTTTTTTTACTTCCTCTGTTCTTGGGAATAGAACAGGAGAACAAAAGTACAAGTGGGATGGGATTTGATATGGAAACGAATCATAGGCGTCACTGTCTGAAAGCACTGAATATTACAGTTATTGTCTGCAATATCCAAAGTAGATTTGATCATATGCCACAACTTAGATCATATCCAATGTAAATGATGAATTGTACCTATTTACAAACTCTTCTCTCAGGTGTTTCAGATGCCATGAGATCTTGTCTTGCTTTTAGAACAAGGATAGCACCATCTCTTTTTATGCGGTTTTGATAAGAATATATATAATCTGCATTTTCTCCCCTTCCTGATTTTGATAAATTATCTTCTACTGAGTTATCTATGTGTTTATTTTCCTTAGTACAAGATGGCGATGATGGTGGATCCTCCTAATGGCATGGGAAACCAAGGGAAGCATTACTACACTATGTGGCAAACGCTATTTGAGATCGACACCAAGTATGTGCCAATCAAGCCCATCGGAAGAGGGGCTTATGGAATAGTTTGCTCCTCTATAAACTGTGCAACCAACGAAAAAGTTGCAATAAAGAAGATCAACAATGTCTTTGACAACCGTGTGGATGCACTGAGGACCCTAAGGGAGCTGAAACTCCTGCGACACTTGCGCCATGAAAATGTTATTGCCTTGAAAGATATAATGATGCCAGTACACAGAAGGAGTTTCAAAGATGTATACTTGGTTTATGAACTCATGGACACAGATCTACACCAGATAATTAAATCATCTCAACCTCTTTCTAATGACCACTGTCAATATTTCCTTTTTCAGGTTAAGGCTCATACCATTGTTTCCATTTTTATTCTTGTTTACTTCCTGTTCACATAATATTTCATTTATTAATTGTTCCAAAAGAAATGTTATAAGCAGCGGTTCCACCATGACGCATGATATTGATGAATGTGATGTACTTCTTGCTCCTGAGAAGTGAAAATGAGCCTGTTTTGATGGTTCAAATCCATCTATTAGTCCAGTAGGTTGTCATTACCTATTGCAGCTGCTGGCATGTTGCTGTTGCTGCCTAGTTTCATTTCTTCTATTATCAGATAAAGATACAAGTGAGCCATATCCCTTTTTTTAGTACAGCTGTTGGTACACTCTGGCTTTTAGGTCGAATATTCATGATAATATTTAGTGCTTGTTATAGTGTTTTGGCCATAATCTAATGCTTTCCAATGGATTCATTAACTAGCTACTAGTTTTCATATCTGGGGAAATTCACAGCATTTGGGACGAGTCAGCATTTATCTACATTTGTTTCTGAAATAATTCACCCCTGAACTTAGGCCTGAATCGGATAATGCAGCATTTAAAGCTATTGTTCTACTGTGCCATTAGAAAAAAGGGAAGACAAGGAACAGCAATTGATGCGATGCACTTACGGTTTTAGGGCATTCCCAACCCAATGACTAGGATGGTGTCCATAGCATTAAATAAGTTGTCACCTAGGACAAAAAATGATGTGGCAAGTGAATAAATGAGGAAAGAGAAGGAAACCATGTCTTGCATGAGACATGGTTTCTACACAACATCCAAGACATCATGTGAGATAAGTAGCATTAAATTAAAGTATGGAATAGTGGTGTTTGCATTGGAAGAGTAGTGTCTAGTACTAGTTTCTTGATGATGTGGAGTTTATGGAAACCATGTCTATTGTTATGGGTTGGGACTGCCCTTAGGATAGAACTCCACTAGTCAGAATCTGGGAACTAGGGACTAGATATCCTCAGGAAACCAATGCTAACCTGGACCATAGCTTTGAAATCAGAAATTATGAGAGGTCATAATGACACTAAATTGTTTGATATTGATTAGAAACTACCTGACAAGATGTATTAGTATGTAGTATAATGATTATGAAGTGTGAGCAAAATAGTAGTCAGCTTCAATATGCCTGATAGAAGCTTCTGGTACTGCTTCTATATGGTGCTTTTGCTTAGGAATACTGAAATAATATTCTGAAATCAATTCAATGCTCTACTATATGTGTGCAAGGAGATTTGCATGAGGTTGGCATTTAAAGTTCTTATGTGCACTCTTTTAAGGCAAGCTTTTGCGTGTGAAGTGAAGTTAGACTTTCTTGTAGGCCAAAAGCTTCCTAGTCAATCTGCCTTTTAAATTCTTTTACCTTGCTATTATGAGAATTTTTACATTTTCTGCCTATTCACGTTGCAATTTCTGACATACTTTTTCCTATTAAGAGTTTTACATTTTCTGCCTATTCTTTTACATTTACATTTTCTTCCTATTATTTTACATCTATTAAGTTTTTCTTTTGGGTTGATTGTTGTAGCTACTCCGAGGTCTGAAGTACCTCCATTCAGCAGGGATACTCCATCGAGACCTGAAACCAGGGAACCTCCTGGTTAATGCAAACTGCGATCTGAAGATCTGCGACTTTGGTTTGGCTCGCACAAACAACACTAAAGGCCAGTTTATGACTGAATATGTCGTGACCCGGTGGTATAGGGCTCCTGAGCTGCTGCTCTGCTGCGACAATTACGGAACCTCCATAGATGTCTGGTCTGTTGGCTGCATCTTTGCTGAGCTTCTTGGCCGCAAGCCAATATTTCCAGGAACTGAGTGCCTCAATCAGCTCAAGCTCATAGTCAACGTTCTCGGCACCATGAGTGAAGCTGACATTGAGTTCATTGACAACCCAAAGGCCCGCAAGTATATCAAGACCCTTCCATACACTCCTGGCATCCCCCTCACCAGTATGTACCCGCAAGCACATCCTCTTGCCATTGATCTGTTGCAGAAGATGCTCGTCTTTGATCCCTCCAAAAGGATTAGTGTCACTGAAGCTCTGGAGCACCCCTACATGTCTCCACTGTATGATCCAAGCGCAAACCCTCCTGCTCAAGTACCCATCGATCTTGACATCGATGAAAATCTTGGCGTGGACATGATCCGGGAGATGATGTGGCAGGAGATGCTCCATTATCACCCAGAGGTTGTTGCAGGAGTGAATATGTGACAGGCAAGAACGAACATGTGAAGGCAATGTGCTAAACTAAGATCTTCACATGTTGGTTTTTTGTATAAATCTTATTCGCGATTGTCGCGCCTATCAAGCTTAAGCTATGGCGATGTCGCCCAGGTGACCTCTTATGTAAATATGTGCGAATAAGACAGCATTCTGGAGTTGTTCTTCCTGTGGACCTCTACTTGTAGTATATGGACTAATGTGTTGTATGAGTACGTGAAGCAGAATTCGGTATTATCAAGGCTTGTAATGTTAGATGCTCTTATATTACACTATGATGTGTCAACTTTCAAGTGGCCATGTTTACACATATATTTGCTATGCTGACTTGCTGAGACATGCTTGGTTTTAGGGCGGTTTGCAGTTTAACATGTGTTCCTTTCAAAGAGCAGTAGATCTGCAGTTTGCATGGTATCGGCACATGTGCAAATTTCTCCTGGTGAGAAATTTGCTCCCTGCAGTTTGAAATCAGTGATGTATTCTGGAAACTGCTAAGACAGCTGAGCTACCTTTGTTTTAAAGGCTGTGTTTAGTTCAGCGCAAAGTTTGGATTTTAGTTGAAATTAGAGATGATGTGACTGAAAAGTTGTGTGTGTATGATAGGTTGATGTGATAAAAAAGGACTAAAGTTTGGATCCAAACTTTGGATCTAAACACAGCCAAAAAGACTATCTCAACTGGAGTACCTGGAAGGCCAGAACTCTGCATTTTGTTTAGTATGGCAATTAAGGACTGAGTTTTCAGCAAACAGACTCCGATGCTAGTTTTAATTGAAATAAAGCAGGCAAAGTTCGGTCTCTCACATAAACGAAACACATTCATGGATGATGTCGAAAGTGCAACGGAATGATACACATGACATGTAACATGTAGCCTTAGAATTTTATTGATTCGACGCAGCAATCCAACTTTTGACGGACTTGGCCTCAGAATGTCGACCCATTGAACCCCAAATTGAATCCCTGTAAGAACAAAAATGAAGTTAAAAATGCAGTGGAGCAAAATGCTATTCAGACCAAAGCAGCAAGGCAGTCGCAACGGGATTAAGGAAAAATTGACTAGAAGCAGTGTCAGCAGTCATCACTGTGTCAGTATTAGAACTTAAGCTGGAGTGGAAGGAGAAGTCAGAAGAGGAAAAATGGGGAAACAAGAAGTGAGCTGAAGAAAGATTGCAACCTTGACATCGTCAAATTTGACGTAGAACCTGGACCTGCTGACGGAGAGCTTGGTCTCGAGGATCTCGGCGAGAGCTGCGCTCAGCTTGCCGTTGACGCCGGGGCCGATGCCGCCGATGGACATGAGCTCGCCGTAGGCCGCCGGCTCCTCGCTGGCGGCGAACGACATGGGCACCGACCCATTGATCGACACCATGACGTACTGCGGGGCCATACAAGAAAAAATCCACGGAGGCCGCGGCATGAGCAG
Organism: Oryza meridionalis; assembly: GCA_000338895.3. Lineage (NCBI taxonomy): Eukaryota > Viridiplantae > Streptophyta > Magnoliopsida > Poales > Poaceae > Oryza > Oryza meridionalis. The sequence goes on from CM002529.2 coordinate 29,927,123, forward strand.
AAGGAAGGCATGAGGAGCAGAGCAGAAAACGACGGCCGCGGTAGCGGCATTCCGCCGAGCAGGTGGGGGGCGCGTACGGATTCGGGCTTGCCGATGATCCTGGCGAGCGCCTTGGAGCAGTCCTTGATGATGTCGGCGGCGACGACGGCGTCGACGGGCACGTTGGTGGTCAGGCTCAGCTGCGGCATCGTCGCTGGGATGGTGGCGCGCGCGTCGCCGGCCGGCTCCCCTCCTCCGCCTTGGCTGCTTGGGTGGTGGTGGGAGAGGTGGAGAGGATAGCGAGGCAACCGGAAGATGGAGGAGAGAGAATGGAATAATTGGGGAAAGAATTGTCGGAGAGCGGCCGGGCCAAATAATCCAAACGGTCCACTTGGTGAGAATGTCGGCCCAAGAATCGGCCAGGAGTATTCTTGTACACTCCTGGCCCACTTAGGGTGTGTTGGCTAGAGCCGGAACATGAGCACGGAAAACGAAACGGTCCATTAGCACGTGATTAATTAAGTATTTATATTTTTTTAAAAAATGAATTAATTTTATTTTTAAGCAACTTTCGTATATAAATGTTTTATAAAAAACATACCGTTTAGTAGTTTAAAAAGCGTGCGCGCGGAAAACGATGAAGAGGGGTTAGCAAAAGGGGCATCCACAGCCTTAGTATTCTTATATACCGGGAAAACTAAATTTCATAAACAGAATTGCTAGGTTACTGTCGACGGTTTTACCTTACGCCCTTGAGTTCATTGAGGAAGTGTGCTACCACCACGCCAAAAAAATTTTTACGATAGTTTTATTCTAGTCACATATAAGTTACATACGAGTTGAGTTATTACAGTGTAGTTACAATATAGTTACATTTTGAAAGTTTTATAAAAAAAAACTTGCGATAATTTTTTAGATAACCCCTTTGACAAAACTACGTGTACTTTGACCAAACTATCATAAAACTGCAAATTTAGCATCACTTTTTTTTTTCATAAAACGACATATTTAATAATACCAAGTATTATAAAACTATAGATTTAATATTGATGTTATCATAAAACTACATATATTAGAATTTAAACTCTTAACACTAATGCTATTTTTAATATACAAATATTATAGTTTTGTGATAATTTTGTTACTAAATATGTAGTTTTATACTACTTTATCTTAAATCTATAGTTTTGTGATAAATTATGTACTCCCTCCGTTTCAGATTATAAGATGTTTTGACATTAGTCAAAGTCAAACCATTTTAAGTCTGACTAAGTTTATAGACAAATATAGTAATATTTATAATACTAAATTAGTTTCATCAAATTAATAATTGAATAAATTTTCATAATAAATTTGTCTTAGGTTGACTTTGACAAAAGTCAAAACGTCAAACTTTAAGCAGTTTGACTTTAACAAAAGTCAAAACGTTTTATAACCTGAAACGGATGTATTATTAAATATGTAGTTTGTGATATATTATAGTTTTACGATAGTTTGGTTAAATTAACTATAGCTTTATGAAAGTTACTTTTAGAAATCTGCAAAGCCCCGACTCGCTTCGGCGCGACCGGTTTGCACATCCCCTTGCTTCGGTCACGCAATTAGTCGAACACCATGGCGGCTGCCACTTCCGACAAGGACAAGCTTGAATCCTTCCTCCCCATGTCTCCAACCAGCTTCCTTGCTGTACCTCTCCTTGAACTCATCCAAACCCTAAACCCTTTTCCTTGGCTCATCCCCTCCATAATCCGCAGGCTGTGCGGGTCACAAGAGCTTGGGTTGGAAGGAGGTGTTAGTAGCGGCAATGTCGATGTTGCCGTGGCATGGGCTTCATCGATTTCCTCATTTCAAGGTACACTATTGATCTACATCGCGTGCTTTTGTGCCAGTGCCGTGCTAGAATATCCGATAGCTCTTGATTTGGTGCTCTGATTAAGGACCCGTTTAGTAGACCTTCGACTCGTAATTTTAACTTTAGGAGTTGGGTACGAAGTAGAGTTGTGGACAGTGGCGAAGCCACCGTGGGGGCCAGGGAGTGCCAACACCCCCCCAACCCATATGCAACCTCCCCTCCCCTCTCTTCTCCCAAGGGTGATTAGCCCATATAATCTAGCCATTAATTACACCATTAGTTGCGGATGAGACTAACTACATATATAGGACAGCTGCCTAGCTATATAGGACTTCTAAAATGACTTAGCTAACTGATTCATCATTTCAGAAGTGATTGCAATACTCCAATTAAAATCATGAAACAAATTGTTCAATCATTCATATGTTAAAAATATTACTGAATTATAAATTGGCGAATCATGATCTATAGGTTCTAATTCTCTCTTGTAGGCTTGTAGCTAATCGTTGTAACATGCATGATGCCTAGTTGCCGACCACACATAAACGTTACAAATCACTGTTCGCTGAACCGTAAGTGAGTTCCCACGTCTCGTATGGCACCCCCAATCTCTAAATCCTGGCTTCGCCACAGGTTGTGGAGCAGTATAAACTCAACTCCATATCTCTAATTCATTTTTGTGAGGGTGCTTCACCTAGCTCCACTCTCATTCCCTGATGTTCACTCTGCCAAATTCTAAAAAAAAGTTTTGCCACCGTTACAATCATCAAGGGAAAAAAAATCCCTGAATTGGGTCATTGCCTTCTAGTTATCCTGGAATTCCTTTTCATCACAGGACATTACCAATTGCCTTGTAATAAGCCTATGAAGAGAAAATAATCAAGAAACTTTATTAGTGGATGATAAGCTAGCTGTTAGCCATTGGTGGCAGGTTAGTGCTGATACAATCTAGCCTAATAAATGTTCCTTATATAAATTTTCTTGTTTAGGATTCCTAGAGGGCCTTGAAGAGACCTGGCTATTTTAAGGCTAGATTTAGCGTGTGGCAAGAACATGATTGAAGTTAATTAAGAAATAATACCACTTAGTCAATCGGCCTCAAAACCGCTTCCCTGGAGATTATACAGTAAATAATGGATTTGGCATCTGTCATCATGGTAAGGAATCTGCCAGCAAATCATAAAAAAAAAACGAGATTTGAGTGAGAGACATCCCCAAACATTTTTTTTAAGAATAAATTATGAGCATGTTGAGATTGAACACGAAACTTCGGAATTAAAACCACACACCATTTGTCACTGCAATATCAAGTGCATCTTGAACTGACCTAAGCTTACCTATCATAAAAAAGAAATACTACCTGCTAATACAAACTGACCTAAGCTGAAACAAAGGATATTCATACTTCTGGAAAAGGTTTAATGGGTGTCAAATGTACAGATGCTTGGGTCAATGGAGTACCATTGGAATAACAATTATGAAGGCTGTACAATTTGGTGGTATTCAGAAAAAAAGTTGTGCAATTTGACTTCGGTTGTGTTTAGTTCACACTAAAATTAAAAATTTGGTTAAAATTGAAATGATGTGATGGAAAAAGTTAAAAGTTTATGTGTGTATGAAAGTTTTGATGTAATGAAAAAATTGAAACTTTAAAGAAAAAGTTTGGAATTAAACTCGGTCTTCCGCTAGAAACTGTACTAACTGTGAATCTGTACATCATGTTTTCACAAAAGGCTTGACCGCTTGACTTGTTTATAAGGTTTAGGAGGTTGCTGTGGGGGTGATATTTGGGACTAACTGCAGTTTCTATGTGCTGCTAACCCTGTGGTATACTGTTCTGACGAATTGGCAAGGAAGCCATTAGGGCATGGGTTGCAGAAGACCAAAGGCCTAATTATGGCAGAAATAATATTCTCAGGATTGATGGTATCTGAAAAATATTGAGCGCCATGGTGGCTACGCGATTGTGACAAAAAACGTCACCTCCAAGGTGTGTGGACTGATGGATCATTCAGATTTGTTGGTTCCTCCTGCCTGAATTTGTTAATCTCGGCAGCAGCCGGCGTGCCTTCTGTTGGAAAGAATATTCAATGGAAGAAACGAGTACCTTCTGTTGTGTTGTTTTTCGCGAACGCGCCTTCTGTTGTGTTGTGTTCATGATTGTTTCCATGATCATTTGCCCAGTACTTATGGTTAATTGAATGGTGACACCATGAGGCCATCAGGGGAGGAGAAGAAGACACCAGGCAACTAGCCAACTACCATAACATGATTAATCAGTAAACCTATCAGTGTCAGTAGGAGTAGTGCTACTAATCTAATCTAAATGGAGCGTCCTAGTCATGCTACAATGCAATTCTGCAAACCACAGTTTACAACTCTGTTTTTCAGAATACAAACTACTGTCTACCATTTAAAATTTATATTAAAATATAAAAAAATATGGAGTACTGTACTATTGACCACCCCTCGTTTGATTTCTCTCTCCATTATCCTCGACCACATTTTCCTACTTATTTAAGAAAGTTATAGGAGTACTATAATCTTTTCTACTTAATTTTAATCTTTACTAAAATCTTTTAAATCTGTCCATATTATTGAACGAAGGTAACCTTCATCTTTCCATTATGCGATGAAACATTCATTCTATCTTCCGCTTATGTTTATACTTATAAGCCAAAATTTAAATTTTCAACCATAAATATTGAAGTTTTTTCATCGTAGTTTATTTTTCAGCTTTTACTTTTAAATGGTTAAAAACATGTACACAAAAATTTTATTTACATGTTATTTTCCGTTTGCAAACCCGCGTTCGGATGGAACTGATTTTTTTTAACGAAATGGAACCGATTATTTGAGCTAACTACTACGTGCCGTTCCATCCTCTCTGTTAGCAGCAGTATGGCCAAAGCAAGTGAGGCTGAGTGGCGGAGGCAGGATTTGGATGATGGGGGTACAGACCTACCAAAGCATCGTCCAGTGAGAAAAAAAAAATGCTAACATGGGTTACTAGTGCAAATAAAAATTATTATTATAGAAATAACAAAATAGTTAAGAAAAATTTTATAATACTATTGGAAAGTATGATTTTGTTCTTAAGAATGGGTGTTTTGAACTATCAGACAATATTATACTTGTTAAATCATAGTAGATTGTTAAAAATTTGGGGGTGCAACTGTACCCCCAATGTTTTACTGTAGGTCCGCCACTGCTGTGTTTAGTTCCACGTCAAAATTAAAAAATTAATGAAATTGGAATGATATAATAGAAAAATTAAAAGTTTGTATATAAAAAAGTTCGATGCGACGGAAAAGTTGAAAATTTGAAAAAGAAAAGTTTAGAATCACGGGCCGGTCTCTGAGAGCCGCATTGGCCGTGGGATGGTATACTAGGTCAGTCACACGTACTACGTGTGACCGTGAGAGCCAGCCAGACTCGCAGACGCAGTGTGCAAAGTCTCACACGTGTATCTCATAGCTTTGGACCAGAAGAACACATGTATGTAGGGGTGATGCTAACTACACTATGCATGAGGTGTGAGAGGGTAGAATAGAATGGTAGACGGAAGAAGAACTGAAGAAGAGGAGAAAATGTTGTGAGAGAAGGAGGGGTCCACATGGAGGTAAGGTGTGTGACAATGACAACTGAAAGAGAAGTTTGTCCCTTCCTATGGCAGTAATGGTGTTCAGAGGCATTGGGGCATTGGCTGGCTCCTTCTTTCTCTGATGGACTCTACAACCCTTTCGATTATACTCCACTCCTTAAACCTCTCGAGTTTTTGTGTAATTCTATTGGTTTATTGTGTGGTTGCTGAATCTTGAAAATTTAGGATCCAATGGTTAGGAGATTTTTATCGGCTCTGCTGTCTTTAGAGTTTTTTGTGTTGAGGATCCCAGTTGTAAATTTGTAACGCATGCGTGCGTTACCAGTTTTTTTGCCCTGCTTTCTCCGCCGGCCGATCGATCGATTATCGATCAGTCCAACCAAGCCTCACCTGTATGCCTGGTTGTGTCCGTGAGCTGCTCTTGATTTCTTCCAAGAATACAAAAAACGATTACAGCTTTGCCAGTGGAGTTTCCTTTTTGTGCTCCTCGTGTTTGTTCTTGGGCAGAAAGCCTGACGAAACTGAATCCTCCAACAAAAGCAAATGGCGAAGCGTGGGCTTTGTTGTTAATTATACTTTTTGAGTTTGCCCATTCGTCGAGGTTGGTAGTGGTGAACTGGTTGGTGTTGGTGTTGTTGTTGATGCTTCTTTGATGAGCGCACTGTTGCTTGCAGGGCTCCTTAATTAATCGCTTTTTCCCAAGATTTCGTTTTTAATTTATATTTATTATATATACTTGCTCTTCTTTTTTTCTCTGGCTTCTAGGTAGAAGCAGGGGGAGACAGAGCGGCCACTGTCTTTCTCTACAAGAAATTCCTCGGTTTCCACGCGCGCTTTGGCCTCTTCTTTTTTTTCTCTTTCTTTCTTTACCTTTCCTTTCATCTCTTCTGCTGGTTTTGTGGTATTTGTGGGGGGTTTTGGGGGTTTAGAATCTCTTTGATTTCTTGTGCTTTTTCTCGTGATGTTGGAGTGGTGTGTTTTCTGATTTGATCCGCCCAAGTAGCGATTTTCTTTTCTTTTCTTCTTGTTGTTTGGAGGGGGAAAAGGTTGCGATCTTGGTGGTGCGTCGATGGCGTCGTCGTGCATCCCCACCGGCCTCCGGCTGGACCTGGAGATGGTGAAGGCGGCGGCGCCGCCCGGTGGCGCGTCGGCGGCGGCGCACTCGTCGGCGTCGTCGACGCTGTCGGAGGCGTCGAACTCGTCGTCATCGGTGGCGTCGCTGTCGCTGAAGCGGGCGCGCACGCCGCGGAAGCGGCCCAACCAGACGTACAACGAGGCGGCGGCGCTGCTCGCGTCCATGTACCCCTCCGTGTTCCCCGTCATCAAGGGCGCCGGGACGGCGCCGCCGCGGCTGCTCGGCCTCGCCACCGCGCTCGCCGACGACCCCTCCTCCTCCGATCTCCTCCCGCCGTTCCCCGTCCTCGGGAACGGCAGCGCCGCGCACCTCCTCCGCGACACGCCGCCGCCGCCGACGCCGCGGTGCCCCGCCCCCATCAAGAGCTGTTCGTCGCCGGCGCCCGTAAGCAGCGTGTTCCGGGAGTTCCGCGACGCGGCGCCGTCACCCGGAACGCCCGACGCCGACGCCGCCACCGACGACGACTACCTCGGGGAGCTTGATTTCGAAGACGAGGACGGATTCGACGCCGACTCTTTCCTCGCCGTCGATGACGGCGTGGCCGAGGGCATCGATAGCATCATGGGCAAACTCAGCATGGAGAAGAACTCCGCAGCCGCGTCCCGCGCCGACGCCGTCCTGTCCAGCGCCGCCATACATCCATACATCAGAAGCCTCATGGTGCTCGGTCTCGGGTTCCGGCAAGGCCGGCTCAACGCCGGCCAAGCACTGAAGCGGCATGACGATGAGAGTGATTGGTGGATGTGCCCTGCCATACCAGTTAAGGAAATCGCGGCGCCTCCTGCGCCATCGGTGGCTATGCCGGTGCCGGTGCCATTGCAGGCTTCAGATAAGAAGAAGAAGAAGAGTAAGAAGAAGTCACTGAAGGAAATAGAAAGGGATAATGCCATTGCTGTTGGTGAATGTAAGTTTGGTGATGAGGGAACTCTGGGCTTTGATCATGGCGATGCGGGAATTTCGGCGCTGAAGGACCCAAAGATAGGATTGGGCCTGAATCTGAACACTGAGGAGGTGCTGAAGGCTTGGTGTAACAGAGGTTCCGTTTTCGCTGGCAGCGATGCACTTGAATCACCAAGATCCTCCTCTGATTTGCATGTAAGTATTTCTAGCTCATTTGACTGAAAGCTCTTTAAGATGATAAGAAGAAATTTTGAAGTGTTGTATACTTGCATTGTACCTTAGTTCAGATTTATGTTTCATACTGCTTGGCATATAAAAACTTTAGGCTTTTGTGTGGCATATGTAGCACAAGTGCTTGAAAAACCATTTATGATTTGGTTAGTATTACTCTCTTCTGGGACTATTATTTTCTTTTGAATCAAGCCAGCAGTTCTGTTGTGTTATCCTCGTGCACCAGAATTTTGTCTCAATGCACTTCTTTAGGAGAAGGGGGCCATACGTAGATTTTATTCTTTCAAGTTTCTGCTATATAAATATAACAAGGAAAACATATTATCCACAATTCCAATCATCCTACTTTTATCTGATTGAATCTCAACTTATCCTTGATAATTGTAATGTTTGTTGTGGAAATTCTCAAGATGGTATGTGAAAACCACAACCTGAAACTTAATAATGGTCTCATTTATAGAGGGAATTTTCAAAGCTAGCTATAAGAAGAAGTGAAGAACAACAGAAAACTTCAGCACATTATGCAGGGTGTTATATGTCTCCTTTGTTTGTCTATGTCTTAAGTGCATCCTTCTTCAAGGAATGGATTATTACAATTTGTACTAACCACTCTGAAAATATTTAGAACAAGGAAATGCCAGAACAGAAAATCAAGTTTTTTTTTATTTTTTTCATGGGGGAGTGATTATGTGAAATCAACTATTGGTCTGACTGCTAATTACTACCAATTTTGATGAACATGACTGTCGCGTTAAAGAAAACTGCTGTTACTGACAAATTTTAACATTCTTCTTCGCAGGCTAAACTTGCAGACATTGATCTATTTCTAGATAATAATACAAGCGGTGTTATCCGGGAAGGAAGCATGCTGAAATTGCGGCACAAGCAGAAGCAGTGCACTCCCCTCCTCTCCAATAAGACCCGGTACCAATCGCGGAAGGTGAATGCTGAATGTCGGCCTCGGGTCAAGGCAAGTTCTAAGAACTCATTCCTGTGCAAACAACTTATGCAAAGGCAAAATGATAACTGTTCCAAATCAAATTCCACAAGTTTTATTCCCCATCTCTCTAAAGTTTCTTATGTATTTGTCTATGTTTTTGGTTCTTTGCAGGGGAAGTATGTCAGCCAGGCTTCTCTTCTTCAACAAGCCTCAGAGAAGGAGAGGTAGAGAATGATAAAAGTCCTCCCATGGACATTTTTGGGGCCTCACTCTCCCCCTCTTAAAGAGAAGCAAATGTCCTTCTCTCTTTTTCATTTCTGCACTTTAATCATGTAAAGGGTATAGATGCCTGTAGAGTGGCATGTTGCTATGGGGATCAGATAATCTGTCCAGTTCTCCAGCTATAAAAATGATGAGGTTATCACCACCAGTTGATGGAGTAGTATTTTCTGTTCTGTGCTTTCATCTTAGTATTCCCCTGAAAGGCAAAAGAAGAGAAGAAAACCAAACAGGGAGAAATGATGATGAGATGAAATTTGTTAGCCATCATGTTCATATGACGCCTTCAAAGCCGTCAGAGAATAGAAGCTGCTAAAACACCTCTGATGCTCTAAAATTGCCAAATGGAGTAAAGTAAAGTTTCCACTGCGCCTGAGGGTGTGTTTATTTCACGCCAAAATTGGTAGTTTGGTTGGAGCCTCGTTTAGTTTCAATTTTTTTTTCAAAGTTCCAACTTTTCCATCGCATCAAAACTTTCCTACACATAAACTTTTAACTTTTCCATCACATCGTTTCAATTTCAACCAAACTTTCAATTTTGGCGTGAATTGAACGATGTGATTTAAAAGTTTGTGTGTGTAGGAAAGTTTTGATGTGATGAAAAAGTTGGAAGTTTAACGAAAAAGTTTGGAACTAAACTTGGCCTTAATCTAGAAAGTTTCATGTCTACGTTCAGAGATTCCCCTAATCAAGATCTCCTTATGTCTTAATCGAAATGGCTTGTCCAAGTTGCAGGCTTTCAGCTTGGAAGGGACCAAAATGATGTAGGGTTGGTGAAGATTGGGTATTTGGGTTGGTGGAGATTGCATTGTGCGGTTGTGCTTACCAGTTTTAGTGAAATCCTGTGCTTTGGTCATTTCTAAGGTCTCCTCTAGAACAAAAGTCCGTTTATAAATATTTGATGCTTATTAGATTTTGTCAAAACTATTGACGTCTTATTTAAAAATAAAAACAATAACATGCATAGATTTGTTTTGAGAAGTACAATTATAGTATCATAGTAATAAACTTACACATTTTATAAACTTTAGATAGTTAAGAGTACAAAATACAGTTCTGAACGTCAAATACTCAAATATTCACAACCATATAGAGTACGAAAAATAGTTTGATTGAATGGAAAATGAATTAAAAATTCATATGCAAATTCTGAAAAAAAAAGTGATGACCTAAGATCCCGTTTTGTTCTAATTAATATAGGGATTTTACCTTGATTTTCATTAGCACGTATTTCAAACTGTATTTCATACTCTCTCCGAGCTGATAATACTTGTCATTTTGGATAAGAGTTATGTCAAACTTTAAAATCTTTGATTATAAATAATTTCTAAAATATTTATATTTGAAATATGGTGATTATATGTATAGATTAGTTTTTTTAAAAAATACTTCAATAAAACCATATATTTGGTAACACTTCTATTCATATTATAATACGTAAAAAATTAGTGGTCAGAGTAATTTTTTAAAGACCGTGTACTTATTCAAAACGACAAGTAGTATCAACCGAAGGGAGTACATATAGAAGTTACTAACCCTATCATAAAATAAATTCATTTTTTCACCCATCTCACAACGTCACACATGCCAATAAACACAAAATGAATTAAATACCTCACTTATATCATATCCCAATATAACTATTTTTATATTTTATATACTCCCAATATAATTATGCTCCATTTTTATAAACTCCAATATAGTGATTACATTAAAAATATTTACTCTTAAAAAATAAATTTATTTTACATTAAATACCCCTGTCCAGATTCGTTGTACTATGATACGTTACATCTTGCTATATTTTTGGGACGGAGTGAGTAGAAGCTAAGACAATTCTAAGGGTGAGTTTGAGAGGAGAGAAAAAAAGAGATTAAGAAGATATACAAAACGAGATGAGCTATTAGTGCATGATTAATTGAGTATAAACTATTTTAAACTTAAAAAATAATTAATATGATTTCTTTTAAAGCAACTTACGAAACAAAGCGTGCTGCCGAACGCAGCAAATGAACTTGCGGCCCGTTTGGTTGAGGGGAGATTTTAGGAGGGATTGGGAGTTTAGAGGGATGATGCTATTAACTGTTTTGTTTGGTTGGGAGACATGGGAATTTTGGTAGGATGGGAATGGGGAACTGAGGAATGAACTCTCTCCTTTTCAATACCTGAGTAGGGGTGGTAATTGGGAGGGAATTCCTCCTTTACTTCGCCTAAACAAATCACATCCATCCGTTTTCATTAATGATCTAATCTCCAACTAAACTCCCTATCAATTTCCACCACCTCTATCAAACAAGAGACTGAGATGAAAAATCAAATTCTCATATTAATCTCACCATCAATTCTCTCGTGTAAGCTCTCAATTACCTTCTCTTAAGTTGGCAAACAAGCCCTTGAGGGAGGAGGAAGGAAGTAGAAGTAGCCATCTTTGGAGAGGGAGACGGCGACGGCAGTGATGGCACAGCCGCCAAGACGATAGGAGGTGCGGTCACCAAACAAGCGCAAACCCAGATTCTCACCCATTTTATAACCATTCCCCCCCCCCCCCCCCCCCACCCCCCCACCAAACCAACCACCGCCCCAAAAAAATACCCGCCGCCTTTTCTCCCCTCCCCGCCCTGATCCACCGCACGGCCGCGCGCGACAACGATGGCCGCCCTCCGCCTTCCCACCCCGCCGCCGTCGCGCGCCCCCGCGCCGTGGCTCCATTCTTCCCACCGCCGGCGGGTTGCCGCGCGGCGGGGAGCGGGCGGGGGCGGGGCGGCGCCGCCGCCGCCGGTGAGGACCCTCCTGATCGACAACTACGACAGCTACACCTACAACATCTTCCAGGAGCTCTCCGTCGTCAACGGCGGTGAGCCTCCGCCTCGCCTCGCCTTCCCTCTCGTTAAGCCACGGCTTGTTGCTTTTGCCCAACGTTTCCATGGCCGGTGTTTTTTTCCCAGTGCCGCCGGTGGTGGTGCGCAACGACGAGTGGACGTGGAGGGACGTGTACAGGTGGGTGTACAAGGAGAGGGCCTTCGACAACATCGTCATCTCGCCGGGCCCGGGATCTCCGGCCTGCCCTAGCGACATAGGTGAGCATCTCCACTTCAGTTCAATCCTGTGGAATCAGAACTAGAGATTGGTGCTTGTTCATCATTTCTATGTTTGTGTCTGTGCAGGTATATGCCTGCGGATACTTTGCGAGTGTGGAGATATACCCATCCTTGGTGTATGCCTTGGCCACCAGGTTGATTCCTTTTTTGTGTTAATCCTTGTGAACTCATGATCGGTCCTGTAAAATGGAAAATTCATGGACAATTTGGTGGTAGATTGAACTGAAATGGCCGTTTTGTTTTACCACTTCAGGCCCTGGGATTTGTCCATGGTGCTAAAATCGTCCATGCTCCTGAAGCTATACATGGCCGGCTTAGGTAAGGCCTTGAACTCTATTATATGCTAATACTTTCAGATTTCTGACCTGTACAGTCTTTATTTTTTTTATCATGTGCAATTGCTATGGATTAGTGTGTATCATGCATAATCTTCCAAGTTCTAGGTGTTATTTCAGTTAAGTAGTTAACACATGTCTCGATTGTGATACCCCTTTTTTTTATGTCAGTGAACTTGAACACAATGGATGCTACCTCTTTAATCACATCCCATCAGGTATAAACTCTGGATTCAAGGTTAGTGTACCACTCATGTTGCTAGCCATATTATTGGGGTTTCAGCCTGCGCTTCTATATGGCGCTGCAAAGAACACTCTACTTACAGTTGTTATTTTTCAGGTAGTGCGCTATCACTCACTTGTAATAGAACCAGACTCTCTATCTGAGGATCTTATATCAATAGCATGGACTGCTTCTCCAAAAATGCTCTCATTCCTTGAAAGCGATAAGCCTGATATAACTAGCAGTACCTTGTGGGGGTCATTGGATAACTTATTCGTAACAAACCAGTCAGAGTGCAGTACCACTGGTGGAAAAATACCCAGCATAAGCGATGCAAGTGAGTTAGATGGCTACAGGGTTCTCATGGGCGTCAGGCACTCTACCAGGCCTCACTATGGAGTGCAGGTATACTGTCTATATCTCTGCAATGTTTTTTTCTTTTTTTCACTATTCTTATATTTGATTACCTTCAAATTCAGTTTCACCCCGAGAGTGTTGCTACACATTATGGAAGACAGATATTTCAAAACTTCAAGAAGATAACAACTGACTTTGGATTACAGACACCATTGCTTCAGGAAAGAAAGGTTCACAGTATTGGTAAACTTGAAAGATCTCAAGTACTATATTTTTTGAAGACTACAAGTACTATATGTGAACAAGTATTTTCCACGCATCTCCTTTAGACTCCACCTTATTGACTTTCTTATTGTATTGCAGATCAGTTCTCCAGATCTCAAGAACTTTGTTGCAAATGACTTGTTACATTCTGCAAGGTTGAAACTTTGGGATTCTGTTGGGCCTTGTGCTCTTTCAAAGCGAAGCAGTGGGGACAAATGCTTACGGTTGCGATGGAAGAAGATTGATAACTTCCTCAATCACATAGGTGGCTCTGAAAACATTTTTTCAGTGCTTTTTGGCCATCATAGCGCTGAAGATACATTTTGGCTGGATAGCTCGTCAGTTGACCAGGTGCTAAGTCAGCTATCTCTTAATATCGTTTAGTTCTGTCCTGTATAGATTTTATCTGATGTTAAACGAAGATTGAAGGGTTTTGAGTCTATTAACAAAAATGACTAGATGATCATGGACATGTGGAACTTCACTGCATACAGAAACAAAAAAAGTATTCCCTGATTCGATATACTTAATTTCTTCATTCTGACATTCTGGCAGATATAGTCTGCAGAAATTAAATGAGATAAAGTTATTGATAATGATAGTTTTTTATGGACATGAATTGAGTTGGTTCAAACCAGTGCCTATTTGACAGAGAGTAGGAGATGTGTCAAAACTTATCACTGTTATCCTGTCATTTTCTCCCCCTCATGAAGGCAATGCATCCACTTTTATGAGTTGAGAGGTTTTTTCTTCAAAGTTGTGATGTGGTGCTACTTGCAGAATAGGGCACGTTTTTCATTCATGGGTGGCAAGGGTGGGCCCCTTTGGAAGCAAATGACATTTCACCTTGCCAGTCAACGGTAGGAAGGCACTTTCCTGAAACAGAAGAAAACATTTTCTATGTATTTATATAAACCTTCATGTTATTTCTGATTCCTCCTATTTTGTTCTAGAGCCAATTGTGGAGGAAACCTTACTATTCGAGATGCTCATGGTTGTACTGTCAGAAACTTTCTCAAGGATGGTTTCTTGGATTTCCTTGACAAGGTATAGGTTGAAATCTATGTATCCTAGGACCTAGATATAGAACTTCACATTTTAATTGTGTTACTCTAACCTTGTATTCTGGTACTATATTCAATTATGTAGTCAGTTTCATACTTTCATTTTGCTAGTGCATAAATATGAAGTTTGTTTTATGTCATTTATAGATAGGAGACCACTTCTTTTTATAAGAGCTATATTCAATTATGTAGTCAGATTGATTTTGCTAGTTCATAAATAAGAACTTTTATGCCACTTAGAAGTAGGAGACCAACTGCTGTGCTATAAGAAAGTGGGTTATGGAAGACCGAGTGCAAATCACTCACCCGCACGTATGAGTCATCTCGGTCTATTCACATATGCCAGCACAATGATGTGTTTGACTATTATCGGAAATGTTGGGGGAAAAAACATGTTGTTTTGTTCTGGGCATCTCAGTATAATTGTATTCTGCACATTATCCTGTCCTTAAGTTTATCAGCAAAGCAGACTCTATCTAGCTATATGTGTTTGTGTTGTTTAAAGCTTTATAATTCCAACTAATTTACACCACAGGAGATGCAATCCATTCAATACAATGAAAAGGATTATGAAGGACTTCCATTTGACTTCCATGGTGGATTTGTTGGATACATAGGGTATGCAGATTTGTTTTTGCAATTCATATGCTCTTTTGTAACTTGTATTGGATATATATGCATAGTTAATTGGTTATTATATGTTGTACTGTCTTGTTTTATCCACAGCTAGCTTATTTTTTAAAATTAACATGTTCACTGTTTTTCCTGGATATGCATAGTTTGTTACTCCTTCCGTCCACTTTTATAGGTCTTGTCTTGATTTGGCATAGTCTTCAGAATTAAATTTGACCATTGAGTTATCACAAAATTTATTGTTAATAGCTACAAAACGGTGCAATGCACGAATCTGTTGTTATAGGTTTTGTACACTAAGTTTATGTGTAATCTGATTATTGTTGTTCAAAACCTAATTAGCTTGAATTTTGTAAGTACACATGCTTTATTTTATGTGGATGAATGGAGTATTCAACTTTTTTTCTCAATCTGTGCTCTTTCACGTGTTTGACTTACATGGTTGCTTCACTTTTTTCTTACATAGTTCATTACATTTCCACTTGTACCAGATATGGTCTTAAAGTTGAATGCGATGCATCATCTAATAGTGCAAAATCAAGTACCCCTGATGCATGCTTCTTCTTTGCTGATAACCTAGTTGTGGTTGATCACAACAATGGGGATGTGTACATTTTATCATTACATGATGAATATTCTTCTGGTAATGGAGATGGAGATTACCAAAACTCAATACATAGTTCATGGTTAGCAAATACTGAGAAGAAGCTTCTCAGGATGGATGCCATGGCCTCAAGATTATCGATCAATGGAAACTCGTCGATCAATGGGAACTCATTTACCATATCATCCAGTGTGAATAAGCAAAGATTTGTCATCGAGAAATCAAAAGATGAATATATCAGAGATGTGCAGAGTTGCCTGGATTACATAAGAGATGGAGAAAGCTATGAATTGTGCTTAACTACTCAGATGAAGAGAAGAACGGATTATATGGATGCTTTGAAACTCTACCTGAAATTGCGAAAACAAAATCCAGCCCCTTATGCAGCTTGGCTTAACTTCTCCTCAGAAAACCTGAGTATATGTTGCTCTTCTCCTGAAAGGTTTCTGCGACTAGACCGAAATGCAATTCTGGAAGCAAAGCCAATCAAAGGTACTATAGCACGTGGCAGAACACCAGAGGAAGATGAATGCCTACGTTTGCAGTTGAAATACAGGCAAGTATCTGATAGATACTTTTTTCACTGTTCAAACATTATGATTTTGGTTTTACCAGTCCTCACAATACTGATATTTTCTTATGTGTTTCAACAGTGAAAAAGATCAAGCTGAGAACTTGATGATTGTTGACCTCCTAAGAAACGATCTTGGTAAGGTTTGTGAACCTGGGAGTGTGCATGTTCCTCGCCTCATGGATGTGGAATCATATAAAACTGTACATACCATGGTAAGTACCATTCGTGGAACCAAAATGTTGAACCTAAGCCCTGTTGATTGTGTAAAAGCTGCCTTTCCAGGAGGTTCAATGACCGGGGCCCCAAAAGTTAGATCCATGGAGATTCTTGATTCACTTGAAACTAGTCCAAGAGGAATATACTCAGGATCAGTTGGATTCTTTTCATATAACAAGACTTTCGACTTGAATATCGTGATCAGAACAGTTGTCCTGCACAATGGAGAAGCTTCAATTGGGGCAGGCGGGGCTATCGTAGCATTGTCAGATCCAGAAGCAGAGTACAATGAGATGCTGCTTAAAGCAAAAGCTCCAACAAAGGTGGTTGAAGAGTGCAGTCAACAAATATACAACCCAGATCGTTCGGATTCAATGCAGACAACCGTAAGTTAGAATGGAGGGTGAAAACGAGTCTTCTTATGAAAACACAACCAGCATTACAAGGTTTGGTATACAATGACCATCAGTTTGGATCTGAAAAATTCGACCTCCGCTGTTGGTGCACATATTAATGGCTAAACTACAAGGAAGTCGCAGCACACCTATTCTATAATTGGAAATTCTAAAAGCAACAAAAGGACCTTTTGCTGAAAGAAAGGTGCCTATGCCAAGGTGGTGAAAAGCACATTGGAGCAAAATTCATGGTGTACTACAATGTAGAGTTAGACTAGATTACAGCTGACATGCCTTCTCCACAAAACAACAGTGCACATGATTTTATTGATTGATTGATTCCCCTATTGTGGTGATTGCACTGTGTAATAATAATAAACTGATAAAAGAAAGAAACCCATACTGAAATGCATTTCATAGCAGATTCATATATATATATTGGCATGTATTTGCAAGATTGCACAGGTCTCACCTGAATTCACATATCTGAAATCTTACCATGTACTGTTTCTCAATTCATGCTAATATTGATCCTGGTGATTGCCCCATCTTGAGATTTGAGATTTGAGGGCAAGATGGCTGTTTGCTAATGGCAGCACTTGGTTGGGCATGGCTGGCATGAGCACTGAACACCAGATGTAAGCAAGGGTTGTACTGCAACCAGATCAGATTTGTGAGCTGAAGAAATCGTCAAGATTGCATCTTTTCAACTGATTCCAATTCCAAATTACAATGGGCGGCCGGCCTGGCACACCATTATTCCAATAGTGTTTATGAATCAATTGCGCACGTCGCATTATCAGATTGTGTCGTGCCATTATCCCAGAATGTTTATCATATGCAATTACACCCCTGTGAAATTCGCAAATTTGCTTAGCCTTTTCTTTTATCTCCTATCGATCGGTGCTAGGCTCTATAGTCATAAATATTCGATGTGCAGGATAATATTTGTTCAACTTTTTGATGTTTTTTGACCGAAGCTCTTTGAACGTTGACAAAAACAGTAAAATTGTATCGCACAGATTTACTTTGAAAAATACCATCATAATATCATAAACTTATTCTGATATTAACGAATTTTCTCAAACATTAATACCAAAAGCTCCAAAATTCTGATGGATCTTGTCCTGAACATCAAAATATTTTATTTTATTTTATTTTACCATAGGGAGTACTTGGAAGTTTGTTGGGATAATGGAAAGGTGAGGGGGTTTTGTGTGATTTTGGGAGGTTGAGATATATATATATATATATATATATATATATATATATATATATATATGGAGGCGAAAATTTAAAAAATCGAGCCACTCGCGAGCCACGACTCGACCTCGCCGCGGCGGCGGCGACGACGACGACCAGCACGCACTCGCACCGGCGGATCGCCGGCGGCGGCGGCGGGGACGATGGGCACGACGTCGGTGCAGAAGAGCTGGCGCAAGGCGTGCGGCGCGATCAAGGACTCCACCACCGTGGGCCTCGCCCGGGCGCACTCCAAGGACCTCGACGTCGCCGTCGTCAAGGCCACCAACCACGTCGAGCGCCCGCCCAAGGAGCGCCACCTCTCCAGTACGCCTCCTCCTCTTCTTCCTCCTCGCCTCCTCCACTGACTCGATTGCCTGATGTCGCCGTCGCCGCAGAGATCATCGCCGCGGCGTCCGGCGCCCGCCCGCTCGCCGACGTGTCCTACTGCGTCCACGCCCTCGCCCGCCGCCTCTCCAAGACGCACAACTGGGTGGTACGCCGCCATCGCTATTGTTTCCTCATCGCGCGCCGCCGCGTGATCTGCTAACGACGGGGGTGGATGGATGGATGCAGGTGGCGCTCAAGGCGCTGGTGGTGATACACCGTGCGCTGCGGGAAGGCGACGCCACGTTCCGGGAGGAGCTTCTCAGCTACCGGCGCGGCCGCGGCGGCCATTGCCTGCAGATGGCCAGCTTCAAGGACGACTCCACCCCGCTGGGTCAGCTCCCAAATCCAATCTGAATTCCTGCGTAAACTGAACTCTGGATTAACATGAACTCAATCGGTTCGAAAAATTTTGTCACTGATCGTTCTCATTTCTTTGTGATTGCAAATTTGAAATATCCAATTGCTTTGCTCAGCGTGGGATTGCTCGGCGTGGGTGCGCACGTACGCGCTGTTCTTGGAGGAGAGGCTCGAGTGCTTCAGAGTTCTGAGATACGACATTGAAGCAGAGCGTCTGAGGCCAGCAGAGGGAGCTCCAAAGGTTTGTGAAATTGTGATTATGGCTTCTAAATTGCTGGGAATGATTCGGTGGTGATATTTCGGCATGAGTGATCTTGTTGCTCGTGATGTTTTGTTTGTTCCACTTGGTGAGAAATATGTACTAATTGAAAATATGATGTTCAGGGTCCGAGTAGAACTAGAAGCTTAGGTAAGGATGAGCTCTTGGAGCAGCTGCCTGCACTGCAGCAGCTGCTCTATCGGCTAGTCGGCTGCCAGGTAATGTACATACCTAACTTTGTGGTATGTTTTCTGCTTGATCTAGATTAGTTTTTGACTAATTTTTACCAATGCTGTAACTGTGTGTGCAGCCTGAAGGAGCAGCATTTGGAAACTATCTTATACAGTATGCCTTAGCTCTGGTAAGACCTTGGTGACTTGGTTATTATTTAACTTTGGGTAGTGTTGATTAGAATCATATATCAAATGACTCTTGCAAGCTCATGATGAATGGTGATGAAATGGAATCTCAGGTGCTGAAGGAAAGTTTCAAGATTTACTGTGCAGTCAATGATGGAATCATTAATCTTGTCGAAATGGTACCTTTTATTATTTACCAGTTTTCTCTGCAGTTGAATCATCGATGGATCTAATGGATATGACTCTGAACAAATTAAATTTCTGAACTGTTGTAGTTCTTCGACATGACAAAAATTGATGCTATCAAAGCTTTCGACATCTACAGAAGAACAGGACATCTGGTACGCATAATCATAGTGTGCTTTCATTATTCTGTAGGGTTGCATGCATTTTGATTCTCTAGAAATGTATATGGAGAGCTAATGAGCTTTAGAATATCAGGCAAAAAGCCTATCCGACTTCTACGATCTCTGCAGGGGTTTGGAACTCGCCAGGAACTTCCAATTTCCAGTCCTAAGAGAGGCAATTACCTTTATCTTAGCCTATCATTGTTTTGTTCTCACTGATAATTCTAATGCCAAATGGACTTCTCTGTACTTTCTTCAGCCGCCGTCATCATTTCTTGGAACAATGGAAGAGTACATCAGAGAAGCCCCTAGAACTGCTCCTGTTGCAAATAAGACCCCAGTGAGTCATCAAGCTAATGTATATAATCTCGAAACAAATCGAACAAAATATTGAGTGGCTTGATGAAACTGTACAGGAATATCGACAACTTGAATTCATTCCAAACAAGGAAGAAGAACCTCCTCAACCGTTACCTGAGGTGTTAGAAGAACCTGTTAAGGAGGAGATTTTACCTGAACCTCCAGAAGAACCCCATCATCCTGCAGCTGAGGTTGATGATGAACCTGAACCTACCACAACCGCTGATTTATTGGTAACTCCTGGCAATATGACACTGTATTCATATCTAGCTATTTACTGCAATAAATGGCAGCAGTTGATCCAATTTATGGTGGATTGCAGGGTTTAAATGAAGTGAACCCTGCTGCCGCCCAGCTTGAAGAGAACAATGCACTGGCTCTGGCCATTGTACCACCAGGTGATTAGCATGCATCTGCCTATACTATCTCCCGATTAGATAATTCAAGAATCACTAGTAATTCTCCCAAATCCATGCATAATCACATCCTTTTGGATTATAACAGGTAGCAACACATCTGCTGGTGCAGGCAGTGGCTTCGGTGGCATGCTTGGATCGTCAGGTTGGGAGCTAGCGTTGGTCACTGAACCCAACAGCAGCAGCAGCAACCAACTACTGACAGAGAGCAAGCTGGTAAGTCAAGAATTATCTATTGCTTATTTCAAGAACTCTATTGCTCAATGCCATTCTTTTGATCATACTGTGACGGAGTGTCATTTCCAATTTTTGCACTCGATGACTCTTGTAGGCTGGAGGGTTCGACAAGCTGCTGCTTGATAGCTTATACGATGATGCATCAAGGAGGCAGCAAGGAGCCCAGATGGATCATCCTCGGGATCCATTCGCCATGTCGACAAGTGTCGCGCCACCGACCAACGTGCAGATGTCGATGATGGCACAGCAGCAGCAGCAAATGGTGTTAGGGATGCCACAACAATTCCAGCCTCAGTATGCTGGTGTTTCTCAGGCGAATCCTTTCGGTGATACGTATTCAGGTGGTACTCTCCATGGAAGCAGCAGCTTGATCTGAACCTTTTTTTCTGATTATAAAGTAGAGTAGCTTTGATGTGATAATCTGATAACTGCAATTAATTCGGCTTGTTCTTGTTCGTAAAACGCTGTATCTTCTTCAGTCTTCACAGATCTCACTTGTGCACTGTCAATTCACAAGACTGGAAAACAGAAATTCATTTGTTCATTTCTCAGAACATGCTGTATATACCAGTTAATGATGACATTAGAATAAACGGGTACAGTTCAGAGCTAAATTTGTATTTTGGGTATTACGTGCCGTGGAGGATGAACAAACATATATGGAGTATGGACAAGCATTGCGTAGCTTTGATAGCATAGTGCCATCATGTAGTAGCTGGCTTATTACCATCAGGATATCCCCAGCTGTATCCTGTATTCAGTGCAAACATCACATGAAGTACAGCGTTTCTGCTAGACACTAACAAATTATCCAAACAAAAAACTATCAATTCCAAAAAAAACAAGAGAGGGGAACATCAGACAACCGAGTAATCGTACATATGTACATGGACGTGGCAACAAACTCTCGGGTCATTTTCATTCTGGTATAACGAGTCAAAAACATTTTCGGCCATGCCATTACACCCACCGATTCTATTCCTAGTTCTTACAAAGTTCTCGTGTCATATTGGCCCCATTATACCTGAACTCCTGTTAACCCAGCCCTCACCGTATCTATTATGCATCGTCTTGATAGTACTATTTGTTCGTCGCTTTGTGTGACAATTAGATATTGATCCAAGCCTCTTCATAGTGTACTCCAGGCCCTTCCTGCGTTGCTTGTGCTATATCTATCCCTTAATCTTCATGATATTCTGGGTTCTTCCTTAGGATCACAAAACCCTCAAGAACTGGTGTCAGTGGAAGATATCTGCACATAGAAAGAGCATAAGCATAAGCAAAGATCAACTGACAAATTAGAACATTGTTCTCCAGATGTTATAGTTTACTTTTCAGTTGCCAGCTCTGCTCGCTCCCCTGCAGCAAGTAATACAGGCGTTGAATGTGTCTGGAATCCAGTGATTGTCTTGGGTCTACCCGCCTGACCGACAACATCAACCGCTTGGCCAACACGAACCGGAACAGAGAGGGGCTTGAGATCCTCATCCACAGTCAATAGCATCCTAGGCTGTTACAGTAGAGAAAACTGAGAATCCATGTGACTGGTTTAGCTATATGCCCATTACCAAGATCTTTGAACGAGATATATACCTGCATAGCTAGGGCAAGGATATAAAGCATGTAATGGTACTTCCCCAGAATGATGGATTTCATGTCAAGACAGGCATGCAGAACCGTCACAAGACCAGCAAGTGCTATGCTGAAAAGTGAAGAACAATGGACTTATACTCTTAGAAAATGTGGTTCCAATAAGATTGAAGGAGATTCAACAACTTTATTACTCACGGGGACAGAAGGAACCGGTCAGAGTGATATGGCGAAAGGGTCAGCAAACCCTTCCCAAGGTGAACAAGACCTTGAGCAATCCTCACCTGAAGTCAAATGAAATGAACTGATATGAAACTTGAATGCAACAGCATGAGATCACAATAACTGGCAAAACAAAGATAAAATGTTTATTTTAGATTTGAACTTACACAAAACAGATGTCCTGCTTCTTTGTAATAATAACTTGAGAGGTTCCGAAGCATCCCAGCTATACGGGCATTGTTTGTACCAGCCCCTATCAAGCCCAGGGAGATGATTGCAGCCTGCACGTACCAGTTTGATCAAATTAAAATCAATGCTCAGAGAAATTAATATGGTAGGTTTTGCTGGTGAGGTTACTAACCATAGAAACTTCCGCATCTGCATCATGGCTCAGTCTACTCATTGTGTCCATAACATTTACCTAATTGACAGGCAAGTGGTAGAAATGTAGACATCAGAAAACTAGATAAGATATTTATTTATCTAGCCAAATGATACAATCTACTAATTTTCCTTGAATAACCAGGATCAAATAATAGTCATCTGACAAAGCACATTCTCAAGAGTATTGAATTGAAATAGATGATGCAGCAGAGTACAAAACTAACTGTCACGGCATGCTATTAAATAGTTCTTTCTCAACATTTCAATTGAATGATTGTGTGCAACGGCACGAAGATAGCACACATTTAATGCTACTAGTATACAAAAAGAACTGTTACCTTTGGATTGGATATGCAAAGCAAGCCCAGAGCTAGAGGAACCGCCCTTCTAATATTCTGCTCGCCATACTGTAGAAGACGCTCAAGGGAACGTACAGCCATTTCCACCCCTAATTCTTCAGCCATGGCAATTAGGGAGATTCCAAGAACTGCTGGCCCTTGGTGGGTTTCACCTTTCTCAAGATGCTCGGAGCAAATTCCAAGGAGTTTCTGAACCTGCAAATCAAACGGGAAGATTCGTCAAAAACAAATAGGCGCTAAAAAAAATGTAATCCTACAATCTATGCACAATTCTTCTGTTAATTGGGAATCACCTTAAGCACGTTCCCTGTCCCAGCATATGCTAGCGACATCAATGTCACGTCACAATAATTCCTTATCTTCTCATCAAAGGTTTTAGAAACCTCTGCAGTCGCCTCCACACTTTCCTGAGAACAGTAGTCAAGAATGAGTGTAATAGTATATTAACATAAAACTGGCTAAAAACAGACGGTGTAGGTTCATGAAGAGGTTGCATGTTACATACGCAAGACAATTGACAGGCTTAATCCAGAGAAAAAAGCAATTACCAAAAGAGTAAAATTGTACTTGGGATGCATGAACTAAAAATACATTTGAGCCAGTTCAACTACTTGCATGGTGCACGCGAACCAAGGCCAAAAGTCCACGTTAGCGAATCTGAGCGTTATGCTGCTGAATGCATGCATGAATCTTGCGATCCAGAAAAGATAGGGATAGTTCTCCTATGCCTTTTGGAAATTATCTTGCTAGGGAAATCTGCAGAAGATTGATAGAAGTGCCTGATGTTCCTGATAATGATGAGCAGAATGAGTCACCATACATACCAAATTCCAGTTTCCTTTATCCTGATTGATCTCCCTCCTCACTGCGCAAATCCCTCATCTCACAACTCAGTGGCCTGGTTGCACTATTGGTGCCGCACTGCATGAGTGGGCCCCACGTGTCGCATGAAATAATTCAAAGATAAGGTAACCTCCATCAGGAAAGAGGCAAGTTTCGGCAGGGCATGTTACTGTTTACAATGATCACATGCCTTATGCGCACTCACATGCTTGCTGGTATGGCATCCTAGTCAGCACTCAAATGATTTGATTAATCAAAATGTGAACTATTCTCACCCTTGGTTCACACGCACTACACACAAGTCACTGCACTGATTCGAGCATTTTACAACTTCTTGTACTGAAAATTGAACCCATCTTACAAGTTTGTAGACCGCGAGCAGTTAAGATTAACAATTATAATAGACAAAATGTACAAGGATAAGCATACATAAAACTGGTAACTATAATCGCTTAGTAGCATCAAAAGATTATAAAACTCATTATGGAAAAAGATTATCAAACTCATCAAAAGATTATCAACAAGAGACTGGTTGTGAGACTAATCATGAAACAATGTACAGAGCAGTAGAAAGGCAATCATGCACAGTAAATATGTTCATATGTACTATACAGTCCTTGACCTCAATAAAAACATAAATGTAGAATTTGGGAGTATGAATAAGTATACAATCAAATTACCTGCTTTCCAAGATATAGAAGGCCAAGGGCAACAGGAAGCAAGCGTATAATTGGCTCTGCAAGCTCTGGTTCACTACGCTCCATTAAGACGCATATGATTGTCTGTGCAACCTCTTCATTACAGGAACCAACGAACACCAAACCTAAGGAGATGGCAGAGAAGACCAAGACCTCCAGAGGTACTTGGGAGTCAGTCAGAAAAGCTGTGAGATTCTCTCTAACCTGAAATTTTTGGAAACCATGTTAATACAAATAACACATGGTTAATATTTTTTAACCAGTGGGATAGCAAGACCAAGACCAAGGATTTGACCTCCTCTTTCTGGGAGCCAGCATAAGCAATACCAAGACCAAGGATTGCTCCAATTCGTATAATTGACTCATCCCTGCTGAAATACTCAGAAATGAGAGCAAATGCCTGGAGAAGATGTCACAACATCAGTACAGAGACTTGTGCATTAGAAGTTTTAGAAGATGTGGAGAGAGGTAAAAGATGGACATACCGGATCACAGTCACTCTTCACACCACAAGAAACAATTCCAATCCCTAGCAAAGCCCCAGCAACAACATGAATATCATTGCTGTGCAGGTACTTGTCAAGTTGGGCAAGTCCTGAATCAGAATCCCACAGAAGAATCATTCCCTGAAAATGATTGTTTTATCAGCACCATGATCACATAATAACCTAAATGCCATATATATGGAAATAAACCAAGCTGTTGCAGTTGCACTACCAGGCTAGCGGCTGCACTAGCTTTCCCATGTTCCTTGTTCTTGAATAACCAGTTTCCAGAAGAACCACTGCTTGAAGAATCTGATGGTGTGGTCATGAGTTTATCCTGCAACAAGAACATTGAGAACCTTGCTTGCCCTGGAAACCTTTGATGAAATTCGCATAACTAACCTGGCCAAATCCAGCATTCACGAATGCATTGACAAATGTTGCCGCCAGATTCTGTCTTGCGGAATCAAGACTGGAGCTTGTAGCCCCTCGGCCATCAATCAAATGAACCTAACGAATTAGCATGCATTTCTTAATCATTAATAGCAGGTTCATAAACAAAGAAATAAGTAGAAACATGCAATCAGCAGATAACATTTGGGTAAAAGAAAAGTTAACCTTATATATGTCTTCTGGAGATTTTGGCTCCATGACCTCAATATCTCGTGCAAGTGTAAGGTACCCCTCACTCAATTTAATATTAGAAATTATGTCCTGCAAAGCCTCCTTCTCATTTTCATCAGCAACTATGTCATCATCAATCTCGATGCTTAAACCCTTCAGCAAAGAGAGAAAAAACCATTGACCACATAAGCAAAGAGGAAATGTGAACAATGCAGGCTACCAATAATACTGAATTGTAGACAAGAACACAAACAGAAATTTTGCTTCTGTTGAATATTTGTGTGCATGGGATGAGGCTCACATGGCGTGCTATGATAAACGCGAATTGCTTCTTCAGTTGAAAATCATCAGTTGCTGTAAAAATCGGCTTCAACTCCAGGGACTACAAATCAATGAAATATTTGTCAGTGCCCTAATGTACTGGACAGCAAACAGGACATGGCAATATTCATTCACCCACCTTGTCATAGAGCAGAAGTGCAATACGCAAAGCATTTGCAAAATCTCCAAATTTCATGTAAATCTCAAAAGCTATTTTAAGTGCCGACATGTCATCAGGAGCAGGAAGATATCTGCAAGTTTGCATCCCAACACAATAGAGTAAATGAAGTTCAATTAAGTAAAACTAGATAATACTAAACTTTAATCAAGTGAGACCAAATTCAGTGGCATACTTAGAAGAACTAGTGAGGTACAAGCAGGTCCTTTTGTAGTTCGTGGAGTCAACGTGCTTAACTAGCAAATCAAGCTTTTCGACCTATGAAGCAATTTGGTATCACACATCAGTTGTGAACCAATGAACAAATAATGAAAACTCTTAATACAAAGAAGGAACAATTTTTCATATGTTTAAAAATAGAAGTTTCGCTTACCTCCATTAGAAGATCCACAGCTTCAGGTTCAGCATTATGCTGCAATGTAAATAATAATCAATATCATCAGTCCATCCATTGATACTAGTTGTTTATTGGCTAATACTTAATGCATTACACAGAGTGTAACAAGACATCTGTGATGAAATAAGAAAAACAAATGACACCCATGGACTCTACTCAGAATTGACCTTCATGTGGAATGAAACGATTTGCTCCACCAGTTCCTTCAGGGAATCAGTTGGCATGCCATCATCCTGCAAAGTGGGAAAAAAAAGTTAGGATTATAAAAATGAGGTCCACACCTAAACTTTTTGTTGTCTTAGTCCATACACGTGTGATAACATAATTGACAGAAGAAAACATGTGTGTGGCTTCTAACAGAACAAAAAAAATTATATAGCAATCATGCTATCTCAATTCTTGCCAAATAACAATCAGTACGGTATAGATGTGGGATACAAAAGTCAAAAGGGTCTCAGGGAAGATCACTTAAAACACTTGTTATTGAAATCAACAGCAGCTAGACAAGACAATGGATGCTAAACTAAAGAATATAGTGATTTGGATAATATAAATAAGGGTAATCTTATCTTGTGACTTTATGACCTATTGTTAATGGAATTGGAGTTTTGTTAGGGATTAAAACAAAATTTCAAATACTTCTTTCATTGGGGTGAAGAAATACATTATGCAATTCATATGATGATATGGATTAGGGTCCAACCTGGCGCTTCTGGAATTCCTGTGCAATTTCACCAGCCAAGTTTCTAGCAAGCAAGACATTGACATTGTTAGAAAATCCAATTCAAATTCAAAAGACAAACATATGTATTCCAACAGAAGACCTGAAAAGAATAACTTTTTATCTATAATTTCTTGAGTACAATTCAATATTTTTTAATACACCGAGAACAGTTAAATATTTGACCACACCATAAATTCTAAATAAGCTGATATGAAGGCAATTGTTTGGTAATTCATCATAAACTACCTCAGGAATAAATCTTTACAATTAAGATTCACAAGCAGCAACTGTCTCATTAATAAAATTGCAAGCTAAACAATTTAGGAGGCCTGGAAATTGGTGTCACCTCACATATTCATGACCCCATGAACCGATGTCACCTTCAGAGCCTATCATTCGGTAGTTGAGGCTCTCCTGAAACGATAAAAGAAAGCATATTAGCCAATTCTTGAAGGATTGATACTGTACAGTTAATGATGAGAAAAAATTGAACTCTATCTGTCTATCATTTAAAACCCACGAAAAATGTATGACTATTTATAGAAGTAAATCATTCTCAACAGTTAGCATGCAAGCAAATTAAAAAAGCACTGGGAAATTGACACAAGGAAAAGACATCAGAATGGTATTTTTCACATACTCTTTCTCCTTCAGCGGACATTGTCAGGGCCAATACTGACAAAATATCAGCCATATACTTCTGCAGAATAATTGAAGAATATCATATAAGCATCGAGTGGTATTTGAACCGTGACTCAACCAAGAGATCAAGGATTGATTGATACCTTCAGATCAGATTCTGGCATTGTCTCAAAGTAAGCCTTGAGAGTTCCATAGTGCGGGCGAAGGAATTTGAGAGGCTTTGGGACAGAGGTCATTGAACTTGTCGCAGAACGGATCTCCTGCCTGTTAAGCATAAATCATCATTAACAAGAGACCAATAAGAGAAATGTGAAAACTGTCTATGCACTAACTGGTTGAACAATGCAAAGTGATGCCACCAATAGCAGCAGTAGCCACTCAGATGCGACATTCCAGCTGAGCAGATCAAACAATCTCACTATGACACGGTAGAGATTAGAGAAATTGAACAGTTAAAGCATGACCTCATAGTAATTGTGATTACGTAGTATTATACCCAAGATTTAAGGGCAAAAGGATAAACAAGCCTCCAACAATGTGCCGAAGATCTACATTCTTGCAACACCAGCAATTAAGCAGCCAAACCAATAACTCGGGCAGAATTTATGCGGATTTTCAATTCTCAGGACTGTAAGTTTGCAGAACAACAAACTCTTGCACAGGACAAGTAAGCAGTGCAACCAAAATACCTAGCAGTTAATAATAGTCTACTAGATGACATGATCCATCCAAACCATACTATGAATAATGTATGAAACTGGTATAAAATAATAGGTAGTGTGATGAATGCATCCACCCAAACGAGGCACCAGATAACACAAAACAGAAATCCCTGAATTATACAATTCCACACCATCAGAAAAATCCTCGTTACCTCATGCTCTCGAGGGCGAGCTTCTGGACGCCGGGATCGGGGTCCTGCGCCCGCACCACGTAGAGCTCGAGCTGCTCCTTGAGCGCCTGGTCCTCCTCCGACTGCAACCACGCAAAGCAATCCGTAAGAGAGAGATGGGGGGAGGGAAGGAGACGGCGAATCGGGGCCTCGAGGGTGGGTAGCTCACCAGGTCGTCGTCCTTCTTCTCATCCTTCTTCTTCCCCTTGCCCTTGGCCGGCTGCGGCTGCGGCTGCTGCGGCGGAGGCGGGGCGGGGTCCGAGGGGGAGGCGGAGGAGGCGTCCCCGTTGGGGTCCTCGCGCGGCGGCATGGCGGAGGGCGAGGGTGATCTCCCCGGCGCGCGGCGGCGCGGCGAGGTAGGGTTTAGGAATCGAGCTCCGAGCGGAGGCGAGAGCGCGAGATGAGGGGAAAGGAAGAGAAGAGGAGTAGGGAGACTGCTGCTACTGGAACACGCCGCAACTCTTGGGGAGCGATGAATTTCGCTCCAAGAAAGAAAAAGATAATGAGAGAGAGAGAGAGAGAGATTCAATAAAGGTTTTGGTAATAAACTTTCAGTTTGATGAAATTGCATTCTTACTTTGTTTTCTTATTATTGTGATGATAATAAGTCGACGGTTTGGCTGATTACATGTTGGGAATGAAAACATAACATGGGTACAAATAAATAAAAACATAACATAGGTAAGACGGAAAATGAGCATTGAAATATACTCCTCCGTTTCATATTGCAAGTCATTTTGACTTTATTATAGTAAAAATTTCTTAAGTTTGATTAAATTTATAGAAACAATTAATAAAATATACATCAAATTATATTCATTAAAATTAACATTTAATATATTTTTATAATATGTTTATTTTATGTCACAAATGTTGTTATGTTTTTTATAAACTTTGTCAAACTTAAATATTAAGAAAAAGATCAAAGCGACTTTTAGTATGAAACGAGAATTTTTTTATTATTTTTTGAAACTTTTGTTTTTCTATTTTAAAATCAAACACTTCTAAAACTTATTTTCAAAATCTAAACATTTTAGCACGTCAACCCTCCTGGTGCGGTAAAATAATACTATCACGTCACCCACAGCGGGCGTGACACTTTTGTCCTGCCACGCCAGACAAGATGACGTGGTAAGACAAACGTTGTCACAACAATTAGACTGCATAGAAAAAAAATTGCTAGCGTGACGAAACAACACTGGTACTCATCCATTCCATGTTTTTTTAACCTTTTGAACTTTTTAATTTTAAAAATAAACATTTTTAAAACTTTGATTTTAAGATCTGAATCTTTTTTAGCGTGGCGAAACAACACTGCCATGACAATTTCAGAGAAAACGTTATGCCACCTGCATAAAGAAATAATTAATCGTAAACACGGACACATATAAGTCGTTCCATTCGTAAGGAATCTAACCGAATAAATTATGCTCAAGTTGTAAATGTTTTTCATTGTTTGATGAGATTATTGGACAAATTCTCTAGGAGAAAGGTTCGAGGTATAGGTAGCAAATTGCACTAAATCCAAAAGTAGTTCAAGCAAGCTATAACAGTTTGCACGCTCTGGGCACTTATTGACCCTTACACAATTTCTCAGGTGAAGACAAGACTACTTCGAGTCTTTTAGTGATTTTTAAATCTATGATATGTTAATCTCGTGAACTAGCAAATAATTAGTGAAATTAGGGTAAAAATATCACTGGCTGTCTCCATGGATGCAATAAAATGCAAACATTTAATTGATAGAAAGGATTTATAACATTAGAATTTCTATTTAGCAGACATTACATATATTCTGTGGTCTATCATCATCTATGACCAAAACTAATTTATGGCAAAACTTTTATACTCTATTCATATAGAGTTAGCGACTTAAAAGTTAAAAATAAGCTAGATAAAAAAAAATCAAAATCAACTTAAAAATGAAGTTTTAGATTCAAAATTTGATGTTAAGAGATAGGCCAACCAGCGTGGTACGTGTATTCACGAGGGCTCTGCTTCGCTCTATTCCACCTCCCGGGTGCATGGAAAATTCTTTAAAAGAAATAAATCATGCGGTACTTCTTGTTTTAATCACTCTTCCTTTCCTCCCGGAACTGGGGAAGAACCCTTCTGAAAAGGAATAGAGGTATATCTTTACTCGGAGTGCAACGCAGAGATAGAGATCGAAGAGCCGCTGTGCTTGGGGACGAGGGACTCACTCAACCTCAAAGTTGAGGGAATCCCGAAGCCTCGGAATCTAGCGTTAGCGTAAGGCCGAGGTACCAGAGGATAGCCTTTAGGATATCCGTCGGTAGGAGATATGAGTCGTTAGAGCACATATCTCCGTGATCCCTTCCACAGCTAAACGTAGATCTCTATCTTGTAGTGGAGTGTAGAGTAAAGATATATCGGAGTGGAGTGCAAGAAGGTTACAGGGGAGTGTGGCGCCCGCTTGCCCGCCTTTCGTCTCGGTTGAAAAACAAAACTGTTGCTTGCTTTGTTCATTCAAGTAGTGGTTTAGCCCTCGAATCTATAGCGAAAGAGTTAGCTCAACCTATCTACTACTACCCTTGGAAAGGGGGTGTGCGTGGTATACCCGTTACGACTCCCCTCGAACTGAGCCATTTTCATGATTTTGCAATCAAAGAAAGTTCCATACTTTTTTATTCCCGGTATGGAGCCAACGTCGCTTCGCTTTCGCAGGACAATTTCCTTCTGGAAAAATATCCAGTGGCATATCCCATCTAGCTCTGGGAATCAAACCACAACTAGCGCCTTCTTGTCCGATGAAGTTCAAGTCTCTAACCTGTTCTTGCCCGGGAATGTCCCTGCCTTCGAACTCGAAGTCAGAGTTTTCCGTTATCCCGATGGGGCGATTTTATGGATAGGTTCCGATGGCACTTCTCAAGCTAGCCTATCGACAAGATCAGGGAACAACTACTGTTGCCTTAACGGGTTCGCTGGTCACTTTAACAGTTTTTTAAGCAGGCATTTTCGTGGTTCTCGTCATATAAACCAGTCAGTACTGCGTGATTTCATGCATTAATCTATTGCTGAAGGAACCTTTCGTCAGTTTTCTTAAACAAAAGGTACCCGGTGTTCTAGCGCATTTCTGTTAAGAGAAGTACTCCTTGTGTCAAAGTACCTAAACCTCACTAAACCTATGCTCTAGCTTCGAAAAAAGGCCTTCTGAGCCTTTTTTCTCAATACACGTATCCCCGTACATGTGACACCGGTGTAAACACCGCTAACTCTCCCTAACAACAGGACTAACCCTTTTAACAACCCGATCAACGTGCTTTCCTTTACTCCGATAAGTACTCCCTTCCCAAGGAAGTACTTATCTCACTT
Source organism: Oryza meridionalis (assembly GCA_000338895.3). Taxonomy (NCBI): domain Eukaryota; kingdom Viridiplantae; phylum Streptophyta; class Magnoliopsida; order Poales; family Poaceae; genus Oryza; species Oryza meridionalis. The sequence continues at coordinate 29,959,465 of CM002529.2, forward strand.
CCACGAAAAAAGCAAACACTAGTTTTCCTTTGCTCCGAGGAATCCTACCTTCCCCAAAGGTAGAATCCCTCTCACTTTAAAACACTAGAGTTTTGGGTACTAAAAAAACGAGTGGTTTCCAGGCTCGCCTCTTCGAGGGGCCTCCGCTCGTGGACAACCTCGCTCCGGGTCTTACCCACCCTCGAGTCCAATCTCGGGTGGGCGCTTAGGCATACCCTATTCACTAGACCCGAATCCATAAATGCATAACTGATGGCAGCTTCGATAACTGTCATTGGCATACCGCATACCTATACGTCCAGTCAAGGTTCGGGATCGAGGGAAAGACACATGTGCATGACATTTTCCGTTATCCCGATGGGGCGATTTTATGGATAGGTTCCGATGGCACTTCTCAAGCTAGCCTATCGACAAGATCAGGGAACAACTACTGTTGCCTCAACGGGTTCGCTGGTCACTTTAACAGTTTTTTAAGCAGGTATTTTCGTGGTTCTCGTCATATAAATCAGTCAGTACTGCGTGATTTCATGCATTAATCTATTGTTGAAGGAACCTTTCGTCAGTTTTCTTAAACAAAAGGTACCCGGTGTTCTAGCGCATTTCTGTTAAGAGAAGTACCCCTTGTAGGCGCTGCTAACCTTCTCATGCCCCATCAGATGCCCTAATCAACCAAAGATAAAGCCAAAAATAGCTAATCATGTCCCCATAGAATGCCCTCAACCTTAATTTTGAGATTGATTTCAAAATATTTTCAATATAGTTCCTTTCTCAGTAAGTAAAAAAAAACACGTATATAAAATTTTTACCTATAAATTATTTTTTCCCTAATAAACCAAAACGATTTTGTAGTGAATATGGCAACCCATGGGCTTTCAAACATTCTACATTCTGTCAGCCTAGTTTGGTTTCCACCTAAAAAAGAAAGCCTGATCTGGTCGGTGACAGTCGGAGCCACATGAAAACAACCTCACCACCACCACCGGCGCAGCGCGCAGTGTCGTTCACGTGCTGTTGCTTCTTCAATGCCGTTGCTGAATAATCTCGCGCCTGCCGCGAGGTCACTGACATGTCGGTGGTGATCAGCTCATCAGTGCCCTCTGCCCATCACTGAAAGTCTGAAAAAAACTCATCCATAAAAGCAGAGCCACTTCACCAGAATCCAAAGCTAAGTACCCTGACATTACCAACGTTCATCTCCACGGCACTGCGCCCCCAGGCCCCAGCCACCGCCGGCCGCCGCCGGAGATGTCGCCGACGACCACGTCCGCGGCGGCGTTGGCCCCCATCGCCGGAGCATCCAGTTCTTCGGTCCCCGACACTTGTTCCTCGTCAATGGCAAGAGTCCAAATCCTACCGCATCTCTAGACTCCAGGGGGCCCACCGCCCGCTACTGCCGTCTGGGACCCACATCCGCGGATGTGGGCCCACGTTAGCAGTTTCCATTTGCGACGAAGGGCACGGTCCATGGACCGGGAGACACTGGCCTGTGGGGCCCACTATGGGCTGGTCCACGTGAGCCGCATGCGCCACGTATCACGCGAAAAAACGAAAAAAAGGAAAAAAAGAAGAAGAAGAGGGAATTTGAGGTTCCTTGCTTGGTTGCCTCCTCCGTTAAAGACAACAAAAGCAACGCCATTAGCACACACCTCCACTCCACTCCACTTCACTCCACTCTCCCACCACTCCCGCTTCCCGAGGCGCGCAAACCCTAGCCTCCTCGCGCCGCGCCGCATCCTCCTCCTCCGCCCGCCTGAGTAGCGCCGCCGCATGCGGCTGCGCGAGGCGCGGCGAAGCGATTGACGGCGGGTGATCCGCCGCTTTCGGGGGCTGATCGAGGCGGGAGGAGGAGCGGCGCCGCCGCTGGGGAATGCTCGACCTCTCAGGCGATCTCCTTCGTGGTTTTTGGTAATAATAAACAGGTTTGTTCATCTCTCGTTTTACATTTTTCTTTCTCTCCGTGACGCGCGTTTTTTTTTATTTTGCTGTTCCTCTTTAGGTGGTTTACCTGGTAATAGAGCTAAGCTACAGTAGGATAAAGGACCATACTGTTTAGAGTCCCTTTACCCGTTTTTTTATAAAAAAATATTCGGTATTTGGTTTGAAGGAAAACAAGTTTTTTTTCTTCTTCTTCTAGTTTTGGCTGTATTTTTGACCAGATGATGATATTATCCATATTGATCTTTGATTTTGTTAGTTCACCCTTTTTTAGCAACTTGCAGTATTGGTTACAGTGAGGTAAATATTTGTTCAGCCTGTTCTTAGTAGATCTTAACTCATGCTTGATCCTTAAGCAAAGTGGTATAAATTTTTAGTTTCATTTCAAAATCAATCTGTTCTAAAGAAAATGCAGCTATTAAAATGCATACGGAGTACACACAGACTAGCCGTTTACAGTACGCTATACTGTAGTGTAGAGTATAATCGTTCTGAAGAGCCATTTAATGTCATCGGCCGCCCTAATTTAATAAGGTTCCGTAAATGCGTGCTCCATGAGAGGCTTGTGAGGTGGGCAACTCCAGTATCACAAAGAAATTGTGGGCACTGCCGGGACCAGTAGTGGATGACTAGGGTAGTGAGTGATTTTACTAAGTCAGTAGTGCAGCCCTGTACTCCTGTAGTTGTTGTACTCTTGACTCTCCCAAACCATCAAATTGATGTCTAGTGTCATGCATACTTGTAACTTGTAAGTGCACTTCCCTGACAGTTCCATTCTTTGGAAGATTCTGTAGTGTGGCAATTCGGATATTGCTGAAGATGAAGGCGCTTGAGCTCGCGTGTTTGCTTCTTATCATTGTACCACAAGTGGTTCTTGGAACACATGATGTGTACATTGTTACAATGGAAGGCGAACCTGTTGTCAGCTACAGAGGTGGAGTTGAAGGATTCCCTGCAACCGCCATAGATTTGGATGAAGATATGGATATTACCAGGTAGTTTACTATTGATGATGTTTTTTCACCATGCCTTTGAACATTATTTTGTGTTGGCTGACTCTTGGTGAATTTGTGGAGTCTATGTTGGGTTGCATGGCATATTGGACTTGTTAGTTCTTATTGTTGAATTGCATTTCACATGTCTTGTTGCACTTGGAGCTTGCTACTGAGGAAGTGCACCTCCTAAATGTTTCTTGAAATGGATTCCATTTTCTTCCCATTATGATATATCATATATGTAGTGTGTGAGGTTTGAGCTGTTAAGAGTCTTCCAACATGTTAAGAATATCTGCTTGAAAGCCTTCATTAGAAAAAAAAGGTCATCACTGTTACTGCCTTTCAGCCCTCTGATATTGAAATTGATTATCCACCCATTAAGTTTTTAATCACAGCTTGCTTGTACTTGTGGAGTTGTGGTGGAAACATGACAATTTTGTATATGTTCCAATTTACTGATTTCAGTGAGGCCGTGACTTCATACTCACTCCACCTACGAAGGTACCATGACAAGCTTCTAGACTCACTTTTGGTAGAAGGAACTTATGAGAAGCTTTATAGCTACCATCATCTTATTAATGGTTTTGCAGTACACATGTCACCCTTACAGGTATTTAGCACTCTTATACCTTTCTTCTATCCTGGTTTAAGATTATTATCTTGGCTGAATACAGCAATCTTTCACTGTGTTAGGCTGAATTCCTAAGGAAAGCCCCAGGAGTCAAGCATGTGGAGAGAGATATGAAGATACAGAAATTGACAACACACACTCCACAATTTCTTGGATTGCCAACAGGGGTATGGCCAACGGGTGGTGGCTTTGATAGAGCTGGTGAAGATGTTGTGATTGGCTTTGTGGATTCAGGAATTTACCCCCAACATCCAAGCTTCTCTGCCCACAAAACTGATCCTTTTGGGCCTGTTCCTCATTACACGGGGAAATGTGAGATGGATCCAGTAACAAGAAGAAGCTTTTGTAATGGGAAGATAGTTGGTGCCCAGCATTTTGCAAAAGCTGCAATTGCTGCTGGAGCGTTTAATCCTGATGTCGATTTTGCATCTCCATTAGATGGCGATGGTCATGGAAGGTCATGCTCCTAATTATTATATGTTTTGTTCTAGTTTCTTATACCAAGAAAAATGGCGTACATGAAAATTGTTCTGTCCAAAGAAAATACCTATGCTTGAAATATCTGTATCTTCAGAATTTGCTAGTCTGCTCGTGTTTCATCTTGAGAAGAATGGCATGACTTATCTAGTTGTCTCATACAAAAATGCTTTCCCTTAAACAGTCATACAGCAGCAATTGCTGCTGGAAATAATGGGATTCCAGTACGAATGCATGGTCACGAATTTGGCAAAGCAAGTGGTATGGCTCCACGTGCTAGGTAAGTTTCCATTTCTTCAGCATTTTCTAATTTCAAAACAACTAAGAATAATGCACAAAAATCACCTCGATGAATGTGAGCAGTGTACTAGTGGAATTCACTTCCTTCTATCTTTCCGTTATTGTTGATCAATATCTATGATTCCCTTTTGCTTTTGCTCTCCTGCCAGATTGTGATTTTCCTGAGTTTGTGATTGACAGGATAGCCGTGTACAAAGTCCTTTACAGGCTTTTTGGTGGTTATGTATCTGATGTTGTCGCAGCCATTGATCAGGTATGATATATGAGTTATTTATCTGAACTTCTTTCCACTGTAATGCAAGTGCTGCCGTGTTAGTACCTGTCAATAGTGACTCAAAACAATTATTTCTGGAATCTGTCATTGTTAGTTGTTTTCTTCGTAGACTATTGCACAAATGAGTGAAACAACATCTGCCAGTTATGTAATGCATGTCACTATCATAAGCCTTCAATATGTAGGAACTAATGCATCGATGGCAATCTGCATTTTGCAGGCTGTGCAGGATGGTGTTGACATTCTCAACCTTTCTGTTGGCCCAAATAGCCCACCAACTGCTACACGGACTACGTTTTTGAATCCTTTTGATGCTGCACTTCTTTCCGCTGTGAAAGCTGGGGTGTTTGTTGCCCAAGCAGCAGGAAATGGAGGACCATTTCCGAAAACACTGGTATCATTCAGCCCATGGATAACCACTGTTGCTGCTGGAGTTGATGACCGCAGATACAAAAATCATTTGGTGCTAGGAAATGGGAAACTTCTTCCTGGACTTGGTGTATCTCGTAAGTTCTGTTTATTCATGTCTTTTAGCTCAAATTTTGGTTTTCCATTACAACATGTATGGTATATGCATTCACGGGCCACAAAATTTGTACAAAATGAATTAAAATGACCTTAAGCTAAAAGGCCTACCTTTTAACTTCGACCCCCCTAAATAACTCACTCAATGTTGTTATCTGTGCTTAGAGAAGTACGAATGATAGGGCAGCATCAGCTGCACTTGAATTTTTTGTTATGTAGGGTGTAGGACTGTAGGTAAATCTTTATATGAGATTGTGTTTTTTTTATCTCATTGTGAAAATACTTTGTGTGAAAGAGACAATCCTCTGTTTTTCTTCCTTTGTAATTCCAGTGTCATATGTTACTGCATCCCATGGCAAATATGTTGCTAGATTGCAATCATGTCAACAAATGCAGGCAATCTAACAGTTACATAGAAATTTCTACTTATGGTTAATTTACAATTTTCTCATTTGGCTACAGCTGCAACACATGAGAATAAATCATTCAGCCTGATTTCTGCCGCTGATGCTCTGCTGGGTTCATCTGCCACCAAGTACAGTGCATTAGATTGCCAAAGGCCAGAACTCTTGAATAAGAGGAAAGTTCAGGGCAAAATTCTTTTGTGTGGATATTCTTTCAACTATATTTCTGGGACAGCTTCTATCAAGAAAGTGTCACAGACTGCTAGGAGTCTTGGTGCAGCTGGTTTTATTGTTGCTGTGGAGAATAGTTACCCAGGAACAAAATTTGATCCTGTGCCTGTCAGCATGCCTGGTATTCTCATCACAGATGTCAGCAGAACAAAGGTATTGCATCCCCAAAAATGCCTTAATGTGTAGATACCATGGATGCCATCTATAGACACAACACCATTAGTGGAGTATTGAAAACTGCAGATTCTAATGTTTTTCTTTTATCTGGCTACATCTTATGTAAACATGAAATAGAGTAAACTATTTATGTAGCGTAGTGGATTGTATAGCTCCTGTGTAAGCTAGAACCATCAATCTAGTTTTGGTGTCTGTTCAGTGCCCACAAACTATTCTCATAAAGTTATCTTCTTTTTTAGTCGAGCTGCTCTCAGAAAGTCAGTCCCCTAGAATGTACATGCATCAAGAGCAGTGATATGAATTGTATATGCCTGCTATTGTAGGATGACATGATAGTTGAATAGTAGGGAAAAACCTATGCACAATAGTTAAATAATACGTTTTTTTTCATATAGTCAGGTGACATTAGTTTTGATTCTGTAGGATCTTATAGACTACTACAACTCTTCTACAATAAGAGATTGGGCAGGAAGGGCCACGACCTTCCAAGCAACAGCAGCTATTGCAGATGGTTTGGCACCAACTCTATACAACTCTGCCCCCCAGGTTGCCTTGTTCTCTTCTCGAGGACCGGATGTAAAAGATTTTAGCTTTCAAGATGCTGATGTTCTCAAGCCTGATATACTCGCTCCTGGCAATCTTATATGGGCAGCATGGGCGCCTAATGGAACTGATGAAGCCAATTATGCTGGTAAGCTTTGCTGTACTTTTATATCCCTTGAAGCATACAAAGCTTTTTAAGCATGATATGGTTGCATTGAAATTTTCCTTGCATGTTTGATTGTTCTATGTGGTAATTCATATGGACGTTTGTCAATCATGTGGCTTACCTAAAATGTATTTCTCTTGTGGCAATGCATATTCCAGGGGAAGGATTTGCAATGGTTTCTGGAACTAGTATGGCTGCACCACATATTGCTGGTATCGCGGCACTAATAAAACAGAAGAACCCCAAGTGGAGTCCCTCAGCAATAAAATCTGCCTTGATGACTACATCTAATACACTGGACAAGGGGAGCCATCCTTTAAGAGCACAACAGTACTCTACATCAGAAATTATGACACTTACACGGGCCACGCCGTTTGATTATGGCAGTGGTGCGGTTAACCCAAAAGCCGCCCTGGATCCTGGCCTTGTTCTGGATGCAAGTAAGTTAAATTGTCTGTATGCAATTCTTTAATAAATTCAAGCCGTTCCATGTTATTCAGACAATAATCTGAAGACCATTCTAAGTTTGATTTTTTTTTTGTGTGTTGGCAGCTCATCAAGATTACATCACATTTTTGTGCTCGATCCCCGACGTCGAACACAGTGAAGTATCAAACATAACTGGTTCAACTTGCAGCTCCAGCTCCAAGGGGCAGCAGCGCCCCTATGATCTCAACATCCCCTCAATCACCATCTCCCAGCTTAGAGGCACGCAGACGGTGAAGCGCACCGTTACAAGCGTGGCCGATGAGGCTGAAACCTACACCATCATGACAAGAATGTCGCCGGAGATCGCGCTGGAGGTCTCACCTCCGGCGCTGACAGTGCTCCCCGGCGCATCGAGAGAGATAACGGCAACCCTCACGGCCAGGTCAGTGACTGGCACCTACAGTTTTGGAGAGATCACCATGAAAGGGGACCGAGGTCACCTTGTGAGAATCCCAGTGGTAGCTATGGGATTGAAGTAGACTAATGTAAGTGGCTCCAGGTGAGCTAGAGCTATGTTTGCCTCTGAAAGCTTCAAGCTGAGGAATGCTGTAATTTTTTGTAGCTTAGTAGAAAGAAAATAATAGTCAGTACGATGTTGTATTTCCATGTTGTAATACTTGTGCTCCTGGCTGTAAAATATATGTGGGCTTTGAAGCCTCTATGAAATGATCTGGAGTTAATGTGTCCAAATCTGAATGCATGGGCTACTCACACAACCCGATAATGAATATTTGACGTTTAGAACAAGATTTGGTCATACTTTTAAAGCTCTATCAATCATTAACTCTCAAAGGCTTGGTTTGTAAAACAAAAAAAAATTGTGGGATATTTGCCTTGAAAAGTTACTATCATAAAATAGGGATGCAAGCGAGCTAGGCAAGCGGGTTTTTTTAGCCAGCTTATCTCACTTCTAGTTCATTTTTTTTCTTCTAAATTTTATACTACCATATGAAAAATGAACTACACTTGCATCCCTACCATAAAATCACGAGCTTATTAGATTTCATAAGCTCATTCAAAAAATAAAATTGATGGTTCAAGTTTTAAAATTCGACTAAATTTTATACTAAACATCAACATATTACAGAATATCCATAAACAATAAGATAATACTCCCTCTGTCATAATATTTTAATAGGGGTTAATTGGTATGTCTCATCCTCACAAGTCACAAGAACATAATACTCCAGCTTATCTCACACCTTAGTATGCGATCTTCAGTTGTCAAACACAGCAAAGCAGTCCTAACTCTGACATTAGGCATTAGGCATTAGCCCATCTCCTGTATCTTAGGACCAATATTCTGGTCCACTCTAGGATCCCGGAACACCGTTCGATCCAGTTTGAGCGGCCAAGATTGAGGAGGGGAGCATCAGATGGGCAACTTTGCAAATGAAACCCGCAAAATATAACAAATTTTCAAACATGCTTGTGCTTTTCTTGCAAATGCCACCGCCGCCGCCGCCATGACCGATGAGCGCCACCGCCGCCTTGCGCACCGGCGCGGCCATCCTCGCCGCGCTCTCCGACGTGTCCGCCTGCCAAATCCACGCGCGAGCGCTGAAGCTCGGCGTGCTCCCCTTGTCTCTCCACCTTTGCTCCGCTCTGGTCAAGTCCTACGCGGCCCTCGGCAGCCTCGCCGCCGCGCGCCAGCTGTTCGACGAAATCCCCCGCCCGGACGTCCCGCTATGGAACACCCTGTTGTCTGCCTGTGCGCGTTCTGGGCGCCCCCAACACGCGTTGGTGACGGCGTCCTCCATGGCGCGGGCGGGTTCCCGGCCCGACAACGTCTCCGCCACGATCCTCTTGTCAGCGTGCGCGCGGCTGAGGAGCTTGGTGCACGGGAGAGGGATCCATGGCTACGCGGTGAGAAATCTCGCTGCTCTTGATTTGCCCTTGCTGAATGCTTCGGTCAGCATGTATGGGAGTTGTGGCCGGCTGGTGAATGCGAGAACGGTGTTCGAGAGCATAGGGAGTATGAAGAGCGTGGTTTCTTGGACTTGCATGATCAATGCTTGCTGTGAGGGTGGTCAGCCAGCAGAGGCATTGAAAGTGTTCGAGCAAATGAGGCTTGCTGGGGTCAAGGTCGACGAGGTGACCCTTCTTGCAGTCATCTCAGCGTGCACAATGTTGGACTGCAGGTCAGAGCTGGGTGAGTGGGTGGAGGAGTATGCCCATGAAAATGGGTTCTTGGAGAATACCCGTGTCGCCAACGCACTCATACATATGCATGGTAAGATGGGGAGGGTAAGGAGATCATGTGAGATATTTGACTCGATCACTGTAAGGACAGTGGTCTCATGGACAGCCATAATTCAGGCCCTCGCCGTGCACGGGCATGGGGTGGCTGCGCTTGTCCGGTTTTCGCAGATGCTCAGACAAGGTTTCCAGCCTGATGAACTTGTATTCTTGAGCGTGATCAATGCCTGCGGTCACTCGGGGCTCGTCAATGAAGCGCGCCAATTATTCAAGTCTATGGTTGAAGAGTATCACATCACACCTTGGATGGAGCACTATGGGAGCATGGTGGACCTGCTGTGCAAATCTGGTATGCTGGAAGAGGCATTTGAGTTCGTCCTAGCTATGCCAGAGAGGCCTGACCCTGTAATATGGCGTGTATTGACCGGAGCATGTCGGGATCTAGGAAATGCCATTCTCGCGAGGAAGGTGGTCGATCATGTGATCGAAGTGGAGCCTGAATACGGGGGGAATTATGTGCTAGCGTCAAACCTGTATGCTGCCAATGAGGATTGGCGACGTGTTGTGGATGTAAGGATGGAGATGGGTGTGTGGAAAGAGACTTCAAGGTACAGTACTGCTCTGTCCTATGTTGAAGTCAATGTTGAAGAAACTGCTGAAAGCTTGCATCCTCCTACAAATGATGCATATAGATGAAAAATGATTGTTTTCAGCAAGTTATGGTCGGTCACACTTCAATATTTAGGGACCATATATCCAATTTTGTACCTCAGGAGTCTCAAGGTGGTAAATTTGAATTTCTTCCTTTATTTCGTTTGATGAATTTGGGAACAAAATTTCATCAAACAACTTCATTTGTTGGACATGCTGACCAAATCAGATCATAAGTGCATACATATATTTATTCCCCGTCGCATCTAAGTCTAACAGCTTGCTGATTTTGATGAATTTGGGCACAAAATTTCATCTAACAGCTTGCTCATCCAACAACAACAACTTTGCAGCTCGGCAACAGCAAACGTCGCTTGCGCCGCAACTGCTTTTCTTAGCATCCCATTTGCCAGCCGCACATTCTTTTTGGCATGAAGCATTCGTGCAGTTCAGCCAAGTGAAGCACAACACGCCTGCATCATCCAGAACACCTGCACATCATGAAACATGGTGACAACCAAACAGTATCAATCAGTAAGTCAGATGCACTTCACTTTTCTGCATATCTGAATAAACATTGCAGCAACATAGACAGTAACAGAGAGAACAAGTAGTAGTAATAGAAATGGATCTGGATTGGCAGGAACTTACCAGCATTACGCCTTCCTGTTGCATCGCAAGACATGAAAACAACAGACATAGCAAACAGAGTTGCAAAGCACAGAACCATGGCACCGTTGTTCTTGATAGCCGCCATGAGAGGAGAATCTTTGCTGGTCACTGCCACAATGACAATGTCCTCTTCATGGGATTTATAGGGACATGACTACAAGAATATATCATCAAGAATCAATGCTTCCGTTTTTTGTTATCTCCAGCATTAGTTCTGTTCCTTATTTGGCATACTCAAATTAGGCTGGAGTTAATTAATATCCATGAGTGACAGATGTTAGCATGTATAGCAATATTTATTGTAGTGGTGCCAACTGGGGGTATGTGGCATCATGCATGCATGCATTTGATGAGCTTGTGGTGTCATAGTATAGTAGTGACATTTGCATGATTTGTGGAGTTAAGTGAAGTTATTACTGGCTTCAATCTAACGTTGAAAGAGGCTGTCCCCAAGGGGTTTCTATAAGGACTAGCCCATAAAGAAATATAAAACAAAAAACATTGGATCAATTTTTTTTAACGAATCGGCGAGCCGTAAATTTCATTGAATAATTGGATCAATTTTGTAATCATGTGCATAGTCCATTTCACTATAAAGAGTAAATTGATAGTTTTTTTCTTTAAAAATCCAAATGAATGAAAGATGAATGCACTGTAAACCCAAATATCACAAGTGTGGTGAAGTTTTACACAGTGGCGTGTATTGACCAGATGGAAATGCCGGTTACCTAAGGAAAGGAAGAAGGTGACTGATCACGTGATCAGTGGTGGTGATTGATTGGGACGCATTTTTGCTAGGAATCGTATGCTAAGCTAGCGTCAAAGCTTTCAGATGAGGATTGGAGACTGCAAGATGTGGCACTGCTCTGTCCTACTCTGAAAGTCTCAAGTCAACTGTGAAGAAGATTCAGAAAGGCTTGTCTCGTTGCATGCAGCGCCGGTAACTTTTCCAACTCTACAGCTTTGAAGTGTTTATTCATGCTCTTTTTTTTTTTTTGCTGGTATATTACTCTCTACTTAATTCTGAAAAGAAGAAGAAAAGAAGAGAACCGACGCATGGCTAAAAATTTCTTATATTTACTTAAAAAATCTGGAAAATAAGTCTTCCTTTAAGTCACTTGTCACTAATTAGAAAAAAAAAGGAAAAAAAGAAGAGAAGCATATCAATGTTGTCTATCATCTATTAAAGAAGTAATATATATTATGCTAACTTCATGTCTGAAGGAGTAGTGATATTTTATATTCTGCATGACAAATTGTCAATGTTGCTTACATGAGATCATTTCGGGTACGACCGGTATTGTTTACTCCTCTTACGTAAGTTGATCATCTTCTACCTAACAAAGCAGTCAAAAATCTGCGTCAGTTGTTGAGAAAGTCCTCGCCTTCCATATCCGTTTCCTAACCAGTGGATCAGTGTTGCTTGCCACTGCTGTTAAAATAACCCCAAAATTCAGAAAATTTGCTCAAAGCTAAGCTACAGCATGATAACCCCAAGAGACTTCACATCTGTTATTCTGTTTCTCCTTTCAGGTTAAAAAAAAAAGGCACCAAAGGAAAAGATCTCCTCGAGATATTATAACTAAGAAGAAGCACCTGAAACTAGGGCGAGATATTCTATTTCTCCTTTTCAGGTTCTGACTTCACTTTGCACTGTCAGTTTGCCAAATTAGCGAATCTGTTGTGTGTTGGAATTCTTGATCATTCTGAGTGCCACACACTATAACCGTACAAGACCTGGCAAAGTCTTGAAATAGTTTTGTTGAGATGGACACTGAATTTCTGAACAAAAGTTCCAGTCACCTAAGCAAGCAGTAGCAGTATCCATGTTCAGAGATTCAGAGGTGGCTGCAACAGTTGGCCTAATAAATAAAAAAGTTAAATTAGTCATCATCAAGGGGCGCAATATTTCCAGGGTGAGTCAACTAACATCGATGACAATGCAAGAAAACGAGCCTCCAAGATTTCTCCAGATTGCCTTGAAGCTGATCCAGATTGGTTGGGTAATTTGCACGAACTCAGTACTTTTTTTAGATAACTGCACGAACTTAGTACTGGATACATGACAGATTAACAGGTGTTTTTTTTCCCTAATGAAAGAGAGATTTCAGAGTGCTGTCTGAATCTGAAATCTGAACAGCAAGGATACGGAAACTCTGAAAGAGACTACTCATCCAACTTGATGTAAGTACTTGATACTAATCTTGGTAAGGGCTGGAAGAATTGCCTGAAGATTTGGCACACGTACGTTTTCCTCGTTGAAATTGTCGCCGGATTATCGTCGTAGAACGCTATATTCTATCCATTTTGACGAAGACGTGAAGAAAAACGGTGTCTGTAATTTTGTCCCAATTGAAAGAATACAGTGGCGTTGATGTTGTACTTGAACAATAATAATGGCTGCATATTTGTGTAGCTTGTGTAGTCAGGTTCAGATAACTATTTTAATCTCACGCATGCTTGCTTGAAAGGAGGAATTTTGTTTGAGAAAGTCCAGTACTCCAACCCAATTAGGATGTTAACATCAACAATAATAAATTCAAGCAGAGTGACCTTTATTTGATATTAGTTAGCACTAATGGGTGACCACAATCATCTTGATAAATTAATTCAAACAATTATCATCTTGGATAACAATTAATTAAAACAAATTATCTGGCCACTTAGGTCAAGCAAGTTGGGGTGTCCCACTTGCACGTCAAAGTCAAAAAAGATTCAGACTAAAGACCGCGCTGTTGGAAGTTTGGAACGTCACCTAACCTACCGGCTATTCATAAATTCGTTTTTCCTAAAAATCGATTGATTCAGTACTGGTCTGAATTGATCATGATGTTGAACATTTCATATCTATGTGTTTGTGTGTTCTTCGTAGAAAGTTTCCACCAAAAAAAATCTCTTCTTTTTTATTTTATTTTATCAAGAAACTCCTCCAATTTAACAGTATGGATAAGTTGCTAGATAAGATAGACCAGATGATCCGAATCCAATCCAAACCAACATTACAAATTAGATTATATTTACACCTTTTGGATATACAAACAACAGAAAAACTAATTTTGAAAAAGAAACCCAGAAACTATCTACTACTAAGAAAAGTAACAAGAAAATAAAATAATAAAGAAAATAAAAATGTTCAGGCCTCGGTGCTGCGAGCGGAGGAGCTCCGCATGGATGCGCGGCCGAAGGACTCGTCGATGCGATCCAGCCGCGGCTTCCACGCCGCCGGCCGCGACGCCGCCGCCGCGAGGTAGCATCGTTCCGGCGACCCCGAGCTCGCCGGCGGCTTGGAGCTGCTGCTTCTGCTGCAGGGGGAGGAGGAAGGAGGAGGGTGGTGAATTCCGGCGGCGAAGAGGGCCTCGACGGGGCTGGAGGCAGCGGCGGCGCCCTTGCGGGCGAGGGAGGTGAGGCGGTTCATGAGGCAGGCGAGGTCGACGGCGGAGGACTCGGACTGGAAGATGGACTGCGGGAGGAGGAAGTACACCGTGCCGGCCTCCAGCGGGTCGTCCGCCCTGAACGGGCCCCGCCCCGGCTGCAGCAGGTGCGCCGACGAGCACAGCACGTACCTCCCCTGCCCCTCCCCCGCCGCCGCCGACGACGACTTGCCGGTGACCTGCCCCACCGTCACCGGCGCGTCGAAGTCCTCCACGTAGCCGTTGATGTGGATCACCCGCACCCCCTCGAACGGCCTCAGCGCCCCCGCCGACGAGAACGCGCAACCCATCGCTAGAGCTAGCTATGGAGATCGCGACGGCGACGACGACGACGACGAGGAGAGCGAATTAATTGAAGGCGCGAGGAGTGGAAACTGTAGAGGAGGAGGGGGGAGATATTTATATGGAGTAGATAGATAGCGTTGGGATAAGCTACAAATTTTAGTATTTAAAACAAGTGAAGAATAAAAGTGGAGTATATGTATATATGATGCTGGTATTTATTTGCCATTTATTTATAGGTAGATATGGTCAAATGGACATCGACCGGTATATTTACCTTCGTCCCATAATAATTGTATTTTTAGGATTTAAATCTATCTCAAAATAATTATTACAATAGAGTATTAATTGTCTCATAATCACTTTTTATTTAAATTTATTCTTATTTTATTCTTAACTACCGTTCCTCTCTTACTTATACATCATTTAATGAGGGGTATTATAGTTTTTCATCTCAAACCTTAATATATGCTAAATAATCTAGAATTGTAATAATTATTTTGCGACGGAGGTAGCTAGTATCCAAAACTACAGCGGAAATTATGTGCCGTAAGCACGTCAGTTATCTGTGGTTCCTGCTGTAAGTGGCATTGTACTGTAGGATAGGGTGTAGTACTCGTGAGATTTTTGTCAATGTGTAGGTTGTTTTTGCTTGTACATAGTGAGTACAGTAAATTTTGGTGATTACCGGGCTTATTTATTGTTAGGGTGCATTGTTTGCTATATCAGTTGAGAAAAGATAATTTGCAAGTAAAATTTGTCTGGTTTTCCTTGGTAACCATGAAGAGAAGCAAGCCTTTACCATTGGTAAGGGAACCCTGGTTGTTTATGAAAACATGTTGTTTTGGATTTAGTTACTAAAGGAGAGTATGCCCCATCTGTGACCTCTTGTTCCTTCATGAATCCTTGCTACGGTTCACTCGCCCTCTCTCCCATCCCTCTTCCCTCTTTTCTCCAATGACTCGTCGCCGGCGAAGGGTGGGAGAGGGGTCAGGTCCCTTAGGTCTCCTATTAGTTGTAGGTAGATATGGTCAAATGGAAACGGACTACACATTTCCAAAACCACTGCGAGATTTATTGGTTGTAGTACGTTGGTTTTGCGCGGTTCCTACGGCACTGTACTTTAGGATTAGTGTATACTACTCGTGAGCTTTTTGTCATAGGCTGTTTATGTGAGTATTCTCTCTCTTAAAATATAAGAGATTTTGGACGGATGTGATATTTTCTAGTCCTATGAATCTGGACAGGCTCTCTGTCCAGATTCATTATACTAGAATGTGTCCCATCAATCTAAAAATCTCTTATTTTTGGGAGAGAGGAGTATATAGTTAGCACAATAAAATTTGACAATAATAATTGGGCTTGATGTTGGGGTGCGGTAATGGGAACTATCCTGTGTATCAACCAAGTGAGAAAAAGATTATGAAAAATATGTATATCAACCAAGTGAAAAAATATATTTAAAAGTAAAATTTGTTCGTTTTCCTTAGTAATTACTGGGCTTACCATGGGAAAAGGGTAATCCCTCACCAAAAACCCTGGTGTTACCTAATCATGGACTTTACATATATTGTGACAGTTTTCAGCATGTAACTTTGGTCACTAATTTTTATGATAAGAAATTTAAAAAACCTCATAAAGTTATGATTCTAATGCCATAAGTTTTTATTACAATTTAACTTCAAACTTGTTAAAGATGACATTTTTTTTTTCATTTTCTGGAACAAGATTGTCGATGTCTCCAATGTCCCCAATAAGAGATACTTTGTTTGTGCCGATGGAAATTACTCCATTGGCTTACTTGACGTCTGGACGTGTTGACCAACGACATGGCCAAACTTCGGCTTGGACTCTTGTTGGTTGAAACGCTCAAATCAAATGTGACTAACTCAAATTACACGCGTTTCTACACTTCGCTGATCACATATTCATACAACAAAGTGGTAATTAAGTCTAAAATTAGCTGACAACTTCTCTCTGTTTAACCGGCCAGCCATTGCACACTGATCAGATCAAGATATATACAGCACAACATTATTTATATTATTATATACCTGCTCCATATATTAATTTTGACTAGATATACATGCGTGCTCATGAGCTCGTCAGCTTCACTTCACAGAGACGACCATGGCGCTCACGTTGTCGGCATCTGCCGACCTAATTCTCATTCATTCGTTCAGTTTTTTTTTCTTCTCTGACCAAAAACAAGAAATTCAGTTTTGAGTGTAGCTCGACAACGATCGATAATTCAGTCACAGTTTTCACGGACGGTGTTTGTCTGAATCTCTTCACCTCTTCACCTAAACGACATGTTTTTGTTATGGGTGTGATGTGAGTTCTTAACTTCTCATGGAGAAATTGATATGATTCTTTTTATTGGCTTAAGATATCATTGGTCGATGATTTCAGAGAACCCGGTTAATTGATTCAGACAGAAATGTTATGCATGTGTATATTGTTAGTCAGGGTAAGCAATGGCAACCCAGTCTTTGTTTAATCATACGTATGAACTCATATTTACTGCTGCTTACTCCCTCCGTCCCAGTACAGTGGACGTTTTTGACTTTGTACTTTCAACGTTTGACCATTCGTTTTATTTGAAAAATTAGTGCAAATATAAAAAAGATAAGTTATATGTAAAGTACTTTTGATAATAAAGCAATTGACAAACAAAATAAATAATAATTTCAAAATTTTTTGAATAAGACGAATGATCAAAAATTATAAATAAAAACTCAAAAATACAAGTAATATGGGACAGAGGTAGTATTTGATTTTGATCTCTGAAACAATGATGACCCTCTATCAATGGAAACCACCGGCGGCAAAGCAAAACGGCGGCCAGTTTCAGAGTTTTTCTCTGAAACATACGGCTGTTCTTTTTTTCATATCGTACAGTACATAGTCCTTTTGCAGATCATATGTGCCTTTCAATCTGTCATTGCAGTTCGTTCCTTCTTGACTATGTATGCATCTATATGTTCGTGGTGACCCACTCGGGCTAGCTGAAAGTCTGAAATAAAGTAGGAGTAGTAGTAGTAGTATTCATTGACTTTAATTTTAATATTCAGAGAAATATAATACAACGATCTCTCTTACTTGCGACTTTTTGATATCAGAAATTAGTATACTACTGTTGCCTGTCCAAGTATATAAGGAAAATGTTAGCATTGGATCACTGACTTTAATATACAAAGAAATATAATACAATGATCTCGCTGACTTACAACTTGTTGGTATCAGATATTAGTATGTATTAGGAATGTAGAGCCATATATATATATATGATTCTTTTGTATCCTTAGCTTTCTTGTATACTTCTCTAATTGAGGATCTTGTATGTTGGAAAAGCTATAATATATGGTCACCCCCCCTCATTGGGAGTGTGGTGTTCCCTCCTATTCTCTCTACATGGTATCAGTTTCCAGGTTCTTCTCCTTCCTTCCGCACCTCTAATTTCCTCTCTGTGTTGCGCTGGCGCCGTCACCTACTGGTCGCCGTCCTCCTCGTTGCCATGTCGACGTCTTCTGCCACCTCTGCAGTGACCGACAACTCCACAACATCGGCCTCTACCAACTCCGTCGCGA
This sequence comes from Oryza meridionalis, assembly GCA_000338895.3. Lineage (NCBI taxonomy): Eukaryota > Viridiplantae > Streptophyta > Magnoliopsida > Poales > Poaceae > Oryza > Oryza meridionalis. The sequence continues at coordinate 29,977,437 of CM002529.2, forward strand.
CCGTCTTCGTCAACCCGTACGCAACCATCTCCGTCAAGACTCATGTCCCGATCTCCCTCGAGCTTCGCAACCCCAAACTTCAACAAGTGGAAGACCTTCTTCCGCTCGATGTGCGGCAAGTTCGGCCTCCTCGACCACCTCGACTCCGCACCTCCTGCAGCCCCTGACGCCTCATGGGAGCAAGCCGACTTCTGCATCCGCAGCTGGCTGTTCGGCTCGGTCGCCGACGACATCCTCGACCTCGCCATGGAGCCGGATAAGACGGCTCACGCCCTCTGGCTCGCCATCGCCGACCTTTTTCAAGCGAACAAGGAACCACGTGCAATCTTCCTTCACCATGAGTTCCACTCCATGATCCAAGGCGATCTCTCCATCACCGCCTACTGCCAGCGCATGAAGACGGCAGCCGATGCCCTTCGCGACGTCGGGCACCCCGTCACGGAGCCGCAGCTGGTTCTCAACCTTCTGCGCGGCGTCAACTCCAACTTCACCAGCACGGCGGACAACATCGCGAGTGCTCCGATCCTGTCCTCCCGTCTTTCGCCTCTGCACGGAACACACTTGTTCTCAAGGAACTCCGTTTGGCCAACGACGCCAAAGTCTAGACGGAGACTGCCCTCGTCGCGGCAAGCAGCGCTGCTGCCTCTTGCCCCTCGGGCTCCTGCTCCTCCACTGGTGGTGGTGGCAAGGGTGGAAACAAGAAGAAGAATGGCGGCCACAACAACAGCGGCAACGGCGGCGGTAACAACAGCGGCAACGGCGGTGGAAATCATCAAGGCGGCGGCGGCGTCACCTTCTCCTTTGCTGTCCCGCGCCCCCCGACTGGACCATGGGTCTGTGTTTCTCCATGGGCCGGCCAGCAGCAGTAGCAGCAGCAGCAACAGTGGCGCCTCCCCGGCATCCTCGGGCCATTTTCCTCAAGCCCACACCGCCTTTGCTGGCCTGTACTCGTCGCCGGCCACCACTGCGGCGCAACCGACCTGGGATCAGGCTGGACTGGTGGCTGCCCTCAATCAAATGACGATCCACAGCCCCAATTCTTGGGTCCTCGACACCGGTGTGACCTTGCACATGTCATCCACCGATGGTATACTCGTTACTCGCTTGCCCAACTCTCACACCTATATTATTGTCAGAAATGGTCACACTATTCTGGTTATATGTCGTGGCTCTTCCTTTCTACCTACAGGCACCACCAAATTTGATCTCAAACATGTCCTTGTTGCCCCCTCCTTGGTTCGCAATATTCTTTCTGTTTGCCAATTCACTCGTGACAACCATTGTTCTATTGAATTTGATGAGTTTGGTTTTTCTGTAAAGGACCTCCGGACCCGGCGTGTGATTCTTTGCTGCAATAGTCGTGGCGATCTCTACACCCTACCGGCAGCCGCACCACCCATTGCCGCCAACTACTTCCACGCCACCTCCACCACCATTTGGCATCACCGCCTTGGTCATCCCGGATTTGCAGCCGTCCTCGCTCTACAGCGCCTCTCCGCCATACCCTCGTCAAAGCCAGATAGTTCTCTTTGTCATGCATGTCAATTAGGCAAACATACCCATCTTTCCTTTACTCGATCAAGTTCTAGTACTTCTTCTTCTTTTGAATTAGTTCATTGCGATGTATGGACATCTCCTATTTTGAGTACCTCTGGCTACAAATTCTATTTGGTTATTCTAGATGACTTTAGTCATTTTTGTTGGACATTCCCTCTTCGTCATAAGTCTGATGTTCACCAACACATTGTGGATTTTGTTACAGTTTGAAATGCATACAGGCCGACAATGGCGCTAAGTTCGTCAACCGCAGCACCACCTCCTTCCTTGCTAGCCGCGGCTGCCTGCTCCGCCTTTCCTGCCCATACACATCCCTGCAAAATGGCAAAGCCGAGCGTGTGCTTCGCACCATTAACAACTCTGTTCGCACCCTTCTCCTGCAAGCCTCCATGCCTCCTACCTATTGGGCCAAAGGTTTAGCCACAGCCACATATCTCCTAAACCGGCGTCCTTCCTCGTCCGTACAGAACTCCATCCCATTCCAGCTGCTCCACAATAAAATCCCGGACTATTCCTTATTGCGCGTGTTTGGATGTCTTTGCTACCCTAACCTTAGTGCCACCGCCAGCCACAAACTCGCCCCTCGCTCCGCCGCTTGCGTTTTCTTAGGCTATCCTACCTCACACAAAGGTTACCGCTACTTCAACCTCTCCACTCGCCGCATCATCATTTCTCGCCATGTCGTCTTCGATGAGACTTGTTTTCCGTTTGCTCGTCATCCGGTCGATGTCTCTTCGTTTGATTTTCTGCTACAGGACGTGACTACTCGAATGCTGCTGACTTTGACAGCTTCTCCAGGAGCTTCATGCCCCCATCGCCTCTGCGACCATTGTTTACTGTGACAACGTCAGTGCTGTCTACATGATGGCCAATCCGGTGCATCACCGTCGTACGAAGCACATCGAGATCGACATTCACTTCGTTCGGGAGAAGGTGGCTCTCGGACAGGTCCGTGTGCTCCATGTACCATCATCCCATCAGTTCGCCGATATCATGACCAAGGGGCTGCCTGTGCAGTTGTTCACTGATTTCAGGTCCAGTCTTTGCGTTCGTGAGGTCCAGTCTTTGCGTTCGTGATCCTCCCGTTGCGACTGCGGGCGGATATTAGGAATGTATAGCCATATATGTATAGGATTCTTTTGTATCCTTAGCTTCCTTGTATACTCCTCTAATTGAGGATCTTGTATATTGGAAAAGTTATAATATATGGTCACCCCCCTCATTGGGGAGTGTGGTGTTCCCTCCTATTCTCTCTACGGTATGCTACTATTGCCTGTCCAAGTCTATAAATAAAACAGTTCCGGACGGCTGTGGTTGCAACGGCAAAAACTATAGATTTTATATGATATACACACACGCACACACACACATACATGTCTTTGTCATAGGGGTGTAATTTTGACAAACTTGAGGCTTTGTCTCATATGTGTAATTAATTTGACTCTAAGAGAATTCAGTTGCATAAGTTGAACTCTTGTGTGAAAAGGTGTAAAGTTGATTTTGTTTTTCTTTCTTTACAATGGGCTTGGATCAGGTTGTGTTTAGTAGCCTAGATATCTCTCGTCAGCTGAAAGCTCGCGATGCCGACGAACAGATTAATCAATGGCAGCCAAGTCTTTTTTTTTTTTTTACCACTGGGTCGGCAAAGAAGCCAACCGAAGTATATTAAGGAGATGAAAGAATGTACAGAGGTGCTTTACAACCGCCCACAAGGGGCCTTATATTTACAAAGCAATGGTAGCAAAACCAGACCTCCCACAATCCGGCAAGCACAAAAATATTTCATTTGTACCAAAATATAAATATGTCTTCGTATTTTTCAGAATCAATATAAATAGAGAGATGTCCAGATATATTTTGAGAAAAAGCACAAAAATATATATATTTTGAAACAAAGGTAATGTAATTAATATTTGTGCCGCTAGAAATCACTGGGGAAGTTATTTTTCTGAAACGTACATCCGGTTCAGAGTTATATATGCAATGTGTTGTTCATATATAGTCCTTGCAAGTCCACTATGTGTGTACCTTTGAATCTATCATTTCTGTCCGTTCCTTGTTGATATGTTCATGGTGAGCCACTTGGGCTAGCTGAAAGCCTGAAACAAGTTAGCAGCATTCGCTGACTTTAAATCTTTAATATGCAGAGAGATATAATTATTTCTCTAATCGACTTCAACTTGTTGATATCAGATATTAGGATACTAGCTAGTATCTATTATTGCCAGTTCCACTCATATCGACCACGCACATACATATGTGCATGATGTTGGGGAATTTGTTGATCAGGCTGGCCGGGAAAGGAAATGGCAAAGACATCATGTAGGGAGATTGCAGAAATGCTACGTAACATGTAACTCAGAAAATGCTACACAAACAGCAACCGTGTACTTATATACATACATCATCATCATGCTTTTCGGAATATATATATACATACATGTCTTTGTCTCAAGGTCAAGGGTGTAATGATGACAAACATTAGGCTATTTTTGGGTCTCAGAGGGTGTAATTTTGACCCAGTAAGTCGATTGCATAAGTTGAAATTTTTGATCGTTGAAAAGGTGTTTCCGTAAAGTTGAGTCTCTCTTCTCTTTTTTTTTTTTCAGATTAACCTTAGGCCGTGTTTAGTTCACCCCCAACTACCCAAAACTTCCAATTTCCTATCACATCACATAACATCCAAAACTTTTTTACACACATAAACTTCCAACTTTTTTTCCAAACTTTCAACTTTCCCTAAACTTCCAACTTTTTTCAGGAACTAAACACAGCCTTATAAGTACTCTCTCTAAAACACGTCAGAAATAATCGTGACACTCACTGAAAAGTCTTTGATCCCATATATCCTACCATCTAGGTTTTTCAGCGGTGAAAAACAAATTCCAAAAATGCACTATCAGTTAAAACTTCAAAGTACACGTGATCCAACAAATAAAAAAAATGTGATTCAACAACCTCTCTATCCAACTTGCTAAACTATTCGACTGACCAAATCCCTTCCCTCACTTGCCAAATCTAGCCAATCACACTCACTTGCCAATGGTGGACCCCACACTAAATTTCTTAGGCCCCCTTCTACCCTGTCTTGCCGACTGCCGCTGCTGCTGTCCATCTCGCCCATGTCGCCACTGTTCACCTCGCTCCTATCGTCGTAGCCCACTGGTGCCCGCCACCGTCGCCTCCGCCGCTGCCCCGGACCCGTGCTGCCGCTGTTCGCAGCCTCACCCCTATCACGGCGGCCCGTCAGGGTTCTTGCCGTCGCCACCTCCTCCTCCCGTCCCATGTCAATATGCCACTGCCATCCGCCTCACCCCTTCCGCCGCCTTCCTTGCCACCGTCGCCCATCGTTGCGCTGCCCTCCGTCCCTACCGCCACCTCCCATCGCCGGCTCGTAGAGGAAGAGGAGAGAAGAGGAGTTATCATAGATAGATAACATGAGAGAAGCTACGAATTGAAAGAAGAGTGAACGATACATTTATCTTATCTTAACTACTTAAAACAAAATTGTATCTTTCTGATCGTCACAAGCAATTTTGGTCTGTCGTCCAAGTTCTCACGTGATCGGACGAAGCAGTGGCGACGTCCGCATGCTCGGCTACGTCCGTTCTTCTTCTTCTTCCTCGGTTCAGGGCTTCAGGCCGAGCAGGTAGAGGAAGAGCAGGCGCACTACGTCGGTGTCTGGTGGCATAACAACGATGATGGCAGCGCCTCGACACGTTCCCAAACATGACACGATGGAGGAAGGCGACAACCGGCGTAGCGAGGGAAAAGTTGGGAACGCCTACGGAAAGAACTCAATCTGACAAGAGAAAACTCCGAGGTGGCTTGATGTGGGATGGGAGAGAAGAGGTAAATGGGGAAAATGGACTCGTCGGAGTGGGGATGCTGGTGGCGAGATGAGACAGCGAGATACGCTCTAGGGAGGAAATCGCTCCGGCGGGGCGGCGGCGTGCCACGCGCGCCTCCGAAAGGAAGGAGGTAGTTGGCTCAGCTGGGCCTTAGCTTGGTTGGGCCACGGCCTGGCTGGGCCATGTGACGGAGAGAAGGCCAGAAGGGCCCAGAAAGCAAGGGGATGGAATCAGCCCAGGAGGGAGATGACCGGTTGGAAGGATTTCGGCCCAAAAGAAGTAGAAGAGTTTTCGGAATTTTTGGAGGGGATGATTTTAATAGAATCGGAAAGAGATGTAATTGATCCAAAAATAAATAAAAGAGACCTAATTCAAAATAATTTGTTTGGACACTATTTGGGATTTGGAGATAAATTTTAACAGGTAGTTCATGGACTCTATGCATGTGTGTGTGGGTGGGGGGGGGGGGTTGTTTATTTTTGGAAATGGAAGTTTACATGGACTTTTATTTTGGGGTATTGGTTTAAAGGAGGAGCATTTGAATTTAGATAAAATGAAAAAGGGCGATGGTTAAATGAAAAAAGAGGAGTAGATTTTAGCTAATAAAAATAATAAATTGGGACGTTTGTAAAATTGGGGAGAGACTTGAACAAAAGTATGTTTGGCTTTAGAATATTTTTAAGAATGGGACTTAACCAATGATGAGTTTGGAAGAAAGAAACAAGAGCAAAGTAAGGTTAAGGAATGAATGGTATATCGAGAGAAAATTTTTAGATGGGGAATTTGGATTTGGAGCTTATTCAAAAGTAAAACAAAAGGGAGTTGAATGGATGGATTTACAAAGAGTCAGCCAGTAATTTGGTTGGGGAATTTCATGGATATAGGAATTTAAAATTTATGCGGAGATCGATAGGATCTAGAGGAATTTGGGTACAAACTTCATAGGAAATATATGTGCTAATAAAATAGGGTTTCGCTAAAAATAAATTGAAAGGTTTAAAAAATTACCAAATCCTCGATCATTCCGGGAGAATTGGTTCAGATGTAATAAGTAATTTGGACTATTAAATTATTTATTTAGTTTAGACGAGGCAATACAATTTTTATGGTCAGATGAGTTTTGGTTCTTTACATTTACATATGATAATTTGGAAAATAGCCAGATCACCAAAACTGAACCTTAATCGTGCAATGTTTATCATAAATTTAGTTTATCATGTTGCAACACACAGACTTCTTTTCTAGTATGTGTGTGTATTTTTATCGGGCTTACCATGGAGAGGGTAATTAACCCCGGGTTGTTGGTGAGGAAAATTATGGTGCTACTTAGGCCCTGTTTGTTTTAGCTTAAGATTATTATAATCTAGATTATTGAGATAGATTAGTATAAGTTAGATTATAATAAGCCAACATAGAATAAACTGTTAGTTGTTTGTTAGCTGTTAACCACCCAATAGTTTTAAAAAAAAACACATTTGGAGTGGATTACCAGATTATAGTAATCTGGCTTATAGATTGTAATAATTTATCTGTTTATTTTAGCTTACTTCTAATAATTTAGATTATAATAAATCTAAATTGCATCAAACAGGGCCTTAATCATGGAATTACTTTCGTTCTATTATGAAAACACGTTGTTTTGGATATTGGACAGTTTTAAAAACCTATCTTTGAGCACTAATATATTTTTATTATAAGGATTTTAAAAAACCTGATAAATTAATGATTCTAATGTCAAATTTTTTATAATTTGACGTGTGGAGGGCTCCGTCGGACTCAAAAATAAATGTATTTAAATCGCGCGTTGAAGCTTTTTTCATTCCTCTCTCAAGCATCAGGATATATGGCTACAGTGAAGGGAATACACGCACGCTCATAGAAGATGCAAATAGCGCTATTCGCTATTCACCAACTTTCGGTTCAGGAAAAAGCGAAAAACCATGCACTAGCATTTTGTGGGTAGAGGTGTCTTCTAAGATTTTGCTAAGCTTCCCATGCTAATTTGTCAGCCAGATTTTCTGCCAGCCTGAAAATTAGAGTTTATGTCAATTATCCTGGAGTTCTATATGCTTGGTCACCAGGACAGATGCAACTCCGTAATAAGAAACATTGAAGTTATATAAACTGAAAACAGTGTTAACTGCATGCTTCATTGTATCAACGCTTCAATCATTGCATCAACGATACATTTAAAAGCCAACTTCTATGATGCAAATTTCATAGAATGGCAAGGTTAATCAACTGTGTCTATTAGCCAGCATCCGAACTTCTGGGGTGCCATCTAAACTGCCAGTAGGTGTTAAAGCATTAAATTTGTTGCTAACATGCACAAGATAAGCTTTCGGTTCAAGAAAAAGCGAAAAATCATGCAATAAAATTTTGGATGGAGGGTCTTCTGATATTTTGAAAAGCTTCCCATGGTGATTTGTTAGCAAGATTTTCCGCCAGCCTGAAAAATAGACAGTTTATGTTAATTATCATAGAGTTCTATATACATGGTCACTAGGACAGATACAATTCCGTAGTAAGGTACATTGAAGTTATTATCATATAAACCGAAAACAGTCTTAACTGCATGCTTCATTGTATCAACGCTACATTTAAAAGCCAACCTTGTATGATGCAAATTTCACAGAATGGCAAGATCAATCAACTGCCTGCCATCCAAACTGAGAGTAGGTGTTAAAATCATTAAATTTGTTGCTAACATGCACAGGATAAACCTCGGTGGCAACATCTAGCTGCATATCAAACTATTTGCTGAGATTATGTATGTACGTATACAAGAGAAAAACAAGCAAACATGAGGTCATATCAGAAAAAGTAACGAAAGTAATTTAACCAGCACTACAGAAAAGAATATCAAAATCAACCATAGGGAAAATGTGAAAAATAAACTATTAATAATGCCTACATAAAGTTAGAAACAAGCAACACATGAATGATAAAAGAGAGACATTCCAAGATCAGCGCATTTATATAATTGGCTATGATTGCAGGCATGCTATTGCAGTACGGAGTGCAATGCCATCAAGAACAAGTACTCGAGATAGCAGACATCACGAGAATACCTTTTAAACAATTGTTTTATTAGCATCAACTTCACCTTTAGCCTTCAAATACTCTTGGATGCCTGCAAAGGTCTGCTATGCAAATTTAGTACTTCCTATCTATCTATATCTATATACTGGTATACTGGAGTATAAAAGGCACTAGTGGTGGTAGTGGCTACTTTGCACCACTACTTTTTGCATTTTTTAGCCCACGATATTTTCTGGTATCATGCAATAGTCTAATATTTGTTTGAATAGTGGGTACCATATATCTATACTACTATAAAAACCATGAGTGGTGGCTACTTTTGCACTTTTTACACATTAGTCCCTGATATTTGTTGATATTATGCAATAGTCTAATGTTTGTTGGAACAAGGTCCTAGCCTCATGCCAAATGTGTCCAAAAAAGAAGAGCAAACCAGGGTAGCATGACAAAAAGTGAATCAACCCCTTTGGTCTGCTACAAAAAAATGCAATCTGATTTCAAAATAATAAGCAAAAAAAAAAAGTAACACTAGTATATTTGATAAAAAAATATTTTGGCTGACATATTATTATATATTTCCTTTTCCTTGCAAAGCATGAATATTTTAGTAGTTTAACTTAAAAAATGAAAATTGCACTTAAACATCTTTACAGTACACATTCATTTTAAATATTGAGAATATATACCTTGTCGGCTGCATCCGGAAATATCAGTGCAATTTCATCTTTTATGACGCTGAGGCATAAAGCCATAGTCCAACCAGCTGAATGCGCCAAATTCATGCCAATAACTTCACATTGTCCATTTAAAACGACAGAACCTTTTGTGATATCATTTCCAGCACAACAATTATGATAAAATATATCTACACCATTATGCTGAAGACCTACAACGCTGGAGAATATATTTCTATTAGACAAATACAAATTTCTAACAATTCAAAACAGTAATAAATCATATATTGCAAGTAAGTTTAATAATTTATACCCTGGGTTGCCTCCTCTAAAGTAAGAATTTGCAGGTTGCACGCGGTATGTGTAAGAACACCGGATCCCTTCACATTCGAGTTTGTAGGTTGTCTTTGGAATGTAGCTGAGCGTGTAAATCACTGCATCTTCCATCTTATCTTGAATACTAAAGTTTACTGATTGTTTGCCCTGAATTGTTATATTTTCATGACGAAGGAGAAGAATTGATAATTTGTTGCCGCTCTGAACAACAACACTACTAGTGCTATAGCTCAGTTCTCTCTCATCTCCAAAAGTGATAATAACATTCATTGAAGCATTATATAGCTTACTATTTGCAATTGTTAAAATATAACAGAACCTGTCACCACATGCAAGAATGATTCCACACTGAGATAAATCTCCAATCTGAATCAACACGCAGCAGTTTCGACAATTCTCATGCTTTTGACGCATAGCATCTCCGTAAACATCCTACATAAAAGAAAATACCTTTGCTGGTCAAAAGTTTGTAGAGAAAATTATAACAAATACAACCTTGGAGCTTGTAAAAAACACCAGTACAACTTACTTTTTTAGGTCTAACTCTAACACACACATGCACCCTCCCAAGCCCTACTCCCCTTCCTAAAAGAAATAGCTGACATAATGACCTCTCATGTGGCGTCCAATGCTTTCTAACCACGACATAGTGACCTCTTATGTGGCTTCTGATGCCTTTTAACCATTCTATCTTGTGTCAACAGTTCAACATTGTAACGTTTAATAGCAGTTACGCTCTACTCCCCCTATCCATAGATCATCAGGATATCGAAATTTGTCCAAGAATATAAAGTCCCTACCTATTTTCTCATCTCAAACAATCATAATCATCCTCATTAAATTTTCTCGCCTACTTTCCCATCTCAACCAATCATTACCATATTTACTTCAACCTTAATCTCTCCAAAAAATAATCTAAATGTCCTCATATTCTTAGACACCACCCCAAATTGATATCCATTCAAGCGGTGGAAATAGTGATACATAAGATGATATATTTCAAGCAGCAATGCAAGCTATTAAGCAAAGAAGATGTCCACCGGTTGGATCCGATGGGTGACATCAAGATTAGCTTAGTCATGTTTTCTTTAGTAATGATGTCGGTGAGGGTAGGATGAAAAATTATAATAACTATACAAAGGATAAAAATTATAATCTTCCCTAAAAAAATGATAAAAATTATAATAGCTATACAAAGGATTCATGAAACTATTCTCAAAGCCATTTATCTTTCTATCCATGGTGCGGGTGTTGCTCAAGCAAAGAGGAATGCTAGCAGAGTTTTGGGGAGAAGCGGTGAGCACCGACAAAACGCCATATGAAGTGTGGCATGGCCGAAAGCCCTTTGGGTGCTTGCCGTTCGTTAAGGAGCATAATAACAGCTACAATAGGGATGGTAGTCAGGCATGACGGACATGGCTATTACGTACCCATGCCAACGCATGTTAGCAACCTCTTGCTTGCAGGCATGCCTGTTAAATCTAATGGGCGTGAAGCTTGTCCCAAGCTGATCGCCCACGGGCCTCACGCCATGCCGGCCTCCGCTGCCATCGGCCGCGCCTCTCTGCGCCGAGCCGGCCTCCGACCCCTTCTCTAACCGCTGCCACGCCGGCCAGATGCGGCCATCCACCACGCCCCTAGCTAGCTGTCCGAGACCGCCGTGCCGCCTCCCGCCGCAGCAGCGCAGCCACGGCCACGGTCGCCATGGCAACCACAGCCATAGCCGCCGCAGCCCTAGTCCTCTGCCCCTAGCGCCACTGGCCCACCGCCGCCAGTGCCACGGCCGGATCCGGCGCGCGGGGGGGGGGGGGGGGGGGGGGGCTGGCAGATCTGGGCGCCCCGCCGCCGCCATCGCTCCGCCACCAACCCTGCCACCCTCGCCGCCGTGAAGAAGGCCGCCGCGAGCGCAGCGTCCTCCACCTTCGCAGCTTCCTTCGGATTCGGCATCCGCCGACGTCCACGCGCTGGCCCGCTCTCACCGGCTACCCGCCTCGACGCCATCGTCTTGCCGGCCAGCTTCGACCAAAGGACACGCCCATGCCGGAACTTCGGTGGTCGCGGTTGCGAGCCCCGCCGCTGCCATCCTCGCAGGCCGCCGGCTTTGCCAGTTGCTCAGGCGGAGCGAGGTGGGGGATGGGTTGGGGAAGGGAGGCGGTGGCGGCTAGGGTTTCCGCCCGGGTCGTCTGTGCGGGAGTTGACGCGGGCACGATTCCGAAAGATGGCTTCAATCCAAACGCCAACTATTGCAGCTGTATCAATCCCAAATTAGAACTCCTCTCATTTTTTTGGTGTACACATTATGGACTTGCATTATTTTCTTTTTAATTGTAACATCCTAAATCCTAATCAGAGTTCCATGCCATTTCATGCACTAGGAAGTAGGAAACATGTTGGCACAACTTTCTGACGCAGAAACCAATGTATGATTTATCAAATAACAGATTTTGATTTTTACCCCTTCGCAATGATGCAGGAAAGTTGTAAGACCATGGCCTGGGCTACAAGTGAGAAATCTTTTCACAGAAGAGTGTAATGCATTTGAAAAGATGCAAATCTACTTACTTAGGAGCAGCGGTGTGATTATTGAGAAGGTTTGCATCTTCTCTCAATCCAGTTACCCTCTTTCTTCCTAGTAAATATACAAATGTGGTGGTTGTACAATGTTTATGCAAAATTTTGGTTTCTCACATATGGAATCTACTTCTGTCTTGTGGTGCTTTGCCTAGTCACAGCACTCTACATTGTTCAGATTTTTTATTGTTTTGGGTCTTCCATTTCATATATGGGCATATTCGAATTATAGATTGAAGATCAATCTTCGGTGAAAGCATCTGGCTTGAATGAAGGGGATATCATCAATCGAGTTAATGGGGTATATTTTTCCAATGCAGCAGAGGTATATTCAGAATCAAATACTCGCTTCTCTACCAGGCTTGGTGCAGTCAATCAAATATACCTCAGTGTTTTGTTCTGAAGAAATCTTTGTTGATTTTTTTTTTCACACGCTTGGAAGCGTACTGCTGGATATAGGTACTGCATATCTGTCGAAGTACCAAAACTCTAAGCAGCTCGATGACTCCGACATGATATCAATATGCATGAAGGTTTGATCCATCGAATCATATAACAAATGACCATCTAGTTACTACATGTTTATAGCAATGCTGATTTTTTTTAATATTCTAATTGGGGCTGCTTTTCTTGTTTGTGCATATATACTCGATGCAGTTTGGTGTGAGCGGTCATGGAGTTGAAAGAACAGTTGTCGTTGACAAGCTTGCATCTAGTGGAGTAAACAGGTAACTAGAGTAAACATGTTTAAAATACTTGAATTAGTCAAGTGTTTTGAGTGAAAAGGCAATGACTATTCTTTGTTTACTTCCAGATGGCCTTTTCCAAAGCCAATAATTGTTCAGGAATACGCAGACGGGAAAAAGGTTCTCGAAGAATGGTATGCAATGGAATCCTGAGAAATATGGCAGCACCAGAGCTACCGACCTCTCCGTGTTGAGCTCTCTAGACTGTAGTATTGATATTATTATTTTTTTTGAGTGCAAGGAAATGCTTGTAATGCATTGATAGTGTGAACGACCAACTAACAGGTTGTAGGAGATGGGGTCTACCAGACTTAGCCTACCCTAACTGGGCTAAAATTTAGTTTTGTATAGACCTTTTAGACCCTATACTAGTAGTAGTCTTGATGGTTATCAAGCATCTCCCTTGATGGTTATCAAGCATTATCCATAAGCTCGTGTAGACATTCGGGAGAGAAGTTGGGAACTTGGTTTATTAGTGCATGATTAATTAAGAAGGCCTTTTAGGAGAAACGCCATTTCTAAAATGCCTCAAATGTTTATCAGGTCATTTTCTAGAATAGATCAATACCGTGATATGGATATTTGAAATGGATAAAACGTGGGTACATCACTAATACTGCAATTAATTGCACATATGAAAATTTTACAACCAACCAAATGCAACAGATCATTTAAGCTAACTTTCCATGCAAGTTCACCATTTGTTTGCACAATCAAGTCCAGCAGATCATTGCTTTGAACAAGCACGTATATACAACCTGGTGGCTAACATCTACTTACTAGACTACAACAATGATATGCTAACAATCAATGGAACTTGTAGCCTTGCCCAAAAAGGATCTTCTCAGACATGGTATAAATTCAGTAGTTTTTGGTAGTTTTCATAGCAAAGCGCAAACATTTCAAGGCTATACTTCTTTGGTTTTGGCCAATATTTAAAAATAGAAAGCAGCATGCCTGGTGATAACTGGAAAAGAAAACAATGGTAAGAAGATGATTTGATCACAGTTGGCACAAAAGTTTGGTATATGTCATCAACAGCAAAACAGGTGATGAGAAAATCATTTTTTTTACTTGCTTTATGAACTCTGCATAGAAGTCGATGGCAGTTGCATAGGAAGATATATAACAAAATGAAAGTTACGGAAACAAACACTAATTAAGCATCCACAATCATGAATCATATGTTAATGTTTTGGTACAGAAAATGCAGATAGCTTCATACATAGCTTCCATTGTGGGAACAAAAGGTTTTAGATTTTTAATTTAACTAGCAAGTCGCCTGTTGCTACGGGACTGGGAGGTGGGGTTCGGTTGGAGGAGGGGGTGTAGAATAGTTATTCTAAGGGGATGTGTAGAATAGAGTTGTACTATATATATATATATATATAAAAGAAATATTCCCTTACCACATTTTCCGGCTTATTCAGATATTCATTGAGCATAAATACCACACCCTCAAGGCACACAAAGCGAGCCATCAAACAATGTGCAGCAATGTGGATGGCAACAACTTGGAGATGTTCATTGAAGATTGGAGAGCCCGAATTACCCTTGACAGAAGTATAGTCGGCGGTTCCGAGATGCAAAGGTTCATCCTTGCCCCTTTTGGGCTCAAAGCGTGGTGGTACACTGTCATGATAAAACAAAACATGTAAGACATCGATTATTAGTAATGAATTATAGAAGAATTAACACAAATAGTAGTAGAGTATAAAATTAGCAATCGCAACATGCACTTACGATATAGTTCCGTGATGTACGGATGGACCTAGATACATATTGCCATCAGGGTCGGCCATACGCGACAAAATAAGGCTCTTGTCTTGGGCTTCATGAGCGGACCATCGGACAGTGATGGTGCGGAACCTGTCTGGACTAGTGCTCTGGTCTACTCGCAGCATGCTCACTTCTCGCTTGTAAAACATCACGTTGATTGGTTGCCCATCGATGTAGCCTTCCAGCACGACATGATCAGGCAGAACCGGGGATTCATGTGCACGATGAACCCGGTGTTCATTTCTCTCCCATCCTTTTTCTTCCGGCAACCAATCTTCACCACCGAATGCGCGTGCGTCTCGATCACCCGCCGGCAAAGAGCCATTTCTGGCGAAACAGGCAGCTGAGGCTCTGCTGCTTGTGCCCTGTAATCAATTAAGGAATAAGTTATATAGTTGGACTTGCAATATATATTATAATATGCATTCATGATCCAACTCAACTGTGCTGTGATGTGATGTCTGTCTTATATTCACACAATTATGTATCCAACACAGTCAGTATTTATCTCATACTACCTTACTTTCTATATATGCAAAACAAGTATATATGGTGATCAGTACTGTGTAGTAGTACCTCCAAATTATAAATATTTTGCTTTTGATTTGGATTGATTACACGCATGTGCGTCGATATATCTTACACGCAAAAACATCACTTACAACTAGCAAACTATATTTATTTTTATTCGGCTTTTAATATATAACATCATTGACTTTTTTAATATATTTGATTATTCGTTTTATTAAAAATAAAGTTACGTACGATTACTTTTTATTTTGTTACAGCTTGATTTATTGTTAAATGTTGGTTAACCATGCAAACGGAGTAGTACAACAATGGGTATATATGCATGTAGTAGTACAACTGTACAACGATCTCTATGTATGCATGGAAAAGCTAGACAGCACGCAACTCAATGGGTATTATGCTTAAAGAGGAGCCATTACCTTAAACGAAACGGAAACAATAATAAATAAATTAAACTAATGCGTGATACTCCCTCCGTCCCATATTACTTGTCGTTTTGAGTTTTTGTTTGTAAAATTTGATCATTCGTCTTACTAAAAAAAATTTAAAATTATTATTTATTTTATTTGTGACTTGCTTTATTATAAAAAGTACTTTAAGTATTACTTATCCTTTTTCATATTTGCACAGATTTTTCAAATAAAATGAATGGTCAAACGTTGAAAGGAAAAAATCAAAGCGACAACTATTGCGGGACGGAGGTAGTAACTTGCATGAAGGAGAGGATCTATCTTAGCTATGTGCACTTACATGTCGAAGGGGCCTGACACGACTCGTACACAGTACAGCTAGCTCGATCGAGCAAATGGCCAACCTTCCCCTGTGCCCTACTGCCCTCTCAAGTGTTGCCCTGCAGAGACAAGAACAAAGTACATATAAGTATGTAGCAGCGGTGCAGAATTAGAGACCAAAAATTAAGGATTTTTTTACAGTACCCTGAAATTTCAGATGTGAGCCATCCATTCCAAATAAATAAATAAAAATTAAGGAGGTTGCTGGAAGGCACCAGCTACAGTTGCAATTAAGGCTGTCTAGTTCCGTTTTCTTTTCCTTACTCCTACAGAAGAATTAATTAATGGTGTTATGCTGTAATTTTCTCTAGCTGTGTCAGGGCGATTTCATTTCATTTCATTCCCCTAAACTCTGTCTTGTCTTTATAAATTTATAATAATAATCTAAGTACGGGGATTTCATTCCCCTAAACCCCCCGTGCGTGCTACCTAACTAAGCTAGCTGTGTACGTACACGGTGTTCTTGTCTCTCAGGTAGATATATGATGATGATGATCGATCGAGCTAGGTGGCAGGCAGCTTACCTTGTATTGCATGGCCGGCCGGAAGCTAGCTAGCTGCGATCGAGGGTCGGGGAGTCGATGATCAGCCTTCTCCTAGCTATAGCTCGATCGCTTGGGCCCCGGCCGGCCGGCTACGGCGGCGACGGCGATCGATCGACCGAGAGCTCGCTGTGGCCGGCCGGCTAGCTGTAGGTGGTTCTTGATCGAGTGGATTGAATTGAAGGTGGTGCTAGCTAGCTGTTTGATATTGTGGATGGAGAAGGCGAGAGTGAACCGATCGAGGCCCTGGTTTTGTAGATGAGACGACATGCCTGCCCTCTCCTTGGACAAGAAAGCATCTGACCGGGTCTCTGCAGGCAGCTGCAAGATGATCAGAGGGCAAAAGCAACTACCGTTTAGGCTATTGATCTGAAGGAACTCCGCTGTGGCGTGGTAGATGGTTGGTATGAATGCTTGCTAAGCTGCCTGGGAGCTAGGGAGGTGGATGAAGAAGAAGGATTGGAATGGAAAGTCAGTCTCCTCCACCAAAAAGTTTCACAGCTTGCCAGTTTCCATTTCGATGAAAGATTGTGTTCCTGTGCTTGCACTTGCATTGCAATTGAAGGTTTCGGATAGCCTGCCTGCTGCGAAGCAGCTACCAGCGTAGTAGTACTGATTTCAGCGCTGTCGTTCGCCATTAACGCCCTGGCGCAAAGCCGCTTCTGCTGCCGGAGGAGCTGAGAAAGCAGCAGCTAGCTTCCTTCTCCAAATCCAACCATTCTTCTCGGGAGAGCTCGCCAAGTCGATCGCGTACGTTCATGGGGGCAGCTCGAACCGGGCTCAAGCTCGATCGGAGGTTAGCCACTGCTACTTCAATACGTACTGGGGGCACAAAGATCCCCATCACCCATATCCACATGCTTAATTTGCACGGTAATTAAACAGTTACAAGCTAGATGCAACAGCTGTCTTACGTGCTTTGCAGCACTAAGCACGAAGCAAACACTTCCATTACCAGGTACTTTCTCAGTAGTAATCGATCTACTGCATAATTGATGAGTGCTGACACTCTCAATTCTCAGAAAAAAGAATCTCTGGGACCCCAATCCCTGCTACAAGCTTGCAAGCAAAAACAGAATTATTTATGTCGGAATAGGGAGATTGTTATCATAGCACAGTGAAGTGAGGCAGCACTTTAGCACAAGAAATGCAGCTTAGATTCTTTGCTGTGTTATTAAACGAGCTGACCTGATAAACCCTCTGATTGCAATTGGACCGTTGAGCTCATTTTTCAGCTTAACAGAGCCACGCCGGTTGGGCCCACAAGAGTATCACCAGGTGGGCCCTATTTGTTCTTGGACTTTTCAGGGGATGGCAATGTATGGGCCCCAGGACCCACAGAATGTATGGATACATTGATGATATAATGTATGGATACATTGATGATATAATGTATGGCAATGTATGGATACATTGTTTTTGTTAGGGCTAGAGAATGTATGCATTTGTGTACTTGAAAGAAACTGTGGTAGAGTGGCCCAATGGAACTATTGTCTTTCCAAATTGCCACTGTATCAAGACAAAGAAACAAATAGAGGTTTGGTCATCTGTATATGGTTTACATGTTTTAGCAATATTGTATCATAGTATTGTATTCCTCATATCTTGGATTATATTTAGTATTTCCTTGCAGGATGTAAATGTTACTTAAGGTATTGAGCTTCAATAGAATCTTTGTATATGTTACATCTCATGAGTTTATTTGGATCTCTTTCATGTCCACACGCAGCGTAGCGCATGTCTATTGCTAGTAGTACTAATAATTTCCAGTCTCCCAGTTCACAAACAATGGGATGAAGATGCAGCATAGATTTTCAGTCTAACATAATTAACTAACATGGCATATTAATTATGCATGTTAAGACTTAAGTATCATCTAACTAACATGAAACATAGGCTGTGTGTTTAGTTCTTTGGCCAAATTTTTTTTGAAGTATACGAACACATATTTAGAGTATTAACCGTAGACTAACAATAAAACAAATTACAGATTCCACATGTTAAATTGGAGACGAATTTATTAAGCCTAAATAATCCATGATTAGCAAATGTTTATTGTAGCATCACATTGTCAAATAAAGGTGTAATTAGGCTCAAAAGATTTGTCTCGCAATTTACATGCAAATGGTATAATTATTTTTTTTTCGTTTATATTTAATGCTCCATGCATGTGTCCAAATATTTGATGTGACAAAATTTTTAGAAGTTTAAAAGGAACTAAACACGGCCATAATAGCCGAATCAGATGACATTACTAGCTGTGGTCAAGTTGGTGGGGTGAGAGAGGGAGTGCATGCACGCGAGGAGATGGCTTAATATTAAAAGTACAACGCTGCTATACACACGAAGGAACTGCTATGAAGTGCGTACGAAAAGATCCCTACGCACGACACTTCGGGGACACAGAACGCTAAAAGCCCATGAAAAGTCTCATGCCCATAGCCCACTCTATCAATAAACAAACAGTCTTGATTCTTCTAGTACAGAAAAAAAACAGATCCCCTATCTCAGATCGACAGATTCAGTACCCCTCTTACTCCTTTAGAGCTTGGCTTGAGCGGAGATGCAGAGAGCAAGGAGAGAATCAACTCAATCAAACATATGAGCTACAAGAATATCGATTGTACTAGCAGCCGACGCGGAGGACGCTCACCTACGGCCACAGCCCACAATACGAGCTGTGAGCCACAGGTAGCTGGTTGGCTTCATGCACAGGTACAGATCTACAAAACTAACCACTTAGATGCTGCAAATTAAGGATAACAATTTGTTGTGTAGGAGTCAATAGTGCGCTGCTATTAGCATGCATTAATTTCCTGGTATGATTTGAACACGATTTACTCATCTGGAGTTTGGACAGATGTTGCCTGTGGTAGTATAGTAGATCTTCTCCAGTATATATAGATTTGCAGAAAATAAAAATATACATCTTATACTTTTGGTGCATCATATATGCTACTTTGGGCTGAATTCTTTTAACTAAATTAGAATCCATACATACTACCAAACTTCAAAGCTTCCAGATGTTCAGTACAACAATAAAATTCTATGCACATAAATTCTTCTATGCTTCTTCAGATTTCGTAGAATAGAACATTAGAAAAGGACATCAAAGGCTTCTTTTCTACCTGTAATATTTCTAGCTATAAGAACGAAATCTAACATGTTAACATAAAGATGTCATTTCATCAAGTCAGGAGATAAGAAATCCATCACATCTTCTTTTCCCTGTGAAAACAAATGGATCAGTTGCAGCAAAAAAGTATTGCCATCTCGCAAAGGTTGGAAAAAGCATAGGTAATTAATAAGATGTAGACCTGTAGAAGATCAACATAAGAATTGATGTGAAATGGTGATCCTGGTTGAGTAGGAATAGCTTCCATCTTATGTGAACTCTGGAAATTTGTAACCAAGGTTAGTCTGTTGGTGTATTGATTGGCCCCTGTTCAGTAGGAGCTACCTGAAAATGCCTATAATTAATGGCTCCAAATGATAAAAATAATTGAATTATAAACATGTTCAATTGATTTATGTATCATCTTTCTTATTTCACCTTTTTCCCTTTTCCTTTCTTTGCTCTAGTTTTTCTCGTCGATTCCGCTTTCTTCTTTGCTCCAGTTTTGCTCGTCGATTCGGTTTTCTTCGTTGCTCTCATTTTCCGTACGACTTGGTCTACCTTTGCTTCTTTCCTCAGGGGGACACCCTATTTTTCGAGCCGGTATAGGCCTAAGTACAAGTTTGTTTTGGTTTGATAACTGCTTTGAGGATGCTTCAAAGGGTCAGATATCTGAATTTTATCGATGCTGTGTTCTGCATCAGAAGTCCTAATTTTCAATTCTCAAAGGCCATCCATCACGAACATGAACATTGGATCAGATTCCGCTCTGTCCTTAGCTACCTCATAGAAGAACTTGCATAACTCATCAAAACGTCTTGCGATTGGTGTATCTACCATGTCATCATATGAACTTTTGATAAAGGTGTGCTTCCTCTTTAAGTCTTTTCTCCATCGCTGCAATATATATTTACAGGGCACTTCTTTGATTTTCATTACTGCAAGTACTGAAAGTATGTGGCTACACAATATTCCTCGGAATTCGAAATGTTGGCATGTGCACTTCACATCACATTCATCTCTGTTATTGTTAACACTAAAATCTAAACTTATATGTTTCTCTCTGACTTCAACATCTTGTGAGACCTTGAATGTGTAATTTGGACCATCTTCTTTAATAACAATTGGGTAACAGTAGATTTTATCTCTTAGTTGCTGCTGAAATTCTCTGAACTTCCCATTTGTATATATTGATTGAAACTGTTGCTCTATATCATAATGAGTGATGCATGGAATCAGCTCATGGAAAGACTTGGCATCAGCCTTATTTTCTTTCTCAACCTTGTCTCTTAATGCATTGTCATATTGGTCTGCAAATTGCTTTAGTGTTATCCTTGAATTGACATATCTATCAAATAATGCATTCACACTTTCACTTCTCTGTGTGGTTGACATTCCAGCCTAAAATGTATCTTTCACATAAGCTGGCACCCATTTATGCCTATTATGGTACAACCCCTGCAACCACTCATTTTCCTGAAGGCCAAAATGAGTAATCATCTCTTCCCAATCTTTTTCAAATTCAGATTTTGTCAGCGAATCATACACCACATTTGACAGTGTGACTTTAATATCTTCATAATCTGAGTATCCAATGAGCTTCTTAGGAATCTTATCCATGATATGCCATAAACACCATCTATGTCATGCTTGAGGAAAAACCTCCTCAATAGCGTTCTGCATAGCTTTACACTGATCAGTAATGATGGCTTTTGGTGGTTTATTTGACATACATGCCAACCAGGATTTGAACAACCATACAAATGTCTCTGTGGTCTCATTTGATAGTAGGGCACATCCCAAAAGAATTGTTTCCCCATAATGATTTACACCAACAAAAGGAGCAAAAGGCATATCATATTTGTTTGTTAGGTATGTTGTATCAAAAGTGACGACATCCGAGAAAGATTCATATGCAGCCCTGCTTCTTGCATCTGCCCAAAAAATATTTCTTACTCTAGATTCCTCATCCAAGTCCATAGCATAAAAAAAGTTGGAATTCTTAGATTGCATACGAAGAAAGTATTCATAAACAGCATGTGCATCTCCAGCACCAAGTTTGAGCCTTCTTTCCTCCTGCAAATAATTTCTGCACTCCTTTTCACCAAATTGGAGATTTTCATAGCCTCCAGCTTCCACAACAAGAGAACTGAAGTTTTTATTCACACGAATACCAGCTCTATCGTTTAGCTCTAGTCTTCTCTTAGCATACAAGTCAAGTTTCTTATGACATCTAAGAAATCTTGCTTTGCCTGGACTTAGATCATGATTATGCTCAAGAGTTAGAGAAGATAAGCGGTACTGCTGACTAGAACCATAAAGAGAGAAATTTAATTTTGCTGGACAATCCATTCTTATGGAAGGATTTGGCTTGAGTGCATTTTTTGAAGAGTATTGGGCCTTGCCTTGTCTAGAGCAAGCAAGGGTGAAGTACTGCACAATATTTTCATCTTGCCCAGTTCTAGAACTTCTCTTTGTTATTGCAAAACCCTTCTTTCGAGCATATTTCTTATAAAAGTCAAAAGCATCATCTAGGCTATCAAATACCATTCCCTTCTTAGGCTCTGCAAGTTCCACATCTCCCTCTGTTGCATGGTCCTCAGATTCCTCTCCCATCTCCTCAATATGAAAATCATCTTCCATCACAGTTTCTACACATGCTTCTTCTTGTGCTTCATCAAAGGTTACCATACTGGCCATTGACTATGATCATTAAGAAATGAAAGGGTTTTTAATATGCATTTTTAGTCCTAAAATGCAATTTCAGATTATGAAGGTTGAAGCATCATCAAGGAATGTGCAATGCATTTGATCTACGGCATAAGAAATACTCGATTTAGATGGAACTCAAAACATAGACAGGGACATACCTGGTCAGGATGCTCATCAAGGGATAATTGGAAACTGAGTTCTTTTTTTTTTTGTTGAACCTTGAAGATTCTTCAAATTTTGTTACCCAAAGATTGTGAAAAGATAAGGAGAGGAGGTTAGCTTTGGAGGGAATCAGTGAAAAATGGCGGGATCACATCACCACGTTCTACACATGGGCCTTTATTAGTTGTGGGCTTAAGTACTAATGAGAGGATTATAACATGCAGGCTGAAGAAGCAGCCCATGGTGGCTCTTCGTACATATTTCGTAACAAAATTATTCGTACGAATAGAGTTTTCCTTAAAAGTATACCTCATTTTCATTGATTCTACACATTCAGAAGGAATTTGTAGAAATCTATCATTGTCACGCGTTGCCCACGACTTCGCGCGGCGAGTGTGCGAGACCGCTTGTCAAGTGTGTGAGACTGCATGCTTGGTCTCGCGCAATGTCATGCATCTCGTCGTTTTTGTTCCAGTGAGACCGTCGGTCTCGCTCCGTGGCCATCGAGACCGTGCTGGGTCCTGCGGTCTGGCGGCGCCACCCTGCAAAATCATGGCAGATCGTTTCATTTTTGCATTCCTGCTCAGCAACAACGGTATATTTGTATAAAAAAATTACATCCCGGATATTTGGTATATTTATGCTAAAAGAATTACATCCATATTTATGAGAAAAAAATAAACAATATATTTTTAGATTTAGTTATATATAACTATATGCGGGGTGAGGAGGTTGGGTTTGTGGTGACCTAATGACAACACCACAATATATACTGGGTTTGCCTCAGAACGATCAGAGCAAGACACACATCCATTATTCATCACTTGTCTTCATTGGCTGGCTCATTTCAGCATATTGCGTAGCCGTAGCTAGAGAGAAACTGATCGATGATCTGAGCAGCATTGAATCAAGGGCGAACCATCATCATCATCTCTGCTCAATATCTCCGGTTCCTCGATTCTTTTCCAATACTACAGCTGGATGTGGATTTTCATCCCTCGAGGGGACATCCCCTCGTTGTTTGCATGTCATCTAAATAGTTATCAAAAAATTTGAAATAAATTAACAGCATAGATTAATACGAAATATATCACTCCACAAACATGCAAGATCAAATTCAACTTCTATAAGTTGTAACAAAAATAATAAATTAAAGTGAAAATAGTTATCACACATTCACAACTATACTTGTTATTTTTGTTACAACTTATAGAAGTTGAATTTAAACTTGCATGTTTGATGGAGAGGAAGTATAGCTTAGGGATTGTCCAACAATATGGGCGACCGACCCTTTGGGCTGGCCAGGGGAAGCTATCAACAGAGAATCAGAAAAACAGGCTTTTGCCTTTTTCCTTCCACGTACTACGTGAAACCTCATGTCGAGTTCATCTAGCTAGCTAGTGCAGGGGCATCAGGAAGCCCTCAGTTTCAGACCAACACACTGCATCCATGCGTCATGGCCATTATAAATGCAGCATGATGGCTGTACGTACTATATAGCTCTATCCTGTGGTGGCCCGAGAGGGATATATGAGAGACAAGGAAGAATGTCAAAGAAAAACCATTAGAGATCGATCGATGGCAGAAGTTGGATATGATTTAGTAGTTAAGATCTTAAACCATCGATCTTGTTTAAGATCATTCTTGTTGAGACATCTATCTCTCAAACCATTCTTGTTGATTTAAGAATGGTCTCATCATTCTTGTTGATTTCTTTTTGCCCGAGTATTGAAACATCTGAAATATTTCTTACGAGTGATGAAACACTGTTCTAGGGCGTCCAACCTCTAGCTAGTCGCATTCTTGTTCTTTGTGAATCCAATCCGGTCATATATTCTAGGGAAAACTACTAGCAACTTTACCAGCAGCTAAGCTTTTCGTTTGGATGTTAGAAGTGGAGTAATTTCCTAAAAGAATAGAAAATAAGTTGGGTAAATTAACAATATATACCAGCGATTTCAGTACTGCATCAGAAAGTAGCTAGTTTAACGAGTTTCAACTTATACTTAGTACTAGCAAAGTGCCAGTGCGTTACATCGGATGAAGATAATTTCAATTATATACATTTGGGCGTCGCTATCAATAGTAGCGGAGCTAGAATTAATGTAGGCGGCCAATAGAGATGATCATATAGGCGACGGGCTGCTTAATGTAGACACACATTAATTTGGCGATGAGCAGGAGGGAGCAGATCGAGCTTGAGGGCGAGATCGCCGGACTCTCAAATTAAAGGCTCCAAGTTCACAGGCTTGCTGAGCGAGCTCGTCGAGTGTAATACATGTATGCGCTATGATCGTCTTGAGAAAGCTAAATGTACTCGCATCGTTTCTAAATATTAGATATCGTTGACTTTTTAGCACATATTTAACCGTTCGTCTTATTTGACCGTTTTAGAAATATTTGCTGGGTCTTTTTTAAAAATGTTTGACCGTTCGTCTTATTCAAGTAATTATTAATTTTTTTCATATCATTTAATTTATTGTTAAATATACTTTTATGTATACATATATTTTACACATTTCACAAAAGTTTTTAATAAGACAAACGGTCAAACATGTTTAAAAAAATTAACGACGTCAAATAGTTTACAATGGATTTTTTTCTTAGAACTTCTAACAATGGATTTCTTTTAGAACTTTTACATTAATAGAAATTAAGAAAAGCCGTGAAGTTACCGGCACCAATTAAAGTTCTTTTCCGGTCGAGTTCATTTTCTCGATCGATTGCCGGCCACCAATTAATAATTAAGTGTGTTGTTCTACACGAGTTCATTCGTGTCCTCGATTTCTTCACAGTTACACGTACGTACGCAAAGATGCAACATGAAAGCAATAGTAACTCCTCAACAACCATTTTTCCTGTCCTAGCTAGCTAGAGACGCGAGGACGCGAGGGAAGAAAGAGAAGAAAAAACCGTATACAACCAGTATACTCCATCCACGAGAGATAGACCTCTTTCACATTTTAGTTTTTTCAAATAAATTATTTTTATTTATAGTCTTTATGTATCTAATACTTAAATAGATAGGTAAATTAAATAGATAGCACTGGTGGAGAAACCATCTTTCGTCGGTCGGCCAAATTCCACGATAGTCCCGGCTGCAACAACAACCGGGACTAAAGATCATCTTTAGTCCCGGTTAAAAAGGGTAACGGGCATATTTGATCTTTAGTCCCGGTTGGTAACACCAACCGGGACTAAAGATCATCTTTAGTCCCGGTTCAACTGCTGTCAGGACTTGTCAGGCCCCCCCGGGATCTTTAGTCCCGGTTGGTGTTACCAACCGGGACTAAAGATAGTAACTTTAGTCCCGGTTGGTGTTGCCAACCGGGACTAAAGATCCCGGTGATCTTTAGTACCGGTTGGCAACACCAACCGGGACTAAAGTCCCACCCCTTTATATATGTCTTCTTCCTCCTCCTCCCCGAGCAAGCTTCAAAATTTCTTCAAAAAAGAGGGGAGGTCATGCCAAAATTTATAGTGAATTTACTTTGGTGATTATATACAAATCGGAGGTGCCTAAAAGGTTAGCAACTTCATCCTCCAATGTTTTTTTTGGTCATATTACATTTGAAGCACACTTTTTTGTCTCCAAAATTTTGTTGTAAGTTGATGAGAGAGAATTTGTGTTGGAAAAGAAAGAATATATAGAAATTTTGTTTATTTGCTAAATAAGGTTTCATAAAATAGTTGAGTAGGAAAATATAGTGAAAGTTAATCTTAAAAAAAAGAAAACAAACTAAATTGAAAATGAAAAGAATTTAAAACTTAAAAAATAATAAATAAGAATTAGTTGGTGGAATATTTTATAATTTTTGTATGAATAATGATATGTCGATATTGTATGACTGTTGAAAGAGTTTGTGATTATTTTACCATTATTGTATGACTGTCATTATTGTACGAATGATTATTTGTGTACGATTTTTTTTTTATTTCATGTAGATGGATCGGCAATGGATGTACGCTGACCGGCGGTCCAAAGAGTTTATTGACGGCGTGCATTATTTTTTGAGAGTGGCCGAAGCTAACAAGCAGAAGGGTTTTATTTGTTGTCCATGCAATAAGTGTAAGAATCAGAAGGAGTATTCTGCATCCAGGACTATTCATTTCCACTTGTTTGAGTCGGGGTTCATGCCAAGCTATAATTGTTGGACATGCCACGGAGAGCAAGGGGTTGAAATGGAAGAAAATGAAGTGGAAGACGACAATATTCCAGACTTTGCTCAGTACGCTGTATTTGAAGGAAATCAAACGGGCGAGGAGGACATAGATGCTGATTATAACGACGTTGCAGATGATCTTGGTCAGATGTTGCAGGATGCCAAGGAGGACTGCGAGAGTGAAAAGGGGGCCCATAAATTGGACAAGATGTTAGAGGACCACAGAACGTCGTTGTACCCAGGTTGCGAGCAAGGGCACAAAAAGTTGGATACCACTCTGGAGTTCCTGCAATGGAAGGCAAGAAATGGTGTTAGTGACAAGGCATTTGGCGATTTATTGAAACTCGTCAAGAACATTCTTCCGGAGGGAAACAAATTGCCCGAGACAACGTACGAGGCTAAGAAGATAGTCTGCCCTCTAGGACTGGAAGTTCAGAAGATTCACGCATGTCCGAATGATTGTATCCTATATCACGGTGAGGAGTACGAGAACCTAGAAGCATGCCCTGTTTGTAAAGCACTACGATACAAGATTAGACGAGATGATCCAGGTGAGGTTGACGGGCAGCTAACGAAGAGGAGAATTCCTGCTAAGGTGATGTGGTATTTCCCTATAATACCACGGCTAAGGCGTTTGTTCAGGAACAAGGCGAATGCTAGAATGATGCGTTGGCACGCTGAAGAACGTCAACAGGACGGGATGCTGAGACACCCCGCAGATGGTTCGCAGTGGCGAAACATCGACAGAAAATTTAAAGACTTTGGAAAGGACGCACGAAACATACGGTTTGGTTTAAGTACGGATGGCATGAATCCTTTTGGAGAGATGAGCAGCGGCCATAGCACTTGGCCCGTTACGATGTGTATCTACAACCTCCCCCCTTGGCTATGCATGAAGAGGAAGTACATAATGATGCCGATTATTATTCAAGACCCCAAGCAACCTGGTAACGACATCGATGTGTTCCTAAGACCACTGGTCGAAGATCTTAAACTGTTGTGGAAGAAGGAAGGTGTCCCCGTGTGGGACGAGGACAAACAGGAGGAGTTTAACCTACGAGCGCTGCTGTTCGTAACCATCAACGATTGGCCTGCACTTAGCAACCTATCCGGGCAGTCCAACAAGGGGTACAAGGCTTGCACTCACTGTATGGATGAAACAGAAAGTACGTATCTTAAGCACTGTAGGAAGGTTGTGTACATGGGTCATCGTCGATTCCTTGCAGCAAACCACCCGGTACGGAAGAAAGGCAAGCACTTTGAACATACGGCGGACCACCGTACGAAGCCTAAACATCGCAGCGGGAACGCAGTGTTTGCTATGGTTAAAGATCTTAAAGTAGTGTTTGGAAAGGGGCCTGGCAGCCAACCTATAGAGAGCGAAGATGGTCATGCGGCGATGTGGAAAAAAAACTCCATATTTTGGGAGTTACCCTATTGGGAATTCTTGGACGTCCGCCACGCAATCGACGTGATGCACCTCGCTAAGAACCTTTGCGTAAACCTTCTTGGCTTCCTAGGTGTATATGGAAAGCCGAAAGATACACTGGAAGTGCGTAATGATCTGAAGCATATGGAACAACGCGGCGACCTTCACCCGGAACCAAAGGAGAAAGGCAGCCATTACTTGAGTCCAGCCAGCTACACTCTTAGCAAGGCAGAGAAGGAAAGTATGTTTCAATGCTTGGAGAGCATCAAGGTACCGTCTGGATACTCCACGAATATAAAGCGAATAATAAGCACGAAGGAGAAGAAGTTCACAAACCTAAAGTCTCATGACTGTCACGTGTTGATGACACAGCTGCTACCAGTTATAATAAGGGGTATCCTCCCAGACAATGTCCGGGCAACAATAACAAAGCTATGTTCTTTCATGAACGCAATTTCGCAGAAGGTCATCGATCCGGATAGGTTAGAAGCACTTCAGAATGATGTGGTGCAATGTCTTGTCAGCTTTGAGTTGATATTTCCACCTTCATTTTTCAATATAATGACGCATCTGCTTTGTCACCTTGTCAAAGAGATCGGTATTCTCGGGCCTGTGTTCCTACACAATATGTTTCCTTTCGAGAGGTACATGGGCGTTCTGAAGAAGTATGTTCGTAACCGTGCTCGTCCAGAGGCAAGCATCGCCAAGGGGTATGGAACAGAGGAGGTCATTGAATTCTGCGTTGAATTTATTGAAGACCTTCGCCCAATCGGGGTACCTGAATCACGCCATGAAGGGAGACTACGGGGAAAGGGGACTCTCGGGAGGAAAGCTATAATGACGGTAGACAACAATTTATTCCGTAGAGCCCATTTCACGGTTTTACAACAATCTTCATTGGTGGCTCCTTACATCGAGGAGCACTTGGCTCTAGTTCGCGCCAGAAACATCGGTAAGTCCGATGCATGGATTACACGGCATCACATTGATACTTTCCCCGCATGGCTGCGACAACATCTCATGGGTAACGAGACGATTAACCAGCAACTGGCCTTCCTGGCGAGGGGTCCATCTGGCTCGATCGCGACATTCCAGGGATATGAGATCAATGGGTACACATTCTACACAAGAGCCCAAGACATGAAGAGCACGAACCAGAACAGTGCTGTTCGTATCGATGCCATGGGACACGATGGTACAACTGGCACATGTTACGGTGCCATCGAGGAGATATGGGAACTTGACTATGGACCTCTCAAGGTCCCTCTGTTCCGGTGCCAATGGGTTAGGTTGACTGGTGGAGGCGTAACGACTGATGACAGTGGGATGACAACGGTTGACCTTAACAAGGTTGGATACTCGGACGAACCTTTCGTCCTTGCCAATGATGTAACGCAAGTTTTTTATGTGAAGGACATGTCTAGCAAAGGAAAGAAGGGCAAAGGGCCTGACGAGCCGAAGCGCCATGTTGTTCTCCCAGGCAAAAGAAAAATCGTCGGAGTAGAGGACAAGACTGACGAGGATTACGATCAGTTAGATGGGCAACCCCCTTTCACGGTGACGGTTGACCCTAGCATCCTCCTATCAAACGAAGACACCCCTTACTCACGTAGCGATCACAAGGAAGGAACAATAGTGAGGAGAAAGTACGTGCGGACAACCGTCACCGCCGAAGTGTTGCCGTAATTGTTGTAAACTATTTTGGATGTATTGAATATGCTAGTTATATATGATTAATTACAATTTTTAACAATTTAATATCATGCATATGCTAATTATATACGACTATTATAATTTTTAAAAGTTTTGAATCATGCATGTCGGATTCACAGATGCTAGTTACAATTTTTAACAATTTAATATCATGCATATGCTAATTATATACGATTATTAGCATTTTTAAAAGGTTTAAAACATGCATGTGGGATTTACACATGTTAATTAGAATTTAAAAGGTTATTAGCATTTAAAACATATATTAGAATTTAAAACATGCATCACACTAATTATATACGATTATTAGCATTTTTAAAAGGTTTAATTAGAATTTAAAAGGTTATTAGCATTTAAAAGGTTATTAGCATTTAATTAGAATTAAGCATTTTTAAAAGGTTATTAGCATTTTTAAAAGGTTTAGCATTTAAAAGGTTATTAGCATTTAATTAGAATTTAAAACAAGCATCACATTAATTATATACGATTATTAGCATTTTTAAAAGGTTTAAATTATGCATGTGGGATTTACATATGCTAGTTACAATTTTTAACAATTTAATATCATGCATATGCTAATTATATACGATTATTAGAATTTTTAAAAGCTTTAATTCATGCATGTTGGATTTACACATGTTAATTAGAATTTATAATGCATTATTTATATTTTAGAAACATATATGCAACGAAATTCAATATTCAGTGCTATTAACTTTAGTCCCGGTTCTTAACCCTAACCGGGTATAAAAAAATTTTGGAAATAGCGGGAAAATATCTTTACTCCCGGTTCGTAACACCAACCGGGATTAATGATAACATCTTTAATACCGGTTGGTGTTACGAACCGGGAGTAAAGATATCTTTACTCCCGGTTCTTCTCACGAACCGGGAGTAAAGATCCGGGGGTATATATATTCCCGGTGCGCCCTCGTCTTCTCCACCAACACTCAGACGTTTTCATCGAGATCGAGCATCGGTCCTTCGCCGCCACTGCCTAGGGCAACCCGTGCCGACGCCGCCGTCGTCTCTCACCGTCGCCTGGCGGTCCTCGCCGCCTCCGCCGCAGACGCCGCCGCACCGTTTCTTGGGTGAGAGCCCCCGGCCTCTCTCTCTCTCTCGATGTACCCTCGTCTCTCTCTCTGTTTCGCCGACGACGCCAAGAAACGCCGACGACGCCGACAACGCCGATGACGCCCTTTCTCTCTCTTACGCCGATGACGCCCTCTCTCTCTTACGCCGATGACGCCCTCTCTCTCTCTCACGCCGATGACGCCGACGAACTCCGACCCACGACGCCCCCACGCCGCCGCCGCGCCCCCACGACGCCGCCGCCGCCACGATGCCGCCGCCGCCCCCACGCCCCCACGCCGCCGCCGCGCCCCCACGACGCCGCCGCCGCCACGATGCCGCCGCCCCCACGCCGCCGCCGCCGCCCCCACGCCACCGCCGCGCCCCCACGACGCCGCCGCCGCGGCGCCGCCATCGTGCCGCCGCGCCCCCACGCCGCCGCCGCCACGATGCTGTGGACCACAAACGAACGAACGAACGAGCGAACGCGAACGAACGAACGAACGCGAACGAGCGAGCGAACGAACGAACGAACGCGAACGAGCGAACGAACGCGAACGAACTCGAAATTATAAAAGAACACAAACTAAAACTTGTAAAATCCATATAAAATTAAATATAGCTCATTTTAAGATGATTCAAATTTCTGTGAATTCACCAAGTTGGGAACTTTGATGTTATGTAATAAAAACTTGCACTCACAGTACAAATTTAGCTTCTAAAATTTATCCAAGTTAAATCACACATAAAGCATGCACAAACTTATAAAATGCATACAAAATTCATTTCAACTCATTTTGGAGCAAACTCAGTTTCTACAGATCCACCAACTTATGTTCTCCTATAAAGCAAAATGAAATAGTACCAGAGAATGTTTTATGTACCAGAGAATTGAATTACAAAATCAAATTAATTTCACAAAATTCTATAGTGTTGTATTTTTGTAACAAACATTTGGACATCTAAAAGATCTTCAATGAAAAGATTGTTTAACTACAAAGTTAAACAATACATTATATGTTCCTTTGCGATTAGACTAATACATTTTTTTTGGATGTTGCAGAGAAGACGTCGTCGTCGTCGTCCGTCAAACCGAAGTGGTAGCTAGCCCTCGAAGGAATTCGCGCAGGCAAGTGATGTAAAGATGTGATTGTTTGAGATATAATATAAGATTGTTAGAATTCTAATATAAGATTATTAGATTATTAGAGTTAGCATATGTGAGTGTTAGAGATTATTAGATTATTAGACTTAGCATATTTCAGTGTTAGAGATAGTTAGAGTTTTAATATAAAATTATTAGAGGTTTAATATATGAAACTTAATTAGACTTAGCATATGTGAGTGTTAGAGATTTAATATAAGATTATTAGAGTTTTAATATTCGAAACATATTTGATTGTTAGAGATTTAATATAAGATTATTACAGATGTAATATACGAAACTTAATTAGACTTAGCATATATGATTATCTACCGTACAAATACACGACACTTAGACTTAGCATATTTGAGTGTTACAGATAGTTAGAGATTTGATATAAAATTATTAGAGGTTTAATATACGAGTTAGTGAGGAGATTGTTATACTTAGCATATAT
Source organism: Oryza meridionalis (assembly GCA_000338895.3). Taxonomy (NCBI): domain Eukaryota; kingdom Viridiplantae; phylum Streptophyta; class Magnoliopsida; order Poales; family Poaceae; genus Oryza; species Oryza meridionalis. The sequence continues at coordinate 30,009,823 of CM002529.2, forward strand.
ATATGATTATTACAATTTTAATATAAGATTAGTAGCGATTTAATATGAGATTATTCGAGATTTAATATAAGATTATTAGAGTTTTAATATTACGGTTAGCAAATACATCCTACAGACCTAACATATATTATTGTAATGCACAGATGGCTGATCGCGACGAGGAACAGATATTGTATGATACAATTGCAGAGGGAAGTAGCCAGTACTGGAACGAAGAAGAGGGGAACGAGGATCCAAACCAGTACTTGAACGTGGAGGGGAACGTGGAGAGGGTTGCGGAGGGGAACGATGAGGAGGAGGCTAGTGGAAGTCATCCCTCCGCTGGACAGAAGAGGGCACGCGGACAACGAGGTGCCGCGAAGAAGATAGAGGGTCGGCACATCATAACTGAGGTGGACGCAGACGGCCGACCTACTGCCCCGGCGGAAGCAGCCAAGAATTTTGTACGCCACAGTGGTTGGGTTGTGAGGGATAACGTGCCTGTCAGCATGGTGTACTGGCGCAGAACAAGGGCACGCGGGGATAATGACAGCTTTGTCCCGGAATCAGAGAAAGAGATGCTGTGGACCACAATGCTCGAGACGTTCACGCTCCCTGCGGGTACAGAGAACATAGTGAAACACTGGACTCTTAAGAAAATGGCAGAACAGTTCCAGACCTTCAAGGGAGACCTATACCGGAAATACATCCTGAAGGGGCAGACACCGAACTTCGACGTATTCCCGAAGCTAAGGGATCACTGGGAGGAGTTCGTTGCTTACAAGACAGGTCAACAAGGGCAGGCGATGATAGAAAGAAACAAAGAAAATGCCGCCAAGAAGAAGTACCATCACCACTTGGGGTCAGGCGGCTATAGCGTCGCGATGCCGAAGTGGGAGGAGATGGAGGCAAGCTTGCTTGAGAGGGGTATCGAACCGGCCACCGCTAAATGGCCTGATCGATCGAAGTTCTGGTTCTATGCTCATGGTGGAACGCTCAACCCAGGTGATGGCTCCTTGGTCTTCAGCGATCAGATACGCGAGGCTGCGAGTCGACTAACGGACGCAGTGGAAGCCTCTTCTCAGGGCACGTTCCGACCCGACAGAGAGAAGGACGAGCTGTCACTCGCCCTGCAGACTCCAGAGCATCCAGGACGAACACGAGGGAAAGGGGTGATTCCTTGGAAGATTGGATTCAAGGATGACATCCACACGTACAGGAGTCGGATGAGGAGCAAGAGAGATACCGAGGCGAAGATTGCAGATCTCGAGTACAGGATATCGAGCTACGAGCTCAGCATGCAAGAGGAGGTGGCCCGGAAGGTGGTTGAACGCATGGCAGCACATCGGTCACACGATCCCCAGCCGTACATACCTCCTCCAGTGGTTAGCCCATCAGGCAATCGTAGCAGCTGCGCCTCAACGGGGCAGGTAGTATCACATAGCATGGACGCTATGCAAACCCGGGACGAAACCACCTGCCCCGTTGATGAGATCACGCATCGGACACCATGTGAGCTGCATATTCCCTTCAAGAACTTATCAATCAAGGTATGCTCGATATAATACATGATTTTTGACTCGTACGTTCCGCAATTTGCTGCTTAGGTTGATTACTAATAGATAACCTCTCCTCACGTGAAGGTGGCGTCAGGAATGGCCATCCCAACAGACATATCAGGGACTTACCACTGCAGGCCGATTCCAGCAGGATACTCGAGGGTCGAAGTTGAGCTGGTGGAAGCCGTGTACGAGGACCTCGAGTTGGACTACCCCGGAGGAGACGGTGAGACGCATCTACGAGACACAAGCCACGCCATTATACTATGGCGCAAGCGGTACATCATCCTCCCTGGGCGACAAGCGGCGTCTCGTGCACCATCTCCTCCGGCTCCTCCGCCTCCTCCTGCACCATCTCCTCCGGCTCCTTCGCCACCTCCTCCTGCACCATCTCCTCCGGCTCCTCCGCCTCCTCCTGCACCATCTCCTCCGGCTCCTCCGCCTCCTCCTGCACCATCTCCTCCGGCTCCTCCGCCTCCTCCTCCACCGTGTCCGCCTGCACCTCCCAAGACAAGGTCTCGCCAAGCTCCACCTCCTGCCAGCACAAGGGCAACGAAGAAGGCCAAAGTTGAGACCACCAAAAACAAGGAGCCGCCGTACGATTGCAGTCAAGAGGAGCTTAATGCTTACGTGGCAGGAGAAGTGAAGAGGCAACTCAAGCCTCGGAGTCCTGAAAAGAAGATACCTATTGACCCGAGCGTGAAGAATTTCTTCAAGGGAATGTCCACCGCAAACAAGGAGGCCTTGAAGCTATCGGACTATGACCGAACACTCAGGAAAGCCTATTACAAGAAGTCCAAACCAGGTCCTCAGTTTGGAGAACAACCACACCAAGTGGTCGAGCCGTTGGTGACCGGCGAAGACTTTGGCATAACGGATTTCATTTCAGACACCGGTCTAACCATGGCTCAGTTGGTTGGAGGCGCACCAATCCCGAAGGCGGAAGTGGCATACAAGTTTGAACTCGGTAAACCGCTTGTCAGGCCCGAGCAGCTGCAGTCCCTACCGACACAAATGTACAAATTCCATGAACGGTACATGGAAATGAGCGCCAATGGTAGAGAGATGTTCGGAGCGAGGATCAGAAACCCCGACTTCTTGCAAGGAGAAGATGTTCTATGGATCAATTTCAAGGATGTCTTCGATCTGTACCATCGGGACGCCCTCGACGTCTCTCTTCTGAGCGCATGGATTTTGTAAGTATCTTTGAGTTCGATTTGTTTCGTTCAATAATTAGCTCCTGGCATATATGTAAGCAATAATAATTGGCTTTCATTGTTGTAGAATGGAGATTCAAAGGGCCCGGCGGCGGGGGGTTTACAATACTGGGTTCATCGACCCTCGCAAAATCAACACCGAAATGCTCGACAACTACGAGAAAGACACAGAGGACAATCTCGTCCATCTCCTAACACAGCAGCATTTCAAGACATTCATACTATTGCCGTACAACACAGAGTGAGTTTTTATTGTCGTTCGAACAAATTTCATTCCCATACATATAACATGTGCATTCTGATATTTATCTCATCTCACGCATATTCCAGATTCCACTGGGTCCTGTTCTTTTTTGACTTGGAGGCAGGCAGAGTCACTGTGTACGACTCAATGAATAAAGAGGAGAAGGTTTTTGACAAGGTCTTCCAAATGATAGACAGGTAATATAATGCCATCTATTCCACAGTCGCGGGACTCTGTTGATATTATGTTGATCTCGGGTAATATTTAATTAATCATAGCTTGCAACTGCACATGTAGGGCTTGGGATCGGTTCCGTCAATTGGTCCGCGGGACTTGGAAAGAAAAACTTGGATGGAGGTTTCATTTTCCAGTGAGTACATGCATGATCCAAAATTATATTGAATTGAATCTCTAGTTACAGTTAATATAAAGAGTATATTAAATCTCTCATCGTTTCTCATGTAGTGCGCAAAGCAGGACAAGGGAACTAACTTGTGCGGCTACTACGTATGCGAGTATGCCCACTGCCTATCAAACCAAATATACACCAAACGAGAGCTCGATGTACGTATACATAAACCGTTCAAAATTTCATTGCGTATCGATTTGTTAAGTTGTTTATTAATTTCATATATTGATATGTCATTATTTTCCGAATGATAGCGTATTCACATGAGGGAAAAACTCCCACACAAGGATTTTATCACGGCTGTTCAAAAACAACTGATGGGGTTCATCAACGAAGAAGTCCTTAATCCCCATGGTGAATTCTACTATGACGGATCGACAATTCGTAACGTCGGTCCTTCCTCTTCTGACGTAACGCAGGCGTCGAAGTCGTAGCTACAGCTAGCGAGCAAATGAATTGTACTATACATGCATGTACATACATATTTACATATGTACGTACATTTACTTTAGTGGTAATATATATTTTGGTAACATATATGTACATAAAATGTTAAGTGCTTTAAATTATAAATATGTGTGTAATATATGTATTTATACATATATATACATACGCATATACATATATATGTATTCTATATACAACCATAATATATATATTGCAATGCATATATATATATATATATATATATATATATATATATATATATATATATATATATATATATATATATATATATATATATATATATATATATATATATATATATATATATATATATATATATATATATATATATATATATATATATATATATATATATATATATATATATATATAATCAACCATGCAGCAAACAGGGCAATGCAAATAAAAAAAAAGGTACATGGATCTTTAGTCCCGGTTGGTAACACCAACCGGGACTAAAGGCTGACCGATCTTTAGTCCCGGTTCGTGTTACCAACCGGGACTAAAGATCGATCTTTAGTCCCGGTTATTTCACCCGGGACTAAAGATCGCTATCTTTAGTCCCGGATTCGTAGTCCCGGTTGGACAACCGGGACTAAAGGGGGGTTACAAACCGGCACTACAAACGATTTCTCCACCAGTGTAGGTAAATTAAATGTTCAATTAGAATCCGATGAGCCATCTAGATAGGTAAATTAAATAGATAGGTAAATTAAATGTTCAATTAGAATCCGATGAGCCATCTTAATACGCATTGGTTGCAGCGTGTATATATTTATTTCTTGATCTTTATTACATGTAAGATGTAAGATGAGTTAATTTCTTCTTGATCTTGGTAACAAATATAATAGATCTAATTAACTTTTGTGAAAGGAGGGAGTACTACTGTAGTACGAGTAGCAGGTCGGAGTAGCAGGTCGATCCAGTAATACATCCGTCCCAGAAAATGCCAACATAGACAACGAGGGAGTATTCGATAATAGCAAGTACAATGTACATCTAAACACAAACCCTAAGATACCACATAGGATTAAATAGTGAGGTGGAAGAGAGAAAAGTGAAGAAGAAAGAGAAAGTGTCACCCCTCATATAAGGGACAACCCCTTATACAAACTCGAATAACAATGTGAGAGTGTTAGAGTTAATAAAAATTATGTGTTAAAGATAACCTATAATACATATTACTCTTAATTTACTATTACTATATGATATGTATGAAATTAGAGATAATATTCATCTCTACTATAAAACTTAGGGGGTGTTTAGATCCAGGGTGTAAAGTTTTGGCGTGTCACACCGGATATACGGACATACATTTGAAGTATTAAACGTAAACTAATAACAAAACAAATTACAGATTCCGCATGTAAACCGCGAGACGAATTTATTGAGCCTAATTAATTCACCATTAGTAAATATTTACCGTAGCACAACATTGTCAAATCATGGACTAATTAGGCTTAAAAAATCCATCTCGTAATTTACACGCAAACTGTATAATTAGCTATTTTTTATCTATGTTTAATATTTTATACATGTGTCCAAACATTCTATGTGATCCAGAGTATAAAATTTTTGCATGGTAACTAAACATGGCTGGCTTTACTTCCTAACCCACACAGGCACACAACCACATAGTACTGGTGATCTAAAGCAAAAGCTGTAGGAGCACTATAATTGCTTGCCTTTATTTTTGAGCGAAATCGATTAATTGCTCGAGCCGACTAGAGTCCCTTGCATCCGTCCGATTTGCACGTGCTCACTTCGTTCCCAGCGACATGGCTTTGCATCCTTTGAACGTTTCATTAATCGGTGAAACATCTTTTTGCCATTGCCAAATCGGTGAGCCAAAACTTGGTTTCTGGCGTTGTAGTTGTAGTTGCAGAAGTTTGAGCCTCCTCCGACCTATTACATGTTTCTGACATGCTGAAACATTGTTGTGCTTGTGCATGAAACAAGCTTGAGATGGCAAATGAAACTATGTTTACTGAAACACTATCACATATTCAGGTGAAACATTTCTGAAGATTCCTGTTTTTATGTGCTATTATGTTGCTGTGAGATTGTGGTGAAATAATTAGGCAATGATTAACTGAAACATGAATTCATAATCTCTGATGGATTGAAACTTTTTTTTTTTGTCTGTGGTGTGCAACATAATATGTATTTTTCCTGTGAGATGAAACATTTTTCTCCATGACCTGAAACACTGTTATATGTAGCTGAAAACATTATTTTTTGACCTGAAACATCGTTCTCATTTGCAACATGGTGACTGCTTATGTGAAACACTTTTGTGCAAAGCATGCCCAATTTCTGGTCCCAACTCTTGAATCCTTGGCAATTGAAATATCCATTGATTGCACTCACTTGCCTCAGCCACCGGTTGTAGCAGACGTAGCTGCCGGCCTGCCGCCCCTTAGGCCAGCAGCAATGCAAGCTAGGGATGGCAGTGGGTCGGGTCGGACACGGGCAGAGCGATTCCATGCCCGACCCAAGACGCACATGCCCGTGCCCGACCCACGCCCGCCAAACTCTATCGGGCAAAACTCCATGCCCGTACCCATGTCCGACGGGTACCCACTGGATACCACATATTTAAAAACAAAAATTTAATCACAGCAAAACCACATGTACACAACATAAAAATTCAGATCTGGCATACACATACACGAAATCACAATTATACATACATAAATACTAAGATACACATACACAACATCAGTTTCAGAAAGATGCATACACATACATAACATAAATTTCAGAAAATGCTTGCCGTCGTCTATGCACCGCCGCTGCCGTTGTCTGTGCATCACCGCGCCGACCCTCCGTGCGCCGCCGCCGTGCCGCCCCCTCCCGAGCACCGCCGTCGCACCGCCCCCTCCTGAGCACCGTCGCCTCCGCCTACCGAGCGTCACCGCCTCCGCCTCCCAACGCTGCCCCCTCCCGACTCCCGTGCGCGGTGCGCCGCGCCACTACCTAGACAGAGACAGAGAGACACGGGAGGGAGTGAGAATTGAGAAACTAGGATTAGGGTTAATAAGCTGTGAAATATATACCATCTGATATATGGGCCAATGGTTGGGTCTAACTCCTGAGGAGGGATGTTAAACTATAGACACATTTTCGGGTCGGGCATGGATTATCTACGGGCGAAATTTAAAACCCGGTTGTACCCACTAAGTTAGCAGGTGTCGGGTCGGGCGTGCCCACGGACAAAATAATGCGCCCACGCCCGTACCCATCGGGTCGGGTATCAGCGGATACCCGAGCCCATGGGTATTACTGCCATCCCTAATGCAAGCTACGCCAAGAATGTCTCCAGCCCAATTGAAAATGAGGTCTTTCACAGTGCGCTTGCGTGACGAGTTTCTTCGTACAACCAGCTCAGATGAATGTCTACGTGGCGAGTTTCTGCGTGTCCCTGCATAGCATCTCGTCCCCACACAGGGAGACGAGTTTTTTTCACCCGTCGCGAGTCCACACGCTTGCATTGTGGGGTCGTGTATTAGTCTTATTGCCATCTCGCCCCAATTCAAAGCTACTCCCTCCGTCTCAAAATATAAGAATATAGGATCGGATGGGACATTTCCTAGATTCTTATATTTTGGGACGGAGGGAGTACGCAAAACATGTCACTCGCACTGTGGTGTCAGATGCCTTGGACCGGTTTCTCGAATGCCGGAAGTATGGCGCCATAACAGTCCAATGAGATGACTACACGACCGGCGGCCTCACCCCCTCTCAGCCTCCGTTGTTGCCCTCGTAGTCGCCAGAAAGCCCGCTCATCTCCTCTCTCTTTCTCTCTCTCACACACAACAAAACTACAATTCCCGTGGAGACCTGCAGCATTGAACGGCCTAGGGCGTTGGAGGCGCGGGCACCTAATTTTAGGGCTCAGATCAGGCGCTCGGCCGGGAGCATTTTCGTTAATTGCTTGCTACTCCCTCCGTTTCAAGTTACAAAATGTTTTGATTTTGTTCAAAGTCAAACTAATTTTATAGACAAATATAGTAATATTTACATTATCAAATTAGTTTTATTAAATTAATAATTAAATATATTTTTCTAATAAATTTATCTTGGTTTAAAAATATTACTATTTTTTTATAAACTTGATCAAATTTAAAGCAGAACATCTTATAACCTGAAACCCGAAACGGAAGGAGTATTTTTTTAGCGAAATTAATAATTAATTGCTTGTCCGTGTGAGTGTGACGACGTACTCCGATCTTTTGGGCCTGTGCCGTGTCGTGACTCCTGACCCTTGTTGCCTTTTATGGGCCTGCGGTACAGTAGAGTTAGACATATGTACTGTAGCATATCGGGGAACAGATCTTTCGACTGCAATATCTTCAATTCGTCGTAGAAAGGAGGATGGATCATTATTTGCTAGCTGTTCCAAGACTGTATAAATTTATAGGCGCCTGTGTAGCGTTGCATGCAAATACAAAAAACCACGTTCTTCTGGGTAGAAAGACAATATTTCTTTTATCATGTTGCATTGAAATAACGAATTGAAATCAAAATAATATGATTCAACTTTAAACCCTTTTAAATGTATCAAATATCAGTGGAGCTAGAAAATTGATGTGTAGCCGAGTGAGCTCCTGCTAATCAGCTGACCGGGCGACAACTCTTAGGCTTTGTTTAGTTCCCAAAATTTTTTCTCAAAAACATCACATCAAATCTTTGGACACATGTATGGAGCATTAAATATAGATAAAATAAAAAACTAATTGCATAGTTTGCATGGAAATCGCGAGATGAATCTTTTGAGCCTAATTAGCCCATAATTAGCCATTAGTGCTATAATAACCCATATGTACTAACGACGGTTTAATTAGGCTTAATAAGTTCATCTCGCGGTTTCCATGTGAGTTATGAAATTAGTTTTTTCATTCGTGTACGAAAACCTCTTCTAACATCCGGTCAAACGTTCGATGTGACATCTAAAAATTTTCTTTTCGCGAACTAAACAAGGCCTTCACTTGTTCCTCCACTCCTTCCCTTTATTAGATGATGCACAATTAGTGGCGATTCGTGAAGTTCGAATAGATAGATGTTTCATCAAGCCAGCAGCCTCTTCATGCACGTACGGTCTCTTCTCGATCTGTACTACTACTTGATGCTACAAGACGATAATTTTTACTCCCTAAATGTATAACGTCGTCATTGATCTATTGATCTTTTGACATGATATTTCATCATTCGTTTTATTCATAAAATTTAAGTAAATATCTTTTATTTTGTTGTCACTTGATTGATCACTAAAGAAACTTTAAGCATTACACTTATACTTATTATGCCGGATCAAGTCACCTGTGATGGGTTTGACCTTAGTCACATATTAGTGATCGGTGATGACTTAACCTTATCGTGACGGGTGAAAACCCGTCAGTGTGCTAAGAGACATCTGTGACGGGTTATAACTTGAACCCGTCACAGATAAGTGTCACCTCAAACGAGCTGAAGCTGTCAACCCATCACAGGTGTGAAAAATCCAAAAAAAAAAGTGCATAGCTACAATAATAGAAAATCAGTAAGAAATTCAAGCTGATTAATCCAAAATATTTTAGACTACATTTCTAATCCAAGCACTTACAAGGTCGAGGTTACAAGGAACTCAAAAACAAACTAGTGCAAATTACTTGAGAACTAAAATATTCATATTCTAGTTTTCTAGCAAAATCACCAAAGACAGCGAAACTCTAAAACACCTACAGTTCACCACCTTCAAGAAAAATAAGATACCAAAGAGCACAACTCTTCTAGCATCAGTCATCAACCCCTTCCTTCAATTAATCTTCAGTGGCAATACATCATGCGGCTTCCATAAGAACACACCGCAATTAAAAACTTGGCACCGATAATTTGCAAGATGTAAAATCAAATCATAAACATACAAATACATAGATCAGTACCCATCCGATACATGACGGTGGAGGCGGAGGCCCACGGAAATTTGTTTATATGTATTGCCATTAAAACACATATAGATCAGTACCCACTTTATTTTTATGTGTAGCCATAGAAATTTGTAATGCCTTTACCCGCTTTGCTCATAACGAAAGTTTGTTTGTTAGATGATTTAGCTTTTCCCCACTTTTTTTCACAGGCTTTGGTGTAAAATTGCTATTGATCGAGATGATGAGCCAGTACGTCTAAAGAGTCCAGTAATAAATTTGAGTTTTTTTTAAAAGAAATAAAGTTCCTTTGCCCATTGTAACGCACATGCAAATTTACTGGTAGATATTCCATCTGTCCAAAAAATTCCTAGCTATATATGTGAATGTGTTCAGATTTATAGAAATTTACGCTTTTCTGGACGGACGGAGTAGACATGTATTTATTTCACTCCGTCAACTTGTCATGTATTTTCGCCTGTTATGTCGTACATGTTAAACTCAGTCAGCATCATTTTGTCCATGATCTAAATATAAATTAGCTAATTATTTATTTGAAACCACTCCGTTTGAGTTATTTTTTTCCTGAAAAATATTTGTTTTCAGAACCATGCCCAGTCTTGTTTGATCCTTATTTTTATTCAAAATAGTTTGTATTTATTTTTTATCTTAGCTAAGAACGAACAAATACAGCACAGCCTTGACAATTGTTTACTTGACCCCGTTTGGAAGCCTAACTATAAAACTGATCGTACTTTTTCTAGTTTATTTATTTGACTCTGCTTTTAAAAACGAACACCTCGTCTGAACCCTTTTTCTACTACATCGGTAAGGTTTTATTTTTAAAATACAAAATATAATTATTATTCGTAATGACCAAATTACCCTCGAGAAACCCTATCCATTCACTCCCGTCTCTCTCTCGTATATCGGTTGTGGCGGCGGCGGCGGCGGCGGCGGAGGGGCACGGAGGGAGCGGACCCATGCCGGCGCCACCTTGTGGAGAGAGGGAGCAGTGGAGTGAATTCGCACTAGCGCCTCCTCGTGGAGGGAGGGAGTGGTGGTGGAGAGGCACTTTGCGAGCAGATCCGCACCGACGCCGCCTCATGGAGGGAGGGAGTAGCAACGCGTGGGAGCCCGTGCGGAGGAAGCTACAGCAGCTATGGCGGTGATGAGGTGGATCCAGCGATGGCTCGACGGTGGCAATGTTCAGCGCCGGTCAAGGAGAGGACGGCGGCGACGCTGCCTCGATCTGAACTGGGAGGACGGCGGACGGTTGCGCTACTCCTCGCTCCGAACAGGGAGGACTGCAGCACGGTCAAAAGCTGCGGGTTGTTGGTGCTTCTCTTTGATCCAAACGAGGAGGAAGATGGCGACGGGCGGCGGCGCAGTGCTCACCGGCGTGGAGCATGGGAAGTCGTCGCCGGGCACGAGGGAGGCGCCGGTGGTCATGACCAGCTTATCCACCCCAATTTGGGTCAAATAAACAAAAACTTTAAGAATATAATAGGGTCGTGGCCGTCCTCTCATAAGCAAGGGCACAAACGACATTGTTTCTAAGTTAACACCGTTATGTTGACTTCAGTACTTCACGGAAGAGGGTCAGACCTGTTCTTCGGTTTTGAAAAATGAGGGTCAAATAAACACACTTAAAAATATAGGGTCAAATTAATAGTTAGGTTTTAAAACAGGGTCGAAAACGCAATTGCCCCCAATCTTATCCGCCCGTATCTCTGTTTTCATCCCTATTCGTATTAGTCCTTACAAACTATATGTACATGTCAATCTGTCATTTCTGTTCGTTTCGTTCTTGACCACTCTATTCATCTCATAAAAATCAAAACAAACCTAATTCCAGATATGACATATCTAAATATTACGAATCTGAAATGCTTTGTAGAGGGTGTTTAGATCCAGGGGTGTAAAGTTTTGGCGCGTCACATTGGGTATTATATAGGGTATCGCATAAGGTGTTTGGGCACTAATAAAAAAACTAATTACAATATCCGTCAGTAAACCACGAGATAAATTTATTAAGCCTAATTAATCCATCATTAGCATATGTTTACTGTAGCACCACATTATTAAATCATGAAGCAATTATGCTTAAAAGATTCGTCTAGCAAAGTAGTCGCAATCAGTGCAATTAATTATTTTTTATCCTATATTTAATACTTTATGCACGTGTTCAAACGTTCGATGTGATATGGTGTAAAATTTTGGGGTGGGATCTAAACAGGCCTGTAGTAACTATAATAGGATTGTCACATTACATCTAACTTGATTAGGCTTATGTGTTTCTCCAAGTGCATCTTTCTTTCTGTTGGGTGCTTATTGCTTAGTAAAATTCATAAAGTTTCGCTCCAAAAGAAAACGGTAAAAATTCAGAGTATATTGCACTTTACACCGGGTAGTAGTATGTTGCTTTTTCTTTCACCAAATTTAGCATATATTTTCACTTTACACCAAGTTATCTTAAAATAAGGGTGTGTTTAGTTCACACCAAAATTAAAAGTTTGGTTGAAATTGGAACGATGTGACGGAAAAGTTAAAAGTTTGTGTGTGTAGAAAAGTTTTGATGTGATGGAAAAGTTAGAAGTTTTAAAAAAAATTTTGCAACTAAACACGGCGTAAGTTCCACTTAACATCAGGGCACATCAAGAACCCTATAAAAAGTTCATAATATCTGGAAGAAGCGTTGTGAAACATAGTCTAAATTCAAGAAGTTTTCGTACATTTTACTCATATTTTACAAGATTTCTCTTTAATTATATGATGCAACCTAATGCAAAGTAAAACTTGTTTTGATATAACCTGGTGTAAAGTGAAAGTATACGTTAAACAAGCTACACTCTATCTAGTCTAAAGTGCAATTTACTCTATTTCATATTATGATGCCTACCTAATAAGGAAGATAAGATCGATTTCCTGCTGAACAAAAAACAATCTCTCTTCAAACTGAATATTCTTCATATAGGGAAGTTGTTGATCAAAATCATTTTTGCTCAAACATCATCGTTACAGTTCGCAAAAGAAAACCATTTGACGTTCCAAGAGAGCTTATACAAGAATAATTTGGCAAATCTCTCTGGTTTTTTCATCTTCCTCAGCAATGAAACACTACAACATTGCCAAGACTGCAGCGTTACAGGCAAACTGATCAGTTAGCTGCACCCATGAATATGCAGATGGATGACTACTAAGTTCATTATGAACAACACATCATTTGCTCAGAGCAGCGCAGTGAGGAACAAATCTGATTGCTCTTTCAACTGCAAAGCAGGCAACATCTTCGCCGAAAAAGGAAAATCATTTGATGTTCCAAGAGAGATCACAAAAAACAAGTCAGCAAGTCTCTCTGGGTTTCTGATTTTCCATGGCCTCTACTGTAGCGTTACATGCAAATTGGGCTTTTGATTCATCCTTCCCTTAGATGATAGTGAAGTTTGAGAAAATGTTCATCATATTGTCAAGTGCCTCGGGATAGAATTTCCGTGCAAATAGGTAGCAAGGCCTCTTCATGCCATTCCATAGGCACGGTCTTCTCATCACTTGATGCTGCAAGATCATAAAATTTATCAAAATCCTCCTCAAAAGAATTGTGAAAATGTGAAAAAAAAATTAAATCGATTTGTAGAAACAGTGTTGATCCAATAAATTTATTCAGCCAGTCAGTCACATTAGAATTTCAAGTTAAATCTAAGTAGGGACATGTCAAATATGCATGCAGTAAAGAAGGGGAGAACTTGCTCAGTCTCACAGAACTAACTTGAAGATATTTGTATTACTAGAAAGCAACGAGAGGAAAAGATCAAATAACTCTACCTTTGCATTGCTTGTAACATGAATACTCTCATCAATGGACTGCAAAATTTTCATTATTAATTAGACAAATCCCAAGAATGTAGATTTTTGCAAAAATTGGCCATTAAGGAAATAAAACATGTATGTTTCCCTTTCTTTTGCATTTACAAGTATATCAGAGCTCACCGAAATATTCTTAAGTAGTTCAAAGCTTGTGTCAACAGCCCTGTAAGCTTTAGGATGCCATTTTCCTTCAGACCAATCAACATGTGTCACTGACCAATTTGCAATTCCAGTTGGATCAACCATCTGCAGGTACAATAACGGCCTGAAATCACTGGGAAGTAAACACAACTGAAAAACATCATTTAAGAGTTTTTGAGAGTGCTTACATTAAAGAGGGTTGGCAAATAGTGTTCATCAGAATAGCAGTTATGCCATTCGTTTCCCGGCTGCAAAAGTGCAATCACAAGATCAGTAATGAACAAAAATTCAGGAAACAACAGCAATTCAGTGATCAGTAATGAACAAATCATTTCATTGGTCATCGGAAGTGATTAATAAAAACAATAGTAGTACAAGTCAAAACTCAAAACTACTGTGTAACAAATGCAGTAAGGGGATTTGCACTCATTATGGTTTACCAGTGATAGACCATACAATGCTGCATGGTGTGCAGAAAATACAAAGTGGGGCTTTCTAAGTGCATTCACTGAGGAAAAATCACAAGGACAGAGCAAGTAGCCTAGTACAAGTTACAACTGCAATGAAATAGCATGGAGATTTCCATAATGCATCCACTGTGCTAGTACTAAACCAATACGATGTTGTATGTAATAATATTATCTAATGGCTTACACTTCTACCAATACACCTTAAATTCACTTTACCCATTTGAATGCAATTTTACCTTACAGTACCGCTTGAACTTTGCATAGTAAAGGAAATCGGAAAGAATAAGAACTGCATGCTGACGTTTCACTGTGAACCACTGCAAGAGGAAAACATATCAGAATGTGTGAGGTTAGACCGTATGACAATATAGCAATTCTTTAGAGTATAATACTGAGGATTATTGAAGTTCCACAGCACCCGCTCTAAACATTTGTAAAAGGGAAGAAAATGAAAAGGCAAAGCAACAGTTTGCAATACTTTCTAGAAAAATTATGCATATTAAAGTATACCTGTGCACCTTTTCTCCAATCTCTCTTAACAATTTCAGGTAGCATATGGTCAGAATATCTGCCTGCTCCATGTGGACCAGGATCGTCAAAACTGAAGAAAAAGCAGTTGGCGTGTCAGTGGAGAAGCTATAATGTTTGTTAGCAATCATGAATGAAAGGGGCACTGGAGATCCTGAATCAAACATCTGTTCAACTTTAAGTGTGTCCACACATGTAATATAACATTCAGGGTTTAAGGGCGTCAACTTACCAATCAACAAAGCTGATATTTGTTTCCATAAGATAGCTATATACATAATCAAAGTTATGAAGTGGTACACAGCTGTAATGAGAACAAAGTATTAGGGTATAGATCTAAGATATGATTAAGGATAAGAACAAAAGAAAATGATTAACCTCTCAGAGAGCAAGACAAAATGCTGGTTATCAGGATCTTGCAGTGCATTAGCCAAAAGCCTCCTCTCTGCATCAATCATTGAAATTGTGCCCCAGACTACCTACAAGAGAAGTCTCTGTTGTTACTGTTGGGAACCAGTTTTTCCAGTGGATAACGGGAGCTTAGTGCTCCTTAGGGCATATGCTCTTTTGGTACTGTTTAAAACCTACTTGCTATTATATGTTGTTTTCTGAAGATTTTTGTAGAATCTAAATGGAAGTTACAATTAAATTTGGTTTCAAACTGGAACAGAAATCGCTGCCGTTGTCTGGGAAAAATATTCAACAGGAATGTTTAACCCTGGATCTGACTATGATTCTGTATCTATCAGCTATTAGGCAAGACACCAGCTATTTTGGGGGGCAAAATGTACTAGAGAAACTGAGAAAACATATTGTTGCAAAAATGAAGTCACCTCTAAGTCAATTCTGTTAAATTACCTTTTCACTTCGAATATCTCTGCCATTAAATATTGGACTAGCGTGAACGGGCCTTTCTCTTGATGCATGTACATATATGGTATATCTGTCTTCATGCCCCTGAAAGTACACCCAAGTATCTGGATTCAGTACCATCCACGTGCACCTCAGCAAGTGAGCATATCCTATAACTTTCATGAGATTGGCATGAAGCTCTTCCAGAAAATAAAATGTGAACAAAAATCAATAACATGCATTCCTGATAAGAAGAAATTAATGCTCCTTATAATTATTACATAATGCAAGATTAATCATCAATGTGTAAAAAAGTGCAATTAAGATTAGTTAGAGATATGTTATCTTTATTATAATGGCGTAAATATCATACCATGAAGAACTTTTCCCAAAGCCTCTCGAAAGGCAATGAACTGGGTGTCAAGAACATGAAAGCAATTTTTGGATTCTTTGACTGAACTGGCTGTGCCAAAATGATATCTCTTATGACAACATGAGCAGCAATCTCATCATCAGTATAAACCCTAGCAGGTTCTGGAGGAGGCCGAGAACTACAGGAATTTGATGACACCAAGTAACAAGGTGTGTAATGCCGGGGTGTATAAAGATAGGCTCCAATGCCTACTGCACAGACAAAAGCAATCAAGATGACAATCCAGAGAGGTCTTCTAGCTGAAGACCTGTTGCGCGGTGCCATGATACAAGTGTATATGACCCGTACGCAGGAAAGGAAGGACTTCACAATCTACATTCAGCAAGCTTCATTTATGCAATCATCCAGTGTCACTCTCCTGGCAGAACTGCCCAAGAACCCCAAAACCTGAAAAAAAATGGGGAATAAGAATTGCAGCTTAATGATTTCAATCAGCATTTTTCATATTCTGGTTGACAATCTGGACCGAATGATAAGGGAAATGTATAGATTGTGAAACAGCTTTAATCCTAAAAATGATGTCAGCTCAGCATTTGTCTATAATTCCCGCGTTTCTTTCCATGAAAGTTATGGGCATATGCTCGATAATGGAACAAGGTTCTTTTACAGAAGTTGTGGTGACTCATAGATGAATAAGATGCAACTCCTTTGTTTTCGAGAGCAGACCTTATTCCTTAGGTGAAAAGGAAGAAAATGTATGCCTAAAACTGTCATTGACCATTGACTAATGCTCTAGCAGACAAAGCAAAGGATTAATCTAGGGTTTGATCATTGCACAGAAAACTCTGCAAGAAGAGTTGCAGATCTTCAGCCCACAGATTAAGCCACAGTAAGACGAAATCTTGAGCCTATAGCTTACATTATGTAGCACATATAACAAACAACTTTGCTTTTGTTTCTTGCTGGTTTATAAAACATGTGTAACTTGCCTTTTAAGGTATGCACGCTGCCTGCGTGTTTCAGATGATTATCCCACATTCCCCTTTGCACATGAGAAAGCAACCCCCTTAAACCCCTAAAACCTCACCAATTACCACCAACCGAACTAGTTCGAGCTATCCAATCTGAACAAAAAGCAAACCTAACATCTCACATTTTTCCTGTTCACATGTATTTTATAGCAAGAAACCTCTCAAAACCACTTAAAGATTCCAAGCATTCACTGAAAAATCAGTAAATTCCCGTGCTTCCGCGCAAGCAAAGGGCTAAAACTACTTGAAAGAAACACTAACCGAAGAAAAAGACAGCAAATAATTTCAAGAACAGAACAAAAACTGTTCCTTTCCCCTTCTTGCCTCACCAAAAGCCCCCAACTCCACACTATTAGCAACACTCCCAAATCGCAAATCCTCGGAAGAACACAAACACACAACACCCATAGACACACCAACGCAGGCAAGAATCACAGGAGAGAGGCCCTAAAAATCCCTCCTTTCCCATCTCCGCAGCAAGCAGAAACCACCCAAAAATCCATCCACCCCCACAAAAATAAAAAAGGGCCTTTAACTGACAAGCGTAGCAAGAGCAGAATCACTCTTATCACCTTCTTGCGAAGCTGGATCTCACTCACCCAGAGCTTGGGATTACCGAGTTCCTGGCGAGATCTAGCCGGTGTGCAGGAAACAAAAGCAGGAGAAATTTTTTGGGTTTGGAGCAGCGAGGAGAGCGAAGCACGGCTGTGAATGATGGGGGGAGAGGAGTGAGGTGGAAAGGTGGAGAGACAGGGTTTACTACACTTTTGCTGCTAAAGCACCGGAATTTACCACTGGTAGGAGGAGTAATAGCAGCTGTCATTTAGTTTTTCATTTTATTAGTCCCAATTAAGTTGCGTGTTTGGATGGTGATTTTTGCGGATTAGCCCGGTTCGGTCAGTGCCTGCCTTGCCGGAGCGGAAGCTCGCCGCCGGCGCCGCCGCCGCTGACCGTCGCAGCCACCGCTGCTGATTGAATCGCAACCACTACTGGGCCACGCGTGCATAGGCGTCGGGGTCTCCAAGTTGAGATGCGTAGGGAAATACTCCCTCAGTCACATGATACAAGGAATTTTGAGTTTTTCTTACGCTATTTGACCGCTCGTCTTATTAAAATAATTGTGCAAATATAAAAAACGAAAAATTATGCTTAAAATACTTTGGATAATAAAGTAAGAAAAAATAAATAATAATCTAAAAAAATTTTGAATAAGAAAAGTGGTCAAACAGTACAAGCAAAAACTTAAAATTTCTTATATTATGGGACGGAGGGAGTAATTGAAGTGCTCGTCTCAGCTGTTTTGTACTTTTTGTTGTTATATATAGCACTCACTGCGTCTTAGCCATAAATTTTCGTATCCAATATTGATCGTTCGTCTTATTTAAAAAAATTAAAACTAAAGTTACGTATAAATTACTATTTATGGTTTATCATCAACAATGAAAATATAATCATAAAAAAATTTCAAATAAGACGGAAGATCAAAGTTGAATACGGAAACTCATAGTTACACTTAAGATGTGACGGGGAGTAAGAGCATGTTGATTTAGTACTAGCAAGAAAACACATCATCTGCACTATTGTTTTCAATTTTTTGGTGGTGGTGGTTCCAAAATATAAGTATTTTTAGACTCTGATATGGTCTCTGAGATGCTACTTTGACTAAGAATATCTATAAAAGTAAGATTGTCGGTGATATGGGCCCGGGGGTATCATATTTAGTCGGAGGAGGCTGCCCCCCAAAGCCACGTGGCCCTCCCCCGAGGGGAGTGAGGCCCGAGGTGGGGTGGCGGCCACTCTTTCCCAAAGACTAGTCGAAGGAGGCTGCCCCCCAATGCCACGTGGCCCTCCCCCGAGGGGAGTGAGGCCCGAGGTGGGGTGGCGGCCACTCCTTCCCAAAGGCTAGTCGGGGGAGGCTGCCCCCCGATACCACGTGGCCCTCCCCCGAGGGGAGTGAGGGCCCGAGGTGGGGTGGCGGCCACTCCTTCCCAAAGGCTAGTCGGGGAAGACTGCCCCCCAATGCCACGTGGCCCTCCCCCGAGGGGAGTGAGGCCGGAGGTGGGGTGCCGGCCACTCCTTCCCAAAGACTAGTCCGAGGAGGCTGCCCCCCAATGCCACGTGGCCCTCCCCCGAGGGGAGTGAGGCCCGAGGTGGGGTGGCGGCCACTTCTTCCAAAAGGCTAGTCGGAGGAGGCTGCCCCCCAAAGCCACGTGGCCCTCCCCCGAGGGGAGTGAGGCCCGAGGTAGGGCGACGGCCACCCCCTGACCGAGACTAGAGGGAGAAGGCTGCCCCAGGCGCCACGTGGCCCTCCCCCGTGGGGGGATCGGGCCCGAGGTCGGGCGGCGACCGCCCCCTCCCGTGATTAGGGGTCGGGCTCCCCCGACCCCCTCTCTAGGTCACCACGTGCGGTGGGTTAAGTGTCTGCCTACAGGTGCCCACCTACCCGCATTCATGGCAACCCGAGCGGTCGCGCCAATGCGGCGTGCAGTGTACTCAACCGGTCTGTGACCGGTCGAATGACCGATGGGACTAGGTAGTGCGCCTGTGCGCTGCTCGTGTGTCAGACGGCGAGCAGCCTGACATGTCCCATCAAATAATGATGGTGAGAGGTTCTCATCCTCTCATCCCAGCCGGAGTCGGTTCTCCCACTCTGGTCAAAGTTAGGCTCCTGTTTCCCGGTGTAATAGGAGCCCAGAAGTCTTCGCCCATTAAATGGTGAATGACATGGGCGCCCCCCGTGTCAGGCGGCATGGTGTGGTAGGCCCCATGAAAAAGACGACGTGTATGCAGCTTCCAGGCTAAGGCACAAGACATGTAATTAATATAGAGAATATTTTCCCTTCTTCCTAGGTAGCACTCGCAGCACATGTGGTATCCCCTTAAAGTATAAAAGGAGGACCATACCTAGCAGGAAGGGGGATCGAACTCTGGATCCCCGAGCCAAAGCTTCTCTAACCCTAGCTTGTACGTCGGAGATTCAAAGGCTTCACAAGCACAGAAGAATCATCATACACACAGGAGTAGGGTATTACGCTTCATAGCGGCCCGAACCTGTATA
This sequence comes from Oryza meridionalis, assembly GCA_000338895.3. Taxonomy (NCBI): domain Eukaryota; kingdom Viridiplantae; phylum Streptophyta; class Magnoliopsida; order Poales; family Poaceae; genus Oryza; species Oryza meridionalis. The sequence goes on from CM002529.2 coordinate 30,029,925, forward strand.
AATCCTTTGTGTCTCTTTTGTCTCAAAAACCTCGGATATCACCCGCTGCCCCCGGCCGAACTCAAAAAAGGGGGGGCCTCACGGTTCCCTGGTGGAGGAGATCGCTCTCCGACATCTGGCGCGCCAGGTAGAGGGCGCGTTCGTGATTTTTGAGGTTTTTTCGAGCGCCGGCGTGATAAGCGTCGCGCCGCCAATGCAGGGGAAGGCGCAGCCTCCTCAGGAGTGCTGCGCCACCCCAGGGAGGGGGCTAGGCCCCCCGCATCTTCACTGGGTAAGGCTGGCGGCCAGGTCTTTATGGCGAGTCTTCGGAATGTCCGATGACCCCCAAAAGTTTCGGCCCAGCCTCACCGAAAGGTACCACGGTAGCGTCAACCCCTCCGAGTCTCTCTAGATCCACACGACGATCATAGAGGCGGCGTGGGGTGACGACCGGGTCAAGGCGAATTTCTTCCCCATAGCCCTCCAGGGCCAAGCGCGGAGATCGCTCATAAACCTGTCACCCGCCTCGGTCTACTCCTGGGAGGGCTCTTGCAGTTGAGCTCCGGGTGCCGTCGAAGCCCGGGACCCCCTGTGCTGGCTCTTCCGTAGCGGCTAGCTTTGGTCCCGCCGGCTGGCTACGGTGCCCGGCCCGACTCAACTAATCGTCCTTTCAAGCTTCAAGTATTTTCAATTTTTCAATTCATTAGCTTAATACAGCTTGAAGTCTTATATTTATTTTCCCCCCATTCTTTTCTCATGGCCCTATGACGCTCGCGTGTTATGCATTTGTTTGCTCCCTCAGTGGTAAGAGCCCAACCTCTCTCCCATCTACATGAACGTTTCCTCGCTAAGTGTGGGGGCTAAGTTTTCTAGCCCTATTCCAGCCTTAAGTTGAGCGCCGAGTGCCGTCGAAGCCCGGGACCCCTGTGCTGGCTCTTCCGTAGCGGCTAGCTTTGGTCCCGCCGGCTGGCTACGGTGCCCGGCCTGGCTCAACTGTGGACGGGGATCGCTGGCTCTATAGTTTTTCGGCTCTCACACTCGTGCGAAAGTAGTCGTCCGTGTAAAAGGGAGAGATATTGGAAGGAGGCCACCGAAAGGAAAGAGCAAACAGAATGTGTAGCGTGGGGACACAGGCTCGTGGGAACCTCACCTCATTTGCTAAGTGGTCGCAGGCTTCCCAAAATGGTTAGGAACCCATGATGGGAGGCCCTCTTCGAGCTAAAGGTTTGAAAGGTCGCGACATGCAAGTAAGGTTTGTGTTTACTTCATTCATACAAGCGATTCTTTGCTATAAGTGTGGGGGCTATGATTCCTAGCTCTATCCTAGCCCTGCGTCGAGCTCTGGGCGCCGTCGACGCCCGGGGCCCCCTGTGTTGGCTCTTCCGTAGCGGCTGGCTTTGGCCCCGCCGGCTGGCTACAGCGCCCAGCTTGGCTTGATCGTGGGTGAAGATTGATGGCTATGGAAAATTTAGTCCCCGCACTCATGCGAAGATAATTGTTTGCATAGAATTATTATTGCTTATATTTATCTCTCGCCCATCTCTTCCTCGCGGTCCCGTGGTACCCACGTGTCGCGCGCTGGCTTGCCTCCCTTGGTAACAAAAAGTTTGTATTCGCTTCATCCATTCAAACGATTCTTTGCTAAAAGTGTGGGGGCTACGATTCCTAGCTCTATCCTAGCCTTGTGTCGAGCTCTGGTCGTCGTCGACGCCCGAGGCCCCCTGTGCTGGCTCTTCCGTAGCATCTGGCCCCGCCGGCTGGCTACGGCGCCCAGCTTGGCTTGATCGCGGGTGAAGATTGCTGGCTATGGAGAGTTCAGTCCTCACACTCACGCGAAAAAAAATCGTTTGAATAGATGAAGTAGAACACGAACAGAGGTTAACAAAAGGCAGGGGCAAGCGAGGTACGCGGCGTAAGGTCACGAGCCCGAGAGAATCTAACAACGTTTGCTGAGTATATACAGGAAATAAGTTCACGGCCTAAGGTACGGGCTAAACTCCCGAGCCCACGGCGCCTCGGAAACCGGAAACCGGGAAGGAAGTGAGAAGTTAAGGCGACGTATGAACGTGACTAAACTCCCACCGCCCAACTCCCACAATGATAGGACAGAAGATCGGGCCCACATGTCAACTGACTAGCAGATTGGCGTCAACCCTGACCACCTGGGAAAGGTTTTGGTCAGGGCTAACGCCGGGGGCTACTGTCGGTGATATGAGCCCGGGGGTATCATGTTTAGTCGGAGGAGGCTGCCCCCAAAGCCACGTGGCCCTCCCCCGAGGGGAGTGAGGCCCGAGGTGGGGTGGCGGCCACTCCTTCCCAAAGGCTAGTCGGAGGAGGCTGCCCCCAATGCCACGTGGCCCTCCCCTGAGGGGAGTGAGGCCCGAGGTGGGGTGGCGGCCACTCCTTCCCAAAGGCTAGTCGGAGAAGGCTGCCTCCCAATGCCACGTGGCCCTTCCTCGAGGGGAGTGAGGCCCGAGGTGGGGTGGCGGCCACTCCTTCCCAAAGGCTAGTCGGAGGAGGCTGCCCCCAATGCCACGTGGCCCTCCCCCGAGGGGAGTGAGGCCCGAGGTGGGGTGGCGGCCACTCCTTTCCAAAGGCTAGTCGGAAGAGGCTGCCCCCCAATGCCACGTGGCCCTTCCCCGAGGGGAGTGAGGCCTGAGGTGAGGTGGCGGCCACTCCTTCCCAAAGGCTAGTCGGAGGAGGCTGTCCCCCAATGTCACGTAACCCTCCCCCGAGGGGAGTGAGGCTCGAGGTGGGGTGGCGGCCACTCCTTCCCAAATGCTATTCCCTCCCAGAGATTGGACGGAGGAGGCTGCCCCCCAATACCACGTGGCCCTCCCCCGAGGGGAGTGAGGCCCGAGGTGGGGTGGCGGCCACTCCTTCCCAAAGGCTAGTGGGAGGAGGCTGCCCTCCAAAGCCACGTGGCCCTCCCCGAGGGGAGTGAGGCCCGAGGTGGGGTGGCGGCCATTCCCTCCCAGAGATTGGACGGAGGAGGATGCCCCCAATGCCACGTGGCCCTCCCCCGAGGGGAGTGAGGCCCGAGGTAGGGCGACGGCCACCCCCTGACCGAGACTAGAGGGAGAAGGCTGCCCCAGGCGCCACGTGGCCCTCCCCCAAGGGGGGATCAGGCCCGAGGTCGGGCGGCGACCGCCCCCTCCCGTGACTAGGGGTCGGGCTCCCCCGACCCCCTCTCTAGGTCATCACGTGCGGTGGGTTAGGTGTCTGCCTACAGGTGCCCACCTACCTGCATTCATGGCGACCCGAGCGGTCGCGCCAATGCGGCGTGCAGTGTACTCAACCGGTCTGTGACCGGTCGAATGACCGATGGGACTGGGTAGTGCGCCTGTGCGCTGCTCGTGTGTCAGACGGCGAGTAGCCTGACATGTCCCATCAAATAATGATGGTGAGAGGTTCTCATCCTCTCATCCCAGCCGGAGTCGGTTCTCCCACTCTAGTCAAAGTTAGGCTCCCGTTTCCCGGTGTAATAGGAGCCCAGAAGTCTTCGCCCATTAAATGGTGAAAGACATGGGCACCCTCCGTGTCAAGCGGCATGGTGTGGTAGGCCCCACGACCAAGACTATGTGTATGCAACTTCCAGGCTAAGGCACAAGACATGTAATTAATATAGAGAATATTTTCCCTTCTCTCTAGGTAGCACTCGCAGCACATGTGGTATCCCCTTAAAGTATAAAAGGAGGACCATACCTAGCAGGAAGGGGATCGAACTCTGGATCCCCGAGCCAAAGCTTCTCTAACCCTAGCTGGTACGTCGGAGATTCAAAGGCTTCACAAGCACAAAAGAATCATCATACACACAGGAGTAGGGTATTACGCTTCATAGCGGCCTGAACCTGTATAAATCCCTTGTGTCTCTTTTGTCTCAAAAACCTCGGATATCACCCGCTGCCCCCGGCCGAACTCAAAAAAGGGGGGCCTCACGGTTCCCTGGTGGAGGAGATCGCCTCCGACAAAGATGTTGTAAATAAAAATAGTTACGTATTATGATAGTTTGTTTAATGATAAATTTAGTAATATCAATTTTACATGATTGATTTTTTTCTCTATTAATAGTCAAAGTGAAAAAGTTTGATTTATCCCTATGCTAAAAATATTTATATTTTGGAACGGAGTACTAAATACTCTCCTTCACTTGTTTAGAGTTCAAAATTTGAATAGAGATCAAACACGTCATGGCAAATCTTGGAATGGTGTTACACCTGAGTATATCTATACCTAATTAAAAACTCTATAAGGCTTTCGAAAAAAAATTCGTCCGTCTGTCTTTTTTTTCAGCGCGACTTTTCAATGGGCGACGCGGTTTTTACTGGGGCCGTCAGCATTTCTTTTACGCACGCAGTTTTTAGTGGGTCTGTCTATTTTTTTTGCTCCTGATTTTTTTCCCGTCCGATTTTTTTTCCGCACACGCAGTTTTTGATAGGCGGCTCGATTTTTTATGGGCCCATCCAGTTTTTTAGTGGGTCCAGTTTTTTAGGTGGAATTAACTTCTGATCAGTTTTTTTTTTCGCGCGTGGAAGGGTTCAAACGTAAATAAAGTCGGATATAATTACATGCTCAAGAATTACAGGCCAGAAATTACATACAGAATCCAAAGAAAAAAATATAGACGGAGTAGGACACATTCAACTTCTGAACCTATCTCTATCTCTACTATTATAAAAATTGAAGATGTTTTTATCGGTATTTTTACATGTCGTCCGTGTATGAGTAGATGTTTTTGGAGATACATATCCGTGTTTGAGTCAGTCGTTTAAGTTCCTTCATTTTTAGAAATACAGAAGAAGTGATATAAGAAATCTCTTAAAAAAACTCGTATACTAACTTGAGATGATCGAATTCCTAATTACAGCTCATGATTTCTAAAAATATATATATCCTAATAAATTCGTACGGTGAATTTCACCTTACCTAAACTGTAACAATAGTAATAGTAAGATTAAAATAGCATTCACCCGTTACAACGCATGGGTATTTTTTTGTAGTAAAATATATTTATGGATGTTTCATCACTAGATGAAATAATGTTTTAGTAAAATTATTATAAATGTTTCATTACTCAATGAAAAATGTTTCATCATTTAGTAGATAATGTTTCAAATTAGATGCAATATTGGGAAAAAACAGCTACTTGCAACATCAAAACATTTCTATGTATCGTGCATTCGTTTAGCCAAGTAGGATAACGTTTTCACACACACAAAACGAGAAAGCTTATTAGTAAACCATCAATTATATACTAACTACTATAATTTAAAAATAAGTTTTAGGATAAGATTTTCAGTCACACGTAAAACGAGAAAGCTTATTAGTGCACGATTAAGTATATACTAACTAATATAAATTTAAAAATGAGTTTATTTGATTTTTTGAAGAACTTATATATAGAATAATTTGTAGGGAACGAACCATTATATTGCTTCGTTGGTTCGATTCCGCTGAAAAAAACTCAACCATTTCCATTAGAGTAATGAAACATATTACTCTCTAGTATCTGTCTATAAATATAAAGAATTTTAGAATACTACTTGTCGATAATTGTATCACCAGATGTGATCTTGTGATATTTCTAGATCGAGTAAACTCAAGTAGTAATCTCAAGTTAACCTTAAACTTTTCTTAAATAAAACCAGCAATTCCTCATATTTGTTAAACTAAAAAACCCTGAATCTTTGCACGTTTTGAAAACTAATGTTTAACTATTGATTTCACATGCTATAAGGTTTGTAGCAACAAAATCACATACCTTATAGCAACAAAATCACAGGGTAAATTCAAAAGGCAATCAAATAACATTGTTTTCATCGAATAGAATTTAATTTATATTAGACTAATTGTTGGTCAAATGTTTCAAAATCTAAAGAGTATTTGGAAGCAAGCTAATCCCAGCACCAGCTAGCCCTCCCGCTCCCAGAAATTGCAGATTTCATGCACCTTCTCAGATTCTTACAGGAGATGATGCCTCAATCACAACCGGGAAAGAAAACCACAAAGCAGGCTTATACATTTCATGATTCAAACACCTGCTTCGTCTCAAAACCAGACACCTCTACAGCAACATTTTTCCTTTAGCAGCAGCAAAAGCAGTACGACTAAAAAAAAGATCAAACGCATAGCAGCATCGGCTTTTTCTACATTTCGCCGATGAAGAGGTTGCTATAGTTTCTGATGATATGTGCAGACATTGCTGAATTCCTACTACTCCACTACGATCTCAGGCAGCTTCACTATGCTGTGGCTGCAGCAACTCCTGCTGGGCCTGGAGCACTTCACATAGCTCCTGCAACACCGGCTGGCCTGGCTGGTATGATGATCCTTGTGCAAGCTCGAGCAAATGTCTTTACCTTTGCTGGTATTGCTGCAACAGTTTCTGCTGATGCAGTCAGTTGGAGGTGGAGCACAATCTTTCGGCTTCGGATGATGTCCACAATCTTCAGCTTTGTGTTCTTCGTTGTGGTGATGCTCATGGTGGTCTGATGATTCTTCGATCGAGATCGAATGCTCCTGGACTGGATGAGTATCATTCTTGACCTGATCATGAGGTTCATGGCAGCAATGGTTGTGGTGGTGAGGTGGTTCAGCATGGCAGTCCTTTACTTCCTCGACCTCCAGGTTGTCATGGTCATGGTCATGGTCATGGCAGGGGTGCAAATCTGCGGTGTGCGGAGTTTGCTGTTCATCGCAGCAATGATGCTCATGAACCTGTTCATGGTCATGGCAAGCATGCTTATCAGCGCAATGCGAGCCGATTGGCTCGTCACAGTGGATATGCTCATGCTCATGCTCATGCTCATGGCAAGCATGTTCGCCGGTAGAGTGCAGAGCAACGGGTTCTTCACAGTGGCTATGTTCATGGCCATGGCAAGCATGGTCATTGGTGGGAGGCAAAGCGTTGAGTTCTTCTTTGCAGGTGCTATGCTCACGGCCATGGCAGTCGTGCTTCTTGGTGTCGTGCAGATTGCTCGTATCTGTGCAGTGGTTATGACCATCATGGCAAGCATGCTTGGTTGTAATCAGTTGGTTGCTTGGCTCTTTGCAGTCGCTATGGCCATGGCTGTGATCATGGCAACCATGCTGATTTGAAGAATGCTTGTGGACTGGCTCTTCGTGATGGTTATGCTCATGGTGGTGATCATGACAAGCATTCTTTGCAGCAGATGATTCTTTGCAACTGACCATTGATTTGCACGGACCATCCGAACAATGGTGGGAAATTCCATGATTTTTCTTTGCATGAGATCCATGATGAGAAGAAGAACAGCACTTCTTTGGAGATCCGTGATGAGAAGCAGCACATTTCTTCGCCTTTCGGCCGTCTTTCTCTCTCAGCAACAGCATGCTGTACATGATCACCAGCAAGCATGTGCCAACATCTGCAAGGACCGCTGCCCAGATAAGTGGATGTCCGGCAAATGCAAGCCCAACGATTGCAAGCTTCGTAATCACCGAGAATATGATGTTCACGATGATTGTCCGATGCGTCCTCCTTGCCAGCCGGACAGCTTTTGGAATCCTGCGGATGTCATTTGACATCAGAGTAATGTGGCTTGTCTCCATTGCAACAGCTGAACCAGATACACCCATAGAGACTCCAACATCAGCTTTAGCCAATGCTGGGGCATCATTCATGCCATCACCAACCATCAGCGTAGGGCCATCTTTTTCCTTGAGTTCACCAACAATTCTCACTTTGTCCTCGGGAAGAAGTTCAGCATGAACCTCAGCAAGGATATTTCCCAGCTGCAGAAAATAAAAACAAGAGCAAAATTAGAAGCTGTAATATGCAAAACCGTGTACAACAGTAAAAACAGCCACTCACTCTGAAAATTATTTTACCTGATTCTGCGCGTATGTGGCAGCAGCGGTACTATCACCTGTAAGCATCACTGACTTAATGCCCAGTGATCTCAGTTCCTTGATGGCCTCAGCTGATCCAGTTCGGCAGGCATCCGAGAGAGTGAATACTCCAATCAATTCTTTGTTACAGGCCACATATCCAATGGTAACTCCTTTCATATCTTTCATGTCCGGAACTAGAAAAAAAATTAAAAAGATAAAACATCAGACTTAAAAAAATTTAACAGGATGTTTCAATGTTCATGTTTTGGTCAAAAGAAAGTGAAGCAAAACCTCTATTCACTATGACTAGTTCTACTTAATATTCCTGAGGCAGAGCAATTTTATTTACTGTTGGAATGCCATTTTTCTTATTTAACAACAAATTCAACAGTGACTACCCGTAAACTATCAACAGTGTTCTACCACATTTTGGAAGCCTTTTAATTTCACCAACCTGTTTCACATGAAGCTCTTGACAAAATTCTTTTGTTCCCAATATATATGCCTGCTCCGTCGATTTCGCCATAAATCCCCTCACCAGGATATATTTGGAATTCACTAACATTCTCTGATTTTGGTTCCACAGACTTTGATTGAGCATAATCAACCAGGACAGATGCCATGGGGTGACTTGATCTGCTCTCAATGCTCGAGACCCTGTGATATCCATATAATTAAATGCAATACACTAGAAGAAGATTCAAGTGAAAGTTTCGACAACACTCACCAGTAAAGAAGTTGTTGCAATGAAACACGTTCACCAACTGGCTTGAACTCCTCAACACTGAACTCTCCTCTAGTAATCGTACCAGTTTTGTCAAAAGCTGCAACTTTGATGCTAGCCAAGGATTCCAGGACATCTCCTCCTTTGATGAGCAGCCCTGTCCTTGCGGCCCTTAGTAGCGCGCAGAAGGTGGCAATGGGTGTGGACAGTACCAGTGCACATGGACAAGCACTCACTAGAAGAACTAGAGCCAACTGGAACCAGTGCTTGAGGTTATGCGCTTTCGCTATTGCAGGAATTGCTGCTACTGATCCTGCCATGACAACGACCGCTGCAGGTGCAAACAACGTAAACAGTAAGAAACCACCTGATCCAAGTTTTCAGTGTCTAAAATTTTTACTACAAGCCTAGTCTCCTTTATTTAGCTTACCAGGTGTGTAATACTTAGCACACGTGTCGATCAGCCTCTGTGTACTGGATCTGCTGTTTTGTGCTTCTTCAACCAACCTTGCCATTTTGGCCACCGCGGAGTTGTCAGCCATAGCAGTCGTCCTCACAGCAATGTAACCTGACAAGTCACCGGTACAGAATTGACACAGAATAAATAACACGTCTAAACATTTTAGGCATAACAGGGACATCAAATCAACTGACAGTGCATCATATATTACCGTCAATGTTGAGTGTGCCAGCCCAGACCTGGGAGTCTGGCTGCTTGGACACTGGGAAGGACTCCCCTGTGAGGGTGCTCTCGTCGACCTCACTACGTCCATCAACAACAACACCGTCGATCGGAATGACTTCCCCTGCCTTGACAGCAATTACTGTATTGACCTTCACATCCCGGGCTGCAACCACCTCCCCAGTCTCTGCCAGAATAGCCTTTTGTGGTGCCATGCTCATTAGAGCTGACATCCCCGCGGTGGCCTACATGCCAAAGGAACATTTAATTTACAGAGATTAAGTAAAGAGAACAAATATAACTAATACCAATATACACATGCGTGCTGACTATTATTGCCTTTTGAAGACTATTGTTTTAGTAGATTCACCTTGCTTTCCTTGATCATGCTTTATATACGCATTATGAGTGTAGATGCATGTTTGAGTCCACTAGATACAAAAGTTTATTTGTCTTTCCCTTGACAATTTTGGGGTGGGGGTATATGCTAAAATGGTGATAAACTGATAACTGATGATATATGATCAGTAACATGGGCCTGATTCTGGTCCAACCAGTTCATCAGTCCACCAATCAGTGGGGCTAGTGCACATCCATATCTATAGGCCCAGTATGTTGCATTAGCATGAATTTGTGCCCATAAATGTGACACGTCATAAACAATAGATCCTTCTCGGTTAGTGGCATGATCATGACCTCAGCAATCAAACATGAATAGTGAGACAAAATAAAATAGCTAAAAGAGATGGAAATAGACCTTGTGGCTGGCCCTAGTCTCAAGCCATTCAGCTGTAGTGAAGAGGAAGACGATGAACCCAGCCTCAGAATAGTCCTTGAGAGCTATTGCTCCAGCAACTGCACCAAACAAAAAAAGTAAGTACAGACATACGAAACTCTGGGTTTTGTGTTGTCATCCATCTCCTACCAAAATTGCCTGGATTTAATGGCATATAGAAAGTAATCTACCCATAGGTGCTGGCAAGATAGCATGGGTCATCCAAGATAAGAAGATAGTGCCAAAAAGGATATAGAAATCATGGTTCATGATAATATTTGTTAAAATATAAGATATTCACATATACAATTTGCCTTCTTCTTAGTAGTACCAATAAAACCCCACTTTTTCACTTCACTTCTGTGTCATATAAAACATTATATACAGAAATCATTTGATATATTCGCCTAACTAAGAAAACCAGAAATGTTGTCAACATACAACAAAGAAAATTTGCACTTTCCATTTTTTTTTTTTACCAAATCTTCCAAATCTTTTTTTCTTTTTGAAACAAGGTATTTCTTGTTTCTTTTGATTATTATTTCATGTATCCCATATTCCCATATGCATATCACAATAGAGCTATCTCAATGCCACGATATTAGTCTAGAAAGAATTATTCGAAATATGTGTAGCTTCTTGATAAGAAATATGTTGCTTGTTCTAAAAGGAATCCGATGCCCTATCTGAGGTGACATCGCCACATGGAGGAAAAGAAGCAGAATTGTTCATTTAGCACGTATATTAGCATCACAGCAACATATCCTTTTGATGCGATGGAAAGTGAGGGACCCGAAAGTGAGGGACCCTCTAGAAAAGAAAAGAAAGCAAAAGTTTATGCAAGTGAGACATAAACTTTTGAGAAATGGATTTCTGCTTCTGCTCTCCCACTAATCACCCACCATATTGGTCCTTGTGAAGCAAACTTGCTTTTGTCCTTTTTTTTTTCACAACCCATTGTTACACTGGTAGAACAGGTATCAATAATACCCACAACTTCAATCTGTAGTTGAATATTTACCCAAAGTGGTGTTGGGTTTGTGTCTTCTACCCACAAGAGAATACTATGGTAAAAAAAGGAACAAGTATTACTGTTACCACTTTTATACAGAAAAAAGAAGTTTCAAACCCATGGCAGCAACAGTAAAACTCAATGCTCTACTACTAAGCTGTGTCAATAATTTGTTTTCTTATTTCAATAAGACTATTCAATTGGAGGATATCCTTAATGGCAGATGTGTTTGCTACCATTCGATACTATTTAAACGTTCATTTCTTTTCAAAAAGTATGGTGGGACCTCTGCTTTTCTTTCATTAAAGAGAGAAAGCAGGTTTTGGTACAAGCCAAAATGCATGCATTAGGCCACCACAAGAAGGAAGCCCATTTAAAATTTTATAATTCAGTTATCTCCTAAAGATCAAAGGGTCTTCGATCGTCGGAGGTGATGGTCAGGGCCATCCTCCAACAAAAGGGAGCTTCTTTTTTACAAGGTACCAATAACAGGAAACATCATTAATGTCACAAGTGAATTATAGGCTGTTCTTACCAGCAATCAGCATGAGTATGTTGACATCCAGGGTGAGCCTCCGGATGGCCGCAATGCTCCTCAGCACGATTGGCGGCAAGCCAGCGGCCGCAGCCACCAGCGCGAACCACTTGAGCGGGTGCCAGAAATGCTCGAACAGCGAAACAACCAGAAGAAGTCCGCAGAGGAGAACATACGGGCTCGGCCATTTGTTGGTGATCTTCTCACTGCCATTCCCATAAGCTCGAACCGACGCCTCCAGCCTTGCCTGATTCAGCGCCTTGACTGAAAACAGCAAAGATCAAAATCAAATCAAGCTTTCAACAGTTTTGTCATGCTAAAATCGTGATTGATTTTACTGTCCATCTGTCATAATTGGTACCTCCTCAAGGACAGTAACATTTATCTAAAATTATGTAATGACTGTTTCAAGAACCAAAGATGAAAAACTGGCGGTTTCATTGAGTGTGACAGTATCTGTAACAGTAATCAAGTTCCTTAATTCTCGTGACAGAAACTGCAAAATTAGCAGGATTTCGGGGGTGCTGAGGTCAGAATTGACGAGTCAAGAGATATGTCCAATCGTATCAGTAATTGCTCCCTGCGTCATGAACAATAGCGACCACTGCCAAGACGGTTCACTTGTCGCTAGCAAACATCCCATTTTAGTAGAGTAGAGTATGAAATTTTGCACTTATTTTCTGACATGGTAAGTGGTCCCCAGCCTCGAACCATGAAAACAAACGAACACATGACACCACCTTTGCTTGGCTGGCTAGTTATTGCATCAAGCAACGATTAGAAATGAAATTTATTGTGAACAAACAAACAAACAAACAAACAAAAAATACAGATACTGGAACAACTCAGGAACAGCAAGAACAGAATGAGAAACGCAAGCAACTTTGCGTGATGCTTTCCATCGCTCAACACGCTACATATATGTCCCTCCTTGAAGATCCAATTTTTATCTCGATGATTAAACTAGCAAGAACAGAAATAAAATCATCGAAAAATCCAATGAACAAACAAGCAGCCATGGAAAATAAAAAAGATCGTTTTCTTCAAATTACTGAGACTCTGGTCTGGTCTAGTCTCGTGTGACTTGACCCACCCAAAAACTCCACAATCCCACAGATGGCTCAGTCACCGGTTGCATGATTGGTATCATTCATTGATCACGGGACAATGATAAGTGACAAGTCAAGATGGAAGGAGAGATCGATCTTAATCACGAAAGGGAGATGAATCAATCCACTCGGAAAGCAAATGAAAGAAAGAAAAGAAAAAAGGGGGGCTCTCACCGATTTGGGATTGGGAGATGGCGTCGACGTCGTGGACGACGATGACCGTCCTGGAGGGCACGATCACGGTGACCTTCTGGACGCCTTCCAGCGGCTGCAGAAGCTTCTCGACGAGGGGAACCTCCGACGGGCAGCAAATCCCCAGCACGTCGAAGTAGCTCTTCTGACACCTCCCCCCCTCCATCTCTCCTCTCTCTCTCTCTTTGCGTGCCTCTGCCCTCTCTCTCTCTACAAACCTGAAGAAGGAAGAACAAGAACAAGAGTGAGAAGGACACAGCAGCAAAAGCAATCTTGGCGTGTCGACCAACCTGTCCTTTGGTTGGTTTCAGGTTCAGGAATTTTTACTACTTCTTGTCAGACAGAAAAAAAAGAAAAAAGAAGAAAATGAGTTCAGTGAATTCAGTTCTCCATCTCACTTACCCCCACCACAACACACTTCCTCAAACCTCCAAAACCTCGATCCACCCAAGAAGAAGAAGACGCAGGTAAAACAACACAAGAATCTCTCTACCAAGAATCGTCGTCGGCGGCGGCGGCGGCCGGAGGAGGAGGAAGCAAGAAGAGATTGGCTGTGCGAATCGGGGATAGGAGGAGGAGGAGGAGACGAAGGTGGCGAGGAGGAGTATTTATTAAGGATTCGATGACACTCGGCAGTCGGCAGCACGCATCAACGAGATGTGGACGATGACGAAGACAAGCACATCACCGCCACGCTAATGGCAATGCCGAGTGATTAATCACCTATAAATCTATAATTACCAATGATTAAACCCAAAAAGAGGTAGAAGAAGAAGAAGAGGGGAGATTAATTTGCATTGATGATTTTGGGGAGGAGGATATGGATTATGGTTAACTACCACCACTAGTTGGTGTACACGCGTGTTTTTCCAACTGCTCGATCGTCCACGTGTCTAATCTCTAGCTAGCACGACGCACACGTCTCCAACTTATTAGCACTAATAATAATCTTTTACCTTTATTTTTTTTCTTTTTGGGCAGAATCCAGGGAGATAAAACCGCAGATACAGCATCCCGGATCTCTGTCCACCTACATTGACCAAAAAAGAGTTCAAGGTTTTAACACTATAATCCAGGGAGATAATACCGCGTTGATGGTGTTGTAGTTATGGTTTTCGCTCAGTTTTTTTAATTAATTTAATTAATTGGACACTAGGGTTTGGTCACGTTTTCTAGTTAGTGGGACACTTTTTTTCTTCGTATAAAACGTCGGCAACGGTCTAACCATTCAAAAAAACAGTGTAATCACAAATTGACATATATTACCCTTCCCTTAAATTTTTTTTTAAAACCTTTTAAAATAGAGATAACACGTAAGTATGAAAAAATGGGTTTTATGTTGGTCTAACAGATGATCCCACGCAATTTTACATGGAGCTTCATTTTAAAAAATAGAAAGACATTTATATACAAATCATATACATTTATGGCTTATGGTCGATGTTATTGCCTTTTTCCGCTTTTTGTTTCTTCAACCTCTCCACTACTAGACGTGGTTCCTTGGTTTGGGTAAAATCATAAACCAATTTAGTATTTATTGGAGTAAGCATTTCGGTAATGTTTAAATTATGATGCCCACGAATGCACTTCTAGAATTTCAGAAGAATCAAAATCATATTTCAAAACAACGTAGATTATATTACAAGAAAAGACGAATAAACATCTCAACATAGACTCCATGCCTCGTGATACTTTAGATACAACAATACATGAACAAAAACCAAAATCATTGTTTGGTTCGATAATTATGTTTTAGAAACCTTTAGGGAAAAACTCTGCTAGACAAAAAAAAATAATCTACATATTGGTGAAAGATGTGTTTTCCAAATTAAATTAAAAAAAATTAGATCGTTTCTATCTATCTACCTACATATATATATATATATATATATATATATATATATATATATATATATATATCTATCTATCTATCTACCTATATGTTATTATATTATTATATAATGTAATGATAGGTCGAAAAAAGAACGTTCACTCTAGAGACCAAATTACGACATTATACAGATAGATCACAGTATGACCAAATTGTAATGGTGTAAATTGATAGCGATAATTAATTACATACAAAGTACAATTGTATATACACAAACGGAAGAAAAGAGTTGTATATTACATTCAATCCTAGAGATATTTAACTAACTAATGTGATAATTTGGACACATCCAATTGTACTCATCACTCACTAATTGTCCACATACGTACGATAAAAGTGAAACACAGTTGACCTTCCTCCCTAAAAAGTGGCTTAGAGATGACCACGACACATATAAGAGGTCGACAAACCTAGAAACAGTAACCGTTAACACGCACATGTATGTAATGTAACCATAGTACTCCAATAAAAAATCGACACAAAAGAGTACATTGCATCGGTTGTGTGGCCTTCAACCATAAGAGTGGCTCGAGGAGAACAATGATAACGATAAAGGTGGAAGATGAGATAAGGAAAGGAAACACAGGTGAAGGACACGGCAAGAGTACAATGGATCGGTATGTGATGTATCATGTAGTCCCTTCATTTCCAAATATTTCAAATATAGAATAAAATAAAACATAACTTACACAATGAATCTGGATAGGGATCTGTTTCCCCAATATGCATGAACTAGTCTATATATTCAGATGGAAGTCCAAAAACCGGTCAAGCTTCGATGGCGATACTATTATCTATCTCTGATCTGTCGTTGCTCCAATTGTTTGAAGAATCTGGCAATATCGTTGTCAGCCCCACAAGACAAATTAAGGATCTATTATATATATGGCAAAACGGAGAGTTTCTCTTATAAGAAAGTTGATCTTTGCGTTACTCTGACAATGTTGTTTAATTTAATTTCTCTCTAAATTTCTATTGCTTTGCTTCTTCTCATTTTATGGCTTCTATTGCAATTTTAAATGAGTTATACAACACAATTTATTAATAAGTACATATTACATTACCATATGAAATAGACATTTCGTTAACACAGATGTAGCCATCAATCTATATTTAAGTACTGAAAATCACATTGGTTTATATCTCACATTGAGAAATATATTCTTAATTATGTGTTAACGACCAAATTTGGTAATATCAGCATCGGAAAAGAAGATTAGATCGAAGCGGAATCGAAGACGAAGATCGTTGCGGAAAGAGAGCAAGAGTCGGCTGCAATCCGAATTGGCTACGGTCAGGATCGGCAGAGTTCGAGTCAGACAGGGCTAGCCGATACAGCCGATTCCAAGAATACGACTCGGTGTACATCATCGGGTTGAGTTGATATGCTTCAAGATGATTGCCACACATGGATAGAATCCTGAGAAGGCAATTGTATCTATTAAGTAGGATATTTTATGTAATTTCCTTAGATATATGTTTGGGCAAAAGTCTGCCGCAAAGACTTATAGTATCTTAGAGTTTGTTAGGGATAATAGTCGTGTCCGGTATAGACATATCTTGTGATTCTCGGGTATAAATAGACCCCGAGCCCTATGTAATTTTTAACACACACGTTTAATACAATTTCGGCGCATCGACACCCTTTTGCTTTAGTTTTATTTCGACGAGTTCTTGCTTTCGGGTTGAGCTGCATCCGTTTCGATCTTCAACAAGAGGTAAAACTTGTTATGACGACTTGTGTTCTCGGGATTAGTACTTCCATCCTCATGATACTCTAATCTTGTTTATGTAATTCGTCAAGTTATCATATATCTTGTATAATCTCCGGTAATATCGTCATCTAACCTATTATCGGCTAACATCTGGTAGTAAAAGGCAGCCAATTAGGTTAGACAACGATGTTAGCTTGGATTATATGAGATATCCACCACTCTATGAAACATCCAGCGGCTTGATTGTCCAGATATTGTTCTTCTTTTCATACTTAATGCTGCATCAGTTGAGTTTGATCTATTAAGTCGTGCTTAGAATATCAATCTCTAGCCTGCTTTCTGGTTGCCGATTAGGGTAGTACCGGAGTTTCAGCCGATCTTACCTAATTTAACTATAGTTATCTTATATGCCTAATTAACATGTTAAATCTGCCCTTTATGTTAAGATCTTATTGCATTTAAGTATATCATGCTTCTGTTTGATATATTCTACTTGCCTTAATATCTTAATATAGAGTGGTATCGGAGTATTAGCCGATACATGCTAGATCTATTTGATCGACTACGCTATGAACGTATATAGTTTTGTTGTTAATTTATATTTCGATCTAGGTGATTTATACTGTCTCGGCATGACGACCGATCTATCCCAATCACTTGATTTAAGTATATCTTGACATAGGGGTTATATATTGTTAATATCTACAGCCGATCGAGTAGATTTAGTTCATCTTTAATTATCCATAACCGCCGATCAATGTACACATGACATCGGCTTAAAATAAATGATATGTCATCGGCACCTAGCCAATTGGCTATCATTTATAGGATTAATTGCGGTTTCTTTGTCTTTATTTCTTGTTGATTGCAGGATCAAATCAACTGGCATGCTCATACATCCGAAGGCGAGTTTTGGACCTGCACTGGAGTTAAGCAGATCTCCTAGGCCTCGTGTTTTCTATCAACATTATGGTATTTTTATTTTTGTTTTTTTAAGATGAAGAATCTTTCAACCAAGTAGAAGCTATTGTTTTCAACAAGAGATATTTTTATGTTTTTCCTATTTGGAATAACCCGTTGCAACGCAAGGGCATTCAGCTAGTACATTATACATAGTCCAGTTAATTACCTTAACATCAAACGACGACTTCGATTAATATATCTGAGAGTACATATAGTCACTGCAAGTTTCCCAATATACATGAATTATGGACCATATTTCAATAGAATTTTGAAAAATCCGACCAAAATCTGCAAAAATTCTTCCATCGGAATTGGGTGTTTTATTTTTAAAAAATATACGGTGGAGTGATCACTAGAATAGGCACACCCAGTGTAATTTTTCTGGGTCCGCCACTAGACCAAATTACCATATTATTGAAGTGGAAAAAAAATAAAATCTATGCAGCTAGATAATAGGGCATGACCAAATTCTAATGTTGTAAATTGGTAATCTTTAACAAAGTACAATTGTATATATATAAACGGATGAAAAGAGTTGCATATTATATTCAATATTGGTTATTTAACTAATGTGGTAAAATTTGGATACATCGATCCGGTCTCTACAAGTTGTACTCATCACTCGCTAATTGTCCATGTACTCCCTTCCTTCGGAACAAATGAATAATCGGATATGATAAATTATAGTATAACGAATCTGAACAGATATATGTCCAGATTCGTAATACTAGGATATGTCATATCCAGTACTAGATTGATTTTTCATGGAACGGAGAGAGTAAGTACAGATAAAAGTGAAACGCAGTTTGTCAACCACCTTCCTCTATAAACAGTTGTTTACACATGACCACGACAATATATAAGAGTTCTACAAACTTAGAAAGTGACCTAGTAACACGTACACTGTATGTACCGTAGTAATAACTTATAAATAATAAATATATAGTAACGCCAATAAAATATCAACACATGTAGAAAGAGACCGTTAACACGTACGTACATTGCACCGTCTGTGTGTGGCCTTCATCTATGAGAGTGGCTCGATGAAATATGAGACAAGGAAATTAAAAAAAAAACGTACATAAAGGACATAACAGGAGTACGATATGGATCGATATATATGCGATCGATGTACTCCCTTTCATTTAAAATAATTAAATCCAAAATAAGATAAGGCATAACTTAGTACGATGAATATCTCTATCTAGATTTTTTTATACCATATTATATTTTATTAAATCTAAAATATTATGCTTTATTTTTGGATGGAGTAAGTACGCTTAGAAGTTGAGCAGAACAGGATAATAACATATACTTTTATTCCAGATAATCCAGATTGGTTCATATGGAGTATGTGAGGTGGTGATTATATATCTTCTCCTTGACCAAATTAATCTTAATTACACGATGCGGACGTTTGTGAGTTAATTCTGATAAAAAAATTACTGGCAAGGCAATTAAAGTCGCACCGGCCTGTCCTAAGTTAACAGTGCGGTTATATCATTTTCTCAAACTTAGAAATCCTTCCCGTTAATATAACGTGGCAGGATATGGGTGGCTATATGCATATATAGTACTCGATCAAGGGAGAAAATTACTACCTCCGTGCCTCCGTACTAAAATAATAAGAATTTCATAATTCAAATTTACCTTCAAATAAGTAAAATCCTAAGTACTAGTTGTTCACTTAAATCTCATCTCATTTAAATTTGTCTTCATACCCTAACTATTCTACTATCATTTAATAAGGGACATATAGGTTATTTTATCTTTTTCTTAATTTACCCCTTGACCTCTAGAATGATAGTTATTTTGGGACGGATGATTATCAATAATAGGTTGATGTGATGTATAGATGGTAGAGATACATATATCTATTGATATCTGTATCGGATCAGCTAGCATATGCTTCAGTCATGTAAGGTCGCCTGCATGTATACGCTTTTTAGATAAATATTTGACTATTTATCTTGTTTAAAAAATTTATATAAATATAAAAGGTACTCAATATATATTTAATGCTGAAACAGATCACAACAAAATAAATAATTAATGATCATTACATATTATCTTAAATAAAATGATTAGTCAAAAATATGTCAAAAGTCATGCGTGCAAGTTAATTTGGAGGATCCTCCAATTGATTTATTGTGCATGAAGAAATAGCTGACAACAATGCTTAATTATTAATCAAGATATATAAGGATATAACTATACGTTATACATATACTCCAGTTAATTACCGTAACATCAAACGATGACTTCGATTAATCCGAGACATAATAGTCAGTGCAAGTTTCCCAATATGCATGAACTACTCTACATACTCAGATGAAAGTCCAAAAACCTGGTCAAGCTTAAGATCTATTTCTGTCGTTGCTCCGTTGTTTGAAGAATCTGGCAGTGTCGTTGTCAGCCCAAGAAGACGAATTAAGGATCTATTATAGGTATGGCAAAACGGAGAATTCCTCTTATAAGAAAGTCTTTGCGTTACTCTGACGAAGTTGTGTTCAATTTTCTGTCTTTGTTGTTTTCAGTTGAGTGAATTGTGTTTAGGGCCACCTTTTATTACCAAAGTTTCACTTTGGACCACTATTTAAAAAAATTTTCACTTTAGGCTAGGTTACTTTACCTTTCTTTCATTTCGGACCACCCCATAAACTTTTTAGGAATACATAAATAGCTTTTCCAACTTTAAACACATAAGCAACCGTAACCCGATAATCTTTTTCAACTTACACAGGTAACTCTTTACAATATTATAGAGTAGATGCAGCTAAAAAAAATGACTTAGGATGGTCTAAAGTGTATCAAAGTTAATTTTACCTGGTCCAATCTGAAAATATGAGATAGAGTATAGCCCAAAATGAAACTTTGGTAAAAAAAAGTGGAGCAAAGTACAATTAACTCTTTTCAGTTTTGCGAGCTGTAGCAATTGCTAGCTGCATGGTTTAATTTCAAAGCCTAATTTGACTGCTGCAAGTCTGCCTCCTGGACTTTAGTTTTTTTTTTGGCGATTGGACTTTACTTTTCATCGTTATATTATTTTTTTTAGAAACGCAGGCACTCATAACGTGCGCACACTCACCTCTATGAACGTATACACACACCCTACCCCTATGAACACCTCCGGAAGACTGGGCCGGCATATCTTGAGATTGACGTGTAAAATCAAAGGTGTTTTTGATTATTATTTTGTGATGAACAATTGCATTGGAGATTATTGGTTTTGATATTTGGAATTTATTCACGAAATGGTTTTGGAGATAATTGGATTTCACAGGTGATCGCGGGATTCTATCATTTTATGTGACCGGTCAGACCGGGCTGTGTATGCCGGTCAGACCGGCAGTGATCGAGCGGTCGGACCGGCTAGCCCGCGGTCTAACCGGCCGACGCTGTGTCGATTTCGGTTTCGGGTTGTTTATTTGGATATCCGTGATTATTTCATGATTATAGCTTCTAGATGGATACTATACGTATGTAATACTGTTGTTTGCTACTAATGAGTCAAGTTGGAGATAGCTTGGTCTCGGAATATGGTTTCTTTGTTTATTTCATGTGTAGGTGACTTGATGCCTCGGGAGAGTATTTGCGGTGATGGACCGGGAGTCGGCTTGGGGATAAGACGACGTCCGTGGTGGTCAGAGATCATGCGGGATACTTAGGCTAGAGTTGATGCACGTGGTTGATGGAGATTCCATATGGCATACGATGGAGTTATTGTGTGCGTATGGGATGCGGAGTCGAATTTGGAAGGAGTCCAAATTTGGTATGATTGGTTATGTAAAGTTTGTTTCTTGTACTAGAGGATTTCCTAAGGTGTTTAGGACTCCTAGTATGAGTTTGGTTCGTGGCTTTAGGCTGCCTACCTCATATATAAATAGAGGGGGAGCGTGAGGCTTCCTAATATCGCTTTAGAGAGCAATTAAGTTGAGTTTTGAGTTAGGGTTTCGAGTTTAGTCGAAATTTTTGTAAGGAGTGCTGTTGGTGCACTTTGTAAACACAGAGAGTATCAATAAAGTCGTCATCCACTTTAAGAGTTCTTCGATGTGTGTTTACCGGGTTTCGGCGGTCTAATCGGCGACACACCGGTGGTCAGACCGGCGGCGGCGGCAGGTGCAGCAGGCGACTTCCGCGGTTCGACCGATCGATCTACATCGGTCAGACCGGTGCAACATCTTCGGTTAGACCGCGATCCATCAACTTCGAGGGTAACTTTTATTTCCGCTAAAAGTTTTTGGTTTTTGGGTGTACCAACCATTCACCCCCCCCCCTCTGGTTGGCTTAATTATTGCTATTCGATCCTATATGACGAAGTCACCACAAGCGCCTCGCTGTCGACGGGTACGTCGCCTACCACTGAAAAAAGAATAATTAGCCGTAAATGCGAGCACCCGTGTCAAATCTAGGATTTGAATCGAGGTGGGCTGGTTCCACCACAAGGAACCTAACCAGTTGAGTTATGCTCACTTCGCATCGTTATATTATTTAGCTGCACGAATATAATGCCCTGTGTTTAATTATTCTCGAACAAAATATGTATGTAGTCATTTGTGCAAATGCATAATTTGACGATGGAAATTTGGGGTGAATTGCCACAGATTGATGAGCTGGGGTTGAAAAGGTAAGTGCTCCCTCCGATTCAAAATATATCAGATTTTGGTCGGATGAAAACAGAATCTGAATATGTTATATTTTAAAACGGATAAACTAATTAATAAGCTCACGTTCACACGACAACACTGTACACGCCACGGCGATTGATGTAACTTTTCACCGAAAACTGCCAACTTTGTGCGACCACGTACTTACACGCCGGCGACCTTGCATGCATATGACATGGAATTTTTTTAAGGAACCAATATTAGATATGTCAATTTTATTGAATACTAGCTAAAGGGTTCGTGGCGGATATTATAAAAGATAAAATTATAAATAATATAAATATAGCATAGTTAATTGATTAGACATATAATTAATGATATATCCAATGTAATATTATTTTTGTGTGAGGACCTTATGGCACTCATATGTTAGTTTGTGACGTTGAGATAGACCTGGACATAATCACTAATATTATTTAAAATAGTATAGAAAACATGAGTAAATATATATATAGAACGAAAACTATAAAAATGTAAATCTAAGAGATGAGCTTCTAGAGATGTTTCTGGATTCATGTCGCTTCGACAACCTCTTTGTGCTGGAAGGCATATAACATGATCGTCTATATATAAACTATTAATTAACTAACTTATAATTAATTTATTGACTAAATTGTTCGTGTCCACTCGTATATATATACATTTGGAGGATTCGGCCAGAAACCGGACTAAATTAATTGTCAGTTCCTTGCATTTCTTTTCTTGCTTTAATTTCTCCCTTATCTGTCGATCATCGAAAAATATAATGTGTACTTTACCTGTTCCATAAAAAAATCTAATTTTAGAAATGAACCTAGACACATAAAATTGTATTATTTTTTTACAGAGAAAGTATATATGTATGTGCTACTATGATCTACTCTAACAATTGCATGCATCAAACCAGTTCAATTCGATCGACGAAAAAAGTGCTCATTTTTCACATCTCGACAGAGATATTATTCCCTTGATCGTTCTGTCCGAGGAATAAATTAAGCGTCAAAGAGAATCATATAATCAAAGAGATTCGTTCATACTACATGGAGTAGTGTCGTGCTAATTTAATTAGTTAAACTGCCGGCCTGACAATACTTAATTAATTAATATCCAACTAACTATCCAAAGCTGGCTACCTAGCTAGCTTCAGTACCTCATCGGGTTTTACATGTATACATGATATCATTAACTTTTAGATTTATGTTTAACAATTTATCTTATTTACAAAATTTTATATGAATATGTGAAAATATGAGTCATGCGTAAAATACCTTTACCGATAAACAAATTGTAATAAAATAAATAATAGTTATATAATTTATATTAAGATATGTTATCAACAAAATATTTTAAAATCAACATCATTATACACTAGTGCAGCATATATAATCGTGTGCATGTGGACAATCAGATCACAGAGTATGAGACGATATGGTTAGTTGCAGACAAGCAAGTTGAGAGCAGTTGGCCAGGAGAGACTCTCCATATATGATCTGTGCATACACATGCATCCCATTTTCATATAACTTTTTCTTTAAATAAGACCAGATGAATTCTCAAGTATCTGAGTATATGATTAAGAGGATTTGATTAATTACTAGAGGCGGTTTTCTTTCAATTAAGCTTCATTGATCAGAGAATCGGTGGCGACGGCCAGAGGAGAAAGTGAAGGGAAGAAGAGGAAGAAGAATGGCTGGACAGTGACACTGGTTCTCCTTGGGCTTTAGAGGATAACTTTATTACACTCTTTGTTTCAAAAAATAAGAATTTTTAAATTTTGAATTTATACCGTAATTTAAATATTTTAAGAGCACATTGATTCTAACACAGAGAAATATTTCAAGCAATCGGGTGTTTGAGAGATGAACCTAAATAATGAAAATCTAATCACTTAAACGAATGCAAATAAATCTTTTTTAAACCTTAGTATATCTGCTAAATTAACAACTGCTAGTGACACTCCCATGTACGCTGCACATTAGCACCGACCCTAATGGCTAATTTAATGCCGAGTGATTAGCAAGATAAATGCGTGCTCAGTTAGCAAAGTGGAAGAGGGATTACGCTAGCTAGGAGAGATTTATATACTGATTAAGGAAGAGAATTTTGCATTGGCTGTTACTTCACGCGTGTTCTTCCATCTGCCCATCTCATTGTCCATGTGTCATCTCAAAGCACACCGCATATCTCGAACTTTACTAACCCCATTCTTCTCGAACTTAACCCCATACTTTTCTTCTTTTTTTTCTTTTGCTGTTGGCAGAATCCGTAGAGATAAACCGGAGATGCACATACTCTATTACTCTAGTGTCCCAAAAAAATCAAATTTAGGATGGGATAGGGTAATACCCGTCCTATCTAAATTTAGATTTATTGTGTTAGATATCATCATATTTTAGGTTGATTTATTTGAGATAGCTAGAAGCAATATGTGGAACCCAGATTTACACATGAATATATTCACATATATTTTGACAAAAAGAAGTATTAGCTATGTGTCACAAATTTCACATCTCTATAACCTTTTAAGTATAAAAGATTTATTACACGGGTATAATGAATTCCAGTAATTTCATACAGAGCTAGAGTTTAAGTTAATATATAAATTATAGATATAAAGGCTCATGATCAACACCCTTCGCCACCTCTAAAGTTAGTCATATGGATATCGATTTCGCAAACCTCTAAAGTGATGTTGGGCCTATTCGGTTGCCTGTTTTGTAACTGTGGCGTAACCTGCACTAATAGTACCGCACACACACGTCGCAGCCGCAGCCAGCATGCCAAACATGCCCCTTATATACACCAACTGATATTTATTAGACAAGAGTATTTCCTAAATATATATTAGAGTATTATGGTGAAATTTAATATATTTATTAGTGAGCTTTCACTTAAAAGCCATGCACGACGCGAAATGACCTGATACTTTATTTTGGTGTTTCTATAGTCAATTTTTTAACAGTAACCGTTCCTTTCCTCGATAAACGTACAGTAACCGTCCTTTTCCGTGAAAGATAATATAATTAAGATATGCCACTGTCCATCGTTGTTTGTACAGTCCTTTTCCCTTCTTTTTACTATAACCATGCATTATTAGTTACCACAACTTGTTTTTATCCTTTTTAAAACTTTCAAGGGATCGATTTTGTACATTGACTTCCAGTGCAAGTGATTTTGTACTCTCAATCCAATGTACGCAGTAACATTTCAATTGGAGGATATCCACTCATTTAGATTCGTTGAGGTAAAATGTAGTAGTATCAACTTCACATAAATCATATACATTACACACAGAGAACAAATTAATTGTGTTTTTAAAAATAAAACAACAAATTGACTTTCAACTAATTCATTTTCAATTTTCAATACAACCATAATTAATAAAAGAACTGTGCAATCCAGGGAATAACCTCCTCTGTAACACCCTGAAAATTCAAGACAATGAAAATCATGAAAATTTCGAACTTTTTAAAACTTTTGCATCATGCTGGTTGTTATGATTGCTATTGCTTGCCAAACCGTAAATGATCACCAAGAAAGTAAAGAAAAGAACTACATTTAAGAAATAGATATGATTTGCGGGAATATATTTAATCCTACAAATAATTATGCACAAGATATTAAAATCAAATAAAGAAAAGTTATTATTAACCTATTTTATCAAATATTAAATTATTTGAATAATGTAGGTGGGTGCCATAATATGTGTACACATGAAATGATGATCATTCAAATGAACTGAGCTCTCTGTAGATATAATAGAATTACGGGAGTATATAATTCGATATGTAGATCGAAATTGCACTAAGTTCCTAATTGCATTTAGGGATTGAAATTTGATATATTAAACCCCTCCATATAAAATAAACTAACATATAAATAAATTGAGCTAATGTGCTATTGTGTTAATAACGGTCTCATTAGAAAATTATAGAATCTCTAATAGGCCTTAACATTGGACAATATTAAATTTTGGGCAAATTCACATTTGAACACTTAATACGGTCACCTAAATGCTTAGGAGTAAAATACAAATTTAATTTGCAGCTTTTCTCAATTTATAAATCAACCAAAACCCTAAAAGAAGAAAAATAGGAAAACTTTGAAAAAAATATATAATAATAATAAGAATTATCACTAATTAAAAATTTTTAATAAATTATATAAATAATAAAAAAAATAATAATAAATAAATAAAATAATAATAATAATAATAATAAAGAAGAAGAAAAAAATAAATAAAAAAAATATAATATAAAAATAATAATAATAATAAAATAGGAAAAATAGGAAATGGCACTGTTCATTGCCCGCAAGGTGTTCGACGAGGTCCCCTAGCCCTAACCCGTGCCGCCCCTGCCGCGCCGCGCCGCCGCTGCCGCGCCACGGCGCCGCTGCCCGCCGTCGCATCGCCGCTGCCGCCTGTCGCGTCATCCCGAGCCCCGTGCCGCCACCTCGCGCCCCGTGCCGCGTGCGCCGCCGTCGCCTCGCGCCCCGCGCGCCGCGTGCCGCTCCGCCTCCCCTCTCCCGTCGCCGTCGTGTCGCCCACGCCGCTGCCGCGCGCCAGCTCGCGCCCCGCGCCACGCGCCATCGCCGTCGCCGTCGAGCCGTCGCCGTCGCCGCCTTGAGCCCCGCGCGCCACCGTCGTCGCCGTCACGTCGTCGCCTCGTGCCCCGCGCCCCTGCCCCGCCGCGCGCCTGTCCCATCTCCCCTGCCGCGCGCGCCTCGCGCCTCGAGCCGCCGCGCGCCGTCACTTCGCCGCTGCCGCGCGCGCCACTGCCGTGCCCCCTCGCGTCCCGTCGTGCCACGCGCCGTCGCCGTCTCCGGTCGCATCGCCTCGAGCCCCACCCCTTCGTGCGTCACGCCCCGTCGCCATCACGTCGCCCGTCGCCGTCGTGCCGCTATCGCCGCGCGCCGAGCCCCGTGCCGCGCCGCGCCGTTCCGTCGCCGCGTCGCCGTCCCATCGACGCTCCGCCGTCGTCGTCGCGTCGCCCGTCGCCCTCACCACGCGCCGAGCCCCGCGCCGCCCCGAGCCCCGCGCCGCCGTCGCGTCACCCCCTCCATTCTCTTCCCTCTTCCCCTTATTCCCTCTCTCCCCTATAAGAGCCACCGTTCTCCCCTCTCCTCACTCCATCTTCCCCTCCTCTCCCTCTTCCCCCTCTCCACGCGCCGCCGCGTCGCCGCCTTCGAGCCGCCGCACCGCCGCCCTCGTGCTGTCGTGCCGCCGCATTCGTGACCGCCGCGCCGCCGCCTCAGTGTGCCGCGCCGTGCATCGTCGTCGCCGCCGCCGTCGTCGCCACCGCCGCCGTCGGTGAGCCGCTGCCCCCCCCTATTTGTCGCCGTGCCACCGGGTAGAGAGGGAGCCGAGAAAGAGAGAGGAAGGGAGAAGCCGAGGGAGAGAAAAAAAAGGGGGAAGGAGGAGAGAAACCGGAAAAGAGAGAGAGAGAAAGGAGAAGAAAAGAAAAGAGAGAGAAAGGAAAAGAAAAGAGAGAGAGAAAGGAGAAGAAAAGAAAAGAGAGAGAAAGAAAAAGGAAAGAAAAGAGAAAGGAGAGGAGAGATTAGAGTGGGCCCCACGTGTTTAGTGAATAGTAATCCCCTTCTTAATCTTTATCAGTTGAGTCTATTACATGTGGGTCCGGGTGGTTAAAAATCTAATTATAGAAGTTATGGTCTCGAGTTTATGACATGTGGGCCCCACTTGTCATTAGCTCTTCCTATTTCCCTTTAGGAAATAATTCGGTAGGAAAAAGGAATAAACCCGGGGTCCCACTTGTCAATGGATATGTCTTGGATTAAAAATAAATCGTTTATAAACAGTAGCTTTTCGCAATTTCTCGGATTAATTCAAATTCGAATCTTTACACTAGCATAACTTATTCATTTTAACTCGGATTTGAGTGAAACTTGAACCTAAATTCATCTAAATTCATAAGCTTTCCAATGATATATAATTCACTATTCAATAAAATATATTTATAATTATAAATTAATTAATATCAAATGATTAGATAATAGTTAACCTAAATAGTGTGCCAATAAATAAAAAAATGGATATTGTACAGTAGCATAATTATCTTTAATACGTCTTATCACTGTAGCAACCAAATAAATTAGTTATAATCAATCCTTCAAATTAATGGGTGTAAAGGAAAATATTAGTGCCATTTACTAACCTATGTCCAAATATAACTAATTCTATAACTTATAAATTATTCACATAAGTTTAGCCTCATACTTTGTAACTCAAATAGAAACACACTTAGATGAACCTTCAACTTGTCTAAAGGAGAATAATAACTGAGCTAGTTGTAATTGGATCACTTAAAAGTTAGTCGGTATAATGTCATGTGAAGTGGAATAAATATAGTTCGGTTGACATCCATTAGTTAACAAAACAGAGCCATCTTAATCACATGTATCGTATAGCTTCTAGTAAATAGCAACCATTCAGTAAATGATCCAATGATTAAATATTGTGCACACACGTACATTGTACATCCCAAATAGATGTACGGTATATCAAAAACCTACCCTTTTGTGTATAGTAAACTAATGAGTCTATGACAAACATCTATAGTGGATAAAATACTAGTTATAAATCTTGACCCAATATAATCGTAAATTAGGATTATTCATTATAAAATTATGTGATGGGATAGTCCGTAACCATAATATGGCTAACCTAAACAGTTCTAACATACAAAGCATGGGTAATTGTTAACCTTTCATAATTTATTTTGACAAGTAAAATATGTACATAATTAAAATAAAGCCTCCATCAATAAAATAATAATACAAATGATTCACAGTAATTATTTGACCGATCCAAATCCATCCGACAACAGAACCACTAGTGTATAACCGTTCTATTTAGATAGATGCATGTATAGCCATTTGCTAGACTAAACCACATAGTAGCCAGATACGTATCTCATTCATACTACATTGGTTAGCTCCTATATAGACCGCCATGACAACAGAAAGATTAAGAAACTTTAGCCCTTAGCATAATTGGAATCCCCTAGCAAGCAATAATAGTATGAGCAACCCTAGGTACGACCCTAACAAGTACACTTTGTTGTGCATATTTGATTGTTGTTTGAATATTGGTTTTTCTCGCATATTATAGACTTTGTGTATCGGTTAGTCGTGAGGCAACGTCTGCAACTTCCAGGAGGTGAAGGTTGATCAAGATTATATCGAGAATAAGGACTATCCTGAGCAGGCAAGTCATCACTATTCCTTGAACATGTTGATCCCAATTGCGAAATTATTTTGTTTACAAATAAAATTGCATGCAATGATAAACATCCTACTTGTGATTATGCCATGCCTTGATTATTGTTTACCCCATATTCCTTCGTAACCATGTTTACGTATGAGTCCCTAGTCAACTATGACAATTGCTTAGCAACGCTATTCTAGAATCATGCATACTCATATTTATCAAAATGCTGTATGCTTGGGCAATTGCCTTTGGGAAGGTAATTGAGATGCGGCATGTGGAGTCATGAGCGCCACATTGCCATGATGTTGATGACATGATTTATGAAAAGAGAAATGAAATTAAACAACTGTTTTCGACTGGGGCGGACGGAGGATTTGGGTGGTATCCGGGTAAAGGCAAGTACCGTCCCCGGTCAATTAAGGACCGAGCCATGAAGTTAAGCATGAAACGACCCCCGTACAACCGCACTTCTCGTATGGGTATAGACCTAGCGGAATAGATAGCTGAGCGGAGGCAGTATCCATGCATAGTGGTTTCTTGATGTGTGAGGCAGGGGCTCTACGGTGGGGCAGCCATTGGTAGAACCGCAAGGCGGGTGTCTACAGTGGTGTCGCCATCGGTAGGACTGCCATGTGAGAATTTAAACATAATTATAACTTAATGCATGCGTGAGTCTTTCCTTCCCGGGTGCGCCAGAACTCCTCTCACTGCTAGAAACTATGTACGCCTAGAGTGCATGAGGATGTAAAGTTCATGGAGCGGGTACTGCCAATGCGAGGTTATCGAAAAGCTTTGCCGTGACATGTCTCATGTGTTGGGACGAGGCTCATGTGTTGGGCAGTCGCGGAGTGCGGGTAAAGTGTACATCCACTGCAGTGTGAGTAAACCAAATCTATTCGAATAGCCGTGCTCGCGGTTATTGAGCACCGGGACGTGTATTACACTTGGCTAGACTCAAAATTCTTAACTTGTGTGGGATGGGATATTGCATGATGATTTTTATGCTGTTGGAGCCACTTCCTGAGAGCAGGGAAGGTGGACGTCCTCAGAAAACCATGACGATTCAATGGCGGGAAGCTATCCTTGGGATCACAATGGATGGTGGACAGAACCGTCGTTGTTAATGTGAACACTGGAACTAAAATTTGGTCAGTCTATGCTAGGTCTTAGGCTTGTGAAAATATTTGCAAAATGCAGCCTTACGCAAAAGAACCTGAAGCCATTCCTTGAATACCCTCTATCATATGCATTGCTGTTGTGGTGGCTTGCTGAGTACGGTTGGTACTCACCCTTGCTATTTATATATCTTTTAGGAGAGTGTTGAAGAGAAGCCCTTGTCGGTACGCTTGCGTATCCAACAAGATGATCGGAGTGCGGTTTTGTTCTAGGTCTCGTTCCCCAGTTGACTGCCTGTGGCATGATAACCGGGCCCTTATACTATTTTGTCTTCCGCTGTTGTTCTCTGATAGTTGTTGGCCTACCTGGCCCTAATGTAAGTATTTAACTCTTTTAGCCTGAATTCATTCGTGATATGTTGTGATCCAACTATGTATGTGTGTACCAACTACTGATCCAGGGATTGGTACGGATAAACACAGAAGATTTCCGATTTCTAAAATCGGGGGTCTACAGAGCTGGTATCAGAGCCTATCGACTGTAGGACGAGACCCTAGATAGAATGGCCGTTAGTTTAAGGACCCTATATTTTACAAAGATATTTTTTTAAAAAAAAATTGTGAAAACATTCAAATGTTGTTTCTCATCTTACCTTTCTTCAAAAATAGCTGATTCCGATATGCCAAAAAGAAAAATTATTTTTGATACCTTACATCTCAATCCTTCCTTTGACAAGGCAATTTTACCACTTGATTTTTGATTGAAAAATATTGGTTCTATATTCTCATCTATATTTCAAAATTGTAGAATAAGAATCGAAAGCAATTAAGACGCTATAGGAATATTATTGATTGTTGCCGAAACCTCGTCCTCGAAAGTAGACGATTGCATCATGTTATATGAAAGACAGACTAAAGAAAAAGAAAAGATCAGAAATTAATTCATGGATCATGATAACCTATCATAGTTAGTACTAGTTTCCTCTAGTTACACCCTCGTACAGTAGAAGTGAAGTCTCGACTAAGCCGTTAGTAACCACGAAAGCACTATCTGCGACATGGGAGTATCATGAAGGACAATAAAGAGAAGAGAAACAGACTGCGTATCTATGAGAAAGCCATGCAAGATTGCTAAGTTGTTTCCGTAAACATATAAGGATCTGAAGATTATGAATCAAAAAGGAACATAAGATGGTATGCTGATATGGAAATTTAATAAAAGGAACCTTGTTTTGGATAAAAGTACATGGATGAAGGAAGAAAGAGATTTGAATTTATTGGGTTTTAGCTCTAGGTTGCTTCAAATTTCCAAGGACAAGTCAAACTTATATGGCTTATATCCCCTGGAAACTTTATTTTATAAAATGTCTTTAGAAAATAATGCAAAGCAAATTAATTTTTGCATTTTGAAATATGGCCTTACAAAGAAAAAAAAAGATTGCTTCAAAAAGAAAGGAAATGTTTGTCTCAAACTATGTAATTGCAAAATTGTCCCCAGAGCCGCTCTGAACTTGTATTAAATTTTGGGAATGATCAAAATTAGCTTGAAAAGAAAATTTTCCCTGAAAATTATTTGTGAAATCTTGATTCCAAATAATGTGTTGCAAAGTTTTCCAAAATAAAACTTCATTCAAAACCAAGTTTTCAGTGCATGTCTTCGAAAGCCTCCTTTCAAAAAGTTTTCCAAGCTGAATTCCAATAATTATTTGCCTAAAGCTTTGCTTAAAGAAAAAAAAAGAGATTACGAAACCTTTCCAAATTCTCATTGAAAACCCGATTTCAAGTAATTAATTCCATATAAAAAAAAGAAATGTTGCAGTCTCTGAAAAAAAAAAAATTTTTTTTTTTCTTTCATAAGTTTTCTTTTAAGGTGTTCAAAAGTATTGTTGTTTCAACTTTGAACCTTGCATACAAACTATATAGCATTTGGGACTTATTGGCAAGAGTTTTCTTTTGCGAAATAAAATCAAAGGTTGCTTCAAAAAAAAAAATTGTTTGCAAAAGTTTCTAGTTGCCATACTGCTTATGTTAAACATATATATGATTATATAGAGATTTCCTTGAAAAATCTATTATGTTGATTGAGAAAATGCCTCGGAAATTTTAAATGTCTTGCAAACATCACTTCCAAAGGATATTTGTGCAAAATCATTTTTTTTATTTTTTTATTTTTTTTTAAAAAAGCCCTACTTTGTGAATGTAAAAGCATATCTTCTTCTAAATTACTTTCAAAATTTCTTATTTTAAGAGGGGTAGCCTATGTGGAGAAACCTCAAGAGAATCAAATAACTTGTGAGAAAAATAGGGATAAGGAATGCGATATATCAAGGTTATCCGCCCTTGGACAAGGAATTTGGTCATCATGAGTACCATATGATAGTAAAACTGCAAAGGATGTGACCATAACCCAAGACGACAAGATTTATAATATATTAAGGAACGAAGGATTGAATAGATGAAACACAAAAACAACAACTCAGCATTATCATGCTACTATTGGTGCCAAGAATTTTAGTTTACTAACCATCAATCTGCTAACTTCTAACAGAATAACCTACCACGGGACGTGAGGACATGGAAAAACTAACGCCGAGAAACAAGAGTTTCTTCAACTCTCAATAACTGCAGAATATGGAGATAAGCCAATCCACGCTACTAATTGAATATCCTTCACAAACTTCCCGTGTCCAAGAACGGGTTCAATCCCCACAAAAGCCGGAAGACTATACCCTCGATCTAAACCACCCAAAGCAATACCCTGCAAATGAGAGCTATCAACTGATTACGACAAGACGGAAGGCAAATGTCACATGTTTTGGTTGTGGGAAGAAAGGACATTATGCCAATAAATGCCCCCAAAGAAGGTTAAGAGTTGGACCGAGAAGGAATTTGTCTTGGCACCCAATATGCAATATAAGACCAGGAATATTACCAACGCCAATGCCCTGTTCAGGGAATCCAAAACTTCCGTATCAACCATTTCCTAGACGAAGAACTACACAGCATGGGTGGAAAGGAGAACGGAAAAGAAAAGCGTCATCACTAATAACATATGCTGAACTTGATCTCAGTAAAATGGGAATAGAAATCGGTGATTTGCCTGAAGATGTTGAAGAGCTACAACGATGGCAACGAAAGAGAGATGGCTGTTGTTTTTCTTGTGGACAATTTGGACATTATGCGATAGGCTGTACTCAAGACACCAATGAAGAACAAGAAACACTGCCTTCACAGATCAGCCCGGAAGAGGATAGAGTCCCAGACCCATCCAAAGAAGTTTCGAAGATTAAGGCATGTAGTCGTTGCGGAGAGATAGGACACTACGGTAGTAATTGCGTTACTCAATGCCCCTACTGTGACGAAGACCATCAAAACGGAGAATGCCCTACAACAAAGATCACGTGCTTCCTCTGCGAAAAGATGGACCATGTGCCACAAGACTGTCAACTAAGTCCGTTGCTGACCAAGGCGGCGAAAGTACAAAGAGTGTCACTTCACTTCGCTCAACAACTCATGACGTCCGGAAACCACGAAGACCCTGGAGTTTCAACCTTCGATTAGCATGTTTTGTTGTCGAACGATATTTTAGTCGAACTAGTTTAATGTCACCGTAGTCCCACCGAATCTCGGGGACGAGATTTATTTAAGGGGGGTAGGTTTGTAACACCCTGAAAATTCAAGACAATGAAAATCATGAAAATTTCGAACTTTTTAAAACTTTTGCATCATGCTGGTTGTTATGATTGCTATTGCTTGCCAAACCGTAAATGATCACCAAGAAAGTAAAGAAAAGAACTACATTTAAGAAATAGATATGATTTGCGGGAATATATTTAATCCTACAAATAATTATGCACAAGATATTAAAATCAAATAAAGAAAAGTTATTATTAACCTATTTTATCAAATATTAAATTATTTGAATAATGTAGGTGGGTGCCATAATATGTGTACACATGAAATGATGATCATTCAAATGAACTGAGCTCTCTGTAGATATAATAGAATTACGGGAGTATATAATTCGATATGTAGATCGAAATTGCACTAAGTTCCTAATTGCATTTAGGGATTGAAATTTGATATATTAAACCCCCTCCATATAAAATAAACTAACATATAAATAAATTGAGCTAATGTGCTATTGTGTTAATAACGGTCTCATTAGAAAATTATAGAATCTCTAATAGGCCTTAACATTGGACAATATTAAATTTTGGGCAAATTCACATTTGAACACTTAATACGGTCACCTAAATGCTTAGGAGTAAAATACAAATTTAATTTGCAGCTTTTCTCAATTTATAAATCAACCAAAACCCTAAAAGAAGAAAAATAGGAAAACTTTGAAAAAAATATATAATAATAATAAGAATTATCACTAATTAAAATTTTTTAATAAATTATATAAATAATAAAAAAAATAATAATAAATAAATAAAATAATAATAATAATAATAATAAAGAAGAAGAAAAAAAATAAATAAAAAAAAATATAATATAAAAATAATAATAATAATTAAATAGGAAAAATAGGAAATGGCACTGTTCATTGCCCGCAAGGTGTTCGACGAGGTCCCCTAGCCCTAACCCGTGCCGCCCCTGCCGCGCCGCGCCGCCGCTGCCGCGCCACGGCGCCGCTGCCCGCCGTCGCATCGCCGCTGCCGCCTGTCGCGTCATCCCGAGCCCCGTGCCGCCACCTCGCGCCCCGTGCCGCGTGTGCCGCCGTCGCCTCGCGCCCCGCGCGCCGCGTGCCGCTCCGCCTCCCCTCTCCCGTCGCCGTCGTGTCGCCCACGCTGCTGCCGCGCGCCAGCTCGCGCCCCGCGCCACGCGCCATCGCCGTCGCCGTCGAGCCGTCGCCGTCGCCGCCTTGAGCCCCGCGCGCCACCGTCGTCGCCGTCACGTCGTCGCCTCGTGCCCCGCGCCCCTGCCCCGCCGCGCGCCTGTCCCATCTCCCCTGCCGCGCGCGCCTCGCGCCTCGAGCCGCCGCGCGCCGTCACTTCGCCGCTGCCGCGCGCGCCACTGCCGTGCCCCCTCGCGTCCCGTCGTGCCACGCGCCGTCGCCGTCTCCGGTCGCATCGCCTCGAGCCCCACCCCTTCGTGCGTCACGCCCCGTCGCCATCACGTCGCCCGTCGCCGTCGTGCCGCCATCGCCGCGCGCCGAGCCCCGTGCCGCGCCGCGCCGTTCCGTCGCCGCGTCGCCGTCCCATCGACGCTCCGCCGTCGTCGTCGCGTCGCCCGTCGCCCTCACCACGCGCCGAGCCCCGCGCCGCCCCGAGCCCCGCGCCGCCGTCGCGTCACCCCCTCCATTCTCTTCCCTCTTCCCCTTATTCCCTCTCTCCCCTATAAGAGCCACCGTTCTCCCCTCTCCTCACTCCATCTTCCCCTCCTCTCCCTCTTCCCCCTCTCCACGCGCCGCCGCGTCGCCGCCTTCGAGCCGCCGCACCGCCGCCCTCGTGCTGTCGTGCCGCCGCATTCGTGACCGCCGCGCCGCCGCCTCAGTGTGCCGCGCCGTGCATCGTCGTCGCCGCCGCCGTCGTCGCCACCGCCGCCGTCGGTGAGCCGCTGCCCCCCCCTATTTGTCGCCGTGCCACCGGGTAGAGAGGGAGCCGAGAAAGAGAGAGGAAGGGAGAAGCCGAGGGAGAGAAAAAAAAGGGGGAAGGAGGAGAGAAACCGGAAAAGAGAGAGAGAGAAAGGAGAAGAAAAGAAAAGAGAGAGAAAGGAAAAGAAAAGAGAGAGAGAAAGGAGAAGAAAAGAAAAGAGAGAGAAAGAAAAAGGAAAGAAAAGAGAAAGGAGAGGAGAGATTAGAGTGGGCCCCACGTGTTTAGTGAATAGTAATCCCCTTCTTAATCTTTATCAGTTGAGTCTATTACATGTGGGTCCGGGTGGTTAAAAATCTAATTATAGAAGTTATGGTCTCGAGTTTATGACATGTGGGCCCCACTTGTCATTAGCTCTTCCTATTTCCCTTTAGGAAATAATTCGGTAGGAAAAAGGAATAAACCCGGGGTCCCACTTGTCAATGGATATGTCTTGGATTAAAAATAAATCGTTTATAAACAGTAGCTTTTCGCAATTTCTCGGATTAATTCAAATTCGAATCTTTACACTAGCATAACTTATTCATTTTAACTCGGATTTGAGTGAAACTTGAACCTAAATTCATCTAAATTCATAAGCTTTCCAATGATATATAATTCACTATTCAATAAAATATATTTATAATTATAAATTAATTAATATCAAATGATTAGATAATAGTTAACCTAAATAGTGTGCCAATAAATAAAAAAATGGATATTGTACAGTAGCATAATTATCTTTAATACGTCTTATCACTGTAGCAACCAAATAAATTAGTTATAATCAATCCTTCAAATTAATGGGTGTAAAGGAAAATATTAGTGCCATTTACTAACCTATGTCCAAATATAACTAATTCTATAACTTATAAATTATTCACATAAGTTTAGCCTCATACTTTGTAACTCAAATAGAAACACACTTAGATGAACCTTCAACTTGTCTAAAGGAGAATAATAACTGAGCTAGTTGTAATTGGATCACTTAAAAGTTAGTCGGTATAATGTCATGTGAAGTGGAATAAATATAGTTCGGTTGACATCCATTAGTTAACAAAACAGAGCCATCTTAATCACATGTATCGTATAGCTTCTAGTAAATAGCAACCATTCAGTAAATGATCCAATGATTAAATATTGTGCACACACGTACATTGTACATCCCAAATAGATGTACGGTATATCAAAAACCTACCCTTTTGTGTATAGTAAACTAATGAGTCTATGACAAACATCTATAGTGGATAAAATACTAGTTATAAATCTTGACCCAATATAATCGTAAATTAGGATTATTCATTATAAAATTATGTGATGGGATAGTCCGTAACCATAATATGGCTAACCTAAACAGTTCTAACATACAAAGCATGGGTAATTGTTAACCTTTCATAATTTATTTTGACAAGTAAAATATGTACATAATTAAAATAAAGCCTCCATCAATAAAATAATAATACAAATGATTCACAGTAATTATTTGACCGATCCAAATCCATCCGACAACAGAACCACTAGTGTATAACCGTTCTATTTAGATAGATGCATGTATAGCCATTTGCTAGACTAAACCACATAGTAGCCAGATACGTATCTCATTCATACTACATTGGTTAGCTCCTATATAGACCGCCATGACAACAGAAAGATTAAGAAACTTTAGCCCTTAGCATAATTGGAATCCCCTAGCAAGCAATAATAGTATGAGCAACCCTAGGTACGACCCTAACAAGTACACTTTGTTGTGCATATTTGATTGTTGTTTGAATATTGGTTTTTCTCGCATATTATAGACTTTGTGTATCGGTTAGTCGTGAGGCAACGTCTGCAACTTCCAGGAGGTGAAGGTTGATCAAGATTATATCGAGAATAAGGACTATCCTGAGCAGGCAAGTCATCACTATTCCTTGAACATGTTGATCCCAATTGCGAAATTATTTTGTTTACAAATAAAATTGCATGCAATGATAAACATCCTACTTGTGATTATGCCATGCCTTGATTATTGTTTACCCCATATTCCTTCGTAACCATGTTTACGTATGAGTCCCTAGTCAACTATGACAATTGCTTAGCAACGCTATTCTAGAATCATGCATACTCATATTTATCAAAATGCTGTATGCTTGGGCAATTGCCTTTGGGAAGGTAATTGAGATGCGGCATGTGGAGTCATGAGCGCCACATTGCCATGATGTTGATGACATGATTTATGAAAAGAGAAATGAAATTAAACAACTGTTTTCGACTGGGGCGGACGGAGGATTTGGGTGGTATCCGGGTAAAGGCAAGTACCGTCCCCGGTCAATTAAGGACCGAGCCATGAAGTTAAGCATGAAACGACCCCCGTACAACCGCACTTCTCGTATGGGTATAGACCTAGCGGAATAGATAGCTGAGCGGAGGCAGTATCCATGCATAGTGGTTTCTTGATGTGTGAGGCAGGGGCTCTACGGTGGGGCAGCCATTGGTAGAACCGCAAGGCGGGTGTCTACAGTGGTGTCGCCATCGGTAGGACTGCCATGTGAGAATTTAAACATAATTATAACTTAATGCATGCGTGAGTCTTTCCTTCCCGGGTGCGCCAGAACTCCTCTCACTGCTAGAAACTATGTACGCCTAGAGTGCATGAGGATGTAAAGTTCATGGAGCGGGTACTGCCAATGCGAGGTTATCGAAAAGCTTTGCCGTGACATGTCTCATGTGTTGGGACGAGGCTCATGTGTTGGGCAGTCGCGGAGTGCGGGTAAAGTGTACATCCACTGCAGTGTGAGTAAACCAAATCTATTCGAATAGCCGTGCTCGCGGTTATTGAGCACCGGGACGTGTATTACACTTGGCTAGACTCAAAATTCTTAACTTGTGTGGGATGGGATATTGCATGATGATTTTTATGCTGTTGGAGCCACTTCCTGAGAGCAGGGAAGGTGGACGTCCTCAGAAAACCATGACGATTCAATGGCGGGAAGCTATCCTTGGGATCACAATGGATGGTGGACAGAACCGTCGTTGTTAATGTGAACACTGGAACTAAAATTTGGTCAGTCTATGCTAGGTCTTAGGCTTGTGAAAATATTTGCAAAATGCAGCCTTACGCAAAAGAACCTGAAGCCATTCCTTGAATACCCTCTATCATATGCATTGCTGTTGTGGTGGCTTGCTGAGTACGGTTGGTACTCACCCTTGCTATTTATATATCTTTTAGGAGAGTGTTGAAGAGAAGCCCTTGTCGGTACGCTTGCGTATCCAACAAGATGATCGGAGTGCGGTTTTGTTCTAGGTCTCGTTCCCCAGTTGACTGCCTGTGGCATGATAACCGGGCCCTTATACTATTTTGTCTTCCGCTGTTGTTCTCTGATAGTTGTTGGCCTACCTGGCCCTAATGTAAGTATTTAACTCTTTTAGCCTGAATTCATTCGTGATATGTTGTGATCCAACTATGTATGTGTGTACCAACTACTGATCCAGGGATTGGTACGGATAAACACAGAAGATTTCCGATTTCTAAAATCGGGGGTCTACATCCTCCCTAACCCACATCATCTCTTTAATATTTCCCACGCATCTTCCCTAGCCAGCTACTGCGATCGACGCGCTTAGCATTTAGCATTTAACAGCAGTCGATTGCTCAGTAACCCCATAATATCTGCTGACCATTATCCACAGTGGTGGATCAATTAGAGAGAGCAACAACGGTAACAACGATGAAGAGACGAATACACCTTTAGAATTCAATCAAATTTAACTTTAAATTAAGTATCCAACACTAGATGGTTCCTGTAGCGTTTCTCCATAATAATAACTTGGAGAGAAGTGGAGGTTCTGTGTAGTACTGCTACGGCATACTCCCTCCATCTCTAAATATTTGATATTATTCATTTTATTTAAAAAAATTAAGTAATTATTAATTCTTTTCCTAACATTTGATTCATTGTTAAATATACTTTTATGTATATATATAATTTTACATATTTAAAAAAAAAGTTTTTAAATTCTCGAACGGTTAAACATGTAAAAAAGTGAACGGTATTAAATATTTAAGGATGGATGAGTATACAGCACTGCTCGTTGATATATGGATCGAAAAGTACATGATCTCAATTGTGAAGAGGAGGAGGATGACGACAAGGAGGAGGAGGATGACGACAGGAAGAAAAATGACACGACATTGTGGCAATAGGCGCATGAGGACAAGAATAGTGAAACGTGAAAGAGCTGGGAACCATCGCAGCAATGCATGAATGGGACACGGCCGGAGTCCAGATCGAACGGTCAGCTTAGCTTTACTTTTCTCACACGTGCGCATATATGTGTTTGGACGGCATGTGTGCCAACGAGAAGGGCAGAGCTCAAGTTGGAGATGGTCTCCTCCATATATATGAGTACTACAGATTTGTATATATGCTTAATTATGTCATTAGTGAGATTAATTAGGAGCATGTCTTTCTTAAGAGAAATGGAGGTTAATTGTGAGCAACTGAGCATGTATATTTATATTCTTTCCGAAATATAACACAAATGTAGATGCTCATCTTTATAAATGCGTACATATATCCGAGCACTTTCAAAAACTGAGCCGATTGAAAAAAAAAAGACCAAACCGCGATATATAGAGATTGATAAAAATTACACACATCTTGTATATGTATGGTGATGGATATCTTCTCTTCTTGGCCAAATCAATGCTGTTAAGACTTGCACATTTGAGAAACTAATTCTTGCAAAAATGAATGCAGCTAGCTAGCTACTCCAATGTCCAAAAGTTAAAAATGTTGTTAGATAATTAATGTTCTCTATTCAGACTTAGAAATTTCTTTAGGATAATGCAACGTGGCAGGACATACATACACAAGACTCGATCAAGAGAAAAATTATAACATGATTAATACTATTAGCTAGGCTGATAATGTGTAGAATTACTAGAGAGATAAATTGATTGATATGCCGATCGATGAAAAATAAAGTTTAATTTTGGGCATGCAAGGATAGATGGATCTATCCTATAGCTAGCGTCATGCGTGTACCTAGCTATGGTCAAAATTGACAGGCTGCAAATTAATTCGGGTCGAGTGTCCTGTCTGCTGTCCAGTTGGCCACTTGCATTTGGCTGAAACTGCCCCAAATGCATGCATGCAAAATAACTTGGAGAAGTCTTCTAATTAGGGCATATTTGGCACAACTTCAGCTCCACCCCTCCTAGAGCTGGAGCTCAGCCAAATAATTTCAGCTCCACCAAAACTGGGAGTGGAGTTGGGTGGAGCTCTCTCACAAAATGAACTATAGTTGTGGAGCTGGGTTTAGGCAGCTCCACAACTTCACTCCAGACTCAACTCATGGAGTTAAATTTAAGAGTTGGAGCTGTACCAAATATGCCCTAACAAGCATATGGCTTATTGAATCGTCGTGCGTGTCTAATCTGAGAATACATGTGTACAGTGTTAAATGGAAGACTGGAGTACATATAGGAGCATCGGACAAACATTGGTAGCCGCATTTTTTTAAACACATTTTATATTGATATAATATAAAAAAAATACAATATTATAACCCAAAAGTTAAATAAAAAACATTATAACCCAAAAGATTATAATTAATTAATAGAAAAACGCGCGCACTGATATCAAAGAAAAGAAATTTAGCACCGAATCGACAACCGCTAGACGTGATTATATGTTGATCGTCACCGGATCTGATAAAGGAACCACAGCCGTACAACTCATCTCAACTCCAAACATCCAAAGATCATCAGGATGAGGGCGAGTTCGATCAACTGATGCGTGCTTAATTCTTAATTTTATCGATCATCGATCATATGCATACATGTAGTTATAATAATTTATCTGAACATAAAATGGTTGACTTAATTCTCGATTATATATGTGATCACTGCTGGTTGTTGACGGCCGGGTTATCCATTAGTTATCAAAGAAATCACTACCATGCACGCACGAATGAGCGAGTGCTGGTCTATTCCGACAAAAAGAAAAAACGGTCAAGTTTTTCTTGACAACGACAACAGTACAAGCTAGCTACTATCAATTAATTCAATTTATTCTTTCTCCATTAATTTGTCTAAAGAATCATCAAATCAGTACATGCAGTACAGGGCTATC
The DNA here is from genome assembly GCA_000338895.3 of Oryza meridionalis. Lineage (NCBI taxonomy): Eukaryota > Viridiplantae > Streptophyta > Magnoliopsida > Poales > Poaceae > Oryza > Oryza meridionalis. The sequence continues at coordinate 30,072,040 of CM002529.2, forward strand.
CAATAATTGAAATTCATAGGACGAGGAGCTAGACAACGATCGTCGACGATCGGTAGATCTTCCAAGTACACGTAGTCGCATATACTCCCTCCGTTTCTAAATATTTGACACCGTTAACTTTTTAGCACATGTTTGACCATTCGTCTTATTCAAAAACTTTTATGAAATATATAAAACTATATTTATACATATAAGTATATTTAACAATAAATCAAATGATAGAAAAAGAATTAATAATTATTTTTTTTAATAAGACGAACGGTCAACCATATTTAGAAAAGTCAACGGCGTCAAATATTTAGAAATGGAGGGAGTATATCCATGCGTGCATCTTATCTAACAACGACATGGCTGAACTATATATACTGATACTGATAGGAGATGGTATCTATGCATTATGCATACTCCTACATGATACATCGATCGTTTGCACACCAAGTAAGACCAAGATTGTACTACTTGAGTACTTGTAGTCCAAAACTAAAAGATGCTACCTGCTGACAGTAACAGTCAGAACAGATATATGGAGATCAGTTGAATAGCTAGCTACCTGTGTGTTAATTATAACCCAAATTGGGGGGAAATCTGAATAGCGGAATGATTTGTAATAATTATTTAAGAATACAAACAAGTTAAATAAATAACATATATAAAGTAGAAAAAGATTTAAAACAGTTAGTTTTCTAAAAGTTTTTTATATAGAAAGTTTTCATGGAAAATTGTACTACTTTAGAAGTTTGAGAAACATTTTGCTGAATGGAAAGAACATTTCTACAAACGAATGATCAAATATTGGATATAGAAATATATATGATTATATATAAAATAAGACGGAGAAAGTACTCCCTCCGTTTTTAATAGATGACGCCGTTGACTTTTTCTTACATGTTTGATCATTCGTCTTATTCAAAAATTTTATACAAATATATAAGATATAAATCACACTTAAAGTACTATATTTTTTAAATAAGACAAATGATTAAATATGTAAGAAAAAATCAACGGTGTTATCTATTATAAAACAAAGGTAGTATTATATGGAACAATCGAGGAGAAGTACATTTTGGAAAGGACGTAGTACTCCAGCAGATCGAGAAGTAGCATGCATGCAGGTAGCTGACGTGGATGGTCAATGGTCAGCATGAAATACTCCATGCTACTATTATCTGTCGGAATAATAATACTTCTACCATCTCTAAATATATTTAGATACAGTTTACTTTTTTAAATATATTTGATCGTTTATTTTATTTAAAAATTTTAAGTAATTATTAATTCTTTTTCTATTATTTAATTATTGTTAAATATATTTTTATATATAAATATAATTTTATATAATTCATAAAAATTTTAAATAAGACGGACAGTTAAATATATTTAAATGAGTCGACGGTAGAGGGAGTAGTTAAGATCTGTCCGATCAATCCATCGACATTGACTAGTCGTCGGTCCATGCATGGAACTATATTCCTACAGCAATGGTCGGCCGCCGCCGGAAAATCTCATCAGCTAGGCGATGAAAAATTCGGCTTGAATTTGTCTCTCTGATCGTCGAGCTTGGCTCCGGCCATCCCGCCGGTGACACGACGGCGCATACGCGGCGGCCGCCGGTACAGCTTTTCACCGGAACCCGGTAAACTTTAACCACTTTGCGGCCACGCGTTGTAATTGCCTATACGACCTTTGCATGCATGTATGACATGTGCTCCCTCCATCCCAATTCGTTTTCTTTATAGAGGGAGTAATCCCTCTGTCCCAAATAAACTCAACAAAGAATCGAATCTTTTTCTAATATAATAAATTTGGACTGCCATTTATTCTGATTTGTTGTTTTAGAAGAGACATAGAATGGGTCACATTCCTTCGGTCATTGAATTTTTTAGGATGCAGGGAGTAAGACTAGGAGTATGTTCTACACAGTATATATAAAAGTATCAGTTTAATCACCCAGATAAATTGACTAATAAAGTATTCTTCTCTCGATCGTGTCCACACCGTATTCATGCATCTGGAGGATGGATGGAAGCATGCATCACCCAAGCCAGGCCACATAGTTCTAAAAAAAAAAAGCTAGGCCACCTAGCAACAAAAATTAAGAAGAGCTACCCCATTTCTTTAAAAAGAAAATCGCAGTTAAAATGTACGCACACACGCGTGCAGACGAATATGTTCCCTAACATATATTTAAGAAATAAAAATTAACGGCGGACATATATTACTGACATCACTATTTTCTTTATCGAAAGCTATTTACGTATACATAATATATTTATGAGCACTAAAATTTAAACCCTAATGGATGAAGTTATGGATACTGCAATATCGGTTCTTCACTCCCTTAAGTTAGTTCCTTGCATTTCTTGCTTTATTGAATTTAATTTTTCTTGAGATCATTGAGAGTATATTACTACTTTTATGTTTCAATACTTGACATTCAACATTTCATGAATGAGAGCAAAATGTTTCATGCACGAGAGTAAAATATTTCAAGTGTTTCCTATTAACCAGTTTTTGATTTTTAAGAAAATTTATTTGATGTTCGAACTGTTAAAATTCAATTTTTCATATGTGGGTTAAAGTGTTTTATTTTATATTCGACCATATTTCACCTTTTTATTTATTTTTTATGTTGTACTTCACTTCTCAAAGATGTTTCACCATATATTTATTTTTCCAGCGTTTCAGTGACCGATTTCTTTTTCATACATATAACCAATTGAAACATTTGACTCATTTAATTATAACAAATAACTTATGTTACAAGGTGAGAGTAGTTTAATTGGTTAGATTTTTGTTGTCAAATAGCTCATCTGAATTCAAGTTCTAAATTTAACATGGATGCCTGCTTTATGGCTAATTATTCTTTCAGTTCTAAGATGACATAAACGTGACAGTAAGACGTCCGTAGTGATTTCGTTAATTTCAAAATATGTCGGTTCATATCTTCCGGAGATGTTTATAGTTATAAGGTGTACGTGTGTGCATTTGTAATGGTGAGTGCGCGCATTGTGAGCGTCCACATTCATACTGCGTTTTTTTAAAAAAGAATATGCATTCGGTCTCTGTATTTAATTAATTAAGATACACACCAACAATGCGTGTATATATCGACCAGTGGGAAATTAAGTATTTTTCATGCATACCTTGTCCCTTGATCTGTCCTAGGAATAAAGCGTCGAGCTGTAGATGATTCTGCCAGGACCAGCAACAACTAATCAAAGCGACTTGATCGTACATCACCTAGAGTAGTATATATACTGTGCTAATTAGTTAATTAATTAAACTGCGGGCTGGACAATAATTAATTAATCTCCAAAGTTCTAGGTACCTCCAATAATAATCAACTAAAAGTGCATCATAAATAATCGTGTGCACGTGGACAATCATCTGCAAGCTAAGACACTATAGTTTGTGACTTTGTTCCAGGCAAGCATGTTCAGAGAGTAGTTGGAAGATATATACTCTCCATGATCTGTGCATATACGCATCACATTTTTAATTCATATAACTTTTTCCTAAATAAGACCAAATTAAGGAAATCCAAGTCCAGCAGGAAATAGGCAAATGAATGCACTCCTGACTAATTACTCCTCTATTTCAGAATGTAAGATGTTGGTTTCGTAAGTCAAACGTATTAGAGTTTAATTAAGTTTAAAGAAACACAGCAACACAGCATTTTCACCAAACAAATATATTATAAAAATAATTTGATGTTATATATATGTTGTTATATCTTTCTGTATGCTTATTAAACTTTAAAAAGTTTAACTTCAGATAAAAACCAAAACATACATTGTTATATTCCGAAACGGAAGGAGTATGTCGTATATATAGATTAATTGGCATTATTTTTCGTTCAAGGTTCGTTGATCAGAGATCCACCGGCCCAATTATTAATTGATTAGGTTAACTATCAATTAACTTGATCAACCATTCCACTACACTTAGTTGGCCTCGACATAAACAGAAAGAAAAACGAGTCAGTGCAGGATGATTTGAGCTGCATTCGATCATGCAGACATGGACTCGATCGATCAAAACGCCTTTCGGTCAATTAAAAATATAACAATTAATCATAGCCAGATGAGATATAATGAAGTAAAGGGGATGATCAAAGGTTACCATATAGCAGAATTAATGGCCAATCAGTGTTACAGCTTGAGCTGTAAAAAGGGACTCCAATATTCAGACATGGATATCATGCATGCATGGTGGAAGTCTGACAGAGTGACAAGAATATCTAAATGACAAGGATAATCGATCTGCACGTACAAATTAAGTGGAGTGTGTGTTGGACTAGTACTAGCTAGCTTTTTATTAAGCTGGATTTAATTTGATTGGAGCACCATCTCCATCTAATATATTCGTGGATATGCAGTTAATTTGCAACCGGCCGGCCGGCAAATCCACTGTCAGGTAGCCTGAAGGGACCAAACCATGCACATGGTTGGGGCCTAATTATCATCTGTAAATGTGTTAGAAATTAAAGCTGCCAATAATACGTGTGCTGTTGCTAAAAGCATGGAACGAGATTAATTTGCACTATGTTTAACCAGACATGACAATGTGCAAGCACGAATATATACAGTACATGTTTCAATTCCAAGGAAATATTTTGTTTTCAGAGAAATTCCATTGTCCATCCCTGCAAGCTTCAGAAAGAATGGTTTTTGACTCTGGGATCACTGTGATTTTGGTGTCAATGATGTAAAGCTAACGGCATTGAAGTTTTGAGGGTTAATTGATTCTTGCCCAGAATCGATGCTTGGTTGAAATAATCAAACTTTTGGAAGAGTTAAGTGGATCCGTATGAATTTTTTTTCCTTTTATCTTATTATATGTTATGTGACATGATGGGAGCCTAATATCCTATATATATATATGTTCAGGTAATGGACTAATTAGGTCTAAGCATTGAAGGCATGAATCATGCATAATGCATTTTGGGAAATATTGCATTGACCGATTAATCCCTATGATGTGACATCAGAGATGAGTTGATCTCATTGAAATCAACTTAAAGATGATATCATTGGATTGGTGCTAGTACATTATTAGTACTAACTATATGCCTATATATATATATGATTTATCTACTCTAATGAGCTAATTCTAACATGCCAAAAAGATTATCAGCTAAGGGTAAGCACTTTCAGAGTAGTGCTAGCTGCAAGATCAAAAGTGATCTGATAATTAGCCCACTAGCAACAATATGCAATATATTACTAAAATGAATCTTTCTATCAACTGCCTTAAAAGTTCATGCTTCCACCACCATATTTCTTCCTCATTTTCCCATCTTCCCAAAAGGAGGATACACATTGGTTCAAGTTGCTTTCATATGCTCGGTAACCTGCTACTTTGTGAGATCAGGCAAACAAAAAAAAAAAGCTAATATATGTAGTAATTAATTCAGATTGTTGACTGTGATGTGAAAGGTATATTGTCTTATCGAAATATATAACATAGTTGAGAATCAATTAGGTGTACATATATATAACAAAGTAAAATAAAAGCTAGGAAAAGAGGACGATGAATCATGCAGCATATCAAAATCAAATAACACATCGCACTAGCTAATTGCCTTGCGTATACGTAGGTGCCTACAAGCATGTAATTTCAAAAGTTCTGAAAAAAGAATAACGTTTAAAACGGGTAGCAAAAAATGAACTGGTAGCAAAACATTGGGTTTCCTAGCTTCTCTAGCTGGATACTCACCAGCAGCTTCTCAATCTCCAGCTTCTCTAAACAGAGCCAACTCGCATAGAAGGACAATTAGATTAATCACAGGAAAACTATGGTAAATCAATTATTTATTACCATTTTCCAGCTGATGAATTGAACAATCAAATTTATGAAGATATATATAGAAAGATGATCCACTCCATGCATCAATCCAACCAACCAAGAGATGTTGGGATTAAAGTTCTTTTTTTTTCTTTTCAAAAGAGATGTTGAAACTAAAGTTGAGACTTTGATCATCAATTTGTAGTAGAGGGACAAGAATGAAACAGCTCTACTGTTGGGACTGTTCATTATGAAAGCAGTGTTGAGATTTGGATGTGATTTAGGGTGGGTCATCTCTAAGCTATAGCCTCCTTGATCCCCATCTGCAGTGGGGCTAACTCTGCAACTAATTCTGGTACTAATAAATTCAGCTTTTCTCTCCTTCTGAAGAGCATACATGTGATTGGTCATTTTCATCTATTGATGCTCACATTTTTCATTTAACTTTCAGCAGAAAATCTTAGAAGATGATATTATTTGCCTTTTTGCAGCTTGTGGTCGGTTGGGAATCTGACCTATTCGATGTGAAGAGCATATATATAAAAAGTTTTGAGTGTTTGACAAATTTCCAGCATTGCCGGGTTTTTGTTGTCATGGAAGTTACACATCAACATCAATGCATACATTATTACTACATTCTTCAGCTATCTGCTAGTGATCTAGTCTGTTCATCAAGAGAATATATAACAAGTTAAAAAGTTAATCACACGCAAAATATAGCAAGAGAATGGTCAAATGGTTTGTACCAGACGCTTGCATAAGATTACGTGTGATGGTGACTGCATATGTAGATTAATTGGTAGAGTAGAGAGAGCTTTATGAATCCCAAAGAAAAAGAGGAAAGAAAAAGAGAGAGCTCTATATCTACTGTACAAAGAACGTGGATGGATGAATGAATTAAAGAAAGCTAGTTGGGCAAAGGAGAAAATCAAAAGATGAAATAGGATAAAGAAGTTAAAAAAGCAAAAACGACGAGGATGCTGAGGAGGAAGAGGAGGTTAGGATCATCGTCGGCATCGACAAGGAAGGTAATAGTCAACATATGGATCAATCTGCCATGATCTAGAGCATGAAACATCTGGAAATCAATCAATCAGTTCAGTCAGTCAGATCATGCAGACACACTACACATGCACTTGTGGATCATGTGTATATATAGTGGTGCATTAGCATTATGAACCAGCCCGCATGTTAGCATGGTTTTGAGGAATGAGACAATATTGTAGTAGCATCAACTGCTGCAAAGCAGTGGCTCGCTGCCTCACTGGCTCTCATATGTGATCAGAACCCAACATTAGGATAATACATTGGAAATTCTGGTGGTGTTTTTTTGTCGGGATGACCGAAGGAGGTCATCCAAATGTTGTTTAGTTGGAGGGGAAAAATTCTGGTGGTGTAGAAAAGCTAAGGTGAATCCAAACTAGCTAAGATTCAGAAATTCAGGGAGAAAAACTACTGAAATTCTGGATGCCTTTCATGGTTAGCTTGCTCAATTTGGCAGGGTATGCTGAATGTTCTACGAGTGCAGAAAAGTTAAGGTGAATTTTCCAACAAGCTAAATGTTTGGATGTTTTCATGGTTAGCGTTTCTCCATTTAGCAGTGATGATAGAGAGAGATTTGGGTTGTGCTGCGGTGCCCGGTAGGTGCAGAAAAACTAAAGGTCAATTTCCCATCTAGCTAAGATTCAGAAATGTTCAGAAAACTAACTAAAATTCCGGATACTTTCGTCAGTTCATTTGGCAGCGATGATGAGTAAAAAAGAGTCCGTTACTATTCTTTCCGTTTCTCAGCTATTACTGGGACCTCAACTCATGCAACCATTTATTTACAGAGTAGAATGTAGAGACGGCGATGATCTAACAGGACACAGATTACCTGTCCCTGGACATCTATGCTTCCAATAGTTTACAATGCTTCAGATTACAGCAAGCAATTGATGGTGTACCATTTGAGTCGAAATATGGACGGAAAACCTGTTTCCCTTGTGAAGCCAATGTTTTGACTCACCAAAAAGAACATCATCTCAAAAAATTATTACAATCGTCTAGGCAAGTATCCAACAAAACACGCAAATCAACAGATGAAACATCACTAGACATCAACGGCAACAGATGAAACATCACTAGACATCAACGGCATTCCGGCTAGACATCAACGGCATTCCGGTAGGTGACATGTTATCTGGCTTATTGCACCGAGGAGCAAACAGTTTTCACTCGAGATACCAGTGGCAGTAGCAGGACCGGTGGCAGAATACATATGGTAAATAGTCAACCATGACACAAATAAATAACATCATTCGGTCATACATAGTTTTAACAATAGATATAATAAAAGTAAAAGACTCCTCCCTCCTCACCAGCACATAGCACAGCCTAGCAACTACAAAAATTCCCATAACATGGCATAAAATTTTGGAAATTGTCTACGACCACAGTGACTTTTAAAACAGAACCCCCACCTTTATCACTCCTCCCCCCAGATAAGACGGTGATACTTCAGACAAAAACAATCCTTATCAGGCCCCTTAACATATCTCTTCTGAACTTGATCACAGAAGGTCAGCGACGTTGGCCGGCAGCTCCTCAATCACCACATTGTAGAACCTCTGGATGTCGAACAGCATCCTCTCATCGTCACGGGTCACAAAGTTAATGGCAACACCCTTCCTACCGAAACGACCACTACGACCAATGCGATGCAGGTAGTTCTCAGGTTGGGTCGGCAGATCATAGTTGATGACAAGGGAAACCTGCTGGACATCAATACCACGGGCAAGAAGGTCCGTGGTAATGAGCACACGGGAAGAACCAGATCGGAACTCCCTCATGATGATGTCCCTAGTGTTCTGGTCCATGTCACCATGGGTAGCAGAAACTGTGTGATCCCTGCCCCTCATTTTATCAGTGAGCCAGTCCACCTTGCGGCGGGTGTTCACAAAGATGACACTCTGGGTGATGGCTAGTGTCTCATACAGGTCACAGAGTGTGTCAAGCTTCCATTCTTCCTTCTCCACATTGACATAAAACTGTTTGATACCCTCAAGAGTGAGCTCATCCCTCTTCACAAGGATCCGCACAGGCTTGTTCATGAATTTACGGGTGATCTCAAGGGCCTCAGGGGGCATTGTAGCAGAGAACACACCAACTTGGATCTTTGACGGGAGGAGCTGGAAGATATCATAAATCTGCAAATAACAAAAGGGAAATCAATATTACTATAGATATGAAGCATGTAATAGAAGGAATAACAGAAACATGTCAAGTAGATTTTCAGAATATAGTCCAATAACATAACATGAAGAGATGAAACGCATACAGCTGGCTTAACTACTTTCAATTTTCTGCTGCTTAGTATTCTAAGAGAATTAGTTACTGTAAATAACACAAAAAGGATAGCTAAGTTGAGATCAAATTGAGATCTTTGGCAACACATCAACCTTAGTAAGCTTTGTATAACATCAATGAAACATGCTCCCAGGAAATCTAACTCTAGCCATAGTAAGCATTGTACAATCATTAATGAATCATGCTCTCAGAAAGTCTAAATAGTGTTAAAACGCAAACCAAATGCAAAATACAAACAACTAAGAGAATGCTGACCTGATCCTTGAAACCACGAGAAAGCATTTCATCAGCTTCATCAAGGACAAACATCTTGATGTAATCAGGACGGAGGGACTGCCTACGCAGCATGTCAAACACACGACCAGGTGTACCAACAACAACATGCACTCCACTTGCAAGAATCCTTTGGTCCTCACGAACAGAAGTACCTCCAACACAAGCATGAACCTTCACACCCAGGTAGTCACCAAGTGCGCGCATGACTTTCTCAATTTGCTGTGCAAGCTCACGAGTAGGAGCAAGGACCAAGGCCTGGCACTCAACCACAGCATAGTCAAGTTGCTGCAAAATTCCAGAACAGAAGGTGGCAGTCTTTCCTGTTCCTGACTGAGCTTGCTGAATCACATCAAGACCCTTGCAGAAAGGGACAATACCCCTTTGCTGAATGGCTGAAGGCTTCTCAAAACCTATAAAACAAAACAAAGTCTGATGAATAACAGTTCAAATGGCAAACACAAAAAAAGGCACAAAAGATTATAAACCTACCATAGGCATAGATGCCTCTGAGAAGGTTCTCTTGGAGGCCCATGTCATCAAAACTCTCATGAACTTCATCATAAGATGTGAAGAACTCCTCAGTTTCACCTTGGTTCCTGCATTAAAAGACTAACCAGTAAGCGGTAGATAACATCCTGTACAGGAAATAGACAGCACATTGCCGTACACAATGATGGCTGAGATAGAACGTCAGTATAAGATTCCTTACAGAAGCTCCTGCATTTTAGAATCATAGTGCTTAGCATCAAACTGGGATCCCTCTGGTGCCATTCCCGCCATGACTGTGGTAATTAAGATAATATGTTAGCCAAAAGAATAGAATGTACAACAGAGGAGAACATGCGTGTGGGAGATATCTGCTAGTTCCAGTTAGCAACAGGATAAGCGCATGCCAGAAAAGTAAATTAACTAGGCTCATGAACTGGAAAAACAAAGCAATATATGAAGAAGATACATCGCAAATGGTATGGGTGATGTTTCACAGAGATGCATATTACACATTTGTTCTACATATTAAATAACATAAATTGCTTGAAACATACATTACAGCAGAACATCAACTATAACCATGCACATTCTAAAAAATTAGATTACGCTACTATATGAAACTAGGAGCATAATATCAGTTACCTAGCCATACAACCGACTATATTAAAAAAATAATTATTTGACGCTTAAGGTAAAAACAGAAGCAAGAGGTTATCCGCAGGCAACAACACATTCAATTAAAGCATTAAATCCCATGCTTTTAGATTGCTACCTATAACAAATACGTCTACTCAAGCATTCATTGCAAAAGTAGCATAACATCAATAATAAGCTGGACATGGCGTCCTAAGATGCTGCCACATAACAAATGCATAATCGCAGCAAGGTGACAATATACAATACACCCCCACTAACCCTTGTAGCTTCAACACCAAAAACCATGCATTGGCACGAGCCACAGCACCAACAGATAGAACTCGACTCTGCGAGCTTGCTACCTTCACAATAATATTTTAATAAACATAAACAGTGACAAAAAAAATACATCTAGTATCACTAAGCACAGAACTGAGCATGACGAACCCCCCACAATCATCTCAGACAAAATACAAACACTGAGCATCCTACAAACCCAAGAATCTACAAAACGAAGACCAGTACAGCATCAAACATCAAACATAATAATAATAGAAAAAAAAAAGCCCCCCAACTTTTCCTCCAGGAAACAAAAAAACCAAAACCTAAACCTAAACCTAGAGCTCGCCTCCACCGCGCACAAGCTACGGCTATACCTGCTTATCACTACCACAGATCCAGCTCAAGCGCGAGTGCCAGATCCACGCGACATCTCACGACTCACGAGCAACCAAAAAAAAAAGCGCACAGATCGGGACGAGCCGGAGCGGAAAAGAGCAACAGAATCATCGGGGGGGTGGGGGTGGGGGGTGGGGGATCTCGACCTGACGCGCGTGGAGAGACGGTGACGGAGGCCGGAGGCGGGAGAGGTGAATCCGAGATGGGGGTCTCGGATTCGGCGGCGGCGGCGGCGGTGGCGGCGGCGTGAGGGGGAGCAGGAGAGAGAAACAAGAGGGTTTCGGCGACGGCGGCGAGAGGCGCCTTTTAAGGGAGGGAGAGGACGCGGTAGGGTTTCTCCGACTGTGGGCCTCGATGGGCCGTGGGCCGTCTCGAACAAGGATTCCTCCTAGCCTGCCTCTTGTTTTTTTTTCTTTTTTGGGTGTCTCTCCACTCTATATGGTTCTCTATATGAGAATTATATATTGCTATTACTTTTTCTTAAGAGCAAATACAATAGCAGACTATAAGACTGTGTTCTTTGCTCAATGTTCCCAACCCATCTCCCTCGTGTTTCACGCACACGCTTTTCAAACTGCTAAATGATGCGTTTTCTGTAAAAAGTTTATATACGAAAGTTGCTTACAAAAATCATGTTGATTTATTTTTTAAAAAAAATTAGCTAATACTTAATTAATCACGCGCTAATAGATCGCTCCATTTTCCGTGCAGGGAGAAGGAGTTCCCAACCCACTGAAAAGAACGCAGCCTAAGAGCAGGTACAATAACAGGTCATATGCCAGCCATAAACACATATCAAGGAGATAAAAAGAGGAGAGAAGAGCAGCAGGCTACAGATTTGTAGCCAGCTGCAGAACAGACTCCAAGGCAAAATGTATGTATGATAGGTGGGACCATGTCTTAATAGTGTAGTATATGTTTATAGATAACTATTGTACAAATTGGCTATTAAATCGATTGTAGATGATTTGGAGTTAGTAGTTGGCTATACTATTAAACTTGCTCTAAGTCAGCTATAAACATGTGGAGGAGATAGGAGAGGAAAGGGAATAAAAGTGGACTACATATTTATAGCCAGCTGACTCCAAGACGTTTTGTGTTTATGAGATGTGGGATCAGATATTAATGGTGTAGTAGTATCTATTTATATGTAATTATTGTATGAATAGGCTATAGATGATTTGGAGCTAATAGTTGACTATACTGATAAACTTGTTCTAAGCTGTGTTCTTTTTAGAGAGTTTGGAACCCTTTCTTCCCAGCACTTAAAATAGAGCAGATTGGAAACCTTTCTCTTCGCCACGTAAAATGGAGTGGCAGATTGGCACATAATTAGTTAATTATTAGCTACAATTTTAAAAAGGATTATTTTAAAAGCAATTTTTCTATATAACTTTTTGGAAAAAACGTACCATTTAGTAGTTCCGAAAATTCACGTGCGGAAAATGAGGGATAGAAGTTGTGAAAGGGAAGAAAAGAATAAGATGCATTGTTTCCTTTACACCAAGACAAATACTCAAAAAAAAGTCATAGCTAAAATTATGTGTTGAAAAATATACGCTTATTATATGTTTGGTTTATTATGTGGGCAACTATTTGGGTATATATAGAATAGTTTTGTAATTATATATAGATAAATTTTGAGTTGTAATCCAACTGGTAAGGGCATATTTTTGTTTGTGCTTCTGCCACATTTTCAATTCCACTATTCCATAGCTGTGTAAATACAAATTCTTGAATAAAAAAGTTGTAGCTGTACAGCTTTCTTCGTGTTTGCTGCTTTTATGTTCCACTATTTGGATTTCGGATATTTTACAACAATTTGTGTATGATACGGGAGCAAATCCGAGTTAAAATCCAACTTTTCAACAAGGAGAAATCTGATTCGCTTATAGAAAGCTGTGTTGCAATCTAGATAGTACAATTTAATGGTATTATATGAGAGTAAGCATGATTCTATAATTTACAATTTTTGCCCTTTTTTAAATGAACAGTTTTAGAACTTTTTGTGTAGACAAGGTGGGTCTAAGATTTGGAGATAAGTTTATTGGTATTATATGAGAGTGAGTATAATTCCAGCTTGCAACTTGTAGCCTTCTCTTTTTCTTGAATAAACAGTTTTAGAACTTTGTGTAGACAGGATGGGTCTAGATTTGGAGATAATATAAAGTCCATAGCTTTATAGAAAGAAAAAGGTTCAGTTTTGTTCTTGTCATCTGACGTCAAGTGACAAGGACATTTCAAGGCATCTTGGTTGCTTCCATACTAGGTGTTTTGTACAAACATCCTACATAACTTCAGTTATTTTACATTAAAATGACTTGGCTGTAAATAACGGTTACTATAAAAATTTACACTTAGGATTGATAATTGCTTAATTGGTGAAGCAGTTAGCTCCTTATTTATCACTTGGGAGACCAACGAATAGTATCAGCTTATCACATATATGGCCACCTAATGTGGATTATTTTCAACTGAACATTTTGGTTGCAGATGATGTAAACCAGGGATGATTTGTTCATGCAATGCTTCCTTGGCTAGTAGTTCAACTCTAGCTGTTCAACCTTGTTGAACTTGAACCCGCGGATTCTGATCTCCTCCTTCTCCGAAGTGTCCTTGTGATCGACGTGCTGGATAGTCCAGCCTTTATTCTCTATATGACCTGTAACATTGAACTGAACAGGTGTCGTATGAATAATCCATCAGTCAAATATGACTAAATTGTTTGCGTTTTCGGTATTCATGTCATTTACGAGTTGGTAATTCGAATGCGTTTGTATTTTTATTACCTTGGCTTCATCTTTGGCGTTTACGATAAGAGTGCCATCCAAGGAGAGGCCTTGAATGGTGATGTTCTTGCCATTGATGACCAAGGCTGATCTCTGAGAAAATGAAGAGTTGCTATGGACTTTGGCTTTGACATCCTTGAATATAAGACCCCACCTTGGGATCCAGGTTATGCGTGGCCAAACCTCTACCTCTTGGCCATTGAAAGTATCAATTACAGGGTCAGCTATCTGTGCACCAGCCTGGAAAAGGTGTAAGCAGAGCTTGTGTTAAGCTGGAGCACAAACAATTTCCTATCCAAAAAGAATATTGCTAAAGTGATCACCTTTCTTAAAATAAGGCTGTTTGCCCTGTAAATTGCCATCTCTCCTGAAGTAGCACTATGGTAAGGATTACCTTTTGGAACCTGCAGAAGGCATATTAGAAAATAGAAGACCACATGCGCAGTACAGTATTAGACTGGAATCGAAAAGGGTAGCTGATGTAAAGCAACTGAACCAAAGCAGTTGGTATAAAACTACAAACTGATGCATAACCTCTTAATGTCATCAAAACACAGATCAGGTATGTAGCTAGTATCTTCAGAAGTATGGATGAAATGTAGTTTTTTATGAATCACAAAGAAGGGCAAGTTGAATCTGACAACAGGCCTATTGATTTATAGGAACAACTTTTAACCTGAATCATAATTCATTGACACCGGCATAAAATTCAGAGCAAGGCCAGTTCTTACGATGCATAACTTCATATGCGAGCATAAATATTTAATGATTATAATATAAATTTTCAGTCTCGAAAGGCAGTGAAATCATACTTTAGCAGCATCTTCAGGATTATTCTTTACAGGAGCATAAGCAAGCCACGCATCCATCACCTAGCATTCAAGGAAAAAAGAATAGCAAAGTGAGAACAGACAGATTAATTATCGGAAAAATTCTCGCTCAATATGAAATTTGCATTCCCATACCGTAAATCCAACTTTTGCTGAGGGAGGTAGTGTTTTTGGATAGTCCTGCATCATGCACTCAAGACGAGTGGACGATTTAAATGCTGTCTTGGTAGAATCAGTATACCTAAATTGAAAAAATGGTAACAGATTGGGGTTAAACATTTGAAAAAAAAAAGGTATTATAGGAAATTATTCACAAAATCTTGAAGTGCCCTGACTTGTATCTAACAAAATTCAAAACAAGACTTATCTACTCCATTGACTATACGAAATATTTGCAGGTTTGCTGCAAACTTGTTCTGAAGTTTACTTTGTCAGTGCACTAGCTCAGAGTACCTTAATGGTACTATAGGAATACCTTGTCGCATAGTAACTAAGAACAACTTCCATGATTACAAGAATTGATGATACCACTGGGAAGATAAGATGATTATCAGCACATCGATTGGAACTGACTAGCTGACATTAGTGAGGGGAAATATTTTCACAACAAATGTAGCAGTAGTATGAAGTGAAAATGGAAAAGAAGTGTGCACAAAGAAATCAGAGGCATACAAACAAGAGAGAAGTTTTGCTTCCTTAAAAACCCACTATTTTTTTTCTTTTATGACCAAACCTTAAAAACCCACTATTGGAATAAAATGGGAGTCAGAAGCAGTGTGCAATAGTTTCACTGGAGTAAGTAGGCAGAAAAATTACTTAGGGTTTACAAATTCCGAAATGGCACCGTGTGTTTTCTGGAGCTCCTCCATATATGGTCCAATCTCCAGTATCAACTGCAGAAGTGTAACGCACAGAGTCAGTAGAACAAAAATCAGTGGTCCCAAAAAAACATGCATGGCTAACAGAAGAGTGTTGTTTATTTCTAATCAATATGCACATCGACAAGTAAATAGATTTATCAGAAAAGAATATTTGATCAACATCTCATGTTAAGCACCATGTTTTTAAAATGTCTTGAAACTTTCAAGTCGGGGTTTGGATGGTCAGTTGGCAGAAAGTACCTGGTTTATATTTCCAGGGTATGGAGAGTACCCTGTTTCACAATTTGCATCTCCATCAGGATGTCCGGTTGCACGAAGGAGTGGATCAAGCTGATTGTACTCGACATTGATGACCATTGTTCTACCTATGCATAAGAATGGTTCTATGTCAATTTTTGACAAATGCAAAATAGCAATATAAGTGGAAAAAGAAAGTGAAAAAAAAACATTGTTAAATTTGATGTGATTAGATGCCACTATGGATCGATCAATTATATTTTTTCTATTTACAATGTTGATCCCAGAACGATGAATCCACTGCTTAACCCATGAGTAGGTGGTAGTAAAATTTAATTTACCATCGACATGAGTAAGTTTTGTTATTCCTCCAATGGCTTCTTTTGCCTTCCGTGGAACAGCAAGAGAATTAACATTATAACCTTTGGTGGCGCTGACACCTAATGCTGATGGTATTGCCTGTAAATACAGTGGGGAGATCTATATCAATTTAACAGATACCATATGTCTCATTCCAGCATTTGTCTAAAAAACAAGCTCTCAATTGTAAGACAGTAGGGAAGTGAGAGTACAAACATTGAAGAGCAATCCATTTGTGTCCTGGAAAAAGAGAACCCATTTCCGCCCTGTGCTCTTCCTACAAAAAAGTAGTATAAAATACACAAGATCGACATGCATTGATTTGATCTTAGAATAATTATTTTAGCAATTTAATTCATGCACATTACTTCTAATCTTCTTCAAACTGGCAAAAAGTGACTAACTACGAATGTTGAATTAATTTACCATTGCTCAAGCAAGCCGCTTGAATAAAGAAGAGTGTGGACATCTCCATGCCCATGTGGCTTTGTCTGTCAAATCACAAAAATGAAATTAAGAAACCTCCAGGAAAAGAAAAGAAAAGAAAAGGTAACAATAGGTGACATATATTTAAATCTTAATTATAGAGATCTCGTATCAAAATTAGCAACCTGGATTTTGTACTTGTCATTTGGGTCTAATGCAAGCCTTGCATCATTATCAGCTAAACATGCCACTTTTTCCTGAAAAAATAATAAGCATTAGCATTAAATAGAGAAACTAACTTTTGTGCCTACTGAAGAATATATTTTAACTAAGAAATACATGGAAGAGATAGCAAGATAGAAGACTACCTGCTTAAGAATGTGCACTTGTGATGGTTCCATTCCAAAATAGGAGTTTGACTCCAAAAGTTTGACGGTTAGTGCATTTGTGTCATCAGAAGTCATAATAACAAATGGGATCTTCGTATTGCATTCACCTGCAAGCTCAAGGAACAAAATCAATCAGAACCAAATCAACATCTGAATCGTCTTTGAGTCTTTCCATCCAAAGAACGTCTAAATAGTGGGAAACATATCAAGCAACCATTCACAACAACCAACAACAGTTCAAAGGGAAATAGCTAAAGGCTAACACAGGCAATACCTACGAGAAATACCACAGCGATATTAGAAAGAAAAATACTTTGATAAGATTAGTTTATCAAAACAAGAAGTATCATCCCTGCTGTTAGTCATGAGTTCATTGCACATATAATGTAGTCCACATACCCTCTACCAATTTGCAGCTCGCCTCTTGCAAAGCTAGAATAGATTCTATGTAATGTTGAAGAAAGAATTTTCCAGTAGTTGTTTCCCTGGGAAGTGCAACCTGCGCAATGATATTACCCATGAATGCTTGATATCAAGGTGAATTTAGCACAGCAATATAATGTCCAGAGGGAAATTACATGATCCCATTTCTGGATTTGCTAACAATCATATCAAAATAAATGCCTGATGGACAGTCTAGTTTGTAAGCACACAAGATCAACTTGACTACCTGTACACTTTGACTTGCTAAAACATTTGCTATCCTATTCAATTTCCAAACTCACTGAAATTTGTTGGAACTGTGGAGATGTAATCACTTTCTTCCTTTTTTTCATTAACATCTTAGTTTTCATATACGAATTGTGGTGCATGATGTTGTGATAGGACGATTCAGCAATTGATGAGAATGTATCTTAGCAAAAATAAGAGGCATGGAGGTGGAATGTTTCAACCAAACAGCACAATCATACCACATCCTCATGACCGCAAAACACTAGTTCTACTACCACAGCATCTACTTTGGAATTGTAATAAATATATGCCCTTTTGTTTGCTAGAACTTGGGTCGGATATCACAACATGTCATAACTGGGAATCTTTAACTGGAGTTACCAGTCAAGAAGCTAGCTATTTTCATGCTTTGTTGCAAGAATGGTATTTCCAACTGGGGTCACATTACCTTAATTCCTTTGTAACCAAGTCTTTCACCAAGCCCACCAGCTACAAGAACAAATGCTGCATGGCGGGCTTCTTTTACCCCAGCTTCTTCAAGCGAAACAAAGTTGTCATCACCAAAGGTCAATACTTCCCCTGAAGGAACCTGTAATTATGGTACCTCTGTGAACACCATGTAGTCATTTCAGATTGTAGAAAAATGCACATGCAAGTGCACACGGATTCAGACTAGAAAAGGGAAGAATTAACATCATTCAGATTTGACAATAGTATATTAGAAAGATTATGTAGTAGGAGTTATGACACCACGAATCCAATTCATGGAAAAACAGCACACATCAAGACTTACAGAAGGTGAGAAGCCATCATATGGATTTTTTCCTGCCTTTGAATCTGCTAAAAGCTTTCTTGCATTCTGGATGTACGATGCCAGCCCACCAGGATAGCTTGAATTAAGGCGGCGGACCTAAACAATGACAATTTTAGCAGAAATTCAAAATAATAATAACAATTTGGTTATTTAAGCGCCTCTGCAGCTTTCTTGGCCTAGATGATATCAACAATGGTAAGAGGACATGGTGCTTCTTAGAGTAGTCCGACAAAAAAAAAGAAGGTTTATAGGTGCCTCATATGAGGCAATCCCAACAAGAAAACAAGAAGAAAGTATTTCACCCTTTGTGGCAATACCGGTAAAATTCTATGAATATTGTTGTTTTGTGAATAAGTGACAAACCTGGTCAAAAAAGTTCCTTTTCTTGTCATCATCAACACCTGGCTCCGGCCAGTGTTCAAACAAATGGGACTGTCCTTCACTCAGCAGCAATTTTGCAAGCTCAACCTACAATCACCACCAGGCAGGAAGCATTATGGAAAACACAACTGAAATATGGTAAGTAAACAATACATTACCCATTCCGAGTAAACACAGTTGTAAGCACAAATTTCAGGAATTTTTTTTCCAATACTTTGTACTGTGTTCCCGTAGAACTTACTAGTATAGGGTAGGGACTGAATTGATATGAAAATTGCAGGAGTAGAAGCAAAGTAGTTAAGACTACGTTGTCGAACAAAATCCCAACGAAACAGAGGTAGTTATTCGTTCTAGCGTCAAATCATCTGGTGGTACTGGACTTAAACTTACTACTCGTAATCAACGAAAAAGAAAGGAAAGAAGAAATTAAAACTTTCCAGCGGCACACACTGAGCAGCAAAACTTGAAAAAAAAAGAGAAAAGGAATCAAATTTGCAGCCGCAGGGTCAAACGCAACGCGATTCTAGCAGAATCAAAACTGCATCTCTATTCGACATCTAACGCAGGTTTGCAAGCCAAAAAATCACCTCGTGGGGCGCGAGCAGCGGGAGATTCCGCCGCAGCGGCGGCGCCCAGTCGTCGTCCCCGCCGCCGGAGATCCCCAGCGCCGCCACCGCCGCCGTCGCCGCCGCCGCGGCGCCGTCGGAAGCCATCGCGCGCGCGTGGCGTGGCGTGTGGAGTCAGAAGAGGGGGGAGCAGCAGCAGCAAAACCGTCTCCCGAATCGCTCACAAAGTCGCGGTTTTTATATATTTTTTTCCGGAGGAATCGGTGGATAAACTGAATCCCAGATCAATTAGGAGTAGTAATAACTGGCTAACTGCAACTCATCCCGATCGATCCGTGAAGATGACGAACATGGTGGGCGCGGCGCGGGGCCCACATCCACCACCTCGGCGACGAGACGAGCATCCGAACAACGGGTGATGCGGTGGCATTCCCCGGCTTTCACGTGAACGCTCGCGGCCGGCGGCGGCGCCCACGTCGGCCGGAATCTTGTCCGCCGTGTCGGTGGTGCTACGTCCTCAGTTTCATAATGTAAATCATTCTATTTTATATATATATATTTTTTTTTCTAATATATATATATAGATTCATTAACATCAATATAAATATAAAAAATGCTAAAATAATTTACATTGTGAAACGGAGGGAGTAGCATGTTTTACTGTATTTTCTTGTTATTTCAATCCTTCCATGTCCCCCATCAAAGCAGCTACAATGAGTAAGGAAGTTAGCTCGTGAGGCAGTAGATTTTAGA
Source organism: Oryza meridionalis (assembly GCA_000338895.3). NCBI lineage: Eukaryota > Viridiplantae > Streptophyta > Magnoliopsida > Poales > Poaceae > Oryza > Oryza meridionalis. Next base: position 30,092,352 of record CM002529.2, read on the forward strand.
GCACGTTTTTTAAACTATTAAACAATATATTACCTCTATCCCAAATTAGTGGTCGTTTTGACTTTTTCTTATAAACGTTTGATCATTCGTCTTATTTGAAAAATTAGTACAAATATAGAAAATGATAAGCCATACATAAAATACTTTTGATAATAAAGCAAGTCATAAACAAAATAACTTATATCATTTTTTGAATAAGACAATGATCAACAGTCACAAAAGAAAAACTCAAAACGATAAGTATCTTGGGTTTTTGAATAAGAATGATCAAAAGTTACGAAGAAAAACTCAAAGCAACAAATATTTTAGGACGGAGGTAGTATTACGTATGTCTTTTGGAAAAAAATATGTAAAAGTTCCTTTAAGATATAAATAAATACATTTTTTAGGATTATTGTAATTAAAACTTAACTGATCATTATCCTTCACGTTTTGCAAGCGCTGAGTTCATCTTCATCTAGATTCAGACATCTGTCGCAGACTCACGGGTTCTAGTCTGGAATCTCAAATCATTTACAACAGCATATTCGAATTTTCCAACATGGCATCACAGTTGCAAATGTAAACAGGAAAAATGAAACAAAAATCTTGTATACATGTATAATTTGGAGTATATGGTGAAGCCACATCCAAATGGCATAAATTTGTACTACTATATTGTAAAATACGTATACCCGGAAAGAACATTAATTTTTCCCCTCATTTTGTTATATCATCATCATCATCATCAGTTTACTCTTTACCTAGCTACATGTATATATGCATCAAAGTGTATGATGAAATGTCAGTAGTAGTGGCCTGGCAGGTTGCTGCTACTCCGGCGGCGCGAGGTTGAGCACCATGTCGGGGCCCTTGTCGCCGGCGACGGAGAACTCGTCGGGCACCGGCACGCCCAGCTCCTCGCACACCAGCCGGACCACGCGCCGCGTCACGCCGCCCAGCGACATCTTGTTCACCGTCACGGCCATGGCCAGCCCGTGCTCCACGTCGCAGAACCCCGTCGACCCGCCCATCCCGGAATGCCCGAACGTCGCCGCCGTCGCCTTCTCGCCGGCGCCGGCGCCATAGCCGTACCTCCTGAACCCGAGCCCGAACTTGCCGTTCGGGTGGATCATGCCGGAGAAGTCGCCGACGCCCATGAACGCGTCGAGCATCTTGGCGCCGCCATCGACGAACATGCTGCCACCGCCGCTGCCGTTCCCGGCCACCGCCGACGCCGTCGACCCCTCGTCGCTGCCGTCGCTGGTGCGGAGCTGGGTGTACCCGTCCTTGTCAGCGACGCTGACGTCATTCTTCGAACCTCCCTTCTTTTTCTTCTTCTTGGACGGCATGGTGGGGAACTTGGGGGTGTGGACATGGCTGCCGAGTGGCGGCTCGGAGCCACCACCGGAGTGCGGCGGAGGAATGGTGCCTCCTGCCCCCAGCGCGGCGTAGTACCGAGCTAGAGCGCGCGCCGAGCAGTGGCCATTGGCAGCGGGGAGGATGGCGCGGCGGATGTTGAGCGTGTTGAAGAGGACAGGTAGGCCGGTGGCCATCTGGGCGACATTGCTGAGCAACTCCTGTGGGACGTCTGATCCTGCTCTTAATCCTGACAGCTTCTCGAGCTCCTCCATGTCGACTGTCAGTGCCGCAAGGCGAGATTCGACACCTGACAAGGGCGGAAAATCGATGAACATCACATACTCACATGTAGGATATTATCTACAACAGTAAGAATAGGGCAGCAATTTCACTCATCAAACTTATGGAACACATCTCCAAAAGGGTGAGTATGTTTATGGAACATGTCAAAACAAGCCAGAGACAGAAAATGTGTTCTTTGGACAAGCATCGAACTCATGACTGTACTTCACATATGCATTGTAGTCTCTAGCGCAGCAATTTTTTCACTCATCAAACTTATACAAGAACACGTCTTGAAAAAGGATAATATGTTTATGGATTTGTAGAAAAAAGAAACATCCATCATTATATCAATGAGTGCGCCTATTTTGTTCAAAGCTGAAGTGGGAAGTTTTGTTAATTATACCTGGAGGAATGCCAATATATAGCTCCCCCTCAATGTGAAGAGGATGAACAATGGCCTCTTCTAGGACCTCTTGAAGCTTCTTCCCGGACGCATGCTATTATCACCAAATATCAGCGTTAGGATTCATGAAATTAAGTTCACACAGGACAGTGGCACACAAACGTTTGTTTTCAGTTATTTACCTCTACTTAATTGCTAATAGCCCATAACCAAAAGAGATAACTTGGTGGGCTTTGCATTTAATTAAGCCCATAACCAGATTAAAAGTTAGTACAACTATGTGAAGCCATAAGGATCCACTGATCCAGTTAAAAAGGTTCAGTACTCCCGTTGAAAATAAACGAACTCGGTGTATGTGATGCTCAGGAGAGACATACCTCTATGATTCCACCACACAGCCAACCAAAGGATAAGTAGTGATACATTTGTTCAGAACCCGGTTCTGTTTCCGGCGTACACTTGGTAATCCGGTGCAGCATCTCTTCCCAGTCACATACCAACAACGGATCACTCTTCATCACATCTCCCAATGCATTATGTAAACCAGATGTATGATTCAGAAGATGATGGACCTTTAGTAGAAAATTGCAAATCAGAGTCTGTTAATCCCAAGAAACAGTGTTTCAACAACATAAAAAGTTCTAGTACCTTTATTAGCTCTTTTTTGTTAGTTCCGAATTTTGGCCATATATTGGCAACAGTCTCCTCATACTTCAACTTCCTGAAAGATAACAGCATGCTGTCAGCCTGTCACTAATAATAAAAAAAAACACTGGATATGAGAGGAAGGACTCTCATATCAAAATTTATCAAGAGGGGTGAGGCTTGAACCCGGATCGGCTAGCCCACATCTTGTGGTGCTAGCTGGAAGACCCCAGGCCTTTCTCAGCCTGTCACTAATGGAAGCCTAAGGTAGCAGGGAAAAGATGCTCAATGTTCTCTGTAGTACCATCACTGTTAGAGATTTAGAGGAGTTGCTTGCTTTATACAAGAATCTGATGCTTTATACTTTTTAAGTACTAGAATGTAGATAATATCAAGAAATATTGTGACCTGAATAACGTGGATGCAACTGCAGGAAACTACACTGCACCAATCTAAATTTTATGTTTAAACAGTGACTCACATGTCATAATTGTGAAGGATTGCCACCTGCACTAACATGGCTCAGCCTAATCATGGGAACACTGGCACCCATTCTCCATGTCCATTTTTATTGTTCAACATAGACTCACAGAAATACAGTACAACAATATGATGCTTCAGAATAAAAGTTGTTTGCGCATGTGGGTGACTTTGCCATGTATATAAAGATGGAATATCCTTATTTTGTTAGAATGTTAGTAGATCAAGAGGAGGCCTATTTAAACAGGGTGGCATACTACCATGCTCGTTACTGTCAGGCCAAATATTATTTTTGATACACTAGTAAGCTACTAAGATGAGGTATTCTAAATATAAGTCGTTTTGGAACTTCTAGCCACTTCTTCATCTTCTCTTCCATGCTTGACCTTGGCAAATAAATGCTAGCTCTCTCAACAAATAAATGATTCATATCTTTCATGAAGTATAAGTGTAGGGTAAAATAGTCAATTCTGTTGTTTTCTTAATTCTTGTGCATAAGTCTAAACGACTTATTTGGAATCTGAGGTAGTATAATGTACTGTAATACGACGGCCTGCAAACATATTTACACTAGCATGTTAAGAAAAAAAAACTTGGCATTGTGATTAAGCACTCACCCTTTGTCAACAAGCCAATGCACCATGCCAGCAGTGATACCCTTTGTCACTGAAAAAACTGGAAATAGAGAATCAGGTTGAACAGGACGTGGATCATACTTCCCTAACGTACCAGCAGCGGTATCTATTATGACCTTTCCATCTTTATAAGCACAAACCTGGTAAAAGGAAGATATGTAAGGCACCAATGAAGCAAAGTCATAGCATGTAAATGAATCGCATGAGATTGTCAACCTACTTGTATTCCTAAAATTTTGTTGCTTCCCAACTCAAGCAGAAGGTTCCGCAGTTTAGACTCCACCTCTGAGTTAACAGGTGAGTCATAAATCCACTGACTGTTAGCTGTGGGCCCACGTGCCATACTCCTACCATCAACGAAGGCATAAATAAGCAATAAAAAAGATGCTTTACTCTAAGGCTCCTGCAAACAGTAGATAAACAGGCATCTCACCCTAGCAAAGTTGATTCAGCAAATGGCCTCATGATGTCTAGATAAACTATCCTAACATTTAGTGATGCTGATAGCCCTGCATAAGTGCAGATAATAGAGAGCATGTTACCATGATACTGGATATTTCAAAGGAAAGAATGAAAAACATACCTCTAAGAAGATTCAACACCCTCATGAATATAATTGCATCACCAGGGAAAGCATCAACCTGAAGGCGAGAAAATGTTCATGTAACACCTATTTCTTGGTTGACAAACTAAACACATATGAAGTAAAAGGCATGCCTACTCACTGGATTGAAACGTTGAACCTCCTTTTTATTCATTTTCATCTTTTCTTGAAGTGCCTTGACATTTCGTTCTCTTTGGTCATTCAATGTCTTTATGTTCTCCTAAAGAAAAGTCATAACCAAACAGTTAATCCAAACTTCCAAATTAATACACGAGGAGGGATACAGATTACAGTAGTGGTAGCCTCCTACCTTTGCTTCATTTGCTGTAGTGGACTGCCGAAAAAATACTGTAGCGATCTCCATAGCCTGCTCAGGCATGTCAACCCGCAGCTTAAGCCCCATCTCCGCAAAGGCTGACAGCAGTGCCACATGGTCTCCCTACCCATTGACATGTTAAATATCAGAAATGTAGTTTAAGAAATTTAATCATAGCATGAGCAACTGGTTCACAAACAGCAAAAGGTAGAATAAACCGAAGAACCCTATCTCATAAAATTTTAATTATCAAATTTTGACACGTCAAAATACTAGTGCATGTGGTCACTTAATGTTCCAGTGCACTTTCTAAGTCTCAAAGTTGATTCAAGGAACACCAAAGCATAGTAGAGAAGAAAATAAAGATTAGTTCCAGATTCTGTCTTTGTTTTCTTATAGCTTGTTAAATGTGATATTCATCTGCCACTTTGCAATACCACTTATGAGTAAAGACTGAAAGATAGGACTAAACTAGGATACAAAAAGATCGGAAAGTAAACAAAAATCCATTCTTGTTATAATAAAAGATCGCATCTACTCCAATGGAAATGGCTGCAGCTTGTAGATGCCAACAAGACAACCATGTTTGTTCCCTTGTGTATTATTTAGAAGATCAAAGTGTCAAACCTCAGCGCATGACAAAAACATCTTTGCTAGTGCCTGCCTCATTGATTGAGATATGCGTTTAGTAAGCCCAAAATCAAGGAGAATCGGCTTGTGTGGAGGTTCCTTGCTAACAAGAAAATTGCCTACAGAAAAATAATGCATTGTCAGCACAAATGAATTTGCAAGAATTACAGATGGAGAATAAAAAAATTGAGGTGACAGAAGATCTCTTCAAGGCACATAAAATTGAAATACCAGGGTGAGGATCGCCGTTAAAGAAGCCATCAACATATATTTGATGAGCATATGCACGGGTTATCTCCTCCACAAGTCTTTGCTTATCAACACCATATGCTTCTAGCGAATCATTGTCATTCAAACGAATTCCATCCATATATTGCAAAATTAGAACCTTATCAGTTGACTGGTACACAAAGAAGAATGGATTAGATGATCTGTCAACTGAACCGGAAAAACTGACACAATGACAAACAGGATGAAGTAAAAGAACTCAGACCTGAATAACTTCTGGAATCAGTACGTCAACAGCACTAGAGACAGCACCACTCTCGCAATTGGTTTTTCGACTAAGATTACTGGAGACAGCCTTTGTGTTCTCTAAAATTAAGGATTTTATAGCATACATTATCAGGATGATCTGTTCATTAGTGACTAGACCTTTACTTTTAAAAAAAATATGGATGAGTCACAAGAGCATGCATGTTCTTTTATATGGAGAGAGGAGTATGAGAACTGAAAGGGGTAATTACCTGCCTCATGGTTGAAATCAAGTTCCTTTGGTGCCTCCTTGCACCATTCATCTATCATCGGGTTAAAATTATATTGAGGCTCTGCCCATGCAATCCATTCAACTAATGATTTTGCATTCTTCAAATCCTGACAACATTAAGAAAATGATATAGCAATCCTGCACATTTTACATAAGTCCGTTTTTTCAGAATAGAGGCAAACCTCTAATATGATATCTTTGATACCATCATGTTGGATTTTCACAACTACTTCTCTGCCATCTACAAGAGTTGCACGATGAACCTGTGCTATCTGACAAAAGTACATGAAGACTCGTATGAACATACTACTATGACAAAAAAAATTAGCAAGTTGCTCGAGGATTTTGTCAGAAAAAAACATACTATGAATTTCCATCAGATGAAAGAAGTTCATTCCAATATAACAGAACTTACTGATGCAGTTGCTAGAGGATCCAGCACAAAATTAGCAAACAGATCATTCATGGGTTTCCCAAGTTCTTTCTCTATGGTTCCACGAACCTGAACATGAGAGACAAGAATTGAGTTAACGACTACGATTAGCTACATGTCAATATTTGGATTGACTACAGATGAAGCAAAATTAGTTATAAGGATGAACCTCTTCAAGAGGGCGAGGAGGAAGCGAGTCCTGCAACTGCTTGAGGACATTTATGTAGGGTTCAGGAAGCACATCTGCTCTTGTGGATAAATATTGTCCCATTTTCACCCATAAACCTTCTAACTCTATCATCAGGTTGAGAACACGACGAGCATTTCGCTCGTGTGTTTTTGTCCATATAGCATCCTTTTTACTAGCGCCAACCCATTTAACTCTCTTCTGAACTGCCTGCTTGTACCTCAAGAAGATGTTAATCTGCTTCTACTAGTAGAATGGATTGAGACTTTTTATTGAAAGAACAGCATAAAGAAGTGATACAACCACACCTTATAGTCGAAGTATATAAACAAGGCCATGGAGAAGACTTTGAGGCGCCTGGTTAAGGTGTTTCCCCATCCCATTAGATGTCAGCACAACAGCAGAAGAGATAACAAAAAAACTCTGAAACACTGTAGTTAACAACTCTAGGCTCCCGGCTGGACGGTTGATCTTCTGCAATGTCACAAGTACAAGAAGGTAAATCCAAATCAGCATTCCTTAGCCACTACCGATCACATATAATAGGCTCAAAACTTCTTCATAGAAAGGACTGTTCGTCTGTTCTTGACAAGTCATGACAAGATAACAAATTCGCGCTACAGCTTGTATTTACATTAAATCAGACAAAGACAGAGTTTAAGGAAAGGAAATAAAGCGTATAACTACAAAGAATACAGGTTTCTTCCTCACACCACATTCTTGTCATGACAAAGGGATGAGCAAGCAGTTTCCAAGGAACTACAACATCAGATGGTAGGTACTGGAAAGCCACCAAGGGATGCAAACAAGTGCTTACTTTTGCAGTAGAGCAGAAGAAAACAAACTACTACTAGCTTGTGTAGTATTAACGCCTTTAAACTTAAAAAGAAACGAATTTTTTTGCTTGATCACATCAAATTGAGCGGATAAAACCCTCGGATATCCTCCGGGCATCCACAATTCCGCAACTTTATTACCTCAGAATCGAATCTAAATCAGGGGCAAACGACCTAACAACGAGTTCAGCTGAACTCCAAAAGAACTTTTTTTTTCTTGGTCTCTCCAAACAATCTTCTACCCTACATCAGAGAAACCCTGAAGAAACCTGATTCCATAATGGGAGGGGCACGAAATCAACTCGATCCGAACAACAACAACAAGAAGAAGAACACACCGAGGACGACCAAGAACGAAGCGGCCGCGGGGTCGGGACGGGGAAGGGAGGGGAAGAAGCCGTCCACACCGCCGCGCACCCCGGAGACCTTCCCGCCGGTGGTGCCTCGCGCGTGCGCGCGCAGGGAGGGGAGGCGAGGTGGGGGACTCCGCCGGGAAGAGGAGGAGGAGAGAGAGAGAGTGCAGAGTTCAGACAGAGGTGAGGCGAGGGAAGGAAGGGAGATCGATGGAGAGGAACAGGGGCAATTCTGGCAAATTTTCATCGTCTTTCTTATCCTTATAATTTTATATTACTAGAAAAAATACACTTACGTTGCAATGGATTAAGTTTATTTTAATCTTATTATTGTTATATGGTTTAGTTAAAATGAAATTTACTGTGGGAGTTTGATTGGATATATATATATATATATAGAAAATCACGAGCTATAGTTAGGAGTCCGATCGTCTCAAGTTAACATGCAAGTTTTTCTAAATATATTTCTTATATGATTCCTTATGTATTAAAAGTGAACGATATTAAAAATCGACTTAAATACGGACATGTATTTCTAAAAGCAAACAAACTTAAAAACCGACTCATACACGGATGACGTACCAGAATACCAGCAAAATCATCTTCAATTTTTATAATAGTGGAGATTTGAAAGTTAAATTCTTGACACTGTCAACTCGAAACCTGTTACCTTCCAAACCGGTGGCAAGTACAGTAACAACAATCATATAGGAGCACTCTCTGTCATCATAGATGTGTATGGATGATCTTTAAAATTGTGCGGGTATGTTATCTATGTGTCTGAACTATAAAAATACATTTTTGGCTCCAAAGCTATCATGAGTGTGTTCAAACAAGTTTCAATCCACTTTGTGTGCTGACATGGCAATATCACGGTGACACCTATATATCAGTGTGGCCCACATGTCAACCATATAGAAATAAGTTTTTACTGTTTTATTTTCTATGTGACTAACATGTAGGCACCACTGTGATGCTATTTTAGTGTATGGAGCGGTTTGAAGACTATTTGGACCTATATGACTTCAAAGACAAGTTCAGGAATCCGAAAATCCATTTTGAGAGTTTATGGATGTTGATGATACACCTGTACAAATTTAGGTACCATTCGCGTACTTCACTTTTTTTTACAGTGAAAAATGGTTTTATGTTTTCGGCCTATGTAAATAGACACATAACCAATAAGCTTTAGAGTCAAAAATGAGAAAAATCGAGTAATGGGAAAAGTCCCCAACTCCTCTGACAAAATGACTACCTGAATTAAAAGCTAAAACAAATAAAAAAAAATTAGCAAATAGTTACACAGGTGCTACGCCATCTAAAATGTTACAAAAGATAACGACTATCAAAACCAATAATATAGCATCATTATGATAATATCTATTTGTTCTTTTATCCTTGTCACCAAACAATATTCATATTTAGAATTCGACTACTTTTTGTAAAAAATAATAAATACTTAAATAGATGTCACTTTATCGAAGTGTATTATATATTAAACATAATTATTAACTTTGTTCATAATAATCTAGTCATTTAAAAATACATTAATGTTTGCCACAATACTGATCAATGGTGACAATTATATAGGAATTGAGGGAGTATCATTTTTAGTGGTTTTGAGAATTAATATAAAAATTTTGGGGAGGAGGATTATAAGCTCTTTTTTCAGGGTGAAATTGTAGGCATCTAATGTCATGTTTGTATAAAAGAAGTATAGTTTATCCATTTTTTGTGCTGTTTGGCTGTAAAGAGGTGGATTATTTTTTCTTGAGTGGGATGGGAGAATCGAATATATCTTTTATGTTTCATTTGGATATGACATATCAGCATCCAATGAATATGTAATCTTTTAAGAGAAAAAAAATCATGCAACACCTTTTAAGTCAGTCGTTGATATAGATAGTAGAACAAGATGACATTGAACTCAATGTGAATACACAAGGCACAATAAAATCACCAGTATTACTACTTGCTATGGCCAGATAGTTGCAAATTAATCACTGTATCACGACACTGTTTATGCAAAAACATCATGTATTTGGAAGGCTTTAGCAGCAGTTAACTGATGGCAGAAGAGAAAAAAAAATAAGAGGGGGCAACAAAAGTAATAAAAATTCAGATGGACAATCCATAGATTCTTTTTTTTAAAAAAAGAAAAGACCAGTCCATGAAATTAACCTGCATATAATTCAATGAGCAAGTAGACTTCACACAGCCCCTCTGGGAAACTTCTTGGCCAATTTCTTGACATAAGACGTTGCTGTCGGCTTGTCCCTGTCTCTTTTATGGTGCACCTATATTGTATTTTTTTCCCCAAGTTTTCATTTACCCTTTCGCAAGTCTCAAATTGATTCGATTCTAGAATAAGAGGAGATGGAGACGCACCGAAGGCTCTGAACATGCAAGAACCTGTCATTTTTTTTCCAATGGGAGATGATAAAGGTCAGACTGAAAATGTGGGTTCATGAAAAGTCTTCAAAGGCGGCCACTGACTTCTCTCCTTATACACACTGCCAATTCCAACAGCTAAGTTCATGAAGAAACTACGGCGACCACTCGAGGAGAAAGTCTTTCTGCCCATCGAGAGAGAATGCACTCGTTTTGTACATGTCAGCAAAAAGTCATTAATATTTTTTTTCTATATATAAGATGGATCAATATGCGAAAGGGCATATAGCCTAGTAGTTGTAGTGCCCTGAGTAACATCACAAAGTCATGAGTTCAAATCTCCATACGAGCGAATTTTAGATTGGGTTGTTTGCGGGGCTAAGTTTTAAGATTTGGGTTGTTTGCGGAGCTAAGTTCCTAATTTAAATGAATACATATATCTGATTAGATGTAGAGGCCGGGTAAAAAAATACCATTCTCTAAAAAAAAATATGCAGAGGAATATAGATATCAATATGCAGAGCGCTGCAGAGACCGATGTGCAGTAAGTGTATATCATGACTCATGACATAGTTCAGAATTTCAGATATCACATATTGTTTGAGTCGAGTGATAGCATGCAGAGAATATCTGATGAAACATAGATAAACAGGGACTACAGGGGGCACTAATAAAGTAGTAATAACCGAACAGTTGAAATTGCATAGTACTAATACAAATTAAAGGAACTGATTCATTTTTAATGTCACTATTAAGAACTTGTTCCCTTTGAAAGTCATTATATAAAACATTATATTCTGAACTTAGGAGGAAAGCAGAAGACCTTAAGAATAAAGTTTATGAACACATGGTACCATTTCACAGTCGAGAAGAGAGACCATTGCCTCATTCGTGGCCAGTTCAGTACTCAGTTGGGTAGTTCACCCACTTGACTTGACCCATGCAGTTCCTGTTTATCTGTCTTTTTCATCAGGCATTGATGCCCAATTGCCTATATTACCATCACTCAAACTCAATTATCATGTGCTTGATGTACTATATTTTAGCATCCTTCTGTTTTTCACAGACAGAGAAGGCTGCAGAGAAGAAGAACCACACCTACTACCAAGTGACGATCACGAGAGCGCATGTAAACTGCATAGCCCAAGCCAAGTTGGGCCGGAATGGGATTCTGACGTACTTGCTGGGCCAACATAAGTTGGGCCGCAACGGGATTCACACATTGGGTGCAGAGTTTACATACTTATGGAAATCTTTTTCAGTAATATTGTCAACAGAGGCAGCACTTACTCCCTCATGGCTCCCTCCCATAGCCATGTACAACACGTGCGCTCTGGCTTGTGTCTGACGGCTCCACGTCGGAGCCAAACCGAGCTGGCACTAGTGCTTGTGGTTTCACAGGCCGGCAGCGAGCTTGTCATCAGAGGAAATGCTCGAAGCACTGCGCCTGGGCGAAGCCACGGCTCGAAGACCAGCGTTGGAGGAGTCGGAGCCCCGCGCGTCGCCTCGTCCGGTCGGTCCCCCCATGCACCTACCCCAAATCCCACCTTATCGTGGTCGTTGTCGCCGCTCATGTCGCCTCGCCAGATCCGCTGCCACCGCTGCTCCCCGCCGCCGCCAGAGCTCGAGTGCTGTCGGGGTCTATGGGGGAGATGCGGCCGAGGGAGAGAATGCGGTGGGGGTCGATGAAGCCCGCGAGCCTGGACGACAGGGAGTTCTGGAAGGACGGCAGCGAGACTGAGGGCAACTTGGGCGGGAGCTTACCGCGCGCGCCGCCGCCGCCGACACCCTCTCCTCCTGCTGCTAACGCGGTGGAGAGCGGGTGGTGGTGGTCGGGGCTCTGCGGGGTGGCGGAGAAGGAGCAGCACCAGCCGCGGGGGAGCGCGGCGCTGCTGCGGTGGCGGAGGTGGTGCGCCGCGTCCGCCATGGGAGGGGAGTAGGGTTTACATTACCATCGGTAACCGCATGGTTACCGGCCTTACCACGGGGTACGGTAATAAAAAATTGCGGTAACCTTCTTAAATTCAAATAAATTTTAAAAATAATTTGAATTATTGATAAATTTTGCACGGTTACCGCGCAGTAACCGTGCTTACCGTCGGGGCGCGGTAACCCCGGCCCCGGCGATAACCCTCAAGCTGGCGAGCTCGCGCTGGAGAAGGAGAGGGATCTCGCCGGTCGGGTGGAGTAGGCGTCGGTGGCCGTGGAGAAGGGGATCGGTGGAGGTGTCGGTGGAGAAAGGGATCGGGAGAGAGAGAGAGAAGGGGGGAGAGTAAAAAAGAAATAGGGTGGAAGAGGCTGACTGTGGGCCTGCATGGTGTTTAGGGGTGCATATGTACAATTTTTTTTGTTACAGGGACCAAAATATAAAGTTTTAATAGGTTCAATAATAAGATACACTATAAGGGCTGACATGTAAATAGATAGGGTCTGAAATGCAAAATACGTTTTGGAGTGATTTCCACTATGGATAGGGTGACCTTTGTGTGGTTCTATCCAACATGACGTCTTGAGACCACTCGTACTTGTTGCCTCCATCGTACATGCCCTTTGTACATACCCTTAAGGAACAAGCACCTCCATTGTACATGCCCTTAGGGAACAAGCACCTCCATTGTACATGCCTTTAAGGGATTTTGGGTGGATGTGACCTATCAGATATACTAGGATATGTCACATTCACCCAAATTCACCCAAAATCCTTTATATTATGAGACGAGGGAAGCATACATGATCACATTTTGTTTCTTTGAAGGACAACGTACAGGACTTGCAGCACCTAGCAATTGTATTTGAATACACCCTGTCATTCGATCTTCATATTATCAGTATGTATGTTTGTGGATTTTGCACCCCACATTCCTATTACAGAGTTCAGACAACACCATTGCTAGATGCTTTCTCGCAGTGTCTGCTTATGAAGAGCAGATGCTTTCTATGTTTCAAAAAGCAGTGTCTGCTTATGAAGAGCAGATGCTTTCTATGTTTCAAAAGAATCTCTGATTAAATATCTGGTATTTGGTACTTTTATCCCAATCAAGAATAGATTTTGCATGTAACTTGATTATAACTTTCTGTTGATGCAAAATACAACATAACAGAAATATGAAGTAGAACGCAAGTAACACAGATATAGCCAGCATTCCAGAACACAATTTCTCTTAAGAAGATTTCACAGGTTCACAAGCCTCTGGTTCATATGCATAGAACAACAAAACTACTGCAAGAACTCCATGACAAATTTGTGGGATACAAGCAAAGTGATATCTAGTCGAAGAGGGAGAATCCGAGGTCGTCCTCGCTTTCCTCCTTCTCTTCTTCCTTCTTCTCCTCGGCCTTGGGGGCCTCGGCAGCAGCTCCACCGGCAGCGGCACCAGCAGCAGCACCTCCACCAATCGCGGCACCACCACCAACAGCACCAATGATCACCTGTATGAGAATTGTGGTCAGCACTACATAAATTGTATGACTTATGAAGATAATGGCATGCTAGGCTACCAACAGCTAGAATTGACTTCACATATACATTGGTTATTTCGTGACATAAATTACCGATAAACAGCAAAAGAACTGATAAGAATCCAATGTAAGATAAAAGAGCCACATGCAGTCAAGCTAAGAATCATACTAAAATCTATACCCGCCAATTTCAATGCAATATCTGGCTAGACAATTTTGTTGCTTCAGCCTATTCATATTAGTCAAACAGTTTTATCTCTTAAGGTGAGCTTTGTGTCAAAGCCCATCGATGTTTTCTGGGATCTAACCAAGAACCATGTCCACCTGTATAAACAGCAAAACAGCTAGACACTGCTGCATGCCACAATCTTGCCCAAATAAAATACATATGAACAAAATGATGCTTATGGCAATGCTGAGCACATGATCAGAAGGTGAACCTCTGATTAAACTAGCATTGTAATTGCAGTCCAAAGCAACAAAGACTCGAAAGTTATGTGTATCATCCCTCTGTTGTCTGCAAACTGCAACGAGATGCATTTGAACGGCTACATAACAAGGACAGAATATCACCAAACATATATTGAACATGAAACATCAACTTACCTACCAATCAATGCAAAATATCGCATATCTGAAACAAATGTGCTATTCAGATCCAGGTAGAACACTAAAGAGCTAGCACATGAATCGCGAGAGATATTTCTTCTATAGCATATATAACGAGCAAGAAGCCAAGAACTAGACAAGCGCAAGCATACAGTTAGATCGGAAGCAGGAACACGAAGAGATGATTGGGGGGGGGGGGGGGGAACAGAGAGCAGGGCGCGATGGGAAGGGAGGGGGAGCAGGCAGACCTGGAAGACGGCGGAGCTGGGCGAGACCATGGAGAAGGAGGACTGGACTCCGGCGGCCGAGTCGGCGGCGGACGCGGCGGCGACGAGGCGGCGCTGCAGCTCGTAGGGCGTGGCGGCGGAGGCCTCCAGCTCGCCCTTGAGCTGCTTGGCCGTCCACTCGTCGCCGGAGCTCCGGCACACGAAGGTGTACACGCCCATGTCGGCTTGCGCTTCGCGGCGGCGGCGGCGGCGGCGGCGGCGGAGTTGGAGGATTCGGGAGGTTGAAGAGGCGAGATCGAAACCCTAGCTGGGTTTCCCGAGTTTATGTAGTGGTGTTCTGGGCCAGCTTAGGATCTGGCCTATGAAAAGCCCATGTAAAAACTCTTCCAAATTTTGGCCCAGCCCAATTTGCAAAATCACATACCAAACCACCTCTAATGGCATCCACAATATAGTCTAAAAGTGGTCTATAAACAATACAATATTTGTTTCAGGCACCTAGTAACATTGTAGAACTAGTACATAACAAAGAAATAACAAAAGCTACCCATAAGCATATGGGCTACCCATAGATAATAAAATATATTATTTGTCTCTACCTCTTCACTCCTCCTAATACTATTTGCTATCCATATACATTGTGAATGTTACAATAGTTAAAGTTTATATAAGTGGATCACATTTATATGGACTACTTTTGCTATATACATTGTTGTTGCCCTAATATATTTGCGTCAGCCACATTGGCACGCTCCCCCTGCCACCTCAGCACCGACCCGCCACGGTGGCAGGAGGACGGCGCTAGAGAGGCTGGCGCCATCCCGTTGGATGACGGCGCCAGCCACTCTGACGCCCCCAAAAGAACTATTTTTGGGATAAGTTTTTAAGGGGTTTATTTGCGAAATAAGTTTTTTAAAAGGACCAAATTATGAAAAATTCAGCAGGTTACGTATCTGCGCATCCAGTGATCTCTTCAATGCAAGAATCAATAGTGGTGGGTTGGTGGGACGAGAAGGGCTTGTTTGGTTTGCTACCATGCCAAAATATTGGTAATACCAAATTATAGGCAAATTTTTGTAGTGCCAAATGTTTTGGCAACTTATGTGTCTTATTGGCACATTTTGGTAGCAAACCAAACTGTCGACGTTTGATGTCTCGACTACGGTGTTTGGACAGTATGGGGATCGT
The DNA here is from genome assembly GCA_000338895.3 of Oryza meridionalis. NCBI lineage: Eukaryota > Viridiplantae > Streptophyta > Magnoliopsida > Poales > Poaceae > Oryza > Oryza meridionalis. The sequence goes on from CM002529.2 coordinate 30,108,140, forward strand.
TGGTGCTAGGATATACGCGAGACTGAGGTAAAAGAGATGGAGATGGGGATTTTTATACAGGTTCGGGCCCCTGAGTTGTCAGGTAATAACCCTACATCCTGTTGGCCGGAGCCGAAGTTGTTCTTATTCACCATAATCGCACCAGTACAATATGTGGGTAGCCTATCTAACTGTTGTCGACATGTCGGTTTGAAGGTCTGACTCGTAGTCGACACTAGGGTAGTCTTCCTCCTCGAATCCGTGCCCGACGAGATCAGAGATAGCGCTTTCGTATCTCCTGCCGGTATCCGGAGACACCGTAGAGGAATAGCCATGCCTATCCCTGAAGTCGATATTCGGCGGCGTGTCTTAGCGTATGTTGGCTTGTATTGGCTTCTGTTGTTCCGTATATTGTTGTGGTTGCTGATTGAGGTGGATCTCGATCGTGGTGACCGTGTGATCATGTTGATCGTCTCATGGTCAGTCGTCCCCCTGTCCTCCTAGGGGGGCTTGTATTTATACCCATAGGTGTCCCCTTGTCCAAGTAGAACTAGGGAAACCAATATGGATACAATCCGAGTAGTTCTTGTCGTTTCCATGTAGAATTCTGGTTGTCTTTCCTTATCCGGAACTCCTCCTATATCCGAAGGTTGCTTCTGTATAGGACATGGTATGTGGTGGGCCCTGCCGAGATTTAGTCAACAACTATTAGGTATGTGGTATCCATAACCCTGACAGTAGCCCCCGACTTCAATGCAAATGAATGAATTCATATTCTCGACCGCTGACCATGGAGTAACTGTTATCGAGCTCACGTGTGACCGTTCTCGGTGAGTTTAGAGATAACATTAGACTTCCTTTATCAGCCTCGTGCGGGCACCGAAAGGGTTTGTCTAAGTCAATCTCTGATGTCGACCGAGAAAGTACAGTGCGTACGACTAAGTCTCCCATCTTGCTGTAATCGAGAATTTGGATTGAAGTCAAGAAATTTCATCTCGGCGGGTACATTCCGTACCTTGTCAAGATCCAGCAACCGTTCTCGAGCGATCGAGAAGGCATAGAGTCTGCGACGGAGCCTTGTCAACATTGGTTGTACTCGCCTTAGTCGATCTTGGTATAGAACCATAGAGACATGGAGTCTTCAACAATGTCGAGCAGCATTTTCCTAAAATCAATACCCAGAAAAGAATATCAAATAGAAATAGCCCCCGAGCGAACGCTCAAAGGGTGACATGTTATAATATGTATGGTAAATTAAAAATGAATTAAATTTACCGACCAATGTTTTGTGTATGAGCGTCTTCTCTTTTACCGACTTCGACCAGTCAGTTTATTGAGTTATACACTCTCCCTAGCCCCCAGCCTTGTCGTCGGAGAATCGTTCTCGGATGATAAGGCTCTTGGACCTTTGACCTACCTCGGCTGAATAAGCACTGATCCTAGCCCCCAGCCGTGAAGTTGGAAAGTTAATTTCCGATTACGCGGCTTGGTTAATATGCACGGGGAGAACTCTTACACGACCAGGTCTGACATGGTCTTTCGTCTCTACAGAATCCGACAAGGCCTTATCGGCTCTGGGCGTCCCCAGCCAAAGATCCCTTAGGTTCCTCGGAGGCCTTGTCAGCATGACGTAAAGGGACATGAGAATAGGTGTCAACGCTAGGTGTCATCTGGGTGAGGGATCTCTGGGTAAAACACTTGGCGATCTTGTGTACCTGATACCAACTTTGTTGGAGTAGAGGTAGTAGGAGAGTCGCTGCATCGCTGGTGGAGGACCAGGCAGTAGTCGTAACTCGACCACTTGAAGTGGAAACAGTGGGAGAATCGCTACACCACTGGTCGAGAACCAGATGTAGTCTAAACTCGACCACTAGAAGTCGAGGTAGTGGGAGTATCGCTACACGGCTGGTCAAGAACCAGATAGTAGTCGTAACTCGACCACTAGAAGTCGAAGTAGTGGGAGTATCGCTACACGGCCGGTCGAGAACCAGATAGTAGTCGTAATTCGACCACTTGAAGTTAAGGTGTGAGAGATTGCTACGTGCTGGTGCGAGAACCAGTGAGCGAGCAGAATTATCTCTCGAACACCGACGGAAGCTACGGTGTGAGAGATTGCTACGTCCTGGTGCGAGAACCAGTGAGCGAGCAGAATTATCTCTCGAACACCGATGGAAGCTGCGGTGTGAGAGATTGCTACGTCCTGGTGCGAGAACCAGTGAGCGAGCAGAATTATCTCTCGAACACCGACGGAAGCTGCGGTGTGAGAGATTGCTACGTCCTGGTGCGAGAACCAGTGAGCGAGCAGAATTATCTCTCGAACACCGACGGAAGCTGCGGTGTGAGAGATTGCTACGTCCTGGTGCGAGAACCAGTGAGTGAGCAGAATTATCTCTCGAACACCGATGGAAGCTGCGGTGTGAGAGATTGCTACGTCCTGGTGCGAGAACCAGTGAGCGAGCAGAATTATCTCTCGAACACCGATGGAAGCGCTAGAGTTGGTTTGTTGCAAGTGTATCTCATGTGGCCAGCATGACTCGCGTACCCAACTTATAGCATACCCGGATGTCCGTTCGCAATCATGTCGGGTGATCAAGCCGACGACGTTCGCGAGGAATTATTCGTTAACAACCTTCTCTCAAGTAGCCCAGCGATGGCCGGTGCTATGAGATAGGTCGTCGGTCTTCGTTGGCAGGTTGGGCGCGACGGCTCTGCATTTGTCGAGATCGTTCTCGATAATGCGGCGTACTCGACCACATCCTACTCGAGTGCTCAATTGTTCCTGAAAGATATTTTCTAGAAGGCAAGACATATAGCAGATAATATCGAGTATGTATTCGAAAAACTGCATGGATCTTCTAGGATTATCAGGATACAACAAGCAGATGTAAATATCAGACATTATGTAAACTGTAAACAAGCATGATTTATACAGAAGAAAACAGAGCGAGCCCCCAGCGTTAGACCGTAGTCGATTTAACATCAGGGACACTCGTGCAACAGATATTGTATAAGAAACATGTTCTAGGTAAATATAATAAATTATTGATCTGACAACATTGTACGATCTGAAAATAGGTACGGTAAATTGCTTAAAATATTGCGTACCTTTATAGATACATGCCGGATGTATCTACGGAATTAGTAGATTAATTAAAAATCAATCTTACTAATTATCTTATCACGGGTGGCCGTTGATTTATCTGAATAGTCAACACGTTGCAATTTAGACAGCAATGTAGGTCTTCTTTGCAGGTACACGTCGGCCAACTAATGCATGCATGCCTAAGCACGTACTGAGTCCATGCATATGCATGTGTACACGTCAGGAGCAAGCATATTAGTTGGATCTTTGTCTTGTTGTTTTCTCGATACCTTGGTAGACATCCGTGATCAATAATCCCTGGAACACATGATGTCGGGAGGGATGTTCTCAGTATGCGTCAGGGATCCAAAATTTGGATCCTAATCGGGGTGTGAGAACGATCCGAGTCCCAAAAGAATCCAGTGAATAGATCGAGATATTGATTTTGGTTCCTCGATGGCCGGTGTTCTGAGCAGGCAGCGGCATTACCGAGGTTACCAAAAATCAGTTGATGATGTCGCTTCCGAAGAGATGGAGATCGGAGACCTCCTAGTTGATAATATCAAGTCACTGTTCTCCGCGGCGGCGACGTCTTGAAGTTTGGTCGATCTCGAGAGATCGAGTTGTTGACGACGATGGTTCCGATCTCGTCGGGAGAGATGTATTCTGGCCGGGTGGATCTCCTCACAGCCGAAGTCGTCGAGTAGCTTGTTGTCGGAGAATCCATCTCTTGAACCCATCTCGTCGAAATTCTAGAGCACCAAAATCCCCCTACCTGGCGTGCCACTGTCGACGTTTGATGTCTCGACTACGGTATTTGGACAGTATGGGGATCGTTGGTGCTAGGATATACGCGAGACTGAGGTAAAAGAGATGGAGACGGGGATTTTTATACAGGTTCGGGCCCCTGAGTTGTCAGGTAATAACCCTACATCCTGTTGGCCGGAGCCGAAGTTGTTCTTATTCACCATAATCACACCAGTACAATATGTGGGTAGCCTATCTAACTGTTGTCGACATGTCGGTCTGAAGGTCTGACTCGTAGTCGACACCAGGGTAGTCTTCCTCCTCGAATCCGTGCCCGGCGAGATCAGAGATAGCGCTTTCATATCTCCTGCCGGTATCCGGAGACACCGTAGAGGAATAGCCATGCCTATCTCTGAAGTCGATATCCGGCGGCGTGTCTTGGCGTATGTTGGCTTGTATTGGCTTCTGTTGTTCCGTATATTGTTGTGGTTGCTGATTGAGGTGGATCTCGATCGTGGTGACCGTGTGATCATGTTGATCGTCTCATGGTCAGTCGTCCCCCTGTCCTCCTAGGGGGGCTTGTATTTATACCCATAGGTGTCCCCTTGTCCAAGTAGAACTAGGGAAACCAATATGGATACAATCCGAGTAGTCCTTGTCGTTTCCATGTAGAATTCTGGTTGTCTTTCCTTATCCGGAACTCCTCCTATATCCGAAGGTTGCTTCCGTATAGGACATAGTATGTGGTGGGCCCTGCTGAGATTTAGTCAACTACTATTAGATATGTGGTATCCATAACCCTGACACAAACACCAGCCAAACTACTATTCAAAATGCCAACAATTTGGTAAGGCACATTTTGGCATCAAACCAAAATGGCCCGAAGTTTCTTTTCTTAGGGTGTGTTTGCAATCTGGCTTAGGGACCCATCTTCTAGCACGGAAAACAGAGTAATCCATTAGCACGTGATTAATTAAGTATTAGCTAATTTTTTTAAAAAAATGGATCAATTTGATTTTTTTAAATAACTTTTGTATATAAACTTTTTACAAAAAGCATACCGTTTAGTAGTTTAAAAGGCGTGCTAAACACTAATCAAATCAAATCAAACCCTAATCGCCGGCCGGCGAGACGGCGATGGATGGCCGACGGCGGCACGGCGGGAGCCTGGATGTTTCCGACGGCAATTCGGACGGAATCGCCCACAACTGATCTGTGATCTTGGCCACCATCCACGGCTACTACAAGGAGGCGCTCGCCGTGCTGCCGCTCGATGACTTGCAGTTGCCGGAGCTCGCCCCGCTCCTCGTCGCCGCCGGCGTCTGCTTCGGCTTCGCCGACCCTACCACCAATATCATCGCCAACACCCTCTCCTTCCTCCCTCCCGATCACGGTGCCAAGAAGCGCAAGCGCAAGACGAAGGCGCCATCGGCGGCAACGGCAACGGAGAAGGTGCCAGGTGGTTTGACAATATCACTTCGGGCTGTTCTACTTGACAAGATTCATGCCAAGTACATCAAGGCAATCTCTCGATTACCAATGCAAGATGTTCGGGCTCGTTACCACCGTGCCCTTATCAATGGTGGTTACTGCTATGGTCCATTCAGTTGTGTGACCAACATCATCGTCAACACCATCTGGTATGACTCTGCTTTCCCTGCTGTGGAGAAACTTGAGGTGGACATGATCTGCACCTCCACCTTTGTTCGTGTGGAGTCCCGGTCCCTTCGTGGCCTTATCAAGCAATTGCTTACTTGCATTCCTGAGATTTCTGAGCATGATGCCATGATATATCTGCTAAAGAACAATCTGAAAGTTCGCAAAGCAATTAAAATGGCAGGAGTGGAAGGGTGGGAACCCAGCTGGGATGTCAGTGCCTACAAGGCTGCAGCGGATGCATTGTTTCATCTTGAGCTCGAAGCTTATGTACAGTTTTCCACTCAATCTCTACCTAAGGTGCAGGCTGCCGTTAAATCACTATTGTGTGCTTCTACCCCACTTTCCTCGAATGATGTTCTTCAGCTAGCTACGTTGTTGCCATCTTCAAACTGCATCTCTGCTAAATCTTTGGAGACAATTGTTGATCTGTCTACAGATGCATTGGATATGTTTATAGCGTTCAAGGAAAAATTTGTCACTTAACAGGGTTTTTTTCGTAGAAAGATTGAAGCTGCACTAAGGAAAAAGGTTAGTACCTTCCATTCCATATTATGTGCTACTTTCAAAGTATTGCTCTCTAGTTAGACTATTGATTTGGATAATGAAAATATATATTTAGTGTAGAATTATCTATTTCATATTGTCATTATAATTGCTCTTCTTTGCAAATTCAATTCTTACCTGATGATTGAGATAATGAAAGGATCTGTTTATCGCGGAATTATCATTTCATAATGTCATTATAAATTTATAATTGCAGTTTTATGCAAGTTCACTTCTTTCCTGGTTTAGTATCTATTTAGCGTGGAATTATCCATTTCATGATGTCATTATGGTTGCACTTTTCTGCAAGTTCACTTATTCCCTAATGATTTGATTAGGATAACGATGAAAGGATTTGTTCAGTGTGGAATTACCCATTTCATAATGTCATTGTAGTTTTTCTTTTGCAAGTTCACTTCTTCCCTATTGATTAGGATAATAAGAGTATCTGTTTAGTGTGTAATTTTCCTTTTCATAATGTCACTATAATTGCCATTTTTCTACAAGTTCACTTCTTTCATGGTTGTAGGGATATCTATATGATCTTCAAGTAATCTGTGTTGCAAATGAGCGTGTGGCAGCCAGATGAACTTCTTGGACTTCAAGTGTCCATATTCACATGTAAACTTTTTGGCAAGCCCAAAAGTTGGAAGTGGACTTAAGTTATTCTTTTCTGAATTCAGTAATGATGATGATGATGTATCCTTTTGCTGTACCGTCTCAAGAAAATCAAAACACGGTATGCTTGATATATGATTGTGTCCTTTTCTTAAATATAATTTATAGAATGATTCTTTCTTGTATTTTGATGCTAACCTTTTTTTGGTATGTCTTTTTTGGAGAAGCTCGTTGTTGTTATTGTGAATATGAAGGGACCAGGATTATGCATCCCGCACATCCGATTGAAAATTATTGTGGTGGCGACATGGACTTCACAGAAATGGCGCATGGCACGCATGAGCTGACCAATGCAAGAATCATTAGTGGTGGGAAGTGGGCATGCAATAGAGTAGGCATGTGTGGGTACAATTATATCTATTTTGATCCTACCCGAGATGCTAAGTTCGCCCAATGCATGAACCGAATTGCTTCGAGGGCGAATATAAGCTGGAGTGACATTTTAAGGGTGAATTCAAGCTAGTGACATTGAGAGTCATGAACCAGAACTGCTTTATGGGTGAATGCAAGCTAGAGTGATATTGAGAGTATAGGTGATGTGTATTCCGATGTCTTATTTTAATAAAAATATCTTTTTTTATTATTATAGTTTTATGTGGACTAGATGGTTATTTATAATATACTGCAGTGATATGGCTTAAAATGAGTTTTAGGATGTGTACCGATGCCCTTTGATGCTTTCCATGCTTGTAATTTTGCATGAGTTGTAGTGTTCATATATTTTTGGTTTTTGGTATAGTAGGGGTTTGCTTTAACAAAGTTATCTTCTTCCCTTTTGCTTGCAATCCATGGATACTTTGGTTGTTGTTTTTTAGGGATTTGTTGCTATTTTTAGGATACCACAATGATCTTATCAGAGTTTGTTAGGTTCTATTTATTTATTATTTTATTTCTTGCTGTAAATAGTGATATTATAGCTGATTATGATTCATCTTTATTATAGTATACTCCTTATATTCAGTATTGGTTCCTTGAGGGGAATGGTTTATGAGATTTCTGGGATCTTTTCAAACATATATACAATCACATATTGCTTGTTTTTTTTTTCATTTTGATGCGACACTGGTTTCTGATCGAATAAACAGATTCATCTTGGCTGAAGCAATATATATCATGTGACCATCAGTTCATCACCATGACATTATGATTTCTGTCAAAGTTCAAATGTAATCATGCAGCGGCAATTATAGTACAACAATTCATATTCATATGCACTAAACTTCACTACTCTACAAGTCACGTGTGTCCAATTTTTTTTTATGTATTTAAGAGCATGACGCCCATTGTATCAGGATGTTGCAAGAGATTTGAGATCATTTCATCTCTTGGTGTTCATTAGCATAATTCCAGCATGATGAACGCCAATTGTTTTCTTAATACAAAAATAGATGCTTTAAAGCCAGAGCTGCCTTGCCCACATGTAAAAAGCGCCAACAAGCGACTGATCTTGGCAATAAGAAGCTCAACTTGGTTTGCAGAAGATGACTAGCATTTACCATGAATGCATTCGTAGCAAGTTTCAGAACTTGAGAATTATTGGTGGATATGTTGTTCATTCACTTGGTTCTCATCTATCAATTCATTTGAGAACATATTCCCCCTGTTCATCGTCTAGATACTTGCATGCAACATGATCCTGGCTGTGATTGATCAATTAAATTAATTTAATTTATTTACTAATTGATATAAAGTAAAGGTTAAAGGGGGGAGAAATGTGTTCTTTTTTAATAATCCATTAATTTTTAAGAAAATGAGGGGCTTTTTTGACAGTCTGCATTTGTGAAAAATTGCAGGAATCGCAACGGCCGCCGTCTGTTCGCCGGCGGCGAGCCTCGGCGCGACACTCCCGCGAAGGGCATCACCCTCCGCCGCCGCCGGTAAGTGCGCCGTCGCCGATCATTGAAATTTGAACACAGGGGCAGATCATAGTTGAATGCATCCATTTTTCTTTTCTTTTTTTGATGGGATGGTACACTGCATTCTTGATTCTTGCAAAACATTGATCGCATACTGATTGCTTTTGTTCATCATCACCTAGTTCGTGCGCTTGTGGAATCCTTTGAGTTGAGCCTCCCGTAGAGCATCGCAAGAACAAGAATCAGCTTCCCTGGTTCACTCCACCACCCCGAGAAGCTGTACGGCTTGTCATGGCAGGCAATCCCCTTCTTCTCGTCCTGCTGCTGCAGCTGCCTCGAGCAGCTGTAGCCAGTGGATAGCCCAATGTTCCCGTATGCACTGTGTGCAGAAGCAATGGGTGATGAATAAATTAGCTGAATCAATCATGGAGGGAGCAAGAACAGTATCAGAAGAAGAGTTTGGTGAGTAGATGTGCAACTTAATTATTACTATTTACCTTATCACCTCAAAGATGATGTTAAATGTGGAGAAATTGAGGGGGTCAGTGGAGATTGATCTCCTTTCAGTGATGCAGACCAGCATTATCACTGTGGTGTTGAAGGCTAGTGGTGAAAATGCCATGGTCTTCAGGAATGGTTTCCCCCTGCTTGTTCTATCGCCGTTTTCCGGGCCGATTCGTTTGTGATCTTGACATGCTGAGAACAACTTTGTCAAGGACGGAGTGTACCTGAGAAATGTAAGCAACCATGTTATGTTATCTCTTCTGATTGTTGCCTGAGATTGTGAAGAGCTTGAAAGAGAGGAACTCACATCATGACCATGAACAGTACTAAAGCCGCTGGCGCAACAAGGGAACAATCAATGGAATTTTCTCCTGCCTGCCTTGCATTCACTGCCATGAACAATGCATTGGTTATCTTCTGCAGGGAGGTGAGCCCTGCAAACACTGCAGAATCCCAGTTCAAGCAGCAGAAGAGGATGACTGTCATGGCTACAAGAGCAACCTCCACAGCTGCAAGAAATATTGTCTGCAAGTTAGGCAGCAGGCGACTGAAACCTACTGCGCTGCTGTTGTTCATCATGAAGTCTGGCTCTTCAGCTTTTGCTAATCTTAGTTCTCTCAACGCCCATATCTCCAACCTCAGAAATACTGGGAACAGTGTGCTGCCTGTAAGAATCTGACCGATGAGTAGCAACAGAAGGCCATTGTTTGAGGAGAATACAGCCATACTCTCATTTGTCGGCAATAACCCTCCATTTGTGAATGAGGAGACTGTGACCGATATCGAGAAGAGAGCTTTGTTGATGCTTTTCCTTGTTAGCACATCTCTAGCACTTGGAACATGAGCTATGTACATGAACACCAATAGAGAACCAGTGACAAGAATAATGATCATGTATGCCAACACCACAAACACTAAATATTTGAGGCATCTCTTCTTGATATCAGTGGAGTTCATGGATGGAGTTTGTGGAATTGCCTCTTCTAGATGTGATTGATCACACATGGTAACTGAACTTACTCTATGGTTTTCAGGATCATGCTTGTTTTGCTTGCTCGACTCAAGGACAAGGCCAAGAAAGGAAAGGAACATCTCACTGCCTAAGAACATCAAGAGAGTCAGGACAGCTATCTGAGAGCTAGAAAGATCCTCCATTTGTATGGTGGCTAATCCTGTGACTGTAACTGCAGATGTCGATAGGAAAAACATATCAACATAGCGAGAATTGTACTTGTGGTTGCTTGGCCTGAGCACCACCAATGCAACAAAACCAAGTACATCAATGATGAGAAAATAGGACAAGTGAATCAAAAGCGGGCTAAGATGGAATGCGATGAACCGACAAATGAATGCCGATGAGTTGATGGCATGCCTTGTAGAGCTGACAAAGATATGCAGCCGAATAGGCATTGGAGATAAGAGGGCAGAGCCTCTAGCTCCTTATTGTGTTTGTCTTGATTCAAGATGGAACTACAACTGCTGCGTTGAAATATAAAGGTGACAACCAATCTCAGTGAGTATATATACAAGGCACTGTAAATAGTGTATCTGTCTATTGGTTAATATTAGTGGAGAGGAGGAAGACATGTGTAACATGGTTGAGGTGCCTTTCAGAACATGATGTTAAGTTGCAGAGCATGCAGGTAGATACACGAATGCTTGCAAAAAGCATAGAAAGAAGTGCTCTACTGCTTGCATGCGTGCTGAATTTTTGTTCCTCTATTTGCCATACTGGTAAGGCAACTATGACTGGATAAGCAAGTGTTAAAGGTGAGAATAGCAACTGTTTGAGCAAGATGACATGTTATTGAAAGAGCAAGCAGGCATGCTCGCTCCTCAACTAATTGACTGAAATTCTTGGTAATTGATATAACATTGCCGACATCCGAAGGTTAATAGAGTTACTACAGTGCCTCTGTTCGATATCATCTCTGAATTTTTATGGAGAACCCGAGAATGATTATAGTACATCTGGAATGATATGGTGATTTTTTTATGGATGCCAAAGCATCTCTGGGATTTTGTATTTGAACAAGAAGGTTAATAGAATTATTACGGTACCACCACTTAGTATCATTTTGATAAGTATATTCACCTCATCTCTTTCGTGCAAGTTATTTGAACTAACATGACGGCCCGCACAGATTGCGTGACTAGCATCATTATATTTTCTCTCATATAATAACATATATATATTCTCAATGTATTATTCAAATATATTAAAATGACAACATAGTTTTAAATTTTGTATTAACTTTACGAAACTACTAATGTGCAGTATTCATATTGTATTTTATATACATGTTAGTTATTAATTATTTTTAATATCAAATTTTGGTTATTTGTAAATTATATTCCTATATGGACTCTAGACTCGTCTTTCAATATTTCTTTTTTTAAAATTCAGAATTTTTGTTATCTGTAAATTGTATTTCTATATAGACTCTAGGCACTTCTTTCAATATTTATTTAATTTTGAATTTTTATTATTTCTAATTGTATTTCTATGTGGACTCTAAACTCATCTTTCAATATTCTTTAATTTTTAATTTCGAATTTCAAATTCGTATAAATTGTATTCCTATATCGACTTTAGACTCTTCTTCTCATGTTTTTTTAATTTCAAATTTTAGTTATTTGTAAATTGTATTTTTATACGAACTCTAAACTCTACTTTTAATTTTATTATGTTTATTCTGAATTTTAGTTAGTTTTAAATTTCTATATGGACTCTATACTCTACTTCTAATATTCCTTATTTTTAATTCCGAATTTATATTATTTCTTAATTGTATTTTTTATGTACTCTATACTCTACTTCTAATATTCCTTATTTTTAATTCTGAATTTCTATTATTTCTTAATTGTATTTTTATATGGACTCTATACTCTTCTTCTAATATTCTTTATTTTCTAATTTCGAATTTCAGTTATTTATAAATTGTATTTCTGTATGGACTCTAGTCACCTCTTTCAATATTCTTTATTTTTTAATCCCGAATTTCAACTATTTCTAAATTATATTTCTATATGGACTCTGTTCTTCTTTTTCTCCGATTAATATAAGAATTTCTGGGCCGTGAGAGCGAATGTGGAGGCTCTTTTTTCTATTCCTTTAATAAGTTAATAAGTTAATAGATAGATTTGGTTGCCTTGAGTATGTCCTGCACTGATGATCCAGAAAGAGATTGCAGCTACTACCGATCGATAGCACTGGAGCATGTTTAGCTGTTACAAAATTCATGGCTAGGAAGCATTCTGATGCCATGCTTCAAAGGACATGTACAGAAACCACTGGACAGAAATCATTCCTCTAGCAGCCACTGCTCTATTCAGTTCCTTGCTGACCATGGTACACCATAAATGCAAGCATGCTGTTACAACCCGACTGATCCAGACAAAGGATGATTGTTCGAGTGGACAAGCATTTCTGGACTGAAACTGGAGATAAACTCGTGATCATTACTACTACCTCCATTTCAGGTTATAAGACTTTCTAGCCTTGTCCATATTCATATAGATGTTAATGAATCTTGACACACATATACGTCTAGATTCATTAATATATATATGAATATGGGCAATACTAAAAAGTCTTATAACCTGAAACGGAGGAAGTAGTAATTTTTAGATGTCCCTGAATTCACCAAATTTTGGAAAAGACACCGGAGAAGGTTTATTAAGACCACTCACTGGGAATTAACACCTACTAGGTACATACATCACGTGGACTGATGAGTGATGACTCCATGTGTTAGTTGCATTGATAATTTGATGGCGACTGGTTCAATACAAGTAAAAAAAAAAGACTTGGTTGGAGAACAACAATTCTATATTGCAATTGCAACATATTGGGTTTTTTTTCTCGGAATACGCTAAAGGATGGCGCACCTCTGTATTAAGAGGAATAATATTGGGTGTATTTTTATACACTATGGCCCAAGTAGAAACCTGAACTTTCAGGCAGAACTCTAAATAGTTACATATACTGCACTTGATGCACTTGCCTTTGCAAGTGCTTTTGTTCAGGCTTCAGCTTTTACCATAGCCTCCAATATTCACCTGTACCTTTTGTGAAGGCCTTGAGCCTTCCATAGAGCATCACAAAGACTAGCAGCAACTTTCCTTCATCGCTCCACCATCCGGACAAGCTGTACGGCTTGTCCTGGCAGATGCTATCCGGGTGCAGTTTCTGCAACCTCGAACAGCTGTAACCAGTGGATAGTCCTACATTCCCATATGCACTGCAAAAAAAAAAAAAAGAAAGAACAGGCATGTTCTTTTAGAAATACAGAATAGTACAAAATAGTTTTCTTGTTGAGCACAATCTATGTTTGGGTTAGTTTAATTGTCTTCTGAAAGATTCTGAGGTGTCAGATTTGGATGTTACAACTTGTCCTGCTTTGCTAGTGAAGTTTATTATTTTATTGTGTTTTATTATTTTTATTTAATGCCCTTTTCTAAATCTTTTCAGTGTGACCAGTATGAAAGTTTTAATTGCATTTTTTATGCAAGTTTTAATTGCATATTCAAAAGAGAGGAACACACCTGATGACTTCAAATATCATGTTCAGAGCAGAGAAGTTGAGTGGATCATTTCTGAGACGACTCCTCTCAGTGATGAGCGCAACTATCACAAAGACTGCGTTGCAGGCAAGCTGTGAAAATGCCAAGTTCCGCACCACTAAACCTAACTTTCTTTTCTCTTTCTTATTTGCAGTTTTTTCATCTCCATTGGACAGTGCAAATGTTGTCGATGGTGGTAAGTACCTGAAAACCAAGAAAGTAAAGTTTCAGACAAATATGTCATGACCTGAAGCAAACAGTATTTGTTGGATGACATGAAACATAAATAGATGAGGTGTGATGAACTAACATCAAGATGATGAACAGTACAAGAACAGCAGGGGCAATAAGTGAGCAGTCGATGGAGTTCTCCCCCGAGTGCCTCGCGTTCACTGACATGAACAATGCATTGATAATCTTCTGGTAAGAACTGAGCCCATCAAACACTGAAGAATTCCAGTCGACAGCACCAAACAATGTGACCAAGGAAGCCATAAGGCCAATGACAGTTGATGCGAGAAACGCAGTTGGCAACTTAGGAAGCAAATAATCATACTGCATTTCCTCAGGGTTCTTGATCATGAGCTTCAAATCTTTCAACTTGGTCACCTTTCCCAGGAACCATATCAATATCCTTAGGAAGAGAGGGTAAAGTGTGTTGCCTGCAAGAATCTGGCCGATGAACAGGAGGAGGAGGCCCGGGTTCTTGGAGAAGATTGCCATGTTCTCGTTCGTCGGCACGAGCCCCCCATTCGCAAACGAGGAGACGGTGATCGAGAATGAGAAGAGGGCAATGTTGATCCCCTTCTTCTTCAGTGGAGCTTTTGCAGATGAGACACGGCTTATGTACCAGAGAACCAGCAGAAAGCCAACGACATGGATCACAACAAAATAGCTGAAGACCACAAATCCTAAGAACCACCTCAGGCGCTTGCTCCTCTTCAAATCCTTAATGGTGGAAGATGGAACCTCTGGAACTGCTGCTTCTATCTGCAACTCTTCACTACTCATCACAGTGCTTGTCGGTTCGATCGTATCGAGCTCGATAGGAACTGAACTGACCTTGTCCCCTGAAAACTCTGGATTGTGCTTATGCTTCAGTCTAAGCATGAGGCCAAGGAAAGAAACAAAGACTTCACCCCCAACAAGCATCAGCAGTGTAAGGACCACGATTTGTGAGCTTGAGAGAACCTCCATTTCGATGGTGCTGAGGCCAGAAACGGTCAGAGCAGAGGTTGACAAGAACAGCATGTCAATGTAACCTGGCTTGAATTCTGGGCTGCTTGGCTTCAGGAACATCAATAGAACTGAACCTAGGATGCTAATGAGGAGGAAGTAGGACAGTTGGATCCAGAATGGGTGAACATGCAAGGAAACGAATCTATAGATGAGAAGAATTGAATGAAGAACATATCTACCAATGCTTCTGAAGCTCTGACACTTGGTATGAATGAATTCTTGGTAAATGCTCGTCATTTTGAAGCAAAGGAGCTATGAGTATAACAAAGCAAATGGAGTGTCTTTTTGCGAAGACCGGTCTGTTGCTGGTGTTATATATAGGGCAATGAAGCATTGGCTTTGAAGCATCTGGTTGTTTTAAAATCAATCATTGCAGAAGACTATTATAAGAGAATTATTCTGAGTACCAAGAGAGTTTCTTTCCTCTTCTGAAGTAAGAAACATCTTGTCTCTTTCTGTAGGTACAATACCTCCTCACCAGCAATTGGTGAGGACAAAAGAAAAGAGAACTCCAGAAATGCTCTCACTTAGAGAAGAACTCTATGTGAGCCATGAAGAAGTTGGTGTAATTCTTTTGTAAACGTGAGCAGTGCAATCATGAACCTATTATATGTTGTATTCTAAAAATTAAGTGTTCTGTGGATTAACAGAAGTGTAAGCAGTAACCATGGGCCATGGATGACCTCTACATAAGCCCGGGCTGATTAGTACCTGTCGGGATGAGATTTTCTTCGTGGATTTCTTCACAATTATTTGTCTTTTATAACTAAGTTTAGACTAGCAAATTTGAACCTGATCTTTGAAATTCACCTGCTGAAGAATGGACGACCTCTGCTTCTGGTTATTTTGATCAATTAAAAATTCTGTGCTTTCAAGACTAAGTTATCCCTTTTCAACATAGGACAATTCCTCGTGCTAGATATCGCATCTTTCATAGAAAAAAAAGTAGGAAAACACCATCATAAAGCTATGCAAATTGCAGATTAAAACCACAATATGACACCTGGTCCACTACTAGGAAAATGATTTATCACCACGAAAAAATCGTGGCATCAATGCTAAAATCGTGACAATAGATGCATGCTGCCATTATTTTAAAATCATTGCTAGCCGTGGTAACAAATATAGTGATAATAGATTATTGCAACGATTTTTATTTGGTGGTAACAAATTTTGATATTGTCACAAAATGGATGTGGCAAAAAAAGTCATATTGCAATAAATGATTATTGCCACCACTTCAAGCGTGGCATTAGTTCTATATATCAAATTAAAAGTTTTATTAATATTAAACTATAATCCTAACTATTTCTTTTTCATATCTTGTCATGCCTAGGATTTGAACCCTTGACCTCTCCCACGCACGCTCTCCTTTACTAACTCACTTACGCATCAATTCTGTTAGAAATTACATATCTTTTCATTTGAGCCTACCTACCTGAGATTGAATCATGGATTTGAGTATCTAAAATATTTCAAATGAAAAAGATGTCACTTATAAAATTGTAGGTCTCGTCTAGACCTATAAGTTTCATATAAAGTTTGTCCCAATCCGTATCCATATGAAAAAAATAAGTTAAATTATGAGATAACAAATTTTTTATTACAACAAATTTATTGATCGTGGCCATAGAAAATAGTGAAAAGTAACTTATCATAACCATAGACTATGCAAATTGCTAGAAAAATAAAACTGTGGCGATAGAACATGTTTTTTGCAACAATATTTTTTTTGTGGCGATAGCTCATTTCCTTTTGCAACAAAAATATTGAACAAAACGACGATTGTAAACCGTTGCAACAAAATATGGTTATTTGTTGCAGAAAATTTATCATTGCAATAGGACAATATATTGCCACGAATTATTTATCGTTGTAATAATAGGACAATATATTGCCACCCATTATCAATGACCGATTCGCTGGTATTTTCCAGCGCCTTGTTTTTTTACTAATTATGGTGACAAACAAATTGACATTGGCCTTGGAAAATCAAAGAAATCTACAATTACATTGCACACAAAGTTGGACTTGGGGATAAAAAAAGAAAACTTCATTGTACACAAAGTATTAAAGTTGGATTTGGATCGAGGAAATCTCCATTGTACATAAAGTTGGACTTGATGGAAAACTGAAGAATATTATACCGACCATGGGTTGATAGTTGATACTTGGTACTTGATTGTCAACTACTAGCTAGGTGCATGTGCAACCACTAACGGCAGCAATTAAGGCATAAATACAATATGGACAATCATACTGCTGAAAATGGCAATAAACAAGCAGAATTATTGGAGGCAATCAAGCAGCTGACTGCATTCAGGCCATGTTCTATCTTTGAGTTCAGAGTACATCAAGTACATGTACGTTTATATGAACACTTGTCCTGCATCCAAGTGCATGAGCCCATGCAGTGGCAATATGGCTTCACCGGCCAACCAGCAGCATATGATCCTCTCTTGCATTTGCATGCAGCTGCAGGTCAAAGCGATCAATGATGGATGAAGATAATGCAGAGGAGGACAAAATGGATAAGTGGAATATATTTCTGCATAATTGAGCTTGATCTTCATTAATTTGGGTTCAAGTCAGCCATATTGCAAGCCTAAGTGATCAGGTCATCAGCCAACTGGGGACACGTAGTGATCAGAGCTTCTGCTAGCTTTGTTCTTTGGCTCTTGGCCTCGACAGTTACGCCCGTTTGTGCATTGGAAGGGACACAAACACACAATCAGACGATGGCCAAGGGACAAATGGACAAGACAACTGATCCGATCATTACTGAGTTTATTCCTATAGATTGATCGATGTTAAGAAACAAATACCTGCATCTTGAGGTTGGTTATTTATCTGACAAAAAACCATCTAGCTTGCATCAATTGATGTCATATGTAAGCTGAGTTCGGCAGTGAAGGTTGGAAACCCTCATTCCCAGCACGCAAAACGGAGTGGCGGTTAGTGCATGATTTATTAAGTACTCCCTCCGTCCCATGAAAAATAAATCTATATAACTAGATGTGATATATTCTAGTATGATGAATCTAGATATATATATGTCCAGATTCGTAGTACTAAGATGTGCCACATCCAGTACTAGGCTGGTTCTTTAGGGACGGAGGGAGTATTAGCTAAAATAAACTTGAAAAATAGAGTAATATGATTTTTAAGCAACTTTCTTATATAATTTTTTTACAAAATACACAATGTTTAGTAGTTTGAGAAGCGTGCATGCGGAAAACGAGAGAGAGGTGAGTTGGGAAAGGCGGAGAAAGAACATAACCTTACTCCATATTTACACATCCCTGCGAAAGAAAGATATAATCTAGTGGTTGCAGTGACCTACTCCCTCCGTCCATAAAAACGAATCTAGTATCGGATATGACATATTCTACGATGAATCTGGACATATGTATGTTCAGATTCGTAGTACTATGATGTGTCACATCTGATACTAGATTGATTTTTTATGGGACGGAGGGAGTAAGTAACATCCTAAGATTGATTTTGAGTTCAAACTTCACCTTATAATAGAATGACGGGACGAATATAATATGCACATGTTTTTTAACTTAATGGTATGATATTTTCAAAAAAGAATTATATATGAGAAAACTGTTTTAAATTCATATTCAACCATTTATTCATTTAAATTAATAGTTTATTCATTTATTTATACCCCTCGAATAATTATCACAAACCATTTATCTATTCAATAATCATTCCAATATTCAGCACAAAAGAACAAATAAAGTCGCATTTAGCACGGCGTACAAGTATAAATTGCCTGCTGTTAGCTAGTTGTTTGAGAAATTCATTGCAGACACGCAACAAGAACTGTTTACACATGGATCAGATCGAGTTGAAGTCTATCTATCGATGAGACCTAGGCTAGATGGGTTGTTTCTGTCAGGTCGATCACCAATTAGCTGCTCTCCCGATACCTAAAATAACAAACTGGTACTAAATAAAACATATCATATAACTATAAATTTAGACAGAAAATATGTTTAGATTTATAGTATTAGGATATATCTCATTCAGTATTAGATTTTTTATTTTGAGGTGAAGGTAATAGCTCTCGACTATTGTTTCCTACTAGGTTACGTTGTTATTAGTCGCCAACAAGCTGCAATAAAAAAAATAGTGCATTATTTGCTGCCTAGGAAGAATTAAGAATGCCATTATTGGTGGGCAGCTAGCGACGTGTGCGTGTAGGCATCGTACAGGTTGATCGCCGGCTAGGTTTCGATCAAACTGAAGAAAATCTTGTTAATCTGACGTTTTCTTTTTTTATATTTGGATGATGAAGCTATAGTTAAGTTGGATCTTGATTGGTTGCGTCGTAATCGATCGAAGACTACTTCGCAGCCCATGACTATCTGCCATTGAGGCCGGACGCGTGATGAACGCGTAGCTATGTACTGTTCATGTCACCTACCGGCAAAACCATTTGCTATCTTAATTATGCACGGGCATATATATGTCTAACAGGATCATCTCATGGTCAAATATTGTGTGTTATATATATACTTTAAAAAGTAAACATTATGAAAGCATCGATACTACAGCGACGAGATTCTGCGGTGCATGACTCTATCTATCAGGACTGATCAAAATAATCAAGTGGAGTAACGTTAATTCTACGCAGTGACAGAGCTAGAAAGATTTTGAGCCCAACCGACATAAACTATATATAATATATAGCTATAGAAATTATATCCTCAATTCATTCAATAACTAAAATTTCAACGGAGAATTCGAGACTGATAGTGGCTCTGCCCCTAGCTCTATCTCTGCTCATAGATACACCTCTGTCCCAAAATAAATTTATTTTTGAGTTTCTGTATTCAATGTTTAACTGTTCATAAAAATTTATAAAAAAATAAAAAAAATTAGTCACACATAAAACACTATTCATGTTTTATCATCTAATAAAAAAAACTATTCATAAAAAACTTAAATTACAAAAAGTAAAACGTTGTATCAAGAACTGGAAAATGAACTTTTTATAGTACGAAGGTAGTAGATGCTACCCTAAGTGAGTCGCTGAGTGCTGTAGATTGCCACAGTGCCACCTACTAGGCAGGAACTACTAGTATGATTTGAAGAATTTAGAAAAAGATCTCATATATACACTGAGGTGATATTTATATAGTTTACAACCTTGTAAAGAACAAAAGAACTTGCGGTGGAGATTGCCACCTACTAGGTAGGAACCACCACGATTTTAAAAAATAAAAAAAGTTTCATTCATACATGCATACATACGAGGAGCGATTTCATTTGTGAGATGTCATTGTCACTGACTCAATTATAATTTTGGTCTTTTGTTTCTCTCATCTCTTAGGCACCAGTCGGTCTGACTGTTTATGTTGTGTAACAAATATTATTTTTTAATAATATATTGACGTGCAATTTTTTTGCGCGTTCGAGAAAATTTTGATCTTTCACCCAAAAAAAACCCCTCAAGTTCAACCTTAAAATTATAAAATCATGTGTGGAGAAACACAAGCTAAGCTCTACCTCCGCTCTTAGATACAGCTATTACAATACGTCTGTGTGTACTGGCCAAGTGGTGTGGAACTTTAGAAACTTGGATAGTAAAAACATGTGGTGAAGATTACCACCTAGGCAGGAACTACCATGCTTAAAAATATCAGAAAAGATCGATCTACACAGAGGAGGTGATATAGTTTACAACCTTGTAAGGAAAATAAAAACTTGTGGTAGAGCAGCGACCAACTCAAGTTTTTAAAAAATCACCATGTTTTTATAAAATAATCAAAGTTTTGTAGTGAGGAGCGCTTTCATTTGTCAGTGTCAATAACTCAAGGTTTGATCTTTCCACGCAAAAGAAAATAATAATCAAATTTGATCTTAAAATCTTACATATCTGGTTATATATATTATCACCTCTCCGCAGGTGTGTTTTTTAAAAAAGTTTATTTTGGAGATCTCGGACTAGCAGGTGGTTTAAATTGGATGTGTTATTTGTGCATATAATCGGGTAGGCTACTCATAATGACTTTAAAGATAAGAAAATACTTTTTTCTCAAACTTTGACCAATAATATTTATTTATTTACTTATAGTTAAGTAAAATTTAAAAATACGACAATATCTATCATTAAAAAGTACTACTTCAAGTATAAGTAAGTGGTACATCTAGTATATTTGTCTTGCATAAATATTTTTAAAAAAAACATAAATAAACAAACGAATTAAAGAATTTAACTGTATCGTACATTAGAAAACAGGTAGTATAAATATAAATTTTTCGTCTGCTAGGATTACCTTGAGATTAACTGATTACTCTCTCTTTCTTATACGTTGCCTTTGCATAATACATGGAAAAGTGATACTCCCTTGTTATTTAGCTCTGTCCCAAAATCTAGATATGGAGGAAGTGTTATATCCGTCCAAAATTCTTATATTTTGAAATGGAGGGGGCACATCTTTAGCTTGATTAGTTGATGGTAGCTTCCTTATAGTAGGACAAACATTTTGATAATATAAGTGAGAAATTTTTGACAAGCTGCTTGTGTGCAGAAGCAGAGATGCTAACATTTCTAGTTTCTTTTTTTTTTTGACAAGTAGTCAGCCACCTGCTCCTTGCCTTCTTTGCATCAAGGAACATTTTTCATGTGCCACTCTTGTCGCTCTCCACTCTCACTCAGCCTCGCCGTCAGATCTGCCTACTCCCACCAACACCATTCGTTGTTGTTGAGAAAACGACCAGAATAATCGACTGGCAACCGAAGCATACCGATCAGAATAAATCGAATTCAAACTTTAAATTTGAAATTGGACTTCAAATAATTTCTTGATACTGTAGTTTTTAGGTCTACTAACCTGTGTATCTTTGCGGCGCGCTGCTAGCTAGCTTGCTGCGTTTGCACTCCCGCTGTCCATAAGTATTCCATCATTTTTTCGTCTATAGTTTATTATAAGCCTGAACGTTTATTAGTGAAAAGAGTTATGAATAAATTTTTTATATATAAGGTTTTAGCGATTTAAAAGCTAATGTTGAAAAATAAACGATTGTGAAAAACATCAAAATAAACTTTAAAATTTAAATTTTGGTTGAGGCTGATAACTAAAGATCAAATTATGGAGCCACGATTTTAGCCCTCTCTATTTGTCCATACACATAAGGTAATAAGGTAATTTTTTTTTACTACTTATCCCGTCAATCATCTTTGTTAAAATTTCTTATTAAAAAACTATGTAATTATTATTTATTTTATTGGGAGTTGTTTTATCAATAAACATATTTTAAGCATGTTTTATATCTTATTCATTTTTATAAAACTTTTAAATAAAATAAGTGGTAAAACTTGTATCAAAAATCAATGGGGTGATCTATTAAAAGACGAATGGAGTAAAAAATGAGGATGCTAGCAGTAGAATGCCACCATCACCATGATGTGTTTAAATGCGAAATACTGGAGACAATTTCAACGGATGCATCGTAAGGCCGGCCAGCCCAGTCCAAATCCTCTACTACCCTATTCTGGGCCTCTATTTCTCTTGCGTGTGTGGAAGTGGGCTCGTTTTAACGGGCCACTCGCTGACGCGAACTTTCTCCTACGAAATCAGGCCCAAAACAGAGTGCCCTGCCCCTGCCACTGTCTAGTGTCTACTAAACTCTCAGATCGATGACATGAGACAACGGCTGCAGCTAACGCCAACGGCAATAAGATGATGCAAATGAACTTATTTGAGTTGCTATCTCAGATTTGTGTTAAGTTGAAGAGAGGAGAGAAAAATACCACGTATATATAACCAGATATAGCACGGACTATAATAAAAAAATTTAATAAGGTAGCGACATTAATCATGTACTATGTTTCTATATCCACCTACTATAAAGGCGATTAAATTGGTTGTAAATGATATGATAACAGATAAATGAAGACATATCTAGTGAAAATTATCAAATAAGTGAAAACCCGTGAAAAACCAAACCTACACGTATTGTAAATTCATGAATAAAAATTACCAGAGGTAAATATAGAGATGAGATACATTACTGCCAAATCTTCGAATCTCAAGTCCAAAACTCCAAACTCAAATTTGTTTCCCTTTTTTTAACCTGAATTTTTCCCCTTTTTACTCCAAAATAAAGTTGGATTTGGTTGGTGGGAATGAATTTCATAACTATACCGATTTCTAGTATATTTTTATCAATTTGTGAAAAAAATAAATTTGGATTTTACGGGTTTCGGTTTTCACGGGATATGTTCTCGAGATAAATCCATCAATTAGTTTTACGATCAGCCCTCGCTCATTCCTTGTTTTTAATAGATAATGTCACTTTTACACACATTTAACCATTCGCCTTATTTAAAATTTTACGTAATTATCATTTATTTTGCTGTGAGTTGTTTTATCATTGAAAGTATTTTAAGCACAATATATATGTGATGCATTTGCATGAAATTTTTAAATAAGACAAATCATTAAACATGTATTTAAAAATCAACCGTGTTATCTATTGCTTTTATTTCATATTATAAGTCGTTTTGATTTTTTTATCAAGCTCTTTAAGTTTAATAAGTTTACAGAAAAATATAGGATCATTCTCAACTCAAAACAAACATATTATTAAAATATATTAAATGTTAGTTTTAATGAGACTAATTTAATGTTTTGCAAATGTTACTATTTTTTACATAAACTTAATCAATTTTTGTTATAAAATAACTAGTACAAAATTCACTTATAATATGAAAAAGAGATAGTGAAAAGCAACGGAGGGAGTATAATATATTCCGTATATTGTTAAGCTGCATTGGGAATGTGGAATACGACGACGACTCAATGAAATTAAAATGCTTTGTATGGAACAGTACGTACGACTTTTTTATGCTTCCGGGATGTGCAGGGGCCAGGCACGGCGTGCGATCGAGGTCTAGAACTCCCTCAGTTTTATATTATAAATTATTTAATTTTTTTATCAAACTTACAGGAAAATATAATAATTCTTTTAACACAAAACAAACATACGGTTGAAAATACATCCAATGTTATATTCGATTATTCGATGAAACTAATAATTTAGTATGGTAGATATTGTTAATTTTTTTTAGAAAACAGTTAAACTTTTAAGAAAAGTTTGATTAGGACTTAGTATAATGTAAACTGGAGGGAGGGAGTACTTACCTATCGTCGCCGTTCTGGTCAGATCTGGCCTCGTCGCCATTGGTCTGTAAAACTTACGCTCCGCAACATCCATCCACACAAATGCTGCTCATAGTTTATTTTGCTATATCCTTCGATCTCTTTTCACATACACCCTCCATTCTATCCTTCGATCTCTTTTCAAGCTGGGAGTATCTCATCACCCCGCCTCTCTCTCTTTCTCTCTCTCTGAGTATAAAGATAGAGAGAGTGATGCATGCAACTAAGGCGATAATTTAGATCTAAGCCTGTAAAGTTTTGGCGTATATCGGATATTATATAGGGTGTGGTATGTGGTGTTCGGGCACTAATAAAAAAACTAATTACAATATACGTCAGTAAACCGCGAGACAAATTTATTAAGCCCAATTAATCTATCATTAGCGCATATTTATTGTAGCACCACATTATCAAATCATGAAACAATTAGACTTAAAAGATTTGTCTCGCAAATTAGCCGC
The DNA here is from genome assembly GCA_000338895.3 of Oryza meridionalis. Lineage (NCBI taxonomy): Eukaryota > Viridiplantae > Streptophyta > Magnoliopsida > Poales > Poaceae > Oryza > Oryza meridionalis. The sequence continues at coordinate 30,132,636 of CM002529.2, forward strand.
AATCTGTACAATTAGTTATTTTTAGCCTATATTTAATACTTAATACATGTACTCAAACGTTTGTACAGAATGTGATCTGGTGTAAAATTTTAGAATGTGATCTGAACAGACCCTAATATATAATTAATTAGCTAAGCTAAGCTACTCCAGCTAGCTAGTAGTAGCTAGTAGTACCTCCCTAGCTAGCACTCATCCTAGCAAGTGTAGAGTGTGTCATCCAGCATGTGCTACGGCATTGGCTGGCCACTACCTTGAACCAACCTAGCTAGCTAGCGCGCTGGGCACGATCAGCAACGGTTATGGCAGTTTATGCGTGCAATGCGCGGCGCATTTCTTGGTCGTTGCAGTCCCAATTAGTTTGTTAATTTCTTCAGCTAATATAATTCAATTCGATTCCTCTCCGTTGGAGTTTTTTTTAATTACACAGTACAGACACTCACAACGCATACACACTCACCCCTATGAACACACGCACGTAAACCCTACCCCTATAAACATCTTCGAAGACTGGGCCAGTAAATTCTGGAGAGATTGACGAAGTCACCACAGGTGCTTCACTGTCGCACGCGCACTCACCCCTATGAACACACGCACGTAAACCCTACCCCTATAAGCATCTTCGAAGACTGGGCCGGTAAATTCTGGAGAGATTGACGAAGTCACCATAGGTGCCTCGCTGTCGCACGCGCATTCACCCCTATGAACATACGCACGTAAACCCTACCCCTATAATCATCTTCGAAGACTGGTACGTCGACGGGTACGTCGCCTACTCTGCTAGAAATAACTAAATTTTGATAAGGATGTAGGACCTTTGCTTCTTTAAAAGCTAACATCAAAAGTTACTACTAATTTACTGCTTCATCCGTCCCATTTTAAGTCCAGCTATGAGTTTCTGTGTCTAACATTTGATCATCCACCTCATTTGAATTTTTTTATAATTAGTATTTTTATTGTTATTAGATGATAAAATATGAATAATACTTTATGTGTGTTTTTTTAAAATTCTTTTATAAATTTTTAAATAAAACGAATAATTAAATGTTGGACACGGAAATACACAACTACACCTAAAATTGGACGGAGGAGTACTGATGGGCAGAAGTTCAGCAGCGTATCTGCAGTTAGATATCCTCGGTTGCCGTTCTCTGAAACTACTGTGAATGCATGCAAGCAAGCATGCCTGTCCAAAATGTTCAGTTTGGTCCCTACTCTGCTGCTTTGATCTGTTCGACCACCGATTCCTGATGGTTGATGCTGCCGTTATCCCGCACTAGCTAGCTACATTCACAAGCTACAGCATTACATCAACGGCCGGCGCGGTTAAGATGTCGTCCTAAATTGTAATAATTTTTAGTATTTAAAATTTATCCAGAGTATACAATTTCTCTGTTACTCTCATATCTCAGCTAATCGCAGCAATGAACCTGTTTGGGGAGCTTTAAATTCTGAGAAACAGCTATTTGATAGCCAGCTTCTGAGAATCTAGAAAAATTCTGAAACCCAGCTTTTCCAGCTTCTATCTTCATAGGCCCTGTTTGGAGGAGCTTGTCCCAGCTACAGCTTTTCCCAAAAGCTGCTTCTGCTAGAAGCTGCCCCAAACAGCTGGAGAAGCTGAGTTTCAGAGCTTTTCCAGATTCTCAGAAGCTGGCTACCAAACAGCTGCTTCTCAGAATCTAAAGCTCCCCAAACAGGCCCTTAGTTTATTTTTAGAATATGTAACTATAGATTCTCAGAAGCAGTGGACTGTTTGGGGCAGCTTCTAGCAGAAGCAGCTTTTGAGAAAAACTGCAGCTGGGACAAGCTCCCCTAAACAAGGCCAATATCTCATTTAGTTTCTTCAGCTATATATATACCCATATCAATCGATGACGACCATTTTTCATTTAATTCCATTTACTTCCTTAGCTTCCGTTTATATTCCGAGTTAGAGGAGTAGATAGATGGATACTCCGTAGATAGCACTACTGTCCTAAATGCTAGTACATCTATCTTATTTGCAATTCCAGCTACAGGACAGTGGTTTGCTAGCTCATCTCTCAAGATGAGCCAGATGTAGTGTGTGGTGGTCCTAACTGCAAGTGCATTATATATACAGAGAGATAGGAGTAGATCATATAGAGATAACTTCAGCATGACAAAGCTGCTGTCCTGTGCCGTACTTCATACCAAAACAGAAATGCAGAAGTGACCTGACAAAATTTTGTTGCAATTTGACTTCACATGATCGATCACAGATGCCCTTGCTAGTTGCTACTTACCTCCATGATCGCTTCACATGCGCATGCAGGTAGCTTCTTCCAACAAGAAAATTTGGTGTATTATATTGTGCATGATCCATGGTTAAAAATTAATTAAGGTTTCAGATTTGTGTTCAGAGATATTAACAAATTACTCCACTCCAGTAGTGTAGTGGTGATCTGCATCGGTTCTTGATTATTATTGGGCTGCGAGAAAGGGAATCTTTTCTTTGATCGTACGACAACAATCCAAACCGTACCAATCTATTGTAGTTAACTGTAATTAATTTGATTAAGCTAGCACGGCGAGCAGATCGAGCTTGACCAACTACGTACAACACAATCTTCAGTTTCTTGTCACCTTAACTGAAAGGGAAGAAATAACTAATTGCCACTACTTCGTCAGTTGCCTCTGCCCTTTGAAATTTTGGTTCTTCCTAACTCCCAGGTCTGACCTCGAGTCAAGAACTCAAGATTAATTACAATGTGTTTGAATCCAACCGTTGACGCTTGATGATCGATGTTTGCAAATTTTATTTTGGGCGCAGGACTTGATCAGAACTGAAGATTGTTCATTTTTTCAGAAGAAGATGAACCATGAGAACTCTGACTAACTAAATCACTACCTGGCTAGAACATAATGAAGTCCAATTTATTCATTACAATGTCAGCTACTTGACTAGTTATTGGAACGAATTATTTATTCCACGCGTATAAAAAAGTACTTTTTTTTGTAAAAACTTTCTTCTATTGCATTAATTATACCTCTTGTTTCAAACTATTTGTTAGGTTTATTTTTTATATATTTAATTTATCGATATGATCAAGTGGATAATTTGCTGTGGACACAAAAGAAAGCAAAGTACAAAAATGAGATATTCAATGTCTACACTCTACATAATTGTACTGAAACGTGCATGCAACTTATTACAATTGCAGTTTATATTCTACCTAGAGCACCAGGACATACTGACTTAGTCCCTTTCAATCCATGATCCGGCCATCTTCTTGCACAATGATTAGAGAACAAAATCAAGCATATGGTAGTTCAAGATATAGTACTAATTGGGTTTTAGGTGCTGATCGATTGCTCATTTGGGTCCTCCTGCTCATGATTAGCATGGTGGAGGAATCTTTCAGCAACTTGGATTGTACCTGTAACCTTCAGAAAACAATCATTTTGTATTCACATGAAACTATAACGATACATAGAAGAATGTGAAGTCTAACTGGTTGATACAATTAGGGAATCTTGCATTAAATATTTTCACACTTGATCAACCCATTTTATTGAATTATTCAACACAATTCATGTCAAGAAGCTTTAAAAGTTCAGGTATGATCAGAACTAATTAATCATATTATTATGCATCAGAGGCATCTTAATTAGCAGTTCTTCCGTTGTTCTTTTCTTTTGCTTAGAAAGTAGGACATATTTTTATTGATGATACCATGTGAAGCCTCCTCACATGCTTGCAAGCATGCAACTCCCTCCACACTAGTCAGGCCTGCCATGTTCTCCCCATGCACACAATTTGAAACTGAGAAAAAAGAAAGTTAGAAGCCTTGAACCAACATCAAGTAGGAACATAGGCACTAGTCAGAGAAAAGTACACCAACTTTTTATTATATGAATCTACCGATGCAATCCAAATGGCAAGTTGAGATCCTCAAAAACAAACTTTGTTTTTGTTTGTGATATGCAGGCTAATTAACTGACTAAAAACCACTGAGCATTTTGTTTTGGTTCCCAATGTTTTTCAGTTTGTTTGAGCAGTTCGTTTGGCGTTTCATTAGTTGGATACACGTAAGGTAGATGATTCTCTGAATTCAGGTCATACTTTTAAGTTCCATACTTACAGCCAAATTGATGCTGATCAGGTACATACAGATTTGCAGATTTATCATTTATGCTGCTGTGCTAATTCAAAATGATACTTCAGAGAAATGGTGCTTGATCAGGGGAAATATGCTGTTTGTTCAAATGCAAAGAAGCATCTAGCTAGTCCTTGATACCATACAGTAAAACTGTAAAAGTGATATCTGCAGCAATTTCACTCTGCTCTCTTCACACTAGGAAAAAGTTCAGGGGTTGTCTGGTTCATTGAACAGAAAAAATCTATCATCGTTGTAGAGCAATAATAGGAGTTCTTGAGCAATTGCCTTCACCCATACACCACAGAAACCAAGGCAAAAAGATTCATTTTCTTTATCCACCACCAACTCTGCATTTCTTTCTGAACTTTAAACAAAAGCCCATGAGTTTTCTGCATCACAACCAGCAAATGAGTGATCTTGTACTCGAGAGAATCAATTGCCATACCCACAATCTTGACTGACTGACCATGATAGGACAACACCCATAGAACATTCAGCTTAAATTCTACTTCATCCGTCCCAAAATATAAGAGATTTTAAATGAAAGAGACATATCCTAGTCCTATAAATCTAGATAGAGAATATATCTTAGTGGTAGAATATATCACATCAATCCAAAATTTCTTATACAATTATATTTTGAGACGGAGGGAGTACTAGTAAATACTAGGTACCAAGATAATTGGGTGCAGTAAATCTGTCAATATGTTCAGATGGGGTAGCCATTTCTCTTTCATTTTTCACCAATCACCTTGACCCACATCATGTATGCTTCAGTTATAGTGATCCCGTACTATCAATGTACTTCATCCGTTCTTAAATATAAGCATTTTTCGGTTAATTACGAAATGTTAATATTAAGGAAAAATATTTATTTTCAATCACCTCGTTGGTCAAATTTTAAACTGCTTGAATTCCTCTCCTAAGCATTTGATTGGTTGGAAATACTCTGGTTCCCACACATTGAAATCTTATAATTTGCAAACGAAGGGAGTAGTAATAAAACTATAAGAGTAAAAGAAAAAAAAACACCTTTGCATTTGTGCAGTTGGAAACAGATCCTCTGCAGTAATGTCCTATGACTTCAAGTGATTGACTCGTGGACTCCACACCTATTGGGCCCATATATCAGTGATACAAGTCAGTACTACAGAGGAGATTCATCTATATGGAGATCTACCGTACTATAACAAGTAGAGAGCCCTGCCAAAAAAAACTAAGGGTCCGTTTGAGAGAGTTTCTAACCAGCTGAAGCTTGTACTAGAATAGCTCTCCAAAACAGTACAAATTTTTATCCAGATTCAAAGGTATGGTTGTAGAATAAAAAAATGAATTAGTTGCTCATCAGAATTTTAAGCTCTCAAACCGAGTTTAAGAATCATTAATCTCTACCACTAAAATATCACCGATTTGTACAGTTAAACTAACCGAAAAAGAGTCAAGAGCTCACGAGACGGCGGCTCACAACCAGAGGCAGCAAACTCCCTCCTTCCTATATATTCTCACCCTCACCACCACCATCTCATCTCCTCCATTCCATTCTCCTTCCCACCAATCAACCAACCAACCTGCAGCTGCTCAAGAACACCTCACTCCAATCAGCAGCAATGGAGGATCATCAGGGTGGCGGTGTAGGCAGGGCGAGCAACAAGATCAGGGACATCGTGAGGCTGCAGCAGCTGCTCAAGAGGTGGAAGAAGCTGGCGACCATGGCGCCTGGGGGGAGGAGCGGCGGCGTCGGCGGCGTGCCCAAGGGGTCGTTCGCGGTGTACGTCGGCGAGGAGATGCGGCGGTTCGTGATCCCGACGGAGTACCTCGGCCACTGGGCGTTCGAGCGGCTGCTCCGCGACGCCGAGGAGGAGTTCGGCTTCCGCCACCAGGGCGCCCTCCGGATCCCCTGCGACGTCGCCGCCTTCGAGGCCATCCTCCGCCTCGTCGCCGCCGGCAACGGCAAGGCCAAGGACGACGCCACCATGTGCTCCTGCTCCTCCGAGACCGAGATCTTGTGCAGATAATGATGAAGATGAACACCATTTCGCCATTTGTGTGTGTGTGTGTTTTCCTCTCTCTCCTTTCTTGCGTTCGTTCCTTCTCGCTTTCTTTCTTCGCGGCTCTTTTTTTTTGCTGAAGAAAGGAGAAGAGGTTTGCTGCAATGCGATGCAACAGACAGAGACAGTTTATTGATGATGAGATATGTAAAATTTTATGGTTTGTACAAGGGGAGGAGATGAAGGATTCATTCTTCACTGCAATGATCTAATGCAAACTTTTAGGCTACTAATTTATATATTTGTGTCAGAGTACTCTCACAGTTCATATGTATATGTTGGTTTCTTTTGCTTGCTGCGTTCTTGGTTCAGAAACTGAAGCCTATAAGCAACTGAAAAAGCTGAAAATGGCTTACACTTCAGTATTTTCTCAGTGCAGATAACAATAATGATAATTACTGGCCAAATACAAGTATCTAAAGAGATTACCAATGGTAGGTCAGAAGAGTGCAAGAGATTTTTTTTTTTTACTGTTTTAACCTTCTGCACAGGCAGGGTTAGACCTGCTCTTCACTTGAAGTAAAAAGAAAGCCATTTTTACTTACTGCAATTGGCCTGCTCCATTCTGAAGAATCTTGACTAGTGATGGTACTAGCATATTCTTAATCATGTGAGTTTGTATAATGTTTAAGATTATAGTACATGTTCACATGGCAAGCACACCTGGTCCTCAAAGGAACACATGTATGGGATTGGGACCAAACTCTCTGCATATTTTGGTAAATCTTAATTAAGCTAAACTAGCATCATCTGCGAATATACCATCTACTGTAGAGTGTAGAACATAGTCGTGATAGCATTAAAACGACATATTTTTTCGAGTGAAAGAATAAGATCAAGATCATTTTGGTGGTATCTCAAAATCTGAAGTTACAGCTGAAAACAACCAAACTCAATGGTACTCTGAACTTGGGCGAGTTCCTGAAACTGAATTAGGTTTCTCTAAATAATATTGACAAGACAAATCCATCAGGCGAAACTGTCTGACCCCAACTGGTAAGGGGAGTACAATGATTGCTCTATTTGGAGATTTGTTCTATTGGCAGCACCCTCAAATTCTGGGAAATAAGTACATTTTTGCAGAGATAAGTTAGTGACATTCTGACTGACAGACACAAAAATTCCCTGAATTTCAAATGCAGCCCAGAACTGCATTCATTGTGATCATCCAGGCATTCTTGAATTGCACGGATCCAGATCCAAAGTTGCAAAATTGTTAAGACTGATTTATCAATTCTGTTTTGAAAATGACCAGTTTACATTAACTAGGCATGCTGCCAATTGCAAAAACCCATTCAGTCAGTTTTAATGGACACAGAGGGTACTGCATCTGTTCATCCATGATCCATGACGTTCAATTGATGGGTGAGATAGATATACTATCATCCCATATTCCTATCGCCTCCAACTACCAATAAAAACAAAATTATTTCTTCAGTTATAAATATATTCAGCACGGAATTTCAGTACTTGAAGAACGCAAAGGCGCAAGTTCCTAAAACCCTATAGATATTTATATCTTCTGGGTTAATGCACAATAACCTGAACTGAAATTCCTCCAAGTTCAGATCAACCAATCATCATCAGAAATTCCTCTCCTGCAGATGCTTTTTAACAGTTCACAGCTTTGTTGTTTCATCTGCTAATTTGATTTGTCTCTGTCGTCCATCATGAACTATACACGGCTCAAAGAAAGAAACTATAATTAATTAATCTCTTAATTAATCACTATGTCAAATGTACCCCTCCATAGATGAACTTGCATGCACATCAAAGCTACTGTCTAAGCTAATTGCTTCTCCAGAAATCCATGGATTGAAAGCAAAAGTCACCATGATCATGCATCTGCATGCAGCATGATGCAACTATGCTAGCTACCCATGCATATTCATGCTAATTCTGAAATTTTTTTCACTCGTCTCTACATTATATTTTGCACTTGCACCTGAAGCAATCCAGTATTCTAGGTACTATATAATCCATAAAATTAGTGTAAATACGTACGTATATATATACGGTATTTATACCGTATACGTACGTACGCGTGGCTAGCTGATGGCTTTCTTAGCCTTTGGCGGCGGCGGCGCCGCCGTTCTTGCGGCGGAGGCGGCGGAGGAGATCCTCGAAGTCGTCCTCGCCGCAGGGCACGCGGAGGCCGCCGGCCTGGGCGAAGCCGAACTCGTCGGCGGCGCGCTCCATCAGGTCCCGGAACGCCGGCTCGCGGAGGTACCCCGTGGGCACCACGAACCGCCGCGCCTCCTCGCCGACGTACACCGCGAAGTACCCCTTCGGCACGCCGCCGCCGGCTGCCGTCGGCGACGACGACGACGACGATGCCGGCTGCTGCTGCTGCTCCAGCAGCGTCTCCCGGAGTCCATCGTCGTTCTCGCCGTGATGCGCCGCCGCCGACGACTGATCCTTCCCCCTCCTCCTCCTCCTCCCGCCCTTCTTGGGCGCCAGCAAGTAGCCCATCACCATCATCGCCTTCAGCCGGCGAGGCCGCAGCAAGATCAAACACCACACCGCACTACGTTCCTTGGTCGTCGTCGATCGGCGGCGATTCTGGTCGTATCATGAGTTGGTGGCGGCCATGGCGGCTGCTCGATCGATCGATCGATTGCTAGCTAATTAAGTTCTTAATCTGATTCTTTGGATCTTTTGGGATTGGTGGTGGAGAAGTACAACCACGACGACGACGTGGTCTCAGCTTTTCTCGATCACTTCAATTTCTATACGTGGTGGTGGTGTCAAATGGCAATCAGCTCGTATGATTAGGAAGTTGGGAAGCTAAGGGGGGTGAGTGTTTTTATAGTTGTAATTTGATAGGGGGTTCATTTTTTAAATATGAGATTAAATAAACTCAGTTGATTTTAGCCGGTACGGTAGTCTTCATTCTGGTAAGAAAGAAAATGTTATTTTAATTAGGATCGACGTGTGCAGTCAATGTAAGGTGAAGTTACTCATGGTTACTAGTATAATTTAAAATGTTGTTCATATGAAAATATACACATATATATTTGACAATTGTTTTTTTAAAGAAACGATGGTAAGAGCTCTACCGGATATATTGAGGAGTAAAGTTTAAAAAATAATAAAAAAGAAGTTTAGACTTTAGAGACTCAAGAGGATTAGAGGAGAATTACAAGTCCACTTAGTAAAAAAAAGAGGACACCCTACTGTTAGTAGGGCGGTTTAAAATGAGCTGCACAGCCTCGATCTTCCAACGTTTTGCATGAAAAATTCTTATGTTTATTTCTTTCCAGCCATAAGAGGTCAGTAGCATACCAAGATTTGCCTTTGGCTGGTCTATTTCTTTCTAGTTTTTTCTTCCTCATCTCCTGACAATAGCTCTCTAGCTGTTTGCGTTGTGTAATCAAAACCGTCCTGTTTTCTTCTAATATATTGGCGTGTAATATTTCTGTGTCTTTGCGAAAAAATGGTCTATCGGTTGGGGTGGATTGTTTTTAAATCTATGTAAAGAATTAAGTGATTTAAGTTTTGTTTTGTTAACTTTCTAAAGTCCAATAAGGTATTATTTTGCTATCGAGTGGAGGAGAGATATCTAATTTAAGGAGAGATGTAATTCTAGGAGCGTTTTACGCAATTTTATTAACTAAAAAGAAAGTACTGGTACGTGTGAACTTGGCCACAGCCCACAGCTAGCTAATTAATAATCTTCTTACCAAAATCGTGTACACATATACTCCTGCTATGTTGACTGATCATCATGCATCAAGGGATAAGTAGCCAGATGTATCGATGAGATTAGCGATGTACGGCCGGATAATTAAGTTTATAACAAGTACAGTTCCGTAGTACTAATGACCCATTGACTCTATAATTACTTGCAGGATTATTAGATGAACTAAACGGACATACCGACCACTACTTCTTCTCTCTTTCTTTTTTTTCACTATATTCAATTTGCTGATATTTTTTTTTATGTGCTAGCAGAGTTATGCTTCTGCATACACGTATCCTTTTGTGGATAGCAACATATATACTAAATCCGGATTCAAATATGTGAAGCATTTTCTAATCCATCGTGTAGAATGCGGTACATAATTAAGAAATGTCACACTCATATCACCTCACACCGGCCGTGTTACTCCCGCAAAAATACGCCTTAGTATTGTTCCATTGTGTTTTAGCCTGTTATAAGACAAACTTTTCTAAATTTATTTAAGTAGAAAGTGTAATAACATATGTAACACCAAATTAGTTTCGTTAAATCTAAATTATATTTTTGCACCAAGGAAATTGTATCATGTTTCACTTTACACGAGGTTTACTACCTGCTTTTACTTTACACAAGTGTAAATAAGTTTCACTTTGCATTAGATTGTGTCATACAATTGAAAGAAAATCTTATAAAATATCTAAGTGGAGCTTAAGACCATGTTTTACGAATTGAAAGGTTCATTCAGATTTCACGAAATTTTCATAGTTTTGATGATGTATTTTAGCTAGTGTTAAAATGAAATCTTATCAATGCGAGAAACATCTAGGGATTTTCCGGCTAGTTCCACAAGGTTGTAGGCTAGATGACCTAGGTTCGAAGCCTTCACCCCTTCTAATTATTTGATACTAGGTCCTTCCCTAATATTCGCGTCGTTTTTTTTAAAATCTTATCAATGCACCCTCGTGTAATGTGGAAGTACATGCTAAACCGGCCCTGTGCAACCTACCTAGTGCAAAGTGCAATTTACTCTTGAATATATTTTATAACACTAGCTTAATGCATGCGCTTAATACGGATAAAAGAAATTTTATTATAATATTATGCGTTACACATCATTTTTCTATAGGGTATGTTCTCACCTTAATTCAATTTTATATGTGCATATCCGATTATTTCTTAATATTAAGAAGTTTGAGGAGTAATTTAAAAAAATACAATGAAAGTAGATGGGGGTGGCATCACCACTATCTTCCTTTATTGTGTTGAAAATGTTGTTGATTCATTTATAAACTTAGTTAAACTCTAATAAATTTAACTTGGGACAAATTACATAAAACAGCTTACAATATGTAATATATGAGAAAATATGCTTTCAAGTGCCAAGTATACATAATTAATCGCAAAATCTAAACCGAGAGCGCTCTCGATTTAGTGTTAAAGAGCGACGTACTCATTCGCGAGAGAAGGTCCAGTGCTACTAGTACGTGAGAGAAGGTCCTGTGCTGCTAGTACAACTACGTGAGAAAAGGTCCAGTTGTTACTAGGGCACACAATACATGTCTATTTTTTTTTATAGAATTTTCTCTCAAATTACTTATCCGATCTACAATCTGATTACACCATTACGTTCGTTGCAATTAAATCTTTACAACAAGATCTTACATGATTATATTACGATGAAAAAATATTTATATTTGTAAATTACTTTTATTATATACATAAGCTACTTTTATCATATATATAAGTTACTTTGAGATTTGACTAAATTACTTCTATGCATTCATAATGCTCTAAGTTGATTATGTTTATTATTGTTTTTAGTTAATTTTATATTTTGTGGATTTTATAAATCTTCTCTACACTTTACTTGCGAATTTACTCTACATAGTTTCTCATTTCAGCTCACTCACAATATAATTATTTCTACTACAGAGAGTTACTCCCCCCGTTTCATAATATAAGTCATTTTAGCATTGCCCACATTTATGTATATGTTAGTAAATCTAGATATAGTTCTAAATTAAAGTTACTTTCCTTTTGTTATAAGTTACTTCTATAATATATGTAAATTGCTTTTAAGCTTTACTGAATTTACTTTTATATGTCTAAGAAGTAACTTAGTGAAATCTAAAAGTAATTTAGACATATCATAAAAGTAATTTTTGATTTTTCATCAAAATATAATCATGTGAGATCTTGTTGTAAAAATTTAATTGTTACGAACACAACGGTGTAATCGGATTATAAATCGGATGAGTAATTTAAGAGAAACTTCTATAAGAAGAAAAAAAATATATAGATATTGAGTGTACTAGTAGTTTTTTTTGGGAAGAAGGATGTCTCTCTTTAGCACTATTCAGCTAGCACTTTCGGTGTAGTTGTGTCCATAATTAATGGCCAGATCAATTATTGTACGTGCACACAAGATATATACATGGTAAATAATTCAACTAATTAGCTAGATGGACCCGGATGCAAGAAAGAAGTAATTTATTGGTGATGCAGCAGGTAGTACAGCGAGAGGACAAAGAGGAGTACGAAATTGGGGACGACTAGAGTACGGCCTAAGATCAGTTGGCCGGCCACTTTCACCCCCCTTAATCTATGCAAATATCTTAATTAATCACCAATCCCTCCCTTAATTAATTATTGTAATCTCATCTCTAATCCCTTCATCATCTCGCATCTCCCGCTGCGTGAGCTGCACGATTGCCAGCCAGCCAAGCCAGTCAACCAATTGCCAAGCAAAATTTTATAATCTGGTTTAATTTGTCTGAATTTCCGCGTAGTGACAGCATCTAAACGCAACTGTGTAGATAAATTACTAAATTATTAATTATTGCTGCAGAATGATTGATTAATTAAGCACGACGCAATTAGCACGGTTCAGAATTAGCATCGGATTATAATTTGAACGTTGATTATATTACATGTCGCCGTATGACTGATGGAACCGTGGCGCCGAATTCAGAGAGAGCGCTGGTCAAATTGGTTGAAATGATTTGAGTGGAGATGGCACTAATTAATTAATTAATTGGGGTGGATGAACAGTGTTCTTCTTTGAACAGTTCAGATTCAAAGCAAGAAGATATACGCGCACGCACAGATTGATCAGCCCTGATGAAGATGAAGAAATCCTTTTCAGTAGAGTTGTTATTTTTTTCTCGCATGCATTTGATTAATTTTGTGGTTTAGATAAACTCACACGTACGTGCATGGATGCACGCAGTGCATTAAAAATCAAGATCAAATTTAAGCCAAGGTAAAGAGAACTCAGTATGTTCATTTGGCAGAGGCCCAATATATAATCTATTTCCAATTATTTTTTAAAAAAGAACTCAGTGTAATTCAGCTGGTTTTTAATTTCCTGTGGCATGGGAGTTATCCACCTAGATTAACTTACCCTAGACTTACATGAGTGCTCGTATTTACGGCCATATATACTTTTAGAAATAAGTGATGTACTCGTTGACAACAAAATGTTTATTGTGATTTTGTCAATATTAAAATATATTTGTTTAATTTTTTCAATGTGCTAATAAGGGTAAGATGTGCATATGTAGGGGTGATATATATATCGCGCTTTGGTGTTTGTATTGAGTTTCGCAAAAAAGAAAATCAAGCTAAGAAATATCACTGTTCGAAGAGGGACCATTCCTATGGACAAGTGGCAACTGTTTTGTTCAAACATATACACGGGTTGTATAGTTTGTCTAACAATGACATCATATAAATCATTTTCAGCACGGCCCCTGAATAATAATCTTATGTCTCAACCTGTTAATTCTACGTACATTTTCTTCAGACAGTTTCGTACGTTAATTCTCTTCAGTATCCAGGACGGAAAATTTTCAAACTCCAAATTATGTTTGTCGGTGTGCTGCCGGTGAGGTTTTCACACGATTTCTGGTTAATTAGGCAATTGACAACAAGGTCGAGCTCGATCAGTGAGTGTGTGTATATATGTACATATGGACATACGTAGATATATATAATACTTCTAATAATAGCGAAGTGAGTAAAGCTCAAATGCTTCGATTTCTTACTGCGATTATATTTACAGATAGTAATTCTTTCAACGGTATATGTCGATAGCGAATCGTCCGTTATGATTTCGTTAATATCAAAATATACGATATGTGTGCGTGTGATGTGAGCATTTCGTATTTATGATGTGTTTCTTAAGAAAGCTTCTAATAATTAATTAATAAGATTTTTGAGATAGGTAAATGGAATTATCTTGAAGATTGGGTTCACGCAAATGAATAATTAATTAGCTGCCCGCAGACAAGACCCCGTGACTTTGGCCGAGGAAATGACAAGCTGAGATTAGCGAGCCTTTCTCCATCAACTTCCTAGTTAATTTCTTTTTCTTCTTCTTCTTCAGATATTAGGTAGAGCTATATGGTCTTGTGAATGCATGCATGATTGATTGATCTTTTCTTTTGCGTCTCTTTCAGTTGAAATTGGCCTGTTGATCACTTGTGCTAGTAGTGCAGATCGAATTAGCATATGGGCTTAATTAATAATGTTTAACCACTATAGATTTATTTTCTCCAGTAACAAAATATCATGCTGAAATTCCTGTCCTGACATGCATTGTTTCTTTAAGGAATATACTTCATGGAATCCTATATATGTCAAGAATTATCTTATATTTTTTCTAGACGCCGGCAAAGCACTAAATATCTACATGTAATATAATAGAAAAGGACAACATATATGTTGAAATACATACAATTAACAAGAACTGAATTGAAGCTAGAGGCATATTCTAGCAGATATATATAGCTTCATCATTCTCTAGCAGAAGAGAATATATAGCCTTTCCCTTTTAACCAAAAAAAATGTAGCCTTTTTGCAACAAAACAAAAGCTACACACTGCGTCGGTTACGTTAGCTACGCAATCAGATATGGTCAAATATATACATAAACAAATTAATAGTATAACTCTGCCTCCAGAACCTGACGTGACTAAAATCAAGTCAGTAGAAAAGCAGAGGAGCAAATTGCGTTTTGGGTGTCCGTACGTACGATGCAGTGGAGGCAGGCCAAATCTGGTCAGAAGAATACTTGTACGAAGATTTGAAACGGTCCATGATTTTCTAGTAACATGATTAGATTAATTAAGCAAAAGCTTGACAGCATATCATTAGCTTAAGTAACCAAGCAACACCAGGTATATAATGGAGTAGTTTAAAAGATATGCTACAAAGTTCAGAGAATATGAAAATCCATGGACCTGAAGCTGTCGACTGATAATGTGACCAAAATTCAGAAACTGGTTAGCTAACTGAACTGCAAGCAAAGACGTTTAGCACAGTGGTGGACCAAAATTCACGATGATCGACCAATTTTTACATATATCAGCCTTCAATCATGAGTTCGCTGTTCACCTACCTGAATTTTCACCGAGTATCATGCTTGGTTTTGCATCCTGAAACCAGAGGCTGCAAAAAGAATGTAACACACATCAGTTGGCAGTAGCTGTCCCATTCCAGATACACGAGCAGTCAACAGCAACAGATTTCGGTGTCAGGTCTCACGTTCAGACCCACGGCGTCTACACGATTTCAAGAATGGCTGCAATGGCATGTCAGGTTGGGTGGTGAAAGCGAGATAAAGAGATGCCATTACATGCATGATCAACAAGATGATTATGATGCCCCTGCTTACAGAATGATTACAAAGTTGTGAAGGAGAATCACTGAGTCGTACGATGCTTTGAGAGCCCTGTGATCTTCCTCTTTCTGGTGCAGGAAAGGAACTTGTGTTGTTCATAGACACATCATTTTCGTGATATACTCAGCAATTTGCAGCATGTGACATTTTTGCATACATGTGGACATGGTTCTTGCTGCAAAAATGGAAAATTGCCAAACCTTTGGGTTATCAGCTTGAGGTTTTTTTTATCAATGTGAATTGTGAACTACTTGACGGCACAAAAGAGTTGCTGCTTCAGGCTCGACCTCAACAACCAGCAGCCATGAGAAAATTGTCTTATGGGATTGACGCTAGCAACCTAAACGAGATTTGGAGGGAGAGACGTCCCTCAAAAACATTTTTAAGAAGAAATTTTAAGAGTGTTGGGGATTGAATACGAGATCTCGGGGTTAAAACTACACGCCCCTTGCATTATCAAGTACATCTCTTATGCTGGCAACCTCAGGAACTGTTGCTAACAATCATAAACTAGCTGCAGATTGGCGCCGTTAATTTTCATTTCCAAATTCCATTTGAGCTGGCCGAAATAGCATATAAACAAGGTGTTGCACCACATGTAATGAGTAATTGTGTAATTGCACTTGCAACCTCGAATGGAACCATGTACTGGAGATTAAGTGCATGTTATCGCCAACGGATTGTTAAACGTAAATTAATGTCGATCAAAATGCAGTATGCTTTTCTTAGTCTATAACAAGTAAAAGTATGGCCTTAAGAGTTGGAATTGTTGTGTATAAATACACCTTGAGGCAGATCTGGCTGGGTTGATTAGTTAGCATGGTAATTAGCCACTGGACTTCGCATTGGCTAGTCATATCCTTGAATGGCGTGTACTCTATGTTGATATACAGACACTCGATCTGTGTGAGACGCCGGGTCTGTGACAGCCTATGAAATGGCAAAGGATGAAAATATAAGTCAAAGTGGTTATCATGCCAAGTGAGCCAGAACTTATAGACCAAAGCATTCTTTACTTTTCAAACGGTTGTTGTTCTTCAATTAGGCCGGTAAAAAATAAATAGATTAGTTTGACCTATGGTCAGACACATTGAGGCATGGATCGTTTATTCTTGCCCAATGAAAGGAACCAGCGATTTTGATAATTATCACATGGATCACGGATGCAGGGCGCCGGTCTTGGTTGAATTTTGCGACTGGAAACCCTCCTCATTCTGCTGAGATCTTATACATTTCAAAATAATACCGTGGACCTGCTGAAAAGTTGTTGTTTGCCTATGTATCCTACTACAACTCTAGAACACAACCGTTAAATTTATTTCGATTAATCATTTGGCGGGACCTTTTTGTCCGACAACCGTATTCCGTTTCCCACGTCGACACTGAATAAGAGTTCATTTAAACCCAATCATAGAAAACACCCAAAGGCCCCAAGCATATAAAATTTAGAGGACAAAATTCCCCAATAAAAACTCTCCTCGGCCAAATAATGCACTACGAGTGTCATGTGCCAAACGCACTAGGCCACTAGCGGAGTGTCATATGGTAAAAACATGCTTTCAAATATCCTACCACAAGTGCCGCATAAATATATATTCCCTCCGTTCTAAAATATAGGAATCTAGAAACGGGTGAGGCGTTTGTCTAGATACGTTGTATTAGTAAACGTCTCATCCAGTTCTAGTTTTTTATATTTTGGGATGGAGGTAGTATGAGAAATTACTAATATACCCCTAAACACATATGAGAAATTACTAATATACCACTAAACACATAATACCCTTAACAAGTATATCACAGGCCATGTCAATCACATAAGAGTTTCTTCCATATATTCTTACACTGGACTAGGTATACCATCAAATCTTTCAGGAGGGCTCTTGCAGCGATATCATACGGTAAAGTACTCAGCTGCGAGGGGCTTAATTAAGCTTCTCTTGTGATGACCAATAGATCTGCACATAAGATAAACTTAAGATTTTTCATTCACGTACGGTGTTAAGTTTGCACAGATATATAAGTCATGAAATAATAAGCTCACCTGCAGTGTGCCGGTGATCAGCAAACATACTGATCATCTCTGCGTCTATCTCCCTCGTTTTCGTACATGCGCCTGCATCTTAAAACCAAATGAGTACACTTCGAAACAGGGTTCAAATTGTCGTTTTCAGGTGATACTGAAATTAAATTTCGGCCCGAAACAATTTAAATTTTGAGCAAAATTCAGTCAAATCTGAACAAATCCACAAAAAATTGAAAAGAAATCCAAAAATTCCGGGCGAAATCATTTCATATCTATAGACCCGAAATTCTGAACCCTGCTTAGAACTCCATCCTGTAGATCGATCAAGGTAGTTGAGCTAGCTTGCACAGCGATGAGGCGGCGATCGAGGAGAGAACGGGACGTCACCAGCGGTGGAGGAGCTTGCTTGCACGGTGGTGCTGCTGCTCCGGGGAGTAGAGGCCGTAGCGGCGAGGGTCGCCGGCGTGGGAGCGGCGGCGCGGGTGGGAGGGTCGGGGACGAACATGGCGGTCTAGGGTTTTAATTTTGTTTTGGAAATTGGGAATCGAGAGGTTGGCGACGCGGGTGGTTGGAGTAGGAGTTGGAGGGGGAAGGGAACGCGGGGAAGCGAAATATGGGCCGGGCCCGGCCCATCTCCTCCTCCTATATGGATTCCGAATGGGCCTTCCAGAATACAAACGGATCCGGAGGAAGGCCCAGCACAGCA
Organism: Oryza meridionalis; assembly: GCA_000338895.3. NCBI lineage: Eukaryota > Viridiplantae > Streptophyta > Magnoliopsida > Poales > Poaceae > Oryza > Oryza meridionalis. Next base: position 30,150,896 of record CM002529.2, read on the forward strand.
CCAAAATGAAACACATTGACCCTTTTCTTTTCCAGGTAAAAACATTACTAACTTTGTTGGAGTCATGGAGTACTATCATGTTTTGTCAGACTTTAAATTGGGCTCAAAATATTTCCAACTTCGCTCAAAAAGAAAACGGAACAGGCTTGAGATATAGGATGGAGCGTGGATTGGGCCACACCGCAACTCCACTCTTTAAGTTAGATTTTGAAGTTGATGCTCTACTAAATGCACATATACATACTAGCATATACTCCCTCCATTTCATAATATAAGGCACAACTACTTTTTAAAGTTGTTTCGTAATATAAGGCGTGCATGCATTCATGTCATTAAGTAGCATATATTTTCTACTCAAATATTATTATTTAAATCCTCCACTATAAAGATCTCTAATTTTATTGGGTGAATGCATTCTATTTATTAGGGTAATCCAAACTATGAGGTGATAATAATTATTTCTTGGTCTTTGGGATAAGGGTGGTTGTGCCTTATATTTTGGAATGGAGGGAGTAGTTGCCTAGCTAGCTCCTTAAGGTTTGGTTTATTTTGGGACGGAGGGTGTATGCCTAGATTCGTAATACTACGATGTATCATATCCGTATGAGATTGGTTTATTTTGGGACAGAAGAAGTATGCATGGGTGTAATATGCTAAGTAAAGCTACCGGCCTATGCTAATAAACATAATCTAGAGGTTCACCTCAATATTTGGCTTCATACATTATATCCTGGCATTTGAGATACTCCCTTCAGTTTTTAATATATGACACTATTAACTTTTGAACACATGTTTGACCATTTATCTTATTCAAAAATTTTATACAAATATATAAGATATTCTCTCCGTTTCAGATTATAAGTCGTTTTGACTTTGGTAAAGGTAAATTGGTTTAAATTTGACCAAATTCGTAGAAAAAGCTAGTTATATTTTCATCTCAATAAAAATATATTATGAAAACATATTTAATGATAGATTTAATAAAACTAATTTAGTGTTGTAAATATTATTATATTTGTCTACAAACTTAATCAAATATGAAGTAGTTTAATTTTAACCAAAGTCAAAACGACTTATAATATGAAACAAATGGAGCATAAATCATGCTTAAATTACTTTGACTGATAAAACAACTCACAATAAAATAAATTATAATTACGTAAATTTTCTTGAACAAAATGAATGGTCAAATATGTGACAAAATGACAACGACATAATCTATTGAAAAAAGATAGTACCTCTATATAATCATACTAAAATTTTAAATTAGTAAATGATCAAATGAATTTAAAAGTCCAACATCGTCGTATATTCTGAAAGTAGTGGTGCTCTACAGCAAAGCTAGAGCAAGTTTAATAGTACAGCGAACTACTAACTCCAAACCATCTATAGTCAATTTAATAGCTAATACATGCAATAGAACATATATTTACACTAATGATCAATACATGGTCCCACATGTCATACACGCAATGTGTATGAAAAAGATGACTTTAAGGCAATAATTACACTTATAAAGTGACCCATATACATTGCGGAAAGTAGCATTAACTTAGAGTGCACCTTATGCTTAAGGTATACCACAAGCAAAAAAAAAAGTATTTTTTTTCTCAATCATTCACTTCATGAACAAGAGATGAAACATTTCTTTTTTCATTCTATGTGGGCCCATCCTGTGGCCAAATTCTAACCATAGCATGGTGGGTATCACAATGGTTCACTATTTATAGGGCCCACCTTAAAATTATACTACACCACAAATATTGATGATACTCTTAGGACATTAGCAGTGGGTCGTGAAATTTTGAGGAGCCTCGCATACCACCTGTGTGTTAGAGAACGCCCAAGAACAATACTCGACAGTGCAGATTCTTTTTAAGTGGGGCCACCAGTCTTTATCCCCTTTTACTTTTCATGTATCCTCTCTCTCCTCTAGTCCTCTATTTGTTCCCACCGACAGAAGTCATGGAATGACGAACTCCTCTCTCTCCTCTATTCGCTCCCCACCGACGGAATCAACAGAGAGAGTGAGGCGGCGACCGGAGCGACGGCTGGGCGGCCCAAGCAGCGAGCAGCGGCGAGCTTATCCTCGCGCGGAGCCGGGCAGAGCACCGGAGCGGCGGCGAGCTCATCTCGCGCAGAGCTGGGTGGAGTGCCGGAGCAGCGGCACGGTCGGCGAGCCTCGGCCGGAGCCGCCGCTCCTCTCTCCCGGTTGGCCCCGCCCTCCCCTCCTCCTCCTCCTCCGGCCACTGCATCTCCCCCTCCTCCTCGCTCCTCTGGCACGTGTGGGTCCCGCCGCCAGAGACGAGTAACTCGTAGCCAAAACTTGCTCCGCGTTCTTGAGGAGGTCGCGCGATGGACGACGTGGCAACGAATATTCGGTTTTAGGGAGAGAGGCTGAACGCCACATCGGTGCACTGTGAACGTCCATACAGTCTATCCATACTACAGTTGGCCCACCGTTCTTCTCTCTCTTTTTTATATACTTGTATAGCCCTACCCTACGTGTTTGTAGCACGCTTCACGCCCTCACCAGTTACACTACACCACCCAAGCGTGAAGCGTCCAACCCAAAAAGAGAAGTTGCAGCAGAGCAGAGCAGCAGCAGGCTGATGAGGGAGAAAAGAATTGACAAGGAGGAGAGCACACTCTTTCTCCTCCTTCCTCTCCTCGTCTCCCTCGGGCTCCCCGGAGGGAGGCCATCGCATTCCCTCCCTCGGCGACATCGCGTCGGTACTCGGTTCCCCCCTCCCCTCTTCTTCTCCATTTTCTTTACCTCGTTCTTGATCGCGTTGCCCTTTGTCGCGAGGCGCCGCATCGGTGCATGCCCCCCATTTTCTTTCTTTCTTTCTTTATTTTTTTACGGGACGACCTAGGTAAGCCAGGCAGGAACGATCCCCATTCGCCGCGTCTCTTTGATCGATTCGCGTGGCTGGCCTGGCCTCACCGAATTTCGGCGGCGGTGTTGCGATTAGAGAGAGGGTTTCTTTGTGTGGGGCTGTGTGTTGTGTGGGGATTTTAAAGTACAAGAAGCTTCCGTTTCTGTTCCCCTCTTGTATTTGTTTTAGCTTACTTGTGATTGGGTGGTCAAAGATTAGTACTAGCATACAACCCCACTAATTCTGTTATTTTTCTCTGGTTTCCTTCTTTCTTTTCTTTTTTTTTCTTCGAGAAAGATTCATTCTGCTGTAGTAAACCATCTGTTGCTAGGATTCAGAGAGTAAATGTTCTTGCTGGGCTCCATTCTGCAGGAACAGGAGTGCTCTGGTCCCTCCCATTTGTCTAGTACTCTAGTTGGTTGTTTGGCTGGTTTCTTGCATGTGGATTTTTATCTTTCGTAATGACTCCAAAGTCCAAAGGTGGTACTTTTGATGTTTGGTATGTACAAACCACTACTATTAACCTGCATATTGCAGCAAAAAAATTATTTGTGCCTGGCCTAATGGCCTGGCACGTGTGTTGTGTTTAACATAGCTTTAGTGACTGATAGACGCTAAAAGTGGGTGTCAACTTCACATCACTAGATCCTGTCTTGAATTTGGGGTACAAAGTTCATGGAGGTAGCTCTTAAACTGTCAAGAGTTTTATTTGTTACTTAGGTGCAGAAGGAAATGATATAACTTTTCCCCCCAGATTTTCTGTTACTTCATGTTTTAGGTATACCAATATTTTTGTGTACTTGGTTGATCTGTGCACTAGCATATAACAATTATCCGGCCATCAAAATGGATGAATTTTCCATTTCATCATGTGAAAGACATAATAACTGGAACCTTATCAAAGACATATACTTATTAGTTATTGCATGAGGTAGTTAACAGAATTGATTGCTTTCATTCCCCAGCTTTCACTGGTGATGAACTTCAACTTCTTGTATATAATCTTTTTGATGCTGCAGTTCATGTGATGTACTGATTTCCTTCTGGTCATTGAATTACTATCATATTGTATTGTTTTCTTTAACGGGGAACAGAAAGGGATACCCTTTCTGAAATCATGCTGCTGTTATTGAACCCTGTGTTCCTTATTACAGGTAAAAGACAGCATGTCATGAGGACTTTCCAAGGTCATAAACCCAACACTATGAAAGTTCATTCTCGCAAGTCTCAACCTTCAAAAAAGAAGCCTCGCGAGTTCTATGACACTGTTGAGGTACACATTATTGATGATGACAGTGATGGTGATGCGACTATCCACAAGGATTACTCAATGGAAGACACATCAAAGCACCTTGTCATGTACAATCCTGAGATCACGTATGACAAACAAGGGGAAGTTGAAGTTACTGAGCCTATAGATAACTATACTTCGCTGAACCAAAGATACATGAAGCCAAGACACGGATATAACACTGTTTTACCATCTATCGGTGCTTACACCGTGCAATGTGCTCACTGCTTCAAATGGAGGATCATCCCAACAAAAGAGAAATATGAAGAGATACGTGAGAATATTTGTCAGGATGTGTTTGTATGTGAAAGAGCTCGTGAATGGAATCGTGTTATATCTTGCGTTGATCCTGAAGATATATCACAGGATGGAAGTAGGGTGTGGGCGATTGACAAGGCAAGCATTTCCCAGACTCCTCCTGGCTGGGATAGAGAGGTCAGAATTAGAGGAGAGGGTTGCAGCAAGTTTGCAGATGTGTATGTCACTGTTTCCTTTCCTGGATTTGCAGTAGTACCTGATATTTGGTACCATATTTTTGGCCGTTTCCATATTCGGATATCAAACTTCTTTCTTTATGTGCCTAATAGCATCTTCATGTTAATCGTGGCACACTGGTCCTGTTTATTTATGCCTTGACTAGCTGCTAACTGCTAAGATTAGTTAACACTTTCTAAATAATTAGTGCGATCTCAAGTTTATTCATACTAGTACCACCTATGATCATGAAACTTCTACAGTTTTCAGTTAATACTTTGTAACACCATAGCAAATATCTCACTAATTCCTTATGATATGCCTGCTTGAATAATGCAAACAGCCATTATTATGTTTGCCAGTTTCCTCAGGAACTTTTTCATTATATGATATTTCGAACAGCAACATTGCTTGTAGGACACACAAGATACTCGAGGTTGACATATGTGAAATACTTTTCTTTTTTCCTTCAGGTACTACACTTCTCCAACTGGGAAGAAGTTGAGGTCATTGGTAGAAGTTGGGAGGTGGGATTCATCCATTTGTGCTCTTTTTATTGCATATTTTGTGTGGCTAGTGTATTACTTGGGGTACCTAGTTCTAGTTGGTCTGGTACAACAAAACGAAGCTCTGGAAAGTTCTTGAAATATTTCCCAGGAAATGATGTAATTATTATGTCCATATACTAGGTACTTGGCAGAGAACCCACACTACATTAGGCAAGGGGTTAACTTAACCCAGTTCTCTTTCGCCACCCCCAAGCCTCTGCAAGAAGACTATGTCAGGAAGCATACATATGCAGCAACTCCTGAATTACCAGAGCTTCTTGAGACTGCGCAAGGTGTGTTATCAGTCCTAGGTTTGTTGCATCTATTCTACTTTTTTTTCATTTTTAACTTCTTGTTCCCCACATTGTTGGAAAGGAGGCGTGCTTCAAACAAGGTAAGTTGCTGCGCAAATGGCACAGTTGGAGGTATCTTTGCAATGCAAGCATGTCTAGTTATTTTCAGTCAAATGAGCTGTGAGAAGTCATGTACTCATGATGCCCTTGCATTTTGCTACTTTACATCCTTTCTTGATCTTAGCACCATCTAAATATCATTTAGTGTTGTGATATTAACTGAATATATTTTCCCCCAGTTTCATCCCATAGCTATATCCTGTCAAAACTACCTGTTCTTGGGAGCTTTTGCTGATATATTTTTTATTCAGTATACATTGTTATTTTTCAGTGGATCCACTCTGCTGGGCAGCACCCCCTACACGCAGCGAACTGCTTGGTGAGCTTGGCGCTTCAACCTCAAGATCTGTTGATGTCAGCCAGTCTGAGGTGTCATACCCTGTAGACTTGCACCAGCCCGAGGAGTCTGCGCCACTACCTCCACGCACAAAAAAGAAAACTATGAAACGAGGGCGAGTGTCAGCAACGGGGCCTCAATCGACTCCACCTGGTTCATCCAAAGATCAGTCTGGAGGATGCGTAAGCGACGTCGAGTTTGTTTCGCTGTGAACTCTGGATGCAGTGCCTTTGTCTCTGTCAGTCTGCCTTTTGGTTCGTCTCATTGTCTATACCTCCTCTCAAGAAACATAAACTTCGACCTATATGCCCAATGTTTTGGGTTTGATCAGATGCGCTAAGCATCGAATTTTGGTAATCTAACTACGCCTTAACATGGCCATGACATAGGCTGTAGCATCCACAAAACTAGGTAGCCAGCACTAGTCTGATAGACTTGGCAGAATATGTTAGCCAGCATTAGTCTGATAGACTTGGCAGAATATTTTCCTTGGACAGCCTGCCACATATGTTGATATGGTAGTTGTACTGGTATTGTAACATGGAAGTCTGGAGTAGACAGACAGTGTTATCAGTGTACCAGATGTTTTATGCTTCGTTTTTCTGTCTCTTGTCTTTGGATGCTTTGTGTTGATGCTCGATTAACCAGTCAGATACTTAAGGATTCATATTCAGGAAATCCTGACACTGAAAATCTGCTTATCCAGAAAACTGAAAGAAGAGCTACGCATGAGTATGTGCCAAGAACATTTTGTATTTGCAAGGGCCTGTGAATGGAACCATGTTTTATCATGTGATTACCCAGAAGAAAATGTCAAAAGATGAAAGCAGTGAAGTTCCTCCGACAATGTCACTAGGCTTACACTGAAATGCCATGTTTGAAAATTTAGCATCATCAGGTCCAATTAACCCAAATTCTAGAATCAGGCAAATGGTTCACTGAAGACAGCAGAGTGAACCCAATGGCGTGCCTCAAGTCACAATCGATGCCGGGAGAAGCTCCTCAACAACACCATCAACCAGATTGTGTGCATATACATTTGTGATGGATTTCTCTATCAAACCTCGTGGATTGAAAGGAGCCATCTTCCTCTTCCCGTTTCCAAGATCGATCGTTCTGCTCTCACCCCACAGCCGGTCGGGGCAGAACGTGTACACTTTCCTCCCACCTTTCTCCTCCCTTAAACGGGAGGATCTACCACGGCAGAGGAACCAGCTGAACCCATCCAGATCGCCGGCGTCCAATGACGACGGCGCCATTGCTATATCCAGCTTGAAGAACTTGAACTCGCAGAACCGATCATCGCGACGGCGACATGAGACTAGGATGACCTCCTCTTCTTCCTCTTCCTCGCCACCGCCTTCGCCAGAGGCGGTGACGAGGAAGTGATCCTCTTGCCAGTTCCACCCCGGCGAGGGCACCGGCGTCCTCCAGGCCGTCTCCGTCATGTCGAACACGGAGATCCTCCCACGGTAGTCGGCGCAGACCACCTGCTTCCCACGCAACGCAGCGTCCACGATGAATGTGAACGCGGCGCGGCGCCGCCCGTGGCGAGCTTGCTGCGGGGGGGAGGTGTTCGTGTTCTTGTAGGTTGTCCAGTACACGTCGCCGGGGCAGGCGACGTGGATGGTGGGATAATCGGAGGCCATCTCGACGCAGGCCACCACCAGTGGCTCCCCATGGGAGTTGATGTGGAAGACGAAGAGGCCACCGGCGACGGAGCGGAACACCGGCAGGTCCACCCGCCGGCCATTGCCGGCGTGGACGAGGAAGACGGTTTGCAGTGTTTTCTCTCGCCGGGGGCTATGGCGGTAGTTCTGGACCATGAGCAGCCACCCGCGGTTCTCGAACGCCAATGTCGCGGCGTCCGGGAAGAAGGCGGCCATGTCGGTTGCTCCACGGGTCTGCTTGGTGGATGGATCGAACAGGAAACGTTTGTTGCTGTTGCATTCCAGAGTTAACAATGCCAATGGTAGCTTGGATTGCTTGGAACAAGAAGTGGTACTTGTTGGAGAAGCATCTGGCTCCATGGTGAATCTTAATTGGTACTAGCTAGTTCCTCCAGATCTGAGATAAGCAAAGGAAAGAGGTTGATCATTTGGTATAATGAAAACTCTACTTATATTACATACAGTGTAATACTATATCCAAATCTGTGAGATATAAGCAAAGAACAAAGATTGATAATTTGGTACAATTAGAGTAGTGCTTATATTATACAAATGTAATACTACATGGCACACTATCTAGCATCTACCATCCTGTGCAGCCAAGTTGTAGCATGCTAATAGATAGAGTCCAGAATAATGTAATTTAACCATTGGTTTACATAACTTGCAATGCAATGCTATTATGGTCACAAATAGTGAGTGGTGAATAGGTTTCTTTAACAATGGGTTCGAATCCTACTAATGCTTCCTAATTCCAAAATACTTACTATTAGCTACCAAATCCCACTTATGTTCAGAGCGAAAGGGCACGTAGAGTAGCACTCCAAAGTCCTAATTTCAAATCTCCATAGGAGTAAATTTTAGATTGGATTATTTGAGGGGCTAAGTTTTCGATTTAAAAATATCACATATATCTGGTTGGATATAGATACCTGGTAAAAAACAGACAAAAGAATATCACGCGCCCTAACTACATCACCAATCATGGGGGATCGAGGCCAAGAGGACAATTAATTAATCTACACAGCGCATGCAGAGCAAATAATCGACCACCGGATCAAGAGAGAGACCTAACCCTAATACTCGCGCTTGGCACAAGGGATCGATCGAGGGAAGTTCACCTCGGAGAAGAGAAGCGAGGCGAAGCGAATGAGAATTCCGGCGGGGGCGCGGCGCCGGCGGCAAGGCGGAGGGAGCGATGAGGATCGGAGGAGTCGCTCTCGCTCGCCGATTCGGTGATGCTTCCCGTGGAAGTAGGGATGCAAATTGGGAAGAAGAGACCGAGGCGGACTGGTTTCGTTTGGGCCGGGCCGAAAGTGACGCGACCATGTCCGAATTCCAAAGTTTTTTAATGGACCTGACCTGAGTGGCTTGGATTAGAATTTGGAAACTTTTGTTTGCCTAGTACTCTATCCTTTCATCATATTATTAGTTGTTTTGATTTTTTTTATTTTAAGTTTGATCAAGTTTATTAGCAGCATATAAAATACCAAATTAGTTTTATTAAATGTAATAAGGATTATATTTTTAATACGACTAAAAAAATGTTCGTATGTTGCAACAGGTAAATGCTATTTTGATATTATAATTGTTATACGGTTTAGGTAAGCTAAAATTCACTGTGTTAATTCGCTTGAATATTTTTTTAAGGAAATCATGAGCTGCAATTAGGTGTCTGTATTTCATCTCAAGTTAGCATGAGTTTTTTTAAAGAGATTTCTTATACGACTCCTTTTATATTTCTAACTCAAACATGGATCTGTATTTCCAAAAGCGAATGAACTTAAAAACCGACTCAAACACGAATAACGTACCAAAATACCGGCAAAAACATCTTCAATTTTTATAATAGTAGAGATAGAGATTTATTTTATGTTGAAAATGCTGCTATGTTTATCTATAAGTTTGACCAAACTTAAATAAGTTTGATTAAAAAATAATTAAAATGACTTATAATATGAAACGGAGGGAGTGCTAGACATGGGGTGACAAATTTGCCTCTAATATGTATTGGACTACGAATTCAGCCAAACACGGATCTTTTTTTTTGAATCAAGTCAGATATGAATGGCTTGGATTTCTTTTTGTCTGTTATTTGAATAAGGATAGCGTATGCGGACATATTTTGGATGTATTCACAATATAGATCAACTAACAAAAACATCAGACATTCTAAAGAAAAGGTCTTCATGTACTTCTACTGTTACTCCATCAATGCATAAAACTTCAAAATTAAATTCATTTCATTTTAGCGGTAATAAAAAAGGAAAAATCAGAAATTGCAAAATCTTCTATTGCCTGCTGCTCTTTGTGTAATGAATCCAAACTTGAAATTTTTTACTTAAATGGAGGATGAGTACATGTAGATTTTTTTAAAAAAAACTGTGATATTGTTTAGCTACTGTGTACAAATGGACCATAATCTTGTGTGCACAAGATATATTCCCAAAGAATAGATAAAATATGCATGTGGCAGCCAGCTAACATGGGTTTGAATTACCAGCAATTCTTACCCAACTGATAAATCCATTTTGGATGGCATCAAGATGAATTGTCATAGTTACTCTGATAAGTCGGAGGACATATCCGGTGAAAAGAGCTAAGTGTTGAAAACTCATGAAAATCATACCTAAAAGTTTCGTAAATTCATGAAAAAAAATACTAGAGAGAGGTGCAGATATAAAATACATTCTCACCAAATCTCAACTCCAAACTCAACTTCGTTTAAGAGGAAAAAAATTTCAGATGAATAGTGTCATGTTACTATTCATCTGAAATTTGTCTTTTTTTTACTCCTAAATAAAGTTGAGTTTGAACTTGATATTTAGTGAGAATATATTTCATATCTACACTATCTCTAGTATTTTTTTATGAATTTATAAAACTTTTAGGTATGATTTTCACGACTTTCCAACACTTAAACTCATTTTCACCGGATATGTCCCCAATGAGTCAGGGCATTTGCAATTGGAAAGAGGGAAAGAAACAATATGAAGAGAGAACCCCAGCAGTTGAGTGAAATCCGACAGGCCATCCCAAAATCTTAGTTAATTTTCTCAAGATAATTATATTTATAAGAGAATATCCCTAAAATATACGCTATACTACTCAGTCATGGTTGAGCTAGATTACCAAGGTCGACCTCAATCAAGCTCGAACGAAGCCTACTCAAAAGCTCGGGGGTGAAATAGACTCGTGTCGAGTTTCAACAAACGAGCTCGCTCAAGCTCGGCTCGTTAACGTCCCTAAATTCAGCCATATTTTAAGGTTTGACATTTAAAGGTTCACACTAACATTCTAGTAAGAGAGAGGATTAGAGCCGAATGGGCCTAAATGAACCGAGCAAGCCAGCAAAGACTTTAGGAATAAGTTCACTTTGACTCCCTTAAAAGTGACCCAAATCTAATCCGTGACCCTCAACCGTAAAACCAGATATCTTTGACCCCCTAAACTGTTAAAACCGGTGTAAGTTGACTCTCTAGGTGGTTTTGGAGAGCAGTTTCACTGACGTGGTGATTACGTGGTGGTGTTGACTTCGTCTTCTTCCAACGTGGTGTTGACTGGCACTTATATGACATTAGAATTAAAAATATATATGCGGGACCCATTTGTCATTCACCAAAATAAATATTATGGGCCCACTAACATGTGGACCCCACATGTCAGTCTCTCTTTGACCCCTTCTTCCTCCCTCTCTCCCCCTCTCTCCTCGGGAGGGACGCGCCGTCGCAGCCGTGGGCGGTGAAGGCAGCTGCAGACTCAACGCTGGCACTCACGGTGAGGGGGCAGTTGAGGCGGAGCCGCACCATCCTGCTGCGGCGCCAGCGGGATGACGACGGGGAGCGGCGCTGACGAGGCTGCCGATGGCAAGCTTCGTGGCTAGTGAGTTGGGAGGAGGAAGGAGAGCCTGGAGCAGGGGGCGGCATCCTCCTCGCTCGCCGCTCCGCCCCACTTCGGTCGATGGGAGAGGAGTCGGAGGCGGCGACTTCGGCGGAGAGGTCGACAGCGACGCTGACGTAGCCTTAGGAGCAGCAGGTGCACCAGCCTGCCCCCAGTCACCGTCGTCCCCATCACAGCCGGCCTCGCCGCCCTAGAGCTCCCTCACCAAGCTTCGTCGCGCTGCCGCCTCTCTCTCTCTCTCTCTCTCTCTCTCTCTCTCTCTCTCTCACCACCCCTCCATCTCTTCCCCCCGATCCCCAATCCTGCGGCGGCGGCGGATACCCCTACCTGCCGGCGCGCTGAGAGGGGAGCTACACGAGGTGGTGTTGGAGGAGGAGGAGAAGGAGGAGAGCTCCACCGCCTTCGTCGAGTCCCATTTTGTCCCGCCGACGAAGCTGGGTCCGAGCCTCGGCGTGCTCGTCGCCTCCTTGGGATTCTCTGTCAGCACGGGCGGCGTCGACTCCGACAATGGAGAGAACCGGAGCATCAGCAGCAGCCAGCAGGCCCTCCACCGCCGCGAGCGCTCCGTGCTGCCATGACTCCTCGCCCTTCGTCGCGGCGACAGGCGGTGATGCGGTCTAAGGGGAGAGAAAGAGTCAGAGAGAGAAGTGAGAGAGTGAGAAGGAAGGAGTGAGGATAGGATGACAAGTGGGTCCCATGTGTCAGTGGGCCCACATTTTCTTTGTGTGTGTGTGTGTAGATGACAAATGGACCCACATTATGTTTTTAACTCTAATGGCACCTAAGTGTCACATCAACGCCAAAGACAAGTCAACACTGCCACGTAGACGTCACGTCAGCGAAACCGCCCTCCAAAACCAACGAGGGAGTCAAATTGTACCAGTTTTAATAGTTGAGGGGTCGAGATATCCGGTATTGCGATTGAAGGATGCAAATTAGATTCGGTCACTAGTTAAGGAGTCAAAGTGATCTTATTCCAAGACTTTAATAAGTACAACTTTTAAGAGGGGAGTTTGCTTCAATTAGGCTTTAGGCTCTAACCAATTAGGCCCGGCCCATGAAACATCAGTTCGAAAGGGCGCGCCAAATCTGGCGATGACCGTGCTGCACTGCCCTGCACTCCTGAAAGGCAAAGCTTAATTTGGACGGTTCGTGTAAACCTGAACTGAACAGCTCTAGAACTGCTATACTTTGTGAGAAATATGATTGCACTTATAGAAATAAATGTAAGAGCTTTATTACAAGAAAATACTCCATCCAATTCTATTACTAGAATACAACCGGTATAAAACGTAACATAAAAGAGAAATATTATTAAGTAGTAAAGTAAACCATTTTTAATAATTTAGGAGGTAAAATGAGCTTAACAATAGTTTAGGATATCAAATCATCTAACTAATTAGTTTTGGGGAGTAAAATTGACGTTTTTCTATATGAAATACACACACTCTCTCTTTTATATTATAATTTATAAATCGTTTTGATTTTTTTCTAGTCCAACTTCTTAAAGTCTAACTAAATTTATAGAAAAGATTTAGCAACATCTACAACACTGAATTAGTTTTATTAAAACTAATATTTAATAGAGTTTGATAATATGTTTGTTTTGGGTTAGAAATGTTGTAATGTTTTTCTATATACTTAGTCAAACTTAAAAATGTTTGATCAAAGAAAAAAATTCAAAATGACTTAAAGTATGAAGTATAATATTACAATTTATTTACACTTTTTAAACCAAAAGATTACAAGTGTCAAGGGAAATCGGCTACAGAGATCGTCTCAGTGATTTCAGTCAGCAGTACTCCCCCCATCTATTTTTGATAGACATATTTTCAAATCTAAAAAATTTATTTTTGATAAGCATATTTCAATCCAACAATCTATACTCTTAATGATTTTTTCGGATTTAATGCGTGACTCTCCATTCTTCCACACAATATTAGCTACATGGACATCGAGAAATGTAAATATTAATATCGCTTGTTTACGAGTAGCATATTTAAATGGATGATAAGTAGAATTATTTATTCTTGATATGTGTGTAAAGATAAAATATAACTATTAAAAGTATATGGAGGGAATAGTACATCAACAGAGACTAACACGGTCAACTGATCAAGGCGGTACAGGCACACGTATAAACGTCTTTCTGACACGGTGGGGTCGGGGTGGGGCCCACGGGTCAGTGACTCCTGGGGTTTTCAAAGTTTCGCGAAGCCCTCTCGGTTCCCTCTCTTTTATCCTCTTCGCCGTTGCGAGCTCGCCCCCCTCCTCCGCCTCTCCTCGCCGCCGCGTTCCACCTCTCTCTCTCTCTCTCTCGGAGTCGAGGGTTAGGGTTTCAGCCATCTGCGGCGTCTCCGGCGAGCGAGCGCGAGGGAGGCCGGAGCAGAAGCTGGCCGGGGCGCGCGTCCTGGTCCTCCCCGAGGACGCGGCGGTTTCGATCCCCTCTCTCTCGGGGTTGTCCGCTTCGCCGTCGGGAGAGAGTCCGGCCGGAGCGCGAGCGTGAGGTGCGCCTCCTCCGCCGGCCCGAGGAAGCACGCTCTCGATCCCTCGGGTTGTTGGAGGAAGCGCGCGGCGGCGGCGCTTTCGATCCATCGGGTTCTCGATCTCCTTTCGCAGCCGGGCGGGCGCGGTGAATCTGCGGGTGAGTTGCCTTCTTTGCCCCCAACTAATGGAGATGAAACTCTTTCGCGATCATATTCCTCTTCTTTTTCCTGGTTCTTGCGCGATTGTGCGTTCTTGACACCTTCTTCTTGGATGGATTTTTTTGCTCATGCGTATGCGTTGCAGGGACGGGGAACGAACGAGATCCTACTTCCTTGTAGTGCGATGGCGACGGAAAATTCTTCCCCTGCTTTTACGGACTTCTTGCCCCGTGCGCTCAGCCCGATTCCGTTTGGTCGGCGCCATTCGTGTGCGCGACATGTACGTGTTCTAATTCACCTCATCCTCTGCTTCTAGTTCTTCCCCCAATTGACGGTTTACCTCTGAATCTTGTGATTAGGCATCATATTTTTTTTTCCGCCCGATCAACTGTTAGAAATAATTGGATTCCTGACTCCTGAGGTTTATTCCTCTAGTTACTGATCAAATAAATCGCACTAGTGGTTCTTTGATCCATATAATGCCGTATTTTAACGAATTTGTGTCATTTTGTCCCAATACAAAAGTTAGCTCTCATGTTTAATGGAGTTCGTCCTTCTCTAAAAAATGTTTAACGAACTTCGTGCGTACTTATCTTTTGTGTTCTTTTCGTTCTGATGTATATGCTGTATACTTCAGTTGATAAAGTAAGTCACTATACAGGAAGTCAGGAACATCCTTGTGTCAATGTAGTTTGGATGGCTGTGTTCTTATCATTTTCAATTATTTACATTAAATGGTTGCTCAGTAAGATATTTCAAGCTTGGAATTTAAGTGCAATTGTGATCCCGGCCATTATTCACAAAGGAAATCCCGCATTTAGATTGCAGCCTTTCTGTTTCATTATGGATGCTTGTCTTACATGATTTCTTCATGTTATTGGTCATGTACTCATATCGTCTTTCACATTTAGTCATGCATTCTTTCACACAAGAGCAGATGCTTTCTCTCAAACTGGAAAATGATTCCTAGTGTCAATATTGTTCTAGTTGAAAATTTACTCCTCAACAAAACTAGGGGGCAGGTTCAAATATAATGGTGTGTCCATACTGGATTGATTTACACAGTAGTGAATATTCACATGAAGTACAACAACATGATCAACATCATTTGAGTAAAAGAATGGCAAATATTCCCTTTCCATTTGTCACTTACTAGTTATCACATGGCATGCAGTTTAAATCATTTTTACCTTCCGGTTATGTACATTAGGCTAATTTGCATCTTTATGGAGAAATTATTTGCACACAGTTGATCTTAGTTGTTAACAAAACTGGTTCTGATATTTCTCTCTTTTTTATTTGAATGATTTATATTCTATGTGAATTGGGAGGTGTATTCTTTCAAATGTCTTTGCTTCTTTACTGTTATGCACATATTTGGCACTTTCTAAACTCTGGTGTCATGTTTAACGGTTGGGTTCCTGGATGCAACAGGGGGACATAATGATGAATATTGATCAAGCTGAGGATTCATGCAGTAACATTAGTGGTGCTTCGAGATCTTCTCAGTCTCATACTGATCAAACTGAGGATTCAAAAGGTTAGTCTACGTAATGTAAAACACCAATGCTTTAGTTGTATGCCTTGCAGCACATACTGATGCACTCTATTAGGATTAGAGATGGAAGGACTGAAAATATGTTATTATGCTAATTGTGCTATGCTTCTGATAGGTATAGCTTCGTTTGGTCAAGTTCTTAGTTTCTTCATGTTGGTCTTCCGTATTTATGTTTAATGCATATTGTCATCCATGTTTTTGAAGGGCCCCCTCCTTTTCGGAGTTCTTGCTATGGTTATTCCATGAGTTACATTCAGTGCTCTCACATATAAATTACTGCATACTGTGTATATATTCAGGAAATGAACTATGTACTCGTGTCAAGGCTGTTACGGATGTATCATGTGGTAGTGAATTACAAGATACTTGTGAAGAAGAAGGCATCATATTATGGCCAGGTCTCAAGATGAGCTTTCCTCAAGCCCCTCTAGTCAGGATCCAGGACAATGAACTCGATTACGCGTACGTCGATGTTTCTGAAACTTCTATTGGCAATTCATTTTTCATTACACAGTTCAACCTTCCTTTGTCACTTCCTGTTTATGTTGTCCTCTGTCTATCATTTCCTGTGTATGCTGTTTAGCATAGATATGTCATGTACTCACCTTAAGTATTATATTTGTTGCAAAATTTCAGGCCCTCTCGAAATGCATGCAAACAACTGGCAGCTAATCCTGAGGCCCCTCTGTTTCGCCTGCCTCCTTTAGGATCCTATGAAAAAGAAACGTGCGGACCTGTATTGCTTATATGCAACGTCCATTCTCCTGGAATGAGTTGTTTCTCTCCATATACCAAGAGCACCTTCTACAGGGAGAATATGGAGATTGATATTGACGATGTGTTGTACTCCAATGGTAGCTGGTTCTTACTAAGGGAGGCAAATATAATCAGCCTTTGGAATGTTAACACAGAGAAGCGATGGTTTGTTGGCGAAGCTGAGGAGATTATTCATCAGGGATATTTTATCGGGAACCCACCATTCGATGTGACAATAGCTCTTGCGCGACAACATCCCCCAAAGCTCGGAGAAGAAGCTATAACTGCAATCTGGCTCAGATCGGTTAAGGTTGGTGGCTGGAGCAAAGGGTCGGTGAGGTGTGATTATGAGCACAGCGGGTTGAATAGCCTCACCATTCATCAGGGCATGCTTTTTTGGTTAACTGACAGCGGTTCGTTGTGTTGTGCGAGGCAAACATCTGAGGGCTTAGAACTTATGATTTGGAACGGCTCAGTGAGAATATATGGGATGAACTTTTCACTGGTAAAGCATTTTGATGACCTATACATTGTGAACGGTGGCGGTTTTTTCCCAAATGAAGTAGCTAAATCATACCAAGTCGTCGTTGGAGATGAGCTTCTTGTTGATGAAAAGAGGTTGAAGGGGAAAGACGTATTTACAGTCTCAAGACAAGGAGGTTTTGTACTCCCATCATCCGAAGCGGATAATGGCAAGTTATTCACTGGAAACATGATACCGGATGTCGACTGCTCTATGTAAGTATAACACCGCCTGATTACTTGATGCAAAATATTTTGATTGGATAAAATATACTTATAACATTTGAATGCTTATATTTCTCTGCAGGTACAGCTGGAAAAACAATCAAAATGAAATTATAAAGCCCTGCCACTTTCTTCGCCACGCTACCTGTAGCAGTGTTTGGGCTATGCTGCGTACCAAGAGGCGAACCTAGCAAAACTCCAGTAACTACCTTGTGAGTATCTTCTAGTTGTATTTGTTGACCTTGCTTCAATCGCAGCCATAGGAACTACCCAAGAGTTAGTAATTATATTGCGACTGCACATACTGTACTAGTGTACTTTAATTTTCTTAATTAGTTAATTATCAGAACGCTAAACTGGACTACAGATGTTGATTCATGTCCATAATCATAAAATGCTTCTCTATTCTCATTGAGTTGATAAATTTTTTTGATGCATTTCCATATGAGGAAGTCCGGATACCTTTGAAACTAATTACTATATACTGTCTGATATCGTTCTCAATAAAATTCTGACACTGAATTCCTTTGATCAATACAGGCAGAGGCAACTCTTGCCAGCCTGTTCAATAAACCTGGGCCATGTACTTTGCGCTTTATCCACTGCCAGTGCCTGTCGGCTGTCGAAATACTGCATGAATCAACTGTGAGATAACATTTGGAATAAGCTGTTTTTCCTGTTGGGCTACCACTTATCATGATTGGATGAATATGTGCTCTTCTAGTCCCGTACATATATGTCCTATACTGGATGATCTGTGCTTCATTCTATAGGTTGATACTGTGATCTTCTGCAAAACATGCAGAGCAATGTAACTCACATACTGGATGATGTATACTGCTCGTTTTCTTTAGAGAATATATTTGAACAAAGTAAAACGGTTGCCAGTTGGATGTTCAATTTTATTCTGCCTCCTGACAACATAATTCTTTGTCAGTGAACCAGTTGCCACAGTTTTCCCCAAACTCGGATACTTTCTCGTGATAATTTTTAACATCTCTCTTCCTTTCCAAACTTTTTGAAGTATATGCATGGAAACCTTTTGATGATGAGAGTATAAAGGCATTTATGTGATTTTTGGGAGGTACAAATGTAGATTTGAATATTGATGGTGGTTGGCTATGATTTTTGTGTTCACTTGAAAAGTGTGAACTTCAAGTTGAGAGTATAGTTTTTGAGCTGAAAGTCGGGGGAAATTCAAGATGTAAGCTCCCCCATTTTGTTGACAGATTGGAAAATTTGCTGTTCAAGGTTGAGAGTAAGATATCAAATCTCTAGTTGAAAGAGGAGGTATTTGCCTCAAAAGACATTGACCCACAGTTATAACTTGTAATTGAAATTATATGTAGCCATGTAGGCAGAGGATTGGGGATGGTGATGAAGAAACAAAGACAACAGTAATTACCCATGCTCAAATAATGAGTTTACAAAATAGCAATAGGAACAAAAACCATAAAGATTCACCACTGATCATTCTGTAACCAGTACAATTACAAAGCTGCTTACATGTATATACATGGTATGCCTCCATAAAATGTCAAAAGAAATGATAATGTTTCCTACAGAGATTTGCACAAATTCAAGACCTATAAGAAGAAAAAGTAAAAGTAGAATCAAATTCAAGCCCACATGTCCAATATGTGGCACTATTTAGCTCAAGTAGCGAATGTACTAGGGAGAATCCAACGGTGCACTTCTGTAACGATTGATGCTGGTATCACTGTCTCAACAGTCTCATCAACTAAATCATATGCATAAATATTTGTGATGGACTTCAGTGTTGAAGGACCTAATGAACCAGTGAAGGTGGCCACCTCAGTTCCATTCACGATTGAGCCGGCACATTTATTTGGACCAAATAAGTAGACTCTCCTCTTCCCTTCCTCCTTCACACGGTACGACTGGCCCTTACAAAGGAACCAGCTGGTATTATCCAACTCCCTGTCATCCAGCAGTGACCACTCCATTGCTTGTAGATCCAGCTTAAAGAACTTGAAAGCACTCCCTGTTTTACAAGGATGCGATATGGCCACGACTTGCTCATTGGACGCAACAAGAAAATGAGAATCTTGTTTACTCCAATCAGGACAAGATGACACTGTTCTCCAAGTCATATCAGTGATGCTGAAGGACAAGATTTGCCCATGAAAATCGACGCACACAGCCTGTTTCCCCAGCAACACCACATCAACGATCAAAGCACTCTGGACCTTGTGCATTGCTTCTGACATTTCTGGATCACTAATATGCTTATAGATGCTCCAGTACACATCTCCAGGACAGGCAATATGGGCAGTTGGAACAGCACTCATGATCTCAATGAATGCAACCACTAGAGGCATTCCATGAGAACCAACATAGAAAACAAAGAACCCCTCATTAGGAGAACGAAGTACCGGTAGGTCCAAGTGCGTGCCGGTGCTAGGATGAACAAGGAACACGATCTGATCTTGGAAGGACAACGGCTTGTGCTGCGCCATTAGGAGCCACCCACCATTCTCAAATTCACAGAAAGCATCTGGAAACACCGTACTGGTTACCCCATGGATCTTTCGGCTTGAAACATCAAACAGCAGTCGCTTCTTGCTGTTCAATTCCACAGCGAAAAGGGCCAAGGGTACCATCAACTCTTTGGAACAGTTATTCTTCTCTGTACCATTTGTTTCCATGGCTCAACCTGGCACAAAAACACCTGCAAAGAAGCAAAGTGTATGGATTAGAAGACCAGCTCATTGTTCATAAGATATGGCAGTAAACCCCTATATATTCAAGTCTGATGGATTAGGAACATGTACTTTTTTTTTTCTTTTTCTTTTTCCAGATACCAAACTAGCAGAAGTGTCTCACCCCCATCTAGTGCCAAGCGTGCCATCTGAAACCTGAACAGAACCGCTCATACTACTAGATTTCTTCCTAGTGTGACTTTGGGTGTCTCTAGTTTGTGACTTTTGAGTGCTCGATGGCACACTGCTTCCACTACGTGCTTGCATCCAAGAACCTAAACATCACAAAGCGCTGGCACGCAGGGCGGGGTGTGGCGGTGGACTGGTGGTTCACCCTGAACACCCCGCCCGTGATCATGGTTGATTCGACTGTTTGTTCACCACGCACACGCAGCAAAAATAAAAAAATAAAATAAAATGGAGCCAACGATCCAGTCAGGCTAGCTAGGGCTTCCATACCTGAATACCTGCACTGTGTGAAGCGAGGAATCGCGCGCGGTGGACTCCGCGGTGGTGGAGGAGGAGGACTGCGAGCTGCTGGCTCCGGCGGAAGGAGGGGCGCGGCGGCCTTCGTCGGCGCCGGCGAAGAGGTGGGGATTCGATTTTGTTTTGGGACGAAGGGTATCCGTATAAAAAGACCTTTTACCCTAACAAAAAAAAAAAGGACTCGTCTACAGTTCGGATTCGGAAATATATTAAGAGAATTATGTAGTGGGCTCGCAAATTCGTGATAGATTCGGAGACGAGGCCCAACAAACTTGGGAGCCCATCTAGTGGGGAGAAGGCCGCCCAGCAATACAGGGGCCTTCTGGACATGGGCCGATCTTTAGCTATGTTGGCTTCAAAGATCGGAATAAGTTCACTTAGGGTCCCTCTATTTATCGCCCAGTCCGATTTTCGTCCCTTTACCACGAAAGCGGGTACAACCCGTTCCCCAACATACGAAAATCCCTCGGCGATTTTGATAGCGGTTTTGGCTGACGTGGCGCCTACATGGCTAATTTGAGCCGGCCTTCATCTGACATGGCACTGACGTGACGCTTACGTGGCACTTCGATCCAAAAATAATAATAAAGTCCGTGGGACCCACATGTCACTTTCACACAAAATAATAATAAAAATGGTGGGACCCACATGGACCCCAAATGTCATATTCACCCCTCGTCTTCTTCCTCCTCCCTCTCCATCTCCCCTCTCTCCATCTCTCTCCCCTCCTCTCTCCAGCCTCCAGGTGCCATGGCCCACGGGGTCACGGGGAGGTCCGGCGGTGGCGGCCGGCGACGCAACAGCCTCCCGCCCCGACGAGCTCCACCTACTCCCCCCCGATCGGCGTTGCTGTTGGGATGGAAGTTGCGCATGGCGGCCTTGTACGCCGAAGTCAGCCTTCCACTTGAGGAGCACGCCGTCCTCGATGCCGAGCTCGCCGGTGGGCAGCTCGATGTGGAGGCGGTGCAGACCTCAGACGGCGAGTGGTGTGAGACGTCCACGGCGGCAGGAATGGATGGCGTCGAAGTCGGCGCCGTCCATGCTCACCAGCCTCATCGCCGGGATCCCTAGCTTCTCGTGGAGGTACGCCATGCCTCGCACCACGCCGACGGCGATCCTCATCCTCGCCGGCCAATCCAGCACCACCCTGTCCGGGCGCTGGTCACCTGAACCAACAAACAAATACATCGTAATTAGCAAACTATAATCGAGATTAGTAGTTGATTAAGAACTACTAGTATTTGCTGTGATTATTATTACCGTGGAGGACGTAGAGGAGGCTGCCACGTGGCATGAACTCGGAGACGATGAGCTTTTCTCCCCTGCTGTAATGGTAGCCGACGGGGGAGAGGACGTTGGGGTGGCGGAGGTCGCCGAGCATCTGGATGTGCTCCTCGAACTCGACGCGATTCATGTCGCGCATCCGCTTCACGGCGACGGTGACGCCGTTGCGCATGGTGGCCTTGTACGCCGACCCGAGCTCCCCACCCTTGCGCCCTTCCATCCCAACAGCAACGCCGATCGCGGTGGGGGGAGTAGGTGGAGCTCGTCGGGGTGGGCGGCCGCCACCGCCGGACCTCCCCGTGACCCCGTGGGTCATGGCGCCTGGAGGCTGGAGAGAGGAGGGGAGACAGATGGAGAGGGAGGAAGAAGATGATGGGGTGGGGTGAATATGGCATGTGGGGCCCACGTGGGTCCCACCATTTTTTATTATTTTGTGTGTGAAGATGACATATGGGTCCCACGGTCTTTATTATTTTTTTCAGATCGAATTGTCACGTAAGCGTCACGTCAGTGCCATGTCAGATGAAGACCGGGTCAAATTAGCCACGTAGATGCCACGTCAACCAAAACCGCCGAGGGATCTCGTTTGCCCGGTTTTCGTAAGTTGGGGGACGGGTCGTACCTGGTTTTGCGGTCAAGAGATGAAAAATCGGACTGGGCGACAAATAGAGGGACCCATAGTGAACTTATTCCTCAAAGATCAGGCCTGCAGGGGGCCCAAATTGTTATTTTTGTTCTGTTTTATTTTTGATTGAGATGCAGAGAGTTAAACACAATTTTTTTATCGCGAAATCTATTTCGAGAGCGCTCTCGGTTTAGCTCTATAGCGTGACGCATCTCAGAGCTGTCTAACTGTGCACGTCGTCATGATGTCCATCCACGTGGGTGTCTTTTCCTTTCAAATAAAATTCACGTGGGTGTCTTTTTCCTATTCAAATAAAGTTTCCTCTCAAATTACTTATCCGATCTACAATCCGATTACACCATTGTGTTCGTTATAATTAAATCTTCACAACAAGATCTTACATGATTATGTTACGATGAAAAAATATTTATATTTGTAAATTACTTTTATTATATACATAAGTTACTTTTATTATATATATATAAGTTACATTTAGATTTGACTAAATTAATTCTTAGACATATAAAAGTAAATTCAATAAAGTCTAAAAGTAATTTACATATATTCTAAAAGTAACTTAAAACAAAACGGAAGTAACTTTGTCATGACATTAGAAGTAAATTCGTTGTAGGGATAAAATATGACTTTTAGTTAATTCCATAATTTGTGCTGATTAATTTAATTTCTAGATAGAGTCATATTTTTATCTCTACAACGGATTTACTTCAAATGACATGCCAAAGTTACATTCGTTTTGTTCTAAGTTACTTCTATAATATATATAAATTACTTTTAGACTTACTGAATTTACTTTTATAATTTAAGAAGTAACTTAGTGAAATCTAAAAGTAATTTAGACATATCATAAAAGTAATTTGTAATTTTTCATCAAAATATAATTATGTGAGATCTTGTTGTAAAGATTTAATTACAATGAACACAACGGCGTAATCGGATTATAAATTGGATAAATAATTTAAGAGAAACTTCTCTAAGAAGGAAAAAAATACATAGATATTGAGTATACTAGTAGCTTTTTTTTTTAAAAAAAAAGAAGGGTGTCTCTCTTTAGTACTATCCAGCTAGCACTCTCGGTGTAGTCGCGTCCTTTTCTTATTATTAATGAATGTGTAATAATAGTCAGCAGTCGTGAGATATTTTTCTCTTGTTAAGAAAACGAAAGGCACAATAGTGTGAGAGGCATGTAATCATGTAGTTGGAAAAAAATTAGAGAAGAACAAGAGAGGTGAGATGAGGTGAGGTAGTATAATATAGGGTAAGTGATTTTGACATTCTAATTTGTTTCATGATATATGGGGGTTTTATAATCTCGAGACATATTTTTATTTCTTATCTATTAATTTGTGTACTAGTTTATTTTCCCATATGTTAACTCTTTCCTATTTTATCCCTCAACCTATTACTCCTCCCGTCCCAATATGTACCAATCTACTATGGATCTGACTATGAATATGAACATACCATATCATGAATCTAATCGCGGGTATGTCTAGATTCATAAATCTAGGATAAGTCTGGGTCTAATCTCGTCCTAAATTGCTACATAGTGAAACGAAGGGAATATCTTTTTTTTATGCCCCAAGTTATTTTAGTACTTTCTTAATTTATGTAAAAATTGGTACTCCCTCATCCGTTAAGTGTAGCTATTAGTTTCTGTGTTTAATATGGTATTATTATTATTATTATTATTATTGAATGATAAAATATGAATAGTACTTTTTATTTTTTAAATTTTTTTAAATAAAATAGACAATCAAATGTTAAGCATAGTAATCTATAACTGTATTTAAAATAAAACGGGGGAGTACGTATTATTGGGGAGAGAGATAGAGAGAGACAGGGGGAGTGGACTGCTAGTACATCAGCACAGTGATGAGAGGCGAATAGTCGGAGTGGTGGCAGTTGAAGCAAGCGTCCCTCCAAAACGAGAGCAAAAAGGCGCAACCACCAACGCTACGGGATCCCATCCATTTTTCTTCCCTTTCCGATCCAAAAGCTTCCTTCCCTTCCGCCACCACACCATGCCACCCGCCGGAGACGCCGCCCACGCGCCGCCGCCGCCGCACCGCCGCCTCGTCTTCGCCTTCTACCTCACCGGCCACGGCTTCGGCCACGCCACCCGCGCCATCGAGGTACTCCGTTTGCTGCTGCTGCTGCGCTTCGTGTTCACTGGAGCAGTTCAGTAGCGTTCGCTTCCCATCGCAGGTGGTGCGGCACCTGATCGCGGCGGGGCACGAGGTGCACGTGGCCACGGCGGTGCCGGAGTTCGTCTTCACCGCCGAGCTGCCGCGCTCCCCGTCCTCCCAGTGCCTCCTCCACATCCGCAGGGCCATCCTCGACTGCGGCGCCGTCCAGACCGACGCCCTCACCGTCGACCCCCTCGCCTCCCTCCTCAAGGTTTTCACCCACACCCTCCTCGCTTTCCACGCTGCTGCTTCTCTCTTCATTTTCCACCTATTTTTGCCTGAATTGCTGTGGAATGCAGTATCATGAGACGGCCGTGGTGCCCCGCGAGTCGATTTTGAGGACCGAGGCGGAGTGGCTCACCTCCATCAACGCAGACCTAGTGGTACTACTACTTCTGGATTGCTCTTGTCTCATTGCGATGCATTTTGCTATTTTTAGGAGGGGGATGTTACTTGTTAAGAGTGAAATTTACTTGGACTGAAGTGAATGTGGGTGCTGTTGTTGCTTTTGGGGCCTGCAGATCTCGGATGTTGTTCCTGTGGCCTGCAGGGTGGCTGCAGATGTTGGTATCCCCTCGATCTGCATTGGGAATTTTAGGTGGGGTTATGTCTCTTCCCCGCTTTACTTCATCTGTTTTGAATGAATCAGTTGGCACATCACAACTTATCTCTACCTCATGTTCAGTTCCATGTCTTGCCAAACTTTAGAATGCCAAATAGAATTGCATATCATAGTATAAGGATGCATACTTTAGCATTGCGGAATCAAGCAACACTGATAATACGCTATTGTTTCACTATATGTGCAATCTGCAGTTGGGACTACATATATGCAGAATATATTGTGGCATCTGGCGATCATCACCGTTCTATTGTTTGGCAGGTTTGTTTTTTTCCCACATCAGCTCATTACCCTTTCCTGTTGAGAGTGGTCAAATTCTGGCCTTTAGGTTATCTGCACTATTGTCTCCTTTAGCAATCTCCCTTTTCCATGTGCAGATACGATTACCTGCTCAATATCCAACTATCTACTCAATATTTTGCAGATAGCAGAGGATTATTCTCATTGTGATATCTTACTTCGACTACCTGGATACTGCCCTAGTATGTTCATTTGTGTTTTTCCTATTCTTTCTTTAAAATGTTCATATTTCGAACGGACAAAATTGTCAGTATTTCATTTCTCAGTTTTAATTTTTTTAAAAAATGAGTTTTCCTTCAATCCATAGTGCCGGCTTTCCGTGATGTCACTGATGTGCCTCTTGTGGTAAGAGGGCTACGCAAATCTAGATCAGAGGTTTGTGTGATTCTACTGATGAATGATGCTCCATGGGCTTGAACAACATTCTGCTTTCTTAATTTACACTTCCCTATTTTGATCTATTAGGTGAGGAAGGAACTTGGAATAGCAGAAAATGCGAAGGTGGTGGTTTTTAATTTTGGGGGACAGGTGGGCGTTCCCTATGGTTAAATTTCATAAGCTTAGGTGAAATGTTTCTGTTTTCCCCCTTTGATATTGTTTTATATAACTCTGTGTTTTAAATTATCCTGAAATAAATCTTGTGCTTTTTTTTTTTGAATCTATGTTGCCTTTAGCTAGTATCTAGATATATCATCGCGTGATGTTCCCGCAACAGAAAAAAAAACCATGATTGCACTGTAGTACTGTTTTAACAGCATGTTTCATATTATATGCTTTGTTGAAAGCTCCCAATCTTGACTTCATTACTGAATGCTCCTATGTTTTTATTTGAGTTAAAGAAGTATGATCACAAATAAAACGAAATTATTAATGTACTATTGTCCCCAGCCAGCAGGATGGAACCTGAAGCAAGAATGGCTGCCTGATGGCTGGATCTGTTTGGTATAGATTTTTATACTGGATTTCTATCCTTTAAATAAGTAAAGCATCTGCCCGGTGTGGTTGTCTAAAACTTAGCACTGTCTTCATGAAAGGTCTGCAGTGCATCTGATTCTCAAGAGGTTCCTTCAAACTTCATTAAGCTTGCAAAAGATGCTTACACACCTGATGCTATGGCAGCATCTGACTGCATGCTTGGTAAAACATGATATATTCATTTTTTAATACTAGTCCATATTTTCTATATTTTGCTATGCACTGCTTACTCTCACTACCCTATAGGGAAAATTGGATATGGAACTGCAAGTGAGGCTTTGGCCTACAAGCTGCCATTTATCTTTGTCCGCAGAGATTATTTTAATGAAGAGCCATTTTTGCGGAATTTACTTGAGGTTGAATTATTTCTAATCATCAAGTTATGCTAGGAATAACTTATGTACAGCTATGCTAAAAATGCCGCCATGTCCCATTCTATTTCAGCACTACCAGAGCAGTATTGAAATGACCAGAAGGGACTTCCTTCATGGGCACTGGAAACCTTATCTACTCCGTGCTCTCACACTTCAACCATGCTATGATGGTCCAACAAATGGTGGTGAGGTAATTTTGCAACTGATTTCCCAGGTTATTGCATAATTTCATGCAAACTGGCCAAAATTCACAATATTTATGTGGTTAATGCAACAACATTTTATTTTGTTTTTTTGTTCAGAATCATATGTGATAAGATAAAAGCAATACTCATTTATCTAGACCAAAATGAAAAGGATAGATGCATAGTCACTAAATCGATTGTATTCCGTATAAGTATTCTTTGTAATGATAAACTAATGCTTGTCCATTCAGGTGGCTGCACGAATCCTCGAGGACACTGCTGTTGGGAAGAAGTGTATTTCTGACAAAGTGAGTTACAACAGGGTTGGATTTCCATGTCTACCTTTTTGCTCATATGCCTGTTTTCATCCTGAGCTCTTTAGTTTTTACACTTCATGTGGAAAACTTTTCTCAGGGAGGTTAGAGGACAGTAAGCTTCTTTTGAAACTTTCTATGCTCCATGCTATGTAAAACCAGCATGCATTGAACTGGGAACTTCTGTTTCCTTCTTTTAAATTGTCAAAAAAATTAGATCTGTTTTGGAAACCCTGTTGTACAATCATCTGAGCCAATCAACATATCCTATTTGTAATTATAGTTCAATGGAGCAAGACGATTGCAAGACGCCATAGTGTTAGGGTATCAATTACAAAGGGCTCCAGGGAGAGATGTAGCGATTCCTGACTGGTATCCTCTTTCCGAGACAGAAGTTGGTGCCTGTCCAATCTCAGAAAATATTAAAACAAAAGAAAGCACCGAATCGTGAGTTAAATGCCCTCTCTTTTCATATTTGGGTAGTTGTTGAACAATAGACTTCGTTACTGACATAACAAGTTTAACTCTGGTAGATGTTTTGAAGACTTTGAGATACTTCATGGGGATCTGCAAGGATTACCAGACACCATGTCCTTTTTGAAGAGCTTATCTGAACTTAATCAAAGTGAGTTAAAGAGTAATGGGAAGCAACCTCAAGAGAGAATTGCTGCATCTGTGCTCTTTGACTGGGAGGTACTTGGAATTCCCTGTATTCATTTTACTGCTAAACTATACTACCACATGCACCAAATTTTGCTTCTTCTGTTCATGTAGCATGTCTAGAGTGTAGCTGTTGCAAGAGTGCATAAAGGTGCAACAATGTACAATCAGATAATAAGCTAATAACTTCCTAAATGCACAAAATATATCAACAATGATCCTGTGATGTTTCATTTTAAGTTTCACTAAGCTACTATATTAGTTTGATCAAAGTAAATCGTATCTCATTTTGATGTAGTATACATGGTCCTTGTGAGTTTCACATGTCAATTCACCATATGTTAGTTTCATGCTTTCTTACGAAATATAATTCAAGGGAAACATTTAAGATAATACAGTTTGCAGATCCTTTTTGTGATTGGCATTGTTGACCACGATTTGTATCATGTAATTTCCATATCTATTACATGGTGCAGAACATGTCCAAACATCTGTCTCTTTTTTTTGGCCATTGAATTGTTTCTTTAACCGATCTTTCTTTTTCTCAACTCTTATCGAAACTGGGCTTTGATAACTGATTAATCAATTATTCTTGTTAACCTTTTGTTCTAACAATTGAAGGAAGTCATTCAAAATGCTTAATAAATGACTGAGTAATCATAATCCCTTATTTGTTTTTTGCGTGGTTCCATTTCAGGAGGAAATGTATATAGCAAGGGCACCTGGTCGTTTAGATGTCATGGGTGGCATTGGTGACTATTCAGGAAGTCTAGTCTTGCAGGTATGCTCAATTGCAGGTGAAAAATCATATTTCTGTATTTGATCTTTACGTTAGGCGATTTTATTCTCCCCTGAACCCCCCCCCCCCCCCCCCCCCCGACTTTTAAATAATTAATAATTGGGATGTATAAGTCCCATTTTTTGTGATTCTCCTTGTTTGATCCAAAAGCATTGCTTGGCACTGGTGGATGGTGTATTAGCAAATGAACCATCTAATGGCATCACAACAATACATCTTCTGTTTTAGTCAGTTGTAATTAAAAGTTTTGGTGCAATTACTAGCTGCCCCTTCGGGAAGCCTGTCATGTTGCTGTACAGAGGAACCACCCAAGCAATCAGAAGCTATGGGAAAATACACTGGCAAGACGGCTTGAGAACGGAGGCATGGAACCTGTGGTACAAATAGTATGTTCTACTCAATCATCCAAATATATTTTTTTATTAATCCTCAGTGAACGTGGATACTGCATATTAGTTATATGCTGAAAATGCTTGTCCTGGCTAATTCTTACATGAGAAAAAAGATCTCAATTATGAAATTCATATGGTGCTTACTACCAATAAACTCTCTCACAGGTATCATTTGGGTCTGAATTGAGTAACCGTTCACCAACTTTTGATATGAAATTGTCAGATTTAATGGATGTCGACAAACCAATATCCTACGAGAAAGCCAGAGAATTTTTTTGTCGCAACCCATCCCAGAAGTAAATGTCTTCTATTCCCCACAGAAGCTTAAACTGCTCAACTGTGTTGACATGTTTGTTAACTCCATCCTGTTTCAGATGGGCTGCTTATGTCGCTGGAACAATTCTAGTGTTGATGACTGAGCTAGATGTGAAGTTCACTGACAGCATGAGCATTCTGGTACACCTAAGCTTCACTTTTTTGTCTTCCCTTATTGTGCATGTGTGATTTTCTTTTCTTTTTTTTGGTCTAGGGAAATTATTTTCTAAACTCTCTTTTAGGGATTCAAGTAGAATGACAAATGCACAGACATACATTTCCTCCTTTTTCTTTTTGCCCATATGCGACAATGATATTTTGGCCAATAGTGATTACTTTTGTTATGCACTGAAACTCAGGTTTCGTCTGATGTGCCAGAAGGCAAAGGTGTTTCTTCTTCTGCATCAGTGGAGGTTGCAACTATGGCTGCTATTGCAGCTGCCTATGGTTTGTAGAATTGACAGTAGTTACTTTTCCACTACTTTCTTTTTCTCTTTTCGGGATAGAGTAGACAATGAGTTAACTTAGGGCTTATAACCAATTGTGTAATTCTGAGATATATTTAACTAAACACTGTTTCATGTACTAAATAGCATCCTTGGTATTTTTTGCTCTGGTATGTAGGTCTAAACATTGCTCCAAGGGACCTCGCTTTGCTTTGTCAGAAGGTATGGTCTTAAGAAATGTTTGGTGGTAAAATACAACTCATTAAGTCCTTAACGTTTATGGGCCTATGGTCTTTCAGGTTGAGAATCATGTTGTCGGAGCTCCATGTGGAGTAATGGACCAAATGACATCTGCTTGTGGAGAAGCTAACAAACTCCTTGCAATGGTTTGCCAGGTTAGTAGCGTTCAATATTCATTGCAAGGTAGATCAAATCTTTAACCCAGTGAAAAAAACAATGTTGCTTCTGTATTTGTTTGATCGCAGTTTTGCTGCAGCCTGCAGAAGTGAAGGAATTGGTTGCCATTCCTAATCATATGCGGTTTTGGGGTCTGGACTCAGGGATACGGCATAGGTAGAAAATTTTCCAGACCGGGCCTTTTGTTATCAATTTATCAAGGCTGAACTTTTGTGATTGCAAATTGGAGCTAATTGCAGTATTCTACTATTGCTTGAATTGGTAGTGTTGGTGGGGGAGATTACGGATCTGTAAGGGTAGGCACTTACATGGGACGAAAAATGATCAAGTGTGCAGCATCCGACTTAGCTTCAGAATCCTCAGTTTCTGATGCTCCTGTTCAATCTAATGACTATAAACAAAATGCCATAGAACTACTGAAATCCGAAGCTTCCCTGGAGTATTTGTGCAACATACCACCTCACAGGTTCACTCTTATCATAGTGTTCACCAAAACACACATCGTTTCAGGTATTGCGCGGATAATGATATCTTACAGTTACATCTCAATTTCAGATATGAAGCTATTTATGCAAAAGATATTCCAGAGGTCATTACTGGAGATGCATTTTTGAAGAAATATGGAGATCACGATGATACAGTAACAGCAATTGACCCTAAAAGATCTTACAATGTGAAGGCTCCTACTAGGCATCCCATATATGAGAACTTTCGAGTTGAGGTTAGATCTCTCCATTTGGACTATTTGCTTTTTTTGCAGTTGTTTTTCTTTTCTTGAAACTGAGAGGCAGCAATACATTTGTATGGTGGGAACCCTTATGAAGCTTTTTGTTGTTTGAATTTACTCTTTTTGGAAACATGCTGCGGTGATATTGTTGACATGCTCTGTGCTTTTTACCATCAAAATTACAGAACATTTTACTTAGAAAAAGGGGTCTGAAACGTGTCCAACAAAATGTTGATTGTATTATTAACGTTGTTTTAATTTGTGGCATATAGACCTTCAAAGCACTCTTAGAAGCAGCTAATACCGATGAGCAATTGTCAGCCCTTGGAGAACTTATGTACCAGGTGAATTTGAGCATCTCCACTACTTTGTGTATCGTGTACTCTTATTTGACCATAAGATTAACCATCTAAACGTACAGTTGATGACATTTGTTGTATATTGCTGACATGTTTTTCATCCCATACTGTTGGCAGTGCCACTACAGCTATAATGCATGTGGTCTTGGTTCTGATGGGACTGATCTGCTAGTTAATCTGGTACAAGAAATGCAGCACAGAAATATGTCAAAAGGTGAAAGTCCTAGTCTATTTGGTGCTAAGATTACCGGAGGAGGTTCTGGAGGCTCAGTTTGCGTCATGGGGAAAAACTGCCTCAAAAGCAGTGAGGAGATCATCGAGGTATGTTTGGAATTCCAGTTCTACGATCATAATCAGTAATAAGAGATGTTCTACGTTACGTCTGGAAAACAACTCTAACATCAGAATCAAGTGTTACACTCTTGCACTAGTTTCTTTTTGTATCATGCGAGAGATATTAGCTTTATGCCTTGCCTTGGGCATTTGCAGATTCAGCGAAGGTACAAGGCAGCTACTGGCTACCTACCAATCCTATTCGATGGATCATCCCCAGGCGCTGCCAAATTCGGCTACCTGAAGATCCGACGACGCCCCTCGTCACCAATTGCTGCCAAATGAAGTGATTGGCTTTCAGTTTGTCATGCAACTCGGTCTGTCAATGAGTTTCATCAAGACCATTGATTGAAAACCCTGTGGCATCCTGTCAACTGCAATTGTTCGTTCATTGATTAATTGTTCCCGTAGTAATAAGCTCCATTCTGGGGCACAGTCGTTGCAATTGTAGATTTCGTGTGACAGCCAATTCGTTGGGTTGCTTTCGTGTGGAACTGTGAAATATTGGATTCTTCTGAAAGGTTAGTGGTTTGGTACTTTGGTTTGTGGGTTAGAAAAAAAAATGATAGATCTACGTGATGCATAAGCTGAGAAAACAAAATATGTCGAAGAAGGATGTTTATTTGTATGGAATGAGTAGATAAAAAAGGCACATGCTTATGAGAGATTGTTTCTTGGATTGGTGCGTTAGGATACCACCTACAGAGAGTGCTCCCTTGTAGGGCCAATTGGTCTAGCAAACATGCAAGAGCATACTATTTAAGTAAGAATAGACATAACATATAAATGACAGAGGAGTGATAATAGGGTAGGGTATTTATTCCTTACCGTCTCGAAATTCAGCAGTTAATCCAAAAACAAGTTCATGGTCCGCGTGTTGTTGTATGTAGGTTTTCAGCAAGGAACTGTGTAGCATGGGGACCCCATAACGCAACAACAACAGTTTCTCTGCCAGTAGAAAGAAGAATGAAGAGCAAATAAATCATATGCAGGAATTAAGCAATCATGCATATCCATAAATAAGCAAGAGATCAGCCAAGGTCGATCTACAGAAGAAAAAAAAAAGGAGTATAGTATATCTTTGAAGGAATTGATATCTATGGGTGGACAACCAAGCCATTTTTGTCGTTCTGTTCCTTTAGTTCCATGTTTAGCGCAGCCCTTCAGGCTTTCCCTCCTTTTTTTTTTTTCCTTTAGAGCAGCCCTTAATGCCTTCCATTGTTGTCGTAGCTCTGTTTTTTTCTTTTCCAATGTCTTCTCAGCGTGTCTTCCTGTAACAGTTGTATCGGTTGTCCCTGTCTTAGCATTTTGTTATGCAATGTGTTTCATCTAAGTACTGCTTGTCTTTTTAGTGAGTCGCGGCAGACTTTTAAACTTGTGAATTTGCCTTTGCTTTGGGTGGGAGCTCCCCACCTCGTTGCTCTTCTGTTTTATAGATGAAAATTGCAACTTGGAACGTTCGCGGTTTGGGTTGCGACAAAAAGAAAGCTCTCATCTTTCAATCTCTATCTGGATATCGTTTGCCTTCAAGAAAGAACCAAGCTCGACTCCATCTCTCCTTTCCTTGCTGCCTCCTCATCCTAGCACGAAACTTCTTTTTCCAGCCCTCCTTAGGTTCCGCCGGCGGCCTGCTCACGGCTTGGAACAGCTCTTTCTCTCTCTGCTTCTGTTATCTCCAGTTCACAGTCCTTTCTCACCACCTCCTTCCACAGCTACAGCTCAACCGATAACACTTCCTTCTCTCTCATCAATGTCTATGCCCCATGTGATGATCACCAAAGACTCATCTTCTTTAGCGACCTCTCCACCATCACTGACAATCTGTCTGGCTCCTACATAATCCTCGGTGACTTCAATATCTATAGGTACCCTCACGAGAAAACAACGACAATATAAATTGGTCAGGAATGGAGGCCTTCAATGAATGGATTAATTCTGAAAGCCTCATAGACATTGAAAACTTTACATGGTCCAACAAAAGACGCAATCCAACTCTCGTCAAGCTCGATAGAATGCTCTTTTCGTTTATCTTCTTTGGAGCCAGTCCTTCACTCAAACCGAAGCCACAGCTATAACTGCCACAACTTCTGATCACAAAACACTCCCATCCTACTCCACATTTCAGACCAAACAACTCACACCAAAACTTTCAGAATTGAAAACTTCTGGCTTCATATGCCGGAATTCAAAAACCTAGTGCGAGCAGACTTGCTCAAAGCCACTAGACCCCTCTCCCCCACCTCCATACTAAACCTAAAGCTCAGAAGGCTGAGAGCCAAGATCCGCCTGAAATCCCTCCCTCCTTCACAACAACAAATACGTCATTGATTTCTTCGACTGCTGCGAAGAATGGAGGCCCCTTACAGACTTAGAATTCTCCCTCCGAAAACTTTGCCAAGCTCACATAAAAGAACTCAACTGGTTTTGGGTGCTAAAGTGGAAACGCCGCTCCAAGATCACCTGGTGCACGCTAGGTGACGAGAACAGCCATTTCTTCCATGTCTCGGCTACAATCAGCCACAGGAAAAATAAAATCAGGCTTCTCATGAACGAGCACTTTGCCACTTCGGAAAAATTGGAAATTGCGACCGCCTATTTTCGGAATATTTTCAGCCAAGTTCGCTCTTCCAATCCAATCCTGTCAACCTGCGGCCTCTATACCCAAACATGCGCAATCTGTCACCCCTCTCAAATTAACATCTTCTCCTGGGAGGAAATCTCTAATGCCATCCTGCGCTCGCCACAAAACAAAAGCCCTGGCCCAGACGGCTTTACGAATGAGTTCTATAAATGCTTCATCTCCACCCTGAAACCTGATTTGATCTCCATGTTCAATTCTTTCCACGACAATTCAGCTGATCTCTCTGGCGTTAGCGTCTCCTTTATAACGCTGTTGCCAAAGAAAGAAACTCCTCTCAACATCAAGGACTTCAGACCGATTTCTCTGCTACACAGCCTACCCAAGCTTATCAGCAAAGTTTTAGCTAACCGGGTACAAAGAGAAATTTCTGAGCTAATCGATCCAATGCAATCGGCTTTTATTAAAGGAAGATCTATCACGGAAAACTTTATCCTCGCTTCTGACATTGTTCAATGTGTGATCAAGAGTAAAAAACCAATGATTTTACTCAAACTAGACTTCCAAAAAGCATTCGATACAGTCAACTGGGAGTGCCTCTACTCAGTTCTACAACACAGAGGGTTTGATGACGGATGGATCATTTGGATAAAACAGCTCTTGGAATCTGGACGGGCACAAGTTATGATCAATGGATCGATAGGTGAATCCATCGAATATAGGAGAGGGGTCAGGCAGGGCGACCCACTCTCCCCTTACCTTTTCATCTTAGTAGCTGATGTCCTTCAACAAATGATACAACAAGCCTTCCGCCAGGGTCAGCTAATTCAACCACTTGGCTTGGAATCACCACTGCCCACATTGCAATACGCTGACGATACCTTAATCCTAATTAAAGGTACGCTAGCGCAGGCTGCAACACTGAAAAACATCCTTGAGACCTTTGCTGCTTTCTCAGGGCTACAGATCAACTACAACAAGAGCACATTTCTACCTATACATATTGATGAGGCTGAAACAACTGCAATCTCTGAACTTCTACAATGCCCGGTCAGCAACCTGCCATGCAACTATCTCGGACTTCCGCTATCTACTGCTAAGATTTCGCACAAGTTGCTCGCTCCGGTTATTGACAAGATAGACAGGCGGCTCGCAGGGTGGATCCCCGGCCTTCTTAGCTGGGGCGAAAGACTAATCATGATTAACTCGGTCATGTCGGCAATACCAAATTATTTTGTGTCCTGTGTCAAATGGCCAGACAAAAGCATTGAGGCGGTAGACCGCCTAAGAAGGGCATTTCTATGGAAGGGTGATAAAACAGTAAAAGGGGGACAATGTCTTGTAGCCTGGCCAGTGGTTACTCTCACTAAAGAACATGGCGGCTTAGGCATCCGAGATCTACGAGCTCACAACTCAGCTTCACTTGTGAAGATCGCGTGGAAACTGCTCTCTGACTCCTCAGAACCATGCTTTCAATGGCTACGATCGCAACATATGACGAATGAGATCCCTATCAAAGCAAAACCAACAGATACACCGATCTGGAAGACAATCTGCTCCGCAATAGAGTCAGTCATTGCCTCCACCACAGTTACCATTGGGAACGGTCACCTAGCGCAGTTTTGGCGAGGTCACTGGACAGCGGCAGGGCACTTCATCACTATCTACCCAATATTAGCCTCCTACGCTACTAATATGAACTACACTGTCTCTTCACAACATACAAATGGCAATTGGACTATAAGCCTACACCATGTGCTCTCTATGTAGGCACAAGCAGAACTGCAATCCCTCATGGACACATTGGCAGGACAACAGTTACAGCAGAATATCCTAGATAAAAGATCTCCAGTGACTGGCTCCATGGACATCACAACATCAACAAACTACAACCTACTGACATACCATGGTGTATTATGGCAGCCATCATCAATCATCTGGAACAAGGCAACCCCCAACACTTGCTACATCTTCCTTTGGTTGGCCTTCAGGGACAGACTTAACACCAATGCAAACAGAGTTCACAAAAAATGGGCTACTGATCCACACTGCAGCTCTTGCCCAGCTATTGAAACAGCCAACCACATCATTCTTCGCTGCAAACTAGCCGACGAAGTTTGGCAAAAGCTAAACCTTCATATGCAAGCAGTGAGCAGTGCCAACATTCAGGCCTTCGTCGAGTTAATCTTGGATAATATGCCGGAACAACAGAAGCTAGGTTGGCCAGCGTGCTTCGCAGCTTGTGCACATGGCCTGTGGAAGGCGCGCAATCAGTGGGTGTTCAAACACACTGAGCCTCACTCTGCTACTATCATACAACAAATCAAGGAAAATCTACACCTATGGGTCCATCGCCTTAAGCCAAGCCTTCGCATCCACAGCAACACTTGGGCAGACAAGCTTAGTTGACATAGCACCCTCCTGTCTTGAGGTGCTTCTTCCTTTTTTTGTTTGTTTCTGTTCCATTTTTTCCATTCTTCTTCTTCTTTCTTTCTTCTTTAATTCTTCTTCTTTTCTTCTTGCTTCTCTGTTTTTTTGTATTTCTTGCCTGTAACTCCCTTGCCAGTTTCTGGCTCGGTCCTTCTTTGACCACCATTAATACAATGGTTATAAGGTAGAGTCTCTCTACCTTTTGCGTCAAAAAAAACCAAGCCATTTTACATCTTTGCTTACTCGTAATACTATTGGTGTTTCCGGCTAACCAGACAAGGAGGCCTAATTACAGTGTAGATATGTTTCCTCTGCTCATGACCTCGTCCACGGCGGTCATATCCAAGCCGGGTTTTAGGCGTTTACGGGCCGTTTGGTTGGGGGGGGGGGGAGTTTTTAAAAGGGATTGGGAATGGGATGAGACTATTAACTATTCTGTTTGGTTAAGAGACATGGGAATTTTGGTGAGATGGGGATGATGAATTGAGGAATGAACTCACTCCTTTTCAATACCTACGTAGGGGTTATAATTGCAAGGGAATTTCTCCTTTACTTTGCCTAAACAAATCTCAACCATCCGTTTTCATTAATGATCTAATCTCCAACTAAACTTCCTATCAATTTCCACCATCTCTACTAAACAAGATATGGGATTAAAAATCAAATTCTCATCTTAATCTCACCATCAATTCCCTCCTGTAAACTCCTGATAAGTTGCCAAACAAGCTTAGTGTTTCTTTCTCCCTCCCTGGCAGCTCTTTCTCTCCCTCCCTGGCAGCTCTTTCTCGCCAGCTAGTTTTTAACATATTTACAGGGAAATGCTATTGAACTACACTACCCAACCCACCTCACTCCTCACATCCGTACTCATCATCCCGTGTGCGCAAAGGCGGCTAGGATTGGTGGCGGCGCATCCAGGCCGGCGACGCACGGCGGCGTGCGTCCGGCGGATCTAGACTCGCGGCATGCGATGGCAAAGTAATCTCTCTCTTTTTTTCCCATAGTGATCCCCTCTCTTTTTTCCCATTTTTTTCGGAGCAGGAACAAAACAGGGTGATTTTGCATTAATGTTGTGGGTGAAATTTGTCAACTATTTTGTAGAGCTTGTGTTTGTTCAAAACAAAACGAAAACCCACCTTGGGAAAGAGTCCTGCTACGGTGGGGGCTCCAAGCTCAACTTGCTCGAAGCAACCACAAACTGACATTATATATTATTATATACTGAGGCAGAAGATAGTTCTGGGGAGGAAAAACCTGAGATGATCAGTGATTATGATTATGATTATAAGGAGGAGGAGGTGGAGGAGAAGATGGGCCTCTCTTCTAAATTGGTTACGGAAAAGTACAGTAATGCTGCTGATGCTGTCAAAGGTAACCACCCCTTATCTCGCCTCTTTTGATCTTGTACTTGTAATTATGTACGTGCAAGACACGTTTTTCATAATATATATCAAGGAAATATAAAATCACATTTAAAAATTAGAAAGTACACATACTTTGAAAGGTAATTTATTAACATATCAAGTGCACATTTAACCTTTCTGAACATTGCTTGCTGTTCAACTATTGAATTTATAGAGCTCTTGGGGTCCCTTTGAATCGCAAGATTGAGAAAACGTAGAAATAGGAAAAACATATAAAATTTCCTATAGGATTGAAATCCTCCAAAACTTTTATGTTTTTCCTCCAAATCAAAGGGGCCTTAATTTTTGCATATAAAAAGAACCAAAACAAAATAAGAAATTTCTTCAATATAGCCTTTTCAAAAGACTGACCACAACAAAATTAGAGAATGCTTCATGAAAAAAGATTGCAGAACAAAGTAGCAAAAGACATGCTGTTTTGCTACTTCCTTTAGTATCTTTTCAACAGAAATTATTACAGTGTTGAGCAGCCTTTTGTTAGGATAAAAATGATTGGTTTTATTTTTACAAGTTATGTTTCTGATTACATCTATTTTAGCCAGACTGGCCCAGGAGTAGGCTAAGCAAATCCATTAAGATTAGGAGATGGTGTTACAAACTAAGCATCCACAAGAAGCTGTCGAAACCGGTTACAACGAGCGGGAGAGAAAAAACTGCAAAAGGAATAATACCAATCGTCTTTCGCCTAACAGTGAAACACCATGGTCAAACATGATAGGATTTTACCAAAATCTTCATTTGTCAACAGTGTCAACCTGTATTATAAACAATAGAAGTAATCTTCTGTGCAGTGAGCAATTGTTTCGGATTGGCGGTTGTGATCTCAATCTATGATGTAGAAAAGAGAAATTTTTATGTGCATTTTTCGTAGTTTTAACTACCAAAACCGAAATTTAAAATAATGGGCTGCTATCTGTAGGTTGTTGCTTGCTGCTTGCACATCTCAACCAAAAGAATCTATCTTTCAGCAAAATATGATAGGTGTGTGTGATTGATGATCAAGAATCAGAACAAAAATATACTTGCTTAATTGCTGATGGTCAAGAACATTGATGCATATATGAAATCAATACTATACTATTGAAAAGTTCACATGTAGGAAATAGAATAACACTAAGACACGAAAACAAAGAGAGGGCATGGAACCAGGGAGATGATAAGCAATGGTGATTGCAGTGAATACTGTAAATTCAGGATTGCAGTACACAAGAAGCCCTAAGCTCTATCTCTACTTCCCATCATAGGCAGATGCATATGTCTCTACAACAAGTCAGTCACTTCACATATTCTGCTTTTCAAAATGTCTACTTTCGATATGTGCCACAGCTGCCCTAGTAACAGTGGTAATAAGATTTCTAATTCTAAAATGAATCATGATTGTCCATTGGTGTTCATTTGAAACTAAATTAGTCTACAATTGAATTGTAGGGCTTGAATTTGAAAAATTAAAAAGAAGAAACCAGTAGATTTGAAGTCTCTGTGTAAAAGATCTGCAAGTCACAGAAAATGTTTAGAGTGAAGTCTACATTCCAGAAAATGTCCCATCTATTCAGCTACTAATTGAAGCACCCCCATACCCATGACATTGAACTAATTTATTTATCTTAATACAATTTATTTATCAAAAACTAATTAATTTCAGTAAGGTAAAACTTTGTACTGCATTCAGCAGTTTTTTGACTGTTTTGTCTTTCAGCAGAAGCTATGTCAACCAATAAGCTGAGAAGAAGAAAACCCCATTATATGTCAGAACAAAGCCAACTTGGAAAATAATATCTTAGAAGTTAGAACACTGTGCCTCTGGTGTACAATGCGAGCTTCCTGCATCCTACAATCATATTTAAGGACCTCCAAGAACCAAGGGAGGAGAGAGTATCAACGGGGAGAAAGAGGAACAAATCAAGAAACAGTAGAAGAAAGAACACTTGAATCTGCTGCCGTGTCCGTGTCCACCTGCTTCTCCTTGCCGCAGCAACGGAGCTTCAACGGCCATGGCGAGAGGGTGTGACTCTCCGGCGTCCCCCGCCACGCCTGCCAAGCAGCAGCAGCACGTGCGCGAGAAACCCTAACCCTAGAAGAGGACGGGAGAGGGGAAGGGGACGAATTCACTGGGGAGAAGGTGGCCACCGGATGAGAGACCGTGCCGTCGCCGTCGTGTCCCAGTCAAGCCACGCCGGACGCCGCCCCCGGAGCAGCGCTTCCTCTCCACGTTGTGTAAGTGTGGCGCTTCTCTCCTACGCGACTCGCCGGTCGGGGCCGAGCGGGAGGCGCCGGTGGCGACGGCGGCGGCGGGTGCCGGCGCCGGCGGGGAGGGGCGTCGGGAGGGTGGGGCACGCGGTCCTGGGTGCCGCCCGGTGACGGTTTGGAGCGAGAGGGAAGGGGCGGCGCGGGATTTGACGACGTGGGCAGGGATTTTGTGATGGGGAAATGGCGTGGGAGCGTTAATCCGGCGCTAATTGTAATTACGGTGTTAATTGCACTAAATAACTCAGCCTCTTTATATTAGTCCGGTGCTAATTGCAATTACAGTGTTAATTGCACTAAACAATTCGTGCTTTTTATAGGCGCTAATAATTACAATTACGGTGTTAATTGCACTAAATAACTCGTACTTTTTATATTAGTCTGGCGCTAAGGATTATATATTATTAATATCTACAGCCGATCGAGTAGATTTAGTTCCTTCTTACTTATTTATGATTTCCAATCGATCTACATATGACATTGGCTCAAAGATAAATCATATGTCATCGGCAACTAGCCGATCGGCTATCGTTTATGGATTTAACCGCGGTTTCTTTGTCTTTGTTTCTTGTTGATTGCAGGATTAAATTAATTGGCACGCTCATACACCCAAAGGCAAGTTTTGGACATGCACTAGAATTAAACAGATCTCCCAGGCCTCGTATTTTTACATCAACAAGATAGTATTGTGAAATTTACTCTACATCCTTATAAGATTTTGGACAATATGGACATGGATGCCACACGCTGATGCATGTTAATATAAAAAAATGTGAGATATATTAATGTTTTTTTTGTTGTGTAACAGAAGCTATGAGGCTGGTTGTGTTACAATGCATTCCGAATGCAAAGATAGTTGATATTTGTGAGAAGGGTGATGCTTATATAACAGAGTAAGATATCTTTTTTCTTTGATTATATTTATGTTTTTTTGCTTTTCTGAGTCACTCACTTGCTATTATTTGTTGGGACAGAGAAACAGACAAGAGATATCCAGGTATCAAATGATGAGAAAAGGCGTCTCTTTTCCAACATGCATATCCGTAAACAATAAAAATATGCAATGTTTCTCCGGTATCTTCAGATGAATCTGTACTTCAAAAGGGTGATATTGTCAAAATGTAATGAACTCTGCAACCACCTCATTTCTTTTGGAACAGGTTCAAGGGGGGTGGGGGTAAAACTTCATGGAACTAATGTTTTCTTATGTGACAGAAACATGTCTTGCAACATTGACGGCTTCATTGCTACAGCAGCGCA
Source organism: Oryza meridionalis (assembly GCA_000338895.3). Lineage (NCBI taxonomy): Eukaryota > Viridiplantae > Streptophyta > Magnoliopsida > Poales > Poaceae > Oryza > Oryza meridionalis. Next base: position 30,192,593 of record CM002529.2, read on the forward strand.
TACACATATAGTTGCGCGTAAGGTAGCAGGAAGAACGGCTGATGTGATTGCTGCTGCCACCAGTGCAGAGCGAAATAACATCTTAAAGCTGGTCTATCCTGGACAGCAAGTTAGTACCAATTGTTTCCTTGCAATTTATATTCCTTTTTGTTGTTTGTAGATCCGTTGATGAAAAAACACGAGGCCTGGGAGATCTGCTTAGCTTCAGTGCAGGTCCAAAACTTGCCTTTGGGTATGCTAGCGTGCCGGTTGATTTGATCCTGTAATCAACAAGAAATAAAGACAAAGAAATCACGGTTAAATCCATGAATGATAGCCGATCGGCTAGGTGCCGATGACATATCATTTATCTTTGAGCCAATGTCATATTTGAATCGATCGGCGATTGCAAATAGATGATAAAGAACTAAATCTACTCGATCGGCTGCAGATATTAACAATATATAATCCTGGTGTCGATATATACTTAAATCAAGTGATTGGGATAAATCGGTCGTCATGTCGAGACAGTATAAATCAGTTAGATCGAAATATATATTAACAACAAGATTATATATGTTCATAGCGTAGCCGATCAGATAGATCTAGCATGTACCGGCTAATACTCTGATACAACTCTATGTTAAGATATTAAAACAAGCAGAATATACCAAACAGAAGCTTAATATACTTAGATGCAATAAAATCTTGATATAAAGGGCGGATTTAACATGTCAATAAGGCACATAAAGCAAATATAATTAAATCAGATAAGATCGGCTGAAACCCCGATGCTATTCTAATCGGCAACCAGAAGGCAGGCTAGAGATTGATATTCTAATTACGACTTAATAGATCAAACTCAACTGATGCGGCATCAAATATGAAAAGAATAACAATATCTAGACAATCAAGCCGCTGGAAGTCTCATAGAGTGGTAGATATCCTATACAATCTAAGTCAACATCGATGTCTAACCTAATCGGCTGCCCTCTACCGACAGATGTTAGCCGATTGTAGGTTAGATAACGATATTGCCAGAGATTATGTAAGATATATGATAACTCGACGAATTACATAAACAAGATTAGAGTATCATAAAGATGGAAGCACTAATCCCGAGAACGCAAACCGCCATAACAAGTTTTACCTCTTGTTGAAGATCGAAACCGATGCAGCTCAACCCGAAACAAGAACTCGTCGAAATAAACAAAAGTAAAAGGGTGGCGATGCGCCGAGATTATATTGAACGTGTGTGTTGATTGATTACATGGGGTTCGGGGTCTATTTATACCCGAAAATTATAAACTATGTCCATATTGGACATAACTCTTATCTCTAACAAACTGAGTTACCATAAGTCTTTACGGCAGACTTTTGCCCAAATATATCTCTAAGAAGATTACATAAAATATCCTAATTAATAGATACAATTGCCTTCTCAGGACTCTATCCATGCGTCGCAATCACCTTGAAGCATATCAACTCAAGCCGATGTCGTACACAAGTCGTATCGTTGGAATCGGCCGTATCGGCTAGCCCTGTCCGACTCGAATTCTGCCGACCTTGACCGTAGCCGATTCAGATTGCAGCCGATTCTTGCTCTGTTTCCGCAATGATCTTCGTCTTCGATTCCGCTTCAATCTAGTCTTTACCTCTAATACTGATATTACCAAATTTAGTCGTTCACAAGATCTAAACTGAGTCCTTATTTTCCTGCTAACGATGTGCTTTTATCGTTGCTAGAAACAATGTGTTATTGATGCTATTCGTTTAGACATCGAAGCATATGGCTGCAGTATGGTGAGACTTGATTGCGTTAAGATGAAGCATTTTGACATGCGCGTTGGCCCTGTTGACTCTGATTCTGATGACAAAGTTGATGATGGACTTTTTGAGGAGAATCAAGTGTATGTCTTTGACATTATAACTAGCAGTGAGAAAGTGAAGATGAGTAAAAGTATTTCATGATGACCCTTTTTCTGATTTGGACACTTTCTTACAAGTTTTTGGCAGGTGGAGAAATTAGAGGATGAACATAATACAATATATAAGTGGGTGCTAGACATCAAAGGATTGTATGGAGAAAGCTCTGAAAGCATATCATACGATCCATGACAAGTTCTCATTAATGCCATTTACTTGTAGGTTAGCCGCTCCCAGCTAACAAAAAGGATTTAGCGGACTAATCTTAGTCTACTATTACAGTAGTAGCCAACATAAGCTATACATAGCCAGACCAACATTGAGTTTCGAAACTAAGGGAAATCTACAGTCTCTACCCACAAAGACATGGCTATAGAACTAAAACATAGCTACAAAAAGATCGTTCACTTGCGTAAGCTATTTCCTTAATACTTTGAAGTAGCGACTTAATCTCGTCCTTCGCTAAATCAGAGCCACGACGGATCTTCTCCAGTCCATCATCAGCTAACTCTGACATTTTATCTACTTTGATTTCTAGTTGTTTCATCATTGCAGCAGACGCCTCCGCAGCTTTGCATATACTCTTCATCTCTTCTGAACGTCCATACTGAAATTGCCTTTTGTAATAGAACACTTTTTCTGAAGTGAAATCCCTCCTCTATACAGTGAAATAAGCACGACCTACGGTTTGGTGCCAAAAGTAAAAGAATCCGTCATCTCCACCAGAGGCAAGAAGTTTCTGCAACAAAAAAGATAACAATCAAATAACATTACAGAAAATGATAACAATCAAATAACAGTGCATAAAACTATTGCTCTAATTAAGAATAAGCAATGGAGGAAATCTGCAACTGTACATTGTTTCGACAATCCATAGCATCAAACAGCTGACACATTTTGGTGCAATCAACTTCATTCGTGTTATCACATACCAGATCCAGATTACTTCTCTACATGCACCAACCATTTATTTCAGTGTTAATCATTTTAGAAAACCCAAAATCACAAAGAAATAAACTCTTTATCAATTCATTGGTTGTGTATATGCGAATCGATTGTTTAATTGATTGTGTATATACACAGTCAATGAAATGGTAAGGAGTTTATTTCTTTATGATTTTGGGTTTTCTGAAATGATTAACACTGAAATAAATAGGGGGGACTCCTACCTCGCGCTTGCACGCCGGAAGATTAAGTCGCGCGCGCGGGGTATCGGCAGCGGTGGGATCCACTTGCGCGCTTCTTTTTTTTTCTTCAACACGCGATTCTTTTTTTTCTTTTTCTGTTTTTATTTTCGCTTTTTTTACTGTGAGAAAAAACATCCCGCACTTTTTTTCCCTTAATTTTAGGACGCGGTAAATTGGGATAAGAACGGAGATTTGACTACAACAAACTTTTGAGTCAAAGATTTAAAACTTTCCACTTAGATTTGAAAACTTTTAAGTCAAGATTTGAAACTTTCAACACAGATTTAAAAACTTTCCAGTCAAAATTTGAAAACTTTCAACTCGGATTTGAAAACTTTCGACTAATGATTTGAATCTTTTAACTCAAATTTGAAAACTTCCAACTCAAACATGAAAATTTTCAAATTTGAGTTAAAAGATTCAAATCCTTAATTGAAAGTTTTCAAATCCGAATTGAAAGTTTTCAAATCTGAGTTGAAAGTTTTTAAAATTCGGGTTGAAAGTTTCCGAAATTCGGGTTGAAAGTTTTCAAAATTGAAGTTGAAAGTTTCAAATTTTTCATAGAGATTTTTGAACTTTTAGTAAAAGAAGAAAAAACCTCTCGAAAAAATGTTATTAATACGTGATTATCGGAAGTAAAAGAATTAAACTAATCATGATTTTTTTCTCTTAATCCGCATGCATGCGCACGTGCTGCTCGCTGGTGGGCCGAAACCACACGCAGCAACGTGGGGCAAAAACGTGAGCTAGATCATTAGCTAGCGCGTCTGCGCTAATTAGCGTTTCCAAATAAATAGTTAGTGCATGCAGAGAAGTAACCTGGATCTGGTATGTGATAACATGAATGAAGTTGATTACACCAAAATGTGTCAGCAATTTGATGCTATGGATTGCTGAAACAATGTACAGTTGCAGATTTCCTCCATTGTTTATTCTTTTTTTTGAGGGGATCCATTGTTTATTCTTAATCAAAGCAATAGTTTTATGCATTGTTATTTGATTGTTATCATTTTCTGTAATGTTATTTGATTATTATCTTTTTCTGTTGCAGAAACTTCTTGCTTCTAGTGGGGAGGACAGATTCCTTTACTTTTGGCACCATCAAACCGTAGGTCGTTCTTATTTCACTGTACAGAGGAGGGATTTCACTTCAGAAGAACTTTTCTATTAGAAAGGGCAGTTTCAGTATGGACATTCAGAATAGTATATGCGAAGCTGCGGAGGCGTCTGCTGCAATGATGAAACAGCTAGAAATCCAAGTAGAGAAAATGTCAGTGTTAGCTGATGATGCACTGGAGAAGATCCGTCGTGGCTCTGATTTAGCAAAGGACAATATTAAGTCGCTACTTCAAAGTATTAAGGTGGTAGCTTACGCAGGTGAATGATCTTTTTGTAGCTATGTTTTAGTTCTATAGCCATGTCTTTGTGGGTAGAGACTGTAGATTTCCCTCAGTTTCGAAACTCAATGTTGGCCTGGCTATGAATAGCTTATGTTGGCTACTACTGTAATAGCAGACTAAGATTAGTCCGCTCAATCCTTCTTTGTTAGCTGGGAGCATTGAAGAAACATTCTAATTTAATTTAACTCCTCATTCCTCAATGCTTTTGAGTAACAGGTATCTTTGCTTTGCTAAATAATGCATCAAACCGTTCTCTCTTTTTTTTGTGTCGTTTGGCCTTGGTTCTAGTTCTTTTGGCTTTTTTTTGGTCATGGTTAGGGAGTTTTCGGTCTTTAGACGAGTAAATGGATACCAAGAATTTGTTGGTTGAAGCGGACCTATCATTCATTTGTTGGTTGGTCTTTGCTTCTAGCATTTGTTGCCCTGGTATTGGTCTTTTAGGAGACCAAAATAAAGTTGCCGGTGCCGCCTCCGCCGCAGACAACCCCCACACCGACGCCTTGCTCCTCTTCCTGCCGGCCACTGCCCACCGCCTGAAGATCACAAGGGAGAGAGGGGACAAGTGAAGAGATGGAGAATAGAGGATGCCGGAGGAAGAAGGCGGGAAGAGTGCCTAACATGTCGGTCCCACATGCCGACTCAACAACCGTCAACTTGACACGTCAGTAAAACCGTTTCCTAAACCACCGAAGATGTTGATTCGTACCGTTTTTCGAAGATAAAGGAGGCGTTATACCCGGTTTTACGGTTGAGGGATGTGATTCTACCAAAGGCAAGAGTTGAGGGAGGTAAAATAGACTTAATCCTTTGGATCACATGACTCCACATGATGGGCAACATAAATCTGTTGGCCCCAACGGGCGCACTCGCACACATCCATCCACATCCGCGTACAAAACTTCTTACTATATTTTATTTTGAGTCGGAGGGAGTAGTATATATCAATATTAAAATCTTGGGAAATCGCTAGGGATCAGTCGACCGGCGGGAGGAGCAAAAATCGGGCACTCCGCCCGCCGCACGACGCGTGCATGCCGTGCCAGCCCACCACGCACCACATGTGCCCCTGTAAACACCCACCATATGTCCCCCACCACATACTCCGTTGCAACAAACCACCCACATATTTTAGAAACCCTATATTAAGGGAATTCGTTTTATTTTTTGTTCCACCAAAAATGTTTCACCTAGTGTACTCATAATGTTTCACTATGTATAGTTCTAATGTTGCAGTGAATTGAAATATTATTTTGCAACAAATCACCCACATATTATGGAAACCCTCTATTAAGGGAATTCGTTTTATTTTTTGTTCCACCAAAAATGTTTCACCTAGTGTATTTGTAATGTTTCACTATGTATGGATCAAATGTTGCAGTGACTTGAAATATTCTTTCACTATTTGCTGAAACATTGTTTTTATATAAGGTGAAACATCGCCCGATTTAAACGATTGAAACATTTTCTATCTACTTAGTAAAATAATTCCAATATACTTGGTGCAACAACATGCAACATTTAAAAATAATTCAATAATAAGTTAAATATTTTTTCATCGGAATATATCCATGTGTGGTCTTATTTTAAAGATTTAATTGCAACGAATTTAATGGCGCAATCAGATCATGATTTGGATAAATAATTTAAGAGAAAAAATAGTTTAAAGTGGATTTGCACGCATGCATCTTGCTGACGTCATGTTGTGGGCATCCGATTTTTCCACTCCCCATCGGGTGCCCGACGCCTAGTCTTCTCCAAAATCTTGAGATTACCTACGTCTTATTTTATTACTAGGAAACGGTTCCCCCACCATATTTTGCAAGAATTAAGTTCCAACCCCCAAGGACTTCCTCCATTTCAAAATGTAATCCATACTGGAATACTAGTATAATACTTCCCCCATTTCAAAATGTATGATACCGTTAACTTTTCCCACAATATTTGACCATTCATTTTTTTAAAAAAATTAAGATTATATTTATTTTGATGATAAAACAAGTCACAATAAAATAAATGATATTTATACAAATTTCTTAAATAAAATGAATAGTCAAATGTTTGTGCGAAAAGTCGACGGTGTTATATATTTTGAAATGGAGAGGTTACTTTGCTGGAGTAGTTAATTTAGCCAAGCCCAGCCGTATAGCAGCTGGGAGAATTAAACTCAGCCGCACGCATCACAAAGGAGAACTTACAAATTGGTTGTGGAAATAAGTTCACTTTAGATCCCTCAATTTGTTGCTCAGTCTGAAATATGTCCCTGGACTACCAAACCGGATACAAGGCATCACTTAACTTACAAAATCGTGTAAACGAGGTCCCTTGGCAGTATTATCCCTGGTTATAGCTGATGTGATGCCTATGTGGCTAATTTGAATAGGTCTTCGTCCCACGTGGCATTGACGTGACGCTTACATGGCAATTCAATCCAAAAAATTAATAAAACTCACGGGACCCACATGTCAGTTTTGCACAAAAAATAATAAAGATGGTGGGACCCATGTGACCCCACATGTCATGTCATCCTCACTACTCCCCTCTTCTCTGCTCTATCCCGGGAAACTATTCTAATCCCTCGAGGGGATGTTCCCTTGTTTTCTTAAAAACCATTTACACGGTTATGAAAAACTCTGGAAAAATTGACAACATTCATACAACACATATATACAACTCCACAAAATCTTAAGTCCAAATTCAAATCACACGTCGAGATATAAAAAAGACAAATTCATCGTATGAATAGTAGCGTACTTTTTATATCTAAATTTGTCTTTTTTTTTGTTTCTCGATGTGTAGATCAAATTTGAACTAGAATTTTGGTGGACTAGTAGATATCATCATACTCTACATTGTCAATTTCTTTCAGAATTTTTCACAACTATTTGCATAGAATTTGGAAGAAAAAGGTATACGAGAGGATATCCCCTCGAGGGATTAGAATCCACTCCCTCTATCCTCTCTATATATCCTCTCTCTCTCTCTCTCTCCGGCCGGCGGAGCGGGGCACGCGGCGGCCGGAGGGACGATGGGCGGGAAGGAGCGGGCGGGCGAGCAGCAACGGCAGTGAATGACTCAGCGGAAGGGCTCGGCGTCAGGGGCAACCTCCAGTTCCCCCGCCAGCGCCCCCGCCACGGAGCCCTCGTCCCCACTTCTGACATGATCGAGCAGAAGCGCCGCGGCAGTAGATGTGGTGGAGCTGACCGGGGCGCAGGAGCAAATCGAGAAGAGGACGACGGCCGGCGACACCTATCTGCCTCACATCGAGAGCCGCAGCCCATCGCGCCGGCGGCCATTATCTGCATCCGCGGTCCCCTCTTCCTCATGGGGGTCTCGACGATGGCGACGAGCCGATCCAGGCACAGCAAAAGTGGGCGGTGATGGAGCACTCGAGCAGAGGAAGGGGGAGAGAAGAGGGATAAGAGGGGGTTGACCCACTGACACGTGGGTTCCACTGTTTTAGCTTTTTATTTGAGTACTAGGTGGAACCCACCTATTTTTTTTTACTTTTTAAATTTTTAATTCTAGCTTCTAGTGCCACGTCAACGTCATGTAAGAAGATAACCAAGTCAAACTAGCCACATAGACGTCATATCAGCTAAAACCACCATCCAAACCACGTTAGGACATCGTTTGCACTGGTTTTGTAAGTTGACGGACGGATTATATCTGGTTTTCGGTTTAGGGACGAAAATCAATCTGGCCGACAAATTGAGAGATCTAAAGCGAACTTATTTCTTACTTCCTCCGTTTCACAATGTAAGACTTTTTAGTATTATCTATATTCATTTAGATGTTAATAAATTTAGACACATGTATGTGTTTAGATTCATTAATATCTATATGTATGTGAGTAATGCTAGAAAGTCTTACATTTTAAAACGGAGGGAGGGAGTAGTTTGTTCGGCCTGGCCCATCAGCGTGTGCAGAGGCCTTGTTGACACAGATCGGGCCGCATCTCCGATGAGCCGAGCTGAGCCTGCCAAACATGTCAACCGGCCCAGGTGAGGTTGTTGTCTTGTGTGACGCTACCCTACCAAGCTATTGACAGAGAGGGAATTATTTTACAAACAAAAAAGCAACAGGAATGTAATATCTCCCCTCGTCTCCTCTGTTCATTAGTTTATCGGCCCAACAAAAAAATTTTAACTTCTATAACTTTTGTTTGAATTTAATTTTTGAGTTCCTTTTTATCAGTCATTTTTCAGTATTAGCTTTGTTTTGAACATAAATTATTTTTTGTTTGTTTCGTTTTTTTCCTTTCCATGGCTTATCTAACATAGCTTTAATAAAAATACTGGTTGTCGAAGCAGTGGCATGACGTTGTGCTTCCTGAGTTCCTGGGGTCACATCTCAGGTAGATTATTTAATCCAAACTGAATCGTATCATGCTAACTACTGTATCAATCAATAATTAGATGCGAAGTAACCGTAACTCAACTGGTTAGATTTCTCGTGGTGGAATTAGCTCATCCAGATTCAAATCCTAGAGATTTTGACATGAGTGCTCGCATTTACGTCTAGCCCTCGACAGCGAGGGGTCTGTAAAAAAACGAAACTAGCTAAAAGGACGATCACAGATCAGTTAGCCCCAGCGTCTACGCCAGAACAACCATGGTTTAATCAGTCATGTATCTCTGACCAAATCAACGACGACCTTAATTGGCTAGCTACCTCAACCTAAAATTAATTTCACCAAAACTGAAACACATTTGTAAGTTGTGAGGCCATCAAATTAAACTGGATTCCCCATAGCTAACTAAGGCACAAATTCAGTTCAGTACTAGCTGGAGAATTTTCCACATGGAAGAAGTGGGGCAGAAAGGAAAATTAAAATGGAAGTTGTGAGGGCCATCAAATTAAACTGGATTCCCCATAGCTAAGGCACAAGTTCAGTTCACTCCTAGCTTGAGAATTTTCCACATGGAAGAAGTGGGGCAGAAAAGAAAATTAAAATGGACACAACATGTTGGAAAAACCAGATTTGGACAAAGAGACGTCCCTCCAAACACTTTTTAAGAAGAAATTGTGAGCGTGTTAGAGATTGAACACGGGATCACGGGGTTAAAACCTCACATCCCTTACCACTGCAATATCAAGTATATCTCGACATGATATGTTGACACGATATGTTGGTATCAACTCCCTGGAGCATAACCCCCCCAAGTATCTAGCAGAAAGGTTAGGCCCAAATCACCTCAATGTCAGCCAATTCGGATGGACAAAGTGGGAGCTTTCCAACAAATCTTGCCAGAATCTTACCGCTGATCTCTTGGTGCAAAACACCGTAGCGCAGAGAAATCACATCCATCTGGCGATAGCGAATGCGTGATGCACTAGGCGTCGCTCGCAACCGTTCGTACGTGCCGGAATCGGTGATCGAATCACGTCGCCTACCTATGCCGTGGATGCGTAATCTTCATACCCAAATTTGCACATATCCCATCGATATTTTTCTCGCCTTCTTTAACTGTGGATAGGGTTAATTAAATAGTACTGTAGCATCTTTTTGAGAGTTAGAATTAAAATAGTACTCCATCCGTTCCATATTATAAGTCGTTTAACCATTTTTCTTTGTTAAACCTCTTTAAGTTTAACCAAATTTATATAAGAATATAGTAACATTTAAATACAAAATAAACATATTATCAAAATATATTTAATATTTAATACTGAATTTAATAAACTAATTTAGTGTGTTATAGATTTTGCTAATTTTTTCTGCAAATTTGATTAAGTATAAAGAACTTTGACTAAAAAGAAGGTCAAATGATTTATAATATGAAACGGAGGGGGTAGGTAGTAGTACTCCAAATACTAATATACAAGTTGAATTTGTTTGTAGTAGCTAGGAGCACTCCAAATGGAGGTAGTTATATTTGTTATATATAGAAGTTGAATTTGAACTTACATGTTTGCACAATGATATATCTCATACAAATTTATCTTGTTATTTTTTAAAAGAAAATTAATAGCTAGTCCCTTCGTTTCAGGTTATAATACGTTTTGGCTTTGATCAAAGATAAACTATTTTAAACTATTTTAAGTTTGACTAAGTCTATAGACAAATATAGTAATATTTATAATACTAAATTAGTTTCATCAAATCAATAATTAAATATATTTTCATAATAAATTTGCCTTGGTTAAAAATATTATTACTTTTTTCTATAAACTTAGTCAATCTTAAAGCAGTTTGACTTTCAAAACGTCTTATTACCTGAAACGGAGGGAGTATTTAGGTAACATGTAATAAATTAGGAGATATTCTCTCGAGGATGAAGACATTTTTCCGAATAAAGGAGATTGAACAAAGAATCCATGACCATAACCTATTTCTAATTGAGATTGATAAGCATAAAACACCCATTTCTTTTTTTTAAGTGAATTATTGCAGTGGCCAGCATGAGATGACACCACTGGAACCAAAATGGTCTTGCTACCACTTGAGAAAAGAGATCGAAATGCTGAATGCTCTCAGCGCGCTATATACCGGATGAAAAGCACATGATGCGCGATCTGTCTTTGACAAAGAGCGATGCTGCTGTATATACTCCCTCCGTTTCAAAATGTTTGACATCGTTGACTTTTTTAGTACGTGTTTGACCATTCGTCTTATTAAAAAAGTTTAAGTAATTATTTATTCTTTTTATATCATTTGATTCATTGTTAAATATACTTTCATTTACACATATAATTTTACATATTTCACAAATTTTTTTAATAAGACGAACGGTTAAATATGTGCTAAAAAGTCAACGGTATCAAATATTTTAAAACGGATGGAGTATATTATCAGAGATATATATCTCTGATCAGAACTGTTTCGTACTAGCTACTAGACATTAGCAGGCAGGATCAATTCTCCTACATATATACCGAATTGGTTCGAAATTCTTATGACTTAGGCTTTTAGTTAAGATATTAACGGTAGATCTTCTCAAATAACACATAGCAGGCTAAATAAAATTATAGCGACTAATAGCAGCTAAATTAGAGTACTCCATAAGGATAAATAGGTAATCTATTATATATATTGGCTTTTAGATAAACTAATAGCTGGTAGTAAGCTCTAATACTATTAAACTTACTCTAATAAAAATAAATAGTTAGACACTACTCAAACAAATATATATATATATATATATATATATATATATTGAAAATAGTTACTGCTATAGTCGAAGATTTAAAACAAGATTTAAAACCTTGACAGGTTGTTCTTTGTTGGATGACAAGCTATCCGTGAGGTTAATATGGTGTCGGCGAAAGAGACGAGAGGGGTTAATTAATCAGCCCAATTAAGCTTGTGTGTCGGCAAAAGCAGACGAGGGGGTGACAGCGGCAGCAGAACAAGACGCAGGTGTCACTTGAATCAATATCACCCAGTGGACAGGAGGACACAAGTCTCGCAATCGCAGCGGCTGATCCGATCCGATCCTTTCCAATTTCCAATGCTTTCGCTTGCCTTGTGCGCGTCGACGGATCATATTTGCCAGCCGGCCTCGTGCCGTTTTGCGTCGCTGTTGATAGAGAAAATGCAGTGTTTGCTTTTGCATTCTGGGTGTCCCTCCCTTGGGCTGCTGCATTTGCTCGGTCTCTCACCTTTATCTCTCTTTATCCGTCTCAAAATAAATTTTATTTTTCACACATCTCACATATACCAACACAAAATAAAAAAAAGAATATTCCTACTTTACCAATATAAGTATTTAACTATTCGTCGCTTTTATCTACTTCCAATACAGTTATTCATTACTTTCACAAACTATAATGCAATGATTACTTTAAAAATAGACTTATTTTTAAATAAATAAAAAGGGACTAAAAATAAAGTAATAGGAAATATATGCCTTTAGTTTCACTTTCTACGCCGAAGAAATTCGGTGCAATTTTAGTCGCTCCAAAGGATAGAGACATGGTTATTCATTTATGCCTACGGTTCACATATTTCTTTGTAAAATTTATTGAACTTAAATTTATCTCTAAAATTGTTACAAACATACATTAGAGAAATTCCTACCGTGCATATATTTCACGTGTGTTCATGTATGGATGGCATGGGTAAAAAAAACTCTAGCATTTGTGTGGCTCAGGAGGTGCCCTTTGGCCCTTGCTGATGCAACAATCGTGTGCTACAATATTAACAGAGAACTGCAAATTATGGTTGTCTTAAGATACTGGGTCCACCTGTCATATATATTTGCAATGCTCATATCGTTTTATGTTGGACTCATATGAGATAAAGTTACAGTTTAATTTCTGAAAAAAATCGTTTGCTATTGTTGTAATCCTGTGACGTACTACAAGGTTAAAATTATAGCTAGTAAAGTGATAGTTTTATTAAAGTAATTACAGTTTTCTAAATTTTACTCTAAATATTACTCCATCTATTAAAAAATAATTTGTGCACATCTTTTAAAAATGTATATGTACATCTTTTTGTCTAGATATATTTTGAAAACACAAAGAAATCCTAATATTTTGTAACGAATGGAGTAGTGATGTACTAAGGTAAAGGACACACAGTACTACTGTAGTTAAGTAAAATTAATCATGCACATGCCACTATATAAAATTCTGTCCTTTTCAGTACATATATGCTAGCTGTCTTTTTTTCCCCGTATGAAAGATTGAAAAGCAGCAAGTAGGATTAGCTTTTTGTGAACAACCCTTCTGATTTGCTTAGCTAGCCAGGACAGTGATTGCATTTGCAGTTGCAAGGGCCACTCTGTACGGTAGTTGTGTCCACCAGCTACGTAGCTAAGTATCCTAACTATCTTAGTTTAATTTACGTCCTAAAGCTAGCTAATGATCAGTATAACCATTAACAATTTGATGCGTGCAAAACACATACATGCACGCAGCTAATATATGTAATTTAGTTTAGCTTTTATTAATAATTAATTACTATTTAGTGATGGACTTGACCTAGCTAATAATGATCTAGCTAGAGGTAGAGCATGATTAGTTTGACTGTATAAATAAGCTTATATTTTTCTCCATGACGTGCTTCATCTATACGTACGGATGTAACGATATTGCACAATGCAAGCGTGCATGCGCGTATGAATATAATCATGCAAGCAGCTGATCGAAGCTGCTGTATATGCATGAAACTACCAAGGGTTGCATACTAGGAAAAGAAATAGTTAGGCCGGTGGAATTAACAAATAGCATGTGTGTTTTTCCCAAATGAAAAAAATGTTAAGCACTTGTGTTGTGCCTCTGGGTCAGTTATTTTTTGTTAATTACTCCATTTATCAGTCCTAAAATATAAACAATTCCAGCATTTACATTTGCTCTAAAATACTCTTATATAGGCATACAAGTTTCATAATTGATTTTTTTAGTCTCTTTAATTACACAATATATATGAAAGTTTATGTAGAAATTTGAAGATTTGTGCATTTTATTTTTTTAATATAATTTATCTGTTACATGCTATATAGAATATTTTTTGTCATGTTCTTTCTAATGCAAATAATCTTTCATATGCTACACATAATATTTTTGTGCTATTATATTTTGTGTGATCAATTTCGCTCTCATATACCCCAAAAGAACTTTTAAAAGGATAAAAACTCCCAAAAAAAACTTAAAACTTATATACAAACATATATGTTCTGTAAGGATGTTGCATAAAAAAATTTGAAACTTCTAAGAGGATAAATCAATTACTCCCTCCATCCGAAAATATAACAACTTTTAGCCTTAGGATTTGTCCCAAAATATAACAACTTCTCCATCAACATTCTTTTCCCAACCAATCACAACCCTCCACCATTCACTTTTCTCACTTACCACCACTACTCATCTAATCACAACCCTCCACCACTCACTTCTACCTACTTTCTTAAACCGTGTCCAACCCTAAAACTTCTTATATTCTAAGACGGAGGGAGTAATTGTTAATCTTGTATTTCTTTAAGGGTGTCGGTGAAATGGGCCCGGGGGTATGTAGAATGAAGGGAGTTTACCTTCCCATCCTGGCGCATGACCTACAGTCTGGCCCTACCCCTATACCCCGTGGGTCGTAGGAGCGGTCGGGGGGCCTCGGGGTGCCATGTCGTGCCCCCTCGGGCCCTCGCGCCGTTTTGCCCCGAGGCCTCGGGGTGCCACGTCATGCCCCTCGGGCCCTCACGCCATTTTGCCCCGAGGCCCCCGCCTGTCCGCCATCTGGCGGGGGGAGCGAGCGGGGAGGGAGCCCAAGCCGAGCCTCCTTTAATGAACGCAGCACCCCAACTGCCCCCTGCCGCATTCAATGCGGTAGGGGTACACGTGCGGCGTGCGCGATTGGCGCGCGACGGATAGGAATGACCGGTCTGTGACCGGCCTGTCACCAGTCACATCTGACTGGACTGACAGCTGTGCCCCCACTTCGCATCTACCTCCGGCGGAGTGGAGGCAGGTATGAGCCGTCCCATCGGGAGGGTCATTCGAGATCCTCCCCGTCAGAGGGCGGCCACCACAATTCTTCATCCATTAATGGGAGATTGATAGGGGTATCCCCCGTGTCAGGCAAGGGACGGCGCTGGGCCCCACTCAAGGACAAACCGTGGTTTAGCTTCCAAGCTAAGGCACAAGACATGTAATTAATATAGAGAATATTTTCCCTTCTCCCTAGGTAGCACTCGCAGCACATATGGTATCCCCTTAGAGTATAAAAGGAGGACCATACCTAGCGGGAAGGGGGATCGGACTCTGGATCCAGGGACCATAGCTTCTCTAACTCTAGCTTGTACATCCGAGATTCGGAGGCTTCCTGAGCACAGAAGAATCATCATACAAACAGGAGTAGGGTATTACGCCTTACAGCGGCCCGAACCTGTATAATCTTGTGGTGTGCACACTAGCTGATAATTTAGGGGGCGAGAACGTGACTTCTAGAGACGAGCCTTTTCCCCTGGCCGAACTCACAAAAGGGGGATCCCACGATCTCCCGCTAGAGAGGATCACTCCTCGACAAAGGGTATTTTGGATATTTTTTTAAAAAAAATACTAGTCGGATGACATATTATAGGACAATTGATAAAGTCGTCGGTATATATATTACAGAAGTGAACAGTGTCGATAGAAATCGTTGAATTGGAACAAACTTAGTATCATAGAATATAGATTGCCAATATTTTTCTCTTAACATTAATTTCTGCTAGAAAACCTAAAGATAGAATTTTGTTTTGGACCAGAGTAGTTCACAATTCATTTAATTAAAAAGAAACCCAATTCTGTTTGTCATTTTCTAATTAAAAAGAAAAATCTGCTGTAGCATAGTATGCATCCAGAGTCAAATTAAACAAAGTTAATTTAATCATCACTTGTCTTAATTATGGAAATTAGAGCACGTATCTATATGGCAATCAGTCAATCACACCTTACCAAATTAGTAAGATGCGCACATATGACATATCACATGGCTTGGTGCTGTCATTTCATGGATAGATATGTGGCTTGTGTGAGTGCTAGCTCTCCTTAGCTCGTGCAGCAAAGCAGCTTATCCTTTTTATCATTTTCTCGGACCTGGATGATCATGTCGGCTACCAAGCTACTATATGCCTTCTCTATATATCAACCCGTCCCGTGTAGTGCTAGCTAGTAGATGGTTATTAGTGCATTTGCAAACAAACTTTTTCACTTTATAAAAGAGGGAAAAGGCTCATATTCCCGTCTAGATAGATGCCTCCAAAGTTTGTCACGACTGGGACATCTGAAGATATTAGTTGGTTCTAGACTACTCCCTTTTTTTTAGATAATGGGCAGTGCCCGGCCTCTGCATCATAAGTGAATGCACACAGCCAATTCTAAACTGCTCTCTATTATTATTTAATTATCATTCTAGTAATTTTCACACTAAACAAATAGAGAAGGCAATTACATTTATCGGAGTGTGAAACTCCTCTAGCAGGAAAGTGTATACTCTCGTTTGGAGATTTGGCGGTTCGAATCCGGGTCCCAATCACAGAGTAATGAACATGAGAAATTATATAGGTTCCGGTCGCACACAAATACGAATACCCTACTTCTGGGTATGGACTATGGGCGATTGAGAATGAGTTACGATGAGATGAGAATCTTGCAAGAGTGCTAGCTGCTAAGAGTTGGAACCCTCTATTGGCATGAGTCTCTTTTTATAGATTAAGGGGCATCCACAATGTTGTAATACAATTCTTTGGATGGGCTCACGCCATTTAAACGGGTTGTGCTTGGTTTTGTCAAAGCCTTTCAATCCGGACCAGGGGAGGGGGGGTTCCTGTTGGCTGATAGAGGGAATACGTCAATAGTAAAAAACCGCACCCTCCCCCCCCCCCCCCCCCGGGACGATGATTTTGAGCTCTCTAGGGTGATACCCTACACAGACGCTCCCACGTTCTGGACAAGACGGATGAACGGCCCGCACCACGTCTTCATTAATGTGGGGAGCGATTGGCCAATCCCTCATCCGATTGACTTGCCTCGTTGTGACTACGCACATCGCTGGATCCTCGAGGCAGGGGACACGCTCGAACCCCTGCCTGGGAAGCAAAAAGCGCTCAGGCCCCTGCCTCGGACCTGAAGACGTCATGCCTCATCTTCGGACGGTCGTAGTGTCCAAGGACATCGCATCCTTGCCTATCCCCATGATACGAAGATGTTGATCTTGTACGTCTCTTGAAGATGTGGATCTTGTACATTCTGTTATATCCCTCATGCCCTGATGACCCAGGGTAATAGAGACCCCGGTTCTTCTTCCTTGGACAACATTGTTCCCCTTATTAATTACCGTAAAATCGTTTTCCTGAGCAGTATTACCTCTAATTATAATTATGCATATCTATATTAATGAAGGGTAGAGATAGAATGCCAAATTCAAATTAAAATGCTTTTTACACCATAAGAAAATTAAAATGCTCTAAAATATAAGAATGACAGGTACTACTATTTTGTAAAAAAGTTGATGCTACAATAACAATTAATTTGAATGGAGGGACTATATATATATATATTTAGTGAGAGATAAACTAGGAAAATTAATGGTTTAATTAATATATAATCTAGTACTCCCTTCCTTCGTTCTAAAAATCTAGTTCAGATTTTAACCAAATATGGCTATATATGTTTTAAGATGGAGAGAATATCTTTTATTTTACAAAGATACATAAATGAGATATTCTTTCATTATATTAGCCGCTAATTTTGGTCAACGTCGCCCTTCTTTCTTGTGTGCACAGAGAGGAGGTGAGCTTTTTTCCTTGCGTGCTTGCAGTTGCACTAGCTGGAGTAGAAAAGCGAGTGAGACATGAAAATAATCGTTGCGAGAGATATCACTCACGATCGAGAATCACCCTGCAGAGTGCAGAGCGCAGTAGACATAAGCGATGCACACTCATTGCCATTTTGCGTCCAAGTACCGTAGTATCTCCGTATCTCTCTAGCTTTTCCCAGCAAATTAAGCCAAGTGAAGTACACGGCCACTACCAGCGTAGAGGAGTACTAGTCTGTAAAAAAAAAAAAACAAACTCTGGCTATAAATCTAGAAATATATGTGTTTAGCTTCGTAGTTAGGATTAGACTTTTTTCTATGGAGGTTGTGACATATACTGGCAGCGGCAGAAGCGTACAGGTAGATGAACTGGCTCTCTGGCCAATGGCAACTTAATTCGGACTTGGGAGCAAATTATCATCCTGCCCCGTTTAGTTCCAAAAAGTTTTTCCAAAAAACATCACATCGAATCTTTGGACATATGTATAGAGTATTAAATGTGATTAAAAAAAACTAATTACACAGTTAGGGGGGAAATCGCGAGATGAATCTTTTGAGCCTAATTAATTCATGATTAGCCATAAGTATTACAGTAACCCACATGTGCTAATGGCGGATTAATTAGGCTCAAAAAGATTCATCTCGTGGTTTTCAGGCGAGTTATGAAATTAATTTTTTCATTCGTATCCGAAAACCTCTTCTAACATCCGCTCAAACGTCCAATATGATAACCAAAAAATTTTTATTTCACAGGCCCGCGTGTACCTGTGATCGATTGCCCACTTTTTTTCGTCAACGAGTATATAATTCTGTCTCTGCTGTTTCTAGTACTATAGGAGTACAAGTATAAATGAGTCGTTTTGAACTTTTGAGTAATTGTTCCAATTGTTTACAGTACATTATCATCTTCTTTTCCTTTTTATTTGGGAAAATTACAAAAACCACCTCAAACGTCACTCTGAGTTTGAGATTCCCCTCCTCCCCCATAAGAAAATTTATTGCAAATCTCTACTTCTTAATTTACCTTGATTTAATTTAGGTACCTTTTTCTACACGTATATGATTCATGTAGCATCTCGTGGTAAAATTAGCTAAATCCAGACGCCGAGGCCTAGTTAATTGCACCATTCCCTCCGTGTCAGTTTGAGGCGGGGGTAAAGACTGAGGCGGCGGTAGCAGACAGGATAGCTGCAGAGATCGCCACCTATTGTGATGCTTTCTCTTGTCCACTTCTACGATCGCGGCACTAGAATACAATAAGAGTGAGACTCGGTTGATTTCGCTATGAGATATTTCAGTAATCACGTACGTGTAGAGAGAAGGTGCCTAAATTAAACTAAGGTAAATTAAGAGGTGGGGATTTACACAAATCTTCTTTTGAGGGGGGCATCTCAAACTCATAGTGATATTTGGGGTGGTTTTTGTAATTTTTTCTTTTTATTTTGGCCTTTAGGAGAAATTTGTGGTAATGACCAGTTGACCATTTACTGTAAGGAGTAGTACAATACTCCGTCCGTAAATATTAGGGATTTTAACTTTTTGCTTGCACAGTTTAATCATTCGTCTTATTTAAAAAAATTTAGAATTATTATTATTTTTATTTATGACTTACTTTATTATCCAAAGTACTTTAAACATAATTTTTCGTTTTTTATATTTACATAAATTTTTTAAATAAGACGAGTGGTCAAACCGTTACACGTGAATAGTAAAATTCCCTTATATTCTATCCCTCGAGGATACGAGGCAGGCAGAGTGAGTGCTATAGTGGTATAGATGGTGCAGTGAGAGGGGAGTGTCGTGTCGTAGAGCAAGGGGACACTGGAAATCCATAGTGTTTCCTCGCGATGCAGCCACCGTGCACCGCAGGGCCCCAGCCTCATCTGCCTCTCTCTCTCTCTCTCATATGCCTACTGCTTCCAATTGCACTTGCTGCTGCAACTATACGGAGTTGATCTAATGCAGCCAGTGAGTGTCATCGTGACCAATCATGAATTGAAGCGTTGCATTGCATCACCTTTCTCGGATTAGACGCCTTTCTAAATACTCTGATTCTGAGAAGCCTGTTTAAGAGAGCTTCTAAGAGCAGCAGATTCTTCTAGAATATCCAATTGCTAGAAGCTTTCTTAAATAGTTCAATTTTTTACCTAGATTCTCAGAATCTATAGTTGTAAAATCTGAAAAATGAACTAGAAGCCTTTCTTAGCTTCTCCAGACTCTAGATTCTCACCGGTTAGCTTCTCAGAATCTTAAACTCCCCTAAACAGGGCCTTAGAAATTGAACGAGAAGTTAGAAGTTGGATTCTCAGCTTCTCTAGATTCTCATCAGTTGTTTCTCAGAACCTTAAGTGGTGTTTCGATGAGAGGGGACTAATTTTAGTCCCTGTCATATGCGCTCATTAGGAGTATTAACATAGACTAATAATAAAACTAATTGCATAATGAGAGCTAATTCGCGAGACGATTTTTTTAAGCCTAATTAATCTATAATTAGCACATGTTTTCTGTAGCATCATATAGGCTAATCATGGATTAATTAGGTTTAATAGATTCGTCTCCCGAATTAGTCTAGGATTATGAAATATATTTTATCATTAGTCTATGTTTAATACTTCTAATTAATGTCCCAATATTCAATAGGATAGGGATTAAAATTAGTCTATGTTTAATACTTCTAATTAATGTCCCAATATTCAATAGGATAGGGACTAAAATTAGTCTATGTTTAGTCACTCTGCATCCAAATATCACCCTTAAGGCCAAGTTTAGTTCCAAACTATTTCTTTAAACTCTCAATGTTTTTATCACATCGAAACTTTCCTACACACATAAATTTTCAATTTTTTCGTCACATCATTTTAATTTTAACTAAATTTTTAATTTTAATGTGAACTAAACACATCCTAAGATCTCTCCCTATCGATCGTTATTTTTTTCTGAAAGCCTTTCCGTTTTTTCCTCCAAAAGTTACTATTTCCTCGGCCAACGATTTCTCAGTTCCATCCTACACGCGCGCAGTTAAAAAATGGAGTAAAAAAAAAACCGAAAGGAGAGAAAAGAAGAGAAGCGAGGCCCAGGTGTCGATGCAAGTGTGTCCCCTGACGCCCCAACCGGAGAGCGTGAAAAAGCCTGCACTGCACTGCACTCTCGCTTCTCGTCCAATCAAATCAAATCACATCATTTTCCGACCGTACCCTGTGAGTTGTACATTCACTCTTCACTGAATCATCCTTTGCCCTCGACGAGATCAACGGATCTTGGCCGTCCGATATGGGCTGTGTTTAGTTACTTCGAAAGTTAAAAGTTTATGTTAAAATTAATACGATGCGACTAAAATGTCTTTTTAAGTTATGTATGTATGATAGGTTAATGTGATAAAAAAAAGTTAAAAGTTTGGATATAAACACAGCCATGTGCTTTGTGTTTCGTGTACAGCGAGGCTCACAGTCACAGGTCACTGCTAGGGACGGAAACGGTCAAAATGGTGGGAAAACTGTTTTGGCTCAAACCAAACCAGCTCTTTATCTTCTGGAGATGGACTGGTAAACAGTGAGGATCCATTTGGTTCGTAGGATTAGCAAAAAGATTGTCATAGGATTTAGGCCTCCTTTGATTCAAAGAAAATTTATAGAAATTTTAGAGAATTTTATTTCTATAGAAATTTTTTCTACAAAGCCTTTTGAATCAAATGAATGAACCTTATGGAATCCTATAAAATTCCTATGGAATGTCTCTTTCCATATAAGTTTTGGAGGAATTTTAACGAGAGGTAGGACCTCATGGAAGAAATCCTTTGAGTCTTTATCTCTCCTCAAATTTCTGTGTTTTTTTTATGGTCCAATCAAACGGTCATTCCTATGTTTTTCCTGTGTTTTGCAATCCTTTGTTTTACACTTTTATTCATGTCAGAATCCTAAGTTTTTCCTATTCCTCCGTTTTTTTTTCATTCCTGTGATTCAAAGTGGCCCTAAATTCATATAGGAGTATAATTTTTCATATATGCCCCTTTTATTCATTTGAAAAGAAAGAGAACTTTCAATAGGTAAACTTTTATTGGAAAAAAATATCAAGAGGCATGAGCTCTTTCCTATGACACTATTTAAATGGCTCATGTCTTATTTCCTTTTATTTATTCATAAGGGATTGAGAAGTATACCACTCTAATTCCTACGTTTTTCCAATTAAGATGTGTTTTAATTCATGCGAATCAAAGGGAGCTGAGCGAAAGCCAAAAATGGAATCATACGGAAAGAAACATATCAGTATCAATCGAAAACTGGTAATAAAAATTGAACTGTAAAATCACATACTCAAGTTAGTATTTAACCTAGCATAACTATATAATATCACCGGATAAATTTAATCTTGCACTATGTAAATTAGAATGTGTTCCTCCTTTAGCCATCACTTAGGTTAGAGATTTGATTAGGGAGTTGACAGCTTCAATTTCTAACTATGGTTCAAATAGAAATATGGAGCATAGATACTATGGTATTTAGAAATACGGTAACTATTATATCATAAAAATGGTAATTTCTTCAATGATATGGTAAAAATATAGAAACGATTTTTCCATACCTTTTACCATTACTATTTTCATTTTCACCCGTTTTCATTTACACGTGGCTCGGTCGGTAGTAGAAATCAAAAGCGAGCATCAGTCAGTTGAGAATTTCCGTGATTGATTTCACCCTTACCGTGGACACATCACTATGATTGCCTGATTAATCAAATGGGTGGATAAACTGCCAATTTTTACTGGAAATTATTTTAATCTTGTTTTATGCGCAGAAACGTCGATCCATCATCTTGTAAATGTAGTACTATTTTGTTCCAAACACAAAATAACCACGGGCAGCTTGCAACAAAAACTGCTCTACTAGTTCATTGCTCGCCAATTGGCCATTGGTACTCGAAGAGTACATGTTCATCTTG
This sequence comes from Oryza meridionalis, assembly GCA_000338895.3. Taxonomy (NCBI): domain Eukaryota; kingdom Viridiplantae; phylum Streptophyta; class Magnoliopsida; order Poales; family Poaceae; genus Oryza; species Oryza meridionalis. The sequence goes on from CM002529.2 coordinate 30,215,257, forward strand.
GAAAAAATGGAAAGCTGAACAGAATATGAAAAAGTGAGGATCTTGGAACTGGTCCGGAATCTATGCCTTTTGTGCATTTTTATATGCTCTATAATCCTCACATTAAAAAGCTTGCTTTCGAGCACTAATCATGCATATTTCTTTTGAAACAAAAGCCCTAATCATGATGCATGCATGATGACATTGGTGAGTAAGAGCAAGTTCAATAGTATAGCCAACTGTTGGCTTTAAATCATTTATAGCCAATTTAATAGCTCATTTATACAATAGTTACCTATAAAAATATACTACATCATTAATACCCGGTCCTACCTCTCATACACTCATAACGTATTGGAGTCCGTGTTGTAACCGGCTACAAATTTATAGCCCGCTTTCTTCGCTCTCTTCTCTTTTCTTCTCGATATGTGGTTATAGCTGGCTTATAGCCTGCTATTATACCTGCTCTAAGAAATATTTGAAGGAGCCGAAATGAGAGGCCTGCATGCGCCATGACGACTCCACGCGTTGCTGCCCATGGAAAAGGCGCCGTTTAGCCAAAAGATGAGCTACCGAGCGAAAAGATGTCAAATTTACTTATATTGATTCGGTGCCGTAAAGCAAGATCACAAGAACTTTAAAATGGTTCAACCATAAGACTTAATATATTAAAGTAATAGTACGATACAAGTTTAGCGATATAATTACTATATTCTTTTTTTCATAAGATACATTATAAGAAATACAATAGATAAGTAATTCTCAAAAAAAAATACAATAGATAAGTGTTAGGTTTCATGTTTTCCACATGCAAGTTCTGGAGAATAACATCGCGCACAGCTAATTTCTCTATGAAATTATTTTACCGTTATAACTCTATCAATCCCGTCCAATCCACCAAATGTAAAAAAAAAACACTCTTACTTGCTTGGCCACCTCCTCCCGTAGCGTCGTCAACATTAGCAAGGCTCCATGGCCACATCTATCGCGCTACACTCTTGAGTGGAGCTACATAGCCATCCTTGATGATGTTGCCTCCGTCGTCCCCCATGCCCCTCTTGCTCGGCCATCGTTGCTTTTCCTCCGATCGGCGTGAGGCCAACTCCTAGTTCGGTAAAGCCAACAAATAAAGGGGCTAATTTGAAGACACACAAGAAAGCAGCACCGATGTTGCCCGTCCATCCAGTGCAGCATGAGCTTGTAGTGGATAAATCTGGCACGCCTCGTCCTCTAGACATCCCCTCACTTGTTGGTCATTAGTTGACCTTGGAAACGAGGAGGCTACTAGGCCTACTGTGGCTGAATTTGGCTCGACTAGATCTGGTGGGCAGTAACGTGGTGCTATTGGGAGCGCAACATCCATGGAGGAAAGCCATCACTCCCACAGCTGAAATCCGCCGCCAGACCCTATGTAGGATACACACCACCCGTCGACCACTGCCCGGAACTCAATGCCACTTGCCACTCCGAGTGTCTGTTATCTGTTGTCGTCGTTGTTTTGATTTGTACATTGGGGATTTTGACGTTGTTAACCGAGTGGTAAAATTGTACTGTTCTACCACCTAACCGACAACTTCTACTATGAAATTAACGACGATGTCATTTCTCCGACCTATTAGTTTGTAAGATGGTATATATTTTTTAGGCAAAACATAGAATCTAATGCTTGTCGATGGTATTTATTTCTAGAATATATCTCTTTTCATAAACTGGTGAGATGGCACTCCATACGTCCATAAATATATTCTGAAAAGCAAACTACACATAAATTAAATACGGTTACTGATCAGGTCGGTACGCAATGCATGATTGGTTCCGGCCAGAACTTGCTTGGAGCCAGCCCAAACCTGAGCTAGATTGCAAACTGATACTGGTAGTACTCCTCCAGATAGAATCAATAGTTTGGTTTAATTTAATTTAATTTGGTGTTGGTTTGGATCTGAAATCCCCAGGAAGCTACGGAACAAAAGTCAAAACGGCGATGGCAAGCACATGATCATCCTCATTCCCGGCGCCACATCGCATGCATTTTCTTCTCTTCACGATGTTCGTGCTTGCACACACCGGCCATTGCTAACCTTCACATGACAGCCTCACATGGAATGTTCTCCCGTTGTTGCTACCACTAGAGTTTGTTGAGTCGGCGACACGCATCAATACAAAACATTCGTCAGTTGAGTTTGAGATCGACATTAGGGCTGCAAGTTGGAGACTATTATGAATGAATGAATGAAAGAATTGAATGCATATATTGCTGCGTGGAATTATTGTTGGGATGCAGATCTGATAGGCCTCTGTTGTCGTTTCTAATTTCTAACAGGGGTACAATCTCATCTAGAAAAATAGTACTACAATCTCTGTTTTTTTCCCCCAAAGGCTGAGCGATTGTAGCAGCATTCCCTGTAGGCTGTGATGCTTGTTAGAGCTTCACCATGCATGCAAGCTAGGCAGAATATTTTGTCACGATTTAAAAACTTTATCCTTCAATTTATTTTATATTAGAATAAATTTACAAAATCTATTAGTATGTAGTAGTAAGTTTATGATACTATGATAGTATTTTTCAAGATAAAACTACGACGTCTCAACATTTATTAGGCTCCTATACGAGTAGTACCTTTTAATGCCACAAAGATTTGCATAGTAGAGATTGTGCTGAAATTTTCAGTGGTGTAAAAGGAACTGTATTTTTTATTGTGACTTATTCAATCTTTTGTTTATATTTTTCTTAGACCCCTTTGAAATATGGGATTGAGAAAATGAAGGAATAGATAACACATAATTTTGACATGAATGCACGTGTAAAACAAATAGTTACAGAAGATAGGAAAAACACAAAAATGATCATTTAACTGGATCTAGTAAAAACATATAAATTTGAGGAGATATAAAGACTCGAAGAAAACTTTCCATGAGGTTCTACCTAATATTAGATTCCCTTGAAAACTTGCATGAAATGAAGTACCTCATATGATTTTCATAGAATTTTGTAGTGTCCATTCATTTGATTCAAAGATTTATATAAAAAAATATCCTACAAAATGAATCCTCCTCTAAAATTCCTACTATTTTCCTTTGAATCGCCTTTAGGACCCATTTGAAACATAGAAATAGGAAAACGAAGGAATAAAAAACACGGTATTCTGGCAAAAATGTAATTACAAAACAGAGGATTGCAAAACGCAGTAATAACCGTTGATTGGACCATGGGAAAAACGTAGGAATCGGATGAGAGAGATAAGCTCGAACTTTTTTTCCAAGAGGTTAGAGTTTTTGCTAAATTTCCTCCAAAATCTCTACTCCCTCTGTACTCGTAAAGGAAGTCGTTTTGGACAGCGACACGGTCTCTAAAATACAACTTTGACTTCTTGTTTCTATAAAGTTATTTATTGAAATGTGATATATGTATATTTTTATGAAAGTATTTTTCAAGACAAATCTATTCATATAATTTTTATATTTTCAAACTCAGCAACTTGAGAGTCATTCATGATTTATATTTCCAAGGTTTGACTTAAACATTATCCTAAACAACTTCCTTTACAAGTACGGAGGGAGTATAAGATTATTCATTCTATATGAATTTTATAGGATATGATAATATTCAATCCTTTATTTCAAATATTTTCATATAAATTTTTTTTCTATATGATAATAGTCCTCTAAATTTTTTCCCCTACAAATCAAAGGAGTTGTTAATGTTTATTCCCTCATAGGTTGTTGTCTTTGAATGTCCACATAATTGAAAGGATCATGTTTGATTTTAATGTAGTGGTTAGATGGATTATATTGCAATGCTTTCCCACCTTACGTACGTGTTCTGAGCAAGGATTGCCATTTGTATAAACAGGATAAACACCGGATGATTTGCTTTGCTGTGGGCTGTTGACGAGAGACCCCATGGATAAAATTATCCAAATCTACAGGGGGTATTTGTGTCAATCAGGCCACTGTTCATGTCGTCATCCTACAGTTCCAAGCTACACGAATCTCCAGGTGAGAACAAATTTTTTTGCTGTAGCTCCTCTTTCGTCAGTCCCGACACGAGACCTCGCAACCCGGGTCACCTGGTCAAAACCAGAGGGCCCACACAGCGCATTTTCGGGGAACACCCGGGCCCACCCTCGTGCTCCCACAACACGCCTGACCAGAAAATACCATTTTTTTTTTACTTTTACCAACACGTATTGCCAATAATATTTTTCAATGTTACAGCTAGTACTCCAACCATAGTACTGTGTATAATACTCCATTCGTTTTATTTTAAACACAACTATAAATTTTTCGTGTTTAATTTTAATCACCCGTCTTATTTCAGGGAAAAAAGTGAATAACATTTCAACTATAAATGTTGTCATGTTATACGCATTGAACTACTCGTACTAACATTTCGGTATACTCTTGAATAATGCATCATTTCAGCGAAAAAAGTGAATAGCTGAATTTATATATGGAAATGAAAAAAAATCGTTTTAGTGCAGTCGCTGTCACATGGAGGTGGGCCCGGGAGGCGCCGACCGGCAGGAGGCAGTGACCACGTCAGCAACTGAATTTTATACTTACGTCCTCAGTTTAAGGAATGTGTTTTTACAAGTGGCAGAAAGAAACAAGTCTCGCACTGTCATTTCTTTGTTAGTTCTTGGTTATGTATGTACAGTACGGATTAGGAGCCCAATCCCTTTCTTTAAGTACCTCAGTTAACAATATTTTACTCCAGTTTCTGTACAATGTTGATGCAGTATGAGTGGTTTTAAGTCATTCCTAACCCCGGATGCTCAGGCCAGTTGGGCATTGCTTGATAGAGACCATAGTCGTAATAAATTCAATGGTAGAAGTACTAACTATTTATGCCTTGTTTTTTTTTCCTTAAGATTATTCACCAAATTTTTCAAAATGGACTAGTTTCTCCACTTTCTTAAATAAATCATTTTCTAAAAAAAATGCTTAAGCTATTACGGCTGTGCTGCCACAACTAGCACAAACGAATACCCTCAGTCTTTTTGTTTTATATTGGTATCTGTAGCATGGGTGAGAAATAAACCTATTTTGGAATGAAAATAATATATAATAAAGTACATAACACATAGCGATAACTCGCTGAATAGTCTAAAACAAACGTGGTCTAAGTAAATTTATCTTTGTGTAAACTTTTTATGTACTACATTCAGCTAGTACTATAAATTTAAATTTGTAGACACTGTCAGCATTAATCAATCACGATAGAAACATGGGGGAATTTGGGCAAATATCATAACAAGAAAGCGTAACACTCGATCAGCGTCACCCGCTCTCTTTTGGAGACGCACACAACACAAGCAAAAAAAAGCAAAGCAAATCAAAGCAAACAAAAAAAAGTCGTAAACAGAAAGGCAAAAAAAGTCGTAAACAGAAAGGCTGTGTTTAGATTTTAAAATTTGGATCCAAACTTTAATTTTTTTTATCACATCAATCTATTATACATATATAATTTTTCAGTTACATCATCTTTAATTTTAACTAAAATCTAAACTTTGAGCTGAAAATACAGCCAAAAGCAATGCAGCGTTTTGCGCGTGAACTCCCAAATCGTAAAACGAGTTTTGCGTGACACGGTTTACGAGGCCGTGGCACGCGAAAAGATCTGAGCCGTCGATGAGGAGTAGTGTACACGCGACGGCAACCAGCGCCGCGCCGTCGTGGCGATGGCGTTCACACGGTGGGCCCCGATCGGATGACGTGGCAGCCTTTTCCGATTCGGCCGTGGGGATCTCGCCACGTGGCATGATTGTGATGGCCCCACCGGACAGGGGCCCAGGGATCCCTTTTGTGGGGGCCATGATCTCTCGTGGGTTTTATGCATCGACCGTTATTTCGGTTGAGCTCAAATGCGTATGGAGAGTGGAGTGGAGTACATTGTCAATCCTACTGTCATTCTGGTGTTTTTATCTGGGTTTCATCTCATGTGACCTCACTTCGTTGCAAGGAGTATATTTGAGTAGTTCATGGTTCTAGCCGACAAGTGGCAAACAAGTTCATCAAATCTGATTTTAAGACGTGCTGTGTATTTTCTGCTCGAGTTTATGTTCAATGTTGATGGGGATACTACAAAAGTCATTGTAGACATGTGGTTTTCCCCCTCCCCTTTTTCTTTATGGAAACAAATTGTTTGCCGTAAATTGCTCTAGTTTAGCATGCCAAGGTTATCTTCTCGTACGCTTATATTTGCGGAGCACAATCAATATGCGATCTTTTATGGGTTCATTTGAAACATATGAGTATTCCCTTAATTTTTGTAAAATATAAATTAATTACTTTGAAGTTCTCATAAAATTCATACATTTGGAAGGAACCCTAAAACTACTTTATCCTCCCCTGCTACCCCAAATAAAAAGAAACTATTAAAGTAGTCCGGTAATCGTGACTAAACAATGTAAAGAAATGCTTGCTCTTATTAGCGCACAAATGACTATAGTATCTCCCACTATTGTACCCCCTCCGCCCCCTAATTTAAGGGATTTTAATATTTTGCTTGTACTATTTGACCATTCGTCTTATTAAAAAAAATTGGAATTATTATTATTTTTTGACTTGCTTTATATCCAAAGTACTTTAAGCATAACTTTTCATTTTTTACATTTGCATAATTTTTTTGAATAAGATGAATAGTCAAACAGTGCAAATAAAATATCAAAATCTCTAATATTAGGGAACGGAGGAGTACCATTTAAGTTCTCAATCCCTTTTAGCTCAACAATTTAATAAAAACACTGTAGTTGTAGTTTTTATTATAGGAATTGATGAGACTACTATTGGTGATGTTGTTTTGCCCTAGCAGATATGGGCAGCTAGGCAAGGGGGCAATCATGCTCCTAAATATTCCCCTGAGCAAGATGCCCATAACAAAAGATGAAGCTAAGCAATGTAATTAGTTTAATTACAAGTGGGGGTGATTAGTTTAAAGATGTGCACATGGCAATGATGGAGCTGGTGAGGAAGGCCACAGGAGATTAGTTGGCCTGTGCATATGCATGCTTGCACACCTGTGTTCCCGGCTTTGCTCTCTCCAATTATCAAGGGCCACACTCTTTGTGCTTACATCGATCAAACCCAAGTCTAAAAGCAGGGAATTAGGGGCAGTAGGTTTGGTGAAAGTATCCAAAAACGGATTAGTTTAATCTTAGATTGTACTAGTAGTAGTACCAACTAGTATGTGTTTGCAAAAATAAAAATGCTTATTGGAGATGTTTTCAGGTGACCTAATGGAACATTTCTTCGGAGAACATGGAATCTGTCCCACGCCATTTCTTATTTGTATGATAGGGATGTGAATTTTTCTTGTACTATTACACTTGACCATTTGATTTTTTTTATTTGACTCTATGGTGAGGTTACTTCCAACAAATGTTTGTAGCAGTAACTTATTACTGTGCACATAGTGAGGAGTAATTTTATGGGAGTATTTCAGATTTTTTAAGGAGGAAGCAAACTTTTGCTTTGATCCTTGGGATTCCAAGTTCCTGTTTGATTTTTATTCATGCTGATTCCATCAAGCTCCCGGTCCCATCCACCAAACCATCCCAATTCCCAAGCTTCAAGTAACCTGTGAAAGCTTCAGGCTGCGTCAAGGTCAAAATTAGCGGCGACGATTTATACTGCTAATGATGCTCGTGCCAGTGAGATTACTGTTTGTTGGCAGATAAACACACAGACTATATCAAGTCAAAGGACTCAAAGAAAAAACCACGAAAAGTTCAGCTCCCTTCACTTTAGCGGTGAAGAGGATTATTAAAAGTTGCAATATTTTGTTTGTTCAGATGAAATTATGGAACGGTTAAATATGATAATATATATGGTTAACGGAAGTAGAGATAGAATGGTTTGAAGAATTGCAAAGGCCACATGCCAATTCAACTAAAAAATGATTGTCCTGCTCTCTCCACAATAGTTCAACCGTTTTGTTTCATGGTAGAACTTCATCGTGCAATTCTACGTCACAATGCGAAAATACAACACATTTTTTTCTCATAATACAACATATTGTATAACCATATGTTCTTTTGTAGTATAACCATATCTTCTTGTTTAAAAGAAATCAATCACTATATTAGAATAACTACAGTCAAACCATAACCGTCCATCTGAGTACTCTAATATTTAGTGCATAATATGTCAAAGAACAATTGACTATTACTCCCCCGTCCCACACCGTTAACTTATTTAAATATGTTTGATCATTCGTCTTATTTAAAAAATAGGTAATTATTAATTCTTTTCCTATCATTTGATTCATTGTTAAATATACTACTGCTACTCAAGTTTTTAAATAATATTAAAAAATTTTTTGAATAAGATAAGCGGTCAAACATGTTTTAAAAAGTCAACAACATCAAATATTTAAATATTTAGGAACGGAGGGATTACCTGTTATCTCCGAATTATCGGGGAGCACGTTTCACCAAGGATAAATTTCTAAAAGTATGCCACAACTTTAGAAGGAATCCAAATTTTGTACTCAAGGAAAAGAGCTAAATTTTCAACGCGAAGAGACCATGTTCTTTCCTGCTTAGGGATGAATGGATGAATTCGCTTTCGGATCTTGTAGACATGCCACTATTTCAAAAAGAATAATTCTTATGGCCTCATCAGATAGCCAAATATTGGTTGATCAGCCATTTAAGCAAAATAAGCTAACCAATATGCATTGAAGTTTGGCTGAATTGGAGACAGCTTTGGCTGATCAACCAAAACATTTGGCCATCCGATAAGGGCATTAGTGAACTATTTTAAGTTCAGTTTTGACCTTCAGAAAAATAGTTACTCCTAATTCGTGTACTTTTACCCTCAAATGATTATCACAAACAAGACTACTCAGAGTGTGTTTTGAGATGAGGGGAAATGAGAATGTTGACTGATTGAGAAGATATGCAAAACAAAGTGAGCATTAAGCCATTAACACTATTGATTAATTAATATTCTCTCCGTCCCAAAAAAAGACAACATATGAGGAGTAGTAACTACTTCAAACTTAAAAAAATATATTAATACAATTTTATACGCAACTTTCCAATAATTATGTTTAACAGTCTGATATTCATTGTCCCGAAATCAAAACACTGCAAATCAATTTGGTGTGAGCCTAGCAGGAGAGGGTGTAGGACCCACACAAGGCAGAGAGAACAAAATGGGAGCAGAAGAAGTGAAGTGAGAGAAGAAGAAGAGGAGGGTGTAGCTGTAGCTGACCTCCTTCCACCTCTCGCACACGCAGTCGCACACAATAACAAAACACTTTTAATTCCCCGAGGAGAGCAGAGAGCTCGAAGCAAACAAGAATCACAGGAGCGAGCACTGCAGGCTGCACCACCACCACCCTACTCTCTCTCTAGCTAGGGTTGCGCTGCTTCGGTCTCGGTCTTGGCGCCGCCTGCCTCGCCTTCTTGCTCGCCCCTGCTCCCCTGTCCCTCTCGTGTCGGGGAGACGGACATCACCCTCACCCGCGCGCACGGGTGATCGATTGATTCCTGCTCCGACGAAGACGGCGGCGGCGGCGACCTCGCCGGACATGCGCGGGGCCCGCTGAGGTCTTGTTGCCGGCGAAAGGGGTGGCTGATTGATTGACTCGGTGGCTGGTCTGAGGTCATGATGAAGCAGGCGCAGCAGCAGCAGCCGCCGCCGGCGAGCTCTGCGGCGACGACCACCGCGATGGCGGCCGCTGCGGCGGCGGCGGTGGTGGGGAGCGGGTGCGAAGGTAGGAAGAGTTCTTGCTTTGCTTGCTGCTTCCAATGGCGGCTCGGGTTTGAGCAGTCGTTGCCGTGGTTCTTGTTTCTGCAATCTGGTCCCTGTTTTATCGCGTTATTATTTCGCCACAAAATCAGAGGAAACAAAATCCTTTCTTCTTCTTGGGATTTTGGATTACTGCATTTTTTTTTCTCTGCATTTTTTGTTCCTGTGATTTCTGGCTAGTCCGGCGAGCGTCGCAGCATTTACTGTTCCACATTTATTGCCCCTCAAAGTTTGAGTAATCGCAACATAGGAGTATGGAGTAGCTGCTACTGCAGTGCTAAGCCATGTGCAGAGATTAATTGGTTTGTGTAAAAACCTGGTCGTTTAGGGTTCGAACTGCAAATTACACACAAGCTCGCCGGCGGCGTAGGGCAAAATGCATTTGGTCATTTGGATCATCCAGGTTACGGCGACATTATTAGATTAGGAACAACAACAAAAAAGTTTTCACTGTTTTGTTTTGGTTACTGACGCGGTGGCGTGGTTTTTTTTTGCAGGGGAGAAGACGAAGGCGCCGGCGATCAACTCGGAGCTGTGGCACGCCTGCGCGGGGCCGCTGGTGTCGCTGCCGCCGGCGGGCAGCCTCGTCGTCTACTTCCCCCAGGGCCACAGCGAGCAGGTGACTTCTATTGATTTGTTTCATAGCCATGGATGACCTCGTTTTGAGACCCTTTTTAATGGACGTTTTGTTCTTGTTATTCTAGTTTTTTTTGTTTGTTTTTTTTTAAAAAATAAAAATTCTAATTCGTCTCGTTCTGAATGTTGATGATTCTTGCACGAATAAGTTCACAACTTGCTGTCCTTTTATGAGTTCTTGAGAGGTGGAATGTTTTTTTTTTTTTTTGGTGTTCCATTTTGTTCAGTAGTGGTGGCAGTTATAATTATATGATGGGAATAATGGGATGTGTTGCTAGGGCCAAAATGTTATATTTTGTTCATATCTTTATTTCTGGGAATGTTTCACTTCTTGCCTAGGAGTATATGTCTCCTGGAATCTTTTCTGAATTCATGTATCTTCTGCTGCCGAAAAGCAGTAGTATTATCTTTTCATTAATTGTTTTTTTTTGGTTCTTTGATATTACAGCCATCATTGATCTATTTGGTAATTTGATTTTCTATGTTTTATACGATGTGGGAGATATCGATTGGTCTGTTTGTTCATTGTACTTTATTTTGTTTCATTAGCTACCGATTTTTAGCTTATGGCCAAAGTGGTTGAAAGTATTGGGCGTACTGGACCCCCTTCTTTTATGGATTTCTCATTTCTGGTGTGTGGCACCATTCTCTTGCTCTGTCGTTTGGCAGATGAAGCAGCCAAGCAGCTTCGATTTTTTTCGCATTTAATGGTAATTACATTCTCAGTAGCTTCTTTTGCAACTTTCTTGGCTTTGGTGTTGGGGCTACCTTATTTTGAGCAAGTTTGAAGTATGGGGTGATGAAATGTTTGGATTTGGAAAATATTCTTTATCTAAAAGCTAGTGCTGGAAGGTGCCTAATTCTGTATTGGTTTTTCCTATCCCTTTTGTGATGATGAGAAAAAGGGAACCTTTTTAGTAACCGTGTGATGGCTATGTCCTCATAGCACATGCCGATGTGAGGCAAGAGAAAGTTTTGCTGTGGCTTAATTAATATAAAACGAATTTATGCTTTATACTTAAATTCAGCCTAATGTTGGTCATGCTTTTTTGTGTGGGGGAAATTGCTGTGGTTGAAACAGGGAACATTTTGTAAAAGGGAAAAAAGTTACATAGAGAATTTAAAATAAAACTTAAGCAACATAAAAATAATATTTGCAAAAATTCGGTTGCCATTTTTTCCTGTGATTTTCATCGTGGTCGAGTACCCTTTGGCCTTTGTTTCCCTGTGACTGATGATTTTTTGTTGATAAGGTCCCAGTATCAACAGATTTATATCTGCATCCTTCTGATTCCAGTGTGAAATTGTTGCTTAGAGCCACAGATTTAAGTATCTTTCATATTGCAGGTTGCAGCCTCTATGCAAAAGGATGTTGATGCACATGTTCCAAGCTACCCAAATCTGCCTTCAAAGTTGATTTGCCTTCTGCATAACGTCACTTTACATGTAATCTACAGTCGTGAGATGTTATTATTGTTTTTTTACCTTTAACCATCTATGCTGAAAGTATGGTCCATCTATATTTCTTAGGCGGACCCAGAAACAGATGAAGTGTATGCGCAAATGACTCTTCAGCCAGTTACTTCAGTAAGCATCTGATGCCCTTGCAGATCCCCAACAAATTTTCGTTGATTTCCCTTTTGTTCATGGATTGTAACCCACCTTTTGTGTTTCAATTGATTGTGTATTGAAAAGTATGGGAAGGAGGCCCTGCAGTTATCAGAGCTTGCACTCAAACAAGCGAGACCACAGACAGAATTCTTTTGCAAGACACTGACTGCAAGTGATACAAGTACTCACGGAGGCTTCTCTGTGCCTCGTCGAGCTGCAGAAAAGATATTTCCTCCACTTGTAAGATCAGAGTCATATGTGCTAGTTTACTGCATTCTCTGCATCTTTATTATTAAATGACTGGTGCTTGCTGTAGGACTTCTCAATGCAACCACCTGCACAAGAACTACAGGCCAGGGATTTGCATGATAATGTGTGGACATTCCGTCACATATATCGGGGTAAGAAAACAATAGCAACGATGAAAAGAAAGAAAATATATAGTATAACAAATGAAAAATTCTGCTGTTGACATCCTACTTTATAGTTGTTGATACTCAATATTTGTCACGATTGGGTGAAATTATGTGCAATAGCATGTTTTGTTCTTTACGCATGGCAGTTCCTGTATTCAAACTTCAAATTAGTGTTTTTATGTAATATATGTGGTTCGATCTGTATTTTGTCCAGACAAAATATTTAATCTCCCATGTGTTTTGATATAAACAGGTCAGCCAAAAAGGCATCTGCTTACCACTGGCTGGAGTCTATTTGTAAGTGGCAAGAGGTTATTTGCAGGAGATTCTGTCATTTTTGTCAGGTATGCTACAGCTTATTTGCTATATCTTTAAAGTTTGAACTAAATGATGAGCACAAGCGATACATGATGTTTTCTTGTTTTTTGTGGTTATTCACATCGATTTAACGGTGGTCTTCTTTCTTTTTCCTTTTTATTTTTTAGGGATGAAAAGCAGCAACTTCTATTAGGAATCAGGCGTGCTAACCGACAGCCAACTAACATATCATCATCTGTCCTTTCAAGTGACAGCATGCATATAGGGATTCTTGCTGCTGCAGCCCATGCTGCTGCCAACAATAGCCCATTTACCATCTTTTATAACCCTAGGTCAGTTCTGTACTAAAGTATGTTTTGATATTTCTCTAGTAGTAACTACTGGAGAGCTGTTGAAATGATGGTATGCAAATTTCGTATTTCAGGGCAAGTCCTACTGAATTTGTTATCCCATTTGCTAAGTATCAGAAGGCAGTCTATGGCAATCAAATATCTTTAGGGATGCGCTTTCGCATGATGTTTGAGACTGAGGAATTAGGAACACGAAGGTACTTTCTTTTCACTTTTCCATAAATTGAAACAATTGTGGACTGAATTGCCATATTATATGATTATACATGTCAATGACAAAGCTGGGAATGATTCTTGATTTTCTTTTTTAATTTTTTGTTGTTGTTTTCTTGCCCTTATTGCAGATACATGGGAACAATAACTGGCATAAGTGATCTAGATCCAGTAAGATGGAAAAACTCGCAGTGGCGCAACTTACAGGTTTGTTCTCTGGTTAATTTTGGCAGCACTATAAGCTATTTCTTGTGCCCATTTTCTGCTGCTGATACAATATATTTTGTGTTTTTTCATTATTGATGAACAGGTTGGTTGGGATGAATCCGCAGCCGGTGAAAGGCGAAATAGGGTTTCTATCTGGGAGATTGAACCGGTCGCTGCTCCATTTTTCATATGTCCTCCACCATTTTTTGGTGCGAAGCGGCCCAGGCAATTAGGTGAGCTCCAATGTTACATTGCCATTACTTCTTTTATATTCTTTAACTGCTCTTAAATCCAGTTATTGATCCAGGAGAATAGCCCTTAGTCATTTGTTATGTCTAGCTACTAGCTTGGAAAATATACCTGCAACCAAAGCTTTACCTTTGAGATGACAATCTGGATAACTTATTTTAGAAATCATACTTATACATAGGGAATGCCATACCTTTTGAGTTGCTTGCACCCAACTGATTTGAGCTAATTATCGAATTCTAGTGGTGGTGTGAGTTCAAATAGATGAAATGTTTCACTAAACTGCTTGTATGTGTGCTTAACTTTTGATTCCTACTATGTAATTACAGATGACGAGTCCTCGGAAATGGAGAATCTCTTAAAGAGGGCTATGCCTTGGCTTGGTGAGGAAATATGCATAAAGGATCCTCAGACTCAGAACACCATAATGCCTGGGCTGAGCTTGGTTCAGTGGATGAACATGAACATGCAACAGAGCTCCTCATTTGCGAATACAGCCATGCAGTCTGAGTACCTTCGATCATTGAGCAACCCCAACATGCAAAATCTTGGTGCTGCCGATCTCTCTAGGCAATTATGCCTGCAGAACCAGCTTCTTCAACAGAACAATATACAGTTTAATACTCCCAAACTTTCTCAGCAAATGCAGCCAGTCAATGAGTTAGCAAAGGCAGGCATTCCTTTGAATCAGCTTGGTGTGAGCACCAAACCTCAGGAACAGATTCATGATGCTAGCAACCTTCAGAGGCAACAACCTTCCATGAACCATATGCTTCCTTTGAGCCAAGCTCAAACCAGTCTTGGCCAAGCTCAGGTCCTTGTCCAAAATCAAATGCAACAGCAACATGCATCTTCAACTCAAGGACAACAACCAGCTACCAGCCAGCCCTTGCTTCTGCCCCAGCAACAGCAACAACAGCAGCAGCAGCAGCAACAACAGCAACAACAACAACAAAAATTGCTACAACAGCAGCAGCAACAGCTTTTGCTCCAGCAACAGCAGCAGCTGAGTAAGATGCCTGCGCAGTTGTCAAGTCTGGCAAATCAGCAGTTTCAGCTAACTGATCAACAGCTTCAGCTGCAACTGTTACAAAAACTACAGCAACAACAGCAGTCATTGCTTTCACAACCTGCAGTCACCCTTGCACAATTACCTCTGATCCAAGAACAGCAGAAGTTACTTCTGGATATGCAACAGCAGCTGTCAAACTCCCAAACACTTTCCCAACAACAAATGATGCCTCAACAAAGTACCAAGGTTCCATCACAGAACACACCATTGCCACTGCCTGTGCAACAAGAGCCACAACAGAAGCTTCTACAGAAGCAAGCGATGCTAGCAGACACTTCAGAAGCTGCCGTTCCGCCGACCACATCAGTCAATGTCATTTCAACAACTGGAAGCCCTTTGATGACAATTGGTGCTACTCATTCTGTACTTACAGAAGAAATCCCTTCTTGTTCAACATCACCATCCACAGCTAATGGCAATCGCCTTCTACAACCAATACTTGGTAGGAACAAACATTGTAGCATGATCAACACAGAAAAGGTTCCTCAGTCTGCTGCTCCTATGTCAGTTCCAAGCTCCCTTGAAGCTGTCACAGCAACCCCGAGAATGATAAAGGATTCACCAAAGTTGAACCATAGTGTTAAACAAAGTGTAGTGGCTTCAAAATTAGCAAATGCCGGGACTGGTTCTCAAAATTATGTGAACAATCCACCTCCAACGGACTATCTGGAAACTGCTTCTTCCGCAACTTCAGTGTGGCTTTCCCAGAATGATGGACTTCTACATCAAAATTTCCCTATGTCCAACTTCAACCAGCCACAGATGTTCAAAGATGCTCCTCCTGATGCTGAAATTCATGCTGCTAATACAAGTAACAATGCATTGTTTGGAATCAATGGTGATGGTCCACTGGGCTTCCCTATAGGACTAGGAACAGATGATTTCCTGTCGAATGGAATTGATGCTGCCAAGTACGAGAACCATATCTCAACAGAAATTGATAATAGCTACAGAATTCCGAAGGATGCCCAGCAAGAAATATCATCCTCAATGGTTTCACAGTCATTTGGTGCATCAGATATGGCATTTAATTCAATTGACTCCACGATCAACGATGGTGGCTTTTTGAACCGGAGTTCTTGGCCTCCTGCTGCTCCCTTAAAGAGGATGAGGACATTCACCAAGGTCAGTACCTTTCTGTTTCTTTATCTGAAGCCAACCAACAGCTTCTTCTGTGGTCAGCGTGAATTTTAATTTTAAGTAAACATGAAGATTTTTATCCTTTTCATTACCATGGTAACACTAATTTAAAATTGCGATGGTGGTTTCATCTACTGGAAACTAAGTTCTTTATTAACCTTCAAAATATTTGAAGTAAATGTGCATATGGATAAGCTGAATTGCATGATAAGTCTAAGTCAGATTCTGTTCCGTGGTGTGATGAGGACAGTATGAGTAGTTTTTTTTTGGTTGCTTAGGAGATGTTAGGAAGTTTTATGGTTGAGTTTCTAGCCGAACATAACTTTTATGTGCGAATCTCACATGTTTGTGTTAATTATACTCTTAAGATAAGAGTTTTCTAAGTGTAACTTCAGGATGAATCTGTTAAACGAAACACCGTTTCTTTGTTGTATAATAGTATTTATGGATGCCTTTGCAGTTGCATCTTTGCGTAACCTATATGATACTGTAGGTATATAAGCGAGGAGCTGTAGGCCGGTCCATTGACATGAGTCAGTTCTCTGGATATGATGAATTAAAGCATGCTCTGGCACGGATGTTCAGTATAGAGGGGCAACTTGAGGAACGGCAGAGAATCGGTTGGAAGCTCGTTTACAAGGATCATGAAGATGACATCCTACTTCTTGGCGACGACCCATGGGAGTAAGTTCAGCTCTCATTTTCTCTTCATGCTTGCATAAAACACTCTCAAGTTTTGCTTCCAGAATCTGGATGGATAGATGGCCACATTCCACACACAATCACCGTCGCCTATATATTGGGCATTCATGTTCTTGCATTCCTAATGAGTGCTACTGTGGATCGTACAGGGAATTTGTCGGTTGCGTGAAATGCATTAGGATCCTTTCACCTCAAGAAGTTCAGCAGATGAGCTTGGAGGGTTGTGATCTCGGGAACAACATTCCCCCAAATCAGGCCTGCAGCAGCTCAGACGGAGGGAATGCATGGAGGGCTCGCTGCGATCAGAACTCCGGTAACCCTTCCAATGGTTCATATGAACAATTCGAATGACCAAATTCATCAGTCCATATTATCATGCTGCGCCGGTGTAAGTAGACGATCACCGGAGTGTTGTTGTAGATGTTATCAGCTTACATCCGGGAGCGCAAATGGCTCGGCGGATCAGTAGTGTTTTTTTTTGTCTATATGTGTAGTTTTTCACATCAAAAGGGAGTAGGGATGGTAAATGAAACTTACCTAGAGTTTCTGAAGGTTAGGCGAAAGATGATTGTACTGTTGAAAAGGCAGTTCTGTAGTAAAATGATTCTTCTTCAGAGGCCATTCTTAAGATCTCCATGATGAAATCAAAAGTTGAAGATGTCAGGTCTGTGTTATTTGAGTCGTATGCATTTGCTTTTTGCAAATGTTACGCCTGGTTATTCTTCAGGTATTGGAATACTGCGTAATTTCCATAGGACAAACAGTTTTTGCCAACATGAGTGCTAATTTTTAACAAAAAAAATATAGTTACTATTGTAAAAAAAAGTACAGAACACAAAGCACTTCTCTATGCTAAAGATCATGAATCACTACTTCACCAGCACACATTGGATCAACAGAAATCACAGTAGAAACTTTATTCTTACATGAATTATTAATGGATGATGCTATAAAGTATAAGGATCACACTCTCGAGGAGATGGGTTATTTCACTATATATTGGCTATTGGCGAAGATTGCAATGTAGTCCTTCAAATCTCAACCTGGGTCGTCGTCGTCGTCGTCCCAGGCTGTTGGATTTCCTGCATGAATGATTGGTAGGTTTCAACCCTGGATTTGGATTCAGGCTGTTCGAGGCCATCCATGAATCCGTGGGTCATCGCAAGGAAATCTTTCATGTGCAACCTCTTCCATTCCTGCAGGGAAAAAAATGAATGAGCTCAAAACAGATATCACACAATCGTACTCTCAACAACTTGAGATTGAAAATATAAAAATTATATGAATAGATTTGTCTTGGAAAATACTTTCATAAAAGTATACATATATTATTTTTTAATAAATATTTTTATAGAAACAATGATGGAATAAGCCTTGTGACCTTGTGATCTTTGGTCCTTGTGGTCCTTCTCTTGCTTTTAAGTTGTTTTTCCCCTTTTAGGACAGCATCCTTTCAGTTTTGCTTTTAGCATCTTTCGGTTTTGCTTTTAACATCCCTAGGACAGCATCTAGCATCTCCTTTATGCTTTATTCAGTTTGGATGCTCTCTAGGACAGCATTGCGTTCAAATTTTAGACTAGTGTGGGCAGCAATAAGCTAGCAGCCATCCAGCCAGCTATGGCTATATATATATATCCAACCTCCCTCGGGAAGGTATGGCTTTCGTGTTTGTGAATGAAGAAAACCAGAAAATTGCCCCACCTCTAGTGCCATCCTCTTCTCAATGAGAGTAACCATTGAAATTCTAACATCTGGTATCAGAGCTTCACTTTCCTGTAGGCTAAACATCTCCTGTTCCACCCCTTCCCAAGCTCGGTTGAGCACTCAGCCAGCAGCAACAGCAGCACCAGCTGCTCCTCCTTCCCCTTTCCCTTACCCCTCTCCACACAGCAGCTCCCCGGAGGCGCGCCATGTCCGACGTTCGGTCTCGGCGTTCGGTCGCCTCGAGCACTCGGCGTCAGCAGGACGCCGAGCTCGCCGCAGCAGAGGAGCGCAGGCGAGCAACGGCTCAGACCGCTGCAGCAGCAGCGAGGGCGGCCAGACTGGCGGCAGCGGAGTTGGCAGCAGCCAGGGCGGAGGCGGAGGTAGAGGCGGCGGAAGATGCGGCACGTGCGGCGGAGGTAGAGGTTGAGACCTTACGCAGCAGCATCAACGGCTCCATCGCCGGCGACATCACCGCCGACAGGGAGCTTGAGGAGCTGGCAAGAGGAAGGGCGTGGGAGCGGGCAGAGCGGTGGGCAGCAGCCCACCCCCACGGCGGCGGCGGTGGCCCAAGGGACCGCGCGCCCGCCGACGGGAACCCAGACGGGCGCGGCCGTGCCGGCGGCAGCCCGGAGCCCGCGCGCGGCCCTCGCAGGCAGCGCGGCTCTCCCTCCCTTGACCGGCGCCATGGTCACCACGGCGTCCAGACGGTGGTCAGGGACTTTGGTCCCGGCGGTGGGTGGCCTACCCTCACTAAAACCAACTACATCGAGTGGGCCGCGGTGATGAGGGTGAGGCTCCAGGTGCGGCACATGTGGGAGGCAGTCCGGTACGGCGACGTCGACTACGACGAGGATCGGCGGGCACTGGATGCCCTCATCGCCGCAGTCCCGCCCGAGATGCAGTTCTCGCTTTCCCAGAAGCGGACTGCCAAGGAGGCCTGGGACGCCATCGCTGCCGCACGCATCAGCAGCGACCGCGCCCGCAAGTCCACACTGCAGGCACTCCGCAAGGAGTGGGAGAACCTGGCCTTCAAGCCAAGTGAGGATGTTGATGACTTTGCCCTCCGTCTCAACACTCTTTTGCAGAAGATGGTGCAGTACGGCGACGACACCTACGACGAGGAGAGAGCTGTCGAGAAGCTCTTCCGCTGCGTCCCAGAGAAGTACAGGCAGATCGCTCGCTCGATCGAGTCTCTGCTGGACCTCTCCACGATGTCGATCGAGGAGGCGTTGGGTCGCCTCAAGGTCGTCGACGGTGATGAGCCACAGCCTCTCTCAGGGCCTATCACCATTGGCGGGAAGCTCCATCTCACTCGGGAGCAGTGGGAGGCCTCTCAGGGTGATGGAAGGAAGGGGGAGTCTTCTCCCTCGACAGGCGGCCGCAAGCCGCACAAGGCACGCGGAGGTGTCCAGCTGCGGTGGGCGCGAAGACGTGCCGAGGGTGGCGCTCGCAGAGGCGCCCAGGGCGGCGCCGCCGGCAACCACAAGCCAGCACGAGACGACACCTGCCGCAACTGTGGCAAGCTTGGCCATTGGGCCAAAGACTGTCAACAGCCACGACGTGGCCAGGCCCACATCGCACAGGTGGAGGAGGAAGAGCCGGCTCTGCTCCTGGCACACGCAAGTATCGAGCTTCCTCCAGCGGCACCGGCCGCAGCGGCTTTCCTCCACCTTGATGAGCCGAAGGTACTCGTCTCCCTCTGCAACGGCTCCAGCAACGACAAGGCCGATGGGTGGTACCTCGACACCGGCGCCACCCATCACATGACCGGCCGACGGGAGTTCTTCACCGAGTTCGATCCCAGCGTCCGAGGCTCCGTCAAGTTTGGGGACGCCTCCGGCGTAAAGATCAAGGGCGTTGGCTCCGTCACCTTCACTGCCAAGTCCGGTGAGCACAGGCTGCTCACCGGAGTCTACTACATCCCCGCGTTGAGGAATTCTATCATCAGCGTGGGACAGCTGGATGAGAACGGCTCACGCGTGTTGGTCGAGGACGGACTCATGAGGATTTGGGATCGCTGTCGTCGCCTTCTTGCCAAGGTAACCAGAGGCACTAATCGACTCTACATCCTCAGCACGCAGGTCGCACAACCAGTTTGCCTCGCCGCTCGTCGGGACGATGAGGCATGGCAGTGGCACGAGCGCTTCGAGCACCTCCACTTCGAGGCCCTGAAGCGCCTCAGTGCCAAGGAGATGGTGCGAGGCATGCCGTGCCTTGACCACGTGGAGCAACTCTGCAACGTCTGTGTGGTAACGAAGCAGCGGCGGCTCCCCTTTCCCCAGCAGACGAGCTTCCGAGCCAAGGAGCGGCTCGAGCTCATGCACGGGGACTTGTGTGGCCCAGTGACACCGGCCACACCAGGAGGACGACGTTACTTCCTGCTGCTCGTCGACGACCTCTCCCGCTACATGTGGGTGATGGTCCTCGGCAGCAAGGGAGAGGCTGCAGATGCCATCAGGCGCGCGCAGGCCGCTGCAGAGGCGGAGTGCGGCCGCAAGCTGCGCGTGCTGCGCACCGACAACGGCGGCGAATTCACGGCGGCTGAATTCGCGTCGTACTGCGCTGATGAGGGCATTCAGCGCCACTACACCGCGCCGTACAGCCCGCAGCAGAACAGCGTCGTCGAGCGGCACAACCAGACGGTTGTGGGGATGGCTCGGGCTCTTCTCAAGCAGAGGGGGATGCCGGCCCTCTTCTGGGGGGAGGCGGTGGTGACAGCCGTGTACATCCTCAATCGCTCGCCTACCAAGGCCCTCGATGGAAGGACACCGTACGAGGCTTGGCATGGGTACAAGCCGGTGGTCTCCCACCTACGGGTCTTCGGCTGCCTCGCGTTCGCCAAGGAGCTTGGCCACATCGGTAAGCTCGACGACAGGAGCACCCCAGGGGTGTTCATCGGCTATGCGGAGGGCTTGAAGGCCTACCGCATCCTCGATCCGGAGACACATCGTGTGCGCACAGTGCGCGACGTAGTGTTCGACGAAGGGCGAAGGTGGGTATGGGACAAGGCGGTGGATGATGGTTCGACTCCGACGTACGATGACTTCACCATCGAGTACGTCCACTTCGAGGGAGCTGGGGGAGTAGGCAGCTCTTCTTCACCGAGCGTGTCTACCCCAGTCCCCGAGCCTCCACCGACTCCAACACCAACACATCCTCGGGCCACGACTTCGACTACGATGAGCTCTTCGTCGACACCACCCCAGCCGGTGTCCCCACGCGCTCCAGCACCAACAGCCACTCCTCCGGGCACGTCTACTCCGACGCCAGCTCGTGTTGAGCGCAGCCCGGTGGAGTTCGTTACTCCGCTCTCCCACGACGGGGAGCGTATCGACGCGTACCACGACGGCAAGCAGCTACGGTACCGTACGATGGAGGATCTTCTCGGCGACCAGCCGGTGCCGGGACTGGTGCCTCACAACCTGGAGGCGCAGTTGCACCTTGCGTGCGACGACGGTGAGCCTCGGTCTTTTGTAGAGGCCGAGAAACACGCGGCATGGCGTGCCGCGATGCAGTCGGAGATGGACGCGGTTCAGGAGAACCGCACCTGGGAGCTTGCTGACCTCCCTCGTGGTCACCGCGCGATCACCCTTAAGTGGGTGTTCAAGCTGAAGAGGGATAAAGCCGGAGCCATCGTCAAGCACAAGGCTCGCTTGGTGGCACGCGGCTTCGTGCAGCAGGAGGGGATCGACTACGACGATGCCTTCGCTCCCGTGGCACGGATGGAGTCCGTGCGACTCTTCCTTGCGCTGGCTGCTCAGGAAGGCTGGGGTGTCCATCACATGGACGTCAAGTCGGCGTTTCTGAACGGCGACTTGAAGGAGGAGGTCTATGTGCACCAGCCGCCGGGATTCGTGCTCCCCAGCAAGGAGGGCAAGGTGCTACGCCTGCATAAGGCCCTCTACGGCTTGCGGCAGGCACCGAGGGCGTGGAATGCCAAGTTGGATTCCACGCTCAAGGGGATGGGCTTCGAGCAAAGCCCGCACGAGGCGGCCATCTACCGGCGGGGCAATGGAGGAAATGCCTTGCTGGTGGGTGTCTACGTCGACGACTTGGTGATCACTGGCACCAAGGATGTGGAGGTGGCGACGTTCAAGAAGGAGATGAAGGCCACCTTCCAGATGAGTGATCTGGGGCCTCTCTCCTTCTACCTGGGGATCGAAGTACACCAGGACGACTCCGGAATCACGCTTCGACAGACCGCCTACGCTAAGCGCGTCGTTGAGCTGGCTGGGCTCACCGATTGCAACCCAGCTCTCACTCCGATAGAGGAGAGACTGAAGCTGAGCCGTGACAGCACGGCGGAGGAGGTGGATGCTACACAGTACCGGCGTCTTGTGGGGAGCCTTCGCTACCTCACCCACACACGGCCGGACTTGGCCTTCTCCGTCGGCTACGTCAGTCGGTTCATGCAGCAACCGACGACGGAGCACCAGCAGGCTTTGAAGAGGATCATCCGCTACGTTGCGGGGACTCTCGACCACGGTCTCTACTACCCGAGGTGTCCTGGCAAGGCACACTTCGTCGGGTACAGCGACAGTGACCACGCCGGAGACATCGACACCAGCAAGAGCACGAGCGGGATTCTCTTCTTCCTCGGCGAGTGCCTCGTTAGCTGGCAGTCAGTCAAGCAGCAGGTGGTGGCCCTGTCCAGCTGCGAGGCCGAGTACATGGCGGCATCCGCCACTTCAACCCAGGCGCTCTGGCTTGCTCGACTGCTTGGTGATCTCCTCGGCAGAGACACTGGAGCAGTAGAGCTCAGGGTGGACAGCATCCCTAGGACAGCATCTAGCATATCCTTTATGCTTTATTCAGTTTGGATGCTCTCTAGGACAGCATTGCGTTCAAATTTTAGACTAGTGTGGGCAGCAATAAGCTAGCAGCCATCCAACCAGCTATGGCTATATATATGTATCCAACCTCCCTCGGGAAGGTATGGCTTTTGTGTTTGTGAATGAAGAAAACCAGAAAATTGCCCCATCTCTAGTACCATCCTCTTCTCAATGAGAGTAACCATTGAAATTCTAACAAACAAGAAGTTAAAATTGTGTTTTGGAGACCGTGTCGCTGTCCAAAACGACGACTTCCTTTACGAGTACGGAGGGAGTAATAACCACTGTCAATTTTATCAATTCAGTTAAGCATGAAGACAGTAAAGTACAGGTGTGAGAATGGAAGAACCCCACAAAATAGCATGGGCTTAAGATCTTGTATATATACAAAATGGCATCAGGTATGAATACAGACGGAAATACTCTCACCTCAAAATCCCATTCACCATAAAGATTTGGATCCTCTGCATCAGCCCATACATAGGTGTCAGCAAGCATTGTCTCTGAAGTATCCTGCAAGGACAAATCACCTTTGTTTTTAGCAAAACCATCGATTCTTCATTCTTTGACAACGTATCAACAGCAAAAAATATACATGATGAACAGAGGAAGAACATTATTGTATGGCAATAATAAATAATTTCCTAAGATGTATTTTTTGTGTCTCCTGCATAATACTTGCTGCCAGCATTGATTATGTTGACAGCGTCAGAGAAAAACTCACAGTTAATGATATCTCAACTCTTGTCCTCACGTACTCCACATCTTCAAATTCATCCAGAATCTGGAGCTCTGCATCAGTAACACCGGTGATGACCTGCAGAAAAATAGTAACCGTAGGTAAGAGGAGAGAGAGGTTAAAAGCTTAACAGCCTCATCTTTTCCCTTATGTTTATACTTATCAGCCAAAATTTAAATTTTCGACCTTAAATTTGAAGTTGATTTTGGAATTTTTTTTCATCGAAGTTTATTTTTCAGCCTTTGCTTTTATATCGCTAAGAACACGTATAAAAAATTTTATTCAGAAATTATTTATCGTTTACAAATATATTGTTTGGCTTATTCCCGAATAAGCGAAACTGTAGCTTCTTTTCAATGAGATTTAAGGGATTGCTTGCTGTCATAACGTGCTACCGCAGTTACTGCTGAACAGTGAACATAATAGCCTAAATATTATATCATGAGAACATTAAAACTCAGGGTGTGTTTATGTTTAGTTCACGTTAAAATTAGAGCTTGAATTGAAATTGGAACGATGTGACAGAAAGTTAAAAGTTTATGTGTGTAGAAAAGTTTGGATGTGATGGAAAGGTTGGAAGTTTGAAAAGAAAGTTGGGAACTAAACCAAACGTCACTAATATAATCAGATGTTCATTATACTATGGTCAAACTTCTAATTTATGTTGGAGAAAGAAAAAAAGAAGAGAGAAGTAGTGTAGCAAACCTTGCCAGCAACTTTCTTGCTTTGAACAGGTAGGATTGCAGGATAAATCCTACCCTTGATGTTGAACCTGTGGCTGCGACAATCTCACACTTTCAGCTTGCATCTTTATTACCAATATGAATGAAGAAAAGAACAAGCACATAGATCAATATTTTTTTTTTAAAAAAAATCTCAATCTCAATGACGCTATCACGCGTCACGATCGACGACGTCACCGGCCGCACTAGCGCGAGAGGAATCAATTCCCGGCGAGGGAGACGACGAAAGCGAATCCGCAAAAGTGGAATCTCTCTCTGCACAAGAAATCAAGAACCCTAGGAGAGGAAGAGGAGGAAGACGGCGGCGGCGGCGCTTACTAGTTGGGGAGGAGCGCAGGGGAGGAGGGCGGGACGCGCTTGATGATGGTGCGCACCACCTCGTCCTGCATCAGGCTCCCGTACACGAACACGCTGTGCGCCCCGACCCCGTCCACGGCGGCGGCGGCGGCGGCGGGTGGCGGCGCCATGGCGAGGTGGGAGGCGGCGGCGATAAGGACTAGTGGCTGCCACGTGGCGAGCGAAGGGAGATGGAACGAACTCTCAACTCTGGCTCACTCGTTTCTTGTGCGTGTGTGCAGACTGCAGAGGTGCAGAGGAATGCGTGCCATTATATACGAGCTGGGTCTACGTCAAGATTCGTGCTGTGTGGTGTGGACTTGATCGCCGTCGAGATTCCCGTCTCTGCCTCTCCAAAGATCTGATCAGTGTGGACATGATCTGATTCGTTTTTTTCTTGAAAAGAAGTAGACCCGAGGCATATATAACTACGGTTGAGCGGGAATTCACATGCAAAATACTGTAAATAACTTGAGCAAATACGGAAATACCTACTCTCTTTGTCCCATATGTCCAGATTCGTTGTATTAGAATGTGTCGCATCCGGTCTTAGGTTGGTTTTTTATGAGATGGAGGGGTAGATACGTAAAAATAAATTGGGTCATCAAGACCAATTGAGTGGAACTGATGGAGTGCTGTAATATGATAGAGCTGGGTTTTAACCGCTGCACAACTTCACTGCAGACTTAATTCTTAAAGTTAAATTTATGAGTTGAAGACTTACCAAATAGCCCTCAAATATATTGATTCCACTTCTTACGGACGTGAACTCGTGTATGCGCTCTTTGTAGTATACAATAATTGCAGCTAGTTGGTTGTAGTTATATAGAAATAGTAGAGGATTATTGTGTTTCTTTTAATACATACATGATAAAACAGAGTTCCAACCAAATTATGATCTTATAAAAAGTTACCACGTTATAGTCACATGTGACTACTAAAAAAGAAGTCTGCACCCTCATCCTCCTTACGGCATAGGAATTTTGAAAGGAATCATAGGGGTTTTTTTACACAAAGAACTGTATGTCACATCTCTTGGAGAAAAAAAAATCAAGGAGGAGGCCAAAACTTGGCTTTAGTAGGAGCAAAACACCTCTTGCAGTTACTTCCTTAGTGCTTTCCTTTCCTCTACATTTTTTTTCATACATGTATGGTTTACCTTTTCTTCTGCTAATGCTATGTTCAATGAAATTGGTATATTAGTGTTGGTTTCTTTATTAAAAAAAAAGTAAACATGGGTCCTAAGATCCAAACTATAGTGTGAGGATCATGCATAGATATTTTGACCACCAAAGTAGAAGTAATTAAGTGATGACCCACGCTTTTGCTGCCGAATACAAGGATAAATGTACTCTTAATATTATAGAAATGATGAATGGTATATGTTGAGATATCTTAGAAATGATAAGGGGTGATAATTTGATATATTTGCATGTGGAGCTTTAATATAATAAATTATAGTAGATGATGTGAAATGTTTGCATGAGTATTAAGATGTATAATTATTAGCAGATAGTGATATGGTATGTTTGTACATTAAGATTTAGAATGTAATGGGTTGTAAATATGTAGTAGGTATAGATTTTTTTTTTAGTTTTTTTTATTGAAACTTCAATTGAGATTAGTCAAGATTTCACATGAAGGATTATGTAACTATGTAGCTTAGAATTAGTAAGGGTCCATGGCCAAACTTCCAAATACCTTTCTATTGGAAGAATTTCCAATTGATATTGGACATTAGAGCCTCATAGATTAATAGTGTTCAACTAACATGAGATCATACATACTGGTGATAAGTATGTCTCGATGAAAAAGCAGAGTATGGACACATATATTATCACTAGTTGTATTCCCTTGAGAACGACCTTATGTCTGGATTTTTGTACTCTTAAAAGTTCGATGTTTTTTTATAACGAAAATGGTTCGCATTCTAATCTCTGCCACACAATACACAACCAATAGGTTACTAAGTTCGATTGAATTCAGTAAAATATAATTTTGCTGTGGGGTCTCCAGTTTAGACCTGACCAAAGACTTGAAACTTGAATTCTTGAAAGATGTAACGCAAGCATATGTTGCGGTCAAGTTGATGCGCTTAATTTGCCTCTGGCTCTCTACAAATTCAAAAAGGGGAATTCAAACGTAGTTACAAAGTGTGACATTCTAGATGAACTTGCTGCCTTGTCAAATGTCATGTTACTCTAATAGTCTCATGCCTTGACTCTGCTTCATCAACTTGTTCTATTGGAGGACCTAAATGCTAATTTGCTTGCGAACAGAACATGGGCCAGGATATTCCAGAGATATTCGTGGGCTGGAAAATATGGGCCATGCCCAACTTGAACAAAACGGACAGCCCATAAAGGGAGATATTCATGGCCGAGAAGACCCAATAAACATGGGCCAGGCCCAACTTGAACAAAGGGGAATAGCCCATAGAGGGAGATATTTGTGGCCCAGAAGAACCAACAAATATGGGCAACCATGGGCCATAAAGGGATATATTCGTGGCCCAGAAGGCCACCAAACATGGGCAACAGGCCCAACGTGAGCAAACAGGACGGCCCATGAGGGCACCAATAAGGCCCATCCGATCAAGCGGCCCGCCCATCCGTCTCCACCCAACGGCGGAGGCGACGACCCGATATTCCGATCCGCCGGCGCCGCCAGTCGCCGACTTCATCGGCCGTGCGGCTCGCTCCACTCCGGTCGCCGCCGCCGCTGATCGCCGGCGTCAAGCCGTCAAGTATTCGTCCTCTCCTATTGGGAAGCTTCGGGCTCCTCCTTTTTTCCGGTGAGTAGTAGGGCTCGAATAAAAGAGCGCGTTTACTTATTATCCACTCCGTTTCCAATTTCCAGTTGTTTTTTTTTTATTTCCTCTTCTTCCCAACCACGTCTCCTCCTCTCCGCCGCAGCAAGGAGGAGACCCCCCTGCGGCGGCACCGTCGAGCCGGTGGGGAAGGGAGAGCTTGAGGCGGAGGCAGAGGCATAGAGTGAGCTCCGAACCACCACCATGGGGACCTCTGCGCAGGAGCCGGATCTCTGGAAGCAAATCGACGACGCCGAGCAGTAAGATTAAATCCTCCCCGACATGGTCCATAGTTGCATTTAGCCTAGGTCTTAAAGTAGTTCATCTTGGTTGCTTGTTTAGTCAGGTAATTGAATTGCGACTGCCTCGCTGAATTATGTAGTATAAGACGGTAGCCAATTGCGCTAGGTTTTCTCTTCGCGTCCATACTGGATGAGCGCAAAAGGGCAGGGAATTAGCCGGATTTGTAGACATGCTTGCCAGGATGAATGCTATGTAAAATACACTGTTCTTATTCTGGATGACTTTAGGAGCAGTCAACCATACTGTATAATTGTGCTTTACAATTTACGCAAGCATGTAAAGTTCTGAATGCTGAATCAAAGGTTTTAAACCTGTTTACTCACTCTGTTGCCATCCTCATGGCTCAGCTATCTGGTCAGCGGATTGTTCGAGCAGGCCGTATCCACTGCCTTATCTGTATCCAGTCAAGTACATTCGGCTGCCATGGAAAATTCATGCGACCATGATGAGCTTCTGGAAATGCTTGAATTAGCTGGGATGGTACTTGTTCAGGCACTTAAAGAACTCAAGAGGTAAATCCATTTTCTTTCCTCATTTTATGCTCTGACCAAATCTAAGGTTCTTATACATTCTGTAATTAGAGAGAATGCTTTAAGTTTTTCATTGCTTCTCTACGATAATACAAGTATTGGTTATTTTCTATGGGCTTCTGATTTTCCCCAAGAAAAAAGATATTCGCAAATAACTATATATAATCATAATATCTGTCTTGTTTGCTGGTGAAACTTCATAATATCTGTCTTGTTTGCTGGGGAAACTTCCTTAATACCCTGATAAAAGGTTAAATGAAATGTACTGCGTACTAATTGTTAGCTGATGTCCCATTAATACATAATTCATCCAGGTGCCTTAAACCCTTACCTAACTTAGCTTGCCTTTGAAATGATAAAATTGAAAAACAATAGATGTACACATGCAAAAAGAATGATCACATACTTTCTAATGTCTGGTTCAGGTTTGCTCTGGATTTATATGGATGGATATTGAAAAAAATGTGTTTTTGTACTAAACATGCAAACAATCCTTAATACTTGATGTTATTATCTTCTTTATCCACTGTGTAGAATGTTTCCATAGTTTCTGAAGTCTGGTTTATATTCTGGTGTGTGTAACACATTATGCTAACTGTTCCAGGACATCTGAGATGTTTATTCAGCTCAAGACAATCTACGGTTCAGTGGCATCAATACCATTGAAAATTTTCATTACAGGGTACTTGTTACAGTTACACAGAGGCCCCATGTGTTGTTGGTTTTACATGGAGTGTTTTCATGCTTCCCCTCCTTTGTATCAATTACTGGTATTTTTCTTCTCGTAGGGCTACGATGCACATGGCAGGAGGATCTGGATCTGATCTTAGACCAATCTTCGATGAATACCTTGCTAAATGGAGATATACTGATGATCAAGTTTATGTTTTAGATGAAGGAAAGAACAGCTCCTCAAATGGGTTGATTGTTACATCGGTTATGTCACCTGAACAATATTTTGAGGTGGCAGAGTTGTACACGGTAACATTCCTTAGTGTTGTCTCCCATGAGACTGCAACTGCTATCTCATGGACTGAAAAGGCTGAGTTGACTGAACAAGATCGGCAGGTAAGCTTTTGTTGGTGTTTTGTAGTAATAGATACAACTTAGGAGTTTCAGATTTCTATATTGTTTTTTCTGAACTTCTACTGCAGCTCTGCCCCTTAAGTTTCGCTCCTGAGGTTGAGATGCACTGTTAATTCTTTTGTATCATTAAGTTGTCTATTAATATTTTCCTCTACAGGACCTGTTGAGAAAACTTCATGCATTACAATCTGCAGCTAATAAGAAGTCCACTAATCTGGGTGCAAAACTACCAGAATCAGCAGAAAGAAACCTTTCCACTTCTCAGAATGGCTCAATATCGCCAGCACATGAGGATGCTACTAAAAGCTCAGCACCTACACACAATGGGAATGTACAGGGACTTAGAAAGGCCTTGCCGAAATCCATTCAACCTTCTTTTCAACGCGTCACAAATCAATTTGATCCATTGTTCTGGTGGTTTCATTCATTTCGCATAAAATTTGGAAAGGTGCATGTGGTTCTACCAAGTGGTAAAGTGATGTTTCTATTTTCACTGCTGTTCTCGACATTATACATCCTCCGGAGGAAAGGTGCTGCATTGAAGAGGTATGGATGTCTCACACTTGCAATCGACATTTTCAATCGTAATGTTTTTGTGCCTCTATGACCCAAAAGACTCATTGGGAGTGAATGTGCTTTGAGCAGGACTGCATTCCAACAAATTTCATCTCTGCGACGGGGCTTCCTTGATGCCCTGCAACTCGCCTTCTCCACCCAGATAAATCCACTCGCAGCTGTTCAACAGGTGCCACAAGCCCCGCGTGCTAGCTGGTGATGTAGTGTAATTATTTTACATATTTATGCCGACATCAGACTTGAGATATGAGTATATGACAAATGTAATACCTGATTTTGTGCCATTGAAAATGTAAGGCAATGGTAAGAGAGCTGCTTAATACTTCCTTGTAAGGATCCAGATTGAGACTAATATATATGTTTTTTGATGACTTTTGGTACCTCCTCTTGGCCTCTTCTATGTTGTCCTAGATGTTAGGCTGCCGGGCTCAATTTGGAGTAAAAAACCCAAGCAAAAACAGTTCAAACTTGTTGTTCAGTGATTCTGTTTGCATTTATAGAGTGAGAAGCGGTTTGCAATAAGTGACATATTCATGGCTGCAAGCGATATGTTTATGTGTAAGCCTGGAGCATATGGTGGATGATTTGCCATGGTAATAATATGAAGTGTGTCAAGCCACAAACTATACTGCCTTCCTAACATAGGTGTAGTAAACCAACAGATATATTTTAATATTATATTATTTTGTAACACATTTTGTAACACGAAGTGGCTGTAGTTTAGTGGTGAGAATTCCACGTTGTGGCCGTGGAGACCTGGGCTCGAATCCCAGCAGCCACACTATTTTTTTAATTTTTTCTTTACCTTTCAGTCATTAACACTTTTAAATTTTTTTCTTCAGTCATTAGCCAACTAATAAAGCCTTGATTTGATTCATTAGCCACCCTTTGATTCATAAACTTTTTGAAAAATATATTTTGCCTTGATTGGATTCAATCATTAACACTTTTTAAATTTTTTTCAGTCGTTAGCCAACTAATAAAGCCTTGATTTGATTCATTAGCCACCCTTTGATTCATAAACTTTTTGAAAAAATATATTTTGCCTTGATTGGATTCATAAACTATTTGTCATTAACCACGCTAATAAATCCTTGATTTATTTTCAGTCATTAGCATTCTTTCTTGATCTTTTTCTTCAGGCATCAGCCACACTAATAAGTTTTCAGTCATTAGTCATGATTATGGTAAATATCGATCGAATGATTTTTATGTGTTTGCTTGACAGATCTAGCTTTGTATGCTATCGCCTCCTGGTTGAGCTGCCCCGTGACAATTTACTTGAGCATCTTCGTGCTGGTTTCTATTGAAAGAATGGCTGAAAGAATGCTAATGAAAGAAGGTGGCCATCTTCTAGGGCTTGCTTACCTGAGCATCTTCATGCCGGCTTCGACTCAATTGTCCTTTGGTCTCTTGGCAACTGTGGAAGAAACGCAACTGCAGGGGCTTCGACTCACTTGTCCTTTGGTCTCTTGGCAACTGTGGAAAAAACGCAACTGCAGGGTTTTCGACTCTGCGCTCTCTTCGGTCTTAGTGGTTCTAAAGTCCATCATCTTAGAGAGTCATCTGTGATCGTTAGCTGGCATTGCTACTTTTGGGGATTCCTTGGGAGTGTAGTGTGGCTCTGCTCTCTCCCGCCGATCGGATTTGTGTTTAGCCATCCTAGTAGTTTCTTTCTTCTTCCTTGGTTTTTGTCTTTTTTTCTCTCTTCGCCTGGCATAAGCCGGTCTGACTAATTGAGTTGTGTAACAAAAAATCTTTTCTTTTAGGTAATATATTGACGTGTAATTTTTTTCGCGTTTGTGACTCTTTTCTTCTAATATATTAACGTGCAATTTTTTTTTGCGTGTTTGGAAAAAAAGTTCGAATGATTTTGTTGACGCAGTGGCCTCATTAAAATTCGTTCTTTGCTATGCCTAAACCGTGCGTCATGCATAGATAGATCATATATAAAGACCCTATAATAATATTACGTAATCAATGATGAAATTAATTAATTCCCAAACATGTACATCTATACATATAACCGGCCGGCGGTGGCGGTGGCGGCGGCGGCGGCGGCTGCCGGCCGTGCAGCGGCGGCAGCAGCACCGGCGTGGTGGTGGTGGTCGGCGAGGACGGCCTCGAGGACGTGCACGACCCTGCCCATGGTGGGCCTGACCTTGGGGTTCTGGCTGAGGCAGTCGTAGGCGAGGCGCGCCACCCGCTCGACGGCGGCGTCGACGCCGCCGCCGCAGTCCGCCGCCGGCGCCGGCAGCGCCATCCGGCGGTCGACGATCCTCTCCAGCTTCTTGGGCCGGATGAGGATGGGGCGGGCCCAGTCGACGAGGTTGCACTTGCTGCAGCCGGCGGCCGGCGGCTCGAGCGCGCGGCGGCCGACGAGCATCTCGAGCAGGACGACGCCGAAGCCGTAGACGTCGCTCATCGCGGTGAGGTGGCCCGTGGCGACGTACTCCGGCGCCGCGTAGCCGTACGTCCCCATCACCCTCGTCGACACGTGCGTCTTCCCTCCCCGTGGCCCCTCCTTCGCCAGCCCGAAATCCGACAGCTTCGCCTTCATATCCTATTATACCCCCAAATTATTAAGCTAAATTAACATTTGAAAATTCAGATTGTTCTCTCAATTTATAGAAATATAAAAAAAGGTATTACCGTTTTAACGGAATAGTTGACATCAACATAGTAACTATATCTATAAGGTATTCATATACGGTACCCGATATCATATCGGGTACTTACGAAGATACCTATACCTACAAACTACAATACCCTACTGATGTCAGCACGCATAAAACTATTCCATCCATTTCAGATTATACATCATTTTGACTTTTCAAACTATTTTAAATTGATCAAGTTTGTAGAAAAAAAATATTTTCAACCCAAAATAAATATATTATGAAAATATATTTAATTATAGATTTAATAAAACTAATTTGGTGTTATAAATATTATTAAATTTGTCTATAAATTTAGTCAAACTTAAAGTACTTTGACTTTAACTAAAATCAAAACAACTTATAATTTCAAACGGATGGAGTATTTTGTTGCAATGGTATAGCGTTATGTAGTAACCCTCATGAATTTGTATTTGAGTAAGATAATTACTAACTGTGTCAAGCAAAATGTTGGAGGTCTTGAAGTCGCGGTAGATGATCGGCCGGTCGCCGCCGTGGAGGAAGGCGAGGCCCCTCGCCACGTCCAAGGCGATCTTCATCCGGGTCGTCCATGAGAGGTTGCATGAACCTGGCCGGGATCGTTAACCAGTTTCAACCTTTGCATTGCATGCATATGCTCTTGATCATAGTGATCATTAGCAACATCCTTAGCAAAATAAATTAATGGCGAGAAATTAATTTAAGCTCACGTCGGAAGAGGTGGTTCTCGAGGCTGCCATTGGCCATGTACTCGTAGACCAGCAGCCGGTGATCGTCCTCGCAGCAGTAGCCGATGAGCTCCACCAGATTCGGATGGTTGTACTGCCCCAGGTAGCTCACTTCCGTCTTCATTTGATTAATTTCAATTTTATTTGATTAAATTAGTGCAACATTATAGCAAGTACAATAAACACATATCAAGAAGAAAAAGGAAGAAAACAGGCTACAGATTGTAGCCAGCTCCAACACAGACTCTATTACATTTTATATGTATGAGAGATATGACCGGTTAATAATGGTATAGTATATTTGTAATTATTGCATGAATAGGATATTAAAATAGCTATAGATAGATGATTAGCAGCTTGCATGAGCACAAGAATGGCGAGATGATGATGTGTGCACACTGACCAGCCATTCCCTGTCGCCCTGGTGGCCGAAGGGGTTGAGCTGCTTGACGGCGACGACGGCGCCATGGATGAGGCCCTTGTAGACGACGCCGAAGCCGCCCTCGCCGACGATCTGTTCGGGGCTGAAGTCGGCGGTGGCGGCCCTGAGCTGGTCGTAGGTGAACAGCTCGAGGTTGGTCCCGTACGCCGGCATGGTCCGGAACTCCTCCACGTCCTTGGGCACGGCCAGCATCACCGCCGCCGTCTCCGACACCGTCTTCCTCAGCCTCGGCGGCGGCGACTTGGGCGCAATCGCATCGCCTGCATTCACATACACACATGGCAATAATCAAACAAACGACCCGAGGCACCTATAAATCGGGTGCTCGATCTTTTTTTAAAAAAACGGACGGTGTTTCACTAAGCGGATCGAAATTGTTTCACTAAGTAGATCGGAAATGTTTCAATCGTTTAAAAAGCTGAAACACAACCAAATCATCTCATGAGACATTTTGCTACAACGTATGAAACAGCGGTTTTTAAAGCTGTTTCACTATATATAAAAACAATGTTTCAGCAAATAGTGAAATGATGTTTCAATTCACTGCAACATTTGATCTATACATAGTGAAACAACACGAGTATACTTGTTGAAACATTGTTGGTGGAAAAAAAATGAAACAGATCCCCTTAATAAACCGTTTCTGTAATATATGGGTGATTTGTTGCAACGGCACGTGTGATGGGGACGGCGCGGAAGCGCGGGCATCCGATGCATGCGGTCCGATTTGAAGAATTTTCACAAACCACCGATTCAGATCATCAGAACGCATGCGTGGCGTACCTCCTCGGCGGCGGGATGAGCGCGCCGCTGCCGCACGTATGTCTCCGCAGCTGGCAATGAACCACCGGTGCATCTTGAAGATGAGGAAAGCCAGCACGCCGGCCGGTTGATTAGTTTCTCACACGCACGTAGCTAATCAATGGAGGTCGTTGGATATAGCAAGAATGTGATGGCGGTGTCCCTCCTCACCGGCGGGCGCGGTGGTGGGGGCGGCCAATGAATGGCAACCTCCGACCACCACACGCCGGGAGGGAAAGGGAAGGGGGGAGAGGAGGAGGAGAGAAGCGGTGGGCAAAAGCGCGCGATGGCAAAACACAAGTCATGGAGGGGATGGAGGTTGAGATGGTGTCAAGAGAGGGAGGCGACGGGCGGAATGGTCGGAGTTGGCGTGGTTGGCTCACCTCCCCCGCGTTGCTAGCCGCGCGCGCGCATGCATGCAGCCACCCACACTTGCCGTCGTCAGTTTTTTCAGGCCGTTCGATCGCAAGCAGAGACAGACAGCTAGGCGGAAAATGCTTCAATCCAGTCGTCCGATCTCTTGAAAAAAAATCGAACCTCTTGCTATGACTTTGCTGCATGCAGCCTTTTTGTCAGATCCTCTCTTTATACACATGTTATATATGCTTCCTTACTGAGCAGTATGCATGAAGGAGAGATGACACGAGATATTTGCATGTACATAATACCCTTTTAGCAAACTTGAAAATGATTTTTCTTTTAGATTACTGTCTTCAACGCAATCATTGCCGCCATGTCATCGTCGTAGGATACCACCTCCGTTGAGCTGTCGTAGCTTATCTCGCCGAAAGTCTACAACGCTACGCCGTCATCACATTGCACGCAAACCATCATGCTGCCCCACCATCATTGCTGCAGAATCTCAACTCCACCGAGCCACCGAAGCATATCTCACCAGAAAACCGCCGCTGACATGTCCGGGCAGCGAAGGCAGTTGGACGTACTAGTTCCGTACCTTGTTTTTGCTCATGGCGGACTGAGGAGCTCGCATTGGTAGCGAGAGGGCGTGGAGGAGGAAGGGCGAATTAGTTCCGCATCTCCAAAATTTGCAACAACTAGGAAAAACTTGAAGCTAGTCATATAGTCTTTTTCATTTCGGTTATTTGTTTTTCTTTACATCTTAGTTTTGAGATGTTGAGTGTATGCACTCGTATAATTTTGATTGTGTATATCCAATTATGGATATAGATGCCGGATTTCTATCCATTGTCTAAAAAAAATGTCAAGTTCTGATACAATGGCAAGTTCTGAATGGTAAGACAGACAGGGAAATTTATTTTTCAGGTTATTCTCGAGTCTTTGACTTCACCACATGTTATTTTTCAGGTTTAAGATGGTGCAGGGTTGACCCCATCGGTTTATAGTTGCAGCCTCGCAGTGAAACTCAATTACGACACTATCTACAGTCCAGGGGGCCATTTACGGCCTCAGGGGATTGCAATTGTGAACAAGATTCCAGAGAAGTTTCAGGGAGGTATTTCCAGTTGTGGGGATCATTTACAATCCCAAGCTCATCGCTATATATCCAAAATAGTTTGTGAACGTTGAGTTGTGGGGAGTAACTAACAAGCATCATTCTGAAAAACCATATATATCAACCAGGATTTAAACTTGAATATAAAACTTGGGGCAACCGTAGTAGATTACCAATTGGTCACCATTGCCAATTTTTTTTTAAGAAAAAACACTCACCATTAACACCATGTTTGTGAAAACATACAGCCTTATTGAAACAGCAGTAAACGAGGGCGGGCAGGGATCTCACCATATACGGACGTAGTTCACTGATGACTAAATTTATTTTGAAAGTAGTTCACTCAACTCTGATTTATGAAACGGTAAATATTCAGAACTTGCACAGCAAATATATCTGACGGCCACACCGAACTGATGAAGCTGTGACTAGAAGCTGGCCGGAAATTACAGCACTGAAACAGAAGCCTGGTATGGCGTACACACAAGAAGTAAAAAAGTTTGGTTAGTGACGCTGAGGATGATGATGAATACTTGAAACATTTTGCAATGGAGGATAGAGGTGGCACCTGCCTGTGGTGAGTGAAGCGAACGGATCGGCGATTATGGCTTAGCTTCCCCCTTGCACGACAGCTCTGGTTGACGAGTGGAAGTGGTGCTGGAACTCTGGAAAATGCACGAGCTTCTTGGTTGCTGGCTTCATGCCGTCATAGAATCCTTGAGGCATTTGAGCCAAATGCACCTCCCGGAGGAAGTTTAGTTCATCAAGCTTCGGCGGCGGGCTGCTGAGTCTTGCACATTTAGCAAAAACAAGCACCTCGAGGTTTGCCATGTTCTTGGTGCCAAACGTGCACTCATTGAGCTTTCCCATCGCGATGATGGACAGCTTCTTCAGTTTGTGGTAGCCATTGGTACAAGTCAACTTCTCCCCTTCGTAGACGTTGTATAACGAGAGGAGGAGAAGCTGCTGAAGGCCTTGCAGAAGCTGTAGTGGATCTTTACCTTCTACTGGCAGTTTGCTGTCCCAGAGGTAGAGGTATGTTATGGATTGAAGCTTTGGTTGTAGACGGTCAAATTTCTGCATACGACCCCCAAGCTTCAGCTTACGGAGATTCTTGTTGACATTTAGATAACTCAAATTGAACCCCCTCTTCTCACCAGCAGCACATGTTATAGTGAGCGATTGTAGGAGGTCCATCTTGTTGATTGCATCAGAGATGCCTTTGCTGCATGAGATTGATGCCTTCTTAACTGATAGCTTCCTAAGGAGCTTGAGGTATAGCAGTTCTTGCTCGAAAGGTACCATGCCTGCCTTTTTTCGTTCAGAAGGCACCTCGTGTGTTGCACCTGACAGCGTCTGCAGATGAAGCAGCGACAGCAGGCCTTCCTTGATGAGCACGGACTGGTCGCGGAAGGAGTTTGCAAGATAGAGATGCCTCATCTCTTTAAATTCAGACACATCGTTCACCTCTGTGATGCCAGTGTCCCTGATATCGAGGCACATCAAGCGGCGGAGGCTCTGCAGAGTTTCAGGGAGATATTCCAGCTGTGTTCCTCGCAGGCCTAGGTAGCGCAGGCAAACGAGGCAGGTGATACTGGAGTGCAAGCGGGTGAGCCGAGTTCCCTGAAGATCCAACGTGCGTAGAAGCTTGTACGTCCGACCAAATGACAGCTCAAGCTTGGGAGGCTCCTTCCTCTCGGTTCTGAAATACAGCAGGGAGCGCAGCCGAATGTCTTTACTCATCGCACTAGACATTTCTTGGACAGCTTCATTGCCGTCTCCATCTCCATGCACAGCGAGTACACGGTAGCGGTGCAACAGTGCTGTCTTTCTGCTGAACAAGCTCGAGCTGGGTCTGGTTCGGGGTGCCGGGTGAGCGGGGTCCCGTGCAAATCTGCAGATTTTCTGTGCCTCACACATTTCCAGAGCCAGGGATCGCATGTGCTCGTTGACCTTGCATTTCAGCACCTCGCCATCCAAGCCTGTTTTCTTCACCACGAGCAGTTTGTAGTCAATGAGTCTTTGTAGCAGGTTCTCTGCCTCTTGCTCTTGGCTCTGAAGTGGGCTGTCGTTCGGTGGGAAGCCTTCTGCCGTCCAG
Organism: Oryza meridionalis; assembly: GCA_000338895.3. Classification (NCBI taxonomy): domain Eukaryota; kingdom Viridiplantae; phylum Streptophyta; class Magnoliopsida; order Poales; family Poaceae; genus Oryza; species Oryza meridionalis. Next base: position 30,253,767 of record CM002529.2, read on the forward strand.
AGGCGCACAAGCTTCCGTGCAGGGATCAATGAATTCTCAGGGATTTCTGATCTCTCTGGAAAAGCCAGGCAGTACAAGAAGCCGAGCCGGATGTCAGCGGGCAGTTGGGCATACTCTGCTGGTATGAGTGGATCATGCTTCTTATCTCCTATTACCAAATCATCAACTTGGTTTTCCTCGATTTCCTTCCATTTATCGACGCGATTAGCACCAAGCAACGCTCCCACGGCCCGTATGTTCCACGGGTTGCCTCTGCATTTCCTCAAGATGCCTTTCAGAGTCTCCACCATTGGCGTCAAGTCATCTCCATCGATGTTATCTGTCTCTGTCTTCCCCTTGAGAGCCTTTTCCAGTTGATCGTATTCTCCTCCTCCTTCTTGCTGCCCATCATTGTTTCTATCGACGGCCACAGGAGCAGGGGTGTCATCAGCATTGCGAAAAGCTACATGCACCAGTAGCTGCTGTTGGTAAGCCAGTTCAAGAGGGCGAATCTCAACCTTGGCATGCAACTCTTCGTACTGTATACGTGTGTTCCTGGTCAGGCACACAATCTTCCCCTCCCATCCTCCTAGGACATGTCGTAAAACATGCAGCGAAGATGTATCGTCGACATCATCCATCACCATCAAGTAGCGATTGCCCACAGTCCGAAAGGTACGCTGGATCTCTTCAATTATCTTCAATTCATCAATGGCATCGGGATACATGGAGTTTGTCTCACGCTCTTCGTGTTTCAGCACAGCCCGCAGCAAGTCACTCAAACATCTAGTTTTTGACATGTCGACCTTGGAACGTATTTTGAAATGATTCCTGACATCGATGTCTTTATACACCTGGTTCATGAGAGTAGTCTTCCCTGAGAGCTGCTCTCCACTGACAAAGATCACTGGAGCAGCATCTCGCAACAATATATTCTTCAATTCTTCAATTTTTTCCATAAATCCAATTGGTACTGTATCTTGTTCTTCACAATGAGAATGTGGGGTGAAAGGAAGGATTGCAGGAAGCCGCTCCATCACTTCTTGATGATAATTTTGCACCTCAGTCGGCATCTCGTTTTTTCGGTCTCTGATGATTTTCACAAGTTTGTCAGTTGACAACATCCCAATAGCCGACTTCATCGCATATAAATGTCCCACATAAACACCACGCATTGCGTACATGGCGATCTGATCTTCCAAGCAAGAGGCGGCCTTCAGGGCATCACTGATCCAGGTGTGCAAGCGCGACGTTTGCCAACTCTGGGCATTGATCCTTCCAGTTCCAGCCAAGAAAAATGAAGCCTTGTTGATGCAATTCTGTAGTTCCTGTAGATCTTGTTTAGCCAAGGTAATCTTGTGTCCTCCTCCTGATCTGATGACCCTAATATCTTCCTTTAGCAAAAGGTACCAGGACAGTTCTACGAGTTTGGGTAATAAGGTAGAAGACGGCAGCAATGCGGCCTCCATGGAGCCCAAACGAATGTATGCCACTCCCTGGACTATTGAAAAAAAAAAAGAGAGGCAAAGTTAAATTCCCAGCATGAAATATAATTCATTTTCTTTTGTTGCTCCTAAATATTTCACGTTTTTGTTGTCACCACACATGTAATGAAACAATTATCTTGAAGGGGAAAAAATGACTATAAGCAAATCTGGAAATACAGAAAATAAGTCCTGAAAAGCACCCTAGACACATAGTTTCATATGTGTGTGCTGTAATTTTATTAGTGACATTACTATGAAATGATCATAATTCTGTTAAACAGATTTTCTTATATGCATAAAACCTGTCAAGTATCGCTACAGCTCACCTACATTGTTTACACAGACAAAGTAAGGGACACAAAGTAGGCATATATGTTCAACATGGAAAAGTAATTTTGTTTTTCTGAGCACCTGAATTTATGTCCACAGGTTAGGGATGCATTTGTGCAGAGCTAGTGTAATTCCCTTTATTGATTGTTTAATTATATAAATGCATATAGAGGAATTTCCTATTAAGCCATTGGAAGTTGAATTCTTGTATGCCACTGATGATCATGTGTCATGTGAACTTGGACCCACCATGCATAGAGACTAAAATTTGGTGGCACATATCCTTTATAAATTACTAGCTGAATGCCCTTGCATTGCAACAGGACATTGAAAGTAACTATCATATATTATAAATCCCAAAAAGTGAAAAGTCAATCCAACGGAAAGCTCCAATAACTCCTTTTCTTTTTTTTTTAAAGATCAATACCAAGTTAGCTACGGTTTAATTTACTAATTTCAGACATTGGCGAGATTGGTTAGCTGATATCAACACTAACAAGTGTGATTAGTAAAGTGTGACTCAATCATTTTCTTTGAAAGGAAAACAGTAGCTCTTCTATGCATTAAGGATAGAAAAAAAGTTTACAATATTCTCCAAATTAAGTTTCGCTGGTTCTTTGAAGTGTGATTCAATCATTCAATGGGGATACCGATTGGAGAAAATTGAAGGCAATTGTTTTTTTTTTGGGGGGGGAATTGAAGGCAATTGTTGATGGTCTACGACAGTGTGAAGCCTCTTGAAATCATGATTGGAAGGCCACACAAATAGCCGAAACCTTAGGCACAAAATACTGATCTTACAGTGAGAGAAGAAAAGAATGAGTTCACCATCATTTTCTGAAACAAAGATCATAGCAATTCAAATAAGACAGTTTTAATCTTATCTACTGCCACAAAACCATGCTATAAGTCAAGTAGCCAACTAAAGTTAGAAAAAATGTTCGTCTCAAAGCTGGTAGCCAATAAAAGCAGGACACCACAGTGGAAGTTCATTTCAACGCATGTAACAGAATTAGGTCCACGAAATAAAAAATAAACACACCATATATCTTCTACAGAAGGTATATACCGCAAAAGAAATAAGAATAAAAACCACACATAGGCTAGCGCTAAAGCACGGCCATACAAAGAGAGTGAATAAAGAACTACCTGAAATCCCCCGTTCTACAGTTGAGAAAATATACAGGGGGAAAAGCATAGCAAGCAACCCATTCCAGAGAAGGAATTCATGACACTAATCTAGTAATTTACTCAGGATGACAGACCACATGCATATTTCGTCTACCTGACTGATTTGCATACTGTGTAAATGGCAAATATAGTCGAAACAGGAACACAGCTACCCTTCTATGCGAGCTAAGAAAATTAGTTAAATGGGGGGCATAACATAAAGCAGCATGCCGTATGCACTGAATTAGTCACACTGAGCGTATTTGATCAATTCACATTCTCATTAGTCACTATCCGTAAATCCCTGCATTCCTCTGAAGCGGACAAACTCTCTCAAGCAGAAAAACTTGGCATAAACGAGTTATGAGTGAACTAGTGTTGCCTATGAGGACTCCTGGATGGCGTCAAAATCCAACAGGCTCTGACGAGCACCCATGAAACCCTCTGATTGAACCCCCCCCCCCCAACCCCTAAAATCCTCACATAGATCCTACTTGCCGCCACGAAATGCTTAATCCGTCGCAGGTCGGCGCCGAGCTTGATGGTCGGGTTGGTCATCTGGGGAACTCGGAGTCAATGGTGATGCAAGTGAAAAATCGAAATCCACAGGGGGATAGAAAGTTGGAAGGTCGGGGTAAGGTAGAAGCTGGGGGGCGCGTACCATGTGGTTGTCGACGAAGGCGGACGGCGGCGGTTTACTTGACTCCATTGCTCGCCGGCGGCGGCGGGCATGCCGGCGTGATGGAGGCTACTTCAGCGAATGACAGTTTTGCCCCTGTCTGGGGAACGGGGAGTGTACAGTGGCAATTCCAATTATACCTTTTTTAAAAAAATCAAAAAAAATATCTTCTTTTTTCCCTCCTTCCTCTCTCCCTCTTCTCTTCCTCCTTCCTCATCGCCGCCCTTAGGGCGCTTCATCATTGTCGTCAATATGGCGGGGCGGAGTTCGACGGACAATCGACGACTCTATATCTAGAGGGCGGCCGACGAGTGCACACTCAAGCCGGCAGTTATCGCTTGCAAGCTAAGGTGATCATTGTGCAGTGCAGTGCATGTCCCTTTCCAGTTCAATCTCACTACCTCACTGGCGTCCAGGGGCGTCAACGTGCATGGAGACGACCAACAAGAAGAAGATCGATGTCGTCTTCAATTGCCTCAAATCGAGTAGGCACCAAGCACACTGGGCGGCATGATCGTGTCGGAGGATAAGAAGCTGGAGAGGATGTGCTCGTGGCCGTGGAGGTAAGCTACTCGGCAACTGCTTAACCATCGATGCCACCATCTCCTCCATCATCGATGGTTTTGCGTGCGGTGGTGGCAAGGAGGAGCTTGAGCTCCACAGTGATTGGAGGAGTACATCCTGACAAAGCAATGAATCGCAAGATCGATCTAGGATCACTACGACGCTGCGGTGCATAGGATACGGTATAGCGATTGAAGTGTGGAATTAATCTTGTCAATCCCTTTTTCTTGTGGATTGGATTAATCGAACAAGCTACTCTATATAACGGAACGTGATCCTCGTGAATTCTTCTATGAGGGGATGAGAAAAACGTTAACCCTGTTAGCTTAAATGGCATGGGAACAGAAAGGCATTTCCATGGAGGATAATCCCATATTCCCGTTAATTGCAGTCTACTTCATCCCATGATCCCATCTCAAACTAAACGCATGGATGAGATCTAATCCTAAAACGTTTCAGTTCCATCCTACTTGTTGCAGCAACTAAAACTACCTTACTACTACTTCCGCTTCACCGAGGTATTGACTTTTCTTTCTTTTTTTTTTCAAAATCAAATTATTTAAGTTTGTGTAACTTTATAGGTAAACATAGTATTATTTTCAAAAGAACAAATGTTGGATTCAATCATACTAATTTTATATTAGAAATATTACTACTATTTTTATAAATTTGATTATACTTAAATAAGTTTAACTTTAAAAAAAAGTTATGTGAAAACGAGAAAATAGTACTTACAAACTATTTGCTATAATATTTACTTTGAGGATGGAGCGACTCTCGTAGCAGAATTTTAAGGAGCGGAGCGATAGCTCCACTAAGGATATTGAAATTGTTTAATTCACGAGTCACAACACACTATAGTAGGCCTCTTCTTGTCAAAGCTGCTTGCCTTTGGTGAGCTCGGCAACGATGACTTTTGTGAGGTCTCAATAGTTGCTTTCTTTTCCTTTTCTATATACGTTTTTGTCGGTTTCCCGTTTAATTAACCGTGCTTGTTCGGTTTTTGGCCCGATTTCCCTTATTAACTGGGCCAATTCTTTTCTTCTATAAATTTCGGCAGGAGAAACTCCTACTATCGGTTTCTTAAAGAAAACATGATTTCTAGAGTGAATAAGTTGTCCTAGTATAAAACAATTTCTGTGCAGAGAACAAGAAACATTGAATGTTGCTGCCTCTCTCTGCTCCCGTTCACACGAGAAATGCTTAATCTCTCTCCTCTTTCAACTAGTAAACCTTATTAAGGGATGTACTTTATGAGGGTATTTCTGACTTTTATTACTAATTTTGAATTGGGAATCTAGGGATCGTGTTTTATAGGGGCAGAGGGAGTATGGCATTGAGGGCTTGTTTAGATGCCGGTAAAAATTTTTACCCTATTACATCGAATGTTTGGACACATGTATGGATTATTAAATATAAATAAAAAAATACTTAATTACACAGATTACGTATAAATTACAAGACAAATATTAAGCCTAATTGCTCCATGATTTGACAATGTGGTGCTACAATAAATATTTGCTAATGACGGATCAATAAGGCTTAATAAATTCGTCTCGCAGTTTACAGACGAATTATGCAATTTGTTTTGTTATTAGTTTACGTTTAATAATTTAAATATGTGTACGTATACATCAAAAAAAAATTAGCCAAACAACTAAACATGGCCTATATTAAGTAGTGTTTGGATCCAGAGACTTAACTTTAGTCTTTTATTTTAGACACTAATTTAGAGTATTAAATATAGACTACTTACAAAACTAATTATATAAATAAAACCTATTTCACGAGACAAATTTGTTAAGCCTAATTAGTTTATAATTAGATAATGTTTACTGTAGCATCACATAGGCTAATCATCGATTAATAACTGAGCATTAGCCTATGTGATGCTACAGTAAACATTCTTTAATTATAGATTAATTAGGCTTAACAAATTTGTCTCGCGAAATAGCTTTCATTTATATAATTAGTTTTGTAAGTAGTCTATATTTAATACTCTAAATTAGTGTCTAAACACAGAGACTAAAGTTAAGTCCCTAGATCCAAACACTACCTTAGTCGAGGAACAGCTTGCCACTGGATAAAGAAAAAGACCCAAACTCGTCAACTTCAACAAACACTGTACCATCAGACATGTGACAGGTCAGCAATAATCATCTCAAAACAAGGGACAAGCAGTAAACAAGTGTGACAACATGTGACACACGGACACACGGTATACAATGCATTGCTTCTTTTCTTTATAGCAATTGTGGTCATCAAGCATGTGTTTCACCATACTTCGTTAAGAGTAATTAATGGTGTTAAAATTTAGGGACAATTGCTTATTTATCCTATTTTAAAGTCCAACTATCAATTTGACCTTGTTTTTCAGATTTACTTATTTAACACGTTAAAACTTTTCACCTATTAGATCTAAACACAGTTTGAATAAAATTTTCGGTCTCTGCCCTTGTTAGGTGAACTCATTTTAACCCCGACAAATCTAGCAAATGTCAAAAATGCCCCCTCGTCTTCTTCCCCCGACCCGAATTCTCTCCTCGCTGATTATCTCCTCCTTCTCCACTGGCCAGCCAGCATCTGCTAGCTTCGGCTCTGCTCCAGTTCTGCCCTAATCTGCTTAACGCCACTCCTCTACTCCTCGACCCTGCTCGCCATCACAGCATCACTGCAGGTTGCATAGGAAAGCCAAACGCGGATCTGCACTGCAAGCTAAGCTAGGAGCTCACACCCATCTAAATTAAAGATGGAGCAAGCTAGCTAGCTCGTCATTACTAATCGTCTCATATTTTCTTTCCAAAAAAAACTAATCGTTTCATATTGCACATCTGGTCTGGAGAAGACGATTGAGCTAGCTAGCTGTTGAGTATTACTAATCGTTGCATATTTTACTTCAGCGGATGTTACTTAAGCGAGAGTAAATCAATAGCTAGCTAGCTCAATCGTCTTCTTCAAACCAGATGTGTAATATGAAACGACTAGTTTTTTTTTGAAAGAAAATATGAAACGATCAGTAAGATTGGCCTCGTACCTGATCGTTAGTCGATAAATGGCTAGCTCTGTTTTTAGCTCCAACCGAGGTCAAACTTTCAGACTTGGAGTGTCAATTTGTCGATTGACGTTTCATGCATGCGAAGATCAAAAAGAACAGAAAATGCAACTAATTAACCAACCAGTTGTTTGAGCATCGGGAACGCACCTGCTTACTTGTTATTCGCCGCTGTTGCAGGCATCAACCGGCACGAGCCAAGGAGGAATGGCGTTTCTCCCTAGCTTCTACTGGAGTACATAGCCTTCGTAATGGAGTAGTCCTACCTTATTAGATAGAGCTATGTATCTTCTGTACGTAGCATCAAAGTTAACACGGACGTCTCCCCACACCCTCCACGGCAGTTGACTTCGAATAAAGAGTAGGCACATGCATGTTGCCGATCCATAGTTTGTACTACTACATCTGATTTCAAATAATTAATTAATTAATTAATTATATGATTGAGTAAATTTTACAAAACCACACATATTTAAATATGTATATCACAAAACTACATGGTTAGTATCAAATTTATCATACAACTACATATTTAAAGTATCGTACCACAAAACTATAAATTTAGTGATGAATATATCAAAGAACCGTATATTTTAGAGTTTATATCCATAACATATTAAGATTACAAAAGTTATAGTTTTGTGATAAAACCGATGTTAAATCTGTAATTTTTTATATGATACCTTGAATCTCTTAAGAGGTCCGTTTGCAAAAATAGATTTTTGCAGGCCGTTGCCAACAATCTCACCCCACAGTTGTCATTTTCACAGGCGGCCATTTAGCTCCAAGAGGCCTACCCGCTTGAAAAAAAGAATGACAGCGTTTGGAAAAAAATGTTTTCCTAGTAGTGCATCCTCTCTCTATGCTTGGGCACTCCCACGAGCCCTTCCCTTATATTGTTGTCTAGTAAGTTATTTGCCATAATACCACTAGTTATTAACAATATATTATGTGAGAGATAAAAGTACTGTAATACTGAGGATAATAATAAGTGAAATTTCCGGAAGATTTCGGTCCTATCAGACCCCCCCCTCCCCCGGGCATGATATTATTTTGACCAAAATTTTAAATTTTGTTGTGAATTTTGCTAAGATATAATTAATTTTTGTTCAAAATTTCAGTATATCTACACCCTCTAATATAAACGCCGAAAACAAAAGATTGAACAGTGGTGCTATGTGTGCTCCTTGGGTACCAAACGCAAATCATTTTAGCATTCTCAAGTCTTAAATAAATGTCAATTTATTTTATAACTTCCAGGCACTTGTCTCTCTTTTCTTTCATGTATGTTCTTGTCAAAGTGCATTGATAACCCTTGTCACGAATACATGAGTCATCCTTTTTCAACACTCGTTTATTTAAAAGGAAACAGCAACGTTGTTTTTTGCTCTAATTTATTTTTCATACATAAGCCCAAATTATTTAAAGTCATATATACTCTAGTATCCCAAAATATAAGAACTGTCGGTGTGTTTAAAATTTATCTCGAAATATAAAATATACCTCATTTATTTTTGGGACGAAGAGACCACATTAATTTTAGACAAATCATATGACATACATACTTCTTATAAAAGACTCTAGTGGCGGTTCTAGTGGCGATGGTGAGTCTGTCTCTGTCACAACCACCCTGTTATGTGGGGGGTCATTACATCAGTACGGACATACATAAGTGGCCTACTTACTCTATATGTAATATGTGTAAGACTCCACTTTTTTTTTTACCCTGATTAAAGTGAAAAACTCAGAAACATTTTGGTTTTACTTTTGATTTTAAATTGGTTATATTGCATAATTTATTGTTAGAAAGTATTTCACGGTCACATGAAAAATGCATTTAAGGAATTAAGGGTTAATGTCTTACTTTGGGAACTACAATTCTAACTTCCTCAGTGTGTTTCTTTTCTTTTTATAAGATGGAAAATTTTTGTTTCAATCAAGTAGAAGCAAACATTTTTTTTTTCAAAAAGCGGCCTCTTGAAAAAAAAATTAACTCATGTATTTGGCTCCTTTTTAAGAAGTTGCAAACTATAGTTGGTCGTCCAAACAAATGTTGGTGGGGTGAAGTACTACTACTCTCCATTAGAGCAGGTTCAAAGTTCAATAGCGTCGTCGGCCGTCGGCTGCCTCCATCTATCTTTGCAGCTAGCACTGGAACCAACCTATACAATAGACTAGCTGTTATATTTATCACATATCACTAATCAAATAATTAATTCTATACACACTTGTATCAATATACCGGATCCAAACTGAACTCAATTCTTGTGGCCACTTGAACCAGTCGAATGAGAAAGCGGAAGAGGAAAACCACAAACTAACATAAGATCCAACGGGCTTTTCATGGGACCCACAAAGTATGTTTTTAATTGCTAACAACGGCAGCATGCATCGTAAGACGTGCTACCGCCCGACGATAGATCAATCGCCTGCTTGCTTCTCTTTCCTTACTTCTCTCTAAGTGCAAGTACAATAACTTAAAATTATCGGCTAATAGTAAGCTTACGTTGGATTTTATACCTATGTGGCGGAGAGAGAGTACCAAGAGAGAGAAACATCATCGATTAATCTGTCGACGATCATGCACGGACGCCAATGCACCTAGCGCTGGCTTGGAGCCTTCCTATCGACAGCACTATCGACGGAACAAGAAATTAGCATGAATAATCTTCCCTGATTGGCTTGGAGGGAAGAGAAAAGCTGGGAAGGAGTGAGAGAGAAGTAATTAAATAATTATTGATATGTGTGCTACAATAAATGTGAAGAGACAACTATTATATTTATTATCTATTAAGTTACCTTCAAATGACGTGTATAAAGATTAGAGTAAGCTGTACATGCTCTTAGTCAAGGGACAGCTTGTCATTGGATACAGAAAAATACCCAAACTCGGGTATTTGTTGAAGTCATAGACATGTGACAGCTCACCAATAATCATCTCAAAACAAGGGACAAGCAACAAAACAAGTGTGACAATATGCATGTGACACACGGACACACGGTATACAATGCATTGCTTCTTTTCTTTAATGTCCTCAAGCATGTGCATCACCATATTTCGTTAAGAGTAGTTAATGGTGTTAAAATTTAAATATGTCGTTACATATTTACCCCCAATCTTTTTTAAGGCTTTCGATTCTACCTATATATGTTTTGACATGAATTTTGCCCCTGCTAAAACATCAATTTTACTCATTCCATTTAGTAAATTAGGGCAAGCATAAGCTTGACATGAATTTTAACACTAATAAATACTCCTTCCGTTTCTAAATATTCGATAACGTTGACTTTTTACCATATATTTGACCGTTCGTCTTATTCAAAAACTTTTGTGAAATATATAAAACTATATGTATACATATAATTATATTTAACAATGAATCAAATAATAGAAAAATTAATAATTACTTAAATTTTTTGAATAAGATGAACCGTCAAACATATTTAAAAAAGTCAACGGCGTCAAATATTTAGAAACGGAGGGAGTACTCTTAACAAAAATGAGAATAATTATAAGCTTCAGTTAAAGAATTAAGGGGTGTTGAGTTGTGATCCAAATTCATTTGCACTTAATAAAGGCCAGCTTCTGCCGTAGTGGAGCGGAGGCCCGTCGCCGGGAGGCTTGGGCCCATTGGGCCGTGCACCCGGGGACGCCCGGGGGTGCGGGGGCGGAGCCCCCGCGAAACGGATCGTCATCCCTTTTAGGGTTCCACTATATATATACCTCTTGTAAGCCGCCGTGCGGTGTTGTAACCTCACCCCAGATATAGTGAAGATATTTTGCTGGCTGGCGCCCGTGGTTTTTTCTCTCCTACTTTGGGAGGGTTTTCCACGTTAAATCTCGTGTCTTCTGTGATTGATCTATTATTTCTTTATCGTTTGTTCGCTTATCGTTTCCTAACAAGTGGTATCAGAGCTTGTTCCCACATTAGGGTTTCACGATGGCATCGATGAAGTATGATCTACCGCTGATAGACTACAAGACGAGATTCTCGCCGTGGCAAGTCAAGATGCGGGCTGTTCTAGCGCAAACTTCGGATCTTGATGAGGCGCTGGAAAGTTTCGGGAAGAAGAGATCGACTGAATGGACCGCTGAGGAGAAGCGGAAAGATCGTAAGGCTCTGTCGCTGATCCAACTTCATCTATCTAATGATATTTTGCAAGAAGTGTTGCAGGAAAAGACTGCTGCAGAACTTTGGCTCAAACTGGAATCGATCTGCATGTCTAAAGATCTAACCAGTAAGATGCATATCAAGATGAAGTTGTTCTCGCACAAGTTGCAGGAGAGTGGTTCTGTGCTGAACCACATATCAGTCTTTAAGGAGATCGTTGCCGATCTAGCGTCGATGGAGGTACAGTTTGATGATGAAGATTTAGGTCTTTTACTGTTATGCTCACTGCCTAGTTCATATGCAAATTTTCGTGACACCATACTTTTAAGCCGTAATGAACTAACCCTAGCGGAAGTTTATGAGGCGCTCCAAAACAGGGAGAAGATGAAAGGTATGGTTCAGTCTGATGTGTCGTCCTCTAAGGGCGAAGCGTTGCAGGTCAGAGGCAGATCTGAGCAGAGAACCTACAACGATAGCAATGATCGTGACAAGAGCCAGAGTAGAGGCCGTTCCAAGTCCAGAGGTAAAAAGTTCTGTAAGTATTGCAAAAAGAAAAATCATTTCATTGAAGAATGTTGGAAGCTGCAGAATAAGGAGAAAAGAAAATCTGATGGTAAGGCCTCTGTTGTTACCAGTGCTGAAAACTCTGATTCAGGAGATTGTCTTGTCGTTTTTGCTGGTTGTGTTGCTAGTCATGATGAATGGATCCTTGATACTGCATGTTCGTTTCATATCTGCATTAACAGAGATTGGTTTAGTTCTTACAAGTCTGTGCAGAATGGAGATGTTGTGCGCATGGGAGATGATAACCCACGTGAGATTGTGGGCATTGGCTCCGTACAGATCAAGACACATGATGGCATGACACGCACGCTGAAAGATGTGAGACACATACCAGGGATGGCAAGAAATCTCATCTCTCTCAGTACACTTGATGCGGAAGGATACAAATACTCCGGTTCAGGTGGAGTTGTAAAGGTATCTAAAGGTTCTCTCGTTTATATGATTGGTGATATGAATTCTGCAAACTTATATGTCCTTAGAGGAAGTACATTACATGGTTCTGTTACCGCTGCTGCTGTTTCTAAAGATGAACCTAGTAAGACTAACCTGTGGCATATGCGTCTTGGACATATGAGTGAACTTGGTATGGCAGAATTGATGAAGAGGAACCTGCTGGATGGCTGCACTCAGGGTAACATGAAGTTTTGTGAGCACTGTGTTTTTGGTAAGCACAAGAGGGTAAAGTTCAATACCTCAGTTCATCGCACCAAAGGTATACTTGATTATGTACATGCTGATTTGTGGGGCCCTTCTCGTAAGCCCTCTCTTGGTGGTGCTCGTTATATGCTTACCATTATTGATGATTACTCTAGAAAAGTGTGGCCTTATTTCCTGAAACATAAAGATGATACATTTGCTGCTTTTAAAGAGTGGAAAGTCATGATAGAAAGGCAAACTGAAAAGGAGGTAAAAGTACTTCGCACTGACAATGGTGGTGAATTTTGTTCGGATGCTTTTCATGATTACTGCAGGAAGGAAGGCATCGTTAGGCATCACACCATCCCGTACACTCCACAGCAGAATGGTGTGGCTGAGCGCATGAACAGAACCATCATCTCCAAGGCTCGTTGTATGCTGTCCAACGCTCGCATGAACAAGCGTTTTTGGGCAGAGGCTGCTAACACCGCCTGCTACTTGATCAACAGGTCGCCTTCTATCCCACTTAATAAGAAAACTCCCATTGAGGTATGGTCTGGTATGCCTGCTGATTATTCACAGTTGAAAGTTTTTGGATGCACTGCTTATGCTCATGTTGATAATGGAAAATTAGAGCCTAGAGCTATTAAATGTCTGTTTCTTGGTTATGGTTCAGGAGTAAAAGGTTATAAGTTATGGAATCCTGAAACTAATAAGACATTCATGAGCAGGAGTGTTGTTTTCAATGAATCTGTTATGTTTAATGACAGCTTGCCCACAGATATCATACCAGGTGATTCTAATAAGGAGCAGCAATATGTTAGCGTGCAGGTGGAGCACGTGGATGATCAGGAAACTGAAATTGTTGGTAATAAAGTTAATGATACTGTTCAGCACTCATCTCCTGTTTTGCAGCCACAAGATGAACCTATTGCACATCGCAGAACAAAGAGGAGTTGTGGAGCTCCAGTCCGCCTTATTGAGGAATGTGATATGGTTTATTATGCTTTTAGTTGTGCTGAACAGGTGGAGAATACTCTTGAGCCAGCCACATACACTGAAGCTGTTGTTTCTGGAGACCGTGAGAAGTGGATCTCAGCTATGCAGGAGGAGATGCAGTCTCTTGAGAAGAATGGCATATGGGAGCTTGTGCACTTGCCAAAACAGAAGAAGGCTGTTCGTTGTAAATGGATCTTCAAGAGAAAGGAGGGTTTATCTCCTAGCGAGCCTCCAAGGTTTAAGGCAAGGTCAGTAGCAAAAGGTTTCAGTCAAATTGCTGGAGTTGATTATAATGATGTGTTCTCTCCAGTTGTAAAGCATAGTTCAATTCGCACATTCTTCAGTATTGTTGCTATGCATGATCTTGAGCTTGAGCAGTTAGATGTGAAGACAGCATTTTTACATGGAGAGCTTGAGGAGGAGATATACATGGACCAGCCAGAAGGGTTCATAGTACCTGGTAAGGAGGATTATGTTTACAAGTTGAAAAGATCTTTGTATGGGTTGAAACAGTCTCCTCGTCAATGGTATAAAAGGTTTGATTCATTTATGTTGTCACATGGCTTTAAGAGGTCTGAATTTGATAGCTGTGTGTATATTAAATTTGTTAATGGATCACCTATATACTTGCTGTTGTATGTTGATGATATGCTGATTGCTGCCAAGAGCAAGGAACAAATCACTACATTGAAGAAACAGTTGAGTAGTGAGTTTGATATGAAGGATCTTGGTGCTGCTAAGAAAATTCTAGGTATGGAAATTACTAGAGACAGAAATGCTGGTTTGCTATTTCTTAGTCAGCAAAGCTACATTAAGAAGGTTCTTCAGCGTTTTAACATGCATGATGCAAAGCCTGTTAGTACTCCTATTGCACCTCATTTTAAATTATCAGCTTTACAATGTGCTAGTACTGATGAGGATGTAGAATACATGTCTAGAGTTCCATATTCTAGTGCTGTTGGTTCTTTGATGTATGCCATGGTTTGCTCCCGTCCAGATTTATCTCATGCTATGAGTTTGGTTAGTAGATACATGGCTAATCCTGGTAAAGAACACTGGAAAGCTGATACATACTAGCAACGTGTCCTCATTCAAATTCTTAGTACTAGCTGGTATCTAATTTACTACTCCCTCCATCCAAAAAAAAACAATCCTGGGTTTAAATCTGAACACGGTTTGAATCTGGACACACATTATGTCCAGATTCAAACCTAGGATTGGTTTTTTTTGGACGAAGGGAGTATAGAGTAATACTACTAGGGCTGTGTTTAGTTGGATCCAAAGTTTGTATTTTGGTTGAAATTGGAGATGATGTGACTGAAAAATTATGTGTGTATGATAAGTTGATATGATGGAAAATGATTGAAGTTTGGATCCAAACTTTAGATCTAAACACAGCCTAGTACTAGTACAACAGAATGAGTATATCACATGAATTAGTTGGAGTGAGTATGTCACATAAATTAATTGCATTGATAGCACCGCACAATTAGATTCTTAACCAATTCATTCATATGGGCACGTTGATCCACCCATTCCACAGCAAGCCCTGGTCCCTCTCTGCATCCCATCAACCAATTCTGGGTGTTCCATCCAGTTGGAATTTGTTCACGGTGATCACTGAGAAGGTGAAATTAAACAGGGGATGATTCATTACTACTCCTCCGTCTCGTAAAAAACCAACCTAGTAATAGTTATGACACATTTTAATACTATGAATCTGGACATATATCTATCCAGATTCATTGTATAGAACGTGTCACATCTAATCCTAGATTCATTTTTTTCGGGACGAAGGGAGTACAGAACAAGCCATTAGTGTTGGTTCCCCAACCGACACACATGTGTTCTCCCCGAGAAAAAGGACGGGTTGATAAATTGACAAGGTTCATCGAGCTGATGCTTTCAGTTATCCTCAATATTTATATCCATGTCACCGAATCCCCACCTACATTTACACATCAGGGAATAAAAACACAATAATTTCCATATCCACAAATCAAAGATAAGAACAACCACATCACAGATAAGAACATACTATTTACATTCACTAGGTGAAACCCCGCGTATTGCCGCTGGAATTTAGTATAATAACAATAAAAAATAACGTGTAAGATAGCTAGATAATATCAGATTAAGTAAATTAATGTGGTTTATGATAATTTAAATTTAAATAGTATGTATAATGATGATTCAAACGTAAAAAGTAAGGTGGTATGACTTTATAGAAGAAGAAAAGTAGGCGGATAGTTTGGACCGTAGATTAATCATCTAAATGCTAAAAACAATTGATGTGATATGACCGAGGAAAAAAAAGAGAAAGATAATTTGGACCATAGATTAATCATTTAAGCACTAACTAAGTGAGGATGAACTATATAAGTATATAGGATATCATAAAACATAATAAGGATATACATTGAAATATTATGTGAATTATGTTGGATGATAATTTAACATGTTTGTATTTGAAAAGCTCTTAAATTATAAAAACTATAAAGATATATCATGTTTGCATGATGTTTAAATGTGATGATTGTTAGTGGATGATGATGTGGCATCTTGTTAGTGGATGATGATGTGGCATCTTTGCATGTTAAGCTTAAGGAGTTAGTAGGGGATAATTTTATAGTAAGATAGGATTCAATTATTCAACAAACACCATCAATAACACCAAAACCACATCATGCATCAAAAAAACCTTTGCTATATTACACATTCAACAGAAAAACAATATAACAAAACCGGACTCACATTACACTATGGGATTACTTTTCTCTGCTTAAGGGTGATAAACAGTAATTAGCATGGTGTTAGAAACTTTTATCGGCGTCATTAGAACCTGGTAAATATATAGTAGCTCCGCCCCTGATATCGAGATACCATTTATAATACCTACTTCCTCTCGTCCCAAAATACTCCCTCCATTTTACAATATAAGTCATTCTAGCATATCCTATATTCATATTAATGTTAATAAATCTAGACATATATATTTATATAAATTCATTAACATCAAATGAATGTGAGAAATGTTAGAATGACTTATATTGTGAAATGGAGGAAGTATAAGAACTTAGGACTGGATGAGACGTTTACTAGTATAATGTATCTAGACAGACTTCCTATCAAGATATATTGTACTAGAAAATATCTCATCTAATCTTAGATTCTTATATTTTAAGATGGAGGTAGTAGCCTGATATAAGATATACCAGCTTAGATGATACTCCCACCGTCCTTGAATATTCGACGCCGTTTACTTTTTTAAACATGTTTGACCGTTCGTCTTAATTAAAAACTTTTGTGAATATTATTCAAAAACTTGAGTAGTAGTAGTATATTTAACAATGAATCAAATGGTAGGAAAAGAATTAATAATTACTTAAATTTTTTGAATAAGACGAACAGTCAAACATGTTTAAAAAAATCAACGGCATCAAATGTCCCTAAATATAAGGGATTTTGGTTGAATGTGATGTATTCTAGTACAACGAATCGTGGGCATGAAGTCTATCTAGATTATTTGTACTAAGATATATCACATTCAACCAAAATCCATTATAATTAGGGACGGAGCGAGTATACAATAGCGGCCCCATTTGTTTTTCCCGGCGGTGTTGAGTTCCTGAAAAAAGTTGAAAGTTTGAAGAAAGTTGGGAGTTTGGAAAAAAAAATTAAAAGTTTATGTGTGTAGGAAAGTTTTTGATGTGATATGATGTGATGGAAAGTTGAGAATAGGGGGGAAACTAAACACGGCCTCAAGCCCTCAACCAAATGCCTTCCTGGCTTCCCGTGAGCATCCGCGGTAGCTGCTCTGCTTCTTCTCCATGCCCATGGTCGACTTTCACTGAGAGTGGTGTGCTACAAACAGTAAACAGTTGGTGGCACACGGCCAGCCAGTGTGAGACTGAGAGAAGGAGCTGATCGAGATCTAGTACGTACGTAGCAATATGCTAGGAGGAGGTGGGTACAGGCAGAAGCTGATCCAGGTATGGAACGATTGGCAGGTGAGCGTGCTGGTGCTGCTCAGCCTCACCCTGCAACTCCTCTTCCTGAGCACGGCGGGCGCCCGGAGACGGGCGCAGCCGAGCTGGGGGAAGAAAACCTACTTCTGGGCTCTCTACATCGGCTCCAGGTTCATCACCACCTACTCCCTCGGCATCCTCTCCCGCGCCTCCACGGGCGACGCCAACGCCGACATCCAGGCGTTCTGGGCGTCCCTCCTCCTGTTCCACCTGGGAGGCCCCGACGACTTCACCGCCCTGTCCCTCGAGGACAACAAGCTCTGGGATCGCCGCTGCCTGGAGCTCTTCATCCAGGTAGGGATGCAAGCGGGACGAACAAACGGGTTTTTTTAGACTCACTTATCTTACTTCTAGTTTATTTTTTTAAAAAAATTTATACTACCATGTAGAAAATGAACTAGTAAACGGGTTTTTATATCTCTATGTGTAGGTCTCCACCACACTCTATGTCTTCTCCCGCTACGTGCTCGACCCCGGATTCCGCCGCTTCATCGTGCCGTTCGCCCTCATCTTCTCCGCCGGGGTGGTCAAGTACGTGGAGCAGGTCGTCGCGCTGCACCACGCGACGATGGAGGCGCTCATCAAGTCCGTCCTGGGAAAGCCCGACGCTGGCCCGGACTACGCTGACACCATTAACCGATTGGACGGGATTATGAGATCCGGCGCATTGCCGTCCCTCGACATCAAGAACGAACGAGTTGACCGCCCAAACTCTGGTGAGTACGTAGTAACTAATCAACCTAATTAATTTGTTTGCGGCCTTCAAGTAAATCGATATGCACCCACGTAATTATCACTCTCACGTACGACTGCGTGTTTAGCAACTTAGAATTGGGAGTTTATAACGAAATTGGTAGCGAGATTAGCATGGAAAATTGATTTTTTTTAACTCTTTATCTCTTGTTTGTCAGATGTGAGGAAAATTATTACTACCAAAATAATTATAATTCTTGTTTGTTTAACATGTATTATATAAGGTTTGAGAAATACTATAATACCGTTTATTAAATGGTGCATAGATAAGAGTGAGAGTGTAGGGTAAAATAGAAAAAAACTTGAATGGGAAGTGATTAATGGGACCATTTGTATTTTATTGTGATAACTATGTTGGGACAAATTCAAATCCTAGAAATATAATTATTACGGGACATAGGTAGTGAGAAGGTAAGTCAAAACTGATCCCTTAGTAAAAGTTGAGATCTAGCCTGTCGGCATAAAATGGAAATGGGAATTAATTTCCTCCTAACTAACCCTTACTCCTACATAGGTACTAGAAAGCATTAATTTTCTCTCTCGATTTCTCATCCACATCTCACCAAAACTCGCATGTCTTCAAAACAAACAAACCCGTAAATAGCCTTATCGTCTCTTCAAACTTTCAATCCCATTTAACATACGAGTATTGCTATACATCTGACCCTATTGTTCGACCCCTGTCCAACCTTGCCGTATCTACTAATCAATTTACTCCATACGAGCCAGCTGCTCTCCATGTAGGCTAGAGCAAAGAGTAGGTAAGTACTGGTCGGATGCAAGTTGTACACGCCAATCGTATGTGTAGTGATTTCCTTAACACACCTCCCTCCCCACCTATCCTACCCCAAACCAAATGTGTATGGTAATTGCTAAGGTATATATATAGTGGCGATATCATCATGTTATAACCTTGTATACATGATCTACTTTTCCATATGCATAATATAGTTGGTATCTATACTTATACTAATTGTACTTCGATAAAGCTCCCACATTAAGTAGAGAGATTTTGCTGTTGATTAGGCGTATTATGTCATCATAGGCGTAGATTGTATAGAGATCATATTAGATAAAGCATACTCTCTCCATCCTAGAATATAATGATTTTCAGGGGTGAACACAGGTATTGAGAAAATAGGTAGATTTAAATAGGAGAATGTTATGATTAGATGAAAATGGAAGGTACGTGGGGAAATTGAATAGTGACGGGTTGTGATTGGTTGGAAAAAAAATGCTGGTGAAGAAGTAGTTATATTTTTTGATAAATTTGAAGGCTAAAATTGAGGGACGAACGGAGTATAATATAAGGCCCACATGCATTCTAAGATTCAACTTGTAAACTATTTCACTAACAATTAGTATAATATGAATTAGATTTTATTTACTGAAAATAATATTATTTGATTGATATTTGAATTTACTTTCATATGGTTATAATTTTATTGCTATAAATCTTATGGTATATGAGAAATTATAACCAATGATTATTTTTTAGTTTGTTTAATTTTAGTTTTGGGGTATTTGTAATTTAAAAAATGAATTTGCACCCGTCTTGGTCTCTTAATTTATCAATTAATTAATTTAATTTCAAATTTTGAAGTTGATGATTAAAGAATTGTAACTGACGCACTGTCCGGTTCTGGCTGAATAAAATAGGGATATATTCCTTGAAAAAACAATTACGGGACAGATAGATGGGAGAGTTGCTTCTCTGATCTCATCAAGACCTTCTCGCTAAAGAAAACGTGCGGGAGGAAGAGGAGTTGACCAATTTGAATAGTTCCACGTGATAGATCGAGAGGATGCAGTTGATGACTGCTCCTGTTTTATTTTAGTACAGTAAGTATCTCCGTCTAAAAAAGGACTCTAGTTAGGACTAGGACTCTGCATGGATAAAATACTTCTACCTCGTGATTCATGCATACTCCCTTCATACTCATAAAGGAAGTCGTTTTGAACAACGACATGGTCTACAAAACATAACTTTAACTTCTTATTTCTATAAAAACATTTATTGAAAAATGATATATGTATACTATGAAAGTAACTTTCAAGACAAATCTATTCGTATAATTTTTACATTTTCAAACTCAACAACTTGAGAGTTATTTATGATTTATATTCCCAAGGTTTGACTTAAACATTGTCCTAAACGATTTTCTTTACGAGTACAGAGGGAGTATGCACATGTACTGCTGTAAACATTACTAGTAGTAACATTAATATATACATGTATATGCATATGTGTGTATGTTGTGAGCGTGTTTTTAAGAAAAGAAATTTCTAATTTGAAATCTTGATATCTCTAAAACAAATTCCTAGTGTATATGATGTGCTTATAGTATAGTTGGCCATATGGACCGCCCGGCACGGCATGGCACGGCCCAGGCCCGGTCGTGCTCGAGCCAAGATTTGTCGAGCCGACACGGCCCGACCTATACGCCGGACCATGCCGTGCCGGCCCACGTGCT
Organism: Oryza meridionalis; assembly: GCA_000338895.3. Classification (NCBI taxonomy): domain Eukaryota; kingdom Viridiplantae; phylum Streptophyta; class Magnoliopsida; order Poales; family Poaceae; genus Oryza; species Oryza meridionalis. The sequence continues at coordinate 30,274,594 of CM002529.2, forward strand.
CCACCTGTGGCCCAGACACAGCCCGAAGGTACGGGTAGCCCATCGTGCTTTCTTTGAAATAAGTATATTTCCCGTCTCTCCTCTTTGGGTAGTGACATATATATAGCTAAATAAGTCTATTTTACATCCCTACTCTTTGGGCCGTGTCATATAATACGTCTATTTGTCCTCCCTATTCTCTGTGCCATGTCTTACATATGGTTGACAATAAGTCTATTTCACCTCCCTGAAGTTGCTCCTTGCCGGGCCAGCCCACCGTGCCGAGGCATAGGCCCAGGCATGGCCCGACAGCGATCGAGCCATGCCATGCCTTGGGCCGGGCCTCGGGCCTTATGGCTAACTATAGCTTATAGATATAGGATGTGCGTTTGTGCATTTATAGGGTTAAGTGAGAGCATAACTGTGTTTATAAAAAAAGATTCTAGTGTAAAATCTAAGGTGCTCATAGCGTAAAGTTTGTGTTTATAGGGCTGAGTGTGTGTTTGTGAGCGTCTGCGTTTATAATGTGTTTCTAAAAAAAATCTAGTGTAAAATCTTGACATCTCTGAAAGAACTTTTTAGTTTAAAATCTGATGTGTTTATAGAGGTACGGTGTATATGTATGCGTTCATAGAGCTGATTGTGAGCCATACATTGTACTATATTTTTTTAGGAAAAAATCAGTGTAATATCTTGATATCTTAGGGCCTGTTCATTTTGATGCCATTTTCAACATTACCAAATTTTGGTAAAGTTAAAAAAAATGGCTATATTTAGTTTGCTGCTAAATTTTGGTAAAATTATAGTTACCAAAATTTGGTAAGGTTTTTTTTTCATCAAACTGAACAGACCCTTACTTTGTTAAGTACCTTAAAATTTGTCTCAATATGCAGATCCGGAGGCCAACGTGCAGGTGAAAGATTACAGCGAAGATGAGCAGGTGGCCATCAAAACCATCCGGTCAGCACACTCTCTGTTCTCGAGATTCAGTGTCCTGTTCGCGGACGGCATCTTCAGCTTCGAGGACAGGCAGGAGAGCCAGGCCATGTTCTTGCGCAAGGACGCGAGGTGGGCGTTCAAGATCGTGGAGATCGAGCTGGGTTTCGCGTACGATCGGCTCTACACCAAGGCCTCGGTGTCCCGCGGGGCGAGGCTGGCGGTGCGTGTGTGCAGCCTGTCGCTCACGCTCGCCGCCGGCCTCTGGGCGGCGCTGGCGATCCTGCGGGCGAGCCAGTACCGGCAGCGGCACCGGTGCGTGACGTACGCGCTGCTCGCCGGAGCGGCGCTCAACGACGCCGCGATACTCGCCGCCCACGCCTTCTCCGTCTGGTCCCTGGTGCACGGCGACTGGCTGAGCTGGTGCTCCGTCATGCTGGTGAAGCGGAGGAGGTGGTCGGCGAGCATGGCGCAATCCAACCTCGTCACCTTCTGCCTCCGGAAGCTGCCTTCCAACAACGACTCCGACCCGGCGCCGCTCTCGTCGTCGTTTCTTCTCCGGCGGCTACTCCTCGGCGGCGGCCGAGGAGGAGGAGTGCAACAACAAGACGCATCGCCTGCTCCTGCTCTTTCCACCACGTTAGCGTCCATGGACGAATTCCAGAAGCTGTTCGAGAGGCGTTCCCTGCTCGACCAGGTCCGTTCTGGAAGCTTCTGGAGCAAGTACAAGCATACCAAGTATGTCCCGGTGAGCGAGAAGCTCAAGGATTTCATCTACGCCCAGCTAGAGGAGAAGGTTCGCCGTCTCAGCGAGTACGACAAGAGGATGGAGAGGGAGCGTGAGCGTGAGCGGAAGCGAGTGAGAGCTCCATCTCCATCTCCATCTCCATCTCCATCTGCATCTGCTACGACTCCAACCCAAACCGGAACGTCGACGACGACGACGACGAGTAGCATGTACAGCATTTTGACGGATTGCAGGGGGGACCAAGTGATGAAAAAGGAGCAGATCAGCAACCTGAGCTGGAGCCTGGAGAAGAAGGAGTTCGACGAGAGCCTACTGATATGGCACATCGCGACGGACCTGCGGTTCCGCGAGGAGGCACAGGCGGCCGGCGCCGCCGCCTCCGCGGCGAGTGCGGCGACCGTCGATCAGCGAGAGACCAGGAAGCACATGGAGATCGCGCGGGAGCTGTCCAACTACCTCTACTACATCATGGTGGTGTAGAAAATCTAATTGTTGTATTATGTTATTTTCTCCGATCTATTAGATCGATCCTCTATATATAAGCGTATACAGGAGATAGAAACTATAAGAATAGATTTATCTCTAAAACTTTATCTTATCTTTTAAGATTCTATCTTTAAAATATATCTTATATCTATAATTTGTATTTGACTATTATTTATAACCGTTATATCTATACTTCTAACAGGTGGTGCACCCGCTGATGCTGTCGTCGTCGACGACCATGGCGATCAAGAGGTGCCGGGACACGTGCGCGGAGGCGCGGAGGCTGTTCCTCAAGGACCACGTGATGGCGGCGGCGGGGAAAGGGAAGGGCGACCGGCGGCGGGCGGTGGGCGAGGACAACGCGCACAGGGTGCTCCTGGACGTGGACACGCCGCTGCACGCGGCGGTGGTGAAGGGGGACAAGTGCAAGTCGGTGCTGTGGGATGGGTGCTTCCTGGCGAGGGAGCTGAGGCAGAGCATGGCCGACCCGGGGAGGAGGTGGAGGGTGGTGTGCGAGGTGTGGGTGGAGATGCTGGGCTACGCGGCGGTGCACTGCGGAGGGTACCAGCACGCGGAGCGGCTCAAGGACGGCGGCGAGCTCATCACCTTCGTCTGCCTCCTCATGACCCACCTCGGCATGGGGAAGCACTACCGGACCGAGGTTGGGGATGCCTACGCCCACCTCTCGCCCTACAGCGCCGCGGCCTAGCGCATCTGTATTAGTACTACACTCCAGCTAACCTGTTGCTTGTACTACCTCGATTGGTGAACAGAGTTTGATAATATATGGGTGTGTTTGGATAATGGGTTAGGAGAGGTGGGATTGGGAAATGGAAATGATGGAGGGATAAGATGAAATGGAGTGAGAAGAATGGATGGCTATGATTGAAACTTATCCTTTGAGGGGTAAGAAATCATATTCCAAACCCATTATCCAAACATGGCCTATGTGATTGTTAGCTCAGGAACAAAACGTTCAGAAAGAAATAACGAATAGTCGTAGGCAGAGCAAATGAACAGGAGTGGATCCTAAATTCTCGAGAGGACATCCCTCGTTATCTGCATGTTATCCTAGTGGTTATGTAAGAAATTGAAAAAATAATCAACTACATATATTAATATGTGATAGATCACTCTACAAACATGCAAATTAAAATTCAATTTTTACAAATAAAAAAGATAAATTAAACTATAGCTAGTTAATGTATATTATAAATCCAATTTGGTTTTTTTTAACTTGTAGAAGTTAAATTTAATCTTACATGTTTATGAAATGATTTATCACATATTAATCTATCTTGTTGATTTTTTTTTAGTATTTTTATAATCATTTAGATGACAATGCAAACAACAAGGGTTATCCCCTCGAGAATTTAGAATAGTTTCCTGAATGAACAACACACGAATCGATCTCAGCTCATTCCCCAGACGAGTAGTAGATATGTCAGATTCTGTGGAACAAAACAGATCATTTCATGATCATGAACACTTCTCATCCAATGGCAAATATCCTGGTGGTTTGGTTTCAAAAATAGAAATAATAAATCCTGGGGTTGCAGGACAATTCGCCCCCAAATTATTCAGAGTCCATCACTGACAGGGTAAGATCATGAACGGAGTAACCAGTCATCAACCCGTTCCAAATAGATGCAGCAGAATCAGTGCAGATGGCCATAGCCGGAGCTGCTGCCATTGCCGGGATGCATGAACGCCTGAGCCTGCGAGGCATGATCGAGCGGAGGCGGGTCGTCGCCGTCTTGCCAGAATCCTCCTCCTCCGGTGGACGGGTGCAGAGCATGCATCACACTGACAGGGTTCGTCGGGGCGGTGACGGTGGCGGCGGCAACGGCGAGGGGCGGCATCACTCCACCGGGATGCACCTGGGAGCCGGCCTGAACGTCGGCCGGGCCCCAGGAATCGCTTGACAGAAGAGAGAGAGCACGCCGAAGATCCGGGGCTCCATTCGAGTTGGAGGACACGACGGCACAGGCTGGATCCACACCTGAAAATCATCACAAATCATATGCATCATCAGAATATCAGGTATTCATATATATGATCCTGCAATTTGGAGAGAATAATTTAGAATTAGACTGCCCAACAGATTAAAAGGGACACTTTTTGGGGGGGCTCTGAATTTATCATCTTCAGTTCTGTTCTGAACTCTGTACTCGTGTTTGTTTCTGTCTTTCTCGCAAAAGCCGGGTCAATGAAGATCTATTGTCTAAAAATCGTAGATCATCTTTAGTTGCTTGTGCCTGGTGTATTCTATGATCCTGCAACTGGAGATGATTTAGACAGCTCAACAGAAAGAAAAGGAATACTTTTTTGGGGGGTCTGAATTGAAGGCCTGTATCTATTGAGATGACTCACACTCCTTGCAAGTTGCAACACTAAGCTGGCATATCCAATAAGTATTTGTTGGTCCCAGGTTAGTACCAGGCACAGATGGGTACTGGACTACCAGCCAAAAGTTCTGGTGAATGTCATTATCAGGGGCAGTGATGGGGCCATAAACCTAGTAAATGGGACCTAGTCGTTTCTTGTCGATCTCTCGCGTGAAACACATTTCTTGCTTTTTGGGATGGTGAAAGGCTCCCAGGCTCCACCCAGAGAAAAAATGGAGCAGTTCAGATTGAAAGATCAACATACCAAGGCAGGAAGTCCAAAAAGCTTGTAACAGATAATTGGTGGATCTAGCCTCTCTGTTTTTGTTTTTTTTTTTTTTGAGAAACAATTTGTGGTTCTAGCTTGTCCATAAAGCAAGCTGATGCAAATGGATAAAATGAGTAATCAGTAGTTACTGAAAAAAAGGGAGCAAAATGATGTGTTCTTATGACTAAGTAGCTTGTTTAATCCAAACTCCAAGTCAGGAATGCTGACTGTTTAGCAACAAAGACTTTTCAGAAGATTGTAGCCGTATGAAAAGGAATTATGGAGAATAAAATGCTGTCTCGGCGTTGTCGAATAGCAGAGAGGTGAACAGTACAGATAACAATCAAACAAAAGGTCAAATCAGTCGGACCTATTTACTGATAAGAAATTGAATTGCTAAAATAGGTAGTCCCATTTAGATCATTAAATAAAAACACATGGTTAAAAACTTAAAATTGAAGATGCTGCAACAGCTGCATGTCTTTTCTTTAAAGTTCAGTGATGAATTGAGAGATGTTAATGTACCTTGGTTGAGGACCTTCGTGGTGTTTCCCTTGAATGGTATGAGCCCATCAAAATCATGATGATGCACCGTATGCGACACAACATTGCCTGGCATCTGCAGGGTAGAGAAATTCAGATCCTCAAGGCCTATAGTTTTCATTGGCTTCATCCAGGGGAGTTTTGCTTCTGTAAATTTGAAGCCTCCCAGGTTGTCACATGAAGAAATTGCATTGCTTCTCACTTGGCCAAAAGGAGATTGGCCAAAGTAAATATCTGTCTGCTGCCTTGCATCTGCAATGCAAAATCGCAAACACTGTCACCATGAAAGATTTGTGTAGGACTTGGTAAAAACGCGTCAAGTGGAAAACTACATCATGAAAATACACAAGCTACCATATATGATTACTATGCATTATTATATAACAATATAATAGTAACTGTCAAGACTCAAGAGGATGGGTTAAGCTCCCTTCTAAAAAGAAGTGTGCCACCAGGTAACACCCACCAGTCGTGCGTATGCAGAAAACTGGATATGTTACATGTTAAAATGCTTACGGTATCATCCTACTATTTCAGCAGTATTGATTGGGTTAAAGGAATAGCTTTCAGTCATCAAAACAGAACAAGGCATCTAGCATTGTGATGCATCTAAGGGGTCAGTACTACCGTAAAACATCGTGGCGAGCCTTGATGAACCAAATGAAATTGCCTCTTGTTGCGGTTTCCTTCTTCGTGCATTATGATCAGATAGACGCCTGCGGCAACTTTTCTTTTTCTGGTCAAATTCAGCTAAACCATGAAACCTACAAAACAATAGAGTACATAAGACAGCAAACTAGTAAAGATCAATAACCTCGAACCATGCGTTGTACTTTAATCCAAACAAACTAGTGCTACTTCTTTGACTTTATTTATACTGGTATATGCTTTATGCAATACAGATAGAGACAATTTTCTTCATTGTTGTTGTGTCTATTGATTTAAAGAGGGTAGTCCATATAAAAAAGGAAGTCTTGAAAGCATGCAAAGTGAAATAAGATTATGCTCTCACCGACTACACTGTTGGCAAAAACGGCGCTCCAGACCAGAAACAATAACCTTTGGTGCCTTAGAATGAGCTTCACAAACTTTGTGCTTGCGATGGTATTCTCTTGCGGAGGACAGATCGACTTTGCAGCCTTCAACTTGGCAGTATGAGCTTTGTGTGCTCTGCTGAGACACCTTCATCTTCTTGACCACAGTAGATGGACAAGTCACACCTGAAGCTGCAGAGGAGCTCTTGACATTCTGCCCTCCACAAACATTTTCAAAGTAAGTTCTCTTCCCTAACTTGAGTCCTATTACCGGCTCACCATGGCTAACTGCCACAGCTGGAGAAGTGCCCGAGTCTTCAACTCTACCGGCCTCGCCATCCTTGCACATGTTCTTGCCATGCCCTTTGACAGAAGCAAACCTGAACTCTAAGCTGTTCCCCAGCTTGGATGAGGAATCAAACGACGCTGACAAGGAGCTCTTCGATGAACCATTGGCTAGCTCCGAGCTAGAAGTGAACGTGCCACCGGATGAATTGGTGGATCCATGATTTGCGGCCGCGACAACTACACCTCTTGGTTCAGGGTGAGGTATGCTCTTGGGATTTTCCATTGTATTCGGACCGAAAGGCGCTGGATTTTCCCAGTCCCAAAACACAGGGCTCTTCTGATTCCAGTTCATCCCAAAAGAAGCCATGGCTGAATTAAGGATCTCAACTGCTGCTGCTCACACTTGTATATATTGCAAATCTGATAGGATTTCAAGAAACAAGAAGGAACAGAAAGAACACACGTCACAACAAATTGCAGAACTTGGATGAGAAAGGCAATAAACATATCTCGGGTACCAAAATCATTTTGTCTTTCAGATAAAAAGACAAGTACAACATACCATCCAAAATGAATTATACGCGCTTTATTGTGGGGATCATAGCAAGAGAAGAAAGGCGAAAACGATCAATTACCTCAACTTTCCTTTCTCCCAGAAAAGAAACACAGTGGATCCTTCCTCTCCCTGCAAATCTTGCCCTCAATCAGCATGACCATGCATAGCACAACCTTGAGCATAAATCAAACCGATCCGAGGAGGTGATGAATAACAAGTAGCAGCGTTGAAAGTTGAAACCAATTGGCTGGCAGAACTAAAGCAACAGAGACTCCATTGTTGTTCTTGGCTGAGTTCTCACTCACCTCGACTTGAGAGAGATCCTATCCCACTTGTTTCCCCGACCTAAAAGACGACAGCATCAACCCCATCAAGGCTGGCCCCCATTCATCACCACAACCACCCGCTATTTAAACCCTTTCCAATCTATCACCACAACAACTACCCCAAGTCAATCAGAGCTGCATTATTTGCTCCTTGTTACCGCACATGAACCAGTTGCTTGTTGGGGAGCATAAATAAACCAAACCATATATGAAATAAAAAGCAAAGAAACTATTTTGAAGGAAGTAAAAGAAAGAACAATAATACTTGATGTGAAACCAAGAATCTCACCTCCTTTAGCTGAGAGAGAATCGTTATCCCCGTTGTATTCTACCTGGATGAAAACAATAGCCATAAGTTTTGTGGCAAAAGAAGATAGGAGAAAGAAAAGAAAAAACACAAGAAAAAGCAAAAGCACCAAGATAAAGAGGACATGACTCACAAAGATCCAACACACACAAGATGGCAACCTTTCCCTCCTAACTAGTATCTCCCAAAACCCCACCTGTGAGCCTGAGAGCCTGAGACTGAACAGTAACAAGAGGAGGAGGCAGCAACAAGAGGAGAGTGAGGCCCAGTGGATGGCTGCCTCCTCCTACAGCAACCAACAAAAGCACATGCCCTTCCCTGACACTCCAATAATGCTCAGAACAAACACCAACTGGTAGTGTAGTGAGTAGTGACCATACCAGTTTACTTCTACTTCTACTACTACTATGGCCTCAACTACTCCACTCCTCAAAAGCAGCAGCAGCAGCAACCCTAAGAAAGAAGAACAACTCCTTTTTGTGGTGGAAATCACATTGTAGCCCACCCCTCACCCCCTGCCTAAAGATGATTGAATGATGTGGAGAATCACTCCTCCACAAACAATGCCATGCCATAAAAAGATTCTGGTTCTTGCAAAGAAAAGATAGGGATAATTTCAGACCTGGTTTTGCTGCCTGGAGCTATGCCATGGTGCTGCTTTTCTGCTATAATAATCTCTTTCTTCTTCCCAGAGTACCAAGTAGTACCAAACTACCAACTAACAGCAACACCAGAGAGAGAGAGAGTTTGATCTATCTGGTGTTCTTTGCAGCAGCAGTGGTGCTTTGCTTGATTTGATCATTGGTGCCATTGGGGTGTGTGTGTGGTTGTGTTTGTATAAGGGTTGGATTGGAAAGTGTGGGTAGGGAGAGGACAAAAGCAGCTACAGTTTTTCATCAGTGTGCTCAACAGTAGAATCATGTGCCTGGTTGAGATGAATCAATCTAATCTCTTGCCCCCATCCAACAACAGCTGCAGCCTTTGCATTGCAATGCACACTCTTTTCCCTGGTCAGATCCTCTACAGGGTTTTCACTGTTGCATGTCGCCTCTGAAACCCCCAAATGGAGCAATCAAAAGATTAAATTGGGGCGGTGAGTTGTACTGTCAGTTGAATGGTTTAGCATGCTGGGGAAGAGAGTATCTTTAAAGAAAAATCTCTAGCAACGAGTACTACATGTTGGCAGTATTACTACTAGAACTAGCTGTACTTTTTTCCTGCAAAAAAAATCTCTGGCCTTTCCATTTCCTACAACAAGCCTGTGATGAGGGAGAGGACCAATGACTAGGAGTTGAGGACAAAGTTTGTCCTAGATGCACATTGAAAAAAGAAACCAAACCAAGTACCGATGCCTTTTGCTTATTCTGAACCCCTCTGAAACCACAGCTACAGAATAAACATGAACTTGGACCTTCATCAAAAAGATGAGTTCTTTACATTGTCCAGCTATTTCTATCTCAGTACTGATACCATAAATTATCAGTACTAATACCATTAATAGCTCAAGGTATCTCTTCAAATTATATCTGAAAAAATGAAAAAAAAGAAGAGTCTTTATATCCAACGACAAGGAGGCACCATCTGTGGTGTCCTGACCAACCAACAGTTGATGGCCTCATTGAACAGAACACTCCTACTTTTCATTGCCTCTAATCCGGATACTTTCAGCCCTGTCTGAAACAGATTTTTGTCCGGATTATTAAGGCGGATTGTTTGTTTATAAATTAATATTTTGAGGAATAAACTGCACAAACAACTTACAACAATTAGTGTAAATAATGTAGTATTCCCTTCGTCCCAAAATATAATAATCTAGAACTAGATGAGATATTTCCTAGTACTACAAATCTTTACCGGCATCCTGTACAGATTTACAGTGGTAAGAAATATCTCATCTGATCCTTATATTATGGGATGGATATAGTAGAAGTTTTTTTTTGAGAAATCGTATTTTTAGAAAACATGAAGCAAATAACCCATGAGAAAAAATCTGGACAAAAACTGAAAAGAACATGTCCTGATGATAAACTACCACTAATCAAGAGACAGTTCATGCTTAGGGTTAGGGAGTATAAAGTGTAGGCCAAGACAAGCAAGAACACAACAAAAGAAGAGGACTGATTGTGCCAAGAGCAGAGAGAGAGAGAGGTAGGAGGAGGAGCACGAGGAACGAGGAGAGGATAGGACCCCGACCTAATCCAAACAAAACAGGACGACGCGAGATCTGATGAAAAGTCTCCCGACCACAAGCCAATCAACGCAACCAAGAACAGAAGCATGATTGCCCCCAAGCTACTAGAGTCCAGCAAGAACCCTACTTGGATCGAAGCCAATCACTACTAGATCTGCCCGCAAGCAGCCAGCGGTTGGCCATGGCGATACGCTATCCGAGACGAAGAAGACGAGACGAGACGACGACACGAGGTAGTACAAGATATACAGTGGCGAAGCAGAGCAAATTGCATCGTCGCCGTGAGGCGCGATGAGTCCATGACTCGATGAGGAAATTGCGGGAGATTTGTTGGATTCGCCATGGTAAGCGAGCACGTGAAGGTGAAGCCCCCTTTGCTTCCCGCCAATCCGCCGGGGGGGAAGGGGAACGGGGAGACCATCAGACTCGTCTTTGCTTATGCTTATTCGATAAAATTTGAATTTTTAAAATTATATGTAGAGTTAATTTTGTGGTTTTTTAATTATAATTTATTTTTTAGCCTATACTTTTAGATCATTAGCAATATGTATATAAAAATTTTATCACACATTATTTTTTATTTGTAAATATTCGTTTCGCTTTTTCCTTCATTCAGTATGCGAAACGATGGGGCTGCAAGAAACCAGGTTAGGTTGTTGCAGGGTTTCATATTTTTCTGTTCCAGGATGACGTGAACGATTTTATATAATTTATAAATGCTTTTAGAGGATTTTAAATTTTAACCAACAATTTCACTAGGCAGGCTCCAATCTCGGCCCGTAGATATGGATGGGCTGCGATTTTGTCCGGGCCAAACAAGGCCACCATGACAATTAAGAAAGTTGAGTAGAAGATAAGTTGTAGTTTATATTTCTCTTCAATTTTTTATACCTTTTAAGATAAGGAAAATAAGGAGTATACCAATATAGCCTTTTATTCCAGTGAAGTTTGATCAAGCCAGCCAGCCGGAAGCATAGGCACCATTGCCTTTTTTTTTCTTTACCTTTGGATTGAAAACAATTTGGAGCATTTTCACATAAATTGAACTAGTTTTATGTAAAATTTATGTGTTCCAAAATAACCCAATCTCATTCCAATTGACACACTGGTTTGCTTGTGTTAATTTTTACGAATTTGGTTACTGATGTACTATAACATTATAAGTGAGTATTTGAACAAAATAAACTCTATCGATTGCTCTTTCTGATATTACCTAATTATAACTTCGTAGTTAGGTTTAAGTTTTAAACTTGATATAAATAGAGAGGTACATGTATATAAGCGTCTGCATTTATATTGTACTATATTTCACAAGAAAAATAATTCATCTATTGAAAAAAATAATCCCTTGAACATATATATTTGCTTAAGACTCTAACACCCTGTTTAGATGGGACTAAAATTTTTTAGTCCATATCACATCGGATGTTTGAACACTAATTATAAATATTAAACGTAGACTATTAATAAAACCCATTCTATAACTCTGGACTAATTCGCGAGACGAATATATTGAACCTAATTAATCCATAATTAATCTATGTGATATTACAGTAAACATGCGCTAATTATGGATTAATTAGGTTTAAAAAATTTGTCACGCGAATTAGCTCTCGTTTATGTAATTAGTTTTATAAGTAGTCTATATTTAATACTATAAATTCATCCGATATGACAGGGATTAAAGAAAGTTTAGTTCATGTATCCAAGCACCCCCTAACTCAAGAGCCGATTGGGCAAGGTCAAAATTGAAAAAATAAATACCAGTGGTCAAAATTGGAAAAAAAAAAGAAAAAGAAAAACACTAGTAATCCTGGAAGGTGACGGTGTCAAGCATCATGCCGAGCGTCTGCACGATGTTGGCGGACATGGCGTCCATGGCCTTCTCCTCCAGCTTCCCCTTGGCGTCCACCTTGCCCGCCCTCGCCACGGCGAGCCTCTCCGGCGGCGTCTCGTCCTCCTCCCTCACCTGCGCCCCGTAGCCCACGGCGAGGTCCCGCATCCCGCGCACCGCCGCCTCGTTCCCGGCGTCGTGCGCGCCGAACCGCCGGAGCGCGAACCCGCCGGACCACCCGCCCCGGCTGAGGCACGCCAGCATCCGCTCCTCCCCCTCCTTCATCCGGTAGTTGACGGCGAGCGAGTAGTAGTGCCGCCCGAGGCCGTGGACGAGCGCCACCGCCGACGGCCTCGCGACGGCGCCGGCGTTCGACGTGGTCTGCCGCGCCTCGCCGCCCGCGGCGCCGCCGAGCACCATCGCCATGTGGTCGACGAGGCGGAACGCGTCCATGACCACCTTCCCCTTGACGCTCTGCACCGGGTCGATCACCACGGCGACGGCGCGCGGGTGCAGCTGCTCGAAGCTCTGCTGCGTGGCCATGTCGGTGCCGGAGAGCCAGCAGCCGAAGCCGGGGTGGGAGTGGTACCACCCGACCACCATCTCCGGCCGTCCCGTCTGCCGGAGCATCTCCAGCATCTCGCTCTGGAACGCGTGGTCCACCGCCTCCACGCTCACGCCGGTGCCACTCTGCGGCATGGCGAACACGTCGGCGACCGTCACCGTGTACTCGTCGACGAACTCGCCCAGCATCAGGCCCATCACCTCCATCGGCACGCCGGCTCGCCCGTGCTTGAGCATCTTGAGGAGGGCGAGGGGGGACACGTTGATCTGCTCCGACGTGTCCGGCTGCGGCTTGTCGCCGCCCGCCGCCGCCGCCCTGTCGCCGCCGACGGCGGCCATCATCGCGCTCAGCATGTTGGCGTCCATGGCTTTTCGCCGCAGATTTCTTCTCCACGATTCGATCGATCAACGATAAATTGCACGATAGCTCAATGATATAAAAAGATGAGGAGATTTAGTGTGAGTCCGATTCGAAAACGAAAAGGATTTCACTTCAGAGTTCAGAGTTGTTCGGATCGATCCACGAAAGGTGTTCGTTAACAGTTTTGTCTTTTTTTTTTTTACAAAATTTCTTGGATGTAATTACAATTATATTGTAATTTACGTGTAATTTTCACGTAATTTTAAACCGTTAAATTTATTTAAAAATTTATGCAAGTGAAAAATAAAAAAACCATAGCACGCACATATGTGAGAGAATTCGTTCTCACGATCTTTGTTTCTTCGAAATAACATATTATTATGAAGAGAATTATATATAAATTACATTGTAGCTAGAGTTATAATATAATTACATCACGGTTATATTTAACCATATCTGTTAAATTTTTGTAACAAATTTTATTGACAAAGGTATGGATGTTTCCAATGGGAATAGTTAGTTAATTAACACGAAACCTAATGCTAATGCTAATGCTAATCTACAATCTAATCACCACGTGGTTAGCTTCGATTAATGTGCACGTGCGTGGGGAAGTTTCCCGAAGAGTCTGGAGTCACGTCCCAAAAAAAGAAAAAGAATTGAACGAGTCAAAAGAGGATTTTTTTTAATATTTTTTTGCCGGGTCTCGCCGCGAAGACTCCATCGGAGGCAGGCAGCCCGGTCCAGCCCACCAAGCAGGTGAGGGGCGGAGATGGAGGAGGCGGCGGCGGCGGAGGAGGTGGCGGCGGTGGAGAAGGCGACGTCGTACAGGTACTGGGTGCGGGAGGCCACGGGCGACGCCGCGCCGCTTCCCGCGCCACGCAAGATCGACGCCGCCGACCTCGCCGCCAAGCCCGCGCCCACCACCCTCGGCTCCGTCTGGAACAAGGTCCCGCCTCGTCTTGCTCTTGCACTGCATCCTCGAAATAGGGGGAGAAAAAGAAGTCGTTGGGTTGATTGATTACTGTAGTATCGGGGAATCTGGAATTTGATTGATTTACTGTGTCCCTGAAAGTGGAATGGTTCGGTTTTGTTGTAGTTTTGCATCTGAAATCTGAAATGGAAGTTGTACTTGCGGTTTTGTTGTAGTTTTGCATCTGAAATTTGAAAAAGAAACTTGTAGTTGCAAGGAGCCAAGGAGGGTGACATCCTTCATGCTGGGGAGCTAGTTCCTATGCTCATATCGAGCAATCTATGTCATGGGCAACTTAAGGGAATTTCAACCTGGAAGCATGCTTGCCAAGAAGCTGAATCACTAGAACGTGGCATCAGAATAGTTCAAATGCATCAACACCTCACAAACATTTTGAGTCATGTTGCCTTTAGCCCTTTGATGCAACATTACTTCGACCAAGCGGTTTCTTGACTGTTGGCACCATCTTTCCTAGCCAATTCTTATGCATGTATCTTAAATGATGTTTGACACCAAACAGGGCATAGTGTATCATCAGCTAGTATTTCTTTCTTTGGTATTGCTATGGAATGTTTTCTATCAGCATTTGTTTAGACTATGCTACTGATACATACTGCGCAACAATCAACAAGATAAGTTCACAATGGTAAAATGAGAGCACAGGGTAGAGATTAGCTTTTTTTAAATCATAAAACCTGTTAGCTCTGTGACTATATATCTAACCAATTTCCCGTGTTTTCTGTGCTTCTTGTAGGCTGGAACCTGGGAGGAAAAGAACCTCAATTCATGGGCCAACGGTAGGATAAAGGTGCTGTAGTTCAGCAATCAATTGCTTGAAATCCAAATGCCTTAACTGTAATGCTTATATTGTTACACGTTTCATCTGAGTGATCTTAGATAATTTTAAACTACAGGATTTGCTGGGCTCATTAGACCCTTTGGAATTTTCTACTGGGAAAGCATCTGTTAACGAAGTATCCAAGTGTACAGGCGATGTGAGTTGTGTATTTCACAGAGCCATTTGATAGTTTTCATCACAAGTGCTTTGTCGTGGAATAAAGTGCTCTTATTGTTTTACCAGCTTAATGCTGTGTGGTACTTAACCTGAAAACATTACTTCTTCTAATGAATAAAAAACCATTACTTCTGACAGTACCGTAATTCTTTTTTGGGCTTTTAGGGGAACTCTTACATGTTTAGATATCCTTGAACATAATAACATAAAGAGGAATTTTTTATTCATGGCTGTTGGGGCAATTCTTGCCTACCTTGCATCCTTGAACATAACAAGGACACTGTTGAAACATATCAGAGTTAAGAATCCTTAAGGATATGAAAGACAGGAATATCAAATTTAATAATCCTATATTGATCTTACAGAGACAGAAGAATTTTATATTATCAGTATTCATCCTCGGCGTGTACTTCTCTGCAATCATGAGTTGTGGTCCTGATATTTTTGCTGTGTTAGTTGTTGGTTTGAACATTGAAAAATGGCGTGGACAAACCCATTAAACTAGGAACTGATGAGTAGCAAAGATGTGGCAACTCTCCGTGGGAGCTCTGCAACATGCTAGTAATAAATACTATGTGGGTTCAGCATGAGTTCAGCTTTGTTATCCCTGGGGGAGATCTACAAAGCTTTTCTCTCTGTTCAGTAAAACATTGATTAGGATCTTTCTCAATCCAACTGGGGAATTCAGTAACATGTAGCAGATTTGTTCTCTCGATTTGGTAGTTCCTATATTCAAGAACAAAAATATATAGCTCATGGAGTGCCATGTTCTTGAATGTCTCACTGATAATCCAGCTAGGGAACATTGCTTTCGTTTTCATGCACCCCTTCTGGTTCCAAATCCATTTGTAGCAGAATTTATTTTCATGAACATACTGTTTTCCTTTTATGACGATTTAACATTGTATACTACTATCAATGGAATGTTGTGTTTTGAACACATGTTCGATGTTGTGTCTGAAATCAATGTGTTGGTTACTTTGGCAGGCATTTCTGGTCACTGTCCGTAATAAGAAGAGAGTAGGCTATACTTATGAGCTGGGCTTAAAATTTAAAGGTAAACAACCTTTAGTTCTAGAGTTCACATCTTCACATGAGCTATCTCCTGCTGAAAATTGGTACTCATGGGAGTATTCTTCAGGTGAATGGTTAATTAAGGAAGAAAACAAGAAGGTGAAAGGCTATCTGGACATTCCAGAATTTTCATTTGGTGAACTTGAAGACTTAGAGGTACATTATTGCTTTCCATAATAATATTAGTAGTATTCTTTTTCCTGAGCAACTTCGAATGTGCCCTTTTAAAACGATGAATCTGAAGATGATATCATCTATGGAAATGAACATTTTGCCTATGTTCTTTCAAAGTTCACATGGTACCTTTTGCTTATTCCTTTCAGGTGAAAATAAGTTTTACCGACAACAAGGACCTCTCATCCGACAACAAGGCGCAAATCAGCAAGGATTTGAAGTTGTTTCTTGCACCGATCCGGGAGAAACTGCGCAAGTTTGAAGAAGAGCTCAAGGATAGATAGCAAAGCTGCAAACTTGGTTGGAAGCATCACGTATCAAAGGATGATGGCTTAATCTATAGCCATTTCACGTATCAAAAGACTGCTTCAGGCGTTTACTACTAAAGTTTGTTCCAATACTTGCTGCAATATGCACCGTGTTTGTTTCATTGCCGATACATTCATACTTGTGCCAGTGTTGAACTTACAAGACCAATTGAACAGAAATTTTCTGAAGCTATATTCCTGCCAGTTCTGTAGTTTGTACTCAGGTACCCAGGCCCATGGGCCACAACTCGAAACAGGTTTTGGCCCAATTGGCTTGTGTATCTGATTCAGTTGCACTGTGGCAGTTCACCAATCAGAACTCAGAAATTCAGAACTGAACAGTTTGTTCTCCATATGAAGAAGAGATGCAAAGGTCCAAATACAGCAATGAAAAAAAGAAGTATAACAACGTAGTATCGGATTGGAAACAATCTGATACTACAAATTTATGTATAGGCATAAAGGTCTAATCCAGATCTATAGTATTAGCTTACGTCCAATACTGTACTAGGTTACTGTATTACCATTTGGTTTGATTATTGTACCAGCATCCACTCATCAGGCGTCGTTTGAAACCAAACGAGAAAACCAGTATGATTAGCTGAAGTTTTAATTATTTTAAACTTAAAAAAAAAGAATTTATAAGCAACTTTTATATTAAAACTTTTCATGTGAAATATACCGTTTATCGGTTTGAAAAATATGTTAACAGAGATCAAGGTAAAATATCTATCTTCATCAGTCTCAAACAGGGAGGTACACTTAACAACAATCAGTGATAAGATAAAAAAATGGGTACTGCAATAATATGAAAATTATGGAGATTCTTTGGCCTGGGGCAATGGTGTACAATCTTGCATCACAATGCCCACTGTTCCAAGGACAATGGGAGGGAGATGCATCCGAATCAGATTAAACAAACAAACAGCAAAAGGAGGCCACTAATCCAGAGAGAGAAAAAAACGTCACAAATTGAGAAAAGCATCATCGGGCAGACAAGTGCAGTGTTATTTAATTGTTCATGTCGTGGTCAGGTAGAGGGAGAGACAGAGATGAGCTGATTTTAGATGGGGCTAAACCCATATAATATCACATCGGATGTTTGGACGCTAATTTGGAGTATTAAATATAGACTAATAAAAAAACTAATTTTATAAATGAGAGCTAATCTGCGAGACGAATTTTTTAAGCCTAATTAATCTATAATTATAAAAAGTTTATTATAGCATCATATTGTCAAATTATGGCGTAATTAGACTTAAAAGATTCGTCTCGCGAATTAGTTAAAGTTATAGAATGAGTTTTTTAATTAATGTATGTTTAATACTTTAAATTAGTGTCCAAATATCAGTATAACAGCAGCAATGGCGAGAGGAAGAAATGTTTGGCTCAGAGTGGCCGGCGCGTCGCTTTCTCCCTCTCGGTTGAAGCAGATGCAAGTTGAATGCGGTAGTATTTGATTCTGTTGCACTGTGTGCGACTGTGTCGCTCTCTGTCCATATGACGTCCTGCAGCTCCACTTGCACGTGAAGGAGGACCCATCTCCAAAAGAGAAGGGACCCCAGGTAGTTTTACTGAATCACTGCCGATGTACTTCTAACATTCCAGTAAAACTTTGAATCGTTGCCGATGTACTTCTAACATTCAGGCCCGTTCTAACTTCGTAAAGATGAAGATACAGAATTTTTTTCTTGATTTTCGTTAGTACGGTTTTCAAACTACTAAACCGTGTATTTTATTTGAAAACTTTCTATATAGAAGTTGCTTTAAAACATAAGATATCAATGTTTCGAGTTTGTAATAATTAAAACTTAATTTAATGGTTATCTCGTTTTGCGTGTTTGCTTTTAATTTTTATTTTTAGAAGATTCAAAAGGGACCTCAGTAAAACTACCCCTAAGCAGTGGCGGAGTCAGCACTGTTGTAACTGACCGGCCAATTTTTATACACGTCGACGGATAACGGTAATGAAGACGGCAACGGAGCACAGGAGTTGTCTCTGCCTGACCAAGTGTGCAGTAATTAGATAACCGTATGTCATATTGTCGTGTGTGGATATGAGGCAGGCTACTCAAATAGTAGCTGCTACTATATCCACCGTGCACTGGACAAGCGAGGGTGATCGAGCCAGCATTATCCTCGAGCCCGGGCAGCAAAAAAAACCAAGTGTTACTAGTCGTCGACAGTTGTAGTTTGTTAGTAGATTGGCCGCCGCCACATCCCGCGTACTCCTCCATTTCTTTTATAATGGAATAACATCCTGCCTTTTCTTCAAAGAAGCTACTCCCTCCTGTCTAGATTCTGGCTTGTCCAGATTCATTCTATTATGAAATATCTTATCTGGTCTAAGCCTCCTGTCTAGATTCAGGCTTATCCAGATTTATTCTATTATGAAATGTCTTATCCGGTTCTAGATTGTTATATTATGAGACGGAGGGAGTATATGCACTTATATATTACATAGTTCACTCATTGAAGAGCAAATAAAATTGAGGAATTGAAATTGCAAAGATTAAAATAACTCCAACACTTGAGGAGGTGTACAATTTAGGCCCGTTCTTTTCTTTAACTCCAAACTTAAAATTCCTTTTTTTTAACTGTTAAGAGATGTATTTTTTTCAAAAAAAGTTTTATATAAAAGTTGTTTAAAAAATAAAATAAATCTATTTTTTAAATTTATA
The DNA here is from genome assembly GCA_000338895.3 of Oryza meridionalis. NCBI lineage: Eukaryota > Viridiplantae > Streptophyta > Magnoliopsida > Poales > Poaceae > Oryza > Oryza meridionalis. The sequence goes on from CM002529.2 coordinate 30,293,627, forward strand.
ATAATTGCTGATGAGTTTTTTCATTTTGCGTGCAACTGAGGCCTTGTTTAGTTCCAAAAAAAATTTACCAAAAATATCACATCGAATCTTTGGACACATGCATTGAGCATTAAATATAGATTGAAAAAAACTAATTGCACAGTTTGTATGGAAATCGCGAGATGAATCTTTTGAGCCTAATTAGTTCATGAGCCATAAGTGCTACAGTAACCCACATGTGCTAATGACAAATTAATTAGGCTTAATAAGTACGTCTCGCGGTTTTCAGGCGAGTTCTGAAATTAGTTTTTTCATTCATGTCCGAAAACCCTTTCCGACATCCGGTCGAACGTCCGATGTGACATCCAAGAAATTTTCTTTTCGTGAACTAAACTGAAGGCTTGTTTAGTTGGTGAAATGAAAATTTTTGGGTGTCACATCGGACGTTTGACCGGATGTCGGAAGGGGTTTTCGGACACGAATGAAAAAACTAATTTCATAACTCGCCTGGAAACCGTGAGACTAATCTTTTGAGCCTAACTAAGCCGTCATTAGCACATGTGGGTTACTGTAGCACTTTTGGCTAATCATGGACTAATTAGGCTCAAAAGATTCGTCTCGCGATTTACATACAAACTGTGCAATTAGTTTTTCTTTTTATCTATATTTAATACTTCATACATGTGTCTAAAGATTCGATGTGATATTTTTTGCGAAAATTTTTTGGGGCACTAAACAGGACCAGAGTGTAAAAATCCTCGAAAGAACACACCCTCCCATACTCCTACTCCCTCCGTCCCATAAAAAACCAATCTAGTACTAGATGTGACACATTCTAGTACTATAAATTTGGACATACATCTGTCCAGATTCGTTGTACTAGGATGTATCACATTCAGTTCTAGATTCGTTTTTTGTGGGACAGAAGGAGTACGTGGTTTGGTGGTGGAGTACGTAGGCCCTGTTTGGGAGAGTTTCTAGCAGCTGCAGCTTCTCCTAGAATCTCCAGTTGCCAGAAGCTCCCCCAAACAGTCCAGTTTTTTTTCCAGATTCTAAGAATCTGTAGTTTTAGAATCTGAAGAATAAACCATAAGGCAGAAGCTAGGTTTTCTAACTTCTCCAGATTCTCACCAGCTGTTTCTTTAAATTTTAAGCTCCCTAAACAGGTCAGTAATAGCAGCAGCAGCAACTTTGAGGGTGAGAATGAGAGCGGACGCGGCAGCGCGAGCGGGCAACGCTTGAGGAGGCCCAAGAGGCCCCCCCCCCCCCCCCCCCCCTCCTCTGACGACATTTCCGCGCTCGCTGCTGCTGCGGTTGCGTCGCGGGTCGATCTGCGCCTAGCTTTTGGAAGAAAGCGAGAGCAGGGAGGGACCAGACCAGCCGCTGATCGAGTGAGAGTGTGAGAGTGAGCTGAGCTCGATCGCTTGTCTGCTCTGCTCCTCGGACTCTACCGGGAGGAGATCGGACCCAGCTGAAATGAAACGGTGGCTATAGCTTCAGCTACACTTCTAGCCACACTTTCATGGCCTGATGCATCTTCATTAGATGCTCTAGGATATGCTCCTCTTGCACCACTCCATCGGTCAAGAATCAACGTTACGATCCATTAGTACTACCTAAATCTCTGGGATGAATCATGCACCGAAACTTGTTATTAACGTTTGCGAGAAACTATTCTAAACTCTTTGGGGGAATATAAATCTACTTGTTATATATTTGCATATCACTCAAATATAAATGTTAAATTTTAACTTATATAAGTTGCAACGGAGAAAACAAATTTAACTGTAGATATACATTAACTAGCTATAGTTTAATTTTTTCATTGTAATTTGTAAAAGTTAAATTTTAATCTTTTTTTGAAGTGATAACTGCATATTTAAAAACTTGTTTCACAAAACTACAGATTTAGTGTATTCGTTTATCACAAAACTACAAATATTTTGCAAATCACAAAACTAAAGATTTAAGAACTCGTTTCACAAAACTTTAGATTTAATATCTTCATTTATCTCAAAACTATAGGTTTAGTGTCTTCATTATCACAAAACTACAGGTTTTACCATTGTTAAAACATGTAGTAGACACTAAATCTATAGTTTTATGTTAAATGAAGACACTAAATATGTAGTTCTGTGATAAACGAATACATTTGATCTATAGTTTTGTGAAATAAGTTCTTAAATCTGTAGTTTTGTGATAAACGGAGACACTAAATCTGTAGTTTTGTGAAACAAGCTCTTAAATATATAGTTTTGTGATAAATTGTACAAAATACCTGTAGTTTTGTGAAATTTACTCTTTTTTAAAAGAAAAATCATAACTATGTAGATATCATCTAGACAACGAGGGGATATCTCTTTAATAGTTTAAAATTCACTTCCTTACATTTATTGTATAAATAAAAGGAGCAAGCAGATCTCTCCCTCTCTCAGTTTCCAGGATTCCAGATCTTTACCTTGATGCAATCTTGTTCTGAATCACAACTAGCGCCTTTTTTATGACCATGTCAGCAGCAGAACATACAGAAAATAAAAGCAGCACTAAGAACTCGTTAAAAAAGTACATAGGAGTACATGACTCCTCTAGTTGTACTTACAAATATACTTCTTCCATCCCATAAAAAACCAACCTAATAGTGGATACGCCACATCCAATTACTACGATTATACACACACACATGTATATATACGTGTATTTAAATTTGTAGTATAGAATATATCATATCTAGTTTTAGATTTACTTTTTATGGTACAGAAGGAGTACTCAGTAATTCCATTATAAATGAACCTTGTTTAGATCATTCGCAGCTAGGCAAGCTTGTCTATATGGATCATGGAACGATTGCAACTGCGGGGGAAAAAGAAACAAACATTCAGTTTTGATTGTTTTCGCTGAGCTACATGAGACAGACAGGAGGTATGGTGACATCTCTTGCTTCGATCGCTACATCAGCAGTGCAACTTGGTTGACGACGAACTCGATATGCCGCAGCATATTCCAGTTTTTTCTACCACCTGCCCAGGCGCCGCCTACATGCATTGCATTGCAGCTGCAGGTAGAAACAGCCACTGAAAAGAGATGACGTCGAGAGCTAGAGCTAGGAAAAATTGACGGCTGAGATAGATAGGTATGGATGCATTCACCTCACCGAATGTGGCACATATATATATCTAGGCTAGCTATACAATGATTGTCATTTTTGCACAAGTGGAAAAGGTCTGATTGATCAATGTATGTACCTGTTTGTTTCAAAGAGGCACAAGGAAAAATAGTAAGGGGGTGTATAGATCCAGGGATGTAAAGTTTTAGCACTGTCACATCAGGTATTATATAGGGTATTACATAGGGTGTTCGGGCACTTATAAAAAAAACTAATTACAGAATCCGTCAGTAAACCGGGAGACGAATTTATTAAGCCTAATTAATCCGCCATTAGCAAATGTTTACTGTAGCACCACATTGTCAAATCATGGAGCAATTAGGCTTAAAAGATTCGTCTCACAAATTAGTCGCAATATGTGCAATTAGTTATTTTTTAGCCTATATTTAATACTTCATATAGATGTTCAAACTTTCGATGTGACAGGGTGAAAAATTTTAGAGTGGGATCTAAACAGGGTCTTACTCTCTCAGGTTGTTTTCAATGTAACACTATTGATTTTGACATAGTTGAGCATTTGTCTTATTAAAAAATAATTATTATTTGTCTTATCATGATTTGTTTTATAAATACTCCAAGCATTACTTATATTTTTTTATATTTGTAATTTTTTTTAATAATTTGAGCGATCAAATGTATAACTCAAAGTTAACGGTATCAAACATTAAAAATCGAATGGAGTACTATAAAATTGTTCTGTCAATACATATACACGTGGTATATTAATATATACATGTTTTGAATTTCCGTGTGCAAATGAGCATAAATATTCCGTTCGATATATGTTCTCTACATGACAACACAAATAAGAACTATTTAGCTAAGTTGGCAATCTATTCTATGAATTGGCGGCCCTTAAATCTTCTTTTTCTAGTGTAATGGTGTATGTTTTGGTTGTGTACATCAGAGTTCGGGAGTATTTGATTGTATCACCTTAAACCTTCCATTATCTTAAAAAATATTTTTTTTCATCGATAAAGAGAATCAAAGAATCATTTGTTGAGCAGCAGCATTGACATGTAAGTACCGACCTCAGTTTTCAGCAATAGTCTGGTAGCCCTAGAATTGGGAAGAAATATGATGTCAGTCTAGCCTTATCAAAGCACATTGTTTAAATAAAAATATATTTACTCCGTCCCATAAAAAATAAATCTAAAATATGATGTAACATATTCTAGTGCTATGAATCTAGATAGATATATGTCTTGATTCGTACTACTAGAATGTGTTACATTCAATATTAGATTGATTTTTTATGGGACGGATAAATCAGACTTTTGAGTACTGCTATAATTGAGAATAGAAGGGCAGTAACGTAAATTTGTAACCTGCTGAACTAATCTTGTCCTTTATTGGATCTGCATCGACCAATCCTAGGTCGAGGTTGAAAGATGCCCTGTCACCAGATCAATTAGACAGTGTACAAAAGCTTTCACATTTTTTTCTCTAGGCAAGTGGATTAATGGTGGGGACAACATCCAATAAAAATGGAGTAATGGAACCAAGGTGGATCAATTAGGAGTGCATGAAGGAAGATATCTGCCTGACTGAATGAAAAAATTGTTGTGTATACATCCATTTGACAAAATACTACAATTAGCTAACGAGCCAGGGCACAATTGAGATATGAATAATTTACATACCTTATAAAAATGCCCAAATAATGCAATATAATATGGTAGTGTGGAATTAATGGTTTAATTAGAAAATTATGTTCTTAATAAAATAGTATTATAGTCATATTTCTTCATAGCACACAAACCAAGGATAATCAATTCTACTTATCATCTATTTAAATATGCTACTAGTCATTCCTCGTAAACAAGCGATTCATTAACATTTATATTTCTCGATGCCCATGTAGCCAATCATGTGTTGAAGAATGGAGAGCCACGCACTAAATTCGAGAAAGTCATTAAGATGATAGGTTGTTCGATTGAAATATGCCTATCAAAAATAAATTTTTCAGATTTGAAAATATGACTATCAAAAATAGATAGAGGGAGTATAACATAGTATTATAATCTTATTCTTCATGGTTATGGATGTAATTACCTGATGTTAGCCTTTTTCCTCCGTTTTAAAACATATTGTAGCTATTTACTTGTTCACATATATAGTCAAAAGTTATATTTTGATATGGAGAGAGTACGAGTGTGTAATAGGAATATGTAGATGCATAAGACTAGTGAAGACCTCCATCTCACATAGCCACATGCCACAATTTGTAAAATACTTCCTCTATCCTCAAAAAATTCAATCTCCAAAATCGTAACTAGAGTTTCCCTTTTTTTGACAGACTAGTAATTTTTTTTTACACGCAATACTTGATGTCCCATGGCTCTTTTTTGCTATGAAATCGCCTCAGATAGGGGTCATCCTAGACCTACACAAACTAGCAGCTAGTGGTGTTGAATATTGATCATGAAGCAATTGGCCCATCTTATCCAATGCTATTCTCCAAGTGGTTGTCTTAACACTAATTGAACCCAAAATTCTGGCTGACATCATCTAAACTAAACAAACCTCCACCATCTCCTTGTCACAATTTTCATGATCAATTGCATGACAGACCAGCCCCACCACTAATTTGTGGATGCATCTATCACTATAAGCTTTTAGTATAGCTAAGAGTGATTCTTCCCAGGTAATTATTGATCATATATATACTAATAAAACCCGATTCCTCACTGGCCAAGTCTTTGCAAGCTCGTCGGCCTCTCGATTACATCAGAGGTTGCTGGGATTCCATCTCTCATTAGCTTATTGCAGCTAGCTAACCATGCTTTTGTTAAGAGTCAAGGTACATTAATTAACTGAAGGACTAGTTCCCTAATGGTCACTTGAAAAATGCAACCACTATAAGAAAATTCCTTTCGATCGATCTATGCTGGTTACTCAGATCGAACGGTTTCCATTCATATTTTACTATATTATTTCATTTGAATCTTTTGCTGAATTTATACAGTTCAAACTAGACAAATGTTCTTCGGTGAATTTTCACGGGGCTATTTGAAGTAGAATTGCATTTCATTATTACTCTTGCCTCTGTTTGTATAAATATAATATTTTTGCCTTTTTTGTCTCTTTGACACAGTGGGCCGGTTTAAATCCTAAAAATGACATAGTGTTTTCTTTATATAATCATATTGATCAATTTAGACCATATTCACTTTATTCTTTATCAATATGGCAATTTCTAGACACTCAAAGCTAACAGAGGGACTCCTTTTAGCCTTCTCTTGATAATCAGACTCTAACAATCATGCGTTGCCTCAGGCAAATTAATTCCCATCCTTTCCTTGTCTTTATAGTGACAGGTGATAAGTACCTGTACCAAAGGCCAAAAGTTTGCCTCTCAATATGTTCACCAAGGTATTTCACTACTACATAGTAGCTGTTTTCTTTATAAAAAAATCACTTTCTACTGCTTATTGGTTTCTGCACGTTTCTTTCTGAAATATAACAAAGCAAACGTATTTGAAATATTAACAAAGAAATCATAGTAGTTCCATGTACCAATCGTCTCATCATGATCTAAGCCAAATCTAAACAACTTCGTGTCTACCGCTCCTGTTTTCTCGTACATGGTTTGCAATAGAACAATATTAATATTAACAAGTAGCCAAACATCTTTCCTAGACAGCAACCGGGTGAATTTGCTTTATATATAAAAAAGGGGGTATAATAGTAGCATTCAAATCATTGATGCACACTAGCACTAACCACAGCCAGAAATGGCCTGGTTAGAGCCCCCAAAATATTACCACAAATGGTTGGTGGGCTTTTTTGGAGGGACCTGACCTCTCTCCTTGCTTCCCAAACATGGTTAAATTAAATAAAAAAAATGTGCTGACAGGGAGAGCAAACATGGACAAAACTAAGATACAATCAGAAAATGAACAAGAAATGCTTCAATAAATGGTAGACAATATTAACTCCTCCAATGACCAAAGCAAAACAGCCAGCCAACCAACCTCTGAGTAGTAGTCACACCATGACACCAAAGGAAGGAGTAGTCACTGGCCACCAATGATTTGCAGTAGTAACAGATATAGGTCTTAGGCCTCCCTGAGAGGCTGTGAGAGAGAGAGAGAGAGAGAGATTTGGTGTTGGATAGGAGAGGAGAGTGGAGACAGTGGGGGTGAGAGGATTGGCAGCATCCAGATTCTGAATCTCCTGCAAGCCTACTTCCTGTTATCTTCTTTGGGCTTTCAGGTGAGGCTGAGATTTCAAAGATCCTTTCCTTCCTTTTATCTGCACTGCTGCTGTTCTCTCTGTTCTTTGGATTTCGGCCTTGGCGTTTCAGAGTTTCGGTTCTTGGTATCGTTCTTGCGAGATTCAACTGCTTTCATTCATGATTTCTGCTGGTCTTACTAATTTGTCAGGGATTCAGACCTCATTTCTTGCTTTAATCCTCTCCTATTTCTGATTTTGTTCACCTCTGTTTCATTTCATATGCTTTCATGGGAATTTCTTCGGTTGTTGTACTAGATATGAGAGATATCCATGTGTGATTCGCTTGAACTGTTCCAAGAATTTCATGCTGATTTTTAGTTGTTTTTTTTCTTCTGCCTCTGAATATCTGATGCTGTGAATCTGGGCACCTGTTTCAGAGTTTGTGTATGCTGTCCATGCTTCACTCGGACAGACAGGACGGCATACACTCAAGCTGTACACGGGAAATTTCTCCAAAAAAGAGTGCCGAATGTGAGAATCTCGTGTGTCCTTTTTTTTTCTTTTTTGCTTTTTGCGAAACTCCAAAAATGTTCCTTTGTGATTTTTTATGAATTGAAAATAAATTTCTGTAACTCAGATAGACAGTTGGAAAATTACTGTACTGTAGTCAACAGACAAGTAATGTTATCTACAACTTTTAAAATTTTTTCGAGAGGAAAGCTTTTTCTTTTTCTTTTTTTTGTGTTTTTTCGTGTTCCTTTTACTAGTGAGCAAATATGTGGAATCTTATCCGTGATTTTTCTAGGAACTGATTTTTCTGAGTATTTATGTTAATGTAATTACTGCACTGCTAGAGCTTAATAGAAATGATTAATAACTCAGATCTAAATATTTCGGCATAATACATAACATACTCAGGGTCTCAGACACTAGAACCTCCTCCTGTGTAAATTGCTAGTTATTTACACAAAAAGATTATTTTTATTATAAGCAAGCTTCTTATGAACGCATATATCTAAGAAATATTTAGATTACGAATATGTTTCGCTGAGTATTAAAATTTTTAGCACTAGAATTCTTGCCCCCGCGTCGTCCTCCCTCGCGGGCAACACGGGAGGTGGACACCGCCGCCGCTGTCGTCCGCTCCCCCTCCTACCTCTGCCGCCTCGCCGCCGCCCGAGTGGCCGCCGGCAAAGCCGCGCAGCCACAAGGACGGCGGCGGCGGGGCTTCGTCTCTCCCTCCCGTCGGCGGTGGGGGCACCGACGCGGCCTGGGGCGCGAAGACGGCGGCGCCGGCCTGTCCGGCCGGCTGGCGAGGTGAAGAAGGCGGCGGGGTGGAGGAGGCGGCGGCGGGATGAAGGAGGTGGCGGCGGGGTGAAGGAGGCGGCGGGGCGGCAGAGGATGCAGTGGCGGCGAGGGCGTAGGAGGCGAAGTTGGCGGCGGGGTAGAGGCCGCGACGGCGGGCTCGCCGGCGTGCGGCGACGCCGGATCTGGATCCCCTAGCGCCGGATCCGGCGCTTCCCCACCTGGATCTGGTCTCCCCTGCGCTCCCCGTGCGGCGGAGGCGTCCGGTGACGGGGAAAGAGGAGCGGCCGGCTTCGGTGGCGACGGCGTGGGCGGCGCCCGGTGGTGCGACGGCGGGCGAGACCGACTCCGCGGCCGACGGAGGCGCGCGGAGCCCGTGCAACGGCGGCGGCTTCAGCTGGCGCAGCACTGGCGGGGCGGCTCGGCCAGCAACGGCACAACCCGGCACGGCACGGGGGCAGCGGTGCGTGGCCGGCGGAGGCCGGCGTGGTAGCGGCGGTGCACGGCAGGCGGAGGCCGGCACAGTGGCGCTGGTGGCGGCGGGGTTTGCTGGCTGCTTGTGGCGGAGGGCGACGGCGCAGCGGCTTCTTTAGCGGTGGCGGCGGTTTGCGGAGACGGTGGCTGGTGACAGCGGCAGCAGTGACGGCGGCTAGCTTGCGGCGGTCGTGTCTGTGAGGTGGTGGCGAGGTCGCCGGATGCGGCAGTGGCTGGCGACGTCGTGCAGACGATCGTCGGCAACAGCTAGTGGAGGCGGGGAAGGAGTCGGGTGCGAGGTGTGGATGGCGACGGGCGTTCGGCAGCAGCGGCTGCGGTGGTGGTGACCGTGTCGGTGGTCACCGGGGGCATGACGGCTTCGGTTGGCTAGCCGAGGACGTGGCAGACGGCTACTTCTGGCTGGCGCGGCATTGTTTGGAGGAGGGGTCGGAGACCGGCTTGGCGCAGAGAGGCGCAGCCGATGGCTGTGGAGGCCGGCTCGGCGCGAGAGGCGCGGGCGGCGGAGAGGGAGGCCGGCGTGGCGCGAGAGGCGCGGCCGATGGAGGGAGGCCGGACTGGCGCGAGAGGCGCGTCCGGCGGTGAAGGAGGCGACCTCGGTGTGAGGGAGAGCTGCCGGTGGGTGTGGCGCAGTCTTCGGCGCACGAAGGCTGGCCGGCGAGGGGCGCCGGTGCTGGGGTCCCACATGTCGGCAGAGCTTGAATGGTGGTGGAGCATCGGGGCACCAGCCGTGGATTCGCAAGAGGGTGGTTGCCGGGCGAAAGGCCAGTCTTGGCTCCTTTGAGCCCCGACGGACGGCGGTGGTGGTTTTTCTGTCGCTTCTCTTCTTGAAGACGTCGTTTTGGCATCCCCTAGGGGGCAATCTCGTCTGGGTTCTTTTGTTGGTCTAGCGGCGGTCGGTCACGCTTAGCGGCGGTCGGTCCGGTGCTTGCCTTCTCCTGGGCTTGTGTGTTGGCACTATCGATGTGTGGGTGGTGGTATATTTTTTCCTGTTTCCTGGTTACGACCCTCCAGGGTTGTAATCTTGTAATTTTTTCCTGCTCTATCAATAGAACTTCGCACCGTCTCGTGCGAGTCGTTCAAAAAAAAAGTATTAAAATTTATCTCACTGCAGTCTTGCAGCAAGCATCCGTTGTGATGCACTGACCAGTGGATGATAAAGCAATCAACTGAATCAGCATGAGCTCCCAGAGTGTTGTTGCAGTGAAGCAGATTACTGCTCCGGACAAAATAGTTGAAACCTGTTCATCCACAAAACATTCTGCGCACAAGCTGTTCGATGTTAAACCGGATTTTCAAGGGTTGATAGATGACAATTTGTCATCCTCCAGTCAGTCCTCAAGCATCAAGATTGAGCTGATCAGATCATCAAGCTTGCCAAATATACTGCCGTTTCAGAAAAGAAGCTCTGAACCTGAACCTGAAAGTCCACTGTCTCATGTTTCACATCCCAATGTTTCAGAGCCAGTGTACTCAAATTCTTCAACCTTCTGCGCAAGCTTGTTTTCATCGTCGTCGATGGAGACGGAGCCGTGCCGGCAATTGGGCACTCTGCCATTCCTGCCTCACCCTCCTAAGTGTGAGCAGCAGGTTTCAGCAGGGCACTCATCAAGCTCCTCCCTGCTAGTACCCGGTGGTGATGGTGATATTGGCAATGCTCATGATGAACCTGAACAGTCAGATGATCTGAAGGACTTCCTCAATCTCTCTGGAGGAGATGCTTCTGATGGCAGCTTCCATGGAGAAAACAATGCCATGGCTTTTGCTGAGCAGATGGAGTTCCAGTTCTTGTCTGAGCAGCTAGGGATTGCCATCACTGACAATGAGGAGAGCCCTCGGTTAGATGTGAGTTTATTCATTGCCTTTACTGAAACATTTTCTTCACTGTAAATTGAGTAGTCCATTGATCTTGTTACACAACAATTCTTTTATTTTCAGGACATATATGGCACGCCGCCACAACTTTCATCACTTCCAGTATCATCTTGCTCCAACCAGAGTGTACAGAAAGCAGGATCTCCGGTGAAAGTTCAGCTTAGCTCGCCTCGGTCATCTTCGGGATCCGCGACAACTAACAAGGCGAGGTTGAGGTGGACACTGGAGCTCCATGAGCGTTTTGTCGAGGCTGTGAACAAACTAGATGGACCTGAAAGTAGGGTGGCCATAAATGCTTTGCAATTTTCAGTACCTTAAAAGGAATAATTTTGAAGTTGTCTAAATGGTTTATTTCATTATCTCATACAGAGGCAACTCCTAAGGGTGTGCTGAAACTTATGAAAGTAGAAGGCCTGACTATCTACCATGTAAAGAGTCATTTGCAGGTATCAGTGTATCACTTTATATTCATTTATTACCATTTTTACTGGAAAATCAAGCACCCTTCTATGTTTTCATATTTTGCTTACAGTTTCTCTGTCCTTATTGTGCAGAAGTATCGCCTCGCAAAATATCTCCCAGAGACTAAGGAAGGTAAATTGAGAAAATAGTTTATATCTTTTTTAGATTGTTTTGTCATTCTGAATACTGAATTACTAATGCATGCTATATGCAGACAAGAAGGCATCCTCAGAGGATAAGAAATCTCAGTCAGGTAGCAGTGGAAATGATTCAGTCAAAAAGAAGTAAGCCTTCTAATTGCTCACACCAGAACTCAGAAACATAAACACAGTGATCTTAGAACTTACAACTACTAGATTTCCATTGTCCCATTTCTTAGGAACTTACAAGTGGCAGAAGCTCTACGAATGCAAATGGAGGTTCAGAAGCAGCTTCATGAACAGTTAGAGGTGCGTATCAGAAACTCTAGAATGCAGGGTTTGCAATCCGTCTGATGTTGTAGTATCATTCTTCATCTGCACTTGTGATCATTGTTCATCTGCCATCACTATAGTGAATTTGGTCAAAAATCAAATAATATGCTGCAAGTGTTCAGTGACCAAATTTTCAGTTAAATCAGTAAACATATTCAGGAAAGCATGCAGCTCACAAATAATCCGAACTAGATATCCCCCCCAATCCATACAATTTATACCTTTTTCAATCACCAGGTGCAAAGGCAACTGCAGCTGCGAATCGAAGAACACGCAAGATACCTGCAGAGAATACTGGAAGAGCAGCACAAGGTCAGCATCAGCAGCAACTCCCTCTCACTGAAACCCCCAGCCGAATCGCAACCGGAATCGCCAAAACCAACATCAGAACAGAAGGAGGCCGAATCCGAAGCAGGCGCCGCCACTTCAGCTCAGCCATCATCCGAGGATAAATCACCAGACGCAGGATGCAAGTCGTCGCCGCCAGTGGGTAGCAAGAGAGCTAGGGTTCATGTCGGCGATGAGGATGATGAGCACCAGTGTTCATAGCTTGTGTAGAGAGGAAGAAGGCAAGGATTTCTCAGCTGCATGCAAATGCATCTCTCTTCTTGACAATTTTAGCCACTGTATATAAATTTGGACTTTTGGGGAATGAGAATCTGAATTTGGAAGCAGATAAATAATAATCAAAAATCAAAATATGGACTTACAAAATTTTATAGGATTTGTTTTGCAGCAAGTAATAAATTGAAGCTAAGACTGAGTGTGATTGTGTGAACGCGTGCTAGGGATTTCTTGGTCAAGCCATGGTCAATGGGGAGTCAAGTTCATTCTGCCCCCTTTCTTTCCATGTTTTTACCAAAATGCCCCTCGACCTCACCTGAAACGGCAAAATGCCAAAAACCCGCTTCGATCATCTTTGCTCCAAAGCTTACCCCTTTCGGGCTTTCTCCTCATCGCCTCACTTCTCATCTCCACCCGTGAAGAGCGAATTGCTCAAGCCCTAGGAGGCGACGAGGGGGAGTACGGCGAGGGGGGGGAGGTCGCGGGGATCGTCGTCGGCGGGAGGAGGTGCGGCGAGGCGGCCGGTTGCTGCTGCGCGCCCCCCTTTGCTTCGTTCGCGCATGGGAGAAGAGGAGGCAATGGTAAAAAATTCTTTTGTAGATGTTGGGGTTTTGGAGTGGATTCTGGTGGTGATCCAGGGCCGTTTTGTAGGAGTAGGAGCCCATCTATGCTGTGGGAGAAATCGGGGTTGGAGTGTGTGGAAGCAGTACCCCCCCCCCCCCCCCCCCTCACCTTTTTTTTACTCGTTTTAGGTTTTAGGTTTTGATTGTTTAAGTTATACTTAGTTTGTATAATGTTGTATTTCAGTAGGCTTTTGAGTCGATTAGATTGAGAGATCATACGGCTAGGTTATCCGAAATGGAGAATTTTAGCAAACGAGGATTTTCAGGAAGGGGGTAAATAATAATATAGTTCTTAGCAACTTTGGATCAGCGCACAGTCGCACATCTTTTACACACTTTGCGAGCGAAACGAAATGGAGAATTTAGCAAACGAGGATTTCCAGGAAGGGGGCAAATAATAATAGTTCTTAACAACTTTGGATCAGCGCACAGTCGCACATCTTTTACACACTTTGCAAGCGAAACGAAATGGAGAATTTTAGCAAACGAGGATTTCCAGGAAGGGGGTAAATAATAATAGTTCTTAACAACTTTGGATCAGCGCACAGTCGCACATCTTTTACACGCTTTGCGAGCGAACTTGTTTCGCTGCATAAGGTAATTTTGGCATGCCCATGTGTTGCCTCTGATGTATTATCACTATAGAGTTAGATATATTTTATAAATTTTGTGCTGAAGGTGGTTTCCACGTTTGCCGATAGCTTTCGTTACTGTAGAGTATAGACTAAGAGAGGAACATTGGCCATGTAATGATCTATTTACATGCTTACAGAAGGTAGTATGGCGAAAGTGGCAAATTCTTGAACCGACCTGCCATGGTTGCTGTTAAAAAGTGTTAACTCATTGTGTGACCAGAATCGTACCCTTCTTCTTTTGGTAAATATGCATCAGAATGTAGATCATATGATCATATCTTTTTATGTTTTTCTTGAGGCAAGTTGTATATAAAAAAAAAAGAGCATTCTGTACCACCACATAATACCATGTTTGAACTTCAAATGTATGATTCCTAACAATTTCTGTTTTCATTTTTTCTTAAAATGTTTTGGGTGGATTGGATCTTAGGATTCTTTAAAACTGTCATTTATCATGTGTTTTATATGGTGCATTCTGTGATCTTAGTAGTCATCATGTACCATCATATTGGTGAGCAAGCAGATGAAATCTGATAACTTATGAAACTCTATACACTGGATAATGTTGGGAATAAGACAATGTTAGTTACTTTGCATTACATAATATGCCTTTATAACTATTCTTCAGGTTTGCACTACCCAAGATACTCAGAGAAGGAGGCTTGAAAAGGAAAAGCATGGCAAAACTGTCGATAAGGAAACACAGAAGGTGAGCTGTAATTACTGCGGGAAGGTGGTTAGGACATACAACCGTCTGGAGCACCACTTAGCGGGCATCAGGGGCAACGTTTATCCTTGCAGCTTAGTACCTGACAGTGTCAGGCAAAGCATAAAGAGTTCACTAGAGGCTCGCAAGAAAGATTGGATAGCCCGAAAAATAGGAAAACATAAATCTTCTGAGCTTCCTGCAGTAAGAAATCTATCCCTCACATCTGCTCATGCCTGCCGACCTCTTTTGCAGCCAATTACATCCGGTACAGATCGAGAAGGCTCTGTTAGTGGGCACCGCTGCTTTGTTCACTTCACAAATAATTTGGTGCAGCCCGGGGAAACTACACAAGTAAATGCCCATGATGTTTCTTGCAATGCAAGTTCATCTCAGCAGGGAGGCCAGACTATAGAAGTAACTAGGCCTCCATATCAAAATCCGTGTATGATGAATAAGCCACCGGAAATATCTTCAGGGCAGAGAATTTATCCATTGAGTTTCTCTATGGAGAATTCTTCATCACAGATGCAAGATTCGGAATCCTCAAAGGAGCCAACTAATGATTACTTGAATTCTCAGGCAAGAAAGTCAATAGGCAAGCTCATCTTTGAAGCTGGACTTGAGCCTGGTATTCTCCACTTGCCATCTTTCAAGGACATGGTTGATGTGCTTGCCTGGGCCCAGGTGTCAATCCCTACTTATGAATCGATTATGGAGGAGCAACTAAGAGAAATTCAATGCCATGCAAGGGATCTCAAGAAACACTGGGAAATGAATGGTTGCAGTGTAATTTTGGATACCTGGGAGAGTCGATGTGGTAAAAGCTTCATTAGTGTTTTGGTGCATTGCAGTAAAGGCATGTTGTTCATCAAATCAATGGATGTCTCTGATATCATTGATGACGTGGATGAGCTAGCAGTAATGCTTTTCCATGTGGTGGAAGAGGTTGGTGTCCTCAACATTGTTCAGGTTATCACAAATGATGAGTCACCTTATATGCAAGCAGCAGAGCATGCCGTGCTAAAGAGATATGGCTACTCGTTCTTCTTCACACTATGTGCTGACCATTGCATCAACCTTCTGCTCGAGAACATAGCAGCACTTGATCATGTCAATGAGGTCCTAATCAAGGCAAGAGAAATTACCAGGTTCATTTATAGCCATGCAGTGCCAATGGAACTGAAAGGGAAGTATATTCAGGGCGGCGAGATTCTGAGCAGTTCTAATTTAAAATTTGTGGCAATGTTCATCACATTAGGGAAGTTAGTATCTGAGAGAATAAATTTGGTGGAGATGTTTAGCTCGCCTGAATGGGCTTCCTCTGATTTGGCTTCTAGAAGTTCATTCAGGCATGTCTATGAAGTAGTAAAAACTGATAATGCATTTTGGAGTGCTGCTGCTGATATTTTGAAGCTTACGGATCCACTTATCACTGTGTTGTACAAACTGGAAGCTGATAATTGCCCAATAGGTATCTTGTATGATGCTATGGATTGCGCAAAAGAAGACATAAAGTGCAATCTTCGAGACAAACATGGCGATTATTGGCCTATGGTTGATGAGATATGGGATCATTACTTGCATACCCCTGTCCATGCTGCCGGTTATATTCTGAATCCAAGGATCTTTTACACAGACAGATTCAGTTATGATACTGAAATCAAAAGTGGGACCAATGCCTGTGTAACCCGTCTGGCCAAAAACCATTATGATCCTAAGAAAGTGGCCATACAAATGGATAGGTATCGACGCAAATCAACTCCTTTTGATTCAGACTCAGCAATTCAGCAAACAATGGAAATACCACAAGGTAAAGTATAGCATATTCTCATGTAAAATGTCCCTCAATCACATGTTATTGCGAGCTCATGTACAGTGTTTAGACACAGCAAGATATAATAATGTTACAAGGTTTTCCATGGATCTGGCATGTGCATTACTAACTAAGATGCACTACAAAAGCATATTTGTTATGTGCAAAGTGGCATAAAGATTATCATATTGTTTGTTAAAGCCAGAATGTTGTTGTAGTTCTAAGAAAAAGTCAGAATGTTGTACTAAGTCAATAGTGTTAGTCTACTTGTCAACATGGTAAATCAGGTTCTGTTCTCCGCCTGAACGATATGCAAAACATATACTTCGATGCAAATATGAGGTCTCTTTTGCACCTTTTATACTGGCTCTCCTTTTCTTATTGACGTAAGGACACTAAGGTTACCTTTAGAACAAGTGGTTTTATCTTTCATTTCATGGGCATTAATGTGAGGTTATCTTTCTAGTTTGTCTTCACTCCTAAGACCCCACTAGCATGACCCCCCCAAACTGGTTCCCTCCCGTGTTACAGTGATGCAAACACTTCCCATGTAATAGGCAACCTGCCACAGCCTGAACTGTTTGACTTGCTTAAGTTGTAGTAGTAGAATTATCTAAAAAAAAAAAGTTGTAGTAGTAGAAAATCTTCTCTTCGATGTTTAGAACTGGAACTAACGAATGCAGTTGTTGCTTTTGTTCATATTAAAGAAACACATCCTTACCATCTATTACTTATAAATTGCAGTTCGTTGGTGGTCTGCACATGGGACTGACACCCCTGAGCTGCAAACGTTTGCTATCAGGATCTTGAGCCAAACATGCTTCGGTGCTTCCATATACAACATTGATCGGAGCATATCCGAGCAGCTGCATGTTGTGAAGAGGACATATCCTGAGCAAGAGAGGTTCAGAATGATGGAGTACCTCCACTACAATCTTCGTCTCGCCCATTGTGAGCCATACGTACGCGGTGCTTCTGGGGCTCATCAGCATAGCAGGCTCACTAGTCAACTGGGTGACTGGATCTCATCAGGGCAGACCACCTCTTATTACAAGTGAGAAAGTGCTATGGTCTGGAGCAGTGCTTTCAGCTCTTTTTTGGTTTTTCTGGCATTATGCTTATACTCCAGACTATGACAAAGCATGTCTTAGTGCTAGTACTATATTATTTCTTTGTTGGATTACCTGGTTTAGTTTCAGTCAAATCACCTCTGTAGTTTAACCATGTTACAAAATGGAAAACGACAGGTGAACATAGTGTTTTGGTGGCATTACCTGTGTTGAATTACCCTCCTTGTTTACTCTCATTTATGATATCGACATCTGGCATTATATCTAATACATACTTGCTCTGTTAATACAAATATATGTACATATGTCTAGATTCCAACCCAAAATTGATTTCTTTTAACATAGGGAGTATTTATGATCTTTATTGTCTTTTCTCATCATATTCTTCTTATATACTTACGAAAACTGTTAGTGATATTATTAGTATATTTAATGGGCCGACAGGCTTTGGCATGTTTCAGCTGGAGGAGCTTTTTTTTTTCTCTTTTATTTTTTCCAGTAATTTCCATTCTAGAGTTTCGGCACTTGGCAGTAGTAGAGCTTATCTGCATTCCATTTCGATTGACCACCAGAAAGAAGGAAAGAGTGTTCACTGCTCACTGCATATCTGACTCTTCTCAGCGTCTGCTGCCCCTCTCGGTCGGTGCGGCTCTGCCGGCACCACTCTCCCTGTCGCGAGGTCACCGCCCCAGTGTTGCCATTGAATTCACAGGAGTGAATGGAAGTAGTTGGGGTTGGACCCTCGACATACTATGTCAGAACCTGTACTGTAGTAAGTTATCTTAGGATGTGTTTAATTACTCGTAGTACTTGTTGTCTGTGGGGATTTTCAGGTTTAAAAGCAGGTTAATCCTAGAGTATGTACCAATACCATGCTAATATGGGTGGAATTTGTTCTGGATCCGTGACAGTAGGGTGGTCGCTGCCTCTGATCCGATCCTTGGGCTCCGTCTCTCGCCCGTCGGGCCGCGTGCTGGAAGGAAGGGCCAGCTTTGGCTGGCTGGCTGCCACTTTGCCACGGTAACCGTAAACAAAACCGTCAAAACAAAGTGGAAAGCGTAGCATTCTAGCAACGCAACAAGCGAGCCGGACAACGGACTCGCCTCGGTCTCCTGTCCTGGCTAGTACTAGCTCTCATCTCGTTCGCTTGGGTTGGGTATTTGGGTTTGGATGGCGTAGCGGTCGTGTGCATCGGCGCGCGGTTCGCGGCGCCATGCCTCCCCCGCCCAACCTGTCCCCTTCCTCCTTCCTCTCGTCACGTATGGCTACAAACTACTCCATCGGTCCCATAAAAAACTACTAACGTAATACCAGATATAATACATTCTAATACTAATATATCTTTATTCAAATTTATAGTATTAATATATATCACATCCACATACTAAATTGATTTTTTATGAGACATAGAGTGTATACTTACAGGCTGAGTTCGTTTGTGATGCTTCCCAACCCTCATTTTATCCTTCTTCACGTGCACATTTTTCAAACGATTAAATGTTAGGTCTTTTGCAAAAATATTTTACAGGAAAATTATTTTTAAAAAAATCATATTAATTAATTTTTTTTGAATTATCTTAATTAACACTTAATTACTCATAAGCTAATCTATCACTTTTTTTTTCCAACACCAATGAACACACCCTACTACGTGTGTTCCCAGGTGGGTCGTCGTGTCGCGCTCGCCCGTCTGCCGTGCACCCGCGTTTCTCGAGTCGCGGGTTGGGTTTGGCCACCCACTCCGCGTCCGCTTCCGCCTCCCCCCTACACGCCACACTACACTAGTAACATTTCAAATTTTGAAGTGCTCAGCAAGTTTTTACTCTCTCCTCGCTCCCACTCCCAGTCCCACCCACACTGCTCACGCTGCCATTGTCGCAGTGTTTGCACTTCATTCCATTCCATTCCACCTCCACTGCTTCGTCTTCTCTTCTCTTCTCCGAGTACGGCGAGAGGGAGGAAGTGCAGGTTCGCGCGCCACCATGCCGCCGTTGTCGCTGTCGGCCAAGGCGAGGAGGGGCTTCTCCTCGTCGTCGTCCTCCGCCGCCGCGGCGTCCTCCTGCAGGTCGCAGCTGGAGCAGGACGTGAGTGATCCCCTTCCCTTCCTACCCTCGTTTTCAATCGGATGCGATGTGACTGTCTGTGATTGAGAGGATGGAGAGACCAATGGTTTGCAGGTGAAGAAGCTGCAGAAGGCGCTGCAGGAGGAGACCGCGCTGCACGCCATCCTCGAGAACGCGCTCCACCGCGCCGCGCTCACCCTCGCCGACATGTCCTACCTCCCCACCAACGTACGACGCGCGCACCCATGTCGATCTGCCTGCATTTCGATGGATTGGATTGCTGTGTGTTCTTGGTTTCTGAAGCTCCATGAGTTTGCAGGCACAGGAGCTGCTCTCCAACATCTCCATCCTGGAAGGCACCATCTCCAAGCTGGAGGACGACATGGTGTCCCTGCATTTTCAGCTCATCCAGGAGCGGAACGAGAGGAGGCTCGTCGAGTACCGCCTCAAGCAGGCGCCGCCGCCACCGCAGCTGCAGCAGCCACGCTCCGTCTGCTCCTGCCACTCCACCAAATCCGAATCAGATGTATGGACCCTCTTCTCCTTTCCTCTTCTTTCTGAATAGTATTTGCATAGGTACTGAATTTCTGAATAATCTGTCCTCTTCAGTATATGCATTGCTGAATAACCTGTGCAATCTGAATCATCATTAACAATGACTGAATTCAGCATAGCCATCCTCTTTCAACATGGTCCATAACTCCTACGGTTTCATATTCGTATATACAACTAATTCAGATGAAGAGTTGAGTACACTACCTATATGCTATTGATGCTTAACTTTGTGAATTCATGTTGCTACTAGGACACCGCAAACGAGAAGTCTTGTAGAGTGGACAAGGTTTATCCTTTTGCTGTCCTGCACGACTCAGCTATGAAACTACAGAGGCAGCTTTCATCCAAATGCTTTGGCAATCCCAATCAGCTGTCCGAGGACATCGTCCGCTGCATGAAGAACATCTTCATTTCATTGTCAGATTCCTGCAGGGAGGCCTCAAGGATTCCCTCAACGGAGAAGCAGCAGTCTGGACCATCTCCTAGCGGGAACTATTCAATTTCTGCATTCTGGTCGCTGTCCGAACCATCTTCTATATCCTCTTGGGTGCAGAGTCCTCAGGTCGATTTGAACTACAACAATAATCTATTAGCTTCAGAGACCGTCTTTGATCCATACAAAGCTCGCGAGAAGCTTAGTTGGGCTGACATTGGGAGCTACGGTGCAGCGGCTGAAGTTTCGTGGATGTCAGTTGGGAAGAAACAACTTGAGTATGCTGCAGAATCACTTAGGAAATTCAGGTAACATATCCGACAGTCTTTGCTATAGCTACAATCTACTTTTCAGACAAGCGGTGACCAAAATGGTTCAACGCACTTGTTTTAGCTCAAGGAAACACTACCATATTTCTTTTATTTCTGTTTCATTACAACATGGAAACCTCCTGCTTTCTTGATTTTTTTTCCCTTCTTAATATTTGGATACACTCATCCACACTAATGGCACTTATTTGAGTGCAGATTGCTGATTGAACAATTGGCAGAAGTAAACCCAATTCACCTCAGTGATGACGCGAAGTTGGCATTTTGGATCAATTTATACAATGCACTGATGATGCATGTGCGTATTTTGCAAATTCAATTTAGTTGTATATAAGATTTTGTTACAATGAGTGATAGTGCTTGCTTTATCTCTTTTACAGGCTTATCTTGCTTATGGTGTTCCACGAAGTGACATAAAATTGTTTTCTCTAATGCAAAAGGTTTGCTTAAAAAACTTTATTCTTATTCACTAGTTGTTTCTCCCCTCATTTGGTGTTTGAAGTAATAAACACCCATTTAATTTTACTTTTCAATACATTTCCATTCGATGAATGATGTTGCTCGTCTGTCTGAAGAATAATATTACCTTTGATTTATTGTAGGCCGCATATACAATTGGAGGTCACTCATTCAGCGCTGCATTCATCGAGTATGTGATTCTGAAGATGAAGCCTCCAAATCATAGGCCACAAATGGTATGTGAATTGGCATCCAACTGACAAAGCTGCTTGTTTTTTACATTTTGTCCTATCAACGTAAACTGATGGCAGCTACTTCTTTCTTTTTGAGTAAGGCTCTGCTTCTTGCCCTTCAGAAGATAAAAGTGCCTGAGGAGCAGAAAAAGTTTTGCATTGGGTCACCTGAGCCTCTCTTGACATTTGCTCTCAGCTGTGGATTGTATTCTTCTCCTGCGGTAAGCTAGCTCATTCATTTGTTGATTCCTTCATTGGCATTGACCAGTATAGCATGCATCCTGATTATTTCTTCTGCTGAGCTTAATGATAACAATGGACGAATTATCACTACAGGTGAAGATATATACAGCAGGCAATGTAAGGGAAGAACTCCAAGATGCACAACGTGATTTTATTAGAGCATCGGTAGGAGTCAGTCGAAAGGGGAAACTTCTGGTCCCTAAAATGCTGCACTGTTTTGCCCGCGGTTTTGTTGACGACAACAGCTTCCCTATCTGGATATCACATTTTCTACCTCAGCAGCAAGCTAGTTTTGTTGAGCACTGTGTGTCTCAAAGGCGGCAAAGTCTCCTGGGCACCCGCACATTTGGCATCATTCCATTTGATTCTAGATTTCGGTACCTCTTCTTGCCAGATATGGGATTTTCAAATTAACTGCCCTGACATGCTTCCCAATCCAGATAATATAGAAGGTAAAGTACAACACTGTTACCCTATTTTAAGTTTTCACTCTAAATGGTTGATAGTAATAAAATGTATTAGAATTTTGCATGTCTTGCACTGACATATTTGCATGTCTAACAGCCTAACATGAGAAACACAGTGACCAAGTCTACTGAGCAAACCTATTGGTTACAGTTGAAACAAGCTTTTGCAGCAAGCAAGTATCTGGATTACAGTATTTCTTAAACAAGCAAATGCACATCCAGTGATCTTGGAAATGCAGGTTTGGTAAAATCTTGAATCGGTATAAGCACTGGATTAAGATTGATATCTTTGGATGTCAGATGTAAAAAAAATTTTCAGCATGTCTTAATAGGTTCCCTTGCCTCGACTTCTTGTCGAACTCAGCAAAACATGTTGTACATTGTATGTGTAGTAGCAAATAAACAATGAAGTTAGTAAAGGAATTCACTGATGATGTTGTGTGCGTACAGCCTACTGCTGATGGTCTTCGACTGTTGCATATGTTGGATCTGCCTGCTATGGCATTTGGTCTCATGTATAATCAAGCAAAAGTAAAAGAACAAATCCATAACATATTATGATGCTTCATTCCATGGTGTTTCTCTGTGGAATGATTTAACAAAACAATCTATTTCCTATTGTGCACTAAGTTCACAGGATTCGGTGCCGCATTTTCTGCACTAATTCTTCTCACTGTAACTTCACGGAACAATCTTACCGGTCTGCTCAGTTTCTTGTGTAAAATTCAGTCAGTAACCATCCTTGAATCCATGCCTTGCCTTGGTTTGAATTGCTGCAATAGTAGACTACCACAATGTTAGAGCAGCAGCAATGTTTAGTTGTTGCCTGGATATATATATACTATCTTCAACTGTACCTGCTGCTTCTCCTTGTCAAAGCTTTCCTCATTGCCCATCTTCTCCATCCTTGATGAGATTGCAGACATCCGAGCACTCTGCCAAGCTAATTGCATATGAAACACATAATATATAATCAGAGTGGAGCTCACATAGTACTAGGACTGCACAATTGAATTGAGCTATTATGAGAGGTGCGATGGCGACAGAGCAGGTACCAGTACTGCCGGCTGCGGAATTGTCCCTTGAAAACTACCAGAGGCCTGCAGGTTTTAACAGTAATTCAGCTGGAATTTAGTTGGCAAATGAACATATTTTCTGCAGGAATTCAGTGAACATATTTGATCAGGATACATGAGATTGAGAGGGTGCTGCTACTTTCTGACGTTGAGGGGGCCCTCGCCGCCGCGGATGCAGGTGGCGACGCACTTGGAGGTGCACTGCAGCGCCTTCGCCGACTTGGGCCGCTTGATCCTCACCTGCTGCTTCCCGTCGCCGCCTGCAAAATCATCCCCCCCACATCGTCGTCGTCATCGATCCATCCCCCAGCAAAAGGCGTGAGAAAAAAACCAAGAGAGATCGATCTCGCTTACCGGAGAGCGTCTGCGGGATGTTGGAGAAGGTCTCCGGCTGCGGCGGCGGCGTCGAGAGGATCGCCGCCAGCGCCAGCGCCACCACCGCCGGCGCCGCCGCACGCGCCAAGCCGCCGCCGTTCATCCTCTCCGTCTCCGACGACGCAATCTCCGCGCGCGGGCGTGTGTGTGGCGGGCGCTGCGCCTCTCTGTAGGGGATTTTTTTTTCCAACTTTTTTAATTTTTAATTTTAAAAATAAACCTTACCTAAACTTATTTTCAAAATCTAAACCTTTTCATCACGCGAGTCTGTCTAGCATGAAAAAATAATATTGATACACCGCATAGGTGGTGTGGACGTGGCCGTTTTATTTTGCACGTCAGCTAGGCGGTATGGACGTGTGCCCAAATAACGCTAGACGCCAGCTAGATTGGTGTGATAATATTGTTTTGCCACGCCAGTTCGGTTGACATGGTAAAAATGTTTAGATTTAGAAATAAGTTTTGAAATGTTTATTATTTAAAAAATTGTTTATTTTTAAAATTAAAAATTAAAAAAATTAAAAAAATAAATAAAAATCCTCTGTTACTGGGTGTGTTGGTGTTGGAGCGCGCTACGGCCGTTCTATCTGGGCCGGGCCCTCTCGTGGGCCGATACCTCCGCGGCCCTCCTGGCCCACTGGCTGCTCGCCGCCGTCACCGCCTCTGAAAAGGGAGGAGGCACGACTACTCCGTCGGCCGCGTCTCGAGTTCTCGGCGGAGGCAGCAAGCCGGCGAGGGCAACCCACCCACCGACGTCGTGCGGCCGCGCGTGCTGCGTCGCGTGCCCACGCCAATCCCGTGGCGGCGGAAGGAGGAGCAAGCGCTTGGGAGGAGCTAAACCCTAGAGCGGGAGCTCTAGAATCGAATCCCCCTTCTTTCCGCTTTGCGGCGAGATGAGTCGGCGGCAGGAGATTTGCCGCAACTTCCAGCGCGGAAGGTACCGGATCCCCCCCCTCTCTCATCTCTCTCAGTGAGAACTACGCCATCGATTGATTGCCCAGCCATTGATTCGTGTTTTTGATTTGCAATGCTTGTTTCTGAATGATGCGTGCAGTTGCAAGTACGGAGCGCAGTGCAGGTATTTGCATGCCTCCCCTCACCAGCAACAGCAGCAGCAGCAGCAGGCGAAACCCAACCCGTTTGGATTTGGCACCGGAAGCAGGCAGCAGCAGCAGCCGTCATTCGGCTCACAGTTCCAGCAGCAGCAGAAGCCCAATCCTTTTGGTTTTGGGGTACAAGGTGCCAATGCCCAGTCACGTAATGCTCCTGGCCCTGCGAAGGTTTGTCAGCGCTAATCAGAACAAAGGAAATTCTTCAATTGCAGTGTTTTGCCATGTATAGGAATGTATTGTGTATGACTAATAAAGAAATTGTTGAATCAGCCTTTTCAAAATAAGTGGGTAAGGGACCCCTCGGCCCCGACGAAACAAGCAGAGGTGGCGCAACCACCACAGGCGCAGGCTGCCCACACGTGAGTCCATATGCTATATGTTTTGCTTTTGATCTCACCTGATTAATCTTGGGTATGGGAGAATCACCGACATGTTTGTTTTCCAGCTCATGTGAAGACCCTCAGTCATGCAGACAACAAATTTCTGAGGATTTTAGGAACGAGGCTCCTATTTGGAAGCTTACTTGTTATGCTCATCTCAGAAGGTAAATAATTCCTGTCCTATGCTTCAAGCCTTCAAAAGTTGCTCTAGGCCGTGCCAAATGTTTGTGCACTTAATAATGCACTTATGTTTACATCAGTGGTCCTTGCGATATTAAGGGAGACATTAGCTTCGAGGAACTAAGAGCTAAAGCCTATGAGGAAGGAAAGCAAGGGCATTCTCTGCAATCAATAGTAAGTTTTCCATTTTCCAGCACTCCCAATTCATTATGAATTTTATCTGTGGATTTTAGTAGAAATAATACCACTTACATTAGCTTTGCTTACATGGTCTGATCTATGTAAGTTTAAATTGATTTGATCTCTTTCAGGTTGAGGGAGAAAGAAATTTACAAAATGCAAAGTTAATGGAGTTTACTAATCTGCTCAACAGTGCACGTCCATTGCAAACTCCAAGCTTTCCTACTATGAGTTCCTTCCCTGAAGTGAAAAACAACTCAACATTCGGGGCTTCTCAAACCAATGGACCACCTGTGTTCAGTAGTTTCAGTCAAATTGGAGCAGCAACTAATATTGGGCCTGGGCCAGGGTACTACTCTACTAGTCCTTTTGAAAATACGCAGTGATTGTGTTACTAATCTATTGTAGAAAGACGATTTAATCAGAAAACAGCGCTTAGAAAAGTTCTGTAAACACAATTGCAAACCTTAGCATACAGTTGATCAATTTTCTAATGCTGTTCATTTGGTTCTGATGTGTGTTAAATGACTGCCTCTCATGCAGAACCACCACACCAGGAATGCCAGCCAGTAGTCCTTTTGGTCATCCAAGCTCGGCACCACTTGCTGCCCCTACTTTTGGCAGTTCTCAAATGAAGTTTGGAGTTTCGAGTATGTTGCTGAAAGTTTCATTTACTAGATATTTGTACTGTTACATGGAAGAAAGATGGCATATAAGCTTTCACCTAGTGAAATTATAATATTATTCTATTGAGGGGTAGTTGGAACGAATACGCTTGCGCCTAATCCAAAAAAGAAGTTTTCAAAAGTTCTGCTTGATAGTAGGTATTGTGGACTAAGATTTTCAAAATATCTATTCAAATACATCTGACTATTTTCTCTTTCATCTATGTTTACAGACATTTGTTCCATGATTCCATCCCTTCTGGGAATTAATAACTATTGTGTTGGGTTGCTATTTAACTTTTAGAATTTTGCAGGCGTATTTGGAAACCAGGGTTCAGGCCAACCATTTGGGAGCTTTCAAGCCCCACGTTTTCCCAGTTCGAAGTCTCCTGCTTCCTCTGTCCAGCACAGAGACATTGATAGGCAATCACAAGAGTTGCTTAATGGGATGGTAACTCCTCCTAGTGTGATGTCTGAGGAATCTGTTGGGTAAGTTCTGTGATAATTATAACTGTATACTTGATAAGAATGTATTTCTGCTGATGGGAATACATGTTGCTGTGTTAAATTAGCTTCGCATTCGTGTTTAATCTTCTTTGTTTATATTCCACAGGAACAACAAAAATGAAAATCAGGATGATAGCATCTGGTTGAAGGAAAAATGGGCAATTGGGGAGGTGTGGGATACTTTCCTCTTGGGCATTTTCAAAGTTATGTTTGCTAAAAATGTTTGCTCATTTACAACTTTTGTTCCTGCTATGGTACATTTGTAGTTAGTTATCTATCTCCTTAGTCCTTAATATTGTATGCATGTTCATTTAGTAGTGTTGACATCATGCACAGACTGTGGTCTAGATTATGAATTTGTGGCATGCGCAAGATTATACTTCTTAGAAAGGTCTCTACATATCGTACATGTTTGCTTAGTGTGCATCTTCCTGTCTTGCAAATCATCAAGAGTTTGAACAAGCATTGGCTTAACTAACTTGTGCTTTCTTTATATTTGGCAAGTTTATAAAATTTAAATTCATATGAAACTCCCTTTCAGATACCGCTGGATGAACCACCTCAGAGGCACGTTAGCCATGTATTTTAAGAACTCATAGGTGTTTTTTTGTGTTGTTGAGGCATGACCTACTCAGCTATGATCTGACTTGTAGTTGGGTTGCCACTATATGTCGAACTTTTCTTGCCCGAGGTATATATGCTCTCCTTATACCCTTTTCCCTTCAGTTTGTATGCCATTTATCAGTAGGCCTTGATTCTGGCTGCTATGTTGCAGCTTCATGACGATACAAAGGAATTATACAGCAAACAAGAGAATTTGCAAGAGTGAACAGTGAAGGAAGGCTGATGAACCAATGCATTGTTTGATACCACTTATTTATTCCTGGAACATGAATGTGGGCAACTAGAGCTAACAACCAGCTAACTGCAGTCTTGCCTGCCGAGTTAGTATGTTTTTCTCTTTTTTTTTTTAATTTGTAATTGTTTATTCCAAAACTTGTTGGGAAGTTATTGGAATAAGAAACAGTAATTATTGTAATATTGAATGATGGCCGGGTAACATTGTCTTGTCCATATGATTATTTTCGTGCAACATATCCTCTTTCTTTTTCTAGTGAGCCAACTTCCTCAGCAGGTTCGTTTGCAGCATCAGCAGTGGCAGGTCCGCGCTGTTGTTACCCATCCGATTAAGATCGGACGATCCTGATGTGCCCTTCGACTCGCCCTCTTCCTCCGACATGGAAATGATCAGAGCCATCCTATTGAACAAAATTATCCTGGAGACTGATTCGTTAAAGTTGAATGTGAACTTGTGAAGCGATCACTAACTTCTGTTGACTATGATCTATCCTGTTTTTCAATTGAGTAGGGGTATTATTTTTTTCTATGGACGTATACTCAATTGAGTACCGTCCAAGAACCTGTACTGGTAGGGCATAAGACGTTTTTTTTTTTTGAGAGAGAAAACTCGTAGGACATATTTTCAATTGAGTACTCCCTCCGTACTCGTAAAGGAAGTCGTTTTGGACAACGACACGGTCTCCAAAACACAACCTTGACTTTTTGTTTCTATAAAAAATATTTATTGAAAAATGATATATGTATACTTTTATGAAAGTATTTTTCAAGATAAATCTATTCATATAATTTTATATTTTCAATCTCAACAACTTGAGAGTTATTTATGATTTATATTCTCAAGATTTGATTTGAACATTGTCCTAAACGACTTCCTTTACAAGTACGAAGGGAGTATTGTCCAAGACCCTGTGACAGGGTAGGGGGCATTTCCTAGCTAAATTTTGAGTTAAAAGTTCTAAAATTTAAGTTGATTTTTTTTTTAATTTTTAGGGTAAAATTTACCCTTTTTTTAACAAGAATTTGCTTGAATCTGAAAAGTAAAAAAAAATAGTGCACACTAATGGGCCTATCGGGCCCGCACTCGCGCGTGTCCTCGGGCCAGCCGTATCCCTGCCTAATTGGGCCAAAGCAAAAAAAGAAAGCAAATCGTCGTGTGTGCCTGTGCCTCGAGGATATTTCCCCGTCCGCTAAGGAGAGCGGCGTCGACTCCGATTCCTCGTGAGTTCGTTCGCCGCCGCCGCCGATCCCCACCCATCCCGCGAGCGGAGCGGAGGAGGGGGGCGCCGCCGTTCGTCCTGCTGCTTCCGCCGCATCCTGGTGAGCATCCACCCCATCCGCATCCTCTTTCCCATCTCTCTCTCCACCCACACACTTTTTTCCCTCGAATTTTCGTTAACCCTAACTTTCTGTTCTAGAAAATTGCCGTAATCTTAATACTAACAACAGTTTGTTTGTAAGTTTGGGGGGTTCGCCCCCATGTCCCATGTTAGATCCGCTCCTGTGCATGGAGGGTGTGCGCAAAATAAGGCAAAACCAATCTATAAGAAAATGCAGATTCAACTGAATATGGCATCTTATTTTCTGCCAATGCCCAACTGTTCCGAGTGATTACTGTGTCATGTGCTCGTTATTAAAAGAGTTCTTGGCACGTGCAAGAATGTTCCATGTTTTCTCACCAATGTGTAGCATGCTCGTGCCTTTTACTATTGAAATGCCTAAACTCACAACAATTGAGAACTGGAATTGGGTCTTTTGTAGTCCAAACTTGAGTGCTTTAGTGCATTTGATGCAACAAAGCACGTAAATTAGGTTTTCGTGAGGGTTAGAGCTGGCTTTGTGGTTGAGGTCTAACTCGTGTTGCAGATCATGTCCTACACATTTAGACATTTGCGGTTGGTTTTCTGGGTGATGTTAGCTAATCAGACATGCAATTTCATGAACCTAGCAGTCGATGCACTCATATTTACTGCTTTTTATGCCTTGTGATAATATTTGGATAGCATGTGAAGTGAGCGAATGTTCATGATATGTTCTTTTGGGGCCTGCTTAAGCAGAATTTTCTGCCAGGACCCTTATGTCTAGATAATACTCTGCCTCGGTGCATGCTTGTGAGTTCAGTGATAACCGTGCTCTTGTTTCCACACAAATAAGTTCTTCGAACCCTGACTGTACCTTTATTAGCAACAATTCCCATATGAACATAGCAAAAGATTGTGTGGAAATTCTGAAACGGTGCTTATGATTTCTATAGTTAACCCCTACCTCTTGTGTTTTTTGTGAAATGGTAGATAACATTTTAGAAGCAGTTTGTGAAAATGTAAAGGAGAACTTTGTAACAGACTGTATATAATTATAGATGCAACACAGAAGGTTTGGCATGTTTGGTTGCATCTTTGACAGGTTTAGAAACAATATGCACTAAAGAAAAGGAAATAAGATGGATATAATAACATGAACACATATATTAGGTACTAGTGTACTAGTGTTCAATAGGTCTTCTGTTTAATATGTCATGTGCTCAATGAACTTAATGTTTTATCTCTGAGAGCAACTCCAGGTTGCAGCTTTCTATTATTCCCAGCTGATCTTCGGTGGTGATAACATTGCTTCTTGCCTTCTCCTAAGCTGCATATTTTTATCTCTGCTGACGATAAGTGCAAAGCAAGACACTAAAGAGTCCCATGAATTTATTTTCAAACTGTGAACTTGAATGATTTTTTTTTCCAAAATAGACAGATCACAGATGGTAAGAATCCAAATATAAATTTAGTGTTGCAATGGTCAGGGTCTCAGTACTTTCTTTGCAAGCTGGTTCTGAGATTCAAATAATTTTTCATTCAACGAATATATTTGCATGGTGTTGGACTAGGACCATAGGTGATTTTGAGTTACTGGAAATGCACTAGTTGAGAACCCTTCTACATTGCATGTATTTCCAGGAAATAATTGGGATAAGTGGCTGGTGGCTTTTTAGAACTCTTGGCATGATCAATTGCTTAACTTGGACCAATCAACCTCATATACATTTCTTCCCTAATACAATTCCACAACTCAGAACCTTGGTTTGTAGTCCCATCCCAGCTACTACTATTGATTATATATACTTTCTCATATTTGCCCTGGTATAGAATTCAAATTTTGACTTCAATTGTATTTACTGTTTACCAGGTGCAAATTTATGTCTATAGTTGCAATTGTTCACACTTTCTATGGGAACCTGTGGATGAGGGATGGGTAAATTAAATTTCTAGGAGTAGTAAGGTTGTTGCATGTTGGAAATCTGTAGTAGCATTATATGGTCCCGGCTAGTTGATACTTCTTATCTTTTATCCAAAGACATACATACATCTGCTTTGTCTCAACACATTTACTTTTCTGTCCTCCTTAATTGAATAGGTAGAGCTCCTGCCATTTAATTTCAGAATAAAAAGCTATGCGTTACTATCCGCTGTTACGTGGTTCTGGGATAAAGCGATTATCTTCTTGTGTTTGTTTATTTATTATTTATTGTTCTACTATCTCTTTTGCAGCATCTTCATAACGGAAATTCAAGACAGGTGGCAAGACAATTCAATTGGACATAATGGACAATATATTAGTGGTATGCAAGTCCACATTAGCCGATGATGAATCAGCTAGTGAGGTATCTTCAGGGAGTGACAGTGACAGTGATTGCATTCTTGGCGATGATTGCCCATCAGATGATGATGAAGAGGCTGCACAGATACACAAGCGTTTTAAAGAACTGAAGGATAAGTTAAAGACAGGAAAAGTAGATAAGTTGGATGATGTTGTTTTTGAAGCTGGTGCTGAACAAGATGGTAATGACACCCCATCTTTTGATAGCGATGATGAAGAGTCAGTAGAAGAGGTTGCAAGTGATGAAGAGGTTTCTGCTAGAAAACTCATCAAGTATCCAAGGTTCAAGGAGAAGCCTGGTGTTCCAACATTTGAATTAGGAATGACGTTTAGCTGCAAGAAGCAGTTCAAGAAAGCTATTACAACATATGGTTTAGCTGAGAGGAAGGCAATCAACTTTGTCAAAGATGATCCTAAGAGGGTGAGGGCAAGATGTGACTGGCCTAGCTGCCCTTGGGTTTGCCTACTCTCAAAAAACTCAAGGACTGACGGTTGGCAGATAGCAACACTAGAAAATTCTCATCTATGCCCCTCTAGAAGAGATAACAAGTTGGTGACTTCTTCTAGGATTGCTGAGAAGTATGGCAAGTTTATAGTTGCAAACCCCTCATGGAAATTAGCACGCATGAAGGCAACCGTACAAGAAGAGATGTTTGCTGATGTTAACATCTCCAAGCTGAAGAGAGCCAAATCCATTACGATGAAGAAAGCAATAAATGCAGCTAAGTGGCAGTATCAAAAGTTGTATAATTATCAGCTGGAGCTACTTAGAAGTAACCCTGGAAGCACTGTTGTGGTGGATAGAGAGGTAGATATGGATCCACCTGTTTTCAAAAGGATCTACATATGCTTAGATGCATGTAAGAAAGGCTTCCTAGCTGGGTGCAGAAAAGTGATAGGACTTGATGGCTGCTTCTTCAAGGGAGCAAAAAATGGTGAGCTCCTTTGTGCCATAGGAAAGGATGCCAACAATCAGATGTATCCAATTGCATGGGCAGTGGTGCACAAGGCGAACAAGGAAGAATGGGACTGGTTCTGTGGATTGTTGTGCAGTGACTTGCAAGTTGGTGATGGATCTGGCTGGGTGTTCATATCAAACCAACAGAAGGTATCATTCCATCTATACTCTGTCCAGTATTGAATTATTACAAATGCAAATGTGCCTACTAACATGTATGCTTTCCTGTAGGAAATTATTAAAGCTATGGATAAATGGGCTCCACAAGCTGAACACAGGATCTGTGCTAGGCACATATATGCTAACTTGAAGAGACACTTCTATGACAATGAACACCAGAAGTTTTGGAAGTGTGCCAAGGCTCCGTGCATAACGTTGTTCGACTTGGCAATGGCAGAGCTGGTACAACTTACAACTCCTGCAGTACAAACCATCTTGAATAACCATCCGCAGCATTGGAGCCGAGCGTGGTTCAGGTCAGGCTCTAACTGTGACTTAGTTGACAACAGTATGTGTGAGTCCTTCAATAAATGGATTCTAGAGGCTAGGTTCTTTCCAATAATAACAATGCTTGAAACAATTAGAAGGAAAGTAATGGTTAGGATCCATGATCAGAGAACTATATCTGGTAGATGGACCACATCAATTTGCCCAAACATTCTGAAAAAAATGAATGTATATATCACCGAGTCAGCTTTTTGTCATGCAACATGTAATGGAGCTGATAGCTTTGAAGTAAAACACCATGACAATAGGTTCACAGTACACCTAGACAAGAAGGAGTGTTCTTGTAGATATTGGCAGCTGTCAGGATTACCATGCCCTCATGCAATATCATGCATTTTCTTCAAGACTAAGACTAATTCACTGGATGAGTACATTGCTGAGTGTTATTCAGTGAAAGAGTTTAAGAAAATCTATAGTCAATGCCTGGAACCAGTAGAGGGCATGAGCAGCTGGCCAGAAGATGACAAAGAGCCACTTAATGCTCCTGGGTATATCAAGATGCCAGGAGAGACCAGAAGAGAATCCAATGAACCATTAAAAGCCACCAAACTGTCAAGGATTGGCTCAATCATCAGATGCAGCAAGTGCAAGCAAATTGGCCACAACAAATCCACTTGTAATAAGCATCATGGAGGAGGCTCTAGCACACCAGATTCTCTCCAAGTTGTAAATCCAGCTGATAATTTAGTGCTCTCAAACACACAACAAAGCTCTAAACAAAGCAGGAAAAGAAAGTCACGTATAGCTGCCAACACCAATTCTGCAAGTCAGTCAAGGAAAACAGTGTCTTCAAAGCAAAAGGTTAGCTAGATCTAGTGCAATTTGAATTCAATTTATATTTGATTTCACTCAGAGCTAACAATTCTATGATTTGCAGGCACTAGTGGAATTGCATGCCCATTCTCAGGGTTCTACAAGTGCAACAATTAAGGTCACTTCTGGGCAAGCTTTTGTCAATGTTTCAACTCAAGAATCAGCAAAGTTCAAGCCAAAGAAGCTTACACCTGGTCTACTGCTGCTTATGCCTCCATGGGAATCTGACAAACTGTGATGTAATGTTAGATCAAGTTATCTGTTATTAAACTTGTGTGTGATGTAACGCCAGACAATTAGGCCATCTATTAGACTTATCTGTGATGTAATGCAAGACTTTATGGCCTGTCATTGTAGTTGCCAGACTTAATGGCATATTGATGCAGTCAAGAAAACCATCTGGGAGTTTTGGCTCCAGCTGTTCCAGCATCAATAATTTTCTGAAGTCCTCTGCAGGTTATTAGCAGTTTTTTGCTTCCTCTGTCCAGCGCAGAGACATCGAGTTGCTTAATGGGATGATGGCTCCTATTGTGATAGATGAGGTATCTGCTGAGTAAGTTCTGTAATAATTATAATCGTATACTTGACAAGAATGCATTTCCTGTGCTGAGTTAGCTTTGCATCATGTTTAATATTCTTTGTTTATATTGGACAGGAACGACAAAAATGAAAATGAAGATGAATAATCTGGTGAAGGAAAAATGGGCAGTTGGGGAGGTGTGGAATACTTTCCTGATTTCCTCTCGGGCACTTCTGTAGTTTTGTTTGTTGAAAATGTTTGCTCATTTACAATTTTTATTCCTGGTATGGCAAATTCGTAACTATTTCTGTGCGTCCCTAATGTTTTATGCATATTCATCTAGTAGTTGACATCATACACAGACTCTGGTACGTGGTCTAATTTGTATGTTATCTCTAAATTATGAATTTATATGGAATTTGCAAAATTATGCTTTTTAGAAATGTCTACACATCCTATATGTTTGCTTGCTGTGCATCTTCATGTCTTGCTTTTTTGAGAGCAAAACATTTATTATGTCTAATTCTAAAAAATGTATCTAGAGCTTGAACAAGCATTGGCTTATTCTGCTTTCTTTATATTCGGCAAGTTAGCCATGTATTTTAAGAACTCAAGGTTTTCTTTTCCGTGTGTTGTTGAGGCATGATATACTCAGATATGATCTCTTAAATATAGTTGGGATTGCCACCATATGTCGTACTTTTCTTGCCCGAGGTGTATATGCTTACTTTGCAGTCTTTTTCCTTCAGTTTGTATGCCATTTATCAGAGGGCATTGGTTCTGGAAGCTATGTTGCAGCTCCAGGGTCAACAAAGGAACTCTACAACAAACACAAGAAGAATTCACAAGAGTGAAGGGAGACATGGAACATTGATGTGGGCAACTAGAGCTAACAACCAGCTAACAGCAGTCAGTACCTGCCGTGTTAGTATGTTTGTAGTTGTTCATTGCAATTCCATTTTTGAAGATATTGAAAAGAAAGAAAACAATAGTTATTACAATATCGGAATCATGGGCAATATTTTCTTTGGATTCAACATGTCTTCTTTGCAAGTGATCGGCTGCCTCCGATTAAGGTCGGACGATCGTGGTGTGCCCTGCACCCCGCGCTGCAACCTGCAAGTGGAGTTTACGAAAGAAAACCCTATGGAATGAAAGATCCTTCATTCAAACACCTAGCAAAGACCCCCAACTGCCATCCTATCAAAGATCAAAGAAGAAGCAATTCTACTGCTGATGCTGTTGCTGTGAGGAGACTCAAATCCTCCTGTAAGTTACTTTTCTTTTACGCTCTATTTTCTCATGCTTTATCAAAGGCAAATTAAATTGGTTTCTTCTAAAAAAACCATGTACAGGTACGTACACTAGCCTTTTTTTTATATAGAAAATAAGATAAACTCGGCATGTACATCCAAATGGCTTCACAAAACCAACACCATTACGCTAGCTACAGGCTACAGCAACGCAGATACGCAACGTGATGATGTCCAATTCCAAACACCTCGTTAATTTCTCGTCACCTACCACACGGGCCCTGTGTCTCCCCCATCTACTACAGCTGCGATGCAAGGACGGCAATATTTTGTGGTGAGAAAGGAAAGGAAAACCCAAGTGAAGTGAAGCACTGATGCATGGTCGGAGTGTTAGACCGACACGCCGGCCGACGACGACATTACTATGTCTATGTACGGCGAATTTAATCATCGGCCGGGCGCTAAATAGGTTGGAATGTGCTGGTAGCATTTTCGCTCTCCGGTTTCTGGAGAATCTCTCGCCATTTGCCTATGTTTTGCTCTGTTTGGTTTGCTGCTCCTGCTTTTTGTTTTTTCAGCAACCAGCAAACTATGTTTTTGCTAAAGATCACTGGGCTACCGAATGGGATGGAAGCAAAACTCGCGAACTCCAACATTCACGGTTATATATGGACCAATTTTGCATTGCCTAGCTGGTGTCATGTAGATTTTGATTAGGGCCAGTTTTAATCTGATGAAGGTTAAGCATGGGAGCATGTAAAATGAAAAAAAAAAACCATTAGCGTATAGTTAATAAAGTTTTAGTTATGTAAATTTGAGAAAACCTTAAAACTAAGTTTCAATGTTAAAATTTTAGTTGTGACCCAACAAGCGAGCAGCCGTGCATAGTATGCTGTGTGCTGACGACGACGATTGCAAAAAAGAAAAAAAGAAAAAAAAAGCACGCTTCTTTTAGTTTTAGCTCATCAAGGCCATATGGTTTAGGGTTTAGATTGACAGTGACATAGCAAATGATCAAGGCCAAAAGGTGTTGAAAAAAAGGGACGTACTAGAAAATGGGCCAAGCGCTGTCCTGTCCTGAATGATCAAGCGTAATAGCGTACGTAGGGCAGTATATATATATGCTGTCTGGGATTTGTGAGCTGATCTGGTCGGATCATTCCGTGGTCCCTTGGCTGCTACAAATGCAAAAACACATTGCCATTGCCATGATCCAAATATCCAATGATAAATCCATGCAAAGAACTTGGCCCATTGATCTACCTGTAATACCTTCTCATGTATTAAATGGACCGAAAATGCAGTATGACAAAATAAGCTCCAACATATCATGCACCATGTCCCTCTGTACAGTGCATCCTACTATTACTTGGTTAAAATTAATGATGGAATTAGATCAATGAATGCGAAAATTACTTCTGACATTTTTTCTACTATTCAATATTTACAAGTGACATCATATGCAAAAAATACTTCTGACATTTTTTTCTGCCATTCAATATTTACAAGTGACATCATATGCATTGGTGCTCTTGAACTGCTTGTGCCGGTTTTCTTTTTCTTTTTTTTAACCAAGGGAAGCTTCAGTTCAAGTCTTTGATTTGAAGAAGTCTTAGCTTGGGGTCCAGGTGTGTGTGTGTGTGCTGTGCCTTGAAATTCACGAGCAATGTGCATACTACAAAGCCCATTAATTAGTTCAAACAGTATTATAGTCACACGTCCATTGATCGAAGAGGTTAGGTTGGATCTTGGCCCTAATGACATCCATTGATCACACTTAGGCAATGGCTTTTCGTAATAGTGTGGGCATTGAGGAGGAAAAGGCAACAGATGTAAGTTCGAAACGGTATGAATGGTCCCCCTAGAGTCTACTAGTTTTCTTAATCAGCATTGGATTGTAGTGATTAGCTTTAGTGCTGCTATTGATCCTTGTTGGATTATTTCTGGTTGCCGAGTTCTGACTCATCCATTCTGTAAATACTGGAGATCGAATTCTGCAGATACGGAATGCACGTGTTCTCGTCTCGCGGAGCACCGAAATTAGTACATCAACGCAACACAGGAAGGTTTATTCTGGCCTTGTTTAGTTGGAAAAAAAATTTTGGGTTTGATTATCACATTGAATATACAGACATATATTTAAAGTATTAACCATAGTCTAATAACAAAACAAATTATATATTCCACCAGAAAACTGCAAGACAAATTTGAATTCGTTATTAGTAAATATTTACTGTAACACCACATTGTTAAATCATGGCGCGATTAGGCTTAAAAATTCGTCTTTCAATTTACACGTAAACTGTGTAATTGTTTTTTTCTATATTTAATACTATATGCATGTATCTAAATATTCGATGTGATGGGTAAAAAGTTTTTATTTTGGGAATTAAACAAGGCCTCATTCAACAAGTAATGCTGTGTTTTCTTTTACGGGTTACGAAACATATCCCTCCGCACGTACCCCGAAACAGTAAATTAACGCGTGATTAATTAAATATTATTATAAACCCAAATAATAAATATAAATTTTAAAAACAACTTTGGTATATAAAAGTTTAAAAGTTCAGAAAGGGTACACGTCAAAAGAAAGAGAAAAGACAGCCCTAAATATACTCGAGAGGTGTTAGGATGAGCTTTTTTTAAGGTTAGAAACTAACCTCTGAAACACGCAAAACCGAATAACTCATTAGTATATGATTAATTAAGTATTAGCTTAGAGATTATGGATACCCATACCCACATGGCATGTATAGTCCGACTAGGTATGGGGTGCCAGGTATGGATAGAATATCTTTAAAAGAACTCAGGCTAAATTCCAAACTTGTATGTTAAGGAAATACCCGGGATCCTAGTCGGTTACGACTTCATCTTATCTGTAATTAACTATTCCGTTAGGGATATGGGCTGTACTTTGTAATACGGACCCCTTCCCCTATATAAGGAGGGGTCCGGGTGCCTTTTGGAGGACGATTTTTCACCCAGATCATATGATCAATAATACACTCGGCGGATCAATCTCCGGACAGGATTAGGGTATTACTTCTTGATTAAGAAGGCCTGAACCTGTATAAAATTCCTTGTCTCTAAACCCATCCACTTTTTCTAGCTTGATAGCCACCCCCTTTCAGTATTGCCGAAATCTTGTTTCGACAGTTGGCGCGCCAGGTAGGGGTAGCGTCAAGTTCTTCGCCGACTAGTGCGATGGGTTTCGTTTCCGGCATCGACGACTTCGTCTTCCCTCCCGGGGAGGCGTTCTGGTTCGGCAGCCTCGACTTCATCACCAACGACTTCGGCAAGATTTCTCTCCTCGACTCGGATCCGAACCAGTCGGAGAGAGGCCAGATCTCCGCCCCGTTCGGTATCCCGAACTCGGCCGAGATCTACCCCAAGATCATCTCCACCGAGTTGGCTTCAAACCACTTGGATAAGATCCAATCTACTCCAACACGACCTGATCAAGACGATGGAGCCTATCCGCCAATCCTGATGAGACTCCCCGATGATTTGGCTGCTGTCTTCACCACAAAGGCGTCCTCTCCCCGTAGGCCTAGGCGGGATCCAGCTTCAGTCCCGGTCCAGCCTAGCTCCAGGGAAGTCGGCGTCATACTCCAGCCTCTCGGCACAGTTTTGACGGAACAACTGGACGGCTACCTCAGCTCCCCCGGCGTCGACTCACGACCAACGGAGATCGTAGAATACGACGACTTCGGCTACCGCAATCTCGACGACTTCGACGAAGGCTTTGAAGACAACTATACACCCCTCTACTTCGGCGTTTTCATGGCCGAGAACGAGACGGAAGAACAGCGTAGAGCCCGGGAAGTAGAAGAGCAACGCGCGCAACAGGAGGCCGAACGGTGCCGACTGGAAGAGGAGCGCCAAGCACAAGAGCAAGAACGGCTGCAGCATGAGCAACAGGAGCGCGAACGGGCTGTAAAAGAGGCTGAAGACCGGCGCCAGCGCGCCTTGGATGCCGGGCGACGAGCACGAGAACTCATCGGGCAGCAAGACGTTGAGGGAACGGCGGTCTTTCGCACCCCTCAACAGAACGCGGTTGCAGCAATCATCCTCCTCGACACCCTCCTCAAGGAAGACACACTCAATCAAGCCAATCACGTCGTCAACATCTTGAACCAGACCAAGACCATGATCGCCGCCTCGGTCCCGGTTAACTCCGCAAGCGTCCGCACGCAGACTGGCAGCCGAGTTCCCCCTCTTCGATCTCAAGACTATCACCAACCGAGCCTCAGCGTCGTCGGCGCGGGATCCAGTCGCAGGAGCAGGGGTCGCGACGAGCGATCTGTCCACTCGCCCCCCGAACGATACAGGGAGCGTCGAGTCGAACGACCTCGCTCCCCACACCGTAGGCGCCCCGTCGATCTTCGCGATACTATCAACCAGCGCCGCGCGGCAAGAGGCTATGCTCCCCACCATTCACCAGATCGCTATGACGACGACGTGGATGGAGTTGCTGTCTTCACAAGTGACCTGCGTCGAGTGGATTGGCCAGCCGGCTTCAAGCCGACTGGAATCGAGAAGTATGACGGCACCACTAACCCGGAGTCTTGGCTCACCATCTACGGTCTTGCAATTCGCGCAGCAGGAGGAGACAGCAAAGCCATGGCAAACTACCTGCCGGTGGCGCTAGCGGATTCTGCCCGGTCCTGGCTTCACGGATTACCCTGTGGCATGATCGGATCTTGGGCAGAACTCCACGACCACTTCATCGCCAACTTCCAGGGTACTTTTGAACGCCCTGGTACACAGTTTGATCTCTACAATGTTATTCAGAAGTCTGGAGAATCCCTTCGAGATTACATCCGGTGCTTTTCCGAGCAACGCAATAAGATCTCCGACATCACCGACGACGTCATCATCGCCGCCTTCACCAAGGGCATTCGCCACGATGACCTAGTCGGCAAGTTCGGGCGCAAGCCTCCCAGGACGGTTAAGCAGATGTTCGAAAAAGCCAATGAGTACGCCAAAGCCGAAGACGCCATTACCGCGTCCAAGCAGTCGGGCACCACTTGGAAGCCGAAGAAAGATACGCCGACTACGGGAAGGAGTGGAAGTACCAATCACAAGGATCGCAAGCGTAAGCCCGAAGAACTTGTGGCAACTACTACACCATCCTTCCGACAACGTTCACGCGTCAACACTTTTGACAAGATCATGAACTCCCAATGTTCGCATCATCCAAACTCCAACCACGCGGCCAAAGATTGCTTTCTCTACAAACAGTTCGTAGAACAATACGCCAAGAGCGCACGCAAGAACTCTGATGGAGATCAAAACACGTCAAAAAAGAAGGATGATGAAGACGAAGCCCCGACTGGTTTTCAGGACCATCGCAAGGAACTCAATCACATCTTTGGCGGACCCCTGGCCTATGAATCCAAGAGAAAGCAAAAGTTAACCGAATGGGAGATCAACGCTGTTCAGCCCGACACGCCTCAATATCTTCGGTGGTCAGAGACAACAATTAAGTTTGACCGCTCGGATCATCCCGACCGAGTGGTCCACCTGGGGCAGTACCCCCTGGTACTAGACCCAATGGTTCGCAACGTCAAGCTTCGCAGATCCCTCATCGATGGTGGCAGTGCACTCAACATCCTTTTCGCCAAGACTCTAGACGACATGCAGATCCCTC
Source organism: Oryza meridionalis (assembly GCA_000338895.3). Classification (NCBI taxonomy): domain Eukaryota; kingdom Viridiplantae; phylum Streptophyta; class Magnoliopsida; order Poales; family Poaceae; genus Oryza; species Oryza meridionalis. The sequence continues at coordinate 30,334,430 of CM002529.2, forward strand.
GATCGGAGTTAAAGCCGAGTAATGCGCCCTTTCACGGTGTCATCCCAGGGCTGTCTGCTATGCCACTCGGCCAGATCACTCTTTCGGTTACTTTCGGCACTCGGGAGAATTTCCGCACAGAGAACGTTTGTTTCGAGGTTGCTGATTTCGAAACAGCGTATCACGCCATACTCAGACGCCCGGCGTTAGCCAAGTTCATGGCAGTCCCGCACTATATCTACATGATGATGAAGATGCCTGGTCCCCGAGGAGTTATATCCCTGCGGAGCGACATCAAGCAAGCCGTCACGTGCGACAAGGAAAGTTGCGAGATGGTCCAGACCCGTGAGATCACGCTCACCCGAGAAGAAATCCAACTGGCTGCGTGTACAACAAGCGAAGGAGAAGTGCCTACAACCAAGATGCCAAAGAGCCGGAGAAGGCGATACCAAGACCAAGAAGATTCCTCTAGATCCCTCTGATCCTACTAAGACTGTTGTAATAGGCGCCGAGTTAGATTGTAAATAGGAAAGCGCGCTCATCACCTTTCTTCAAAATAATAAAGATATCTTTGCATGGAAACAATCTGATATGCCTGGTATTCCTAGAGAGGTGATTGAGCACTCTTTACATGTTAAGGAAGACGCTAAACCAATCAAGCAACGACTCCGCCGTTTCACACAGGATAGGAAGGATGTGATCAAGGAGGAATTGACCAAGCTGTTAGCAGCAGGCTTCATCAAGGAAGTCCTTCATCCCGACTGGCTGGCCAACCCGATCCTAGTTCGGAAGAAGACAGGGCAATGGCGCATCTGTGTTGATTACACCGACCTCAACAAGTCTTGCCCCAAAGATCCCTTTGGGTTACCTCGCATTGACTACGTAGTTGACTCAACGGCCAGCTGCGAGCTACTTAGTTTTTTGGATTGCTACTCAGGATATCATCAGATCCGACTAAAGGAATCCAACTGCTTGAAGACTTCATTCATCACGCCCTTCGGGGCCTATTGCTACATCACCATGCCTTTTGGATTAAAGAACGCAGGAGCGACTTATCAACGCATGATCCAGAGATGTTTTTCAACTCAGATCGGCCGCAACGTCGAAGCTTATGTGGATGATGTAGTCGTCAAGACCAAGCGGAAGGATGATTTGATTATGGATCTAGAAGAAACCTTTGCGAGCATCCGCGCTTTCAGGATGAAATTAAACCCTGAAAAGTGCATCTTCGGAGTACCGTCAGGGAAGCTGCTTGGATTTATGGTGTCCCATAGAGGCATACAAGCCAACCCGGAGAAAATCAATGCCATCCTCAACATGAAACCGCCGAGCTCCCAGAAAGATGTTCAAAAGCTAACTGGCTGCATGGCGGCGCTCAGCCAGTTCGTCTCATGACTCGGTGAGCGGGGGATGCCGTTTTTAAAGCTGTTAAGGAAAACCGACAATTTCCAGTGGGGACCCGAAGCACAAAAAGCCTTTGAAGATTTCACAAAACTTCTCACTACTCCACCAGTCTTAGCTTCACCACATCCGCAAGAGCCACTATTGTTATATGTATCGGCAACATCTCAGGTTGTGAGCACGGTCTTGGTTGTCGAGCGTGAAGAAGACGGCCATGTTCAAAAGGTCTAGCGACCAATCTATTTCGTCAGCGAGGTTCTGGCCGACTCCAAAACAAGATATCCCCAGGTACAAAAGCTGTTATATGGTGTTTTAATTACTGTCAGGAAATTATCTCACTACTTCCAAGGTCACTCGGCTACGGTGGTTACGTCGTTCCCACTCAGGGACATACTTCACAATCGCGAAGCAAATGGGCGGATCGCAAAGTGGGCCTTAGAGTTGATGTCTCTGGATATATCCTTCAAGCCGCGAACTTCGATCAAGTCCCAAGCTCTAGCCGACTTCGTCGCCGAGTGGACTGAGTGCCAAGAAGACATGCCCGCGGAGAAGATGGAGCATTGGACCATGCATTTTGACGGGTCGAAGAGGCTTTCAAGCACTGGAGCAGGAGTTGTTCTAATTTCCCCGACTTGAGAGAGGCTGAGCTACGTATTGTGGATACATTTTTCTGCGTCTCACAACGTGGCAGAATATGAGGCGCTCCTTCACGGACTAAGAATCGCGATCTCCTTGGGAATTCGGCGTCTGATAGTTTGTGGAGATTCTCAGTTGGTTGTGAATCAAGTCATGAAAGAGTGGTCCTGCCTTGATGATAACATGACCGCTTACCGGCAGGAGGTTCGCAAGCTGGAAGACAAGTTCGATGGACTCGAGCTTACCCATGTTCTTCGACACAATAATGAGGCAGCTGATAGACTGGCTAATTTTGGTTCAAAATGAGAAGCAGCTCCTTCCGACGTGTTTGTTGAACATCTCTACAAGCCGACCGTATCAAGGAAAGAAATAATCAAGGCCACGGACACTCAAGACGTAAGCATGATTGAAGCCGACTGGAGAGAGCACCTCATAAGATTTTTGACAAAACAAGAACTCCCTCAAGATAAAGATGAAGCCGAGCGGATCTTCAGGCGCAGCAAACTTTATGTCATACATGAGACCGAGCTGTACAAGAAAAGTCCCTTAGTAATCCTGCAACGCTGCGTGTCTTTGGAGGAGGGAAGACAATTGCTAAAGGATATACACTCAGGCATCTGTGGCAATCATGCCGCCGCACGAACCATCGTTGGCAAGGCTTACCGGCAAGGTTTTTTCTGGCCCACAGCCGTGTCCGACGCTGACAAAATTATGCGAACATGTGAAGGTTGTCAATTTTTCGCCCGACAAACTCATCTGCCGGCTCAGGAGTTGCAAACCATCCCGCTGTCTTGGCCGTTCGCGGTTTGGGGGCTCGACATGGTCGGTCCGTTTAAAAAAGCAGTCGGTGGTTATACTCATCTCTTTGTAGCTGTCGACAAGTTATCCAAGTGGATTGAAGCCAAACCGGTCATCATAATCACGGCAGACAAGGCTAGAGATTTCTTCATCAACATTGTGCACCGGTTTGGGGTACCCAATCGGATCATCACTGATAATGGCACTCAATTCACTGGTGGAGCATTCAAAGATTTCTGTGAAGATTTCGGCATCAAAATTTGTTACGCCTCCGTAGCGCACCCCATGAGCAATGGACAAGTCGAACGTGCCAATGGTATGGTACTTCAAGGAATAAAAGCACGGGTTTTTGACCAACTGCATCCCTATGCCGGCAAGTGGGTAGAACAGTTGCCATCTGTCCTTTGGTCTCTGCGCACCACACCCAGTCAGGCCACGGGCCAGTCGCCATTTTTTCTAGTCTATGGGGCTGAAGCAATGTTGCTAAGTGAGGTAGAATTTGAGTCGCTGCGATTTCGTAACTTCAGCGAGGAGCGCTACGGAGAAGACCGAGTAGACGACCTCAACCGACTAGAGGAAGCCTGTGAAGCAGCCTTAATTCAGTCGGCTCGGTATTTACAAGGGATGCGCCGTTATCACAATCGCAATGTTCGATCACGAGCTTTCTTGGTCGGCGACCTGGTTCTGAGGAAAATTCAAACTACACGGGATCGACACAAATTATCTCCCTTGTGGGAAGGACCGTTCATAATTTCTGAAGTCACTCGGCCAGGTTCTTACCGACTCAAGTGTGAAGACGGTACTCATATCGACAACTCTTGGAATGTTGAACATCTTCGTCGTTTTTATGCTTAAGCATTATTTGTGTATCTTCCTCTTCGACTGCTAACATCAAGTTTTTCCTTGAGTTATCAGTCGGGGGCTACTATAATAATAATGGAATGTGATTTTTATCAACTCAATTTGCTTACTTGATTTATCATTGCCTTGTTTGAGTTTTCAGCTTAGTCAATGAGGACTGAAAGTTTTCTAACAGCTTTTGCGGGTTCTAGGCCCAATAAGGTTTGGCAAAAACTTTTAAGAAATCAGGAGCTGAGTTTAAATCATCAAGCATAGCATAAATACATCAGTATTGTACAAATTGTGCCTCCATCATCATCATCATTATCATAAAAATACATCAATCAACTATGGTTTTTTCGTCATCAGAACTATCAGACCCAGCCGGCCTAAGGTCGTTTTCCCGAAACCTCTCAACTACATCAGTGGTTATCTTGTCAGCAGCTTGTTGCGCGTCATTGATGAGATCAAGGGCGGCTTCTTCACTTGTCCCGTCTGCAAAGCCATCAACAGCATCAATGTCAATCTTTGGGTACAAGGACTTGGTCATTGCTAACGCCAGGCTTGCTCCCATGCATCCAGCCTCTTTGATATTCTTAAAATAGGTGTCCGGAGCAGTTCTCAGTTTGTTGAAGATTTCGACAGCATCGATTGAACTCGGACCGTTGTTATTAAAAAACATGGCTTGGATGAGTGGCGTAGCAGCATTGGCAACTTCATCTTTGGCTCCTTCAAGCTTCCTGATTTTATTGACCAAGACATCGAATTGAGCCTGGGATTTGATTTTACGATCTGCACAAACGGTTTACGTTAGCGACAAAGCAGCAAGACAAGAATGGTTTTAAAGCTTCAGTTATAGCTACCTTCGACGTCTTTCAGAGCCGAGTCCCTTTGTTTTGTCAGTTCACCCTTGTCTTTTTCCAGAGCCCTGATTTGATTCTCTAACTCGGATATCTTGGCAGCTTGCACTGTATTGCTTTCCGCTGGTTAGTCGCACATGAATAGCAACACAAAACAAGTCAGACAAAGATGAGAGTTACCTTTTGATGAGCCATTTAGCTCAAAGTTGGAGTCTTGAAGTTTGGCGATCCGGTCTCTCAGATCATGTTCAGTTTTCCTGGCAAGCTCTTTGGCTTCATGCAGCTGGGCTCTAGTGGCTTCTAGGGTTCCAAGGTGAGGAACCAATTTCTTAAGGGTAGTAGTCTTCGCCTCATTTCTGAGATGGATTCTCTGCACCACAAATTTATCTTTGTTTAAGTAAAGTGGCCGACAGGATAGTTGAGGCTACATATATAGGGAGACGTACATTTACAAAATGAGTAGCTTGGCCGAGTGTCTTTTTCAGCAGGCATACTTCCTCGTCTTCCTTTCGTTTATTTATTACAATTCCCTGTGGTCGCATCTCATCATCCCACCATTTGACTAATATGGGTGGGCGGAAATCTTCAGCCGACCATATCCGGAGGAACTCTTCTTCATCACCGACCATTGGACCTTACATATTTATGGACAATAATGTCGTAATTGAAGAAAGTTTGACGGATCGAAATGGATTTGGAGGAGTTGTTTACCTGTTATAATTTCTGGTCGGGGACAAACAGGTCCTTGCACCCTGACAGGAGAGCTAGTTCCAGGGTCAGCACCAGTGTCTGTCTTGCGAGGGCTGTCGGCTTGAGCTTCCACTTCTGGGATATCTCTATTTTGCTCTGTACCCGACTGGTCTCCAATCGGGGGCTCCTGGTCAGTGCCAGCTCCAGCTTCGGCCGACTGGTTTCCAGTCGGGGGCTCGTTGCTGGCCTCTACATTGTCGGTTGCTGGTTGATGACCACTTGGGCAATCTTCGGTAGTCGGCCCAGTCTCTGCTGAAGGACCAGTCTCCGTGCCAGTCGGCGTAGGGTCTTTTCGAGAGGGATCTATGTCAGATGGTTTTCTACAAATTCGAGACACGCTGTCAGCTCTGCTTCAATGGTGAATGACTAGCGGAACAGAGGAAACTTCCAGATGACACGTACCTGGTTGACTTCCTTATTTTTGGCATAGGACGACTGGATGTTTTCTTCTTCGGGTTGACTTGTTTTGGCTGTTTCCCGGTCATCCCTGTGTTGCCAGCCTTTTCAGCATTGTCGTCTTCATCGTCGCTCAGAACCAGTTTCCTCTTACGGGAGTCTGATTGGTTAGTCGGCTGTGAGGTGTTGGGATGAGCGTCGGGCCGAATTTTTGGCCCTCCACTAGCCTGACCGGTCTGCCGACAGGGTGAGCGGCGTCGGGCAATCGGAGGATCTGATTTCATCAAAGCGAATTCCTGCGCATGGTATTCCAAGCTTTCAGTCGACCTTACAGAAAATAAAAGCATGCTTTGGGAAGAGCTGAGTTGTATAATACATACCGATGGAGGAGGGTTGAAGGCATTATATGGTACGACTGGCAATAAGTGTGAGTAGCTGACCACGATGGCATTCGAGAAGATTTTGTACATTCTCTCCTGCATAATCTTGAACTCAAGAGACTCTGGGTCCTCTCGGTTGGGGTCATGCTTACCATCAAACTCGAAAGCTGTTCGGGATCTTTCCTTGATTGGTGCCAGTCGGCTCTTGATGAAGTGCTGAGTAATCTGTTCCCCCTACAGACCTTGTTCTTTCAGCTTCAGCATGCGATCCAACAGGTCGAGCGCTTGGGCAGCTTCTTCTCCCATAGGAAGTGAGTTCCAGGTTTCACAGTATACTGGAGGAAGACAGGAATATTCAGGAAGCGCTGGCTCGGGGTTTTGCACATAAAACCAGTTCGCATGCCAACCCTTGTTCGAGGTCTTGAATGGCATGAAGAAATATTTTTTGGCTCAAGTCCCCCTCAGTTGGAATCCGGCTTCCCCAACTACGCATGGTTTGCTTTTGTTTGGCTGGGGCTTGAGGAAGAAGATGCGGCGGAATAGAGCGAAATGCGGCCTAATCCCCAGGAAAGCTTCGCAAGCATGGACGAAATTGGCGATGTGGACTATGGAATTGGGTTTAGGTGGTGCAGGCTGATCCCATAGAAATCCAGAATTCCTCGAAAGAAATTTGAGGTCGGAAGAGAGAATCCGCCATAGAAGAAATGAGAGAAAACTACGACCTCATGTGTGTCTGGGGTCGGAAATGCTTCACCGGACGCTGGACGCCACCCAATGATCTCCTTTGCTAGAAGAACGCCGTGCGCCACCATCTCCTTCAGATTTTCCTCCGTCACATCAGAGGGCGCCCATTGACTTTCAAATCTTTCTCTCTCCTCCGCCATGGAAGCGAATTGAATGATGCGATTTGGTTTGAAAATGGCCGGGAATGGATGGGAGATCGCTGCGGTGGTTGCGCGGAAGATTTTTGTGGAGCTCTGGAGGATGGATCGGTGGGGATTTGCGAACCCTAGCTTTCGTCGGTGTGTCTCACACTGTAGCAGAGAGTGGGGAAAGTGGCGAAAGTTTCGGCGGGGAAGACGAAACGGTGCCTCGTCTCCGGTGTTTATTTCGCTAGGGTATCGGGAGTACTAATGGGCTTGGGCCTAAACAGTACTTCAGCCCAATTTTGCTATCGGCGTGGTTTAGTTGTGATCCTTAGGGACTTAGGCATTTTGCTTCGGCAACATTTGCTCACAACGGTTTAACCCAATGCTGTTAAAATCCTTTTTGACGCAGTTAGATAATTTCTTGGAATTACTACGATGCAAATAAAAAGGTGCCCGACGGAAAAGTGTTATACTAATTTTGTAAGCCTTTTTAGGCTGCAAAGGCTATTTGGGTTTTATTGAGATGACTGGTTTTTGTACAGTCATTCTCTCGGTATGTTATATGCTTATTTTGGTATAGTGTGAGTCATAGCTTAGGCAATTTAGACTCACCTATTGTCATGATTTATATCACATTTGATGGATCTTTTTGAGAGTTTTTACTCACATTCTGGTCATATATGTTGATTTATGGACCTTTAGAGTATTTTTTACTCATGCCTCTTTATATCTCCATTTTTTGGTATAATAAAGATAAAGCAGTCGGCTGGATGTTTTACTAAACGTCGCATAGCGCATATGGTTAGCTGTATGATAATTTGGATGATTTGGTTATAAGACCACTCGGTTGGATGTTATTTGCACCTTGACTATATGTTTAGTTTTTAACTAATCACATAGTCGGGGGCTACACCTAATTAGGTGCATCTAGTCGATGCACCCGATTTTTTCTCTTTTCAGCCCTTCACAGTGTTTGATTTTGGTACTCGGGAAATCAGGGCAGAAGAAGTCGGAGTACTCGGATTATCGTTTTGGATTACGAGAGAAGACTATTTCATCGACTATAAAGGTCTCGGGGGCTACTGTGGAGATTATGGATACCCCATACCCACACGGCATGTATAGTCCGACTAGGTATGGAGTGCCATGTATGGATAGAATATCTTTAAAAGGACTCGGGCTAAATTTTAAACTTGTATGTCAAGGAAATACCCGGGATCCTAGTCGGTTGCGACTGTATCTTATCTGTAATTAACTATTTCGTTAGGGATATGGGCTGTACTTTGTAATACGGACCCTTTCCCCTATATAAGGAGGGGTCCGGGTTCCTTTTGGAGGACGATTTTTCACCCAGATCATATGATCAATAATACACTCGGCGGATCAATCCCTGGACAGGATTAGGCCTGAACCTGTATAAAATTCCTTGTCTCTAAACTCATCCACTTTTCTAACTTGATAGCCACCCCCTTTCAGTATTGCTGAAATCTTGTTTCGACAATTAGCTTTTTAAAATAGATTGATATGATTTTTAAAGCAATTTTTGTATAGAGTTTTTTTTTAAAAAAACACACCGTTTAATAGGTTAAAAAACATATACAACAAATAAAACAAGAGAGTTAAGTTAGAAAAGTGAACAAATGAAGTCAGCCTAAACCATGTTTTAGGCGAGTTTAGTTCGAAAATTTTTCTTCAAAGTTTCAACTTTTCTATCACATCAAAAACTTTCGGACACACATAAACTTTTAACTTTTCCGTCACATCATTTAAATTTTACCCAAACTTCTAATTTTAGCGTGAACTAAAACACACCCTCAAAAAGTCTTCCCAATCACATGGGTTTAACGAGCAGATTGCGGCTGCGAGCAACACGTTTGGACGATTTACAGGAGAAAACTCCGCATGTCACGCCGCGGAAGCGGGAGTAATCGAGACACGCATTGCCGCCGCCTCTCTCCTGCGACCCTGCTCTTCCAAAGCTTGCTGATTTCTTCCACGCGCCGAGTCGAGACGACCGTCTCCTCCAATTTCCAGCTTATAATTGAAACTTTTAACTTTGAATTTAGAGTTGATTTTAAGGTTTTTCTCATCATAGCTTATTTTTCACTCTTTGTTTCTAAATCATTAAGAACAAGTATATAAAAATATTATCCACGTATTAATTTAAAAATCCATTTGCAAAGTTACCATTTTGTTTTTTTCCTCATTTAAAGTATACCGTTTCGCTTTTCTCTCCAATACTCCAAACGATAGGACCCGCCGCATGAAACCAACACACACGTACCTAGGTTGTAAGAAAAAGCTCGAGGCTCACGAGGTACTCGAGCTCGACTCGTTTTAGGCTTGATTCGAACTCGGCTCAAGCTCTAGAGGAGCCGAGCCCAAGCCTCTCCCAAAGCTTATGAACTTTATCGAGCCGAGCTCAAACTTTCAACGAGCATAGTAATATATTATTTTTATTATTATTTATAATAAATTAGGAAATCAATATGCCATTTGTATCATTGTATGGCTTGTATTAACATCATATATTTATTTTATTTTTTTCCTCTTCTATTAATATGATTAACTAGAAATTAATTATTTTTTAAAAGATTATCTTTAAAATATATATTGTTCTACTTAAAAATCAAACTCGGTACTCAAGACCTCGAACATTTGTAGAGGCCGTTTAAATTGATGCTATTTTCAACCATACTTTTTTTTAAGTTGTCAAAAAGAAATATCTGCATTTAGTTTGTTGCCAAATTTTATAAATATATAAGAAATCCTACTAAAATTTTAGTAATATTGCCACCTTGCTAATCTGAAGAGGCTACACGCGCGCACACAAAAACGGCCACCAATTGGAATTCAGGCTGTGTTTAGTTTCAAATTTTTTCTTAAAACTTTTAACTTTTCTATCACATCAAAACATTCCTACATCATTCCAATTTTAACTGAACTTTCAATTTTAACATGAAAAACACACCTAGATCAGGTTTGCCGTGCCACGCGGTGCAGTGCCTCTGCCCTCGTGTCTACAGCTACAGCCCACGCCGCGCTCCACCACCACGCTGCCCGGCCCGGCCCGGCCCGCTAGCCCCTCTCGAGCCTCCCGCCCCCCTCCCCCGCGCCACCACGCCGCGTTAACCCTCGCCACCATGTGACCCCCCCACACTGCCACTGCCACCCCCATCACTCACTCACTCCCCCACTCCACCTAAACCTCTCCTCCTCCTCCTCCACCGCCGCCGCCGCCGCGCACGCGCGAGGCAATGGCCGGGCGCGCGGCGCTCCTCGCGCTGCTCCTGGCGCTCGCGGCGCCGGCGCTGGCCGCGTCGCAGCCCGCCGCGCCGGCGGCCGTGGACCCGCCGCCGTCGTGGGCGTTCCCGAACGCCCGCCTCCGCGCGGCGTACGTCGCGCTCCAGGCGTGGAGGCGCACCGCCATCTTCTCCGACCCGGCGAACTTCACCGCCGACTGGTCCGGCCCCGACGTGTGCGGCTACAACGGCGTGTTCTGCGCGGCGCACCCCACCGACGGCCGCGTCCGCGTCGTCGCGGGGCTCGACCTCAACCACGCCGACATCGCCGGCTACATCCCGGCGTCGCTCCCCGAGGGCCTCCCCGACCTCGCGCTGCTCCACCTCAACTCCAACCGCTTCTGCGGCGTGCTCCCCGACACCTTCTCCCACCTCAGGCTCCTCCACGAGCTCGACATCAGCAACAACCGCTTCGTCGGCGGCTTCCCGGAGGTGGTGCTCTCGCTGCCGTCGCTCAGGTACCTCGACCTCAGGTTCAACGACTTCGAGGGCGCCATCCCGCCCAAGCTGTTCGACCGCCCGCTCGACGCCATCTTCCTCAACTCCAACCGCCTCACGCGCCCCATCCCGCCCAACCTTGGGAGCTCGCCGGCGTCCGTCGTCGTGCTCGCGCACAACCGCCTCGGGGGTTGCATCCCGCCGTCCATCGGGAGGATGGCCGAGACGCTCAACGAGATCGTGCTCATCGACGACGAGCTCACCGGATGCGTCCCGCCACAGGTCGGGCTGCTCAGGAAGGTGACGGTGTTCGACGTCAGCGGCAACCACCTCCAGGGCCCGCTTCCTGGGAGCGTCGCCGGCTTGGCCGCCGTCGAGCAGCTCGACGTCGCCGGAAACCTCTTCGAAGGCCCGGTGCCGGCGAGCATCTGCGCGCTGCAGAGCCTCAAGAACTTCACCTACGAGGACAACTTCTTCTCCTCGCGGCCGGGCTGCCCGGCGGCGACGGCCGACGGGCGGTGGAACTGCATCCCTGGAGCTCCGGCTCAGCGGCCGCCGGCGCAGTGCGCCGCCGCGGCCGCCCACCCGTTCGACTGCAGCAAGGCGCAATGCCAGGCAACGCCGCCGACGACTCGCCGCCCAGGTGGCCGCACGCCACCGGCTCCTCACAGATCGCCTTTGCCACACCACATGCCTCCGAGACGGACGTCGCCGCCGACGACGCCGCCGAGCTCGCCCACCCCATCTCACCTGCCGCCGCCGCCGCCAACCTACAGCGAGAGCCCCAAATCCTCAATGCCGCCATCAACCTCACCACCATCCTCCTCTCACGGCTCGCCTCCATCCTCATCCTCGTCGCCGCCCACAGAGCACCCGGGATACGTGGTGCCGCCGCTCACGCCGCCGCCGACGACGACGACGCCACCAGGACACCACACTCCGGTCCCGGGAACACCATCCTCGCCGCCAAGCTCTTCTTGGTCGCCACCGCCACCTCAAGGCGGCGGAGGGAAGCTGCCGTTCCCGCCGGTGCACGGCGTGGCGTACTCGTCGCCGCCGCCGCCGCCATCGGGAGACAAGCTGCCGTTCCCGCCGGTGTACGGGGTGGCGTACTCGTCGCCGCCGCCGCCATCGAAGCCATACAACTAGGTAGGGTCACTGTCCGCAGCTGATCTGATCTGATCTGACGGTGGATATGGGATCGGCCGCCGCCTCCTCGGCTGGTCGCCGGCGTCGTACGGACTCGTTGTCGTTGTTCATCATGAGTACATCTTTCACTGTAGTAGTTGGCTTCCATTTTTCTCTTTTTTTGAGGTTGTTTGGTCAGATTGAATTCAAAGGCTCTGTGGATTCTTTCTTTGTTCGTCTCATCCTAATTCCTTTTTACTCGCTTTTTAACCATCTTTTCTTTTTCCCAACTCGACTCGATCGATCACATCACTTGGTAATAAAGATGGGGATTAGCTTTTGGACGCGGCGATGGAGCGGTCAAAACCGACACGGTCACATGCTGCAGCGGAAGCAGCAGCAGCTGCTGCAATGCAAGGCGTTGATGAGGCATTTCCGTTCGGTTCGCGCTGTTGCAGTGGCCGTAAGCAGCAGTGACCATTTACTACTCATGCAGTGAATCTTTAGAGCAGGTACAGTAGAAGAGAGAGAAGAAATCGGGCTATAGATCTGTAGCCAGCTGTAACAGTAAATCTATAAGGAAATCTATAACATGTTGTGTATATAATAGGTAGGATCGGATATTAATGGTGTAGTATATTTTTATAGTTAACTATTATATGAATAACCTATTATATGAATAACCTATTAAATTAGTTAGAGATGATTTGAAGTCCGTACTTGGTTATACTATTAAACAAACTTGTTCTTAGAGATTTGTAGCCAGCTGTAGCACGGACTCCAAGACATAGTGTGTGAATGATAAGTGGGACCAGATATTGTAGCCAGCTGTAACAGGAAATCTATAAGGAAATCTATAACATGTTGTGTATATAATAGGTAGGATCGGATATTAATGGTGTAGTATATTTTTATAGTTAACTATTATATGAATAACCTATTAAATTAGTTAGAGGATCGGATATTAATGGTGTAGTATATTTTTATAGTTAACTATTATATGAATAACCTATTAAATTAGTTAGAGATGATTTGAAGTCCGTACTTGGTTATACTATTAAACAAACTTGTTCTTAGAGATTTGTAGCCAGCTGTAGCACGGACTCCAAGACATAGTGTGTGAATGATAAGTGGGACCAGATATTAATAGTGTAATATGTAACTATTATATGAATGAGCTATTAGATTAGCTATTAGCTATCACCACTAGTACTGCTAGGAGTAACAGATATCGTAGTGGTGTGTTACCGTTTTTAATTTACCTATCGGGCCCCGTGTACGGTTCACGTGACAGAGGAGGGGGTCCAGTAAAAACTGCGTCTCGCGTTTGTCTGCTCTGCTCTTCCATGTTCGCTGCAAAGTGCAATGCCATTGATCTTGATCTTTCTTACTACTATTGCTCAGGCTGCCGGCCATTACCATTTCGCCAAACCAGCGCGACAGCTGACGCAGAGCCGTGCTGGTCGCTGCTGATTAATTAAGGGTTGATTGCTTGAGAGGTCAGAGAGCTTGGTTTACCTTTGTGTGTGTGTGGCTTGAGATCTGAATCAATGGCGTTTTTTCTGCTTATCATTGTGATCTACTGTTGGGGCTTGTGCCTGTGTTTCTTGCACTTGCATCATCATCATCATCATCTGTTCACTCACCCTAAGATTACTTAATACCGGTAGCTTACACTCATTAGTAGTACAAAATTGCTCAGGTGGGCAGTTTGAGATTCTTCCGGTTGTACCGTAGTTCAACAACCTGCCTGTGCTTGATTACTTTGTTTCAGAATCCAGATAGAGAATGAGATGCACAGAATTGCAGATTATATTATTTCCTCACCGCGAATTACACACCAATTAGAGGCACTGTCATACAAAAAACATTATTCCAGAATGATATTTGCAAAGCTAGCACTAATTACTGACTACACAAATGCTCTCTATAGAGTGCAAAACGAGCCTCACATGATGATGACCTGGGGACATGCAAAAGTTTCAGAGATGGCTGGGTTTTAGCTGCTCAGCTTTTTTCAGATTCAGAGTTGACCTGCTAGTTGGATCGCATGCCGCACAGCACGTTGGCGGCCTGACGCGCGAAGTACGTCAGGATGATGTCAGCGCCGGCTCGCCTCAGGCACATGAGCGACTCCATCATCACCTTCTCTTCGTCGATCATGTTCAGTGCTCCTCCAGCTTTGATCATGGAGTACTCCCCAGAGACCTGGATGATTAATTTTAACAAAGCCCGAGATTGTGAGAGGCCTATATCAAAGCCCAACATTCTTGAGATTAATAGAAAACGAGCAGAGGTATATGTACGACCTATATGACTTTTCTGATCAAAGATCAAACTGTACAGGGCGTCGATGACCCAGAATATTTTCTTAACATAACAATAAAACATCCTTTTTTTTAATCAATTTGGTGTTTTGAGTATACAAACAGTTGATATCTGGTCAGCTTGTTAAGAACCAAGGAACGATGATGCAAGTTTTGGTGCAGTCTCTATAAGATGCAAGTATGGACATCACATAATGCACATGATGGATGAAAGATCAAGGTTCAACTTTCTCTTGTAATATTGATATGCAAGTATTTTATTGTAAGAGGTACCATAGCAATGCATAAACCAGGAGTGTCATAATGCTGGATGTGGCTCAAAACTGAATAAAAAGTAAACATGAAGGACTCTGATATGAATAAGAGGAAAGATTATTGTAGGGGCATGAACTATCTGATGAACTAGTGAGGCGTGGAGCAACTGGAAGTCTGGAACTGAATTATGGCATGCTAGTGCGAATGCTAACATGACTTCATCAATGGTAATAGATATAGACAGTAGACAAGGACTACCTAATTTTTTTCAGGGAAGTTGGAAACAGTTAAGAAAAGGGCAGGGATTGAAAACAATAAAAGGCAGAACTGATTAGCCCGATAAATGAACCTGATATGCAGCGATTGGCAATGCTGAATTGTCTCTAAGAAGACGGATGACATCCAAGTATGGCAATCCAGGTTTTACCTGTCAAACGGGTATTGTACTTTTAGAACCAACATGTAATTAAGCTATCTTGGTAATATGGCACTGTTATGCAACGCGAGACAATTACCAGAAGAATATCAGCTCCTTCTGCCTCATCTGCAGCAGTCTCTAGAAGCGCTTCTCTGTAGTTAGCTGGGTTCATCTGGTAACTTCAGAATGAAATGAAAATGATGAATTTAGATATTAAGCAACTAAACAGTATGCTAGATGGAAATAGTAGACTCAGTGCAAGTTCCATACGTCTTCTTGTCCCCAAATCTTGGATTTGAATCCAAAGCTTCTCGGAATGGGCCATAAAACGAACTGGCGTACCTGCAAAAGCATAGTTGACATATGCATTATTTAACATACAAGAAGGTTCAGTGCTATGGGATACTAGAAATAATATGATGGAATAAGTGACATAGGTATGTACTTTGCAGTATAGGACATAATGGAGACATCATGGAAACCCTCAGCATCCAAAGCAGCACGAATTGCTCCAACACGGCCATCCATCATGTCACTAGGGCTAACTACATCAGCACCAGCACGTGCCTATTGAGACAGACAGTTTCTATGTTACTCAACTATTGCACTTGTGAAGGTACTTGATCACGATAAAAACAGAATATAAAGAGAACTAGAGAAGAGACAGACCTGTGAAACAGCCTGCTTGCACAGTTGATAAACTGTTTCATCATTCATAATTACTCCTAGTACAAGATGCAAACAAATTGAAAATCAGGGTGGGACCACAAAAAATATATGGTAAATCATACGACTCAGCTAAATACTTGGATCAGAAAATAGAAATGAAAATTGCTAATTTGAGCTATAATATATTATAAAAAAATAAAATTATAGACTCTAGCATCACCACCCAACATAACCCGAAAACCACATTGACGCCATCAGTGGTAGTTCTCAGTAATTATAATTATGATAGTGATTACTGCAGAGGAGAAGTGTGAATCAACTAGCAAATTACTGCTGGCAACTGATCTTCAGGTATACAGGGCGTTGAAAGAAAAGGTTAGTGTGGGTAACTGGGTATGGAGATGCATCGTTTGCAACATTTTGTCGGAAAAAGGAGGAACACCTAGTTTCATTGTGGAGTGGCCGAAACCGACCAGTTTATTACACCAAAACCTAGACTAGCTGGTTATATCCAGTTTAATACCAGTTGTAGAAACCGCCATTATTATATATTTATATGCATGGGGATATCTTCTTGATTATTCTTGAATATTGGCATTTTTCAGAGTAACTAACAAATTTCTCATGCTATCATCGAAACACAAGCAATGGATAAGAAACATGCCACATGTTTCTCGCTCCAAAAGCAGTGCAAGGTCAAAAGGTGACCATTTTCCTTACCATCTTCCCTGACAATGCCATCATGACCATCAGATGAATAAGGGTCCAGAGCAACATCCGTGTAGACAACCTAAATCAGACATATTATTAGCAGCAAAGATGTTAGCAATTAAAGTACAGACCACAATATAGACTTATACATTCAAATTCAATGAGGGACATGTTACTTACAATGTCAGGGAATTTATCCTTGAGCAGGCGAATCGTCCGTGGAACCAAACCATTATCATTGTATGCCTCATCTCCAGATTGAGACTGAAGGAACAAAGAGTATAAGTTATCCAAGATATTAATACACATGAAACAGAAAATGAATTATATTCGTTGAAATACCTTCAATGCATCAGGAACTTTTGGAAACAGCACAAAACTGTTAACACCAACATCACGAGACTTGTAGACCTGCAAGTTATCATATGGAACACATTACATCAAGCCTGAAGACTGGTAGCTACTTAAGAGCTTAACACTATTGATCCAAGAAATACAAAAATGCACATGGATTATCTTCAACAGAATCACTAAAAATCTAAATGCATGACAAGTGATAAACATTTTTTTTAGATAATTCCCAGTACTCTGAATACCTCATCAAGAAGCCCATGTCTCCAGCCAAGCCTATAGCACCCAGGCATAGCTCCAATCGGAGCATCATCTTCCCCTGCAGATCATCACAAAACGAGCTCAATCTATCAAAATCTAATTGTGTTTGTTAACCATTCATGTCAGTGGATTTAATCACACCTTCATGGATGAACAGCGGGAGCACCAAATTGGCAGGTGAGATGGTGGTCTCCTGGAATGCGGCCCTAAGAGCAGGCGACCTGCGGTTGCGACGAGGGCGCTTTGTCAAGTCCTGAACACACATCAAACAGGTCCAAAATTCAGTCCTCTGAAATCATACCACAAACCACAAACGACATTGCAAATCCATCCATTGGGGGGCTTACAAGAGGCCTGATCTGAGGTGTTCCTTCGGGAGCCTTGGGTCTGACCAACGGCGGGGGAGCCAGGAATCTCCCGGCCACGGCGTCGGCCTCGCACTCCTCGATGGTCCTCCCCGACGGCGCCCTGATCGCCGGCGCGGCCTCCTGCTCGCTGCTGACCCTCACGGCCACGGAACGCATCCTTGGCCCGGTTCTCGGCACGGCGGAGCAGCCCCCGAACGCCGCGTGGCCGTGGCAGCTCCTGCCCTGGAGCATCTGCACGTTGGCCGGGGAGAAGGAGACGGTGGACGCCATGGCCTAGCTGCAATGTCCACACCAACCAAAACGGATTCCGCAGACATGGTCAATTTCCACTCTACAATTGGAGCAAAAATTGATCTTGGAAAGAGCACAAGGGGAAGATTGGATTGAGTTTGGCTTTGAAATTTTGAAGTTCGCCAATTCGGGATTGACTAGAGATTGAATTGAGCTTGACGGGTTCTTTTCTTGCAAATCTTGGAGAAGAAGAAGAAGATTAGATGAGGTGGCGACCGTGGCACACGTACCTGGAGGCTCTGGGGAAGAAGATGAGGAGATGATGCGGCCGCAGCAGCAGAGAGAGGGGGAGAGTTTTCGGAGAGGAGGAATTCTTGTGGCCTGAGTTCTCTCGATGGCGACGCCCACCTTAGCAGACTAGAGGCTTGCGTTTCTGTGTCTCCATCTTCCCCCCCTCTTCTCTTGTCTTTGTATACCCCTTCAGTTCAGAGTCCAGACCATGCACATGTCACAGGTTCATCTTACCTGCTACACAACCAATTTTTACAGCAGATAAACGGTTTATTAGCAATCCAAAAATATATTATATGTAAATTTTTTATGTACTGTACGTATCTTAGAGATTTATAGGCCCAATGCTGAAAATAAACTGCAATGAAATACTCCAAAATCAACTGTAAAATTAAAATTTGGCAGCGGCTTATAAGCTGATGGGAAAGAATGGGACAGCTGACCAGTAAATCTAGTATCAACTAGTACTACTCTTTTCTTATCCATTACCCATGAAAACTCAGAGCATTTGAGCAGTGAGCAACAGACAAACTGAAACAGAAACTGAACAGATGAGGAGAAAAAAATCAGTGTGTGGTTGGGTTGGTAGGATCTGGCAGTTGCAGGAGTGATGAGATTATGGAATTGGTTAAATATTTTTTTAGCTTACAGTAGGAGTGGGTCAGGTTTGATTGCTGAACTTACTGTGGTTAATTTGGATCTTCCAAGGAATCAAGGTGACCTGTAAACAGATTATATGTAAAGAAACACTGTTCTAGAAACAACTGTTTTCTTTGCTTCAAATTTTGTCCTTTCTTTTTTCCTCCACCTACTTGGTCTAAAATATGTGCAAGTTTACCCTCCCAAAGGAAAAGAAGTAGGAACAGAAGAATATATCATTACAGCCATCGAAATTGTTTCCTGAAGTCAATCTGTTGATCATCTTTACAAAAAGGGCCAAAGTGGCATATCATGTGAACTCCACACGGCTTCTATGGGGAAAAAAACATATGCTTTACAAGTTGAAAAGTATACACATTTTGATTTATACGGCAAATATCTGAGTCTCAGAGACATATCAGTCAGGTGTTCTTCTCTAGAACAGATAATGCCGGTGTAAGATAGTTGTTAGCTTTATCTGGTAAATGAGCCACCTGCAGAAACATTCAGTACAAAATAAATTAGAACTGGGAGTGTAACTCTCATTTGGAGAAAGGAGATTAAGAGTTCCATCAGTTGTGAATTCAGAAATACTCACAAGTTCATATAGTTCATTCCCTTGCTCAGCTACATACTCGTAGCATACCTAAGTGAGTAGGTAATAACAAGTTAGTATTGCAACACTCAAAAAGATGGGTCATCCTATACAGAAGAAAGTTGCTTACATCAAAACTTTTGTTTCTAGCAGTGGAATCATGCAATGCTTTGACACAAATATCTGCTACATCGGCGCAACTGATACCCTATATTACAAGAAATATCAGTTATTTATGTATGATGCTATCAACATATTATGGGAAAAGCAGACTCCTATAGTTTATGAAGGTTCACCTGCGAGATTCTGTTCCCTTGATCAAAGATCAATGCACGCTGACCACCGGGTTCTTCCTGGAAAAAAAAAGGGTTGAGTGATCATGATGCAACTGGTTTTAATGATATGTATACAGCAGTCTGCAAATACTGATCTCTAATTAATATGTTCTACTAACACATTATGTTCTAGTGATTATTGATCATAGAATGGAAGTGGAGTGCTATTAGCTTAATAATAATAAATAATCTGAAAGCAGAATGTAAACTTGTGAGCTCAAAGTGAATCATTTCTGTCAGGAGGTCTATTAATACACCATACCTGCAGTGGACCAGGGCGTACTATTGTGTATCCAAGGCCTGACCTTCTCAATGCATCCTCTCCAGCCTAGAAATGTTCAAAGGTCCTTAATAATTTGATGAACATTTGAATTAGAGAAGTGTAAGCATTTTAAATGGCTATTAAAATTAAAACCTTTTTTGCTTTGAGGACTTGTTCTCTTCTGTTAGGTTCAATCCCAGAACCTGAGCATGAGACCAGTATGAAGTCTGTTTCTTGACCAGTCTGCAAGAGAAATAAAGAGATGCTTTTTAAACATAACCTAATTGAATTGCCTTTTCAATTCTGACAAAAATTCTTGACCAGTCTGCAAAAGAAATAAAGAGATGCTTTTTAAACATAACCTAATTGAATTGCCTTTTCAATTCTGACAAAAAAAAAGAGGTCATGTTTCCCTACCAAAAAAATCAGTGGGAATGTTGAAGGTATTTAAATTAAAAGAAGAGTTGGATACAACAAGAATTAAACAGGGAAGGAAATGAAAGTAGCGAAGCATGCCACAGACAATCAAACTAGGAACAACTTACAGGCAAAGCTTTGATGTATTCCAATATAAGCTCAAAATTTCTGGGGTCAGTAGCACTTTGAGATCCATCACCAGGTCTCTGCAGAATACATTAAAAGCTGAGTCACCAATTTCATGTTTAATCATCTCTACATTTATTGCCTTAAGGTAACATTTCAAATAAATTCATTGTATTGTACTAACCTGTCTTTTTGGTTCAAACCTAATTGTTAGTGTATGCACAAGAAAAGGGTCTAGGGGAGGATCTTGAGGGTTTACTGGCCGAAAAGCTGAAAATGGTACCCTCACCTGCAGAAAAACAGAGAAGGCAAAAGAAATGGTCAATTCCTGAATTCTTTGATTTCTTAGATGGCAGCACAAGCATCTGATCATGCAGCTTGGTTATTGAACACAACTTACCCTACAAAATCCTACTTTTGTAGTCATCCGAGCAAAGTACTTCTTGCTCTGGGAGGTGTCAGCCAGCGGACCAGTCTCAAGAATAACAACATATGATCTTCCATTTCCTCCCACCGAAAAAAGTAAGCCATCATACCTTTGTATACAGTGAAAGAATAACATGCCAAAGTTTTCAGTCTGATGCATATATACGAAAATAAAATCAAAGAATATTCTTAGTAAAATATACAAATCTTATCATACCTGTCTAGAGTAGATCCCAAAGGAAGAGATAGCCTTTTTGATATCTCAACATATCCACCTCTTGTGAAAACAAATCCTGATTAAGGTTGTTTCGTAAGAATTGACATGGAAATGAAATCAGCACGTGTAGGCAACTCAACTTAGTGCATTTGCAGAGAAGCAAGTCCTAAATCTACATAGCAGAAGGTGATACCTGAGAAAACAGCTTGACCAGCCTCTGAAAAGTCGAATGATGCATCGATACCTTCATCAAACCTAGAAGCAAATGTGTTTGGAAAATAAGATCCCTGGTCCACCTCCCAACCATTCAGAGACTTGGGAGATTTAAATTTTGCTATCAGGAGTTTGCTCTTGCTGCTTTTACCAGCCCTAAGCTGAGCCAATTCATTGTAGTAATCCTGCGGCGTAATGCAGAGCCGAGTTAAAGAAATTTTCAATGAGGCAAGAGTACTCTCAAAATCAATAACATTACAACCGGTAAGATGATAAATTGAGGTTATAAGGAATACCTGGAAAGCCTTACTAACATTCCTTACTCCTTGATTATCAACCCTATTTAGGTCTCCAGTAATAGTTGAGCGTGCAGTTGCACAATAGATTATCTTGCTGCAACCTGATACAGCTGATTTGACAGTTGAAGGATCACCAACATCACCGACAACAATATCCACCGACCTTGGGAGCATATCTATCACTTCAGCATCATTCCTTCTAACTAAAGCCTGTTATAATGTTAAAACCATGATACGAACAGATCAGATAACCATCATCTGTAAATAATTTGCAAATTTTCAGAAAATTACTGTTCACTGTTCATTTCCAACATCCAAATGTGTTCCAATTTTGCTATTGATCACTCTTTGTTTCTCAATGTTCATTTCCCTACTATTTATTGTTAGGGAGTACCGAGTACGTATGCATATTACACGTTGCAGACGTTGTCATATTCAACACAGACCTTAAATCCTGGAGAATTCAGCAAATGGGGATGAAGCAGACAACTAAATGCACACACATATCTAGAACCAACTAGATGAAGATATCAGGAACTATAGTTCAAAGCCATCAATTATCACTTTTCAGTATAGCATCAGCTTTGAAGTTGCAAACATGGAAGAAAACAATCTGGATTCTAGATAGAGACATTAATGATATGAAACATCACAGATCATGTTAAATTCTTAAATCACACTCTCAACCAGTCCCTTGGAATGTTCATTTGCCAGTAAGATCAGATCAGTGCAGATATATTATTTGAACTGGAACTAGTATAATTAGCAAGGGAGTATAGATTAGATATAGCTGACCTTGACATTGTACCCGCGGAGCATGAGCTTGCGGACGACGATGCGGCCGATGCGGCTGGTGGCGCCGACGACGAGGACGGTGGTGTCCTGCGCGCCGGGGACGGTGAACTCGCACATGGGCCCGCCGCGGATGAGCACGGCCTGCTCCTCCTCAGCCAGCGCCGTCGACGACGCGCTCGACATCTGCCCCAGCCGCGAGAACTTGCGCCACACCTCGTCGAATATCTGCCGCGACCGCCGACCTAGCCCGACGGGGCTCACCGCCATCACCTCGTCCAGGTCAAGCCCCGCCGCCTTCTCCTTCCTCTTCCCCTCCTCTCCATCCTCCTCCGCCTTCTTCTCCTCCTCCTCCTCCTCCTCGAGCACCGCCGTCGTGCTGGACTCCGACGACGACGACGACGACGACCTTTTCCCCTTCCTTCCTCGCCGGGATCGCGCCTTCTTACGCGGCTTCACGTCCGCCGCAGCATTGGCGGAAGCGACACCCGGACCAGGCTCGGCCGCCCCTTCCTGATCCACCTCGGCGGCCACCTGCGTGGGCTTCGCGGCGAAGCAGCACGCGCCGCCGTGGTGGTGGTGGTATCTCCTCCCCACCACCACCCCTCCTCCCGCGGACGGGCCGGCCGCCAGCGGGAGCGCCCGCGAGGGGGACGCGCAGTGGTGGTACGCGATGACGGCTGCGGCGCCGCCGCCGCCCGGAGGCGCCCGCGCGGCCACGATGGCGGCGGCCATGGATGGATGCTGCTGCGGCGGTGGAAAATTGGTTGCGAGATTGCACTGGGCGACGACGCGGCCGCGGTGATAAAGCGGGGAGGACGTCTGAGTGGCTGCCGTGATGGGCTCCGGTTGTGGCTGCGGTTGCGAGTTCGATGGGGCCCACGGCGGCAGAGAGAGAGAGCAAGCGTACGTCGGCGTCACAAGTGGTGGGGCGCGGGGGCGCCCACGCCGCGCGCGGCGCGACACGAGCAGTTCGAAACGGATAAAACGCGAGCGAGGCGTGGACGTGGCGATTCTGGGTTCACTGCGCGCCTCTGTGTTCTTTCTTTTCGTGTGCTACTCTTCTCGTAATCTCGTGGCTGCCAGCTGGTTGGAATTTTGGCAACGCTAACAAAATTCGTTTGAATTTACCTGTTTTGCCATCAAATTTTGATATGTCTAAATTTTTTTTTGCTAGCATAATGCGTACTCTATCTATTTTAAAATATAATCATTTTTAGCTATGCACTTGTTATAATATATAATCAGAAATGCTTATATTTTGAAACCAAGACAGTAAGAAACTTGGCAGCAAGCTAAACACGCAAACTTAAATGAATTTTTTGTAGTAACTAATGCTGTCAGTTTCGGATATTACCGATTTCTTTTTTTGTTGGCAAATTTATTTGGACAACAAGAATAGGGCGCGAGTGACTTTGGATATCAGCATATGGACGAAAGGAAATGGATGTCGTGGAAATGAGCTGGCCGTCCAGGAATCTGGATGAATCTCACCTCGGAAATTCTATGCTGCTCCTCTGCCTCTAGTTCACTTGATCACTTCCATGCATTCGGACAAGGAAATACGGAGTAACTATCATATTCTTCAGGCATCTCCATTACCTAACAGATAAGGCATGGAAGCTTTCTGGGATTGGGTGTATAGCGACAAGTACAAAAGAAACATCAGGAATCAGACTGCAGAAAAGAGGCAACATTTGACTGTACATTGATACTATAATTGAAGAATAATAAACGATCCACTCTACAGGGATTTAGAGTACGTAGGGGCTGTAATTAACAAATGGAATGGCTGATTATCCCTGTTTCTTTCCTATATATATACCTTCCCAAAGCAGGCTCTCGCAGTAACACTCAGCGAGCAATTACCAGCTACAATGCATGCACCTACTGTCACTTCCAGAGTTCCAGTCAGGCGCACAAAAAATACCATGGCTAGAAAATGACTAAATGGGTAAATTGAGTCATCTCACCCGAATGACAAAGCACTTTGGTGTCAGTGATTCTCTGCTTGTGTAATTTTATTCCTTTATTCATGGCGAGTTACTTCTGCAACTCTTTGCCTTACCCTCTCATTTACAGAAGCCATCCTCCTAGACTCGGACAGCTGGTTCTGTTTCCTTTTGAAACTTTTAAAATCCCTGTGCCCAAGCAACGCAAAATGACACGACTCAATATTAGCCAAGGCTATTGTAATGGCATCGGATTGAACACGCAGATATGCAGTAGGGGTGGGAGGGGAAGGCCTACCGGCATCTTGGCACAGCACAATCTGATTGTCTGCAAGATTGGGAGTGGAGTCGAATTATATACCACATTCTCGCACATTGTTTACAACCTTTAGATAGTCGTATCTTGCACTGCGCCCCATGATGAAAGAGTCCCTTAAGTTTTCGGCAGTTAGGGTATTGGCAATTACGAACATGGCATGATGATGCATGCAGTGCAAGTTCAAGCCATACACGCACCTGCAGGACCAAGAAAAGAACATAATAAATTTAAGACCACTTCCTTCATGGACTCAATATAGAAAATGGATTAGCCCAAAACAATAAATAGTCCTTTTCCACACAAAAAGTTAACTGGAAAAATTATTGGTAAACCTTAGCTCATATATAGTTAAATATAAATCAAAACCTCAGCACCAATTCTGTCCCATAAGAACAACAACTTGCAGTAAGCACAGGCAAGGCATATATTGCAACTGTCGAGCAAACAAAAAAAATGCATATACCTCACTATTTCCTAGGTGTGTGGTACTATAGCACTAAAAGTGTACAAGCACGATTTTGAAGAGAAAATGGAGCGGTTAAAGAGTACGGCAATAGCATCTAGACTACAGTCAAAACAAAAGTGTAGAGCTGTGACTGAATATCAACAACCCATT
Organism: Oryza meridionalis; assembly: GCA_000338895.3. Lineage (NCBI taxonomy): Eukaryota > Viridiplantae > Streptophyta > Magnoliopsida > Poales > Poaceae > Oryza > Oryza meridionalis. The sequence continues at coordinate 30,359,297 of CM002529.2, forward strand.
CCTACAATGGTCGAACTGCAATGCAGATAACGAAAATGTGTAAATAAACCTTTCTGACATTCAATTTGCTCAGAAAATAGAAATCACCTGCTGAACGTGCTTCTGCCAAGCTCCCTTGTTTTGAACATTACATTCTGCAGATGATGGATGGTTTGTTAACTTGTGATGATGATTGGCACCTCCATGTTTTTGGTAACATGAAGCACACATATCAAAGTCTGGGCAATCTTTACAATACCACCCTTGACCATTTTCAATATCGCAATTGCAGACATTACATGTGGCAACAAAAGCTGGTCCAGTTGGATTATGAAGGTGGTATAGCATCATCATGGTGGAATGCTTTGCACGGCGGAGGGTGTCATATTGATAATAATACCCTTGACAAAAACTCAGGAATGCCTGTCTGGTGTCAAAGATCTCATTTTCTAAGATAATATCTCTGTCCTTGGTATCTTCAGAGACCCCAACAATTTCAACCTAAGCAATGATATGAAATAAAAGAGATTTGGTGATTATTTACCCTGTTGCTTTACTGATATCTATGAATTAAAACTTGAATGTTATCCATTACTTACTGGGTGGAGTATATGCAAACATTTACTATTACTTGGGTGCCTCTCCTTCTCCTCAAGCCACTGCTCTGCATTATAACACCTGCAACAACAAACTCATCAGTTCAAAAGCAACAGTAGCAATTGTTTTTAAGGAATATGCAAAAGGCATGTGCATTATTAAGCCTTGAATTGAAAGGCAGAGAGTTTGGATATAACAAACAACCCATGCACTTCTCTAAAAAAAACAACCCCATGCAATAGGTGATAAATTAACTTCTAGTCTCACAACACATGTTTCTGACCACTGACCACCATCTATCCGCCTATTCTAGTCTTCTAGACTACCAGGATAGGAGCCTATAACCTAAGCTTCCTTGGCAATGGCCTTTGCTAACTGAGACGATGTATTGCTCTCTTGATTAAAAGGTAATTGTTCCTTTCCTTCCAAATCATCCATGCCACCAGTATCACAATGGTAGCATAGCCTCAGCACGTTGAATTAGCTTATCTTCTCCCTACTTCTGTAACACCAATGATGGAACCTTTCCTGATTGGATAGGAAGCAGTGTGGTATCTGACTTGCACCGGCTGGCATCATCCACTGTACCTGTGGGCATTCGACCAGTATGTGATCAATTTAATACTGTCTCCGACTTGTTTGATCTGTTGGCTACGATGGACTGCCAGCCAAGTGAAGTACTACTATTTTCAATGAAGTGCCACACAGAATCTCCATGCTGGATGATCTCCCAGGGAACTAATCCATAGCCTAAATAAGTTGATTTAGTGGAGTATCTTCCATAGGTCTCCCACTTCCACAAAACAACACCATGCTCAGTCAGCACGGTTTGAATGTACCTCGTATTATCCAGAGACAGTATTATATGTCTGCATCACAAGGACTCCTCGGGTGTCTACAGTAGCAACTATTAACCTAGCTATAGGCTCTGACAAGATTCAAACAACAATAGAACCCAAAACCAGTTCACCACATGCCAACTTATAATGTTGTGTACTGATTAGATAACCAACAAAACACATTTTTACAAACCACCATACCACAATTCCTTCCATATCACAGGGTAAGGAAAAGAAAATGAAAATATTCTTATCACTTGCGACTTATTTGGCTAAAGTCTACATATAGTGACAAATAGATCCGTGATCATGCACATTTATCAAACAAAAAGTACTGAATTTCGAATCTATCATATCAAAAGTACCATACAATGAAATAATTTAATGTACCTGTCACAAATATAAAAACTTTTGCATTCATTGCAGACCCAGCGTCTTCCAGACACCATAAAGGTACAACAGTGACTGCACGAATACTGCAAATGGACCATGATGAGATCATCCTTAATTGGGCAAATGATTTCTCCAAGCTGCATAGAATCAAGATGATGACTATGAATAACATATAATAGAACTACAACAAAACTCAATGGCATAACCTCGCAAAAAAAAAAAAAAACTCAATGGCGTAAGTACATGTACTGCGTGAAAAAGAATATTACTTTTTGCATCAGCATAGCCTCTTTTGAAGCATTCCCACTTAGATCAGTGTGGCCGGCAGCTTTTAAAGCTCGTTTTGTGATAATTTTATTTACTCTCCCCTTCTTCAGCAGCTTACCATCACCCTCTAGTTGAAGTTGGTTGATAATATCTTCTGCAGCTCCTGGCCAATAATCTCCATCAAAATATGGCAAGCAAGCTGCAGATACTTTTATCTTGCATTCTTTTGCAGTGACAAAAAATTGATCATAGAGATTTGTCAACTCGACAACAATGTTCTCCTTAATAGCCTTTTGAAGCATAGATAAGTACCTGTGTGTAAAAGAATATTAATCGTACATGAGGCAAGAGCTGCAGATGGAAATATGGTATTCATTAATCTATTTAATGCAGCACATTAATTGTTTTTAGAATTACAGGGACAAAGCCCCAGTTCCTGATTCATTCATCAGAAACCATTTTTTTGCTGCCAAGGGCAGAGCATTACCCCACAAATGCAGCCACACTATTAACAAGGATAACAACATAGATGCCAATCTATGGTCTTACCACTGACGCAATTTATCAGGCTTTGGTGTCTTCTGAATCTCTGGATGGCAATACAAAATGTAATCTTCACCTTTAACAGGAGGGCAAGCCCATATATAACAACTGGTGAATCCACGCTGCTTACAGTACTCAAGATAACCTATCTGTATCCAGAAAAAAAACTAGTATTAGAGACAAAAGAAATTATCAAAACGAGAAATTATTAGTCGAGTGATTGATTAGGAAACTATTCCCCTCTTCTTGACAAATCTAAACAAGAAAGTCTTGAAGAGAACTCAATAGGCATAGCGAATTACCAGAATTTCATGGTACACATATGTCCTTAAGGCCTGCCCGGACACTGTTTCTATATCTGGTCTAAAGTATTTAACAGAATCAAGATATGACAGATAAACCCGACGTTGGTTTGGGAATTTGCATTCTGCACCATATTCTTGGACATACATGCCAAATAAGCATACTTCCACACCTTCTATTTTCTGAAATAAAAGAATAGCCTGCAAAATATTTGGAAATGTTAAAGAGAATTAGGATTTTATTTTCTTGATTTATTTAATAAAACTTTCATTACGGAAATAATTTCTTAGAACTACTAACATCAAGAGGCGATCACATATTTCAAATGATCAGACCACTTTCTCACCTTAGACTTGTAAGGGAACTCAGCTGGATAATTGTCCTCTTGCAAAATCTTGAAAAAACGTGGTTTAACTTCCAGTTTCTTGTCCACTGATGAAACAACTCTGACCACAAGTCCGTCTGCTCCAGGAACCTAACATGGTGGGAAAATTAGGAGTAAATAAGGAATATCTATTTGTAGATAAGAAAATAAGGAATACAATATTTTGTTGAGAATATTAGTGTCATATGCTAAATTTACAGGATAGACTGCCATTGAAGGACAAACAAGACAGCAGCGATAATTCATACATAGAAATTAAATTAAATACATATTTACTCCCTTTCAATCTTAATGAAATTTGGTCAGCTCCTTCGCCGACCCGGCAAAAAAAATTAAATTAAATACTACTAGCAAATATATATCACTGGGCCTCTTGCAAACCTTACAATAAAGCCTATGGGAACCGGAACAAATTATAGTCACACTAACCTCATCCAAACTTGTCTTTAACTTATTTGCCCGTTCCTGTCTCTCCTCCCTGAGTCGTTTAAAAAGTCGTTCTTCTATATGATCGCTAAGCATGGTCCTTGGCAGATCTTTGGCACCACGAACAACACTCTCTGGTAAAGGCATGCGCAAACCACGTTTAAACTCCTCAATATAACATTTGAAGCAAGTGTATTCTGCTTCTTCAACATCATTTCTTCTGGCATTGAAAAGTGCACAGATCTGATGTTGCCAGCATTCACATTTGTCACACTGAACCCACTGTAGATCCAATCAATAGGAACAAATCAGTATGCAAGAATCAGTATAGATAAAATACTCTACAGCCTAACAGAAGGAGAAAGGACATGCTTACCCCTTCCTCTGGTTCGTCACTGTTTCTCTTTTTCTCAAGATCTGCCTTTGAGAGTTTAATAAGCTCCACCTCAATTGTGTTGCCCAGAGATGCATTGTAACACGAGATACAGAAAAAAAGGCGACCCATAGCAGTAGACCCAGTATAATATGATGCATTTCGTTTTATCCGAGCACCACAAGGAGAACAATATATTGGTCGAGGTTCAAACGTAAGGTTTTCAACTTTGCAAAGCTGGCATAAGCTCTCACTTTCAGAATATCCTATCACTTGATTCTTTTCAGCTTTAGCCTTACTCTGTCAAATTATAGAATCAGGTATAAAGCTTATGCTTCACAGCACCATAAATCCATCTTGTTGCATATGCATACACTATGCTTTGCTGTACTAGCATTAAAACATGAATCCAAACAATAAATTAAGCAAAACACCAGGCACATCAGATATGCATACACTATGGTTTGCTGTACTGGTCATGGTGCAAGGCAATAATTTCCACATCAGACCAGAAATTTTTAAACCAGATGAAGCTTTAAATTCAAATTCAATTTCCTACATTGAATATTGAATAAAAGGAGTGCACAAAACTGCGAGAAAGTCTGTAAGGTATGAATGTAGTGTTATGACTTATGTAAATCAGCAGTAAGCTGCATCTTTTCATCGTCTTAAATTTACGGAAACGTAAACAACCTCGCAGAAAGATACTGCAACATACTAGAGATTTTGTCCAGGTCAAGAAGCATACCTGACCAATCCACTGCCTTAGACTGTTGATGTGTTCATGTATTTGTTCTGGAGTAAACAATTCCATGAGTGAAACACCTTTTACCTTTGGTTTCCCAGTTTTGGAGATCGTGACATCCACAGAGCCTGTTTTTTTCTTAACATCAACAGTCACACTCTCTTTATCAGCCACAACAGTTTCTTGCTGGACATGACAATGTATCTTGTTTAAAGCACCAGGAATAACAGTATTTTGCGCAGCACCAATTTTCTCATCACTACCATGACAGCTGACTAAAGTAACTTGTGGATGTCGGATATCAAGCCCCACGTCTACCTCTTGATCAGGGACCATCTTTTTGTTCTGATCAAGCTGTCTAGGATGGGCTTCCTGCAACATAAACCCTGGGTTTTTTTGACAGACAGGGACATTCTCAGATGCATCGGGAGACACAAGCTGCAACTTTGGACGCTTTGCTGCTGGTGGTTGGTCATCAAAGGTTTCAACTGCCTGGTCAATGTCCATTCTATCACCATGTACCCTATCAGCACTTCTTTGATTCATATTGTGCTGAGTAATAAGTATAGGCTCAGCAGGATTCTGTTTATGTGCCAGTTCAGAAGAGCGACGCAACATTTCTTTTGCTTTGCAGCAAACATGACAATGCTCGTTAATACAATTCTTATAGTGATCAGATACCATCTTTGACTCCCTACAGTGTCGATATGGACAGTCCTTTATTTGACAGTCCGTCAAATGAATCACTAACTCCCGTACACGATCACAATATGAAGATTTACAACTTCCTGGAGGAGATGTACATGATTTTGCATGGAACAAAAATAGTAACCAACGTGCCTGGTCATGGTATTGTTTAGTGTTTTCCATGACTTCTTCAGATCCAAATGAAGTCGCAGCGCAGCCAGCACTGTGCCAACCAGATATAATAGGATGATGTTCTCTATCTCGTGCCATTTTTTTCTGACAAAAACCATCCTGGATCTTTCCACTCAGCAAACTAGTCACGGTCACTTCTTTCATTGGTTTTGATTTACAATGTGGTTGCAATGGTTTAGTGTATGTTTCTTTCAAGAAACAACTCAGACGGTATGAACCATCATCGAATTGCTGTTGTGGAGGCAACAAATCATGAGGGGCTGGGATACCAAGGTTCTGAGAACTGGCAGACATTTGGCCCTTTTTGTAATTATCATGATATTGTGTTTGCTCATAATGGCCCTGGAGATTTGTCAGGCCAACATGCTCGTTTATTTGTGAAGACACCAGTTCACTGTGCAATTGATTTCTCTTGTCCAACAGTTTCTCAGCATGATCAGAACCAAGATGGCATTGCGTCAATACATTTCCCCTCGACATAACAAGATGATGCAGTGAATTTTGCTGCTGGAGCTTTAAGCTACATTGGTTCTGCACATACTGGGAATGAGGCTGAATAAGATGCAGCTGATTCACCTGCTGATGCAGCTGTTCAAGAGAAATCTTTTCTTGCAGATCCAATCCTTCAGTTTGTATATAATGCTCTGTTTGAAAGGACTGGATGGTTGGCTGACTCATAATCAACCCAGAATCCATTCTTGATTTAGGCAGCGAATTTACAGCAGTCATATCTAGATAACTCGTAGTTGATAAGGCAGAAGAACCGGTGCCATTAAAACTTGTAGAGGCAGCTATATCTGCAGGAGCTGTAAAAAGAAACAACATAATTCACTGTTTTGAAAAGCCTACCTACAGTGAGTACTACTTTTCTAATCAAAGAGACAAAAAACCAAGATAGTAACAAATCTCAAGTTAAATCATGCAAAGCACAAATGAACTCCGGACTAAACATTAACAAGTCAAATGTATGTGCAGTTCTCCATAGGGATTCAGTCTCCCTGCCTATTCTTTTGGGGAATACACAAGGCACGCATCTTTGTATTAAGAGAAGTAAAGGGTAAATGCATGGCCCGGCCAACAAAAAGAGAGGAAAAAAAAAAGGAAAGGGGACGGGAAACAGAGGGACCATAAGTCTCCCTGCCTACCAAACAAGCAATAAGGATTACAGGAATTGTAATGCTTTCTAGAACAGAAGAGCATTTTTTTTTTAATAATTTGTATATTTGTCATGTGCCTATTGTATACAATTTGATAATATTTCAAATATGATTTTGCTACATAAAGAGTTCTCAAAAGTAGATTTCTTATAATCTCATGCTTACATAATTTATCCTCTATTCCAAATAATTATTTTATACACTAATCATTTAGAACTAGATAGCTTAAACTGCAAGACACTAGGACGGGCTCTCCTCGGCACTGGAAAAAGGCCCTTGAACTTTTCTGGCTTGTTATCCTCTATTGTCCTCTACCATCTAAGGTTCGTTCTCTGGTCTGCTCTGGTCTATCATCTGCTCCGATTACTAAACTACAAATATCTAAAGAATATATAATGGGAGTATCCAACAGTTGGAAGCTGTTCCATTAGGTTATAGGCCCCCGCTGTTACCACCTACTTCCCTATAGGGCTTGACAATCAGAGACGCCTAAAGTCTTATGGTCTCAGGCCTTAGAGAACAACGAGTGCTCTCCTACACCTCCTTTTCCAAGGGAAAGTGGAATCAAAGGGTAGAGAGAAATCACATCCTCTGTCCCTCTTGGGGGATTGGAATTATGGAATAAAAATATATTAAAATTCTTGTCACATACAGCCACACATCCCACCCTCCATTGGATAATCCCCTACTTAAGCTATAATACCAACTGCGCATGTGCGCTGTATATTTAGTGGCAACCCCTCCCCCAGGCCCCAACCATCTTTGGCTTCCCCCTGATGGCATATACAAGGTGGTTTTGTTGATGATGATAAATGCAGGGCACACTCCATTTGAAAGCATGTTTTGTAGTTTTGTGTCTGATACACTTTGTTCCTTCTCAAGACATGTCCGCAACTCCACATGCTGCAAGCATTTGTGATTTGAATAGCAGGCTAACACATTATTTTCTAAGATATTTTCCTTTCAGGTGACATGGTTAGTACTTCTCAACCATCTTTGAATGAATTCCACCAAATTAATTCTTGTCTTGTACATTAGGCGTGTCATCTTAAAGAAAACTATCTCAGAAAATAATGTTGCCGAGAGTCACTACTTGCTCTGATTAACTTTCCACTTTATGGTGGGACAACTGATAAGAAATAATGGAACCAAAGAGGGGGTGCATACACATATATGGAAATCTTACTTGGTGTACTCCGTGTAGAAGGATTGACATGTCGCTGCAAAGGTTTATTGGGGGAAATTCCATAAGGAGATGGGTTAATGAATGTTTCTGGTACCACAGTTCTGTTTATGACCTGCACATTTGACCTATGTAACCCCATACCATCAATCATATGTGCTTCTGATACACCATACGGGGATGAATTGTTCAGTATGTCAGAATGTACCCCAGAACCAGCATAGCCACCAAGATCACGCTGCACTGGACAGCAATTAATTTTACTAGCAAATGGCGCCTGCTGCTCCTGCATTTGTGCCATGACGTTTGATTTCCCATTCAAGTATCCAGTTCCAGTTGAATAATGAAAATTGCCAGGTAAACTTTGTTGATTGCTAGATCCTGGTGTCGGGATCATATGGGTTATCTTCCCTTCTTGCATGCTCACTGCACTCATCTCTAATGAGGCACCCTTAGTGGTGGAATGTAGTGGGAAATTGGCGGAGAAATGGTGGTGTCTGTTAGACATGGGACCTGCAAGCGGCGTATGTTAAGTACAAGAATAGACAAATGTTCAAAGACAAGGTTTAGGGCAAAAATTTAAAAAATCAAAGATGAGATGAGCAAATAATATCTGCAAACATAAGCCAAGTACATATATTCGAGTTACCACCTGTGTTGTCCATCTCATAGAGCGCTCTAGTATTTCCACTTGCATTCTGAACCACATCAGGTATTGGAATTGTTGTGCCATAACTGGAAGAAGATGTTAATTGCTGCAGCATTTGTTGACCTTGCTGATGTTGAGCCATATGGGTACTAAGAGCATGTTGTAGATGTGGAAAGATTTCTCCATTCAATATACTATAGTAGGCAGCCTGATCAAAATAGATAGGTTGGTAAGGGAAAAGAGTAATTCAATAGCAAAAATATTGGTACAGTACGAGTAAGAGCTGTTACGAAAGAAAATGGAAGCTTTATAATTGCTTAATTTAATTGTTTTTTTTTTCGGCACACACCAAAACCAAATTCGACATAAAAGCAATGAAGTTTTATAATTGTAGGAAGGAGTGATGTTTTCATTGTGTATAGCCCATTTTCCAAAAAAGAAACTGTGAAAGGCATTTTAGTGCACCTTTATTTTGTAAACCCAAAACATTTGATTAGACATTCAACTTCCACATAACTGGATGCATGGGGTCATTTTTATAAATCATATTTATGGTAAGTCGGGAATCTATGTCCCTATAAGTGCACTCAGTAATTTTTGAATTTAAATAATTTAGATTCGTGGAGCAAAAATTAGAGGATGATGTCTCCATGATAAGTCTGATGGAAAGGATTCATGCTTGTGGTATCCACCAGCCTACTCCAGGCACCAGAAAATTTGAAAGCTTTCTAGGGCTTGGGATGTCTTTTGTAAACATGATTGGGCTGTAAATAACCATGTATTAAAATTTGTGATCAGCATAGTTATTCTTTCTTGCAGTTCATATCAACCATGTCACATTAAGGCTTAGTTCGGCACCATGGGTTCCCAACACAACTCCCTCGTGTTCCGCGCGCACGCTTTTCAAAGTGCTAAACGATGCGTTTTTTGCCAAAAGTTTCTATATGAAAGTTGCTTAAAAAAATCATATTAATCCATTTTTGAAAAAAAAAGCTAATACTTAATTAATCACGCGCTAATGGACTGCTCCGTTTTCCGTCTGCAAGATATGGGTTGCTAACCAGGCTGCCGAACACAGCCTAAATGGTAAAAAGCTCTACATGTCACATACACACTACAAGCCTAGATTGACCTGCTTAGAAATAAAATAATATTCTCTAGATTCTTAGATTTTGGAATTTATTGAAAAATTTCTGGACCTAAGGGGCTGTTTTGCAGCTTGGGGGAAGAGAGTCAGGGGTTTAGAAAAGGAGTTGGTGGTGTAATTAATCATGGGAGTTTGATTTTTTTTATTCTCAATCCCAAACTTATTTTGGTATGAGTGATAAGAGTTAGAGATTGGATTTCAAATTGTGATGGATGGCTCGGAATCACCTATCTACATTTAAAGGGGGGAATTCCCTCCCAATTTGCACCCATCCTAAGTATTAAAAAGGAGGGAGTTTGCTCTCACCCATCCCAGCTATTAAAAAGGAGGGAGTTTGCTCTCAAACTCCCCAAACCTACATGTCCACTCACCAAGCAAAGAGATTAAACAACTGTAAGCAAAAGAAATCAACCTTCAACCCTTGACCCTTCTAAAAACTCGTAAAATGCTCCTGTGCATTTCTAGCTGAATGAGATACACGCTTCTTCACCAACCCCTCCACGACCACACACACGAAAAAAATAAAAAAGAGGTACACACTTCAAGTCTAAACTACCGTGCTTATAAATAGCCTTCCCTACTTTCTTAGGTTTGAGATTTGAAAGAAACTTTACAACATCTCTTTTTTGATTGCCCTATGGCTAGATTCACCTGGAATGCAATAGTGTGTGCTTTTGGCTTAAAACCAGTGAATAATTTGCAACAAGTGGTGGGGAAATGGACAAAAAAAGGGGATAAGGAAACAGGGGGTTTACTGGTGGTGGGGATTGCAGCAGTTCTCAGGGCAATTTGGAAGACAAGAAATAAAGCTTGTTTTAAAAATGTATTACCATATGACCCTACTGAGATCTTACACACTGCTTGCAATTGGATGTTGAACTGGGCAATCTTGCAGACTTCGGAGGAAAGCCAAAGAAGATTGCGGTGGGGAGTTCAGCTCCTAAGGCAAATCACAAGTGAAGTTTTTCAGTCTCAGTTTGGATGGAGATTGACATGGCGAAGGCTGGAGTTCAACTGAAGATCACTACCCCAGATAGACCAGGAAAAATGATGAAGGCTACAGGAGGTCCCTGAGGGGATCTTTTTGTTTTCTCCTTTTATCCCTTTTTCTTTCTTTATTTTGCTGCAGACAGACTTAGGTAGCTAGTCCTGTTTTTCCTTTTGTTTCTTTGGCGTCTGAAGACTTCTTAAGACTCTTTTGCTACCTCTGTATTCTAGTCTCATTTCTATTAATGGAAATTGAGGGCTAACTGGGTAAGGCCCTTTGATAAAAAAAATAAGTAAAAGAAATCTGGATTACCTTATTTGGATTCTTCTTGTATATAACTGCCTCAAACCGTTTTGCCAAGTCTGACACCAGTTTTCTAGGCCTTGTTTGAAGCTTAGGTTCCCTTGAAAGTAACTCCCAAATCCTACAATTGTTAAATTGAAAATGTTTTTAACACACATTATAATAAGCAGTTTTTTTTCCGCTAGCCCGATGCGCATTTGGAACAATTTAAGAAGCATGATTTACTGCGCGGGGAGATGGGCAACATGAGAGAGCTTACAACTTGTTGATCATGCTTATACGCCAAGTTCATTAACTCAGGATCCGCACTAGCATGACCAGAAGCGACCTGCTGCCGCCCATCGCCATCGCCTGGATTCATCTGCGCAGTAGGATGATGGCCTATCCTCTGCCCAGAGAGGTGAGCCCCTTGCCCCTGCTTCATCTTATACCCATCAAACGCATCAACTTATCACCATCATCAGCTGCCAAACACAGGATCGAACCCTAAATATGGGGGTATGGGGGTTTAGTTAAGCACTAAATTGGGGGTTTAGCTAAACCCTAAATCGTTGGGAACAAAAATGTCGTTATTAGCATCCAGGTTAAGGCGTGGATAATAAAGAGGAATGAAAAAAAAAAAGAGGATTACGGCGTACGGGCGCTCACCGGCGACGATGGATGCGGCGGAATCAGCGGGACGCCGGCACCGGTGCTCGCGGGACGGCGATCGGCGGAGGCGACTCGCGAGGAGGAGACGAGAGCGAGGGCACGGGGAGGGGGGCTAGGGTCTTAGGGGCGCAAGGAGTTGGTTTTCGAATCGGGGGTTCGCAAGCGGCGACGCGAGCGAGGGCAACGAGTTGGCGGCACGGGTATAAGTAGTGCATTGATCACCAGCTGAAATACACGCAAAAGCAAACGATATTGATCAACCCAGTAGAAGGGACATTTTGTCCAAAATAACCTAATCAAATCGTGTCTTTTTTAAAAAAAATCGTTTATAAATAATCGTGTTTAAAACACAATATAACTAGGACCGTATTCATGCTGACATATACTTGTCTATAAACACACATCTTATTATACATATAAGCACTTTCCCCTAAAATATATTGGTATATTTTAAAATTGCACGTCAATATAAGATTGATGAAGTTATTATAGGTGTAGTCATTTCTTCTCACGTACGCTCTATTTCAGCACCTCCCATAACCTCCCATAAATTAGAATGTGCTAAAAAAAGGTTGGACTCAAGAAAAGAATTGGAGTCAATGATTTTAAAAAGGAAGAGGTAAATATTTCCCTTCATGAGGGCACTTGACAAGGGGTCGAACCCGTGCTGGTGGGGTGCATGCCAGCGTCCCCTGCCACTGCGCTGCTAGTATTAGACTGTGCTCAGTATATCATGAAATTGATAACGTTATTAAAAGAAAGTTAGATGTAAATACAACTATGGATACTAAATCTAATACTTAAGCTTGTGTACCGATAAACTTATTAGCTAGACATTACATGATTACCTCACACAACTACACAAGTAGTGGATGATCTCATTCTTCGTCAAGAAGTAAAGAGATAACTCCGCTTTACCAACTTGGCCATCCTCCGTGCGTTGTACAAAATAAAAACCATTTCGAATACAAAAATCGCAAAGGCGATAAGGTTGGAAAAAGAGATGGTATTGGGCCTGAAAATATGAGCCCAATACTAGCCCATCACCAGCTACCCAACCCAACCCAACATCTGCTCTTCCTCCTCGCGTTTTCCTCTTCCTCCTCCGTCGCCGCCATCTCCAACCCACCGAGGACGACTCGCCGCCGCCGCCGCCGCCGCCGCCTCCTTCCGTCCTTCTCACCGGGACCCGTCTCGTCCTCGTCACCATGGGCAAGGCCTCCAAAGACAAGAGGGTACGTACGCTACTACCTCTTGTTCCCCATCGTCCCCCGGCCGCGGCCGCGGCCGCTTTACTTCGCTGCTTCTTCTCCATCGCCGCGTGTGTGACTGGGCTAGCTTGCCGCCGGTTGTTCAGGACATATACTACCGCAAGGCCAAGGAGGAGGGGTGGAGAGCTCGTAGCGCCTTCAAGCTCCTGCAGATCGACCAGGAGTTCAACATCTTCCACGGTCTCACCTCTCCCCGCTCAATTGCTAACCCTTTTTGCCACTTAAGTCCATGAATGAACATCTACGAACTGACTAGAAGATGCAAAAACTTTTGCAGGAGTGAAGCGTGTTGTTGATCTGTGCGCTGCTCCCGGAAGCTGGAGTCAGGTATTTCCTGTGCCCATTTGCCCCCACATATAGCTATGTTTGTTGGTTTGGTACTTCTTGCTGATATCTCTATTCACAATTGCAGGTTTTGAGCCGCAACCTGTATGTTCCAGCAAAACAATATCCTGATTGCAAGTAAGTACTAGTTTCAGCGCGGCACTGTCTGTTCCAGCAGGGTTATGTTCTTAGCATCTGATTATTTTGCCTCTTTGTTTATCGGGGATTATACTAGAGAAGGTGACCTTCCTCTTATTGTTGCCATTGATTTGCAACCAATGGCTCCGATAGAAGGCGTTTTACAAGTTCAAGGGGACATCACTAATGCTCGAACAGCTGAAGTGGTACTTTTCTCATATGGATTTGGCTTGCTATATTTTCTCCTATGGTTTGGCTTGCTACAACTGATATAGTTTTGTTACTAGGTTATTAGGCATTTTGACGGATGCAAAGCAGATTTGGTTGTCTGCGATGGTGCTCCTGATGGTAAGATAGTGACGCCCCGTACTTGCATCCCATTTATTTATGGTATTAAACTCCATGTATGTTTCGCTTATTGTGGTGCTTTGGGTTATTACAGTTACTGGCCTTCATGATATGGACGAGTTTGTTCAGTCCCAGCTTATACTGGCGGTTAGTTCAATTCATTGCCTTTGTCAATTAAGATCAGAGTTCTTTTTCAGCAACTATTTGCAATGTACACAAGATGCTGTCTCAATTAAACCTGTTTTTAACTTTGGTATGATGGTTTTCCTGTTGTTTATGTTGAGGTTTGACTTTCTTTAACTGACCTCTAGAGAATTTGTTGATTATTTCTTTTTTGTGCTTGTTTTGGTTATATTTTGCCTTATTTTATTTTTAGTTGGTTGGGTAGTTTATATCTCTGGCTGATGTACTCTTTTGTGTTGTGTTTAGGCATTGACAATTGTGACTCACGTACTTAAAGTTGGTGGGAAATTTGTTGCAAAGATTTTCCGTGGAAAAGATACGAGTCTGTTGTATTGCCAGGTGATCATCGCTTCTGTTTTAGCTTTCTACTTATGTTTCTGAATCTTGACTGACAAAGGTATATGCACCATCAGCATCTGTGTTCCTTATATGCCGTGTTCATGTATTGTCGTTGCGTTGTTCCGCAATTCTCCATCTCTGAAGCAGTATAGCAATCAGGATGAAGATCTAGCTGTACTTAATTGATGGCCATAGGCTATTCAGATTATATTATCGGACTATTCCTGCCAATGCTTGCCTCTTATTGGTACTGTTGCAGTGCTGTTAGTACACTTGAAGGCCTGAAGAATAAGAATGGCATTTAGTTTATGGGCTGAGTTAGTTTATGGCCTGAAGAATAAGTATGCTTGAGGTGCTATTGTGAAAAATGTTGTATTTCTTACTCTCTGTGCTTTATGCAGCTGAAACTATTCTTCTCACAAGTTACCTTTGCAAAGCCCAAAAGTAGCCGGAACTCAAGCATCGGTAAGTCTGTCTCTTTAAAGGGGGAATTCAGTTGATACATCTGCTTACTACGTATTTTTCGTAAATTTTTCAGTCAAGTCTACACTATGGTTTATATAAATTTGACTGCATGCCAAATGAGTCATTCATAGTAAATAGATGTTTCACTTACTTTTTATCGTCATGATTCTTATTTCCTGGTTCCTGGAAAATGTTTTGAGAGTTTCCATAATCACCTTTCCACATATCAAACAGAGGCGTTTGCAGTTTGTGAGAATTATTCACCTCCCGAAGGATTTAAGGAAAAAGATTTATATCACCTGCTAGAGAAAGTGGGGACTCCTTCTGGGGCTGATGATTTAGGTAATGGCACAGAACTCAAAATTCAATTTGTGCAATGCCAACCCAACACATGATACAGGAGGCCTCATTCAATTTTGTCATGTGCAGACTGCAGAAGTGGATGGTTAGAGGGACCAAACAAGGTCTACATCCCATTTCTGGCTTGCGGTGATCTCAGTGGTTACGATTCGGATCGTTCTTACCCACTTCCAAGCACAGAGGGAGGATCCTACCAGAGCTTGGATCCAGTCCAGCCTCCAATTGCTCCACCTTACAAAACCGCACTGGAGATGAAAAAGGTCGCCAGCCATGGCATTGGAGCAGATATCAGCAAATTATCCCTCGACTCCTGAACTACACTCTGGATCGCTGTTTTTGTTCTTGTAACTGCCAACCCTGTGGAATTTGCAAATTGTATGGCATTGTTGTTCCACAGTTTACACAAGAGATGAACTGAAAGTTCAGCCTTCATGTGGTTGTTATCAACCAAAAATGTACTACCTGTTATTTTTATATTTAGAAAAGGCACGAATTCTTTTTCTGGAAAATAACTGGATGCCAGATGTTTGAACTTTATCAATGCATGGATGACTAGAATACCAATATTATGGATGCACATCGTGCCTGACTTTTGTTTAGTTCTGCTTCAATATTTTTTTGTATTATTCTGCATCTTGTGGAATCTGGATAATGCTTACAAATTACAACATGTATGCGACTTCACAGTCGCGGCATGTGGATTCGGCGTCGCTGTCAAGTGTCAACTACAGGCACCCAGATCATAGATTCGTATTGTACTTGATGTCTTTGATTAATCTGCTTAGCACGGAAACGAGTAGATTTGTATTGTACTACTTGATTATAAGCGTGTTACACGTCTGAATTACGGAGGAAAGCATCCAGAGCAGAGAGAAGACTGAATAACAACAGATTATCCCTGACTGATGGTGTCCATGTAATTCAAACTGCCTTACTATTCAATGTGGGCCTGCATGTGACCATGTGAGAACTGAGGATGGTCTCCTGAATCTGTCCCTTGCATTAGGCTGTTCCAAGCAGTCTCGAGTTTGAAGCTACCTTTTTTTGGCCATACTTTGCAGTATTTCCATCTTAATATAAGTTGAACTCAACATTTATGAATTACGAAAAGGCTCATCTTAGAGTGCAGTAATTTTACCGGACTCTGTTCAATTCTCGCATAATCTCTTCGAAATTCATCCAATCCGAAAAGGAGGCCATAAAAGTGGAGAAAAGAAAAGCCAGAGCGTCTCAACGTCGGTGGCAGAATTTTGCAGCCAAGTGATCATCAAAGTACTGAACTGAATTGATTGCAGCGTGTCATCAGAAACTGTACTTGAACAGTTTTTTCAGTCACTAATAGTAATAACACTACGGAAAAGGAAGGTACTACTAATTGTCATTTCCTTCTAGAACTAGACATCCTTCCATCTAACACATAAAATGAAGCATGGATTACATATAATTTATTAAGTCTTATTTTTTAAAAAAAGATGTAAAGAAACAGTATTTTTTAGAAAAAAATATTTTTATAGAAATTATTTTTAAAAATGATGTATCGTTATTAGTTTGAAAAACATGCGTGTAAAAAAACGAGAAAATAAAAATAAAGATGGAAATCATGTGCTAAAAAAAGAGATTAAAAATAGAGGAAAGAACTCACACTAGACTTGCCAACCAGAGTGATTGCGAATAAAGCACTTGGAGCCGTGGAGTTCACCGCCGCATCCGCATCTCCCACCACCGCCACCGCCGCCGCCGCCGCCTCCATCGCCGCCGCCTCCAGCGCCACCAGCTTCGCGAGAAGCTTCTCCTCTTCTCTTCTGACGTGCTCTGCGGGGTTTTGAAAGGAAACCCCAGAATCTGGCGAGATCCCACTCCCACTCCCATCCACCACGGCCCCAGCTCATGACGTGTTGAGAGGGAAGCGTATTGACTCCGAGCAGAGCAGAGGAGAGCGCGCGCGTGGCCATTTCTCCTCCGCCTCCGCCATTGGAGCTGTGATTTGCTGGTGCTGAGGATGATGCCCAAGCTGCTGCTGCAGGCGGCGGCGGTGGTGGCGGACAGGAGGTGGTACGGCTCCGGCGGCCGCCGCGGGTACCTCCCCCTCCGCCACCCACCACACGTCGCCCCCGGCAGATTTACCGCCTGCCTGCTCGCCGTCGCGGCCGTCACCACCACCTTCGCCCTCGCCCTCACCCTCCACCGCCCCGACCTCTCCGCCGCCTACGCCGCCTCGCCACGGTGAGCGCACGCCCCCCCTTGCTCCCTCCACTAATTGCTCTCTCGCCGATAAACCCGCTCCAATGTCTCCTCCTCCTCGTCAGCGGCGGCGGCGGCGGCGGCGGCGCGGGATACGCGGTGGTGATCAACACGTGGAAGCGCTACGACCTCCTCAGGAGATCCGTCGCGCACTACTCCGGCTGCGGCGGCGTCGACGCCGTCCACGTCGTCTGGAGCGAGCCGCAGGAGCCAACCGAGGAGCTCCGCGGGAGCGTCCTCAACTGCAGCGGCGGCGGCGGCGCGGGGGTGCGGTTCGTGATCAACGCGGAGGACAGCCTCAACAACAGGTTCAGGCCCATCCAGGGGCTCACCACCGACGCCGTCTTCTCCGTCGACGACGACCTCATCGTGCCGTGCTCCACGCTGCGGTTCGCCTTCGCCGTGTGGCAGAGCGCGCCCTCTGCCATGGTGGGCTTCGTGCCCCGGATGCACTGGCTTGCTGACCCGGTATGCACAAATGCACTGTACACTGACGAACATTTCTGAATGTTTTGGTTCATCATGAGTAATATCTCTCTGAATTTTTGGTGCATCATGAGTAATCTGCACATTAATTTATTTTTGAAAGATCACATAATATGTATACTAATTGAGGATGACTACACATAAGTGGCTACTTCTTGGTGTAATTGCTGAATTTTATTGAGGAAGTTAGTTATGTCAATTGGATTGTCTGCTTCTGCAGGGAAGTAATGCAAAGGAATACAGATATGGAAGCTGGTGGTCAGTTTGGTGGACAGGGACTTATAGCATGGTTCTCTCCAAAGCAAGTTTTTTTCACAGGCAGTACTTGGATCTGTATACCAATCACATGCTTCCGTCTATTCGTGATTATGTGAATGAAAACAGGTGAAATTCATATCTTACTAGTTACTACCACAACATTTCTTCAGAAAGTTTCTTCAGCTGTGGGTATTATTATGCTATCTGAATAATCTGATGGCCTTGTGTGTAGTATACTAGTAAGTCTTACCATTTTAACTGATGATTGATAGGAATTGTGAGGATATTGCAATGTCCTTTCTTGTGGCAAATGTAACTGGATCTCCACCAATATGGGTTCAAGGTCAGTAATCATCCTTGTGCAGCAATGAAATCATTTTCAGATCAAGAAACTTGTAGAGCCCTATTTAGTTCAATTAGTCACACATCATGCAACAACACTTTGCATTTCTTCCCAGTATTGGAGAATTTCCTCTTGGAGTATGAGCAGCAGCAAATCAATGTAGCTTGTCTGAAACTTTGCTATCCTTTTATATGCTTGTCAGTTTTTGTGAAACCTTCTGTATTACCTTGAATCAGCAAGAACCATGTGGAAGCAATGTCTAAATTCATGCGACGAATCAACAACGAGGTTCAATTGCTGTAAAATAAGAGTGAAAGATGACCTGCTATTTAGCCTGCTGCTATTGTTGTCAGGAGGCCATACTGAAGTTCCCTTTCTTGATGTTACTGCAGGAAGGATATTCGAGATTGGATCAAGCGGCATTAGCAGTTTGAAAGGCCATGATTTGCAGAGATCAAAATGTCTCAACACATTTTCTGCCATGTATGGGCATATGCCTCTTGTAGCCACCACAGTCAAAGCTGTTGATAGCCGCACAAGCTGGTTCTGGTGATAATGTAGTTTTGTCAGTTACTACATGGTTCTGTTTTGCCTTCCCTTAGGTGCTGCCTATTTGCCTAGCCAATATTATAACGCTAGTGTAATCATGTGCATGATTCATCAACACCTAATGACAAGGATTATATTGTACAAACTGATTCTTTGGAGGAGATATTGTACACCTGAAACTAAAGCGCTTGATTGATTCTCTAATCAATTGATATATGAGATTTTATGTGGCTAGTACTTGTCCTAGCTGTTTGCAAACGTGCACATCAGGGGGTTCATAACGGAAACCAAATGAACCTACCAAATTATTGAAGTGAGCTCATCATACGACATGGGCGTGTTACGTGTACATGTGTCTAGAGTTTGAATTTTTTTTTCTCAATTTCTTTCTTCTTGGAATACCTCACATTATGTTTCTCCTATGGATAATTGTTTCATCCATGTATAAATGGCAAGAAAGAAAAAAGCAAGTTTAAATAGGGCCAACAAAAAACAAACTAAATTTATGGATTGAGTTTAAATTTCACCCAAATTTATATTTATGAAATTTAAATCTATCAGGAATTAAGTTCCATTCTAATTTCAAAATTTACAAATTTTGATTCCCCGTAATTTTTATTTTTGGTCTTTTCAAATTTCGAACGCTGGTGGTGTCCATGGCTAACTCGTGTGTGGCTGCGACGGTTGCACCAAGATTGTGAGGATAAGGAGAGCTTTGCTCCAGTCTAACCAGGCTGAACTGCCACGCTCACACCCTTCTTCTCCTCCTCTGCTATCTGCTGCTGCTACTGAAAAATTCTCTCGAATCGATCACCTCGATGGTGGTAGCCATCGCTACCGAAGCGTGGGCGCTCGCCGGATGCGGCGCGGCGGCCAAGTCAGCGGCGGCGCAGGAGGCGCCGGTGCAGCTGCAGCAGCACAGTGTTTCTGCAGCCAGGGCCAAGAAACCGATTTCGTTCAGAGGGGTGGCGGCGGCGGCGGTCAGTAGCCAATGCCACCAAGAACGGCGCGCCGTCGTCGTCGGGAGGCGGAGCGGCATGGCGTCCTGCCTGCTCGCCGCCGTCGCCGCCTCCCTCTTCGGCGCCGGCGCAGCGCGGGCCGCCGTTCTGGAGGCCGACGACGACATCGAGCTCCTGGAGCGCGTCAAGGAGGACAGGAAGAAGCGGCTCCAGAAGCAGGGCGTCATCAGCTCCTCTGGCACCGAGACAGGTCGGTTCATCAGACATCAGAGCATTTCATCTAGCTAATCTCTCCTCAACAATTAGCACTCTGTCCCAAATTACTTCTAGTTTTGTACTAAAGCCAAATATTTATATCTTATCATTAACTTTATTTTTCGCGAACTCAAAAAAAATTACACGTTAATATATTAGAAGAAGAGAGCAGAGTTTAGTTACACAACACAAATGGTCAGAAGACCGTTGCCAAGGGCCAAGAAAAAAAAAAGAAACCAAAAACAAATGCAAATATAAATACACCATGAGAAAATACATTTATAATATATAACTCA
Organism: Oryza meridionalis; assembly: GCA_000338895.3. Taxonomy (NCBI): domain Eukaryota; kingdom Viridiplantae; phylum Streptophyta; class Magnoliopsida; order Poales; family Poaceae; genus Oryza; species Oryza meridionalis. The sequence continues at coordinate 30,379,919 of CM002529.2, forward strand.
ATTACTCAAATGCCGTTAAACTTTATGAATGTCTGAAGATTGTTGATCAAAGAGAAATATTTGACAAGCAATTTGAAACAGAGTGAGAGTATCAATTAGTCTCTTGTGCTTTGTTGATTGCGCTCTAGTTTTAATTACAAGCCACAGGATACTTGCAGGATCTCATCTACAAGCTGAGCAAGGTAGGGCAAGCCATTGACAAGAATGACCTACCTGCTGCAAGCAGTGTCCTAGGCCCAAACTCTGACGCTCAGTGGGTTCAGAACATCAATGTAGCTTTCACCAAGGTTCCGTTTCTCCATCATGGACTCAGTTTCTTCTGAATATTATATGATATTTCCTTGTCAAGTTGTATAGTTTATTTCATCTGACTCAGAACCACTGTTGCCTGCAACAGTTTAGCTCTAGCCCAGAGGAGAAGAACATGGTCGATAGCTTCAATTCCTCCTTGGCCTCCTTGATTACATCAGGTACACTGGCTCTTGTTCTTCGTCTGTTCTCTAGAGTCTGAACTTAATTTCATTATCGAAAAAAAGAATCTGAACTTACCCTTTTCCGTCTGAAAAAGGAAGATTCTTTCAGTGATTTTTCTGTTATGCCAATCTGAATCTGAAACACTGCATGTATGTATCCTCTTGCTGCAGTGAACAAGAGTGATGTTGATTCATCCAAGTCGGCGTTTGTGTCTTCTGCCACAACGCTGGAGAAATGGATAGCTTCAGCCGGTTTGAGTGGTCAGCTCAAAGGATTCTAAATTTCTGACGCCAATTGAATCTGAATCGCCTGACAAGTACATGATCGGAGTAGCATTTCCATGAACAATGGTCTATATATAATGCGTCAATACCAGTAAGAGTGTTTTGTCCAAGAAAAAGAATTTGAAGATATGGATTCGGCTGCTGTGAATCTTCGAAGAGGGTATTGTAACTGAATCTTCCGTTCAGACAGTATGTGATAATAGCCATGGCTCTGTTTTTTCTCTCTCTCCGTGGGAAGTATATTGCATCATTTCGTATATCACGAGATCATTGCAATGCAGAAGAAAATTTAGCAAAGTTTCTTTGTTTTCATGTCTATATAGTTTTCGTTTGGAAGCAATTGACACGTCTGTTCATATTCTTAATTTACATCCGTACAATTTGAATTTCATATCAGAAACTGAGGTTTTTTTTTATTTGAGAAAAACAGACACTGAGGTATGACCACCGTAAAATTGTCAATGACACAATAGTCCATGGGAGAAACAAAATTTTGAGGAATTCAAGCAAAAATAATTGAATTGAGTTTTTCAGGAATTAATGGAACCTCCTCCAGAAATTTCATTTTAAAAAATATAAAAAAGCAGGAAATATTATTTGGATACAACAGTACTCCCTCCGTACTCATAAAGGAAGTCGTTTAGGACAATGTTTAAGTCAAACCTTAGGAATATAAATCGTGAATAACTCTTAAGTTGCTGAATTTGAAAATGTAAAAATTATATTAATAGATTTGTCTTGAAAAATAATTTCATAAAAGTATACATATATTACTTTTCAATAAATATTTTTATAAAAACAAGAAGTCAAAGTTGTGTTTTGAAGACCGTGTCGCTGTCCTAAACGACTTCCTTTACGAGTATGGAGGGAGTACAACACCATGCTAGGCTTTCTATTTATCCATTATTAAAAAAATTGCCATGTATATACGAGCCATACAATTCCTCAAGCTGAGCGGAAGAAAAATAGACATGATAACCAGACAAAGAGAATATTCTAAACTTAACTATAGTGGAAAACTATTCTAAACAGATTATTTACATGTATTCTAATAATTATAAAAAAATCAACAAGATAGATTAATATGTGATAAATAACTGACAAATTTAACTATGGATATACGTTAACAACTAATAATTTAATTTGTTTTTTAATTAAAGTTGAATTTTAACATGTATTTTTTTTATCTATCACATATTAATCTATCTTGTTAATTTTTTTTATAACCATTTAAATAACATGCAAACAACGAGAGAATGTTTCCTCGAGAGTTTAGAATCCACTCGCCGCGAATCGCTTCGATCTCTTGATGGAGTTTAGTATCCACTATCTACTACCAGTATACCACCTGGTAGCTGAAAGGTGATACTCCGGCGAGCCGTGGAGCAAGCACCTCGCCTCCTCGAGCTCGACGGCGTCCTGCGTCCATGGATGCTGGTGCAGCTTCCGCAGTCCACCCAGCCTCTCGGCGACCTCCTTCATCGCCGGCCTGTCGCCGCCGCACATCTTCAGGCACTCGAGAGCCAGCCGCGTGATCTCCTCCAGCGACTCGCCGCTCGCCTCGCGCTTCACCTGCTCGTCCAGCATCTCGCCCACCTTCCTCTCCCCCATGGCCGCCACGAACCTCGCCGACAAGCTCCGCTCCTCCTCCGGCCCGTCGAGGCAGAGCGGCTTCTTGCCGGTGAGGAGCTCGAGCAGGACGACGCCGAAGCTGTACACGTCGCTCTTCTCCGTGAGCTGGCATGTCCGCATGTACTCCGGGTCGAGGTAGCCGCAGGTCCCCTGCACCATGGTCACCATCTGGGCCTCGTCGGTGGGCGCCAGGATGGAGGCGCCGAAGTCGGACACCTTCGCCATGAAGCTCTCGTCGAGGAGGATGTTGGAGGACTTGACGTCGCCGTGGAGGATCGGCGGCGACGCGAACGAGTGCAGGTACGCGAGCGACTCCGCCGACTCGTGCGCGATCCGGAGGCGGGTGGCGAAGGAGATGACTCCTCCGCCGCCGCCGCCGCCATGGATGAGGTGGTACAAGGTGCCATTGGGGACGAACTCGTAGACCAGCATGGGGACGTCGACCTCGAGGCAGCAGCCGAGTAGCTTGACGATGTTCTTGTGGTTGACCTGGGAGAGGATCAGCATCTCCTTGCCGAACTCCTTCTTGTTCGTCTCGTCCATCACCTTGCACCGCTTGATGGCGACGACGAGGCCGTCGTCGCCGCCGGCGGCGGTGGCGGCGGTGGGCACGATGCCCATGTAGACGGTGGCGTGGCCGCCGCGGCCGAGGATGTTGCCGTCGTCGAAGCCGTTGGTCGCTTGCTCGAGCTGCTCCTCCGTGTAGATGGTGAATGTGTTGCCCGGCCTTGTGCTCAGCTCGTCGTAGAGAAGCAGGCCGCCGTGCCGCTCGAAGTACTTGCGCTTGACGTCGGCGAGCGCTCGCCGCTGGCGCACCAGGTATGTGATCAAGATGGCTATCACGGCGATGACGACGCCACCGCTAACGCCTGTTTATAATGTGATTACGATCGACGTCACAATAATAATTAAATTAAGTGTAAATCCAACAAATAGAAACAAAATTGCAAACTGAAAGCTGTGTGTTTACTTGTATCAACATAAAGGAAAAGGATTGCGCATGTTTAGTCCATGACTTGTGGAAGTTCAGTTGATTAATTGATAGATCAAGGGAAAGAAAAACTCTAATGGCTGGAAAAAAATTTCCTCCCTTCAATTTGTTCCTGAATTTAATATGCTTTGGTTTTTACGATAAAAAAACGTTTTGATTTGTCCTAAGTTATATTTTAAAAAAGTTAGTAACATCTACAGGTCCAAATAAATTTTACTTAAACACACTATTAAATATATTTTTATAATATATTTGTTTCGTTTTTAAAGTATTGCTATATGCTTCTCTGTTTTTTCATTGACTTTTGGATATAAGTTTGATCATTCCTATTATTGAAAACAAGAAATGTAATTACTATTTATTTTATCATTAGCATGAATTATATTTTTACATATTTATATAAAATTTTAAATAAGACGAATATTAAACGTGTATCTAAAAGTTAACAGCGTCAAACATAGAAAACAGTAAAAACTATTAAACATGATTAAATTTGAGGAAGTTTGACTTGTAGCAAACCTAAAAAAATTTGAGGAAGTTTGACTTATAACAAACCTAAAATGGATAGAGTATCATTGATGGTATTATTTTGGTCGCAAATTAGAGGAGATGCGCCTCCAGTTTCATAAATTTTTATGTTTGACATGGTTTTCAAAATATATCTATATTTTTCTATTATAATATAGTAAACACATAAATATTTTTTATTTTTATTATAGTACTTTGTAACACAAATCTATATATATTGTCTTAATGTCTTTAAACTAAATAATTTGTCACTTCAGTTGTATTAAGAATTATAGAACTGAGAGAAATATAAGATATTGAAGGGTGCGAACATTATTACATACCGATAACTATGATCACTGAGACAGGGAGGGAAGACCGTTTCTGGTCTGACTCGCAGATCAATACTCCATTGTTGTTGCTCTTGTACTCCCCTTCCGGACACGAGCAATTGTATCCGCCGGGGAAGTTAGTGCAAATCATGCCATCCGGACATCCGTGTTTTCCAGGACCGCATTCATCGATATCTGCATGCACGAAATTGGATTTTGATATTTTAAGATAAGCAAAATTCTCAAAGCTATAAATTTTTATCAATTGCGCGAGCCGTCAGATCTAGTACGTTCGGATAATTGTGTTCGGCGGCAAGTTTTCCCAACTCTCATTCCCCGTGTTCCACACGCACGCTTTTCAAACTGTTAAACGGTGTGTTTTTTTTAAAAGGTTTCTATACGAAAGTTGCTTAAAAAATCATATTGATCTATTTTTTTAAAAAAATTAGCTAATACTTAATTAATCACGCGCTAATAGATCGCTCCATTTTCCGTCCGGAGAAGATTAGTTCCCAACAAGTCCTACCGAAGACTTTGGTCTACGTGTGAGCCACCGCTCATGTTTCGAGATGTATATGTATGGGTTAAAAGTATATTTTAGCTAGAAAGTATCATGTGCACATAAGTTTTATAAAAAAATATTTTTAAAAAATATGCATGTACTTTCATTGCTATTGCAATACTATCTACATGTAAAATCTTAATCTCAAATTTATTGTTTTTTAGCCTAAAAAAATCTGGATTATAAATTTATTAAAATTGTCTCTCTTTTTTTTCTCTTTTTATGTACGATGAATTTGATAATGAATTTTCACATGTTTTTCTAGTTTTCGGTGATATTTGTTAGCTGGTGTGTGTAATATATATACACGAAGAAGGATACGGTTCTCAGAGAAGATCGACTTCAGTATGTACATACGTACCTACGCATCCGTTGGGTAGGTAGGGGTTACCGGTGTACCCCTGCGAGCAGTTGCACACGTAGCCGGGGGCACCGTCGACGCAGACGCTGTGATCGCTGAGGCACGCGTAGGTGTCTCGCCTGTTGCTCATCTGAGCCTCCTTGCACGTCTCGCTGCCCACCACGAAGCTGAGCACCACGGGGACCGTGCCGTTGCTGCTCTTCCGGTAGAACCCGTCCGCCGCCGCGTCCGCCGCCTCGAAGCTGAAGCTGACCGCCTCCATCAGCGCGACGTAGAAGCAGCGGTTCACCGGCGAGCCGCCGGCCACTTGCTGCATGATGAGCCGGTAGGAGTTGAGCCCCCTGGGGATGGCCGTCTCGCAGCACCCGATGTTGGAGCAGGAGCCGGTCCTGATGCTCGCGTTGCCGAAGCACGTCGAGATGCAGCCGATCACCACCGGGTCGTCGGCTCCGGCCGCCGTGCCTTGCAGGAGGACGACCCCGCTGCAGCCGACGGCGAAGAACCGGTTGTCCTCGTCGGAGAAGCGGTACGGCAGCGCCGCCGCGTTGAGCCCCTCCCACGAGGTGTTGACCAGCTTGCCCGTGCTCGCGTCGTCCAGGCACTGCGACGCGATGGCGTTCGTCGTCCGGATCTTGCCGTGGAGCAGGTCGACGCCGAGCACCCTCACCGTCTGCTGCTGCTTCACGGGGCCGAGGCGGAGCTGCGGGGTGTCGCGGACGCAGTCGAGGCTGAAGCCGTCGGACAGCGAGCAGTTTGGGCCGATGCCGAACGGGTACTCGACGGCGACGCCGCCGCATGTCCTCGGGCACCCCGGCGGCGGCAGCGCCGCCGCTGCCGTCGCGAGCAGCAGAGTAAGCACAGCTAGGCCGAGGAAGAGCAGCATGGCCATGGGAGGTTGATGATTGATTATTAATTTAGTTTGCCCTGCATGAAGTGTAGGTGCTCTGCTGGATGCTAATTAAGCTAAACTAGCTACGTATTCCTCTATATATAGTAGTAGAGAGATGCACTTATAGTGTAACGGTAAGGGGTATCTGGTTTCAACCCTAAGGTCCCGTGTTCAATCTACAACATACTCGTAATTTGTTTTTCAAAAAATGTTTGGAGGGACTTCCAACTATGGATTATCGAGTTGATTAGATTCATGGGTGGAGATAGAAAACAAACTGGTTATGAAAATGGAGATATCGAGTTGATTCGATTCGTGGGTGGAGATAGAAGACAAACTGGTTATGAAAATAGAGATACCCGTATATAGAAAAGCAAGGGTTTTAAATTTGGGTCCATCAACCAAGAACGAGGTAAATCCCTTGACCGAATAAAGGTGAGCTTGAATTAGAAGATATCCCTACCATCTGGGTCGCCAACTATAAATGATTGGTTTAGTTCGATTCGAGGGTGGAGATAGAAGGCAAGCTGGTTGAAATGGAGATATCCGGATCTAGAAAAGCAAGGATTGTAGGTTTGAATTCATCAACCTAAAATGAAGTAAATCCCTTGACCAAGTGAAGGCAAGCTCAGATTTGAAAAAAATAGGGAGGATAGTTGTAGCTGTCTGGGAGCGGTGCCAAGGAGAATCAGAGCAGGTAAGAAAACAGGCACATCACTGTTCTCACTAAAATCCTGTAGAAAACCTAGATACATATGCCTAATATTTGTTTCAAAAAATATTTGGAGGGATGTCCAAGTCCAACTATGGATTATCGAGTTGATTCGATTTATGGGTGGAGATAGAAGACAAACTGGTAATGAAAATAGAGATATCGAGTTGATTCGATTTGTGGGTGGAGATAGAAGACAAACTGGTTATGAAAATAGAGATACCCGGACATAGAAAAGTAAGGGTTTTAGATTTGGGTCCATCAACCAGGAACGAGGTAAATCCCTTGACCGAATGAAGGTGGGCTTGAATTAGAAGATAGCCCTACCATCTGGGTCGCCAACTACAAATGATTGGTTTAGCTCGATTTTAGGATGGAGATAGAAGGCAAGCTGGTTACGAAAATGGAGATATCTAGATCTAGAAAAGCAAGGGTTGTAGGTTTGAATTCATCAACCCAAAACAAAAGTAAATCCCTTGACAAGTGAAGGCAATCTCAGATTTGAAAAAAAAATAGAGAGGATAGTTGTAGCTGTCTGGGAGCGGTGCCAAGGAGAATCGGAGTAGGTAATTAAGAAAATAGGCACATCACTGTTCTCACTAAAATCCCATTGAAAACCTAGATATATATGCCTAATATTTATAGATACCAGGATTTAAACTTTGATACGTGGAGTCATATACCCACGATTATACCACTGCATTATCGTTGCTTCCCCGCGTGCTTGATTAGTTGATATTTGATAGTACTGTGACCGTTCTTGTTGAATGATCAAATTAATGCCAGTGAGAAGTGGCGACTAAACTAAACGATGGAGTGGAGTTTTGCATCAGCTGGACGATTCGTTGGTCCCTAGTGGATGTAGATTGATGAAGAAGATCGTCACCTTTTGAAGTGGTATTTTTCTTAATTAATTCTATATCGGTTTGCACATTTGTATCGGGGGACCGATATAAACGAAAATTCGGATCAAAATAAGTTATAATCTGAACAAATATTGGTTAAATTCAAATATTTTTTGTTTAATTATTATCTTTTGAATATTTTGGTCGATATAATATTCTATTGGGGATACTGATAGACCTGCAATTTCGGAAATTTCAGAAATTGAGTTCCGGAAATATTGAATCTCGCTTTCAATAGCCTACGGTATTGCATTCCTTGCGCATATATTGTTGGTCTGACAATTTCAGGAGCTTTCTTTTGTTAATTGTCTGGAGCCGGCGTTGACAACGGGCCAAGTCATATATAGTTTGTTCTGGCGTGTCAACGGCCGTGTTTATAACCAGTGTGCTTAAAGCGCTGCACCGGGTGCACCAATGTGCTTAAAACTTTGTCAATGTGCATCACCGGGTGTTATCACCATAGAATATGCATATAATTCAGTAGCATAATTTTCCCACTTGGTTTGCAAGCTAGAAACAGGCTACATACAGGATGATTTACTAGTTGTCCCTTCTTTGAGTTATCTGTGGCTGGAAGGGGAGATCTATCATCGATTTTCTAACGCACTTTAAAATTGAAACGCACTGGTGGCTGCATGCGTCAATGATGTAGAACCCAAAAACAAGGGCTGAATCAATGAAATTTAGATAACAAACTAACCTCAGGTGATGTATTGTCAATTTTTCATTGATACCAGTAGAGACCATCGTAAAATTGTCCCAATTCTTATAATAAAAATGTGTATCCCTATCATTTAGAAAGGGAGTTTCGTCCGTTCAAACCACTCCTACGCCGTGACCAAATCGATAGTCCAACCGAGCCTTACCATTCTAATAACTCTTACCATTCTAATAACTCTTTTTCTTTTTTTAGTAACACAGAACAAACGTAGACGTCCACAATGTATATACATTCACCCCTATAAACGCGCGCACACATATATAACCCTTTTGAGCACATCCAAAAAACTGGACCGGCATATTTTGATATTAATAAAGTCACCACAGGCACCTTGCTGTCGACGGGTACGTCACCTACCAAAAAAAATAGAGCCATAAATGCGAACACTCATATCAAATCTAGGATTTAAACCCAGGTTGGTTGGTTTCATCACAAGAAATTTAACCGATTAAGCCGCAGACCACAGCCACTAGGCCACAATTTACCCCCGCTGTGGCCCAAGCAGCAGTCCTTACAAACAATAAGGCCCATGCGTACTGACAGCAGTGGGACAAGCGAACTCCAATTTCAGCATTTACTTGAATTAATAAAAATATCAATATTAGTACATGCCAGAGAAGAATATGTAACCCATAGACTGCGGATTCAGCACCACCGCTACTAATGGTTATCTTACAAAACCGCATCATTGTAAGGCACACCTACAATACCATCAGCAAGCATATGGGAAGACAGATCCCCTTACATGCTCTGGAGATACAACTCATCCAAACTTGTCGAATTAGAATACTGGAACTAACGAAGAAAAGGCTAATAAATTTCCCTGCCCAAACATGTATGTACAGATGACCGATGGCTGCTCAACCTGCAAACACAAGATGAATGCCATTGCAAAGATCAGCCATACAGGAAAACATCATATTCTTTGATTGATAAAGTACTACCACACAAACATAAGGTGGTGGTATGCACTATTGTTATGGTTAACTGTGAACAGGAAAAAGAGGGGTTGGAAGAATGATTACCTGTGTGTTCACCACCTGTAGAATCTGAAAAGTTATTTTGCTCAGAAGGGAGGAACGGTGACTTGCCATAATTGTCTAATATTTCTGCAAGATAAGTAATGCGGAGAGCAAACAAAAGTATGAGGAAAGAAAAATGGTACTCAAATCAGAAAGCAAAATAAATCACTATTGTCATTAGAATGTACCTGTGCTTTGATTGAAATCCTCTGGTAGGTCTGAAAAAAAATTTCGGGGAAGCTGACTCAAGAAGCCAAACGATGATGATTCAATATCCAAAATTGAATCATCCAGAGGTTGCCCATTCAACTCTGAACTGCTAAAGGATCCACCAGATGCATCACCTATTGACTGGCATGATTCCAGGAAAGCATTCCCGCAGAAACCAAAATTACCATTGCTCGAATAGCCTGATTCTGTCTTAATAGTCGTCCCATTTTCCACACCAAACAGCACAGAATTAGCATTCTGCACTGGAAGCAAATTGGAAGCATCCATGCTACTATGAAGGCCCTGAATGTCTTTACCAGCATAAATTAATTGATCACTGGATTGTGTGCGATCTACTATGCCACTGGAATTTCCATTACACATTACATCATCTGGCATTGCAGGCATCGGAGTAGACTCTGATAAAAAGCATGGATTTTGCTTCACTGAAACAAGGAAAACAGAAGGCCATATTAAAATGAAACAACCCCGTAAGAGGACAGTCTGTACCCAACTAAATGCCTAGCCCTGCAAACAAAGAAAATAAAGAACGGAAAGTAAAGGCAAGCAAATATCTTTCTCTTGAGCAACCGTGTTGTGCTCACCTAATAAACACAAACTTCCTGAGCTTACACTTGGAAAAGATCATTTTCGGAAACATTGAATTCTTCAGGCTCCCAAAGAACTAATTATTTGTTCACCATTATACACTCACTTAAACGATGGGGTATTGCATTACTACTCCAGTTATGCTCATATCAATCATTGCTAGAAGCTTAAGTCTGAAAAAAAATGCCTTACATAGGTTTGAGTTGGAACCATTGGGAAGAGGCATAGAAGAAGGCCCTGGATGATATTCTTTATTTATAATCCTTAACTGGTCCTCAAGAAGTTTGTTGAAGGCTGTTATTTGGTTCTTAAGCATCAACCTCAAATAGTATGCTTTGAAAAACTCACGATTATTCTCCTCGAGTTTCTGCCAAACTGGAAAGAGCAAAAAGAAAATCAACCAGATGTTAACAACAGCCTACAAAAAGAAAATCAACCAGATGTTAACAACAAAAATGATCTAACAATAATACAATGGCGCAAATCAAGATAAACATAAACGATTTCCTAGTTATGTTCCCTTTCTGTTTGACAGAGCCCTCCTGAAACATAAAGTAGGTTCATAGAGGGGATGGAAAAAAGAATATTTAGGCAGCATATAACAGTGTTTGTTGCAAAATTGATGACATGGTTTTTTACCTAAACCATATTTGTGTTGTGTGAACCAGCATATGTCACAATTCCACAATCATAATTGTAACAAGATAGCAACCCGTCCAACTATGCATGATGCGCTGTTACTAGCCAGTTCTGAAACCTAAGACCAACTTGCAAGTAAGCTAAATGAAACATTTGGCATACAAGGTAAGAGCACTACCATGCTGTGTAACACTAGGTTCTATCTTTGCCTCACGGGAAAGGGCATCAACAACTTCTTTCTTGTCCATGTATAGCTGAAGGCAGCAATGTATAAGATTCTGGACCTGAAACAAAAGTTAGCATCAAGAGTTATCCATCAGCTCAATTGAATATGTATTAATTGTTCAAGCATGTTACACATAAAATAATCTGTGTTATCCAAAGGTAGTTTCTAAGCATGATTCAGCATAAACGAATGCAAAGAATATCCATAACACGGACCTTGTGTGCTTGCATGCATTGCAGGCTGAACAAGTAATATGAATATAAGACAAGATTAAATTAGAACCCTACTAGGTATCACAATCCGAGATTATCCCCACCCTACTAACTAATTGGCAGGTGATCACAAACCCTAGAATGGCACTGTCACTATAAGCACGCAAATCAAACTTGAGTGGCACTGTATCCTCTGAGAAGAGGCAAGAACCAACGAATTCAGTAGCAAAACCCAGCAAGAATCAACAAGCGTTCTACATGAACCAAACAAGGCACTGAACGAGTGACGAGCAGCTGTATGTCCTAACGACAGACCTTGTCGACGTCCGCTCCTGACATGTCGTCGGCGCTTCCTCCACTCCTGCCCTAATCCCCTCCTGAACCTTTCCCCTGAAAAATCCGCAAGAAGCAGTGCTAGCATCAGCCAACAACACCACAAGAAAACACAAGATTCAGGCCCAGTTCACGGATCATACCTGCCCTGGTCTTCCCCGCGAGAGAATTTCAGCTCTCCCTTGCAGCGAGGCGGAGAAGAGAGAAAGCTCCGGCAGTGAGGAGATCACGAAGGGGAGGAGCGGGGAGAGGAGCGGAGTGGCCAGCCACCAGCTCAAGATGCAAGGGAGAAGAGTGGGGAAAAGGAAGGGGAAGTGGAAGTGGTGGTGGGCTTAAGTGGGAGTGGGGAAGAGGAGAGGATTCCTAATCCACGGCTCTGTCCGTTCTGGAATCTGGGGCACCAGAAACACTTCTGCACCAGTTCTATGGGAACCCCTTTTTTTTATACTGCCTGCAAGTGATGGAGAAGCTTTCTGCACAGAATTAATGAATTGCAGTCGATTCAGTCCAATTTTAGGCCATAAAAAGTTCTTTAACTGAAAGTGTGCTCAATGATTGGATGCAATTAGCAATAGGAGAAAAAGATGTACAAAGATTCACATATGAACTTACTGACTGATGCATAAGAAATTGCAAGAGGGCACAAGAAAAGGGAAAGAAAGTAAGAAGTGGAGGCACTTTCCAGCTAGGTTGCTAACCGGCCATCCTGTCACAATTTGACACAACCCCATCCAACGCCAGTTCATCCACTGGCCTGCACTCCGCGGTTTTAGACTTAGTGCTTGTGCTCAAAACAGTAGTCAGCCTCCACCACCATATGCAGCAAAATAGTCTCCTGCAATGATCAGGGAGACAGCTGAATCAATACCAACGGAAATCTGATAAAAGCCTGTTTGGATTGTATCAATAAGCATAGAAAATAATTTCAGACCTGTGAGAACAGTCAGAGGTTCAATTGGCAGGAGATGTGCTCATAACGTGCGATGGTAGTTACACGATTTAACCAATGACTCCAGGCCCAACCAAATAGAAAAGGCACCTTGCCACGAACATCTTTTACCACAAAAACAAAGAGCAACAAGCGGTGTAATGTGGTGTGAGGATCTGATCCTCGCTGCCTTTTTTGGATGGCTAGAGAACCTTCTTATGCCGTGCAAATGTTTATCTCAAACTAGTAGATAATCTCATGGTGCCGGTATGGTTTTAATTCCAAGTGCTAAGCTCTGTGAGTGACCTCAATTAAGCTGTGACCGCTCTTCTTCACTTCCTTCACATTTGTCATCTCTTTAATCCTTAAAGCAGTTTCTCTGTCCCCAATATCATTGAAAAAATTTGATACCTGCAAAGTGGTGGCTGGATCTTTTCTCCCTACATCTATCAGCATGTTGGCAGCTCTCTTTCCCAGCACATTTTCACCATGTGCTTTGCAGCTCTGCAGAAGTGAGCTCCATGCCTTGGTGTAGTGTCTCAATGGGGACTGCTCCATCATTTCCATTGCTTCCTTCACAAAACCATCTCGACTGAGAAGGTTGACAATGCAAGCAAAATGTCTTTCATCAGGATCCAGCTCATGGCTAGCTCTCATGAGTTCAATCACCAGGCGTCCTTCTTCAAACATTCCTGCCTGATCACATCCTGCAATTGCACACAGAAAGGTAACATCGTCAGGCTTCAGGCCACTAGAAACCATCTTATCGAACAGCACCATTGTTTCTGCTCCATCTCCATATCGAGCACAGGCAGATATTATAGCAGTGAAGCATATCACATTTGGATCTAACAATCCTTCAAATATCAAGTGTGAACTGCTCAGTTGACCAGCACGGGCATAAGCAGTGATCAAGGAGGAGCACACAGCCATGTCCATTTCAAATCCCAATTTAACAAGACAAGAATGTAGCATTTGACAACTGGTTAAACTTGGTGAATCTGACAAAGATATGGCTTTCATAGTTGCAGAGAAAGTCACATCATCAGGTGTCACTCCCTCTACAATCATACAATGCAATATCTCTAAAGCAGCATCAAACATGTTGCAGCGAAGCGATGATGTGATCAGCGAATTGCAGCACTCCAGTGCAATACTTGGAATTTCATTGAATATTGCTAATGAATGATCAAAACAGCAACACTTCCCATACATATCAATGAGCGTAGTCTGAACATGCACACTACTACAACTGAATCCAAGCTTATGAACAATGCCATGTATCTGAACTCCAAGTTGCCAGTCCCCCGTTTTGCCAGACAAAGCAAGGAGCGAAACAAATGAGCGAATTGAAGGCATCTTGCCATGCCAAAGCATCTGTTTCAAGTAATAAACTGCTCCCTTCATATGTCCTCTGTCAGCGTACATTGATAAAATGGAGTTCCATGAGATGACATCCTCAGACAGGATATCATTCAGTGCCTTCACTGTGTCCACTGAATCTCCAATTGCAGAGTAAAGATCTACAAGAGAATTTGACAGGAAAATGTTGGATGGAATCCACCCAGCCTTGAGAACAACTCCATGGAGTTGCCTGCCTTGTTCTAGCCATTCACCATTTTGATAGCACCCTTTCATGGCATAACAATAGGATAAGCCATTCAGCTCCAAATACTGCCGTCTCATATCAAGAAAGCAGCAGATAAGTTCCTCAGTCAGCTTCAGGTTGCCCAAGCCACGCAGTACCACATTGCACATGGCTGTGTTCTGCAGCGGCAGTTCCCGGAACAATGAGAGGGCAGCATGTGGTGATTCGACATGCATATAGTGATTAACAAGTGCAGATCCAACAAACGGATTGCAACACAAGCCTAGGGCCAGCACCCGGCCATGCAGTTGCAGTGCCTCGTAAGTGTTGCACACTCCCAGGATTGTAGAGAAGGTATGAGGGGTCTCCCTGATGCCTGAAGCGACCGTCCACCTGTAGACAGCACGGGCCCGATCAGCAAGGCCGTCCCGGATGAAGCCTGTGATCATACGGTTCAAGGACGCGACATCCCACACTGCCATGGCCACAGACGATCTTTCCACAGACTATGATGGGTCAAAAAAAGAGGAATGCGAAGTGGAGAAGGCCAGTGCAGAAGAATTTCCGAAGCAGGAGACACTGTTCCAGTTTACATCAGCTAACAGCGAAGTGAAGAGAGACAGCAGCAGTATTCCTTACGAAGAACCACATCATTTATCAACTCGGTGGTTTCATCACTGCCGCCGCCATCACCAACCGTCGTCGGAACGGATCTCTTTCGTTTGGCATCTCTGCATCATCCTGAGTATCCCACATACAGAAGACATCAGGGGAAAAAACAAAAGAAAAGAAAAGCGTAATCCAACTTGGGAAACAGAAGAACGAACTGCTCCTCCTTTTAGGCGGAGGGGGATAAGCCGGCAAGATTGGATTTTTACCCCAGTGAGAAGGGAGCCGGGGACGACGGGATTGGGCGTACGAGCACAGGAGCATCACGGCGGCTGGGCGGCAGGAGGAAGACGACCCTTCTGTCTGGCTGCTTTTGCTTTCCGTCGTCTTGCCCCTAAAGGCCTGAACTGCCCCAGAGATAGTTGGCTGGCCCATCCAAAAATTTTGACAGCCCACAAAGCCCATCTACTACCAACCTTGAGGATTGAACTGAGAGCAGCACTGCTGTGATGCTTTCAGTGACACAGGCACACAGCTGACCTCTTTTTCCTGAAAACGCATATTACTGGTAACAGAGTATCAACATGACAACCAGAGTGTAATTAAGGAGAAGAAAGAGTACCTTTGTTGATCAGAAATTCAAGTGCAATTCCAAACTAATGCGAAGAACTCCAGTTTACAATGTTCCTAAACCTCAGCTTTTTCACCAAAAACATGGAGTACTATAAAACGGTATTTACCAAAAATCGTTGCAAGAACATGCCCCCTCTCTGAAGTGGTGGAACCTACTCCGGTCTCTGACTATGATTTCCCGGTTCCAAAGCCTGGAGATCAACTTGATTGCAGAGTGGCAGTCCTCACATACCCTGAGATTCTTTATGATATGAACCGGCAAGTTTGGTGCAAGACTAATGAGGCCAAAAGCAATGGCCAGCTTCTCACTGTGTGCTAGCAGGGTTTGTTCTTTCTCTTCCTCGTCGACATCCACTGTTATCTGTGATGTAATTGGCGAATAGCCTGCTGACTTTAACCTTTGTGAGATCTTCTCTAGCATTGCGATGATCTCCAATATCCGTGGATGTGATTTGTCACTAACTACAAACTTGTGCACCTGCCCAGCCACAGTAACAGAACTATAACCTGCAGTCTTCTTAACTTGCCTTTCTTCCATTAACATTCTTATCTTTGACGCGTCTTCCCATTTTCTAGAGTCTATGTATATGTTATATAACTGGACATAGACAGCATCCTCATCAGGTTCTATCTTCAGAAGATGCTCCGCGGCACATTGAGCTAAGTCTATGCGTTTATGGACTCTGCAAGCACTCAAGATGGATGCCCATATGACAGAATTCGGTTGCATGGGCATGGTCTTAACAAGATCCACTGCTTCATCCAAAAGCCCACTGCGTCCCAGCAAATCAATCATGCAGCCATAGTGCTCAATCTGAGGATGTATGTTGTACAAGATTCTCATCTCATCAAAGTACAGGCGGCCTTCGTTCAACAGACATGAGTGGCTGCATGCAGTCAAAACAGCAATGTAGCTAACTGGATTAGGCTGGAAGCCGTCACACCTCATCTGGTAGAAATATTCCAGACCAGCCTTACCCATCCCATTGAATGCGAGACCTGCGATCATAGCAGTCCAAGCGTGAACATCTCTCTTGCCCATACGTTGGAAAACAATGGTTGCCTCATTGACCCTCCCACATTTCATGTACATGTCCAGCAGTGCAGTACCAATGTATATGTCTGTTTCCACCAGCCTCAGCTCAATGCAAGCATGTAATGCCCTGCCCTGTGGTAATGCACCTAAGCTTGCACAAGCAGATAGAAGGCTCACCACCGTAAAGTTGTCAACACGCAGATCATGTCTCCTCATATTCATGAACAATAGCAACGCCTCTCTAAGCTGGCCGCTGTGGATGTACCCAGTGATCATTGAGTTAAAGGTGATGATATCACGGACCTCCATTTGATCAAACAGAGACCGTGCAACATCAACATGGCCATGCTTGCAGTATCCATCAATTATAGCATTCCATGACTGAGGTCTTCGGCCTCTACCCACAGCATCAAAAACCTCTCGTGCATGACCAAAGTCACCACACTTCGCATACATGTCAATGAGCGCAACGACAAGATTTTCACTCATCAACATCCCCTTCTCCTTAACAAGCAAGTGCAGGGAACCACCCAGCTCCAAATCCTTGAGCTGTGAGCATGCTGAGAGCACGCCAATAACAGTAACCTCATCAGGTGCAATGCCTTCAGAAAGCATGCTCTTGAAGCAATCAACAGCCTCTTTGGCCCGATCGGCACGAGAATAGGCAGCAATCAAACTTGTCCACGAGATCACATCCCTCACTGGAGCCTGAGCCAAAAGGAGCCGCGCATCAGAAAGCATGCCCATTTTGGCCAACCCACTGATCAACATTGTCCAGGAAACCGCGTCCTTCACAGGGATCTCGTCAAAAGCTCGTCGAACATCGCAAGCGAGCCCAAGCTCAGCGTACATATGGATGAGAGAATTCGCGGCGAACGGCGCGGCAGACGGTAGCATGGTCCGCAGGCAGGCGGCGTGCAGCATCGTGCACAGTAGGGCACGGGGGCGGAAGGAGGAGGAGCACTTGAAAAGGAAGTGGAACGTGAAGCCATCTGGTCGGACGCCCGCGCGGCGCATCCGGCGGAAGAGGAGGAAGGGGAGGTCCGGGTCTCCCGACGAGGCCCCTGCGCGGAAGCAGGCGCGGAGGGCGGTGTCGAAGAGGAAGGTGGAGGCGGGCATTCGGTCGAACAGGTGGAGGGCGTAGCGGAGGTGGAGGGGATCGGATGGGGGGAGGCAGTTGACGAGGGAGTTGAGGAGGTGGTGGGCGGATGGCGGGTGGAGGAGGCGGCCGGAGGTGGCGAGGTGGGCGTGGAGCTCGGCGGCTTGCCGGACGGTGCGCGGCGTCGGCCATGGCGCCGGCGGCATGTCGCGCCGCACTCCGCGGCTCTTCGTGCGCTCGCGCTTGTGACGCTCTGTTGCACCGCTTGGACGGCCCATATAGGATTCAATCCACGTTGGTTTTATGGGCCGTCTCA
Organism: Oryza meridionalis; assembly: GCA_000338895.3. NCBI lineage: Eukaryota > Viridiplantae > Streptophyta > Magnoliopsida > Poales > Poaceae > Oryza > Oryza meridionalis. The sequence goes on from CM002529.2 coordinate 30,397,749, forward strand.
CGGTGACAGGCCGACTTTGCTAGGAAGCACTGCCGGTGAAGGTACGGACATACGGCCTAATAATCCTACAGTAGTAGTGTAACGAATTTTTTTCATTTTTAGATTTTTTTTAAAAATATTTATAGAAATAATCTATCGGCCAAAAAATTACAAAAATAGACCCTGCCGCCCACCTCGACCCGCCGTCGGCCAAAATTGCATTTAGCGAGGGCGGCAAGGGGCTAAATGCAATTTTGGCAGCCCATAAAGAGCTTGGGGCTCGTACTTTTTGCATCTGGGTCCCTTGTCGGGCGGCAAGGGACCCAGATGCAAAAAGTACTGCCAAATGAATTTTCTATGTTATGTTAATAATAATTAAAGAAGTATTTATTGGTAAAACTTGTTAATATTGTTATAAAAATGTATTGAAGTTGGTTGTTTCGCAATTTCATATGTTAAGTAAGGTATTATTTTGTAACTTATTCGACGTATTAGTACTCGAAGAATTGATATAGGCCTATCGCAGTCTCGGTCGTAGAAATATTATATGGACTTAAACAAGGAGAATTATGTAACATAAAGAAATAGTAGTACAATTTGAACATGATACAACTATTTCCATTGCGGTTACATAGATGATATTATATTCGAAGTAGGAGGGAGGTAGTGCAATAGTTGAACACAACGACGATGTAGTAATGGGACAAGGAAGCATGACAGTAGAAATTTCAATATGCCAAGTTGTCCAATAATAGCTAACCCCTACGTAAGGATTCCTCTCCTCTCTCAAACCGCGCTTTAGTAACCCTGTATTGCTCTGGTAGTTCAAGCTGCACAACACGGCTAGGTGGAGTTAGAACCCTTCTGGTGTCTATCCATTCTCTGTATTGACATCTCCTTGGTGGTTCCTGGGAGGAAAGAATAGATGTGAAGCGAGCAAAGTTAGTAAATGTTATGAGAAAATAAGGATTCATGTAATCAAAATATTCTTACCATGAAATCGTCGTCAAAAATATTTGGACAAACAAAGAACCTTCGACCCAATGTTGTAGGCTTTATGGAACGAAGAACCTGACAACAATCACCACACCTGCATCTTGGACGGGCTTCCCATGGAGGGAGTGCCGTAGTTAGCACCTGTCAGTCGCACTGTTGTTCACGACATTGTCGTTCGTAAGCCGCTTTTCTCTGCAAGTATTGCTCAGTACTTTCGGATGCGAAATACCAGCGACCTTCTTGTAAACAAGTGGTTAGGTCGAGAACGGGATTTTCTGTATCGACCCACTCGATGTATGCGCAAGCCGTAGTGCGGGTCTGCCGAATAGAGTAGTGTTACGAAGAATTATTATGATTGCCCATACGGAATGAATAAGCATATGCAGATAATAAAATACCTCACAGTCATAGTTAGGGCACCTAAAAAAGCGCCTTCCTTGAATATCAGGATTCCTCGAAGCCATTAGTTGGCATCGATCACCGCATAGGCAGAGAGGACGCTGGCACCAAGGTGGTAGTAGGTATACACAAGGATCGCTACGCCAGTTCGGATCCTCAACGCCCAGGCATCTAGCCATTGACGAAAGCCGGTAGGATTTGTAATGAAGCAAGTGGGGAAGAGAGTACTGAATGTGACTGGGTTCTGAAAGATTGTGAGGCCTCGCTCGTTAAGGCGACTTATATAGGCACCAAAAATCGAGTGATATCCCTGACATGTGAACGTGGCGGGGCATGGTGGGTACGCCTGATTGGCGCCGAAAGTTACATTGGTCGTATGTGGCAAATGGCAGGCAATTACTTGTATCGCACGCGAATAAAGGAGGCTGCATCGGTGCGGCAGAAAGTAGTCGTGCATGCACCGAAAGGTATCGTGCATGCGCCGAAAGGTATTGTGCACATATAACAACAACGTATTCATTACACAAGCATACAGTACTAGCATGTGAAGCAAATAAACAAAGAGAAGTCTGCTCTACTGGCCCTGCCCCGCGCCGCGACCACGCTTGGTCCTCCGAGCCTGTGCTCGCACGTGGTCCTGGGAGTACGTGAAACGATCCGGTGGCACAGCACGTGTAGCACGAGTGTCTGGCGGTGGAGTGGCCTGCGCCTAGTCCTGCGTCTGCACCGGCGGTGCGCCTCCCAGCTGTGAGGGGCCGATGACGTCCTCTGTCGAGCCTGAAGCGAAGTCGAAGTCAGTGATGTCGAAGAGCAAGGCGGAAGCCACCAAGTGGTCCGATGAGGTCCCAGCATGGTCCAGTGGTGGACCCTGACTCGACGTGCCGGCTGCCTGTGACGAAGTCCCGGTGTATTGCCAGAACTGCGTTGATGCGAGGTCGACACAGCTGCCTGAGATGCTGACCCTGCAGCCTGGGAGAAGTGGGCGGCCTGCGTCGTAGAGAACTGGGAAGGCGGGGTGCTGAACGGTGCACGAAACCCTGAAGCAATCGGATGAATCGGCTCACATAGATGTGCGAGGCATGTACAAAAAATCCTTAAAAATACTTACCTCCGTGCGGAGGGGGAGTCGGCCTAGGAACGTGCACAGCTGGACGGGGACCAGCCGGTACGGGTGGCCGCTGTGGTGCTGCGTCTGCCCGAGCAACGTCGTCTGCACGACAGGTGAGCACTCGAAGAATTGAGCGCATCGACTCCACCATCCGCGTGTACGTCGTCAGGTGCTCCTCTACGGGTAACGGAATCCCCGCGCCTAAACGTTGGATCGTCGTTGAACCGTCAACGACGACCCTGTTGATGTCGACGACCTTCAAGGTTAATTTGTTCGTAAATATTCATAAAATTTGACGAAAAGAAAGGAATAAAACATAAAGGAATGGTGCGATGCAGGGTACTCACAGCACGAGCGAAGTCCTGGTCGCGATGCCTGGCGTAGAGGTCTCTAGTGCTCGCAACGTGGGCCTGCTGCTCCAAGGGAGCGAAGGTGACCCTAGTACGGGCGCGTGGCTGGTACCAGCGTAGGTAGGCCTGGTACGCCTCCTCGGTGTGTGGCTCTCCCTCGTGCTCCACGACCTCCTCGGTTGCGAGCAACCAGTCCTCAACAAAAATCCCCAACTTGGCGGGCCAGTCGCCAGCTGATTGCTGACCCTTGCGCGAGTACCTGCGAATTAGTATCTGGCCCCAATACTTTCCAGTCAAGAATGTCCCATCAATACAGAGAACAGGACGACAGTTCACGAATGCCATCTTGCATGCATGTAGAGCTAAGAACGCCCTTTGCAGCACACTCTTGCCAGGATGTTCAATTGAGGGGAATTTCTTCACTGCGTAAGAGCTCCCAGGGTTTCTTTCTTCGATAACACCAAGCAGGCGTGGCAAATTGTCATACGAGGCTTCGTAAGTTCCAAATCTCATCTCTATTATTTTCTGTTTGGCCCTCCATGCCTTGGCATAGCTAATAGTATACTTGTTTGTCTCTTCGATGTGTCGGATTATTGATCTTGGTTCATATGTGAGATTATCGATGACATGCGCATACATCTCAGATGCAACAAATGCACATGTAATGTTCCTGTGGTATTTTTGAACACCAGGTAGAAAACATGTATACTTGGTAACGACTGACACTGTCCAATAATCCTTCCATTTTCCCTTATAAGCGTGCACTCTCCAAGGACAACCATCTTTTTCCTTAACACACCGAACTTCATATTGCGACCGGTTGGACTTGGCAACCCAAAACTCTCTATGAAGTGACACTGCAAAATGTTTTACCGCCTCCTTCATATCTTCTGCTCTAGTATAAATCGCTCCCTGAATAACCTCATTTTCTTTGTACTCCCATCTCACACTATCCTCTTCAGAGACGACCAGACCAGAAAAATCCTCACTAGCCCATTCTGCTGGATTAATATCCGTCTCATCATCTGACGAATCACCTTCCTCTACACGCTCGTTGTCAGAATCCTCCCTCTCCATTTCATCCACAACGACACCGACAGTCTCCCCCTCGTCGGCCACTCCACCTGGTTGAATGCCCACTGGAGCTACTACGCCCCCGTCCTCTCGTGTGTTGACCTCTTCCACAGAAGTCTCATTTACTTCAGCACTTGGTCCCACGCCATCATCCGGCTTCACCTTGATTTGGCACCGGGAACCGCTCCAATTTACAAGAGACCGTACAGAATGGCAGCCAACGAGCTAGCAGAGGTCAAGAAGCAGGTCGATGAGCAGCTGCAGAAAGGGTACATTCGACCGAGTACTTCACCTTGGGGTGCTCCGGTCATTTTTGTGGAGAAGAAGGATAAGACAAAGAGAATGTGTGTCGATTATCGCGCACTCAATGAGGTCACCATCAAGAATAAATATCCGTTGCCGCGGATTGACGATTTGTTTGACCAGCTGAAAGGAGCCAAGGTATTTTCCAAGATAGACCTGCGATCAGGCTATCACCAGCTGAGAATTCGTGAAGAGGATATTCCCAAGACAGCCTTCACCACTCGGTATGGGTTGTATGAGTGCACGGTTATGTCTTTTGGACTCACCAATGCACCTGCATTTTTCATGAGTCTGATGAACAAAGTGTTCATGGAATTTCTGGATAAGTTTATTGTGGTATTCATTGATGACATCCTTATCCATTCCAAGTCAGAAGAAGAGCACGAGCAACATCTCCGTCTGGTACTCGAGAAGTTGCAAGAGCACCAGCTCTATGCCAAGTTCAGTAAGTGTGACTTCTGGTTATCGGAGGTCAAATTCTTGGGTCACATCATTACAGCTCAGGGAGTGGCCGTTGATCCGTCGAATGTGGAGTCAGTTACCAAGTGGACTCCACCTAAGACAGTGTCACAGATTCGGAGTTTTCTTGGACTTGCGGGTTATTACCGTCGGTTCATTGAAAATTTCTCCAGGATCGCAAGACCCATGACTCAGTTGCTTAAGAAGGATGAGAAATTCAAATGGACAGCCGAGTGTGACAAGAGTTTTGAGGAACTCAAGAAGAAATTAGTGTCTGCCCCAGTCCTAATTCTGCCCGACCAGACAAAAGACTTCCAAGTTTATTGCAATGCGTCCCGCCACGGGCTTGGATGTGTCCTAATGCAAGAGGGCAGAGTGGTCGCTTATGCCTCGCGGCAGTTGCGCCCACATGAAGGAAACAACCCAACGCATGACCTGGAATTGGCAGCAGTGGTTCATGCTCTGAAAATTTGGCGGCACTACCTTATTGGCAACCGCTGTGAAGTCTATACGGATCACAAGAGTTTGAAATATATCTTCACCCAACCTGATCTGAACCTCCGACAACGAAGATGGTTGGAGTTAATCAAAGATTACGACATGAGCATCCATTACCATCCAGGTAAAGCCAATGTGGTGGCAGATGCCTTGAGCAGGAAAAGCTACTGCAATGCTTTGTGCACCGAAGGCGTGTGCAAGGAACTGCAGCAGGAGCTTGAACACCTCAACTTGGGGTTTGTGGAACACGGGTACGTAGCTGCCCTAGAGGCACGGCCTACGCTCGTGGATCAAGTCAGAGCAGCTCAAGTAAGTGATCCTGAAATAGCCGAGCTGAAGAAGAATATGAGGGTCGGAAAAGCCCGGGAGTTCCACGAAGATGAACATGGCACAATCTGGTTGGGAGAGAGATTGTGCGTACCTGACGACAAGGAACTGAAGGACTTGATACTCACTGAGGCGCATCAGACTCAGTACTCAATTCATCCAGGCAGCACCAAAATGTATCAAGACCTCAAAGAAAAGTTTTGGTGGGTCAGCATGAGAAGGGAAATAGAAGAATTCGTCGCACTCTGCGACGTTTGCCAACGAGTGAAGGCAGAGCACCAAAGGCCAGCAGGTTTACTCCAACCTCTTCAGATCCCGGAATGGAAATGGGAGGAGATTGGAATGGACTTTATAACAGGACTGCCCCGAACATCATCGGGTCACGATTCAATCTGGGTAGTCGTGGATCGACTCACTAAGGTTGCCCACTTCATTCCAGTACATATCACCTATACGGGGAAGAAATTGGCAGAGCTGTACCTGGCAAGGATCATGTGTCTACATGGAGTACCCAAAAAGATAGTATCTGATCGAGGGGGCCAATTCACTTCAAAGTTTTGGCAGAAGCTGCAGGAAGAATTGGGAACCCGGTTGAATTTCAGCACAGCCTACCATCCGCAGACCGATGGTCAAACCGAGCGAGTTAATCAAATATTGGAGGACATGTTAAGGGCTTGTGCACTTGATTTTGGTGGAGCTTGGGATAAAAGCTTGCCTTATGCGGAATTCTCTTATAACAACAGTTACCAAGCCAGTCTCCAAATGGCACCATTCGAAGTTTTATATGGACGGAAGTGCCGCACACCTCTCTTCTGGGATCAGACAGGCGAACGTCAACTGTTCGGAACAGAAGTGTTAACGGAAGCAGAAGAGAAAGTCAGGACTGTCAGAGAGAGACTGAGGATTGCCCAGTCTCGACAGAAAAGCTACGCAGACAACCGCCGACGAGAGCTCATATTTGAAGCAGGGGACTACGTGTACCTTCGTGTTACTCCGCTCCGGGGAGTACACCGTTTCCAAACCAAAGGCAAATTGGCACCACGCTTCGTGGGACCATACAAAATCTTGGAACGAAGGGGAGAAGTTGCTTATCAGCTAGAGCTTCCTTCCAACATGATCGGCATTCATGACGTGTTCCACGTATCCCAATTAAAGAAGTGCTTGAGGGTACCCGAAGAACAGGCCGATTCGGAACACATCGATCTCCAGGAGGATCTAACCTACGTGGAGAATCCAGTTCGCATCCTTGAGACCAGCGAAAGGAGGACTAGAAACAAGGTCACCAGGTTTTGCCGGATTCAGTGGAGCCACCATTCTGAGGAGGAAGCAACCTGGGAAAGGGAAGATGAGTTGAAGGCCGCCCATCCGCACCTCTTCGCCAGCTCTTCCGAATCTCGGGGTCGAGATTCCGTTTAAGGGGGGTAGGTCTGTCACACCCTGAAGTTCTTTCCCAAGCCTAAAAGGAAATTTTAAATGGTCTCAAAAAAATAGCAGTGTAAAGCAGGAGAAAACCTTAATAAGATAATGCAAATAATAATCGAATCTGGCATGTGGAATTTTTCTTGAGTTCTACATGTCGAAATTCACTAACAGGATTTTTAATGGAATTTTCAGAGCCCTAGAAATGATTTTAACTAATTAAAATTGAGCACATGCAATTTTAAATCCCAGGAAATCCTTTTTCCTTTTTCTTTTTCTTTTCCCTCCTTTTTTTCCCCTTCTTGGGCCGCCGGCCCATTCCTTTTTTTCCCCCTCTCTCTCCCGCTGGGCCGGCCGAAGGCCGAGGCCCAGCCCAGCCCAGCCCAGCCGCGCCGGCGCCCGCCTCCTCTCCCGGGGTCGCCGACAGGTGGGGCCCACCTGTCGGGTCCTCCCCCAACCTCCCGCTGCCCGCGCCGGCCACCACCCCGAAACCGCCGCCGTCGCGCCCCACCTCCTTCGCGTCTCCCGGGCCACGCCGCCCACGTCGCCCCGCGCCCGCACCTCCCGCGCCCACCTTCCCCCTCTTCCCCGCTCGCCCGCGCTCCCGAGATGGCCGGGATTCGATTTTCGAATCCCGCCTCTCTCTCCTCCCCGCTTCCCCATGTCGCCGGCGATCCCCCGCCTTTCTCGGCCACGTCCGGCCCCCTCTCGCTCTATTTAAGCGCCGCCGTCGCCCTCTCTCTCTCTTTTTCCCCATTCCACCGAACTCCCTCGTGCTCCCTATCGCTCCCGCGCCGTGCATCCACCCACCGCCGCTTCTCCCGCCGCTCCGGCCGCCGCTAGCCGCCGCTAGGCTCGCCGCCGCACCGCGCCGTCGACGCCATCGCGTTCGCCGTCGTGCGGGCCGCCCCGTCCACCCCTCCTCCGTCGGGTTCCGTCGCCGTGCCCCCTCCGCACCGTGCGTCGGTGAGCATCGCCATGGCCGCCGCCTTCGGCCGGTGCCCTCGCTCTCCTCCGGATCCCTCTCCCTCTCTAACCCCTCTCACGTTGTTCGCTAGGAGGTCCCGCAGCCCGTCTCGCCGTCGCCGTCTCGCTCCGTTGCTCGCCGTCGCCGATCTCCGTCGGTGAGACATCCCCTCCTCTTCCTCCCTCTTTCTCCCGCGCCGCTTAGCCGCCGCGCCGCCGCTTAGCCACCGCTCGCGCCGCCCGCGCCCGCGCCGCCGCCGCCGGCCGGTCGCCGCCGTCGGCCTGTGCGCCGTCCGCCGCCGCCGCTCGCGCCGCCGCCTGCCGCCGCCGGTGGTCGTGTGCGCCGCCGCCGCAATCCCCTCGGCCGTTCGGCCGGCCTTGCGCCGGGTCGAGCCGAGCCCGGCCACCTCAGCGCCGTCCGATCGGCCCGAGCCGATCCGGGCCGTCGGTCCTGTGGACTGGCAGTGGACCACCCGCGTGGTCCCGGTCCACGGTGGACCGCCCCCTTGGAGTCGCTGCCGTGTGGGGCCCGCGTGCCGGCGCCCTTTCTCTCTCTCCCGAGTCGCTGACCGGTGGGCCCCGCGTGTCGGCACCGCCCCCCCTTGATGACGTCAGCCCTGGGATTTATTGCGCAATAAATGATTTAAGGATTTTTGTTATAGTAATAAACATAGTGAATCTTCTAAAATTCATATCTAATTCATCCGTGCTCTGTCTAAGCCCATTCAAGTCTCAGTAAATCAAGAAAAATGTGTAGAATCCATTAAAAATGGTTTTGTTCTCTGTTTCAGTAGTCTTATAGCCTGTTTGCATTGCTTGCCTTGTATGTCGCTTAGATTCCGGTTCTTCCGACGCTCCGGTGTACTTCGAGATTGTCGCCGAGGTTCCTCCAGCAGCAGAGCAAGGCAAGTCATGCTTGTCACTTGATCATATTGAACCTATATTGCAAATGCTCTCTCGTTTTCTCCTAAATATTGCATTGTTTTATAATATCACGTGGGATGGTTACCTACTGTCATAGCCGTACTATTCTGTACCATGATCCTTTGTTAGCTTGGGGTATAACATGACTAGAGATTGGACTAGGGATCGCTTAGCCATGCTTAGTTCAACTAGCACACAATGAGGGAAACCCTATTAATGTTTAGACTATAGGTCCTAATGGTAATGTTGGATAGTACCACCGTTTTGGTGTTGGTTAATTAAAATGAATCACATGGTGGGCTGTGGGTGTATGGTTTTGTTGGTCGCACCCATGGCAGTTAAGGACCGGTTCGCGGGAAACCCTGGAAGAATTTATCGTGCTTTCCACAAGCCAGCGTGGGCAACGGCTGGGCTTGTAGTGTAGCTTTCCTCTAGCTGACGCATCCAGCCAAGGGTGGGCGTGATGGAGCGGGGCGGGCCCTGCGACGGCCTCTGTCGCTTCCGGATTCACCTAGGCACGAGAGGGGATTGCCCGTTGCCCGCTGGGGACGGGGGTGAAACCTGAGGTGTGGTGTGCTTGGTTAGAGGGGGTTATGCGAAGGGTCCTGTCACGGCCTCTTTCCGGTATGTCGTGGTGGCATGTCGGCGCACGGTAACGTGTCGTGGGGCTGTGTCTTGTGGGTACAGTTGTACACCTCTGATCAGAGTAAAGCTATTCGAATAGCCGTGCCCGCGGTTATGGGCGGTCAACCAGATTCACCGTGATTAGTTTCACCCTAGTTTAGTCTAATGAAATTGGATAGACTAGGTGGATGGTTGGGCCTGTTGCAACGTGGGATAGCGTTGGACAGTGGATGATTAATAATGAGCAATTATTACACCTGTTTTCTTTTTTTCAACTCCTGTTTATAAATGCTCGCTTTATGCAAATGAACAAGTCTAGCTCTCCGTTGATAATTCCCTGCATCATACCCCTATTCCGGTATGACTTGCTGAGTACAGTGGGTAGTACTCAGTCTTGCTCTATTTTCCCCAACCCCAGAGTGCGAGTATGTGTCCGATGGTGGTTTCTCCGAGGAGTAGGCTTCGTCCGTGCCGTCGAGGATGCCTGTGGAGTGGTGTTCCCGCTGCAGTTCAAGTCAAGGCCTAGCTTCTTTTATTCTTACGTTTTTCCGCTGCATTTATGTAAGACTTTTATGATGTTTGTAAGACGTGGATCTGAATGTCAACATTGTCGTTTGTGTACCCCGGCTGGTCCTGGACGGGGATTTTAATGCACATTCTGCTTGGAATTCTATTCGGGAATTTCTGGGCGTGACACCGGCCCCGGCTGGCTTTTTTGCATTGGGGCCCCTTGCCGCCCCACAGAGGGCGGCAAGGGTTTTCTTGCAAAAAACCCTCCCTCCGTCACCGCCCGTCCCTCCCCCGTTTGCCACGTCAGCTTGCCGCCCCAGTGGTGGGTGGCAGGGTCTATTTTTGAAATATTTTTGGCTGATAGATTATTTCTGTAAATATTTAAAAAAAATCTAAAAATGAAAAAAATTCGTAGTGTAAAGCTTTAGGGCCATTTGAATCTGATTAAGATACAGTTTTTACTTTGAATCACATTTTTTAAATTGTTAAATGGTACATTTCGTTAAAAAAATATATATAAGTTTTTTTAAAAATATTAAATATTTTTTTTCAAGTTTAAAATAATTAAAACTCAACTAATAATTTGTTAATAGTTTTCTTATTTACATGCTCCTACTTAATCTTCATCTTCGGGCCTACGTGTAAACAACAAAATAAAACTAAGCCGAGCCACCATACGTAAGGCCTTGCTTGGCATAGCTCCGGATCTAAGATTTTTTAGAATTGAGTATTCCTAACTTCACAAATCTATGAGAATTGAGTATTCCTAACTTCACAAATTTATGTATCTAGATCTATAATTACATTGATAATATTTGGATAAATTATTTTATTTCAAGATGAAATTTAAAACTTTAAACCAATATAATTTAACATACAAACTTTAAATTTATCGTGAATCTGAGATTAGAGATTACTTATTGTGTTTTGTCACGTCAAACATTTCACTAAGACGACGCCTGCCGACCACCGTGCATGCGTCCCTGCCGTCCTGGTATACGGTGCATGCACGTACTCGGCATGGCCATGCCACGGCGCCAATCGCCGCCCAATCGCCCATGATTCGCCCATCCACTGCACGCTACAAATACCCGCGCGCCGCGCGAAGCAGCCGATCCCATCACACACACACCATCCCACTCTCTCCATCGATCTCGATCACAAGCCAGCTAGCTAGCAACCAAGAAGCCAAGTCGATCCACACACATACAAATGGCGGGCATCAACCGCAAGGGCAGCGGCGCGGCGGTGGCGGCGGCGTACGCGGTGGCGCTGTGCGCGGCGGTGCTCGTGCTGGTGCTTGCGGCAGGCGCGGCGGATGCGGCGGGGTGCAACCCGTCGGCGCTGTCGCCGTGCATGAGCGCGATCATGCTGGGCGCGGCGCCGTCGCCCGGCTGCTGCGTGCAGCTGCGGGCGCAGCAGCCGTGCCTGTGCCAGTACGCGCGCGACCCATCCTACCGCAGCTACGTCACGAGCCCTAGCGCGCAGCGCGCCGTCAAGGCGTGCAACGTCAAGGCCAACTGCTAAATTAAACTGCTACTCTACTAATGCTTCTGCAGCTCTGTGTTACTGCTGCTAGTAAATAAACGTGGCTACCGCTAGCTAGGCAGCCATGCATGATCAATTTGTGTGCATGTATGTTCGTGTCATGTTTCAGTTTACTGTCACATACGTATGGGGCTATATGAATGAAGTTCTGCTCTGCTTGCTGCTTTGTGTTACACATAAAAGAGAGGAGTTCAGCAAATACAACAATTTATCGCATGGCTGGCTGCTAACATTCATACTAGAAATGTAATTAACAAGTGTGACTGCTAATTCTGTGGTAAATCTGACAATCATAGGTAGCACTTGCCGGGGGTACACAAGAGCTGCCGCTGCTGCACAATCCACAGGTTCAGACTACATAATAGTGACAGACGAATACATCAAAAAGAACTATACAACTCTCGGTAACAACTAACAAGCAAACTGAAACTGCGACGCACACTTTCAAAAGCTCAAACCCAGAAAACCAAATAGTCCTTCAAACATGGATTAAGAAGACAATCATTGTTTTCAGTTTTGCACTGTCTGCACTTTGCACTACTTTCAGTCAGGCACCCAAACTAGCAGTAAAAGAATACAGAATCTACAGCAGGATGCATTGCAGATTAATTTGTGGTAGAAGCAATTGCTGGCTTATCGTCTTTCTGTACACCCTGCAGTAAATAAGCCAATCAGGGAAAGTTTGTAAGCAAGAATGTCCAGGCTTGTATGAGGTTAATTGCATTGCAGATATTGCTTTTTTATGTTGTCATACCCAAAAAGAAAAATCACAAATACAGATTTTTTTTGTATACCGGTTTATCATGAAGAGAAATGTTATCTGGAAGCATTCGCGAGGCAGATTTCGCACCAGAAGTCGTCAGTGACATACCCTTCTGAAGAGATTGATCAAGTCTGCTGCTGCTTTCAGACAAATCACCATCAGGTAGGCCCTGCAGTGATAAACCGAAATATAAGAGAAGTTATAATCAATGCTGCCCAATAACTTTGTTCAGAGGGCACAAACAATGTAAGCTTTGCCTTCACCCTTGTGAAACACAGCATATGTATGAACTATTGTAACGGGAAAGAAAATAGCATGCAGTTGTATTGTACAGATTGTGAAAAGAAAAAGGGTAAAGAAAAAAAGAAGAAGAAGAGAAATATGCATACTAGGTTGCCGTGAAATTTCTTCACATCTGGGAATGTTGGGAAGCCCATTATGGCATCACCATGAAGCATATTTTGTGAATTCAGCTCATGAAGCATATCAACCGTGAGACATATGTCAAATTCATTTGCCTGGAGTAACTCATCAATGAATTCCTTAGAGATATTCGGGAACATTAAAAGGACAGATTTGGTCAAAGCAAGTGGATCCATATCATTTTCCTCGCACATGGAAGGACGGCAAGCTCTAGCAGAAGGATCGTTCATCGAGGATGACTCTGCATAAATGTTTAGTCCAGTTCAGTTCATGCAAAAATCCCGGAGATTTGTAATTTATTTCAGTTTCAGTTTCACCTGCTTGTCTCTTAGAATCATTGTATGCGAAAAGACTTAGTGAGGAAGGTATGAAAGGACTGGCATCTGGATTCAACTGGGACCAGCCTTCCATTGTTCTTTGTTGAACAAAAACTCGTGAAGTTCAAGAGAGGAGTTCAGTTAAAACCTGTGTGATCATGAGAGCCAAAGTATCATTGACATAAGAGATCATTTACTCAAAACAAGGCAGATAAACAAGGTGAAATAAATACTTGCCATTAAGAGATACTCCCTCCGTCCCAAAATATAACAACTTTTAGCCCTCAGGATTTGTCCCAAAATATAACAACTTCTCCACTAACATTCTCTTCCCAACCAATCACAACCCTCCACCATTCACTTTTCCCACCTACCTCCATTACTCATCCAATCACAACCCTCCACCACTCACTTCTACCTATTTCCTTAATAACCATGGCCAACTTCAAAACTTCTTATATTCTGGGACAGAGGGAGTACTATTTAGTGTGCAGAACTGCAGATACTAACTTATAAAACTAAGAAGAGTAAGTAACTTTTGTTTTTGTCCCCTCCAATATACTGGAGAGTTGCATATCATTTCATTAATGAAAAAGAAAATTAAAAGCAGTATAAACACAAACCCCAAAAGGGTAGAAACAAACAAGCTCAAGGGAACAAACAAACCAGCCTTTTGTTTTCTACTTGTCAGCTTCAATATATAGGCAGGGCCACAGGTAAAAAAAAAAAAAGATGGAATAATGAATAACTAAGATATCATGTTTGGTACAAATTGTGAGCACAAAATGTATCTCCTTGACTTACAAGGTAGAGTCATTAAACTAAGAGTCGCTTGAACTTATGATCATCACAGAAAGTAACTTGCCAACTAAGACCAACTACAATTATAACTCAACTGCGATATAAAAGTGGTTCAGCTAGGTTAGTGAAGGTTCAAGTCTTTTGCAGCAACTGTCAATCTTAGTTCACATACCAGCCTAGAATTCATAACAAGGTTTATTTCTGGAAGGATATATTTCTCAATTCATAATATTTTTAGACACAATAGGTCAATAATGATTGCAAAATTGAAATTACATGCCGTATAGTTATGAGCTACGACATGGTGAATAGATGCAAGTAGTTTTGTCAATCAGAATGGTATGAAATAAAATCCCAATATGACTAAAGAATCATATATTCGTACCTAAAATAACCTATATTATGATAGTAAATCACTATGAGATAGCCCAATATGGTCCCATGTGAGATGTGGCTGGCATACACCTGGTGGTCATATGGATCCACACAAAACAACAAACACGCACATGTTTTTTTAGAAGACAAGCAAAAACATCATTGTTTTTGTCCTTTTGTTTTATTTTATAATCAGAGACATCGATGTGCAAAGAATTAGTACAACTCTTATCTGTACGAGCTCTTATCTGTAACTTATTGAAGGACTACTGTTATTCACCTCTCCCAAGTCCCGAGTACTAGTATACCATAACCTGTCCTCAACTCCTCATCCAATATTCAGGCAAACAACTACACTAAGTACTGTACTTGGCAGCACCAAAGCATATGAAATGAACTAAAATCTGCGCCGAAAACACCATTCGGACAACAGGATCCACACGGCGAACCAAAACACATCAGGAAATCAACGAAGCACGTTCTCAATTCTACGCACCGACGAACGGATCCACCACGACACACCGGATCAGATCAACCGTGATTTGAGATTCGGAAGAGCCGATCCCAGCTGGAGCGGAAATGGCATCAGATAACAGAGAGAGACAGGTCGGGGGATTCAGTTACCTCGAGATGATTGGGAGGCGGCGAGGAGGAAGTTGGTCGGCCGCCGGCGGGGTGGGTGCTCGCGTCGCGCGTCGTGGCGGCGGTGGTGCTCCGGCGAAGTGGGAACGTGGAAGGGATGGGATAGAGTGAGGAGGGAGACAATGGGGAGGGAGGTGACGACGAAAGGAGAGCATCCGACGGTTGGAGACCGTTGTAGTGTACAGATGGACGGTCCAGATGAGGCATGGTGTAGTGGACGGCGTCGCTGCAGCTTTCTTTCCTTTTCTTTTTCTTCTCTCTTTTCTTTTATGTTTTACGAAAAGAAGAAGCTGCAGTTTCTTTTCTTTTTCAGAGCAGAGTTGTTATCGTCCTCCACCACCCTCGTACTCCTGTGTTTTGACATAAAAATTAACCGGAAAACCCGATAGAAAAAATTACCCACCGAATTTTAGTTTTGGCCTTGTTTAGTTTCAAAGTTTTTTTTCCAAACTTCCAACTTTCTATCATATCGAACCTTTTATACACACAACTTTTCTATCACATCGTACCAATTTCAACCAAACTTTCAAACTTCAGTGTGAACTAAACACAGCTAAATGTTGTAACGCGTAGGCATGGCACTAGTTTAAAAAATAAAGCCACAGTTTATTGAGACATGCCTTATTGGATTCTAAGGGATGTTTTAGGTGCTGATTAGTCAAAGAGTATTGTATCATTCCGGTAATTCTGTAGTCCAAGAACAAGGAGCGTGTAAGTCATTACTGAAAGCACATTTATTTCAATAGCTTCTTATTGGAGTCGAAAAGCTTATATATTTGTACATGACCATTAATCTTAAATAAATTTGGTCGGCCTACCTTGGGCTGGCCTAGAAAAAAAATTTCTCTATGTGTAGTAGCTTAAATGAAGAAAAAAAAAACAAGAGTGACTTACATATTGGGCTAGGTTTTCTTACCTAAGTTTCACGATGAACCAGGTATTAGTACATATTTTCACTTAAGACTAGGTATTATTACCAAAACTTTTAATTTGGACTAGAGGGGCACATGACATTGTCTCAATCTCCTCTCTCCTCCTCCAGACTCTCCATCCCTGGCGGCTAAGTCAAGCTTAAATCAGTTTGATGTATATGCTGGAAAGGACAGGTGAAAGTGGAGGTAAAGCCGTAAAGCTTGTGCAGCAAGCTTGATTTCTGCCCTTGCAGCCGTGATGTGCTCAAGCTCATCAATGAATCACAGGGTGGGAATTTACGGAGAGAACTCGAAATGGACATGGTAGAGAAATCAAGCAAGAAAATAATTGAAGGCAACGAGAGAGGAATTTTATTGACACCTTGATTTACAGTGCCTTCATCGCCGTTTGCCACCAAGAGTCAAGAGCCTTTTACCTTGCCTTGCTTCCTCTACTCAAGCACTGAGCAGACAAGGGGTAGCTAGCTTGCCAAGCCCTGCTGCTACTATGCTCCATGAGCAAACTGAAGCTTGGACGACCCCATACATATGCACTGCAATTGATAGACCGGAGTTTGAAGACACGGTGAAAGAGATGGAGAAGGTGGTCTAAAACACAACAGTAGAAAATAGTAGCTAGCCCAAAGTGAAAACATAGGATAAGGGATGGTCTAAGTGAAAGTTTGGTAAGCAATGATGACCCAATATACAATTCACTAAAAAAGAAAGTACTAAGGCTGTGTACGTCTCCCCAGCTGGGAACTAATGCCCTACGCACGAAAAACGAAGCAGTCCATTAACGCGTGATTAATTAAATATTATCCTTTTTTTTCTAAAAATGGATCAATATGATATTTTTAAGTAACTTTCGTATATAAGCTTTTTTAAAAAACACACCGTTTAGCAGTTTGAAAAGCATGCGTGTGAAAAACGAGGGATATGGTTACTAACTAACGCAGCCTTAAGAGTAGCTCGCACGATGGCTGTTAGTTCTTGTCTTTTGATAAGGGCAAGTTTAGAAAAAGAGTAAGCAGTAATCTATTAGATGCTTACATGTTATTTTCATAGGGACTAAGGATCCCGGGGCTCTGATAACGTCTGACATCTCTACAACCGAGACTAAAGATCACATATGCCCACTGTAGCCACCAACATTTTTAGTCCCAGTTTTAAATGGATCCGGGACTATTGTGGATTTCGGTCGACCGACTAAATATGTTTTCTCCACAAGCGGTAGTACTTTTTGCATGGATTATTGGCCACACACAGCATCATTTGAAAGGAACTAAAATCTACTCTGACATGAAAGGATCCACACGGCTAATTAACCAAAACACACAAGGAGATAAAGAAATTAAAGCACGTGCTCGATTCTGCAAACCGAAGATCGATCGGATCCAGCACCACCGACCGCTCCGGATCAGGTCAACCGTGATTAAAATTTGAAAGAACAGGTCCCAACTTGATGCGAAATCGACCTTGAGCAACCATTTTCTTCCCCATATATCATCACTATTTTGCACAATGCCATATCACATCAAATAATTTTGGATAATAAAAAGATAAATGACTTATAATTTTCATTAATAAGAAAATATAATGGATCATGACCAATTAAATCCATAAGCACGCATGATACCGTAGGGGTAAAATGAATAGTTTCTCCCTCTTAACGGTGTTTGATTAACGGTTGGCTAGCGGCAATGGTATATAAATAAAAAATAGAGTAAAATACACTAGCGGTTCTTAAACTTGTCATGAGGTTTCATTTAGGTCCACGAACTTGCAAAGCACGCATCGAGATCTCTAAACTTGGTTTATCGTATCATCCCGATCCAAAACGTCGTTTGACCGTGGTCTTGTCTACATGGCACGCCACGCGGACATGGCATTTTTTTCCCTTTCCCCTTTTCTTTTTCCTCCTATTCTTTTATCTTCTTCTTCCACTAGAGTCACCTCGAGCTCCCCCGCATCGAAGAGGCCGAAGAAGACATAAATGAAAGAGGAAGAAGAGAGAAAAAAAAGAAATAATAATAATAATGTGCCTTGTCGTCTATATGTCATGCCACACATAGACAAGATCACGGTCAAATGAGACTTTGGACCGGAATGATACAATAAATCAAGTTTAATAAATCAAGTTTAGGGACCTCAATAAACAATTTACAAGTTCGTTGATCTAGATGAAACCTGCTTACAAGTTTATGAACCGCCTGTGCAATTTACTAAAAAAAAAGTTGTTCAATCATATAATAACGGTGTTATATTATAGAATTACTTTATTGATGGTATAGAATGGATTTACTGCACTTACTGTCTGACACGATTTTCTACTGCGTGCCTATTACAATTTACAACTGATAGGTCTTGTTTTATTGTCGCACACAACGTAATCATAAAACCTCAATTCTTAAACTAAGAGCAAAAATATCCCGAAATTATGTGCCGAAAACTGAAAAAACAAAACAGTAAACCAATGACAGCGTGCCACAGTACTACATTCACTGTTTCACACGCTGTTTCTACCGCCTTTTAACACCTGATGGGCCTCATTTTGCTGCCGCACTCAGCGTAATCATAAAATCTCAATTCTTAAAACAAACGGATAAACAAAATCAAAACACAATGTACTAAAAACTGAAAAAAAAACCAATAACAATGTGCTTCGATGTTTTATTCGGGTTAGCTTTAGGAAAGACCTACCTAAGCTTCTAATCGAGATCAGATTTGAGATCGCCCATTGTTATTAGCTATGCCCAAGAGGAGACTTCTAAGGGCATGTACAATGGTCTTTATTAGCGGTCTCTTTTTATTGTCATGCAAGTATATTTGGTGATGTAAAAGAGAGAGGAAGAAGAAAAGAGAAAGATGGTTGCTACGCATGACAATAGCATAGAGTCGACTCTTAGCATTTATTAGGAAATATTTTGTTGCATTGAGTCTAATAAAGGAAAGATGACTAGTAAGAAAGTATTTTGATACATTAATGGTTAGAGACCGTATTGTCTTAACTATTGTAACGTGATAGCCTCATACCGGTCTCTACCTTTATACTTGCCCTAATAAACTAACAATGTGCTTATGTACTGCACTCACCGTCTCGATCACACGCTCTTCTACCGCTTTTTACACCTGATTTTGGCCTTATTTTGTTGGCACGGTTAGTGTAATAATAAAATCTTAACTTTTAAAAATAGTAGCTAAAAAAATCCCAAAATCAATGTAAAAAGGGACTGAACACAAAAAGGAGAGGAAAAAAAACCAAAGAGATGAGGTGCTAGCTAGTACTCTTACATCATGTATAGGAGTAGTAGACTAGCAGTATGGTTGGCCATTTGCGCAGTTTTTTTTTTCTCAATTTGCTGCACCGAGCAAGTACTAGCTAGCACCTCATCTCTTTGGTTGTTTTCCTCTCCTTTTTGTGTTCGTTTCCTTTGTCGACGTTTGATGTCGCGATTTCGATATTTGCATACTATAGGGGTCGTTATTACTAGGATATATGCGAGATTGAGGTAAAAGAGACGGAGACGAGGATTTTTATACAGGTTCGGGCCCCTGAATTGTCAGGTAATAACCCTACCTCTTATTGGCCGAAGCCGGAGTTGCTTTTTATTCACCATAATCACACTAGTACAATATATGGGGTAGCCTATCTAACTGTTGTCGACATGGCAGTTTGAAGGTCTGACTCGTAGTCGACAACAGGGTAGTCTTCCTCCTCGAATCCGTGCCCGGCGAGATCAGAGATAGCGCTTTCGTCTCTCCTGACAGTATCCAGAGACACCGTAGGGGACTAGCTGTGCTTATCCCTGAAGTCGATATCCGACGTCTTGTCTTGGCGTATGTTGGCATGTGTCACACCCGAAAGTTCTTTCCCAAACCTAAATTGAAGTTATAAATGGTCTCAACAAAATACCAGTATAAAGCAAGAGTAAACCTTAATAAATTAATGCAAATAACAATCGGAATTGGCATGTGGAATTTTTCTTGAGTTCTACATATCGAAATTCGCTAACAAGATTTTTAGTGGAATTTTCAGAGCCCTCAAAATAATTTTAACCAATTAAAAATGAGCAGAAGCAATATTTAATCCTAGAAAAATCCTTTTTCCTTCTTTTTCCTTTTTCTTTCTTTTTCTTTTCTTTTTTTCCTTTGAATGGGCCGCCGGCCCATTCTTCTTTTTCTCCCCATCCTCCCGCTGGGCCGGCCGAAGGCCGAGGCCCAGCTCAGCCCGCGCCCCCTCCTCTCTCCCGGGGTCACCGACAGGTGGGGCCCACCTGTCGGGCCTGTCTCCCACCTCGCGCCCATCCGCCGCCGCGCCCGCAACCGCCGCCGTGCCCCGCTCCCGCGTCTCCCGGGCCACGCCGCCCACGTCGCCCTCGCGCCCGCGCCTCCCACGCCCACTCCCTCTCTCTCCCTCCCGCGCCCACGCTCGAGACGGCCGGGATTCGATTTTCAAATCCCGTCTCTCTCTCCTCCCCGCTCCCCCACGTCGGCCGGCGATTCCCGCCTCTCCCGGCCACGTCCGGCCCCTCTCTCCCTATTTAAGCACCACCGCCACCCCTTCTCTCTTTTTCCCCATTTCGCCGAGCTCTCCCATGCCCTCTACCGCCCTAGCGCCGTCGCCCTCCTCTCCGCCGCCGTCGCCGCCGCTCCAGTCGCCGCTAGCCGCCGCTAGCCGCCGTGCCGAGCCGCGCCGACGACGCTGTCGCGTTCGCCGTCGTGCGGGCCACCCCGTCCACCCCTCTTCCGTCGGATTCCGCCGTCGGAACCCTCTCCGCATCGTGCGTCGGTAAGCACCGCCATGGCCGCCGCCTTCGGCCGGCGTCCTCGCCCTCTTCCAATTCCCTCTCCCTCTCTAACCCCTTCTATCGTATTCGCTAGGTGGTTCCGGAGCTCATCCCGTCGTCGTCATCTCCTTCCGTCGCTCGCCGTCGTCGATCGTCGTCGGTGAGGCATCTCCTCCCCTTCCTCTCTCCCTCCCGTGCCGCTTAGCCGCCGTGCCGCCGCCTAGCCGCTCGGCCGCCGCTAGCGCCGCCCGCGCCGCCGCGACGCCGCCGCCCGCCACCGCCGGCCGGTCGCCGCCGGTCGCCGTCCAGCGCCGCCGCCGCATGCGCACTGCGCCGCCGGGCCGGCTTGAGCCGCCCGCGCGCGCCGGCCGCGCGTCTCGTCACCGTCAGATCTACCCTCGGGTAGATCAGGGCCGTCCGTTCGGCCGCCCGCGTGGCTGCCGCGTGGCCGCCGCGTCGGCGCCACGTCAGCGCCACGTGGTGCGTCGCCCCTTCCCCGGTCCGTGGACTCGGTCCACGTGAACCGCCCTCCCCGAGTCACTACCATGTGGGGCCCGCATGTCGGCGCCGCCCCCTCTCTCTCTCCCGGGATTTATTTATTGCGCAATAATTCAATTAAGGATTTTTCTGTTTATAGTAAAACACAGTGAATCTTCTAAAATTCATAACTAATTCATCCGTGCTCCGTTTAAGCCCATTCAAGTCTCAGTAAATCAAGAAAAATGTGTAGAATCCGTTAAAAATGGTTTTGTTCTCTGTTTCAGTAGTCTTATAGCATGTTTGCATTGTTTGCCTTGTATGTCGCTTAGATTCCGGTTCTTCCGACGCTCCGGTGTACTTCGAGATAGTCGCCGAGGTTCCTCCAGCAGCAGAGCAAGGCAAGTCATGCTTGTCACTTGAACATATTGAACCTATATTGCAAATGCTCTCTCGTTTTCCCTTAAATATTGCATTGTTTTATAATGTTCTATGGGATGATTACCTACTGTCTTAGCCATATGATTTGTTACCTTGTTTCTTTGGTAGCTTGGGGCATAACATGATTAGATGTTGGATTAGGGATTGCTTAGCCTTGCTTAGTTCAACTAGCACACAATGAGGAAAATCCTATTAATGTTTAGACTGTAGGTCCTAATGGTAATGTTGGATTAGTACCAGCGTTTTGGTGTTGATTAATTAAAATGAATCACATGGTGGGCTGTGGGTGCATGGTTTTGCTAGTCGCATCCATGGCAATTAAGGACCGGTTCGCGGGAAACCCTGGAAGAATTTATCGTGCTTACCACAAGCCAGTGTGGGCAACGGCTGGGCTTGTAGTGTAGCTTTCCTCTAGCTGACGCATCCAGGTAAGGGTGGGCGTGATGGAGCGGGGCGGGCCCTGCAACGGCCTCTGTCGCTTCCGGATTCACCTAGGCACGAGAGGGGACTGCCCGCTGCCTTGTGAGAAGTGGGGGTGAAACCTGAGGTGTGGTGTGCTTGGTTAGAGGGGGTTATGCGAAGGGTCCTGTCACGACCTCTTTCCGGTATGTCGTGGTGGCATGTCGGCGCACGGTAACGTGTCGTGGGGCTGTGTCTTGTGGGTACAGCTGTACACCTCTGATCAGAGTAAAACTATTCGAATAGCCGTGCCCGCGGTTATGGGCGGTCAACCAGATTCACCGTGATTAGTTTCACCCTAGTTTAGTCTAATGAAATTGGATAGTTTAGATGGATGGTTGGGCCTGTTGCAACGTGGGATAGCGTTGGACAGTGGATGATTAATATTGAGTAATTATTACAACTGTTTACTTCTTTCAACTCCTGTTTATAAATGCTCGCTTTATGCAAATGAACCAGTCTAGCTCTCCGTTGATAATTCCCTGCATCATACCCCTATTCCGGTATGACTTGCTGAGTACAGTGGGTAGTACTCAGTCTTGCTCTTCTTTCCCCAACCCCAGAGTGCGAGTACGTGTCAGATGGTGGTTTCTCCGAGGAGTAGGTTTCATCCGTGCCGTCGAGGATGCCTGTGGAGTGGTGTTCCCGCTGCAGTTCAAGTCAAGGCTTAGCTTCTGTTATCTCTCGTTTTTCCACTGTATTTATGTAAGACTTTTATGATGTTTGTAAGACGTGGATCTGAATGTCAACATTGTCGTTTGTGTACCCCGGCCGGTCCTGGACGGGGATTTTAATGCACATTCTGCTTGGAATTCTATTCGGGAATTTCTGGGCGTGACAGCATGTATGTTGTGGCTTCTGTTGTTTCGTAGATTGTGGTGGGTGTTGATTGTCTCCTCTCTCCTCCTAGGGGGCCTTATATTTATACCCATAGGTATCCCCTTGTTCAAGTAGAACTAGGAAAACCAATATGGATACAATCCGAGCAGTACTTGTCGTTTTCATGTAGAACTTTGGTTGTCTTTCCTTATCCGGAACTCCCTTCATATCTGAAGTCCGTTTTCGCATAAGACATGATATGTGGTGGGTCCTGCCGAGATGTAGTCGACTACTATTAGGTATGTGGTATCCATAACCCTGACACCCTTTTACATTGATTTTGAGATTTTTTTTAGCTACTATTTTTAAAAATTAAGACTTTATTATTACACTAACCGTGCCAACAAAATAAGGCCAAAATCAGGTGTAAAAAGCGGTAGAAGAGTGTGTGATCGAGACGGTGAGGGCAGTAAGTAAGCACATTGTTAGTTTATTAGGAGTCTCCTCTCGGGCATGGCTAATAACAATGGACGATCTCAAATCTGATCTCGGTTAGAAGCTTAGGGCGCACGTTTTTGAAACTACTAAACGGTGTGTTTTTTGAAAAAAAAAATTATACAAAAGTTGTTTTTTAACTAATCATATTAATCTATTTTTTAAAAAATAATACTTAATTAATTATGTATTAATAAGGGTTGTTTTGCGTGCACAGAAGATTATTCCCTCCATCTTATAATATAAAAATTTTATAGGGATGTGACATATCTTAGAACTACGAATGTTCTATATTCAGATTCGTAGTACTAACATTACCTTACATCTGTTCAAAATTTTTTATATTATGGTAGGGGAAGTTGTTACGAACATCAACTGACAGAACGCAGCCAAGTAAACACTGTACAGCACAGGCTCTCCACTATATACTGTAGTGGTCCTGAGCAGTCGTGACTCTATGATTAAATAAATCAAAAGGATAAGGAATAAGGAATCAAAAGCACATGCACTCCACGGAAAACTATTCAAATCTCTCGAGCGGATGTTCCCTCGTTTACTTAAAGACTATCTAAACAGTTATGAAAAATTCTGGAAAAATTTGACATCATTCATACAACACATATATATAACTTCATAAAATCTTAAGTTCAAACTCAACTCACACGTCGAGATATAAAAAAGACAAATTCAGCGTATAAATAGTAGCGTACTGTTTATATCTAAATTTGTCTTTTTTGTTTCCCGATGTGTAGATCGAATTTGAACATAAATTTTGGTGAACTTGTAGGTATCATTATAATCTACATTATCAATTTTTTTCAGAATTTTTCACAACTATTTGCATCGAATTTGAAAGAAAAAGGAATACGAGGGATATCCCCTCGAGGGATTAGAATCCACTCCCGCACTCCACAACTAGTACATGAACAGAAATGATCAACTTGATCTTACCGTCTATTGTCATTGTTGGAGAAATTGACGCAACAACAACTAACAAAATGCTGAAGCATCAACGTCAGAAAAGCGCAATTTAAATGGTACCATACCACACCACAGAGTAATCTAATCTCCACTCAATTCGTTGTTTCCAAGCAGAACAAATCTTTCCTTTTCTGTCTCTGTTTGTGGTTTCTGATTGAGTGATAGAGTAGACCCATATCTCGACTCGGTGGCTGTGCTATCATCTAGTTCCCGAGCTCTCAATCGACCGGATTTTCGCCATGGCCTCCAGCGAGCAGCAAGAACACGCAGTGGCGCTGCTCCAACCCAAGGTCTCGCTCTTCCTGAACACCTCAGCAATTCTCATGTCAATTTTCACTGTGCACTTCAGTTTTCTGCATGGCTGAATGGATTGGGACTTGCCTGAACAAGTTCAGTGCTAACTTTGGCTGGGGATTCTCGTTGCTGCAGGTTGAAGAAGCATACACCACAGATGGGTCACTCGACATCGATGGCAATCCGGCGTTGAAGCATCGCACCGGTGGATGGAGAGCATGCCGCTCGATTCTTGGTATGCTTAATTAGTTGCTGATTTCTCGATGATTGATGTTCTTGTTTCAACAAAGAAGATTTTGTTTCTTTGCTTCGTCCACTGAGCCACTGAGGCGATGCTTATTCTGATTCTGAATAGCTACTGAATTCTGTTACTGCCTGGCCTACTACGGCATCATGTACAACCTCGTCACCTACCTCACCACCGTGCTGCACCAGAGCAATGTCGCCGCCGCCAAGAACGTGTCCACGTGGCAGGCCACCTGCTTCCTCACGCCGCTGGCCGGCGCCGTCGTCGCCGATTCCTACTGGGGAAGGCATCGTACCATGGTCGTCGGCTGCTGCGTCGCCGTCGCTGTTAGTGATGACTCGATCCCAATTCAATCGAATCACTACATCCTGCCATGAATTCAGCTCAAATTTTGATCTCTCTTTGCATCGTTCGTGTGCAGGGGATGCTGATGGCGTCTCTCTCGGCGCTTCTGCCGCAGCTGATCGAGAGCTCATCTACGCTGTCCATGGCTTCAGCTCAAGAGATCGTCTTGTTTCTTGGCCTTTACATGATCGCTTTCGGGTTGGGTGGGCTCCGGCCATGCCTGATATCCTTCGGCGCCGACCAGTTCGACGCCGGCGACCCGTCGGAGCTTATCAGCAAGGGCTCCTACTTCAACTGGTACATCTTCACCATGAACTGCGGCTCCGTGATATCCACCTCCGGCATGGTGTGGGTGCAAGACCACTACGGGTGGGCACTGGGCTTGGCCATTCCGGCGATGATCCTCGCCGTCGGGCTCTCCTGCCTGGTCGCCGCGTCGCGGGCGTACAGGTTTCAGACAACCCGCGGTAGCCCGCTCACCAGAGTCTGCCAGGTCGTCGTCGCCGCCGTCTGCAAGTTCAACGTCGCGCCGCCGGACGACGTGTCCCTTCTCTACGAGCTACCGGACGACGCCTCCTCCATGAAAGGAGTTGAGAGGATCGAGCACACCGCTGATCTCAGGTTAGTTTGCTTTTTGTGATTTCTGTAGGGAAAGTGTTTTCATCCTTGAGGGGATATCTCTCGTTAAGTGCATGCTATCTAAATAGTCACTAAATTTTTTTAAAAAAATTGACAACATAGATTAATATGAAATATATTACTCTACAAACATACAAATTTAAATTCAACTTCTATAAGTTGTAACAAAATAACAAATATAGCTGCGAATGTATGATGATAACTATTTTCATTTCATTTTATTCTTTTTTAGTAACTTATAAAAATTGAATTTGGTCTTGCATGTTTATTGAGTGATATATTTTATATTAACTAGCAAAATACCCGTGCGTTGCAACGGGTGAAAATTGGAACATCTTTAATGTAACGGCCCAACTTCAACGATGACAACCTTACCGATGCTTGCTTTATCTAAAGTAATCGGATTATTCACGCGACAACATACATATAATCTAAAATACTTTTTCGATCTTATTCTTGCAACCAATAATAGGATTAATCAAATCCTACATTGGCTCGCATGGTCAAGTCTACACAAAATAGAGTCACCGTGCACTCTTCTCTAAATAACAATTAAAAATATGTTTGTTTTTTAATATAATTTCTATAGATGACGAAACAAAAGCCAAAGCCATGTAGGAGATGAAAAAAAAATCGATTGATACTATCCGACTCAAGCGTCTATCAATTTAACATTTTTTCTCTAACAGTTTTTTTTCAGAGTAGCTTGTTTTTTTTATAAACAGTACTTTTTATGTGAGGTTTTTTCAAACTATTTTTTTAGAAATGGCGTGCTTTTTCAAACAGTTTTTTGCTTGCATGTTTTTTTTTATTTTTTACGGACGACGGAAACCTTTTTAGCTTTTTTGTTCTGACTTTTTTTCTCACGCGTATTTTTGCTTTTTTTTCTCACGCGTTTTTTTTGCTTTTTTTTTCTCACGCTTTTTTAACCGTTTTTATTTTCTCGCGCATTTTTGCTTTTTATTTGTACTATGAAAATTTCTCTTTTTAAATAGTTAGATTAGATTAGATTAGAGATAGAGAAGAGATATATAGGGACTAAAAAACGAATAGAAATCGGACTTTTTTTGCCGTGCTTTTTTTCGCCCTTTGTACTTTTTTCCTCCTTTGTTTTTTATTTTTTACGAACCTTTTTTTTTCCACTTTCTAAGGAATCGGACAAACCTTTTTTAACGTGAATTTTTTATGTAGGGACGGATGAAGGAAATGTTTTAAATTTTTTAATAGTGGAGATAGAGAAGTATACGAAGCTTATATACATACGTATAAAAAAGAAAAACTATACAATATATAAAATTTGTATACGTGTATATAAAGTTTATATACATACATAGTATTAATTAAGAAATAAAAAAAAGAAAAAAAAAGAGGAAAGAAAAAACAGAAAAGAAACGAAAAAAAGAAGAAAAACAAACAACCGTACGTGAAAATGGGATAATATTTTTTTTCCAACTTTGTGTTTTTTCGCCACTTTTTTTTTCATATGAATCGGACATATATTTTTTTCCGCCTTGCCATAGGAATCGGACTTTTTTTTTTGGTTTTTCTTTTTTTCGCACTTTTTTCGCCCGGTTTTTTTATCGGACAGCTTTGTTTTTTTTTTTTGCTCCTTTTTTCTGGATCGGACAGTTTTGATTTTTCTTTTTTTTTCACACTTTTTTTTCGCCTGATTTTTTTATCGGACAAATCTAGTTTTTTTTCGCCCGGTTGTTTTGACGGGCGATGGAAGCACCTTTTATTTTTTTAAATAGTAGTAGATAGATAGTAGATCTACGTTATCAATTTTTTAAAAACTATTTAGATGGTATGTAAACAACGAGGGGGTGTTGTTCCCTCGAGGGATGAAAATCCACGTGATTTCTGTGCTGTTGGAGTATTGGTTAATCTCTCTGCCGTGATCAGATTCTTCGACAAGGCCGCCGTCGTGACGGCTTCCGACGAGGAGGCGGCGGGCGCTGCGCTGCGCAATCCATGGAGGCTTTGCGTGGTGACGCAGGTGGAGGAGCTCAAGATCTTCGTCAGGATGCTGCCTCTGTGGGCGTGCATTACCTTCTTCTACACCGGGACGGCGCAGGTCAACTCGACGTTCGTCGAGCAGGGCATGGCGATGGACGCCCGCGTCGGCTCCCTCCGCGTCCCGCCGGCGTCGCTGCTCACCTTCCAAATGCTCACCACCATCACGCTGATCCCGC
Source organism: Oryza meridionalis (assembly GCA_000338895.3). Taxonomy (NCBI): domain Eukaryota; kingdom Viridiplantae; phylum Streptophyta; class Magnoliopsida; order Poales; family Poaceae; genus Oryza; species Oryza meridionalis. The sequence goes on from CM002529.2 coordinate 30,425,644, forward strand.
TATACGACCGCGCGTTCGTGCCGGCGGTGAGGAGGCTCACGGGCAGGGAGAAGGGCATCTCCGAGCTGATGAGGATCGGCGGCGGCCTCGCCATGGTCGTGCTCGCCATGGCCGCCGCGGCGCTGGTCGAGACGAAGCGCGTCCGCGCGTGGCAGACGGCGATGGAGAAGACGAGTATCATGTGGCAGGTGCCGCAGTTCGTGCTGGTGGGCGTCGGCGAGCTGCTCACCTCCATCGGGCAGCTGGACTTCTTCTATAGCCAGGCGCCGCCGGCCATGAAGACGGTGTGCGCGGCGCTCGCGCTCGGCGCCATCGCGGCGGGGGACTACCTGAGCTCCATCATCGTGACGGCCGTGTCGTGGGCGACGGCGACCGGCGGGCGGCCGGGGTGGATCCCCGACGACCTCAACGAGGGCCACCTTGATCGCTTCTTCTGGATGATGGCCGGACTTGGCTGCCTGAATCTTGCAGCGTTTATGAGCTGCGCCATGAAGTACAAAACCAGGAAGGCTTGTTGATGTTTCTGGGCTTGTTTGGGAGACCTGCTGCTGGGAAAGTCTTTTATGACACCTAGGCTCATTACCGCTGGATGCGTCTTAAGATTCGGACGTACACGGTACCTACCTGCTGTATGTTGAAACCTAAGAAATACATCACGAATCGCTTAATCGATCGGACGGCAGAGGCCCTAGGTGCATAAAAACCACGTCCACCTGCTGCTAGGGCTTTGGTGTTTTTTCTCCATTTGCTACACGGAGCAATGGGGTTAATTTGATCCATGCCATTGTAAATATACTAAATTAAAAAAATACCATTACTATTTACGATATTGGTTAGATGCCACTAATTATAAAATTAGAATCATGCAATCTCCGTCACGTTTTCTGTCACGACCTTTTTCTTTTCTCCTCCCTCTTCTATTTTCTTCTCTCTCCTCACCAACAAGATCCCGATATAGCTATGTCGCAGATAGGAGGGGGTCGACAATAACGTCGGTAGCGGTGGCTCCCAAGACCTCCCGCCCCTATAGCCTGCTCGAGCTCGCCGCTGGCTCGAGAAGGAAGGAGTGTCACGTCTATCTCGCGGGTCAAGATCAAGCAGCGCCGCTTCTCCAAGAGCCCGCACAGCCATGCGAGCACAACAGCAAGCCGCCGGACTGGTCCTCCACGGAGCACTCCCTGCGGCGATGGCAGCGTTCGCGGTGGTGATGCCTGCTGCGAGCGGGTGGGCACGACGTGAACCAGACAATAAGGAACCGGTTGGCGGCTCGCTGCCAGCCATGGTCGCGGTGTGGCCGCCGACGTCACTGAGGGCACACGAGTGCCGATGGGAAGTGGCCGGCTTGCCAGTGACGAGCTTGCGGGCGTTGGCCTAGATGGATGAGGAGGTGGCACCCGTCGAGCATGGAGCGGCTCATTTTTTTTAAGAGAAGGATATTTTTATCCAGCCTCTACATCTAACCGGATATGTACAGTCTTTTTAAGTTAGGAACTTAGCCTATCAAGCAAGGAACTTAGCCCTCAAATAACCCAATTCGCTCATATGGAGATTTGAACTCAGGACCTTGGATGCTACTCAGGTCACTGCAACCAATAGGCCACATGCCCTATCACAAATGAAGCGGCATATGCTGTAGCCGTCCTGCTAGCAGCGCAAAAGCTCTCAAAGAGTGTCCACATGTCCCAATGACACCGTGCGCATGCAGCGTCACCCTCCCCAACCCTTCCGCCCATTGGCCTTCGCCGTTCTAATCCCGCTCCGCTCGGATGCAGCTTGAAAGAGAGAGGGGAAGACAAAGAAGTAAAATGAAAGGAGAGGGTTGAAGATGATGAAACTGATACGCGGGTTCCATATGCAGGGGGTCATTTTGGTCTATCTGATGATAAAAAACGTGACGGTGATGATATGATTACACTTTTAAAAAATTCAAGTGATACCCAGCCGATATAGCGAATATTAATATCATTTTTTAATTTGGCATATTTATAATAGCATTAATCAAATTAACCCAATAGATGATGTCATGTCAGTGGTAGTTAGGACAGAAATATACATATGTCTGCACGTGGCGTACAGGAATAAATGAGAAAGTTCAATACATGACTCAGGTCCTCCACTACACCGGTGTGGATCGTGATTCTTATGATTAAAGAAATCGAAAGAAATGAGATCGAGACGCATATTGTTACAACCTACAATATATTCCAAAGACGAAAGTACAAGAATAATGATCTTGCTGATCTCGTCATTGTTGGAGAAATCGACGATACAACCAGAAAAAAAATGCCAAGGCGTCAATGTCGCAAGAGCAATCATATACCATATCTGCATATCATATCACCGTAATCAGTCTCCACACCTAAACTATTGTTGTTTTCCCATTTTGTGGGTTCTGGTAGAGTTGTTGGATAAGTAGACCAGTATACCAATCAGGTCGCGCACCTGGTGCTAATAGCTTAGTTTGCGATCTCTCCATCGGTTTTCGCCATGGCCTCCACGGAGCAGCAAGAACACGCAGTGGCGCTGCTTGAACCCAAGGTCTCGCTGTTACTCAATGCCGATGCCATGTCTATTTTTACTATGCAATTTGCCTGAAATTTCACTGCAGCCTTGCCTGAATTCAACTTTGGCTGGGTTGCAGGTAGCAGAAGAAGAAGCATACACAACGGATGGGTCTCTCGACATCGATGGCAACCCGGCGCCGAAGCATCGCACTGGCGGATGGAGGGCATGCCGCTCGATTCTTGGTAACTTAATTTAGTGTGTGTTCGTGATGTTTTCTGTTTGAAAAACAAATGCTTAATTTCTTGTTCATGTGATTATCTGAGTGCTTCTGGGTAGGCACTGAGTTCTGCCAATGCCTGGCCTACTTCGGGATGACGATCAACCTCGTCACCTACCTCACCACCGAGCTGCATCAGAGCAATGTCGCCGCCGCCAAGAACGTGTCCACGTGGCAGGCCACCTGCTCCCTCACGCCGTTGGCCGGAGCCATCGTCGCCGATTCCTACTGGGGAAAGTACCACACCATGGTGGTCGGCTGCTGCATCGGCGTCGCTGTTAGTCACACTCACAACCAACTCCCACTACAATCAGCAACTGTATATACCGTTGAGGGGATATTCACTTCTTGGCTGCATATCACTCAAATTATTATGAAAAATTTTTTTAAAAAAAGAAAATGTATTAATATGTGATATATCACTCCACAAGCACAAAAGTTCAAATTCAATTTTTACATATTATAAAAAAAATTAAATTATAACTAGTTAACGTATATTTAGTGTTTTTTTCGTTATGACATGTAGAAATTAAATTTTAACTTATATATTTGTATTTGTAAAATGATGTATCGGTATATCGCATGTTAATACATATTTTTAATTTTTATGTAATTTTTTTATAATTGTTTGAGTGACATGCAAACAACGAGTTAACATCCCTTGAGAATTTAAAATCTACTCTCCATGAATTCAGCTCAAGTTTGGTCTTTTGCTCTGTGCAGGGTTTGCTCATGGCGTCTCTCTCAGCGCTTCTGCCGCTGCTGATCAAGAACATTTCGACTGTGGCCATGGCTTCAGCTCAAGAATTCGTCTTGTTTCTTGGCCTGTACATGATCGCTCTCGGGGTGGGCGGGCTCCGGCCGTGCCTGATGTCCTTCGGCGCCGACCAGTTCGACGCCGGCGACCCATCGGAGCGCAAAAGCATGGGCTCCTACTTCAACTGGTACCTATTCACCATGAACTGCGCCGCCGTGATATCCACCACCGGCATGGTGTGGTTGCAGGACCACTACGGGTGGGCCCTGGGCTTAGCGATTCCGGCGGTGGTTCTCGCCGTCGGGCTGTCCTTCCTTGTCGCCGCGACGCCGGCGTACAGGTTTCAGCGAAACCGTGGGAGCCCTTTCACAAGAGTCTGCCAGGTCGTCGTCGCCGCCGTCCGCAAGTTCAACGTCGCGCCGCCGGCCGACGTGGCCCTTCTCTACGAGGAGCCGGAGGATGCCTCCTCCATGAAGGGAGTTCAGAGGATCGAACACACCGATGATCTCCAGTGAGTCTGTGATTGCTCTGCTAGCTGTTGGTGAATTTGCAGCAACTAATTCTCGAGATGCATCGGCCATGATCAGATTCTTCGACAAGGCCGCCGTCGTGACGGCGTCGGATGAGGAGGCGGCGGGCGATCCATGGAGGCTTTGCGTGGTGACGCAGGTGGAGGAGCTCAAGATTCTGGTCAGGATGCTGCCTCTGTGGGCGAGCATTGCCTTCTTCTACACCGGGATGGCGCAGGTCAATTCGATGTTCGTCGAGCAGGGCATGGCGATGGACGCCCGCGCCGCCTCCCTCCGCGTCCCGCCGGCCTCGCTGGCAACCTTCGAGTTGCTCACCTCCATGGCGCTGATCCCGCTGTACGACCGCGCGTTCGTGCCGGCGGCGAGGAGGCTCACGGGGAGGGAGAAGGGCATTCCCGACCTGCTGAGAATCGGCGGCGGCCTCGCCATGGCCGTGCTCGCCATGGCCGCCGCGGCGCTGGTCGAGACGAAGCGCGCCCGCGCCGCGCAGATGGGAATGGAGAAGACGAGCATCGTGTGGCAGGTGCCGCAGTACGTGGTGATGGGGGTGGGCGAGATGCTCACCTCCGCCGGGCAGCTGGACTTCTTCTACAGCCAGGCGCCGCCCGCCATGAAGACGGTGTGCATGGCGCTTGGTTTCCTCGCCGTCGCGGCGGGGGTATACCTGAGCTCGCTCGTCCTAGCCGCCGTGTCGTGGGCGACGGCGACCGGAGGCCGGCCGGGGTGGATCCCCGACGACCTCAACGAGGGGCACCTTGATCGCTTCTTCTGGATGATGGCCGGACTCGGCTGCCTCAATCTGGTGGCGTTCACGAGCTGCGCCATGAGGTACAAATCAAGGAAGGATTGTTAAGTTTTGAGGGCTTGTTTGGGAGGCTTCTAAAGTTGTAATCCTGCCCCATGCAGGTGGTTATCACGGTAACCACGTGGTTACTACGAGGATTATTGTGGTTTCAAGAATGGAAAAGGTTACTGTATGTAATAACTGCGTGGTTTTGCTAACCGTACCCCCAACACCATCACTTTTGTTTTCATTATTGTGTATTCACCGTTTGACTTGGCATAATCTCCCCCGCCACCACCCTTCTCTTCACCTCTACTCCTGCTCCCACCAACACCACCACCTTTGCCGCCACCTATTCAATTGTGGCCATATCTACCACCCCATTCTTATTTTTTTAAGATAATAGAATAGAGTATCCCGGTCTTTGCTCACAGAGCTATAGCCAATTATTACAACCTTATACTCAAAATGAGTGAAGTTCAAAGAAACTTAAAAGACGAAACCAACCATAAAAAAAAACAAACTAAAGACTACCAACTCGAGATAAAGAGTACACAATTATTGAATTCTGTTTGTGAACCTCCGTCCAAAATTGATAAAAAGTTGCATAACGGTTGTCTCAAGAATACGGCATGTAGCCTTTAAAAGCTCACTATCTTCCTCACACTTTTGTAGTTGTGCCTAAGACCGGAGCCAATGTATTACCCTGAAAATTACCTGCATATATATATGAAATAGATGACCACCCCATTCTTCTAGCTTGCTTGATCAATCAAAGAAATATCTTATAGAGGAATTACATGTTAAAAAAAACATTTGAGAGCCTTTGGATGATATGATTGCTTCAAAGGAATTCTTAGGACAGGAAAATTTCCTCTATATTTTGGAGTGTTTCTAGCAAAAGGTTTAGCCAAAATTTCAATGGATTTCCTCTCTAAATTATCTCAATAGGAAATTAATGTAACATATATTTTTTAATTAAGTTTTCGTTACTTTTCTTATGAGACACCAAACAGTTATTTTATACAAATAATGTGGTTTTGTTCCTGTTGGGTTCAATAAGCCGTGATATGCCAACCTTATATATTCATTTTATTTCTATGCTTTCTATATTATTGTGTTTTAAAGAAGCTCTCAACGCAATCATATAATCTGAACTGTTAGTTCCAGCCAAAAAGAAACTAACAGTTCACAATAAAAAAAAGGAAAAAGAAAAGCCAAGCCAAATATCACATCCAAATCAATGTCATCGGAAAAGAAGTCAAAGAGACAAGGTGTTACATCTAGGCATATTCAGCTTAGGTTGTGTTTGGTTCAAATTTGGTTGAAATTAGATCGATGTGATGGAAAAGTTGGAAGTTTATGTGTGTAGGAAAGTTTTGATGTGATAAAAAAGTTGGAAGTTTGAAGAATTATTTTGGAACTAAACACGGCCTTAGTCGCAGCACATGGGTTGCTATCATTACCATTTACCAATGAAAGTTAGATCTGTTAGTTCCCAAATAAAAATTTTTCACCTATCACATTTATGTATAGAGTATTAAATATGAAAAAAATTACACAGATTGCGTGTAAATTGCGAGATGAATCTTTTAAGCCTAATAGTGTCATGATTTGACAATGTGATGCTACAGTAAATATTTGCTAACGATGGATTAATTAGGCTTAATAAATTCGTCTCGCAGTTTCCAGGCAGAATCTGTAATTTGTTTTATTATTAGTCTACGTTTAATACTTCAAATATGTGGTCGTATATCCGATCTGATACGCCAAAAATTTTCTCGCGAACTAAACAGGCCCTTACCAAACTTGTCAAAGGTTGTGTGCTTAACATCATTGCCACGCCTGAAATACTTTCCCCACACCTTAGCAAGTTTAAGAAAATCTTAGCAAAAATTTCCAAGTTATTGATGTATGAGATTTATTTTGTTGGAAGATAATCTTGTTATAACCATATAGAGCCAAACTATCTAAGTTAGTCACCAGAATATATTTCAGTGTGACAAAAAGTAACAGGCAACTAGACGAACCCATAGTGTTTTTCTCGGCTTACTACACTCAACAATAAAAGAGAAGTACTACATATAGTACTCTATCGGTCTATCCATCCCAAACTTCTTGTCACAGATACTATTCATTTACAAATTTTAACCATTCATTAGCAACAGTTTCATATTTAAAGTCATCGAAGTACCTTAGATGCTTAATATAACTTTATATACAACTTGCGTCTATCAAATTACACGATAAAATTTAGATGTTTTTAGTGGTTGATAGAAATGAAACCACACGGGTCAACGCTAAGGACAAGGGAACGGAGGTAGTATCACGGCACTGTGCAGGTCAGAAATATCTGCGTCTCTCATACAGGAACAAAAGGAAACGTGCAATAATAAATCGGTGCGGATAGTGACACTAGCTAGTGATTAAAGAAATCAATAGGAACAAGGGATCTCTCGGTCTTGTTGAAGAAATAGACGCTAGTACAACCAACAAAAGAATTTCCGAGGCTTCAATGTCGCAGGAACCACAATTAATTATGCATGCCGAGGTAATTAATAATATACTCCTTCCTATCTAAATTAACTTGTATACTAATCTTTCTTCGCTTTCTACTTACTTTTGGGTCTCTGATAGAGTTGCTACGGGATAAGGTAGTCCTGTATGTCCTCTCGGGGTCTTGATTAGCTTGTACAGTTTGTACTCGAGCTCTCGACAGGCTCCGGCCATGGCGTCCACGGACACTGAGCAGCAGGAACACGCAGTGGCGCTGCTACAACCCGAGGTAATTAATTAATCGCTGTTCATTATCTCCTTACCGCTAGCCTTATGCCGATTTTCACGATGCAGTTTGTTTGATTTCTCATCAGTTTCCCTGCAATCCCTGAACTAGCTACTCCTAGTTAATTTGAAGTGGCCGCTCATGGATATGTTCAGTGCTAACTAGGCTGGGGGGATTTTGGTTGCTGCAGGTTGAAGAAGCATACACCACTGATGGGTCTCTTGGCGTCGATGGCAACCCGGCGATGAAGCATCTCACAGGCGGATGGAGGGCATGCCGCCCGATTCTTGGTAATAAACTTCATTAGAGAATCCCTTCAGCTCTGTTAATTAATTTCCTAACCTTAATTTTATGCTTGCCAATTTGTTGATGATTAATGTTTTCTCTCACTTCGTGCGTTCTTGTTCCAAAAGAGAAATTTTTTGTTTTGAAAAAAATAATGAGGAACTTGTTTGTTGATGTGGTTATCTGAGTTATGACTCCACTGAGGAGGGATGCTTATTCTGCTTGCTTGGGATTGTGGATAGGCACCGAGTTCTGCTACTGCCTGGCCTACTACGGCATCACGTTCAACCTGGTCACCTACCTCACCGCCGAGCTGCACCAGAGCAACGTCGCCGCCGCCAACAACGTGTCGACGTGGCAGGCCACCTGCTTCCTCACGCCGCTGGCCGGGGCCGTCGCCGCCGATTCCTACTGGGGAAGGTACCGCACCATGGTCGTCAGCTGCTGCATCGGCGTCGCTGTTAGTCCCCTCCATTTCATTCGATCCAATTCTATAATTAATTAGAACTAACATGGTGGTCCGCGCAGATTGCGTGGCTAGTACCATTATATTTTCTCTTATATAATAGTATATATATATATTCTCATTATATTATTAAAATATATTACAATGACAACATAATTTTAAATATTGCAATAACTTTTCAAAACTAGTAATGTGTAATAACTACTCTAGTCTCCTGTTCTAATATTACTTATTTTTAATTCTGAATTTCAGCTATTTCTAAACTGTATTTCTATATGGACTCTGCTTTTTCTTTTTCTCTGATTAATGTGAGAATTTTTAGGTCATGAGAGCGAACGTGGAGGCTTCTTTTTAATCCGAATTTTAGTTGGTTTTAAATTCCAATATGAACTCTATACTCTACTTCTAATATTCCTTATTTTTAATTTCGAATTTCAGTTATTTCCTAATTGTATTTCTATATGGACTCTAGTCTCCTCTTCTAATATTCCATATTTTTTAATTCCGAATTTCAACTATTTCTAAATTGTATTTCTATATGAACTCTAGTCTCCTCTTCTAATATTTCTTTTTTTTTAATTCCGAATTTCAGCTATTTCTAAATTGTATTTCTATATGGACTCTGCTTTTTCTATTTCTCCAATTAATGTGAGAATTTCTAGGTCATGAGAGCGAACGTGGAGGCTCTTTTTTTTCCGAATTTTAGTTAGTTTTAAATTCCTATATGGACTCTATACTTTACTTCTAATATTTCTTATTTTTTAATTCCGAATTTCTATTTTTTCTTAATTGTATTTCTATATAGACTCTATACTCTACTTCTAATATTCCTTATTTTTAATTCAGAATTTCTATTATTTCCTAATTGTATTTCTATGTGGACTCTATACTCTACTTCTAATATTCCTTATTGTTAATTCCGAATTTCTATTATTTCCTAATTATATTTCTATATGGACTCTATACTCCTCTTCTAATATTTCTTATTTTTTAATTCCGAATTTCAATTATTTCTAAAGTGTATTTCTATATGGACTCTAGTCTCCTCTTCTAATATTCCTTATTTTTTAATTCCGACTTTCAGCTATTTCTAAATTGTATTTCTATATGGACTGTGTTTTTTTCTTTGAGTAAATTTCACAAAACTACAGGTATTTTGCACAATTTATCACAAAACTACATATTTAAGAGCTTATTTCACAAAACTACAGATTTAGTGTCTTCGTTTATCACAAAACTACAGGTACATTGTACAATCTATCACAAAACTACAGATTTAAGAACTGTTTCACAAAAATATAGATTTAGTGTATTCGTTTATCACAGCGCTACACATTTAGTGTCTTCATTTATCACAAAACTACAGATTTAGTGTCTCCATTCTCACAAAACTACATGTTTTACCAAGGTAAAACATGTAGTTTTGTGAGAATGGAGACACTAAATCTGTAGTTTTGTGATAAATGAAGATATTAAACCTATAGTTTTGTGAAAAATGAAGATATTAAACCTGTAGTTCTGTGAAACAAGTTATTAAATTTGTAGTTTTGTAATATAGTGTTCAAAATACCTGTAGTTTTGTGATAAACGAAGACATTAAATCTGTAGTTTTGTGAAACTAGTTCTAAAATCTGTAGTTTTGTGATAGATCATGTAAAGTATCCGTAGTTTTATGAAATTTACTCTTTTTCTTTTTCTCCGATTAATGTGAGAATTTCTAAGCCATGAGAGCGAACGTGGAGGCTCATTTTTCTATTCCTTTAATTATATAATAGATTAGTCACTGTGTCCTTCCCGCCTTTGAATTTATGGCTGATGGCAGGTAATCAGTCACCGTGTGGAATGTGGATTTTCGTCCCTTAAGGAGACATTCCTCATTGTTTACATATCATCTAAATAGTTATTAATTTTTTTAAAACAAATAATAGCATAATTTAGTATGAAATATGTTATTTCACAAACATGCAAGACCAAATTCAGCTTCTACAACTTGCAAAAAAAATTAATTAAATTAAAAATAGTTATTGTACATTCGTAGCTATATTTGTTATTTTTGTTACAACTTATAAAAGTTGAATTTAAACTTACATGTTTGTGGAGTGATTTATGTCATAATAATCCATGTTGCTAATTTTTTTTAACTATTTAAATGGCATGCACGAAACGAGGATATATCTCCTCGAGAGATGAAATCACTTTCCCCACTTGTGTTGTGTGCTGCCATGAATGCAAATCCAATCAGCTTCATGGCTGTACGTACCTATCATCTGTGGTGCAGGGCATGCTCATGGCGGCTCTCTCGGCGCTTCTGCCGCTGCTGATCAAGGACACGTCGTCCATGGCTTCAGCTCAAGAGATCATCCTGTTTCTTGGCCTGTACATGATCGCATTTGGGGTGGGTGGGCTCCGGCCGTGCCTGATGTCCTTCGGCGCCGACCAGTTCGACGACGGCGACACGTCGGAGCGCATCAGCAAGGGCTCCTACTTCAACTGGTACATCTTCACCATGAACTGCGCGTCCGTGATATCCACCACCGCCATGGTGTTGGTGCAAGACCACTACGGGTGGGCATTGGGGTTGGGGATTCCGGCGATGGTCCTCGCCATCGGGCTCTCCTGCCTTGTCGCCGCGTCGCGGGAGTACAGGTTTCAGACGACCCGCGGTAGCCCGCTCACCAGAGTCTGCCAGGTCGCCGTCGCCGCCGTCCGCAAGTTCAACGTCGCGCCGCCGGCCGACATGGCCCTTCTCTACGACCTACCGGAGGATGCCTCCTCCATGAAAGGAGTTCAGAGGATCGAGCACACCGCCGATCTCCGGTGAGTTCATGTCTCTCGTTGCATCTGGTGCTTGTGATGGTGTTGGTTTAATTGGGTAATTCTTGAGATGCGACTGTTCGATCAGATTCTTCGACAAGGCCGCCGTCGTGACGGCGTCGGATGAGGAGGCGCCGCGCAATCCATGGAGGCTTTGCGTGGTGACGCAGGTGGAGGAGCTCAAGATTCTCGTCAGGATGCTGCCCCTGTGGGCGTGCGTCGCCTTCTACTACACCGCGACGGCGCAGGCCAATTCGACGTTCGTCGAGCAGGGCATGGCGATGGACACGCGCGTCGGCTCCTTCCACGTCCCGCCGGCATCCCTGGCCACCTTCCAGATCATCACCACGATCGTGTTGATCCCGCTGTACGACCGCGCGTTCGTGCCAGCAGCGAGGAGGCTGACGGGTAGAGAGAAGGGCATCTCCGACCTTGTCAGGATCGGCGGCGGCCTCGCCATGGCTGCGCTCGCCATGGCCGCGGCGGCGCTGGTCGAGACGAGGCGCGCCCGCGTGGCGCACGCCGGGATGGAGCCGACGAGCATCCTGTGGCAGGCGCCGCAGTACGTGCTGGTGGGCGTCGGCGAGCTGCTCGCCACCGTGGGGCAGCTGGACTTCTTCTACAGCCAGGCGCCGCCGGCCATGAAGACGGTGTGCACGGCGCTCGGGTTCATCTCCGTCGCGGCGGGGGAGTACCTGAGCTCGCTCGTCGTGACGGCCGTGTCGTGGGCGACGGCGACCGGCGGCCGGCCGGGGTGGATCCCCGACGACCTCAACGAGGGGCACCTTGATCGCTTCTTCTGGATGATGGCCGGACTCGGCTGCCTCAATCTGGTGGCGTTCACGAGCTGCGCCATGAGGTACAAATCAAGGAAGGATTGTTGAGTTTTGAGGGCTTGTTTGGTAGGCTCGAAATTCCGGCACATGCACTCTGATGGGCCGACGAAATGATCCGATTTATCGGCCCATTATGTATGTGGGCTATGGGAATTGATTACGGGCCTCTCAAACAAGGCATCTGGGCATCGGCATAGGTACTAGGCCAGCTCGGTACAAAGAAAGGCATTTTATTAGACCATCAACAAAGTTATTAGTCTAAACTGTACAGCACTTGAGTAAATATAATTTGTTGAGAACTGCACTTAAGTAATTAGAGAGGAAAAAAATGGCAGGATTGTTGTGATAAATGGAACTTAATATCTTCCCTCTGTTTGTATTGAGCAGGAAATTAATTTGGCTACAGCGTTACCATAGTGACTACTAGTCATAAAATTTATTTTCAAACCGGGGAGAAGAAGAGACATGATTCAAACTGACGCAACACTATTCTCTAATTCTCGAGAGTAAGTTCAGTATCCGCTACTGCAAGTGGCGTCCACTTCAAAACTGATACTTTCCGGCGAGCCGCTGAGCAAACACCGCACCTCCTCGAGCTCGACGACGTCCTGCGTCCATGGATGCTGGTGCAGCTTCCGCAGTCCGCCCAGCCTCTCGGCGACCTCCTTCATCGCTGGCCTGTCGCCGCCGCACATCTGCAGGCACTCCAGAGCCAGCAGCGTGATCTCCTCCAGCAACTCACCGCTCGCCTCGCTCTTCACCTGCTCGTCCAGTATCAAATCGACTCTGTCCTCCCTCATGGCGGCCAAGAACCTCGCCGACAAGCTCCGCCCCTCATCCGGCCCGTCGAGGCAGAGCGGCTTCTTGCCGGTGAGCAGCTCGAGCAGGACGACGCCGAAGCTGTACACGTCGCTCTTCTCCGTGAGCTGGCATGTCTGCATGTACTCTGGGTCGAGGTAACCGCACGTCCCCTGCACCATGGTCATCATCTGGGCTTCGTCAGTGGGAGCCAAGATGGAGGCGCCGAAGTCGGACACCTTCGCCATGAAGCTCTCGTCGAGGAGGATGTTGGAGGACTTGACATCGCCATGGAGGATCGGCGGCGACGCGAAGGAGTGCAGGTACGCGAGTGACTCCGCCGACTCGTGGGCGATCCGGAGACGGGAAGCGAAGGAGTTGGCGCCGGCAGATCCGCCATGGATGAGCTGGTACAAGGTGCCATTGGGGATGTACTCGTAGACCAACATGGGGACGTCGACCTCGAGGCAGCAGCCGAGTAGCTTGACGATGTTCTTGTGGTTGACCTGGGAGAGGATCAGCATCTCCTTCCCGAATTCCTTCTTGTTCCTCTCGTCCATTAGCTTGCACCGCTTGATGGCGACGACGAGGTCGTCGGAGGCAGCCACCCGGCCCTTGTACACGGTGCCATGGCCGCCGCGGCCGAGGACGTTGCTCTCGTCGAAGCCGTTGGTCGCCTGCTCGAGCTTGCACCTCGGTGTATATGGTGAACGCGTTGCTCTTCCTCGCGTTCAGCTCCTCGTACAGAAGCAGGCCGCCATGTCGCTTGAAGTAGTTGCGCTTGATGTCGGCAAGCGCTCTTCGCTGGTGTACTAGGTATGAGCTCAGGATGCTCATCACGATGATAGCGATGCCACCGGTAACGCCTGTTTACGAGGGAAAAAGATGATAGTATAAGAGCAGATACAATAGCATACTATAAACTACTCCCTCCGTTTCACAATGTAAGTCATTCTAGCATTTCTCACATTCATATAGATTCATTAACATCAATATGAATGTGGGAAATGCTAGAATGAGATTCATTAACATCAATATAAATGTGGGAAATGCTAGAATGACTTACATTGTGAAACGGAGGGAGCAGTAGCTATAAGCATATATCGAAAAGATTTATAGTCAGCTGCAATACAAACTACAAGACACAATGTGTATGACAGGTAGGACCCCGTATTACTAATGCTGTATATATTTATTGGTAACTATGTGTATGAGTTGGCTATTAAATTGACTATAGATGATTTGGAGCTAGTGGTTAGCTATACTATTAAACTTGCTCTAAGTTACACTTGGAATACTTTATATGTATATACATCATGTTTGACTTTTTTTTTGCGCTTTTCAAAATACAAATTTGACCACAATATATTCTATATTGAATTAAGCATATAAAAATTATCGAACTTATTAAAGTCCATGCATGCTAGCTGTGCGTGCATATATTAGAGTAGATGACGACGGGGCATGCTTAATTGCATCTGTGAAAGTGCATGTACTCTAATGGTTGCAGTGACATGAGTAGCACCTAAGGTTCGGAGTCAAATCTCTATAGGAGCGAATTTTTATTTAAGGGCTAAGTTTCATATTCAATAGGCTAAGTTTCTAATTTAAATAACTGTATATATCCGGTTGAATATAGAGGCCGGGTAAAAAAATACCCTTTTCTGGAAAAAAAAAATGCTCAATTGCATTTTGTTACGTACCGATAGCTATGATCGCTGAGACCGTGAGGTAAGATCGTTTATATTTCAGGTCCGGCTCGCAGATGAGTACTCCACTCTTGTTGCTCTTGTGCTCACCTTCTGGACACAAGCAGTCGTATCCGCCGTCAGAATTATGGCAAATCATCCCGTCCTGACACCAGTGATTTCCAGGAGCACATTCGTCAAAATCTGCATATAGGATGACATTGGAACCAGCCCAAATTAAGCATTTAGAAAAATATTTGAAATCTAGATGACACTATATAGTACAGTTAGATGCATGCTACGTGTGCATTCATAGGAGTTCACAGGGAGGAGTACGTGCACACGGTGAGTCTGTGTTTTTCTTTGTTTCTTAAAAGAAATATACTCTCTCTATCCCATAATATAAGGCATGGTTAAACTTGACACGGTCTCTAAAACTAATCTTTGTCTTATAATTTCCCGTATATTACAAGATTTGTAGTAACAAAATTATAACCATATAAAAGTAAATTCAAATAACAATCCAATGATATAACTTTTAGCAAGTAAAATTCAATTCATACCATACTAAATGTTGGTCAAAATATGAATATGGAATCTTGAAGTGGCGTGGGCACCTTATATTACGAGATGGAGGAAGTAGTACAGTTAAATGTATATGCAACCCAGTAGGACTAAAAGATGTATACCGATTTTCATTATTAAAATAAAAATCACGTGCAACTCCCCACAAATCCGGGAACTCAAATCAGTGGAATTGGAGACGGACGGACGTACCTTTGCATCCGCCGGGGAGGTAGGGGTTGCCCGTGTACCCACTCCTGCAGTTGCACACGTAGCCATCAGCCGTGCCGACGCACGCGCTGTGGTCGCTGACGCACGCGTAGGTGTCTTTCATTCTTGCGTCCTTGCACTTCTCGCTGCCCGCCGCGAAGTTCAGCACGACGGGGACCGTGCCGTTCTTGTTTCTGAAAAACTTATCGGTTGTCGCGTAGTCCCTCTCGAAGCTGAAGCTTTTAGCCTCCATCAACACGGCGTGGCTGCACCAGTTGTAATTGTCCGGCGACCAGCTGTTATTAAATAATAATGGCCCGCTGAATTCAAGCCGGTAGGATTTGAGTCCCACGGGGATGGCCATCTCGCAGCATCCTGCGCCAGTGCAGGAGCCGTTCCTGATATTGCTCCCGTCGCCGAAGCATGTGGAGATGCAGCCGTTCAGGATCGGGTCGACTGACGCCTCCTCCTCTCCGGATAGCAAGACGAGCACGTTGCAGCCGACGGTGACGAATAGGTTGTCCTCGTCGGAGAAGCGGTACGGCAGCTCCGTCACGTCGAGGCCCGTCCACGAGCTGTTCTTCAACGGGGCGCCGGTTGGGTCGTTGTCGTCCTTGCACTGCCAGGAGATGCTGTTGGCAATCCGGATCTTGCCTTGGAGCAGGTTGATGCCGATCACGGCCACCACCTGCTAAAAAGAATATAAATATTAGAGAAAGACCAGTGGCGGAGCCAGAAATTATACAAGACTAAAACTAAAGTAGGACTCGACTAATGGAGTTTCAGTTTTCTGAAAAATTTACATAGTGAATCAACAAAATTTAAGCAAGTTTTTGGAGACAGGCCTAGGGCTCAAGCCTTAGCTGCTCTAGGCTTGTCTCCGCCCCTAAAAGATCTAATATCAAATATAATTAGAAGGGGTGAGGATTCGAATCCAGATCGTCTAGCCCACTACTTTGTGAAGCTAGCCGAAATACCCCTGGGTGTTTCTGGCACCACCTGCTGCCGATCGGTGCCGAGGCGAAGCTGCGGGGTGTCGTGGACGCACTCGAGGCTGAAATCGTCGGACAGCGAGCAGTTTGGCCCGATGCCGAACGGGTACTCGATGTCGACGTTGCCGCACTTCTTCGGACACAGCGGCGACGGCGGCGGCCGCCGTGACGCGGCCGCGATCTGCGGCTGCAGGGCGAGCAGAGCTAGGCCAAGGAAGAGCAGCATTGGATGATGTTTCGTCATCCGTGCCTGGAGGTGGCTCTCGTGGCAGATGCTAATTTTTGAGAGGAGAATGTATAAGCGTACGTGTTAAATTCTTGAGAAACTTGACATCTATGCTAAGCTAGCTTCATGCATGTTATATAATACTTGGGCGAACCCGGTGACTTGAGTGTTCAGTGTTCTTGATCAGTGATGAAATTTAATGCAAATGATGCCGTGCGATGCATCTAGCTAGCCGACTTCATTCTTTTGTTCAATCTGGCCGATCAATTGGGCCTAGTGGACGTAGATGATCGAACTATCGAAGAGCCGACCTTTGACGTGGTCGTTTTCAATTTTGAACGGCCCTCGCCCTCCATGACCATGCGCGCATAATCGGCTCGATCGTGTCCTCCAGTCTTGGTTGACTCCCGATAAAAAAAAGACTTAATTGACGCGACGGCTTACGCATCGAAGATTGCAAAAGAAACGCTAGTAAACGCCTGTGCCGCTGTGCGTAGCCTCCTCCGCTCCTCGTGCCTATCGGCCTGAGATGTGCACATAGGCTACTGAACCAGGTTGTTTCAGTTTCTAGCATAAGCCCAAACAGCAAACCATGAGGCCCAAACTTATATTGGAGCAGATAAACCATGAGGCCCCAAATTAAAAGAAATGAAAATCAATAATAAGTTCTTTTAAGAACAAACTAAATACTCATATCATTAAACACATTGCAACTAGAAAAATATAAACCCAATTTTGAACGTTAAAATCTGTCGGCATTTGATATCGCGATTCCGGTATTTGCATAGTATGGAGATCGTTGGTCTAGGATATATGCGAGATTGTAGTAAAAAAGGTGGAGACGAGGATTTTTATACATGTTCGGACCCCTGAATTGTTAGGTAATAACCCTACTCCTGTTGGCTGAAGTCGGTCGTTGCTCTTATTTACCATAATCACACCAGTACAATATTTGGGATAGCCTATCTATCTGTTGTCGACATAGCGGTCTGAAGTGCTGACACGTAGTCGACAACAGAGTAGTCTTCCTCCTCGAATCCGTGTCTGGCAAGATCAGAGACAGCGTTAGATCTCTCTTGACGATAGTCGTAGGTATCGTATGGGGACTACTAGGCTTATCTCCGATGTTGATATCCGGCGGCTTGTCTTAGCGTATGTTAACTTGTATGTTGATCTATTGTTTTTTGTGTCCCCTCTCCTCCTAGGGGGCCTTGTATTTATATCCATAGTTATCCCCTTGTCCAAATAGAACTAGGGAAACCAATATGGATACAATCCGAGTAGTACTTGTCGTTTCCAAGTAGAACTCTAGTTGTCTTTCTTTATCCTGAACTCCTTCTATATACGAGGTTTGTTTCTGTATAAGACATGGTATGTGGTGGGCCCTGCTAAGTTTAGTCGATTACTATTGGGTATGTGGTATCCATAACCCTGACAAAATCACATTCATAACTAACTGTTTACACAAGTTCTTCATTTCAATTAAAATATCACATATTCAAATATATATTGTTAATAAAATAGTACTCCCTCATTTCCAAATTGATCTCATATAATGAAATCCAAATATAGTTAATGCAATATGGGAGAATATGTGCATTCTATGGTGCAATTGGTCCAAATCGATACATGCATTGTGGGAGAATGTGTGCATAATATTTTGATTAATGTGATTTAAATTATCCTTGATTTTGATACATAAACATATATCATATCATTTTGGGATATGGGAGTATCATACTTTTATTGAAAAGAAGACATACTATGGTAAGGGTGGGTTCTAAACTCTCGATGCTATATTTCTCATGTACCTTTTTGTTTTCTTTCGAACTCGATATAAATAGTTGTTTAATAATTTTTTTATCGTTTTTTATATATGACATGTGAGTTGAGTTTTGAACTAAGATTTTATGGAATTGTACGTATAGACATGCCATAAGTGCTTTCAATTTTTTTTTAAAATTTTTTACAACAGTTTGGATAGTTTTTAAGTAAATGTGAAGACATCCCCTCCAGAAGTTTCCAATATTCTGCAGGGGAGTAACAAGAAGAACATGTGCGATCTGGCTGAAATTACGTACCAACCTGAAAGACATGAGATTATCGAACGCATTCACTTAGATTTCCACGATAATCCGATATATAACAGAGATTTGGAGAAAGTAGACTGCCTTACAGACGCGATAATACATTATTTAGAAGCCACCATTCATGGGGGCATAATCGCGAATTCTGATCGATTAGCAGCCTAACTTTTGGAGCGCTCCAAAACCTCTACTTGCCATCGCCATGGAGGCCCTGGAAGTAGCCCTGCGGGTTGGACTCGAAGCCGGAGCGGGAGATGTACGATCCGTCGCCGCCGGGATCCCCCACCGCCGCCGGGATCCCCCACCGTCGCCGTGGTAGCCGCCTGACTTCCCTGCGCCACCGCCGCCGCCAGCGTGCCCACCGCTGTATCCGCCGCCCGACTTGCCTGAACCTCCGCCGCCTCCTCCTCCTCCTCCTCCGCCACCGCCGCTCCTGCCCCCACCTCCGCTGCCGCCTCCACCTCCTTTGCCGCCTCCACCACCCTTGCCGCCCATGTCTCTACCTTGCTTAATCAGTCGAAGAAGAAGCTAGCAGAAGTAGAGTACTCTTGCGATTGAACTTGCGAATGAACTGCGTGATGATGCACCGAGCGGGAGTTCTTTTATAGAGGAGGACGGCGTCCACGGAGATAAGCGCGAGCAATCAAAGCCGCGTTCATGGCGACGCCTCGCATACTACGTCTTGCCCATTACCAATGCGAAGAATGAATCAGAATTTACTCCGGCCAAAACTCCAAGAGTTCACCAGCAGTTAATCCGTGAAATTTCAAAGGTCGAGTTGGACCCTGACCGTTCGGCTGAATCATCATCAGCAACGGCTTTGCGAGAAACAGGCCGTATTTGTAGAGCCCAATAATGGTAGACTGATCCGGCCCATTACGAGCAACAGCACACAGCCCAACTCCTATGGGCTGGCCTTGAGATCACGTGGGCCAGCCTCCTTCTTACAGGCTTCCAGCCCATAGTCGTAGCTTGTAAGGTAACAACAGTACAACTGTACAAGAAAGGATGGAAGTGTCACATGCATTTCTGTCTTGTTGAGCCAGCTAATTGCAGCAGGCCAACTTACCGTAACACACACGTACGCACGTCTCAACACGGCTCCGCAACAGAAGAAAAAGAAAAAAAAAAGAAACAGGATCGATTAATTATCATACAACAAAAACGTTGCCACCTTGCGCAACCACCAAAATTAATTAAACTACATCATTATCTACCACTGTAATTAATTAATTAATTAACGAACTCCATCTTCTGCTGTAATTAATCCTGTGTACGTCTGTTCTGTATGCATGGTCACCTCGATCGCCGGCGATCACCGGAGGAGGTGGAGGGCCTTGAGGAGGACGGGGCGGAAGCGGCGGACGTCGAGGCGGACGTCCTGCTGGCCGAGGTAGATGTCCTTGACCAGCGACCAGCTCTGCTTGTGGATGGGGAGCGGGTCGAGGAACACCGGGTGCGCCCGCGGGTACACCTCCGACAGCGTGCTCTCCTCCGCCGTGATGTTGTACTGCAGGTACCTCATGTTCATGTCGCGCGGCGGCACGCCGTACTCGTCCATGGCGAGCCCCTCCATCCTCCCCAGCGGTACCACCTGGATCACCACCGCGTTCATCGGCAGGAACACCAGGTTGGTCAGCCCCGACCCGTGCACCGCCACCATCGCGTCGTACGAGTTCACCGCCGCCGCCGCCGCCGGGATGTGGGCGTCCAGCTCCGCCGCCGTCACCTCGAACCCGACCCCCTCCGCCGCCGCCACGATCTCGTCCAGGTTCACGAACCGGCGGCGGGAGCGCCGGTTGATCACCAGCAGCCGCGGCTTCTTGCTCTTGTCCTCCTCGTCCATCCGGATCGCGTGCTCCCGGGGCAGCGCGTACCGCCACATCAAGAACCGCTTGAAGTCCACCATGGAGTAGTTGTTCGGAGCTCGCCGCGGGTCGATGCTGAGGTCCTTGTGGCTGTGGAGCCCGACGGTGGCGCGGCGGTAGCAGTGGACGCGCTGCTCGGCGTCGAGGTCGACGGGCTCGTACCTGGTCAGGCCCTCCACGATCTCCCTGTACTTGCCGAACCACCACCGCTGCTTCTGCGTCACCAGCAGCTGGACCTCGCCGGCGAGGTGACGCGACGTGATGAACAGCGGGATGATGTTGTCGTTGAAGTCGTGGTAGTAGTTGCCGCAGTAGCCGCCGTTGGAGTACACGATCGCCGGCACGTCGTGCCACTCGTCGCACGGCGGCGCCTCGTCGGCGGTCACCAGCCGCACCGTCACCTCCGTGATGCCGGGCATCACACGGGACTCGCCCTTGCGGGTGTACGGCTGGATCTTCCACCTCGTCGCGTTCGCGTCCACGCCCGTCGCGTTCACGCCGCCGCCGCCGCCGGAGATGGAGGCGAGGCTCGGCGCCACCAGGAACACCTCCGACGTGCGGCCGAGGATGCGGATGGCGCCCTCCATCTCGCACACGTCGGATCTATTGTCTTTGAAGTCGCATCGCAGGCGAGGCTCCGGGATGAACTCATCTGTATCAAGAATTTCATCAAATAAAAACAAAATCAGAATCTATAAAATCAGAATCTTTTCTCAAACAAAAATAAACTTAGAATCAACAACATCAGAAATTAATCACATTGTGGGGTTTGAAATTCCCAAGATTATGTGACACATACCTACTTGTTTGAAGCTCCTCCTACCATCAATCAACATTGATGGGAAACCAGGCTTGCCTGCAGGGACAACCCATCAATGTCAGTTAACCCATTTCGATCACAAGAACATGGGAATAACAACAGATGCTGATATCCTAACGTGAGCAGTAGCCTATCATGAATCCATGATGGACATTGTCAACGAACTAATCAATTCATCATTCAGCAACTGTTACCACTTTACCCCCCCAAAAAAGAAAGAACTTGTTTTCTTGAAAGGATTCAGCAACTGTTACCAAATATGCACAGGAATGGAGTATCGACAAGACAAACAGCATATGTTTCTCTGACAGTACTACTAATCAAAATACAAACTGAAGAATACAAAAGGATTATGATTACGGCGTACCTGTGGTTAGCATCACCATGTACTGATCAAGGGTTGGTGAGTAAATCACCAAGAACTGGATTGCCACGATGAGCAGGAGCAGAGGAGGGTGGCAGAAAGAGCCCTTGCTCTTCTTGCTCCTCACAGCTGCCTTCATCTCTGAAACAGCAACTACCCACACACCAGGGACAAGAACAGAACAGCAGCTTTACAACTATATACAAAACATAGAGCTTAGCTCCCTCTCTGATGCAGGTATCCATAAATGCATCACATTTGCATGTATTAGTACATTGCTAGGCAAGTTGATTAGTTAAGTCCAGGGGAATTAACAAACCAGATTATTAATCGATGGACCCAGCGAAGCAGCAGCGAGCAATAGTGACCGTGAAGAACAGTACTGCTACATGATTTGGAAGTGATCAATTAATTAATCAAGCCTTGGTCGGTTGAACCAGCTGGGCAGTTCATGGAAACCACGTTTATTCGCGTCCTTTTCCTTTTTGTTCTTTTTTTTTCGTCACGAGAACTGACGTTGCTTCTTCGTCTTTATGCTGTTATTTTTTTTCTTCCTGAAACAGCTAGAATTCAGAAGCAAGATTTCAAGAAAACTCCAGTTTGTGGTGGCGATTTCGACTGTTTTAATCTCAAGTGGCAATTCTGCCCGATATAATTTGTGAAGTCAATGTGTGACATGTGCCATCTAATGGTGTTTTGCATTTGAAAACCCCGGATGAGTTCAGATGTCAGATCCGTTACATTGCAAGGCTACATCTGAAAAAGAATAAAAAGCGTGATAAGTACCCCTCAGATCTATCAGTTTGGCATTTCATGATTCTGCTCTAGCAAAAGGGAATTGTTTGATAGCACAGGAGCACATGGGGGGTAAGGGAATCGCGGAGCAAACGCAACGAAATGGTAGGGGAGATTGCTCAGATTGCAAGTTTGTACTTTATATGTATTTATATTTTGGATGAACTTTGTGCACTTTATATAAAGTGGGAGATTATTTGTTCATAAGTGAAACACTTGCTAATCCTGCATTTCGCATAATCATAGTGGCTGAGGCTTTTGCATCCTGTGCTTTGCATATACAATGACTCAAAACTGCGTCTTTTGCTGTCTGGTCATGACAAAATAAAACAATTGCAGACACCAATAAAAACTGCAAGCTGGATAGCCTGGGATTAACACTTTGACATGAGCAATATACAAGGATCAAGAAGTAAACGCCAGGATCCATGAACAAATGAGCATCTAGCTAACATGTACACAGCGCGAGATCATCTCGCGAATAGCATGGGGAATTTTCTTTAATTCTGATCCACGTTGGTTCTGATGTATGGATCATACATTTATCTTAGGGATGGTTGACCAATCCTTAAAATAGGATGATTGACTATGATTAGAGTCAGTTAGCTGCAATTTCATATTTGCCCAATTGACACTCGTCAGTTGCCACCATGTCTGACCTTGCCTGCTTACCAGATGACAGTGAAAACGTTGCTATCCATGTCCACAGAGATTCTGCAGTGATGTACTTAGGAAATCAATATGCAGTGGGGCGATTACACGTTTCTTTAATCCTTTCCCTCCAAATTTGCTGACACCTCTCTGAAGTTCTTCTTAACCCTGAATTATTTTCGAAGCACTGTCTGAACTATAATAGTCCATACAATCCCGTCCAAATTCATCAAACATATATCGACGAGCTGGAGTGCTGGACCATTACACTTGTTTGGATTAGAACAATATCTTATCTCTTTGGATGATTTTAGTTAGCCCATACAATCCCGTCCAAATTCATCAAACATGTATCAAACCAGCTGGACGGCTGGACCAATACACTTGTTTGGATTAGAGCAATTTCTTATCTCTTTGGACGATTTTAATTCAATTTCCCTGCTAATCCAGAAGGATAAGGACTTATTACTATCCATCCGTACAAGATTCCTGTGTTTAACTTATCAAGAACTCATGCTACTTGTTCTGATTTTTTTTTTCAGAAAGAGGAAGGGAAGACCTGAATTAATTAACAGAGAGTAGCCCAAGGCAGGCTTAGGCTTTGTTGTTTGGGACTGGGAAGTATTAGTTGTTGTAGAACGGCTACGTCAACGGATCGCCCAGATCCGCTCCCTTCCCTCCCACAGAAGATGGGGCGCGAGAAGATGTAGAATCCCGTATCCCTTCCCAAACAATCACACCACAGGAGACAATGGACACAGGATATAGGGGTGGAGCTCTCTCTTTATTAATCAATGTTTGTGTGTACAATGATGGGCACCCCTGCCCCTCTATTTATAGGTAGAGGGAGTCTTAGAGATAGGAACAGTTTTATCTCTAAAACCAATTCGGATTGGTCCACAAGTTAGAATCTTATCTCCCCATGGAGATAATATTCGTAACACTCCCCCTTGGACCTATTTATGACCAACTTATGCCTCGTCAAAACTCCTACCAAAACCCTGTGGGAAAAAGGCTAGGAGAAAGAGTACATAGTTGTCGCCATGCATCGCACACCGTTGCCTCATTAAAAACCTTTGTGAGGATCGCAAGCTCCACTCAACTAAGGAAAAAGAGTACAACGTTGTGAACTCGCCTGTCCACTAATTAGGCCAAATTCAGGGGTTTCTCTCCCCCTGAACCCTGCAAGTCTCTAAGTCTTCTCATCCCAATGTCTCTAACGAATTTTCGGAAAGTACATGCTGGGAGAGACTTAGTAAACAAATCTGCCAAATTGTCACATGACTTGGACTGCAGGATCTTCACCTCACCTTGCTTCTGAAGCTCATGAGGATAGAAGAATTTAGGAGCAATATGCTTCGTCATATTGTTCTTAACATAGCCTAGTTGCATCTGTGCGACACATGCTGCATTATCTTCATAGATAATCGTGGGGGCATTGAATTGAAGATACTCAAACCACAAGACCGTTCAATATGGTGAGTCATCCTTCTAAGCCATGCACACTCACGTGTGGCTTCATATAGTGCAATGATCTCTGAGTGGTTTTGTAGACGTCGCTACCAAGGTCTGTTTACTAGACTGCCACGAAATGGCTGTACCACCACAGAGAAATACAAAACCAGTTTGAGATCGGGCATTATGGGGATCAGACAGATATCCTGCATCTGCATAGCCCACCATGGTTAAGTCTCGTTGCCTTGGAAAGAAGAGGCCGAGATTTTGCGTACCCTGGAGGTACCTGAGCACTGTCTTAACGCCAACCTAATGTCTCCTTGTAGGAGACGCACTGTATCTTGCTAGAAGATTTACTGCGAACGCAATATCAGGCCTGGTGCAGTTCGCAAGGTACATCAGTGCTCCAATGGCGCTTAAGTATGGGATTTCCGGTCCCAACTCTTCCTCAGTTTCACTCCTAGGACGGAATGGGTCTTTATCCCTATCAAGGGATCTCACAACCATGGGTGTCTTCAAAGAATGAGCCTTTGACATGTTAAATCTCTCAAGGACCCTTTTAGTATAGGTCGACTAGTGCACTAAAATCCCGTTAGGGAGATGCTCGACCTGAAGGCCCAAGCAGAACTTGGTTTGACCCAAGTCTTTCATCTCAAACTCTGTCTTGAGATAGGTAGTCGCCTCCTCAATGTCCTCTGCGTGGCCAATGATGTTCAAATCATCGACATAGTCTGAGATGATACAGAAACCACTCTGTGACTTTCTGATGAACACGCAGGGACAATCCTCACTATTGACATATCATTTCCCCAAAAGGAAGTCACTCAGTCGGTTGTACCACATACGACCAGACTGTTTCAACCCGTACAGCGATCTTTCTAATTTCACACTGTACATGTTGCGATTTGCTTTGTCCGGGACCTTCAACCCGTTAGGGACTCGCATGTGAATCTCCGAATCCAACGATCCGTACAGATATGCGGTCACCACATCCATCAACTGCATTTTCAATTCCATGCTAGCTGCCATAGACATTAAGTATCGGAATGTTATGCCACTCATCGCTGGGGAGTAAGTTTCATTATAATCGATGCCGGGTCTCTGCGTGAACCCTTGTGCTACAAGCCTCGCTTTATATCTCACCACCTCATTGTTTTCGTTCCGCTTCCGGACAAAAACCCACTTGTACCCAACAGGGTGCACAGTGGGGGGTGTTAGGCTTACCGGCCCGAAGACACGCCTCTTAGCAAGCGAGCGTAATTCTGTCTCAATCGCTTCTTTCCATTTGACCCAATCTGAGCGCTTTCTGCACTCTGCCATGGACTTAGGTTCAAGATCATGATCCACTATATCAGCGATCTTGGAGACAAAATTTATGTCGACATGTGTAGTCTTCCGATTATACAATTCTCCCGTGATGGCATAATCTGTGGCAATTTCTTCACTCATTTCCTCATCCTGGTTTCCCAAAACAGGGGAGGGTTCTGATGCACCAGTTGGACTAGGTGCGCACGCTAGTCTACTGGGCGTTTTGTCGTTTTGGCGTCCGTCCCCAGGATAGATCTCCTTTGAGACTACTGAATGGGAGCGTGATGTGAGCGGTACTGTGTTCAGCTCTTGCGGACGTCTCCGCTTAGTCTGAATCAGACCATCCGGGTCTCTCCCCCTTTTCCTAGGCTTAGGGGTTGGAGTAAAGTCTCCCTCCATGGGTATCTGTACTCTCTTCGGTGCATTTGCCGCAGGGATATGTGACTTCGACACTCCTCTTAGATCAGTAAAAGCATTTGGTAGATCATTAGCTAAGTTCTGAAGGTGTATGATACGTTGAACTTCTTCTTCAGCATCTGGCGGACGCGGGTCAAGAGTATGGATACTACTTGAGTTCCATTCTATTTCACGGCATTCCATAGAGTCGAGGTACTTTCCTCCCCCTAATGCCGGAAAATGCTCTTCATCAAAGATGCAATCAGCGTACCGAGCCGTAAACAGATCCCCAGTTTTAGGCTGCAAGTAGTAGATTATGGACGGAGACTCATAACCCACATAGACCCCCACCTTATGGTGCGGTCCCATTGCTGTACGCTGGGGTGGTGAGATCGGCACATACACAGCACAGCCGAACTTTCGCAGATGGGAAACCACTGGCTCTTGACCACGCGCCAGTTGATGGGGTGAAGCAGAGTGATATGCAGACGGTCTATACTGGATTAGCTTTGCAGCATGCAATATTGCATGGCCCCAACACGTAGTGGGTAAATTGCTACCTTGTAGCAATGGTCTAGCAATTAATTTGATCCTTTTAATCAGTGACTCAGCAAGTCCATTCTGAGTGTGAACATGGGGAACTGAATGCTCTACATTAATGCCCAAGGCCATACAATAGTCATTGAATGCCTTTGATGTGAATTCACCCGCATTATCCATCCGAATCGTTTTAATGCGGTTCTTGGGGAACTCGGCACGTAGACGGATGATCTGTGCGATGAATTTGGCAAAAGCGTGATTCCTCGTAGACAACAAGCATACGTTGCTCCACCTTGTAGAAGCATCTATCAACACCATGAAATATCTGAATGGCCCTGACCAAAGGTTAATAGGCCCACAGATATCCCCTTGGATTCTATCCAAGAACCTGAGGGGTTCGACCTTCAACTTCTCGAAGGAGGGTTGAATGATCAGCTTTCCCGTTGCACAAGCAGGACACACAAACTCCTTAGGGAAGTTTTTAGTGTTTATGCTATGACCTAGTGAGCTTGTGACTATTTTCCGCATCATAGTCAATCCAGGATGACCTAATCTCATGCCAGATTCTGAAAGACTCTGGGTTCTTAAAGATGGTCTGCATCGCAACGTATTCATCTGGGGTTTTATCTTAGTGTAGTACAGTCCATCAGAGCTCCCTGGCATTTTCTCAACCACCGTGGTCTCATCGCCCTCAGACGATGTCATGAAGAGAAATTCTTCTCCTCCTTCACGGGTTGTGGCAAGGTGGTAACCGCAGCGATGAATATCCTTAAAGGTAAGGAGTGTGTGTTCAGCACTTGGGTATAGGAACGCTTCTTCAATGAAGATACTTGTACCCATAGGGAGGACGACTGTGGCTTTCCCTGAGCCAACTATGCGACCATTACTCCCAGCAATGGTGAAGATGTTTTCATCCCTCTTACGCAGTGTCGTGAAGTACTTAGTCTCCCGTAGTATCGTGTGCGTTGTTGCGCTATCAACCAAGCACGTCTCAGGCTCCATTGGATCGTACTACGCTTGTTCTATATGAGAGATTACATTGTTTCAGTTAATTGAAAGAATGAAAAGCAAGAACATAGAACAAGACAAAGGCCAAACATAACTCAACGGGAAAACTTTATTAATGCAAAGGACCATCCTAAACACACTGACCAGGATGCTTTGCTAAAGCATCATTATTACATAGATGACTCAATGTTCTGAAAAATAAATCACACTGACTCAGTATGATGAGCTAAATCATACTAACACATGATAGCCTAGACTTAAGACACATATCTGATAACTTGGGAACTACTGCATGTCCCCATGTATGTCCTCATTCGTGAGGTCATCGGTCTCGCCGTCCCCGTCGAATTCCCCGAGGTCAATATCGTCATCCCCAAGGCTGTTATCAGCTGCAGCAGCAGTCTTGGGATCAACCTCCATGGGAGCATCAGCAGGAGGGGTATCAATTCCAGTCACTTTAACAAAGTGATTTTCCGGCCCCTGCTTCTTCTTCCAATCCTGGTACATCTCAATGAGGTGAGGTTCTGTGTTGCGGTTGCGTGCCCAATGCTTCTTTGAGCCACAACGGTAGCAACCCTCACCGCCCTGTTGGGATCCTCCACTAGCATCGTTAGCAGCGCCACTCGCCGGGTTGCCCTTGCGACCCTTGCGACTGCGGGGCTTCTTGCCCCTCTTGACAACCCTCTTGAAGTGTCTTTCATTAGGCAGTGTGCGGCTACCGGATCCCTTCCCCTTGGAGGAACCTTGTCCAGAGTTGTTACCCTTCTGATGAACAATGTGAGCCTCTGGAATAGACTGTGAACCAATAGGACGATTGTTGAAGTTGGTCATCAGAAGTTTACTGTGGACTTCAGCGTTTAACAACGACTGAATGAGCTTGGAGTACTTAGTGTACTTAGCCTCACGGTACTGCTCCTGCATCATGGAATTCTTGGGGTGGAATGTGTCAAGAGTCTTTTCAATCATGTCTTCGTCTGTCACAACTTGGTTACAGAAACGAAGTTTGCTGACAATGCGATGCACGGCACTGTTGTAGCTTTCCACGGTCTTGAAATCACAGAACCGAAGCTGAGCCCATTCTGCTCTAGCCTTCGGGAGAATAGCAGTCTTCTCCGCGGTGTACCGTTCTCTCAGGGCCTCCCACAGCTGGAGAGGCTCACGCAGCACGAGGTACTCAGCCTTGAGGTCCTTGTGAATGTGCTTCCTGATGAACGCAAGTGCTTTTGCCCGCTTCGGCATGGGAAGCGGGGCAACACCGGCTCCTTGCCGTCGGATGGATTCTGATAGTTCCATCGCGGTAAGGTTGATTTCACAGTCCATGGACCAGGTCTGGTAGTTCCCACCGTTAATGGTGAGGATGGGGAACTCTTTCTTGGTGTAATCCGCATCAGACATGGCCTGTTTAACATGCAAAAACCAACTTTGGGTTAACTTGCATGAAAACAAAGTCACAGAATGTCACACCCTAAAAATCTTAAAGTTATAAATAGTTGTTTAAATGGAATTATCAGAAAATGATTTTAAAAGCCTAGAAGAAAAGATCTAATTTTAAATAATAAATTCCAATATAATTTTATTAAATACTTTGCTTAATTCTATAATTCCTAGATTTTTCTGGGATTTATGTGAGCTAAGGAAGTATTTTTAATAAATGAAATTGCATTTCATGAATTATTGAAATTGAAAAAGTTTTAAAAATTCTTTCTTTTGGCTTTGGGCCGAAAGTCGGCCCAAAACCCTTTCTCTCTCCTCCCCGGCCCAAGTCGGCCCAGTCGGCCCGCAGCCGAGCCGCCCGCGCGCGCAGCCGCCGTCTCTCTCTCTCCCGCTCGCTGACAGGTGGGGCCCGTCTGTCAGGTCGTCGTCTTCCTCGCGCCCGAACCCTAGCCGAGCGCCGCCGCCGCCGCCCTTTCGATTTTGTCGCCTCTTTCCATCTCCGGTGAAATTGTTTGAGGGGAAATGGTCTCCGTGATCTCCTCTACCTTTTCTCCTTTGGAAGCTATCGCTAATTCGCTTTGGAAGTTCGCGGATTCGATCTCGAATCGGATTCGTCTAACCCTAGCTTTACTTCGCCGTCGCCGGGCCGCCGTGGGCTTTCGCCGCCGCCTTTAGCCCCTATATAAGGACCCCCGAGCTCCCCTCTACCCGCTGCCGCCCTCGCTTTCGCCTCTCGCCGTCCGTAGAACCCTAGCCCCGTGTAGCTTAGCGCCGCCGTCGCCGCCGTCGCCCCAGTCGTCGCCGTCACTCGGGGAGGTCACCGTCGTGTCGCCGTCCTCGTCCGACCCTTTGCCGTCGCTATCAGCCGCCGGAGCACCGTCGCCACCGTTGACCCGATCGTCCCCGCCGCCTTTTCTTCGTTGCCGGCGTCGTCCGTTGCTCTTCCGCCGTCGCTTTGGTCACCGGTGAGTTCGCCGTGCCGCCCGCATCACGTTGGTGCCCTCCGTTTGCGTCGCCGTCGCTTTGGTCGCCGGTGAGCTCGCGCCGCCCGAGCCGCCGCCGGTGGTGACGTCACCGCCGACGTCATCGTCGTCGTCTCCCGTGGTCCGGCCGTGGACCGTTGGATCATGGCCGTCCGTTTTGGATAAGATCGATCTCGGCCGCCCGATCCGTAGACCGCCGCCGTGCACCCGGTCCACCGTGAACCCGAGCCCCGCTGACGCAATAATTCCTTTTTCTTTTCGAAAATAATTCTTTATTGCGTCATAATTCAATTAAAATTTATATAAATGATTTAAACCGATTTAATCTTTAAAAATTCATAATTAATTCATCTTAGCTCGGATTTAGTTGGTTCAAGTCTCTAAATTTTTCTAAAATTGAGATCTACATGTTAAAAATATCCACATGTACTGTTCATGCTTGCTTATGTGCTGTTTTGGTATTTTTTCTCTTTTCTGTTTAGATTCCGACGTTTCCGGAGAGTCCGTTTTCGCAGGAGAAGATTTAGAAGAGTTCCAAGGCCAGCAAGGCAAGTCACACAGATCTTAATTAATCCTTTGAGCATGTTGATCCCGTTTAAAGTTATTGTTTCTATTCAACTATTGCATTTATTTTCGAATGTCATTGGGTGGAATTAACCTATTGTTTGTTATAGCCCTTTTGTCCTTGATTACCTTATTCCTTGATACCTTGGGTTATGGTAACTTGACTAGTTGAGCTTTATATTGGTTCAACTAGATATTAGATGTAATTGCTTAGCCATGCTTAGAAACTTTAGTATACTAATGGGATAACTTATGATTCACTATTACTTAATGATGGCTTAATGATAGTTCACGATGATCAATCGTGATTGGTTAATTAATTAATATGCCAACTAAAACCTGATAATGGTGGGTTGTGAGTACATGGTTTTGATGGTCGTGCTCATGACAATTAAGGACCGGTTCACGAGTTTCGGTTGTGAAACATTAATCGTGCCAACCACAAGCCAGCGTGGGCAACGGCTTTATCTTTTGTATAGCATGGTTCATTGCGGGGCACCAGACTGAGAAGTGGCGGAGATAAGCCCACGGGGGTCGCTGGGGAGTCCATGCCTTGTTTATAAGGGGGTGATTATGATCCATGAATGGTGCACTGTGGTGGATTGTGTTGTGCAAGGGGTATTGTCACAGCTCCTTTCCGAGGTACCGTGGTGGTATTAAGGCACATGGTGACATGTTGTGGGGCTGTGTCTTGTGGGTACAGTGGTACACCTCTGGCCAGAGTAAACCTATTCGAATAGCCGTGCCCGCGGTTATGGGCGGGTCTAACAATGTCTTTCGTGATTAGTCTCACCCTTCACACCATATTGAAAGATGCTATAACTGGTTATAATTTGATTAGCTCCTGGTTTGGAATGGTACATTCCTGGTTTGGAGTTAGAACTGTGCAGCCGGGGTTGGTTGTTCAGAATGGTTGGGCCTATACAGCAGGGTATGTTGTATAGTGTTGGATTAATACTGTTTAATTAATACTCTACTGTTTTATTAAATTCTGAAATATTCATTAAATGCTATTTATGCAAAGAAGCCTATATTATGCCATCCTTGGTTATCCTGTGCACTTGCATATTTGCTGCGTGGCTTGCTGAGTATGTCATATACTCACCTTGCAATCATTCATCAGAGGAGGAGTTCTACAGTGATGCTGATGGTGTTGAGGATTTGGCGTAGTCCTGGTCAAGCTGCCTGTGGAATGGAGTCGTCTGCGCTGTTTATCTTTATTTTCCGCTGCTTAGATCTTTATTGATTGAGAGAAACTATCTACCTCTGTAATGACATTTTATTCGCCTATTAATTAGAGTAATAATTGCTCTCCATTATCAATTTGTTATTGTGTGCCTCGGCTGATTCCTGGACGAGGGTTTACACACATGTAAGCGTTTGGAATTTTGGATAGAAATTCCAGGCGTGACACAGAATAAAGTAGCATAGTCATATGTAATTACTGGTATTTTCCCGGAGTTTTGTCTTGCATTTGTTTATTTTATGTGATTATTATTGGCCTTATGGCATTTAATATCAAGTATTATGCCCACAGAAAACATTACATATGCAAGAAAATAAACCCAAATAATGCTTCCAGGGAGGGGGCACTTACACTAGGTGAGCACAATTTTATGGAAGCATTAATCTAGAAATCTTATCTAGATTTTATGTCACACCCAGAAGTTCTTTCCCAAGCCTAAATTGAAGTTATAAATGGTCTCAAGAAAATAGCAGTGTAAAGCAGGAGAAAACCTTAATAAATTAATGCAAATAACAATCGGAATTGGCATGTGGAATTTTTCTTGAGTTCTACATGTCGAAATTCGCTAACAAGATTTTTAGTGGAATTTTCAGAGCCCTCGAAATAATTTTAACCAATTAAAAATGAGCACATGCAATTTTTAAATCCCTGGAAAATCCTTTTTCCTTTTTCTTTTTTTTCTTTTTCCCTCCTTTTTCCTCTCCTTGGGCCGTCGGCCCATTTCCTTTTCCCCCCCTCTCTCCCGCTGGGCCGGCCGAAGGCCGAGGCCCAGCCCAGCCCAGCTCAGCCGCGCCCCCTCCTCTCTCCCGGGGTCACCGACAGGTGGGGCCCACCTGTCGGGCCCGTCTCCTTCCTCCGCCCGCCGCCGCCGTGCCTGCAACCGCCGCCGCGCCCACGCTCCCGCGTCTCCCGGGCCACGCCGCCCACGTCGCCCTCGCGCCCGCGCCTCCCGCGCCCACTTCCCCCTCTCTCCCGCTCGCCCACGCTCCCGAGATGGCCGGGATTCGATTTTCGAATCCCGCCTCTCTCTCCTCCCCGCTCCCCCACGTCGGCCGGCGATTCCCGCCCCTCCCGGCCACGTCCGGCCCCCTCTCGCCCTATTTAAGCATCGCCGTCACCCCTTCTCCCTTTTTCCCCATTCCGCCGAGCTCACCCGTGCCCTCTCCCGCCCTAGCGCCATCGCCCTCCTCTCTGCCGCCGCCGCCGCCGCTCCGGTCACCGCTAGCCGCCGTGCCGAGCCGCGCCGACGACGCCGTCGCGTTCGCCGTCGTGCGGGCCACCCCGTCCACCCCTTCTCCGTCGAAATCCGTCGCCGGAACCCCCTCCGCGTCGTGCGCCGGTGAGCACCACCATGGCCGCCGCCTTCGGCCGGCGTCCTCGCCCCCTCTCGTTTTCCTCTCCCTCTCTAACTCCTTCGATTGTGTTCGCTAGGTGGTCCCGGTGCTCGTCCCACCGCCGTCACCTCCCTTCGTCGCTCGCCGTCGCCGATCGTCGTCGGTGAGGCCCTCCTCCCCTTTCTCCCTTTCTCTCTCCCACGCCGCTTAGCCACTCGGTCGGCGCTAGCGCCGCCCGCGCCGCCGCGCGCCGCCGCCGCCGCCGGCCGGTCGCCGCCGATCGCCGTCTCGCGCCGCCGCCGCATGTCCGCCGCGCCGCCGCGCGCCATGGCCGTCGGGTCGGCTTGAGCCGCCCACGCGCGCCGGCCGCGAGCCCCCGTCGCCGTCCGATCTACCCGCCGTCGGTTCGGCTGCCCGCGTGGTCGCCACGTGGCCGCCACGTGTGCGCCGCGTCGGCGCCACGTGTGTGCCACGTGGTACGCCGTTTTCCCCGGTCCGTGGACTCGGTCCACCGTGAGCCGCCCTCCCCGTGTCACTGCCATGTGGGGCCCGCATGTCGGCGCCGCCCTCTCTCTCTCTCCGGGATTTATTTATTGTGCAATAAATCAATTAAGGTTTTTTGTTTATAGTAAAAACATAGTGAATCTTCTAAAATTCATAACTAATTCATTCGTGCTCCGTATAAGCCCATTCAAGTCTCAGTAAATCAAGAAAAATGTGTAGAATCCATTAAAAATGGTTTTGTTCTCTGTTTCAGTAGTCTTATAGCCTGTTTGCATTGTTTGCCTTGTATGTCGCTTAGATTCCGGTTCTTCCGACGCTCCGGTGTACTTCGAGATTGTCGCCGAGGTTCCTCCAGCAGCAGAGCAAGGCAAGTCATGCTTGTCACTTGATCATATTGAACCTATATTGCAAATGCTCTCTTGTTTTCTCCTAAATATTGCATTGTTTTATAATATCACGATGGGATGGTTACCTACTGTCATAGCCGTACTATTCTGTACCATGTTCCTTTGTTAGCTTGGGATATAACTTGACTAGAGATTAGACTAGGGAATGCTTAGCCATGCTTAGTTCAACTAGCGCACAATGAGGGGAATCCTATTAATGTTTAGACTGTAGGTCCTAATGGTAATGTTGGATTAGTATCACCGCTTTGGTGTTGATTAATTAAAAGGAATCACATGGTGGGCTGTGGGTGCATGGTTTTGCTAGTCGCACCCATGGCAATTAAGGACCGGTTCGCGGGAAACCTTGGAAGAATTTATCGTGCTTACCACAAGCCAGCGTGGGCAACGGCTGGGCTTGTAGTGTAGCTTTCCTCTAGCTGACGCATCCAGGCAAGGGTGGGCGTGATGGAGCGGGGCGGGACCTGCGACGGCCTCTGTCGCTTCCGGATTCACCTAGGCACGAGAGGGGACTGCCCGCTGCCTTGCGAGGAGTGGGGGTGAAACCTGAGGTGTGGTGTGCTTGGTTAGAGGGGGTTATGCGAAGGGTCCTGTCACGGCCTCTTTCCGGTATGTCGTGGTGGCATGTCGGCGCACGGAAACGTGTCGTGGGGCTGTGTCTTGTGGGTACAGTTGTACACCTCTGATCAGAGTAAAACTATTCGAATAGCCGTGCCCACGATTATGGGCGGTCAACCAGATTCACCGTGATTAGTTTCACCCTAGTTTAGCCTAATGAAATTGGATAGTTTAGGTGGATGGTTGGGCCTGTTGCAACGTGGGATAGCGTTGAACAGTGGATGATTAATATTGAGTAATTATTACAACTGTTTTCTTCTTTCAACTCCTGTTTATAAACGCTCGCTTTATGCAAATGAACCAGTCTAGCTCTCCGTTGATAAATCCCTGCATCATACCCCTATTCCGGTATGACTTGCTGAGTACAGTGGGTAGTACTCAGTCTTGCTCTATTTTCCCCAACCCCAGAGTGCGAGGATGTGTCCGATGGTGGTTTCTCCGAGGAGTAGGCTTCGTCCATGCCGTCAAGGATGCCTGTGGAGTGGTGTTCCCGCTGCAGTTCAAGTCAAGGCTTAGCTTCTGTTATCTCTCGTTTTTCCGCTGCATTTATGTAAGACTTTTATGATGTTTGTAAGACGTGGATCTGAATGTCAACATTGTCGTTTGTGTACCCCGGCTGGTCCTGGACGGGGATTTTAATGCACATTCTGCTTGGAATTCTATTCGGGAATTTCTGGGCGTGACATTTTAGTTGGAGTTGCATCAAAGTTAAAAGCAATTAAATTGCTTAAAAACACCATTACATGGTTGTTAACGAGTCCAGGGACTCACATGCAAAAAAAACCAACTAGAACAAAGCCTAAACTGCAAAGTTGTAGCCTATGTACACAAAGGAAAAAAAACAAGGTCCAAAAAATTACTTTGAACAGTGAACTTTAGGCGTAAAATCAACCATCCGAAGGTATTTATACGCAAATTTTCAGTAGATTAGAATAACCGGGCCGAAACGTCGTTCGGTCTACGGTCTTATTGGGTCGGTTTTTATCGTAGCGGCCCAAATATCCTATTGGACCGAATGTTACACTCTAGGTCCATTAGAATTTCTAATTTACTATTTTTAGATTCCTTTGTGAGGGCTGTCTCTATCTGATGGGCCATTGCGGTCGGTCCGAGGAGAGAGCAGGCCGGCCCAGCCGGCCCAATGAGGAACCGCAAGAGGAGGGGGTGAGAGGGGATTAGGGTTTCCCCTCTCCCCACCGGCACCCGCGGCGGCGCCCGTCGCCCAGCAAGCCGGCCGGAGAGGGCACGGTGGCGGCGACAGAGGCGCCGACTGTCAGTGTCGGAGGGGATCGAGGCGGCGCACGGCGAGGACTCCGGCCGACGACCCATCTTCGCCCGGCGGCAAGACGGCGGCGGTAGTGTCGCTCCCGAGCGGCGTTCGGTGCGGCGGTGGTTCGGCGACGTCCGGCGGAGCCCCGCCACGACCCACACGTCCAGAAGACGGCGGCGGAGCGTGCTCGACGTCGACGGCCAAAACACCAGCGGCGGCAACCGATCGCGTCCGGCCATGGCGTCCCGGCGGAAGCTAATCCGAAGTCGGCGGCCAGTCGTCCCATCCTCCTCCCACCACGGCTCAAGGCGCGTCGGCAAGAGGTTGACGGCGGCGGCTGCCCGTCCTCGGCATTAGGTCCTGCGGCAGCGGCGACATGGGGTGTTGGTCTGCCTCGTCGTAGGCGGTTTCCCGCAACGGCGCCGACGCGAGGGTCGGCGGCGTTCCATCAGTGACGGCGAGCGGCGGCCACCCGGCGCGGCACCAAAACCCATCGACGTGGGTGGTCCGGCGGCGGCTCACGTGCTCCCGGCGTGGCTCCGACGAGGTAGATGGCTGAGAGAGAGAAAAATTGAGGGATGCGGGGGGAATTTTGGGGCGTACGCAAGGATGACCGGTTCGGCCTAGCCGAACCGGGTTCGGTCCCAAAACAGGCATCCGGTCAATTTTCAATTAGAACACACGGTTTTCTTTCGGTTTTCATCATAAAGCAATAGATGCAAATAGATCTAAAACATGAAATTAATCTACTGCTAGATCATGCACATGAAAAACCAATCTTCTGCTATTATTGCATCAAAAACATGATGAAAGGCAAGAAAACCTAATCAATCTACTAATTGCAACCAACAATTTTTACCGTAGATTGATCGGCACAGTGGGACTCGAAGCAGTGCGAGTCGATTGCGGTGACGAGGTAGCAGATCTTGTCGTAGCAACCCGTCAATGTCAGCCCAGTGGTAGAGGTGCTGATAACGTGTTGTAGAACGGCTACGTCAATGGATCGCCCAGATCCGCTCCCTTCCCTCCCGCAGAAGATGGGGCGCGAGAAGATGTAGAATCCCGTATCCCTTCCCAAACAATCACATCACAGGAGACAATAGACACATGATAAGGGATGGAGCTCTCTCTTTATTAATCAATGTTTATATGTATAATGATAGGCACCCCTGCCCCTCTATTTATAGGTAGAGGGAGTCTTAGAGATAAGAACGGTTTTATCTCTAAAACCGATTCGGATTGGTCCACAAGTTAGAATCTTATCTCCCCATGGAGATAATATTCGTAACATTAGTAAAAGAAACTTGGAAAATGACTTAATATATTTTTTAAGTATTTTTTATAGACTTTTTTTTAAAAAACACAACGTTAAGCAGTGCGCATAGAAAACGTAAAAGTTAATATACTGTACTGCCGAAAGAAGCGTAGTAGCTTTGGAGGCCAAGGCCCATATATAGTAAGGCCTCATTTGAGATTTTCGCCCAAATAAGTCCCATCCATGATGGGCCAGGAAAACGATGCCAATTTACGGGCTTTCCCCAGATATGGGCCCTATCAGACGAGGCCGAAGTGGGTCGGCCCATGTATGCGTTGCTGCTGTAGTCAACGGCCCGTACGATGCGACTCCGAGAGGAAACTGCTCCGGCCATGGCCATCGCCTCCACGAGTCAAACCCAGCCACCATCGGAATTCGAGGGCGCTGAGCAGCGGCGAAATGAGCGGCGGCGGCGGCGGCGAGGTCGAGGCGGCGCCTCTCCTCGTCCCCCACGACCCTCCTCCTGCTCAGCCGGTGGTGGGGGCGGAGGTGCGGAGGCAGGTGGGGCTCGCGGCGCCGCTGGTGGCGTGTAGCCTTCTGCAGTACAGCTTGCAGGTGGTCTCCGTCATGTTCGCCGGACACCTCGGCGAGCTCTCCCTCTCCGGCGCCTCCGTCGCCTCCTCCTTCGCCAACGTCACCGGCTTCAGCGTCCTGGTACCGCCGACACTTAAACCATAACTACATCTACTTTAACTTCGGGTTGGTAAATTCTTTTAGTATGAATAGTTACTCCTTTGTTTCGGCAAAAAATTGTTCCCGGAAGTGAAAATCAGTACAAAGTACGGCGCGTTCGCTTTATGGTAGGACATCATATTCAAAAATTAGTTCAAGTTCTACAAATATACAATCCATCCAATGATGATGATCTAAAGAGGCCTTGCATATGCTTGTAGTTGTAGTGTGCTTATGGAATTATGGTGACTGGAATTTCTTTAACAAATGTATGGACTCTCGTTTGTTTTCTTAAAAAATATGTATGGATTCTCTTTTGTTCTACTATATGATGCCTGCCCTTTTACTTGCAAGAAAATTTCAATGAAAACTGCATATCTGTTTATTCCATGGCAAGCTGGGAATGGGAAGCGCGCTGGATACATTCTGTGGACAGTCATATGGAGCAAAACAATATGATATGCTTGGGACACATGCACAAAGGGCTATCTTTGTTCTTATGCTTATGGGTGTCCCGCTGGCTTTTGTTTTGGCATTCGCTAGCCAAATTCTTATCGCTCTTGGTCAAAATCCTGAGATATCATCTGAAGCTGGACTGTATGCTGTGTGGTTGATTCCTGGTCTTTTTGCGTATGGTTTGCTTCAGTGCCTTACCAAGTTTCTGCAAACTCAAAACATTGTCCATCCACTGGTAGTTTGTTCTGGGGCCACCTTGGTACTTCACATTTTGCTGTGCTGGGTTATGGTTCATTGTTTTGACCTTGGCAACAGAGGTGCAGCTTTGTCAATATCATTATCTTACTGGTTCAATGTGATATTGCTAGCAATATATGTAAAAGTCTCCGAAGTTGGCAGTAGGAGTTGGTCTGGATGGTCAAGGGAGGCACTTAAGTTAAAGGATGTTAATATGTATCTAAGGCTAGCCATTCCATCTACTTTTATGACTTGGTAAGCAGCCTAACATGTAGCAGCCCTGTTCAACAATAGATACTTTCTTTTTATTATTTATCAGATAAGTAACATGTAATACCTTGTTCTTTCCGCATGGAAATAATTATTTGACTTGTGACATAACTCAGCTTGGAGTATTGGGCATTTGAGATGGTGATTCTCCTTGCAGGCTTTCTATCTAATCCAAAACTGGAAACTTCGATTTTGTCAATAAGGTGAGCAAACAGAATGTCTGCATTCATTTCAGTATAGTTTCTAGCAAATGAGTTTAGTTCCAAAGTTGTTTCGAAACATAAATAATAGGCTGTACATTCCAAATGCATGGTATTACATGCGTTTGCTTTTTAAATTTTCTGTGATAACCATGAAATACACAGCTACTCCCTCCGTTTCACAATGTAAGTCATTCTAGAATTTTCCACATTCATATTGATGTTAATGAATCTAGACATATATATCTATCTAGATTCATTAACATCAACATGAATGTGAGAAATGCTAGAATGACTTACATTGTGAAACGGAGGGAGTAGCAACTTAGCATGTTCAATGGATTATGCTTTCAGACACTTGATAATGTGAAGTAACGAATGGTTTGTTTCCAGCCTGAATACAATGTGGATGGTTTATACAATTCCAAGTGGCCTCAGCAGTGCAATAAGGTCAGCAGAGCAGAAATTTGGGATGACTTTTCCTTTCATTTTATGAGATTTGACACCTCAAAGCTTATCTAATTTTGGCCCATGGCTCATGTCTCTTTTCAGTATAAGAGTTTCCAACGAATTAGGTGCTGGGAATCCGCAAGCAGCACGCCTATCAGTCTTTATTTCGGGAATCATGTGCCTAACCGAAGGCATACTTGTAGCTATCATCACAGTTTTGGTACGGGATATCTGGGGTTACTTGTACAGCAATGAAGAAGAAGTTGTGAAATATGTCGCAGCAATGATGCCAATTCTTGCTATATCTGACTTCATGGATGGAATACAATGCACACTATCAGGTTTGGGATAAAACACACATCCAAATATGACAATTCTGCATTTATCACATAGTGCTTACACTCCCTGTTTTTAAGTCATACATGTAACCAGAATACCAGATTGCATATCTTTTTACATTGTTGCCAATCTTGCAGTTGGCCGTTTTGCCTCATTACGGTGCCACTTCTACTAATAATAATGCCCTTGAATCTATGCTTTCTATAAAGTTAAAGCCCACTAAGTCTAAAGCTCAACACGCAACCATACCACATCACCACCCACTAACAATAATTACATATTTAATCTCATGCAAGCATACAACATGATCTACAATTTATTTAATTCTATAAATCAAAACGCAAGCATATCCAATCATCACCCCTCATATCATTTGCACAATATTTTAACAAATCTATCTATCACTTTTACAATATTTAACATATACTTATCGATATGTTTCACACTAAAGCACGGGTATCATTTGACTGATAAGCCCTGATGTTTCATTATTTTTTCTTTTTACTCCTAGCTTGATTGTCAAAAAAAATATTGAGAATTGCTTAGTAATTCCCGCAGCAAAGCGCGGGAAATCACCTAGTTGTTTATATGTTGCATGTCACGGCCTGTTTAAGAGCTTTACTGACGTGCCTTGTACAATCCAACTAGACTCAGTACCACTACCATTCCAACGCCCAACAATTTCACTATGCAATCTACCAGCAACACCAGCATTAAGAGAGATAGTATAGAAATTTTAGAACAAAGAGTGCTAGTTCATATGCCATTTTCTGGGGGGTTATGTAATCTTTTGATATTTTAGACTTGTTATTGTTCATGATATTTCTACATAATTTAGTTTTTTTTAACCTTGTCAAATATTTTATGTTGCCTTTATTATATCACAACCTTAGTAACCATGATGCCAACAAACCTCAATATTATTAATCTTAGTCACCATTTGTTTAATTTTTTTATGACTCTTAAGGTGCTGCTAGAGGGTGTGGCTGGCAAAAAGTCTGTTCTGTTATCAACCTGTGCGCTTACTATACAATTGGTATCCCTTCAGCTGTTATTTTTGCATTTGTTCTGAAGATCGGTGGTAAGGTAAATTTTATTTTTTATATGCAATTCTGGCATGACATCGTTGTGCAAGTTCTGTCGTAATCCCACTCTGAGTTGGTTTTCTGTGCAGGGACTTTGGTTGGGAATAATATGTGCCATGACAGTGCAAATTTTAGCGCTGGTTGTCATGCTGCTTCGTACAAGCTGGAATGAAGAGGTACACCCTTAAACTTATGACCTTTACAGTCAAAGAATTGATGCTTATTTTTTCCCTTTTTTTTAAAAAAAAAATCAAAGGCACAAGATCTCCCTCTAGCCCAGTAGGAACAGAGGGACATGCACATGCACATGCACTGTTCCAGTAGTATGGAAAAATTGAGATTGGGCAGTAGCTACGTTGACCTCCACAAAATTGCTGAAGCAGCACAGGACTTTACACCTGGTGAATGCTTCTCAGTGCCTCAGTGGGGATTGGGGAAGGGGATGCATCACTGATATCTATGAATTGCTGGTTTTCTGCTTTGTGACAAGAAACTAACTTGCAATTATTCTTTCCTCTGAAATTAATTTGCATGGAGAAATACATATCAATCATTTCCTTCTAACTGGTTTGGTATGACATGGAAGTCTGGTTTGGTTGAGTCTGCATGGCATACCTGTTGAGCCTTACCTCACCAGTCCTTCCTGCTGTGCTGAGATGACATGATATGCTAGCAGTCTTTGTCTTACTATGTTGTCTATAACTAACTTGTCCTTGATGCGTTTACTTTTGTTTTCTTTATAGGCTGAAAAGGCCCGGGCTAGAGTTCAGGGTTCAGATGGAAGAATCACATTGGCCTGAACATGGATTTCACCAGTTTTGAGTCATGATTATACCACCACAAAAGCAGTTATTTATACCATAGTACTATATATAGAGTAATTGATACTGTTGATTATTTGAAACTTGTTTGCTGTACATTCAATAATTGTAACTGATTGGGCATGTGACTTCTTTTCTTTTGTATAGTTGATATGGTGTGCTGTGAATGAAATTCTGCATAGTTCGCCCTGCAACACAGGATAAAGGTAACTCCTAACCATCTTTTCCAACACAATTCTATTTCCGTGTTTGAAAAGCTTTTTCGAACATTTTTCTACAATTAGTGCCAAGTGGAATTATTGGAGTAGATGAAACTAAACCATCAGAAACTGAAATTGAAGTCACCAAAGCATAACTAGGGCAGGGTACTGCAAATTTATTTTTATTTCCCCCTCCATACCAGATCAGATTGCTATTGTTAATCTTTTGAAGACAAAGAGGAGTAATCATTAAATTACTATTATGAGACACTGGCCTACCTAATTCGATGTTCTTTTCCTGAGGAAGGTACCAAGCTAGTCTAGCTTCGATCTGAGAGTCGACGAGTACCATATTACATTCCTACATGCTTTAGTTGTTGCTACTTCTCTCTCAGTTATAGTAGATGTATAATGCGAAAAAGAAACAAAGTTCAGGAATTTCCTCCTTTTAATGCAAAGACATGGAAAGCTTTTGTGCATTCCTAAAAACAAGGTTCATGAAGAAAATACAGCATAAACCACACCGTTATAATTTGTCAACATCCTTGAAAATTAAGGCACGCCCTCTTATGTTTTAAACAAACAGTTCTGGTTTTACAACTCATGGATAATAATAACCCACCCGTACTTCCCTATGTCTCCTGGTAGATGGCACAGCACACAAAAAAGTCTGCAGAGATTCTGGAACTTCCTCTCTGGTCTTCCCATTCAAAAATTGTTCTTCAAAACACATGCTTTTACGTTAGCTGGTGCTGTAGTGGTGTTTCTATAGGCACAATGGTACTTAGATCATCATCCTGGGCCTTGGTCTTAGTTTATGATTTATCACTGCTCTTGCTTATTCTCTATCGCCTCTGTCTTCATTTTTCTTTGGAGTACTATGTACATATATATATAGCTGCTCTAATATGATATTTCGTGGTTAAAATTCCTGGCTCCATCTTGTTTTTCACTCACTTTCCGCCACTCAGCATCCTCAGATGCTATCATTTGTCATACATGTGTCCCTGTATTGTTGGACCAGAAGTCTTCGGCACGTAAAGCTTTAGATAAAGCAGCACCTGACCTGAGTCAGAGCTTCTGGACGCATATCATAATTGCTTCCCTGCTTGGCTAGCTTAATATACAAGGCCAATTAAGAATGCATTTATCAGAAGAACGTGCACAAACCACCCTTATTGATGGCATCCAAAAGCTACATTTCCTCTGCCAATTAGGTCTGTGAGGTCAAAGGTCTGATGAACCTGGCAAAAGCAGAGACAGATTTCTGACCACAGAACCTTCATCTCAGTGCAGAATTTTCAAAGACTGCATTTCTGTTGTACAGTAACATTTCCCTGGAAAGACTCCTTTACATATGATCAGTGACAAATGAGGCTTTTGCAGATGTAAAACAATGAAGTTCCACCTTTGAAAGTTGAAGCCCACTAGAAAGGAGACAGATAAAGCATTTTCTATGTTGAGCATATGTTTGGAGTACTAAGGAGGAACTTAGCATCTGTTGAGGGATTTAGCATCTGTTGTTGTTAGAGAAGAAAATAGTGAGAAAACCTGTGTTCAAAGGGATTCGAACTCAGGCAAGCACGCTGCTCCCTGCCAGCCAAGCTAGGTGCCGTTCTCTTCTACATAAGTAGTAGACGAAACTCAGCTGGTTTTAACTGCATAGACAAGCATTTTGCTGTCCTTCTGTCAGTCACCATGAAATGCAACACACGGTCACCCTTGAGCTGGTGAGACACAGCTATCAGCCACAAAGCAGATAGTACTTTGCTTACAGGAGATGATTCTGGAGTGCTTTCTTTCTGGTTTCGGCAGCTCAATGATCCCACCGTGAAAGGCGAGGAAGCAACAGAAATTTGGTAGCTCCTCCCAAGTGGAGATTATCGTGGAAGCTGAGCTGTTTCCAAATCCCAATACTACACCTACTAACCGTGTGGGTTAATCGACTCTTATCTGAAAGATACCACTGATCATTTCTGAATAACGAAAAAAATGAGAATGTGTAAATAGGCAAAGTTCTATGATTAAGGCCAAGATTGTCGGTTATTTGGGCGTTTTCCACATGTGATTGATGGCATCTAATGATCACATTTCTACTGATTATATTTCTGGGTCGGTTCAGTATTGAGGAAATGAGAGGGAAACGGCTCCTTCAAGTTGTTTTACTGTCTTGTCGTGCAGTCTTTTTCTTGTGGGAAACAGTTCAACAACCACTGCAGCTTGTTGGGTACCTGGGTTCATGGATTCTTTTAAGACCTTTTCCGTGGTGGTCTTGTTTGGCAGTGCTTACCTTAAAGTTCTTGCAAACTGGCTTCTCAGATGAACTCTGAATATTTCGTTGTCTGTACAGGTAGTGTTTCAGTTTACCCTATGAGCTACAACTAACGACATAATGTCAGTGGGTGCTTAAAGAGACTAGTCTCTAGGTACTTTTAAGGTAATGTCAGACTTCCGACTGAATGCATATCTGAAAACTATGTTCTTG
This sequence comes from Oryza meridionalis, assembly GCA_000338895.3. NCBI lineage: Eukaryota > Viridiplantae > Streptophyta > Magnoliopsida > Poales > Poaceae > Oryza > Oryza meridionalis. The sequence continues at coordinate 30,470,337 of CM002529.2, forward strand.
ATTGAGAACAATGGGGGCATGGTTACCATTTCCTTTTTTTTTTTGTTTCAGAAAGGCCAGATTGGTATAGCTGAAATTTGGTTTTTTTGTTTTCCTATCTTTTTCAAGTTGAACATTGCCTTGTTTTGCAAAATTTCTCTGAATATTCAGATTTTCATATTATTGATCATCACCATTTGCTTGGCAGGTTATCAGAATTAAGGACTGCTAAGATCTTGGAAGAGAAGAACACTATTGGTGGCAAAATTGAATTGTTCATCACTCCCCAAAGACAAATAATTAGCTTTTTCATGTTGACAATTTATCGACAACAACCAATTTACAAAGTGTGCAAGTGTAAATTAACCTTTGGACACTTGTCTATGACACGATCTTACTCGTCTCCTCCTTTTTATCAAAAAACAATGAAAGAAATGAATCTCACCACAAGAAGAAGAAGGAGGAGAAAGAAAGCGAATCAAAAACAGAAGAGCTCTCCTATCTACCATCAGCATCATCAAGATCCCAGCCATGGTGTCAGGGCTCTGGCAAGAAGTCGCGCGCCCGTTCCAGCGTGTTGGTGAGCTTGGTGAGGTTGAGCTCCACATTCTGCTTGTCCAGGTACACCGTCTTGATGGCGTCCCATCCTTTCTTGTGCACATCGTATGGATGCTGGATGTAGAAATGGTCTCTCGGGTAGAGCTCTCTCAGCGAGCTCTCGTCGAAGGAGACATTGTACTCCATGTAGTTGACATCCATGTCCTTGGCTGGATCCTTGAAGGTGACACGGGTGAGCCACTCGAGGCCCCCGAATGGCACCACCTGGATGAGCACGGCGCGGCTGGGGAGGAACACCATGTTGGTGAGGCCGGCGCCATGGACGCCCATCATCACGTCGGCGGAGTTGACGAGGCGCGCGAAGTTGGGCATGTCGGTGTGGTTGTCCGGCTCGGCGATGCGCACGTCGAACCTGGCGAGCGCGGCGGCGTGCGCCATGGCGCGCTCGTTGAGGAAGCGGCGCGAGCTCTTGCGGGAGATGATGAGGAGGCGCGGCTTGTCGCGCCGCGGCGCGCCCGTGCGCGACGCGACGGCGCGCTCCAGGCGGAAGGTGCGGCGGAGGAGGCGCTTGAAGTCGGCGACGGTGACGCCGCCCGGGGAACGCGCCGGGTCGATGCCCATGGCGCGGTGGAACGTGGCGCCGATGAAGATCCGCGGGAAGCAGTGCACCTCCTGGTCGTTGTCGACGTCGATGACGTCGTACCGGGAGAGCTGCCGGAACAGCGGCGTGAACTTGTCGAGCCACCAATCCTTGATCCCGCTGAGCAAGAACTGCACCTCGCCGCCGAAGTGGTTGGTGCTGGTGAAGAGCGGGACGAGCACGTCGGTGTAGTCATGGTACAGGTTGCCGGCGAAGCCGCCGCTGGAGAAGAGGAACGCCGGGACGGAGTGGTTGCGTGTGCAGAGCGGCGGCACGGCGGTGTGGTTGGCGCCGCCGCCGCCGAAGGGGACGAGCGTGAACTCCCGCACGTCGTCCATGGCGACGGCGTCGTGGAGGCGCGCGTACGGCTTGGTCCTCCACTCCTTGTCGAGCGGGTTGATGTAGATCTTGGAGCGGTTGCCGTCGACGCGGATGTCGCCCACGGCGGCGCACCGCTCCGACCGCTTGCTGGTGACGTAGCACGTCGGCCTGCTCGGGTCGAAGTCCTCCTCCCCGATCGGCCCCGTCATCTTGTACCTCGTGCTGTCGTAGTCCTCGTCGATCTCCACCACCTCCATCTCCTCCGCCGCCTTGGCTGCAACCACAATTAATCAATCAAAGCTCATCACTCCATGAATCAATCAAGAACAAGAAGAAGAAGGAGGAGGAGGAAGAAGAAGCGTACGGAAAGGGGTGGAGCAGTAGCGAGCCTTGATGTAGGTGAGGACGCAGAGGGAGAGGAGCATGGTGATGACCATGGCGGCGTTGCCCATCCGCCGCGGCTCGGCGCGCCCCCTCGCCACATGATGGTGCTTCATCGGCGCCGGGCTCTCGCCGCGGGCGCCGCGCGCCGCAGGTGGTGGTGGTTTGGATCTGAAGGAAGCAAAAACGATCGGGCGTGAGCAGCAGAGAGTGGTTAGTAGTATTAAAGGCGGGGTCGGGGTGGCGTCGCGTCGATCTCGAATGGATGATGGCGAGGCGATGGCAACCAGAGGTTGGTGGCGTCGTGTGGTGGGTCGGAGCTCGCAACGGCGCAACCACTCACTACAAGCACAAGCAGCAGCTGCTGCAGCTGCACAGTGCAAACGGCAAAGCAGAGCAGGCAGCTACAGCTACAAGGGTGGGGACGAGTAGACAAAGCAGTGGCCCAGCTAGCGCACCAGTGCACCACCAACAACAACCCGATCGCCGATCGCTCGCCGTCGATTGGCCGAGGCAGATCAAGATCGCTTATTCACAGATGTACTGCAGTGATAAAGGGTGTGTAGTTTCAAGTCTAAGGTATGATGTTTAACCCCTTACGATGTTTAACCCTTAACACGTTTATAATCTTTTTTCTTAAAAAATGTTTGGAGGGAGCGCAGATGCCTCTATCGACAAAAAAATGTTTAGAGGGAGCACAACGCCGCTTTGTTGTTGATGGGTACGTGGTTCAACCAAAGAAAACCAAACCAGTTAAGCTGGGTTCACTTTTTCAATTTTTTTAGGGACGCTCCTTCCGTTAACCCGGTGTTTTCTTTGCGTCGATTATATGTGATGTTGGTGACGAAACGGTCGCCTGCCTCGTGGTTCATGACGAGAGGTAGGTTGGTTCATTCACGCGTTGGCGTTGGCTACAGAATGGTGATCACAACAGATTCACAGATCTACCAAACGTTCGAGCCTACCAAGTACACGTACCAAGCTGCAGCGACACGTACAGCAGTGTGGAATAAATGGCATAAAACTGTACAGCAGATGGTGCCTGATTAATTCAGAGTTGCTCGCGGCGGCGCCGGGCAGCGAGAGGAACACTCAGGTCTCAGGCAGGTTCATCCTCAAATCTCAACTGAATTTTTGTCAGGATATGCTGCGGTGTCAATGCACGCGCGCGCACGTTGTTTTTCCCGTTTCGCGTTGGCTTGCAAACGCCGGAATCCAACACAACCGGGGGCTGGATTAAATTAAAGTTGACTCCTTCTTTCAACCATGATGTTAATTTGCTAAATCGATCATAAATCATGTAGTAGTAATCATGCGTCTGATTAGTAGAGCTTCGCTTGTACAAACCTATAAGCTTAACTGTGTAGTAGTGGACATATGAAACTTGAGGGAGAAAAAGAACCCATTTATCCACCCAATTAGTTGCTCTGTCATTCTCATCATCCTGAACGCAAGAACAAACCTGTATATATGCAACCACTTGGCCAATCACTCGACAAGCAATGCCAATTCATGTTCTCCAATCAATCTCACCAAATCGAGAACCAACATTTTCCAACGACAAAATAATACACTGAACCTATGCCTGCATTTGGAATTTTGGATCACTCGTTCAGTTCTTGCACCGTTTTCTTAACCTGTAGCGATGTACTACCACCATCTGTATCAGGGTTCAGAAAAAAAAGAACCGATCCAGAGAGAGACAGCGCAGCTTACTGTCGTCGTTGCTACGATGAAAAGGGTTGCTTTCAAGTGTCCATCTCTGTGGCAGGTGAATGGCTTCTTTATATAAGTCCCAAATGGATGGACCATTTGCCTTGGATCTTTGCTTTCATCCACTCTCTGCTCTGCCTCTATTTTTCCTTTTCTTAATTGACATGTCCTTGTTAAACACTTAACTATGTAGTCGCACTGAAAATAAAACTGTTGCTTCTGATGCAAATTTGCTGGAGCCGGCTGCAGAATGGGCCTTGCTTGATGAATTGAAGCAAAAGCAACATTGCTAGCGACCTGGAGGAATTGGGAATATAAGATGTTGCTCGATCAGACAGCCATGAAACCTCAGCACCAATGCCCTGGGCAGCATGTGTGTTGTGGGGGCTATCTCGTACAAATTGGCCAGCGATCCAGCGTACCAAACCGATTTGTCGTGGGATTAACAATCAATCGATCACAAGGCTACAAAAAACGGGAGTTAATCAAATCGAAGATCGCGTCTGCGTTGGTCGTTTCATAATCACGTTCGACAACTTTCCATGTGTGAATAAACAAAGTCAATCATAAGGGGAAAGCATCTTTATCATAAAGGTTAAAAAAATCATGATATATGATTACACACAGCAGGTTCTCAAAAATTATTTTCTTTTTTTTGAAACAGATGTTCTCAAAATTTATGGATTACATATTGATGTGCCTATTGAGGATGTGTTAGAGACACGATTACAAATAAGTACTCCCTCCGTATTTTAATGTATGACGCCGTTAATTTTTTGATCAACGTCTGACCATCTATCTATCTATCTATTAAAATACCTCGAAAAGAAGGCACCATGTTCGCTGTGGGGGCTAGAAATTCCCACATTAATCGGAGAAAAAGAAAAGAAGAATCCAAGTAGAAATACAATTTAAAAATAGCTAAAATTCGGAATTACAAATAAGCAATATTGAAAGAAGAGTTCGCATAAGAATCCAATACGAGATTAATTAAAATTCAAAATAAAAATAAAATAAAATCTGAAATTGGAAAAAGAAGAGTCCATATAGGAATACAATCTAGAAATAACTAGAATTCGAAATTAAAAATAAGAAATATTAAAAGAAGAGTTCATATAAGAATCCAATACGAGATTAATTAAAATTCGGAATAAAAATAAAATAAAATCCAAAATTAGATAAATAAAAAAGATAGTTCGAGTAGGATGAAACAACTATAAAATTGAAAATAAAAAAACATTTAAAAATAATTCATATAAGACATAATACGATATTAACTAAAATTCTAAATAAAAAAATAAATTCCAAAGATAGAAAAAGAAAAATAATAGTTCAACTAGGAATACAATTTATAAATAACTTAAATTTGTCATAAAAAATAAAAACTATTGAAATAAGAGACCATCTAGAACATATGACGAGATTAACTAAAATTTGAAATAACCAAAAAATAAATTCTGAAAATATTAAAATAATTATAAGAGTTCAAGTAGGAATATAATTTATAAATAAAAATATCAGAATGAAAAATATAGACTTCTAAAAAAATCCCAATGAAAATAAAAAGAAGAGGCAGTGGATGGATCGTAGAGTAGTATGGTAGCAGCATTTGACGAGACTTCTGAAAATTATAAAAACAAAACCCAAACGAGACAATAAACTCTAAAAACTATAAGGTCTTTTAGAGGTTTCAGTGACAACAAATAGAAATAGTGGTAAATCGAGGAAGCAAATAAATGACGTGTGATAAAGAATTTAGGAGTAGCAACTGGCATAACTTTTATAAAATATAAAATTAGAAATACATGGATGATAAGGTTTGGTTTTTCAAAGTCTTAAGACAACGAGATATCTATTTAACAAAAATTTAAGTAAAACTATATTAAAAAATAGGTAATTTTATATCGGTGCTAGCTGCGCAATTGCGCGGGCCACCAGCTAGTTATATTATTAAGACAGCTCAAAAAGAAGGCACCATGTTCGTTGTGGAGGCTAGAAATTCCCACATTAATTAGGTAAAAAAGAAATATTTTAACCGTTAGATCGTGGTAGATCTAGATTATAACGGTGGAGATTAATCGAATATAAAAATATGTTAGAGTTGTAAGAGCAATACAATTCTAATGTAAAACGGAAAAGATCATACCAATAATATGTGGAAATTTCACCGTGAATAAGATTAGTTGATTAGTAAACGAAGTCCTAAAGTAAATTGTATAGGAAATTAGAAAGTACTACATGTCAGGCTCAGGCAGGTATCACTCCATCCTATACGGAGTCACTCCGCTTGGTGCCACGGTGCCGCACAGAGGGCCGCAAGCCAGCAGCCAAAAACTCACGGAGACAAACAACTTCAATCCATGCACAACAAATAAATAATCGTGGCAAGTTACATACTACCATATCAGAAATTCAGAATGACTATTTTTTTTGGGTTAAGCACATAAGAACGACAATCAGTTTCTAAATTTTCTTGCATTTGCATCGATTTTGTGGTTAAAAAATTAGATGGGAAGCTAAGCTAGAATAAGGTATATGACTATCTGTATATTTTTTTACTGATGACTTACTTCAAATGACAAATTTTTGGCATGTTAAAAAAAGTATATATTTTAACCGTTGATATTGGTTTAATTTAAAAATTTAGACCCACGATACAAAGTCATGTTTAAAGGAGTCATGATATCCGTTTCATATGTTCGGATTCAATACAATTTTAATAGCTAGAGGCAGAGTTCAATCCTCCTTCAGTAAAAATAAAAGTCTCTATATATAATTTGTAAATAATGAACTAATTAAAGACACATATCTATACAACTTTTAGCAGGCAAAAAAGGTTGTATATACCATATTTGTGCAAAACTAAACGAGAGTTGATTTGCGATTACGTAATGACAAATGAAGCGGGGCGAGCGAGTCCTAAGCACGCAATTGATCTGTTTTGTCCGTGTCAACGAGCACGGATATGCATGGCAGTTTGGTAGCAGCAGCAAATTGCCAATATACTATTGTCCATACAATCAAATTTCTGGAAGATTTCCCTTTTCAAATATATTGAAAACAGTCCAAATCCTACTCAAAATAAAGACTAACAAAAAACAGATTAAATACTAAGGACATTGAGAGAACTGTCCATCTAAAATACAACACAAGATTAACTATATTCAGAGAAAAATGTATATTTTATTGTGATTTGATTTATCATCAAATGTTCTTTAAACATGACATAAATATTTTTATATTTGTAAAAAAAATTTAAATAAGATAAATGATCAAACGTTGGTAAAAAAGTTAACGATGTTATATATTAAAATATGGAGGAGTATGTACTTACATGTGATGATGGTGTACAAGTGCATTCTTACTTGCGGCCCATGTTGGTTGGACGGTCGTAACGGGATTACGATTTTGTGAAGCCCAAGAACTGGATTGAGGTCTTACGTGCGCTGGGCTTTCCGCTTACTTGCGGCCCATTTATGTTGGGCTGTCAATTTATGGGCCTCATTTTCTAAAGTGGCTCAATGAGGCCTAGCTGCAAGGTTTATCACGGCGGGCCATGAATTTGGGATCCGGGCCTTTCCAATGCTTGCAAAATAAAACCCCTTCTTTGCATGAATATTGTGAGTTTCACCGATACTATCCCTGAATATTTTTTCAGTTTCTACGAAATTTGATCTGTTTTGCACATCAGAACTCCCAGACGGCACTGGTATCTTGAATAATGAACCAGATTAGTACATTGTGATCCTGACAGTGCAACCTGTCCTGGCTACAACTAGCAATTTGTTGTTACAAGAGGTCAACCAGAGATTGACCTCGTTCTCACACTGACAAGCACATCCATTTTTACAACTTATTGCAAACAGGTCAACAAGACGTTGACCTCACCCACGCATTCGGAAGCTAAAACAACTTTTTTACAAGCAGCAAGCAGGTCAACAAAAAGCTGAGCTGCAGATGCTGAAGAAATGAAGATATCTGAACTTTGTCTGAAAAAAGAGAAAAACTCTGAACATTTCAGAATTCAGACTGACGGATCGGTGTTCGTCAGTTGGTGCAGGAGGGGAAGACCCACACCGGGGGCGGCCACTTCCAGAGCAAGTCGCGCACGGCGCCGCGTGGCAACTTGTAGCTCCCGTCGGCGAGGTCGAGCACGCCGACGTCGGGAACCACCTCGTGGCACCTCTCGTGCGACCATGGCCCGTCGTCGGTGAAGTAGACGCAGTTGCCCTTCACCTCCGGGCAGCAATCCGCCGGGACGCACAGCGACGCGCTCTTGCCCAAGAACAGCGCGCGCCCGGCGAGCACGTCGGCGCCGCCCTTGCTGTCCACCCGTGCCCACTCACCATGGCCGGCGGCGGCGGTGGCGCCGGCCTTCCACTCGAAGAGCTCGGCCTTGAAGGTGGTGTACTCGACGCGTTCTTGCCGGGGCTCCCACTTGGACCGCGCGTGCGCCTTGTCCCTGAGCCGGTGCACCTGGAGCAGGTGCCCCGGCGAGAGCTCGACGAGGTATTTGCTGCAGGGGATCGACATGGAGCACGCGCGGCCGGAGCAGCAGCACGGCGGCGCGATCTCCCTGGGCGGCGCCGGCGTCGTGCCCGCCGCCGTGACGTCCATGTCCCATGCCTCGACGCGCCCCACGGAGTCCAGCGTGTACACCGCTTGGTGCCCGTCGGCGGCGGCGGGGGCGGAGGACGCGCGCACGGCGTCGACCCAGCATCGTGATGGCGTGTCGAGGAGAGTCCACTTCGTGTCCCCTGCTCTGGCAATGGCGAGACGGTACAGTGGCTGGCAGATGAGCAGCACGGCGTAGCCGCCCCAAGACCCCGGCGGCGTCGTCTGCCTCCGCGGCGGCGCGACGAGGATGGCCTTCTCGTAGAGCTCGTACCTGAGCCTGTCCGGCGCGAACGACTCCGGCGGGACGAGCACCTCGTCGCCGTCGTTGTCTCCATCGCCGAAGCAGCAGCGGAGGTCGTAGCTCGCGACACGGCCGTCGGCGTCGCGGCTGGCGTCGACGAAGGGCAGCGTGGTGACCGAGGGTAGCTGGACCTGCGCGCCGGTGAGCGGGTTCAGGAGGTGGAGCTCCGATGCGGCGTCGGCGGTGACGAGCCAGCCATCGGACGAGCCAACACATAGCCGCTCAGACACCGGCGGCGCCGGCTGCGGGATGGCGTACACCCTTCCATCGGAGAGGCTCAAGAACCTCGCCTCCAAGAACCTCCCATCCCCACCGCCGCCGCCGCCTCCCGAGCTCTGCCTGCGCGCCGTCGGGTTGAACGGAAGCATGAGCCATGGCGGCTGCGCGGCGCGAAACCTCGCGGTGGTGGAGGCCGCATCAGCCGACTGCCACGCCGTGCACACGCCGGGGAAGCGGAGGCGGTCCGGCACGGGGAGGCGGCCGAGCACGGACTCGAGGAGGTCCCGCGGGAGGTCGGCCCAGCCCGGCCGCCTCACCGCGGCGCCGACTAACTTGTTCATCGCCATTGCCAGAGCAGAGCAAAGCTCGATCGCATGACAAGGAGGAGAAGATCAGAGGAGGAGGAGGAAGAAGATGAGACGGTTTGCTTGTTGGGATGGCAAGAAACGCGCGGAGAGGTCGCGGCTTAACAATGGCCATGTCGCGCCGTTCCGACGTGCGGCGCGGCCCGTGTATTTGTGGGATGCCGCAGGCGCGGTGGTCAGACGGCTACTAGTTTTGGGTGCGGTCGCAGCATGGGACTGAGAGGGAGAGAGGCGGGTGGCGCGAACGGGAAGGCACGCGAACGCGCGGCGTGGCGCGGCGTGACACGGTGAAAATCCCGTGGGCGCTCGTGGTAAAACGTCGAACAGGTCGTCGGCGCGGGCAGCTGATTTTGGACGGGATGATGAGCAATTTGGTCCTCCAACTTTCTCACTCGTCTCACTTTGGTCCTAAAAGGGCCAATTTGGTTCATGAACTTTTTCGCTTTTTGCCTTTTTGTTTCAGATATTTTGGTCGTCCAGATAATTTGTCGATTGTTAAATAGATAAGGCTTATAGAATGTAGTGAAACTTGACATTTCTAATTATTAGTATGTAAATTAAATGTAAAGGTGTAGTATGTCAAATTATTATTAATAGATTCATTATGTGGTTGTAGTGGTGGTTTTCATCCAGTTTCCCTAATTAATTGTGCATCGTATAATTTGGTTCCAATTTTCTTTTAAAATGGGATGTCTTCTTCTTTATATAAAACGTCAGGAACGATCTGACCTTAAAAAAAGATTCAATAAGCACTTTAATGGAGTAGTTATCTTTAATAATTTTTATTATTAGAAACATTAATGATTGAATATTTGTTTTGCGACTATGTAGATGTTCAAAACATAATCATAAGATATCTCCCAAGTTGTTTCTCGACTTGTTTGTGTGGGTTTTCTGTGAAATATTTAAGAATGGATTTTATTAAGTGGTTACAAGAAATGCTATTTATAAGTACCACTGAGAGATGGAGAAAGAGAACATTGCTTCTTATCCATACACGTCCATACCCAATCTGCCTCTCAGCAAGTCACCCCAATTAAAAAATCAATTCGAGAAACCAAACAAAGTACTAGCTCTTTTACATAAACAGCCCGGGTTCATTAGTAGCCGCATAAAAGTATTTCGGTGTGTTTTTATGGTAAATACTTAATATAGTTAAATTTGCTCAGGCTTTTTGTTTTTTTTTTTGAATTCTCCACCAGACGAAACCGATCGTTGATTAAAGTCAGGGGACCAAGCTGATTTGTAGTTTTTCTTCTTTTTTTTTAAAAAAAAAAAACTGATCAGTAACCCTTTTCTTCTTGTAATTATCTGAATTTCATCGTTTGATTGTTGGCTTACAAGCCGTATCCAAAATTTAAAATTTGAAACCTAATCTTAGATCTGATTTTGTTATTTTATCATAGCCTATTAATTTTCAGCACTGGTTTTTAAACCCCTAACAACATAATGGTTTACCCATAAATTAATTTTGCTGCTTCATTTTTTTATAGCTCATCATCTTTTTTTTTTTAATGGCAGCTCTGTGACAGTGCAATCCTGTTCGTTCAGTTCAGTGCACCTTGGCCATTTTCAATTTTTTTTTTCTACAGCATGAAGGCATGAATAGTCACTTGGCAAGCTAATGTTGCGGTACGACTCATCACTCATGGCTTGATAATAGTAACCAGTAGGGTGGCATGAGCATTTACACGGCTAGATCTACTTTAAAATTTACTAAAATGATATTATTCAAACGCTTCAAAATCTTAGCTTGCTGTATGGTCAAATCCTTATCGTGCCAATGAGAATGGGATGGTGAACAAATTTAGGTTTAGAAACGAGTCAAAAAGTTATATTTAGAAACGAGTCATATAAAGTCCCTCGTCACGCCACACCAACAGAAGGATAAATTTGATCCAATTACACACACTCTTCTGAAACCTGAGGGACTATATTGAGCATTGATTAAAAGTCGAGGGACCAAATTGATCAAATCAACCTCCTCCTTCGAGTTATCCTGATTCTGACGGCTGCTCTGTTGACGCTGTTCATTGGGTAAACTTGGGTTCAGAGCACCTTTGCCCGCTAATACATATCTGCGTATTTGTTATAGCAAGTTGCGTGCTCAAGCTCGAGATGCACCGGAGATAACCCCAGATAAGGATCAAAGGATTAGGCAATCTGTATGCGTACAGGTCACTGATGACCTGTAGATTTGCCCTTGCTTGATACTCTTCCAGTCCTCTTTGATCCTCTCCACCTAAGCATGCTAATACTTTAGTAGTTTCCATGGAGTAAGAGCATGTGATTGTAACGGAGATGATTAAATAACTGCAAGCACTAGAACAAACAGGGGCATGCGACCTGCTGTTGCAGACCTGAGACTTGCAGCTGTGGTTACAAGGAAGAAAGGTTGTGAACTTCTACCAGAGCTGCATGTTCAGTTCATCAACTCCTTCCTTTCCCTAGAAACAGAGGGAAAAAAATACAGTATCAACTAGAGATCTGCCAAAATGAACATATACATGATTGAAGTGAGCTCTTTTACAGCATATTGAGGTAGCCACAAGTGACAAGTCAATTCAAGCAAGTTATGCACAACTACTGACGGCCACATATGCATTATATTGCTAGTGAAATAACAAAAGTACATACTCCCTCCGTTTCGAAATGTTTGACACCGTTGACTTTTTAGCACATGTTTGACCGTTCGTCTTATTTAAAATTTTTTGTGAAATATGTAAAATTATATGCCTACATAAAAATATATTGAAAAGTCAAACATGTTTAAAAAAGTCAACGACGTCAAACATTTCGAAACGGAGGGAGTATATTACAAACTGCAAGCTTACCAGTTGTGGAAAATGTCCTTTGTAAACATCAGCCTCCTTGACTCATTTGTCATGGAATTGCAGGCCACACCAACTGCAGGCAATTGAGCAGGAGAGAACTCTCCAGGTGAAGCCATCATACTTTTGAAATTGTTGACATTAGTTAAGTACCTCCTGTTGATAAACCAGTGGAAGCAGTTTGCTGTCAGAAGCTGAGGGAAATAATGAAGATTGCACTTCATATAGTTCAAGAAGAATGTCTGTTTCTACCGATAAGTATTAACTGACTATCTGAATACATTGCACTACCTTGATGAACTGAAGAAGAAGAAAAATTAGTATAGCATGCTGATAACATATTTTAACTGAACTAGGCCAAAGCAACGTATAAATTTCGGTTAACTGAACTAGGCCAAAACAGGGTATAAATTTCAGTTAATCAGAAAGGTACTTTACATATGGAGTCTCAGAGTGACAAATTCAACGAAAAGAACTAACACAAGGAAAATTTCAGTGAAACACAACAGTTTTCTCAAAGCTAATAGCTCCATTAAAACCCGGAACCGCCGAAAGATATGATAAATGGAAAAGTTGACTGACCAAACAAACAGCTGCAGAGATGAACTTGTCTGCTTTCACCAAGCAGTTTTTGTGTAATAATACACACGGTGGAAGCGGCACAAGTCATTTATTAACTTAAATTGTGCATGGAAACTACTGTGGAGGTAAGGCATGTCCTAATCCAAAAGGAGGCCTGCACAGTAGATCAGAACAAGCAGGTTGGTCAGATAGATGAATCAAACAATAGCAGTGGTGTGCAAAACAGAATGTGAACTGGGGATGTGTCAAACAAGGGAGTGTCTTGTTATCGTTACCTTGGATTAGTAGTATCAGTCTTTGATGATCGGAATGGTTCCTCTCAGCTTGCGGCACTGCCTTTTGAGCTCCTCTTTCTCGCTATCACGGACAACTAGTACTTCCAGTGAACTCGGAAGGCCGCCCTTGGGCAGCGAACGGATGGCTGGACAGGACCAGATCTTTAATCTCTTGAGGCAGGTGAGTCTGTGTAACCCAGCTGGGAGGGACTGCAGTTTCCGGCAGAACCGAAATTCAAGGTCCTGGAGGGAGGAGAGGAGCAGAAGGGCCGCGCTTTGCTCGTTTGTGAAGCGCTCCACCTTACCGTTCCAACTAATGGTTAGGCTGGTGAGTGAGGAAGCGAGGAGGCTGCAGATGGGCGCGGCAAGGACCTTTGTGATGTCATCTGTATCGAGGACCTGTAGCCGCAAGGGGTCAGAGCCACACCCGACGAAGAATTTGTGGGTCTCGAAGATGTTCAGGTTTGTGAGTTGGCCATGGGCGAGGAGAGAAGACAAGTCCTCACCTCTTAAATCCATACATTTCCATATGGTTAATCTGGTGAGAGAGCTGAGGTTTGAGAGGGGCGCCAGAGTCTCCATGCCTCCCACACCATCAAGACGGAGATATTGCAGGGAGGATGGAAATGGGAAGCAAGACAAGGAGGAGGACGAGTAGGAGGAGAGGAAATTGGGGCAACCCCGAATAACGAGTGTTCGTAGGAAGTGCAGGCCTTGTAATCCTCCTCCTATGCTTCTTAAGCCTCCTGCCGTGCCATCTACGAGAGAATCAAACTGCAGGATCAGCTCTGAGATATTCCCTATGTTCAGCTCCTGAAGTTGGTGAGGCAATAGCAGAAGTCCTGCATCAGCTGCTGCTTTCTCATCCTCTCCTCTTAGTTGCTCCTGACCCTGTCCTAGACGCGCATCCTCCAACTTATGACCAGAAGATGACGACGACGATGCTGACATTGCCATCGTCTGCTCCTTCGCCACACCAAGCCCTCTTATCTTCCCACATCTTTCTAATGAAAACCTCGAGAGCTTGGGGAAAAGAGACAACAACAGCGTCAGTTCCTTCCCACTACAGCTAGTCTCATAGATCCTGAGATGCTCAATCGGAAATTGGTAGCCGACAGTGTTCTCAGCTTCAACATTCGACAAGACATTACTTGTACTAGAGGCTGGGGCGCGCCAATGGCGCGCCTCCTGCGTGTGACTTTTTTATATGGCTAAGCAGCTTGTGTTCATTGTATATATTTAACACTGATAGATTGCTGATTTCGGACCACCCTAAAAATCATCAGTTCCATTCTATATTGAAAACTAAACTAAGAAATAAATTTAAGGAAGCATAGTTAATTCTGAATTTGGGCTGTGTTCGGAAGAGCTAGCAGTGGCAACGCTGCAGCCACAACAACAGGACCAACCAAGCAAATTTGTACTAAAACAGCTGCAACACAGCGGCTGTACAGCCACCATCTAGCTGAACCGAACAGACCCTTGATCATTAACTGAAGATAATAAAGAACTGCACCATATGATGTGCCAATTTATGATCACATCGAATAAACAAGTTTGTCAAACATATTCAAAATATTTGCAAATTGAACAATTTAAAAGCAGAAACACCACAACATTTATTCTATTTACAACTGAACTCGGGTTCATAACCGATATTACACACCAAAATGATGCACACAAGCTTTCTTTAGCACACAAACGTATTAAAGGCAAACAATTATATATAAAAGTAAACTAAGGTAGAAAGCTGTCGCCAGATGTAAAAAAGCCTAGTTAGCACAATCATTTGGATCCACAAATAAGAAAATAAGCCAGTAGTATTTAAGAGTGTCTTCCGGCTTATGCAATGGTGCTCATCTACCATAGCGGCATAAATGGGAGATTACAGAGAACTCCATCCTGCAAGGCAGATAATTCAATAAAAATTCATTGCAATAGTTCATTGAAGAACAAGTTAGATGCGGTGAATGCCAGAAATATTCTGTTAGTTCAACTGTGATGTGTTATTTATGATTTCAGTCAGTTACCGAGGCTAACAACTGCTTATCAGAAGTGAGGGCCATATTGACTTGAATAAGGCTAATCTGTAGTTGTAAATATCACTCTAGAGTAGTTCACCATGCTGATCTTAGCATTTAGCACTCATTTACGAGCTTATCCTAAAAGAATTTAAATGGTTGTACAGATTTTCATCTCCTTGGATGTCAAGTGACCACCAATAGCTTTTTGTGAGGTATCAATAGTTCATGATTGCACCACTGACGTGGCAACAAAGATGCTTGAAATGGATATTTTTTGTCAAACGGGAATCGCAAAACAAATTTCTTTGTGGAAAGGGTTAAGACATCAGTTTGCTCAATTAGAAGAGGCTAGAAAAGTTTGGTGATAATGCAAAATAAGGTGCACTAAAAACATCATGCCATTCAATCTAAAACATGAAAAGCTATGTGAAGGGCAGCTCAAACATATTTGCTCCCAAGCAATGTGAAGGCAAGCCAATTACTTGCAAAATGTCTCAATTCAGTACTAAATGCAAAGTGGAAAACGATATAGGGCATCATATAATTCGCTAGATATATGCTGTCAACACTAAACGATCCCCTAGAAAAAAAATTGTTTTGCTCAAAATTCCATGATGCTAGTAACTCTAATATAACCGCTTCATCCAAGAATCTAAACTTTTATTTGAACTCATATCCAAAAAAAAAATTACAGCATACAAAAATCACAATGTATCAATTTTTAGATGACACGAGGAATTAAGAACCACATTGTTTGTAACTGCAAAAGATGTACACACAACAAATGCAAAACAAATCCAAAGAATCTGCAAGAATTTAGGTGGCATGACCATATGGTTAATTCTACTATAAATCAAGTGCATCCTTTTTTCTCACAAACTATGTCTTTCTTATAGGTTTAGCATCCAACATTATATTCAAAGGCCTTAAATATAAAATGAGAAACAAAAACTAATTTGATTCCATAGAAATACTATCAAACAGATTGAAAAGAGCATGCACACGTTCTTTCTCTATCTCCAATTTCCGATTTCACTTTCAGTAAAGCACAATTATAATACTCCCTCCATCCACAAAAGTTACACATATTACTTTTGTCACCAAAACCAAGGAGAAATTAAATCATCTTGGGTGTTACAAAATCAATGAGTGAATGCAAGCATGCAACCAATGAGTATTTAGATGACTCCTTGGATTCTAATCAAACATTTATTTTATCTCTTCATTTAAGTCTTGAATACACAAAGACTACAAATAGGAACAACTTATTTGGAAAAACTCAAATGTGAAATATGTCTAACTTTTGTGGATGGAGGGAGTATTAATTTCCAGCTAGTGAGCAGACGAAGTACCGACACTTTATGAGGGGTGCAGAAAACAATGGTTGGAACAAACAAGCACAAATGGGTGTATATGCGGTCTGAGAGCCCCCAATATTATAAACACAGATATACATGATACCCACCATTAGCCTAATAATCTGGATATATTATTGGCAGTGGGATGATGACTCACTGACAACTTTCATTATTTTGTCTCTATAATTCTAAAAAAATGAAACATGAAGGTCAGTATGATTAAAACTAAGTAGGTAGCAAATGAGTCTAAAAATAGAGACAGACAAAAGGAGAGTATGAAAGAGGGCTTAGGTTGGTGGTGTTTGGTTGGTGATCTTCTCAACTTATCTGCATTTTTCTGCACCCAAAACATTCTGAAATAGGAAATGGTTGCATCACTGACCACTGAATTTTTTTTCTTGGACATAAGAAGGGCTCTACCTTATAGTCATTTCATTGAAACAAATGATAAGTTACAAAGTTGCATGAATAAAGGGAAAATGATTAAAGGAAGATTAAAGGATAAAGAAAAAAGGAGATAGACTGACCACTGACTTGGGAGAATGTTGGAAAAAGCATCAAGTCCGGGAATAAACAAGCGTACGCGCTTGTGTACCTGCAATCAGAGACTCATAATTAGTGTCGTGTAGTTAATTACTCTAGATTAAGCTGTAGTAGCTTGTTCATAGTTAAGATGAGAGGTACTCTAAAATCAAGTGTTCTCAGGTACAAAGAGTAGGACCATTAGACGACTGACCAAAACTTGTGAAGACATGCCTGCATCAATTAGCAAAAGTTTTTTAAAAATTTCAGTTAGGACTGATGCTGTCTGAAAATCTGTATACACATGAAAGATTAGAAGACTAATTATTTAGCAAATTCTAGCAACTTGGTATGCTGTATGCACACATCATGGATACGTACGCACGATCCATCAATCGACTTACCTGTCGAAGCAAACGTGATAGTCTTGCTTCTTGAATTGAAAAGCATGATTTTACACAAAGTTGATTATACAAGTTGATCAGACAAGCCATGGGAGTAGTAGTTAAGCACTGTTGGTACTTGATATGGAACATTCTGCTATGGAAATGGAATTAGCATGCTCTAAGTCACTTAGCTAGTGGACATTGCACAAGTTGGCCAACAACCAACGGGGTATGAAATGAGAAGTAACCCATTGTTGAAATGAATCCGAAGGTTAGACAATGCAAAAGGTGTTCTAAGATACAGGATTTTCTTCTTGTTTTCTTCCTCTGATTGTAGGGAAGACGAATGCACATGTACACACAATATAGTGTAAATACGCCACACGCTTATGGACATAAGTATGCTTTCTAACCTATGTTTCAAGAGACAGAGGCTACTGTAAATCCTTAATTTTATTAAATTTATACTAAAAATGTGCCAACGCATATAATATGAAACCATAATGGACGAAGTTATGCATACATGAATTGACAATTAAATTTATTTTCTCAAGATAAACTGATTTTCTCATTGCATGGGTTGTCATTCCGGAGTCCAAATTAATAAATGCCTAGGTATGGGGTACGGCTATTTCCTCTGCATTAAGTCATCTCTCTTTGCCTTTGCTTTTTTTGCTTTCAAAACCATAAAATTAAAACTATGAGCATGTTTAGTTCTCTACCCTACGAACTTATTGGTAGTACCAAAATGAGGGTAAACTATGGTCATTTGCATATTATGATAATTATAATGTTATCATACAATTAATTATCATCAGGAATACCCCATTATAATGATCAATTAATATACAATTCATAATGATATACATTTATCTGTATATCATTAATCCATTAATGCATTAATGCAATCCATTAAGACTACTACCAATATAATTATTAATACATTTATTTAGCCAGCTGGTAAATATACATTAAGATTAATCTTAGGTTTAGTCTTAATGTATATTAAGTATATACTTATGGTAAAAAATATACTTAATATGAACTGTTCAATTTTCCTAGAAGATGAAACTTTTGAGCAATTATGGAACATTTACCATAAGTATATCTTTTTCTGCAACAATTCCCTCTATTCTCCTAGATCAGTTCTCCCATAAATCATTCCAGAAATAGGGACTGAAGCAAATTTAAAACAAGATAAAGAAAAAACAGTGAACATTCAATCGACACAAGATAAACAAAGGATTTGCCCTTCATATTAAGTACACTTAATAAATCTGAACCAAAATATCTCAAAGCACTACTTGTTTGTAACTTTGTAAAGATGAATCAAATCAAACTACTCTACTACAATGCAAACTTGCGACAGATGAGCGCAAAAACTCACCTGAATCGGATCCGTTTGAGTCAGAATAGAATAGTAAACATATCATATTTGAAGTTTTCCAGGGCTGGTACATACCAGCATCCTTAATGCAGAGGAATATATGATCTACTATGGATACCAAGGAAAATCATGCAGCTTCTGCAAGCTGGGCAAAAAAGAAAAGCAGAAAAGAAATAAGGACACAAAGAAAACCAATAAACATCCTACCTCTGTACTGCATGCAATGCAACATTTAAAATGCATGATGGAAAAGAGCCTGTTGAGCTTTTGGATCCACATCACCCCTGTCTAGGTCCGCAAACCTGAAAAAAACAGCATTCAAGCTCAAATACGACTTCAAACAACATTCAGAAAGGGAAGGGATCAAGCATCATGAAAAGTAACCAAATACCAGGCTCACTTAAGGCAGGACAGAGAGCTTCAGTAATATGCAGCTGAACTTCAAGCCCAACAGGATTGTTTTGCTCTATTCCTTTGACTGTGATCTGATGTTCAAAGCAATATGTAAGCCAAGCGCACAAAGAAGTTAAGTTCAACAGAAACTAAAAAGAAAAACATCAAGTTCCATATGATATATCCTGAAGTTCAAAGCACTCACGCTGGAAAAAATTGCAATAAAAGCATGTAACTTGAAAAACAGAACATGTTAATACCCCTAAATAAATAAGTTAGCATTCCTTAATTGCCGTAAATGATTACTGGTTAGAGGGAGATAATGTACTATTCCTTAATAAATCTCATAGTTAAGAAGAAAAAACTAAATTGGAGAAGAAAGCCACATTTACATGTATCAAATTTGGTGTGCACCAAATTGATTCCATGGCTGCATATTTGCCAATGATAAAAAATAGGCAAAGCAAGTTAGGGTGTGGCGAAGAATTTTAGGGTGAATAAATCATGATGGATAAAAGAAACTGAATCATACAACGAGGAAAAATAAAAACAACTTAAATAAGCATTTTCCTATTCATAATTGAAGGAAGCCTGCTACTATATTGCCACGGAGTTGTTCTGACCATCAATGAAAAGAAAAAAAAACCATTAGGAGAAATTGGCAGTGTGCTCACCAAAGCTGTAAAATAGATTAGTATTATTATACTCTGCTATCAGCATCTGATAAAATATATCATCTCTGTAGTCATATTAAAAACAACATCGTGGTACTCCTATAAATAGGGTTGCAAAGGAAAAAAAAGTCAGTGAGCTGTCTACTGCAAGATAAGAGAGACCAAAATACTTGGAGCCACCAATAGTAAACATAATTCAGTGATTAACACAATATGATATGTATGATTATCAGATACCCATGACTTTACTACCAGCAATCAACATGTATTAACAAAAACAGTTGCGGCTATATGAATGGAAAAGATTGTTTGTACTACCCGTGGAGATCAAGTAAAAGTTATCTAAAAACCATCTTTGCATGTATATAAGCATTAGTATGACACTTTGTCGTTGTGCGGTAAATACACGAACAGCCACCAATGTATGAGCTAAATTTCATATGCAGATTCAGAGTTGAGACCTTTTTCTTGTCCATAAGATAATTTGTAGCCAAAAGACACAACACTAAGCATGTCGTTTCTGCAGACATATCGAATGATCTTATGAGCCCATATGATACGATTCTAAGCATGATGTTTTCTTTGATAGTTGACTTAGTCACTTACAGTGCATATTTTCAAATCAATGTCTTCAATATATTTGATCAATACAAATTTAACACAAAGCAGCTAATGCCGCTGTAGGGATTAAAAAGAAACATAACATCAAGATTAGCAAAATGCCAAATTTGTTTCCCCTAAAAAAAGGTATGCCAATCACACAAAATTCATCTGTGCTAATTATTCAGTACCTCACAATTGTAATTTTCATCCCTATGCACAAAAAAATGGCAACATAAATATGAAAGTCTTCCATCCTGAAGTGCAAACTATGTAGTAGGAAGAATCAGCAAATATGCAAGTGCAGCTGCATAAAAGCTATTCTAAATAAGAAGAAAATTAAAGCGTTTGCACACCTGCGCATTCCAGTCGCCGAGGGAGCAGACCACGCCACTAATCATCATCTTGGCGAGCACCGGATTGATCTTGAGGGCCTCCTCGTACGCCGACCAGTTGTGCTCCGGCATGTCCCACAAGATCTCAAAGATTGTCCACCCCTGCACTGTTACCTGAGAAGGCAGGGAAAGCCAAAAGCATAATTAAGCAAGGAACCATTTTTTGCTCTTAATCTCCATTCATGGCTCCTCACCATGACGACCGCACACCATGACCTCGGACCGAATCGTCAACAACCTGTCAAAACACACCATTGTTGCAGTCTTGCAGATTACACATCACACACAAAATTAACATGCTCAAACACACCATTTTTGCATGATATCGTCAGCCTGTCAGGGTTTGGTTGCTTGACAAGGGATAAAGAAAAGAGAGAGGAAGAAGGGCCAAGCTTCTCCACCTCCCCCAATAGCATGACGAGGGCGGCGGCCGGAGGACGTTCGGTGGCGTGGATATGCTGCGGGGAAGCGAGAGGGGAGGGAGGGCATAATGCGCCGTAGGTTCCCTCTCTCCCTGAGAGAGAGAGAGAGAGAGAGAGAGATCTATGGAGATGGTAGAGAGAGGGGAGGGAGGGTACCTCTCTGGTTTAGCCTGGACTGAACATATGCCACAGCCAACCGCACCACCGTCCGCCATGGCCGTCGAGGCAGGGAAGAAAGTGGAGGCGGCGCTGGGGAAGGATCTAACGACGGCCGCCGATCATGTTGCCGCCGAGTTCGTACGGCGGCGCTGGCGGAGATGGCTCCTCGCCTCGCCGACCGCGACGGCGCTCGAAGACGTCGACGCAACGGCGACGGAGGTGGACGCGGCCGCGGCGGCGGAGGTGGAGGAGGCGGCGACGGCGACGGAGGTGGACGCGGCGGTGACGGCGACGGCGGCGGCGCGAAGGGGACGCGGTGGCGGCGGTGGCGCAAGGGGGACGCGGTGGCGGCGGCGGCGCGAGATGGGGAGGGAGAGACGAGAGGGTGAAGGGGGCGGCGGATAGGGTTTAGGGTGTGGGTGTCATTTTTCGAAAAAGGCCCTATTATTTCCACTTTTTAGATATAGGTCCCTATCCGCGAATTCTCCTCCCAGAGCGACTTTTCAGGAGGGACCTACTCCAAATTATGAACAAACCTAAGGGCTTTTTTGCAAAAATACACCCGAGCACTGTAGCACTGTAGCAAATCGTTGACGTGGCATAGCCGAGCGGGCGCCCCTTCCGCTGCTCGAGCACTGTACTACTGTAGCAAATCGTTGACGTGGCATAGCCGAGCGGGCGCCCCTTCCGCCGCTTGAGCACTGTTGTACTGTAGCAAATCGTTGACATGGCATAGCCGAGCGGGCGCCCCTTCCGCCGCTCTTAATAGTTTCTAATTACGTATCGTGAGACTCCTCAAACATGATAGCACTAGGAGATGTTTCAGTGGCAAAGGGGGACATTTCTTCAAATCCAACACTTTTAGTTCAGTTAGATTACTAAATGCCAATACATTCCAGAATGACATATCTAGATGGCCATCTTTTCCCACAACTTTCAAGCAAAATTCAGATCGGTAACTTTTTGAGTAATCCAAATGCTGAAAATTTGATCCCACTCTATCAATAAGAACACGACATGGAGAGTTTGTCCAAGGAATTTGAGGAAATGATGACAGCTTCGGACAATTTTCAACCTCAAGCTCCCTTAGTGTAGGGAATCTGGTCAAGTTCATCTCCTGTCCTGATCGTGGGCAAGTTGGCTGTGAAAATGGCAACTCCGTAAGTTCTGGGCAATCTCTTACAATGAACACTGTTGGCGGTATGCCGTGAGGCCCTTCGGCCGGGCCTACCGAAACCTAAGAACCAGCGAGGATTCAAGCCAAAGACATCAGAGCCAACTGGGCGAAGCCCTATGGCGAAGACCATGGGCAGAGATGGCGAAGGCTGACGAGCCACGTTGGGTCCATGCGAAGCAAAGGCATCTTGGGCGAACGGCATATAGCGGAGGGCATATGGCGAAGCCGCAAGGCCTCCATCATGACGGGTTCGGCATGTAAGCGGCCTCATGGGCTGCTTCGGCCTGACGGGCCCATTCGCCATTAGAAGCCCAATCTATTGGCCCACTAGAAGCCCATGTATGCAAATGACAGTGTGTACCCATATAAATGTCCCTTTCATAAGGGCAACCATGTAAATTTCCCTGTAAAATCTAAACCCTAATAGGGAGACCTGTAATAGGGTTATAAATAGACCCCTAGGGCCATGTAAGGGGGGATCCCGAGAAAAATTCTCAAAGTTAATACAGTTTACTTCTTTCCAACATAGTTGAGTAACCACGTCTTTCGACGTACGCAGTTGTCATTTCGACAACAAACACCTCTAGCAGGGAGAACACATGGGAAGCATCATTTCCAATCCATTTTGCTAGTCATGGTATGCCAACTAGCTCTAACCTCTTTAAGTTTTGAAAGCTTTGACTTGTTGTACAACTCAAGGATTCTTCACCGGACACATTAACCAACCACAACTCACCTAGAGGTGGAAATTTGTTCCACTGTACACCATCCAAACTAAGGGATTGCAAGTTTTTTATAGACAAGTTAACACCCAACCATGATGGGCAAGTGGTGCCTCCATTCTCTTTAATATGTAACTCCCGTAGATTGCTATGTGGTTTAAAATTTTCAAGAACATGTTCTGCTCGTGAAGAATCATCTGACCAAACCAATTCTAACTTATGTAAGTGCCTTTTGTTTAACAGATTTGCTTCCATCCCTGTCTCTACATTTTCAAGATTATAAATGGACAATGATCCTTTTAGCTCTTCCAACTGCCCTATCTGTCTTAAAGCAAATGCCTCAGCTTGTCCTTTGACTTAAAATCTCCTTAATTCTTGTAAACATTTCAGCTTTCCCACATTAGCAATGGCAGAGTGAAGAGAATCATCTCGGACAAGAAAATGCCGCAGCTTTACAAGGTTACTCATATCACTCGGTAAATTAAAGTGATCACTGCATTGTCGTACATCAAGGATCCTCAAGTGATAAAATCTTGAAATGATGTTGGATAGACTTAATACTTGAAAATATCCTTTCACAATCCTTAGATAGTGTAGATGGATAAGTTTCGAGAAGTTACGCGACATATTCTCCATATCATAAGATGCATTAAACATCAAGATGACACGGAGTGCTTTTGCTTTACTCAACAAATTACCAAAAGGAATGACAAAGCTCCCATGATATTGTCCAGATAGCATCAAAGACTGTAGTTTTTCAACATCTAGTCTCTTATGTAGAGTGCTAAAATCCTTCTTAACATTTTCAAAAGTCGCTCTATCATTTATGTCCGAGTCATCAATCACAATAGACAAATGTCATATAGATGGTGGAATTTGCACACTTCTCACATTAGAACTACTTATAGCAAGATATTCATAAGATGAAACCTTTAGCGCCAACTCATGTAGTAGGTCATGCATTGTATAGTACGGAGACCCATCTTTGTTCATGTCTTTTCTGAAAAATCCATAATTAACCAAATCATTCAAATAGCTCAGTCCTATCTCTTCGACTTTTTTGTTTTGATTCTGCGATTGTAATATATCTAGTCCTATCCACAAGTGAACCATCTCGTCACTTTCAAATCTGTAATCTTCAGGGAATAGAGCACAATATGTAAAACAATACTGTAGATGAAAAGGGAGATAGTCATAGCTAAGCTTTAGCGCTGACATAATATCATTCTCACCGGTTTGCAGTTCCCATTCTTTACTTTCGAGGACACTTGTCCAATGCTCCAAGTCAAGGTGATTTCTCAATAACCGTCCTACAGTTTTTGCTGCCAAAGGGGAGCCCTTCAGTTTTTCTGCTATCTTCTTCCCAGTGACAAGTAAGTCGGCATGATTGCCTATTGATTTCTCATCACCAAATACACATGCTTGGAATAGTTCCCAAAACACTTCAGATTCTAGCCCTTCCAACTGTATTGAATGATCAATTGTTTTAACCATTTCTGTGACTGCTAGAAAACGAGTGGTGACTAGAATTATATTTCCTGTTGATTGTGCTTTTCTTAGGGGTGCTAAGAGCCTTTTCCACTCATCCTCATTATTACCACAATTCCACATATCATCCAAGACAAGTAAAAACCTCTTTGATTTCAACCTTTGCTCAATTAAATCATTTGGGCCACCAGGTTTCTCATCTTTGAGTTCAGGCATTAACTTGGCAATCTCCTCTTTCAATCTATACACATTGAAATTGAGAGAGACACAGACCCAAACCTTAACATCAAAATGGTTCTGTACTTTCTTGTATACATGCTTAGTGAGAGTTGTCTTTCCTATCCCACCTGAACCAACAATTGGAATGATGGTCAGGTCTTCTCCACAACAATCACCCTGAGTAATGTCATTAATAATTTTAATTCCCTCACTCACCCTCCCATAAAATTCAGGGTCTATAAATTCTGAAGTGGTTACATGCCGGCTCATATCAACGCTGCTTGGAAGAAGAGGTGCTTGCCCTGGCATCCGGGAAAGCGCAGCATTGAGACTCATGAGGCCAATGTTGCGGTTTGATTCCAACAACTCCAGGTTAAGGATGGTGGAGACCTTGGTGCAGACTGGTTTTAGCTGCTCGACGATGTGCTTCATTCTTGTGGACAGATCCACCCTATCAAACTTCAGCTTTGGTGTTTTCATGGTGTGCTCTATGTGCGATGCTTTGCAGGGATAGGCGCAGCAGAGGAACTGGCTTCTTTCTGTAGGAATGTTGCAATGGTGATAAAGGTGTCACAACCGTCATGTTCATGTACAAAAGAGAGGCGTGGAAGGTGTTTATATTATCAATGAGATGGATAGTAAGTATCTCGAGCATTGGAAAAGAGCTTGTGAATGCAGCTGCTGCCTGCAAGTGCATCCTCATCGTTGGCATGGTGACTCGCTTCCCCATTATCTCCACAAGAGCATGCCTTCTTCTTGATGTTTCTGACTGTGTGGCGTGTGTTGAGCACGAGGCCTTGGAGGCAGCCCTTGGCGTGCTCTTCAGCGGCCTCATAGGTGCCATCAAGCTCGTCCTGGATGCGGAAGTAGTCGAGCTCGTCCAGCACGTCCTCGGCGTCGTAGGTGAGGCCACGGAGTTCCAGGAGCAGCTGCTGCAGCGCGGGGTTGCTGGTCTCTCTGCTGCGAGCGAGAGCAGCTCCATCTTAATGGCATCGACATTAGGGCCGAGCTCCATGGTGGCAGCCCACGCCTCGACGAACCCTCCCGACAGCGGGCTCAGCGCCTTGCCAACCACCCACCGCGCCGCGTTCACGGCCGCCGACTCCATTGATCTGTCTGGTCTCTGCTCCGCTAGCTAAGCTGAGGAGAGTGGGAGGGATGGAAGAGCTGTGGACTGCGAGAGAACAATGAAGTCCAGGAGTAGTAGAGAAGGGAATGGTGAATAGCGAGCAGACAATGAAGTGAAGGACTACTACCAAACCACGACAGAAGTATTGTTTGTTTTCTGAACCCTGTTCGAACTTTACCAAATGGTGCTCTCAAAAATGGATTAATAAAAACCAAAGGCGTCCTGCTCTTCTTCAATCTGATGCCATTCCGTGTCATTTGGAAGATAAAAAAGAAACTAAACGTCTAATCGGAACCGAAAACCATCATTAGAACGCAATAGTAAAGGTACAGGCGGTACAGCCAATGGATTTACTTAAATCTGTTGCGATTGCAAAGGTGCATAATGCCAGATTCGCCACTGTTCATTCAGTAAACTACCGGGATAGAGCAATTTGCCTGAATGTGGGATGTGGCACAGAGGAAGAACAGATCTGATAAGCAACAGCCCGTGCTGTATGAGTTATCAAAGTAGGCATGGACAGAAACCTGCAAGCAACCAAATGGAAGTAACTGTAGATGCAGAGAGCTAAGGAACATACGCTTCAAAGCGATTTGCACTCTGGGGGTGCAGGCACACGAGAAAAAGGACAATATGCCACTCTATACCGTTGGTTTCAACAAAATACTACTCATTAGGATGTATAGGATAAAATACCACTCTATATGTTGCCTTCAGGATAGATTGCCACTTTTGAGAGTTTTAGCTATTTTCTTTTCTTTTCTCCTCATTTTCTTTCATGGAGTGACCAAAATACCCCCTGGGTCAAACTACATAAACCAGATCAGATCGGGCCGCTTCTCCACAAGTCCACATCACCGCCTCGCGGTCGCCATCCTCCAGCGTCGCTGCGCGGCTGCTTCGCTTCCCAACGCCACTCGCCGCTCCTCCAGCTCAGCTCCCCCTCGCGCGCGAGTCTCCCTCCCCCCCCCCTCTATCTCTCTCTCCAGCGCCTCGGTTTGCTGCTTTGTGAACATATGGATGCACTTTTGGTTTGCTGCTTTGTGAACATTTGAATATGCATATGGATCTGATAAGCAGCAGCAACAATCTGGAGTAGCATAGCTAGATCTGACCTGTTTTTGTATTGTGACCCATGGGGTATTTTGATCACTCCATGAAAGAAAATGAGGAGAAAAGAAAAGAAAATAGCTAAAACTCTCAAAAGTGGCAATCTATCCTGAATGCAACCTATAGAGTGGCATTTTATCCTATACATCCTAATGAGTGGCATTTTATTGAAACCAACGATATAGAGTGGCATATTGTCCTTTTTCTCGGGACACAAGGAGAGTAGCCTCGCGTACATTGTGCCCGGCGCAGCGACGGCAAGCCTGTGGAGGCGTCAGCATAGCTCGATCTAATCTGTTTCTGTATTGTGACCCAGGGGGTATTTTGGTCACTCCATGAAAGAAAATGATGAGAAAAGAAAAGAAAATAGCTAAAACTCTCAAAAGTGGCAATCTATCCTGAATGCAACATATAGAGTGGCATTTTATCCATTACATCCTAATGAGTGGCATTTTGTTGAAACCAACGATATAGAGTGGCATATTGTCCTTTTTCTCGCAGGGACACAAGGAGAGTAGCCTCGCATACATCGTGGCCGGCGTAGCGACGACGAGCCTGTGGAGGCGTGTAACGACCCGCCTCTCCCAGGCCGGGCCCGCTTACATCTGATAGCTTTTATAGGTCATAGACTGCCCTCATAGACCAACACAAGTCTTTTCTGAACACTTTGTTCTCACTCATGCGCACTCGGGAAGAATTTCCCGATCAATCACCCATCCCAAATTTCTCCAGGCCAAGCACGCTTAACCTCAGAGTTTTTTCGAGATCGGCTTCCGGAAAAGAAGTTGCAAGAGTATTCTATTAATCCTTTTAAGCCCTAGGCCGGGATGTCACATCCTCATCCCCTTAAGAGACATCGACGCCCTCGTCGATCAACCCCAGGCCAGGAACGTCCCCTCTTGGCCACGTCCGTGTGTCCAGTGCCAGCACATGTGCCATGCTGTATGACCACTCCGTGTCCACACCAGCCATGCACCCCATGCCTGCGCAACTGCGACACACGCGTCCGTGAAACTGCGAGAGTCGGCTTTGATACCATTTTGTAACGACCCGCCTCTCCTAGGCCAGGCCCGCTTACATCTGATAGATTTTATAGGTCATAGATACCATTTTGTAATGACCCGCCTCTCCCAAGCCATGCGCCCCATGCCTGCGCAACTACTGCGACACACGCGTCCGTGAAACCGCGAGAGTCGGCTCTGATACCATTTTGTAACGACCCGCCTCTCCTAGGCCGTGTCTAGTGCCAGCACATGTGCCATGCTGTATGGACCACTCCGTGTCCACACCAGCCATGCACCCCACGCTTGCGCAACTGCGACACACGCGTCTGTGAAACTGCGAGAGTCGGCTTTGATACCATTTTGTAACGACCCGCCTCTCCTAGGCCGGGCCCGCTTACATCTGATAGCTTTTATAGGTCATAGATACCATTTTGTAACGACCCGCCTCTCCCAAGCCATGCGCCCCATGCCTGCGCAACTGCGACACACGCGTCATGCCTGCGCAACTGCGACACACGCGTCCGTGAAACCGCGAGAGTCGGCTCTGATACAATTTTGTAACGACCCGCCTCTCCTAGGCCGGACCCGCTTACATCTGCTCACAGACCAACACAATTCTTTTCTGTACACTTTTTGAATTTTCACACTTTGTCCTCACTTGTGCGCACTCGAGAAGAATTTCCCGATCAGTCACCCACCCCAAATTTCTTCAGGCCAAGCACGCTTAACCTCAGAGTTCTTTCGAGATCGGCTTCCAGAAAAGAAGTTACAACTTATTGATATGCGTATTCTATTAATCCTATTAAGCCCTAGGCCGAGATGTCACAAGGCGTGTGTGCTCGTCGCAGGAGCAAGGCGGGTGGCGGGAGCGGAGCCCCTCGCCGACCGCCCACCCGCCGAGATTCTCTGTGTCTTCCACTCTCAAGTCTCAAGTGAGTCTCCCATGGTCGAGTCCAACCCCCAACAACCAAATAGTCTGAAGAACAAATAAGTACATTTCAGGTCTCTTAGTTTACACGGAATCCCATTTTCATCCCGGAACCGAAAAACCAGATACAACAAGTCTCCCAACTTATAAAACCAGTGCAAACGAGATCCCTCGACAATATTGTCCCTAGTTTTGACTGACGTGACACCTACTTGGCTAATTTGACTAGCTCTTCGTCCCACGTGGCATTGAGTCATTGATTGACATGGCGCTTACGTGGTATTTTAATTCGGGAAAAAAATAAAAGGAGCAAAATTGAAAACTAAATAAGTAGAACAAAATATGGGGTCCCCATGTCAGTCAAACAAGATAAAAAAATAGTGGGACCCACATGTCAATGGGTCCTACTTCCTCCACCTCACTCTATCTCCTCAATCTCTTCACCGAGGCACCGCCTCTATCAACGACGACACATCGAAAGGGCGGAGGAGATGCAGGGGACAGGGTGGGAGCCCTGCCCATGGCGAGAACGCAGTCGAGGTCATCTCCGTCGCCCCCACCGATGCCCAGCTCCTTGTCTCCTCCGGCAACAGGGCGGGAATGGAGCGGCGTGCTGTTAACGCTAAATTTTGGTAAGCCCGAAGTCATCATCAGCCTAGAGTCAGTATCGGCTTCAGAGTCTTAGAATCGGCCGATGGGAGTTGTCAAGTCGCCAGCAATTGTGTTCTTGATGGAGTCGAATCAATTAAAGGAAATTTATCCAAAAGAGTCCGAGTTCAAGTAGGATGCGGCATGATAAGTGTATCTATTAATTAAGAATAATCTATTAGTTTCCTTTTATCTTTAGGAAGTGTGTTTATGTTTTCCGATACCTAATTTATCAGCAATCCCCGTTCATCATCTGAAAATCCAATCATCTCCAAAACCACTTTGCCAATTATCTTCAAATTTAAAAACCAATAATCTCATACGCAAATTGTTTATCACAAAATAACAAATCAAACACACTTTCAATTTACTCTCTCTCTCTCTCTCTGTGACACACTCACTAGTGAAGTGAAGTGGAGCGGAGAGTAAACATACTATTGAGTGAGCTGATATCGTCATATCATGCGCCTGAAAAGGTAAAGAAAAACTATTGCAAAGTTAAGAACCTCTTCCTGATCAACAAGTAATAGCTATTTGTTCTCGGAGGCTGAGGGCAAAAATGAAGCTTGCATTTCATATGATTTAAGAAGAATATATGTGTTCCAATTATGAACTGTTAAGAATTAATAACTGAAACAAGTGTTACGAATAGTAGAAGAATATGAAAGATCAACAAAAACAAGAGTACATGACTTGTCAACGACACATTGACTTGTCTTCCTTGAAACAATACAATCTCTCAAACCGTGTCATTAACATTTTGCATAAGTTTTAGTTCATCAGATAACTACTTTGCACATTGAGTCTCAGACAGTATCAAATTTGACAAGGAGCATAACTAACAGATCATTAATTACCGTGAAAGCAAACAATTCTCTCACTGAAAGAACAGCTGAAAGGTTACAAAAAGAGAATAGTGACAGAATAAGTATATAACCAAATAAAGGAGCGACAGCGAAGAGCTTATATGAGATGTTAGTGCAGACGATGGAAGCGGAACAAGTTGACGTCTTCACACTTATCAACACAAAACTGTGTAGGATGCAAAAGATTATGCAGAGGCGCTAGAATAAGGCCCATATCAATCCAAGATGAAACCTGCACAGCAGGTTACAAGGTTGATCAGATCGATGAGTCAAGCAGTGCGTGCATTTTACCAAACAGAAAGTAATCGGGTATGAGTTGAAAAGGGGCATGTTTGTTAGCTGTACCTTGGATTATTAGTACTTTCTGTCTTGGATGATCGGAATGGTTCCTCTTAGCTTACGGCACTGTCTTTTGAGCTCCTCGTTTTTGCTCTCACTGACATCTAATACCTTTAGTGATCTCGGAAGACCGCCCTTGGGCAGCAAACGGATGGCTGGACACAAGGCGATCTCTAATCTCTTGAGGCTGGTGAGCCTGTGTAGCCCTGCTGGGAGGAATCGCAGCTTCGAGTAACACGAAAATCGGAGGTCCTGGAGGGAGGAGAGGAGCAGAAGGGCCGTGTTTTGCTCCTTGGTGAAGTGCTCCACCTCGTCGTTCCAGCCAATGGTTAGCTCGGTGAGTGAGGAAGCGAGAAGATTGCAGACAGGGGCAGCAAGGAGCCATGTGATGTCATCCGTTTTTAGTTGCAACAATAGCGAGAGGTTGGATCCGACGAAGAAGTTGGGGGACCACCGGACATCTAGCTCTTTGAGTTGGCCATGGGCGATGAGAGAACCCAAGCCATCAGCTCTTAAATCCCCAAAGTCCCATATGGCTAACTTAGCAAGAGAACTGAGGTTAGAGAGGGGTGACAGAGTATTCATCCCACTCATATAACTAAGACACAGTTCTTCCAGGGAGGACGGAAATGGGGAATGATGCGAGGAGGACGAGTAGGAGGACAAGAAATTGGGGCAATCCCATATATTCAAATTTTTTATGGAGTGCAGACCTTGTAATCCTTCTCCTACGCCTCTGAGGCCTCCTGCCGTGTCAAATACTAATGCCAGCTCTGACATTTCCCCGATAGTCAAATACTGAAGTTGCTGAGGTAAGAGCAGCAGCCCTCCATCTGCGGCTGCTTTCTCATCCTCCTCTCCTGGTTCTTGCTGCTCCTGTCCGAGACATTCATCCTCCAACTTACTACCAGCAGACGGCAATGACGATGCTGACATTGCTGTCATCCCCCGCTTCGCCACACCAAGCCCTCTTATATTCTCACATCCCCTTATTACAAACATTGAGAGCTTGGGGAAATGGGATGACAACAGTGTCAATTCCTTCCCGCTACAACTACAGTTAAAGATCCTAAGTTGCTCAACAGGAAATTGGTATCTGACAGTGTTCTCGGCTTTGTCCTGCAACAAGACATTACTCAAGTCTTGCATACAGAGCATCCTCAATGATGACAGACTCTGTAGGTGTTCCAATGGCAAAGGAGGGCACTTTGTCAACGTCAACTCTTTTAGCTCGGTTAGATTACTGAACACCAATAACCTCCAGAATGCACTATCTAGATTGTCGTCCTTTCCCTTAACTAGCAAGCATAATTCAGATTGGTATAAATTTGAGTACTTCAACTGCTGAAAATCTGATCCCACTTCTTCAATCAGAGCACGGCCTGGAGAGTTTGTCCAAGGAACAGGAGGCAATGATGATAGCGTTGGGCATTTTACAATCTCCAGCTCCTTTAGTGTAGGGAATTGAGTGCAGTCCATCTTTGAATATGGCAACTCTATAAGTTCTGGGCAATCTCTTACTATGAACACTTCTAGCTGAGAGAACACACGGGAAGCATCATTTCCAGTCCATTTTGCTAGTCGCGGTATGCCAACAAGCTCTAACCTTTTTAAATTCCAAAAGCTTTGGCCTTCTATACAACTCAAGGATTTTTCACTGTGCTCGTTAACCAACCATAACTCCCCTATAGGTGGGAATTTGTTCCAGTCTAAACCATGCAGACTAAGAGATTGCAGGCTTTTGATTGACAAGTTAACACCCAACCATGATGGGCAAGTGGCACCTCCATGCCCTTCAATTTGTAGCTCCTGAAGATTGTTATGTGGCTTAAGACTTTCAAGAATATGTTCGTCTTGGGAACAATTCTTTGTTGACCAATGTAATATTAACTTGTGCAAGTGACTTTTGTTTAAAAGTTTTGCTTCGTCCGCCGCCTGTGCATTTTCAAGATTATAAATGCCTAGTGTTCCGTTTAGCTCCAACTGTCCTAACTTTCTTAATGCAAATGGCTCACTTTGTCTTTTCACTTTAAATCTCCTTAGTTCTTGTAAACATTTTAACTTACCCACATTAGCAATGTCAGAGTGGAGATTATCATCCGGGACAAGAAAATGGCACAGCCTTACAAGATTATCCATATCTCTTGGTAGACCAAAGTGACCACTGCATTTTCGTACATCAAGGATCCTCAAGTGATAAAATCTTGAAATGGTGTTGGGTAGCCTTATTTCTGGAAAGTATCCCCTACTAATCCTTAAGTAGCGCAAGTGGACAAGATTTGAAAAGTTGTGCAACATATTCTCCACTGCATAAGATGCAGTAGACAACAAAATGACGCGGAGTGATTTTGCTTTCTTTAACAAATCACCAAGAGGAAGGACGAAGCTTCCATGGTATCGTCCAAATAGCATCAAAGAGTGTAGCTTTTCAACATCCAATCTCTTACTTAGTGTCCTGAAATCCGTCATGATGTTTTCAAAAGTCACTTTATCATTTACGTCCATATCATGTATCACAATAGACAAGTGCCGTATGGATGGTGGAATGTGCACAGACCTTACATTAATACTATTGACAGAAATACATTCATATGATGAAACCTTCAATGCTAATTCATGAAGTAGGTCATGCATAATGTAGTAAGGAGAACCATCTTTATTCTCATCTTTTCTTAGAAAGCCATAATTGACCAAATCATTCAAATAGCTCAATCCTATGTCTTCAATTCTTTTGTTTTGATCTTGCGAATGTAAAATGTCTAACCCTATCCACAAGTGAATCAACTCCTCACTTTCAAACTTGTGATCTTCGGGGAACAAAGCACAATATGTAAAACATTGCTTTAGATGGAAAGAAAGATAGTCATAGCTAAGCTTTAAAGCTGGCATAACATCATTCTCACTAGTTTGTGATTCCCATTCCTTATTTTCTAGGACACTTGTCCAATAACCCAAATCAAAGTGATTTCTTAACAATCTCCCTACAGTTTTTGCTGCCAAAGGAGAGCCTTTCAATTTTTTCACAATCTTTTCTCCAGTCTCAAGTAAGTTAGCATAACCGTTTATAGATTGTTCATCACCAAATACACATGCCTGAAATAATTCCCAAAACACTTCAGGTTCTAGCCCTTGCAATTGAATTGAATGATCTGTTGTTTTCACCATTTCTGCAACTGCTGGAAAACGAGTGGTGACTAGAATTATGTTTCCCTTCGTTTGTGCCTTTTTGAGGGGCACTAAGAGCCTTTTCCACTCATCCTCATTGCCACAGTTCCACATATCATCCAAGACAAGCAAAAACTTCTTTGATTTCAATCTTTTCTCAATCAAATCATCTAGACCACCACCTTCCTCATCCTCAAGTTTAGGTATTGACTTGGCAATCTCTTCCTTCAATCTATACACATTGAAATTGAGAGATACGCATACCCAAACCTTAACATCAAAATGGTTCTCAACTTGTTTGTATATGTGCTGAGTGAGAGTTGTCTTTCCTATCCCTCCTAGACCAACAATTGGAATGACGGTCAGGTCCTTGTCATGGTAATCATTCTGAATGCCATCAATAATTTTACTTTTCTCACCCTTCCTCCCATAAAATTCAGGCTCTATAAACTCTGAAGTTGTCACAGGTCGACTCATAACAGTAACATCACTAGTTGGTAGAACAAGTGCATGGGCCGATTTCCCAGAAAACTCAGCATTGAGAGTCATAGCAATGCACTGGCCGATGCTGCGATTTGTTGATTCCAGCAACTCTAGATTAAGAATGGTAGAGACTTTGGCACATACTGGCTTCAGCTGCTCGACGATGTGCTTCATTCTTCTGGACAGATCCACCCTGTCCAACTTCAGCCTTCGTGTTTTCATGGTGCCCTGTGTCAGGGACACCTTGCCGGGACAGGCGAAGCAGAGGAATCGGCTTCCATTTGTGGGAATGTGAGTTGCAGTAGAACTGTCGTCATCATCTCCATGCTCATTAGCTAAAGAGAGGCATGAGAGACGT
Source organism: Oryza meridionalis (assembly GCA_000338895.3). Lineage (NCBI taxonomy): Eukaryota > Viridiplantae > Streptophyta > Magnoliopsida > Poales > Poaceae > Oryza > Oryza meridionalis. Next base: position 30,505,075 of record CM002529.2, read on the forward strand.
TTACCGACGAGATGAACACTGGAAGCGAGCTTTGGCATGCAACCGCTGCCAACGACCCCCTCGCCGCCGGCGTGGTGAGTGGGCGGCGGGGAGGAGCCATTCTGACGACCGGTTTGCCCGCCGCCGCCGGCACACGAGCAAGCAGCCGGGAGGTACCCCTTCTTGAGGTTTCTGGCGATGTGGCGGGCGTTGCCGAGGAGGCCATGCTCGTCGGCGGCCTCGTCGGTACTGTAGAGCTCATCCTGGATGCGGAAGTAGTCCAGCTCGTCCAGCACGTCCTCGGCGTCGTAGGCGAGGCCACGGAGCTGCAGGAGCAGCTGCTTCAGCGCGGGGCTGCGGGTCTCCCTGCCGCGGGCATTGTCGAGCATCCCCTGCGCGTAGAGCAGCTCCAGCTTGACGGCGCCGACATTGGCGCCGAGCTCCGAGCAGGCCAGCCACGCCTCGACGAGCCCTCCCGACAGCGGGCTCAGCGCCTTGCCGACCATCCACCGCGCCGCTTCAATGGCCACCGACTCCATCGATCCCGACGTGCGCCGCAGCCGGAATCGCGCGAGCTGCGCGGGCGTAGGAGCAAAGCAAGCTGCAGCAAACTGGTGGAGGAGTAGTGGATAAGTGGAGTACACAAGTGCTAGCTGAACAGCTCGTCAATTCTTGCTGGCAATCTCAACTTGTTTGTTGTTACTACTCTGCAGTGGAGGACCCAGCAAGCATCAACTAGTCCATTGGTTGCTACTTGCAAGTGGAAAGGTAATGTATCTGGGAGATCTCTCAGTTCCTTCGGTGAATTACCTGGATATGGCATTTACCTCTCGTCACTGCACAATCTTGAAACTACCGCCTGAGGACACCAGTTCCAGAATGCAATAGCTTGTCAGGCTTGCCGACAGAAGTGTGTCGTTCCATGCATCATCTAACTGCAAGTCTGCAACTGATAGTTTGATCAGACAGCTCCATCCATCAAGTAGAACTCTTGTTTGCACAATCAAGAAGAACATAGCCCGATAGATCCAACAGACAGTTAACCAGGCTGCAGTGTGCTCTGGGTCTCTGTGCAGAATAATGCTTTCTAGGTTGCCATTGTTTTCTGCAGCTCCAGAATGCCAGTGGTCTTGATCAAGCAGGCATGTGCCTGTTAAAGGCTGTCTGAGCAGGTGCTCCCCAATGATTGCTGGTGCACCATAGGCCTTTTGCACCAGCAGCATTTGGCTTCATTTGTAATGCCTTAATATTTGACAGGAGCTCTGCTCTTGACCAATAGCAGCTGCCATTTGCTTGATCCACAGAGCCCTTTAGGGAGGCTCTTCTGGTAATGATCCCACACAGTCTTCGTATAATCTCCAAGAATCAGATGTGCATCAGTGCATGTCCAAGTCTTCGAAGCTGATATTTTGGTTGCCATTTTCTCCACCTGTTTCCAAAGCCTTGATGGGCACTTCTAACCTGACAAATCCTAGTTGTGTGCCATGCGCCCATGCTTGGCATAATGGCATATGCTAGAAATAGAACCACACACACACGCACGCACACACTCGAAAATAGGTTTTCAAGAATAAAACAGTAAGAAGATTGTCATTAGCTTGCAACTCACTGTCTCTCCTAAATCCTAGTCAGTGCAACCCATTGCCTGACTTGTACTAAATGGTTCATGAGGATTGCCTGACTTGTACTAAATGGTTCCTGAGGATACTAAACCAAGTGTGAAAAAGTTATAAGCCAAAGTTTGAAATATTGTGGGGATCAGAAGTCTATATCCTTACATGCTCCAGTTGATCACTAAGGCACTAAACACTCAATAGTAAGAGCATACACTGTGTATTAATTGCCGCCTTCTATATTGTATTTTACCAGTGTATTTTTTAGAAAACGGGTAAAACCGGGCCTCTACATCCAACGCGGATGTATGCAGCCAAATACTTTACCAATTGACATCAAAGAAACCTTAAAATGCATTCTGGAGTTTAAAATGAGAAATTAAAGCCATGCAGCCAATCATAACTGCATCTATATAAAGATATTGGGATCGATAGACAATGGCCATTGGGTTCAGATAGTGCCTATTTCAGCTAATATGTTCACATGGGAGAACAATAAGAAAGCCATTCAGATTATCAGACTGAATTGCAGATGGCAGAAAGCAGAATCATGGTCATGGTATGGAAACCAAAGGTCGTACCTCATGTATTAACTATTTTTGTAAGCTAAAATTGTAACGAATTGTCTAATTGCAGAAATGAACCATCGACTTTATGCATAGAAAAGAATCACTGAGACATTCTAGCTCCTAGAACATGCTAGTTTGTGGCACCTAAAAATTCCCCAAAAGGAAGAGGGTCCCAAAACCCAATCCCTTCTGCATTTGTGGATGCCATGTTTACTTGGACTGACTAGTAAGTAGTAACCAAGCACACACTTGAACCAAACACGTATAATGCACAGTAAAATCAAATTCAATAAGCAACAACCACATCCTCCATCAGTGACCAATACAGATATCAGATATGAACACTGAATAACAGCGCGGAACCAAACGGAAATGGGGAGAACATACCCTTCAGAAGCGGAGTGGTCTCTGCGCGCGCTCGCATAATAGCCTCGCCCCCACATAATGCCGCCGCCTCCACGGCGGACAACGGCTTCTGAGAGGCCGCGGAGGCGTCCCGGCGGCCACCCGCCGCGCCGGAGCGCGGCGAGCCGGAGGCGCCCTCGCCCTCGCCCGATCCCCACGCCGGAAGGAAGCCAGTAAGGCTGGAGGCCCGTGACCAGTTTCTCTCCCGCGTGCAAACGGGCCGAGACTAAGAGGCCCACTTTGAAGGCCTCACACCAATCATCCGGCCCAGTAAGCGGGGCCCACCAACCGCCCGGTTGTCAGCATGGGCCGGGAGCCGCCATGTGGGCCCCACCCTCCTCGAAACCCGCGTCGAGTGGGGCACACACTCACGCAGACACGCTCACGCACGGCGTTGGACTGGCCCACGGGGGAAAAAGGCCACGTCGAGCCGAGCCGGCCCACGAGGGCGGCGACGACGCGTTGGCGTTGGTGTGGTGCGGCGGGGGGGCAACACGCCAGCTGTCCCGTCTCCTTCCGGCCGGCGGCGACCGTGCATGTGACTGACGCTGCAATGCCCGGGCTGTGTCTGTGTGCACCGCCACGCCACCTGTCTCTCGCATCGCCGTCACGTCAAGGGGATGCATGGCTAGTGGGGCCCACATGGAGGTGGCACAGGGAATATCGGCCTGGGCTACTACTGGAAGTACATCTGATCTGTTCTGATTAAGCAAGATTTCGTATTCATGCTTGCGTAATTTCATTGCACGCATGACACATGCTGAGTCTTGAAGCTTCTCTAACAACCTCTCTATTAGCCTATTCAAGCTAAATTTTAGCTATTCAATCATAAAAAAGAGCTCCAACAGACTAGCCAACCGGATGACCAAGCCATTCGGCTGGCCAAACTCGCTCGCTGGCCAAACGGTGGGCCCCACATGGCTCTGTGTAATCGTCGTCGTCGAGGTCGTCGTCGCGAGCCACCGTTGCCATCGCTAGCCTTTGCGCTTGCCGTCGCCATCCCCACCCCAAGCTCCGCCGCTGCCCCCCGAAGACGTCCGCAGCCGTCGCCTCGTCGCCTCGCCGGCTGTCGACGTTTGATGTCGCGATTCCGGTATTTGTATAGTATGGGGATCATTGGTACTAGGATATACGCGAGACTGAGGTAAAAGAGATAGAGACGGGGATTTTTATACAGGTTCGGTCCCCTGAATTGTCAGGTAATAACCCTATATCCTGTTGGCCGAAGCCGGTCGTTGATCTTATTCACCATAATCACACCGGTACAATATTTGGGGTAGCCTATCTAACTGTTGTCGACATGGCAATCTGAAGGTCTGACTCGTAGTCGACAACAAGGTAGTCTTCCTCCTCGAATCCGTGCCCGGCGAGATCAGAGATAGCGCTTTCGTCTCTCCTGACAGTATCTGGAGACACCGTAGGGGACTAACCGTGCCTATCCCTGAAGTTGATATCGGCGTCTTGTCTTGGCGTATGGTGGCTTGTATGTTGTGGCTTCTGTTGTTCCGTCTATGGTGGGTGTTGATTGAGGTGGTCGTGTCCCCTTTCTCCTCCTAGGGGGCCTTGTATTTATACCCGTAGGTGTCCTCTTGTCCAAGTAGAACTAGGGAAACCAATATGGATATAATTCGAGTAGTCCTTGTCGTTTCCATGTAGAACTCTGGTTGTCTTTCCTTATCCGGAACTCCTCCTATATCCGTAGGTTGTTTCCGTATAGGACATGGTATGTGGTGGGTTCTGCCGAGATTTAGTCAACTACTTTAGGTATGTGGTATCCATAACCCTGACACCGGCGGCGGCCTCTAGATCCGGCTTTGGCTCGGCAGAGAGAGGGAGCATGGACGCCGCCTTCCGCTTCCCGCCTGCCTGCGCCGCCTGCGCCCAGCGCCGAGCGCCGATGACGGGAATGAAGGAAAGGGGAAAAGAAGAAAAGTGAAGGAAGAGGGGGGAGAGAGAGGAGAAAAAGAGGAGTAGAGGTTGACATGTGGGTCCGTTGTTATTTTAGAGAGGATTAATAGAGAGTCTGTTGGAGTGACCAACTAGTTTGATTAGATAAATAAGATGGAGAGTTGGCTATATGAGTGTTTGGAGAGTAAAATTAAAGAGGCTGTTGGAGATGTTCTTACTTAGTACTCCCTTCCATTCATAATACGAGGGCATAACTGATTATTTTAGATGTTTGTAATATAAGACATGTATGCATAAAGTTAATTAGGACATCTTATCCATTAAATTATTATTATTATTATTTATCTATTTTTAAGATCTCTAATTCTATCAAATGGATGTATTATATTTATCAATTTATCAAGATGATCCAAATTAGAAGATGATAGTAATTGGCTTTTATCTTTGAGCTAAGAGTGGTCGTGTGTTGTATTTTTAAACATGGAGAGTACTGTTCTTACATGGTGTTTATAAAGGCCCTGTTTAGATCCCACCCTAAAATATTTTACTCTGTCGCATCAAACATTTGAACGTCTGTATGAAGTATTAAATATAGGCTAAAAAATAACTAATTGCACAGATTGCAACTAATTTGCGAGACAAATCTTTTAAATCTAATTGCTCCATGATTTGACAATATGAAGTTACAGTAAATATTTGCTAATGACGGATTAATTAGGCTTAATAAATTTGTCTCGTGTTTTATTAGCGGATTTTGTAATTAGTATTTTTATTAGTGCCCGAACACCCCATATAACATCCTATATAATACCCGATATGACACGTCAAAACTCCTGATATAAACACCCTCTAAGTCGTTAGCGGTCAAAATCTGGGTAAACCTTACCAGCTGGAACCAGGATGTCTCCTCTGTGCAGCGTTGACCGCGTGTTAATGGCAGCATGTTCCTGTGCCTGGTGCCAGAGAATTTCCGCAGACAAATTCAATCCATACAGGTAACGGTCTAGACCAAAGTAGCTTGTCTATCTCAATTCGCAAGTATTATAATCCTAGCAAAAATTTTCATTTTAGAGTTGAGATTATTATACAGTACAGGAAAATACATAGTTGAGACCAAATTGTACGTGCAGTGCAGATGCGGCCATAACTCTCAGTCACACAATTGGAGTACAGTACAGCCGTGCATGCAATGCAAATGCAGTAGGAGTAAATTCATTTCCGAATCGTACTAATACCCAAAATCTAGCTGTACTTCCACTACTGGGATTTCCCTGCTGCTTCCTTTGATGGCAAGATCGAAACCGGCCGGTGCACCGTTTTCCTTCCAGATTTGCACGTACCACCAACCACTTGATCGTCTTCATCAACACGCACCGTGTGTGCTCTGGCCACCCTTATGCACCCTCCAATCCATAAAAAACAAAAGTCAGTCTGATAAGTTAAAACAAAAGCTAAATTTAAATTTTTAAACTTAAATTTAAAGTTAATTTCAAGATAGTTTCAACATAACTTTTCTTAAGATTGATTTTTAAATTGCTGTGAACAAATATAAGAGTTTTATTTTACCTATAAATTAATTTTTATTTTTTTAATAAGTTGTGTTGGTTTATTAGGGAATATAGGTAACCGATGAGGCTTCGATCTAATATAAAATGTGTCACGATTTAATACTATAAATCTAAATAATTTGTTATCCAGATTTTTTTAGTATTTTAACGTGTTATATTACGTAGATTAGATTTTTAGAATGGAGGGAGTACGCGGCAGGGAGGAGAAAAAAAAAACAAAAATATCCGTCACTAAACAGAAGTATAAGACGAGGAGATCCTGCTACTTCTTCCCCATCACCACCACCACCACCATCGCTTTCTTCCTCCTCGCCTTCTGCTTCTGCATCCATCCATCTATCCATCCATCACTCGCCGAAGACTTCGCGCGGGGAGAGAGGAGGCAAGCTTTGGTTGCGGGGACGCGGGAAGAAAGGTCCAAGCTTGGAAGAAGTAGCCAAGAACGCGAGTGCTTGGAAGGTGAGCTGCGGTGGTGTAGCTAGCCAATGCCGGCGGGGAACTGGTAGGGAGGGGGATGGGGGGAGGGGGCACGCTCGTCGACGGATTCCGCCGCCTCTTCCACCGCCGCACGGCGTCCGGCTCCGCCTCCGGCTCCAACCAGTCGTCCAACGCCGGCGAGGAGGCCGCCTCCTCCGACCTCGAGGTCGTCGACGACCCGGATCTCGTCGCCCCCCGCGCCATCCGCATCCGCGTGCCCAAGCGCAAGATGCCTCTCCCCGTCGAGAGCCACAAGAAGGTGAGGAGGTGCCTAGTGTGAAGTGTGCTTTGCTTTGCTTCTTTTTCTTTTCAGTTTGGGGGTGAAATGAAAGTTTCAGGCTTTCTCGTGATCCTTGATTCGTGGCCACGAGAGGTTCTTAGCCAAGATCAGATCTTCGTGGCACCTGAATTACTTGCATACTGTACAATATCATTATTTCTCTTTTCTATGATCTGTGCAAAGCGCAATACAGCTCAAGTGCAGGTAAAGCTTGCGTGTTCTATCCAATCTTTCTTCTTTCCGATGGTTGCTTGTAGAGCGATAGTTGCTTGTAAACTGCCATCTGATTCGTCATCTTTGCTGTTGACCTGTGTTATTCCAGTGATCTATGAAACGATCGTTCTCGTAAAACTTAAGTTTCTTTCTTTCTCTGTTTGCTTAGTTCTGAAATTACTTGCTCCTGCATGCTCCATTTCTTAGAGGAGTGCAATTGCAGCACTACTAATGCAAAAAAGCTTTGCCCTCTTTTGGAGCTGTTCTCAACAATTGGTCCCATTCATCCTTGTCATACTGATCCTTAGGAGCTCATATCCAAGTTGTCCACTTGTGGTTTTGGATGATCTCATCAGAATCGGCTACTTTAGTACTCCAGGTTTGACTTGGTCTGGCCTATGTATATCTCTGGTACGGACTGTTTCTATTGGGAACAAGTCGCGTCTTGCACATGGTATGGAGCAGGTGTTCCTTTCATTTGCGAATAAACCTACATGTCTATGTACTGAAAATGTCAATTTTTGTTAGGTTGGTCATGATATTCCCAGGGAAAAGATCATGGTTTTGTTTATAGGGCTATTCTACTACTGAAGAAGTTTTATAACCAGCAACTCTCTATTTTTAGTTAGCTTAATATTTTCTTGCAAAATTGTGATATTGTAGAACACAGTGGAAATGGAGTTCTTCACTGAGTATGGAGAGGCAAGCCAGTACCAGATCCAGGAAGTCATTGGCAAAGGGAGTTATGGAGTAGTTGCTGCTGCAGTAGATACCCGCACGGGTGAGCGGGTTGCGATCAAGAAGATCAATGATGTGTTTGAGCATGTATCAGACGCTACGCGCATATTGCGTGAGATCAAGCTCCTTCGTCTGCTCCGTCACCCAGACATAGTTGAGATCAAACACATTATGCTTCCCCCTTCTCGAAGGGAGTTCCAAGACATTTATGTTGTTTTTGAGCTCATGGAATCAGATCTCCATCAAGTCATCAGAGCGAACGATGACCTCACCCCGGAGCACTACCAGTTTTTCCTGTACCAACTTCTCCGTGCTCTCAAGTACATCCATGCAGGTAAGCTGTTATACTGATAATCCCCAATTCCCCAAGAACCTACTTGACCACCATTAAACACATAGTTCTGTTGATTTATCAATTAACATGGAATTCTATCTTATTCTCTGATAAATCATCTATATTGGCACAGCTAATGTATTTCATCGCGATCTAAAGCCCAAGAATATACTGGCAAACTCAGACTGCAAATTGAAAATATGTGATTTCGGACTTGCCCGAGCATCATTCAATGATGCCCCTTCAGCAATATTTTGGACGGTAAGGTGCTTATATGAGATTTTACATTCCTCTTTAAGTCTTTATGTTATTAATTCTGTTCTACTTTGTGAAGGATTATGTTGCAACGAGGTGGTACCGAGCACCTGAATTATGTGGCTCCTTTTTCTCCAAAGTAAGGTCTTCAACACTAGAATTCTTTCAATCAAGATTAATGCTTTTGTAGCACCATAGATGAACTGGTCTAGTTGTTTTTAGCAATGCTTTCTCTTTTTTTTTTCTTTTTCTTTATCTATCCAACTTACAGTTGTGCTAAATGAAGTATAGAAAATTAAGTTCTTTTTCTTTTTGTTGATATTTTAGTTGTTTGTACATACAATTTTCTATCAAAGCTGTGCCACTTGAAACTGGATGAGTAACATTCTTGTAGAGAAACAGTATACTGTGAACTCTTTTGTGCAATGCTGATGCTCTAGCGTTCCATGTGTTTTATGTGCTCTAACAAGAGCCAATTTGCATACAGTACACTCCTGCAATTGATATTTGGAGTATTGGGTGCATATTTGCTGAACTTCTCACTGGGAGGCCACTATTTCCTGGGAAGAATGTTGTGCACCAATTAGATATTATAACAGATCTTCTTGGAACTCCATCATCAGAAACCTTATCCAGGGTATGTTTACTTTATACCGATTCTCATATATCCTTGAACCTCCTATTCAGTAACATTCAAGAAGATCCAATTCTCTAATAAGATGAAACAATCACCTTACTGTTTTCTTCGTCTCTGCAGATTCGAAATGAGAAGGCCAGGAGATACTTGAGCACCATGCGGAAAAAATATGCTGTCCCCTTCTCTCAGAAGTTCCGCAATACTGACCCCTTGGCTCTTCGTCTGCTAGAGCGTTTACTGGCATTTGATCCTAAAGATCGGCCTTCAGCTGAAGAAGTAAGCTCAAGAGAAAGCATAGCATCCTTTCCAAACCTCAAAAGTAGATTTTTTTTTTAAAAAAAACTTTTCATTGAGCTACTTATAACTATTTCAGAAAACACACGTTTTTTATATGTTATATTCTCTTGCAATTTTCAGGCTTTGGCTGATCCGTACTTCGCAAGTCTTGCTAATGTGGAACGTGAGCCCTCAAGACATCCAATCTCAAAACTTGAGTTTGAATTCGAGAGACGGAAGCTGACAAAAGATGATGTTAGAGAATTAATTTATCGAGAGGTACAAAGCAATAGCTCAAGTTTCCTGCTTTGTGTTAATAATACATTTTTCAGCTTTTCAAGATTGATAATTATGAAAAGCAAACAGATTTTGGAGTATCACCCACAGATGCTGCAAGAGTATATGAAAGGTGGAGAGCAGATTAGCTTCCTCTATCCAAGGTGGAGTCTTGCATTATTTTTTCTTTCTTTCATCAGTTTTAAATTTGACATGACAAAGATGAATATCTGGCTTTGTTCCAGCAAGTTAGCATGGTGTACAATATACTTCTTTGCACCAACAAAATTGCCTTCGCCAAATACTCTTGTTGGCAAAGCAAATTTACTAAGTATAGTAGTAATTTGCTTTGCAGTGCTATCATGAGTTAATATCTGATCTATTCTTGTTGCTCTCATTTTGCTATATCTTTATTTCCAAGGCTCCTTTCACCCGAAAATTGCATGGACATTGTTACAGGAAACACTAGCCATGTGTGCGTCTAATATATATTTATCATGTCCTTGCATGGTTTTCTCTCCTTTTTTTACCATGAACATAGCTATTCTGTTAATATTGTTATCTTACTGCAGTGGGGTTGATCGCTTCAAACGACAGTTTGCACACCTTGAGGAGAACTACAGCAAAGGAGAAAGAGGTTCTCCACTGCAGAGGAAGCATGCTTCTTTACCGAGGTACATAATGTGGCAATATCAGAAATCAAAAGTGCAGACCTACTTACTTTCATATCAATTATTGTGCTAACTTCTCCATTGATTTTGCATATAACAGGGAGAGAGTAGGTGTATCAAAGGATGGTTATAACCAACAAAACACCAATGACCAAGAGAGGAGTGCAGATTCCGTTGCTCGCACTACAGTAAGCCCTCCAATGTCGCAAGATGGACAACAACATGGATCTTCTGGCCAAAATGGTGTGACATCCACAGACTTGAGTTCAAGGAGCTATCTGAAGAGTGCAAGCATTAGTGCTTCCAAGTGTGTCGCTGTCAAGGACAATAAAGAACCAGAGGTACTGTTACTTTGCTGCCTGAAATTTGTCTATGATTCTTATAAGTCGGCAAAGTTGCATAGCTATGCACGATCGATCAAAAGTATAAGAAATGATGCGTGAAAAGAAAAGGAATTGGCTGGTTTGTTGCATAGGTAGTAACTCCATTTCCCTTTGCATTTCCCTTTGTTTTTGCTATCCTTTAGGATGATTACATCTCTGAAGAAATGGAAGGGTCGGTTGATGGATTGTCTGAACAAGTCTCCAGGATGCACTCCTAGTGCACAACGATGACGATGATCAGTGCAAGATTCTGTGAGGCGCACCAGATGCTGATAATTTCCGAGCAGAATGCTGCACTGCAAGTTTGGACTTTGGACAATGCAAGTATGCAACAGCCAGCCCGAGATGATTGGCATCTTCTTATGCTCATCCATGTTCACATATTCTTCTTGCCATTGTGCTGTCTGTCACTACAGGACCCCTGCATGGATTAATGTATTATCATCCCTCAGATGTAACACTAGATTAGTCCATCTGTCCATGGAGGAATGAATAGCAAGCAGCCAGCTTGTGCATCATGTGGGCATGTTCATTTTCCAGTGAGATCTAGTCATATCCATGCTTTTTTTGTAATGGTATATGAAACAGTTTATCAGTGAGACAGGATCCATTCCTCTTGGAAGAACTGTTAATTTTCAGTACATTAAGCCTAGTAAAGTTCAGGTGTTTGAGCTTGGTGCTTAGTGATCATGTCACACTAATTTTCCAAGATGAATGCCAAGTAGTATGTATGAGTGTACAATTGCATCAGAAATTCAGAATGAAATTGGCGAATACCGGACGTAGCGGAGGAGATTCGTTCGGACTTCGGAGGCACAGGTTTTGGCGGCCGCGAGTCCGACGACCCGGAATGCAGTTTCGTACGCTGGAGCTGGCAGCAAACTGAAGAAATTCCTGTAGCTGAATGCCTTGGAGAAATGTGGTATGTCATCACAAGCTCTTACTTTAAAAAAGTAAACTGCATGAAACCACATGTTTTGTGATAAAGTTGCAGAAAATCACACGTACTTTGATACTCATGATGCGCGTTAGACGACTAATCGCTAGCATTAGCGGTCATTTCTGAGTGATCCCATTTCCATTTCGTGTTCTGCTACTCTGGATGGTGAAAACATCTGAAGAAATGCAAGTCTGAACAGGTAAACCCAGGATGCGTTCCTTAGTGCGACAATGACAGATGACGATGCTCGGTGCAAGATTTCTGCCAGACACACCAGATGGCAATAATATGGAAGCAGGACACTGCACGGCAAGTTTCTTTGAACTTTGGACACTGCAAACAGTCGTCCAAAGATGATTTGCCACTTCTTATGAGTTATGCCCACGCACAATGCACGTTCATCTACTCTTACCATCATGTTACTCAATTCAGCTGCAAGTCATGCAACATTAGATATTTAGATTAGATTTGGTCCATGGAGGAATGAAGACTGGCCAGCTTTTCCACCATGTGAGCATGTTCATTTTCCAACCAATGGCATGTGAAGGTTATCATGTGCTGTTCCTCTGTAAAAAGAGCTGTGCTAATAGATCAAGAAGCATCACCTTTCGCATGCAATGTTTTCTTGTCTAATCGATCAATAACTGAGCCACACACTCTTTCACAAGACACACAGACATCTTCAAGTGCGCAGATGAAACGTCTTCCAGAACACCCTTCCATTCCAGTACTGCGAGCAACTCTGTTGGGAGCTGAATTTACTGACTACTGAATTACAGAAAGGCAGGAGATATCTCATGACGATTTTCTTCGGTCAGAACAGTTGTCTTCATAAGATTCTTACAATTCACAACAATCTCTCTCCTCAGATTGACCCTTGTCCAAACAGAGCTTCATAAGATATCAAGTTATGTGTTACTAAAGCATAATGAGCTAGACCTTAACATACAATACAACAATGTGTCAATGACAGACATCTGAGGCAAGATCTGTACACTACTAACTAATGCAGAAGAACGGCATACATGTTGTGATCACTACATACTGGCGGGTAGCTACTCAACGAAGGGGCACATTTGGCATCTTAATTAGAACACTACACTAACTGACTAGCTGCTAGCTAATCCGGGAGCAGCAGATTTCTCTGGGCTCCATCCTTGGATTGAATATATACATAGCTGCCATCACTGGTCGCCAACATAATCAGAAAGGACTAACTCTTCCAGCAAGCATAAGCATGAATTCAGGAACAAGGCGGCGTGCAACAGGTACAGCAAGATGCTGGGCAGATGTATCTGGATTGTCATTGTGTATCACAGTAACAATCTCTTCGAGCAGCTTATCCCTACCACCCCGGAGAGGATCCTACAGCACAGATTAATCAGAGAAAAAGCATGAAGTGTAAGAACTTTGTGCATTCAAATTACACTGCCAAATACACCAGGGCATGATACCCATGTTGGGACAATAACAAACTTCAAGCAATACAGTATAAACATGATGATCAGTTGAGACAGCTAATTCTTTGAAGGGTTGAACCTTCAGGTCCTTTCTCTTGTAAACAACAAATTACAAATTTACAATCACATTGTATACTAAGCTGACAACACCTTTATATTGGCTGAAGGTACTTAGTTATATTACCCACCATAATGGTTCTTAAATCAAAAGGCTATGACCATCTTGAAATCACAATATAGAGAAGAACAACATTCTGGACATCGAAGAATGAATAATTTTATATCTAGAAGAAAGAAAAGTATCATAAAAGCCAAAAAGAATAAAATGTCTAAACAAAGCAAACCCATATCCAATGACACTAATGGTACAATGGATTACCTGAAGGAACAAGTCAGTATGCGTTTTTCCATCATACAAGAACAGATCTGCTTTAGCGCCATTCTGTTGTAAAGCATCAAAGAAAGCTTCGCTGCATTTTCCGATTAAGTCAATTAATACAAATAGTCCAATATGGCAACATCCATAATATATAAGTTACGTCAGATAACACAGTTACAAAAGTTATTGGTGAGGAGGAAAAACAAACAAGTGACTAAAACTCCTAAAAGAAAGCCAGATGGTAGCACTAGAAACCCTAAGAATAACACCTGTTTCTTCTTAACTAGTGTTAACTACTCAACATCAACAGGAAATGGCACAACGACATGATGTTGCACTAGACTTGTCTCTTCTTCTTAACTAGTGCAAAACTACAACAAGATTCAAAAGAAACAAGTTCTAACTAGTCTGTCTTTCTTCAGCATGCCAAACAACATGGAAAATTCATTTGAAATGGATGCAGATAAGATCAGGGCACTATGAAGTATAAACAATCCAAAAATCCTTAAGAGTACCCAAGTCCCTGAGTTTGGTTTGGTCATCTCATTTTGTTTGGTCAGTAACATAGATGAGTTTCATTTCACTTTGTTCGAGAGAAAAGTTTCATTTCACTTAACCTGAAACATTCATCTCCCTGAAGAGAAAACAACTGAATGAGTATATAGTTGGTTTGTCCAATCTAATGATTTCAAATCAATATGACAATAAAACAGTAGATTTGCCATGCACAATGTGATCAACCATTCCAGTTGAACCCACCTCTCAGCCGATGGTATTGAATAGTCACTTAATCCATGAAAAAGGAAGATTCGAGGCAATAGAGATACTGCAGACCTAGCAGCTGAGTCCTTAACCATCACCAGTGGAGAAAATTTCTGCAAAGACTCCTCACCTTCCATTATGCTGTGAAACATATTGTTGAAGTGGAGTTTTAGTGTATATAAAGATAATGAACATGATATGTTCACATAGTTCAATAGTTATGTGGGGGTTGTTGTGGAGGACATGAATACAATACTATGCTACTAGCTGTAAACAAAAATATACCTGAGAAAGATCGATCGGTACAGGCCTCGTTTATGGAAATGATCAACCAAGTTAAGAAGATTATAGCTGTAGAAATCATAAATCAACTGTCAAATCCGATACACCAAAATTCCTGTATATCTGAACCATTAATGAAACTACTAAAATTGTAATATAAATCGCATATTAACTGTTGAACAAAGGTACCAAAATGATCCATAAGTTATAATGGCTGAACAGACATGAATCATCAATAATATTTATAGAGCGAGCCCAATTGCCATGTCACTTATGGCTAAAAAGGGAACTTCTCATTTCTTAAATCTAGAGCAGCATATTACAGTTCTGCTTCACGAAGAAGCTCAGCAGACTACCTGATATATTCCACTGCACACTGTTGCAAATATTTGATGATACAAACAACTGAAAACTGAAAGTAGTGTGTACATGCACATTCTTAAATCTAATGCAAGTCTTGCTGCATGTCACCTACTGTAAGTGTAAAGAGAATAGGATATACCCGCCAGAAATACCAAAGTAAGCTTTTAGCTGTGCAATGCTCCAAGTGGAAGCATCTCCTTCACCAGATTCTTTAATAGCTTGGTGTAAGAGAGTACAAGCAGCAATATGAGCACCAGCAGATTGTCCAACAAGATAAATCCTGTAAGTATCATGTAGTTAGAGCAGATAAGGACAAGATGCCTCAATATATGCCATACCAAAATCGAAATGCTGAGTTGTTTCTTGTATTCATAATGCTTCAGAAGTTCCATATGTAAGATCTTCTTTATATCATGCAGTGCCTACTACTAGAACTCTAGAACATATAGATAGCCAAAATGAAATATGTCTCTAACGTAATCTAACTCACATTCCACTGATGGTATCCTAATTATTAATGACAATTTCTGCACATCAGCGCATGAGAAGGGCATACATTGGTAGGAACCATTTTGTAATTGCAACAGTTAAGTTTGAAAGTTTGATATCATTGTAAGTTATGAACCTTTCAGGATCACCTCCATAACTAGCTATATTATTGCAGACAAAGGCAATCCCTTGAGATGCATCTTCTACCATGTCACCAATAGTCCCTTGAGGAAAGTTTCTGCAAACAAATAATAGGTATGCTCCATGAAAATGGTATGAGCCATCATTCTTCTATATGCATATTTGGAATTTATTTTGAGTACCTGTAATCAATGCATGCAACTAAGATGCCCCTCTCTGCCAAGCGCCTGCCCAAAAGGGCCCCCCACCCTTTGTACCTGTGGATGTGATATGTATAATTTGCTGTTATAGAGTCAACACACAATCTAAATCTTACTGGAACTTCAGGTACTAAAAAAACAGAAAGTTGGAGACCAGGATAGTACATACTTGTACAATTTTACTCACCCTATGATCCATGCTCCACCAGTGACAAATGCCACAACTGGCTTCAACCCAGTTCTATCGGTAGGTATGTATAAATCCAGCCTAGACAATGAATTTTCAGGGTTCAATATATGAACAGCATAATAGACTATGCCAAGTACACCAAGACAAATTAAATACAAATATGAGCATAGCAAGGGATTATGAAAAAGATAGATAGAAGTACCTGTTTCTTGGTTGTTCTCCATATACAACACTTCTACAAACTTGGCTCGAGAAGAAATAATAATATACAACTGTATTAAAGAAAAGACTAAGAGTCAAGGCCATCTCCATTCTGTTAAACACTTTCTGTGGCAATGAAATTTGTTTTTCCTTTCGAATACTGGCTAGGAGCTCTAGCATTAACTAAGGAAGGGGATGTGGGATGGAACCCATGCTAGTCTTAAGGCTTCAAACAAGCAGACGGGGTGTCCTGGCCTCCAAGGGATAATTGTGATCTCAGGTATATAACACAAAATCCTACTGCAATACTACTTATGAAGACATGGCGAATCAACAAAAGAAAAATTAAATGTGGAGATGTGCCAAGCAAGTGTAAATGTTTTCTCTCCCTCAACAAAAGAGTAATGGCAAGGCCCTAACCTTGAACGAAACCTGGCATGAGCAAGAAGGTGTAACAGCAGAGGGCTAGGAACTGCCTAATCCATCTGTAGCCTATCCTGCATAAATCAGACAGGTCATTGCAAAGAACAAAACACGAAAAGGCCATACTCCCATGCACAATCACAAAAGCAATTTAGCATCTGATCTTAGTAGCATGTCCAGAAAAGATCATTCAGCTCAGTGGTAAACATGCCATGATACAATTTCCCCAAATTACAGCATTAGCACAAACAGATCGCAAGGTTGAAGTGATAGCAGCCTAGCAGTAGAGTACTATCAGAAATGGAATTGGCGAGTACCCGAGGTAGCGGAGGAGGATGAGCGTGAGGCGCGTGAGGAGGTAGGTCTCTTCGGCAGCGCGGCGGACCTCCCGCCGGAAGGATCCGCTGCGCTGCCGGAACCGCTCGCTCACCACCAACCGCCGCCGCACACCCCCGCCTCCACCTGGCAAGAGCGGCGCGTCCTCCGCTGCTGCTGATGCAGCGGCGGCGGCGGCTGGAGATGACGGCGGAGTCTCCCCCGTCTCGCTGGGCCGGGCTGCCGCGCGGTCAGCGAGCTCCACCTGCATCGCGACTGAGAAACCAGCCGGCGACGTGCGATATTCCCCCACGTTGTCGTGACTCGTAGCGCTCCCTGCTCCGGGCAAGACGTAGCGCGGCCGCCTCTCACGCAACGGCGAGGTCGCCGGAAGGCAAGAGAGATGGCGGTCGTTCTGCGGCGGCGCTCCGGTGGACGACGGCGTAGAAGAGAAGATCTTCTGACTGGAGTGGGGAAGCTGACAGGTGGGCCACCACATGGCAGCGAGGCGTATTTATTCGAAGAGCCCCTTTAAATATTTTCGTATTACCAGTTAAATCCATCCACGACGCTAATCCAAAACTGCACTAGTCTTACTAACCGTTCGATCTGAGGTGCGGACAGATCGAGAAAAGAGAAGTGGGGTTGTGCATATTTACATTTTGGTCCTTCCTCTTATTCGTATTTGTGTTGCGGCCAGATCGAGGAAAGAGAAGCGGGGAATGCGCATATTTACATTTTGGTCCTTCTTCTTATTCGTATTTGTGTTGACGGGTACCGTGGATTCCACCGGCGGCGGAGAGCCGGAGACCGGAGGGCGGCGGAACTCCGGCGAGATCGGCGGTGACCGACGGTGGAAGGAAGGTGCATTGTTCGTCAGTACACCAAGCTCTCATCAACTCGCCTAGCGCTTCCCCTCCCTCCGCTCCATCCATCCATGGCTTCGTCCTCCCCCCCTCCATCGACGGCGTCCTCCACCTCCTCCTCGCCCTACCGGAAGCTCCTCCACTCCGTACGCCTCGCCCTCGCCCTCATCTTCGCGTACGATTCCGAGTCCTCTCCCCTGATGATACACTTTGTTTGGATTCCTTGTTCGGTTTCAGTTGATTTACTGGGCGGTGCAGCGCTGCCGGATGTCGGAGTCGCCGTGCCGGCTCACGGTCTCCGTCAAGCGCTCCCCGGAACCCGCTGGTTACTCGCCCCTGCGTATATCTGGTAGTGCAGTTGCATCGATTGCGCCGTTGTGATCTGTTGCCCCTTCCTTCCGCTTACATTTGTTTCAATTTCGTGGGAACTACTGCAGTTTCAGACACTGGAGTTGGGAGCAAGCTAGAGGAGTTCCTGGAGCTAGATTCCTTGGCGCGTGAGACCCCCGTGGAGAAATGGGGTATGCGATCACCTTCTCTCGCTCAAATTCCCTGTTTCCTGTTTGTCAGTAGCATCCTCAGATTGCGGATTGCATGAGATGTGTGGTTCTGTTGTTAGAAATTATCTTAATCAGAAACAACACCGCTGAATCATCTGGGAAGTTGGTTTGTACGGTATAGCCTGTTAGGTACGGATTAGATATGGAGTTCACCAAGTCATCAGAATTTGCTTAAGATATATAATCACTACATTTGATATGTTCATATGTAGATGGTCTTGATGGGAAGATGGATATATGTCTTTCCCTGACGTTCTCTTGGGCAACAACCATGCACCTGACACTGTGCCATGTATCTTCATTTGGTTTAGAGTTTGTCATAACTCTTGGTTCATCATTCATTGTCTCACACTAATTCTCTCCATCTGCAGATGGTACCCTCTTAATCACAACTACAGGTATGCTTCGTATCTAATCTATGTGTTACATGGTTCCACTGCTCCATTTGTGCCATACTGACATAAACCATTTCATCTTGTCTATTTAATACTTTCACCTTATTCTAAAACATATGTTTAAGTTATCATGTGTTCTCCATTGTTCTCCATGGTCCCATGCTGCTAGTGCTCATTTTATTATCTCTTTTTGGAGTGGAAAACCCACAAAGCCTGAGAATTTTCCATAAGAGCTGCAAAAGTTGATAGCATTGTGGGCATACTTAAATCGGTCGAACCACAGTAATATGCCATGAAATTCGCTGTTTCACTTTGCTAAAACTGATATTTGAATCTTGCTGTCTCCTTGGTTCCTTTTTGTTCCATTTTTTTTTGCGTATAATGTAGTTCTGTACATTCTGTCTAATTTATTCAAAATGGCTTTATTGGATAAAAAGGAATTCTAAAGTCAAAGGAAATGTTAAATATTTATGTTGCGTATACTTATCTTGTTATGTTTCTTCAGATATTTTCCAGAAATTCTGTGTGTATGTTTATTCTGTTTTGACATACATGTTATGACAACTGTGGATCCCTCCACAAATTAGCATTTGCCATGCAAACACATAAATATATATGTTGTAAACTATTGTTTTATTATCTTAATTCTATGTGTTTATTCAATGCTATTGAACTTTATTGCATACTTTTCCAATCTGTAGGAATCGATGACAAAGCTATTTATCGTTATCAATTTAATCTTCAAGAAGACACATCTTCAAGCACAAGATTTACCAAGCTAGCGACCACGTACAAAAATCGTGCTATATTCAGGCAGGTCCTCTTGTGTTACTTTGATGTGACCTATGGAAATCTGGTGTTTGTTGAATTGTTTATGCCTTTTTCAACACAGTGGAACTGAAGTATGCCTTTGCCTGCCAACTGAAGCTGATGTTGATGACTTAATATTATGGTTGGTTGGTTTTGTCCGCAAGGTTGTATTAAGGAACATTCATATTTTTTAAATGTTTTTTCAACATAATTTTACCTGCCCAACCTTAGCAACATTAGTGATCATTGTAATTTGTTATCCTGTCAATAATAGAATCCTCATAACAATCCTATATTACAGACTTACTATAGCCATTTGTTTCCAAATATGATAGAATTAGTAACATTATGTTGCTAACCATTTCTTTTTGCGTGATTGTCCCGAATACTTTCTAACTAGCATGTTTCTGTTGTTGACCTTTTCAGATATTCGTGCTAAGAGCATCTGTAAGTATTTCTGAACTTTTTTCTCTATAGTTGTAACCAATGTGTTCTTCCTATTTTCTTTGTTCACTATGTTTTTTCCATTTTTCATAATGACCGATAATATTTATACTCACCATTAATCCCTTTAATCCTGAGTCCTTAATCCTCAAGTCAAAATGCCAAATGCTATTCGTCCATACTGACCATACACACTGGTGCTATTGTGTGTCTATCTCTTAGCAGCGGGTGATGCTATTCTCTGAGGATGTGTTTTTCTTGTTAGAATAACTGTGTCATTTACAAAGCCTTCTAGCTTATGTATCAGAGATATTTAACTATTTGCCACTTTTAGATGTGGCCATGTCATAGACACATGTGGACCCACATGCCATTGAGTAAATGCCAAATCTAAAAGTGGCAAATAGTTAAATCCCCTGTATTTGGAATCTACGAAGTCGCAACTTAACAATGTGGGGCTCGTAATATATGAATTTTGTGTCACCATCTCCATATAATATGTGAAGAAAGCCCGAGTAAGTGCGTAATCACTACGTACCCATAACTAAACCACCACCATGATCACTGTTTCTCAATTATAATCCCAGAACTAAACCACCACCATAATCCCCGTATCATGTGTGGCGTACTGCTCTAACAACAGTACATTTCATGCCACTTATATCATCTAAATCGAATGTGCAGATTGCATTATGTGAATACTTTTTCACACACTGCAGGACATGTTTGATGTATTTCTATATGTGTTCCCGTTTTATATGGAGGCTCATACCTTTGTGCATGATGTGCAAAATGAAAATACATGTTCCTGTATTTATTTATTTACTTCTGAAAATTCACAAATACAAAAGTAACAAAACACGGTGTTCATTGGTCTATGCTACAGGGCAAAACAACTGAAACCCCTAATATTGGAGTTTCCTACAGATGCATTTGTTTGATAAGTTCTTAACAGCCATCTGATATCATATCACCAATTTGTCTGCCTGCATTTTCAGACCAACAATATTGTGTATCCTGAGATGTAATTAAAGGATATAGAACTGATGATCATGATTCATCCTCAGTACTTGGTTACATTCCATTCCTCCGAACATGTCTAATTTTACTTTGTGTTTGCATATGTCCAGTTTTAGTTGTTGCACAGTAAACAGGCCTAGAA
Organism: Oryza meridionalis; assembly: GCA_000338895.3. Taxonomy (NCBI): domain Eukaryota; kingdom Viridiplantae; phylum Streptophyta; class Magnoliopsida; order Poales; family Poaceae; genus Oryza; species Oryza meridionalis. The sequence continues at coordinate 30,526,039 of CM002529.2, forward strand.
TTAGAAGCATCTATCTGTTTTTACTCTGTTTTTTCTTATTGTGGCCTCTTAAATGGCTGTTTGATTTCTTTTGTACTACTCAGAATTTAGCATGTGAGCTCTTTGTTACGCAAACAGACAGTGCTGGATCAGGAGACGTTTGTCTGTCACAAGATTCTGATGATGTCCATATTTCCATTACCACATCAAGTATTGACCGTCTAGTTTCTGGCCTTAAAGATTATGCACTCTCACATGCTAACACCTCTGACAGGTGTGAATCATGCTACATGAACAGGTAAACATTGCTTGCTGAGTTTAACTCTAGACATATTTTTCACATAGAATGCTACATTTGTTTATTTCTTTACTTTGCTATTGGAAATAGATTTATGATGTGTGTTATCTTTTGAATTTTGACTTTCAGTGGAAGCTTATCATTAGCAATTTAGCATCCATGTTTAATCATTTTTTCTGGAACTTGCACTTGAATCGCTAAACAACAGGTTTGAAGTTAATTTATGGGTGTTTTAGACTTTTAGTGTCACATAGGAAAAGTTGTCGCTCATGAAGCGGTAAATAAAATAATTGCAGTCACTGATTCTGAACGTAGTTATGAAAACTCACTTGTGCACACATGAAGGCTGGGGGAATAAGTCTTATCCCATCACATCTAATAAAATCCGAAATGCATTAATCAAATATGCACAATTGAGTGTATCAACATTATTTAATGTGAAGATATCAGAACTTCTGCCGCATTTGAGCTCTAGAATTGTATATATCAAGGCCTAATAGCTTTCTTTTGTTAAACAAAGTACCAATCTATCAGATGAACTGCTTCAGGTGGCCAACAGTGTCTGGTGCTATTCACTAGATTTGACTAATGTCTAATTGCCCCATTTTCCCATCACCCAAAGTCCCAAACCCATTCAGCATTTCAGTTCAATCTTTTTAGGCATGCTTGTGTATCCTACCTTTCGGTAGCCTGGTATGTAGTAGTAGTTGAATTCAGTCATGTGCATACTAATGAATACCATATGTGTATCATCTAGCTCTGCAATTGTACATTTTCCTCAAATAGCTTTGATTACATAGTTGATAGGGCTTGTATGTTTTGCTCCTCTGCCTTCTCACTTCAGAGATCGCCTGAAGATTGGAACTGGAACAGCAAAATATGTAGACAAAAGAAAAGCTAAAGGGCAACTTGTTGAAGTAGTGATAATGATTGCACCTACTTCATCTGATTTGAGCTGTTGGATGACAAATTGTTCATCTACACAGGTTTGCACCATAGGCCTCTAAGTTACATAAACTAATTATGCAATTACATTAGCATACTTGTTCTTGTGATGTCTAACTGGTTCTGGGTGTAGTATACAAGCAAGAGGGCCTCTTGTGTGGTATATTCTTGCTTGTATTTAGTAAGCTTATAAAAGTTATAACAGCATGGCGTCCAATGTTTATGCTGAAGGTGTGGTTCAAGTATGCTCACTGCTTCCACTCAATGTGAATTGTCTATTGTAGGTTTTGCATTTTGTAGAGTTCATACCATGTCCGATCTCACAATCCTCCCTCAATGCGCTGATGAGCATAGACTGGCAAAGCTACGGTTTCAAGTTTAAAGGGGGTTTCATTGATGACGATGGAAATGCTGAGCTTCAATGGGATAACATGGCATTTTCTCATGTCGATATTGCCATTCACACTTACCACGAAGGATATCCAGCTTTTGTTTTCTGCATGCTTTCTTTTTTCTAGTGATGGTGTCGCCTGTTTATTTAGCTGTGGATATCTCTGTTGGATTTCCCATCACCGTATTTGGTTATCCTTGACCTGCTGTAGCTACTGCTGTTGATGAATGGAAGAGCTCTCAACCTGAAAGGCATCTTCTAAGAAAGGCACTTAAGTCTGCATTGTTTGAATTGAAAGCAGACCATGCAGAAGACTTTCTCAGTTGCCATGGCCAGAAGGTTTGTGCCTTCTACACTATGCTGTTAACCACGTAACTGGTGTATTTGTTATTTCCATTCCTTACTGGTATGTATTTTCTGCCTGTTATAATTTATAACTCAAGAAAAACTATTGTTAGACATAAGGTAGTACTGAACCGATACCTGTTAGATTTAATGCAACCTCAATGCAACACTTCTTAATCTGTGTCACCTGCCAACCTCGCAAACTGACCACTTTCTGCATAGTTGCTCTTTTGGTCACACAAATTAGATTGACGTCATAATAAGCTTCATATTATAATTTCTGTAACTTATCATCAGAAATAATCACTCTGTTGGTTCCTACCTCAATGTGAATATTATCTTCACTTTCCTTGATACTTCTTTCCCTTGAAATATCAAGTGTGTGTCGGCTTTATACTACGAGAGGAAAACTGTAAAGGGAAGAACTGGTGTGCTTACTGCCTAGTACACCCTAGCAAAATTACCCCTTCCCTTAAATACCGAACAAAGACTAGACGGCAATATCGTTCAGCTTGGGAATGGGCTTTGTAGGTCTGTATGCCCTCAACTATTCTTGCTAGTAGTTTTCATCAGGACACACATTGAATCTTAGGTTGGTGGCAAGCCACAAATGACATGGCCTAACATTTGCGTACTGTCAGTTCAATTGTTTTTTCCTGGTACTACGCTTATTGAGTTATTGCCTACAATTTGATGTAACTTGTTCTTTACATAATTCAGGTTCGCGAGTATGTCCCTGATCTCGCAGAATCGATAGCTGGCTTAATCTTATCATCCAATGATCAAGAGTTCCAAGATGAGTGCATCGCTCTTCTCGGCATAGGCTCGGATCAAGATCTCACAGAAGGGGCGGTTAGATCCTGCATCGGTGAGAAGATGAACCGTATCATAGAGATGAATGACACCAAGGAGAACGTAGAGCACAATGCGCCTTATCTGTTCGAGTGCGAGAGGTTCGATGAAGATAATAGCCTACTGGATGAAGACGACCCAGATGAGGATATGATTTTCGATTTCTAGCATTTCCAATTGTCTCGTAGCACTCCTAATCCAGAGATCACCTATGCTGGGAGATAGCCTTACTTTGACCAGAGAACTTTATTTATAAACACTAACTGCTTTCTGAGACTGTTTCCTGCCTCGTCTATACAAAATTCAGACATTGTTACGTAAAAAAATCAGAAGTTGCAAGTGATTGCCCGTGTGATGAGCATCTCTTTCTGTTCGTTCATGATAACATCTGCGTTCAATAACTCCATGAAGATTGTGTATATGACATTACAGATCGCTTCGATCTGAAAGCTGGAAATTTACATGAAATTTGTAGAAAATTCCACAAAATTTCTGTTGAATCCTTTGCCTTCAGTATCAGAAAGACGCGTGAGGCTGGATGGATGCGTGTGGCCTCCTGACCTCGCGTCAGACTGAGCCCCGTACGCGAAGCCCTTTTGCTTTTACAGAATGTGAAGCGTCCTCGTCTCGTCTAGTTCTCTCCTCCTCCTCCTCTCCGCTTTCGCTTTGACCAAACCCAACCCAGGCGCAGCGCTCCCATCGCCCAGGGCAACGCCACGAAACCTAGCCCCACCGACTCGCCTTCGCCTCGCCTCGCCTCGGAATCCCCCAGCCAGCGCGGCGGCGACCATGGAGCCCTCCCCCGTCGGCGGCGGCGGCGGCGGCGGGTCCGCCTCCGGGTCGGTGGAGCGGTGGCGCGCGGAGGCGTCGCGGGCGTTCCAGCACTACCTGGATCGGGCGGCGCCGCACACGGCGGGGCGGTGGGCCGGCACGCTGGTGGCCGCGGCGGTGTACGCGCTGCGGGTCTACTACGTGCAGGGGTTCTATGTCGTCACCTACGGCCTCGGCATCTACCTCCTCAACCTCCTCATCGGGTTCCTCTCCCCCATGGTCGACCCGGAGCTCGAGGCGCTCGACGCTGGCCCGGCCCTCCCCACCCGCGGCTCCGACGAGTTCAAGCCCTTCATCCGCCGCCTCCCCGAGTTCAAGTTCTGGTATACGATTTTCCTGATTCGCTTCTGATCCTAGGCAGCAAACTAGTATATAGGTAGTTGGTGATGCGACCGTACAAATGTGATTTCTTAATGTGAGGCTTTGATCGAAACAGCTGAGATGGTTTGGATCATCAATTGAAATTCACCGACCAACACATGTGATTTTGTAAGCAGATGATGAGGTAGTAGATGGATAGGCAAAGGCTTCACTATGAATGCTAACCTACGGCTTATGCAGATTCCATTGGGAGTTACTACTTAATAGGGCTATAGATAATTTTGATATGGTAATTGCTTAGGTTGTGCCTAGCTGGAAAGCCCGCGATGAATTTTTCTAGTGGAGCTATTGCATTTTTTGTGTGCTGTTATCCTGTTTAGTTGTTGGCTTGTGATGTACTAGTACAGTAACTTTTACCTGTCTGTTTTTAAGTTCAGATAATATATTACGAAACATCTTCATCAAGCTTACAATTTTTTATGGAACTTAGTTCATGAGCTGCTTTTACACGTTGCTTTGTTGACACTTGTTCACAAAACAAGAGGCACTTGCTGCTCTATAGCATCAAATTTTATTTCTTAAAAAGATCAGGAATAGTAATTGCATTAGTTTGTCATGGGCACATCATGCCACTGTAATTAAACACTTCCCTATTTCGTGTTCTACTGCCAATGGGTTTGGTTTCTTTGTGTGCTTGTGTTGGCGTGTCTAGCAAGGCCTATTTGCGATGCAAATGCAAAATGTCAGCTATGCTAACTAATTTATTTTGTTTCAGGTATGCCATCACAAAAGCCTTCTGTGTTGCTTTTGTGATGACATTCTTCTCTGTATTCGACGTTCCTGTCTTCTGGCCAATACTTCTCTGCTATTGGGTTGTGCTTTTTGTCCTGACAATGAAGCGGCAAATTGTGCATATGATAAAGTACAAGTATGTCCCATTCAGCATAGGAAAGCAGGTGAGATCATTATGATATGTATGCATAGTTGATAGTGTTTTCTTCTGCCATTTGGAAGTTCAGTAGTTCATACTTCACCATATGTTAATCTTCCAAGTGGCCATTACTTTGTGTATTTGGTCCTAGTCATGATAGCTGTCTTGGGGGCAGTAAAAATTAGAAAGGCCCTTTATTTGCAATTGCATTGGGGGCTTGTCAGAGTTACATCCCTAGTACCTTCTGATTAAGTTTGTATTTACTGCGACTAAGATTCAAGAGTAAATCATATGTTATGAGTAGGAGCTACTGGCCTTGTCTTGATATGTTTTCTCATAGTGTGATATACTCCCCTCTGTTCATCAATATCGGTGTCAGATATTAGTGATCAGAGGTAGTATCATAGCCAAGCACATGTAAGATGATGACAGTAGGTGTGTCACCATGAGAAGACATCGCTAACCAATTTAGATCACTGACTTGTTGAGCTACACATTTTCCTTTTTCCTGAAGGAGTTGCACTATGCAATTTTTTAAATGTACAATATATTAGCTTACTAAACTACATTAATTCCAATGCAGAAATATGGCGGAAAGAAAGGCCCGGGAGCCAGTACGTCTAAAGACTGAGACCTGGATTGCAGATCCCTGTGTTGCTCTTGAGGCAACATGCTGGCATGGTGGTTTTTTGGTACCAGCTACTGACAGTGGATGTACACCTCCATTCGCTAGTCGAAAGGAGCTTAAAGAGACTTTGCATTGGTTGATGGCCATTTGTGTTGTATATCAGTTTCTTCTGTGCAATGACTCGTTCATTTATAGTTCTTGTGCTGTGCGGCCCTTGTGTGGACGAGTAATGAACCTATTGAGTCAGGTGCAATGCAAATCAAAACTATTGGGGCTTGACATGGATTTGTACTGGAATTCAACATGCTCGTTTCCAGACGGGGCCCTTAATGACTCGCATGTTAGTAACACATTTATTATTCTATTTAGAGTCCTATGAAGGTTGTCTGTTTTGTGTGTGCGCATGAGCCATTCGGTAATTGTTACTCCCTTCGTCCTAAATTGAGCATCCTATAATGTTTGGTATAATGTTTGTGCACCAGGACCAAGGATAATTTAAATCGCATCGATTAAGATGTGCAGTCATGCACAGTATGCACACATTTTCTCACGATGTATAAATGATTAAAACACAATGCATAATTATACCTTTTAGCATGTACATATTCTTTCCGTACTATATTAATTGTACTCTAATAAAATCTTTGTATATGCGATCAATTTAAGAAATTTTAGTTTTTATTATATGATAATCAATTTAGAAAGAAGGGAGTACTATCTTAACTGCACTAATGATTGGTGGCCAAGTGATTTACAACCTCTGATGCCCATCGTAAAATCCCAAGCTGTTTTAGCCTGTGCTAAGTCAAAACTGTCAGCCTACCAGGCAGTTTGTAACTAACTGCAAATATGGTAACCAACTCGCTGGCTGACAGGCAGGGCCCGCCGTTCGCTCCGGCCCCACCTGTCAGCCAGCGCATGATCTCTACTCTTATTTATTTAGGAGGTTGCTGCGCTGCGGAAGCTGCATGCATTGGCGCGGAAATTCTCAGGCTCGCCGTCGACGAGGAGGAGGAATCGGGAGGAGATCCGAGATGGCGGCGAGGGAGACGTCGCGCCACGTGTCGCTCTGCCTGTGGCTCGCGCTCGTCGCTGCCACCCTCTCTCTCGCCCAGGTACTCCATTGATGATGCTTGCTCATGCTGTTTATCATTCACATTAGACTTATGATTTCTGTTATTATCCAATGTACCGATTCCCCCTATATCTCTCCCGATTCACATTGCCCGGATTTTTTTTCCCCTTCAATTCTTCCCGCGCTATCACTAGTTTGCCACTCTCCCTGATCTGATCTGATTACTCGTACGTCACTCTTCTCCAATGTGTTCGATTTTCTATTTGTTTTAGAACTTTTGCTCTCTCTGTTTTCTCTTTTCAGGCGGTAGAATCAGAAGCTGAATTGACCAAGGTCACCACTAAGGTCTTCTTCGACATCACAATCAATGGCAAGCCGGCAGGTTTGTGCATCCTGACGCCCTGATTTCTTGAGTTCACCAAAATTTTGTTCTTGCTTGCTTCTCTGGTAATAATGCCATTTATGTATGTTGAAGATTTTTCATTGTTTAATGAAATTTTCCATTATCTAAAATAATGCATGTTTGGTTGCTGATATGCTCATTGACGTATAAATTGTTTCTACTTTGTTGTTATATAGGTCGGATTGTCATGGGGCTTTTTGGAAACACTGTTCCTAAAACAGCAGGTATAAAATCAACTTAATTACTTATTGTTTTCAATAGCTGCAAATTTAATTGTTTTTGTCTGAGACACAAATTGATAATGGTTTCTGCATCTGCTCTTTGCAGAGAACTTCCGAGCAATTTGCACAGGTATTTCTTCCCAACCGTCATACTACATTTCTTCAAATATAATGCTACCGATTTCATACAAACTATTTGAAATTGTACAATTTGGTCAGCTATCCCAATTCCCAAACATGAAAGGCTATATGGTCCTTTTAGTTTTCTCCTCTAAAAGTGTCAAATGAAAATCATATTGCTCGCATCCTTAATTTTTACTCCCTCCGTCCCATAATATAAGGAATTTTGAGTTTTTACTTGCACTGTTTAACCATTCGTCTTATTCAAAAAAATTTATAATTATTATTTATTTTCTTTGTGACTTACTTTATTATCCAAAATACTTTAAGCACAACTTTTTGTTTTTTATATTTGCATAATTTTTTTGAATAAGACGAGTGGTTAAACATTGTAAGCAAAAATTCAAAATCCCTTATATTATGGGACGGAGGGAGTATGTTATACTAGGGTGAATACTTATTGACATATTCGGTGTTACACAAGTTATTTCCTTTATCACTCTGGTGCCTGTTGGTGGTTAGTGAATATGTCGCAGGTCATGTAGTTGATTTGGCTACAATAGTTAATGAGATTTGGAGGGAGAGAGATGTCCCTCCAAACATATCTTTTAAGAAAAAATTGTAAGCGTGTTGGAGATTGAACACGGGATTGAAACCACACACCCCTTACCACTGCACTATCAAGTGCATCTCTTGGCTACTATAGTTTCATGTAGCAATCTCAACTTCACATTTATACAGGTGAGAAAGGACTTGGCAAGAGCGGCAAACCTCTCTTCTACAAAGGAACGCCATTCCACAGGATCATCCCAGGCTTCATGATCCAAGGAGGCGACACCGTGAGCGGCAATGGAACCGGCTGTGATTCGAGCTATGGTGGAATGTTCCCTGATGAGAACTTCAAGATCAACCACTCTGCACCAGGTCAAATGCTTTTCTTGATATCCCAGTTGTATTGTACACCACTATATTACTGCACAGAAATTTCATTCTTTTGAGCAGCAAGTCCTCATGTTTGATTTGCTGGCTGGGCATTGGTTCAGGGATGCTGTCCATGGCCAACTATGCGAAAGATACAAACGGATCCCAGTTCTTCATCACCACCGTAAAGCTAACCCGGTAAACTTCATTAGCTCCTCAGAGCTGAGAATTAGTATTTCGTGCAATTTTTCTTTTTGTTTGCTAGAATTCTTCCGATCAAATTGTAATTTTGATCATGGCCTACTCTTTTTGTGTTGTTTGCTACTGCAGGTTGGATGGGAAGCATGTTGTGTTTGGCAAGGTGCTTTCTGGAATGGACGTCGTCTACAAGATCGAAGCTGAAGGCAGTCAGAGCGGTACTCCACGGTCCAAAGTCCTCATATCAGACAGCGGCGAACTGAAGTGATCTTCCATTAACTGAAGCTTAATAACGAGCTGTACTTACTTACCGTGAATTCCTATCATTGGAGTATGTGTGCACGTAATTAGTGCCATGTATTGTTTTGGAGCCTGTTTCTGCTGATTATAATGTGACCTGCTTTGTGTAATTGTTGTAAAATGAGAGTGTTCTCTCAATATTTTCCCATGGCAATTCAGATTGGATATGCGAACACAATGTCCTATTCCTGTTTGATTTAGAATATTGAGCGGATTATTACCACGGATTATCAATTTGATTATGACTCTAAATTAAATACTTTATAAAAATAAACTTAATAAATAGTTTAAAACAAGCATTTTAAGCCTTGTACAAGAAAATTCTTTTTCTGGAAAAAAAATAAAGCGTTGAGCAAATAATCTGTTTCTATAATTAGAATAAGGTTTAGTTTGAAAGTGAAGTTTGGATTTTTAATGGCACGTAAAATAAGACTAGACTAATTAAGTATTAATTATTAAAAACTTAATTGTTTTTTAAATAAACTTCTAAACAAAAAGTATTTGGAAAAAAATAAATCTTTAACAGTTTAGAAAGCAATGCTCACAGTAAATAACACCTAAACTCACTTTCAAACTAAGCCTAAGTTGGAAAGAACAACTCGATAGAGGCTGTGTTTAGTTCCTTCCAAAGTTAGAAATTTAGGTTGAAATTGGTACGATATGACTGAAAAGTTGTGTGTGCATGACAGGTTGATGTGATAGAAAAAGTTGGAAGTTTGGATCTAAACACAGCCAGAATCTAAAATTTTGATGCCCTCTTGATCGATTTATCTGCATCACCACTCCCTCATTTACACAAAACAATCTGCAATCGAAAGTTACAAAAAAAAAAGCACCTCAATGAGTGTGATTAATGTGGAGTTAAACACGAAGATCTTTGCTGGAGACTCACAGAACCCGACACTGACAGGTAGGACCCACCTGTCAGGCAGCACATCGCCTTCACCCTCTTGGCTAGTACTAGTACTATTTCTTCGTGTGGACTCTGGGCAGAGTGCGGAGACCGCAGTGTGGAGGAGCAACAGATCTATCCCATCCATCCTTGATCCTTCGCGGCGGGCGAGCGAGAGAGAGGCGGAGGAGATCCGAGATGGCGGGGAGCGGGTGGAGGAGGATCCCGGCGGCGAGGAGGCCCATGTCGCGCCCGGCCTCGGTCTGCCTCTGGATCGTGCTCGTCGCCGCCACCCTGGCGCTCGTCCAGGTGCTCATCCACCTCGTCCGTCTCCACCACGCCTCGCTCCTCCTCCTGCTTCCCCGTATCTGCGTGTGATGCGATTCATGTGCTCTCCGATCTGATTCGATTGTTTGTGCCCGTGCGCTGATTTCTTGATCTGTTTGATCTGTGGATCCAATTGGCCCTGCTGTGCTGATTTGTTAGAATTTTGAGTGGTGCCTCTATGTGCATCTATCCTTACTCACCCTTTTTTTTTTTTTTTTTTTTGCTGTTTAGGCGAAGAAATCGAAGGCGGATTTGACTGAGGTCACTCACAAGGTCTACTTCGACGTCGAGATTGATGGCAAGCCCGCAGGTTTGTGTTGGCCCCATATCTTTTAGCTCTACTACGATATCAGCATAATATATAAATCTTCAGGCAGAAAGAAGAAAAGATATGCATAGTTTGATGTGTCTAGCATTAGCAAATAGTAACAATTTAATTTGCATTAATTGTGTCCCACCGTTGTGTATAAGTAACTTGTGATGGGCTGATGTCATGTGCAGTGATTATTGCAGTTAGAGTTATCAGCATTTGAGATTGACCTGAAGCTAACTCTATTATGATGAGAATTTAGCTTCTCCTATTGTTGTTTATGTTTAAGGAGAAATGTTGATGTGCTATTTGTGTATGTACTACATTTATAATGCCTTTCCTGTTAACTGATTGCCTTACTGACATTTATTATTTTTTTAGCTTCTATTGTTGTTTATGCTTAAGGAGAAATGTTGATGTACTATTTGTGTATGTACTATTTATAATGCCTTTCCTGTTAACTGATTGCCTTACTGACATTTATTATTTTTTCTTGTATTGCCATAGGTCGGGTTGTCATGGGACTTTTCGGGAAGACTGTTCCTAAAACGGCAGGTACCATTTGCTTATCATTTAGTTAGGTAACAGGAAAGTCATTGTCATGTCACAAATGCTAATGATTCACAATATCTTTTTTTTTCCTACAGAGAACTTCCGAGCACTTTGCACAGGTATGCTCCCCAATGATTTATACTGTTTTTATTACATTAGATGTGTTCATTCATCTTCTGCTAGAGTTTCCAGATGGTTAATCCCATGGCAAGCTTGGTAGTGGCAGCATGTAAAATTTCCAGCATTGAATAACAATTTCTTTGCCACTTTAACCTGAAATTATTTTTGAATGCACAGCTTTTGTGTCGAGTTTGGCCAATCAAATATACTGTTACAGTTGACTAGTTAAAAATTGATGCAAAAATACATCAGCTCAGCTGTTGTCATTATTCATACGCAAGTGTAGAATATTATGAAAACCCATAAGTATTTACTTCATATAATGAGAGAGATCCCATTCTGGACAGCGAATAGCACTACAATCTGTGTAGTAGCATTCTCCCTGATGCCTACTTGTGGTTATTATACATAATCTAAGTCATTTGGATTTGATTTAGCGCTTTCAACTTTGTTGTTATACAGGAGAGAAAGGAACTGGAAAGAGTGGCAAAGCACTCCACTTCAAGGGAAGTGCATTCCACAGAATTATACCCAGCTTTATGATCCAAGGAGGTGACTTCACACTTGGTGATGGAAGGGGTGGTGAATCTATCTATGGGACGAAGTTCGCCGATGAAAACTTCAAGATCAAGCACACCGGACCAGGTAATTTTCTTTATTTCCTGAACCATTTTTTTTTACTACACTATAGACGCATTATTTGTGTGGTAGACCATCAAATCATCCTTGTTTGATTTGATCGCATGTTTATGCAGGCCTTCTGTCCATGGCCAATGCTGGGAGAGACACAAACGGGTCCCAGTTTTTCATCACCACTGTAACCACCAGCTGGTAATCGTCGCTTCCTCACTAGTCTTTGTAATCATAGCAGCACTATTTCTAATTTGTACTGAAGACACTTCAATCTGTTGAAACTATTTCTTTGATTAGGTTGGACGGGAAGCACGTCGTGTTTGGTAAGGTGTTGTCTGGAATGGATGTGGTTTACAAGATTGAAGCTGAGGGCCAGCAGAGTGGGTCACCGAAGAGCAAGGTTGTCATCGCGGACAGCGGCGAACTGCCGATGTAATGAGCTGAAATGATGTTTCACTGAAGCTACTGATACTGCTTCTCGTTGTAGAACTGTTATTAGCTGGAGTACTCTGTTTTGCTATGCTTCTACCCCGAATCTGGTTGGAGTAAATTTCTGTTAGACTATAACAGCGTGCTTATATCGCCTCTTAGTTGTGGGCAATTTGGAGTGAACGAGCATAAAAAGGTCCAAACTTTACTTAAGTCTTCTTCTTGTTCTAAACGGAATTATACTTTGAAGTGACTTGCTTACTGTTGAGTGCTTTATATATGCTTCTAGTTCAGGCGAAGATATTGTAGATTCATTGAACTGCAACGGACTAAAAAAAAAACCTAGATCACGATCGATTAGATTTGAGTTGATTAATTTACACAAACCAACCACCTCGGGTAGATAAATAAAATCTGTGTGTTTCATAGATTCTCACTGACACATAAAACCGAGGTAATTAGAGAGAGAATTAAGGCCGATGCAAACTGGAGTAATCCTCAAAACAGCGTGATTCCGTGTGCCAAAAGAGGACAAGGAGAGAGTCCTGGGAGTTAGAGCCAGACACACGCACAGACCGCATCTAGACCGCGAATCTCCGATCGGGCGGTGGATAGCACAGCATCCCGGGGAAAAGCCGTGTCAGACACGCATCTGGACCGCGAATCTAAGATCGGACGGTGGATAGCACCGCACCGGGGGAAATCCGTGTCAGAGACGCATCTGGGCCGCGAATCTCAGATCGGACGGTGGATAGCAGCTGGAGGAAAGCCGTGTGCTGCTCCAACGAGGCTAATAATTGGCGGCCGAGTCAGTCAGCCTCCCGACCCATCAAACACAAATAGGGTTAGCGAGAATCGGCGGCGGCGGCGGCGAGAGCGGAGAGAGACAGGAGGGGGCAACCGCGGCGGCGGCGGGGGCGCGCGGAGATGACAGGGAAGGCGAAGCCGAAGAAGCACACGGCGAAGGAGATCGCGGCAAAGATCGACGCGGCGACGACGAACAGGGGCGGCGGGAAGGCCGGGCAGAAGGACCGGCTGGGGCAGGACAAGGGCGGCCACGCCAAGCTCGAGTGCCCCCTCTGCAAGACCACCGCCCCCGACATCAAGTCCATGCAGATCCACCACGAGGCGCGCCACCCCAAGCTCCCCTTCGAGCCCGACAAGCTCAACAACCTCCACGGCGGCGGCGCCGGCGCCGCCGCCTCCGGTGAGGCCGCCGCCTCCTCCTCCAAGCCCAAGCCCGGCGTCCGCGGCAGCCTCAAGAAGTAACCCGCAATCGAATCCATCATCACCCGAATCTGCTACTACTACCGCCCGCCGCCGCTCGCTCCGGTGTGCTTACTTGCTGCTGCTTGCTGTTTTGAATTATTACTACTGTGTCATGATGTGCCGTGTGATAGATGCGTTGATTCGCGCACATATACATATGTGACCGTGTTCCGTCACGTCTTCGTCGGCATGTTTTAGCTATGATGTTTAGTTTATGTGTCACTACTCTATGATGCTGTCAATGGTGTCAATGGATGATAATGTTTATGTCTGTCACTGCTCAAACAATTGCTAAATCTGAGTAAAGAAAAAGGTGATGGCTAAATCCGTTTGCTCACTCACTTCTGTTTCTTAGCAAGGATGAATTGGAAATTTGCAATTGCGATTAACTGATTATTATCATTGCGGTGTCGAGCGGCATCTTTTTTAACTTGGTGATCATAGGTATCATGTGGTAGGAGGGCGTAGGGCATGTTATTCTGGGCTGAACCCATGACTGATCTGCTTTTAGCATTGGAAGCACAGTAATTAGGAGATTCTACCTGTTCAGAAAACAGATGTTTTGATTTTATAGTTATGCGCCTGAAAAACAATTGCCTCTTCACAATTAGAGGTAATTGCAACATGGAACAGAGGAACAATGGGCCTGTTTAAGGAAGTTAGTTGCGGATTGATGAAATCGTGGTTCAGTGGTAAAAAGAACACTTCTTTCATTCCTGAATTTTAGATGCACACCTCACACGGTTCAGTTTTATCTGTCAAATTTCACAGTTTTCCTAATGTTAGGACTAATGAACTCCTTAATCTCCGATATGATCTGTTAAACATGCAGATGGCTCTATGCCATAGCCTTAAGCCCTTCACAGTGAGAAGTTGCATCATTTGTTTCATGTGATTTCCACTATTCGTAGGTAGTTCATTATTGTTATTATTTTGTCATCTGAGCATGGATTTACCAATGCAGCGGTGTGCAGATACAAGGCATTCCAGGCTTCTAACTTGTCAGAAAAAAAAAGTTTTGTCTATTTGATTGGTACCTAGACTAAACCACCATTGAGGCTTAACACCATAAACTGATGTTTTGCATTACTTTATAGCAGCGAGATGCCTTTCTAAGGCTCATGGACTTTAGTTAGTGCAGTACCCACTGGGGAGGCATTGCAATGATGTGATATTATGGTGCTTGAAGCATGGGGGAGGCATATTATGGTGCTTCAAGCATGGGAGAGGCCTTTCACTTTTCTTTGTATGACATGGGATCAATGTCAAAATGCCGGTAGCTGCAAGGCAGTCCTTAGATGAAAGTCATGAAGCTCTGATGAAGTTTTTATGTGGAAATTTTTGACTACTCGAAACTTCTCTGGCAATTTGGCATTAGATGAAAATCATGAAACTCTGGTAAATTTGTCCAGATTATTTGGATTTGATCAGAACAAGATGATATGATGTAGTGCTGCACCCCTTGAAGGTTTTGAACAGTACAGTTTACTGAAATCAACATGCCAGAAATTCAGTGCATTCACAGTTCTTTATATAACTACGCCATGAGACCAGGTTGTTGCAGAACAAGAATATGCACTAGACAGCAAAGGAGTTATGATTTGCACAGTGTTTACCTTTATATACTTTACACTGGTAATACAAAAAAGTAACAGTGTGTATTGACAATTTACATCACAGATATACAACAAATGAAGCAACGGAATCATTACTAGACAGACACAACGAAAGCACAATCCTGGAATCCTCTCTTTTCCTTGGACAGAAACTATTGTGCTCTCAAGACATAAACTTTAACAAAGCAAAGAATACATTGGATCCCATCATCAGAGAAGAACAGTTGTCTTGCCGCAAGTAATCAATAACTCAACTCTGTTTCAGATTGAGTTCCCAGGCCTAGAGAACAATCTGCTGAAGAGAAACATAAATCCAAGCCTAAGATCAGTCATATTGGCAAAAAAAAAAAAATCTCTGCACCAAAATAACAAAAAAAAAACACATTTCCAGTTCTTTTGTTAATTAAGTGTGGATGTGGTACAAATACGAATTAAATCTTTGGGTAGCTTTAGGTGCATAATTTTTCTCAGTATTACAAATGCCACATCAGATGGTAACAATATACATATGATCTATTATGCGATAAGTAGAATCAGTAAGTAACAAGCTGTTTAAGGTCTACCTTTAAGCATTGAAGCTGTTCCTCCTGGTGACCTGGCGGGCTGTAAAAACAACTGTTGAAGCTGGAGGATCACTGACCATTGTTAGCCAATGGCAACCTCCATTGCTGAAAAAATGGCTCCATTGATATGAGCTCAAAACAATGGCTATTGTTCTAATTTATTTTCAGCATAGAGCTAAGTATTCTGATCTTCCTGATGACGGAGATGGAACATAAACCAATGCTACAAATTCTAAAAGTGATGGGAATCTTGACGTAGGAGAAGTGTAGACGAGAACTGTATTTATACGTGAAGTAATTCTGCAGTAGTTCAGGGCAGCTCATCTAAGGATCAATGGAGCCACTGAAAGAACTTTCCTGTGTCTTGGGAGCGGGTGGATCCTCATCCTCCACAAGAAGAGGGTCTAAATATCCAATTGCCAGTACCCTTTGTGCCTCATTGTAACGGGCCCAGGTAACAAGGTATAGACCAGCAATGATAAAGACTCCCCCAATAATGCTGAAAAGCAGAATGGAAACATACAACATGTGATTATGACATTATGTTTAGAGGACCAAAATGGAAACATACTTTGAAGTTTCTTGAAATTCTGTAGTTTAGAGGACCAAAAAGGAGCTTTTGTAAAATAGTATGGGAGTGAAATGAACAAAGTGATATTTGCAATGTTATCTGTAAAAAATCAGTCTTATCATATTTTCACCGGTATTAACACCAATGTGAAGATTATTTGCCTGGAGAGTATCGGAAACAATTAATGAACACAATGAAGAGCGACTATTGTCTAGAAGAAGTATCAGAAGCAACTAATGAACGCAATGCAGAGCGACTACAATTGAATGAATACCAAATTTCAGAAACCGTCAAATGACAAAGTTCAAGCGACACGTTTTGCATTATTACATGCCAGAATTTTCTGTCATACCTTCCAAGATATATTGGGGTACCAAGAAATATAGTTGACAGGATGGTAGAACATGCTGGTTGGAGTGGATTGTAGAGGGCAACAAGAGAAGGACCAAGGATTTTGTTTGACCAAGTCATGATTGCGTAATTCAAGCAAGATGCAACAATTCCCTGGTGGCGCAAACCAATAAATTCAGTTAGAACATGCTAGCTAGGGGAGGATCATAAACATTAGCATTGCATTGGTCATACACTAGTCTATGTAATATAAGCCAAAGGGAATATAAACATGCTTACAGCATATAGAATAGCAATGATCTCGGTCGTTGTCAATGCCCACTCATGGAGCCCATTGGTTGTAACTACCCCTGTCAGCACCATGAATACAGTGGCAAATGAATAAGAGTAAGCTGTTAAGGATAAGCTCGCGGGATATTTTATCAGTACCGGAGCCTGCACATAAGAAAGAAACCCTGTCAATAAACATTCTTTTTCAAACAAGAACAAAGACATTTTATCAACATACAGATATTAAGCACACCAAGAAAGATGTTGCAAAGTTTGCACCACCTGAATGACCAGATAAGCGCCCATCAGGAAGCAGTTCCCAATGAGGCAGATGACACCAAGATTCCATGTTTCTAGACCATATTGGAGCATGGCCGATGTCAACCATTGAGGCGTGTAGGAATTGCTGCTCCATGTGCCGGCCAGAACATTCTCACCCACAGCATTGGAGCCTCCTCCTCCTCCTCCCATGCCAATCAAGGATGGTCCTCTATAGAACACCATCAGCACGGCCCCGGAGACGCACACAGCCGTGCCAAGAACCTTGACGATGCCGTCCTTGGTGAAGATATTGATCAACTCAACACTGCAACACGCGGAATTTCACTCAATTCAATTGAAATTTGAAGCCAATGCAACATCAGGAGGAGATAATTTTCTAAATCATGAATCAATTTACCCGACGATTGCGGCTAAGAGGAATGTGAACACCGGTATGGCTGGCTGGAAGGCTGCGGCGTAGGAGGCGTTGGTGAAGCTGAGGCCCAGCAGGAACAGGAGCTGGTTCCCGAAGATCCTGGAGAAGAAGAGATCGATAAGATGAGCAGAAAGGAGAAGAAGAAGGAGAATGATTGAATCGATGAATACCCGGTGAAGCCGAGGAGAGCGAAGGAGGTGAGGAGGTGAGGGGTGAGGGGGCGGCGGGTGCGGCGCTCGCGGAAGAAGGCGGCGGGGGCGAGGAGGGCGAGGGCGACGAGGTCGCGGTAGACGCAGAAGACGATCTGGTTCATGCCGACGTTGAGGACGGACTTGGTGAGGACGTGGTAGCCGCCGTAGGCGAGCTGGGTGAACGCCATGGCGGCGTGGGCGCGCCACGCCTTGTCCGCCCACAGCAGCCGCCCGCTCCCGCTCACGCTCCACACCGACGACGACCACCGCTGCAGCATCGTCATCCCCTCGCCACCCCGTTCCCTCCCCATCTCCGGCGACCCCGCCGCCGCGACCGGTGCGATTCCTGCCTCGCCGCCGGTTGGTGTGGGTGTCTCTTGCTTTTGCTTGAGCTTGTCTTGGAAGGCGTCTACTGCTGCTGCTCTTGATCCGTTTGTTTATTTATTTATTTTTGTTGATTGATGCGTCTGAGTTTTCGCTTGCGTGGCAAGTTAGATATTAAGTAGAAAATGTGTTGAGCGCCACGCACGCTAAAAGGTCGGGAAGAAGTCACGCATTTTTCATTTGTTTTCTTTTCTAAAAGAAGCTCGAGTTTAGTTTCAAACTTTTTCGTCAAATTTTTAACTTTTCTATTATATCAAAACTTTCCCATACACACAAAGGTCGACTTTAGTTCCAAAATTTTTCTTCAAACTTCCAACTTTTTCATCATATCAAAATTTTTCTAATTTTTAACTTTTCCGTCACATTACTCCAATTTCAACCAAACTTATTTCAATTTTAGCATGAACTAAACACACTCAAACTTCCAACTTTTCCGTCACATCGTTCCAATTTCAACCGAACTTCCAATTTTAGCGTGAACTAAACACACCCGAAATTATGAAACCGGGAGAAAAGTCATCAGTGTTGCTTGTACTCCCTGAAGTCAGATGATACCATATCAAATGTAGGTTGTGTTTAGAAGTTTAAAGAAACTGAAACGATGTGATGAAAAAGTTGGAAGTTTGTGTGTGTAGGAAAGTTCAATGTGACAGAAAAGTTAAAAGTTTGAAGAAAAAAGTTGGAATCTAAACAGGGCCGTATTTTTACATTATTTTATCGTCCGTCTTGTTTAAAAAAACTTTTATGATTAGTATTTTTATTATTATTATATGATAAAATAAAAATAGTGTGACTAATTTTTTTAAAAAAATCATGTAAGTTTTAAAAAGACGGACTATCCAATATTAGACATGGAAACCCACAAGTACATATGTATCCATTCCGTGATCTGGATCTTTAATTGTTGGTAAATTGGGATAGAGGTAGTAGTTGTCTGTTCAAGTGTTCAGTTTTCCAGTCCTATAATATACTCCCTCCATTCTATAATATAAGGGATTTTAACATTTTACTTGCACTGTTTGACCATTCATCTTATTAAAAAAATAGAATTATTATTTATTTTTTTATTTACTTTAAAGTATCCAAAGTACTTTATGTACAAATTTTCGTTTTTTATATTTGCATGAAATTTTTGAATAAGATGAGTGATCAAACAGTATAAATAAAATGTCAAAATCCATCTCTTATATTATAGGGCGGATGGAGTATTATGTTTGTATTAAGATATATTTATATCAAGACGTACGAAGTATGTATTAATCTCGTGCACGGCTTGATTTTAAGTAACACGGAGCACTAATCATATTTCAGTAGTACGTATACTACTAGTATTGTGGTAATATGTCATTTTTAAGGAGGAGGTTGTCACTGGGATATCGACGTATCGTGACTGGTTTTTTCTCGACCAGATTTTGTAAGATTCTCGATTGAGGAAAAGAAAAATCTCACCATACCCAGGATGGGTGCGTCAGGGCTTACCGTATCTACAGTACTCCCATGGCAATTCACTGCTTTTATCAGTTACTACTATTAAGTAACCTAAAATATAAGTTATGGGTAAAACTTTTACATATATATTTTTAACAACTTAAAAGTATCTACGTTAAGAGTAAACCAAATATTAACTTTTAAAATTTATTTCTTCGATAACAGCTTATATAAGCTAAAAAGACAAACGATAAGATTCTCAGTGAAACAGTATGAGAGGCATCATATAAAAATCGAGAAAAATATCGTATGGTATCGATGACCCATCCAAAAACTAAAAGAAAAGATTACATGATTTTTGTGAGTTTTCAACACTTAACTCGTTTTTTATCGGATATGTCCTCGACAATATACTCCTGTCACAATATTTAATTTTTTTTTTGGGGTGGGGGGTGGGGGGGTGTTTTCTGGTAGGATGATTCTAACATCTAAGTTTTGAAGCAGACGAGCCATATGACAGATATTGTTGCACGTGGATGGATGGAGAAATGTTGAAGCAAAGGACGAGTCTTCTAGTGTATTTTTTCTTTTAGTTTTCTTGCTTATTTGTTATGCTCCTCGTTTATGAGGTTTAGAGTTTATGTATTTTGGCTGTGTATATTCTATTGATAGATTTAGAGTTTATGTATTTTGGCTATGTATATCCCATGTATAGATATAGATACCGGATTTTTATCCACTATTTCAAAAAAAAGAACGATGTTACACATGATTATAACTTATTATGGCAAAGTGTTCTCAAGACTCTCTTTCTGGTAAGTAGTAGTTTCGTTTGTGTTTTTTTTTAATGTTCGAGTTGTACCGGTATCATTTTTGATTTTGGGCTCTCTGGTTCCATTTCCAGGAGAGAAAAAACGATTGCATAAACATTTTTAATATTTTTCTGATCATTTTTCATTCCATGGAGGAGCATGGGAGTGAAATAGTTGAGCATTTCCTTCTTATCCAGAACACAACTTTGGTGGGCAAAATCGACGTCTGGGACCGTTCGACGGACAGCTCCCCGGTGGTGGTGGCCCTTCTTCTTCTTCCATTTCACCAAAAAATTAAAAAAATTACACCCAAATCAACACAGATCGTAACTTCTTGAGAAGTATCTTAAATACTTAAATTTTATATTAATTTTTTACACCTTAATATAGTATCAAATTTTACATTGAAACATATGATACCTTCTATCTGTACCTTCCCGAGCATGATAAAATTATCCAAGATTATATGAAATCTGTATTTTTCGGATTGGGTTGAAAACACAAACCACTCTGTTTTTCCGATGAAGTTAAAAAAAATGAACTGAATTTTAAATTTATTTGGATTTCATCGGTTTTATCAACCGATTTCGTGAAATCCGATGATACCACTCCTAAGCCGATTTTAATCACTGTCTGGATTGTGAACCTAGAGCGCGTGAATGCTGAGATGAGGCGTGCGTGGCTGGTTGAGGGCACCTACATTTCGCCGTGCTTATCTCCCTGATGTATCGTCCCTTTCGCCGTGTGACTCGTATTTTACTCTCACTGCTCATTTGACGGTTAATGAATCGAGAGCGGCAGCGACGGCGACGGCGACGGCGACGAGAAGAGAACGATGGATTGATTGATCAGCCAAGATATCAAGGTAGAGAGCGGTGACCACGCTGTAATATGATGTAATAATCAGATGCTAGCATTATGTCCTGCACCTGCACTGCAGATTCCGTTTCTTCGCTGCCAGCTAACTGTTCAAATCTTTTTATTTTTCTTTTTGGGTGATGGAGTTTAAATCATTTTTTGAATGGACAGTGTTCAGATCCGTATCATATGCAATGAACTGTAGCGATTGCGATGGACACCGACGACCAAATTGAACACACGCCGGGGAGGTAGTGTTTATTATTGGTCGTGGAGAGAAATCTGTACAGCTGTGTATTGAACATTTTTGTGTCCTGTCTGATGTGAGTGATACTGTTTAATGGTTGATCGCTAATACTCCCTCCGTTTTTTAATAGACGACGCCGTTGATTTTTCTCATATGTTTGACCATTCGTCTTATTTAAAAATTTTAAGCAAATATATAAGATATAAATCACACTTAAACTACTATGAGTGATAAAACAACTCATAACAAAATAAATTATAATTACGTAAATTTTTTGAATGAGACGAATGGTTAAACATGTGA
The DNA here is from genome assembly GCA_000338895.3 of Oryza meridionalis. NCBI lineage: Eukaryota > Viridiplantae > Streptophyta > Magnoliopsida > Poales > Poaceae > Oryza > Oryza meridionalis. The sequence continues at coordinate 30,547,621 of CM002529.2, forward strand.
GAAAAAGTCAACGGCGTCATCTATTAAAAAACGGAGGTAGTACTATGTTTACAGTTACATTTCTGGGATAAACAGAAGCCGTATGGTCACATTCGTGGAGTATACAATTTACTTTACTTATAAGTTATTTTATGAAATTACTAGTAAAGATAAACAGTAGTCAAAATTTGCGTGGTGAAGTCAATCGTACCAATTTATCCTAAAAAATATAGAGGGGGTGCATTAATGTAGTATTACGTAGTACCATTATCCATATAATATTATGGTGTATTTGACACGCCTCTTTATCTTCGAAATTCATCAAGAAAATATATGGTGTATAAGCTTACCACGTCAAACACAGGCAGGGAAGTCGATTATTTTTTTAAGGGGACACACACAGACCCACTCCACCATATTTATGTCACATCACACGCACACACAGGTGGAGTATGAGAAACGCATATTATCATGGGTTGTTTAGTTGACAGAAAATTTTGCGCACGCGTGTCATATCAAATTTGATATACAGATATTTAAATATAGTCTAATAACAAAACGAATTACGGATTTCGCAAGAAAACTGCGAGATAAAATTATTAAGCCTAATTAATCTGTCATTAGCAAATATTTACTGTAGCACTATATTGTTAAATCATGGCGCAGTTAGGCTTAAAAGATTCATCTCGCAATTTACACGCAATCTGTGCAATTAGTTTTTTCCATCTACATTTAATACTCTGTATATATGTTCAAACATTCGATGTGACATGTGAAAATTTTTGTTTTAGAAACTAAATAGGGCCTCAATCAGCGCTCATGTACGGCGCGTTTGGTTGGAGAAAATTATTACTCCCTACATCCGGAAATATAAGGGATTTTGGATAGAGGAGACACTTCCTACTTGTTGTCAAGACTCATGGTGCTAGGAAGTGTCTCCTCCATCCAAAATCCCTTATATCTTGAGACGGAGGGAGTTTTACATACAAAACTTATGCAAACATGCAACATTATCTATAATGCATTGAATTCTATAAATCAACATCCAATCATCTTCGTTCACATTATTTTTCACAATATTTTTAACATATATATCCATCATTTTTATAATACTTAACATATATTCATCCATATAATTAAAATGCGGGATATCATATTTCATTTACAATCTCATATAGAGTCTACTAAAAACATAGTTTGACAAATCAGTTTTATTTGTTGTTAATAACTAATATATTTTTTACTTTTAGCTTGATTATTAAAAAATATTAAAAGTTACTTAAGAATTTCCGTAGCAAAGCGTGAGAATCACCTAGTAAAAGTTTGAAGTGGAACTATTAAGTCTAATGTTAACTCGGAGCCTTAGGAGGAATTGGGAAGGGGAGTTTTAAGAGCGAACTTTCTCTTCAATTTAGGTAAGGGACTAGGGGTAGGTAATTGAAATAAAATTCTCTTATAAGTACAACAAGATAAATATGAAATATACATCATCACTTAAAATTTAATTCCCATGCAGAATCCTTGTGATTCCTATTTCTACCACCAAACAAAGATTATGAGTAAAAATAAAACTCGCATGATCAATCCTTCCACTAACTCCCTCCTCTAAATGGATCCAGGTCGTTTAAGGTACAGCAGAGAAGCATTATAGCTACAGCGAATCAATTCATCAAACAGTGACCAAATACTGTAGCGAAGTACTATATAAAAACAGTAATTCTTTTACTGTCTGAATGATTAGTGTTCACATTACTGTTTAGAGTTACTGTACCTTATCCAACACCAAACAGCATACTAATGCAATGCACTGTAGCTCGCTCTGCAGTCTCTTCATCACTGCAGAGGATCCAAATTGCCTCTAGCTCCCAATACTCTTCTCATCTCTCTCGCTGCGTTTGAGAGAAAGAGACAGAAGATGATTACGAAGATACTTACAACGAGATAAGTTATTAGCGTATAATTAATTAAGTATTAACTATTTTAAACTTTAAAAATTAGATTAATATGATTATTTAAAGCAATTTTTCTATGGAAATTTTTTAAAAAACATACCGTTTAACAGTTTAGGATACGTGTGTGCGGATAACCAGACGAATCTCATATTTCTCACAATCCCTCAAACTAACCGAAGTCAGTTCCGGGGAAAGCCTTTCCAGAAGTGAGACGCGCGAGACCTATCCTGCGCTGCTCCTCGGAATGTCAAGAAGAGTAATTGATTGAGAATTTGGAAATCGTTGGATGCTTGGATGAAGAAGAAAATGACGGCCCATATTACTCAGACGGCCTGAAAGCTCGCAGGGAAGGAGCGGCGTGCTGGGCCTCCGGGATTGAGGAACACTCGGCCAAACTCAAATGTCAGCGAATGTCAAGGCCCAGCCCTGAGCAAGCTCCATCCCTAGCTCAACGCGTGAATTTTACAGGATTGTCATATGAATCAGTTTGATTCCCGTGAAATTATTCCAAAAATCCTAGGTTTAGAGAAGGCCTTAGAACATATTATTCAACCACCATACCACCATGATTCCAGAGAAATTACTGCCTGAACTCTGAACAAACTCGTGGTAGACAAAATATTTCTGAACGTCTCTGAATACCAGCAAACCTGTTGGGACTCTGAACTTGGTAAGCTCTGATCAACAAGGCTCCAAATCTCAGGCAGCACATGCTCAAGGCCCAACCATGCAACGAAGTTGGCAACAAATGGAGTAGCTAGCTAGCATCAGACAGTCTCAGCAAATTGCTCTAACCTCGATCTCAGTTTGATTTGATTGAACATCGTGGATGAACCACCATGATTCCAGTGAAACTGCTGCCTTCAAACAAGAAGTTGGACCTAACTCTTCTGAAGCATATGCAGCTGGCCATAAATATGACAGTTTCTGAATGTCTCTGAATACCAGCAAACCTATTGGTGAGACTCTGAAAAAAATGGTTCATCACAGGATAGCTCTGATCATCAGGGCTCTAAATCCAAATACCAATCGTCCAACGAGTGATTTGCAATTCCCTAATCCCTACCTACCACTCTGCAGGTACATTACGTGTGTAATTGTGTCAATGCAGGTGCCTCAGTTAAGTCAGTGTCAATAGATTGATCAGGGACCCAAGATAAAAAATGCAGCAGAAGCAGCAAAAGTTCTCCACAACAAGCAAAGAAACAGCCGTTCAGAGACGTGGCACAACATCAACATGCCATGAACCATTTTTCATAGTGGAGCATATAATAAAACCTGGGCCTGATGCAGAGCTGTCACCACCACCACAAAGCAGAGAAAAATTTGGGACTGACGAAAACGACTCATGATCTAAATAATGGTTAGGTGGTCATCAGTGTTGGTGTGTTAACCTGACCTCTTCCTTCTATCACATGCTCACAGGTCGATTAAGCACTAACAATTTCTTTTTATATTGCAGGCCTCTGCCCCTTTGGTCAGTAAAACATAAGAGCTGAAGAAACTGGAATTCAGATGTGCTTCGCTAATCAGGCGAATTCAGCAACGAAAATGAAGCCCTTGGAAATTCATCGGAAACTCGCATGAGACGATTCTGATTTTTTTTTCCTGTCATCGGACTGAAAGGCACAAATATTTTTGTTAAGAAACAATTGGAGCTACCTGGATTTGTCCAAAGAATGAAGCAGTGCAGGACCCCAGTAGAACAGTAAACCCCAAGTGGAAAGTACTCACCAACACAAATCCACTGCTAGATTTGCAAAATCTTCATGTGATTTACAGATGTCACCATGGGAGGCTCAATTCAAAGCGTGTTAATGTAAATCATGTGGTTTTCCATGACAAATAATTAGAGCACACGGATTTGGAATCCCTTTGCTAAGTGTCTCTAATACCGCTGTCAAGAAAGCTGCATACCAACCGGATGAACAGCACGGTTGAAGAGAAGATGGTCACACCTAATCTCGTCGCAAAGAAACAAGGTCGCTCTCACAACTAACACTCTCTGCCATACTTGGGATGAAAAGGACTCCCAAAGTTCAAAAGCCAAGGTGATTTGGGTTTGACACTTACTCTACTTCAAGATCCTGAGTAACACAAAAGCCAAGTTAATTTGCTCGTGAACTAATCACAATTCCAAATTTATTCCTCAATTTTCATTTTTAGCTAATGACTACCCAATTTTCATCTTATTTAAAGATAATGGCTTCTCAATTTTCATGGCAATGCCAAAGTTACTCTACTTCAAGATCCTGAGTGACACACAACCCAAGTTAATTTACTCCTGAAAAACTTTCTTGTATCACAAATCACAATGCCTGGCGTCAAAAAAACAAATCACAATGTCAAGTTTATTCCCCAATTTTCATTTTGTAGGCAATAACTCATCAATCTTCATGACAATGCCAAAGTTTATTTCTTCATCCTCATATAATCATAATTCCAAGATATCTTTTTCTTTCCAAGAGGAAATTACTTGGAATGAAGCACAACTAACAAGGCAAGGAACAAAGGGTTCAAAGAACCCTGTAAAGAATAATACAGATGCAGATTTGCACATTGCAATGCAAGTATGAGCATCAAGAACTTAAGTTGAGTAACAGAGCATTTCATGATACAGTACCATATGGAGCCATGGTGGCTTGGAGCGCGGAGGAGGAAGACGATGATGCGGCTACTTCCTGACGGCGGTGTTGTTGGGAGCGTGCGGCGAGCCCTCGAAGAGCTGCTTCCGGAGCACGTCGTGGAGGCCATCGAAGAGCTTCTTCTTGACGGAATCCATGGCCCATTCGAGGCGATTGAGCAGCTCGGTGGAGTTCTTGTTGTACATGAAGAGGCCATTGTAGAGGTCGAAGCTGTCGCTGCAGGTGTTGTCGACGAGGCGGAGCAGCGTCTCGTACCCCTTGGTGTTGATGGGCGTGGACCGGAGCTCCAGCATGGCGAGCATCCGGCCGACGGTGTGGGTGAGGAACTGCGTCTCGGCGGCGTGCGCGTCGTGCTCCGCGCAGGTCATCTCCACCATGCGGCACCCCTCCCGCTCGAAGATGTTGAGGAAGGCCTCGGCGCGGGCGCGGCGCGCGGGGCAGTCGCCGACGCGGACCTTGTCGAACACGAAGGGGAGGCCGTCCCAGCCGTCGCGCGCCGACTCCGGGCCGAACATGGGGTGGGTGCAGATGACGTCGAAGTCTGGCGGGAGCGAGCTGAGGAGGAGGTTCTTGGGGAACTCCTTGACGGACAGCACGTCGACGAAGAGGGTGTTGCGGCGGAGGCGGTGGACGGGGAGCGAGCGGAGGACGGCCTCGGCGGAGAGGATGGAGGTGGCGAGGAGCACCACGTCCGGGTGACACTCGCAGAGGTCGTGCGGGTCCTGGAAGTAGGAGGCGCCGACGGAGGCGGCGAGGGAGGAGTAGTCGGAGCGGGAGTGGGCGAGCAGCGTGTGGCCCTGCCGCGCGAAGGTGCGGGCGAGGAACTGGCCGAAGTTGCCGAACCCGACGATGGCGATCTTGAGCCGCTGCCGCTCCTCCAGGAGCCCCGCCGCGCGGGACTCGTAGTCGAACGGCTGGGCTGCGTCGATGGCGCGGATGGTGGTGCCGCCCCCGCGCTGCGGCCGCGCGCGGAGGGGCGCCGCCGCCAGAGGCGGAGGGCGGCGGAACGCGGCGGCCGACCGGAACTGGTGGCTCGCCGGCGGCGGCGGCGGCGGCGGCGGCTGGTGGAGGCGGTGGGTGGAGGTGGAAGACGACAGCATCTCGCCGCCTCTCGCGTCGATTACCTTGGAGGCTTCGGGGGTTGGGCTTGGCTCACTTTGCTGCCTTCCTTGCTCTGGAGTTGTGGGCTTTGGGGGAAATCCTAAATCCCAATTAGTATTAAGTGAGCTAAATGATGGTGATTAGTCAGTTAATTAATTAATTTCTGGGCTAACTGATGAGGTGATTAGTAAAGTGATCAACTGGAGGACAGAACGGTGTTATTCGTTGGGATGGATCATGGCTGCTACTAGTAGTACTGTAGTAGAGTAGTAGGAATCAGTACTCTAATGGTGATAGCCAGATTAAGAGAGAGTAAACTAATGCAAGAGAGCAACAGGTCAGTGGTGATAGCCAGATTAATAGAGACTAAGCTACAAGAGAGCAACAGGTCAGCGGCTGGAGAACTATTCGGTTGAGCATTTTAAACACTGTTTGCAGGGGAAAGCAAGATGATTTGAGCTTACTTGCTGATTTGATTTGAGCAAGTTGAGAACTTATTCAATGGACGTTGGTGGAAGAATAAGTTCTTTTTTTCCTAACGGGAATAAGCCTTGTTCAGCTTTGAGGTGAAGTGGTGTCCATGTTCGCTTAGCGTTTCATTTGACAGTTGTCAAATTGCAGAGTTTCTTTTTTGTTTTTCAGTCGTCTGCAATTTTGGAAAATGAAACACAGAGTTGAATTTATTTTGCTGAAAGGCTCTTTTAGCTCTTGGAAAACATCAACGATGTTAGCAAAAAAATGGCAAAAACATGAAACTCAATGTCTTGGATGTCTATTTGGTACTGATGCTATTCCTAGGCACAAAAGAGTAGACAAATTCGTAAGGATCTTGCTTACAAATCAGGGCCTTTATTCAGTGAATTCAAAAGATACCATGATGCCAACAAGATATTTTTCAAATTAATATAAGTCCCTCGGGTACAAGCCTACAACAAAAGGCACAACAATTCTTCTACAGAAGACAAATTTCAGTCCCAGTATACATTACTATCGCATCACAAGTCGATTAGCAGCTGCAGTCACCAAACACCAGCAAACCCGTGGACCCTGGAGGGCTTAAGAAAAGGACCAAGCATATGTAGCTAATGACATCATATAAACGGCAAGAGCGATCTTCTGTGGAGACATCATGTAGATTATACAACACTACTCATTTTCTTCTACGATGGCGATGACTATAGTGCCGTTCGGAGTCTGAATAATCAGAAGCACTTGAATCAGAGTAGCGCCAGTTCACTTTCGATGTCCTTGAATGCTTATTGCTCTCATAAGGCCTTGATTCAGTGTACTCCCGCTTATCCCTCGATCTCTTTGAATGCCTATCCCTGTCATGCGTGCTCAAGTCAGTATAGGCCCTCTTCTCCTTTGATCTCCTTGAATGCCTATTGTGCTCAGGAGAACTTGAGTCACTGTAGTGCCTCTTTTCCCTTGACCTTCTTGAATGCCGATTGCTCCTAGAAGAACTTGAATCGCTGTAGTATTGCTCATCCTTATGTCCCATTGAGTGCTTCTCATTGTCCGAAGTACTAGTGTCACTGTAGCGGTGCTTCTCCCTCGATCGGCTTGAATGCCCATTTTCAGTCATATTTCTTTTCTCCTTCCTATGCTCTCTCTTCGGATGCCTCCTTGTATCTCTATCAACTTCAACTTCTGAATCAGATGAAGAATCTGACTCAGTGACATTTCTTTTCTTCTTCCTATGCTCCCTCTTCGGGTGTTTCCTTGTATCTATATCAACTTCTGAATCAGATGAAGACTCTGACTCAGTGATATTTCTTTTCTTCTTCCTATGCTCTCTCTTTTGATGTCTTCTTGTATCTCTACCAACTTCAACTTTTGAATCAGACAAAGACTCTGGCAGGTGTTTCTTCTTGTGCTTTGATTTTTGCTTGCTTTTTCTAGCTTCCACCTCAGCACCAGAAAATGACGAATCAGAACAATATTCTTTCTTTCTCTTGCTCCTTGATGTCCTGTTGCTCTTCTCAGCTTCAGAGTGTGAAGATTCCTCATGAGCAGCAGGCTCAGCCTGCCTATGCTTGCTTTTACTCTTGGAGCGTTTCTTTGATTTGCTAGCAGAAAAGTTGGAAAGAAGAGCTGGAATATCACATCCACCAAGAAATCCTGAAATATAAGAAACCAGTATAATCAGCCAATATACTAGCCATAAATTAAACTCAGATATATGACGAAAGTTTGTCAATGCACAGCTGCATGCTATCCATGTTCTACATGATCTACCTCCATATTCATCAAAGATGTCCTCAGCTACAATCTGCTGATTAGGATCATCTGGGTTGTATCCACCACGTGGAGGGCTCATGCCTGGCTTTTGCCTAAGTTCCCACTTCAAAGGCTGGCAAAGAATTCCTTGTGTTAAAATATTTTGAAGTTTAACCGAAGTACAGTGAGAAAAGGTGGCAATGGCAAAAATGTGCATCTTAATTGTTGACACGCTCAAATAAAGAAATATATATCTTTAAAACTGCTGATTCAATATTCAGTACTCTATCCATAGTATTCCACTTGATGACAGTTTCAAGAGCTATCTTCAGATATTAATTACCCAAGCTTCAGGAAAAAAAAAGCAACTGTAGATAAGTTGCTATCATCAATCAAATTATATGCAGTTATTAAAAGGGACACAAGCAATACAAATGGTTGACTGAGATCTACTACTTGCAAGTCTTGTTACAGGAAGCTTATTTGAATGTAAATTGCAACAGGGAAAACATTTTGACAAAAAAAACCTAACCTCACTTGAATCAGTCTGTGCCATTATAGCTGTAAGAGGATCATCCCTTTTCAGTCGGCTCTCCTCGTTAGGCATGATCACATCCTTCAGTGGGCATTCTCGGTCACCACTCTGATGACCATAGTTTCCACACCTTAAGCATCTAACGTTACGAACTTCAACTCCAAATGGTTTAACCCTCGCAGGAGCACCTGTCTCCAACCTGAGAGTACAACAAAAACATATTAAATCATAAAATGCTACTTAAGAGTTATCTCAAGGCAGCACAATGATGCTCTAAGCCTACTCCCATCTAAGTCACAAAAGTTCCCGGATCAATGGATCGAGGAACGTGGGACGTCATCTTTAAAAAAGATGGAACAAGAGGGGTGCACCTCTTCTAAAACTATGGAACGATAGATGGAACGTGTTCCTAGTTTTTCCGGAACGATAATCCGGAACGGTGTACCCAATTTGAGGAACATGTTCGGTGTTCCTAGTTTGACTCCCTGGATTGTGCTCTCTTTTTTTTCATACAAAGTCGATAGCGCGATGGCAGATGGCTCAAAGCGATGGCAAGACCAGCGCGATGGCTTGGCACTGTGCTGCCGCGGACAGCGATGGAGGAGAAAAGCGGGTGCGACACGCAGCGCGCCTCAATTTCTCCATCCCCCCCTTCACGATGGCGGCAGCGGTGCTGCGCACGCTCATATATGCACCTAGGCACGATGGCAGCTAGCAGCAAAGAGCAAAAGCAGCGGTCGTCCCATGGAGCGATGAATTCTGTTCGGAAATTTTGGATTGCCTTTCCCATATTTTGCTCATAGTAGCTCGTTCCTCCCTCATATCATCCTGCTAAGTTCCTCCATTGTTCCTATCGTGTACTGGAATGACGACCCACCCATATTCGGAACGAAGTTCCGCCTAGTTCCAGTTCCTTGATCTGGAACGAGGAACTTAGCTAAGTTCCATGTTCCCTGTGATTTAGACTCCCATAACTCACAAAAATGTAATGAAAATGAATGTCATGTTTGATCATTTGAGATTGGAAAAAGGTGAAAATGAAAATAAAGTGAAAAGGGTAATTGTTTGGGTTTGGAAAAAGAAACTCTGTATGTCATACTGTCATGTAGTGATTGTTTCAAGATTTTAGCACAAAACAAGGTGAAGGAAGTAAAGTACCTTGGAGCATTTTTCAGCACTTCAAATTCTTGTTCTGTTGGCAATGGCCGGCCAAAAACATCTTTTGGCCTGTTTTTCTTATCTGGACCTGCGTGGGTCTTGTCAAGTTCCTTATCAGGCCTGTATTTTTTTTAAAAAAAAAAGTTAAAGAAAATATAGAGAAGTGATATGAGCAGAAGTAATAGGGTTGGTAGAAGCTTGATAAATGTGAAATAATTCATGAATCAAGGCAGGGAAAAAAATTCTACATTACATTGAAGAGGTGCTTGCAGCAGCAGCACTTTGGGTTGCATCACCTTCACCAGACCTCCTCTTCTCATCTTCAATTTCAGCTGCTTTTGCACTCTCTGCGTTGTAGCCAGGTGGGCGGACATACATGAAACTCACAGCTTTCATTATCTCCATCTGAACTTGAGAAACAGATTGGATATCGACAACCGTGAATTTTTCATGGGTGACAAAAGAAGCATGAAGACTGAGACAAAAGCATACTTGTTCATCACAGCTTAACATAAAAGCTCCTATAAAGGATATATGCAACAAACATATAAACCTCTTGTATGCAACTAGCAATCAACGCAACTAGATTTCTCAGTATTAAATAGGTTTGAGGTCCATGGTCCAAGTGCAGATAAATCTTTCCTCATTTCTACTCTAACTTACTGATTTATGTCCCATGCTGATACATGTAACAAACATATATTTGACTTTGAGGACACAAAAGTGGGGGTTGCACAGTCACTAACATGTATTATCATCATCCATGGAGCAAAAATGACAATGAATAGAAATAAATCCTACAGAAACCCATGTCAAACATTTAGGTAATGTCTATAAGCAATGCTCAGTTGCTAACACTACTTGTCAATGGTCGTATCGTATCAAAAGCATAAGCAGATTAAGCTATGATCAAAGCAGATGATTTAGGAGACACATATAGCAGCATAGTTAGCTAAGCTAAGAAGGTAATTAGCATATACATAGGGTTCCGGTTCCATTATACCTTCTCCTTGTCCTTCTTGGAGAAGAGGGCGGTCTGGCGGAAGAACTCCTGCTCCTGCGCGAACTCACGCTGCACTTCCTCCTGGCGGCGCGCGCGGTTGGCGTGGATCTGCTCGGCGATCCACTTCCGCCGCTGGTTCGGGTAGGAGAGCGGGTGCCATGGCTTCTGGTTCAGGTACGAGTGGCTCCACGCCGTCCCCGCCTTCTCCTTCAGCTCCACCTCCCCCGCCGCCATCTTCTTCCCTCCCCCCAACCCCCCTCGGCTCCCCGTCACCTCCTCCTCCATCTCCGGCCGCCTCCCTCGATCGCCGCCACCCGATTCGCCGCCGCTCGAACTCGATTTCGATTCCCCTCCTCGCTCCTCGCAAAGCGGATTCTGATTCTCCCTTCTCCCAGCCGAGGAGATGGGTTTCATGGGCTCCGTTTGATGGGCCGGCCCATTTAAGAGGCCCGCTTCGTTTCCGCGAGACCTAGAAGGCTAGAACACTACCAGTTGTTGAGTTGACTGGTTCACTCTCTCCCCATTTGTAGGCTGGCGGCGCGAGACACCGCGGCGTTGGCGCGCCGCTCACCTCGACGCCGGGATGGCGATGTCGTGCTCCTCCTCCTCCTCCTCCTCCTCCTCCGTGCGCCTCCGATTGAATCTGGCGCCCTCCCGCCGCCGAATCGCCGCTCCCACCAACCTCCGGTTGCTCCGGCGCGTGGGAGTGGCGGGGGCTTCAATCCGGTTCCGTGCCGCCCGCGCCACGGAAGGTGATGCACGGCAACCGTTCGACCATGTGCCTCGTGGCGTTGAGGAGGTTGGTGAGATGGAGGAGGACGAGGAGCGGCGGCGGCGGAGGGGTCTCAAGATCGCCGTCGTGGGGTTTGGGAACTATGGGCAGTTCCTGACCAGGACGCTGGTGCGGCAGGGGCACACCGTCCTGGCGCACTCGCGCTCCGACTACTCCGCCGTGGCGGCCGAGCTCGGCGCGACGTACTTCACCGACCCGCACGACCTCGTCGAGTGCCACCCGGATGTGGTGCTCCTCGTCACCTCCATCCTCTCCGCCGAGGCCGTCCTCCGCTCGCTCCCCGTCCACCGCCTCCGCCGCGACACCCTCTTCGCCGACGTGCTCTCCGTCAAGGAGTTCCCCAGGAACCTCCTCCTCGGCACGCTCCCGGAGGAGTTCGACATCATCTGCACCCACCCCATGTTCGGCCCGGAGTCCGCGGGCGACGGGTGGGGCGGCCTCCCCTTCGTGTTCGACAAGGTCCGCGTCGGCGACTGCCCGGCGCGCCGCGCCCGCGCCGAGGCCTTCCTCGACATCTTCGCGCGCGAGGGCTGCCGCATGGTGGAGATGACCTGCGCGGAGCACGACGCGCACGCCGCCGAGACGCAGTTCCTCACCCACACCGTCGGCCGGATGCTCGCCATGCTGGAGCTCCAGACGACGCCGATCAACACCAAGGGGTACGAGACGCTGCTCCGGCTCGTCGACAACACCTGCAGCGACAGCTTCGACCTCTACAATGGCCTCTTCATGTACAACAACAACTCCACCGAGCTCCTCAACCGCCTCGAATGGGCCATGGATTCCGTCAAGAAGAGGCTCTTCGACGGCCTCCACGATGTGCTCCGGCGGCAGCTCTTCGAGGGCTCGCCGCCGTTGGACTCCGTCTCCGCCGCCGCAGCCGGGTCGCCGCCGGATGACGCACCAATCGATGGCAATCTTGACAGCGACAACGACAAGGAGCAATCGGAGTAAATTGGTGATCGTGCTGTCACGCTAACTCTGACGTCGATCTCTTGTGAAGTCGTGGCCATGGTCCCTTCTCGGGTCATTTGCAGGATTCAAAAGTTGCTCCCACTAGAACACCAAATCGCATATTTGGCTTCTTTTTCACCTTTCCTCCCTTCAATTTACTATACCCTGTTCATTCAAACTCCATGCTAAATACTCCATACAATAAAATACTTGTATTACATCGCGAGTCGAATCTGTAGATTTGTATTTTAATTTTTCGAAATTTCGTCGATTTGAATACGAATTTGTTGGATTCTGAGATGAATGGACTAACAAAGAAAGTGGGTTGTTTATGGGGGCCTAATCGCGTTGGGCCTAATTGATCGGAGTGATCACGTAAAGTGGCCGACAGGATGAGGTAGCTGGGCCGTCAGTGAGATTCGGCCCATGACGTCGTGGTCTGGAGCGACACGTATCCTCTAACCAACCGCACCAATATCTCTCCCATTAGGGTAAGGGGAGGAGCGGCGATCTCGTCGGCGGCGACGACGTCGAGGTCGAGGCGGTGGCGGAGGAGCATGGCCGACGGTCAGGAGGACGCCGGGGGTCTGGACGATGACCTTGTTCTCGATGATGAGCTGCGAGGTCGAGAAGAGGGAGGTGAGGGCGAAGACGGCGGCGGCGAGGAAGAGGAGGAGGACGACGTCGACGGCCTCGCTAGCTTCCTCGAATCCGAGATCCTCTCCGGATCTAGCGGCGACGACCCTACCGGTGTAAGTTGTTCTCGATCGATCTCTCGCGTGATTCCTTTCTGTGAATCTGGTTGTGATTTGGGGGTAATCGGTTGCAGCGGGAGGAAGGGGATGAGAAGGGGAAGCAGATAGGAGATGATGCGAAGAACAATAAGAGGAAGCAGGAGTCTGAATCTGATGGGGATAGCGGCAGCGGCAGAGGGGAGGAGCAGAACAAGAGGGTGAGGAGAGCAAAGGGGAAAGAGAAGGACGTGGCGTCGGTGGCGCCTCAGATCGATAGCGGCATGTTCTGCAATATCCCGCCGGAGTTGTTCTTGCAGATATTCAAGTTCCTCTCATCGGAGGACCTCATCTCCTGCGCCCTCGTCTGCCGCTTCATGAACGTGGTTGCGTCCGACGAGACCCTCTGGCGCCGCCTGTAAGCTTTACGAAACTTCATTTGCTCTAATTTTGCATTTGTTGTAATAAAAGAATTCACTCACATGTTTGATCCATGTCCAATAATTTCAAGGTATTGTATGCGGTGGGGCCTGTCATGCAATACCAAACTCAGGGAGTGCGCTTGGAAGAAACTCTACATCCAGGTAATCCATCCGAAACCTACCTTTTCAAGCTACAGTTCAGATGTTGTAGTGCTGCAGTTTTATGGTGAAACTAAGAATGGCTACGCAATTTCAGTATTCAAGAATAAACCCAAACAGTTCAATGTACAAACTAAAAGTTGATATTTGTTTTCCTTGTGACCTTGTTGCACTCACTGAACAGAAGTTCAGTTTCATGTTGCAACTCAATCATTTTCGCTTGCTGCTAGTTGTCTGCATCAGTTTGTTGATGTTGTTTTCATTATTCGTAAATTCCAGCAAGATAGAGAGGATATGGTTGAGTTTGTGAGAAATACACCTACAGAATTCAAGGAGTATTATATCCAGATGCAGGCTTCAAAAAGGAGTCAAGCTCCCCTTCCCTCTGAAGTAATCACTAATTCTTATCTCCATTATAGTTTCCCACATAGCTATGGAATCGTATTATATTGACAAGACTTAAATGTGACTATTGTGAATTTTGAAGGTCAACGATGACAAGGTTATTCTTGATAAAACAATAGCCGATCAGGTATCTAGCTGGAAAAGCAGCAGAGGCCTCACTGATGATGCGGTCAAGGGGCATTCTTGTTCTGGGAATACATGCTCTTACACCCAGATTGGTGATGCTTATATTTGTGAGAAGACAGGCCGTGTTCATGGTATGTTTGTTTTTCTCAGTGTCTAGTCACATGTGCGCATGTAAATGTAGATTTGTATACATGTGAAATGGTTGGTTTCTTCTATTTTTCAGTTTGCGATGACGCTTGTCGTGAATTTGTCTTGGACCAGTCTAGTGGACTGCTGCTTTGTACAATATCTGGGCACTGCTTTGAAAGGTGGTTGTGTCCTGATGATGAGTGGGATGCTGATGATGATACTGTAAGTCTAACACATAGCCTTCTTTTCGTATCCTTCAAATAATTTGGCTGTCAACTTATTTTATCTTGACTGGCATATTGTTCTCCATATCTGCAACCACTTCCTCCAACATTGCTAAAATTTTATGTGTGTTATTGGGGGTCAGGTTATGTACTTGTTCATAACCCTTTCTACTTCACAATTTGTAGGATCTACAACAAGCTGGTATGACCGATGAAGCAGAGCCATTTATGGGTTCTGGACGATTTGGTAATAACTTTGAACTTTTCTACTGTGAAAATTTCTTCTTCTCCCACCATTTCTGAAATTATGAAGAAATTAGGCTTTTGGTATCACGATTTGAACTTTAGGCCATGTTGGGAAAGGTGGTGGAACTACTAGGCATTGTTCAATAATAATAATAATAAATCGTCCTTGCACAACAGCATGGCCCTGTTTAGATTCCAACTTTTTTCTTCAAACTTCCAATTTTTCCGTCACATCGAACTTTCCTACACACACAAACTTCCAACTTTTCCATCACATCGTTCCAATTTCTTCAAACTTCCAATTTTGGCGTGGAACTAAACACAGCCTTTGTATCATATTTAACCTACAGAGCAAATAACCTTTTGTACGCACATTTTCCGTTTTGTTTGTACTTTTATATTATTGGATTCCAATAGTAGTATGTGGTGCCACTGTACCAATCGGTGATTGTAGGCTGTGTTTAGAATGCATAAGTCTTTTGTTTCATTACATTGAATTACTGACTTGTGCTTTGATTCTGAACAGCACGCGCATATCAGTTGGGTTACAGCTGTGCTGATGAGAAGGAGCTTGAATATGCCTTGAGGTTTTGCTGATAATTGGGATTGCCTAATCATACTGGCAACATGAAACCAAGTTTTTGGTTGGCAAGGGAAATTTGGTCAGAAGGCTTGGTGCTATGTTTTTTTTTTACCTAGTTTAGGTTTCTGGAATGTTCCTATGTGTACAACTCACGCACAAATATGAGACGGCTAAAATTCTGATCTGTTTTGATCAGTTGAGGAAGCTGTATATTGTTGTAATCTTCCTAAATTACAAGGTGCATGCTAGTAATAAAAGAAACCTTCTGTAATGCTCACTGTATTTGTTTTTGCGCTGTATTTGTATCGTTATGTTCTAATTGATGTCCAGCTTGCAAAGCACCAAGTTTTTAGTGTTTCAGTAATGAGCGTGTAATGAGCGTGCGCCTTTGTGTTCTGTTTTGTGAGATCATCATATTACCTGATTGCTGGTCGACACCAGTATTACAAGAATCACCACCCCGATCTGTGTGGTTCATCAACCATGTAAGAAAATGCTAATGGCTGTAATTAATTCTTGCGGTGAAACTAGATAGATGTTGAAGATGCCTTGGTTGAATTGAGTGCCTCGGTGAAACTGAAGCCCGGAAGAACAGTCAACAAGATTGATGGGTGGGGTTCAATCTTCCATTTGCACAAGCACAAAATGAGCATATCCTATGATGATAGTTGTACACATCTAACAAATGTCAGCTTATCTCTGAATACTCTGCTGGAGATGATGCACAATACTCTCCTATCTGCCATGCAGAAAACCATGATAATCTTGCTAGGTTAGTGAGAATCAAGCTACTCATGCTACAAAATTCCACACGGCCGGTCATCTGGTGTTTCCCTTTCATGTACCAGATCAAGCTGAACTATGCTTTTGCATGTGTCCTTTTAGCTTGTGACTTTGGCAAAGGCATGTCCTGATGCTCACTCATTTGCTGATATTTCGCAGCCAAGACATCATCAAATGCTTTCTGAAGTGCAGCCTTTGCAACCTTGTAAACTTCTGGTGACATGGCTCCTCTCATTCCGTATGTCAAACCGTCGAGAGAGAGATCGTTGTACCAAGCAACTAGGCGCTCAGGAAAGCTAACTCCAGTCTCCAACGATCGCTCGTCTGGTACAACACTACTCACAGCATCCATTGTCCACCTCTTCATGATGTATTCCTCCGGTAGATTCCGAACCCCGACCATGAAGAAGATTCTTAGCACATGCCTGCATAATATACCAGCGTACTCAAACTTGCAACATGTACACTCTGCTTTCCTGTCCAGCTGGTTGAAAGAGACTATATAGCCCCGGCCATTTTCTTCCTCACTGGCCACATTGTACTTGAGGATAACTCCATCCTCAATTTTATCAGCATGATAGCCTAGCGATTCGATAAATTCCTCTTGAAATATATCAAACACTGCCCTTGTATAGATGGCCGCAGCCTGCCTTTCGATTACAGAAGGGGTTTTCAGGGTAGGCTTTGAATGTGCTGTCACAAAGTTTGCTTGAGCTTCCTTCTCGAAACTCAACGCCATCACTTGATCAAACCTAGAGATAAGAACAAGCAGTGGAGTCTTCATGTTGAAATGCGTCTTAAAAAACTTGTTCAGCCTCTCAGATCTTTGCGACTTGAGTAACTCTGGAAAGAAGGATCCCTTCTGATACACCCAAGCCCATTGCTGCCGAGAGTCGTACAACGACTGAAGCCAAGTGTTCTCCTCGAGATTATACTTATGGATGACATAGTCCCACCGAGCCTGAAATTCCTCAATTGTCTCAGCCCCAAAGACACATTCCCTCAGATCAGCTTTCAGGTTGATGTGCTGTATATACACAGCAGACAACTTCTGCTTACATAGGCTCAAAATGTTCCGCTGGCAGAAACGATGGCGGGTGTTGGGCAACACCCTCGCAATTCCTGCTTCCATCGCCTTACCCTGGTCGGTCACCAGCAGATCGGGTTGGCGGCCACCCATTGCGGCAAGCCATGTATCAAACAACCAGGTGTATGAACTCTTTGTCTCATCCATCAGCAGACAGCACCCGAATATGATCCCCTGCAAATGATGGTTGATTCCACGGAACACCGCGAAGGGCATCATGTACTTGGTCTTCCTGTATGTGGTATCGAATGTCACTGCATCCCCAAAGCTCTTGTATGCCATCCTTGCCTTTGCATCAGCCCAGAACACATTGGTCACGCAATTGCCGCTTTCTACCTGCATCGCGTAGAAGAATCCCGGGCTCTCGGCCTGCATCTTCCTGAGGTAATCGAGCAAATCTTGCACCTCGGCACGCACCCCGGCTGGATTCGCTCTGACGAGCCTATTGCAGAAGGATGGCCCTCCATTGGGGGCCCCATTGCCCACTGCAGCAGGAGCTCCGGTGGGTTCGTCCGAGGGTTCGGTGGCGGCTTGGGTAGGTTCATCCAATGCTGCGGCGTGCTCTCCGGCGAGACCATCGGACTCACCGGCGGGAGGCGGGCGGGGGCAGAGCGGGAGCGAGACGGGGTGGACGTGGTGGGCGACGAACTTGGTGACGACCCAGCGCAAGGGGGGCTCCTTCTTGGTGACCTCGCACATGGCCATGCACCCCTCCCGGATGATGAGGCGCTTCCGCCGCCTCTTCCCCGCGGAGGCGGCGGCGGCCTCCGCCTCCGTGAGGTCGTCGTGCCTGGTGGGGTGGAACCCCTCGCGGGTGCAGACGAAGCGGCGCATGATGACGGAGTCGTCGCGGCGGGAGCGGCGGGACTTGTCGGTGCGCACGGCGAACCCGGCGCGGTCGGCGTAGGCGCAGTAGAACTCCCTGGCCGCCTCCGATGTCGGGAACTCCATCCCCACCGACGGCGGCTCGCCTGCCGCCGCCGCCGCCACCGCCTCCGCGGCGGAAGCGCCGGCTCTAGCGAGGCCGAGACGCAGCCCCAGCTCCTCCTCCTCCACCTCCGCTTCGCCGCGGCGATGCCCCTCCATTCCGCCCACGCCTCGCAGCTCGCGCCACCGGAGATGGAGCAGCGCCGGAGTTGGAGTCGAGTGAAAGGGGAAGGGGATTCGTTCGAGAGGAAGAAGAAATCGCGCAAAGAGAGAGAGAGAAGGGATTGGGCCTCGCAGGGTGGGCCCATGTTCTGCGTAAGTGGGCCATAGCCAGTGAGGCACAAGCCCACGTTGGGTGGGCTCATGTCCGGCCTGCTAGCTTGGGATGGTAGGTAGGATCCTTTTTTATAAGAGAAAAAAAAGTCTTAGTATTGATTTTTTTTTTGATAATGAATAAACATCAGCCTCTATATTTACAAGTGGACATACACAGCACAAAGAAAAACTCTTATTGATGGTTGGTTTTTTTTCTTTGCAAAACGATTGCGGTGATACTTGTTGGTATTGAAATATATTTATACATGTTTATATGCAAATCGAACAGATTGAGAAAAAAAGTTAGGTGCAACTTAAAGGGTGTAATTACAGGACGCGAGGAAAGAATTATTCACGACAGATATTATTGATGTAACTCTTATCAGTTTATCACCGATATGGAATGTAGCAAGCTACTTTTATTGGGACTCAAATTTGCTGAAGATTCAACCATTGGTATTTGGTAGCAATGTATCGGTAAGCTGCTTGAGATGATTTGACGACATATCGTCATTCGCTCACTGGAAGTTCGGGTTATTGAAATCCCCTAAATGATTCATTTATAGACCTATTAATACATTGCTCTCAAACTCTTTAGGTAGATGTCATATATATGTAACGAATCTTCAACCTTACCGTAAAATTGAGAATTAGGCATTTATAGCTTTATTATTGATAACCGTTAGTTCATGACATAGCGTAACTTCTTATTTATGACTATGGTGTTCTAGCTGGTTGAACCCTAACGATTTATTTTCGGATAAAGAGAACCCTAACGGTTTATAATATATTTATGCTATATGGTTTTGTACCTTTTAGGTTTTGACATTTTAGGCGGTTTTTGTTTGTAGTTGTTTCCCAACCGTTGGCTGGGTCAGGGTATACATTCTTGAATGTTAAACTAACCTATATTTTCATTAAGAGTTCATAGTATATGCATCTCTAAATGCTGCTGTCTTACCAAAGCATCACTTACTGTAATATTTTTATTTTTTTTAAAATCCAGCAGGATGTATTTGTATTAAAGTAGGGAAAAAAACTGTACAGTAACCCAAGGCTAGGAGATTACAAAAGAAAATAAAAAGAAAAACGAGATGTGGAGGGGTGGACTGCTAGGGGACGAAGGGGTTGTGGGTACATGTCACGATTTACATATTGTTGATTGTATTTTCATGGGTGTCCGGAAGCATGATTGGATGCCTCTTGCTCCACTTGCACGCCATAGCCATACTTCATCAACCGTGATATTTTCTCTTATACCTAATTATACCATACCGTTGTCCATCAATCTGTCCGGTTAATTTTATCAAGATCTGTATTTTTACTTTTTGTTCTTATTTCCTTTGCTACGTTTGACGTGCGCCATGAATCATGAATGTATCTGTAATTAATTAATGTTTGCACCTAAACTAGATGGCTGTATCTGAAAATTATGGTTGTACTTGTTCATCTCCTCTCTAAGAGCACATCAGGTTTCAAAAATCTTCCACATCAATTATCAACAATGCAAGTACTTCACAGAGATGAAAGTATCAAAGCTTAATCAAGGAAATGCTTACATTATCAACTGAAAATGAAACTGATTTACAGATTTGTCGACGAACTCAGAGTTTAATCACAACCAGCTAGAAGCCTAGACGCCCCCTAAAATCTGAAGATTTTTCTCTCCAGTAGAGCATAGAAGCACTCCTCGCACAAACACCTATACGGCTTGCTCAAATGCAAGCTTTTTATGATTTTATCTGAATCAAGAAATCACGGTGACTGTCCGGCCATCGTCTCCGGCGACGTCCGCCGAATCACAGCGACCGGACATCCTGGTGGTAGCGGCTGGTGAACTAGTTGAACTTGTTTGACGGGGCGGACGGAGGCACGGGCGGCCATGGCTCCGACGTGTGGACCGCCGCCGCCGCCGGCGACGACGGATCGTTGACAACTGGTTCGATGGCCGCAGCTGGTGGCTCGCCTGCTACTACTTCCTTCAAGACGTCGACACGGCTCGCCGCTGCCTGCGGCGGCGAGCTCAGCACCAGGAATGCGAGGGTGGCAGCGAGGACGAGGTGCGCGTGTGACGCCGCCGCCGCCGCCATGGGAGCCGAGAGCTCGAGCTTTCTCTCTCTTCTCCCTGAGGCAGCGAGCGATGATGCTAATGCGAATGCGAATTCGATGTGTTGTGCAAGAATCCGCGGCTGATGAGCCCCTTAAAAAGGAGATCGCCGCGAGCCTCTAGCTGCAATAAATTCGTTCTTGGATTCTTGCATTCGCTCGGCGAAGGAGGCTTACGAGACCTCGCCGGCAATGAGCACCATGGTCAAAGCTCAAAAAGCTGATCTGCCCACTGGAGCCATCGAATTGATGATCTGATGTCATGCAAAGAATTCAATTCATCTTCTGCGAGTGATCAAATGCATCAATGGAGTAGGTAGCAGCCGCGGGTTGAGAAATTAAGATAGATATATGCACACTCGTCATGTGTTCTTGATCGGAGGCTAGTGTTTCGGAACAGAGATTTTTCAGTGATCATCTTGCTACTTGACCAATGCTCCACGTTACTAGTAGTTATCTTTTTGAGAAACGATGTCCATGATTTATTTTTTAATCTTCAATGGTCATTTGACATTTGCTTTTTTCATCCAAGAAGAGGTAGAAAGTTCTGTGTAAATTGTTGGTATATATTGCTTACTTGTTGAACCCTGAAGTTGCAAATGCTCGCAACCGAGTACTGTTCTTCATCTTCGAGACACAATTTCGAACTGTAAATTAATCATATTTGTATGGTTTTCTATGGCTAATATGATTATTCATATGATACTGTTGATATATTCAAGCTATATGACGGCACTTCTGTTTTGGCTGGAGGGAGTAGCGTCAGCATTCAAGATTGGAAGTAACTCATTTTGGCAGTTACCACTACAACTTTCAAACGTCAAATGTCCCAGAACAAACACATTTTTTCTTAGAACACCTATGGTATCACCATCTACTTGAAATCATGAACTGGGATAATTAGCATCCTGAATTCCAAACTAGAGATAAGTTTGACAGAACAGATACAGCAAATAACTAAGATGATATGTAAACGGTTGAAATATCTGAAAGAACAACAAAAAATGACGTTCAGGTTGGAATTTTATCACCCTGGTGCTTAATTTCCTTTCAAAAAAAAATGTGAATGGCGTTTCTGTGATGCCTGGATGACTTAAGCTTTTTTTTTCTGTCAACTACATTAAACTCTGAAGATGATGTAGGTGAGGGAGCGAGTACATCTGTACATGGTGTCAGCAAAGCAGAGTACTACTGCTACTTGGTGATAGATGATGCAATCAACGTTACTTTTGATGCCTTCTGTTGCGTAGCCATGAGGGAATTGAGTGAATTATCTATCATTCAGAGCTCAATCAACAAGGAATCATCGCTGTATTTCAAAATTCATGAAGAAGGGTACAATTTATGTAAATTAATATGCTTCAAAATTTGCATGTTTGGTGCAATTTGCAAGCTATTTACTGTCCCGGCTCTGCAATTCGTTGAAGAGAAGGCAAAAAAGGCATGGAACTGATGAGCTACTTAGTAAGCATTCTGAAATTCCAAACTGATTAGCGGCTCAGCCAAATATGAGGTTTATTTCATTTTCATAAATGGTTTTGGGATACATTAGTTAAGATTTAAGACAGTTCCATATGAATTTGCATTAAATTTCGTTGAGCGAGATGCCTGACCTGAAACTTAATTATCTTTTCTCACAACAAATGAGACAAAATTCTGAAGCATGATGGCATGATGCACATAGAGGATAGGAAGATGAGACAATCTGGAAGTGGGCACCAAATGGAAAATACACTCCCTGCTCTGCCTACAGCATGTTCTTCATGGCAAACACGGTGGCGCGATGTGGTACCCTGATTTGGCAAACAAGAGCGCCGTCAAAGGTGAAATTCTTTATGTGGTTGGCCGAAAAAGGGTGATGCCTCACGGCGGATAATCTAAGTAAGCGTGGCTGGCCGTGACAGCAGGTTTGCCAACTTTGCTTGGTGGGTGATAAAGATTGTGAGCACCTATTTGTGTCTTGCACCTACACGACCAGGGTGTGGAGAATGATCAAGGACTGGATTGGGGTTGGCTTCCTGCTACCATCTGAGTCAGGTTTGGACTTGGGCGAATGGTGGTTAGCAATGTGGCAAAATTTTCGGAACAACTACAGGGACGCCATTGACAGCCTTGTGCTGCTTATTTGTTGGATGGTTTGGAAGGAAAGAAATGCGCGTGTGTTTCAGAACTAGTGGCGCTCAGCCGGTTTCCTGTTTGATTCAATCAAAGAGGAAGTGGCGATTTGGAAGGAAGCTGGGGTTTTCAGAAATATAGGAGAGTAGTCTCTTAGTGTAATCTTTTGCTTTTGGGAGGTTGCTCCAGTGACAACTTCCATTACTTCGACAGCTTCTTGTTGAAATTATAACTTTGTATATTTGTATATATTCTTCAATCTTAAGTAAATTTGGTTGGTCTTTCTTGGCCGGCCCGGCAAAAGAAAAAAAAAAAAACATGAGATCCACTGTCCAACACTGATGGTGTCATTAAATTAGTCATGCTAACCTGCAAGTATTCATCCATCTATATATACAAATGATGGATAATATATCACCGCTTTTCCAACACAAAGTGGAAAGCCCACAGATAATTAAACCACCTGACAGCCGGTGAGGCAATCAAGCTGCATACACCTCGTACTTATCAGTTGAGATGGGAGGCAAATATCGGAATTCTCAAAGACTCCAAGT
Source organism: Oryza meridionalis (assembly GCA_000338895.3). Taxonomy (NCBI): domain Eukaryota; kingdom Viridiplantae; phylum Streptophyta; class Magnoliopsida; order Poales; family Poaceae; genus Oryza; species Oryza meridionalis. The sequence goes on from CM002529.2 coordinate 30,570,873, forward strand.
TTAAAAAAAAGAGAGAAAAGTTTGATCAAATAGCTGCACAATTGCACAAAGTATCCACAATCACAAAAATACAACTTGGCAGAAAACAATAAGCACTCAATTCAACCACGTAGCCCAATACCAACAGATGAATGATTTTAAATTTATGCGTGATGTTTTTTATATTTATTCGTGATGAACTAAGCATGCACACAGAGATTGATCTGCAAAAGAGAAGAAAGCAGCTTTAATTTGTTGCCACACTGAATCTGTATTGATTATCTTGGAGAATGCAGGGTAGCTAGTGATGATTTGATCAATTAATCACTTGCTTAATTGCAGTGACCTGATCAGCACCAAAAAACAAAAGGTTAGTAGTGAAGGTGTTAAGAATAATTAATATAATCACCCTGCTTATTATTTTTTTCAGATATCTTATCACTGCTTAGTCACATACCCAAGTTAGGAAACAGCTTTGTCAGGCACTAGCTGCTGCTGGTCAAGTTAAGGAAAAACACCGAGGTTTTCTTTGTTGTAAAGGAGATGCACTAATCTGTACCTGCAGATGCTCAGCTCTTGTATTGTTGTCGGCTTGACCAGGATTCATCATTGATTCACCAGCAGCCAGAGAGACATCGACAACGCTGTGAAAATGCTCATACCTCGGCCGGATAAAGTGTTTCAATTAACTATGGGTTACTGAAAGATTACACTTTGTTCTTCTGAACGGCGTCACTGGAGTCTGACACTTGGCAATTGCACGAACCATCAGTTTTTGGGAATTTCTAAAGTAGCTAGATTATTTTATTACTAGCTCCGTTTTTAATACGTGACGCTGTTGAGTTTTGGACATACATTTGATTGTTCGTACTATTTAAAAAAATATATGCAAATATAAAAAATATAGGACATGCTTAAAGTGCATTTAATGATAAAGGTCATAGTAAAATAAAATAAATATACTTAGTTTTTTTGAGACTAATGATCAAATGTCCAGATTTTAACAACGTCATATATTTAAAAATGGAAGAAGTACTATTTAGTATTTATTGTGAAGTTTCTTTTATATCGGTTGTTTTTTATTTCATTTTATATTCTGAAGTTCCTTCATTCTATTCCAAATTTCAATTATCATTTGAACTGTATTTGATGTGGATTCTTTTTCTAATCTAGACAGTTATAATATGGACCCGCACTACAATCAATAATTCGGAATTATTTCTTTTCTTTGATTCACATGGAAATTTATAGGGCATGAAAGCAAAAGGTAAACGCTTGTTTTCCCTCTGTTTTGATAATGTAATAGATTGAGTATCAGTGTCTGAGGGGAGCCATAAATTAAAGTGACAGCTCAAGATGAAATTTCTCTCCAATGGCAAGAGAAAGAAACTGGTTTATAACTTGCATAGGATATCTCACACTATTTCCATACCAACAAACTGCATTATGTTTGCTGAAGATGGCTGATGCAGATTCTCTATCAATCAAGAAAAATAATAATAAATAAAATAAAGAAGATGTGTTAAAAATAACCTATCAGTTCTCAGTTCCCACACATGCCTTAATTCGGAAATATCTTTCTCAGTCACTACCTGTTGTTGGTCATTCTTTGCAACAATGATGCTTCTTTTTTTTTCAAAAGGAGATGCATTAGCATGGAGTACTACCTAGGACACTGTGATTTGTTTATGAACTGGACCAGAAAGTGATTTGTGCACCATTTGTTGGCTTAATATTTTACTAACATCATAGTGCTAGTTCTACTGCCACTGCATTCTTTTGCCTCATACTAAATGATAAAAAAATTAAGGGGCCAGTATTGCTTAGTAGTATTATGTAGCAAACAAGTGAAGAACAAAGGAAAATTATTTTTCTTTTTAGTGCCCAGTATAACAAAACTGTTCTGCACATATCAAACTTTGTAAGAAAAATACCACACTTTGCCAGAAGAAAACAGACACAACAATGAAATGACATGTTAGAACATGCATGTTAGATTAGAGCTCCAGGGGTGCCATAAACTTGTCAAGTAATAGTATCAGCATTATACAATTGTACACCCCAAGCGTTAATTATCTTTCAACAAAGGGTAAGAAAAAAATGTTACCACTGTCTACACCATTCTGTTACTGAAGAAAAACATGGTCCTGTTCAGTCTTATTTGAAGGTAATTAAATTAATTTTGACTGTAAAAATCCTGATCAATTACACAAACTTGATGTATATATGGACGAAATTACATGCTCAACAAAGGATATGTGGAAAACCAAAGGACCACTCATGGTGTACCTCTTTAAAGTTTACAATATTGTACTAGTAAAATTTTGAACAAAAAAGCCGATAAACCTCGCCTTACAACACCCATTCTCAAGTTCATAACATATGGAGAGTTAAAATTTTCAACAGACACACTGTTACAGGCTACAGATCTGTAGATCTCCTCTAAGACAAGGTGAGGAAAAGTTTTTCACACAGGTAACAAAAGAAAGCATGTAGGCAGGCATGCACAAGTCTTAGGGGAACAAAAGAAAAAAGGAAAACAAAATCTTCGCGAGCTTCTTCAGTCGCATGCTTTACGCCTTTTCCGAACAAATGCATAGAAGCTCCAGGAAACACCATACGAGTTTCATAGACCCGAGTTTTCACAGACCCGAGTTACAAATTTCAGGCTGGGACACAGTAGTAGCATCAGACCATCTCAGTTGGGAGGAGTGTTATGGCCAATGCTAGGGCTATGGCCTGGAGTGGTTGAATCAACTTGTTCAGCAGGCACCTCCAGGGCATTCCTCCGTGTGCATGGAGGATGCATGCAGATCATAGGTGCCCTCACTACCAGCTTCCTTGCATGAACTGGCACAGAGTGCTGCACGAAGAAGATGACACTGAGAAGCAACATGAACACAGCAACATTTTTCGATGAAATGGCCATGAAGCTAACAAGAAAAATAGAGCTGGAATTTGGAAGAGAAGAACTCAGAGGATACTCGCTAAGTCGCAGGTAAGATGGTTCACCGCCTGAGCAGCTCCCTTCTTTATATATGCAGATTGTTTCATTAATTTAGTTCAAGAAAGGTACTTTTGGAGGAGTTAAGTGATGGGAGGACCCGGGAGGTGATAACAGCAATCCCCAGCCAATTGTTTAGGATTTGGATGTCTCAAAATCTTAATACTTTATTAATCCTAGCCAAAGGGAACACCTTTTCCCAGTCCAGTTTGATTCTTAGAAACATCTAAGCTTCTTCTGCCTAATAGACACTGTATAGAGTGAGATTAGTAATAAAAAATTGATACCATGGGAATATGTAGGTCTGAGAGAAATCTGTGCCAACCTGACGTGCTTTTATGTAAAATCATCCTTCTTACCACCATGATAATTCTCAACTTATTTTTCCAGGAAAGCAAACTATCATTTCTTTTTGTACCAAATGTTACCAAGCACTGAGGATCCAGTCATGAAAACATCTGCTCATTACCATGATCAGTTATCCCAGCAAAATGTGTGCTAAATAACGTAAGTTTAATAGACAAGTTGATCCACTTGTAATAAATCTTACAGATAACACTCGACAACCCACACTTTGGCAGCAACAAAGTTATAATGGGCTAATATATCCTTCAAGTCTTAATTAAGCATGCAAGTTGCATACTTAAAAGATCAAGTGCAACACTTTGTGTGTTCCCATCAAGTTCAAGCAACCATGACTGACCTATCAGAGACTGCCAATCTATCATGTATATGAAACAACAGCAAGTTGGAGCTTCTAATTTTGTTGCTCACGGCTGCATATAGAAAAGAGATCATACGGCAGCAAATGTTCAAAGTAATTATATTGTATATATGTTAAAGGTGCTGCGCCACCAAAAATTATTCCTCCCCTGTGGGATCCTTATTTTCTCAGATTCCTGGAACTTTTATTTATATTTGGAAAGGCCACTTTGAAGTCTTTTTTCGATTGGGAACATTTGCTTCCTGTTGGTTGGCTTGGAACTCCTGAATAATTTATTTCAGGTTCTGTCATCGTTTGTGGCACAATACAAGCTGCTCTTCATATTATTCCTCTCCTTTAATTTGATCACCTAAGAGAAAAGGTGTCATACTTGACCAAAGTTCATAAAGCATAGGAATTTTCATCGTTCTTGCCAGAGCAGTTTTGCCCCTCTACGAAATACTTTTAGGAATAGGTCAATTGCTGTTAGTATAGGCATCAAACATGCATTGGTGCACCCAATTGGGAATCACTGAATGTTGCAACAGTTTTAAAAAAATACTACTTGATAGCAGAAACATACCTCAAAGGAAAGCACCCATGCATTCAACTCGGAAATCATTGACTTGTCTTACGAATTACAAATACTAGGTCAGAACTCAGAAACAAATCTCAAGGCAACAACTATACATTGGCGCATCCAATTCAGAAATCAACGGATGACGCTAACAGTTGCAAATACTGAAGGTCAGAAACATACCTCAAAGATAATCTGGCATCCAAATCTAGCTACCTTGTGTGTGGGAAGGACAGTTGGCCGGACGTAGGTCACAGAACTGAAACATCAGCTTTAGTAGCTATACATAAAACTGCAACATCAAGCAAGTTTTTGCTCAGAATTATAACCTCACAAATTAATGATCTTGTTCAGTATTCTTACTCATAAGGGCGATAACTACGCAGATAAAGCTTCAACATACTGCAAAGAGTACATCATGAGCTTCACTTATAATTTTTTTTTAGAAAGGACATGGATACATAACACGAAATTAGATTCTGCAGGTTTCAATTCATTCACAAGCCAGTAGTCATACCAAACAATACTCCATTCATCAAATATAGTCTCTGTATAAGAAAATAAGAGATAATATGGAAACACTATGTTGGCAAGCTTCACCAGGGCCTTGTGATCAAATAGGAACTACTAATATCAAAGAGGGAGGTCAGAGCATTCCTGTATCACACCAATGATTTTGAAGGCAAGTAGTATGTTTGGCATATAATTTCATAAAAGACATCAGAAGAATAAGAAATAGGTGCAACTCTTTCTGGTATAAACTAATTAACTAGCACTTGGTTATACTTTTGGGGGTACTGAAGAAATCAACAAAAGTAATCCTGCTCTAAAAACTTCAAAAGAATCACAGACAGCAAAGGCAGATTGCTAATCAATTCATAACATGCCATAGCAGTAACTACTTATATTTATCATCGAAGCAGTGAGTTGCAGTACCAGGTGGTACATGGTGATGGTGACAATAATGCCTTATGGCTTCACTATACAAAGTAGTTTCCATTCCATACAAAGAGTACGTGAGACGTGTAAAGTCCCTTCTAATTTTACATTATATAAACATATCATGAGGTGTTTGCACGGCATAGGCAACACAACAGGCCTATGTCATATGTACAAGACCTGTTTGTGCTCCAGCCATTCAGGTGTCGCTACCTCCTATTTTCTACTTGCTACTGAGCCTGGAGAGCAGGTAGAGGCAAGCTGAAGAGAGGAAAATCGATGCCGCAAAGCAGAAGAGGTCAGTACATGATGTGATGGTCACCCTCTTGCTCTTCTCAAAGATGCCAACCAGTAGAACCATGACGATGACATGCCCCAGCTTAGTCTTGAGATCATTCACTGACTGGATTTCGAGCCACTCAGGCCGTTCCTGCAGATAGAAGCAGAGGTATCAGGATACTGAAAATTCCCCAGTTACCGCATTGGCTCCATGATCATTTAGAGGGACGTTAAGTGCGTGAACCAACCGGGAGCCTGAACAAGCCAAAGAGGTTAGAGCCATAGGATGATGACTTTGCAATGTCCATGTTACTGATGAACAGCTCGTACAGCCCTGTCCCGAAGACAAACATGACCGTTCCAACCAGAAACATATCTGAGGTAAATCAAGAAATGCACACTGGTCAGTTATCAGAAATTACTACATATCTCAAACCAATACAGCATATAACTCCACTAGGATGCATGTAGCAACGATGCAAATTGTGTTTGGTGCTTGTGCTTCCGTGTAACAACTGCTAATCTGTGTTACTGAAGATACTAGTGGTTAATTGCTCATGGCTGAAGTGTGTAGAACAGCATCAAGTTAGGGAGATTAGTTAGTTAGTTACCAATGGCTTCAACTAGCATCAGGGTGACCTTGCCGCCACCGTGCAGGTAGTACTCGATGAACGCATCCATCACATAGACGCAGCCCTGCAGAGTTGGACAGTCAACAAATTGCTAGGAGTAGATCGAACCTGAAGAGGAGATAAAATTCGACCTTGAGGAAGCAGGGGACGGAGCCGATGAGCGAACCGGCGATGGCGAGGAAGGTCATGAAGCGGCAGGCGTAGATCACCTTCTCGATCCGCGCCTCCAGGTCGGCGGTGAACTGCAGCCGCAGCGGAGGGAGCTGCAGCCCGTGCACCCCGCCGCGGTGGCGCTCCGAGTGCACGGCGCTCGCCGCCGCGGCCGCCTGGGTAGTACCAGGCCTCCTCACCGACATCGCCGCGGTGGAGGCCACCGTCGCCGGCCTCGGCCTCCACGCCCACCCGCCGCATCCGCCCCCCACCAAAACCTCCGCCGCCGCGGCCGCCCCGAATCCGGTAGGCCTGGGCTTCATGCCGGCCAAGTGTTCGACCTCGATTGCCCGCTCGCCGCACTTCGCGCGCGGCTGGGTAGTTAAGTAGCAGTAGAGAAGAAGAAGGCGGGCCGCGTCGCGTCGCGCGCCAAGTGGAGGCGCCACGTTCAGTGCACCGAGCGGGGGGGTGACGACGCCGACGGCGACGTCGCCGCGTCGCGTAGCGGGCAAGGAGGTAGTCCCACTGCCCACGCTGGCGGTGGCGGAGGTGAGACTCCCCCCCCCCCCCCCCCCCCCGCGCCGCGCCGCGCGCTGCTTCCCCACGGCCGGTGGCGACAGCGACGGAGATAATTCCGCGGCAAGCCAATCCCCACTTCTCCTCCTAGTCTCGTACGGAAGCCGACGATGACCTTGCTGTGCTCCCGTGTCACGGCGTCATCCTCCTCTTCTCCGGCGATTCCCAGCCACTCCCTCCCCGGCGCGACTCGCTGACCGGTTGGTTGGGCTTAGACTTCAGCCCAATAATAGGTGGGCCTTCTATATTGGGCCATAAGGTTCAATCTCATCTTGTCATCGGACTACAAAATCGTCCCACAACTACAAAATCAGATATATAACATCCTCAACTTACAAAACTAGATGACTTTGGATAGCTTTTGACCCCGGTTTTATCCAATGTGCTAGTGAGTCATCGTGGGACCCATACATCAGGGTGATCACGTCATCATCATCTCTCTTCCCTCTTCTCTCCCTTCCTCCTCTCTTTCTCACTTTTCTCCTTGTGCGGGCCGGCCGGCGATGGGCCGCGTGGTGGCGCAGCGGCGGTGGGCGGGGAGGGACCTTCGATGTACTTTTTCATTTTGTCAGAGAATGTTCATCGGATTTATATATTGGGCCAGAAAGTCCAATCTGGTAATTCAGGCCCAGCCCAATGGTGAAGTATCATCTGTATTCAGTAGACAGACAGCGTCTGATTGTCAGAGAATGTTCATCGGATTTGCAGTAGTAACACTGAAGAGATTACTTGATGATGTTATCGATTCTGATTCCTGACAATGACACGAAGTGAAAAGACACTAGAACTAGTTCATACACACTGTTTAGGAATTAGGATCGACTTCGTAATTTGGTGGTACAGAGTACAAACAGGGGACTGATCGAGAAAAAAAAGAAAGAATTACAAATATAAATGTGTTTGTTTTCGCGCTAAATTTGAATAAACTCATCTTGTAGATTCAGAGATTGTACTGTACCAGCATTATTTGGCTGTACAAGTATCACAAGTGAAATATAATCTGTAATGGTGCGATGTAATAATAATGTACGTGTCTCGGATGGCGTCGAGATGCAACGAACGAATCAAATGGAGGAATTGGAATGAATGGCGATCGGCTATGGCGACCTGGAGGTGCAGGTGTTGCGATCGGAGTCCATGACGGTGCCATTGCCGGGGTAGAAGAAGTGGAGGCGGCAGGAGATGCGCGTCCAGAACTTGAGCGACGCGAAGATGCCCACCTTCCACCGCGTGCGCGCGCGGCCGAGGAGGTCGAGCGGCACGACGCCGGACTTGAGCGACGCGTCCATGGCGCGCATCCCGCCGGCGTCCAGCGCGCGCCCCTTCGACACGACGTCGTACCGGAGCGGCGCCGCGGAGGCGCTCGCCACCACGAACGGCGCGGCGCGGAGGCGCGCGACGTCGGCGCCGTGGAAGCGGAGCGCGAGGTCGACGCGGGCGAAGGAGGCGTCCGCCCTGGAGTTGGTGTTCCTCGCCATGACGGTGACGAGCGCCTCCAGGTAGTCGATGGTGCCGCCCTGGTCGTAGTCCAGCCGCACCAGCTGCGCGTCGGACACCACCAGGTACGGCATCCGGGGCTTGTAGATGAGGTACACGGCGAACACCGTCGCGCCGGCGACGATCACGCCGACCGCCACCAGCGTGCACAGGATCACCAGCGCCCACGCCACGCCGGAGCTCCGGTGCTTCTCCTCCGGCCTGATCCAGCCGCCACGATCATGGCGGCCATCGTCATCCGGCGCCATCGCCGTCTGCGTCCCATGGTGTCGTTCCTCCGCCGCCATGGACAGCTCGTGGGGACGCCGCTGGCGCCGTGGTGGCGGCGGCGGCTGGTGGTGGTGGTCCGCCATGAGCAATGCTCTAGAATGCGATGAGGCGGCGGCGGCGGCGGCGAGGCGAGGAGTGGCATTAAGGGGAGGGGAGGGGAGGGGAGGATGGTGATGTGCAAGGTTGAGAGGGAATGGAAGCTAGGATAGGATAGGATCATAGGAGGGAAGGGGATAGGGGAAGATGAGGGTTTGGTATCTTCTTTGCTCTCTCAAGCAGCTTCCTTTTTGGAGATTGCATGCTCAAGGTACTAACTACTTCTTCATGTCATGCTACTCTAGTCTAGAGCCTCTACTTGCAATGCTTGCTTTAGAACCTAATTGAGTTCAGGTATTAATAAATCATCACAAAGCTTATTCTTCAAAAGGAAAAAGAAAATATCACCACAAAGCACACATCTTCAAGCTGATCTGGATTGCCCTTTCTGTTTGTACGTGTTGGAACTTGAAGGTAGCAAGACACTAAAGACTGGCTGATGAGCTGGAACTTTCTTGATTTGTTCTTGTATGCATTGGACTGGTTGAACTGAAACTGTATTAGTTGGAGCTTGTTCATGTGATCTGTTGCTTGCAACTGTGATCTGTATGTCCGATTCTGTAGCTGTGCGACTGAACTCTGCGAGATTATCTAGGAATCCTCCTATCCAACTGGGAACTGCAGAGATTGGAGGCATATGCATACTGACTTGTGATGTGAGACTGTCTGTGTCTGGGTGAGCCTGAGTAAAAAGAAAAGGAGAAAAGCAACAAAGGAGACGGCACATCGACCTGGCTATCTGTAACGAAGCATTTTGTGTAGGGTCGCCCATGCCGGAGAACAAATCGATCGGGCCAATCTGTCATTCTCTCTGTATCGTAGTCTAGTATAGCTCTCTGTAAAGTTCACACTAAACTGATACAGTGCAGTGCAGTTAAATATATTAATACGACACCACGATGATCCCAGCCGACCCGTGAACCAGAAATTCAGAATCGTTTCGATTTACGGTTTTGCCCAGCAGCTGATCACTCTGTGGCCTTGCTTAGTTGAAGGCAGCACAGCAGCGACAGGGATCTCTCGGTTTCACTACTATTAGGCCGAGTTTAATTCCAAACTTTTTCTTCAAACTTCCAACTTTTCTATCACATCAAAACTTTCCTACACAAACAAACTTTTAACTTTTCCATCATATCGTTCAAATTTCAACCAAACTTCCAATTTTGGCGTAAACTAAACACACCCTTACTACTACTGCTGTGGTGTTTAGAATCTCGTGTTTGGTCTGCATTCTTGTTGCTTTTCCATTGTTTGGGCCTGAATAGAACTTCAAGGAGGCGATTCAAACATGACGAAGTCAAGGAATGGAGAGGATGTTGGAATTATATATGGGAGCCCATATGGAGAATCACAAAGCCCCATCTCATAAAAGACATGCTTGCGAATATTAATACGGTAATAACTCCATATCTAGTGTTAGTACCACATTGCTAGTGTTAGAAGAGTCAGGGCGGATTTAGGAAAAAAAATTGGAGGCTCAATTATATAGTTTCTTCAACCTCCAGCCATGTAGAGACTTTTAGTTTATCATTCATGGTGAAAAAATTGAAGAGGTGCTACGGGGGGTATCCATGGGTCTTGTGGGTGTAGGGGGGACTCGAGTCCCTACTACACCCACGTTGGATCTGCCCCTGAGAAGAGTCAGACCATTTTAAAAGGGATAGTGTTAGGTATGGGAAGGTGATGAGGCTAGAGGACACCAGTGACACAATATAATTTTTAGACCAAAGATCATTGAGGTCATTTTCTCTAACAGTTGCTGGCCAATTGTGATATAGATATTAGACCAAAGATCATTACGGTCATTGTCTAAAAAAAGTTACCAAGAAGGTTGTTTTCAGAGTATTGTGAAGAACAGTACTACTTGTCTTATTTCTTCAGTAACATCTCATGGTTGTGCATATTTATGCAAAATGCTTCAACAAGGAGCTTTTAAAAAGGTAGAGAATCTGTTGACCTGCTCTGATCAGTTTTATTCAGTATGATTCATGGTTTCAAATACAAACAGCTTATCCAATAGGACCAATACCATATTTTTCGCAGATTCTTCTCTGTTTTAATGTTCATGGATGAATTGGATGGTCCCTGCGGCCCTGCCTGAATATGTAACATTCAAAAGCTGGCTGGTTGACGCACCTGTTCCACGTTCATGTTACACGAAGGAGAAATGAGAAGATAGATTCACAAGAGGATCTTTCCTGCTTAGCATGCGGCTTTATATTAATTATACTATTTGGAATTAATTTTAAAGGTCTCATTTTGTCATATTTGTTGTTCAGTTCTTTTTTATGATTGCTAAGAGAGTAAGTAAAAATTTAAAGTTATTCTTAAAAATCAAAATTATACTATTTAGACCGTAACAAGGTCTTACCAAGATCAGTTAAAGTCGACGTACCTATCGACAATTATGCGTTTGTAATAACTTTATTAATATTATTATATGTTAGTTTAATCTTTTCGATGTGCTCATAGGGATAGGTCTATTCGTAGAGATGAGTGTGCACATGCGTGTGAGCATCTCCATTTGTAATGTGTTTTCTAAAAAGAAAGTTGATGTTTGTCTCTTGTTAAAAAGAGAAGTAATTTAGTACTCTACCATTGTTCAACAAGCTTTACTCGCTCACAGGAAGTTTCACTCTGTTACAGAACAGAAAAAATGAAGAGAGAACGAATAGCACATATGTAATATATTTTTTTTTAACACAATAGGAATAGTCCCTACTCTGCATCGTGGGATGAACAGAGGGCCAGCATGTTATCTGACACCAACAAATTTAAGTACAATCTGAACCAAGAAGAAACAAGAACAGTAGAACACATGCGTTGCAAACTTGCAATTGCATTTAGACAGAAGATGAGCTCTGCGATGAGGGTTTGGACCTCGAGCTGGAACCTGCCCACGGGGGCAAGCAGATCGGCAAGACGACGCTCTGATCGCCCTTGCCGTTCTTGAAAGGAACAACACTTTACTGAAAATTAGTAGTACTAAGTTGCCAGCCAGTTGATATAACTTTAAGAGCATAGATCATTATGGCCATGCTTTTATAATCAAGATAGCAGTTGATACAGAGTAGGTGCTAAATGCAGTACCAGTTCTCTCTGTAACCTTTTTTTTTATAGAAACACTGTGCAAACATAGGCTCTCATATATACGCAAGCACTCTCATCATAAGTACACATATGCATATTGTACACTTATAAGCATCTCCAAAGTCTAGGCCAATATATTGAAATTGATAAAATTATCACAATTCACAAACACCCCGGTATCAACGGATATGTCGTCTGTCAGAAAAAATAATCGTCCGTAAATACGAGCACACATGTAAGTCTGGGATTTGAACATACTTTTAGTTGTGCAGATTTATGCAAGTGCTTCTGCCTTCAACAATGAGCTTTTAAAAGTCGAGGACCTATTGACTTGCTTAATTTCGTCAATTTTAGTGAGTTTAATTCGTACGTTAATGAAAAAAATGTTTATTCGGGAGCAGGTTTCATCAGATTCTACCTATCTTATTTCTTTGGTGCTAGTAGCTTTTTTTGGTTGTGAAGATTGATGCAAGTGCTTCGACAGTGAGCTCTTAAAAAATGACTGGAGATGTTCACTAACCCCTGGTCAATTTTATTCAGTTTAATTCGTTGGTGCAATTGAAAATAGATCACTCGAGATCACGTTTCAACGGTTCCTATTTTTTTAATGTTTTGCGATAAAAAAAAGAGAGAGATTCTTTCTTTTATAATACCGGGGAGTTGTAGAGAGTACCCATCGAAATATGGATGCGGATTCTCTGGTGTTAAGTCATGTGACTTCATCTCAGTATGGAGCATCTATATGTCAGTGCCATAAAGTCAAATATTGCAAGTAACAAGATTCTGTTCTTCAGAATATATATTCCATTGGAGCAAATTGACGCATTGTTCTCTATTCATGGTAGAAATGAGAAGATATAGATTCCCAAATGGAGTACTCTTTTATTCTTTTTTTTTAGATTTAGTACTCTTTTATTCGATAATGATTTATCTTGGTACACTGCACGAGGATTCTTGCCCTCTAGGCACGGCTTTATATTAAGTTGAAGCTGTCCTTAACTTTTAGAATTAATTTTAATCGCGTCTTCGTCATTTCGTTGCCCAATTCTCTTTTCACAATTACTTTTATAAAACATGTAGATGTATCTAAACTTAGTCTTAGAAAACAAAAATCGAAATTAATTAGCTTACCAAAGATTAGTTGATGCTCACCTGAATGATTCTTCCAAAATAGACCGTAGGATCAATTAATATGTTGATGCATTCAATGAATCACCAGTCCTCGTTCAAATATGTCCAGTGTACCCTTTTTTTTTCTTTTCTGTTTTTTGAACTTATTTAAAATTAAAATTTTAAAAATAAGGGCTCGCAAAACTAATTTACAATCTGAATTTTTTTGGCATGGCCACTTTGGGTTCGACTTTCAACACGTCAATTAGATTGGTGTGGTAAAATAATATTAACACGCTCATTATGAGTTTTTGGGTGATGTGGCAGTGTTCACCACGTAAGTGTAGTTAAAAAGTTCACATTTGAAAATAAGTTTTGGGGACAATCTACTTTAAAATTTAAAAGTCTAAAAAATAAATTCTAATTCAATGTACCGGTGTGTAATATATGATTCTATCTCAGTTTTCGTTAGCATGCTTTTTAAATTGTTAAACGGTATGTTTTACAAGAAGGTATAGAAGTTTGGGCACGACGATGCTCTGCTAGCCCTTGCCATTCTTGGACCTGGAGAAGTAGTTTGTCACGCCAAGGAGCGGCCCTTCACCAGACCGCCGTAGATGGCCTCCCCCCACCCGGAGTTGATGCTCTTAAACCCGGCGTGGCTCATGTCGGAGACGATGTACATCTGCGACAGCGTGAACAGCGACCGCCCGACGACCACCATCAGGACAGCACGAACAAACTATGCCGGGGATAACAATCTCTCGGTTTTCACTACTACTACGGGAGTAGATTCTAAACTTTGAAGTGGACATCACCTCATAGTTTATATATCATCCAAATAGTTATAAAAAATTAACAAGATAAATTAATATATGATAGATCACTCTACAATCACGCAAGTTAAAAACAAATTAAAATATGGCTAGTTAACATATATTCGCGATCAAATTTATTTTTTTTAACTTGCAGTTGTTAAATTTGAGTATACATGTTTATAAAGTAATTTACTTCGTATCACATATTAATCTATCTTATTAATTTTTTTTAAAAAAAACTATTTAGATAACATGTAAACAACGAGAGAATATCCTCTCTTGAGAATTTGGAATAGTTTCCTTTACTACTAATATTGTGGTGTTCAGTTAGAATCGCGTGCTTTGGTCTATTTATTCCTGCTGCTTTTCATTGTTTTGGGATAGAATAGAAACTTCAAGGAGGCGATTCAAACACGAGGACATCAAGGAATTATATATGGGATTCCATATGAAGAATCACAAAGCCCTATCTCATAAAATACACGCTTGTGAATATTTAATACGGTGATACTTCATTCCTAGTGTTAGGAGTAACACATTGATACTGTTAGGTGTGGGAAGGTGACGAGACTAGAAGGAACCAGTGACACAATATAATTTTTAAACCAAAGATTATTGAGGTCATTTTTTCATCTCTAAACGGCCAATTGTGATATAAATTTGAGACCAAAGATCATTACGGTCATTCAGCCCCATCATTTGGATGTTTGGTGGAATAAACCAAACGACATATTTGTAAATAAAAAATAATTTGTAAGTAAAACTTTTATATACGTGTTCTAAACTATTTAAAAGCAAAAGTCAAAAAATAAACTACGATGAAAAAAACTTTTATAGAAGTGTTCTAAACTATCTCTAAAGAAAGCAATCAAGAAGGTTGTTGTCAGAGTATTGTGAAGTCCAGTACTACTTGTATTATTTCTTCAGTAACTTCTCATGGTTGTGCTGTTGTGCAGAGTCATGCAAATGCTTAAACGAGGAGCTTTTGAAAAAGTGAGGATCTGTTGACCTACTTTGGTCAAATTTTATTCAGTATGATTCCTGGGTTAAAATACAAACAGCTTATTCATGATCATGTTTCAACAGATTCTTTGTTGTACTGTTGAGAGAGAGTATCCGTCTGAATATATTCCATTTGATAGCTGGCCAGTTGACGCACTGTTCCACATTCATGTTACACATGAAGGAGAAATGAGAAGATATGGATGGGACTGAAAACTTTTAAATCTCTATCTTTGGACACTAATTGTAAATATTAAACGTAGACTATTAATAAAACCCATCCATAATCTTGGACTAATTCGCGAGACAAATCTATTGAGCCTAATTAATCCATAATTAGCCTATGTGATGCTACAATAAACATTCTCTAATTATGGATTAATTAGGGTTAAAAAATTTATCTCGCAAATTATTTTTCATTTATATAATTAGTTTTGTAATTAGTCTATATTTAATACTCTAAATTAGTGTCTAAATATTGAGACTAAAGTTAAGTTCCATGGGATCTATTCTTTAAATCCATCTTGTTGCACTTGCATCCTAGGTACACGGAATGAGGATCTTGCTTGCTTGGCACGGTTTATATTATAGTAGTAGTAGTAGTAATTTGGAGGTGATTTCAATTTTTTAATTTTGTTTTGAATTAATTTTAAAGGTTGCTTTGTCACATTTGTTGTTCAGTAGCTAACTGCCAAGGCCCTTTTGGTCCGTAGAAAAAACATAGAAATTTTGAATGATTTTAATACTATAAGAAAAGTTCCTATAAAGGTGTTAGTATTCTACGTATTATTTAAAATTTCTATGGAATAGATAATACTACAAGGAAGATCTTGGAGTAAACTTAGCGAGAGCTACAAGCTATTGGAAAATTCCTATTTTTTCTGTCAACGTTTGATATTGCGACTACGGTATTTGCATAGTATGGAGTATGGAGATCGTTGGTACCATGGTATATGCGAGATTGAAGTAAAAGAGATGGAGACAAGGATTTTTATACAGGTTCGAGCCCCTTATCTAATAGGTAATAGCCCTATGTCCTGTTGGCCGAAGCCAGTGTTGCTCTTTATTCATCTGGATCACACAAGTACAATATTTGGGATAACCTATTTAGCTGTTGTCGACTTGGTGGCTAGATAACAACTCGTAGTCGATGACAGGGCAGTCTTCCTCCTCGAATATGAACCCGTCGAGATCAGATATGTCGTTAGATCCCTCTTGCCGGCCTCCGTAGGAACCGGATGGGGTATGTTTAGGCTAATCTCTGATGTTGATATCTGGCGGCATGTCTTGGCTTGTATTGATCTATGTTGATCTTGTCGCCTCTCCCCTCTCCTCCTAGTGGGTTTGTATTTATACCTATAAGTGTCCATTTATCCAAGTAAAACTAAGAAGACCAATATGGATACAATCCGATTAGTCATTGTCGTTTCCATAATCCTTTCTTATCCGGAACTCCTTCTATATACGAGGTTTGATTCCGTATAAAACATGGTATGTGGTGGGCCCTGCCGAGCTTAGTCAACTACGTAGGTATGTGGTATCCATAACCCTGACAGTAGCCCCCGACTTCAATGCAAATGAACGAGTTGATGTTTTCGATCGAAGACCTTAGAACAACTATCGTCGTGCTCGCTTGACCGTTCTCGAAGAGATCAGAGATAGCGCTAAATTCCTCTTATCGGCCTTTGCAGGCACTATATTAGGTTTTTCTAGATTAATCTCCGATGTCGACCGGGAAAGTACAAAGCATGCAACTAAGTCTCCCGTCTTGCTATAATTGAGAATTTGGATTGAAGTCAAGAAATATCTCGGCGGGTACATTTTCTGCCTTTTGTAGTACCTTATTTTGTACTTGTATTTCCGTTAGACTCATATATTTTTCATATTCCTTTGTTTTTAAATTTCTACAATTCAAAATGACCCTAAGAGAGTAAATAAAAATCTGTTTGATGTTATATTAACAGTATAAATTATCTTTGGATTGTAACAAAGTTGATGTTTACCTTTGCTTAAAAAGAGAGCAGTCGTGCGAGTCACAGGAAAAAAAAACCAAACAAATAAAAATAATTTATAGGTCTAATTTTTATATCCGTATTATCTACTGTGCAGCCAAGCTAGAAAATACTCCCTCCGTCAAAAAGAAAAAACTAACCGAAAAGGAGATGTGATTGGATTAGGAGGGATCATATCCCCTCCCGCTTCCTGGGTTGGGTTTTTTTGACGGATAAAGTGGACTACAATGAAACATACCACAAAGGTAAGTCTCTTCTAAAATTAATTTTTCAAAATTCAAACGTTGTCAAATTGTTTGTTGATAAACCAATATGCAAGCAATGAGAGACGTCTAAACTAATGCATTCACACTGTTCATGTCCAATACTTAACCATTTGTTTTATTTAAATTTTTTTATGATTAGTATTTTTATTATTATTAGATGATAAAACATGAATACTCCCTCCGTTAAAATGACTTACATTCTGAAACAGAGGAAGTAATACTTTATATGTGACTATTTTTTCTTATTTTTACATAACTTTTTTAAATAAGACGGACGGTCAAACGTTAGACACAGATACCCACTCCTGAATACCACTACCACTCCTATACTTATTTTGGGACGGAGGTAGTATATTTTTTTTAACACGATAGGACATCGTCATTAGTACATAGTCAACGCATTTTTATCAGACACCGACAGGTATAAGTACATTCTGAACCAAAAAGAAACAAGAGCATTAGAACACACTTGGGCGAAAAAAAAAAGTAACAGTAGAACACACATGCTGCGTTGCAATGGCCTAGCTGAGCTCGGCGGTGAGAGCTTGGACCTCGAGCTGGAACTTGTCCATGGCGTCCTTGGGCAAGCAGATGGGCACGACGACGCTTTGCTCGCCCTTGCCATTCTTTGACCTCGAGAAGTAGTTGGTGACGCCGAGGAGCGGCCCTTCGCCGCCCTTCGCCGGACCGCCGTAGACGGCCTCCCCCCACCCGAAGTCGACGCTCTTGAACCCGGCGTGGCTCACGTCGGAGACGATGTACGTCCGCGACAGCGCGAACAGCGGCCGCCCGGCGACCACCATCAGGTCCGCCACCGACCGCAGGTAGTCGTACGTCACCGCCGACTTGGCCTTCTTCACCAGCCCCAGCGCGTACCCGAGGTCGCCGCCGCAGAGCTCGCCGGCGGTCGTCGCCGCCACCGAGTAGGCGAACGCGTTCCCGTAGAACCCCTCCGGGAGCGGCACGTCGGCGCGGCCCCGGGCGTTCACGATGAAGGAGAGCCGCACCTCCTCGCCGGGGGCGTACCCGAGCGCCGCCGTGCGGCTGCGCCAGATGCACGCCGCGACGAGCTCGAAGCGGGAGCAGGCGCTGCGGACGCTCGCCGGCGCGTGCTGGCGCAGCCCGGCGATCTCGCGCGGCCCGAAGAAGAAGGGCACGCGCACCATGTCCTCCGGCGGCGTCGCCAGCAGCCGGTCCGCGCCGCCCGCCGGCTCGCGGTACTCGAGGTGCGGGTACGACGGGCGCGGCGGGTCCCTCGCCATGAACATCTCCCTCCCCCACGACGGCGCCACCGACGGCGCGGCGGCGCCGCGCGCGAGCTCGCACACGGCCTTCTCGAACTGCATCCCGCCCGGCGCGTCCACCACGCAGTGGCAGAACCTCTGCCCGAAGATGAAGCCGCCGCACCGCAGCCTCGTCACCTGGATGTAGAGCAGCGGGCGACCGACCACCGGCTCGACGCCGGCGACGGTGGTGCTCTCGAGGATGAACCGCTCGAAGCAAGGGAACGGCGGGCTCTGCACGTCGCCGAAGTCGTCGGCGGTGAGGTCGGCATCAGCCTCGGCGAACATGACGCCCTGACCGGCGCACTCGACGACGAGCTTCCGGCCGGCCTCCTCGCGGAGGCGGCCGGCGAGGGGGTAGTACGGGACGAGCGCCCTGGCCAGCGCCTCCCGGATCACCATGGCCGGGTCCTGCCCCTTCTTGGCCGGGTTGTTGCGGTACAGGTGGATGCCCGAGCTGTAGAATCGCATGCCCTCGCCGTCGTCGATGTCGGACAGCGCCTTCACCTCCCGCGGCGTCGGCGCCGCCGGTGTCACCAGCACCGGCTCGCCTCGCCGCACCGTGAACGCCGGCAGTGGAGACGATGCCATTGCTGATCGATTGAGTGATGCGTAGGTGCGTGCGTTGGGATGAAAGATGGTCGTAGTGTGTTCGTGGAGTGGGCAAAGTTTTGGCGCGTTTATATAGCGCGGGAAACGAAGACGGGGATTGGTGGCCGTGTGCTATTGGTGGTCACCCAAGTCTAGCGGGTACACCCATCCACCCCACGTACACGAACACACGTGTTCGCATTCCTTTTACACACACCAAAGAAGTTTCACGCACTCAAGTTTTCGTGCTCAACTTTAATTGTTTATCTTTTTTTTTATAATTAGTATTTTTGTTATTATGAGATGATAAAATATGAATAGTACTTTACTTGTGACTTATGTTTGTCACATATGTTTAAAATGATTTTACATTTCTTGAAAATGTAGAATACATAGTATCATGTGACTACCTTTACGATGATCTATGTTGTAAAATTCTATTACTAGTATTATCACCATTAGGAGTGACCTTCACCGTTAATTTACGGGTTCTATCAACAATAGAAAAACTAATTCTATTACCCATAGTTGAGATTGTAGCTAGTATAAATAGATATGAACTACTCCTTCCGTCTTAAATTATAGTGCGGTCTTATTTTAAGGACAATCAAACCCGATAATTGTTATATCACTATATTTATATTTAAAGTACCTTCATGTGATGCTAATCTCATAACATAGAATTATTGGTCAAAGTATGTCATTAAAGATTGTGTAAAAAAATATGCCTTATAATTTAGGAAGGAGAGATTATTGGATTGAAAAATATAAACGGTTAACATTTATTCTACCACCAAGTGTGATACCTCCCAACTTCCTCACGGCAGCATGTACGTAAGAAAAGACACCACACCTTTTTTACTGTGTACTAATCAAGTTGCAAGGACAATAGTCAAGAGAGCAATGTATAAACTAATTAAACTACCAAAACAGCAGTAATCAAGCCGCTATATATAAATCGTAGCACATTTTTTTTATTATTCAGGCTGTTCTCACATCACGTACCTTATTCATCTACACTGAACTTATTAATCATTTTGGTCCCATGGTGAAAGATCTCAAGAACAATTAAATTGGCGTCACTGCGTACCCACTACACACAGTCGATCGAACAAATATTGTGTCCTTTTTCTAGTGGGGTTTGGTGGCCATTTTTTACCGGCATTAAAAACTATTGGATCAGGTTCAGAAACCAGTGGCGTGCAAAATCTGAATCTTTTTGACCTGAAGAACAAAGGAATTCAGTCAGAGCAGGGTTGCTTTGATATGACCTAATGAGTGGAGACTTCTACCAGCTGGCAAGTACATTATTAGCCGGTGCTGTGCCTAATCAAATCGCGTAGAAATTCTACAAGTCTTCACTACTTTTACCTGCATGGGATAACTGATGAGATTACTCCAAATGTCCCATGCTTACCTTTGTCAGTCAGTCAATGGTGTTTTTACATGATAATGCCATCAGTGGGATTAGCACTTATCAGCACTGTCAGAGCACCAATGAATCCAGATTTGTTCATGAATTTTAATTGGTTACCTGTTCATGAATGGATTCCCTTGCAAGCTCATGCTGATAATTAAGCTGATTCATGGATTAATAACCTACAGTTCCTTTGACGTTATGTTTCATCTCTCCAAGCATGTACAGCTGTGCTGACATTATATTTCTTCAGCTAATCAACGTATGAACAATTAGGGACTAGGTTGGTGCACCAACCCCTATGATGTGGGGCTATTTTAGACACATGGGGCCGTACCAACACAGATAGTCAATTTTTTTTTGCATTTAAATTACTCCTTTTTGTGGCGCAAGTAAGCATATATAGTAGCTTCAGAGATACAAAGCATCTGAATTATTAGTACAACATAGCCCACTTAAATAATTAACCCATCGCGATGACCGATTTATTACGCGTGCACGGCATCATAATCCATCGAGCTAGAAAAAGAAGATTACCGATGGGTTGTTTTCATGTAGTTATCATCTAGCTAAAAAAGTTGTATCGTCTAACTAACAAATCCAGGGAATGATTGATTGGGTTTGGCAGAAATGTGATGACAATTTAACCCTTGGGTCCAACCTGACCGAAGTCATCTGAATTTTAAATATTATATGGTTGCTATGATATGGCGTCGGCCTCGCATCATCGCAGACGCGATGAGCAATGCAACTCAATGTCTCTTTTCAGCAGCCGTGTTATCTCAAAACTTGCACGTAATATATTTTCATCTCACCAAAAAAGGTGTACATCAGTGAAGCTGCTGAAAAGAGACGGGGTTCCCTAATCAAGGTTCAGAGTTTCAGACGTTGAAGAGCTTGTGCAGACAGATCAAGGTTACTATACCTTGTCTTCCTGATTAGCCCGTGTTAAACTTCTTCTAAAATAAAAGTATTTTATAGTATTTAAATTTTATGCCACAACATAAATATTCATAAATTGATTCTCATGATTTAAATGATTCCAAAGCTAATCACATGCTTGAAAAGGAATTAAAAAAATTCAAAATTCAGAAAATGATAACTGAAGTGACTTGAAAAAAATATTTTAACCTAACATTAGTATTTGCCAATAAGCAATCTAAAAACATTATATTTTAGAACGGGTGGAGTAATTTTTAAGCTAAAAATATGAGATGCTTTGATCATTTGAGCTACAACTTAAAACCTAAACGAAGTAAAAATATTACGGTAAATATCTGTGTTATTAGCTACATAATGGGCTTGTTTGGTTTGATACCAACTTATTGCCCTTCCAAATTCTTGTAACTTTAATAGTAGCAAATGCATATTTAGTTTAGAACCAAATTTTTGCCACAATAGTTCAAATTCAATATTGCTCAATTTGATAGTGCCAAAACTTGCTAATGTTTTGGCACTACCAAGATTTTAGTAGGGCAAAAGTTGGCTTCAAACCAAACAAGCACAAAAAAACAATGTTGGAAAATAGACTAAGATAAAAAAGAAGAAGCCTAAAATCAACTTCAAACCAAGTTTTAAATTTTAAATTTAGGCTGTCACTTAGTATAAGTTAACAAGCACAATGATAATAGACGAATTTTATTTGCTGTTTCCTTTTCCATCGAATGTTGATGAAAATCATGGTTTAGACTTCAGAATGAACAAAGAGCCTTATTACAGGATCTCCCCAGGTTTCCGCCTTCAGCACTATTGGGGGACCGCTAACCCGATTAGTTAGCGGATTGTACGAAATACGTATTCTTCAAAGGAACGCGTATTTCGTTGGTTCGTTATCGGTTCTAACTCCTCTTCTTCCCCAACTCGCTCCTGTACGAAATACGTATTGCTGAGATTGTACGAAATACGTATTCTTCAAAGGAACGCGTATTTCGTTGGACCGTGATTTCTGTTCCACACGAGATGCTCACAGCTGTAGCTCACAACCACGCCGCCGAGTCAGCGAGCGAGAGCGCGCGCCGCCATGGATGCATACTACCTCGTCCGCCTCCATCTCCCTCCACCACTCCAGCTTCCACCCACCCTGCCTCTACCTCGAGGCAGCCATGACCGCCGCGTCGCTGGCGCCGTCGCGTGCCGCGCCACCGCCGGCCCAGTGGACCACCAAGAGCGGCCGTGGGAGTCCTACGACCGCGGCATCCAGCACCACGCAGGCTCCGACCTCGCCTCCTCCCTCCGCCTGCTCGCCGAGTTGCAGGCCGCCGGGCTGCGCCCCAGCGGCGCGGCGTACGCGCGCCTCATCCGGGCGCTCGCCCGCGCCGGCCGGACGCTCGAGGCCGAGGCGCTCCTCCTCGAGATGCGCCGCCTCGGGCTCCGCCCGGACGCCGCGCACTACAACGCCCTCCTCGAGGGGCTCCTCTCCACGGCGCACCTCCGCCTCGCCGACCGCCTCCTCATCCAGATGGCCGACGACGGCGTCGCGCGGAACCGGCGCACGTACATGCTGCTGCTGAACGCGTACGCCCGGGCCGGCCGCCTCGAGGACTCGTGGTGGGTTCTCGGCGAGATGAAGCGCCGGGGTATTCGGCTCGACACCGCCGGGTACAGCACGCTGGTGCGGCTTTACAGGGACAATGGCATGTGGAAGAAGGCCACCGACCTCATCATGGAGATGCAGGAGCTCGGGGTGGAGCTCGATGTTAAGATTTACAACGGGTTGATCGATACATTCGGCAAGTATGGGCAGTTAGCGGATGCACGCAAGGTGTTCGACAAAATGTGCGCAGAAGGGATCAAGCCTGATATTACTACATGGAATTCCTTGATTCGGTGGCATTGTCGTGTGGGGAATACGAAACGTGCTCTGCGATTCTTCGCTGCAATGCAGGAGGAAGGAATGTATCCAGATCCAAAAATCTTTGTTACAATCATCAGCAGGTTGGGGGAACAGGGGAAGTGGGATGAAATTAAGAAGCTTTTTCACGGCATGAGGAATCGAGGCCTCAAGGAGAGTGGTGCAGTATATGCAGTTTTGGTTGACATTTATGGACAATACGGCCATTTTCGTGATGCCCGTGACTGTGTAGCTGCTCTCAAAGCTGAGAATCTGCAGCTTTCACCTAGCATCTTTTGTGTCTTGGCCAACGCATATGCTCAACAGGTTAGTCTAGTTACTGGATATAGATGGAATCAACTTCGTCTAATGGCATGATAGTTGTTATTATCATCTGATGCAGACTAACATAGAGTGTCAAAGTGATAATATAACTTTTGAAAACAACAATTTGCAGTCGTTTTAGTATTAAATCACAGTTCTATCTCCGGATTAAAACCTCCATGAATAATTCAGTGAATCCTGACCATTTTGTTTATCTGTTCAATGCCATGCTCATTGTTCATTTGCCACCCATTCTGTTTAGTTCTAGTTAAAGGGGGTGGCAATTATTATATCCCACCCATGTGTCACACATGGGCCCTAAGGCACATGTGTTCTTGCACACTCTAGCAAGGCATGGCAAGGGTATCATATCAAGAGAGGCAAACATGCGGTGGCATTACTCGCTAGTCTCTACTGTAGTTTCAAAGCGCTCTGGAATCTTCAATTATCATTCTGCCTTCTCAGTTTCGTTTTCTTTTGGACGAAGGCTTAATTGGTCTAAAAACATCAATATCTGCATGTCACTGTGCATACATTTCAGTTTGTGTGGCTTGTGCACTATTTCAACTCTCTCTTTTCAGGGTTTGTGTGAACAAACTGTAAATGTTCTTCAATTGATGGAGGCAGAAGGAATTGAGCCAAATCTTGTTATGCTGAATTTGCTAATAAATGCTTTTGGTACTGCTGGAAGGCATTCGGAGGCATTTGCTGTACTCCAGCATATCAAGGATAGTGTATGTTCTTTCTCCAGAAATGAGAGAAGAAAAGTATTTTTTTAATGTTTCTTTTTTGGGTTCCATGATTTAACTTAGTTTGAGCAATTTCTACCTATTGTTGATTACATTTTTTCAGGGTATGAGCCCAGATGTTGTGACTTACACAACACTTATGAAGGCTTTCATGAGAGCAAAGAAATTTGAAAAGGCATGTCCACTATTTTTCTACTCCTTAGCATTTAGTAACTTAAATATCATGGATTGTAGCAAATCCTCATCCTCAATTTCTGTTGAAATTCCGAATACTTATTTGTTTAGCTCTTCACCATAACTGTTAAAATAAGTTTGTCGTCATGTATGCAACTATCTCACGTTATAGTATGCGATTAGATCATCTTGATAAGGATGATACAAAATATTGTAACAAAGCTTTATGAAGCATGGCTTAATAATCCAAGGTTTTAGAAGATTGAAGTAATTTTGATTATTTTCCTGCATAGGTGTCAGAAGTATATAAGGAGATGGAGGGTGCTGGTTGTACTCCTGATAGAAAAGCTAGAGAAATGCTGAATGACGCCTCTATTGTACTGGAACAAAGGGGAATGTTTCATTTGTAGCCACCCTTTTGAATTCCAAGAATGAATGCTTTGCCGGGTTATTGAAATTGGAATACCTACATCAAGCATCAATTTCTATAACTTGAAGAATACCATATCCCTTTTTTGCTTGCAATGCTGAATGTCTGAAACAGATACATATGTAGTAAACACAGGTGAGTTTTGGCTTGCTCAGGAATATATATATAGACACTTGTGCAGTTCTTTTGCTCCCTCAGTATTGTAAGATGTCACTTTCCAATAAAATTTCTCCAAGCCTCCAATTATCTTTTTAATTTGTTTACTGCGGAATGTGCCAAAAAAAAAACAGAAAGCAACATTATTTAGAAAGAGAAGGTTAGCCCACAGCTTTATGGAACATATCAAAGTTTGAAATCTAGTGTAGTTTATCCTACAACTGTAAGATGACCTCTTGCTTTAAACATTGCAATAGCTTGGCTCCTCTATTCGCTTCAGATTTACCTATCAATAAATTTCATGGGAGAAAACAATGAGGCCTCAAGCCCTCAATTTATCTGAAGCAAGGCAATAAGGTTCTCAAAAAATATTTCCATGTCTATCTCTATTTCTAGTTAGAAATCCATCTTACTTGGTTCCTCCTCAATATATTATTGTTGATACTCTTGCACTCTTTCACAGAGGAAGAATATCGAACTACATTCAGGGTGCACAAAGGAATCCACAGGGTGCAATTTGTGGGAGATTCAACGAATCAAGACTCCAGAGAGGCCCTCTGTGTTATTCTACCATTGGATCACTTGCTGTTGACAAATGCTGTGTCTGCAATTGAAACTTGTTGGACTGACACAATGACAGCAATTCTCTTGAATTGCTAAACTTTGGAATTTTGAGGTTGGACAGAACATTGGAAATGGTCATCCGTTGATGCTTTCATAAGCCTGGTTCCACAATGCAGGTATGCACTAAAACAGTCAGGCCCTACTACATTCATTTCAGTATGTAGGATCAGTCAAACACAAATGAATGAATTAGGACTAATTGATGTCCTAATTCATTCATTTTACATCATAGGATCAATTGGTGCACTTGTGTGTTTGTACTTGAGCATGCAATTTTTATAGCTAAGGCAACAAGTAGGTAACACTTACAGGCGTGATAAGGAGGAATCAGAAATGTAACTTCAAATCATGAAAAATAAGATATACAGGCAACCTTCAATTTCTGTTTGTGATACAGAATTTTCTACCCCCACAGATTTCCGTATGTTTCAGATGAAAAAATTATATTTGGAGATGGTGATATACACGAAACATTTAGAATTTCCTCATGTTGCTTTCTTGCTGAATCATACATGAGTAGCTTTGCACGATAAAGTCATAAGGAGATGTTGATAGTATCAGATGGTCTGATATTGACTTGTGTGTCACAAGATTCAGTGAAGTATGAAATGACATGTAATCAATCATCCTGTGATATACTGTATGACAGGGCAATTCTTTTGTAATAAAGTGTTTGTTTTTTCTTTGCGTTGCTCCTTTTTATTTTGTACCAATAGACCATAACTCAAAATAAAATAGAATGAACCAATTAGATCAAATAAGTGTGCCCGTTTCTGTATACGTTCATGTACTGCAAATGCTCACTGAGAAAATTGCCCAAGTATGAATTCATAATGGCGTGAGCAGTGGCTTGTGAATTTAGACACTAGAAAAAATTGCCCTAGTGTTGTTACCGAATTCATGATTTTCACATACTGGACCTTAACGCTGTTCTTGAGTTCTTCTATTTAGAAAATTGTCAGGATACTATTACTGAATTCATAATGGCATCAGGAAAGGCTATGTAAATGGTTTAGGAGACATATGAGATGAGCAAAAGACGAAATTTTGGCAAGAAGTCTGTATTTCATTTCTACATCTCCTGACCACATTACATATCCCATTCATATATCTTTCTTTGTCTATCTCATACAAAATACTAGAAAACAGCAGGATTCATATCCTTTTCCCTGAAGTTTAATTCATATGACTCTTCTATGTTGTAACCTAAAACATTTTGAAACATAGATAAAGCAGAAGCAGCAGTGATGAAATCTTTTGTTCACTTGAGCTCGTCTTCATCGTCGCAGTCGCTGAGCAAGTCGTCCATGGCAGCGGTGTGCGTCATCCGCGCGGACGCCTGCTTCACCCACTGCGCCATCTTGGCCGTCTCCCTGCTGACCTTGACCTGCTCCTCGAGCGCCTTCTTGAGCTTGCGCTGCTGCTGCTTGAGCTCGGTGACGATCCTCCTGTTCTCGTCGCCCCACTCGCCGGCGTCGCCGATTCCAAGGACGTCGTCGTCGGCGGCGGCGGCGACGCCGGCGCGGCTCTTCCTGCCGTTCCCGGTCGGAGTCCTCTGCAGCGTCTTCTTGGGGGAGAAGCCGAAGCAGCACGCCTGGCGCGGCGGCGACGGTGAGCCGTCGTCCCTCCCCCTGTTCCTCTCCCTCAGCGTCGGCCGGCCGCGCCCTGGCCTGAACAGCTTCTCCAGGTCCTCCTCGTCGTCGCCGTCTTGGGCCACCGCCGCCGCCGCCGCCGTCGGAACGGTCACGGCCGGTGGAGGATGAGCCTGCGACGGCGGCGGCGGCGGCGGCGGCGAGGAGTTCTCCTTCTCCCGGGCTTCCTTGGCGGCGTCTTCTGGTCGCCGTTCTTGTGCCGCCGGCGCGGGTGGCACAGCCGGAGGAGGGTCCGGTGTCTCCGATCGCGGCGAGTCGGTGTGGTGGGGCGGCGCGGTGGCGCTGCGGCCCAGGGACTTGGCGGGCGGCGGTGGAGGCAACGGCGCGGCGGGGAGGGACTTGAGCTTGCGGAAGCGGGACTCGAGGCTGGAAGGGAGCGCGGAGTCGCCGTCGGCGGCGAGGTGGGCGGTGTTGAGCTTGGCGATCTGCTCCAGCGCGACGAGGTCGGCCGCCTCGGCGAGGATCGCATCGACGGCGGACAGCTTCCCACCACCGCCGGAGTACGCCATGACCGGTCGCCGGAGCCCGGCCGCACGACGGCGAGATCAGCCACGGGAAGGGGGAACGCAAGTGAGGGAGTGAGCTAGCGCGGTGCAGTGTGGACGGGATGGTCAGTGGTTCGAGCCGAATTTGTCGTTGCGTGGGAGGGGAAAGAGAGAGAGAGAGATGGGGGGCAGTTTCGTCACGTCGGTCGCGTGGTGGTGGGCCAGCCTCGGATGCTCTGCGCTTTTGACCGTTGGGGCCGCATGAAAAGGCTGCCGCTGTTAACACCGGCGGTGGCCGGCCGCTGCTCCGGCGGCCGCGAAAGGGGGTCGACTGGTCGGGGCTTTTATGGTCACCGCCAGGCTGATGGAGATTCGGGAAGATCAGAGGATGATTAATGGTTATAAATACTGTCAATATGACAAAATATGGCACCCTCCGTCCCATAGAATAGGATGGGATATGAATATGAACGGATTTGTTCAGATTCATCTATCCATTCATAGGTCGAATTTGCTATATATTTATAGACAAATTTTCACACACACACAGGTTGCATATTTCCGGGCGAAGAGAGCAGTGGTGGTATGATAAATGGTCCTGTAGGCTCCATCTGGAAGGGGTTTAGTACGTGATGGGTCGGTTTTATGGATCCCATCGGGTTAGAATTCGTATGATCGATGATTTGTTCGGCCTGTTCGCTAGTCCAATATGGCCTGTTCAGCTTCTGGCCCGATCATTTGTTCGGGTCCAGATGGAAATGCAAGGATGGCCTTCTGGGCCGGAACTTCCTATACGGGCTTTCCAGGCAATAACGATGAGACAAAACACTAGCCAAGTATACACAACCCCACTACTCAATAATGATGAGTTCTGAAAGAATCACTCAATTTTGTACTAGTACCAACCTTTGATCATCTGGTCCTGCATAAACAACCACATATAGTATGCTATAAATTCGGAGCCGTGCAACTGTGAGTACAGTAGAGTAGGAGTTTTATGCATGCAAAGTGGCTCCTCTGTACTGTCTGGGTCTTTTATTACTCGGAACTTTAGTGGTTGAACTCTTATCAGCACACGGTACACTGCTGGCCTTGCACGAGAGAAGAGAAGAGACAAACAATTAAAACAACACCAAAGCACCACTCTATCCGTAGCCATCCATCCGTTTCGTCAAGCTGGAAACACAAGAGATCGCCGTCGGATGTGCTGGCTGCAAAGTGCAAACGGAAAACGTGACAGTTGTGTTGCTTCATTCACATTTTTTTTACAGGTACCATAGTACTAAGTAGTACAACAACGCGTTAGGTAGAGAAAAAAAAATCATTGAACATCGATAATGCTTATCGTTTGGACTACTCACTCCGTCTCTTATAAGATTTTGACATTTTGCATATACTTTTTACCATTCGTCTTATTAAAAAAAATAAAATTATTATATATTTTTTACTTACTTTATTATTCAAACTAATTTAAGCATAACTTTTTGTTTTTTATATTTGCACAAATTTTTTTAATAAGACGAGTGATCAAACAGTGTAAGTAAAATATCAAAATCCCTTATATTAGGGTACGGAGGGAGTACTATTTTTATTATAGTATAATATATAAAAAAAATATCAGCAGATATATGATTTTATTGAAGTACTTTTTAAGACTACTCTATCCGTCTCATTTTAAACGTAACCATGAGTTTTCGTGTTCAACTTTAATCGTCTGTTTTATTTAAAAAATTAAAAAAAGCATAAGTCACGTATAAAATATTATTTATATTTTATCATCTAATAACAACAAAAATACCAATCATAAAAAAATCTCAAATAAGACAGACGATCAAAATAGGACACAGAATGCGCTTAAAATGAGACAATGTTTTAGAAATTAATTATAGTTAAAACTTTAAAAATTTGACGTCAGCTTTTGTTCAAAACGAATTATTAACCTGGAGGGACTACTTTTCTGTATCTCGACGGTTTTTGGAGAAGAAAACGATCAGTTGACACTGGGGAGAGCTTTGGAAATTGAGTGGAAACGAAGCAGCCACGGATCGATCGAGTAGAAGAGCGGTCCAAAACAGTGGTGCTCCTCCGCTATTTGGTTCCTCCCTTTTCTCCTGGAAGCTTCCAGTCTTCCAGACATTGAAAAGTAGAACAAAACAAAAATTCCTTGTTAGCCGCACGCACGCGCACACGTACCCGTTGCTCTAGTAGTCTTTCCTGGTTTCGTATAGTACATGGCTGTACTTTGTTTGTTTAGATCAGTGATTGACCAAAATACTCAGGAGTACATCGATGAACAGTTCACATATCAGACCACTAAAGGCCTATTTAAATCCCTGGTAAAATTTTTCACCCTGTCACATCGAATGTTTAGACACATGCATGAAGTATTAAGGGCCTGTTCATTTTGATAAAAAAAAACCTTACCAAATTTTGGCAATACCAAAATTTTGGCAGGATTTCTTATATAGTTACCAAAATTTAGAAGCAAACTAAATGTAGCTTTTTTTTGTCAACTTTACCAAAATTTGGTAAGGTTGAAAATGGCATTAAAGTGAACAGACTATAAATATAAACGAAAAAAATAACTAATTACACATATTGCGTGTAAATTGCGAGACGAATCTTTTAAGCCTAATTGCTCAATGATTTGAGAGTATGGTGATACAGTAAACATTTGTTAATGACAGATTAATTAGACTTAATAAATTCGTATCGCAGTTTACATGCGGAATATGTAATTTGTTATGTTATTAGTTTATGCTTAATACTTCAAATGTGAGTCAGTATATCTGATATGATACATCAAAACTTTACACCCATGGATCTAAACACCTCCTAAGAACTTTATTTTGGCCGTCACGTGTGCAAATATAAAACAACATTATTTTTTTTAAAAAAGATTAGTAATACACTTTTCATTAACTATTAAACTAGAATATAGAGTATGTTTGTTTGATGTTGTGTATGTCAGGGTTCACAATTCCAACGAAAATTGGTCGAATTCTGCGAAATTTCGACGTTTTGACATGGCTCGGAATTAAGTTTCAATTGGAATTTCGAAGGTTAAACAGTAGATTTGATCAAAATTCAGTCGAAATTTATCAAAAATCGATCAAAATTTATCGAAAACTGTGATACTGATGGGGCTCGAAATTTAGTGGTCAACCGATAATATAAACCTGGTGCATGTTGTATCGTTAATTTCGTATTTAAAAAATATTTTCATACTACGTTGCTTGCACAATTTGCTGATAAAATCAAGGAAAATCAATGGTCTTACGACTGCACAGCCACAACACTGCACTAGCCGCCCTTGCTAAAAATCGTTGGTAAGTACTCTCTCCATTTCAAATTGATTTACATATAGTTTTTTTTATTATTTTTAAATGATCTACATATTAGTGTTCATTCATTAACTCTATTCGATATTTATGCATTGGAGTAAATGAACATTGATGCATACATCATACACACAAATATTTATAACCCACATGTAATATATTGATTTGTTATTAGCTAGAAAATAGTGGGGATGTACTATGAGATAGTTATTAGCTTTTTTTTTAGTTTTGGTATTTATAAGTACATCAATTTGAAATGAAGTAAGTAATATAGCCGCAACCCGCTCTACTGCGCAGAGCTGTCATGCTGTTAATGATCCTCATAAATATACAATTAAGAACAGGTGGAAGGTGTGCGTCTGTACGGTTCTCTTGAACCTGATTTCGTATTGATACGTCTGGACGAGTATCAAAAACATGGATGCACCAAATAATTTACATTTATACTCCATCAGTTTCATTTCAAGTGCCGCTATAATTTTCCGTGTACAATTTTAACCGTCCGTTTTATTTAAATTTATTTTAAAAAATTTAAAGTATGAGTCATATATAAAATACTATTTATATTTTATCATCTCATAATAATAAAAATATTGATTATAAATTTCTTTTAAATAAGACAGATGATTAAAATTAGATATGAAAACTTATAATTGTATTTAAAATAGAACTAAGGGAGAGAGTACGTGAAAAAACAGAACGAAGACGACGACTCCTACACGAGGCCAGCAGATTGGACCGGCCTGACCGTTTGGCGCCGCGGCTCTAGTCTACCACACCATCCACAGCAGTTGTTGCGACTTGACCTCTTCCCTTCCTCCTCCATTTCCAACGCCCTCCTCCTCGTCGTCAACCTCCCGATCGAGTCCCCACCCCAGCCAACGACCCAACCCCAGCTTCTCCTCATCCTCCTTTCAAATCACCACCCATCGTCCTCGGAATTCTCTGCGTTGCAGCAGCATCTCGCAAGTCAAACCATCCTTATTTATTCCTTTTCTTTTCTTTTCTGGTTTTCTTCATTTCTTGGCTTGCTGCTGCTGCTGCTGCTGCTGCTGCTGCTGCTGCGGTTGATCTTGATCTTGGAAGAGGAGGAGGAGGAGGGGTGGGGTTGGTGGGGGTAGCAGCAGCAGCAGAGCCGCCGGTGATGGAGGAACGGCAGGCGGTCAACCCGGCCTGCCCCAACGCCGCCAACCCCTTCCACCGCTGCGCCGACTACTGCCCCGTCCCTGCTCCCGCCGCCGCCGCCGTCGTCAAGCCGCCCCCACCTCCGCCGTCTTCCCGACCAGCGCAGAACGGGACCGCGGCGCAGCAGAACGGGACGGCCGCGGCGGCGCAGAACGGAATCGCGGAGCAGAACGGGAGCACGCACAGCGACGGCGAGCTGCAGGCGAAGCCGCGGCGCCGCGACAGGGCCGGCGGATCCGGGGGCCTCCCCTTCTACGTCTTCCGTGAGCACCTCCTCCTCCTTCTACCTTCCTTTTCCCCATCTCTTCGCAGCAATTTTCACAAGAAAGTATCCGATTCGGTTTGGGTTTTGGTGGTGCAGTGCGCGAGGGAGCCGACGGCGACGGCAAGAAGGTGGACCCGCGATGCCCCAACGCGCCCAACCCGTTCCACGTCTGCACCGAGCACTGCGTCGCCAAGATGGCCGAGGTCAGCCGCTCGTCGGAGGGCGGGAAGTCCCCCATGTCCCTCTTCTCCCGCCACTCGCGCCGCTCCTCCTCCTCCTCTGAAGGTTCCTGTCTTTCTTTGTTCAATTCTTTACTTGCTACTGATTGGTAATATCATATTTGGGATTTGTTGTTCTTTGTATTATCTGTCGTAACAATTGTTGGATGGTTGCGCAGATGGCAGCGTGAGATCGGGGAGCAGCAAGAAGGTGGATCCTAAGTGCCCAAATGCTGGCAATCCATTCCATGAATGCACTGAGCATTGTGCTGCCAAGATGAAGGAGGTGGGTCAGCAGAATAAGACTGTTAAGAAGTCGTCCTCACGCAAGAAAGGTAGCATATACTAGTGGCCTTCCACTGCTGATTGTTTATGGTATCTTAGCTTCCCCAATTTTGATGTTAGCATAGATTAGGGGATATATGGTTAGTTGTTTTAACCCTAAACCTAACTAAACATATCCCTTAAATGCCTCTAATGTTACAAACAAATTGATATGCACTGTAAATGTAGTGATTGGTACCATGGAAGCAAATTGGAAAAGAAAAGGTGACTATGAGTTTTGCTGGTTGACGGGAAAGGAAAATAGAAGGGACCAACCATGATCATGGGAAGACCTGTTCACCATAATGTTTCGCAGTTCATGTAGTGGTTGTTGGTGGGAAAGAAGCAGCAACACCCTTTTGCTTTATTACATTATTGTAATAATTATTATGTTCCTCCCTATATTAAGTGCAAAATTATAAGAAAATCTTAAATGATTTGTTCCACTACTTTGAAAGAATTGGATCACCTACAAACAATTGTTGGTACCATAAAAGGGCCCATGTCTTAATCTTGTGAATTTCGAATGGAATGGTGGCATTATGATAATGATGCTACCAACTTGCTTATCCTGAATATGCTCAATTCAGATTATATTTGTACCTTCAACTGCCATTCTTAATTGGTTTTGTTTACGCCTACAGGGGGAAAGGAGATCTCTCTGGTGCAGAACTGGAAGGTGGATCCGAGGTGCCCAAATGCGTCCAACCCATTCCATATATGTGCCCAATACTGCTTTGATCATTTGAACGAAACGGGTCAGAAAGATACAAGCAAACCAGGTACATCTAGTTAACCCAATGAGTTATCATGGCATGTGTATATACGAGAGCTTTGGCAGCCATTTTAATGCCTACTATCTCTCTGTTTACAGACTCAAGGAAGGGCAAAGCTGTTGTGAAAGCAGAGCAAACAGGAGAAATCAATCCTGATTGTGTGAATGCGTCCAATCCCTACCACAAGTGTGGGGAACATTGTAAGAGAAAGGGTGACAGGTAGATAAGGTGATGAAAATTCTCTTTTATGTTCGGTTATCCTTGCGCATTGAAGTTATCTGTACTTCATTGGTTTGATGTGTATATTAACTGAACATATTTCACTTAACATGGGTGGCATGTTATCAAGCCATGATTTGGTAGTTGTAAAGTTCATCTAGCTAAGCTAACCCTTCATGAAAGAAACTAGTTCAATAACATTGTCATTTAGTAGTTATATATTGTCAACTAGTCAGATTCGTTTTTCTTGAGTCACATGCATCATCTAGTAAAAATCTGTCATCTTTCAACAAGTTTCTAGATTTCATTGTGCACAACTAGTAACTCAGCTGTCATGACCTAGCTATGGGCACATCAACTTACATGATCCCAAGAAAACCATTGAAGCTCTGTAACTACTTATATGTATTTTTTTAGGTGCTGATTACAAACATGTAAGGCTAGACATATGCTGGAAAAAAAGTTTTTCGTATTAGTTTTCTTTGGTCAAGCTTTGAAAAATCTTATGAGCTGTAAGCATCTGGTCAACATATGTTTTTCTTTCCCCTAGCCAGCTAATCCAGTGTGTTGTAGATCTGCAATGATTTTGAGGGAAAAAAAAAGATATTAGTTGGATACAAAAGCATTAACTTGATGAACATAAGCAGCAGATTTTCTTTAATCATACAAGTGATTTCTTTTTTTATTATTTTAGTTGACAGTATCTCCTTTTGTGGTCCTAGGCTGGCGATACAAGGTTTCTTCTCCAGATGATGATGGTGAAAAAAAAGTATATCCCGACAATAGTCCTGTAGGTTTCAATAGAAGCTGTGTTTCCATCGGCTCCGCTTTTTATTGTGGCTGCAGCATCACAATCTTTGCTGTATTATCATATACTTTCTACACACTTTCTTACCGCCATTCACTCCTATAAAAGAGTCCCATATTCTAGATCTCGTAGTATAATTTATTCCGTGAAGATTGTAAAAATAGAAGCGTGTTGTTTCCTTTTTTTCCCCTTCTTTTTGTAAGATAATTGCCTGCTTATATAAGTTATAATTTTGTCACCAACCAAGTGGTCCACAAACCAGTTTTTTCATTCTTTCTTTCTTTCTTTCCATCACTGTCCATATTTGTTATAGAAAAAGATAGAGGCAGATCGATGTTTGTTAGCAAGGAGGTTCTTCTGAACCAAGATATGTGGCCATTAATTTCCCTTTTGTTTTATCATCAATGAACAAGGGAAAACCCATCATTGATATCAACTCTTTGACAAGTATGGCTGCTCTTTCTGGTTGGCAGGGTCTGGTTGTGAACCTTCTAGAATGGAGATGGAGCCATTTGGTCAGAATAATACAGCATCATCAGTATTCAGTACTACTGTACACGTCATATTACTTGTAGATGAGGAATGCCTGGGGGGCTTGGAATTTTCAGAGTCGTCAGTTGTTTGGTTTGAGACGTCCAATTCGTGCCTGAAAATGTCTTTTGACCTGAAAAAAATGGAGAATTTTCCAGTGTTTGCAGCATAGCTGATGTGCGTGATGATGTGATCGACATTCAACAAAACGGGTGGTTGCACGTTCTGATTATATTTATGGTTCACACGTAGGCGACATAAGGACGAAAATGAGGTCGCTACTCAAAACCTTCATGAAGAAAGTAGGCATCAGAAGTGAAAAACTGCACCGAACCATACGACCAATCAAAGAACCTGGGAAACAAAAACAGAACAATTGCAAGTTCATGCGTCTGTTCCAAGAGAATTGGGATCCGGGAGACAGGTGATGAAATTCTACTCATACAGAATTTGACGTAAATATGCAAGATGAACATCAAAGCCCATATATTATTTCAAGCCTAAACTTATAAGGATACAACATGTCCTTTTAGCCGTACAACGATATTTTGTCTCATGTCTATAATTTTTCAGATGAAAATTTGGAGTAGGCATAAATAAATCAGCAGCTTTCACATACCTTGTGTGATGTGATCAGTGAATACTATTGGCTAGATAAAACAACGTGGCCGTGCGGCCAAATTACATCTTATTGAACTCAAGCAATTGATTAGAGATGGAAGACAAAGGAATTAGACCGTGGGGTTTAGGATAGAAGGAGATGGAAAGTCAAGTTGAGGCAATATTATTGGCTAGATGAAACGATGCGCGGACGTGCAGCCAGATTATTGAATTGGGCTTTTGTAAGGCCCAACTGAATTAGCGATCTATGCGGATGTGGAGACACGGACGGCGGACGTCTTAGTCGTACAAGGGTCGGACGCTTTGGTTGTATGTATAGCATTTTTTATGCAAGATTGTGGAGCGGAACTTGCCAACTTGGTAGAATTCTTCAGGAGGTTGGTTCATGAGTTGTCTTGTTTGAAACTTTTTGAGTTGAATTGTTGAACACCTTAAAATAGAAGTAAACCGTCCTCCTTTATTCATGAGTTTAAGCATCTCGAGTTCAAATCCTGACTAACACGCAATTATCAAATAAAAATTTGCAGCCTAATTCTATTCTGAGGGCGGCTACAAAACGGGATCCCATTGGAACGGGATAGACATATTAACTATTCTCTTACACGAGTATCACAGGTATCAGGTCCTAGGTATCACATGTATCGGGTAACAGGTATCACATGTATCAGGTACCATGCCTGATACCTGATATATGTTGTGGTACCATGCAGCTGGTACCACAACATATATCAGGTATCAGGTACTATCTCGTACAAGGGTATCCCGTTCCGTTGTTTAGATTTTCTGTTCTATTCCACGCTTAAGATTTAGAGCGCATCGCGTGAGAGAACTAGTGTTGCAAAATTAGTGAATTGCCTGTCTTTATTTATCAACTTAGCTTTCAGGTTAATTTGGTTATTATTACATACATTTCAATAGAACAGTTGAAGCATAAACATCTGACATCTCCGTACTGCTGAGTGCTGAACTGCTGACTGGAAGCAGACAAGAACTTCTCTAGAACCACCATTTCCATTTTCCAATCGATATGTGACCGTCGATGTCGTCGACGACCGCGCGTCGTCGATGCAGAAAGGACCCGTAATCCCGTATTGTGCAGCGCGCACTACAGAATCGCACCACCGGCCAATCACCACCGCCGTTGTTGCATTCGCCGGCGGCGGCGAAGGGTGAATCTCATCGGCGGTGGAGATCAATCCGGGCCACGCGGTCGAGACGAGGAGGAGCTCTTCGACTCTCCGTCGAGGAGCATTGCACGACTACCTGTGGCTCCGCATCTCGCCGTCTTCAACTCCGGCATCGTACGTACGCCGCCGTCGCCGCCTCTCGCAGTCTCGCCGGCCGCGAAGACGACGCACATATCGCGGTCGCCGCGATGAATATATGGGCCTTGGCCCAACGGCTCGGGAAAAATAATTGGGCCTCGCGCGCACAAGGCCAATCACCTTCTCGGCCCAGTTAGAATCGAGTAAGAGATTCGATTTAATACTAATAGGAAAGTCAAAAGAGAAGCCCACCACCTCGCTCAATCCAAACCCTATATTCACACGCGTTGCGGTCTCCGACGAGGGCGAGGCGGAGCTAATCGTCATCTAATCGTGGGTCCGATGAAGAACCCGTCGCCGCCGCCGTCGGGGAAGTCGCGGCCGGATTGCGTCAACTCGTCGAACCCGTACCACGAGTGCTCCGGCTACTGCCTCCGGCAGATCGTGAAGTCCAGGGAAGATAATCATCGGTGGTCACGCGTCCATCCCGACTGCATCAACGCCTCCAACCCCTACCACATCTGCTCCAACTTCTGCTTCAGGAGGATCATCCACGCCAAACCCGCACCTGCAGGTACTAATCCCCTGACCCTGTGTATCGATCGATCAATTACTTCTGATCCTGTTTCTGATCTGAGCAATTTTGCGCCACGGATCGTCTTCCTGAGCTAGCCTGTATCGATCGATCTATAGTGTGCTTGTGTAGTTTCTCACTGGGTGTTATTCGTTTTAGGGTTGGAGCGTGCGGTGCAAGAGCCGGCTTCTGTAGTTGCTGACAATTCCGAAGCTGCTCCTGCCCAAGCTGACGACGACGACGAGGCGCGGCAGGAGGACGACGACGGTTACCTGAAGATGACAATGACAGAGAATCAGAAGCTAGTATTTGAGCTTCGGGTGCGGCCATCGACGATTCTGCGGTTTGTGGTAGCTGTTGTGTGTGCACTCTTGGGTATCCATCTCCTCGGCGTATCTCTAGTTGTCGTTGCTCACGCCCTCATTTGATTAGACAAAGAGAAGCATATATAATTGAGGGAAAATAGGAATCAAGGTCTATTGTACAATTTTGATACTATAATTTGATACGTATGGTATAGGATGAAACTTACTTTTCTTATCAGCATTTCTTAAAGATATATTTTCTGGACGCGACTATGCGTCGGTCGCCCGACAGGGAGCGGGGGAAATCGGGCGCTGACGTCAGCATCCGATTTACGTGCAAAACTACTTTAAACTGATTTTTCTGTTAAATTACTTATCTAAGTCATGATCCGATTGCACCATTAAATTTGTTGCAGTTAAATCTTCAAAACAATACCACACATGGATATATTCCGATGAAAAAAAATAGCTTATCATTGAATTTTTTTTTTAAATGTTGCACGATGTTCCACCAAGTATATCGGAATTGTTTCACTAAATAGATCGAAAATGTTTCACTCGTTTAAATCGGACGTTGTTTCACCTTATATAAAAACAATGTTTCAGCAAATAGCGAAAGAATGTTTCAGTTCACCGCAACATTAAATCTATATATAGTGAAACATTGTGAATACATTAGGTGAAACATTTTTCGGTGGAAACCAAATTTCCTTAATAGGGGATTTCCAAAATATGTGGGTTTTTTTTGTTGCAATGAAGTATTTCAGTTCACTGCAACATTAGATCTATACATAGTGAAACATTGTAAATGCACTAGATGAAATATTTTTTGTGGAAAAAAAAACCAAATTCCCTTAATAAAGGGTTTCCAAAATATATGGGTTTTTTTTTGCAATAGAGTTGTTTGTGTGTGGACACGTGGTGGGCCAGGAGGAGCGCCGGGGGGGGGGGGGGGGGGGGGGAGCGCCCGAATTTTCCTCCCCCGCCCGGTCGCCCGAGCGGAATCATTATCCATGTTTTCTTATTTATTTATGTTTCGCACCAGGATCTTAAATTCTTAGGCATAGGGTAGCGACGGCACTTCTACATTCAGTTCGTCGAAGAATTGCCATAAAATTTGCAATTTTCAAGATTTTGGAGAGGAATTGAACTTTTGCTCAAGTTCTTTGGGAGTTTTGGACCTGAATCCTTTATTTTCGCATATATAGGTGGTGTTCTTTTCTTCTGAAGATGAAGATTAAGTTTTTTACACAAAACGAGATGATATTAACGTATGATTGATTAGATTTTAATTATTACAAACTTGAAAAATAAATTAATATGATATTTTAGAGCAACTTTTATATAGAAAGTTTTCGCACTAAACGCATTGTTTAGCCGTTTGAATAGTGTGACACAAAAATCTTAATGTTCATCAAACTCTTGTTGGAGAAAAGAACGGGACCATAGATTCTTCTCTCGCCAGACTCTGAGCTAAAGCTCCGGCACTGTACGCCGTCCGACTACTCCGGAATCAAAGGGGAGGGAGAGAGAGATGGTGACACGTGGGCTCTACTGTTTTTTTTGTCGCGTAGACACCACGTCAGCTAAAATCGCTCTCAAAACAGAACAGTGTAGGGAGGTAAATTGATTCGCTGTGCCCGATTTTGCCGATGAGAGACGCAAAACAAACTCAGCCTATGGTTGAGGGACCCGTAATAAACTTTTTTCCTTCTGTAGGAGTTGATCGTTGGACCAAAGTGAAAGTATCTTGGGCTTGTGAACTAAGTCCTACTTGAAATGGGCCGAGTAGTAGGTCTCATGGGCTGGCTACGTTGCGGATTGCATGGGCCTTGGGCTGACGGTTTGAAGCCCACCACACCACGTCACCTCACCTCGCCGCCGCCGCTACCATCGCCTTCTCAATCCCCAATTCGCACGCGGAG
Source organism: Oryza meridionalis (assembly GCA_000338895.3). NCBI lineage: Eukaryota > Viridiplantae > Streptophyta > Magnoliopsida > Poales > Poaceae > Oryza > Oryza meridionalis. The sequence goes on from CM002529.2 coordinate 30,610,945, forward strand.
CTAATCCTCTTCTAGGGTTCCGACGAATCCCGAGCTCGGAGGCCGATGGCGTCGTCGTCGTCGTCGGCGTCGGGGAAGTCGCGGCCGGAGTGCATCAACTCGTCGAACCCGTTCCACGAGTGCTCCGACTACTGCCTCCGCAAGATCGCCGAGGCCAAGGAGCGGATCGAGGACGAACAACGGCCGCCGGTGGACCGCACCGTCCACCCCGACTGCATCAACGCCTCCAACCCCTACCACGTCTGCTCCGAGTACTGCTTCAAGAGGATCGCCGACGCCAAATCAGGTGCTAGCCCGCCTCCTCCTCTCGCTTCTAGATGTATTTTCTGATCTGAGCAATTGCGCCATGGGTGTTGTCCATGAATCCGTACTATAGTGGTAATTCTAATTCGAGGCTAGGAGTAATTCGATTCGTCCTGAGCCTGTATCGGGTGCTTATGGAGTGATTCATTGGCTTCGATTTAGGGTTGGAGCGTGCGGAGCAAGAACCGCCTTCTGCAGACGCTGGCAAATCCGATGCTGCCCAAGCTGAGGGTGGTGGTGGTGGTGATGATGATGTGCAGCAGGAGGACGACGGCGCAGACGATGGTTACCCGCAGATGACAGAGAAGCAGAAGAAACTCTTTGAGTTGCGGCTGAAGATGGTGCGGTCATCGGCAATTCCATGTTTTGTCATAGCTGTTGTCTGTGCAATCTTGGGTATTCATCTCTTTGCTGTTTATTGTGCTGCAGAATGAAGCTAGGAAGGCAAATCAGCAAGCCATGGTGGCAGAGAAGAAGAGGATGGAGCCTCGCGCTGAGAGTAGAGGTGTTTCTAAACAAAAGTGGCTGGAAGACAGAAAAAAGAAGATCGGAAAGCTTCTTGACTCGAATGGCCTGGACATGACAAAGTCTTACATGCTCGATACACAGGAGTCGGCTGAAGCGAAATACAAGAAGTGGGAAAAGGAACCTGCACCGTATGGTTGGGATGGTGAGTTCCATCTCTTGAACTTCTACATTCAATTTGGTGAATTTCGACACATCCGTATTCATATTGCTGTCTGTCTCATGGCCAGTTGTCGTTGTGGTGTTTATTATACATGTTTTAAGCTAATTCCAAATGAATTTTCTGAAGTTACTTGAATAATTGTTTGTCAGTTTGTTACCGAGTAGTATATGGCATGCTGTTCCTTTCCCATCAGGGTCTAGGTTGTCATACCAGTTTCTTTGTTTTATAAGTTTAACCTGTGCTTTGCAAATTTAACCAATATCTGTTTCTGTTTTTCCTGCATTTAAATATTAAACCTGCAAGTGTAAATTACTGATGTTCTTAAACAAGATTATATGTTATATATGCTCTTGTCAAATGCTCCCTATCATTTTTGCGTCTAGCCTTCAGCAATGCAACATTTGGTTAGCATTTCTTGTTACATAGTGCATTGAATGTCAGGCACCATGAGTGTCTACTTACATGATTCTTTATATCTGGAAATCCCTGATGCTTACTACGTTATAGTCTGAAATCAGAAAGCATCAAGGTAGCCATAGGCCCATGGTTATAGCTTGTTGTTTGAAACAATTTGAGTTTGGCCATGAACTCCCTTTGATCTTTTTAATTTAAACCTCATACCTCTATATAAATGGGGGTGTTCTCACTTGCAGTTTTCAACCAGAAGACCTTATATGATGCATACAAAAAGAGGACCAAGAACATTGAGGTTGATATGGAGGCATACAACAAAGCAAAGGAAGCCGACCCTGAATTTTATCGGGACGCTTCAAGTCTCCAATATGGGAAGGTACTGCCATCGTACCAAACTCTTTGTACTAATTGAATTTAAGGCCCTTCTGTCATGGAGTCCTTATCGATGGCTTGTGCGTTGAACAGGTGTCTAAGGTCCCGGAAGAAAACATAGACAGGATGGTTAATGAGCTTAAGGAACGGGATGAGAAACGGAAAGCATTCAGCAGGAGGCGCAAGTTCCATGAAGACAAGGACATTGACTCGATCAATGACCGGAACGAACACTTCAACAAGAAGGTTGAGAGGGCATTTGGCAAGTATACTCTTGAGATCAAGAACAATCTTGAAAGGGGGACTGCCTTGCCAGATTAGAAACCCTGCACCCAGCACGTAGCTATCCACTCTGCTGGTAGAGAGTGGACATGTTGTCTGTTTCCCCAGCTGTCTTTTGCTTGTAAGTTGTAACCTATCAACAATTTGCTTGGAAACTGTAACTGTAAGAAAGCCAACTCGGATGTAATGACGTGAGAATATAGCATATTCGAGAAGTTGTGTATCCAAAATGAGCTGAATCATTAACTATAGTGATGTTGCAATGTATCCAAATGAGCATATAATCATTAACTCTAGTGGTGTGCTGGTGCCCCAAATGTCTTGCAATAAGCCGCACGTCCGAATCCCAATTATAACGCCGGTCTGTCTAGGGATGGACGAGACTACAAACTTGTCCAGACAGTCTAGAAGATGCCTTAATTGTAGCTAATTGCTACAATTAAGGTTGATCTAGACAAGGTCACGAACAAGTTGCTGAGCAAGAGAAATTATCAGTTTGTCTGTTGCCATTGCTATATGGAGTATATGCTGGTAGTATACTGCTATGGGTCAAGCAAGCCAGTGGGTGTAACCGTGTAAGAAAGTGACTGTTCCTAACCTTAATTTTGATTTGGATGGTAATTCAGGAGCGCTAATTAGGCCGGTTGAGGTAGCAGCATCGTGCGGCAGTGTTGGAAAATGATTTGCCTTAGCATATATTGGTTGGCTGTTCAGTCACAGTTGAGACTTGAGCCAGGTGAGGATTTCATTTTCAGGCTTTAGTGTCTTGCTTGCTCTTCACTACTATAAGAGCGTAACAGTTCAGTCTTTTTTTGAGTGTCCTGTTAGAAATATCACTCTCTTGTTACAGTTCTTGTGTTCACCTTTTTCTAGGTGAAGGATAGCTAACAAAATGAGGATTTCACTTTCTAGGTTTATTTTACTTGATGGCACATGGTCTAAGGGTGTGTTTAGTTCCACACCAAAATTGGAAGTTTTATTGAAATTGTAACGATGTGACGGAAAAGTTGGAAGTTTGTGTGTGTAGAAAAATTCGATGTGACGTTTTTTTGGGTCTAAATTTTGGAACTAAACCGGGCCTAAGTTGGGAGCAAGCACTGTACTCTCTGCAAGCTCCCAACATACTCCTACACAGCAAGCAGCTCAAGTTACGCCTGAAATCTGATTGAAATCAAGTTGGCACTTAACTGGCCAAGCAACCGGTCATGATAGTTGGAGTAGTACCATTGCTTAGTTTCTGTCACACAATTGTCTGAAAAGCTTTCTCCTTTTTGGAAGGAAATGAAAGAGAAAAAAAAAAGTCTTGTCTGAAAGTGTGTGAGAATCAGGCCGTCCTGAAGCCATCACTTTCAGAGCATCTGGGACTTGAAGAATTTGGCAAGTGAAGAAGGATGTAGAGGGATGTGGATTTTCATTTTTCGAGGGGATATCCCCTCATTGTTTGCAGGTCATTTAAATAGTTATAAAAAAATTTAAAAAAAATTGACAACATAGATTAATACGAAATATATATCACTCCACAAACATGCTAGAGCAAATTCAACTCCTACAAGTTGTAACAAAAATAACAAATTAAACTAAAAATAGTTATCGCACATTCGCAACTATATTGTTATTTTTGTCACAACGAAGTTATATATTTCATATTAATCTATATTGTCAATTTTTTTATATTTTTAATTGACTATTTAGATAGCATGCACGAAACGAGCAGATATGCGCTAGAGGGATAAAATCACTTTCCCGATGTAAAGAGAACCAGAAAGAATAAATGACATCAGGCGTGAGCGAAACTTGCCGGACGAGTGGCCATCGCAATTTGTTACTAGTAACACACAAGGAATCATCGTATCTAGCCGCAATTAAGGGTCGCCCGTTTTTGGCTCGTTTCCACCGTCCGCTAGCTTTGTTCCGTCCTGACCGACGGCGGGGAAGAGGTCGCCGTCGGCGGCCGGCCACCGCGCGCGCGCGTCGCTCTCCCGCCTTTCGTCAATGAATGAGCTATAAACTTTCTCACACCCAGATTTTTTTTTTTGCCCCCTCTTCTTTCTCTCTCTTGTGTTGTGTGTGAGCGTGCAAGGAGAGCAAGTTGGCATGGATGACAGGTGCCTACTTTTCGAGCTATCGTCGCGGCGCCATTTATAACCGACGACGAGACAAAGAGGACACCAGAGCCAGCCAATGTCGCCGTCGCCGTGACGGCGAATAGGACTCGGTCCGTGTGGACGGCCGGGCCCTCGTCCGTTGGAACCACGGCATCCACACCCTGTCTGCAGCGGCGGATCTATAAAAATAATTTATTGATATAATAACGTGTTTATCGATATCATATTATGCTAGTTATATTTAGATTATAGTGTTATAATATATGGATAAGCAGTTTAACTATAGCTTTTGTCGAAAGTCGTCGGTATCGCCTAACACCGATGCTAACACTATAGATCCGCCCCTGCCTGCCTGCCACCGCCGGCGGCGACCAACCAAAAAAGTTCGCCGGATCGATCGATCGACGCATGGCCCACGAGCGGATCGATATGATGATCACAGACAGCATCCACACAAAAAGGGAGATGAAAAGATGAGGATGCGAGGTTCCTTCGCGCGCGCGCGCATGGCCGGAGATCGACGGCGAAAGCAGCAAATCGGTCATTCGCCGCCGCGGTTGCCATCGCCCACGGGGATCCCTACCACTTTGGTCACGGCTTTTGGGACGAATAGAATAGAACCTAATTTTGGAGCTAAAGCAGTAACAACATAAAATGGACCACGGTATCCAAAAACGCTACGAACATTCACATTCAGATTTTTTTTTATTTTTGTGTGTGTGTTGGTCGATAAAAAAAAACAAATTCTTCGCCCCATCGATCCATCTCTTCTTCTTCTTTTGTTGATTGAAATGAACAGAAGCATGCATGATTCAAAGCTTTTGGGGGAATTTACTCCAAAAATCAATAAAAAAATAATCGAGCTTCAATCTGCGGCAAAAATCAAAAGGGCTCTCGTTTTCGGTGTGTTACGTGTACCGAATCGCATATCCATGCGGAGACGAGACGAGCTTCGCCTACTCGGGACGTGTCATCCTGGGCAGCACGTGCAGCGACACCACCCGCTTCCCGCCCGGCGCCGCCACCTCCCACATGCGCGGCGCCGGCGCCCTCCTCGCTGCTGGTGACACCTTGAGCGGCGGCGGCGGCGGCGGCGTGACGTCCACGATCAACACCTTCCCACCGCCGGGGGCCACCACGCAGGCCTTCCCGCCGGCGACGGTCATCTCCGCCGCGCCCTTGAGGCGCTCGGACTCGACTACCGTCCTCCAGCGGTCGGCGGCCCAGTCGTAGGCGGTGAGCGCGCCGCGCTCCTCGTCCACGACGTAGATGGTCTCGCCGTCGTCCGGGGGCGACGCCGCCGCGGGGCCCTTCCAGCCGGCGAGCATGCCGGGCGGCATGTCCTCCCAGCGGCCGGCGCGGAGGTCGAACACCGCGCCCTCCTTGGCGCCGCGGCTGCGGAGGTTGACCATGCAGACCTTCCCGCCGGAGCAGACGGCCTCCGCGGCGTCGCGGCTGAACCGCCCGTCGCGCAGCGGCGGGATCGGCTCCCACGCGGCGGCGGGAGGCGGCGAGGCCGCGGGGTCCCACGTCCCGCCGGAGCGGGCGACGGCCGGGTCGTAGCCGGCGCCGACGCCCCCGGCGACGAACACGCGGCCGCGCGCCGCGCCGGCCGCGCACCAGCGGCGCGGGGATAGCGGGATCCGCGGGCCGAGCTGCCACCGCGGCGTGGGTGCGGCCGGGTCGAACACGAGCGGGCGGGAGAGCGCAGGGTGCAGCGAGTGCGTGGAGCCCGAGACGAGGACGAGGCGGCCCGCGGCGGCGACGGACTGCAGCGGGAGGCGGCGAGCGAGGAAGGAGGGGTGCCAGAGCATGGGCGGCGGCGACGGCATCGGTGGCGAGGGAAGCGCGTCCCAGCGTCCAGCCAAGGGGTCGTAGGCGGCAAACGAGACGCCGGCGTCGGCATCCGCGTCGTCGAGGAGCGCGTACAGAGACAAAAACGGCGGGAACGACGGCGTGTACATGAGCCGTCTCCACGGCCGGCAAACGGCGTGCAGGAGTCGCGGCGGGAGCGGCGAGAGGCAGAGCTGCGCCAGGTGGTCCGGCAACCCGGGGAGCAGCGGCTGCGGCGTGGTGGTGGTGGTCGTCGTCGGCGGCGGCGGCGGCGCCACCGCCTCCTCCTCCATGGCAGCAGCAGCTGGCAGCGAAGGGCGGAGCCGCTTGTGATTCTGGCCGGACGAGGAAGTGATCGCCGTCGTCGTCGTCGGCGGCGGCGGCGGTTTGCAGTAGGGGCGCTTGGCCGCGGCCATCATGGTCGCAATACTACTATATCAGAGGAGGAACCCGAGTTGCTTCAGCGAGCACGGCGGAAGCAGGAGCAGTATTATATTGGGGGGCGGACGCATGTGCGTAGGCGAGGTGGTACAATTAATTCGGAAAGGTGGGGGTGCAGTGCAGGGGAGGGGGAAGGCTTGACCACCTCCCATACGGCCATAGATATGGGAACATGAGAGGAGAGGTCAGCTTGTGTTTGTGTGGTGCTAAGCGAAGCTAACACAGCAGCAACATGTACAGCCAGGCTGAAACGCGGGTAGCCGCGCGGCCGGCCAGCCAGCGACGTTGGGTCGCCGTTGCCTCCACACGATGTACAGAGCACAGCTGCACAGGCCCATGCGGCTAGCTTTTAGGCACGTACGTGTACACATGCATCAGGGGACTCAGGATCACTCATCGAGCTAGCTGGAAATTATTATAGCGTTGGTCGTCGTTGCAAAAAGCAAAAGAAAACGAGGACCTTTTTTTCCGAACACTTAAAAGAATTACACGTTAATATATTATAAACAAAGAAATTTGTTACACGACGTAATCAGTCAGATTGGCTTATGCCAAGAAAAAAGAAAAAAAGCACAACCAAGAAAAAGGGAAGAGACTACTACGATGCTAAACGCAACTCTAATCCGGAAATCCCTAAAAGAAATCCCTAAGAGAAATCCTAAGAAATCCCTAAAAGAAGCAACGCCAGCTAACGACCACAGATGACCCTCCGAGAGGATGGACTCTAAAACCACTGAGACCGAAGAAAGCGCAGAGTCTAAGACCCTAGAGGAAGAACATTTAGTATTACCTTTCTTCCAAAATATATTTTTTATATTATAAATCTAAGATATATATAGTTGTTTAGATTTATAGTTAGATATAATTATGTTCTGGGATGGAGGGGAGTGGTACTTGTTAGTTTTAGTTTTCACTATTTACGTCTACAATGCGAGATCGAGACATTCAGCTGTGATTAAGTCATCTATATCTATAAATATAAGTATTTTCTAGCGTCCAAAAGTTATTTATAAATTCAAGTATTTCTGTATTACTGTTTTCCCAGTCCAACCTCTCCCAATAATTCCATGTATTTATTGATGTGTCCCTGAGCATGATCACTTCTAGGCAGGCAAACCTCTATGAGCATCAAAGTGATTTCACTTTTAACCTTAGTGCAGAGGAACCTTATATTGATTGATGGATAGAGGAAGTGCGTCATTAGTGCAGACTGCAACAAAATTAACTCGTACGTCAGCTGTGATTAACAAATTAAGGATAACAAAGCTAGTGCACAACTGTGCAATGATGGATCCACTTTATGACAACATAAAACGAACAACACGTCAGTTAACTTGCGTGGTCACCATCCACCAGAAAGGAAAAAAAAAAGGCTGTAAAACGATCGAGTTGACGAACTCTAGCTAGCACTAGCAGCTGGTGTGCAGTCGTACACATACACAATCTCATTTGGCTGCTGCTGATGCTTTTTCATTCTGTGACTCAAAAGCTGCACGATCGGATCTCCCTGTATCTTCTCTTCTGCTCTTTGCACTTTGGACCTCTCGTTGTGCTATCATCATACAGAAAATTTTCAACGCTGGGAAAGTACTTACTAGAATTCTATGAGTCTGATTTCTTTGACAAATTACACTTACCTACGACTCCAGACTGCAATGCAGATGTAGAAAGATTTTGGAGAAATCATACTTTGAGAAAAGGGGCATGAATAATTGGCATATAACCTATCAGCTACTTCCTCCGTTTTATAATATAAGTCATTTTAATATTTCCCACATTCGTATTAATGTTAATGAATCTATAAGATATATCTAGATTTATTAACATTAATATGAATGTGAAAAATTATAAAATGACTTACATTGTGAAACGGAGGGAGTATAATCTTATAATCTAAAAGGAATAAATGAATTATAGTAGAAGAGGCCGCTGACTGGCATATAATCATAACAATCTTGGGATCATTTTAAGCCGAAAATAATTGGCAGGTCACCCTTTGGAATTTGGAAAAGAATTCACGGTAAAGCATAGGAACACAATCTGATTCGACATATCTGAGTTGGGATATTCGATGGTGGAGCAGATCCCATTCAAAGCAACTTTCTGCTCTCTGAATTTGGACATTCACATTCTTTCCTCCTTTTGTTTCTTCCCCTTCTCGTTTGATATCTACTGCTCCCTCCATCCTTTTTGTAAAAAATAAAATAAAATAAAATTTGTTCTACAAAAGTTGGCACTATAAAGTACTTGTCTCATCAATTATCTCATTCATATTTCTCCTAACCCTATCCTTACCATATATCATTTAATAAGATGTGTTATAGTCTTTTTCATGACACTTTAATCTATGATAACCAACTTAAAACAGTAACACCTCTATTTCAAAATATATTTTGAACAGAGAATTTTGGACAAATGAGATACATCTTAGAACAAACTGGATAGACTGATGTATGTGAAATGGTCGGGTATGTTTAGCGATTACACAGACTTTTTAGTTAATCACACATAGACTTTTCCGCCGGCCGACGGAGGGACGATGAGAACTGAATTGATGGATGATGTATGTGCGAAAAAGTAGGGAGCAACCAGCCAACCGACGAACCAATGGGGGAGGAGTCAATGTGTAAAGGCAGGTATATGCATGCACACTTGCAAATCAGATCAGATTGATTATTGCCTGCTCCTTTTTGGATGCTACTGTAGCAACCTACCAGCAAAAAACCCAACACCCCCCATTTATAGAAGAGGAGTACACTTGCCTTTTGAAGTATTTGGACTTTGTGCATGTGGTACAGTAGTAAGCACTGTTGCTTTGCCTGCAATTTGCAAAAAAAAAAAGCTTTTGTTTGATTGAAAATTGGAACGATGGACGGAAAAGTTGAAAGTTTGTGTTTAGAAAAGTTTTGATGTGATGAAAAATTGGAAGTTTGAAGAAAAAGTTGGGAACTAAACCAGACTGTGGTGGCACAAACATCCTCAAATATAGTACTACTCCTTTTTTATTTAAATCTATATAATAATAGATCGGCATGCATGGTTCAAACTTATGGAATCATGATGCCACTGAAAATTTTTTGGATGGAAGTTGTAAAAGTTGAAAACTTTATCAGTGGTGTGTGAGCAAGGAGATCGAAGGTTTCAGTGGTATCTTTCGGAATGGTTGTACCAATCCAATTTTCTCTTTGCTTCTTATCAAGTTGATGGATCATAGCGAAATTAAGCTCGAACATATTATAGGCTATATTTTAAGCTAAAAAATTCACTCGAAACAATTCAGTTTATTTTGGGATTGAATAAATATCAACTTTCGTTGTACTGTACTATCATTTAGGTAAACAGCCCTTTTGAAGAAATGAATAGCAACCAGATATCTCAGGATAGGGAGGGCCTTGACGTACGGTACAGAAGGCACAGCTGGAAATGGCATGAAAAACATTGGAAAATAAAATTTAAGAAAAAAAAAGAGAATGGCATACGTGAGGCATCATGGGAGAGAGAGATGGAAGAGGACGACAAGTTGTTTTGGCCATTTGCTCCCTTGCTCCCAAAGCTTTTTTTTTGTTGTTGAGGAAAATTTTGGGTTTTATTATCACATCGGATATACGGACGTATGTCGATATTTCATGTCGCGATTCAGGTATTTGCATAGTATGGGGATCGTTGGTACTAAGATATACGCGAGATTGTAGTAAAAGAGATGGGGACGATGATTTTTATATAGGTTTGGGCCCCTGAATTGTCAGGTAATAGCCCTACATTCTGTTGGCCGAAGCCGGTCGTTACTCTTATTCACCATAATCACACCAGTACAATATTTGGGGTAGCCTATCTAACTGTTGTCGACTTGGCAGTCTGAAGTACTGACTCGTAATCGACAACAAGGTAATCTTCCTCCTCTAATCCGTGCCCGGCAATATCAGAGACAGCGCTAGATTCCTCTCTTTGGTTCCCATAGGTACCATATGAGGTTTTCCTAGGCTTATCTCTGAAGTCGATATCCGGCGTCTTGTCTTGGCGTATGTTGGCTTGTACGTTGATCTTGTGTCTTGATCTATTGCTCCGTGTCCCCTCTCCTCCTAGGAGGCTTTGTATTTATACCCATAGGTGTCCCCTTATCCAAGTAGAATTAGGAAAACCAATATGGATACAATCCGAGTAGTTCTTGTCGTTTCTATGTAGAACTCTATTCATCCTTCCTTATGCGGAACTCCTCCTATATCCGAAGGTTGTTTCTGTATAAGACATGGTATGTGGTGGGTCCTGCCAAGATTTAGTCGACTACTATTAGGTATGTGGTATCCATAACCCTTACAACGTACATTTGAAGTATTAAACATAGTCTAATAATAAAACAAATTACATATTCTGTCAGGAATCTGCGAAATGAATTTATTAAGCCTAATTAATCCATCATTAGCAAATATTTACTGTAGCACCATATTGTCAAATCATGGCGTAATTAGACTTAAAAGATTCGTCTCGCAATATACACGTAAACTGTGTAATTGGTTTTTTATTTTATCTATATTCAATACTCCATGCATGTATCCAGGTATTCGATATGATGGATGAAAAGTCTTTGTTTTAGGAACTGAACAAGGATTGAATGGTGCGTGTAGACGTACGTAGTGGGCAGGAGACGGCCACATGCGTACATTGCGTCACTGCGGAAAAGGCACCGTTCGTCCGCATTTTTCAAACTGCGTATACGTACGTAGTACATCAGAGTTAGCTAGGAATTTGATTTGCCGACTACATTCACCTCAGTTATCTCCGGGTTTTCTTTCTTCTTTGCCTTGTTTTCTTTAATCATTGGGACCCATGGCCCATGGGCGAAGGAAACGCTTAACGCTTTTAAAGAAATTGCTAAATTTCGAGTGATTAAAATTGCTAGAAATTTTAGTCTTATTTATTTATTTACTTTCAAACATAGGTTGAGGCGTAGCCTCAGATATTTATCTTATATTAAGATAAGGCCAGCTGAAAGGATAGCTAGATTTGCACATAAACTCCTTGGAAAAGGGTAGATTATAACTTGATCATAAAATAAACAAATAAGAACTACAGATAAAAAAAGGCAATCAGATCCTTAGTCTTGTTTCTTCCTCTGCATCGGTTCCTCGATCGATGACAACAACGGCGGCAGGTTCAGAAGAACCATGGCAAACTGCAGAATATATTGCTAATTAGAAAACTCAGATGGTGAATCCTGGAGATGGAGGTTACAGATGCCTTGGCACCTTATAAGAGCTTCAGATGCCGCTTCAAGACCCGTCGCAGGAGACAAAAAAGAGGACCGAAGACAGAACTAGAAGATCGCCAGAGAAAGAGAGGATGACCGACACTACCTGTTAGATGTTGGGATTGAGGACGAAGCCACTAACCGTAACAGATACACCACTTATTTTGTTGTTGACATCTTGAAGGGACCCAACAAATCACAGGCATAAGGACCTCACCGGAGAGAACCCTAGCAAGTACCTCCATGGCTGGAGTTGTTGAGACAAGGGTGATCGGACGCCAACGACCTCCTTTCACTACACAAGAGTAGAAATGGGATGTACCTGAAAAACGGGAAAATGCCGACTAAACCTAGTACTAGCTAGTAGAGAAGGAATGCCGACCCCTCACCCTCTCTTCACCAACATCGAACCACCAAATTGGAGGAGGATAAGGGGGAGGAGAAGATTTTTTCTGTGCGGCCGCCTGGTTTCACGAGAGCTCTCTCGAACCCCCAAATTTTAGTCATCTTTAGCCTACTAATTCTCTTTGGGAACAGACTGGAGGGAGAGGGACGAGGGGAGGTTGGGGGGCTTACCAGCGGTGGTGACAATGGTCTTCTTCTATGACGACGGGAGGGAAACTAGTGAGACCTAGTGGGTAGCAGCATGGTTGGTAACCAACAACCCTAGATTTGATTCATCCCTTCTAAAAATATATTTTGGGGAAGGAGGGGTTTTCTCTCTCCTCAAATCTCTCTTTTTTTTAGCAACATCGAGCTCCTTCTGTTCTCTAGCGCTAATGACACGCCAACTTTTTTTGGAGGACACAAGAATAAGGATTTGGAGTTAGGGTTGGGATAAATGGGGTGTTGGCGATGGGAAAGAGTGGTTTCCACAGGCTTAGAAGGATGGTCGTGGACAGCGGCGGACAACAGCCACATGTGGTGCACAAGGTCGCGTGGGCATCGCCGGAGCCATGAGGTTGGAAGAATGCAGTGTGGGTGTTAAATCTGAAGTGGATAGGCTGGGAGATGCAAGAGAGGATGATGATAGGACGGCCGGGGGGAGGGGGAAGGGGGACTAGCCGGTGCCTGGTTTGGGAAGGAGGAGAGGGCGGGATGGAGAGAAGGACGACTGAGTTGCCTTGCTAGCACTGGTGACGTGGCGGGGCACACGAACTTCAATATATGATTTCTCATTTCAATTTTAAACCAACTTAATTATATGACATATTTGTCCACACAAATCTGAAAAAAAATTATAATAGTGAAGGGCAAAATGATCACAATTAAGGAGTATTCATTGGGGCAAAATGATCACAATTAAGTCCAGTAAATGATCTACTACTCCTAGTTGGGTAGTTTTGTGTGCTTTTAATAGTGAAGGTGGGGGGAGCACTTGTATGGAGGAGAAGCAGCTGCATGGCCATTGGGGGAGCAACACCAACACCAACATGTTGGCAAGTTGGTCGTTGGTCCGATGGATCCTACTGGTATGGTACAGCTGCCCACGCGCTCGAGAGCGATCCGAAGAAAAGAAAACAGTAAACAGTCGGTGAGATTGTGATCTTTTTTTCGTTTTTTTGGGTTTAAATAATTTAGTGGTATTTAAGAGGTTGCTGTGCGTCCAAAAGGTAGCTTTTGGCCTTTATGCACGCCCAGGGGCCATCACGCCACCACTCATCTGATTGCGATTGGTTTTGTGTTATTTATATTAGCCTAACAAACACATTCACACACACACCCATGCGTGCTTAATTAATACTCCATTAATCTTGTTTGTTTAATTTAGTCGATGTGCAACAGTCCATGGATCGCCTTTTCGCCCGGATTCGTTGGCACATGGCTGCTGCCTCCTGCTGTTCGATCTTGCTTCCTTCGTATCGTACGATCGCATCTCTTCTGTTGAATGAAGAGAGTGGACTGAAACTCTTATAAGTTATTTTGATTTTTTTTAAAAAAAAATTAAGTGTAATTAAATATATAAGAAATTTAGTAATACCTATAACATCAAATGAGATTTATTAAATGTAAGATTGGATACACTTTGATAACATGTTTATTTTATATCGAAAATGTTGATATTTTTTATAAAGTTGATTAAACTTTAGAGTTTAATTAGGAAAAAAATCAAAACAGAAGGAGGAGTAAAAATATACCCCCTCCGTCCAAAAAAAAAAGATAAACTCTAGCAATGAAGCTGTACACATGTGTGTTCAGATTCATTGCTAGAATTGGATTTTTTTGGGACGGAGTAGTACGGAGTACGATACACTGTATGTGGATCCAAGACAGCTTGCAGAGTTGTTGCAGCTGAAACGTCGCCACCCTCACGTGATATAAATAATCAAGACCACTAGGAGCATGATACGAATTATGGAATGGAAGCATTTGCTTTTCTGGGTAACCATTTGTTGTACGGCACTAGTACAATTTTATTTTTGGTTTTTGGTTTATGTTGAGCGATGAAAACTTTAACAGCCAATTGGATGTCCTATTTGATTTAGATTATTGAGCGAACAATTGTTGCAAAGTATCTATTTAATCTAGTAAAAAATAAATTTAACAAGTGATCTAAGCAAAACATCATAAGAGCATTTTTTATATAGAACAAACATTGATAGATTCAGATTAAACAGTTTTCCACAATCAAATAAATAGTTGTATGTAGGTGTCGTGGAAGATTCTGATGGTCGGGACGTGAGCGACGATCCTGTGGAGGAGAAAGGAAGAAGGATCATGATTAAGCGAGTTTAATTAGCAGCGTTGACGATACCGACGTGTTCTTCGATCGAACCAATGAGGTTGGCTTAATCAATTCGTTAGCTAACCCTATTCTGACGATCATATTGATCCAGGTAATTCATTCGTAGGTTTCAAACAATGCAAATTTCCTTGAGTGAATCCGACTTGAAATTTGACTGTGTTCTTGTCCCAAATTAAAAGGAATAAAAAGAGGGTTTCTTTTAGGATTTGATTTTTTTTTGATAAAAGGAGTACATTATAGGGTCTGTTTAGATTGTAGTCAAAATAAACCTTAACAAATTTTGTCAATGCCAAAATTTTTGGTAATATTGCCAAAATTTTGACAGGATTTCTTATGTATTTACTAATTTTGGTAACAAACTAAACATGGTATGGTTAAAAATGGCATCAAAGTGAATAGGCCCGTAGAGAAGGGACAGAAATGAAACTGAAAAATTATTTTTCCTTTAAAACTAATAAATAAAAGGGAAAAAAATGCAGATCTTTCGGGATGAAGACCATGTGAATGAATGTGACGATGTTGGTCATGAGGCTTATCACCTTTTTTAGCATGACAGGATACCCGAAAGAAACAACTAATTAGCTAGCAAATCGATGCGGTCCTGTCCCCATAACATGCCAAAATTAGCTTTTCGGCCACTTGCCCCACATGTCAAACAGTTGATGGGCTAGGCGTACTTAACAAGTTAACCACTAATTAATAATTAGGCGGATGTTTTGACCAAACATATATTTGTTTGCCTTTTTTTTGGGAGTATGTACATCAAACATCGTCACCTCCTATAGATAACTTCTAGTTTGAGAGATTAATTAGTAGTCAAAGCTCAATGGTGGTGTGTTCGGCACCCTTTTCCCAACCCCTCTAGTTTTCCACGCGTACGTTTTTCAAACTGCTAAACGACATGTTTTTTTTTAAAAAAGTTCCTATACGAAAGTTGCTTTAAAAAAATCAAATTAATCCATTTTCGAAAAACATTAGCTAATACTTGATTAATCACGCGCTAATGGATCATTCTGTTTTCTATGCAGAAGGGATTAATTATATATATATATATATATATGTATGTATGTATGCCTGCCTACTGCTGTCAAAAACAGCTTGTAAAAATGCGTTGCACTGTGGAATTAAAAAAAACAGCCTGTAGAAAGTCTGATGTGCTTGGTAACTCCATCATGCATATTGTGTGTGGGCGCGTGTTTTTTTTTTCTAGATAGCATGCGTTAAGCTGAAAGCTAGAATATTTGTTTGTCATCAGATGATTAAGAGCCAAACGCATAAACGAATATTGAAAAATTATTAGTAAAGCAAGATTACCATAATTCAATTCACTGCAATCTCAAAATTAAAGAAAGCCAAGCATACAGAATTTATTTTCTGCCATCTCCTAAGCTCAGGGAACTTAATTAGATAACAGCTACCCTGTGCCATCAGCAACCTCAACTATTGACAAGCTAGGGGAATGCTGTTTATATATGCCAACACACACACAAAGCAAGCTAAAGACCTGAGTGTTGCAACGGGTATTGTAAAACCAAAAAACAAAAGCAAAAATGACAAGTTTATAGCATAGTTAATTGGTTAGGCATATAATGCTATATCCAAAGAAAAAGTTGTATGATTACAAGTTTATAGCATAGTTAATTGATTAAACACCAAATGTCAGCTCGTGCCATTGGAGGCATATACTACCGTTAGCATCATTTAAGGTAGAAGAGGATGCGCCTAGCGGTACTTCCTCCGTCCCGAAATTCTTGACGTTCTAAGATTTGTCAATCAAATTAGTTTTATGTTAAAATGACTAAATTACCTCTATTTATTTAATTGAGTTGTCATTTCAATAAGTCATCATACATTCAACAGGTTACCAAAGAATCCCTACATACAATTAATTAATGAATTCTTTGAACATTCATTGGCAGATGACTTGATAGAATGGACAGATAACCCAATCAAGTTCTCCACTGTAACGACACTTTTTCTGGGACATTGTTGGAGATGTAGAACGACTCATTTTCTGGAACGGAGGTAGTACTATATATATAATTGCTGTTATATAAACGATGCCGACCGCATATGCTATTGACAAATGCAGCTCATCATCGTAATGCTCAACAAACAAACAAAGACGGTCCACCACTCCACATTATTTGCAAGGGAGGATTGAGTGGAGAAAAACTGAAAGAGCAGTGTTAGGGTTATCAAAACCGATTGGTTTCGCGAAAACCGTCTGTTTTTTTTTTAAAAAAAACGGATGGCAAGTTGTCAGTTTTTACTGGTTTTCGGATAGATTTCGGTAAACTGATTAGGAGAGGATTTTAATTAAAAATCAAAAGGTAAACCCTGAGTAGTGCTGATTGAGTCAATCCACAAACAAATGTGCAGGCCGGCTAGACCATGAATATATATATGATAATGGGACTACCTATATATTTGTCGACAAATTTTTTCCTAAAAATTTAACAGATATAATTATAGTATAATCATAGTGTAATTAGACTTTAACTTATATGTAATTACACTGTAAATTGCATGTAACTACAGTGTAACTTATATGTAAGTTTCATATAATTTTGAATCGTTAGATCTATTACAAGATTTGTTTTGGTGAGGAAGAAAACAAATCATAGCACACACATATGTGAAAGAATTTGTTCCTACGACCTCCATTTTACCGAAATAACATGTTACGGAGAGATTTTTGAAAGTTACATACAAGTTACACTATAATTACAGTGTAATTACATGTAAGTTACAGTGTAATTACACTACGATTGTCCTGTAATTACATTTGTCAAATTTTTGGGGAAAAATTTGTCGACAAATATATAGCAAAATCGTATGATAATAGTAGCGTTATTATATTGTAAATCCTGGCCGGCCAACAAATAGATTCGTCGTGATGGTGCATTCACCCTAACGCACACATATATCCTACAGTACTGTTTGAAACAGATTTTTACATAAATTATTTACGTGCTGTTTACTTGATTAACGTGATAAATCAATAAATAGTCTGAAGGTGGTGCATCCTCGGGTCGGGGCAGCGACGCTGCGACGGAGTGGGAGAGGGGCGATGAGACAGCGGGAAGCAGAGGATGGCGTGTTGCGGTGTGGGAGAGATCATCGCCGACGAGGAGAAGCAAGCCAGGTGGAGGGAAAGACGGGGCGGCGGCCGTTGCCCGTCGCAAGGAAAGAGGAGAGAGCGAGAGAAGGAGAGGGGAAAGGTAGGGAACAGTGGCAGCTAGGGTTTCGGGTGGGGTGGGGTGGGTAGGGATTTTCTTTTTTTCAGAAAAACCCCTCACTTTTCGTTTATCAGAGCGCAACCCTATTTTCCTATTTTTTCCTTCTTCGTATAAGATATTGTAGATTGTGGAGGGCTTTTACATAAGAATACATAACATAGAAACATATAGTGAGGAACCTATTACAAATTATATATAAAACCAAGGACTTTTTTGAAAAATTGCCAGCTCGCTAAACCCCCGCCTTCCAGCGCGCGGGGCGACGTGGATAGCGCGGCTATCGAACACGCGACTCCAAATCGCTGTGGGAGGTTCAATCGGGGGGAGGTATTAATATAACCGATTGATGTGCAATTTTTTTTTTGCGTGTTTGTGAAAAGTATGTAATATGGATCATGGACAAAATGTACATGTCGACCAATTTCGGCCTGCTCTGTATGGGCGCGGCTCATAGGAGAAGAAGACGTATGGTATGTTTGGGCCTTTTGGACGGCCTAGTTGCCAACCGGAATAAGTTCACTTTGGGTCCCTGAACCGGGTACGATAGGTCCCTCAACTTACGAAACCGTTTAAATAAGGTCCCTCGGCAGTATTTGACCCCGGTTTTGGCTGAGGTGGTGCATACGTGGCTATTTTGACTCGGTCTTCATTTAACGTGGCAATTCGTTTCGAAAAATAATAAACCTATGGGACCCACATGTCAGTTTCACATACACAGTAATAAAAAATGGTGGGGCCCATGTGGACCCACCTGTCATCCTCACTATCCTTCTCTCTATCCCCTCTCTCTATCCTCTCTCTCCCTGTTCTCTCTATCCCCCTCTCTCTCCCCTGAGAAAGTGAGAATGGCGAGCAGTGGCGGTGGGTGGGCGGCGTAGAGGGGCGGTGACGGAGCTAAGACGCGGCAGGCGGCGGGTGGAGCGGCGGCCAGCGGCGGGTGGAGCAGAGGGGCGGTAGGTGGCTCACCGTGTCGAGGTCACGCCCCAGCACGTACGGTTCCCTTGGCCGCCGTGTCGAGCTGCTCTGCAGCCGCAGCAGCGACCTCGTCATGGACCGCCGTCGTCACCTTCGCGAACCCGCGCAGCTCCGCCGATGCCTCCGCGCTCGCGGGCAACGATGGCGCCTCGCCGTCGCATATCGCCTTCTTGAGCCTCTCCCAAGACAGCCTCTCGCCGGCGGGCAGGATGGGGCAGCGACCCAAGAAGCCCGGCGAGGCACCGCGTGGCCACCTCGACGCCGATGTCTAGCTGCTCCCACCGACGCAGCCGGAGCTGCCCATCCGCGCCGACTGCCTCCCAAAGCCACATCTGGATAAGAGAGGCAATTCAACAGTGCTTGTCCCAAAAAGATCAAGGAACTCCAAGAAAGCAAAAAGTGCTTGTCCCAAAAGATCAAGAAACTCGAAGAAATTGAGTTTTTGAATCGGGGCAATTCATGTGCCCATCACACCAAGGTGAGATCAGTAGAGAGAAGAAAAAAAGAGATAGAACATTGAGCTTTTCGTCATCTGTATATCTGTTCTTGTGTGCCAGTTCATTTTGCCATCAATAATGCCGAGAAATTCTGGTTTGTATTGGAACACAGCCATGGAATCCATAAGCATTGAGGAGGAGTACATCAGCACGCTGCACCGGAGGCGTCGTCCCCGCGGAATTGCAGCGGATGATGCGCCGGAGGACGTCGTCGGAGATCGAGCTGGCGATGGCGGGCTACGTCGACGCCAGCGACGAGGCGTCGGAGATTTGCAGGCAGCTGCTGACGAACATCAAGAACGCGCAGAGCAACTACCTGTCCATGGACAGCTTCCTCGCCACCATCTCCGACAGCGTCGCCGCCACCGATGGCGCCGCGGCGACGACGGCGGCGGCGCCGCTCGCCGCCGTGCGGAGCAACCCGTTCAGCGACGCGGCGACGCGGAGCAGCTTCCGACGGATCCACGACAGGTACTCGTCCATTCTCCACGCCATCAAGTCGAGCCACGGGGAGGTGCGCGAGGAAGCTGAAGGTGGTGAGGGCCATCAGGGAGGTCTCTCGGGCGTGCCTCGTCGTGGCGTGCGGCGCCGCGGCTGCCGTCTCCGTCGCCGTGGCCGCGCACCCCCTGTTCTTCGGCCTCCTCGTCGGGTGCCCGGCCCGCTCCTCCCCGCCCCACTCCGGCCGCCACTCCTCCCTGCCGCTCCGCCGCCGGCACTGCTCCACCCCGCCGCTCCGGCTGGAGAGAGAGAAGAGGGAGATAGAGGGGATAGAGAGAAGGGTAGTGAGGATGACAGGTGGGGCCCACGTGGGCCCCACCTTTTTCATTATTGTATGTGTCAAACTGACATGTGGGTTCCATAGGTTTTATTATTTTTTGGATCGAATTGCCACGTAAGCGCCACGTCAATGCATGTCAGATGAAGACCGAGTCAAATTAGCCATGTAGGCGCCACATCAGTCAAAACCAGGGTCAAATACTGCCGAGGGACCTTATTTAGACGGTTTCGTAAGTTGGGGGACTTATCGTACCCGGTTTTGTGATCGAGGGATGAAAATCAGACTGGACGAGAAATAGAGGGACCAAAAGTGAACTTATTCCTTGCCAACCTGCATCTGCACCGTCATCGGTTGGCCCGCTGCACATGCAGGAGCGGGCCGGAAGAATTCAACAAAAGGAGGCCGGGCTATACATCTCATTGTCCAAAAGGCCCAATAAGAACAAGAAAAAGGAAAATGAAAGGGCATAGCATATCCCTCCCATGTATGTCGGCCATGGACAGAATCCTGCAATTCCAGATGTGTGCTGCAGAAAGCTGGCCGGCGACATGCATCATGCCATCATCCAGCTGAGTTGGCAGATGTCACAGTTTCTGCACGTGGCCACCTAAGCCTGCCACGTCGGGTCCTACATGGTAGTAACACTAGGAACGAGATCCTCTAACGTAGATGACTCTACGTCAGAGGGCAGTAGAATGTAGGATCGTCGTTTCCGCAACTGGGGCAAATCACTGCGCTTCTGGGCCGATGGAAGGAGTACAGAGGCTGGAAAAGGGGGCGCTACCATCGGATGCAAATAAATGACGATCCTGTATCCTCTAATGTAGAATCATCTACATTAGAGGATCTCGTTCCGTAACACTAACATACGCATAATCTTTGTGCTCCTTTCAAACGCAATATTCTCAAACCATAGGGGCTGTTTAGATTATGACCAAAATGAATCTTACCAAATTTTGGCAGGATTTCTTATGTATTTACTAAAGTTTGATAAGAAACTAAATGGATGCATATATTTAGCAACTCTAAAAAAATGGTATGGCTTGAAATGACATCAATCTAAACAAGCCTATAGGAATAAGAAAAGCACGGAATTCGAATGTCATTGAACCTTGAAGATACAGGAAAACTACATAGAAAACCGTTTGGATGAAGTACAGGAAAAACACAGGATTTAGAAGAGAGAAAAAAATCCAAAGTAAAAAATGAATTCCATGAAATATGTCATTCCAAAGCAATTTTAGGGATGCAATTCTTTCTTCCAAAGGGCCTCATAATATTCAAATTGCTCCCATAATATTCAATTTTTTCCGAATTCATCTATTATGTACAAGCTGCGCGGCACCACTGTCAATCCATCTAAAATGCAAAAATGCTCCCTCAACAGTCTCCCTGTAAGGCTGTGTTCGCTAGTGGTGGTTGGGAACCTTCCCTTCCAGCACGGAAAACGAAAAAGCACATTAGCACATGATTAATTAAGTATTAGCTAAAACTAACTTGAAAAATAGATTAATATAATTTTTTAAAGCAACTTTTCTATAGAAACTTTTTGTAAAAAATGCACCATTTAGTAGTTTGAAAAACATAAGCGCGAAAAACGAGAGAGGAAAGTTGGTAACATGGACAAACGAACGCAGCCTAAGTATTTTACCCTCACCTACCAGTAACAATGCACGCTTTGCTTAATCAGCATCAGACCGATCATGGCAACGGGAATCCGAGAAGAATGCTGACACAAAGGTCCCATTTATTTGGGCATACTACTGTTCTTCTGCGAGGGATTATTCAGAGATTTAATCTAAAATTTAGATAAGGACATCACCGACCAATCCGACTGGCATAATTGCGTCGCCAATTGGCAGGCCAACGGCCAACGCCCATGCCACGTATCAGTACACTACAGTACAGATGTACAATGCCACAATGGTTTCTGATCTGTATACATATCTTGCTGTTGGTTCTGGAGGCAAAAAAAAATCATGCAAATTTCTCGCATTTCTGTCTATGGGAACAGCAGTTTTCGTGTGGCCAAACAAGCAAAGAAGAACAGCAGCGAACTGGTTTTTTTGCGAGCTTTGCACGAGGTTTTGGTTTTGGTTCAATCCGACGAACATTCAATTTGGCTCTGCTCTGCAATTAAACCCTAACGTCCACACCACATGATCATCATCAATTCATCACGTATAGGTAAGGAGCAGAGCAGACAAATGCACTCCGTTCATTTACTGATCGAGCATGCCAGGACAGCAAAGGTTGGTGTCCATCTCCATCCAATCTTGGCTACAGTTCATCCAACCAGGAACAAAAACCTCTGATGAATCCACGCAAGAAGAAAGAAACGTCGCCTTCCTTAACCTGTTCTAAGTCCCCATCAATTCAAGATCCATTCATTTCCCTGTTTGATGATGTTGATGATGATCTCTCTCTATTTCTGTTCCTCCTCATGTCACAATAATATTCAGCAAAACAATCAAACAGTAATCGATAAATTGTGATCGACCGAATTTAATTCGAATTTATAGTACCTAGCAAGCAAAACACGGATCAATTTCCTCACCATCTTCGGTGTAAAGACTCAACCATTACAATATTACATCGACTCTTTTAATTAAGTCTTGATAATTAACTAGTGGTACAGTATATGTTACAAGCATAACAACGACGACGCATCGAGATTAACTGAGCTAATTAACCCATGATGAAGATGAACTCGACCAAGATTCCAAGAACAAAAGCTTAATTAGTTATAGGAGGAGTAGATGTTTAGTTTAACCATTGGAGATGGGCGGCTAGTTGGCGGGGGCGACGCGGTTGACGAGGGCGAGGGCGTTGCTGGTGACCTGGGCGACCTCGACGATCTTGCCGCGGATGGCGGAGCGGGTGGCGGCGTCGACGCCGCGGGAGAGGCCGTCGAGGCAGGTGTTCTCGTCGGTGAGGGCGGCGCTGCACCAGGTCTGGACGTTGCTCAGGTGCCACTTGAACCCCGGCGAGCCGGCGCGCCCCATGTTGCCGCCGAGCTCCTGCGCCGCGTCGCGGAGGTGCCCCACGCTGTCCGCCATGTTCTCCAGGCAGTCGCGCACGGGGCCCGCGCCGCCGGCGCCGCGGCCGCCGCCAGGGCCGCAGATGTGCCCCACGTACGTCGACGCCGACCGCGCCTTGTCCACGCTCACCGACAGCGCGGCGCGCGCCAGCTCGCGCGGGCTCCGCGGCGGCGGCGCCCCGGCCCCGCCGTACGACGCCAGGCTCTGCACGCACACCGCCGGGTACTGCGTCGCGCGGCACGACTTGCGGATGAAGTCGCTGGCCGCCGGCGCTGCGCCGCCGTTCGCCGTCGCCGCGGCGGCGGCGAAGAAAGCGAGGAGGAGGAGCGCCATGGCGAGGCTGGAGCGAGACATTATTGAGCTCTCTGAGGAAGTTGGTTGATGAGTGAGCAGTGAGCTAACACAGTGGCGCTTTGTGTGTGTGTGTTGGCTCTTTTGCTTGGTCACTTGAATGATTGTTTTGTACTGACCAACACCAACTTTTATAAGGAGAGGGAAAAAACTGTTGGAAATATTTAATATTTTTTACAAAATTCCTTTCCAGTTTGGACCTTGCATGGATAAAGACATTATACTATGACATGGTGGAGACTTTTCTAGAAAAGTCTAGTTATTTAGTGAGTATTAAAATTTTCCAGCTATTATTTGACCTAGTGCGGTTATTGCTCCTTGTCGATGTTGGCTATAGATAGACAATTGGGCATAAAGATAATCTACCTTGTTAAAGGGACCACAACATGCATCATCTCACTGTGAAATTTTTTTCGATAAACTACTTTACCCCATTACTTTTTTTTACCGATAGGCTTTTGTTATCTCTTAAGAACAGGTACAATAACATACAGTCAGCAGTCTGCGTAGCTATCCACGTCACCAATATCCTAGCTGGAAGAGTGAGAAATGATGCATGAATGTGCACATTTTTCAGTCTATTAAACGATACATGTTCTATTAAAACTTTATATATATGTTTTTCTTTAAGAAATACATTCTAAATGCAATACTAATTATAATAGTTAGTCCCGTTTAAACACTTGAAGTATTATTACAAAACATGGCCGAGCATAACTAGAGCATGGCAAGGGGTATATTTGTGTCAAGAATGGGACCGCAGTGGCGGATCCAGAAAATTGATTCGTTGGTGTCATAACGTGTCTATTTGTCATAATATGTTAATTATACTTAGATCATGATTTTATAATATATGAATAAGCAGTTTCGCTATAGATTTTGCCAAAAATCGTCGGTATCGCCTGACACCGGTCATTCTACTGCAGATCTGCCCTGATTGGGACCTAAACAGAAAATTCCAGAATCAGGAGTAAAATGAGAGAAGATGTCAACAAAAGAAGAGGCGTGATCACGTGATGGGCCATGGGCAGGAGGATACTAGCTAGTACTAGTGTCTAGTGCGAAAGAGAAGAAAATCTCGTGTGGTTGTCTCCGTGGGAAGCGAGCTGAGCTGAGCTGAAGCTGATCGGGTCGGGTGCAGTGCAAGCGATGGGATCCGGCCTACTCCCGTGCTTTGTTGGACCCTCACCTCATGTGATGCCATCCACATCATCTTCCTAATGAATTCCAATTGGCACATACGTATTTTTTTATGTTTCAAAATTTGAACTCTCTCAAGAGCATTGGATCGGAATGAGATCATGTGTGATGTTTTCTGAATAATGGATATTGTTTGCAATGACATGATGAGGTTAATTTGAGGGTGAGGAAGAGTGCACTTATTCATTTTGATGGAAAAGAAGATATTAAATGTGGTACTGATTAAATGAGGTTTGAAAACCAGTTCAAATAATTGTGGTACGTAGGTACATGCACATGCATGTGCAAAAGCTTGAATTATGCAATGGTTGGAGTTGGACATGGGCCTAATATCTGGTCCACTCCACTCACTACCATTCTGGGTTTGGTCGCCTACACCTTTTTGTGATTTTCAACCCTCCTTTTGACTCACATTCTTTCCTTCAGTTTAGGCTGAGTTCGTTAAAATATCAGTTGTGTCAACATTTAGCCAAGTAAAATCTTCCGTACAGAACTCCTCCAAAGTAAGTATGTATGCTGATCTGCCAACCAACAGCGTGCTACATGTAGATTCCCTTCTATACTTTCTTGAAGGGTACATGGTTCTTTAGTACTACATGATATATATGAAGTGAAAGCATCAAAGTTTCAGAAAGTAACTATACTATATGATCTCAAAAAAAAGTAGCTATACTATATTACTGTATAAGCATTAAAGCATGTACTTTTACATGCGTTTGAGCTAGCTTTTACTACAGAACATGGCCATACCTTTTACCATGACAGGTATGCCGTGTGATTTGTTTATCAGTTGGTTCTTTAATTACTTAGGATTCTGGATTAGTATCACTCTTTGACGAACGAACTCGCGGCGCCGGGAATCAAGATTCATTCAAGAGCCTGATATATATACCTCAATCTCCGCAATAAGTAACGCAGCTGACCATTCCTATAGCTAACTAAGCTATGTTCTCACTTCTCGCTCATTGCAGTTTGAGTTTTTCTTGGCTCTGTTTCAGGCGACAAAACCTGCAATGCAAGCAAGTAGTAATTATCTAGGGGAGAGCTTAAATAAGGTATATATGCATCCGTCCGTCCTAAAATATAAGACATTAGGTTTGAATAGGACAATTCTTATTACTACGAATTTAAACAGGTTAGCGAGATTCATAGTATTAGTTAAGTTGTGTCCTACTCCTATCCAATTATAATATATACTTTATATTTTGGAATGGTTTGAGTATGTCTCATTTGTTTCTTAGCTAGCCGCTAGCAGCCTTGTAATACCAAAAATGAAGCAATTAATCGAAAGCAAAGCATCGATCGTTTTCAGATTGCACGATCCATCCATCCATGATTGCAATGCAAAGGGTTCCTGCCTGCATGGCTGCATGTAGTGTCTGAATTCGGAAGAACTGCGCTGTTCTTGTGTAGTTGTATGCTTGATTGGCTCGTGCTGTGCATGTAGAGCAGGAAACAGTGAAACCAATGCCGTGGCAGAAACCAGCTGCATTTTCAGAGGAAACGAGACTTCTGATTGGTGAAGAAATGGTTAGGAGTCGTCCTTGCGTTTCGAAGAGCAGAGAATTCTTTGTTCGAAATTGTGCCCGATATATATGACATGTCTACATCCATGCAATGTTTGTTGGTGCTAGTAGACTGCTATCCGTTTCACAATTTAAATCATTCTAGCATTTCCCACATTCATATTAATGTTAATGAATCTAGACAGATATATCTGTGAAACGGATAGCAGTCTACTAGCACCAACAAACATTGCATGGATGTAGACATGTCATATATATCGGGCACAATTTCGAACAAAGAATTCTCTGCTCTTCGAAACGCAAGGACGACTCCTAACCATTTCTTCACCAATCAGAAGTCTCGTTTCCTCTGAAAATGCAGCTGGTTTCTGCCACGGCATTGGTTTCACTGTTTCCTGCTCTACATGCACAGCACGAGCCAATCAAGCATACAACTACACAAGAACAGCGCAGTTCTTCCGAATTCAGACACTACAAGCAGCCATGAATGCAGATATATGTCTAGATTCATTAATATTAATATGAATGTGGAAAATGATAGAATGACTTATATCGTGAAACGGAGGGAGCACATAATGATCCAGTAATAGTATGCTATACGTTCTACTATTGGATTAGTGTTAATTAGTGGCGCCGTCTGTAGAGTATTTTTGAGAATTATGGTAGGCCACCTTCCAACTAGCAAGTCAGAGATCGATCCAAGTTAATGGGTATGCAGGCTAGCTGTATGTATGTCTATCTATGCATCGATCGATCTGTCTATCTATGGCTGGTGATATTATTACCAAGTGGAAAATAATGGGCGCCTAACCAATATATAATGGATCTGTACATATATAAACGCCTTTTGCTCTAGCTAGCTCTGAACTGCCATTACCATGGCACGCAATGGATTGATCTGAATCACATACTAGCTGATAGCTCTAGCAATTGATGTGTAATTTTGATGCATAATTAGTTGATTACAGCAAATGGGAACCTACTTGATAGTGGACTCCAAAGGACGGAAGCAGTTGCATGCGTGCATTAACTGATTAACTTGAGATTAATTAAGCACCACCAAATGGAAGTATAGGTAGCCTTTTATTAGGAAATTATTATAGCTCTGACATAGGCGGCCCCCATTAAGAGCAAGTTTAATAGTACAGTCAACTATTGGCTTTAAATTATTTATAATTAATTTAATAGTCAATTCATGCGATAGTTACCTATTGTCTGGTCCCATTTGTCATGCACACGTGTATCTTAAAGTTCGTGCTACAGCTGGCTAAAAATCTATAGCCTGCTCCTCTTCTCTCTACTATTTTATCTCCTTAAACTATGTTTATAGCTGACTTATAGTCTGCTATTGTACCTATCTAATGACAGTGCATCTTTGGATATGCAGGTTGCAATCTGAACAGGACTCATGCTAGGCTATAGATCTGTAGCCAGCTGCAACATGGACTCTAAGACATAATATGTGTATAACAGGTGAGACCAGATATTAATAGTATAATAAACAACTATTGTATGAATTGGCTATTACATTAGCTATAAATGATTTGGAGCTAGTAGTAGGCTATACTATTAAACTTGCTCTTAGAAGAGCATAATTGGAGATCATCATACTGCATGTGTGTTCAAATGAAACGAGCACATAAAACAGGACTCGTGCTACTGCAGCCGGCAAATTAAGAGTGTGTGTACAGTTGAGACTATGATCCCAGCTGCGTGCGTGCATGCGGCGACAAGGCCGTGCGACAGTGCGAGGATCCAGGCGAGTGTGCCGGTGACACGAAAATGTGTGTGCTCGCTGTCACGAAAATCCTATGTACTCCCTCCGTTTCATATTTTTTTTTTAATAATGAAAATTTGTAAAACCCGGCTTCTACACCAACGAGGATGTATACAGCCACAGAACATCCAAGCAAACAAGCTCAGTTCATACACACAAGTTCACAGACAAAAGGAGCACAAAGGTTCAAGCACCTTACATAAAACTAAAAAGCACAAAGACTCCCAACGTCTTTCAAAGTGAAAAGACCTTCCAAACAAACTAACAACCACATTCCTCTTTTAACCGCTTTCTCATGTTCCATCCATCTTTACCAAAGAAGTGCATGACAGATGTCTCTAACAGTTTGCATCCTTCCTTCATCACATCGCGCTCATCTTCTTTAAGCAGCAAGGACCATTGTCGAGCCCAATACGTCCCCCTGAAAATAACCTGCAAGTAAGAGTTAAAATTTGAGCTATTGAAGACCACATCATTTCTAGAAATCCACATTGCCCACAACAACACCGCAATCCCTATAAAGATTTGGTACTTTAGCCTAGATTGTAAACCCTTTAGCCAAATCCCAAACATATTAGCAACATTGTTAGGCGGATTTATCCCAAATCTTATAAAAAGGGTACTCCAAACAAATCTAGCCACATGACAATCAAAGAAGAGATGTCGTATTGTTTCATTGTGGTTACAAAAACAACACTTAGTGTTGCCCTTCCAATTTCCTTTTGCTAGATTGTCCTTCGTGAGAATCACTCCCTTCTTTAAATACCAGAGGAAGATTTTGTTTTTCAAAGGAATTCTAAGCTTCCAAATCAAATCCTTCCTTGGCACTACATTCTCATACATAATCATTTTATACATGGAACTAACCGAAAATATTCCGGTTTTGTTAACTTTCCAAATAAGTTTGTCTCTATGGTTTGAGAGCCTAACAAGAACCACTTTAGCCACTAGGTTAAACCATGCAACCAAATTCTCCCCCACCAAAGCCCTTCTGAACTCAACATTTAACGGCTCTTTATCTATAACATCCGCAACAATAGCATTCTTATTCCTTACAAGATTGTATAAATTAGGGTACAACTTTTCGAAAGGAAAATCACCAATCCAGCAATCCTCCCAAAATCTTATCTGAGAACCATCCCCCACCTTAAAGGCACCGCCTTTAAAAAAGACATCCCTCACCCCCATTAGCCCAGCCCTGAAATGTGAATCTCCAGGGTGTTTCTCGACTTGTGTTATGGTTTTCTTAGTCAAGTATTTATTCCTAAGAATGTCATGCCAAACCCCTTCTTCATTGATGAGTTTGTACAACCATTTGCTAAGCAAGCATTTGTTTTGTATCTCTAAATTCTGTATACCCAAGCCATCATATTCCTTTGGTTTGCACAATACACTCCATCTTGCTAACCTATACTTCTTCTTATGTTCATCACATTGCCAGAAAAATCTAGATCTATAATAGTCTAGCTTTTTGAGAATACCCTTAGGGATCTCAAAGAAGGACAACATGAACATCGCTAAACTACTTAGCACTGAATTGATAAGGACCAACCTTCCTCCTACTGAGAGAAATTTTCCTTTCCAACTACTCAGTTTCTTTTGAATCCTCTCCTCCACACCTTGCCAATCCTTATTGGTGATTCTCTTGTGATGCATTGGAATCCCTAAGTATTTAAAAGGGTAAGCCCCGGTATCACACCCAAATAATTTGACGTACTCATGCTCCACATCTTTTGCCTTGCCATAGCAAAATAACTCACTCTTATGGAAATTAATCTTTAAGCCAGATAATTTCTCAAATGCACTTAGTACAAGCTTGAGATCTCTGGCTTCATCAAGATCATGATCCATAAAAAGACTAGTATCATCAGCGTATTGTAAAATAGAGAGACCATTATCGACTAAATGAGGTACCACTCCTTTGAATCTGCCTT
Organism: Oryza meridionalis; assembly: GCA_000338895.3. Lineage (NCBI taxonomy): Eukaryota > Viridiplantae > Streptophyta > Magnoliopsida > Poales > Poaceae > Oryza > Oryza meridionalis. Next base: position 30,640,695 of record CM002529.2, read on the forward strand.
GATCTTTCGCTCTTTATATTAAAATGGCTAACATATCTGCAACAAGATTAAACAGAATAGGTGACAATGGATCACCTTGCCTCAAACCTTTCATAGTTTGAAAATAACTCCCAATCTCATCGTTTACTTTGACTGCCACACTCCCACCCCTAACAATCAAGTCAATCCAATCGCACCACTTAGAAGAGAAACCTTTCATTTGCAACGACTGTTGTAGAAACTTCCAATCAACTTTGTCATATGCTTTCTCAAAGTCTAGCTTTAGAATCACTCCATTCTTCTTTTTCTTATGTAATTCATGAAGTGCTTCATGCAAAATTACCACTCCTTCCATAATATTCCTTCCTGGTAGGAAAGCTGGCTGCGAAGGTTTAATGACCTTCTGAGCCACTAGGGCTATTCGATTGGCCATTACCTTCGTAAAAATTTTAAAACTAACATTCAGCAGACAAATGGGCCTATACTGTTGAATTCTACTAGTGTCCTTTTGTTTGGGAAGGAGAGTAATGATTCCAAAATTTAATTTGTGCAGTGGCAAAGTTCCTTCATGAAAATCGCGAAAGAGAGCCATAAGATCATCCTTGATTACATCCCAGAACACTTGGTAAAACTCTGCTGGGAAACCATCAGGTCCCGGAGCTTTGTTGTGTTCCATTTGAAAAATTGCCTCTTTAACTTCCAACTCCTTGAAGCTTTCACTCAACAACTCATTCTCAACATCTGTGACCTGCGTAATACCATCTCTTTGGGATTCCACCATAGAAAAATTATTTTCCTCCGGCGCTCCAAAAAGATTTTTATAATACTTGGATATGTATTTCTTTAATTGCACATCACCCTTAATCACACCCTCCTCTTGCTCTAACTGAAAGATTCTCGTCTTCCTATGCTTGCCATTGGCCACTAAATGATAATATTTCATGTTACGGTCTCCTTCTATTATGTGCTTAATTTTTGCCCTTTGGTACCATTTTATTTCCTCTTCCCTCAACAATTGGGCCAATCTATTTTTTCCAAAGAGTTTCAAATCTAACTCCTGATTAGACAACAGTTGGACTTCAACCTTCTTTTCTAGCTCGTCTGCTTTTGCTATCAAAAGAACCTTCTCCCTCTTGATCGCCCCGCTAACATTCTTCGCCCACCCTCTCAAAAACTACCGGAGCCTACGAATCTTAAATTGCCATTTTTCCAACATATTAGACCATCTACTTTCCTTTCTCCAAATGTCTGCTACTAGATCCACAAAGCCATCTCTTAGCAACCATCCAAGCTCAAACTTGAACAACGGTTGTTTATTAGCATGTGTCCCAGCCCCTGTATCCAGCAACAAAGGAGTATGGTCAAAGAGTTCTCTATTAAGAGCCCTGACAGTTGCTAACGGATACTTTTGTTCCCATTCAGTGCTCATTAGCACTCTATCCAGCTTCTCAAAAGTTGGATTGTGCAACGAGTTGGCCCATGTAAATTTTCGACCAGAGAGTTCTAGTTCTCTCAAATCCAGGCTGTCTATGACAGCGTTGAACAAAAAAGGCCACTTTCCATCAAAGTTATTATTATTCTTTTCACTAGCCTTCCTTATGATATTGAAGTCTCCTCCCATAAGAATAGGTATAGACTCTTTATTACAAGCATTAACAAGCTCTACAAGGAAAGCCTCCTTATATTCTTCTTGTGCTGCCCCATACACTGCTAGAACGCACCATTGGAAGCCATCTACCTTATTTCGCACATGGAACTTTACATAGAAATCTCCCTCGTCTATACTTGCAACCTCAAAGAATTCCAAATTAACCCCCAAAAGAATACCCCCAGATCTCCCCTTCGGTCTTGTCCAATGCCACATAAAATCTTTACCACCACAAATATTTTTTAGTCTAGAATCTGAAAAATCACTTTTTCCGGTTTCCAAAAGAGCAATGAAGTCTAGCTTCCACACCTTGGAAGTTTCTGAAAGGAATCTAAATTTAGCCAAGTCACCTAGATCTCTGCTATTCCAAAAAATTCCTTTCATGACATACTTTTTTTATTTTTCAAGATCACTTCCACTTTTTGTCCCTTGTTTCTTTTCAATGATGACTTGGACTTATAAACCTTGAAACCCTTTTTTAAGTCAAAACTTAGGTGATCGGGTTCTTCGTCCATACCTTCGTCCACTAAGCCACCACATAAGTGACCAAGGACTAAGTTATCCACCATCTCATCCTCCTCTGACTCAAGTTCTCCTTCTAAGTTTCCAACTAAATCAGCTTTAGGTGCAACACAATTCCTAAGTCTAGTCTCTTCAACATTTTTCAAACTAACTACTGAACCTAAAATTTCAGCACTAGAGCTACCAAGATTAATACCTATGTTGCATGGATTATTAATAATAGAAGGACATGACAAAGACAAAAAGGAACCATTAACATCATTACCTGACTGTGGCTCCAGATTATTTCGTGCCTTTCTCTTTGTAGCCTTCTCCACCGAGTGTTCTCCTCCACTTGAGGCTAACCTTACACTAGCCCGAGTTGGTGTAGTCGCCACCTCTTTAACCATAGCAGCCCGCACTATTTTCTCCTTTATCATCTTGCCCACCTCTCCCCCTCCATCACCCTGCTCAATATCACCCCCACCTTCAACCTCCTGCTGTCCTATTTCCCCTTCATGCACAGCCGGCTGCCCCTCCTCATGCTTTACTTTATCACACACCTCCTCCAAGAGACTTACAACAGCCCCATCAATGATTTTCGAAGCCATTTCTCTGAAAAACTTTTCCTGCACCCCCTCCATACCTTGGTTCCCAATGTCACCCCCTTTTCCTTCCATCTTCCCCTCCTCTCTGTCATCTAACACCATATCATCACTCTTCGCCCTCTTGGTCTCCTTTTCCCTTAATTCATCCTCCTCTTGACCCCCATCCTCCTTATCATCCCCATCATCCGCACCTTGCTCTATCTCCACCTCATTTCCATTTTCGTCATATCCCTTCTTTTCTAACTCAAACTCAAGCTCCAAGTAATGATCTCCAATCACTACATCCACCTTCCTAGGAACCAACTTTGGACTTAAAACAGCCACGAAAATTCTTCCAAAGGTATTCTTCCTTGTGGTTTTCATATCCACCATTTGGGTAGCACCCTTTGTTTCATATTATAAGTTATTTAATTATTTTTATCTAAAGATTTTTAGGTTTAATCAAGTTAATTAGCAACATCTACAACATCAAATTAGTTTATTATATTTAACTAAGAATGTAGGAGTATTTTTTATAATATGTTTATTTTTTTTAAAAATGTTATTATATTTTTCTATAGATTTGATCAAACTCAAGGGAGTTTGACTAAGAAAAAAATCAATCAATTTATAATATGAAACTAACGGAGAGAGTACTACGGGCCTATTTGGTTCTCTACCTGTCAATTAATTGGTAGTGCCAAATCTAGGCAAATTTTGGCACTACCAATTTTATGGTATGGCAAAGTTAGCTAGTCTATGTTTGATTTAATACCAATATAAAGCCAAAATTTAGTAGGAGAGTGAAGAAAATTCTAGAATATAAATATAGCCAAATTGAACGTGGGTACTATCAATTGTCTGGTTTCAATTCAAACTAGCATGTTTACTATTAAAGTTATCAGAATTTTGATAGGGTTAGCTTCAATCCGAAACGGCCGTACATATCTTCACATATCCAAATATCATCGAACAATATATATTATACATACAATACTGCATAGGAGACCGCCGAGATTTGCATTGGATTCCGACGTGATGCCGTAGCAGCTGGTTGGTGCTGTCCTTCCGATCGAGGATGCATGCATGATGAGAGTACGTCCTACGCGCGTGCCCTCGACGCTATCGATCGATCATATGCATGCATGTGGTGTTTCTCGAACCATCCACTACTATACATGCATGCTCATCTTATCAGTGATCGTCGCACTGTACTGGACAGCACTACGACCGCCCGGCACGCGCGAGTATACTCCCCCATCCTAAGAGCCTCTTTCAATCGAACGATTTATATACAAATTTTATAGGATTCATATCCTACAGAAAATTTTTTTATTTGGCCCTTTGTTTTAAAGGATTGAAGCTTTTTAAATCTTATAAAATTCCTATGGAATGGCACATTGGATGTGGATTTTGGAGAAAATTTAGCAAGAGCTCTAACCTCTTAGAAAATTTCCTTTTGAGACTATCTATCTCATTCGATTCCTGTGTTTTTTCTGCGCTCCAATCAAATGACCATTCCTATGTTTTTCCTGTGTTTTGCAATCCTCTGTTTTACACTTCAATTCCTGTCAGAATCCTGTGTTTTTCCTATTCCTCCGTTTTTTCTACCCTGCGATTCAAAGGGGCCCTAAGTTTTTTTGTCCTAAATAAATTTATTTTAGTAATCATTATATTAGAATTTGTATAAGTACTGAATAAATGCAGAGAAAGTAGATAAAGAAAGGAATCATTGCATTAAGATTAAATACAGTGATGATATTTTTATCTTTTCGGTTTTTTATTGGTATGTGTGGGTAAGCTGAGAAATGAGCTTATTTTAGAATGATTTTGCTATATATTTGTCGATAAATTTTCTCCCAAAAATTTGACAGATGTAATTACAGTACAATCGTAGTGTAATTACACTATAACTTGCATGTAATTACACTGTAATTATAGTGTAACTTGTATGTAACTTTCAAAAATATCTCTAATATGTTATTTCGGTAAAATGGAGATTGTGGGAACAAATTCTTATACATATGTGTGTGCCGTGATTTTTTTTCTTCCTCACCAAAACAAATCTTGTAATAGATATAACGATTCAAAATTACATGAAACTTACGTACAAGTTACAATGTAGTTACATACAAGTTACAATGTAATTACATATAAGTTACAGTGTAATTACACTACGATTGTATTATAATTACATCTGTTAAATTTTTTGGAGAAAATTTGTCGTCAAATGTATAGGTGGTCCCATTTTAGAATAGAGGAAAGTACGAGCGAGGCCCTGCAACTTTCAACTGCTCGCCGGCCGTAAAAACTACACAATCTCTATCACGTTCACCCCAGCAACAAGGTGGGCTTTTCTCTTGAGGTCCAGCTAAGCCCAATCCGGAGTCCAATCCGATCGACCTTCCTTTTTTATTTTTTTCCAAACACACAGGTCGGCCGACAAGATGGGTTAAATACTTTCAACTTTTGAGAGAGTACGATAATATATTATATTTCCATGATTTATTGATTTTAAAAAAATCAAATGGGTAAAACTTTAACTATCAGTAAATTTTAAAAATTTAGTTTGAAAGATTTATTTGACAGCATAATGCCTATAACCAACTCATCGCATGAGTTCTACTATCTCCGTTTCAAGTTATAAAATGTTTTGAAAGTCAAACTATTTTAAGTTTGTAGAAAAAGTAATAATATTTTAAACCTAAGACAAATTTATTATGAAAATATATTTAATTATTGATTTGATGAAACTAATTTAGCATTATAAATATTACTATATTTATCTATAAATTTCATTAAACTTAAAACGGTTTGACTTTAACAAAAGCAAAAACGTCTTATAACCTAAAACATACAGGGAGGGAGTATCTAGCTAGCTTACTTAGGTGTGGAAAGAAAGAAACGTACTCCAGCCGACGTACAAGCCGCCAACTAAACCACCCTGGCAGTGTCACACTGACACGTCCCATATATCATGCACCAACCACCAACCCAATCCACACACAAACGCCTCTACGTACACTCTACCCACACCAGTGGCAGTGTCGCTCGCTCGCTCGATCACCGCGGCCTCACTCGATCGCTCTGATCACCTATGGCGGCGCATAATGCGTTCGTCGCCGCCGTGGCGGTGATCGCGGCCTTCGTCGTCGTCATGGGCGGCGCCGCCTCGAGCTCGGCGGCGGCGCATGCGCAGGCGGTGGACACGGGGGCGGCCGCGGGGGTGCCGTCGTGCGCGTCCAAGCTGGTCCCCTGCGGCGGCTACCTCAACGCCACCGCGGCGCCGCCGCCGGCGTCGTGCTGCGGCCCGCTCAGGGAGGCCGCCGCCAACGAGACGGCGTGCTTGTGCGCCATCCTCACCAACAAGGCCGCGCTCCAGGCGTTCGGCGTCGCGCCCCAGCAGGGCCTCCTCCTCGCCAAGCGCTGCGGCGTCACCACCGACGCCTCCGCCTGCGCCAACTCCGCCTCCTCCGCCACCGCCGGTAATAACACAGATAATTCGATCGATCTCGTTGATTAACTCCTCTCGACGACGATCACGGTGTGATCCAGGCAGCTAGATTGCTGCTACTAATTGCAGTGGACATACGTACAGTGGTTGATGCGATTTGACTGCTGCTGCTTTTGTTTGTTTGTTTCTCGTAGCTAGAGTAATAATGGTCTGAATTATTGCTTAGTTTAACACTAACGGTGCTCCTCTCCTCGCTGGAGAGTTTGTCGTTTGATGCACCAACTCTAGCTAGCTAGCTAGTGCCAGCTAAAGCATGCAGTTGTCTCTCCGGTCTCACAAGAATCCGAGGCACCTGATAATTGAGAGATCGCAAATTAATATGGATCACAATTCAATTATGACCTCCAATTCATGATGATCTCTGGCATTTTAATCAGATCACAAAAAACTGATATGATCATTTACAGAGGGATCCTGATCTGAACTCTCTTCAATTCCTGCAGGTGCCGGCACTGCAGGTAGCACTGCTGCATCTTCAGCATCCACTGGAAACGCTGCCTCCGCAGGTACTATTATACGTGTGCTCAATTATGACAACAAATTTTTGCTATAACCTCACAACATCACAATTCAGATTATGTTTCAGTTTTCCACAGTATGAACTGGCAGCCAAATTAAAACCTCTCTGTATGCATGAGATCATTTCAAGCTTAGGAATTTCCAGTGATTCTCATACTTGTAGCTGAGCCTTCTTCACTGAATCCTGCAGTGGCCAAGCCAACTGCGAGCGGTGGCGCAACGCATCGCCTGAGCTTGATCAGTGCATCATCCTTGGTAGGGTTCAGCTCCATCTGGTGGACGATCGTGGCGCAGTAGTAATTAAGATCCAGAAGAGCAGTTTCAAGTTTGCTACTTGGTCACTACCATATGATGAGGAAGTACATAGGATTGTATTGGCAAAATTCTTTCTTCTGTAGATTGCTTGTTCATCGCCGGTCGATCAGTTCCTCGGTTGAATCAGAGTTGTTTAATTCTGTATTGTCCAAATAAAACATGCTTAATCATCTGTCCGATTTTGTTCGGTAATATGCCTGGTGGCTGGTGGTTGTGTACCCTGTACACGTCATCGAATCCCTTTGAGTTACCAGCAACTGTCGGATGAAATTCGGTCGGCGCAGATGAAGGTGGTGTAGTGGTAAGGGGTGTGTGGTTTCAACCCTCCCCGAGGTCTCTTATTCAATCCAAACATACTCACAATTTCTTCTTAAAAAATGTTTGGAGGGACCTTCTATGTACCTTTTTCCAACACGTAAAAGATGGCCTCATTCGGCCCACAAAATAGAAACCTTAGGCCCATTGCAAATGCTTTGCAAATGCGATCCGAGTTGGCCCATCCCAATAAGGACACAACGCCTGAGCCTAATTTGGCCCATCAATAATGTGATACTCTGAGGGCCGTACTCGCACTTGGGCCGTAGGATAATTGGGCCCACAAATCACGCGGCCTCGAGTGGCTGGTGGGAATTTCTCCACGTGACGCAACGCGATCCCTTCTCTTCTCTTCTCTTCCCCATTTGCGTTCGTAGCGAATCCGCGATTCCACCCACCACCACCACTGAGAGAAGCGCTGACCAATCGCGATGCGGCCGCCGTCGCCGCCGCGGCCGCTGGCCTTCCCGACGCTGGACTCGCTGGCGGCGTTCCTCGGCTCGCGCCTGCCGGCGTCGGCGCTGGCGTCCTGGGGCACGGCGCCGGGGACCAAGACCCTCCTCAACCTCTTCCTCGAGCTCTCCCAGGGGGAGTGCGTCCTCATCGCCGCCGCCGCGGCGCCGGCGGCGCCGCAACAGCAGCAGCAGCACCCCGTCGTCCGCGCCGTCCACGTCGCCAGCGTCCGGATCCGCAACGGGCGCGGCGCGCTGCTGATGGAGACCGGGCAGCTCCTCTCCGACGGCACGCTCCGCTCCCGCGGCGGGCTCCGCCCCCTGTCGGAGAAGATGCGCCCCGGCGAGACCCCCGAGGCCGCGGCTGTCCGCGCCGTCCGGGAGGAGCTCGGCGAGCGCGTCCGCGTCCGGATCCTGGGAGGCGAGGAGGCCCGCGTGGAGGAGCGGGACTCGGCGTCCTACCCGGGCCTCCACGCCAGGTACGTTCTCCACGCGGTGGACGCGGAGGTGGTCGAGGGCGTCCCCGAGGACGGCGAGTTCGACACGGAGGAGGGCGGGGAGCACGAGGACGAGGTCGTCGTCGAGGGAGCCGCTGCCGCCGCCATCACCGTGAAGCGCCATTACTGGAAGTGGGTGGACGACAACGACAACGACGAGGAGGATGTCGCCGGCGCCGAGGAGGGCGCGCGCCAGAGCGCGCACTAGGAAGCATCAGACATGCATCTCGGCTGGCAATTTTTACCTTGCAAAATTCTGTAACTTCGTTCGTGTCGACCAACGATTCGGTGTCATTTCGTGTTTGTGATTGATGTTGTGATATCCTCTCCTGCTGCTGCCAAAAATTGTGATGCCAAATTGTTTTAATTACAGCTTGATTAATGTGTGTTCTTTCTTGCTGATGAACTGAATCATGCCTCCTGACATGGTTGATTGAACCCACGAGGCCATGACAACGTTGCTTGTGTCGTGGCTCCTGACGCGGTGCATGCACGTGTCGGCGAGTGGGACGTGGGCGGTTGTTTTGCTCGCCGTCTCGCGCGAAATCTGGCGGTGGGCGGCGTTTTGGTCAGCTAAACTAAACACGTCATGAACAGGTGCTAAGCCAAGCGTTAGCCAAGTCGCTGTACGATAAAAAAACATGTACACTGTTTCTGAGATGAAATTGAAGTTTATGAGTTATGAATAAAAAAAATCACTGTACGATTATTCATCGGATTACGGTGGCGGTGCCTTCACCGGGTTCAATTCCTCTTCCTTTTCCGTGACCTGTTCGCGCCAAGAACACTAGCGATTCTGCTGTACGCTGAAGAAGAACGGAGAATCTGTCCGGTCAGCCAACCACGGCTCTCAAAACCAGATAACCGGGCAGAAAATTTGAAGAGATTACGCCATCGAGATCCTGCCAATTGAGACCTCAAGAACAACAGCTCAAACCGACGTGACCACGTCCAAAGAGAGCCAAGGGGAACGTGCAATTTCAGTGGACTACCTGTCCGAAACGGCGAGAATTTTGTTACTTAATTACACAGTGCGACTTAAAAAAGATTAAACATCACTCAAACTGGTACTCCAGTGGATCTCGTTTATCATTTTAGCTTAATTGGGATTTTTCTAACCACTTGCACTAGCTACGATCCAGCAAGGATACCGTCGTGTGCACAGCAAAGCCAGATCCTGATCTTACACAAATACAGTAGAATATCCCCCGGCGTTCATGTGAGGGTAGCTAGCTTTAGGCACATGCAGAATCAACGCCTCTCGTAATTAAAACAAGAATAATTATCAGATTCAGTTTGAGTGTGAAATAACGCAAGATCTGCCCATTTGATAGTCAAAAAAGCGTCATATACAATCGTTTTCAAAATATTAGAAGGGCGTGCCATACAATCAACATTCTATGTATATGACCACGCAAGAGGATCGAACAAGTGGGAGGGAGAGAACATTTTGAGCCTTGCTTACAAATTTAATTAGCAATTTAAATATTGGTGGACAGGATATTTAGGCGTGAGTTGACACGGAGGGTTTTATATCAAATTACCAATTCACGTGAAAACCATGGGCGAATTTTATATAAGAGAACCGCTAATGACAATTCCAAAATCTCCATAAGAGATAGGAGTGTAGTATTAGGTTGTGATCGGAGGATTAAGGCGATGCTTGTGATACATTAAAATGGAAATGAAGTGAGCGCACGCAAAACAAGAAATTTGTTAGCACATGGATTAGTGAGTTTTAATTATTGTAAATTTGAAAATTATATTTTTTTTTGATATTTTAAAACAACTTGTACAAGAAACATAATATTTGGTGGTTTAAAAGATATGCTAATAGAAGTTAAGATAAAATTGTATTTTAATTAGAAGAGATGGTAGATTTTTTATTTTTAAATTTTAAAAATAAACCATTTGAAATGTTATTTCGAGCATTGATCACGCCAGTAGAACTGGCATGGTAAAATAACACTACCACGCCAATCTAGCTGGCATGACAGCGTTATTTGGTCACACCGGTTTGGCTGGTGTCAGCGTTATTTGGCCATACCACCTTGGATGACAGTGGCAAAACAAAACTATCGCGCCAATCTGGTTGGCGTGACAACGTTATTCGGCCACGTCACCCTAACCATAGTGGCAATACAAAACTGTCATGCCCCGCGACGTGCGGCGTTAGTATTATTTTGCCACGCTAGGTGGGCTGGCATGGTAAAAATGTTTTGGAAATAAGTTTCGAAAGTATTTATTTTTAAAATTAAAAAAAAGAAAAAATCAAGAAGGAAGGCGTCCAATTACCCGAGCCTCGTCAGCATAGCATGAGACCATGAGTCCAGCGCAATGCAGTGCAGTGGATTGTAGTGCAGGACGACGAGGAGCTAGAAGAGAGATAGTGGTCGACCAGATCAGAATCAGACAGGCTGGTGCACAAGGAAAGCTAGTGGTGGGCTGGTGGCAGACGACGATTGGACACGGCCGCACTTGCATCGCTTCGGCGCGCGGGTCGCCGTCGTCGTCGTCTCTCGTCGGGGCGGGCCTTGCACTCGTAGCGTAGCGAGCGTCCCACCCGAAGGCCGGAGGCCCACGTCGTCTGTCACGCCACCGCACGAAACAGAATTTTTTTTCATTTTTATTTTATTTTTAATATTTACAAAAATATTATACTGGCCAAAATATTCATAGAAATAGACCCGCCCTCCTCGAGAGGTGTGAGCAAGCGCGGGAGGTCGCTGAGCGGGCATGCGAATTTTGCATGTGGTGAAAATTGCATTTCGACCTCGGTGCAAAATACGCACACGGTGCTATGTGTCACGTAACCTTGTCGCCCTCTACTTAGGCAGCAGGGTCTATTTTTTAAAATATTTTCGTCGGTATAATATTTTTATAAATATTAAAAAAAATTAAAAAAGAAAAAAATTCCACGAAACACGCGTTTTTGCGGAGTGGCGCCAGGTGGGCTCAGGAGTTGTGGGGCCGCATGTCAGCGAGTGGGTGCCAGGTCGCGGGTGCGTTGGAGCCGCCCCCACGTACCGCAATCCGAGTGTCCGACTACTGGACTGCTTGTTGTCTTGTGATTTTGCTGTTTGGTGCCCGCCCCGGTGGTAAATAGCACCAACACCCCTTGCTCTATAGCCTCTATTTTCCTTCCAAGTACTACAAGTTTGAAAAGACTATTGACCTGATTATCATAGTGGATTCTGTAGGCGAAGTAAACTTGGCAAATAGTTTAGATCTAAGCTAAGCAATGCAGAAGATAAAATCCGGTGGAGTACAGCTGAAAAGAACATAACCGACTCCACTGATCTTTTGGAATAATAAAGAGAAATCCATCAGAGCATCGCATTAGAATGACAATAAACACTTACACATATATTCTTTTTGCATGCTGTTGCTTGTGCTTTATAAGTCTTCTTTTAAGTGTACGTATATATCTTGTAATATTTGAATACGGAAAATGCAATCTGAAATACAATCATAAGATTAAAGATATGGAACTCAGTGACAAAAATAAAGTGGTCAGTTTTGAAATTTTTTGAACCGTAGAAGCACGTATAGCATATGTATTATTCTCTTTTTTACTAGGCACGTTAGCATTCTTACTATTCCACCCTTTGTCACATTTGATTATTCCCACATTTAGAGTTAATCTAGCATGTCACATCGAAAACTTCCTGATTTACTCCATGTTATAAACTGCACAAAAATCTACAAACGGCAACGTTGTAGTAATTGGTAAAACAACAGGCTCTATCATAGATGTCAGCTTTCAAAGGCTATTAGGATTACGTGTTGAAAGACAAGTTCCATCTAAATTAATCCTTGAGCATCCAAGAGGGAGGACTAGCCAGAGCATCCACGTCCACACAAGCAAAGCTAATCCAGCCTTCACATGTAAGCATTCTTTAAACCTCTCAATTCAACTTAATAAGGACCTCAATTATTTATATATAAACACATGTGAAGAGAAGAAAAAACTTTTATAAATCAGGTAAGAAAAGAGACCAATAAATTTTTTTTAAAAAAAACTAGTACTAGCAGCCACCGACCACTTGCTTGACTATAGGCAACGCGAGAAAAGAAAAACCCAGAAATGCGAGGGCTAGAACGCAAAAATAAATAAAAATTTATTTGAAGACGATTAAAGAAATAAATTAAATAGATTGTCGACCACAAAAAAGGAACGCCTCCTTCCTCCTCTTGCTATAAGCTTTCGCTTTCATAAAAGCCATTACTACCTCTCCTCTCCTCCATTGCTGGCCTCCCGCCTCCGCCTCCTCTCGCCTCGCCTCCGCCACCCATGGCTTCTCGAAACCCTAGCCCCGCCTCCCTCTCCACGCCGCTCCTCTCCGACTCCATCTCGCCCACGCCCACGCCCACGCCCACCACCAACGGCCACGCGGGGCACCACCACGTCGACGAGGAGTCGCCAACGGTGTGCGATGGCGGCGGAGGAGGCGAGGGGGACCCGTTCGCGTTCCTATCGGAGGATCGGCCGGCGTGGTGGTCGCCGCGGGGGGTGTCCCCGGCCGACCCGTTCCGCAACGGGACGCCGGGGTGGTGCGGGGCGTACGAGCTCGTGAGGGCGCTCGTGTGCGCGCCGGTGGCGGCGGCGAGGCTGGTGCTGTTCGGGCTCTCCATCGCGGTGGGGTACGCCGCCACGTGGGTGGCGCTCCGCGGGTGGGTCGACGTGCGGGAGCGGGCGGCGCAGGAGGGCGCCGGGCCCATGCCGGCGTGGCGCCGCCGCCTCATGTGGATCACGCGGATCTCCGCGCGCTGCATCCTCTTCTCCTTCGGGTGAGTTTTAGTTTCCGCTGTTCACCGCTCAGATTAGCATCCCTCTCATCAAACGCGCGCTCAGAATCGAGTCTGGATCGGTGACAGACCAGAAATTAGAACAAAAAAACTTTAATCCGATCTGCATCGGATGATCGGTTAGCCGCTGTTAAGTTTATAGAATGAAATTGAGGTGATTAGATTTGGGTGGTGAGACGAGGCACTCGAAATCTGTGGATGGATTGATTCGGTGGCGCGATTGGTTTCGCGGAATTTTGGGGTTTGGTGATTTTTGGGGCACGTGTGTGTGGGCGTGGCTTTGCTGCAATCATTTGTTAGGTGGGCGCAACGTTGCGTATGGAAGGTGAAGTGAAGGGTCCGTGTGCGAGATGTTGTTTGTTTCGTTCTCTGCACTTATTGCGGCTGGAAGAGACCGACAACGAGGGGAGGGTACCACGGTCGTGGTTCAGAAGAGGTTAGAGACTGATTTCTGCACGGCGCATTTGGTTAGCTTCACTGCAATTGTGGATCGAAACGAGATGGACTAGCGATGAATGATGATGCCTTGTCTACTAGGTGGTTTGGGAAGATAGTGAGAAAGAGGTTCATAAAAGCCTTCTTGAAAGTATTCTGAAAATTGTTGGCCTTTGGCCCTGATATTAATTAAGTTGAGGCACTAATCAGGTGGGCTGTTGTGTGGTTGGATCGAAAATGTGGCTGCTACTTAGTTCAAATTGGATTGCTGTTCACCTGGGAATTGCTCAATTGGACACTCTGCACACAAATTTTGAGACGTTTGAAGTTTCAAATGTTGTGAAAAGAATGATGAAAACTGTTAGCGCGAATGTTGAGTTGTCAATGCTGAGAAATCATGCACATAACTCATCATCTCTGCCAATAGTTCCTCTATGCAGTAAAATGAGAAGGGAACTGCCCAGTGTTGGTGGTCGTGTTCTGTAAGCAGTTGCAGAAATGAACGTTTTGTTCAAACTTCAGGGGACAAAGACCACTTGGATGTGGATTTTGTTTTATACTAAAGTTTTCCTTTGGGCCATGATCTGGAGTTTTGGTTTTTAATCTCACATATGGATTTATAATGGGAAATTTTGAAACAACTCACTTTTGCTCCTTGTCTATGCTGGGATACCCTGACTGAGTGCTTACTGTTTGTCATTTTTCTCTTCTTGCAATACTACTGTTTACTGTCTGATCTTTGCTAACCACTTGTTTTCTACTGTCAGGTACCATTGGATAAGGAAGAAAGGAAAGCCTGCGCCTAGAGAGATTGCACCTATAGTTGTCTCAAATCATGTATCGTACATAGAACCCATATATTTCTTCTATGAGCTGTTCCCGACAATCGTTTCTTCAGACTCTCATGATTCCATACCATTTGTTGGAACAATTATCCGAGCAATGCAGGTATACCCATTATGCTTTAAAAGCCTTTTTTTTCCCAGTTACTTTCTTTGACACTATTTTGCAAGTTTCTTTTAAGTTTCAAATTTACAACAAATGCATAGGTTATATATGTTGACAGATTCTCGCCAGCTTCAAGGAAGTCTGCTGTAAATGAAATAAAGGTTAGAATGATTCCTCTTAACCCCCACTGTTGCTCTGCATACTTTTAATTAACTGCATCAAATTACATGTGCTTTTTCCTTAATAAAGTGATGGTCTCATGGTGTCAGGCATCTTTTAATTGGTGATATGCAAGTTATCCTGTTGCTTTCTGTTGCCTATAGCTGTTAGGCTGTCGAATTATCATTAGTGCACACAGTGGACTTCTGGGGTAGAAAGAATAATAGGCAGGAAAGAACAAAGACAAACTTGTGCTTGCAGCCACCATTTCTGTAGCTTCCTCTTACTTTCATCTATAATATGCCATAGTTGATTTCAGAAAGCAATGCCATTCAACTCATCCTAGAATAGTGCAAAGCATGATTTTCTGTTTTGTTATCTTGTTCATATGGTACATACTCTCTAGGATGTGATTTCAGAGAAAGGCGGCTTGCAATAGCTTCCCACGTGTCTTGTTATTCCCGGAAGGCACGACAACAAATGGCAGATTTCTGATTTCTTTCCAACATGGTGCATTCATACCTGGCTACCCTGTTCAACCTGTTATTGTGCGCTATCCACATGTGCACTTTGATCAATCGTGGTAAGTTATCTGTTCAGAAATAAATCCTTATTTGTTGCCTCAATGTTATATTTATGTTCATTTTCTGCTTCAGGGGAAATATATCATTAGGAAAGCTCATGTTCAAGATGTTTACCCAGTTTCACAATTTCATGGAGGTGCACACTCTCATTGCATTCAGCCTAGAATGTAAAATCTTCATGTCTTTGGTAATAACTACTTACACAATAAGGTCCTTATGTCAACCATATTTTTTACAGGTAGAGTATCTCCCTGTTGTTTACCCACCTGAGATCAAGCAAGAGAATGCCCTTCATTTTGCAGAGAATGTAATCCTTCTTGACTCAAAATAATTGCATATTTGGCATATTTTGCATTCCATACCAATGTAATAGACAAAGTACTTTATTATAAATATTGAATTTTGCAGACTAGCTATGCTATGGCACATGCACTTAATGTTATTCCAACCTCTTATTCATATGGGGATTCAATGATCATGGCTCGAGCAGTGGAAGATGGAAAGGTAAAAAGGGCAATGTCGTAGTGTGATCTTCACGCTGAATTCATGTCCATTGTTTTGACTGTGTTTGCTGGATTCCATATAATGGAACGTTGCATAGTGCATAGATATATATTAACAAATAGCTGCCATTAGGTTGTCTTCCATCATCTATGAATTTGATCTCTAATAGGCTGGGTTTAACATTTGCAGGTGAACTGCTCAAATTATATGGTGGAGATGGCTTGGGTAAAAGAAGTAAGTCTTCCACATTCGCACTGTTGGCATGTGCATACCAATGTGGAACCCGCCCCTCCCACTATATAGATAAAGCATAATCATAGCCGTGTTACTGTGTTTTTTTTCTTTGCCATGCATGGTTTTCTTTTGCTCATTGGTGCTTTTGAGGCATTATAGTTGCTGCTCCATCAATTATGGTACCTGATGTTTTGTGTTCTTTCTCAGACATATGGTGTGAGCACATCAGAAGCAATGGCACTCTTGGAAGACTTTTTGGGTATGAGCCCAGACAAGGAGTAAGTTTTCTCATCCTCACACTGACAAATATTGTGCTTTATGGCAGAGCACATAATTTGATCGTGAAGTCTGAAAAGATGTCCGCCATTTCATAAAAGCTGTTATCATGATTTCACAAAATTATGACAAATGACATTTACTTAACCCTTGCAGCGGACGTGTGAATGCACAAGATTTTTGGGCTCATTTTGGCCTTAATTGCACTCCTCTTTGCAAGAAGGTATTGGCATTCTCCTTGTGTAAATGCTGCCAACCTTAATTGGAGTTACACCCTTCGCTGAACTTGTGCATCTGTTTTCAGATATTTCAGTACTTCGATTTTGAAGCCAAGGAATCCATCACATTCCGTCAGGTATCGACTTGAATACAATCAACATCATAATAGCTGATGCGCTGCACATGTTCTACCACCGGTTACTCACATCCAAGGACGTGATGTGTGCAGTTCTTGATTGGATGTGCGCACCTCAGGAAGCAGCCATCGTTTCAGGACGCCTGCGAAACCGCGTTTGAGAGGTGTAGGAATCCCCTAACATCTCACATCGGCAGGGAGCAGCTCGCCGATGTCCTGCGGTCAAGCATGCTTGAGCTGATGACCGATAATGGGGTAAGTCTCCAGTTTGCTTCATGCAGCATATAATCACTAATCTTCGAACGCCATCACCCAGTTTCGACTCATCTGTCATTGCCTACTGTTACATTACAGATGATGAAGCTGTTCAAGACGTTGGACGTCGACGATGACGACGGAATCAGCAAGGATGACCTGATGGCATCCCTTACGAAGTTCCCCTTCATGATCGCGCTCTTCGCGGGCCGGATCAACGGGGAAGTCTACATCGAGATAGTTTGATCGATTGGATTGATCGCAGGGGAGAGCAAAAATGGTGGATGGGAGTTTGTAACGCGGTGGGAGTCGACAGACCTCCGTTTGTTTTTAGAGGGATGGTTTCCAATCGCTTCACCGTCCATGTAGCTTTCTCAGGCGTGTTGGACTAAAGTGGCTAACCGGTATAGTGCGCAATTTTGTTTCATATCTTAAAGATATATATTTATATCCATAGAAAAGCTGTCGCGTGATGGCACGCTGGATTGTGCAATGTGGATATGATACTGTACAACATTGGTCCAACTGGGCGTGCACATAGAAACTCTTTTTTTTGTTTGGTTTGGCTTAGCTAACTGGATGGATGATTACAAACTCTTTTTTGGCTAACTGGATGGTGGTATCTGTTTCGTATCGTACATCCTAATATCAATCAATATATATATGTCTTCGATTTCATTTTTTTTCTTTATGAGTAAAGTGCATCACCGGTCCTTAAACTTGTACTGTTGTGTTATATCGGTTCCTAAACTCGCAAATCGACCGTTCAGGTCCTCAAACTTGTTTGACTGTGTCATCCCGGTCTTTAAACTTGCCGAACACTCGTTTAGATCCTCCAACTTGTTCAGTTATGTTACCCCGGTCGCTAAACTTGGATTTGAATATCATCTGGGTCAAATAGGACGGTCTAAAGACTTTATATTTAAAAATAATTCATAACTTTTTCATGTGAACTCTAATGAAGACAAACTTTATATCAAAATTGTAGTCCTCGACGTGACCTACAACTTTGTAGTTGAAAAGTTTTTGAATTAAAATTGTTTAGGGTCCCAAAATATTGTTGTATGTTTATAGATTTTGAAATTTTAATTTTAAAATTACATTTTGGGACAAAAATGACTTGAAATAAAAAAAATTCAACTACAAAGTTGTAGATCGCGTCGAGGGCTACAAGTTTGATATAAAGTTTGTCTTCATTAGAGTTCACGTGAAAAAGTTATGAATTATTTTTAAATATAAAGTCTTTAGACCGTCCTATTTGACCTAGATGATATTCAAATCCAAATTTAGGAACCGAGGTGACACAGCTGAACAAGTTTGAGGACCTAAACAAGTGTTTTGCAAGTTTAGGGACCGGGATGACACAGTCGAACAAGTTTGAGGACCTGAACAGTTGATTTACGAGTTTAGGGACCGGGATAAGTTTAGGGACCAGGATGACACAGTCGAACAAGTTGAGTTTAGGGACCGGGATGACACAGTCGAACAAGTTTGAGGACCTGAACAGTTGATTTACGAGTTTAGGGACCGGGATGAGACCGGTGATGGACTTTACTCTTTCTTTCTTTCTTTATTTTTTGAGACGCAACCAATGTGTCGAACTTTGAGGCTATCGACCATCAGTCGCGACGCATAGTTAATTAGCAAGTCGGAATGAGAGAATAACAGCCGCCTGGCTTTCTACGGTATGAAAGAGACGTATTACTACCGTATTATTATTGCGACGAGGGTGAGATGTATTATACGATGAACCAATCACATCGCGTTGGAGGGCTATCATTTGACAGCATCTGTTTACGTTTTATGACTTCTTTGAAGGTTATTTACACCAGGGAAAAAAAGAACACGCAAAATGAAGAGCGCTCAAGATTGGGAAAAGTGGCTAAAAAAACAACAGGCTGCTGCTATGCCGCGGCACTAATAAGAAGAGTAGACAAGAAGATTCTTTACAGTATACTATGTGATGCTCCTTGTCCCCCCTTCATTTTCCTTTTTCCTGTCCCGTCTCCGATATGTTGTATCTTTACATCACGATGCACTTCTCTTTCTTTGGCGTCGTCGGCTGTGGAGCAGGTGGCCTCTGAACAAAGATCAAACCACTCCATATTCAGATCCATCAAACAGGGTATACTAGTTGTATAATACGGATTGGAACAAGTAAAACCACGTGTCCTCGGTTCTGACACGATCAAGGGATCAAGCAATAGATGAAAATAAGGGGAAAAGAACGAAAAGGAAAAGTTCAACCCCATGATCTGCTTGCTCCTTAAAACATGTTAGTTTTAACTTTTTTTTTCTTCTTGATATAAAGGGATTCCCCCTGCTTTTCTTCAAAGCATACTACTACATGATAACATCATAACGACAGTTTGTGCAGTAAATTAGCTTGTTGGTTGGGTTCGGGTGTACACTAGAGACAAAACAGGTGATTTTCTGATATTTTAGCCGCAGGATGCAGGTTTCATGAGTTTTTAACCTTGCATAAAAGTATACGGAGAACATATGTTCTGCTTCAAAAAGACTAATCATATTTGTGGATAATTCGGCAAAATCCTAAAACCAAATTGCATATGCCAGTCCAAAGCAAGCTTAACCTTATAAACTAAAAGCCCCAAGCCCCTTACGACAAACTGGTGACTCCAGAGCAAGTTTAACCTTATAAACTAAAAGCCTCAAGCCCCCAACGCACTACAAGCTATGACAGATATCATCTAAATCAAATATAACAATCCTAACATGCAGTGCACAACAATGAGATTCTTTTTTGTACTAATTAACAGAAATTTGCTACTGGCAGAATCCTTCAAAGCAAAGAAACATACCCTTGCCGTTGTTGGACCAACAACTAATCCTGGCCGACCTGTGCCATGTGATTGATTGGGTGTCTGCTGTTGCTGCTGGGGCACCGGCTCCTGCTGCTGTGTTGACGACTGGTGTCGTTGAGGTTGTTGCCGCTCAAACTCCTGTTGTTGAAGTGCTATAGCTAGCTCTAGATCAGAGCTGCCAGAACAGAAGAAACACCAACACACATATATTAGACCTTACTCATCTTAGGCACATGTGCAGAAACAAAAGCAATAATACCTAAAAGAAACAAAATAGAAAGTGTGTCG
This sequence comes from Oryza meridionalis, assembly GCA_000338895.3. Taxonomy (NCBI): domain Eukaryota; kingdom Viridiplantae; phylum Streptophyta; class Magnoliopsida; order Poales; family Poaceae; genus Oryza; species Oryza meridionalis. The sequence goes on from CM002529.2 coordinate 30,660,694, forward strand.
ATAGTATTAAATGAAATTTAGCCACAGTACTAGTGTGCAGGTGCATTGCACAATTCTCTTCCAGTGTCATGCACATTTTGTTAAGATGTAAAGCAAACTTGTTGACTGGATTGTCATACCAAACTGATTATGCATCAACTATAATGTGCTTGTGAGATAAGTGAAGACTGAACTTAATTAACCTCATGCACGGGGAGCATTTATGAGCATGTCAACTTCAAGTAAGATAAAGATACATTCACAATAAGCAGGCATATAAACTCCATGAACCATATCTAAATATTGGTCACCAGGAAAGTGGTAAATGATTAGTTTGACAAGAATTTCAAGATTCCCAGCTATCACAAACTACCAAGGAACTGTCCATGGGAAATAGCATCGTACTTGGGTTGCAACAAATTATCATAAAACAAAACAGATATCCAGAACCTACAGACAGCAGAACACCATATAAAATAAAAGCTGAGAACAGGCTAGAGAGATATTCTGGGTTCAAGTGGCATCAATATAGCTGAATAGATGTACTTGCGTTGACAAGCAAAATGTCATTCAAGAGACGCACAACACCATAGAGGTCAAAACAGCAATTCCAGTAACACCTACTCTCTGACTGACCAATACATCACTACTTAAAGAAAAACATAGGTAGGAAGGGCATACTTTCCAGACGAGTGCTGCAGGGTAGTATTGTCAAATTGAGCAAGATAGTCCTGTGGACAGAATACAATTTGAATCAGTTAACATTATAGAAACCAATGGAGATAACACCAGCTTATCGATGTTGCACATACAGCGGTACTTGTCATAGCCTGCTGTTCATTCCAAGAATCATTTCTCGGGGTTTCAGCCTTAAATGGTGTGAAATTGCTGGTCAGAAAAACTCCATCTCCATTCACCTGATGAACATCAATTGCGAACAGAATAAATCAGTAAAAAAACCCTTATTTCGAGCAAACAAACTGTTGGCAATGGTGTGGTGTACCTCATCCAACTTTTGCCATACTAAATCACTTTGGCTGAAAAAACCCTGATCAGTGGCTAAGAGATATAGGCTTCCATTGTACTGCACCAAAAAAGAACTTAAGAACTTAACTTGGGTGGCTTATTAAAGAAACTGGAGAGTATAACTTAATTAATCATCATACCTTGAACATTGTGTTGAAATGATTATTACGGAAGAAGACGCACAGCTCTCTTTCATTAAGACCCTCTTGTAGACAAAATAAACTGTAATGTAGAAATTTCGCCCAGGCATTAGTTAACAGTATAAATAAGAAATATACACGAGGTTTAAACCTATATAGTAAGTACGCACCCATAGACAGTTAGCTGGCTAGCAGTGTTCTGAAGGAAATTATCTATTAGTTCCCCTGCAAACAAATAAGAAAATGTAGTATCAAACATTATGCACTGGATATTCATGTGTGTTTGATCTTCAAACAAATACAAATACATAATAGATGACAGGACAAACAAAATTCTCACATTGATGTTCTGCAGCCCCATCTTGCATGTCCTCACTACTTTTCTCAGTCTTGTCAGCTTGTTCAGCGAGAACCACCTCTCCCTCATAAACCGGCTCCTGATTTTCATATGCCAAATTTCCAGTGCTAAGTATGTGCTCTTCTCCTTGATATATCGGCTCACTTTCCTGAAGGTTTAAGATGATAGGCTCAGGACTATTGCCATCTTCCCCATCCAGCTCTTTAGTAGCATGATTTGGGGTATCTTGACCAGCTGCAGTTGTTAGCTCAGAGCTAATCTCAGTGTCAGAAGCCTGACCATGAATTTGCAAGGGAGCTTGTTCTTCACAGGATTCTTTATCAACTTGCCCAAGGGCAGGAGCAGCTTGGTTGGGAGCAGAAGACTCATGAGAGGGACAGTCAAGCACAGACTCTGAAGGTTGAATGGTTATACCAGAGTGCTCTGGCAAGATATTCCTTTTCCCATCGTCTTCTAGTTCATTAGACGTCAATACCTGTTGGGATTCCTCCATCCCAACTTCATTAATATTAGGAGCAGCACTTGTGCTGTCCTGTAACATAGGACCATCGCTCAAAGCATGGCTGTTGCCATGTTCCTCCTTATTTGTTGAATCCATCGCCTCGACTGCCTCTAATCGGAAGCTCTCAGTGTGTGCTGTCTCCTCCATATTTGAGGATGAATGAGACTGTGAAGCGTCAAAGGAACCAGATCCATCAACAGCATTAGCATTTTCAGCTTTTGATAGACTAAGGACTCTCCTTAGTTCCTCTTCTTCCTCACGATCGCCTCGTCTTATGTGCAACTCAACTGGGTCAGTGAGTGTATTTTCATCAAATGATATACCTCGAGAAACACTAGGAGAAGGAACCCCTAGTGCTGCAGTAGTTGCAGCAGCAAAATCAACAGTTTCTTCCTCCTGTACATGTCTATTCTCTTTTGTTGATTCCCCCGACTTAAATTCAGCAAGCCCAGATGCAAGAGCATTGTAAGACTTTGATCCAATGGAAGTAGCAGTGTCCGTATCCTAAAAATATGAAACAATCAGAATTAGCATGCAGGTGAGAATTGCAGGCGTAAGAGGCAAGCGAAATCTCTTATGCATCCAGCATGTAGGGAGGTATTGACTATGCTGTTCGAGCATCCTTCTGGCTATCTTAACAAATTGTATTGCACAAGATAAATAAATCCTATATTAAGTTTTGGTTGCTACAGAAACTTATCATGTCTAGACACAAGTATACGCTTTTTGTTGGAGCATCACATACAATACTCAAATCAAGACGCAACCATAGGGGCAGTCCGACTGTCTTGCTTTTACTCCTAAAAGAAACTACTGATCAGAAGTTGTAGTTTGAAGACCATGTCAACATAGAAAACAACATATAGTTGTGACAAGAGGAGGTTCAACACTGTCTGAATTGCAGGTTGGAGCATCTTAACTAGTAAAAAGTTGGAAAACAACGTAGAGTGATTGTCTTGCTTTTACTCATAAAAGAAATTAGTGATCAGAAGTTGTAGTTTGAAGACCATGTCAACATAGAAAACAACATATATTTGTGACGAGGAAGTTCCGCACTGTCTGAATTGCAAATTGGAGGATCTTAACTAGTACATAGTTGGGAAACAATGTAGAAAACTAGCTTAATTAAATGTGGTACATATTTGCGAAACCAAGCAATAGCTGTGAGTGCTACCAGTTATCAAATAGATCACCACGTAGCTACTTGATAGAGCTTTCAAACGAGTTTTCAAAACAATGGTAAACATTGCCCGTATAAGGTATATATCGTGGGGGGGGGGGGGGGGGGGGGGGGGGAACAAGTACACTGGCATACATATTACACTTTTTTTTTATTGAGTGTTGTTGCAGATGTTAAGCATGAACACATGGTCTCTGTTCTAAATAACAGAAACTGTGAATGGTATACACATGAAGTTATCTCCAAGCACAAGAATTATTATATTCCATGTCGAAAGAAGTACAGTAAACTCTAACCCACACGCCGATCCAGTTGTCTAGATACAGAAGTTCAACATGGCTAAACCAAACAAACATGCCATAAGGAGATGCATACCTGGGGATCTACTATCCACCCATGGTACAGCGGGATATCCAGAAGGTCAAATATGGCACGTTCTCGGGTGAACTCAAAGTCATCGATCCTGCAACGCCCACAGCCCGAATCATATCAGAACATATAGAGCACCATAAACAACAAACTGCTAACCGACAAACCGAACCATGGACTCACTTCCTGAACATCACATTCACGTCAATGCCGGTCGCGAGGCGCGGCAAAAGGTCAATCGCATCCGAGATGTTCTGCTCCCGGTTGCGCACATACTCCTCGTCCTTACCCTGCGAATCACACCCCACAACCAATTCACAAGGCAACACCACAAACAACCCCCATCTCTAACCCCACGGCAACCGACCGAACCTGCACATTGCTGTTGGAGTCGATGAGGCGCTCGGCGACGAGCGAGAGCAGCTTCTGCTGAGACACCTCGCCCGCGTCCGGGTTCAAGCTGATCACATTCTTCAGCAGCATCACGTTACCTGCAGCAACCAAAACAAAACCCCACACATCACAACGCCGCGCGCGCGGGGGCGAATGGAAACCCGAAGGGAATCTAGAAGGTGGGGGAGAGAGGGGGGGGGGGGGGATTCTCACAGATGGCGAGGAGAGGGCACGGCCCGTTGTCGTTCTGGTAGACGATTGGGGTGCGGCGGCCGAGGAAGTCGACGGCCCTCGTCTTGTGCATCACCTCGGGTGGCTCGAGCGGAGGCGGCGCGGGGGTGGACTCGGGGGGATCCGCCGCGGCGCCGGGCGGGGGCGCGGGCGGCGGGAGGTGAGGCTGGTCGGTGGACATGGAGGAGAGGACGGGTGGATCCCTCGCGCGATCGCCGGTGGGGGTGGGGGTGGGGGCCGCCGGAACCCTAACCCTAGGTGGCGGCGGTGGCGTCGCGCGCGGTGGTCGCCGCCGCGGAGGGAGGAGGCGCGCGTGCGTGCGTTGCGGTGGTGGATCAGACGACGGGAGAAACAAAGCGAGAAAAAAAGAGAAGGAATGGGGAATAGATTACGAGACAGTGGGTGTGGGTACAAGTAAACTGCAGATTATGTCGTTGTTTTTTTTCCCGATTCGGTCCCGTAGTTGCACGAATTGTGTTTTTCATCCTTAATCTTTGTCTTACGGCATACTACTAGTGATTGTACTTTGTGCTAGTGAGCATTTGAATTTTGAAGTAGACGAAAGTTTTCGAAAACGAGATGGGTTGCTGTTTACAATCCTTTTTTTTACATAAAATATGTGGCAGTTGAATCTCAACTGTTAATTTGCAAAGTTGGCATGTAACCAAAGTAGTGTTGGAGTATTTTCTTTACGAAAAGTCAACTTCTTTGTTCGAATTTAAAAACTAATCCAGACTAACCTTAGGAATTACTTTTTTTTTAATAATAGAAATGGTTTAATCTCCGGTTTCTGGTAACTTATGAATTATTTCCAACAGAAACATTAAATGAACATAGATAAATTTAACGAGAGACGTTTGGTTTCTACTTATTTGAAAACTTTTGTCGCATTCTGAAAGTGTCCTTACATAGTCCTGCATATGCAAACTGATAGCGCATAACCACTCTATCGACGTCAAAAGCATATTTATTAAGCAGATATAATAATAATAAAATGTAGATAGAGACATAGCTTGAATTGGTAAATAAGTACATATGTATATACACATAGCCACATAGGACATGGACACAACACATGATACCCTCTTAAAAATAGATAATATGACATGATATAACAGCTGAATATGACATGCACTCGTTGTCGCGTTCAATATCTTCGTAACCGTCGAACAACGCACACGCACACATTCGTTTTCGGATAGATTCTCAATACTTCGCATGGAAGTAACACGGCACGCGTTTACTTGGAGTGGTTCGTTGGATTAGCGCGTTAATTAATTATCTCCTTTCTCTCCTTGTATTAACCGACGCTTCTGCCCTCTAGTTGTAAATAGGAGAGATCATAGGTAGCATAGCGCAAAAGTACCAGTGGATCTCTCATCTCAGCCGTCCGATGGCCGCGCCACCACACGATCCGGCCGTCGAGCCAAAGAGTACAGCACTTAGCACGTGACTCCCCTTTTTCAATTTCTTTTCCACCACGCGATCTCGATGCGTCATTCTAGCGGCAAGTAAAACAATCAAAATATTTGTGTGTGTGTGATTAAAATAACCAAATTATCGTCGAATTGACCGGCAACACGAGCAGTCAAATTACTAAACCAGCCATTTTTTGTTTGATGGGAGAAATGAAGCAACCACTCCAACGGTAATTAAGTTAAGCCACACTCACACACCTAACCACATGACCGAACCGACAATCGCAGCAGGCAGCTTGGAATGATTAATATATTAGCTCCAAACAGGTTGCTAAAATTTAATCACACGCACTCGTAACAGAAAGTTCAAGTCGACACCTCAGCTAAGCTTAACGCTTCGTTATTTTTTAAACTATAAATTTTTAATTTTTCGTTAGCGTGTTTCTAAAAACTATTAAATAGTGTGTATTTAAATTTTTTTTATGTAAAAGCCTCTTTAAAATAATTAAATAAACTTATTTTTTAAAAATATAATAATCAATACTAAATTATGTATGTGCTAATGATCTATTTTTTTGTGTGACGTTGATAAGTTAAATTAAGTTAGTAATTAACACAAGCCCTTAACGTGTACCCCGGTTTCCTCCCATATAGCTGTGCTCAGTGCCAGCGATGGCGCTGACACGGTGGCCTTCTTTGTGCACAACTCCGATGCACTCTACTTCGAAAACCACCTGTTGGCGCTGGCCCACGGCAAAGTCGCTTCGGGTGGGGGAGCTATATTTCGTGCTGTCAATGGCGATGCTCGCTCAGCCACTGTCGAGCATCAACATGGGCAGGTTGGCTGTTCGTGCGAGTGTGGCACTTGCCGGTGAGAGGCCACAACGAGGTTCGTTTTAGGTAGAACCGACGGACGAGGTTCGTTGCGATAGAACTGGCAGACGACGACGACGACACTGACTGCGGCTTTGCATATATGGTGGCATGTTGGGGAGGAGGAGGAGATTGGACAGGGAGACATGGGTCCATTGTATTTTTTTTTAAAAAAAATTAACCAGACCGTCACTGACACATGAGTCCCATAGTTTTTTTTAGTTTAAATGCCACGTCAAATGTCATATAGATACCACTTCAGCTGAAACAACCATCCAAACCATCTTAAGATCTTATTTGTATAGGTTTGGGAAGTTGAGTAACGCGTCATTTAGGTATTGCGGTTTAGGGTTGAATTTGAAAGTCGACGACAAATTGAGTGAGCGACCTAAAGTGAGAACTTATTCCTTTCCCCTGCAATTGAAATGGGCCTAATTGTCGGTCACATACCGAGTAAATGGGCTTTTAAGCAGGCCTGGAGCATGGTTAGGCTCAATGGCCCATGGAACGAAACCCGCACACAGAAACAGAATGCAGTTCACCCCTGGCTGGCAGGCACACTCGCAGTCCCCACTCCAAAAGCCGGAGGAGGAGGAGGCGATTCACCGACATCCCGGAGCGGATCGCGGAGCGCGACCCCTCCTCCCTCCGCCGCCGCCGCCGATCTACCTCCGCCGCCGCGCCCTCCCTTCGCTGGTCCGTCGATTTCAGCGCTGGCCGTGCTTGATTCCCGCCGATTGTTGTGGGCTATCTCGTTTTAATCTCGTGCGTGTTTTTTTACTTACGATTTTGTTTTTGTTTTGTTTTGGGGCCAGTGCGTGGCTGGTCTCGTGGATTTTGAGCTAGATTGGGCCGGGAATGGCGGGGGCTCGCGCGATGGCTTTCGTCGCGCTCTGCGCCCTCGCCGCCTTCGCTGTCGCCGTTACCGGAGGTGAGGAGTTTCGTTTTTTTTTTTCTTTCCAGCGTTTGTTTCTCTAGATGAGATGCTCAGATTAACACCTTCAGTGATGCTGCTGCACTTTTGTCTTGCTCCTTGTGGAATGTGGAAATTTTTGGCTTTCGATTGTCAGGCTATAGGGTAAATTCGTTTGGAGCCATAGGCATGACGTTTTATGTGCATGTGTTGATCTGTCCGCAGCTCAGCTACTCTAATTTTTAACAGCTGCCAAATGCGACCGGTATATTGAGAATATCTTGAAATTTAAGTGGAGACTGGAGAGCGGAAAAATTTTAGTCATGCAATATCTGTTGATAGACATAATGTGATTACCATTCTCTCTGTCATGCATGGGAAACACTTGGTATTAATTGTATTTTTACTCGGTATCTTGTGTATAGAGTGATACAGTACATATTGAACTAGCTATAGTAGTTTACACTTCACACGCAACATTTTAGATATACGTTAGTGTGCTCTGGAAGTGACGGTTGATGAAATTTGCACAATGGCTGGGAAGAGTCATTTGTGTCCATCAACATGGCTGTCATAAGTAAGCCTTTATAAATTGGGTATCCAAATAGTGCCTACCTTGTTGTTTCACCAGGTGGATAGCATGTTACCCAGCCATCCGGCATTGCCTAGATAATTTAGTGAAAGCACCTACTGAATATTTGGCCTTACCAATTGATTATATGGGTCTACTAGACCTTTTTCTAGAACAGCATGCTCTGACAAGTTTTAGGGTCCATACCCGTCACTGTTTCCAACGAGAAAATGATATTTATAGGGAAAATAACTATTGGTGTCATCTTCGTAATGCCTAGGAACATTTTGCTGGAATTTCAGGCATATAATTTTATCCTAGACATAAGTGTTTGTTATACTCCACGCAATTTATAGTCTTCATGTTGCATCCCAGTGACATATGCTGACAAAGTTCAGGGTTTATATATATGCTCGCGTTTTCTTGTGTTCAGAGTTAAAGTTAATCAGTTTACTCAAACATATAGGATTCGTGTATGACCTGACCACATTGCCTTATCATTATATTTTTTCTGTACGGCATTGCTTTGCCATTTAGTTTTGGAAGCAATCAATTCTCTCAGTTTTTGAATATTGCTCTCACTTGTTAAGAAGATAACGTCCCTTCATCATTCTATTAAGTTCTCTGTTTAAAGTTTAACTTACTTTGGGGTTGGACTTGGAAGTGATAGATAAATAAACTTTACCCCTTCTGTTCACAATTTATATGCTTGTGTTAGCTTGTTAGGAACAATTTTCTCATGAAATGTTTCCTCATTATACCTAAGCCATCCAATCACTTTCTGGACACTCGTAATGGTTTTAGAGCATATCCCATCAAGTCGTTCTAATAAGTGTTCCTGCTTTGTGCAGCCCAAGTGGACCGACTTTATTCTAGTAAACAGGTTTGAAGACTTATCCTTCATTTCTACATCTTTAATTGGTGTTATTGAAGCATGTTTTCTTACTGCCACAATTTTGTGATACTAGGTACTGGACTGGAGTAGTCAAGCCAACATTAAACTACAGAATTTCTCCTTAACTGAAGAAGGTGATAATTAGTGAACAATGACAGATCTATAATTCTATATGATTGCATCTACTAAGATCAATCCATTCAATGTGGGTGCTTTATTTCTCAATGCAGATGGACTTCAGCTGCTGGTAAGACCAGAAGAAGTAACTCGCAGGGTAACTTTCTTCTACTTAAAGCCCTTGCAAATTAACTAGGGATATTCTAGCTTTTCTTGTATTACAATTCCGAACAGAAGTGTCCATCCTTTTTATGCCATTTCTTTTAGCATTACTACTTGTTTCCAAATGAGACCTTATGTTTCTTAAGCATTTTTTATATTTCCTTACTACAGAAATTGCGGGAGAGAACCAGAATAAAGAAGAAGATTGAACCAGTACAGCAGGATGATGAAGCACTAGTTAAGCTTGAGAATGCTGGAATTGAACATTCAAAAGCCGTTGATTCGGCTGTCCTTGGAAAATATAGCATATGGAGGCGTGAGAATGAAAATGAAAAAGCAGATTCAAAGGTTCGTCTGATGCGTGATCAAATGATCATGGCCAGAATATATTCTGTGCTTGCCAAATCCAGGGACAAGCTCGATCTTCATCAGGATCTACTTTCCAGGCTTAAGGAAAGCCAGCGCTTCCTTGGGGAAGCTACTGCTGATGCTGAACTTCCCAAGAGGTAATTTCTGTTTGAACTCTTCTTTAGGTCTTTTTTTTTCCTTTTTTTGCACTACTAATTTTTCTTACTTATTTGAAGTGCTTCTGAGAGAGTCAAAGTAATGGGCCAGTTACTAGCAAAAGCAAGAGATCAATTATATGATTGCAAGGCAATTACTCAGCGGTTAAGAGCGATGCTTCAGTCAGCTGATGAGCAGGTCAGGAGCTTAAAGAAGCAGAGCACCTTCCTAAGCCAGTTAGCGGCGAAGACAATCCCAAATGGCATCCATTGCCTGTCCATGCGGCTAACGATAGACTATTACCTTCTCTCCCCAGAGAAAAGAAAGTTTCCGAAGAGTGAGAACTTAGAAAATCCTGATCTTTATCACTATGCCCTTTTTTCGGACAATGTTTTGGCAGCTTCAGTTGTGGTGAACTCAACCATTATGAATGCAAAGGTAAGTGCAATCTAGAGTTCAATTTGGAATTGCAATTTCTTGGCAATGACTGAGAAACATGTATTCGGTAAAAACTGCTCATTTTTCTACCATGCAGGAGCCTGAGAAACATGTATTCCATCTTGTTACTGACAAGCTGAACTTTGGAGCAATGAACATGTGGTTTTTGTTGAATCCACCTGGAGATGCGACAATCCATGTTGAAAACGTGGATGACTTCAAATGGCTGAACTCTTCATATTGCCCTGTTCTGAAGCAGCTTGAATCTGTGGCCATGAAAGAGTACTATTTTAAGGCAGACCGTCCAAAAACTCTCTCTGCTGGTTCTTCTAATCTGAAATATAGGAACCCCAAATATCTTTCCATGCTCAACCATTTAAGATTCTACCTTCCACAAGTGTATCCTAAGTTGAATAAGATCCTTTTCCTGGATGATGACATAGTTGTTCAGAAGGATTTGACAGGACTCTGGGAGGTTGATCTAAATGGGAATGTAAATGGTGCTGTGGAAACATGTGGGGAGAGTTTTCACCGTTTTGACAAGTACCTCAATTTTTCAAATCCAAATATTGCTCAGAACTTCGATCCTAATGCTTGTGGCTGGGCGTATGGAATGAATATGTTTGATTTGGAAGAATGGAATAAGAAGGACATTACTGGCATTTATCACAAATGGCAGAATATGGTAAGTTGAAATAAGGTTTATATTACTGTTTCCATTTTTCTGTAGAAATTTCAATGGCAAATTTCTTTCGCTATAATATGCAATATTTCAGTTTCTGCAATTCCTATTATTTTCACTAGCAAATGTAGTATATGCAGTTCTGCACTAACAACAGTTCATGCACCCTCTTAGCTTCTAAAACTAGTAAAAGCATAATATGCACTTTGTGAGATGCACATTCTATATCACAAACAGTAGCATACAGTACTAAACAAATTCCACTACCGTGCTTCACACTTTGTTCTTTTTACAGAATGAAAACAGGCTGCTCTGGAAGCTTGGGACACTGCCGCCAGGTCTCCTAACATTCTACAAGTTAACACATCCCCTGGACAAATCATGGCATGTTCTTGGCTTAGGGTACAACCCATCCATCGAGCGCTCAGAAATAGATAACGCTGCCGTCATCCACTACAATGGGAACATGAAGCCATGGCTGGAGATTGCAATGTCAAAGTACCGACCATACTGGACAAAGTACATCAACTACGAGCACACCTATGTTCGTGGGTGCAAGATCAGTCAATAGGTTTTTTTTTTCCTGTAGTGATTTCATTCTTTCAGTGATGAATAGCTAGTGGAACTTGCTATAGTAGGAACAACAGTAATTCCATTGCATGTTCAGATGTTCTTTATTCGTGTTGCTACTTGCTATAGGTATCTTATGTATGTAGTTGCTTCCCACATTCCTTTTTTAGCCCCCCTTTCCATTAGCCCTCTGTGGTATCTGTAACCATCTTTTCTTTTCTTCAGAAAAGAATGATGAACCCTGTGATTGTTCTCACCTGATAAATGAAATGTCTCAAAAGTTTGTGTGGCTAATGCTGTTCTTAGGCCTGTGTGTTTTTGTGATTGTTCTCACCTGATAAATGAAATTCTGAAAAGTTTGTGTAGCTAATGCTGTTCTTAGGCCTGTGTTTTTAAAAGAGATGGATTATCAGCTAATTGTAACACGTGTACAGGAGCTAATTGTACTATTGTACTCCGTACATCTGTACCCTCTCTCTCTCTAATGATTTGTGGTTTGTCCTTGCCCGTTCATTCGTAGATCAACAGCCAGGATCTATTACCAGTTGCTGCCCAACGCAAAAAATGCAAATACAGGTAACTGGATGGACCTCATTGCAATTTGCCAGCCTCGTCGTCTCCAAAGTCCAAAAGCCCATGGGCTCCGCTCCCTCATCGGCGAGGCGCCGCCGCCGCCGCCGGGGCGCTCCTCGACGGCACGCGGCCTCCACCTCCGCCTCACCGGATGGTTCGAGCGGTTCTTCATAGAGGAGCCGACGGCGCCCTGCTCGTCGCGGCAGCAGCTGAGGTACCTTCTCCCCTCGTACTCCGCCCCCCGGCCAGCCTGAATACCAGTCTCAACTTCTGAAGTAGGAACATGCAATTTGTTGATATACCAATCTGAATAGGTTTTTGCATTGTCTCGGATTAACGTGCAATATGCCTTGAATCGATCGATCATGCAGTGCCGTTACAGCCATTGTGACAGTTTGTTTGGTTTTGATCTGGTACTGATGTTTGTGGAGAGAGTGAGCGAGGGATTTGATCCATTTTTGAAGAGTTTGCTTGCCGGAAGTTATACCTTGCTGATGTTTCATTCAGGCGCACACAAGGATCGTTTCAGGTCTGTTGCAATTTTGAACTGCTTATGCTTTTGCTTGATCTCTGAACTTCTCAATTAGGCATGGTACTATTTACTAAATCTAATTCATTTTACTAGCTTTCTCAAGACGATGTAGTTGTCACTTTTCAGTAGTAACACATGGAGACACACGATGGATTGATGGATTTAGTATTGGCGCCACGAGTTGCATTTATCCATATGATTTGATCGCTGAACCATTTGCGTGTTACCACCATGAGGGCACATGTCCGTATGATTTGATTACTAAACCACATGGAGATTTTGACATTGTAACCGTTGGAAACATGCATCAACAGATTATGTATTGTGATATTCCGTGTCTGGTTTCAAGCAGGGCCATGGCCTACAAACCAATAGAAACCAGCTCTTAATCATAAGTACTATCACTTGTAAAGTAAAACGTGCTTTAAGAATCATGATATCTCTAACAGGGCAAGAAAATAATTAGGTGTTCAGGATTTCTACCAGACTAATGAGTCATGAAGTATGATGACCTCTCTAGTTGATCAAAACTTATTAACATACTAGTTAGTCCGTTAATCATTGATTTTCTTAATCGTTGGTCTTAGAAATTGATTAATTTTTACTTGTCTACTTGTCACATAAGTGTACTGCATAAACTATTCTCTTTATGTTGCTTATTTTCCTGGTTCGATCATCATAAAGTTGTCTCATGGTTTGGTTCTGTTCAGCAAATCAAGAGTTTTACTGAACAAGGTCCAATCAAGAGTTTGCTTCTTCTGCATATGTGTAAAATGAAGGATCCCTTTAAACAATTAGTTTTTGATTAGTTACAAACTTTGTAATTTTTTCCTTTACGGTTTTCATGTCCTTTTGTATGATGTAAATATTATTCTTTTATAAAAGCTTTACTGTTGGGCAAATGCATGACAGTAATTCCCATAAAAAAAAGGTCCAATAAATTTTTTTCAAGATAGACAGAAACATAAAAGATGTACATGTATCTAAATAGTCAAGATGCAAGTCTTGAGATGACTTTACAGCTGGCCACAATGGAATAGTTGGATACGTAACGTGATGAAGTGAAGTCCACTAGGGATAAGCTGGGTTTCCTTATGATTTATGAATCCCAAAATGTGATTTCTCTTGCTTCAAACAGCATACTGGTTCAGCATATTAGGAATGGGTAACCAAACCAGAAATTTCCAAAAGAACGAAATCCCCGGCACTTGGTTTTATCATCATTGATCATCCCTACTTCAGGAATTTGTCCAGTTCTCTAACTTTTTATTTGGAAGTATGTGCGTCTAGTTCCTTCGCCAGAAAGCGCTACAAATACACTTTGTACTAGGAGCTAATGATGCAATTTGTTCGATGCACCATTTAGACAGGATGCAAACATATTACATGTAGGTTCCTATATTTTTTTATCGGAAATATAGGCTCCTATATTTGTTCCATGAAGCAAAATGAATGCAACCTGATCATGTATTTTTTTTTTCCAGTTGAACGTGAGCATGATATCATGGTGTCGTAGCATGTCTTCTTCCTTCATTGAAAACCGTTTGGCTACTGTGCATATGTTGCGATTTGGTACTTCTATTGACTTTCTAAAATAAAAGAAATCTATGTTAAGGACACTGTCAAGATCAGTCTTTACACTAAAACCAGGTATCTTGTGTTGATAGTTATTGTTCTTCATGAAACTAGTATCATTATAATATTGCCACATCTTGTGTTTTCACTAGAATTCTACTAGAAATGTTCTATATTTTTGTTGTGCATATTGCACTATAGATGCCAAAACAACCTAGACAATCCTGACAACATATCTGTGCTCTGTGTACCACAAACTTTAGAGTCTTGTACTGCTCTGGCACTTTCAACGTTACACAAATATTCCGAACTAGCTAATTCCCTCAACTTCATTTTATTGGTCACTTTCTTTTGACTTTTTCCTGCTCGCAGTACTCTTTCCAATATCAATTCCAAGTTTTTATTCTGGATATGTTCTGTGGCTATACTTCACATTTTGAACTTGGGATGTTAAAGATGCCGTCCTTTCAACCAACCTAGTCATAACCAGCTCACAACATATTTTTGGTCAGGGTGCGCAGGTGATTGGTGTGCCCCCCTTATTGGGTTTGTGTTGTTATGAAATAAGGCAGAGCTTCCGTCTTTGTTACTTTAAAAAGGACGTTTCTTCCAAGAAAAAAAAAAGATGCAGTGACTGCTTGCCGATAGGGAAGAGAGAGGTGAGTTTCAACAGGTTCCAGAAACCGGATTCGAGCACCACTAATTAGAATCTAAAACTCTGTAATTCCTAGTGTTGTTAAACATGGTCCAATCAGTAATTAGAATCTAGAACTCTGTAATTCCTAGTGCTTGTCGACCAGGTTCCTTTATGTTCAGATTGATGGAGACACTCCCATGTTCTGTTTTACTCGCCAAATCCTTCAGCTGACAGCCTGACTGTGCATATCCCACTATGTACAATTATCTCACTGGATGGTTGCTCTTCTTGGCAGATGAAAACGGCTGCCGATATATGCACTGCAAATAATTCAGGGACAACCAACTGTATGCTTCAAAGTTCAAACTATGGAAAGTGAAGACATGGTCCGCTCATTCTGGGGGCCGCAGCTACAGATGTTTTCGCCGTGCGCACGTGTGCATGAACTTGTTCCCTTGTAGTTACATCACGCATTCATGCTGGCGCAGCTGTTGATTGACTCTGTGTTTTGTGGAGTCGAAACATTGATGGCCTGATTGATGTGGTCGCGCGGAACATTGCACATGCATCAATGAATCGTGGTTTGTGACACGCTGTTCATCAAGCAATGTGTGTGGGCACGCGGGTGCTTCAAATTCTCTGAACCACAAAATCTTCACTGTGAGGTACAACTACCACCTTTCCAATTCCTGAACCATATATATAGTGCATAACCTAATTATGCTGTGCTGCAAATTAAAAAGATTTTGAGCTTATCAGTGATATTACCCCTGCTTGTGTTGTAGGATCGGAGTACATTGCATTCTGAAATGATTTGATGCCAGCACTGGAGGAGACTCCACTCCAGCTGTATCCTCTGTATGCATTCTTGGCTTGTGCTGCTACATGTCTTACACAGAGCATAAACATGTTCCTGTACTACCTGAAGCTTTGGATCATTACCATCACATAAACAAATGAAGAAATCTCTGTTACTATACAGTAGTACATGGGAATCCATCAATTCAACCATGCATAGGTCACTCCCAAGCAAGGAGTGGCAAAATGATGGCGTGGTTATTCTTGGGAGCAGCATTAGAGGCAATTAGGGCATAAAGCACTACTACTAAACATCACATGATCACCACCATTTGGAAAAGGATGGGCATGGGGCCTACTCTAATGATCCTTTTTAGACCAACACGGCAGGTGTTTGTGTCTCTAGTGGTGCTAGGAGATGATAGAGCCTGGTTTAAGATACTGCCTAGTGATCTTGAGACATGTGCTGCTACTAATGCTTCATTAAAGGGTGAATACGGCCTGCAATTGCTGCAAACACACACCCAAACAACATACTCATTTTTTTTTTTGTTTTTCTTTTTTGCAGTGATCTATCTAGAGAAGACTAGCTGAACTAGGGGATGATGCACTGCAACCTACTGCCAAATATTTTATACGCTTGGAGCATATCTTTCAGTGATCACAAGAAGCTACGGAGTCTACCCTGTTCATCTGCTGGCCCATTGGAGGCAGGGGTTGCTACAAATGGAATCAACGGGGCCGATAAAGAACTAGACAAGTGAGTTTTTTCTCATCCATTATCTTTTGCCGATTGGTATGTGCATATTTAAATCACTTCATTATATACATACGACTATATATGATGCTGCACCAGGTACAAAAATTCACTATCCTTTTCCCCTTAATATATAATACCATCTAATTATTTTGTTATGCATGTTTCTTCTACTTCTTGATGAAATGGATAATTCTTTTTTGTTATGTATGAATTTTGTAGCATTTATTTATTTGTTGGGCATATGGGCTATAGTGAAACGTATACTAGCTAGCAGAGATGTAGAATACACTAGTATATAGGAGAGGGAGAGAGACTGGTAGATGGACTGAGTTGAGTTGAGAGGTGAAGAGAGACTAGAGAGGAGGGAAGGGGGGGCATGCAAGCATGTGATGGTTGGCCCAGTTGCTATCAAGTCGAGCTTCTATTGCGCTTTCTTGTCAAGGGACAAGGGGTATCCCTATTGCATCTATTTGCTTGTAGAAACGGAACATTTTGTTTCCGGCTATCTGCTTGGAGCTGCAAAAGGCCACTGTTAACTATAGTGCAACCGGTACGACCGATATATATACATGGAGGCAGCTCTCAGTCAGAGACACTTGGGGCAGCTCCTCGGCTTTAATTTATTTTTCTGAAAAAAAAGAGATCATCAGAGACACTAGAACTAATTAATTAATAGATGAGTAAATTAAAGGGCATGGCCTTTTGCGCGCTTTCTTTTTTTCTTCTATTTTACTGCTCTCCATCTTTCTCGTGGTTGCATTGGCAAAGTGATATGAAACTTGAAGGACATGTCAGTAGTACAGCACTTGCCCTGTTTGTACATAGAGGTAGTATATATTACACATAATAAAGAATTCCAAATTGTTATAGCTGACTAATAAGGATGTTTACAATATCATTAGTTTAAAAGTTATTTTAAGTCCTCGAACAAAACCATAAGTTAAACAAAATACCACTACCTACTATAGCAAACTCTGATACCAATATATTGAGTTTTTTTAATGGTAACTAAAGTACAAACCAATGCATGAATATTTATTAATTACAGATTATTAATGTTTTTATGTTGGAACTAAACAGTCCATAATCTTAGTGGAAAACAATTGCCTGCATTATATATCTAGACTTCTAGTAACTAATATTTTTTACGGTTATTGTGGAATTAAGGTGTCAACTAGCTAGAGGGTAGGGCAAAGGGGGATCACGCCTGACTTTATTATTTTCCGTTTTAGTTCCTTAGCAATGCACGATGAGAACTACAGTAATCATGCATCTTGCAAGAATTGGGCTTTCTTACAAAATGCTTGGAGGTAACGGGACTAGCATATGCATGCCTGTATTTGTATGACATAATTAAAATGATGGATTAATCTGCTTTTGTATTCTCTTTTGCAATATTCTCTCTTGTGCACAGATAGATTCAGTGGTGGTACAAGTGTTGTCAGGTTCATTCGCACGTGATGCGATGTGTTAGCCTGTTAGGTCTTAATTCAAATCATCGTGTCGGGCCATCGTTTGAGCTGATCAGAGCAGCTTTCGTGAGTCAGTCAGTTAGGATAAATGATCAGCTTTCTAGTTAGTCACTACTCCTACTCACTAAATCAGCACAGATATTTCTCTTTTTTTCTATCACAAAGAAATTGCACCCGCTCACATCTGAGTACACATGCTTAGCTCAATTCTAAACTCCATGAACCTAACGAATTCCTACTAAAATGAACAGATGTGGCCGGTATAAATTTGAGCACTAGAATTTGATTAGGTGGATAAAGCCATGCCCTGATCTTATAGCTCCACCGATCCAATTAATAAGGCCATTTTTTGGAGAGCTCTTACAGCTGGATCTACACTAAGAATTTGCAGCTACCTCCTTGAATTCTCACCCTAGATTCTGACAATAGCTAAACAAGAAATGAACTATTAGCTACCGGCTTCTCCAAATTCCTACCAACTTAATGTAAAATATGGAGCTGTTCAAATTGATACCATTTTCAACCATACCATTTTTTATAAAGTTGTAAAAAAATGTCTACGTTTAGTTTGTTGCCAAATTTAGTAAATACATAAGAAATCATGTCAAAATTTTAGCAATACCAAAATTTGGTAAGGTTTATTTTGATTACAACGTGAACAAGCTCTATAGTTGTTTCTCGTAATCTTCTGCTCTCTAAATGGGGACTAATAAGAGTTGGTTATTCTCCTTGGTCAGCCCAAACTAATTATCAATGAGCGGCTTCTTTTTTAAGTCAAGAATTAATACTTCCTCCGTCCCATTAAACATGTCGTTTTAGGCTTGCTGTAAAATCTCATAAAACATGTCGTTGTAGTGTTGTCAATTGGAGGCCTTCACTTTCATTTGATTTTTCTATTCTGTCAACCTGCTAGAGCCGCCCGAGCAGGTGGTCTTGGCATGCGTAGCCTGCGTGGAGCGACTACTCCTGCCTGCCACACATATGCGCTGTCAACAACGGTGGTATAGGACTGAGAACTGAATCAAATAAATGGAGGCACTTTGGTCTTTTTGACAGCAGATTAATTTGGCTAAGAAACCTTAAAACTACACATTTTCTAGGACGGAGGAAGTAGTTTGTATATTTAATCAATGGAGACAACCTTCCTGGGGCTGATTAGTTAGATTATCTTTGATCAGTCGCTCTACAACTGTCTTCCCCCCAAAGTCTTGCTGTACTTAAAAACAAGTACTCCTGCTAGCTGCATCCAATCAATCCATAGCAAGGAGAAGTGCGTCATGCATTCAAAAACCCAATGGCACACCTCTCTAGGCACCATCCTCTCACTTCAGGTTGCATGCATATGCTCCTCAAGTGAGACCCCCCCAAACTCCAAAGCGAATGAGAGTTAGTTAAGCATAGGGATTTGGGCATTATGGCATTGCTTCTTTCTTCCCCTCTCCATGCATCTCTCTAGCTCTTTCTCTTCTCTCCCTTCCTTTTCTTTCTTTCTCCTTCCTTTCATCCTTTGCCTTTGCATATGTATGTGTGCGTACACACACCAACGACACATACTACATGAACAGTGTACATACATACAACGCACATTCATGTGGTTTTGGATGGGGACAGAAAGGGACTGAAATGAGTGAAAGGGAGTAAAAGAAGAGTCAACTCGTGTATTGCACAGGGCTCGAGAGCAAAGGCCACAGCAAGTACTCAATTATTGGGACCTCACCCACATCACTGTCAATGTCAAATTTTAGGGTCCCTTTTAATCCCTTCTGTGCCCAACAACAAGAGAGAAAATAAATAAAATAAATCACCCTACATACTCTCCTTGCTTTCTTTCTGAGATTTTCTGCATATAATTTGTGGAGCTAGCTACTCTACCTAGCAGCTGTAGTCGGTCTTTTTCCCTCCTATTAATTGCACGTGAAATCATATATATGTAGAATGTAATTTGATAAAGATGTTTATAGGAGACAATAGATAACTTGGCCCCTCAGTTAATTAACTTATAGACCAAACAGCTTAGAAGAGTGCATAATTTTGTTCTTCTGTTTTTACCGCATTCTTTTTTGTTTAATTTGATATATATCCAAGGAAATTAAATAATTATTTTGACTGCAGGATGATGGATTTGTGCATGCTCCCCTAAAATATAAGGGTCAATAAAGGATTAAGCTAATATTTTTTTCATTCGGCATAAGAGGAATTCAACGAAAAAAGCATTAGTCAAGATTGGAGGGGAGAATAATTAAATCTGAGAAAAGAAAAGGGTTTAGACACCACTATATATATATATATATATATATATATATATATATATATATATATATATATATATATATATATATATATATATATATATATATATATATATATACCACACTTTAAGCCACTAGCTAGCACATAAGCTTTCAGCTGCAAAGTTCACTGGAATGTCGCACATAAAATCTCTTATCACAGAGGAGTTAAATAAACTGCATATGCTGCTCATCTCACATGAAATGAATATGAAGTGTACATATATTCTTTTCTCCTTTTCCATTGGATCTGAATGACCCACGGTGACTGTAGTTGAATGTTGAGCACTGTTCATATGTGCACTAGGGAAAAGTTAGGCAACCTTCTTGTCACGGTGGCCTTTAATTTGGTGCCGTTATGTGGAAAACTGGATTATTCTTTGACCATATACAAAGCGAATCTGAAAAAAACTAACAACATATTAATTCTTTCCCTTTGTACAGGGGGATTTCAAGAAATATTAGGATATATGACTCATGCTCATTAACTAGCTAGATCTCATATTGATTAGATAACTCTCAAGAGTTATTTTATTTTATGGATATTACAGTGAACTATTAACTAGCCGTTATCTAGAATTTAATTACTTTATCTCGATCATTTATCTGTTGTTTCCTTTCAAAAAGGTGACTGCCTAAAAGCTGCATATCAAATCTCTCAATATGGCCATGATAATCTACATCTTCTCAAGTATATTCCCTAATTGACTTTTATCATTGATACATGTGCGCTTGCACGGACCGGGTACATGTCCAATGTACCCGTTTGTTGGTCTATCTATGATCACCATTGGTCTTAAAGTTCTTGGCCAACAAGCACATATATATGTTAATAATGTTGCACATTATATGTGTTGTTCCATCGAACCAACCAACATTCACTGAAATTTTGTGGTTAAATTAACTTCTACCACTCCTTTTGCAGATCAAAAATTAACCATGCATGTTCCATACATCCCTCCAGGAGCAGTACGTGCAGTACACTCGCTAGATGGAGACTGGAAATGATCGACTTGAGTTGAGTTTGAGTTGAGTCGGTCATCACAGTCCACCGTGTGCATATATAGACGATGCATCATGAGGTATGCACACTGTCTAAGTGTCTATACACCAACAGTACTTGATACATAGGGACCCACTAGGTAGAGACCAGAGAACCTAAGCTAATCATGCTACACCTCTCTCGATAGCAAGCTGCTAGCTAGCTTAACCAGCAAAAGTGGCTATATGCAGTGGCCTTGTCTGCATGGATCGATGCTCTTGCTCTTGCCTCTTGGTTTTGATCATGTAGGATCAATATATGCAGGCAGGCAGCTGCAGGAACAGGTATAGTAGTGTACTACAAGTGTGGAAGCCCATGCATGTTTGATGTTTTGCTATAGCTTTCTAGTCAACTATAGTCATATATATGGCTTCTTCTCTTGCACATGTGATAGGAATACCCATACAAATAATACTCATGTAACTGCCATTTTCTGTTCCTAGATTTGTTTTTTTAGATATCTGAATTCCAAGTTTTAATAAACTAGCTAGCTAGGAAGTTTGTGGACATGCTTTTTGTTTAGTAAAGTGCTAATTTAAAAAGAGAGATGTATGTTAATTAGAGTTCATTTATCATTCATAGCCAAAATTCAAATTTTAAGTTGATTTTAGAGTTTTTCGTTGTAGTGGCAGCTTAATTTAGTTTTTAAACCACCGAATAACACAGATTTAAAAATTTTATTTATAAATTATTTTTTTGATTGATTTACTCTTTTTTCTAGTATGAATTATCAGCCATTAGCTCATCAAGTGATGGGAGCAGGAAAAAAAAACTTGTGTGACCATGAATGACAAGGAAGATAGGATAACAACTTGCAAGCATATGGGATCCTGGGCTTTGGGTGCTTCGCATGATGATATCCCTTCAGCCTTTCTAAGGGCATGTTCGAGGAACTTTTAGCAGCTACAGCTCAGAATCAAAAACATTTTAAACAATTTAGTTTTTCACCTAATTCTGAAAAACTATAGTTATAGATTATAGAAAAATGAATTACAAGCTAAAAGCTAAAACACCTAATTTTTTATATTAAATTTATTAACCAGTTGTTTCTCGGAATTTTAAGTTCTTTCACGTGCCCTTTCACAGGGGAGGGAGGAAGAGGAGGCACTGACAGGTTCTAGACCCCAAGTGGTGTCAATGCCGTGCCAAGCAGCAGCTGCTGCAGCAGCAGAAAGCCAGGAAGGAAAGCATATGGTGACAACAAGACACCAATTAAAAACGCCATGGCCAACAACAAGCCGGCCTGAAGCTTCTTTCACTATAACACATTATTTCACCTCTATTTTATTCTCTTCACCCATTCAGCTGCTGCTGCCGCTTTGCTAGTAGTATTGCTGCTGTTTACTGTGCAGTAGGCTGAGCTGAAATATTTTAGTTTTACTGCTAGCTACTGTAGACATATGGGCCTTCGAAAAGGTAAGAGGAGAGATGAATGGAGATGAGAGGTGGGGGTGGGCCCGGATGGGCAGCGGCTTTCACGGCCCGAAAGGACCCCGACACACGACCTCGATTCCCGCCACGTGGCTAGACATGCGCCGTCCGCTCGATCGTGCCTAGACGGCCACGATGGCCCCCACCCTCTCTCCCTCGGGTTTTTAAACTCATCTAGCTACGTGCACACGCTATATGCTTAGCTCTGCTCTTGTGCCGTCCCGGCCGGTGTTGCAAGTACTCCCCCTCCCCTAGTCTTTTTCTTTCTTTGGACTGTTTTCACCTAGCTCTTCTTCTGTTTTCTAGTGATGAGAGATGCTACTGCTGCAAAATGAAAATGTCCAACAGATCATCATGATCACTGCAAAAGAATATATGACCGAAATCTCCATTGTATTTTGTGTGCATGTAACATGTAAATACTATGCATATTTTGATTTAATTTATGGTATGCATATACAAGCGGCCACTATATATCACATTCAAAACTTGCTTTCAGATATCTCAAGTCGTTGTTGGACCGGTTGTCTGGATCCGGTAGACTATAGACATGCGTATGCATTTGTGGTGGTGCGAGAGTATTATTAGTGTGTGTCGTGTGGATCCAATTATTTTTCTCTCAAAGAAAAACCCGCATTCATCCATCTAGTGACAAAAACCTTACTTCTATCATTCCTCACCTTAATTTGGATCTCTTAGCATTCGCTCGCACGTCACTGTCGCCTCCCTTTCTTCTCCATATACACCACCATAGGTTCTCACCCCAACACTGTCTTCTTCGATCAATTGTCTTTATCAACTAGCCAACCTCTTCTCCCCCTCTGGTATGCCATCAATGGTATCAATCACCATAATTTTATCACATTAACCTCACTCGATCATTCTAAATCTAAACTCCCTTCTCTTTTGCTCTCCTGGTCCAAATACAAACTCTAACTAGATGTACTCTTCTTGCCAGATTTCACGAAACTCAAATCGGGTTAAGAATTAACATGGTTGTCCTTCGAACAATGAATTTGCATTCCTTTCTTTTAAAGAACTAAAAATACATTTCACACCACATCGAAGAGCCACTTCCACTTACCCATCTGTAACGACTCTGGACGATGAGCCTCCAGTGACATGAAAAATCCAGGGAAAGAGGCCAAAAAGAAAAGGATGCCACCTCACGGTAGTCGTTGTGCCGTGGTCCTCTACCTCCTCACACTTTGCCACTAGAGATCCTAACGTTGAGCGGTCTGCCAAATCCGGTTGATTTCGGGTAGGGAGCAACAGCCAGTGTCGGAGCCACGCTCAGTTTAGATGGTGCACAGGAACCCCCCCTAAAGCCAAGATTTCTCACTTTATAACACCGGAATGCATAGCATTTAGATTGAGGCTTTCTAGGTTTTCAATGGTAGTGCACCACCTTAGTTTTGGTGCTAGCTCTGCCCCTGGCAACGGCCGCCATGGTTGGATCCAACCCTCACCATCATTGTCATGGCCGAATCTAGCGCCGTCCGTCCTCATGCAAGAGGAGCTAGAGACTCTCGGCATCAAGCGCCATCACCAACCATCACTACTCCGCGCCCTCGACCTGATGCCTCGAGTTCCTCACTAGCATGGAGAAGCGATGGGAGAGGAGATCGGCCGGTTGTGGCGACATAACCGCTACGGGACGAGCCCAGCGCGGGGCGGTGCAGGCCACCTTGTGCTCGTTTCAAATAATAGTTTAAATATTCAACCTTTACATATGTTATTACAAACGGTTCTATTTAAGCTGTTACAATTACAAATGACTGGTTGCAAATAAAGGGTTATGTTGTAATGTGTTCTAACAATATGTAGGACTAACATGCTAGTTTATCTTTATAGGCCTATAATTAAGTACAAAATTTACTGGTTGTATTAGAAGTATGTAGCACCGTACATTTTCCTTAACATCGATCAGCATTTTTCATGTACTATCATGCATGTACCACTGAACTGTTGGTCGTGACCTACACATCCAATCAGAATGACTATTAATCTGTACATGCACGATAAATAATGTTATACGTCTAGTTAAGTTTCATGCAGGTACGCACAAATATATTGTTGCATGTAGGCTCCACGTACCAAACGTTTCAGAATTGACCTTACTGAATTGTAGCAGAAGATCGATAGCTGGTATATGTGTACTACGTACTCTTGATGTTTATCATAAAAACAAATTAAACGTTTTAAATGCTTCGAAATCGCACCTGTTAGTATTACTTTTGGAACAGTAGGCAGTAAGAGTATAACTTTTCCTTGCACGGTAACATATATTTAAGTACGATCTGAACATATATATACACATTGACGAAGAAACCAACAAACAAACAAAACAAGAAAACATATGCACAGTGGTTAATTAATTTACATCTCCACCATGTACATACTCTCTCTGCATCAGCATTATTATTACATGCTAGAGATAATATAATCAAGGAAAGAGAGATTAACAACTTGTAAGACCATATAAGTCATCAAATTATAGTTCTTACTCCCTCCATCACATAAAAACCAATAAGTACCAGATGTGACATATTCTAATATTACGAATCTGGATATATATTTATTCAGTTTTGTTATAAATTTATAATACAATGTGTCACATCCCATTTTATATTTGTTTTTAGGAGTAATTAGAAGAGCAGCCGCATGCGACCGGCCGGGTACAGAGACGAGACGAAGACGAAGACGAGGACGAGGAGAAGAGGAATGCAAAGGTGTGTGTGTGTATTCTCTCCTGTCAGTAAAAATTCCTGGCCGTGTCCTTTGTCGCCAAGTAGTCATACTGTTTTTGACAAGAAGCAAGGCAGGCAGGAGAGCGAATGGCAGGTCCGGTAATTACGCGGGAAATGGCATGGCACAAAGATGAGCAAAAGCAAAGCCACAGCCATTGCAAAATCTCTCCCCCCATTTTCTTCTTCCCTTTTTTACTTTCTCTCTCTTGCATCTTTGTTCTTTCATCCGGTTGGTTAGAGAAGGAAGCAAGGAAACACAAGCAGCACAGAGATAAGGTCAGATAGAGAGAGAAGAAGAAGCAGAAGCAGCAGCAGCAACTGCGAGGAGGAGGAAGAAGAGAGAGAAGATGAGCAATAAATAGAAAATTAAAGGTCGGAGCTAGCCGCTCTCATGGCGGCGTTTGCAGGCGGCGCCCTAGAATTCCTCCCCTCCTGCCGCTGCTACACCCACTACTCCTCATATCTCCTCTTCTTTATATAGCCCATCCACCTCTCCTTCTCACCACCTCAAAAAGCTACCTAAGCTAATCACCCCCATCATCTTCTTCCTCTCCTCCTAACCCTTGTTGCTTAGACCCCAATTAGTAGCAAGAAGCTCTCAAGATAGGAAGAAGAAGAAGAGGAAGAGGAAATCTTTGTAGAGAGAAGTGGAGAATTCTAGCTAGAGGTGAGTGGTAATAGTAGTAAGTAGTAACTGTATTTGTGCTAGTAGAGTGAGTGGAGTGATGTACTGTATACTAGTGTACTGCACTGCATGCCACTCATCCTCCATGTCTATGGCTTGCATGATCTCACTACAGATCTATCTATGGCTTCTAGTTTGGTAGCAAGTGTGTGTCATCTTTGCAGAAGATTATGATTCTGACCTAGCTAGAGCTTACAATCCCATGCCTTTTCTTGTGTGGCCAAAGATCTGAATTTTTTTTCTCCTTTTTTTTGTGTGTAGGGGATAATAATTAAAGGGGAGATTTTATCGGAGAAGAAGAGGAGAAGGTGGTGTTGCACTCGAGGTTTCTTGATGGGCGGCGCATGGCGGGATTCTCTCTGAGGGGAGGAGGAGGAGGCGGCGGCGGAGGAGGAGTCGGCGGCGGCGGAGGCGGGGGGAGGGGAGGCGAACGCGGCGGCGGCGGCGATCACGCCATAGGGGCCGACAGTCTGTTCCTGTACGCGCGCGGCGCGGCCGCCGCGGCCGCCGACACGGCGGGCAGCGGCGGCGGGGGTGGGGGGATAGGGTTCCAGCTATGGCACCCGCACCAGCAGGCGGCGGCCGCGGCCGCCGCCGCGCCGCACACGTCGCAGTTCTTCTCCTCGGGCGTGGCCACCGGCGTCGTGCTGGGGTTCTCGTCGCATGACGGCGGCGGCGGCGGCGGGCACATGGGCGGCCCCGGCGGCGCCGGCGGCGGCAGGGCGGGCACCAGCTGCCAGGACTGCGGCAACAACGCCAAGAAGGATTGCTCCCACCTCCGGTGCCGCACCTGCTGCCGGAGCCGCGGCTTCAGCTGCGCCACCCACGTCAAGAGCACCTGGGTCCCCGCCGCCAAGCGCCGCGAGCGCCAGCAGCAGCTCGCCGCGCTCTTCCGCGGCGCCGCCGCCAACAACAGCGCCGCCGCTGCCGCCGCCGCCGCCAGCAAGCGCCCCCGCGAGCTCGTCCGCTTGCCCTCCGCCAACACCGCCATGGTCGCCACCACCACATCCTCAGGTACACCCAATTCTCACTCACACCGCCAATGGCGACGACGAGTCGACGCTGACGCCAACACCGCCATGGTTGTGTGCAGGCGAGGGAGACGGGAGGTTCCCGCCGGAGCTGAGCGTGGAGGCGGTGTTCCGGTGCGTGCGGATCGGGGCGGTGGACGAGGCGGACGCGGAGCTGGCGTACCAGACGGCGGTGAGCATCGGCGGGCACACGTTCAAGGGGATCCTCCGGGACCACGGGCCGGCGGACGAGGCGGCGGGGCAGCTGCCGCCGTCGTCGGCGGAGTACCACCAGTTGACGGGTCAGGGGAGGGAGGAATCGTCGCCGGCGGGGAGCAGCGAGGGCGTCGGCGGCGGCCACGGGGCGGCGACGGCGGCGACGTCCGCGGCGGTGCTCATGGACCCCTACCCGACGCCCATCGGCGCCTTCGCTGCAGGCACCCAGTTCTTCCCTCATAACCCTAGAACCTAGCGACCTAGCTACCTATCATCATCTACTTCCTTCCATGATCAAATCATCATCAATTTGCTAGTTTCATTTGCATCATCGTCTCAACAAACAAGATCAATCGATGAGTTGCTCAATCAAACAACAAGAAGAACAAGAACAAGAAGAAGATGATGATGAGATTAAGACATTATTTGTTATTTCAGCCGATGAACACTAATGCACGGTCGATCGAGAGCATGTCATTAGCTAGAGCTTAGCTAGTACTACTGCTTGTCGTCGATGAGCTTATTAATTTCGAGTTTATTAATTAATGACTTAATTTAATGCAATGCAAAGAGAGAGAGAGAGGGAAAAAAAAAAGAACCAAGTGTAGCTTCAATGATGATATCGAACTTGTTCTAATTAATTAATTTGCTTTTCTCCCTTGATTAAAATCCCTTCTTTTCCCCAGTTGATTTTGGCATGTGATGAGTTGATTAATTACTACTGCATGCTTAAAATTTCTTGAGTAATTAATTAAGTACTCCAGCTTAGCTTAACTTTGCTAGTACTAGTACGTGTACGTATGTGCTGTGTGTGTGCATGGGAGAAGCTTCTCTCTGGCTTTGGCATGGGTAAAGCTGGCCCTTCACCTGATGGTGTTTTTTTATATGATTTGTTGCATGTTTTAACCGGGTAGTACCTGCGGTTGTTTTTCTTTCTTTTTCTTCTACCAGTAGTTTGCTTCTTTTTAAGCAGCAATTCTGTTCAGCTGCTGCCTCTTGCCTTGGGATGGATGAGCAATCAGCTTCTCCTACCTTAGCTTCTTTCTCTTCTTCCTGATCCAGATCAAGGGAAAGTACATAAATTCCATGCTTTTTTTTTTGCTGGGATTGATGTAGGTTTTTTTTTTCTCTTTGGCTAATCTACTCGACAATGCTGCTACTGCCTTGTGCTATGCATAATCTTTGGACTCTCTTTCATCTCTCTCTCATGGTCATGGCCTAGCTATTGGTCTCTCTCTCTCTCTCTCTCTCTCTCTCTAGGGTACATAGTGACCTTGTCACACCACTGTTCCTTCTTTTCCTAGGCTACTGTTTTTAATATTCTTATGTTGAAGTGACGTAGAGCCATGTTGCAATCCTTCAAAAAAAATTTTAAAAAAACAAGTGTAAAATAATGCATTATACCAACCAATACAAGTCACATGGAATGATGGAATGTCAACAATGTGTATGGTTGGTTTTTACTAACAAATTAATCTACCTAGTTAGCCTAAGCAACCATTAGTCTCTCTCTACATTGTCTGAACTGAATCTACTAGCTCTGCTAATTAATGCTAGGTGTATGCATGTTTCGTCTTCATTCTCATCTATCTGTTCTTCGATCTGTACGTATCTACTAGCTAGCTAGCACTGTCTTCTTACAAGAGTACAATTTTTATTTAATAAAAAATATATGAAAGGATAAAAGAACAGTTACTGGTATGATCTCTTGTCCTTCAGTACAGCCACTATGCAAATTTGCTTCACTCCCGGCCGGCCTATACGTAGAGTGTAGAGTGGTACAGTAGTGATGTATAGTACTGTCCATATGCTGCATCTAGCTGTAGCCTCATCTCTACTTTGTTTCTTTTACTCCATCTGAACACTTATTCTCTTTTTATTATGGAGAAAATCATCACTGAACTTTTCATATGGGGTGTCGTAGTAGCTCAAGTACACAATATAGCTACTAGCTAGCTTGCTAGGAGATTGTAATGCAGTGCATAATTCACAGTTGTTCAGCATATATTTGGATTAACGATGTACATATACATCAAGTGCATTTCTGCGTTTCAAATTGTCCATCATCTGTTTGCATTTGCATTGAAACACTTTGGTATTGTGCTGCATGCTAGCTATTCATATATATGATGTGTTCTACATTGTGAGGGTTTTTTCAGGAGTTCAGATTAAGATTTAATTTGCGTAATTAATTAAAAGTGCTTGGAGTGTCACAACTCTGTTGCAAGATACACATTAACTCTATATATCGATAAAGAAGAATTATACATATCGATCAAAGAGATCAGGTATATTGTGCGTCTCTAAACTACTTCCTCCGTTTCACAATGTAAGTCATTCTAGCATTTTCCCCATTCATATTGATACTAATGTGTCTAGACACATTAGTATCAATATGAATGGGGAAAATGCTAGAATGACTTACATTGTGAAACGGAGGAAGTAGTTTAGAGACGCACAATATACCTGATGCATATTGTGAAACGGAGGGAGTACATGCATGTGCATATATAATAAGAAATGCATCACATTTCCCAAAATAATCAAAGATAAAGTTATTTTGGAATAGATGGAGTAGCATAATATATACACGTACGTACCTTCGATCTGGGTCTGTTTCTGATCACTGATTTGAGTTTTATTATAGCACAATTCATAGCCTTAGTAGTATATAATACAAATGAATTCTAAGCTCTCTCTCTCTCTCTCTCTCTCTCTCTCTATATATATATATATATATATATATATATATATATATGATGTAACTTCATCCAATATTTTAATTATATGCATATGTATTGATTTTGTTGTTATAGTCAATGGTTCAATTCCTTCGTTTTGTATATTCATGCTCATGGAAAAGCTAGTTTTATACTTCTCAGGATATATATAATGTTATGCTGTAGCATCCCCTACTAAAAATCCATGGCATTGTTAAATAATTTTTCTACAGCCATTTCACACGCTGTACGCAATACATCTATTCAATCCTTTGTATCTTATGTTCTAACTATCTTGAGAGACCAATCATGTATAATACGATTAATTAATACAACAAGAGATCAAGTTATTCTGAACAAGAACACACAAAGATGCTGTATAATTAATACCATTTTAAAATTATACGATCAGTTCTTATTTCGAAAATCATGTATATATACATATAGCAACAAAGTTAATTTGCGCACAATTATGTTCATTGGTTTGTTATATATGCATGTTATGTATGAAAAGTTGTAGAAAAATGCATGCAATTAATTAATTGTACTAGAGGATGTCTGTGTTGCAATTTTTTTTTTTGCTAGAGTTCTTCCATGCTTAGTTTGATTGATGATGCATGGTGTAATACGGCATCTCTTTGATTTTTTTCTTTTAATCTGCTGCTCACATATATATGTTCAGTACTTAATTATAATGTGTGCAATATAATGGGGGAAATTAACAGATAAATGAGTTACTGCAAAGAATACTTATATGAAGAAAACTTGCTAAACATTATTCAGCCCCCATTATAAGTACAGAGATATTTTGTTGATCTCTGTACAGCCCCCATTATCACTGGAAAGAATACTTATATGAAGAAAACTTGCTAAACATTCATCTTCTTTTAGAGATCATGCTCTCTGTACAGCCCCCATTATAATAAGTACAGAGATCAACAAAATATCCCTGTACTATTCATGAAATTTTGTTGATTTCCAGTGATATTTCACATCGTACATATATATAATAGTTCAAAGCCTCGATTCAACCTCTGATGCATTGATCCACCTTTTTCTGGTATATTTAGCTAGCAAGCAGACTAACAAAAATAGTAACTAGCTAATACTATACACTGGAGAATGATGTGGCAGTACTGAATGTTCTTGAGTCTATAATGCTAGTTCTTCCTGCTATAGTACAAGGCCATTTTCCTTTTTGCGATTAATATATCATGACTTGAACCATTGCATGATGCGTTACAAGCATGTATATATATATATCACTTTCTTGTCCTTGAGACCACCTGTCGCGATCTCCCTGCATATTATATATATCATCGATTCCAACTGATCTATCCATCCTTATCTCTCACCACAATCCAATCATATGGAGAGTATGAATCCCCTCTGTTCTGCAAATTCTCAAGAACCTCATTGGTTTCATACTTAAGAAGATAAAAGTGACACAATCCTAGCCAGCTATATATTGTAAAGTTTAATACCATGAATCGGGCTCCTTTAATTTGGAACAAAGGGTTGGAGGAATTCAATCCCATAGAAAATTTTCCTATGTGATCATTATATTTAGATCAATGGAATATCTATCAAAAAATCCTATGAAATTCTTTTCGATTGGCTCAAAAGATATAAATTTCAGAGGAATTCTAACATGAGCTCCAACCTTTTGACCCCCCCCCCCCTCTCCCCTAATTTCTGCCTTTTTTTTGTTGCGCTACATCCAAATGGTCAGTCGTTTTATTTGTTTTTTCAACGTACATATATGATTTGAGATGCTAGGGTACCTTCAGTCTAGCATTTTTCCTTCCTATATATGCGTTTGAGAATCTTGCGTTCCAAAGGAGCCCGTCATGTGCAATGTGGCAAATCTAGTAGTAAACATTCCATATATATACTTTTTTTTGTAATAATAGCATTGGCAAACATTTTACCAATCCAAACAATGCCAAATTAATGTAAGATGTCTAAAAGAATATTAGTTATATGTAACCTTGTTATGTTAGATAAGCATGAAATCGATCTATTTCTTTATACAATAGAAGTTATATGTGAGCTATAAACATATGTACCATCTCCATATCATTAATAATATTGGTTTTTATGGCAAACATGATGGCTATAAACCACATTACATAAGCCTAGAATGCAGTTCACTATCCATCACAAACATAGGAGGAAAGAGACATGAGTTAGGCCTTCTTAGATTTTGTGGACCACTTTCCCTCCATGCATGACCTCTAACAAGAAAATTTCAATTTTGACCTTGTCATTAGAAAAAGCTAGCTAGCTCTCCCTTTGCTATCACCAGAATCCTACTACTACTACTACAACAAACAAGGAATCTGACCTAACAAGAAAGTTTTATTGCTCTTCAAAAAAATAAAATTAAAGAGACATAACAATTTATTGGGCCAAGCTATCCACACACCTAACACCCACAACTATAGGCTTCTCCTCCTCCATCTAGGGTCCTAATTGCAAAGATTCATTTATTTTTCAGTGACTTGTACACTGAGCTTGTGGGCCTGCTTATGTGCTTGGGACCCTCCTAGTCAGCTGTCTGCTCTTGCAAGCTTTGCATACACATGATAAAAGAGAGCTCAGCTATATAAGCTTAGGTTAAGACCTCTTACCCTAAGATGGATGTTTTATCATTCATGCATTGTGTAGCTAATAGTGTGGGGTTAGAGATATATATATATATATATATATATATATATATATATATATATATATAAGAAGGAGGCCAGGGATACAAGAGCAAAAACAACTAGTGTACATATGGTCCCAAAACCCAAAGAGGGAGAAAGGCTTTCTAAAGGGGATGCGGCGTCTCACATGCATCCCACAAATTTAAACAAGCACAAGGTTTAATTGGTCACAAATCTTAATTAATATTAATGGTGTCTACTTCATGTCCCATATGTATATAGTATACTACGATATATTTATATGCATGTAGCTAGAGTACACTAGCTAGTACATATCTTACTATGTCCTTTTTGTTTTTATCTTTATGATGATGAGCTAGTAATATATAGTAAAGTAGTATCTTACAAAGGACATTTCTATATACAGTTATACACATATAGTATATCCTTCCTTAGGTACTAAATGACTAATTGTTCAAAGCATCATGCATGCATTATATATCATCTGCGAATTGAGTATATTTTGCATCAATAAATTAATTGTTGTATAATTAATCATATGCATGGAGTTAGTGATGACTTAAATGGCCACAGCGTTTTGTTAAATCCGATATACATATGCCGTGCATGAATGCGTAAATGCGTACGTAATTATTCTAGTTTCAGAGAATAATAACACACATGCTCTGAACAGTAAGCTATAGTGCTATACTGCTATATACTAGTATATTTTACGATGTGAGTTGACCTATAAGCTAAATAGCTAATGCTACTGTAATTAAAAAGGACAATTCATAATTCATACTGTAGTTTCTGAATTATTTCTTCCCTCTCAAAACAACCACTTTTGTCTTGCATGTTATACATATCTATGTGCGTGATTAGTTTGTAAAAATGTAGGGCTATATATACTAATAATTAATTATGAATTGCAATACATACAAGAATATATATAGTATAATATATCTTAATTACCCCTGCATACATGCATGTCTATCGATCGGTTTGGAACTTGTGGGCTTGTTTGACAGGGTCTCAGCTTATGAAGCTAAAGCCTAATCAAACAATTTTAGTTTTTCACACAAAAGAAGTGGAGCTAACTGAAGTGATATTAAAAAAAACGAATTAGAGTACAGTAGTTTTTTTTTTTGTGCTTTGCAATGCAATGCATAAATGCTTTTTGGTGCGCTTAACTTAATTAGCTGAAAAGGAGTACTCCCTCCCTCCCATAATAGATAACGTTTTACTTTTTATTTGTAACGTTTGACCATTCGTTTTATTTAAAAAATTAATGCAAATATAAAAAAAGATAAGTCATATATAAAGTACTTTTGATAATAAAGCAATTGACAAACAAAATAAATAATAATTTTAAATTTTTTTAATAAGACGAATGATTAAACATTAATAAATAATAGCTTAAAAAGATAAGTAATATGGTACGGAGCTAGTATTTAACTAGCCTGAGAAAGAAGATTAGGCCGTCGATTCATCATCAGTAGAGCTGGCAGCTAGAGTACTACACACTGCACTCTACAGCAGCTTAGCTATATTGCTCCTAGCTACAGTAGCTAGCTAAGCTAGCTTTAGTTAAATAATTAGGCGCCCTCCAAGCTAGCTAATTAAGTAATTAGGGGAAACCGCGTACACCCTGCACATGCTAGGTGCATGCGAATTAAGTAAGCTAAGCGCGTTAATTCGCTGAACCTTATTAGCTTTGTCACGTATGCGCGCGACACTGTAATTAGCATGTGCTCGCGCCGTTCGCATCGATATAATTACGAACCCTAGCTACGTGTAGGCTCTGGCGATTAGCGTGAGATTAATTAGTTAATTAATTAGCACCGGTGACAAGATGGTTAACTGGATCGCTTGATACCAAATTAACAACCAACAGGATATACTACTAGCTTATGAAACTTGTACTGTTACTAATATATCCCCATGTTAATTAGTTGTTAATTAATAAGTACTCCGTATTTGATTAGGCAAATGAGAAGGGGAAAAAATAAAGCTAGTGGACGCAAAGAGCTGGCCTTGGGCAGTGTGAGATCATCAGAACCGAGATGAGAGGAGGCTGGAGAGTTCGTACTTTGTGTTTTCTAGTGCTTGCTGATGGGAGGCAGCACAGTGACTTGCCAACTCAAAGTTTTTAATTAGTAGTAGTAATTTTATTTATATATAGGACCATAGTGTTATTAATTTTTTTCATTTCTATCTGTCTGTCTTTCTTTGTTGCTAAATGCTATACTCCTCATCAGACTCAGTGCAAAGTACTGTGCAAGAAGAGTAAGCTATAGCAACAGGTCAAAAGTTTGACACTGTTAATCATGTAATGTTGTGTTATTTTCAGTAATTAGTGGCATGAAGCAGTTAACGTGATTAATTAATTACTGGGGGGATGATGCTTGAGGTGAATGGAGATGGATCGATTGGTGGCAATGTGCATGCATGCACGGGGCTCAAGTAGATGCAGACACACGGGAGCTTCCAAGAGATGTGTACATGCATGTCGCATATATGCAGGTTCTTCAGCTAGCTGTTCATCAGTGGCTGCAGGCTGCTATAGCTGCTGCTGCACTTGCATACTACTACAGCTGCTACACCTAAGCACTAGCAGAGCGAGGCATATGCGGCGAGTCAGTCTGCTGCATACTACAACTCTGATTTCTGATCGATCTACCTATATGTCCTGCTTATATTCAGCTCGAATTATTAGTGTACTGTACTTCATATCTTTCATAATTGACGAACTCGATCGATCGATCGAGATCGACCAATCCATCGTCCATCGTTCATCTCTGCAATAGTCTTTGCAAAGCCGCATGCATGACCTAGCTAGCTAGCAGGTTAATTAGCTAGGTTTGGTACATTTATGCTATGCATGGTCCTCTTCTCCTCCATCTGACAGTGTACGTGTATGTTGCCAGAATCCGGACAGTACTGCACATATACGAAACATGTTAGGGGCAGCCACAATTTGTTGGTCATTATGGTTTTACAGAAATGATATGGTGTTTGATAAAAGAAAAATCTCTTCTCCTTTACAGGTTTTTTTTTTAACTATCCACTTCTTTCGTGCCTGGACTATCCTTCAGAAGCCTGGTTCATAAGATTTGATTGCAGCGGGGTGTCAGCGCTTGGAGCAGGTGGTCGGGAGTGTTTTACCTAGGGACATGGGTGGTGGTCTAGCCTGAAGATTGGTGCTCCCTGATTTTTACTACTTTCCTTTTCTTGTTACAAACTTTTTTATGGGCTTGTGTGTTTTGGCTGTGTGCATTCTAGTTATGCAGAGGCTGGGAGTTTTCTTAGTATGGTTATATCAACTTAATATAATCGTCTAAGATTAATAAAACCTTCCTTTATAAAAAAAAACATATACGAAACACATATCCCGGTCTTTCATGCGTGATCGATCCATTGATTTTGATCGTAAATTTGAAGTTAATTAGTACTCGTAAACGTGAAGGCAAAGGTATTCAACTAATTAGCAAAATTGGCTTAATTAAGCATTACATCGATCATATCTCTCTACCCTGCTAATTACTGATATATCACGCGAAGTGCACGAAGGATCGGGAGTGATCTAAATGCTGACAAAAATCATGGCATTGCATCGACAGTGTGATCATGATGTCAGTGTATATTATGCGTGTAATTACTTACTTAATTAATTGCCTGTTTGATTTAATATTCCGTGATGCTTCTTTCGTTTTGTCGGCTAGCTTGTCCCTTTCTCTTTTTAGCGCAAATTACGGCCTCTTGCTTTGCTAGCTGTTTGCATTTGTGAGAAGTTCTGTAATTAATATTGCTCTTACTAATTATGTACTACGCGACACTGCCATTAATTCTTCAAATGTTCATACCGAGTATGATGAATTAGACTGGATTTTATCCCTTATAGAGCGTATCCTACGCACAATGCAAACAGATTAATTAATTATTACTCCTAAATTAAACGAATGGATCATGTGTAGAGGCTTAACAGAGTAAGCCAATTGTCGCATCTATTCGAAGAGCATTGAGCGTGCATTAGTAGTGCAATGATATGTAGGTAATGGTATCTAGCTAGGCTTTGATAGAACCATCAAAAGATAATTATAAATTATTAGTAAGAGACACTAAACCTTCCAAATCCAACCATCTATTCGTCCCTAATTAACCTATATACCTGCCTACCTAGCTTCTAGACTCTAATTACTGTTGTAAGATTTCATTCACCACACAAGATCTTGTGCATGAATCATGATAGCGACGAATTATAATTATAATTATAATTATATATCCCAGCTAATACACTGCTTAATCTGCAAGGAAGATGCATGCACACGTCTTACTGAAATTTGGTGATAGATGATGCATGTGTCATCTATCTCGTCGTCTTCTCTGAATAATCCAACTGCTCCTCTCCTCTCCTTTTTTTTTCACGAAGAAATTATTAACAGTCTGAAGATTTGCGTGGTTGATCAACCGGACAGTAGTGTGTTCAGTTTCGTCAGACACACTGAGAAATCAAAGATGTTAATTTCAATCATCTCATGACCTTGAGAGAGATATGATCGAATCGATGGATGGTATGGATCAAGGTGTCCCTGTCCCAATGATCGATTCATATATATATTATTACGGTTGCTTCTGATGATCATATGTTGACTATATGTGCTAGTAAAGATAGCATCCGACCAACTTCAATGGTTGCCAATTCGTAACGACAAGCTTAGGTTGATCCATAGCCATGGTAGGCTCCTGTGCAATGCAAGAGATGAGCAAGCAACTTTGTCCCCCAGACATCTGGGCCCTACCACCAATATATACATGTCAGTCACATTGCCCTAAGCTGCAAAAAGAAACTGAATATTTATTATATATGTGTTCACAGTACTCTCATGAGCTAACCATATGCAACTGCTAAAGCTCAGGTATTTAATAATACATATATAATCTGAAGTAGTTAATTACTGCCAATTTGACTGAAAGAAAATTAGTAAAGTGGAGAGCCCCATACAAGAAGAAGATTAGTGCGGGATCAAGTGATTAACACTTTTAATTTAAAGGGTTTTTTTTATTATCTTGGCGAGGCCCAAGCACCTTTGACGAGGCCCTTTTAGCTGAAAGTCCGGTGCATCTGATTGAGCCCAGAGCCCAGGCCCTTTTAGTCTCAGCTGTGCCGGCCGCCTTTAAATCTTTATTATTTAATTAATCACCTTGTGATGATGATGATCACCATGATGATTATGATTCCTTAATACGACCCCATGATTAGCAATATGCCATATGCTTAGCACATGAACTTGAAAAGTAGGCGGACAAAAGCCGCTGTTAATTTGTCTCTTCTACTTTGCATTTCTTAATTTCCCTGTTGAACGGGCGACTGAAAGTACGTATAGAAAATTTAATACCTTAATTTAGTCGAGGATAACATTGTTAATTACAGCAATTATCTCCTTGGCTGTGTAGTGCACTAACCTGCGGTGATTACATTTTAAACGAATATACATTGAAAACTTGAAATTTTCGTGTCAATTCAAGGTGATGTTTATATAGAATTTTCGTGTAAATTCAGGTGATGTTTATAGCTTTCCATGGAACTGAAATCGAACAAAAAAAATGCAGTAGCTAGCATGGACGCTGTCCAGCGATTATTAATGGGCCAGAATTAAGCCCAACTAAGGCCCACACTTGGTTTCACTGTTTTATGGGCCCACGTGCAGCGCAGGAGTCGGAGCAGGCCACCTTGGGTGCGCGACAATTCGGCCCACGTAAGTTAACTCTATTGGGCTGAGTGAGCTTTTACCCGGAGGAATCATTCGACTACATCACGGGTTACAGGGCCGTAATTGTTGGGCTGTCCGGTCCACAAAACAGCCAACAACGACGATCTCCTCACCCTCACCGGCGCCGGCGAGGGCGAACTTGCTGGTTGGCCACGGAGGTAAATTTTTTTTCCCTAAAAGTCACAAG
This sequence comes from Oryza meridionalis, assembly GCA_000338895.3. Lineage (NCBI taxonomy): Eukaryota > Viridiplantae > Streptophyta > Magnoliopsida > Poales > Poaceae > Oryza > Oryza meridionalis. Next base: position 30,699,116 of record CM002529.2, read on the forward strand.
AGAATTATGCGTCATTTCATTAAGAAGAGAAGAAAGTTATATAGGAGAAGCCAAAGAAAAAACCCACAGATAAAGAGAGAAAAAAAAACAAATCACACCAAGAAGAAAAAAAAGAAACAACAAAATCCCAACAAAAATAACGGACTAAGCGATATACCACAGGTGTAAATAATTACTCGGACAGAAGCAGGCAGTATCCAAATAATGTATTTGAGCTGTACACAATAATTAATCCTTCGAGCTAGGTGACTCTCATCACTTGATCATACTCAAAGCTAAATAAAGCAAGCATGGCAAATAAGTGTGAAATTATCCACGCATACATAATGCAACATCATCAGTAACTGGTACAAAATGTCAAGAGACAACACACGGTTTAACCGCTGGATCATAGCACACATCAAGCGGTTTGGTAAATGAAATGAAGTTCTTGCGTTGATCGATAATAATGCATGCGCATGCAGGTAAGTAACACGAGCATACTGCAATTTATTCGTCGGCTTGTTATCTAGATCGAGCGATGATACGGTGTCCGGCGGCCGGCCGGCCGGCGGCGGCGGCGATGATATATCAACTCAACCGAGGCGCAGGTCGTGGTTGCCGCCGTAGGCCATGCCGTGCAGGTTGGGCTGGCTGGGAACCACGCGGAAGGCGAACATGTCCGCCGCCGCGCCGGCGCCGGCGCCGCCGTCCCACCCGCCGCCGGTGTTGTCCACGAACCCGAACGCCGGCTCCTCGCGCAACCCCTGAATTAATTCAAACATTCATCCAACAGTAGAGTACAATCAAATTAGCTAGCCTGCATTGGAGAAACTAACAATTAATTTTCTGACTATAACTGAAAAAAATGCTTGGTAGCTAGGTTACCAGCTCCTGCTGCAGAGTCTTGTACGCCTCGTAGGAGTGCTTCACCTGCATTATATGCATGCACACTTAATGTAGAAACCAATCTCTATTAGCTATAGACAGACAAATTATATCATGCATGCATGTATAGGCACAGGGTCAGCAAGTGTGTGCAAGTAACAGTAGAGTGTCACTGCCATGTGTGCATCTTCGGACAGCATGCTATAGCACACAAGAAACAATCTTCAAGTTAATTTCTATGAACAGTCACTCACATAAAATTTAAGCAAGTTATCCTCTCCCATATCACAATGACAAAGATATATATACAGATTCAAAGTCATCTTCTAGCTAGCTCCATATCAAAGTGCAGTTCTTTGTTCAGAGTTTATACACTACTCTCTGTCAGCTCTCTCACGTAACAAGACCAAAGGAGTAGCTAATGCAACGAAATTAAACACTTGAAGGTGATTGTGAATTTGTGATGTGCTAGCTTATACTACTTATATTATATGCCAACATGCATGCGTGAACTGGTTAAGTTTCACCTCAGCCGACAACACAGTTAGATATGCATGAATGGTTAACAATCCCCTCGATGCAATGAATTACTTATTCAGCTACATATATATGTTTAATTCTGACCAGCTAACCGCAGGTAAAACTACAAAACAATGAACAAAGAGTACTCCCTATTAAAGTCGATTGAATGTAAAGTCAAAAGTATTCGCTTTTGCTCAGTTGTTCAAGCTGAGTAATTAATTAGTAGTACACACCACTAAAGATTCAGTAAGCCAGCGGCCGTAATGGTTTGGTTTCCAAATTCTTGCAAATCATAAAGCCTCAATGCCGGCCCTTATCTACCACAAGGTATCATGCCGCGATGCAATCTCTCATAAAAATCCGTGTTTGACATGCTACTCTCCTAAATAGCCGGGGGACCAAAATAAGCATGCATGCTTCATCGTCTCTAGGTACAGCTAGTTCATATATATAGCTACCGATCCTGGCTTAGTTGTTTGCTTAGCAAGAGATACATATATGCATATATATATGCAGATACATGCCCAATTCATACTACTGTCCTTTGCTGTTTGTCATGAGTTCTAGCTTGCAAAAAAAAGACACAGAAAACTGCATCGCATTATATTGCGTGCGTTGTTCATCATGTAATGTATAGGAATGCACATGACAATGCATGCTCCAATTAACATTGATGCACATCTACTGATGGCTAGTATGTGTATAGCTTAGACTAGATGTGTAGATCAGGTAGCCTCGATCAAATATATTGATGTGTAGATAGTATGGAAATGCACAGACACGCATGGTAATGCACACTGTACATTAGCATGCATGTTTCAGTTGAGAGGCGTCATGGTGCTTGTCAGATCTTTTATTTTGGCTTTTGATCGATTCAAGGGCTAGCTTAGCTAGCTTCGACTGTTCAAGTACAGAAACTGGGAGATCCATGGCTATGTATATGGCTAAATTAGCACGCAATAAGGTAAAATGCAGGTTAATGGGTGAGTGCAATTTAGTTCCCGGGATCAATGATATATTTTACCCGGAGGAACTTAATATCAGGAAAAATGTGAACAACGTACAATCAAAGGGATAGCATATAGCCCTTCAGAAAGACATGTGAACATTAGCGACGACACTGAAAGTGTGAACTTATCGGCCAAACTAAGCAAATTTAAGCGCTGATGGTGGCCACAAAAGTGAAGCAATTAAAGGAAGAAATTGGGGAAGATATATATACTTATATAGGCTTGTGCAGATATCTAGATATACCCTTATTACTGCACCAGAAGAACATACACACACACACACACACACTAATATTGCTGCATTATTAGGCATAATATTGGCCGTATTTTTTTTAAGATCTCCAGCCTATATATCCACAAGAGATGCACACATAGTCAACAGTTTCCAAGGGAAAGGAATAAAATCCACAAGAGATGTACACATTAGCCAACAGTTTCAAGGGGAAGGAATAAAATTGGTGGCATAAATAGTCACAAAAAAAAATTGACCAGAAACAAATACTGAGAAAATGGGCATGGCTTATTCCTGACCTTTTTCTTGTAGGTTTCAGTCTGTGTGGTGATCACATGATACTGCAGAAATTAAAACCGAATTAATCATGAGAAAACTGAAACAAATTAAAAGGCTAGGATACATTAAGCAGAAAGTTTAATATGTTACAGTCCAATAGATCAATGAACATATATCCTACTAGTTGCAAGATAAAACAGTAGTACACATAAATTATGTTATTTCTAGAATTAAAGCATAAGCCTTGCTAATACATGTTGAAAGAAAAATGTATGAAATTATCTTGTTTAATACGAGCAAGCAACCGAGGCCAAATTAAAAACCATCAATATAATTTCCACACATGCAAGAAGGGTTCAAGAAACTCGTAGATCTGTATCGAGAAGCATGAAATATGCACGGATCTGATCATGCGAAGCGTAGATCTAGTGTGCACAGAACACGAGGATCTACCACCCTTGAATGAAGGAATTGAACGACGTTTTAGTATTGAGCAAATTAGGGTTCGTAGTTTAATTAGGGCGTGCGTGCATGCCTTCCTGTGGCGAACCTCCTTGAGGGCGGCATCGACATTTTGCTCAAGACCGCGCAGCTCGTCGAACTCCAGCCCGTCCAGATCTTCTCCCATCCTTTGCCTGCACACGTAGTTTATATTCAGATCCAGCAGTATACATATCTTGAAAAAGTTTGCAAATTTGGATCTCTATAGTGGGATTAATTTAAGGACGCGAATTGATTAAGGAGAAGAGAGGGGTGAAATTTGTGCTGGCCTGATCTCAGTGCGCAGGTTGCGGTTGATGTCCTTGAGATGGCTCAGCGTGCGCTGCATATTCTGATGGATGAAACCAAACCAAACCAAACCAATTAACGAGCAGAAGAGAGTTGGGACATAGAATTAAAGGAAAGAAACTGGAGTGAAAATTGAAAAGACGAATCGAGCAAAAGATGAGAAAACAAATCATAAGGAGAAAATCAAAGTGAGCAGCTTGGTTGCAGCGGAGGGGAATAAAGGAAGAAATTAATTAAACAAATCAACCTCATACTGCTCGATCCAAAGGCTGGTGCCGATGGCTTGCTGGTAGCGGTCAAAGATCCCCTTGATGCTGCAGCAGGATGCAATTAAGATCGATATGATGCAGTTATAGTTAAGCGCAGGATGGAGAAGATCATAGAATCGAAGTGGAAATAGAGGAGGAGATGGAGATACAGACTCGGTGGAAGGGCTGCAGAACTCGTGGTACTTGCCGGTGGAGGAGAACATGATGATGGCGACCTGGGCGTCGCAGAGCACGGTGAGCTCCCTGGCCTTCTTCATGATCCCCGTGCGTCGCTTCGAGTAGGTCACCTGCCTGTTGGTCGCGTTCTCGATCCGCTTGATCTCGATCTTGCCCCTCCCCATGGCCGCCCCCTGCAGCAGCTATCTCTCTCGCCGGACAATGCAGCTAGCTACTGATGGATCGATGAGTTGGGAATGAGAAGAGGAGGAGGAGGAAGAAGAGGAGTGCTTATTTGGAAAGGAAGAAAGGAGAGGACATACAGCACGCCATAGACGAGACGTACGACAGCAACGGATTCCCAACTCGTGAAAGCAAATCGTACCCTCTCCGTATACCGTAACGTCTCTCGGTTCGCGGCGACGGATTGTGCAGTGCGGTGTTTGGGGAGCTTAAAATTGTAAGAAGCAGCTGATTTGTAGCTAGTTTATAAGAATCTAGCGAAGCTGAATTTTTCAGTTTTTGATTTCTGATTCATTTCGTAGATTCTACAACTACAGCTTCTGAGAATATTGAAAAGCTAGGTTTTTCAGCTTCTAGCTTCTGGTTCACTTTCTAGATTTTATAACTATAACTTCTTAAAATTTGGACCAAAAGGTAGACTGTTTATGTTTAGGGGAGCTTCTGATATCCTGCTTGGCTGTGTCACCTACTCTCGATCGAATCACCGGCCGGCCGAGTTTCGTCTCGTCATCTCGTGTGTGTGTGTGTTAGCAGCTGCAGCTGCATGATCGATCGATCGACTCGCTGCATGCGTGGCTGGCCGCCCAACGGTTTAGCACCATTTCGGCTTTCGCTTCATCATTGCTTCTGCGCGTACATATTGCCTCGCTTTGATTCTCTTTTGGTTTGATTTCGCAAGTGTGCATGAGTCATCTTCTGTCTTTTCTTTTCTTTTCTTTTCTTTTGTCATACCAGCTTCTCTCTCTCGATCTGCTGATGTGCCTCTCTCTCTACTCCTTCCCTTTGCAAGCACGCAAGCTTAGAAAGACGATGACAACAAAAAAGACGCAAATATTAGGGAAGTACTTAATATCAAATAATTAGAAGGCCAAGGTCGTCTAGCCCACCACCTCGTGGAGCTGTCCAGAAGACTCCTAGTGTTTCTAAAAGACAATGACAACAAACTACCAATTACGGTCGAAGGGGAGAGCAATGTCCTGCAAGAGCAAGATGCTCGTAATATATTAGGTGAACTGATCATGAACCCTTAATCACAAGTCACAACTTCACCAATTGACCAATTACCATCTCTAGACAATCTAAGTTCCAGCCTGTGCTTCATTTTATCCCTGAACCGGGGGACAACAGGGTGCACCTCTTGCTACCAACTCTCATTGTCCAGCAACCAAAACAAGCTACTGCCACTAGAAGCCTCTTCTAGTGTTACATATAGGCAGCTCGTGACTAGTCATGTCACCCCCAACGAATCAAAGGACATATGGCACCAATGGTTCGTAGTACGGCGACTTGTTTTAACCATGGATAGATGCAACCTCGCAGGTTCAGAAATCGTGTAACAGTTACTGATCGATCGACGTTATGGGCGACCTGTGAATCTGTGATGCCTTTGCTACGGAGGAGAGGGGATGGGCAGCTCAGTTCCATAGATGCAACGGCGACGAGGACGACACGGTCAATCATGCGCCATTGGACACAAGTGGAAAACACTCGCTGCAACTTTCTAGTCCAGGCACCACTTAATGCCCACATACTATCACTTCCAGCACTTTGTATGTGACTTGTCATTGCACAAACTACAGGGCCGGGTGAGTGACAAGAGACCCGTTTCCTGTTTCCATCTGCCTCCTTTTCTTTTATTACCAGCAGCAACGATACCTTCTCTTTTTCTTTCTTCTCTTTCTTTTAGGTTTACTCCAATACTCAATGGGCATTCATATGCTTCCATTGACTAAGGTAGGATTGTACATATGTGATCCAAAAGAATACATATTGTTGGAAATTTTGGGCTATATATTTTGGTCAACGATGCTTACATGCACAAAGGTTTCTAGCTTGTATTCCTTGATTCATGCCAAGTATCATAGCAATTACTACATCAAGTAAAAAATTCTTCAGAAAAGAAAAATTCCAATACATATAGAGAACTTTTACAATCCTTGAGGGGAGACATAGACCAAATCGTGGCCGTCTATTGAGCATCATCAAATGGCTGAGAATCATTGATATCTAGTAGTGTCGGTGCCTAGTCCCACCGGGTACCAAGCCTTCCGACACCCTATAAAGGTTTTGATTAATTTTCTTTTCGCACCACCCGCTCCATGTTCCTCCAATGCATTCGTCCTTAACATCCTTCCCCGATGTATCGCCGCTGTCACCTAGCGGCCATAGCGATGAGCTTAGTGCGGTGGATGCAACGATGGACCGGCTCGATGACCTTATATAATATCATGCCAAAGTTATGACCATATATAATATCATGCCATAATAGTTCAACGGTTAGATTTGAATGGTAACGGTACTCAATACCTTAATTACCTGGTGGTACCTCCTTAATAATGATAAAAATCATCTTATATATATTGCTATATTGTTACCCGAACAACTCATGTACAATCTTATACCAAACTACCCTTGAAGAAGAAATTAGCTACTGCCATGTACAATATTACCAAGCTACTCTCTAAGAAACAGCCCATCCCATAGTGCAAAAACTTTATAAAAGTAGCAGTAGCCAAGCCACAGCGTGCCTTAATTTACACTAGGCAGGAGGCACTATCTGCACACCCACCTACCGTGCAATGCTTTCACCTGCTAGCCACATACATTTCAGGTATGACGCTGATGTGCCTTTCCAACGGTTGTACGAGATTGAGACGTTACAGTACACATCCTGCAATTATACTGTACCTGCTGATGACTTTGTGTTAGTTGTTGTTTTGAGGTACTGAGTATATACTTTGGTTCAGAGATGACTATTTCAAAATGTTTTTTTTCCTGGTCCTTGAAAGTATTTATTGAGATGTCATCCTCATCTTTTGACCATTATATTGTATATGTATTTGTATCAAACATCAAAGTTATTCAGATTCCATCACCATCTTGTCTCATCAGAATTACATATGCATATACAGTTCCTCACCAATCTATTGATGTGGAGGAGATATAATATAAATGAAAGAGTAAAATATAATAAAAAATATTTTAGTTGATTAAGGTAGAGCATTCGTTATTTAAATCATTGCAAGGCTTAACTATTGTATTTATCTTTAGAAACTCTTCGAAGTAATATTGTCACTCTATCTCTAAAAGACTATAATTTAGTTTAAGAATTTATCCTAAAAAAAAGTATTTTTAGAGTGGAGTTTGTTTTTTTTACGCAAAAGGTAGAGGGTTTACCTTGTAACCATTGGTGGTCAAGAGTTACAAGGCCAAATGGCTGAAACACAGCGGAAACAAAGAAAAGAGTGATACATAACACAAAGAAAGAAAAGGACCGGGGCGGGGGGGGGGGGGGGGGGGGGGGGGTGGGTGACCAAAAAAGGAAAACATGGTAATCATCAAGGGCTAACTAATCCATCTTTATCGCCTAACAACAGATTTGCGCATGAATATTTGGCTTGACATGATGCTCCCAAAGCTCAACACAATCTTTGATTTGATGGAGGAGGTATTCAATGTTCGTATTTCCCTCCCTGAATGTCATAGCATTTCGTGCTTTTCAAAGGTTGTGTGAGCATGCTGCAAAGCAGAGCGAAGTTCACTAGACCTCTTTGATATTTTTTTAATATTATTTAATCGTTTTATTCTCATTTTAGCCACGGAACCAGTGTACATATCCCTCTTATTTTATCTCTGTATTTTATAAAGAGCTACTCCCTCCGTCCCTAAATATTTGACGCCGTTGACTGTTTTAAACATGTTTGACTGTTCGTCTTATTCAAAATTTTTTGTGAAATATGTAAAATTATATGTATACATAAAAGTATATTTAACAATGAATCAAATGAGATGAAAAGAATTGATAATTATTTAATTTTTTGAACAAGACGAACGATCAAATATGTTTTAAAAAGTTAACGACGTCAAATATTTAGGGGCGAAGGGAGTATATTAGTAGTATTTTAACTTTGTGCTTCATCTATCTTTGACAAGCTAGAATAACAGTAGTCCTCTAAGGATGATGCTATAATAAATTTGTTCGCACAATATAGTGCTTCCTTTGTTTCAGATTATAAGTTGTTTTAATTTTGGTCAAAATCAAAATTGCTTTAAGTTTAACCAAATTGTATAAAAACAGTAACATTTTCAATCGAAGACAAATATATTATGAAAATATATTGAACTATACATTTAATAAAACTAACTTGATATTGTAAACATTATTATATTTATATATAAATTTAGTTAAATTTGAATTTGTTTGACTTTAATCAAAGTTAAAACGACTTTTAATTTGAAACGGATAGAGTAGCTAGTTAAACAAAAGAAAATACTGAAAAGACGACGAAATGGTTGAGAAAATTTGAGGAATGTCAAGGAGTAAGGAGAGACGACGACGCTTCTCCTTTGTCCCGATTCTCAAGCTCCCCATGCAAATGCAAACCCGCCGCCGAGTTGAGGCCCCACGACCACCGGCCAGGCGTGGCCCCACATGTCATCCTCACATCCGGACGCGCCCCCGCCTCGCCGGGATCACCCCACGCTCCCGGGAGCTCTGCGCATGGCGCGCCACGTCACCCACCAACACAAAGCCTAAACCCGCGCGCGCCCCACGCACTTTACTCGTCGCTGTCCGATCAATGGCGGGGCTTGGCCGGAGCTCGCGCGGCGCCTCCGGGAAGCGCGGCGCCGCGTCCTCCTCCTCCTCCTCCTCGTCGTCGTCGTCGGTGTCCTCCTCCGCCGCCGCCTCCGCGTGCGTCTACTACGCCACCACGGCCGTGCTCGTCATGCTCTGCGTCGCCGGCGCCTACTTCCTCACCTCCGCCTCGTCAGCGTCGCTCGCGGGCTCCGTCGTCGATGGCGACGGCGGCGGCGGCGGCACCGTCACGACGACGTACCGGCACACCACGCGCTCGTCGTTCGCGTACGAGGTCAGCAGGCCCGAGAGGAAGGCTCCCCCGGCGCCGCCGCGCGATGTCGAGCGGGTCGCTGACGCGGCAGCGGCGCGGGGGAGAATCGCTGATGAGGAGGGCGCCGAGGAGGAGCACGGCGACGGCGACGACGACCCGCGTGGGAAGCCCGATCTTGATGACCATGGCGCCGACGAGGAGGAGACCAAGAGCGCCGTCGCGGCCATGGACGACGCCCAGCGACGCGAGGAGGATGGCAGCGTGTCATCCGGCGAGGCCAACGCCGAAGAGGAGGAGGCGGCGGCGACGACTGGAGCGCGCCGCGTCCGCGTCGGGGAGGACGAGGAAGAAGCCGCGCGAGAAGAGAGCCAAGAGCTGCACCTGCAGATGCCGCTAGGAGAGCCTCGCGCTCGCGCCGCCGCCGGGGTGGAGGAGAAGAGCTTGGACGGCGGCGTCGAGGAGGAGAGCAACGCCGGGCAGCGGCAGCGCGAGGAGGAGCAGATCGATCATGGCGTCGACGGCGGCGCGAGCTTGCGCCGTGAAGCGCAGGAGGAAGGGCAGATCGGTGAAGGATACGTGATGGCGGATCACGGCGAAGGCGAGGAGATGCTGCTCGAGCAGCAGCAGCAGCAACCGGAGGAGGAGCGTGGCGGCGATGCAGAGGCGGCGCGCACGTCGGAGTCCGACGCCGGCGGCGAGGTCGACCCGGAGGACAAGCCAACCGTGTCAGAGCGGACGGAGGAGATGGTCGACACGCTCCCCGGCGAAGAAGACCGCGCGGAGGTGTCCGCCACCGGCGTCGACGAGCAGAACGCGTGGGCGACGCAAGCCGATCACTCCCACCAGGAGAAAGACCGGCGCGACGAGGCGGCTGGCGCCGACGACAACATCGCCGACGCCACCGCCGGCGGCGGCGGCGGCGGCGGCGGCGGCGGCGAGGAGCCGGAGTGGCGGCTGTGCAACGTGAAGACCGGCCCTGACTACATCCCGTGCCTGGACAACGACAAGGCCATCAAGAAGCTGCGGCCGGAGAACTACCGGCGGTACGAGCACCGCGAGCGGCATTGCCCCGACGAGGGCCCGACGTGCCTCGTCCCCCTTCCCGCCGGCTACCGCCGCCCCATCGAGTGGCCCAAGAGCCGAGACAGGGTATGCACGCCACCTGTTCGATCGCCATCCATTGCTTAATTACACCTTTTGCTGCTACTTCGTGTCAATGTCAATGGCGATGACAATGGCGGCGGCGTGCAGGTTTGGTACAGCAATGTGCCGCACACGAAGCTGGTGGAGGTGAAGGGGCACCAGAACTGGGTGAAGGTGAGCGGGCAGTATCTGGCGTTCCCCGGCGGCGGGACGCAGTTCATCCATGGCGCGCTGCACTACATCGACTTCCTGCAGCAGTCGGCGCGGGGGATCGCGTGGGGGAAGCGGACGCGGGTGGTGCTCGACGTCGGCTGCGGCGTGGCGAGCTTCGGCGGCTACCTGTTCGACCGCGACGTGGTGGCCATGTCGTTCGCGCCCAAGGACGAGCACGAGGCGCAGGTGCAGATGGCGCTGGAGCGCGGCATCCCGGCCATCTCCGCCGTCATGGGGTCCAAGCGCCTCCCCTTCCCCAGCAAGGTGTTCGACCTCGTCCACTGCGCGCGGTGCCGCGTCCCGTGGCACGCCGACGGCGGGGCCCTCCTCCTCGAGCTCAACCGCGTCCTCCGCCCCGGCGGCTTCTTCGTCTGGTCGGCGACGCCCGTGTACCAGAAGCTCACCGAGGACGTCCAGATCTGGAAGGCCATGACCGCGCTCACCAAGTCCATGTGCTGGGAGCTCGTCACCATCAAGAAGGACCGCCTCAACGGCATCGGCGCCGCCTTCTACCGCAAGCCGACCTCCAACGAGTGCTACGAGACGCGGCGGCGGCAGCAGCCTCCGATGTGCAGCGACGACGACGACGCCGACGTCGCGTGGTACATCCGCCTCAACGCCTGCATGCACCGCGTCCCCGTCGCCCCGTCCGACCGCGGCGCCGAGTGGCCGGTGGAGTGGCCGCGGCGGCTGCGCGCGCCGCCGCACTGGCTCAACGCCTCCCGCGCCGGCGTGTACGGCAAGCCGGCGCAGGAGGACTTCGCCGTGGACTACGACCACTGGCGCCGCGTCGTCGACAGGTCGTATCTCAACGGCCTCGGCATCGACTGGTCCAGGGTCAGGAACGTCATGGACATGAGAGCCACCTATGGAGGGTAGGTCACACCATCGCCATTGCTGCTACTCCTTCCGTTTCAGGTTGCAAGACGTTTTGACTTTAGTTAAAGTCAAACTGTTTCAAGTTTAACTAAATTTATAAAAAAATAATAATATTTTCAACCCAAGACAAATTTATTATGAAAATATATTCAATTATTGATTTAATAAAACTAATTTGGTATTATAAATATTACTATATTTGTCTATAAACTTAGTTAAACTTCAAAACGTCTTATGACCTGAAACGGAGGGAGTACCTCTACTTGTCAGGTTTGCGGCAGCCATGAGAGACCACAAGATCTGGGTGATGAACGTCGTCAATGTCGACGCAGCGGACACGCTGCCGATCATCTTCGAGCGAGGGCTGATCGGGATGTACCATGACTGGTGCGAGTCATTCAGCACCTATCCGAGGACATACGACCTCCTGCACGCCGACCGCCTCTTCTCCAAGATCAAGGACAGGTCAGCCGCCATTGATGCTCCTCGATCGATCTTCTCCTCTCTTTGCTTTCGCCTTCGCCATGGCCGGCGATCGATCGAGAAATGTTTTTTGGTATCTTTGTGTCAGGTGCGCCGTGCTGCCGGTGGTGGTGGAGGTGGACAGGATCGTGAGGCCGGGGGGGAGCATCGTCGTGCGCGACGACTCCGGCGCCGTCGGCGAGGTGGAGAGGCTGCTGAGGTCGCTCCACTGGGACGTGCGGCTCACCTTCTCCAAGAACGGCGAGGCGCTGCTCTACGCCGAGAAGTCGGATTGGCGGCCGGAGTTGCTCGCCGACCCGTTGTGATGATCTCCGGCGTCCGGCGGCGCGGCGTGGCCATCTCATCTCAGGATGGCAAAGCAGCACTCCCCAACACAAGATTAGATAGAACTCTTCTCCTTTTTTTTTTGTCTTTTTTTTTCTGCTTCTTTGATTGGTAGCACTTGACATAGTTCTGTAGTGGTTATTATCCTACAAACACAAATAATGCAGCCATCAGCAACAATGGTAGTATATGTATGGTTTTGTCACTGTTCTAGTATAGTATGCGTACCTTCTGAGCACTAACACAAAAGTACAGAACTGAGATGTCTGCTGGCTTGGTCTCTGTTTCATCAGTTTTATCCTAGAATCAAGATTCCTAATTTGTATATTTCAAACAATTCCACGTATTAGAATTTAGAGTAAAATGCACCAGCGGTCCTTAAACTTGTTATGAGGTTTCACTTAGCTCCACAAACTCACAAAACGCACATCGAGACGCACATCGAGATCTCTAAACTTATTGTATCATCCTGGTCCAAAGTCTGATTTGATCGTGTTCTTACATACGTGCCACGCATCATGAACGATGACATATATATTTTTTTTTTCTTCCTTCTTCTTCCCCTCTCATCTCCTCCCCACCTCCTTTTCCCCACCGACGGAGATGGCCTGACGCCACCGACGCCTCCCCTCCCACTCCGCTCACCGGCGGCGTCGCCTTTCCTCTCTCTCTCTCTCTCTCTCTGCGCAGATCAGGCCGCCTCTCTCCTCCCCGACGAACTCCTAGGCGAAGGGCGACGGTATCGGCAGCGTCGAGGACAACAAGCTCGAGTTCTCTCCCGTCTCCATCGGCGAGCTCGAGCTCTCTCCACTCTCCTCACCACTGTCGGGGGACCGTGGCGGCGACGAGGACAGCGAGGTCGCCAGATCCGGTCGCCATGGTTAGTGACGACGACAACGCGGCACGGCGACCGGCAGATGCAGCAGAGGCGGCTGAAGGGAGGGAGGGCAGCTTTGGTGCGCGGAGGGATGAGGAGCGGCGGCAGCCGCGGCTACGGCCGCTGCTTCGGCGGCGCGTGCGCGTACCGCGGTGTGCTCTGCACCGTCGCTGGCCGGGCCTTCTCCAGCGTGCACCAGTCGTAGTCCGGGAAGTGGCGCGACGTCTGGACGGCGATGCGGGGCGGCTGTGCGGCGGCGCCGCCGGGGAGGTAGCACGGGAGCAGCGACGACATGGAGTTGGCGCACCACTCCTCGCCGCCGCTCGCGCACCCGGCGTCGAGCAGCGGGGAGCTCGCCCGCCGCGACAACGATGACCGCGACTTGGGTCTCCCGATGTCCACCTCCACGATCTTGGGGCTCCGGTCGTACCCGTACGACGACGACTCGATGCTGGTCGACAGCCGCCGGCTGTACGCCGCTACACCGTGCTCGCTCCTCGTATCGTCGGTGGCGCACCTCGCCTGCTGCATCCATCGCCAACACACAACGTCAAGATCGAACAGAACTAGTACGGCGAATATATACATGGTGATGTCGTCGGCGAGATTTCGCCAGCGGCGTACCAGCGAGCGGCAGGGCCAGAAGGGAGCGTGGTGGATGTGCGGGAGATTGGCGGCGGCGCCGGCGCCGGTGCAGTGGGCGCGCACGGTGGCCTGCGCGCGGATGAGCGCCTGCATGCTCTGCAGCGTGGCGGCGGCCTGCCGGCGAACGAGGAAGCCACACACCAGCGCCTGCAGCTTCACCAGCGCCTTCTTCGCCTGCACAAACACACGGCATGATTACTCCATCGAAGCAGAGCTAGAACACAAGCACCCATTGCTTACCAGGAAGCCTCTGAATACTGTCTGGATTCTGACGGCGGCGCTAATGCGCAGAGGGAGGGAGGGGGCAGCAGGCAGTGGGAGCGACGGCGGCGCACGGAGGGGGCAGCGACGGCGGTGTCGGCACACGGAGGGAGCGGCGGCGGCGCACGGAGGGAGTGACGGCAGTGGCGTGCAGGAGCTGCGGCTCCCACCCCGCCCCTCTCACTAATCCCATCTCATCGTCCACGTGGCACGCCAGGCACACGTGACGTGCCACGTAGGTCAGACCACGATCAAACTAGATTTTGGAGGATGATACAATAAACCAAGTTTAGAAATCTCAATGTGCGTTTTACAAGTTCGTGGACCTAAATGAAACCTGATGACAAGTTTAAGGACCGCTATTGTATTTTACTCTAGAATTTATATGACATGATCAAACGAAACTGGTGTAAAAATGAACATGATTGCAGTAGCAACCACAACGGCTGTGTTTAGTTCCTTTCAAACTTCAAAAAATTCCGTCACATCAAATGTTTGGACATATGCATGGAGCATTAAATGTGAACGATAAAAAAACCAATTGCACAGTTTGCATGTAAATTGCGAGACGAATTTTTTAGCCTAATTACACCATGATTTGACAATGTGGTGCTACAATAAATATTTGCTAATGACGGATTAATTAGGGTTAATAGATTCGTCTTACAGTTTACAGGTGGAATCTGTAATTTATTTTGTTATTAGTCTCCGTTTAAAATGTGTATCTGTATACTTAAAAAAAAAATTTGAAAAGGAACTAAACACGGCCATAGACAAGGTCACATATGACAATTTCAAGTATAAATCCAGAACAGACCAAATCTGCACCAGCTCAACTAGCAAGCAGCTATAAACACATTCTCATAAAAAATCGACCATATGCGGAACATTACAATAATGCATGCAAGTATACAATTAGTTATACACCAGTTGTTACAGACCATAAGGTGATCATAGTAGTTGCTCAAAACATGCTAACGGAGCAACAAGTAAAATGCTTTCTCAAAACTTCCTTTCTTAGAAGGAAATGTGGTGTTGCACTACAACAATGATGTTTCGATGTATACTGATGTAAGTTAAAACCAAGTGCTTTGCTGCTTAAATCTTGGTTGATAAATTGGTAAGCTATATGTTGAATGATCAAAATTGGAAGGTGATTGTCAGGCGTTGCTTGCAGCTAGCCCATTTGATGTGGTCTGTAAAGCATTATTGTTTCTGTAAAGTGGTATTCCTCCACCAAGATCCTTCAGCCTCTTTACCATATCATGCAACCACTCGAAAGTGAGCTTGGACTGAGCATTGAGTTCCTCCCTCACTTGAGGATGCACTCTAAACCAGTCCCCTAGCATCTTGTGAACATGGGATCGAACCATTCTCCATGGAACAGGGTACTGCTCGCACAGTTTCAAATACTCAATGACTAGATCAGCCTGGTCTAAGCCACTAGCTTCATCTTCATCACCATTTTCTTTCCATTCCTTTGTCCGGAAACCAGCAAACAATGCTGGATTTTCTAGAAGAGTTTCAGCTGAAAGCACACCATCAGCACCAGTATGTTCAAGGCAATCCTTCACATCATCCAAATGGCGAATGTTTCCATTTGCAAGTACAGGTATCCTAAGAGCATCTTTGACAGCTTTAATAGCATCCCAGTCAGCTCGAAATTTCTTCCCATCCTTTTCATCTCTGGTCCGCCCATGCACAGCTACCAGAGAAGCACCAGCTTCTTCAAGCATCTTTGCGTAGGCCAGCGTGTCCTCCAGTCGCGGGAATATGCGAATCTTGCATGATACTGGAACATGGAGGTTTGCTGATAGATTCTGTACAAGGGATTTTACGAGAGGAAGGTTGTCCATGAGAAACGCACCATAGTACCCCCTTCTAGCAATGCGCTGTGGGCATCTGCAAGGTTTCAGAGAGGTGGTATCGCCATTTAGAAGAGCATCCAGAACAAAACATGGTATCAAGTAATGATCTAAGGAAAATCGACATTTCAATTAACTGAGCAAAACTGGGGAAGATCTACTAAACAGTAAAATGCCAGATAAGTAAGAGCAGAGGAAATTTTCAGCATAGAGAGTAGGGAATACAACATTACCCAAAATTGATATCGACATAGTCACAGTACGGTTCCACAATCTTTGCTGCTTGTAACAAAATGTCAGGATCATTTGCACAAAACTGAACAAAAAGTGGACGGTCCTCCTGTATAACATACCACCAATTGTCACATTCTGTTTTTAGTATGTTCCATAACCAATACAAAGAACGATCAATGGATTACAGAGGTGACCGAACAATAAAAGATAATTATCAGAACAACTATCTAATCCTTTGTGTAGTGATATGACAGATGTATTGCTCGAAATTTTCTCGGTAACTACTACGAATTATCAAAGCATCATCAAAATTATTACTCCAGTGAAGAATTAGCTTAAACTACTCCGGGCGCTCTAATTGAAGGATCCAAGAATTGAATAGAAAAAAAAATCGTATGAACCAACCATCAAGGAGAATTTTACCTTGCATGTGGTGAACTCCATGGCCCTGTGCTTCTCGTTCTCGGAGAAGATGCGGGAGTGGAGCATGGGCGTGTATGCGGCGGTCGCCCCGTAGCGGCGGCACAGCATGCGGAAGGGGAGCTCCGAGTTGTCCACCATGGGCGCCACCACCATCTTCGGGGAGCCCAGCCGCCTCCAGTGCGCCCACGCACGCTCCACCCTCTCCTCCGCGGACACCGGCGGCGGAGGGGCGGGCAAGGGCGGGGCGGTCTCCTCCGCGGGCGCGACCGGTTCGGTGGTGAAGCAGAGGTCCTCGTCGGGATCGGAGGCGGTGGCGAGGTGGGCGGCGGCCGGCGGCGACATGGCGGCGAGGCTAGGGTTTACGGAGCGGAGGAGGCGGCGGCGGCGCGGGTTCCGGAGGATGGGAGCGAATCGCATGCTAGTGATTGCCTCTGGGCTCTGGTCCTGTTGTGTGGTCCCTTCTTGTCAGTGGGGGAGAGACAAGATGGATTCCAGTTATATGGGCCTTTTCGGCCCATGAATATTTATCCGGCCCATGTAGAGAGACTAGTATTTCATCTGATCTGAAGTATGAACTGAACAATTTCTGCAACACATGTCTGAACAATTTCTGCAACACATGTCTGAACAATTTCTGAAACTGAACTGGTGTCATTTCAAAATTTCTGCAACACTTTCAATTTAGAGCCATTTCGAAAATAAGATTTGCAATTGAGTAATTATTGAACCCAACTTGGTGACAGATGTCTTGCTGAATTGGAGCTTGGAAGCATCTTGAAGAAAGAAAAGTTCATGAAGAATTGACAGTAATTCTGATGTGCTCCTTTCATACCCTTGTGGAAAATCTATATGGAGTATATGTTTAGATGATCTGGATTCTAAAGCTTACAGTTTCCAGTTTCCAAAGCTTTTTACCAGAGACATTTATGGAAATGTTTCTAACAAACTGGCAATGAACAGTACATCTGTACATCCTTTCTGATGATCAGCATTCACTGTTGATCAAACTGAAGTTGCAACATAATGTTCAGAGTTGTCTGGCGTCTTCTTAGGTGGGACATTCAGTTATTGGTTAGGAGATCAACTTTCTCTTTTAAAAAAGACAAGATGTCCTTTCCAGATGGGACAACCAATTAGTTTGTTTTAATTTATTTACAAGATATATTAAAGAAAGTACTGCAAATTGCAATGTGTAGGGACTTAATTCAGCTACCAGAATTAGATAGGACAAGCAACCTGATTATTTTGTGAAAGTAATAGCCCTACCAAGATGCATTAGATGTAGAGAGCCAAGATCACAGCTGTCTGCCAAATTAACTTGTCGATCTTGTCGGATCTCACAATGGTACATCAACACCTGAAAAATATAGTTACATATTCAGAATGGTGGCTCCCGAGGTAAAATGCATATTATTATTATTTTTTGCTTTTCTTAACATATATAAGTAGCATTTTTTTATCTCAACTGGTTGAGATGATACATGCATAATCCCTCACAATTTTAGAGTAAATTAGTCGTGAATATGATTTGTTGCCCAAGTTGCTACCTTGATTTAGATTCAGAGGATCTTGAACAATGACAACAGCAACTACTACCCATAATTATTCCTCGGTTTCTTTTTGTTTGTGGGAGATAAATAAGAATCTTTCAGCTCAGCTCCTCTTTGCCCAAATGGCCACTAGAGCTGGCTTTGCACAAACCCAATGAGTTTTAAAACCTACTTTGTGCTTGAGAATAATTCTAGAAGGCAACTTGGTGATAAACATTTTTGCTCCATCGGAACTTGGGAGCATCTTACTGACATTCCAAAAGGAAAATATGCATACAATTTTCCTTTTCTGATGAAAGCAGTATGGCCAAGTTGATACTATCAAGTATATTAATTGGAAGTTCTTATTCGAAAAAGTATATTAATGGAAGTGAATAAACAAAAGGTTCAGAAATAACTCCAGTATGCAACGCTGCTTTTGCATGTGTAGTTTGTGCAATTAATTCAACTTTAAATCAAACCATTGTCGTCAGCATCGGAGAGATCATTTTTACACCAATAAGTAGCATCAATTAGTATTATATGTGGCACATAATAATAATGTTTTATTCAAGGAATATGTTACAAAAATAAACAATGAACTGTTCAGTCTGAAGATTGGAAGAAGGATCCAGAACAGGTGCAGATTTTTTTAGTAGAAGAGAAACTGAATTAGCTTTTGAAGTGGCATCCATGTGCTTAGAAATGACATCTACCAATCTTTCTGTTGCATCACAGACCATTAGTGGTAATTGAGACAAAAATCCAAGAACATTTCTCCACGAAAACAAGCATCTACCATTCTACTCCAGGTTAGAGCCATCAGGCTATATGCACAGTACAGTCGAGCTTGACACTAGTTGCAATTAACAATTGCATCACCTCATTAAGACAGTTTGGTTCCAGAAAAAATAATAATTAAGATTCAACAAAAAAACAATTATTAGAAACTCCTCCTTTTCGATCAATGCATGCATCATTCTTCAGGAAATGATTAATGATATAATACTATATAATCTTAGTATGCATCAACTGGGTGTGGTTTGAGCTGGAACTAATCAATTAAGGATGAGATAGTAGTAGCTTGGCTAGCTAAGAAAAGAAAGAGAGGAGCCTAATCGTGAAGCCAATCCATCCCTATCTGGCTTAATTAAAACTGGTTGAATAAAAAGAAGAAAAAACGCCGGAGCGCGTGCCGCGTGGTGACAGTGACCGCCTGATCTTGGGCTTGATCGCCGGCGATGAGTGGCCGGGAAAGCGCCGGAGATCACCTCACGCTTTTGGGTTCGTGACCGGCGGTGAGAGCGATCGAAATGAGGCGGCCGAAACGTAACTGTGCTACTGCCTGGCTATCAATTAAGGCTGTGTTTACACTAAAATTGGAAGTTTAGTTGAAATTAGAATGATATGACAAAAAAGTTATAAGTTTGTGTGTAGGAAAGTTCTGATGTGATAAAAAAGTTAGAAGTTTGAAGAATAACTTTGAAACTAAACTAAGCTGCATTTGGGCATGGAAGTGACCAAGCCCGGTGCCACTTCCACCTGCCAAACTGCATGCACATTGCAAAGAGAAGCTTCTGGAATTCGGAAACAAATGCTACTACCAGCTTCGAAATGCTTGGCACAACATGCAGTTTCTTTTAAAAGAGAATAATGGAATCTATTTCAGGCTTTGCTTTAAAATGCTACGGCAAATTATACAGAGGTTCTAGGTCGAACGACTACGAAATACAAAATCACCGTTTTGTTAAAAACAAGAAAACTAATATAAATACTCGACTAAAGTTATACTCCATTGAACATCTATTGCTAAACTTTTATCTATGGACTATTATATGGTTGATGAGAATCTGCTTTAATTACCGTTGATTTGCTCAGCGCGCGGTTTGCAAGTTCTATATAATCCTTGCGTTCCTACAAAATATCTTAGTAATACTAGTCTCTGTGCTAGTATTTCAGTGATTCATGATATATTGAAGATGATGGTTACCGAGTTAAAGGCATCTTTTTTGCCAAAAGGAAACTCTCAAGAAGGCCAAGAAAGAAAGTTATCATCAGCTGTGCACTAAAAGAAAATTAAATCTCTTTCAGGTTGGCCTGCATGTACATATATCTTAGAAACTTGAACAAAGCTATGGCGATATCAAAAACCAAAGTTCTCTTTGGTGACAGTGGCGTCTGTATCTGTATCCTATCCAAGATGACGGTATGCAGAGGCGCCTCCCTTAATAGAACGACGCGCAAGTCTTTTGCGTACCTCCAAAGAAAAAGACGACTTGCATCGCAGAAATGGTGCAGATCACTGAAAAAACTGTGTTGGAATTATGATTGCGTGCAGCAGCTAAGCTATTACTACTTCCATTTTATATTATATTATAAATCGTTGACTTTTATATAAATCAAATCTTTTTAGATTTAACTAAGTTTATAAAAAATATAGTATTTTTAACACAAAATAAAGAAACTATCAAAATATGTTCAATGTTAGATGTAACGAAACTAAATTGGTACTGTAAGTGTTATTATATTTTTCTACAAACTTTTGACTTAAAAAAGTTAAAACGACTTATAATATGAAATGGAGAGAGTAGCACACATTCCTCTCCCTTTCACTCGTGCCCTTTTCATTAGCTACTACCAGGAACATGCCTAGATCATGGGATGGCATCTGCCTTGGCATTTTGATCACTAGCAGCTTCCGTTTATAAATTCATAATATCTTGGTCATATATGGTCCCCAGAGGCCAGATTTTCTTCATTTATGCAGGATGACACACTACCCTACTTTATTAGCATGCAGAAAGTTAGATGACAAAACAAGGGTAGGAAACGAGGAGAATTTTTCTCAAGGACTCCATATAGCAACTACAGATATCAATCTATTTCATGACAGATTTTCCTTACCATAATTAACTGTTTGAGGTTTATCTAGCCAAATTTACGATCGTAATCTATAATTTGATTGATTTTTTTTTAAAAAAATGATATGCAACATACACATGGTTGCTTTTAATCCAGACGAATTTACCGAACGCTCATCCCCATCTTATAAACTAGATAAAACTTCGCGTCTTGCTATGAGAGTTTTGTATGAAAATAGTAAAAAAAACAAACATGTAACATAGCTAGACGACATAACTTTGTAATATAGGTTGATCATTCAAATACAAAACTAATACGATGTGGTTCAATGAGAGAAGAAAAATAAGAAATATAATACAGATTAATCGTCCAAAGGCAAAATCAAAGCGATATGAATAGATAAGAGAAGAAAATGATGGAAATAATTTGGATAATAGATCAATCATCCTAGGACTAAAAATAATTGAGATGATGTGGCTTATAATGAGAAAAGAGAAAAATAGCATTAACTACATTTAGTGGTGATGAATTTTATAGATATAAGAATTTGGCTGGGGCAATTCTGCCGCCACCCCATTGAAAAGAGACAAAATTTTCGCTCTAGAGTCTAAGTTAGCAACCTTAACAGTATATTTTAAATTATCTAGATTTGTTTAATGAATATTGTATAATTACATTTTTCATTACATATGCTTTAGTAATATTGCAAATTTACTATGATGTCTTAATGTAAAGCTATGAAAAGCAATTATCAAAATCACTCATTAGAGGCAACAAAAAGGTTAGGAATACCAAGTAAAAAAAAGAAAAGAGTACTGCACTTAGATACTTACAAGTTAGGAAAAAGTGCAAATACCCTCCTAAACTTTAGATCGAAATCCGTCTAGCATCCTGAACTTTAAAACCGGATATCAAACCCCCTAAACTTTGCAAAAACATTCATATATTATCCTCTATGGTGTTTTTTTATAGTGGTTTTTATCTAATTCGTATATAAATTGGATGAGTTTGATCACATGACATACACATCGGACATATATATTAAAATCTCCACTTAAATCTTTCTTTTTATCAACATAATAGTACGGTATCACTGTATAAGTTGTTCGGTTAAGCTTTTAAAATATGCAAAACAACCATTCAAAACCACCTTAGGGGGGTAATATGAACGCTTTTGCAAAGTTTAGGGGGTTGAATATCCGGTTTTAAAGTTTAAGGTGCTAAATGGACTTCCATCCAAAGTTTAGGGGGTATTTGGACTTTTTCCTACAAGTTACAATGCTTCAAGGTGTGTGCAACATGTAAAAAAACAAACTTTGGTGCATAACTGGTCTCTCAGAATTATAATGATTTTACAAATGGATGAATAGAAGACTAACAATGCAAAATCCAACTAGTTAATGTGCTTATATATTATGTATGGAGTTGGCTGTACAAATCCATTAACAAATGAGATAGGAAGAGGATGATGCGTTTGATTCAGCTTATTGCCTGAGTCGCCTCATTTGTTAATGCTGCCTCTCTGCCGCCTGCCTCGCCCGCCTCTCCGCGGCCGACCGCGCCGTCCGCCGTCGTCCCCGCACAGCCGTGCACATGCCGAGAGAGAGAGGAAGAACGAGAGAGAGAGGGGAAAAGGAGAAGAGGAGTATGATAGGTGGGTCCTATATTTTTTAATAAATAAAATGACTAAATTGCCACGCGTACGCCATATAGGACAAAACCGCTCTGGATTAGGTCGAGGGGGGTAATTTGTCCCGTATTGAAAGTTTAGGGGGTAATTCGGTCGACCGTGATAGCTTCGGGGGGGGGGGGGGATAATTCAAATTTTTGAACCCCTATCTTTCAATTTTTCGGTCGTAAAATCTTATATTAAGATTCATATTCATGTGTATCCAACTTACATTTACACTCAGTTACATAAGGTTTACACTCAATATTAAATTTTACAGCAACTTTTTTCTCTCTCTTTTTTCTTAAAAAAAATAAGACGGGCTATATCTATTGGTTAAAATTTCTGCAAGATTTAAAACTATAAATCTGTTGTAAGATGTATAGGCAATCCCTTTAAAAAATGATGTAACAAAAACCTGTTTCCATTGTGTTGGGTAATGGAACCCAGGTACAATGGGAAAAAAATAATGAGAAAATAATAAAAAAAATCTCTCACCATCATCCTCTTCCTCTGTTTTATTAGCAGTAGCTAGCTGAGCTGAGCCTGAGCTTATTATATTTCCCTCCACTTCGTCCTCTTCTTCCTCCTCCATCCCCATCCTCCATCGGATGCACTAGTAGCTGGCCTTGTACCCTACCTAGCTAAGCTACCCACCCATGTCCTCTTCGCCTCCTCTCGCTGTCTGCCTTTGACTTGGAGACCTAGCTCGTCGATCGCCGGCCATGCGGGTGCAGTGCGACGTCTGCGCCGCCGAGCCGGCCGCGGTGCTCTGCTGCGCCGACGAGGCCGCGCTCTGCTCCGCCTGCGACCGCCGCGTCCACCGCGCCAACCGCCTCGCCAGCAAGCACCGCCGCCTCCCGCTCGTCCACCCGTCCTCCTCCTCCTCCTCCGGCGACGGTGGCGCCGCCGCCGCGCCGCTGTGCGACGTGTGCAGGGAGAAGAGGGGCCTCGTGTTCTGCGTCGAGGACCGCGCCATCCTGTGCGCCGACTGCGACGAGCCCATCCACTCCGCCAACGACCTCACCGCCAAGCACACCCGCTTCCTCCTCGTCGGCGCCAAGCTCTCCCCCGCCGCGCTCGCCGAACAGCCGGTCCCGTCCTCCGACTGCAGCTCCGACGACGACGCCGCCGCCGCCGCCACCGAGGAGGAGTACCACTCCTCCGCCGCATCCACCGGCGCCGCCGTGAGCGCGCCTCTTGACGCCTCCAGCAACGGCGCCGGCGGCGGAGGAGGAGTAGGAGGGAGCAGCATCTCCGACTACCTCACCACCATCTGCCCCGGCTGGCGCGTCGAGGACCTCCTCCCCGACGACGACGCCTTCGCCGCCGCCGCCGCGGTGAGTACTACCAACCCATCGCTCCGCCGTGTTCTTGCTACGTCTCCATCGATGAAGCCGAGAGTAACCTACGATTCCTTGGAGCAGCAGGCGGGGAAAGAGAAGGACGAGCGCGTGCCGTTCCTCGACGCCGACCTGTTCGACGTGGTCGCCGGCCGGCCGGAGAAGAAGGGCGGCGCGTGGGCGCCGCACGTGCCGCACCTGCCGGCGTGGTGCCTCGACGAGGTGCCGGTACAAGTCGCCGCGTCGGCGGCGCCAGCGGCGACACCTGTAAAGGCGAAGCAGGGACACGTGCGGGACAGCCACTGGAGCGACAGCGACGCGTTCGCCGTGCCGGAGTTCTCGCCGCCGCCGTCGGCCAAGAGGGCGCGGCCCAGCTCGCAGTTCTGGTGCTTCTGAACGCCGCCGCCGCCGCCGCCGCCGTACAATCTGGCCGCCGGCGAGCTCGACGAACACCTCGATGGATGGATCGAACACCTGTGTAATCACTCAGCTGGTCACTACTACAAGTAGCAATCAGCAAGCTTGATGTGCCACTGTTAATTACTAGCTGCTGCTGTTTAATTAGTGAGTACTAAGCTACTACTAGTTAATTTTGGTGAAAACTATGCTACTTTGTTACTATATAATGAAGTATGTGTATCAAACTAAACTGAGATGTTGGTAATTAATTATCGTATTTTGTAATGTTTCATCTTCTTTAGTTTCTTCATCTGAGAACAACAAGCTAGTCTTAGTCAACCCATACTACAACATAGATCTGAAGAGAAAAAGAAAATGATATATAATTAACCAGGGGAGCTAATTAAATTGTGGTGGTTGTAAGAAAAGAGTGCTGTATACTTGTTTGCAGTGCAAGCTTGAAACTTTGTACTAAATTGATGTTAATTTGTGTTAATTAGTCCGGCTCAGAAAGTCAAATCACGCTTTTGATCTAGCATGACTTGTAGTGTTATCACAAGCTATTAGCCCTATGATTCATGTGCGAAAATATCATGTTAGTACTAAGCTACTAGTGTTATCACAATGTGTACTAAGCTAGACTAGTTAATTTTGGTGAACCTATGCTACTTTGTTACTATATAAGTGTGTGTATCAAACTGAACTGAGATGTTGTTAAATATCGTATTTTGTAATGTTTCATCTTCTTAATTTCTTCATCTAAGATCAACAAGTGAACCCATACTACAACATAATGCAGATGAGATCTGAAGAGAAAAGGAAAATGATATATAATTAACCAGGGGAGCTAATTACATTGTGGTAGTTGGAGCAAGATTGTTGTCTACTACTTGTTTGCAGTGCAAGCTTGAAACTTTGTACTAATTGATGTTAATTTGTGTTAATTAGTCCGGCTCAGAAAGTCAAATCATGCACGCTTTTGATCTTGGATGATTCATGTGCGAAAATATTATGATAGCACTAGCTAGGGCATGCAAGTTCTAACCTAGGTATGACATACTTGGTCTAAAATAAGCTAATCTCATACTAAAATATTACACATCTTATTATAATAATTTCGACATACTCTATATATATCTAGATTCATTATATCAGAATATATCTTAGTACGAGATAGGCTTATTTTGGGATGGAGGGAGTATCTATCAGATTCATGGATATGGTCCAAACCCTAATACTCTCTTAATTAATTTGAGTTAGTTTCAGTGTGTGCACTCATTCATTGCTGTACAGCTTTCGACTTATTATTGGTCAACCAAAGGCACCAGTAAGATGAACAACAACATCAGTGTAGTTGACATAGTACGGTGACTTCTTAATTTTCTTGCAAGCTGCTTATTAATCTTGCTCATACTGTAAACACATTGGGGATTAGTTGATAATTTGCTATCAGCATACAAATTGGGATTAACAGCATGTGTTTTTTAGAGTTTCTGTGTATGGATATATACAAAGGCCAGTTGCATAATAGTACTCGCTATGTCCTTTTTCGAGTTACTTGACCCTTTTTTTTTGGTCATGGCTGAAGTTTACACCCCAACAGCCAATCCGTGCTGACGAGGATGTGTTATAACTTTTTTTAAAGCATTTTTAACTACAATGCTACAGACTATAGTACTCCTTCCATCCCATAATACAAGGGATTTTAAGTTTTGCTTTCACTATTTGACTACTCGTCTTATTCAAAAAATTTGTGTAAATATGAAAAATAAAAAGTTGTGCTTAAAGTACTTTGAATAATAAAGTAAGTCAAAATAAATAAATAATAATTCTAAAATTTTTTGAATAAGATGAGCGGTTAAAAAGTAATAAAAAAACTCAAAATCCCTTATATTAAAGACGGAGGGAGTATATATTAAAAAGAAATCTACGCTAACTCATCAAATTTACAATATTCTCTTTTAATTAATGTGATAATTTCTAGGCTTTAATAATTATTACTACTAGTACGTAATAATTGGATATGTTAAAAATAGCTTTGTTGAACTTAGCACGCATGTTAAGTGTTGTACAATACTCCAATCTAGTTGATGCCGTGATAAGTCCAACTCCAACTTTGAGAATTAATCCCAAACAGTTTGGGTCTCTTTCCACGAAAGATTTCATAATATTTTCGCCGCCCGTCCATGTGTACGGGGCCGGGTTTAGTTTGATAATTACGCCCATGATCATGATGTGGGGATAGATTATCACTCGCATTAGATCCCGAGCCAAAACCAAACCCAACCCATCATCAAAAATCAAATCGCTGCTGCTAATTACAATGATCGGTATGTCGATCGATCACATGGCGCCGCCGTGCGAAGGTGGCAAAGCTTGAAATCCGCTTTTGCCGCCGACGCCGCCGTGGTGGCTCTTCGGATTGGTTGGGAATCCCGGCGACATGGACCTGCCAACGTGTTAAGGTTGGCGCACGTCGCCGACGACGGCGGGCCGGCCGGCCGGCGGCGGGGACCAGGCGCGGTATGGGGGCGCGCGCGGGGATTAATTATGGCGACGCGCGCTGTGCCCATCCGTGCCACGATCCATCGAGGCGATGGTCCACCACCCCTCTCGCCACCTTCGTCTCCGGCGAGGCGATGGCACCGACGTCGCTGTCGCGTCACGTGACGAATTTTTTTTTTAAGTACTCGTATTATTGGTACCACAAAGGAGACGATGAGATATATCCTATCTTTGTTTGTTTAAGTAATTTTTATGATTATATTAACCTTTGAACATACCTTTTTAACATTTATTTTATTAAAAGTTTTGTGCGAATATGTAAGATATAAATCCTATTTAAATATTTTTTATGATAAAACATGTTCTAGGAAAATAAATAATACTCCGTATTTGTATATTGTTTTATTTTTTTCTGGTATAACAATGCTCAAATGTATATAAGCCAATAACATCGTATATTTCAATGGCAATTGTAAATTTGCTACTGGTTTAAATCATTATTTTAATATTACCATTAGAAAATTATGAAAAAAATACCATCAGAGTTGTTATTCGAGTCGTATTCTTAGAACATTTGGGACAATTTGCAAATGCTCTTTTACTTTAAAATGGAGGTATGGAAGCATGAAGGTGTACATGCATGGGATGGGATTGGAGGGCGGTGGGCGTGTATTTAGGCTGAGACAATACGGCATGGGCTTGTCAAATGGACCATGTTTTCTAGAGAGATTGAGATGCTTCAGAATACATTGCAAGAAAGCGGAGCACAAGCTGCCATCACATTTTGGATCATTACCTCAGTTTTGCATGTGAGCCGGTATCCACTTGGAATTTTGATATTCCAGTCAGTGTTAAACTGTTTTGATGTGAGATTTGTTGACTCTGTGAAGAGGGCAGAAACTATGATGGGAAATTATGCAAGACTTACGTTAGTAGTTTGTCCCAAAATAAACCTATTTTTTCACCTACCCTATGCTCTCAACTAATCATAACCATTCACCATTTAATCACCTCACACATTTCTTCCTCTTGACTAATCACAAACTTTCTTACATCATTTGTACCAGCTTCTTCATGCCCGTGTCCACCTTAAAAATACCTACTACTCTCTCTGTCTTATAATATAAGGGATTTTGTTTGTACTGTTTGACCACTCATCTTATTAAAAAAAAATTATGCAAATATAAAAACAAAAAGCTGTGCTTAAAGTACTTTGGATAATAAATTAAGTTAAAAATATAATTCTAATTTTTTTAATAAAACAAATGGTCAAACAGTGTAAGTAAAATGTTCTTATATTAAGAGATGGTGTAAGTAAAATGTTCTTATATTAAGAGACGGAGGAAGTACATTGGTACTGAGGTAACATGTGCTTTTTTTTTATTTCCCTGTCAAAGTTAGCGCCAACAGATCAGTTATTGTTTTGGTTCAGTGACTGCAAGCAGCATGGAGCACTCCAAGAATGAAGACTGGAGTACTTTTTGGCATGAACACATAAGATCTGGGGACGTTTTACTGTAGAGAGAGGGATGGAATTTTTAGGAGAGGAGAGGATGA
The DNA here is from genome assembly GCA_000338895.3 of Oryza meridionalis. Classification (NCBI taxonomy): domain Eukaryota; kingdom Viridiplantae; phylum Streptophyta; class Magnoliopsida; order Poales; family Poaceae; genus Oryza; species Oryza meridionalis. The sequence goes on from CM002529.2 coordinate 30,727,544, forward strand.
ATGTCAGCGTCAGGGTTCAGGTGGCTTGCGACCGCAACTGTTCCTTCCAAGTGCCTTTCAGCAAATCAGCCTCAGCGCCGATGGTTCCACGACTTTCAGCCACAACTTGCGCCCACGTGCTAGCAACCGCAACATCTACAGTTTACAGTGTTACGCCCAGGTCTCTATGTAATCTACTCCTAACAAAATATTTTCTTTTCCCACAGTACTTTTGGGATGGTGTATTTTAGATAAGAATAGCAGAAGTAGCAAGCATAAAGTCTACTAAAATACTCGCAATTATGTAAAATAATATTCTGTCAATGAAATAGACAACAGAATATGCCACCAAACAGCAATTACCGAGCAGTAGTAGCAGTCTCTAAATCAGTTTTAATCAGCACTTTATATTCTTTGCAACCTACGGTTCTCGATGCCGTTGGCTCATCGAGTGCAATAGATTGTAGTACGAGGAATAGGTGCAAGGTGAAGCCAAAATGGTACTATCAACGGACGCATCCAACAACAGGAAAAGGCAGCAACACATGAGAAAACACTTTTCCAGAGTATGCAGGGAAAAGTAACAGCTAGTGTTCCCTCAGCTAATAATTGGATTAGATTCCCATTGCGTGTTAAGGTAACAAGTGGGCTCCCACTGTCTCACAGACAAAGGAAGCATATGTTGACCAAATATCAGAAGCTCCAACAAACACAAAGGTAAAAGAATCATTTTTGGTTGCTGCATTTCTCCTGCGGGTCGATCTATTTTTACAAGTTTTGAGGAACCACCTCTTTTCTCCTCCCTAATAGGATGATGGTACAACATTTCCCCAGACCACGTTTTGTCCCCTCCAAAAAAACTAGGAACAGAATCACAACCTATCCTCTTTCTTGCAGTTTCCATGGATGAATGGGTAAAGGAAAGAACGTATCTGTGCTTCACATCACAATGCGGAGCACGGCGAGTCCAACAGCTGATATCGAAACAATGGTACCTATGCAGTACTTGATGACATCATACTTTGCTGCCTCGAGCTGGGCTTTCAGTGAATGAATTTCCTGCCAACAGTAGCAAATCAGACAAACCCTGTTAATGCCCGACAGTGAGATAACAGAGCCCGCACATGAAGGCCACTTTACTCACCTTGTCTAGCTTTGTGGTGAGTTCTGTAGTTTCCTCATTCTGCTTGGCGAGTTCATCACGGATGCGCCTGGAATGAAGTGTTTTAGTCAGATAAGATGCAACCACAGGTTTATTCATTCTGGCAGATAAATGACAAAAACAAAATCGATCATAGCACACATTAAATGCACACTATGACACTACCATGTTTCAATTTAGAAAGTGGTACGTAATCAATGCTTCAAAAAATAATCATACACAATTTTATCTTAAAATATCATACATGCAGGGAGGACTGAGGATGGATGCAATAATTCTCATGGTAGCAATAGAACCTAGATAATGTCATCCCCTGTCATAATGTCAACAGGTGCAGTAAGATGCAGAAGATCAAAGGTTTCATGTAATCGGCATCCTTCTTTTACTTGAATCTACATCCTTTTCATTGGAGTATTTTCTTAATAGAAATTTACGAGCATCACAATCAAAAATAGAAGAAACTTAATGCAGCAAATTGATACAACTGGAAGATTTTTCTGCAAAAGTTAAGACTAAAGAGCACTATTTTGTTATACACAGATTGAGAAAGTACTTTATTAGAGCAGATAAGCAGTCCATGTTGAAGGCCCACTGATAAAGACCACATACAAAGATCATGGCCATCAGTCACAGAGCTTTTGATTAAAGCAAACACGCTAACCATTAATTCTCTATTTCCTTTCTCTTACAAATTCTAAGGTTGGAATGCTCTCTGAAGTTTCTGGTCAGCTATCAAGCAAACAATCGAATGATGCAGTCATGATCAGGTAGTACACATAAACAACAACATAAATCTTACCCTCTTTCAAGGTTTAGATCCAGCCGCTGACCTGCAGTGACCTTGTCAATCTCATACCTGTTTCACACAAAATGAAGAACAAGAGAATCAGACCAAGTGTGCTAGTTCACATTATTGTTACAAAAATCTCATAGGTTTAATACCGACTTCAGTTCACTCCTCATCTTATCAATATCCCCACGGAGTTTCTCAGTCTCACGCTGCAACAAAGAGAAATGGTTTTCCTGCAGACAAAAGGTCCATTTCAGCAAATAGTAAACACTCTACATATTTTTCCAACACTGTCTAGATAGATAAGTACTGGAAACACATTTCCCCAACAATCTGTAGAGAGAGAAGTACATGAACAGGACAGAGGAGTCAAGATTCAAGAAAGAAGTTGCAAATACTAACGTATCATCAAAGCAATAAGAGCACAACTGAATCCATGAAAACACAGTGCACAGAGAATTGACATAAAAAATCAGAAGTATGAAAGTATCCGTTGAATGGCTTGGATTTTCAAGTTGAAACCTGTACCCCCAAAGTTCTCTAATAAAGTAACAAGACATCAGACTTGGTTCTCCAAACTTAATACGGATGACTCAATGCAAATGGTGACAGGTGGCTGAAACAACAAAGGCCACTAGTAGCTCCATAGGATTGTCAATGGACACAATATTAATAACCATCCTGTGCATGTCAAGGTTTCAAGTTAGAAACTACTATCCTGATTAATCTCTGTAAGATTGCACTATAAGATGAATAAGGTGCCATTGGGATGAAAAATAGCTTGCGTGTCCAACCAACGAGCACCATCAAGGAGACAACTAAAACTTCATGACAAACAGAAAATAGAAGCTAATAAATATATGAAAACAACATTAAGGTGAATCTTCATTAGTGAAATATCTTTGCTTAAATATTTGTTAGTAGTTATCTTAGAGCTATTTGAAGAACCCAGTAAACAAGTATACAAAATAAAAGTGGATAACAGCCAAGATTTCCCTTCTGTACAGAAAAAGATATCCCCATGGATTGCGTGCATGATAAAATGCAGGCTGAGTACATGATGAAACGAACAAAACACAATGTTGAAACTTATACTTGAAATATATGAAAAAGGTTTAAAAGGCATATACTCATATATAAACTGAGCCTGAGAGAAATGCAATCCTTTATAGCGGGTTGCAGACAAATATTTCAGGTGTACAAAGCATTAGAGCTAATATGAGAACAGGTCCAGTAACTGATACTACAAGATAAGTAACAAGCCTACTAAGCCTGAGACTAAAATGACTTGGTGCAATGCCTCAACATGTTCCAAGCGAAGCTCTAGTTTCTAGAATAACCTGTTAATCTTATCTAGCTTCAAAATGTAAGATCAGTTTAATATGAATATACACATAAACAAAACTGTGAAGATATGCATAATACATATCCTCCAAAGGACAGGACAAGAAGCAGTATCACATTATCAGATTGGCAACTTCCATAATAATAGGAACCCAATTATTACCAATGGCAGTGACATTTAAGAGATTTCCAGATAGAATGGCACTTTTTAGGGCAATCTGAAATCTATACATGTTGGTTGTCGCTATTAAGATGAGATAGCAAGAATGGTAGGCAAAATGGTCACCAAAACCTCCAAATCTCATCCCAACACATCTATTCCAACATAGCAACAGTCCAAAGTGGAGCCTAAATGTGATTTTCACAATCCACCATTGCAAATGCGGCAATGCAAAACAATTCACAGTGAAAACAATGCTAAGTGGAATTTGTGATATCTATCTAATCATGTTCAACAAACGGATTGCAAAGTTCACCAACTATAACAACTAGAAGCATTAGCATGCATCCGATTTGTGCGTGCTAACAGTTTGCTTCAGATAATACCTGCGAGCTCTGCACTTGCGACTTGAACTTGGAGATGTTGGACTCCTGCAGCATCTCAGCCTGCACATGGGAAAGCAAAAGCATCCATTAACCAACCGTGGGAGCAAATAACCTAGCCGTACGGTCCAAAAAAAAAATGGCGTTACCTTCTGCATCTCGGCCTTGGAGACGAAGGACTCGGAGATGCTCTCGAGGCTGTCGTTGAGGACCTCCGTGATCGCGGAGGTGATCGCCTCCGCCTGCTTCGTGGGCACGCCCTGCGACTCCAGCTTCCTCACCTGCGATGCAACGATCACCAAACGGATATAAGCACACAACCCCATCATTTCTCACGCGCGCATTCCGTCGAACACCTCTCAACACAATTCCCCCCCCCCCCCCCCCCCACCCCCCAAAAGAAAATTCCAACCACCCAGCATTTCTCGCGTGCGCATTCCGTCGAACACCTCTCGAACACAGCCCCCCAAAAAAAATCCGAGCCGCATTGAGCACGCAAGCACGACAATCCGGCGGGTGGAGGCACGTTACCAGGGCGAGGGTGTCGACGAGGAAGGCGCGGCGGCCGTTGGTCTTGACGAGCTGCGAGATGCTCCGCGCGGGGCCAACCCACCGGTGCGCCTGCCACAGCTGCTGCTGCTGCAGGAGCAGCCCGCGCCTGCACGCGACAGCCGCTGCGGCCATCTCCTCCTCCTACTCCTCCCCCACAAGCCGGTGCGGAGGGGACGCCGGGGAAGGGAAGGGGGAAGCGAGCCGGAGAAGGCGACGGCGTCGGCGGTCGATTTGGGCTGCTGCGCTTGGTTTGAGGGCGGAGGAGGAGGTCGGTCACGGGGGTGTTGATTGGCGGAGGCGGTGCTAATTTGGGGAAAGGTTAGGAGGAAGGAGAGAGGAGGCTATCAATTCGAGGCTTGCGGAGGAGGAAGAATCGGCCGCCGGCCAAGGGGGAAAGCCGGAAAAGTTGGTTGGTGGGTTTGGGAAGAATTTCTTTTTTCTTTTGCGAAAAATGAATTACTATCAAAATTTAAAAAGTATGTGCTTTTGATTTGTTTTTCTTACTACGGCCATGTTTAGTTTCAAAGTTTTTCTTCAAACTTCCAACTTTTACATCACATCAAAACTTTCTTACACGCACAAACTTTTAACTTTTCCGTCACATCGTTCTAATTTCAACCAAACTTCCAATTTTAGCGTGAACTTAACACAGCCGTAACTTCCATTCTTTGCATTTCCGAATTTTCTTGGAATTTAAAATACGGTTTGTTCGAGGAAGGCCGCTTATTCGAGGTCTGCTTGAATGGTGAGATTCATGTGGTGTTGGATCCATGGACTAAGGCCATGTTTGTTACAGCTAAGGATTATTGGGCCAGATTATTATAAGTTTGATTATAATAAGCTGACATATAATAATCTATGAGCTGTTTGTTTCTCTGGATTATTGGAGGCATGGATTACTGTGTTTGAAAGATTAAAGTCTATAATGCCCTAAGCTATTTTAGATGCCTTATTCATCCTTTTGTCATTGTATACAACAAATACATAATTGAAATAGCTAAAAAATAATGTCATATTAATAAATAAAACATTCATGAATACTTTTTTTTTCAAAACCTGTATTAGCTAGGCTTTTTCTAGGGTCTCGACAGTATTGATTAGACTGTTCTTGTCAGTTTTAGATTGGTTATGGTATCTGCCACCCTGAAAATCAGTCAAAGACTTGATTGTCTAGACTTTATGTTTTTTTCATACTTAGTGCTGAATCAATTGGTTTGACCTACTAAGTCGTGCTTAGAATCATAACAACCAACATGCATTTGGTTACCAATAAAGGTTTCATCGGGGTTTCAGCTAATGAGTTATCTGAAGTTGCATCGGCTTATAAGGATTATATATTAGTTGGCTTTAGCCAATTAAAACAAAGTTTTTATTGATCATTTAATTATTTGGATTTAATGACATCGGATCTCCAATTGATGTATGCTTTTACCATCGGATCAGTACTTATCATATCATATTATTATTAGCCGAATGATTTCAATTGGATTATATTATTGTTCTACTCCATTATCATCAACCGATTATCTTTATATCATTATTTACTCAAGTGCCAGAATCTACATTGGACATATAGCCAATTGCTCAAAACTCTATTGACATACAGCTAGTATCGCTACATCGGCTTGTTAGCCGGTCGGTTATTTGATCTTCAATTCATATATCTCGTCAGTTGCAGGATCAAACTGACTGGCACGCCCACATCTTATCAAATTTAGGACCTGCACTGGAGTTGAGCAGAACTCCCAGGCCTTCGTGTGTTTGTCGACACAGTTAGCATCAATGTAGATTTGACACTATCGCCCGGGCGCAGCTTTTTCGTCAACAATTATATTATTGTTTTACTACATTATCATCAGCTGATTATCTTTATGTCATTATTTACTCAAGTGTCAGCAAATACATTGGACATATCTAGCTGATTGGTCAAAACCCTATCAATATCGGCTAGTATCGGTATATCAGCTTGTTACCCGATCGACTGTTTGATCTTCAATTTATATCTTGTTAGTTCCAGGATCAAACTGACTGGCACGTCCGTATCTCATCAAAGTTTAGGACCTGCACTGGAGCTAAACAGAACTCCGAGGCCAACGTGTTTGTCGGCATAGTTCGTGTCAGCACATACTTGGTATTATCTACCGGGCAGAGATTTTTCGTCAACTCGGAGATAGCGTAGCGGCAACAGCTGGAGCCGATGACACTGGGGGGAAGGTGTTAACAACAAATTTATCAGACTCGGAGAAGAAGAAAGCAAATCGAGGCGGATTTGGCACGAGAACGAGTCGAATCTAGAGAACGGACTACGCATCGGCTGGTGTCACAGCTCGAAATTTAGTCTAAATTTCCAGACTATTTTGTGTATTAAATACCTGTCCAGACCAGCCAGGGTACACAAAACGACAAATTAATATACATATCCAAATGTAAATAAAGCGTAAATACTTATATAAGAGGCACTTAGTCCTCACACCGAAACGAAAGCAGCAGCATCGGAAAAAGATGATCCTAGCAGGGCTTCAACTCCACTCCACAGGCAAAACTCAACTGGGGTCTGAGCCTTGGTCCTCTAACTTCGTCTTCCGCTCAGAAGCACTATACTTTTGAAAAGAGGAAAATAATAGCAAGGCTGAATACAACCACCGTACTCAGCAAGCCACACCAACGATGCATACATGCAAGGGAAGACAAAGGGAGGTTTGTGGCTATTTGCATAAAGGCGGTTGTAAAACATTTTATTGAGCAAAGCAGTAAAACTGCTAATTAATTAAGGTAATATTAAATCTCCATTGATCAACGCTATACCACATTGAAAAGGCCCAACCATCCCAACTGAACTAACCAGTCCATTAAGCCAATTAAAGGGTGAGACTAATCACGGTGAATCTGGTCGATCGCCCATAATCGCGGGCTCGGCTATTCGAATAGTTTTACTCTGGACAGAGGTGCACAACTGTACCCAGAAGACAATCCACCGGCATGTCACCATGTCATCATGTGCCCATGATAAACATGTCACCATGTCGAGTGATTGTGACAAGACCCTTCACATAACCCTCCCCTAACCATCCACACCACGCTAAGGTTTCACCCCCACCCCCTACCCCGGAGGTGGACAGTCCCCTCATGCGTTGCGGTGAATCCGGCAGCTGGACAACCGGACACCCCGGCCGACCCAACCCCATGACGCCCACCCTCGCCACCGGTGCCTAGGAAAGGGTCGAGCTATACTACAAGTCAAGTAGTTACCCACCGAAAAGGCTAAGGGGCAATCGATCGCCCCTAGCGATCAGCCGATCACCCCCCTCCCTCCACGTGGTTTCTTTTTTTGGCACAGCATTATTTTCCTATTTTAGTAAATTTATGCACCTAAAGTTTGTACACCTCAAGTTTACACATCTAAAGTTTAGAGACCCAAAGTTTATAAGTCAAAAGTTTATATATCTGATTCAAATTTGAATTTGAATTCAAATATTTTTATATATAATATTTCTATACATCTAAAGTTTATACACCTAAAGTTTATAGACCTAAAGTTTATAAGTCAAAAGTTTACATACTCGATTCAAATTTGAATTTGAATTCAAATATTAGTTTATAGACCCAAAGTTTACATACCCGTTTCAAATTTGAATTTGAATTCAAATATTTTTTATATATAGTATTTCTATACATAAATTTTTCAACTTTGTTTTTTTATGTTTTTAAAATTTATGGTGTAGTAGGAAGAGAAGAAGGGGAGGAGGAAGGGGGAGAGGAGGAGCATATAGGGGGGGATGGGGGTGATCACTGTGGGCGATCACCCGTCCATTAGCCATGCCCGTTACCCACTCCTGCTTGTGGTAAGCGTTGTATGTCTTTTAGGGTTTCGCGCGAACCGTTCCTCAATTGTCATGGGTGCGACTAGCAAAACCATGCACCACAGCCCACCATTTTGTCGCATTTTAGTTGGATAATTACGATCAATGAAATATGGCTAGATGTCTCGAGCACGCAGCTCATCAAGATACTAGATGTCTAATAATGTAATTATTCTTTTATATGAGCTAGTGGTAATTAAGCATGGCTAAGCATAAATAATTATAGCTAGATCAACATAAGTATAACGAGCTAGATAAATTATCACCCAAGGTTGACAAAGGACGGCTAACAAGTAAACATGGCACAAGCGAGCAGATAGGTAAACCCTATTCCCATGTAATTAGCAAAACATGCATATTTATTTGCGAACGGTAAAACATTTATACAATAGGCTCAATATGATCAAGGGGAATGTGTGACTTCCTTGCTTCTTCAAAAGAATCTTCTGAACACTTTTCCTCGTGACCGCGGACTTCCGAAACGACAGATTCTACACGCTGGCACGTAAAATGAGGAAAAACCCTAATAAACACCAAGTAAACAATACATAAAAAGTAAACAACATGTAGAGCTCGATTTTAGATGAATTTTGCAAGTTGAATGACCCAATTTAGAGTTCGTATGAATTAGATAAGAAGTTTAGAAGTTTTTCAGCCATTTAAATCATTTTATGGAATTATTATCGAATTATTGCGCAATTATTAAATAATTTCTCCAAGGAAATAGGGAAGCACTGAAGTCAGCAAGAGAGGGCCGGCACTGACATGCGGACCCCACGAGTCAGCGGGTCAAAGGGGGCGGGCACACGGTGGGCACGGTCCACCGCGGCCTCGGGCGCACGCCCACCACGTGGATGGCCCATATCGGTCGGGCCGACCAATCGGGCGGGCCACGGGCAGGCGCGCACGCGGCAAGGGAACCGGGCGGCCAGTGCCGGCCAACCGGCGGCAGCGGCGCGCACGCGGCCCAGAAGTTCCCGGTGGCGAGCGGCGGCGGCGCGTGCGAAGAGGGAGCGGCGCCCGCGAAAGGGGAAAGAAAAAGGAGGAGATGGACTCACCGAGACGACGACGACCGACGCGGGGAAGGACAACGACGACCACGGCAATGGCGGCACCGGCCAGGCGAGCGAGGGGGCGGCCGGGGTGCGGTGGGATGCGGCGAATGTGCTGGAGGCGAAGGCGCGGCGTGAGGCGGACAGGGCGGCGACGACAGGCGGCTAGAGGAGGTGATGGCTCGGGTTTGTGGCGGTGGGGGGGGGGGCGGGTTCGGTAGGTTCTGGTGCCGAGGAGGTGGTGGCCGAGGTGCGGCGTGCGACGGCGAAGCCGTTGGTGTTGGCGTGTGCCTAGGGCGTCGGTGGCGTGTGGCTAGAGATCGCCGGCGAGCGGCAAAGAGAGAGAGAGAGGCACAGGAGCTTGGGCATGACAGGCTCGAGGAGGTTGGGGAAACTCGAGAGGAGGGCACGGGGATGGTTTTTATGGGCCCTAGGGTCACGGACGTGGCCGGGGAGCAGCGGATTTGCCGGCCGGAGTGGGGTGAAGCGACGTGGGGAGAGGACTCAGATCGGCACCGGATTTTGTGGAGAATGAGGGGGAAACTGACAAAGGACGAAGAGGTGGGTGGCGACCGCATCGTGTGCGCGCGCGGGAGCGGCACGGGCACGGGAGGAGCGGCGACGCGGAGTCGGTTCGGCAGCCATGGCGGTTGGAGCCGAAGGTTAGGGGAGGAACTAACTTGTGGGCCGACGGGAAAGAGAGAGGAGGGCCGGCCCGAGAGGGAGGGGAAAGGAGGGAGGACTTGGGCCGAGCCCAAAGCAAAGAAGGAGAGGATTTTAATTTGTTTTTCTTTTTATTTAATTGGTTAAATGAACTTTGTGATATTAAAATTAGATGTTGAGCTCCGAAAATTCACGGGAAATTCTAGAGAGTACATTAGGGCACAGAGAATATTACAAAAATATTTCCGTCCATGATTTTTAAAGGAATTTTTTAATAACCTCCATATTTCACTTGATTAATTTGCTTTAAATTTTAATATAATTTCTAGAAATGCATTATTTAATGATTTCTAATCCTGAACGAAAATCGGGGTGTTACAGCTGGGCTGTGTATCGGCTGAGAAAATGGAATCAGACACAATTTAGCTGATGAGAGAGGTAGCCAATACAGGTTGACTTGGGTTCGGTATGTGCCGAGTTTGGAATAATCGTTATCGCCATTCAGAGATATAGGTCATCTAAGGCAATTGTATCTATTAATTAGGATATTTATGTCGGTTCGAAATAGAGGTATGGCAAGAGTCCGCCATGTGGACTTATTTGTTTGTTTTTATCTTTAGGAAAGTTTAAGTCGTGTCCATTCCAACCATGATATTTAAAGGAAATTTTTAATTCCCTCCATATTTCACTTGATTAAATTACTTTAACTTTTAATGTAATTTCTAGAAATGCATTATTTAATGATTTTTAATCCTGAACGAAAATCAGGGCGTTACAGCTGGGCTGCGTATCGGCTGAGAAAATGGAATCGAACACAATTTAGCCGATGAGAGAGGTAGACAATACAGGTTGACTTGGGTTCGGTATGTGCCGAGTTTGGAATAGTCGTTATCGCCGTTCAGAGATAGAGCTCATCTAAGGCAATTGTATCTATTAATTAGGATATTAATATCGGTTTGAATTTGAGTTATGGCAAGAGTCCGCCATGTGGACTTGTTCGCTTGTTTTTATCTTTAAGAAAATTTAAGTCGTGTCCATTATAGACGAGTTTTTTTTACCCTGGATATAAATATAAACCCATGATCATTGTAATAAAGGACGACAATTCAACCAATACAACTTTCGGCGTATCGCCACCTTTTCCTTTTACTTTTCGACGAGTTATTGCTTCAAGTCGGGACATCGGCTGCGATCTCTCGGGAAGAGGTAACTTGTCTCGTTAGCTTGCATTACCGGGGCTACATTGTTTTAGATGTATTAATCTCGTTCTTGTAATCATATTTTATCATATATTGTATTTAATCTAGTTTAGTAGTTCGATTTCACCATATCAGCTAACACTCGTTTTAGGGTTTATATCTATATTGGCTAAATTGTCCGACTAGATTAGATTATCTAGGATATCCACCATCTTGAAAAGTGATTGAGTACTTGATTGTTTAGACTTTAGATTTATGTATATACTTTGTGATGCATCATCCATAGTCTTGTCTAGAACTCTGAAATCTAACTTGGAATTAACCATAACTAAGGATAGTATCGGAGTTTCAACCGATCTCACCTAATATGCATTAGTCTACTTCATGTATGTTTGCCATTTATATAGATGAATCACTTTATATAAATATATCAAATATTAATCAACCTATTTCTTTTGGCACCAAGACCAAGGAGTAATTAATTAATTCACAATGTGACAAAAACAATGAACATGCAACCAATAACCAATTAACATGCAACCAATGTACCAAAATGGCTTCTTGGGTTCCAATCAACAATTTAATTTAGCACGTAGTAACTACAAATAGGACTTAGACTTAGAAAAACCAAAGAATGGAATAAGTCTTAAAAGTTTGGAAGGAGGGAGTAGTATCTAATCTATTTTGCTCTAAAAATTGGATCATCGACTATTTCTACAATATTATCTAAAAAGAGATTAACAAAGCCTAAGTAGATATTATTACAGCCGATGAGACATATTTATGGTTTTGCTTTACTTATCCTATCATAACTCATTGCCGATTTGGTCTAACTACATCAGTTAAGACCTTTGGCGACACGATATCGGCTTATCGGCTGATTGGCTATCGTCTATTTAATTCTATTGTCTATTTTTCTTGTTGGTTGTAGATCAAACTAGCTGACATGCTCTTGACACTCGAGGCAAGCCTTGGACCTGCGCTGGAGTGTAGCAAAACTTCCAGGCCGTCGTGTTTTGTAGTAATAGAAGGAGCCAATGAAGGAGCTACGAGCTATGACGGTGACATGCCAAAGAGAGATATGAGGGGATAAGGAAGAAGAAGGGTATTTTGGTATCAAAAAAATTAGAAAGTGCAACGAATAGATATGTAGTGGCATATGTCTAATAGCAATGAAAATCGTAACGCATCCTTGATATTTTAGTCGAACAGTAATGATATTTTTTTCGAAACTAGTAAAATTACAATGGATCCAATTAACCCTTAAAAGAAATAAATTTGGCCAAAGGTAATGTTGCATTTGGGTTTCGGAGAAGAAAAGGTCGTCCCAGCCTGGTCCGTGTTGGCAGAATTCCTAATTGGCATGCGCGCGCCAGTCTGTATCTAGCGTGCGCGGCCCCCACCACGTCGCATCCCCTCTTTTTTTTTCTGTTTTTTTCCTTTTTCCCGTGTGTTTTTCCCTTTTTTTTGCGTTTTTTCCTCTTTTTTTTCTCCTTTTTTGCAAGTTTTAAATAATGACTTGAAAATTTTTGAATCTTAACTTAATTTTTTTTCAAATTTGGATATGAAGATTTTCAAATCTCAACTTGAAAGTTTTCAAAATTTTCAAATATGGACTTGAAAGTTTTCGAATCTCGAGTTGAAAGTTTTCGAATCTGAGTTGAAAGTTTTCAGAATTTTCAAATATGGACTTGAAAGTTTTCGAATTTCGAGTTGAAAGTTTTTGAATCTCGAGTTGAAAGTTTTCGAATCTGAGTTGAAAGTTTTCAAATCTGAGTTGAATGTTTTCAAAATTTGACTTTAAAATTTGAACCTTTAATCAAAAGTTTTTAAATCTAACTTAAAAAATTTTCAATCTGTTAGTAAAAAAGAAATCTTTAAAATACTTTCTAATTACTGTCATTAGTGTTAAATATTAAATAGTACTAGAAACTTCCCAATTCATTTTCGTACGGAAACGGACGAAAATCATCTTTATCGTTTTCGTTTTCATATTTTTTTCAGAATCGAAATCGGAATCGGAAACCCCGGATACGAAAACGGAATCGAATATTATCGAAACTGAAAACAGAGCGAAAACGAGTCGGCGCGAATACGGTAACGAAAATTTTATCGGAATAAAAAAACCCCTCAAACTGATAAACCCAATTCTCAAGTCTTAACGGTCAACAATTCATCATAAAACACAATCATATAAGTCCAATTGTTAAGTATCAACGGTATATCACAAAACATAATCTACGGAATAAATTAGTAATGCTGTTGATAAATCCTAATGCAGGAAAAAAATATTCTTATGTAATATTAGATTTGCATAACAAATATTTTTTTAAAAAAATAACAACCAAACACCATGGTATTAACTATTCAGTGCTTTAAAAAATAGAATCCAGGGTATTTTGTGATTTCTGGAAATTCCGAGAAAATATCTGGAAAGTTTCCGACCGATTCGAGTTCCGACGGAAACTGCCCTTATCATTTTCGATTCCGTTTCCAAGAAAATATTTCCGAATCCGTTTCCGTTTCCAAAAAATTCTGACCGACGGATTCTGTTTTCGAAAATAGGTTCGGAATCCGGAAAGTTTCCGTACCGTTTTCACCCGTGTTGGAGCATCGATTCCAACCCTAGCCCTCTCGGCGCCCATCGCCATCGCCCACCAAATCATTCCCATTCCCTCCATCGCCAGTTCGCCGCCGCTCCGATGGATCCACCCCAGCGGATCTTCGGCGCCGCCTCCTCACCGCCGATCGGTATCCCGCCCACCTCCATCGCCGCTGCGGTGGATCCACCCCATCCGATCTTCGGCGCCGCCTCCTCGTCGCCGATCGCCCACCGCAGTCTCCTTCCCACCCCCTCCATCGCCACCGCCGTCGCCGTTCAGGTGGATCCACCCCCACCCCATCCGGAAAGTATAGATTGCCCGTGAGATTTTTACTGAGTTCCATTCCTCCAACTTATTTGTCTGCTTGGGAGTTGTCTGATGGCGAAGCACAGGGGCTGGTTTGGTCTCATAGTGATGCACTTGATATAACACATCATTATCAATCTCTAGGCTTACATGAGATTAGATTTCTCTACTCTGAGTTCATTTCTCTGAGATGTGTCCAGGACATGGAGTATATGCTTGCTCGTACTCCATTGTCTATGCGGGTACTTAACCCTGATGTGGCAAAAGAGAAAGCCGAATGTTGTCCAAGCTGAACGGCTACTGCTGTAGCCTTGGGGAAGCCCTTCGGCAGGTCCAGGCTGGGGGAAATCTGGTGGAGATGTTTAACCTGAGATCCAAATTTGCCCAGGAACATGAGCTCTGCACATGCAGGACAGAGCTGCTGCGGCAGATGAAAGTGGACGCTCTTAACAGAGTCTTGGTGCTTGGATTGGGTGAAGGGGCATCATCTGCTCACTCCGCTGACATGATTTGGATCCTTAAACACCACAGACCAGATGAGTATGCTGTGGCAGTTAATGATGATGGGACCGTCTCATGGCCCATTATTCATGGCCTCGTGCAGAACATCAGGAACATGATGGGCAGCAAGCTTACGTCGAACGATACCTTGGCTAACACCCGCACTTTCTTGCTTGGTGTGACCGGCCGCTTCCAATTTGAGCATAAAGTCCAGGAAGTCCTTGAGAAGACACGCAGCGCCATTCAACAGTTCATGACAGATCCTACTTCAAGATCCCAGGTTGTCATGGATATCAGGTCTCAGCTTGAGGTCCTAACACGTCTAATGAACAAGAAGTCGCTAATAGGGAGCTACCCAATTAACATGCCCGGTGACACCACTGGAGAAGGGGTTCTGGACATTACGGTAATCCATGAGAAGAAAGAAGGTGATATAAAGGCTTCCTTTCTGATTCTAGATTTTTGGATTTTCATTTGCATGCTTCCTAAGCTCCTAAATAGTGTGTTTTGCACAGGAATTTTCTATATAAAATTTTGTCGGAAGACTTTCCTAGAACAACTTTTGAAGTTTGTACAAGTCGATTCATTTGTTTGTACAGCTATCACAAAAAATCAGATGATCCATCAATGGTACCTGAAAAGAGCCTTCGATATCCAGTTTTGTTCTAACGCGGCTCCTCCATGCTGTCCCAGCTGCTGCCCCATCTTCTGCCCCAGCTGCCGTCCCATCTACTGCCCCATCTGCTGCTCCAGCTGCTGCCTCAACTGCTGCTCCAGCTGCTGCCTCAACTGCTGTACCAGATGATGCTACCCCAGCTGAAGCATCTGATGCTTCTTCAGATGATGGTATGTGTAGACAGACAATTGGTCCGATTTCGGATATTGTCAAGTGTTAGTCCATGAAATGAAATAGGTCATTCTATGCAGCTGGTGAGGAAGTGGCGATCATGAAATTTATGGAGATGGAAGGGGAACCTGAAGAACAGAGGGCAAAGCGCTTCCAAAGATACTGTGCATCCCTTGACTTCTGATTATAGAGTCGTAAACACTAAGGTATTTATTTCCTTTTGTTTGGTACTCCTTTTTCAAGTACCAATGGTGCATTTGAAAGAAAAAACACTAATGAGAAAACTATAGTTCATCAATATTACGTACTCTTCTTTTTGACAACCTGTTGATTTACCTGGCATGTAATTTTACACAGGTTGAGGCACTGGATTGAGATTGAGGTGACCAGACACGGGTGTGGGGGAGGGGTTGTGATTTCAATTATAATCTGTTGTTTCCAACTCGGAGTGATACTCTTTATGTTTTGTCAGGGAACTTGGAGGTGTGATTCAGGCCTAATCTTGCTTCCATTTAGAAGTGGTACTCTTTTATCACGGGTCTGATTATGTAAATGAGATGTGAAGCATGCAATTAAAATACATGTTTGCCTTTTGAAGTCTGATTGAGGTACTGAAATATCAGTTTGACATGCGTAATCTTTACCTCCTCGTGAATTGCCTGGTGAATCGTTACGCAGTGTTTTGTAAGTCTCTGAATTGATGATCAAGATAACACGGAATCTCAATTCTTAGTGAACTCCCTTCAGGATCTCAGAACTTGATAAGCAGGCTAACCACTGGTTCAGCCAGTCTAAACCGTGTAACCAGCCCAAACTGACCCGTTAGCACTAGGGTTAATTGGATACATGCCCATGCCATTATAAATTTGACAGTTTGAAATATGTCAC
The DNA here is from genome assembly GCA_000338895.3 of Oryza meridionalis. Lineage (NCBI taxonomy): Eukaryota > Viridiplantae > Streptophyta > Magnoliopsida > Poales > Poaceae > Oryza > Oryza meridionalis. Next base: position 30,743,833 of record CM002529.2, read on the forward strand.
TATAATTTACATATTTAGATCAATACCATTACAATTTACATGTAACTTAAAATATGCCACTGGTCTACATATTTTTACATGTATTGGACATGAATGCGTCTTCCTTCATCCTCCCCTCTCTCTCTCTCATTTCTGTTCGAGTTCTTCATCATGCTTTCTACATGCATGTTCAGACTAATCACCATGTTATAATCTGAGATAAGACACGATTACTTTCCTTTTGGACTACCAATGGACTAGAGCGTGCCACACTAAAACTTCAGATCTAAGTCCCTGTCACATCGAATATTTGGACATTAATTATAAATATTAAATATAGACTATTAATAAAACCCATCTATAATCTTGGACTAATTCGCGAGATGAATCTATTAAGACTAATTAATTCATGATTAACCTATGTGATACTACAGTAAACATTCTCTAATTATGGATTAATTATGCTTAAAAAATTTGTCTCGCAAATTAGCTTTCATTTATGTAATTAGTTTCGTAAGTAATCTATATTTAATACTCTAAATTAGTGTCTAAATATAGAGAGTAAAATTAAGTTTATGAATCCAAACACCACCTAAGCTCGTGATGCGTGAGTTTTGGCATATGATGTGTTAATCTTTCAATTTCTTGGGAAGGGGTATTCTTGTCCTGATTTTCATAGAAGTCAATCTTCTAACAGTGTTCATCTAAACTGTCAGTCCAATAGCAATATATTGGATTCCAACCATTTTTTATGGTAAATATCCAACCATTTTTTATGGTAAATATCCAATTACACTTTTTATAGTGGCAGAGCCATAATACCGGTTCAAACTTGTGTTAAATATGCAATTATTTAATATTTTCTCACCTTAACATAATAAGAGAAGATGATGCTTTTTTTTTCTAATTTTGTTTTTTTACGTGATTGACATTGTAGATCAATACACAGAAGTCGGTTGAACCTCTTTTAAACCTATACGACAAAAAGTATATCTTGAGAGGTTAGAGATCTAGATGACACTCGCAGTCTAAGAATCAATTGTGTACTTCACTCGTAAATAAAACTGACATATGAAAGTTCTCACAAAATTAAGAAACAAGTCCAAGCCTTTTATTGTCAAACAATAAAATAAAAAACAATTTACTCATGGAAACAAAACAGAAACCCCGGTGTCAGCAATTTCAGTATTGAATCTGAACAAACACTTATCTAGGTGGTAATAAGTCGTATATGCACAGGACTACCAACACCACCTAGGGAGGTTTTACAACAGAGATTGCTTTACCAAACCGTTGTGAGGTACGGTTCGCCCATTGACATATCTCGTCCTCAGGTATGCCTAAATTCATCAAATCAGGGCTATACGGTATTCTCGTCATTGGATCAATGGTCACATGCTCAAGCTCATCACCCATTTCAAGAATGGCAAACAGCAGCTCGACCTGAGCCCGGTAGCACCTGAACCCACTCATGTAGACCGTCTTGAGGTGATGATGGGGCATATGTCCGTAGGAGACTCCCGCACCCTCATGCCAGCAGCGGCAGTGAGTCGAATGATACAACATCTGTTTTTCGAAACAAAAATATATGTAACTACTAACTATTGCAATCTATACATAGCCAACAAAGAAAGAAGCATAAGCAAAAACAAGAAAGGCAGGAGAGCACTCACATGCAATTCTATAGTCTCCAGCTGCGGTGCAAAAGCTAAATACTGAGCCAGCTGAAGAACTCCACTGTGGCTGTTTGGATCTTTAGTAAAAATAAGTATCTCATAAGTCAGATGCTTCAAATTCATAAACATGATTGTTGGTCTTGCTGTCAACGTATGCACCTGAAACATTACCAGAACAAATCAGGAAGTGCATCTCCATTTGAACAGCTAAGTGAGCAAAGATAATTATTAGGATGTACCTGTGAGGACCAGAGCGATTGCTTTGTGCAAATATCAACAAGTACATTGAGCACCTCAACTGCCAAAACACTGGGAATTCCATGGAATACATGGCCCAATACTTTATTATTATCTTCTTCAAGCCATGTCTGGTGAAAATTCAGGGTTGCCTTCTGTAATTTTGAGCAACCATGAAGCATTATAGGAATCATAGTACCTTTGTATTCAAAATGAGAGACCAGGAACATGAAACTCCAGCATCTGGATACGCATATTACAAATTAGCAAATGCCTAAGTTTATTGAGTTGGTGTGGAATATTCAGAGCAGTCACACCCAAGCACGCAAAGACCTCCAAGTCCTCAAGACTGGAGCAATTAAATAGCAAGCCTGAAAGATCTCCAATTATTTGAACACAGTGCAAATGAAGGCTCCTGAGTTTCGTAAAGCCAATATCCGAGTGTGGCTTTATAGAAACATTGTTGAGAAACAAGCACTGGATAAAAGGGATATCTTGATCACCGAAAGCCTCAAGAGGGAAGTCATACAAATGTTTGGTTGGTCCTTTATTATTTCTATTTGTGCACAGGTTCATATCTATAATCTTAGCCTTTGATGCAGTGGCAAAGCGAATCCACCTATCAAGAATGTCTGAGTCGTTCTTCAGAAGGTTGCACCTGATACTGAATTTATTGAGCCCTATTCCACTGTGTTGCTGAATAATAGAATTTACTGTATCAATGAACTTCATTCTTTCTATTTTGACACTATCCATATCAGCAGGCCCGTCCTTGCTGCCATCAAAGCATAGATTAGGATACCGTGTCCAAAGTTTTCTCCAGTTTCTCGACACGATGCTTGTACTAGCAGCCTCTTTCAGTGACAGCAGAGATAATAGAAGAGATTGAATTTCCTGCAACAAGAGGATGATGAGGGTTGAGTTTTGATCAAAGAAACAGACAGGCGTGATAATCATTAAGTACTCAATAGGTTGAGTCAGGACACAATGAGAAAACTCTAACTTCAATGGGTTTTCCCTCTTCTTTTCCCAGTCACCTAGCACATTCAAATCCGATGACGAAATAGATAAGAGATAGTACAGAAGAACCAAAAATACTAAAAATAATGCATCTACTAACACCAAATTTAGCTAGGATGGAACACTGAATACAATGAAGAAAATCAAAACAATGAGGTGATTCTATTTCTAGAAAGTTGGAAATCAAATGCATGACAGAACCTGACCCAGGGATCTAAAACACAATTAGGAGGAAACTCACGCTATGGGCAACTAAATGGAGAGAAAAAGCTAAAAAGAGGTTGAAGGAGTAACAAACATTGAATGCATAATGTTTTGTGAAAAGGGCAAACAATTGGGTGATTCTATTTCTAGATCGAAGGTCCTGAGGAAGCAACTCAGGCAAGCAAAGAAAAGATACAGAGCAAAATTCATTCTCCAAAGCAACTCATGTATTGCACTATTGGCTGGACACCTTTTATATTTATAAACATAGCTAGTCAAAGTTTTTTTTAAAAAAAGACTTGAGCCTAGATTAAGTTCATATTTGTGATTGGAGTAAGTACTACTTGATCTATTTGTTGATCTTATGCCCTAGCTGCTAATAACCTAGTTATGGGTGGACGAAAAAGCTCATGGCTCGTTAGCTTGCTCGGCTCGACTTGGCTCGTTGCATTTTCATAACGTGCCAAGCTGGCATTTTAACTCGTTAAAGATAATGAGCCAGCTCGAGCTAGCTCGCGAGCCAAACGAGCTGGAGGCGTGGAGCATACAGGTTACATCCAACCCATCAAACCATGGCCCACCACCAACAGTAGCCCATCAATCCACTAGGGACCAGCCCACCACACCACATATGCCACGTGATAGCCTAGACCAAAGCCATCACACCACACCAAACCATATCCTCACAGGCAAAGGCAACCACAGCCGCTTGTCCCCAGCACCCGGTGCCACCGCTCGGCCCAGCATCACCCATATGCCAACCCCAAGCGTCCGACATCGCCACTCGCCACCTGCCCACACTGCCACTCGACCAAGTGCCACTACCAGATGCTGCAAGCGCCCACTCCCAACGCCGCCTCAAGCCTGCACCGCCACCCGACCCCAGCGCCTCTACCCGCCAGTGAGCAGCAACGCCTCCCCGCGTTCTAAGTGCCTATGAGCTCGAGCTTGTCTCCTCAACTAGCGAGCTCAAGCTCATCTCCTTCAAGCTCCTCCCCCGTGGTCCAAGTGCCGCCGAACTCGAGCTCATCTCCTCCATGCTCCTCCCCCGTGGTCCAAGTATCGATGAACTCGAGATCATCTCCTACCTTGAGTGCCTTTATCTCTTGCCCATGGCTCACGAGCTAAACAAGCTGGCTCGAGCTTGCCTACGAGACGAGATGAACCAAGCCGAGCCAACTTGACATCCACCCCTAAACCACATATGGCTATAAAAGGATAGTGTGCATCAATTAGTGCACAAGCAATGAAGGATAAGTCCCATTCCCAGTCCATCAATCGTCGCCCCACCCTACGTCTCCTTCCATTTTAAGCAGCTGACACAGACCGCTATCCTCTTGGCGGTTCTTACCCCTTGATGAATTGTGGTCCATCACAGTAGGTTTATAACTGATGCATCCTAAATAATATTTGAAATCAGGTTTGCAAGGTTCTATCTAGAACAATGTGGTGTGCATAAATGTTGGCTTCTGAGAACAGTAAAAATCTAAGATGTTGGCTTCTGATAGTAAAGTCATTCTAAAATATAGGAGAACAAAAGATAACAACCTTGTTAAGGAATTCGCAGCATCCCAATAGGTAAAATGGTGAGGATTTGAAGCCAAGCACATTTTAACTGCTCCCTCTGTTTCATATTATAAGACTTTCTAGCATTGCCCACATTCATATATGTTAATGAATCTAGACATATGGGCAATGCTAGAAAGTCTTATAATATGAAACGGAGGGAGTATATGTTATGCCACATACAACATTAAGGAGTGCTAGATATTTAAGGCATGCAAAGCAGAGAATGCTAGATGATTATTTACTTACAATTTATGACCTGCCTCTAATTTTGAGTGTAGAAAACAATATAAGAAATTAAGATTACATATGGCAAAATAGGAAGAGTAGGGTCAGGAATTTCAATAAAAGAATTGAAGGGCATGGGTGCAAATGCTGATGTCAAGCGCAAAGCCATGCAGAGATAGCTAATGTTTAGGCCATCTTTGTTTTGGCTTAGGATTTTAAGCTGATTCTTTTTGGCTTACAGCTGGTGGCTTTTAAGCCTCAAGTTCAATGGTGGAGTCCTACCTCCACTTCAAATAAGCCAAAAAAGAACTACTCGTACTTAGCTTTTAACTTAACAATGTAAGGGTGGCTTACGGCTTTTAAAATCCCAACGAAAAAACTCATCATTTGTTTAGGCTTAGGCTTTTTGGCTTATAAGCCCTTAGTAGAAAAAGACCAGGAGAAAATTGGGGATTTTGATAAAATTATGCAGGGAAGAAAGAAAAGGTGGGGAGATAAAACTACATGATATTTTATTGAGGAAAAAAATCCAGCATCTTGCTTGGAAGGTCCTAGTGAATGATCCATCTTTTTCAAACTTGAAAATCCCTGCACTGTGTGCACAAATTGCAACAGAAGAGTCTCCAAAGGAGCGGGTTACAGATGGAGGCATTTAAAAGTACTACTGATGTGCGTGTAAGTGGGATTGTTACCTCCATGGTGGAACTGAATTTATACTCCATCCCTCATACATAGCCACAGATAAGAGAGGAGAAAAGTAAAGCAAAAAATCAAATATAAGATCAAAACACGCTTGATCATTCTGTGTGCAGGTTCATAAAGTAAGGGGTTGACAAAGAAAGCATCAAAGAATAATCATTTTACTCCTAAAGATGAAATCATGATTCCCCAACCCAACCAAATTGGGAGGTGAGGACAGGTGAGGAAAAAAAAAAGAATGTTACCTCAGGGAGATCCTCCACACAGAAGGAGTTGTCACTGAGCGTGCGGTGTTGCTCCAGCCTGCTCCGCTTGGCCACCGCCACGTTCTCCATAAGTTGCAGCTGCTGCTGCAAGAAGGCATGTGACAAAACAAAACAAATCATGAGTAGTCCATACACAGCTGCAGCAGGAAGACACATTATATAACCAATCCTTGCACCAATATTGAACTCCAAACCTCGATGGGATACTATATTCTTGTGTAATTCGTTCAATTGGAACCATTTACCTCTGTACTAGGGATCAAGTAATCTCTACTTAAAAATTTGGACTGGTTCTGTCCACAAAAACTTTAGGCAGTATATTTCTGAGAGTATATAAAGCATTATTTTACTCCCCCAAAAATGTCGTATTACCCCTGCAAATACTTCTGAAATAAACAAGGAACAATATTTCCCCCAATAATCCCCAGAAAACAGAAATCCACCTGCCCCAGAACAAAACAGGAAAACTAAGAGGCCTCAGCAGAAGGCTAGAACAGCCCCTAAAATCCAAGATTTTCCCCTCAGCAAAAGGAACGGAGAATCAATCCCTCGCCAGAAATCAATCATTCAGTGAGTGGGAGTGAGAAGGCAGCTGCAGGCCAACAACAGCCCAGTCCTGTCCGGCTCCCAACCAAACCAAATTAGGAGGTGACGAAAGATCAAGGAAAAGAAGTTTTTTTTTTTTTTTTTTTTTACCTCCGGGAGGTCTTCCATGTGAAAGGAGGAGTCGTCGCTGAGCACACGATGGTGCTCCATCCAGCTCCGCTTGGCCGCCATCGTGTTCTCCATAAGCTGCTGCTACAAAGAAGGCCACAACCACAAAACAGAACAACATCACGGATCTAGTCTATACAGAAGACAGATATACTAGTAATTATCATATGTACCAACACCGACTTTGACACAGGACTCCGAACCTTGACTGGATAAATATTGTTATTACGCAGAAGTAGTTTGTGTATTTGGAATCCTTTCCGTTTTGTAATAGGGATTACATAATCTTCTGTCTTGCACAAGTAAAAAAAAAAGAACTGCACAGATCCTGTCTTTGTCCCTCGCGAGGTATTCAGCAGATTTACCAAGGAAGCCCAAACCTAGCATGAACACCAAAAACACTTACAAGTGGAGCTGGGACCCTGCAAATACTTGTGAAATTAAACATGGAACCGCGCATCTGCCTGAAGTGCCCCCAAAATCCAAGCTTTTTCCCCACAGCAAAACGCATGGATATATTTAATCCCTCACCATGAATCAAAATCAACAATCATTGACTGAGTTGGAGCTTTACTTGTCTCCGTAGGCGACGAGGCTCCGATAGAGAGACCGGAGCAGTGAGAACTTCGCCGAGCGAGCTCCTTGCCCAGAGATACCCCAGCGAGCAGGGAGGGGCGGTGGCATCCGGAGTGATGGTGGTGGTTTGAAGCGGCGGCGGGCGTTGAGGATCGGAGGACAAGGCGCTGCTTCTTTCTAGTAGAGGAGGAAGACGAAGGTGCAATTTGGAGAGGAGGAAGGAGAAGGCTCGTCTAGGAAGGAGGTGGAGGAGGCCTCAGCCGCCGCCGCCGCCGCCGCCAAGGCACGGCGAGTTCACGACTTCACGTCTGCTCCTTATCCTTGCAAGGCTAGGCTAGGGTTTCCCTCCCGCAATAATTTACTATTTTCCACTCTTAACAGTCGTGCTAAAATTATTTGCCACTGGACCGGCCCACATATCAAATACAGCGAATAGTAAATAAATAATTGTTGCCAAAAAAAATTGTCCCTTCACTCCCTACTCCAGTCCATTTACATGCTTTCTATTTAAATGGGCTAAATAACTACTACTACTTCTCAACCGGGCAAGAAATAAGTCCACTTTAAGTTCCTCTCCTTTCTCTTCTTTTTTTTTAATGACTTGAAGTTCATATTGATATAGCAGAAAAAAAATTACAAGATTATAGCCCTGAGAGATCCTAACCAGGAAAACAAAAAAATTATACCACCACCCACATACCGATAGCACCAACACATAGACCTAAGAGAAGGGTAGCATCGCTAGGCCAACAATAGAACTACAACCGAGGTCGCCCAAAACCCGACCCTTACAGCCTACACAAAAACCCGCTCTATCCACATCTTTGGAATTGAGGGAGAGAGGGTGAGAGAGAATAATAGAACCGCTCACCCCCTAGGCCCTCCGACGTGGCCACCTTGCAGAAGCTAGGACGCCGACACAAGAGATTAAGAATCTAGAGCGAGCTTGCACCGAATGCTTCGGAGGTTTTGTTAAGAGGGATGACTAGACGATGTCTACAAGAAGAGAAACGATGAAAGCACCGCCGCAGCCGTCTGTCGAGGTCTCAAAGAGAACCGAGGCTGGGCTTTCGCCCAGTAGACCGGCCTCCTCCTCCGCCGGCCTCCTCCTCCACCGGCCGCACCTCCTCGCGCCACGCCGGCCAGCCTCGTCGTGCCGCACCGGCACATGCCTCGCCAACCTTGCTTGCGCTGGCCTCTACTAGCACAACACCGGCCTCCGCCTTCGGCAGCCAAGCCTCCTCGCACCGCGGCCGCCTCCGTCGCCGCCGACCTCCACCGTCCCCGGCCGCGCCTCACCAGTCACCTTCGTCGCCGGTCGCACCGGCCGGCCAACCGCTGCCGCGCCTCTCTCTGGCTACCCGTTGTCGCCGAAAGACGCCGTCACCGCTGGGAATATGCAGTCGCCGCCGCCACAAGGAATACTCCGCCACTGCCAGATCTAGAGCTCGTTTGCCGCCACCAGTAGCCCTTGTCGTCATGGATGTGGTCTGCGCAAGCCGCCGCCCATGTGTGCCACCATGAAGCTCGCCGTCTTGAGTCGTCCCTCGATCTGCAGCACCAGGAGCGGCGGCGGCAGGAGCAGGGAGTGCAGCGGCGAAGTGGGATCTGGACTGGGGTGGTCAGAGGGAGAGTGAGACTGTGAGGCGAGAGGGAGGAGGGGATGCGGGTAGTCAGATCCGCGTCCCCCGAGCACATGGAGGCCGGATCCGGACGTCGGCGGTCGACAGCGGCGACGCGAGGCGGAGGCGGAGGTGGTGCGCTCGGCGACGGCGACGGCATGCCGCGAGGGAAAGGCGCTCGGCAACGGTGGAGGCGGTGGCGGCGCGAGAAGGAGAGCGTGATACGAGAGGTAGGAGGAGACGTGAGCGGCGGCTAGGGTTTGGAGTGTGAATGGGTTAGTGGGTGTCATTTTGCTAAAAAGCCCCTCGTCTTCCACATTTTAGAGCGCGGTCCTAATTCACGTTTTATCTCGCCATCGCATGAAATATCTGGCTTTATAAAGGGCCTACATGTAAAATAACAGGGAGCGAGGAACTGTTCATGAGGGATCTATATCGAATTATACGAAAACTGGATGACTCTTTTGAAAAATTTTCACTCCGCGCCTCAATCTCAGCCATCCATACCTAATCCGACGGGCAAAAAAAAAAGAGTGACGTGGCCCACGCCTCCATCGCCCCAGTCCGCCGCGCTTTATATTCTCCGATTTCAGCAATATCAATAGAGGAATGGATGGAGAAAGAAGACATGGCAGCAAAGTAATTTTAGTTTATTTCTCTCTCCAGCTCTAATGAAAATAATATTTTAATGACCTTAGTGTCATACGGTAAATTACCATATATTTAAAAGGTTATTGGACAAATTTATGTTTTCGAGATTTTTACTAGCAAAAACAAAAAAAATTTTGAGTGCTCCATAGCAAATTTTGTATATGTATATGGGAAGAGGTGTTTGTAGCAAATTTCCTCCTAAATTCGCCCCTGCTCCTTGGCCGATATCGCCATCTTGAGCTGCCTCTGCCTGCCCCGTGCGCCTGCGACGCTAGCCCGTCCAGTGTTGTGTGCCGTGTGCTTGCCCACGCACCGTCACTGCTTGCTCACCCGCGCAGTGCAACATTTCCCCCTTTTCATACAGTGCTTCTAAAAGTCACTTCAAACTTCTGTAAATCATAGCATGGCTTGATAAGAGACATGATACAGTGCTCAAGTGGCCTATATGTATTTTCAGAGCTGATCCGAAAAAAAAATATTGGGGAAGGTTAAAAATCCTCCTGTTTGCACACTACATATAATAGCTATTGCTGCCATTAATCCAATAAAAAAACTATGCCATTAATACAAAAGATACAAAGTTTGTGAGCCACAGTAACCTTATTGGTTATCTGTGTGCAATGTCTCACGGCATGGCCTTCGTCTTTTCAATGGAGCTCCTTCTGCCCTAATCTCATCGGGATCGAGGACTCTATTCTCTAATGGCTGGTTACAAGCTCAGCACAGCAAGACATTGAGAGAAAGAGACGATGATACAAGCTCAGAAGATCATATTCTTCTGAACAGCGTCACTGAAAGTGTCAAAGCAGATCCAAAAAAGAAGGTCAACACTCAGCTGCTGTTCTTTTCCGTCCAGAAGTTATAAGCTGCATGGATTACATGGCATGATCAAATTTCAGAATAATGCGGAGATTACCGTGAGTTTGATGTAATAGAAGGAAGGTGGAAAGAGGTACTGACAGATGAAGATAGGTCAGATGTCTTCAGTACTCTCAGTCTCTTAACTGAAGAAACAAACATCCTACATGAATTGGAGTATCAGACTATCAGATAGGAGGCATGGTCCAGTTTGATGGTAGAATTCTTTTTTCCCAGTTTGATAATCAATAAAACTGAAAAAAAAAATTAAGGCAATAGACTGCATATAATTTTTAAGCATTGCTGTTTGCGTAATCAGTATCCTATAAATGTAGTAACTTTGTCTACTACTCTGAAAATAAAAGGTAGAACGGAAAACACACCCCCAACGGCACATCTCCAACAAGCACCCTGTCACCTTCATAATCCTCGTAAACCAAAGTGTACTCCCCAGTTCCATCTAGCAAGCCAGATATTGCCACATCTTCCTGCCGGCAGTCGTTTGCTCCAGCAGCGAGGGGGTCTCTTTGGGCTTAAATACAACAATGCAAATTGAACACATCGGATCAGATACTAATCTGATAACTCAGCCATTCAAATATCAAAATACTGAAATTAACGAGGAAATAACTTGCGAACTTTCGAAAGAACAATAAGGAAACAATTTATGCAGTGCCATTGTTCAGTATCAGTGGAAAACTCTGCAGATACTCTATCATAAACTACAGTAGCAATTGAATGATTTGATTTTGTTACAGAACAACAGAGTTGAGGTTCATATACCTGCAAGAAGGCCTCAAAATACCTTGTCAACCGCTAAAGAACCTTTCAATCAGTTTGGCAAAAACTAGATTATAGAAAATATATGGGAAAATAAGGACCGCGCCGGGGGCTCGGGAGCAGCGCCGCCGGCCGCACCGCCGCCTGCCTGGAGGACGAGCGGAAACCGCGGTGATGCGGTGATCCGTCGGGGGCTCGGGAGAGATGCGGTGCCTGCGTCGGGGGCTCGGGGGCCGCGCCGCCGCCTGCCGGGAGGAGGAGCAGAAACCGTGGTGATGCGTCGGGGGCGAGATGCGTTGCGTCGAGCCACCGATTCCGCCGTACTTGATGAGACAGAGAAATCATACCATTCCAAAATTACCCCTAATCTATATTAACATATTACTAATCTATCCGTTTAAGATAAACGACCAACATTAATCCTACTTGTAGTAGAATACTACAAGTATATTGCACCGGAGTGTCTCTCTCTTCTATTATAGTTCTTTTTTCAGGATGGTCTGAATGAGCAAACTGAGACTAGGAGTAGTGGACTTTAATTTAGGACAATAAGCTTGATGAGGCTGATATACTGCAATGGCAGAGCAGTACCTAGAGTCATTATGGCAGAGTAGTACCAAGAGTCATTATGCAGCATACTGTTCTGTGTGAGTTTAAGACAAACCTTGGGGTTTTCTACCGTAGTCAGAAAATAGAACTTGAACTTTGTTGAAATGAACTGCTGTGTGTTTGGTGCAACGATTATTAAAATGAACATTGTTAACATGATCACGACAGCTCCATTCCCATGTGCACAACTACGGTACAACACCTAATAAAATGTTGACGACTATAAAATTATTTGCATTTCTCATAAAAATTCATATCAGTAAACGCGTCATCGATCTTATTTTCTTATCATTATGCATCTAATATATTTTGCTAGCATTCATTTAAATATAAAGAAGTAATAATCAAAGTGCATTCACAGCATGTCAATTTCCAAAGAACTAGAGAATAGAGCAAGTAATAAGGTATTGACCAAGGCCAACTTGAATAAAGCAGTTATTATTATTTATATAGCCTTAGGTTTTTCTTGTCCTATTGTATACAATGTGGACTACATGAATGCTCTTTCCCTTGTCCCTTGATCCAAAAGGTCAGTAATTCTTGCTTCAAGGACATTTTATCAGATGGATCATGAACTATTTTATTTATAATGTAGGTACAAGAGTTGATCAAGCTGAGGAGGACGCAGAAGCCGCCGGTAGAAAGGGTGTGACATAGATGCCTGTCCGGATGCGAATATTGTCGGCTCAGTAGTTTGTTGGCTTGATTGGAGTTTAAGGAGTACTGTTGCTGGGCATATACGAGTATAATTTTGTGAGCAGAAACTTATCAGCCAGTTGCGTTAATTGTTGCTCGAGGAGGGTTGATGAATCCATCTATAAAGTAGAAAGTAATATATATATATATATATGCTGATTTATTTATGTATCTTGGCTTACCTTTGCGTGCACTGTGTACTCTGAAACTGTCGAGTTTTTGGGCATAGGTGTGGCAATGATTGTTTGCTTTGAGTTAACACAAAAGTCGAGTGATCCAACTCTTTCGGACAGTTTGGCTTGAGGAGTGAGATGATGAGTTCACCACTTGCTTCTTGTTGAGTTGTTTGGTTCGAGGAATTGGATGGATTTTTCCATTACCACCTCATTCCTCAATGCACAAACCCAACGCTGAGCCTTCAAGGCAGCAGAATGACAAGCAGTCCAACTGTCCAACTCCACGGCAACAACTCCTCAGAATCGCCATGTATGTGCTGTTCTACAGGAGAATGATCTCTTTGGCTTAAATTTGTCTCAAAAGTCTTAACATGCATGTCAGCTTTTAATCGGTCAACATATAAATGAGGCTAAACTGGGTGTTTTTACTTACCGGCAGCGTACGTGTAACTTCGCGTCTTTACGAAATTTGGCCTATTAAGGGTTAGAAATTTGGCATGTTAAGCACTGCAGATAGTTAAGGGTTAGCATGTTAAGGGTTAGCATGTCTAGAGTATCGACTAATCTTAAATTGCAAATGAATGATTAGCATTTGTAGTTGGGGATTTACAAATCAGACTTATCAACGCAAAACTACGACATATGACGTCCTAGGGTTTGTCCTATGCGCATAGCCCCTTAGGCTTAGCTCACGGCACAATTACAATACTCAAATACTCAAATCAGACTCGGATTGGATGAAGTATGTGGATGAATTTGCAGATTCCCAGCAGCTCATGAGAAATTTTGACATGGGAGCAAAACCATCTAGAAGTAAACTCCATAAGTTTTCTAACATGTATTAAAATAAAGAGTAAATTGCATCCACGGTACAATAACTTGTCAGGTGGGTGCGATATGGTGCAAGAACTTGAGAATTGAACGTTCGAGTGCAACAACTTGACACGTGGGTGCGTTATAGTATAAGAACTTGACAATATAATATTTTGGTGCATCAACTTAGCTAAGCATATGCTAGGTGGGTTTTTCCCGCAACGTCAATATGTCATTACATAGCAATCCTACGGATATTACCTTATAATATTGAATTTAATTTTTAAGAATTATATTGCACATGCAATTTACATCCAATTACCTTTAAGAATTTTTTTTCTTACCTTTCCAAATCTCAACCGAAATATAATAATTTCTACATCAGTTTAATTGACTTATTAGTTATTAGGATAAAAATATAAATATGCTTATATACAAATCCACGCTAGCATATTAATTGTCAAAATAAGTACTTAAAAATTGAATATGTCTTAAAAAAAGTGCTCCAAATAATTAAGTTACCGTATAACTTTTTAATTTATTGTATGAAAAGCGTACATATCTTGCAAGTTGTTGCATTTATACGATCACTTATAAAGTTCTTATACTAAATTACACCTATCTGTCAAGTTGTTGCACTAGAATGCTCATTTCTCAAGTTCTTGCACTAAATTGCACCCACCTGCCAAGTTGATGCACCGTGGGTGCAATTTACTCTAAAATAAATTCTGTAAATATAAAGAAAATGTGGATGGTGCTTCAAGACCATAAGAAAATGTGGTCCCACATTTTTGTTATTTTTTTTGTTGTTGATTAGGATTCCATGTCAGCCAAAATAACTTTCTATACTGCTATGTGATCTAATTTTGAATTTGTTTCGAATTTATTTCGTACGTACACTAGCAATCAAACTTTTATAACTTTTAACAGATAATATTTTTTTTGCGGGGGAACAGAGAGAATATTGAATACTTTGATTGTTAGTTGATTGGTTCCATTTCACTATGTCAATACAGATATCATTACCAAATTGGGATATATTGATCATATAATTAGAATATAGGAAAAAACCAGATAAGATTGTACTATGCTCTAGGAGATGAGATCAAATTACCGCCTGCCGCTGCGGATAAGATAAACGAAAAGAGATTGTATTCATTCCCCTTGGTCTCTTAACCAGATCAAAGATAGATACTCCTATATGTATACTCCATGTAGTGTGAGTATGAGTGTATGACCGGTTCTCTCTCATTCAGTCTGTCCACATCAACAGAGTTCCTCTGATAAATCTTGGCACTCTAAGGGTATGTTTGGTTGCAAGAATAAGATGGGATGGGATAGGACCATCCCATTCTAGGTGGTGTTTGGTTTATGGATTAGGTGGGTTGGGTTGGACCCAGGAGGGAATATTCTCTCAATATGCTGGGTGGGATGGTTCCACCAAATCGGTGGGACGGGGTGGAACGGGGCGAATCCGGACGCTGGCGCATCGCACGCACAGAGGGAGAGGGGGGTGAGGGCATCGCACCTTTCTCTCGTTTTCTCTCTCGTTTGCGAGCGGCGGCGCGGGCGCTCGAGCTGACGGTCGGCAGAGGCGGCGGCGGCACGGACGCTTGAGCTGACGGTCGGTAGAGGTGGCGCCGGGCATCTGGAGGTAAGGTCGACATCCCCTTCCCCTTCCTCTTCCTCTCCTCCCTCTAGCTAGTGTCGCCCCCTTCCCCTTTTTTTGTGCATGGCATGCCGCCGGGGCGGGGGGGGGGGGGGGGTGAAGAGAGCGGCGCCGCCACCGCTGGAGGGGACGGATCCGGGGTTTGAAGAGGTCGCCATGGCCGGGAGGGGACTGGGGTCGCCGCGCCTGGGGAAACGAGCTCGTGGCCGCCGCGGGGAGTGGCCGGTGGTGGGGGGGACGAGCTCGCCGGCGTCGAGTGGTGGCCGAGCTCGCCGCCGCAGGGGAGTAGCCCAGGGTGGGGGTGGGGGGAAGAAGCCGCCGCGCCGTGGGGGGGGGGGAGGTCGCCGCGCCGTGCGGGGGGAGGTGGCCGAGCTCGCCACCGGTGTGGGTAGTCACCGCGCCGTGAGGGGGGGAGGTCACCGCGCCGTAGGGGGTAAGGTGGCCGAGCTCGCTAGTCGCCACGCCGTGGGGGGGGGGGGGGAGGTCGCCGCGCCGGGAGGGGGGAGGTGGCCGCCGGCGTGGGGAGTGGCCGGGGGTGGGAGGGAGTGGCCGGGCGTGGGGAGTGGCCGCCAACGTGCTGTATTGTGTGTGCACCGTTAATTTGGGCTATGTGTAAGACTTCATGCAATTATCTACTATTATGTGAGACTTTGAATTGGAAAATTTGTGGACTTCAATTTTGTTTGAATCGTGCCTTGTCATTTGTGTGCCTCTAATTAGGTGTGAAATGACATATGCAATTCCATTATTTGTTGTGGTTATAGGTAATGATAACATGTCCAATCCATTGTATTATTAATTGCAAAATGTTCATATTCATATATTAAATTGATTTTAAATATAACTTGTATAAACAAACACACAAATATGTTAGGTTATTTAAATATTAATCATACTATTTCATATGTTGTATTTGAAAGATGGGAGGTAACTTCACCAACTCATTATGGAAGGTAATCATATCTTGTCATTCCACCTCCATCCCTTGAACCAAACAAGGGATGGGTTCACTCCATCCCATCTCATCCCTCCAACCAAACAAAAAAAATGGAACTAACCCATCCTGAAAACCAAGGATGGAACCAACCCATCCTGGAAACCAGGGATGGAACCAACCCATCCCACCTAGTCCACGAACCAAAAACACCCTAAGCAACTCCCTCTTGTGATCGTTGTCTCGATGAAATTAAACAAAAAATGCCAGTACGAGAGTCCTAGAATTAGTTGTAACATGACAATGACACACAATTTGGTGTTTGTCGTACAGACTTTCAGTTTATAAGGGATTAAAATAAGTACTTACTAACAATCTCAATTATTCAAGGATTAATTTATTCAGTTAGGGGATAAGCACATCACCCCCATTGGCATTTGACAGTTAGATGTCATTTTCACAATTGCTTTTGCAGCCACCCAAATCTATCAACCTTGTACATTTCCAACAGTATAACTCATTTTGCTAACGTAGTACTTGTAGTTTCTTTTTTTTCGCGAACGCGTAGTACTTGTAGTTTCATAATTGTTTTTGTTTTTTAGTTACTCTCGAGGAAAATGCGAGTTTATTCTGCATTATCTTGTGTGCAAGCAAGTACAATTCAGGATGGTAAATAGGGTAAAACAGTAAGATCAAGTTGTTTCATAATTGTCTTTTAGTTACTCTCGAGGATAATGCGTGTTTATTCTGCATTATCTTGTATGCAATTGCAAGCAAGTACATTTCAGGATTATAATTAGGGAAAACAGTAAGATCAAGTTGTTTCAGGTTATTAATTGCCGAAATACCAAGTCTTCCAAGATTTCTTTGTTACATTATAGTAGAAGTTTTCTGCTAGATTTTGTTCTGGTATCCTGGCTAATTATCAGCGATTACTTACCTCCATTATTCGATTTTTATTCACTATAGGTACTACATTCGTACGGAGGACTACATTAAAATTGTCTTGCTGAAATTGTCTTGTTTCTTGAGCTGAACCATTTTTGGTAGAGCCTATTCACTTAAAAAATGGTACTATGATGAAGTCAAATATAAACGAATTTGGTACAGCCTATTCGCTTAAAAATGGTACTATAACGAAATCAAATAGCGTTCCAAAATTGCTCAAGTGAAGGTATATCAAACTACAGTGATGATAATGTCTTGTTTGTCTCAGTTCAACGAATTTTTACATTTCCCTTTTTCTGAATCCAAAATATATAGAAAGGTAGCAGTAATGTTTCAAAAGTTCAACTTAAAAGACATATGTAAAAACTCATGTTTTCATAATCAGAGGGAGTATTTGTCAAACTAGCCACACAGAAGTGCATCTGAAGCAACTTGCCCCCCCCCCCCCCCCCCCCCTCCCAAAAAAAATGCTTGCTTGTTGGCTTAAAAAAACGCAAGCAACATTTGAATTTTTCATATTGATTTTAAACTATCCAAAGCATTTTTTTTTCTTTTTTTCAGCCTTAGCTTTTAAACCACTAAGAATAGAAACACAAGTTGTAACCCCGTAAAATCTTTGGCTTCTCATATTTACGCAATTATGAGATTAATTATTTTGATAAAGATTTATAGCATCATTCAAGTAAATACAAAGTGAGATTTAAGAAACATAAGCTGCTTGTGATATAGCTGCACCTAATTAAGACCGGTTAATGCTATGACTATAAATAGGGACCAAGATGTCCTATGAAATAAAAAAAATAGAAATAGCATAATCCAAGCAAACCCACTTACTAAACTATGATTGGCCATCATATTAGCAAAAAAAAGTATTTTTTAGGTTAATGCACAAAAACAATTCGAGATTAACTCATCGAGGAGTACTTAAAAAAAAAAGGTGCTAATGGCAGCGCCCTAAGATTACTTTTTTGTTGTCTCATTTATTTTTCTACGGGTTATCATCCGAGACCAATAAATTCGACATAGCTGATACATTTTCAGATGCAACCAATTGTTTTCCTCTCTGTGTGTTTTGCTCATGTTTTGTCAAACTTGTGAGAAATAAGTGGCTAGTACCCTGAAAACCTAAAGGCAGGGGCAACGAATGGTACGTTTGCATTGCAGGCATTTCTTCTCCAAGGCGTCCGTGACATTGGCGCCATCCTTCATTGACTTGACGACCGCCATAAATTTATCTCATCTCATCTGATTTCGGTGGTGTTTGGATCAGGACTTAACTTTAGTCCATGTCTTTAAACACTAATTTAGAGTATTAAATATAGTCTACTTACAAAACTAATTACATAAATAAAAGTTAATTCGGGAGACAAATTTTTTAAGCCTAATTAATCTATAATTAGATAATGTTTACTGTAGCATCACATAGGCTAATCATGGATTAATTAGGCTCAATAGATTCGTCTCACGAATTAGTCCAAGAATATAGATGTGTTTTATTAATAGTCTACGTTTAATATTTATAATTAGTATCCAAACATTCGACGTGATAGAGACTTAAAACTCAAGTTTTAGTCCCACGGTTCATCAGGATACAAGATATCAGCACAGTGTTGATTGAGTAGGTTCATCAGGAAGCAGAGTAATAGCACGTAACAGAGTTGGGTATCCTGTATACAGCAGTTGTCCCCAGGAAGCAACTCTCCATCACATCACATCGCGGAATCTAAAAAAGAATTCATCAATCCTCCATTTTCTAAAAGAAAAGGAAAGAATTCATCAATTCTGCCCTGCCGCAGCTGCGTCCTATAAATACCCTACACGCGTAGCCATCTTCTGCAATCATCAAAACACCTGTAATCATCTTCTGAATTCATCAATTCAGAGTTCAGAGCAGAGTGTCCCTGCTTCTGTGCAGAGGAGAGAGATCGAGCTAGAGCTAGCCTGGCTGCTGCCATGGCGACCGGACGACGCCTCTCCATGATCCTCCTCCTCCTCCTTCTCGGCTTGGCTTCCGGCGACAAGATTCTCTTCCAGGTACGCAGCCAGCCACGGCCTGAACTGAACTTGTGACCGATTTCAGTTCAGTTTCTGAGCAAGCTGTTGCGTTCTCTTCAGGGGTTCAACTGGGAGTCGTGGAGGCAGAGCGGAGGGTGGTACAACCTGCTCATGGGGAAGGTCGACGACATCGCCGCCGCCGGCGTCACGCACGTCTGGCTGCCGCCGCCGTCGCACTCCGTCTCCACGCAAGGTCGGTTTCTCCTGCTGCTCCTCCTTGTCTGAAACTAAACTCTGAACATTTTGGAGTTGGCGAAATTTGGGATCCTGCAAGCGTGGAGTGGACAGCACGCTAACTAAGCTACCCTGATTGCGAAGTGTGGATAATGATTGTCACTTTGGCCTTTATTTCATTTGGGTTGGAATGAGATGTTTCACTGATTTAGTTGAGGAATTTTTGGCTAGATAATATCACACTGACATGCATAAGGGTCAATCAATCTTGCAACCCCATTCTAATCTTATACAGATGCAATACAAAGGTAAGCTGTCAGCAGTTAGAAAAAAAAGATTAATGATATGTAATTAGTGTAATAATGAGTACTAGTAATTAAGCTCCTTCCAGGAAAAAAATATGCTTTTTTTTCACTTTCCGAAGTAACTAATATGCCACTTTATTATCATGTTTTTATTTTCTAAAAACAATAAAAAAAACTACTACTGTACTTCCTGTGGGTACGAAAACATATCATTTCTAAACATTTAAACTGGATGTGCAAAAATCATGTGTAAATTTAGCATACTTTATCCGTTCCACTTCGGGTATTCAAAATACATACTAATTTAGGGTCTATTTGGCATAACTCTAGCTTCAGAAGCTCCAGCTTCAGGTCAACCTTTTCTGAAGCTGGAGCTCAACCAAACGATTTTAGCTCCATAGAAATTGATGTTGATTTTACAAAGTTGAAGTTGATTAGGACGTGACATACACATATGTAGTGAGTATGCATAAGACATACCATATTTATATCTTGGTCTCTACTTTATCTTACATCATTGAAATGTCAATGGTGAATTTCATATCTCTGTAACCATTTACCATTATTCATATTTTCATATATTTCTCTACAATCACTATGCCTCATTCTATCTTTTTTTATTGAATAAATGTATGTCCAAATAACAACTTTTTTGTTATATATTCATGTAGTATCATAATCAGCGCCTAGATCTACAAACTTAGCCATGTAGCATCCTTTTGGTCTTGGTTTGGTTATGCACCAAAACGAGCGATTTTATAGGTTCGTGTACTAGATTGAACCCACCTGATAAGTTTGCATACTGCCAATGCAATTTACTCGTTATTCAATGTGGCGATGTGCGTGAAGGGTACATGCCTGGGCGGCTGTACGACTTGGATGCGTCTAGGTACGGCACGTCGACGGAGTTGAAGTCGTTGATCAGCGCGCTCCACGGCAAGGGCATTCAGGCGATCGCTGACGTGGTGATCAACCACCGCTGCGCCGACTACAAGGACAGCCGCGGCATCTACTGCATCTTCGAGGGCGGCACACCTGACAGCCGCCTCGACTGGGGCCCCCACATGATCTGCCGCGATGATACCCAGTTCTCCGACGGCACAGGCAACCTCGACACCGGCGCCGACTTCGCCGCTGCCCCCGACATTGACCACCTCAATGGTGTCGTCCAGCGGGAGCTCACCGACTGGCTCCTCTGGCTCAAGTCTGACGAGGTCGGCTTCGATGCGTGGCGGCTAGACTTCGCAAGGGGGTACTCGCCGGAGGTGGCCAAGGTGTACATTGAGGGGACAACGCCGGTGGGGTTGGCGGTGGCGGAGCTGTGGGACTCGATGGCGTACGGCGGAGACGGGAAGCCGGAGTACAATCAGAACGCACACCGGCAGGCGTTAGTGGACTGGGTGGACAGGGTGGGTGGGACGGCGTCGGCGGGGATGGTGTTCGACTTCACGACGAAGGGGATCATGAACACGGCGGTGGAGGGGGAGCTGTGGCGGCTGATCGACCAGCAGGGGAAGGCACCGGGGGTGATCGGGTGGTGGCCGGCAAAGGCTGTCACCTTCGTCGACAACCACGACACTGGCTCGACGCAACAGATGTGGCCATTCCCCTCCGACAAGGTCATGCAGGGCTACGCCTACATCCTCACCCATCCCGGCAACCCATGCATCGTAAGTACTCCTACTACTACTACCTCTGTTTTTAAATAGATGACGTTGTTGATTTTTTATCACATGTTTAGCCATTGTCTTATTTAAAAAATAATGTAATTATAATTTATTTTGTTATGAATTGTTTTATCACCTCAAAGTATTTTAAGCATGGTTTATATGCTATACATTTACATAAATTAATTGATTATTTGGTTAATCGACTCTCGAATAACATGCACTATTAATTGATTATTGTCATTTCAGTTGACTATAAATATTTTTTTTAAGAAACGTACTTTGGTAATAGCCATATTTGTGACCCTACAGACTTCAGTAGTAAAACATATTTGTAATTATTTGTAATTTTTTCCAAGTAAGGAAGTAGTCAAAGTTTAATATTGAATACTTCATCAATTTTTTGCTATTTATTAGCCGTCTAATACTTTTTTCCCTTATTTATCAGTTGTCTACTAAACTTGCATAATGCACGTGTGTACATATATATACACTCATCAGTCATCTAAAATTGCACAATAATGTGCCTGTATATATGTACATGTAGTTCTACGACCATTTCTTCGATTGGGGGTTAAAGGAGCAGATCGCGGCGCTGGTGGCGGTGAGGCAGCGGAACGGCGTGACGGCGACGAGCTCGCTCAAGATCATGCTGCACGACGCCGACGCCTACGTCGCCGAGATCGACGGCAAGGTGGTGATGAAGATCGGCTCCCGCTACGACGTCTCCAGCCTCATCCCGCCCGGCTTCCACCTCGCCGCCCACGGCAACGGCTACGCCGTCTGGGAGAAAATCGCCGCCGCCGCCGCCGCCGATCATCGCACCTCTTCCAGCGCATCGCTCTGATTGATTAGCGATATGATGCTTGTGTGCCACCTCTTATGTTTTATTTCTGCTGTATATGGAACAGGCTCTTCTACCTTCTACCTTCAAAGGTACGTGCCTTCGTCACTGACATGTGGGGCCGATAAACCATGGGTCTAACTGTTACTGATAAAGCCATGATGCCTTTGAAGACAGAGAATTTCAATCCCTGTATATAGATAAGTACATATGTAATATACATACGCATGATTAGTGACATATATATACACTACATTGCCTTGGTTGTGATCGACCGTCGGTATTGGCTGGAGATGTAAACCATTTATATTATCTTAAGAGAAAAATATATACACAGTTAACCGAGCACTTCCTCCATTTCATAATTCTTTGTGTTTTGAACAAAGTTGAGGTCAAACTTTTGTAACTTTGATTATCAATAATTTTAAATATATTTAGTTTAAAGGAGCTAGAGATTTATCTTTCAAAGTATTATAAGAAAATTAAACATGCATTTATTTATTGTATATATTATAATAAAAAACAAAATCAAATATATATTTTGGAGACCATGTCATTGTCCAAAACGTTAAGAATTATGGAACCGGAGAGAGTATATATAGTTGTGTCTCCAAGCTAATTAAATCCTGATTACTGTAATGTGGGATATAAAATAAAGGCACTAATCTGTTCATTTTAAGTGATTTGGTATAATAATTGTTTATAGCTCGTTAAGTAAAGACAGAGATGGTATTATATTCCATTATAAAAAAAAGCATTAATCTACATGATTCGAACTTTCTACTTATGGCTATTATGACTAACTTTATTTTCATATCCAATTGAGATTAGATAAAGAGATACTTCCTCCGTACTCATAAAGGAAGTCGTTTAAGACAATGTTTAAGTCAAACCTTGGGAATATAAATCATGAATAACTCTCAAATTATTGAGTTTGAAAATGTAAAAATTATATGAATAGATTTGTCTTGAAAAATACTTTTATAAAAATATACATATATTATTTTTCAATAAACATTTTGTTAGAAACAAGAAGTCAAAGTTGTGTTTTGGAGACCGTGTTGCTGTCCTAAACAACTTCCTTTACGAGTCCGGAGGGAGTAGCTCATTAAAGTCACTTGAACGTGGTGGCTCGCACCGACATAAACCCCGGCCGACATGAACACGCTTCACCGTGGCGGCACGATGGTGCATGGTCATGCATCGCTCGATGCTTGCCGGCCATGTCTGTTCCAAATTCCAATGGTGTTGACACACACGAGCAAGGATACGGAGGATTGAGGGACGCCAGCTGGAACGTACATGTGTACGTCAAATGATCAAGGGATGAAATAGATTTGAAAAATAGAAGGTCCTCATCAGTTGGTCTATACTATTATTATAAGGCATAATGGCTTGTTAGCGATTAAAAAAAATAATATATGAGTAAAACTATTGTATATATATGTTCTTAGTGATTGAAAAGCCAAAATTGAAAAAAAAAATATGTTGAAAAGAATCAAATTCAAATTAAAATCAAGTTTTAAATTTTAAATTTGGCTTTGGCTTATAAGCCATGGGCAAACGATGAGGCCCGAAGCTTGTTGAGCAAATAGCTATACAAATACATGATGAGGATTGGGTCAGCTAAAATTTGCTCACAAATATATATCTCGATTGGGTAAAACCTTATGCCCATGTGACTATTGTTCAGCCTAACAGTTCACACTTTTGGTCAGGCTTGATGAAATATAACATAGCAATTTTTCAACTCTTCTCAATTTCAACCACACAATGGTACATATTGTTGGCAACTTTTTTGGCAAGTAGACAAACATAATCGCAACACCTAAACGCCTTGCGGTGATTGTAGAGTCGCAAACCACCCTAATCACTACCATATTTCACATGACAACAAATGACCCATTATCATTACAATAAATTTACGTCACGAAACATGAGCATATCTATTCACCCAACAAATAACATACCAACTCTACAAAACCATTTTCCGCATCACTAGCAAACCATATTTCAGCTATTTCACAAATCTTCGTATCTCAACAAACATCAAATTTTCACAGTGTATTTGACCTAAACCCGATAATTTTTTTTATTTTTTCAATTTCTAAACTATTTTTGGTTTTGTCCTCAAATTTGAATTTATCTTATCCTATTTTAAAAAAATTCTTCATCACTACCACTACAAATCAAGAACTACATCCATGATTTTTTTTCCTTTTTTTATTTTTTTGGAATTTTTAATTTGCTTAAATTTCATCCAAACCATACCGCGGTAAACCGTTACCGTGTCCCAGCATAAGCGTTATTGTGTGGTTACCACACGATAAGGTAAACCCTGGCACAGTTAGAGGGTAAAACGCCGAAGGTTGGCTAGGGTGGTGACATGTAGCGTGCTGTGGGTGTGGCAGAAAAGATGAGCACAAGGAGGCGATGTGACATTTCGGATATTCAAAATACGTACCTTAGATAATTTGTTTGATAAAAAGAATTACGCGTTTCCACATACTGTATTGTTGAGCATTTTTAATTTGGAAAATATATCATATACACACAAGTTCCCCGTGCACACCAACTAACAAATGTCACAAAAAATTTAAAAAAAAAATGGACACTTACTCCTAATAGTATTACACATATCTGCGAAGTCTTATATTGAAATACATTATATTATAGCGGTAACAAAAATGTGAAAAATCTGACAGTTTTAAGGGTAAAATTCTGTCTTTTTTTTTGTTACGTCTAAAATATAATGAATTTGAAGATAAAATTTTATACATAGGTATAATACTATTGAAAGTATGTGTTTAATTTTTTCTAGAATTTTTTTTAATATTTGCTATTTGATATTTACGAAGTGTGCATGGAAGCTCGTGTGCACGAGATATGTTCCATTTTAAATTTACAGGATTGATAATTAACTTTGTTGATGTAAAATTAGTTAATTAATGTGGCCAGACACGTCGAGGGGCACGGCGGCGGAGTTGAAGTCGCCGATCGGCGCGCTCCACGGCAAGGGCGTGCAGACGATCGCCAACGTGTCGCTGATCTTCGAGGCGGCACGGCCGGCGGCCACCTCTGCTGGGCCCCCCACATAATCTTTGTAATCACATCAACGTGTAGAGCACAAAATCTCACACAAATGTCACCATTCACATGTACTTCCACCGTTTCATAACGTAAGTCATTCTAACATTTTCTATGTTTATATTAATGTTAATAAATCTAGACATATATATCTATCTAGATTCATTAATATCAATATAAATGTGAGAAATGTTAGAATAACTTACATTGTAAAACGGAGGGAGTACTCACGATTCGCGCACCAGGTGCTGTAGGGTAATAGGCATGCTCAACACTTGTGACAGAGGTCTGAGAAATCATACAACAGAAGGTCCATCAAATTCCTATACTGCTAATTGTTCAAGCTGGTGGCTCGCAATGGTGACATGATATTATTCTCAGAAGTCGCAAGTAAGACCTCAAGCAGGTGATATTGTGTGTTACATCATACCTCCTATACATTGCTGGAAGGAACCCAGTAAAATGAACTCATTGCAATAGCGGGAGAACGCTAGGGGGGAAACATGATATGAAGTGAAGGCACCAAACAGCTAGCGGAATAGAGTGCAACTTGGCCTCCATATAACTGCCTACAGAGCCTATCTATGTGCTAGCCAGGTGTTTCAGGAAGTAGTGGATTAGACACTCCCCCGTTTGTCTACTCCACTTCAGGATTAAAAAAGAACCAGATCTAGGTTTTACTTTGGACGTTTGCGGTAAGGATACATGATATCATCCATGGTGTCTTTAATGTAGGCCCCAACTTTATTTAAGTTCCTTGCTACACCATTAGCCACAAGTCCAGCATTCCTCTGAAATCTGCAGGTTCATCGGGAAATCCGTCATTCATTAAATTTTGATGCCGATCTTAAGGGATCTAAACATAATCTAAAACAGAAGAGGAACTCACTTGGTTAAGAAATCATCTCCTCTCTGTGCAGGCTTATATCGCCGTGGTTGGGGAGCTGCAGTGTTATCAAGACAAGTTAAGTCTTCAAGAATAGAAATGAAATGTAGATACTTTGGACAGTTACTCATAACAAACTCAAAGAGATTCATATTAATGCAATTTCCGAAGTGACCAGATTGTTTCGCCAATAAAGTCAGGACCAGTCTGAGATCCAGTAACTCCGATTAATGAGAAATCGGTCATACAAGTAGTGGCCAGGAAACATTTCTACACAACCGTGATAAAAGTACAGTGTGCTACCATGTGTGCAGGTTGGTCACAAAGGGTCAACAAGTAAGGGCAAAATTGGTCTATCATGATAACATTTGGCGGTTTCAATTTTACACAGGCTCACCAAAAATAATAGGGATAATCAAGGAGGCAACATTCGCACTCGACCATTGTTGTGCACTAACAATCCTCATTCAAAGTTTTTTTTGGAGGGAACAGGCAGGAGCTCTGCCATTTCATTGATAGGAGGGAAACATCAGTTACAACACTAAAAAAAAAGGCATACTGTGTAGAATTCAGGTATATGTATAATAGGTCCAATATCTAAACCAACTAGATGTGACAACAGGCAAGGCTCATCAGGTAGAACACAATAGCCACTACACAGACAATCAACTTTGCTAGACTAAATGTGTCAGTGATTAGCATACTGTGGTAGAATTGGTGTTGCTGTTCTACGTGCTAGTCAAGCAATAAAAATAAAATATATTCCTACCTTCCTTTTTATGGTGAGATGAAGCCTGATTAGTCGAAGCCTGATTCGTCGAAGTTTTTCTATCAGCCAATAGCTGCATGGGCATTTGCAGTGCAAAAAGATCAGGAAAAAACACAAAAGATATATATTTCAAATGGAATAGGCAAATAGCATGGGTAGCATCTGTTTGTACTGTCATTCATAAAAAAGAAAGAAGAAGTCTATTTTGTAAGCAGAATATGAGGAAGCAAGCTACCACGAAGTCTAATCATTTGTACATACTACAGAGCTAAGTTAGCACACTGATACTTTTCACAGCATGTCTGAATCATCACAATGATTCTTTATGGTAGGAGAACTGTTTCATAACTGCTTACTCTGCACATTATGTCATACTAACATGCTCCAACATGTGAACTGACAATAATGTGTGCATAGGTTCAGAGCAATAACATGGTTAAGTGGGAAATACCTCGATTCCAACACAAATAGGCAGTTGCGGGTGCTTGTCACCTTTCCCTTCAGAACTCTTCTTTTCATCCAGATACATGGAATAGCCGATACATCCATATCTGAAGTCGGAAAGGTTGCGACCTTCCTGGATAGCTTCCATCTCAATTTCTCCAACCATGTGATCAGGGACTGATGCAGAAACATAGAACAGTCAGCCAATGCCAACCATTGCGACCGAAGAAAACATTTCAGATTGAGCATTTAAACAATACATAAAAATTAGGCCAACAGTTAAGTACTCCATTAAATGACAGCAAATTCAGAGTAAATGACAACAAAACATTTCAAACCAAGCAAGGAGTTACGGCGCAGTGCGATGGCATGTAACACTGTCCAGATCTGCAGTTCTGCTGCTATTAGGCATTAGCAGTGGCAGTGGCATGCTAACTAGCAACAAGTCAGGATGAATACAAATATCGATCGTGCGTTGTGTTGTGTGGTAAGGATCATGGTTACTTCCAAAAGTTACAGTTGCGACTATGACCGCGCCAATCCAGCAGTTGCGATTGAACATCTACGTTCCCCATTGTTCCTGAGTGCGTGCGTGCGTGTTTGCAGGGTCACTGGAATAAGGTGCCAGAAAAAGCTCCGGCGCTCGGCTCAGAGGCAGCCGCGGCTGAATCAGCAGCAGAAGAAGAAACCCTAGAACTCGTGAGACCCTAAAGCTAGCGCGCAGTAGCATAGCATATGCTCACAAATGAAGGGAGGGGCACTACCTTGGGGGATGGCGCGGGTGATGCCGGCGCAGACGGGGCCGCGGTCTCGCGACCTGAGCGACGACGAGTAGAAGAGGTAGCCCTTGCAGGACTTCCCCTTCACCGCCCCGCCCCCGCCCCCTGCCGCCACCGGCGGCGGCGGCGGCGCGGCTGCACCCCGCGCCTCGCCGGCTCCTCCTCCTCCGCCGCCGGCGACGCGCTCCATGCCGGGCTGGCGGGCGGCGAGCTGGAGGGATACGCGTGTGCGGGATCGGGCACCGGCGGCGGCGGCGGCGTGAGGCGGCGGAGTTGGGAGGAGTGAAGCGGGGGGCTTCGCCTCTTTGGCTACTCCAACTTCCGTTTATTTACCATTTCAGCCTCCCAAGGAAACATAATGGATGAGATGAGCCGTGTTTTTGTTGTGATTTGTGAAGCATTCCCTTTTCTTTTCTTTTTGGGACAATCGTGCCAAGTAAGTTGCAATTGTAATTTTGTCCTTTTTTTTTTAAGGGTTCCTGATTTTACCCTTACTTTTTTTTAAATGAAGCTTCAGTTTGCCCCTGCTTTAGATGGCGTTAGGTGGGTCCAGATTTTGTAAGATAATAAAATGGATAAGGTAAAGAAAAAAATGTTTATAAAATATAGAAAGACCATTGTACCCCTGTAAAAAACACTTACCAGGTACCACCACCTAAGCCATCCAACCCATTCTCCTCTCCCATTCCAAACAGGTGGATGCAGGCGACGGAGACGGAGGTGGCGGCACCGGAGCAACTCACGAGCAGGCTGCGGCGGCGCAAGCGGCAGCGCTCGCCGGCGCGAGCAGCGGCTGCTCGGTAGAGAGGGAGCAGGCGGCGCTGCTCGGTCAACGCGCGAGCAGGTGGTGGCTCAGCGACGCTGTAGCAGGGGAAGGGGTGGCTTAGCTTGGCTCAGCAACGCTGTAGCTTGCTGCGAACATCGTTCAGAGTAGGAGCAGCAACAAGGACACACGACAAGCAAGCTCATCCACGAGGCCAATGCAAGGGATGCTGCCTCCTGATTTTCTTTTTTTTTCCCCATCTCATAGTTGATAGTATATATTTGGGAGAATTTTGTTTGGTAAATATTTTTTTCCTGTGAATGCGATGAATCCTTGGTGAATTTTTTGCGCCCTGTGCAACTTCTGTAAAAGTGATATCCAAGCTCTATCAAAATTTGTCAAGTTTGGTCAAATTTGAGAGCAAATGTGAAGGGTATATATGTCTTCTTGCAGCTCATTTGACACTGTTAGTTGGTCTTAACAGAGTAAGGGCAAATTGAAACTTCGTTTGAAAAAAGCAAGGGCAAAATCACAAACCCTAAAAAGAAAGGATAAAATCACAATTACAATCCAAAATAGGGGTAAGAATGTAATTGCGCCTTTCTTTTTCCCCTTCCTTTTTACAGTTTGAAATTTCATATTGTTTTGTATTTGAAGTAAGGATGTGTAATCTAAAAACGGCAAATATACAAAGACAGTGTATGAAAAAGAGCACTAGATTAGAAATGTGCATCAAATCGTACAGTAGCTCTCTCCTTTTCAGCTTATTCACTGAATCATTTATTCCACGCTCTGGAAAATATTATTTTTCAAAAAACCTATCGCATGATTAAATTTTAGATTTTTGTTTTAAGCTATTTAGTATTTTGTATTAAAATAATTAATTTATTTCAATAATTATAAGTAGATAATCCGTGAACTATGTTAAACCATTCATTTGCTGACAATTGGCTTCGGCCTTGCTTATGTTTATATTTACCAATCAAAATATGAATTTTAAATTTTAAATTTAAAGTTGATTTTAAGGTTTTTTTTATCGAAGTTTATATTTCAGCCTTTGTTTTTAAATCGTTAAGAACACGTATATAAAAGTTTATTCACATTTTTTTTGGCAAATATTCCGTTTTGCTTATGCTTAAAATCAACCAAACGATGGCTTCCAACGATACATGGGCACTGAATGATTTAATTCAGCTGACAGAAACCATCTCTTTGCATATCATAGTACCAGACAAGACAAACGATGAGGTTAATTAGATGGAAAGGAAAGCACGCCCATTATTTCATCACTGGGATCGAATTAAACAGGCAGTACAGCTGGTATATCTGAATTCTTGTTTCAACAAATAAATATCATATGTACAAAACGTAAGATTGCAGGATACAATTAGTTCCTGTACAATGAGTTGTATCTACAGAATGAATACAAGGTAGTGATGCTTATCCATGCTGAGCGCTGCGGCTGCATTCCATGGCCAGAACCAAGCACTGTCAATGAGTTAACAAAGAATTAGTCTCAGAGTCAGAAAAAAAATGCAGTTTTCGATCAGGCAAAAACGACTAAATACCTTTCTAGAGTCCCATTTGGAGTAGCAGCACTAACCATTAATGCAGATGCGGCTGGATATGCATCACCATCAGCTGTTAGCACTGAGATTGAAATTTTTGTCCCGTTTCACTGTTGGTCAGTGACTCAGTGTCACAGATTTTGCATACTATGTGCAGCAAGGACAAATACATACCTCATGATTGAAAGAGGGTAACAGTTGCAATATATCCATTTTTCATGACCTGTTAATCAGTGAAGGCAGAACAAACGGTTTCACTTCTGAGTAATGACAATACAGTTTGCACAGGGAAAACTCTATTCTTATTTGATTAATTAAAAACCACCTCAAAAGCAATATTCTGATATCCATAGACAAAAGTTGACCCAAATGGATTATTCATGGAGCCTTGCGTCTGGATTGCTGCTCGACCACAATCACCAAGGATCTCCTAATATAACAACCAAAATAGATGGTTTTGTTAACACAAGGCAAGGGAAAAGGTTAAAGAGACATCCATACTTGGTCAAAAAAAAAAAAGAACAACCATAACAAAAAAACAGCATTGTAACTCAAAGCATAGATACATTTACAGCAGTTATAAACAGAAACAACATTCCTAACATAAGAACTTTGGCCATTATGTTTATCTGGAAGAATAAATTGGCATTCACTATTCAAAAATAAAGGGATCTCTCATAAAATAACCTAGGAAGTTAAGGAGATATAAAACAGAATTGCAACAGAAGATGAACACAATGTTGTGAACTTGTGATTAAATAAATCCTAGTTCAAAGCAAAGTTGAGCTTGAGAACCTATCTATTAAATCAAGACAAGACAATTAGTATCTTGGCAGTGCAAAAGTCATGTCAACCACCATACCTTGACTTGTTCCCACTTTGTGCGAGGCGTTATGCAACTCTTAGGGATACTACCAGGCTGATCTGTCCCTTCAGCTGATCAAGACATATAGTTAATTGGATGTAGTTGGTTTCTTCACAACAAACTAATTCTACAGCAAGTAGTTCAGACCTTCGGCATCATAGATAACAAAGTTACACTTCATATAGGAATTGAAATCTGAATGACCAGGGAAGTTTGTGTGTAAAACAAACTTCTTTATCCTGTGTGTCTGCAAGGAGAAAATAAATGTAGAGCAAGGTTAGCAAGCATTTTGAGTCTCTGAAAAAAACATGCCCTTTGAACTGCAGATATCCTTAGTGTAAGAATATAAATACCTGCCCATCAAATAAGATATCAATACCACGAGAGAAGTAGTTGTAAAAATAATCCCCACAAAGAGTTGTCCGAGGGCGGGGGTCTGATGCTGAATGTATTACCATCTGGTCAACCTGACAGATGGGAGAGCAAAATATGGTTTGCAGATGAGAGCGAGTAGATTGAATTAAGGAGCACACTCCTTTATATTGAACACAAGGTGCCACATCATGTTTTTACAATATCAGAAAACAGTATGCAATAGTTTGGAAAAGAGTTCTTTTGACATGCTTCAGTGAAGCAGTGAGTTGTTGTCTAATTTCAACACATTGTCGTCTCCTAACAAAGTAACAGTCCTATGCTATCCCAGCACCCAAAAGATATGCCATGTGAAAATGGGATGCCCTGAGATCTTGTGAGGGCATACATACTCATTGCCTGTGTGCCCATGATTATGCATGTATGGCATGTCATAGCATATTAAAACAGAGAAGATCTGTGTGTTCTATAGCATGGTCAGATGTTAACAGGAGCTAAGTACACGATAAATGTGGAAGTTCAAATACATGAAAGATTTTACTACAATACCATACTTCATGTTCAACAAACTCAATTTAGAGCATATTATTTGTGTGAAATAGATATTGAAATATTTACATGCTACAAAACATCTACGGGAATCCATATTGCAATGGTTTCACTAATAGATTAAAAACCGACCTGCTTCTGGTGGATGCCACATGGATGACCCAACTCAGTCCACACGTCCTGCCAGAGATGCCAAATCAAGAAATAAATAAGACCATCGCATCAAAGTGGTGAGAAGGGGAAAGCAGAGAGAGATAGAGAGAGTAGACGGCATAATTTGCTACCTGCGGTGATGCACCGAAAGGAATATGTTGCCCGCCTATCGTGAACAAAAGCTCTTCACCAAGCTGGAAACATGATAATATCCTTTTTAGGGATGCCAAAAGATTATATGTAGATACATTTTCCAAAAAAAATATAATTCCTTTTTGTTCCATATGTGCATTTGCTTAAAGAAAAGGTTCCTGGGTAAGAGATGAGGGTTGTGAAGTATATATATCTCCTTGGTTTCTATACAATTAGTAAGGCTGAAAATATTATCGATATAATATGGTGATATACCTTTGCATGCACTTCCTCCATGTACAGGCTGCCTGCAGGTAATGCAGGAACAACTGCTTTATCCATCAGTGATCCAACCCCAACCTTGCTATCCGTTGAACTGTCATATATAGAAACCCGGCAAGTAACAGGGGTTGTTCCGTCAGGAAATTCCAGAGGCAAATCTGCCACTGCCATAACAATTAGGGAGCTGAGATGAGATTCTGAGAAAATATAAGTATATAGGACAACTGAATATTGATGCTTGAATAATTAAATGTGGCAACTTGGCAGCAGTGTACCTTCCCCATTGGTAAACAAATTTGTATATTGACTGGGGATAGGGAATGCAAAGGATAACCCCTACAAGAAAATGTGAGTAAGATGGATACCCTACTGATCATGAGAAGAAAAGGCAGGAAAAAAATGTAAAAGAATAACACAAGGCAGGCTACTTGTCATGACGTACTGGATAGAAGAGGGTGTAAATGCCCCTCTCTTTGTCATATATACCCGGGAAAGTAGGTCCGAATAATCCATAAACAGCCACAAAAGTGGCTAATGTTGATGGGCCACTGAAAGAGAAAAGGAGAAAAGAAAATTATCAATAACATAGCACAGAGAGTTGGGTTAAATGGCCAAGGTGATTCAGTGAAACGAGTAAACATGCCAAATATTGGCTCAACGAATAACAAGCTCCTCACCCAATTAAGGACTTTGCATATCGCAGTTGCAGTCTTTTCACGTCATAGATCTCAATGAGACGAAGCCTCTGTAAGGGGAGAAATTATCTTTATCACTTGCTTAAGTACGCTGAATATGTTTCACCAACCACACAAGTTCAGGAATAGCAATTCTTTTTGGCGCTAAAACTAGATTATTTTTTTTCCTAGAGTAATGACTTTCATGCTCTCTAGGATCTGCATTACACTTTACAATTAATCAGAATACATATATCCTTCCAAGTTCAATTCGATCACATAAGAGGTGCACTACAGTACTCTATATTCACAAAAACATTTTTCGTATTAACATGTTAGGCACAAATTAGCCGAATGATGCCTGAGATGTAACCGGACTACCAGGAAATCAAAGCACATGTTTCATGTTTGTACCATACAAACTTACCTGTGACCAAGGATCGAAGCGCAGGTGGAACCCATGGTCAGGAAAGCTTATGACAAAATCCAACTTTAGAGGCTCCTGAAGCCACAGAAACGACAGCAAACAATCAGTTGAGCTTTACTGGCGGCGCATTTGGTAGCAAACAGAGGCACACGCTATCACGAACCTCATCGAAGTACTTCACGTGGACAACGTCGTAGAGTGTTGGCTGGCCCTCTATCTGCGCGAACGCATCGGAAATCGGCATCCCTGCAGCAGCAGCAGCAATCGCGACCTCCCACGTAAGAATTCACCAGCCACAGAATGGAAGCCCGGCGATTGCTTCCAACATAAGCATATACATATCCGTGGCAAAGCGAGAGGAAACAAGCAAGCAACCGACGACGACGGCGATCCCAACCGTGGCGGAAGGTGGGTGGTTAGGGTTGGGGGGGAGGAGGAGCTCACCGAGGGTGAAGGGCCCGACGCCGTTGCCGGGGCGGAGGTCGAGCGTGATGGCCCCCATGGCCGTGCCCTCGCAGCGCCGCCTCACCGGCACCGTCGCCGGCGACGGCGGCCCGACGGCCCCCGCGCCGCCGCCCCCCACCATCGCCGGCGATCTGTGCGCCTGCATCGCTGGGCCCACCTCCTCCTCCTCGCCGCGAACGGATTACGGATTATTCCTTGCGCTCTCTCCTCTCCTCTCCTCTCGATTCGATTCGATTCGATTCGCGTGGGCTTGCGTCTACTCCTCCCTCTTCTTCTCCCCCTCTCCAACGACTGCTTTGCTTCGCTTTGGTTTAACGAGAAACTAACGGGGGCTTGGGTCAGACTGACAGGTGGGGTCCGAGTAGTGGTGGGACCCGGTCCTCAGTGAGAGTGGGTTACACTGACAGGTGGGGTCGGAAAAGAGTGGTGGGACCCAGTCGTCAGTGAGGGTGTTTTGCCGTCGCTTCGGTTTCGTGAGGAGGAAGAGGAGCGTCCGCCGCTCGCCACGAAGGTTAGGTAGGTAGACGGTGGAGATCGCTTGTGCCGCCGCGTGCGCTGCATCGGGGCAACCGTTGGATCCGTGCCTTCCAAGACTCGAAAGTTCAGGGATAGAGAAAAATTCACAAGGATTTCATACGAATACAAACATTTGCGCCATTTTTAACGGATAATAAAAATGGCAAAGGCCGAGAGTTGTGACGCCACGCTGACAACCAAATGCAAGTAGGTTGGATGGATCAATCGAACGTTAACACATTCAGCAGTTTATGCTTGGCTGAAAGATAAATGATGCATAGGCATAGCGATGTGTATGTAACAACAATGCACTAGCTGATGAAAAACGAAACAGAAGGGTGACAGACCAGTGGCTTCGTTCTTATTGATCGTACAAAATGTCGATTGCACGTTATCAACTGGAAAAGGGAAATTAAGTTGTTTGCACCCTGGAGGTGCCAAGTTCTGCTCCTTGATGCAGCAGGGCTCCTGTTCATCAGTCTTCTTTTCCATAGTTGTAGATAATCTCGATCTGCAGGAGTCATATAATCACCTTATAAACTGATTGCGACACTTTGATGCACGAAACACAAAATCAAAGGAAAACAATGTGACAGCAGCAAAACCGGAACAAGTATGGCAGCAAGTAAATCCTTATTCATAAAGCTAAAATGCATCGCAAACTGCACAGAATTTGCTTCTTTTCACATATGTTTATCCATAAAACTAAAATTTGCATACTATTCACATATGCTTGTCAAGTTTTGACTGAAGCATACATGCCATATAAGTAATTTGGATACAACTGGAACAAAATACTCTCTGGTAGTACCAAAAAATAAAAATTGAGCTAGTAAAGTGGATGGTGAACTAAGAGAATGCAGCACCAAAACCAGAACAAGCAACTTAACTAACCATACAGTTTGTGGCAGTTACCTCTTTATTAATCAGTTTATAGTCACACATCTAAAAGCATAAAATAAGATTTAGAACAAAGAGTTATGTGTTTCGACAAACAGAGATGTACTCCAATGTGGACTAATGTTTGAATTAAGGTGATCTAAATCTGCTGAGTAATTTTGTTAAACATTTAGATACAAATCTCCAAGAAAACCATTATAAATGACAAGCACTACATCAATTTCTACTAAGGACAAGCAAATATTGGACGAGGAAAAGGAGTCAGGCATGATAAGATAAAAAATTATGAATTTATGTTCTTACCCCTTTAGGTGGAGGAGGGTTCCTTGTGAATTTACTGCCACCAGGAGCCCATGGGACTGCAGAGATTCGAACAAGCATATAAGAACCCCATCTTATTGATCACATCATCAAGGGCATCATAATATGCCTAAAACATACTACTAACTCCTAAGGGAAGTTTGAATATCTCTAGTACAAGGCAGTAGTGTTTACAGCAACGGTGAATACAAAGTCAGTCTGATTTGTGAGATTCACATATCAGCTCATTGCACCAGTAGTCCAGTACATTGACTTGAAACTAGCAATACATCTCAGAAACAGCTGCAGCCTTTTAGTCCCAACTCCCAAGCAAGTTGGGGTAATCTTAAACAATATAGGTAGAAATAACTATGAGCTGAATGGTGATTTGGCATTGCCATTTGAAAGATAATAATCTGTAAGGCAGTTACTTTATAGAAGCAAATCTGTATGGCACCGCATACTTATCAGCAGGGATGTACATATATGGTTCCAGTGAAACCGTGTAAAATCGGCTAGTGCATTTTGCACCTTCAACAGCGGTAATCACATCAGTGGCAACGCTAATCACTAGCTACTTTTGCTTAAGTTTGTTTTGGAAGGTTTCTTACAAATCATAGTTGAACACCCCTACTTATCTTGTACCCATTTTAAGAGTTCCGAAGCCTTGAAAG
This sequence comes from Oryza meridionalis, assembly GCA_000338895.3. Taxonomy (NCBI): domain Eukaryota; kingdom Viridiplantae; phylum Streptophyta; class Magnoliopsida; order Poales; family Poaceae; genus Oryza; species Oryza meridionalis. The sequence goes on from CM002529.2 coordinate 30,780,404, forward strand.
TAAAAAATTAAACGCCAAACCAAACAGAAATGCTACCATCCTACATGACTTAACAAGAGAAATTCGGCTTGAAAGAGAGGTTTCGGCAGTGAAAGCAAAATTCTCCAGCATTTCAGAGCTTACCAATGTAGGGATCGGGATGCTGGAAATTCCTGTACTGCGCTTCCGCATCATCGATAAGCCTATCGATCACATCCGGGTTGTCCTGCAATTCCCCTCACAAAATCAAACACACAAAAAACCATTCGTAAACTACAACTCGCGAGTTCATTTCGCGACACAACACAACAAGCGGAGGCGGAGATGCGGGAAGCGGAAACGGAGGCGTTACCACATCTCTGTTCGCCTCGAACTTCTCCCTGAGATCCGACGCCTGCGAGGGAGGGGGGAGGAACACGAGGTCAGATCCGCGAGCACGGGGGGAGCAGATCGGGAAGGGGGGAGAGGAGAGGAGAGCTCACGTCCTGGTAGAAGAGGTGGCGGTGGACGGCCCAGTTGAGGGTGTCCTTGAGGGCGCGGCGGTAGAGCAGCCGCACCCTCTCCTTCTGCGCCGCCCGCCGCGCCAGGAACCCCGCCGACGTCGCCATCGCCGCCGCCGCCGCCGCCGCTTGCTTCCTCTTCTCTCTCCTCTCCGATGGTGTGGTGGGATTCGGATGCGGAGGAGAGGAGACCCAACTGACAGGTGGCCCAAGCGGAGGAGGGTGGATACTGGCTAGCAAGGCCTTGATGGGCTAGGCCTTTTGTATAGTAGTGGGCTGGGCTTTAGCACACAGGGTATTATTGTAGTTGGGCCAATTTTTGATGGATTTGGGCTTCTACTAATCTGGTAAGGACCTCATTGTAAACCACTTGTATTTTCCTTTATTTTTTTTATCTTTTCTTACATTTGTGGGTATCCTAGCGAAATCCGTAAATATTTTTCTGCTCCCTCCATTTCATATTACAAGTCACTTTGATTTTTTTCCTATTTAAATATGTTTATGTTTGACCAAGTTTATGAAAAAAAAATATTGTAACAGTTCTAATACAAAACAAACATGTTCTCAACATATATTCAATGAAACATTCTAAAAAAAACATATATTCAATGTACCACAAGCTGATCCTTGGTATTGCCTGGCCTCTATTCAAAATAAACAAATTCTCCAATGACATTGAGCTACTAAGCAACTTCTTCAGACAGAAATTCTCAAGAAAAAGAGGAGAAAAGAACTCATATGAGAGTAAATTATCAAGCAAAGCTTCGGTAAGTCTCGGATTTCTATGTAGTGCCAGCTTGTTTCAACAATTTTCAGATTTGAGGTTAAATATTTTCTTTTCTTTACAAGTCAGGAAAAAAGACGCGACACACTAACTTAGCTGTTTCCCGCTGAGTCTTCATATAGTTCGAGATGATAGGATGATAGGTCAAGTCAGAATAGCTCACTAGACTATGATTCTGCGTATAACAAGTTCAAATTTTCAAACCTTCAACTGCAAGTTTGATGTACATGTTCTGCAGAAAGCATGAAACAAGATTAATTATAGACAGGCCACCCATTCGAAGTCTGAAGACTTGGAGATTAGTTAGTCTCGCCTAATTTTTATTATATTATATTATTAGCTTTTCCAATTAGTCAAACCTTAATTAAGGAGCACAGTTAAGAGCCTAACCTAAATATTAACACCACAGACAAAGCCAGGAGATTGAGATTGCTGTGACAGTGACTAGCTAGCAACAATGCAACATAAGAGGAGCTAGCTGTCTAGCTCTCTTCCAAATCACCTACAATGATATTGATCTCACTTGTATTCGATCGATGAACTAAATAATTAAGGCAATGTTAAGGTATAGCCTTCACTCATTGTCTGCGAGTAAAATAGTTTTGCTAATCCTTCTGGATGCCTATTTAACTAGGATGCAGAAGTTTGATGTTAGAAAACTTAGAATTAGCTTTCTCCCATCGAAGGAATGAAGGTCAGTTTTTTCTTTTGTGATGGATATGTCGTATGACATTGAACAGTCATGAAAATTTTCAACCGGATTACAGAAAATATACCATTAAGGCTAAGAGGCCTTTTACAGTGGTGCCTCTGAGTCTAAACAGGAAACAAAATCTTACAGCCCAAAATTTATGTCAAATTAAACACATTTTTTTTCTTTTAGATGCATGTGTACTGAACTGCATGTGGCCTGTGCAGATGTCGAAAAGTTTGACATACGAAAAAACGTACTGTGAATTGGAAAAATGAAACCAATATAGCTGATCGATGCAATGTACTGTTGAAGTCAAAGTTTTGACCTAGTCAAGTTGACCTTAGTACATCAAATGCTCTTAGACAATTATGCTATTTTCGTACAATAATGTTCATTGGACATCCCTATTATTGTAAATGCGTGGATGTTGAGATATCAGATATTGATAGTTTGAAGACAGAAACTTCAAATTTCTCAACTTCATAGTCATCTTGGCAGTATTGGTGAATACTTGTTGAGGTTGTCTCCAGAATATAATACTACGTATGTAGCACGATGAATAAACAAAAGTCCTAATAACATGCTAACCTTTGACTATATGCCAGTAGTCTTATTTGTACTGCAAGAGAGATATTTAGATGAGAAACACAAATTCTTTGGTCTCACAATTATTTTATCAATCCTTCTATGTTTAAAGAAAAAGATTATAATAATGAGCAGATCTATATGGCAGGTAGATCGAGATCGGCTGCACCGTCATCTTCAATTGACTGAAAGTTTGTGTACTTATCTTTTTTAAGTTAAGGAAGGAGAATATCTGCACTTCCCATCAAGATGAAAATAGTTATGAACAGTACAAGCTAGGAAGGTGAGGCAATAGGAAAAACAACTGTAGCACATCCGGCAAAAAAAATATAAAATGTGACTTGTAGTATTTCAGTTGCTGTCTCTTTTTTTTTTCCCTGGTGAGAGCAATTTTCAGTTAGTGCAGTTTGTTCAGTTTCATCTTCCTCACCTTCACAATCACTGGCAGGAGAATAATGTACATTTATACATGATTCAAACGTACATATGTGTACATGGTACTAAGGTAGTGGTAGTAGACTTGCAGTACTACAGCTCATGATACAGTGCAGCATAGTGGTATGCAGAATGGACATGGTACCAGTAGCCCAATTTATGAGCAGCAGCACTGCCTTTTTTTCTTCTCTGATCTAGTAGCAACATTTACTCTTGTGGCAAGTACTGCTTCACTCTACTATGGGCTTGTTTAGATCCCCAGGCAAGTTTTTTTCATTCTATCACATCAAAATATTTTGACACATGCATGAAGTATTAAATATAGATAAAAAATTAATTACACGGATTGCATGTAAATTGTGAGACGAATCTTTTAAGCCTAATTGCTCCATGATTTGACAATGTGGTGCTACAGTAAATATTTGCTAATGATGAATTAATTAGTCTTAATAAATTCGTCTCGTAGTTTACGGGCGGAATCTGTAATTTATTTTGTTATTAGACTATGTTTAATACTTCAAATGTGTGTCCGTATATCCGATATAACACGGTAAAAATTTTTACCATAGGATCTAAACACAGCCTATGAGATGGTTCATTGCTGGCAGCCTGGCATGCAAGGAATTTCTCGAGCAAGTGTCAAAGCTAGCTCTGTTTGTCCAACCAAAAACAAGTTCAGACAAGGATGCCATTGCATATTTCGCATTGTCCATCGCTGCATTTATTCTGTGGATGGCAAGTTGGGTGTGGGAGATTTAACTCCCGGACCTTTCATGATCTGCTCTGAATAAGCAGCGAGAAAAATTAACTACCACAGGCTCCTCTCTTCTGAATCTTGCTGCAGGTTGGGTCTTGTTTAATGGCTTGGAACCTTCATCTGTCAGTGTCTGCAACTGCTAATGAGCGCCAATTACGAGCAGCTAGCACTGACAATTTTTTTACTGCATCCAATGGAGCAGTAGGAGTATTATATGGAGTGGTGTGGTTGCAGTGTCAGTTTGTTAATTATGCAGATGGAGACGAGGAGATAGATGCTTCTGTAATCTGTAGACTGTGTACCTGCTTCCTTCTCCTCCTGCCTGTGATAGTGTGATTTCTTTACTCGTTCGAGTTCGTCTGCTCGTGGTACGCCTCTTCCTGCTGGAGTTTTGTGGGTGCAATGCAACTGTACTTTTGCCTCACAGTTCAGACACAAATTCAGAATTCCAGCTAACACTGCTGACTCTGCCTTAATCTGAATCCATTATCAGCAGCTCATCTCAGCTTTTCTCCAGATTTTGCTGCGTGCATCTTTTTCTCTGGATTAAAATGTTGATAGCTGTTCACTGAAAATGACAAGCATGAATCATCAGCAGAATACCTGGAAAATTATTTAAATAGAAGAAAAAGATTAACTGAGGTACAGATCGATGCAGGTGGTCCCTGATGCAGAAAACGGACTGAGGCAGCTACAGTTGTGTAAATTATTGCACAAATTATCCTATTACTACCTCTATTCTTTTTTACTTATTCTTTTGGACATCGAAGCAATCTCCAATGCGCATGTCTTATCATTATCATTTTCCCTAATTATGTATTTATAAAATTTATTGAAAATATAACCATATGAAAGAGTTTTTCCTGACAAATTTATTAGTGCATTTTCACACATTAAATCCTAATATTTGTAATCTATTAATGATTTAAGAGTTCAAGATTTGGTCCTACGCATTGAAGACGTCATCCTTTCGAGAACAGAGGTAGTAATCCTATTGCAGCTACACTGGTGTGAAAAATCTGTTGAGCAGGTAAAAACAAACGGCTGGATATGTAGTCGCAAGATTTACTTTTGGCCACTGAAATGAGCAGCCACTGATTAAGACGCTTAACTTGTTCTTCTGCTAGAAAAAAAAAGTCTAGTCCAGTTTCGTGCAGTTTCAGTAACTCAACTGATCAAAAAAGTTGTGGCTGTTAGAATGGACAACTGTGGCTAATAATTCCTCGAAATTAGGACAGAGTGGGTCTTTCAAAAGAAAATATTAGGGCAGAATGGATCTTTTCAAACTATACACTGTGGTTCTTCCTGAAGCAGAGGCCAAAGGTGCGAGTTTTCGTCGCGAAAAGACGCTCTCAACCTAATTGCTGATGGAACTTAGCCATGTGCCTATCATGGATTTAAACTCTCCAGACATGATAATTACATTTTTCGCGAATGGACAAAAGGCTTGTGTGTTGATATATTAGGAGGATTGAAAATTTTGTACTATTAATTATACATGATGTGATCCACTCAGCAGCGGCCATGGGGGTTGGGGAGAGCGGAAATGAAGTTACAAAATAATGTGAATATTAGGGAAGGAACTAATATCAAATAATTAGAAGGGGTGAGACTTCGAACCCAAGTCATCTAGCCCACCACCTTGTGAAGCTAGCCAGAAGACCCCTAAACATTTATGAGAGCGGAAATGAAGTTAAGGGCTAATTGAACTAGGAAGCACTATTACATCAAGCGTGAATGTGTTTAGCTGTGTGCATCCTAACTATGCATAAGTTGTTGAAGATCGTGTAATTTCACTCCTTCTTGTGGCACAGTAATTTAACACATTACATAACAATCTTCAAGTAATAATAATAATAATTTCATTAAAAAAACAAAAAATGGAAACAATCGACAATTTTGATTCCCATGATATCCTTGATCGTCTGTCAATACATGGCACTCATCAATTGTACAGTGTGGCAAGTTTCAACTAAAAGAAAACAATAATGCTCAATCGACAAATTTGCTGGCACCATTCATGGTGAGGTGGCCATGGCTCACATAGTCACATGGTGTGAAATAATGAATTTTAAGCTTGGTTTGGACTACATTACAGACAGACAAACATTGATCTGATTCATAACGAGAGGGTAGGTCAGCAAGATTTATGACTTCTCAAAGGTTGGCGCAGCTCAGCTTCGCAGTCCGCATTCAAATCCAAAAGAAAGAAAATTTCCAAATCCTTCATATACTATACCTAAACGCGGTTAGGCGACATGAATGTGCTTAAATGTGCAAACAGATATCGATCATATGATCCAATTGCAGCTGCAATTATATATATATGCAAGATTAAGAAATGTGTTAGCATCAAAAGCTTCAGGTAGGCATACAAAAAGCATGCCAATTGCATCATGGATGACACATTATTAGATACAAAATCTTAACTACGTAGTATTATACAAGTGCTCAAGTGTCACCGTCAGTCATCAACCTATCCACAGGATTACACACGTGCTTAGCTAGTATTCATCACCAGAAAGTATCTAAGTACATGCCTTAATTAATTAATAGTCCTTATAAATTTATATATTTTTTATTGGATTAGTTCGTCCTGCAGCGTATTCTGACCAAGATAAAAGTACCAAAAAAATATGTATTCTGAAACAAGATGAGGTCGTGTTCATCTACAGTTAAATGTAGTCATCAGGAAAGGCTTCGTGCATACTCTGTAATTAAAAATTGCAGAGATATTCCAGAGGAGAATAAATATTGGACCCAAAGGATATTAATGATCCTCTAAGCCCTGGTTAGCAGCAGAAGAAAACTTCTCCTGTAATTTCTTTCTTCAGAATAATGCACAGAAGCTTGTCATTTGGCAATGAAAGGGGCTTTTGCTGACAGCCTGAAAAAAGGAGATAAGTGTTGGAATTAATGAATGGGCCTTAGCCCACTCGAAGATTAATTCTTTGGAAAATCACAAAAGCCCACCTCATGGGATGGCATGCATGTGGAGTTTAGTACCACCTTGCTTATTCTAGGAGAGGGGGACCTCCTTAAAAGAGAGGATGCCTCCTAGTCACTTGAAGCATGTGTGGTGGAGAGAAGAGGGGAAACACACGCGCGCGCTCGCTCGCCTCGCCTCGCCTGGCCTGGCAGGGCAGGCGGCGCGCGTGCACGACGTACGCGTCGAATGGTCCGAAAAACGGTAATTGTCAAAGTGAATAGTTCTAAGGATAATATGAAATCGTCTAGACATGTGAAAAGACGATTGAAGTCTGTCAGGAAATTAAGAAACTCCGGAGTTATAACGTTGGATTACATCCAAACAGCGAGAAATCTGGCAGATCCCTTCACGAAGGGACTATCACGAAATGTGATAGACAATGCATCGAAGGAGATGGGTTTGAGACCCATGTGAGTTATACTATGGTGGTAACCCAGTCTATGTGATCGGAGATCCCGTGAATTAGATCCTGGGAAGAACAAACCATTAATAAACTAGAGGAGAGTACCAATATATATACCCTCTCCAAGTGAAGATGCATATACTCTCGTGAGCTGCAAGGCAGGTTGGCTATGCCTTAATGAGTTCTGTTGGCTTTAATTAGCGAAGATGTTGTCCTGCAGAGCATTCTTGAAAGAACTCACCTTTGTGAGCTTGACTGTTGGTTGCAGTCTATGAAGATTTTGGGTGAATCTTCTAGGAAGCTTACTAAAGACCTAGGAGTATGACTTATACGCTCCACCCGAGGGGTAGTCTACAGACGGTCTAGTACCAGATAAGACTTTGAGTGAAACTTGCTTGCACAAGACTTGCAATTCAAGGCGTAGTCCATTGTTCAAGTTGTGAGTAAGTGTAGCTTGGAGTTCTAGGTGGATGTTCAACCTTAATTGGTCTCCATCGAACCACTGGTATATAAACAGTATATTGGAAAAGGCAAATCTCAGTGGGATTTTGAGATTTGGTGGGGGATTGTTGGAATTAATGAATGGGCCTTAGCCCACTCGAAGATTAATTCTTTGGAAAATCACAAAAGCCCACCTTATGGGATGGCATGCATGTGGAGTTTAGTACCACCTTGCTTATTCTAGGAGAGGGGGACCTCCTTAAAAGGGAGGATGCCCTCCTAGTCACTTGAAGCATGTGTGGTGGAGAGAAGAGGGGAAACACACGCGCGCGCTCGCTCGCCTCGCCTGGCCTGGCCTGGCCTGGCCTGGCCTGGCCTGGCCTGGCAGGGCAGGGCAGGGCAGGCGGCGCGCGTGCACGACGTACGCGTCGAATGGTCCGAAAAATTGGTTCCTCACCCTTGCGCAGATGCAGCCTCCTTTAAACCGACCTGCCGTCTTTACGCAACACACGCGAAATCAATCTAGGGTTTGCCTCCTACTCTGTACTGCGCCGTCGCTCGTAGACTACTCCATCCCGCTCGCCGGCGTGCACCGGCGATCGGGAGAGCAGGTCTCCGGAACCTCTGCCTTCGACGTCCTACACCGGGAGAAGGCGGCAATAAGGTTTTTGGGAAGCGCTTTGCGCCACTGCTCCCTCTTCGTTCGCGACGGCTCGCCTTCCTCTTCGCTCGCGTGTTTCGTGTCTTCGTAGACACCTGCGAAAAGTTTCGACCAAGCAGCCGGTCTTTCCGTCACCTCGGTACGTGTTCAATATGTTGCGCATATTTGATCTGTTCATGTTATACTGTGTAGTTTACATGTGTAGATCTAATGATGCGTTCATGCTAATTTTCATCTGTAATGTCATGATTTATTTATGGAATAGATTAAATCATTATATGTCTATAATCTCAACAATAAGTACAGTACTACACTGACAATGATATGGTAATAATCAACCCTTTTGGATAAAGATAGAAAAGCATGCAGACAGAATATAAAACCTTTTGCCACTTCTGCTTATTTTTCACTCCTATCTCCTGATGTATGATCCCACACGCGATGCTAAGCACGAAGTAAAAATATATACTTCCTAAGTTTTTAATGTACGATATCATTGACTTTTAGACATACGTTTAACCATTCATCTATTTAACAAAAATTTACAGATATACCAAAAATAATATATAAGTCGTATTTAAAGTACTGTTGATAATAAAACAAATAACAACAAAATAAATAATAATTATATTTTTTTAATAAAATAAATAGTTAAACATATGTCAAAAATCAATGGCGCTGTAAGTATCTGTGATGATCTTGTCTTGAAGAAGGGCAAAATCTCTTTTGAAAAGGCACATGGTTCTTCCTTTCCACAGTAGATAGCAAAAGATGAAATCACTGGTTGCAACAGGTCAAGCTGCCGCTGTCAATCTATCAGGCCTCTTTTTTTTTACTTGTTCTATCAACCTGTTCTTCTGTGATATTCCTAAACTCCTGTGGTAGCGAAAGCTAATCGAATCCTGTCAGGCACCATCTTATCAGACAAAGCTAGCAATCTACTACCTCCGTCCCATATTACTTGTCTTTTTGAGTTTTTTTTATAATTTTTAATTATTCGTCTTATTCAAAAAATTTTAGAATTATTATTTATTTTGTTTGTCAATTGCTTTATTATCAAAAGTACTTTACATATGACTTATCTTTTTTTATATTTGCACTAATTTTTCAAATAAAATGAATGGTCAAACGTTGAAAGTACAAAGTCAAAATCGTCCACTATACTGGAACAGAGGGAGTAGTACTCTACAACTATATGGCAAAAAATTGTTTTGTTTAGGGGACGGAATCCCCAACTTTTATGAAACATAAAAGAGTATATGATTCTTTGAAGAAGCTACAAATTGTCATGTACAATTTATTTACTTTTTAAATGTCAGGCGGTGCATGGACACATTCAAAACCTGTATCATTTGCACAGTTGAACTTTTCATCTTGCAAGAGTTATTTACATGACAATTCAAAGGTTTTCAGGCCTAACCTGCCAAGGAGGCAAGGCTCTCAAGACTTGGTATCATATATTTAAAACATAAATTGTTCAACGGATCAAACAATTGCTGGCGAGTCCAGCAAAACATAGCTCTTTGTGTTTGAATCGAAAGAGTCAAAAAAACCGATCTTTGATTAATAGCAGATAGAAATGTCAACACGCTTGCATCGAAGGCACGTCACTGCAAGTGTCTTCATGAACTGAACACATCGAAAGATGGAAAAGATGGAGAGGAAGATTCAGAAACGAACAAGACTCACCGTGCGGTCAAATTCCAGGAACACATTTGATCCGGTCTTTGAATGCACTTTAGAAATCAATATATATGCAGTTCGTTACTCCTCCCGAAAAGAACTCAACAAAGTCGTATTATGCTCGAAATGATTACTGCAACACTGACTCTTCTGAAAGATTTTCAGGTCATGCAATTTTCAGTACATGCCTGAACCTGAATTTTCAGAGCAATATCTGAATATCCTCATTTTTAATCAAGAACTCATTTTTTTTTACAACTCGTACGAGACGGTGTGAAGTTCTACAGAGCAGGAAAATATTACAAGATTACAACCCTAAAGGGTCGTAACCAGGAAAAGGAAAAAAATACCACCACCCACACACCGACAACACCAACAACACCAACACATAAGATCGGGAGAAGGTTAACACCGGACCGGCCGCCGCTAGACCAACAAAGGAACACAATCAACGCAAAGCCAACTCCTAGAGCGTGTTTGCACCAGTCAATCGAGAGGCTTCGGCTAGGGGATGCCAAAACGGCAACCATTTAGAGTAGTTTGTTTGTGGGCTCATTGGCCACAACCAAAATTTAAATTTTGAACCTAATTTTAGAGTTAGTTCTATGTGTTCTTTTATCGTAGTTTATTTTTCAGCATTGAATTTTAATAAATCGCCAAATAGCAATGTATAATAATTTACACATACATTATTATGTTCGGTTGCCTCGTTCATTTTTTCAGGACTTATTGAAGGGAAATCAGCACGAGAACAAACAACGAAAGGTTAAGGCCATGGCGAATGGTGGTCAAATGTACTGGAAAATAAACTAGTAATCCATTTCATTATAAACTAATCAAGGTTATGAAAAAAGAAACTAATCCTTGATAGCAGAGAGAGAGAGGGGATTAGAAGAGAGAGGAGGAGGCAGGTTTTGGGGGTGTAATAAAAACGGGGTACAGACACACAAGTGGACAACGGAAGCATCAACTGCCCCGGCCGCCCGCCGTGTTTCTGGAGCGCCCCCCAAACCACCCCACCTCACACAAACACCAAACACCCACTCCCCCCACCACCCACCTCCCGCCACGTGTCCATCCGGACCCACCTGTCATCCACCCCGTAGCCATTCGTTGCCACCTCCCCTTCTCCCCCCTTCTCCGTTTCCGACGCACGGCTTCCGTACGCGGCGCCACGGACAGCTCACTGGCGCGTTGGGCCCGCCTCCCTCGTGGGGGCCCGTCACCAGAAAGGCGTTACAATAAAAAAATATTTCCTGGCACTTTTGCAGATTGGCCCCTGGGGAAACGTTGAATTGACAGTCGCCTCCCTCCCTCCTCTTGTTGCTGTGTAATGTAATGTAACCCCGAGGCGAGGCGAGAGAAATTGGTAACGAACGCCATTTCCGATTTCTCTCTCTCTCCTCCTCCTCTTCTTCTTCCCCAACGTCGCCTCCACCGCGTCGACCTCGCGCGGCGGCGGTGCGGGGGCCCCCAAACCCTAACCCTAATTCCGCTGCGCCCGCGCCCGCGCGCGCCGACCAGCTGTTGTTGTTGCTGCCATGGGGCAGTGCTACGGCAAGGGCGCGTCGGGGAGGACGGCGGACGATGAGGGCGGGGTGGTGACGGAGCACCAGTCGCCGCCGCCGGCGAACGGGCTGCCGTCGACGCCGCCGCGGCAGCAGGCGCAGGCACAGGCGCAGCAGGTGGGGACGCCGAGGCGGCGTGGGAGTAAGTCCGGATCGACGACGCCGGGGCACCAGACGCCTGGGGTGGCGTGGCCGAGCCCGTACCCGTCCGGGGGCGCGAGCCCGCTGCCGGCCGGGGTGTCGCCGTCGCCGGCGAGGTCGACGCCCAGGAGGTTCTTCAAGCGGCCCTTCCCGCCGCCGTCGCCGGCCAAGCACATAAAGGCCACGCTCGCCAAGAGGTTGGGTGGGGGGAAGCCCAAGGAAGGGACGATACCGGAGGAGGGAGGCGTGGGCGCTGGCGGCGGCGGTGGAGGGGCCGCGGATGGGGCGGAGACGGAGAGGCCATTGGACAAGACGTTCGGGTTCTCGAAGAACTTCGGCGCGAAGTACGAGCTCGGGAAGGAGGTGGGGAGGGGCCACTTCGGACACACCTGCTCCGCCGTCGTCAAGAAGGGCGAGTACAAGGGACAGACCGTCGCCGTCAAGATCATCGCCAAAGCTAAGGTCAGAGCTCGCTGCTGCTGGTGGTGGTGATAAGCTGCTTTTTTTTAAGCTCTGGTTCACCTTTTTGTTTCATGAATTCAAAATTTAGTTGTTGCCGTCGCGCCATTTTTGAAGAAATAACTGAAATCTAGGTCAGTGTTATGATTTGTATGATCGAGATTGAAGGATAGAAGTAACTGAGATTTAGGAATTTTGTCTTATTATATTATTCCCCCCCAGGATACTGGCACAAATGGAAGATTGCGAATCTCGGATTTTGCCACATTAGTTCTACATTGGCGATGGTTAATCTTGTTCAGTTTCTGGAGTAGGATTATCTCGTTCAATTTCACTGTTTTTGAGGAGTTTGTCTTTCAGAGAAATAGACAGTAAGGTTGAACCAGGATATTTCTGCATTTTCCTCCTTTAGAGAATTACATTTGTTTTTCTTTTGACTGGAAACAGTAGGGGAGGATAGTTGCATTTGTGAGGGACGAACAATTACCCAAGTCTTAATTTGTGGTGTGAAGAGGCTTTTGGATGCAGCTAGTACATTGATTAAATTGGTGACTTAGCCAATCGTTGCTAGTGATAAATGATATTCTAACCAATCGGCAGTACATGTCCTAACCTACCTTTTTTATCTGTCCTTTTTGGCTTTAGTTAAGGCTTGTCGATTTTGAGGTGGATTTTCATGTGACACATCTGGGGAAAAGCTGACATGAATACACTGGTCTAGTGATCAATTATCGGTATTTTTAGTCCATATGTGACGGTAGTTTCGAAAAGCACATCATAGGAAAGAGAGGTCTTGGGTGTCACCATTTGCCAGTCACAATTCACAATCAGTGGGAGGTAGTGTCACAGCAACTGCAGGCTGACATCTACTAAAGACATTTGAAGTGGAGAAAGATCCAAGGAGGCTACAAAGCTTAGAGTTGATTTAGGAGATGCATGGCATATGGTACTGTTACTTAATTGAGTGATACAACAAAAATGGGTAGAGTGCCCTTTGGTTGTTATTTATTGTCAGGGGCTTCATGGATCAGGCACTAGATAATTTGAAATGATTCATGATCTGAATATGAATTGGCCTGATTGTCTACCACCACAACAGATATTCACATTGCTTTTTAGGATATCAGAGATGTGATAGCTGAGTATCGGTGGTTCCAACTGCTTTATTTATGGAATCTGAACATCAATAAGCATCTGCTTTACTTTTAGCCTTTCAGACAAATCATTTAATGATTTGAAGAAAACTGTTTCATAGTTTTTAGAAATATTTTTAATACATTCTGGATGTTTGTTGTCTAAACAGTTAAATATATCACAAGCTAAATATTTGCTGGCAGACTGCATTAAATGCCAAAAATCTGGGACCTTGAGATAATGACAAACCATTTTTAAACTAACTGGAAGATTCAGTAGCACGTCCAGTAGCCCTAGTGGGAGGCTCATACGGTTAATCTTGTTATCACTTATCAATTAGTAACCATTGGTAACATAGCTCTGATTTTCTCAGGAGACCCTTTCTTGGGTCAAAGATCAAACCGACATGATATTTAACACACAAATGGTTTCCTTAGAGTTTAGAAATTAAGTTTACTTTATGCAGCGCAAGTTTCTTATAATCAGTCTTCAACTCAACCTAGCAGCAGTTTAACATGATAAATAATGGGATTTCCGCAGGGCAGCTAATTGTCAAGTGTCCTATTGTTTCTCCGGTTCCCTCGATCCAACTTTATAAAACAATTTATAAATGAAAGCATGCAATGTTAGGGTCAAATATGGTACTGTGAAGTACAATGGGTCCTGCTTATCGCATTATTTGATTTGTTTGTTCTCTTTTCATTGATATGAACTGCAATGGTGCAAGTACCTTCACAACGGCACCTATAAATTTATTGCAGTGGCTAGTTCTTCGAACTGAAACAAAAATTTTAGTAACTTACTTTTAACAATTTACTCTTGTGTTTGGCAGATGACAACGGCAATATCCATTGAGGATGTTCGTAGGGAAGTAAAAATTTTGAGAGCGTTATCAGGGCACAATAATCTCGTCAAATTCTATGATGCATGTGAGGATGGCCTCAATGTCTACATTGTCATGGAGTATGTTTTTTTATGACTTTTATATGTAATTTTAACCAATATACTTTATTCTATCTACTGATGTTTGTGCTATCTACTAGTCTACTACCTACCATTGCAGAAAATCACTATTTGTCGCACCTTATTTAATATTGTTAAGGAAATAATTTTCCAATCATTTTTCCTTAACAGATTATGTGAGGGAGGAGAGTTGCTAGACAGAATATTAGCCAGGTACTTTCTACATTTTTCTTTATGCATAGTAGTAAACTAATACTATCTCTGTATATCTGTTAATGCTTACCAATTATGCTAACCTGAACTATTGAAGAGGCGGGAGATACACAGAGGAAGATGCCAAAGCGATTGTTGTACAGATTTTGAGCGTAGTAGCCTTCTGTCATCTTCAGGGGGTAGTGCATCGTGATTTGAAGCCAGAGGTGTGCTTTGAAATCCTGGAACTAATTTATGTGTAGTTTACATTCGTATACGTATGCAGTCACATTTGTAAATTATACTTGTAGAATGCTAGGCTATTTTTATGACATAGTTCTATTCTTTTGTCCAGAATTTCCTTTTCACAACCAGGGATGAAAATGCTCCCATGAAGTTGATTGATTTTGGTCTCTCTGATTTCATTAGACCAGGTAATAAACTAGTCTTCATCTTTGTGTGTACTAACATGCATTCCGTATTAGGTATGGCTTGTGGATAATCTTGATTTATATAGACTACCTTGGCTTGTTGTTCATGCCTATTGTTTACATTCTGTGCTGTGGCATCCTGTCCTGGGCTATTTATTTTACGTTAATCTGAGTTATCTATATTCCAGGTTGACAATGCATCAGTCATTTTTTGTGGCTTGTGTCCTGATGCTTTTAATGAACTTTGGCTAACTATTTTTCTCTTCACTGTTGCTTGGTATTTCATTAGCTGACCAGACACCTTGTTCTTTGTATTTTGTGCTATATAATGCAGATGAAAGGCTTAATGATATTGTTGGAAGTGCATATTATGTTGCCCCAGAGGTTTTACACAGATCATATAGTATGGAAGCAGACATTTGGAGTATAGGTGTCATAACGTACATTCTGCTCTGTGGCAGTCGGCCATTCTGGGCACGAACAGAATCAGGAATCTTCCGATCTGTGTTGAGAGCTGATCCCAACTTTGATGATTCACCGTGGCCTACAGTATCAGCTGAAGCTAAGGATTTTGTGAAGAGATTTCTGAACAAAGATTACCGCAAAAGAATGACCGCTGTTCAAGCACTGAGTAAGTTGTCAACATTATATCTATAACTGTTGTGTAGTATGGCACTAGTTATTTTATTTTTCTCTATCATAAATCGTATATGAGAGGATGACACTTGTTTTCTTTGGCAGCTCATCCTTGGTTGCGAGATGAACAAAGGCAGATCCCGTTGGACATACTCATCTTCAGATTAATTAAGCAATACCTCCGCGCTACACCTCTTAAACGGTTGGCGTTAAAGGTTCGTTATAGATTATCATGATCTTCTCTGCATCTGTAATTATTATTTTGATGTTTCACTGATTTTACTGATATGTACTCTGGCTAATAAATTTGCATGGACTGGCTAAATGTTTTGTTATATGCACAAGATCATGGCTGGCTGGCTGTATGTAAGATGCAAGGGCCTAGTTTGGTTAGGACTGCATATCTTATCTCTTGCAAAATAATTGTCAGCGTCATTGGTGCATATGTTATATACTATTGTCAGGTTGTTAGGGATGTTCATATATTAAGGAGCTGTCAAGTTCCCAAGTTAGTCTCCCTAGACTAATTTGGGAGAAAAATAATAAAATGATAAAAATAAAAGATGAAGGCTGTGTTAACTATTAACTCTGCCAAGTGGAAAAACTGAATATGCTTGCAGTATCATTCCTATGTGTGGTATAAAGCGTGTGGATCCCTTTCCTGTCCTTACATGTGCTTTGGCTAAGCTTTTACTGATAGTCAAGTTGTGTCTTTCGTTTATGACCTTGCATTTTTCCATGTGTTACTGTGGGGGTAGTATCAATTAGTGGACATGGTTTTGCTCAAACTTCTGCGTTAAAAGTCCTTGTTATAAATTTGCTGATGCCAGCAAATTGTGGTGCAACTCAACCATATATTTGTTTATTGCTGAAATCTGAGTACTGTCACAGGCACTATCCAAGGCTTTAAGGGAAGATGAACTTTTGTATCTCAAACTGCAGTTTAAACTGCTCGAACCTAGAGATGGGTTTGTATCACTTGACAACTTTCGGACGGTGAGTTTACCATATTATTTCTGACTACCTCATTGAGATGAAGGCACACATGACACTTGTCATCCAATGTGCATTACATTACCTGTCAGTAAATCATAGTTTTAACCTCTTAATTCACTATCTTATTCAGGCACTAACGCGATATTTAACTGATGCTATGAAGGAATCGAGGGTTCTTGAATTTTTGCATGCGGTAAGGAAATTTCACTGACGACTTTAAGTACTAGGAGAATGTTCAATTTGTATTGACCTATATTCAAAGTACAAGATCATGCAAAGTTACCAGAGAGCATAATTTCCAGTTGTCAAGCAAAGGCTCATTTGGCATGCTGGATGGCTGTTTATCTTGTACATGTAGTAGAAATTAACCATATTTTGATTGATATTGACCATAATGTGATTAATTTGTGATGCACAACAAGAGTTGTACTATCACCCTTCTATAGTACCTGCTTAAATATTTATATTACTATATGAATTCCATCGTTACCTTTAATGCTGAAAGCCATATACTGAATTTTTTTGTTGCAAAGCCATACAACCAAAGCTATTATGATGAACTGATGGCCATTATTGCTTTGTTTGTTTCTTTTCTAACTTGCATCCTGTGTTTTTTTTTAATTTCTTAAAATGCATCTCATTGGTGGTTGAAGTTGCTGATCTCAGTGTTGTGTATATTGATTCTATCTCAGTTGGAACCACTTGCATACAGAAGAATGGACTTTGAAGAGTTCTGTGCCGCAGCAATCAGTCCTTACCAGCTTGAGGCTCTGGAAAGGTGGGAGGAGATTGCTGGAACAGCTTTTCAGCAATTTGAACAAGAGGGCAACCGAGTCATATCAGTTGAGGAATTAGCACAGGTATTTATGATGATTTCCATGATCCCATCTGACACCACAGCTGCCTTAGTTGGTAGGGTAATGTTTGTGTGGATAATATTGTTGCAATTTCACTACCATGGTTTGTGGGATCCATGGAGAAGTAACATTTTTTCTCGTAACTATAACGGTTACCCTGACCAACCTTTCTCTGTACAGGAATTAAATCTTGCTCCAACTCATTACTCCATCGTTCAAGACTGGATCAGAAAATCCGATGGCAAGCTAAACTTTCTCGGGTTTACCAAATTTTTACATGGTGTCACAATAAGGGGCTCAAATACAAGACGGCATTAAGCGATTTGCAAAAGAAAATGTATTCTTTTCTCTTCTAATTTTAAAGCCGCTCATTATGTGACCCTGATTGATGTTTTCCCCTCCTGCTCCTATCCCTCTGGTCAATATGATCATTATTCTTGTTCGTGATGCTGTCGGCTGTTGTCATCATAGTTTTTTGTAGAGAATACATGTAAAGATCTTTTGTAATGAATCGAATGATATGTTTGTTCAAGAAATATAGTGTCATGTTGTTCTTTTTTGCCCAGTAATTTCAGACCTTCCAACAAAATACAAATCATTTGTCCATGAATGTATAATTGTCGATACATTTGTTAACTGAACCTTGTCTCTTAAGCTGCCATTCTTCATATTCTGTTGCAAACGGGCCATGGTGCAAACTGCAGAGCCCAAAGGGAGATTGGGCTATGGCCGTGGTGCAAAGTTGCAAATGGGCCTGAAGATGGCAAAGCGAAGTGCACCAACTCTTAACTACTTTACAGCCTCATCTTTTCCCTTGTACTTATACTTATCAGCTAAAATTTGAATTCTCAATCTTAAATTTAGAGTTGATTTTAGAGTTTTTTCACCGAAGTTTAATTTTCAGCCTTTGCTTGTAAATCGTTAAGAATATATATATATATATATATATATATATATATATATATATATATATATATATATATATATATATATATATATATATATATATATAAGTTTTATTCATAAATTATTTTTAATTTATAAATACGTCGTTGTGCTTATTCCTCGAATAAGCGAAACGATGGGACCGTTAGTTAGATCAAAGCTTCGTCAACAATACTCTGTTTGGATACAATTTTTTAACATAAAATTAAAATTATTATATTTATATTCAAAAGTACCTACTTATGATTATACTTTTGTATCACATAAATACTTATAATTATGTTTTTTATCACATAAATAATATCATAATGGACTAATTATCGATCACATTATATTCTAATGAAATAAAATACGTCCTATATTTTGAAACCGGGAGTACTTTCTTTCGGTAACTGGGTTGGCTCTTTGCGCTGAGAATACAAACCGCGACATTCGTTTGCGATGGTGTAATTGTCTGAATCCTGAAGCTGCTGCATAAGGCATCATCTCAGCAACGCCACGTTCGTGTGTGATCCTCCTCTGAATCTCTGACGAAGCACCTGGTTGCTACGAACTCCCTTCTGCTCATGGCACCATCTTCATCATACTCTCTGTCGTCAGTCAAAACTAAAACTGATACTTACTATAGTATTCACTATTCAGATACTAATGACATCTCAAGTTTTTCTCCCATGGTGTCCAGTTCTACACGCAAAATTCTCGTCGTGCCAAACACGGTCTTGGAATCGGATTATCTCTGCAAGAACTCAGCTCCACCCACTGCACGCCATCGCCATCATCATCGCTGCGATCTCCAACCTGCAATGCCATTGGAGCAGAGAATATCTTTTCTCTCTCTGCTGCTCTCGCCATCGATCTTGCTGCTGCCTGTGTCCTGACGAGATGAAGAAACAAGAACAAGTTTGCTGTCCTACTCATGGTGCTGTCACTGAGTACATATTCTCGTTTTCGCTTTCATGGGTTCCAGAAATCGACCGGAAATGGGATTAATTCTGCAACTTATTACTGTGTTTCCAGCTGGGAGATGGCTACACACACCCATCTCATCAGACTACGACGTAGGAGTACTTGTCTGTTCATCTTATATAGTAGTAGTATATAATTGAATTATACACCAAATTGCTTTCCCACTTACTCTGTTGCTGTCACCGTGAGCTGCAATGCCGCGTCAGATCGTGCTCGGTTCACTTGTAAATGTCAGACAAAGATGATCTCTCCTTTCGATCGCGTCAAACTGATTATGCTCAAGCGAGAATTACAGTTAGAATCAGAATTACTCGATCGATCGGTGATGCTGCTCCTGTTGTTCATGAAGGAGGTCAGTTCCTCTCGTTAATGAAACCATTTCGATGAGAAAAGAAACGGGCCGATTAATCAAAGATGGTCTGTTTTTAATGGTGATTTCATTGTCATAAAAAAGATGTGGTCCTTTCAGGCTTCAGCCCACAGGAAACAAGATGCAAGTCTTTTGTTGTATTTTGTTCTTTCGAGTTGTTCTCCTCTCCCTCTCCTTCATCTGAACTTCTGAAATTTCTGAACCAGCTTATGCACAGTAAGCATACATATCCCAAATTCCTAGTCTAGAGGTCACAGTATATACTGTATATGATTGGTGCGTTGCTATCAATTGAAGTGATTATATCATCTACACCATCTGTCGCAAAATAGGTTCATTTGTGGTTTCTTATCCAACGCTTGACCGTCCGTCTTATTTGAAAATTTTATAAAAAAATTAAAAAAAAGTAAGTCACGCATAAAATACTATTCATGCATATTTTATAATCTAATAACAATAAAAATATTAATCATATTTTTTTAAATAAGACGGATGATCAAATATTTGACACAGAAACCCACAAATGAACTTATTTTGGGACGGATGGTGTACTTAATGTCATCTTTTTCTTAAATAAAAGAATGATTATATCTAAATACTGTGCAAAAGTACCGTCGCTTGACAAGGTTGGCACGCATGATATTGCGACTTCTTCACAAGGTCAAAACTGAAAGAGAGAGAAAGATCGAACAACTGTACCAAATTCTGAAGCAAGATTCAAAAAATCTAACCACTTGTTTAGGTGATGATTACTCGCTTGGCGTTTGGATGAATATGCTCTTGGGAATTCATACCAATCGCCAAATTGCGACCCTACCTCAGCTAAAAACTATGTCTAGTTCACATCTATGGAAATGGACCATATGAATCAGATAGCCTGAACCTACTAATTGGTTTGTAGACGCAGACAAAGAAGCTAAGTCATCAGCTTGGATGAACCAAGCAGCAATCGTTGAACTTGAAACTGAAGCTGCCAATTTCAACCCTACTTTATCTGCTTCAGAAACCAAAAAGAAAAAAGAGAGAGAAAAACTCATTCTTTATCAGCATTTTGCAAAGAATAGGTTACTGTTCATGATCACTGAATATATTTTTGTGCATGTATATACAGAGAATGACAGCATCTTTACAGGAGAATTAACTGATTGATGATTCTGCCATTAGGAACAGACAGTCCGTGTCCGTGCAATGGAACCGTCCTTGAACTGTACCTTATCAAACTTGTCTGACAGTGACAATGAAGAAACTTGTAAAGTAAAATGTTTGGTGATGATCAGATTGGATGAGAATTAATGCAACTAACGTGGATGAATACAAACCTGTCAATGAAACCCCGTCTTAATCAGGTTGACGTGGTAACGTCGACACGAGGGTGTTAGTGAGTCAGTCCACTCATTTTCTTCTATCTATAGCTGACGCGTTGTTGAGTTCTTTAACACAATCATTCATGATAGATTGATATTTGATCAAGCTGGTCTTATAAATTGGCAACCACACACTAAATTAGATAGAAGGGACATCTTGAATTCAGCACTTTCCATCAAACTCTTCTGGACTGCAAGTCCATGAGACCATGACTAACTGCACAAGAGATTGAAACCTCATCTGAACTATTGTCATGGACTTGCATTTTTATTTATTACGGTTGTTGATAAGGTACCGATGGGTGTCATGTTTTCTAGTGTTAGATATCGGAGGTACCAACTTTTACACTACAAATATTCTAGCTCCTCTCAAAGACGAAAAAAGTCACTCCTAAAAATGGATGAAATTGTTCGGTTTTTATACAAACGGTGACAAATTCCCATACATGACTCAATTAAGCTGTCCTAGAGAATAGATTGGAACCTCCTCTGAACTATTGTCATGGTCATGGACTTATAAAATTTGAGTCGAAAATTGTTCAGTTTTTATGCAAGCCTGGAAAATTCAGAGATATTGCCTCAAAGTCAACATCCAGGTGGTGAAAGGAGAGGCAGTGGAGGCCATTCCAAGGCAGAGGCAAAGATTGCAAGGGAATGGAAGAGTCCAGAATGGAATCCATGGAATACTCCACTACACAAGATAGTCTCATCACGCATGGTACAATGCATTTGTCCTTTTTTTCAGGCAAAAACACAATGCATTTGTCTTGTTGTAAGAAAAAAACTATGGCCTTCGCTTTGTCCACCTGCTGCTTCTTTTGCCGTACACAAAAGGATGCTCTCCGTATCCCCTCCATCATCTCTACTTCTGTTCATGCTTTGTACTAACACCGTTGGCTGTTTCGATCATCTTTAGTTTTATTCTATTTCTCTCGAGTATGTGTTGAACCCAATAATTGGTGATTTTTCGAAGGAAAAAGTAGTTGGTGCCGTCGATAAACCACTCGATTCGACTGTGTCTCATGTGCACTTCTAGAGGTCAATAAAACTATTGGCAAATATAGAGCATCCCTCTTTATTCTTTCATTTTAGATACGGCGAGATGGTATACTATTAGAGTATGTTCTTACTATATGAATTGATGATATTCTGTTCTCACCTTTTCTTAAAAGAAAATTCTTTCCTTACCTTGATCGCCCAAGAATGTTTTACTGTGAGTAGATGTTTGCTTATTTTACCTCTTATGAATAGGGAAAGAGAAGGCATGAAGAGAATATAGTACATAAAGAAAGGAAGAAACATATGGATGGATGACGAGGTCTTCATTGTCAGCTTGTTGACTTATTAGCCGCAACCAAAATTTGAATTTTTGAAAGTTATTTTGGGTTTTTCTACCATATATAGTCTATATTTCAGCCTTATTTTTAAAATTGCTAATAATATAAATATAAAAAAATATCATAAATTATTTATGTTTGTCATTCATTTTTTGACAGCTTATTCAGCTATAGTTCAACCGGTCATAGCCTTAAATTTTGGGTTCAACATCATTCTAGTTCCTAATTTCACATGCTTAATCGATGATGAACACTAATGAATAATGAAGTGTAGCTTGTAGAATGACATCTCTGAGGACAAGTATGCTGCCACATCAATGGCCTAGGGTTTTAATAGCAGCTATGGAGAGATCCAAATCGAACACAACTTTCAAAAAGAAAAATCAAGCACGATTCTATTTCATTCTCCACATTACATGGAGTTCTGACCTACGCACACATACACATCTCTCTTTCCCTATTGATCACCAAAAGTGACCTACCACTAACTAGCTGCTAGTACTAGAGTATCAATTCTTGCTTAATTATTTGTGAAAACTTAATTTGGTGCCACTAGCTAGATCTGGATTGGATTTCTCCGAATTTTGGGAATGCTAAAAACTATACACCTCTCATAAACATGATGACCGCATAGCACTCTGATCAGGTTGATTTACTTTTACTTTTCACTGCACGTTGAGATGAAAAACAAGCAAAGCTATTTTGGCATGTTCAGTGGATCATAACAAGAGGTAGTTTTGCAATTAACTAAAACTGGTTTCCTCAAAATATAAGGGATTTTGGGATGGAGGAAGTAATTATCAAGGGGAGAAAATCACTAAGAAAATAAATTAAACTAGATTATCTATCTGAATCTTCTGAATGTGTACGGTACTTGTGTGTGTGTGTGTGACCTCCAATGCTTTCTCGTACTGCCTGTCCTTTTGGCCAAACAACTTGCCCTTGCTTGTTGATATCCATCCCTTCTCCATCTCCTACTGCGGCGCCGCCCTTCCTACTACCATCTCGAGATTCTTCTCTAACTCTCCCTCATCTCATCTCTGACAGTGCCAGGTCTATCTGCCACAAGAAGCTCTGACAACTGTTGCACTACTGCCTTCGTGATGAACGGATAATGGATTAAACCGCACGTTTTTCGAACTTTTAAACGGTATGATTTTTCATAAAAGTTTTCTATATGTGATTTTCTAAAGTAATATTATAAGTCCATTTTCCAACTTCCTATAATAATTATCACAAATAAGCTATTTAGCCATTCGTTCATACTCGGTTTCTGTTTCACCAACAACTTTCACCAACTAAAAACTCTGAATGTGTTGGAATGCATTGGGTAGTGCTGGCGCCTGTTGATCAATAGGCGACTTATTGTCCTAGTAAGTTTTCTTTTAGAGAATAATGATGAGTAACACTAACAGCTGGAGTACCTAGCTTAGCACTAAGTAAATTCTGATGATTGGTGTTTAGTACTGAGAGTGGACAAAACCAAGAAAGTAAGCTAGAATCCTAGAAGAGATGAAAGAAAAAACAACAACAACATTTGCTATCTAGCTAGTTAGCTGGCCCTCTTTGTTCTTGTCTATGGAGCTAGGTTCTTTTTCTCCACTCTTTTGGAAGCCAACATATAGATAGACATGTTTAATTTGTTTCTGAAATTTCATATATTTTTTCATCCCTATATACCATATATGAATCTTGATCAACAACCATTAGGAAAAGGATGTTCTTTCTGAATAGAAAAAGGATGCTCTTTCTGAATAGAAAGAGAATACTACCAACCATATATATCATCTCAAAAAAACTGAATTCACAAATAAAGAAAAAGAAGGAAACCTCTTTTGTTTTGATTGAACAGATCCTTTGATCTCCATTTTTCATCATCATCATCATCACAATCTAACTTAACTAGGAGAGAGAGAGAGTCCTATAAGGATGAACAGAGAACAACCTGCAGCTGCATGACAGATCTGCTCATGCAGGCTACTCAAACTCAACCCATGCATGCATGATCCTTTTTGATCATCATCACAAACCATGACTAAATTCCTAACCAAAAGAAAATTAAAACCCTAAGTATTATTAATCCATCGATCTAAGAGAGAGAAGCTAGCCAAAGAACCACGCATCATCATCTGATCATCTCAAAAATCAGGCCCTGAAGCAGGCGGCGATGTGGAAGTTGTTGTGGTGTCCCGACGAGCCATGGCCGCCGCCGCCGTGGCCGGAGAGGGAGAGGACGCCGCCGTGGTGGTGCTTCTGGTGGTGGATGATGCCCTGGACGCGGCGGAAGTGGTCGACGCCGCAGGGGATGGTGATGGCGCCCTTCTGCTCGAACCCGTACTCCTCCTCGGCCTCCTTGAGGAGCCCCACGAACAGCGGGTGCTTCAGATAACCCACCGGCACCACGAACCTCTCCCCCTCCGCTCCTCCTCCTCCGCCGCCGCCGCCGCCGCCGGGCCCCACCACCCTCACCGCCATGCACCCCTTCGGCGGCATCCCTCCCCCCGCCGACGACCACCCCGCCGACGCCGACGACTGCTGCCTCTTCAGCAAGTGCACGCCCATCCTTCTATCTATATAGATATGACTATATCTAATCGAAGAAACGCTAGCTTGGTCGATCTCTAGCTCCGACGACGAGCAAGAACGCGCCGCCGTTAGAGCGGCGGGATCTCCATGGCGGCCGGTGAGGTGGCCTCGCTAGCTTGATGGTTTCTTGGCTCGAGGAGGAGGAGGAGTTGGTGGAGGAGGAGGAGAGCGTAGGGTGCGCGTGTATATGAGGAGGCCGGTGACTGCGCCCTTTTGTTTCTATCTGTGATTTTTTTTAATTGTGAATTTTTTTTGTTACCCTTTTTTACTACTATTTATTATTTATTGATGATTTCCTTTTTCTTCTACTGTTTCTTTTCCTGCAGCTGCTGATTTTCCTGGTCAGAAATAAATGTCAGATCTCTCCCCATAAATATTACTCCACCATTTCAGGAGTGATATTAATCCAGAAATAATTGTTTATCTTAGCTTTCTCTTTGGGATGTTTAAAAGAAATGTGTTTTTTTTTTGTGTGTAGCTAGCTGTTGGAGATAGAGCAAGGCACTAACTCTACAGCTTTGTATTAGCTACAGCAGAGAGGGCATCTGATCCCTCCGTAGAGTGTAGCTGGCCAGTATGCCCTGGTGTTGCCTAGGCTTTGTGTGCTTAGTTGCTTACAAGTGTCAGTGAGAACACCATGTGTTTCAGATTTGAGAATGTGGTACCATACATATTAGAATTACTAGTTAGTATCAACTTACAATGTTGTATATTCTATATATTAACTCTATTATTCAAAGCAAAATATTTATAACCTTTTTTACGGTAGGTACTACCTAGTATATCTTATAGCTTCGTTAAATCGAAGTAATTCATAAATTTATTATACTCACCTACCCCGGCTCTGTAGTAACGGATATCTCTATATCTCACTAGACATGTCGCCGGTCAACTTTAGGAGACGTATGTGGTTCCTATAAACGACATTGGAAAGATAGAATTTTGTGTATGCTATTGTCACATATTACACCAAACGCTCGCTCATTGTATCTATACAGTCTCTCACAAATGACATAGGTAGTGATCTGGCAGGCATAAAAAATTATTAAAGCTTAGCAGAATACGCAATGGAAGTCTCTAGACGCCGATGACCAAGGTCGCAAGCCTTAAATCTATCCAAGTCGATAGAATAACCTGTGGTATACATGTTGCTTGCAATCTGCATAACCCATGGTATACATGTACAATGTTACATGCAACCAAAAGCTCATACCTATGTGTAATTTACTATATTGCCTTGTTATATGGACTCATATGTTATCGAAAGAAAAATATGTAACATTATTTTGTTGTGGTAACATGATTAATTCTAAGTAATATGAATATTCATTTTATATATCTATTATATTGTCTCTATGTGTTGTTAAACATATCAATAATAAACTTATGGAGACATTTACAAGTTATAGATGACGGAAGAAAGATAAGGTTTCATGAGTGTTATCGTCATATATTGCACCTAACGCTCAACGTGTAGTGTGTACGTCCTCAACATAGGCGGTGATCTGCGAGCCCAAAAATTTATTAAAAACTACTAGACTATGTACACAATATCTCTACTACCTTATTAGCGAAGTTGTCTTCCTTCTATCCCCTCCTCCCACTGCGCACATGTGTAGCGTATATTTACGTAATCATCGGATCCAATGTTTTATCTTCCAATCACACTTATGGCCCATCTCTACTTATATGAGACTGGTCTGTTACAACGTATGAGCATGCTACTTCTAATTGTGAAAGTCTAAAAATACTGGTTGACAAGGTTACTAGGTTTAAGTTCGTCCCATGGGATGATGGTACATGGATCCAATGTACATACCACGTTGTTACGTACGTACTCACATGTTTCTGTCAACATAGAAAGCGTGCATGCATGTATTTCACAGAAAATATATGTGATCCTCTGTATACCACCATGATGTAAGTGTTATACAGCACGGGATTATATATTTGTAGTCTACTTTACACATGTATGGGTGCACCACAGTCGTCGCAATAACTAGCAATATTCTTGGATGCATATATATTTTGGATATACATATAGAATATCATATCTTTGGTTCTTCCTGTAGATTTTGCTACATACTCTCTGATTTTTTAATAGATTTTGTTGTTGATTTTTTTATATATATTTGGCCATTCATCATAATTATCATTTATTTTTGTTAAGACTTAGTTTATTACTAAAAGTGTTTTATGCTTGACTTATATTTTATATATTCACATGAATCTTTTGAATAAAACCGAAAGTCAAATATATGTCTAGAAGTCAACGACGCTATCTTCTTAAAACTAGAGAAAGCATATATGTAGCTAGCTGATAGTTAAATTATGTACATAGGTGACAAAGCAAATTACAATGCAGACTAGTACGTTATGACCTATGACCTTATATATATTGGCAATAATTGGCCATACAAAATTTGCTAGCTAACCTGCATGACTACAAATGATTGCATGTTTTTCTTGATTAATTCCACTCTAATGGCAGTCCATATGCTTAATCAGTAGGGACATGCAAATGCAGGCAGAGGAGGACGGAACTGAAGCCACGGATTCGATCTCATCAACAAGTAAGGACAGCAAGGACAAATTGGAAAAGAAGCTGGTTTGTTATGTCCCGACACAATTAATGTTTTGGCACCGTTGATTTCTTTTTCTTCTTAAATAGCTTCTTTTGGGACTCAATGCATCATTTCCAACGGCTCGTGAACCGGCTGATGAAGGCTACCTTTGATTCTTTGATGTGGTAGAGGCTATATAGAGCAATAGCTAGCTGCAGTGCTTCTGCTACTTTCAACACTAATAATGAGCTTTATGTATTCGTTCTCTTCTGCCAATAAACTGTTGCATAATGCTAGTGCTAATCTAGCATCAATACAGAGCATATTAACTTGCCTTTGCCGACATAAGTATGAAATTTGTTCTTGTCGATAGGGACACCTTCTCCAACTCTCTGAATATAAACACTGCATCATGCAGGAAAACCTTTCAGACTCTGCACACAGGTAGTCCAAATTAGTTAGATGTTTGCTGTAACCATCAGTTCCTCCACAACAGAATGAAACTGTGAGAATATGATGCAGGATGATTTCAAATCATATTTTTGCATTTACTGAAAAAGAACTCCAAACTAGAAATACATTGAAGGAAAGATGGAATCCTGAATTGTACTGCAGGCCACCGTGCACACCAACAACCATTAGTATGGTCGGCTTGGAGGTCACTCACAATCACTTTGCTTTTCTTTGCTTTGGCTCCAATAATTTAGCCAAAGTTATCTGCATAGAGAAAGCTAAGGTTTTTCCATGGTGGGTGGTAGTCAAACATCCAGCCCTCCCCTCATGCGTCCTCCATTATTATAAAGCCTCAGTGACAACAAAATGGAATTATTCTCTTCAGGATGTGGACTTTGGAACTGTATAGCATAAAGTCTTTTTTGTCAATGCACACCTCTTTCGTTTGCGAAATTTGTCAAGTACAGAAAGTACACAGAGGACTACTATGGCCGGCTTACCGTACAGAATTCAGAAGAGGGATCAAAACAACGTCGCGTTTGTCTTCATGAAAGTAAATTGCACGGATGCTAATTAAATTGGAATTGAGTGGTTATTACTTATGGATTGGTGAAACCGTGAAAATGAAATTTGCTCTCTGGTTATTTATAGCATATAAGATGCTTATTTTTACTGTAGCATATCCGGAAATATTTTTATCCCAATAATTCTGGCTGAAGATACAAATCTCTAAAGATGCTAGCAGCTTCTGAACTCAATCCATATCTGAACTCTGAAGATCTTGCTTGCACAGTACTACAATATACATCCCTAAAACTTTGGGGACAAAAATCTGCAGGCTTAATTTGAAAGATTGCCAGAAAGGACAATTGCGATATGGTAGAAAAAGGGAGATCAATCTAATAATGAGCAAGGGTATTAAGCATGGAATGGGACCTGACCATTGTCACCATGGATGGTGCCGGTCTTCGCCTTTGATCTGAACTTTGGAAATAATGGCTAGGAAAGCAAAAGCTCCCAGCCATCCATTTACCAACTAGCTAGCACACCAGTACTAGTACTGCATCTGCATCATGGCTGCCTGCCTAAGCTACTAGCTCCATCAAACTCTCAACAGTGACAATTCTTTACTTGATTATCTTTAGCCCATAATCCCTTGCTGGCTCCTCCAGTGGAGTATAGCCTGACGCGCGGATGCATTTCTGATACAGTGCAGGAACTGTTCCGATTGAGATTACGACACCTTTTCTCCTCCCCATGATCGTCGATTCGATTTATCTGGGGGAGTAGGGGAGATCTTTTTTGAACTAAAGGTCAATGCATAATTGGAGCACTTTGGGTGATGGATTTCGCATGAAAAAAATATGATCATACATGATATCTCTGCATGATCAGGTATGCATTCTTGTCTGATCAATATTGGATGGTTAATAAACCGTTGTAAAAACCTTGGAATTATTCCATCCTCTTTTGGACAGACACTGAAAATGGAACGTTGAGGTGTGGGATCATGATGATGCTATAGCTAATTAAGCATGTAGTAATTCAATCTCTCTATCAATTGTGGATCATATTTCAGAAGTTCAGAGAGGGTAGGTACCTAACTACCTACTAGTAGAAGAAATGTGGTAACAAGTCTGAATCTCAAATCTGAACCTGTACCTTCTGTAGATCGGATTGCCCATTCTGAACTTGAAGCTTGGTGCATCGATCGTCCATTTAGAGATCTGATTGACCTGTGTTCATTCAACAGAATCCAAATTTTTTTTTAGACTGGTCTGCAGAATCCAAACGAAATCAAGAAACGTAAGAGCCTGAATGCAAACATGAGAAAATATTGGACGAGATCCGATTGATATGTCTCGAAAAAAAGGGAAAAGATCGGAAGCAATTATGCATAGAGCTCCAGAGAAAGCGGCGACGGCGGCGCTCGGAGTGGCGCCGTTGTAAGTCACCCGTTGCGCTGACGGCTGGGACCCACGTGTCAGCGTATACCATGCACACGGGGTTCGGAGAAGAAAACTCCGACCTCCCCTGGATCTCTGTGAGACGTCCGATCAAGGATGTGCGGTAGAGATTAGATAGGAGACAAAATTTTCACATTGGTCCTTTGCTTATTATGAATTTTCTCCTTTTTCAGCTGGGCCTTGAAAATCGGGGTAACTCGGTCCATTTACGAAGCATTTGGGCCTGAATGATTAAACGGGCCAAATTTACTAAAGGCCTCAAGGGGAACGGAAAAAAAAAACTAAGAACCCTTCGGTATATTTTTTTTTTCGCGAACGTGCAAAAGAATTGCACGTCAATATATTAGAAGAAAAAAAATTTTAGTTACACGACACAATCAGGTTCAAATAAGGGCGGCATGCCCATGCCCATGCTCGTTAGGTTCAGATAAGTACGTAGACGAACATAACAGACACATTTTACAGACTAATTAACATTTATGCATCTGGTTTCATTTTTGTGTATATACACACACATTCTTTTTGGGCCGAAGTTTTTAGGTGGGCCGGATTAACTCCATGGCTAAATTGGAGAGGAATAAGTTCACTTTTAGGTCCCTTTATTTGTCGTCCAGTCTGATTTTCATCCCTGAGCCGCAAAACCGGTACGACCCGTCCTCCAACTTACGAAAACCGGACAAACGAGATCCCTCGGCGGTTTTGATAGCGGTTTTGGCTGACGTGGTGCCTACGTGGCTAATTTGACTCGGTCTTCGTCTGACGTGGCATAAACGTGGCGCTTACGTGGAAATTTGATCTAAGAAAATAATAAACCCCGTGGGACCCACACGTCAGTTTCACACATAAATTAATAAAAAATGGTGGGACCCATGTGAGCCCCACATTCATCCTCACTCCTCCCCTTCTTCCTCCTCTCTCCCCTTCATCTCTCTCCCCTCTCCTCTCTCAGGCAAGATAGAGAGGGAGCGGCACGCGGCGGCGCCCGCAGGAGAGGGAGCGGTGCACGCCCTCCGCCGCAACCAGCCTCCACCACCGTCGCCTCCTCACGCTTTTCGACGCCGCCGGCAGCAGCGGAGCGGTGCACGGATCTGGAGAAAGAGGGAGGGGAGAGAGGAGAATGCAACATCGCTGTCGCCCCTATCTTCTCCACCGCCACCAAGCTCGTTAGTGGCCGCCCGCCGGAGCGAGGAGCTTCCCCTTCCCCTTCTTCCACCCGGACGGCACCATCACGCGCCCCATCGTCCCCGACGCGCCGCCCTCCGCCACCGGCCCGGTCCTCTCCCGCGACGTGCTGCTCGACGCCTCCCTCGTCACCTCCCCAACCCCATCCCGCCATTCTCGGCGGCCGGAACGGCGGCGCGTCGTGGGAGGAGCAGCCGGTAGTGGCCCGTCGCCGCTCTGGCCTTCGGAAGCTCCGCCCAGCTCGTAGCACGCCGCTGCACCCCGCTCGTAGCCCGCTCCGGCCGCTCAACCTCCTCCTATTGGCTTCGCGCGCCGCCGCCCGCTCGGCTCCGCCGGGATGCTCCGCCCGCCGTCGCCGCTCCGTGCGCCTGCCGCCGTCCGCTCGGCTCCACCGGGATGCTCCGCCCGCCTTCGCCGCTCCGTGCGCCTGCCGGCTCCCGCTCGGCTCCGCCGGGCAGCGCCGCCCGCAGCCGCCGCTCCGTGCGCCAGCCGGCTTCGCCCGCCACTGCCCGCTCCGCTCCTCCTATCGGCTTCGCGCGCCGCCGCCCGCTCGGCTCCACCGGGCTGCTCCGCTCGCCACCGCCCGCTCCGCTCCGCCGTCGCCTCGTCTGTCCGCTCTGTCGAGTTGGCTTGGGTGAGATAGAGGATAGAGGATAGAGATAAGAGAAGAGGCTAATTGTGACATGTGGGTCTATGTGGGCCCCACAATTTTTATTATGTGTGTAACT
The DNA here is from genome assembly GCA_000338895.3 of Oryza meridionalis. Taxonomy (NCBI): domain Eukaryota; kingdom Viridiplantae; phylum Streptophyta; class Magnoliopsida; order Poales; family Poaceae; genus Oryza; species Oryza meridionalis. The sequence goes on from CM002529.2 coordinate 30,812,154, forward strand.
GACATGTGGGTCCCATAGATTTTTTTTATTTAATTGCCACGTAAGCGCCACGTCGATGCCACGTCGGATGAAGATCTAGTCAAAGGAGCGCCACGTCAGTCAAAGCAGCGACAATACCACCGAGGGTCCTTGTTTGTACGGTTTTGTAAGTTGGGGTCCGGTTTTGTGTTGCGGGGACGAAAATCGGACTGGCGACAAATAGAGAGACCTAAAGTGAACTTATTCCAATTGGAGAGCGAGGTGGTGATCCGAGCGGGTTCGGAGAAGAAAACTCCGACCCCTTTGGATCTCCGTGAGACGTCCGATCAAGGATATGCGGCACAGATTATCACGTCAGTCCTTCCCACTTCTTTTTAGCTGGGCCAAGCAAATCGATCCATAGCACAAGCCCGAACAGTTAAATGGGCCGAATTTACTTCGGGGCTTCATTTCAAAACTCCAAACCCCCTTGCAGAAGAAAACCTGTCGCGTGTTGAAAAATTGATTGGCTTCCATTTGTAATTTGGCAGAAACATATTCGAGAAATCGAAGGCAAATGAATCCGAGAAATCTAAGGGGGAAGAAATCAAGCAAGGGAAAAGGATCAATATATACAATCTGCAGGAAATGGAGAACGCCATAGGGGATACGGAGACGAAAACTCCGAACCTATTTGGATAAACTGCAAATTTACGTATTTACATCAGCAAATCGTCTTACATTAATTAACGACGTCGGCACCATTGCTCTTTTCTGTAAGCCGTACATGTGCAAATAGCTCTAGTGTTACTGGATGCATCAACCAAATTAAGACAATCCCTTTTGCCTCTGATGATTAACAAGCTACAGGTAGCTAGCGATCTTTCTCTTTTTCTTTTTTTTTGACACGTACGCTTGTGTTTAGAATTTTTTATGGGCCGAACTAAAGTGGAGAAGACAAAATAAAATTAAAGAGCCTCTAAAAGAAATTGTAAGAGAAAATGGCAATTCATGGGGGTTCGGAGAAGAAAACTCCGACCCCTTTGGATCTTTTCATCTTTGGTACTTGTCATATACGGAGCGGTATATTCAGCAACACACTTACACACATACTGTATCTAATGATCGTATATATGTGTGGACTAATTGATCTGCAATTTAGTGCTGAAATATGAATACAATTCTAGATATATGTATATCATCTCCGTAAGGCGCAGATTGAACTGTGCGAATCTGAAGCTGTGAAACTCTGAAGACGTGCAGTATATTTCATCAAGTTTTTCAGTACTCCAAAAAGAAACGATCTACAAGTGCGGATTGATCATTTAGTATAAATTGGTTGCTTCTGCGGTTGAAGTAGCATCGCAAATTAAAGCACATTTGCTGGAGTGTATATGAATTGGATTGCTTCATGGGCCAGTTATTAAGTACGTATGCAAATGCAAGCATAGGATATGCAAAACTAAAGCAGAAAAGGCTGGAGTAGCTGATGGATGCATGCATGCAACAGCTAGGAACTGTGTTGGTGACATGAAAGAGGCAGCCAGATCAGTATGCATGGATATGGAAGCTGCTAGCTGTTGCATGCACACATCTTAAAAATTGGCTTCTGACATGAGTGTTGCTACTGCTTCCGTCTGCATCTCAGCATCTGCATGATACCTCATGTCAAGACAGCCATCAACGTACGCAGATAGTATGGCCCTGTTCAGATCTCATAGCAAAATTTTACACCATATCACATCGAATTTTTGACACATGTGACATGTGTGTAGTATTAAATATAGACGAAAAAATAACTAATTACACAGATTGCATGTAAATTACGAGGTAAATCTTTTAAGCCTAATTGCGCCATAATTTGACAATGTGGTGCTACAGTAAGCATTTACTAATGATGGATTAATTAGGTTTAATAAATTCGTCTCGTGGTTTACATGCGGATTCTATAATTTGTTTTGTTATTAGACTATGTGTTAATACTTCAAATATGTGTCCGTATATCCGACGTGACATGTCAAAACTTTACACCCCTGGATCTAAACACAGCCTATATCAGAGTAGTACTACTGCGTACTCAGGTGGTGTTTGGATCAGGGACACATCGGATGATTGGACACTAATTAGAAGTATTAAACGTAGACTAATAATAAAACTAATTGCATAAATGAGAGCTAATTTGTGAGACAAATTTTTTAAGCCTAACTAATCTATAATTAGCTCATGTAGATTCATCTCGCGAATTAGTCTAGGTTATGGAATGGATTTCCTTATCAGTGTTGCATGCATCATCCATATGTACTCCTACGCTACTCCCTCTAGAAACACAATATTAGGGATGAGTATTCATCCTCTGAATTGAACTTCTTTTAAGAGAGAGACTACTTCATTGGATTATTGATGTACACTCCCTCCGTCCTTAAAAAAACTCCACTATAAGTGAGCTTTTTTTTCTCACGGAGGGGTAGATTATTTGCTCTACGCTTCTAAAAATATGTTTTCTCAAAAAAAAAACTACTATGTTGGTTAGATCACTTATTATAAACTACTCCATCCGTTCCGCATTATAGCATTATATAAGATGCTTTGTTTTCTAAAGTTGAATTTCTTTTATGTTAATTATATCTATAGAAAAACATAACAATATTTTCAACATCAAACAGACATACGTTAAGTTTAATAAAGCTAATTAAGTTTAATTTTAGAAAAAGTTAAAGCAAAATGGAGGAAGTAGTTCATAAGTTTATTTTTAAAAATATTTAATATTTAGATTTCTTATAACCAACTAGATAACCCGCTATAACAATAATCCAGCAAATCATCTGTCAAAGAAAACCAAGTATTTATCACGAACGCGTAAAATAATTACAAGGTTACCAATTTACTTCCATTGATGTAATCGTGTACTACACTATTATAATTGTAATTAAGTAGCTATGGCGACGCATGCAAAGGCATCTATTCACACGTGTGCCCTACTCAACGAGCTGTACATGCTTTGACTGGTCAGTGCGGCTCACACGAGTCATTCTCTGCTGTTAACGGAACCTCTCTTTGTCAGACGTAATAACCGTTTACTGTATACTTAAAGCAAGGTTAATAATACAGCCTGCTGCCGGCTAAAAAAAAAAAGCACATCATCTATAGTAAGTAGTATAGCTAATGTTTACACTAGAAACACTGTAACATAATTATTTTACTATCTTCGTGGGACCCACCATCTTCCCTTATCCCATTGTCTTCTTCCTCCTACCCCATCCATCCGTTCCTGTGTATGTCTTCCCATCGGGCGTGGGAGATGAAGATGGGCATACGGCCGTGCGGCATGCCGGAGACGCCAGTGGCTGTGTAGAACGAGGGCATCCATGCGGTGGACGCAGCAGACGGCGACGGTTGGGCCGGATGACGGCGGCTGTGAGGATACGCCTGAGAGAAGCGGGACGAAGCTGGCGGGCCGACGACCGTGTAGATAACGCGGGAGACGGCGACGGCTAGGTTGTGCGGCTGCGGCGGACGCGGGACGAGAGCGGCGGCGGCGGCGGGACGAGAGCAGCGGCAACGGCGACGGCGACGGCGTCGACGTCGGCGGCAGCGGGACGAGAGCAGAGGCGACGGCAACTGTGGCGGCCGCGGGGGCGAGGGCCACGAGCCCACGACTGAGGCGGACGCAGGTGATGGTGACGACGCGACGGCAGTGGCCGGGGTGGACAATGGCCACAGCTGCGGCGGATGCGGGCGACGAGATGGCTGCGGCCGCGGTGGACGAGAGCCACGGTTGAGGATGCAAGCGATGGCGACGGCGATGACCGGGGTGGACGGGAGCCACAACTGCGGCGGACGTGGGCGGCGACGATGGCTGCGACTGCGGTGGACAAGAGCCACGACTGAGGATGCAAGCGACGGCGAGGGCCACAGGGGGATGAGGGCGACGGCGGCAGGCGGCAGCCACAGGGGGATGAGGATGACGACGCGACGACGACAGTCGAGCCGGACGAGGGCAGTTGGTCGACGCAGGCGAACGATGGCGGTGGCCGCAAGTGACGGCGGCGGAGGACGATGGTAGCGGACGCAGGCAGGCAACGACCGTGGTGACGAGACGAGGGCGGCGTCCCGACGGACGCGTGCGAACTGCGTATGCGGGCCCATGACCTTGGGTCGTGCGTAGAGCCTAGTCGCCCGCTCGTTCTCTCTCTCCCCCACTCTCTCCTCCACATCATCGAAAAATCTGACGTGGAACCCCTACCTGCTCTTAGGGCATGTACAATGGTGTCTATTAACGGGTTCTAAATTTGTTGACGTGGAAAAAAGAGATGGAACAAATGAGAAACATCGTTGTATGACAACGGCTCAGAGTCGACTCTTAGCATTTATTAACGGAAAGTTTATTGCATGAAGGTGTAGAAAAGGAAAGAAGTATAATAAAAACATATGTAGTGCATTAATGGTTTAAAAATCTTATTGTCTCTACTATTGTAGGAGGATAATCTCTAGTGATATTAGTTAATATAAAGAGCTCGTATTAGACTCTACTTTTGTACATGCCCTTATATAGCTAATTATCACCTCACTGAAATGAGAGAGATGTGGATATATCTATAGACGCGCAATCAATATTAGATTCATTAATTAGTTGGTTTTTCTGATCGATTATATGTATACACATCCGCCATGGACTGAATGATTTATCGGTCCCTTAATTAATTAATTTGCAACTATATGTATTAGCTAGCTATTATAGCTGCCCAGGTAGAATGCGTGCTTATATATCAAGTTGCACAAAGTATATATGCGGCTAATTAAAACACCAGTCCTGATTCATATTATCTTGCAATAGCTAAAAAGGGATTGCCTTTTTTTTTTTTGAAGAACTATACTCCGAAAAGAAGAAAAAAGAAGAGCAAAACTGCCAACAGAGAGGCAAAAGGGAGGTTCCCTTTTCTGAAAACATTTGAACATTAGAGATCCAGAAATAACTAAAAAGGGGGCAATTAAAACTTAAGAGCAATCAAAGACAATGCACAACATAACAAGAGAATCTTTAGGGATTTGGGATCATTGGAAACACCATTTTGTACATGCAGCACGCACTACATAACTCAATGTATGAGCATCTCGACACAAAAAATAATGGGTGTAGTACTGTGTGGGGAAGCTAGAGCTCAAGGCTTCAAACAGGAAACAACTCAGAGTTGATACATAACAACAAGGTTTACACCAACACCAATGCACTGGTGTCAAATATACTCCCCTGCAGCTAGCTGATCGAGAATCAGCTAGCTAGTGCCCTGACAAACATATACTGTAGCTAGATCGAATAATATTTAAGTTTTCAGATTAATCAAAAGTCCACTTTTGATTAGTGTTCTAAGAATTGAATGAACAAAATTAAACCTCTCCTCATCATGATCAGCATGGATGTAGCTTGTAAATTATATAAAAATCAATATGTGGTATATATATTGTCATAGAAATGCACATCTTATGAACTTGTCATTGTTTGGTAAGATCATGATCTCGTATATATGCACAACGAGGAAACATCCATTCGAGAGTTTAGAATGGTTTCCCGCTGTTCCATTTCATTTATTAGAAGGTAAAAATCTACGTGCCTTTTGCAGTATATTGTTTCTACAGCATTTATGGTAGCTACTGGATCATAAAGTAAACAGAAGAGAAAAAAAATGCCACAGTAATTAACTACTTGGCCGGTTTAGCTGAAATTATATATAGTTACCACCCAAAATTAATAAAGATATATCTGCTCTGCTGATCTCAAATCCTTGTCATGATTTGACCATGAATGAAGAATATGAATCTAGCTTATTGCCTTTTCTCTTGTACAGTGTGAATCAGTTATCGGAACAATTTATAGGCAATTAATTAATTAACCTCAGTGACCAAAGTATAAATGGAAATCTGCTAGCTACCTATTAATTCCCTTAAACTGGAATCAAATTAATATGTCCCAATGCAACATTATTTGGAGAGAGACAAAAATTGAAGGAGAAAAAGGTAAAGAATCCACGCACAGTGCAAAGAGTTGGTTTTTCTCTCTAGATCTACTCCAAGCAACAAATTAACAGGAAGTAAATATCCATATATTTCTCCCGGAGTGTACTACAGAGCATGATATATGTACTTCATGTTTCATTATCCTACCAGGCAAGGTAGAACATGAAGAAAAACGAAGATGAAAAATAGATCACCAAAAACTAAATAAATAAGCTTTTTTTAAGATCAGTCAAGCTAGCTAGTTGTGATACCCAAGCAAAGGTAAAGATCAGATGGACATACATATAAAAGAAGAAAGATTAAGCAAGGTATTTGTACCTGATGAATACAGACTAGCTAGTTCCAACCATGAAGGATAGGATCTGCATGGAACAAAGGCCTTTAATGATGACAGCCTTTTCCTCATCACCCTTCATCTCATCAAAGGCTAATTATTGCAGAGAGAGAAGAGAAGAGAAGAGATCCCAAGTAGCTCTGATAAGTGTGCAATTGTACAGTCATGCAGTCTTTCCCCCCATCATTACACCAATCTGCATCTCATGCAGTTCATGCCACCACCAAGATCTACTCCTCCTATCTATCCATCAGATGAAACAAAAAGCTGATTAGTTAAGCAATATTCAGTTAACTTACCCAGTTCATCAGATTTGGAAGAGGCAAAAGCAGGGGGGTAATAAGCTAGCTCATGATCGATATGCATGGGAGCCCTTCTGTTTGGGGGGAATGAAGCCTGGTCCGAGATCTACAGACATCTACTCTCATCTCTCTTTAACTGATCTTTTTCTTGAGATCGATTTGAGAGATAAAAAAGATCAAGCTAGGAGATCGAGAAAGAAGATATCAAAAGAGAGAGAAATTAAAAGTAGCCCCGAGCCAGACAACATTCCCCTCAAAATGAAAAGGCTCCCTCTTTAGCTAGATGACTTTTGATTGCTTGCTTGATCATATCTTTCTCTCAGCTTCTTCTACCTGCAGCATCTTCATTCCTCACCTCACACCTCTATTTGACTCTCACTTTTTCTTGATCTTTGGATCATTAGTAGTAGAATGAAACTAGCAGCAGCTAGAGCTTTTCTGTGTAGGGATGAGTGAGCATGCAGGAGAAGAAGCCATGGTTTTCCGGTTCCAAATGGAGAGCGTGGAGATGCATATGGTTGCAGATGGAGCTAGGTAGAGGTGTCCAAAGCTAGCTAGTGTGGTGGCTGTGTCTGTGGCTGCTTGGGGAGGAGGGGATCAATGGCCTTTTAATTGGGGCAGTTATGGTGGACCTCTGCCCACAAGAATTGCTATCTTCACCTACCCACCCCCAAGCCGGCCTACCATCCATGCATTTTCCATTCTACTTTCTCTTCTCTTGTCTACTATTCCACTATTTACAAACCTGATGTGTTGAAATTTACAACTGATGGAATTATTAATTAGGCATGTCTGAAATTGGATTTCTCATATGGATTTTGTAGGAACTCAATGATGAAGACATGATTTTGTAGGAACCAGAACTCCCTCAATACACAATTAAATAGATTTCTCAACACCATATATGACCCTATTCTTTTCTGATTATACCACTAGAATATCACGTGCATGCTTCCCAAGCTCCTAATTAAACTGTGTGGTTTTTTTTTGCAATTTTTTCTTTACCAATATTTCTTAGATTGTTTTCTAAAAAAATAACTTGTTGGCTTTCTAATCTTTCATTCATGTGTGCCCCTCGAAAAATTGTCAAACACTTAGTTTCATCAATAGTTCATCATCCATCATCACTTTCAAACACACACGAGATATATGATGCATGCATGGATATATACCTTTGCCCTCATGATCGGTTTCTTGATTTCTAACTATGAGAACCATTTTATTTTTAAAAAGTCTTCAACATCAAAATGTTTTCCTAATAACTTTAGAGACAAATTTGTGAAAGTATTTTGAAATACGAATCTACCAGCATAGTTTTTATAAAGTAAATGTACTTTACAATTCGACAAATTATTGGTGAAAATCAATAAAGAATGACTTTCTACGATTAAAATATATATGTCTTATAAAACTCCATGAATGGAGCACTTACTTGAGACTAATCTTGAGTATGTATACCACTTGTAATTAAGAAAAGCCAAGAAAGAAATGTTATCACTATCGCCTGTTTGCATCAACCATAGGAGTAGCTTAGTAGAAGCTTGTGGTCATTTGTTTGGGGGAGGATGATTGCTGACCGCCACGCAATCAATGGTCAAGATTCAAAAAAGGCACCTCTACTCTACAGTCTACACATATAAACCTTTCCTAATCCTAGAGAAAAAGGCTATATGTAATCAGTGCACATTTTCAAGCTCTAACCCCATGCCTGACCCCCACCCTGTCAGACAGGCCAAGAAAAGGTTTCAGAGAAAAAAAGATCACCATGAGGTCCATCCATGGCAGCAGCTAGCAAGAGAGAGGGAACATGCACCCATGACTCACATACTATACACTTGAGAAAGTTAGTGTAGCCTTTTCTTTTTATTTCTCTAGCTTTTCATCCATCCCTCTACTGTTTCTTCAGAGTTGAGACACAAGTTTAAATTCAGAGTTTATGATGAAGGACATGATTGAGAGAGAGAGAGAGAGAAGAGTATTTGGGTGTGTGTGTGGGGGGGCCGGCTGGGCCTGTGCCTGGTTGGAAAGAAGACGAAGCAGTAAAAGACAGGACGAGGAGGGGCAGGACGCCATGGCCATGGCCTGGCCTGGCCGGGTATTGCATGATCTTACTGCCAATTTTTCTCATGTTTTTTCTTTTGTACTCCAGAAATATATTCGTGGTTTCGTGGACCAAAAGGAGAGAAGACACACACATGGAGTAGTAAAGGGCAATCTCTATCGCTTTCTTCTCGGACGAGGCATGCAGATGCAGATGCAGAGAAACGGGAATACGCAATGGCAATGCAAAGCAAATTTGTTTTTCCGTCAGATAGACTGATCGATCGATAAGTTGATGGATGTGACCACGACGCAGGACGAAGCCCCATGCCTGCTCTGCTGCGCCGGCTGGCCGGCCGGCGAGCTGGCCGCGGCGCCATTGCCACTTCAACGCATGCGACGCAGCCCCCCTGATGCAGATGCCAAGCTCGCTCTGATGCCAAACTGTCACACCTTGCACTGCTCACACACGAGCATCCGATCGAGCATATATATGTGTGTTTGTGTGCAGATAAAATATATTCATTTCAGAGCTAGCCACCTCCTCTCATGGCAGCATGCTCCAGTAGTATATTCATTCAGAGCTAGGCCAGCTGCTCTCACGAGTCACTCGTCCATCGATCTCCTTCTTCCCTTGCACTGCATGCCATGCATGCTACGTGCTGCTGCTGCTGCTAGCTGCCACACTTTAATTTGCCTGAAATGTATGCATCGATCAGACTCAGTGCATGGATGGTTACAGGTGAATTTCTTGCATGCAGGAGGCTGTGTATGATCATAATGGAGTAGAATCTGTACTCCATTCGGCACCAGATTCTTGCTTTCGCCGCATCACGAACGCATGCATCGCTTGATACTAGTACCTCAAGGAAAAAAAAAAGGGGGCATTATATATGCTCTGCTGGCTGACTTGACAATTCCTTTTCAGTTTAGCAATGTTGCAGAAATCGAACTGGAATTAATGTTTCAGCTGCATGCGCTAGCTTCGTCTCAAAAGGAATGCAAAGACCCTGAAATAGATCGATCACAGACGTGTATATCAGATTCAGAGAGGTTGCAATCCTACGCCCTATTAAAATCCGCGATAAATTATATATTGTCTGCTATTAATTAAACAGTAGTTTAATTCTTCAGTTCTCAGCAGGAGTTGGGTTTCAGAGACTTTCAGTCTATATATCGTGTATAACAAATTCCTTTACTGAAAATGTGACATTCTTGTTTAATTTTCTTTCTTTCAGAAGAGAGAGCGCGGAATTAATCTTGCAATTAAGGATCAGTACATGCATGCATGCAAAACAAAACATGTTTTCAGAAAGCAACAAAACAAAACCTGTTTTCAGAAAGCAACAATTAATATTAATTAATGGTGTTTATTTTCTCAATAAATCAAGAGCTAGGCAGTTAATTGGCTGGCTGGCAATCAAAGGGTTAGCTAGCTAGATGGACGCAAATGATGGGGTTCTTCCCCTGGTCTGCTAGCTGTTTGTCCTTACATACATGACATCGAACTGCTTTTTTGGAGAGTGCATGTCGCATTGCATGGCCTGTCTGGGCGTCTGTCCGTTTTTATTCTCGATCGACCAATTGGCAAGATGATGATTTCCTCTATCTTCTTCTTCTTCGTCTTCGCGAGTATCGAATGCAGTACGCAATCTGTAATGTCATATGTACTCTAGCTAGCATGAATGATTATATGATTCCATAACGGTTTGTGGTTAAAAGTTCAATTCAATTCGATCAGCATTGTACTGGACCAATTAATTAAGTAGACCAATAATCGCCAATCGAATAAGCTACTAGCTAGTTATCTAGCTAGGCAGTATATATATATATATATATATATATATATATATATATATATATATATATATATATATATATATATATATATATATATATATATATATATATATATATATATATATATATGAAATTTGTATTACTCCCTCCGTCACATTTTAAGTACAACTTTCCGTGTCCAACTTTAATCGTCCGTCTTATTTAATTTTTTTTATAATTTTTATTTTTATTGTTATGAGATAATAAAATTTGAATAGTACTTTATATGTGATTTATGTTTTTTAAAAAAATTTAAATAAGATAGACGGTCAAAATTATACATGGAAAATCATGGATAGATTTAAAATGAGACGAAGGGAGTACTAAGTAACTTAGGATTCTGTTTTTGTTGTTCTTTTCGTTCCAGTCCAGAAAATGCATATGCTGCTCTATCATGCTACTACTTTATTGCTATGGCAGTAGCATGAGCTTTATGTTCCTAGTTCTCCAATGTTACACGCCACACAGATGCAGCATATGCTGTACGGCTGATTATGCTTGGCGTTTAATGGGCCGTTGCTGGCTAGGCCGGTGCAGTTGGAGATCAAACAGCCCAATCAGCCCATCGGGATGTCTTGGAGATGGCGTGAGCGGACATGGGCCTCTGTTTATTCGGTTGTACGGCCATATTAGGCCGTACGTGGAGCACATCTGCATCTTTGTCGTCGGCCGGCCCAGTGTCATCTCTGACACTGTATTTTTTTCTCCCTTCGAAATCGCTCGAACTGATTTTATTCCTGTAGAAAATCTGAACTTGGGAGCATAATTTTCAAGTTTTATCCTTGCCAAATTTTTATAAGCCCACAAACAAATATAATCTACACCTCTGTTATGTTACATGAGAGTAGTATTAGTAAGGACATAATACTCTATTCTCCTAAAATACTATTATATATACATATAATACTATGAATCTAAACTTTTAACTGTCCTATTCATAAAATAGAAGTCTTAACTAATTAAAAGATTCGTATTTTTCCTTTCGTCACCTCTAATCTTCGTCCATATGCGCGATTTTTCATCCGTGTGCGATCCTTCATTAGTCCACGAGATCAAGAGACCGCATCGCTCACGTCTTATCTGAGCCAAGAACTATACACGCAAACTTGAGAAAATGAATCACAAAATCACAAACCATCATAATCCAACCAAAAACATAATTCAAATCGGAATCATCACAAAATATCAACTCAAGAGATAAAATATCAACACAAGAGAGTGGGAGGACGCCGCTGCTCCTCGTGGACCTCTACCTCGCCACCTCGCTTCCGTGGAGGTCCTGAGCTCGGGGCCCAATCCTAAACCACCACGCCACGAGAAGCCGCCGTGCCACTGGTGCGCCGGGGAGCAACTGACCCGCCACGCCGCCAGGGAGCCGTCGACCCGCATGGATCTGATGAGGAGCGGGGCAGCGGCGGCACCCTGAAGAGGAGGAAATGACGGTGCGAGGAGGGAGAGCGCCGGTGAGGGAGAGGGAGTGACAAGATGCTGGTGGGAGAGCAACTCTCGGTGGCTTTGGCGCAAGCAGCGGCACCTTGACGAGCTCTGTGCGCGCGCCTGGAACTCATCCGCGCCGAGGCAACTGCGCCCTGAGCACCGTCTCGCGGCAGCTCCCCTGCCATCTCTAAAATAAGAGGAAGACTTCAGAATGATATACTGTTGTAACGGAATAGTTGATGACAACACGATATTGTAGATACCGATCTAATATATTCGATACCAAATATGATACCGTATAGGTACCGGATTCAATATAATGTATGGGAATACAATTTTGTCAAATTTCTGATAAAAAAAATAGAGATTCATACCATTAATTAACTATTAATCCACCAAGTGAGAAAAAAAGGACAGGTGTAATCGTAATCCAACCCAATGGCCCAAGGCGACTCGTCTCCGTGAAGGGCTGAGCGGCAAACAGACGAGAGACCAGAAGCATCGGAGGAGGAGACACAAACCCCTTCCCCAAGCCGCCTTCCCGATAATCCCCCTTCTCCTCTTCCTCTTTCTCTTTCCCCATCCCATCGATTCCCCTCCTCCCGCTCCGGCTCCGGCTCCGGCTCCGGCTCCGGCGGCCGCAGATCCATCCGGTGTGGGAGGAGAACCTCTCCCTCCCTTCCTCCCTCCCTCGCCGCCGCCCGCCGCCCGCAGGTTGGATTGGATTGGATGAGGTCGTCGGAGTCGTCGCGGTTCGTGCAGGAGCTGGTGCTCTACGCCGCCAGCGCCGCCCTCAGCTGCCTCGTCCTCTTCGCCGGCCTCCGCCAGCTCGACCCCAACCGCGCCGCCTCCCAGAAGGCCCTCCAGCACAAGAAGGAGATCGCCAAGCGCCTCGGCCGCCCCCTCGTCTCCACCACCCCCTACGAGGTACTCCTCTTCTTCTACTTTCCTTCCCCAATCCCCAATCCATCGATTCTAGGGTTCTCCTCTCTCACCTATCCAATCTCCACTCTACCCTAGGATGTGATTGCTTGCGATGTCATCAACCCCGACCACATCGACGTCGAGTTCGATTCCATCGGCGGCCTCGACCACGTCAAGCAGGCGCTCTACGAGCTCGTCATCCTCCCCCTCCGCCGCCCCGAGCTCTTCACCTTCGGCAAGCTCCTCAGCCCGCAGAAGGGCGTCCTCCTCTACGGCCCCCCGGGCACCGGCAAGACCATGCTCGCCAAGGCCATCGCCAAGGAGTCCGGCGCCGTCTTCATCAATGTCAGGATCTCCAACCTCATGAGCAAGTGGTTCGGCGACGCCCAGAAGCTCGGTCAGCGCCTTCGGTTTAACTGCCGCTCCTTTTCATTTGTTTGTTGTAATCGCTGCTGATTTATGAAACATCTCGCAGTGTCTGCTGTATTTAGTCTCGCACACAAGCTGCAGCCGGCTATTATCTTTATCGACGAAGTCGATAGCTTCTTGGGGCAGCGACGGACAACGGACCATGAAGCTATGACTAATATGAAGACAGAGTTCATGTCCCTCTGGGATGGCTTCACCACTGATCGTAAGTACTCACTCTGCTTCAAACTTATATATGAACACATTCCATGTTCAATTTGTTGGTAACTATACAAATATCGTATTCTCTTTATTATGTACTGATATACCTTTGCCACTTTGAATGTTTGGATTGGCGGTCGTGAGGGTTGGTTTTAGAATTCCATGTTACTCGTTCTCTCAATATGCCCCTGATTCCCCACAAGGCGGACTTAAATTTACATTCAACTTTCATATTAGTGATATAAGATATATCAAAAAGACCATGTATAGTCTGGAATACTGTTCAGTGTGCTCCATTACCTTAGAGAAAAAGTATGTTGCAACACACAGGTGCACTATGCAGCTCGCACATGATGCAGCATGACATTCTACTGTGCATTGTGACATCGATATGCTATTTAGTTCGGGCTTCTTGCATCGCATATGGATTCTTGCTAAACAATGCTATCCAAAGCTTTACTTCTGTGTTCTTGAGCCCATTTCCAACCTATGTATAAATTTATCTCCCATAACCTTCAATTTTCTGCTCAAGTTTTCTTATGTTAGAATATGTTGAAGTCTGAACAAATTCATATTTCATTGTTGACATTCAGCACAGAATATTAAACCTTGCACATTAGTTCGAACACCTGTATAAGTTATTCAAGTTAATTGTTAGATAGGTTATCTTACAAACATACAATGATATATTGTGCACAATATTGTTTAATTGGGATGATTTTTTATAAGAAAGTTTGAAAATCGCTGCCTGCAGGCACAGGTGGCAGTGGTTCATAAGGGGAACCAATTGTTACAATCTAGAATTTCGAACTGGAAATTAGTACTAATAATTTATTCCAGTTACCACATGTCCCTGCTATTATGGGCATTGTAGTAATCTGATCAATTGCCTGTGATAACCATGCATCCAAATCAGCAGACCATTAGTGTATAGAGTTACCATGCAATCTGAATATCATGTCAAATTGGTGAAATCAGCACCATATAAACTTCAACAAATTAGTTGAGTTGGACCTTGCTTCCAATCTTTTTAGCATTTTTTTTTGAAATAGTTAATTATGTCTAAGGTGGACATCATGAAAAACGTTTTTTTTTTAACAATACACAGACCAACACATGCAGAAATCGATGTATCAACTGTCGTAATTTGTTTTGATCATGTCTTATTATTTACTGCATGAGATTGACATTCTGCCAGGCACAGTCTCTTCAAACATAGGGAGCAACTTATTTTGTAACTAGCAAACAAACTTCCTAGTTACTCCTGTGCAACATCTTATGATTTATTGGCTTTGCAGAAAATGCCCGTGTTATGGTCCTTGCTGCTACTAACAGACCCTCCGAGCTAGATGAGGCTATCCTCAGGCGCTTTACTCAGATATTTGAAATCGGGATTCCTGTTCAGAGTGAAAGAAGCAAGATACTTCAGGTTGTATTGAGGGGAGAAAATGTCGAGCCTAACATTAATTATGATTACATCGCCGGTCTATGCGAGGGATTTACTGGATCAGACATTCTAGAACTGTGCAAGCAAGCAGCATTCTACCCTATCAGGGAGCTGTTGAACAATGAGAAAGATGGGCGGAAAGCAGATGTGAGTATTTATTCACTCTTGTTGCTTAATGTGTTCACTGCTAAATTTTTTAGTATTGCTACCACCATTAATTAGTTCATTATTACTTCCTTTGGGTAATGTTTGTCTACACCAGTTGACCTTGTGAACGGCAAACCTAGCATGAATCCACTTGTGCCAGCATAGCCGCTGATTCTGTTTAATTGGATTTCATGGTCAAATTTCATTTACAGTTGCTAGTTGGACTTCAATGATACAGTAATAACTGAAACAACATCAGATTGATTATTGCCCATTACATGTTGGTTCTGACTATCTTGCCTCCTGATTGCTGGTTCAGAAACCAAGACCCTTGAGGCAATCGGATCTGGAGAAAGCTTTATCAACGTCTAGAAAGGGGAAAAGGGCTGCGAACGGGACATCTACGGGGTTGCAGTCACCGGTGTGGATTCGGCCCTCTGATTCAGAAGACGATCAGGTACAGAGCGCAATTTTTGAGATATCTAAGCTGATGTCTCGAATAGTTCAGAACAGTCAGTCGGAACCGCAAGAGCCATCTTCACCTTAATCTAATCCTTTTGCTAGATCTCATGAAAATCCAAAGGAGTAAGCTCAGGCATTACCTCGATATCGTTAGGTTTTCTAATGCAGCTTGCAAGATTCAGGGTATGTATGGATTCATTTAGCGCCGCGAGGCTGCGCTGGTTTTTGAAGTTAATGGCAGCTGGCAGTGCTTTGCACTGATGTTATAAGTTAAATTCAGAATTATATGGCCCGAGTCAGGATTCTATGGTTCTGTGAAATTTGTTATCATCACCTTGTATTTTAATTTAATTTAACTACTTTAGGGTAGACTCTATACATAACGAAGAAAAGAAAGGCCCGGTTGCATGGTTTACAAACATTCTTCTTCTTTTTGTCAGAGCACTCTGCTGTGACTTGAAATAGATACACGATGAGAATATGAAACTAACGCTTGCTTTTCACCCAAGAGCTGAATTAATATATACTTTTCCCTTCAATTATGGGTCTTGGAAACCAAGATGTGTCAGCTTCTCCAGTAATATCTATCACCCATGTATGTTGTGAACTTGCGATGATGATGATGATGCACTCCTGCTTACTCTCTCGATGGCGATGAGCCGATGACGTCTAAGGTAATTAAGAGCATGAGCACCTGCTCACTCTCTTGATGGCGCTGGTCTCCATGATGGAGAGCTCGTCGGAGAGCGAGAGCTTGGTGCCCCTGAGCATGAGCGCGGCGTTGGCGTTGGCGGCGGCGTCGCCGTTGATGTCGTCCATCTCCAGCAGCGACCTCCGCGACACGATGGCATGGATCTCCCGGAGGAGGCCGAGGAAGGCGTCGTCGACGTTGTCCCCGCTGAGCGCCGACGCCTCGGAGAAGAAGAGGCCCTGGTCCTCGGCGAACGCCGCGGCCTCGTCGGCGGCGACGGCGCGGGCGTGGGAGAGGTCGGCCTTGTTGCCGATGAGCATGACGACGATGGAGTTGTCGGCGTGGGCGCGGAGGTCGTGGAGCCAGCGGGCGGCGTGGTGGAAGCTCCGGCGGCTGGTGACGTCGTAGACGAGCATGGCGCCGAGGGCGCCGCGGTAGTAGGCGCTGGTGACGGCGCGGTACCTCTCCTGCCCCGCGGTGTCCCAGATCTGGGCCTTCACCCGCTTCCCGCCGATCTCCACCGTCCGCGTCTGGAACTCGATGCCGATGGTCGACTTTGAGTCGATGAAGAACTCGTCCTTTGTGAACCGCCCCAGCAGCTGCGTCTTCCCCACCGCCGAGTCCCCGATCACCACCACCTTGAACACATAATCCTCCTCCTCCATCGATATCTATCAATATTGGACTAATCACTAGCTTAATTAGCTTGATTGATCAAAATATGCAAACTATGCTGCACAGCGATCAGAGAGGTATGAGCTATGTGTGAGCTTTCTTTCTTGTGAGTTTGTGTGCTTATATGGAGCTGTACCTTTCTTCTGAGATCACGTATGCGGGGCATGCATGCGTTGATATTGATTGATTATTGTGAGTAATTAAGATGCTGGCGTATGGAGATTGGAGATGTAGAGGAGAGTGGTTGAGAGGAGGGGTTGATCTTGCTCCTACTGTGGATGTATATTGTCTTTCCATTAGTTTCTTAATGGATTCGATCGGAGGCGGCAAATTAATTAACTTAACAAGATTGAAAAGATCAGTTCCTGTTGGCTGTCAGTCATGGGGGTTAATTACTAATGGTAGACAGGTTGTGGCTCTCTTGCTCCTGTATCAATGCACTCTCCCTTTCATCATTCATTTGTAGAGTACCTGAGTACGTGCTAATAGCTAAGCTAGCAGTGTGTCACAAGCAAAGGGAGCACTGCTGTTACTCTTTCAAGATTGATAGTTCCTTTCATGAACTTGCACTCGCGTACATACATATATCCATCAATTAGTGCTTGTTATGTGCTTCATGAATCATGTCTTATGTCAGTTTTCATAGGATCAATAGTGTATGAGCAGCGTATGTATACAACTAAAAGATACTCCATTTGTCAAGTCTTACAGAAGCACAAAAATTAAGTGAATGAAATCAGGGATATGCAGCTCATTCTACACTAGTATATATATATACTTATAACTCAACTGCTCAATCAATATATAGTAGTACATTGCAGAGATGGATTACGTGTGCGTTAACATCATTCAACTGCTCAATTAATATACAGTACAGGTTCTCAACTGCTACTACGTACTTTCCATCAAGCTGCGGCAGTATCGATCTCCCATGGCGTCTCACGTTCCTCTGCTTTCCTGTTTCAGTTGGTTGCACAACCACAAGGTTATGACTCAATTATTCTATTGAGAATTATGAGTTTGGCATTATGCATAATGTGGCTAGTGCATCATCCAAACCAATATATATTTCTCCTTCTTTTTATGTGAACTCATTTATAAACCCCAAGGATGTGAC
Organism: Oryza meridionalis; assembly: GCA_000338895.3. Taxonomy (NCBI): domain Eukaryota; kingdom Viridiplantae; phylum Streptophyta; class Magnoliopsida; order Poales; family Poaceae; genus Oryza; species Oryza meridionalis. The sequence goes on from CM002529.2 coordinate 30,830,169, forward strand.
AGACGAAACAGCTTGCTAGCTTCAATTTTATTTTCTGTGCAATAAAGATCAAGGTCCCTGAATTATTTAGAGGTTGGCAGTGGTTTTGCAGCAGAAGAACTGCAGAACCACAGTACAACATATTTAGAATTGAAGGTCATGATACATGATGTATGATGATTCAGGATAACATTATGTAAATTACTCCATTCGTCCTAAAATATATCAATCTAGAATTCGTAGCATTGAGATATATCCAATACGATTCTACATACTATATATTGCGACGAAAGGAGTAGCATGTATGGCCCGACAAAAAAAAAAGTAGAGATTTAAGTTGATATTTTACTGAGAAATGAATTGACAATATGCAAGTGTTACACTGAAGAAGCAGCAATTCTGAACATGAGAGGTCTGACTTAATTTAACCGGATGAAATCGTGTGAAAAACTGCAGCGTAGCAGAGTCTGAGTGAGTAATGTAATTCTTTAGTAAGAGGTGGCGGCGTGGGCGCGCGCTGGGAGGACGAGGAGGCGGTCGCAGATGGCGACGAACTCGGCCATGACGTCGGCGACCATGGCGGCCTTGCCCTTGCCGACGAGCATCCTCACCAGCGCGACCACCCGCGAATCCTCAGCAACGTCGACGGCGGCGGCGGCGGCCGAGACGAGCAGCGCGCGCGCGTGGCGGGCGGCCCTGGCCAGCGTCCCGGCGCGGAGCGACGCGTCTGCCAGCGCCGCCGCGTACCCCGTCGCCGCGCGGCTGGACGACAAGCGGTGCTGCTGCTGAACGACAGGGGGAACCGCCGACGCCGACGACACCGCCGCGGCGCGCGCGTGTGTCCTGCTGCTGGGCCGCGCGGTTGTGACGGCTAGGCGCGCGCGCGGCTGCTGATGCTGCTTGGCGGCGGCGGGGTTGAGATGGTGGAGCGCGCGTGAGGCGGGGAGGTGGAGGGAGACGGCGGCGTCCATGGCGGCGAGCCACGCGCGACACGGCGACGAAACGTGTGGCTTATCGCTTGGCTTGGCTTGGCTAATCCTACTACGGCGTGATGTGTGGCTGTGATGCGATGGACCGACTAGAGGAGTCGGACATGCACACGTCACACGCCAAGTCGCCAATCACACAAGATTGACCGCTACCTGTATATTTATCTACAAAATTTTCTTTCAAAAATTCTACAAATATGAAATATAATATATAATTATAATGTAATTGTATTATAAATTACATATAACACACTTTATATGCAACTTTGAAAAATCCCACGGTAAACCTATTATTTTCACGTCGAGGGATGGAATCCCCTCACCTGTACATACGCACGCTATGATTTTTTTTTCCTCTCCTGCTTGCACGAATATAACGATTTAACGGGGGTCAAATTATATGAAAGTTACATTATAATTATATATAAGTTACTATACACATTGTACTATAATTATGCTATATTTTCATATGACGAAGTTTTAACTATAGCAAAATCGAAATTGCAATTCAAATGATCTAATTGGAGCCCAAAGCTGGCCCAAAACGCGATCGCTACCAATGGTCGGGTATGCGATCCAAATTTGGCGCAAAATGATAGCCGTGGCCCAAATCAGGCCCAAAATCTGCGAATGCGGCATCGCGCAGCGCTTCTCATGGGGCAGTTGAATCACATGGGCCTCTCGTTGTGGAATAATATGGGCCAAAAGATGGATCTCTACATTTGGCCCAAAAAACTGTAATTGCAGCGAGAGATGGTGTTGAGAACGGCTATATGCCGTGCCCATGCCGCCTCGCTGGCCGATGTGGTACAAAACATTTTTCTATTGCAAGGATCCAAGGCAGAGTTTACAGGCAATGTATCCTATGCACACATTGCTCATTATGCACTCATGCACTCGGGTGCTGTAGGCCTTCCGATTCTTATCCAAAGGATACAATTCAGGCGGGGCATTTTTTCAGAAAGACGCCCGCATGTCGTGTACAATTTTTCAGTTAACCCCTCGCTTCTTTTCTTCTTCTCTCGTCCAGCTCCCGCAGATCCTAAATCCATGGCAGGACCAAAGATGGCGAGTACGCGTCTCGGCCTGGCCGGGAGCATGGACATAGAGCTGGCCGAGCTCAAGCAGCGTTGTGCTCCCGCTGCCGGCTGGCCTGCTCGCAACTGCCTGGCCGAGGAGCGGCGGTGGTGTCCAATCGTTCATGGCATTGAGAAATAGATGCATTTCGCAGTTCAACTTTCAGTAAGACAAATAATGGTTTGCGTCAGTTAACACAAACCAGTGAAACCACTGCTCCTCAAAATCATGCGCTAAATAAAAACAATGATTATTGAATGGACAAGTCAAAACAGAAGCTTTTGCATTCGGTTAACAGCAAAGGAAAAAAAAAACATGAGAATGCTTGCTGTCGATTCAGCCTAGTTAATCATCTTTGAGCCAATCAAACACTGTGTCCTAAAGATTTGAAGAGCTAGCAAAGCACCGAGCACACCGTATGCCGCATGCTGCCAGCCCAAGGCTCGCCGTCGTGACGGCGGTCACAATCATACCGACCCTTTTTTGCGACGAACCACACCGCGAGCAGGACGATGGCCGCGTCGGCTATGAAGGACAACGCCGATGTCCAGTTACGCGTGGATGGACGCAGACTCGCCGATGGCCATGCTGCTCGCGCCGGCGACGAGGTCCACCAGCCCTGACAGGAGGATGGCGCTTGCGTCAGCGGAACGATTCAATATCCCATCGTTGCCGTCCTCTCCTGCCATGGATTTGGGGATAGATCTGGGAGAGCTGGACAAGAAAAGAGAAAAGGCAACGAGGGGTTAGCTGCAAAATTGTACAGGAGATGCGGGCGTCTTTCTGAAAAAGCGCCCCCGCCTGGATTTGTATCCTTTGGATAAGAATCGGAAGGCCTACAGCACCCGAGTGCATGAGTGCATAACGTGTAGTGTGTGCATAGGATACATTCCCGAGTTTATAAAAGCTTAATTTGTCGTTAAGCACCCGCAGAGCTCGCATGACTGACCCAGAAAATACTTTAATAACCACTGCTAATCAGTAATCAGGTTCCATTTTCCATGCACAGGAGAGTGTGATTACTTTTGCATTATTAATTGATGTTGTGATATTTATATGAATACATATATCAATGATATTTCTGCAAGTTGGGTGCAGTTGCAGAGTAGGTTAGTCCCCCCTAGGCCAAGGTCACTCACACCCAACCCCAGCCAACAGGTTCCAAGTGCCCATTTGCTACACCCACGGTTTTCTCTCAAACCTTCGGCCCTCGAATCAGCTATGTGCCAAACAAAATGCTCATATATACCCATATATATGCATACATCTTTCATTGCATTTGGCCTCCATCTGCCAACAAACTCGCTAGCTACCAAGAGAGGACCATTAACGATTTAATACACTGACACACACACATATGTGCAACTTCTTCCGATCGATACAAGACAGGAAGAGACCATGTCTAGCTAGCTAATTAATTAAGCTAGCTATAGCTGCTGGTTGCATGGTTGATTAGCTACGACGTGCAGTTGATTAGAGATGGAAGAGAGCGCCGGTGGTGGCTCGCCGCCGGCGATGGAGGAGGAGGAGGAGGAGAGGTATGTGGAGGTGGCGTCGAGGTTCTACCGCGTGAAGCCCGGTGCCGCCGGCGGTGGCGGCGGCGGCCGTCTCCACTACCTCGAGTCGTGCTTCCTCTGCAAGAGCAGCATCGCCGGCGACCGCGACATCTTCATGTACAGGTAATTAATTCAGTTCGCAAATCAATTGATATACAGTATATCCTTAATAATCAATTCATAGAAATTTGGTGTGTTCAAAGTTCAACAAGGAATTGATCTTGATTAATTTGCATGCAGAGGGGATGCAGCGTTCTGCAGCGACGACTGCAGGCAGGAGCAGATGGACATGGACGAGGCGCTGCAGGCGGTGGCGCGCCGCCATCGCCTCCGTTCGTCGCCGTCGCCGGCTTCCGCCGAGGCAACAGCGGCGGCGCCGGCGAGGTCTCCGATGATGCGCCGCCGGCCGACCATCGCCAACTTCGCGGCACGCACTCCAGTGGCCGCCACCAGCTAGTGTTGTGTACTCCTATACTAACATGGTCGCGAGAGATGAATCTGCCGCTGCGTTCATGATCAACTGCATGCATGAACGCATCGCTCATCATCATCAAACGCCAAAGTTAAACAGTGTGGATTGGCATATATATGTATGTAGCCTAGGTAGTTGTAGATCCATGGAATATACATAGATCCGTGTTTTTTTGCCATCTTCATTTTGTTTGTTTTGTGGTTTTCACACGATTCCATGTGTGACCAGTTGAGGCTAGCTACGGCCATGGATTGGTAAATTGTTAATTAGATTTGGGGTCAGATCTTGCATAGTTGCATATGTATGTATACATGGTTTGTTAATCTCTTCTAGACAAGAGAGAGTCATATAGATGGAGGAGAGATCTGCAGGGGGATATGAAATTACCACTTAATGACAGCAACAGCTACGGTGACAGATTATCAGATGAATAACTGGACATGTTGTATGAACAACTTGTAATCTTGGACGTGGTCTGATCGATATGTGTGCAGATCATAGAGACTGTTTCATCCATGCATGGTACCAGGAGCAACTCCTAACTTGCATGTACTATTCGTTTTGTACATACTACTACAAATCATCAACTTAAATTTTTGTATGCTATGAGAGATTATGAGATCAAGATTGCTCTTGTTTTCCTCAAGTTCTTGCTATTCTCACTTTTCATTTCTTGATCAACTTAAGTACGATTATTATGCAACAAACTAAGGATGGAGATGGCACAGTACACTTGGCCTTCAAGTCCGGGCGATGCCAACTAACTTTATCATAGAACTATCGTACGACTTGGTCACTTTTTCTAAGGCTTATGTTGGAAGACTAGTCTCCACTCTCCAGTCATGTTCTCTCCCGGACTTCACATCCAATTTGTCAGTGTTTTATGTCCTTACTTTCCCATGACTCATCATCTTGGAGGGCACCAAGATATTTCTGCAATCAAGGTACTATTGGTACGAGATACCAAAGTTGCGTATATACGCATCATGTTGCCTTCATTTTGCAGCAAACTGATTAAGCAGAGAGCAATCTTGCATGTTCCAACCAGCCATTTCATGATCACGACTTGCATGTTCCAAAAAAAAATAAAAATAGAGAGGACACTTTATGTTCTATCGCCTAGAGCAATCAATAACATGGGCAGAGGTAGAGTTGATGTCTTATCTAGCTAATTGCACTTTTTTTCTTCCCTTTGACATCATGGTTTATCCATCAGTTAGACTATTTAGCACGTCATTTTGGTTTTTCCAAAGAAATCCTAGGAGAGTAATTTTCCAGTGTTTTGGCAGTCAACACAATAAATCATTGTGCCGGAAGAGATAATGGAACAAAACTAACACACGTTCATGATCCTATTACATACCCAGTTGCACTTCTGAGTTTTGACTAGAGAATTCCATGCACAAATTAGCAGCAAAATAATTGGTAAGTGGCACACCCATTTTGTACTCTTTTTTCTGGGGGCAACTGATTAATATTATGCATAATCCAAAATAGTCTAATTCAAGACATTCTAGTAGCCAATGAGTGAAGGCAATGAACTCTCAACAAACACACACAAAAGAGAGGAGAAGCCATATATTTACTGGAAGTCCAAGAAGCAGATACAACTAAACAAGGTTACGGAATGCGTCATGGTCTCATGGATGCTTCAGAGCTAGATCACAAATCGATGGGCCATTGACAATTTATATTTAGTGACATATGCGAATTCTGCATAGTGCCACGGCACTGGAGATTATTCCAAAAGATGGAGTGTGACTGCAAGAAAAGAGCAAAGTCAAGGGCCCATCCTGACATGAGCTCACCACCATGAGAAGGACAAGAGAGCCTATCAAGGTAGTATCAAGTGCTTGAAAAGGAGAGGACTGAAAGTGCACATCAATAGGGGGAGAGAGAGAGATTACAGAGCAAGAGATTCCTCTACTGATAGCTATGTCCTCTTTATTCAAACCTTTTCTTATGAAGTGGTTATCTATGGTTGGCCTTGTTATCACCTCAAGAGAGGGACATTTGAGGGTTCTTCATTGGTGGTAGTCCCATTCTAGGATTCTGTAGCACTGTGCAGAAGAACTAGAAGTTTCAGAAAGTGTCACGCGTTATCTGTAATCAGATTTAACTAGGTTACTGCCTGTAGTTTCTCTAACTTACATATATCTCTCATAGTCTTTAATTATGTGTGTGTTGACAACAGAACTCCAGTTCTTAATGTATGCTAAAAGACCAATTAAGAGAGGTATGAAGAAAGCACGAGAGAATCGTGTTAGCTAGAAGATTTTTCAAACTATATGGTAATGTGGTAGTGGTACACATGTTGATATATAACAGATGAACAATGAAACAATAACAGCAGAGCAGGACGCAATCATGCGCTTTTAGGATTATGAGGCCAAAACCAAAAGGGAAAAGGTAAAAAGGTAACACAAGATTGCACTATTCAGTACCAACCCATCCAATTCTGGCCCAGTCAAGCTCCTTTCTAATCCAAGAGAAAAAGATGTAGATAAGAACTGATATGTTTATCCAGAGCAGAAAATTTCAGCACTGTTCAGCTGTTTTAATTTGTTCAAAATGGTGTATAATCATGAAATTATCCAAGGAACATAAGGCAAATTGGATTTCTGTGGCTAGGATTGCCACAACATGGTCAATTTTTCTAGAATTTTCAAATAAGTTCAGAGATCTAAATGAAAAAGCAACTAGATGCTTCAGTCCCTGATTCTAGTCCATTTCCTAACCAAAGGCCAAGTTCCAAAGCAGGAATTTCTATAAGGCAGCTGTAGCTCACTAGAAAAGACTAAAAGGTCCTTTTAACATGGGCCATGGGAACATAGTATCTATTCCTGTAAGGCTGTAACCTACTAGTTGATAAACCGCTAACCATGCCGGTTTGATCTGCACTCAATGGTCCAAATCATAACGGTGGCAACTTATATCTCTAAAGGCTTTAGCATGTGGGCTGTGGCAATTACAACATACAAGTCCAACTGGCAAGCTCAAGCAAGCACATAGGAAAACACTTCAGCAAGAAAGATGCCAAAAGGTACACAGAGTATGAATCAGAACAAAATTCCAAGATCCACTAGCTACACAAGAAACTGAGTAAGAAGATGAAATTATTGTCCTGAAGACAAGATCTGTATTTAAAAGGGTACAGCCCATAGAACAGAAAAAAGATTGCGGGTACTTACAAGATATCTCTCGACCTATGGATGGCTTGTTCATACTAAAATTATTCTTGCTTGAGTAGGCAGCCATGGACAGATGGGACTTCAATAAACAGAAAAAATGCACCATCAAAGCATAATTTCTTCAAGTTCTCAGCAGAAGAGATAGCCCTCATGATCAGAGTGAGGAGTTCAACAAACTTATGGGCATAAAAATCTTGTCACAGTTAGCAGCACAACTCATCAGTACTTCTGGTATACCTGAAGAGAGAATGTACATCATTATTACACAGGGAAGGAAAGGGTTGAACCTCATATTAAATTACTTACCCCCCCCCCCCCCCCTCCCACAAATATAATGGATTCTAGGTTGTTTAGCAGAGTTTAAGGTTGAGGTGGAATTACTTCGATGCCTCTAGGAGTTTACTTGATTGGGAAAGATCACGCCTAAGGATGCAACTACCGGTGAGCAATAAATGCAGTGGTTGGATGGATTGAGAAAGTAGTACTCTAAAATCCCTTAGATTTGTGGTCAAATAGAGAAGCCTAAAATCCCTTATATTTATGGATGGAGGGAGTACATCATAACTTGTTTTCAGGCATTTGAAGAACAGCCATGGTAAAACAGAAACCTACTAAACAGGATAACAGAAGTTCAGTTGGTTAAATCTTTAACAGAGTTCCTCCCTAAAAATCTCCTCTGATATTTCACCTAGTCATTTATGATGAACATACATTCTTGGTTCTGGATATTGTGAAACAGGATTCGTAAACATAAAAAAGTGACCAAATTAGTCTTTCTGTAAACTCTAGCAGTCTTTACTCTTTATTAATCTGCATCACTTATGGAAGCAAAATATTATGTTGAATAAGCTGGAGTAACCCGAACCTAACATGACGAACATCAAATATCCTTAGTGATTTTTAGAAGTCACACAAATTACCACCCTAATAATCATAACCACAAGCAAACCTTAGATCTAATTACCAAGCAATTGTACTTACAAGTCAGAGGTTTTTCAGTTTTTGAGGTCATATTGGCCGCAGGAACACATATATCAAAACCCAACTTGATTGAACTTCTTCCCCTAGATCCTAATTTGTATGTAGTTATATTCCCATGCTTGTCCATCACAATGCCATTATTCCAAACTTAATTTTCAAGCCCTTAGGTCCCAGTTCAAAATGTTACCATGGAAAGTTGTAGTTTCATCCAAAACATATCGCTAAATTAAGAGCAAAAATTGGTTAGGCTCACTACTCAGTACGCACCCACAAAAAGCAGCTAGCATTCACAACGAACCAAAACCTAGATCCTACTGCATCTTCACGTTGTTAATTCAGTCTATATAGTCTTAGTACAGCTATGTAGGCATTATACAAAATAACTAAAAATCAATTGCCCTATCCCAAAAGTGAAGCACAGATCACGCAGATCATTCCCAAAAATCTCAGCACATTTAGGCATATCTATCCTCTTGAATCTCGAGGAAACAAAAAAGCAGCATACCGAGCTAGGGTTTGGAATGAGCGTCAGAATCGGGGGAAGCCGCGGAGTTGGTGGAGCAGCCACTGCCGCCGCCGCTGCTGCGGAGGTCTTCAATGATTCCACCAAGCTCACGCCGCGCAGACTCCCTCCCAAACATGAATCCATACCTGCAGCGGCGAAAGAGGGGTGGAACGAAATCTAAGACGCTGCTAACCTACGGGACGCAGATTTTGGCGACGGGGATAGTATAGAGATCAATCACGGTACCAGCAGGAGACGGCGGAGAAGACTCCGGCGAACGCCACCGTCTGCAGGAGCGTGATCTTCTTCGCCGCCGGCATCGCTGGCTACACGCGCTGTCACGGGAGGAAGGAGCCGGTCGGCGGCGGCGGCGGCGGATGCGTCGGGTTCCCAGGACCCAGGGAGGCGGTCGCCGGCGAGGGGGGTTTGCTTGCTTTGGGGGTTGAGGCCCACGAGGAGGCCATGTGTTGGGCCGATCGGTTTGCTATTGCGATTTGGGCCGTCGGCCCATCCACACCGGCCTCTCCCCGACTTCTTCACAGGATTTAGGGCTTTTCAGATTGATGTCATTTTTTACCATATATTTTTTTTAGTGTTGTAAAAAAAAAACCTACATTTAGTTTTGTTTGCCAAACTTTGCTAAATATATAAGAAATCCTACCCAAATTTTGATAATATTATCAACTTGATAAAATTTCGCAAGATTTATTTTGGCTATAATATGAACAGCCCCTTATATTTGATGCAAGTGGTATTTCCAGAGCACATTTTTATGAAAGTTTCATGCATTTTTTTAATAAAAAGATCTTTATGAAATCTTTTAGATAAAAGTTTTTTTTATTCAAGTTTTTGAGAAAATCTTTCTAAAAAAACACCCTGAAGTTCAAAAGTGTGTCCTAGAAATGAATTATGCGTTATATGTTCCTACTTTCTCTAAAGTTCAAAAGTGTGCCTAGAAACGAATGTTCCCACTTCCCCTCAAGTTCGCATGAATTCCACACGGTTTTACGTAGATTTATAGGTTTTTTTTCGTAAGAACTCTACAGAACTGTTCGATTATATATCGCAGCAAACTGGGAAATCTTGTGCAATCGAAACGCTTTGCATGCTCCAAATTATTCGCATTGATCATCATCTTTCTCTACAATACAAATGAATCAATGATCGATCTCTCCACAATTTGTTCCTCACGCACTCGTTGACCGTCGTTGACTGCAGCCTCCTCCGGTGACTGATCTGACGTCACCTCTTCGCCGGCGGCAGGCGGCGGTCGCCGTCCTTGTCGGCCGCCGCCGTCGGCGGCTCCATCTGGAGCACCCTCTCGAGCTCCTCGACGACCTCCCTCATCGCCGGCCGCTCCTTGGGGTTCTTGACGAGGCAGCGGTCGGCCAGCCTCGCCACCTGCCGCGCCGCCGCCGCCGGGTACCGGCCGCCCAGCCGCGGGTCCATGATCGACCGGAAGCTCTGGCTCTCCGGCGGGTGGCGGCGCACCCACCCCAGCAGCTTCTGCTCCTCCGCCGGCCGGCTCTGCTCCAGCGACCGCCGCCCCGTCAGGATCTCGTACAGCACCACGCCGAAGCTCCACACGTCGCTCTTGATCGTCAGGTGCCCCGTCTCGATGTAGTCCGGCGCCGCGTACCCGTGCGTCCCCACCACCTGATCGCCGCCGGCGAGATCGCCATCATCATCATCACTCGGGCTCATGGATCGGATGGAATGAATTGATTGTTCGCAGTGGATTTTGCACTTACCGCGGTGGAGACGTGTGTCTTTCCTTCAGTTGGCCCCTCTCTTGCTAGCCCAAAGTCTGAAAGTTTCGGCTTGAAATCGGCATCGAGAAGAACGTTGGCTGCCTTAAAATCTCTGTATATCACCTGCCAGACTAAAAAACTACGGATCAGAATTCAGATATTTGGCACAGATTTCAGATTGATCATATCGTTCTTGAACATAACAGAATTCAGATAGGACAATGCTTATTACTAGCTGCTACAGGTGCTAAACTAATGGTTCAGCTCAGAGTTCAGAATTCAGATATCGGGACAGATACCAGATTGATCATATCATTCTTGAACAATAAAGAATTCAGATAGGACAATGCTTACTACTAGCTGCTACAGGTGCTAAACTAATGGTCCAGCTCAGAGTTTCAGAGTTCAAAATTCAGATATTGGGAAGATACCAGATTGATCATATCATTCTTGAACATTAAAGAATTCAGATAGGACAAGGCTTACTACTAGCTACCGCAGATGATAAACTAATGGTTCAGTTCAGAGCTTCAGAATTCAAACAATTGATCCTGTGAGGCATCTATATTTTGAGTTTTATGGATTCAGAGAGGAGGACAATGCTTTGGAGGGCACCTGAACTTCTTGCAGGCCTTCATGGAGGTAGTCTAGGCCCCGCGCGGCGCCGATCATGATCTGCAGCCTCAATCTCCATGAGAGGGGAGGATGAGCTCGGTTGAACAGATGGTCGTCCAGGCTCTTGTTGGGCATGAACTCGTAGACCAGCAGCCTGTGCTTGCTTGTTTCTGAATCCACTGCACAGTAGCCAACAAGCCTCACTAGATTCGGGTGCTCAAGAACACCTAGGAATTGGACCTCAGCCAGCCATTGCTTGTGCCCCTGAAATCAGAAAAAAAAGAAAAACATAACTTTCAATCTGTTGATATTAAAAAAAATGCAATCTTTGATTTAACAATTGAAAATTGCATGGATTTTGTCCTATGCACTGGCAATCTGGCATCAAGTTTTGGCGTGATTAAGCTTGGTACGTTGTTTATAACGTGATTCTGAATTCTGGAATTTAGTAGGTTGACTTGGGATGCTGTCCGGACCATTGTTCACGTGGTTTGGTGTGTGATCTGTGGTTGAAGTTGACATGTGTGGGTGTCCTTGTCCTACTGGATGTGTTTATCTATTTGTTGGAATTGTCACGAGGCTAAGAATTTCATATGATTTCGGTGCAAAAGAACAATATTCTGAGTTTGATTTTAGGTCTCGATCCAAATCCAAATCAGGATCACTAGTTGGTAACTATTGCTGGTTGAAGAACATTTTCAGCAGTAGTAAATCTGTAGTGTTAGCATACCAAAATGTGTGAATCCGAAAAATATATATTTAAGTGCATGCCGTCTTTCTGAATCTTCTGTGAAGATTGTACGCTACGAGTCTTGAATGTAGTCTAGAGAAAGTAAAAGCGAAGCGAAGTTCTTTTTTGAAACTCTGAAAAAACATGCAGCCATGTGATCAGTACCAAGCTGAAAAGACAAAATCTTCAAGTTCTTCTCTTGCCATAGTACTGCCGGTAATTCAATCGTCCTGATGAACAAATTCGGTACGTTTTGACAAATCTAGCCAAAATCACATGCACCATGGCGAATATTTAAAGAGGAGCAAATGCAAATCAGAGGGAGGAAAGATGGAGTGCAGCTAACTAACTGTACTGACCTGCAGGCTGCGCTGGTTGAGGCGCTTGACGGCGAGGACGACCCGGCCGCCGCCGCCGCCGCCGCCGGAGCGGAAGAAGGCGCGGTAGACGGAGCCGAAGCCGCCCTCGCCGATCTTGAGCGCGCGGCTGAAGCCGTTGGTGGCGCTGCTGAGCTCGTCGAGGTCGAACACCCGCAGCCGCTGCGCGCCCCTCTCGTCCGACAGCTCCTGGATGCTCCTCGTCGGCGTCGACGCCGACGACGCCTTGCTCTTCTGCCCGTCCGACGTCGGCGCCGGCGACCTGGCCCCCGACGCCGCCGCCGCCGCCGCCGCCCGCTGATTCTTGGCCTTGCTCTTGAACGCGAAGCACCCCATATCTGAATATCTGATGGACTACCAAATTAAACCAGTGAAGAGCCCTCGCTGATTAAAAAGACCAAGAACCAAATCTTTGGAGAGTTGCATCCGAAAAAGGACCAAGAACTCTACTAATTGGAGAGACTTTTAATCTCAGTGAGCAGTGACAAGATGCTAAAGCTGTTCATGGAGAAGAAACGAGATGGTATGATTCAGAGAGGCAAATTAAGAAGGTAGAAGGAAGAAGAGAAGAAATTCAGAGAGCAGAGCAAGGAAACAAATAGAATAGAGAGAGAGCTCAAATTAGTTTTTGATAAAGACAGCTAAAATTGCATGGAAAAATTAGCACGAGGAGGAGGAAGACGACGACGTCATATGGATCATGTGGTTGGAATCCATGAACAAGTGGGTGCGAGAAGAAGAAGAAGAACAAGAAGAAGAAGACGACTCGCGTGGAATCAATCGAGAGAGAAAAGAGGGCACGTACCGTCGCCTCGCCTCGCTTCCGCGTCGTTCGTTCGCGGCGATCCCAACGCACACGCCGCGTCTCCTACTCAGCTACAGCCTACTTGTACCATCACACTACTGTACACCAGTCAACAAGATCAATGAAGTGAGAGTGTACTGTTCTTAATGGAGTATTTTTTTTTCTTAGGATAAAGTCATAAAGGGTTGGTTTGGTTTGTGGTCTAAATAAGCCTTACCAATTTTGTCAGTGTCAAATTTTGATAAGTTTTGACATGACTAATTTTGGTAAGACAAAATTGTCTTTGAATTGAAGCCAAAATAGTCTAAGTTCACTATTGAAATGGCATATTTTCTTCGGCATGCCAAAATTTGGCTTCTTAGATACTAAGCACTATTGAAATTGACAAATATTGTTAAGTCTAATATAGGCCTCAAACCAAACCAGACCAAAATAATAATGAGATTTATTATCATACTCTACTCAACACAGCATGGAGGAATGAATATACTTTTATCTCATTCAATGATTCATTGCTTCAGTAGCTAGGAGAATGCCATGCCTATTCCATATCTGCATATCAGCATCTTTCTTTCTTCAACAAAAGGTAGTATAATAACTGTTTCGGTCAAATTTCAAAGTGTTTGTTGGTGGTTGAAATGGTCAAAGCAAAAGCGGTTTGTTCTATCGGAGAGAAAAGGGGCAATCAATCTAAAAGTTGAGCGTGCAAAATATGCTCATGTCTCTTTACAAGAAAGGGAAGGTGCCTGCTGATCTTTTACCTGCACAACTGATTTTTGGGATTTTTTTACTGTACCCTCGGGTAAATATGGATCATCCATTCGTTGCATCCAGCGGATCATATCCGCCACTACTACACTGAGTATTATGGATAGTATTATTTCTCCAAGGGTAGACTTGGAAAATTTTGTATGGTAAAGAAGTAATTTCGCATGTGTTAATTATCGGTTAATCTTTTTTTCTAATCTACTCTATTTTTTACGCCATCTCTTGGTTTTCTCAGACTGTAGGTGGGCCTGTCCTAGTGATGAACGTGCAAGTGTTCATGCGGGTTTTTTATTTTTTTCTGTTGATTTTGTTGCTTCTAATCCGGAGAGAAGGACGGTTCGCCGATCCCTAATTGCATGAATGCAAACATGGTTGGAATGCATCGCTGCTCTTTCTTCAAATTACTATATGCATATACACATGTGCCGTCTAAATTGATGGAGGATTCCTAAAAATAAATTGATCGAGCATTACTCCTGTTCAAGACGCTAGTGAGAAGGTTAAGACGCCGGTGAGAAGTTATATGAACCGGCGATGAAGCAGCCGGCGTCGCGGCGACCTTGCCATGATCCGTCGATTAGGATAATTGCAGCGCCAAGATTACGAGCAATACCCTTCTATAATTGAAATTAGAGTTGAAAGTCAAAAATACCCTAATAAGCATTTTTAAAAGCCCTAAAATACCCAAACAAATGAAGGGTCGGATTTAGTTTCTACTGCACTACTACCACCAGTAGTAAAATGTACTGTAAAAGGCCCCGATTTTTGACCAGGCTTGGAACAAAATGGAAAAATGGATTTGATTCAACAAGCGGCAACCAAGGACGCGAGGTGTGAAACGGTAGGAGATGTAGCTGACGATCCTTCCAGCAGAATTGAATTTTTTTTGTCTGACCTTTTTGCCACTCTCGCCATCGTCGTTATCTTCTCCTGTCGATCGGGGACGAAAACAACTTGGCAGCTTGACTTGTTTATGTGGACAGTCTTGTGCTCGTTTCGTTCATCCACATCATCACCGTCCTTGGCGCGCTCAAGAATTCGAGGCCACACGTCGCACTAATTCTGCACCTTCTTTTTCATTTTTTTCTGAAATCAATTATGCAATTCGATTTGGCTAACAATAGGTAAAGGAAGCTCAAAACAAAACCCTTATAGCTGAAGCTGAAGGATAACAAATGAAACATGGTATTTGTATCTGACCAAGTTGTGACCATTTTGGGGCCTAATATTGTTCAAAAGATGTCTGAATCATAGTTGTACTACCTTTGGGGTCCCATAGAACACTGGAAAGTTGAAGGATTTCACGTGAACATCCTATAAAACTCCTATGCAATGGCAGGGCAAATCTTCATCTTTCAGTGTTCCGAGTTCAGTTGCAGTAGCCGGCACTTGCCACATCATCATCATCTTAATATCATCGAAAGTAATAGCACTCACTAGTCTACCTTGTAGTATGGTCATGGTGCAACCAAAAGTCCCACATGATCTGAAAATCAGTTGGAACCTCAACCTGATCCAACCGTCTGAACCTCAGGTGCTTGCAGTTACAGAAGCAGACAAGTACACCCTCCTGAAAAACAGATTTTTTTCAGACAAGTCACCATCAAGCCATGACCTGCTGAACTTACTTTACAGCCACATCTCCACCGAACCAGATTAAAAATCAGTGCTCTAGATTTCTTCCCCTACAACAACTTGGTGATCCAATAATTTTTTTCCTTAATGTGCATTAGAACCTTCCTCTGATGGGATTAGTGTAGTGAGCAAGATGCTAATTGGAGCTGAAGAAAGTAGTCAAAGGAGAAGATGGCATATGGTCTTCGTTCCAAACAAGATTTGCCGACTTGTTGAGACTAGTGTCGTGAGCAGTACTAGTGTAGTGTCTTTGTCCATTTAATTACAGGGTGTGATTATTAATTCTAGACGGCGAATAATAAGCCACTAATTAACCAAAGAAGAATATTCGCCGTGGAGATTGCAACGAGGACCGTCCCCCTGAGCTGTCGTCGGTCGCCATTTGTGCTACTCATTTCATGTAGAACCCGGCGGCAAAGCGTGGTGAGTTTGGTGACAACTCTGACAATTCTCTCGTCGTCTTCAGAGCTCGATCCATCTCCAATTTCTTCTTGTATTATCCTTTCTTCTCTCTTCAGATACAATGACCTTGAGATGGGACTAAAACTTTTAAATCCCTATCACATCAGATATTTGGACACTAATTATAAATATTAAACGTAGACTATTAATAAAACCCATCCATAATCTTAGACTAATTCGCTAGACGAATCTATTGAGCCTAATTAATCTATGATTAGCCTATGTGATGCTACAGTAAACATTCTCTAATTATAGATTAATTAGGCTTAAAAAATTGTCTCGCGAATTAGCTTTCATTTATGTAATTAGTTTTGTAAGTAGTTTATATTTAATACTCTAGATTAGTGTCTAAATATAGGGACTAAAGTAAAGTCCTGGATCCACATGAAACTCAACTGTCACCGATGGATACGCTTGCCGGAGAAAACGTTGCAGCGACGGGTGAAATGTTGACACGCCATTTCCGGCCGCCGCCTTGGTCGTCCCCCCGGACTGCGGCAACTTCCGCGATGGCTCTGCCGGCCACCACCACTGCCACTGAAAATTTTACATTTTGGTCTTTTTTAAAAACTTATTTTACAAATAGACCCCTGGGAAAACTTAAACCGGAAATAGTCCTTTTTGGGACGCCAGAGTGGCTGGCGCCGTACCACAACATGGCGGCGCCAGCCACACTGGCGCCGTGCCCGTGCCACCGTGGCAATAGGGCTGTCGTGGAGGTGCTGACTAGGCCGAAGGGGGCGCCAGCCAAAGTGGCGCCGCCCCTCATAGCACGGCGCCAGCATGGCTGGCGCGCCCCTCCTCTGCGGGCCCCACCAACTTTCTCCCCCCCCCAATTTTCGCCAAGTCTGTTCTGCCTCCAGGCAACGGCTGGCGCCCCCCCCCCCCCGACCGCGGCGCCAGGGTGGCTGGCGCCCCCCTCCTCCCCCCATCGAAGCCCTTCTGCCTCCGGGCCTCGGCTGGCGCCGCCCTCATGGACCACGGCGCCAGGGTAGCTGGCGCCGCCCTCCCCCAGCCCGAAACCCTTTTGCCTCGCGGCACTGGCTGGCGCCGCCCTTCCCAACCTCGGCGCCAGGGTGGTTGGCGCCGCCCTCTGCCTCCCTGCAAATTGAAGATCCATATTGCACAAATGTACCAATTCACAGTTCGCAATTCAAATCACAATTCACAGATTCGTACAGACTAAAACAGATTCCAATTGCACAAATCACAATGCCAAAAGTCCATCACATAGTCCTCACATAGTCCATCACATATTCCACACATCAAACAATGCCAAAAGTCCATCACATATCCCACACATCAAACAATGCAAAAAGTCCATCCTATATTCCACACATGAAACAATGTCAAAAGTCCATCACATAGTCCATCACATTTTATATCACATAGTGCACCACATATGTCATACTACCAACCAATAGATTAACTTCATACAAATTACTTCTTCCGTTGGCGCCGAATTGCTTGTGAGCCCGGAGTGTACCTACATTTGAAAATCCAATGTTTAAAACATTTTAAAAACAAAATAAGGGAAATCAAATAACATTTGAGAATGGTAAGCTCATTTTACCTCTTTTTCGCTGCCCGAGTGGATCGCAAGTTGTATTGCGTGGGTTGCGTCCCCTGAGGCGCGTCGGGAAGCTGTGACATGTCTATCTCCTCGGCGTCTGGTGCGACGTAGTCCTCATCCTCCTCGTCCTCATCGTCATCGTCGTCGCTAGGTGGAGCCGGCGCCTTCCCCTTTCCCCTCCCTTGCTTAATGCGTGACGACGACGAGCCACCAACTCCTTCACGCTCTTCTATCCTGATGGAGTGTCGAGCAGTACTTGGACGCGCGGATTGAGGTAGTGGTGGTGGTAGTCTCCCCGGTTGGTACACGTCGTCCAATCCAACCGACCTGCAACCTAATCTTGCTGCAAGTTTCCAGCACCTTTGACGAACTTTCTGCATTTCAAAAAAAAAAGAAGTTTGTTAGGCATAACTCAAGTAATGCAAAGTGCTAAATAAATTTTACCTCTAAAACATTGCGGAGCGTGTTCTCCGTGTCCTCACCACCCCTCGGAGCTTGGAGGGCATGCCCCATTTCATTCACACTCCTGAGGAGCTCTCTCGACTGAAAGCGTGAAAAGATATATGTTAGGGTCTAGGGTGCAAATGGAAGTAACTTTGACAAATGCAAGAAAACTTACGACTCTGTCTCTAAGTGGGGCGTGCTCCATTTGATATCCAACTCTAGTCCGGACATCATAGGGATTCCGCCCCTCATCGGAGTCGCGGTCATCCTCTATGTCGGCTTCCGTCCAAGTAGGGCGGAGGAACAGTCTATATGTCCTATGCAGCCAACAAAGGTACTCTGAGAAAAGATGATTTTGGTGTATAGTCTCGATGTACCTATCGTTCCTTCCGGCTGTTCTCCATTCATCAATGTATCTATTATGCTCTAGCCCCCAGTCTTTCACCTTCTTTGTTCTCACCCTGTCATACCTAGACAAGTAGAAGGTGATGAAACAGTAGTGAGCATCGACAAGGGTTAAATGGTACAAAATTGAACATTGACAATGAAAGCAAACAAAGATAAGAAATATTTACTTGTGTAATTCAACTCCAGTTGAGATGTCCTCAACCGGCCAATCTTGTTTCTTCCCGAACTGTCGCATGACACGATGCGGAAGGTGGTACTCAACTGCCCAGAAACAAATCAATGGGCACTGGTACATGAAATAGTCAGAGTCTCGATTGCACATCGAGTTCAGGGTCAGGCTTGAAGCCTCATTTGTGTGGTATGGTAACCACTCAATTTGCAAAAGTTGAAGAGATGTCGTTGGTTAGTATCTCAATTAAAGAAGTAAATGTCTAACTAGAAGTGATATTGGAAGTACTTACATGTTGAGGCTGCAAGCAGTCCATCTCATTGACATAATGCTTGTATGCCACATCCCGGTGAGCATGTGCAGTGGCAGTACTCTCAAAAAGGTAGGCCACTGTCTTCTCCATGTCTGGCTCATTGTAGGGCCAAGGAGTGAAGCTTTGCCTCCACTTAGGCCTTCCAACCGGTAGTCTTAACCACATCCACATCTGAATCAATAGCACACAACCACTCATGTTGGATGATGGTGCCTGACGACAACAGGCCTCACAGAGCTGTCTATATGTCCACGCCAACACTGCTGACCCCCAACTGAAACGGCCCAGATCACCAAGGTTGGCGACCAAAGGAATCCATATCGCCGAAGCAATGTCATCCCCAGCATCAGGAAACAGAACCCCTCCCAACAAGTGCAAGATGTATGCACGGGCATAACACTCAACACGCCATGGCTCAGTATCGTCGTCAAGATGTGAGAAGTTCTGACTCAACCAAGACAGGGGTATTCCATTCTGCTTCTTCTTCCCCCTTGCCCCTGCTCAATGTTTAGTGGAATGCCAAACAGCTGCTGCACTTGTGCATGCCATCCAGGAGTCTCTGTCCTGCCCGTCACGGCATGCCCCCGTAATGGGAGGGCCAAGATCATAGCCACATCCTGTAGAGTGATGGTCATCTCACCACTGGGGAGGTGGAAGCTGTGTGTCTCAGGCCTCCATCTGTCCACAAGTGCTGTCAACGCAGGAGCGTTGAACACTGGCATTCCTCTGCTCACGACCAAGGCCACCTCGAGCAACCCGGCAGCCCTTAGGTATGGGATGTACCTATCGTCGAACACTGGGGGGGCATGAGCTCTGACTCGGAGCGGTTGAAGTACCTGCATTAGCAATTGTAAATCAATTAGTTAATATAATGTCAAATACACGCTACCGATACTTATGCACAAGTGAATCAATGCCGATTCATACCCTCCCCGCCTCGATCGCAGCCCCGCGATGACGGGCCTCGTAGTACGCCTCCAAGGCTGGGTAAGTCGGCGGTTGTCCTTCCTCGGCCATCCTACATGAAAAAGTAATAAATTCACCGTTAGTTACCAATGTGACATATATTAAAAGAAAATGAATGCGAGAACATGAGTAGGAAAACAAAATATTTACCTCCCTAACACTTAAATTTTTTTTGGACTTCTTCTTTTTTGGACGCTTAGGACACTTAGTTTTCTTGTGACCCTCCTGGTGACACAACGAGCATCTATTTTGCACCGGCGCAACATCAAGTTGAACGCATGAAGGTGGTTTCCTTCCAGAACCACCCAGACCCGAGTCCATTTCGTTCTTGAACCGTTTGGATCTCCTCTTCCCTCTTGTTTTAATCTTCAATTTTGGGTCAGCAACAAATTCTTCACCATCGTACGATGGCCACTGTGTGGGGTCGAGGTATGGCTCAAAGCGACTTGCCCATGTGTTCACAACGGCTCTTGAAGAGAACTGATACGGCATTCGGTTGGGAGATTCCTTATCAATTGCATGAATCAGATAAACGTGTATAAGATGTGAGCAAGGCATATGGTAGAGCAATGGCCTTTGGCAAGAACATGAGTTCCCCTCACCTTCAACTTTGAAGGCTCTTGCGCCGAATCTAACACCACCACGCGTTATACCACCCCTCTCTGTGACCTTTTTCTGCTTATCGAAACACCTTGCAGTGTGTTTGTTCGCCTTACTTTCTTGCACCTTCATCTTACTGTCAACCTTGGTGGACCAACGCTGCCCTAACTGGACTCGCTTCAAAGCTTCATCATGTCTGTTCACAAAGTAGTCATTACACTTCATGAACGTAAATGATACGATGGCCGTCACTGGAAGCTTACGAACACCAACTAGCACGATATTGAACTGTTCGGCCATGTTGGTTGTCATGTAACCCCACCGGCGGCCATTTCTATCGTATGCACGAGACCACTTATCTTTATCCAACAACTCATCTTCAAGCCATTTACGAGGACCTTCGGGAATACGCTGCCTTAGTGCCTCAACATCCCTCTCAAATATCCACTTCTCGTCAATCTGACATATCCTTAGGAGCTCTTTTGTCTGATGCTTGTCTGCACCGGCCTTGTGGAAATTAGCACTGAAGTGCCTCATGCACCACCGGTGGTGAACCGATGGCAATCCTGGAACAGGAGTCATCATGGCATTCATTATACCAGCATGTCGATCTGAGATAATACAAACCTCCCTATGCGGCCCAACCACAACCCGTCGGACAAGATCGATAAACCAGCACCAGTCTCGTGAATTCTCTTTCTCCACCAAGGCAAAAGCTAAAGGTACAAGTTGGTCCTCCGCATCAGCTGATAATGCAGTCATCAAGGCACCACCGTATTTCCCAGTTAGGAAGGTTGCATCTATAGCTAGTACTGGCCTATAATGCTTAAAAGCCTCAATGGAAGGACCAAAGCACCAGAATGCACGCATAAAAATTTTCTTGGTCACTCCATCAACGTTGACAACCCTATCAGGATGAGTATCGATGTGGTAGACCATACTGGGATTCCTCTGCTTAATGGCTTGCAGCAAAGTGGGCAAACGGACATACGCTTCACCCCATTCACCGTAAATGAGCTTCATAGCCTCCTCTCGTGCCCTCCAAGCCTTGCCATACTTCACCCTATACTGGAAAACCTCAAATATATACAAAGCTAACGCAGAAGCAGAGAGTGTAGGTTGCAGTTTTATGGCATTGCATAACCTATTTGCTATGAACTTTGATGTCAGTTGCCGGTGGCTCCCTGAGCCTTCGGCAGTAGCACAACTATGTTCCTTACCTACCCGTGATATCCTCCACGTGCCACTATACCTCTTAGTTGCATGGACCTTCCATTTGCACCGTGGGTTTTCACATTTAACAGTGTACCTCCTATTTGCGGCAGAATTGACAACACGGAATGGACGATGGTGTACGATGGCGTACTCCTGGAGCCATAGCTTCAATGCGACCATGGATGGGAACTCTAAACCCTTTCTGAGACCATCCACCTAGAATGGTTCTGGCAACTGATCTAGGTTGATGCCGCCATCTAGTAGTGCACCATGGGCATGTGTTAGGTCCCTAAACTCAGGAATGTCCGGCTTCCTCCCAAACACCTTCTCAAACGCACGACATTCCTCTAATGCTAACTTGTCATTATTAGTAAGTGGAGGGAATGGACGGTCATCATCAGAGTCTTCAGCAAATTCAACATCATATTGCTCAATACTTGCCTCCTCGTCAACATCATCTCTATTGACTTCTACTGAGACAGAATCGTGACCACCACTCAATTCGACATCAAAGTAATCATCTGGATTCACATATTGGCCTGCTACTTCTGTCGGGTATTTAGGGTTGACTCCGTACGACGACCAATGAACACTCGCCGACAAATGTTCACTTAGATCAAGCCCCTCTTGTACTAACTCCCTTTTCATCACCCTCGCTGCATCCACATCATCAGTACCGCAATGTCTCTTTGATGGTCCTGCCTCCCATAAATCATTTCCAAGCAAAGGTCTCTTCTTCTCTCCTTCCCCCTCCAAGTCTTCTCGTACCAACTCACTCTTACTTGCACCCCCTCCACGACGAGAATAATATGTCACAAAATTCTTCTCAACGTAATGATAAGAAGGAGATTTGTTTAGATCCAAATTTTCTATGGTACGAACTAACTTTGATGCAAACACCTCTAGAGATCTAAACTGAGACTCTTTTACCAAATCAAAGTAAACTTCCCATTCCAACTGACCTATCACATTTAATATATACTTATGCCCTTGACCAACATCGTATCTCCCATAAAAACGAATCTCCACATTATCCTCGGTCCATCCAAGAACTTCTTTCACTTGTGACCTTAGTTCATCTAGAGTTGGGTGGGTGGGAAACAAAATGGTCTTCAATGACATATCCTCAAACTCAACATGTCCACCAACATAAGGTTCCACCACTCTACCACCGTAGTAAACACGAACAAGTCTATCCATCTACACCAAAAAATCAAATGTAACTTTGCAACAAAAATTAAATCTTCATTCCTAAACGTAGTCCAAACCGACATATTATAACCAATGCATAACTTAAATTGTCCCAAAGCTACTACTCCAAAAAAATATTTAATCCACCTACAACTATCAACAAGTTTACTACTGCATTACACATCGAAATATTACAAATACTCTATCATACAACCCAAACCTCCGTCATGCCTCAACCATAATTTTTCATCCATCCATCCAACCAAACCATCCAAAAATTAACATTACCACATATATGGTTAAAAAAATCATGACACCAATGAGTACATTGCAAACATGTAGCACTACAACAAGCCAATCCTAAGAACAAATGCTAAAAATCACAAATTTGGGTAAAAAAGGGGTTCTAGGGTTACCGACCGATCTACAAATTCAACCAATAAAAATGAAAAAAAAAAGAGGGGGGAATGAAGGAGTCTACCTTTCTCTTCGATTTCCACAAAAAATCCCGCAAAAAACGGCTTCAAATTGAGTGGATTTGAGGTGGAGAGGTGAGGGGGAGAGAGAGGGAGAAGAACAGCAGCTCGCTGCTCGGGCTGGGAATGGCGAAAATGGGAGTGGGGAGGAGAAAGGTGGTGGGGCCCACGGGGTTTAAGGCACAGAGGAGGGGCGCGCCAGCTATGCTGGCGCCGTGGTATGAGGGGCGGCGCCAGTGTGGCTGGCGCCCCCATTCTGCCCAGTCAGCACCTCCACGACAGCCCTAGTGCCACGGTGGCACGGGCACGGCGCCAGTGTGGCTGGCGCCGCCATGTTGGGGTACGGCGCCAGCCACTCTGGTGCCCCAAAAAGGACTATTTCCGGTTTAAGTTTTCCCAGGGGTCTATTTGTAAAATAAGTTTTCAAAAAGGACCAAATTGTAAAAATTTCAGGCCACCACCACGCCTGCGGCTTGAGCCGGGATGCATGGGAACTAACCCATGCTAAACGTTGCGTGCAATTCCATTATCTCTAATAACTTTTAAAATTTAATGTTAGCAAAAACAATTTTTTTTTGTATGATATGTGCATCGTATCGCTCACCTTTCTTTTTCCCCTCCCTGTTGGCTCACCTTTCAAATTTTTCTTCATAATATTTTCCTCCCTATCTATTCAGCTTCCATTTTTTCCTAATATATTTAGGGTGTGTTTGGTTGAGCTGTGTCTTTTGGAAAAGCTGCTGTGAACTGTGGGCTATAGAAAAGCGGTTGTGGAAAATCTGCTGTGGAAAAAACAGAAGCCCGTTTGGTTAGAGCAGCTATCAAACTATAGGTTGTAGAAGAAATACATGTAATGCCCCTAAAGGCCTGTGGGACTGTTTATATGTAAATTACTCGTAAAAAACTAATTTGTTCAATATTTCATATTTAAAAGGCTAATTTGAAGAATGGCCTAACCAAAACTTATCACTTGTTTGGTTTGAGGATCCATTTATCTCAGTGTACGATGAAGAAGGAAGTTATCCCACCAAAACCATGGGAAGACCTCATGATGGACCAACTCATCCTAAGATGGTTTTATTCCTCGAATTAAAGAGAACATTTACTAGAATTGTTCTCCAAAAGATACCCATCCCCTCCACGCGGAAAACAAAACTATAAATTAACACGTGATTAATTAAGTAAAAATTATTGATATAAGTGACTTTAGGTCAACTCGGTCCGGCAAGCCAGACTATGAAACGAAAGTTTACCCATTTATTTGACCTATAAATGTGTTCATGGGTCTACCCACTTGAGTCTCCCCTGTTTACTTTGATGTTATTTTCAACCTTATCAAATTTTAGATAAGTTGCCAAAAAAATGACTACATTTAGTTTGCTACCAAATTTTGGTAACTATATAAGAAATCCTGCCAAAATTTTAGTAACCATGCCAAAATTTTGACAATTTAGTAAGGTTATTTTTGGCGTCAAAGTGAACAGGCCCTCTACCTCCTGAGGCGCTTGCCGGGGAAGGACAAGTCTGCATCTCCGGATGGCAATTAGGCCTTCTCCTGCTAATGGGCCGGACACGCATCGCTACAAAATTCGGCCCAATTTGAATTCAACGGGCCCGGTGCTCCCGGGCTGGGCCGGCCTCTTCACCCGCATGGATCCACGTGACGTCACGCCACGTCATCCACCATTCCTCCATTCCTCCCAACCTTCTCCACCTTCCTCCCCGCAGTCGCCGCCGATCTCCCCCTTCTCCCTCTCCGCTGTCGGAGACGACGCGGCCACCAAACCCTAGCCGCAGCAGCAGCAGCAGCCGCCCATGGCGAGCTCACGAGCGGATCTCCGCACGCTGGCATGACCGCAGCGGCCGCCGATGGAGCCGGGGCCTTCGTCGCCGTCGTCGTCCGCCGCGTGCGCGGATCACCCCACGCCGGCGCCGGAGGAGGACGAGGAGGGGGGGAGGGGGTGGGTGCTCGTGCCGGCAAGCGAGGTCCCGGGCGCCGACGCGCCCAAGGTCATCGACTGGGAGGACCTGCAGCAGGAGCTCGCACGCGTCTGGAGCCTCTCCGCCGCGCTCGCGGCCGCCAGGGAACGCAAGGCGCTGCTCGGCGCGCGCCTCCAGTCCGCGCTCGAGGTATTTGCTCGATTAATTTGGGTTTATAACTCCTGATGGAATGGGCGGATCACTGGGCGCGTTCTCTAGCTTCCGAATTCACATTATATGCGGATAGTAGGAACCCTAGGTGTCTTCTAACTTTGATCTGGAACCGGAACGATCGATGATTTGCCCTAATGTTCTCGAGTAGTAGTCTCTGGGGGATAATTTGTTAGCTGTGCTGCTGCGTGGTGCTCTTTTCTTAATGTTGGTGTCGTGTTACGATAATTGTTAATCAGGAGTTCAGGGTTAAATTCTAGATGCTACATTTCTCATGAGATGCTATGGATGCATGGATTGTATTACGGTTACTAGTCCTTGCATGGATGTATGACCTGCTATGTGTTTTTGAGCAGGAAAGGAAGGCTTCCGTTCAGCAGGATAATGAGTTGGCGGAAATCAGGGAAAGAGTGCAAGCACGTGCTGATTTCATGTGGGATTTGAAAATGCACACTAAGAAAATGACCGAGGATGTGGATGATCGAAGAGAGGAACTCCGCATCAAGATCCGAACCTTGTCAACAACAAGCAATACTCTTAGCACAGCGCGAAATAAACTTAAGGTACAATTACTTTCCACATAGGAGATGGATCAGTGGCTAGATTGGTGACATGCATTTTGAATATCAACTGTTAAGGTTGGTTTCCTGTTAGGCATCCTAGTTCATCCTCTATATAGGTATAACTCTTGTATTCATTATGATTAAGCTAGAAGAACAATGAATTAATCCTTCTCAAATGCTGTATCATCTCCTTTTTCTCTTAATTCCTCCTCTTCATCCATATTGTCCCAGTGCCCTTTAGTAGTAATGACTGTTCCTTATGATATAAGAATTATCACATTTAAATGTGTGGTTTATAGAACAAGAAAGATACGATGTGCTTTTAAACTGTATATGATGTGCCTTTTTCTATTTAACTAATTTTTCTTGAACCTATTTTTGTAGGAAGCTGATAAATTGCTGTCAGGGGAAAATGGTCTCCATGTCCGTCTTAAAACTGTGGAAAGGATGTTGCACACAAGACAGCAATATATGACAGCACAAGTAGCACATTTATATCCTGTGAGACCCTTGATTGAGCGATCTCCAGCTAACAAGCCTAGCTTCTTGAACTCCAGTATTCTCAAAACCAGTATGTTACCTTTTCCTGTTACAACTTCCAAGCTCTGTCAAGTTGGTATACCTGCTTTATATCCAATGCTGCCTATGCTTGATAACATCAGAATCTTGCTATCCAGAACATTCACTTGTAGTTGATGTAAATCAGATTTATTTGGACATGCTCTGTATGATGACAATGTTCTTCATCACCTGATGCTGCAACATTAGATTCATATTTCTTCTATCGTTGAATAGCATTGAAGCACTTTGAGAATATTTGTCTGATTACTAATTTTGTCCAAACAATATTGCACACACAGGCCCGTCGTCACACATTTTTAAATTATTTTTTAAAAAACAATTGAGATGCCCTTTTTCATTTTCAGTAGTAAGAACCAGAATTAAGGTCTGCCATGAACTATTGTAATGCATGCCATTATATGTTAGAAATAAGTATCATTGGTGGTTAGTCGTGAAGTAGTCCTTAGATTTTCGTTGCTAGGCTACTGGCTGTATCTCTGATGTGAAGATAACTATAGAAAACCAATTTTGCCTTTGTTGAGATATCACCTGTTGATAACATCAAACATGAAGTCATTTGCACTTTTCAGTTTCCAGTTTCTGGCAACTATACTAGTCTACAACTCTACAATGGATGAGCCTTAGCCAAATAAGCTGAAGACTTGGAGTGATCACTTACTTTTTTCTCCCATAGCAAAATGTTTAGATTCTTCGGTATGAGATGGTAATCTTGAAACTATTGTCAAAAATTTGAATGCATCAGAATTTTGCAGGAGATGCGGAATCAATGGCTCCGAATGGTTCTCAAAATGGACAGGCACCTTTGGCAATTTTGGGTCTCCAACTATCGAAGCTTACGATGAAAAAGACTGGCTACTTTAGTGACAAGACTGAGATTCAGAATTCTGCCACCGCATTGGGTTATGTTGCACATGTATGTATAATTGAAACTGAAATATATGTCCATTGGAGATTGATTTAGGCATTCAAATTTGATTCCAGTTTCTTTCTATAAGTTCTCTGAATTTTGTTGGTTATATTCTGTTATAGATTGATAGGATGAAGAGACATTTAGACCAATTTGACATATATATAACCCAATATTGCTGGTCATACACATTTTAGAATTTTACAGTGATAGACGTGGCACTACGCTATCCAATTCTTTCTACTTACTGCTGTTTTTTTTATTCATTCATTTTTGGATCATAGGCAGTGTCCCTTATTGCATCATATCTTGATGTTCCTCTTCGATATCCGCTGCGGTTGGGAGGTTCACGGTCATATGTTCTTGATCGCGCGCCTTCAGTTGAGTCATCGTCCTTAGCTTCTGCTATAAGTTCTGCTCCTCTGAGCACAACCATGCGAACAATGGAATTCCCTCTGTTTTTTGAAAGCCAGGAGACAACAAGATCAGCATATGCAATATTTTTGCTAAACAAGGTTGGTCTTCTTGCTAAGTTGCGCATTTATTTAATGAAAAAGTGTTTGATTAACATGAATAGCTATAACCATGATGGAGTAAAATGGCAAAAGGAAAGATATGCCTTTCCCTTGATGCCCTTTTATTGAAGATCTGTAAATTGTTTTCCCAAATCACCATATCACATTATCACTAGAAAAATTGGAGGCTAACTACAATCAAGCGAAGATTATTTGTGAAAAGTCGCATGTAAGTCTATTTTCTAAGAGAATATTTTCTAAGGCCCTTGAGTTAGCTTCACATTGGTGATTTAGAATCCCATTCCTAAGAAACCATTAGTTGTGTTTGCTATGTTGATCTAATTAGGATAAATGATCAGCTCAAATGAATTTGACAGCATAAGAAAGTAATAAAAGTGTCAGCTTGTGAAAATTTTGGCTTGTTGTATGACAACATGCATAGTTCTGAAGAACAAAAATATCAGTGCACCCTTTTAATAACAAATCATTATGCGATAATGCAGTTGATAGCAGTTTAAAATTGGAATTTTCATGTGAGTAATTCTGAGTCAGCTATGTAATTCCTATACGTAATTGGTTATCAAAATTCTTGCAACTTCGATAAAGTTGTGCATGGTTATTTTTCATTTGGTCATCCCTCCCCTTCTGTTTCCTTGCAGGATATTGAACAACTTCTGAATCACATTGGTGCTGAAAGTCTTGGCCCGAGGCATGTATTAGCTAACCTCAAGCAGCTGACTACTATTGTCCAGTCACAGCAGTACATTTCTAATTAATTTAGTCCCAGAAACATATTTGAAGTTCTGTGAGTTTTGCTTACGGCTAAATCCAGAAGCGGTTGGTGCTATTTTTAGCAAGCACCTTTGTTTTCCAGAACACAGATGAGTTAAGGTTTTTCTTTGCTGATATGTTCACTGTAAAATGAGTAAATGGATTTGTCACTGTAAAATGTGCTCACTTGGTGTACAGGAAATAGATGAGTAATAAATGAGAAATAGTTTGCATGTTCAACTTACTCTTCTTGTTACACTTGTTAGTAATTCTTTGTTTTTTCTTGATGTACTACTTATTAGTGCTGATTTATTGGAAGGAGGTACGATTTAATTTTACTGCTGTTGTGAGCTTTCTTGTGCCTAGTCACTTTCTTTTCAGTTCTTTACAATGGTTTGGAATGTTTTCTATTTTCCTACAATATTGTGCTGAAACAATTCGGGAAATATAGGAGATAAGGCCTTGTATGGCATAGCTCCAGATCAAATCAACTGTAGATTTGATATTTCTATGCTAAATTATATTGGTTTAAAATTTTAAATTTTATCTAAAATAGGAGTAAAATGATTTATCCAAATGTGATTAACCTAATCACAGACTAGAACTATGAATTTGTATTTGTGAAGCTAGTAATATTCAGTTCTAAGAAATCTTGGATCCGAAGCTGTGTCAAGAGAATCTAAGTTATGTAAATTTGAAACAAAGGTTACCTATGCGTAGTTTTCATAGTAAGGAGAGGCATGTAGAGATCCTAAAATAGAAATGAATGTCCCAACTAAGCTACCCTTTGCTAACAAATCTGTTGTGCAAAGTACCCGATCTGGTAATCCGATGAGAAAGGTATGGAAACGACGATATAATCGAAACCCATCGTAACCAAAAACATAATACATATCACACGGGTATCTTGTAATCTATTTGCAAAAAAAAACGCTGTATTATTGGATGATCCATACGCTGCTGTCACTCTTAAAAAAGATTGATATGCTCGTGTACATGTGAATGTTCACAGAATACAGTTCTTACAAGCAAACCTGCTTGTCAGAGTCATAACATACTCGTACAATTTTACAGTACCTCGCACACGGATCCCATGGGTATAGTATTACAACACTGTGCATCATGTTCAAGTAGTAGTTGCGACCTTCGAGTTCAACAGCACAAGCTGCTCTTGGTTGATTTGTTCACATGTATGAAGTTCAGATGTCTTCTACAATACTCAACAGCCTTCTGCTAACTGGTGGAGCGAGACCAGGAATGTCTCGAATAGTCTTGTTCTGTGGGTTTACAATCTGCAGTGAAACACTATGATCATGAACCATTCACCATAAAAACTGAATATTCCTACCAGAAGAAACCCAGAAGAGGGGCAAAAATTATTTTTCCTTTCTGGGTTTTTGTTTAGCTTCTCACTAGGGGAGGGCTAACAGCTTTTCACCAAAGCAAAAATAATATTGATGCAAGGGTAGTTCTCTCATCCCCTCATCTTGCCTTATGGCCTCTTTGTTTACTACTAACTGTACAAAAAAGTTCAATCCACAAAGGACGGAGATAGACACCATGATAAGGGAAGTTCACCAAGGATAAATTGATCGAGAAATGGTTGACTGATCTCATCTAAAAAACTTACACCTTTATATTGAGAATAAATGGAAATGTTTGTTCCATAGCTGACAGTGGGGCCATGAACTGCTTAATTGGCGCACTTCTATCGCCATTTTGTTTTTGTTTTTTTTTTAAATAATAAGCAGTGAAATGGTAAAATTTTGTGAAGGGATTCCAAGAGTGGAAGAATGGAATGCCAAAATTAATTGTCAGGTAAGCAGATATATGGAAAATCTAAGCACTCACCTTAACGACTATTATTGCTATGACTCCAGCAACAATGAGAAAAAGCAAGGCCATGATGCAGCGATCAGTTGCAACCTACATTTAAGAACAGTATGAATAAACAATAATGGGGTTGACAGATTATCGATGCCTTTTTAATAGATATCGTTGAGAGGGTACTTACCTGCCTACCAATTTCTTTCACCATTTGTGATGCCTTTTTAATGGAGAAATGAATGGAATCCAGCTCATTAACAATTCTGCTCATTTGCTCTGTCTGGTCAATAAGAAATAACCGAAGTTAGTTCTGGTATATCCAGGTTACACAGCATGATTGGCTGGTTTGAGAAAAACAAAGAAATCCTGCCTGTGATTTGAGAGCAGCTGCAGTTTCTGTACCTACATTGATGGTCTCTTGGACGGTCTGCAGAAGTCAGCAACAAATCAGTACCAGAAAGCAATGATGTGACTTAGTTTGTGGGAAAGAGCACATCAATTTGCTGTAAGACTTAAAATACACCCTAATAAAGAGTTTTTGTATAAGCTAAAGGAACTGAAATAACAAAAAAAGATCAATACGTGCTAAGTTGGAAAATGATGCAACAAGCTCAGTTAGAAGCCATATATATAAACTGAAAGAAGCTACATTTTGTACCTATAGGAGGGACAAAACACAGAAAATTTACATGATACTAAATGCAAGAAAATGCCTAGTTGATCCAATAAGAAATAAAAAAATTATGCACTTCTCTTTCGAAGATATATCAAGTGCTTAGATCTTGTCTAGATCTTGCACAACAAAGTAAAGATAACCTGTTTAGATCTTGCAATAGCTTGATCAGTCTCATCCATTAGTTGGTTTCCTTGATCCATTAACTGTTGGTTTGTCATATCTACAAAAGAAATAATTGACCATTAAACCTAAAGAGGTGCATATATTCATGCTAGTGATGGCATATCCGCCTGAATATTCTTATCATTTCACCTGAGAAAAAATAGACCACCTCCATATGCACTTAAAAGGGCTCTAAAGTTGCTACTTACTTGATGCTAATAGGACATTTTCTTCACCAAAGCCATCTTCAACACTTGGGCCATCAAAAAGATCAACTCGCTTATTTTCACTTGCATATCTGAAATCCAAACGATCTTTTGCATGTAAGTATCATGTAATGTTAGCCAAAGCAGTATCTGTCAAGTTTATAATAAAGACTAATTTGGTGAAGTGATTATTAGTACAAGGGCAACCCCTTATAGGTTCATGTCCATTAATATGAGCCTTTCACATCACGGGATAGGTATAAACTCACTGTTTCTTCAAAGCAACATAGGAGTTCAATTCTTTGATCTGCAAAACACGAAGAGTCAGGTTAAGAGGGAGTTGAGGACTCAGGAAAGCTGAATGTATAAACTTGTATCATAGTATAAGGTTCTGCGGTGGTACCATTGACTGTTTCCTATCATGAAGCATCCTAGCAGTCTCAGGATCGGTACTTCCTGCCATATCTTTGACAACTCGCTCAAAGTCCTTGATAAGCCTAAAAATGTATACAGAGAAAATTAAGCAACCAGATGTTTGTATGATTGTATGCCGCCGCTGCTAGATCCATCCTTTCCCAAAAGAACAAAAATCAATTGCATTTGGAGATACTGATCAGCATCATAACTTGTATAATACTGAATTCAGTAATGCAATGGCTATGGCCAAATCTCAACTCTTTCCAAGTGACACATTTGTAATCATAATTTCGACTGCCCACATTCTGTACAAAGGATGTTGTTCTACACTAAGCAGCGTAATATGTGTGAAAAGAATGGATAACCTCTTGCAATCCCGCATCTTATCAGTGAGCTCTTCAAGCTGCCTGCTCCGGCGGTTGGCATCCTTGATCTTATCCAGCTTCTGGAACCCATTTCTGTGCATAAATGAAGCAGATCGTCAGTCTATCATCTAAGTCAAACCCGTTTGTTCGCCGCATTACACCACAAAGATTTATTTTTTATTTTTTTGCAGGTTAACAGTCTGATTCCCAGCCTCGCATTGCATAAGCAAACATTACAGCAAGCAAGCAAGCAAGAGATCCAATGAATATTACCACCTCTACTAAAAGCATACATAAACCACAAGCGAAGCGATCGAAATTTGAAACGGAAAAATAGAGAAACGGATTCAGAACACGGCGGAAAAGATTTGGAGCTTACTGCAATGCGCGGAGGATGTCGCCGATCTGGCCGTCGATCTCGGCGAGCTCCGGGTTGACCGACTCCAAATCCATCTCTCCTCCCCTACACCGGCCGGAAGCCGAGCCCCACAGGGATCACAACAACCCAAAGCAAAAAATAAAAAATAAAAAATCCAAGCAGAAAAAGGAATCCTTCACGACGGCGACCACCACCACCACCACCAGAGAGTACCAGACCAAACCCCACGGCGGCCGGATCGACGGGGACCGACCAATGCTGTGGGATCGCCGGGATCGAGGGGTCGCGGTGGTGGTCCGGCGGTGGTCTCCGACACGGCGCTCTTGTTTTTTTTTTTTTTTTTTTTTTGCACTTTTTGTTCGCTTTACTACTGCTACTAGTATATCTAGCTCGTTGATGCTGGAATTATTTCTTGACCATTTTGTTGCTGCACTTTATCCTCTTTCGGCCGTACGATCTGCATCCGACGGTTGATGTGAGATGGTCCGCGTCAATCCAATCGCCCTGGAAGATTTTCTGAAATTTCGTTTTCCCGGTGTTGGTGAAACAACAGGGCTGGAGAATATTTACACATTTCTGAAAAAAAAATAGAATGTAAAACAGTTAGTATTAATTAAAAAGATATATTTACACAATGTCCAAGATAAAATGTTTGCCCTCTTTATGTCCTTTTTGAGGGTATGGATCTGGTCTTGGTTGACTTGACATTTTGTGTTCTTCTTTTTTGGAGATGATGAACGTGCACGGTCGGTAGAAGGTGCCAATCCAACCTAGCATGAGCTAACATCACATCAAGCACCCCCGGAAATTCTGCTGTTTTAGCTGACCATCGTGTCTAAACTAACTAATCACTTAATCAGGTACTACTAGAACTCTAGAAACATAATTCCCCTAGTTCAAACTACTCCAAATAAAAAAGAGGATATAACTTACTCCTCCCTCTATCCCTAAATATTTGTCACCGTTGACTTTTTAAAACATGTTTGACCGTTCGTCTTATTCAAAAAATTTTGTGAAATATGTAAAACTATATGTATACATAAAAGTATACTTAACAATGAATCAAATGATAGAAAAAGAATTAATAATTACTTAAATTTTTTAATAAGACAAACGGTTAAAAATGTTTAAAAAGTCAACGGCGTCAAATATTTAGGCATGGAGGGAGTAGTACTCCCTCCGTCACTACTCCCTCCGTCTCTAAATGTTTAACACCGTTGACTTTTTTAAATATGTTTGACCATTCGTTTTATTCAAAAACTTTTGTGATATGTGTAAAACTATATGTATACATAGAAGTATATTTAACAATAAATCAAATGATAGAAAAAGAATTAATAATTACTTAAATTTTT
Source organism: Oryza meridionalis (assembly GCA_000338895.3). Taxonomy (NCBI): domain Eukaryota; kingdom Viridiplantae; phylum Streptophyta; class Magnoliopsida; order Poales; family Poaceae; genus Oryza; species Oryza meridionalis. The sequence goes on from CM002529.2 coordinate 30,864,293, forward strand.
TGAATAAGACGAACGGTCAAACATTTTTAAAAAAGTCAATGGCGTCAAACATTTTGAGATGGAGGTTGTATATGTTAAAGGTGAGGAAACCAGCATAACATTGAGATCAATAAACAATATTTCGCTTTTTCTTCTTGCTACCAAACCATGTCTTTACAATTGTGGCATCCACATGCAATGCTTTTCATATTATCTTTTACTAGATACTGATAAGGTCTTGAAAATATATCATTAACTATATTTTTATAATATATATAATAAATATATTTATAGTTTTATTATAGTACTATATTGTAAGACAAAACAATATATGTTATTATAGCGCTTCTAACTAAATATTAGTTATTGTCAGTTAAAGCTATAATTAAGTTTTACCTCAACCTTATCTAAAACATCAAGAATTATAAACCGAGGAAATATTTTGACAAACTTTCCCAAGTGAAACTGAGAACATGTCATATGACAATTAACGTGCGCGAAGAACCTAACCTAAGGATGAAAATTGATCTTTCGATCCTTCCTGCACATCCACCGCTATAAACGCACACGTGCACGTCCTATCCTTATAAGTACATTCGAAATACTAGCCCAGCATATATTGGGATTAACGATGTCACCATAAGCATATCATTGCCTATATTAGTTTATAGTGATGAGTACGCGCTCATGTCTATACTATACGGGCATATAGTTTGTAACTTTTAAATAATGAAAATGGATTATATTTTCAAGTTCTGTCATGAGATATAACGTAACCATAAGTTTGTAAAAAAAGAAAAAAGAAAAAAGAAAGATAAAAATAAATAAAAATAGGACAAATCCCCTTTATTACTTTCTAGTCTGTAATTGTAATTGAAAAAAATAAGTATTTTATTCATCCGGGAAAATAGGTTACGATTTTCCATACCAGTGGAATAATCCGAACCGTTGAATTGGCCATCGGACGGTCCACAGCTCGGCAGTTGATCATCCCGTCCTGAAAATCCCGCGCCACTCAAACCCCATCGTCTTCCTTCCTTCCAGAGCCTCACCTCGCCATCGTCGCCATGGAGCACCTCCTGCTCCCTCTCCTCCCCCACCGCCCCTCCCAACCCCTCCTCCTTCGCCGCCGCCCATCCATCCCCCGGGCATCATCCGGCGACCCCTCCCCCACCGCGGCCGATGCTCCGACGGACGCTCAGTCCGCCACGCCTCCCTCCTCCGGCGCCAAGCCCACCGGCGTCAAGAACCGCCTCCGCGCGAGGAACCAGGCCCGCCGCGTCCAGGAGGTCACTCCGCCTGCGCCGCTGGGGATCACCATGAAATCCAAGTCGTCGTCGTCGAGGCCGGCTGCGTCGAAGTCGTGGGCGTCGGCTTCGGCTTCGGCGGCGGCGCGCAGGGAGAAGCAGACGAGGAGGAAGGAGTGGGAGGAGATGAGCATGGCGGAGAAGGCCGGCGAGCTGTACGTCGGGGAGAAGGGGCTCCTCTTCTGGCTCAACAAGTTCGCCTACGCCTCCATCTTCATCATGGTCGGCGCCTGGATCCTCTTCCGCTTCGTCGGCCCCTCCATTGGCCTCTACCAGCTCGACGCGCCGCCGCTCGCGCCCACCGATGTCTTCGCCGGCTCGCCGTGAGCGCGTCGCCGGGGGCGTGTTCTTGGTTACCATCGAGATCGAGTACTCTACTAGATTCTAGGTACCTAGTGTAGCGGATGATTAAGGAAAATGTGGAGGATGTAAACTAGTGTTGCTGTGTTGGCGAAGATTGGTCGAGGAATCAGAATGTATAAATTGCACTGCACAATTTTGGAGTTAAAAAGTTCAGATATTTTGCTGAAAATTGTTTTTTTATAACTGCTGGAAATTTTGGGTGTGAGTATTCCTGCTATCTTGTACAATTAAGCAGGAAATTGCTGTGTTCCTGGTTAATTCACCTTGCAGGTTGCAATCACGTTCCATTTCATGTGTTCTTCAGTCAAGTTGTACGTTCAAAAAATGAGAATTCAGAAAGTAGCTGAATCTACATAATCACTTAATCAGTCAGGGGATTTACACTACACTTGGGCATCTTATCTGAATACATCTGCACTTGGTACTGAATGACGAATCAAATCGGAAGGCAAAAACAACAGCAACAACGTGAAATAAATAAATAAATAAAAAAGAAACCAGCCCAGGGATCAAATATAGCTGTTGTTTGTCAGGTGCTTGAAGTTTATCGGCGTGGTAATTGGTGAATTCGGCCGAGTACTCGGTGCAAAACGGAGATTCAAAGGGGGTCAGATTTTTAAACTCCGACCCCACTTTTGCCTTCCTCAATCTCAACAAAATAATTTTCAGGCTGCTTCTTCCTTGAGTTCCATCTGCACTATCAGTCAAATTGATGATCGATCGAGTTGCTTCAAAGTGAACACTAGATGATTTATCTTTCCCCTCTCGATCAGCAAAGTATAATGAAGCTGATCAGCGTGGTGCATTAGGAAACAGAGGTTTAATGGGGCTCGGAGTTTGAAACTCCGAACCCACTTGACTTCCTCAACATCGACGAACTGAGGGCTGGACCGGCCTCGTCTTGAACTTGAAGTTGGATGGTGTTAACCACCACCTCCAGGTTCCAGAATCATCAAAACGACAATCTCAATTTGGATGATCGATCATCTGCAGGCTGTTTCAGTGAACATTTTGGCATGTTCTTGGTTACTGTCGAGTAACTCTAGATTCTAGTAGGTACCTAGTGTAGTGGATGATTAAGGAAATGTGGATCATTTGGTCGAGGATGCAGAGGATGTAAACTACTGTTGCTGTGCTGGTGAAGATTGATCGAGGAATCAGAATGTATAAATTGCAGTGCACAATTTCGAAGCTAGAAAGTTCAGATCTTCTGCTGGGAATTGTGTGGGTGTGAGAACTCCTGCATGCTAAATTCCTTGTTAATCTCATCTCAACGTGCAGGTTACAACCATGCTTCATATCTTCCTTTTCTCTTCAGTCAATTGAACTTGGGATATATCTAACATCATAAATGTAAGAGATAGATCTGAATGTGCTAAAATGATTCAGAGTTCAATGATAATATTATGAGCACCAATTGAACAAACAGAAGTAGTTCCTAATGATTATTTTTGTTAGTAAGTATAAGTACTACTACAGTACTAATTACCCTTTTCACATACAGATCACCGACTTCTTCGATCCATGATACAACATCCTCCCTACCATTTCTTCACATCAGTTTGAGCCAGCATTTGCATACCATCTAATGAGTAGTAAATCGTCAGAATCCGAGCAATGCAGATCATGACAAGGATCGAGCGAGGGAGGAGGTGGAGACGAGGGCGGAGAGCAAGCCGGCGACGAGGGCGCTGTTGTAGGTGGTGGCCTCGTTCTGCATCACGTTGTCGCGCTCGTCGACGAAGCTGTCGTTCTTGTACGGCCCGCCGACGAGCGCGCCGGTGGCGACGTTTGGGTTAGGCTTGGACGTCTCCAGCCACTTGTGGCCGTCGCAGCCGGTGTCGACGTCCTCCGGGATGGACGCGCCGCGGTGGTGCACCTTCTCCGGGTACCGGTCGCCGTACCCGACCAGGTAGCTAATCTTCATCGGGTTGCTGCCCAGCAAGTAATCCGCCTGCCAAGAACAAAGATCACTGATCAGTGCGTGATCACATCCAGGTTACGTACTGTATTTCTGAACATTTCTGTTCTCTCTGAACATATGTTAGTCTGAACAATTGTGAACTCTGGATCATGGACGATTCTGAATCTTGTTACTACCTGGGACTTGGCGAAATTGCGCAGGTCGGCAGGCGAGAAGCCCTGCCCGCTGCAGCTCAGCTCCGTCTTCCCGGAGCTCTGCATGTAGTCGCTGTAAACCGCGGCGAGGAACGCCGATGCCACCGGGTGCTGGAGTGAGTTCCACTCGGCAACGTACAGCAAACCACCTGAAATAAATCGTTGCAAGCCATCTGAATTACCACTGCATTATTATTACCAGCTGCACAAATGGTGAAGCTGAGATTGCTTTTTTAGCTTCTGAATCTTGTGAATTTCTACCTTCTGTTCTGAAAGCGGCAGTCTCTGAATCCGGCAGAAGAATGCACATGACGGCATCAGCAGTCTGCTTGTACATCCCAAGGACATCGTCTTGTGCAACGTCTGATCCCTGCGAAGCAAAGAAGCTCACCCTCGACAAAAGAACCTGAAACTCAAACAAAACGCCACAAAAATTCACTTCATAACCATCCCAGGATTTCAAAATTTGCCATGAACAGTGGAGTTGAATCAATGGCGGTGTCACGGTCATTATCACCCACCTCGGTTCCGGCACGCTTGTCGTCCCAGCTGAAGTATCTCGGGTTACCCAGGTCGGCGAAGTCCTTGTTCTTGCCGGTGGCGTAGGCGAGGTAGCTGTGGTTGCCGGTGGCGTGGTAGAGCCAGCTCGCCGCCCAGAGGAGCTCGTCCTGGTACGTGGTGGAGTTGTAGAACGCGCTGAGCTCCGGGAACGTCCGGGTGTAGGATCCCCGGTGCTTGTCGGCGAAGGCGAACAGCCGCTCGCCGTGGTCCAGGAGCGACGACGAGTACGTCTTGTTGATCGGCTTGTACACCAGCGACGCCGCCGCCATGGCCGCCGCCGTCTCCGCCGCCACGTCGCTGCCGGGGGACTTGGGCGTGATCTTGGTCACTGGCCTCTTCTCCTTCATCCTCTCCGGCCGCTCCCAGCACTTGTGGTCTGCTTTAGGATCACCCACCTGGAGATCAGAATGCCAGAAGAAATTAATTGATTTCCCAAGAATTGGATAAAGATTATTCGATCATTTGATGATGATCACCTGAATGTAGAGGACGTCGTCGGAGGGGTGGGCATTGACGAGGTAATCCATGATCCAATTCAGCGCGTCCATGGCGGAGTCGCGCTGGTCGGCGGCGCGCATGGCGTCGCCGTACTCGAGGACGGACCAGGAGAGCATGGTCGCCGTGAACGCCATGGGGAATCCGAACTTCATGTGGTCGCCGGCGTCGTACATCCCCTTGGAGAGATCAATCCCGGCCTCCTTGCCGTCGTCCAGCGCCGAGTCGCCTCTCCAATGGATCGTGTTGTTCACCAGCTTCCCGGCTTCATCAATCAAGAACTTCCATGATCGAGATCAAACGCAAAAAAAAAAAAATGCATGCAAAGTTGAGAATAATTCCTTACATTTCTGGACCTGGAAGAACTGGAGGGCGACGGCGAGCGCGTCGGCGTACTTGTGGTCGACGGCGCCGGGGACGCCGGGGAAGGGGAAGACCCCCTCGCCGTTCTTGTAGCGGACGAACACCACGGCGGCGGTGATCGCGAGCGCCATGAGCATCAGCACCAGGAGCCAGCAGCAGCACCGCACGCAGTTCGCCATCGATGGCGCGCCGCCCCGCCCGGATCGCTCGCGATCACGATCTCCTCCTCTCGATCGAACAAGAACGCCACTCGCATCGATCAAGGGGATGATGATTGATTTATCAACTGGAAAGCCGCGTGCAATGCAACGCCGCGCGGCAAATCGGCGATCAACCGCCTCGATCGCGCTCGAAGGTTGCAACGGCGAGGAAGTAACCGACTGGTCGGAACGGAATGCGGAGGTGGCGCCGGCGAGGCGAGGCGACGAGAGGCGGCAGTTGGTGGGGAGTTAGAGGCTGGCCATGACCGTCTCGACCATCCGCCACGTAGGAGTTCGTTGTTGCTTATATTGGGGGTGCAAAATTAATTAAAGCACCGGTTTAGTTTTAACCACTGAGACGTACAGTACCAAACCAAAACACTTTTGAAAAAAAAACAGGTTTAAATTTTCTGTTTGCCAAATTAATGCATGTCATTTTAGAGGTGTCGGCAGCCATAATGCCCTCACAATTGTTCTTTTACAGTTGTTATTATTGTGCTGCCTTACAATGCTTCTCGGACAAAAAACAATTTGTTGATTTTTGTGTTACAAATGTGCTCAATTTTTTGGGCAGAATGTTTTGCAGATTTAAAGTAAAGGCCTGTTTAGTTGGCAAAAAAATTTACCTCTGCATGTCACATCGGATATACGGACACACATTTAAAGTATTGAATATAGTCTAATAACAAAAGGAATTACAGATTCCGCCGGAAAACTGCGAGACGGATTTATTAAGCCTAATTAATCTATTATTAGCAAATGTTTAATGTAGCACAACATTGTCAAATCATAGCGCAATTAGACTTAAAAGATTTGTCTCGCAATTTCTTGGTGAACTGTGTAAATATTTTTTTTTTATATTTAATATTATATACATGTATCCATGTGGCAGCGTGAAAATGTTTATTTGGGAACTAAAAAGGCCCTGAATCACAGGAAAAAGCCCAGAAGAGGCCCATCACAGCACAAATCTCGAGGCTCACCAACAAGGCCCATACGGATGCTTTAGCGCGTCGGCATTTATTAATCTTTCTTTTTGGCATTAGCGTACGCACCTAATCTAATCATCGGATTAGGAAATAAGCAAACAAAATGATTTCATTTCATTGGTTTGGGTTGGGGGAAGAAAGGGGAAAGGCGAGCGACTAGTTCGCGAGACGCGACGCGACGCGAGAGCGCAACCCAACCCAACCCAACCCGCGGCGAAGAAAGCGAGGAGCGCCGCCGCAGCGGGAGTTCGCCGCCGGCGACGCGCTCCTTGCCTCCTATACCGAAGGTGCATGGCTCCCCAATATCCCCACCGTCTCGTTCGCAAATCCGTCTGATTACGCGTTTATTATCCGGTCGAATTTGGGGGGACGAATAGATCCATTTCTAGCCGATTTTACATGTAATTTTAAGGGCGGTTTTTGAATTCCGTAGGGTTTCATGGAGCACGCCGCTGCTGATCGGAGTGGCGTGGCGGAGGAGGGGGAGAGCGAATGGAGGGAGGAGCTGCGGCAGCAGCAGTCGCAGGTCGACGCGCTGCGGGAGAGGCTCGTGGAGGTCAAGGTCGGGATGAAGTGCTCCGAGGAGGACTCGAGGAAGGAGCTGGATCACCTCTGCCGCAGGGTGAAGACCATCGCCACGCTTCTGGCCTACCTCAAATCCAAGGCCAGGATCATGGCGATACCGCACCTCGCGCACACGACCTGCGGGATTAGGCACCAGGACGGCGTGGGGTACGTCGACAGGAACGGGGTGCCGCTGGCTGATTGGTCCAAGGGCGGCGAGTCCGCTTCCTGCGAGGGTTTAGATGATGAAACGTCGGCGGACAGTAGTCCTGTTGCCGAACACGGCGATGCCAATGAGGGGGATGTAGATGTCGAAGACATTCTGAAGTCGATACATGTGGTGACCGATGTCATGGAGACCCTTGTGAAGAGAGTGATTGTTGCTGAATCGGAAGCCGCTAACGAGAAAGAGAAGGTGAGGATGGGTCTGGAAGAGATTAGGAGGAAGACCATACAGGTTGAGTCCATGTCGGCCAAAGTTGAGGAAATGGAGAAATTTGCGGTTGGTACGAATGGTATGCTGAATGAGATGAGACAGAGAGTTGAAGACATGGTGTTGGAGACCACTCGACAAAGGCAACGTGCAGCTGAAAATGAGCAGGAGCTTAGTCGTGTGAAGCATGACTTCGAGTCTCTCAGAACCTATGTCGGCACTCTCGTTAATGTCAGAGAAACTCTTCTTTCATCAGAGAAGCAGTTTGAAACAATGGAGAAACTCTTCGACAGGTAACTTCACAAGTATCATGATATTTTTAGTAACTATTATTTGTATGAAGTGGGTTGTACAGGATTCATTTCCGAGTGCAAACTTTATATTATTTTTCAGAACTTTGCAAAAATATCTTTCATCTTCCCAATCCTGTCATTATGTAAACACTGCTTCTGGTAAAATCATCATTTTAGGGCATGCTGCTGTAGTTTAATTGGACAATAAATCCTGCACATGCACTTGTAATCCCTATTCGTCATGTAAATTGATGATGCTGCCAACACCTTCATGCTAGGACATGCTGCTGAGAAAATTGTTAAGACAACATTTCATATTCTAATGCATTTTGTAAAGCACGAGCCGCTTAATGATATGCTCATCAGCTCATGAAACCAACTGCTCTGCAGGCCTTGAACTTTCCTTGTGACACTGCATATACACTAGTATCATTAAAACACAGCATGGAAACCTATTTTTTGCTGGCATATATGATTGACATAAACTATGTCACGCATTCAAGTGTTTTTCTTTTGGTAATAGCGTTGGGCTGTCATTGACTAGGAGAGCTCTATGGTTTATCCTCAAGGCACAAAGCTACATCTATTCTGTTATAACTTAGAGTTTACACTGCATCTCCAGAAGCCTTCTTTTTTGTAACACCTATGACCTATCCCCACTGTGTTGATCAATGGTAAAGAGTGTTTTGTCAGATTTGTTGATAGTTGCTTTTAATCATGCTAAATATCATTGAAATGATTCGTCCAGAGTATTTAAATACTTTGTCACCTTTTGATATCATAGAGACTATTGTCAGCTGATATGGTGTTGTTACGTTAGTGTAGTATAAATCGAATCATCAAGTCTAGGAGTTGGTCCCCAACTTCACATTTAACTGCAGAAAAATTGTGTGTTTTGATCATGTCCAAAATTTCGTATGGATGTTCAGTTGTCAAAATGATGCATGCTTTTGTGGATATAGAATTGACCAAGTCTCAGTATGTTTTCTACTGGTTTGCATTTCAGCACTTAGTCCAAAACACTTTTTCTTGCTGTCCTCTAAACATGTAGTTCCAGTTCCTTCACCTTCTGATTTGAGTGATGCACATCCTAATGTTAAGGAAATGCCCATGACTGATTAAAAACATAGAAAATTACATTCTGGGCTGAGGGGAAAATCATATGCTGTGTAGGCTCATCTTTTTGTCTCCTTTTTCCACTTGATACAGATATAATCAGTTTTCAAGGTCTTGGAATCATGCAGAGAAGGCTGCTGTAAAACCCATGATACCTCAAATAAGTTCCCTAACAGTTGCATATGAATCTACATATTCGTAAACATAACACAGCATTCACTTATAGTGTTCCTTCTGTTAATCGCCTAGATAAGTACTCATGGGTGATTTATGAATTGGTGAAGCAAGTGGTATCCAATCCTTTCATTTCAATCAATCAATTCTGTATTAAGTTTTGTGTTCTTGTGAACAGGCTAGTTGCAAGAACCAACCAACTTGAGAGTGAGAAAGCACAAAAAGAAGCCGAAGTCCAGAAGGTGGTGGAGGAGAATGTGAGGCTACGTGCGATGATTGATAAGAAGGAAGCGCAGCTTCAGGCGATGAGTGAGCAGTGCAAGTTCATGGCTCTGAGCCGTCCCAACTAGCTGGATACATATGACAAGCTGTTACGCTTGTTCAATGATGCCACTTACGAATTACCGTCACTGCATTGTTGCAACAAGAAGAAGAGTCCCAGATAGATGTGGCGAAACAACGGATGGTGCCAACTTCTGGCGAGTTCGTTCCAGGGACTCTGATTGCTGCTGCTGCAAACAAATTGTTTACCTTAGGTGTGATGTGTTGGGACTGTAAACCTGACATCTTGTATTCTTGTAACTTGGAATTTGTGTAAAAAAAAAACCAGGGCACATTTGTCCGAATCCATAAAATCCTCTGAAAAATGAGCTGCAATTCATCGAATCTGCTCTAAACTGTACGGTTGTACCAAGGTTGAATTACACGGTTGTGGACCCCACTGTCAGTGGGTGAAGAGATTAATCCTAAACGATTTACAGCTCGGATCACGAGACCCTGCCGCGTAATTGAACGTGCCAAACAAACAAACAATCAATCCCTGTACAGTAACAAACCCAGCTGCGAGACTCGACGACTCTGCGAAAGCCTACGCGGGCACGCGGCGCAGCGCCCCACCCAAGTCGTGGACCTCGTGGTGGTAATTGGTAGTAGGCGACGGCTTCACTACTACTTGTACTGGGAGCCACACGCAGCCACCGGGCAAAACCCACGCGACCCCTTCCTCCTCCGCCTCGACCCGATCCGATCTGAGCCGAAGCCAAGCCATGGCGGCGACTAGGGTTTGGCTCTCCGCCCTCCTCCTCGCCTTCCTCCTCGCCGCCGCCCCCGTCGTCCAAGGTAAACACCCTCGTCGCGCACCCATCTCCGGTCGGCCAGAGCGATCTCGAGAATTCGCGGCGGGGGCAGCGGTAGATCTGCGCGCTTTGCCCCTCCGCGGGTGTGGTGATTGAGCCGATCGGGCTCCGTGGGGGTTTCGCATGAGGTGGTTGGGGTTTGGAGCCTGTTTAGGTGGGTGTTTGGACTAGATCGGTGTGTGTGGGGGCGGGGATTCTAGACGCGACGTGTTGGGAAGAGTTTGTTGGTGTGCAATTTTCATGATAAAAATGTTTCTGCGTTTGCATCTTGTTATCATAAGTAACGTAGCCATCTGAGGCCAGAGGTTTCTGAAATGAGACGGGTCTTTCTGAAATGAGATTGGTAGGATAGGTTTCTATGGTAATTTTTAACACGGTAAAATTTTGGAACCATGCCATTTAAGATTGGTTAAAATTGAGAATACCATGCTGCTCCAAGCCTCCAACAAGCTCTCTCATAATTGGAAAATTGGGATGTATTATTAGCAGAATCTCTGTTTAGAATAGCCAACCAAGTGATGACGCATATTCTAAATTTACCGATGTGGTTCTAGGGCTGAAAATGGTACTGTTTTCTCTGCTATGCTCCTTTGAACTGAATTTTATGATATTTGCGGTTCCTGCAGTTGCCAGAGCTCAGTCCGAGGAAGAAGCTGCTACAGCTGAAGTTGTTGATGGGGCTGATCTAGGAATCGTCAGTGATGATACACAAGTTTCCAGCGATGGGCCTCTAAGTCCGGCTCCTGGTGTGGAGACAGTATGTGTCTTCCCCAAAAACGCTGGCAAAAGTGAGTGTCAAATCACAATCTCAACAAAATTTTCTATATGAAATTCACTCGCTAGTGCTGTAATTCATTTGCAATCATTTCCCTTAAGGTTTAATATGAAATATACTAAACTAAATTGCTTGTTCTGTTCATCTGATAGGATTCTATACTATGCATATTTGTAGGATCTAATCTTTTCTTAATATTTGCATGCCATATTTGGAAACATGTTTTGTTGAAAATCAGCATCATATCCTTGTTGACTTCAATAAGCAATAATGTTTCCCTTTTCTTGTTTTATTGTAGTTGTGCTAGCAGGTGAAGAAACTGAACTACTGGTTGGCCTGCAAAACGAGGGTAACTCATGCTGTTTCTTTCATGAAATATTCCCGTTTGCCATTTCAGTTACTTAGCTATGATTAGTGGTTGGCTTGGGCTATCTCTATTTACCTTAAATTGGCCATGCATATTTGTCTCAGTTATTTGCTTTCTGTGTAGCAAGTTATTGCAAGTTCATGTCCATTTGGTTTAAGTATCATATCCAGGTCATGAGATTGTTTCAATAAGTACTAGCTTGGTTGAAACTGCTATGTTTTCTACATAGGATTAACTAATAACAGATCACCAAATGGACAATATGAGTTGTAAGATGTGCATATGTTCACGTCCCTTAATAGCACTAGTTTTTCAGCTGCCTTCGATGTCAAATGCGTCTTTCATGTATTTTCCCTATCTCATGTAAATTGATGCGTCAGAGCAGATACATAACCATATCAGTATGTTCTTTTGTTGAGAGAATATGTGGTTCCAATAAGGAATAATCATATGTTAGAGATTAAGGTATGTGGGTCCAATAAGGAATAACCATATGTTTCCATAAACATACATAAACGAGCGAAATTTCTTGTTTTGGCAATGTAGATTCTGAGTTCAATGGTTTAATATTCTTTTAATACCATGCTAGTTCAAGTGTTTCATTCTTCGTTTGCTTACAGTCAAACACCCTTTGCATATGTTGTGTTTACAGGTGAATCAACTTTGAATGTTGTTGCTATCCATTCAACTCTCCATCTTCCATTTGACCATAAGATGTATGGACAAAACCTTACTGTTCAGGTGAGGAAATATGGGAGCGTTTCTTGTTTTTACTACCTGAACTTCTGAAGTTAACCTATTGATGTGTGCACCATCAAACTTTCCTATTTATTCATAATGTATTTTGTTTTAACTTTGAACACTGAGAAATAACTGTTTGGATCTTGTTCTGTTAAGTTTTTGTTAGATATCTGTATTTCTGCTTCTCAGTAGTATTATATCTTATTTGTCTTTAACTGGAGTTGTATCATACGATTTATTGAGTCAAGCACGCATTCTTGGAATGCTATGCTCTAATTCATAACTATGCTTATTTTGTGGTTTCTTTTTTGCAGAACTTCTTCAATGCATCAGTTCCTGTCTCTGTGCAAGCAACCTTTCCGTATACATTCGCTGTGAGCAAGTTCTTGCAGGTTTGTCAATTCACGACGCTAACCATTGAAACAATCTTAAGTATAAGCTCAAGTTGTACATTTTTCATTCATGATGTCCTAATGCCTGTCTCCTTGCAGCCTGGAGCATATGATCTAGTTGGTTACATAGTGTATGAGATTGATCAGAACCCATACCAGAATGTCTTTTACAATGGCACTGTAGAGGTTGTTGAGGCTGGAGGTTTACTCAGCGTTGAGTCTGTGTTCCTTATTACCCTTGGAGTTGCCCTTCTTGGTCTCTTCGGATTGTGGGCATATGGTCAAGTACAACAGCTCTCAAAGGTATGTTTCTAATTTGTTGCGATACAGGTTAGCTGGACATTTGAGCTGTGTACGTTTATCTCATCAATCATTTCTGCGTGCTGTAGAAAACAAAGAAGGCCCCCAAGGTGGAACTGGGAACTGGAACTACTGATGCCAACATGGATGAGTGGCTGGAGGTTTGTTTTGCTGCTCACCAAACATTATATTGATCGATTATTGTGAGCCCCATACGGAAGATTAACTTTTGAGTTCATTGACGTGGCAGGGCACTGCATTTGCACAGGGAAGCAAATCCAAGAAGAAGAAATAGATTGGAGGCCCTTGAACTCTAGTTAATCATTTTCAGGATCTAGAATGAGACAGTTGAGGGTAGCCCTTCACAAGTAACTTTTGCAGACGATAGATGAGAAAATGGAGGTGTTTTAAACCGTAGTTTCGTGGCTGCTGCACATGTTTGTTGACACCAAATTTCGACCTTGTGTACTTTTACATGAAAGTTTTTTCTTGAAAAACACAGTTTTGTTCAAGGTATATGCTATGGATGCGATCTCTGATCTTATTTGATCTGTGACATGCCGAATAACATAAGTTCGATCTGAGAGGTGCTGAATCACATAAATTTTTATTAATTGCATACTTGCAGTTTCTCTGTGATTTTCTCAGAAAAAAAAGTGCTCCTATCATATACACACTTTTGTTTTTGGTCTTCCGTCTGTATCGTGATACACTCTGCTTATGCTTCTATGGAATGATGTTTGTTTACTCACTCTGGTGGAGTATGGTCGATATTAACAGCAGCAGTTATATATACACACTCTGTGATAGGCTTGTAATGTCTTTCATTCATTCCTGCGTTCTTCCAATTTTCCGTTTCTAATGATGTTGAGAACAATGTTCGCTATTTTCGTCGGCCGTCAATTCTCATGGTTTGTTAATCGCCCTGTAGAATGTCTCATCCGTTAATATCCTGACGTCACTCCTCTTAGGCCCATTAATACGCAACTAAACGTCCGCCTTCTTGGGCCGTAAACAGGTCCTGACGTGATATACTCACGGTAAGTCCAGGTAACCACGTTCAGTCATTAGGCCTTGCTATTTACTTTTCTTCAATACTTTTACATCAGTTCTTTATTACTTCTACAGATATAAAATCAGGAAGAAGAAACAGATCCATAAACCATAATCCATCATCAAGAAATCCCACACCCGGAAAACTTAACTGAAGGAGTGCACAAAACCTGCCTCTCATGTCTGTATCAAGAATCAACTCCAAAGATTAGAGAGCCAAAGACCAAAAGACGGAATAAAAAAATGGATAGGAAACCGGAGGTAGCAGTGGCCAGTGGGGGGGGTACTGATACTGAGAAGAAGAGCATCAGAGTCATGGAAGACGAGCAACACAGCTTAGCAAAAAAAAAATAAGCCAAGCTTCTGCTTCTCAAGCAGGATATACATGTCGTCATCTGCACTTCCTTCTTAGCAGCAGCAACAGCCACTTCCCCCCACAAAGCAAATAAACAACCAAATCATAGCACAAGTGGAGCATACATACTACTAGTAGTATTTTAGTAGAATAGAAAAAAAACGCAACTTGGCGACTAATAAACCCAAATTATAATAACAAGAGAGAGCAACTCGGGCAGAGAAACATTCGAGCTCAGAAGTCAGAACTGATGAGCAAATTAAGGGCCAGTTTAGTTGGTGAAATAAAAATTTTTGGATGTTACATCGGACGTTTGATCGGATGTCGGAAGGGATTTTTGGACACGAATGAAAAAACTAATTTCATAACTTGCCTGGAAACCACGAGACGAATCGTTTGAGCCTAATTAAGCCGTCATTCGTATTTTTGGGTTACTGCAGCACTTATGGCTAATCATGGACTAATTAGACTTAAAAGATTCGTCTCACGATTTACATACAAACTGTGCAATTCGTTTTTCTTTTTATCTATATATAATGCTCTATACATGTATCCAAAGATTTAATATGATGTTTTTACGAGAAGTTTGTGGGAACTAAACAGGGCCTAAATACTTCTCTTTGGAGAAGTCGGCGGCTGGTTGGAGCTGTATTTATGGATGGGGCCGCCAGCTACAGCTAGGGTTCATCGGTCGGGCTGCCATCTGGGCCTCTCTCAGCCGCCCGATCTACGATGCCTCAACGGCTCAGATTGCATACTGTGGAGTTGAACTGTTGTTAGTTCCGCTTCCTTGAGCACACGTTGCTCTCTCGGAGTAAAACGGGAGGCAAACATGGGTCAGAAACTATCAATTCATTCACCTATTCATCCCAACAATTATAGTTACGGTATTCGAATGTCAATTATAGTTACTCCGTATATATTTTTCACCAGGATGATGATGCAGTATGCAATTGTCACTGCTACTTAGAATTTTAGATTTATGAGCATGCTTTTCAAGCCGCTAAATAAGTCCCCTATCATCATCCTAAAATATACAAGCAATTTCTAGCTATGTTTGCAAACAATCGCTCGTCCAAATACATTGTCAAAATTTGCACTATTTTGGAATGGAGGTATTATATTTTTTAAAAACTTTCTGTATAGTTGAAGTTTCTTTAAAAAAATCAAGTTTATTTGCTACTTTATAATAAAGTTAATAGTGATCGACTGTTTTCACTCGTAAGGCAAGCGGCTAAACGCCAAAACGAACATTCTAACGGGGCGACCAAGTTGCCAGTTCACCATCCGAAATGAATGTAGTACTAGTAAATCATTAAGTACAGTAAACCATAGCAGCCAGAGGTCACTTGCATCAAACTTTACAGTGAAAGAAATCGCCGGTGGTAAACGTGCGGTATCTGTATGTACATGGCAGGAACAATTGGGTTGCCATTTATCCCAGCAATCACAAGGTAGGAGTCTAGGACCAGCAGCAATGGGATTAACCAACAAAACATATGCCCAGCTTTGCTCTAGTGTACACAATTTACTTGTTAAACAGAAGCGCACCTATCCAAATCTTATGGATTCTACTGCCTGACTAGGCTGTCCTCTTGAGCTTCCAAATTTACTTGCCAGGTTGGGGAATACAGGTTGCAAGCAGACCGACCAAGCCGGCAGTACAGAAATGATTCCTGATACACCATATGAGAAAAAAACGGTCTGTGGTTATAGTTATGCAATCAGTGAAAGGAACATGGGCTAACAGTCATTTAGCAAGAAGTTCTTTCTTGATAAAATCACCTCACCAGCTACTTCTGTTGAGGGATAGAATCGCTGCAAAACTTCTTGAAAGTTTGGCACTCATCAACCAAAAAGTCACTGCAAATTTTGGCACAAATCAGCAAATTGGACTCATGAAAACTTCTGTAGATGCAATATATGAGAACTAGAAACTTACTAGATGCGTTCAACCATTTCTGTTGGATCCCATCTAGGGCTCCAGGGATAGTCATTTACTGGAGCTGACATGATAGGTAATCCCTGGGCATTGAAGTGCTGCGGAGGATTCACCACACAAAATGTTATTTCCCCACACCTTCAAAGAATAATTTAGCATACAGAGTAACTTACAAGGGCAACACCTGCCCTCTCTAGCCAGTAGATGCTAAATCAACACTACAAGTCAATCAATAGCAAAAGAAGGTTAACACATCATAGTCTTGCATGTTTACTTTTTTATCATTTTCAGGAAGAAAATGGTCCATCCATTAGAGAGGTGAATTGGAAGGGGTGAAATGAAATGGAATAGTATAACAGCTGTTGGTCTCATTTTTGCCTCCCCATAGGATCTCCAAAAAGAAAAACGATGTGTCCGTGTTTCTGTGTGTTTTGTTTGGGTAGATGGGCTATAGGTATCATCCTTGTTCACTTAGTCACCCAGCTCTAAATGCTGAGATCAAGAACAAGACCTCTATTGAGCATGTAAGTTACAACTAGCAATAAGCAGTGACAAACCAAATAAATACCTGAGAACTCTCTAATGTCAGCACAGGTTGATGCTTAGGGAATTGGAGGGGAATGACAAAGTGGACCTGCAGCAGTTACATGATATATATTGTTAGTAATATACTAACTGGTAGGAAATTAAAGTCATATTCCACTAGTACTTTTTCATTACAGTTCTAAAGCTGTATCAGATCGCTGGTCAGATTGGAAAACAGATAGCAGTCATGTAATGGAAAAACAGAGAGCACTAGATTCACAAATTTTATGACATACCAGAAAAGTGAAAATCCCTGAGATGGAAAGAATCGTAGCTTTTCTGCAAAAAATCTGAAGTGTGGACAGGTTGGTAGACAATTTGGCAAGGCAGACAATAACATAAGAAAACAATGGCAAACAAGTACCGGATCAGCCTCTAATGGCCTTCCAAAAGTAGGAGCCAATGCTTCAATGAAACGTCTTCTAGAACCAATTGAAGCTGATGCTTCCACAACCTTCGGTATAGATTAGAAACATAAGTTTTGTACAACAGACACGAGTTGCACGATTAATGCTATGCCATACTGCCTTTAGCAATACCTCATCTAACTGATAAATGATTCAGTAGTAGCTAGTTTCCAGTAAGCCTAGTATGCTTAAGATAATGGGAAAGGATGTTCATTTTATGCATAGAGGTACTTCCACTAAATAATAAGATTGAAATACAGGAAATTTTTCTTGCTTGAATCACCTAAACAATTCAACAATAGCATCAGATCTACTGTCTATCCTTTTCTTTTATTCCTCAATCCTCACTTATTTTCCCCACGCTATTTTTCAAAGGATGATTAGTCATTCCATTAACATGACAACTAAACTACAATGTAAAGTAGTAATACTATCAACAATAAGAACAGGCAGTCAAGACCAACAGTTACGTGCAAAACTTAAAGCTATAGTACCTGGATTTTAAGATTTTCTTCCAAGTTAGGAAGATACTCAGCCATGCACCTTCACAATTCAGGCCAAGAAAGGAAGCACACATCAGCGACAGTTATTTTACTTCTTTGAAATGTTGTAACAGAAAGAAGAAAAACACTGGCAAATATGTGTGGTTTGTGCTGACATATAATATATGCAATGAGAGACAATCTTCATGTGCAAGTCTGGCAAGCTTACATTCCATCTAACCATGGAGGGAGTTTAACATCATCAACAGAGAAAAATGACTTCAAATCTGGGGTTGAGACTAATTTGAGTCGTGGTGCAGAAGGAACAGAGGAGTAACTTCTGCTAATTGGAAAAACAGCCTGCATAGCAACCAACACATTTTCAACACAATAGAAAAGTAATAGGTTCCATAAGATTGTACAAACTATAGATACAGACATATAGTGAACAGTTGTGCCCCCACAGAAGCACAGGATGTGTCTTGCAACCTTTTTTTTCTTTGCTAGAAGTTTACCAAGTTTATTTTCGTTTTAAACCCTTGCCAATCATATCATATACTCCCTCGGTCCCAAAATATAAGCATTTTTAGAATAGTGTCAAGCCAAACTTTTTAAATTTTGACTATTAATAACAAAAAAATAAAAAAGATTGATCATGTAATTTGATGTTACTAGATATATTTAAACAAACTATCATAATATGCAACTCTTTTTAGTTAAAACATCTTACTTTTGTAGATATTATTGGTCAAAGTAGCATCTTAAGGACCATGTTGAAGTCCAAAAATACTTATATTTTGGGACGGAGGGAGTATTTCTAAATTAATATATGCTGGCACTAATTGGGAAGTTTCCATAAAGAATTTTTAGTTCATTTGCATATTTAGTACTTCTCTTTTTGCAGCGTGCATATTGAGTACTTGATAATCACATCATGTATTTCTACTTTAACATCCAAGTGAGATCCCATAACAACCAAGACACTCATTTCTAAAATATGTTAATACATACAAGGGATTGTTAAGCGTGAAATTTGCATCCTTATTTTCAGGAAAACATATGATCAATTTGAATTTCATGTACTGGTGTTGTGCTTTGCCCAGTATAATATGCAACGATGGGACTATTCTAGAGCAGGAGTAACCATAATAACAGAGAGACAGTCCGTCTGTGTATCTTGTTAGAGAAGGTGGAAACTATCTTTGCTACATGAGATTTACCAAGTACTGTTCCACAATAAGATATGGACGAAAGGCCTTCCTACAATCATTACTTTAGTGCATTTCAAGTTTCAACAGATCATAACCAGCTAAAAATTTGCTGAATGGATTCACCATCATCATCACTGCTACCATTTTAACTATGCCCATGGAAGGAATGGCATTAGAAGTTAACCTGCAAATGGATCTTTTGAGGAAGTTTCCAAGGACATCCAGGAACCAGTTTGGCAAGGTCCAGATCCAGAAGTGGGACAGCAAATTTCACCTCATCTGGCTATAAGTGAATATATTAAAAATAAGTAAGAGCAAACATCAATTTTCATGAAAGAACAGGTATGGAAACTAGTAAACTTACTCTACCATTGGACGATACCGTGCAGACTTCAATCCCCTGTTCAATGTGTCCATTTTAAAAAGTTGTTACTGAACCATCGATTATCATAAAACAAGAAAGTTAAATAGGCAAAAATAAGAGGTGACAAGCTGTAGAGTGGATCAACCAATTATGAGTTACGAATACATGGTTCTTCTTGGGATATTAATATTCCAGAATAACTGCTAGTCTTCTACTTAAAAAATATATACGAGTCGGTGCATTAATTCGATAATCATAATGCCCATAGGAAGGAAGATGTGCTGAATGTAGTGCATTACCTCCTTAGACAGAACTGTGCTTATTTCAAATTTCAGTCTTGCGTCATCAACCTCGGCTGCCCGCTTCTTTTGGTATTCAATATAAAACTCACTACACCAAAATCAAGTGAAGAGCAACCAGTTTAAAAGCAAGTTTAGGATCAAAACTTCCCAGAATATTTTTTCCACACTGACAATCCAGGATCCCAATATATCGTCCACAATATAGGCGTATGCAATCACCGTCGCATACAATTTCCTCACGTTTGCAACTCTCAGCTCCAACTGACTCCAATCATCACACATGCGAAGCGCGATTACACTAAGCAACTAAGGAGCAACATCGCTAGCATACAGAGCTATCCTTACCGGAGCTCTTTGATGAGAGAGAGGAGGGCCGAGGTGTCCCGGCAATCCCAATTTGCCAAGCAGCTCTTCTCCCCACTCCCGGTCTCATCGAAATCGACTAGCGGCTGGAACCCCTCGTCGTCCGGGCCGAACACCACATCCGGTGCCACCTTCGGCGACAGCGCATTGTACAGGAAGTCCCCTGCGATTGCAGAACCATCAGAGACATGAAACCCTAAACCATTGGAGCCAGCGAGCGCCGGGGGGGGGGGGGGGGGGGGGGGGGGGGGGGGGGGCGGGGGGGGGGCGGGGGGGGGGGGGGGGGGGTTTACAGTAGACGTAGTCGAGGCAGAAGGGGATGGCGAGCGTGAAGCGATCGGCGTAGCGGCCGTCGCGGCATCCGGACCAGATCTGCCCCACCTGCAAGGGGGGAGCGGGGGTGAGGCGGGGAGCGGAGGAGGAGAGAAGCAGTGCGCGGGGGTACCCACCCTGATGGGGAGGTTGGCTTGGGAGAGGACGAAGTTGAGCTGGGCGGCGACGAGGGGCGCGAGCGGGGCGCCGGACGTGGAGGCGAGCGCCGCGGTGTCGGCCGGCGGAGTCATCGCCGGCGGCGGCGGCGGTGGGCGGCGGCGATGGATTCGGGAGGTTGACGCTTCCCCTCTCTCTCTCTATTCGTCTGTAGTTTGGGTTTTTTTTAGAAATGGAGAAATGAGTCAAACACTGATTCATGTGTTTTGCTTTGAGGACAGCCAACACACTATCACAAGCAGTAAATTTGGCAAATTTCTTTTGACCTTTCCAAAATATTGGTGATATATGAGAGCATATGTCTAATAGGCTAACCTGGACCGGTGATAGTGTTACCACGTCAGTCTCATTGTGCTAGAGGATGAAATGGTAGAGAGAGAACACGAGTCGATGATAGAATTATCGCCGGCTGTAGCACGCAGTACAATGAACAAAGAGAAATAAGTCTGATGGAGATTGGTTCATACTTGGAACAACGGTAAAGAATGCATTAATTAGTGGGACCCGTATCAATTAAAAAATATATTACCTGTTACTCCATTGTTATACTAACGGGCTATAAATGGTGTGGCTGTTTTATAGCCAGCTGATAGGTGGGAATTCATTCCAGTTTTTGAACATGGTGAGAATTGTTACGGTGTTCCTCATGTGGTTAACTAGTTAGGGAATATACTTGACGGCCAACAATCTGTAGTAATGGGGTGGCCGAATCAAACATTTGACACACGGTAAAAGAACACTAGCACATGTGTTTTTACTCTCTAAATTTGGATGCCGGTTTATCAACGCTTCGAAGTCCTCTATTCACAAGGGACGATGGATTTGCTTAGTAGATCGCCATGAGGAAACTTCTCACCAAGTCTTATGATTGTATATTGCCAAATCAAGAAGGAACGAATGTATGCATATTTTTGGGCAGCGGTAGAAATCACTACTTAGTAATGGGCTATGCTAGCCATGTGGTAGTGCATGAAACAAGACAGTTATAAACGAAATTCCACCCTGCGCTTGTAACTTATTATAGTCATTTACTATTTATTGTATGCTTTGTTGGTACTTTGTAACCTGTCATTTGCTATAATACAATTGTTGTTTACTAGTAGCCATACAGTTTGTGTACTCCCCAGGGGAGCTGTGTATTCCCTAGATTTGCTTTGTTGTTCTAAGTCTCGTGGCACCTTATGTTATCTCTCCTAATCTAATAAAATTGATCAGCGACTCTCTGTCGTTCCAGGTGAAAAACAATCTAATATAATTGATTGGCGACTCTTCACCATCCAAGTGAAAAAAAAAACGATGGTGTGAAATACGGGAACAATTCATTACTTTTGGGAATGGTCGAATGGGCATTCACCGCTTTTATCTTTTTACAAGTATAAATAAATCATGGCTATGCCTTTTTGCAAGAATAAACAAATTAGGACTACGCAAAATAACTCAGCTGGAAATTAACGGCCCCATCATTTGGCTTATTTACAAATAAAAAATAATGTGAATAAAACTTTTATATATGTGTTCTTAGCGATTAAAAGCAAAGGCTGAAAAATAAACTTCGATAAAAAAAACCAAAATCAACTCCAAATTTAATGTTGAAAATTTAAATTTTAGCTGATAAGTATAAGCGTGAAAAGATGAGGTTGTAAATCGAATCAGTGAAATAAGCGAGATTCAAACGAATCCTGAAGATGACTAAGTTGCAACATTCAAACAAATCATGGCTCATATTTCACTTTCTGAAGACAGCTGCCATGCTGCCCATGCACCATATTTCACTTTCTGAATCATATTGCACAACATTCAGCGAGCAATTCCGCTCGCTCACTGTCAAACAAACAGATTAGGTAACTGGGACAATCTGCTCCCAATAATTTCCTAACATTGTGTGGTTCCAAGAATGATTTCACAAATTTTACAAGTCCTTATGTACAGTGAAAGAATGTCAAATAAAATCTTCTACAACAAAACTGCCAGAATGTTGGCACTGCTAAAATTCCTGTGCAATTTGCATGATATTTTGTACATCACTCTATAAGTTTCTTCGTCAATGGAAGTAAAAGGAAATTACTTCCAAATGTACAATTAAACTGGTGCAGGAGAACTTTGCAGAGCTGCAAAGTAGTCCTCATTGACATTCTTCAGTAGATTGTCGCTCCCTAAACTGATACACCAGGATATGGACCCTCTATCCAAAGGCCATGGCAAAGCTGAAACAAAATAAGGAAAGCATACTCAGTTCAAACTTCAAACCATGTGCTACAATAATCTATTGAAAATACACACAAATCTTAACTAGCATATGATAGTTCTACTGTTCTACAGCTTAGGGAGGAAAAGAATAATCAAGGCTCTAGTGAGCTCCAAAATAGGAAAAGATCTAGAGCTTACTACCTCCGTCGCGATTTTTATAAGGTGTATCTTATTTAAAAGTCATTGTCTTTTTTAGATTAAACTTTGACCACTGAATACCCATACAATATGAGTACTCCCTCCGGTTTTATAATTCTTAACATTTTAGACAATAACACGATCTTGAAATATATGTTTGACTATATTTTTATATTATAATATGTACAATAAATACATATTTTTCTATTTTCATTATAGCATTTTGTAAGGCAAATCTATATATGTTGTTTTAGTACCTTTAAATAAATATTTTTAAGTTATTGTTAGTCAAAGTTATAAAAGTTTGATAAAAAAACTTGTCCAAAACGTCAAGAATTATAAAACCGGAGGGAGTATATTGGTATGATTTTTAGACAATAAATTTTGGTCCAGAGTCCAGACCTTAGGGCTGGTTGATTAGTATGAAAATCAACTGAGGGAGTATTTCTTAAGTAAAATTTTCCGAGATAACTGATTCAACAGGGCCTTAGGGGTGGCTTTAAATAGAGCAATACTGCCATTCCGCACACAGTTGTCAGCAGAAAATGATAGCTTAGGAAAATTTGGAATGACATAAGATGTTCAGTCCTTGCAGGAAAGCCCTTATTTATCATTTCTTTCATGAAATAGAGGGTTTAAATGATCCAGTTGTACATTTTTTTTCTTTCTGACAAGTGCCATCTAAGGTAAAACAACAGGGGGATACCTGCAGAACTGCCTGTTTCTTCCTCCTTTGCTGTGTGTAACATAATTGTTCCGGTAAGAATTGTTATCAGACCACAAAATTCAGAAGCAATGCTACTGAAGCTTTGACCAGCCCAGTCCTGCATTTGATAGTAAGATGAATTAAGTCGTGAGCCCCATCCATGGGATCAGTCTCAATTAACTAAACCTTAATATTTGTTTCTACCTTGAACATAATTCCACTTGCCACTATTGTAAGAGTCGTAAACATTACATAATAAATTGGAGAAACAACAGCTAAATCAAAGGTATCCAGTGCCTGCAAAGTGGAAAAAAAATCATGATTACATGAAAAGTGAGATACACTGAATGATCAGAATAGCACAGAAACATTGCACCACTCAAGGTTTTTTTAGCATTTGTGGTAAAAAAATTGATTTTTCAAAGATTTTCAAAAACTGCAAAATAGATCATGAGGAAGCAATCGAGCAAAACATACTTGCACCAAGTAATTGGTAGCCAGGAAAATGTGTTACCTTATTGAGGTAATTTATCTGAGAAACCACACAGATGATTGCAATGATAACAAAAAGCCATGTGTGTGGATAAGCAACCTGGTTCATTCCATCCAGCGTAAGCTTTATAGCAACACCAATGGCTTTGATGCTAATGACCTACAGAATACCAACGGTTCATTAACCACATATGCCTACCACTAGATTGTGCATCCACTAGAAAAACACACTTACTGTTAGTGATCCCATAGAAGAGCAGATGCCCAGATATATCATGATATTTGTCTGACCATATCGAGGTTCAAAGAAGAGAACTAGTGCTGCCACGACTACTAAGGTTGCTACCGCATATGTTAGAAATCCTGGAGGTGTTGAAACCACAATATGTTCAGAGAAAGCATGTTAGTTATATAGCTGTGACCTATGCAATGTTGCAGAAATGTGTGTCAGTGACTGACCTGGTTGAATGGCTAAGTTCCAGATTTCCTCTACAGAATTAGGCATATGTTCTTGGGGAGCATGTATAACAACAATAACTGAACCGACAATGCATGATACACAACCAAGAACACCTAGCTTCTCAAGCCGCTCCTTCAGCACGAAATGTGCTAACAATGAACTGTCCAATTGGAGACAAAAACAAAATGTATGTCAAACATATATAGGAGAATCAAAGATAGTACTGACTACTGAACTTAAGGCTTTTGGTTGAAAAAAATCACCTTACGATTATGCTTAGTGCCCCAAGGGGAGTCACAAGTACGGCTGGTGCAAAGGTATAAGCAACGAAGTTTGCTACCTCCCCAAGCAACACTTGTGCAATCAACAGAGATGAAATTCAGCTGCATTGTCAAGTTTAATTAAGCTAACTGTAAATGCTGAGTAGAGTGAGCATACTTGTCATCATTCCAGCCCACCATAGAGGTTCCAAAAGATAAGTGTATCCTCCACCACCTGTAATGTGGAAGAAAAGAAGCAGGTAAGATGAAATGGGAGGGCAATTACCCACAAAGAGTCATCAGAGTAAGTAAAAAAAAATCCATGTTTAGATTGCCAATGCAGACAGATGAAACAGTCAAAAAAACATTTGCTTTTACATTGCCAAAATGCCAACCATGGTAATTAAACGCAGGGGGATAAATAGGGAGCACGGCATCTGAAAGTCAAGATATCTGGGTTCAAATTTTAGAGATCCGACCCAAAAGCATTTGAATTGACAAGGTCTTCCAAGACGAAACAGCAAGAGTTTCCGTTTGCATCTAGAAGACAGCGACAATGGCGACGACCGCGATGCTGATTTGCACGCACGAGCAGGTTTACGACTTGGACTAACCAACCGCAGCCTCGTCAAGATCTAGAAGCGGAGCAGCAGCAGCCGCCACCCAATCGCGGCGGCGCAGGTAAGCAACGATGTGTCAAACAAAACAGCCACCCTAATCATCAGGACAGGACGGGATCCAATTGCAAAAATGCTCTGCGTAATCCAGAATTCCAGGTGTTGCCGCATACTATGAATCAAGATCCACCAAAGCGTTCGATTATTCCCCAGAGAAGGGATTGAGATGCGGGCGTCGTCAAACTAAGCGAGATGCCGTGCGACCAATTGAGCTAGGCGGCGACCAATCCCAAGAAGCAAACACCGGTTGACCTGAGAATGAGGCAGCAAGCGAAGCCAAGAGAGATGACCTGCGCGGACGCCGCCCTTGCCGGCGCGGATGAGTCCGGTCTTCTTGAGGATGAAGCTGGCGCCGATGAAGGCGCTGGACGCCACCGCCAGCGAAAGCCCCACCGTGTTGTCCGAAACCCCCATCCCGGCTCCCTCCTCCTCCTCTCGCTCTCGCGCGGCGGCGCAGCGAATCCCCGGCCGATATCGTCCTCCCGCGCGGCGCCTCCAAAATTCGAAGGCGCACAGCGCGAGGCGCGCCAAATTACTCTCTCTGTGTGTTAATGTGTTTGTATTAATTCGCGCACGCGCGCGGTGGGCGCGAGTTGCCGGCGGCCACGACGAGTCGACGACGACGACGACGACGAAAGGGAGAAGAGAAAGAGAAGAAGGGTAAGGGTGGGGGTGGGGCCAGCCAGGTAGGATGTGGGGCCAGCCTGTCACTCATTGTCATGTGGCGCCACCCCGACATGTACGGGGGAATTCTCATTGGAGCCTTCTTTTGGCTCGTGGACAAACTGGCAAAACAGTAGAGATATGCCACTTGGCATCTACTCGCTCCGTTTCAAAATGTTTGACATCGTTGACTTTTTAAGTACGTGTTTGATCATTCGTCTTATTTAAAAAATTTAAGTAATTATTTATTCTTGTCATATTATTTGATTCATTGTTAAATATACTTTTATGTACACATATAATTTTATATATTTCATAATTTTTTTTAATAAGACGAATGGTCAAACATGTGCTAAAAAGTCAACGGTGTCAAACTTTTTAAAACAGAGGGAGTATATGTTTTCAAATTCCATCGCATCTTTATATGCTTGTCCTATTTTGTTTGAAACCAGCTAAAGAATTAGTACAACGGGTGACAACTAAACTGGCATATGTTTTTATCGATGTGATCTATAACTTATGCTGTCATGAACTATAGAACCGTAACTACTAGCCTAATAAAAGCTACTATACAGTGGTTTTCTCTCCTTTAATACAAGTACACCCTGCGGGGTTTAAAAAAAAGTCGTAACTCTATCTATCTAAGTTTTTAAGTTCTATATCTGATGCAAGTGCTCGTATTTACGATTAATTATTTCTTTTAATTTTATTGTTGCTTTTTTTGTGGGGATAATTTTATTGTTGCTATATGTGGTACTAATAAATATGTCAATCTCAAGAAATGACGGTCTCTCTCCGGTATGGTTATAGGTGGTACGCGTGTATGTGCATCAATATATGTAAGCATTTTCCAAGTTTTGAAAAAATAACTCGGGGTCATTGTCATCAAATTCATCACATTAACATTTATTAGGTTTTCTTTTTATCCACTCTTATCCAGACAACTGATGAATGCATGAAAGGTAAGCGATATTTCAGTGATTTAAATTTGATTGGTGGACATATACTCCTATATTGTTTTCAAGTTGCCTTTAACTCGTGCAACTTCTCTTTTGTTGCGTATTAGTCCTGCCATCTGGGCGCACAATAAAATTATGACAACTTTATCACATATATATCTAGCTAATACGCAACAACTTCAAATCATTAATAAAGAAATTAAGACATGAGACTTTTTTTTTCTTTTACTATTGCGTTCCGGAGCAGGGTCATCCATGTGTTTGACAACGTGTGTATCGTATGAAACCAAATGCATATATGTGCATGATTAATTGCTGGGGCTCACAAATCTGAACATTTGGAAAATCTGATCCATCTCGCCTTGTCGGCATCGATATATATACATCATCATGTGCTAGCTCTATCAGATCCATGAGATCGACGTCCTATTAATTAAACGGTGAAGCAAAAACTCCGCGTGATTAATAATTAGTTTCATTACCAAATTGCCGTGGCCTAATTAATAAGTGAAACTCTTATTCGAAAAAATAATAATAAGTGAAACTAACTACTCCCAGAGTAACCAGTGCAGAGGATATTGCTAGATTTTAGTCGCCTGTAATCCTTAAAAAAAGTCAAGCCGAATTTACAGACGTGGATATACATGGAAGTTCATGTACCTCCCATTCTCTGATGAGCACCTTTCATCCTCAGCCCTCAGGTAATGACTTGAAGATGGTAATTATAACTATGAATACAATAAGTTAGATTCCATGGGTTTTTTGCGAACGCGCAAAAGAATTACACGTCAATATATTAGAAGAATAATAATTTGTTTAGACAAGCAATCAGCCATACCGGCTAATGCCATGGAAGGGAGAAAAAAAAACAAAAGAAACCAGGGAAAAGGAAGAAACAAAAAACAAAAGATTCCATGGGTTAAGAGGCAAAGGGGTTGAGCCTTAGGGGGAATGGAAGGTATGGTGGGGTTTTTTCGAGCTTAGACGAAGGACCGGGAGGAGGCATCCCTACACCATGAGATATAAGCATTAAATTCTATTATTCAAAATTTTTACTACTTCAATATAACCATGTCTAGGACACCGATTTCGATGGAAAAAAGATTTATATATCTTCAGCAGAGATTGTATACTTGAGAAGAAAATCTAAGCAATTCAAAATTTAAATTTTGACCACTGAATTGATTAAAAGACTAGCTTCTTATGTGATGGGCTATGCCCTCTCCCTACTCCCTGATGACCACCCTGGCGTATCACAGTTGTATGCTATTTTCTTCAGTATATTGATGTATAAAAAAATTATGCTTTTGTTAAAAAATGATTAAAATAAAATATTGTTTTATGTGCCTTAGTTACTGCTAGAGGAACACTTACATTTTGAAATGGAGGGATTACTTTTTTTTTAAGAAACAAATGGAGGGATTACTTAGGAACAAGTGGTCAAACATGCATATCTGTAATTATTTACAGAAATCTAAGTTAATAAATCTTTTTACATACACGTGTTCGTTTTCCATGTGGCAATGCATGCGTAGGAAGCTGGTAGGACACTAGCCCTCCAGCCTTGACCGCTGAAGCACATGCAGGACGTTAATATATGATGCAATAATCGATCGAGTTGACCGCACGTCTCAATGTATCATGCATCAGCTCCATTAATTTCGATCGACAAATATATATTAGTGCGTGCTCTTCTGGTTATAGATATTTATGATTTAATTAAACTTTTGAAATTATGACCACCACTTCTCACATTTTAAGTTGTTTTTAAAGAATAACGTATATGTTAAGATTCGTGCAATACATAAAAAAAAATCAGGGATCCAAGAGACAAGCAGAATTGAACTCATGCCCTAAGCATTACAAACCAAGAAGCTTACCATGTGAGCAACCAACTCATTTCATCTAAATTACACATCACTTACATATAACTTACATATCTAATTTTAAGACTTATGTTATTAATACACTAAAATTACATACGTAATTTTGACACTTACATTGTTAATAAGCTAAAATTACATATGTAATTTATAAACTTACAATATAAATACACGCTGACTATTTTTTGGTAAAAAATATGGCGCCATAAATATAGCTACTCTCTATATATATTTGGCTTGAAAAGTATATATATCATCATAGTATCATAAATTTATTATATTTATGCATATACTCTAATATAAAATTAATGGCCAAAATTCGACAAGTTTAATCAAACTTTTCCTAATCAAGCATCAAAAACATCGATGCGTCATCAGATTGATAATTCCTACCGATTATTATCAATTTGACCATTTGCCACACGGCTTATCAAGTAGGAGTAGGGCGTGCACATTACAAAACCCTTCGTCTTAATTATAAAAACCAACTTCTAATTAATTTTGATTTTGGACATAAAAAGGACGCGTCTAGATTTAGCGTGACCTATCGATGGATTTGATTAAGACACGCGCAAATGCACGGAAAAAGGAGGAGGCCGGAGGAGGAGAAGAATAAAAAGCAACAAATTAATTAAAGTTGCATTATATTGATCGGTCTAACTAACAGCAACTTTTTTTTTTACAATTACACAGTACAACGCAGACACTAACAACGCACGCGCACTCACCCCTACGAACACACACACGCAAACCCTACCCCTATGAGCATCCCTACCCCTGAGCATCTTCGAAGACTGGGCTGGCAAATTCTGGAGAGATTGACGAAGTCACCACAGGCGCCTCGCTGTCGACGGGTACGTCGTCTACCACTAAAAGCACAACACCGTTAAATCCTGGAAAATTCGCTCCCATAGAGAGTCGAACCCAGGACCTCAGGTGCTACTGAGACTCTTGTAACCACTAGGCTACATGCCCTTTCGCTAACTAACAGCAACTTTGGAAAGCCTGGAACCACGTAAATGCATGTAGCATGGAAAAAAATACGAATATTAGGGAAATATCTAATATCAAATAATTAGAAGAAATGAGGCTTCGAATCTAGTTCATCTAGCCCACCACTTTATGAAGCATAAACGGAAGATTCCTGTGCGTTTCTCCATGCAGCATGCCACGACGACGTTGGCATAGTTATCAGAATGCCTCGATCGATCGGCTTCTTTCGAAGGTTTGATGCGTAGTTCTTTTTCGCGTATTCTCGAAAAAATAATGCCTCAATCGACGACGTTAGCATTTTACAGCTGAATAAAGTCTTATTTTGAGGATTTCGATTGAGATTATAAAAATAATAGTTAAACGTGTGTGTAAAATTAAGTTAATCGTGCTATCTATTAAAAATGGTCTCATCAATGGCATGCAGAATCGCAGAATAATCGTGGAAGGATAAAAGGAGGGGGCATCATGGCCACTTCGGTTTGTCGTCGGAGACCGGAGCTGACTTGTACATATACCGGCTGGACTAGTCAATCCAACGACTCTGACCAATCGACGATGGATATTGGGATGGGATCGGCATCGGACGGCCCGGATCACGCGGCACAAAGGGCTAGTCCTTTTCACATGCACTGATTAATCATCTGTAGTACAGTATTACGTACTCCTGCTTCTTAATTAATTTCACACTCTAATTGACACGCACGCACATGGCCATCGTTGATCATCTATGCTATGAAAAGAATATATAATCGACATGGATGCAATATGATGTATGCATGATATGGTGACCAATATGATGATTCCAACACATCCACAGGACTCTTCACTAATTAGACCGCTTGATCAGCTCCGATTTGCATAAAACCAGCACAGATAACGTCCACCCTCCGTAAAAAAAACAATATCATACTAGATATGACATATCCTATATATCAATATTCGTTATACTAGGATACACTAGTTGCCCGATCGACCAAAAACCACAATAGTCTCGGATGCAGTAAAAACCGGGACTAAAGATGGTTTTAGTCCCGGTTTATAAGTAGAACGGGACTACGTGATCTTTAGTCCCGGTTGGTGTTACTAAAGACATGCTGTCAGGTGTTGTCAGGCCCCTCCAGGACCGGTTCGTAACTCCAACCGGGACTAAAGATCACGTGATCTTTAGTCCCGGTTGGTGTTACGAACCGGGATTAAAGATCAAAACGCACTATATAATCCCTATTACTTATCCTCTTTTCTCGTCCACTCTTTTCTCGTCCACACCCACTCCTCTCTCCCTCCATCTCTAATCTTATCTCTTCCCTTTCTCCTTATCTCTTTTCCTTCTTATCCCTTCCCAACTCGATCCAGTGTGCGCAGCAGGAGGGGGTGGGCGGCTCGGCCGGCATGGAGGGCCGGGGCGGCGGCCGGCGCAGAGGAGGGGAGGTGGCAGCCGGCTCAGCCGGCCGGCGGCTTTGCTTCGTTTTTTTTTTTCTTTTTTTTTTCAAAGAATTTGTGATCCATGTGTAGATTGAGATGAAGAATTTGTGGTTCAGAGATGTATAATTTTTTTTTTGAATCTCATGGTATGGATCTGAGATGTACATGATTTGTGTATGATTTGTATATTTGGGATGTTTCTTTGATTTGGGGTTTGATTTGGGATGTATAATCTGTAGTGTATATGATAGATTTGTGTATTTGGGATGGTACGCATCCCACCTAATTTGGGAGAAAATAAATTAGAGATTAAATAGTAAGTAAATGAAAAAAAACTATTATCCACTCCCATCTTTAGTCCTGGTTGGTACCAATCGGGACTAAAGATCGATCTTTAGTCCCGGATTCGTAGTCCCGGTTTGAAAACCGGGACTATAGGGGGGTTACGAACTGGAACTAAAAACGATTTCTCCACTAGTAATGTGAGTACGTGTCTCACAAGTCACAAGTACAACTCCATAAAGAAAAAACCTATTTTATCTATACGTGTTCAAGGATTGACACTAATAATACCCCATCAGTGTCGGCAGTATTAATCGGCATTGATTAATGAGGAGACTATCAGTGTTGGTCTTACTGTATCCACGATACTTTAGACGGGAAACCTATTTTTGGTACGGCACTAAAGTGATTAGAGAGAATAGTGTTGATTTTTACCGTGTCCATAATACTTTAGATGGGAAATCTATCTTGATACAACATGTTTAGTTGTGTTTAATAGTTTTAGCATGCAATAATATGTTTCGTCTTTGCTGGTTAATAATCTTAACCGAGACTAAAAAGGCCTCCGCAACACCTACCTAGCTATAGGCTCCTCCATGAGTAGTTACCATTGCTAAAATTCTAGTGTCGATTGAGAACCCGACATCGATAGCCCTTTGTAGATAATAATGCAACAGTAAACACATGAATTTCGTATTTATATACACCAATGGGGAGAAAAATCAATGTACTATTGCAACAGTATAGTACATACAAACAACTACTACATGCATGGAATATTTCTCCTTTTCCTTTTCAAAACATCGAGATCAGTCTACCAGCTGTGTATGACCACTACATATGGGAAAAAAAATAAACCGAAAAGAAACAACCTCTGCAGTGTGCAATGTTGAATTCTTAGACGATGCTGCTGCCAGAGTGTGGTTGTTGTTGGGATGTGACACGACAATTTATATTTGCAAGCTAGCAGCTGGATGTACGAGTAGTCAACACATTATTACGGTTGCAATCCTTGACCGGATTAAATAAACAGACTTAACTTAACTTCTTGATATGATTCACCTAATGACCTAATTAAGAACATCGTCCATGTGCCCACCTAGACCTAGCTAGTTATAATCTCTGTTCGTTTAAACTTCCGTTTGCCGTGCGACTAATGACACCGACCGAGCTGGTTCAAATATATACTCACTCCATACTCGTAAAGAAAGTCGTTTTAGACAGCGACACGATCTCTAAAACACAACTTTGACTTCTTGTTTTTATAAAAATATTTATTAAAAAGTAATACATGTATACTTTTATGAAAGTATTTTTCAAGACAAATTTATTCATATATTTTTTATATTTTTAAACTCAACAACTTGAGAATTATTCATGATTTATATTTTCAAGGTTTGACTTAAATATTGTTCTAAACGACCTCCTTTATTAGTACGGAGGGAGTATTCACTTGTCATGATCGATTTCTAATATGTGCTGAATAATATAATGGCTTCTAATACTGGTTGGTAAGCACACACGCTTTGATTGCAATTAGTTACTCCTATACGTGCTTACCAGCTACTCCCTCCGTTTCAATTTACTGTTCTACTCCCTCCGTCCTATAATATAGCAACCGATAACCGAATAAAACGCCTCCCTCCGTCTTAGAATATAGCGTAGTTACATCCGGTTTTAGGTTGCTGTATTATGAGACGGAGGGTATAATAAATTTCACACTAAATTAAGAACAAAAATCGTAATAAAAAGAACATGACATACTCCTACTCTGCAGTATATACTCTCTTCGGCATAAAGAAAAAAAAGTAAGGATTTAAAAATTTCTATAGCTTTCATTAATATGGGGAGAAAAATTGATGAGGAAGAGTAAACCAGAAGAATGAGAGAGTACTGTTGGGTTGATGGTTAAAATAATAATAACAATAATAATATCATAGTGACAAATACTAGTAAAGCTAAACCGATAGTAAGACGGACAAAGTATATACTTTACACATTTGACAAGCATATGCAGTCCTATTTATAGTAGGAGAACAGTGACTTTTGTTTGTGATCAAAGGACACGTGCGGTTTTTCCATTGACGGCACCTGCATTAAGGTCAAAATTAAGCGTGTTTCGGTTTTGAAGAAGCCAAATCCAATTTCAACTATGCACACATAACTACCATTTCGCACGGAGACTAAACCCATCAGCAATTTAGCATACGTGGTCTAATCCTACCATCGACAATAATAATATAAATTAATAATAACAGAGGAAAAACATTCAGCAACAGTATTACTCACAGCAAGACCTTTTAATCTTGCTGTATCTGTAACAGTACACCCTTCATAAAAAAAATAATTTCAACAACGAATCTAAATATAGACTATGGGTAGATTTATAATCAAAATTGATTCTTTTAGAATGAAAGGAGTATGCAGTAGTAATAAAAATGTCTCTTAGAGAATTTTTATTCTATGAGAACAAATTATATATATTAAGCTTTTGAAACAAACGATTGGTTACTATTAATATTTTGAAGTTTCTAAATGATGGTCAAGAAATTAATCGACTTAATTTACTCGATTTATTTTTAAATTATAAGTTGTTTTGATTTCTCTGATCAAGTTTGTAAAAAAAATATAGTAACATCTAAACATCATATTAACTTCATTAAACCTAACATTAAATATACATTTTGATAATATGTCTATGTTTATTTTAATTAAAAATATTACTATATTTTTTTAAATTTTGGTTAAATCCAAAGAAACTTAACATCAACTTATAATATAAAACAAAAATAGTGTAGTAAGTAGATATTTTCTCCTAAAAAATCCAACCTGGAATAGGATATGATGATACAACGAATTTGGTATTTTAGGTTAGACTTTTTTTTTACTGAAGGAGTAAATATGATATATGACCATTTTGGATTGATGCCAAAATACGCCCTACCAATTTATTAGTAGCTTGAATAGTAATAGTATAGGTTTGGTTTGAAGCCAAATTATTTGGCAATGCCTATGATCAATTTGTCACTAATCTAGAGCCTTCTTCTCTATATCATCAACATTTGGCATCATATTAGTAGCAATTCAAATATATATAATAAATCTCTACCTTACAAAAAAAATTGATAATACCAAAACATACCAAAAATTTGGTAGGTTCTCTCTCCATTCTATAAAAAACGAATTTAGGATCGGATGTCCTATATATATATTTAGATTCGTAGTGTTAGAATATATCATATCCGGTAGTAAGTTGGTTTTTTATGGGACAAAGAAAATAAGGCAGAGAAGCAAAGAGCCTCATAATTTTTAGTGCGGTGGTAAACTCAAACTGTGGTGGAGAACCGAATAGGCCTTGCACTTGCACACAGAGAGAGAGAGAGAGAGAGAGAGAGAGAGAGAGAGAGAGAGACGTGGCGTACGTGAGCGTGGCGTGGGCGCGAGTGCGGGAGAACAAGTCAAAGGATGCGAACGCAACAGGACGAGCGGCATCTCCCATCCAGCACCCACCCCACCAGCATGGTCAGGACGACACAACTAGTCTCGTCGACTCGGCTCACTCCTCGGTCTTCCCCGCTCTCCCCTTCCAATTCCAATCCCGCGCGCCGATCCGATCAATTCCCACCACCACCACCGTCGTCTCCCTCACTCCAACCTCCGCCACCTGCGAAACCTAAGCTGCTTGCAGCTCCGCCGACGAGGCTGATACCGTACCTACGTGCTGAGATACCAGTATCTGTCTAAGCTACAGCTATGGGGTGCGTGTGCTCCAGGCGGTTTCGGGACGACGCCGCGCCGCGCTCGGTGCAGCCGCTCGCCGCCGCCTACGAGGCGCGCCGGGGTCGCTACGGCCCTGGCGACTTCGACTCCGGCGAGCTCGCCATCCCGCCGCCCAAGCTACTCCCCTCCCACAAGGTACTCACTCTACTTC
This sequence comes from Oryza meridionalis, assembly GCA_000338895.3. Classification (NCBI taxonomy): domain Eukaryota; kingdom Viridiplantae; phylum Streptophyta; class Magnoliopsida; order Poales; family Poaceae; genus Oryza; species Oryza meridionalis. Next base: position 30,899,625 of record CM002529.2, read on the forward strand.
TACTACTACCACCACCGTAATTTTCCTTTTTACCTCTCTCCTCGACCTCTGCTATGCATCATGTGCTGCATGTGTGTTGGAATTTTCGAGCTCCACCGATCCGCCGAGATGTGCTTCGGCTCAACTCTCCGCCCTGCTTGCCTGCAACTTCCATCGGACAGCTGCATGTGCTGCTCTCCGCTTCACGATTTGTTTCTGCTTAGTTAGGTAGCCAGCCGGTGAGAATTCTCCACGATTTGATGCACCAAACACGCGTTGCCGCAAACGGAGCGGTTTGTTTGGGTTCGAAATCTCAATCCGCCTTTCACGTTCAATTCCTCATAGGGTATTATTGATTATTTTCTTTTTGCTGCGTTTCTTCTCTCGCCGCCGTGTTCAGAAATTCAGAGAAGCCGTCAAACTGAGTATCACTGTGAAGCTTTAATTGAGCTGCCTTTCGCTGTCAAGGCTTCCATGGGGACTTCATCTGAAGCTGCTCTCTCGTATTTCAGTCTCCGCTTTGATTAATTCAAATCAAACTAGATTGGCAGTGGTCTGAGGATGCAGTATTTCACAAACCGTGGGGAATCTGCACTGCATCTTTGCATGAATTCTTTAAGCGGCTCAGGGGAAAGAGAGGGACACAACAATACATACAGCAAGTGAAAACCAACAGCTTACACACACAAAAAAATCATCAAGTCCGTGTAGGATGCAGCAGAGTCAATCTTGGCGCCCTTGGTTTATCATATTGTAAGCACTATTGTCCTATAGGAGGAGGATTCCGTCCTTTTGCTCAGATAAGTGAAGAACTGCCGTGCTTATTTAACGTTCACGTTGCTGTCAGCCGGAGTCTACTTCTTGGACTGGTCAAGCCAGCGACCCAACCATGAGCTTCTGCTTTTGTTCCTTCCTGCTGACCACTTTTCCATGCCAACCATGGAGTTTGGGAAATTACATCCTTCACTTTTCTTGCAAAGACATGAGTGATCTGCTTAGCTTCTACTTGGAAGAAAACACTAATTGTGCAGGAGCTACTAAGTGAGACAAAGTACAGACGGTATAACCGGAAAGAAGCTGCCTTTGTTTATGTACTCTCAGCGTGTTACTAGTGTTATAATTCAGGCACCCAGTGATTCGGCAGTCATCCTGGAGATGGAAAAAGATATAGACAGATGGTTACTAAAGTATCGGGTTAAGAAATACACCAATGCGCAGCCTACTTTGATCTGGCCAATGCGCATCAGGGGTGATCGTCTATATATCATCAGAAAAATGAAAGGAGGCGATCTCCCCCAAAGCGAAAGGACTACGGAATAGCCTTAGAGGAGTGACCTCCCCATTTTATTTCATTTAACCTGTTTCATTCTACGAGTCTATGTTTTCATCGAAAAGCTTGCACTTCAAATTGGCTTGTTTCATAATTTTGCAATAAGATTGACAGGAAAAGCACTGCTAGTTCAAATAAATATACCTTCTTTCTTAGGTTCTTTGTTATGACAAAACATCTGATATTATTCTTCTTAGAGGGGATAATACGTTTCTCCCGCTCTTCCTTTTGCTTTGTTTGTGCTATAACTAGTTGTCTTTCTATTGGAAATTGAAGACAGCAAAAGCGGAGACTATATCATTAGAAGATAAGAGTAGTCTTTTCCTTTCATATTAACTCTGACATACTAAGTTGTGACAGGTACCAGAAACAGGTACACTTTTAGGAAGAGCCAGCATTGCTGCTGTCGAGGTGTTAGATACCCTTGGGAGTAGCATGACAAATTTAAATCATGGCAGTGGATTTCTCTCTGGGGGAACAAATCGAGGCAATAGAGTCTGTATTTTAGCATTTGAAGTCGCAAACACTATAGCTAAAGCTTCCAATTTGTGGAGATCTTGCTCCGACACGAGTATAAAGGAATTGAAGGAAGAAATATTGCATTCAGATGGAGTGCAAATATTGGTCTCCTCAAATTCCAGTGAACTATTGTATATTGCTTATGTTGACAAAAGGTATGATTGGTTCAAGAAGGAAGTTGTCCTATCGTTCCTTTTTTTTTGTTGTTTTTAATGTGATTGGCTGACATGGATTTGATGGAATTCTACAGGGATGAACTTGACATCTTTTCAAGAGAAGTAATTCGATTTGGTAACCTGTGTAAAGACCCAACATGGCATAACTTAGGACGCTATTTCGACAAGTAAGAATCTGAGAAGTATGCTTTTCATTTAAGATGCTATTTACAATCATATCCGCACTTCCTGTACTTAACACTATGCCGTTGCTGTGAATTCTGATGTGCAGATTAACGACAGATTTTGCACCTCAGGATCATTCAAAAGAGCATATGGAAACTACTATCCAGCAATTGATCAATTTGGCTCAAAATACTTCTGTATGTATCACTTGATAATTTCTGTATTTTGCCGTATGTAATTGATAATACTTATAACTTTTATGGAGTCAAGATGTAGGATTCATTAATTTATTATTATTATTCTCCCTTCAAATTATTGAACGGTTAAACTGCTGTAGGAATCAGGATTCAAGAATCTTATCATGAAGAACTAAGTCTCGTTGCATAACATAGAACCACAGTTTTGAGGTGCTGGTTGGAAGGATATGCTGATGGGCTTGTTTTGTAATTGCAGGAACTCTATCATGAATTGCATGCGCTGGACAGGTTTGAGCAGGATTTTCAAAGAAAATTTCATGAAGAAGAGTCAGTGCCAGCAGCCAGACGTGGTACAGTTATACTGATGTCATTTTAAAATATATTGTTGATAGATGCTAGAATTTAAGCAAGAGGGTTTTCCATTAGCTCACCTTAATTAGTGACGTGCTGTAGATTGCTCTTTAAAATACTTAAAATGGACAGACGTATCGTGTAACCTATTCGGTCACGAAGTGGTTTTCTTTATGTGTCTTCTTTTTTATGCTTGCTTCTTTCACACAATGTTGTTCAAAGTATAGAAAATGGTGATGCTTATTGTTTTCAATCTTCTTGTTCTTGGCAGAGAGTGTTATGATCTTGCATAGTGAACTAAAGCGCCAGAGAAAGCTTGTGAAAACTCTCAAGAAGAAGTCTTTGTGGTCTCGAACTTTAGAGACGGTATTCCTTAAGCCACATTTTGCTCTGTTGCTTATTTATTGGATTATGTCCCATTGCTAAGCAATTGAGATTTGATGAATACTCTGCTCATAATATCCACACATTTTCATTTTGAAGAATGCTAACATTGAATTCTGTCATTGTCTATCCAGATTGTGGAGAAGCTTGTTGATATTGTCGTATTTTTACATAAGCAAATTCGGGATTCATTCAGTGAAGCTGGTAGGTGATACTCAGTTGGATGGTTTGCAGTAGCTTAAAATTTGTGCGACGATATGCTAACACCTCTCTAATTAAAAAAGTTTCTGTAGGTGCTGACCTTTTCAATTCAGAGCAAGCTCAAAACAAAAGACTAGGTTCCTGCGGTCTAGCCTTACATTATGCGAACATAATCAATCAAATTGAAAATATTGTAAGTTGTTTTGACTTTTGATGATCCATACCCATGTTTTTCATCCCTTCTGGATGTACTACTTTCACCGTCTACACGTTTGCTATATCTGATCTTAAGACTCAGTGCTCTCATAGTCTACTGTGTCTGCTGGATATGCCCCACTTCCATAGCTCACATGCTTGCTATATATAATCTTAATATTCAGCATTTGCATAAAGTTTTTATTATGTTGATGATTCATTCATTTATTCATTTTCCTTAAGTTAACTGCAACAGTCAGTTGTAATGAATATTTTATGTTTGGTCAGTATAAAGTATCTATTAGTTTCTTAGCTACTGAGTACTAGTTCCAACACCATAGTGCATAGGTTGTATTACCAAAGTCTAGATGTTTAATCCTTAATCTCCACTACAGCTGATACTTGATTGATTACATAGAGTCAAAGTTCTCAAAACAATGTGTAATTATGCAGGTTTCTAGACCACTCTCTCTTCCTCCTAGTGCTAGGGACAATCTGTATCATGGTCTGCCAGTAACAGTGAAGTCAGCTCTCAGATCGCGATTGCAATCAGTTAATGCCCAAGAAGAGGTTTGTGTTCTCTTCAGCCCTGTGGTGGTAAAACGGTTCATTTCCTATATTCTTTATGCACATGGAAGCAGTAGTAGTATTTAGATATGACTAGCTCAACACTAATAAGATCTTGTTACATGCTAGTTTCCATAAGCATATTTTGCTCCTGAAAAAAGTGAAAGTAAAATAGTCCATGTAGATTGAAATCTTAATATGATAGTAATTCTGTATATATCATGTTAACAAAGTTGAGGACTTTATATTTACAGTTGTCTTCAAAGCCCGCAAACTGATAAATGTATGCTGTTTTCATTATGTGCAGCGTACTGTAGCTCAAATTAAAGCTGAAATGCAGAAAACTCTTCGCTGGATTCTACCGATTGCTGAAAATACAATAAGGTGGGTGGAACTTGTTGCAAAGTCCTACTGACTTCTGAGCTTAGGGTTATTTTCTCCCTAAAATTCATTCCTTTGTGTTTTCATACTTTTACCAGAGCACATCAAGGTTTTGGATGGGTCGGCGAATGGGCAAACCTTGGGTTAGTATCAAATCGTGATTTGCTTATCATATACCTTGGAATTTCCATTGATAATATAACATGAGATAAAATAGTACCAAGTATTGCTCCTTGCAACATAACCTAACATACTGCTATTTTCTAGTTGCGAAATGAACAAGAAATCAGGCTCCCAGCTCAGTATCACCCGTGTCCAGACACTTCATTACGCCGATAAGGCAAAGACGGAGCAATACATGCTCGATCTGGTGGTGCTGCTCCACCATCTAGTTGTCCAGGTGAAGAACAGAGGCTATGGGAGCAAGTCCTCGAAGCACGACCCATCCCGATCCCGCAAGGGAATGGATCTTCAACCTGAATCCAAGCTCAACACATCTCCAGTGAACAACGCCACATATTCGAGCCCGTTGTCGGACTCCGAACGCGAGACGCTGGACCACCTGAGCTTCAAGAGGACGGGCTACGGTAGGAGCAAGAGCTGCGAGCCTCCACCCAATAGAGGGAAGAAGGCACATCGAACCTGGGATTCATGCCGGAGCCATGGCAGCTCGCCGGCGAGGGAATTCGGTAGGAACTCAGCTTCAGAGCTTGACAAGACGATGGACCTGGATGTAATAGATGGATTAGATAGACTGACTTCTTACCACCCAACATCCCCCACATTTTGTTAGGTATATGCTGCACAAAAATAGGTATTCTTTTGGTGTTCCTACGGTTGATTGATCGTATATATATCTTGTAAATGTGTGTGATCTACCTATATATTCTCTTACATGTACATATATACATTAGCTTAGTAGCACAGCCTTGAGTTTGAGTGGAAATATAGCAAGATCACAAGTGATGCTCTATGGGTGTGTTCGGATCTCCCAGCTCTCAACTCCCAACTCCTTTGCTTCGTTTTCTGCGCGCACGTTTTTCAAACTATTAAATAGTGCGTTTTTTTGCAAAAAGTTTCTATACGAAAGTTGCTTAAAAAAATCATATTGATCCATTTTGAAAAAAAATAGCTAATACTTAATTAATTATGTGATAATGGTCCGCTCCGTTTTCCGGCTGATTAATCGTTTATCTTTTAGATTATCATCTCCAACTAAAATTTAAATTAAACTCCATTTTAAGTTGATTTTAAGGGGTCTTTTAATTTAGTTTTTTTTTTTGCAATGACTTTAAAATCGATAAAAACATAAATATAAAAGTTTTACTCATAAACTATTTTCAGTTGTTTCGTTTAAATCTTTTTTACGGCTTAATAATAGCTGTAGAGCAAACGAAAGAGAAACGATGAAGCTGACAACAGAGAAGAGGTCTTGGCCACAAATTGCAGCCGGGTCCAACAAGTTTATCCAGCAAGATTATCTTTCTCCAGTGTCTCAGCAATCTTATCCAGATGCAGATATAGCAGCAGCATTTCTTGCACAAGCTCATTCCGGCGACGTCCATGTCCAGAGCTATTACTCTCGCTCTCCATCACCCACCTGTACGCGGCGAGAGAGACCCGACCACCGCCTCCTCCGCCGCTCGCCGTCGCCGTCGACATGCGTGTGGTCGCCGTCGACCGGCCCCCCGAATTAATTAATACGGCCACAGCCCACAGGTTTAGTACCCCGTTTGGATTTCTCCTTTCCAAGAAACCAATAAGCCAAAGCCGTAACATGAACAGTGTCCTAGAGTTGTTCTAGAGGAAAAGGATAATTGACAGCAACTTTTCTCCAACCTGGCCTGTCGCTTAATCCCCATACTGTATATGATGATGATGATGATGATGATGATACATCTATGTCAATTGGGTTCTAGAATGAAAATATTGTATGTGAATCTTGTCGGTGCAGATGCCAGTCTTCTAGAATCTAATATACACTAATCCATACTCACTAATGATTGTACAAGGTCAGGCATGTGCGTGCATAGTGCATAACCCCGGACAGCTCTAAACAAGTTAGTGTAATACATTAACATGCAGCATATCATGTGGGGCTTCTATATTTCTCCGAATAAGATACTATATCCATTCTAAAATATAGTAACTTTTAGCTATAAGTTTGATAGAGGTAGTACTATGCAAGTATAAACAAGAAAAATAGTTCCCGTGTCCAAATAGAAAAAGGTTTTGTCTTTGTCATCACAAACATTGAGTTGAAAAAAAAAGGAGAAATGAAAAATACAGGTTTGATTACACAAACATAACTTTCAACCGGTTAGTGGGCTAAAAGCACTGGATCCAGATAACCACAAAGAAGAAGAAAATCACCCTCCCCCAAAATCATTCCAAAAATATCACCTTCTCCAGCAATGGTCTGATCCACCACAGCACAATTGCCCTCTCATGAGATCAGCTGTGCTCTACGAAAATTACGGAAAACCTATGCCGAGTTTATCACGCTACCATCCTGACCGTCGATTTCGGATCGGACGGATGGATCACCATGGAAGGTTGATCTCCACCATGGCGCCAAACAGTGAAAGCAACAGCCATGGAGAAAAGACACTGCTCTCTGACTCAGCAAACAATCACATAATCCTCTAAGAAAAAAAAAGATTTCTTCTAGAGATAAGATCAAGAACTCAACGTCCAAGTGGCACCACTAAAATTCCTCCCCCCCTAACTCCCTATAAATTAATCCCCTTTCTTTTCTTTTATGATCTCATCGACTCGACGACGACGACGACGCATTCCAAATTCTTCAAGAAATTAAAGAAGTGAACTGAGGAGGAAAGGAAACATGGCTTCGTTTGCATCCACGGCGGCGCCTTGGGGATGCGTCGCCGGAGCTCGGCGTGGCGGCGGCGGCGGCGGGCGGTGTGGGGTGCGTGCGTCCGCGGCGCTGGCGGTGGCAGCGCCGGCGGCGAGGACGCACTACGAGGTGCTCGGGGTCGGGGCGGGCGCGAGCAGGGGGGAGATCAAGGCGGCGTACCGGCGTCTGGCGAGGGAGGTGCACCCGGACGCCGGCGCCGGCGCCGGCGCCGCGGGGGACGAGGACTTCATACGGCTCCACGCCGCGTACGCCACGCTCGCCGACCCCGACGAGCGCGCGCGGTACGACCGCGCCATGGCCGGCCCGGCCTCGGCGGCGTTCCGGCGGGCGCCCGCGTCGTCGTTCCGGCGACGGACGTGGGAGACTGACCAGTGCTGGTAGGGGAGAAGCACAACTCCGGTTCTCCCTGCCCTACCGCGTCGCGCTCTCCGCCGCCGCCATCGCCGCCGCCGGAGCTCCGTCGGCAACGGCGGTTTGCCGGCGAGTGACGTGGGCTTCTGTCGGCCGTCGGATCCATCATAGAAGGCCCAGATCGAAGAGGAGGAAAAAGAGGAAGCTGCGCGAGATATTTGCAGGGAAGCCCTACATTTACCATCTATTATCAACAAGGTCCTCCTGCGACCATCTCGGCCGTTCGATCGACTTGTGCGGCGCAGATTGAGCCAAAAAGAGAAGCGCAGGGCGGATGTTTTCGTATGGGACCCTCGAGTATTCGGTATTATCAAGAATACCCCCATCCCGCCGCCGCCGCCGCCGGCGGCGGCGGCGGAGCAAAGTGTTGCCGCGCCGGCGAGTACTGCGGTGATCGCCGGCGTTTCGTGGGGATAACACCGCTAATGCATGGCTCTTCTCCTACAATCCTGTGTATACGCTGTAACACGAAGAGAGGCAATTTTAGAGAACTCTTTTTTGTGCTGATTAGCTTGTTTATATAATAGGTTTTAGCTGTCTCTCTCAACTGTAAATGATCAAGAAACTATTGTTTCTTCTCTTTCCTTTTCAAATCGTCATCTTTGAGTACTAATTTGAAGAACACTCGAATGCGTATGTTTGGTGGTTCAAGTTCTTTAATTTTTGCAGCTACCTCAATAAGCATTTCTAGTTTTTGCATCACTTCTAGTGTCAGAGACAGGAAACGCTCTCCATTCTGCACTCTGAATAAGATAAAATATAGACATGACCTAGTTTCAAAAAAAAAAAAAAAAGACTTGAACTGAACTGCTGAAGAAGAAGCAGTGTACGCCTACTACTTAACAGAGTATGACCAGATTATAAAAAGGGATTTTGTTCACTTGAAATCATCTTTACGATCAAGAGGATTGTGTAAAGAACACCTGCAAAATAGGATTAACTGGGAGGACTTGCCAGTGAACCATAAAGATGGGATAAATGCATCCCAATTCAACCATTTTGTGATGATTCTGCTAGTGCTATCCACAGATGATGTACTGGTAGCACAGAACAGAAGGTGATGCACTCTCGGGCTTTTTGGCAATACGCAAGGAGCGCATTTTTTATTATAAAGAATAAATTTATTTACAATCAAAAGCGAAAAACAAGTACGGGGCAGATTACAGGAGGATTACAAAGGGAGCTTAAGCCTATTTTCGCTAAACAAAGATGACGACCATGAGCAACCAAGGCTTTTACAAGATCAGTGTTGGCAACGCCAAGTTGGCTAAGCGCCAGAGCTTCGCCTCCGCCGCCATCGCTCTAGCAACCTCCGCCCAGCCCTTGTGTTGTTGGTTAAAGATGCGGTTGTTCCTCTTCTTCCATATGGCCCAAGCCACCAAAGTGGCAATGGTGTCAAACCCTCTCCGATGTGAAGCGGCAATCTTCTCCCGAGTTTTGCAAAGCCGCTGAAGAAAGGAGGATTCATTCATTGGTAAACAGACCTGCAACCCAATGGCTTTGAGCGCCATCCACCATAATTGCCGAGATTCGGGACAACTGACCAAGATGTGATTGATTGTTTCGTCGCTCTGATCACAGAGGACACACTGACTTGGACGCTGCAGACCCCGCTTGCGGAGACGATCCACAATCCAGCATATCTGTTAAGAGCGACTAACCAGCTGAAATAGCGGCAGCGAGGAGGCGCCATTGTCTTTCATACCGGCGTGTTCTGGAACTAGATTCTTCCCAGGAAGAGGGCTTGATACGTTGATTTGGAGGTGAAATCTCCTGAGTTGCTCCATTTCAGGAGATAGTGTCTGGTTGGTCTGACAGCTGCACAGAAGATATCACGGTCCAGAGGTGGAGATATTCAAGAATCGCCTGCATTCCTAGAGCTCCAGAGATATCCTTAATCCACCTTCTGATCTTCCAGTGCTTCAGCGACCGCACGCGGCGAGACGCAGTTAAACAACGTCGGGGCCAACAGCCGAATGGAAGAGCCCTCAATCCAGTTGTCGACCCAGAACAACACAAGGTTTCCTTTGCCAATGCACTCTCGGGCTTGTTTGGGAGGCCTACAATTCGGCCCACCAGGATTCAGGCCTTAGCATCAATTTATTTCATGACACCAAATTGAAATCTCTTACACCAAATTTTGTGGTTTCATTCGCCAGCTGTAGCCGTTGCCATGCCAAGATACAGGACAGCATCACCACGCATCATCGCAGCAAGTCAGCAACAGCTAATCACATGATGCCACGTGCATATATAGATTGATCGGGTTCAGAGTTTCTTTTTTAATTCAGACCATATGCATGCTATTATTCTGAGTTCTGAACAATATTATTCTGCAGTACAACAAACATGATAGCACTTGAAATCATCTTGAATTATATAAGCCCAGTTGTTTATAGCTACTGTATATACACTATGCAGCTATCTACTATACAGATATAGGTGAGGTCTGATGAACGGCTCACCTCATATATACAGATCATAAGTTTTTTGACGCAACAGATCATAAGTCAAAACAGAATAGCATTGACATCTCCATCTCTGACAGAGCACAACTACTGCTCGCGTATAAACGATCGAGTATACAACAATTTTTGCTGCTCACCTACTCGCAACTAAACCTTTCTCGCCAACAGTAGCATATTGTTTTTCTTGTACTATCTGTTTAATGTCTAAACCTCTCTGATTCTCTGATTGATTCTGCAACGCATCACACGCATGTTGACTCTTTAATTTCTTTATACAACAACTTGTAGGTTTCTTGGAAGGACCCGTCCATTCATTTGATGAACTATTTTCCTTAGAAAAATGATATAAAATAGTGGAGTAGCTTGGTTATCTAGCTGATCATGACATGAACAATCAAAATTTTTGCATTTGATTTGTTCACTATCTCCTCTCTGTCTCTTCTCATCCATGGGAGCACTTCTCCATTTCCTCTCCCTACTACTCTTCCTCTCCTTGCTCCAAGGTAAGCTTAGCTCAAAAACAAAATCATCAAGCATATGCACATTTGTAATTTAATTCAGTGGAAGCAGCTATCTGTTTTTAAGCTTAATTGTTCACATGATTTGCATGTAATTTGTCTAATTCAGTGCTCGAAATGTTGTTTGATTAAGCAAGAAATCACTGATCAAGATGAACTCCATTATGATCAATTACCAGGAGCACAGGCTGCAACGTTCACCATAAGCAACCGGTGCGGCTACACGGTGTGGCCGGGCATCCTCTCCAACGCCGGCGTCGCGCCGCCGTCCACCACCGGCTTCGCCCTCTCCCCGGGCCAGACGCTCGCCGTCTCCGTCGCCGCCTCCTGGTCCGGCCGCATCTGGGGCCGCACGCTCTGCGGCCAGGACTCCTCCGGCAAGTTCACCTGCGCCACCGGCGACTGCGGCTCGGGCGCCGTCGAGTGCTCCGGCCGCGGCGCCGCCCCGCCGGCCACGCTGGCGGAGTTCACTCTCGCCGGCGGCAGCGGCGGCGGCGGCGGGGATGACTTCTACGACGTCAGCCTCGTGGACGGGTACAACCTGCCGATGCTCGTGGCGCCGTCGTCGCCGGCGGTGGCAAGCGGCGGCGCGGCGAGTAATAACGGGAGCAGCAGCTGCCAGGTGACGGGGTGCGTGATGGACCTGAACAAGTCGTGCCCGGCGGAGCTGCAGGTGGTGGCGGCGTCGGCGGCGAGGAGGGCGGTGGCGGCGTGCAAGAGCGCGTGCGAGGCGTTCGGGACGGCGGAGTACTGCTGCAGCGGCGCGCACGGGTCGCCGGCGACGTGCGCGGCGACGGCGTACTCGAGGTTCTTCAAGGGCGCGTGCCCGCGAGCCTACAGCTACGCGTACGACGACGCGACGTCGACGTTCACCTGCGCGGCCGCCGGCGGCGGCTACTACGTCGTCTTCTGCCCCGGCATGTCCAGGTAAATTGATCACAAAATATTTCTGCACGCACGTCTTGGCATGCATGCGTGCTTCTTTTTTTTTCAATTTCACATTGGCCCTATACAATGGCACGTCGTGTACATGTGCATGCCATTTGGCATAGCTTATACATACTAACGTGTAAGATAATAATAGGATGAGACCCATATATCAGTGTTGTCATTGACAGTGATATTATGGTAGAGGATCCTCACCGAGCTGCTTTTGACTAGGTTCACTTCGGCGTCTCGTTTCTAGGCTTGTTTCTTTTTCTTTCTTTTCGATTACACAGAAATCGTATACGTGCACACACCACTTCTATGAATACGCCATCTAACACATACATGAGATTAGAGGTGGGAGACCTCTTGGTTCTGACTCTAATAACTATAAAATTGATTTCTTGATCCACTGATAAAAATTTGCTGGCTATATTGTTTGTCTGCTTTTCTAATTTTAATCAAAGAAACACGCTTTGGGTATTAAAAAAAAATTGTTCGTCTGTGTCTTCGGTTAGTTGGCATTGGTAATAGGTTTTAGTTTCTGTGACTCCACAGGAACTCGAATGACAAATCACAAACTGAAAATGATCAGATATTTAATCAAGCCTTGATTAACTTTTTCTCGAGATTACATAATTTGGATGACATAGGGTCGTGACAAAAATTTTAAACCAAATAAGGTTCAATCGGGACATTGCGTCCATCTTAACCGTGTTGTTCCTGATTGGTTTTGCAGCACAAGTTGCTGATATAATTTTTTAGTTCAATCATTTTGGTGCATCGATCACTTGAACGTGACAGCCAGTGCTGGCATGCACCACGCATCACTTGAACAAGTTTAGTATGAACAAAACAGAGTCTCTCTCTGTCTCTGTGGGAAAGAAAACTCGGGCGTCGTCTGCAGAATTGGCTAGTTTATATATCGTTTTTGGCTGCAACAATGGCGCCAAAAATTTTTTTCTGTTTACAATTAATTTTTAGAAAGTTTCTGTTTACAATTATGGTTAATTAATATAAAACTAAGTACATTTTTATTTGCTAATGTTGCGATGATTGCAACCTGATGCAGCCTAAAATCTGGTGGAAATCCTGAGGCAGTAGGCTTGCCACCTACCTACTCAACAATGGCGTTCACTGGAAATGCAGAGAGCTTGACGATGAGCAGGAATTCGCTTGTGATCCTCCTGATGGTCATCAGCTCAGCGATATCGACGCTATCTTGGTGATGTCAATTCAAACATTGTATTTGCGTGATGTATCCCATTCATGATTATAGATTTAGCAGCATATTTTTGCCAGTTTTTCTTGGAGGAAAACTTCATTCTTTCAGAGCAGGCAGCAGGTTTATCCACTGCTAAAACTATAATGCATAATGCTTCAAGATTCGCAAATATATAAAACATACTATTTCTGAAAATGCGGATCCAGATCAAACTATTTCTGAAAATGTTCACAAATTTCAAAAACTAAAGCAAATTACATTGTAAAATACTGGGCGAGCTTCTTCTTCTTGACCTGTACTTGTTTACCGAAGCACGCTGACGTCCGGCGTGCCCACTTTCTGATCTTCTTGTCTTCAGCAATGTCGGAAAAATCACAGTGATCATCATCAGCCAATATTGTGTGGGGTTCAATGGACATACACTCCAAGGCAACGGCATTCTCAAGGATGAAATAGACCAGCTCCTCCTGAGGACGGTAACACCGAAACCCGCTCATGTAGACCGTCTTGAGGTGATCATGGTGGCTCAAGCGATAGTCCTCCCTTGCTACCTTGGTCTTGCGAACCCGACATTTGTACTTCTTGTAATAATACATCTGCATAATTGTAAACTCTAAGCACAAAAACATGAAAGCTCTAGCTGTTTAATCTATGCATCACACGAAAAATACTACCTAACAGTATCTAACGCATCAAAAGTCACACATTTATCAAAAGAATTTCCATTTAGTTGGATTCTTGTTTTTATCCCTCTAACAAACAATGAAAGCTTGATCTAATTCCCACTGGTTCTAGTGCAATGAAGGAAAAGAACGACAGAAAAACACAATTCATTTTTGTTTTTCTTCACACATTGATTATTATAGGTTTAAAAAACATTTAGTATCTCATACATAAATAGAATGCAATTGAAACCGCGCTAAAGATTTTAACAGGTGTACATAATCTCAAATGAAAATGAGTGAAGACAAAGGAATTATAGCGCACTTAATATGACTGGGTAAAATGGATCAATACTCACATGCCATTCTAGCACCTCCAGTAGAGGAGTGAATTCCAAGTAGTGCGCCAATTGAACAACTCCCTTATAAGTATTCGGAGCACTAGTTAAGACATATACCTCACACTTCAGATGCCTCAAATGCATAAACATGTTGCGTGGTCTTGTCAATGTATGAACCTGAAAGACAACCAAACAAATGGTAAGGCAGTCTACCAAGCAAGCAAACAAATATACAAAAAGGCAAACCAAAAGATAAATTCCTTGGAACAAAGGGACAAACCTGTCCTAGGTCATTGTCGTACATATGTAAATCCAAGCTAAGCTCCTTGACAGGTAAAGCACTTGGAAGCACAGTGAACACATGGTCAAGTTGATTATGTTCAAGAAATACGATTGTTGCCTTCACTGATTTTGGGCAACCATGAAGCATGATTGAGATTACCTCCCCTCTATACCCAAAACGTGTAAGACAGGAAACATGAAATTCAATCATCTGCACCTCCGTACCCCAAATCCGCAGATGTTGAAGCTTGTCAAGTTGGCATGGTATTACCAAATCACCCACGCCAGTGCACACACTGATCTCCATGTCCTCAAGAAGAGAACATCGTGACAGCAAGTCTGGAAGATCCCCCACTAATTTACATACTGCAGCGCGAGCCTTTTGAGCATGGTAAAACCAGAAATATTTGGATGTACCTCTATTGATACAACAGCTAGGAACAAAGACTCAAGAGCAGGGTCATGCTTAGCATCCAAAGCATCAAGTGAGAAGTGGTAAACATCTTCTGGCAGATGTTTCCGTGTTGTCCATCTGTTTCTGTGCCGAGATTGTAGGTTAACATCTATAACCTTTGCCTTTGATGCAGTGGCAAAGCGAATCCAACCATCGATATGTTTGAATTCATCCTTGTTGAGGTCACAGTTGATGCTGAACTTATTTAACCCTATTCCCTTGTGGCGTCGGACAACATGATTTACTGTCTTAGAGAAGTACCATCGGTCAATTTTGAGAGTACCCTCATCAGTAGGCTCCTGCTTGGTGCCATCAAAGCACAGATTAGGGTGGCATGTCCAGAGCATTCTCCAGTTTCTTGACACAAGGCTCGCTCTTGCCGCATCATTGAGTGGCATAAAAGACACTATGAGCTGCTGAATCTCCTGTTATTATAATAATTGAATAAACATAAAAGATCAAATCCTAACACTAGGTGAAAAATCAGACATGCAGGCAAGGCAGGTGTTGATAGAATCTTATAGAATGATAGGGGAAAAAATGAACTTCTTGTATCTGGAAGGATGGCGGCGGCCTGAGTGCGTCGCTGACGCTGCGGTGGTGCTCCAACCTCCTCACTTTGGTGGTCGTCGGATACTCCATTCCATACGCTGCAGGGGGAGCGAGGGAGACGCGGGTTAGCAGTAGAGGAGAGACGGGGAAGGGAGAAGCCCGTACAAAGTATAACAAGGGGTAGGGTTGATCAGATTTTGAACCCGACTCGGATCGGGAAGGATAGAGATTCGATCGGCAATCAAGAAATCGATCTGGTAGCATCTCTGTTACCTGCGTTAAGGATTCAATGCGCTACCAGCGAGAAGAAACCGGCGCATATCCGCCATGAATGATGGAAAGGGCAAGCTAGCAGAGTAGATAGATGGGACGGACAGGTCGGAGGAGAAGGAAGGAGATGGAGCTGACAAGTGGGTTCCACATGTCGGTCACTCGAGCATAGAGGTAGGCCGCTCGGGCTCGCGATGGCTCGATAGGCATATTTTGAACGGTAATTTGGAACCATGCCATTTTACAAAGTTTAAGATATATCATCGGTATCTTAATGACATGTAGAACCCACATAAGTTAATGACATGTGGGTCAGGATGACATATCTCAAATTTTACAAAATTATAATGGCATAGTTCTAATTTTTTATTGTACCTTAGTTTGAAGCCGTCAGATAATAAAGTGCCCAAAACACACACACATAAAACAAAGTAGGCTTCAGGCAATATCTAAAGCTCCCAGCCAACATATTTTGCAAAGATAAATACAGCAAAGCATCGTGTTTTCTGTTTCTCAATTTTATGCAACGACAAACACTATAGGCATAAAACATTAATCTTTAAGGCAAGAACATCTCGGGGAGATATTGTATCCGTAAAGATAGCGACGACCTCACCACCTAAGTCTGAGTGCACCGCTGATACTGCGGTGGTGCTTCAACCTCCTCTTCCATAAGCTACAACCTGAGATGAGATAAGACGAGGGAACGAGATCCTCTGACTTAGAGCGTTTAAAGTCATCCTCTGACTTAGAGCGTTCTAAGTCAGAGACGCACAGTACTCTAACTTGGGATATTTTTAGCCGTTCGATTTGCAGCAAACGAACGAGATCGATTGCTACAGTATGCTACAATAATATCCAAACAATAACTTTGAACAGTATATTTCAATACTACGCTAGAGGCATTATTTACGCTAGAGGCATTATTTTCTATTGTAACGCGTGACTCAGGATACTTGATCGATTGCTACAGTATGCTACAATAATATCCAAACAATAACTTTGAACAGTATATTTCAATACTATACTAGAGACATTATTTTCTATTGTAACGCGTGACTCAGGATACTTGCTCCTCTGACGTACCAGCCCAAAGCCAGAGGATCCCGATCCTGAGACGGATTTATTAGCAATAGCCATCTTTTTTTTAAGCTGTCAAAAAAAATATTTATATTTAGTTTGTTGTTAAACTTTGCTAAATACATAAAAAATCCTGCTAAAATTTTAATAATATTGCTAATTTGTCAAAATTTAGTACTACGTAACGTTTATTTTAATCTGATCAGCCCCTTTGATTCTGTTCCGACTCCGACGCCAAACCGGACCAGAGGTACCATCAAAATTTATTGCTACTTCCAAGTCCGTTCCCTGAATAATCACGTCATGAAATAAGGTAGTATTACCGACATGGCCAGGGCACAACAGTTGAACAGTAAACTAATGAACATGGGCAACTCTGGATTATCGAAATTAGACGGCCATTAATTTGAACTAGAGTATCACAAACTACGTACATCGACAAAATCCCCGTATCATGGTACTATGCATTTTCGCATGGAAAAATGGACGTCCCTCAAAACCATCACATTTTTAAACAACCTAACACAAGAGCTAGATAAAAAAACAACAGTTGGTGGCGACACATCACTACAGCTCGTCCTTATCATACGACGACGGCTCCGCCTCCTCCTTGATGGATGATTCCTTCTCTTCAACCTCGGCCTCCTCGACCTCCTCTTCCTCTTCCACGGCCGCGTCGGGGCTCAGGTCAAGGCTCTTCTGCACCGACCTGTAGATGCTGGAGGCGAAGTCCTTGGGATCAGGCAGGTTGAAGCCGCTCTCCATGAGGGCCGTCTGGTACACCAGCTTCGCCGTCTGCTTCAAGCTCTCGCTCTGCATCAAGATTGCACAAAACCATAAGTTTTTTTTTCGACGTATTTGGAAGCAAAGAAATGATAAATATTAGTGAGGTTTTTGTCGATCTAATAAGCTTCAGTACCTCGCTGTCCTGGGCGACCTTGTCACGGAGTTCCTTGATGATGGGGTGCCTGGGGTTGATCTCGAGTACCCTCTTGCCGCGCATGTACGCCTGCTTGCTGGCATCCGAGAGGGTCTGCGACTGCATGATCTTCTCCATGTTGGCGCTCCACCCGTACTTGGATGTCACCACCACGCAGGGGGTGTCGCTCAGCCGGTTGCTGATCTTCACCGAGTCCACGCTCTCGGTGTCTAGAGCCTTCTTCCACCAGTCGGTCAGCTCCTTGAAGGACTCCTTGAGGTCCTTGAGCTTGGAGTCCTTGCCGAGCTTGAGACCCTCCTTGGAGACGTTCTGAAACTTCTTGTCCTCGTAGTCCATGAGGTATTGCATCAAGTACTCGTCAACAGGGTCAGTGAAGTAAATAACCTGCAAGCGAAGATAACAATAGTGTTAGCTCCAAAGCTATACCAGGAATTCGGGATACAGAGTAGTTCTATTGGAAGAGCTCATAAAAATGCAATGAATGTGGTGCAGTACCAAGATTCTGAATGAAGTTCTGCAAACCTGTGATTTTACCCTCATTCATACTACTCCCTCCATCTACTTTTGATAGTGATATTTCCAAATCTGAAAAATTTATTTTTGATAGGCATATTTTAATCCAACAACCTATCATCTTAATGACTTTCTCGGATTTAATACGTGTCTCTCCATTCTTCTGCACATGATTGGCTACATGGGCATTGAGAAATTTAAATATTAATGAATCGCTTATTTACGAGGAATGACTAGTAGCATGTTTAAATTGATAATAAGTAGAATTACTTATCCTTGGTCTGTGTGCCGATATGAAATATAACTATCAAAAGTAGATGGAGAGAGTACATATCAATTTTTAGGTTAAAAGCGGAGGAGTGTGGAGGTTTATCAACGATATAGAGGATGGTAAAACTAAGGTACATCAGAAATAATGTGTACCATTACGTGTATTGAAACATAGTACAGTGACCTCGGTGCAGGGTTATGGTCCATTAGATTCATGATTCCTGAGTCAAAAATGTTTGGTATATAGACCTATGCAGCCTTGAATGGGTAAATCTAACACTAACCCTAACAATTCCAGAAATCAACCTACTTATTTTTGAGGGAGTAAATAGACATGAGTAGAAATACCACAGTACAACAATGCGATGAATGTGTAATATTGAAAACCATAAGGAGAAACCATAGAATACATTCTTTTCAAAAAAAAAAAAAAAACCATAGAATGCATGACATAAGATACTGTAAAAAAATGAGGCCTCACGGTAACACACCTCGTAGTTCTTTTTGGTTAGCCTCTCAAGGAACGGTGATTTCTCTAATTGTTCCTTGCTGCTTCCGGTAATGTAAAAGATGTCCTTCTGCCCTGGCTTCATCCTTGAAATGTACTCATCAAGAGAGGCAAGTTTGCCTTCCGACTTGGTACTGAAACAGATAAAAACTCAGTTCCATTATCCCTCGCATATATAACTACAGCAATTAGTGGACATTAGAATAGAAGACAAACCTTTCAAATCTCAGAAGCTTTGCAAGACGGTTCCTGTTAGTTGCGTCTTCAATGATGCCCAACTTGACTGATTTTCCAAACTCATTCCAGAACTTGGCATACTGGCCCTTTTTCTCCTCCATTGCACTTTTTTCTTCATCTGAGTACAGAAGATTATGTGAGAATTACATCATAAATAACAGTATATGACATGTGATCCACAGAGAACTTGTTACCTGTCTTATCTTTGTTGCTGTACTCATCAGGATCTTCCTCAGCAAGTTTTCTAATCATGTCAAGAGCTTTGCGGATTAGTTTCTTCTTGATGGTCTTCAGACTGCTATGTTGTTGGAGCATTTCTCGTGATACATTGAGAGGCAATGTGTCCGAGTCAACGAGACCCTACAGATAATAGCTTATAGGTTTAGGCTGCATAAGTCAATGAATGGAATACCGTGTCGTTCATGAAATAGTAATCTAGTACCTTCAAAAAGCTGAGATACTTCGGAAGAAGCTCATCAAATTCATCAGAGATGAAAACCCTTCTAACATACAACTTAAGGTTTGACTTGTTAGAGTTGTAGTAACTCTCATAGAGATCATGTGGAGCCTTGGGAGGAACAAAGAGCAAAGCTTTGAACTCAACATCTCCCTCAGCAGTGAAGTGGCTCCAAGACAAGGGCTTGTCATCACCAAAGTCCTACAAAATAATTTGATATTAAATGAGGTTACTTGCTTTCTTCTGCAAGGCATACATAAAATGTTCTGCTCCTGTAAATTCATCACTCAGTCTGTGTACCTTAGCAAGTGAGTGGTAAAACTTTGTGTATTCTTCTTCAGTAACCTCCTTAGGGCTACGAAGCCATATAGCCTTCACATCATTCAGAAGCTCCCACTCAGTAGTGGTTTCCTTTACTGTCTTTGTCTTGGGCTTCTTCTCTTCACTCTCTTCTGTCTCTTCTTCCTCTGTAGACCCAGGGGCTGCCAAGAAAAGCTCATATGTTAGCACTTGTGTGCAAATAACTTACGTATCATCTAAAAGATATAAAAACATAGACTGAAAACTTACATGATTCCTCTTCTTCACTTGATTCACTTGACTCATCCTCATCAGCTGGCACTTCCACATCAACCTCCTTGGTTGCCCACAAGTAAATGGGGAAATTGATGAACTCAGAGTACTTCTTCACCAAATCCTGCAAGACAAGCACTCCAATAAACATATAATACCATGAAATGTTCAAGATAGTAAGTTATTTTCTTTGTATAATGTCTCCATAGCAGCTATTCAACAGAAATTTGCCAGACTATGCAGCGAAATGAATTTACAAAAAGGTAGTGCTAAACTTCCTAGTAAGCAATGACATTCAGGGGTAATGAAAAGGTCTCTTGTCCCTACTAGTTATACAGACTAGGTTTCAACCAAAGGCTGTTGAACAACCCTAGCCATAAGCCATATATGCAAACAAGCGAAATGACAATTCCTATCCGAAGCTTGCAACAAAGCTACATCCACATTCCGAGGTGACAAGCATTAAGCACAGAGACAATGCAGACACCAAGTACCACTATCATGTGCACATCGCATATTTGATGTCACAGCAAGAAGCCAATTGACAGTAATGATGGTAATACCTTTAGCTTGTCTTCTTCCACGTACTCCTTGGCTTCATCTCGGAGGTGCAGTCTTATTTCAGTTCCACGGCCCAGGGGTTCATTCCATGTATCCTCAGAGATAGCGAATGATCCATCAGCTTTGGACTCCCAGACGTGTCTATCAGAGAAAAGTGCAACAGCAGAACATGAAGTAGGTTGCCATGCCAGTTTAGGAAAAGAAGATGAACCAAAAACACAATATGTAGCTGCTGTATTTCAGAGAAGACAGTGGTGTCTTACTGTTTGTCGTCATTGTGCTTGCTGATCACTTCAACATAGTCAGCAACCAAGTATACTGAATAGAAACCAACACCGAATTGCCCAATGAGATTGAGGTCACCCCCAGTCTGCATCTTTTCCACAAAAGCTGCAAAAATTTCAAGGAATTGGTATCACTCAAGTTTAAGTCAAATGGTACTTGGTAAAATTCTCTTTACAAACAAATAGATAATTCTAAAGTTTTAGCAAGAGAATACACATAACTTTTGGAGAAATCAATACAAAGGAGTAATACCTGAAGTTCCAGATTTGGCAATGGTCCCAAGGTTCTTAATGAGATCTTCCTTGGTCATACCAATACCCCTATCCCGAATGGAGAGAATCTTCTTCTCCTTATCCAGCTTAATCTACATGTGCCCACAGCAGATGCCATGAAGTCAATTTCCAAAGCAAGATATACCAAACAAAAAAGACATCAGCTATGAAGTCCAATATACCTGGATTTCAAGCTTGGCAGTGTCGCCTTCACCCAAAACCTCCTTATCAGTGAGAGCCAGGAACCTAATCTTGTCCAAAGCCTACATATAAAAAAAGCACCACACTTAATTTTAGCATCTACTAATGACCTAAAAAGGGGAGACAAATGCAATACAAATACATACATCGGAAGCATTGGAGATGAGCTCCCTCAGGAAAATGTCCTTGTTGCTGTAGAGTGAGTTGATGATGATGTCCATAAGTCTGGACACCTCAGCCTGGAACTCAAATTTCTCCGCCGAGCTCCTGAGGGTCTTCCTCGAGATCGACTCAGCCTCCCTGCACACATTCCATATTGCTCATACAGATATGAACAGCACGATAAGATGGAAGCGATCAGCATAGATCATCCGATCGTGCGCACCTTTGAACAACCTCAGAGTCGGTGGACAGGCCATGGGGAACACCACCAATCTTCTCCTCTACCTTCGGCGGATCAACTAACTCATCAGTGCTGTCATCAGCATTGACTTGGAGCTTCTTAGCTGCAGTACAGGAAGAGTCAGAACCGAATAATAATTTGAATCATCTGTTGACTTGCGGTCGAGCAATGTGTGTGAATTAGACTTGAGAAGCCTTAAAACTCACTAAGACCAGTAGGTTGGGGCCTTGGGGGCGCTAGATCAACACAATCAGCACTAGATTTACACTGAACTGACTTGATACAGGTGTATTATTACTCGCAGGACTAAACCCTATTTAAACCCCGCATATAATGAGCCCTATTGTGGACAAAATTACAGTGCGCAATAGCAGATTACGGATCTAGAACTAGCTAAATCTCGAAATCGCAATAAACCCTACCATTACAACAGATCGAAGTGGCCGCGAACCCAACAAGCGAGATCTAGAACAAAAATTAGACTAGAATCACCATCAGGGATCGTACAAAGCACAAATCGCGTCCACACGAACGGATCAGACAACTTGAGCACTATTTCAAAAAAAAAAAAAATCTACCAATTCATCAGTCATCACATCTCACTCCCTTACTCGAAGTAGTGGCACCAAATAATCACAGCAGAGTCAATCAAAGGGTGACCAAGTGAGATCGAATCTGTACTGCTCGTCTCCGGAGCTAACGGATCACAGAGTTCCAAGTTCCAACCTAAAATTCACTATACACTCCAAAAAAAACCCAAAAAAATCGCGAAAAATCAAGAGCGCGGAGGAGAGCGGCGGCGGGGGCAGAGACATGCCTGGATCGGGGAGTGTGGTGAGGAGGAAGAGGAGGAGGAGCGCGGAGGAGAGCGCCCACTTGCGCATCGTGCCGCCACCGATTCACTCGTGTTGCAGCAGAGAGTGGTGGTGATGAGTTCGTCGCCTCGCCGCGGCTCGACTCGAGGAGGAAGGAAGGAGGCGAATGCCCTCTTCTTTAAATCGCTCGCACCCGGAGACCCCGTGCGCCCGGTCCACGCGGGGGCGATCGTGCCACGTGGAAGATCGGACGGCTCGGGTGGAGATCCTTCCACGTGGCAATCTTTTACTGGGCGGCGCGGCGAGCTTGACGTGGAGCGAGAGCGAGGGGGTGGTCTCTGCCGTCCGATGCGGGGAACCTGGGGTTCGGAGGGCTGGGATCCCGTGCGTGCCTGAAGGGTCGGACACGTGGCGGGATATGATTGGTGCGTGGCCGGGGCATCGACGTCGATGAGGCTCTGGATGTGCTAGAAAGTTCGGTGCGGGCGTGCTTAGTGGATGAAGTAATTAGCTCAAGGTGGGGCCAGAAAGTATAATGTGCGGGTCCGGGCCCCACCTGTCAGTCAACGGCTGTTGACCTATGACTGGTCAGGCCGTGCTTTGGACGCTATTTTCTCGCTGGGCTTTTCACATTGTTGGGCCTCACAAGCTTCGAAACTCAGGACCAAGCCTGTGTCTTCACACCAAAATTGAAAGTTTGGTTGAAAATGGAACGATGTAATGGAAAAGTTGTAAGTTTATGTGTGTATGAAAGTTTTGATGTGATAGAAAAGTTGGAAGTTTGAAGAATAACTTTGGAACTAAACACGGCGTAAATGGACAGTGAAGTGTACTATGCATCTGCAGTTCTGCACAGCAATCAAAAGCCTGAAAGATTGTGATGAAAAGTTCATGAGAAATAGTTCCAGTAAATGCAACAAGCTTTGAGTATAGAACTGCTACCCATTTGGACACATGAATTTTATAGAAAATTTGTCAAAAGTTCCAAATGAAACAGTTTAATTTATGTTTCATTTGATCTGAATTATTCAGTGGATACTGGATAGAACACCTATCCGAAAGCTATAAGCACGTGTAAAGGAGAAAAGAGATGAAAACGGTCTATAGATTTGCTGCAGCACAGACTCAAAAATAGTGTATGTACAAGAGGTGACCAAATATTAATGATGTAGTATACATTAGACTATTAGATTAGCTACGAATGAGATGTCAAATTTTAAACCTAGTAGTTGGCTATTCTATTAAACTTGGTCTAAGTCCATATTGCGACTGCGACTGTGTACCAAAAAATGAACAATACTTCCTGGCTCAAACTGATGCTCCTGCATATGCATTCGACTAGACCCAAGTAACGCAACATATTGATTAATTAAAAAATCGATGGAACATCCAAACAATGATTGAATCCATGTTACTCCAAAGATTTCATACATGATGTATTTACAAGAGATTCACATCAAAACTTGAGGCCTAGCCAAATCTGGACATGTATCCTGGCATAAAACAATGATGCTGAATCTTTAAGCTTTTTATCAGGGAGCATTTGGGAGTCACTAGCAGCAATATTGTCCATTTCCAACATCAAGAAAAAAACGGAGGGAAGGCTAAGCAAACTAGAGGATATACTGACAGCTTCATAGCTAACGAACTTAAATCGCCTCAGGCACTGTGGAAGCATCATTGGCGACAGAATCACACACATTCCTAGAGATAGACGCTAGCAATTTATGCGATGTTTCTTGAATGCCCCTGACTTAAGTCTTGGCGATGAGGATCCTGAAAAGAGAAAGTAGCATGTGTTACTCTGAGTTCTGAACCTTAATTTCTCACCATTACTAAAAATATAAGCTCCTGAGGTTAGTAAGATAAATTACCACAAAAGGACAATAAATAAAACTGGCTGTGCACAACACAACCCTGTGAAACAAGTATGGATATACATACAACCAAGGATTATCAAGAGAAAATTAGCAATCACAGTTTTCTTGATTTCAGTTTCATGACCAGAGATGAGCAAGAATTACATTTATTCACAAATTGTGGAGGTAAAACTCCACAAAAACAGGTTAACATATATCATGGAATAGCTTGCCACTACCTAAAAAGCTAAAAGCACTTCCTGTCGTATATGAATAATGGTTGAAGTGACAATCACATTATCAGAATTAGCTCTTCATAGAAATGAAGAACGTGAAAAGGGATTCTCCATATTCTCCAAAAGTTAGTGGTGCTAACATCATGCTTCTATGAACAATGATCTCTCCTAACAACAGAACTGGAGGTAGTACTGCATGGATCTATTTTCGTGGGTATCAGGCTAAAAAACCATGAATCAGGCACACACTGGTAAAGTAAATGTCTAGATGATGTACGTCCTGATTCCAAATTATCATTTCTGGAGAATATACTATGCAATCAACAAAGCATGCAGGTAGCATCTTGAATGCTTAGGTAATAGGTACAATATCAATGATGTAGAGGAAGCATATGGTGTTTGTATGAAGTGTTTTTTTTATAAATCATTAATTTGATGAAGCATAAGCGCACAAGTAACACATTGCTACTTGCTTAGCAGCAGAACAAAATCAACATGTTTCTTTCACCAGAAAAATATGCTATACGGTGCATAGGCTATTGATTATTGATTTTTTTATCAGTCAGATATATAGTGCATCCAAAGAGGTCGTAGATATCCAGCAAAAAGAACATGTGTTTAGCATTCTATCACTGTCTCGACAAGATGAAACAACCACCCCACCCACCCCCTCCCCTCTCCCCAAGAAAAAAACAAAACATTTCAGTCCAGATCAGCTGTTATTTCACTACATCAAAATACCAATATAAGATAATAGACTGCAGCGGATGAACTAAACTTCAGAATAATGGCTCTGGAGCATGGTTATTAAGGCGCTAAAGGAAACCTAAGGAATCCTCATCACGCCTTATGCCTTAAGGCGCGCCTTACACAGTGAAAAAAAAAAGGAAATAAAGGACTTTTTCATAATAATTGCAGAGTCCAGGACTAAAATGGAAAGCTTTTTTGTGACATTTACATATTCCAAGGACTAAAATGGAAGATGGCAACAGATATTTTATCTACCCATCCCAATTCACCTGTTTCTCCGCCGCTTGCTCGCCTCCGCTCCCTTGCCCCGGCTGCCGCCTCTATCCCCTCCATCCACTCTCTCTTCCCTTGCTGCTGCCGCTCCTTGTCATTGCGCGTGCTGGATCTGGGCGACGCCAGCGGTTGGGGACGACGGCAACAGTGATATCATAGTCAGATCTTTTTGTTCCTCCCCCTTCCCCTCACTTCCCCTGCGGCCTCCGCTCTTCATGACTACGGATTATTGCTGCCGCCACTTCTCTAGGATGGGTTTATCGCTTGTTTTTGCCCTTTCTCCTCTAGCTTTCTCGTAAGGCGGAGTGGACGCCTTACACCCTGGCAGCGCCTTACTGCCTTAGGGATGCCGTAATAACCATGCTCTGGAGCATGAAATTTTATCCTACGTTGACTCTTCTTACAAGCATTTAGTTTCTAAATCAAGGAAAAGAGAACTAACCAAGCTAGTCATACTCTTTTTTAGAAGGCCATAGATAACAGAAGATTATGAGGTTGCCATACTGAATAGCAGTGGCTGGTAGCCAAATTAGTGTTTTAGACAGATATAGCTAGTCTACATCTATACTAGGATTTAACCATGCTGAAACGAAGGCAAAAGGTAGCAGCTAGCATTTAGTACGTTAGATATATATAGTTAGAAGCAGTACATGAAATTGGCAAAAACAGAAAGGAAACATAACTGACCTTCATTTCTTTTCAGAATTTGGCATACGGCCGACAGGCATCGTACCCATAGCCCCACAGACTGGGAGCTTTGCAGATCCAGATTTTGCACCTTGGCATTGGATACTCGCAATATCACAGGCACCTTGCCCCAACACCTGACCACTCACAGCGCCATCCTCACCCATTGTTCTCACCTGCATCCCTGGACTGCAATACATCTGGTCGGCACATCGAAAGTCACAGGAGTTCATAACCTGGGCACCACCAAGATAACTTCCCTGATCAACACTAGAAACCAAATCGATGTTCTTCACTGGCCTCTGATAAGGAAAAGCCCCAATCTCTCCTTCAATCCTTCCTCTAATATCAACGAGCAGGCACCGCAGCCTGGATACCTCTGCCTCGAGCGTGGAATGGTTCTGGAGCTTCTTCATGAGCTGCTGGTTTAGAGCCCTCAAATGAACAACCTCCTCCTCCAGCGAGGCAGTGTGAGCTTTCTTCTTCTCCCTGTACTTCCTCACAGCGGCGCGGTTACCCGACGGCCGCTTCTTGGAGGCATTGTTCTCCGTCGGGGACTCGGCGGTCTCGGCAGCATCCGACGGAGTGTCGGATGGGGCGGAGACGATCTTGGTGTGGACATGGACGCAGGTGTGGGTGTGTGAGAGGTCATGCACAGGCGGGTTGCAGGTGTGGGTGTGGGTGCATGCATGGTGCTCCGTATCCTTCAGGATGTCGTCGAAATAGCTGTCCATGGAGCAGCTGCCGTCGGGGTCAGCACCACCGACGGCCGGGCAGAGGAATGTGTCCGGGTTGGAGAAATCGAGGTCCCCGTCATCCATGGCCGCCGGCAGCTGGCAATGGAGAGCACACCTGGTCACAAAGCCACCATGATTAGAGCAGGTACACCAAAAATTGTTGACTCGGAAACCCTACTCCTGCATACTCCCTACCTACGATACGAATGAATGATGATGACTACGCGACGGGGATTCAACCGAGAGAGATCTATCTGGATTCGATTCTGTCGTTCGCGAACCAACGCAAATCCAAGCAGCGTAGATAGGGAGGGAGGGAGACGTTACCGGCGAGAGGAATCGCGGGCGGATGGATCCCCAGCTCGGCGCCGGGCGGGCAGATGGGGGAGCCACCGGGAGGAGGTGGCCTACCGCCTCGGAGGGAAGCGAGCTCCGGTTCGAGGCGGCGGCGGCGGCGAGCGAAGAAGGGGGTTTGTGTTGTGTACTTGTGTGGCGGGGAGCGAATGGAGGTGGTGTCCCGTGTGTGTGGGGGGGTGCGTCGCCGAGAAGAAACGCGGAAGCGGTCGTGTCATGTGCACCCCACCACGAGGGAGGGGGCAAAGGGCAAAAATCCAATCATGACGCGCATCGGCTTTGATCGTGCGGCTTGGGATCAACTTGGGCCTCCCGAGTCTATGGTGGTGGGCCCACCAGACAGATGATTGATCACGACGCTGCCCTTCTCGTCAAGAGCCCCGCCATGGTAATGGAAAGAGAGATTAGAGCAAGTCTAGTTGTTTTACTCCAAAAATTTTCATATTAGTAAAAATCATTGTTTAATCAATACATTGTTAGCTAAACTATTGTTTTCCTCATTGTTCCGTGCTCTATCTCTCTCTCCTGATATAAGTTGCAGTGCATGGCAGTTAATTGGTTGAATTGCTCATGCTTGCGTTGGAGCGCGAGTGCAGCTAGCGCTTAAATAGTCGCCCGGTGATATACTCTCTCACCTCCAACTCACTGTAAAAGCTGATGTGGCAGGCTTATCGTTAGTTATTGTACATGCTCTTAATGGTTTGATGTGGAAAAGGAAAGAAATGTCCACCCCTGAAAAAATTGCCTTTCTTCTGTTTTTCTTTTGAACTTTCTCTGTTTTTCGATTGAACTCTTTGTTCTGAAGAAAAAAGCCTTTGTTCTTCCTCTTTTTCGACTGAACTCTTTGCTTTTCCTCTGTTTTTCGATTGAACTCTTTGCTTTACCTTTCTCCTACTTTTCTATTTGTTTTTCAATTGAACTCTTTGTCTTGCCTTGCTCCTACCTTTTCTGTGTTTTCAATCGAACTGTTTGTTTTTTTTTGTTGTTAATCTTTCTTCAATACGATAGCCAAGACAACCACCTAAACCCAATCATGGGGCTAGTATTGCGTATCTGCATAAGAGCACCCGATTGTCGTCAAGGAAAAAAGAACTAATAGCCTATATTAACCATCACAATCTATATAACCAAACAAAGCAAGCACAGCAGAGTAGCAGACAGCACTGAAAGATTTACCTCAGGACGCAGAAACAAATTTTGCAACACCACAGATTTCCGTACATTGCATCATTCAGCACAAAAGTGGTAGTACATCATCAGCGTTCAGGAGTTGCTTTTGGTTTTTCAGCACATATATTACAAGCAACAGTAGCAGTAGTGCAGCACACCCATGACTCGTGAAAAAAAGAAAACAAGAGAAGACATCTGCAAAAACTAGCTGGGATGGATTGGGGCAGAGCTTCTGTTAGTCAGGACCGTTCCAACACTGAGTTGATCGTTGAGGACGAACTATTTCTTTTGCTTTGCACGATAGTCAGCAGCTGCTGCTTTGATGGTAGACTTGGCGAGTGAGGTCGGCTTTAGGACGCTCTTCGGGTTCAAGGCCTGCCGGATCTTGAACACTGCCCATGCTGTCCCGATTGCGTGGCCTGCTGCATCCATCCCTTCATTGGTCGCAGCCGCGGCTTTCTCCCCATATCTGCAGAGCAGACCAAATGTAAGAGCTTAAGAAGAATCTCTATTGATCATTTGATCAATTCTACTACATAAGCAAGAACTAGAGAAAAAGGATGTGCATATGATGTACTTCAGATATGGATGTACGACACGTAAGAAGTAGTAGAAATCTACATATAAAGACAGGATAAATGAGTCGAAAGGAGAATAACTCGTACTTGTGGGATACAAGACCGGTAGTCACAGTTGATGATGTGGACAGAACATTCGTTCCAGCCACTTCGACTGCTTCACAAATCTTCCCTGTTGGCATCAATTAAGGATATGTAAGAAAGACAATGTTACCATAATCCAAAGTGATTAGCTCCAACGAGCCAAATTACCATAAGAAAATTACTGCTTCAAAGAATGTGTTCGGGTAAATCTGTAAATTTTGTTAACTGATATACTGAAATAGATCTATCGCACAAGAGATATAAAGTACTATTTCATCGGAAAGCATGGTGGCAAACAGAATATGTCCCTAAATGTATCTAACATGTTGAGATAAGGTCAACCGGCATCAGAAATGAAAAATAGCATAATCAGTGGTTGGAAGTACCCACTGGCAGCAGATGATTTAATATGAGCTGATCCAGAAGGAGCATGCTAAATTAAACAGAGGAAATGGAGAGCCAAGAAAAAGAATTGCTAAGCCTAATTTTCAGTTCAAATTTAAGTCACCAGAGTATATGCTTCTTATGCTAAATTATTTGGCAAAATTTGTATCCATCAAGTTATGCAAATTCACAGGATATATGCGACCTAAAAACCCAAGCAAAGCCTGTCCTACTTAAGACAATTATGACTTATACAATGCAATCCACAGGGATATTCAAATTAGAAACAGACAAAAAAAAAATCTGCTCATGAGCCATCACACAGATGTTGTCTAGGTGAGCTTAAGAATAACATAAATTTGTTAAATTATGAAACCAGGTTTCATGTTTGAATAAAGCAAAGATATCAACACTCATTATACCAATTAAAATACCAATAATGCCAAGCAGACCCATTATGTAACACTAACTAGATACCATAAAAAAATTAAGGAACCATACCAAATCCATCAAGCGAAGCAAGAACAATCTCTCCAGGCAATAAATTAAAGAACTTCTTGCCAGCTTTTGAGTTAGCTATTGAGTTTGTAAAATAGCCAGTAACCTTCACAACTCCAGATAGTATTCCAGTTGCCACTTTCTCAGACATTTTTGTCACCGTCTTGACCCTGACAACAATCACAAGCATGAATTCTTTGAAGCGGAAAATTGTTAATGCTTGATTTAACACAATATCTCCCTGCAACGTCTATTCTCATAGACACTAAAACCATCCAAATCTAACATGATGTCGGTGTGATGGCAATAATAATAAGCAGGGAGCATACCTATTTTATTTAAATGGTCTTGTAACCCAGCAAAAATCTTTAAATAAAAGAGAAACACACATGAGGCCATGAAGGCACATTGTATCATCTTTTTTGGATAGACATACACAAATGGTACTACTATCACGCTTTAGCCATGTAAACTAATGAGCCATGGAGAACTGAAAGCCTGAAACTGAAAACCCTGATAACTAAATCCCAAATCATACTGGATAAATTTGGTTGACATCAGTTAATTAAAATCACAATTACAACTAAAATGTGAGGGAGTTACTACCTTTTGATCCGCCTCAACATCTCGGGGCTGACCTCGGCGTCGGCGTCGCCGGGCTGCATCCTCCTCTTGAGGACCTCGTTTCCCCACCGGAGCCTGTCCACCGTCAGTTCCCCGCACCACAGGATCCCCTTGGCCAGGTGCCCGGCGCCCGTCGCGATCGCATTAGCCACCTTCCCGCCGTACTCCTCCACATTGGGCGCCACCGCCGTCCAGTACGCCGCCGCCTCCACCTCGTCGCGCACCTTGCTCGCCAACGCCTCGCCGCCGACCACGGACTGGACGGAGAAGCTGGTGTACGTGGCGAGGATGCCATCGAGGCGCGGGTCGGGGTGGTAGAGCGTGAGGCCGTAATGGAGAGGGCCGGGGTTGGGGTCGTCGGCGGAGGGCGGCACGGTGAGGGAGAAGGAGTAGTGGCAGGGGTCGAGCTTCACCGAGGCGACGTCGCGCGCGAGCGGCCACTGGATGGGGTGGAGGAGCGCGATGGCGGCGAGGGAGGTGTCGCCGGAGCGGATGCGGAGCAGCGAGAGGTCGCCGGCGGCGAGCGGGTAGCTGCGGTGGCGGTCGATGAGGTGGAGCTGCGCCCCCGGGATCCGGAGCAGGACGTCCTCCGACGGCGGCGGGGCATTGGAGTAGGCGTCCACGGGGGTCGCCGGAGACGCCGGGGACATCGGCGACGAGGGGGAGGGGCCTATCTGGACGGGCGCGAGATCGGCCATGGTGAGCGTGGGGTAGAGCGGCGGAGCAGAGGGAGCCGGGCTAGGGTTAGGGTTAGGGTTGGAGGTGTTGCCGTAGTAGTAGTAGGAAGCCATGGGAGCGCGCCACGGGGGGGAATATACGCCGCCGGGGACGGTGGAGGAGTCGTGGGGGAGACGGCGGCGGCTCGCCGGCGACGTGGCGCTTGTATAGGGCGAGCCGGCCGCGTACGTGGCGACGGAGCCCGGTGGGACCCACGCGGTTGGGGGAGGTGGGTCCCGCATGGCTGTGTTTAACTACTAATCGGTTGGTTTAGTTTTCCAATTTATGGCGATGCTTCTCGTCAATGACTTGTGGGGTCCGTTGAAAGCGTTAACTGGTGGACCATGTTTTGCTGGACCCACCTGTCGGTGGGTAGCTTTGGGTGAAGAGTAACCGGCCCACGAGCACGAGGAGGTCACGTTACCCGATATCGTGGACGGTGGAGGGAGCTGACGAGAAACTACGCTGTTTTTGTTGGCTGACGTGTGGGGCCACATTGGCAGTGTATCACGCAGAGCTTCTCCATGTCCTATCCACAGCAGTTTTCCTCCATGAGTAAGCAACCTCACGGCTATGTAGCAACAGCATCCAATCCATCCATGGCCAAGTCGGTAGTAATTAATCTGGCTAATGATCTAGGCTCCATTTGGAGAGATTCTGGTAGCTTTTTTTAATGTAATTTTCAGCTTCCAAATAGTTCAAATTCAGAAAATAAGCTACCCCTTAGAACGGAGGACTGAAAATCTAGCTTTTTGCATCTCACCCTAGTTGCTCACCAACTTGTTAGAATCTTAAGCTGAATTTGAAACAGATTATTGGTAGTGACGGGGCTAAAAATTTAACCAACAAAGTCTAGGGCTTAATTAATACAATTTGTTGAATCTTCAAACTTTCCATGAATTCTTAAGGGAGATAAGTCTAGAGCACAAGCCCTGATTTTTTGTCTAGGAAATGAACAAGGCCCAGCCCAATATCCACTAGGACTTTACTGATGTAGTCGATGCCCAGCCCAACTTCACATCATCATCACCTATTCACATTCTCTCATATTCCGATTCCTGCAGCTTTACATATATCTACATCCACTAATCAACTTTCACAAGCAACTATCTGAGAAAACAAAGGCCTTTCAGCAATGCAATGCTCAAAGCAGGGTCTACCATATCTATCCTGCATCTGCATGCAAGGAATATGTGCCATCTACTTGCATGAGCAGCAAACGAAATGCAGTGACTCAGGAATATATCCTCCTGAGTCAAATCCAAGAGGAGTAATGAAAAGAAGAATAAAGGCTCAAAGGCAGGTTAGGTGTTTTGTGTTCTTTCTTCCTTTCTTTCGCATGCTTTGGATTCGATTCTGCACTGACGGATACGTATACTGATTTACACATATCGCACTATCATACCTAAATTCGCTCCCCTTTTAGGATTCCCATCTCATATTTCGCGTCAAATTCTTCTATCCTAGATATGGAAAAATAGACAGAAAAAAAAACATGACAATGAAATAACGAATAGAACTGCTACTTCAGATCATTAGCCCTGGAGATAAGATATTTCAACTTCAACTTTACTAATATATGCACATATTCATTTAGCTATTACGCATAGCAGAAAAGCAGTAGTAATCCGCCAGTTATTGTACACGTCAACCACACACGGCAAAAGTACCAGCTAAGCCAAAATTAATTAGCCGCTAATTAATTAAGCGCACACATTAACAGCAAACAATACCGTTAAGTTGGGGTTCAGAACTCAGAAGGTGACGAGGAGGTCACCACTATTGGGCTGGGCCGAGTTTGGGTTGGAGAGCATGTGGACGACCTCGCGCATGGTGGGCCGGGCCGTGCTCGCCTCCTCCACGCACGCCATGGCCACCTTGTACAGGTTCACCATCAGCGCCACCGGCTCCGGCGTCAGGCGGCGGTCGGCCACGGCGAGGACGGCCGCCGTGTCGGAGTTGTCCGGCAGCTCGGCGGTCACCTTGCGGACCCAGTGCACGATGTCCACGCCGTCACCGAACCCGCCCACGGGGCGGCGTCCGGTGATCAGCTCTAGTAGCACCACACCAAAGCTGTACACGTCGCTCTTTTCGTCCACCCGCAGCGTGTATGCGTACTCTGCAAACACAAATAGTACATAGGATTGATGAAACAGTCAGATGACACCTATCATACCACTGTTAGATTATCAATCAAAAAGATATTAGTGCGCCAATCCTTTCCCAACGCGCATAACTGAATGTAACTACAGCTACTAGAGCTGCACATTTGCATAACTGAATGTAACTACGGCTACTAGTCAGAATTTACAGGGTAGTGCATCACGCTAGAATCGTGTTGAAAGACAGGTTATCCTGAAGCTAGTAGACACTTCACCAACTACACCATTTAAGAGTGGACTGACAAGTCAATAAGGAGCAGATCTACCATGGAGATACAGCCAAGATACGAACGTGATACAGCTACAGTAAAACTGTATCTCCTCCTATTATCCACGAGGCAACAAGACGACACAATATGAATGCTAGTACTCCAAAGGCAGGAGTGACTATCCATTAATCCAAAGGTAGCCAAATTGCCTTGCCTGCCATTGACCATACATATGGCTGCAAGATCTGCTTCTGTAGAATCCAAAGAAACAGAGCAGAAAACTGAACTGACCATTAATCACAATCACTGCTACAGCCATGCAACGGCAAGAACTGTAGCTGTAACTTTTTTGTTTGGTCTCTGCAAAAAAAAAAAAAGGTTCACCCTTTGGCCCAAAGGTAACATTTGTCCTCTCCCCAGTTGACCGTGCACAAGGCAACAAGGATTGTGCTCAGAGGAAAGCAGAAGCTGCAGTACAGTACTAGTGCAGTTCCAGTGGATGGAACGTGGCTGCATCTCCATGCAGGGGACCCCCTCTATTATTGCCTCCACGTAAAGTTTACAATTTTTCAATGGCACTTCGTAATATCGTATCAGATCATTTCAATTCTCCTAGTCATAGTTAGGCCTGTTTAGATACTTTAAAATCCTTTAAAATGGCAAAAGTATTTTGAAGCACTTTTTGCCATCCTAGTCATAGTTAGGCCTGTTTAGATCCTTTAAAATGGCAAAAGTATTTTGAAGCACTTTTTGCTATTTTAGATCTAAATACTAATAGCAAAATTTGGCAATTTGTCATTTGGTATTTGCTAGTTTATAGTAGTAAATTGTGCCAAAAAGTACTTTGGGACCACTCCCTCTCTCTTTCTCTCTCTCACTTTAGTGCTAGAATGGCAAAAGTTTAGGACTAAGCACCAACCGACTAGTACTTTTGTAATACCAAAACTTTTACCACCAAAATTTTTGTCATTCCAAATGGATCTAAACAAGCTCTTAGAACCATTCTTTATTTAAGCACATTAAAAGTTTGTTCTTTTGTCATCGTCCAGATATAAAGTTTGCTCCTTGTCATGGTTAAACAGAAAAAGGTTTGTTCTTTCAACATATGGATCAGAAAAAAGTTTGTTCTTCCAACACATGGATCAGGATAAACTTACTGGTCTTCGAATTCAATATTTTTCAAACAGATTTATTTCGAATTCAACTTTTTCTTCAAACTTCCAACTTTTCCATCGCATCAAAACTTTCCTACACAAATAATGTTCCAATGTTTTTCTTTAAACTTTTAATTTTAATCAAAATTCCAATTTTAGCGTGAAAAAAGATTAATAAATAGACAAAAAGAAATATGGAGAAATTTTTTTGGGTGGTTACCTGGCGCGATGTAGCCGTAGGAGCCAGCAATGGCGGACATGCACTCGGAGGTGGCGCCTCCGAGGAACTTGGCGAGGCCGAAGTCGGCGACGTGCGCCTCGAAGGCGGAGTCGAGGAGGATGTTGTTGGACTTGACGTCGCGGTGGATGATCCTCGGGGCGCAGTCATGGTGGAGGTAGCAGAGGCCGCACGCCGCCTCCGCCGCCACCCTCGCCCTCGCCTCCCACCCGAGGTGCCCCCCCTTCCCGCCATGGAGCATCTCCCCCAGCGACCCGTTGGGCATGTACTCGTACAGCAGCAGGTTCGTCTCCCTGTTCGACACGAACCCCAGCAGCCGCACGATGTTCCGGTGCCTGATCCTCCCCAGGGTCGTCACCTCCGCCGAGAACCCCCGGTCGTGCTCGCCGCCGCCGCGCCCCACCAGCCGCTTGATCGCCAGCTCCGCCCCGCGCGTCACGCCGTGGTACACGATCCCCGCGCCGCCCTTCCCGATGATGTTGTCCTCCTTCACGCACTCCACCACCTCCTCCGCCGAGAACTCCAGCTTCTGGAACGCCGTCATCTTCCACGCCCCCGACCGCCGCCGCGCCGCCGACCGCCACGCCGAGCACCCCTTCCTCGCGCCCAGGAACGCCACCGCCACCGCCGCGAACGCCGCCACCAGCGCCACCAGCATCTTCTTCGAGTCCCACCGCAGCCGCAGCTGGGAGCCCGCGCCGCCGCCGCCGGCCATGGACGGAGGGCACGCGTCGGCCACGGGGCCACCGCACAGCCCCGGGTTGCCGACGAACGAGCTCTCGTTGAACACCAAGAACTGCCCCTGCATCGGCACGGGGCCGGAGAGGCTGTTGTAGGAGACATCCAGCGTCGTGAGGCTCGTCATGTTGGACATCTCCGGCGGGAGCTCGCCGGTGAGCCTGTTCCTCGACACGTTCAGCGTGCACAGTATCTTGAGCGACGTGATGCTCTCTGGTATCTCCCCGGAGAGGCCGTTACGGCTGAGGTCGACGGCGGCGAGGGAGGCGCAGCGGATGAGCTCGTCTGGAATGTCGCCGGTGAGCGCGTTGCCGCTGACGTTGAGCCTGGACAGGTTCTTGAGATTGCCGATCTCCGGCGGCAGCGCGCCGGAGAAGTTGTTGGACTCCAGCGACAGCGTCTGCAGCGCCGGGAGGTTGCCGATGGCCGGAGGAATGCGGCCACCGATCCCATTGTTCCCCAGCAGCAGCATGCCGATCTTGTCGCCGCCGATCACGTCGGGGAGCTCGCCGGTGAGCAGGTTGTCAGTGAGCTCCACCATGTTTGCCTGCGGGAGGTTGAAGAGCCCGGCGGGGACCGGGCCGGTCAAGAAGTTCTTGGCGAGGCGGACGCGCGTGAGCGTCTTGCAGTCGCCGAGCGAGTCCGGGATGGGGCCGAACAGGCCGTTCTCCATGAGCACGAGCATCTCCAGCCTCCGGCCGGCGCAGAGGTCCGGCGGGATGGGGCCGGTGAGGTGGTTGGTGGCCAGGTCGAGCGTCTTGAGGCGGCCGTTCTTCCCGAGCCCGGCGGGGATGTTGCCGGTGAGGTTGTTGTCCCACAGCTGCAGCACCTCGAGCTGCGCGAAGCCGGCGACGAAGTCCGGTATGCTGCCGCGGAGGTGGTTCCGGAAGAGGTTGAGGAGCTTGAGGTTTGAGAGGTTGGCGAGGCTGGGCGGGATCTCGCCGGCGAGGTCGTTGACGGAGAGGTCGAGCGACGCGAGGCTGCTGAGATCGCCGAGCTGCGGCGGTATCTCGCCGGAGAGGCGGTTCCACTGCAGGAAGAGCGTGTCGAGGCGCTGGAGTCGCCCGAGCTCCGGCGGGACGGCGCCGGTGAGGTTGCAGCTGCTCATGTCGAGGCGGACGAGCGCGCCGAGGTCGCCGAACTCGGGCGGGACGCCGCCGTCGTACTGGTTGTAGTACCCGATGTACATCTCACGGAGGCGGGTGAGGCGGGAGAGGGAGACGGGGACATGGCCGGAGAGCGTGTTGCCGTTGAGTCCGAGGTACTCGAGCGCGGCGAGGTCGCCATAGGTGTCCGGGATGGCGCCGGTGAAGTAGTTGCCGCCGAGGTGGAGGTAGCGGAGGCGAGCGTGCGAAGCGGAGAATGGAGGAAGCAACCCTGAGAGGTTGTTGTTGTAAGCGTCGATGAGCTCGAGCGAGGGGAAGTAAGGGGAGGAGGCATCGCCGGAGTCGGGGACGGGGAAGTGGCCGGAGAGGTTGTTGTTGGAGAGGTTGAGGTGGCGGAGGGACGGGAGGGTGGGGAGCTCGAGCGGGACGTGGCCGGGGAGGCAGCAGGCGGCGATGGTGAGGTTGGCGAGGGAGTCGAGGAGGGCGATCTCGGGCGGGAGGTAGCCGGAGTGGAGCGGGAGGGCGGTGAGGTTGATGGCGACGACGCGGGAGCGGCCGTCGCAGGTGACGCCGGAGAAGGCGCAGTGCGCGGGGGAGGTGGCGGCCGGGTCCCAGTCGGCGAGCGGCGGGGTGGCGGTGGCGGAGGGGGATGGGACGAGCGCCGCCTTGAGCTTGGCGAGCGCGTAGATGTCGCGGTCGGGGGAGGCGAGGGAAGGTGGGAGGAGGAGGAGGAGGAGGAAGAGAAGAGGAGGCATTGTGAAATGCGATGGTGAGAGGGGGAGGGGGAGGAGGCGGGTGGTGGCGGGAATAAAAGGAAGGCGGGCGCGCGGGCTGCAAGGAATGGAATGAGGCATATGCCAAGGAAGCAGAAGCAGAAGCTGTGGGAGCCACTGACGGCGTTAGTTTGGCGTGGTCAATGCGGCATGTACTCCTACTCCTAGACGTAGACGACGACGACTGACAGGCCGGGGGGGGCGGAGACGATGGGACGAGACGAGATGGCCGGAGACGTGTGTGGCAGACACACACACACAGCCTTCCCTTCTTCCCTTCCTCCATTGATTGATCGCGGCCTACTGGGCTGCTGCCACCAGGAGCGGCTACTAGCCTTTCTGCTGTTTACTCCTACTACTCGCATCACAATATTTTACTCTGCCTGTACAATGCGCCATGCCATTCACTGTACCAGGAGTGCGTTTCTACGAGTACTAGTACCACAGATATCAATTTTACCTAAACGGAAATTGTTTCGTCAAAACTGTCAGGGTCATTCTTTATTGTACGAAAAACAAAAGGATTGAAGATCCTGGGGATTAGTACAAAAATCGATCATAGGAAATTCAAAGCAAATTTTCATATCCAATACATTTCATGAGAAAAACATAAGGAAATACTCCAGTAAATACCAATTCACTTCAAGCTGTTCTCAATTTTTCCTTCGCGTTGGAACGAGCCAATCAAGTCATCGAGAAACCATTATAACCAAATAAAAATAAAAAATAACTAAAAGTATACCCCTTCCTTCCACTAATATATGATATTTGTTAGTTTATTTTTGAACTAACCAACGTTATATATTAATGGAAGGAGGGAATACTTATTTTTCACTAGTTTTACTTAAACTAGCTGGGTGACCTGCACAATTGCGCGGCTAGCACCAATATAAAATTATATATTTTTTAATATGATTTTATTTCAAATTTATTAAATAGTTATCTCGTTGTCTTAAGATTTTGAAAGACCAAACCTTATCATCCTCCTATTTCTAATTTTATAGTTTTTAAAAGACACATCAGTTGCTACCCCTTACTTCTGTCATATTATTTTTTATTAGCTTTGTTCATTCTCCTTGGAACCTTTAAAAATTGGATCTAAAAACTTATAGAGTTTATTGTCCTGCTGGGTTTCTTTTTTATAATTTCTAGAAGTCCCGTCAAATACTGCCATTATACTCCTCTACAACCGTCCACTGCATCTTCTCTTTATTGTCATTGCTATTTTAAAAATCGAACATAATTATCGTTTAGATTCTTTTTTTTTTACTTTCTAGAAGTTTCATTTTTTTACTTTCTTGAAGTTCCGCCAAAATGTTGACGACTTTGTCACTATACTCCTCTACGGCTCGCCCGTTGCCGCCCTTCTTTATTGTCATTGAGATTTAAAATCAAACATAATTATCATTGGGGTTTTTTTTTACTTTTAGAAGCCCGAACCTTTAAAAATTAAACCTTATAGTTTTTAGAGTTTTATTGTGAGTTTTATTGCCTCGTTGGGTTTCATGTTTTTTATAATTTTTAGAAATTCCGTCAAATGTTACCACTGTACTTCTCTACGACCTGTCCGTCGCATAATCTTTAGGCAAAATTTGCTACAGGACACCCAAAAAACGCATAATTAGCTGAGAGACACCAAGAAAACGTGGAACTGCTCCAGGACACTACAAAATTTGTGAAATTTGCCGTAGGACACAGCTCATTATTTTATCATTTCCGGGCTGAAAGTGGTGAGTATTTTTTCAAAATGCCTAGATTGCCCCCGCGTCCCAAACTCGATCGCCACACACCACTCGGCGGACGGCATCACCGAGCTTGCCACCGGGCAGTCCGTCACGTGCAGTCGTCGGCGGGACCCATCGCCAGAGTCACCACCGTCATTAGGTTCCCTGAGATGGCGGAGCTCCTTGACGTGTGCTGGTTGGAGATCACCGGCAAGCTGCAGCTCTCGCTCCTCTCTCCGGCGACGACGTATGCCGCCTACCTCGTCTACTCCTTCGCGACTACACCACTGGCCTCGAGTGCAACATCGGCTTGCCGACTCCCATGGCGATGGTGACCATTGTCTCCAGCGGCGGGATGAGCAGGCTACCGGCGCCCGGCGACGACGACGGAGCACAAGATCTACCTGCAACACATGGGGGAGGAGGAGACGATGATGCACCGGCAGGAGCTGGTGACCCGCCATGACAGGTGGCGCCGCCGCGGCATCATCATCATCAGCAGCAGCAACCGGCCGTCCTACCGCAGCCGTCGGCGAGACCCATCGCCGGAGTCGCCGCAGTCGTGGAAGCGGCGAGGAGAGCGGCCCTGCGGCAGTTGCTGGGCTGCAGCGGCGCGACGCCCCCACCGGCACCGGCGCAGGCTGACCGCAACGTGGAGATGGGCCCCCGACGGCGAGAGCAGCGCGTCGTGGCCGGTGACGAAGCCGCAGCCAGGTTCTTGGTTGTGAAATTGTTCCTCCATCCAACAGTGCGACTGAGTTTGGTCTGACCGGACCGCGTGTCGGTATAGATTGGGACGTGGGGGCAATTTGGGCATTTTGAAAAAATACTCGTCACTTTCAGCCGGGAAATGATAAAATAATGAGGTTGGTGTCCTACAGCAAATTTCACAAATTTTGTAGTGTCCTGGGGCAGTTCCACGTTTTCTCAGTGTCCCTCAGCTAATTACGCGTTTTTTGGGTGTCCTGTAGCAAATTTTGCCTAATCTTTATTGTCATTAGGACTGTAAAAACGAACATAACTATCGTTAGAATTCATTTTTTTACTTTCTAGAAGACCCATCAATCATCGGCGGCTCTACCATTGTACTCGTATAAGACCCGCCCGTTGCCTCTCATTTTTATTGCAATTGATATTTTAAAAATCAAATATGATTATCATTGGGGTTTATTTTTTTTACTTTCTATAAGTCCCCGCCAACCGTCTTGACTGATTGCTTCACGACCTGCACGTCGTCCTTCCTTTTAATCGTCATTAGGATTCTATTTGGTATTTTATTAATAGTTTTTAGGTGTCTCGTCAACCGCCACCACTTTGCTCCTCTACTTACTTAATTAATCTCGTGTTTTAGATGGTCTTTTTTTTCAATAGTCTTATTTTTTATCACCAATTTTAGTTATTTATAAATTGTACTCCTAGTTGAAATCTTTTTTTCTTTTTCTAATTTCAGAATTTATTTTATTTATTATTATGTTCTTTTGATATTTTTATTTTTTATTTTCAATTTCCATTGTTTTAAAATTGTATTTCTACTTTAACTCTCTTTTTAATTTGCCTAATTTTGGATTTTTTAATTTATTTATTATTCCAAATTTTAATTAATCTACTATTGGGTTCTTATATGTACTCTTATTTCAATATTGCTTATATTTAATTCCGAATTTAAGTTAATTTTAAATTGTATTCCTACTTGAACTCTTATTTTCTTTTCTTTTTCTAATTTCGATCTTTTTTATTTTTTATTTCAAATTTTAAATAATCTCGTATTGGATTCTTGCATGGACTCTTCTTTTAATATTTCTTATTTTTAATTCCGAATTTCAGTTATTTATAAATTGTATTCTACTCGAACTCTTCTTTTTTCTTCTTTTTCTAATTTTGATATTTATTTTATTATTATCCCGAATTTTAATTAATCACGTATTGGATTCCTATATGGACTTCTCTTTCCATATTGCATATTTTTAATTCCGAATTTTAGCTATTTTTAGATTGTATTTCTACTTGGACTCTTCTTTTCTTTTTCTTCGATTAACGTGAGAATTTCTAACCTCCACGGCAAACGTGGTGCCTCATTTTCAAGCTGTCTTAATAATATAATATTATTAATAGATATACAAGTTTTTTAAAAAAACGGACCGTCGTCATCGAAAGCGCACGAGTTGGCTCTCCCCTAGCAAGCGAGTTCGAAATACCATCATACGAACTTTACATGAGCAATTCTATCGTATTTATGTGTTTTTTTTTCTGCTTCTATGTTTTTATAATCATGCGTTTTAAAGAAGCCCTGACTTTGCTGCAAATTTAATTAGGAGTTTCACAAAACTGCATTAAAAGAAAAAAAATATTAGAACTATGATTTTATCCCCTACGTATACTCCCTCCGTCCCATAATATTAAAACCTTGGACTGGATGGAACGTTTCATAGTACAACGAATCTGGACATATATGGATGGGACGTTTCATAGTACATGTCCAGATTCGTTGTACTATGAAACGTCCCATCCAGTCCTAGGTTTTAATATTATGGGACGGAGAATCTGGATAGATACATGTCTAGATATGTCCAGATTCGTTGTACTATAAAACATCCCATTCAGTCCTAGGCTTTAATATTATGGAACGGAGGGAGTAGATGACATGTGAGCTTGCTATAAACTCAGCAGAGAAATAAAAATTACAGCTTTTTATAAAAGTATAGCTACTCATTGACTGAAGATGCAACATATCTATCTATTATATTATTAAAACAGTTTTGAAAAGAGGCACCACGTTCGTTGTGGGGGCTAGAAATTCCCACGTTAATCGGAGAAAAAGAAAAGGAGAGTCCAAGTAGAAATACAATTTTAAAACAGCTGAAATTCGAAATTAAAAATATGCAATATTGAGAGGAGAGTCCATATAAGAATCCAATACGAGATTGATCAAAATTCGGAATAAAAATAAAATAAAATACGAAATTAGAAATGAAAAGGAGAGTCCAAGTAGGAAAAAAATTTAAAAATAACTTAAATTCAGAATTAAAAATAAGGAATATTGAGAGAAGAGTTGATATAAGAACCCAATATGAGATTAATTAATATTCGGAATAAAAATAAAAATAAAATCCAAAATTAGCAAAAGAAAAGAAGAGTTCAAGTAGGAATACAATTTAAAATTAACTGAAATTAGGAATTAAAAATAAATAATATTGAAAGAAGAATTCATATAAGAACCCAATATGAGATTAATTAAAATTTAGAATGAAAAATAAAATAATATCCAAAATTAGAAAAATTAAAAGAGAGTTCAAGTAGGAATACAATTTTGAAACAACTTAAATTCAAAAATAAAAAAATAAATTCTGAAATTAGAAAAAGAAAAAAAGATTTCAATTAGGAATACAATTTATAAATAACTAAAATTGGTGATAAAAATAAAGACTATTGAAAAAAAAGACCATCTAAAACTTATGACGAGATAAATTAAGTAACAGGCCTATAAAGGAGTAGAATGGTGGCGGTTGATACAACATATAAAAACTATTAATAAAACATCAAATAGAATCCTAATGACGATTAAAAGGAGGTACGACAGGCATGCCGTGAAGCTAACGGGCAAGGCGGTTGCTGAGACTTCTAGAAAGTAAAGAAAATAAACCCCATTGATAATTATATTCGATTTTTAAAATCTCAATGACAATAAAAAGGAGAAGCAGTGGGCGGGGTATATAGGAGTGTAGTTGCAGAGCCGCCGACGGTTGGCGAGACTTCTA
Organism: Oryza meridionalis; assembly: GCA_000338895.3. Classification (NCBI taxonomy): domain Eukaryota; kingdom Viridiplantae; phylum Streptophyta; class Magnoliopsida; order Poales; family Poaceae; genus Oryza; species Oryza meridionalis. Next base: position 30,942,983 of record CM002529.2, read on the forward strand.
GAAAATAAAAAATGAATTCCAATGATAGTTATGTTCGATTTTTAGAATCTCAATAACAACAAAGAGTAGGCGGCGGATGGGTCATAGAGGAGTATAGCGGCATTGTTAGACGGGACTTCTAAAAATTATAAAAAATGAAACTCAACAAGACAATAAACTCTAAAAACTACGGGAACCAATTTTTAAAGGTTCGGAACTCTTAAAAAGTAAAAAAAAAAGAACAATGATAATCATGTTCGATTTTAAAATCTCAATGATAATAAAAAAGGGAGGCAGCGGGCTCAAAGCTGCTGACGGTTTGGCGGGACTTCTATAAAGTAAAAAATGAACATGAACGATAATTATGTTTGATTTTTAATATCCCAATGACAATAAAGGGAAAAGACAAGATAGTGGACGAGTCATAGAGGAGTATAATGGCAGCGTTTGACAGGACTTCTAGAAATTATAAAAACGAAACCCAACAAAATAATAAACTCTAAAAACAAACTACAAGATTCAATTTTTAAAGGTTTCAAGAAGAATGCATAGAAATAGTGGTAGATCGAGCAAGCAAATAAAGAAGGATATGATAGAAGTAAGGGGTAACAGCTAGTGTGACTTTTAAAAACTATATAATTAGAAATTAAAAACTATATAATTAGAAATACAGGGATGATAAGGTTTGGTCTTTCAAAGTCTTAAGACAACGACACAGCTATTTAATAAATTTTAAGTAAAATTATACGGAAAAATATATGATTTTGTTTAGGTGCTAACAGGTAATTGCGCGTGCCACCGAGCTAGTTGAGTTAGTACTCCAGTTTTTTTAAAGGAAATATAGTTGTATCCTCTTGCAAGCCTTTCTGTCGCCTGCCCGCCACAAAAGTTGTGGCTTGTCTAGCCTGTGGATCATCCAACGGCCAGCAACGTACCAGCACCAAACTCGTCAGCGGTCCAGCTTAACTGACACGGTACTACGTACAACTCCCTGCAGCTCGTGTGATCCGGATCTCACTGCACTGCACTGGCTATGTCAGGCGATTTTCTGCTGTCCAAAACAATTCTGAAATCGCTTTCCTTTTTTTTTTCTTCAGCTTCATAGAACTGTATTGAAACGGACACGTCCGGACCAGTTTGGATTGTTGAAATAAAATCCTACTGTGATCCATTGAAAAGGTAGTAGTAAGACACAAAGGTCCCTAGATAAAATTTTACACCCTGTATTATATCGAATGTTTAGACAGTTTATATGGAACTCTATGCATGGTTTGCATTGCCACTGGCACTAGAACTGTAACCTATTCCAAGCATCAGCAGAAAGAGAAAGGAAGCAAATGTTATTCATCCAAAATTTCGCTTATACCTGTTTATCAGCCAAAATTTAAATTTTCAACCTTAAATTTAGAGCTGATTTTGAGGTTAGGCCCTGTTTAGATTCCACTCCAAAATTTTTCACTCTGTCACATCGAACGCTTGAACATCTATATGAAGTATTAAATATATGCTAAAAATAATTAATTGCACATATTGCGACTAATTTGCGAGACGGATATTTTAAGCCTAATTGCTCCATGATTTGACAATGTGGTGCTACAGTAAACATTTGCTAATGACGGATTAATTAGACTTAATAAATTCGTCTCGCTGTTTACTAACGGATTCTGTAATTGGTGTTTCTTATTAGTGTCGGAACACCCCATATGACACCCAATATAATATCCTATATGACAAGCTAAAACTTTACACCCCTTATCTAAACACCCCCTTATTTCATTGAAGTTTATTTTTTAGCCTTTACTTTTAGATCGCTAAGAAGATGTATATGTAAGTTTTACTATTCATAAATTATTTCTCATTTATAAATATGTGGTTTGGCTTATTTCACGGACAAGCCAAACTTATTTCACGAATAAAGCCAAAGAACGGGGCCATTTCTTTCCAAGCAAGAGTTCATGTGTTCATGTGTGCACCATCTGCAGCTGCAGGCTGCAGCCAATGTTCATGTGTGCTACTGCTACAGCTAGCAGGCAGCAGCTTGTGCTGTGCTACGGCTGCTGCTACTCGCCTTGACTCTGGTCGTCTAGCTAGCCCATGAACTGATTGATGCTCAGGTCTTCGCGTAAAGCCAAAGCAAGAAGCTCAAACAAAAGTCTCTCCACTCTGCTCATCACTCGTCAGGACTCAGGGTGCTCGATCTCTGCTGGAAGTTTTGCTTGGGCATTTGAATGCTGTTGGACAGCACTACTTTTTGGAACGCAGTATTTTCAAAACAGGAAACGAAACGTAGACCTCGAGCGTCTTGACATTTTTAAATCCGATGGATAGAAAATATAGAAAAACTACATGAACGACCCATTTGGATAAAACGCAAGAAAACACTAGAATTAGAATTTTAGAAAAACGTAGGGGGGCTGTTTAGATTAATGATATTTTAAACCATGCTATTTTTATGGTATAGTTACCAAAAATATGTCTACATTTAGTTTGCTGCCAACCTTTGACAAATACATAAGAAATCTTGTCAAAATTTTGGCAAGTTGGTAAAATTTTGGCAATATTACTAACTTGTCAAAATTTTGATATTGACAAAATTTAATAAGGTTTATTTTGGCTACAGTATAAAGAGGCCCATAAATCAAAAGAGAGATCCTAGACATAAAGAAATTCTTTTCAAGAGAATGAATCTTATATTGAAATCCAATCCTTCAAAATTGCTACTTCAAAATTGCTACGTTACAAAAGAGCACTCGCTTGTTTAGCTCTCTTGTTGTTCAAGGCGTTTTGGTCTATGGCATGGACAGTAACAGCGACAAGTCTTCATACTTAATGACAAAATAGGGCACATAGCTAGTACTAGCAAGTCTCTGTTGGCTGGCACCTGATGCTACCTAACCTGTCTGCCAACATTACAATTTTGTTGGCGTTGACACTTGAGTTTACTACCAGTAGTATCAACAATAAAGTGGACTATAATACAGAGATAAAGCGAAGAGAAAACAACAAACTAAAAGTAATTAGAATCTACTACTACTCCACTTCACTATGGAATCAATTATCAGTGAAGAGCACAAAGTCCAGCTTCATGCCACCTCAGGGCATCCACACACGGTCGACAGCATAATACTACCGCCCACTAAACTAGACTTACCTGCATGATTAATCATTCAATAATCACATCAGTGGAGGAAAGAAATCAGTAGTTCTAATGGCAGTGGTAGAGACTAGAGAGGTGTAGGTACGTTGATGATAAGGATTGGCTGCACGTACAGCAGCATCTCACAACAGAAACTGAGAAAAGAGAGAGAGAGAGAAATTACCATCAAGAACATATATATTCCATTAACCTCTTTTTGTGTTTTGTCATTTAACAAGTAGTGTTAGGAGATGTTGTAGCCACTCCAGCCCCTACAAGTGTCAATCAGTGTGTGCAAGATCGATCCACAGGACAAGAAAGGCTAGAGCTGCAGCCAGTACACGAAAAGGCTCGATATCTCACCACGAGCGAACCTTCAGTTGCTTTAAAATTCTTTTTATCATGCATGGTGCCGGCCTGGTTAAATTAGTGGAGGAATAGAATCACACTAAGTTAGATGTTTAATCGCAAGAAAATGGCGTCCATCCATGCCCGACCTGACCTGACCTGGGGGTGGTGAATGGAATGGAAAGAAAGGCTAGCTACTACTATAGTAGTGATTCCATCGGTGACACAGAATCGATGCGAGTCTTGTCTGAATCCTTCGCTTTGCTTTGCATTTCATTGTTAGGCAGGATGCAGAGGAAGAAGAAGAAGAGAGCTCCTTGTCAATGTCAACCCCTCCCTCTTCTTTAACTTTTTTTGCTTTGCATCTTGTCGTCAGCTCGCCATGGCCAGTGACGACGATGACCAAGATGAGGTGAGGCCCATTCAATTGCGGGCCGAAACACGGGCCGGCCCAGCACGAGAATCAAAGCAGAGACAGACCGAGCTGTGCCCTAGCACAAAGCCCGCCGCCGCCGCCGCCGCCGCGCCCTCGTCTCGTCTCGCCTCTCCTCTGCGTCGCCGCCGCCGTCCCGACGATTCAAGGTATCCTACTCTCCCTATTACTCTGGTTCGGTAGAATTAATCTTGGTGGTCAGCACTTGGTTGGTTGGTCGAATATGAATTAGCGTATGAGCAGCTAACCTTTTGATTCATGTGGTGCCCAATTGTTTCTTGTGAAATCGCAAGAAAAAAAATATTTGTCTCTTGTGACGTATAGGGTTCGTTCCTCTGGTCGATTTGATGTGGTTATGGCAAACTGCAGCTTCTGCAAAGAATTTTACTACCCTTGTCCTGTTTGTGCAAGCTTAAGGCTTCTGTGTAACTGTATAGAATGCAACAACAATGTGTTCTTTTTAGAAGATTTGGTCGTAATGTGAGAGGTCAATGGGTCATAGCTCTGCATCACTCTAGATCAAGTTTGGTGAATCTTTATCGGACATTTTACCTGTCAAGAAGTGTGTAAGAAGAACTAAAAAAGGCAATCACCTTCTTTGCACTAGAACTGATAGGCAAGATTGAGCTCATTTAACTGTAGCTGCAAAACATCAGAAATTTGTGTTTTTTTCTTCCATGGACATGGTCTGCTTGTACTAGGATCTTAAACAGAAACATCTGATTCTACATATCTTCACAAAATGCTTAGTACTTGCTGCTCTCAAGCACTTATAATTATGTTCAACCCTTCTTTTGCCACTGGTGCTGGTTTCACACTCTCCAATTGTTGCGATGATTTCCCTATCTATATTACACATACAAATTCCAGCAAAACCTGTTCTCACATTCAGCTGCGAATTCTGTTGGCAGGTTCAGAGTCGATGGAAGACCAAACAGCTGCTGCTGCAGGTCTTGATTCAAGAGTGAAAGCCAGCTTGGTTCTTGGAACAGAATCATTTGCAGTCAGTTCAGAGTCAGGTATTCTATCAGAGCAGCTGGCTGCTATGAAGGAGAAGAGCATGGAGATCCTGAAGGGCTACATCACCAAGCATAATGCTCCAGCTGATGTCCCTGATGAACCCATCGAGGGATTATCTGATGATGAAGGCGACGCACCTGCTAAGAACCCACCAAAGAAACCGAAGAAGCAGAAGTGATCATCCGATTGTAATGGAAAAGGTTGATCTGGAAAAGATGTGATCGTCCTATCGTAGGATTCATGATGCTTAGAATTTGTAAGAAATTAGCTGCTCGTACAATAGTTTGCTCAAAGGCTGAACGCGCTGTATTTCTCCAGCTAGATGCAGATCTGCCCATTCGTTACTTGTATGAGTAAGATATATCAACTTGAGGGGTACATGTAAACTGCAGCATAAGAAATTCTGGCAATTACATATGCTATCATGAATATTCAATCACTTGCTCGAACTCAGCAAAATTCTGAACCCAGCGACCAACATAGGCCTGCTTACAGACTTACAGCCTGATTCGGCCGTTCGGTCAAGTAGGAAACTATAGGATAAAGGTAAGGTTTAAACAAAGCAAAAGGGCAGATAACATTCTTTGTTTTGGCGTGTTTTAGTTATCTGTACATTCAACAGAGCGAACTGCGGTAAAATACTTTTAGGAATCACATTCTTTTCCTACATCAGGTGTACACCCCGTGCTAAAGCTCTGTTTCTAGGTCTTGTAAAAGAAAAAGAAAATCCTCAAAGCATCTTCCTTGTTAACTTTAACTTGTTCATCATGTTGGTGTAGTCCTGGTCAGTGATCACTCGTTGAAGATATGGAGAGTACAAGGACCACCTGATTAAGAACATTTTAGCCCCTCCCTTCAGAGTATGAAACAGGGGAAGCTAGGTTTATAATCTGTTCCAATTCTGTATCTGCAGTCTTGCCCCTTGGTCAGAGTGCAGAAGTCAGATAAAAAGGCAGGCATACCATTTCCTCGGCAACATTTTCGTGGATTTCTGCTTTGCACTAATCAGAAATGTGAGCAACACCGCCACCACTTTGACCATTGCTTGTCAGTGTAATCTGACGAAGTTCATTGAGTACCTCAGTAAAATCATCTGGTGGGGGGCATGAGAATTCAAGGATCTTTCCTGAGTGAGGATGCTTAAATCTGAAAAAGGAACAATGTCACACTCGAATGCCAGAAAAATATGAACCAAAATGCATTTGGGACAATACCTACCCAAGCAACGCGGCATGGAGACATGGCCTATCTATCTTTGATATCAGATTTGAAAGATCACAATGATATCTTGAAGGAGTTCTGGGTCTCAAAAGCGACAATGCCATGCTTTTGGTACCTCCGTATGTTTCATCACCAAGAAGGGGAATCCCTAGGTACTTTGCATGTGCTCGAATCTAAAGTTATATGTTCATCAATAAGATAAAAGGTATCCTTTAATAGAATTTTCCAATGTTAAGGAGTATAGGATATATAGATCAAATTTCAACTGCTGCTCATAATCCTTTGTACTTCTATTTCAAGCCATACAATAGATATGTAACCAAACACTACCTATGCAAGATGAAAATTTTCTTAAAACAAAATAAATAATATGAAAGTATTTTTACTAAGGATTGGTGCATCCTTTCTTAAAGAACTGGGATATTGTGGGGGGTCTAATAACCTGGTGAGTGCGCCCTGTCTCCAATCTCCACTCTACTAGTGCTGATCCACCACCAGCAAAGACCTCTCTTACTTTATACCTGTAGAATCTCTTGAGATTAGAAGGCCATCTACTAAGAACTAACATAGCTACTTGACAGATTTTTATTTAAAAGCCAAGCTCTTGTATATAAAAAAGTTTGTCGCCATATATTTACAAATATAATCACCTACCAGTATGAAATGCTAGCCTAATTTCTGTGACCAGTTGAGCTAGTGTAAACAAGGAACCATAATTTTCAAATTCAGGCTGTAACCAGTCAAGCTAGTGTATACAAGGAACCCCCTCTTTTTTTTTCTTTCTCGAAATTCAGGTGGTCATGACTGGAGTTAACACATCTGCTTTATTCGAACTGTTTTGACCCAATTTCCCCTTTATCATTCCTTAGTCCTAGCATTAACTGTGGGGCAAAGAAAAGTTGAACCTTTATGTTTCCTGTAATCCATACACGGCTCAACATAATAGACATCTCCATGTAAATAACACTGCTCCTAGCGGCATAACTTCTAAAGTTTGATGCTTGATTAGTTAGCTATTTAGCTTAGTCAGTTCTTGAGATTAATTATATTCAAGCAAATTAAAAGGGACAAGTGAAAAGCATGAATCACCTACTAGCGGCATGTCGTGCATATCTATGGCCTGATCCAGGAGTGGCAATCATACGGATCCGGTTGTTAGGATCACGAGCTATAGGAACTTCAATCCTGCCAGAATTCGGATTCGGTGCACCACAAGTAAGACTGATGTACACTCTACGTATTGTATGCAGCTTGAATTGTTCTGCTAATTGTGCATGAGAATGCTCATCCTGTTAACAAGGGGAGAGTACAAAAAGTCTTAATTCTAACTTGGTAGCAATAAAAGAATCTACATTCCATAAATTTTGGGTTAGAACAAACAAGTCAGTACCTTGGCTACAACAAGCAGTCCACTTGTACCCTTATCAAGCCTATGCACGATACCAGGACGCACAAGAGCTTCACGGACTTCTGAACTTACTTCGCCAGTAGTAAATTGATCGATGTCAAACACATCAATATCATCATCTGAAGAATCAGGGCATTCATCATCAATTGAATTGCGTGCTAAACAGGTAAATGTTGAAATCTTGCAGTGGTGAAGTATAGCATTGACTAAGGTGCCATTTGCATTTCCTGGTGCTGGGTGAACAACCTAAAAGTCACAACACACAAGTATCACCATGCAGGAACAACTGTTTCGTCCATGAATTGAAAATTCAAAACAAGAGTTTAAGGATTAAAGTGAAAATGCATCGATAAAGAAAGACAGGATGTAGGAGCAACCCAAAAAATTTTTCTTATTGGATGTAAAGGCATATTATCAATAAATATACAAGACTAGAATATACACCTCTAAATATTTGCAGCTGTGACTTGTGGGACCTGCAATTGCTGGAATGGTAAGACTGTTTCTCATAGAAGAAAGCAGACTAGAGGGCTCCAGAGTAGTGTAAAGTACAGCTGCTGATTGATGCTCGGAGCAAAGCAAACAAAATGCCGAAGACATCAAGCAACCAACTAGCAGAAGCTGTCACCTTAATGGCTTGTTTTGTTTAGAAATGGTGATTGATGAGGTAGAATGAGTGGTTCTAGCCCTTGTGGCAGCACTTTTGAATGTTTTTTTTGGTGGTGTGGCTCCGCTCAGTTTTATTTCGACCGAGCAATTAATTAGAATGAAAGAGTTTAATGTCCTTTAGAGTCTTTAAAAAACCTATTCGCACAAATGTTGCTTTGGCATCCAGAGAAAATAAGAACCAGGTAACCAAAGCTTGCTCCAGTATCACTGAAATTCTGCAAATATGGCGAAAATCAAATGTTAGAACAAATGGCACATACCATATGAGCCGGTTTGTTCACAACGAGAAGATGGTCATCCTCATAAACAATGTCCAGTGGGATGTCCTCTGGCTCTGCTCTCAGTGGCTGCAGCTCCGACACCGTGCAGCTGACCATGTCTCCACCTTTTACCATATGTGAAACCTACATTTCGCAATGAATAGAAAATCGGCTTAAGAATACCATCAATGAGAACCAAACAGATAGTTATGGACATGTAGTTACAACTGCTACTACTTCATGGTCTGATATTTGCAATTGGAAAGATTTGTGCCATGTTCTGTACAAATCTTTGCTCTACGGGAGATAGAAAACAATAACTCTAGGAAATTTACTTTGGGCCACCTTTAATTGCTGGTGTTTCGCTTTGGACCATCCTTCAACCAATGTTTTCATTTTGGACCGGATAATTTTACCTTTGTGGCACTTTTGACTACCCTCAACTCTTTTATCCATCTACATCCAATTTGTTGTATGTCAATTGTCAAAGAAACGGACTACATACAGCTCAGCGAGTTTATTGACGAATAGGAGCCGGTGTACTCAAGGTCATTCATATGCTTGAGAAGAGGGTCGAGGTGCTCTAAAGTGAAACAAAAGCAAGATTACCCAGCCCAATGTGAAAATATTGGTTAAAGAGTGGTCCAAAACGGAACATCGGTAAGAAAAGATGGCCAAAAGTGAAATTTACTTGTAACACCTAACAATATAACGATCTTTGCTCTAAAAAAACTTTTACTGTACGGTCTTCAGAATGAGAACACAAACTTAGGTTAAGAGTTAAGACAGCAAGTTAGCAACTATAAATTGTAATTTGCTCAAGACACCGCTCATTGTTGAACCAATATAAATATGAAAACTTTACAGGAAGCAAATGGGGTTTCACCGAAATCGTGTCACCTTAGAGACGGGACGGCCATTGACGGCGACGAGGCCGGCGCGGATGCTCGCCTGGATACGCGCGCGGCTGACGCCTCCACCGCCGAGCCTCGCGGAGATCCACGCGTCGATCCGCGACCGCCCCTCGCCGGCCGGCACGGTCTCCTCAAGGCGCGTCCCGCCGTGGCCTCCCCTCCGGCTCGGCGCCGCCGCCGCCGCCTCAGCATTCGCGTCGGCGGCGAGGCATCTGGCGCGCGAGGCCCCCAGGCAACGGCTGCTTCTCCTCCTCTGTCGCCGCAGAAGGGCGGAGAGCGCGGTCGCGATCGCCGGCGGCGACGCCGCCGCCGTGGTTGCCATGGAGATGGGAGGGGGAAGTGAAGTGGGCGAGGTGGATAATGTTTTGGTTAATGGGCCACATTTAGTTTGAAATGGGCCGGGCCGGCCTCCATTTACCACCCACACAAAAAGGGCCGGAGCTCTCTTTTTCCTTTTTCTTTTCATTTCTTTTTTACAAACAACAATATCCTTTTTTTGCGGCCGCAGTCTAACCATGGAATGGCTACAAAATAAATTTGCGCTATTCCTTTTTTTTATGTGATGGCATGGGAGAAAGAGACGTCAACAAATACACATGCACACCACACCTCACACACCTATAAATGGGATAATTAATTATGTGCCACTCTTACGAGTACTCGTGATAAAGGATTTACTACAGTACTTACATGTTATAGATAGCGAGTGGCAAACAGTTAATTACCATCTCTTAAAAGTGGCAAACAAAAAATTTAAATGCTCCCCTATAAATGTGCCTTACTATAACACACGCTCAAATAAACGGAGTCATGGAGAGACCAACGATAAATTCCCGGCAGATCCATTTAAAAGTGGAGTCATGGAGAGACCAACAATAGATTCCCGGCAGATCCTATTAAAAATGTGCTATCCTGGATAGCAAGGGATATGATTTTCTAGTGCACATTTATGGTGCTAAATAAAAAGCAAACAATTTGTCAGTTTTTTGGTGGGCTGAATTTAAAACTCGATATTTTATATACATATTAAATGTGAACTAGTAATAAATTAGATGTGTTTCATGTTGATTTAGGTGCCGTAGAAAATTGATTACTCCAACATATGCACACCAAAATTAAAAACAATTGCATAGTCCAAGTTGTCAACACCCATGTATTTATTCTAGTATAGTATATCTACACACTATGGTTATGAATGACTTGTGCACCCTCCTGATTCTCTTGTTAGGCATCAATCACACCATGATACTGCTGTGACATTTAATTTGTTGTGATCCATTTTGGAAAAGAAAATTGATAATTAAAATAAATGTGATGGGGCCCACAAGAAGCATTAGGACGGTGGCCCCCCTCACCATAACTGGCTGGCTCTGATGTAAATGGAAAACTTAGTGCTTGGCACTGTGGATATATGAATTGGCCATGCTTTCTTTTATGGGACAATAGTGGATGTGATCTCTCAAAGATACTCCCTCCATCTACTTTTGATAGTTATATTTTATCCTGTCATATAGACTAAGGATAAGTAATTCTACATATCATCCATTTAAACATGCTACTAGTCATTCCTATTAAACAAGCAATTCATTTACTATTTACATTTTTCGATGTTCATGTAGCCAATCTTGTGTGGAAGAATGGGGAGTCATGCATTAAATTCGAGAAAGTTATTAAGATGATAGGTTATTGGATTGAATTATGCCTATCAAAAATAAATTTTTCAGATTTGGAAATATGACTATCAAAAGTAGATGGAGGGAGTATGTGTGTTCTATAAAATTTTATACACACAGTAATTAAGGGTTGGTTTGGTTTGTGGCCTAAATAGGCCTTACCAAATTTTGTCAATGCCAAATTTTGGTAAGGTAAAGTTGTGTTTAGATTGAAACCAAAATAGCCTAAGTTCATTATTGAAATGGCCTATTTTCTTAGACATGCTAAAATTTGGCTTCAAACTAAATAGACACTAAACACTATTGAAATTATCAAATATTGGTAAGCCTAATTTAGGCCTCGAACCAAACCAGTCCTAAGTCTCAGAACTTTATAATTATTATTTTCTATATATATGCTTCTGGAATTTATTTTTTCTAGTGATCATTAATTTCTTCATATGGTTTTTTTTATGTAAATTGACTACTGTAAATGTAAACATACAACTGAATTTATAACCGATTTAACTACGTGATCCATCACTTATTGCACGTGATATTTCTTTATGTTATTTTGAGAGGCAGATTGCACGTGACGTGATTTTTAATTCATATACGTGAATAATTCACGCACCACTCGTACGTTCTGATCTTTATTTATTTCAGTTCACGGGGTGTGAGTAATGGGTGGGTCAAACCATAGTTCTCATTGATCCCACATATTAAAACATAAGCATTAATTTATTTATGTTTTTTCAGACAAAGAAAATGATAAGAAAATTTTACGTACGCCACATGTGAAGCCTAGCTGTTCAGTACTAGATATTTTAGCTTAAGATAAAAGGAGATTTCACAAGAAGATAATTAGAACCTCTCTGTCGAGAAAACTTTTACCCATAAAAAAAAAGTGTACGTCGTTTGACCGCATATATATGACGTCTGCTGTCAGATACTCAAACAGAAACTTTAATTTGGGGAGTTGCACAGTAAAACTAATTATCAACGGCCATTATTTGATTGTGATATTCTTTAAATATGGTCAAAATTGACGGCATAGCTGGCTGCCTAACTTTTTTAGATAATGGAATGAAACATCTCGGCCTTTACTCCGAAGAGTTACAGTGAATTACTAAAAAAGTAGCACACTTATAAAGTCTTAATCCAAGATAAAACTATCAAACCAACCAATATCAAACCAACCAAAATTAAAAGAAAGACCTAACATGACAAGGAAAACATTATTCCAGCCTATTAGAGAATCTTCATCTATGGTTGGCAAAAAGTTACATAACCGTTGACTCAAGAGTATGATATGCAACATTCAGGAAAACTCCATCTTCCTCACACTCACACTTTTGTAGTTGAACCCACAGCCGAAGCCAATATGTTGACCTGAAAATTACCTCCATATAGAAAATAGATGGTGATTTGTCAAAAACCCTATCATTTCTACACAACCACAGGGCCCAACATAAAGCAGAGGTACCAACAAGTATCAACTGGTTGAAGGGTTTTAGCCATCATCGAATTAAAGTAGTTAGTTCTTTTTCCGACTAAAACGCATGCTAAAAAAACAGGGCTCAAATGGCAATAAATACATGATGCTCACTAAATTCTATTAAAAAGCTAGCATAATCTCGTGTTTAATACATATATATGAACTGAAATTTAATTTTTAAGGGATGAAGTAGCGCACTCACGACGTCATCTCTGTATCTTTATTGTGTTTTTACCGGTAGTACTTAATTAGTTGCATTCTGTTAAAAATATTTTTTTTCTTTTTTGTGGGGAAGAGAGAATATGTTAATTTGGATTTTGCAGTTTTCACACGCTAGCTAGCAGCAGCTTTTACTTAAAAACAGCAGCAATTTGAAACATCGTTGATCGAACTGCCTATATCTAATATGTAAATTAGCCATGGTTCTTTTAAGCACAAATTTTACTTATTTTCTGAGAAGCTTACAAGTATTTTATTCTGAAGTTTATGACAAATTATTCAGTTCTTCGAGTGTGTGTTAATGCTCTTGAGTTGCTGTATAGAAAACCGTTATTATTTATTAGAAAAACGATTTTCAACCAAAGGACCCATTTCACTATATAGGTTGGTCATATTCAACTTTAAAGACCCGCCTCCATAGGGGTGTGTGAGAGGATTTGAATATTTGATGGTCGACCACTTATGATGATCCATTATCATATACGATCATTTAACAGGCTCATATGCGAAAGTAGATATGTATGTTATATATTGTGCTGTGGATTTGGGAACTTTGGGATTTTGTGTGCGTGGATTTGTGAATTACTGTGAATGTGAATTGGAGTTGAGTCTGGGAAGCTGTCGCCGCTGAGAAACGACGTCTGTGGAATTATTTTGGTCGAAAATGTGTATATCAGGCGGATGGCTCAACTTGGCCGTCTACGAAAATCATGCAAAAATAGATTTTTTAAGGAGTGAACCCTACGTGTACATCCAAGATCTGGGTTTGCACAGTGCATGTGCCCACAAGGATATCGATCTCACTGTGTGAGCAACTGCGTGTACATATGTGTACCCCAGTTGCCGACAATGCAATGTACTGGCTACTAAAACACGGGATGCCACAGTAAACAGTGTCATTATTTATGCTGTAGTTATAAACAGGGTCATTATTGGATCTATCAAATTGAGAAGTATTCTTTTTATGCTAGTAGTCGATCGCATAAAAAATATCATGTCAAAATTTATGCTAGTATGGATAAAAATAGCATCATTATTGGATCTAGAGTAAATTGTATATTGGGCCACCTTTTTTTACCATTTTTTCAACTTGGACTAGGGATAGAGTAACCTTTTCACTTTGAACCACCTATATTTACATGTTGTTTCATTTTGGGGCACTCTTCCACCTTCAACTCCATCGATCTTCTCTCTAGCCTCCCTGAATTACATGCTGCACTCATTCTCAAGTTCTGCTGATGCCTCACTATCTCGAGTCCCGTTGTTTGTCATACTCTACCTCAAGCTGGAGCTTGACCTCCCAACAGCCAAGGAGATCGATCTCCTTTCCAAGCGCGCAGAGGTGACGCCGACGGAGCTTCGGTACGAGTACCGATGATCACTTGTTGGCCTGCTCATGGTGGTTCCTCTAGCCCTTTGCAGTCAAGAAAGAGAGAAGAAACAAAGATAAGAGAGAGGGAGCTGGATGTGGAAGAAGAGACCCAAAGTGAAACAAACATGTAAATTTAGGTGGTCCAAAGTGAAAAGATTGTTCTATCCCCGGCCCAAATTGACATAATGGTAAAAAAAAGTGGCCCAATATACAATTTACTCATGGATCTATCAAACTGAGAAGTATTTTTTTCTAAGAAATTATAAACATATACTTATTATAAAAGAAGGAACATATACTATGAACACAATATTACGGTACACACTCCATACACACCAACTAACAAAGTTCACCAAAGTTTATAAAAAAAAAGTTGTGCACATATTTTCAATAATATTACACCTATATGGAAATTTTGGCCTAAAAATGACAATTATGACATATAGTTTTAGACCTATCACTTTTTAAAGCTAAAATATAATGAATTTGAAGTTGATACTTTATAGATATATGCAACACTGCTGTTGGAAATACGTGTATGCTTGTTAGTTGGTGTGTATAGAATACGGTCCTATAAAAACATACTCTCTTTTTAAAATGCTTGGGCAATAAACTGGCGATGGATTTAATATCTTACATGTGGTACATGTGGACAGATCACTCTGTAGATATATACATCAATGCAATTTTCTGATTAATTTACGTTGTGCTGGTAGTACTATATGTATTATGTATACTATAGGCCTATATACACTGGTGGAGAAACCCTTTTCAGTCCCAGTTTACAACTTCTTTAGTTCCGGGTTGTAAACCGAGACCCCGAATCTAGAATTAAAGATGATTATCTTTAGTCCCAGGTGAAATAACTGGGACTAAATATAGATCTTTGATCTGGTTGGTGTTTCTAACCGGGACTAAAAGTTTTTTTTTCTATTGTTTTTGCTTTTTGCATATTGATTTTAAACCGAACTCAACAACAAAATTATCCATATTCACAAAATCATCCATAAATTCACAGAATGAACATAGTCAAATTCACATCACAAATTATAAATCCATATACATCACCTACAAATCAAAAAATTCACATAGAAATCAATAAAACAGGCCGCCCGCTGCACAGCCCTCTACCGCGCAGGCCGCCGCCGCAAGCCGCGCACCCCGTCCTGCTCGCTTGCTTGAGAGGATAAGTATAGGGAGGGGATAAGAAAAGAGAGGAGGTGGATAAGGGAAGAGGTGTTTGCTAAAGGATAAGTGCGGAGGATTATATACTATGCACCGATTTTTAGTCTCGGCTGGTATTTTCAACCGGAAATAAAAATAATAGAGGACATATATTTTTTTCATTCGGGAATAAAAATCCAACCGGGATTAAAGATCATAAAATGGCTATATAGCTTTTTAACCGGGGCTAAAAATGATCTTTAGTCTCGATTCTTATTCAAACGAGACTAATGTGGGTTTTTACCACCCGGCAAAGATCAATTGATATATAATTCATATAGCAAGCTAGCAACAAGAGCATTGACAGGTAGTTGAGCGTTGGCAAGTCCAAGAACTTTGTGAGTATAATTCAGTTTCCTCTACCTTCTGTAAGATGGTCCTGCGCCGTAATATGTTCTGTTCATGTGATGTAATAGAGATTATTTCCCCTCAACTATTGTTTTTAATTTATAATAATCACTTTAAGTCTTGAAAAAACCAGCAGCAAGCTACAACATTCGTCTCAAAATATAACAAATTATGTATTTTTTTCTAAGTCAAACTATCTTTAAGTTTAACCGAATTTAGAGAAAAGAACCATATTACTTATCAAATAAGACCATTAGATCCGCTATGAAAGAAATATATTTTCATAGATATTGTTTTTATGTGTAGGTAGATATAGAATTCTCTTATTTAAAGAAGCCACTTTCGAACCTGCTCAAGATGAAGATTAAATGTCATTAGCGTATGATTAATTGACTTTTATTTATTTTAAATTTTAAAATATATCTATTTGATATTTTAAAATAATTTATATTTATTAATTTTTCATATAAGTATACTGTTTAGCCGTTTTAAAACGTGATAATTAATAGAAACCGGGATAAATCTGTACCTTAATTAATCAACAGAACCTAGACGATCACAAAGTCTTTGAAAAAGGAGGGGATAAAGTTATACTACTCTTGATTATTGTTCTGTTAGGATAAGGTTACACTTGAGTATTATATCATCTAGCTAGGAGTGCTAGATTAGGTTCTCCAACAGGGCCAACGATCGAAAATAATGAGAACAGACCGGCGAGGGAGCGATCGAACGGACCTGCACACACGATGGATGCTCATTTATACGCATATACACATGGAAACTATTTTAAACTCTTGAGGTTCCCTTGTTTATATAAAAATTAGCTAAATAGTTATGAAAAATTTTGAAAAAAAATTAACGTTCATATATGATAACATATATGTACCACTCTAAAAAATTTAGATCCAAACTCAACTCACACATTAAGATATAAAAAAAAACAAATTCGGATATGAATAGTAGTGGTATAATTTACCTAAATTTATCTTTTTTTTTCTCAATATACAGATCAAATTTGAACTTAAGTGTTACTCCTTAGATGTCACTACCCACTATACTCTAAATTCACATTTTTTCCATTTTTTTTCTAAAACTATGTGCATTTAATTTGGAAAAGGAGATACACAAGGGGACATCCCTTAAGGGATATATTAGAATACACATGCATAATACGAGTACATCCCTTAAGTACTAAAACCGGATTAATGAATCAATAATATATGTGCATGTTAATTAATTGGCAACAGCAAAGATAGGCATCTCGTCCCTATCACAATTCATCGATCACACGTACCTGATCGAGCCCCACGTCGTACTGTGCTGTAGCTCAGTCAATATCAGATCGACCGCCCGGTCGGTCGCTTCAAACCAGTGTTATGTACGTACATACGTATATGCAATGCATATACATGATCTCACTCCTACGCGTATACGTACGCGTGCTAGCTAGCTGGAGTAGTTCAACGGTAGAGCAGTGCTAACGTGAATGAATTCCTTATTGCATACTCCGTATATGTGATGAGATGACGACTGTTGGGAGACGTTGTGTTGTTTGCTTTGTATAAGGCCCCATTTAGTTCGCGAAATAAAAATTTTTGGGTGTCACGTCGGACGTTTGACCGTAAGTCGGAAAGGTTTTTCGAACCCGAATGAAAAAACTAATTTCATAACTCGCCTGGAAACCACGAGACGAATCTTTTGAACCTAATTAATCCGTCATTAGCACATGTGGGTTGCTGTAGCACTTATGGCTATTTTTTTTATAATGGAATAAATATCCCGGCCTTTGCTCATTAGAGCTACAGCCAATTATTACAAGGAATTACACAAACAACGAGTGAAGTTCAAATAAAATTAAACACACCCAACGATAAAAAAAAACCAAACCAAGAAAAGGAGCACACATTTATTCAAGTCTATTTGTGAATCTCCATCCATGGTTCGCAAATATTTGCATAACCGTCGTCTCCAGTTTATGGCATGCAACCTTCGTAAACTCTCCATCATCTTCACACTTTTACAGCTTTGTCCAAAACCGGAGTCAATATGTTGCCTTGAATATTACCTGCATATATGAGATAGATGGTGATTTGTCAAAAACTTATGGCTAATTATGGACTAATTAGGCTCAAAAGATTCGTCTCGCAATTTCCCCCTTAACTGTACAATTAGTGTTTGTTTTTATCTATATTTAATGCTTTATGCATATGTCCAAAGATTCGATATAATGTTTTTGGGAAAAACTTTTTTGGAAACTAAAGGGGCCTTAAGTATGGCTTCGTCCTTGGGCATTATATTATTAATTGTTGCAGTGGCCACTACGGGTCAAATGGAGCTTGTATGTCAGAGTTGGTAAACAATGGTTATATATAAATTTTTGTCAACCATGGATGTGGAGGTTCAGTATAATAGGATCAGGTTCCATTTTAAATTTCTCTATGTATATTTCCCTTAAAGCCCTTAAAGCTAAATATATTCTTTCTTGTAATATATACTTTATAAACTATCTATAATCTAAAATGACACAAAAACAGTAATAACATGATATACATATAAACTTATGAAGTAAATTGAACAACAAGAAAAAAACAAAATCCTAACCTATTTTTTGGACTAAATAAATGCAAAAATGAGAAGAGCAAGATCTTACCCTAAACTCTAGTCACAATAAGACAAAGTGTAGCCGCGTGGGAGTCGAACATGAGGCAATGACATTCTGCTGACTGGATTGGTTGATGATGGGCATCCGGCCGAACAGGTGGTCTCACAACCGGGCTAGGCCCTTGAGCCAGCCCTGAGTTCAGTGTAGTAGCCCAAGTAGTAAATAAATGTATCAATGGAATAACGGTTTGATGTTGAAACAAAAATACTCCTCGTAATTTTTTTTTATATTTGGCACTATTGATGTTTTCACATAAATATGACCATTCATTTTATTATTAAAAATATGAAATTACCATTTAAGTTATCGTGATTTATTTTAAATTTTTTTAAAAAGATAAATAATGGACAATGTAGTAAAAAAAATTGAAAGTAAATATCAATGTAGGACAGTACAGTAAAGGTACGTCGGTCGGTCGGTGCATGCAGGAGTATATGCGCGTGTAAGAGCAAGTTCAATAGTGTACAGCTAACTACTAGCTCCAATTCATTTATAGTTAATCTAATAGCTTATTTATATAATAGGTACATACTATACTATTAATACCTGGTCTTACTTGTTATATACATATACTGTATCTTGAAGTCCGTGCTGCTATAAATCTATATCCCGCTGTCTTTCCCTCTCCTTATGGCTTATAGCTGCTATTGTACCTGCTGGAGCGAAAATATCTGTGTGGCTTCGTACCTGCAGGGGACGGGCTTCTGCTGTGTCTGGGACACGATGGGCCTCCCCTGCATTGCATGATTTATTTATTTATTGATCCATTAAATTTTACCCCACTCCTCCACTTGCTATTTATATTAATTTACTCCAATTTATATACTCACGACAGGAGCGAGCTGAGAACCCTAATTACTACTACCTTCTTAAAAAAAAATTCTACACTGTTTATCTTCAACGTTTATTTATTCTTTTATTTTTTAAAAAATATGATTAGTATTTTATTGTAGATGATAAAACATAAACGGTACTTTATGTGTTACTAATTTTTAAAAGAAATTATAAATTTTTCATACGGACGGTTAAATATTGGATATAAAACTTATAACTACACTTAAAATGTGATGGAGGTAATACTTAATTAATTACTGCCCGGAAGATCCACGATGCACATTGCGAATATCTAGCTAGGCCAGCTGATGAATGCATGATACATATTGTATCTGACGAGACTGTTGAGTGATGAAGCTGAAGCTAGCTGATGCTGATGCTGAGCAATCTCCAATCTCCCCACGGGGAGCGCGATTAGCCCAACCAAACCTAACCATGATGGTCTTCTTCTCCTCCTCGTCGATGAGTATTTAGTCCATCTCCTTAAATGCAGCGGTGCGAGTTGGTTGGCGCCATAAATTCCTTCACTTCAATTTCTTCCTAGCTCAGCTTTCCCCTCTTCTCCTTCTCCTCCTACCCAGTACGACTAATACTAGTCTTCTTTCTTGGCCATCATCATCAACATCATCTTGTTCCTCATCTACTCTAGCTTCTCCATTCCAAAATTCACCACCGCCGGCGCCGCCATCTCCATTCCAAAATTTGCTCTGCGTCGAGTCGTGTGATCGATCGATCGATCGAGGTGTACGTGTGCGCTGCTGGGGAAAGGGAAATGGATCCGTCGGGCGCCTTCTTCCACGCGGCTCCTCGGAGCGGCTCGAATGTGTCGCTGGCGTCGCTGGCGAGGACGGCCGGAGGGAGGAGGATGATGCACAGAGTCT
This sequence comes from Oryza meridionalis, assembly GCA_000338895.3. Lineage (NCBI taxonomy): Eukaryota > Viridiplantae > Streptophyta > Magnoliopsida > Poales > Poaceae > Oryza > Oryza meridionalis. The sequence goes on from CM002529.2 coordinate 30,963,061, forward strand.
TCCGCGGCGTCATCACCTTCATCTTCGCCATAGGTCGCTAATTAATCTCTCTCTCTCTCTCTCTCTCTCTCTCTCTCTCACTCACTAATCAATTTGCTTCTTCTGAATCTTTTTTCCAATCTCCCTTGATGCTTTCTGCTGCCTGCTCTGATAGCCTGATCTACACCGTCCAGCTTCATTTCTGCTTAATTTCATCTTTTTTATGTGTTTCAGTGTCTCGCATGCATATATGGCACGAGCTACTTCAGATATATATTTTCCCCCTTTTCTTTTTCTTGCCCTCCTTTTCTTTTCCTGCTTCATTTCTATTTCTTGGTCCAAGAAGAAAAATTAAGGGGACATTTTTATGCATGTTTCATCACCAAAACTCAAATCATTTTCACATCTTCCCTTTTCAATTCCCTTCTATCATGGGTTCTCTCTTTCTTTGTGGATGAATCTGTGTGAAGAGAGAGGACATGACATCCATGCATCGGCTGATGGAGCTCAAGCTGCTCAATCAGCGCTCTGTATCATCGGTGTATTTGACTTTGTCTTAATAAAGCTTCCATTATCTTTAAAAAAATCAGCACTTTGTATGGATGGATTTTACAGTGCTCAATCTTCAGAGCACTGTCTGTATTTCCTTTTTCAAGGCAGCATATACTGATACTTGCTTAATTGGTTCTCCCAACGAAAATACAGATTTTGTTTTGTCGGCACTGTTAATTTGCATACTGTTTTATTTCCTTCTAAGCAAGTGCAAAGTAACAGATAGTAATATTGTTTGGTCATATGCGTGCAGAATGGGTTCTTGCACAGCTTAAAACCACAACTTCTTTTCTCTGAACAATGCTTTTCAGAGAGTGACATTTGTCTCTTTTTTTTTTTTGTTCAAGCTTGAAGCCTGAATCTTGAACCGGAAAGCTGTGATGGTAGAGCTATGAGTGTTAATTAACATGGATGTGTTTGTGTGTGCAGCTGGACTGTTTCTTGGAGCGGTGACCGGCGGGCTGATCGGGCTGGCCACCGAGAGCGGCCTCTTCCGCGGCACCGGCATCGGCGCCATCACCGGCGCCCTCGTCTCCATCGAGGTCGTCGACTCCTCCATCCGCGTCTGGCGATCCCGCCGATCCGGGATCTCCAGCATCTGCTATGTGGTAAGAACGAACACACACATTTCTTCATCATCATGCCGACAGGTATAGTAGATTAGTAGTAGCTTGGAGTAGGAGAGCAACCTCATAGCTGCACGCTTGCTTGCTTGCTTACCTCAACTACTGAACTTCCTTGTCTGTACCAGTCATCAGTGTGTGTTGCTTAATTTATTTATATGGACTAGTACTTGCTTAATTTATATCACCTGTTTGTGTTTATTTTAAAACAAAGGGTCAAAGCTAACTGCCTCTTTTATGAGATGATACAAGTTGTCAAACCTTTGCTGTCTTGAAAGTTCAGATGATCATTTCGTACAAAAAACAAAAGTTCAGATGATGTTTTCCAAAGCAATATATGCAACCTGCTCATGTATTCTCAGTATCACTTTTAGGGGAAAAAATAAAGCATCTATCTCTTCTGCTTCATCTGTCATATATACGTGCTCACAGCCTTACATTTTGCTAAAACTTTTGTTGGCCTGTTAAACCTAACACAAATCTCTCTGCAACAAATGCAGCTTAATGTGATCTACAGCCTCCTGACCGGCAGGCTTGTCCGCGAGAAGGTCGATCCGGCGGTGCAGCGGGTGGTCCGGAGCCAGGTTAGTTTGGTCGTCTCATGAATCTGCCCCTGCATACATGGTTGTGTCTGATTCAGAAATATGCTGTAGCAGCTTCAGTTACAGATTTGTCTGACGAGATTGCCTCTGAATTCAGATGAATGCAGTGGACTCATCGCCCTTCAGGGAGTCCCCTGACCTGTTCGAGATCGAGGGCACCAACGGCATGCCACGGGCATCCATCGACAAGCTCCCGGAGGTCAGGATCACTGAGGAGTACAGGAGGAACGCCATTGGTGACCTCTCCGGATGTTCAGTTTGCCTCCAGGTCTGAAACTTTTACCATTTCTCAAACTCACTGTACCTAAATTGAATATCTCTGCATTATTGCTTGCACATTACCTTGCAACCAATTGATCAGAGTACATTGCATCCATATTTAATTTATTATCACTGTCTCATATCAAAACCTTGTGCTTCTCATTGATGTGCCAGATCTTTGCATGAATTCTCACTGATTACTGAATCCTGTGAATTCTGAAACATTTGGCTCCTCTTACTACTGCAGGATTTCCAGACAGGTGAGAAGGTGAGGAGCTTGCCGGATTGCTGGCACGTGTTCCATGTGCCGTGCATCGACGGCTGGCTGATCAAGCATGGATCCTGCCCGTTGTGCCGGAGGAAGCTGTAGATCGACGACGACGATGGCCATGGTGGTCACTGCTATAGTTGTAGCAGAAGGAGGAGGAGGAGGCTGCTCTGCTTTCTTGCTGTGTGCTGCGATCGAGTTGTCCATCAGTGTTGCTGTTCTTAGAGAAGACTGACATATATATATATATATATATATATATATATATATAGAGCATTTTGTTTCTGCTTATATTGCTACATGCTCTATCTTTTTGGTTGAACTATCTACATATATATCTATATATCTATCTACTCACTCCTTTCTCCTGATGTAACATACCTCTCAAAACTCTGAACTGGCTTGTGCTGATCATCTGATGTATAATATATAATATATAATATATAAATATATATCGCCCCTTGGACACCATCGCATATCAATCTCCTGGATATACTTGGTAGACTGGCTTAAATAATTTCTGCTCTTCTGGGTCATTACAGCTTGATTATAATTGGATAATTATCAAAGAGCTGAGTAGCTGACACAGTTTTTGCATTTGAGCTGTCCCAGTCCTGAGTCTACTTCGAAGTTTAGAACACCAGTATCACTGCATCTGCATATGCCTGATGCGAGGAAAGCCAATAAATATGGATCTGATGAGCATGCCATGCAGAAAGGATAAGATACAGACGGCACGCATGCATGCCCACATACACGTGCTGTATCAATCAAGAGAACATCATCCAAATATCCAAACCAAAATGCAAAGAATCTAATCCTTGTCATGGATCAACATCATCATCAATGACCAGTGCCACACTGCACAAGTTAAAGAGGCACAGCGGATGAGATCTGGTTCAGTTCAGGTACCCTTGTTGAGAGTTGGCAAAGTTCTTGCTGTATCCAAAGTGAATCTTCCCCAAGGGGAAAGCAACGATTTACACGGTGGTCAATAAATAAGAGTGCATGTACAAGTCAAAAATATAGTAGTAGTATACATAAGGTCCACAACATCAGCTAATTAAGTTACTCCTTTTTTGGCTTATTATTTCATATGCACTGGTGTTAAAATTCCTGCGGCGGAACAAGACTTTTGCTTTTTCAGCTGGAAAGATTGAGCTTTCCATGGAGCATCAGCAGCACAACACAATTGAACAGCTAGCTATTCTTTTTAAGTCGATCTTGAAACATACATTACTATGATGCTGGGATTAAAGAGCTGGAGAAGAGCTTCTGTGTCTCTCCATTTTTTTTTACATCATTGAGGGAATGATCTTGGCCGAAATGACCGGCTTTTACTTTACCACAGGGGAAGAAAACCTTCTTCAGTCAGGTGTGTTGCCTCCACCGTGCATTCAGGGTCACATTTGAGATGCATAAGGTGCAAGCGTGTTGCTGCGCAGATTCACGCCGCCACCTCTTAAAGATACAGAAGGGCCCCTGTAGGTGCTCGCCCTGCTGACAAGGCTTGAGTCGAGGAAGACTACTATGACGGTTATGTCATCATGGAAGTGGCGGCGAACACCACGGTCAATCTTCTTGAGATCTGAGTACCTCATTTCTCTTTTCTTGGCTGCTTCTTGCAAAGCTGCCTTTATGAGCCTCCTAGCACTTCCCTGAAAGATCAAAGAGCACAAATCATCAGATTCTTTCACTTCACAATCAACACCTAGCGTGTCCATTTTGTTTTCATGCATGTTGCCTTCCACTGAGGGCTGAACAATAACAAGGTAAATAATGCTAAGCTTCTGTGCCAGCAAGTAGCTACAAATTTCAGCTCTACTTGATCATAGATTTATATATCCACATAAGTCTATTTTCTATTGTATGTGCAGCCATCCCAGGACTATGTACATAAACCAATGCCATGCAACAAACTGTTGTACAGAAGGGAACCATCCATATTCATATTTCGTATTGCTGTTTTGGTGAGAGAGGCTAATATTTCATTCCAAGAGGCAATATTGCTTAAGCTATGTGCATGGGTTTTTCTGAAACCTTCAGAATAATATCTTGGGCTTTTACGCAATTTAGTCTTAATGCTGCTACACAAAAGGATTTTGAATTGACTGCAATAAGAAATCATGTCACTGAGACTACAAAATTTATTAGCTATGTGGTAGTAACTCAAGGAAATATGGTAGTAGTAAACTACCACTAATTCTTATGTTGGCATTTGGCAATATATGTCAACCAATGACATACATGGTTGCAATGGAAAATGCCAACCAATGTATCTGTATGTTTCATGTTAATTTATTTGTGCAGGAGCAAGCACTTACATTGCGAGGGCTACTGTGCACAATGTCAACGGCCTCTTGATTGGTTAAGTGCTCCCAGAGACCATCAGATGCAAATATGAGAAATTGATCATGTGGTTGTAAGGGTTGCACACTAATCGATGGTTCTGAACTTAGTATGGGCTTGTGAAAAGGTTCCCGGAGGCGGAATTTTGCATACAAAGGTTCCCGGTTGAACTCTGATCTTTTGAGATAGGCATCACCAATTGATCTGCAGACCTGCAAAAAATATAACAGATTAGAGGAAAACCCAATAATCTTCACTTAGACCGTGGAAGAAACATAAATAAAGCAGCAAGTATTACCAGATTTGTAAACTGTGCAATAAACTCATCAAATATTTGGATATCTTATCATGGTAGCCTAGTGAAGGGTGTATCAAGCTCTGAAGAGTGGAGATTGGAGGGATATTCATCAAATGTTTTTCACTAACGAATGGTTACTTGAGGGATGACATGAACCTAACAGATCGATAGCAAACAATCATCAAGTATTTCTTCAACCAGCAGCTATCCGTACCACGAAAAAAAATCTCTCAATTAAGAAGATGAACATGCAATTAAACAACAGACAATGCAAAACCTTCGATTATTCTCAAGCTCCTCACTGGCACAAAATATAGGAGTGATACCACGATCATCAATCACATCTAGATGACATCTCTCATCCATGAGCAGAACAAGACTTTATTGCATTTATTTCCAATGGTGTAACCACCTCGAATCTACTTGGTTTTGTCATTTAACATAACAAATGCAGATGAGTTTAATAAGCCGATTACCATCCAGAAGGTGATGATGGGAATAATGGCAGATGCAGGGGGCAATATGAAATGAGCCTTCAATCAAACTTCTTCAAAGCTAAAATTGTGTTCACAGTGATAGAGGACTCACCTGAATTAGGCCTTTTACACGCCAAACGTTGTGCTTGAGAACAACAATATGCCTATCTTCCGGGTGCATTGACTGCAATTCTTTTCTCACTGACTCAATGCTTACATTATGCTCTGCTGAGAGTTGGACAGCCAGAACCTCTCCCGTGGCTTTGACATGTCTGCCTAAAACAACACGGGAATCCCCAACATTGGCAACATAAAGAATGCCCCCACAGATTACACCAACCAGGCAGCACGAGCCAACAGCAGCTATTTGAGGCTTCACGTGCCATTGCTTGGTGACAACAGAGAAGAATCCATCTTCTGTAGCTTCATATGCTTTCTTTAGCACATCAGCAGACATCGAATTCTGTTCAGATGCAAACCCTGCAATAGAAGCCATGGAAGAATGAAATGGTCATGGAATTGCTCTCAAACACAGTATGGAAGTAGTGCAAAACAACACTAGTGCATACTGTCAGTATCAATTACTTTTCAGATGGTGGAAGAGGTGATCGTTGATATAGCAAGCCGTCTCTGGGCCACCATGTCCATCATAAACCCCGACGAAGGTGCCGTATGGGCCAGAGTCAAGAAAGCTCAATGGACCAGACTCAATCTGGCACTGATCCTCAAGTAAGTTGTTGGCCTGGACCACAGCCATAGAGAATTCCCCATTTACATGCTGGCCTGTGTCCTTGTACCATAGAAGTCCATCCTGCCTGCCGGCAACATCTGAGCCTGCCCGGGCATGCTGATTGGATGACGGTCTCCAGCATGCCCGTAACAAGTTCATCAATGTCACTATCATCCCTCATCAGTCATCCCACCACAGACGCCTTCGAGGCCGCTTCATCTGAGCTCTAAGAAAATGCAGCTTCACTTGTTGATGCACCGATGTTATCCTTTATTCTGGAAAAAAAGCATGCATACATATATGAAAAAGAAGTATGGATTATTAATGAAACTCAAGACCATTGCATGCGCCTAGTTTGGAAGCACTTTAAAGGATATCAACTTTTATTTTTCATTCCTTTCCTTTGGTGTGTATGCTTTCTATAACATCTAGTGTTATACAAATCGAAGTTAATAAAGTTGCTTTATCTACAACAGGAAAGCCAAAATATCAAAGAAATATCCTTCCCGATAACAATAAGACCAATGATAATTTTAAGTTCAAGCAAACTTGTCTTGTGCAACAAATATCCTTGCTGTGTGGTATAGCAAAACAATATATCACATTCTGTAGCATTCTGTAACGCCTTAGTATGCAACTTTTATATCAAAGAGAAAGGAGAAGGTAGCAGAAGACCCAACTGATCATCGTTTTTTCACTATATCTCTTTATTAAGCGAGAAACATAGCATGATAAAGAAGCCAACACCGTTTTTCCCATCTCCCATCCTCACAGCAACCAACCGATCAAAGCTAAAACTTAGTACAATATTCTGAAAAAACTTACTCCTACTTTGCAAATACAGTTTTTTTCCCCCTACTATCCTTCACTTGGATAAACAGAAAGTGTCAATTGGTGGAATCAAAATCAAACCCCTTCCCCCAACCTAAGAACAAGCGGACACACTCACACCTTATCCTCGAGCTAACGAGTAGAATTGCACACCATGATCCTCACATTAATTCCCCCGATCATATCCGCAATTCCTCCCTCCAATTAGCGCGGGCGCCTCTTCTCCCCCCAAGTCGCAAGCGAAGGACAGTCCACCAAATCAAAAGACTCGGAATTACCATTTCACACCCCCTCGATCCACGAACTCCACACCCGCATACAGAACCAAACGATTCCCCCCCCCCCCCCCCAACGCCCAAGAACGCCAAAATCACTAGGCATAAATCACACTAAATTCGGATCAAGAAAGGGAGAGGGAAAGCCCCCCCTCCCAAATCCAAAAGCGAGAAATTCGCACCTCTTAACGTGGCGGACGCGGCCAATTGGCGGATTTCGGATAGGGGATTTGAGGGAATTGGGGAGGGTTGCCTCGATCGAATCGCGCGATTTGGGCGTCGCCACGCTGCTTGCTCTCAATCTGTGTCCAAACCAGGGGAGGAAAATTAGTCGCGGAAGTGAGGGGAAAAAATACCGGAGGAGGAGGGTAGGGTAGGGTAAGCGGATCGGGTTTTTTTTTCCTACCCGCCTCCGATCCGACCCGAATCCACCTCCTCTCGGATCGTATCGACGCGGAGCCAAGGGGAAATCTCCCTCTCTCTCTCTCTCTCTCTCCGCCCTAGCTAGCTCCGGCGGCCGGCGTGCGGCAGCGCTGACTCGTCGGCGGATCACCGGCGGCGGATTCGCGGCTCGCGCTGGCGTTGGATGTCATAAATGAAGGGAGAAAAAGTTGTGGGATGTTTCAGAAATGACCCTGGGTAAAAGTTTAATTGCATATTAGTCCCTACAAAGACTACGTGAAGTAGTATCTACACAAATTTTGACAATTTGACCCTTTGCAAAAACTATTTTTACAAATGAACCGCTGCCAAAACTTATTTTCAATCTGACCCCTTTTGCTCAACGCCAAATCATGTGGCGCTGAACTTAGACACCTCAGCGCCACGTCAGCTGGTGCTGAATAGGAGACTAAGTCAGCGTGCCAACGTACATTCAGCGCCATGCTATTTGGCGCTGAGGTATCTAAGTTCAGCGCCACACGATTTGACGTTGAGCAAAAGGGTCAAGTTTAAAATAAGTTTTGGTAGCGGTTCATTTGTAAAAATAGTTTTTGCAATTGGTCAAATTATCAAAATTTGTGTAGTACCTAGACCAGGTTTGGTTTGATGATTCAGAATCTCGGATCATCAGATTAGTACTAATCAAAGATTACATACAGCTTTTGTGCTTGGAAGAACTTGGTATTGGACACACACCGATTTTTAACCATCTCCTGCAAATGTTCATACGCAGTCAGTCAGTCACACATTGATGATGACTTTGCTACTACCTATAAACTTCAACTAACTGTATGTATGTCAATGCTACGGTCGTCAGTTTCACCTAATTTGATGAAAAAAACTAGAAGCTTCTACGAGCTTTGCTTAACAAGAACCCTATTCTGCTTTGGACAAACTTAACTTGATGACATACTGACAACTTAATTTTGATTCCTCAACTCTGAACATTTGCGACCAAAGTCTGGATATATGTACCTGCATTCCTGCAACAACAAGTATATGTGTGCTTTTTCATCTTCATCTGCCTCTTGTCAGGCAAAGTTGTCGAGTTATGGTGTTATTAAGTGCTACTATTAAGACTGATAGAGATGTATCGGCATGGTGCTGATAGAGAGAAGAGAAAGTAGAAGCCTGCACCAGCAAACGCCCAGCATCATGTCACACCAACCAAACACTTGATGATCTTCATCACTTTCAGAGTCTGAACTCAACTGAACGTACTACGCAGGTGCAGTTACTGTTTAAACGCTTATTCACAGTACCTCTACAGTTTCAACTGCAGTGCATAATTCAGGCGTTCATACTACTGGTGGCCAAAGTATTGTTAATGAAATATGTCCATCTCTAACTGGAAAAGGGAAAGAAAGCAGCCATGAAATGTGTTAACTTCAGTCAGGTCTCAGGACAGCAGCAACTCTGACGAGATGGAATGATGAAAACAGTGCAAAGGATGTCCAGTACTTCTTCTCTGGATATACACTGCAGAAAAAGTGAAGAGATGATGTTAATTGTTGATTAATGCATGGTTTGCAGTGGTGCTTTATCTATCTTGATGGCGTGTTAGCATCAAACAATGACTCGTCGTTGACTCACTAAACCTTTACTAGCCTGATACTTTAGCTAAATATTGGTCTCAAGAAAAAGATCAAGTTCTTGTGGGAAAGGTATATCCTTTTCTGACCCGGTTGGTTTGGTTTTTTTTTTCTGACCCGGTTGGTTTGGTTTAGCTTGATATGCCCCGTTGTTTATTTGTGTTCATCCTATGGAGAAAATTAAGTCAGGCTTTAGTGCCAATTGCCATTTGTATATGCAGTTTTGTAGGGTCATCCAGGAAGAATGTTGCCACAAATCTGTGCAAGAGAATTAAGAAATAATTAGGGGAGTAACCATGCATCGCATCTTCTCTTCTCACCACATGACCAAAGATTCTCCTTTTCTTTATCATGGTCCAAGTTTTCGTTCCGGCGTAATTTCAGCAATAAGCAATGGTCTTCAGAACGACCAGGAAATGAATTAGCCTTTTTTGCAAATTGTCATGTTGTCATGCACATTATAATTCATATTTAATTATGCCTGAACATGAGATGACTGCATGAAGAGGAAAGAAATCCAGAAACCGTAAATTAATTATAGTAGAGGTCCATTTAGCTTGCAAGCAAGTTGCTATCAGATGTTGGTGGTCACAGTCTCAAGCCTCTGAAACGTACATGATCCAAGAATTGACAACCAATAATTCATATATGAGATATATATCCAAAACAGAGTTTGGGTTATAAATATACATATCGGCTTAATTATTTCCTGACAAAATATTTGACTAACTTAATATCAAGTTCAGACCGGATACATTATCCATTTCCAGTGATAAATAATTAATGAGATGCGATCCATTATCTAAACAAAAATAACGAGAGATGGATCGGATAGCGCACTTTTGGAAGTACAAATCGTACTCGAATAACGAATTTGCCGTTTATTCTCTTGTTATTCTCTGAGGGCATATTGGCTGCTAATGGGGCTAGCTATATATTCGATCAAGAATATAAGTTTCAGTGTTGTCTCCAAACTAAGCTTGAAGTGACTGAGTATATATACGGATTACTGATACTCCCATTTGCTTTTGCCGAAGAATGGAGGGTGGAGAAGAAACAGAATTAATAAAAGAAAGAGTTAACTGATAAGCAGCAATTGCAGGTAACCTGTCAAGAATCTGGCCAGAAGTCGATCAACACGTAAGAGAAATCGAGTGACAGAGGAGGAAGGAGAAGAAGATTTGGAGACTAATATAAGCAAATCATTCAGACAAGGTGATTATAATATCACGGTCCCCAGCTAGCTGAGACTGAGACTGATGAGACAGATCTTTGGAGATGATCAGAGGCTGAGGCACGAGAGAATCGATCGGCAGCTTCGCAGCTGCCTCTGTGCACGAGGGCCACATCAGATAGATAACCCTTCCGTTCTAAAATATAAACATTTTTAAGATTCAAAATTTGTACCAATAATATTACTGTTCCTAAAATCAAAGCATTTTCAACCGTTTAGGAGCTTGAGAAGGGAATGTGAGCAATTCAAAAATTTAAAATTTGATTAATGAGGTGATTGAAAAGAAATATTCTTCATCGAATTTTTTACTAAATCACATATAGAAATGTTTATATGAGAGAAGAGATTCCATGAGGTCTCCGTCAGTGCAGACGCTAGTGTTGGTTGGTTTCAACCTTTCAGGTCAGAACACAATGCAGGTTACAGACTAGCAGAAAGCCACGGATTGACCAGAGGAGAGCCACAGATAGATAGCTGCAGTAATCAACGAAACACTCCCTGGATTGCTAAGTTGTATAGTAAATCGCATGCATGGATGGATCGATCTCTATCAGTCGGCGATTGACGACAAAACGCAGGCAGGCAGGCAGGCAGGCATTTTCTGACCAAAGGAAAATGACCTAATAGACGCTATGTACGTACAGTATGTGGACTTGACGCTGGTTAAAGCTTCTATCTCGATCGCTTACACTGTTTTTTTCCTTACTGATGCTGTTTAGCAGTAAAAGGTAAGCTTTGCATTCAAACAGATTTTTACGCGGGTTGTTTACTTGATTAATTTAATAAATTAATGTTTTGATAAATAAACTTCAAAAATAGTTTTAATAAAGTGGTCTAAATAATATAGTGTTTTTTTTAAAAAAAACAACGTTTCTTTAAATGCGAAGCAAATAATCCATGTCAAAAATCTAAAAAAGAAAAGCTAAAAGAACAGTGCCTGAAGCCCAATAGACAAGACACTAAAAGTAGTATGGTAGTGGAGAGGGATTTTTATCGCATGTCAATTAAATAATTATGAAAAAAATAAATTTACAAAGATATATTAACCAGTAACCAGTAATATAGTACTCCGCAAATAAGCAAGTTCAAATTCGAATTCTATAAATTGTAAAAAAAATAATTTAAAATCGATAGTGTAAGTATATTCATAGTTAGATTTGTTCGTTTTGTTATAATTTGTAGAAGTTTAATTTGAAGTTAAGTCATATATTTTACACTAATCTATCTTTGTCAGTTTTTCTTTGAAAAATATATTTAGTTTGCATATGATAACAGAGTGGACGCAGATTAAAAGAGTTTCCCGTATGTTGGTATGGGTGGGCTTAGGACCAATGGACCACAAATGACAATACCCACGAGAGAGAAAAATAATGGGCCTCTCGTCAACTGAAGCCTCTCTAGTCCCTGCCCTAGTATGAATGGGCTAATGTTCCGGCCCATCCGAAATGTTGTATCTTGTGGGCTTATTCCGAAATATGAGTTATATCTCTGGATTTATTATTCTGAAATATTAGCCCTATTTCATGTCATTGTTAGCTACAACTAAAATTTAAAATTTTCAAACTTAATTTAGAGTCAGCTTACGCTTTTCGTCATAACCTATATTTTAATATTAGCTTTTAAATGACAGATAGCATATGTTTGCTTTGTATATTTCTCTACGTGCTTACCGATGATTGCTCAAACCATCGAAATCTTATTGTTTCTTTAGAAACACAGTACAAACGTAGGTGCTCATAACACGCGTGTACTCACCCTATAAACGCATGCACACGGCCCATCTCTATAGGTATCTTCGCAAGACTGAGTTGGCATATCAATCTTATCCTTTCCTTTTAAAATGACTTAGACTCTGTTTAGATGGGACTAAAACTTTTTTAGTCCCTATCACATCGGATGTTTGAACACTAATTATAAATATTAAACGTGAACTAATTCGCGAGACGAATCTATTGAGCCTAATTAATCCATAATTAGCCTATGTGATGCTACAGTAAACATGCACTAATTATGGATTAATTAGGCTTAAAAAAATTGTCACGTGAATTAGCTCTTATTTATGTAATTAGTTTTATATGTAGTCTATATTTAATACTCCAAATTCATTCGATATGACATGGACTAAGTTTAGTCTCTAAATCCAAACACCACCTTATTTTGGCATTGTCTAAGTATGTAACCAGAAATTAAATGTTCTTGGATGGAGGGTGTACTCCCTCCGTACTCGTAAAGGAAGTCGTTTAGGACAATGTTTAAGTCAAACATTGGGAATATAAATTATGAATAACTCTCAAGTTGTTGAGTTTGAAAATGTAAAAATTATATGAATAGATTTGTCTTGAAAAATACTTTTATAAAAGTATACATATATCACTTTTCAATAAATATTTTTATAAAAATAAGAAGTTAAAGTTATATTTTGAAGACCCTGTCGCTGTCCAAAACGACTTTCTTTACAATTAAAGTAAGGAGGGGGTGTAATTAACAGCGAGTGAAAGTCAAGTGTTTTAATTAGGCAAGAAACAATCACAATCGAAACCTGACTCCTGTTTGGAGTTAGCGCGTTTCTGCCAAGTACCATGAGAAATAAACCAGACCATTAGCCACACTAATAAAATACTGGTCCGTACACGAAATGCGTGGTCATGGCCGCCATGGCTGACGGAAGAAGCAAGCGAGTGAGCTGCCAAAATTTCTGTGTTTGGTTGCAAGACGCCCGCGTTTCCCCTTTCTCTTTCACCCGATTGTTTACTGTCTAAGTCCAGTTTTTACACCTGCTGAGCTCACACCTGACCTGACCTGAATACATACCTAACCGTGACCGATGACTGCTAATGTAAGTTTACAGTTCGCTCCTCAGTTTATTAATCCCAGCTAAAATTTAAAATTTAAAATTTTATTTTGTTGTTAATTTTGATGTTTTCATTATGGTTTTTTTCTATATATTAACTCGCTATATATAAAAATTTTACCTGTAAAATATTATTTTAAGTTGTTAATAAGTTTTGCGATTTATAATCTGTAGTCTATTGGTTATAAGAGTCTCGATAGCATCTTAGGTTCTGGGTTCGACTCTCCGTGGGAGTAAATTTTTCAGGATTTAACGGCTTTGTGCTTTCAGTCACGCCAGTAGTGACTTCGTCAATCTCCAAGATGGATTTGTCGTCTCAGTCTTTAAAGATGCTCATAGAGGTAAGATTTATGTGCGTACATTTATAGGATGAGTGTACGTGCGTTATGATTGTCTGTGTTATACTGTGTAATTAAAAAAATAAAACTCCATCGCCAGCCGGCAGGCGCAGTCCATACGTTTGTTTCGTTCGTCAATCATCTCTCTCAAGTTTCAATTAAGTATGAGTCACTATCAGAGTTTCAGTACTTCACTATTCTTCTTCTAGAATTTCGGACATCCAATGGAGAGCTCCCAGCAATCAACGAAGATTCCACGGAGTTGACACAGGTGCACTGATCTCACGGGAGAAGAATAACGGTACGTGTTTCTTCTCTGTCCAAGGGTGGCCCTCTCTAACTCTACGCGTTTCTTCTCTGTCCAACGAAACGCCCATTTAACTACCTGACAGCATACGTCTTGAGGATCACTGCACTATTATTATTAACTGATGTTTCAGCTAATTAATACTCCATCCGTCCTTAAATATAAGGAATTTTGGTGGATTGTGCCATATTCTATTACAACGAATCAGAACAGGTTTTATTTTACTAGAATACGTCACATTCCACCAAAATTATTTATATTTTGGAACAGAGGTAGTAACAACGAACAAATCCGTCGAACAAGTCAAGCAAATCATCTACCTTAATTAGCTGTTGTTAGCTGAACATTTTTGTTCTGCCAAACTATATTTGTCGGAAGTTGTGGGCTGCATGAATAATTCGGTCGAAGAGAGAACACTTTCCGCTGCTGTATTCTGTTGCCACAAGAAAATAACAATTCTCACGGTCAGCACGACACCCAGTATTAAGAAAACGGCTTAGCAAAAATCAAGTTTATCACAGGCGACGATCTCTCGTAATTTGTCGAGTTGACGTGCATATTGTCCAAATGAATATCCAAGATCTCCTCCCATTAGTACATGCCTGCATGTGCAACCAACTGCATTACATTATTACAGGATAATTCAGTTGATCAGGTACTGATGATTATGTGTCAATCAGAAGAAACTGCTCTAACGTGCACAAATCATTTTCTGCAGCATAATCTCTTTCTTATTCCGACCTCCCTACAGCTTGCAGATAAGCACAACCTCGGAACCTTTTTTTTTTTATTCTTGATGGCTGGAAACTATGATATTGTTTTTTTCTTCTAAAGTGTTGACCACTGGAATAAATTAAAATGTCTGGTATTTCTTTTACATATATATGAGAATTGCAACATTATATATGTTGTTAGAAATGCCTTGATAATACCAGGTCTTATTTCTATATTTTAATACAAGGTTATAAAAATATAACGGCCGCAGTCCCATTTTATTTAAAGACTCTGTCAAAAACAGCGCACACAAAAAAAAATGCAGTTATTAAGAAACGGAGGAAGTAGTTGTTGGAAAATTTTGCCGATTATCAGGTTCACTGAATGCCCCATAATAAGCTGAACTGCACAAAAGTGCTGTGGTACATTCAAGTCATGATGCATAAACATGAGTCCATGTATATTAATTAATTAATTTCAAGTTTTGGTCTGCCTAGATTAATTACTTTTTTGAGTGCCATGGCCATGGGTTAAGTTGAATGGTAATGTGGCCATGTAGGTCAGTTCTAACCACAAAAGACTGAGCAATCAACATCAAGCTGGCGACAGTCAATCCGTGTTGGTCCTGATTCATGAACAAAACACAAAAAGTAACATGATTCGCTCGTACGAACCACTGAGCTTGAAAAAGAATATTATATTAAATTGATATGTATATCGAAATCATTTTGACGGATTCCTAAGACTAGGAGACTAGTGATGCCGCACCTTTTTTCTTTTTTAGTAAGGTGGCTAAGATTAGTCTTGTCGTACATTTGTGGCTTGTTCAATTTAGAGAAATTTGAACCATAGAAATATGAAAAATAGAGGAATAGGAATATTTGTACACATTAATCTATAGGAATTTTTCCAAGAAGTTTGAGTGGATGGAAAAATTTCTATGTTTTCTCTATACAACTTTGATTTTATTTTGGTTTTCCTATAGTTCAATCCTACAAACCAAATGACACTTATAGGAATTAATCCTTAGGGATCCAAATACTTTGTTTTTCCTCAAAAACGAACAAGCCCTAAGCTTAGGCAGAATTAGAAAGTATAATATGTTTTTTTGAAACAACCCGCAGAAAGTATAACATGTGAGCCAGATGACTAAGAGATAGGTACAAAAGAATTGTGATAGGAACCAAACATTGCCTACAAAATAGAGGTAGATAAATTTTGTTGACAACCAAACATGCTCAACCAAACTAGTCAAGTACAGAACAAATGTTTCTTATTTTTTGTACGGTTAAATTGATTTCAGCGTGAAAACATAAAACAACGACGTAGAAAACTGTAACACAATTCAACAAGAATCAAGAGAGTGAATCATCGGTACTTTATCCAATAAAGTTCAAGCATCTTGGTTAATATTCATGCACAATCAGGTGCGTTTCAATACAAAATTTTTTGAGGTTCAAAGAGCAGTATAATGCTGCCATCAATTCAGTGCCTGTTATCACGGATTATATATTTGATTATAGAGATTTTTTTTACTTGATTATAGAGATGGATAAAATATTTTCAGAAATAAACTTAACAAATACTACATACGTAATCTACAGCAATATAGTACTCAATTTTAGAAGTATAACACAATTTTTGAACGTTTAGAAGTGCTATACCTTCATAGTACAAGCTGAAAAAGACATGGCCTACGTACATATTAAAAAATCGAACAAAACTCTAAAACATTTCTCTTTCTCTTTAGAGAATGATAATGATTTACATATTTAACCTTTTCCATTAAGCATGCAACTAATCCAACACTCTCTTTAGGGAGCTTCTAGCAATTACAACATCTCTCAAAATCTCCAACTTTTCTAAACAATCCGAATATTTACTTCAAGACACAATATGTGTATAACAGGTGGGACCATATATTAATAGCATAGTAAGCAACTATTATATAAATTTACTATTAAATCGGCTATATATGGATTAGAGCTAGTAGTGGGCTATACTATTAAACTTGCTCTGAAGAGGACTATCTCCATTTTACACAAGTATACGGTCCATATCATAATCCCTCGCCCTCACAGGTTAGCAAAAAAAAAGGATTAACCCCAGGGACCTAGGCGTAAAAAGCCCCTGCCGTCCCACACGGGCACGCCGCGGCGGCCACGTTCTCTTCCCGCCACCTCCCTTCTCCGACGAATTCTGCTCTCCATTCTCTCCTCGCCGTTGACGAAAGCCAAGACTTTGACTCGCTCGTCACCTCGACCTCGACCTCACCATGCGCGTCGCGTCGCTCTCCTCCTCCTCCTCTTAAAATCGATGTCGATGGTGCGCACCAACCTTCATCTTGCTGCCCTCGCGCGCACGCCACCTCGCCCCGTCCCCACTCCACCATGGCTCACTCCTCCTGCCTCGCCCTCGCCCTCGCCGTTGCGGCGGTTCTTGCTATGGCCGCCGTCGAGGTGTCCGGCCTCGGCTTCGACCTCCACCACCGCTACTCCCCCATCGTCCAGCGGTGGGCGGAGGAGCGTGGCCACGCCGGCGTGTCCTGGCCTGCCGGCGCCGAGGTGATCGGCTCGCCGGAGTACTACTCCGCGCTGTCCCGACACGACCACGCCCTCTTCGCGCGACGCGGGCTCGCCCAGGGCGACGGCCTCGTCACCTTCGCCGACGGCAACATCACCCTGCGGCTCGACGGATCGTACGGACACCTTCTCGCCGCCGCGCCGCGCCGCGCGCGCCCCTGTTCTTGCTCCCTCCTGCGCGCCGGCGAGTTGACCTGATCGAGTTTTTGCAGGCTGCACTACGCGGAGGTGGCGGTGGGCACGCCGAACACGACGTTCCTGGTGGCGCTCGACACCGGCAGCGACCTCTTCTGGGTGCCCTGCGACTGCAAGCAGTGCGCTCCCCTCGGCAACCTCACGGCGGTGGACGGCGGCGGCGGCCCGGAGCTCAGGCAGTACAGCCCGAGCAAGTCGTCGACGAGCAAGACGGTCACCTGCACCAACAACCTCTGCGACCAGCCCAACGCCTGCGCCACGGCCACCAGCAGCTGCCCCTACGCCGTCCGCTACGCGATGGCCAACACCTCCTCCTCCGGCGAGCTCGTCGAGGACGTGCTCTACCTCACCAGGGAGAAGGGCGCCGCCGCCGGAGCCGCCGTGCGAACCCCCGTGGTGTTCGGGTGCGGGCAGATGCAGACGGGCTCGTTCCTGGACGGCGCCGCCGCCGACGGCCTCATGGGTCTCGGCATGGAGAAGGTGTCCGTGCCCAGCATCCTCGCCAGCACCGGCGTCGTCAAGTCGGACAGCTTCTCCATGTGCTTCAGCAAAGACGGCCTCGGCCGGATCAACTTCGGCGACACCGGCAGCGCCGACCAGTCCGAGACGCCGTTCATCGTCAAATCCTCACAGTAATTAAGCAAGCTTAACCTGTTCATGATTCGATGTACCTGATCGAGCTGCAACAATTAACTGAATTTCTACTGAATTTGTTGCTGCAGCTCGTACTACAACATCAGCATCACGTCGATGAGCGTCGGGGACAAGAACTTGCCGTTGGGGTTCTACGCCATTGCTGACTCCGGCACGTCCTTCACCTACCTCAACGACCCGGCCTACACGGCCTACACCACCAATGTATAGTACTAACTTTTCCTACATGTTCACTGACAGTTTTCTTATAGCCACTTAATGGATCATGTCTCTGAAACTCTGATGTGAGCTAGATATTGATTATACTTAAGACTTAAGAAAGCCCAAGTTGGTGACTGGCTTTCTTTAGTTTTTGTAGACCAAGTCAGATTAATCGGGTGGAGTACTATATAGAATGGTCCTGAAGAGTTGATCAAAAATGCAATTACAAAAAGAATGCAATGAACAGAGTGTACAAAGTTAAATGAGGTCAACTTGCTCATCATTTCTGTTTATTCATTCTGTATCGCAGTTCAACGTGCAGATCAGCGAGAGGAGGGCCAACTTCAGCGGCAGTACTCGTTCTGGTCCATTTCCTTTCGAGTACTGCTACTCGTTGAGGTAACAATTCTGCATCTAAGCCTCTACAAATTTAAGTTGCAAGATTGTTTCATCTCGCAAGTCGCAGCACAAATCGTTCTGATGGTGTTTGGGAAAATGCAGTCCTGATCAAACAACGGTGGAACTGCCTATTGTGAGCCTGACGACCAATGGAGGAGCCGTGTTCCCGGTGACCAGCCCTGTTTACCCAATCGCGGCTCAGATGACAAACGGAGAGGTAAATTACAGAAAAGATCACCATGTAGTCAGTAGTCATGGAACAAGAAGCACCAATTGCATCGTCATCTCTGAATCTCTCTGACATTTAGTACTAGTTGAAGTTGATTATTCAACTAATCGAATGTGATTCTTCTTACCGTGACAAGCAGATTCGTATCATTGGTTACTGCCTGGCTGTCATCAAGAGCGATCTCCCCATCGACATCATTGGCCGTACGTTGTTAACTGTGTTTTTCTGCTTGCTGCACGCACTGTTTCAGTCTTCAGTTAATAATGCTGAATGTGTTGCGTGCAGAGAACTTCATGACCGGGCTCAAGGTCGTCTTCAACCGTGAGAAATCCGTCCTGGGCTGGCAAAAGTTCGACTGTAAGTTACCTCATTCATCTCGATCCCCTGCAGCTAGCAAGAATTAACGATGACATTTTTTCTTTCTGCATCCGATCGATCACTGGCTCACTGCTGCGAATGACTGAAACTGAATTTGTTCAGGTTACAAGGACGAGAAGATGACAGACGACGGGTCGAGCGTCGGGAGCCCGAGCCCATCGCCGGGGCCGACCACTCACGTCTTCCCGCAGCCGCAGGAGAGCGACTCGCCGGTGGGCAGAACGCCCATCCCCGGCGCGGCGCCGGTGCCGCGGTCGAGCAGCGCGGCAGCTGGCGGCCGTGCAGGCTTCCGGCTCCTGTCGTCCATGGCGCTCTTGCTGCTGGCTGCTGCTGCTGCAGCTGTTTTCTGATATTTTTTTTTTTACTTGGGGAGTTTATAGGTGATTTCATTCGTGGTGGCTGCTCTGCTGTGTACATAACACATGCATGCATTCGAGATGATTTTTATTCAGAAAGCGTAGATAGATCGATCGATCATTGTAGGATTTAGTAATTTGTTCTTGTGATGATGATTGATGTGTATATGGTTACGAGGATTTTCGTTGTTGGATTCGGTGATAAGCGAGCTACGTTCATTTATTATACGAATAAAGATGGATAAAATTACACTGCATCTTTCAATTGATCTGTCCAACAACTTGCGGTGTTGGTGTGATCTGGCTTTCGTGGAGCAATTCTCCATCGCCGGAGTTCTTATAGCATAACCGGATACTGTGGCTGAAGGCTTCGTTAGATGCCTCGACGCCGGCGACGGACACTGACTGGTGGGACCGGGCAAGATAGCTTCCTGACCGTTTATTTTAAAGATGGATGGCCCAGATCGATGCACAAGCTATGGTACTAGCATCTGTGGGCCAATATCTACCGTTCATTGAAAGATGGACGGATGAGATCAATGTTACTTTCAACCATCTTCGCCGAGTCGCCGCCGCCCGCTGCCAATCCGGTTTTCTTCTCCGGCGACGGTTTCCGCTTCTTCTTCTTCTTCTTCTTCTTCTTCTTCTTCTTCTTCTTCTTCTCCGTCCTAGTTCTTGCCTTGTACTACGATCGATATGGACAAATGGCAGACTAATCGGCGCCCTCCACTGCTCGAGCGCGTGATTATGTATTCCTCTTCTTCTTTTTTTTGCGGGGAGATTATTTATTCCTCTTGGCTTGCCGGCATCGAAGTCCTCGCTTTTTCTTTCTCACCGGGTGTTCGCCGGCCGAAATTAATTAAGATCAGGAGAATTCCTGGCCATTCTTAATTATGAAAACAACATTGAGTGACTGGATGACGAAACTTGGCCAATCGTCTGCGTTGATGTGGCAATTGCTGAATTGCTATGCCAATTGCCAAATGGGATCAGAAAATAAGTATCTTTGGTTACAGAATTCAGAGATAAGAAGAGAGGCAGATTTCAGCAAGTCAAGAATATGGACACAATTTCCATTTTTTTTCTCTTGCTATAATCTATGGATTCCTTCGGAATATTAGATGATTGGATCTGACATTCCTTGTGGACCTAACAGAGTCTGACCAACCAGACGTCAATGGTTCAGTCTCTCCCTGCCTTCAGGTTGCTAACTGTTTATCTCTGACACTATTGGCAATTGACATCTGGCCTGTTAGGTTGGTAACTAAATTTGCCACACCTAACCATAGGCAAGCCACAGATTTAGTAGACAGTGTTTGGTTCTTGTCACAAGTCTATTTTGTCTAATTCTTAGCCACCTGGCCCACATGCCATACACACTATTTTCTTGCCAAACATTGCCTAAGCTTAGTTTGTTATTTTGTTTGCCATAAAAGTGTGGCAAGACTAAGCTTAGCTATCTTAGTAAAAAATATGTGGCAATATTAGTCCCCAACCAATGTGGCAATATTAATGTTTTCTTCAGGAATAGGCTGCTCCTGACGACAAGTTTGTGACCTCTGATGTTCTGGAGATGGAGTAGCAGACTTGCTGAAGACTATCAAGCAAACTCAATTATCTCTCGGCTTTAAGTTCGTTGCTTGTTCGGTTGCTCCTCCAAATTAAGTTGCTAGCAGTAATGAGATACGTAGGAAATAAACAAGTAATCAACATTGTGAAATCTGGAACAAACAAGTGAACAAGCAACACGAACAAAGATACTGGCTGGCTGGCTGCTGCTTTAGACTAGAAGCTGCTTAAGAGAGGCTGAACTGGGTGCGCTCGTTCCCGCGGGCAACCGCTCCTGCCACCTCATTTTTCGCACGCACGCTTCCCAAGCTGTTAAACGGTGTGTTTTTATAAAAAAAATTATATATAAAAATTGCTTAAAAAATTCATATTAATCTATTTTTTTAAAAAAATAGCTAATACTTAATTAATCATGTGCTAGTGGCCTGCTCCGTTTTTCATGCCGGAGGGATTATTCCCCGTCCCTCGCTCTCTCTTGGGGCCTAAGTTTAAAAGAAACGCAAGCGAGCAACGCGAAGTTCATCTTCATCATGCACGATATAACCTGCGCCGCAATATCCGAGCTATCAGTTAAAATAAAAACCATCAAATCCAGGTGAAATGAGAGAAGTGGCAAGGTTTTGATCTTGTAAAATTTTGGGAGTACAATTTGGTAGGTAGTACGTGGTCTGCTACTCATTTGCAAGGCAGACCACGTGCTGCCTGCAAAATTGTACTCCCAAACTGATTGGCGGCCCATGTCAGTCAAATCAGTTTCTTTCTTTTTTCTTTTGAATATCACTGAACTTTCAGGATGCTGCTGTCTAGGACGCATGATCCTACAAAATTCCGTCATGTAATGAGTGCTGAGACTAAAATACTGGAGTGCATAAGACGGATCCTGCAGCTCAAGTGTGAAAAGGGGAAATTTTGCGGCTGCAAATCCATGTGCCTTTGCATTTTAATTTTGATTGTTAACACTACAAAGCTTGGACCTCAGTTCATATGGTAATCTTATATTGACATGTCAAAAGCTTGCTTTTACTCAACTTTAGCTATACCTTAGAGAATTAGCAGGAATGGGGAATCCTTTGTGTTCTGACCCTCATTTTAGTTTTCAAGTCAATGTTACTGATGCAGTGAAGTCAACCACAAAACCTTATCTTTTACTCAAATCAAAAGTGTTCTTTTAGGAAAAGTTTTTTTTTCTTCTGTGGAGCACTTTTCACTGGCATTAATCCCTAATGTAAATCTCATATCACTATATCAGCTACAAGACTTGACCTAGGTAAACTGAAATGACTGACATATGCTGACATAGTATGCATTTAGCCACTTCTTCATTTTCTATGAGCTTACTTTAAAACCGCTAAACCATGTGTTTTTCTATAAAAAAGAATTTATATACAGAAGTTTCTTTAAAAAATCAAATAAAACCATTTTTCAACTTTAAAATAATTGATAATTAATTAATCAAATACTAATGGGTTATCTCATTTCGCGTGCAAGTAAAAGCTCAGCCGTTTGGCACACTCAAACGCAGCCTCACTCAACACGAACCAATCCACACTGCACTGCAACTGAAGAATTTGTCTAGATGTTCTACTGTTTCTTGTCTTTGCAGGCAGTTCATCATGCCCTCAAATTGAGATGAGGTTAAAAATAAAATATAAAAGCAAGATATCCTAAACAAATTGATGTGTAATATCATTTTTGGAGCTTACTGTTTTGTGGTGGCAGCAGATGCAGAGAGATTTGGAAGGAGACCATGTGCACCGCTCAATTCATCTCCCGTCTCAGTCTCAGATTGTCCATGTGCTCGGCTGGCCTCCTTCACTTCAGTGTCCGGACCATACTGCAGTGATCTGCAGCTGCTCTGCTAGTATTACTGCATCCAACCAACCACACAGTGCGTGTTCTTTCTGAAGCAATTAATGCTTGTTAATCTGCAGTTAGTTGTCAGGCAGATTTGCAAATATACCGGCCATTTTTGTGCTCTTGATATCTTCTACTATAGTTGTATGCTTCCTTGCCATACTGAAGAAAGAAACAGAGGCAGATTTCGGAAGGTGCCTAATCTAAATCGGCTTGCTGCCTCTGAAGCAGAGCTAGCGGCAGTGTTTGCAACCTGTTTAATTGCAGTATTACGAATGCCTCCTCCAAGGAAAACAGCATGTCTGTCTCTCAATCTCCTGAGCATGGACTATATAGCTAACCTAACAAGGTTGGCACCGACTTTAACATCTTCAAGTTTAATGGTGCAGCTAGCTCTGAAACTGATGACGGCAGAGGCATGCATGGTCGGTGCAGAAGCAGCAGCAGAAAGCCGTAATAACTTGGCTCGAATTAAAGCGAGATAGAAAGCGTACGTACGACCGTACGTCCTCCCTGTTCTTCTTGGGCGAGATGGATGTATCGAGCAGAATATGGGACGGATTGATCGTGACATGACAAATTTTAATTTCGCCCGCAAGCCAAGGCTCTGCATGTGCAAAGCTATCTCTCGCGTGTATATATATAGCTCACGTATGCAGCAATCAGATTCAGTTCACCATAGTAGCTAAGCTAGCACAGGTTGCAACGAGCAGAGAGCTAGGCGAAATCGATCGGAATTCGGAGATGGCGCGCCGTGGCCATGTGTTCGCCGTGGTGGCGTTCGTCAGCTACGCGCTGCTCGCCGCCGCCTCGACGACGGTGGAGGCGTTCGCGGCGTCGGGCTGGAGCAAGGGCACTGCCACCTTCTACGGCGGCAGCGACGCCTCCGGCACCATGGGTACGTACCTATGTGTTCGTCCGTTGCGTCGCGTCGCGACGCGTGCTTGGACTGACTGACAGAGTGCGGTGTGCGTGCATTGCAGGCGGCGCGTGCGGGTACGGCAACCTGTACACGCAAGGGTACGGGACGCGGACGGCGGCGCTGAGCACGGCGCTGTTCGACGACGGCGCGTCGTGCGGGCAGTGCTACGCGCTGACCTGCGACGCGAGGGCGGACCCGCGGTGGTGCCGCGCGGGGGCGTCGGTGACGGTGACGGCCACCAACTTCTGCCCGCCAAACTACGCGCTCCCCAGCGACGACGGCGGCTGGTGCAACCCGCCACGGCCGCACTTCGACATGGCGCAGCTGGCGTGGGAGCGGATCGGCGTGTACCGGGGCGGCATCGTGCCGGTGGCGTTCCGGCGCGTGCCGTGCCGGAGGCGCGGCGGCGTGCGGTTCACGGTGGCCGGGCGGGACTACTTCGAGATGGTGCTGGTGACGAACGTGGCGGCGGCCGGGTCGGTGAGGTCGATGGAGGTGAAGGGCAGCCGCCGCGGCGCAGGGTGGATGGCCATGTCGCGCAACTGGGGCGCCAACTGGCAGTCGCTGGCGTACCTCGACGGGCAGGGCCTCTCGTTCCGGGTCACCGCCACCGACGGCCAGACCATCGTCTTCGCCGGCGTCGTGCCGCCGTCGTGGAGGTTCGGCCAGACGTTCGCGAGCACCCAGCAGTTCATGTAGCTAGTCTCACTCTCGCTCGACTTTGGTTGGCACTTGGCAGTGGCGTGCTTGCTATACTTTGCTCTGTTCGATCTCTTCTGTTGCTGTTTAATTAGCAGCCCGCCAACGATTTGTGTTATGTAATAATCGTGTTAATTTGATAGTTTTGTGGTGTATTGAGAACACTTGTCGACGTATCAGTCTAGCACAAATTGCTTTGCAAAGTAATGATGTTTGAAAACTAAACAAATTTCGCTGACATCCACTGGGGATGTAGCTCAGATGGTAGAGCGCTCGCTTAGCATGCGAGAGGTACGGGGATCGATACCCCGCATCTCCATTTCGCATAATCTTTTTATTATTTACCATTTCTGATTTCTCACATGTTTATGTTTTTTTATTCTCCTTTTCTTTCCATACTAAAATTTTTATTTTTCCACTATTTCTGATTTCTCACATGTTTTTTGTTCTCCATTTATGATTTCTCGCATGTTTTTCTTTTATTCTTCATTTTTTTTTCATCCTAGTAGTACGTTTTAGTGGTTTGTTTGCACGGCGTTGCTGCTTATGCTTACCATTTAGTCATAGTGAATAAGTAGTAAGATCAGATTAAGCATTTAGTCATAATGAACAAGAAGTAATAGATCATAAGCATAAGAAAGACAAGCAAAACGATTTTTGCTCCAACAAGTAATCTCGTCTCCTCAATCCAACAAGCAAAACGATTCTTACATTTTCCTAGCTGTCCACGAAAAACAAAAAATGGCCGTGTACTACACTACTACTTAATTTCTGTATGTACATTCATTTATTTTTCTATCTAGTGTAATATCATAATTAATCAGCAAAGAAATAAAAAATAAATAAATAAATCATGAATGAACAAGTTAACCAGCAACCAGAGTAGTTGCTGATCAATGAATGATCTCATCAACTACTAGTTAATCTTCGGAGGTCGTCGTCACCGTCGCCGGCGACGGCGACGGCGACGGTAGCCCACGCGCCATCTCGTGAGCCACCAGCCGGCGAGTCCGGTTGATGGTGATGAGGCAGAGGCAGACGTGCTCCTCCAGCTCCGCCAGCTGCGCCCTCAGATCCTCCTCGCACTCATCTTCCTCCCTCGCCACCTCCTGCAGCAGCGGCCGCTCGCCGTGCCCGCGCATGGCGATGCGCGCCACGTCGCGCCCGTGCTCCAGCTCGTCGTGCGCGCGCCGCACCATGCGGCTCACCGTGTCGAGGTCCCGCCCCACGATGTACGCCCCGCGCGCCGCCGCGTCCAGCGTCGCCCCGGCGCGCGCGTAGTGCCGGGAGCTCACCTTCTCCGCCGCCCTCCCGCCCCACCACCGCGCGGCGCCCGCGGGCGTGGCGCCGAACGCCGCGGCGGCGACGCCGATCCCCACGAGGGCGTGCGCGGCGAGGACCACCGCGGCCACGATGGCCGCCGCGCACGCGCCGACGAGCGCCGCCGCGGCCGTGCCACGCGCGATGCGCAGCGCGCGCGCCAGCCTGCGGAGCCGGCGCTGCGCCGCGGCGAGGCGCGACGCCAGCGGGGAGCACCGGGCGTGCACGTCGTGGAACTCCGAGAGGCTGCCCGGGGAGAGCGGGTTGTCGAGGCGGACATGGCGCGCGAGGGCATCCTTGGCGTCGTCGTCGTCTCCCCCGTCGAGCCGAAACAGCAGCCGCCGGAGCGTGAGGTGGTGCCGCCGCGCGGCGCCGATGGCGGCGAGCAGCGCGGAGCAAGCCTCGCACGCCTCCTCCGTCACATCAAAATACTCAATCAGCAGCGTCTCCACGCGGTGACGCCGCGGCCGCCGCCGCCGCCGTTGCTGGAGACGAGCACCCCGAGCAAGCGACTCCGGGCTCGGCTCGAGGACGAAGTCGTCAAGAACAGTATAAGAGCACGACTGCTCCGAGTCATCCGCCGCGCCGCCATCACCGCCGGCGTGCAAGAAGTCGTCCTCCCTGGCGCAGGGGGTGGAGGTGGAGAGCTTGAAGGAGGAGAAGGTGTGGGTGAGGTGGTGGTGGGCGTGAGACCATAGGTCGAGGAAGGACTTGGAGCGGAAGGCCTGGCTGTACTCCTCGTCGACGGCGCCGAGCGGTGGCCTCGCCGGAGTGGCGGAAGGGGTGGAGTTGCTTCTCTCGATCATGGCTCCCTCTGCAGCATTGGCGCGAAGATGAGGAAGACGACGACAAGTTAGTAAGTTATTAGTAGTTAGTTAAAGCAGCAAATTAATTAAATTAAGGCGGCAAACAACGCGGCAGAGCAAGCATGAGAGCGCGAAAGCGTCAAGAAATGGAGATGAGTCTCTTTGGGAGCACAGCTATCTATAGCTTGCTGTTGCTTGTGATGCAAGTGTGCAATTTAGCTACACTACCATTGACTCTCTAGTGTGCAACGTGTACAAGCTATTGGCTATAGCTTAGCTAGCAGATGAAACTTGAGGAAAAGCATGCATTTGTAGGTCGGTTAACCGGCCTAAATGTACCCTGTTTAGTTTTCAGATTATTTGTCCGATTATTGAAACGGATTATTTGCTCTACGCTTCGAAAAATACATTTTCTGAAGAAAAGAAAAACTTTCTCTGTTGTATTGCTTATACCAATTGTATCAAGTTAGTATTTGCTAAGTTTGTATCTCAATTTTTTTTTATATAATCAAGTGAATAATCCGTAGCAACAACCTACTCAATAATCTAAATTAAACAGGGCTAATTGGCTTGCCCACCATAATTGTTTTAAGTGAATAATTGTGTGTGCTTCTTGATTAAAATTTTCATTCTAGCTAGCTACAGGCTTGCCTACCATAACTTTTGTTCAGATGCAAATGTAGGGATTATTTAACGAGTATGAATTAAGGCGAGTGGAACATTGTAGGTAGTTTGATCTTTCAAAACGATTTGCGCAAACTGAACAAAACCGAAACACACAAGAGCTGACAAATATGCATTTTATTATGAGGTCATGCATGCATGTTGCTACCAAAAAAAAATAAACATTGGCAGAATTTTATAACAAGCTTCCAGTATAAAACTGTTGAATTCAAAGATGCTATACATGTATAGCAAGTGTCTACTTACGAGTTCCGAGGCTAAATATGGATTTAGCCAACGAAGGTGACGACGAAGACCTCATCTGACTCGCCGGATGAATTAAACAGAAAAAAAGAAAAGGAGAAAAAACTCTCCAACTGTGTTCTCTCGATCAACCGGCCGGTGCTCTGCTCTCACGACATGTGGAGCTTATTGGAAATTTCATTTGAGTTCATGCCTCTCCTCTTATATAGGGATCGACCCAGGAATGTAGCTAGCTAGCAATGGAGAGAGAGAGAGAGAGAGAGAGAGAGAGAGAGAGAGAGAGAGAGAGAGAGAGAGAGAGAGAGAGAGAGAGAGAGAGAGAGAGAGAGAGATTATTAGGGGAAGCTAGCTCTTGCAAGGCAAGAAACAAGATCCAAAAGCCAAGAAGAGAAAGGTGTCCTCTTTCTGGCACACACTGGAAAGGAGAAAAGATAAAGCAACACATCACAAGGAACACGAAAGCGATCCATCGAGCAATAGCAATATGCACACAACCTTACAATTTGCACCACAGATATGTGGCTATATATCTTCTTTATTATTTTGTTGGCATGTAACTGTGGTGTGTAGTGTTTGAGTAACATAACATCAAATATATGTTGAGCTTGACATGTAATCAATGGCGACTAATGATTCAACATAGAAATGTGCAGGAAATTGAGTGAGATTGCCTTATTTCTCTCGTTATGCTTATTTTGGGGAAAAAACCGCCGTGTGTTTAACCAGAGACATATATATTAAGTGGACGCAAAACATGGCGTTATAAAATGCTCCTTTGTTGCGACTGTAATCAAGTTAAAGGAGATGGAGTAATTATATATCCGTGGCAAGCGAGTTTCATGCTTATCATGTTATGTGTTGTAGCTATCTCCCTAGTTTAGTAAATTGTTTTCCTTTACCTTACACGTACGCTATTTCTAAATTATATAGCAAATATATGGGTATATGGTTTAAAATTTTTAAGATGAAAGAGAAAAAATGAAAGTAAAAAATGTAGGTTTTTTAGGATATATATATGAGGGGTTTCTTTGTTGGAATCCAAACACATGATCTGACGCATAAGAACCGATTCATACTCCCACCGTTTCAGGTTATAATATGTTTTTACTTTGATCAAAGTTAAACTGCTTTAAATTTAACTAAGTTTATGGATAAATTGCAGGGGTTTTCTAATATTATATAACTTAAACTCATCGCATAAATTTAAGATTAAAAGTAATTAATTGTATCCATTCTTACAATAGTTAGATGCTATTATGGCTCTAATAAACAACTATAGTTGACCACTTTATTTTATAGCACAAATTAAAACCACAAGAATATCGATATAATATTTATATATATTAATTAATAGGAATATGGGAAACATTACATTGACATAGTCTTTTATATATCCTTTTCTTTTCTTTAGTACATCCGTAAAAAAAATTAATCCTAACTATAAATCTGGATATATATATATATATATATGCGTGTCCATATTTATAGCTAGAATTTGCTTTTTGTGGGACGGAATGGCAGCTAGCTAGCCAAGGTGGAGCACGGTGGATCGAACACTTGGAATTTTGCGGGAGGAGACTTTGCTGCTCACGCTGTTAGCAGCTATATATACGTATTAGTAGTACGTAACGTACGTACACAGATACTATGCACGTAGTTAAAATTAATTTCACGCGCCGCTTGCTAAGCGAGGTCGTCATCCATCGATCAGGTAAAGTTAATTAAGCTTGGACGCGTCGGCAATTGCTATAGCTAGCTGGATCTCGATCGATCTCGATACGCATGAGATCGACGTAGCAGATCGATCGATCGATCGCTTGCCGTTGCCGCATGTAATTTGAAATATTTATCCATTATTAATTCACATTCATGCCGCGTCAGTACGCATATGCAATATCCGATCCGATATCGTTTTGATCCCGTAATTAAGATATTAATTCTACGTGTTAGATAACCCATATGCACGCATATGGTTGATATCGATCGGCCGACGACTGTACGTAGTGCGTTGCATTAATTAGCTACGTACGACATATATGCATGTAGGCTCCCATCGGATGTTCTAATAAGCTAAAGAAAAAGTCAAATTTTAAAATTTTAAATTTATTGATTTTGAGATATAGCATTGGCTTTTAAATTACCAAGAACACATATATAAAAGTTTTATCTATAAATTTATTTTTATTTACTAATAAGCCGTTAAGGAAAAAGCCAAACGATCGGTACTGTATCCACGATCCAACACGTACATAGTCTTTGCATGATCCAGCTAGCTCCGATGGCAAGCACCGCAAGCTCACGTAACCCTGCGGTAATTTTTTGCCGCTCACAATATAGGTATAAGAACATAAAATTGAATGTAATATTTTCTATTACTATAAATATAGACAGGCTATTAAATGCTTCATTCGGTTGTAAGCTTTTATTTTTGCGACGAGAGGAGTAGTATTTCATCGGTATGTCGTTACGTGCCAAGCATGCATCAACTCATAATTGTTTTTGATCTGGGAGTACCTTTTACAAGCACTAACTTGCTCGGCATGGGCCGTAATGGATTGATGGGCCTTTGATCCCGACCCTCCCTGCTCCTGGTCAACAAGGCCCACAACCCACGGACTAATGGGCCAAATTCTACTGAAATGCCGTTACGGCCCAAATAATACTATATGCCGCACACTCGTTGCTATTTCCGATCTGGGCCAGAAAATATTATGCCGCACTTCCAGCCCATCTTAATATGTATGGCCCGCACGTTCAGCGTAATCCCGTACCGCATCAGATACGTGTGTCCAGATTATAATCACGTGGCTGGCTGACTGGCTGAATGGCGGGCGTCTACCTGGACCAAATCGTCGCCACGTCATCAATCAATCTATCCCTTTTAGGAAAATCAAAGAAAAACCCATGATTAAGGGGAAGGATGGAAGACGGCTTCAAAGTCGAAATGAAACGCATGTGCAGGAGAACCTTCGAATGGATCAACTCTACATATTTATAGATGGAGATGGACGGATAAACAAAGGCTCCCATCGGTTAGTCTTGCTTATTATAAGCGGCTTATTTGCGATTAAAAAATAATATGTGAGTAAAACTTTTTGTATATATGTTTTTAGTGATTGAAAAGCCAAAGTTGAAAAAAAAACTATGTTAAAAAGAATCAAATTCAAATTCAAGTTTTTAAATTCAAATTTTGACTTTGGCTTATAAGCTATAGGGCAAACGATGAGGACCAAACATGTGAACAAATGATCAGTAGGCTTTATTAGTACATCTTTTGCTTTTGCAATTACTTAGTTTACGGTGAGCATGTTTTCTGAACTACTTGTATTAAAATAGTTTAGTTTTAAAAGCTTTTTTAATAAAAAAAAGTATATTTATGAATTCAAATGAATCTAATTTTTAAATTGCTTGCTTCGATTAGCTCAGTTCTATACTTCTATTTCGTCTGTTGGTCACGTTTAGCGGCAGTCGGACCGGTGCTAAACCTTCTTCTTAGCTGTATATAGGTGACGTCGATATGTGATGGTGGAATTTTTTCTTCTTTCCTAGCTACTCCCTCCGTTTCACAATATAGGTCATTCTAGTATTTTCTACATTAATATTCATGTTACTGAATCTAGACATATATATCTATCTAGATTCGTTAATATCGATATGAATGTGGGAAATGCTAAAATGACTTATATTGTAATACGGAGGAAGTATTGCCTTTGAAGACTCTATCCTTGTAATTATTTCCTACTTTAATCAATAAATCATACCACTGATTGTTCAAAAAAACAAAAACCTTATCCATCATCAATGGTGTATTCTGCAAATAAAATCACCACAGCTTATATAATTGCATATAACATAGGTAGCTACAAGGATGAGCTTGATACCTATGCATGAATTAATTGATTTTCTATTTTATATAGCTAATGTAACAGCTAATTTACTGCATATGCTTTCTCTTTTAGTGGCTACTTCCTCCGTTCAAAAAAAAACCCAATCCTGGGTTTAAACTTGGACAATATGTCCAGGCTTAAACCCAGGATTAGGTTTTTTTTTTGGACGGAGGGAGTATATGTGAAATAACCAAATATTGCCGCTAAGTACCCTGCTATATCATTGACATTGCTCTAATCATTGATGACATATAAGCTTGACTTGGTCAAAAAGAAAAAAAAAATCTACCTTTTCCGCGCACGCATGCATATTGCTGTGCCGGTCGCCATCAGCAACCTTCTTTAATTAGCTTTCCAAAACTTCAATCACAACACAACATCCACCACAAAGCTAATTAAGCTTAGTCGTAACAAACAAGCTAATATATGTCCACTGAACCATATTAATTCCAGTGATTAATCTCTTCTCCATCTCTGCCCTGCACCCTCGCCTCTGTTCGACAGGATGCCACCGTCGCCGCCGCTGCAGCTCGTCGCCCTGCTCCTCCTCTCTCTGCTCCTCCGATCCGCCACCGCGGCCGAGTACACCGTCGGCGATGGCCCCTGGGACACCGGCACCAACTACGCCACCTGGTCCGACAAGCACGCCTTCCTCGCCGGCGACATCCTAGGTTTCGATCAATTCGTTTCTTGGATTTGGATTGGATTTTGACGACGATATATATCCTACTAGCTACTAATGTTTGTGTTTGCGCCAGTGTTCCAGTACGTGAGGAGCCAGCACAACGTGCTCCAGGTGACGGAGGCCACCTACCGGTCGTGCGACACCGGCGGCGGCGGCGTCGCCGGCGTGATCAAGAGCTACGACACCGGCTACGACAGGGTGCAGCTCACGGAGCCCAACGCCACCTACTGGTTCATCTGCGACTTCCCCGGCCACTGCCTCGGAGGGATGAGGCTCGCCGTCAAAGTCGCCGCCGGCGGCGGCGGCGGCGGCGGCGGCGGAGGGAGCCCGCCGCCCAGCGGCGTCCCCTTGCATCCGCCGGCCGCCGGCGGCGCGGGGCGGAGCCAATGGCCGGCGTGGGGGTTGACTCTCGCCGTCCTCCTCGTCGTCTTCTATTATTGTATTATTATTTTTTGAGCTTGATGGTTTTGTTTTTTTCCGGAGAAAATTTAGAGACTTTGTTCGTTTGATTTGGGTGGGTTGATTTGTTCAACGAATTGTTCCCTACAAGCTGGTCATTCAACTGGTAAACAAAATAATTAACTATTGTCCAATTGATTGATTTTTAAACTTTACTCTTAGTATAATAAGGGTTGATGTTTTATTCTCTGTTTTTCTAATAATACTAACTCTGTACACGATTAGACATGCACTTATACAGAATTGTTGTATTAGGAAGTGTCGTGCGATCATGTATCATGTAGCAACATTTTAGAACAGAAAAAGAAATGAACAACATTTTGTTTGAACAGTAATAAACAACAGACTTGGTGGACTTGATCAGCATTTTGTCTATATGTTATTACAACTTGGAGCTGGTCTTGGCAAGTTGGCATATCCTCTCTTCTACTGTGGGCCACTGGGCCTTAGTGGATTGGTTCAATTGGGCCCAAATACAGCCCAGCATAATGCGTCGTCGAGCCCATCTACGTACCCTTTCTCGGAGATTGGCCTGGAATATTTTGGATGGATCGATCGAACGCCATGGCCGGCGCCGGCGCCGGTGAAGGCGGCACCGTCCTGGTGGGCGTCCGAGGCTACGACAGCGGCCACCGCGAGAAGGAGGGAGGCAGCACGGCCACCTCCAGAACAAGCAACGGGCGTCCCATCGAGATGACATTCTGGAACGAGACCCCTCCCGCGCTCTCCCACTTCTCCGCCCACGGCTCCGATCTGCCGCCCGCCGCCCATGGCGATCTGCTCCTGGCGCCCAAAGTCATCGCCGCCGACGACGGCTTGCTCCTCCTCAGAGTCCCCGTCAACCCCGTGCCCGGCGGCAGGAGTCTCTTCCGTCACGACGACTACTTCGTCTACCATCATCATCAACCCGCCAGGCTAGATCTGCTCCCCATGCCGTGCCAGCAATATTGCTTACGCGACGACGATTTCGCCATCGTTAGCATCTGCGGCGACAAGCCGCAGTACGTCGTTGCCGCCCTCGAGATGATCAACCTGCCCAGTCAATTCGCTCTGCACCGGTACAAATCATCTTCTTCTGGTGGTGGCGGCGATGGCGATGAGATCGCCGGAAATTGGACGTGCGAGGAGGTGTTTGTGGAGGAGGCGGTGAGGGACAGGGTATGCCCGATCCCTGACTCAGCTGAGAGGCCATTGTACCACATCACCACCAAGACCATCGCGCTCGGGGGCGCGAAGGGCACCGTCGGCTGGGTCGATCTCTGGCGTGGCATCCTCCTCTGCGACCTGCTCGACGAAATGTCTCCCCCAAAGCTCCGCGACATGCCGCTGCCATGGCCGGCCAAGGGCAACTGGACAAGATACCTCAGTGACAGCGAGTCCTTCTATCGGGACATCACCGTCAGTCAACACAAGGACTTCATCAAGTACGTCGAGATGGAAATCACCATGCCAAGAGTTGTGACCAAAACCATAATATCCTCCGGTGATCGCACCATGCCTGCAGATGATCCTCTCCTGATTCGTTCCTCGAATGGGTTCGCCGGAGCAGAGAACCTCAGCCTCAGCCGACGACACGGCAGCGCTCCTCCGTCCGGCGGCCTGGCCAGTGGAGGCTCACTACATGGACCATGCCTATCCCGGTCACTTCATGGGAGGACTGGCGCCCTGACTGCACAGCTAACTTGCATGATTTCCATGTCGTCGACAACACAGCCCATCATGGGTTACTGAATAAACTCATGCTCAGCACCAGCGATGATGAGGAAGCCAAAGGGTCCAGCTTGTCCCTAGGATGCCTGGCTATGTCTTACCCCGCCTTGAGCATCGACGACGACGATGTTGTTTACCTCTTGTGCAATTCTGCCAACAGGGATTGTGATATGGGAGGAGTGATGATCGCCCTTGATGTCAGGAAGAAGGAGATTCAAGGAGCGGCCAAGCTTGACGGAAAAAAGAACACCCTCTTCTCCATGCGATGCTATCTCGCAACTGCCATCTCCAAACATCCCACTCCTACTGCAGGTACTTAATTTACCTCTCCTTGCTATCATATGCATGTGCTCTGGTACTTGTCAATTGTATATGTTTATACTATATGACAAAGATTAATACATCGATAAAATGTTATTTGCAAGCCGGTCTCAAGTTATAGTAAGGTGGGATCATAGGGGTTTTTATTAGCTGCAGTGCTGCACTGTGATTTAACTCTTGATGATCATGATAGTGCAAAGCAACGCCAAAAAAAAAGTCGAATTGAACAGTTGCAGTAATTCAATGCAGCTATTGGTTATTTTTTAATTTCTTTTAAAAAATATAATGTCGGTTGTTTATCCAGAGAATAGGAAGGCTGTTAAGTTGCAGTATAAAATAGACCACAATCCATAACTTTCAGTTTTGTAAAACGGCTTAAATGTATGGAAATGTTTTTTTCTTCACAATTTACTAACCTATAGAGGATATACATGGATCCAAGAAATGGTATTTGCAGATCCCTGACAAATTCAGCATCATGTACATATGGGTAGTAAATTGCCGTGGTTCAATCTTTGTTTAGCATGGTATGAATGATATATACATGCATCAACCAAACTAAGATTAGAATGCAGTAACTTGGTGGTGTTCCTTTCTCCTGAAGATGAAGATTAAACTTTTTATATAAAACGAGGTGGTATTAACGTATGATTGATTGAGTTTTAATTATTACAAACTTAAAAAATAGATTAATATGATATTTTAGAGCAACTTTCATATTAGAAAGTTTTCACACGAAACACACCGTTTAGCAATTTGAAAAGCGTACCACGAAAGTTTTCATATGCTGAATTTGGAGAAAAGAATGGGGCCAGATAAGCTTTATATGTTGATATAATACAATGCCAGAGCAGTACCGAGAGTCATTACACAGTATACTGTTCTGTGTGAGATTATATATTTTGCTAGCATGTATTTAAATATAAAGTAGTAATAATCAAAGTACATTCGGACCATGTCAATTTCCAAACAAGAGAATACAACAAGTAATAAGGCATTAACCAAAGCCAACTTGAATAAGTAGTTTTATGTACTAGTATTAGCCTTAGGTTTTTGCTTTCTTTATTGTGCTCATTGAGGACAACACGAATGCTCTTCGCCTCTTCCCCTTCATTGGAAAGGGTACTAACTCTTGCTTCACTGGCTACTTTATTTGATGTAGATACAAGAGCTGGACAAGCTAAGGAGTAGGCAGTATTGCTGGGCATATAGTTTTGTGATCAGAACCTTTGGGGGTTGCCTTGTTGCATTATACAAGCTTGCTGGAGGGAAGGTTGATGAATCTATCTATAATAAAGTACAGATGCAATCTGAGTAATTTATGTATCTTGACTTACCTTTGCATCCGCTGTGTACTAGCTCGGCAATTGTCGAGTATTTGCTCACATTGCCAGTGATTGTGTGCTTTGAGTTCAACGCAAAAGTCAATTGATCCAACTCTTTCGGCCTAGGTAGGGTAGAATTTTTAGTGAGTAGGTTTGGATTGATACCAATTACTAGAAGCCAAATTTATGGTTTAGGGTCAATAAAGTTCTAGAGTTATGCCAAATTAACCATGGGCATTACTATTCAATTGGCTCCAAACCAAACAATTACGGATTTGTTTGGTTTAATACCCTACCAAAATATTGGTAGTGGTAAAACCTAGGCAAGTTTTGACATTACCAATTTTTTGATAAGGTAGAGTTGTATTTGGTTGGAGACCAATTTAGAACAAGATTTGGGTAAAGTATTGAAAATATCAAACTAAACATTGGCAATGCCAATGATTTGGCTTCAAACCAAAACCACCATATGCACTGTTCAAACTACCAAAATATTGGTAGGGCACTGTTTTGGCACTAATCCAAAACGGCCCTACATCCACTATGCAAACTACCAAAAAAAATTGTTAGGGCACATTTCAGCATCAATCCAAAATGGCCGAAAATAATTAACTATTGCCCAATTGATCGATTTTTAAACTTTATTCTTAGTATAATAGATTTTTTATTCTCTGTTGTTCTAATAATACTAACTTTATAGACGATTCGACTCGCTCTTGTCTAGATTCGAGTATCCCATATTTCTTTTTTTACGAAGTGTCCAATCATATACTAGGTAGCAATATTATAGGATGGAGGAGGTAATAAACAATATTTTATTTTCGAACAGTAATAAACAACAAATTTGGTGGACTTGATCAGCATTTTGCTTTGTCTATCTGTTACAACTTACAACTTAGAGGCTGGAGCTGGTCTTGGCATATCTTCTACCGTGGGCCATTGGGCCTTACTCGATTGGTTCAATTGGGCCTAAGGACAGCCCAGTATAATGCATGGCCTTTCTCCGAGATTGGATTGGAATATTTTGGATGGATCGATCGAACGCCATGGCCACCGCCGTCGCCGCCGCCGCCGCCATCAATCCCGTCGACGCCCACCAGGACGGTGCCGCCTTCGCCGCCGCCCTAATCCGACGCCATGGCCGCGGAGAAGGCGGCCAGCAGCCTCCTGCTCGGCGTCCGGGGCTACACGTCCACCCTCAAGAACGCCTCCACCGCCAGCTGCAGGTTGAGCGCCGGCCATCCCATCGAGGTGACTTTGTGGGAGGCGTCCCCGCCTGCCCTCTCCCACTTCTCCGTCCACTGCCCCGATCTCCCATCCTTCAATGGCAATCTGCTTGGCGCGCCTAAAGCCATCGCCGCCGCCGTCGACGACGCCGACGGCCAGCTCCTCCTCCTCCTCCGAGTCCCCATCGATCAGCTTGGTGCCCCGCATGACAACGACTACTTGGTCTACCATCCGGATCCCCCGTCTCCGAAACTGGATCTGCTCCCCAACCCGCCTCCCCCTACCCTCGGTGACCACCAGCTCGCCATACTCAGCTGCGGCGACGACCGCTACGTCGTGGCCGCCCTCCACGTCTGGAGTGAGTTCACTTCCACGCTGCGCCTGTACAGATCTTCTTGTTCGTCTGGGAGTTGGACATCGGAGGAGGTGTCCGTGGAGGAGCCGGTGAGGGACAGGCTGTGCCCGATCCCGGACTCAGCCAAGAGGCAGCTGTACCACGTCACCACCAAGACCATCACGCTCGGAG
The DNA here is from genome assembly GCA_000338895.3 of Oryza meridionalis. Lineage (NCBI taxonomy): Eukaryota > Viridiplantae > Streptophyta > Magnoliopsida > Poales > Poaceae > Oryza > Oryza meridionalis. Next base: position 31,001,013 of record CM002529.2, read on the forward strand.
GTGCGAAGGGCACCGTGGGCTGGGTTGATCTCTGGCGCGGCATCCTCCTCTGCGACGTGCTCGACGAAATGTCTCCAAGGAAGCTCCGCGACATGCCGCTGCCGTGGCCGGCCAAGGGCAATTGGAGGATGTACCTCAATGGAGATGTGTCCTTTTGTCGGGACATCGCCATCAGCCAACACAAGGATTCCATCAAGTATCTGGAGATGGAGATCGTTTCACCAAGAACGGTGACCACCACCATACCCACCTCCACCTCTGCAGATCCTACTTCATACCTTGAATGGGTTCGCCGCAGCAGAGAACCTCAGCCGGCACGGCGACGCTCCGTGTTCCACCCTGGTTCGTGGAGAATCACTACATGGAGCATGCCTATCCCGGTCACTTCATGGGACGACTGGCGCCGTGACTGCACTGCTGAATCGCGTGAAGTCCATCTTGACACCAACCCAAGTCACCATTACGAGTTGCTTCATAGCCTCATGCTCAGCAACAGCGGTGATGAACACAGGGAGGAGGCTCAAGGTCAAGGGGCAACCTCTTCCTTGTCCCTAGGTCGCCTGCGTTTGTGTTACCCGGCCTTGAGTTGCATCGATGATGATGTTGTTTACCTCTTGGGCAACGCTGCTGGCAGGGGTGCTAAGACGGGAGGAATGATGGTCGCTGTTGACGTCAGGAACAAGGAGCTGCGAGGAGTGGCCAAGCTTGACCCCGAAAAGAACACCCTCTACTCCATGCGATGCTACCTTGCAACTGGGATCTCCAAACGCCTCAACACTACCACAGGTACTTAATTACCGCTCGTATTCCAGAACAAATGCAGCACCATGTGCATATGGGTAATAAAATGCCATTTAAGGATCTAGGGCTGATCATTATAGTTCTTTGTTTATGATGGTCCGAATGACCAAACTAGGACTAGAATGTAGTAACTTTATTTAGGGTGATAGGCTTGATATGTTGATACAAGGGCAGAACAGTACCAAGAGTCCTTTTGGCAGAGTAGTACCAATACTCATTATGCAATATACTGTTTTGTGTGAGTTTCAGACAAACGTTGTGTTTCTAACTGTACTTGCAAAAACAAAACCTGAACTCTGTTAACAGAATAAAGACACCTCCACTAAAATTCATAGCAGTAAATGTGTCGTCACTCTTGTTTCCTTGTCATTATGCGTGTAATATATTTTGCTAGCATGCATTTAAATATGAAGTAATTAATCAAAGTGCATTCGTACCATGTCAAAAGAACAAGAGAATAGAGCAAGTAATAATAAGGTAGTACTTGACCAAAGCATACTTGAAAAAGTAGTATATTGCTTTAGGTTTTGCTTTTCCTGTTGTACTCAATGTGGACAACATGAATGCTCTTCCTCTTGAGTACTAATTCTTGCTTCAAGGACATTTTGTGAGATAATAGCTATTTTATTTGATGTAGACACAAGAGTTGGACGACCTGAGGAGGATGCAGAAGCCGCCGAGTAGAATGTGCGAACCCAGTGACATATATGCATCATACTGCAGCCTGCCTGGATGCAAATATTATCGTATCAGTGGTTTGTTGGCTTGAATGGGGGTTAAGGAGTTGTGCTGTTGCTGGGCATATATAGTTTTGTGACAAGAATCTTATCCAGGTTGCTTACTTTGGGTTGATGATAAAAGTAGGAGTAGACGTTAATAACATTAATATATGTTGGCTTTTTTTTTGAGGGGATGTTGGCTTATTTATGTGGCACTAATTGTCTTTATGCCTTTGAGTTAAACACAAAACAATGATCCAACTCTTTGAACCTGTTTGTTTCAAGTAATGAGTTAATGAATTTTTCACCACTTGGAGTCCTCCCTCAAACTGGATCTGCTCCCCGCTGCCTCAAACTGTTTTTTTTTTTTGAACGAATGTGTTTTCTAAGTTCATTCTCAGAACAATGCCGCCATCAGATTCATCGACTAGCATAGCAAGACAGTATAACTTTTTACCAAAGAAAACTGATTATATAGTATATATAGAATACTTGTCTTACACACAGTGACAATCCAACAATATCTATGCAACAGGAATAATATGTTAGTGTGCAGATCATACCCTCTGAACTCTGAACTCTTCTGCAGCAGGGAGTTCAAGATATATTTTGTACATAGCTGACAGTGCACCATTCCGGACAGCGGGACAGAGAAGCTCCAATCAAAAGTCTCCGATGCTCTGTCTTATCTTCTAGGTTTTCGGGCTTGGCTCAATTGGAAAGGCCCAATTGATTTTGGGCTTGAGTACAACCCAGCATAAGGCGCCACCGATTAGGCCCAAGCCCAACGTTAAGCCTTCAAGCAGAGGGAGAACCAAAAAAAAAAAAAAGTTCACTTCCGATCCAGCGCCATGGCCGCCGCCGCCGCGGAGAACGCGGCCAGCGGCAGCGTCCGAGGCTACACCTCCGCCGGTAAGAACGCCACCACCGCCAGTTCGAGAACGAGCACCGGCCATCCCATCGAGGTGCATTCTGGAACGAGCCGCCGCCGCCCGCCTGCCCTCTCCCACTTCTCCGTCGTCCACTGTCCCGATCGCCCGGAGTTGGACATGCCAGGAGGTGTCCGTGGAGGATCCGGTGAGGGACAGGTTGTGCCCGATCCATCACTCAGCTGAGAGAGCCATATGTACCACCTGACCACCAGCCAAGACCATCATGCTCGGAGGCGCAAAGGGCACCGTCGGCTGGGTCGATCTCTGGCGCGGGCATCCTCGTCTGCGACGTGCTCGACGAAATGTCTCCGAAGAAGCTCCGCGACATGTCTCCGAGGAGTGGCCAAGCTTGACACCACAAAGAACACCCTCACCTCCATTCGATGATACCTTGCAACTTCCATCTCCAAACATCTCAACACTACTACCACTACAGGTATACTCAATTAATTACCGCTCCTTGTTGTCATGTCTGTTATTTGCGTGCTGTTCTACGAGAGATTAATCTCTTTGGCTTAAATTTCTGTCTCAATTCTTAACATGCATAACAGATTTTAATCGGTCAATATATAAGTTAGGCTAAACTTTGTTGTGTTCCTTTGCTTGCCGGCATGTAAGTTCCGAAGAATTTTGTTTAAACTCTATAATGTTTGGCCAAGAAAATTTCTCATATCTAGCTAAGAAGAACTAAAAGGAAAAGAGCTGCTGCTCTTGTTCGCCAGTAATCTGCATCAATGGATAGTGTATACTGATCATTCCGGCGTTGACATGGCGAAAAGTATTTTGTCAATAGGAAGGAGGAGAATCACACGCCAAGTGCATGCATGATTTTTCAATTCATTTCAAGGCAAAGTTTCTAGACAAAGCTAGGTTCTCGATAAGCCGGCCACTTTGATTTGATGACAATTAGGTTAATTAAGGCAATCTTCTTGCCTTTCCTTTTCTATCAATAGTGGACAAAGGTGAGAGCTGATATTTATTATATCCTGTTAGCCATTCAGAAAGTGCTTTCCATGACATTCCAAACGAAATGATATTTTTCTCATGTTCAGTCGGCCATGCATCTTCAGTTTAACTAAACAAGACAAAAAAAAAAAACTTATATCCAACATAAGATATATATGCCCTATGAGCATAAACGCACTCAGTGATAAAATATACTAGTAAGAGGTAAAGCTAAGGTGAATGCTGACAAGAGACAAGCCCATCTGTCCCTCAAAGATAACAAATACTACTACTGATTGAAACAAAATTAAAGCATGATAGCCACTTCTGAATTTCTGAATGGCTGAAGGGGAAAAAAATTGAACAGGATACTGCATGCTGATCGAGTTGAACAAGTAAGAAAAGGTGTTCATCTTTGCAGAGACAAGATCTAACACATTTCTAACTGCAGAGGTAGTTCATAGCATCCATCGATCACCTACACACAATATCCTCTCTCATGCCTGACCCCTGCACAAACGCACACCGGATTGCAAATACACATAATTTAGATCTTTCTAATGATTTTGTATCGTCAGATAATCTTGCTTGTTTTGGTCGACCTTCAGAATTGAGTTGATGAAGTTCGTCGCAGTGAGCTCTTTGTAGGCATCACCAGTGCAGCAACCTCCTGTTTCAGCTGTCCAAGCAGAAGTACAAGTGCTCGTCACATGAATGATCAAATCACAACATTTCAAAAGTAATGAGTTATTATCGACTACTACCTCCATCCCAGAATATAAGAACCTATGGTCAGATGGGATGTTTCCTAACACTACGAATCTGGACAAAAATAGAAAACGCATCATCCGATTCTAGATTCTTATATTCTGAGACGGATGTAGTAATTAATTAGTGATGTGAAGATCACTTGTGAATTGAATTAGTGATGAGTACCTCTTTGCACTGCTTCTTGAGATTCAAGTTGTCATCCACCAGCCGGCGAACCTCTTTCTCTAGCTCTTCAACGTACGCCTGCATAACAAATTACTTCACAATTAATACAATCTGAATCGTATTAATATGACAGAACTGGATTCATTGACAAGTAGGCAGTCTGTTTTTTTTTTTGGGGATGCTTATTGCCCTTTTGGTAGGTACAAATGCATGGTTAGTTCTGAAATGGAGTACCTCTAGAGTCTAGAGAGGTTAGATGGAGACGGTAAAAGGAGCTCCTCACTAGCAGCAGGTGTGATCCAATTAATTCATAGTGCAGTCCTATTCAGATGATAGATAGTCGAGATAATGCCAAGCTAGTTTTCATATTTTCCTCTTGTCCCGATCAACTTAAGTTCTTTATGCTTATTTAATTAGTCCGTACCTAACAAGAGAAGTATATATTACCGTGAGACTATCTGTTAAAATATCTCAAGCATACGAGGAAGACTTTTTCTTGGGGGCAGGAGTAGTTAATTGTGATGTAAGCTGAGTCTAACGTGGTGATTATATTTTGGGATACCGTGTGTCATGCATCAACCCAAATATAGTTAATATCAACTGGGACATTATGTTCATTTCTTTTTTGCTTAGAAGGTTCGATTTGTCGTTGTTAACAGTCTCTATTTAATCTGGAACTCGTACAAATTCAGGGGCACCAATTTTCTCTAATGTTTAATCAAGAAAGAGGATACATGTAGCAATTAGCAAATCATTCAAGAAAAGAACATAATTGCACATTCGTTTTTTCGATGGTAATTGTGTTAACTACTTAACTTTAGGAGTGATTTGGGATATTTACTATTGATGATCTATTGAGTTGGCCTAAAGGGCATATATGCGTACAAGGGATGGAAAATATATATAATACCCATGACTACACTACTATTGTTAACAAATTGCACATTCTTTTTTTCCGCACATTCTTTTTTTATTATTATGTACTATTAATTAGTGATATATATATATATATATATATATATATATATATATATATATATATATATATATATATATATATATATATATATATATATATATATATATATATATATATATATATATATATATATATATATATATATATATATATATATATATATATATATATATATATCAGAGTGAAACCAGCTAACCACAAATTTCCAATATGCATGGAGAGACAAGTACACACCATGTCCACGAGGATATCATACATATATATACGCTCTCTGGTATGGGCCCTTTCTGCTGGACTTGGAATCTTGGATTAGGTGAAGCTGACTTAATTTTGATATTAATTATCACACAAGTGCCTGCTTGGATGATGATAGACTGGTAATAAAAGAGAGGGCACTACTCAAAGAAGAGATATGCATATTTAGGCCATATTGACTAAACATTATCAACAGGAACCTATGCATGATGCAAGAGATAACACACTCCATCAACTTTTTAGTTCTTTAACAAATTGACCAAACTTGGTCACTATACTCGAGAGTTTCACTCCATACAGTATCTGCCCAAGGTACACACAGATATCTCCTCCATGCACCATCATCAAGGATATAATGTAAAATATATAGACTAACTCCTTTATGAAATGTAATGAAATTTGTTCATATATATTCAGTTGTGTAAACTAACCAGTTCAGCTCAGCTCAAAAACTTAACGATGAATAACGACGTGACTGCAATTTACTGATAATTCAATGTGCAAGTTATATAATTTCGCCTGCTACAAACTTCTATTGAAAACCTAATTAATTAAATTATCGCATTCCAACAATGACCTTATAAGTGATCGACTTATTAGCAGCATTTTATTTTTGTGAAAGATCCAGTTTTAATTAAATTCTAATTATATTCAGTTTTTGAAAAGAGAAATTTCCATGTTAATTACTCCCTCCGGACATAATTAAGTACATGCCAGCCGTTTCAGACAATTAAATTGGCCTGCGTTTAATAGAACGGAATTGCTTTGTCGGAAAGCACAAGTAATATTGATCGGAGAGAGTACATATGAGAACATTTGTTGATGATCAGTAGTAATTCATACCGTACGTTATAAACACATACGTACATAAATACTGTAGTATGATACGTATAATTATACGTATTTGGTATTGTATATACGTACGTACCCTCTTGCGCGCCCTGGAGCGAAGCGCGGACTCCCGGTTCCTCATCATCCGGATGGTCCTCCGGTCGTCGCCGCTGCCGCCGCTCTGCTGCCGCACCTCCATGTCCACCTCGTCGCCGCCGGGAGTACTGGCGCCGCCGGCGATCCCGGCGAGCGACACCGGCGTGGCGGGCAGCGCGGCGCCGGCGAGGCGGACGCCGTCGTCGTCGTCCCTCAGGGTGGAGATGGAGAAGAGGGAGCTGCAGCCGCTCATGATGCTCAGCTGCGGGCTGTCCGGCTCCCTCGGCCACGCCACCGCCGCCGCCATCTGGTAGTACTCCTGGTGGTGGTAGTTCGCCATGGCCGCACCCTGCACCTTCTTGCTTGTAGCTGCAGGATCCTAATTCGATCGCCAACAGCTGCAGTTAGTGCTCCTTTGCTTTTGGTTGTTGTTGTTGTTGTTGCTAAGCTTGTCTCTGGCTCTCTCTCTTTCTCTCTCTCTGGATGTCTACATATATATATAAATCAGACTTAATTAAGCTAGCTTCATGAGACAGCTAGCTCAACAGCTGCTAGCTTTTAAGCCTTTAAGTACCAACAGTGTCATTAGCTAACTTAGCTAGTACTTAATTTACTGCCACAAATGGAGAGATATTTCATGGCACTATTAATCGGATCGATGGATCGATCGAGTAGTAGGCTAGTAGCTGCTGCTACGTGCTGGAACCTGGAATGAATTTGGGTTATATATACATGCATGCGATCGGGTGATCAGATAGAGAGATGTGGTGTTAGTTGCTAACACGTTTAGCTAGATACCTCACCCTATATGGCCTAATGGCATGTCAATATATTAAATTGATCCTATGGGTGTATTATTAGTTAGTAATCATCTGTTTTTTTTATTATTCGATATGCGATTGGTCTTGCTTATGCTAGATCAGCTTGACAAAAAGGAAGATGTAGCTTGAGAAAAAGGAAGATGTGGATGCCTGCGTTATATATATAGCACATATAATTCTAGTGAGATGTTGGAGGCAGTTGGCTAAACCCACCTCAGAGTTCTGGAGAGATTATATTCAGTTTTTTCATGAAAATGAATCCACTGGAAATTTATTATCATGGTTAAATCTTTGCTTAGGCACACCGTACCTTATATATATATTTAGGATCCAAGTCCCATTTGGAAGGCAGCAATATATATCACATCAAGCCATTAATTACTGACCAACCCGTAGATTAGCATCTGCAACTGCAATGATTTCAGATGACAGAGAGAGATCAGAGATGAGAGATGTGATGCCCATGTATTATCTGCTATGTTGTTTTCATTTCAGTTCAGGTTTTCTGAATGTTTGTCAACATTCATGTGCTATCTAGCTAGAAAAGCAAGCAAGTAATCTATCTTGCTCCATCTACAATTTAACAAGTGGAAAGTAGCTATCCTCCGAAGGGCCCCAGCTGCCTGCTAATTGCCTTGCTTTTCTTTACAAGTCCTGCGACCTTCATCATCAGCTTGTCCTATGTATTACTGACAAGTGACTACAGGTCATGGCTCACTGGTGTGAGATAGATGAACGGCTACTATCATGGCCTCTGTTGATTGTAAGATTGTATTTGTGTGTTGTGGCGAAAGCTAATTGAGTAGCAACACTGATTAAACATGATTTGCAGTCTAAATATCTGACAGAAGATGATATGTGCAGGGATCAGGTTGGCATGTTGATATGAAACTTGCCTGGACAGTACATAAAGTCGCTCTCCAGATCATATAATCGCCTTAAATCATTGGAATTTATAATTTTAGGCAGGAGATGACTCATCAGCTCTCAGTCCAACTACAATATAGAGAGCAAGCCTCCCTTTGCTCAAACGAATAAATGAAACCCAAGTCAAAGTCTAGATAGAAGTAGAACAAAATTCAGTGTTATAACACAGGCTTTAGTTGCTATGAATTGCATTACTTTTATCTCTTTTGTTTTGACTCCTTTTGCTGTGATGTCTGCACTTTTGGAACTGTCCTGATGTACTTCTACTAGATATTTTTCAGCTGTCCAGAACCTAAATTTCACTTTGTCGTAATCGATTGTAGTTAACCGTGTTTATCCTGATTATCTGAACTAAGCCTCGTCCTGATCCGGCCCAATCATGCTATTCTTTGGAACCAAGCTAGCTAAACCAAAGGGAACATTTCCAGATGCAACTTAATTAACGATGTCCTTTTCAAGAAAAAAAATAGATGCAAATGTCGTCACCTGCTAAAGAAGCTCTGCATTTTTCTGAATGAACAAGATATGTTTGTTAATGCCGACCTTAATTAGGACCATTTGATTTTATATTCAGGAGCAAATTAAAAGCTTCTCATGGAAAATGACAAACCTGCACATCGTCAGCTGCAGTACAGCTATCTGCAACTGAATTACTATAATCTTAAAACCACATTCTTGATAGGTGATAGTATTATTAGGGCCCGTTAGATTATTGAAACAAATTATTTGTTCCATGTTTCAAAAAATACGTTTTCTAAAAAAAATCTACCGTATTAGATATAGACCATTTGCTTAAAACTATTTGTTAAGTTTATATCCTAAAATATTTAATTTCTATTTATGTTAAAATAGATAATCCATGATAATAATCTACTCAATAATGTTAATAAAAAACACCATCACGAGCCTTCAGATTCCACCAGCAATTGGGCAGATGAATTTGATATATGTGTTTAATCTAATTAAGCTGATCAATCATATCCTTTTCTTGTTGTGAGATCAAATTAAGACACCGTGGTTCGTCTCGTACGTCCACAAGATAACGTGTCGCGAGTTCACATACTAATATTAATTAACAATCATGGTGAAATGATGTGTTCCTCTTAAATTTCTAGCTGATCATCTACTTATATTGAGATGACGCTGCACTTTCTTATGAATAAAACTGAGATGACACTGTATTATTCATCACATATGTTTTACAAGAGTGACAGTCTGACAGAGGAGGAGATGCATATATAGAACATCAGTTTGGTGGGTGCTAATTGTAATCGATAGCTACTGATCAGTAGCTCAATTTGCAATTAAATTAAACTTTATGACCTACTTGATGAAGAAACCAACTGTACCTCAAAGAAACCAAGTTGCCATTATGGGCAAGAAAGGTGAAGGTACCATGTACTTGGACATTGTGTCTAGCCTCTCTTAAGACTAAGTACGTAGTTGCTGTCATGTGTTCCATCATCAGCTTCGTCTGAAGCTTCGAGCCTTGACCTGCAATTAGGCTAATCACGTTGTTATTTAATTAGATACAAATGCTGATTGGCAAGTTGCAATGTCGGCTTAGGAGTTGCTGTGCAGGTCAAAGGCAAGAGATATACATATTTTTATTCTGCGAATTTTAGGTTTGCATCACATCTTACACATGCAAGCAGAGCAGCAAACACATGGTAAAGCAAATTGCGAGTTGCAACCATTATAAACAGGAGGAGATCATATATATTTAGCAAGAAGCGACATAAACAAATTAATGCAGTGTGTATCTGTTTGGACAGATGGCTTGAAAATGGAGCAATGTTGATGTGAAAGCTATTGATTACAGTAGATCAGCATGGTGATCAGTTACTGATCATAATGGATGAAGGCCCTGAAAATTTTATCTAACAACATTGCTCCTGGTTGAACTTACTCATGCCTTGGAGTAGTATTACTCCTACCTTGGCTGATAAACTTGCTCATGTTAGCTAATCAATCAATCATGAGAAAGATAATCAAGTATTCCATAATCTAATCATCTCCAGCTTGACATTCATCTAGTAGTGGATGCAGAATTCATTTTTGCTTTTTGATCTTTCACTTAAGCCTCATTTATTTTTAATTATTCATCACATTGTTAAAACAAATTATTTACTACTCCACACTTAGTAAATTTTCTCAACAAACTTTGTTCTACTGCATTGTTTAGACCACTTATTTTAAATTAGTATTTCTTAAATTAATTTTTATAATCAACTAGATACCCCATCTGTCCCATAAAAAAATCAATCTATTACTGGATGTGACATCTTCTAATACTACAAATCTGGATAGAGGTGTGCTACAATAGGTCACATCTAGTTCTAAGATTTGTTTTTTTGGACGGAGAGAGTAACGCACAGCAACAATACACTCAATAATTGTTTTAAATCTTATTGATTGGTTTACAGTTTGCAGCTTGCAGAGATGCGAGCTGCAGAGAGAAGAGAAGCAAAATTTTTGTTACAAAGAGAGGCTTATCAAGTACTCGCTCCGTTTCGAAATGTTTGACGCCGTTGACTTTTTAGCACATATTTGACCGTTCGTCTTATTTAAAAAATTTAAGTAATTATTAATTCTTTTCCTATCATTTGATTCATTATTAAATATATTTTTATGTAGGCATATAACTTTATATATTTCATAAATTTTTTTAATAAGATGAACGGTCAAACATATGCTAAAAAGTCAACGGTGTCAAACATTTCGAAACGGAGGGAGTAATAAAAGAATATTTCAGGGGCCTTCCCGCAAAAAGGCGCCCACCACTCGCTCCTCTCTTTTCCTCTCCTTCCCCTCCTCTCGCCGGAGACTACCTCGCCGTCGCCGGAGTCCCCCCGCCGATCCGATCCCGACAAGCCGGAGATGCATCCCTCCGGTGAGTACTCCCCCTACTACCAGCCCTACCCCTCGCCCACCTCCGCGCCGCCCGCCACCTACCCCTCCGCCTCCGCGCCGCCCTACACGCCGTACCCCGCCACCGACTACGCTGCCCCCGCCGCGTACCCCACCTACCCGCCGCCGCCGCCCGCCGATCCCCCCCAGTACGCGCCTCCCCCGGCCGCGCCGCAGCCGCAGCCGTACTACCCCTACGAGCCGCCCCCGCACAACCCGGCTCCCTCGCCTTACCCGTCGCTAGATCGGGCAGGAAGCTACGGCTACGGATCCGGATCCCAGGAGCTGTACCCGCCCAAGCCTGCCGGGGGCGGGTGGTCGGATGACGGGGTGTACGCGTACAGCGGCGGCGGCGGCGACGCGCCGGAGCCGTACGGCGCGAGGGGCACCGCGCCGAGGTCGAATTCCGCGCTGTTTGATGACTACGGGAGGTCGATTGGTTCGACCAAGGAGAGAGGTGGCGGTGGTGGTGGCGGTGGAGGCAGTTCGGCGAGCCCCAAGGTGGTGCGGGCAGTGCCCAAGGTGGAGACGTCGGAGGACACGAGTGGTGGTGTGCAGAAGTTCCGGGTGAAGCTGCTGCCGGAGGGCGCGGGCAGCCCCATGGATGTGCTCTGCCAGGTACTCTCTATTCTGCTCCTTGGTTGAGGACGGTGATAACTTTTGTGGACATTGTACATGCTATTCTAAAATCAATCAATGGTTAGTTATTAACTGTAAATTTGATCCTTGTGCGGTCGTAACCGGATGCTTTCAAATAGGAATGTGTGCTGTTCTTCTGGCTGTTAATAGCTTCATTGGCTGCATATTTGCAGCATGGGAAAGTAATGACTAGAGGTTGAATATGTATTACAAATTTGGCATAATGGACTATGCTCTGGACTTCCCTTTGCATAATCGCTTGCGGAGACTCAAGGATTAATTTGTGGAGGTTTGATGAGTTAGTTTTCCTATGGAAAAATTGGACACATTGAAGAATGCTAGCCAATTGTGGAGGATGCTAAGTATAGTTGTTTGTTTCCTAGCTAATTAACTACTCCCTCCGTTTCACAATGTAAGTCACTATAGCATTTCCCACATTCATATGTCTAGATTCATTAACATCAATATGAATGTGGGAAATGCTAGAATGACTTACATTGTGAAACGGAGGAAGTACATCTTTTTTAGGGATAGCTATTAACTACATGACATGTAAGGAATTATATCATTGTCATTTGATGGTTAAGAAAAGTTATCAAATAATGAAGTTAGAACTTAGGTAGGGAGATCCGTTACTTTATCAAGTAGTCAAAGACTAAGAGTTATGGATGAAGGAGGCCCTTTCAATTGCAGGAACAAGATTGACTTTCTAGAGCCACATGCCCACATAGTATTGAGCTTGATAAAGATGTGAAAGTAAAAAAAGAATAAAAATAAAACTGCATGCGCTTCATAAAACAATGTGACAAGCCTATCAAATAGTTAGCAGAATCAACTTCCCCCACCATCCTTCCTATTAGCAGTACTTTACGGGTTGATGAAAAAGGTTGAGAATGAGTTCAATGGAGTGGTTGTCTCGCTTTAGTTTCCTTGTAGACAAAGTTCCCTGTACCGTCCTTTTTGCTAACTTCATGAGACAGATGTAATATAAAACGATCGCAATGTGGAACTAACTGTCTAAGTAGACATATAGTTCTGGACACTGCATCTACAATGCCATCATGATAATAAAAAATGCTGAAGAAATTATTAACTCATAATATGGGACCAAATATGTAAGTTTTTGCATTGGATGGGTGAAGTTTTACGCTGTTGTACTTATTGTGTACTTGCATCTACTCCTGGAATGACCCAATAATCATTATTTTATTACTTATCTGGTTGTACCTTGAGCAGGTTGGTTTGGATGGGATTCGGATGCTTGATCCCAATACTAGTAGGACATTGAGAATATACCCCCTTGAAACTGTAACTAGATGGGATGTAAGTTTTGGGCTACTGTTGCATCTTGATCAGAAAGTTATAGTTTTTGCTATATATTTGGTGATTTCTTTACTAATTTTTATGGGATACTTATGCAGGTATTAGATTCTTCTATCTTTGCCTTTTGGTCTAAGAGCTCAGTTGATTTTGAAGCAAGAAGAATAAGGCTGAAGTCAAACAGCTATACAACCAACACCATTCTTGACACTGTGACAGCCGCGAGTGTGCAGGTTTGCATCCGTATTCATGATATTCATTTTCTTCATCGTTCAGTTTTTGGCAAATTCTTAAGCGTACTATGCCTGGTTTTTCTTTGGACTAACAGTTCAAGGAAATGGGCGGAAGTAGCATTTCGAGAAGTAGAGCAATTGCTGATGCTGCCAAACCTCCTGAACAACAAAATGATAGGAGGAAAAATTTCCTTGATTGGAGGAACTTAATGAAGCCCATGAACGAGGAGAAAGACCACTGGGTAAGTTCTTTCTGTATAGGTCTCAAGGTTTTCCTATATTTCGGTATTCAAAATGACACACTTGTAAGTTGTAACTCATTTATTGCCTGCTTATCTGTAATGTTACATTTTACATACCACAATATAGTCTTCGGTGATTCAAATCTGCCTAGTCGTCTGGAATATCAGTTGCTTAGGCAGATGAATGCAAAAATAAGCATGTATACATCTTTTCTTCCTTTTCTTTATGTTTATGGTCTTAAAGCTTTCACTCAGTTACCATTTTATGTCTATATGCTGAACTGCTGAGAAATACGATTAAAAAAAAATCTCAACCAGCGGGGGAAGGACCGCCCCCACTGCTTTTCATTAAGAAGAAGAGCCTCAGCCAACCCAGCCAAGAAAGGCCACGAACCCTGGCCCAGTGGCACCCCCACACGCGGACTCGCCCCCCCATGGATCGGTCCTTAACCCGTGCTTTGAGGCCCTTGCCCCCTGACGAGGCTCCGCCCTCCATAGGTCGATTCTTAACATGTGTTTTTACGAGGGGCCAGCGAGTGAACTTTTCTAACCAGGCCTGAAATTTGCTCCCGTGGGGAGTCGAACCCAGGACGTAGAGGTGCAACTTGAGCCTTGTAACCGCTAGGCTACAGGCCCTTTTGCTAAATATGATTATGTAGTTTCTGATTTCTCTTATACTGTAACATAATTTGGCTTCACTTTCTTGGATTGTAGTATTTCAATAAAATCGAGAGGCAAAAGCTGATTTCATGTGATTTGAACTTTGTTATGGCTATTATGAAGAAAGTCAGTTTAAATTAATTTATTTGCCTTATTCTCATACTGCGTGTTGTTGCTGTTAACAAATTTGTCATTTGTGAATTATTAGCACCGCACAGTAACTCTATTTTTTGGATTCACAATTTTGTTTTGTGGTTATTGATCGCATCTCGCTTATTTTCCTAATGAGTTATCTGTGGCTTGTTCTTTGCACCGCTAGTTCTACTTCCCTTTGGGGTCTGTCTGTATTATAATGGGCCCTACCTGCTATTCATGGGTCTGTCCAAGCATTTATCTTTCCGTCCCCATTAATGCAATCGAATCTTCATGTGGTCTCTTGGTATATGGTTTGCATTTCTGGATGTACTTTCCCTTTTGTCTTGTTCTATTTGTAGACTTATTTGTTTCAGTTCTTTTAACTAGTTATGTTATTTTCTGCACTTCTCCTATTAGGTCCCAGATGAAGCCGTCACTAAATGCACAGCATGTACAGCAGATTTCAGTGCTTTCAATCGCAGGGTAATAATGGTTCACTTTTGACCTGTTGATGATAACTTGGGGGTTCCATCTTTTAATGTTGTGAGTCTGTATTTTCAGCATCACTGTCGAAATTGTGGTGATATTTTCTGCGACAAGTGCACCCAGGGAAGAACTCCTTTAACTACTGATGCTGATGCTCAACCAGTGCGAGTTTGTGACAGATGCATGGTAGTGTCTCTCATCCTTCTCCATCGAGTCCTAGTTATTGTTTATGTTATACAGATCTCTTTGGTGTTTCCCTGTGCTTAGAGGGTACATGCAACGGAAAAATGAATTTGTCACATGATTATATAATCCTAACTGTGAGTTGTAACATAAGATATTAAAATGTGAGGCCTCATTGCTCATGTGAATTACTGATGCTAGGCTTGGACAATATCAGGATTTTGTAGTGGAGTTATACCTTAATTTTCTGAATGATGCTATGCTTCTTCTTTCTGCATTACTGGGAGATAAACAGGGAGTTGCCTATGCACTTTTCTGCTCTTGAAGGAGGATGTGGCATTAAGTTTTGTTTCAACCATCAGATCTACACTGTTTTAATGACTACCCATCTATCATTTTAAGGACAAAATTAGCTGCTGACTTTTAATATGAGTTATGGTGTTGAGATAGTCACTTTCTGTTTCTGTCAAGTGGTCTATGTTGTGGGCTTGCACCCATTCTAAATGTCACTGTTACAAACTAGGAATATGCTGTTGATTTTATTGACAAAACTAGATGTGTGGTTATCAATGGATGATACCAAAATCACGCTTTTCTATTTCCATAGGCTGAAGTTTCTCAAAGACTGAACAATGCAAGGGAAGCGGCAAATCGGCCTATTGTTCACAGCCATGAGGATCTTGCCAAAAAACTTAAGGTGCACACTTCTTTCAGCTTTGTGAATTGTGATGCAAGAGCCTTCTAGTTGGCCATTGTATTACTTACCTATACACTGTTCAAATGTATGGAAATGCTCCGTTAACTGGAGACATCTGCAACCTTCTGTAGTATCATTCCATTTTGGATGAATTTGCCTGTGTGCCACTAGAATTAACTGTAAGACAAATATGCATGCTTACTGAAGATGATCTGTGGTTTGATACAGGATGCAATGGATATAAATAAGAAGTCATCTTCAGGTTTGCCTATTTATGTGTACTCTGTTTCAGAAATGTCCTCTTTTCACCCTACCGTCTAAAACCATGTTGGTTTCATCGACAGCCTCGTCAAGGTCTACGGATGGTTCTAGCAGGCGAATGAGGGAGGTTGCATGCCCCACCTGCACAGTCCACCTTCAGGTATAGTAACCGTGATATTCCTTCTTGGACGGTTTATTGGTTTCACTGCAT
The DNA here is from genome assembly GCA_000338895.3 of Oryza meridionalis. NCBI lineage: Eukaryota > Viridiplantae > Streptophyta > Magnoliopsida > Poales > Poaceae > Oryza > Oryza meridionalis. The sequence goes on from CM002529.2 coordinate 31,017,232, forward strand.
GGACCCATTTGATCCAAATGAACCATTCCTACAGGTGCAAGTCCCAACATCTGGTTCAGAGACCATAGAATGTGGTGTCTGCCAGCAACCTTTCCTCGTCAGTGCTCGATGAATTCCATCATCACGCAGGCTCTACATTGATCCACAAAGAAAAAGATTCTGTTGCTGTCAAGGTTGCTGCTTCGGTCGTTCATTGTCTTGATGGGGTCCGTTGCTCTCTGTATATGATCATGATCTAATTTAATACAGTCATATTCAGAAGTAAGGAAGAGGCGAATAAAGAAGTGTAGTAGTGTTTGTTTACCATGTTTGAAGTTTAGCCTGTTCTTGCCTGAACTTTTCCTGGTGTACATTGTGGATATATTGCTTCGATTTCCATCTGACATGGTGTAATTTACTGCTGGTATACTGCATTTTGATCCATCAAAATCATTCTGTTTAGTTATCCACAGTTTATTTCAACAGACTGGATGCGTTTCATATAAAGGCCTTGTTTGGCTCACCTGCTCCCAGCGTCACCATGGTGGGTTCTTTGCAGGAAGGTCCAAAAGTCTTTTTACATTTGGATGAATTTTCGATATGTTTTGGTGCTTAACTACTCCATGTGTACTCCAGTCCAGTTGATATCAGATCCGGGGAATCCTTCTGTACTTAAAAAAAACTAGAAATTAACTTTGATATTTGTGCAAATTTCAAGCGTAAAAACTCCAAAAACAAGTTGAAGATTAGCCTTGTCCCCACACAACACAAAATTTTCAAATGTACAGTAGCAAATGAATTATCACAAGCAGACAGAAATTTGTCGACAGATTCGCTTCTGATTTCTGAAGCGTCAAAAACCCTTTCCGGAAGGAAAGCCGAAAGCTAAAGCCTAAAAGCCCTTGCTGTTGCTATTCTGGACTGGACTGGAGGCTTCATCAACAAGAGACAAGAGAAGAGAAGCGTCGTCTCTCTCGTCGGATGGGGATGGAGGCGGCGTGGGCCTGCGCGGTGGATCGAGCCACCGGCGCCGCCGACTCCGCCAAGCGCTTCTTCCTCTCCTTCCGCCGCCCTCCTCCCCCGCCACCCGGACCCAATCCCGTAAGCTTACCAACCTATCCTCTCTCTCTTTCTTTCCCCCATTGTCATCCTCCTCCACTCCACCGCCGGAAGCTTTAGATACGGGGATGATGTTTTGTTCGATTCATTCCAAGCAAATAATGTAAAGGGGAAACGAAATCTCTTCTTTTGGTTCATAAGGTTTGGAGAATTTGGTGAGGATTTTGTGACGAAAAAGGACAACAATGCCAGTCAGGAACTAGGTTATTTGGGACCGAGTTCTTTTATGTGAAGTGGAGTACTCCAGTAAAAAAAGATCGTTATCTAGAGCTTTCAAACTGCTTCACCAATGAATGGTCACAATCTTAATACCACCTCCACATTATGTGATAGTGATACTACTAACCACCAAGCCCTGGTCTGGTGTTCCCAATGCTCCTTTTTTTTTTCTTTTTCAACACACATTTGCCAGTGTTCTGGTCTGTGCACAGACGGCCTCATCTCTTCGCCTATGTTTGTACTTATTAGCCAAAATTTAAATTTTCAACCTTAAATTTGGAGTTGGTTTTGGATTTTTTTCATCGTAGTTTATTTTTTAGCCTTTGCTTTTATATCGTTAAGAACACATATAAAGTTTTATTCACAAATTATTTTTCGTTTGAAAATATGTTGTTTGAATAAGCCAAATGATGGGGCTGAATTAATTGTTAGCATAATCTGTTTATGTGGTATTCTCCGACTCCATGTACCTTAGAAAATTGCCATGACAAACGAATTGTGTTGATCTACCTGCCTTAAATTCTTTTCTTTTTCTACTTCAGATAGATATCTTGAAACGCTTGCAGCGCCAAGCGTTTTATGACATAATGCAGCTGAGGGAGAAACAGGAGAAAATTGAAAGAGTGCTTACGTTGTTCAAAGCGAGCAAAAGTGGCCCATTTGCAGAAGAAAGCACCAGGGTCAAGGGAATTATCACTGTCGCTGGAAGCCTCTCATCAAAAAACAAGAAGGATTCAGGACCAGATAGCTCAGAAACAAATTCTGGCATTAGTTCGCAGTTTGTGTTCCAGACTAATGTTCGAAAGAAGGATTCTCTTCTTGCAGAGCTTGTCACCGATCATAGGAGCCTGCCTTCAGAAAATGATTCTATTGGGAGCCCTTTTGTATTGTCAAAGGTGATGTACTTGGCTAATATCAATGACTCGCTGTCTGCTGCTGCTGTACCAGTAGGAGCGAGGTGTGATGATTTTTCAACCGACCCCAATCTCCAAGAGGTAATTTTCTCATACACAGAACTGGTACTCACAATAACTTTTGCCTGCTAATGTATCAGGTAATAGTTTTTTTGACAGGAGCATTGGCTTGCCAGCTTCCGTTCTTCATTGAGGCCACCTTTGCTGATTAAACGGCATAACTATGCTGCTGGCCTAATACTGAGGTCAAAGAACTTTGCCGTTTCTCTTGCTGAGTTGATCTCAGCAGCTGGGAAGCCAAATAACTCGGGTAGATTTTTCACCGGATTTGGGCAAATTTCATGTCAGATGCAAAATGAAATGAAGTTAACCATGTCCGCAGCCTTGCATGGACCCGGTTTAATTTCTAGTAAGAGCAAACCAACTGCTGGAGGATGTGTTGATTTTGATCTGAAGATCGATGAGGACTCAAGAGTTGGGGCCTGGATTGAGGTCAAGAAGGCAAACCCAAGGTTAGTGAGATGGGCGCTCACATTGTCGGAAACACGGGAGGATGACCTAGGCTGGGGCTTGAGCTTGCGGAGAGGCACCGAAGTCAACCCAGAACGTCTTCAGCTGGAATGCTTTCTGAATTTACATCTGGGGAAGAAGGCCACCTTGCAGCCTGGTCTCATGTTCAATATAGACGGTAGGAGATGCGCACCAGCACTTGTGTTCCAGTCAAGTTGGTTTTTGTGAAGTCATTTTGGTGCTCTGCTATGAGCCCTTGTAGGAGCTTTTGGTAGATCAGAGAATGTAAAAACAATCTTTTATATCATGAAAAATTATCATTTTAAGTGCCTGGTGAGTTGCAGCTATTGCTGAGGTATTTACTGCTGATGTTTTGACAACAGGGTATGAAATCTGGTGGAATCGGTAGTAGAGTGACCTCTGTTGCAATCATTTGCAAATAGCATTTCCTTGGAAACAATAGCTCATTTCTATGGTGACGACGATCTGAATCCTCTGATGCAAGCCGTTAACATTTCCTTGGAAACAATAGCTCATTCCACGATCGGTTTACGTATAGTTACAGTGTTGGCGCAGAATTTGGCACAGGAATGAAGTCACAAAGCTACAAGTGCTAACCTATAGTGCCACCATTTCTCATCTGCACCAGAATCAACATGAGAAACTACACAATTTCCTCTGGTCAAAACAAAAGGAAAAAAAAAAACGAGTGCTCTACTTTGCACAATCACGAAATCATGTTCAGGTAGTTTTCCAGCTTAGCCTGCTGGAGAAGTTCTTTTTACACTGGGGAGTTCAACAGAGCTCAGGTCTGCAGGGTACCGAGTCCACAGCCCTAATCCTCCCTTGCTCTCCTTCAATCCCTTTTTCACGATCTCATCGATTGTTTTAGCCCACTCGACTTTTGATGAGTGTTCCCTTGTGTGTCTGTGCAAAATGAACAGCGAATTGTACTCGCAGTTGGGGAACATGAAGAATTTAAGAGCATCTCCAAGCCTATACACCACGTAGCCAAAGCTGAGCTGATCGCGAGGCGTGAAAAGATTGACCTCGTTGAACCAGAGACAGCTGAACAAATCACTCATAGTTGTGTGCTCCCGGATCAGGACTGCTCCCTCTGGCACATCTGCAGGTTGCATCTTGTTTAGTCACGGACAGGATTGAGGAGCTTTTGGTAGCAATGACAGAATCGCGAAAGATACACGACAGTTTAAGTATGACTATAAATTTATGGGGAAAATTTAATTCTACTCACCACTAGGCATCCTTTTCTTTGGGTTCCAAGGCTCCATTCCCTCATGATAGTACATCTTCATCTGAAGATCAACCAGAGGCCGGGCATATCTCTTCCTCCGTTTGATTGCATCACCCTCCTCATAAATGCTCCTATGATGCTTATGGACAGCTACCGCAAAGGTGTATTTTCCCCGCCAAAGATATCTGCAAAGAATTTGGCATACTGGTTTGTTTTCAGACCATCAACAGAACTGTATGGATTGGCTCATGTTTCAGATAAAAAGCTAACCTTTCAAGAATAAGCAATGGATCAACTATAAGCTCCATTTTCCCATCAATCCAAATGCTATACCAAGCTTGAGGAAATAGTCTGTGTGTTAATATCTTTGGCACTTTTCCATTCCTTCTAGGTTCATCAAATGGAAGGCGGTGTAAAGTTATAAGTCGCCATATGCCTACCCATTTCCCTCCTGCCTCATCAAACTTGACAGTGGTATTCTTTTCAATAAAATCAAGGGATACCTCATCTATCACCATCAAGAAGCAGAACAACTTTTGAGATCGAATGCTAATATTTGATGGCTGATGGGGAATGTCATAACCATCAAATATACCAGAGGCAACCACGAATTTGCATTTCTGTATGTACTTGACATCGACATCATCCATGTCTGCACCACTGTTTTTCATAAATCCACAGTTCACCTGCGTATATAACACAAACCAAGCAGGAAGAAGAAATTTCAGTGAATCAAAGATGAACCACCGTAACCCAAGATTCAGTGTGTGCAGAAGGAAAGGAATGGCAAGGAGCCATGAGCTATTCCTCTTTAAAGGCTGGTATGCTATTTGCTTTAGAGTTTAGACACAATGAACAAAGTGGAAGTGATATTTTGTATTGTGCCGAAGCACTCTAAAGCCACATTATATGACCACCTTAGCCTGCTTTTGTATAGGTTAAGTAATCTACTAACCATCTTAGCCTGCTTTTGTACTATGTACAAATCGGGATAAGACAAAGGAAATATACATGCTTCAGTGCAAAAATACTCAACTAAAGAAAATTTAGCTGATCCATCCACCTTCATTCCTCATTTTGGTACTTATCAGAGAATTATATATTATACTTAAGAAGATAAGAAGATATACAAACACAATAAAGGAAAGTAGTTGCCTTCATTGTAGCATTCAGTTTGAAGCTGTCCTCCCTCTGTTTCCAGCTTTGACGTCCTCCGAACAGCGGTGATGGACCTTTGTCCTGTTTGTCAACTGTTATGTAAGACAACCTTTTCACGATTGTGTTGGGAGTTCTCTTTGGAATGGTAACAGAATCAGGATCATCTGCAACAGGTATGGGGCAGCCTGTAGAATGAAGAAATCAAAGTTAGACAGCAAGAATAAACAGCCATCACGCAAAGGGCTTAAGGTTAAGGCGTAAGTCTTACGGTGAAGTGGCTTTGATGAGGATCGTATGGAGTCCAACGCATAGAGAACTTTACTGTCTTTTTTACAGAGAGCTGCGCAGATGCAAACCATGGCAAACAATGTGAGGATATGACAAGAGTATTTCGATAATCAGTCATGATGAGAAGACCAAGATGTTTAAGCATGGTCATGAGATGAACATAAGGAACCTCTAGCACAGTAAACATAATTACCAGAGTAGGAAATGTCAGAGGCCCTGGCTCAATATATGGTATGATCCATAATAACATTTCCTTTAGGCTAGTAAGTAGTAAATAGGGTAGAGAACATTGGCTACGACTAGGACGCAAGGACTACTCCATGCCACCAATGCTTCATGCTTTCGGTTTGCTTAATGCAATCTCCATTATCTAAAAACGCACATGTAAAGGAGACACACATAAACAATGGTGTGACCAATCATATCAGACTCTTTGAAAGAGATGCATACAGAAAACAATGGTATACCAATGAATCATCAAGTGATTATTCAAAGGGCATTGCATTGCATTGCAACCGTAGCACACGAAACATGGCAACTGTTATGAGCTACTGCTAGTTTCTAGAGAGACAGCGAGCAAATTGATGGAACTGTCGCTTTCCATGGGTGATGGATGAATCGGGCGCATCAGGGGAGGGAGGGAGGAGGGAGCACCTGAGAGAAAGGGGACGTCGGAGTTGCAGGACCAGAGGTGGAAGGCGAGGGCGAGGATGACGAGCAGCGCCCAGGCGATGGCGGAGACGAGCACCAGCCGCACCGCGCCCTTCCGCCACACCACCTGCATCCGCATGCCGTCCCCCTCCGCGCCGCCGCCTGCGAGGGACCAAACCAAATCAAAATCCAGATCCAAACAGTGAAGCAGGCAAATTCTTCGGGGGGGAAAAGGGCGGCGCCTTGCCTACCTTTGCTTCGCCGCGCCATTGCTCCTCCTCTTACTTGCTGTAGTACTACTCTCCAGTGAGAGCGGAATTTAGGGTTTGGGAGTCGCCATGATCTGTGTCTCGTCTCGGAGATGGGAGCACAAGACAAGAGTGCAGTGCAATCCAACAAAAGCTTTGCTCGCGCCTTCTCCTTTTGTTCGTTTACTACGGAGTAATACTTTCGTTTCTCCTTTTTTTTTTCCCCATCCGAATGGTTCACAAACTTTAAATTTATATGAACAAATTTACAGATAATAACCGTATACAGTACAGTAAAATTTACAGAGAAGATGGAAAATCTTGCTTTAGCCCTAGCCCATCACAGTTAAAGTTACACTTCGGCTTCATCTTGTGCTGTACATTTTCTGGATTCATTTTTTCGGTCGTGAACTTGTTACGTTTGTTCAGACTCATCTCAACTGCTAATTTCTCCTTATAATGAATCACAAGTGAATTTTGCACATCCTCAACTCTGGAGACAATTATGCATAACAAGGTTCTTCATATATCTATTACTATTATCCACTATCTGTATAATGTTTGCACCGTAGCGTGTGCACTAGGAGTACAATTAATTATATATATACATCTGAAATTTACTACAAGTTCCAGGGTACAAGAACTCAAGGCACCCTCCAGATTGATCAACATATGCATGCTTATTACATACTGACATCAACCATCATGCACTGAAGCATCATATCAGGTTTTCTTCACAGAATTGGAAAGATATTGTCACCATCCTCGCCATGGTCAAGGTAATTGAACGGTGCATCTCCTTCGTAGCGGAAGTCTGGACCAACATAGCATTTCATCTCATGGAACAGGTTCAGGTTGTCCACCAGCTTATGGAATATGTTGCATCCGCAGCACTGGTACAATCAAAAACAATTTAGTCCCAAAAAATTGCAGACGAAAGAAAGGAAATGTAAGGCATATGTAATATGCATATATCAATACAATGGCAAAACCAGTCAGGCAAACAGAGAATGATGCAGTAGCTGTTCAGCATAGAAATAGACATCCAAATATAAACAACTTTTCGAAAAATTCATGCTATAACAGTAAAGTAAGTAAAAGTGCATCAGGATGAAGCATAACAATAGCAAAACTTATCACTAGCACAATCAAGGACAATCAACAGTTCACTGCTCATAGAAACATCAAAGCAGCACACTCAAATAAAAGTGCCTGAGATCTAGCTGGCGCTGAACTAGAGAAAAACGTTTATGTAGTTAAACTAGGAAATTTCTCAAAGGAATTCAGAACACACATATAAGCTGTTCAAGCTGTATAATTTCTGCACATAATATTACACCGGAAAAAGCATAGCCTGCCTTTTTACCCCCTTGCTACTATCTGGTCTCTGATATATAAGATATGATACAATAGCCTCCTTAAGTTCTACTCCCTCCGTTTCACAATGTAAGTCATTCTAGCATTTCCCACATTCATATTGATGCTAATGAATCTAGACATATATATCTATCTAGGTTCATTAGTATAAATATGAATGTGGGAAATGCTAGAATGACTTACATTGTGAAACGGAGGAAGTACTATACTCAATCTGCTGATGTTTTCACCAGGTTTGCGCTAGCTAAAAGATCCACCAGGTACGACACCACCCATAAGCACATTGGAAATGTAACATATAACCCATGGCAACTACCTATTTACTGACTACACTGATCCATGGATTGAGCATTCATCAACTTAAACTACTTGTTATTAGGGAATAACAACAATGTTTCAAACTAGAAATTGGTTCAGCAAGATAGCACTCCAATTCAATTATGCATGTATAACAGAATCAGGATCAGCGCAACTTGGATATTTCGCCGGGCCAGTGCAACTTGGATATTTAACACATCTCCATTCAGTAGCCATGCCGTTTACTCAACACATCATCAATGGGAATATTCTATTTACTGACTACACTGATCCTAGGATTGAGCACTCATCAACTTCAACTAATTGTTTGTATGTATTCGAATGGAATTACAACAATGTTTCGGACTAGAAAATTGATTCAGCAAAAGAGCACTCCAATTCGATTGTGTACGTATGAGAGAATCAGGACCAGCACAACTTGGATATAGTTTAGTCAAAAGATTTCCATCAGTAGCCATGCCGTTTATACATCATACCTGAACAAAGACAGTGCCGTCAGTGTAGGCGTGCGGGTTGATGGCGCGCGTGGTTCGCTGCCCGCACACATTGCAGGTGAAGGCCACACGCATCCGCCGTCGTGGGGATTTTGTGAAGAGCGACCATGGCAGCGTGGACACCTCCGGCCGGTCTCCCCCACCGGCGGCCTTGGGCGGGCCCTCCATCCCCGACCCCGTCGTCCAGCCCCTCCCCGTGGCGGCGCTCACCACCAGCCCCATGGCCGCATCCTGCAGATGAGAGATGACAACGTCAGCAGCATAAATCAACCTGATCTGGCCAAAACAAACAGCTATTTTCATCATCAAAGTCATTCACAAATTGCAAAGAAACGGCAAGGAGTATGGCGAAACGGGGGATCGAATCGAAGGGAGAAATTCCTCAGTGAAGCGACCACTAAACTTGCGGGAAAGCGCAAAATCGGGCGTGGAAACGTCCAGAAGCGGTGAGGAAAGGAACAAATTAATAAAGCAAAACGGATCGGTCCAGGGGTTCGTATCGTACTGTACCTTGGAGAGCGGCGAGATGGAGAGGCCGTACGGCGCGAGGCTGGTGGGCTCGTGCGCCTTGGCGACCTCCTCGTCGTCGTCGTCGTCGTGGCGGCCTGCAAAACACGAGAGACATGAGCACCGGCGAACGCGGAAGAAAATCTCATCTCAAGGGAGAAATGGACGCCGCGCGGAGAAACGTACGGTTGGAGGCGGCGATGGGGAGGAAGGATGCGCGGCGGCGGCGGCGATCGGAGGAGAAGGGGAGAGGGAGGAGAGAGCGGGAGGTGGTGGCGATCGCGACGGACTCCATGCTCGCCCCGGCGGCGACGGCGAGACACCCAGCACGACACGGAACTTGCAGCCCTGCGTCCGCCTCAGATTTTTTTTTTATTTGGTCGGCAAATAAAATGCGTGTTTGTATATTTTCCCAGCGAGCGGGTGAGGATTATTACACGTCGGCCACTAGAGCCTTACAATTTTTACAACAAAAAAAAATAAATTGATATAGTAGGGTTTAAAAACTCATAAATCCCTCTCAAATTGGTGGTATTTCTCATCATCAGTCAGGATTTAAGGCGGTAAACATGTGTAATGTAATATACACAAAATTCTCCATCCACTCAAATTTGTCCACATGTAAATATGCTTTTCCTTAGCTATCTCAAGCATATGTATAATGTATGTACAAGCAATACGGCCGAGGACTGAGAAAGGAAGACATGATAAAACAACCTAAGGCATACATCATACAAAACTGTCGATGATCCCCTAACTGACCATGTTCTAAGACTGAACCATCCTACGGTCCCATAATAGCTGAATGCAACCTTTAACCCTCGCTGTCATGGTCGCCGGCTGCATCTTTCTCTTCATAGCTCAGGTCTTCGTTGATACTAACACTAAGGCCATCTTCTTCGTCATCGTCGTCATCGTCGTCGTCGTCTTCGTCGTCCTCTTCAGATGAATCAAAATCCGAGGAAAATATGTAATCATCAAAGTAAACCGAGTCATAGGACTCACTGATATCAGAGCAACAAGAATCTGTCTCAACCTGCAAACCGTAGTATCGCATACATCAGAACACTAATTTCGTTCATGCACCGGTAGAAAACATTATGTGATATCGCATATATCATAATTCTAATATCATTGATGCAGCAGTACAAAACATACAGATAGAGCTACTTTCTACAAGCCTGCAAATTTGGTCCTCTTTTTTTTCTCATTTCCTGGTTCCTCAGATTCATAATGGTGATTTTACATATAAAAAATACTATATGAATCAAGTCAGCTAACATTCACACCCTAGCTTCATGCAAAAAGTTAATAAGCACATCTCAAGAACATTAATTCGGATGCCATGTATAAACCATGGCGGCCCAACACATTTATGCCATGCCTGATAAGTTTAGCAAGTAATGAGCATAAAACATCAGGAGAAGCACAATAAGTTTGCACAAAATAAAGATTATACCTCGTCAGGGTTCTCACTTCCACCAGGAGCCCAAATCTTGATATCTTTATCAATGCCACAGTTTGCAATAACAATCCCATAAGGGTGCTGCTCAACACAGTTCACAATCTGTTTATCCCCTTTCATAACCCGCATAAGCTCCCCATCCTTCTTCCTCCAAATAAATACACGGCCACAGTCTGATCCAGTGGTAACATAGTCACAGTTGGGCCCAAGGAAATTAACACCCTTCATGGTGTGCTTGTTACGATGTCCCTTGAATATTTGAGGTGCAGGCAACTTATCTCTACAAAAGGGTAATGGAGCTGTATTTATATGGCAGTCTCCTTCAATCTCATCCATCAGGAGTCGTTTTCCTACCTCAATATTGTTGAAGTGTAAGCCATGTTCTCTCGAGAAAAGGTAGATGTTATCATAACTATAGGATGCCAATAGCTCGCTGGTCTGCGAGAATGCCAAACCAGATATTCCATCTTCGTTTTCGCCGATCATATGTGGAGGGCAAAAGTATTCAATTGGCCGACCAAAACTAGAATTCCCATTCACATCAATCTTGCGGCTATCATATATTCTCACATACTCATCAGATCCAGCAACTGCAAAACAACTAGGCTTTCTCGGGTCTATGGTAATAGCATAGAGTTCAATGGTATCACCACCAAAATGATCAACTTCTGCGCATTTAAAGAGTTCAGCAACATATTTCTCCCTTAGGTCAAACTGGATCAAACAGAGAGTTATCAACAAAGGAACCCAAGCAGAGATTATTACAGGTGAATGAAGTTAGCAAGTTTAACAACTTACGAGAAAAACGGAGCCATTATCTCCACAGCTAAAGAATGTGTGAGGATTTCCAGGCTCAATAGCTAGTTTGTGCACTGCTACCTCTGTATCAACTAGCTCATTTGTAATTACACGACCACCTTCTTGTATTTGCGAATGCCTCACCTGTTTCACGGAAACAGCAAACATGTGACCATGTGAACGATGTAGAGGAGAATGGTGAAAACATGGTAAAAATGAAATTGGATGACTCTGAGTCAATATATATACCTGTCCATCAGCAGCGCATGTGATGATGCTCCGGTCACCTGAGAAGGGCATGAACAGAGCATGGAACACATTGTCGCTGTGGCCAGTGTGGAACGCGAAGGTAGGTGTCCCCTCTTGCCAATTCCACAGGACAGCGGCCCGATCGTCCGAACCGGACAGGAGCAAGCTCCCATCCTCGTTAAAGCTGATGGTATTCACACAACCCCTGTGCTTCCGCAGCCTCTTCTGGACACCGAGAGACCGCACAAAGTCCTGCACAAACAGTCAAACATGCTCCATGGTTATAGAAACAGAAGAAGCTTACTGCAATCACAAGGCTACTACAACCTGTGATTCTCTCTGAACTTCCTTTGTTGCGTGGACTATGTTCTCTGAACTTAGTACTAAGTTGGTTTCTCTTAATGAACGCACCGATTTCCACTGTAGGATAAAGTTAATCCTGTTCTAACGCAACCTAATGATGTTCGATTTTAGGCTTAAAACGCTGGAGGAAACAGAAAAGCGAGCGCTGGATGGTGATTTGGTCTCGGTGCGGAAGAGCAAAAGGGAAGGGGAAGAAACTAGAGAGAGAGGGTTGGATTGGACCTGACCTGGGAAGCCATGACGGAGTTGGCGAAGAGCTTGGGCGGGAGGCAGCCGACCTCGCGCTCCCACAGCCCCGCCATCCGCGTCCCCTCCCGCGGCATCGCCTCGCCTTCTTCCTCCTCCTCCGCCGCGAGGGTTTCTTCCTCCGCCTCTCGCCCTCTCCCTCTCTTCTTCCCTTCTCCCGTTCTCCGCATGTCGGCCAAGGGGGAGGTGGAAGGCGGTGGCACATCTGGGCCGTCCAATGTCCCAACCTCAACGGCCCAGATTCCGTGTGGATCTGGTGGGCCTGGGCCTCACGCGTCACGGCCCAACTATTCTCCCCATCGCGGGCGGCGTGTACAAAAACCCAAAGAGAGCATCACGTGGAGCAGGTTGGAAGCGGAGAGCGAGAGAGAGAAGCAGCACCCAAACCCTAGCCCTCCCCTCTCCTCCCGCACGCGCGCGTCGGCGCCACCACCGGGAGCTCCGCCGCCGCCGCATCCGCCCCGTGCCATGGTGAGACCCGCTTCCTCTTCTCTCCTCGGCGTAGTCCCCGTTTGTATTTCTCCGCTGATTTGGCTGATCTCGGTGCTGACGCCTCTCCTCTTTGCAGGCGGAGACCCCCGAGCGCAGGAGGTAACGACCTCCTCTATCTCCCGATTTGGTGCCTGCTTTGCTATTTCGTTGGTTGGCCACCTTCTGGCTCCTCCGATGCGAGCTTTTCGGCCTAGAATCGTAGCTGCGTGATTCGAGCTGGATGCCCATTAGGTTTAGGGGCAAGGCAACACACGAAGATTCGTAGCATATGCCTGTGGATTTCCTTTTTGTTTGAGTATACTATGTCTGCAGGCGGATTACATGTGTTCATATGGTGCTCAATATGTTAGCATCATGTTCTAAGTTGCAGTTCTCTAGTGACATAATTAGTTCGGTAGTGTTTCAACCTACTGTTCCTTACGATTAATTATGTTTTGGCATGTCGTCAATGAACTTTGAATTTTGCGACGTAGATGCCCTTGTTCACTTGTACAAGGATTTCTTTCCTGGTGCTTATAGAAAGCATGATAGGGTTTACCTTTAAGCATCAGGACATTGTGCTATGGAAGTATGATTTGATATGAGTGCATGGCTTACTTTCTGTCATCCCGTCTCAGTGGAAATATTCATGTTTGCATCTTGTAATTAGATTTAAACTACTATGTTTTGCCAATAATTTTTCGTAGTGGTTGGCAACAAACTTGACAGTATAGGGGTTATTCAAATGGCTGTTTGAGTTACATGCTTTCTTCTGAAATCGTCTTCCACTTTTGTCATTCGTATCATAGTAGCTAATGTCTAGATTAGTTAAATTGCACTACTACTTTCGTCTGGGTATTCCAATTTTTATTTCCTTTTCCCCACCAGTTTCTCAAAAGTTCTTTTAGAACATGAGGTGAACTTACATAACATTTCCTTGAGAAGAAGATGGTTAATGCCATTGGGCATGTCAGTAAATACTGGCTTTATATTAGTTATGTTGCTTGTACTGTTTCTCATAACTTCGGGCAACTAAATAAGCTATAGGTTGATGTCAGGTGTTTGCCGCTGTAGAAAGGCAATGCTCTTCAGTTTATATTACTGTAGTAAAAAATGATAGTAGTATGATCCTGAAGCCATATGAGGACTTTGTTTAGTGTTGCATTCAGCCGGAACACATTCTAAGTGTGGCTCGTATGCTTGTTGGTCCATGAACAAAAGCTCAATCGTAGACATTTTATCTAGAGTTACTTATCAGCATTTGGTATCATAATCATGATGCCACTTCAATAAGGATCATGTCATGTTCGATTCATAATGTATGCTGCTGGGAGTGCTCATGTTTCTATTAGACTGTTTTGTACTCCCCCCGTCCCAAAATATAAGCATTTTTGAACTTCGACACGGTATTCGAGATGCTACTTTGACCAAAAATATCTATGGAAATAAAATGTTTTAAATAAAAAGAGTTACATATTATGATAGTTTGATTAATGATAAATCTAGTAACATCAATTTTACTTGATTGATCTTTTTTATTTTTTGCTATTAATAGTCAAAGTTAAAAACAATTGACTTGGAACTATGCTAAAATGCTTATATTTTGGGACGGAGGGAGTACTCTTCATTCGGGAAAGTTTGTTATGCTTTCTCCCCATGTTTTATTTTGCTTCAGAATGGTGTCCATCGTTTTGTCTTTTCTCTACATCTATTCCCTACCAGTAAACATGGGATTTCCCCCCATGTTTTATTTGGCTTCAGAATGGTGTCCATCGTTTTGTCTTTTCTCTACATCTATTCCCTACCAGTAAACATGGGATTTCCTTTGCTAATCTTTTTCATAGTTTGCATTGAGGATGATAGTAGGGAACTGGTTTCCATGAATTTAAATATTTGTCTTCCTATTTTTGTTGTTTTCTTGTACCAATCAAGATCATCCTTGTTAGAACTTTTATGAATGTTTAATGTTTCATGCATGTGACAACTTCTTACTTTCAGGTACTCAGGGTCCCCCTCTCCTTACAGGGGGAACCCAAAATCAAGGTCAAGATCACGATCACCTGCAGCTCGATCCCAGTCTAGGTCTCCAGTCCCTGACCCTAGATCTCAGGCAAGGTCAAGATCAAGAAGCCGCGAGAGGTATTTGCTTATATTGCATATGCTGCCATCTATTTCACATAGTATTTGCTAATATTGCATATGCTGCCATCTATTTCACATATAATGTTTCTCTTCACAAATGGATGAAAGAGGGGTAGAGAGGGACTGATGGATGTTTTGTGTTCTGTAAACAAAATTATTGTAGTACAGTAACAGCTGACTTGTGTATTGTGTGTTCTGTATTTACATGGAAATCAATCAACATCCATGTTATTAACTTGTTTTTGGTTGCAGGGAGCCTGATGCTGTAAATCATGGAAATACACTGTATGTGACTGGACTCTCTTCTCGAGTGACTGAAAGGGAACTTAAAGATTACTTCTCTAAAGAAGGAAGGGTTAGTTGACTTCATAAAGTTACCGCAATATGTTCCTATTCTGCAGAATCACTGTCTTATGTCATTTCCTGTTTGTTAGGTGACTAGTTGCCATGTTGTCCTTGAACCCCATACACGTGTTTCTCGTGGATTTGCTTTTGTCACCATGGACACTGTTGAAGATGCTGAACGCTGTATCAAGTATCTTAACCAGTCTGTAATGGAAGGCCGGAACATCACAGTTGAAAAGGTAATTTGTTTGTTCATATCTGCTTGGGTTGTTTGATCAGTATGCAACCTTGTATTTCCTGAATGTTGACCTGGAGGTTTTTTTGGTTATCATTCAGAAGAGATTGTGCAAGCTATGTGCAACAATCAAGATGCTGAGTTCATCAATTTCAACTTTAGCTCATACAGCTTGATCAATGGACAGCCCAAAGGGTTACTATGCACCACAAGATTCACAACTAAACATAGCAAATTTTCAACTAAACCCCTGAGCATTCATCTTCAACTTCCAACATCAACTAATCAACGGGCATTCACAACTCGTTAGACAAGCATGTGTGGTGACGTACGCATAGCAAATATTGGATCCCTGCTAGTTGGAGTTTTCGCTCTTCATTACATATTTCCTCCATTGGTCCGTAATTGCGGCATATGTTGATTGATCGTAAGAGGAACTTGTAATTACCTACACAATCCAGACTGACACTTCTCATATCCTAGTTTGGACCCTCGACTTTGTGCTAATGGATTTCTGTTTTATTTCAGTCACGTCGAGGTCGCCCAAGGACGCCAACTCCTGGAAGCTATCTTGGTATGTAAATTGTAAAGGAGCTGAAACTTGCTGCATAACTCTGTAAATATGCGATACTAGTGTTTTGCACTGTCCTGTTTAAATTTCCCTTTTTCTTTTGTGCTGGTCCCTCTTGTGCTTTATGTTTTTCAACTTGAGGTGTTACCTTTACAGGTCATCGATATGACCGTAGAGAGCCACGTGGGAGATACCGCAGCAGAGGAGGTGGCTATGGCCGTGATGAGTACTATGGCAATAGCTACCGCAGGTCTCCGCCTCCAATGTACCCATCCTACAGGGACACAAGGGACTACCCTCCATACAGGGACACAAGGGACTACTCCCCCCACAGGGATGCTCGAGATTACTACGACGGAAGGGGAGGCAGGGGATACTCCCCACACAGATCTCCTCCTTATGGCGGTGGCAGGGCCCGGAGGGAGCGATCTAGATCATTGCCGTATTCTCCCTACCGGATGCCTGAGAGAGGCTACGGACGCCGAGCCGGAGGTGGTGGCTATGACAGGTAAGGTTGCTCCTTTGGCTCTTGTTGCATTAGATACCTGAATTCCAAGCTGGAAAACGTGCTGTTCCTGTTAGCCCTGATGAATGTTAGATTGCTGTAGCTTTGTACTATTTGAAAGATGCATTCCTGGATTTAATGAACGTTGTTGTATGGGGTACCTATAGACTATATGGTCTGTAATCTGGAATGATTTTAAGTACGACTGGTATGTCTTATTTTGGCACCTTTATTGAAGTGTTTGAAATCGTGGGGGGCAAGAGTGGCAGTAGCTGCTACGTGGCTATTATTTGACATGGGCCATAGTGCGCATCCTTGAAAGGTAAAAGCTGGAATATTCACCTGGAGGACAGCGCGGTAAGCTTGATGTAAGTAAGTGCGGTGGTGAAAAAACGTGGGTATGTACATATGAGAAGACAAAAGGCTTTGATGTGCCGGTCCTGCAGCCCCTGCATCATCATTGTGTCTGATGCCATGGAATGGAATCCAGCCAGAGAAGTGAGATTGCAACTTTGCAAGATCGATGCATGTGACGGCGTTTGTGGTTTTTTGTTGTTGGATTGGATGATGGAACCGAATGGATCATGTGAGTTGATCTACTAGTACAGTATTAAAAGCCATATATGGAGTATGTCTGTTGGTGTTATGTTTGTTTTGGAATGGGCCTGCCTGTGTGTGTGACAGGCAGAGGCAGGGAGCAACAGTGGCAAAGCAGAAGAAGAGATTGAAGCTGGTGTCGTCGTCCCGCCCCCCATGGCCGATCTTGTTGGCTTGGGTTTCTTGGCATCCGTAGGTATCTCATCATTAAATTGCACAGAGCTTTGGACTTAGGTTCTTCCGATCGATCGGCCGTCCGTTGATTGATTTGATCTGAGCGATGATGACTGAACTGATGCAAGCAAAAGCTACTAGTAGTAGTTGCCGTCAAATTTCATTCTGGTGTTGTAAAAAGGGTGCAGAAAAAGGGGGGCAAAAGAGAAAAGGCAGGTTCTGCGAGCGAACGGGCGATGATGCAGCCTTGTGCCCAGCGTATCATAGATCGTGATCGACCATGATGATGCACCAGTCTCTTCTTCTCTCTTTTCTTTCTTTCTTTCTTTCTTTGCAGCAGGTAAGGTACACAACACACGGCTCACGGCTGGGCTAGCTTAGTGATGTCCCATTAGCATCCCCGGCATCTTCATATAAGACAGCCAACTCCTACTAGTAGTAAGCAACAATCATTTTTTTATATATATATTTTGTGTTGTATATAGTCCTTTCTAAGGATAAAAACATTTTGAACTAAACAGTTTTCGCTTAGTACATAGGAGTATTGGTTTTTGAAAGTGAAACTCATAGGTGTCGATGGACTGACGCAAATTCAGATGAGAGGTTAGCTACTCCCTCCGTCCCATAATATAAGGGATTTTGAGTTTTTAACTGTAACGTTTGATCACTCGTCTTATTCAAAAAATTTTTGAAATTATTATTTATTTTATTTGTGACTTACTTTATTATCTACAGTATTTGAAGCATAACTTTTCGTTTTTTATATTTGCAAAAAAAATTGAAAAAGACAAGTGGTCAAACGTTACAATCAAAAACTGAAAATCCCTTATATTGTGGGACGGAGGGAGTAGATGGGAGGCTTGTTCGCGCGTGCTGCCATTTTATGGCAGAGCAATTCTACCGGCCTCATCGCCTATGGCTTATAAACCGCAGCTGAATTTTAAACTTTAAATTTTAGTTTTAAAGATTCTAAAGCTGATTTTGATGTTTGCTCAACGTAGTTATTTTAGATTGGTTAAGTTGCTAAGAACTTATATGTACAAGTTTTACCTACAAATTATTTTGTATCACTAATAAACCATTACGAGCTATAGGCAACCAACACGGACCTACATACAGGGCCTGTTTGGATCCTTCGGGCTATTAAATATCTCTTCGGAATCTTGTTATTTAGAAGTATTAAACGTAGATTACTGACAAAACCCATTCCATAACCCCTAGGCTATTTTGTGAGACGAATCTAACGAGGTATATTAATCCATGATTAGCGGATGATTACTGTAGCATCACTGTAGCAAATCATGGATTAATATACCTCGTTAGATTCGTCTCGTAAAATAGCCTAAGGGTTATGGAATGGGTTTTGTCAGTAATCTACGTTTAATACTCCTAAATAACAAGATTCCGGAGGGCTATTAAATAGCCCTCCGGATCCAAACAGGCCCACATATTACCTCCGTTCCTAGTAGTACATTTCTAGCATAAGAAGTACAAATTAGTATAGTAGTTGAAAATGTATGTTAGTTCGAGTAAGACGGGAAGAAATTTTAATAAGTGATTAATGGGATATGTAGCACTTTAGAAATACACTTATTTCCTTAACAAAACTAAAGTGCTAGAAATGCAATTATACAGTGACGGACTGATCTCGTATAGTATAATATTACATATGCTATTCCCACAGTTCCAAAATATAGCATCTCATACTATTGCTATATTTAAATCTGTTAGGATTTATATAGTATTAATGATGTTTTCCATCTCATATTATGTTGTTATTTTCAGATCTAGTAGATAGTTATATTTTGAGCGAAGTAGAGTATCTCCACGACGTAACGTCCTTGCATGGCCGCCAGCGTGGCGTCGCCTCTCCTGTGACCTCTCTAGTACATCACTTTTAAGATAATGAAACTGGTTTACTTAGCAGGAGTATAATGCATCTTATTGCCCCTGCATCACCACTATATCCTTCTTATTAATACATTAATTAACGACTTCAATGTTTGATAAATCTGCTACGTGCGTCTCTCTAGGCCCATTTGTTACAAAAATATAAGAACTTAAGCCCATTTAGTTTGTAGGAAAAACATTAAAATTTTGAAGGACTTCAATCATATATAAAAATTCAGAAGAAGGTCTTTAAAACGAAGACTTAAAGCATATCCTTTTCTTTAAAATTTCTATAAAATGAACAATAATCTTATAGTTATTTTGAAAAAAAAAGTTAGCAAGAGCTCTAACTTCATGGAAAATTTTATTCGAGTCTATCTCTCTTATTTGAGCCTTTTGTTTTTCCTGCTGTCTAATTAAACAACTATTCTTGTTTTTGTTTTTTCTGCAATCCTATATTTTACATTTGTATTCCTATCATCTATGTATATAACTTTTTTCAATCCTACGTGTGAAAGGAGCCCTTAACATTTAAAATTCATATTACAGTATAAATACTTTACAGTGCTTACTCGTCGTGGGAATACAAAAGTATTTTTAAGCCAATCAGGTGCTTAGACGAGGGATCCATATAATTTAAAATTAAAAAATTGACCAGTAAAGTTATTACTAAAAGAAAATCTTCTCTCTTTTAACAAGAAATGCTTATACCCTAATTAAGAGCAAGGCTAATAATACAGCTGATCTGTTGGATGTAAGGTTCTTTATAGCCTTCTCTTAGCCTATCCATATAATAGTTAGCTCTTTATAATTAATATATGGCCCACTTATCTCTCTCACAGAGTTTTTTTAGTTCCTGTGTCCAAGCCGGCTGTAAGTTTACAGCCCGCTTCTCCTCTCTCTCCTTCCCACTCTCATTTATCTCAGCATTTAGTCGGCTTATAGCCTAATATTATACTTGCTCTAATCTATTTAGGAATTGAGGGAGCAGCAGCCAGCAGTAAAGCAGCGATGATTGACGAAACGTGGCTGCCTTTGTGCGTCACGGGATGGCCAATGCAAGCTGCAGGCAGCAGTGAGCAGCAGCCTCTGCATCTGCACACGGTGAGGTTGCAGCCAGCGACCCTGTTGTATGGGCCCAAACACGGCAGCTAGCTTCTGCATCTTCTACTGTAGTACGTTAAACTGCTACTACTCGTATGGATCATCCATTCAAGCTACAGTTTTACTAGAGCTGGAGTACGTGCCTCCTGTGACTCCATCAATCTGCACGATCAACATATACAGAGTAAATTTACGTCCATCTCTTATTACCAAAATTCTCTTGGACCGTTCTTTAATCTATCTTTTCATTTTTAAACTAGGTTATTTCACCTTTGATTCACTTTAAACCATCCAAACATTTTTTCCCTGAGCATATCAATCTGCGATTTTAACCACATCAGCATCCGTAAACTTGCAATCTTACATGTAGGATATTCTTTGCAAAATTAGAAGGTAGATAACTAGATGCATCTAGAGAAATGATTTGCATTGATTCAAAGTGCAACAAAGATAACTTACACGGTCGAAAGTGAAAATTAATATTAGCCGGAGAGTGATGCAAAGTGAAACTTTGTTAATAAAAAGTGGATCAAAATACTATTATATATATATATACATATATATATATACATATATATATATACATATATATATATATATGACACTCATATGAGGCAACATGGTGCCCGGACACCACAGTATGAAATACACAAATTCGCCTAAATTTTTCAAAATTTTCAAAATTAACTTTATTTCACAATCCAAAATTACGTACCTAACTAATTATATATTTGGATGCTATATATCTAGAATCAAAATCTAACAAACACATGTTTAAGTTTAGTTCAAACTTGTTTTGAACTAGTTAGTAAAGTAGTTAATGTTAATACCTAAACATTTAAAAAAAATTTCATTCTCATTTGAATTGAGTATATGCCCGGGTACCATGGAGCACCAAACAAATTTACGGACACTCATATGGGGCAACATGGTGCCCGGGCACCATAGTATGAAATACACAAGGTTAAATTTGAGTTATTTTGTTGCTAGGTATAGGTATGAATTGAATACTTATAATTAGGTATGTACTCACAATTTGAAAATTTTGAAAAATTTAGGCGAATTTGTGTATTTCATACCATGGTGCCCCATATGACATATATATATATATATATATATATATATATATATATATATATATATATATATATATATATATAATGTTTTGCTTTTGTCTTGAAATGCATGCCACATATAAATTAATTTTCTCATTATATAAGCTACTACCTCCTTTCTAAACTATAAGAGATTTTTGCCATATAGTTACATATATAAGTAAAATCCCTTATATTTTGGGATGGAGATTATTGTAGCTAAAAAAATCAGCATGCATCAATGTCTCTCTTCAATGATCGGCGAAGGAGCACCAAAGAAGGTGGAGTTTATGTGCCGACAGGGTCGAACAGTAAGATATCATGGGGCTGCGATGTCAAGGGAACGGTTCAATTGTAGTGTAGTAGCGATGTAACTATATAATATAAATTGTATGTAACCTTCATATAAATCAAAACCCGAGATGTAGCACACTGGGTGAGCATGCCCCCACGCTCCATTGGCATCGCGAGTTTGATAGGTGGATCTGATGGCTAAAAATTCCAAAGTTTTTTTCTCTAGCGGGTTTTCTTCCCGACATACAGTAAAATAACAATATCTTCATCACATAGTCTATTGGGTTACATAATTTTCTATACTATATTAATATGAAACCTTCGTGACGAATGGTTCGTTAATAAGAACATGCATTAGTGCATACGATATATACGGATGTTGAGATGGATCTCAACGATGAGTAGTCATGCAAATAAGAGCAGATACAATAGTAAACTATAAGCTAGCTATAAACACATATCGAGAAGATAAAATAGGAAAGAGAGGAGCAGCAAGCTACTGTAGCCAACGGCAGCACGGACTACCAGATATACAATGTGATCAGTATGACAGGTAGAACCATGTGTTAATAGTATAGTATATATTTATAGATAATTATTGTGTGAATTAACTATTAAATTAACTATAGATAATTTGGAGTCAATAGTTGGCTATAGTATTGAACTTGCTCTGATGGGTCATTAATTTTGACAATTTGACCCTTTGTAAAAACTAATTTTACAAATG
The DNA here is from genome assembly GCA_000338895.3 of Oryza meridionalis. NCBI lineage: Eukaryota > Viridiplantae > Streptophyta > Magnoliopsida > Poales > Poaceae > Oryza > Oryza meridionalis. The sequence continues at coordinate 31,039,539 of CM002529.2, forward strand.
AATCACCGCCAAAACTTATTTCAAAAGTGACCCTTTTTTTCAGCGCCAAATCGTGTGGCGCTAAACTTAGACACCTCAGCGCCACATCATCTGGCGCTGAATGCTGTGCCACCGTGGATAGAAGGCTGAGTCAGCGTGCCAACGTACATTTAGCTCCGTGCTATTTGGCGCTGAGGTGTCTAAGTTCAGCGCCACACGATTTAGCGCTGAACAAAAGGGTTATTTTTAAATAAGTTTTGGCGACGGTTCATTTGTAAAATTAGTTTTTATAAAGGGTCGAATTGTCAAAATCAATGGATGGCTGTAGTGAAGATGAACGATTACGTATAGTTGCGCCATGCATAGAGAGCTAGGCCGTCCGTAATCTGCTCCACGTGGCGGCTGGCAACGGGGCCCACAGGTTATGACAGTGAGAGTGTGTGTAGGTGTAGGTGTAGCAGCAGCATGAAGCCATGCAGGAGTAGTAGAGTGGAGTAGCATGCATATGCTAGCGGTGGTAGGGGTTCGCTTTCCCGAGGGGATCCATGGCGTCTAGTGTTTGTCCCTGTCTCTCCTCTCCTCTTCCTCTTCCTCTTCCCCCTCCTCTCAGATCGATCGATCAATTACTGTTAATTTGTTGGCATCGCCATCGCCATTGCCATGGTCATTGCTCATCATCTACCTGCTCCATCGATATACTACATATGATCTCTGCTCTCTTCTTCTACTGGAGTGGAGTACTAGCTAGCTAGTACACTGTCCTGCACCTCTGCCTGCATCTTCCGTGCGAGCCTGCAGTGTCGATGAAAAAAAAAACGCGAATATTAAGGAAGGACATAATATCAAAAAATTAGAAGGGACGAGACTTCGAACCCAGGCCGTCTAGTCCACCACCTTGTGGAGCTAGCCGAAACACCACTGGGTGTTTCTCTGCAGTGTCGATGCAATGCAGGCGACCAAACAAAACCAATGGCCGGTGTACTCCCTCCATAAAAAAAGAAAATAATTAATTTTCAAGAATAAATCTGGACACATACTTATATTATTCAGGTTCATCTCGATTTAGAAGTTGATTTTTTTATGATCCGAAATCTCTAGAGTTGAATTTTTATGAGACGAAGAGCGTAGAATTAGCCTTGTTTGTTTGCCATGGGCGGCCGGTGGTGCATCGCACCTTGCTCATACATATGATATGAGCATCGATCTCGATCCGGGCGCCGATCCTCACGACAACGACGACGACATGAATAGATCGTCAGTTTTTGTAATGTCGTCTTTGACGATTAATCTCCTTTAATTTGCGGCTACCTACCATATTGACAACCTCTCGTGAAGGTTCCAATGTAATGTGCATCCATGCTGCAGGAAACTAAAAGAGAGTGGACATGGACAAGCTGGGCGTATATTATTGACTTATCATGCATGCATAATCTAATTTTATTTTGTTGCCTTCGATCTGTCTAATAACATAGATGTACGACGTACGTACATGCATATATCACGCGTGTGATAGTTTTGTCGCCGCGAAACTAAAGACAGAGATCACCATCAACTATTCAAGTACTAACTCCATTTTAGAATAAATTTATTTTTTATCCATTCCTATGTCAATATAAAATAAAAATACTAATATATTATTCACTTTATCTAGTTAAATGCATTTATCCTCTATTTTTACAAACTTTAATGTAATAATTGTCTAAAGATAAATTTATTCTGAGACAAACAAAATGTGGTAAAGATAATTTTATTTTAAAACGGGTGCTACCTCTCTAGAAATAAATTTCTTTTCAAAACAAATTAACTGGTGGAGTAGTACTTTGCTACTGCAAGACAAATATGGACCACACGCAATGTGTACAGGTGAACACACCTTGTAATAAAAAATATATATAGTTATAAACCTGAATAGCTGTATTTTAGATTCATAGCCATGATTTAGTTTTTTATGAAACAGACGGTGTAGGTAGGTAATGTCTCTGTTGCTACAGTGAAACACTCATCAATCTTATAATATATTGGTCTATTTTCTTAAAAGTACTCGTAGGATAGGCGTGTGTATGTGTATTACTAAGGTGAGTGTATGCACATACTTTCTCTGTCCACAATGGTTTTTTTAGGATGGAAGGAGTGTGTTGTGGACCCCCGTTTTTTATAACAGGAATCAATCGTGTAAACAGTACCATTTCCCTGCATCAAGTAGTCTGGTACACACGAGTTCATAGCTGAAATACCAAGTGCACATACACGAGAGTCTAGTGCGAATTATTACAACATAGGCCCGCAGGCATAGTCTTAGATCATCGGACCGAGCAGTCCGGAATACATTCCAAAAACAAAAGTAGATAAGGCAGCGGAGTTAAGGCAGCGGCACGCCATTGCCACAGGCAACGACCGTAACTAAGACCTACTGAGCGCTATCGTCTTCATCATCCTCCTGATAGTAAGCATAGGGATCCTCCGAAGCTTCATCTCCTACCCCTGATTAAGTTTGTATATTGCAAGGGTGAGTACCAACCGTACTCAGCAAGCCACCACAGCAACAATGCACATGATAGAGGGTATTCAAGAAATGGCTATGGTTCTTTTGCGCAAAGCAAGTTTTGTAATTCTTTTCACAAGTCTAAGACCTAGCATAGACTGATAAAGTTTTAATACCAGTGTTCATATTAGACAACGACGGTTCTATCCACCATCCATTGTGATCCCAAGGATAGCTTCCCGCCATTGAATCGTCATGGTTTTCTGAGGACATCCACCTTCCCTCCTCTCAGGAAGTGGCTCCATCAGCATAAAAATCATCATGCAATATCCCATCCCACACAAGTTAAGAATTTAGAGTCTAGCCAAGTGTAATACACGTCCCGGTGCTCAATAACCGCGAGCACAGCTATTCGAATAGATTTGGTTTACTCACACTGCAGTGGATGTACACTTTACCCGCACTCCGCGACTGCCCAACACATGAGTCTCGTCCCAATACATGAGACGCGTCACGGCAAAGCTTTTCGATAACCTCGCATTTGGCAGTGCCCGCTCCATGAACTTTACATCCTCATGCACTCTAGGCGTACACGGTTTCTAGCAGTGAGAGAAGTTCTGGCGCACTCGGGAAGGGAAAACTCACACATGCATTAAGTTATAATTATGTTTAGATTCTCACATAGCAGTCCTACCGATGGTGACACCACTGTAGACACCCGCCCCGCGGTCCTACCAATGGCTGCCCCACCGTAGAGCCCCTGCCTCACACATCAAGAAACCACTATGCATGGATACTGTCTCCGCTCAGCTATCTATTCCGCTAGGTCTATACCCATACGAGAAGTGCGGTTGTACGGGGGTCGTTCCATGCTTAACTTCATGGCTCGGTCCTTAATTGACCAGGGACGGCACTAGCCTTTTCCGGACACCACCCAAATCCTCCATCCGCCCCAGTCGAAAACAGTTGTTTAATTTTATTTCTCCTTTCACAAATCATGTCATCAACATCATGGCAATATGGCGCTCATGTCTCCACATGCCGCATCTCAATTACCTTCCCAAAGGTGATTGCCCAAGCATATAACATTTGATAAATATGAGTATGCATGATTCTAAAATAGCATTTCTAAGCAATTGTCATAATTGACTAGGGACTCATACGTAAACATGGTTACGAAGGAATAAGGGGTAAACAATAATCAACGCATGGCATAATCGCAAGTAGGATGTTCATCATTGCATGCAATTTTATTTGTAAACAAAATAATTTCGCAATTGGGATCAACATGTTCAAAGAATAGTGATGACTTGCCTTGCTCGTAGTCCTGCGGGTCTTGACCCTCGCTCGGATCCGCAACTCCCTCGGGCTCTAAAATTACGTGCGAAGAAATGATTTGAATTCAATTAGAATTCACTCCAAATAACTCAAATAAAAGTCGAACGCGAATCGATCTTTCTATATGGACTACAAAGTTTGCGAAACCACGTTATTCAAATCGTTGGGTCATTTAACCTAAGTCATTTCGTGATTTAGAAGTACATTCCTAAGAATTCAACCTAATTTTTTTTAATTCTTAAATAAATCTAAATTCCTACCGCGAATTGATTACTTATAGAGATTACCAAAAATAACCTATAATTATAGTAATATTTTGCGAATCCTACATTTCAATTAATCTATAACTAAATTCTAATTATTTTAAATTTTCCAATCCTCCTTAATCTCCCTCTAATTTCTATTTTGTTTTTATTCTATTTCTCTACCCTTCTCTTTCTTTTCTTTTTCTCTCTTTCCTTTCTTTTCTTTTTCTCTCCTCCTTTCTTTTCTTTTTCTCTCTCTCTCGGCTTCTCCCAAACTCTCTCTCTCTCGGCTCACGGCCTACCCGGGTAGCGACGGCGACCGGACACGGGGGGGGGAGGGGGGGAGGGGGGGCGGCTCACCGGTGGCGGCTGCAGCGGCGGCGCAAGGCGGCGACGCACGGCGTGGCACTCGGCGCGCCGCGGCGGCTTCGAGGCGACGGCGCGGCGGCACGAAGGCGGCGGCACGTGGAGAAGGAGGGGGAGATGGAGGGGGATGGTTGTGGGGTGGAGAAGGGGGGGCCGGGATTTTATAGGGCGCGGGGGAGGGGTGGCCGGCCCTAATGGCGACGCGACGGGCGGCGCGTGGGGCTCGAGGCGGCGAGGGAACGGGCGCACGGCGACGGGACGGCGCGGCAACGGCGGCTCGGCGACGCGACGGGCAGGCGGCGCGGCGCGGGGCTCGGCGCGACGGGGCGCGAGACGATGGGACGGCGGTGCGGCGACAGCGATGGCGATGGGCGAGCGGTGATGGCGACAGCGCGCGGTGGCTCGGGTGCGAGGTGCGGGACGGCGACGATGACGCGCGACGACGCAGTGATGGCGACGCGACGGCGACGGCGGCGCGGGGCGCGAGGCGGCGCGATGGCGCGCGGCGGCAGCGGCGGAGCGAGGCGACGGCGACGGCCCGCGGCGGCGCGGGGCGCGAGGACGGCTAGGCGTGGTGTGGCAGAGGAGGGGAATGGGCTAGGGGACCACATCAAACACCTAGGGGCTAATGAATAGTGACTTTTTCCTTTTTTAGTCTATTTTCTATATAAATTGGATTCTATAAATCCTAATTTTTGCATATATAAATTTTACTCAAAATTTGTGTTATTCCAACCAATGGATTCACCCTCGGTTAATATTACTCATATTTTATTTATATAATTTATTTGAATTTTTAATTAGGGTTAATTCTTGCTCCATCGCACTTAAATTTAATTGTTATTGATATGGTCGCGATAATATTTTATTTATTTTCAAACTCACCTAATCTTTATTTTAAATTATATTTCAATTATTTATTTAGCCACATTAATTTTAGGGTTTATTCCTAATTAGTTGCTCTTTATTCGCGATCAACAAACTCCGAAATCAAAATTCAATGGAATGGACAAATAAAATCGGCATGATGCAATTTATTTAAAAAGTTTTTGAAAATCCGTATTTTAGAGTTTTGATTTTGTTGGTCGAATTTTCAGGGTGTTACATGTGTTTTTAGAAAAATATTAATTACTCCCTCCATTCCAAAATATAAGGCATAACCACCTCTAATCCAAAGAATAAGAAATAATTATTATCATCTTATAGTTTGGATCATCATAATAAATATAATGCATGCATCCAATAAATTTAGAGAACATGAGAGTGAAGGATTTTAAAAAGTAATAATTTAATGGATAAGATATTATAGTTAATTGCTTGAATGCATGCTTGTCTTATATTATGGAACATCTAAGAAATTAGAATGGAGAGAGTATATGAGTATGGTCGTGCGGCGTATAGTAGTACAAATGATGAACAAGTAAAACGTGCTTGTACGTATATGTGACAAGACAATACAGTATATCCCAGTATACTGGCCAGTGTATGCGTAGCTATCTTTAATTTGATGAATACAAACAGCATGCAGGTCGTACTACACAGCTAGGAGTAGCATGCATGAGTTCCAGAGATGATATATATGGCACGTACTGCATGCATATCGTGCCATATGCGCATGCATGCAAATTAATACAGCGTAGTACTTGCATATATTGTCGCTGCAAATGAACGAACCAACGAATGAATGAATGGATGGACCACGAATATGTGTCGGCATCGTACACACGTACGCACTATATTAATGTCTGCTCATCTACTCACCCCATTTGAAAATATACGACTTTTCATGTAAAGTCTTACCACTCGTCTTATTCAAAAAAAAATTATATAAATATCTTTTGTTTTATTGTAACTTATTTTATCATCAGATAAAATATAATCTTAACATATAGTTAACATATAGTTTTTTATATTTATACTAAATTTCGATGAATGGTCAAATGTTATATAAAAAGTTAACAACGTCGTACATTTTTACGTCATACATTTTTTTAAAAGGATCGATGTAGTACTGTACATATGACTACAGCCCTCACTTAACTACTGTACGTATTAATGTATATACTCCTGAGAAGATCGAAAAAAAAATCACATGCAGTAGTATTACTGCATGTACACTGCGAGAGCCTGCCAGCTTAAATGTACAGTATATGATATAGATATATATGCATGTGTGTGTGGTGAACTGCAGAAGAGATGTTACGCATATGTATACATAAACTAGAAAAACTAATTAAAACGTACTGATAAATTGGTGATATAGTGTATACTCCCTCCATCCCTAAATATTTGACGTCGTTAATTTTTTCAAACATATTTGACCGTTCGTCTTATTTAAAAAATTTAAGCAACTATTAATTCTTTTCCTATCATTTGATTCATTGTTAAATATACTTATATATATATATTTACATATTTTATAAAAGTTTTTAAATAAGATGAATGGTCAAATATGTTTTAAAAAGTCAATGGCTTTAAACATTTAGAAAATGAGGGAGTACTGTACTATTTACAGATAAAATACACACATCTCATGTGTGAAACTTCATTGTTTGTCCTCAAATTAATTTGAAGTGTTCCCGCGGGAATTAATAATGCCACGGCCGGGCTAGCTAGCTCCTACGTACATCGAAGCGAAGAGGACGAGCACAAGCACAGAATTAAACCATGTGTTTTGAGTCAGTATTAGCACATGCAACCAACTTCAATTTGTCTCGTTATGCAAGTACTCCTCTGTTTTTTAATAGATGGCGCTGTTGACTTTTTCTCACATGTTTGACCATTTATCTTATTCAAAAAATTTACGTAATTATAATTTATTTTGTTATGGGTTATTTTATCACTCATAGTACTTTAAGTGTGATTTATATCTTATACATTTACATAAAATTTTTGAATAAAACGAATGGTCAAACATGTGAGAAAAAATCAACGGTGTTATTTATTAAAAAACGGAGGTAGTACTACACACTATTACATTATTAATTCGATCTCTTACGTGGAATGCTCTGTGTACTGTCCAATTAAAACGTTTTTACGCGCACTGAGAGATAAGAAATGTGAATGATGTGCCCTATACACAAAACCTCCACTTCCATAATTCTTAACATTTTTGTGTTAACAAAAGGTTGAGGTTAAACATTAAGATTTTGACTATGAATAAGTTTTAAAAATATTTAGTTTTTGAACATACTAGATCATGCTATCTAAATTAATCTTAAAAAAGTGAGCTACTCCATTCTATCACAAATTACTGCATCTCCGTGCTAAACTATAGACAATTGGAGCGAGTATATACTATTTAGCACAGATTAAGATTGATAAGAAAAAAAACTTTATACGGGCATTCATGTTTTTTTTTACCTAAATACTCTCCTAGATAAATGGTTCAATAGCTAAATGATTTTGTGATCTATCAAGGGTACAAGTTGAATGAATGAATTGACTGTCATAGAACAATAAGGATTTGAAACTTATTTTAAGAAACTTCTATATATTAAGTTTTAAAATATCACACCGAGTTTAAGATCGAAGCGTGATGTATTAATCCATATTCCAGTAACAAGCTATAAATGAGGGATAGAGTAAAAGGATGTTTGTGGTAAAAGAGAATTTAAATAAAATGTGATTGGTGCAACGAGTAGCCCTTTGAACAATTATAAAATACCTATATTCTAGAAGAAATTTTAAACGATGAGAGTGATTATATATTAAATGGGGGAATAGTATAGTAACTGGAGGACTAGAATATCGTACCACTCTACACGGATTGGCACACGTAAACCGAGAAAACAGGAAAGGCCTGCCCGGATCTAGGACCTGCAACATGAAAAAGCAACGAGTTCTCGATCGATCGATTATTAATTATTTTGCATCAGTTTAAGTATACATGCATGGGGATATAGTATTATATATGCAAAAAAATAAATATTGTGGGCGAGCAGAGCAAGAGGTGTAGCTGGAGAAGGTAACATAAGACAAGCCAAAAACCATCTACATGCAAAACCACGACGGTTTCACTGGCCGCCTTTTCAGGCCTTTGGACGCTTGCAACCAGCACCTTTCTCCAGCCCTCTGCTTCCTGCCCAGTAGCTATATGAATAAACAATTCATTATAGTTACAAAGTGATATTAAGTTATTTAATCACAAAATGAAACCAAGTCGAAGCTGGCAAGCTACTCCCTCCACCAATGGCTGACGCAGAATTTCAAGACAAGTATTGTATTCACTCATCAACAATTAGAAATAAATTTATCAGAAGAAAACAAGATTATGTCAATAAGAGCAGAGAGATGCACTTGATACTGCAGTGGCAAGAGGTGCGTGGTTTCAAACCCGAGGCCCCATGTTCAATCCCCAACACGCTCGCAATTTCTTCTTAAGAAATGATTGGAGAGACATTGCCGTGCTCAATCCTCAACGCGCTCATAATTTCCTCTTAAAAAAAGTATTTGGAGGGACGTCTCTCTTTTCAAATCTCTTTTTTTTACGTCACCAGAGCAATGGCATGGATTTGTTATGGAAAAAAGCAAGGTGCTAAGAATATCATCTTTTCTGTATTTTTTGGTATTCCCATGAATACCTAAGAATCCCATTGGGTTCTTACCTTACGGGAGGACACGTGTTAAGAAAGTAGATAGAAATAAGTGACAAAAGGTTGTGATTAATTAAGAAAATAGAGTAAGTGAAGAAACTAAATAAGATATAGTTATGCTCGAGCTCGATGACTGGTCGTACTCGCCAGAGAAGTTGCTATATTTAGAATAAATTTAGATACTAGAAGTTGTTATATTTTAAAAAATAGTGATTACGGATTATGAAAAATATAGTGCTGGGTGATACTACTCATGCCAATGGCCGCAGCTAATACAGTAGTAGCAATGTGCAGCTAGCCTCTTCCTGTTCCTATTACAGCTTAATTGCTTAATCCCTGCGTGTGTGAACAATTGGACGTGCATGGGGAACGAAGCCATGTGCAACATTTTCTCTTTCTGAGAGTGACTACTCTCGATCTAAGAACTTGTCTTTACATGACGGATCAATATGGCTTTATATCTCATGTAAGTTAGGCCCTGTTTAGATCCTTTAAAATGACAAAAGTTTTGTCATTTTGTAGCTTTTTTGCCATTTTAAATCTAAACACTAGTAGCAAAAGATGGCAATTTGGCATTTGGCATTTGATATTTACTAGTATATAGTAGCAAATTGTGCCAAAAAGTGCTTTGGGACCACTCCCTCTCTCTTTCTCTCTCTCACTTTAGTGCTAGAATGGCAAAACTTTAACATGCATCTAAACACCAACTAGTACTTTTGCAATGCCAAAAACTTTTGTCACCAAAATTTTTGCTATTTACTATTTACCATTTCAAATGGATCTAAACATGCCTTTAATGATTTAGTGTTTGATGTAAACGTCTGATTGATCTTGCAAAAAAAAAATTCAAGATTGCATTAATTGGTAGCAGAAACGAAGTGAATGGCGTGCTCTTAATCCAGCTAGATAGGGATTGCTAGCTCTAAATATATCGACTAGTCATTTTCCATACCAGGCTAGCTAGTTAATATCACCGAAGATCGAGGGAGATATCTTCGATCGATTAATTCGCATGTATGTCCAAACACTATTAATCAGTCACTAAACTTGTCTTATGTGCATAATGATCATGCCTCACACTTATATAGATTGCAATCAAACAAATTTACCACTATATATGTAGGACAGTAGGAATCTTGTCCGTCTCTCAATCACACAGTCACACACAGATTAATGGTGTCTTTGAATTAATGAGCACTACTAATGCCCAGAGAACAACTCTGATGCAGATCTCTATTCGCGATCATATACCCGCAGATCTACGGCAAAGCTAGCTGACACTATTTTTTTTTCAATCTAGTAATGATCTAGAAGGGTTTGTCTGCAGCCATTTGTCTGGTGAAATCAATGCCATGAAATCCTACCGGCCTAAGCTAACTCGAAGAATCATGCTTATACGGGATTAATTAATAATTCCTGCCGAGAGAATTGGCCCATGCATATATGCTTCCTTAGTTTATCCAACTTGATTGGTATATATATAGATATTAATTAGAGCATGTATAATAGCAGACAAGCCAACTATATCCATATATTAAGAAGAAAAGAGAAGAGAGAGAGAAAAGTGGGCTACGGATTTATAGCCAGCTGCAACAAGGACGTTTTGTGCGTACGAGAGGTGAGACCAAATATTAATGGTGTAGTATATTTTCATAATTAACTATTGTATGAATGGGCTATTAGATTAGTTATAGGTGATTTAGAATCAGTAGTTGGCTATACTGTTAAACTTGCTCTGCACATATATAGGCTAGGCGTCTTGACCCATTTTATAATTAACCAGCATTATGATCACTAAATACCAAATCCATATCTACTAGGGCCATGCATGCATTCAGCTTGAACGAAAGATGAACACGTACGGAACATAACATGCGTATGTACAGCGTGTTGCTGAGTTACTTAATTGGATGCATGGTGCCTAAAGGTAAGCTATCTAGGCCAGGAAGCAACACTAGCTTAATTAATTAAGTTACCCATCTGTATAAACCAATACGCCAAGATTAGCACACTGTTGGTTAACCTTGACATGTCATCCCAATGCATTGTTGAAGCACAGCCATGGATGTTAACTAGATGCTAGATAAGTTCAGTGATCAATACCAAATCAACTGTTGGTTACTTACCTCATTGTCGACGCACAGCCAATGGATGGCAACTTGATGCTAAATCAGTCCATTCTTTCGCGGGAAATGCTGCATCAATTATCTGTTACTTACTGAATTAGTCGTCCAAATGACCCTCGACTAATAGCAATTTCTGCCAACTAAACACAGCTGGAGCGCAGGTTACTGCAATGTACAATCACATCATCTGATCACATATAGTGTGTACTTACAAGAGGATTCTGAAACAAGATTACAGGGGGTGCAGTTAACTATTAGGTCTGGTTTGGACAGCTCGCAATTTAAGTGTTCTTTGCGTTCGAATCCAATGTTTCAGTAGTGGTTACTGTTCATACAAATATAGATAGCTAATTAATGAAATTCATATTCTAAAGTGTATAGAATGATTACCTTGCAGGAAACTAATGTCCATGGCCCAAACAGATGAATGTTATCAAGCTAAGCACATGTGACTGTTCATTAGAGTATAAACAAGTGTGTGTATTTTTGTTACCCTAAAACAGCTAGATAACTTAGAAGAGCAAGTGATATGTGGCTGTGGGCACAGCATGCAGAACCTATAGCCAGTAGTTCAATTCTGTGAAACCATGAGCACAAAATCGAAAGTGAATGAATAAACATTAATTCTTGGGCTGCAAAGAACTTGGCAGCATCCACTTTCCAAGGAAAAATAAACAGCACTGTCATCTGAATTTTAAAGCAACTTGGAGGAACCAGCTAGTAATTAACATGAACAAGAGCAAGACTGCCCCCACCAGAAGCTTTACCTGTGACCCTCTCTATTTTTCTGTTTGCTGGCACACACTCCCCAAGCCGGCCTCCGGGGTCTCTTGCCTGAAGATTGACTAGCAGATGAATTCTAGCGACTGACACAAACGTGAGAAAAATATAGAGACAGATGGAAACTTATCTATATTTATGCAGCGAGATGTTAAAATAGAAACTATTGCTAAGCTGAGAAACTTAATTAGCATAACAATTTTGTTTATTTGTTGGATAAGGCTTGTGCTTATCTACATCTTTCTCTTGGGTTGGCCAGCATTGTGATTAGTTTTTTTTTTTTGGTCCATGGTCCACAAACTACATATTAATCAAGGGAAGAAATGCAAATATACACATACAGTAGTTGAATATATGAGCATGGTGTAGGGTTATACTCCAGATCATTAAAGTTGTTATCCAAGCTGAGGCTGAATCAACTTCTCATTTTATTATCCAATAAGAGACCCTGTTTGAGAGCTCGGTTGAGATTATAAGAAGCAGCCAGTGAATATAGTCAGATGACGAGAATCTGAAAAGGTTAGATTTTCTAACCTTTGATGTTTTGGTCATTTTCTAGATTGTATAACTACAAATACTTAAATCTAAGTAAAATTCTATATTATCTGAAGTAGTCGCGGAGATTTTGAAAGAATCTGCAACCAGAAGATGTGACAAAGGCAAGAGCTTCACTCTCAAATGCAGACTAAGGGTGTGTTTATTTCACCTTAAATTTTGAAGTTTGGTTGAAATTGAAACGATGTGACGAAAAAGTTGGAAGTTTGTGTGTGTAAAAAAATTTTGATGTAATAGAAAAGTTGAAAGTTTTAAAAAAAAAACTTTATATCTAAACTCGGCCTAAACTTGAGGTTCATGTACTGAGGTGGAGGACCAAGATCAAGGAGGCAGAAGCACAGAATCACAGATGTACATACGCCCAAGTGAAGTGATGAGAGAGAGGAGAGAGGGACACGTGGGCCAAGGGCTGCAGACTTGCATGCCAATGTATAGATGAGCAGGGGAACCTGACACGGTCTCTGCTGCCCTCAAAGCCATTTTCGATTCAGACACACCTGTGGGTCAAACTTTGCCGCACACCCCTCCCCCAGCCTCACTTCTCCATCTTTGCTTAGCTACTGGGATCTCGTGTGCCTGCCATCAACCCACACAACCATGTCATTCATCTTATCAAAATCTGAAGTATCCTCAATACAGGATATATTGTTCAATCTAATATTCTTGTCTATCCAGATTCGTAGTACTATAAAACGTCCAATTTAGTCCTATATTCTTATATTTTAGAACGAAGGGAGTAATTCTATATAGTTATGTAGCTTAACCAGACTGTCAAAAAGCTCGAGCCTGACCAAGTTCAAGCCAAGCAGACTTGAAAACTCGATGGTGAAATTGGATCGTCTCGAGCATTTGTTAAGCTCGAGTTTAAACATCCAGGCTCACTTAAGCTCGACTTGTTAGTTGTTACTACCTTCGGCTAAATGAATTTATTTTTCTATAGAAATATGGATATACCGTTGTTTAGATTCGTGTAACAAATGTTTTTTTTTAAAAAAAGAACAGAGCTACCACCACTTGATAACAAGGAGGAGAAGGCAGAAGCAAAGTGTCAACTTCTGCAGTTGCTTCTACATATGAAATCATCCACAGATGATCTGCACTCAGCTGTTGCATCCGGTTCCTATGCACTGGCCTTCTTAGGAGGCTATTAGAAAACAATTAACAAATGTGTCACAGGATTTCTTCATATTCTAGTGGCTACTAGAGTAGGAGTCCTTGAGGGAAGGGCAGGGCCAGACAATGAGGAGGAGATGAGCTCACTGAGTCCATGAGGGAAGGGCAGGGCCAGACAATGAGGAGATGAGCTCACTCTCAGCACCAAAGTTTGGCCATGGCCAAGAGTTTCTGTGGAGTCTGATGAGTGTTTGTTTGGTTGAGCCTTTCAAAGTCTGTGCCGCAATGGCCATCCGGAAAGAGGCTTTTGGATCCTTCCTCCTTGATTTACTAACCTCCTTCAGAATGGCATTGGCATCTGTTATTTTGGTCTGCACTGAACCTCAAGGTCGTAGTAGGGGTATACTCCTGCATGCTACTGCTACTGCAGTATAATTATCCTGATAACTCCTGAGCAGTAAATCTCTCTAATCCTTTATAGAGTTTTAGGGCTTACTCGGAGAGTTTCTAGCTGTTGTAGCTTCTCCTGGAATCAGAAGTTTCCCTAAACAGTTCAGCTTTTGGTCCAGATTCTGAGAAAATGAACTATAAATCATAAGCTGGAAGCTTTTCCAAATTCTCAGAAACTAGTTACCAACCAACTGTTTCTCAAAATTTTAAGCTCCCCAATCAAGCCAATAATATGCGTTAAGAAAGTGCTTAATTTAACACATTGAAGAGTGTGATTCAGAGGTTCTTTTGCCCGGAGGGATTTAGTAAAGTGCACCCTACTACTGTATATGGCTTCTCATAACACAACTTTTTAGCACCAAAAAAAACACCCCTCTTCACATGGGGATATCATTTTTTAGCGCAAGAATAACTGATCTTTATGTCCAATGGACTTATCATATCTCATGTCACTCGCCTACTACTACTACTCATCACATACTAGTAGCTCCCTAGTACTAATGAAAAGACATTGTAAACACACAAGGGAAAGTAAAAAAGGGGGAGAGAAGTGATGAACTATAGACACAGCAGGAGAAATACTGATCCCCTACATATCACTGTTATGTGACCCTACTAGACCCCCTAGGGCTCACAAGCCACAATACTACAAAATGGGATTGAGAACCTCCCCAGTGAGCAGTAAGTACTATAGCAAAATCTAAAGGAATTAAAAAATAAAGAAAAGGAAGAGAGAATGGAATTGAGACAAGGGAAGTGAAAAGGTATGATTCCTTTCCAATCCAATCCCATCCTAGAGGCTCCACAGGGTCCAAACCAGGCATATGCATATGCACCTCCCTAATCAAATCCTTAATACCACTGTTCATCATTTATTACAGCGAATAATTGTCTCCTACAAACTCCTCCATATATTAATCCCCCCCCCCCCCCCCCCCTCTCCTCTCACCTTCTCCATCCCCTCCGTTTGACACCAATAACCACCTGTGCAGCTAGCTAAGCTGTGCTGCTGTGCTCTCTCTCTCACACACACAAGCAATCTTAGCTAAGCTATAGCTGCAGCTGAAGCAAAGCAAAGGGAAGAAGAGAGGAAGGAGATGGAGCTGGATGAGCAGGCGTTCTTGGAGGAGCTCTTCTCGATGAGGAGGGACGCGTGGGAGTACAATGCCATGGGAGACTTCTTCTCGCCGGCGTGCGCCGCCATGGACGGCTTCCAAGAACGGCACCAGTCCACCACCACAGTCAGCGTCCTCCCCACCTTCACGGCCTCCTACGAGCAGCCGCCGCCGGCGCCGGCCGCCGGGTTCGACTGCCTCAGCGAGGTCTACGGCAACGCCGCCGCCGCATTCGGGCCCAATGCCGGCGGCGGCGGCGACATGGGGTTTCTTGATGTGGTTGAGCCCAAGGCGAGTATGGTGGTGGATGGCGGCGGGCTCGGGGTGTGCAAGGTGGAGCCCGGGCTGCAGGCGGAGGGCGGGTTCAGCGCGGCGGCGGCGCCGGCGTCGAAGAAGAAGAGGGTGGAGGGGATGCCGTCGAAGAACCTGATGGCGGAGCGGCGGCGGCGCAAGCGGCTGAACGACCGCCTCTCCATGCTCCGGTCCGTGGTGCCCAAGATCAGCAAGGTATATAGAGTACTTAGTGAATCATTTTTGTGTTGCGATTGCGAGAGAGATTAGATTAGATGATGTATGTGTTTGCGAGTAGATGGACAGGACATCGATTCTTGGGGACACGATCGACTACATGAAGGAGTTGCTGGAGAGGATCAGGCAGCTGCAGGAGGAGATCGAAGAGCAGCAGCAGCAGGAGACGCCCGGGGTGCTCAGCGTCTTCAGGGAGCTCAACCCCAACGAGATGCTGGCCAGGAACACACCCAAGGTAGCTGCATCCATCCATTGCCGTTGCTGTTGCTGGATATATAATGAGGATGATGATGGGATTAATGGAGTTTGTGAGGTGTGCAGTTCGATGTGGAGAGGAAGGAGGGGGGCGACACGCGGGTGGAGATCTACTGCGCGGCCAAGCCAGGGCTGCTGCTGTCCACGGTGAGCACGCTGGAGACGCTGGGCCTCGACATCCAGCAGTGCGTCGTCAGCTGCTTCAACGACTTCGGCATGCACGCCTCCTGCTCCGAGGTTCTTCCTTCTCCTCTTTCTTTACTCGGCTATTAATCTTTCTTTCTTTCATCTAATTACTATTAATCTTTCTTTCTTTCTTTCTTTCATTTCTACTATAGTTATTACTAGTAGTACAATGGATGAAATGCTGAAATAATAATAATGTTGGTGAAATTTCAGATGCAGAGGGAGAGTATGAGCGCGGACATGATAAAGCAGGAGCTGTTCAAGAACGCCGGCTATGGAGGAGGATGCTTGTAGAGAGAGGACACCGAGAGCAGCAGGAGCAGCAGCAATAAAAGTAGCAGCAGCAATGGTATAGTGGTGGTAGCAGCAGCAGATCGAGCAGAAAGAAAGAGAGAGGGTTTCAGAGTTGAGTAGTGTTGAGTAGTAGGGCAGGAGAGGAAAAGGCAGATTCGGGAGGCCTTTTTGCAATCCATCTCCCCCATCGTTCCTCGTAACCATGCAACGCAATACTACTACATTACATTACATTACATGTGGTTGTGCCTGTCTGTCCATGAATCATCGTCATCAATCAGACTCTTTCTTTCTCTTAACAACCTTTTCTCTTTTAATGATTGATCTACTCGCACTTTTTTTCGCCATCCCTAATGTTTCTTCTTATATTAATTGTTTCCTAGTATGTTCTCATGTCCCTCTCTCCTGTATTCAAGAAAGGGCTTGGGACTCAAAAAAAGGATTAGTGGTTGTCACTCCTGTGTTGTTATAATCACCTTGCCAAATTGCAATGTACCGATGGCCCTGTTAATTAGTCTGTGTATGGAGTATTTTTGTTGCATGGCCAATGGGCGCACAGCTAAGCTAAATTAACCTCATGCAATGGAATATAATGCAGTAATTAAGCTCACGTCGGTCGCTAGCAGTAGCTGCCAGCTTGTGGCTGTCACGTACTCATGTGTCTGACGAGTCTCCGTCGTCCGCTTTGACCTGCGCACTCCCGACGGATTCCAGCCGCGTAAATCCACAGCTGAAACGCCCAACCTCCATCTTTTCTTCCTGCTTATTGGATGGATGGGAGATGAGAAATTCACAGGACATTGAGATTGAGAGAGACTTGCGGTTGCAGCACACACAGTCAGTAGTCTCTCTCTCTCTCTCTCTCTCTCTCTAGTCCCAGAGTGAGCTATTTGTTTCTTGTGTCTCCCTGGGTCGCTATCTCTTGCTTGCTTCCCTGCATAAATTCCATTTTCAAAGGGGAGAAAAAGATTCACCACCTAAGCAGATCGATGCCTCTTGTCTTATCTCTTGGCCTTGTTGGGTTGGGGACCAATTTCTCATCATCTTCAAATGCCCTCATTAGCAGGAGGGTCTGCACATCATTGACCCCTAATTTATATTTGTCCAATCAGGCCGACAAAGATCCGTCTCCTGCCCCCGTTTTTCTTCTTCTTCTTTAGTTACCCCCAATTAATTTCTAATGCATGCCATATGCCCTCAAGGTAACCAAAGGTTCATGTTATTAATCTAGTATATATAATGTATTTTACTAGTAAAGGAAAAAAAAATAATGCACGCAGCGACCACTTTTGCCGGCAACAGCTACCACCACTTTTGTGTGGTTGATGGATGAAACTTGCAAAAGTTGGGTCAATCTAAACTCCAAAGTTTGTAGCTTTTCTGGGCAGCACTCCAGGCCAAAAAAACTAACGCCTTTTTCAGAGCAAAAGATAATGTCAGGTTGGCAATTAAGCTAGGGTTCAGAAATCACAAGCAAGCAATGCAGCTACAGCTACTCTTACTGTTAGCGAGAGAGCACGGTCTGCAGGTTCCGTGCCATAAGCTCCAAAAACCCTTCAGGCTCTTCTGGAACAAGATAACAGCGTCAGGTTTGCAATTAAGACAGGGGTTCAGAAATCACGAGTAACGCACTCACGCAACTGGTCTTTTTGCAGATGCGCAAAAAAGGTGCAAAAACTCTGAACTGGGATGACACTCTCAGGCTTGCAATTAAGACAGGATGGTTCAGGAGGAATCACGAGCAACGCAATTACTACTACTACTCGTTAACAGTGTTAGAATGAGCACGATATGCAGGAACAAGATGACATTATCAGGACTTGGTATTTAATATGGCTACTTTGGGCATGTGGCTGGAGTACGTAACAAAACTCACCTCCAATAAATAAAAAAAAGGGTTTGGTTTGCCAGGAGGGCAAGCAGAGGCAGCTTCTGCATTTGACGGGGTCAGGTCAGAATTCAGATCAGGGCCATTTGATTTGATTATCATCAATCAGTTGGTACTCCAGTATGCATGGTCACAACTACTGTATTAGGCGCGCACTGCACGGTTGCCGCGCAACGCCGGCGTTTCGTGTCCAAGCATGGGATGGGCAGGGAACGTGTGTGTGTGTGCTCATCATCTTGGATGTTGAAGATGCGCTCCGCTGACGCGTATGCCGGCCGCCCCACAGGCCACAGGCCACATGCCAGTGACGATGGACGAGCGCTCGTGATCATCTGAGCTCTCATCTCACCATGGTACTCCGTCGCCATGATCACCATGACCTCCGCTGGGCTACCAGAGATCCATGGATTCATCATAGGGGGATTCACCTATTCATTACGGATGCACTTGTGGGAATGAGTGTTGGCCATGACTTGTTCAGAGTTTGTTTGTGCTGACCTACCAGTCATGCTGGAGGA
This sequence comes from Oryza meridionalis, assembly GCA_000338895.3. Lineage (NCBI taxonomy): Eukaryota > Viridiplantae > Streptophyta > Magnoliopsida > Poales > Poaceae > Oryza > Oryza meridionalis. Next base: position 31,058,352 of record CM002529.2, read on the forward strand.
TGATCAGTTCCTAAGCTCTATTATTATTCATTCATTATGGAGCATTGCTGACATGTTCATATTATGAGAGTGGCAGATCAAGGACGAAAACAAAGGGTGCATCATGTGTATCTATCAACCCGTGTTGTCGAGTTGGATTGGGTCAGGAAACTAGAGGCACTCCCAGAGTCCCAGGTATTGAAACAGACCCAGTGATCATGTGTATACAAGGAGCACAAATGTGCAGCAAGTTAGGCTTGGACTTCAGATTAAGCAAACCTGTTTTGTAATTGTCTTGCAACCTTACCCAATTGACTCCTGCTAGGGAAAAGTCTTCCTTCATAAACCCTAGGCACAGTACAGCACTAGACTATTTAGCGAAGTATAGTTTGTCTGGAGTCATGCAGTGTGCGACCATACATGTATGACGCCACAAGCCTGGTCCAATAATCCTCACGCATCACTTTTATATACTCCGTGTGACAGGTTGCCAGAATGCCAGTGCAAATGTTTTCTTGCTAATATATAATAAGATCCTAATTAAAATAGTAGTAATAATACTATGGACGGCCCAAGAGGCCAAGGGTATGTTAAGTGACATGCATTGGCAGGCATTCACAGGAATATGGCAGCCAGAGGGCCGGCCAGTTACAAAATGCCACTAGCTAGCTGCCCTCCGGTTCCTGCCTACCTCTTCCAGAGTTCCAGGTCAAACATAAATACTAGTAGAACACATATAATAAGCAGGGGGTGGAGGAGGGACCTGTTAGAACTTAGAACCAAGCCATCCACCAGACGTACATCTTGCCGAGGTTGCTGTGGGAGACTGCTTCAGCAATCAGGCGGCGTGCTTGGCCTTCCACAGAAAGTGGCAGAGAGGGAGCGGCGTTAACGCCTACCACAACTCCCTGGAGCCTTTCTGTGATGTTACTGATGGCCCTCTGAGAATTGGAAACAAGAGGTTAAATCAGAAGAATGCTGTGGTTGGCTTAGCGATGATAAACATACATGAGAGTGCTATGGCGCAGATCAATACCTGTGCATGTGGGTTTCGGACTTCCACTCCACTGGATTTATGAGATTTGGTCCACTCTACTAGCGGATCATGGATAAAGGTCTCAAGAACAGTCATGAGTGCCTCCTTGTGAGTTCTCAGAACCGACAGAGTAATTTCACAAACCTTCACAAACACGCCCTCATAACCAGTGATGCCCAAGCCATCAACCATGTTCTACAGTTACAGATTTAGCACGATCATGTTAATACTTCACCAAAATCACAGGTTAAAATCTGTTCAATAAACTTCTGGCAGGACACTACAAAACAAGGTTTCAATGCTTACTTGTGTAAACCTGAACGGCACCACCTCAGGCTTCTCGAGCAGCAAGCCCTTGTCAAACAAGCAGCTGAAATCCACATGAATACAGTCCCCAGTAGTTGAATCGAGAAGGATGTTTTCACCATGTCTGTCACCAAGCCCAACAATATGCCCAACCATTGACCAAACTGCGGTTGTATGCGCATAAGCTGCCCTGGCACGGATCCATGCAGCTGGCTCAGAAAATGTAGTCAAGAACCATTTGTGGAAAACTGGGGGGAACATTGGAAGGATTTTAGTCTTCAGCATCTCCTCAGGCATTTTTCCCTGCAATTGATCATAAATCTTCTTGATTTGTGGGTTTGTTTTCATCCTATCAAATTTGCCACAAGTTATGTAGATATCCTGAACAATTTGCCGAAGACCACGAGTATTAGGCACCCACTCTACCATTCCACAATCTTCTGTAAGCGGAACCACTGCAAAGGTTCTAATATAAAGCTTTCTCCTGCGGCTCTCAGGGACTTTGGAGAGAAGGCGGTTGATCATTGCATTGAACTCCATCATGCGCGAATCTTTCCTAAGATCATCCTTTGGCTTGCACAGAAATGGTCGAGCAATTCCATCACTTCCAATGAAAACAACCTGAAGTTCAAAACAATTATATGCTTGTCAGGTACCATTAGCTTGGTGAAATGTGACCATTTTGAAACAGTGGAAATAAACCGCATGCTATGTCAACAAACAAATACTATATGTTAACAAGTGACCTAGAGTCCTAGACCCTTGATAACTCCCATAATAGATCCAACCATTGACTTGAACACCCTCTCCAATGGTCACACTCACACCCAGCAAAATTTATGATAACTTTGAACACAAAATATAGTAATCTAGACAGTTGCTGCTCCTCGAACAAATGTACTCCCTCCGTTTCAGGTTATAAGACTTTCTGGCATTGCTCACATTAATATAGATGTTAATGAATCTAGGCACACATATATGTCTAGATTCATTAACATATATATGAATGTAGGCAATGCTAAAAAGTCTTATAATATGAAACGGAGGAAGTAGTAGTCAAGCAAAGCAATATTAGATATACCTTCTTTGGTTTCTGAAGAGAGTTAAGGATCTCTGCGTCATCAGCTATTCCGGCTATAGTAGGGTGCTCGGAAACTGAAAAGGGACGAAAAGTTGATTGATCTGTCATATTTGTATCATATGATGGTAGAGTCACAGTTAGAGCCTGCTGGATGGGTAAGATGATTCCTAATGGCATCATTCTTTTCAAGGAACTGAACTCTGTTGAGATATTTATTGCCCTTGCCTTTGGCTGCCCCGGATGAAAGCACAGCTTGATCAGATGATCTATCAGAGAAGGAAACTGCATGAACAATGCATTGCTGTCACTACCACGCCGACAGCCCTTCTTTGCCGATTGTAATATTTCAGCAGCAGCATCTCGTCTTGCAGCAACTGTTGACTTTGACACTGCAGCCATCATCCATAGAGCCTGCTGAGGGTACTCCCGTAAAATAGATGTGACGATGCATTTGACAAGTTTGACAACTTCAGTATTTTGATGACAGATGCGGGAGATCAACTGAGACAGCACAGTTAACCACTGATATGGTGGTAGATCTTTCAAACACCCGCGCATAATGCCTAACAACTACAAGAAACTGATTAGATCCCCTAAATAGATTAAAGCAATGAAAAATGTGCCAAAAAAAAAACTTACCCTTATATGAACTTCTTTCATGGGTTTATTGGAGGAAGATCCATCCTGGATATATATGCTTCCGAATTCAAACCAAAGAGTAAGCAATCGCGGTAACGCTTGAAAAAGATTTTTATGTCCTCTGTGAAGTCCTCTTGCATATTGTATCAAGACTACTGGAAGCATATCCCACCAAGGCTTCTCTTCAGTTGCTGTAGTTAAAGAACCAGTAGAGCTAGGAGGGACAGGTCCAACTCCACTTGCAATTTTCTTATCTTCTTGGCGTCTCCTGGCATCAACAAGCAAATCATCATAGAACTTTGCTATGCAGAAGAACCCCTTTTCCCACTTGGGCCGCAAATCTGCTACCCTAGAATATAGAGATTTGATATCATTGCTCTGCTTTTGCCCTGTATAGTGGATCCATCTAGTGTAGAGAAGGAGAGTTTTGGACACATCTGGATTCTCTTTTGATGCCTGTGTCACAGAGAGGGGTGCATTTGGCAAAGCAAGAGAAAGGCTAGAAAGGGATGAAAGGACAGTAGGTCCCAAAACGTCCGCAGGCATGTTTAGAAGTGTTTGCTGAAGTTCAGCTATAGCACTATCAGACTTCCGTATATTCCAGAGGTACTTAGCCTTTTCCATGTGAGCATTAGGAGCACCTGAAGCGTCTGCTTCCAGTATTGCACGGTGGGCAGTCTCGTAATGACCAGCCAAACGGCAGAGCCTTGCATACTGAAGCCAGCAGTTCCCAGCTTGAGCATTCATATGACTCAGATTATAAACCATCCTTCGGAAAGCAAGCAATGGCTCCCTTGCCCACAGAGATGGCTGTGTACATCTCAGACGGTTTTCCCAATCCTTTGTCAATTTCAGAAACTTAGGATCATCTGCAGCAAATGGCTTTTCAAGAAATGACTCATCTCCCAGCAGGGAGTTGAAGTCTTCTAACTCACGCAGCATATGGAGCTTAACTATGTAAGGATATGCACGCATGTATGAGTCCATGCCAGCTGCAGCCAAAGGTACAAGCAATGCTTGCTTGGACTGGGCAATTTTTTCAGCAACCATAAACTGATCTTTTTTCATCATTGCGTTGAATATCTTAGCAAGACCCATGTCAAAAGAAGCATTGTTCTCAGAACTTCTGCACACCAGACCTTTGTCTGCCTCGGCTAGATATTCATCCATGAGATCCCATCTCCCTAATCTCCAAGCTGCTTGTACTCCTTGCATGCACCAAGTTTTCTTAGATTGAGGTATTCTATACACCAAACCATCTACATGTGCAATCATGGCTTGAAGATGGCACATGTTTAGCAAACAATTGAGAACATCACAATGTCTATGGACAGAATCAGGTTCCATTTGCAAAGACTGTTCGCATAATGTTAGCACTTCAGCCCAATTCCCAGCTTTCTCATTGATTATTAGTTGATCTTGTAGGGTTGATGATTTCCTCAGATTAGCTAAACCTAGGAGGCCGTCGGGCTCATCCAGTCCTCCATATATTTCCATCAGAAAAGAGATGTCATCATCTGAAAAGGTACCACTACAGTCTGCAGCTGGATTTGAGGAGCCAGACTTTTCACGGACATGAGATTCAAAGTACATGAGAGCACGAGCATGAGCTTGACATCTAAATGATGCCTTAGCTAGAGTGACTTTAGGAATAGCAGCCAACAGCTCAGCAACGTTGCTGCACTGCACTAGCAATTGATCTTGGTCATACATAGAGTTGCTTTCATCTCTCAATTTACCTCCCTGTCTTCCAGCCATTGCATGATTAGATTGGGATAAAGCAATTTCCTGTTTGAGGTCATCAACCCATTGCCCAAGATTATCAAGTAAAGTGAAGACAGCTTGAATACAGACTTCACTCTGTCCTCCAGTAATTCCATGAACAATAGCTCCACTACTTTCTGAAGCAGCAGCATTGAGAACAGACAAGATTTCCTCAGTGATACTTTGACGAGCCTCGGGCGTTCCATAGCAAACAACATTCAACACCAAGTATGGTAGGAGATATATTGCAGTTGGCATGTCATGCCGAACAATTCCACGGCATGCACCAAATATACCACTACGCGATCCAGTTGCATGGGATGTCAACTTCCTAATCCAATAATATATCCACCTCCTAAAAGACATTGTTGGGCGGTATATTGGACCAGCTAAAGTAGCATCATTCACACTAGGAAGATGAAATCTTGAAGTCAAGCATGGTGCAATAATTTCCTTAACATAACTAGAAAAACGCCCCCACAACTTCTGGCCCCTTTTGCTCATCTTGCAACTACTTGATTCATTAGGTAAAGATTGACAACCTGACAGTTTTAGTAGCTCTTGAATAGCCAATGCAGCAGAATCCTGTACTGTGGTGTCAGAAGCAGCTCTGAATGCCCTTGCAAGATGCTTGTGGATCAACTCAAATATAAGATCGTCGTCTGAACATTCAATCTTAAAGCGCTCGCATGACATTACCTTAAACTTAGCAGGATCAACGGCTCCAAGTGCACCAAGACAATCTGCACAAACTAGTTTCAATCTCTGGCCAACAACTGTCCTTGATTCCTCTGCACATCCTTTTAGTAAAGACATTATTAAAGAGCTTATTATATCCAAATCAGCAATATCTTCACCAATAATGAGAGAAGTAATGTCCTCCCTTCTATCATTGAATAGTTTATTTAACTCACATGCCACCATGTACCTTACATTTAAGCTCTCATGGTTAAGACCATTGACAGCATCCTTTAGATGATCTTGCAGAGTCATTAACCCTCTGGCTTGTTGTATTACTTTGTTCACTCCTGACAAAGATGGTAAGCTAGGTAACAACGGCAATTCACGTATATGTTGTTTAAGCAAGATACTGTTTTTAACTACTAGTTCTTCCAGGATTTCAACAATTTTGCCCAGAGGCACAAGAGGACGTTCTCTGCACCTTTCTAAAGAGGGAATAAATGCAGCTACAACTTGGGACATAACATACTTGATACTGGTACACGATACCTCGGCCAGTCGCTTGATGAAAAAATGTAGTACATCTAGCCCATCCATTTGCAGAGTTTCTTTATCAATGGCAAAAATCAACAGAACCATAATCTTTGGTGCATGTGTACTCAAATAAGGGCCCATCATCTCAACTAATTTCCTTATACGCTGGAGGGCTTGCTTCTGAAGATTCACATCACTGGAATGAAGCATTTTCTTGTCAATACTGTTGAGAAGCCGAACAAAATCATTCTTCAAAAACTCAGGAAGGTTATCGTTGCCTGTCAAAATTCTTGCGATATTCTGAATAGTTGGTGAAATTTTTGCCGTCCTGCAATTAAAATCTCGTTATAACTCAGATCAAAATTATTTTTTTCTGGGGAAAATCAAAATTACAGCTAATTACCTATATCAACTATCCAGACAAGTCTATACACAGTAAAAAGAGGATTCACCTTCTATCTGTCTCGATCTGGTCAGATTCACCAGGAAAACATATGATTTCGTCAAGCAGTGTTGGCAAAGCAGCTGAAAATATCTCTTTGCTATCAGTTCCTGTTTCAGTGTGATAAAATTGTAGAACAGATGACAGATGCTGTCCATCTTCATAAAATAGAGCAAATGAGAGCACTTTAGGCAGTGAATTTACAATCAACGGAACTAGCTCACTGTTTAGATGACTTGCCAGTTCATTCAGAGTAACAACTGCTTGGTCATTGTTTTGGTGAGACACAATAAGTTTTGGTATAATTGATGGAACCATTCTCCTGATCAGCTCTTCAGTCTTAACCCCAAGAACAGATTCAGCAAATTCACTAATCACTACAGGATGAGTCAAAAGTCTAGATGACAGATAATCATACAGATTATCTCTAACATGGAAATACTTTGAAAGGAAGAGTTCCAATCCTCCCTTGAAACAGTAGGTGCAACATCTTTGAAGTAATCTCAATGCAGTAACCCTTACAATATAATCGTGATTACCAAGCTGACCAATTAGCAATACAAATGAGCAGAAAAAAACTTCCCCATGAATATCACTAGCTTTCACAATTGCTGCAGTCGATTCCAAAAGAGTAAGTAGTATCTGGGGATCTTCAGCTTCAGTGAAAGCACTCTTTATTTTGTCCATAAATTTAACTCTGCTGGTCCCTCCACTCATTCCCATTCCATCAGAAAACAAAATATCCATCACGTTTGTTTCCAAGAAGCAGGACACTACACTAGAGAATGCATCTCGGACAGCTTTCATTTCATGTAGTAGGAGAAAATCAACACACTGTACCCACTGAAATTTCATATCAAGCAGAACGTCCCTGCTAGAATGTTTCAATATTCGTGGCAATACTTCAACTATAGAAACTATACACTCCTCGGAAGTCTCAGCATAAAGGAACTTGAAGAAAAGAGAATGGGCCTTGAACATGTTAATTTTGAAGTCAATATTTTTATCTTCCGAAAGTGCAATGTCCACAATAGGAACTTGATCTTCAATGTGGACAGTTCTGACATCACATTGCGGGCACCAGAAACCTCTTAAGAGATTTAATGTCAAGATTGGCTGTTCACAGTGCTTGGCCAGGAAAAGTTTGCAATGATTTCCCACTTTGTCAGTGCAATCAGTGGTTCCATTTAAGCAAGAAAGAAAACCAAGTGAAATGGCAATACTTTTCCACAGTTTCTTGCGTCCTAAAGTACCAATTGTCCTGAGAATAAAATTGTAAAACAAGGCCATCAAAAGTTGCAAATCTAGACAAGAAAAAAAAATTAAAAAAATAGAAGATGCTGTACGCATATTAAATTAATCTTCTGTTTATCAACCAGAGAGTGCCTGCAGCAATATTCGGCAATCCTATTACATATGGCAAACTTATTGCTGTCTTTCTTACAAAAATCAAACTGGATGTAAACATGCACAATTCGAAATTATGAAAGATGATAATTTACTTACTCAAGTTTCCTGAACATTGCTCCAAGCATCCTGGGACCAGAGTACAATACAATAATGGGTAATGACATAAGAGCCTCGTTTTGAAGCTCCCCGGTTTCACTTTGGATAGCCAATTCAAGGACTTGAAGATCACACTCAGCATTCTGCCTGCTGCCTATTTTAGCAATAATTTGTACTGCAAGGCATTTTAACTTCTCCGAACATGTTTGAGAAGCAAGATAACCATCATCCGACGCCAATTTCAGCAAGTTAATAAGATCAGCATATCTTGGATACTCGAAATCTGTACAACCATTACCAATCAACAGAGGTTCATCTTCAAACAGTTTTGTGTGTCCAGGAAGAAAAGCTGCATAAATAACCAGACAAAAATAAACAACAAAAGTGGAGGTAAAGAGAGATGCACTAAGGGATGTTTGTCCTAGCATAAGCTCAAGTTATGATACTTAAAAGCTTATCCTAGAACAGATTAGTTAACTTATTCATGATTATAGCCTCTGACAAGCCAAAAGCCCCTAAATCCCCTTGCATATTGTGGACTCTTAATTCAGGGCAGGGTGGATTGTTGCAGATGTGAGATTGCAGGGGTGTATAGGCTGAACTTAAACAATCCGCTCATTGCACTTTTAGAATAAGACTAAGCTCCCTTTAATGGTCAACAATCCATAAAACCAAAAAGTTGGCTTATGGCATAATAAGCCTAAGCTAGAGCTACACAAAAACAATCCATACAGAACAGAGAACATGATAACCAAACTTCAAAAAGGGGTACAAAGGAATTGAACAATTATTTATTCAGTGCAAAAATATTAATTGCACAACTATTACAGCTCGTCCTAAATAAATGAACAAAATAACTTAAGATGTATGATGACATAGTATACCTCAACCAATCACAACACGAGACATGCTTCTCCCTAAACAAACGAGCAAAAAACCTAAACTTCAAATATATTTAAAGTCACAACTTGTAAAGTGCCACATACAAAATGCAAAATGTTGCTAAACTAAAGCCATGCAAAATACAGGAGGAAGCTCACATTGGAGAAGCATTACAGTCTGAACAGCTTCAAAATAGAGTGACACATCAAAGGAAAACATGCATATCTTGGTTGTCTGCACCATTCAACAATGCTTAGAATGTGTAAGTAAAAAATTGATGTCAGTCTAAAAGGATCTCTGGTGACTTCCTCCTACCTGCTTGGAAATCCAAGGAATCCAGGAAAGGACTTGCTTGGAAATTCTACTAAACAGATTTGTCTTTGGATAAACAGATAATGAAAGGCATAGCAGACTAAGCACTTGAATAGCAATTGCCGGCTCCAATGGATAAGCCATATGATTGTCAGGTGACAGGCAATTAATAAGTGAATATAGTTGCACACGAAAATCACAACCATGATCCTTTTCTAGCTCCTGTCCAACGCCAGCAGAAAGTTCATCGACCATAAATGAACCAGAAGAAAATCTTGGTTCTGTCATCTTTAAACGTTTGGGGAAACTGTTTTCCTCGTCCAGAGCTATTCGTTTCTGCCCAACTTTTGGCAAATCAAATCCCTCAGATTTTGCCAGTAGGCTGCTTCCATCATCCCTGTCATCAGAAGATAAAAAACTCTGGCCAGATTTGTCAACGACCAGTCGAATGCATTCTATCAATTTAGCACAAGGCTTTGGCAAGCAAAGCAGCTTTAGAAGTATTTCTGGTTTCCATACTCGTGGGGAGCAGAGTTCAACTATTCTCTTGTATGCATTGCACATTGCAACCTGAAAAGGAGTAGCAGTTAGCAGATGGGAGTATCCATAGAAACTGGGATTGGGAAAATCAAATTGTTAACCTGAAGCTCTGAGCTTCTGCTGGTATGCACTGCTCTTTGGAAAACATTAACAATGTCAGAAGCCGTAATTTCAACAATATAGCTTGGGCAGGAAGAATGCAGTGCATGAAGGCAGGCACCCATTGAAAAGTCATAATCTGCATCTCTGCAGAAAGGAGACGAAGTAATGATATTAGACAATGTTCATGTGCACTCCAATCCAAACAGTTGACCAGGACATCCACAGTAGTTGAACAATTAAACTACTACTAACATCATTAGTTTCATCAGTATACTACAACGTTGCAGAAAGAAATTCCCCAGTATAACTGTAATAGTCTACTGCAATGAAAAGGCAACATTATACATATATTCCTGACCAGAAACATAAGCGAAATACAATCCACAACATTACAGGTTTGTGCACCATATTTCTACTTTCTTCTAAGTTTCCGTATATCGATGTTGAGTGCAGTATCCAATGTTACTTTTCAATTGTTACAGCTATAATTAAGACTTTCAGCCTTTCAGGTAAACAACTAAACATAAGAGAGGCATATACATATAGACCAAGACCAATATGGTTGATTGTTTATGCAGCCAAAGATGCCTTCATACATATCCCATGTCTCCTAATACAGGTCACCTTGGGACCATCGACCATGCGGTTAACCTTGTAAAACTTTGACCACTAATATATCTGTGTGTATATGGATCGGCTACGGGAAAATATCACTGGACTCATCTTCCAACATACCTTCATAATAGATAGCTCCTTTTTGCTAGAATAACATTAAAAAGACATACTCACATTGTTGCATTGGAGACTGTAAAAATCAAGACAACTTATATTTGTGAACTTGCATTTGTCAAATAAAAAAACAAACTTGGGACCTCGGACCATAGGCATCACATAATGTAAATATCATTGCAGCAGACAAGCAAAACTAAAGAAACCAAGCTAGTGGGCAATGAGACAATGCTCACTATTGGGGGTGAGCAAGGAAAGCAAACAAACCTTGTTACCTATTAGGAGTTACTCTTGGACGGCCCTATTACAGAATGTAAACTATTTTGCCATAAATTTCTTTTGCATAGTAAAACAAATCTGAGAAACATTGTTGCTGTTATGTGACTGTTGTTTGCTCAGTATGCATCATTAGAACGAGTATAGTAATATACGCAATGAGAAGTTAACAGCATACCTGATATCAGAAAGTCCGTTAACATCTTGGCTCAAAATGCACGTTATCGAACGGATAATGTTTTCCACAGGAAGAATCTCAACAGTGACCACCGTTGCAACAATCCGTGCAAAATCAAAACAAACCTGTTGCACCAGATTGATTACCAGTGTCTCAAAGATGTACAGTCAAAAACACATAAAGGCTCAAGTAAAAAACAGTTAGATATCAACCTTGTGTAGGGATTCATCCCCATAGCAGATAATAGAACAGGCAGCAGAAACAAATGGCATGTTAACAAGTCCCTCGACATACAGGGTCCCATCTGCAAGACACTTGTTGACAAGTTTAATCAGCATGGTGGCAAATGGACGCCACCTCGTCTCACCTGTCAGATCAACCAGTACTCCGGGTCCATTCTTAGGCTGGCAACTGTCTGGGAGATCACTAAAAATCCCAGGTGAATCCAAGATATCTGAGAAGGATCCGCAGAGGCATTTAACTAAATATCTTTCAGTAAGCACGCCACTTGGCCTGTCCCCATGCGTTGATGCCACCACATATAGCACATCTGATGGATTTGACAACAAGCTCAAGTTAAATCATTTCATCATAACCTAAGAAACTGGAATCCTACTATTGTACATGGCACAACCTCATGACTAAATAAGAAGACAGAAACACAGACCTTGTACTGCAACCATGGCATCCAAGAAGAACTGCCGGTAGGCTTCTCGGTCACCTGTGCGAAGAAGCGAGAGAAGAGACCAAACTGTATCAAATATAATCTCATGCCTTGACCTGCACCAATGGAGACACAATGTGTATGTAAAGAAATGGTAGCACATGCAGCAAGTGAAGTGCATTGTTATGCCTGCTTGGCTACCACTGTTACAGTGAACGATTACGAGCAGAAGCTACAAGAATAAATAATCTGCATTAAGTTTAATTCTTCTCATTATTCCTTAATGACAAGTTCTCCATTAATAGATTTGCACAACGATCCTTTCCCTTGATATAGGCACTTTTTTCCATGCCAACATATAAGCGAAAACGTAATTCCGTCCCGTGTTGCACATTGCAAATGAGTGTCGATGAACAATAAGCAGCACCAGTACGCCAGCCGGAAAATGAGTGTGGTGTGTCCAGAACATGTCACGTAATTGGATCCCAATCAAATGTGAAGATCGATTGGGACTAGGGTTTGGGGGGTGAAGAGGTGGGGGGAGAAAAATGGAGTACCGGAAGTTGGGCTCCGCGAAGAAGGGGAGGACACGGCCAATGACGCGGATGACGTCGGCGGCGCGGCCGTGGAAGAAGACCCCCGGGAACTTCCCCGCGGTGTAGGAGAGCAGCTTGAGCACCGCGGTGGCCTCCCTCCCGTCCGCTGCACCTCGCACAGTTCAATCGCGGGCAAAACGAAGGCACGGGGGAAGAGGGAGAGGATGGGAGGGGGCCCTAACCGGTGGGGGATGAGGGGACGACGTAGTCGCGGAGGAGGTTGGGGAGGACCTCGCGGAGCTTGACCTCGAAGTGGACGGATGCGGGGGCGGAGGTCGAGGTGGTGGTGGAGGACGCCGCGATGAGATCGCGGAGCTCCTGGATGTGACTGGAGAAGTTGGCCATCGCCGGCGATCCCCGCCGCCGCCGCCGCCACCGCCGCCGGAGCGGGAGCAGCGCCGCCTCCTTTCCCTCCTTAATTTCGAACGGAAAAAATTCCAGACTCCATCCACCCACACCGTCTGTGTTCGGGGGTAGGAAAAGAAAGGAAACGCCTGTGGGCTTAGTTGGGCTTCAAAGCAGGCCCGTTAAAGGCCCATTTAAGAACTTCCACTACGACGATCAATCACGGCCCTATTCAACCTGATCTGAAGCTCGAGTTGGGCCTAAATCACAATTCACAAGCCTCTCCCGTTTTTCTCTACCCCCTTCTCTTTTTATTTTAGGGAAAAAAGTTAGGTTAAGGATGAGATTAGGACTATTGATTATGGTGTCATGTCTAGCTGATGGATGACTAATTTAGTTTAATTAAATCCAAATGTCCTTGACGTTTTAGTTAAGATAAAAAAAATCGATAGTATCCTGCAAAGCCAGCGAATCAGGGGAGCACATTGGTTCATAAACCGTGCCTATCCTCGCGTCAGCGTGCATGCTTAATCAGATTATGGGTGTAGGAAAATGCTGACTTGGTGTTCTTCTTATCCGATAAACGACGAGGCAAATCCAACAAAGATAATCGATGGTTCAGTTTGAGCAAAAATAAAAATGAAGAAAAGAACAACAAAGAGCCGAGTAAAAGTTGAATTTATGGGCAGATGGCTGACAATGATAGAACAAACAAGAGTTTATGTGACAATCGAAGTCAACCTTGATTTGCCGACTAAATCGTACACATATTCGAATGTCAAACTCGTCATCGGTAGACAAATTGGCCATTGTCTGTCACAGCTTTTCTTTTTAAACATATTTATTTGTTCATAACATTAGTAAACGCTCCTTTCGAAACGGATATCCATTGGATTTTCGCGAGAAACGGCCACAGCATAGCATACAAGAAACTAAGAAATTTCATATAAAATTGATTGAATTTCATAGGAGTCAAAAGAATTATGAAGAGTTGCACCTTTGCTGTTTGATAAAACGGGAGACAAAACCCAAAGCACAGCGTTGCAGCGTTTGCAGTCGTTGTGCGCATTTCGTCGAACAGGTCGGCGATGGACGGCGGCGGTCAGGTCTCTCCCGTGCCGGCGACGGCGACGGCGCCGGCGCCGGCGCCGCGGAAGGTCAGGAGAGAGCACATGAGGCTGGGGGTGTACAACGACGTGCTGCAGCGACTCAGGGACGCCGGCGCGCCCGAGGCCCTCGCGCCGGACTTCGCCGAGAAGCTCTGGACGCACTTCCACCGCTTCAACGCCAGGTTCTTATACAACCACCCAGCTCATCATTGCTGCCAAAAACTCGTGTTTGCATGTTTGATTTCGTCTCTAAGATTGATCTTTGATGGAATGCACACGGGGGCACTGTTCAAACTAAAATTTACCCTCTGTGATGCCCCTGATTTTCAAGTGTCAGGCCTGTGAATCCGAATCAGGGCCTGAAATGGAAGATGAATTTGGCTAACATTTCTGAATCTAAGAACACTAGGAGTTGGCTAGAGTCTAAATTTCGATGCTCTACTTTCTGATATGGGGGCGCTCCCAGTGCCTAATTTGTTCTTTCCGACTTGCTGGTTCCAAATATGATCAACTCCTTTTCTTGTTCTTCGATTTGATATGGCAGTTATGCCATGGATGTCAATGTTGAGAGGGCAGAAGACGTTCTGATGCACATGAAGCTGCTAGAGAAGGCTACCCATCCTGAAAATCAGCCTGCCTTCTCAGTGAGAATTGTTCAGGTACATTTACGCCAAAAAGGAGAACAGCTTCGATTGGTTTGCTCATGTTTGCAGCAGTGTATCTGTGATTTGTTTCTGAAGCAAACTTGCTGTGCAGGTACCTCTAGATATTGATGCGAGTGAAGCCGAATCACAGTCAAACATCACTGAAGATGACAACTGTCCTACGCCAAGAACACCAGCGTATGTCCTTTAAGATTGTTATGTATCATGACATGTTGTTGTATTTTTCTATTTTGTGCTTAGTACTAGTATTTATATTCTGTTTTTTCTTCCCTTATATTTCTGTTTGTTCGATTTCTCAGCGAACACCCTGCACCTATTTTTGGCTCCACCACAGCCCTTAAGGCTCTTGTTCGTCAAGCAAGCAGCAAGAACCTCCTGGATGACAACCAAGACATAGATGCTATTCTCAGGTTTGCATATTTATAGTTACTAGGTCCTGAAATTTTCTCATTTACCTATGCACTTTTTTATCTTTGCACTTTCGGATTTTTCTGTTTTAGACATTCATTTTTCATTCAAATATCACTTATTAGTTCACTCTGCTGTTACTTGATGTTGTGTTTTTTTTCTTTTTAGTCAGAGTGTGGTTATTTCTTTAAAACACTAATCAGTGAAACTATGATATTTAGAACCATTTCTTCTATTTCATTGCTGTAGTTCTATTTAACATGCACATATGTTGAAGACTATTTATATCAGTACATGGTATTCTTCTTTCATTTATCGTCTTTGTACTCTGAGATTTGGGAATAAGCGAGTGCAATTCCACAATCTATGCTTCTCTCTTTTCAAAAAAAAAAAATTTATGCTTCTGAATAAAAGCTGGGGAGGAACATAACATGATGCTTATTCGTTTCTCTCTTTTCCCTTGGCTGCAAATTTCTTATCTTGCAGACCCATGCATGAGATCACCTTTGCATCTGATGACAAACCAAAGGGCCTTACTCAAGTAAGTTTTCTTACTCCAAACTTCTGGAATAGCAAAACCGAGGATTCATTACTATGGAAGAATTTGCTTACCATGTTACGCATGTTTTGAGAACCTTCCTGATACTATCGGTTACATATTATTTCAGCTGTCTTCACTTCTAGGCAATCTCAATCTTGATATCAAAGAAGTACATGCACTTTCAACAAATGATGGTTACTTCTTAGATATTTTCATCGTAATCGGATGGGATCACAAGGTATTGTTTGGTCCATTTCTCTACTCAGGAAACATTTGATTAAAAATTCTTAACCATATTCTCCCTCCATCCCAAAATATAAGCACTTAGGTGTTTTTCACGAGGATCAAGGAGAGACATGAAATTAAATGGGGGATATTTGTCACTGGTTGGGATGTGGAAGTAAGTAGAGAAACAAAATAAGAGATGGTTGTGATTGGTTGAGATGAGGGAATAGGTGGAGAAGTAGCTATATTTTAGGACAAAATTTGAATGCTCAAAGTAGCTCTATTTTGGGATGGAGGGAGTGGTTGTCTGTCTTGCTTCCTACGTGTAAGGACATCTAAGTATTCATGATCTCAACATTCATTCATACTTTTACCATTGTTTTTTATGAATTGCTAAGAATCCAACTGAGTTTATATATATTCTATGACCTTTGACCTACTAATTTTCTAGTAAAATTTTATAGCACAATGTCCATAATATAGGATTGTCTAAGACCATATCCCAAAACCAGTTTTGAACCAGTAGATCTTAACTATGCTTTGTAATCCCAAAGCTTTTGCCTAAATGCCATTTAGAGTTTATTTGCCTGTTCATGAAGAGCTCAAGAAAATTCCGGAAAAAAAAAGTTATTTGACTACTGTTAAAGGTTATCAGTGAACTTATAGGGACCTACTTGCATATTATTGGATTGCACAGGAATATTAGAAACAGCAAAAAATGATTTTTGCATATTTTGGGCTGATAAACCGGAAAGCTTTATTGTTCCCTTTTTAGCTACCGTAAACAATTATTTTGTGAAAATCAGCCGAAAAATTGGTGGGAGTTCTGTTGCTGTAATTTTAAATTCGCAAGGATCTGTACCCTTTGCTGAATAAGAATATGCTTGTTAGAAAGGAGGATAATTATTCTTTTGATTTTACAGGAAACCCAACTTCTCGAAGAAGCGTTGGAGATGGAAATTCACAATTATGAATCACAGGTAGAGTTTCATTGATATTCCTCTTTATTTTCTCACTATAATTAAAATGCATTAGAGCTTTGTTTGCTCTGTTGCCAGAAATGTTTAAAAAAATATGCAGAAACTAGATAAAATATAGTGCTGAAGTCAACCGAAAACAAAATAAAAGAAGTTTAAGATTTTCCTGCCCAGCATACGATAGTACTGCACAATCTTAAAGGTCAGTAGTTTACATCACAAGCTCTTGAGGACACATAAGAAAAAGGGGATTCAGAAGTATTGGAATAGTATGCTTTGTTCTAGATCAAGAAGATATGGTTACATCATAGAATATGATGTTCTCTTTACAAATAACAATTCAGTTCGTTTATTAAGCTTTTGTATTTCTCTTGCTCTGCCAATACTGATTACAGCATTTGTATTTCCTAATACTTTGCCTGTTTTCATTGTTGAAAATCTTCTGCAGATGCCCTCAAAATCTTCTTGCTGGCCTCCTGAATTAACAGGCAGGCAGTCTTTGATTAACTCTCAAATCAACCATGTTCAAATACCTAAAGATAACACAGATGAATGGGAAATTAACTTCGACGTATTGAATATTCAAGAGAAAGTGGCATCTGGAACATATGGTGATCTGTGAGTATCCTGTTGTTGCGTTGCATGGAACCTTCAGTCTGTTAGACATTGCCTCAAGAGTCATTCTTCCTCCCTTGAGGTTGCAGCTATCGCGGTACATATTTTGGTGAAGATGTCGCAATTAAGGTGCTCAAGTCAGATCGTCTTAATGAGAACATGCAGGAGGAATTTAACGAAGAAGTATTCATCATGAGGTTAGTAATAAAATAAAGATTTGGGATTCTCAAAACCAAAAAAAGAAAAAAGAGGAAAAGTAAATAAACCTGTAATGTCAAATGGCTAGCAAGCTCATCTAGTAACTAAGCCATCGCTGTATAAGGTGTAGCGAGATGACTTTCCCAATGGCTTCGAGTCATTCATTGAAATGTACAAGTCGTTTATGAACACATCATGTGAATCATATTATGCAAAGTTTTGTCTGAACCATAGAAAAACTTGCACAAACTTAATCATAGCATACAGCACAATCTAAGAGTTTGACAACATTACAGCTATACAACCTTAAGTAATTCAGCAGTCTATTTGGTAAGCTGATTGAAGTTACATAGACAATTCTTTATCAGAGCCTTTTCCCTGGAAAGTAACACATCTCTTTGACCATGTTGCCGATGGAACTGCCAAATTCTAGGAAGATTCGTCATAAGAACATTGTTCGATTTCTTGGGGCATGCACCAAATCCACAACCTTATGTATTGTCACAGGTAAAATGAATACAGATGCCAATTCCTTTTAATTATGCAGATTTTGCCCATTTATATGTGATGGTGTTATCCCCTTACATTTTGGAATTTACATATTTCACCAGAGTTTATGAAAAATGGAAGTGTTTACGACTACCTTCATAAGCGTAAAGGTTCCTTCAAACTTCCCAGTCTGCTTAAAGCTGCAGTTGATATATCAAAAGGGATGAACTATTTACACCAAAATAAAATTATTCATCGAGACTTGAAGACAGCAAACCTTCTTATGGATGAGCACGAGGCAAGACTTTTGATCGCTCTGTAGCTTAATCCTGAGTAGTCATTAACGTAATTACTTTATAATGTGGCTTGATGATCAGGGATAAACATAGTATTTCATGGCCTGTAGTTTGTTGGTGTTGCTTTCTTTGCAGAACTGTTGTTGTCACAATTATTTTCATGATTAAACTGATATGGATGAATCTTTTTCAGCTTATCAAGGTTGCTGATTTTGGTGTTGCACGTGTAAAAGCTGAATCAGGGATTATGACTGCCGAAACTGGTACATATCGTTGGATGGCTCCTGAGGTAATCTTTTTAAATTATATATTCAAGTGAAATCCCAGTTTTGCATAGAGGACATAGCAAATGTTTCCCTTTTCTTCTCTAATGATGATAGTTTATCCAATTTAATGGTAAATTTTCCAAACCATCGCACAACTTTCTCAAAAGAAATTGGAGAGCTAAGCAACAGATTGGGATACATGTTTTTCACATCTCAGATCTATGCAACGCTTTTTATGTAGGTTATTGAGCATAAGCCATATGATTCAAAGGCTGATGTCTTTAGCTTTGGTGTTGTTTTGTGGGAGCTGCTTACGGGAAAGGTATATTGATTCATTGGCTAGTGATTTTCTCTTGGAAATATAAGTTTTTGCTGCCAACATACTTATGTTTTTTTTAACATACTTTACTAGATTCCTCACGAGTTTCTAACACCACTCCAAGCAGCCATTGGTGTTGTTCAAGAGGTCAAGAGCTAAGCTGATTTTTTTTTCTTGTTACTATTTGACATAACAAATGCAGCTCCAATATCATAATGTGGACATCTTTTCTTTATGCTTTCCTACTTCATAAAACTACTTATGTTATAGTTCACCTTTTTTAAAAGAGGTTATCTTATGGTTCACATTTCACAATCTTTCAATCAAGTAAACAAACGGTTGAAATGGCAGGGTTTAAGACCAGTTATTCCCAAGGCCACAGATCCTAAACTCACGCTGTTACTTGAGAGTTGCTGGCAGCAAAATGCTGTCAACAGACCAGACTTTGTACAAATTTTGCAAAAGCTTGATGAAATTGCTGGGGAGGTAGGCATCTGTGACCTATTTACCATTTCATGAAATCCCAAATTTTCATATTCTTGCTTGATGGCCTGATGGGTGTATGTAACGTACTGACAGCATGGCATTGATCTTACCCATCCCCATAAAGAGAAGGAGAAAGGAGGCTTCTTTACTTTTGGGAAGGTCCATTGATGAAATTCTTGTATCATAACTAAAGTTGCACATTGTTTTTCTGCAGTTACTTTCTTGATAGATTTCTCTGAAAGATACTGTGTATTCAGGGGTTTATTATTATACAGTGTGGTAGCTGACTGGCAGATCACTTAGCCGCCATTTCTTTCCCACCAAATGTAAAGCAAGTACCCGTGTAATTTTCAATTGCTGTATAGTGTATACTATGGAAAGCTGAAAATATTAGTGAAATTGCAGTATACTACTTATTTTGGACCTTATTGAAAGCTTCTTTTGCTATTAGCACTCTGCAACAGTTTTTTTTAAAGGAATCTGCAACAGTATTTTCATCACGCATCTGCAGTCACTACAAGGTGCCATTGTCATGTTGCCAAGAAAGTTTATTAACATGAAAGATAACATGGAAGGGGTGACAGGACAGCAAATTAAACATAATGAAACCCTAGTCTCTAAACTAGCACCATTCAACCCTTCAAAATCCATTTATTCAGTATTCTTCTGATGCCTCACATTTGAGAAGACCACATAGTGTACAGGCGTACAGCCGTGGAGCGTGAAGTCATCTGCAGATTATTAGGTTTCAGAAACGCAGAAAATCTTTCAGGCCAACGTCACTTGTTGGTTGGGAGTTCATTCTCCTTCCAGGCAGAAAATCCACCGGCGATGTCGGTGACAGCAGTAAAACCCTGAGAATTTGCATGAGATAAATCATTTCGAACGACAGAAGCACAAGAACTGATAAGTGGAATACAGAGTTGATGAGATGGGCATTCTTACAGCAGAGCAGAGTTCAGATGCTGCCCTGAGAGATCTCTTGCCACTTTGGCATCCCTAGAATTAACAGGTGAATGTTTTAAGTACATTAAGAAATGTAGTTGTAAATAACATACAAAATGTTTCGAAAAGCAAGGTTCTTATTGGGTATATACATACAACGATGATCTCATCCTCCTTCCCAAAGATAGTTGACACTTTCTCAAGAAAATGTGTGTTTTTTGTCAGTCCTAGGAACGAGAGAAAATAAATAATGTTTAGATGTGAATCAGCACTTAATGTCTTAATCATAGTATATATATGAATGCGATCTGTCAACATTCAGCAAGGTTGACATTCAGTCAAACAGACAACTTGATGCACAGTAATGTATCACTAGTGTAAAGCAGCATCCTGATGAGTCAGTTTCTCAATTGGATTTGATCTAGCTGGTAACCTCAGATAATAATTTTTAAAAATGATATGCGTATGGTCTATCTGTAGCAGGGACCAGCTGTAGGAGAGCAAATCACAAACGCAACTAGCTGATGATCACAACTCAAAGTAATGCCAGTTGCCCCTTTGCAGCGGCGAAACGCTGGTTTTCAGTTTAGTTTGGTGGTTTGCAAGGGTACAAGTTGATAGTGAAATGCATTCATGCATGCAAAAAGAATAGTTTTCTGTTCAACTTGCATAGCTGCACCTGCATCAGAATAACAGGATGCATGCATGCATCCTGATCTCTCTGGAGCTCTGAAATTGCCCAACAATTTTGAATGAGACCAGATAAATAAAAGCAAGTTTGAGGACCACCCATAATCCTACTAGCATTTCTGAACTTCATGTGCAAAAGGATGCA
Source organism: Oryza meridionalis (assembly GCA_000338895.3). Classification (NCBI taxonomy): domain Eukaryota; kingdom Viridiplantae; phylum Streptophyta; class Magnoliopsida; order Poales; family Poaceae; genus Oryza; species Oryza meridionalis. Next base: position 31,079,318 of record CM002529.2, read on the forward strand.
AAATGATTTACAAGATCACATGGAAAATTTGGGAATGCACATGCCCAAGACATGCATGACTTAGGAATTATTTTTTTTTTTAGAATTTTGACTTAGGAATATTCACATCTGGATTTGTGAAATCGATGGGATCAATGCCAACATCCCATGTTGATTATGACAATCTGAATCGAAGTCCAAAATAGGTTTAACAACTCACACAGGACAGAGCAAGCAGTGAGAAAAACAATGTGCTGCTGGGGTAGTTTAATTACCTGAGCCGGTTTTGTACATATACGGGATGTTTACAGCTCCAACTGGATGCCCACCTGCAAACTCACCCTCGGTTCTACAACGATCGAGCACATGATTAAACTGCAGAAATTTCATCGAAAGACAGCTGCTTGATTCAATATATCACATTCTTTTGATCTTATTGGTGTTCTTTGGGCAGTTCAGTTTCAAAGTTAGTCGGCTCTGAAGTCTGAACTTGTACACGTCGAGTAAAAAATTATTCTTCTTGTCAAGAGAAAAAAAAATAAATGTTGAGGTTAATCAGCAGATGGAGATGGAGATGGAGATTTGATTCAGAACCTGACGTCGAGATAGCGGTGTCCGGCCTGCTGCAGCTCGTGGGCGACGCGCACCGGCACCGACGGCGGCACCGCCATGTCCGCGCCCAAGGCCTCGGCGGCGCCGCCGCATCTGGAGAAGAAGACGAAACGATCATCACCTTGGGACACTCTGCTGCGCCGTCACACTGAACCGGAAAAAGGAAAAGATGAACGGCGAGTCACCTGACGGATCCGAGCAACCTCTTTGCCGCCGCCGCCGCCGGCCTCGCCGCCGCGAAGCCATGGGTGGTTGCGCCATGGCGCAGCCTGAGAATCAAATGGTGAGCAAAAGAAAGCAAAGAAGAGGAAGGCAGTCAGTGGGTAGGAGTAGGTACGTGAGGAGGACAGAGGGGAGGGAGACGCGCGCCAAGGTCGCCATGGAAATTGGAACTGGAGATTCTACTAAAGTTGATGACGCCTCTTTCTCTTCTTTTTGTTGGACTTGGAGTGGTGATCTTGGCTTTTGATAGCTGCTCTGCTCTGATCTGCTGCTGCTTTTATATTTGGTATTCCTCAAATTATGTTGTTTTTTTATTGGGTTTTGATTTAGGAAGCGTGATTTGCGAAATGACAGCATGTGATAATTGATTAACCTAATGAAGGAAGGAAGGAAGGAACGATCGATTTCCTCGACAAGTTGTAGAAATTGATTTTGTTTAATGGTGACGGTTGGTTGGCAATTTGGGAGGAGCTTCAGCTTCCAGCTACTCCTAAACCACATCACATTGACAAACAGCTGATTATTACTGCACTGCTCTGCTCTGCTGCAGATGGAAAATACTCCCAAGAAACGGTGCAGTAGCAATTTCCGATGAGTCAAAAACGTCATCAGATGCTTGATAGTACATCGGACTAGTAGGAGTAGGAGTACATTTCTGGGAGGGACCATCCCTGATCCCCATCCCTTCGTGTCTCGGATAAGAATAAAGATAGTTTTGCCACGTCTGACAACTTATCACGGATGTAACTACTTGCGTGATTTGGTTTCCAGTTTCAAAGCACGCCTAAAACTCTAGGAGACAGCGGGTTTGATAGTGAATTAATGTCTAAGTAGCGGAATTTAAATTATAACCATAAATGTACTTCATATATCAATAATAACATAAAACCATACTTTAAATTTACAAGTTTAAACAACGTACTTAATTAGTACGTTTATAGCATAAGATTTTAAATGTAGTACTCCCTCCATCCCTAAATATAAAAGATTTTGGTTGGATGCGATGTATCATGGACGGAGGGAGTATAAGCAAGTAGTAAGACATAAAGAAGGTACTTCCTCCGTTTTATAATGTAAAACTTTTTAGCATAATGCATCTATATGAATGTGGACTGTCGAGGAGTGATCCTCTCTAGCGGGAGATCGTGAGATCTCCTTTTTTGGTTCGGCCGGGGGCAACGGGTGAGATCCGAGGTTTTCGAGACAAAAGAGACACAAGGGATTTATACAGGTTCGGGCCGCTATGAAGTGTAATACCCTACTCCTGTGTGTATAATGATTCTTCTGTGCTTGCAAAGCCTCTGAATCTCCGATGTACAAGCTAGGGTTAGAGAAGCTTTGGCTCTGGGATCCAGAGTTCGATCCCCCTTCCCACTAGGTATGGTCCTCCTTTTATACTCTAAGGGGATACCATATGTGCTGCGAGTGCTACCTAAGGAGAAGGGAAAATTGTCACGCCCCGAACTAGCCCCGAACGGAGCTAACTCGTGACGCTCCAAATTAACCTGTTAATCGATACCAGTCCCAGGAAACAGTGCTGGTATCACAGGAAGATAGAATATCACAGCAATAGAGGTCTCTTTATTACAGAGTAGGAGTACAGTCATGTTGGGCTGCGGACAGATCCCGAGCTCACAACTGCATTACAAAAGGGAAAGCGGAAGCCAAGACTTGGACCATTCATCACAGGCGCGACTTGGGAACTAGGCCGAAACCCTAAAACTCATCATAGCCGACTTGCTCCTGGAAGAACTCCTCATCAGCAGGATCCACATCATCTTCTTCAGCAACTGGGGGGGATTATTTATATAGAGCAAGGGTGAGTACAGGAGTACTCAGCAAGCCATGGGAATTAAGTGTTTAATGCAGGCTTCAAAGGAAAGGCTGTTGTTTTTGCAATTGGTTTTATTTAAACTCCTTTTTGAAACAACTAGGTGAGTGCTTCTCAAACGACACGGATGAGACAGTGCGTCTCGTCCGGTCGGAGTATGTGCAATGTATCAATCTTTGAATTGATTCAAGGTTGGCACCCGGCCAACGGCTTTCAAACGGCCACCCGGGCCTGGCTGATCCCATCAGCCAGGCAGATTTTCCAAACATCGAACCCATTCCACAACAGTAATTTCACAAGCAGTAGTCAAACAAAACTACGCTACGAATCACCTCACATCCGCCCATGACCGTGGGCACGGCTGTTCGAACAGTTTAATAACCTTTGCAGAGGGGGGTACACTTTACCCACACGACATTACTAACCCGGATCATCCAGCCCGTGCAGAATGGCCACATCTGGAGACCTTAAGGCTTTCATGACAAGGCATTTTGAAAGCCGACACAGGTTTACCATATGCCAACGAGAGGGGTCCCAGACCAACACCAGGTTAGGTCCCAGACCATACTGTGCCAGGAAGCCCGAGGGTTCTCCCCGACACCACCCCGTTGAATCCACATGTCTCTTGGCATCATGGTTCCCCCTATTAGCAAATTACTCAGCCAGGGGTGTCCCATTTCACCCATGTGGTCGCACTTGTCTTATGTTCGGATGAAATTCCAAGGAAAACGGTCCTTAAGAGCAAGAGTGGGAAACCGTACTCCCGGTACGTCCCCCGGTCTGCGATTTTGGAAATTCATTTAGTTCGCAAGCACCGACCCAGGTGTCGGGTTTTCCAAGTCTTTTGTAAAACCCCAAGTTTTACCCATCGTTGGATATTTTAAATTTGAGGGGAGGTGTTCCGATGCGCGTACCCAAAGGCCCGTGCATCGAAGCACAACAGTTGACAAAGGAGGTTTAAGTGTTCAATAATTCACGGAGGGTAAATGCAGCAATTAGGATTGGGGTCGGCAGGCTATCTCGCAAGCCGCGGCCGAAATACTTGTGTTAAACCTATTCATGCAATATTTGCGGAAAAGAAATACTTAGATTTAAATTATAGGTGCAAGATGATCAAAGGTGACTTGCCTTGCTCGAGATCTTGAGCTTGATCCTCGAAACCCTCGCACTACGGGTCTTCGGGCTCCGAAACTACACGCGAAACGGGACAACTCAACAAACGACGAAAATAAAGCCCTATTATTGACCTCTAAACGTGCCATTAAATAGATCTCAAGATTTGAGGAATTTTGGAAGTTGAACGGAGTCAAACGGACATACGGTTGAGAAGATATTGAATTTCGAAGATTATTGGATTTTTGTCTAAAGGAAAAAGGATTTAATTAAACCCTTTTCAAAAAGAAAAGAAAGAGGGAGGGGAAACAGACTTCCCTCGGGCGGCTAGGGCGCGGCCCAAGAGAAAGGGGCGGCTCGGCCGAGCTTAATGGGCCGGCCGGCCCAAGAAGGCGGCCCAAGGCACGCGCGGGAGGGGAGGAGAGAGGGAGCCGGTGGGCCGGGTCCATCTCGAGTGGTCCCGAGTGGGACCCGCTTGTCGGCAGCTCGGCTCACCGTGAGCGAGGAGCACGCGACGCGGCGCGAGGGTTTGGAGCGGGGCGCGGTGCACGCGCGCGGCTCGCGGTGGGTGTAAGTTCAAGTGCCTTAATTTGGTTTCAGTTATTAATGACAAATCTAATTATATGAGACTAACGTTTTTATGAGCCTTTCTTTGACTAGTCTCATTTGTATATGAAAGTAAAAATGATGAGAGGTATGTATTAAACTTCACATATTCTAACTTGGTCTCCCTTGTGGATCCAAAATATAGTGTGAGCTTCCTATTTGATCTTTATTGATTATGTGCATATGCGTTCCTTCATATCTATATGTATGCACATCTTGAGGGGGAGTTTATTCTATATTTTGTTTATTATAAGATTTCTATCTTGATTTGAAATCATTTTTCATCTCATCTCTCTATATTGTTTATATCGGGTTATTATCCATCACCAAAGAGAGAAAAGATTGAAAGATCTTGGATTAAACAATTTGTGTAATTGTTACTTTGGTGATAGATGATAAACCGATGTTTATGGGATTAACCTCTCTTTTGCATAAGTTGTCTACTAGGTTATTTCCCGATAATGAGATGTGGAAGACATGCATTCTTTTGTGATGGACCTTAATCATGACAAGGATGAAATGCATGGAGATAAAACGATATGTACCACTTCTTATCTCCTACTTTTTGATAGGTTCATATATATGATTTCCATGTTATTGATATATAAGTGTGAGACTAATGTTTACTCGAATGTTATCTTATTTAGTCTCATTTACATTGAGAACATGGAGATCATGAAGGTATATGTTTTATGTTGGTCTACATCATTACTACATATGCCTTCTCTATATGTATAGGATAAACCCCCATTGGTCATTTTCTAATTATGCATACACTTGCATCTCTTGTATATTTATTTGTATGCATATATTTAGGGGGAGCAAATCCTATACATTTATTGTGCATGTTCTAGATCCATATTGTTCACCTATTATTTATATCGGATCTTTGCACTTGAGCTTGCATACGAGTATATGACACTTGTGATGTTAATGAATACTCAACAAACATATCCATATCTTTCATATGCAACCGGTTGGTCATCAAGTGAAGGATGACAACCGATTTGTTGAGACTAATGTTCTCCTTTGAGGTGTGAAAAGGAATAGGTCCCACTACGATGAGGCTAATGAATGACACCATGGGTTAGTGGTCACCAAGCCAAGGACATCGTCATGTTGGCAAGAATGAAGTCAAGCTTGTGATGAGAATAAAGTCTTGACAAAGGATGGACAAGACCTCGGCATAAACATGGTTCAACCGGATGGTCACAAGTGTTGATCTCGGCTCAAGCTTGACCCCAAGATGGATGGCGCAAGGCAAAGGTATAATATAGCTAAGAATATTTTCTTAGTCTTTTCCCGGTCTTGGTGTTTGGTGTAGACCGGATTTGCTAGATAGACGCCGTACTATCAAGAGGGGTCTATGAAGCGAGCTTGTGGATGATCTTGTGCCATATTAGTTCATATGCATGTAGGTGCATTTTGTGGGCTTGTCTAACCAAGTGTGATGAGTTTTCTCAAGTCCTAAACTAAGAGAGAAGTGGGCATGTCCAATAGGAGTGAGTGATATCTTGTGGGTATGTCCAGTGGATATCCTTTGGAGTGTGAGCCCTTTATCCTTGACTTAAGTTGTGTTTCTTGGATGGATTTTTCATGGGTTGGATGGCCCTTTGAATAAGCTTTCCATAGAGTCCAAGAACGCCAAATTCCGAGACCCGAGTCAAGAGATATCGCCGTTTTACTAACGGTCGGTTGAGCTGAAAAGTGACCTGCGGTCTGACCGTGGGCCTTAGGCCGGTCTGACCGGCCTCACTGGTCTGTTGCACTAGTCTGGTTTTTGGTGGCGATACAGAGCCGCCAGAGCCGCAACCGGTCAGACCGAGCCGACGACGGTCTGACCGAGCCGTGGACGGTTTGACCGGCCACTACACCGCGGTCAGACCGGCCAGGTTGAGTAGGCTCAATTATTGCCCTGTTCTAGCCGTTACAAAGTAGTCCGGTCTGACCGGCCACTCTACGGCGGTCTGACCGGCAGAGCACAAACTTGGGGATTTCGGTTCCAACGGCTAGTTTTGGTGGTTAGGGGTATATATACCCACTCCCCAGTAGCAAGGGTAAGGTTTTGGCACTCCATTGCATTATCTTGAACCCTTGCAAGAGCTCTCACACCCTTGTGCACTTAGTTTATCTAGTGAGGTGTTAGAGAGTGAGTTAAGCCAATCCAAGTGCATTGCTTCATTGTTTTAGCTAGTGTGGCACTTGATCATCCTCGGCAAGCATCCTAGACTTGTTACTCTTGGAGGTTGCCGCCTCCTAGATGGCTTGTGTAGGTGTTGCCCGGTGACCTCTCCGAGGAGATTGTGGAGCAGGCCCGGCGCCGTTTGTGAGTGGTTTGGAGTTCACCACCTTCGGAGTGAAGGAAGAACTACCCTAGTGATCGAGGCTTAGGTAGTCCTCTCCGTGGGCCGGCTCCCGCCTTGCCCACCCCTTGACGAAGGGGGCGTGCGGCGGCTTCGTGGTTGAGCGGTGGAGTTGGGCTCGCCTCAATGGGGATTAGGAAACCGGCGAGTTTCTGAACCTCGGTGAAAAGTTCCTTGTCTCTTGTCTCATTTATTTGTTGCATTTACATTTGTGCTATTTACATTCATAGAGACATATTTGAGCCCATATCACCTACGTTTGCAAATAACTTAGTTGCTTAGTTAACCTTGCACCTTACTTTGCCTAGCAACTTAGGTTAGTTTTCTTTAAGTGCCATTAAGTTTTAAAACCGCCTATTCACCCCCCTCTAGTCGGCCTCCTTGATCCTACAGTGGGTGCGGAAGCGGCGGGCCCACGCGCAGCCTCACGGCTCGCAGTGGACCGCGCGCGCGAGCGGGGCAGAGGGGAGCGGCGGACCGGGGTCGGCTTGACCCGGTCTTGGCCGAGCTGGCGCCGACGTGGCGCCTACGTGGCTGCCACGCGGGCCGGCGGGAGGTTGAAGAACACGCCGGCCGGAACGGACGGCGGACGGCGGCTGCGAACAGCGGGGCGAACCACGGCGATACAGGCAAAAGCGAGCACACCGGGTGGTTGCATGAGACGAGGGGAGACGAGCCAACGGCTCGGATTCGCCGGAGGGAGTTCGACGGCGGCGGATTGCGGCAGCGGCAACCGGCGGCGAGAAAAGAGGGAAACGGCAACGACGCGACTAGGGTTCGATTCCTTCGGACTAGAGCATCTACGTGGCCACCGGAGTCCGTTTCTAGCGTCGGATTAGACGGAGACACTACGAGAGAGGCCGGCGACGAGCGGGCGCTACGGAGCACGGGCGGCGACGGCGGCGAGCACACAGCGAGCGGCGGCAGCGGTCGGGGCGGCGCCAGCTAGCTACAGGGAGGCTATACAAGCTTCTACCGAAAGCTAAGGGGAAGAGGAGGAACGAGGAGGGAGAACGGGGAGGAGGTACTACCGTGCGGGGTGAAGGGGCACAGTGACGATGGCCGACGGCGCGGGGCGTGATCGCTCCGGCCTCGGGCCAAGGAAGAGGAAGGAGAGGGTGCGCCCGGAGTCCACGTCACGCGTCCTCGCTCGTGCCGGCTCCTCCGACACGCGTGACGACGAACGGCGACAGCGAACAGGGCAGGGCGCGGCAATGGTGAGGGCGAAAACGGGGAAGATTGGTTTGGGGAGGGGCTCGGGTTTATAGGCTGCAATGTCGGTTCGGAAACCGACCTTAGGCGGCACTGGGGTGTGAGGGAGCTTCGAGAGGAAGGGATAGGCTTCACGGGCGCAGTCAAACGGCACGGAGGACAGGCTGGCGCGGCGCGGCTGCTCCTCTGCCCTGGCGCTAGCTCCGAGCGGAGGGAGAACAGAGGCCGGGCCGAGAGAGGGAAGCGGGAAACGGAGGGGGAGAAAGAAGGCTCACGCTATGCCGGTTTGGGGAGGAAGAGGGATGGGAGCGGGAGGCGCTGCCTCAGGTTTTTGGACGGATGCGGGTGGCGCGGCTCGGGCACGCGCGCTGGCTCGTGGGGCAGGGCGCGGCGCAGGCGGCGCAACGTGGCAGGGCGCGGGGCCGGACGTCGCAGGCATGGGCAGCAAGCGGCTGACGACGGTGGCGACCGTGTGGGCGCGCGCATGCGAAGCAACGGCGCACGGGGAGCTCGAAAACGCGGCGGGGAGCTTGCCGGGGATGGAGGCGGGGAGAAGGAGAGCGAGAGAACGAGAGAGAGGCGAAGGCGCTCGGCTCGGCTGGGCGTCAGCTCACGCGCACGCGCGTGCGACGCACGGGCAGAGCGAGGGGAAAGCTGAGGGAGAGAGAGAGAGAGATGGGCCAAGAGGAAATCGGCCCACCGAACCTAAGGGAGGCAAAATAGACTTTTGTGGAGGAATTTGATTTGGGGAGGATTTGGATTCGGATTTGAATTTGACGATAGATCGGGGATTCGAGATCAGGGATTGGCACGGAGACTGACAACAAGCAAAGAAACAGATTTCACAAATAGGGTTTTTAGAATTAAATTTTCCCGCTAGGCGCCAGGACGGAACGGGCGCTACAAAAATATTCTCTATATTAATTACATGTCTTGTGCCTTAGCCAAGAAGCTATCTGCACGTCGGCTGCTGCGCGGGGCTCATCAAATCATGCAGGGCGCCCTTGTCATTCGCCATTCAATGGATGAGGACTTCCTGGTTCTCGTTCGCACCAGGAAACGGGAACCCGGGTCAATTTAGAGTGGTTGGACCAGCTCTGACCGGGGTAAGAGGCTGTGAAGCCCCTCATTATTATGATGGGATGGGACGGAGCACGCGCGCACGCCGCCTGACAAACTGACAGGGCGAGGGTACACAGCCGCCGTCCCATCGGTCATTCAACCAGTCACGGACCTGTCACAGATCGGTTGAGTGCACTGCACGCCACATTAAATGCGGCGTGGCGCAACCGCTCAGGTCGCCATAAAAGCGGGTAGGTGAGCGCTTGGAGGCGGCCATCTAACCTATCGCACGTGGCGACCTAGAGAGGTGGTCGAGGGAGCCCGACCCCTAGTCACAGGAGGGAGTGGCTGCCGCCCCACCTCGAGCCTGACTCCCCTCGGGGGAGGGCCACGTGGCATTGAGGGACAGCCTCCTCCGTCTAGTCTCAGTCGGGACGGGCCCGACCCCCAAGTGAGGAGGGGGCGACCGCCGCCCTACCTCGGGCTTGACTCCCCTCGGGAGAGGGCCACGTGGCATTGAGGGGCAGCCTTCTCCGTCTAACCTCGGGGACGGAGTGGCCGCCGCCCCACCTCGGGCCTGACTCCCCTCGGGGGAGGGCCACGTGGCATTGAGGGGCAGCCTCCTCCGTCTAGTCCCGGTTGATGGGCCCGACCCCCAAGTGAGGAGGGGGCGGCCGCCGCCCTACCTCGGGCCCGATCCCCCCTCGGGGGAGGGCCACGTGGCGCCTGGGGCAGCTTCCTCCCTCTAGACATGATACCCCCGGGCCCGTATCACCGACAGTGGCAATAGTAGAAAGTTTTACATTATAAAACGGGGGGAGTACATAACGTTGACTACACCTATCCATACATGAAAAACACCATCTAAGCGGAATAACGGGCTAACAAAACTGATAGTGGACTACAACCGCAGGCACTAAGTTTTAATAAAAAAAAACTATATTCGGTTCGCTGCCTGGTAGGGTATACGAAAGCTATTTAGGTCTCATTTGAATTGGAGAAAAAACAAAGGAGTTGAAATCCTATACTATTCATTCATGCCTTTGATTCGTAGGAATGAGAAAAGGAAAAATGTAGAAAACTTTCCTATTCCTGCAATTCTAAAGGATAAATGTAGGAAATTTAACATCCACTCTAACATCTTGAAAAATTTCCTTTAAGTCCATCTCTCTCTCACCTGATTCCTGTGTTTTTTCTGCAGTCCAATCGAACGGTGATTCCTATGTTTTTTCTATGTTTTGCAATACTCTTTTTTACACTTACATCTTACATTCCTATCAGGATCCTGCGTTTTTCCTATTCATCCGTTTTCTTAATCCTACGATTCGGGCTAGTAATTTGTATCCTAGTGATTTTATGATGTATCCGCAGCTTTAATTTTTAACATTCACAAAATTGTTACATGCAAGTATGCATGTATTTCTGGCAGCAAGAAAAAGAGAGAGAAACTCGCACGTTTCCCAAATGTAAACGGTGTTTTTTTTTAAAAAAAAATTATATGTGAGTTTTTTTTTCTCAAGTTTTGGTGTAACAAGCCCGGCTGAGCTCACAAAGCTGCGCTACATCGACTAGGCCCACGCACGAGAGATGGCTTGTAGTGGCTCATCTTGGGGCGTCCGTGATGTGCCACAAAGCCCATTCCTTAGCCTCCCAGCCCATTAAAGTTGGCCCGCAATGGGGGTTCGTCCCTGTATGCATGCTTTCTTTTTTTTTCTTTTTTTAAGAAATACAATTCAAACGTAGAACACAACATACTTATCTCCTATGAACGTACACACGTACACTCTATCTTATGAGCACATCCAAAAAATTAGGCCGATATATGTTGAGATTCACAAAGTCACCACAGTCACCACATGTGTCTCCTTATCGATGTGTACGTCGTCTACCACTAAACTTATTTCACCATGAGGAATCTAACTAGCTAGTTGAGTTATATATATACTCAATTCGCGCATGCTTTCTTTTATTCTCCACACAAAAAACTAAGAATAGACAGCAATAGTAAATAACAGGGAATATTAACCAAGTGAAGCACATCAATTTTATCATTATTTTTCTGACATTCATTACATTTTCATTTGCAGTACTCATAATCAAACCGAGCTGAATAGACCAACATGTATATATTGTACAACAGTATATACATGAATGATGAATCAATTTAACTAAAATTCCAAGAATAAAACTAGGAAAAACATGAAAGAAATTAAGAACATCAATGACCACGTATATCATCGATTAGAAGCAAAAAATATATATATAAATCAGCATCAGCTCTTGTAATTGGCGAGCTGGTTGAAGTTGATTGGGGAGGTGAACTGGGGCGGGCCGTGGAAGTAGGCCTTGGCGCCGAGCTTGTTGGACTGCTGCGACGGGTGCACACTGTCCCAGAACACGAACCGGTCGCGGTCGCCGCACAGCGCGCCGCCGCGCTGGCAGGGGCCCTCCGCGCCCAGCCTGCCGCCGCCGCAGCACGCGCTGTCGGCGTTCGTGTAGCCGGCGGCGCCCGGGTCGGCGAAGGTGAGCTGCGTGAGCGCGTACGAGTCGGCGATGGAGTAGGCGAGCCCCGGCAGCCGCGCGGCGAGGCCGGACATGAGGCCGCGGAGTGCCGCGTCGAAGCCGGCGGCGAGCTGGTTCATGCCGTCGTTGCAGCCGCCCGTCGCGTTCGCCACGCGCACGCTCGGCACGCACCCCACCGGCCCAACGTTGATGATCCCAAACTTCCTCGCGCCCATCCCGTACAACTCCTGCACACCAATTAGCACAATTAGCTAGCTTAATTAGTTGATATGGATGCATCACTACATGTATCACGCGTACTGATGATTAATATATAATTATCAAGATGATCATTGAATTGTTCTTCCTATATATCATGTCTTTGTATATAGTATATAGCCAGCAGGAGACTTTGAACAAATTAAGAGTACTAGTACTTACGACACCAGGAAATTAAATGTCCGGACTAACTAATTTATTAATATGTTATATCTCGACTAATTAATTTATCCATGAGCTAGTTAGTTGAGGATGGTTGGGTTAGGTGTGTGTAAACTACATACCGTGATAGCCGCCGAGAAGTTGGAGATGAGGCTTGTGTAGAAGGCCTCCACCTCGCTGGGTGTCGCGGAGCGGTTGAGCTTCTGCTGCGCGGCGGCGAAGGCGAACATGTCGTTGCTGCCGACGCCGAAGAGGAAGAAGGACTTGGCCAGCAGGTCGCTCACCGCGCCGGACCCCGCCTTCGCCACCATCTCCGCCCTCGTCGAGTTCAAGTACACCACCTGCTTCGACAGTGGAATGCTGCGTCCGGTGTTCTGCAATGATTCAGACACAAGCAGATCGACATAGATTAAGTACAGACCACTGATAAATTTAATTTTCATGGTAACCTGTAGTAGCTAGTGATCACTTACAGTGGAGTCGAGAATCCCAGCTCCGGCAGAAGCATAGTTGACACCCATCACTAGAGCGGCCGGGACGAGATAGTTGCGTGCTTTGAGTACCAGATAGGCCGGAGGGCTCTTGTCGAAACCCAGATTCTTTGCTGCAAGCACATGTAATTAATTAATATCTCGATCGAGTTAGTAATGTTATTGGGACAGGCCTGCCTATATAAATACGAGTATATATATACGATAATTAATTAAGTAAAGTACGTACCAACGTAGTCGGCGGCGTTGAAGCCGTTGCTGAAGCGTCCGGTGGGCTTGGAGCCAGGGAAGTCGATGCCGTAGTAGGGCTTGTTGGCCCTAGGGACGTCTTTCCCCGGCAGGTGGTTGTTGTTGCCGACGTCCAGCGTCGAGTCGCCCAACACGTACACCGCCGGCACCAGCCGCATCTTGCTCGGATGGACGGCCCCCAACACCTGAACCATGGATATCATCAGGCTAAGACGACCTAAGCCCACACTCTTCTTCTTCATGCCCACCATGCCTATAACACTCTTAATTAGTCTCTAATAACTCTAAGTATTCGTTAATTCTCTCGATCACTATACGTAGTATTAATTAATTAGCTACGACGATCGAGCAGCCTGCAGTAAGGCTAGGTCGACCTTATGCAGGCTGTTTAGATCTTGGACTACCAAATTAAGGTTGAGAATTGAGATGGTGTATGATGTTTGGGGTGCAGACATGCTTAGCTACTTATAAGCCCAAGAGGCTAGCTCAAGCCAAGATTAATTTCAACTCTCTCTACCACTGTCAGCTCCTCTATAACGTGTGGTCCGGGTCTTATTCTAACTCTTTGACTGGGACTGTATTAATTAATTAATTTGCACCACAATTTTACGATCGAATCATATATAGAATAATACTCCATATGGCATGCAAGTACTATATATTATACATAATGCAGCTGTGATGCCCCCAGGAAAGTTCTGTGTCGTTAGTCAAAAGGCAAAACAAAGGGTTCGACGACAAATTAAAACATGCGTGCGCACATATGATCAAAGATATGTGTGCGTTTATACGTACTACTATAGCTAGTAGGAGTATAAATCAAAAATATCGAAGCTGACATGTACGTGCTCGGTTAAAAATGAGATTAGGTTAAGAATGAGATTAGACTGACACTGGAGAAAATTAACCCCCTTTTTTAACGAAAGTGGGGAAATTAACCTTTCGGTCGTCTCTTATAGGAGTATATGCATGATTCAATGTTTAGCGTGTCTGATGCTAGTAGTTATTTATCATTGTTATTTCAACTCTATGATGATTTAATTTAGATTTAAGTAGTTAATAATTTATTGCCGCCCTAAAAGTACAATAATTTAAAACAGAGAAAGAGAATAATTCAGAAGTTCATATAACTAGCCTTCCTCTTGCTTATTTTATAGTTCGATATAACATTCTAATTTGGCACGTCAACAGTACTCAACTGCTGCACATGTATATATACCCCAAAAAAGTTTCTCTCAAATTAATATAATAGCGGTATTCAACTCTTCTTTCCATTTGAAACCATAAAAAAAGAGGATGACTTTTTCAGGTATGGCTGTCGAATGAATGTCAGCTGGATAAGCTGCTGAGCAATTTTGGACCATTTCTAACGGTTTTATATATGTGCCCACTAGCTTTTGGGTTTTATATATTTATGTACCCTTAATTTTTCTGTTTGGGGAAGCAAAGTGGACTACGTTCAAATTGCATCATCAATTATTGTACATGGAAAAAAGAGTTACACAGCTAGCGGCAACACGCTACTGTGTCGTTGAATTGCTTGCTTAATTAATTAAGCTGCTTGATGTTTAATTTGTATGAATATTGAAGATAAACAGAGAGAAAATAAAGGGAAGTGCATGTGTATATATAGGGAAACAGATTTTACATAAGAAACGCATACTTCATCTGACTATCATGCATTTCACATACACAATAAATCTTAACGACATATATATAGAGTGCGATGCGCTGCTACGATATGTCATTTTTTTACCAATGTATATATAAGATCCATTCGAGACACACAGAGAAATGAAGGAAAACAATAGATCGAGGCTTACAACCACACATTATTTTAATAGAATAATTTGCCTTTTTATACGTAGATCGATACTATACTTAACTAAAATCCATTTTTCATGCCATTTAATTTACTACGACACAATTAAACGGCTGGCATTTTGGCTTGATTTGTGATAATTATTTTATGGGAGTGTTACGGACTACCTATATAAATGCATTTAATTATTACTGCCGACCACCTGGGAAAATGGTACTAGTATTTTCATGTAACTTTAATTATTATTTACTAGAACATGTTCAATTTTCTTAAAACATACTCTATCCGTTTCTAAATATTTAACGCCGTTGACTTTTTTAAACATGTTTGACTGTTCGTCTTATTAAAAAAAGTAATTATTAATTATTTTTCTATCATTTGATTTATTGTTAAATATATTTTTATGTAGACATATAGTTTTACATATTTTACAAAAGTTTTTAAATAAGACGAACAGTCAAATATGTGCTAAAAAGTCAACGGTGTCAAATATTTAGAAACGGAGGGAGCATATATTTTTAGCCGCATGTAAAAAACATTAAGAGTAGTTGTAAAAACCATTTCCGTAGTGTTCTAGTTTGATGCCCGTGTAATCCATGTTGCCATATTATTTTTCATACTAATTAACTATGTAGTGCATGATATATATGCATGCATACGTACAGAAATGAGAGCACACGTACAATCACATGATCAAACTAGTACTTTCGATTCCCTAATTCTTCCCTGTGTAGGGATAGGTGTTAATTAATTCTAATTAATTTGTTGGCAGTCACAGATGATTGTAAAATTTTAAAGAGTTAATCGCACTTTGACCCACCTTTTATTACCAGATTCACTTTGAGCTATCCTCTAGCTAATATTTTCACTTTGGACCAGGTAAGATTACCTTTGGTGTACTTTGAACCACCTCAAATCATTTTTTTAAGTTGCATCTACTCTATAATGTTGTAAATAATTACCTGTGTAAGTCGGAAAAAATTACCGGGTTACGTGCTGCTGATGTGTTTAAAGTTGGAAAAATCTTTTATGTATTCTAAAAAAAAGTTTATGGGGGTGGTCTAAAGTGAAAGAAAGGTAAAGTAACCTAGCCCAAAGTGAAAAAAATGTGTTAAAGGTGGTACAAAATAAAATTTTGATAATAAAAGATGGCCCTAAACCCAATTTTCTCAATTTTAAATTCTGGTCATCAGCAGCGGACAGCTATATATCCAAAATTGGTCGAGCATATAGGAAGCAAACAGTACACACGGCATATGCAGGGTGCGTCGTTTATCACGTGCGTGCGCGTTGATATATTACCGACTAATATAGCTTAATTTTGACTTTCATCATAATTATATATGGTTAGACGCTCAGCACATGGTGGCATAGACAAATTAATGAAGACGAAGGATAAAGCCGATTGAATTAATCCTCCATGCATATATCGACCTGTAATCTTCAGAAAAGCAAGCTAGCTTGTACTCCGTCCGAATGGCCAACTCAGATCAAACTGAAAGCAACTGTTCCATCATTGACTGGTTAATTACAAATTAGTTATACTCCCTCCATTTCATAATGTAAGTCATTCTAGCATTATCCACATCCATATAAATATTAATGAATCTAAACATATGTCTGTCTAGATTCATTAACATCTATATACATGTGAGCAATACTAGAATGATCTATTATATTATTAAGACAGCTCGGAAAGAAGGCACCACGTTCGTTGTGGGGGCTGGAAATTTTCACATTAATCAGGGAAAAAAAGAAATATTTTAACCGTTAGATCGTGGTAGATCTAGATTATAAGGGTAGAGATTAATCGAATATAAAAATATGTTAGAGTTGTAAGAGCAATACAATTCTAATGTAAAACGGAAAAGAACATATCAATAATACGCGGAAATTTCACCGTGAATAAGATTAGTTGATTAGTAAACCGAGTCCTAGAGTAAATTGTATAGGAAATTAGGAAGTACTACATGTCACGCTCAGGCAGGTATCACTCCATCCTATACGGAGTCACTCCGCCTGGTGCCACGGTGCCGCACAGAGGGCAGCAAGCCAGCAGCCAAAAACTCACGGAGACAAATAACTTCAATCCATGCACAAAAAATAAATAACCGTGGCAAGTTACATACTACCATATCAGAAATTCAGAATGACTATTTTTTTGGTTAAGCACATAAGAACGACAATCAGTTTCTAAATTTTCTTGCATTTGCATCGATTTTGTGGTTAAAAAATTAGATGGAAAGCTAAGCTAGAATAAGGTATATGACTATCTGTATTTTTTTTACTGATGACTTACTTTAAATGATAAATTTTTGGCATGTTAAACAAAAAGGTATATATTTTAACCATTGATATTGGTTTAATTTAAAATTTTAGACCCACGATACAAAGTCATGTTTAAAGGAGTCATGATATCCGTTTCATATGTTCGGATTCAACACAATTTTAATAGCTAGAGGCAGAGTTCAAGCCTCCTTCAGTAAAAAAAAGGTCTCTATATATAATTTGTAAATAATGAACTAATTAAAGACACATATCTATGCAACTTTTAGCAGGCAAAAAAAGGTCGTATATACCATATTTGTGCAAAACTAAACGAGAGTTGATTTGCGATTACCTAATGACAAATGATGCGGGGCGAGCGAGTCCTACGCACGCAATTGATCTGTTTTGTCCGTGTCAACGAGCACGGATATGCATGGCAGTTTGGTAGCAGCAGCAAATTGCCAATATACTATTGTCCATACAATCAAATTTCTGGAAGATTTTCCTTTTCAAATATATTGAAAACAGTCCAAATCCTACTCAAAATAAAGACTAACAAAAATCAGATTAAAAACTAAGGACATTGAGATAACTGTCCATCTAAAATACAACACAAGATTAACTATATTCGGAGAAAAATGTATCTATCTATATCAGTCTATTTATTACTCCCTCCGTCCCATAATATAAGGAATTTTAGAGGGATGTGACACTTATTAGGACTATGAATCTGGACATGCCCCTACCTAGATTCGTAATCTTATGAAGTGTCATATCCCTCTAAAATATCTTATATTATAGAATGGAAGGAGTATATCATTAAAACAACCATGAAAAGAGACATTCTGTTCACTCAAAAATAAATAAGATTTCGAGTAGGAATATGTTTTAGAAATAACTAAAATTCGAAATATTGAAAAAATAGTCAACGTAGAACACAACACGAGATTTATTAAAAGTTCAAAACAATATATAAATAAATTCTGAAATTAGGAAAAAATAGAGTTGAAGCCTTCAAGGAGAAATATAATTTAGAAATATCAAAAACTAAGAATAAAAAAAAGGAATAGTGAAACAATATACAATCTATAACATAATACGAGATTAATTGAATATAAAAAATAAATTCTGAAATTATAGAATACCAAAATGAGAGTTTTTTAGGAATATAAGTTATAATATCTAAAATTGAGAATAAAAAACAATTTTGAAAGAACAGTCCATATAGACACAGTATGAGATTAATTAAAATTCAACATACAAAGTAAAAAAAAGGTCCAAAATTAGGGGTGAGGGGAAAGAGAGATCAAGCAAGAATAAAATTTAGAAATAACAAAAGTTCGGTATTAAAAAAAGAATATTAAAAGAGCAGTTAATCTAGAACACAACGATGACAAATGATAATAAAAAAAGAAGCGATGGCGAGCAGTAAAGGACAATGGTGGTAGTGGTTGATAGGGCATCTGAAAACTATGAAACTCTAATGACGATTAGGTTTCAATTTTTAGAATCCCAATGACAATAAAGAGGAGGGCGTCGGCAGTCTTGGCAGTTGATGAGACTTCTAGAAAGTAAAAAAAAATACAACAATAATCATGCTCAGTTTTTAAAATCCCAACGATAATAAAGAGAGTGCAGCAGGTGAGCTGCAAAGGAGGAAAGTGGTGGCGTTTGATGGGGCTCCGATAAAAACGAAACCCGATGAGACAATAAACTCTAAAAAAAATTAAGAGATCTGATTTTTAAATGTTTAAGAAGGATGAATAGAAATTGTGGCAGACCGGGCAAACAAATAAGAGTGGCTTTACTATCCTTGAGGAGATATCGGGAGGTACCACATTTTCTAATATGAAATATGGTACCTCTTGGTATCTTCAATGCTAAAAGGCACAAAATTTATACTGAAAATTTTGGTTCCTCTCTAGGAGGAAATTTCTCAACAAATAATGTGGCATAGTTTAAGGGGTGACGACTTATGTGAATGTGACTTCTAAATGTTATAAAATTTATAATTGAAAACCCGATGATAATAAGGTTCATTTTTCTAAAATCCTAAGACAACATGATGACTATTTAACAAATTTTGAAGAAAATTAAGTAAAAAAAATATAATTTTGTACGGGTGCTAGCCGCGCAATTGCGCGGGCCACCAGCTAGTTTACATTATGAAACTGAGGAAGTAGTTCACTTGGTGCACACAGCTCCAGGTTAAGTTGTACACTGTATATATGCAAACGTGCGCATACATATTGCGTGTTGAACGCAACCTAAGCTACTGTCGCACTGCAATTCCATTCCATATCAGCACATGCATGCGACACCCACCAAATAGGAATGATCAAGCTAGATAGCTAGGTTAGCTTAATCCACCAACCACGCGGCATATGTACCAACTTGATAGATTAATTGCTGTACCACCATTTTTGCTGTACACTGTACATATGCTAACGTGCGCATTGCGTGTTATTACCTACTGCCACACTGCAATTCCTGCATATATATCAGCACATGCGATGCGACGACTGATATAGTATTATATAGGAAATTAGGAATGGTCAAGCTAGCTAGCTTACGATGAGTTGGAATGATCAGCTCTCGGTTTGCATTTTCATAAGCATGTTTTGTAAACTGTTAAAAAAATCTATATACAAATTTGTTTTAATAATTAAATAAATTTACCTTTTAAGTTTGTGATAGTTAATACTTAATTAATTACTCTATCCATCCCAAAATATAACTTATACTCCCTTCGTCCCATAAAAACCAACCTATTACTAGATGTGACACATAAAAACATACAAACATATCTCTATCTGGATTCGTTATACTATAATATATCACATCCAGTACATTCACTTTTTTTTTGGCGGAGGGAGCATTATATAAGGCACAACTACTTTTCTCTCATATCTCATAATATAAGTGTGCATGCATATATACATTAACTAGTATCTCTTGGTCCTATAAAATTGATTTATTTTAAATCTTATATCATCAAATCTCCTGATCACATTGCTTGTATGCATCAAGATGATCCAACCAAGAAATTGATTAAATGTTTTCTTGGTCTTTGTGTTATGGGTGGTTATGTCTTATATTCTGTGATTGAGGGAGTATATGTTAATGGCTCTTTTGTTTTGTGTGCCGTGAAAAAGCCCATCCGTTCCGGTGTGTATCTTGATCGAACGAAGAGTGCCTTAATATATCCACCAATTAACAACGTGATATATGTGTGTACCAGCTTGGTATATTATCATGCATATTAGCATATATCGTTTTACCGGTGAGTACTAGTACTAATAAACATGGTGAAAAGTAAAGTGTTGATAGGTCGAGTTGTAGTAGTAGTATCATAATTTGTGTGTTAATTCCTGGTACATATATACTGCTTTGGCCCCAAAAGAAAAATCAACGCATATGTATACATGAATTCAATATACTTAAGTATATGTTCATGCTAGTTAATGTTATTTCTCTCTTCTCTTCTTAAGCCATATCATCCTAATTATTTTATAGCCTTTGAATGATAGATCATATATATGGTTCAAATTGTCTCTTCTTTATTCCCTCATAAAACCATGCCTCAATTAATTACATCTTGTTTGTATATATTATACAACTTAATTTTCCACAGCAATACGGCGGGGTATTCGACTAGTAAATATATACGACGATGTATACAGATTGAGTGAATTGAATTTACTAGCTGAATATACACTAACAATAAAATAAGAGTGTGGGGGCAATATATATATTTGGAGTACGTAGACTAATTATGCAGTGGTGCGGGCGAGCTGTTTGAAGTTGATGGGCTTGGTTAACTGGGCCGGGCCGTCGTAGTAGGCCGCGGCGCTGAGCATGGTGGCCCGCTGCGAGGGGTGGACGCGGTCCCAGAAGGCCCACTTGTCGCGGTCGGCGCAGAGCGTGGAGCCCACCTGGCAGTCCTCCTCCGCGCCCAGCCTCCCGCTCCCGCAGCACGCGGAGTCAACGCTGGTGTACCCGGACGCCGCGGGGTCGGCGAACGCGAGCTGGCCGGCGGCGTGGGCGTCGGCGATGGAGTAGGCGAAGCCGGGAAGGCGGGCGGCGAGGTCGGAGAGGAGGGAGGCGAGGGCGTCGTTGAAGCCGGCGGCGAGGCCGTTGAGGTCGTCGCTGCAGGCGCCGGTGGGGCTCTGCGCTCGCACCAGCGGCACACACCCCACCAGCCCCACGTTGATGATGCCAAACTTCCTCGCCCCCATCTCGTAAAGCTCCTGCATCCATAGATTGATCGATCTGATTAACGTCAACGTACAACGACGACCATGGCGGCGGCGGCGGCGTACAGTGTCAGTGTCGGTGTACGTACCGTGATGGCGGCGGAGAAATTGGTGATGAGGGTGGAGTAGAAGGCGGCGACTTCGGCCGGCGTGGCGGAGCGGTTCTGCTGCTGCTGGGCGGTGGCGAAGACGAACATGTCGTTGTTGACGACGCCGAGGAGGAAGAAGGAGCGGGCGAGGTGGGCGGCGACGGCGCGGGTGCCGACCTTGGACACCATGGCCGCCCTCGTCGCCTCCATGCTCCGCAGCTGCGTCGACAGCGGGATGCATTTCCCTGCGTACTGCATATCATATATGCATGCAGGAGTATTTAATCAGAAACCCAGCTCACAATTAATGTACGTACTATATGTATTCTGTAGATGGATATATGTACGTAGAGAGGGGTATATTAATTACAGTGGAGTCGAGAACGCCGGCTCCTCCGGAAGCAAAGCTGACGCCTCCGGTGAGAGCTTTGATGGCGAGGGTGAGATCGGCTGCAGCTGCAGGTCCCTGCAGCAGAGACAGGTAAGCCGGAGGGCTCTTCTTGAACCCCAGCTTCATTGCTGCATCCAACACATTACATATGGAATTAATGGAACCATTAATTAAGCACGAGCTAATATATATTTAACTAATTGAAGATATAGAGAGATTATGGCACCCGCAATGGTTATCTATAGGCTCTCTACAAGAGATTCATGTCAGCATATTTTTCTACTTGGAAGAGATTAAATGAAGAGAGAGAGCAAAACTATCTACTAACTTGGAGATAGTCTATTGAGAAAAACGAGGCAATGTATTAGAGAGTTATAGATACCCATGTAGACATAATATTGAGGTGGTTTACTATTAATCTAGTCTATTGCTAAGATATATATATATATATGTTTTATAGAGAGCACCTTACTTTACCATTGCGGGTACTCTCATAGTAATTAAGTATAGGTACCTATGAAGTCGGCGACGTTGTAGCCATTGCTGAAGCGACCGGTAGGCTTGGAGGCAGGGTAGTCGATGCCGTTGTACGGCTTGTTGGCCCTGAACACATCCTTGCCGGGGAGGTAGTTGTTGTTGCCGACGTCCAGCGTCGAGTCACCCAGCACGAACACCGCCGGCACCTGTGCAGCGCCGGCCAGCTGCTGCACTTGGAATAATAATGTTACTATGGCCGATATCATCGTCATCAGCCACGGACGAACAGTAGCGCTGCTCATGAGGATGTTCTTCATCATGCTATCCAAGCCTACCTAATTAAATTGTGGAAGAAAATGGTGCCAATAGATCGAGGCTGCTACGCGTACTTATAGGCGCGCATATGCAAGCTGCTATATAGCTAGCAAACTGGAACTAACTTTTCAACTCTAAATATACGTTCATACTACATGCTTATAACTAGCGTACCTTTTTTTTTTTTGTAATGTAGTACTGTGTTTGGATCAAGTCAAATTCAAGTCTTACTGTTAAAACTGTACCAGCTGATCGATAGCTCCTCCAGTTACGTTGCTAATTAAAAGTACTTAAGAAACACTTGGTGATGAATTGAAACAAGTTAGCTGCACGTACGTCACATACACATAATGATATACACGTGCAGGAGAATGATATTTAATTATGATCAGAAAGTAAGGGGATGCATATATCATTTTTTTGATGGCTAGATAATGAACTGGACGTACGGGCCCATATGCATGTGATCGCAAAAGAAGAAGAATATAATGCTGACTTGCTGAGCCGGCCGGCTGCGTTTGACACTTTGACATTTCTTTAGCGTGTGTAAACATAATCCGCCTCTCCAAGAAAATATAGAAGGAAAATTCATACAAATATCCATATGTATATATCGAGCGAATTGAAAAACTGACCAATCGATCGAGGACGATACCTGCTAGAGCCTATCTCTATGAAATGATATTTCATCTAACGTTAACGGCCAGGCCGGGTTCGTTGGAGTGTCTGCATCAACGACCCCTTGCTTGCTACTTGCTACTAGGCAACATTTTTTTCCAAAAGAAAAAGAAAAGCTACGTGGTACTTCCTCCTCCTTTGAATGTAATTAAGGTGATATGGTTTTGTGCAAGTTGAACTTTAATAAGTTTGACAGGTTTATATGAAAACGTAACAACATTTTTAACACTAAAAGTATATTATAAAATTAAATTTAATTATGGATTAAATAAAATTAATTTGGTATTATAGGTTTTTTTCAATAAAGTTAGTTATTAAACTTAGAATAAAATTAATGTAACTTACATTCTAAAATGGAGTAGATATTGTCAAGATTATCATGGATGCATGCGCGTCTGCGGTCTGTGGGGCTGCTTGTTTCCCACTCGATCGATCCAATCCAATCAACGCGACAACACATCCATTTTCAGCACCATGTACACATGCTACAATATATGCGCTAGTGTGGAATATACCATCATCATATCGTCGTAGATGACGACAATATATGAAGAAATTGTTTCATCCAATTCGATTCCCCGACACAATAAAATGTGCCTTTAGCTCCACCATGCGAAATGCTTGTCGGCCTCTTGCATGCACAGCAACTTTTTGTTTCTTTCACTGGAAAGAAGGGGGCATATTTGTAGTATGCTTGAATAGGTATTACATCCTATATATTGGTAAGTATCTATTTATCGATTATATTGATTTTTCTGTATATAATTATCTTGAATTAAAAACTGCTTCATTATAAGATTTCAGAATCACTAAAAGTCTATTGAAGAAAAGGGGTGCAAAACTTTTGATTTTTTAGGCGGCGGATGTGCTTTATGGTCCGTGCTATTGGCGGAGAGAAAAAATATTTTGCGCACATCAGCCATGTTGTTTTTTTAATTCCACCCAAGTAACATAAAATTTACATGGTATTACAATTAATGCAATTATATTATAATTATATTATTGCTACATTTAAAGAATTTTGAGAGTTTTTTTCGAAAGTCGTATAGCTAGCAAGTTCCATACGATTTCCTCCAAGATACTTATGATGCATGCACATATATATGCTTGGATCTTTATAGAGACTAGTGTGATCGATCGGAGCTCGTGGATCATATGCGTGCATGATATACACCGTCCAAATATCCTAGCCGGCCGGCCCAATCCAACATACATGCATGCATGCATGCATGGACATATTATCACATAGGACTAGGTTGGAAGTATTCGCGTGTCGGCGAATATAATGTACGCACCGCACGCATGAGTGCGTGCTCCACATGTCCGTCGTCTCGTCGGTGCCAGCTTGTTGCACGCCCACATGCCAATCCAATCATCACTTGCTTTATTTACTTTTGCCCGGCCTGCTTCAATTCGGATCGATCAGATATATATATGGGCCGAATTCTTGGAGCCCAACACACACATCGACATGCCTCTTAAGTGGCGAGCCCACGTTACAAAAAAACTGGCGACCCAGCCCATCCCAGCCCACAACATCACATCCATCCCTGATCCAACCAAAGCAAGCAATGTAATTCGTCCAAGTATCGACTAGACGGCCCAGCCCAAGTCAATAGCCTGTCTTTTTTTTTTACTAAATCGCCGGGGTGGGGGGGGGGGGGGGTGGGGTGGGGGCAATCCCCACCTGAATGTATTGAGCCAAATGATCTTACACAAGGCAAGCTTTACCTACGCAAGCACAGGGGTGTCAGGGTTATGGATACCACATACCTAATAGTAGTTGACTAAATCTCAGTAGGACCTACCACATACTATGTTTTATACGGATACTGACCCCGGATATGGATGAAATTCCGGATAAGAAAAGACAACCAGAGTTCTACATGGAAACGATAAGGACTACTCAGATTGTATCCATATTGGTTTTGTTGGAATTAATGAATGGGCCTTAGCCCACTCGAAGATTAATTCTTTGGAAAATCACAAAAGCCCACCTCATGGGATGGCATGCATGTGGAGTTTAGTACCACCTTGCTTATTCTAGGAGAGGGGGACCTCCTTAAAAGGGAGGATGCCCTCCTAGTCACTTGAAGCATGTGTGATGGAGAGAAGAGGGGAAACACACGCGCGCGCTCGCTCGCCTCGCCTGGCCTGGCCTGGCAGGGCAGGCGGCGCGCGTGCACGACGTACGCGTCGAATGGTCCGAAAAATTGGCTCCTCACCCTTGCGCAGATGCAGCCTTCTTTTGCAGTTTTGTTTTGCTGCAAATTCGGATTCGTTTTTGTTTTGGAAACGTTCCGAAAAATCCGGTGCGTGCAAACGGCGTGGAGTCCGGATAAGTTACGCGCGACTTATCCGGTTCGGTTACGCGCAGTAGAGATCGTGCGGGCGCCCTGATCAAGCGACCCTTCTCTATATAAACCGACCTGCCGTCTTCACGCAGTGCACGCTAAATCAATCTAGGGTTTGCCTCCTACTCTGTACTGCGCCGTCGCTCGTAGACTACTCCATCCCGCTCGCCGGCGTGCACCGGCGATCGGGAGAGCAGGTCTCCGGAACCTCTGCCTTCGACGTCCTGCACCGGGAGAAGGCGGCAATAAGGTTTTTGGGAAGCGCTTCGCGCGACTGCTCCCTGTTCGTTCGCCACGGCTCGCCTTCCTCTTCGCTCGCGTGTTTCGTGCCTTCGTAGACACCTGCGAAAAGTTTCGACCAAGCAGGCGGTCTTTCCGTCACCTCGGTACGTGTTCAATATGTTGCGCATATTTCATCTGATCATGTTATACTGTGTAGTTTACATGTATAGATCTAATGATGCGTTCATGCTAGTTTTCATCTGTAATGTCATGATTTATTTATGGAATAGATTAAATCATTATATGTCTATAATCTCAACAATCCAAAAACCTTATTATAGGCACTGTGATTTTACTATGGCTGGTTTTGCCGATGCACTGAGGCCGGATAAATTCACCGGTGTGCATTTTAAGAGATGGCAGATCAGGGTCACTCTGTGGCTGACAGCTATGAAATGCTTCTGGGTGAGTACTGGCAAACCTGAAGGAGTTCTTACTGCTGAACAGCAGAAGCAATTCGAGGAAGCCACTACTCTCTTTGTGGGATGCATTCTTAGCGTTCTTGGCGATCGTCTGGTCGAGGTGTATATGCATATGACCGACGCTAAGGAGTTGTGGGATGCACTGAATACTAAATTCGGTGCTACTGATGCTAGCAATGATCTATATATCATGGAGCAGTTTCATGACTACAAGATGGCTGACAACCGTTCTGTAGTCGAACAGGCTCATGAGATACAAACCATGGCTAAGGAACTCGAACTCCTTAAGTGTGTCTTACCCGACAAATTTGTGGCCGGGTGCATTATTGCAAAACTACCTCCATCTTGGAGAAGTTTCGGTACTGCACTCAAACACAAGAGACAGGAATACTCCGTTGAGGGGTTGATAGCGTCTCTTGATGTTGAGGAGAAAGCTCGGGAAAAAGATGCTGCGTCTAAGGGCGATGGTGGGCAGTCCAGTGCTAATGTTGTGCACAAGGCCCAGAACAAGAGCAAGGGGAAATACAAAGCTCAGCAGACCACCAACTTCAAGAAGCAGAAGAAGAACAACAACAATCCTAATCAGAATGAGAGGACTTGCTTTGTGTGTGGCCAAGTTGGTCATCTGGCTAGGAAGTGTCCTCAGCGCAAGGGGATGAAGGCACCTGCAGGGCAGACTTCTAAGTCTGCTAATGTGACCATTGGCAACACTGGAGATGGAAGCGGGTATGGTAATTTACCTACTGTTTTTTCAGTCAATCAGTCTACTAATTGGTGGGTTGATACTGGGGCCAATGTACATGTTTGTGCTGACATCTCATTGTTTTCTTCTTATCAGGTCGCACGGGGTTCCACCGTCCTAATGGGGAATGGGTCACATGCTTCTGTTCATGGTGTTGGCACGGTAGATCTGAAGTTTACTTCGGGAAAGATCGTGCAGCTGAAGAACGTGCAGCATGTCCCTTCTATCGACAGGAATCTTGTTAGTGGCTCCCGTCTGACCAGAGACGGATTTAAGTTGGTTTTTGAGTCTAATAAAGTAGTCGTGTCTAAACATGGATATTTTATTGGTAAAGGTTATGAGTACGGAGGCTTGTTCCGCTTTTCCCTTTCTGATTTCTGCAATAAGTCTGTGAACCATATTTGTGGCAGTGTGGATGATGAGGCTAATGTTTGGCATTCACGTTTATGTCATATTAATTTTGGCTTGATGTCTCGGCTTTCCAGCATGTGTTTAATTCCTAAGTTTTCCATTGTCAAAGGTTCTAAGTGCCATAGTTGTGTGCAATCGAAGCAACCTCGCAAGCCTCACAAGGCTGCCGAGGAGAGAAACTTGGCACCACTAGAACTCCTACATTCAGATCTTTGTGAAATGAATGGGGTGTTGACGAAGGGTGGAAAACGATATTTCATGACATTGATTGATGATGCTACTAGATTTTGCTATGTGTACTTGTTGAAAACGAAAGACGAGGCTCTAGACTATTTTAAAATTTATAAGGCAGAAGTTGAAAATCAACTTGACAGAAAGATAAAAAGGCTTAGGTCTGATCGTGGTGGAGAGTTTTTCTCGAACGAGTTTGACTTATTCTGTGAGGAACATGGAATCATACATGAGAGGACGCCTCCCTATTCTCCCGAGTCTAATGGGATTGCTGAAAGGAAGAATCGCACACTGACTGACTTGGTGAATGCCATGTTGGACACCGCGGGACTGCCTAAGGCATGGTGGGGGGAGGCATTGTTGACCTCAAATCATGTGTTAAATAGAGTTCCTAACAGAAATAAGGACAAAACACCATATGAGATATGGATTGGTAGAAAACCATCACTTTCTTATTTGCGCACATGGGGGTGCTTGGCGAAAGTCAATGTACCAATAACGAAGAAGCGCAAACTTGGACCTAAGACTGTGGACTGTGTTTTTCTGGGATATGCTCATCATAGCATTGCCTATAGATTTTTAATAGTTAAATCCGAGGTACCGGACATGCATGTTGGTACAATTATGGAGTCTCGTGATGCTACCTTCTTTGAGAGCTTTTTCCCAATGAAGGATACACATAGTGGTTCGAACCAACCCTCTGAAATAATTCCCAGTTCAATCACACCACCAGAACAAACTGAACATACACATGAACTTGTCTCTGAGGAGGATGTCAGTGAAGCTCCTCGAAGGAGTAAGAGACAAAGGACGGCTAAGTCTTTTGGTGATGATTTCACTGTGTACCTCGTGGATGACACTCCTAAGTCAATTTCAGAAGCATATGCATCTCCTGATGCAGACTACTGGAAGGAGGCTGTCCGTAGTGAAATGAATTCCATTATCGCTAACGGGACTTGGGAGGTGACAGAGCGACCCTATGGGTGTAAACCTGTGGGGTGCAAGTGGGTGTTCAAGAAGAAGCTTAGGCCTGACGGTAGTATTGAAAAGTATAAGGCTCGGCTTGTTGCTAAGGGCTATACTCAGAAAGAAGGCGAAGATTTCTTTGACACTTACTCACCTGTTGCTAGATTGACCACAATTCGTGTGCTACTTTCCCTAGCAGCCTCACATGGTCTTCTCGTTCATCAAATGGACGTTAAGACAGCTTTTCTTAATGGAGAGCTGGATGAGGAGATCTATATGGATCAACCTGATGGGTTTGTAGTTGAAGGTCAAGAAGGCAAAGTGTGCAAATTGTTGAAGTCTTTGTATGGTCTGAAACAAGCTCCTAAGCAATGGCATGAGAAATTTGACAAAACATTGACATCTGCAGGCTTTGCAGTCAATGAGGCAGATAAATGTGTGTACTATCGCCATGGTGGGGGTGAGGGAGTTATTTTGTGCTTGTATGTTGACGACATACTGATATTTGGGACAAATCTTGAGGTGATAAATGAGGTTAAATCATTCTTGTCTCAAAATTTTGATATGAAGGATTTGGGAGTAGCTAATGTTATCTTAAACATTAAGCTAATTAGAGGTGAGAATGGGATTACACTCTTGCAGTCCCATTATGTGGAGAAGATCTTGAATCGCTTTGGCTACATTGATAGTAAGCCTTCTCCAACACCTTATGATCCTAGCTTGTTGCTTCGCAAGAACAAGAGAATTGCTAGGAATCAACTGGAATACTCCCAAATCATTGGCTCGTTGATGTACCTGGCTAGTGCAACTAGGCCTGATATCTCCTTTGCTGTGAGCAAGTTGAGCCGATTTACCTCTAATCCGGGAGATGATCACTGGCGTGCGCTTGAGCGAGTAATGCGCTATCTGAAAGGTACTGTGGAATTGGGGCTTCACTATACTGGGTATCCTGCGGTACTGGAGGGTTATAGTGATTCTAACTGGATCTCTGATGTGGATGAGATCAAAGCCACTAGTGGATATGTTTTCACACTGGGTGGTGGTGCTGTTTCATGGAGGTCTTGCAAACAGACCATTTTGACGAGGTCAACCATGGAAGCAGAGCTAACGGCACTGGATACTGCTACTGTTGAGGCAGAATGGCTGCGTGATCTATTAATGGATCTGCCTGTTGTTGAAAAACCGGTGCCGGCTATCCTTATGAACTGTGACAATCAAACGGTAATTGTCAAAGTGAATAGTTCTAAGGATAATATGAAATCGTCTAGACATGTGAAAAGACGATTGAAGTCTGTCAGGAAATTAAGAAACTCCGGAGTTATAACGTTGGATTACATCCAAACAGCGAGAAACCTGGCAGATCCCTTCACAAAGGGACTATCACGAAATGTGATAGACAATGCATCGAAGGAGATGGGTTTGAGACCCATGTGAGTTATACTATGGTGGTAACCCAGTCTATGTGATCGGAGATCCCGTGAATTAGATCCTGGGAAGAACAAACCATTAATAAACTAGAGGAGAGTACCAATATATATACCCTCTCCAAGTGAAGATGCATATACTCTCGTGAGCTGCAAGGCAGGTTGGCTATGTCTTAATGAGTTCTGTTGGCTTTAATTAGCGAAGATGCTGTCCTGCAGAGCATTCTTGAAAGAACTCACCTTTGTGAGCTTGACTGTTGGTCGCAGTCTATGAAGATTTTGGGTGAATCTTCTAGGAAGCTTACTAAAGACCTAGGAGTATGACTTATACGCTCCACCCGAGGGGTAGTCTACAGACGGTCTAGTACCAGATAAGACTTTGAGTGAAACTTGCTTGCACAAGACTTGCAATTCAAGGCGTAGTCCATTGTTCAAGTTGTGAGTAAGTGTAGCTTGGAGTTCTAGGTGGATGTTCAACCTTAATTGGTCTCCATCGAACCACTGGTATATAAACAGTATATTGGAAAAGGCAAATCTCAGTGGGATTTTGAGATTTGGTGGGGGATTGTTGGAATTAATGAATGGGTCTTAGCCCACTCGAAGATTAATTCTTTGGAAAATCACAAAAGCCCACCTCATGGGATGGCATGCATGTGGAGTTTAGTACCACCTTGCTTATTCTAGGAGAGGGGGACCTCCTTAAAAGGGAGGATGCCCTCCTAGTCACTTGAAGCATGTGTGATGGAGAGAAGAGGGGAAACACACGCGCGCGCTCGCTCGCCTCGCCTGGCCTGGCAGGGCAGGGCAGGGCAGGCGGCGCGCGTGCACGACGTACGCGTCGAATGGTCCGAAAAATTGGCTCCTCACCCTTGCGCAGATGCAGCCTTCTTTTGCAGTTTTGTTTTGCTGCAAATTCGGATTCGTTTTTGTTTTGGAAACGTTCCGAAAAATCCGGTGCGTGCAAACGGCGTGGAGTCCGGATCGTAGACTACTCCATCCCGCTCGCCGGCGTGCACCGGCGATCGGGAGAGCAGGTCTCCGGAACCTCTGCCTTCGACGTCCTGCACCGGGAGAAGGCGGCAATAAGGTTTTTGGGAAGCGCTTCGCGCGACTGCTCCCTGTTCGTTCGCCACGGCTCGCCTTCCTCTTCGCTCGCGTGTTTCGTGCCTTCGTAGACACCTGCGAAAAGTTTCGACCAAGCAGGCGGTCTTTCCGTCACCTCGGTACGTGTTCAATATGTTGCGCATATTTCATCTGATCATGTTATACTGTGTAGTTTACATGTATAGATCTAATGATGCGTTCATGCTAGTTTTCATCTGTAATGTCATGATTTATTTATGGAATAGATTAAATCATTATATGTCTATAATCTCAACAGGTTTCCCTAGTTCTTCTTGGACAAGGGGACACCTATGGGTATAAATACAAGACCCCCCTAGGAGGAGAGGGGGGAGACACCCACAATCAACATACATGATGAACAGAAGCCACAACATACAAGCCAATATATGCCAAGACAAGACGCCGGATATCGACTTCAGGGATAAGCACGGCTAGTCCCTTACGGTGTCTCCGGATACTGTCAGGAGAGACGAAAGCGCTATCTCTGATCTCGCCGGGCACGAACTCGAGGAGGAAGACTACCTTGTTGTCGACTACGAGTCAAACCTTCAGACCACCATATCGACAACAGTTAGATAGGCTACCCCAAATATTGTACTGGTGTGATTATGGTGAATAAGAGCAATACCGGCTTCGGCCAACAGGATGTAGGGATATTACCTGACAATTCTGGGGCCCGAACCTGTATAAAAACCCTTGTCTCCGTCTCTTTTACCTCAGTCTCGCGTATATCCTAGTACCAACGATCCCCATACTATGCAAATACTGGAATCGCGACATCAAACGTCGATAGTGGCGCGCAGGTAGGGGAATTTTGGTGCTTCAGGATTTCGACGAGATGGGTTCAAAAGATGGATTCTCCAACAACAAGCTACTCGACGACTTCGGCTGTGGGGAGATCCAACCCGTCGAAGTACATCTTCCGACTAAATCGGAACCATCATCGTCATCGACAACTTGGTCTATCGAGATCATCCAAGCCTTAAGATACGCGACGTACCAAAGGATGTCAGATCATATGATGTCGAACGAGTACGCAATAAGGTAATTGGTAGATTGGTTTTTCAAATTGATCTACTAATTTCGTAGATACATCCGGCATGTATCTACAAAGGTACACAATATTTTATATGCAATTTATCGTATCTATTCAGATCATACAGCATTGTCAGATCAATAATTTATTATGTTTACCCACAGCATTTTTTTTATACAATATCTGTTGCGCAGGTGTCCCCGATGTTAAATCGACTACAATCTAACGCTGGGGGCTCGCTCTGTCTTCTTCTGTATAAATCATGCTTGCTTACAGTCTACATAATGTCTGATATTTTCTGCTCATTATATTCTGATAATGCTAGAAGATCCATGCAGTTTTTTGAGTACATACTCGATATTCTCTGCTATATGTCTTGTCTTCTAGAAAATATTTTTCAGGAACAATTGAGCACTCGAGTAGGTTATGGTCAAGTACACCGCATTATCGAGAACGGTCTCGACAAATGCAGAGTCGTCGCGCCCAACCTACCAACGAAGACCGACGACCTATCTCATAGCACCGGCCATGGCTGGACTACTTGAGAAAAGGTCGTTAATGGATAATTCTAGCGAACGTCGTCGGCTTGATCACCCGACATGATTGCGAACGGATATCCGGATATGCTATAAGTTGGGTGCGTGAGTCATGCTGGCCACATGAGACGCACATGTAATAAACCAACTCTAGCACCTCTATTGGTGTTCGAGAGATAATTCTACGTTCGTTGGTCCTCGAACTAGTACGTAGCAATCTCTCGCACCGCAACCTCCATTGGTGTTCGAGAGATAATTCTACACGTTCGCTGGTCCTCGAACCAGTACGTAGCAATCTCTCGCACCGCAACCTCCATTGGTGTTCGAGAGATAATTCTACACGTTCGCTGGTCCTCGAACCAGTACGTAGCAATCTCTCATACCGCAACCTCCATTGGTGTTCGAGAGATGATTCTACACATTCGCTGGTCCTCGAACTAGTACGTAGCAATCTCTCGCACCGCAACCTCAGATGGTCGAGGTACGACTACAGCAATAACACAGCGGTCCTCGCACCACGACTTCAAATGATCGAGAGACACCTACTCACTGGTTCTCAACCAGTCAATCGTAGCGATCTCTCGTACATTTACTTCTAGTGGTTGAGTTACGACTAGTACCTGGTTCTTGACCAGAGGTGTAACGATTCTCCCATTACCTCTACTTCAACAAAGTTGATATCAGGTACACAATATCGCCAAGTGTTTTACCAAGAGATCCCTTACCCAGATGACACCTAGCGTTGAAACCTATCCTCATGTCCCTTTACGCCGTCTTGACAAGGCCTCTGAGGAACTTAAGGGAACTTCGGCTGGGGACGCCCAGAGCGGAAAAGGCCTTGTCGGATCCTGTAGAGACAAAAGACCATGTAAGATCTGGTCGTGTAAGAGTTCTCGCTGTGCGTATTAACCAAGCCGTGTAATCGGAAATTGGGTTTTCCAACTTCACGGCTGGGGGCTAGGATCAGTGCTTGTTCAACCGAGGCAGCTCAAAGGTCCAAGAGCCTTATCCTCTGAGAACGATTCTCCGACGACAAGGCTGGGGGCTAGGGAGAGTGTATAACTCAACAAACTGACTGATCGAAGTCGGTAAAAGAGTAGACGCTCATATGCAAAACATTGGTCTGTAAGTTTAATTCATTTTCGGTTTTCCATACATATTATAACATGTCACCCTTTGAGCATTCACTCGGGGGCTATTTCTATCTAATATTTTTTTTCTGAGTATTGATTTCAGGAAAATTCTATTCGACATTATCGAAGGCTCCATGTCTCTATGGTTCTACACCAAGATCGACTAAGGCGAGTACGAAAAATGTTGACAAGGCTTCGTCGTAGACTCTACGCCTTCTCGATCGCTCGAGAACGGTTGGTGGATCTCGACAAGGAATACGGAATGAAGAAATGGTGTACCCGCTGAGATAAAATTTCTTGACTTCAATCCAAATTCTCGATTACAGCAAGACGGGAGACTTAGTCGTATGCTCTGTACTTTCTTGGTTGACGTCGGAGATTGACTCAGACAAACCCTTTAGGTGTCCGCACGAGGCTGATAAAGGAAGTCTAATGTTATCTCTGAACTCACCGAGAACGGTCACGTGAACACGATAACAGTTACTCCAAGGTCTGCGTGCGGTTGAGAATATGAATTCGTTCATTTGCATTGAAGTCGGGGGCTACTGTCAGGGTTATGGATACCACATACCTAATAGTAGTCGACTAAATCTCAGCAGGGCCCACCACATACCATGTCTTATACGGACACTGACCTCAGATATGGATGAAGTTCCGGATAAGGAAAGACAACCAGAGTTTTACATGGAAACGACAAGGACTACTCGGATTGTATCCATATTGGTTTCCCTAGTTTTACTTGGACAAGGGGACACCTATGGGTATAAATACAAGGTCCCCTAGGAGGAGAGGGGACACACCCACCATAGAATACACGGGACAACATACAAGCCAACATACGCCAAGACAAGACGCCGGATATCGACTTCAGGGATAAACACGGTTAGTCCCCTACAGTGTCTCCGGATACCGTCAGGAGAGACGAAAGCGCTATCTCTGATCTCGCCGGGCACGAACTCGAAGAGGAAGACTACCCTGTTGTCGACTACGAGTCAGACCTTCAGACCGCCATGTCGACAACAGTTAGATAGGCTACCCCAAATATTGTACTGGTGTGATTATGGTGAATAAGAGCAATACCGGCTTCGGCCAACAGGATGTAGGGTTATTACCTGACAATTCAGGGGCCAGAACCTGTATAAAAATCCGTCTCCATCTCTTTTACCTCAGTCTCGCGTATATCCTAGTACCAACGATCCCCATACTATGCAAATACCGGAATCACGACATCAAACGTCGACAGAGAATACACGGAGACGAGAATGATCTTACACAGGGCAAGCTTTACCTATACAAGTGCAGGGGCCCTGGAGGATAGGAGAACAGAATACACGGAGAATACAACGAGGAGAGAACAGAGAAAGAAAACCTCCTAAAAGATTACAATTGATGAACGACACCTGCAAAATTATCTTGCCAAATTCCAAACCTACTGCTAAGGGGTTGAGGTATCCACTTGTCGTGAAGGGGTCAGTCAAAGGCTAAGTAAGGGTCATAATATATGTATGAGACTTTAGATCGAGTTTTGAGGTGCCGGAGGAAAACCATACCGTAAAAAGTTCAAACCATTCAAAGTTCTCCAATTGAATCTAGTTAGTCAAATTATATGAACCAACCCCATTATCATGAGGAATGATTTGGTGGTTTTGAAAAGTTGGTAGTTGTTAGTGTAATGCTACATACAACGACTAATACGGTTTCGTTACCATCCACTGGTGGAGAAACCATCTTTACTCGGTCGACCAAATTCCACAATAGTCCCGGTTCCATTAAAAACCGGGACTAAAAACAATTTTTTAGTCCCGGTTAAAAATTTTTTGATCTTTAGTCTCGGTTGGTAACACCAACCGGTTCATCCCCTGTTAGAAGCATGTCAAGGGGGCCGAGGATCTTTAGTCCGGTTGGTAGTACCAACTGGGACTAAAGTGGTAACCAACCGGTTCATCCCCTGTCAGAGGCATGTCAAGGGGATGAGTATCTTTAGTCCCGGTTGATACTACCAACCAGGACTAAAGATTACCACTTTAGTCCCGGTTGGTACTACCAACCGGGAGTAAAGATCATCTAGATAATACCAACCGGGACTAAAATTGAACGCGTAGTATATAATCCCTATCACTTATCCTCTCAACTCACACAGATCGAATCTCTTCCCCTTCTCGTCCTCTCCTCTCACACGGATCTCAACTCCCCTTCTCCTCCTCTCCTCATCCCCTCTCCTGCACCTCCTCCCCTTCCTCCTCTCCTCCCCCTCCTCCCCTTCCCATCCGGCGGGGCGGCGGGGCGGCGGCGCCGTGCGCGGCGGCCGTGGCGGCTGCGGGCGGCTTTGTGTGTGTGTTTTTTTTATAATTTGTGATTTCCTGAGATGTATAAATTTGTGATTTATTGTATGGATCTGTGATGTATTTGATTTGTGTGTATTTTTTTTAGGATTTGTGATGTATTTGATTTGTGTGTAAATTTGTGATGTGGATTTGGTGATGTGAATTTGGGATGTTACTCTGATTTGGGATTTAGGGTCTGATTTGGGGATTTGCATGCCACTTGATTCAGGAGAAAATAAAAAGGAAAAAAAAAGAAAAGGGGACCATATGGTACTGCCGCTATTCTCTTTACTCCCGATTAGTAAGAACAACCGGGACTAAAGATCCCTCTCTATAGTCCCGGTTGGTACCAACCGGGTTATTTTACCTAACCCTGGACTAAAGATAGTCCCGGATTGCTACTCCCGGTTGGAAACCGGGATTAAAGGGAGTTACCAACCGGGAGGAAAGACCAGTGATCCGAGAAAAGATAGTTTCTCCACCAGTGATTCTTCCACTAAATTAGATTTATTTATTATTAGATGTAGTTGACATCCCAACTACAAATATAAGTATTGTATATGATGAATATTTAGGATTTAATTATTTTGTAAATAAAATGTATTTCTTATACATAAACTCTTCATTTCAAATCATGCTGGTGGTGAGCTCTGTGTGAATGTTATTCAAATTTTCAAAAGATTAAACATTTTAGCTTTTCTAGTTTAACATTGCCAATTCTCAATTTTATAAGCCTCACCTACCAAAAAAAACTTATACCAGTCAACGTATTCAGAATACAATACGGACTTGTGTTAAAATTTGCAAGAGCGGGTGCAGCTAGCCTTCACTAACCCCTCGTATTAAGATTTTGAATTGCTTGCTGAAGACGGTCGTTATATGGCACGCATAGAGTAGTCAGTATATATGTTTATTCTTTGAAAAAACGTACTCCACTGTGTATATATATGCGAGCATTAGACATCAGACAAAGTGGACGTCTACCTCCAAACTTTCAGGCTTGTGGCCGGTCGTCTATTAGACTGCAACTGTACTGCTGCTACTACTACTACTTTTGATCTGATGCTGACAAAAAGCAGTCAACATTTGCGTCCAAGTTAACGTCTCCTCGATCCATTCGATTAATCGGCCAAAAAATAAGTTGAATTGACGACCACGAGCAGTTAGCGCGGAGGCCACAGGCTGAGACGCAAACAAGACATCGAGTTTGTGAGAGATGAGAAATTCAGAAACAAATACTGACTGACTGAAACAGTGAGTGAATATGTGGCAAGCATGCAGATGATCCCAAGCTTTGCCCTGGCACAAAGGGCAAGTACAGTCACAGTGCAGTCTGAGAAGCTGAATTAAGGGCCCATCTGCTTTTGTTTTTTTTGCATTTGCAGACAGAGATGTTTTGCTCCCGTGAAGCTTTGCGATGGCCGGCGAGGAAGAAAAGAAGGCTAGTCTGCTCTGGCCACCGGGACCCTCTCTCTTTGTTCTGTTGCTTGACGGTTTCTGCATTCATCTGCATGTATGCATGCTTGTATGGTCCCAGTCCAGATGGTACGCCTTACCAGTATTAACATTTTCGTTTTCCTGCCAAGAGCATCTAGATGAAGTGGACGATACGCTAATTCCTGGAAACAAAAACTTAGACATAATTCTCCGTAATCTGTCCTTCCTTTTCAATGATAATGAATGGAAATCTAGCCTCTGAACTTAAAAATAGATACAATGAAATGTTACAGTTTCGGTGTGATTTGAACCCATAATCTATCATCCTTTCGTTGTGTATATCTATTTTTTAGTATATAGAGACTTAAACTACAAGTCTCATAGTTGAGAAATAACAAAACAAAAAGGAAAAAGAAAAAACATAGAAGACTATGTTTTGACCATCTGTTTCCTAACGAGTCATGCTATACAAAACGCACTAAGGCCATCATGATATGCAATCTGAACTCGTGTATCCCTCATTCTGTTCCATTGACAACTACTCTCTCCGTATCAAAAAAGAAAAACCAATCTATAAGTAAATCTGATCCCTCCTAATACAACGAATCTGGATAGCTTCTTAGGTTGTAAAAAATAATATATATCTTGTGAGATACTGATTTTTAAAGATTATCACCTTGCCCCGTTGTTGACCGGATCCATTCGATCTAGATCCGGCAACTTCCAGCCCCTAGTGTCTTCACTTGTCGATGCCATCTAGTAAAAGTAGAGAAGAAGCCCCTATAACGTAGCTTGCCATTACAAGAACGATTTAGACATGTACATCTCAAATCCAGCGACACTTAGACATGTTATTAAGCGTAAACTAATGATAAAATTCATTCCATAATCTTAGACTAATTCACGAGACAAATTTATTAAGCCTAATTAATCTATAATTAATCTATGTGATGCTAGAGTAAATATATGTTAATTATGGATTAATTAGGTTTAAAAAAATTATCTCATAAATTAGCTCTCATTTATACAATTAGTTTTATTATTAGTTTACATTTAATATTTCATTTAATATTCTAATTAGTACCAAACATTCGATGGGACTAAAATTTAGATCTCAGATCCAGCGTCACGTCCCATCTATCGCCAGCATTACTAGCCTATCCGTTGTCAATTGCCATCCTGCCGATGCCGGGCCTTGCATTCTTGTTGCAGCAGCCCTTTTTCACCCGGAAGGCGATCCGGCCATGGATCATCCACCAAGATTCTTCTAGCAATGGGTTTGATAAGACTGCACCTTAATTCTATTGGTTATTTCAGATTTTGTTTGACGCAGAAATTAAATTGCAAAATCAGGAATCAGGACTACGATTAAGCACATGTATACTCAGGAAATCACATTAACTAAAAGAAATACTCTGGAAAATCAACACATGCTTGAAACTCTGTAATCAGCCAGCTGCAACCACCGTACTTCCCTATCAATCCAAATTCTGACAGAGACTCGTCAACGCTGTATCATGTAGAGCATCTAATTTGGGTATTAGAAATCAGCAAATGAGTATGTTGTTCATTCGATGGGTTAGATAATACTTTCTTTATATATAATCCCGTATTGATTCCAGAACAATCCCATATCCATATGATATCTGTCCACAGCTATGCGTTAACACATATCGATCATTGATTCGGCATCTTGGGTTGACACTATGTTATTCGGACCAGATCATCCAGGACCATAATTAAGCCTCAATCGCCCAACCAATACCCAATTACAAATCCAATTAACTATTCACCTGATGACCTCAAGTAGTCTTAATGATGCAGACTTAATCAACAACTTCGTGGCAGGCACATCGTTTCAGTTTCATCTTTGTCCTCTCCACTGTTGTTGTGCTGAAAAGAAGGGTCTCTGAATCTGAAACTCTTTTTCCCTGCTTGTATTGACAGAAATTCACAACAGATGAAGAAGGTTAATACCACAAATTTAACACTGGGACAGCAGTCTGGAGAAGATCCATTAACTGAAAAGAGAGAATTGATATATACCTCCAGGCACACAAGGATATTATTCCATCTAGTGGCCGGTGACACTACTAGCTTAGGAGGAAACTAGCAGCACACTTGCATTGACACTAGACTCTGAAAGAGACTTTTGGCAAAAATCTGTGATGCAGCATCGATCCCTGTCAATTCCAAAGATTCCTCTCATTCTTCTTTGGATGGTGGCCAACACTCAGGCATTTGGAGCTGTTCAGCCCGTGTGCTAATTAAGCTTCGGAGGCTGCACACGTAATGTGGTCGCTTGTTTGTTGTGTCTGAACATTTTCTTCGTTTGCTAGCTAGCTGCAGTGGGCCAGTGTTGGCAGCACTCACGGGTCACCGAGCTTGCATTGTCATGTAGTAGGAGGTGATCACAAGTGTACTGACGTCTACTCCTAGATTGCCCTGCTAGAAGCTAATTAATTAAGTGGCCTGACACTAGTACAGATACTTCTATCTGTGACGGGCTCTAATATGCTTAGAAATAGCGGGCCGTCACAAAAAAGTCATCTCAATCGGGCCGAAAAGTGTCCAATTGAGATATGGTCGCACATACATGTTAGATGGGCATAAAACTTAAACCCGTCACGGATGACACCTATCAGTGACGGGCCACAACTTTAGACCCGATTGAGATAACATTCCATATCTCAAACGTGTCTAAAGCTGTGGCCCGTCACATATGACCATCATCTGTGACGGGCACCAACTTTAGGCCCGTTTGAGATAACATTCCATATCTCAAACGGGTCTCAAGTTGTGGCCCGTCACAGATGACTCATCAGTGACGGGCTATATACTTAATCTCTATCGGGCATTAACTAAAGCCCGTCACCGATGACTATTTTTTCATTTTTCATATGAAATGTTTATATTTGTAAGTTGATTATAGCAAAATAATTTAGTACAGTATAATAATTTATTTTATGAATCAAAATAATTTTACGGGTAGTAAATGATTTCAAATGGAAAAAATGTCAACAACAAAGTTGTATAACTTATCAAGATTTACAACTTTTAGTTTGGTCATTTTTCAATATAATATTTTTTTTGAACAGTTTGAATTTGAATTTAAAAATATGACAACTTCAAACAACATTTTCAAATACTAAATGATTTCAATTGAAAAAGTCATCAACAACAAAGTTGAATAACTCATCAAGATCTAAAACTTTTATTTTTGTTATTTCTTCATCCGACGAAATGTTAGTAATATTATTCACAAATTTTACAAATTTTACATATATGTGTTATAGTTTATAAAACCAGATATAAGATATGTCAATTTTGTGAACAATATTACTATCACTTTGTCGTATGAAGAAATGACCAAAATAAAAGTTTTAGATCTTGATGAGTTATTCAACTTTGTTGTTGATAACTTTTTCAGTTGATATCATTTAGTATTTGAAAATGTTGTTTGAAGTTGTCATATTTTCAAATTCAAATTCAAACGGTTCAAAAAAATATTATATAGAAAAATGACCAAAATAAAAGTTGTAAATCTTGATAAGTTATACAACTTTGTTGTTGATGACTTTTTTAAGTTGAAGTCGTTCACTTATCTAAAATTCTATTTGAACTTTTCAAACTTTGAATTTCAAATTTCAAATTGTTTAAATAGAGTCAGATGGAGAAATGACCAAAATGAAAATTTTGCACCTCGATGAGTTCTACAACTTTGGTTTTGGTGACTTTTCCATTTGAAATCATTTAATAACCCCAATTTAACATCCTGGCCTATGGCATAATAGGATTAATCCAATACTCATACCAACATACTACAACTACTTTTTCGGAAGCCAATCTCTGCTTGGTCTGGAGCAATTTCAGGATGGGTGACCGATCGGGAAGTTTGAACTTCCCGTGTGGGTGCATACGAGTGAGGGCTAGCCAAAAAATAAAATTTATTTATTTTTGGATTATACTCATCTGTGACGGGCATTAACTTATGCTATAGTTAATGCCCGTCACAGATGACTCATATGTGACGGGCTATAGTTTGACTGGTCGTTTGGGACAAAGCTATCGGTGACGGGCTTTAGTTAATGCCCGTCACAGATGACTCATATGTGACGGGCTATAGTTTGACTGGTCGTTTGGGACAAAGCTATCGGTGACGGGCTTTAGTTAATGCCCGTCACAGATGACTCATATGTGACGGGCTATAGTTTGACTGGTCGTTTGGGACAAAGCTATCGGTGACGGGCTTTACTTAGGGCCTGATTGAGATAGAATCATCCGTGACGGCCGTTTGCCCGATTGAGATAGCTCTTCATATCAGTGACTTCTAGCCTGTGACGGACGCCATGCCCGATTGAGATGGGGCTTACCGCCCGATTGAGATGAGGGTATCCGTTCTAGTGTGACAATATAAAAGAGGAGGTAATAATTGAATTGAATTGAAATTACTACAACTATTATTGTTTTGTTCTGAAAGGAAAGAGAGAATAAAATTGTTCAGAAAGGAGTAGCAATTATGGGCAAGAAAGGGAAACATGAGCTTTACATAAATTACATAGGCTCGTGGCAGTCTGCTGATCGATCGGCTAGCTGGAGATCACGGGCAGCTTTAAGCTATACTACTAATATATGAGTAATTAACCACATACTAGTAATATAGTATTAACTAAAGAACATGAAGTAGGGTGGTAGGAGCAGCATGATGAAATTGATGATGGATGATATGAATATGCATGTCCCCATCACACACGAGTGACTCTCAAGCTCTCTCCACCTCGCATTTGCCTCTTCTTGCTATAGAGAGGCTATAATATATTGCTGCAGCAGTGGTGGTGGTAGAGGTAGTGGCTGGGAGTACATCTGATTTGAGCCATGGACGACAAGGGCGACGTCCATTTCTGCCACAGAGCCACCGCCGTCGTGGCGCTGCTTCTTCTCCACCTTGTCGTCGTCGTCGCCAAAGCGGCCGCCCACTCCTGCGATTGGTGCACCCCGCGCCACTCCACCGTCTCCATCCTCCCTACGCACGCCCATCTCACCGGCAAGTCATCGCCTCAACTACCCTACCTATGGAGTCGATCTACCTAAGCATGCATTATCCGATTCATGCATTATCTAAGCGATGGAGGTTTTCGTGGATGCAGGTGGCGCCTGCGGGTTCGGTGCCGCACCAATGGAGCTCAACGTTGCCGCCGTCACCTCCGACCTCTTCCGCCATGGCCATGCCTGCAGCGCCTGCTACCAGGTAATTAACCTACTCTATTTTTCCTTTCAGTAATCCATTCCATAGACGCATCCGCTGAATCAGTAGCAAGCATGAGGAGGCTGATCGATTCTGCTGCTGGATTGAGATGCAGTTAAGGTGCAGAGACAGGGGACTGTGCGGGGAGGACGGCGTCAAGGTCGTCGTCGCCGACATGGCGAAGCAGCCGGAGCAGGAGAGAGAGATGAACCGGACAGCCGGCGGCTCGCTGCAGTTTCGCATCACCGAGGACGCCTTCGCGGCCATGGCCAAGCAGGGCGTCTCCGCTCACGAGCTCACGAGGCAGCGCACGCTAGAGGTGGACTTCAGGAGGATACCTTGCGAGTACAGGGAGAGCAGGAGGTTGGCGGTGAGGGTGGAGGCGGCGAGCAGGAACCCGACCCACCTCGCCATCCGGTTCCTGTACCAGGGCGGCCAGACCGACATCGCCGCCGTCGAGATCGCGCAGGCGAACGCCACACCGCCGTCGTCGTCGTCGTATTACTCGTCGTGGAGGTACATGACGCGGCGCCACGGCGCGCCGGGAGTCTGGACGACGTCGCGCGCGCCGGCCGGCCCGCTGCGGATCCGCGTCGTGGTGACGGCCGGCTCCGGCGGGAAATGGCTGCGTAGCGACGGTGAGGTGCTTCCCGCCGACTGGAGGCCCGGCGAGGTGTACGACACCGGCCTTCGGGTCACCGACGTCGCCGTGCGCTCGTGCAGCCTCTCCTGCGCCATCCAGGACATGGACAGCGATGATGGAGAGGACGAAGAGCTCAGATGACAATTCGATCGACGTGACGAAGAAGCACCTCGATGGGATTAGTCGGCGGCGGCCTTATGCAGAGGCGTGGAGGATGGGATTAGTCGGCGGCGGCGGCGGCGGCGACGAGAGGCTTGGTACGCCACTGCACCGGCGGCGAGGCGGATGGGAGGCGGCAGAGGAGGGAGTCAATAGGGAAACTATTCTAATCCCTCGAGAGGGATGTTCCCTCATTTGTTTAAAAACCATCTAAATGGTTATGAAAATTTCTGGAAAAATTTGACAACATTCATACAACACATATATACAACTCCACAAAATCTGAAGTCCAAACTCAACTCACACGTCGAGATATAAAAAAGATAAATTCAGCGTATAAATAGTAGTGTACTGTTTATATCTAAATTTGTTTTTTTTTCTCAATGTGTAGATCGAATTTGAACATGAATTTTGGTGAACTAGTAGGTATCATTATACTCTATATTATCAATTTTTTTAAAAAATTTTAACAACTATTTACATCGAATTTAAAAGAAAAATATATACAAGGGGATATCCCCTCGAGAGATTAGAAACAATTCCCGAGTCAATACGCTTTGGAAGTTACAAAGCCAGGGGCTTTTATGTAAAAGTGAGAAACTGATAACCTCTCATCGCGGACCTTTGTGAAAAAATGTAGCCACCCATCGGTAGCGCAGCAAACTTGGACCTTCTTGGAAAGGCAAATTTTGCCATTCGACATGGCCCCTTCGTGATATATTTTTTTTCTATAGGATATAGTAGAAATTGATATTTTGGAAACACACTGTTAAAATGTGAATTTTTAGTGCTAGACACTGTCCCTGCTATTTTGATATTTTCGACTGATAAGAGTACAGAGAACACTTTAAAGTTCAAAAAATGCCCCTCGCAACCTTGTTTTCTTCTTTTCCCCTCTGCTGCTCTCTCTCCAGCCTCCTGCGGCAGAAGCAGAACAACACTGCATTGCAGTTGCAGAGAGATTGATTGGTCCTGATCCTGACAAATGGCTGTTGCGGTCTCTTGTGGAGAATTGAGCAATATTTACCTGTTGGAAAATGCATCGTCTCAGAGAATTTTTTTTATTTATAATTTTTTTTATTAAAAGTTTTACAAAAATAATTTTCCATTTTGAAAATTGACGGAAGTAGTCGCCTACCGCCCTCTGGGAGGGCGATTTTTAAAAATCGCCCTCCTAGAGGGCGGCGAAAATGACGTGGCAGACGGCCGTTCGCTCTCGGGCGACGGCCGTCAACGAAATTTGCAGGCGGCCCCCTTGCCGCCCTCCGCTAGGGCGATTTTATACTGTGCAGGGGGCCGCCTGCAAATGGGCGGCGAGGGGGGCATGGAATTTTGCAGGCGGCCCCCTTGCCGCCCTCCGCTAGGGCGATTTTTTACTGTGCGGGGGGCCGCCTGCAAATGGGCGGCGAGGGGG
This sequence comes from Oryza meridionalis, assembly GCA_000338895.3. Lineage (NCBI taxonomy): Eukaryota > Viridiplantae > Streptophyta > Magnoliopsida > Poales > Poaceae > Oryza > Oryza meridionalis. Next base: position 31,124,181 of record CM002529.2, read on the forward strand.
CATGGAATTTTGCAGGCGGCCCCCTTGCCGCCCTGGGGGAGGGCGATTTTGTACTGTGCGGGGGGCCGCCTGCAAATGGGCGGCGAGGGGGCATGGAATTTTGCAGGCGGCCCCCTTGCCGCCCTGGGGGAGGGCGATTTTATACTGTGCTCTATATTTTTGTATAAATATCAATAGTTATCATTTTTATATTGAAAACTATACAAGATTAAAATATCCAAGACTGGTAAAATACAATTTTATTATTTTTTAGGGCATATTTGAATTGTTACCGTACAAATATTTTGTTAGTGCCAAAATATAAGCAAGTTTTGTGCACAGGCCCGACTGTAGCAACCAAGCTACATAATCTCAAATCTAGATTACGTATTACCAATGAATAGGCTTCCATTTTCGTGTGTGGTGTGCTAGTGGGAAAGAAGATATGAAGAGGTTGCCTTCAGATTGTCAATTATATAGCGTCGTTTTCACTGCAATATATGTGAACTCAATGAGATACATTATTCATTAGATGTGACAAGACGATCACGCGTGGGCGTGATTCACTTTATGTCAACAGGCAGCGCCGAAAGTTGATAGTGATAACTCGAGCTGCCGCTTTTCATGTGTGCTGTTGTGGACTGTGCGCGCTACTGGATCTGACACTACCGTGAAGCGCCGAAAGTGTGTTGTTGTGAGCATAAGTTGTTCAAGCACCATATGAATGAAAAGAACTATGTAGACGAGACGGGGACAAGTAGTACTGCAGTAGTAATAGCAAAAGTAGTACTGCTTTACAAGTTTGTAAGCCAAAAGAAACGGTCACATAAGGACTGAAGAGGTAGAACACTACTGACGAGGCCTCTTACCCCTGTCCCTCCTACCCTGCGCCCTAATGTGCCCCTGGGAGTACGTGAGTCGGTCCGGGGGTACGGCACGGCCAACCCGTCCTGCCTGTACAGGTGTGACCTCTGGCTGCTCCTGAGTGTGCGCCTCTGGAGCTCCTCCAAGCTGAGAGGAGCCTAGTACGTCCTGGTGGTGTGCACCGTGCAAGTCGTCATCGTAGAACTGGCTAGTAGGACCAGTCCTACCGGCGTGAGACGAAGAGGCCCCAGTACCGAAGATCCCGGCTGCAAATCCTGCTGGACAAGGACCATCAGTTTCGTACAAGTATTTAACAGTAGTAATAAAAAGGAAAGTACCGTGTGGGCGAGGGATCGACGCTCCGTGAGAGGAAGAGCTGGCGAACGCGCCCGAAGAGGTGGCGAACGCCCATGCGGAGCTCGAGGAAGCGCCGGTCGTGCCTGCGAACGCGCTCGAAGGCAGACGAGGTCCTGCGATGAGGAAACGTGCAGTTAAAACATGGTGACATATTCGTGCAAAAGCTGAAACAAAAATGAACTAATATCTGGGCTGAACTGTACCGTGCGAAACCGGTGCTGTAGGTCGCACTGCTCCGAAGCTAGGGGCGCTCGAAGGCAAACGAGGTCCTGCTCCGACGGTAGGCGCGCGAGGCCGTGGTTGTACCGGACCAGCTAGAGGTACGACGTCCACGGCGCTGCGACAGGAGAAGACGCGCATGACCGCACGCATCTTCTGCTGCATCCGGTCGAAGGTCACCCTCTGCTCAACGTCAGTCAAGTGCAAACCTCTGTTCAACCTCACCTGGACTGCGGTGATATCGGCACTGATATCCCGTGCGGCATCAGCCTATGCAAGATGGAAATAAAAAATTCAGTAGTTGTCCTATATTATGCAAGATAAATGAAATAATTGTTGGAAGTAATACAAATTGGACGTACCGCCACGAAGTAGTCTCGGTCACGGTGCGTGGGATACGCGTCCGTGACAGCGGCAACGTGCGGCTCTGGGGCGTCTGGAGTGAAGGTGACACGCGCACGAGTGCGAGGAAGGTACCAGCGAAGGTAGTCACGGTAGTTCTCCTCCGTACACATTGAAATAATTTGAGACGTACACATTGGGAGATATGCCACAATCACCGGCAGCAGCAAGAACGTGTGAGCAAGGAAGGTGATGAAGCTTCGGCTTCATACAACTGCAGATACATCCACCATCCGCCTTCAAGACACATTCCTGCATGGCTTGCTTGCGATAGATACCACGCCTGCTCCTATCAACACACATTATTTCATACCGATGCACTTGTGTGCCTTGAGCAACAACTCTATGTCTCCGTGCCTTTTTGATTTTATCTTCCATGTACTTTGTCACTACGTTGCCAAACACTATGTTGTTATCGGCCATGGACGGACCAATTTTCTTGTATCGATCCCTAAAGTAGGCTTGCGTGCCGTGAAGGATGATTTCAACAATAGCAACCAATGGAAGTACCCGAACTCCTCGCATTACCCAGTTGTACACCTCTGCCAAATTGGTTGTCATTATGCCATACCGAGATCCATCGGTGTCGAACAATAGAGACCACTTCTCCTTAGGCTCATTCTCAATCCACTGAGTGAAATTTCTGATGGACGACCCTGACCTCCTTCTCATTGTTGGTGGGTCATCATGTAATGCACCAAGAGGTATGGGAGACTCGTCACCTTCAACTTGTGGTCTGCGAGATTGCTCATCTGTTTGCTTCATTGTCAACTCATCCAACTTGTCCCACAACTCATTAAATTTCTTCTCTTGGTTCTGTGCACAGAGCCTCTTAAAGAGCTCCATAAGATGCTTGTTCTTGAATTGCTTGTAGAAATTTGCACCCATGTGACGCATGCACCACCGACTCCGAACATCAGGCCACTTAGCTGGAAGTCCCTTCTCATCCCAACCGTTCTGCAAGTAGTCAATAGCCCGCAACATACCCGCATGACGATCATGTATAAGGCAAACGTTGGACCTCATACGCACCACTGCAATGTGCACTCTCTCTAGGAACCAGTACCAGCTTTCAGTGTTCTCACTCTCTACAAATGCAAAAGCCATAGGTAGAACCTGGTTGTTCCCATCACACCCAATTGCTGTCAATATCTGACCTCGGTATTTACCTGTCATAAAAGTTACATCTATGCATAGAACAGGTCGACAATGCACAAAAGCATTGATGCAAGCACCCAATGAGAAAAAGGCTCTTTGCAGCACACTCTTTGTTCGATCATCAACCGATGTAAATGTATGTAGGTCATAGTAAGTATTATTATTCCTCTGGGCAATGGTGGCTAACAAACGAGGCAAATTATCATAAGAAGCTTCAAATGTGCCATACCTCATCTCAATGATCTTTTGTTTGGCTCTCCAGGCCTTTGCATAGCTTATGGTGTACTTGAATTTGTTCTCGATGTGCCTAATAATTGATTTTGGTTCAAAGCCAATGTTACCAACAACACTGCTGTACATCTCACTTGCCACAAAAGCTGAAGTGATGTTTCGGTGATACTTCTCCACCCCTTGTAAGTAGCACTTGTGCTCGGTCACAATGCTAACTTTCCAATAATCATTCCATTTACCCTTATATGCATGGACACGCCACGGACAATCTTCCTTCATGCACCTCACTTCATACACATAATTTGTTGACTTGACCACCCTAAACTCTCTCTGCAAGGAAACTGCCCAATGCTTCACCGCCTCCTTCATCTCATCCTTATGAGCATACCTTGCACCCTCAATTACCTCGTTCTCCTTATACTCCCAGGGTACATGATCACCCTCTGATATAACAAGTCCAGAGAAGTTCTCATTTGCCCAATCAGTGGCCATCACATCACCTTCCTCATCGGATGATGCGTCGTCCTCCGCTTGCTCATTATCCGAATCTTCCCTCTCCATTTCATCAACAATTATACCGACTCTCTCCCCCTCATCCGCCATGCCCATGGCCTGCTCCTCCCTTGGTTGATTTTCCTCATTTTCCATCGATGGTCCAACAACATCCCCTGCATTGCTAGGACCCTCCACATCTTCGGTTTGCATTGAAACATTTGTATCTTTCTCTTGTACCGACACAAATATAACAAGGGGCCATGACCGTTCAAAAGCCATTTCCACATACCGTCTCCAAGCAGCAGTGCTGTCCATCGGCATTAGTTCCCAACAATAACCTTCTATTGCACGACTCACTACAACAGATACTGACATTGTATAGACTTCTTGGTCTATTCTAAATCCTCTCAACAACCAACTATAAATTGACTGAAATGTTCTCTCCGCAGGCCTATCGATGCCCTTAGATGTCATTACAAAATCTGACAGATCAACACCATCTGGACCAAATCTAATATTTCCTTCACCGTGAACTATCTGAAATGTGACCTTACTTGACATTGTGCCTGATGAAAACAATAACTGCGTTAACCTCGCATTTCTGTACTACGCCCTAAGTTACATTCTCTACAATATTGTTCTCTAAATTTCTAAAAGTACGTTACATTCTCCAGATCAAACTAAACTACATCTTACAATTAACACTACTGTCTATGTCTCAATTCATACTATTATATTCTATGCTCTGGATCTACACATATGTGCTGTGTGCTACAGATGTGCTAAAATATATGGAACTAAAACTAAAACGCAACATATATACTCAAACATAACATATTAGTACAAATGCAAAAGATGTATGGGAGCATACCTGTGATGAAGTGAGCGAACCAGCAGGGCTTCGCCGCTCCCCTTTTGCTGCCCTCCCCTCTCTCTCTTTCGTTTTTTTTGGATTTTTAGTGAATATAATGAAATTTCACAGAGGAGGGACTGGGCTTTATAGGGGGGAGGCAAAAATCGCCCTCCCCCAGGGCGGCAAGGGGGCCGCCTGCAAAATTCCATGCCCCCTCGCCGCCCATTTGCAGGCGGCCCCCCGCACAGTACAAAATCGCCCTAGCGGAGGGCGGCAAGGGGGCCGCCTGCAAAATTCATGCCCCCCCTCGCCGCCCATTTGCAGGCGGCCCCCCGCACAGTACAAAATCGCCCTCGCGGAGGGCGGCAAGGGGGCCTCCTGCAAATTTCGTTGACGGCCGTCGCCCGAGAGCGAACGGCCGTCTGCCACGTCATTTTCGCCGCCCTCTGCGAGGGCGGTAGGCGACCACTTCCGTCAATTTTCAAAATGGAAAATTATTTTTGTAAAACTTTTAATAAAAAAAATTATAAATAAAAAAAATTGCTAGTTCGCTCTCGATCAGAAGTGGACCACAACCAATGGGCCGGGCCGGTACGTGCTAGGAAACAGTGGGCCTTGAAATAATTACCGGGCCTTTATTTCAGGCCCATTAGCCGAGCCGAAGCCGAGGAAGAAACCATCATCATCTGTCTCCTCCCGAAACCGAGGACGACAAGAGCGAGTTAGTGGACGACTCCGGCGATGGGCGGCGGCGGCGGCGGCGGCGGAGGCACGACGTTCACCATCCCGCACAACAAGCGGTGGCACACCGTCGCCGGCAAGGGCCTCTGCGCCGTCATGTGGTTCGTACGCTTCCTCCCTCTCCCCAATCCCCTCGCCCATCCCATTTCCCCCCAAATCTGACTGCGACCTTCCCGGCCTGCCTCCTCGTCTCTTCTCTCCTCTCCCAGATGAGATCCCTCTCCTCCGATCCCCGCGGAGACTTCTCCTCCTAGATTCAACTGTTTGTGCGCTATTTATTCAAGAGGTAGTTCTAGATTTTTGGATGCCCGACTTGGGGATCTCTCGAATAGAGACCAGTTTACTCATCAGTTATCGTTTGGGCGGGGCCATGGGACTCACCGCTGTATCAGCTAGATTTCCTCATGAGTAATCGATCTTTTTTTAACTGAAACATGATGAGTAAGCATGAGGCACAAAAGGCAAACATTGTGGAAACTATTTCGCCAGATTCTTGTTTAACAAACATTGAGAACAGCACATTAGGGTAAAAACCTGGTCTAAGAAGAAATAGCTTATACTATCAAACTGATCACCAAATAATCACTGAAAACTGAACACTCAACCACTGATAACTAAGCAATTTTCATGTCAGCACCACCGCCACTGACTGGGTACCAGCCTACCTGAATGTCACAACTTCACATCACAATCTTTAAAGATGCATGACAGTATAGTCCTTAGTTCTTCTCTCCACTCTATTATTCAGTCACATATTTTCTTATGTTTCTCGATGAATTCATTTGCAGCCTACTTTTAAGCTTCTGCTCCAACAGCTTACTGTGGCAACATGATTATAGAAATTCATTGTTGAATTTTTGTTTTAATTAACTGTGTGGGTTTTCAATAATTTTTACATTTATAAACTAACGTGGTGTCTGTACAGGTTTTGGGTTTTCTACAGGGCTAAGCAGGACGGTGCTGTTCTCTTGGTACTATTCTCTTTCGATTTACTCCATCTTAAGTTATCATGATTCATCTGTTCTCAATAAAAAATAATGCTTGCAGGGCTTGCGTCATCCTTGGGATGGTCATGATGACCATTCTCATGGTCATGGACATAAGCATGAGGTATTAAATTCTGACCCTTTTTTTTGTCTATGCTGGCATATAATAGCCAATGTTTGATTTCCTTTTTAACAATAAGAAGCCTGCGGTGCTTGATTTCCTTTACCTTTTTTTTTCTTTGGTTTTGGGAATCGAGAATGTGAAAAGTGAATCGAAATAAATGATGGAAAATAACTGAAATTCTGGTTGCTGTGTATCTTCCTGCGCTGTAACATTTGTAGGCCCCTCTTGACTGCTAATCTCAAAAGCGCATCTACCGATTGTTTATTTTCGTCATCATTTGAATGCCATTGCCAGTTCAGTTACTGGGGATATCAGTTACATGTCGATGTAGTTTAGTTAGGCATGATAGAATTTCATGGAGGTATCAAATGGATCAGATGATGAGTTCATCCTCCCTCCTGAACAGTAGCAATGCTACTGTGTTGAGCTATGAAATGGCCAAAAGCAAATCTTGGGTATCAATATGCCTTTTATGTTTGATATCTGTTAGCAATGCCTACTGACAGTTCCCAGTCCCTAGTGATAACCTGATCCAGAGTCTTTTAATTAGATTAGTAATGGATTTGTATTGTGTTGTGCAGGGATCATCGTCGTCTCATTAAACCAACTGCTTCTTAGTGGCTGAGAGAGACTCGCTGCTTTGGCTGTTGCAATGAAAGCCCTGAAGTTAATAAAGTACAATCTATTAAAACTAAGATGGGTTTTCATATTGTTTGCATCTTTTTAATGCAAACTGGTTAAGTATTTTCCCCGCAAAAAAAAAAAACTGGTTAAGTATTTGCTTGTGAGATATCTTCAATGGTGGAATGTGTGGCTGGAGAGGAATAAAGGAAATTTCAGGATGATCACCAGTAGGAAGAACGGGTGGCGGCCTTGATGATTCAGAACATGAATGAAACAGTGTTTGCAATTAATTTCGTAGAGTAATTCATATTTATCTCTTTTATGCACCTTGTGAAAGATGTATAATTCTGGGTTTGTAATAATTTGAAACTGTCACAAACACTCCTTTTTCTTTCCTGCTGAATATAAGAAAGCCAGAGCTCTACAGTTGTTGCTCCAGAGTAGGCAAGTTGATTTCCATTTTCCTATTATACCTACATGATCAAATTAAAATACCGCAGCATATGCATCAGTTGACGGTCGTCGTCGTTTATGGATATTTGTTCATGGTTACAGCAATGGAAAGAGGAATGGTCGAGCTATATATGACTGAAGCAGGTGGTTTATATAGAATGTTGCCTGAATTGTTGGCAGGAGTTTGTGGTGCAGTGCTTAGCTGACTCACTCTCCCACTGATACTCCGCACTGCTGTAACTAACGGTATGTTAAATGTTGGTGTGAATTAAAATCTCGTGATTAAGCAGCAGCTGGAGTGGCTTGTGAATTGTGATGTGTGGCAAGTTGGGCTAAGTAATCTGCTAGTTGGGGCCTCGAAGCACTCGAGCAAGTAGTGTAAAAGGCCACTTGGCTTGGCTTGGCTGGCGCCTATCGATCATCGATCGATGGATGGATCAGTTGTGCTGGAGGAGGCGATCGATGAGTTGCTGCAGCCGAGGTCGATGGAGGCAATATTTGCACGCACGCATGGCATGGATGGATGGATCGATCTCCTCCAGCAGAGCCGAGCAATGGAGAGTGTCAGATCAACAGGGCCAGCTATGGCCTGAATCTGAATGTCAGCTGTGGCAGATCGATCAAGTTGACCGCGCTGGAGTATCTGTATGGATGCTCATCGATCTTGATCGCAGAGCTCAATGTTGCTGCTGCTCGTGCATTGCTAGCCGTTTGCTTACGCTTCACTGGATGGATGTATCGATCAATTTATTTGACAGCCAGATGATGTGGCAGGCGTATATGTTTATCGTTGACATCTGCCACAGCCCACGTGTGGGCCGGGGTACATGCTAGCTGGAAGCCATGTCAGTCGCCAACTAGACACTTTTCAATTTTCCTGTTTTGTTCAGAGTTAGGGATTTGTGTTCAATTTAAACCGGTGGTGGTCAAGAATCCCCACCTCCATGACCATGAGCTGAGGTCGTCGATCCGTCTCAGCGACACTCCGGAATGAGGTATAAGTACACTGGCCCTGGTGTCCTAGGGCTTATTTAGGGAAGCTTCTCACAATCTAAAGCTCTCGTAAACATGACCCTAGTATTGGTATAGCTTAGGAGGAATCTCCAGTAAATACACATACTACTACTATATAGCTAGCGATTAAACAAAAGAGACTCTTACGCCCTTTGATGCCTATTGTCCCATCGGTTGATATATATAACTGAGAGCTAGACATGCTTATATATCGATCATAATATTGTGATATTGTCGTCTTATGTGCTAATGCACCCATCGCCATTGATCGGTCAGTAAATTTCTCTTCTCGTTAATATTGTAGTGCTAAGTTACTGCTAACCAAGCATACATGCACATAGGCAGGCTAGCTACCCGGGCGTTCCAATTCGGTTGGGTGCAGCAGCAGGAGAGGGAGCTGCATATTACAGTTAATTAGTTAGGGTTCCAGTAGCTAGCAGCAGGGTTAGGTAGGTAGTAGCAGATCGATCAGCACGAAGCACAAGCGAAGCATCTGCCCACCCGCCGAGAAGTTGCCAGCTGCAGCCTGCATGCCTCGATGGATAGATATACTATTGGCTTTGTAATTTGCTCCTCCTCGCCTCGCGGATCATGTCCTTGTAGCCTTGTCCGATTTAACCAATCATCATTCGCAGATCTCTTTCTATCGTCAAATTATAAACCTATCTATCACTAACCACCCACTCGTGCGCATGCACTCACTCACTGCTACTCCGTTTCTAAAAAAACATCTCTTAATTAGGCCTGGTTTAGGGAGCTTAAGCTGTTCCAAACAGCTAGGGGTTGTTGTCCAGATTCTAAGTATTTATATTACTTGTAAAATCTGAAAAATAAACTAGTAGTTAGAAGTTAAGAAATCCATTTGTTTCAAATTCTTACAGGTTAATTGTCTTAATGTATGACACCGTTAACTACTTTTAACTACCTATCTTATTTAAAAATTTTATTTAACTGTCATTTATTTTGTTGTGACTTAATTTAACACTAAAGGTTCTTTAGCAATAACTTACGTCTGCGTACAAATTAAATAAGATAAATGTTCAAACATACTCCCTCCATCACAAAAAGAAGTCCAATCCTGAAGATGTATATGGATATACGTGTTGTTCAGATACATCTCTAGAATTGGTTTTTTTAGATAGAGGAGTATGTAAATAATCAACAGTGTTATGGATTAATAAACAGAGGTAGTAATTCTAGAAATCTTAAATTTCCCTTAGTGTCTTCAGCGGCTGGCCGGGCCTCTCGATATGCATGCTGAGAAGTAGAACTTCCTTTATCCCAAAATACGCTCAACTACTCTAAATGCAAAGACTAAAAGGAAATTTAATCACTTTCTCGGTTAGATCACATGGATACATAGAGTAACGTGATTGAGAGGTTTCATGGTAGAGGAATTAAAGTAAACCAAATTTAAATGATCAAGAGGTGATAGTTAATATATGCATATGCATACATACACTTTCATATTATGAGATATGAAAAAAAGGGGTTATGCCTTATATTTTAGGATGAAAGGAGTACGATTAATCGATAGATGCCCGCTTTAGTTGTTACCACCAAACACGAGTTAAATAAAGCACAAACTTGATTTCGGCCACCAGGCATCAGCTAGCTACACTCCCAAGCTTCTTGTGTATTACCCCCTATATTATAATTTGATCATCTAACACTTTTAGATCTTTCGAAAATAATTATTATATAATTAAGTATCTTTTCGATTATTTTTGCAAGAAGTAAATGGACATTGTTAAATGTATAACATGCATACAATTAGCTAAGATTAATTTATATCGGTACAACTCCCTGTAACATTTACAGTGTGATGCAATCTGCGAAAACATGAAGTTTTGTTGCATTTGGTCTCAACACCTTTTAAATAGGTGATAATTAAACTAAGATAGATTGAGAGAAAGTAATCATAAAAAAATTACACATCAGTATATTAAAAGAAAAAAGAGGTTTTGTTACAACGTAACCGGCCAGACAGACCTATATATGCTGAGAGGAAGAAAGAAAAATAACCAAAAAAAAAAGAAAGGAAAAACTAATAGAAAAAAACTCCTCCAACAAACGAGAGGGAGGAGACAGAGCCACGCTAAAACTCCCACACAAATGTCCTACTAGTTGTACTAACTTATACTAGTACATTGTACAACACAATATGATCAGCAATGTACTGGCTAGCTAGAACTGTAGCTTGCATATACTATAGTGCACAGAAGCTTGCATGTATACTATTGTACACAGTATAGGTCTAACGTTTAGTGGCTGCATATGCAGGCAGCTGTCCTGTGTCTGATCTGGCCTTGAGATCTGTCCAGCTTATTAGCTAACTGACGACGCGTTATACAGTAGCTAATCTCCTAGCTTGTTTGTTTGTCTGCGTGCGACCATTGCATGCATGTCTCGCGGATCATGTCTCTCCCGGCCTGCTGCTATATTAGTAGTGATATATACTTAATTGCTGATCGATCTGCTGCATCGATCGATCATTCATACGCGCATGCACACGCCCGACACAAATGTCCTCTCTCGAGCGTCGCGACTCTTGTGTTCGTTGCGAAGACAAGAACTACACGCTCAAATATCATATCTTATATATGCGTCGTATTAAGTGGGAATATATTCTGTACACACAATCTTTACATATACACTCTGTATACATCAACTAACAAATATTATCAAAAATCTAAAAAAATATGCATATACTTTCAATTATATTATACTTACGTGTAAAATCTTAACCTCAAATTTTTAATATTTTAGCCGTAACAAATTCCAATAGTTTTATTAAGACTATAAGACTGTCAAAAGTTTATCATTTTTTTTCCTACGTACGTTGAATTTCAATGAGACTTTATACGTAGATGTAATACTATTGAAAATGCATTTAATTTTTTTTTCTAAAATGTTTAGTAATATTTTTTAGTTGATTTGTAAGGTGCATGTGTACACTTTGGGTATGCTCACTGTTATGCATGTGTCCCTCTACGACAACACGGTCAATACTAGGATACATAAATACGATACTACTATTACACATCTGTCTGTCTAACTAGCTATCCCTGTGCCGGCCTAGCTAGCCTGCTTGCTGATTGCATTGCATTGCTCTTGCTCCTCTCCTGCATCTCTCCATATGCATGCATGAGTGATATGATCTACTTTCACTCCTTTATAACCGTGCAACCCAACCCATACTAATTAACAGACGATACAATGTAAAACTGATCAAGGACTTAGAGCATCCACAATGTGCATCTAAAGTGGGTAGTAAGAAATAAAATACTACTACTACCAGATTGTATACATTGTGGGAGTAGTAAGTAGCTAATACTAATATGCTTACTATCTAGTCATAAGGAATAAACTAATGATTTCTCTCATCTTTCTCTCATAGCTAGTGATTGTGGGGTCCAACTTACTACTCACTTTGTTCTCCATTGTGGCTACAACAATAATTAATATCCACTGACACATTATTCACAAAGTACATAGTACACATTAGTGATGCCCTTAATCAAAGCGGCCTAGCCGGCTTAAATTTCTCTTGACAAGTTACCAATTAAAAAGAGAGAGAGAGAAATATCGTGATGACAGGAAGCTAGCTAATTAACCTTTTACAACTACTGCAGCTTGCAAGCTTTAGCTCAGTTTTGATCAGGACATGCACGTTAATCTTCCCATAGCTTAAATTAGCTTGCTCCGCTGTCACCCAATCTCGACCGATCTGATGTCTGATTTGTTCAGAACACTATCACACAAATCGCAGCTGATTAGTTAAGGTGGAAATTAAAGTGCTGAGACGACGTGAAGAGAGGTAGAACAGAAACCAAGAATGATCCCTCCACGGTGGCCATCCTGCAATGCCAGTTTGCCACTTGTCTCCTCTGACAATTAACCAGCAAAAACCTCAGATCGATCACCATCCACGCGCATGCATTTCAACTATCAACTCGCCCCTTTTTTGTCAGACACCCCAACACATGTACACCAACCAACCCCTAGCTTAGCTGCTGCTTCACCATTGGTGAGTGATCGAGCTAGCTAGCTAGTGTTCTCTTGTTTGTTTATAAAAACCGCGCGCGCCACAACGCCGCCGCCACAGACGCACGCACGCAGGGATCGATGGCGCCCAGCTTCGCACGCTCCATCTCCTTCCCGCTCAGCCCCTCCAGCTCCAGGTCGTCGTCCAAGCACAGCTCTCCACCCGCAGCGCCGGCGCCGGGTTACCATGCCCGGTCCATCAGCCTCCCATGCCGCTCCCACCCAATCCTCGCCCACCTCCACACCCACATCCGCGCCGTCCGCTCCTGGGCGCACGACCCCACCTCCGTCGCCTCCGGCCTCGCCCACCTCGACGCCCTCCACGCCGCGCTCGCCGACCTCCTCGACCTCCCCGAGGCCCAGGCCGCCCTCTCCGCCGCCAACGACCGCCTCCTCGACGCCTTCCTCCGCCTCGCCGACGCCCACGGCAGCTTCCAGGAGACCGTCGTCGCGCTCAAGCAGGACGTCGCCGAGGCGCTGGCCGCCATCCGCCGCCGCGACGGCGCGCGCCTCGCCTCCGCGGTGCGCTCGCAGCGCAAGGCCGGGAAGGAGCTCGCCCGCCTCGCCGCCGCCGCGAGGGACGGCGCCAGGCCGTCGCGCCTCGGGTTCGGCGGGAGCGCGGCGGAGGTGGAGGTGACCGGGCTGCTGATGGAGTCGGCCGCGGTCACCGCCGCCGCGTCCGCGACGCTGTTCAACACCGTGGCGTCCATGTCGGCGTCGGCTTCGGCGGCGGCGTGCTCTTGCCGGAAGACGGCGGCGTTGGTGTGCCTGATCAAGAAGACGTCGGCGTCGTCGGAGGAGGAGAAGGAGACGATGGCGCTGGTGGAGAGGCTGGAGGAGCTGGAGGAGTGCATCGATGAGCTCGACAACGGCAGCGAGAAGGTGTTCAGGAGCCTTGTGCAGACCAGGGTTGCACTGCTCAACATACACACCCACATCTTCTAATTCATTTGCTACTAGTCGCCGCCATCGTCGCCGTCGATTGTTCACGGCGAGCCGCCTAGCTACCTAGTCGATATGATCGTAGTCAAGTGCAAGTGCTGTAAATATTCCAAAGTTTTTGTGCAGCTACGTATGTAGCACATGGAAATGTGCTTCGTCGCTGTGTATTGCACCTGCATTCTGACATGTCCTGTTTTTGCACTGTAAAAATTTGTGTGTTTTTACTCAGAAATTTTCCACGAGAGCTCATGCCGCCTAAGCTCAATAAGTTGTTGAGATGTTCACTTAATTTAGTGTTTATGTGATTTACATTGTTCAAAGTATCAAGTGGTTTTAGAAAAATGTTGATTCGATATCTCAAAAACAATAAGTCCTGGGACGTCCTTTTGTGCGTGTTTCTTGCGCCTGATCGATGAGTATCAAAATTTAATAAAGTATATATGTATATGCTAGCTACTTCATGATACACATGCATGCAAAACCTACTCCGATCGAGGAACTTGCATACGTACTACTAGTAGCTAGAATTCCCTCCAACGTATAAATAAACTACTCCCTCCGTATTTTAATGTATGACGCCATTGACTTTTTAATAAACGTTTGACATTTTGTCTTATTTAAAAAAATTTATGTAATTATCATTTATTTTATTGTGACTTGATTTATCATTAAATGTTCTTTAAGTATGACATAAGTATTTTTGTATTTGCATAAAAAATTTGAATAAGACGAATCGTCAAACGTTGGTTAAAAAGTCAACGACGTCATACATTAAAATAAAATACGGAGGGAGTATTACGCAGAGTAAATAGCAGTACACACAATTTAACTGGGCCAACCCAATATATGAAGATCGGTAACAGTAACGATGCACATGCAAATTAAGGCCCATCAATATTGTTGGTGGTACCAACTCTTTTACTGAAAGCTATATTCAGGCCCGCATATGTAGTTCCCGTAATGTTGGGGGGAGCTATTTATATCAACTAGTAATCCTTCTAATTCAATTGCTAATGGAAACCGACCAGTTACAATGCGCGGATAAATTGCTAGTCTTATCTATAATTTTGTCATTGCAAATTAAATTCATGAATGGATATAATTGTATATAGGAAAAAGTATGAATTACCCCCAAACTATTACGGTCATCCGAATTACCCTCCTGAACCACAAAACCGGATATTATTTACCCCCAACTATGTAAACTGGACGGATTACCCCCTCGACTCAATCCACGGTGGCTTTGGTCTACGTGGCATCCCTATCAGCGTTTTTTTAATAAAAAATGGTGGGACCCACCTATCATACTCTTCCACTTTCCCTTCTCTCTCACTCTTCCTCTCTTACACCTTAGATCAATGAGTTGAAGAGATAGAACCCGTCCCATTTACACACCTCCTAAAAGTGTGATGAGACCACTGGTGAGACAAGCCGTATGGGTGGATGGGGCGATGGGGAGTGAAGAAAAGGACAAAGGAAACGTGCGGCGGGCTTGGTGTGGCGATGGAAGAGGACAAAACATGGCATGATGGATATGTTGCTGCTCGTACGTACAGTACTACTGACCGTACAAATTAACAAGCAGTTGATTGATGCGTTGCAAATGGGGCAAGACGACGCACCGGCCGGCCGGCATCGATCCCCTCCCCTCACCCGCGCGGCCGGCGGATCTTGTCGGGCGCTGGCCGACCGACGCTCGCTCGTGTTTGGGCGGGCGGCACATATTATCTGCAATTTGTTGCAGCCGACCTGACAATAAGAACCTGTGCATGTTGAATTTAAGGGCCGGTGTCAAGGGCTGGTAATCTCAAGTCCATCGTAGCCTGTGTTGTGTGTGTGTAGTCTGGTGGGGCCGTTTGGCTGGGGAAAGTGAATTCTTCTCTCGAGGGGATATCTCTTCGTTTCGTGTACGTCACCTAAATAGTCATAAAAAATATGAAAAAAAAATTGCCAACATAGGTTAGTATGAAATATATTACTCCATAAATATGCAAGTTTAAATTCAACTTCTACAAGTTGTAACAAAAATAACAAATATAGTTACGAATGTGCCATAACTATTTTCAGTTTAATTTGTTGTTTTTGTTGCAACTTATAGAAGTTGAATTTGGTCTTGCATGTTTGTGGAGTGATATGTTTTGTATTAATCTATGTTGTCAATTTTTTTACAAATATTTAGATGACATGCTAAAAACGATGGGATGTCCCCTCGAGGGATGAAAATCCATATTGCTCTCATCTCTATCTCTTTGTGTGTGTAGTCTGATCCATCGTCTCAATTTTTTACGCCTAGTTTAAGCTTGACCGGGAGATATATATGTAAATGTTAGGAATACCTATACATTTATCAAGATGTAATATAGTTATATCGTAGTATAATTACATTGTACAATATTATTTATATGTAACTTTTAAATAATCTAACATGAACACGCTATTTCGAGAAGTATAGGTCATATGACTAAATTTTCTCACCTCTATATGCATGCATGTGATTCTTTTTTCCTTTCTAGCTTGCGTGAATCTTGAAGCAAATTTAGCAGTTAAAAAATATGTGAAAGCTATATGTGAATTGCATTATAGTTACATGTAATTACAATGCGACTATACTATATTTAAATTCTCATCAAATTTTTTGGGAGAAACTTTATCTAGAAAAATTGGCAACTGTTTGGTTGTAGTGGCTAGATGTTTGGGTTGGCTTTTTTTTTTTTGGGGGGGGGGGGGGCATTTGTGTTTTTACCCTATTCTCGATTGCAATTGTGATTTTACCCCTCCTTTTCAAACTTTGTGATTTTACCCTCACTTTTTTTAAAATGAAGCTCAGGTTTGCTCCTATTCTGTCATGTCATCCTAATGGTGTTAACTCGGTGGTAAAAATACATCAATGCCTATATTTGCCTCTAGCGCCCCTGGTAAGGATGATCCTGTGCTCCATACATTCCCCACAGTAACCAAATCGGTTCCAGGATATAGAACCAAACATTAGAATTCATCAGCCTGTTAATTAATCGCAACATCACCTGAAGGCTATAAACTCTATCCAGACGAGGAACACAAAAGTAAAAATAATATCATCGGTGACTAAAAATATCCACAAACTCCATCTAGATCCATCCAGATCAAGAGGAGGAAAGATCAAAATGAAAACAATATCACCGGTGGCTACAAATCTCCAGATCAATAGGAAGAAAAAAGATGACTATAAAGAGCATAGAAACAGGATGTTTTGAGCAGACACTGCATCCTCTTGTTCCTGAGATTGAGCGGCGGCAAGAAGCACCCAATTCCAATTGGCCACTACATCCGTCGCTGCCGTCCCATACTACAGCATCGTCGCCTCGTGACACACACCCTACTGCAGCGCCTGCCGCCCCAGGGCGGCCCATCCCGCTGCCACCACCCTTGGCTAGGGTTTTGGAGGGGGAACAAGATAGCAGAGGTGAAATGCCCCTCTCCGGCCTGCTCCGCCCTGCCCCCACACGCCGCCTCCGCCATCGCCGCTCACTCTACCACGCGCCGCCACCGGGTTTGGGAGGGGTCGGGAAGTCGATGGTTGGGAGGGGATCAAGAGTGGGCAGTGGATTTGGTTGAATAGGTGGGGCTAGAAGAGTATTTTCATATTTTGTTAGTCAATTTTCTATTTTGTTTACCTCACTTAATCTAGGACCACCGAACAGACATCCAATCCAGGGGTAAACGGATTATTCAGTTCAAAAAAGTGAGGGCAAAATCATAAAGTCTGAAAAGAAAGGGTAAAATCACAATTGCAGTCAGAAACAGGGATAAGAATACAATTGTCCTTTTTTTTTCTCTAATCAAAGGTACTGTATGCAAAAGATTTTTTTGGTTGGTTGTATGAACTATGATTGTGATTACTTCTATATTTGGTAGTGTGGGATTAGCTTTGGAAAATATGTAGTGTAAACCGACTCTATGAGTAGTGCGACAGGGTGATCCTGCCGCTCACCATTGTCGGACTCGGACCAGCTAGATCTGACGGCTAGCTACAAGCTAAAAGCCACCGGATCTGGCAACGGCAAGATCGAAGTAGCCGCCGGATCGTGCATGCGGTCGGGTGGTTGAAAGAGGGGAGGGCGACGGCGAGAAAGGCATGCAGTGACGCGGTGGTTGAGCGCATCGTTGCCGGTGGCAGCAGCGGGCGCAACGGACACGCGCGCACCAATGGCGGGTGCACCGACGAACGGGATCCCCTGCCAGTATATCGCTAACGCCATTTTTTTTTAATTTTTATGTATGCGAGCAGCATGCATGTAGCCTCCCTTGCTTGCTACTAGCTAGAAGTATGCATCGATCGAGATCGGACTGACATGCAATTAAGCAGGGCATACACACACGTGTACGTTAATCCACGAATCATTGGAGGCACGGTACGACACCAACGGAGCGTGTTGTACGCACGCGTCCCCGTCCCCGTGCCTCGCGGATCCTGCGTGCCTCTCCTCCGATGATTCGTTTTGATTTCCTTCCATATTCCACCAACCCAACCGCTCACTCTCACTCGTGCGCGCGCACACAAACACAACCAAAGCGCGCAATGGCGCCTACCTTCGCCCGCTCCATCTCCTTCCCCCTCAGCCCCGCCAGGTCTTCCTCCAAGCCACGCACCCGCACCTCCTCCGGCCATCTCCGCTCCATCAGCCTCCCCTGCCGCTCCCACCCTCTCCTCTCCAATCTCCAAGCCACCGTCGCCGCCGTCCGCTCCTGGCTCTCCAACCCGGCCGTACCCGCCACTGGCCTCGCTCACCTCCACGCGCTCCACGCCGCGCTCGCCGACCTGCTCCTCCTCCCGGACACGCGCGCTGCCTCCTCCCTCCTCGACGCCTTTCTCCTCCTCGCCGACGCGCACGGTGCCTTCCAGGAGGCCCTCCTCCACCTCAGGCACCACGCCGCCGACGTCCAGGCCGCGCTGCGCAGGCGCGACGCCGCCAGGCTCTCCTCCGCGGTGCGCTCCCAGCGCCAAGCACACAAGGACCTCGCCAGGCTCGCCGCCTCCGTGCGCGGGGCCGCCACCAAGTGGCCGGCGCAGCTGCCTTCCTCCGCCACCGTCGCCGAGGTCGAGGTGTCCGGTGTCCTCGCCGACGCGATGGCCACCATCGCATCCGCGTCCGCGGCGGTCTTCTCCGCCGTCGGGACCATGTCCACCTTGGCCACCGCGGCGGCCGCGTCCACGTGCTCCTCCTCATCATCTTCCACCAAGACACCACTACTCATCTCGCTAGTGAGGAAGAAGAGCAGCAAGTCGTCGTCGGCGGCTGCCGTCCCCGACGAAGAGAAGGAGATTGCGGCGTTGGAGAGTGTGGAGGAGCTGGAGGAATGCATGGCGGAAATGGAAAGCGGCAACGACAGGGTGTTCAGGACAATCCTGCACACCAGGGTCGCTCTCCTCAACACGTACGCATGCTACCCTAATTAACTAATTAATTACTCTCTGCATTCCAATTGCCCAAATTAACCCAATCAAGTGTACATAATGTTACTATTTGAACGAATTGAAGCAAAAGCTCTTGCTCCTTCTATTATCTCCTTCTCTCTGCTAATGTCAAATATTTCAACTGCGTTACTTACCGTGATGCAAAGCAATACGCCTTAATTCTTGCTTGTTTGCAGGGGATCACAAGTTCAGAACCAACTGATTTCGAACATATAGATACAGAGGAATACTCTGTGTTTATGACATATATTGCCAACATTGTCGAATGCAATTAAGTTAATTTCGTATCACAACAATAACTAGATTATCACGCTCATGAGCTGGATGAGTGTTCAGTTCGTGTAGGTCATTTCACTGCCGCACTAGTCACCACGCTCTCTCCATCTAACTGATACGCGTGGCGTGGCTCAGATCTGGATCGACCATTGCAAGGACCCAACCTAATTCACAAATTAAGCATCTTAACAACTCTTTGGAGCATGCTTCTGTAAGATTAAATCGTGTCCCACATCTAGATCTCGACCAATAAAATTAATCTTCCCCGCTAATCGACAACAAGCCCCCGAATATTCGGCACGCAGGGAGAAATGTACGGCTCGTAATGGATTTATTTTTTTACAGAGATGGATTCTAATCGCTTGAATAGATGTTCACCCGTTTATTACATGTCAATTAAGTGGTTATAAAAAAATAAAAAACTTGACAAAATATATTAATATACAATATATCACGCCACAAACATATTAAGTTCAAATTTAATTTCTAGTTGTAACAAAAATAATAAATTTAATTGTGAATATATGTATACTAATTAAAGTTTGATTTGTTATTTTTATTAACTTGTAGAAGTCGAATTTAAACTTACATGAGATGACATATTAAATATGATATTTATCTTGTTAATTTTTTGATTTTTTTATAATTATTTAGTTGACATATAACAAATGAGTGGATGTCCACCTACGTGATTAAAAGTGTTTCTTTTTTTACTAGCTGTTCAGATTTCCCTACAATCTTCGGCCAACCAACCAGCACAAGTTACATATTGTTTGTGCACTTTTTTTTTCTCGAACGCGCAAAAGGATTGCACGTCAATATATTAGAAGATAAGAATATTCGTTACACAACGCATTAAGCCAGACCGACTTATGCCAAGAGAGGAGGGAAACAAAAGACCAAAGGAAAAAGACTCGGAAAGTACGACTCCAACCAGCTGGAAGGGGGCAGAGCCCACTACTCTCCCAACAAAACCCCAAAATTAGCAATGCCAGCTAACGACCAAAGATGGCCCTTTGAGTGGATGGACTGAAGGACCTCCGAGATCTGCGATAACGCAGAGTCGAAGACCCTGGAGTTCCGTTCCTTCCACAATTGCCAGGAGACCAAGAGGATCAGAGAATCGAAGCCGTGACGAAGATGCTCAGGCAAGCATGCCCTGGACGAAGGCCACCAAACCTGGAGATAGCTACCACGTGAGGGAGAGAGGGCAGCCCAACTAGGAGACGACAACACACGGAGCCAGACCTGCCGAGCGAACACGCAATCGAGGAGGATGTGGTTCGCTGTCTCAAGCTCTTGAGCGCAAAAGGGGCAGACCGAGTGACTATTAATGCCGCACTTCTGGAGGAGATCTGCCGTCCAGCAGCGTCGCTAAAAAGCAAACCAGAGGAAGAACTTGCATTTAGCAGGACCCGTAGCGTGCCAGAGAAGATCAGCACAAGCAAAGGAGTGCTGGCCATAGAAGCACATCTGGTAAGCCGAACGCGCAGAGTAGCGCTTGTCACTCGTCCAACGCCAAACAAGACGATCCTCAACACCCGGCGAGAGCTGGACGTGAGACACCGCATCCCAAATAAGAAGAAACTGGGAGATGACTGGGACAGTTAGGACGCCGCGGATGTCGGAAACCCAGGAATTGTTCGCTAGGCCAGAGGCGACCGTGCGCGAACCTCGGAGGCGCTGGGGCACGGCGAAGAGGAGATCAGGAGCCAAGGAAGCCACTAAGCGGCCATCAATCCATCGGTCAGTACAGAAGAGCATTGATTCACCATCCCCGGCACGAAGAAGGTGGACGCCTCGAATATGTCGGAAACGGTCCACTCGACTGGGACCTTCAAGCCATCCCAATAAGGATGCCCAGAGCGCTGAAGCCACAGCCACTTCCGGTACTTCTCTTGTGGGTTTATGTCTAACAAATTAATTGTATAACTCGACACGATGTTTTCGATCATGTTGCCCCGCTCACCACCGTCCTTATCCATCGTCCACGGCCATCCCTTAAAACCCGACCTCATTAATTAATTGTACATCCTTTATCGAAATTCGGGTGCCGCAGCACCGGAGAGAAGAGGCAAAGCTCGCATTACATCATTGGACGAAGATGGTTGTTACCACCATCGCCATTGCCGACGAGTTTCCTCCTTCCACTCTCCCCATCCCGAGCTCGAAGACTAAGATATGGGGAACCTAGCAATCTTAATTAGTCACATGAAACATGGCAATTGGTTTTACAATATATTTCAATATGCTTGAGATAGATGAAACAATGGCCACCAATTTCAAACTTCCTACTAAGAAGTTAGGGCATGCATGGAAGTACTGAAAAATCAAAATGATTCAGATAGGAATGTCAATGAAGTTTGTTCAACTAAAGAAGAGCATATACTAATGTCGATGACCGGGAAATGATTGAACCCATTCGTGCAAAATGGTCTTATCAACCTAGAATCGAATCTTCCTCTCAGATTTAATTCAGTAATTTAATTAGCTGTATAGAGCCTGATGATCATCCAATAGAAGTAGTTAGGGGCTCTGGTGCTTGATGTCTTATATATATATGGTCGGAATGCATGCTATTAATTATCGATGGAGACATGATTAATGAAGCACCTTATATCCTATAGTAGGTAGCTTGGTACTAGTTAGGACTTAGGATCAGTATGCATTAAGCAGCACGATTTCGATTGGATTAGCAAAGCAGGTAGGAATAATTTGATTCAATTATTTAGCCGCACTTACCTAAAAAAAGCTATATCTATGCATAAAACGGTACATATATGTCGATCGATGATCTGTTCGTTCTAGCAAGCTATTCAATATGTCTTTTGGTCGATAATTCGGCAGACACATCTGAAAAATCTATATAAACCGCACGTACGCACACACATGCGTGCACAATTAAGCTAATGATCGGCACTCAACCTACCTAGATAGCTACCAGCCGGTAGGAGAGGAGAGACCCAAAATTTATATTTTGGGACGACAACCCATTCGTGCAATATCGATCGTTACTGTCATATAGACTAGTACCGTCTACTAACTGATCAATCAAGCATGCAAGTGGTGATGAGATGAACTAAAATTTGTGATGAACATGCCGGGTCAAAGTTAATCTTGATTTGTTAGCTACTTCCTTCCTTGGAGACGGGCATGCCTCCATGCATATAAGTGTGTCTTTGGCACCTGTGAAACAACTAATTAATCATGATTGCTTGCTTGAGCACATGCATCATAATAGTCTGTCCTTTAGTATCCTTCTAGTACTAAGCCCAATAATTAATGTTGTTTGGTGGTTTTGTCCATCCAAAGCTTAGAAATGGACAAAATAAGAGAAAATCGATGAATATAATGAAAACGTACACATATATATGTAGAAATTGAATGATTGAATTAGAGTGTATGATTGAATTATGTGTACCACCACACACTTCCTTCATTTTAAAATATAAGTATTTCTAGAACTCAAAATTTATACCATCCTACAAGTATTTCTTGAACAGGATGGTTATCCGTGAAAATCTAAAGCATTAATTCCCAAGCAATCAGAAGCTTGAAGGGAATCTAATCAATTCATAATTCATAATTCGACCAATGTGATGACTGAAAAGGAATATTTTCCGTCAAGCCGTAACCCTAATCTTTGCTAACCAACTGAGAAATAATGATTATATTTTTAAACATAGGGGAGTATATAATTAAATATCTGTAGGTTATTTAGCAAACACAAAGGGTATGCAAGGCAGAAGATATCCCTTCAGCACAGATTTCTATATATGTATTGAAATTAGTGCACCAGAAACCCACTTACTTATTACTATTATTTTAATTTTCAAATATAAGCTGTGGACTTAGACCCATAGCAGGAGTACAACATAAAATTTGGTGTTTAGATTCTAACTTTTTTTTTCTTCAAACTTTCAACTTTTCCGTCACATCAAATGTTTGGACACATGCATAGAGCATTAAATGTGAAAGAAAAAAAATTGCACAGTTTACATGTAAATTACGAGATGAGTCTTTTGAGTCTAATTACGCCATGATTAGCCATAAGTGCTATAGTAACCTATATTTACTAATGACGAATTAATTAGGCTTAAAAGATTCGTCTCGCAGTTTACAGTCCAAATATATAATTTATTTTGTTATTAGTTTACGTTTAATACTTTAAATGTGTGTCCGCATACGTCAAAAAAAAATTTTGACGCCGAACTAAACATGGCTTTTGTTTAAAATGTGCTTGCATGATATTAGCTGAAAATAGATTTTTTTATCATCTCCTATATATATACCTTACATAACAAGGCATAACTGAAATAAATATTAATAATGCTGGCTAATCACATATGACATATATGGAGTGGAACATACATGGATCACAGATACTCATGAATAATAATTGGGAAAATGAGATAATCCAAAATATTTTGTAAGCTTGTGTACGTAAGTTAGATACTGGTTCTCCTGTCTTATATGTCTCCTCAAACTCAAAAATAGGAAATTTGGAACAAGCTGATTAAGCAATCTCATATATGGACGGCTTGTTGGCTTCTAGTACGTAGGAGCATATATTTGAGTTGGCGCAGACATTGCACGCATGCATATACTATATATAACGAGTTAACGACTAATGAATGATATATGTAGCATATGATTACCCGTGCGTGTGAGTTGCGAAATGAAGGTTAATTAAATGATTTTCTGAATGTCTGTTGAGGCTGCCGTTGGGCTGGGCGGCGCAAGCCACCATTATATATGTTTTTAATCACATGAAGTGCTAATTAACCGAAGGGATACAATGGGTCGTCGTTAATCTTTCTCTCAACTAATCGGCCATCGATCGAAGGGGTGACTAGGCTGTCTTTTGTCTTTAGCTATAGCTAGCTAGGACACGGTTACAGGATAGACAATTGACGACGACGACGACGACCATAGATAGAATTGAAGAGATGATTAGCCTTAATGATGTAGTATATGACGATGTGATCGATGGATGTAACATGGGCGTGATCGAGATGGCGAGACATTTGGAATCTCATGTCTCCCCCGGCCAATTTGCAAAATCAACAGGCAGCTCATGCGCGTATAGTAGCAGCTAGCAGTTAAAGTATTAGCTGATCGATCGATCCGATTTTTGCGGCGGGCGGGGAATCGATGGATCGGATCGATTGCCGCGTGTCCGACCGCGTAAGAAATTGTCAATCGATCGATCGATCGCTGTGTCGTCGTCCTTGCAATGCTGGCCTTTGGATTAGTGATGAGCTACCTAGCTAGCTAGTTCATCGACCAAGCCAGCTATGCATGTTAGAGCAGGTACAATAGCAGGCTATAAACCAGCTGCAAACATATTTTAAGCAGATAAATAAGGAGAGAGAAGGGCAGCGGGCTACAGATTTGTAGCCAGCTGTAGTACGGACTACAAGACGCAGTGTGTATGATAGATGGGACCAGATATTAATAGTGTAGTATATAACTATTGTATGAATGAGTTATTAGATTGACTATAGATGAATTGGAGCTAGTAGTTGGCTATACTATTAAACTTGCTCTTAGTACAGTATTAGCTATAGGCCGGCCGGTCTTAATGTCAATTGTCAAGCTACTAGAGAGAGATGCTTGGGCAGCAGCCTCCCCTCGTGCGTGCGAGCTGCCATTAATTGTTTACACTGCGCAGCTAACTACTGCACGTTGCCGGCTGGTGGTTTGCTGAGCTGCTCATATATATATTCATGCTAATGATCGTGGTGTCCTAGTGATAATGATGTTTCGATCGCTAATTAACCGCTACTACGTATGTACCTCCATCCTAAAAAATAATTATGATGTGTTTCCTATATCAGATACTATATTTTAAAATAAGTAGATTTCCAGTACCTAAGAAAGTAACTTGAAGAAATACCTAAATTTTATAATGAAAGTTTTGATACCAAGTTTTATAGTAGAAAATGTTAAAAACAGATGTATATATAGTAGCTAGCTATACCCAAGAGCAAGTAGAGAGAAACCGTTAGAGATTAAATTTGCTCCACTGTATACACCGGTGTGTACCCATGCATGATCACCTTGTTGACCTAGTACTGATGATGAGCTAGGTCAATCATGCATGCATGAATATGTGGCCGAGTTTACAGATCATCGTAATTTGACTATCCTGGATCCATCGATCATCATCAGACAGCAGCTAGCACTATGAGTGGCTGCGTGCGTGCGTGCATGTCCAACATCTGCAATACAACTAGCTCCGCCAGCTTATCGAACACAAGAAAGAACATGACACCTCATCCAACAGCTTCATACAAATGCAGTAGGAGTAAGCACATGCAACAACCGATCGGATCGGATTAATTTTTACTAGCCTAGCATGCATCTTAACTAATTAAGCTAGCTAAGCTCGCTGGCCAGCCATGGCAGCCTCCCCTCCCCTCGCGGATCCACACGTGCACGTGCAACAACCCCACATGCATGCAACCTCCTCTTCTCCAGCTTCGGCTTGCTTATATACGCGCCTCCCATCTCCATCTCCATTCAACTCCAACACAAGCAACCACCAACGATAACAAGATCAAGAAGAAGAAGAAGAAGAAGAAGAAGAAGCTTTGCATTGAGCT
The DNA here is from genome assembly GCA_000338895.3 of Oryza meridionalis. NCBI lineage: Eukaryota > Viridiplantae > Streptophyta > Magnoliopsida > Poales > Poaceae > Oryza > Oryza meridionalis. The sequence goes on from CM002529.2 coordinate 31,150,009, forward strand.
ACCAATTAATTCACAGTCATCATGGCTCCCAGCTTTGGCCGCTCCATCTCCTTCCCGCTCAGTCCGGCGAGGTCGTTCAAGCCCCGATCGGCGGCGGCGGCGTGCCACGTCCGCTCCATCAGCCTCCCATGCCGCTCTCACCCGCTCCTCTCCCACCTCCAGAGCCACATCGCCGCCGTCCGCTCCTGGCTCCTCCAGGACCACGGCGACGCCTCCGCCTCCTCCTCCGTCTCCGCGGGCCTCGCCCACATCCACGCCCTCCACGCCGCCCTCGCCGACCTCCTCCTCCTCCCCGACCCACAGGACGCGCTCCGCCGCTCCACCGCCGCCGCCGACCGCCTCCTCGACGCCTTCCTCCTCCTCGCCGACGCCCACCAGGGCTTCCACGAGGCCCTCCTCGACCTCACCCACCACGTCGCCGACGCCCGCGCCGCGCTGCGGAGGTCCGACGCCGCCAGGCTCGCCTCCGCCCTCAGGTCCCAGCGGAGGGCCGAGAAGGAAATCGCCCGCCTCGCCTCCACCGTCTCCGCCGCCGCCGCCGCCACCAAGTACTCCTCCCGCCTCGGCCTCGGCGCCACCGCGGAGGAGACCGAGATGACCGCCGCGCTCATGGACGCCGCCACCGCCAGCGCCGCCGCCTCCGCGGCCGTCTTCACCGCTGCCGCCTCCATGTCGTCGGCCGCGTCCTCCTCCTGCAGCTGCAAGAAGACGCCGGCGTTCGCGGCCTTCTCCAAGAAGGCCTCGCCGGAGACGGCCCAGGTGGCCCTCGACCGGTTCGAGGAGTTGGAGCAATGCATCGACGAGTCCGAGAGCAGCTGCCACAAGGTGTTCAGGGGCATTCTTCACACAAGGGTTGCACTGCTCAACATTCAGACTCCAACATTCTAGAAACCAACTGAAAATGTACATCTTGCTGACTGCTCAGGAGACGAACTAATTGATCATGTACACACTACATACTATACTGTACATAGAAAACAGAGTACAGAGATTAATACAGAGGAAAATTTTGCCATACATCTATCTGTTCATTTATCTTCAGACTTCTGTTTGATTGTGGCTTACAAAACAAAAGTTGCTGTTCATTTTCAAACTATTCTGAGGCATACAGCGAAACACATATGTGTAATGAGTTGAGATTTGTACCAATCTTGAAGGACATCAAACAAATGGCCTTCATTATGTGATTTGCACAGCGAATTATGTTCAGAGTCTGTTCAATACTTGGTTGTCTTCAGTTTCAGTTTTCTGCAGACTGCCCCCTTTTTTTTTCTTTGAGGAACCTAATTGCATTCAGGACGTCAGAAACAGTTCAAGAATGGATGGTTACTTCCAAATGATTATGAGCATACATTACAATTATTTCTAATCCAGGAGACAAACCTAACAAATCATTTCTAGGAAATATGAGATGAAAGAAATACGATACTACTTCAGTTCATTTCCAGATCGAGTACGTTTCTTTTTGTTGTTGTTGACACAAATACTAGTGCATATTTCAGACAGTTCCCATTTCAATGCCTTCAAGAAAACCATAATCTCTTGAAGAAAATCATAATATGTTCATCACAATACTGGCAGAGCCGCAATATGTTGTGAAGAAAACATCATATTTGCGGATCAAACGCGCTCAACTACCGTAGTTATGGTTGTCAAAATGTAGTTTTTTCCCTACAAATCTAAACAGTTAAAACGTGAAACTCACATATTCTCAAGTCAAACAGTATTTTTGAAAGCTGGTTGAGAGAAGACTTGATGAGAGAATGGCTAGCTAGCTAGCTGCTTGTGTTGACTGCGCCGCTGTTGTGGTTAATTGCACGAGGGTTACAGCTAATTAACACGCTAATGGGAGACATTTGGAATCTTAAGACCAAACTAAAACTAATCTACCCGGCCTAATTAAGCCGGCCGGTCTAGTTTGATCTATAGTCCAGTCTACTTTGATCTAGCTAGGTACACGGTTTAAAATGTTTAATCAATATGATAATTAAACTGCGATCGAGTTGAACCACTTGATACTAATTTTAGTTGAGGATTCACAATTAGCTAGGATCGATGATGCATCATCGTCAGTTGAGCTGTCACAAATGTAAGGATCGATGTATATGCAAGTATCATCAAAATTAAGACGGCACACCCTGCTGTCATGTCGCATCATCGATCGCTCGGTAGCCATGGAGTGATGCAACCATGATCCATCATGATCTCCAGGATACAGCCTGTTAAGTGTGGATTAGACAGAAACAACACATATAGTAAGTATTATATATGCTGATGAATTTGGTTCATGCTTGTAAGGTTTTCTCTTCCCTAGGTCAAGCAACCATGGCCTAATTAGCCAGTTGATTGAGCCTGGTTTGCTGATCGAAGACGATGGATATGTAATCAGAGATTCGCTCGTGCCAGATAAAATATACTCCTATAATCTCCTATGGAGGAGAGGAGAGTAGTAGTACTGTGTACGAGTGTCACCGGCAACACAGGGACATCCCCAGCTGGCATGCTTGCGTACTGTACGTACCCCAAGCTGAAAACACACCATTTAATTAGATTTTGCATAAAGTCTACCCCTAGGAACTGTTCCGATCGTTGCAAAACGATCCTCCAAAAGGGATTGGACTGGCATGAATGAAAGCACAGACCTGGGATCAAAGTTACCAGCTGCACACAAGGATTAACTAACTGAAAACTTGATAGAAAATGTAGTTCTAATTCTTTCTTCTCCTATTAAAAAGGAAACCTTTTCTTCTCTGTCGATCACCTAAACTTATCTAAGGCTACGTTTGAGACAAACACAATGGAGAGAAAATTCACTCGTTTTCCACGCGCACGTTTCCCGAACTGCTAAACGGTGTGTGTTTTGCAAAAAAAAATCAATAGAAAGTTGCTTAAAAAATCATATTAATCCATTTTTTTAAATTTAAAAATAATTAATACTCAATTAATTATGCGCTAATGACTGATCAACGTATCTTCTCATTTTTCTTCCTAAGGCCATGTTCGTTTCTTCTACAAGTAGAGGATAATATTTTGGATAAAAGTAGCACGCTTTTTAAACTGATAAACGGTGTGTTTCGTGCAAAAACTTTATATATGAAAGTTGTTTTAAAATATAAGATTAATCCATTTTTCAAATCTGTAATAATCAAAACTCAATTAATCACATGTTATTACCATCTCGTTTTGCGTGAAACACTTAATCTTTATCTTCAGTAGATTCAAACACCACATTAAGTCATTTACTCCGTACTAAACTTAAACGGTATAATTAAAAGAACTGCAATTTCAGAACAAATGAAGTCTAACTTTTAGCTTGCTTTGTTTATTTTATTTTCTGGATTGATATATAGTGCGTAATACTAGTGCAGTTTTATTTATACTAGTAATAATAATTTAATATAAATATCTTAAAATATGTGTATAGATATTTCTTTCATGAGAGCAAGCTAACACACCCCCACTTTTGTTTCTCTCTCTTTTCACGTAAGTTTATTGTTGGCTTATAACCTTGCTGTAAGTAACTTGTAGCGAATAAACTGAGATAGTTTCATGCAGGTGTTCATTGTTGAATTTACTCTTAATATAACTATACTGGGTATGAGATTAATGTACATGCATTGAGGTGCATAAATTTGTTGCGCGCGGACGGAATATCGTTTAATCTGGAGGAGTCGCGGACAATTGAGCAGCATGCATGTGTGTGCAAGTAGTGTATACGCGTTTTACGCTCCCTGAAGTGAATACAGTATTGGTAGTGATGGTAGCAGGGGAAATGCAAGCGTACGTGCGGCTGAGGCCGGCCAGATCGGCACGTACCGTACACTGTTACACTACAATCCATCCTGCAACGCGATGGATGGATCGATGTGCAAGTTTGGCGATTTGGCGTCCACTTGGAAGCAGCTTCGTCGGTGACCTGGCCTGGCCGGATTGCCTTTTCAAACACCTCACCTTCTTCAGATAGCGATACATCTCTGCTAAGCTAGCTTCTTCCTGCGCCCAGATAGCTAGCTTTATATACGCCGCGCGCACGCTTGCATTATATTGCCTCCTCGATCGATCGGCTACCACACCTGCCTACCAATATCCATCCATCAGCTAACACGATGAGCGTGCCGCCGCCGAGCCCTGCAGGTACAACGACGACGATGATGAGGAGGCCGTTCGCCGGCGGCCACGTGCGGTCGGCCAGCGTGCCGTGCCACTCGCACCCGCTGCTGACGCACGTCGACGACCAGCTGCTCGCGCTACGCTCCTGGACCTCCAACCCGGGCCAGAACCCGCTCTCGCTCGCCCACGTCAGGGCGCTGCTCTGCGTCCTCGACGAGCTGCTCCTCCACCTCCCCCTCGCCGCCTCCACCGACCACCTCCTCCACGGCTTCCTCGTCCTCGCCGACGCCTTCGGCACCTTCCTCTCCGCGCTCCTCGCCCTCAGGCAGCACGCCGCCGAGCTCCACGCCGCCGTGCGCCGCCGCGACCACCCCAAGATCGCCTCCGCCGCGCGCGCCCAGCGCCAGCTCGACAAGGACCTCGCCCACCTCGCCGCCGCCGTCGCGCGCGAGGCCTCCAGGTGCGCGCGCGCCACCACCACCGTGCCATCCTGCGACAGCCACCACGGCTCCGGAGCAACGGAGCTCGAGGTCGCCAGGACGGTGGCCGAGGCCATCAACGACACCGCCGTGGCGTCCGCGTCCGTCTTCATGGAGGTCGCCTCCCTCGCCGACGCCGCGACGGCTGCGGCCGCGGCTCCCGCCACGAAGAAGAGGCTACCGCCATTGATGCACTCGTCGTCGAGGAGCAAGAACAAGCAGGCGAGCTACGAGGAGCAGAGGGAGGAATTGGCGCTGGAGAAGCTCAAGGAGCTGGAGCAGTGCATCGGGGAGCTGGAGAGCGAGAGCGAGAAGGTGTTCAGGAGCCTAATTCAGGCTAGGGTTTCACTGCTCAACATTCACACACCAACATTTTGATCAATCACGCATATTGATATTGGTGCCCAGCCAAACAAATTAAACCAATAAAGCTGGCTACCAACAACTTATATAATCAAGGGACTAATTAATTTTAGGTCTTAACCAATGTTCATGGGTAAAGCTAATATGCTTAAATATATGTGTGATTACTGCAATAATGTTAGAAATTCTTTTAGGCAAATTAAGTCAGCAGTTCTTCCAAGATGCATGTTTTTGTCTTTGGGTGATGGAACAAGATTGGTAAATCACAGTGCATGAAAACGTGCAATTGCTCATCATGCACGCGTGCTTCATTGGAACAAACTAGCCTTGCATCTTTTTACTCTGTTATGCTCTCTGTTCAACAAATACACGTTCTGCTCTGTTCAAACTATACAAATTCGTTCCGTGTCCCAGACCAAAGCTACATTCATCTGACTTCTGGTACATCACACTAATTAAAGTGTTATGAGATGAGAGAACAGTTGGAATCTGAAGTTTTGATGCCGATCAGTAAATCTGGATTCAAACAAAGTCCACACAGATGAAATAGCTGAAAGCCTGCAACTGCGATATGTCTTCAATGCAGATGTACAGCGAGCCCAGTGCTAACATGTTTAGTTAGCGGTGCTATAATCGTAAGCACCTACTGTTTACTTGATCAATGTCAGTATATGCCTTCTTTACAATGAACTATACAAGTATATGCAAAAACATCTCGCCTAAATTGATGTGCTTCCTACAAATTTGCCTTCTCCAATTCCCTTAGTACGAGCACCCAAGAGGATGAACATACAACGCAATTAAGCGACAAACAACTCTGCCTGACCGTCGATGAACAGGCTCATGAACTCTTCCCCGTCCACCGTCTCCTTCTCCATAAGAAGCTGAGCAAGCTTGTGGAGGATGTCGATGTGTGTTGTGATGATCTGCGTTGCTCTTGAGTAGGCCTTCTCCACGAGCTCCCTCACCTCAGCATCCACAACATCCGCGGTGGCCATCGAGTAGTCCTTCTGGCTCGACATCTGCAACCAAAGGATATGAAAAATATCATGCTACCATTCACACAGATACTACGAATTGCCGATAGAAATTCCGAGAAGCAAAACCAACGCAGGTTAGACAGATTGCCACGTCTGGCAGGGCAACCAGTATCTACTCACAGCCACACAAAAGAGTTGTGTGCCTTGTCACTGCTTTTATAGACCAAGTGTGTTGATGATGACAACATTGGCAGTATATGACTACGTGAGTGGCAAGTTACAGGAAAAGCACTAGACTGTACTATTCATCGAGGTTAAAGGAACAAACTGAACTTCAGGAAATGGACCTTCTCCATAGGACAGTAGAGACTTCAGAACACTAGATGCACACTAGGACAAGAAAGTTGGGCTCATATGTTGTCATTGTTGAAGTTTGCACGTCTAGTTCTTCCGTTATTTTTACAGACGCTGCTTCTAGTTGGGTAAGAAGTTTTTCTTTCTTTGATAGTCTATTTCAGTTATAGTGATTTACCTGCTGGCCCAAGAAAGGATTTCCACCAGGTCCACCAATCGCAACTTGCCCGATTTTCTTGCTGAACCCAAATCTTTCAACCATTTGTCTTGCAACACGTGAAACCTGCATAAAATCGTTGGAGGCCCCAGTTGTCACATTTTCTTGGCCAAAGATCACCTCTTCGGCAACCCTGCAATCCATGTAAGCTCACACAGTTCAAGACTTCGCACAACAGCAATAGCACATGCACGCAGATATGAACATTTCACTAAAACCCACCTTCCACCAAGAGCTACGGCCATTTGGTTCTCTAGGTAGCTCCTGCTGTACAATCCAGACTCAAGCCTCTCCTCGCTTGGAGCAAAGAATGTGAGTCCACCAGCTTGACCACGAGGGATGATAGAAATCTTAGCAACAGGGTCATATTCAGGCATGAGAGCACCAACAAGGGCATGACCAGCCTCTGCAAATTGGAAAGTTCAAAAATGGATTAGGAACCTCTGCAGTCCAGGATAATTTCAGCTCAAGTCACATGTTAATATGGTGACAAAATTTACCATGGTAAGCCACAAGTCTCTTCTTCTCTTCTGAAACAACAGCATTTTTCTTCTCAGGCCCAGCAATGATCCTCTCCAAAGCATCAGAGATCTCATCCTTGCTAATCTCCTTCAGATCACGACGAGCAGCAAGAATAGCAGCCTCATTCATCAAGTTTTGAAGATCAGCTCCAGTGAAACCAGGGGTTCTCCGGGCAATTTTCTCAAAGTCGACATCTTTTGCCAGAGCCTTTCCTCTCGAGTGAACCTATCAGATAACAACATGCCTTGTAAACTTGTGCTTTGATACAGATAAAAGCTCATCAAATTGGGAAGCCATAAGGAAAAGTCGATCAGCATTCAGAAAGGCACTCTATGTATCTCAGCATAGCTTCTTCAAAGAAAACTAGCAGTAGATGGAAATACATTGAAATCCCTAAGTTAAGGAGCATCAAAGACTAGATGAAGTAGTACTGCAAAACCAGCATCCCTCTTAGGACGATGGAATGGACTACATAAACAGAAATTGCTCAGTACCTATACGGATTGATATGAGCTAACATATATATCAACCACATAAATTTCTGCAAATGAGTACAGCTGCTCCTGATTAGATATGCAGACCACAATAAGATCATTCTACGGTTAAAGTAACTTTACATAATATCTTGAACTATGATGCAGAGCAAAATCATGCTGTGGTCAGCTGTATAACAACATCTGCTATGATACATGAACAATGCTCCATCCTTGAGTCAGCTCAGGCAAAATTTGATTTTTAGTTAAGTTCTTCATGTTCTAAGCAATTAGTAATTTCGATTAAATGGCCAAAGCTACTATAAGAAATGTCAATTAAATATCATCAATGGCACTGAACTAAGCAAGTTTGTGAATTGGTTCGTTGAAATTCAGAACAATATCTACTAAAAGCATAGGAAATCACAAGCTAGCTAAACAATAGGCAAGTGCTCACCTCAAGAATCTTGACACGCCCGGCGACATCCGGCCTGTCTACGGTGACCTGCCGATCGAACCTCCCAGGGCGAAGAAGCGCGGCGTCGAGCACGTCAGGCCTGTTTGTCGCGGCGAGCACAATGACACCGCTGTTCCCGGCAAATCCATCCATCTCCGTCAAGAGCTGGTTGATGGTCTGCTCCCTCTCATCATTTCCACCTCCGAGCCCAGCACCACGCTGCCTCCCGACGGCATCAATTTCATCAATGAAGACGATGCAAGGGGCCTTGGCCTTGGCCTTCTCGAACAGGTCCCTGACCCTGGAGGCACCGACACCGACGAACAGCTCGACGAACTCGGACGCGGCGCAGGAGAAGAATGGCACTCCGGCCTCCCCCGCGACGGCACGCGCCAGCAGTGTCTTCCCGGTTCCGGGCGGGCCGACGAGCAGGCATCCCTTGGGGATCTTGGCCCCGAGCGCGGTGTACTTGTCGGGGTTCTTGAGGAAATCGACGACCTCCTGCAGCTCGAGCTTGGCCTGGTCGGCGCCGGCGACGTCGAGGAAGGTGACGCCAGTCTCGGGCACCTCCTGGAACTTGCTCTTGGAGCGTCCGAAGTCCATGGGCCCGCCGAGGCCGCCAGGGCCAGCGCCGGGGCCGCCCTGGGCGCGGCGGAAGAGGAAGAAGAGGCCAGCGAAGGCGAGGAAGGGGAAGAGGAGGTTGCCGACGAAGGCGAGGAATCCACCCGGGCCAGCGGCGTCGCCCTCGGCGACGGAGATGTCGACGCCGTTGGTGGCGAGGATGTCAATGAGATCGGGGTCGTTGGGGACGACGACGGTGGCGCGGCGGCCGTCGATGGCGGTGAGCTGGAGTAGCCCGCCATCCTTGGAGAACCTGACGCGCTCGACCTTGCCCTTCTTGACGGCGCTGAGGAACTCGCTGTAGCGCCACTGGGCGCCCTCGGGGAGGTCGGCGGCGGCGGAGGAGGTGGGCTTGGGGGCGGTGAGGAGGGCGTTGGAGAAGGGGTTGGCGGCCGGGGAGGGGGCCTCTAGTAGCTGGACATCCTGGGTCGGGGCGGGGGGTGGCGCGGGCGCTGGCGTGTCGGCGAGGGCGGGGAGCGTGGGGGCGGCGGCGGCGAGGGCGAGGAGGGCGGCGGGGAGGGGCTTGGGGTGGGGGAGGCGGGGCGGGCGGAGGGAGGGCTTGGGTAGGGAGGCGGTGATGAGGAGGTGGGAGGCGGAGGAGATTGAGCACGGCGGCGCCATGGTGGATGCGAGGCGAAGGTGGGGGTGGAGAGGAGAGGAGTGATGCGGAGGAGGAAGATGCAGGAGAGATATAGGGAGGTTGGGGTGACGTGGAGGGCGCGAGAGCCATAGATTGTGGTTTGGGGTCATATCTTGAGACTCGTATTCTCACCTCGCTCACACATCCATTTCTGCGACTTCTTCTACTCACACGTAGTACGCCTGCAAACTCCCCCCTCTCCAGCTTCACCCTCTGCCTCGGCTATTCCTTTTATTTATTTATTTTAGAAAATAGTATGAATATAGGAGTTCCTACATACTATTGCGAGTAGAAAGTAGAGTCGATTTCATTGATCAATATATATGGAGAAGAGACACGGCAACTGTGGGTGGAACCATCGCGTCCGTTGTCAGGAGCGCCGCAAGCACGTGAAGACTTGGGGCACGGCACAACCGCCGTGCCCAATAGTTAGTTGCAGAGATCATATATCTTTTTCACAGTACATACAATGAATTCATTGTAACACACGCGTACATTCTATCTCCATAAATCCCTTTAAAGATTGAATCGATATATCGTGAGATCCACAAGGCCATCACTCGCTTTGATTCACCAAGCAACTCAAATTATTAAAATGTTGCAGAAGATAAATTTTTATTTTCACATGAACGACAAAAAAAGGTGTGAATTCTTACGCCTTGGTTGGTCTGTACAATAATATGAAAATGTGAAGGATTTTATTTTCTCAAACCAAATAATTCTCTTTTCATCTTAGAATATAAGATGTTCTCAAAAAAAAATCTTAGAATATAAGACAACCAACATTAACACGGATCACGAAAGAATTTAATCACTTTCTCGATTGGATCACCTCAGGATCTGTTTAGTTCGCGAAATGAAAATTTTTGGGTGTCACATCGGATGTTTGACTGGATGTCGGAAGGAGTTTTTGGACACGAATGAAAAAACTAATTTCATAACTCGCCTGGAAACCGCGAGACGAATCTTCTGAGCCTAATTAATCTGTCATTAGCACATGTGGATTACTGTAGCACTTATGGCTAAACATGGACTAATTAGTCTCAAAAGATTCGTCTCACGATTTTTCCCCTAACTGTGCAATTAGTTTTTCTTTTAATTTATATTTAATGTTCCATGCATGTGCCCAAATATTCGATGTGGTGTTTTTGGGAAAAACTTTTTGGGAACTAAACGGGGCCTCAATGTATGCGTAATGTAATTAGGGGTTTAATGGTAGATGATTTAAAATAAAGTGAATTTAGAGGATGAAAATGATGTGGTAGTTAATATATGCATGCATGCATGCACGTATTATATTATGAGATATAAAGTAAAAAATAGTTGCATCTTATATTTTAGGACAGAGGAAATAATCCCTCTGGCGTTGTTTTCTTGTAAATCGAACTAGCCCAACTAATACATCTCCATTTTGTTAACTATGCAGAACTTTTATCTCTTAAAATTGTCTTTCTTGTTTCTTCTCGTTTCTCTCGTTTTTTGTCCTCTGTTTGGATAGATATTTTCTCTTTATTTTCTTTTCTGCTGATGAAGATTGAAGACTGGCATGTTCTCCTTTATTTGCTTCTTCGTATGGAGTTCTCTTACGAATCCTTTCTTAATTTATTTATTTCTTTTTTTCAGAATGAACCTTTTTCATGTTGATAAATATTAGGCATGCTGGTTTTGTTGTTTTGTGTGAGGTGCGGCGTTCAGGTCCAGGGAAGCACTGGAGAAGAGAGTTCCACTAAGAAACTCAACTTGCAATCGCATCTTGTAAATGAGATAACCTGCTCAACCAAAAATCGTTTGGCACAAAGCTAAAATAATTATTGGGCAAAAATTTCATATCTATATCTTAGTTATTAAAAGTCAATACTAATAAATAAACTACCTAAAAAACTCAAAACCAACTCGAAAAATTAAGTTAATTAAGTTTTAGTATCCAAAGCAATGGCTTATAAGTCGTAGAGCAATTTTATGGACTAGAATGAATTTGCATTAAACGGTAAATCACCTCTCTAAGCTATATTAGCAAAGTACTTCCTCCATGTAAATAAGTTCATTTATAACTTCTAGCATTTATCCCAATGTGTTCCGATATAATTGTCATCGTGGACCAACACGGTTACAACTTTGACCACTAATAATTTTTAAATAATTAGATTGCGATGAATGAAAGTTTAATACGTATGTCTGGTATGCTTCGATAAGATAATATCTATGTAAGTATTTAGAAAACTTTTAAAAAAAAGGATGATATGCTTAAGTTTTAATCCTATCTTACTATATAGTCGGTATCTTACTATATAGTCGGTACCCACTAAAGAGTATTTACTCCTATAAAGCAAGACATCAGATCATATTAGTACAAAGATATCAACCGTTGGATCAAGAAGCTACTTATTCATCCTATATAGTTGGTACCCACTAAGAGGCATTTACTCCTATAAAGCAAGACATGCAAAAAGCCACATCATCAACAATTTTAAGCCATCAGATCATGATAACAACCGTTGGATTAAGAAGCTACTTATTCATTCAATTCAATCGTTTATTAGTTATCTATTCACCTCCCTTTGCTCCACCTCATAGTTACAAATAACACTGTTACATATTTTTGTGCATAACACCAAGTTTTTCGAATATAACTCAAATTATTGTTTAATACGTGATTATTGTTTAATATGTGCGTTTTGTATTATTATGCATGATAAGATAGCATATAATTATTAGGTATGATTATCTGAATCCATTTTCAGAAAAAAAAAACTTAAGTGAAGTAGAGATATGCAAACGATCTAACTACAATGATATCTATATTGCGCATAAAAATAATATTCATATATTATAAACACTTGGAAAAATAATTATGAATTATATTATAACAACATAAGGCATATATAAATCCATATTATCATATTATATATATATAGAGAGAGAGTTGCATCTAACCATTTAAAACTATATGATTTTGTTTGACGATAAAATTATAAAACCCACGGCAAAGACGCGAGGGTGCCAACTAGTATAAACAGTGTTTGGTGACAAGTATTAAGGAATGGATAAGGGAGTTCATTTCTATCCCCTGACTAATCAAAGAGCTTTGTCTTTTTAATATGGTTTACTTGCCTAACCAAATATAGTATTTTCCTATTGGTGAGTATGTTTTATATTTTTCTCTCTTCGCTAATTTAAATCTCAATTACTAAAAGTAAACTTGTTTTAAGATGGAGGGAGAAACAAACAAAGGCCTTGTTTAGATCATTCGGGCTATTAAATATCCCTCCAGAATCTTGCTATTTAGGAGTATTAAACGTAGATTACTGACAAAACCCATTCTATAACTCCTAGGCTATTTTGCGAGACAATAGCATCACTGTAGCAAATCATGGATTAATATACCTCGTTAGATTCGTCTCGCAAAATAGCCTAAGAGTTATAGAATGGGTCTTGTCAGTAATCTACGTTTAATACTTCTAAATAATAAGATTCCGAAGTGCTATTAAATAGCCACTCCTTATCGGCCCAAAGAACATCTTGATCGATGTGTTCTCAATAGTCTCAGCTAGTTGGTCAAATATTGATTAGCATCATAGCATACATGAGTGATTTCCCTCTGTTTCTGAATATAAGTATTTGCAGGTTACTTAGCTAAGTTCAAGGTAAGTGAAGACTAAAGATTTCCTTTCAATCATATGTCATTGATTAAATTTTAATTTTGAATTGCTTAGGCCATTCTCAACCCAATGACTAGAATAGTGTTCATAGCATTAAAATAAGCTGTCATCTAAAATGGAAAATGATGTGGCAAGTGAATAAATAAGGAAAGAGAAGGAAATCATGTCTCACGAAACCATGTCTTGCATGAGACATGGTTTCTACACAACATTCAAGACATGATGTGAGATAAGTAGCATTAAATTTAAGTATAGAATATGTTTGGTTGCAAGCCACACTTTGCCACACTTTGCCATGCCTAAGGTTAGGCAAATTTGATAAGTGTTTGGTTGTAACCACAATTCTGGCAAGATTCCCCTCTAATAAATTGGGTCCCGCGTGTCAATGGCTCAAAAAATTATGGCAAGATTCCCTTATGCTTAGTAAGTTGTGACGAACAATTTGATCACATCGCCTTAGACAAGGTGTGGCAACTTTTATTGGCAAGTAGTGGCAAAGTGTGGCCGGAAACCAAACAGCCCCCTAGTACTTAGTTTCTTAATGATGTGGAGTTTATGAAAAATCATGTTTAGTGTCTTGGGTTGGGACTGGCCTTAGATTCCTCCCATAAGCATTTGATTGGCTGAAAATGCATAAATTCCTCTGTATTGTAATCAGTGTTCTTGAAATATTTATATTGTGTAAAAAAAAAGAATCCTATAGGTAGGGAAATATATTTAAGAATGGAGGAGGTGTTATAGATTAATCTACGAGGCTTTTGTCGGACTGACAAAATGATGGCGATCAATTAGAATAGCTGATCATGCATGGACCTACTGTTGCAGGTTTATAATATTCGAAATCCAAACTTGCATTGGAGTATTGTCGATCATGTCTAGCCGGATGCACATGTCTCCAGGATCTTCGATCATGTCTTTGACAACCATGGCTTTGATACCAAGTTTTTATAGGTTAGGGTTCATAGGGGGTAAACACTGATCCTCATATATATATATGCATCTTTTCAGTCAAGCTCTCTATCCAAGTGTCACGTACTCTGCCGGCCGCCCCTTTCGGTCTTCAGCCTCACCCTCCATATTCATAATTTCTTTGATGTGATAGGCTTAATTACTTTTGGTTAATTCTCAAATTTTATTCCTTGGGTTAATTTATTAATTCATCATTTTACAATCAAGGTAGCATTTTAATTGATAATTTTTTTCGTGTTTTTATATACAATGGTGTATATGATTACAAACTAGCACTCAAGTCTATAAATTAATCATCTTTTCTTTTTTTTATAAAAAAAATTCAAATTCCGAACCAATAAACTTACGTAGAATAGTAGTACCAGTCTTATTTGCTATGTATGCATGGAGAAGCCCTACCTTTTCCGATCCACATCCCTAGCTCTCGACTCCCGACACTCCCCCTTGCTCCCCTCTTTCCCCCCAACCCACACACCCATGTCCCGCGCCCCTTCTCCCACCCCATGGCCGCCCCACAAACATTCCCACGTGCACGCACACACACCCCACACCGCACCGTATGCCCTCTTCACACTAAAAAAGGTAGGCACACAATGTAAAATTTCTCATAGGTTAATCTAAAAATATTGGTCACACAATTTAAATTTTTTCTTAGAATCATGCGCCGTAGGTATTGTATGTATCATCGTATTTTCTATAGATTAAAATCTTACTCTATATATATTATCTTAATGTTGCATGAACAAAATTTTAGTTTGATGGAAATATATGGATGATCATCCTCTCATGGAGTTGCAACATTCATGTTTACTGTGCCTAATCAAAACAATAAAAGAATATGGTGAGGCGTCAGTGCCAATGAATATCAGCAAGGCAATATATGGTGAAGGCTGCACGACCCTTCCTACGGAAAACCGTTATAAACCCTCGAGTGAATATAAAAACCATTCAAATGGTTTTGATAATTTTTCCAAGAAGATTGACAATATTTATACAACATATATATATATATATATATATATATATATATATATATATATATATCCAAACTCGACTCACACATTCGAGATATAATCATACCTGAATGTGTCTTTTTTTTCCGGTGTGTAGGTCGAATTTGAAGTTGATTTCTGTTAGAGTGTTAAATGTCACTATGTTCTATATTATTAATTTTTATTATATATTGTCAAAGGGGAGGGGGCACGAGATCGACGGCCGGCGAGTGGGCTCAATGTAACGCATGTTTTGCATTGGCATCATAGATATCGGCCGGTAGCTTAGCCGCAGGTACTTGTACACGTGTAGACGACGATGAGTAGGCCATTAATTACAGCAGCTAGCATAGTTGGAGTGACGCTACCTAGCCGCTTTACCCACACTGTGCCAGTCACAGCAGCAAGAAGGGATGCCAAGAAGCTTGCCATGGAGATGGCCGAGGCAGGCCACCTCCAAGCCGCCCAAGAACGACGACTTTGATCTCAATGATCTATCACTGGAGGGCGGAGGTGATCCAGGCGGCGCAAGAGGAAGAAGAAGCAACTGCTGCTGCTATTGAAGAGGTGAAGAATAATTTTTCTATTTTTAAGAAAGTAGCTAGAGCTACTAATTTTATAGTGTAAAATTTGGTACGTATAAATACTAAGTATCTTAATAACTTAAATCGATATCTCAAGGTACTTATTATACCTCAAGTTACTTATTAATAACCATAAAATTTCTCATATGAGAGGTGGAGAATTAGGGAGAGATCAAGAAATGAAGAGGCTTAGGGTTTGTCCGGTCGGTCGATCGACCTGCTGTGCTTGTGCTTGCGCTGGCGTTGCGTGGGTCTGCGTTTGTGTTGGTCGTCTGTAGCTAGCTAGCTTGCCAACTCTAGAGGCTCCATGCATGCAGCATATGCACATATGTCTCTCTTTGACTTTTGGTTTCACTTTGACTTTTGGTTATCTCGGGTCTTTTAATTTGTAAGCTCGATCCATCGACAAGAAAAATAAATTAACAAAGATTGCGACCTGGATCATATATGTGCATGTTTAAGCTTGCAGATCTATATATATATGATCATAATTTGTGGGTGTCTTGGGGAAATGTGTGTTTCCCACATTTTATATTAATGTCAAAAAAATTTGAGGTATACCGGATCTGTTTGACAAGAACAGTTCAAGATGTGTCCTGCGTTTTCGGTTCTGTTTTACAAGAACAGTTCAAGTATATTGCACTACTATACGAATTTTCCTGGACGCTGCCCCCTTTTGTTTCCACACGGTTCGTAAGTGGAACCGCACGGAAAAATAGAGGGTCGGTGTCGGGCTGTCGCCCGCACGGGGAAATCAATTTTCCCGTGCAGTCCTCTTAAATAAACCGTAAGGAAAAATAAGCCGATTTTTCCGTGCGGACCTATTAAGAAAGCCGCACGCAAAAATAATCATCCCTCTTTTCCCTCCTATCCACTTTGAAATTTTCCCTTTTTCCATGCCTCGGTCCCCTCCCTCTCCTTTATTCTCTCGCGCATTAAGTGCTCTATCTCCTATCCTCTCCTCACACGTCACGCGCGCCTCA
This sequence comes from Oryza meridionalis, assembly GCA_000338895.3. NCBI lineage: Eukaryota > Viridiplantae > Streptophyta > Magnoliopsida > Poales > Poaceae > Oryza > Oryza meridionalis. The sequence goes on from CM002529.2 coordinate 31,166,412, forward strand.
AAACGCCGCGCGTGACGTGTGCGCATTATTGTACAGCCGCACGCATGATGTCGCCTGGAGAGGTCTGCGAGGTCCTCAAAACGCCGGAGCAAACGCCATTAATCGCAATTAGGCTTAAAAGATTCGTCTCGCAAATTAGTCGCAATCTGTACAATTAGTTATTTTTTAGCCTATATTTAATACTTTACGCAGGTGTTCAAACGTTTGATGTGACAGGGTGAAAATTTTGGGGGTTTGTTCGCGAAAAGAAAATTTTTGGGTGTCACATTGGACGTTTGACCGGATGTCGAAGGGGGTTTTCGGACATGAATGAAAAAACTAATTTCATAACTCGCCTGGAAACCACGAGACGAATCTTTTGAGCCTAATTAAGCTATCATTAGCACATGTGGTTTACTGTAGCACTTATGGCTAATAATGGACTAATTAGTCTCAAAAGATTTGTGTCGCAATTTCCATGCAAACTGTGCAATTAGTTTTTGTTTTTATCTATATTTAATACTCTACACATGTGCCTAAAGATTCGATGTGATGTTTGTGGGAAAAAATCTTTGGGAACTAAACCAGGCCTAAAATGCAAATTCTACCTCGGTTTTCGTTAGCATGTTTTTCAAAAACCTAAACAGTGAGTTTCGTGCGAAAATTTTTATATAGAAGTTGCTTTAAAATATTATATAAATCCATTTATTAAATTTAAAATAATAATTAAAACTTAATGAATCATATGCTAATGGATTTCTCGTTTTGCATGTAAGTCCTTAATATTCATCTGTCACCGGTTTGAACGGGGCCACATGTGTGTGCAACTAAGGACATGTTTGGTAGAGCTCTAGTAGTTGGGTTTGGAGTGGGGTTGTGAAACAATCTGAACCCAGCTCTGCTCCTATTTTAGGTTGAGCTGGAACTGTTTAGTTAGGCTCCAGGTCTAGGAGAGATAGAGCTGGAGCTGGAGCTGTGCCAAATAGACCTTTATTGTTGATGATCTCACCGATTGATCGTTCTATAATTAATTACTTGTAATAATCTAATTAGGTTAGGAGTTGAGAGAGAGAGAGAGAGATTAAAATAAAAACAGGAAGCATATACTTAGATGGGACAAAATTTAGGACCATAAAAACGATTTAAACAAACTCATGGACTTCGTATAAAATTAAAGAAGTCAACAACTAGTTGCATACTAGGACAGTGGTAGTACTATATACAAAAATAAATGATGCATGCATGATCTAGTACTATAGTAGCTATCTGCAGATGGCAAATTGGCAAATTGGCAAATGCAATTTGTTGTTGAAAAATACGTACCAAATTAAGATGCCAGGACTACGCTCTAGCTTTATAAAGCCAAGCGATCCCATCGCTTCTTGCACGCACAAGTTGGCAATGCAACTCAGCAAGGTAATTAGATAACTCAAGTGGCTTTGCTTTGTACTCCATTGCATTGCCACCATGGGAGCGCTCGCTGTGGTGGCCGTGCTGGCCACGGCCTTCGCGGTGGCCGCGCGCGCCGAGCAGTGCGGCAGTCAGGCCGGCGGGGCTGTCTGCCCAGACTGCCTCTGCTGCAGCCAATTCGGCTGGTGTGGCTCCACCCCCGACTACTGCGGCACCGGATGCCAGAGCCAGTGCTCCGGTGGCTGTGGCGGCGTCGCTTCCATCGTGTCGCGCTCGCTCTTCGACCAGATGCTTCTCCACCGCAACGACCAGGCGTGCCCGGCCAAGAACTTGTACACCTACGATGCCTTCGTCGCCGCCGCCAACGCCTTCCCGAGCTTCGCCACCACCGGCGACGCCGCCACCCGGAAGCGCGAGGTCGCCGCGTTCCTGGCGCAGACGTCCCACGAGACCACCGGCGGGTGGGCGACGGCGCCCGATGGCCCCTACTCCTGGGGCTACTGCTTCAAGGAGGAGAACAACAGCCACGTTGACTCCGACTACTGTGTCCAGAGCTCGCAGTGGCCGTGCGCCGACGGGAAGAAGTACTACGGCCGCGGACCAATTCAGATCTCGTACAACTACAACTACGGGCCGGCGGGGAAGGCCATCGGCTCCGATCTGCTGGCCAACCCGGAGCTGGTGGCGTCGGACGCCACCGTCTCCTTCAAGACGGCGTTATGGTTCTGGATGACGCCGCAGTCGCCCAAGCCGTCGTGCCACGCGGTGATCACCGGCCAGTGGACACCCTCCGCGGAGGACCAGGTGGCGAGGCGTGTCCCGGGCTACGGCATGATCACCAACATCATCAACGGCGGGAAGGAGTGCGGCAACGGCACGGACAGCAGAGTCACCGACCGGATCGGATTCTACAAGCGCTACTGTGACTTGCTCGGCGTTAGCTACGGCGCAAACTTGGACTGCAACAGACAGAATCCATACCCGGCTACGGCTAGCGCACGCGCCACACAGTGACCATGCATGTCTGTTGATGTAACCTTTGTAAACCTTTTTTTTCTTCCAAAATCTAATAAACTCCGTCGGCATCCTTCGGCCGTCCCGGCCAAATAGACATCGAGTCGTAGTTATGGAATTGCTAGCAAACTTCTACAAGTTTTTTACCCCCATTTCAAAATATACTGTTTATCTGTTTTTTTCTAAAAATATTCCGGGTGCATATTTATTGGCAGAAATATACATCGATCTTGTGCAACCGTTGCGCGAGACCGCAGTCTCGCATAACGAAACAGCGAAACCATACAGTCTCGTAAAAAGAAACAGCGATACCGAACAATATCGTATAAAGAGACAGCGATACCGAATGTCTTGTCCAAAATTAGTGATTATTAATGATTAATTAGTTGCTAATCAATGTGATTAAAACATTAATCATCCATGTCGTGCGGTTGTGCGAGACCGTACGCTCTCGCGGAATTCCCTTTGCGAAACCGTGGCGCGTGTCACTCCACATCATTCTCGTGCTATCCTATAGCTTTCGCATTCTCACCCAGCGACCACCGGTGAAAAAATGCTTTTTACTCCTGGTTTAGAACCCTTTGTAGTCTCGGTTTTTCAACCGGAACTATAAATCCGAAACTAAAGATCGCTATCTTTAGTCCCGATTCAAATAACCGGGACTAAAGATCGATCTTTAGTTCCGGTTGGTAACACCAACCGGGAGTAAAGAGGAGAGGGGAAGCGACAGTTTCTCGAGATCTTTTTTTTTTTATTTTATTGTTGATTTGCTAATGGCTAGTGTTAATCTCTATATTTTCTCCCGAATTAAATGGGATGCACATCCCCAAATCAACATCCCAAATATTAAGTTACTTGTACACACAGATCAAATACATCACAAATTCTACACACAGATCAAATACATCACAAATCCTGAAAAACTACACACAAATTAAATACATCACAGATTATACAAATTATACATCTATGCAATGAATCACAAAATCTAAAAACATATACATCTAGTGAAACACAAATTACTAAAAAAAAAGAAGCAAACGAGCCACCGCCGTCCGCCTCCCCGCGCGCGGCCGCGTCGTCGCCACCCGCCGCCCGCCTCCCCGCCGCCGGCCGGCTGATGGAAGAGGGAGTTGAGGGTAGGAGGAAGGGCCGGCTGATGGGAGGGAGGAGAGGGGAGGAGGAGAAGAGGAAGGGGAGGAGGAGAAGAGAGGGGAGGGGAGGAGGAAGAGGATTGGATCTGAGAAGAGGAAGAGGGGATATTCCAATCTTATCTAAATATCTGTCTGGGACTTAACCGATCAGATGTAGGAGAGAAATATTTACTCCCGGTTGATAACTCCAACTGGAACTAAAGATCGATCTTATCTTTAGTCCCGGCTGGTAGTATAAACTGGGACTAAAGATCCTCGACCCCCTGACATACATCTGACAGGGGATGAACCGGGACTAAAAATCATCTTTAGTCTCGGTTGGTAACACCAACCGGGACTAAAGATCAAAATTTTTTTAACCGGGACTATTTTAGTCCTGGTTTTTAGCGGAACCGGGACTATTGTGGGATTTGGTCGACCGACCAAAGATGGTTTCTCCACCAGTGGACAACGGTATATTTGTGTTAAAAAATTTATATCCTAAATATTTTTTAGAAAAAAAATAAATAAACAATATATTTTCAAAATTAATTCATTATCGGATCACTTGAGATTTGTGTAGGATAGGCTGTTTGGTATATATGCAGTTAGCCCACTGAGTTTAATTAGCCCAACCAGCAGCGCAGCCCATTTTAAACCTTGTAAGCATCCGTACATATACCACATCCCTCCTGAAATATACTAGGACTACTAGCTATCTATAATATTTATAAGACACAACTATTTTTTAAAAGTAGTTTCATAATATAAGACGTGTATGCATGCATGTCATTAATTAGCACATCTTTCTCATTATAATATTATTAATTAAATCCTCCACCATCAAGATCTCTAATTTTATTGGGTGCATGTATTCTATTTATTAGGGTAATCCAAATTATGAGGTGATAATAATTATTTCTTAGTCTTTGGGTTAAGGGTGGTTGTGCCTTATATTTTGGAATAGAGGGAGTATTTGCAGTGGTCAAAATTTATCTCAAATCATAAACATTTCTAGAGTATTATTTTGTCCTATCAATTTAACTTTCAGCATATATGTCGGTGTACAAAATATAACACACCCCTATGTAATCGTATAGAGGCCGTGTTTAGTTGTTTTGGCAAAAAAAAAATTTGACGTATACGAATATATATTTGAAGTATTAAACGTAGATTAATAACAAAACAAATTACAGATTTTGCTTGTAAACTGCGAGACAAATCTATTAATCTTAATTTATCCATCATTAGCAAATGTTTACTGTAGCACTACATTGTCAAATCATAGCATAATTAGGCTCAAAAGATTCGTCTCGCAATTTACATATAAACTGTGTAATTGATTTTTTTCTATATTTAATACATTATGTATGCGTCCAAACATTTAATTTGATAGTAAAGTTGAAAGTTATTTGGAGGGAACTAAACACAGCCACACTACCTATACGACTGGGGATTGTGGGGGTGGAGAATTATTTTTCTTTTGGGCCTGGGTTGTGCCAGTCATGTGGAATTTGTGGGCCAGTTTTCATCTGCTCTGGTAAATTGACTACATCAGATAGATATATTCAGAAGTAGCAGCAGCAGCATTCAGCATTTGGCAACTGTATTTGTTGCAGCTTGTTGCGTGCAACAATTGGGTTAATTGATTGCACACGAGAAGAAGAAGAAAAAGGAAACAAGAGAATTCCAAGAGATATACATCGTCCGCTCGTATACATAGCTAGCTGTCTGTGATGCATGCATGGTCAGCTGTGGCGAATGCGACCGGCCGCTAAGTTTGATCAATCGTCAAAGCTCACCATGCATATGATGTAGACTTACGTACATTCCATGGAAATGGAAAGTCTGACTGACTTTTCTCTATGTGTAACTGAACTCATGATCATCATATCAGATCTGATCGGAGGAGGAGACGTACATATTTGACCAACACCATATACATCCATGATTAACTTGGATATACAATAGTGGAGTATTGAAGTAGTTACTGTTAATCGTGGCATAGTTGGCAATGCAAATTGTTGTTGAAAATATATCAAAGATGCCAAACACTAGCTAAGCTTCCCTCCTTATATAAAGCCATGCGCTCCACCGCTTCTTAACATCACTGCAACTCAGCAGCAAGCAAAGCTAACTCCATTTTGCTTTGCATTGCCACCATGAGAGCGCTCGCCGTGGTCGTGGTGGCCACGGCCTTTGCGGTGGTGGCCGTGCGCGGCGAGCAGTGCGGCAGCCAGGCCGGCGGCGCGCTCTGCCCCAACTGCCTCTGCTGCAGCCAGTACGGCTGGTGCGGCTCCACCTCCGCCTACTGCGGCTCCGGCTGCCAGAGCCAGTGCTCCGGCAGCTGCGGCGGCGGCGGCCCGACCCCTCCCTCCGGCGGTGGCGGCTCCATCGTGTCGCGCTCGCTCTTCGACCAGATGCTTCTCCACCGCAACGACGCGGCGTGCCCGGCCAAGAACTTGTACACCTACGATGCCTTCGTCGCCGCCGCCAACGCCTTCCCGAGCTTCGCCACCACCGGCGACGCCGCCACCCGGAAGCGCGAGGTCGCCGCGTTCCTGGCGCAGACGTCCCACGAGACCACCGGCGGGTGGGCGACGGCGCCCGATGGCCCCTACTCCTGGGGCTACTGCTTCAAGGAGGAGAACAACGGCAACGTTGGGTCCGACTACTGTGTCCAGAGCTCGCAGTGGCCGTGCGCCGCCGGCAAGAAGTACTACGGCCGGGGGCCCATCCAGATCTCCTACAACTACAACTACGGGCCGGCGGGGCAGGCCATCGGCTCCAACCTGCTGGCCAACCCGGAGCTGGTGGCCTCCGACGCCACCGTCTCCTTCAAGACGGCGTTGTGGTTCTGGATGACGCCGCAGTCGCCGAAGCCGTCGTGCCACGCGGTGATGACAGGGCAGTGGACGCCCAACGGCAACGACCAGGCGGCGGGGCGCGTGCCGGGCTACGGCGTGGTGACCAACATCATCAACGGCGGCGTGGAGTGTGGGCACGGCGCGGACAGCAGAGTCGCCGACCGGATTGGGTTCTACAAGCGCTACTGCGACATCTTGGGCGTCAGCTATGGCGCCAACTTGGACTGCTACAACCAGAGGCCTTTCAACTCCTAAGCTCTTTTGCACTGATAACAACTGATCGGATGCTTTATTAGTGCTAGCAACTATGTTTTTACATCGATGAATAAGAATTCATCCGAGCAGACGAATATATAATACAATCATCAGTAATGCCCGCAATGGCTGATGGAAAATATACTGTGCTTCCGATAATTAATAATACTATCTACTTCTAGTATATAGGGGATGTTTGAGAGGGAGGGCCCATAATAAAGAAGATACGCTCTCCAGTTTGAGAACTAGTACGATCGAATGGAGTACTACCACTAGCTAGCGAGTGCGAATGTGCGATCGATTACCATGTGAATACACTGTGAATGCACTATGCGTGATTGCGTGGAATTCCACGGATTTCTGATAGCCGACAGAGACTTGCATTTCGGGCCCTAAGTAAAGCCCGTCACCGATAGCTTTGACCCAGACGACCAGTCAAACTATAGCCCGTCACAGATGACCTATCTCTATCGGGCCACAACTAGTGCCCGTCACAGATGACTACTAACCTTTATCGGGCCTAAAGTAGAGCCCGTCACAGATGATACTCATCTCAATCGGGCCTAAACTACAGCCCGTCACAGATGTCTGATGACCTCAATCGGGCCTAAAATAGAGCCCGTCACAAATAACTGCTGACCTCAATCGGGCCTAAACTAGAGCCCGTCACAGATGACTAGTGACGTCAATCGGGCCTAAGCTAGAGCCCATCATAGATGATCTCATCTCAATCGGGCATTTAGTTATGGCCCGTCACAGATGACTATAATCCACAAAAAAAATAAATTTTGTTTTTTGGCTAGCCTCAGGCCTTTGCTAGCCATGCCCGCTGCAAAAATGACAGAAACAAACACAGATATCCAATATCCCCAGCTCCCCAGTATCACCCATTCATACATATGTATTCACATACACAGACATCAACATATTTCACACAACCACACATTCACAGCCATCTCATATTTCACATCCATTCAAATATTTATCATATTTCACCTGCAAAACCGAGTTAATTGGATCAAATATTTATTTAGCAAGTCTTAACATAAACATATGAAATATATACATAAATATAAACATCACAGTTACATCGTCACAGTTGCATAATAAGTGTTCATCATTGCCTAAACATAAAAGTTCAACATTGTTCATCATTTTAGTTTAAGCCTAAACATTCCTTTGGGGTTAATTATTTCGCGGAGGATGAAGCTGGCTATCTCCTCACGAACCTCCTCAAAGCTGGTAGGCAGAGACTTGGTTATTGTGCCCTACATTGTCATAATTCTAGATTAGTTGATCGATCATATATAAGTACTAAAATGTAGTTAGTCTATCACAATTGAGACCACCGACCTCAAACTCAGCCAAAGTCTTCACCTTTTCTCTATACAGAAGGCGCATGTTGTGGCACACATGGAATCCGCACTGGTCACCTATTTGTTGCTTCACCGGGAAGTCTTTTTTGTGGATGAGGGTGTCACGTCCTGTCTTCCTGAGGCCTCCTCTTTGCACGTATTGGGCCCACGCTTCATCTATCGCTAGTTGAATTGGGGTCCAATCATATGCGTTCTTATCAATTCTGGAGTTCAGGTAGTGACATGTACTCCATTTAGGTGTTATGACCAGAAGGATCCAATGGGCACTGCGGCATTAATATAGTGAAAGTTAATTAAGTACTTAAGGAATGTGTCATGCTGTTGTGTATATTTAGTTAACACACTTACTATTGATTATAGGCACACATAATGTACTCCTTGTCTCGGCGGGACCACAAGGTGTCGTAGATGTAGTTGACCATTCCTTGATGGTCATTCTGGAGATTTGTGACAGTGACCACTTGTGAATCAAGGAAGGCAACTTCCGGTGCATTCTTCTGACACCATTGCCAACTTAACATACACACAGGATCAACGATCTTGTAAGCAAGTTAAACCGATTATTATAAACAGAATGAGTTGGGCGACAGTACTTACAAGGAGTAGCACTTAAGGAGGCTTGTGTCCACCGCTCGGAGCCTGTAGAGGTCGAAAAGATCCTTGAAGTCGACCACGATATAATTTGTTGGACCAAGGAATGGCTTTCCATCGTGCTCTCCAAGGATATCGGTAGCTTTACTTGGCTTCCTAGCGTTAGATTTCTCCATGTAGTATAAGTGAAGGTCCTTGCAAGCGGTGCCCATTGCGGCAAGCACGTCATCTCCAACCAATGGCATGCCTAGTTGGAACTCCTGTAGAGCGACGTATTTCTTCTTGACCTCTTTGCCCTTAGTCTCTTCCTGGCCCTTGCCCAGATCTAGCTTTCTTGGAGCTAGAAGCGAGGCCTGCACCTTTCCTCCCCTTCCTCTCCCCTTTGCTTCGGGTTTATCGAGAGTAATTCTCTAAGGGAAAGAGTGTGCCTTCCTGCTCTTCTTCATCGGTGGGGGTTCATGAATCGCCTTGCTGTCGGCCTCCGTTCGGTCCTCCCCAAAATCCGTGTCGTACTGCAACTGCACATCGTAAGATTGTGCATGACGATCTTGAGCAGGAGGGGCTGAAGGAGCAGAGGCGGGTCTCTTTGGTGGACGACCGCCTGGTGCAGTGGTTGGCCTCGCTGTAACCCTGATCTCAATGAGGTCCTTGGGCCATTGGATGAAGGTACCACGGGCATTTCCTAGTGAGAGGACCTCGTCGTTCGATGGATACTTCAGAGGGAACAGCTCGTATTCGGGCTTCACCGAGTCGACTTGAACTTTTGCACAGTCGGCCCTGAGTTGCGCTCCATGCACTTTTGTCTCTGGGGTCGGCTTGTACGCAAGTCCCTCGGCTGCTGGAACAGTGAAGGTCGGCATCACCCTAACTGTGAGGGTGCAGCTCGTTGGTTCCTGCGATAGATTAATCAATTTTCTTAGAATATTATATATCATATGGATTCGTTACGTCTTTCATGTATTGAGTAAGTTCACGGTTACCATTATGTGGTCGACGGCGCTGTCGACCGATGTTGGATTTTCCGCCAACTCAGTTGATGCGCAACTGCTGCGTTTTTCGGTGGGACTTCCTAACTCTCTGTGCGCAGCAGCGGCGGCGGCCTGGGGGATCTGTTGCTCTTCTCGGATCTCTTGCCTAATCTTGGCCCTCATCGACTCGAGCTTTTCGTCGAATTCAGATGTCAGCTCAGCTCGTATCGACGCCCGGATCTTGGCTTCAAGACGTGCATCTTTCTCCGCCTTGTTGGAAGCCCGCTTCTTGTACTGCCACGCGTAGTCTGGAAATCCATACTTCCAGGGAACAGAAGACCCAACGCCCCGTGTCCGTCCACGGTGTTCCTTGTTGCCCAACGCTTTCGTGAGGAGGTCGTCCTCGCGTCTTTGAGAGCAGGCCTCTTGCGAGGCTTGTTGCTCGGCAACCAACTCCTTCTGCATTACAATTTAGTGGGGTCAAATAAGCTGCATGAGGGGAAACAATGCGAACATTTAGTTTGACTAGACACTTACTATAGCTTCGTATACTCGTTGATCTTCTACATTTGGCATGAAGATTGTGCCATCATCATTCTTCTGGTACCTAGCCCTGGCCCAGTTCCTAGCCCGAGGGTGTGGGATATCGCCAAACACGAGCGGTGTGCACGATTCCTCCGCTTCTTCATCCTTACGCTGCCATTTCTCTTCCTTACCGGCATAGCCCGATGTACCAAGCCGGTGCGGATGCTAGTTCCTGGTCTGGAGCAAGCGATATGCCTCGCTTCTAGCTCTGGACTCGGGGGTCGACTTCTTCGCATGGAATTCCTCCCAAACCTGTTCCGTGATCCAAGGAAATTTCTCTCTTGGATCTGGATTTGCCGGGTTGTAGACGAACTCGCCAACTAGCTTAGTCTTGAAGTTCTTCCAAGCAGTGCCCATAACCTTGAAAGCAGCCCGTCTGAGACGGTCCTCATGCTCCGCAGGATAATCAAAGCTCTCCTTGAACGTTAGCCAAGCAATGTCCTTCTCTGCGGCCGGCACGAGCTTGATGTCGTCTTGCAGAATACTGAATTTCTGCCTTCCTATGACCCCGCAGATAGACCTAAATCGGCTCAATATTTTCCTTGGAGATGTCGGCAACCCTACGGCGTCCACCGCTGTTATGCGGAACCGTTCCTTAGGGATTTTGTTCCCTGTCCTAGGAGTACGTGCCCTTGAGGACCCACTAGTTGTCGTCGACATTGGTTCGCCTTGCTGAGACATCGTCTTCTTTTTTTCAAAATAACGAAAATACACAATTCAGTGCTACAATCTATTACAATGAATTGAATGTCACTTATAAATAAATGAAGCATATAAATAAACTAAATAACATGTCTCACTGTAATAGAATGAATTGAATGTCACATATAAATAAATTAAATATATCATCAAATCCTAAAATCATAAATTCACCTCATACCATCTATTCATCCACATATCATGCATCTATCACTAAATTCATTAATGCACAACATTCCATCTATTCATCAACATGTCATCAAGCATATAAATCATTCGTTCAGCACATGATATCAATCCCTAAAATCATCTATCACTAAAATCATCTATCACTAAATTCATTAATGCACCACATCTCATATAAATAAACCTAACATCACATCACATCTCCTTCTAAATTTCACTAAGTCCCAAGAATCCTAATAATCCTAATAATTACACATATCATCAAGTCCTAAAATCATACATTCACCACATTTCATCTATTCATCCGACCATATTTCATCTATTCATCGGACCACATTTCATATATTCATCTATTCATCCACATGGGCGGCGCGATGGAGGACTAACCTGAGCACGGTGAGAATGGCCGGTGTGGCTTGGTAGCGGGCTCGGTGGAGGGCGTCGCCGGTCGGTGGAGGCGGCGTTGGGCTCAGTGCAGGCGGCGGGGTCGGTGGAGGCGCCGGGCTCGGTGGAGGCGGCGGGGTCGGTGGAGGGCGTCGGCGGCGAAGGATGACGACGGCAGCGAAGGAGGAGTTGGCGGCGGCGACGTCGGCCTCGGTGGAGGCGGCGGTCTCGGTGGCGGCGGCGGCGGGCTCGGTGGAGGGCGGCGCCGGTCGGTGGAGACGCCGGTCGGGCAGGGCGGTGCCGGGCGGGCAGCGTCGGGCTCGGTGGGGGTCGGCGACGTGCGTCGGTGAAGACGCGGGTGGCGACGACGAGGAAGGCCGACGCCGGTTGGTGTAGAGGCTCAGAGGCGGCGGCGGTGGGCTCGGTGGCGGCGGTGGTGGGGGTCGTCGGTGAGGAGGCGGCGTCGGTCCGAATGGAGGGCGGCAGCCGCGGGCTCGGTGGTGACGGCAGCGGGCTTGGCGATGGAGGACGACGGCGGCGGGAAACTGTAGCGGGACTTAGAAAAATTTTTGATCCGATCTGAGAAACCCTAGTTATAGTAGAGTGATGAGTCATCTCAATCGGGCTTTGCCGTAGGGCCCGTCACAGATGACTCATCGGTGACGGGCTCCATACTAATGCCCGATTGAGATGACATTCAGGCCCGTCACGGATGACTCATCTGTGACGGGCCCTAAGATAATGCCCGATAGAGATAGATTAATCTCTATCGGGCTTGAACTAAGGCCCGTCACCGATGACTATTTCTCCATTTTCCCAGATAAGTCTTTATATTTGTGAGTACAAAATGTGTAATAATTCATTTTATTAGTCATAATACATTTTAGGATAGTAAATGATTTCAAATGGAAATATGGTCAACAACAAAGTTGTAGAGGTTATCAAGATCTACAACTTTTATTTTGGTAATTTGTCTATATAACTTTGTTTCCAACGGCTTGAAATTGATTTTGACAATATGACAAATCTAAACAGCATTTGTAAATACTAAATGATTTCAAATTGAAATATGGTAAAAAACAAAGTTGATCCTCTCATCAGGATCTACAACTTTTATTTTGGTCACTTCTTCATTCGACAAAGTGAATTGTTATACTATTCACAATAATTACATTTATCTCATCTGATTTATAAATATCAATACAGATATGTCAATTTTGTAAACATTGGTACTTTTATTTTTGTCGGATGAAGAAGTGACCAAAATAAAAGTTATAGATCCTGATGAGAGGATCAACTTTGTTTTTGACCATATTTCAATTTGAAATCATTTAGTATTTACAAATGCTGTTTAGATTTGTCATATTGTCAAAATCAATTTCAAGCTGTTGGAAACAAAGTTATATAGAAAAATGACATAGAACAAAACTAGTAGATCTTGAAAGGTTCTACAACTTTGTTGTTGACCATATTTCCATTTGAAATCATTTACTATCCTAAAATGTATTATGACTAATAAAATGAATTATTATACATTTTGTACTCATAAATATAAAGACTTATCTGGGAAAATGGAGAAATAGTCATCGGTGACGGGCCTTAGTTCAAGCCCGATAGAGATTAATCTATCTCTATCGGGCATTATCTTAGGGCCCGTCACAGATGAGTCATCCGTGGCGGGCTTGAATGTTATCTCAATCGGGTATTAGTATGGAGCCCGTCACCGATGAGTCATCTGTGACGGGCCCTACGGCAAAGCCTGATTGAGATAGATTAATCTCTATCGGCCGTAAACTAAGGCCCGTCACCGATGACTCATTTTCCATCTTTCATTTGTTGTGAGTGCAAAATATATAGCAGCTGTGTAATAATTCATTTTATTAGTCATAATACATTTTCGGATAGTAAAAGATTTCAAATGGAAATATGGTCAACAACAAAGTTGTAGAGCCTTTCAAGATCTACTAGTTTTATTTTGGTCATTTTTCTATATAATTTTTTCCCAACAGCTTGAAATTAAATTGATTTTGACAATATGACAAATCTAATTAACAACATTTGTAAATGTTAAATGATTTCAAATTGAAATATGGTCAACAACAAAGTTGATCCTCTCATCAGGATCTACAACTTTTATTTTGGTCATTTGTAATAAAACAAAATTAGCCATATTAATGACTACACATATCAAGTCTTTGCAATAAAACAAAATACTTCATTCATTACAATAGATAAGTACAAATGCATTAGTCACAAGGTTATGCCTTCCGTATGATCTGAACGAGCATATGCCACAGGCTCTTGGGGATCATCGTCAAGGTCAATGTGAGGTCTTACATGAAGATTATGGTTGTATTCTTCTTCATCGACGACGTTGTCAACTCCTACAATTCGGCGCTTTTCATCCCTCACGATGTGCATCTTCTTGTTTGAAGGGTCTTTTATGTAGAATATCTGCTCGACCTGTTTCGCAAGTACAAATGGTTCATCGGCGTATCCCACCTTAGATAGATCTACTAAAGTGAAACCTTCCTTGTCGGCTTTGACACCAGTGCGTAGATTCACCCAACGGCAGCGGAACAAAGGAACCTTGAACTTGACGTAGTTTAGCTCCCAGATCTCCTCAATGCGACCGTAGTATGTGTCTGACCCAACTTGATCCTGGAATGCATCTATACGGACGCCGCTGTTTTGCACTGTGCTTTTGTCATCTTGTTTGACGGTGTAAAATGTGTATCCATTTATATCGTATCCTTGCCATGTGTCTACGGTCCAAGACGGTCCCATACCCAACAACTGTATTATCTCATTTGGGACATCCGTGGACATTGTCACACGATTCTTGAACCATTCGTTGAACCAAGAATTATGTTCTCTGTTAATCCATGCATCAGATCGCCCCAAGTTCTCATCTCGGATTTTCACTAAGTGCTCCTCAAAGTATGGGCCAACTTCTGCCATATGTTGGAGCACAGCGTAATGAGCCTGCACGTACGACGCTTGATCGGGCCTAATTCTTTTCCTTCCGATTGTGCCAACACCTGACAACCTTTCCTCGTGACGAGACGCTGGAACTCCGATAGGATCGGCATCGGGCATGTAATTGACACAGAACTCAATAGCCTCCTCGGTCGTGTAACCTTCAATGATGCTCCCCTTGGGTTTAGCTCTGTTACGAACGTACGACTTCAGAACACCCATGTACCTTTCAAACGGCCACATTTCCCTTAGAAAAGCCGGGCCACATAGTTTTGTTTGCTTCACCAGATGAACAGGGAGATGAACCATTATATCAAAGAAAGACAGTGGGAAAAACATCTCCAGGTGACAGAGGGTATTCACAATATCGGTCTGCAGCCCATCTAGATCTTCTGGATCTATAACCTTTTGTCCAATTGCATTGAAGAAGGCGCATAGACGTTGGATCGTGTGACGCACTTTCGGTGGTAGAATGCCTCTGATAGCAACTGGCAAGATTTGTGTGATTAGCATGTGGCAATCGTGAGACTTCATTCCAACAAGTTTTAGATCGTCCAATTTAACATACTTACTTATCCTCGCTGAATAGCCCGATGGAACTTTAATATCCTTCAAGCATGATAACATTGCGATCTTCTCATCCTTCGACAGTGTGTGGCAGGCTGGAGGGAGGTAGACTTTACCTGTCTCTACATCTCGTATGGGCTGGAGTTCACTGCGAATATTCATGTCCTGTAGATCAAGGCGCGCGTTCAACCCGTCCTTTGTCTTCCCGGGAATATTCAGCATCAGGCCAACCAAACTCTCACACACATTCTTTTCTACATGCATGAGATCAATGCAATGACGGACATCAAGATCTTTCCAGTAAGGTAGCCGTCAAAATATGGATTTTTTCTTCCATATACCCTTCTCCTTTGTCTTGCTACGTTTTCTTTTCTTCCCAAACTCATTCCTTATGTCGTTGACCATATTGTGGACCTCATCTCCGGACAAATCTTTGGGAGCAGGCTGAAGTTCTCTCTTACCATTAAAAATTTTCTTCTTTCTTCTAAATGCGTGACGTAGCGGGAGCCACCTCCGGTGACCCATGTATACCATCTTTCGTGATTTCTTCAGCCACCGGCTTCGTGTATGTTCCTTGCAATCGGAGCATGCCTTCTTTCCTTTTATAGTTTGTCCGGAAAGATTACCGAGTGCAGGGTAGTCATTAATGGTGCAGAACAATAGAACTCTTAGCTTGAAGTTCTCTTGACCATATGCATCCCAAGTTTCCACACCTTCTTTCCAAAGAATCTCTAGATCATTGATAATAGGCTCCAGGAATACATCGATATCATTGCCGGGTTGCCTTGGACCTTGGATTAACAAGCACAACATAATATATTTCCGTTTAAAGTATAACCATGGCGGGAGGTTATAGTTCGCAATAAGAACTGGCCAAGTGCTGTGAGTACTACTCATGTCACCGAAAGGATTCATGCCATCCGTACAAAGACATATCCTCATGTTTCTAGGGTCAGCAGCAAAGTCTTTGTGTTTTCGATCTATATTCCTCCATTCAATCGAATCCGCTGGGTGTCTAAGCATACCATCATTCCTTCTTTCCGTGGCGTGCCAACGTACTAACTTCGCTTCGTTCGGGTTGGCAAAGATTCTCTTGAAACGATCAATGATAGGTAGATACCACACAACCTTTGCCGGACCACCCCTCTTTGACTTATTTCCTTCGTCAGCACTTTTCTTTCGCTTGTATCGAGAAGCCTTGCAGACAGGACAAGCATCCAGGTCCGCATATTGCTTGTGGTACAATATGCAGTCGTTGGGACAAGCGTGAATTCTACGGACCTCTAACCCCAGTGGACACAGAACCTGCTTTGCTTCGTATGTCGTCTCGGGCAATGTGTTCTCAACAGGAAGCATAGCCTTCAAAATTCCTAAAAGATCTGTGAAACTCTTGTCTGCCCATCCACTACTTGCCTTCAGCTTCATTAGGTCCAAGGTAACTGACAACTTAGTGTGTTTTGCTTTGCATCCAGCGTACAAAGGCGTCTCGGAATCACTTACCAACCTGCTGAATTTCATTCCATCTCTCTCATTCTGGGCTGGGTCCTCAACGTCACGTAACATGTCTTGCAGCAGATCGTGATCCACATCAACCATTTCACCGCCCAATGGAGAAGGTATAAACATGTCATGCTCATTTTCATCTTCCTGATTATGCGCACCACTTCTGTCTGCTGCTGCTACACTTCCTGATTCTTGCTCTCCATGCTTCACCCAACATGTATAGCCCTCCATAAATCCTCGTTGTATCAGATGACCGTGTACGTCCTCTCCGCTATCAAACATATTCTCGTTCTTGCAATCTGCACATGGACAACACATGTAATCACTGTTTCTTCTTATCCGATCCTCCTCCGCGGCGTTCATAAAATTTATTACGCCCTTTCGGTACTCCGTAGAATGACGTTTCAAATTTTTGGCATAGATCCAACTTCGATCAATTGCTACAAAATAAAAAAAACAAATTAGAGGCACATATTATAAGATCAGTATTGCAAAAGTAAGACGTGATGAAATTGCTCAATTAATGATTTATATTACTCACTTGATTGATCCATTTTGATCACTTTTTGGGAATTTAGTTTCTGTTTTCCTTGGAAAAAGGACAAAAAATCGCCCCCTACAGCCTCCCACCAAAATAGTGAACAGTGGGATACAGTTACACTAGGTGGTGGGGGTATTTATACTGTGCAACAAATATCTGTAACGGCCCTAAAACAATCAACCGTGACGGGCATACAAGTAATCTCTATCGGGCCTTAATAAAAGGCCGTCAAAAAAGAGTGTCATCTGTGACGGGCAATAAACTTATCTCAATCGGGCCTCTAGTTGGAGCCCGTCACAGATGACCCTCATCTGTGACGGGCTTCTTTTAGGGCCCGATTGAGATATGGAACCCTCATCTCAATCGGGCCTCAACTATAGCCCGTCACAGATAAGTGTCATCCATGCGGGCATTAGTTTTACGCCGATATACCATGGCTGTGCGACCATATCTCAATCGGGCAAAACTCCGGCCCGATTGAGATTACTTCCTTGTGACGGCCCGCAAATTCCAGTCTTGTTATGGGCCGTCACAGATGGAAGGATCTGTACTAGTGTCGTTATGTCTGTAACTCTGTATGCAGTTAGCCCTCTGAGTTTGAGTTTAATTAGCCCAACCAGCAGCACAGCCCATTTCAAACCTTGCAAGCATCCATATACTCATAAGAACTTTTATTGGAAAACGTTTATATTGGCTCCCTCAATTGTAACCCCAATCTAATTACCATACCTTCAACCGCAAAACCATGTATAGCACATCCCTCAACTATTAAAATTACACCACTCTACCTCACCAAGTTACTTGGATGGTTGTTTTGTCTGACGTGGTAACAAGTAGGCTTAAGAGGGCCCTATAGGTTAGTGAAACACCCCTCCCCTTCTTTCGATCCTCCAATTGGCATGGATGATAGCATGATGCACGGAGGTGGAGTTAGCTTCCTCAAGCGACGACAAAGTCGCCATGGAGTGCATCTGTGCTCACAGCCGCCACATGCAAACCACCATGCTAGCACAACCAGAGCAATGTGGCCGCGGCAATGGGGAGGCCTGCATATTCTCCATCCCGTGTGCCGCCTCATTCGACATCCTTGCTGTGGCCTTGGCCATGGTTGCTCTGTGCTCTCCTCGCCGGATGAGCTCGACGCTCTCATCTTCATCATCTCCGATGGTGACGTGGACAACCTTATCAAGGAGATCGACCGCTTCTAGGGCCTCGCTATCGCCGCTACCATCAACCCCCCATGTCTATGTCTATGTCTATGTATATACTCTTTGCCTCCTTATCAGACCAAAGTCCGAGCCCGGAAGCCTAAACCACTCTCTTCATCACATTTTCCCAGCTCTACAAGCTGCTCTTTCTACCGATTTCGCCATATCCCCATTTTCTTTTTCTTTGAGACCAGGACAGTTCATTATGATGAGTGGGGGGCATTGTTTATATATTCGCATCATTTTCTCTAATTTGGCTATATTAACCTAGATGTATGGTCTTTCTTGAAGAATTTAGCTATTGCGAAAATACCCTTGCGTGAGTGTCCTTAAAAACTAGAGAACCAATGTTCTTATGGATTTCTCTACAGAGAAGTAGGCCTTGTGGGCCATCTCTAAAATGCTCCTGGTTTGAGGTAGTCCTTTGTGGGCTCCTTCGGCCGGAGAATGGTGGAGAGAGGAAAGGGGTGATGGAGCCCTCAAGAGCAGTGGCGATGGCAGGTTGGTCCCTCTCTCCAGACGGCACCACAACAGTCAGATAGGTAGGGTAGTTGCCGGCTTGACGGCACAAAGCAAAGGAGTTAGAAAGAGAGATGGGTCGCAATGGTGCACGCTCACCGTGCAGTGGATGAAGATCAGATCAACGTGTCACGTAGGACTAAACTAGCGTCCAAACTAATTAGGTCAACATGCCATGGTTTTGATAGTTGAGGAAACCCCCATACTTGATTTTGTGGTGGTGGAACGAAAATCAGATAATTGGATTATAAAATTGTTCGTAAAAGCATAAACGAAACAATGGGACTTATGACAAATATTTGAAGGTATAAACAAATGAGATAATTATTATAAAAGTTTATATATGAAATGATGCAAAAAACATCATACTGTTTAAATGCTTGCCTGCAAAATCCAAAAATCCTTGCAATTGAAAAGCATATATATGCCTTTTTTTTTTCACGAACTTGTAAAAAGGATTGCACGTCGAAAAGCATATATATGCCTTGAAAACGAATATGATTCTCCCGTTCCTTTGTTAACGCCTACGCTTAATTGGGATTTATATTTGTGCTGCCATCTTTGCGAAATACATTCAGTTCTCTTTTTTTTTGAACGGAAAACACATTCAGTTCTAAAAGAAAGAAAAAAAAAAGATGATTTGTCGATCTATATACATGTGCAATTAAGTTGCAAAAGCATGCACCGGTGGTCATAATTAATTAAATAAACTGATGATCGATCGAGCTCTCTGATCATGATCATTTCATAGAAAGAGTAGTAGTAATTCTTTGTGAATGAATTAACTACTAAGTACGTACATAGCAGTGATTAAATCAGGTAAGAGTAATCAGAAGTTGAGGACGCTGGCGTAGTAGGGCGACCAGGTCTCCATCCATGGGCTCCGAAGCTGCGTCAGGAATGGCTCCTGCATCCACTCCAGCCCGCTCTGCGGCCTCGCCACCTCCAGCTGCGGCAGGCTCAGCGTCGCCGGCCGGACCAGCTCATGCGCCGCCGCCGCGGCCTCATCCACCACCACCACGGCCTCTTTCTTCATGGCGTCCGAGGAGGAGGAGATGGAGATGGAGGAGGAGTCCTGCTGCAGGGGCGAGCCGGTGTTGTGGGTGCCGGAGGAGGTGGTGGAGCGTGCAAGCTCCTCCATGGCGACCCTCTGCTCCAGCTCCTTGAGGGAGACCGCCTTCCGGTAGACCTTGCAGAGCACCATGTCGTCGTGTTGCATTTGCAATTGCATGGTGTCGGGAATGGCGTCGGGGAGGCGGTACTCGTTCATGACCCAGTCGGTCTTGGTGCCGCGAGGGGCGCGGCCCTCGTAGTAGACGAGCGTCTTCTTGAGGCCGATGAGGCGCTTGGGGTCGGCGGCGCAGCGGACGGCGCGGTCGGAGCCGGTGGCCTTCCAGAAGCCGCGCTCCGTGGTGCGGCTGGGCCTACCGCCGCCGCCGGTGGCCTGCTTGCGGTCGCGCGGGACGAAGAAGTACCACTCGCGCTCGCCGATGCGGGCGAGTCCGGGGAGCTCGCGCGGGTCGTGGCGGTAGAGGTGGACGGTGGGGATGATGTCGAACTTGAGCTTCTTCCCCTGCACCACCTGCTTCAGGTAGAACTCCAGCAGCTCCTCCTCCGTCGGATGGAACCTGAATCCCGGCAGCTGCTCCACCTCCACCTCTCCTCCTGTCGACCTGCTCCGCTGCTGCTGCTCCATAGCTCTGTATATATATGTATCTTAATTTGCTGATTGATGCTAGCTGTGTGTTGGATGCATGTTTTCTCGGAAATGTAAATGAGTTTGTAGGTGAGATTAACCGATCGATCGATCGATGAGTTGGGAGGAAGGAGAGGTTGCTTGGTATATATATATATATAGGCCGGCGACGGCGTTGGAGAAGATGACGATGACATATGTAGGAGTAGGCAGTAGCAGCAAAGCAAATGGTCACCATTCCATTCCATCGTCCTAGTCATGCGAGAGCTGACTTTTACTGGACAAACGTACGACGACGACACATCGATTCTAGTGTAGTGTGTGTGACTTGGACTCTGCCACTCACTGTGCATGCGTCTCATCCTGTCCTAGCTGCGTAGCTCATCAAACATCGGAAATTCTTGCTTTAATCTGCGCCGCCCACTACCTGATTAACTAAATTAATTTAATACTACTACATTGCATGTTAGTAGTAGCTATCCGGTGACTAACTGACTGATGAATGTTGGAATACTAGTTAATTAAGGCACATACCTCATCGACTGGGGCATGCTAGTGCTAGAGCTGAGGACAAGTTTTCCTTTTTCTAAAACAACGATGAAAAGAGAGGATGGACTGGGTCTAATGCATGGCAGCAAGTTGATGTCCAAAGCCTGTTGCAAATCGTACCAAAAGGAAATTTGTAGGGTTAGGTTTTCTGTCTTTCTTGTGCTGGTGTTCCCTGTTAAAATTCCACTACATTTTGTTAGCTCAATGGACTTTGCCCAAAAATATACAGTGGAACAATTTCCCTCAAGCGCTATTTTAAAAAAGCTACTTGATAAAATCAAGTCAATAAAAAAAACTAGGTAACAAATTGTAAATGCAGATATTTAATTACTAGTAGTACTTCGCTATATATCATCAATCACACTGATCGAATTCAATTCGAGCAATCAGATATGCTCCTAATATAAAAAATGATAAGCACACTTTTTTAATTTAGTAATACTACTACATTACATGACAAGTAAAATATCTGGCAAAGTACACTTAAATTACTACCCAGTCCTTAAAGCTCATTCCTGCTAGTGCTTGACTGATTAATCCTGGACACGCACTGGAGATTGAAAAACTATTGCAATTGCAGGCACTGGAGGATACAAAAAAACATCTTGATAGTGAATGTGAGGGACAAGTGAGTGACTGCAAGCCTGCAAAGTGCTGAGAAGACTTGGTCCAGTGGTGGCACACTAATTAAGTATAGAGTTATCGTAATTAGACAATATATTAGTCAAGCTTTGTGATGAGATAATGGGAAGATCGATGTATCGCTTCTGTACAAAATTGGGTGGACGTCGCTTTCAAAAGGATGCGGAGAGAAACCACCTATGATGACTCCCCAGGTAGTATAATTTATTAGAAAAACCATTCCTGACCCCATATAACTAACTGTAAAACAAAAGAGCGAATATTAAAAAAGGATCATATATATATATATATATATATATATATATATATATATATATATATATATATAAAGAAAATGTGAGGCTTTGAACCCAGACCGGTTAGCTCCACAAAGATCCCTGGGCGTTTCTCTATGTTAACTAATTGTTATATAGGCACCCATAAAATTTTTTTACAAGCTATTAATTTCCCACCAATTAATAGCCCTTCACACATTTCTAACTTGACACCTTCTGTTCATTTTTTCAGGAACATTATGTATTGTTAATAAGAGGATTTTCCCTGATGAAGTGAATTTGGCTTAGCACTGTTCTGAATATGACCAAACAAGCCAGCTCATAAACCATAATACTGTTAACAGCTCAGCTGTGTAGAGATAAGTAACTGAAGGGTGTTTCTCATTCGCTTGTGGGGTTCATAGCTTTGATATGGATGGCTTTACTTTGACAGAATACTTTGAACTGGTAAAAGGCAATAAGTGTTTCAAGAGTGAATGGCTGGACCATTTAATTAATTAGTACTGTAACATGTTTAAGTTCCACTATGATCCACGTATTTTCAACAAGATTGCAATAGAACAAATGATTCGACCCCTAATTGATGATTTGTGTGCCCATTAGTCGTGTTTGAGGTCATGACTTCCACAAGAAATTCCAAGAAGACGACATGCTGGTGAGGTTCTCCTGATAGTGCTCTCTTCAGATATCTCCAACTCTTTTCCCATTTCTTCAAGTCTTTCCCTTTCTCTCTCTCAAAACCGTGTTGAATTATTCCAAGTCTCCTGAGATTATTCTTTTTTGACGATATTAATTTCCAAGTGGAAAATCATTGCTGCTGATAGTTTTGGCGGCTGTTGCGGCATAAAAGAAAAAGAAAAGAATGGCTTGCTAGCTAAAGTGGATTCATTTTTCAGGTATCTTAGCATTCGCCTCCCTAGCTATAGGTGAGTGCAATCAGTGCGTGTTGAAATCAGAGAAAGGGCTAAAGTGATTGAATTCTTATGTATCTTCATGGGAAGCAACCTGGCTTGGAAATTCTACTCGAAAAGGTAAGCCTTTCCTTTTGGAACCAAGAAGGGAAACTGAATGGAAGATAAATATTCATTCATAGGTAGGTATGGTGATGCATCCATCAGGTTAACAATATTATCATTTAACCACTAAAATAGTAGCAGTATCATCTGAAATTCTGAAGCCTGAACGCCAAAGTGTCATCTTTTCTGAAGTCTGAATTTTTTCAGTTTCTCAGTGATGCTAATATTGCGCAGCCATCATATTCATCAGGCATTAAAGGCAAAAAGGTTGCCCATATGGCTATAAGGAAACACATGACAAAATACCACACAAGGAATTAATTAAAGAGTGACGTAATATATTTTGGTACTATGGCAATTGACAAGTCGCATGTACTTACTTGTCTGGTGCTAGGAGACACAAGCTGTACAGCTGTAGTAGTTAGAAAAATCAAGAGGATGAATTAACATTTTGAAGGAGCGTCAGTACACATACAACAAGGTATAGAGCGAGAGATAAGGAGAGGTTTTCACGCATTTACATTCACTTGGACCAGTTCTTTGATGGGCTCTCCAATCCAAATCCAATCCTACACAAGTCGTCGTTTATCTCCTCAAGTCAAGTCCATGGAATTGCATATTGTGCAAGCAATTGCAGCCTCCCTCACCAATCACCACAAGAAGAAGAGGAAGAAGAGAAGCAGCAGCTGTCCATGGTTGTACTTTGAAATGGTCCAAGTCTTGCGAGAAGCACACACTGTGACTCTTGAGGCTGTGGTTGTGTTTTGTCATTGTGTGAGTGCGCATCAGTGCTCTGAATGATGATACCATTTTTCCTTTTGGGAAGACCTGGAAAAAGAAGTCGTTAGCTGACATATGAATTGGAGGAAAAAATGAAGCATGAAAAGATGTAGTATGTCACATACTATGTGTGTCAGTCTATCACAGTGACACCATGATGCACCTGAGTCAGTCAGTGTGAGTGCTCATCTCCAAGCTAAAGCCAAAGCCTGCTCCTGAGATATGAGAAAAATAAACAGGGAGTGAACCTTCTTCCTCAGTTCTTCGGTCTATGCTTATATGTCCAATAGAAACTTCTGCAATTTCAATGTATCCATCATGTTACAGGAAACAGAGATGGTAAATGAACAGCTGTTTTATTCTGGATGAAAGCCTGAAACTTTATTTTTACATTAGGCTTGTGCAGCTCAGGTTTAAGGCCACATCATCACTGCTTATTCTTTCTTTAAGGCGAACTATACATAAAGTTCATATCATAGATAGGTACATAGCAACTGCTAAAGAACCACAACCAAGTCCAAGGCAAGCCAGGATCTCCAGATTACAAGGGCACCAACAGTTGCTCCTGATCAAGAAATCTGATGCTTCATTTGCAGTCTTCGTCAGAAGACCGAAACACAAACTTCATCCCTTTCTTGCCACAATCGTCCTTCTCGGAGCCCTTCCAGCCACCAGAGATAGTCTCCGCACTTGTTGCTTCAACATCGATATACTCTGTAACAATCTTTCCAGAAGCAACTGCTCCACCCCTCCTGAGCTCTTCATGATCTTCATCAACGCGATAGTAAGCCTGATAATGAAGCATTTTGTGAGGTTGCATTGCAGTTGGTTATGGCTCATTAGTTATGAAAAATTCAGTGAATGGACTTTACCACACAGGTACGGGGCGGGGAAAGGACTTTGAATGAGTTAGGGCGGTTGTTGAAATTTGTTTCTGGTACTCCTGGCATTCCCTCGGGAGACGTGAAGTGATCCACATCATGGCCAACCTGTGGTACAACAAGATCAATACTGCAAATAAGTTATCTGATGCAAAGGTGGTGCCTCAATAGTTTAGGAGAAAGAGTGCAAAAATATTTTGAGCATCTGCCGTCGCTGCTTACTCTTCCATGGCCACCAAAGACCAAAGCATCAGAGTCCAGAGCTACTCTGTACTTCCCGGGCAAGTCACATCCGACTTTGTAACTGCACATTTTGCAAGTGGAGATTATATTAAGTACTGAACAGAGTATTTTCAAAAGGCAAAGCTTAAAATGAATTAGTTACCCCTTGTAAGTTTTGTTGGGATGAAAATTGAAAACAAAAACCAAATCTCCACGTTCAAAGACAATAACCTGAAAAGGAACTTGGAGTTAATTGTACAGTTGTATTTTAAGAAATTAATTGTTCTCATCACATAGCTAGAATTTCGTGCCGTGCTTTCCTGAACAACTCACCTCATTTGAATACATAGGACATACAAGCAACAAGTGCCCATACTAAATTACAATTTCCATTACCTTATCTTTCTCGTTCATGTCGCTAACAATCTGCTTTGATGATGACAGGAAGGAAAATTCCTCCTCGAGTGCATTCATTGCTTGATCAAATGCATTCATATACTGTTCAATATTGGTGCAATTAAAAATTAGACATGTTAGGTGAGACAAATTGCAGAGCTTGACTGCAGAGAATGCTGGGGAAAATACAAATAATTCATAAGGATAAATTGTTTTATGCAGAGAAAGAACTACATTTGAACAAATGGACAGGGTCCTTGGCATTCGTCCTTTATCTTTAGAATAATTTTTCAGAACATGCCGTTCCGATTTATGCATGGAAAATGCATGCCCTTCACATCAATTCTGTGTGAAAATCAAAGAAACTGTAGGTAGCCTAAGGAAACATTTTATGCTAATAGGAAAGGATTGAAATAATGTGCTGCACGGGAAATTTGAACTCGATTCCAAAGTGAATAGGAGCCCACTGTAAATAGCAAGAACATTGAACCAAAAGGGAGGTGATGATGGCAAACAACCAAAAGGTGCTGCCATGACAAAACATGTAAAATACATGGATATACTTAGGCACAACCTTGTATCGAAGGTGATCAGTGTCGACAAGGCTCCACTGACGTCTGCATTTATCATAGCTCCAGTTGTTGCCTTCTCTTGGAAAGTCAATCCATTCTGGATGGCCAAACTAAAAGGAAATTGCAGAATCAATATGAGTTGGAAAGACATACAAGAACCCTAGACACAGCAGCTATGCCGTACATATAGCCCATGTTGTGCAAGGAACTCATTTTATATGTAGCATAAGACTTGATAATACCACTATATCATGTTTGTGCTACTCAAGAGAAAATATCAATATAAATCATGTGTGTGATTTCAGTTTATGTATGATTTGGATTAGTGGATGACCAGGAATAACAGAACCCATCATGCACAAAGATAACAATGCTTCAGTTTATGTATGTTAAAAATTAGCTGCCAAGTACTTGGGTATCTTAAGAAACAGCGGGCTAACCCTTTATGTGCCTCACTTTACCCACACAAAGGAAAGAGAATGCAAAGGAATCAACATTCAAGGAACGCATTAACAGGAAGCGAGTTTCAACATATTACTAAGATATTACCTCATTGCCCATAAAATTTAAGTAGCCATCACCTCCAAGGGCCATCGTAATGAAGTGAATCATCTGAAATATTTGAAGCACAATTAGCCAAATAATATTAAAAGAGGCCAGGACACATTGTATTCAAATAATGAACAGAAATTTTAGTAAATCTATGGACATTACAACAATTGTCTAGAACTAGTACCATGAAATCAACAACAATTAAGGGGAAAATAACCTTTTGGAGTGCAATGCCACGGTTGATGGTAGGTGAAGCAGGCTGCAAGTCTGACATGCCAGTGTACATTTCCTTGTCCATCAAGAGAAATGCTATAGTCTTGTCACCAACAATGGACTGAAAAATGTGTAAAATCAGCAATTCAGTAACTGTCTCGACATAAGAACATGAAGCTAACAGCATGCTGCAGCTAATTATTGGATAATGGTTTTAAGGCCCTTATACATTGTTACTATTCATAGTGAAAAAAGGAACCTGCTTACTGTCAATAGCTATTAAAAAATAGAGTAGCAATTTGATAACCTACAGGATTATGCGATATCAAAGTATTCAGAGCCATCAGCTAAGTGTTGATTTGTCTACCAAGTCAAACAAGTGTATTACCACCCAACTATACCTGATCATCTGTTAGATAATGGATAACTATACCTGATCATGGCTCTCGGCATAGGCAATGCATTTTTCTGTATATCTCCTGTTAGTCAAAGTTTGCACTATTTCACTCATTGACCATTTGCGGTCCTCTTTGTTCTTCAGGTAGTCAATCCATCTATCAGGAATGGCCATTGCCAGGCGGAAGTCAAACCCTACTCCACCTTCATCAACTGGCCGACAAAGCACTGGCATGCCCGAAACATCTTCAGCAACAATAGTTGCTTCCGGCAAGAGTTTATGCATTAAATGGTTTGCGAGCATCATGTAAACAATTGCATCCACATCGGTATCCAAACCGAAATACTCCTTGTAGTTTCCAGTAAATCCCTTATTGATACCATGGTGATGGTATAGCATTGATGTAACCCCATCAAATCGGAAGCCATCAAACATGAATTCGTCCATCCAATATCTCAAATTAGAAAGAAGAAATCTTAAGACCTCCCAATTGGCATAGTTGAACAGACGACTATCCCAGAGTTTATGGTAGCCCCTATCTCCTGTATGAAAATAAGACTCATGAGTGTTTTGTCCAACGTCATAGCCATTTAGACCATCGGTCACATTATTACTCGCATGGCTATGGACAACATCCATCAGAACTCGTAATCCTAAACTATGTGCCTTGTCAACAAGATATTTCAGATCCTCTGGTGTTCCTGATCTGCTGCTGACTGCGAAAAAATTTGTCACGTGATACCCAAAAGAAGCATAGTAGGAATGTTCCATGATTGCCATTAACTGAACTGTGTTGTAGTTATTTGCCCGTATGCGTGGTAACACATTGTCTGCAAATTCTCTGTATGTGCTTACTTCTGGCTCTTCACCACTCATCCCCACATGAGCCTCATAGATGCGTGGAGCATCAGGTTTTGGAGGTCGAGGATGCTTAAACACGTACCTGTAAGGTAAACAGTAACAATGATCATGTCAGCAAAGCTTTGCGTCTTTATGCTTCCCAAATATTTGAAGCTTGTTTACATTGTAGTTCAAGGCACAAGTAGAGGACCTTTCACAGGCTGGAGGATCCCAGTGTACACCATCATATGGAGCTCCAAATTTAGAGGCATCAAAAGTTGCATAACGAATCCATGCGGGAATACGATCAACCCATGCTCCACCCCCATGCCTAAAGTGAAATTTAACCTTGGAATTGTGAGGGATGGCAGGCTTCCCATTGACATGTGAAATCTTGATTGACCAAATGCCAAATTTATCCTTCTCCATCTTGTGTTTTGCACCATTCCAGTTATTGAACTCACCAATGAGCTGTGCTTCTCTATATGCATGAAGAAAAACCTCCAAGTTAAATGCATTGAATATTTCCCCGCAAAAAAATGCATTAAATATTGCAAATACTGGTAAGGTCTTAACAAAAACGACAATTAAGAAATCACAGCCTCACAAGTTCAGAACCAACTACAATCGGACACAGATAACATAATTTTCTCTCTTCACTGCATTATGTTCTACCCCCGATACTTACCTTAAACAGCCAAGACGTGCTATGAGTGAAAACTCAAAATATCTCTATTACCAGCGGTGAGGAGCTATCTTATGTTGTAAAATTAACTTTCTGCTAGCTGCTACCAGACAAAGCATAGTATTGAAAATAAAATGAAGAAGTGGTACTTAAACAACTTGATCAGTGATCCATATTTCCTACAACACATAAACATTAGCGAATAGCTGGATGACTACATTAGAACTTACTGTGCAGCAGGCGCCCATTCACGATATATTGTGGCACCATCAACTGTATTAATCCCAAACTTCAAATAGCCTACAAAACATGGAATGGGAGAACCATAAAGAGTTAGAAGATGCAAAGGAAATAGCATATGCCGACTCTTGTATGAAGGAGTATTTGTGCATTAAATTGAAGTAGTGAACTTAACCTTTAGAAAATTCTTCAAGGCCCCCCTCATGTTTTTCAATCAGGCATTTCTGGTCGAGGTATCTTTTTATCCTATAGTTGAAGTGATCCTTGAATTCCTCCAACTTAGGGTCCAGATCATATATAGGAAGGTGGTCGACCTCCTCCACAACAGTCACCATGGTTTTGTTTTTTCGCGCAGTCGCAGGAACTGAGAAATTGGTCTTGATCTTTGAATTATGAACAATAGTTAGATTTACTTGAGGTGGCTTCTATCACTTTGATTTATATATTGCAATGTAACAATCAGTTGCTAAACTGTACCATCTTGTATAAGACTGGTAGGAAAAAAGATGAACCGCAAACAAAAACGTAGATAAATTTAACCAAAATCCTATCCGGTCAATAAGGGCAAAGATTGCTACTCCACCAAAGTACAGCTTTGGTGTCACCGAGATGACCCAATACAGTATTCCAATCAATAAAAATCCAACATTTCCCCAGAATTATTATTTTTTTTTTGAAAATTCACCGGGGGGGAGAGCTTCCCCACCTGAATATATTACTTCGAACCAACTTACAGAGAAGAGATACATGAGAGTTTCCAAGCATAGGAGCCCTTGAGGATAACATGAGAGAAAGTACTGAGAGATACAAAGAAGAGAATACAAAAGATTAAGAGTCTGGAGGGGAAGCTTTGACATTTTCCACCTACAAGATCACCTGACCAAGATCAAAATCACTAACACTAGACCCTATCTCAACCACATCCGCTTCACACGCAGAATTTGAAACACCATAAAACAATAAAGCCGGGGGGCCATTTCTGCCACGAGCATATCGACTCGAGTTTCCGGCGATCAAAAGGCTGTGATTGTTGAGGACCACCCGCATTAGTCCATAAAAAGCACAACTTCATCATGCTGCTGCTTGCATCAATGCCTGCCGGCGCCCTTTAGGGGAAGGAAGCCCCAAAGGAGGGAGGGCCACTGAAGATTATGGCCATGGGCCATCCGCATCAAGACGTCTTCAATATGGATTTAACAAAGTGCTACCAAGTTCAACAACCTCCAACGCCCTTCGGGGGAAGGAAGCCCCTAAGGAGGGAGGGCTGCTAAACAATGTGGCCAAGACAACCAGGTAAAAGGGTATAGCGGAGCAGGGAGCTAAACAGAAGAGAAAATGAAGAGGTGGAGATCTCACAGGTAGGAGGAACATCAACAGCACTGGCAGAGAGCTGCAAAGATCTGAGGCCATCGCAGCCAATGGAGAAGCACATTCAACAAGAGATAGACCCAAACTATCAAACAAGGAGCAAGTCAATATTGAGGGGATTCAAGGGAGGGAGTTGGCACCAACAAACTCCTGGATAACATAACAGATCAGGCTAAATTGGTCGTGGCAGGCTTAACTCCAACCATGGGCATGACAGCAAAGGCAAAAAGTGGACAACAGAAGAAAAGGGGAGAAGGAGGGGATGGAATAGGGGAGAAGGATGGGAAAGCAGGGGGACTGGTTGCAGGGTTTCTCCAAAAACGATGCCTTCAAGAAGGTGACGACGTCGGAAAGGACGCCACCATCGCATAAACAGGAGACTGGAAAGGGTTTTCACCCAGGCCTCCAGGGAGGGGCATTGCATGATGTCCAAGGACGTTCATCGCCGTCAGGCCGGCTATGAGTCGGACAGAGCTTTCGCCCAACACCCTAAAACCATCCTCGCTACCAGCCAGCACACACCGTGCAACCCAACAGCCAAGCGGTCGTCGGCGGCCAACTAGCCCGGCAGGACCCGCCGCCGCCAACCTGCACAACCGACAGCACCTGCAATCCGCATGTCCCACACCCGACAGATCTAGACGAAACCCTCGAACGGGAAAAATGGCCGCAACAGCCTCCCCTAGTTCCATCAGAAGAATCAGGGAAGGGGCGCATCAGCGGCTTGGGAACCCAGATTCGGAACAAGAACATGGAAGAACAAATTCCCAAGCAAACTCCAGATCTTAAGGTAGTATGAAAGGTAGAAAAAAGTATTGAGAGAGAGAGAGAGAGAGAGAGAGAGAGAGAGAGGAGGGAGGCTAGGAGAAGGACGGGAGGGTGGGGGCGCCGCCGCCGGCGAGGTGGTCGGTGGTGGGGTCTCGGGGTTTTGGGGCTGTCGCCCGAGCGAGCGACACGGGAGTCGCCTGTGGCCAAAGAAATTCAGAGGTGATGCCTTACTTGTTTTCCCCACAATTATCACCATCATCAAATCCCTACTAATTCATATGGGCGTCATCTCCTAATCTAATCTGGGGTCAGAAAAATCTTACCTTTCCAGGCCACGACCGGCGCGGCGAAGAAACCACGCTCAGGCGAACATTGCCACCCCCGCCCTGCGGACCACCACACCATCAATAACCCAAACACCTAACAAAACAAGAGAGAGAAATATATAGAAAATATAGTGACTGACCGCGATTCCCGGGCTCGGTCGATCAGCGAGAGAGGGAAGGAGCGGAGCGGGCGCGGAGGAGGAAGAGGAGGTGAGGCACAGCATTGCGGCGGATGTCGGTGGCCGTGGAGGCGAGTCCCATTTCCGCAGCTTCGAAATCGGCAGCGATTTATAGCGCCGGAGCGGAGGCCGGAGGCGGCGAGGAAGCACCGAAAAGCGTGATCTTTTTCTCTTTTCTTGTGCAGCAGTGGAGTGAAAATTGGGAAAAAGGAGAAAACGCCACCTCCAAACAAAGCCAAAGTGCTGACGTGGACACCCATCTTCTTTTTCCAGACGCAAATAAATACAAACCGAATTCCTGTAAATCATAATACAAGACAAAAGCGAAAGGTAATGAGATTTCTATGCTGACACTGTTGCTTGTTTCATCCAAATGAGGTTGCTTGCTGCTGTTAGCTGTCAGTAAAGCAAATGCATACAAGGTAAAAGCAGCTTTGATTTCTGTCAAAATGTGTAATTATGTGGCCTTTTTGATAGCTAAAGCAGTGGGGGAATAAAACGTATTTGTTGCTTGATCAGCTTACTCTCACGTCTTGTTATCAGTTGCTTTTGGTGACTCATAGCATCCTAGGAGGATAATCACTTTGTATGCGTGTTATGTTGTTATGTAGCACAACGTGATTGTGCCAAATCTGTCGCGTGATCAGCTTAACTAAGGTTCCTTTTCCATTAATTCCCGGCACAAAGGCATATGTTTTCTTGTCAAAAAGAAAAAAAAAGGATTCAAGAACATCTGGATGAAACCTTGAAGAAAAGATAAGAAAAGAACTGCATATTTATTTTCCTCTTCAACTTTAATCTGCTTGAAATTTATTGTCTTCTTGATAAACAGTAGCCACTTGAAATGTATTGGCGTTAACTGGGATGTTACAGAAATTGCAAGGTCAGAGCAGTTATCATTCTGTCATGATCTGACGCAACTCAACTCAAACGCGGTATATCCCAATGATTGGATTTACCTACGGTGCAAATCATTCATCTAATGCCAGGGAGGTAAAAGGACGCCCTCCTTTATAACTTATTTGAATGAAAGAATGAACAATATACTGTAAGTACATATAACAAAAACTTGACAACACCAAAAACAAAGCTTGCAAGACATTTCTTCCTCAAATCAGAATCTTATATACTTTTGTGGAAAAAACTGTCCTTTACAACTGATAATGCAAGCATGAATTAGTTAACCTGCCATGCTTCACAATTTGATGCATGCATGCCTGCAATGTTTATCATCAAGACCCTAGCATCTGAAATGTCAGTTGAATAACCTGGAGATAATGTCATCTGCTAGCTCAATCTGCAGCATTGCAGTGTCCTCACAAAGAGATCCTAGGTTTCAACCTAATTCGAGTCTCTGTCATCTGTTTGCGTGGTAGTAAGCATTTAGCCTCCAAGGAAGATCCAGACCAAGAAATTCATGTTTCAGAGCATTAATCCTTACTCCCTAGTAATCCATCTGTGCCCTCGGATTTCATACCCACCTAATCCTTGATCACTGCTCTCTCCTCCACTCTCTGCGCTCCCGTACCCAGATTTCCTGCGATGCTTCCGTGATTTCTTCTGACCACTATTATCACTTAAGCTCCCATTCAGGAGAGGATCGTCAATACCGCTGATTACCCTGCTCAAGGATTGTTGTGAATTTATGCAGCTATCGTCGTTTGTTTTCTTCTTTTCTTTCTCATGCTTTTTGATGTTCTGTGATATCCTGTGCAGCTTTTCATTGATTGGTTCCACAGCATGATTGACGGTGAACTTCAGGTCATTCACAATCTGCAAGATTCAGTCAATGTTACAGTAAGAAACATATTTTGAAGTAAAATTGATGGGAGACAGCAATGAGGAGCTAGCATCTTTATCTTACATATTCTCCTCCTCCAAGTACGACGTCACGAACACTTTCTTTTATGCCAGTGGAGCATCTGACACGATCGCCTGGCTGGGGAAGCCTAGTCTTGGTTGGTCGCTCACTGTCCTTAACTTCATCTGGATCTAGAGGGCAATCAACTGAAGCATAGTCTCCGAGAACTGAAACCCCTCCAATGAAACGATCACCCATCATCTCATATGGCTTGGCAGGGAAGACATACAGGTGGGCAATAGAAGCAACTCCCATCTGTATTGGATGACAAAACAACTAGTTAGGGTTTGTTTCAAATGGACAACAAAAAAGACACAAGCATGACTAAATGAATAAACAGGAAATCCTTCACTGTCACGGTAAAATAGGAATCGACAACCTCTATGCAGATAATGAAGTCCTGAATACTGGACTTGAACTGCAACTCTTGAGCAATAGGACCTCTTAGCAAGCCCCAATTGTACAGCAATGCAATCACCACACCTTGCCACCATGTTAAGAAGACTATAGACTTGAATGTCAGAAACTTTGCAAGAGGCTTTATATGGGCTAGTTCATCCTTTATGGCAGCATAGAACTGAACCAGACAATACAAGGCCCATGACTGACTAAAATTGAGAGCCACAGCAGTGTAAGAGTACCTGGTAGATAGGGGTTATTAGTTCAGCATCAGCAAGCTAGTGCTCCTACTTTTTACTGAGTAACAATAAAAAAACGAAAAGGAAACATCATTTTAACTGCTTCATGATTACAGCAACTGATGCATGAACTAATTCACCAATGCTAGCATGTCATTTGTCCACTGAAACCGTCGTTTAAGAAATTTGCAGTCTAATGCATAAAACTGAGTTATGTATAAACATATTTTTCGTGCGGTGAAAGGCATATGAAAATAAACTATTAAGAGTTCACAGAACACTGTGCCAGAGAAAAGACTATTCAAGGCAATCTATAGTAGTCTGCGAAAAGTAACTGTAGAATTTACAGATAAATGTTGCTTGAACTCACAAGTTGAAATCGAGTAAAAGGTACAGGAAGTGATATACCACAATGAAACATGCAAGCATATCCATAATTTAAAAGAAAAAAAAAACAGCATAATTTTTAACTGGATTAAAAAGCTCCAGAGGCAAAAGTTGTATAGAAGCAATGCAGCATAAATGAGAAAAAGTTTATGCAAGGAATGTTGAACAAAATGTTTAAGTGAATTAAATAAACGCCCTTCATGTGTATATGCCTCTTACCCACAGTTCCATTTAAACTCTCCTTCACAGTACACTCCAAAGGATTCAAGAATCACCGCAAGGATAGCACAAATTGTCTTTATTATCACCTGTCCCAGGAACAAGAGAATGCATTAGTTTGAATTTCCATCAGACACTTGAAAATTAAAAGGAACAAGAAATAAAGAGCCACGTACATATTGAACAAGCCCAAACTTAATAACCAAGTAGAACCATTCTCCTAGAGGCCAAGGTTTCAGCATGTAGTTCATTGGAAAAGGATGGTTCACATATCGTTGTCCAGTTTCATGGTCTAAAAGTGGTACATCAGAACCTGAACTGCCTTCCCTCTTCAGAAATTCAATTGTCCTATCTTCCCCACCTAGCAATGAAAATATTACATATAAGGACTAATGTAATGATAATAACAGTTGGAGTGGAAATTGCTGGAAAAAGGAGTACCTAAGCAAGCAACTAGATACCGCCCAAAACAGTACATAGCAAATGCCTCGTAGCCATCTCGCAGAATCTCAATATCAACACTAATTGATGGATTCACCAATGATATGTACTGAAACAATAATCATAAAATGTTACTACCAGAGTAAAAAAAAATTGTCTCATCCGACATTGTGATTGTAATATTATAAAAAAGACATAGCATAGCACCTTACCGACTCGACCGCATAGCATGGGACCATGAGAATAACACCGACAAGAAACTTCTGCTCCTGTAAAAAGAACACAAATATGGCACCAATGAGCCAAAATAGCAAGTCAAACACAGCTCCAGATATATGAACACAATGTTTCAAATTGTAAATGTTGATTGCACCTCTGGGTTCTTGTAGGCTGACAGATGATTGAACAGCAAGAACAGAGATAGTGAAAGCGAGGTGATGACAAAAATGCCAGCGGTGATTGAAGCCCAAATAGGGGGCGCGTAGCTCCTGAAAACTGAGTACAGCTGCTCTGCCAATTCCATTGTTCTCTCTTGTCTCCCTCAATTCTTCTACTCAAAGTACGCCATTATTAGAGCTACCAATATATTGACAGCCTCCTCCTGTTTCACAATATGGTTCATAAAGCATCATAATTCACAAGCCCCAACTGATACTGGAGTCCACCAAATGCACGGTAGTATTCAACTGCAAGCACAAAAAAGACTGAAATTTTTATGGGCAAATCCCAGATCAGAAGGACCAGCAGCAAGGACATGTCCTCCATAGAAAGGAGTACCAGCCGAATTTAAATCTGGAGAAAACGAAGCTCATAAATTAAGCAAAACAAAAATCGCATCTTTCCAATCAAACTCCTAACTTTGATGCCGCCGTGAATCAGAAACAAAAAAAAACCCCGCAAATTTCCGCCGAATTTCCATCGAAAACCAATCTATTTTACTGCTAATAGCCCTATAGAGTGCCCCACTGAGGAGCAAAAGGAGAATCCGCCCAAGGAGGGGCAATGAATCGAAGAACAGATATTACGGTCTGAAACACCACAAACCTGGAGGATCATATTTGTGCCGCAAGAGAGGAGAGCCAATTTATGAAGTGAAGGGAATAAAAGAAGGAAGAAGCCGAAGAATCCAACGATCAAAGTTGCGTCTGGATTTGGAATATGGGATTTGGGATTTGGAGAGGAGCAGGAGTTAGGAGAAGAATGTGTTGCATTCTAATTATGATCTAATTAGAATTTGGAGAGGAGCAGGAGTTAGGAGAAGAATATATTTGGAGAGGAGCTTTATGATCTAATTATGCAACACACAATGTGTTGCATAATTAGATCATTGTTGATGAGACTAGAAGGGTAGGTGGTGGGGCGGAATCGTAGTTAGCAGGCGATTTGTGACGAGAAATTGAAGTCCAGAAGTGAGAAATCTCGTCATGAGAGAAGAGAGCACTTGGTTCCAACATTTTGGAGTCTATGCTGATCTGGGCCCATCTTTCCTTTCTTGTCTCCCCCCCCCCCCCCCCCCCCCCCCCCCCTCTTTTTTGTCTTGCTAATCTAGGTCTCTAACTAACTTTTTCCCCTTATCTTACTAGTTACAAGCCCGTGCTAACGCTACGGTGATAATTAAAAGTGAAACAACCTCAAGACTGGTTATCAAGCATAGATTCAGCACATTAATTAAGACTTAAGAATCGGAGAGTTCAATTAAATAAGCAGATTAAGTGAGCTGAGTACAGAAGCTTTCTTTCTCACAATATAATGCAATATAAATTTCTATATATCAAGTGCGCTACACAACTCTAATTATGCAACACATTGTGAGCTAGTGGCTGAACAAAGAAGTAAAAACTGCAACAAGGTGCACACATCTAAATGTAAAGCGGTAACTGGACACCACTATCCAGAGGCCACCTCTTGATTCTTGTAGCACACAAGACAATATATTCCTTTTTTTTGGGGGGGGGTGGGGGGGGGGACTAAAACATTCCATAACATATATTTTTTGCACATAAATATTTGGAAAATGAGTGGAAACAAAAAGAAAGAGAGCAGGATAAACACCGCGTGCTAAAAAATGTTGAGCTTAATGGTTAAGAATATTTAGCTCCAGAAAAAAATCTCTACAAAGAACCAAACCATAGAACAAGTCATAAACCATTTTATCTGATTTTAAACTTCTTTCACTTCCCAGAATACATGAAGCTCCTATGGTATAAATCTGATTGTTCTAATTGCTCCTCTGTTTAAGAAATGTATCTAAAGAACAAGATGCAATGTGGTGAGGAACACTCAACTTTCAAATCCTGGTAGTACATCTCCGGAAATTTAGAACAATAGTAAAAGCTCGGAAATTCAGCAATGAACTTTCAAGTCTTTACAGGGCATGTTCATAAATTCATAGTGATGATAAAAAATTCAGCATATGAGCTTCATGTATTCTGGGCAGAAATTCAGCACTGAACACTCATGGTATAACATTTGATATGTTCAGATTGCATAATTTCCATGTACATCAAAATTATTATTAAAGGGGTAAAAAAAAGGATCCAACAAAATAGAAAAGAACTGCTACCTGTGGCAGGTAATTTTCTGTTAAGATATCAGTAAGATGTGGCAGGTAAATGTTAAAATTGCAAATTGTCAGTTCTTGTAGCATTATTGAATAGAAGTTTGTTTATTGCAAAAGTTTGAGTGAGCTACTTATGAGATGTACGAGGGGAAACATGAAAACAATTGTTGCTTGTACTACATCATTTCCTCGTGCTTGTAGAGGGTGATGTCAAGTTGATTGTTATTTGCATAAGTGAAATGAAATTGAAGGGCATTAGTGGTTGAGGGATATATTTGAACAAACCGTACCACTCTATAATCTATATATTAATCAAACACTAATGGGATTTCTGCATATATCCTTGACTTTAAATGGCAGAATTCCCAATGAAAAGAATTACAATGCATGAATCAAACAGGCAAGCCTAGCACATTCATACTTTTTTCTATTTTCGATAAATATGCAGAACCTACATTCAGTTTTGTATGGGCGAGAAGATTCAATCCTGGATATAAGAAACAATGCATATTATGAGACAAAACTAGAGTGAAGTAGACAAATAGAATGGAGAATATGTGGATCAGGTTATTTATTTATTCGGGCAAAACTGTATACATGGAATATTATTTTAGATTTGGTTCCTACAGGTTCAAAAGAGCTCACATAGTCAATGATCATTCTAAATCTAAAGAACACAACGGATCTAAACCTAGGGAACTGATCACAGATGCACGCCAATGATCAGATATGTATGTACTCCAATAAGCAGGAATATAGGGTCACTGATACACTGCAAACTAGTATTTATTTCTTATAAAAAACCAAAGAGATTGATTTGTTAGGAGGATGTATATTGTACCTGCTTGGAACTGGACTCTGCAAACTGAGGAATGAGACGAGGGCATGACCTGACGAGGCTTCGCTTGATCCTGCAGCAATTCCAACCTCGACAAATGATCTGAAACCTGAGTATTTTTTGTAGCTGGAAACATTTTAACTGGTAAATTTTGTTTCTCAAACTATCTAATATAAAATATCATAAACTAAAAAGAAGTGAAATTGGGGACTATAAAAGTCACAACAAGATTATGTATGCATGAAAAGACACGGAAGCATATTGAAAGACTTCCACAGCTATGATTTGTGTCATGCCAACATAAACCAACATTATTCATAAAACTAGTGAATCATCAGCACGCAAATACACAGATCCAAAAAGAAAAAAAAAAGAATACCATCGATCAATCAACACTCAAGTTAGCATTCACCTTGAGGGAGATGTGACGATGGGCAGCTAAGGAGCGGAACCACGGGCGGCGGAGGGAATCGAAGATGCAGGCAGGACGACGATTTGCGGTGCGGGGTCCCGGCGGCGAGCGGCGGGAGATGGAGGCGGGGGAAATCGACGATTTGCGCTGAAAGGGGGCGGCGGCAGCAGGGCTGAGGGTGAGAAGGGAGGGGATCGACGACGGCGATTGGATTTGGATGGATGGGGGGCGGAGGAGGAGCCCTCCAGCGCGTAGCGTGCTCTCGATCTGATACGTTCGATGATTTTAATACTACTTTGAACTGAACTATATAGGTGTACAAGTAAGAACAAGAATTTTCTAATATATTTTACGATTTTCTTATAAAAATTTTGGTAGTGTTTGGACCGAAACAATTTTATATATCTACTCTTATTTTTTCTATGAATCTTTCATACTTACGATTGATTATTATTTTACTGCACGGATAGTATTGCGAGTTCAAGGTGAAAATACTATCCGCGGTAGGATAGGAGTTACTACTTTCAAAGCCATATAAAATTGAATCTTTAAAAAACATGAAGGGGGATTAGAGGTGTGTTTAGTTCACGTTAAAATTAGAAGTTTGGTTGTAATTGGAACAGTGTGATGGAAAAGTTGAAAGTTTATATGTGTAGGAAAATTTTGATGTGATGGAAAAATTAGAAGTTTGAAGAAAAAGTTTGGAACTAAACAAGGCCTAAAATAAAAAATAAAAAAGATGAATTCCTGAAGCAAAAAATTCAAGTTGAAATATAGTGCAAAAGGAATAATTTGAAGAGAAAAAAAATGACAAGAAAAAAAACTGAAAACAAGAAACTAGAAACTTCACAGTACTAGTAGTACAAAACAAAAAAAAAATTCAGAGAAAAGTGTTAATAAATCAAGAGAGAGATATAATTCCTGACCGGCGTTGGACTGGCGCAGCCGCGGCGATTGGAGTGGAGGGCCGTTCCCCTCCGGCGACGATTGCTTGGGGAGACGGAGATTAATCGATCCAAGTATTGTTTATTAACTCGTGTTGTGCCGTGTTTTTTTTCCCTTTAATAAATTGGCCTAATCGTGCTGTACCTTTCGTTCTCTTACCTAAATCTGATGGCCTGTTCCAGAACTCTCCAGTTCTCTCATTCATCTTCTTGTTTTTCTTTTCTCATGGCCATGGCCATTTATGAATTATGACAGAAAATTAATCAGATTATCCATTGGATTGGATTGTTTATCACATTAAAGAAAAGTAATCAGATCCGCAGTTAACTTATCCCATCATATTAGTTCTTCTGGCAAAGTGCGTGTACCGAATGTCAGCTATACCGGATAGTCAACTTCAGAGCTCATTCACATACTTCAGTTCAGGAACTAATACAGTTATTACAAGTCCCATAAAAACACCAACAGGCGTCAGGCCGCTTCATTCAGTTCATTACACTGATCGGCAAATGGTCAGAAAGTTTTGCAAAATGAAAGTGCTTCTGCCAAACTTCATATGTTTTCCTGCCTTTTCTGGTTGATCAGACATTCAAACTCATCAGGATACACCAACAAAATTGTCCTAAACTCCTCAAGTTACTGTTCTGGGTTTCAACTGTCTAGAGCTTAGGAAAATGTTCAGTATGCTCTACATTGAATCAAGAAAAGTACCCCAATCATTTTTAGTGCAAATCTGAGCATCGGTAGAATATAGTGGAGCATTTTATGTGAATCCAATTGACAACACTGCATATTGTCATCAATTGAAAACCATGCCTGCTTCAACCTCAAGCAGCTTTCTCCAAGCCAAAAGCAAGGCAAATTTTGGGCACAAAGAGTTCAGAATTGAATTTCTCTAACAAACTGGTGCAAAGAGAAGTTTACTCATAGAACATAACCAAAAACATGGTAAAATGGCACAGACCACAGTAGAGGTAGACTCAACTCAAGATGATTGAACAGGCAATTCAATTAATGTTTATTGGCAAATTGCATGTGCCACAGAACAAATGAAGAATAATTCTCTTAAATACAACATGAAATCAAGTTCCAACAGATTTAATTGGAAGCAACCTAAAACATCCAAACGCAGATCAATGTCTCAACGATGTTAAGTTATTGGAAGTAAAGGCACACATTGCACCAACCCAACCCACTCATCAAATAATCCTTTGCAACAGCTGTTGCATATATGCAAATCTCTTCTCTGTAATTTCATCAAAGCAGCCGGCCTCTATATATACACCCCTCATTCCCTCTTTCCATGGAAGTAGTTAGAGTGTGTATAGTGAGCCAATCAGTTACAGTGCCACGCTCTTGAGCAAGAAGACGGCGGGCTCCGATTTTGCGGCGCAACCATACCTAAATGTGCTGTACTTTCTATGAACTCCAGTAAGCTTCCCATGTCCTGCTTTTTGGTGGAGCTCAACCATCATCTTGGAGCACTCCCTGCAAGGCAAAGATAACAAAATAACTGTGAGTACAAGAGGACAGTTTTAGTTTATATGGTACTGAAATGCAGGAATTGGGGACAGTTTTGGTACATCAGCTGTTCTTCAGAGTATTTTGTATGCAGCTCACAGCATTTGTTCCAGGACTTGAACCCATTAATGGTGCACTGAGCAGTGTAGATGGCAGCAGCCGCCAGCATTGACGGCTGGAATTTGAGCATCTCATACTCGACAAGGCTCAGCTCAATTATGAAGAAAGACATGAGCTCAAGCTGTTTCAGTAGGCACTTGGGTCAGACAATGCACTCACATAGCAAAGCTACTGTATATCAATACAAAGATGGATGCACCAGTGTGTTTTTATCCTACCTTCTTGTCAGATTGTGCAGCCTTGAGGAACCTTCTCATGAAACAGTATGGAGTTGGAACTGACATATCAAACTGAAGAGTGTTTACAATCATCCTCTCCTGCACAA
The DNA here is from genome assembly GCA_000338895.3 of Oryza meridionalis. Classification (NCBI taxonomy): domain Eukaryota; kingdom Viridiplantae; phylum Streptophyta; class Magnoliopsida; order Poales; family Poaceae; genus Oryza; species Oryza meridionalis. The sequence goes on from CM002529.2 coordinate 31,208,040, forward strand.
ATACAAATGACACTTTCACTTCTCTGAAGATATATCGATTGCTCTGGAAAAAAAACAGGTACAGTATTCTTCTTACCATTTCGAGAATATCTGTTCTTGTGTAGGCGCGGTCGCAGATTAGGATAAGATCCTCCACTACAGGAACGCTCACTTCTTCATACTTGCAGGCGAGCAGCATGGCAGTCACGCCAACCAACTGAAGCTTCTTTCGCACCACATTTTCACGAGCCAAGAATCGGTCTATGATGTTCACAGTAAGGAAAAGGGTCTCATCCAATAGCTCTAACTTGTAATGCACCTGCATTGGTCAAGTTATTGTCAGAAACTAAGAATTCCCAAACCACATGAAGAATATGCTGAATGAAATACTTGCCTCTATCAGCCAATCGATGAGAATGCCGCGCATCTTCTCATTTATGTCATTTTGGCTCAACATGTAATTAGGAGAGACACAGCTCAAACCCTGTGCACACAGAATTTGCAATGAGATTGATTACCCAGGTAACACATCAAAACAACTTCTCCAGGTTCCACAAAAAAGTTACCTCACTCCTCCTGTAGAAGCTGTAAATTTCATCAACATATTCAACTACTGCAAGGGAGTTATTTGCATCACAGCTGTCAATATCAGGTGCTGCCTCCTCAATGTCTTCCATCTCAATTTCTTTCAGTTCAGAACCCATCTGAAATAACAAGTTGGACTGCTGATTAGTGATGAATCCTACCTACCAAGTGCTAATTGCTAAATAATGCATTCCAAGTATATCATGTCCTTTACCACTTCGTCCATCTCAGACATCATTGGCAATGGCAAATCATCAGATGTGATCTTGGTGCACTCCATATCTGCTGGACCATGAAATGCAGAATCTGCTGTCCTTTTTTGCCTCTCACTTCCAATGGGTGCCTGCCACAATAAAGACAGCTTCTTCAGACTACTAGTATTTGTTCAAAGCAGCTCACAGAATTGTTGTTCTGTTATGCATCTGTAAATATACTAGTTATGGAATATGTAAATAGAAGTCAGAAAACTGTAGGCGTTAAGTCCTAGAGCTGTCATTCGAACTAAATTCTACATCACTCGATTAAATTAGAAGATGCAGTGTACAGGCAACATTAATATCTCATTTGCAACTTTCCGATTTACCATTTCGAGTTTCTGCATGTAAATCTGAATAACCACATGTACTAATTCAAAGTTAAACAAAATCAAATAGAAAGAGCACAGCATTTTCAGAGCATATCAAAACAACAGCAAACCTAAAGAACAATTAGGAAAGCATTGGATATATGATGGGGAAGTTGACATATCAGAACAGCAGCAGTATCAATATAGCAACAACTTTAATATGGCTTTCATGAGTAATTACCAGGGGAGCACTGGAGGGTTGGTTTGCCAGTGTTGCAGCAAATTTCCTGTCAAAAAATCAAACTTATCACAAAACATTTCACTTAATTCAGTACAGAACGGTAAGATCAAGAACAGCTCAAACCTCGTCATAGGACGGTGTCCAGCTTGGTTCTTAGCGGCAGGTTTACTGAAGCATGTCAAGAAATTCAGACCCATTAGAGAAACTGTAAAAGCAGATTAGAATTCAAAGTTGAAACAAAGGCTCGGCGGAATTACTCTAGCAAACCCCTCTTGCTCACAGCCATGTGCTGGTGAGGTGCTCCGATGATGTTCTTGATGTCCCGCAGAGCCCTCCTGTTGGTGTTTGCCATCTCGGGCGCATGCTTGACGCCCTCCATTGAAACACCTTCGCCCAAATTTACATGTTAGAGCAGCAAACTAAGGCTACACAGAACAAGCCTGAATTCCAAATGCGGATAAAGTTGGTACCTTGGTTAAAGTTCTCAGATCTCATGTTCTCCATTGCTGACGTTCTACTGTAGAAAAACCAAACCGAAATTTTGTCAGAACTCAAACGCTTTTTTTGTCAGAAATCGAAGAAACAGGCAGCGATATCTAGAATCTGAACATTTAGCATTACGAGCCACGCGGATCTACAAAAGGCAAGACATTATTATTTGAATTCGCTCCTGATATTTCGCTAGATGTCTTAAAAATTCCAGTTTTGACCACGAAACGACCCCAAGAAGTCAAATATGGCAGAAACCAAGAGAAGAAGCAGATTAGAACCCTCGTAATTCCAACTCGAGAGACTTGCTGTGCTTGAATTCTCTCGTCAGGGTGGAGAGATCGAAGAAATTCCACAGCAGAAAATAAAAGAAAAGAAAAAACACCCACAAAAAAAGGAAGGCTGTCCAAGAAGTTGCTGAACATGCCTTCCAAGAAGCGGAATCATCTCCCTGTCGAGTTCCTCCGTTCTTGGTAGATAAAACCAGGAGGAAGAACACGTCAGAAACATCAAAGATCTAATCTTGAACCAATCCTACAGCCCAGACTACCGACGTTTCGATTTCAGCTAGCTGCTAATCTTTTTCCCTGAATTACTCGTCCACGTCTCCATCCAAGCGGAGATCCAAGGGAAAACGAGCTCAGGGAACCAAATCGAACGCAAACCCACATCAAAAAACCCCCCTCAAAATGAAAATCTCCTCCTCTAGCGCAAATTTCCGACCAAGAACGCATCAATCTACCGCAAGAAGGAGGCTTACATGATCTAGAAGACGAGAGAGGAGGAAGAAGATTGCTGCCCTGCCACCTCTCTCCCCCCCTCTCTCTCGATGCTCCAGAAGAAGAAGCAGCAGAGGGGAGAGGCCTAGCTGCGAGTGCGAGCTGCGGTGGTTGGAGGAGCGGAGCGGAGGAGAGACAAAGGAGAGATAAAATAGGGGGGAGGTAGGGAGGCGTAATTTGGCCGAAAAGGCAAGGGCTCACCCGGCCTCTCCTGTTTAAACGCAACGGTCGTGGGATCTTGGCCGTCGTATCTGCATCCTGCGGCGGAGGAGTCACCCCTCGGCCTTAACGGCTACCCGCACCCCACAAGGCCCGATTCCCACATGTGCTTTCAAATTAGGAACACTAGAAGCTTGTTGTTTCCTTCTTCCCTCATCTCATCGCCAGCCAACACCTTTTAAGTGTAGGGGTCTATTTTTAGTCACTTGCTTCACAATTCTCCTTTAAATGCACCCCCCCTACTGTCATGTCAGGTTTTATTAACAAATATTGCTTGATTCGAATACAACAGATTTTGCAAAACTATCTTCCCTGTTACAAAGATAATTATGTACCATGGCCTCACTCAATCTATCGCACAATACAAATCGTGGTAGTAACTTCTACAATTTGGTTAGCCCTTGAATCTTAGGTTTTCAATATATTTTTATAATTTTCTGTTTACCAACACGCAGAATAGGGGGGAAATATGTGTGCCCTTTTGACAATAGACCCATTGTTTTACTTTGCAGCTGATAAGCCGTGAAAAAATGAACGAAGCAACCAAAAATAATTTATAGGTAAAAAGTTTATATTTATGTTCTTAGCAATTCAAAAGCCAATGATAGAAAAGAAACTACGATGAAAAAAAAATTCCAAAACCAACTCTAAAATTAGGTTTAAAAAATTCAAAATTTTGTTGTGGCTAGTAAGCCAATTAGAAAACAATAGGTGTGAGTGACCTTTCTTTTTGCCAAAGTTCTAACTTTACAAAACTATGCCATGTTTATATCATGTGTAATTTAATTAGTTGAGTTCAATAAAGCTTTCATTATCTTTGAAACAACTAAGGACATAAGGAACGTGATTAGGTTGTGTTCTTATGAGTAGGTTAGGAACCCTTCCTCTTGGCACGCAAATGGAGTGGTGGATTAGCTCATGATTAATTAAGTATTAGTTAAAAAAACTTGAAATGAATTAATATTAGTTAAAAAACTTGAAATGAATTAAAATGATTTTTAAAGTAACTTTCCTATAGAAGTTTTTGCAAAAAAAAAACACACACACACCATTTAGCGGTTCGAAAAATGGGTGCATGGAAAACAAGAGAGTAAAAGTTGGAAAACGGGAGAAAAGAACACACCGTATGGCTTGTTTGGGGGAATTTCTAGCAGCTGCAGTGTCCCATAGAATCTCCAACTCCCAAAACAGTTCAGATTGTCACCCCAAATTCTGAGAATCTATAGTTGTAGAATCCATAAAATGAATTAGAAGCTAGAAGTTAGAAAACCCAACTTCTCTAGATTCTCACAAGCTAGCTACCAACTAGCAGATTCTCATAATCGTAAGCCCCCCAAACAGGGCCTAAGAACGTCACAACCCTCCTCCCCCCTCCCCCCCCCCCCCCCCCCCCAAACCCACCCAAAAAAAGTGAGAGATAGAAGGACCGACCTATAACAATTGTTTAATGTCATACCTTCACATATATGTCCTTTGAGGTTAGGAAGTGGATGTCATGCTTCCATCGCTCCCCATCAAGCACGCCAAAGTGGCCATTAGTGTTACACTGACCTTCATTGTCAGCTCACATCAAGGAACTCGTCTTCTCCAAATTCCTTTTGATGGCATTAATTGGTGTTGTGGCGACAAGATTCACTATAGAAGAATCCATGGAGGAGGCTGAAATGAACATGTAAAGAGTAGTTAGTGGCTAGCGCGGCCGCTAGATCTAGCGGAATCAACAACGACGACGACGGGAGCAAAGCATAAGGAATTCGAGAAGGAGGTTGGAAGGAACATGTAGAGTTGACCGCTGGGTAGGAAGCCTATCATGCCCATCGAAATCAACAAGTATGGTGGCGATTAGCATCGCCACCTCCCCATGGTAGTTAGGCTTTTTCAATAGCAATGATTGATGTGGCGGTGGCATATGTAGGGGTGGTCGATGACTAGGAAAGCTGCTAGATCCAGTGGAATCAACAAACAACAATGGCGATTGGCATGGCCACCTCTCAATGGTGGCTATGGTATTTTGAGGGGGCGATGGAAGGACCATGGTCAACGACTAAGAAGACTGCTGGATCTAGCGAAACCGGCAACAACACATAGGGTTGTGGTTGGCATGGCTATCTCCCTAGGGAATTTCAACACCAACCAATGTGATGGTGGTGCAATTTACTTGGATGAATAAGTAGATGGAGTTGATGAAAGGATCTTGGTCGATGACTAGGAAGATTGCTAGCGGAATCGGTAAAAACAACGGTGGTTGGCGTCGGCCGTTTGTGTTTATCCTTTTTATTTTTGTTTAATATGAGATTTAGTGGGCTACACCATTAATTGCAAGATTCTTTTTTTTTTCATTTTGTTTAATATGAGGTGGCTGACTCTTAATGACCTACACCATAGAAGGAATTATGTAATTAATTACTTTTAATATATGCTAGGTGGCCCAAATGGTTTAAACCATAGCTGTATTTTTTTTTCATTTTGTTCAATATGAGGTGGCTGACTTAATGGCCTAAATCATAGAAGGAAGCTTTTTAATTATTTTTTAAGTATACACCAGGTTGGCCCAAATGGTTTAGATCATAGCTTGATTTTTTTTTCATTTTGTTCAATATGAGGTGGCCAAGTTTAATGGGATAAATCATATCAGGAAATAAAATCTTTGAAAAGTAATACTTGCCATTTATTTTTCATGGAAACTAATACTTGCTTTGTGTGGCAATGGGGTGAAAATATAGCCTCCCATCGTGTGCCTTTTGCTTATAAGGCGCTGCTAAAATTTAAGTTTTAAAATTTTGATTTTGGAGTTAATTTTAGAGTTTCTTTTTATCATAGTATATATCACTACTGGAAAAAAGATTTTTCCAAGTGACCCAAAACCATTTTCGCAGGCGGGAGAGAGGACCGCCGCTACTATCTCGACTGTGAAAATGGACCATTTTCGCAAGCGGACCCGTGGCCCGCCTGCGAAAATCATCTCAGGAAAAATAAAAAAAAACACGGGGCGCCGCCGGCCAGGGCTCCCCTCCGTCCGCTGCCGTTAGCGCCGTCGTCGTTGTCGTCGTTGCGGCGGCGGAGGGGGCGATGAGATGAAGCGGCCGGTGGAGGCGGCGAGGAGAGAAGCCGACGGCGCGCGGAGGGATGCGGAGGAGCGCGTCGTCGCTCGTCATGGCCGGCGGCGGAGGGATGCGGCGGCGCGCGGATCTGGAGCGGAGGGAGCCGTCGGCGGCGTCGCGGTTGTCGTCGTCGAGGAGGGAGGCCGCCAGCGGCGAGGAGGGATGTGGCGGCTCGCAGACGTCGTCGTGGAGGGCGCCGGCGGTGCGGACGTGGGAGAGGAGGGAGCTGGCGAGGAGGGAGGCGGAGAGGAGGGAGCCGGTCAATTTTTCCAAGTGTGGGAGGGAAATGAGTGGTAAAGAGGAGAGGATAAGGACGGTGGAGGACAGGATAAGGATGAGGATAACTGATTTTTTTTGGTAGGTACTATTTTTGCAGGCGGACCATATAAGGTGCGCCTGCAAAAATCATTTTCGCAGGCGCCGCTTAAGTGGTCGATTTTCGCAGGCGGACAGCGAACTTCATGCCGATTTATATTTTTCTAGGCAGTCATTTGGCTCCAAGAGTCATGTCCGACTGCGAAAATAAGACCCCCATGTCGGGGAAAATGTATTTTCTAGTAGTGTATTTCAACATTGACTTTGTTGACGTGTACACAAGTTTTACCCATAATTTTTTTTTTACCAATAAACCATTTTACATTAGCTGTACGTAAGCCAAACAATTAGACTGATAGACACTCATGCAGTCATATGCATGTGTAGGCACAAGGTAGATGTATTTTGGATCGATTTCTGCCACTAAAATTTGGAAATCCCTCAAATATTGTCTATACGAAAAGGAGAATCGGGCCCATGCGTCATGGAGAGAACGAGTGAAATATAAAAGATGAGGCAAAATTACCGTTAATACTTAACACGTACTGTATGCAGTATAGTTTCATAGCTTGAAGTAAATCAAAGGAAAATGACTGAGAAATCATGACCACTAGCTAAATGCCCTTCTTTGCTATGGATAAAAGAAAATTTATTGCTATGGATAAAAGAAAATTTATTAATATGTATAGGAATATTCATCTTACTCTAATTTTTTACGTGGCTAGCCATTCAGATTTGATTTAAAGTTTAGGGGTTTATTTGCAAAATTTAAAATGAGAGTAGGTAGGATGACATATTCACTGTAACCATCACTGTTCTTTGAGGGAATATAGATAATGTGGGATAAATGACTACTATCTTATCTTCGTTCTAATATAAATGCAACATATTATAAATATGACATATTCTATGACTACGAATCTGAATAGACTGTTGTTCAAATTCGTAGTTTTAGGATATATCATATCTATATTATGTTGCCACTTATATTTGAACGAAGAAAATATTAGTTTTACTTTTTTTTTTTAAGTAGTATAGATATCGTGGGAAAAACGAATGAATGAATGTTTGAGGGACATACATGCCGTCCTTTTCCTAGTGATGGCTTAATAATGCCGTTGGTTTCTTGTTGCTTTTTGGGTCCACATGGTCCTCCTGTTCAGTCCAGTCCTTACCGTTATGTCTCCACCATTTTTATTTATTTTCCTAGGTAGATAAGCATCACGGTCACAGTAAAAGTTCAGGCTAAACTTAGGCCGAGTTTATATCCAAACTTTTTCTTCAAACTTCTAACTTTTTTATCACATTAAAACTTTTCTACACACATAAATTTTTAACTTTTCCATTACATCGTTCTAATTTCAACCAAACTTTCAATTTTAGCGTGAACTAAACACACCCTTACTGTTTGGTAATTTTACTGGGACACCAGAACAAAATTTTTACCTGCAATCGTTAGTGAGTCAGTAGTATCGTGCTGTACCAAAAAGAGAGATATGTATACAAGTAGATCTATATCTATATACTTAATTAAAACATAAATAAGGCTTCCGATTTGGTTTGTGGTCTATGTAGTTTTTTCGCCATTTTTTCAGGCCGAACGGTTTTTTTCTACGCACGCGGTAAGTCTATATCTATTTAAAAAATAAGTAAGGCCTGCTTTCGATTTTGTTTTTGGTCCATATGGTTTTTTGCCTTTTTTTCAGGCCGAACGGTTTTTTCCTGCGCGTACTAGGTAAGTCTATACCTAATTCAAAAATAAGTAAGGCTTCCATTTTTGTTTTTGTCCATCTGGTTTTTTGCCTTTTTTTAGACCGAACGGTTTTTTCCTGCGCGCATGTATTAAGTCCCCTTTTTTCAATCTCCTCTAGTCCAATCCGTACACCTCAGCGGCCACCGGGCCAAAGTCCATCTGGTCCATTCGGTTTTTTTCGCCGTTTTCTTTTTTTGGCAGAACAGTTTCTTATGCGCGCATGTGGTAAGTCTGGTGTTTTTAAATCTCCTCCGGTGTGATCCGCACGCCTCAGCTGCCGCCGGGCCAAACCCTAGCGCCGCTGCCACTACAATCTACCTCCCCGTACGTTTCCTCCTCCAATTGATTGCAAAAATCTATTCCCCACTCCTCCATCACCATTTTACCCATGATTCATTATTTCAATTCGGCTTTAATTTGCTGTGTTTAATCTCTATTTAACAGCTGTCGATAATGGCCGATCGGTGAGCTTGATTTGCTCCGATTTTGGAAAAACGGAAAGAATAAATTGAGTGGATCAAAAATGACTAGATCAATTTTAGGTGATTGAGAAAGATTTAGCCTGATTTAATGGAGAGGATCAGTTCCATCATCTCATGGGCACAGGACTACCTTCAAAGGTTAAAGACGGTAATAGGATGTGCCAACTGGACATGCAGATTCACCTGTGGGTTGGGCCGAAGAGAGATAGCATACTGGGCTGAGGCTAAAAAAGGAAGAAAATAATGAGTTTTGATAAAAAAAAGAGAGAGACTACAGAACGGGATATTTTAAGTGACTCATTCCCTTTCTTTCCGTTAGCTTCCACGTGTGTTTCCCCGAGCACCTGGTACCTTGAGTACTAGCTGGTACCTGGTACCTGGTACCTGGTACATTTGGTACCGACTGGTACTTGGTACCGGCTGGTACCTAGTATCTTTCATCTACAAGTACAAGGAAGGTAAACAGTAAAACAAAATTAGTTACACGTTGCATCTGAACGTACGTGAACAAACTTGTCTTGACCACAGTATTTGTCTATAACTTATATATGCCTTCTAATTCCTTCTATAAAATTATAGGAAAGTTACTTTAAAGTCTGTGAAACTGGTACCTAGGTATCACAGACTTTAGTACTTAGGTATCACAGTACTAAAGGTATCACAAACTTTGGTATGTGGGTACCTGGTACCTTGGTACCGACTGGTACCTAGGTATCACAGACTTTGGTACCAGGCCCGATACTTGTGGGTACCAGGCTTGATACTGAGGTATCGCGATTAATACCTGATAGAGAAGGCCGTGGCACGGACGCAGAAGATGGTGAGGTCTGGCCGGAAGTCAGCGACGACCATCTCTAGGAACATGCGCTTCAGCAACTTCATCTTGAAGTTGATGGTGAAAAAGAGGAGGTAGAGGTTCTAGAGCAGGTTGTCGCCGGCGTTGCGGTGACAGAAGCACCGAGACCGCCGGCTTCTTCTTCTTCTGCAGTGGTGGAGAAGGAGCCACCTGCACTCACCAGCAAGGAGGCGGCGGGAGCAGCGGGCAAGGACGATGGCGCTGGTGGATCGCGAGGGCGACGGAGACCTTGTCGAGGAGTGCGAGGGAGGAGGGGAGAGGCCTCGGCGCCGGCAGCGACAGGGAGCGCCAGTAGAAGAAGCGGCACTGCAGCGGGCGGAGGATGGCGTCGAGGAGGCGCGACGAGATCACCCTCGACGCCGCCCCGACCTCGCCGACGCCGTGCCGTCGTCGTCCACCTCGGCCGCCGGAGACGACGACGACGACCCCTTCCTCCTAGCTGGCTTCATCTCCATGCTCTTAGACTTCTCCTGACTCTTGAGAGAGAGAGAGATTGTGGAGGGGAAGGGATCGAAGGAGATGAGACCTTATCCCGTTGTGATGGGATACTGTTGTGTAGATTTTCTCAAAAAAAAAACAAGATTTTCTCAAAAAAAACAACGAAAAATTTTCATTAACTTTCTAATTATAATGTACAGCGATCCCAATGTTTTAATATATTCCTAAACTTCTAATAGCCATTATGACACACGGATATTTTTTAAAAGAAAAAAATTGAGAGCACCACAAACTCAAAGAATACCAACACGTAGTATGAGGTTGAAGTGCATATGCATATGCATGCAGTGAAATGCTAAATAGAGGTAGATGATCCTGGAATTGAGGTGAAGCCGGCAATTAAGTTAGTTTGTTGCATGCAGAAGTATTGCATGGTCGCAGGCACAATGAAATGAATCTCATCTCCAACGACGATCCATCAAGCACGTACAGGCAGCGGGCGGTCGAAGATCGAAGGATATGCTGCGGATGGGCGTTGCGGTGGCGGAGGCGGAGCCGTCGGGGCGGCAGCTGTCCGACGGCGACTTGCTTGAGGAGCTCCTGTCGACGGCGAACGCAGCGCGCGCGTTCCACGAGTTCCGGCAGTCGCAGCGGAAGGAGTGCTTCAACCTGCTGCGGTGGGTGCAGCTCCTCCTCCCGCTGGTCCAGGAGCTCCGCGAGTCGGCGCCGGCGCTGTCGGACGACGCGTACCGGCGGCTGGCCCTGCTGGGGCGGGCGTTCCAGGCGGCGCGGCGGCTCCTCCGGTGCTGCCACGACGGGAGCAAGATCTACCTGACGCTGGAGAGCGAGGCGGTGATGGGGAGGTTCAGGGGGGTGTACGAGAAGATGAACATGGCGCTGGAGGGGATGCCGTACGCGGAGCTGGGGGTGTCGGACGAGGTGAAGGAGCAGGTGGAGCTGATCAGCGCGCAGCTGAAGAAGCGGAGCAAGAAGCGGACGGAGACGCAGGACATGGAGCTGGCCATGGACCTGATGATGATCCTGCAGAGCAAGGAGCAGGACGCCAACAACGCCGACCGCCCCATCCTGGACCGCCTCGCCAAGCGCCTCCAGCTCCAGAGCCTCGCCGACCTCCGCGCCGAGACCATGGCCATCAAGAAGCTCATCAACGACCACCAGTCCGACTCCACCAACCAGATTGTCGACCTCCTCCACCGCCTCAAGGCCATCGCCGGCGTCGACGAGAAGAACATCCTCGGCGACGTCTCCATCCCCAAGTACCTCGAGAAGTGCCCCTCCCTCATGATCCCCAACGACTTCCTCTGCCCCATCTCCCTCGAGATCATGACCGATCCCGTCATCATCGCCACGGGAAGGGCAAGTATTCATCATCATCTTCTTCCTCTATCCATCCATCCATCCATGGATATCAATTATCTGATGGATTCAAATAATGCAGACCTATGAACGCCGCAGCATCCAGAAATGGCTGGACGCAGGGCAGAGGACGTGCCCCAAGACGCAGCAGCCGCTGGGCCATCTCTCCCTGGCGCCCAACTACGCCCTCAAGAACCTCATCATGCAATGGTGCGACAAGAACAAGGTGGAGATCCACTCCGGCGACCCGCCGCCGGAGCCACCCGAGGACCCCAAGGTGGTCATCCCCACGCTGGTCAAGGACCTCTCCTCGCCCAACCTCGACGTGCAGCGCAAGGCCGTCAAGAAGATCCGGACGCTGTCCAAGGAGAACCCCGAGAACAGGCTGCTCGTCACCGACAACGCCGGCATCCCGGCGCTCATCGGCCTCCTCCCTTACCCCGACAAGAAGATCCAGGAGAACACCGTCACCTCGCTGCTCAACCTCTCCATCGACGAGGCCAACAAGCTCCTCATCGCCAGGGGCGGGTCCATCCCCTTGATCATCGACGTGCTCAGGAACGGCAGCGTGGAGGGGCAGGAGAACTCCGCGGCGGCGCTCTTCAGCCTGTCCATGGTGGACGAGAACAAGGTCGCCATTGGGACCCTGGGAGGCATACCTCCGCTGGTGGACCTCCTGCAGAACGGCACCATCAGGGGCAAGAAGGACGCGTCCACGGCCATCTTCAACCTCATGCTCAACAATGGCAACAAGCTGAGAGCCATCGAGGCCGGCATCCTGCCCACGCTGCTCAAGCTGCTCGACGACAAGAAGGCCGCCATGGTCGACGAGGCGCTCTCCATCTTCCTCCTGCTGGCCTCCAACCCCACGTGCCGGGGCGAGGTTGGGACGGAGCATTTCGTGGAGAAGCTGGTGCAGATCATCAAGGATGGGACTCCCAAGAACAAGGAGTGCGCGGTGTCGGTTCTTCTCGAGCTGGGCTCCAGCAACAACGCCCTCATGGCGCACGCCCTCGCCTTTGATCTCCATGACCATCTGGCCGACATTGCCAAGAACGGCACCAGCAGAGCGCAGAGGAAGGCCAATTCTCTCATCCAGCTTGCTCGCAAGTGTTCATGAGAAGAAGAAGATCGGGTTAATACGAACCAACTGTCAGAAACCGCAACAGTAATTATTCTTTTATATACTCCACTAGTTTTGGATCAATAGTAGATAGCTAAGCTGTCATGTTCACACACACACACGTACAACAACTAACATGTAAGTGAGAAATTACAAAGATTAATTGTTTGTTGGCATTACTGCAATTTTTGTTGTAATTAAGTCTCTATATACTATGCTATGGTAAATGTATAAGAGAAGTCGCTGTTGGTGTTTTAATAGGAAACCAAGCAAAATTAATTCAGGTTAAATTATTAGTACTAGTTTCGCAGTACATTGACAGTGACTTTGTGAGGTTACGAAAAAAAGAAGCCCAACTAACAACACATCAGCCCAACCACAAGTAGAAAACCTCCTTACTCGCACAGGCCGGCCCAGCTCTATCTCGCCGTCGTCGCCATCCTCTCCTCCGAATTCCGACCACCGGGAGGGACTCCCGTCTCCTCTCCCGGCCGGATCGGAATCGCCGCGACGCGCGCACCGACGGCGGAGAGGGCGACATACGCTTCTCCACCTCGGCTCCAGCCTCCTCTCTCGTAAGATCCTTGCGCCCTCCCCTCCCCTCTCGATGTTTTTCTAGCTAGGGTACTTTCGTCGCGCGCCGTTTGCTCTACTCGATCAAAATTGATGCTCTTGCAATAGCTCTCTGGAGCTGTACTTTCTAGATGAAATCTATGAATTGTTAGGCTCATATATATGGGGACGATTTATGCACGAAGTAGTGAACACTGAGGATTAATTAGGGAAACATGCATTGAACGTACTGTTATAAAAACAGGCCCATATGCTTCAAATTATTATTGTTTTTTTTTACTGCGTGCAGTCATATATATACTCCAAAATGTGGGAAATACACATTCCCCAAGTCTAGGTACCCACAAATTAATTAAGAACATATATAGATAGGCAACATATATGAAAATCAGGAGAAGAGAAGAGTTGAAATCAGGGAATTAACACAAACATGCATATATATATATATATATGAGCTTATCAGTTTATAAATATTTAATTATATCATTTCTCTTGTCGATCGATCGAGCTAAGAAACTTAAATGAAGTTCAGACTAAAAGTCAAAGAGAAATAACACACACGCACAGAGAGAGATGCCGTCCCACAGCTTCATTTTTCAGTTTTTGATGCAATGCGCTTGACTCTTTGTCTTATTTAAAAATTTTCTACGATTAGTGTTTTTATTATTATTAGATGATAAAACATAAATAGTATTTTATACGTGATTTTTTTTTACTTTTGTATAAAATTTTCAAATAAGACGGATGGTCACGTTAAACAAAAAAAACCCCAAAAATAAAGCCTTTGAGATGTGCACGGACACCAACACGTCGATCGACCAAGGCTGAGTTTAGTTTCAAGTTTTTTCTTCAAACTTCTAACTTTTTCATCACATCAAAACTTTCCTACACACACAAACTTCCAACTTTTCCGTCATATCATTCTAATTTCAACCAAACTTTTAATTTTAGTGTGAACTAAACACACCCCAAAATAACCCTAAGCTAGCTTATTGATCTCTAGCTAATTAATTCTTCGCCTCTTGATCTTTCTTCCCCTCCTCAACAACAACTTACTGTGTATCCAGGTAGTATGACCCTCGATCTACAGCTAACCACCGGCTAATCGTACCCATATCTATACTATTGTCGTCATATGGTTATACGTGCCTCTTTATTTAAAAAAGAGCCTAGGGTAAAGTTCGACTCTAATTCTATTCTGCACATATTATAATTTCAATTCTCTAAACCGTCACCAATTTATACAAGCTCTAACAGGGTCGGTAATATACAGCTCACGTGTGCAATGCTCTATTTATTCACGGTACGATGAAAAAAATATTTTCTCAAATTAGAAACTGAAAGCCACCTGGTTTCTATAAAAACTATGGGTACAACCACAGATGACAAATCCTGAACGTATGTTTACCCGTTGAACGGACATGATGAAGCTAGTTCCTCGGGAAGCAGGGACCAATATTCAGGTGAATAATAATGTACGAGGTTGAAAATTTTTGAGATGGTAAATTATAATGTGGAGATTTAGAAAATCACATAGCGTTCCATTTTGATACGATCGATCTTTGCACCAATATACCTTTTTTTTAGGGCAACCAATATACTTGAACTGCTGTTATAAAACATAACTGAAAAAATTAAGCTGGACATAGCTTGAACTGTTATTGTCAAACAGGTTCAATATGCCTAAAGAATTAGACATTCATAAATAATGTGGGAAACACACATTCCCCAACACTAGCTACCCACAAATTAAGAACATATATATAGAAAGAGAGATATGGAAACAGATAAGAAACTCGGGAGAGAAGAATTAAAATTACGGAGCCCAAACATGCATACATATATGATCCATGTTGTAATGTTTGTTTATTTTTCTTGTCAATCGATCGAGCTTACAAAGTCCCGATAGGACCAAAAGTGTCGAAGAGAAACATAAAACTATAAAAAGAAGAAAGAGAAAAGGACATGTGCACATATATATGCGCGCTGCATGCATGGAACCATGGAGTAGGGAAGCTAGCTAGCTACTCCCTCCGTCCCCTAATATAAGGTATTTTGATATTTGCTTACACTGTTTAACCATTTATTTTATTAAAAAAATTAAAATTATATTTATTTTTTTAACTTACTTTATTATCCAAAATACTTTAAGCACAACTTTTCGTTTTTTATATTTGCACAAATTTTTTAAAATAAGACGAGTGGTCAAACAGTGCAAGTAAAAAAGTCAAAATCCCTTATATTAGAGAACGGAGGGAGTACAAACCAACACACAACGCACACGGACACCAGCAAGACGATCAACCAACCGAACGAACCCTAAGACACTTCACTTCTAATTCTTCGTCTTATCATCTTTCTTCCCCTCTTCAGCAGCAGCAGCTTCTTCTTACTCCTGTGCCGCCTGGATCTTTAGTGATAGATCGTTGAGATCGAAGTCGACCAAAAATCAACTTTTCTATAATATTATAGAGTATAGTGACATCTAGCTTAGCACTCTATCAAAAAACAACTTGAAAAAACACGAATATTAGAGAATGACCTAATATCAAATAATTAGAAGGGGTGAGGCTTCGAACCCAGATCGTCTAGCCCACCACCTTGTGGAGCTAGTCGGAAAACCCCTGGACGTTTTCTTTAGGCACCGTAAATATGAACGTTGCAACTTCCTGAGAGGACGATTATCTATATATTTCCATCAAACTACACTTTTGTTCATGCGACATTAATATAAAATAAAGTAGAATAAGGCTTTAATCGAAAGAAAATACGATTGTACATATAATGCCTACGGCACATGAATAAGAGAAATATTAAATTATGTGTCCAATATTTTAGATTAATCTATGAAAACTTTTACAGTGTGTCCCTAACATTTTTAGTGTGAAAGAGGACACACGCGGTGTTGTGTGGGGGTCCGTGCACACGCCAACATGTGTGTGGGGGCTTGGGGTGGGGGGTGGGGTACGGGAGATATGTGTGTGGGAGGGGAAGGAGGGATATGTATAGAAAATTAACAAGGCGGATACTTTTGACGGTTCCATAGAAGTTTATTGGTTCAAAATTTGATTGTTTTTATAAGAAAAGGTAAATGTATATATTTCAGTGCTAGTTCATAATGATGTACACAATTGATTACAAGTCATGAAAAATTGGTACGTAATCAATTAAATGCTACCTTGATTGTAAAATTTACAATCAAGAACTAATAATTAACCGAAGGTGTAAATTTTGAGAATTAATTAACCAAAGTAATTAAGCTGATCATGTCAAGGAATAAAATGTTATTCAGCACCCGGTCGAATCAATTAAGAAAAATGGAAGGGGGGTCATCAGGCTGAATTAACAAAGGGCCGAGTATGTGATACTTGGATAGAAGCTTGAGAAGATGCATATGCATAAGGAGGAAGGGCCATTACAGGTAGGTGGTCAAAGGATTGCTTTTGCTATATCTCTAATCAACGGCCTTGTTGGCTCTAAGCAAGTCACAAGAGATATGTACTTACGGCAGCAAGTATGCATGGTAGGCGTCACTCCAGCAACATAAGCTGGTTACTGGAGTAATTAGCAGGGGGTTGTTGTCAGTACGTACTAATTAGTCCCCTTCCCAGTCACCGGCCGGCTCCCCAGCCTCACATCTATCTGTGTATAACTAGCTAGCGTCTGTAAATAAAAGAGTAAATTTCATAAACTGCTATACTTTACTTAATTAGAATATTATCACAAAACTATATATTTAAAATGATGTATCAAAAAACTACAGATTTGACACCAAACTTATCACTAAATTTTATATTTAAGGTGGAATATCGCAAAACTACATGTTTAGTGTCAATTTAATAACAAAACTTGGACATTTATAACTCAAACATAGTGTTAGTACTAAGAATTTAAACTCCAAGCTAGATATATAGTTTTGAGATAATCTTATTGTTAAATATGTAGTTTTGCGATACTTAGCATTAAACATGTAATTTTGTGATAAATTTATTGTTAAATCTATAGTTTTGTGATACATCACTTTAGTTAAATCTATAGTTTTGGGATAATTTAATTGAAGCATATGTAGTTTTTTTTGTGAAATTTACTTTTTTTTAAAAAGAACTAGCTACGTCACTCCAGCTATATATATGCTGGTGTAATGGCCGGCGTACGTATAGTCGTCGTCGTCGTCTACTCCTACCCAGCTGTATTGCTCGCTCTAGCTAGCTACCGTATATAAAAGCATAATGCGTTACATGAGTCCACTAGCTAGAGCCGGCCATGTCTGGCAACGGCGGGGCGGCCGGCGCCGGCGCGGCGACGACGTCGATCGCTCGATCGATCGGCCGGCCGGCGAGCTCATGAAATATATCGTACTCGCTCGCTCAGCTCGTCATTCACTGGAGTTTAATTAATTAAGGCTAGATTATTGATGCATGCCATGCTAACTAGCTAATGTAGTTGTTATGTAACTTTTTTTTTTGAAAAAGAAAACCTATATTCGATCGCCTCGATTAGAGATTGCAAGAAGCAAGCGCAATGAACTGTATGTATGGCTTATTGTTACGGGGTTTTTTTTTTTTTTTTGAAAACGATTCTTATATATGAGTGATTCATATCATTTCGAAGAAAAAAAATCATCGTTTTCAATCTTCAGATACAGGTCTTAATCAGTTAATTAGCTAGTAGAGACAACATGAGCAGAACTTATGAGAAACTGCTGAGATATACTAGCTAGGATGACATGCATTTGCTTCCAATGTCAACGGCTGAACGCATATCATTCCAAATTAACACTACATTACACCAGTAGAGTCTGCATCACATGTCATATATAGATTGTCTTTTTAGTGAAAAACAAAACTAGCTAAATAAACAAATTTGAAGCACGTACCTACCCCGCCTTCTCTGTGGGTAGGTACGTAGCTATGATATTTATGCAAGTTATCGTGAGTAAAACTTTTACTCATGATTAGTTTTGCGAGTAAAAATTTTTACTCATGATGACGTAGATAAATCTCGGATATCTATTTCTTTATCCTACGATAGTTTTTATATTACTATACATAATGGCATCATACTTCCCATTGCTAGTAAATCTCAACAAATACCTTATACATCCATCTAGCGTCATGGTTTCAGAAAAGAATATCAATTCTCTAACAAAGAAAAAAAGAAGAAGAAGCATAATGGTATTAAATTCTGTGCTGTGCTTCGCTGATGTAGACATATCCCATGTATTGATGTATACGTTACTAGGCAGGAGGCAAGGTTGATTCCGGTCTCAGCGCTAGTAAGACTCTCCGACTCTGTAATTGTGTCGTCACTGCAAGATACGAAAAACAAAAATTCTATTTTCCTTTCAAAGGGAAACTGAAAACCAGTGTGGTTTTGTAGAAAGCTGTGGGTTTTGATCAGAGCCTCTCCAAAAACCATATACTGGCCGGTGTAACTCCCATGCATGCTAACGTCCATTATGCATAAATGTATGGTATTATTAGTGAATAGTAGTATATTTTGTTTAAATTATATGACAGACTCATATGCTAAAAGAAAACCAACGGCGTATTTCTGATCTTACTAAATTCATGTAGAAAGTTTACTTGTATATGTGTAATATTTATAGGCATCAGGACATATTATTCCACCACATCGTTGGTGCTTTCCCGATTAGAAGTATAAATTAATCCAATCGATATTGTTTTGATGGTATACCACTCGTTCCTTGGCACTTTGAGGTTCTAGCCCAGCAGAATACCACAACTGCAGATGCATGAATATGAATATCTGAAATGATTTTGGTTTAATTTACTACACTTTCATTCCTCATCGGATCAGTAAGGAAATTCGTGATAGTTGTAGAACACTGGATTATATATAGTAGCTTGTAACTCAAAAATTCCATATTTTGTATAAAAAAAATTAAACCTGACTGGAAAGTTTCTGAGCAAAACAGAAATATTTGCTCCTATAACAAGTTTTGAAGTATAGAGGGGTTTTTTTGCCATCGCATAAAGTTCTCCATATAAAGTTTGTAGTATAATATATAGTTTCGAGCAGAATTTTTTACTATTTTCTACGGGTAGACACTATGCGAGTAGGAAGTAACATGAAAAATTTTGTAGTATGAATAGAAATTTATTGGGTGGAAAATTTCATTGGCAAAAGAAAGTTAAGTCCACCTTTCTCCACACCAACAAGAATTAATTAATATAGGCTGAGCGCGCCTATGCATATGGACGTTACGCAGGCTCGCCGAATGCGCATGCATGCATGCACGTACGTGAGCTTTCGCGCCCTCATAAGCGTCGCACGTACGTTAGGGTATTAGGCGGTATAAGTTGCCTTTGTTAGTTACTGACAACTATAACTTATTAATTAATTAATAGCATTTTTATATGGTATTTTCGTTCGTGTATATATAAAAAACGTATACTACACATGTAGCTAACTAGATTTTTTTTCCAAGGAGCCATTTACAGGCATGAGTAAATGATAGTTTTTTATTCAAAGAACATAAATAACTATTGTAAAAGGTCTAAGTACATGAAAGAATATACTAACTTAGCTAGTTTAAGGGCAAAAACAGTCTCACAAGAATGGTGAAGATTTTTGTTGCTTGAATGGCGAAGGTGTACGCATAGCTTAACAAGAAAATTCATGTCGATTCTCTACCCAAAAGTCAAAAGATAACTAAGACTCGTAGTAAACTCTATTTCTCTTGACATCGAGTTCAAAAGTTGAGTCATGCCGGTCGACCACCAAGAACAAACACTGGGAAGTGCTAGGGACGACAATGTACAGCACACCTGTGCAATGCTCTATTGACTCACGCTAAGACGAAAAAATATATTAAAAAAGTAAATTATTTTCTCAAAGGTGAAACTGAAAACCAGGATGGTTTCTACAAAACCGTGGGTACAACCACAAATCCGGAACGTTTGTTCATCGGTTGAACGGCCGTGATGATGTTAGTTCTTCTAGTGGCATGGAGTCAGGGACCATTCAGGGTGAAAAACAATGTAGGAGGCATAAATTTTTGAGATGGTAAATGAGAAGTGCATCACCTAGAGTAGCAATTTTTTTTTTGATACGATCGATCGATCTTTGCACCAATATAGTTGAACTGTTCTTGTAAAACAGGCCGGACTAAACGCAGGACATATATAGCTTGAACTGTTCTTGTCAAACAGGTCCAATTGATATACCTAAAATTGTGTAGACATTCATATAAAATGTGGGAAACACACATTCCCCCAAGTCACCCACAAATGATGAACATATATGCACATATATCATCCAGGTTGTAATATTTGTTTATTTTTCTTGTTGATCGATCGAGCTTACAAAAAGTCAAAGAGAAACAAAAACTAAAAAAGAAAAAGAGTAAGAAGAGAGAGACATATGTGGGGAAACTGTTTTAATCCCTTGAGGGGATATCCCCTCATTCTTTGCATGTCACTTAAATGGTTATAAAAAAAATTGAAAAAAATTGGAAAGGTGTATTAATATGTGATATAACACTCCACAAACATGCAAGTTCAAATTTAACTTGTACATCTCGTAACAAAAAAACAAATTGAACCGCAGCTAGTTAACGTATATTTAGAGTCAAATTTGTTTTTTTCATTGCGAGATGTAGAAGTTGAATTTTTACTTGCATGTTTGTAGAGTGATATATCACATATTAATACATCCTTTTAAATTTTTTCATAACCATTTGAGTGACTTGCAAACAACGAGGGGATATCTCCTCGAGGGATCAAAATCCTCTTCCGACATATGTGTGCATATGCTGCATGAGCCATGGAGTTGGCTAGCTACGAACCAACACAAGCGCAGACCCACGCAACACAAGCACAGCGAGTCGATCGATCGACCGACCGACCGACCGAACGAACCCTAATTAAGCATGTTCAATTATTAATTCCTAAATAATTAATTAATTGTTGGGCTCCGCCTCATCCTTGTACCCCTCTTGAGCAGCTGCAGCTTGTTCCTCTTGCGCCGCCTGGATGGCCTCAAGTGAGAGATGGTTGAGGTCGAAGTCGTTCTTGGGCGGCTTGGAGGCCATCTCCATGGCGAGCTGCTTGGCGTGCCAGGAGCAGCCCTTCTTGGTGCTGTGGCTGGCACGGTGGCCACCCAGCGCCTGCCGCGTCTCGAACGGCGCCTTGCATCGGTCGCACACGTAGCGGTACCGCTTCCCGTCGGCGGCGAGGGCGAGGTCGCCGGGGGGCGGCTCCATGCCGCGCCAGCCGCGCCCCGGGTGGCTGCGCATATGCCCGTGCACGGCCTTCTCCGTGGGGAAGTGGCGGTCGCACAGCGGGCACGGGTACCTGCCGCCGGCGGCCATGTCCGCCAGCTTCTCGCGCCAGCTCGCCACGGCGTCGTCTATCTCATGGGACGACTTGAGGGACAGCCATGGGTGGGTGGGGTCGTCGTCGCCGGAGCCGCCACCGAGGGCGTGCCCGTGGTGATGGACGAACACCTGCGGCTGACCAGCCATATATACCACCTGTCTCCGGTGGCGAGACAGCAAAATGTATGTGGAACACCTGATGGATGGATGGATGTGCACGGACGGCCGGGGTGTGTTATATATATAGCGCGGCGCCGGTGGGTACAGCTGAGTAGCGTCACTCCAGCTATGCTGCTGTAATGGCGTACTCTCATCGATCACACGTGTACACCAAGCTAGCTGCACCTAGCTACCAGCCGATCGATGTGATGCCAAAATGTACATGCGCTACATGAGTCCACTCGCGCACGCGCCGGCCGTCGATCCCTTTGACCGCTGCCTGCCACCGCCGGCGACGAGACGTCCGGCGAGCTCATGCCTGCAGACCGGGCTCTCTATTAGCTGGAGTAGCTCGCTCTCGATCGAGTACGAGCATGGAGCTTAAGGCTAGATTGGTTTATGTATATCAGTATATGCCATAGATATATAACTAGCTAGTTACGGTGATGTATGGCTTATTGTGCCCTTATTGTTACGTTTTCAAGGAAAAAAAAAACAAGATTCATTTCATCGTCCCGAATTGAACCACTAGCTATGCACAAGAACTACCGCAAGATGGCATGCATATGCACTTTCAATAATGTCAACAGCTTGACGCAGGTCGTCCAAAATAAACACTTATACACTAGCTAGCAGCTAGAGTCATGCAACACAAGAATACACGATATATAAGTGTCACATATAGCTGACATTTTCAGTGAAATGAAAAAAAAAGTACATACAACTAAATAACCAAATTTGCAGCACATACCTACCCCGCCTATGTAAATTCCAAGCTAAATAGATAGATAGATAACTTATTGCTGCAAGTGGTCAATGAATTTGCACAATGCCAAACACGCAAGAGCAAGACGAAGCAAGTATATTTGTTGCTTACATGTGAGTCCTCTCGTCCAACGTTACTGTTTCTTTTCTTTTCACAGAAGGGTAAGAGTTGGCTCTAATTAAGCAAGTCACAACTCACAAGAGATAAGCATTGTACCGGCCTGCGGCAGCATGCTAGCTAGGCGTCACTCCAGCTACGTACGCTTGTAAGCTAGCTGATTACTACTAATAATTAATTACTACTGCTAGTAATACTCCCTCCGTATTTTAATGTATAACGCCGTTGACTTTTCAACTAACGATTGACCACTCGTGTTATTCAAAAATTTTATGTAAATATAAAAATACTTATGTCGTGCTTAAAGAATATTTGATGATAAATCAAGTCACAATAAAATAAATTATAACTACATAATTTTTTTAAATAAAACGTTTATCAAAAAATCATCAGCGTCATACATTAAAATAATACGGAGGGAGTACTAGCTAGGTGGTTGTTGTCACTACGTACTAATTAGTCTCCTTCCCGGTCATAGTCTCCCCAAACCCCAGCCTCACGCGCGTCCATCTGTGTATAGCTAGCGAGCGTCACTCCAGCTATATATGCTGGTTTTAAATGGCGTATAATCATCGTCGTCTACAGATGAGACTACAAGTAGGGATTGTATTCTGATTCCTTTTCCTTTTAAATTCAATACAAATAATTATAAAAACTTGACAATATAGAGCATATTGATATCTAGCACTCTACTAAAAATTAACTTAAAATTCGATCTACACACTAAAAAACAATAAAAAAAATCCAGGTATGATTTTATATCTCAATGTGTGAGTCCAGTTTGGATCTGGAATTTTGTGAAGTGCTATATATATGATGTATGAATGTTGTTAATTTTTTTTAAAAAAAATCATAACTAATTGGGCGTATATAATAAATTAATAATACGAGGGAACATCCACTCAATTCAATGGTCTATATTTGCCTGACTGATATTTGCCTTACTGATATCATTGCCACTTATGGCTTTCTTCGTTTATTTTTAACGTTTTGATTAGACACCTTACCATAAATATGAACGTTGCAACTCCATGAGAGGACGGCCATCCATACATTTCTCTTAAACTACACTTTTGTTCACGCGGCATTAATATGTATATGATTAGGGGTGGGTATTCGGTCTAATCAAAAATTTCGGTCTCGGTCTTCGGTCTTTCGGTCTTTTCAGTCTTTGAAAAGTGAAGACTGAATTTCAGCGCAGAAATATTAGGACCGACAAATTCAGTCTCGGTCTTTTCGGTCTCGGTCATGACCGAAATTCAACAACATTTTTATATATGCAAAGAAATAATGAAAAATTTCAGCACAAAAATCACAAAAAAATTCCGTAAGCACTTATGAATAAAGACTCTTATTAGGTTGCGTGCCTAGAAGAAGTAGGATGTGAAAATTAGAGTTTAATCCTATTAAACATAGTGGATTGTAGGTTGTATTTAGACTTTTTTTTGATAATTCGGTCTTTTCGGTCTATTCGGTTACCCGAGGAGACTAACCAAATTGACCAAACAAAATTCGGTTTTTCACTACGTAGGACCGAATTGATGGCCGAATTTCTCGGTCTCGGTTTTTTCGGTCTCGGTCTCGGTCTTTTTCTGCCCACCCCTATATACGATATATAGCAGAGTAAGATTTTAATCGGTAGAAAATACAATCATACATATAACGCCTCTGGCACATTATTCTAAGAAAAAAATTAAATTGTGTGCTCAACACTTCTAGATTAACCTATAAAAGATTTTACAATGTGTGCATACCATTTTTAGTGTGAAGGGGGCGAGCATGTGTGTGGGTGTGCGGGAGATGGGTGTGTGTATGTGGTGAGGTGGGGGTGGGGGTAGGGAGGTAGCGAGGGGTGGAGACTCCCAGCTCGCCGTACAACATCCTGTCCCGTGCTATATTTATCTTCTTCATTGCATGTCTTATACTGTGAGTGCCCTTATACACTCTACGGAACCTGCCCATCATGACCTCGCTCTCCAGGGTAGAATTGTTCATCCCAACCTGGAGGAATGAACATAACCATAGGAAAGCTTGAGAGAAAGATGCATACGAGATGATCGATCGTCCGTCGTCGGAGGGGCATGCAATGGAGGTTGCAGCCAAAGGCTTTCTTTGCTATATACTCCCTCCGCCTTAAACAAAAAATTAACTTCTGAAGTTTAAATTTTATCCCTAAAAAAACTAACTTCTACCTTCCTACCTATCCTCAGCATATAAAACGAGAAGTTTTATTCCTTCAATATCCTTTACCTACCTATCACCACCACTACTTTTTTTAATAATGAGGGTATTTTGGCTATTTTTACTCTCTACTATTTTTTATTGGGATGTTAGAATTGAATTTAATTTATATGGGACGGAGGGAGTACATCTCTAATCAACGGCTTATTTTGTTTTAGCTAGCTCTAAGCAGGTCAACCCATGAGCTTCACATCTTATCTCATCTATCTATCCATCTGCGTCGTCACTCCGGCTATGCTGGTGTAATGGCGTACGTATACTCGTCGTCGTCGTCGTCGTGGTGTACACGTACGTACCTGCAGCTGTAGCTTTACGGCCGAAATGTCAAAAGACCATTGGTGGGCTGATCTTCCCATGGGCTGGCAGGCGCTGATGAAGTGGGCTGGTGGCTGAAAGTTAAGGACGATGGCCCTATCCATCATGTCCACGCCAAATAGGCCAAAATGCTGGAAAGGCCCGCTCCCAGGTTATTCACATTATTTTGCCTATATTGCTGTGTAAATTGCAAAATATATACTCATGTGAATACTAACTAGTAATGTTTTGTAGTATTTATGTTCAATTCCATATTTTTATTTATAATTTTACGTGTTGTATGTATGCACTACTGTAAATTAACATATCAGACCGGAATTTTTTCGTTCAAAATGAATATGCATGCTGTTACAAATAATATTTTATTTTGCATTAATTGCATGCCAACACGATAATTCATGTGTTTATCTTTCTCATTCGATTCCTATATTTTTCCTACGGTCCAATCAAACAATTATTCATGTGTTTTGCAATCATCCGTTATGCACTCGCATACCTGATAGAATCACGTGTTTTTTCATATTCCTCCATTTTTTTTTCATTCCTACAGTTAAAAGAGACCCTAAAGAAAGAGATGTGTAAGCAACAAAGGAATAAGTGAACATCTTATGCTTTACACCTTAAGTACAACTGATTATAGTAGACCCTTATGTAAATTTATATAGAAATAAATATTTTGTAAACATATTTACAAACAAACCCTTACAGTTGTAATTTGCCATGACATAGGTCTAATAAACTGAATTTCCTATAACATGTACATGCAAAATTTGCTATGGCAACATGCACATAGTAAGTTTACTAAAAATTTGATGTAGCATTCACATAGTGATAGTAGTAATATAACATATTAAGGCTGCGTTTGAACCAGTGTTTGAAAATTTTTCTCCTAACACAAAAAATGAGGTGACTTATTAGCGCATGATTGATTAATTATTGGCTAAAAACATGAAAAATAGATTAATGTGATTTCATTTAAAGCAACTCTCATATATAAAATTTTAACAAAAACATACCGTTTAGTAGTTTAAAAAACATGCGTATAAAAATGAGCAAGTTGAAGTTGAGAAAGAAGAGAAGAACACAGCCTGACATTCAAGAGAGAGAGGGAGGGCATGATGGACTCAAGTGGCTACTAAACAAAGAATGAATAGTGTACATAGGAACGGCCCGGACTAAGGCTTGGTTTTGTTCCCAATTTTTTCTTCAAACTTTCAATTTTTCCATCACATCAAAACTTTCCTACACACACAAACTTCCAACTTTTCCATCACATCGTTCTAATTTCAATCAAACTTCCAATTTTGGCGTGAACTAAAGACAGCCTAATTATATAAGCCCATGAAACTAGGAGCAGGCAAATAGTGTAACATTACACGGATGGCTTTAGGGCTTTTTCGGAGCATAGGAACTTTAGAGGAAAATTGAAGGATTCAATTCCTCCTGGATATAAATATTATTCACTCATTTGGATTATTGGAAGAAATGTGCATGATATCATATGAGAAAAATGAAGGTTCTTTTCTTTCACCCAATGCTTTTATAGGAATTCCATAGCAACCACTGTTTCATTTTCCTTTGAGAACTCCGAGACAAATCAATATATGTGACCTTAAATGAGCATATTTAAGCACTCATCAAGCAATAAAAACTATTTTTTATACTTAAATAGCAAAAATCATGTGTTTTGCTCTATTCCTTTATTCCAAACAACATGCTATAGTATTTATTCCGTGCTTTCCAATACTATGTTTTTATATATAATCTTATTATATTTATGGGCTTGTTTGGTTTGGAGCCAATTTTTACCATACCAAAATCTTGGTAGTGGCAAAATATTAGTAAAGTTTGGCACTACCAAACTGGGTAGTGTTGAATTTGAACTATTGTGGGCAAAGCTTGGTAGCAAAATAAACAAGCCCTATGTGTTTTCCTTGTTCCAATATTTTTATATTCCTGCTTGTAAATGAAATTAATTGGATGATATATTACTATATAGTTTTGGGCTAAAAAGTTGATCAAGGAAGGCTGGAGAGGTGAGCCTTAATTAGTTATTGGGCTAACTTATGTTGTTGGTAAATCTGCAATTGGTTGAATAGTACAGTATTAGAGCCTGTTTGGTACAGCTCCAACTCTAAAATATTACTCCAGGAGTTGAGTTGTGGAGCTGTGTAAACCCAATTCCACAACTCTAGTACATTTTATAAGAGAGTTTTACCCAACTTCACTCCCAGTTTTGATGGAGCTGAAACTGTTTAGTTGAGCTCCAGTTACAGGAGAGCAAGCCCTTAGTAGCAAGTCAGCCACATGGGACATGGCCCATATGCATGCACGTCGTATGAACACACCATGATTCTTTGCCACTTGCATACGAGTAATATTCTAGCACTGCTATACTACACGTCGACTGACGGCGACGTCAGTTCAGTTTAGTTTGCCGCATGCATCGCGAAGGCTACTCTATCCATCCCTTTTTTTTGAAAAAAATACTATAAATCTAAATATCTTACACTAGATTTGTATATTTTAAAACTAAGAGAATAATATGTAGATATAAGTATGTATCTACTCACTCGAGCACAAGTTAAGCACAATGCAACAAGCATTGAAGACCGCTCCTAGCAATGGTGTCAACTTCACCATGTAACCTACTATAATGTTTTTCTTTTATTAGGAATGGTTGCATCTTATATTTTAAGATTGAAAAATATATATAGAAATTATACAGGACTTAGCATTTGGGATGCCGGCCGGGTTCCTGATTTCCCAGTGTCTGGCTCTCTTTTTAAAGAGAAAATGGATTAAACAAAAAAGAAAAAAGCAGTGATCCGATCGATCACGATGAGCGAGCTAAGCTCCAAAACAAAACAGAGTACGTATAATCCTAGAGTCCGGATAATCAATCCGTTTGGTTCGCGTTGATGAGTTAAAAAAGTCTTATCTCCTCGTGATCCCTTATTTTGGATCGACCCAGGTTCGTACTCACGCGCACCAACCGAAGCAGGTACCTGTGTCGCTGCGTGTGGGCCCCACACACCCCTAATAAACAAACACGACGTGGAGGCCGGCGCGGCAAGAAGCATAGCACGCTACGAAACCCCCCTTCTCTTCGTCCCCAAATTGCACTACAAAAAAGGAGGCCGCCCCTTTCTTCTCTCCTCGTCCTTATCACCACCAATCCGATCCTCTTCTCTTCTCTTCTTCCCCCGTCCGATTCGACCAAGCAAATCTCACAATCTCCCGCAAAAATTCACGCCATGGATCCCTACAAGGTGCCGCCTTTTCCTGATTTTCTTTTCTTCTAGATCGATCGTCGATTCGGTTTGGTTTGGTTTGCTTTGGTTTCTTGATGCGCTCATCCCAATCTGACTGACTCACTGGATTCCTCCTCCTTGCAGCATCGGCCGTCCAGCGGGAGCAATTCCACCTTCTGGACCACCAACTCCGGTGCCCCCGTCTGGAACAATAACTCCGCCCTCACCGTCGGAGAGCGAGGTACTTCCTCACTGTCTCCATCCTCCCTCGATCTTCCTCCACGAATCTATATATGCTTCCTATACTTAGAGGCTATTTGGGCTTGCTCTCATCATGATCCATGTTAACTTTGAGCGATCAGATGCTTAATAATTTGTCTTTGTCTGGTAGCAACAGAAAAGGTCCCTGGATCTGTGTGAATTGGACTGTAGCACGACGTGTGCGATCTTGCCTTACTCTTGTTCCTTTAGAGCTATTCAAAGTTTGCATCTTTGGTGTGGGGGGTTTTCAGCCTTTTGCTTTGAGTAACATGTCCTTGTCACTACCTTGTGATTCATCTGTGCTGCTTACACACAAAGAGGAAGATCTCTAGTTTGGTTGCACTATGTTCTTGTTATTGCTCGGTTACACAACACTCCTTCATCAACGCTAAAAGACGCAGTCTTGATATTTTTCTCTGTCGCTGTCAATCTGTCATACCATTAATAAAGAACGTATAAAAATTGACCTTTTCCCCATCCATAGTAGTGATTATCTCACTTGTCCTCAGTTCTAAAACAGCATTCTTGTTTTTTGGGGGGCTTTTACCATTATCGGTTCACTTTACAAACTAATCTGATGACGATCAAATTAACTGGAGTACCAGAGAAGCACAAGTCTATTTCATACATATATCCAACATAACTCAAGTTTCGAAAGTGACTGGAAGTCATGTTCCAAATGTCATGGTCACTAAAAGTACCAAACTCTGACAAAGATGTATTTGCATCTAGGACTAAGTGCTTCTATCATCGATCTGTGAAGTTCTCTTTCTAGTGTTTTCCCTTTATTTATACTCAGCAACTCCTGTATTTTTGTATTCTGTAACCATGGCTGTTTTGTGGTTTGACACGATGAATTCTTCAATCAACAGGCCCTATCCTCCTTGAGGACTATCATCTGATTGAAAAGCTTGCACAGTTTGACAGGGAGCGTATCCCTGAACGTGTCGTTCATGCAAGGGGAGCCAGTGCCAAGGGATTTTTTGAGGTCACTCATGATATTTCTCACCTCACATGTGCTGATTTTCTCCGTGCTCCTGGTGTTCAGACCCCAGTTATTGTTCGGTTCTCCACAGTCGTGCATGAGCGTGGAAGCCCTGAGACATTGAGGGATCCACGTGGTTTTGCTGTCAAGTTTTACACTAGAGAGGTACTTGCTCTTTCGCTTCTTTCTTTCATAGGATTGTAGGAGGGAGGCATTCAGTATAATGTATTCTTCAAGCATAAGGCTGTAGAATCAAATGTCTAGTTGTTCTCAGCTGGTTAAGTAGAACATGAAAGATTGGTTGTCCTTTACCTCCACACTCCATAGGTCCAGTGCATTGCTTATCTTATATCCACTAAAGCAAATAAGGGTAATTTGGCCTTATATATCTCAAAAGTCTCACACATTGGATATATATCTAACCAGTGTCACCTACAACTTTGTCTTACTGTTTATTTTCTGATTTGCATTCAGTGCTGCCATATTTTGATATTTTCTGAGTCAATGCTTTTCAGGGTAATTTTGATCTTGTTGGGAACAATATGCCTGTCTTTTTTATCCGAGATGGGATGAAATTCCCTGACATGGTCCATGCTTTCAAGCCAAGTCCAAAGACCAATATGCAGGAGAACTGGAGAATAGTTGATTTCTTTTCACACCACCCTGAGAGCTTGCACATGTTCTCCTTCCTCTTTGACGATGTAGGCATCCCACTCAACTATAGGCACATGGAGGGTTTTGGTGTCAACACCTACACCCTAATCAATAAGGATGGAAAGCCTCACCTTGTCAAATTCCACTGGAAGCCTACCTGTGGTGTCAAATGCCTGTTGGATGATGAAGCTGTGACTGTCGGGGGCACCTGCCACAGCCATGCCACAAAGGACTTGACTGATTCTATTGCAGCAGGGAATTACCCAGAATGGAAGCTTTACATCCAGACTATTGATCCTGATCATGAGGACAGATTTGACTTCGATCCTCTTGATGTCACTAAGACATGGCCAGAGGATATCATCCCCCTGCAGCCAGTTGGACGGATGGTCCTGAACAAAAACATTGATAACTTCTTTGCAGAAAATGAACAGCTTGCTTTCTGCCCAGCAATAATTGTCCCTGGAATCCATTACTCTGATGATAAGCTGCTCCAGACAAGAATTTTCTCCTATGCTGATACCCAAAGGCACCGTCTTGGTCCAAACTATTTGATGCTTCCTGTGAATGCACCAAAATGTGCATACCACAACAACCACCACGATGGCTCCATGAATTTCATGCACAGGGATGAAGAGGTACTGTGTGTATACTTTCAGAGATACATCTCCTGCATTCAGTTATTGTGATGCATCTTTCTGTTTTTGTCCATTACATATTGTTTCTTCCAGTCAACACAAACAGAATGGGACTATCATTCAGTTTATTGCATTTACATCTATTTGCCTTGTTTTTAGGTTAACTACTTCCCTTCAATTCAGTTTATTGCATTTACATCTATTTTGCCTTGTTTTTTAGGTTAACTACTTCCCTTCAAGGTTTGATGCTGCACGTCATGCTGAGAAGGTCCCTATTCCTCCTCGTGTTCTAACAGGCTGTCGGGAAAAGGTGTGTAACTTGGTCCACTTGAACTCTTTGCACTGTTACCTTGTGAGCATGGTTTTGCCCCGTTACATTAGGAGACTATTTACTGATTTGGAATGAGTTGAAATATGTATTATAGATGTGGTACCCTGGAAAGTACAATGACCACATGCATTTGACACAATGTTTTCTGCCTCTCTTTTTTGTTGGAAATGCAGTGTGTCATTGACAAGGAGAACAATTTCAAGCAGGCTGGTGAGAGATACCGGTCGTTTGACCCTGCCAGGTTTGTTCTTGTTCAATTTAATTCGTGTGAACACATCGAAGAGTTTGAGCAACAACACTAATTAAACTTTTCTTTTTGTATGTAACACAGGCAAGATCGTTTTCTCCAGCGGTGGGTTGATGCTCTCTCAGATCCTCGTATTACACATGAACTCCGTGGCATCTGGATCTCCTACTGGTCGCAGGTAACATAATTTCTTCGTGGGTGCAAAGTGCGTATCAGTTGTCAGTGAGAGATCATGTACAATTGTATGTATTGACACACTGAAACCATATATTTGTGTGTGTTGTTGCAGTGTGATGCGTCCCTTGGGCAGAAGCTAGCTTCACGTCTCAACCTGAAACCAAACATGTAGATCGGCCAGGAGGAATCCAGTGGTGGTCCTATGTTGGACAGTCTAGCATGAACTGTAATGTGTCGACCAGCCGTAGTCGTGATCGTGAATAAAATGTGATACGGTGATATGTATACTGGTGACGCAAGTTGTGAAACTGTATCTGGAATCCTGAAAATATGCCTTGCTGTGTCTTGGGAAAGAGATAATAAAGACTGATACGGTGGGTGCTACATATTTGAACTTGTTTATACATCTGCCATCTCTTGTTTGCCTTTGTGTTAAGATGGTTTTAGAGACTGGAACGAACAACCAGCTGTTTGGTTTTGTGTTAAGATATTTCTCGGTCAACCCATCCCTGGATAAAGCAGGATTCAACTATGTTCTAGCCTTTTTTTATGGTTCTGAGATTCAGAGCTGCGAGTTATTTCTTTTTCTTCCAACACTAGCATGTTACAATCCATTGTAGTTAAGCCCATACTTCGTATAAAAGGACAAAATATTTCAATGATTTCTTTATTAGCCTCAGCAATCACTTGTCATTTCATATAATATCCCATGTATTATCAATTGAACAAAAGTAACAGCTGCTATGCTGCAAGGTGTAATAAGCCACTTGACACAATTGATGTAACCGGATTATTGAGCGTAAGAATGATAAGATCATCAAGTCTGAACTATGTCTACTTTGCCTAGCTTTCTACTAGCGAATAACCTACACTACAAAACTCATTCGCACAGAGAAAAACAGAAAACTGGGTGAAGAGTTGCATGTTATTGCTCGCTCATGTAGCAGTGCTGAATGTGTGAGTTGTCAAGATCTACATACTTGGACCAGTAGGGCTTGTACTTGGAAATGGCAAGGTCTAGCCAGGGCTTGTAATTCCCATTGTAATGAACTACTGCTGCATTCTCAATCTCAACAAGGTCAACAGCTGGATCATAGCCAAGGCCCAACACATGCCAAGTGCGATTCAATGGGTATGTCAGGTTGTAGAAAGTAATCAGTCCTGGAGGCAATGTACCCAGCTTCCACAGCTTACGATCCTCATTCTGCAAAAACACATTCTCTTATCAAATGAAACAAACAAAAGCTAAATACCAATTGTTGCAGTTGCATGACCTTCAGTTCATAGACAGAATGCATGGTGGGATAAATGTATTTTAACAATATAATCAAGCACAGCTTTCTTGTCCCACTACTTACCAGATCTTGCCAATAATGGTATATTCCAGTGATATTTTGCTTTTTCCACTCTTTCAGGTCAAACACGTTCATTCCAAAAGCCCACCCACAAGCATGTGGATCAAAGTTCTCTGAGATCTTTGGGTGCAAGAAATTGAGGTATGTGTCAAAGCGATGGAAGCTTTCTTTGCAGGTTTCAACTGCACCATTTACCATCCCTTTAAGATCAACATCCCATAGCGGTGTCAAGTCCTTCTGCACAACAACATCGTCATCGAGAAACAGTATCTTGTCAAGCTTGGGGTGTATTTCTGGCATGTAGAACCTTAGATGGTTAGGCATAGACAGATATTTGGGGTTCCTGTACTTCAGATTTTCATTTCCATCAGAGAGTGACGATGGATCATGTGCTTTGAAATAGTACTCTTTGAGCAGAGCTGACTCAAGTTGTCGTAGAACTGAACAGTATGACGAATTGAGCCACTTGAAGTTGTCAATGTTTTCCACATGGACAGTAGCAGGTAGAGGAGGATTGCTTATGAACCACATTGTCATAGCTGCAAAATTAAGTCTATCAGTGACGATGTGGAATACATGCTTCTCTGGTTCCTTGGCATGTGTCACCGTTGATCTAACAACTACCGAGGCTGCAAGGACGTTATCCGAAAATATAGCGTAGTGGTATAGAGACCGATCCTCACGCTTTGACTTATCTTCTTCTTCCTTCAAAGCAGCATCACGGAAATATTCCTTGATCACACCATCACGAAAATGATAATCGGTTGTCAGCTGCATATGCAGACAGTGCAAAGGCATGGGGACTGTCTTTGCAGCATGCTGCACCAGGAATGAGTTCTGCTTCTTAACACTATCGATATTTAGTTCTGTAGACTGTAGCATAACACGCAATCTTCTGGATACTTCACCAGAGTTGTACAGAATATCTCTAGCTGAAGACAAGGCATGCCCCATTGCTTTTGCTCGCCCTAAAGAACTGCATAAGAAATGTGGGTGATAAATAATTGAACCTTCAGAGTAACAGCGATACATAACTGAACTTTTAGAGTCACAACAAACAGGCAACTGAACTGGTAAGTTTTCAAAGGTGTACAATAAAGTACTACCTCGAATCAAGTTCATAATCCATGTGTGCATCCCCAATAGCTTCTTGGCTTTGTTTTATGCATGTCATGAGCACTGCGTACAGGTCAGGTTGCTTCTGGGAATGTGCAATTGTGGCATACACCTTGGCCATTATAATCTGATCTTTCATGAGTCTGAGGGTTGAATCTGTGTTAGTATGGTGAAACCCCGGCCTCCATATGTTGTAGCTGGCTCTTACTTTATTACTGAAGTTCCTTGATCTGTTTGTGGCCACATTTCTCATGTTGAGTTCACCCTCCCTGTCCACCCGAAGCAACTCCTGGGTCCTATCCTCCTTTCTTTTACGTCGGAATACCTACAGGAACCATAATGGTATATTGAATACAGTAAGATGGCGAAGAGTTAAATCAAACAGGAATTATAAAAAAGAACATAACATACAGGTAAAAATATCCATCATCATTTATAATTATGATATAAGAAAAATAAGAAATCAACCTCTCTTTAATTTAATCGGATCGTTTCTGCTGGTTTCGAAAGTTCCTGTGGTTGAAATATTTGAGATTTCTGACCCAGTGGCTGGTAGCTGCTCCTCCGCAATTTCTTGCTATTACAGCAGCAGAAAAAAGAGGTGTGACAAGCCAAAACAGCGCAACTGACTTGTCCAGATAAAAACACAATTTTGTGAACAACATACAGTTTGAGCTAGTGGCTGGGTATCTTTGGGTAGCAAAGGATTCTTCCAGATAGAGGACGAGAGGAATTCTGTCGTGGTAACTTTGAAGAGCTTGATCCGACCATCCTGGTCCGTGTAAGCAATCGTCTTATCGGCATCATCCATGCCCTACCAGAATGCACATTCATTCAGTAATTTGGCTAGAAACAAAATGGACATTACAAGGTATCAGAAAACCTGTACATTGCGGCATCCATAAAAGCCCCGGGGACCTTGGGCTCGCTGAAGATTCAAGAACCCAGGATGGTAAAGAATCTTTATAAATAAAGAATACAAAGTACACTGGAAGGGAGAAGATTATTATTGTTGTTATACGTGTGGTGATCGGAGAAGAGACATAGGGACAGTGCCGATCCGACAGAGGGGACATGAATCAGGAGCTGCGGCAACGAATTGCGAGATAGATGATGAGAAAGAAGGAATCCTACTCTTGTGTAGCGTAGTGCAGTAGCCAGCAGTCAGTAGGTTTGCTGCTGAAACTGATTAGATTACAGTTGGTGAGTGATGTGGTGAGCACCTGGAAGGAGAGGAAAAGGAGGACGACGGCGAGGAATCCGGGGCGGCGGCGGAGCGGGAACATGCTTCTGGGCGCCGACGCCGACGAGGAGATTGAGGAGAACACCATGGCCATGGGAAGGAATGGGGATTGGGATTGGGATGAAATTTTGCTTTCCGTTTTGGGCCGAAACGTAATTACATGGGCTGGCTTGCCTTGCCACTGTGGCTTTTGGGGCCATCTATTCTTTTTTGCCTGATTGCGTAATAAAATGCAGTATATAAACTCATTTTCCTCTCATATGTATTATTATGTGTATATATATTTGGATAAAGATCATATTTACCCTTCAACTTTTCTTAAAGAATAATTTTTCATCCTAACTTTTGAAACTGGACAAATAACACCCTAATGCATGTTTCATGGTGGTTTTGATCAATACGATAGTGTTTTTCTTTTGCTAAAATGAACTTCAACTAAGTAAATTTTATAATTATGAACTGACATCTACATTATAAGAATATCATGGAAGTGTATATGAACAAGGAAAAACACGTCCATTTCAAACAAAACCACTTAAAAAGAACTATGTTACTAGGTGTTATTTGTCTAATTTTAAAAGTTACAGTGAAAGCACAACCGGTTTTGTAGTTTAGAATGAAAAACAGACTTCAAGCGAAGTTCAAGGACAAACCTATGTATTCTACAGCCTTACTTTAAGTAACATTTTGTACGAGAAACATGACATGGACAACCTCACGTCTCTCTCTCTCTCTCTCTACCTGAATTGAATTAACCAAAAGGAACTGTACAGAAGAAGTACAAGAATGTTTCTCTCTCTCTTCCCTTTTCTTTGCCAACCTTTACACACATTAGTTAACACTCTTATTTGATCCTAACTAGATTTAAAGGATTCAAAAGGAAGGGCAGATGAGATAACATTGTACACATAACTTAGGCAAACATCTCAAAAAAACAAAGAAAGGAAACTTTAGCCAATCAGGTTAGGGACATCGACACATAGTAGAAAGATTGGATTTGAAGCACACTTGCTTTCTACCTTGATGACATACACAGGTAGGTTTAGCTCCAACCAAGATAGGAGTACAACCTTTTTGACCAAATCGTATCGCAAAGTGGAGCATGCATCCTATATATCCATGCATGCCGAGATGGAGGCCTAAACCCTACGGCATCAAATCCCCCCATTTGATCCGATTAGTGCCTTGAATATCATTTCTGAAATTAATTCCGCATTCCCACCACAACTTCTTGCTTCATAAGCTAAAGCTTTGTCAGTAGTGGAGTTCCCACTAGAAGCAAAAATGAAAAGGAGAGTGCGCATGCACATTATTTTGGAGCCCTCTAGGTTAGTATAGTTAGCTTCCGCTGTTAATCTGTAACAGCGGAAGGCAAAAATCCACCATCACTTTCTGTCTAATGATTTTGAGCAGTTAGCAATCTTGACCACACCAAAAATATCAATGTTCTTATATACTGTGTCAATTAAGATTCTTCCAATAAATATGTACCCAAAAAAAAACATTTTTCCCTTCCTTGACAAGGATTGGCAAACTCTTCCTGAAAAAAAAAAAATCCAAAAGCCTGTTTTCCCTTCCTGAGAAGGATTGGCAAAGTCTTCCTGATAATGAATAAATGATTCAATTGTGTACCTTCTTCATAGCTGAACACTGAATTTCATTGTTTTTGAAGGAACGACACTGAATTTCATCACTTGTATGAAACTATAACAAAATGAAAGGAAAGCATATAAACTGACAATGACTTCTTGCTGTTCTCAGTGCAACCTGATGCAACCCGTGATGCTTCAATACAAAAATAATTGAATTTATGCATATGACTATATGACAGCTATAAAGATTTAGTATATTTCTGTACTGTTACATTGATCATCATGATCGGTGCAAACTTCGTCATGACATCAAGACTTGAGATCTACTATAGTTAAGCTTTACACCACCAACAACAGAATCAGCCCATCCTATGTATCTCCACGATCATCTTCCCCTGGAGCTCGTCCTCGCACTATCGCTCCTCGGAGAATTCCCCTGTCCACGCACCAGTGAGGAGCTGTTCCTGGGCTCCCTCGACTTGCTCTTAATCAACTCGATCTTCTCGAGAGCCTCAACGACTTCCTTCATGGATGGTCGGCTCTTGGGATCACCAGACAGGCACTTGAGAGTGAGCTGAGCAGCTTGGAGGGATCCTCTGGAATGATACTGCCCCTCAAGACGACTGTCCATCAGCTGGCTCAGCTTCCTCCGGTCAGCCAGTAATGGTTTTGCCCAGTCTACCAAGTTCAGCTTCCCACTGGGGCGGCTCGGGTCCAGCGCCCTCAGGCCAGAGAGCATCTCAAGCAGCACGACGCCGAAGCCATACACATCACTCTTCACATACAGGTGGCCTAGTTCATGAAATATGAAATCCACCAGTATTTGCTATTTAGTGCAATGAACATATACTTTCTTCATTGTTTAAATAGTCCAAGCACAAGGATGTGACTGATGAAACATACCGGTAGCAACATACTCTGGAGCCGCATAGCCATATGTACCCATTACTCGTGTTGTCACATGGGACAATCCACCGTCTGGACCATGCTTGGCCAACCCAAAGTCTGAGAGCTTTGCATTGAAGTTCTGAGCACAATCAATATGATTGCAAACCGATTAGAGACTATTGTGTTGTGCGCAACAGGGAGCTGCTTATCAATTATCATTAGTTAGTAATCTAAAGAGTATATACCGAATCTAGTAAGATGTTGGAAGCCTTGAAGTCCCTGTAGATGATCTGTCTCTCTGATGAATGAAGGAAGGCAAGGCCACGAGCTGCACCAATGAGAATCTTCAGTCTGAGGCTCCAAGGCAGTGGCTCGTAAACTGCTCCTCCTGATGATGAAGAATTAGCATCAGAACTAGGAAAATAGGATGTTTGATCATAAATTCCCTTGACACCCTAGCAAAAAAATTAGAGTAATAATTTTCATATCATATTGAAACATTAACATAACAAGGAAAGAATAATGGAAGGTAGCAGCAACAAGGAACTGTCTAGGTCCAGACAATTTTGTTGATGCTGATGTCCTCAAAAAGTCCGTTTCATTAGTTGTATAGCACTATGGATTATGGTGCTTAATATATAATACATGATGAAAACGATGTTGCAATTGCACCAACATCTGCAAAGTGATGCATTGTATAGACAGTAGGCATAAAGAGAGGTAAACAAATTGACATAAAAAGAAATGTTTCAGATATTATCATTAAAAAAAGGGAATCCAAGAAAAGACTCACTGCGGAACAGATGATTCTCCAAACTCCCCTTTGCCATGAACTCGTACACAAGAAGTAGTTCGTCGTTATCCTTGCAATAGCCCAAGAGTTTGACAAGGTTGGGGTGTGAAATCCTCCCAAGGAAATTCACTTCAGACTGCATCGGAAACACATAGTTCCTTTTGAGAGAAGCAAGTAACAGAAAAGCATGGAAAGTAGTACCACTTTTACCATCAGCAACTCATGGGAGAACGGTACTGGATTATGCTCTAAAAGTAAATAGAGTATGAAATGATGTAGGCAAGAAAAACAAACTAGAGCCACCAGAGGTTTTTATTGCTGGTTATTAATAAAATCAACCGACATAACAGTTAACAAGGCACAGAGAAGACATCACATAAGTAGTGCAATATTATCAGATCATGACAAGAGTGGCAAGTAATGCAAAGGGCCAGCAAGCTCCGCCCTGTCATGAGCATGAAAATGGTGATTGCAGCTTGAGCAATTCCAAACTATATGACAGTATTTTTCTAAACTAAATCTACCAATGGTTTGAGAATATTGAACACTGGCTGCCTTAGCCCCCTGATTTCAAGAAAAACTAGAATCTTCCTGAGAATCAATTAAGCAATTTATAATGAAATTAACAAAAGAAATATGTTTAGATAAGCAATTGGTGGGACATGACAATCACCTCCCATTGCTCCGTTCCCTGTACACTCTCAGGGTTGAGCTTCTTGACAGCAACCACCACACCTGTGCTACTCTTGGATGGATTCATGGTCCTCTCATCAACCCATCCCTTGTAAACCTTCCCAAATCCACCCTCCCCAAGAACTGTATCAGTCCTGAAATTCTTGGTAGCATTCTTGAGTTCGGCAAAGGTGAAGATCCTGAGATTTGGGGACTCGAGAATCTGGCCGTCTGGATAAGCATCGTCAGTGCTTACACCGCTAATGGTGGATGGAATGAAAGTACTGTTACTAAGTGTTGACAGCTTCCCGGTGGTGGTGGAGCTAGTAGTCCTCTTGGATGCAGACATTCCTACATGGTATGAAGATATTAAATGTGAGGTCTTGAGTTAAGCGGATAGAAATCAGCAGTCTCTTATACATTATTGTTAGAACAAAGATTTCTGGGATATATAATCCTTAAGCGAGGTTAATGGTTAAAATTTGGAGGTATAATTCAGTGAATGTGTAGAAATGTGGTGTTCATGTTTGCGATGGTCGAATGTGGCGGCACCGATGGAGCATAGCAAAAAAAAAAAAGGGATATACAGGGGAATTTGTTTATAGAACTGAAAAATAATTAATTTGAGGGTGAACGGTACTACCGTTTAGTGGAGTATGTTTTATGGAGTGAATTTGTGAGAGAAAAAAAATAAAAAAAAGGTTGTGCAGTTGGCAGCAATCAATCTAGGAGGTGAATGAATGGATTTTTCAGTTAAAATAGATAAATCAATGAATAGAGCGAATTACAGAGTGAGTGTATAGAAGTAAATTAATTAGCAATAGAAGAAGTAATCCGGGTGGGTATTGTGCTGTTGGAAAAGATGATTGTTTGCAGGAACAAACAAGAGAGATGGTGAAATCAGTATGTAGTGAGAAGGCATAATGAAAACAGAAAGATTGAATCTTTTATATATAAATACAGAAAAGAAAAGAGCAAGATGGGATGGGATACGGACCTGGGGCGGCGTCGTCATCGTCGTTCTCGTTATTGGCCCTTTTGGTGAAGAAGAAGGAATCTATGGCGCTGGCGCAGTTGCCCATGGCCTTGCTTTCCCCGGTTGAGAGGAAGGAGAAGATCGAGTCAAGCGGGGGAGACTATCCCCTATCCTATCGACTTCGATTAGAGAACGCGCGCGCGCAACAAGGAAGACGAGAGCCCCCTCTCTCTCTCGGCTCAAATCTCTCAAGAGCGAAGAAGAGGAAACCAACCGTGCGTCTCTCTCGGAGGGGGATGGTCACTCCACTCCTAGACACGAAGAAGAAGAAGAGGAGGAGCAGCGGTTCGTTCGTTTGCGGGGCCCACCTGTCAGTGAGTGACATCCTCCTCTTCGAGTCAACGGGGTCAACGCTAACCACATCTCTTTTGCTTTTAATTGCTGGCCCATCTCAACTGTACCAAGTGTGTGACCCGACCAGCACGCACCTGTCACCCAACCAATCGATCGACTCACATCTATTCTAAAATCTACTTAAAATTAAGTCTGAATTACCCCCCTCAAGTAAATTCAATCCAACGAATTATCCTCTAAATTCAAAACCAGATATTTTTAATCCGGACAAACTGTACCCTCTAAATCAATCCGATGTGGTTTTTGTCTGATGTGTCGTAAACATGATAGTAATTTGACTGATATAGCGGTTCAATTAGACAAAATATGTTAAAGAAAATAGTAGGATCCACCTATTAGGTTCTTGTTACCAAGAAGAGAGCGGCGCTCCAGCAGAAGGTCACGACAGCTGTAGAGGCTATAGAGGAAGCCCATAGCAATGGATACTTGGTATATTACATATGTATCTAACCGGTTAGGTCTAATACT
Source organism: Oryza meridionalis (assembly GCA_000338895.3). Taxonomy (NCBI): domain Eukaryota; kingdom Viridiplantae; phylum Streptophyta; class Magnoliopsida; order Poales; family Poaceae; genus Oryza; species Oryza meridionalis. Next base: position 31,248,918 of record CM002529.2, read on the forward strand.
TCATTTTCAACCTTTTTTTTCCTCAACAAATCCACTACTCTTATACTCATGGCTCATGACACTTTTAATATAGTAGCCAACTACCGCAGATACTACCAAAGGACGCACATGATACCTATAATTATTGAGTGAATACCCAACCTATATATCATGTATCCGTGATTGGCAAGGGTAATAGGGCTAGTGTTGGCGTGGAGGAAATCGAGCCATGCGTTGGTGTGGGAGGAAGCGGTGGAACTTTGGCAAGGGTAATTCGCTCGTTGCCATCCTTTTAACGCTCACGAAGTGGGGAGGGGGCGCCATGGCGGTTGCCAACCAGGACTTCCAAGGCCCAGTCTCGTTGCCGCCTCCATCTCCACCTCCTTGAGTTGCCTCCTCCGACACCACCAGGTCGGCCTCCTCCTCCACAACAGTGACCATGCATGGCTCTAGGCGTACGTAACGATGCCATGAACAGTCTTGTCTTCACGCGATGCTGGGATCGACACAATGCAACGTGTTTCCGCAATTGATGGAAGCGGAGCGGGATGCCACAATCAATTTGGAGGCAACCAGCGGCGGAATAGACTCGATGGTGGAGGCTGGAAGTAAATCAAGGAGGGCGTTGAAGGCACAACTCGATTGAAGACGACTGGAGGTTGGTGAGCCCCATCGAGAGAAAGATAAGATGGGAAAAAGTGCTGACACGTGGTCCCTACTGATTTTTATTCATTTATTTCTGACTAGACTGGCACGTGTATGTCACTATATAGGATCGATACCATTTTGCATTAGGGTTAATTTGTACAATTTAAAAGGTTTATAGTGTAAAATGGCTATGTGGGGGGGGGGGAATAAATTGAAAAGAAATTTGGGAATAATTAATGGGACAAACATTGCTGTAAATAATGTTAAAAATCTTTATATTTTTGAACGAAATTCAAATACTAGAAGAACAGAGGGAGAATTAAATTACAGGTTGCTTTCCCTCGCCCGTGGTGCGAAAAATCCATCCATTGATACTGCTTGCTACATTTAATTGTTCAGCTATCACACATCGACAAAGGGCAACTCCTGGATTCAATTAAGCAAATAGTCAATCTGATTGGATTCGATTAGATCTACCAAACAGCTTGCTGACTGGCTAGTCAAAAAGGGTACTACTAGATACATATCCAATCCAACAGGGGGATCGAGATAAGATAGTGATGTACTTCTACTCAGTTTGCATGAAATTTCGCGAGTACAATACTCCTACGTGAGGATGTCGCCGGATGGATTCGCTGCCATTAATTCCTTCCGACCGAGCTTAGCTTGTGTGAACTCCGTACGTACGTTCCGTTCCGTTCCGTTCGTCAAACCTATACTACGTAACGTAACGTAACGTACGAGGATTAGTTAGCCCAAGGCAAATAGTAGGCAATGTAATCCAAAAACTCTCCTATTCGAGCGCCCGATAAAAACAGAAATATCATACGCTAAGTAGTACATGATCAGGAAGAACATAGAAATGTTTTTTTTTTAACGGAAGAACATAGAAATGTGATATCACACACTTTGAATTCCTACAATTAATGTTTCCAAAACACATGAATTCAAGAGGTTGTGCCTGTGGATGATTTGTAAGAATACAATGTTTAGTGCAAGAGAAATACTAGAAAGAGAGTGCACGGCCGGGGCTTCTAGGAAAAACGACATAAGGGCCTCGTTCACTCCTGGCTAACATACATATTCTAAACTGATAGTATGCTTTTTAAATTGTTAAATTATATGTTTCATAAAAAAAAACTTACTATATAATAGAAGTTGCTTTAAAATATTAAATACATTTATTTTTTAAGTTTGTAATAATTAAAACTTAATTATCGTATGCGAATAACTCTTTTTTTTCGTTCGCTAACTTTATCTTCATCTTTATTGAAAACAAATAGGGCCAAGATCTGCGCTATGGAACTGAGTCATAGAAAGCAAATCCACATGATTTTTGTCAATCATATTCATTCGTTCCAAAGATACTAATAGGAAAACTGGAGACAGTGGCGGATCCAGAAAATCGATTTGTTGGTATCATAACGTGTCTATCCGTATCATAGTATGCTAATTAATTGTGCTTAGATCATGGTATTATAACATATGGATAAGCAGTTTCGCTATAAGTTTTACCGAAAGTCGTCGGCGTCGCCTGACACCGGCCCTTCCACTGTAGATCCGCCCCTGATTGGAGGACTGATATAATACTAGAAAGAGAGTGGATGGTTTGTAAGAAATACAATGTTTGATAGTCTGGGGAGTTAGAGTGTCCAACCAAACACTACCCTATTCTCTATTTTCTTTTTGGAAACACGGTACATACGTAGGCACTCACAAACATGCGAGCACACTCATTCCTTTGAATGTACATGAACAATATTTTATCCCTACGAGTAATTCTAAAGATTGGGTCAACATATATTGAGATTGACAAAATTATCACTCACCATGAACACGTCGCTATTGATGGGTAGTGCATCATATATCACTGAAAAAATAATTAGTCGTAAATACGAGTACTCTTCTTAAATCTAGATTTTGAAATTGGGTGGGCAGGTTCCACCACAAAAGACCTTACCAGCTGAGCTATGCTCAGTTTGCATCCTATTCTCAAATATTTAAGAACGAGCGTGTGAATTTGTTTAAAATAAATATAGAAATAGTGGACCTATCTTTTCTTAGCTCTATAACTACATTCCATTTTAGATCTTGAGCCTCTACCAAACATCCTCTGAGTATAAATTACAAGAAGTTTATGATGTTATACATTGTTGTAATTTTTAAGGCAAATATGTGCATACTATTTATTTTTCATTTTAAATTAAGTATATAAGAGAAATTACTACTTGCTAAAGTTTCAAATGTTTAAATGAATTTTAATGTAAGCCAACCTAGAATATTTATGATGGAAGGAGGACACCAGAAGTAGCTACGCCTACGAGATAGGTAGTCCCTCCGTCCCATAGAATTGAAAACCGAACCAAGGATCGGATGTGACATATCATCTCAACAGATGTATATCCATATTTGTTGTATTATGATGTGTTACATATTTAGTATTAGGTTGCTTTTTTTTATAGGATGGAGGAAGTATTTATTTGCCAATTCAACAAGCTGTGGGTGGTCTAGTGAGTACTACTGTATGTTTACGTTTTACCTAGCTGCAGCTAGTGGCTCGGACCATCGGAGTCAAAGTCAAGTGCAAGAGCTTGCATATGTATGTATGTATGCTTTGGTGCAAGTCGAAGCTACACCACGCCCTTTCCCCTTTACAAGTTAACCATGCATAGACGATCACCGATGGGACCCACATGTCAGTGGGCCGTAACGTACGACTAATTAGTGCCGTACGGCAGAGGATATGTATGTGTCCACGTTAACGACTGACTTAATTGGGCGGCCGATAGCTTAGCTAGGATGATCAGACCTTTATTAACCCGTCGATCCATGCAGCTGATACATAGTACTAGCCCAGGACCAAACTGAAGCAAGCTAATTAAGCTAGCTAGCAGTAATCGATCGACTGAGCTGCTAGCTAAGATATAAGCAGTTAGTTATATATCCGATCTATCGATCGAGGAGGATGAAAGCAAGTTCGATACTGATGGCATCCGCGGCCGTGTTGGGCTTCTTCATTGGCATCTCTTTTCCAGTACAAATCACACCAAAGGTAACCTATATATATATATATATATATATATATATATATATATATATATATATATATATATATATATATATATATATATATATATATATATATATATATATATATATATATATATATATATATATATATATATATATGTTACTTACTTAATTAGTACACATATCTATGCATGTGCAAATTATGGAAAAATCTAATTTAATTTATATATACTCATGAATATCTGTGCAATTGTACGTACGTGCATGCATTAATTGCAGCTTGAATATTGCGCCTTTGTGATCCCTTGCGGTACAAACACAAACTCCAGCTCCTCCAGCAACATCAACATACTCAACAAGTACATGTCGTTGTGGGCCGCTCCATTTTCCATCCGTAACAGCACCACCACCACTCCTGTTACTGCCAACTTTTCGTCAAACGCCACTATTTCAGGGCCGGTATAATATATAATATCTCGTCTATGTATATATATATATATATATATCTAGCTACTATATATACAACGTAACTGTGTCGAACTAATTAATACTAATAAAAAAACGTGCGCAATATATATTGATAATGCTTGCAGAAGGAGAAGAGCAAGACAGAAGCAGAAGCAGTACAGGTGTCGAGGAAGAAAGCAGCAGAGGAGAGGCTGCCTCCGGGCATCGTCGTCCGGGAATCTGATCTTCATCTGCGCCGCCTCTGGGGAAACCCAACATCCGTATGATCTGATCTTCATCTCTGCTTGCGCCATGCACAGGCCTCCATCACAGATCGATGTCAGTGTAGCTAGCTTCTATGTATCGATCGATCGATCTCTTACATGCTTGTAAGAATGTACGTACAGGATGTGGCGAGTGGCGGCAAGCAGTACCTTCTGACCATGTCGGTGGGTTACACCGAGAAAGCCAATGTCAATGCAACTATTCACAAGGTCATTAACTGATCAGTAATTAATACTTACAAGATATATATGCATGCTAGGTCCATTAATTGATTGATTAATTGACCTAGCATATATATACATACGCGCAGTTATCAGACAAGTTTGACATAATGCTGTTCCATTACGACGGGCGCACAAGTGAATGGGAGGAGTTCGAGTGGTCCAAGAAGGTTGTTCATGTCAGCGCCAGGAAGCAGGCCAAATGGTAATCCCCGTGTAGGCTGTAGCTACTCGATCGATGTCTCGATATATATATCAGACATCATTATTACATATATATATATATATATATATATATATATATATATATATATATTAAGCATGCATGAATGCATATATGGCTAATTGTGAGAATTGATGAATTTAATTAATTGCAGGTGGTTTGCCAAGAGGTTCCTGCACCCGAGCATCGTCGCGGCGTACGAGTACGTGTTGGTGTGGGATGAGGATCTGGGCGTCGACAGCTTCACCGCCGAGGAGTACATCAGCATCGTCAGGAAGCACGCCCTGGAGATCTCGCAGCCGGGGCTCGACGGCACCAAAGGGAGGAGACAGTACCCTGTCACCGTCAGGAGGCCCGCCGCCGGCGACATGCACAACTCCGGCAAGTTCGTCGAGGTGATGGCGCCTGTCTTCTCCAGGGACGCCTGGGCATGCGTCTGGCACATGATCCAGGCAAGCGCATTAGTATTTCAGAATATTCTCACTTACAGTTAATTTCAGCCAAAAGTAAACGAGAACCGAATGAAATCTGCAATTCTGCATGCATGCAGAATGACTTGGTTCATGGTTGGGGTCTCGACTTCAATTTCTGGAGATGCGTCGACGTAAGTACTTCTAATTACTACGACTCTGCAGCATTATTCAGATTGTCATATGCTGTAGTACTATATTATATTATTGTGCTTGAAGAAATTGATCGATCGATCGATCATAATTAATTTGCATGCAGGAGCCTGAAAAGCATATAGGCGTCGTGGATGCGCAGTTCGTAGTCCATCGCGGCGTCCCAACGCTCGTAAGCCAGGTATATAGGTCAATTCTCTCTGTGTCCCTAAAATTTCACGTGGTCCTACGCCTGATCTTGAGATTTGCTTCATCTCTTATATAGAGTTTTTGTTACGATTTCTTATATATAATTCCGTTAGTAACCGTTAAAATGATCTTATTGCCCTGATTGATATATCAATAAAAGCTAACAATGTTCTACGTTCTATACAAGAATTATATTTCGATTGTGAAAAAAATAGTATGGGATAAATTACTAAATATGCACTTTCAAAATTCATTTTTTAAAAATGATTTTATTGAAACTAAAAAAATGTGAAATTTTGCACCAAATTTAAAAGTAACTTTTTAATGAATATGTAGTTAAAAATGTGGGTTTTTTCATAACCATGTACCCTACTTATGTCACTATTATCGCATCATGCAAAGATTTTTTTTAAAAAAAAAACGTTTTTCTTATTCAGTGCAATTTTTTTAATATGCATTTCAGCCACTCTAATAATTTTGTGTAATTGCTCTCAAAAAAAAATTTTTGTCTAATTGAACATTGTTATTTACTGTAAGAATGCTTAAAATTTTGTAATATATATAACTAGCGACAATATAATAGTCATAAAAAAACTTAATGGTAAACTATAACCGAATGGATGTTTAAGGGATCAATGAAGAAACTCGGGGATATGAAAAGGATCAGATAAATTCTACAACATAGAAAGGGTTAGTAATATATTTAGGAGGTATACAAAGAATTTCTCCATATGTGTACCTTGCCAGTTACTTGAGCTTTAATTTGAACCCGCAACTAGCTTGGTTGATTAAACGCATCATTAATTGTCTTTCTCTTGACAAATAGGGCAATGGAGAACAAGATGGAAGTAGTGCCAAGGTATGTAAAATACAACTATCTATCTGTTTGGACAAATTTTGTAGTCCTTACAAAGTACTTGCATGTACCAAAAATATATATTAAAATTTTTGTTAATTACCTCGAGATACCTTAGAGGTATTAAATTTTACATTGCAACATACCGATATCTACTCAACAAGGGTAAAATCATTTTACTGTTTACGTATATGTCTATACTTACAACACTCTGAGAAAATCTCTCACGTTAACGAGAAAGATAAGCTGGACGTTAATGAGCAGATCAAATTATCATTGTATATAGTGAAATTTAATTGAAACCCTAAATAAGCACAACTCCAGAAAATCTAACTGATACTTCAAGTTGAGTACAGCACATTATTGTTTATTGATTCCGAATTTGGAATTATTAATCGTACAAAGATTGATCTATAATTGACTCCCCAAGCCAACTAATTAAAACAGGTATTTGTTAATCCCAAATAATCAGACTAACTTAGGAACCCAACATAAATACAACTTAGATACGCATATATATATATAATATTTTTGTTTTTAATAGATAACATCGTTTGACATGACGTTTGACTATTTATATTATTAAAAATATAAAAAAAATATCATTTATTATGATTTATTTTATTATTAAAGAGACTTAAAAGGATGATTTATATTTCTACATATTTACACTAATTTTTTAAATAAGATAAATGATGAAACATAACGCTAGAAGTTAACAACGTTAGCTATTAATTAAAATGGAGAGTATATAATATTAATATCATTATTACTCCCTCTAATTTTGAGTACTCAACATGCAGATCGATCGTAAAATATTTGTGCAAAAGAACTTAGAGACTTATTCGCCGGACAGTTCTGTATTAATAGAGGTTTGCTCCAGTCCAATAAAAAGTATCTCGAGCTATCGGTACCTCACGGTACCAAATCGTTTTCGATTGTTAGATCTAACAATGCTCATCTTGCCAGTTAGATCTAACGATCGTAAACGTTTTGGTACCGTGAGGTACCGGTATCTTAAGGTATTTTTTATTGGACCAAATAAAATCACGTATTAATATCTTGTACATAATGTAGGTGAGATCCCGGCAGTTTGAGGAGATGCATACCTTCGACCGCAGAATTGCCAGCGCCGACAAGGCCCAAGCCACCGCCACCGCAGCAGAGCAGCATCGCTGAGAGATTAACACCAACAATATAGACCTATATAGAACTCTAGATCATGTCCTGTTGATTTGATTAACCAGATTTAGTTAAAAAAAAGATCATTTTGTGGCCAAACATAAGGCATACACTAGTACACTACTGTAAACTAGGCTCCTGAGAGCATGGGCTCCTAGAATATTAGTAGATGCTTTATTAGTTTATTCATCCATTGCCTAAAAAAATGTGTTGATTCTTCTTGTAACTTCGTTTTCTACCCCCTTCACGTTGACTTAATTTGTATTTGCATTGGTTTGCAAGATCTCATTACATTATAGTGTGAAGTGCATGTACGGTATCTTAACTTATGCAACAGGTGTGTCATCTCTAAATCTCTAAATTTTGAAAATACATTTTCGGATTAGTGGGACCCACATATCATACAGGTTTAAACACACTCCAACCCACTCCGTGCGCTGACTTATTATTATATAGTAGTGCCTACGTATTAGTGGGATCCACATGTCCGTCACATAGAATTTTTATTTAAAAAAATCTTTTCTCCTCTCTACCTTAATTTTTTAAATATATAAGTATAAATATAAATATATATATATATACATATATATATATATATATATTCTCCTCTCTGCCTAAGAGGCGTCAGCAGCTATATGGAGGTCGAAGACCGCCAGATCTGGCCGCCACGTGCTTGGCGTCGATCAGATCTGGCCGAGCGGTCAATTCGACAGCAACATCCCCCTTCACCATCTCGTTCTTCGATAGCCATGTCCATGCCGCAGCTTCTTCTCCCCTCTTGTGATTTATGAATGATTTTGTGAATGTTTAGTTGGGTTTGGGGGAGTAATTGAACAACATGCTTATGCGAATGATTTTGTGATTGCAATTGGAGATTCTTCGTGACTATTCGGTTACAACATGCCTATGGGGATTGGGGGACAATCGATTCGATTCACTGAGGCGGCTTTTTTTTTATTTGTCGCCCCTCTATCGATGCTAGTTGTCAATCCAAGCTCATCAAGCACCGATGAGGGGGGGCTCCTACCCAGCGCATGCGCGTGGGGAGAATAAGTCGCACACGGATTGGATAGGAATCGGCGATAGCGGGGTCCACTTGCATGTTTCCAGTTTTTTCTCCCACGCGCGCATGTTTCTTTTTTTTTGTTTTCCTTTCGTTTTTTTGTTTTTTCCCTTTATTTTAGGACGCGGTAAATTGGGACAGGAACGGAGAGTTGACTCTAACAAACTTTTAAAGCGAATATTTAAAATTTTCAACTTAAACTTGAAAACTTTTAAGTCAAGATTTGGATTTTTTGAAACTTTCAACTTAGATTTGAAAATATTCAAGTCAAGATTTAAAAACTTTCAATTCGGATTTGAAAACTTTTAACTAAAGATTGGAATCTTTTAACTCAAATTTGAAAACTTTCATCTCAAAATTAAAATCATTCAACTTAAATTATAAAAACTTTCAAACTTAGACTTCAAATATTTTAATTAAAATTCTAAAAACTTTTGACTCAAAATTTGAGTTGAAAGTTTTCAAATTCGAGTTGGAAGTTTTCAAATTTGAGTTGGAAGTTTTATAAATTTGACTTGAAAGTTTCCAAAGTTCGGACTGAAAGTTTTTAAAATTTGAGTTGAAAGTTTCAAATTTCACATAGATTTTTAAACCTTTAGTAAAAATGGGAAAAAAAATCTGAAAAAGAGAATGTTAATTAATAGTGTGATTATCGGAAGTAAAAAAAAACTAATCACGATTTTTCATGTGAATCTGCGTGCGCGCGTGCCCCCCGTCGTTTCGTTGCACGAAAAAAATTAGACTCGCTTCCTTACTGGTGGGCCGGAATAGAACGTAGTGAGGTGGGCTAGAAACGCGCGCTAGATCGATAAGTAGTGCGTCTGCGCTAATTAGCGTTTCCGCCGATGAGGTCCTCTTATGAGTGCCGGGAGTGAGGTAATTAATGGTTTCAAAATCCAGAACTTATACGAGTTTTGGAACGGTGGTATATTCCTATTCAACAAATTAAGGTCAACTGCATTAGCTGCATATATAGTACCCGCTGGTTTCATGCATATACGCGTATGATTCGAATGCATGTATGCTTTGGGTGCAAGTCGAAGGAAGCTAAGGTAGGTCGTAAGTGACCTTTCCCCTGTACAAGTTAACGACTGACTTATTTGGCCGGAATCGGATCCATCCATCGATACCTCCTCCTTTATTAACCAGTCATCGTCCATATATGAATGCGCAGCTATAGGCTATAGCTAGTCGATCCAGGAGCAAAGCACAGCAACAACCAAGCTAGCTAAGCATGCTAATGATCGATCGAGCTTCTGCTAGCAGCTAGCTGGTGCGATCGATCGAACACCTTAATTGTTGGTTGATAAGTTTTTATTAGCTTAATTAGCAAAAGCAGGTCGAAGATGAAAGCAGCAAGTTCGATCTTTACGGCATTATCCGCGGCCGTGTTCGGCTTCTTCATTGGTATTTCTTTTCCTGTAGAAATCACACCAAAGGTGAGTGAGGTTAATGTATATACATTCCATACATGCATGTACAGTATATGTCTACTGCTCGATGGATCAATCTAAACAAATGCATATATTTGTGCATGCAGCTTCAGTATTGTGCCTTTCTCCCTTGCGACGGTACAAACACGAACTCCAGCTCCAGCAATGACAACAACAACAACAACATGCTCAAGTTCTGGGCACCATCCGTCAGAAACAGCACTAGTGCCCCGTCAAATGCCACTATTTCAGGGGTACACTACTACTACTACTACTTTGTGTTCGATCGTGATATATACACTAGCTAGCTACCTCATATCATACGGATTTTTACCTGCTGGATTCTTCTTTCTCGCACAGTACACTAGTAGATTAGTAGCTAGCTAGGTATAGGTTTGCAATATATATAAATTAAGGCAGTAGTTTGTCTGAATTTTACATGTATATGAACATCGATCTGTCTCGTAACCAATTTGCATATCGATCGGCCGCGGTGCTTGCAGAACGGTACAACGACAGCAGCAGATGCAGTGGCGAAAAAACCGCAAGGAGCGGAGAGGCTGCCTCCGGGTATTGTTGTCCGGGACTCTGATCTTCATCTACACCGCCTCTGGGGCCACCCAACATCGGTACGCACCATGTCACGCCTCCTAAAAGAAACATGTTTAAGCAAAATAATGTCAATATTCTTTGGTGAGGTAAGATAAGTATGTAGGGAATTAATCTACATAGTTAAAGGGATTAGAAATGGCATGTATGTAGATTTTTCAAGGTTGAGTACACTAGTACACAAATGATTTTTCTCGACAAGTACCTAATAGGTTGTAGGTGGGTTATAAATATCCGCGTCTATAAAAATCAATCCTCATTTTCACATACAGCTTCTTAAGAAGTCCGTATGTAAAAATCAATTTTCGTAAACGGGTCTCTAAAAGAACCACATGCGAAAATTGTTTTTGTATGCGGGGCTGTTAAGTAATCCGCATGAAAAAAATCACCCCCTCCCTCTCTTCCAACTATTTTTTTATTCTCCACTCCACTCTCTTTCTCTCTCCCACTCCTCTTCACTCTGGTCCACTCCTCTCCCCCACTCCTCCTCACTTCAGCCGACTCCTCTCCCCTCTCCTCCCTCCTAACAGTGGGCACCGGTGGCGGCGGCGGCAAGCGTGGGCGAAGACGACGGCGGACGAGGGTGATGGCGGTGGCCCTGGGCTCGAGCAGGAGGCCGGCAGAGGAGTGACCCCGCGCGGATCGGTGGCGGCGGCCCTCCCCTGCACGGATCCGGTGGCGAGCTCAAGCGGGAGACCGCGGAGGAGTACTGGTCCTCGCCGTGCGGATCTGGTGGCAGGCGGCAGATTAGAGTTTGGGATGACTCCGGTGGTGGCGATGACGACATTGAGCGGGCAGTGGGCTAGGGTTTAGGGATGAATCAGGAAGCTGGGGTTTCAATTTTTGAATTTTTGAGATTCTATTTTTTTTGGATTTTTATTTTTGCATGTGGATGACATAAGCCTCAGGCGGGTGCGCCATCCACATGCAAAAATAGCGAATTTCGCAGACGCCTAGGTTCATGCGAGTCGCCCTAACTGCCTACGAAAATCAGATTCGACCATATGGAAAAATACTTTTGTAGTAGTGGTATGTGCACGAAGATTATTATTTTTAGCCATTGTATAGAACATAAGAGTAGCCACATCCACAGAATCAAGAATAAAAACAACCACATCACAGATCAAGAACAAGCTAGTCACATTGATTCAATTATTCGTCTAACACCATCAACAAATAGAACAACCAACCACATCACATATCGATATCGAAATCCTTGTACCATGGCCAACCATTACACATTCAACACATCAAGAAAGAGGCCACCGCTGCCTCGCCTATGGACTTATATATGGGCCTCATCGTCATCGTCCACTGTCGCCTATGACTCGAGGATGAGAGAAGAGGAGAGTAGGGTGGATATCAAAGATTGGGACTTGCGATGTTGACTTAATGCCTGGCTTCTCTTATTGATACCGGTTATATTAATTAGTCGTACTAGCTAGCTAGGCGCGTGGATGAGTGGAAAATCCCTACTATCAATACCGGTTTTTGGCTAAACCGACACTAATAAACCGTATATATAATTGTACCCTTAATTCTATTGTATACTAGCAGTGTATGATTTTTATTCTTAATTGATCATATATATGTATGGATGTAATGTGTATACAGGACGTTGCGAGTGGCAAGCAGTACCTTGTGACGTTGACGGTGGGGTACACTGAGAAAGACAACATCAATGCAACTGTTCACAAGGTCGCTCATTAACTTATTACTCGATCCTATATATTTGCAGACTTAATTAATAATAGGAATATATATACTACATACATGCGTGCCGCAGTTATCAGATAAGTTTGACATAGTGCTGTTCCATTATGACGGTCGGACGACTGAATGGGAGGAGTTCGAGTGGTCGAAGAAGGTTGTTCATGTCAGCGCCAAGAAGCAGACCAAATGGTAATTAACTAACTACTCCAATCCAACTGTTAATTAGCTGAAATAATTGATTGGTCATCGATCAGTATATATAATAATAATAATAATAATAATAATAATAATAATAACTAAATGCATATGAATTGAATTGAATAGGTGGTTTGCGAAGAGATTCCTGCATCCGAGCATCGTGGCGCCATACGAGTACATATTCGTGTGGGATGAGGATCTGGGAGTTGACAACTTCAGGGCGGAGGAGTACATCAGCATCATCAGGAAGCATGGCCTGGGGATCTCGCAGCCGGGCCTCGACGCCACCAAAGGGAAGAGATCACGCTACACGGCCACCGCCAGGAGGCCCGCCGGCGACATGCACACCTCCGGCAGGTTCGTCGAGGTCATGGCTCCCGTCTTCTCCAGAGACGCCTGGGCATGCGTCTGGCACATGATCCCGGCAAGTGTCCTATCCTATCCATCGCATTCATTATATTGTTCAGACACATATTCTGACGACTTCTAATTAACGATCCAATATAAAATGAATCTGCATGCATGTATGTTGCTCCAATACCTAACCAAAGAGCTACTGCAGTACCGATTAAAAAAACGGTTGTAGCTACTGGGCGACGAAATGGATTTTGGAATTTATTGACATTCTCTAGAAAAGGTACTGTCAATAAGCCCGTCGGCACAGAAACCATTAAGAGAACGCCCAATAACTTATTAGGTAGTGTACGGAGTATTTAAAACACGGGAAAGAAGTACCACTCGGGTAATATTTCCAGAGGAGTTGCAAACGGATCCGCCGGTTCACCAATCATTGACGGCTCGAAAACCGCTAAACCTACATTACATGCAATAGTACCTAGAATTACTACTGGAAAAATATATAAAAGATCGTTGGGCCACGCGGGTTCCCCGTAATAATTATGTCCCATCCCTTTAGCTAATTTTGCTCTTAATACAGGATCGTTTAAGTCAGGTTTCTTTGTTATTGGGATAGGTGAATTCTTTAAGATCCAGCCCCCAAAGGAACCGGACATGAGAATTTTTCATCATCCGGCTCGAGCAAGAATGAAAGAAATAAAACCGTAGAAGATCCATAATAGAATAAGGTATATAATGGCTCAATGGCTCTAAGTAAGAAAAGCTTTATCAGATTCTATTTTCCGAAGTTGCACCTACAACTATTCATTGAAAAGAATCCTACTCTTATGGGTAAATGCTCAATATCCAAGTGGGCTTACAAATTTGATCATGATCAATTGCTTTGTGGATTGTCTCGCGTCTCTTGATTAGTTGGTATTTATCCCCCCCAATATTGCAAGTTTCTTACGTCCAAACAAAGTATTTACTTGTTACTAATAAAAAATCAAAAAGTTTAGCCTACGTTCTTCCTTAGATCCCTTCTTTTACTCCGATAGTATTGCAGATCACAATCGATGCAAAGAAAATGAATGCATTTCCATACTATAATAAAAAGTAAGTGTAATAAATAGAGAATTGGATCATGTCACATGACTTATTCCATTTCTACTCTATGGGATCTTACGGAGCCTCTTCATGGATGACATGGTTGAGGTATGATCATAGAAAATATTCTCCTCAAGTGAACCAGCCTATCCTTACTAGACAGGGGACTTACGTGTTGATTGGATATGGAGACACCTTTGGTCGTGAATTCTAATGTGGCAGATCCAACTCTCTATCTGCATGGCCAAATCAATAATTCAAGTCGCACACTCCCATAATCCGCCTTCTTTTCTTTCGTAAAATTAACTTCAACTATTTGTATTATTTGTATCACAATAGTTCGGAGTTGAAGAGAAGTATCTAAATGACATGTCTTATTTTAGAATAACCCATGTTTGTAGCAATGAAATACCACAACCTACCCGATATGATATATGAGAATTAGAACTCTCTATGAGATGCCTTCCTTATAAAGGGCCCGAAATACCTTGCTTACGTATCATTAGAAAGTGCATTAACATAAATACGGCAGTAAGCAGAGGAAGTACAAAGGTATGTAAACTATAAAAACGAGTCAAAGTGGATTGACCCACACTAGCACTTCCACGTAATAACTCCACTAAAGGTGATCCTATTACCGGAATCGCGTCAGGCACACCTGTCACAATTTTGACTGCCCAATAACCAATTTGATCCCAAGGTAAAGAATAACCAGTTACACCAAACGATGCAGTTAATACAGCTAAAACCACACCAGTGACCCAAGTTAATTCGCGGGGTTTTTTAAACCCACCTGTGAGATACACACGAAATACGTGCAGGATCATCATTAGAACCATCATACTTGCTGACCATCGATGAACTGATCGGATTAACCAACCAAAGTTGGCCTCGGTCATTATGTATTGAACCGAGGAAAAAGCCTCTGTAACGGTTGGGCGATAGTAAAAAGTCATAGCAAAACCGGTAGCAACTTGTACTAGAAAACAAGTAAGTGTAATTCCCCCTAAACAATAAAATATGTTGACATGAGGAGGAACATATTTACTAGTTATATCATCTGCAATTGCCTGAATCTCAAGACGTTCCTCAAACCAATCATATACTTTATTGAGATAGGTAACTAACCCGAACCCCCCTCCGAGAACCGTATATGAGAATTTCATCTCGTACGGCTCAAACAGAAACACACAAATTTTCAACGGATATTAGAAAAAAGGTTCAAACTTCATCAGCCACTGGGTTGGGTCGATTTGCCTTGAAGATATGAAATAAGAAAAATCCAGAATTTCTTCTTTGTGATGATAATGCCAAAAAATCTCAAGTTGGCTCGTCTATCTTTCTTTCCCAAATGTTGATCATTAGAGGCCTCTTGATTTTTCTCTTCCCTATTTTGGATTTCTTTTTTTTGTGCGTAATGCAGATTTACTCTTGTTTTACTAGATAAATAAATAAAGCAAAAATTGGAGTAGTTTTCTGGTAGAAATTATCTTGTTGCGATCCTATGAATCAGTTCAATTAAAACCTTAGATTCATACTAGAGCCACGATGATTGAGTCTCAAGCTAAACAAAAGGCAAGGGTTCTTCGAATAAGAACCGCTTGATGATCATTTATTGAATCGGTGTAATGACTCGACAAAATCGAGAGAAAAAAAGTTGTTTTTTGGGCAAACAAAATTGGAAGGAAGAAATTTTCTTTTTTTATTTTTATTAAGAACTACTTGAATTTTTTTCAGTCTGGTTGCGAGGTCTGAATAGTTAATATGAATCATAGTTTCATTTTTTTTTCTTGATCCACTCTATCTATTTCGTGTTCCAGATACTAGAATAAATAATATCCGACGAATTAGAATCATCTTGATAGAGATAACAGGTGCTTTCTATGTATTATCAATAGGAGCAAATTCTAACAAGTCACACACTCATATTCCAGAGATACCGAAACCAAAAAATTCCACGGTCGAACTACCAGAATGTCTAGAAATGTAGAGCTTAAAGTAGAAAGGCTCTTTTGGATGGAAAAACTATAACTTCGTAGTTTTCGTTAGTAGAAACCTAATTCATTAAAATTCCGTCCAGTAAAACGGAAGAATTATAAATTTCTAAAATAATAGATAGGAATACCGCGAATAAAGCCATTGCGACCCCCATAAAAGGAGTAGTCCCCCAACCCGGAGCTACTTTCCCATATTCCGAATTCAAGGGTTTCAATAAATTACCTACGCGAGTTTGTCTTGGTCCAGGTCTAGAACTATCTTCAACGGTTTGTGTAGCCATAAATTCCATTTAATGATTTGTGTTGACTTTGTATACTATTCCGTTGTAGTTGTAAATACACGATCTTTTCGTAGATCCATTGTAATCTTGAAATTCTATAAAAATGGAAATAGCAACTTTAGTCGCCATCTCCATATCTGGTTTACTTGTAAGCTTTACTGGGTATGCCTTATATACCGCGTTTGGGCAACCCTCTCAACAATTAAGAGATCCATTCGAAGAACACGGGGACTAATTGAAGTAAGAAGTCTCCCAGATGGGGAGACTTCTTACTTCAATTAAATTATTTCACTTTTTTAGTCGGAACCTTAGGTGGTTCTCGGAAGAAGATAGCGAAAAAAATTATCCCTAAAGTCGAAACTAAAAGGAACGTATAAACCAATGCTTCCATAGATTCGATCGTGGTTTATTTACAATTATAACTTCCACACCTATTCATTTGTCATTTGGGATCATTTCCCGTATAAAAAAGGAAAAAGAGTCAAAGAAGGGATGGGAGATGTTTCCCATGTCAAATCAAAAAAGAGAGGTGAAAGATACCAAAGCAATGCGGCCTCAGACTGGCTGTCTCCTCGTAGTTGGATCTCCGACTTTTTGGAATGTTCCAAATTCCACTTGAGCATCCAAGTCTGGATCAATACCAGCAAAAACATCTCGGAACAAGGTTCTAGCCCCATGCCAAATGTGTCCGAAAAAGAAGAGCAAAGCAAAGGTAGCATGACCAAAAGTGAACCAACCCCTTGGACTGCTGCGAAAAACACCATCTGATTTCAAAGTAGCCCGATCTAATTCAAAAATTTCCCCTAATTGGGAACGCCTCGCATATTTTTTTACAGTAGCAGGATCAGAATAACTTACTCCATTAAGTTCGCCACCATAGAACTCCACCGTTACGCCTACTTGTTCAACACTATATTTGGATTCTGCTCTTCTAAAAGGAACGTCCGCTCTCACAATTCCCTCTTCATCTACCAAAACAACCGGAAATGTTTCAAAAAAAGTAGGCATACGGCGTACAAAAAGTTCGCGCCCTTCTTTATCTCTAAAGATAGGATGTCCTAACCATCCAACAGCTATTCCATCCCCATTGTCCATTGAGCCTGCTCTGAATAATCCCCCCTTTGCCGGATTATTACCAATATAATCATAAAAGGCTAATTTTTCGGGAATTTTAGACCAAGCTTCTGATAAACTGAGATTTTCGGCTAACCCATCACTAACTCTTCGATATATTTCTTGCTGAAAGTATCCCTGATCCCACTGATAACGAGTAGGCCCAAACAATTCAATTGGGGTAGTTGCTGACCCATACCACATAGTTCCGGCAACTACGAAAGCTGCAAAAAAAACAGCAGCGATACTACTGGAAAGTACAGTTTCAATATTGCCCATACGTAATCCTTTGTATAGACGTTGAGGTGGACGGACACTAAGATGGAATAGGCCCGCTAATATGCCCAATGTACCCGCAGCAATATGATGAGAAGCTATTCCCCCCGGAACAAAAGGATCAAAACCTTCTGCACCCCACGCCGGATTTACAGCTTGTACTTTTCCAGTTAGTCCATAAGGATCAGACACCCATATCCCAGGACCATACAAACCCGTTACATGAAATGCGCCAAAGCCAAAGCAAGCCACCCCTGCAAGAAATAAATGAATTCCAAAGATCTTGGGCAAATCCAAAGAAGGTTTTCCCGTCCGCTCATCACAGAATATTTCGAGGTCCCAATATACCCAATGCCAGATAGCTGCCAAGAAACACAAGCCAGAAAACACAATATGCGCCCCTGCCACGCCTTCATAACTCCAAATACCCGGATTCGTTACAGTTCCTCCTGAAATACTCCAACCACCCCACGAATTGGTTATTCCTAAACGAGTCATGAAAGGAATGACGAACATACCTTGTCTCCACATTGGATCCAGAACAGGATCAGAGGGATCAAAAACCGCTAATTCGTATAAAGCCATCGAGCCAGCCCAACCAGAAACTAGAGCTGTGTGCATTATATGCACCGAAAGCAATCGACCCGGATCATTCAATACGACAGTATGAACACGATACCAAGGCAAACCCATGGAAATACCCCTTTAGCAAAGAAAAATAGACACGATGTCACTTTATTTTATCGCATTGGCAAAGACTATCCATATCCTATGTACCTAACCCTTCTAGGGGATTCTGTGTCAGAAAGCGTGAATATTTATTTCATTCCATTAAAAATAAGAAGCCAATTCTGTTCGTAAGAAGAAAGAGAAGCAGATCTATTCTATACTCGATAAGTGCCAATATGCAATGGGCAGCTTGGCTTATTTGGAAAAAACGAAGAATAGATCCCTATCTCTTTTTGTTTAGTATTCGAATCACCCATTCTTTTTTCTTTATTCAATCTGTCTTATCCTACTTATATGTATAATCGTATGTACGCAGAATGATTTGGTTCACGGCTGGGGTCTCGACCACAATTTCTGGAGATGCGTCGACGTAAGTTCATTTATAGTACATATACTGCTAGCTTAGCTGCAAACACACTAGCGATCTCTACATTCAGATCGATTTACACTGAAATAATGTACTGCTTAATTTAAAAAAATCGATCGAATCATGCGTTCATTCATATATATATATATATATATATATATATATTGGCAAAGCAGGAGCCTGAAGAGCATATAGGCGTGGTGGATGCGCAGTTCGTTGTCCATCGCGGTGTCCCAACGCTCATAAGCCAAGTAACTAATAACAATATCTATTATCCCATAATGCAACTAGCTTTGGTTAAATTAAATACTACTCCTACCATATTTAATTGTGTTTTTCTCTCCACGCATATATATACAGGGCAACGGAGAACAAGAAGGGAGCAGTGCCAAGGTAAGTCGTACAATCAATTACTCCATCCGTTTCAGGTTGTATGATGTTTTGACTTTAATCAAAATCAAACTGTTTCAAGTTTAACTAAGTTTATAGACAAATATAATAATATTTATATTACCAAATTAATTTTATTAAATTAATAATTAAATATATTTTTATAATAAATTTACCTTGAGTCGAAAATATTATTCTTTTATAAACTTAGTCAAACTTGAAACAGCTTGACTTTGATCAAGTCAAAACACCATATAACCTGAAACGGAGGAAGAGTATTGTTCTACCAAGCCTTCTCATACTTCTCGTCGTGGCCACGAAGCCTATTCTCTCTAGCCCCGCTTCCTCAACCCGTGCACCTATTTCAGATATGCAAGAAAAAAAATCAAAAAAAAAAAAGGGTATAGGTGCCACCTATTGGGCTTACTGGGTCTATGGGCCAAATTTGGTCTTTTCGGTTAGGAATAAGTTCAGTATAGGTCTAAAATTTATCCCTGAACCAAATACCAGATATAATGAGTCCCTGAGCTTAAAAAACCGGATCACTTGAGGTCCTAGGAAGTATTATGTCGGTTTGTTTTTTTATTTCTTAAGGGCTCATTAAATATGCCATCTTTTACAAGAGGGCCCTGGTAAATAAAAAAAATGAAATTTGAGGGTTATGTAACCAATCAATTCAATGTATTTACAGTAAGGAAAATTATATAAAATTTACTACTTGGATTAAATATGTGTTTAATTGTTTTGATAAGCTAGAATTTTGTTTCTGTCGCAACACACGGGCTTTTGACTAGTTATTAAAAAGTAATTTGTGTGCTGGTTATTAAATATATTAATGTATAAAAAAACTTGACGTAATATATATATTCCTGTAGATGTTAATTAATTAATACATATCTGGTGTGTATATATGTAGGTGAGATCCCGGCAGTTTGACGAGATGCGCATATTCTACCGCAGAATCGCCGACGCCGAAAAGGCTCAAGCCGACGCCACGGCAGCTGCAGCAGATCATCATCGCTGAGTTATTAATTAGCAATTAACGTCAGTCTAGACCTCTACATCATATATATCATCTCGGATGATCAAATTAGCCAGATTTAGTTACAAAGAGGCAGGTTTTTTGGGGGGCAAAACTAGGCTCACGAGAGCACATATGAACTAGTTTAATATACATGGCATGGTTAATTTGCAAGTTAAAAAAACATTTGACAGTCAAAGAGATAATGTGAGCACTTTAATTGAGAAATCGAATATGGGATCATGGCGTTAAAACTGCACCCTACAGTACCAAATATTCATCTCAAGCCAATAGTACTAAAAACGACTTCAATTGATTTGCATTGATTGCCTCAAAAGAAATTTGTGTTGATTCAATTCTTCCTCTAGCTTCCTTCTCTTTTTCTCCTCTTTTAATTTGACTCACTGCGTACGTGTTGACTTTATGTTGATTAAGCTAGGTCTCGTTTAATTTCTGTAATAAATCAGTTGAACTTCTGGTGTAGTAATATATAGTATCTACACAATATTGGTCGGTTCATAATACAATATTATATTGTTTGTTGTTGTCAATAACATATGGAGTATGGCTTAATTTGTCAACATGTACATGGCTACGTGTCGAGAGAAAGGAAAAGCATGCTTGTGGAGAGAAATTGCTTCTGCTATAGCTAGCACTTCATATTTGACTTCAGAGCATATATAGTAATCTTCAGGTTTATAGACTAAAGTATAGTTAAATTCATGGCTTTCTAGGCGACGGCTGACTAATTAAACTAGGCCGGCCGGTTTCCGAACCAGGCAAGTTGTACTATATATATATATATATACTACTAATTGACCGATTAATTCATTGGTTCACAGAGATTGAGTACATATATATGCTTGATACCGATGAAATCGATGGTATATAGCAGCAGACTCAACGGCCGGATTCAATTATAAAATCGACATTATATTCATTGTATTTCATGCTGAGATCGATGATGGCTTTTTCCAATGAGTCTCGCTCCGGTGCTTTCTATTTGGAGTAGAAATTAATCCGTGCCGTTGATCGTATTTAATCGTAGGGTTGAGATCTAGTTCTACTCTCACCAGATTTTATTTGAGTAGAAATATAGAGGGCTATATTTGTCCAGAGATAATTAATTCGCGTAGGGGTATTATCGTAATCTGTCATTATCTAACTGTTCACCTTCTCCTTATCCTATCCTAATCGACGCCATTCCCCTCCATTCACCGTTGAAGACGAAGGCCAGCGTGTTTATCGTCTGCGTGCCAGCGACGAACTGATCGATTTGGAGACAATCGTCAGATATGTTCATGAGAAAAATGTTTACTAATCTCTGAAGATTAATCTGTTCTTACTTATGATGACCATCGTACCGAAACGCCTTTGTGGATGGTGCTGATGACGGCGGCGTCGCTGGTGAAAACGCCGCCACCGAACCACATGTCGGCGGCGAGGAAGGCCGTCAGCCCGACGCCGAGGACGACGGCGAGCTGCAGCACGCAGGCGGTGGTCACCGCCACCTTGTAGTGTGTAGCGCCCGTTCCGTCGTAGCGCCTAGCGGGAAAATCTAATTTCTAAAAACCCTAATTGCGAAAATTGTTTCTTCGCTTGCAGTCAGTCTCCGTGCCCTTCCGGATCTCAAATCCCGAATCCATTTCCTTCCCAAATCAATTCCTCCGCAAAAAGTCTATTTTGCCTCCCTCGGGTTCGATGGGCCGATTCCCTCTCGGCTCATCTCTCTCTCTCTCTCTCTTTTTCTCTCTCCCTCTCTCCCCGCTCTGCCCGCGCGCCGCGCACGCGTGCGCGAGAGCCGCGCCGCGCACGCGTGCGCGAGAGCCGCGCCGCGCCGAGCCCTCCCTCTCCACTCTCGCTGCCGTTCCCGCCGACGCCGCCAAATCGTCGCCGCGCGCCGTTGCTTCCCGCGTGCGCGCGCCATGGTGGCCGACCGGCCAGTCGCCGCCGCCGTCCGCGCCTGCCCACGCCTGCCGCCCGTGTCGTCGCTTCGCTCCAAGCCGCCCGACCGTCATCGCTGTCGTCACGACTCGGCCTCCGCCACTCCGCGCGCTAGCCTCCAAAGGACGGAGGCAGAGCTCCTCCTCCCTCTGCCACGTCGCCCCCTCTCCCTCCTCCTTTTCCCCAAAGTGGCAAGGAGGCAAGCCCCTTTCTCTCCCCCTTTTCCCCTTTTCCCTCCCGCCTGCGTCATCCTCCCCCCCTGTCGCCGCTTTGGCCGCGACCGCCGAGCACTAGCTCGCTCCCTTGACCGCCCTAGGTCGGTTCCCAAACCGACATTGCCATCTTATAAAGCCCAGGCGCCCTCCCTTCCTTCTCCTCTTGTTTGCCCCATCGCCTCCACTCCATTGTCGCCGCCTCCCGTGCTCTGTTCGCCGCCGCCTTTCGTTGCCGCGCGTGGCGGAGGAGCCAGCGTGTTTGACGACGCGGAAGGGGACTTCGGGCGCGCCCTCTTCTTCCTCTTCCCCGGCCCGAGGCCGGAGAGATCACTCCCGTGCCGTCGGCCTCTCGTCACAGCGCCCCGCCTCGTCTCGGTAGTGCCTCCCTCCGTTCTCCCTCCTCGTTCCATCTCCTCCCCTTAGACTCGGGTAGTAGCACGAGTAGCCTCCCCGTAGCTAGCTAGCGCCGCCCCGACCGTTGCAGCCGCTCGCTGTGTGCTCGCCGCCGTCGCCGCCCGTGCTCCGTAGCGCCCGCTCGTCGCCGGCCTCGCTCGGCGTAGCTCCGCCCAATCCGACGCTAGCAACGGACTCCGGTGGCCGCGTAGATGCTCTAGTCTGGAGGAATCGATCTCTCGTCGCGCCGTCGCCGTTTCCCCCTTTCCTCATCGCCGGTTGCCGCCGCCGCAATCCGCCGTCGTCGAACTCCCTCCAGCGAATCCGAGTCGTTGGCTCGTCTCCTCTCGACCCGGGTAACCTTCCGGAGTGCTCGCCCTCGCCTGCGTCGCCGCGCTTCGCCCCAAAGGCCGCCGCCACCGTCCGCCGTCCATTCCGGCCGACGTCGTCGTCTTCCTCTCGCCGGCCCGCATGGCTGCCACGAAGGCGCCACGTCGGCGCCACCTCGGCCGTGACCAGGTCAAGCAGACCCCGGTCCGCCGCTTCTCCTCCGCCCCGCTCATGCGCGCGGTCCACCGCGAGCCGTGAGGCTGCGCGTGGGCCCGCCGCTTCCGCCCCCACCGCGAGCCGCGCACGTGTGCCGCGCCCCCTCCCCAAACCCTAGCACGCCCCACGTGCACCTCGCTCACGGTGAGCCGAGCCGCCGACAAGCGGGTCCCACCCGGGACCACGCGAGATGGACCCGGCCCACCGGCTTCCTCTCTCCTCCCCGCCCGCGCGCACGCCTTGGGCCGCCTTCTTGGGCCGGCCGGCCCATTAAGCTCGGCCGAGCCGCCCCTTTCTCTCGGGCCGCGCCCTAGCCGCCCGAGGGAAGTCTAATTCCCCTCCCTCCTTCTTTTCTTTTCTTTTCTTTTCAAAAAGGATTTAATTAAATCCTTTTCCTTTAGACCCAAAAATCCGATAATCTTAGAAATTCAATATCTTCCCAATCGTAAGTCCGTTTGACTCCGTTCAACTTCCAAAATTCTTCAAATCTCGAGATCTATCTAATGGCACGCTTAGAGGTCAATAATAGGGCTTTATTTTCGCCGTTTGTTGAGTTGTCCTGTTTCGCGTGTAGTTTCGGAGCCCAAAGACCCGCAGTGCGAGGATTTCGAGGATCAAACTCAAGATCTCGAGCAAGGCAAGTCATCTTTGATCATCTTGCACCTATAATTTAAATCTAAGTATTTCTTTTCCGCAAATATTGCATGAATAGGATTTACACAAGTAAATCGGCCGCGGCATGCGAGATAGCCTGCTGGCCCCCAGTCCTAATTGCTGCAATTACCCTCCTTGAATTATTGAACACTTAAACCTCCTTTGTCAACTGTTGTGCTTCGATGCACGGGCCTTCGGGCTCGCGCATCGGAACACCTCCCCTCAAATTTAAAATATCCAACGATGGGTAAAACTTGAGGTTTTACAAAAGACTTGGAAAACCCGACACCTGGGTCGGTGCTTGCGAACAAAATGAATTTCCAAAATCGCGGACCGGAGAACGTACCGGGAGTACGGTTTCCCGCTCTTGCACTTAAGGACCGTTTCCTTGGAATTTCATCCGAACATAAGACAAGTGCGACCACATGGGTGAAATGGGACACCCCTGGCTGAGTAACTAGCTAATCGGGGGAACCATGATGCCAAGAGACATGTGGATTCAACGAGGTGGTGCCGGGGTGAACCTCCGGGTTTCCTGGCACAGTATGGTCTGGGACCTAATCTGGTATTGGTCTGGGACCCCTCTCGTTGGCATATGGTGAACCTGTGTCGGCTTTCGAAATGCCTTGTCATGAAAGCCTTAAGGTCTCTAGACGTGGCCGTTCTGCACGGGCTGGATGATCCGGGTTAGTAATGTCGTGTGGGTAAAGGGTACCCCTCTGCAGAGGTTATTAAACTGTTCGAACAGCCGTGCCCACGGTCATGGGCGGATGTGAGGTGATTCCTAGCGTAGTTTTGTTTGACTACTGCTTTGTGAAACTGCTGTTGTGGACTGGGTTCAATGAGTGGAAAATCTGCAGCTGATGGGATCAGCTTGGCCCGGGTGGCCGTTTGAAAGTTGTTGGCCGGGTGCCAACCTTGATCAATCCAAAAACTGATACATTGCACATACTCCGACCGGACGAGATGCACTGTCTCTTCCGTGTCGTTTGAGAAACACTCACTTAGTTGTTTCAAAAAGGAGTTTAACCAAAATCAATTGAGAAAACAAGCATCCTTTCCTTTGAAGCCTGCATTAAACACTTAAATTCCCATGGCTTGCTGAGTACTCCTGTACTCACCCTTGCTCTATATAAATAATTCCCCCCCAGTTGCTGAAGAAGATGAAGCAGATCCCGCTGACGAGGAGTTCTTCCAGGAGCAAGTCGGCTACGACGAGTTTTAGGGTTTCGGCCTAGTTCCCAAGTCGCGCCTGTGATGTTTGGTCCAAGTCTTGGCTTCCGCTTTCCCTTTTGTAATGCAGTTGTGAGCTCGGGATCTGTCCGCAGCCCAACATGACTGTACTCCTACTCTGTAATAAAGAGACCATTGTTGCTGTGATATTCTGTCTTCCTGTGATACCAGCACTGTTTTCTGGGACTGGTATCGATTAACAGGTTAATTTAGAGCGTCACGGGCTAGCTCCGTTCGGGGCTAGTTCGGGGCGTGACATAGTGATCCTTCTTTGCAAACACGCCGGCAAGCAAGGCCTGAGGTTGATTGATCAATTTAAGCAAAGTTAATTAAGCAGCCATGCATATATCATCAGAATGTAGGCTAAGCTAGGTAGGTAGCTAGCTAGCTAGCTAGCTCACCTGGCCGGCGACGGCGAGACCGTCGGTGAGGAGCGACGTGGCGAGCCAGACCTGGACGCAGATCTGGAACGCCGCCATGGCCGTCGCGCCGTGGCGCGCCGCCAGCGTCACGCAGAACGTCACGACCACCACTCTCGTCAGGATATTAGGAGATTACTTACCTGTTCTTTAAAATAAATGGTTCAGATTAATTCTACTCGAAGTAGAATACTTCAAGTATATTGCACCAGAGCATTTCTCTTTTCCAATAATCAATCATATATGTGTGTATGTTGACCTTGGAGCCTGTGCTGGTCAATGCCAACGATATGGTTGATCGGACTGGATTTAATTTGTGGCTTGCTTAATTTCACCCTAATTAAACGAAACCCTCATACTCCGCAAGTGCGTGCAGCATGCATGTTAAGACACAGAGAAATCAACGTCTGAGTGCATTGATTGAGTCTAACCTACTCCCTCAGTAACAAAAAACCTAACCCCTTCTAATACAATAAATTTGGACAAACTGTACTAGAGGTTAGGTTTTTTTGACAGAGTACTCTCTTCGTCTCAAATCTGTTCTATAATCTAGTATGAGATGTGACACATTCTAATACTATCAATCTGGACATAAGTATTATATATTTGTATAGGCTTCTATCCAGATTTGCAATATCATAATTTGTGTCACGTTTTATATTAGATTAATTTATTCTAAGACAGAAGTAGTACAAATGACTAGATCTTAATTAATGTGCACATTTGATATGCACATTTGCGAGTGGTGACCTATCTAATCAATTTAACCACCTTGGCACTTCACAGGAAAAAAATTAACCACCTTGGTTTATCTGAAAATAAGCATTATACCCTAACTATAGATGGCCAAATGGGCCACCTACACGGTCTGGCCCAGACACAACTAAGACACAGTTCAAGATCAGTTAAGCCGGCACGGCCCGACTAACACGTCATGTTGTGCCCGCTCATGGGCTGCACCTATGGTCCAGACATGACGAGCAAAACCTATTGTGTTTGTCCTTAGAATAATTATATTTCGCCTCCCTCATCACTTTGTGCCGTGCCTTATATATGACTGGAATAAGTCTATTTACCTCCCTTGTCTCTTTGAGTCGGCCGCCAACAGGCTACAGCACCTGCAGGAGCGGGGGATGTCGGGCCGCTGTTGTGCTGATCGTTGTGTCATGCCGTACCGAGGAAGAGTCCCAGGTACAATCCAACGGCCGGGTTGGGCCGTGCTGTGTTTGGGTTGGGCCAAATCTCTGTGTCGTACATGAGCCGGGCCGTCGGGCTACGGGCCTTTGGCGAACTGGCCTTAATTTGTATGCATTTTTCCTAAGCTAATAAAGTCAATCTTACCTGAAAATTTAATTTAACAAAGAAAACCCTGATACATAGTAGGTTCCATTCGTTGCAGCTGGCGGGCTGCAGCAGCAAGCTAGCACATACGGTTTTTCTACTTCTTTTTTTTTCATTTGCTGCTGCAGCATAGCCGCAGCGCTGTCATAGATTGGGCTCCCAACAAACGCATAAATACCCACACGGCCACACAGACGCAAAAACAAACATACTACATTTGTCCTAAGTTCAACATTTCAATATTTATAAATTCATATAGTTTAACATCATAAGTTTTATATTCTCAAACTTGCCGTGAGAAATACTTTCTTGATATTCAGTTCATATGTTGTTAAACTATACAAATTTCTAAGAATTAATGGTTTAGTATAGAAATATTTGATTTGGGATAAACCTAAAATGATGTACTACCATAATAAAAAAGAAAGTGAGCTTAGAGCACAACCAAATTAATCTAACTAGTGTTGATTTTTTTTAAAAAAAAACTTGCTGGTGTTACTAAATTTCTAGTGTGTACTATAGTATATACTAACAGCTAGCAGAAGCAATAGTTAAACTGCTCACAGTTGTGTACATCAAATTTGTACTCCCTCCATATTTTAATGTATGACGCCGTTAACTTTTCGACCAACGTTTGACTATTCGTTTTATTCAAAATTTTTTGTGTAAATATGAAAATATTTATGTCATGCTTAAAGAACGTTTGATGACGAATCAAGTCATAATAAAATAAATGATAATTACATAAATTTTTTTAATAAGACGAATGGTCAAACGTTGAACAAAAAGTCAACGGTGTCATACATTGTAGTACTAGTGTACATTAAATCTCACGCTAGTACTTGATGGACTCTCATTCTGTCGTGCTTAATACAGCAACAAATAAAGTCAATAAGCGTAAGCGATGAAGAAAATGGATGGTGTGGCAGCGATATTAAGCAGGAAGGACACACAACGGCTTCTTCAATTCGGAGATGAGAATCAGACAGACACCACCGATCGACGCGACGCGATGAAGACGATCGATCGCCGACAGCAGCCGTAGCCGCCGCCGCACCCTAAGCCGGCCGCCGGAGCAGCCGCCTCCATCCCCTCGCGAACCGCCGGCCGTGCAACCTTCGGTATCCAAATTTACAGTTTTAAAAAGCCTACGCACTTTTTTTATTCATCGGTTATACTCTCAATTTTAGCACACCACTGCTTAAGTCGTTGGTAGGACTAGGAGATCCTTTGCATTAAACTAGTGGATTTCCCGCGTAAATTTCTTGGAGCCTTGATTTTCAAAGCAGAATAGGATTCGATATACAACTTTTAGTTTATGTTTTTCGTTTGTACAGCTGTACCCTTTTATATACAGTAGGCTTTTAAAGATATACATGCATTGGGAATACAATTCTTTTTTTTTTCTTATATGTAGTGTGCAACTGTATTTTATATACAACTTTATCAATCAATTTGTATGGTTATAATCTAAACTCACAATGACCAAATGGTGTATATCTTTTTTGTTTTCTGATCTGATTAACATGGTAATTTCTACGCCTCCAAAACAGAGATGGCGGCTTCTTTTTTTTAGCTATCTTAGTAATACAGTATAATATAAGAGAAATTTTATAGTACTTTGAGAAAGTAACTGGAGGTATCAA
The DNA here is from genome assembly GCA_000338895.3 of Oryza meridionalis. Lineage (NCBI taxonomy): Eukaryota > Viridiplantae > Streptophyta > Magnoliopsida > Poales > Poaceae > Oryza > Oryza meridionalis. The sequence continues at coordinate 31,277,625 of CM002529.2, forward strand.
CTTTTACACTACAAATGTGATACCTTCTCAAGGATGAAAAAAATACCCATAACATAAATATGATAATAGATACAAGGTAGATAAGACTAGGTGGTGTTTGGATCTAGAGACTAATTAGAAGTATTAAACGTCGGATGTTTAAACACTAATTAGAAGTATTAAACGTAGACTAATAATAAAACTAATTGCATAAATGTGAGCTAATTCGCGAGACAAATTTTTTAAGCCTAATTAATCCATAATTAGCACATGTTTACTGTAGTATCATATAGGCTAATTATGGATTAATTATGCTCAATAGATTCGTCTCGCGAATTAGTTCAGAGTTATGGAATGTGTTTTGTTATTAGTCTACGTTTAATACTTCTAATTAGTGTCCAAACATCCGATATGACAGGAGTAAAATTTTAGCCACTGGTCCAAACACCATTGTTTCTGTTACTGGTAGGGACCGCTGTAACCATTGTCAAAAGTTAAACTAGAGAAGTATAATAATATAATACGTGCAGACCTTGAGAGCAATGCTGGCCTTACTTTGTGTGCAAACTTGCTAGCTAGCATACCTTATGAAACAAGTTGCAGAGTAGCTAGATTGTAGGATCGGGAGTCAGCTGCTTTGAGTGCAAGTGTAAGGAACTCAACTCCATACTTCCCCTGCATAAGTTAGCCGGATTCTACTCTATCAATCATGTTACTTTAGTTATCCCTTTATTTCACAACCAAATCAAGGCTAAACAGCAGTCCAAGCAGAGTAGCTTAACCAGCCAGCATAACAACAAGTCATATATAGGTCAGTCGATGCTTAATTTTCATCCTCTTTGCATACCTGCACCCGTGTACAGGACGTCAATTCTGTTTGTGCCTGTAAGTCTTCAGCTCCTTCTTGTTTTCCTTCTTGTGTGTACTGCTGTCATTGCCTGAATGTTGTTTGGTTGCTCCTCTGAAACATGGGTTTTTTACAGTTCAGTTGGGTCACTGAAGAGTAAAAGACCTTGTTAGCAGACAGCGAACGCAAACTGTGCTGTTTAATTTACTTGCAGTTCTCAAGAGAAATAATGTGAGTTCTTATCACTCTCTTTTCTTGATGTTTTCATCTTTTCTTAAGGACTAACTAGGTGTACTAACTAACATTTGAGGTGATCTTGTTAGTAAACAGCGAGAATGAGAGCAAACCCCATTGTGACCGCATTATCTGCTGCGGTATTTGGATTCTTCATTGGCATTTCTTTTCCAGTACAGATCACACCGCAGGTAATAGATAGATATGTACTACAGTATATATGATATCTGCTTTTGCCCATGAAATTTGAGAGATGATCTTTATCTGATGAACCAATGAGTCTCCTTTTGTGTGATGCTTGCAGCTTCAGTGTGGCCTATTACCTTGCAGTAGTAGTGATGGTGCGAACTACAGCTTCAGTGGCACCAGCATGATAGACATGCTGTGGTCATCATTCAGAAACAACACTATCCTGTCAAATGGCACTTCAGAGGTAAAGTTGAGAGCTTCTAGTTTCTCAACTAGTAGTAGATAAACTCATTATCTTCTCTTGTTTGATGGTTTTAGAATCCTGCGTTGACAAAGCCGAAAGGTGCAGAGAAACTACCACCAGGATTAGTAGTTACAGAGTCTGATCTTCACATGAGACGGCTGTGGGGGTCACCAGGGGAGGTAGGCAGCTCTCTGAACTCTGATTCTTGTTTGTTAACTTAAGTATATATGGACAGTTAAGTTGATATAAGAGCTTCATATATGTGTTTGTGCAATGATCGATCATCAGGACGTGGCGACTGGCAAGTACCTTTTGGCACTCGCGGTGGGATACTCTGAGAAAGCCAATGTGAATGCAACTGTTCTCAAGGTAAAAGGAATTAAGATTCAGGAAGAGGCAGGAATTCATATCTCTGAATATTTGTTGCTTCTGGTAGCTAGCACTGCATCTCTGAACTGAACATGTGGCGGTTGAATGTTCAGTTTCTGAACTTTACCATATGTCGTCAGCTGTAATCTTTAATCTCAGAACCGAAAAATGTGCAGTTCTCTGATAAGTTCGACGTGGTTCTGTTCCACTACGACGGGCGCACGACTGAATGGGATGACTTGGAGTGGTCGAAGCAAGCTGTTCACGTTAGCGCCAGGAAGCAGACCAAATGGTGAGCAGCAGCAGCAGCATTGTGCTTACAGTAGTAATCTGCAGCTGATGGGCTAATGACAAATGATCGATCGAAGGTGGTTTGCAAAGAGGTTCCTGCATCCGAGCATCGTGGCGCCATACGAATACATCTTCTTGTGGGACGAGGATCTGGGAGTCGACAACTTCACCGCGGAAGAGTACGTGTGTGTCTGGTTTCTGAACTCTGAATTTTGCTTATTGGAGCTGATCAAGTAATGTGTTGTGGCCTTTGAACAACCAACCAACCAACCAACAAATCGATCGGAAAACATAGGTACGTGAAGGTGGCGAAGAAGAATGGGTTGGAGATATCGCAGCCAGGATTGGACAGCACGAGAGGGAAGAAGACGTATGAAGTCACCGTTCGAAGAAACGACGGCCGGGAAATGCACAAGTAAGTAAAGCAGCTGAAAACGAACCATGGAAATCGATCTGAAGAAATTCAGGCTCTTGTTACTTCAGTAGAGACTGTGACTGACGCAGACAGTTTGTGTGTGGTAAAATTTGGAACAGGACGAACGAGGGAGGGCGTTGCCCTGATGTGCACCAACGACCCTGCAGCGGGTGACATGAACTTTCTCTTACTCCACTACAGTCTTATTTGGTCTCTGAAAGAAACTAAACTCCTCGAATCTGAAAGACATAACGATCGACACGCAGGTTCGTGGAGGTGATGGCGCCCGTCTTCTCCAGGGAAGCCTGGACATGCGTCTGGCACATGATTCAGGCAAGTATATATTAATTCATTCGCAATTATTTCTCGCTAACACTTAATTTCAACCAAAAGTAAACGAGCTACTGAAACTGTATATGCATATAAATATGCAGAATGACTTGGTTCATGGCTGGGGTCTGGACTTCAATTTCTGGAGATGCGTCGACGTAAGTAGTAACTAGTACACTAGTGTTCATTCAAATGGTACTACTACTCAAATAGCTTGCTGAAGAAATAAGGTTAAACACATGATCATCATGCATGAATGGCAGAATCCTGAAGAGCAGATCGGCATCGTGGACGCGCAGTACGTGTCCCATCATGGAGTTCCCACGCTCATTGCCCAGGTTAATAAATAATTTCTTCTTAACTGTAATTTGCTTGCTCGTTACTACTACATTAGCTAGCATTACTGAATTCAGGGTCTCCTTAATTTGTTTGTTTGTTTGTGTCACTAATCAATTTCTCGATCTCTTTCTTCAGGGTAACGGTGAACAACAAGGAAGCAGCGAAAAGGTAACTCAGTAATTCTTTCGTTCAATATGAAATGAAGCCCGTTCTTTGCACCAATATGAAATGATACAGTAATTACTACTGTTGTAGTACATTGCATGTTAACTAAAGCAGCATTCTATTAGCGTGTGATTAATTAAGTATTAGTTAAAGTGTTCAGTTGAAGACGTAATGGATGATGTTAATTAACTACGTGCGTGCGTGCAGGTTCGAGCCCGGCAATGGGCGGAGATGCGCACCTTCCACGACAGAATTTCCAACGCCGAAAAGAAGCTTGGGGATTCGTCGCAGGCACTAGAAGAGTATCATCCTTGAACTTGAACATCTGCAACCACCAATACTTAATTGGTTGCATAGTTCAGCAGAGGCATCACTTTTTTTCCCAAATGAAATTAAGCGAGAATATATATAGAGAGAGAGATGGAGGCATATATCCCTAGCTATATATATACACGTACATGCTGAATACTGCGTGAAGATTTGAAGAGATATTACCAAATTAACTACACACACTTCCTTTTCATCATTGATTCTTCCACAAACACTGATTATTTCTGGTCACTGACCGATCATGTATGAATTATCACGCGTTTGTATACTTTTCATGATCAATTTCTCTGAAAGATACACACAGATCGACATCTTAAAGATGGTGAAATTGTTTCCCTGTTTTTTTTATGTGGAGCTCGGTAATTGAAGAAATTAAGGTGATAAATGTTGAGCCTTGAATCCTACTGCTTTGTAGTATTGTGTAGTGTGAGTAGGGTGGCATCACATTCACAAACCATCAGCTGATTAGAATTTTAGTGCCTTTTTAGTAGTTTCCTCTTCGCCTCCACAGATTCCACACAATATTGATCATCTCTCACTTTAGTTAATTATTAGGACCTACATGGATTAATTAATTTGATAAAGTCGTAATTGTAATACAGCATGCTTGCAGCTGCTGGTATATATTTTTAATAGTCATACTCCCTCCATACTCATAAAAGAAATTGTTTAGGACAATGTTTAAGTCAAACCTTGGGAATATAAATCATGAATAACTCTCAAGTTATTGAGTTTGAAAATGTAAAAATTATATGAATAGATTAGTCTTGAAAAATACTTTCATAAAAGTATACATATATCACTTTTTAATAAATATTTTTATAGAAACAAAAAGTCAAAGTTGTATTTTGGAGACTGTGTCGATGTCCTAATTAAACAACTTCTTTTGTGAGTATGGAGGGAGTATTTCCAAATCTGAAAAAAAAAATTGATAGGCATATTTCAATTCAACAACTTATCATTTTAATGACTTTCTTGGATTTAATGCATGACTCTCTATTCTTCAACATAAGATTCACTACATGGGCATCGAGAAATGTAAATATTAATGAATCGTTTCTTTACGAGGAATGACTAGTAGCATATTTAAATGGATGATAAGTGGAGTATTACTTATTCTTGATCTGTGTGTTAAGATAAAATATGATTATCTAAAATAGATGGAGGGAGTAGTATATATATCGCCCCCATAGATCATATTGATCACGCACAATAAAACAAAAGACAGAAACAAAGTGCAGTTGAATTAATTGATAGGAGTAGGTTAGCACGCAGTAGTAACATACTTCTATATAACGACGTGGAGTAGCTCCTGGTCTACGAATACCACACTAACTTGCTCTGACCATGACCGCCGTGTCTTACACATTAATCCAAGTTATAATTACTTGATTCTTAATTCGCTTACAATTCCTTCAACTACTAATTATTAAGTTGTCGGCACAATTCACACACACACACACACACACACACACACACACACACACACATATATATATATATATATATATATATATATATATATATATATATATATATATATATATATATATATATATATATATATATATATATATATATATATATATATATATATATATATATATATATATATATATATATATATATATATTCTTTCATAGTGGAGTGGAGTATAGAAATGCTTGCGAACTTTCTCAAGTCTTAATTTCATGCATGCAGATATTCCCTATAGACAGCATATGCAATGGAGTCCGGATGAAAAGTGTGGATGCATGCACACTTAGCTTAATTGGTTCGTTAGTTAGTTAGTTATCTTCAAACGTATCCATCGCATCAAAATAGGGATATCATATCATATATCTTGATTTTTTCTCTCTTCATCCAACGCCGCCGCCGCCATGCAGGCGCGCCGGCGGCACGCCAGGCAGTGCCGTCTGGTCGTCGCCGGCCTCATCATCGTCACCACGCTCCTCTTCTTCACCGGCGACGCCCCTCGCGTCTTCATCGACACGCCCACGCGGAACCAGCTGCCGCGCCGCCTGCCGCTCAGCCTCGCCGCCGTCCGGGAGCCCACGCGCGCCGCCGACGCCGTCCTGCTCCCGGACTGGGAGGTCCTCCTGCTCCTGCACCCCAACGCCACCGCCATCGCCCACAACGCCACCTGCGCGTTCCGAGGCGGCGCGTCGTCCTCCGCGCGCGCGCTCGGGAGGCTGCCGTCCTCGGGCCGCCACGCCTACACCTGCGCCATGCCGGAGCCGGCGCGCCGCAACCAGCCGTTCCACGCGCCGCGGATCGTGGCTATGGACGCCGTCCATGCCTCACCGCATGATGATGATGAGCTGGTGATGATGGTCAAGTGGAGCGGCCGCCTCGTGTACGACTCGGTCGTGGTCGACGGCGGCGACGTGCTCGTCTTCGCCAAGGGCGTCAACCCACGCCAGGGAGTCAACCGCCCCGCCTCGGACGTCCGGTGCGTCTACTACCGCGGGCGCGGCGGCATCGCCGACGACGTGGTGGCGTCGCTCCCCGCAGCCACGTCGGCGCAGCAGGTGTTCCGGTGCCCGCCTCCGCCACCAGCAGCGATGCTACGCGTGACGCTCGCCCTCGCCGGCGAGGAGGAGCCCATCCCCTCGGTGGCGACCTACAGTCTGCCTACAGCATCGCCGCCGGTGACGCACAAGAGAATCTGCGCGTGCACCATGGTGCGCGACGTGGGCAAGTTCCTGCGAGAGTGGGTGGCGTACCACGCGGCGGTGGGCGTGGGCCGCTTCATCCTCTACGACAACGGCAGCGAGGACGACCTAGACGAGCAGGTGCGGCGTCTCACGGCGGAGGGCATGGACGTCACGACGCTGGCCTGGCCGTGGCCCAAGACGCAGGAGGCCGGCTTCTCCCACAGCGCGGCGGTGCACCGAGAGGCGTGCGAGTGGATGGCGTTCATCGACGTGGACGAGTTCATCTTCTCCCCCAACTGGGCCACCGCCGCCTCGCCATCCAGCTCCATGCTCCGGTCGATCGTCGCCGTGAAGCCGGACGTGGGACAGGTGTCGCTCGGGTGCGTCGACTTCGGGCCGTCGGGGAGAAGCGCCCACCCGCCGGAGGGGGTGACGCAGGGGTACACATGCCGGCGGCGAGCGGTGGAGCGGCACAAGTCGCTGCTCCGGCTGGAGGCGGCGGAGAGGTCGCTGGTGAACTCGGTGCACCACTTCGAGCTCCGGGAGGGGAAGCGCGGCGAGTGGAATCGGCGGGCGAGGGTGAACCACTACAAGTTCCAGGCGTGGGACGAGTTCCGCCTCAAGTTCCGCCGCCGGGTCTCCGCCTACGTGGCAGACTGGACCCACCGGGTCAACCTCCAGTCAAAGGACCGGACGCCCGGCCTGGGCTTCGACCCGGTCCAACCGGCCGGTTGGGCCGCCAAGTTCTGCGAGGTGAACGACACGCTGCTCCGGGACGTCACGTGGCGGTGGTTCGCCGCCGCCGGCGAGAGTCAGCTCCAAGCAGCCCGTTGATCGATCGTGCGCGATTAGGAGATCGATGATGATGCTTCATTATTAGCGCGCTACAGGTATAGTACATACATACAACAGACAATTAATTAAAGATTGATTAGGTTTGAGTTGATCGAACTACTCAATCGTTGATTCGTTCATCGGTTTTTCCTTTTTGTTGGTTGTTCTTGGCATGTATATATACAGTTGGGTAAATTTTTTTTCTTCCCAAAAGGCAATAATATGGTGTAGCTGTAGAGATTAAATTAACATGCATGGTTCTCAACTGTATGCGTTACAGCAGGCTGAATTCCTTTCTTGCTGCCACAGGCAAGTTAAGTATAGTCGCAGCGTACAAAAGGTTTCTCAAACGTTGCATATGCACTTAATTGTTTACATGCCCACGTATCATCCGCTATATATATGAACCCTCTTTTGTGCACCCGGGACTATGTACTCCCCCTTCCCCCTTCTATTGGATATTCCATTAGTGTTTAATTTAAAATTTGAGCCGGCAGAGAAACGAAAATATTACCTTTTTCCTCTATTCACCGCATGCAGGCGCACGTGATTCCGGTTTTGATGCAACCGAATTATTCAAAACTTGAAATGTTAATCATATACCTAATTCCCGTTAGCGCGTATTCATTTAGGAAATGATTAGCAGTATATCTGCCGCTGAAGTATATGTAGTGTTTTTTTAATGAGAGTACATGTCTCGTTTTACTTGTTGGTAGTAATTTCAATTCTTTTTACGTACTTAGCAGTACCTACGTCGTTCACGATGAGAGTATGCGTACATGCAGTTGATCATATACCTCAGTATAATGTGTGTTGCAGTATATTCAGTTCAAATGAAGTACATACTGTTTTTAACTTAGTAGCAGTATATACTATTTTGTAAAGTAGTAGGTATATACTGTTTTTAACCTAGTAGCAGTACATACTACTTTGTAAAATAGTAGTGGTGTATACTGTTTTTAACTTAGTTGTATATACTAATTTTTACAAGTAACAGTATATACCTTTTTTAAAGTAGTGGTGGTATATACTGCTTTTAACTTGTAGCAGTATATACTAATTTTTAGTTCGTAGCAGTATATGCTTTTCTAAGTTAGTAGTGGTGTATATACTACTTTTAAAGTTAGTTGTAGTATGTACTAATTTTTATCTATTTTTTAGGACATCGAGTATCACCATGAGAAGTATCTGTCACTGACAGATTCACAAACAAAATCACTAAAAAATACATTCGATGCTTAGCAAATTGAATTCTGAATGGAGAGTATCTGTACATATTTTCTCCGATGAAAATTAACATGCAATGCATTCAGCAGATAGCAGTGCCACTGGCTGCTTGGTTGAGAGCTAAGCTACGTTGAGTCCACATGATCTGTCGCCGGCCGACTTCTATCTGCACGCCCAAAGAAATTAGGTGGTTAATCAATCAAGTAACTAATAAAGAATAAATTGGATTACCGTGAAAAAAGATGCATCCCATTTCCCAAACCACAAAAATTATTGGACATGTATGTACGCATCCAACAGATGCTCTTTCCTTGATCCAACAGAAAAAAAAAAAAGAGCTATCGGCAAGAGATCGGCAGACAAATAGGATGGAAAACAAAACGGTGCAAGCATCAATCACCTGGGTATATGCGAGGCGCAGAAGACGCTGAGTTCTGGATGATTGATTTTACACCGTTGCTGCTGATGGATCACGTACGCCACGCCGCCGCTGGCGAGCTGCTGCATACCGGCTGAGTGGACGAAGAGGGCTGTGGTGGCACGGGTCGACATACGTCGTCAAGACGTCGACGTCGATTGGATCGCCTCGCCGGCCGGGGTTGGATATCGAAGCCATCACCCATCGCAACGGCCGTGTTCCCGGGTCAGCCTGCCGTCGTCGCTCGCGAATGCTGAATGGGTTGGGGAGAGCGAGCTGTCGTCGTTTGGAATTTATTTGGGTAGTTGCTGATCCGATTAGTGAGGGATAATTATGGATTATTAATTATGCTTATTGTTTTTCAAATAAGAAATAAAACAGATCTGAACTGTACATCGATCCGGTAGTAGTTTGGACGGTGGATGGAAGCAGGAGTACATACATACTCCCTAGGAGTATAGAACCATTTTCCTCCCCCCCCCCTCTCTCTCTCCCCCCCCTCTCTCTCTCTCTCTCTCTCTCTATATATATATATATATATATATATATATATATATATATATATATATATATATATATATATATATATATATATATATATATGCGCGCATATGCTTGTACCTCGCGCTTTGGTTTAGGAGGAGCTACCTGTATTAGTATAGCATGGGAATTTATGTGTTGTGATGTAGTTATACTGTAACCACATTAAAGATCTCTTATATATAAATATGTTTCTATCTCTCCTGCTCCCTCCGTTCCAATATACTTGCATTCAACTTTCTTTTTTTTATCAAAATGTATCATTTCTACGTTCTAAAGCAATTTTAGAGGTGATTATGTATTACTCCACATTAGAACTTTTATGCTTGATTTTCAAAGTTACTGGTACACCTTATTTGTCATGAGATTTGCTACAGCCAAGTAATAAATATATAAAAGTGAAATGCATGACTGGTCCTTAAAACCTGTGGAGGTGATATTAGGGATCTGTTCAAATTAGTGGCAAAATGAACCTAAATTTTGGCAAATCGGTGGCATTCCAAAATTTTGGTAGAATTGGTTTAATAATATTGAAAAATTCTATATACATTACCAATATTTGATAACAACTAAAGTAACTATTTAATTATCAATTTTATCAAATAATAGCGTGGTACAAATGCCATACAGGCCCTATGTCTCTAAAAATATTGCACGTTTAGATTCACAAACTCAAAAAAGCCATATAAGTGCAAAACGGCGACTGAAAAGTGAAAAGGTCCATATGTAGAGCCCGATTACTAGACTGGTCCAAGTGTGCGTGTTCCGATCAAGAGAGGAGCCCACACGATACCGGCCTGTTTTAAGCCTAATATTGGGCCTAGTAGCCTTGTGCTAGGATGGAATATAATATGGGCTTTTCGGCCTGCAACATTTGTTGGTAAACGTAGGCCCATCCCATTGGACTGACAGGCAGATAGACATATCAATCAGTAGTCTACTAGAGTATTAATTTGGATTTGTTTGCCAACAAAACTTTGTGGTAATTCTTGAGAGGCTTATTTGTGCTGGTTTATTCGTTGAATGTGCATAATTGATATATGATGTACACACAGGCCGGATTAAGTCCTCGATCTTATTTTCACAACAATGAAAGATGGACTATTGTCTGTGCTTTTGATGCGGACTTGTTGACGTGTGAATGAAATTAGGCAGAGCATTCCATGACAACATTGCTGAAGGATACAAATAGAAGCCGTGTGTATGCAAAAATGACAGTAGGTACATTGATTAGTATAGCAAAAACGTAGCATTGTGCTATGGTTTTTGTGTTTCATGCGGCTAATGTAGATGCTCACTGCGCTAGTAGCAAGGTACTCCAGTACATTATGGAATATACAAAGCTGTAATACTCGTATCAGCAAGAGAGAGGCACACAAGTTGTAGTAGTAGTAGTACAGGATTGCAAAACGGCGCGACAAATAGTAATGGAAAAACAAAAAACAAGGAAACACATGGCAATATAAATGGAGAAATCACAAGAGGAACATAATCCGGGCAATACGCTGCGAAAGTACGTAAAAAAAAAAGAGGCGCATTCATGTGTGGACAGCGTGCAGCAGAAGCAGGGATTTGAAACCACTCAAATCCACCACTGCAAACCCTGAAACGAGGCCATGGTTTGAAGCATAGAAAGCACAGGTAAGAAGCACAACGCCCTCGCTCTCCACCCTCCCACCCAATCGCGACGCACCTCGCGGATCGGTGACGTGGCCTCCCCCTCCCCCTCCCCCAAAAATATCCCGCGGCGTGACGCTGACACCCCGGGCCCACCCACCTGTCACGTTGGCACATGTTCCCGGCCGCACCAAAATATCAACGCGGCGCGGCCCAAAATTTCCAAAATCCCGCCCAAGCCCCTGGCGCGTGCCGCTCTACCACCCAGGTCCCTGCTATTGCCTGTAATCGCGTGTGTACCCTCGGCTGGTTGTACGTGGGCGGGTGACCCTGGGGGGGTGGGTGGATGACGGGTGGGGCCGGGGGGTGGTCCGGCCCCGCGGGTCATCGCGGGGCGTGGTGTAGCGGGTGCGAAAAGGAGGCGATCGGTACGAAAATTCAAATTAGGAGGTGGGGGGCGGGGCCCTTGGAGAATAGGCGGAATCGCAGATATGCCCCTCGGCTTGGCTTGGCTTGGCTCCGCTCCTCTTCTTCTTATCCCTTGTCCTCGCAACCCCGCTTCCTTCTCTCCTCTCTTCCTCTCTTCTCTGGTGGTGTGGGTGTGTCCCTGTCTCCCCTCTCCTTCCTCCTCTCCTTTCCCCTCCTCTCTTCCCCCCTCTCACAAGAGAGAGAGAGAGAGAGAGAGCGCGCCAGACTCTCCCCAGGCGAGGTGAGCCTCGATTCGCCGTCTTTTTGCTCGATTCGACGCGCCTTTCACGCCGCCTCGCGCGGATCTGACCGCTTCCCTCGCCCTTCTCGCAGGATTCAGCCATGAAGGGGGCCAAATCCAAGGGCGCCGCCAAGCCCGACGCCAAGTAACAATCAATCTATTCTCATCTCCCTTTTCCATCTCTGTTCCATGTTCACGCCGTTGTAGATCTGTTGATTTTCGCCAAAGCAGATTAGATTTCCACCCGGTTTTGACTTAATTTTGTTGGTTGCAGGTTGGCTGTGAAGAGTAAGGGCGCGGAGAAGCCCGCCGCCAAGGGCAGGAAGGGGAAGGCCGGCAAGGACCCCAACAAGCCCAAGAGGGCTCCCTCCGCTTTCTTCGTTTTTATGTCAGACCACTTCCCCGATTTTCTTCTGCCTTCTTTTTTTTTGGGGGGGATTTCCGTTTGATCTTGTTTCGCTTAGGGAGGAGTTCCGTAAGGAGTTCAAGGAGAAGAACCCCAAGAATAAATCTGTCGCTGCTGTAAGTTTTTTTTTTTTATTTTGTTCCCCTCTCGTTCGTAAATAAAAACTCCACTACTGCTATGGCTTACGATTACAATTAAAATTATTAGTTGCACCGCTTAATAGATGTTGTATCATGATTCGTGGATTTTATTTTTCAAAACAAAAAATTCAGGTAGGAAAAGCAGCCGGTGATAGGTGGAAATCCCTGACCGAAGCGGTGAGTTTCGTCGCACATAGTGATAGTATGATTTATATAAGTGTTAGATTCCTTGTGCCCAAGCTAATATGTAGCCATGGCTATTCGATTCTAGGACAAGGCTCCCTATGTAGCCAAGGCCAACAAGCTCAAGGCCGAGTACAACAAGGCCATTGCTGCCTACAACAAGGGCGAGGTACAACACAAGAGCCCACTGGATTACCTTGTATGCTTGCCACCGCTTCCAATTTGTTTGCTGTTCTAAACATATGCCCTGGTTTGTTTGTTCAGAGCACTGCCAAGAAGGCACCCGCCAAGGAGGAAGAGGAGGACGACGAGGAGGAATCTGACAAGTCCAAGTCTGAGGTCAATGACGAGGATGACGACGAGGGCAGCGAAGAGGTATACTACATACATACTCCTTGTGATCAATTCAGAAAATAGTATCGCATTAGTTGGTTGTGTGAAGCTTAACTGATTATGCCTGAGGCTTGTACGATTACTTAGTATGAATCACACTTTGAATAGGCTACTGCCTCATGGGTAGATATAGAACAATAGTTAGTTTAGAGAGATCTCATATACAAATACGCTAATGTCTCATGGGTAGACAGAAGAACATTAGGTAGTTTGTGAGATGTATTTTGAAGTGTAACATTCTCAAAACGGAAGCTGATGAAATGAAAAAAAAATGGTTTTGGGGATTGCAGGATGAAGACGATGACGAGTGAGCCTTCCAGTGGACAAGATGGGAGCAACAAGACGCTAAGGGGGGCCTATGGCGGCGGGCGTCCTAAGGAGCCTATCCATCATCATCATCGTCTACTAGAATTATTCAGTTTCACTTCACATCGTGATGTTTTACTTTTTCTCTCGTCCTATAACGGATAGCGCTCCTTGTTGGCGCCACTGGTGGGTGTTGTGGTGCAGCCAATGTCTTGTCTCCACCGTCAATGATCCGCTTGTACCTAGATTACTCTTTCCATTGTCATCGGCTAACATTGTGATAATATCAGTTTGCGTATGTTAGATTAAATTGTTGCTAATGCCGTCGTTTTCTTCTTCCTTGCACTTAACATGTGATAAAATTGCTTTGCGGTAGGTAGGTTGCTAGTTATTGTGGTCGATCGATTGCTTGTTTGATTGCGAATAACACTAGCCAGCGTTGATTTTAAGATTTGTTTTTCTTGATGCTCCTGTTGTCTGTGCGCATGTTGCCTACAGTATTAATAGGCTTCGAAGGATTAGCCTGTCTGACCCTCCTTGAGAAAAAGAGATGAGATGAGATGTATGAGCAAGGCAACGTTGCTGTTTGTGCATTATAGTGGGGGCTACCACACGGGTTTACAATATCTTTGGAGTGAGATGGAGTTGGTTGATGATTATTGCAAAGAGAGTATTGCAAGTAATAGTAGTTATGAAAATGCAGTGGTTGGGATTTTGCATTTTTTCTTAATCGGTGGTTGTGGTGTTTTGGTGGAATAATAATAGTGAAGTAGTACACCAGTAGAAGAGGTTTCGGCAGGTCTGTGTCCTACGGATTGCCGACGTCTTCTTTGGTTTGGCCTCGACGAAGTTGATGCTGCCTCCTACTATAGATAGTTGCATGGTTTTGAAGTTGATGTCTCCTGGTCCCTCCCTAGCCTGTGTGTTGCATTTGCATTTTTTTTTTTGCATTGACGATGGCGCAGCACGGAACGGAGGAGGCAATGCTGCAGGTAGGAGTAACAACGAGGTAGTAGGGCCTCTGGCTGGTGATGGAGCGAGCGTCCTTTTGCTGTGCGAAATTTACATCGACTGTCTGGATTGGTCAGCACAGGAAGGAGCCGTTAGATATAGGGAGAGATGTGAAAGTGATTATATGATGAGTGAGGGGACAACTATACGCTCCTACGGCGGATTCATTTCGTTTCGTTGGCCTTGTCTCCAACCACCCATCAATGTGACGCCGATGTTTAAAAAACTCATGTATTTATTCAATAAACACTATGTTGGATACATAGTATTTACTATCTCCGTCCTCTAATAGTTATACGTTCCTAGAATTTAAATTTTACCCCAAAATACTTCTTACTCTCAAATACTACTTATCACACCTATAACCTCCCATTCAAATCTCTCCATTCAACCCCAAATTGTAACTTCATTCCCAACCATACATCATCTAATGAGTTAGTATAGTTATTTTTGTCTTAAACCCTAACATATGTTAAACTATATACAATAATAAGTATTTTGGGACTGATGGAGTATTACTTAAGTAGTGTTCACATCTATCATAGGAAGAGACTAGGGTGCCTATAGTGGGACAAGCGGGTCCTAGAAAAACAGCATAAACTAGCATGGTGGCCCGTGCAGCTTGCACGGCTAGTATCATTATATTTTCTCTCATAAAATAGCATATATGTTTTCTCAATATATTATTTAAATATATTAAAATGACAATATGATTTTAAATTTTGCAATAACTTTGTGAAACTACTAATGGGTAATCTTCATATTGTATTTTATATATGTGTTAGTTATTTATTATTTTTAATATCAATTTTTACTTATTTGTAAATTATATATATTCCTATATGGACTCTAGACATCTTTTAATATTTATTTTTTAATTCCGAATTTTTTGTAAATTGTATTTGTATGTAGACTCTATGCTCTTCTTCCAATATTATTTATTTTTATTTCTGAATTTTTATTATTTTTAATTGTATTTCTACGTGGACTCTAAACTCATCTTTTAATATTCTTTAATTTTTAATTTTAGTTACTTCTAAATTGCATTACTATATTGACTTTAAACTCTTCTTCCCACGTTTTTCTTAATCTCGAATTTTAGTTATTTGTAAATTGTATTTTTATACGGACTCTAAACTCTAATTTTAATTTTATTATGTTTATTCTGAATTTTAGTTAGTTTTAAATTCCTATATGGACTATATACTCTACTTCTAATATTCCTTATTTTAATTCTGAATTTCTATTATTTTCTAATCGTATTTATAGAGCATATAGAGTATATACTCTACTTATAATATTCCTTATTTTTAATTCTGAATTTCTATTATTTCCTAATTGTATTGCTATATGGACACTAGTCTCTTCTTCTAATATTCTTTTTTTAATTCCGAATTTCAGCTATTTGTAAATTGTATTTCTATATGAAATCTGATTTTTCTTTTTCTCCGATTAATATAAGAATTTCTAGACCATGAGAGCGAACGTGGACTCTACTTTTTCTATTCCTTTAATAATATAATAGATGTCCTGAAAATAAACAAAGAATAACTCCAAAAGAACATAAAAAAGCAATCCAGTCCCTACTTTGCTTCTTCCTGCTTGGCGACCTAATCGATGAAGTCGATGGTAGCAGCGACCAAAGCGAGATTGACTGCAAGATATAGCATCAAGCTGCATACTTAACAAGGGCCTCTCAAAGGTGGAGGTTACACTGGTGGAGAAACTATCTTTGCTCGGTCGCCCAAAATCCACAATAGTTCCGGTTCGAATAAAAACCGGGACTAAAAATGATTTTTAGTCCCGGTTAAAAACTTTTTGACCTTTAGTTCCGGTTGGTGTTACCAATCGGGACTAAAGATCATTTTTAGTCCCGGTTTAAAAAGTTGTCGGGTCGAGTTAGGCCCCAACTCATTTTTAGTCCCGGTTGGTATAAACAACCGGGAGTAAAGATC
This sequence comes from Oryza meridionalis, assembly GCA_000338895.3. Classification (NCBI taxonomy): domain Eukaryota; kingdom Viridiplantae; phylum Streptophyta; class Magnoliopsida; order Poales; family Poaceae; genus Oryza; species Oryza meridionalis. The sequence continues at coordinate 31,293,753 of CM002529.2, forward strand.
TAATCTTTACTCCCGGTTGTTTATACCAACCGGGATAAAAAATCAAACCGCGCACCAGTCCACCGTCCTGTCCTTATCCCTTCGATCCCACCGTCGCTAGCTACCTTATCCCTCTCAGCCTTCCTCCATCTATTCTCCTCCATCCATTCTTCTCTCCCCTTCCTCCCCCTTCTCCTCTCTTCCTCCTCCTCCTTCCACGTGAGGCCGGGCGGCGGCGGCAGGGAGGCAGGCGGCCAGGCGGGCGAGGCCGGCGAGACCCGCGAGGCGCCGGGCGGGCGGCTAGGCGGGCGAGGCCAGCGAGGCCCGCGAGGCGCCGGGCAGTCGGGCAAGCGGCCGACGAGGCCGGCGAGGCGGCACTCCCCGGGCGGGCGGCGCCTCGCGGGCGGGCGGCGACGCTCCCCAGGCGGCGGCGGAGCCCGAGGCAGCCGGGCGGGAGGCCGGCGAGGTGGCGGCGAAGAGGAGGGCGAACGCCGGGGCGCCGACGGCCATGTGGCGGCGCAGGTCCCACCCCCTGGCGGCGAGCGAGGCGAGGAGGAGCGTGGCGGCGGCGACCCCCTGGCGGTAGGCGACGAAGACGATGGGGCGCATCCCCATCCCGTACGCCGCCTTGAGCGCCATGTCCACCGCCGCGTAGAACCACTGCATCATCACCATCCCCACGCACAGCCCGTACAGCTCCACCCACCACCACCCTCCGCCGCCGCCGCTGCCGCCCGCCATGGCGAGATCCGCGAGCTCCACTCACCCACCACCACCAAACAGCTCGCTGGCCAACTAAGCTGGAGCAATCCATCATCCATGTGCAATATTAGTAGTAATTTCGTTTTCGTTCTCTCTGTTTGTTTATGAATTATGATCTCAAATCTAGCGGTCAAACTGATCACGCTGGCTGGGTTGGATGATTGATTGATTGATTTGCTTTGCTTTGCTTGCTTTGATGTATTTGGGGATAGAAAATACAGCTTGATGTATTTGGGGATTTTTTGAATGATACGTGGTGTTCGAATGATTTGTGGAGATTCGTGGGGCTTGAAATCATGCAAGCAGCAGGAAACAAAAAAAAAGAAAAAAGAGCATTAGTCCCGGTTCGGAACTCCAACCGGAACTAAATCTTTAGTCCCGGTTGGTAACTCCAACCGGGACTAAAGATCCTTTTTTAATCCCGGTTATTTCAACCGGGACTAGTCCCGGATTCGTAGTCCCGGTTGCATAACCGGGACTATAGGGGGGTTGTGAACCGGGATTAAAAAGGGTTTTTCCACCAGTGTTAAAGCGAACCCAACAAACAAGTGGAAACTCAATCGAACCTTGAAGATGCTCCACCGGAGACAAGGATCGACACTGAATCGGCAACAGCAAACTCGTCTGAGTAGATTTGAGTGGCTGGTGCAACCTGTTCGTTGTGGATGAAGAAAGCCTCCAACCTTAGAGTGAATATGTTGCATTGTTGCCACGGACACCGGTGAAAAACCCAACCCTCACAAAGACGGCATGAGCCAGAGCAAGCTCCGGTCAATCCGTACATGGAAGAAATGGAAGAAGGTAGCCGGGATGAAGAAGACATGTGCTAGCATCTTCCTCGACTCTACAGGAAAGAAGAGAAAATGAGCCTACTACAAGATAAACGCTATATACAATAGGATAAACCCAACTTTTCCCCAGAACCCACGTTCCCCCTTGACGACCAGTGGCCGTCGGAGACGGAGAGGAAAGGAGGTTGGGTGGACGGAAGGAAAGAGAGCTCTTTTTTTGGCCTCTCAGTACCCTGAGAGAGAGAGCCCGGGGGGGGGGGGGGGGGAGGGAGGTCACCATGGTATGTTCATATGGACTATACCCACTGTTTAAGTTCGTAGAGATAAATTGGTTCCTTTTATTTGAAGCGAGTACGCTTCGAGCTTTCGATTGATAAGTCTTTAAAAAAGAAATACTTAAAAATAATTTATAAGTAAAACCAAGACTGAAAAATAAAGTAGGATAATAAAACCTAAAAGTCAACTATAATTAAAATATGGATGTGGCTGATGTGCAAATAAGTACTCAGGAGATGATGAGAGGTTGCCTCCTTGCCTTTTTTTTTTCTTCTTTCATTCCTTTTAGTCGTGGCATTATTACTTACGGTACGTCTATTACTCCATGACTTTACCTTAACCGCTGAAAAATCGTACACGATCATCGGGATTCATTTTCTCTTCCATATCCATCGCTTGGTTTGTTTGTACCCCTCCCTCTCGACTTATTAGAAAAATATACGGTGAAACACATATATAATGAAAACTTGTTGGATCGAAAAATAAACATTCGAGATTCATCCACGTCATCATGACCCAAATAAAATTTTTACTCATAAGAAAATTGACAATCTCAAACGTCTATTTTTTTTAATCCAACGATAATTTTTAGCTTACCACCGTATATTTTCCCGGTTTCCCCTACTTATGGCATGACGACATGCATTTCACGTCCAGATGCCTGGCGTCCTGTGGTTATGCTGCTCCAGCTAGTATTCGTGCTGTTAATTATGTTGTTTTCGTGTTGAAACAGTAAAATTATTTAATGTTTCATTAGTAATCAAGCTCGCCTCCGTAGCATAGTGGTAGTGCGTTCGCTTCGTAAGCGAAAGGTCGCGAGTTCGATCCTCGCCGGGGGCTGTGGTTGCCTTTTTATGTTGTTTTGTCCAGGCAGAACATGAGTTTTTGTTCAGAAATGATCTTTTGTCCAGCCTCCAGGGTCCAGGCACTGGCAGAACGCCAAAACATGAGTCATTATTAGCATAAATGATCTCTTTTATCCAGGCGGAACATGAGTCATTATCATATCGGGAATACTCGTGTGCCTCTTGTCCAGGCACGCACAACTTAGTTTCTGTTCTAGTAGAAATTATTCTTTTGTCCAGAGAATATGAGTGAGTACTAGCATATATATTATTCTCGTATTACGGTTGTGTTTAGTTCACACTGAAATTTAGAAGTTTGATTGAAATTGGAACGATGTGACTGAAAAGTTGTGTGTATGAAAGGTTGTGTGTATGAAAAATTGGATGTGATGGAAAGTTGAAAGTTTGAAAAAAAAACTTTGGCTGTGTTTAGATCTAAAGTTTGGATCCAAACTTCAGTCCTTTTCCATCACATCAACCTGTCATACACACAACCTTTTCAGTCACATCATCTCCAATTTCAACCAAAATCCAAACTTCGCATGCAATGATGCAGCTTTTACTCCGATCCTATCATCGGCTGTGTTTAGATCCAAAGTTTGGATCCAAACTTCAGTCCTTTTGTCACATTATCTCCAATTTCAACCAAAATCCAAATTTCGCGCTGAACTAAACGCAGCCATCATCAGTTTTCTTGCAGCTGGATTTAACTGTACGTGTCCGACGTACTGCCAGGACGCTGTTACTGCTAGTATGTACTACCTGATGAAAAGATTGAAATGCTGCTGGTCAGCGCATAGATCGGAATGTACTATGTAAGATGAAAACGGTGAAACGATTAGCATATCCGATTAACGAAAACAGACGTATAATTTAGTTTATCGCTGTTTATTTGGATGCAAGAAAACTGATGATGGCTGCGTTTAGTTCAGCGCGAAATTTGGATTTTGGTTGAAATTGGAGATAATGTGACAAAAGGACTGAAGTTTGGATCCAAACTTTGGATCTAAACACAGCCGATGATAGGATCGGAGTAAAAGCTGCATCATTGCATGCAGTGATGCACAAGATCTACTTCTAGGAAACACCAGTGAAGTTAGCTTTTCAGGCGATTGATTCCCCCTCTTGCTTAAGAAAATGAAGATAAAAAAATTGGACCAATCTAAAAAGAACTAGATTGATTTTGAATTAAAAAGGGGTGAGCCTCGAACCTGAACCGACTAGCTTACAGCTTGTGTTGCTAGCTAGGAAGACCCCAGGCTTTTTTCTAAGAAAATGAAGATCGATCGAACCATCTAGTTACCGTGAGTTCTTGAGCTGTTCATCACAAATATATATTCCACCTTTCCAGCGCAAGCAAGCTAATTCAGCTAGCCTAACCTCCTGCAGACTAATTAATCAAACATTGTTTTAATTCAATTCATTCGTCAACATATTAGAGCCCAGAAAGAAAAATGAGATGATGATGATGACTCGCACGAGGGTAATCCAACATGGGACCTAGACCCTCCAGCACGTCGTCCCCTTTCAGCGATAAACAAATCAAAGGCTACTCTCTTTATAATTTCTGCCCTCACTATTTTATTCTGCTCAACTGATTGATGATGCCTTTACTATTAGCTAGTTTGTTCCTTCATTTATTTGCCGTCACTTCGTGCTTGGGAGTACTCTTCCTGTTCCTCTTCCTCTTCAGCCATTCCATTGTGCCTTGTTTCCTCGGTGATCAACACAACATATTATTCTCCCTAACAAGGAATAGAAGCATCTGATCTCTGAAGCTGCATGATGCAATTGCTGTGCTGTTCTCAACAATCTGCAGGTTTCGCATTCTCTCTCTCTCTTGAAGAGTTTGATCTTCTTAAGAGCTTCCATTCTTCCAGCATTTTGTGCTAGTAGTATATACATGTTCTTCAGTAATGACTCTAACGACTATATTCAGGATGGTCCCGGCAATAGCACTTTGTTATGTTACTAGCAGTATACAAAAAATCATTTAAAAAAAACAGTTTACAGAAATTTTGTGAACGAAATGTGTGGGCATTTTGTTAGATTCTGTTCTCTCTTTTTTTTTTGGTCAGGAGAAACATGCAAATTAAAATGATCCTACCGGCCGTGATGTTCAGCTCATACTACATTAATTATGGCCTCCTCTTACTTGAACTGCATCTTAATCTCTCCACACATATGATTTTCCTTCTTTCAGCTAGCAGGAAGAACTAAATTCTCAAGGAAACTCATGGCAGAAATCCTATTGCACCACAACGCAGCTGTGCCCAGAAAACAGCGGAAATCGGCGGCCAGAAGAATACATGGAAACGGTGCGTATTTAGACAGCAATCCTAATGGATTATCTGCAGACCTCTGAATGGTTAATGGAGACTCTACTAGTTGTTGCTGTAGGCCCTGAAGCTCCCAGGAATAGCCTTGACTCTCCATTGTACGACCATACCACCATCACCATGACTAGTACTGTATGTTGTACTTAATTGCTCCTATGCTTAATGCTCAAGTTTCTTTTTAATGCAATCAATTAGTACCACCGTATTTACTGTATTTTTAATAAAAAAAAATAGATGAGGCAGAAGCCACCCAAGGGAAGCACCCCTCAAGACAGAACCACTGCAAAGAATGTGATCCACAAGGATATTTTTCCCAGCCAGCCGAGTGTCATTGCACGTCTGATGGGCATCGACACAATCCCGGTATCTGCAAAAAGGGATGAAGTGATGATCTATGCAGAAGAAACCAGCAACCTGAAGCTGCCAAGTAAACTGGAAATGATCACTGTCACATCACCCCGTTCTGCAACATTCAGGCAATCCAAATGCAGCCTGATCTCCTACGGTAGCAGCAGTGTTGATTACACTTACAGGCATTGTCTCAAGAAAATGAGACCGCGAAGAACTCGTTCGCGTCAGCATCATCCACAGGAGGAGCTACTTGAGAAGATCAGGGAAGATTTCCAGGCATGGCAAACATCCAAAGCACTGGAGAATGCAAGAACCGTTGTTACAGCTTCAGGGTGTCCTACTATTACTAGTAGTAGACACCGCATGGAAGAAGGTAGGTACATTCAGATGCTTGCACAGGAGAACCTGCACAAGGAAAAGATGGCCAAATATGGCTATGGAAGCTGCACGATTTCCATGGCAGAGAAAGACACCCTGAAGAATGTCACAGATAATAGTAGTGATACAGAGATTATTTCAGCAAAAGCTGCAGCAGAATCTAACATATCTCCTGGAGATAAGGTCATAAAGGTTTTAAGGGTGAGCCACTGTGCCACGATGCCAGACAAGTTCAGAGATTTGGAGGATGAACGTAATAACAGTATAAGCACGTCTGCTAAACCACGTTCCCAGAAACGGATAGTGCTCCTCAAACCTAGTACTTGTGACATTGTTGCCAGTGACCAAGAATCGTTGTTCAGTTCATCCAAGGTGAAGAGAGAAGGGAACATGGAGGAGTTTCTTGAGGAGGTGAAGGAGAGGCTCAAGAAAGAGCTCAAGCTCAAGTCCAAAAGTGAGGTTGTCAGGAGAAACTGGGGTACTACTGACCCGAAGCAAATCGCTCGAGACATCGCGAAGCAGATCAGAGAGACTGTGAGCAGGCAGGATCTTGGTAAGAGGCTGTACTCCCGATCGGAATCATTCAGAGCATTCAGGAGTGACCGCAAGCGCAACGCTGCTGCTACTGCTGCAAGAAATGCATCTCCGGAGCACGTCAGTCCGAAGAGTGTCACCTCAAGAACCAGTGGAACCAATCAAGGGTCCAATGATTGTTCTCCTCCAATAATCAGAAGAAGCAGGGGAAGAATAAGGTCGTTGACAGATATGCCTCTGTCAGTGTCAGTGTCAGTGCCAGCTTCTGGCTTTGATGACCAAAGCTACACAGGAGAATGCAATGTTGCTGACGCCGACGTCGTGTCGCCACGGGCACTAGTCCGGTCATTCTCTGCACCGGCGTCAGGGATCTCTCGAGGTCGGCTGTTTGCAGAGGAGGACAATAATGTGGACAGCGGCAGGCATGGGAATTCAGACGCGGTTTCTGAAGGTGCAGCAGTAGCAGCGAGCAAGAACAGCAGCTTCAGCTTGAGAGGGACAGTGTCAAATCTGCGGCACAGCTTGAGATCGAGAGCCAACAAGCTGTTCGGGAAGAAGACGCATTGGTCAAAGAAGCCATCGTTGGGCGAGTTCCACCCACACAAGATGGCGATCGGCATGTTGCCATCGTCACCTCCTGAAATTTTGAGCCCTTTCTTCGTTGCACAGGCAAGTACTGTATTACATTTGTCAAAATCAAAGCTGTATTTCATGCCTGACCTTGAGAGGATCAGAATAACTTTCTTTGGTAAAATGGATTCACTTCCTTTGCTGCGTTTGTTTCAGGAGAATTTCACCGAGCTGCCTCCTAGCCCGGTGTCCCCGTTGGAGGTTGAAGGTAGCAGTTCCCGCCATTTCTTCAGCGATCTGAACTGCAACTTGCCAGGTATGAAAAAACTACGCCCCTCTCTCTGTCGTTCGTTACATTTCAGAGTTTCACTGAGACCTGAAGTGTAAAACAATGCGTCCAATGTTGTGCAGAACTGAGCCCGAAAAGTTGGTCAGAATTTGATACAACACCCAGAGCCAGCAATGGATCATCATCATGCAAGAACAGGACGACGAACGCAACTACTGAAACCGAGGAGAGCTATACTGAGATGGCCTACATAAAGCAAGTCCTCATTGCCGCGGGACTATACGACGACGGGTCGTCGTGCTCGTCTCCATCGATGATGAACAATGCCCGGGTGGACTCAATGGCAAGAAGGCCGATCTGCGACTACGTCTTCGACGAGGTAGAGGAGACCTACAACACTGAAGAAGATGCAGCTGATCACAGGATGCTGTTCGACCTGGCGAACGAAGCGCTTGAGATCTTGGCAGGGAGTGCGAAGCCCGGGTCGTCGCTGCGGCGGTGGGTCGTCGATAGCACCGGCGTGTCGCCGGGGAGGAAGCTGCTCGACGATGTGTGGCAGCAGGTGACGTAATCCCAAGCTTGCTCGGTCTCGATCGAAATAAGCTTGTGAATGTCATTGACCGTGCTGGTGATTTGTTCTTCTTCAGGTGCAGAGTGTGAGGAACCCTCCGGTGCAGCAGGAGTTGCAGACAGTGGAGAGCATGGTGGCACGAGAGGCCTGGACATCGCCATGGATTGAGGTGTTGCATGAGGATTCCTATGTTTTGGGGAGGAAGCTCGAACGTGCCATCTTCGACCAACTCATTGCTGACATTGTGCAGGAGCTCTTCATCTCACAAAATGCAGCTGATTGATTTTTTTCCCCTTCTTCTTCTTCTTCTTCTTCTTCTTCTTCAGTAAAGAGTAACAATTAGTAGAAACCAAAGCAGCAGATTTCAGAGTGGAACATGTACATAGTTTTTTATTTGTAACAAACAAAAAAAAGAGCACATTGTGTTAGAATTCTTAACTTTGGTATTGGAAAAGTTTTAGTTCGTTTGTTTCGTTTACCGAGATCCGGAAGCACCGTCAAAGTGTTCTTCTGTCCTTGACTTGAAAAACGATAATTATTTCTGCACTTGTAGCCTAACTCGCTTTGACCTGAACAACCCAACGTGCTCTCAGAATGACAGCGAAACTATCTCTCGGTGACCAAAAAAAAAGTGTGAATTAACTATTTCTTCTAATTATCGTGTACGTGACAAGCGATGGCCTTGTATAAATGCTTTTTGCACAGCAAAGCAAATTGCACGCGGGAGAGCTGCCGAACATCAAAGCATTAAGACAAAAGCCCAAGTTCTATCAAATATCAAGCAACACAAATATCGGGGCATTTTTCTTACGATAAAACTATAATTTCCGCCTCTCTCTCTCTCTCTCTCTGTGCATAAGTAAAGGAATAGGATGCACATAAATATATTTATGGACATAAGTATTTAAACCTAGGTAAATCTAAAACGAAATTAGACATACACCAAATTAATGGCACGCACGGTGTAGTGATTAGGTATACACTATCTTCAGCAATAAGCATAATAAATACATATCAAATCAGTAATAAGCATAATAACTACGTATCAAACGCAATCATCTCTTTTACTGCAAGCATCTACGGAGAGTATTAGCAATAGCCACACACTGCACTAGAAAATCAGACTATTTCACAATGGAACAGAAAATATCTTCTCTTTGTGATGGTTTTATATTCTCATGTAAATTATTGGGTAAAACCACATACCACCTATTAGTTCAACAAAAGAAAAACTACAATTTACGGAATGAATTTTCTATGCAAACAGTGATCCTCTCGGCACCGCCACAGAGGATCAGATCCAAGATGTAAGATACTAATAGCACAGGGCAATCTGATTTTAGTTTCACCAAATTAACATGATCTCCTTTTCTATGTTAGGCATAAACGGTACGAATTATATTAGGGAATGACAATTGAGACCCGTTGCCCATCAGCCCACAAGGAAATCCTCTATGAGCCTGTTTGGGGTTTTTAGCTGCTGCAGCTTCTCCTAGAATCAAAAGCTACACTAAACAGTTTAGCTTTTGGTCCAGATTCTGAGAAGTTGTAGTTGTATAATCTAGAAAATGAACTGAAAACCAGAAGCTGACTATCAACCAACTGCTTCTAAGAATCTTAAGATCCTCAAACAAACCCTATTAGAGGATGGGTACAAGGAAAATTTATCCCCACCAGCTAAGGGATGTGGATGGGAGTGTCTTTCCTGTCCTCGCTCTATGTTATATTTCCCATACGTGTTTATTTGTGTATAGATCCTTATAACTAATTTTTTTATGACATGTGTATTTATTTAACATTATATATTCTCATACAATTTGTAGTATATTTATCTTTTAGAACTATTTTATTATTATATATGAAAATAACTCAAAATTGTCTACTTAGTTGTGTAATAAACTTGTGAAAACAAAATAATCACTCTCTCTTTAACTTCTAAAAATACCTACTAAAAACCTTCGATAGGAGTAGTGCGACAATTAAATGTGTTAAAAGTAGCTATAGGTAAAGTGATACAAGCATGTGCAGTGTTAAAAAAAATGTGATTTACGCCTGTCTCCAGGATTGGAGGCTATAGGGATTATAAGTCAAAAATTAGTTTTAAAAATCATGTCGAGTTTGACCGTACCTTACATTATGAAATGGATGAAGTAAAACAATAATAATATATTAATATGTGAAGTGTCTACTTTATTTATTTATTGAAAGGTTAGCATGGGGGCAAAAGCAGAGGTGAGATAGATTTTGCACGGTAGATGTCGTAGAGAGAACAACTTTACGGTTTGCACTGTAAATAAAAATGAGAAGCATATAAAACAGTGTTCCTGCGTCTTGTTTTGTTGGGTTTTTGGGATCTCTCCTCTTGTGTCTTCTCTCCTGCTGTTCCCAATAAGAAGTCACCACCACCACCACGCCTCTCTCTCTCTCTCTCTTCTCTTACCACACACAAACAAGGGTGGGTATCCTTCCCAATTCCCCGCTGATCTCTATCCAATCCGCGCCGCGCCTCGTCGGCTCCAAGGTAGGGTTTCTCCTCTCCTCTACGCTCGCCGCCGCAATTCCAATTCCATGCGAGGCTAGCTAACCCCATAAATTAAAGGAACGATCCGTTTTTATTTTGTTTTGCTAGACAGGAGATGCCGCCTTGGTGGTGGTGGTGGTGGGATGGATGGATGGATGTAAGAGCAGATTGATTGATTGGTTGATTGGTTGGATTGGTGATGATCCAATTCTTCTTCTTCTTCTTCTTCTTCTTCTTGTGATCTACAAATTCCAATACATATACTAGTACTAGTAAGAGTAAGCATTCATATAAGATAATGGAGGCGTCGGATCTGAACACCCACTTGCCGCCGCGCAAGCGACTGCTCGCCGGCCTCAGGATGGCCGCCCCTCCCTGCGCCGATGCTCCCCCACCCGCGCTCCTCACCGCCGATCTCGCCGCCCGCCTCCGCCACATGATGGTCTCCTCCTCCTCTCCCGACGACATCGTCCAGGCCGCCAGGTCGGCTGCCTCCACCGCCGCCCAAGCTGCCGCGGCCGCCCGGGCCACCGCCGCCGAGAAGGCGGCCGTCGCTGCCAAGGCTAGGGCTGCTGCCCGCGCTGCCATGGAGTTCCTCGATTCCATTTCCAGGCCTGTCTCATCCAGGAACGGTCTCCAGCTCAAGCTCAAATCCAGGAAGAAGCATGTGCAGGTCAAGCTCTTGTACAAGCCCAATGGCCGCCTTGAGGAGGGTAGAGGAGGACTTCCTACTGCTGGGGATGCTTCTTCCAAGCCCCGCAGGCGCGGCAGGGAGACCGATGAAGAGGTTGCTCGCAAACTGCACCGCGCCATGAACAGCTCGCCGCGCATTTCCTTCACTGGACCGAAGAGGCCACGCACCATTGGTGCTGAGAATGGGGGTGTGCTTGATGCTTGCAATGGTTCTTCACCTCATCCACCAATGATTGAGGTCAGCGCGATAACTAACGGATGCTCTTTAGGGCAATCTAGTGAGCTCCCTGTGCCACTTTCCGAGCATGAGGGTCTTGATGATGATAATAAAGATCCTTCTGGTCATGATACTACAAAGAGTAGGGCTATCGCTGGTAATGGAGTTGGAGCTGGAAACCTAAGTGCTGGTCGGAAAGTGAAGATCAAGAGAAAGGAACTGCTTTTGAACCAACATAATAGTAAAGATACACAAGAGGCCAAAGAAATAAAACCGTCTATAGATTCTATACGATACGACGAATCAAAGTCGAATGGAGCTGAAAAGAGATTGAACCAGCTTGTAGATGCAAAGGATCCCGGCGATGGTTTGGCGCCGATGAAGATCTCATCTGTATGGAGGTTCAAAAAGTTCAAAACATCACACTGCTCTTCTGACAGTAAGGTTTTGCACAACGTGTGCCCCTCTACTTCGGCGGCTGAGACCTCTGCTTCGGTGAAAGCTGATTAGTGAGGTACCTTAGCTCATAGTTGGCAGATGCTTGTCTTAGCTATGTTTGTTGTGAGATTTTGTATGTTGAAGCTACCATTTGGACAAACAGGGAGGGCAGGTGATCTCTCCCGGTAGATTCCCCACCTTCTATTTGATTTTCATACAAACGTGTGTGCTTTTATGGTATATAAGTTACTGGATATTTCTACCAAGTTGTTTCTGCTCCACTCTTCCCAATTATGTTAGCAAGAATCTGTGACAAAGTCATATTGTCTTGAAATGCTGGGTCATCGACATTACAGGCAAGATCTGCTATTATTATTATTGGCTACAATCTAGAATGTAGTTGCCTATTCGGTTTAGTGCTTTGGTCTCTTGACCAATATGGACCTAATGAAATTAATTACTTGTGAACAGAATTGGAATTAGGTTTTATCAAAGGGATTGCCCTTCACTATGATCATAGCTTGTGGCTGGCCTAACTTGGTTAATTTTGTCCACTCTTCATATCGAAAACACAACACTGAAGAAGTCACTAGTGAATGATCTACCAGACAGTATCTTCATTAATAGCAATATTGGTTTCTAGATCTTTAGCCATGTATGAGCATGGGGTATAATGGCAATGAAACTTGAAGGAGAGTGATTATGCAACCTGCCAATTCCATTCTTGAAATGTTGACTCTCTATTCTACTGCTGATCTCACGGGGGGTGTCTATATGTTGAGAGCTTGTTATATCAGTAGAGCATGAAAATTTATGTGCAGAATTATGTTAGCTGATGATAGCCTTCAGTTTCTTGTTCAATTGTGAACATAGATGTGTGCCAATGTTTTCCAGTCGATCAGTGAGCCTATATTTGGAGCAGCGTGGAATTGAAGGGGGAAACCAAACAATCTCCTACTCTATCCTGGGCTTGTGTGTGGCCAGTAGTAGCTAGTTGGTGTAACATCTGAATGGATGCTCGGTTGATGTATGTGACTGTGGCGTCTGAGGTTATCCAGCTCTTTTGGAAGCACTCCATGCATGCACCAAGCAAGCACAGCTGCACAGATGAGAGATAGATATGGTGCTATTTGTCTTGCTGCCCAGCCAGTTGCTGAAAAATCTGAGCTTCTTCCCTTCTGGTTGTTGCCCGGTCAGTCCAGTTGCTGCTCGCTCTTTCAGCAGCTGTTCTGTTCACACGGACAGCATGGCCGTCGACCTGAATGAAAGCGCATCTCAGGTTCAGGTTCAGCTTCAGCTTCAGCTTGCCCTGATTTTTGACCAACAATAACTGGTTGCCGGTTGCTCTGCTCTGTTCTGTTAATACAAATTCCTCTGGTTGTTTGATATGATGATGATGATGAGCATGCATGCAACAAGAAGAACGAACCTTCGCTCAAAAAGAAAAGAGAAAAGAAATGAACTTGTCCATGGAGTATATATACACAACTCATGTACGCGTGTGTAGAAAGAAACATTGAAGATGTGCTATATAGTATAATGTATAGTCTCTGATTTTCTTGCGTGGCTGACTGGTGGGCCCGGCTTCCTGACATAGTATTGAACATTTCTAGTGCTTTACGTACGGTACATACCTGCTCTAAAGGATGCTGCAAGTGGGCATCATTATTCAGAGAGAAATGGTTTCAGATCTGATCTACCCAACCAAAGCTTAAGTCTAACCATCTATCATCATGCTTCATTGCTGCTACTGCTCACTTGTGGTTGGCATCTCATCTCAAATCTCAAATCTCACAGGTGATTAAGCTGCCAGCCTGGCCTCTTAGCTACCTTTTTTTTGTATTATTGTGTTTCTTAATTTTTCTCTCTTTCTGTTGTGTAGTAGTGCAGAGGTGCAGTGCTGGTGAGTGATGTAATGTGGCACCAACCAAACCTGAAACCAGCATTCATCTCCACTCTTGTCCTCTCATCTTCAACAGTAACAGTGTAGATGATTTTGTGATTCTGTCCTGATTTAATGATGGCTCATTAGCCACCCGCAGAGATTTTTGCACTTACTCTATGGAATGCACTGTGTATGTAGTAGTGATGCAGCAGCAGGAGCCTTAGTGTAGTGTACTCTCTCCGTAAAAAAAAAATTAAATTCCAAAGATAAATCTAGAAAAAGCTGACTTTATTTACTAGACGGAACGAGTAGCTTAGTGTTTGCTTGTTTATTGGAAGCAGGGTAATGCATCATTCCTCTTGTCTTGTAACTGCAAAACAGCAATGCAACTGTTAAGAGTCGTTCGTTTGTTATTGCTTCTTTTGACTGTCGGCACTAGTAGCAGTTGATGCAACGTCATCCTGACGCCATCACCGGTTATTATAGCAAATCGTTGCATCATTACCGCTGCCTGTAATACCCGGTTCCTCTCACATCTACACTGTAGGAAAAATGAATACTGAGCTTGCAGAAAAACCCATAAACCTTGACAGTTGTGCAATATGAAATGGCACCCTTGGCCGAGCAAGATTAATGATAAAAAACCTATTTTTTTCTAAATAATTGAATGATTTAATTTAACTATTATAAAGTTGAAAATAGATTAAAAATAGTTTTTAAGAAATTCTTATATATAATGCTATAGTAAAAATCACGCCATCTATTGAGGGCTCGAAAACGTGTTGCATTGATCCACTATTTCTTTCACTAAAAACTAATAGGAAAATCTTGGGAGAATTTCTCGTAAGTTACTGGAGTGGTAATTCTTACCTGCTGCGTACGACCGTACGTTGTGCTGGACGACAGATACCATGTGGAGTACAAAATAACAAATCGTAAAAATGGCCACATGCCACACAATGCAACAAAGATTATTCCTCCCTCTTTTTCTTTGTGTGTGTGAGGTTGAGATAGAGACATACATAAACAACACAAGAGGGTAGAGTAGTAGTACTACTCCGTTATCACCTGCCTGCCCTACTTTTGTGCTTCCCTCCGTCCAGATTTTGACTTTTTTACTTGCACTATTTGACCATTCATTTTATTCAAAAAAATTTGAAATTATTATTTATTTTATTTGTGACTTACTTTATTATCCAAAGTATTTTAAGCACAACTTTTCGTTTTTATATTTGCACAAATTTTTTTAATAAGACGTATGTTTAAACAGGGCAAGTAAAAAGTTAAAATTATGGTATGGAGGGAGTATTATTTTGCATACTACAGTATATATTTTTGAATGATCTAAAACTTAACTGCATGCTAATGTCATGCAGTTTATTTTAGCCACTGTGCTTGGACAACACAAGTTTTGTCACGCAACCTATAGATTTTCCAAATAAGCTAGATCGGGCTCATATGTTCATCATCCAAAATTTTCCGAGCCCAAGGTAGATTTTTAAGAAAACCCTATGTTTTCTGGTCAAAGTTTTAGAAAATCACAAAGTATCATGACTTGTAGTAGCATATAATCACATGTTTTGTGGTCTGAGTGCTTTACAAAACCTTACTCTTATTCAAATCTCGATTAATTTTAACATACCTAAAACAATATCATTCAAAATATAGCGAATGGTTGAATCAACAACTTAATGAAAAAAAATCAATAACTGAAAATTTTCATATGCATTATATATTTTTAAAATTAAGCAAATGCTATACAAAGTGTAAGAATGTGTTTTTCTAAACTTTATAACTATAATTCATGGGATTATGTGCCAGCAGTCAATAATATCAAGTGTTTTATACAACTTTGATCATGTAGTATGGAGTTTCCTGGAATTTACTCAATTTATTTTTCAAATTTCAAGACAATTAGCATATCAACACTCCTCGGATTACCGTCGGGTTGAGAATATGTTGTTGGTAGGCGATGGATGAAACTGAGTTGAAGACAATTATTTGGGAGTGAATTAATATTATAAAACTAAAGAAAATAATAAAGAAAAGTTTCTTAAAAATATTTGTGTTAAAAACATGAAGAACATATGTAAAGATTAGTCTTAAAAAAGTATATTTCAATAAAATCATATATATTTACTAATATTTATATATAAAACGCTAAGTATTATAAACGGAAAAGAGTATAGTAGGAACATTGTTTAGTAAAGAAAAACCCTAGTGGATTAGTGCAACAGTTACAGGCTTACAGTAGTCTAGTAGTGGTGAATTTACAAAAGGGACCTCAACATTGCAGCGAAATCGAGGGTAAGCCCTGCGCCGCACCAAATAATCTCGCTCATCTGCTTCCTTCCTTTCCTTTTTTCCACACAACACACCCTCCTCTATATCCCTCCCTCCCGATCTCGCCGCGCCGGGAACCCTCGCCGCCGGCCACCCCCGCCTCCTCCGCCACCCTCACGCCAGGCGAATCCGCACGGCCCCCGCTCCCCGCCGCCTCCTCCGGCCGCGATGGAGGCGGCGTTCGACGCCTACTTCCGCGCCGCGGATCTGGACCGCGACGGCCGGATCAGCGGGCAGGAGGCCGTCGCCTTCTTCAAGGCCTCCGCCCTCCCCCAACCCGTCCTAGCCCAGGTATTCAATCCCCCTCTCCCCTCCCCCACATAGATCTTGCATTCGATTCCCCCGACCACCTCAATTCCGCGCTCTCCTGCGGATTCTATCTATGCTCATTTCTTCATGCTCCCTGATCTCATCTACCTCATCGCTGCTGCTGCTTTATCTGCTTCCTAATTCAATCACTCCCTTTCTCTGTATTTTTCTACTACTCATACTTACCAACTACTAGTTCACTTCTCTTACCCTATGGATTGTACCTATTTGGAGTACCTCTCAATCAATATATATATAGTCACATAGATAGGGAACTCTACGCCTCCGAGGAGTGTCATTTCAATTTTGTGCCCCTGGTACCTCAATGGGCTCAACTTGGATCCTAGTTACTTCTGCACTACAAGATCACACTAATTATGCTGACTTTGTAGTCACTGTTTGGAATCTACTAGGTGCTTAAAAGAACAACTCAACTGTAGCTCGAATCTTCAATGATTTATAGACTGCTGCTTTCTGATGCCAAAATTTAGGACCTTTCAGCTGTGCCTGTTTTGGGCGACATTAGGTTTCGAGATTATGTGATTTTGTTTTCAAAGCAAGGGAGCTGTATGGTTTGGTTTCTAAAAAAAAAAACTGGACCCTGGATCTTTTGGATCATTGTCAATATGACCCTGTTCCGTACTATCCTAGAACACTCACTTCTCAAATTTTCATGCGAGTATATTGGTTTGAGGTGAGAATTTCATTTAAAAAAAAAACCATCAGTGAACTGATCTTAGTGTGTTCCCTTTACTTTCTGGTATTCTTAACATTCTGCTTTGGCACCACCCTTAATATTTTGCTTACTAATTGCACGCCACTTAATTTTCTGCTGCAGATCTGGACTTATGCTGATAAAAATCGAACTGGTTTTCTTGGCCGTGAAGATTTCTACAATGCTCTTAGACTTGTCACGGTAGCGCAGAGTGGCCGAGAACTGACACCGGATATTGTTAGGTCAGCGTTATATGGTCCAGCTGCTGCAAAAATTCCCGCTCCTAGGATAAATGTTTCAACTCCACTTCCTAATGCAACTAGTGTCACTAGCCCCTTGCAACCCACTCAAGCACCTCGCCCTGCTCAGCAGAGTCCTGCTATACAAGGATCCCAGGGCCCCCTTAGCACATCACTAAATCCACAGGTCCTTCAACCTGGTAATGTTGTCAGGCCACCACAAGCGTCAATTGCAAACACTCCTGCTCAGGCAATTGCTCCAAGGGCGCCCGCAGGTGGTGTTCCAAACCATACTGTTCCAGCAACAACAGGTCTATCAACAGATTGGTTTAATGGCAAGAAAAGCGCAAGTCCATTGGGTGTAACTTCACAAACTCCAACCAGAGGTGTTTCTCCACAGGTCAACCTTGCTACCGCGGGAATACCAACACAGAGTTCAACTCCTATAGCAGGCTATGGCTCTCACACTCCAGCTAGTACAACATCTGTAAAGGCGAATTCAGCAGATTTAAACCTTCTGTCTTCACCGCCAGCTGCTAATGACTCCAAGGCATTGGTGCCTTTGGGGAATGGATTATCATCTGCCTCAACATTTGGTGTTGACCCTTTTGCTGCAACTCCACAAGCAAAGCAAGATTCATCTTCCCCCCCTGTGGTTTCAAATAGTTTGCCTAGTGCTAATGCTCTTGGACCATCCGCTGGACCTCATCACCCCCCTAAACCAATGCAGACTGGTCCCATGCAGGGTGCAGCATCACTCCCTTCACAGCCAGCTCCAAAGCAAAACCAGTTTAATTCCATGCCAAGCGCTCCAGCACCTATGGGTAGTTCTCCTGGTGGACAAATTCCTTCAAACACGAACCAGTCTCAAGCTCCATGGCCGAAAATCACTCAAGCAGATGTAAGGAAATATATGATTGTATTTATTAAGGTAGACAGGGACCGAGATGGAAAAATTACTGGTGAAGAGGCTAGGAATCTGTTCTTAAGTTGGAGGCTTCCAAGAGGTACATCACTTTTTTTTCCCATTCTAACTTCTGTTGGCTCTGCTGCCATGGCCCATGATCTGTGTGATCTATGCATTTTAGTTACCATTGTTTGTGATTATAGGCACAGGCACCGCACCAGTTTGTGTGTGAAAGTAGAACCGTTAGTTTGGAAATTCATCCTGTAATTGTTATCATCCTTCTTTTTTCCTTTTCTGCCTTTTATATGATTAGTTGTACATGAGTTCAGTTTATTCTTTTGTGGATGCTAAATTCATGTGGAGATTGATGTGTACTGTATACTGGTGGACATACATAAATTGTAATTATTTTACTTGGATTATTTCCTCTTAGATGCACGTTGAATTAAACCTACTAGACTATGGATGCTAACCTGCCATCAATATCGTATTGTTTCTTGTATTGTTGAAGCTTCGTTACTGTTTGTTATTGTATTCTTGGAATTTAGCGGCTTAGCGCTATAATCTTTTGGTATTCCTTACTTCTATTTACATGTTCTATTATCGATGAATAAAAAGCACACAGACAAACTTCTATTTCTTTCTTAGCATATATTTATTAGCTCTTTTTTCTTCAAGTGTAGATTCTTTCTTTCTATTTTTTTGAGCCAGAGGGAAAACCCTCGTTACTAGAAACAAGCTACAACAGCATCAGACTGTACATTCTTCTGATGCTTGCAGTTCTCCTTTGACATTTGAGTTTCCCTTCTTCTTTTTTCTTGTATATAAGTTTCTAAATACCTGCCCTCTCCATTTGTAGAGCTCTTAAGGAAGGTGTGGGATTTGTCCGACCAGGATAAAGATGGGATGCTATCTTTCCGGGAATTTTGTACTGCTGTGTACTTAATGGAGAGGCACAGAGAGCAGCGTCCTCTTCCTGATGTACTACCAGATGGTATCTGGGCAGAAGGAATTTCACTACCTTCTACGGGGCAATTTGCAGAAAACCCTACTGGCCCAGCTCCCCATCCAAGTGCTGGTATCCATCTCAAAAAGCTGTTTTGTTCGTTTCCTGTTACTAACTGCTAAGGAAGTCTCTTGTCAATAACGGGTTTTAATGAATGTGTGCTGAAGGATTTACAAGTAGAGCAATGCCAGGACAACATCATGGGATGCCTCCGTCATCCATGAAACCACCACCTCGAAGGCCGCTTTCTTTGGATGCTGATGATGCAGTGCGAACAGAAAAACAGAAGCCAAAGATCCCAGTCTTGGAGGAACATCTTACTGGCCAGCTAAGCAAGGAGGAGCAAAGTGCATTAGATGCAAAGTTTAAAGAAGCTTCAGATGCTGATAAAAAAGTGTGTTCCTCATAGTATTTCTTTAATTGAAATATTTCAAGAACTTGCATGTACTAAAAATTGAGACAAACAGTAGCAAATCATAAAAAAAAATTGAAGTGAATTTTACAACTGGATTCATGTGCCTAATATTTTCATAAGGAAGTGGATTCATGTTTAACATTTCCATTGGGAAAAAAAGCTAGTGGCATTAAATCCTCAACAGATATATTTGTCTTGGCGGTAATAGCGTAGATTACCTTTTTTTATTCATCTTTGGAATTCCAACATAGTTTTGCATCTTCATACGTGATAGAATGTGCAAATTTAGGCCTTCATGATGTGTTTTATGAACACATTTTTAATCTTTTATGAAGGTTCAAGAATTGGAAAAGGAAATCCTGGATTCTAGAGAGAAGACTGAGTTCTATCGCACAAAGATGCAGGAGCTTGTAAGTGATCTTTATCATCATGCCTTGTTACATATTTGGCACATGTGTATTGATAAGTAATACAGTTTATGTTTCTTGATATGCTTGGGAAATCTTCAGGAAGTCTTCATTGTTTCATATTCTAGTTTCAATTTCCATGAATCGTGCACTGCTTTAGGTGCTGGTACAAAATTTCCATTCAACTACTGTCATTATTAATACTCAAACCTGCTGTATCCTACCTACCACCGTGCCATAACTCCAAATATGCAGAGCTCTTTGTTGATAGGCAATAGCTGAAATTGCATTGTTGAACATGATCTATTCATGCTTTGCTATTTTTGTGAACACATGTCTAACTTGTTTTTTTTCTTATTTTCTCCTAGATTCTTTACAAAAGTAGGTGCGATAACAGGTTTAATGAAGTTTCAGAAAGGATGTCTGCTGATAAACGTGAGGTACTGTTCTCCTGTAACTTTTGATTAAGAAAATGAGCTCCATGTGCAGACGGAGGCAAAAGATACATGAAAATTCATATCTCTGGTCTCGGTCCTCTCATACATTGAACCGTTTACATTGTTTTACATCATGAGATATGGTTCTGTATGCATCTGTAAAAACCTCCCATTGTTGATGCTCTTCGATTAACCGCCGGTCATAGATCTTGCAATGTTCAACTTGTTTCTATAGAATTATATGTTGCTTTAGTTGAAGCCAGAATGATTGTTTTGTGCACTGTTAATTTGTGTGAATTGCAATTCAAGCATTCAACTATGCCATCTGATGTATCTTGTTGCAACAACGGGAACTCTTTATATGTGGTATTTTACTTGATCTCACAATCTCTACGAATTCCATGTTCAGGTTCAATCCCTTGCAGCAAAATATGATGAGAGATGTAAGAAGGTTGGAGATGTAGCATCAAAGTTATCGATGGATGAGGCCACTTTCCGTGAGATTCAGGTACACCAGTGATATTTATGGCATTTTCTCAGGTAGTAGAAAATTGTTAAAAAAATATATTCATGAGATATGGACTGTGTGAGTCTGACATTATTTTTTCTGCTATCTACAGGAGAAGAAATTGGAGATTTATAATGCGATAGTTAAACTACAGAAGGGGGATGGAAATGATGAAAAGCTTCAGGTGTTTTTTTAGGTTCTTCCAGTACCTTCCATTTGATCATACTATACAACTGTTGTTTGACCATCTTTTTGTTCGTTTTATAGGAGCGAGCTAACCAGATACAATCTGATCTTGAGGAGCTTGTTAAATCTTTGAATGAACAGTGCAAGAGATATGGGTTGAGAGCTAAGCCAACTACTCTTGTGGAGCTTCCTTTTGGTATTTGCTACCATCCTGTTTGTCTATATATTTCTGTCCAACATTTTCTTGTATTCTTACTTTAGTTTGCCAGGTAAACTAAGCCAAAGCTCATTTTAGTTCACTGTTATTAACTTCATTTGCTCCTTGTTATTAATGAGGATCCTGCTCTTCTTTTTACATTGCTTGGCATGGTAATGGTAGGTTAACTTTACTATCATATTTTTTAGGTTGGCAACCTGGAATACAAGAGACAGCAGCTGTATGGGATGAAGAATGGGACAAATTTGGTGATGATGGTATACTAGTTTGAATCTTGATTCTGTTACCAGCTATGCTATTAAATTTGTTCTTATATAACATTTCTGAATTCTACTGTTGTACACAACTTGTTTACCAGGCTTCTCCATAATAAAGGAACTCACAGTTGAAATGGAGCCACCTGTTGTACAAAAGGATCAGCCTACCGTTGAAGACAGTAAAGTGTCTACCAATGGGCCATCAGCACCTACATCAACAGAGAAAGAAGATAGCAGGGGTGATAAATCTGCCGCTGCCTCTGAGCAAACTGTAGAACCTGATGCAACTCCTTCCGATAGCAAAACGGTCACAGCAAAAAGTCCTCCAGTTAGTCCTGTTAACAACACAAAGGATGGCCATACTGATGAACATGATAAAAAACAATCTGGGACAAACGAAACCTCGTCACGTGCAGTTGAGAGTGTCAGGTATTCATTTTTATATGAACTATACAGCAGATCGTCCTACTATGAAAACAGAAACTTGTCTCCTTCCCCCATATCATCAATTTCATACACAAAAGGCGTAATCTCTAATTTCTTTGAACCTGTCAACTTTGTTGATGAGTAAACATCCCAGGATTTGATACTGCCATTGAACCATTAAGACCGCTGGTCGCTCGTACATAACTCAACCTTACTAGTGCTTTGGTTTCCCAATATATTTTTTTTTGAAGAGATTTCCCAATATATTATTGTTAAATTTATCTGGAGTAGGGCCATTCAAATCCTGAACTTGCTACATAAAACAAGTCCCAGACTGGGTAGTTCATTGTTGTTTACTTGTGTGAAACCTATGTTCTTATTGCATGGTAAACTTTGCAGTAGCAATGGAGGAGCAGATTCCCCTGTTCATGGAGAAAAGAGAGATGATTCACATTATTGGGGCCCATCATTTGATAATGGTGATGATAATGACTCCCTATGGAACTTCAATCGTAAGGTGCAACTCCTTTCATGCTTTGTGCTACTGTGTCATATTGTATATAAGTTTCTCATCCTAGCACTTAACTCTGCAATCTGTTTCTCAGGATGGTGAGAATGGTGATTCAGACCTATTCTTTGGGCCACAAGGTCTTCCCCCAATAAGGACCGGAGGCTCTTCTACGTCTGGTAGTGTTTATGGCAAGGAACAGAAACCATTCTTTGATTCTGTCCCAGGTACTCCAGTGGAGAAGCCTTTCTTTGATTCTGTCCCAGGCACACCCTTGCAGAAATCAGTCTTTGATTACTCTGTTCCTAGTACACCGATGCAGAAATCAGTGTTTGATTATTCTGTCCCAAGTACGCCATTGCAGAAGTCACTCTTTGATTCTGTCCCCAGTACTCCAATGCAGAAATCCGTATTTGATTCTGTACCAAGTACTCCTATGCAGAACTCTTTGTTTGACTCTTTTCCAAGCACCCCGATGCAGAGATCACTGTTTGATTCTGGCCCAAGCAGAGCAGAATCTCCTACTGCCAGCAGCATGTATGGCAAAGAGCAAAGGGGTTTCTTTGATTCTTCTGTTCCCAGCACACCAATGTACAACACTAGCTTCTCACCAAGATATAGCGAAGCTGGAGACGACAGTTCATTCGACACGTTCTCGCAGATGGACTCATTTGGCATGAATGACAGCAATTCATTTGGGCAGCGTGACAGCTTTTCAAGATTTGATTCCTTCCGGAGCAACGCTGATCAAGGCAGCAATGACACCTTTGGTAGATTTGATTCTTTCCGCAGCAATGCTGATCAAGGTGGTGGCAACAGCTTCACAAGGTATGATTCCATGAATAGCAGCAGCGACCATGACAGAACAGATGCTTTTGCGAGATTTGATTCAATGAAGAGCACAGACTACAACAGCCGAGGTTATTCGTTCGATGAGGATGACCCTTTTGGTACTGGACCGTTCAAGTCATCAGACACCTCTAGCCCGACGAAGCATGGAACCGACAGATGGAGCGCATTTTGACAGGTATTGCTTGTACTATAGAGGTCATCATCATGTGTTTGTGCACCTTACTGCAGATAAATATATATACACGTACAAGGGCAAGACAGTTTTTGCTTGGGCCTCAGCTTGCAATGGGGCTTGCTTGTGTGTTTGCTTTGTGTTTCTTATTTTTGTACCTAGGACCTGATGTTCTACCGCGCATATGTGTTGGTGGGATGGTGATTATAAACATTCTTTATACCTTGTATTATTGTACAAGATGTGAGTCAATCCGGCGGATTGAAAATTACGAGCTGTCCATGTTTTTAGCGTTTTCATATTCTTGTGCCTTACATTTTCCTCCTGTAAATACCTTCACCCAGAATCTGGGGATGGATTGTATTGCGGACGTATTTCTGTTCAGTGACAGATTTTTCTTGTAATCCAGTGGCTTAGAAATTTGTGAGTTTTCTGTTCGAAATGCTTGACCTTTTTTCTCTTTGTGGATTGCACGGTCTACCGATCCTAGTTTAGAGCCATGAGAACATTATAGCATCGATGTTTATTTAGTGAACTTCTATCTTGTTCGTCGAGAAGCATTATTGGAATGGTGGGCCGAATTACAGGCCCATAATTCGTACATACTCATCTGTTTCAAGGCCGATGGATAAAATTTATTTTCCCCCAAGGTTAATAATCACAAAACTTTGTGCAAAGGGCTAACGTTCATGCGTTTTAGCCCTTGGCCGAAATGGAAATGACAAGTATTATCAATCCGGAGAGAGTACTAACAAAAACTATAGCACGAAGCTTGCCGACGGCAAAATTGTTGCATTTTTGGCTCCAAGGCCAATATTCACTAATTTTAGGCCGTAAGACTATTATTCATGCGTTTATAAGAGTATAAGACTTTAGGTCCCAGGCTATACATGTGTCTCTAGGTCCCAGGCTATACATCAGTTCCTATGAAGGCTAATGTACTTGAAGTTTTGGCCAAAGGGTCCGATATATTACTATGCCAATGGATAAAATTTATGCCTTTTGGTTCCAGGGTTGCTCGTGAAATTCGGGACGGATAAAAATATTCATTTTATCGTAAAGGTTAATTAGTCATGAATTATGGCCGAAAGCTATAACTCACGAAATTATATGTCGAAGGATCGAAATCACGAAATTTGTTGTCATAATGTTAATATTCATGATTTATTTGTGTAACAATCCCTATGCTAATACTCCTGAAATTTTGGGCCACAGAAAAATATTCCTATGCTTTTTTTTCAAAAGCTAATACTCATCAATTCCAGCCAAAGGCTACATAACTCATGAAAACCGAATGCTAAGAATCACAATGAGCCCAATGCTGGTACTTGTGAAATTTAGGGTAGGAGAAAAAATATTTATGCCTTTTCTTTTCCCAAAGGTTACTACTCATGAATTTTGGCTAAAGACTCTTGATTCACGAATATTCATGAACTTTAAGTGCAATGATCCCAAGGCTAATACTCATGAAATTTTGGATATGAGAAAAATAGTCATGCATTTTTTTCCCAAAATGTTGGTGTTCATGAATTTTGACCAAAGGCTATATTACTCATGAAATTGTAAGCCAAAGGACAAAAACGAGAAAATTTTGTCCTAAGGTTAATTTTCACGAACTTTGTGAATTTTGGGTTGGATAAAAATATTCATGCATTTGTTTTTCCAAATGTTATCACCTATGAAATTTAACCAAAGGCTACAACTCACGAAATTATAGGCCGAAGGACAAAAATCATGATTTTTTTGTCCTAGGGTTAATATTGATGAACTCTGTTGGTAAAGAGCCAAATGCTAATACTCATGAAATTTTATACCAGAGAAAAACATCAATGCACTTTTTTTTTCTAATGTTAGTACTCATGAATTTTGGCCAAAATCTACAAAATAATAGGTAGTTGGCTAAAGATCACATTTTTTTTTGGTCCTAAGGCTAATATTCACAAATATCGTGTGAAATAATCCTAATGTTAATACCCATGAAATTTTGGACCTAAGAAAAATAACTTACGAAACTATAGATAGAAGGCTAAAAATGACGAAATTTTTTGCCCGAAGGCCAATTTTCATGAATTTTGTGTGCAACTATCCCAAAGAAATTACTTGAAATATTTGACCAAGAAAAATATTCTGAATTTTTTAAAGATTAATACTCATGAATTTTGATGAAAAGGTATACGAAATTATATGCTGAAGGCTAAGAATCGCAATATTTTAGTTCTAAGATTATTTTTCATGAATTTTGTATATAACTGTCCCAATGCAAATAATCATGAATTTTGGGCCAGAGAAAAATATTCATGCATTTTCCAAACGTTAATAACTCGCAAAATTATAAACAAAGTCTATAAATAAGAAATGTTTCAGTCCTAAGGTTAATATTAACGAAATTTGTGCATGACAATCTCAATACTAATATTCGTGAAAATTTGGACTGGAGAAAGATTTCATGATTTGATTTTTCCACAAGCTAATACTCATTAATTTAGTCGAAGTCTATTACTTACTCCAATGAAATTATAGGACCAATTATGAAGATCACAAAAAATATGATCCTAAGGTTAATACTCACGAGTTTTGTACGTAACAATATCAAGGCTAATAGTAGTGAATTTTGAGACAGAAAAATATTCTGCATTTTTCCAAAGGGTAATACTCACGTATTTAGTTCGAAGGCTATAACTAAAAAAACTATAGGCCGAACGCTAAATGATCCATGAGTTTTGATGAAAGGTTAATAGTGATGAATTTTGGCCGAAGGATACAAAATCACAAAATTATAGGCCAATGTGAAAAATCACAAATATTATCATCCAAATGTTAATATTTATGTACTTTGCACGGAGCAATCCTAATGCTAATATACGTGATTTTTTTTACAGGAGAAAGCTAATTGTGTGTTTTCCCAAATGTTAATAATCATAGATTCTGTTCAAATGCTATAACCTGTGAAGTTATTGGCCGAACGATGATAATCACAAAAACTTTGATCCTAAAGTAAATATTCATGAACTTTGTGCACGATGATTTGAATAGTAATACTCATAGAATTTTAGACGAGAAAAACATTTATGCATTTTTTTCCCGCAGGATTATACTCATGTTTTTTTTTCTGAAGGCTATAATTCATGAAACTATAAGCGCAAGGCTGAAAATCATGAAATTTTTCGTTCTAAGGTTAATACTCACGAATTTTGTGCTCAAATAACCCTAGGCTAATAGTCATGACTCGTGAAATATTGGAGCATAGAGAAACATTCATCGGCTGAAAGCTATAACTCATAAAATTATAGGCTGAAGGTGGAAAATTTTTTTTCCTAAGGTTGGTATTCACAAATTTTGTTCATAAGAAGACAATGCTAATACCCATGAAATGTTGGACTGGAGAAAAATATTCATGCAATTTTTTCCCACAGGCTAATACTGATGAATTTTGGCCGAATGCTATAACTTACAAAGTTATGGGAAGAAAGATGAATATCACAAAACATTTGGTCCTAAGATTAATATTCGTGGATTTTGAGCACAATGATCCCAGTGCTAATAGTCATGAGGTTTTGAGATGAAGATAAATATTAATACATTTCTCCCAAAGATTAGCACTTTATGTATTTTGTCCAAAGTCTATAACTCACATAAAGAGGCCGAAGATTAAAAATCACGAAAGTTTTGGTACTAAGGTTAATATTTATGAATTTTTTTTGCAACGATTCAAATACTAATAGTCGTGAAAATTTGGACCAGAACAAAATACTTATGTGTTATTTTCTAAAGATTAATACTCATGTATTTTGTTCAAATGCCATAGCTCGAGAATTTATAGGCCGTATGATAAAAATCACAGAGAAAATGACCCTATGAAAATAATCAACAATCCCAATGCTAATACTCATAAAATTTTGGAGTGGAGAAAAATATGCATGTGGTTTTCCTAAGGTTAATACTCACAAAATTTTAGCCTAAGATAACTTACGAAAGTATATGCCGAGATTATGATTTTTTTTAGCTAAGGTTAATATTTATGAATTTTACATGCTATGATACCAAGAATAATAGCATGAAAAATTTGAACATGAAAAAAATATTCATGCATTTTTTTTTCAAAATTAAATTTCGGCCAAATGCTAAAATTGACTTCTTTGTTTTCTAAGGTTAATTTACACGAACTTTGTGCGCAACAAAGGATAATAAACATGAAATTTTGGACCGAAGAAAATAGTCAAATCTGTAAAAGGGAGAAATCAAACAACCAAACAGTCCATAGAGATCAATTTCCATTAACAGCTTAGCTTTCAACGAGAGGTAAAACATGGTGCGCACTGCTTTTACAACATCATCAGGGCAGAGATTGGCATCCCCTATAATTTTAAGTACTTAAGTCTACATGTACCATTCTTACAGCAACAAACTGCTTACACCATCTCTGTCCTTTTTAAGGTGCAAGCAGCAAACAATTCAAATTAACTAATAATACACCACCAATCCCCGCAAACAAACAAAAAAAATACAGTGATGCAAGCAACGTTCGTGCTCCTACTCTTCTCTGTTAAATTAGCAGCTTTCAAGAAAATACCCGCTTGCCTGAGTTATTGAAATTTGCATCTTTTATAAGGCACAAAGCCCCTTATTACCTCTTCATCTCCGCTGTTGCTTGGCTTCACTCTTATAAACGCTGAATTTGCGCTCGGTTTTAGCTCAAAACTTGAACCTGACTCTCGGACGTAAATCGCTCCAAGTGACTCCGCTATTGTCGAGCTCTGGGGGGCGGTCATCTGCACATTTCCCCCGGAGTCCGAGCTTGATTCCGCTGAGTGGCTCTTCCCACCGTCACTCTCGTCACTACCTTCAGTCTGCTGCATCACTGTGCTTAGTCCTCTAGGATGGCTAATGGGAGCAAAACCGTAGTAAGGCCACCACACGTGTAAAGGGGGAATTCTAGCATCTGGCGCTGATTCACCGAATTGGAATGAGAAAGAATTGTATGACAGAAGCCATCCATTTGGTGCACAATATGCCGCTGGAATCTCTCCAACGGATGAAGGAGCCTGCAACATTTCTTCATTGGAAGGCTGTGATATCTGCTCCACACTTTCATGCTTCGGATCTGAGGAGCTTCTCCTCTTTGGATCTGGGATGACAACTGTCCTCCCAAATAGCTTCAAGCTTGTTTCTTGCACCTCTTCTTCTGAAGAATCCTCTTCAGACATATTATTCACGTCTTTTCTATCTTGGTCTATTTCCTGTGACAGAAACATGTATAACCCTAATAAGCTGATGAAGTGGTGATTTACCATGTTTGACAAAAAGGTTCATTCGAAGGATGGGTGTTTACCTTGTGGGACTGGCACTGATCTATCCCTGTTTGTTCACAAGGCACATTATTATCTTCCCCACTCGTGAATGTGGGAATGTTGTTTCCATCGTCAGATGACGCTGGGGAGGTACATCTGGTTGATGGATTGGATACTGACGATCCAAAAGCATCTGACTGCATTGCAGATAGCACCGATATAGGAGAACCATTCTCTTGATCAGAGCCAGATGAAGATGAGACAGGAGCAAGCTTCGATTGCGCTGTTGCTGGATTTGCGTCCGATCCAGAATTCGCACACTTTCGAGGGTACGGATGAAGTGGTTTTCTCTTTGGCCTAGGTGGAGGGATCTCAATCGCATTATTGGAACAGGGCTCACGCACCACCTGCTAAATAAAGCCCCCGCATTAGAAACGTTTGAGCATGCCATTTCAAGTTTACTGTTACCAATTCTGCTTTACAAGCACATGTAATATATATATAGAGAGAGAGAAAAATATAGCATCGGCAGTGTAGTAATAAATCAATCAGATTGTTCAATTGGTACATGAAGGATTATTATATCACCTTTGAGAAAAACTTCTGGGCATGGCTCCGAATTTGGACAGCAGTCTTTGTGCCAATGTGCTCTAGAGAACAGCTTGGACAAATCAGACATACTACTCACTGAACTTGTTTAAAGCCTAATGTAAGGCAAAAATATGAAGAGAGAGAGACCAAAACGCACCTTGTATCTGACGCCAAGAGCGACCATACAGCTTCAATGCCTCAAGGAACTTGTCGTGCTCTTCTTCCGTCCACTTCTCCCGCTGCTTGGTGATCGTGTAAGGCTTCCGAACCTGCTTCAAACATTGGGTTGGAGATTGTTAGGTACAGTGACAACGCTGTAAGCTAGAAGCAGAATTTTTTTTGTTCCTTTCTGCCAGTGAAGA
The DNA here is from genome assembly GCA_000338895.3 of Oryza meridionalis. Lineage (NCBI taxonomy): Eukaryota > Viridiplantae > Streptophyta > Magnoliopsida > Poales > Poaceae > Oryza > Oryza meridionalis. Next base: position 31,323,337 of record CM002529.2, read on the forward strand.
AGACATGCTAGTGAAGAAGGATCGGCTTGCATAGATGTCAAAAGTACCTTGACAGGGAACTCCTCCATCCCCTCGTTGGGCTGCATTGCAGTTACAGTTGCAGATGCATCATTCATCATCAAGGGAGATTTGACAAGATCCAACGACAGGCCTTTGTTGATTGCCAAATCGGATGAATCCTTTTCCTAGATGGCCAGGAGAGGAACACAAAGTTCAGTGCTTTAGCAAAAGCACACACAAGTACTCCGTAATTTGCAATTGCCGCAGACAGTTTACAACAACAACTCCGTAGTTACTAGTACCACTTACCGCTGCAAAGGAAGGGATAATTACTAGTAAAAAGTAGTAGTAGAAACAGAATTGCTACTAGTACTTCCAGTAAGCAGAGGCAGAAGGGTTTGTTAATTGAGGATTCGTGCCGTTCGTGTTATTGGGGAGAGAGAGTATAGGAGGAGTATTGGCCATGTCTTTCTGGAAGCCTCTAAAGATAGATAATTATGACGTGTATCCGCCCCAGAACCAGAACCAGGAGAGAAGCATCTAGAACACTCCCATTTTTTAACTAAAAAAATGCAATACATTTGTTTTTTAGGCAATAATAATGGATCGGTCCGGGAAAAATATATTTTCGCAAATAAAATCTGCAACGTTAAGCAAATGACCACACAAATCATCATCAGCGGTTGCGCAAGGCCAAGAAAAAGAAAAAGAAGAAGAGCAACGTGGCTATATATGAGGAGATGTTTACCTCCAGCTGCGGCATGGAAGCCATGAGGAGTAGTTCAAATCTTGCTTCCCGACCACCTTCTTCGCCGGGATCGAGCAGGAACAGCCAAAAAAAGCGACCGACCAAGCAAAGCCGAAAGAGAATCGAAGAAAAGAGAGTGCAAGCCCGCCGGGGGAAGGGAAAAAAAAATCCGGCGACGATGCGGCCGTACCCGTACGGGAGGGTGAGGGAAGAGGAGCGGCGGCGGAGGAGGAGGAGGCTGCGATGCGAGAGGAAGAGGAAACTAGAAGAAAGGAGAGATTTTTGGAAGGGAGGAGGAGAAGAGAAGAGAAAGAAGAGGAAAGGGCGCCACGTCGGACGTGGGACCCATCTGTCAGCGCTGGAATTTTCCAGAAGGCGCCTCACATCTTGTGGCTCTCGACTCCCCTGCGCTAGGCCCCACCTGCAGTCACACATCTTTATCTTAATAACTGTGTGAGTACCGCACGTCACTCCATGTTTTGCTTTTCCTATTGGATTAAAATTACTACTCCTACATAATACCATTCCGATCACTCTTCTCTTGTCTAAGTAATTCTTTTAGCACCACACATATATATATATATATATACATATATATATATATATATATATATGCTTTGGCGTTTTGCACATGCGAAAAACTGTTACTAGTAAGTACTACTCGTATTTGGGGTTGGGGAAAAAGAAGACAGACAGATAATAAGCTGAAAATATCCACAACCGTTCAAACAGGAGAGGCCAGGAGTGAATCGATAGAGAGATATTTGTGACCAGAAACAACCGATTGGATTTTTCTTTTCTTTTTGATGAAAAAACCACAAAGGGAAAATTGCGTGATTAAGCACACAAAATGAGATATAATTATCCACTTGTATAAACTTTTGTCATAGTCTAGTTGCAGGCAAAGACGGGTGGGCGTTGTTGGTCCAGCTTGGGAAATATCGGAGAGAGCAAAGCGCAGCCACAAGATTTCTTTCTTTTGCTACTCTACGCTTTTTGGCGGACACGTCACTCCTCCTTACGACACGTGTCCCTCCTCCTCTTGCCCTCTTGGCTCCAGAGGGGTCCAGATAATAATAATAAGAGAAAGATCTGGTGCTTGCTATCACGGGCCCACCCTCACCTTACCTTGGCCTTTTCTCATCGTCCTTACAAAAAAAATGTTGGGTTTTGCTGCCCAAAAATCCCTGTCCACATGTTTTTAGGAGGCTGGCTTGGATCCTACTGTGCTTCAATTAGTATAATCTCGAGCGATTAACTAATGCTTGCTTCTAGGAGTAGTTCTATGCTCATCCAATCTGTCTGTAATTTTTTAAGTTCTAAACTGCGTATCACTATAGCTTTTACATCCCAAAACTTGCTTCTGCCCTAATTCACCAATTACTAGCTCCAAGCAACTCCAAAATTGCTCTAAACATGTTCTGTAAAAGCTAAATATCGACAACTAAGGTCGTGTTTAGTTCTTTTCAAAGTTAAAAGTTTGGGTTAAAATTGGTACGATGTGACTGAAAAGTTATGTGTGTATGACAGATTGATGTGATGGAAAAAGTTGAAAGTTTGGATCTAAATACAGCCTAAGTAAAAGTACCACGTCTCTACCAGGTTTCCAAACAGTTGGATTGTCTACGGTACTGGTGCTCTAGCAAACACTTAGTGTGGCCTTGGATCCACATGTTAGTCACCGTTATTGTATCAGCAGTGTTACAGAGGATATATGTCTGCTTTTTAACATAATTATGCCATTGTAAGCAAGAACTAGTTGGAAGGGGACCTAGCTGCTGATGTTGTGCCATATTTCAAAGTTTTTAGAGGAGGGGAGATTTTTGAAATTTTTTTAAGGATAGCCCTGACCTAAACTTTTGAGAGTCAAATGTGATGTCACCACTAGTAGAGTTTGGAGAGGAAGGCATAACCACCAAGGTCAAGTTTTTAATTTTAAGAAAAAGAAAAAATTTACTAAGCATATGAATCAACACCGGAGTATTTTCTTAGCAAATGAAGCTACTGGTAACAAAGCTGACTATAATGGGCAGGAGAGTTGAGTGCACGTCAGACATTAATTCCGTGCGGCGATGCAAAAAAAAAATAAATCAACATATACATGTGTGGCCTACATTATATTGCGTTGCTTTCAGTATTCCTTCTTAGTAGTAGTATTAAACAGGGAAATAACGACGGCCCGGATGGCTTTCCTTGAAAGAAATTAGTGGACAGGAGCATGACCAAGTTGCTGACTGTATTGCACACAAAAGCTACTACACTCGTTGTATCTTAGGGAGCGGACTGAGATTTACGATATGCTTGTCGGAATTGAACAAGGTGCTCATGACAGGGATGGGTTTGATGCTAATCAACAATAATATCCAACCCCCCTTAAACAAGGTTTCCTTCTACTATATCTTTTTTTATGGGAAACTAATTGAGCCAAGCTCTTTTAACCACTATGAGTAAGTAAAGGGATGAAGTAGGCTAAATCATACTCATAGTGCACTCCAGGGAGCTAAATGAACTGCTAAACTACAGCACAAAAAGTAATAATACTGTCAACGATCTCTCTTTTATTTTATTAGTATTGGAAGGAAAATACTATCAGTATGAAGAAAGGTTGCAGAGTGTTTGTATGGTAGCGGAAATATCTAGCGGCTGATATTGAGTTAAGTTAGGCAAGAAAGAGCGTGACGCGGCTGCTACGGATAAACAAATGCAATGGGCCACCCACAACACAAGCAAACCACGCGTCCCCTCTAGAAACCACCCTAAAGATTTTCCTCCCCGATAATCCAATATGCGCCAGCTGCAAGCTCTCACGCCAGCCACTCGCTCATTTTCTTCCCTTCCTGCATGTCATGTCTTCTTCTTCTCTTCTCTTCCCTCTATGCTTGATATTATTAGTTCAGCTCACCAGCAACAGGTTCACTTGAAAAGAAACTCCACTCTACTGGATTTTCTTAAGACTATACTTCTACTAGCACTCAGTTTTCCTTTTTGAAAGCAAGGCTTAATTGGTTAATCATTACTAGTACTCCTGTCTCCAAAGTTATCTGAAAAATTAAGCTATTTCTAAACTCATATATGGATCCCACTTGACAGTCGCGAGCTACATGAATGATGGTGTTGGCCCGTGTTTAGTTTCTCCCCTATTCCTAATTTTCCATCACATCAAAAAATTTTCTATACACATAAACTTTTAACTTTTTTTTAAACTCTCAACTTTCTTTAAACTTCTAACTTTTTTTTCAAGAAAACAGACCACAGAATGGGACGAGGATCCGCTAATTTACTACAGAACGAACACAGAGGAGAATGAGAGCCACAAAGTGCATCGTATCGTGCTAGCCTCTTTCTTCTTCTGCTCCCACAGTCCACACCTTGATTTGTTCTTTTACTATTTTGATCTCTTTTTTTTCTAATTATAGTTTGTGTGTACTATGATCTAATGTTTCTTCCATTTTGCGTAGGTGTGAACATCAGGCGTTTTGGATAATGGGTTACAATAGGTGGTGGTATTGGAAGATGGAAATAAATAGGTGGTCAAGAAAAAAATGGATGGTTCAGATTAAAACTTTTTTTAATGGTAAAACCCATGCATTAACCAAGCATGCCCTATCCTTCCACCAGTAGAACGTGAATTTCTGTAATGTGCTTACACTAACATTTATGCTTCTCCATTTTCTTAGCAAATAAGTCACCACCACTTAGCTCCAAACATGCATTTGTTGAGCAGTAAAAGCAGTCAAAACAGGCGGTTTAGTAACCATACCGTCATCAGCGTAGGGCTGTAGCAATTTGGCGGTGTTAGTTGGAGTTGTGGGTTCGGTGGTTGGTGCACTTCATCAAAGCAGGAAAAGAACATGTATGCTATACTTGGTCAGCAATCGCCGCGTACATTACCACCCACTCAAGCAAACAGCTTTCCCATTTGTCTGTATCACCTGAAAACTTAGTATGTGCATTTCCTTTTTCTTCTTTTCTTGGAGGGGCATCTGCCTGCCAATGATCCATGCTCACAAGTCACAAGCCGTTGCCCAGGAGCATACTCCACTTTATAGCTTAATAGTAGCTTTGCTCTCTTTCTTTTTTTCCTGGAACACATGACCATCGTGCACACCACAAGAACATCAAAAACTGCTCTGATGCCTTAAGAGATGCAAGAGCAGGATCTTTAAAATATGATTTGCCCCCACAAACATTCAATCAACTCTGTTCACCAGATATATTACTAATAACCCAGAAGACATCTCTAAATTAGATGCTCCGATTTGCTAATGAGCAATAGAGATTTACATAATGGAGAGGTGCGAATGTTGTGAATCTGCAGATACACTGAAACATGCTGATACGCTAGCCTAGCGTACGCCTCCCCCGGTCTCTGAATCTGGTGACAATCAGAGCACACGCAAAAATGGGGGCGGATACTCCTACTAGGATAATGCATACTACTACTACTACAACAACAATTGGTTTGGGGGGAGCCCTCGCCCCTCAGTCTACTCCTTGTTCCGGGTTGATCGGTCTTTCTTGTGCCCGCCAAGGATACGGGAGATCTGCAGACCTCTGCTGAAGGCCTGGTTGAAGAGCATCCTGGTCTGGAACTCGGACACGAAAGGAAACCAAGCAAGGAACGCTATGGGTGTGAATAACAGGAGTCCCATTAGGATCTCATAGCCCCGGGCAAGAGCCTTGATTGATCCCCAAAGCCCAATCGCCTGGACAGCAGGTTTGATGGCTTGCGCAATCTGATCGTGTGTTTTATCAAGTCAGACATTAGAATTTCTATCCAAACCAAAAAAATTGTAATAATAGGAATGATAGGAGACAGGTTTAGTTGCTAACCAGAAGCAAGCCCCATCCAGTTGGCATGAAAGCAAGGATGCAAACAAAGATATCAAGAACTGTCATGTGAGGGATGGCAATTAATATCACAACAATGGCGACAAATGTTATGAATATAAGGCCCTTGATCAACCGGAAGACAAGCTGGAACTCCGCACTGAACCTCCTCCTACCGACTGAAACAGTCTGGAAAGAAAATCATAACTCAGTTTTCCAGCCAAGAAAGGTATCAAGCACTGATCAGTTAAACTTCAACCGTAAAATCCTAATATAAGATACATAAGGGAGCAAAGTCCATATGGCTTCACCAAGAGCTAAGGAACAGGTTGTTACCTTCATGACAAGTAAAATTACGAAAATCACAACCCATGAAAAGCAATAAACCTGCAAATTGCATTAATTAGAAGAATTGAGTATGAATAAAACGGATGTGACCACCAGGACAAAAAAGAAAACAAGGGACAACCTACCAGTACACTGCGAGTATGCTTGGTTATATTCAAATGATACACAAGCCCATATTGGTAGACAAAGAAGCGCAACGCGAGCAGAATTTCAAGAATAGTACCACGCTTTCCAGAGTATCGAAGAGGCTCCTGCTCTTTTTCCCACCATGATTCCCAACTTTTTGTTGGTGCTACACCAATACCTCCACGGTTGCTGATCCACTTATTCCAATCAGTCCAGTCATCCACAATCTTCTGCCACTCAAATCCAGAAGGATTGAATAGGAATGGTGCAAAGAGCCAGGTGCCCACCATAAACCACATGGAAACAGTGATGAAAATGTATGTGATAGCCCCTCTGTATGATTGCCCAAAGATTTCATACACAACCAGCAAAATCATCAGCTCAATACCCTTGACAAAATGGCTGCGAGAATAAAGTCGGTAGTTGTCAGCAAACTTGGCATGAAACACCACAAATCCACGCCCAGTGGCTCTATATTCAGCTCCTCCGTGGAGTAATGTCCTTCCGTAATAATGAGTTTTGGTCCCAAGTGAAAATGTAAAGAAAACAGATGCCAACTGAAGTTGCATAAGTACAAAGTCGCTTAGTGCTGTTCTGAATCCCCTCTCCAGACCAATTTCCATCATCATGGGCAACGCCATCAAAAATCCAAGTTGAACAAAAGACTCTGATGCAAGAGCAACTTGGAGGGGTGCATTATGCACAAACTTCTTTCCAGTGGCTAGTGCTTGGTCCAGTCCACTGAGGACAAGATATAAGCGCCCATAGAGGAAAACATATACAGTCCATACTGTAATCTATAACACCAAACAGAGAAACCTGGGTTAAGATTTAACCAACATATCAAACAGAGAGAAGTAGAGTTTATATGCCATACCATTGTACTAAAGTAGAAGCCAATTGTTGTGTAATAGCATGATAGCATTCTGAAGAAATCAAACCGGTGCCCTAGTCGATAAATGTCACGGCTCAGTGTTTGTTCACCATTACCATTTGCTATCTTTGCCTCAAACAGAGAAATTTGGTTGAGACCCACATCTCTTCCCTTGCCAACTTGCATGTACTCATGATGAGTGACATTGCCTTCACGCAATGTTGAATTGAAACCTGCAGCAACACAAGTCACATTAACACCAGAGCAGTTCCAGATTCCATAAAATAAGCATCGATAGGGAATAAATTGGTACCGGCAAATATATCTTCACTAAGATTGATAATTTTGGATGCTTTACTTACACCACCCCTTGTGAGGTGGAAAAGACGATCAAAGATATCAGGATGGCCATAGTGAAATCGAACCCTGCAGATTGATGTTCAGAAAGAATAATGTCAGAGGTGAGCATCAGCAAACCTTGAATCATAGTTATTGAGACCGGACCAACCATCAAACCGGTCAGGTCCTCGGTTTGATGGTTCACTGGTTTGACCGGTTGAACCGTAGGTTCAAAGTGGTTCAATAAGGTTAAATATATAACTGATTCACTCCAGACACAAACAACAGCATGGCTTGGTGGTTGGTGCGCCATGACTCCATTCAACCCATCCTGGGTTCGGCTCCCACCATACACCCCTTTTTCCTATATTTTCCCCTCCTTCTCATGCGTGCACGTGGTCTGGCAGAGTAGCAGCTCACGGTTGAGCGGTCGAGTGCTGGTTTTCTGACCGGCTTTTAAGCGGTTTTCGAGAAAACCGAGCGGCCCAACCGGTTTATACCGGGTCATTTGCACAGACGGTCTTTTAACTGGACCAAACCAGCAGAGGCCCTGGTTCCGGTTTTTTCCGGTCCAACCGCCGGTCCAGTCCGGTCCTAATAACTATGCCTTGAATCATGAATAATAGTACTTCCCACCTCGCTCCTTTTGATTTCACATTTTAGAACCCAACTATCAGTATGTATAAAATTATCAGGACTGGTTGTATGCAAATTATATTAGTATGTTCACCATTAAAACTGCTTTCAGATATTATGATTTTTTAGTATATGTTAGTGTAATTTTTTTTATAAAAAAAGAAGGTAATGTTCAAGTTACATCTAGAAAGCCATGACAAATCAATAATTTCAAACAAAAAGAATGGGGTGGTAATATATTTGAAAAAAAAATGAATAAGCAATTAATGTGGTTATCATGCCATGACACAACGCAATACCTCAGGGGGTTGGCAAGCACACGCTGTCCAATAGTCACAAAACTGGTCTCCTGATTTGACATGAACCATGCAAGGGATGAAACACTGCACAAATTTAACAAAATGAAAACAATTGAGCAAATTGAAGGGTAGATAATCCAAAATGATGACAGAAGCAGTTAGTTACAAATGAAGCATGCCAAATTACCTGCCAGTAAATATATGCTCTCTTACTCCAAGTATTGATGGATATCTCACACCATCATGTTTCTTCAGAAACTCATCCAGCAGATTTCTCATTTTCAAAGCCTCCTCCATATAATGCTCCTGTTCGATAGTATGACATAAATAAGGTAACAAAAAGCTAAAAGAACACAGTTGCTTGAAGCAGCATACACAAGAAACTTACCTGATTCATATCTATAGTTTGGAGGCATTCACCACGAGTAAAAATAATTGCATGATTCTGATTTTCTGGTTTTCCTTCACCTAAAATAGCATTACCTGGAAGTTTTATCTTGTATATGACCTACACAAGAAGTGATGGCAGTTCATCAAATTTTGCACCAAAGAGGCTGACAAGAGAATTCCCCCAACAGAAAAAAAAAAGAGCAGTGTAAATAAGACTAAGGATATCTAAACGATACAAAGTATTTCTATACTCCTTTAAAAGACCCCAATGCTGGTGGTAAGTGGTGAATCTGCCCACCACCCATCACCACTGCCATGTGGGTCCCCCAAACAGTGAGGTATATGGACCTTCCCTTCCCCAAACTCAAGCCATCAAACAAGGAAATTTATTTAAATTGAGATAAAAATGATGACGAATAATATGACCTAAATATTTTTACAATTAGAATAATTTTATTTTAAATTTTGAGGCTTCAAAGTGTACGGCGGCGGTGTTCTCTTTTTTAATTCCCGTCGCAAAGCACGGGCATTCAGCTAGTTAGAACAAAAACCGAAAGATCAGACTCCTTCCAGCTTCCATACAATCAAAACAAGTACTCCAATGAAAAAAGGATCAACATCAGTTAATTGTGCAAATAGGTTCACCTCAGCACAGCAAAAAAAAAAAAACAAATACAAAAACAAAAAAACAAAAAAAAACATAATTTGTAAATGTGTGCTGCTAAGCTTTAGCTCTGCAGAGAACAAACATGGGAATTGTGTATCGAAAAAGCGTTTTATTATGCCAGAGCCAACATTATCTTTACAGGCTACAGCGTGTATACTTGATTTAGATTTCCTTTTATTATACAAGGGAAAAAAAGGAGGCCTCGACTTTATCTCCTTCCAAATGGGATAAAAAAAAGAGGAATTGGTCAATTAACCTCAATCAAAGTATACTGTACCATTTTCACCTAAAAAGTACTTCGTCCAATCATTAATACATGCCTTTTTAACACTAATTAATGACCATAGGGAGTACTTATTTTGCATGGCATTTTGACTTACCTGATCAAGACTTTGTCCTGGTTCATTAGGTTTTGTAACGGAAGCTTTCACCAATGCTGAGTAGTAAACTTTGTCGGTCTTCTTGTTTCTATCTTGGCTAGGTGCTTCAACCTCATCAATATAAGCAACTCGAAGTGATGGATATCTGCAAAAAAGGACCATTTCTACAAGTGTCTGACACTGAATAGACAGCAAACGGAACAGTGATAATATTAAGCTGCGGATGTTTGTCCTGACTCCTGAGCAAATATAATATCTAACATGTCAAGCTTTGTTTTTTGTTGTTTCTTCAATAGATATGAAATTAGATGATACAAAATGTTACACATGGTACTCCCAGCATAGTAAATAAACAAAGCTTACATTTATTTCATTACTCGCTACTAAAAATAATGCACATGGTACTCATTGTTTTAACCCAATTCACATATACTCACAGAAAGACACTCGATTGCACTGTTGCACTAAGAACAATCATGTGTGCTCCAACTTGATTGCATAAATTATAAAAGAAATAAAGCAAGAAAAAAAAGGCAATTTGTGCTACATACAGATAACATATATCCAGATCATTGCAATATTTGATTAAAACTTACACTATCACAACAGCTCTCCTGCGAATTCAAGGGAAAGAAAAACTTACACTGTCATTAGCCTCAAAATATCATGCGCACAGGCTTCACCAGAACGTTTCTGGATTCCATATTGTTGGCACGAGACAACATATGTAAATTTCATGTCAGCTATAGCTTTGCATTGAGTCATCAATTGCGAGTCCTCAGACATCAGTTCAGTTGCTCTGTAACCTTCCATAAGATCTAATGGAAACAGGAAGATGAGTCATTGCATAGGTCACAAAGGAAAGTTCAGAACATATAGACTGAACTATTAGAAATACCATCATCTTTGGCCATGTCAAGGAAAGCCTGAAGCTCCAACGCTTTTCGGTAGTACATCATTCCTCTCACTGTAAAAAGAGCAATAATGACAACATAAATGAGAATAGTACGAAGTACTTTCACTGAACCACTACACATGATACCTTTGAGTTAGATTTTCTTGTGAGAACAAAATATAAAAGGAAAACATGATGTGGAAGGAAAAAGAATACCAGTTCTTGTCAATGTCTGTCCCCTATATGATGCCCAAAGGCGAAGCTCCTCTTCCAATGTTTCATCCTCACGGAGCTCCTCCTCGCTCTTGCGGTCCACCCTATCAAGGAAATTTTTCCATTCATCTTTGAAAATTCAAAGAGATTAGGAAACACGATATTAATTATGATGGTCATCAGGAAACCAAAGGAAATGCACATGTACCTTAATCCAAGAAAAGAATTGCATAAGGGAGGAAAGAACCTGGGTAGATTTTTTGTAAGTAGAAAAGTATGGAAACCCCATCCTCATTTGGCTCTTCCAGATTATGAGACGAGAAAAGAACATCTTCTTTGTAATAAGGAGTCAAGACACTAGCATTGCAGAAAGTTGTTTCAGCAATCAAGAAACCCAATCAAATAATTTTATCAAACAGTACAGATGTCTAGTTATCAACCAAATAAAAAAAATATAAGATATGAATGTACCAACAGCAAGAACACATACTAAGCAAAGAATAAGCATGGAGAGTATGAGATCAAAGGAGTCGGTGCCAATTTGAGCATGATATTACAACACACCTTTGTCTAAAAAATATTACAACACACAGAAAAGTAGTAGTCAAAACTTACGAGAAGGGCAACATATGCCGCACTTTTGGAGCATTAGGCATCTCCATGAAAAGAGAATTTGCAAAGAACGATATCCGTCTCCTAGCATCAAGGTTCGTAGGGACATCCATAGCAGACTCTTTCACAGTGAGAAGAAGGTGAAGCCTCTTTATCTGATTAAAAATGAAACAAAGTATATATCATTATAGCAACAGGAGGAACACGAGCATCATATCATGTATTCACTTCAATTAGGATATAAATCAAACCTTTTCCGTCCATGCATTTGATTCCTCCACGGGGAACCTAATAGCTTTAGTGAACAACTGATCTTGTTGATCAAGTGAAGTCATTCCTTCGTGTTTTCTATTTCCACCATGTACAGAATCCAATAGTCTGGAAGGAAAGGAAAACAATAATATACATAAAACCACCGCGCAAAAAATAATAAAAATAATATATATATAACCAGTTACCAGAGTAGTTCAAGCAAAATCAACAAATAATCTCAATCACCATACTCTTATCAGCAAAAGGAGGTACATTAATCACCAAAGTTCATGTAGAGACGTTAATAAGACTCCTAGTATTATTAAACAAATACATGGAAAAAATCTGAACAGTGCTGGCAGAGTATCAATCACTCCATACTTCCATAGAACAATCAGTATTTTCATTTTTCTAAGTGATAAATTTAGGCAGCAAGCAGATGTGTTAGACAACAACAGAATGGCATTAACTAAAAATATGAACGCCAAGAAAGACACCATGCTATTATCGCTGTGAAAATAAAAAAAAGATAACATGCTGTTATGACAGAACCAAGCTATCCTCACCCGCCTAGCTGGTCTTGCTCATCCATTATATCCCTTGTGACCACCTCAAGCATATCTTGGAATAAAATGACAACTTGGCCCAAGTCTTCTTCCTTATTCTTTTGCTGTATTCAGAAAATGGTTACAGTGAGCAGGTATCATCTATAAACGCAAATTATAGCCATGATAACAAAATTTTATACCAGTAATTCAAGTAGTTCAATGAACTTCTTGCTCAGGGCAGGAAGGCTCCTCATGTTCAAATCCTTTATTAGACTTCCCCCTTCTATGTGTTCATCAACAATTGTAAAAATCTGCTGTATTACTCTGGAATAGCATGCACAGGTTAAGTCAGAAATTCAAGAGAACCAAATAGAATTTTGCAGTAGAAGCAAACAAAATTGTCACCAGATAATATTACATACATTTTCTCACGTTGACCAAACACTAAAGTATTGATGATGTTTTTGAATGAACCATAGCACTCTCTGATAGCATAGGAAAAATACGGATCTGATCCCATTCTCTTCTTCAGATCACGATCTTTTCCTCCACTGTCTGCCGCCATATCCAATGCTATTGGAATCTAAAATCCAGTAAATATAAACAGTAAATGCCTGAATGCGCCAATAAAACGAGCACACTTTAGAAAATGGTAGAGAAAACACCTTGCTAGCAAGTAGGAAAGGTGGCCACTGGAATATATTCAATTCACGGTCTTTACAGTATGGGACAAGTAGCAAGTCCATCTCCCTGTTATCTATAAGATCTTCCTCACGGAAACTTGTGATAATTAGGTTCCACATTTGAGCAAATCTTGCGGCTATTTTCTCTTTCTCTTGCTCATCACCAGAAGTCTAAAAAGAGGTATATGAGATGAAACAGATGATGGTGATATTACTTCAATACTTATCTGTCAATAATCAACTCATGATGTCAAGCTTAAGACACGAATTCCATACCTTAGAAGGTTTACCAGTAAAGGCAGCACGCAAACCTTTACTCTTGTGTGAATCAGAAGGAATCAAGTGCTCATTGAAGGCCTCAGGCAGAGATTCAAAACGAGATCTCAACATTCCTAATGTCCGTATCTGATGTCATGAAACATGAAAGGTGCCTACCATAAGTTCATGAGTTGATGACAATTGACAGGCAATAGAGCACAGCTAAGCTATACACCCTCCGTCCCAAAAAAGACTTGATTTCTGGCTATGCACCTTGACAAACAAGTCTTTTTTTTGGGACGGTGGGTGTACACCACAAGATAATGCTTCAAATGAGCAAAATATAACTGGAAAAGGTAGCTTAAACGTAGAGATGTCACTGTGAATAACATCAGTCCAAGAACATCGTTTTCTTATACGCTATTGGATGCAGTACGCGGTATATTAGGCAAGAAAACTGTTTTATAAGAGAAAGCAGGTCCAACAAATCAAACCAGTCATAAAATGACTTAATGAATGCCTGATAACAAAACATTTTACCAACCTCACCAAGACGACGATAAGCCCCATAGATACCACCGATCAATGTAGAGAAAAGTGCATACCAAATTTGGGTGTCCATGAAGTAGACCTGGACATATCAATTGATAAAACTCAAAATATTGGCTAATCAACTTTTGTTAACAGGAAACAATGAACAACACTCACAAGAATTATTGGAGCCCACAGCGCAATAACAACACCAATGTTATTGTTAGCTGCAAAATGCAAATTGAGATTGAAATAAGTGTGCCAAAAATTCCAAAAGGTAAAAACATCAGTTTTCAACTTAAGTACCACGAGGGAAAAATTCATGCCACTGGAAATCCCGGATCGGCTCTTTCATTATATCTTTGGTTGGCTGTACCAGAGGCTTGATCTGCATGGAGACCATGAGAGTATGAATACACACCGCAAGGTTTCCTTTGATATTTTCTAACACTTAACCCTCCATCAAGTAGTTTTTATACTTTTTAACATAGGTGCTGATACTCATCGATATGCTGGCATCTTGAACATTCAAGACCAAGGAAAATCCCTTTTATACTTTATATTTATGAATAACAAAAACATAAGTATTGAGACCACATTTGGGACGTAGGAATTTTACTAGGTTCCTGCAAGTATTGAACTGTTTTTAAAGAAATTCCTACATTCAAAATAGGATCTGAGAATACGCCAGCCCATAAAGTTAAGATACTGCAGAAATGTAGGCAATATATTCACATTTCAAGTTCAACACAAGAACAGCTAGTGATGAATGTGGAATAAAGAATAAATGAGTAGATACCTCTATATAGAAGCTTACTGTCAATTTCATTGCTAAAAGGAGGACCCAGAACATGGTATACCTATCACAACACAACTCTAGGTGATTAGAAAATGTGTTATATTAGAACAATCTGCAAAGATATGTCAACAACTTAACATACTTGAAGAGGGAAAATGCGCCTTCATGCATTCCTCTGCCAACAAATAGTCGAGGCTGCAGATACATTTGGCAAAACATATAAACAACTGTGACCACATAAATACCATCAGAAACCAATAGGCAGAAATTTACCTGAGACCACCACATGATGAATGTTATGACCTTAACATTTGAACTCTCAAGAAACCTTCTGAGGAACGGGAAAAGAAACAGCATAGCAGCAAGCATGTTTGGTGCCAAATATATCACAACAGCCAAAATATACAGTGATGGCTGATTCTGACCATTACCAAGCCAACTTTTAATTATTCTTGCAAGACCTGTAGGACTGTCCCAGGTATATGCATAAGTCACAGGCAAAATCACAACCCATGCAGATGATGAGATTAACTTCAAGACATATCGCAGCTTGACTGCAAATGACATGCTTCTTCTTGCTTTCCAGCCAAATACAATGTCCAGAATTGCTGTATTGGTTATACTTGTCAGTAAGTGTCACTATAAGTATTATATATACAGGGCATAAGAAGTATGCATACAGCTAGAAGAACAAGGTGTTTTTTATTACAAGGAAAGTAGTTAAGCATATACAGTTCAGTTCAATGTTATCAAAATCTGTTGTTGTTGGGGAAGTATTTGCTAAGGTACATGAACATGACTATCAGGCTATCAATTGTTTCTGGCCAAAGCAAAAATACAAACAAAAGGTAATAGGGTAATACTCATGGTTTTCCTCTAGACAGAGAAGCCAGAGAAGTTACTTTAAGCCCTTTGCCAAAAGCGTGTTAAAGAAACAGATACTGCTAAATAGACTAGCAGAGTTCTCTATCCAATACTAAAGATACCTACCAAACAAATAGGCTGTGCCTTGCCAAGTCTGTGAGCAGGGAGAGGAAGGGAGTGTACAAGTTCGACTAAATACCTTGCCCTAACTTCAAAACTGCAGCAGTTATGAATATGCTCAAAACCTGCTTAAATACTCCAACGTCAAATATATCACTTGGTGTGCCACCATTCCAGGCAATAATAATCATGGCCTGTATTAAAATATAAGACAATAAGAAATATGTTGAAAAAGAAGCAATGGCAAGTACTCCAAAAAAAGGGATAAATGTATATGAACGGTCAACCAACCTGTAAGGATAATATCAAGAAGATCCACATTCTGTCGAAACTACGAAATATGTGCCAGAATGAACGGATCTCGACAAAATTAATCTTTCCCATCCAATGGACATTACCTGCGGATCTGTTCTCCTGCATTCTCGACCAAACGAGAAATGGGTACCCAGAGGATTAATACTCCAAGCAAGTATTTCTTTTTCTTGGCATTACATTGAAGGACAAGGCTGGAAATGTAATCCATTCCAATTATCTAAGAAACGAAGGCAATAATGTACAAGCCACGGATAAGCATAAGAACTTAAAAGACAATGCATCAAAACTGTGCGTGTTGGTGGGTGTGTGGGAGGGGGGATCCAACCAAGAAGTAATGCTACATCACCTAAAAAACAGAACAAGCAGTAGCAGCGAGCATCTGATCAGAATATTCTATTTATGAATAACTGGGCTTTTATAAATTGTAATAGTGCATCACAAGCCACTACTAACACTTAGATATGAAATATGCGCAAGATATATCTGTATTATCAAAGAACCTACTCCATTAAGACGACTAGGGTAAGCATCTTCAGGAGTTTTGAAAAAATCAGCATCTGCTCTCATAGGCCATCCTAGCCGGAAACAATCCACTGACCTGCAATACAGTAACAATTCCATGACTTTCTTTAAAAAAAAAATCTTGGGAGCATAGGATGGTAAAAGCGACAACTAAAATCTGATAATTGCTTACCAAAAATACTCATTTAAATCATCATAGTTCCTCCAATGTGAGTGTTTTGACTTTATGGTCTTGCTCCGTTCAGCTTCCTGTAAAATTTCATAAGGGCGCTAACTGATCAACCTGAAAATAAAAGGAAAATAGGAAATAGTAACATATTTGATACACAAGTGAATATACCTTCTCTATAACTTTGTAAATTGGAGTCACTACTTTCATCAGGAAGGCCTCTTCATCACCACCATACGCTGGTTTAACATTTTCACCAGTCATTGGACTCACGTTTCCAGCCAACATGCCATAGAGTTCAAAAGCCATCTGTTAAGATGGAAAAGCATCATTACCATCAAGATGATCTCACCAGAACAAAAACTTATACATGCAGAGTCTCATACTAATACAAAAACATCCCCCAACAATTATCCCTACAAACTACTCTTCTTTCTCCATAACATACATGATACTATATTAACGCAAAGTACATTTCATGGGCATGGTATAAATAACAAACCTATCCTATGCCTTATATTTCCCACCGTTTATGGACAGTTAGACACGAGGAATTAAATTTAAGATTTCATAAGCTCAAAATAAAATTGCAAGTATTTCTAATTCAACAATATATTATGAATCCCATCAGTTTTTTTTTCTTTGGTGTGTGTGTGCGCGCGTGCACAAGGACATAGAACTGCAGGCACCTATATTTAGGTTCATCTGAATCCTTTGAAACATATTCTTGATTCCTCATACTACTTCTTGTGTTAACAAAACAACCAGTCCTCCATATCACAATAGTGGGCCACAAACAAGGTGAAAGGGCATCAAAGTACAGAAGAGACCAAGCGGATATGAATTCTCCTAAGCTACTACAGGTTTTGTTAGAATCAATGAAATTCCTCACAAAAATGATCTGAGATGTTCATTATTCACTATCAAATTCCTAAACCAGTTATCAGGTACAACCCACAAATGGAGAACAGTCAAACCAAAGATATGAGAAACCTCAAATCTATATCATGGGAAAGAGCAATATCCTCTCTGTTGCAGGTTTTTTTTTTTACTTACCCATTGGTCGTACATGGGTTATCCTTCAAAAGCCTGGTTTACTGGACCTGGTGGTTGCGGGCTTGCGGCGTTGCGGGGCAGTTGGAGAGGGTGGTCAAGGAGTTTTTTACCCAAGGTCATGGGTGGCGATCTTAGTCTTAGGAATGAATATTGACAACCATTAATTTTCCTGGTGATCCATTATGTTTTTTCTTTGGGGGTGTGTGTGTGTCTGAGTTGGTTGTGTGCATCTTAGTTACGTAGGTAGAAGCTGGGAGTGTTCTCATGACAATTGTATCACCTCAATGTAATTTATTGAGTTCAATAAAGCTTCCATTATCTACAAAAAGATCATGGTAAAGAACAAGATTATCTTACATGATGGTAGATGTAGCAAAGACACTCTGGCATGAACCTCAAGTTAGCCGCCTCACCCCAAATTAGCAAATAGAGACCCATGTAGAGAAGCTTACGCTGCTGAACTTCCTGCTGGATAGTTGGCAACCTGCAGATCAATTGGCCGAATCATTTTGAGAGAAGGTAGAATAGGAAGAAAGGTTGAGACCATAATATCAGTTTCAAATGGCATAAGAGCAAGACCGAAACTATAAACCAAGTTTGTTCAAGGAAGTTAAAACAATGACCAGCAAATGACAAGTATTGGCATCTCTGGGAAAATCAGTGCATGTGGTCCCTATAAATCATCCCATTTACTTGACTTCACTGAAGCACTGAACCTACCATAAACTGCTTTTGCGGCCAAGGTACTTGCACCACTTCTTATAATTCTTAAATAGCTTCTTCATTACAGCATCTAGAGCTCTGTCGTCCAACTGGAAAACAGGATTCCAAGAAAATATATCAATAAAACATCAAGTCACTAGTGTGCGAGTGATGCGAGAGGGTGGAAAAAAACTCGGTCACTCCCGGAACAAAAGTGAAAAATAAGCACCTTTGCTTGTTGCTCAGTCTTAGGAGACTGCCTTATGTGCACATTTGCAAGTAACAGTATTAGATGTTCTCTTTGGTTGGACACATTATCTTTCTGTAAAGAAAGAGACTCACAGTTAGACTATGCACATTTCCAGGGCAAAGTACATGTTGTGATGTCAACATGGAGAGTTTCACCAGGAAGTGGGTAACTACCTGAAACCCAAACATGGCCTGAAGCCAATCAAGAAGGTCTTTACCAGTCTTTTTTTCATCAGGCTTCTTTTCATGTTCCTTGGGCCACGGCAGGCCTCTAATATTCCTTAGCGCATTAACAGCTGCTTGAATCTGTGTAGTTTATGAGGAACACGATGGGAAACATTTACAAAGGCTTGATTTGGTAAAAGGACAGTATTATTTTTAAAGTGGTTTTGATTTGGTATGGATGAAAACCTCTGGATATTGCATAATAGGTTGATAAGTACTCTCAGGATCGAGTGGCAGAATATTGTAAGGAACATAGAGCTTTTTCTTTTCCTCAACTTTGTTGTGTGTATCCAGAATCTGCATAACGGTCACAGGCAGAGTACATTCGACAGAGAAGAAGAGAAGTTGCAGTTAGCAAAGAATGCATGGAACAATAAGCTGATAAAAGAAGAAGGCGAGCATAACAAAAAGGAAGTAAAATAAAGTACCGCTTGATCGACTTCAACAGATTGGGAAACATTGACGGCTTTCAAGACCTCGAACAAGACAGCGGCAGTTTGGTATGCTTTAGTGAGCAGAGCACTGGACAAGTAGAAGAAAAACATTGTTGTTAGTAAAGGAGCAGAGTTGTGTCGAAAAATAAAAAGAGGTGGTGTGAAATGGAAGAGGGGAAGGTGGAAGCAACTAACCGGTCAGCCTTGTCGGCAGCATTTTGAAGAGCCTGGATGTACTTCTTGTAGTATTCACGGTAGAAACGTTGCATCTCTCGAGCATCACTCTGGTGCACCCTTCCCTTCAATGTTGGATCATTTTCCTGAGGAATGGAATGGAAAAAAAAAAGAAGAAAGGAGGAAGCGCATTACAGATGAATTGTTGGTAGTGGTGATCAAATACGGGCTGTACTACATAAGTAGTAGAAAGAAAGGGATCGGGCAAGGAAGAAACAGATAAAGAGATTAGAGTAGGCACCTACCCTTTCAAGGCGCTGAAGAAGCGCGGTTTTGAATTGACGAACACCACGGCCATTGGAGGTGGGGTCGAGGCGATGAGCCTTCTCGAAAGCATAGAAACGGCCTGCAATGCAATGATGAATGGAGTAGTAGCTAGTCCAGTAAGTAGTAAGGAAGGTAAAAGGAAGAAGAAGAGCATTGAATGCAATGGAACCCAACATACATAGGTAGGCGACGCGTGGGTTGGTGGCCTCGACCTCGTTGGCGACACGGAGGATGGGGGCGATCTCGACGAGCGAGGAGGGGACGACCTCACTGTCGAAGATGGACTCGCCCAAGTTGCCGACGGTCTGGGTGCGGAGTA
Source organism: Oryza meridionalis (assembly GCA_000338895.3). Taxonomy (NCBI): domain Eukaryota; kingdom Viridiplantae; phylum Streptophyta; class Magnoliopsida; order Poales; family Poaceae; genus Oryza; species Oryza meridionalis. The sequence goes on from CM002529.2 coordinate 31,343,241, forward strand.
GCCTCCTCCCGGCTGCCCCCGCCGGCGAGGGAGAGGGCGAGGCCGCGGAGGAGAAGTCGGGCCTCCTGGCGCCGCCGGGCGCCGCCATCGAAATCTCAAATCAAATCAAATCTCCTCCTCTGCAACACCTGGAGATGGAGCAAAAGGAAAGAAGAGAAAATCCGTCAAAAAGGAGAATAATAATGCGGAAAGCGGGACGGCGCGGTGTGGGGGAAGGGAAGCTTGCCTCGGCCTCGGGGGAGACGCATGCATGGAGGCGGAAACCCTAGATTTGGCGGCGGCGAGGCGGAGGCGGAGAGGAGAAATCGGTAATAGTAGTGGCAGTGAGCTACAGCTGCAAAAGGCGAGGCGAGGAGGGATGGGCGAAGAAGAGTAGTAACGGACCAAAAGAGAGAGTGGAGTGGAGGTTTTGTTGTTTTTTTTGAATCCCATAATAATAATATTCCCAATTGTTTGTTTTTGGGTTTCAATTCCAACTACAACTAGGGCCTGCCTTTCCATGCATTTTACGGTCTTGCCACTCATCTGCTTGCTTGCTATGCAGTGGCACTTTGGGAAATACTACAGGTACGTACGGTGGCTCTGAGCCTGTGGGCCCTACCTCTCAGCCTCATTTCGTCGTTTGCCCAAGGACAGATGCTGATTTTAGACGGTGTCTGAATCTTCTCAGGATAAAAGATATAGTAATGACGTGTGATTAATTATAAATTTAAAAATTAGATTAATCCTTTCTTTTGGCGATTACTATTTCTGGCGATGCAGTGCACGTAGCAGTAGTAGTACCAACGCAGGCAGGCACGGTGACCGGGATCGGATGGCCACACACAACCAGTACTAGAAGAGAAGAGACACAGTTTTGAATGCCATGAGTCCATGACTCATGAGCTCGTGCGTGCATGTGCATGTGCGATCAAGATTCAGCTCTCAATCATCAATCATCGACCAACCATTCCCATTCATTCATGCTGCTTTTCATTTTGTTTGCCATCTGCTCACCGGTCAATATCAACTTTACCACAACCATCACTACAGGTCCAATACTTTCCTCTCCAACACTTATTAGCGTATGATTAAGAAAAAAAAAAAGTACAAATTACCCCCTGAAATATTGGGTGAGTATAAATTACCCCCTAAACCTAAAAACCAGTTATTTTTCACTCTTAACTATTGATACCAGATGAAAACCCACCAGCAAATTTGCAAGCGATTTTGGTTTACGTGGCAGTTCAGTCAACAAGTTTTTTATTAAAAAAAAGGATAAGGCCCACCTGTCAGATATCTCTTCTCTCTATCTCTTTCCTTCTCACCCCCCCTCTCTCTCTCCCGTCAGATGCCGGCGGTTGCGGCTCGCGCGCCGGCGGCAATGGGTGCCACCTCATCCTCGACGTCGATGACATCCCCCGCATCATCGAGGCCTTCTTCCTCGCGTCTACCAGTCGCCCCGGCCCGGTGCTCGTCGATATCCCCAAGGATATCCAGTAGCAGATGCTCGTGCCGTCCTGGGACACGCCCATGCGCCTGCCGGGATACATCTCCTGGCTACCAAAGCCACCGGCCGCCAACCTGCTCAACGAAGTCATCCGTCTCGTCAGCGACGCCAAGAAACCCGTCCTCTACATTGGCCGGCGGCTGCTCCGCGTCTGGCAATGAACTGCGCTACTTCGTGGAGCTGACCGGCATCCCGGTGACGACCACCCTCATGGGCATCGGAAACTTCCCCAGCGACGACCCCCTCTCCCTGCGGATGCTCGGGATGCATGGCACCGTGTACGCCAACTACGCTCCGACCTTCTCCTTGCGTTCGGCGTGCACTTCGATGACCGCGCCACCGGCAAAATCGAGGCATTCGCGAGGAGGGGAATCGATGACCGTGGGAGGAGGGGACGGCGGTGAGCGGAGGAGGCGCCCACTGCTGCCGGCGCGTGAGCCGCAACCGCCGGCATCTGACGGGAGAGAGAGAGAGGGGGGTGAGAGGGAAAGAGATAGAGAGAAGAGATATCTGACAGGTGGGCCCTATCCTTTTTTAATAAAAAACTTGCTGACTAGATTGCCACGTAGACCAAAACCGCTTACAAATCTGCTCGGGGGGTTCATCCGGTATCGATAGTTAAGGGTGAAAAATGACTGTTTTCTATTTTAGGGGGGTAACTCGTACTCACCTAATACTTCAGGGGGTAATTCGTACTTTTTGCTACGATTAATTAAGTATTACTACTTTCTCTAAAAAAAGGAATTCCTAGCTAGGAACCTGGACACATATGTGTCCAGGTTCGTAGGTAGAACTAGTCTTTTTTGCGTAAAAAAAACTTAATCTTCATCTTTAGGAGAAAGGTCATGTTCGTTTCCACTACAAGCAGTGGATAAAGTTTTGGATTTTCGTGACACGCATTTCAAACTGCTAAACGATGCGTTTCGTGCGAAAATTTTTATATGAAAGTTGTTCAAAAATATCAGATTAATCTATTTTTCAAGTTTGTAATAATTACTCCCTTCGTCCCAAAAAAGACAACCTAGTATTGGAGGTGACATTTCCTGTCCAGATTCGTTGTACTAGGGAATGTCACATTCAATACGAGGTTGCTTTTTTTTGGACGGAGAGAGTAAAACTCAATTAATCACATGTTATTACCACATTGTTTTACGTGAAACACTTAGTTTTTATCTTCAGAAGATTCAAGTGGTGTTTGGATTCAGGGACTAAACTTTAAGTCTCTGTCACATCGGATGTTTGGACGCTAATCCAGAGTATTAAACATAAACTAAATACAAAACTAATTGCATAAATGAGAGCTAATTTGCGAGACAAATTTTGTAAGCCTAATTAATTCATAATTAGCCTACGTTTACTGTAGCAATACATGGGCTAATCATAAATTAATTAGGCTCAGTAGATTCGTCTCGCGAATTAATCCAGAGTTATGGAATGGGTTTTGTCAATAGTCTACATTTAATACTTATAATTAATATCGAAATATCCGATGTGACATGCACTAAAACTTTAATCCCTGATCCAAATAGGAAGTCAAACACCACCTTAGCTCTAGTACTAGTGCTAGCTTTTTAGCAAATGAAGACACGGAGAAGGGAATCCCGCCCAAACCCATAAAACGCGGGAATTCATGCTACAGCTTATATTGGGCCCAAACTAAAAAAAGGCCCAACTTCAACAGCCATGAACTCTCCGCACCCTCCAGACTCCACTCCTGCCACCGCCGGCGGCGGCTGGCCCTCCTCTTCCGGTCGTGTGAAGGAATGGCCCAACCCCAATAATCCCCTGGCGGGCAAGGGCGCGTGCTGCAGTGATCTCCAGGCCACAGCGTCCACGGACTCCACATGGTGACTTGTCCGCTCATACTTGCTTTGCTCTCTCTCTCTCTCTCTCTCACACTCACACACAAGTTTTTTACTGGCCAACTCATTCCTGCATTTTCCATGGATAATGTATGTATGCTTGCTTTAGTAGTACTGTGTCAATCAATCAATCCATCCATGGATGATGATTTTTGTTTGCTCACCTCTGCGGCCCATACATAGGCCATAGCCAGCTAGCTACTATACAGGTTGCTCTTTCTTCAGAGTCATATAGATACACATATGTGTTGTAGGAGGAATTGGACATTCTGTCACTGCCAAGACTAGGTTTCGCCACCATGCTATTCCCCGAATGGCGTCGTTAAAATGCCATTTCCAACCGATGCCATACCGTTGCTTTGCCATATTCACCATTTCACAAGATTTTCACCATTTTTCCCACTTCAGCTGACCAAAATACCCCTCTCTCTCCTACAGTTTTTCTTCCTCTCTGGCGAACAAAAGAGGCAGCGCTGCTCGGGGACGGGGGAGGAGCGGCTGTGTCGCGGCGCCAGACTCAACAACGAGCCAGAGAAGCGGGGACGACGCGAGCCGGCGCAGGTAGTACAACCTGGCCGCCACGCTCTCCCCACACCGCCCCGTCTCTCCGCGCCTCCTCGGCACGCTCCTCTCCCTCCTCCCCGACGCGCGCCGCGGCGTCGTGCTGCTCGACCTCCTCGCGCCAGACCTCCCCACCTCCGCGCTCCTCATCCCGTACAACCTCCTGCTCCGCTCCACGTACCGTGCCGGATGCTCCGCCTCGCCTCCCGCCTCCTCCTGGAGATGCGGGACAGAGGGGTCGCCCCCGACGCGTTCTCGTACTCCACGCTCCTCGCGGCGCTCACCCGCGCGGGCCACCTCGACCACGCGCTCACCTTCCTGCTGCTCATGGAGGACGACGCCGTGGCTCCCGACCTCGTGCTCTTCTCCAACCTCATCCACCTCGCCCTCCGCGGGGGTGACGCGCCCAAGGCGCTCGCGCTCTTCTCCCGCCTTCGGGGCGCCGCCGGGATCAAGCCCGACTTCAAGGCCTACAACGCCGCCATCGCCGCCAACCGGCTCCTCCTCCACGACATGCCCTCCGACGGCGTCGCGCCGAACGCGGAGTCATACTCCCCCATCCTCTCCATGCTGGCGCACCGCGGGCGGCACCTCGCGGCCGTGTCGCTCTTCACGCACATGTGCGTCAAGCCCGACCTATCGGTGTTCAACATCGTGCTCAACGCGTACGGGCAGCTCGACCTCGCGCGGGAGGCGGACCGGCTGTTCTGGTCCATGTGCCGTGCTGGTGTCGCCCCGAGCGTGGTCACCTACAACACCATGCTCCGCGTGTACGGCGACGCCGGGCTGTTCGGGGAGGCGGTTCACCTGTTTGGCCTCATGCGCAGCGCCGCCTCCGATGGTAGCGACTGCAGTGGCAGCATCATCAAGCCGAACGTGGTGACATACAACACCATGATCGCCATCTACGGCAAGTCGCTGGAGGACGAGAAAGCCGGGAGCCTGGTGTAGGACATGCAAGCCAATGGCATTGGTGTCTAGAAGTTCAGATGAGAACCTCCAGTTTATCTGACACAAATTCTGGTGCCAGACAGCAATAGACACCACACACCAGTAGTGTCACTGACAATTCACCACACACCAGTAGAGAAGCGGGGACAACGCGAGCCGGTGCTCGATTTCGGCCAGCTCGACATCGAGCTGCGCGTGGACGGAGATGTACTCGCCGATGGCCATGCTGCAGGCGTCGGTGATGAGGCCGGCCAGCCCGGACAGGAGGACAGTGCGCTTGTCGGCGGGGCGCGCCGTGCTGATGCCAAGCATGAGCGACGCGGTGGAGACGAGGCCGTTGCTGGCGCCCAACACCATGGCGCGCAGCCACCAGGAGTGCACGTTGCCGCCGTCGTGGGTGGCTTCCTCTTCCTCCTTGGCCCCCGCCACGATGAGCTCGGCGTCGCCATTGATGGCAGCCATGCTCGTGCTCGTTGAGGAGAGAGCAGAGTGAGACACGCGCGCCAAGCATACTCATCGGTGCTGCGCCGCTCCTCGCTACTGGCCAGTGTCACCACTCCGCTCTTATCCTTCGCCGACACCTTCTCCTCGTCCCTCGTCGTCGCGGCACACCGCCGCCGGCACTGTCACTGCGACGATGGCAGCCCAAGGTAGAAGAATCAGACCGAAGGGCATTTTGGGTAGCCCGGGTGGTAAATTAGGTGGAAATGGAGTGAAATGGCTCAAATGGCAAAACAAATGTAAGCCAAGTCTTGGCAGTGGCATTTTAACGACGCTATTCCGGAGAATGGCATTGTGGCGAAACCCACTCTTGGCAGTGGCAGAATGTCCAATTTCTTGTGCTGTAGCTAGCATCAAGGAAGGATATACATAAATAAATACATGATGTGAAGGAAATATTCAACCATCACCTAGGCTGCCTGCCTGCCTGCAGCATTTTCCCTATACATGCTATGTATGATACACACAGTAATATAATTTCCTCAACATTAATCGGAAGGCAGATGCTGTCTGATTTTTCCTATCTAAGCCTAACCTGCTCATCATCTTCCCTTTTTCTCCTCTTCCCGACTCCTACTTCTGGCTATTTCTCAGTGAGTAGGGCATCAGCAATGATCTACCATATGCAACTGGAAGCGCTAGCAATTTCTTCGCCTTCCCAACGTACGCCCTCTTTGTGAAGTTGTTGTAATCGTTTGCTTCTATCTCGTCAAGGATTTGCCGGTATAACAACAGAGACGCCCAGACCTGCAACGGGGCAATGCAATGATATTTTATTTTCCTTTTAACACCATGGCATAGAAGCACTGACAATAATAATCTGCTTTATGTTTCCTTGAGAATCAAGTGACTCTTCTTACCGGCCACCGGCTTGCCTGGCTGAGCTCGGTCACCCCTCTCTCTGCCTCCTCAAAAAACATCCTAGCTCTCTTGATCTGTCTCTTCATGAAGCTTCTCCATTTGTTAGTCACAACGCCATTGAAGATGTCCTCATCAGAGAGCCCTGCCTCTGCAAGTTCATCTTGTGGTAAATATATCCTCCCTCTTCTCGCGCTGTGAAAATAAAATGAAGTATTAGGATCAGTGAACTATATATATGCCGACATTCTGTTCTACAGCTTATGACCATTAGCGAAAACCACTGTATTGACACTTACTCCTCTCCAACGTCACGGAGTATATTCGTGAGCTGGTTTGCAATGCCGAGAGCCAAAGCAGCACTGTACACACTTTCAGTTGTTGCCTTCGACTCGGGTGCAATACCCATCACAGGAACACTCATTAGCCCCACAGTTCCAGCAACATAGTAGCAGTACATGTAGAGCTCGTCGAAGTTCTTGTATCTAGTCTTTCTGAGGTCTGACCGCATCCCTTCTATCATGTCCCTGAAAGGCTGGCATACGTGCATTGCATTTGATTAGTCATATTATTATACACCATGTGGTCTGTAAATACTCAAAGGACAGATGATAAGTTTCCAATTGTGGGTTTTCATGTGTTCCGTAAAATTCTTAGTGGAACTTTTCCTTCCCTTTTTGTCATCCTAGATAATGAGCAAGTTCTCTTATTCTGTATAGAACCTGCTTAATTCAGGTTAACAACTCCATAGAATTGCATAGGAATTATGGCCTTCCCCTTAGTATTCTACTTGATGGGCTGTTCTGAAAAGTCCTACCATATCTGTCCTTGGATTGATCTTTTTCCTAGACTAATACTGTGCATTGTGGCCACATGGAGTCCTGGACTAAGCCCAATAAATTGTGTGAAAAGTTAACAGTGGCATCAGAGACTAATGGCTGACAAGTCATATGATATTGTTGACCGATTAACTATTTGGTCGTCAACTTAGTAGGTCTATTCATCTTGCACTAGAATTGCGATGTGCAGGGAATCCATAGGGATTAGCAACCAATATAGTCTAGCAGTATTACATCATTTGGATTTTCGCTATATGCATATACCAGCTAGTTACCTGAATATCTATAGGAAACTTGGAGATGGTATCAGAAAGTGCAGCATCAAGCATGTCGTAGGGGCGTCCGGTGAAGAGATCATCAAGCCTCTTCTCCCACCGGTCCAGGGCTGACGGTGTGATGTGAGAGGCATTTGGTCCATCTACAAGCTCATCTGTCCTCCTACACCACACTGCAAAAAAAAAAAAGGTATACATTAGATCTCAAAATTCATGCCTGAACTAGCTCATTTAAAAGTTTAAAATTGTTAGTAGTACGGATTCATATTCATTTGGCATCTCAGAGAACATGTTCTCTCAACCTTTTTCACATGTCTTGAAACAGTTGGAGCCATTTAGCCTACTACAAGTCCAATTGGGATGCTTGCATAGATAGTGGTTTTAAAAGAAATGCACTAGTACTATTAGTCCTTTATTCTTCATTGACTTTGTATCTGCAGATGCATCGCATGCAAGTGAAGTCTGACGACAAAGTTTCTGTCTGTTATAACTCCCATCAATAACCTAATACTGACCATTACATCCAAACTTGATCAATTTGTGTCTTGCTAGTCGCTGTTAAATAGTAGTAAGTAGTACAGCAACCTTCAACTCAAAAAAGTAGGTTACTATTCAATACTATACAGTGACCTTCAACTCATATTAAACGTGAGGGGATATTAAAAAAATTAAATTACCTCCGCTTTTAATATTTACTGATACATAGTTAGGGAAGCAATGGAACAGTGGAGCAAGACATGGTGATTGTTGAAGTACCATAGATGGCCCATATGGCGCGCCGTCGGTCCTCCGTCATGAGCATAGTTCCTGACATGAGAAAGCAACATGAATTCCATGATATGATGCATGGCAAGGCAGGGGTGAGAATTAAGAAGATAGACATACTACATACCAAGGTAAAAGGTCTTGGCATACTCCTCGCAGATCTCTCCGCAGCGATGATAGGCCTGCTTGAGGCCGTTTCTTGGCAGGTCCAGGTCCTTGGGAACGATGGGAATGGTGTGTGGTTGTGGGCGCAGGTGGCGTTTGAGCAATGCTGCCTGCTTGAGGACGACGTCGTACACCTTCTGCTCCGAGGAGATGACGGCCTCTCCAGCAGGGGTGACGGTGAGGCTGGAGTACACCGGCGAGGTCCGGGCAATCTCGCCCGGGGCAGGGTCGACGCCAAGGCAGGCGTACTTGAGCGAGCAGAGGATCCACCTCCTCTTCTTCTCCTTGTTGTTGTTGGGCAGGTAGGAGGAGCAGACATGTTGGACGGCAGCAGCGTCCCGGGCGAGGGCGTCGGAGAGGCCCGGAAGAGACGCTGAACGTAGGAGCGTGATGGCCGCCATTATTATACTGGATGGGATCAATCGCTGGCCGGAGCTCTCCCTGATCGATCGATCTGCAAGGTAGCTAGCTGCAAATTAATATGCAGGTATGTGTGAGGTGAGGAGAAATAGTATTTTAAAAAGAAACAGACCAAGTGAGTGTCGTTGCTTTAATTTGGTGATAAACACAGCCAGAGAGCAGAAACACAGCTAGTGGTGGCCGCCGCACTAGCGGGCGTATCAGGCAGGCAGGCATTCAGGCGCGCACACGTATGGTATGCAGTGGCAGAGGATGAGGAGTTTGGCAGGCAAAAGGCAAGGTTGGAATGAGTTGGAGGAAACTCACCTCTTATCACTCTAGCTAGCTAGCTTGTTCTTCTTCTACCAGCACCAGCAAGGAATGAAGGATATGCTGGTGCTTATTTGCAGCTCAGCATCGATCATCAAGCAATGAAGAGAGGCATCATGCTAGTGACAAAGTCGAGAGTCTGCGTGTAGTGTCGGGATGCCTGGCCTGGTCTGTGTGGAAGGAAGGAAGAGACTGAGAGGGTGGATGATGAGATGAGCTATGGCTATAGGCTCTAGAGAGGGAGGGAAGGGGAGACGTGGAGAAGACAAGGGCCAGGACAGGAGGAGGATAGGGTTATCGCCAACTCACATGCCCTCCTGCCCTCTCAGTGGTGACACTTGGAAATGACTCCTGCTGGGTTTCTCCTACGTGGCACCCACCAAAGAAAGAGCACCGCTACACTACTCACACCCATGCAAGATTGCAACTTTGGAGGACAAAAATACACACCATACACCCGTTTGGTCACGCTGGGCCCGCTCTTCATCTCGACATAGTTGGACCAAGGAGGACAGGTGATAGAAAACCGTCTATAGTGGCCTATCTCTAAGGAAAAGTCTTCTTTTAGTTGTAGCATTTTTCACTAGTTTTCTTTTTTTTTTGTTTTGGGTATCTCTCTCTTTTTTTTTTCAAATTGCAGGTTTTATCATAATACATACATCACATTTTTATTTATACTAAAATATTAATGTTAGATGCATACAATACATATGCATACATTTACCTTGAAAAGTATTATATGTTCGTTATGTTTTTACAAACACATTTTTTTGGACCAAGTTCTTTACAAACATATTAGTACAATATAAATTAATTATTGAAGTTGTATTCTATCTGAATACATACCAATGTCAAAAAGGAAAATCTGTTTATACCAGTGGAATCGAAGTAGAAGTAATAAATAAAGATCACAAGGGACATGATAAGAGAAAAATGATTCAGGTGTTTTGTTATTACTTTTGTTCATACACATTAATTTGCTGTGTTTTTCAATACAAACAAATTCCTAAGTTTTGTTTCCTGTGTGTTTTTATTCACATGTTTTATACCCTGCTCCAAACATGCCCTAAATGGATGGTAGCCTGATTTTACTACTCTGTCCTTGTTTCTTTTTCATCTCAAGTACTGATCCCTGCAGTTACATACTGTTGAGTTTATCGTTGAGAGAGTCAGTGCTGCTTACTGGTCATAACTCATACTCCCTCCGTTCTGAAAAAACGAATCTAGTACTGTATATGACATATTCTAGCACAATGAATCTGGACAGAGATATGTCCAGATTCGTAATACTAGGATGTGTCACATCCAGTATTATATTGGTTTTTTATAGAACGGAGGGAGTACGTAGTTTGTTTTTTAAGGGTATTTTCTGAAATACTCCAGAGAATTATGTATAAAATTGAAGTTATTTTGTGACATAGGCAGTGTATATATAATTTTGCAGGATATTTTTTATAGGACGGAGGGAGTACATAGTTTGTTTTTTAAGGGTATTTTCTGAAATACTCCAGAGAATTATGTATAAAATTGAAGTTATTTTGTGACATAGGCAGTGTATATATAATTTTGCAGGATATGAAACTGTGCCACCTGTCAGTATGAGCCTACTACCGAGCAAGACTAGTGTTTTGCATAATGTCACTGTTCTCTCTCAATCATGTAAGACTAAGTTAGAGGAGAAGGGGATTGAGAAGGTTAGAAAGATACGCAAAACGAGGTAAACCATTAGCACATGATTAATTGAGTATTAACTATTTTAAATTTTAAAAATAGATTAATATAATTTTTTAAAGCAACTTTCCTATAAAAATTTTTTGTAGATAGATTTTTTTTAAAAAAATATACCGTTTAGAGTTATCTCATAGTCATGTAAGACATGCATGGTTTTCTATAGGTGTGGGCGGGGTGGCTGGGTGCACCAGAAACAGGACTAGCAGTAGCAGCATTGTGTGGTGGAGCAAAGAAGGAGAGGAAAAACAGCGTGCAGCAACTCAAGACGTGTAAGACTTGGCGTTTGTGTTTTCCCTTTGATTTCCTGACCCTTTTTTTTTTTGGAAGACTCTTTGATTTGCTGACTAGTAGTAGTAGGGGTAGTTGCAGTGCACGTCAATAGAAAAGTTCAGTTCATCATATATACTAGCGTGGACTAGCCTTAGCAAGCCGCCGGAGTACATTGCATCTGAATATACATGCGATGGAGACTGCACTGCACTCTGCCTGCAATGCATTCCTCTTCTTCAATCTTCTTTTGACGTGCATACCCTCTTCCTACCGTACGCGTATATATACTGTTCTGCTCCTTCTTCTCGTTATATTTGAACGTACCTGTAGAATTTATCGACGACTGTATATATAGATATGGGGAAAATGCGGTTATGAATCTTGTATATACTGTAAAAAACGTCTACTCTTGCTCCTTGCATTTTACTCGCATGGAAGAGTTGATGAAATCACTTTTGCTGAAACTGTGACAGATATTGTTATGAGTTGCAGACAGGAGAGGGAAGTGGCATCAGCCGTCACCATTCATTTATTCAGCAAATGGATGGCTCGGTCAAAAAGGAAACCGAACCACTTGAGATGAGAGGAGAAAGACACACAGCGAATATCCTCCTCCGACTGCATCTGCAGTTCTACGGCTACATAGCACAGGTTAGCTGTGTCTTCTCCTCTTGTCTTGCCTTTATGTACACAATCTGTTTCATTAATCTATCATGGCAATATTATTGTTTCCTTCTTTTTACTCCACATACCAACTATAAAAATACTACCAAGCAAGAATGCTTTAATAATAAATTTACCTTACCTATATTCTGTCTCCATTTTTTAAATAGATAACGCCGTTGACTTTTTGTCACTCGTTTGATCATTTGTCTTATTCAAAAAAATTATGTAATTATAATTTATTTTGTTGTGAATTGTTTTATCACTCGAAGTACTTTAAGTATGATTTATATATTATACATTTGCATATTTTTTTAATAAAACGAATAATCAAACATGTGCTCAAAAGTCAACAGTGTCTATTAAAAAAGGAGAGAGTATATATATTATAAAAATTAAAAATGATTATGTATTCATATATCATTTCGTCTGTCGCTAAGAAAACCTCTATTTCGCGCATTTCGTCCGACCCTGCAGCTCTTCTCTAGTTCTGTCTCCTCAGCACGGCTAGCAGCACCTCTTTTCTTTGTTTATATTTTTTTTTACAGAGGAGATATGTACTTGGGTTTATACCGTAGCGTGGATAAGATTTGATGTAGGATTGAAGTAAACGATATAATGGTCTAATCAGGAAGCGGCTAATATGATCTTGTAGTAATGCATAAGAGGCTCTGTTTTTCTCATATTGTTCATCGAATTTTTGAAATGTTTAACTTATTTCTATAATACAGTAGATGATCTACTTTATAATCTAAATCAAACGGAAAGCTATCAAACTCATATACACCGTATCCGTATGTAGTGTTTAAAAACAACACAAAGTATCTTCTATTTAATCTATGTAACAAATATTGCGCCTGTCATGTATATAATCAATGTGTATAAGTTTTTACCACAGTCTTCAGCATAGATTATAGAGGGGGGGGGGGGGGGGGGGGGGGGGGGGGAGTACGAATTGCCCCATAAACAATCGCAGTCGACCGAATTACCCTCTTAACCTGAAAACCAGACATTACTCACCCTCAACTTTCAAAAACGGACGAATTACCCCCCTCGACCCAATCCAGAGCAGTTTTATCCTATGTGGCGTACGCGTGGCAATCTAGTCATCATTTTATTTATTAAAAAAATGTGGGACCCATCGGTCATACACCTCTTCCCCTCTTTCTCTCTCTCCTTTGTCTTCTCTGTCTCTCACAGGGCAGCGCGCAGGGCGGGGAGGTGGGCAGCGACGTGGTGGCGGGCGGGCGAGCGGTTGGCGGCGGAGGCGAAGGTCGCTCGGGCGCCGGTGGTTGAGACGGAGGTCTCTTGTGTGGCCGGCAGCAAAGGCGGAGGCGAAGACGGGCAGCGGCGCATGGGGGAGGGTCGGCGGTCGGCACGCGTGGCCCGTGAGGAGGAACGCGGCCGCGATGGCGAGCAGGGTGAGGATCACGGCGGAGGCGACCCGGAGGAGCGGGCGGCTGGCGGCGGCGCGAGATGAGAGGGGGAACCGGTTAGCGCCGCCGTCCACCGCCCGCCCCCTCGCGCCTCCCGCCTCAGCGCCGCGCCCACGCAGCCTTTTAGCTGCTCGTCGCGCTCGCCTGTCCTAGCCAGGCACACCCACCCCCACGCACCGCCGTCCGCCGCCCGCCTAGCCTTCGCGCGCCCACCTCTGCGCGCCGTCGTTAGCTGTCCGCCGCCTGCCCCTCCGCGCCGCTAGCGCCCGAGCAACCTCCGCCTCTGCCGCCGCCATCCTCGGTGCCACCGTGGCCCGTGCCGGTGATCCGATGAGGGAGGGAGAGAAGAGAGAGAGAGAGAGATTGGGGATAGAGAGAGGTAGAGAGGGGTGGGGAACTGACAGGTGAGGCCCGCCGATTTTTTTATTAAAGGATTTGCTGACTGGACTGCCACATAAGATTAAACCATCGCGGATTGAGCCCGGGAGGGTTAATTATCCGGTTTGTATAGTTGGGGGTGAAGAATATCCTGGGTTATGGTTCAGGGGGTAATTCGGTCGACCGGGATGGTTTGGGACTAATTCGTATTTTTTCCCTAAAAATCCTTTTAAAGTTATTTAATGTCTGATGTACTTTAGTTTTTCCCGTTTCAACGCACGAGCATAAATTATGAAACAAAATGTATTTTTAGAGTTATTTAATATTTTGTAACGTATAGGTACTTTTTCTAAGTGTAAATACATAAATAAGATACGGACTTGGCTCCGCAGTTCATAGCGAACGAGTCACCAAAGTCAGAAGAAGAATTGCATGGATATGGTTTCAAATGCAGCCCAAGTAGGCCCATGGGCAGCTGTGTTTCACGATCTATGCACAAAGCCACAAACGTGCCCCAAAAATCGATGATTATCCCCACATGAGATCAATGCCAAAAAAAATTTAAAGGAAAACAACACGAGACTATGCCTATCTATTAAATATAGCGGGAGAAAAAATACAGTCCCTACGGTAAAAAAGGGAACCGGACATGTGAGGATCTAGCTGCTGGGGCAGTTGGAAACTAGAAAAGGGCCATGTTTCTCATTGACGTATGCTGTTGTGGTTTGTTTTCGGATGACCGAAGAAAGGTCATCCGAATGATATTAAGATAGAAGAAAAAAGTTACAAGTATGTTTTTATTGATAGTTGGCTGTCGAGAAACATGCACTAGAGTGTGTTGGAAATATAGTCATTAATCGGCATATTTTAATCCAAAAAGTTAAAGCAATAATTATGGCATAAGCAGTGTAGCATGATCTTAACATAACCAGTAGCATACTATGCGCATCATGAATGTCAGGAACAGGAACATAACAGTAACGCAATAACATGCTAAAGGCATCATGAAGAACAGGAACAAGAACATAGCGCACATAATATAGCGATAGCGCTAACAACAGTAACAGGAGGAGAAGATTATACCCCGAGAATGGCCCTCCGCTGGATGGTGAGGCAGAATTGCCTCCGTTGTTGTTGTCGTTCACGGCACCTCCTGGCGCACCAGCTCCTGTCGGTGGCGCATCACCTCCGCCAGCAGCGGCAGCGGCAACTCCAGACATGGCGATGAGCAGTCGTGCGGGAGGCACTCCCCAAAAACCTGATCACCCGCCTACCCGGTGTAGATCTCAGGCGAAGGTGTGGTTTCGGAGGCATTGCTCCTTCCAATCTCTCGTACGCGCAAGAGATCAGAAGCGAGGAAGCGAGAGCAACTCAGGTGCGGAGAAGGAGAAACTAACACCGGGAAAGAAGCGATCAAAACGGATCGGACTCGCGGCCTCCTTATCTATCAGGAGAAAGAACGTGGACGCGCTGTTGCGGAGGGAATCGTGGGAACGTGGGTTAGTGGCTGCAAAAGGATAGCGACGTGCGCACGCCGCCTCGCCTCGCCCACGCCCACGCCCTCGGCCCGGCCCGGCGCGCGCGCGCGCGTGTGGCATTCCGACCCCCACCTCAACTGGTCAACAGGGAGCCTCCAATAACTCCCTATTTAGGTTGAGATATTTCTCGCTTAAATCCTGAGGTGGTATTATTATCCTCAACACTTATTATAGGCCTTTGAGATTTAATATTATAAGTTGGGCCTAGCCCAATTATTCTAACAATCCCCACCAAATTTCACGGCTCATAAGAAATGTTCCTAATGTTGTGCCTGTTTGATATACCAGGGTTTTGGTGGAGACTGTTAAGTTGAACTTCCACCTAGGAAATGAGCTACATCAGACCACAACTGAACAATGGACTATGCCTTGAATTGTGAGTTTTGTGTGATCAGGTTTCACTCAGAACCTTGACTGGTACTGGCTGCCGTTCGCATCCCCTCTGTTTGGAGCATATAAGTCAAACTCCAGGCCTTTCATGAGTATCTAGAGATCGCCCAAACTTCATAGACTGTGACTAGCAGTCGAACTCATATAGGTGTGTTCCTTCTGAGATGTTCTGCAGGTCAACATCTCTGCTTGGAAAAGCCACTCGGATCACATTAAGACATAAACCATCCTACCATGCAGGAAAGAAGAGAAGCACATCATGAAAATGAGCCCTTTTCAAGGGTCTCTTCTCTCAGTCACACAATAGTTTGTTTCACCATCCAAATTCACGGGATCTCCGATCACAATGGACAGGTTTCCACTATTATGCAACCTTAGGTGGGTATCAAGCCCATTTCCCTCGATGCACTGTCTATCACATTACGTGGTAGCCCCTTGGTAAACTGATCTGCCAGATTTCTCGCCGTTTGGACATAGTCCAATGTTATTACTCCGGAGTTTTTCTGCTTTCTGACAGATTTCAGTCTTCTCTTGATGTGTCTAGATGACTTCATGTTGTCCTTTGAACTGTTCACTTTAATAATCACTGTTTGATTATCACAGTTCATTAGGATAGCTGGCACTGGTTTTTCAACCACCGGCAAATCCATCAGGAGTTCACGAAGCCACTCGACCTCAACTGTCGCAGTATCTAGTGCTGTAAGTTCTGCTTCCATTGTTGACCTCGTTAAGATGGTCTGTTTGCAAGACTTCCAGGAAACAACGCCACCTCCAAGTGTGAACACATATCCACTTGTAGTATCAGATATCCAGTTTGATTCACTATACCCTTCTAGTACTTTTGGATACCCGGTATAGTGAATTCCATAGCTCATAGTGCCCTTTAGATAGCGCATTACTCTTTCCAGAGCCTGCCAATGATCATCTCCCGGATTTGAGACAAACCGGCTCAGCTTGCTTACAGCAAATGAGATGTCAGGCCTCGTTGCGCTAGCCAAGTACATCAATGAACCAATGATTTGAGAGTATCTCAGTTGTTCCCTTGCTATTCTTCGGTTTTTCCTTAATAGCACGCTGGGATCATAAGGAGTAGGAGCTGGCTTGCAGTCACTATATCCAAAGCGACTCAAAACCTTGTCCACATAGTGGGATTGCACAAGTGTAATCCCACCCTCATCTCCTCTTTGTAGTTTGATGTTAAGAATAACATCAGCCTCTCCCAAATCCTTCATTTCAAAACTCTTGGACAGATAGTCTTTGACCTCCTCAATCACATTAAGGCTGGTCCCAAAGATCAGTATGTCATCGAAATATAAGCACAAGATCACCCCTTCTCTCCCACCATAGCGATAGTATACACATTTGTCAGCTTCGTTCACAACAAAGCCTGCAGATGTAAGTGTGGTGTCAAACTTCTCATGCCATTGCTTAGGTGCTTGCTTGAGGCCATACAAGGATTTCAACAGTTTACACACCATTCCCTTCTGACCTTCTAGTACATACCCGTCTGGTTGATCCATATAGATCTCCTCCTCCAGCTCTCCGTTTAGGAAAGCTGTCTTAACGTCCATCTGATGGACGAGAAGACCATGAGAGGCTGCTAGAGCAAGTAGTACTCGAATCGTGGTCAAGCGAGCAACTGGTGAGTATGTGTCGAAGAAGTCCTCGCCTTCCTTTTGGGTAAACCCTTGGCCACAAGCCTTGCCTTGTACTTTTCGATTGTACCATCAGGCCTAAGCTTTTTCTTGAAAACCCATTTGCATCCTACGGACTTGCACCCATATGGACGCTCAACGACTTCCCAAGTACCATTAGACATAATCGAGTCCATTTCATTGCGTACTGCTTCCTTCCAGTAGTCAGCGTCAGGAGATGAATATGCCTCTTCTATGGTTCTTGGGGTGTCATCCACGAGGTATACAATGTAGTCATCTCCAAAGGATTTTGCAATCCTTTGTCTCTTATTCTTGCGAGTATCTACAATGTTGTCCTCCTCAGGATTTTCCTCAGGCGTTTGATCATTGTGTTCTATCGGTGCAAAGTGCTCATGGGGCATGACAGTTTCTTTACTAGAAGTGCTAGGTGTATGTTTCATAGGAAATTCATTCTCAAAGAATGTAGCATCTCTGGACTCAAGAATTGTACCAGCATGCATGTCGGGTACTCCAGAGTTTACTATTAAGAATCTATAACCCACACCATGGATAGCATAACCAAGGAACACACAATCAACAGTATTTGGTCCAAGTTTCCGCTTTTTGGCTATATGTACATTTACCTTGGCCAAACAGCCCCATGTTCGTAGGTATGAGAGATTTAATTTCTTCCTTTCCCATTCCTCGAATGGTGTTACTTCCTTATGCTTCATTAGAATTTTATTCAGTACATGAACGCAGTCAAAACTGCCTCACCCCACCATTCCTTGGAAAGCCCCGCAGTGTCTAACATGGCATTCACCATCTCAGTTAGAGTACGGTTCTTTCTTTCGGCCACCCCATTTGATTGGGGTGAATAGGGAGGCGTCATCTCATGAATAATTCTAAACTCTTCGCAAAAGGATGCAAACTCATTGGAAAAATACTCCCCACCTCTATCAGACCTCAACCGTTTGATTTTCCTTTCAAGTTGGTTTTCTACCTCAGCTTTATAGATTTTAAAGTAATGTAATGCCTCATCCTTTGTTTTCAATAGATACACATAGCAAAATCTAGTACAATCATCTATCAGTGTCATGAAATATTTCTTTCCCCCTTTAGTCAACACGCCGTTCATTTCGCACAAATCGGAATGAACAAGTTCTAGAGGTGCCAAATTCCTCGCCTCAGATGCCTTGTGAGGCTTGCGAGGTTGTTTCGATTGAACACAAGTATGGCACTTGGAACCTTTGACCAAAGTGAATTTTGGAATTAAACTCATGTTAGCTAAGCGCGTCATACAACCGAAATTCACATGACAGAGTCGCGAATGCCACACATTAGACTCATCATTCTCGCTAATATGGTTCACAGCATTATGATTATTACACATGTCATTCAAAGAAAAGCGGAACAAGCCTCCGCTGTCATAACCTTTTCCAACAAAAGTCCCATATTTAGATACGACACATTTATTGGACTCAAACACAAGTCTAAAACCTTCTCTACACAATAGAGAGCCGCTAACTAGATTCTTCTTTATTGAAGGGACATGCTGCACGTTCTTCAGCTGCACGGTCTTTCCCGAAGTAAACTTCAGATCGACCGTACCAATACCATGAACAGCCGCAAGCGACCCGTTTCCCATCAACAAGGAGGAACCTCTCCCGACCTGATAAGAAGAAAACAGAGAAATGTCAGCACATACATGAATATTAGCACCAGTGTCCACCCACCAATCAGGTGAATGAAAAACAGAGAGAACTGTAGGTAATATTTTACCGTACCCCGATGTTCCTCCGCCCTCGCTAATGACCATGTTGGCAGACTTCCTGTCTTTGCGCTCAGGACAGTCCTTGGCCCAATGCCCGGACTTGCCACACACAAAGCAGTCTCCCTTTGCCTTTCCCTTGCCTTTCTTCTTAAAATTGGTTGCAGCCTTGGGTTTGACATCAGGCTTGACTTTCTTGTTATTGTGGGATGCATGAGGGTTCTTCTTCTGTACCATATTGGCACTAGAACCTCCCTCAACCTTTTTGCCCCGGACGTCCTTTGCCCTCGCCTTCTCCTCAACACCCAAAGAGCCAATGAGATCAGAAACGCTGAACTCTTGTCTCTTGTGCTTCAGAGAAGTGGCAAAGTCCGACCAAGAAGGTGGTAGTTTGGCAATAATGCCACCCGCCACAAACTTGTCCAGCAACTCACAGTTGTTGTTCTCAAGTTCCTTAGCCAGCATCTGAATCTCATGAGCTTGTTCAATTACAGAACGGTCATCGACCATCTTGTAGTCATGGAACTGCTCCATGACATACAGCTCACTGCCGGCGTCAGAAACTCCGAACTTGGCCTCAAGTGCATCCCACATGTCCTTCCCAGAAGGCATGTGCATGTACACGTCCACTATGTTGTCAGCGAGTACACTGATCAATGCTCCACGGAACAGGCAATCCGAAGCCTCGAACTTAGCCTCTTCCTCAGGAGAAAGAGGTGGTTCACTTCGTTTGTCCCGTGAAACATAGAAGCACTGCATCGCTGTCAACCACAATAGTGCACGTGCTTTCCATCTCTTATAGTTTGAACCATCAAAAACATGTGGTTTCAGTGCAGCAGCAAAGCCAACTACCGAAAATGACCTATCAGGTTTTCGGATTGTTGGAAATATAGTCATTAATCGGCATATTTTAATCCAAAAAGTTAAAGCAATAATCATGGCATAAGCAGTGTAGGGTGATCTTAACATAACCAGTAGCATACTATGCGCATCATGAATGTCAGGAACAGGAACATAACAGTAACGCAATAACATGCTAGAGGCATCATGAAGAACAGGAACAAGAACATAGCGCACATAGTATAGCGATAGCGCTAACAACAGTAACAGGAGGAGAAGATTATACCCCGAGAATGGCCCTCCGCTGGATGGTGAGGCAGAATTGCCTCCGTTGTTGTTGTCGTTCACGGCACCTCCTGGCGCACCAGCTCCTGTCGGTGGCGCATCACCTCCGCCAGCAGCGGCAGCGGCAACTCCAGACATGGCGATGAGCAGTCGTGCGGGAGGCACTCCCCAAAAACCTGATCACCCGCCTACCCGGTGTAGATCTCAGGCGAAGGTGTGGTTTCGGAGGCACTGCTCCTTTCAATCTCTCGTACGCGCAAGAGATCAGAAGCGAGGAAGCGAGAGCAACTCAGGTGCGGAGAAGGAGAAACTAACACCGGGAAAGAAGCGATCAAAACGGATCGGACACGCGCTGTTGCGGAGGGAATCGTGGGAACGTGGGTTAGTGGCTGCAAAAGGATAGCGACGTGATGCACGCCCGCCGCCAGCCAGCCAAGCCACGCCTCGCCCACGCCCTCGGCCCGGCCCGGCGCGTGCGCGCGCACGTGTGGCATTCCGACCCCCACCTCAACTGGTCAACAGGGAGCCTCCAATAACTCCCTATTTAGGTTGAGATATTTCTCGCTTAAATCCTGAGATGTTATTATTATCCTCAACACTTATTATGGGCCTCTGAGATTTAATATTATAAGTTGGGCCTAGCTCAATTATTCTAACAGAGTGCACAATCCGAAAAACTTGACAGACCACCAACCACACAAACACATACTAGGACAACAACACCACAAAGCAGAGACACCAAAAAAGAATGACGCCTCCGGAAAGGTTGCAACGCTAAATATACCGTTTCGAAGGACAGTCCGACAGTTGCAAGGAAGAGGAACGAAGGACGCCATCGAAGGTGAAGAAGGATGCTTGCGGCTAGGAGGAGGATCCGTGGAGCAGGGCATGGAGATCGAGCGCTAATGACCAGGACGATGACTCTCGTGATGAGGAATGAGTGAATGATGCTTGGAGGCAGCAGTTCACTATCGCCTATCACTGCTTCCGTCGCTGGTATGTGCATTGCCCTGCTAAGATGTTGAGGAAATATTGGGGAAGAGAGGAGGGAAGCAAGCGGGCCGACCCACAAATTTACTTATAGATCAAATAGATGATAACTAATGGATTTGTGTCGTGGTTCGGTTTACCGTATCTAGAGATACAAGTGGGTCAATCTATGAACTCATTTATAGGTTAAATTAATAGGTAACCAGTGAGTCAAACCCGCGGGCTACCCACTAATTTTGCCTATAAACGGATTTGCTGATAAGCCTGCTTGCAACCCTAGTGAGTCAAACCCGTGGGTTACCCACTAATTTTGCCTATAAGCGGATTCACGGACAAACCCGCTTACAACCCTAGAGAGGAGGGGATAGGGAAGAAAGGAGAGAGAGAGGTGGGATGGCATATGCTCCCCCTCTCTACTTTTCAATTTCTATGGTGATTGGACTGCAACATTAACCAATATCACCTTAATATTATTTTAGAAGTTATTTTTATTACTTTCAATAGTTAAAAGAGTCATTATATCTGATTTTACGATAAGATCTTGCCTATATTTAAAAGAGTTAACTGGAATTTTTTCCTAATTTTGTTTCAAGTTTGTGGGCATAACAAATCCCTGGGTCTTTCTCCAACCTATATTAAAAGCTAATGCTGGAAAGTAGAGTATGATGAGAAAAAAAGGAAAAAAAACAACTCTAAAATTAAGTTAGAAATAAAAATTTGGACAGAACTAGTATGCTGCCAGCTTTGCCATACCATGAAGTACTGGTGCTTAGTTGGTTTGCTTAAGATAAAGGTTTAGATGGATTAAGATAAGGCATGAGTAACAAATGACATGTCTGAAACATGAAGATCCATTCATCCAAGCACCAACCAGACAACGTTTTGATGCAGTACGCTTTAGTTGACAAAATACTGAGTCATATATATATATACTTTAAAGTGAAAACAAAAGCTGCTCCAATTAATTAACTTACTAAAATGTGCAATGATCCATCCAGCAAGCTTTCAAGTTTGATTTGTCGCACGGCGCCGAGCGCGTAGTTTTGATCTCGATCCTGACGTCATGCAAGATAAAGTAGTAACGTACGCGTACTGATACAATTTCTTGGAGTATATATATACTAGTAGTACTGAATACTAAAACATGGTGCACAAGTATATATACTACTCCCTCCTCCGTATTTTAATGTATGACGCCGTTGATATTTTAACCAACGTTTGACTATTCATCTTATTCAAATTTTTTATGCAAATACAAAAATGCTTATATCATGCTTAAAGAACATTCGATGATAAATCAAATCACAATAAAATAAATGATAATTACATAAATTTTTTGAATAAGACAAAAGGTCAAACGTTTGTTAAAAAGCCAACGGCGTCATACATTAAAATACGGAGGGGAGTACCAGTTATTACTATGCGAGATGATGCTTGTACAAGCATATATGCCATATACGAGTATATATATGTTGGCAGTGAAAATTGGTATGCATGTGACTAGTACGAGTGCAGGGATGACGCCGCCCAAGCCAATTCAGTGAGCAAAGCAAACTTTACTGGAATCCATCCTGCTATGCCTATGCTGATCACTCCTCGCTTGAAAGGAGTGATCGATCCGGTATTAATTTAATAGCAGTATGAACACAATTAGCAGGTCATTTATCTGGTAGTACAGTCCGATCCTACCCTACGTAGTGCAAATGCTGTACTCTATTAATCATGTATGTATCGATAGCTTTCTTGTTCTGCAATAACAAACTTGTTGTATTAATAGCGAGTTGGGAGGGAAGGAAGGAGGGTCGATTGGTCAGAGGAGTAAAGTTGAAAAGGAATAGTAGTACAAAGGAGAATCGTAGGGTTTAAATGCCAAAGGATTGGATGATGGATGCCTTGAACTTGAAACCGAAAAGATCCTCCTATCGTACAAAAGCAAAGCAAAGGACGATCCTTCTATCATGCATGTGTTTCCTGCCACTGCCACTGCCAAAGTGCCAATGCCAAGCTGATGGATGGATGCCATTGCTTACTGCAATTGTATCACTTGCAAAGCCAAAGCCCCGCTTATCAAAATGATCGTTCCCCTCCTCCTGCATCCGGATGAGTTAATTGTGGGACTGGCGCATAATACTAATGAAGATGATCATCACATCCATCATTATTTGTGAGGCAATAAAAACCTAAGCACTCGATCACTCAAGCTGTGTTTAGATTCAGAGCTACAAATTTTTGCCTTATCACATTGGATATACGGATACATATTTAAAGTATTAAACATAGTTTAAGGGGCTGTTTGGATGAGGCTAAAAATATTTAGTCCCTATCACATCGGATGTTTAACACTAATTAGAAGTATTAAACGTAGACTAATAACAAAACACATTCTATAACCCTGGACTAATTCGCGAGACGAATCTATTGAGCCTAATTAATCCGTAATTAGCCTATGGATTAATTAGGCTTAATTTGTCTCGTATATTAGCTCTCATTTATTCAATTAGTTTTGTATAATAGTCTATGTTTAATACTTCAAATTAGTGTCCAAACATTCAATGTGATAGGAACTAAAGTTTAGTCACTGGATCCAAACACCCCTAATAACAAAATAAATTATATTCCGCCTATAAGCTGCAAGAGAATTTATTAAGCCCAATTAATCCATCATTAGCAAATGTTTACTGTAGTACCGCATTATCAAATCATGTAGCAATTAGTCTTAAAAGATTCGTCTCACAAATCACAAATCAATTGCAATCTGTATAATTAGTTATTTTTTAGCCTATATTTAATACTTTATATATGTGTTTAAAAATTCGATGTGAAAGGGTGAAAAAAAATTACAGATATAAAACATACCCTCTAAAAAATTGCTACTACTACGAGGATACTTCTACCTGTGCTGAAGTTGAAGAAGAGAGAGCTTCTGTGGGTCCTACTCGAAAGGGCCCACTGCTCACTATATAAGAGCGTAGTACTCCACTGTGGACTACTCGTACTGTTGTACTAAACTGCACTGTTGTGTTGCTGTTGGCTTTAATAATTGACCTGCTGCCTGCCTGCTGTGTCCTGAGTCCTCACTCGGCCTTCGGGGTTAAGCAAACCTATCCTCTTTTCTCTTGTACTAGTAGTGTTACCGTACAGACCACTAAAATCAAAAGCTTTGCATGAAATGAAATGGCTGGGAGTAGTTCTAGTTGTATCCCAGGCAGCATGGCCATGGACACACAAACAATGTCATGTTTAGTTCTCACGTAAAAACTTTTTATCCTATGTTTGATATATATATAGAGTATTAAATATAGATAAAAAACTAATTACACAGATTACGTGTAAATTAGGAAACAAATCTTTTAAGCCTAATTACTCAATGATTTAACAATATGGTGCTACAGTAAACATTTACTAATGACGGATTAATTAGGTTTAATAAATTCGTTTCGCAGTATACATGCGAAATTTGTAATTTATTTTTTTTATTAGTGCATAAGCATGCTGACTCTGATTGGGTTACAAAGCATAATATTGTCAGTCTAAACATCTATGTGTGTTTATATCCCACCATAAAATTTTACACCCCGTCAGATGGAACGTTTGAACACATGGATAAAGTATTAAATACATACTAAGGGCCCCTTTGATTTGTAGGAAAAATGTAGGAATTTTGGAGGATTTAATCCTATGAAAAAAAAATCCTATAAAGTCCTTTGAAACAAGTATTGAATCCTATCTAATCCTTTAAAACTCCTATGGAATGGGTAATCCTATGCACATTTTGGAGTAAAGTTAGCAAGAGGTCTGATCTCTTGGAACATTTCCTCCGAGTCTATCTCTCTCATCTGATTCCTGCATTTTTTCTGTGGTCCAATCAAACGGCTATTCCTGTGTTTTTCCTGTGTTTTGCAATCCTCTGTTTTACAATTGTATTTCTGTCAGAATCCTGTGTTTTTCCTATTTCTCTGTTTTTTCATTCCTACGATTCAAAGGGGCCCTAAAAAATAACTAACTACACAGTTTGTGACTAATCTGCAAGACGAATCTTTTAAGTATAATTGCTCCATAATTTGACAATGTGGTGCTATAGTAAACATGTTCTAATGACGGATTAATTAGGTTTAATAAATTCGTCTCACGGTGTACTGACAGATTAATTAGTTTTTTTTATTAATGCCTAAACACCTCATGCAACATTCTATATAATACCCGATGTGACACGACCAAACTTTACGCCCCAAATCTAAACACGCCCTATGCAGATATTTTATGTCAATACTGTATACTCTAGCATGTATATATTAACATAAAATATCTCAGCAAGCAGGCAACCAACCAGAAATGAAATTACTACTGCAAATAATCTTGTTAAGTAGGAGTGGTAGTATAATACTAGTGGTAGAAGCAGAGGTAAGCAGAGCAGAGAGTAGAAACAGGAGCACCGCCCTACTGGTAGTGGGAGCGTGAAGCTCTCTCCTCTCTTCTTCCTCTTCTTGGCGTTTTCCCTCATCTCCTTCTACTAGTACTAGTACATCAGCCTCCCACTCTTTTCTTCATCTTCCGCCCCAACTCCAACGCAACAGCAGCGAGGTTCGTCTGGATGTGAGCTGAATCTCTCCGTCTGCCCAAGGTGATCGCCAGTTCTTAGCTCCTCCCTCCTACCATCCAAGATGCTTCGATCTGTTTTCTCTTTCTTCATTTCTTTCCTTCAGTTGGTTTCCCGCGATCCTGCAACTTCTTTCTCGACTTCCCTTACTTTCAAACAAGAAAAATATCTCGAGTTTCTTGTGCTTTGATTACTGATTCCTTCGCTTCTCCCTTTCTGTTTGCTTATCGTCCAACAATGTAATGTGTTCGAGTTGATTTGCAACACCGACTTGCATATGAAATGCGCCTCTTTCTGTTTATTTTCTTCTTTCTTTGCTTTCTTACTTACATGCTGCGATTTTTCTTTTTAATCGACGTCTGTGAGACTACCTAAAAACATCCTGGTTTGTGAGTTGTTTTGTTGGGAAAAGGTTGGGCCTTTCCCTTCTATGCGCAGTGTTCAGATTTCAGGATGTTCCTGTTCTTCCGTTATCCTTTCTTCTATCCGGGAGTGGATTCTAATCCCTCGAGGGGATATCCCCTCGTATACCTTTTTCTTTTAAATTGGATGCAAATAGTTATGAAAAATTCTGAAAAAAATTGACAATGTAGAGTATGAGTATAATGATACCTACTAGTCCACTAAAATTCATGTTCAAATTTGATCTACACATCGAGAAAAAAAAAGACAAATTTAGATATAAACAGGACACTACTATTCATACGCTGAATTTGTCTTTTTTATATCTCAACGTGTGAGTTGAGTTTTGGACTTAAGATTTTGTTAACTTGTATATATATGTGTTGTATGAATGTTATCAAATTTTTCTAGAATATAACCGTTTGGATGGTTTTTGAGCAAATAAGGAAACATCCCCTCGATGGATTAGAATAGTTTCCCATTCTATCCCTGCTAATACCTAGTAGTAAAACGCATTGATAGGCGGAAATGTTCCATATTTTTTATTGTTTTTTCTATGAAAGACGTGATCTTTGGCGTTTAAAAGCCCTGCCTTATCTGGTTCTTACTTTTCTTATATACTGTATTTTCCCAACATAACAGTGTTTCGATCTCTTCACATGTTTGAGCCGTGGGTGTGAATGTACTTGAGTGTTTAATTTGGCTAGTTCAATATGCAGAACTCTCTTGTTTGATCTTAAAAAAAGCTCGATCAGTTTGTTAGGTTTGCTTCTCTCTCTCTGGTTTTAGAGCTATTTGGTGTGTGTGCGCGCTTTATGGTGAGCCTACTGTTGTGTTCTCCACTTCTTCAACTCCTGTTTTAATTTGTTTACCTTTACCATCCTGTTAGTTCCTCTGTAAATTGTTTCTATTCCTGATTAATTAATTCATGCTCCGTGAGTCCGAAGCATATATTCTCCGATGCTATCCGAGCTAAGTCTAGATAGATGGTATATATTCTTACAAACAACACCGTGTTGAACCTAAACACTGGAGTAATAAACAAGTAGTATTTGATATTGACCTCGTTAGCTTGCCTTTGTAATTTACCAACAGCCTGTATAATGTCTGGACTGCAGTTGTATAGATTTTGTGAATATGAAGTTGTCTGGATTATGGTAAGAAGTCAACTTAACTCTCCTTTGTGGCAGTTGATTGAGTTGGTCGACTGAATGGGATCAAGGAGACCAAGACTGCCTGGGTTTGGTGAGGACTGTGAGCCTCGTAGTGGTGGGCGAGGAGGAGGAGGAGGTGGTGGCCGTGGCAGCTACTACCCACAGGCACAGCAATACCACCCACAAGGACATGGTGGCCGTGGAGGAGCAGGCTACTACCATGGTGCTGCTCCTCAACCTCGCGGCGCAATGGTGGTGCAGCAATGGCGTCCTGCTACTGCTGCTGCTGAGCATTTGGGCCATCAACAGCCCTACAACAGCAGTGTGAGACCACAGCACTATTATGGTCCGTCTGCGATAGCTCCCGAGCTGCGCCAAGCAATGGATGCTCCACATGAGCCTCCTGCCAACGTCTCCTCACCAGAAGCAGCCTCTCCGGAGGCATCATCACCACGGTCTCTTGCTCTTGAGGTCACAGAGCAACTTCAGGACTTGTCTGTGCAGGACCAATTAAGTGAGAGCCAGGAGGAGATTGTCCAACATGTTCCTGCGTTCACCAAGTCATTTAAATTTCCTCACCGCCCTGGAAGTGGGAGTATTGGAACCAGATGTTTGGTGAAGGCGAATCACTTCTTTGCTCAACTGCCAGACAAGGATCTTCATCAGTATGACGTGCGTTTGTTTTTCCATGCCACATTCCTCCTTGCTCCTCCTACATGTTGTTCAATCTCTCGGTTTTTATTTGCCACCTTGTGGTTCATCTTTGACAGGTTTCAATCACCCCGGAGCTTACATCACGAATTCGGAGCCGTGCTGTGATGGAAGAGTTGGTGAAACTGCACAAGATGTCATACTTGGGAGGACGTCTTCCAGCCTATGATGGTAGGAAGAGCCTTTACACGGCCGGTCCATTGCCGTTTACTTCAAAAGAATTTCGCATCTCTTTGCTTGAGGAAGATGATGGTTCTGGTTCGGAGAGGTGTGCCCCTATTCCTTTTATGATCACCATGATATTCTAGTACCAGGGCAAATCATCTTGTATATTTTGACTCTTCTTTCTATGATCTAGGCGTCAGAAAACATATAAGGTGGTGATTAAGTTTGCTGCAAGAGCTGATCTTCACCGTCTTGAGCAATTTCTAGCTGGAAGGCAGGCAGAGGCTCCTCAGGAGGCCTTGCAAGTTCTTGATATTGTCTTGCGAGAGTTGCCAACAGCAAGGTAGATTTCTTTGAAACATTACGTAGAATGTATATTCAGATAATAGGAGAATCAATCCAAACTATTAAGTCATCCTTCCAATCCCATTTTTCTTACAGATATGCACCCTTTGGTCGATCCTTCTTCTCTCCTGACCTGGGGAGGAGACGATCCCTCGGTGAGGGACTAGAAACCTGGCGTGGGTTTTATCAGAGCATTCGTCCTACTCAAATGGGCTTGTCACTGAATATTGGTAAAACTCTCTCTGTTTCTGTCGCATGATCTTTCTCATGAATCATGAATATGGGTATGATCTTGTGCATATGTGCATTTATGTTTGTATGTAATAATACATTGAAGACCCCAGTCAAAAAAAAAAACATTGAAGACTCATGGAACCAGCAATAAAGTAGCCTGGTTTTCATAAATCCTTTGCCTTAAAACATTAGGCTGAGGCCAACTGGTCTGTCCATTTTTTTTTATCCTATCACCAATGCCATGTTTGCTGCACATTTCTGAATTTGAAAAACTTAGCTTTGATTTTTTTTCCCCAGGCTTATGATCATGTCATGAAGGATCTCATGTACATAAAATTTACATGTTAACTCATAAATATCAATCTTGAACTTTAAACAGAGATGCCTTTGTATATTAGTACTCTTACTTTTTGAACATTTTGCCCTCAATTTATATCTTCTTTTCTTTTCCTGCCTTTTCAGATATGTCGGCAACTGCTTTCTTTGAGCCGTTACCAGTCATAGATTTTGTCGTACAGCTTTTAAATACTGACATCCGCTCGAGGCCCTTATCAGATGCTGAGCGTGTCAAGGTATACTGGTGATCCTGTTTTACTCATCTTTACCTTTTATTTCATTGGAAGAGCTATTCCTCAAATGAACTCAGTATATTTGTTGTAATACAGAAGATATACAGATAATTATTGCATCTGTTCCCAATGATTAATCTTTAGTTTCAACGGCTTTGTTTTGTCTTATGTATTTGAATCATATGTCTAGTTTATTTGTATATCATTTTTGTCAACTAATTAAATAACGAATTTTATGTTATTATGCAACACCCTAGATCAAGAAGGCCTTAAGAGGAGTGAAGGTAGAAGTTACTCACCGTGGCAACATGCGCCGGAAGTATCGGATATCTGGTTTGACATCTCAGGCAACTCGGGAACTGACGTATTGATCTCTCTCTTTTTGTTCATAACAAATGCTATTTGCCTTTTAAGTCACTAGTAGATGGCAATCCTATGCCACTATTATTGTCTTCCTGAAAATTAATGTTCATTTTGCCACAGTTTTCCTGTTGATCAAGGAGGCACGGTGAAATCTGTTGTACAATATTTTCAAGAGACATATGGATTTGCGATCCAGCATACCTATCTTCCTTGTCTGCAAGTTGGCAATCAGCAGCGTCCAAATTACCTACCAATGGAGGTTAGCTAGCAAAGCTCTATGATATTGTTCTGTTTCCTTGTTTAACTTGTCGTGCCAAAATTTGCAATTCTATTTTTTTTTTGGAAGGGGGGGGGGTGCATGCTTAACGTTTATGCTTATTCAGGTCTGCAAAATAGTGGAAGGACAGAGGTACTCCAAGAGACTGAACCAGAATCAGATAAGGGCTCTTTTAGAGGAGACATGTCAGCGCCCACACGATAGGGAGCGTGACATAATTCAGGTATGTCACACCTTGCATAGAATTATGATGCTCTACCATTGTACGTGTAAGTTCACATGCTTACATAAAAAAACATTTTCTTTTGTGTGTATGCAGATGGTGAATTACAACTCCTACCATGAAGATCCTTATGCAAAGGAGTTTGGCATTAAGATCAGTGAGCGTCTGGCCTCGGTTGAGGCACGGATTTTACCTGCCCCTCGGGTAGGTGGAAACCAATTCATGTAGAAACAATGGTTTTTCAAGTTCATTTTTATCATGTTGTCACCCTTTTCTGGATGGATGAAGCATAGCTTCAATGGTCAAATGAGAAGGCACATAAAAAAATTGGATGATTAACATCGCTTCAAACTCCTTTTAACATTTTTAACCTCGGAATCCTCCTATTTGTTCATGCAGCTCAAGTATAATGAGACTGGCAGAGAGAAGGATTGCTTGCCTAGAGTTGGTCAGTGGAATATGATGAACAAGGTAGTGATAATACTTAATGCATAAGTAGTGGCTAGTTTTTACAAATCATTATGTTCAGTTTTTTTTTACAGCTTTTGAACTTTGTCTGCATTGCACATACTTTATGACACTCATATGGCAATGTTAATTGTGCTTACTCTAGTCCTAGCTATTATATTTTGTTTCTTAAGTTTGGTTAATCAAATAGGTGTTCCTGTTTTATCTCAAACCTTATCATTTTCATTTCTCGCTATCCAGAAAATGGTAAATGGTGGTAGAGTCAGGAGCTGGATATGTGTCAATTTTGCTCGAAATGTGCAAGAGAGTGTTGCTAGTGGATTTTGTCGTGAACTGGCCCGCATGTGCCAGGCCTCAGGAATGGCAAGTATCCCTTAATGCTTCCAGATGCATTTGCCCATTGACATACAGAAGCATCTATATAGTGCATTCAATTTTACATCATTTAGACATTTACTTGTGTACGGCAGTAACTGTTTTACAAGCAATTGTAGGACTTTGCTTTGGAGCCTGTTCTTCCACCTATGGATGCACGTCCTGATCAAGTGGAACAAGCTCTGAAAGCCAGGTTCCATGATGCAATGAACATACTTGGGCCACAGCACAAGGAGCTCGATTTACTTATCGGACTGCTTCCTGATAACAATGGTTCTCTTTATGGTATATAAATTTGCAACTCTGAATGGTTAACTTGTATTGATTTATGTCCTATTGTGCTCAAAATTCAAGTCAAATGCTGACTCTGTTGGTATCAGGTGATTTGAAGCGTATCTGCGAAATTGACCTTGGATTGGTTTCCCAGTGCTGTTGCACAAAGCAAGTGTTTAAAATGAACAAACAAATCCTAGCAAATCTTGCTCTGAAGATAAATGTGAAGGTTGGTGGTCTAGTGATATCTCTACTCATCTTTGTATGGATTCCTTCAGGTTTTGTGTAACATAAATTTTATCTTATAGGTTGGGGGAAGGAACACTGTACTGGTTGATGCAGTGTCGAGACGCATTCCGTTGGTAACTGACAGGCCTACTATTATATTCGGTGCTGATGTCACCCATCCTCACCCTGGCGAAGATAGCAGCCCATCCATTGCTGCTGTAAGTTGAACAAGCTAATGCTTTATATTTGGTGACCATTCTTGTCAAAATCTGCGAACAAATGTATGTTGCCCTGCAGGTTGTGGCCTCCCAAGATTGGCCTGAAGTGACAAAGTATGCTGGTTTAGTTTCTGCTCAATCTCACAGACAAGAGTTAATAGATGATCTGTATAACATCACGCATGATCCTCATAGAGGGCCCATCTGCGGTGGAATGGTCAGGTATATGCCCATGCCACACTCAACATCTCTCCTCTCTGTGTCCTATTTCTTTTTAGCACAAAGTATTAATTGCTGATGTCCACATTTTCAGGGAACTTCTTATATCCTTCAAAAGATCAACTGGTCAAAAGCCTCAACGGATAATATTCTATAGGTATGTTCTTGCATAAATTACCACTCAAGCTTGACTGAGCCAAGCTGATTCTTCAAATAATTAGCGGTTTCAGGCTGACTACTGGAAATCCTTGGCGGTAGTAGGTTGTTGAATCTCAGCAGTCTTTGATGCTTGACTGAGCCAATATGATTCTTGACATTTTATTATTTGAGGCTCACTGGAGCCATGAAATCAAAACAAGTTAATTTCCCTATGCAGAAAACTTGAGCTGAAGGCCATGTTTGTTTTCTGGTTGATTTTTATCATGGAGTTTAGGGTTGAGTTTGATTAGAAAAGCCGCATCAGTACACTTAAGTCTAAAGCTGAAGTTTTGCCTTTTCACAGGGATGGTGTTAGTGAAGGGCAATTTTACCAGGTTCTATTGCATGAGCTTGATGCAATCCGAAAGGTAAAACTTTCCCCTATTTTTCAGACTTTATGACTTATCTTAATCTTTGTGTCTTGCTCCCTCTCAGGCTTGTGCATCGCTCGAAGCAAATTACCAACCGCAGGTGACTTTCATTGTGGTTCAGAAGCGCCACCACACGAGATTATTTGCACACAACCACAATGATCAGAATTCAGTCAACAGGAGTGGGAACATATTGCCTGGTTAGTATTGTTCTTCTGTCGTTATTATGCAGGTTGGCTATAGCTTCGGATTTGCTAGTGTGGCCGTTTATGAAGTTGTCGTTGATTCTTCATTTGCATTGCAGGTACTGTTGTTGACTCCAAGATTTGCCATCCTACCGAGTTTGACTTCTTCTTGTGCAGCCATGCTGGAATCAAGGTAAACAACAATGATAGACATTCTACCATCTATCATCATAATATAAACAAGTTGAGAATTGAAATGATGAACTCCCATCTATCGGTAGGGCACAAGCCGTCCCGCTCATTACCACGTCCTGTGGGATGAAAACAACTTCACAGCTGATGCGTTGCAGACCCTCACCAACAACCTCTGTTACACGTAAGTTTTTCTTTACCCCATGATCAGTTGTTCTCAGGGGCTTGAACGAGGAACAGTCCATCTCTTATAACTTGCAATCACTTGTTGTGCAGTTATGCAAGGTGCACACGGTCCGTGTCTATTGGTAAGTGACTTTTGCTGTGAAATCTTTTCCATGCATGATAAATAAATAAATGAGATTAGTAAATCTGTTGGGAGCAAGAGATTTGTGGTGGCTGAATTAACAACCAATTTTGCTGTTGCAGTTCCACCAGCATACTATGCTCATCTGGCGGCGTTCAGAGCCCGTTTCTACATGGAGCCAGATAGCTCGGACAGTGGTTCAATGGCGAGTGGTCGTGGAGGAGGTTCGTCTACATCGCGCAGCACTCGCGCAGCAGGTGGTGGAGCCGTCAGGCCCCTTCCTGCACTCAAGGACAGCGTCAAGAATGTCATGTTCTACTGTTAGAATTCTACTACTGCTTCGCTTGGCTACTATTATCAGTTAGCCTTTAAATTGCCTCCCATTTGATTGCACTTAGTTGTTCATCATGGGAAGCCTCAAATAAGAAGTATGCAAGACTTCTGAAGCCACATGCTATCATGTTGTGTGTTTCTGGGACACACCATTCTATTTCACATTATCTGTAGACTCTATCCCACTATTTCATAAAAGCTGGGCTTCCCCTGGCTCTATTTGTACTCTAATTCGTATGGACCTGTTTCATCATTTCAAAATGGTCAATTGTCTTGTTTGCATTTGGATTTTCGAAATGGTTCTTTCCTGGTTTCTATTTCCAATTTTTTTTGCTAGTTAAGTGAATTGGATGTCTTTGTTATGAACTTTTTCTTAAATAACGGTTCGGTTGGGTTCAGTTCAGATAGCCCTGCAGATGACATAAAAAAACAGTTTGCAATGTGTACAGGTAGTCAAGATACCCACAATCGCCTGTTGTGTGCTTGTGATAATGAAGCGTGTATGCTCTATAAGTTTGTGATTCTCCGTTTCTAAATATTTAACACCGTTGATCTTTTTTAAATATGTTTAACCGTTCATCTTATTTAAAAAAAATTTAGTAATTATTAATTTTTTTCTTATCATTTGATTCATTGTTAAATATACTTATATGTATACATATAGTTTTACATATTTCACAAAAGTTTTTAATAAGACGAACGGTCAAACATATGCTTAAAAAGTTAACGGTGTCAAATATTAATATTTAGAAATGGAAGGAGTAAGAAGTAGGATACCGGATAAATTTGGGACAGATAAGCAACTAAGGCTGTGTTAAGATGTAAAGTTTGGATCTAAACTTCAGTCTTTTTTCATCACATCAACCTGTCATTCTCACACAACTTTTCAGTCACATCTTCTCCAATGAACTAAACACAGCCTAACCAATTGCATATGATAAAATCAGTTAGATGGACTGAAGACAACAGTTCAGAAACTGCAGCAATTAAGTGTGGCACCTCGGAGGCTTAAAGAGCTACCATAAGATCCAAGCACACAGCCCTAACATAGAAAAGAAGAATTGTTGTTAAGGCCTCACCGTTTGGTCTAAAAAGAATCAGCCGTCGCCAAAATTTGAATTGTAAAACATAATTTTTGAAGTTAAATTTATGGCATTTTCAACGTAATTTCGTTTCCAGCAATGACTTTTAAGCCAGAAATTATTGTAGTTGCTAATAAATCGTTTTGGTTTATAGGACCGTGTTGGATTGCTACCAAAGCTTACCCCTACCAATATTTTGGTAGTTCAAATAGCACATGTGCTTGGTTTGGATTAAAACCAAATTATTGGTAATGCCCATGCTAGATTTGGCATCAATCTAGAATAATCTTCACTAGAATTCATATTAGCATCAATCTAGAATAATCTTCAGAAGAATTCACATGTTGGCTTTACATTGGTAGCAAGCCAAATACAATTTTGCCCTGCCAAAAAATTGGTAGTGCCAAAATTTGCCAAAAAATGGCATGGTAGCAATCCAAATAGACCCATAATCAACTCTTGGCCAACCGACGGCGGGTGCGGTGTGATTGGTGAGGTAGGACAAATGGTGGTTGGCACCATCGGAAGGAACACAATTTCCATTTTTAGGTACAATGCAGGATGAAATTGGAAATTGTTTAGGCAGTTAAATTTATACTATTTATGTTAGTTGGGAAGAAATTGTTTAACAAGAGATGATGGTTAGCGAAAGTAAAAAAAGAAAAAGGAAAGAATTAAGGGGGTTCCCCACTCCCCAGCCAATATCAATATGAAGAAGAAAGGCAAAGCAATTTGGAAGCAGTGTTGGGATGTTATTCCTGCTGTTGGTATGAAGAAGTAAATAGTACTAGACTAGTAAGTAGGAGGAGGCAAGGCAAGTGAACTAACGGATGAATTGGAGTCGTCGTCGGCAGAGGAGAATGGGAGTGGCATATGCCTCCTCAATCTCAAGTAACCCAAGCTAGGAAGGAAGGCAAGCCTTAGGTAGGGATTGGGGCTGCTATTGGTAGGAGGAGGAGGAGGGGAAGAAGGGGCATTTGCATTTGCATTTGGATTGGAGCAAAGCAAAGGTCCGCCATCGCCATTGCTGCCCACCGAAAGGAAGGGAGCAGCAAGTCATTGAGAGCTCTCCGACTTCCAAGTTCCAACCTTCACACTTCAGAGAAGAGGCCCGGCCCGTTTTCATACCCCCATACATATATAACGAAGCCAATAACGTTTGGCATTACTCCATAATCTTTTATCTTTACCTATATTATAAAAAATAAAAGCTGGCTTCCAAACAAATTTTAATTTGTCCGTCTTCTATGCCTCGAGTGATCTGTCACTTTGTCTCCCACGCAAAACACACCCTCGCAGTTCTGATGTGATCGGATATTTGTTTTCTACATGTTCCTGAGAAGTCTTCCAAATTTATGTTGCTTTGATTGAGTCGGACACTGTTTTCTTAAAAGAACAAATCTCCATACACCATAGTCCCATTTGGAAATCAAAAGGCTGACAAGCAACAAATCCATACACCCGCAGTCCTCCCCTCCGCCACCTCCCTTCACCTGACCTCTCAATCTGCTTTTTTACCTGTGTTCTCCTGTCCACGGGTTCTCGATATATTCCTTCGTCAATATCCACCAAGTTGAAGATATCCTTTCAAAGCGTCACAAATTGTAAATCAATTTAATAGTACGCATGACAAAATTTAATTTGTGCATATATAATCTTTATAAAAAAGCCAAGATATAAGGTTTATTAGAAGAGAAGGTGGAAAAGAAGATGGTCGCATATGCCTGACATTTTAGAGTTAGAAGAAGAGAAGGTAGAAAAGAAGATGGTGTGATCGATCAATTGTGCAAAGGGCATGGTGCCATAAGTTACTTGTGTTGGTGACACGCGCATGATTTATGTATGTCATGGGTATACATGAACTAGCACCGCATGGTAATTAATATTAGTAGCCTATGATTGCACAATCCTTAAGGCCTTGAAGGAGAGGGAGACAGTGAATCTTGAGAAAACTATCCTAGTACAGATCATTGCGTATCAAAGTCTGCGATACCATCGAAAAGCTATGGAAGTTGTCCGGTTTTACGAAACCGTTAGAGATAAGGATGTGAAAATCGAATGGTTTTGGTTGGTTTTCGTACAAAGTTGATCAAAAGTGTTTCTGTCCAGCTAACAGATATTAGTTTCCAACCCAAAGAAAACGACAATATAAACCCTAGTAGGCTCTATAGGCTGCCTTCTTCCCTCAAGGTTCCCAACCTCACCTCTATCGTTTTTATTGTGCACGCTTCTCTTAAACTGCTAATCGTGCTTTTTTTTCAAAAAGTTTCTATACAATTTATTTTCTAAAACTTTTAAGCTAATTTTTAATTAATCATGTGTTAATTCATCACTCTATTTTACATGTGAATGGAAGGGATTCCCGCAGGGGTTGTTACCCCTCCAAAAGAAGAGAGCCGTAGTCTATTAGCAGCAGAGACCAGACAAGGCATGTGATGTGGTGGCACGGGCATAGTTGGTTCCCATCTTCCAACCCAACAGCAGATCAAAGTAGCGATGCGTGCATTCATGTGCTCAACAACAACAAGCGCAGGCACTCAGCCATGTCCATGTGCATGTGCGTGCGTACGTGCTCTGCTGTCTTCTTCTTAATTGTTCCTTCACTTTTTACTCTATCGTCTGCTAGAGTAGAGTATAGTGTGTGTACATATTCAGCTGCAACAACCTTCCCTCCCTCTCCACCTGCTTGATTGATTACTTTAAGAGAATTATTATGTGAACGATCTAACCGTTCGACTCACGTGTGACTGAATTTGATCAATGATTATAAACGACTATAATGCATATGAATATGATCTCTCATTTTGATTGATCTACGGTTACATGTCTCTAGTTATACAACTGGGTACGTATAGCAATACTCTTTAATACTACCACTTCATACTATTACTACTGCTGATGTTTCTTGCGGTTTCATATAATTGTCACTAGATACTTTTTAATGTTGAGTGCTCGTCCTTTTTACTTTTGAAGTTATATATTCGTATAGGTATACTATATTAGCAATGTATATTGTGTTACAAATATATATAGTATATCATATAGCTTTAATTAAGAATAAATTAATTGTTTATAGTAAAAGTTGAAATACACATGACCAACGGTGACAAGTAGTAAATGAGCACATAGCTAGGGATTAATCTACTAGCTAGTACGTACAATTGGGCATTACTAATTTAAGCTGCTACCACTAAGATTGCAATTGATCGGTGATGGTCCGCGCGGCTGGGACAGTGGTCAAGATCCATGTCGGCCAGGGCAGGCAGCTTCCTCCTACCCTGCATCTGCAAATGCATCACCTATCGCTTTATTTATTTGTTTATTTAATTTCCTGCTTATCACCTTCACTCTGCTAGCTAGAAGTATATATATATATACACAGAGCACCTCTCAACTCTAGCTAAACCCTGTCCCTTGTTAATTCTTCTTCTTCTTCTTCTTCCTAACTACTCCAAGCTAGCTCAGAATCAGATCCATCCATGGCCTCCTCCGGCTCCAAGTCCAAGACCAATAATGGCTTCTTCGTCCCTTCTCCTGCAACTGCAATGGCGCCATGCTTCCTCCTCTTGCTCATCTTCTTCTTCCTCCTTGTCGATGCTTCTGCTGCTGCTGCTTCTTCCCATCCACAGCTAGTAAGTAACACAAACACAAACATATATACTACTTATCTATATATAGTTCTTGCCTTAATTTGAACGACATATATGGTATGATATGATGATGTAGCAGGTGCAGGTGAAGAGGGCGAGATCCCTCCTGCAGGCTCCAAAGATAGGTATGTAAAATGATACATTACAGGCAGGAGAAGAGAGGAGAGGAGAGGCGATGGAATACTAATAAAATTGGTAAAATGTAGACTGCCAGGGGACGTGCTCGGGGCGATGCGCCAACAACTGGAAGAAGGAGATGTGCAACAAGATGTGCAACGTCTGCTGCAACCGATGCAACTGCGTTCCCCCGGGAAGTGGGCAGGACACCCGCCACCTCTGCCCTTGCTACGACACCATGGTTAATCCACACAACGGCAAGCTCAAGTGCCCATGATTCCTTCCTTCCTATTAGCTGCTGCTATTGCTCTCAGAGAGATCAGAGTACAATGTACTTGGTAGTATACGTACGTATGTGTTCCATGCATCTTGATGTTCAATCCCTACATCTCTCTGGCTGTCACTACTAGCTTAGCTACTACATAGGACTGCTCTATATAATAGATGCCTTTCTACTTTCTTCAATCTCCAGCACCAGGAATAAAACAAACATATCATGATTCTCTTCTATTTCTTTTCTTCTTGTCATTGACGATGAAGATGCTCACATCAAACTTGCTTTCTCAGCCTACGTACAAGAAGAGAACGAAGGCTTTTCCTTCCTTATGTTACAACGCTAATTGCATACTACTACATATGTACACACAACTAAGACAGACACAGTAATTAATGAGTTGTTACGGCACTAAGACACACTAGTAGTAAGTATGTATGTACAGGCAGGCATGCAGCTGGTTAGTGGTTCTTCCTTGGCTCCTGATAGAGTTGCCGGGACAAGAAGAAGTCATGGTCTGGATGTCTGTTTGATCTGTTGGACATCACCACCTTTGCCCTGGACATCACCGTTGCAGCTTCCTTCAGCGTCCGCACTCTCTCTTTCACTACCTCGGATGCTTCCCTCCACACTTCTTCTTCTCTCGACTCTGCTGCATCTTCTTCACCACTGCATCTGCCCACCTCAAACCACCACTCCCCCTGCATTGCATTGCATTACAAGTATAAGAATTCTTTTAAGCCTTGCTTGGGGTCTTTGCATCACCAAGATTAAGCCATCTTCAGTCAACCTGCATGTATGTTTCAGGATTCATGGAGTAGCAGTCATTTAGTACCTTGTCATTGTAAGACTCAAGACCTGTGACTGGCAAAACAACACGACTGTCATCAGCTTGCTCTGATGCGCCCTGAACAATCCAGTGCCCAAGTGAATGGTATGTTAAGAATGCTGCCTGAAATTTACCGTCAGGTATACGGTATATGGGATACCATGCAACACAATACCTGAAATTCAACACAGTACTCTTCTTTAAGCAAGCGATCACAATTAGTTTTTCTGTGCGTCTACATCCAAAAAAGGTTGATAGACGGCAACGGGAAAGTAATACTTGAGCATACAACGCACCAGGAGGCAGGATGGAGATCACACAGGCTGAGCTCCAAATTCTTTGGGTCTCCTGATATTTGGCAGCTTGATGGCTTCACACCACTAATCAGCTCCTTTACCCTATTCACATTTAATATACTTCAATAAGAACATCTTACAAGTAAATATCCTAACAAGAGTCTAAGTGTGCAGTAACGAAATGTTCAAAATCAATAGTGACTCTTAGGAAAGAGTGCAAGAATAATAAAATGATATCAGCGTAAGACATCATGCATACTCGACAAGAACTATATGCACAACATTTGGTACCTGCAGATGTACAATGCCCTCATTATTACTCACAAACATTGAAGCGTTTCAATTTTTACAGAGCAAATTTTTATCAACCATTTGTTCTGATTCGTTTCTAGTACAGTCTAACAACATATGATAGAACGAAAGCCCAGATTCTCAGAGGTCTTGATTATGTACTTACTTGTCAAACAACTGTTGTCGCCAAAATGGTTGTTCAGTTTCAAAAAATTCAAATATGAGCTCTCCATTTCCAAACTGCTGATCACCTTTAGTATACAAATCAGATGAGCTAGTTGTTTCACGCAATTGCTGTGGCAGAAGTTTCGTTAAGATTGGGAGAGAGCACGGACATGGAGATGTTTTAGATGTGACATCCATACCAGCTGCTTCCTTATCAACTCTTCCAGTGCTAGCTCTCTTAGCTTGCCCAAATAATTGAACCGCAGATAGATATGGCACAAAGTAGGTGGTGAACTGATGAGGACTATTCCACAAGCCTTTAGACCTACGGAAATCTTGAGCCTTTACTTCCAGACCATAGCAGCAAGGTTCTTCATACCACTGCCAAATTCTACTTAGAGTGATATCAGTACTCTGATGAAAGCACAGGCCATCTCTTACCCATTCCGGTGAGCAAAAGTTTCTATCAGCAGGGCAAGTGCTACAGTACAGAACCGGAGAAGCAGAGGAAATAAATTGTTCAAAATCAGCAAGAGGCCTGCCAATGATAACTTGGACGTCTTCCACTCTCTGTTGGGCCCTGTAAGCATCACATACAGCTTCTCTCATCTTGTTGAAATCAGTACCAGTATCAGTATGCGGTTGACATCTCAAATCAAGATGTCCAGACGAGTTTGGTTTATCAGATATCTCAGCAGCTAATTTGTTGACTTCATTGGTAGCTGATGCAAGAACACTAGAAACATTGGTTTCAACACCAATATTAGCAGAAATAGGAATACAATTAGTTAGAACTGAGGAATCAACAGCAGAAGTCTCTGAACCATCGAAGTGGAGTATATTTTTCTTCCCAACAGCAACCCATTTCTGTGAAACGTGTGCAGCAGCAGAGTACAACTTACATTGTTTTCCAGTAGCAGAATACAACTTAGGGCATTCTTGAGGAGTATTCTCCATTGTCAACTTCACGTAACATCTTTCTTCCATTTCTACAGGGGAAGGATCAGCACATAGGTTCCTGGAATTCGAATTTGTGGATATGGCCTTATTTTCGGTTGAGGAAGAATGAGGATCCGCTTGCATGGTTGATGTACATTCCTCGCATGTGTCTTGTGGGACCAAATAAGAACCCATGTTGCAAGATGCTAGCGCTGCTTTCTCAAAACCAGATTGTGAGCTCCCATCTCCATCAACTGAGCCGTTGCTACCTACTCCAGTATCAACACTGGAGTCCTTGTCATATACTAGTTGCATCATAGGCAATCCATCTTTCTGTTGCAAGTGATTCTTTGGCACCATGACAATACCGTTCTTAGGAGCATGGTAGTTCCCTGATGACTGAGAAGTACCCTGGTCAGAAGATAAACTTGTTTGTTGGTACAGTACTGATGTTTGCTTCTTGTACTTATATCTGGAAAATGCTTGACATGAGTTTAGTGCATCATTTTCTTTGGCATGCTCCATTTCAATTCTCTCGTCTGGTGAATGCTGATTACACGCTTTTCTCCTCTGATTCATTTTCATTGACCTTGTTAGATTATGTTGTGCAACCTTGTTAATGTTTTCCAGTACATCCTTGTTCTGAATAGCTGAATCAACCATACATCCTGCTCTAGATGTGTTCTCCACATTAAGTTTTTCTACTTTTTGCCACACAGAAGTTGAACTGTATTTTCCACTATGCTTGTTCTTATTAGTGCCTATTACTCCATTAGTTGCAGTCAAACTGTAGCTAGATATTTTCTTTAATCTTGTTCTTCTCCTCCCAGGAATAACTGGAAGAGAAGTCTTGCTGCTGCAGGCTTCACTACTGCACTTGACTCTTTCAGTATGATTACTGCTATCAGCAACATTCTTTGAGCAGCATGAGCTGCATCCAAAGGAATCATTTGAATCTTCAGCATGAGTTATGCTTAAATGGGCCCCTATCGGATGGCATGAATCCCTCACCTCATCATTGACACTGCAGTTCACACTGTTGTCCCTTTCCAACTTCTTAAACAATGAATATGCTGTTGCATCATTAGAGTTAGAAACACGTGCACATAGTGACCTCTCGTAATTGTTTGATTCGTCATTCAAGTAATGAACATCCTTGCAGCTAAATATCTCACCTACAGTTCTGTTAGATGAACCTGTACATCCAGAATCCCCGCCATTCTCTTCACCAAAATGAGCTTCCTTAACCAATGAGCTAGCAGAGGATGAGGTTTCTGACAATTTATCAGCCAGCAGATCAGTAAGTACCTCAACAGGAGAAGCAGCATCAATATTCTCTTCACAATGGGTTTCTGATGGCAAATTGAGCCCTTTGCAGACTGCTCTCCTGTAATGTTTCCCTTTCTTGTTGTTTCCTTTCTTTTTAGGGCTCTTTCTTGGAGGCTTACCATCATCATGCAGAATATCAGAATCAGATCTTACAGGAGCAGTAACAGATCTGGAAGAATTATTTACAAGCACATTGCTGGGAGGGAGTGCTGTCAATGACTTTTTGATTTTTCTCCTATGCTGACGTTGTCTTAAGGTGCTTCCTGGTGGTGGACTTCCACTGGAAAATGGTTTAGAATGATCGACTTGCTCGTGCATGTTCTTTTCATTTGGACAGTCTAACCAGTAAAGTATTATTGGCTGTGGGAACTGAATGATCTCTGTGCCAGCAGCTCCTGATGCGAAACAGCTTCTCTTGTTGATATCTTGTAATATGTTAGGAAGAAAAGGCACCAATTTCTGATCCGAGTTGTGCCCAATGGAAATAGTTGCAAATGTAATGTTCCTGCAACAGCACAAACAGACAGTAAACATGTAGCTTTCCAGATATATGAATGACAGATATCAGAATAGAAATGGATACCAGTCAAAGGGAAATGAGAAAAAAAAAACAAGGATATTGAGGTACAAAGTATTTGAGTACGGTGATTGCTGGTATCATAAATAGACATTCAGACAGAATAATAATAAGGAAAAAAACATGGTGGTACATACAGGTTGAGGACTTGAGGTAGCCATACAACATTAATAAAGTAGAAGAAGAGCAAAATCATATAATAAGATGAAGAAATATTTCTGTTGATAACTTATCATATACAGGTGGGAGGAAGCTCAGTAACCGACACATATTTCCTTAACTTCAGTGTTCTAGAGCAAGGTGATGTTTTTGGATAAATGGGAATAATTATTTCTTCTCCCGAATTATCTATATGTTCAAAAACCGTTAAAGATATTCCCGTTCAAGTTTGTAGTATCAGATATGTTCCTCTTAAGTTTACACTAGATCAGATCAAGCATACTCAAATCCAATGGATGTTGTTTGGATGTTTACCTGTTCTCAGG
The DNA here is from genome assembly GCA_000338895.3 of Oryza meridionalis. NCBI lineage: Eukaryota > Viridiplantae > Streptophyta > Magnoliopsida > Poales > Poaceae > Oryza > Oryza meridionalis. The sequence continues at coordinate 31,386,603 of CM002529.2, forward strand.
CTTGTGTATTAGGTGGCCCTGATGAATGAAAGAAAGAATACCAAGTCAGCAAATTTCCATGAATGAATAGGTGAGACCGGTAATCTACCTAGTGAATAAGACAAGGCTTATATACAACCAGGCATAAATTAACCTTTGAAAAGCTGATGTTAGTGTTATGATCGACCAATGTGCTACACCGAGTGTGTGGTACGCTCTGTGGCCTTCTGTCAGTCACTTCAAGTGCATACGGCATGAGATGGAGAGCCTGCATTGACAATTAACATGAGCATGTTCAATACGAAACCCACCAACCAACCAACACGAACTGCCTTCAGTTCACCACGAGAATGGCGTTGAGAAAAGAAAGGGGATACAAGCCATCAACTAGCTCCGCTAAATTAGCAGAAACAGATATAGTTTGGAGCAGCGTGAGTTGTACACGTATGAGCTGACTAGTCAGCAAAAGGTACAAGCATAATCGATAGAACACAAAACCTAGGGAGGTGCAAACAACAAAAGCCCATTAAAAGCAATTATACTAGTATCAAAGACCAAAAGCTTGTCTTGAGGATCAACATGACCACTCAGTAATAATATCATATATATATATATATATATATATATATATATATATATATATATATATATATATATATATATATATATATATATATATATAATCGGCAGGAACATGAACAAATCTGGGTAATCCGGACTTGGTCGAGCAGTTGATCGCCTTTGAATCGATCACACAACCTAGTGAAATCGCTAATCGGACAGTAATAGGAGCCGAATCGATGGGTGAAGAAATAAAAAAGGGTACTCGTGGAGCTGGAGGAGAGATTACTGTTTATCTGTTGATGATGATGAATGAAAATGACACAAAGGAAAACAAAGGGAGGCGGGAGGGGATCGAGATAGACATAGACCTCGGGGATTCATCAGATTGCATGCAGAATCAAACAAAGGTTGAAGCTGCGCGGAGGAGGAACAGATTATACAGAAGAAGAAGAATCTAGCTAGAGCGGGAAAAAAAAATCCCAGAAACGGCGGAGCGGAAGGAAGGTTAAATTGTTGGAAAAGGGATGGCACAAAAAGTGGAGGGCCGCATAAGGCCGGCGCTAAAAATACACAGATCCCACGCACAAGCGCATGTTGAAGGGTTTTCACGTTCGCTTACTCGGAATGGGGTAGCGGCGGCGGCGGCGGCGGCCGGCGACGAGGATCGAATTCGAAGCGGCGGAAGGGGAAGGAATGACACCGTACAGAAAGAGAGAGGGAGTGTGTGTGTGTTTATCCGAGTGGTGAGGCGGTTGGTGTGCCTTCACTGCCGTCCCGCAACGGAAAAAATCCTTATTTTTTATTTTTTTTCCTACAAAAAAAAAGCCACTTTTTTTCTTCCTAGGGCTAGGAGTACCAATCAGGCATCATCAGTTGCAAATCCTCTCTCTTTTCAGTTTAGAGACAAGATAAGGTTGCCGATCGTGATGTGATCCTCAGTTGTCACAAAAATTCCTTCTTTCCCCTGAAATCCCGTCCATTGATACACTCACACGAGCTGTGTTCTATTTGAAGCTGTGATCGATTAAGTAAAAGAAAGCTTTTTCAGCATGCATTCTGGATACTACTAAACTAGTGTTTCATATCAAACTGTGTCTTCAATGCCGGAATTCAACGAGAGTGGCATCATGAGATTATACGGTTTTTGCAATATTCTTACCTTTTTTTTACTGTAAAATAAATCGGATTTGAAAGTTCAATGTTCATACCTAAATTTTGATACCATCCAGCGGAGGCAAATTTTAGAAATCATTTTTCAAGCAATTCAACTCTATATCACTATATTGTTCCAACAGAAGTAGCATTTGGGCACTCCCATGAGTTCCAAAGGCCGCAATATCTGAATCCTTCTCACTTTACAAGCTCCATTATATATATATTAGATATTACATGTGGATGTGCAGTTCACATATTGGAACGGTCGCTACAGTTACAGACAAGAATTTACACTCTTTTGTAGATGAATTCAACACGAATCAGCAGCCTTGTGCAGTAGGTACATAGATAGATACCTGACCGTGTAAACAAGTGTAGGTTCATATTACGTACAAAAAAGTCTAAGGACGATACAGGCAAACTGAAGCACTTTGCACGTCAGCCAACATATCGAAGCAAGACGCCGTCGTTCCCAAGCACGTATCCTTTGTTGTCACCAAGGAACCTGCATATACACAAGATATCGCCCGATCAGCCATTCACTCAATGTCATTTGTATACCCCCACATAAACTTTCAGAGCAATGAGCTAAATTAAATCTTCAGAATGAATATCCCATATCTGCTTACTTTACAGAGTAGAGATTGGCTGCGATGTTATCAGCAGCTTTGTCGCGCACCCAGGTCTTCCCGCCATTTGTTGTTTTTAGCAGGACACCACTTCCACCGGCGGCCCATGCTTCATCCTGCAAATGGAATGCAGAGCTTTTTAATCTATTTTGCCCACACACATGCTAATTTTGTGGTTGGCAAGTCCATTTCACTTACTTTTGAGCGGTAGCCAACATCAAGAATTCCAAACCCCCGGCTTTGCACTGACGCTTCCTCAAAGTCTTCAGTTATCTGGTTTGGTGGATGAAGATAAGATAGCATGAACGTCATTAAGACCTCGATAGAAGAATTGGAACTAAACTGGTACAAATAAGTTTGAGTGAACTTGAGCTGAAAAGAGTCCTCACTCCACTTCCTTTACTCAGAAAGAGTCCACCACCGCGCACTAGAAGCCAAAGGCCACCATCTGCTCTCCATCCCATATTCTGTATTCTACGTGCCACTGCCCTGTTGTGTGGCTGCCAAAATGGCTGAAAAACAGATTTACATAAAATTCAAAATACACATTCCAGGTGACCGCAGACAATGTAACCAAAACAATGTGAAGTTAGCTACTCTCGAGCTACCGAACCTGCCCAGGTTCCCAAGTCAGATAGAAGTTCCCACGGCTGGAGACAGCAACATAACGTCCATCAGGTGACCGGTTCACTGTGTTGAAAGTACCAGTGTAGTAACTCGCTCCGCTAATTCCACTTGAAACTGTTCTGCACCAGAAACAAAAAGGCAAAATATTGGAGCAAATATTATGTATCGACCTAGTCATGCATGATGGCCTGAGAAGAGTAAAGAAAAGCTAAGAAGAAATGTAGTATTATATTATTTTTCAAATAAGTTTGGAGGTGGTAGCATTTCAGCCCATCAGATGTTATATGACATGACATGCCCAAGTTGTCGTGGCTTAAATGGACATCCGGTGCAATGATTTTGTAAAAACGATTAGGTAGCTAGCTACTTCCAAAAAATGTAGCACTTCAAATTATGTAAATATATGTAAGAAAGAACTCTACTTCTCATTCCATTATCTGAAAAAAAAATCCATTTCACAAATTCGTTCTAATTTTTTCCTACCTGTTAAGAGTGGCTGAGACAGTCTCTTGCACAGCGGCCTTCCAGTTGTACCCTCGATTGGAAGTAACATAAATTGCTCCCTCGTCGGTGACCATCTCTGCACTTTGCTCACCTGTGGCTTTTATGTAAACCTGTCATATCACAGCAACTACCAATTTTAGGTTTCCGTTCATGATTCATCCTTGTTCAAGCGCAGACAACACGGAGTTATATGCAAACTTACCATGTTCCCAGGAAGCTGGGCACTCAAGGGTATTCTTTCCCAGCTGTCTCCAGCATCAGAAGTGTGCAACAAAATTGCAGGCTTGCCAATAATCCATCCTTCTTTGCCCATGAAGCTTACAGAATTGAACCTGTAGTTGAAATCTTCATCCTCGGCGGATGGGATGGAGCGAGGGAACCATGTGTTTCCTCCATTTTTTGTTTCCAATATCGTCTGTCTCGTCCCAAGAAGAAAACCTAGAAAGATAAGGAACATTGTATCACTCGTCTTTTTTTTTTTGTTTTGGTAAAATATGCATGCATATCCATGAAGAAAGCTTTTGATGAGTTGAAACTAGAGAAGACAATATAGTGTGTTCCAAATTAATGAGGTGTTTTCCTTCTTATAAAATGGTAGTACACGTTAATAACAGCACATCTCCACAAGAGACAGATGCTTTTCGAATGTGTATCCATCAATCAAATACTAGCAATATACGTAACATTTTGATCCCCGTTGAAAATTTACACAAGTCAGTGTTTCTTAAACAGTTGAGCTACATTCAGTAGGAAAAATAACAAGAGTTGTAAAGATTGGGTGAGTAAAAGAAGTGCAGACACGAAGACAAAGCAGTGAGTGATAAGTAGAAATTAAAGTTGTGTGCACTGCAATATTGCTGGCATAGCATGTAAAAATGTATAAGCATAGCATTGGCAAAGGTAATTAAGTGGCATATATATATATGTATATATATATATATATATATATATATATATATATATATATATATATATATATATATATAGTCATACATAGATAGATAGATGGTAGATAGAAGGAAGTAGCGTAGGGGTACCGTGGGAAGGGTCGTCGGGGACGAAGGCGATGTCGAGGAGGACGACGCCAGGGTCGATGGGGAGGAGGACGCGCTCCCACTCGGAGAGCGACGGCGGCTGGTCGGCACGCGCGAGCGGGGTCCGGGGAAGGACGAGGGGACCCACGGCAGCGGCGGTGGCGGTGTCGGCAATGAAGCGGCGTCGGCCGGTGGAGGTGGAGGTGGAATCGGTGTGGGCACGGGGGACGAGGAGGCGGCGGCGGCGGCGGGAGGAGGAGAGGAGGAGGTGGAGGTGGAGGGAGGCGGCGGTGGTGGCCATGGCAGATGAGACGTGGAAGCGGGAGGCCGTGCTGCTTGCTTTGCTTGTGGCTGCGCGTTTCGCCCTCTTATCTTTGCTTCTCCCTCTTGTCAGGGCTCGTCTGAACTGCTTGTTTCGAAACGTTAAATATGATAAAACTCGCAATTCCAAACAAATGGGGATGTAGCTCAGATGGTAGAGCGCTCGCTTAGCATGCGAGAGGTACGGGGATCGATGCCCCGCATCTCCACTTTATTTTCACTTTTATTTTTTGCACCATTTCTGATTTTCTGAACTCTCTTTCAAATATTTTCATCTTTTGGCAGCATTTCTGAACTCCTTTTTCCCCCCTTTTTCAAATACTTTCACATTCTTTCATCTCTTTTTTTTCTCTTTCAAATATTCTCAAATTTTTCTAGCATTTCCGAACACCTTTTTTCCTCTTTCTTGGTCCCATTGTTTTCGCTTTTGCTTGTGCCTATTCCTACCACTTATCAGCAACCGAAAAAAAATACTTATGGCTAAAACTTTTATGTAAATGACTTTAGCGATTTAAAAGCAAATGTTGTAAAATAAAACTGTGATAAAAATTCACAAGATCAAGTTTAAAATTATTTTTTTAAAAAAAACACATTTTGGCTTATAAGCATGAGCGCAACGATGATGAGGCTGTTAGACGGTTTGCAGCATTTCTGAACTCCCTTTTCCTCTCTGAGATATTTTCTCAGTGTTATACTAAAAAAAACATAAACATGTTTTTGTCCTGCTCTTATTAATATTGAAAATTATGGAATTCAACAGAAAAGCGATGAGAAAATAAGGGAAGAAATTGCAGGTGGAAAAGAAGCAAAATAGAATGTCCAATTTGGGCCTGAAAGCCCAATACTTGTTTGTTTGTTTTGGGCCTCTACTACATCTGCAGAGGCTTGGCTTTCCTTCCATCCATCTCCTCCTCTATCCTCTTCCCTTCCCTTCCACACGAAGCCGCCGCCCGCCGGCCGGCTGCCCAGAAACGTCCTCCTCCGCGCGCCATCAGATCTCCCTTCGCTGCTGCTAGTGCGGTATGCAGTACGGTTGCAGGCGCCCCGCCGTGTGGAAGAGAAGTTGGTCCCCTGCTGCCGCCGCCGCTACCGCAACCACCAAGAACAAGGTCATCGTCATCTCAGGCCCCACCGGCGCCGGCAAGACCAGGCTCGCCTTGGACCTCGCCAAGAGGCTCTCCGGGGAGATCATCAGCGCCGACTCCGTCCAGGTCTACCGGGGCCTCGACGTCGGCTCCGCCAAGCCCTCCTCTTCCGACAGGGCCGCCGTGCCGCACCACCTCATCGACATCCTCCACGCCTCCGACGACTACTCCGCCGGGGACTTCTTCCACGACGCCCGCGCAGCAACCGACCACCTCCTCGCCCGAGCACGCGTCCCCATTGTCGCCGGCGGGACTGGCCTCTACCTCCGCTGGTACATCTATGGCAAGCCCAGTGTCCCGCAGTCTTCCATGGACGTCACCTCCGCCGTCTGGTCCGAGCTCTCCCGCTTCCGGGACACCGGCCGCTGGGAAGAAGCCGTCGACCTGGTTGCCAACGCCGGCGACCCCAAAGCTCGGGACCTGCCTGTCAACAACTGGTCAAGGTTAAGGAGAAGCCTCGAGATCATCAGGTCTTCAGGCTCACCTCCCTCTGCCTTCTCCTTGCCCTACAATGCTTACAATCTCAATCACCACCGTCGTCTCAGTCTCACCAACCAAGCCGATCAACCCACGGAGCTGGAGCTGGACTACGACTTCCTCTGCATCTTCCTCGCGTGCCCACGCGTTGAGCTCTACAGATCAATCGATCTGAGGTGCGAAGAGATGCTGGCCGACACAGGTGGCCTACTCTCTGAAGCCTCCTGGCTCCTCGACATCGGCTTGAGTCCTGGCATGAACTCGGCTACCTGCGCAATCGGATACAGGCAAGCCATGGAGTACTTGCTTCAGTGTAGGCACAACGGAGGCAGCAGCTCCCCACAAGACTTCTTGGAGTTCCTGACCAAGTTTCAGACTGCCTCCAGGAACTTCTCAAAGAGGCAGATGACATGGTTCCGCAACGAGAAGATTTACCAGTGGGTTGATGCCTCGCAGCCTTTCGACGCCATTGCGCAGTTTATCTGTGATGCCTACCATGACCGTGCTGCAAGGCTGGTTCCTGATTCACTGGAAATGAAGAGGGAAAGTTGCAGGCACGAGAGCCGTGATCTCAAGACCTACCGTTCAGAGAACAGGGTGTTCCGTGGGGATGATGATTGTTGCCACGTTTTGGATTGGATCACAAGGACACAGAGGAAGTGAGCTCTCTCTTGTTGTTCTTTTTTTTCCCCCCTCTTTTCCCGCCAGGAAACTATCCTGCTGCTGTGTTTGGAGATGTTACAATGGGAAATTTCAGCCTTTTTTGGTCAGAAAAATACAGATACTTGTTTTGCAAATGTTATACCAAAGTGTTTTCAACTTTGGAATTCAATGAAAATTCACTAGTGTTTCTTCAGCATATTTCTGTATGTATTTACTCTATGAAAAGAAGATATATGACATTACAGCTTAGAGGGTGTTTTGCCTCTGAATGTGAGCATGGAGTTTGCATGGTCTCAAGCTGAAGCTGGAAGCAATCTTTCCTACTACTAAATTTTGTGAGATTCAGAGTACTAAACAGATGGGAGACTTCACTTCACTTGCCGTGTTACCTGTATCACTCTTGCTCGGTTGTGGACGCTGTTTGTCAGCCTTGTACTTGAGCTGCAGCCCGGCAATGTGGTTAATACTAATATTCTTGTATCTGAAATCTGCCGTAGTGCTTAGTGCTGTATTGGTCAAAGCATTGTACCCATTACTGAAGAAGATGTGCAAAACCAAAATGTGTTGCTGTCTGCGGTCGCATTATCTTCCTGCTTTCCCCCAAGCAAACACTATCTGCAATCTGCAATGGATAAGAGATAAAAACAAAACATAACAAAAGGAAGAAAAAGAAAACGGGCGGGAGATTGAAAGATGACTTGTTGGGCTACCAGCCATGTCTTATACTCTGATGCATCATGCATATGGTACTCTGAAGCAACCAACGCACAAGTGGCAACAGAGTACTTATAATGCTAACCCCTTGTGTAAGGCAACCGTTGACATCTGATCTGAGTATACAACATATTGTGCCAGAAGGAGTTCCTCTAATTACCCAAACTGACATGACATATGTTGCCCTGAAACATGTTGTAAGAGCAAGTTTAATAGTATAGCCAACTGCTGGCTCCAATTCATCCATAGCCAATCTAATAGCTTATTCATACAATAGTTATATACTACACTATTAATACATGGTCCCACATGTCATACACCCACTATGTCTTGGAGTCCATACTACAGCTGGCTACAAATCTGTAGCCCCTTGTTCTTCTCTCTTCTCATTTACTTTCTTAAAATATGTTTGCAGCTGGTTTATAGTCTGCTATTGTATCTGATGTAAGGCAAGGTCAACGGATTCAATTGGAAGTCAGATTAAGGATTAAGTAGTTAGCACAACTGCAATTGAAGGACCAGAATATATACAAGGTTGAATGATTGCACGTGCTCTGGACTAGCTTTCTGGTCAGCTCTTTGGACGGTCACAAGCTCTGAATATAACAACTGGTGCACCGCGTTTTATTTTCTTGCTGATCGATCATTAGTCAGGGATCCAACGTTGCCAATGATCTGTAGCACAACTAAGGAGATCATCATCACATATATGATGGTGTGGTTGTAACCGCGTCTGCACCTAACTAAGGAAAAAAGAAACATGTCATTTTCGGCTGTAGCAGAGAAAGTTGCGGGACAACCCAAAATATGTATAGCCAACAGAAATACTGTTCCAAATCTTATGGTTATATGCAATGATACCCACCAAACATTTTGGAGGGATGATAAACCTTAGTGGTTGAAAAAGGAGCTAATCCACTCTACTTATTAAGCTCTCTCCATAATATGCTCTCGATGAAAGATGCAGGAGAGAAGGAAAATGCAGAAAAGACGGTGCAAAAGCAGTGGTGTCATGTGTGTGCCCACCTTGATGTAAAGCACCAGCTCTTATAGCTTCAAAAGCGTCAAGATTCTTTGTCTTTTTGAAAGAAACGTTAAGATTCTTTGTCAAACAGCAAGGTAGTAAGTACTAGTGCTTGTCAATACTTTTTGAAGAAAATAGGCACTCCAAGGAGCAGCATTTGTTTTATGCCTACATATGAGTAGTACATCATTTCAGGCCTGCTAGAGCTGCAAGAAGGAAGGAGCTGCAGATGCTCACAAGCCATGATTAAGGATTAATATCAATGCCGAAGCTTTTGCTAGGTCTTCATCTTTTCCTTTTTTTTTTTTTTGGGGGGGGGGGGGGGGGGGGGGGGGAGGGGAGATAGAGGGGATTGATCTGGTGATGCTTGGTAGGTAGCCATCCATATGATACGTGCTCCAAGGTATAGTAGTAAGCCAAGTTTGATTGACCAGTATTAGTCAGGAGAAAGTGTCAACGAAAGAAAAAGCATGCAGGACTCACTCACATCACACGTCGTAGTGTTGTTCTCTGTATGTAGGAGTAATTAAACTTGGTCAAATAAAGGACGAGTAGTGTGTGTGGTTAGGCAGCACTAGACAGTAGATTTGGCTATGGTAAAATCACCAGGTGTACAAAGGTCAATCAACAAATTTAAAAAGTTGTAAGTTGTTTTTTCTATACACTTATTTAGCTCAGCAATTCTGGATCCACTATCTTCTGTTAAATAAAAGGGGTAAACATTTGCTTCATTTAAAAAAAATAGGAACAAAAATGAAAATATAAAAAAATAGTAAATTCAATATTAGATATCAAAATAGGGGTAAGAACGATATCATCCTGTTGGTTTTAAGATAGCTTTGAGGGAATTTGATGGAACTGGAGCTACAGAGTAGTTTTTATCTACCAAGATATAGAAGGATTAATATGTAGGAGTACTAACCACGTGCATTGCTGCAGAAAATTGTAGATAAAAACAGGTAAAAGAATATTTTTTAAACAAATAAACAAGAATAATCAGTAATAATTACATTGTAATTAGATAAGTTATACTGAAATAATAGGGAGTAATAACTGTACATCATAATAATCGGTTAAGATTAAGTATGGGAGATATAAAATGTCACACATGTTAATGTGTTTGCGACTGTAAAAGGATAGTCCAGGTTGGTGCTAAAGTAGGTGAGTTGACTCGTTCAGGATGGCTGGCCACCTGCCTGCCTGCCTGCTGTACATCCATTCCAGCCGAGGCCGAGCGATGGTGTTTGAAGAAAGAAAGAAAGGGAAGACAGGCAGACGGACGCTGTACTCCTATGTATGAAGTATGGGAGCACAGCAACCACGTGGCTCCAACCCCATCAACCGCGTACTACTCTTATGTTTATTTTTTTAAAAGAAAAAAGAAAAACACGATTCATTTTTTTATTATTTTGGTTTTCAAGTGGTCAAAGGTAAAGGGAGGGAGAGGCTGGCTGGCTGGCTTTGCTTGCAATTGTGTTGTGATTTTGGGGAGGGCCAGCCAAGCCAAAGCCATCTTTCTCATTCTCATTTGGGTTCCATTCCAAGCCAAGCCTCTGCCTTCTCCTCCTCCTACCTCCAGCCTTCAGGCAGCTGCTAAATCGAACGCGACGCCGCACCCACCGCGCCCAATTCACCGCCGATATCTCATACCCCATGGGGATCTCCCACCCGCTGTCCGACGACTTCGATGCTTCTCCCGTGCTCTCGCCGCCGCCGCCGTCCTCATGCTGCCCCCCCGCCCACGAGGATCACTACCTTGAGCATCAGGTTTCCAGGATGGACACGCTCCCCGGCCTCGCCATCAAGTACGGCGTCGAGGCAAGATTTCTTTTTTTTTCCTCCGATCCTCCCTCCTATTTCCTTTTTATTTCTCCCTACCTAGCAATTATTACTAGTATTTACCTATTGCCGCCGGCTAAAAAACTTGCCATCTTTTGCCACTACTTCTTTGATGGAGTAGATAGGAAACAAAACTTGCCTGTGACAAAATCAAAGCTTCAATTATTTTTTTATCTTTTCTATTCGGTTTTACCGGCTGTCTGATGATCTTTCTTATATCATATCACCGTCCTAAACTATTTACACATAGATGATTTAATGAAGTAATGTCTTACAAAAATGTTGTGCTTTCCACAGACTCACAAGAAATAGAAGTATTTTAGGACTTGGGCAATTTATAAATCACAGGGTCACGTACCACTACCATTTAGCATCACTAACTGTGGTTCACAACAACTCTGCAAATCTTATTCACTCATAAGTCATCATGCATAAAAGTAAGATCAGCCTCGGATTACGAAAGCAACACAAGGGTTGATGTACTTACTAAACTATATCATTGATTTGCATATTTCAGTGCCTCATATTAGCCAAACTTAGCTTGCTTGTTTTGAGTTGTACATGTTCACCAAATTTGTCAATTTTATCAGTGAGTTAAACAATGTCCTCTCATTTTTCAGATATCTGACATCAAGAGGGCAAACAGTTTGATGACTGACAGCCAGATGTTCGCACACAAAATATTGCACATACCTCTACCAGGAAGACCCATTCCATCCTCTGTAAGGCTCAATGGTTCTGGTCAGAAAATGAAGAGGTACGCATTTCCTTTATTTTTCCTCTCTTTAATCCATCCTGTGATGCAAGAAATCAAAACGGGACTTCACCTCAATCTCAATGCTGATATTCTAAAGATGAAACCCTTACCGTATAAATATTTACCTTAATAATTTGTCTTCTGTCAACACTTCTTTTTTTCCCCACTGTTGTAAGTAATTGTTGATAGGCTCATTCTTAGCTTTCTGTCTATGTGCAGAGCGTGGGCTCCAAACAATCAGCAAAACAGAGATGTTACGGATTCGCTAGACTCATCCAAGTACAATTCTTCTAAGCAGCAAATGTCACTCGCCATGAGCACCTTGCAGTCCTATTATGGTCTAACTCCTCAAAATGGGGCTATAACAGATGCTGGCACTGAGATGTCCTTGTACAGTAAGGGCAGTTTGGAGCGTATCAACAGTGAAACATTGGTCACTTCATCTAGATTACCAGACACACATAATACCGACAGAAGTAGGAACTCTGAAGACACGTCGAATGGCTTTTCAGCAACAAACGGTGCCAGTGGGGCCAAGATCAATGGGACAGCCAAAGCAAAGCAAGATGGTTCCATTCGTCGGCGGCAAAAAGTTGAAGCTGATCAAGTGTCTAACACCACAGATACCCAGGACGATGTTTTTACAGACCCAATTAAGATGACCAAGAGTTTGTTGCCAAGGCCAATTTCTAGTATCCGACAAAACATGGACACAAGCAACCCAGAGTCCAGCCTGAAGAGCAATGGTTCATTTCTGAGCGGATTTAGATCAGTGCGGAAGTCGCCTAGCACACCGAACTTTGCAGACACAGAGAATGGGATCTCTATGTGGTCAAGCTCGGCATGGACTTTCAACCATGAGTCGTTCACGCGACCATTGCTTGATGGCCTTCCGAAACCCACATCACCTAGGAGGACCAAAGCTGCTTTGGATTGAGCTGCCTGTGGCTGTAGTAGGTTTGTCTGCGAAGATCCAACTTGCATTTGCCAAGAAGAAGCCGGTGGAAAATGGAAGTTGTGGCTTGGCTTGTTTTCAGAGTTTTTATTTTGACGGCAGTTGCACCCTTGATGCCAGCGCTGCATTCTTCATCTCACCTGTGGCAAAATGTAGAGCTCAATACTTGTCAGTGCCATGGAAGCAAGCGGTGGTTCTGGCATTGTAACTCATATATAATTGTATGAATATACGCACATGTATTCTTTACCCTGTTATGTAGATGATGTGCTGGTATATAATTTAGTATAGAGTTTTGAGAAAGAGAGCACAGAGTTTACAGACAGAGGACCTATATACGGAGTACTATATCCCATACATTCTAATTGAGGCATGCTGTTGTGTGATGTCACAGCAAGTGCTAATTTGATTTCCCTTTCTGTCAGCGTTAATGTTGTTACTTTGTTCCATATTAGCTCACATGTCAGGCGTACAACTTTGTTGTTCAACTCAAAAAGTGTATTATAATTTTGTTACTTCAGACTTTTAAGAATTCAATACAGGCATTGCCGCAAAGTGAATGTATTTTAACTAGTTAGCTTTTTTGTGGTGGAACTAGCCCACCCAAGCCCTAAACTGGACAAGGGTACTTACATTTATGGCTAATTATTCTTTCGGGTGAGTGTTCATGTGTTATGAGCGTATGTGTATTTCTAAAAAAAAAAAAAAAGCATGGCCAACACAGGTAACCAGGGACTATTTTTGGGCGTGTTTGACGGCAGTTGAGCGTACTGTTAGCTGGAGGGAGACAGTCAGTTCTTCTCTTTTTTGACTAGGTTTTAAAGTGTGCATCTCTATCTGTATGTTTAAATGCATTGGAGCAACAAACTACTCCTAAAAAAATGAAACGATGGAATCCATATCCAATCGAGTAAATAACTAATCGTCCGTCGATTTCGCTTGTATAGAGACAGGAACAGCTAGGTTAATCGATCGATCGGGCAACAAATTACGAGAGGAGTAAATGAAATGATAAGAGAGTCCATATCCTATCCAATGAAGTAAATTAATTAATCGTGGATCTCGCTAGTAGGCAGCTAGGTAAATGGATTGATGAGGCAGCAAATTAGGAGAGACAATTAATCACGTGAGTTGATGTTAATTGCATCATATATACATACTATATATGATGAAATCAAATCCTGATTTGTCACATTGATATATCAGTTGCAGGATGAGGGCGGAGCAGCCAGCCAAGATTGGGCGCGCGATCAGAAACTAATGAATCGTACGTACGTTTGAGACGTAGGGCGAGCACGTACGCATATATCGGCGCGGAGTTGTGCTAGCTGGTTAGTTTTAGATAGATAGATAGATGGATAACGTACAGCTTAATTGGTTGTTTGTTAATCTGTTCCTAAAAATGTTCAGCAGAAGCCCGATGTCCCGCGGGCGATCGATCGAGTTACCTCAGCCTCATCAGCTTATATATATATCGCAGTACTCAGCTTGCATATGGATCGATCTATATAGCTAGCAAGATAGAAACCAAACCAAATTAAGGTCGGTCGATCGATCAGTGATCAGTAGGCATGGCAGGGCGGCGGCAGCTGGTGGTGGTGGTGATGGTGATGATGCAGTGGACGGGGGGTGCGGCGGCGAGGCATCATCATCATCATCATAAGAAGTCGAAGTCGAAGTCGTACGAGGAGGTGTTCGATCGGCAGGAGGCGGACCGGGTGCAGCGTCTGCCGGGGCAACCGGCGGAGCTTGGGTTCCGGCAGTTCGCCGGGTACGTGACGGTGAACGAGACGCACGGCCGCGCCCTCTTCTACTGGTTCTTCGAGGCCGCCTCCGACGTGGCCACCAAGCCCCTCGTCCTCTGGCTCAACGGAGGCCCCGGTTGCTCCTCCCTCGGCTATGGCGCCCTCGAGGAGCTTGGCCCCCTTCTCGTCAACAAGAACGACACCCTCACCATCAACCCGGAATCATGGAACAAAGGTACGTAACTAGTTGCTTTTTCATTTCTTCATATATATTTAGATCGATCCTACTCCGATCCGTAGTAATGAAAATGAAAATGATTGCATTTATGCAGAGGCTAACATGCTGTTCGTGGAGTCCCCCGCCGGCGTCGGCTTCTCCTACACCAACACCACCACCGATCTCGCCCATTTCGGCGACAATCTCACCGGTATCTGCTAGTGGCCTGCCTAGTGCTACATATATAGTAGAATATTGATTGATTTAAGTTAATACTAGCTATATATTTTAGATAATGATGCTAGCTATATATATGCAGCCCATGACGCGCACGCCTTCTTGGTGAATTGGCTGGAGAGGTTCCCGCAGTTCAAGGGGCACGACCTGTACATCGCCGGCGAGAGCTACGCCGGCCACTACGTCCCACAGCTCGCCACCAAGATCCTCCATCATAACAAGGAACATGATGATTATGATCGCATCATCAACCTCAAGGGCATCATGATCGGCAACGCCGCCATCGACTCCAGCTCCGACGACCGCGGTCTCGTGGAGTACGCCTGGGACCACGCCGTCATCTCCGACGAAATCTACGCCGCCATCAAGGGCAACTGCACCTTCCCCGACGACGGCAACGAGACGGACAAGTGCAACACCGCATGGAACGGCTTCTTCACCGCCATGGGCGACATCGACATCTACAGCCTCTACACTCCCTCCTGCACAGCCGCGCTCAACGGCACAACCACCATTAATGGCACCACAAGCCGCAGCCGCTTCGCCGATACGCCGCTCGCCAAGGTGCTCCGCCTCCGCCGCGGCTTGCCTTACAACACGTACAACCCGTGCGTGGACTACCGCGTGATGGACTACCTGAACCGCGGCGACGTCCAGGCGGCGCTCCACGCCAACGAGTCGGGCGGCATCCCCTACAGCTGGGCGCCCTGCAGCGACGCGCTCACCAACTGGACGGACGCGCCGCCCTCCACGCTGCCGGACATCGCCGCCCTCGTCCGCGCCGGCCTCCGCGTCTGGGTCTTCAGCGGCGACACGGACGACCGCGTGCCGGTAACGTCGACGAGGTACGCGCTGCGGAAGCTCAAGCTCAAGACGGTGAGGCCGTGGAAGCAGTGGTTCACGAGCGATCAGGTGGGCGGCTACACCGTGCTCTACGACGGCCTCACCTTCGTCACCATCCGCGGCGCCGGCCACATGGTTCCCATGATCACGCCTGTGCAGGCCAGACAGCTCTTCGCCCACTTCCTCGCCGGCGACGACATGCCCGCCAACCCCATCCTCGCCCCCACTCCACCTTAATTTTCTTTTCATACTGTCTTCTTATTATTTTTAGGATCTATTCATTTTGTTAGGGCATATATCTAATATGCCTGCCCTCTAAGCTTCACATTTATTTATTTTCGGCTATCAACGTACCTGCTACATGCTATCAATATGAATGAATGTATTTATAGCTGAAAGTTATTCTATTTTCCAACAAAGATGCATGGTAGAAGAATTTTTATCTACCAATTGATTTGTTTTTTTAAAATTTTCAAACACGACAAACCTTAATTTGCACGTAACTAAACAAATAAAAGAAAGGAAATTGTAGCAAAAAAGATTGCCTATACTACTAATTCAAGCTTTCCAGTTTTTAAGGCAAAATAAACCTCCAGCAAATTTTTTGAGAAGATCTCATCCGATCCCCATCTCTAGAAATCTCGCTATCCACATGTCTTGAGTCTCGCTCCTAATCTTCATCACTGAGCGAGTTCGCGCAAGCTACTGGGAAACAAGACCCACAGGGTATGGGAAAAGAAGACCAATTTTGTTTGGAAGTTTTGTTTTTTAATGTGGCCATTTCATTTACGTGGCCTATTTTTCTAAAAGTTTTAGATATCTTTCGGAGCTGAGTATATAGTTTTATCGTTTAAGTCCCATTAGAGATTAAAAAGATTTAGGGGGTTTGAATGTTAACAATATAAGTATACTCTTACAATCACCCATCCGCTAGGCCAAAAAGGGAGGAATTTACACATGCTAAACAACCAATGGTTCACATGTCAATCTCTATATACTTCTTCATCCCTCCTTATCTTTTCTCTCCCCACCATCGGCTGCCCACTACCCCTGCATTGTCATCCTCTCCCTACCCTCGTCACCATAGCCGATTGTCCTACTGCCACCGCAACCGACCATATAGGAAGGTGGGAAGCGAGGGGAGTTGAGGGGGGCATGATGATGGGAGATGACCTCCAACACACGATCTTGAGCTCACACACAATTGCCACGGCTAGGGGGCAGATGCAGTCCAGCAGGATGTCGACCGATCTGTCGCCGCCGGGAGGTGCCGCCACCGCTGCCTCTTCGTTGCCTCCGTGCTGGGTGGATGGGGAGACCGTCACCGCCACATCGCATAGAGGAGGATCTCGGTGATGGGAGGCCGCTAAAGCTGCCACCGCTGTTGTTGCCGTTGTGTCTCGGTCGATTGATGTGGCAGGCGACCAAGCAAGCAAAGTGAGCAGATGGGCGATAGGAGAGAGGGCCAAAGGGTGTGGGACCCACACTTGGGGCAGCGACTATGGGTGGCCAAATTTGGCCAGTAGAGCCATCCGGTTGGCTAATCTCTTGGAGCAACAATTTTGCCCAAAATTACCAAAAGTTTGGCTTGGAGATGCATATGGCAATTCCCGTGGAGTTGCTCTAAGGGTAAACTGGGAATCACTACCCTAGAACATCTCCAATATTCTCTCTAAATCAGACTCTTCAAATATCCATTTAGTTAACTTGACAAAAATTTAGACAATAAAGTTTTTCTTTCACTCAAACAGCCTCTCTAACCTCCCCAGCCTTCTTCTTCACCCCATCCTCTCTCTCTCCCTCCCCTTGTGGATGGAAGGAATCCTGGCGCAAGCACTCCGTCCTCGTCGCTGCAGCCTCATATGCGTCCACTGTCCTGTGGTGGACGATGATGACGGTGATCGGATCTAGAGGCTACACGCTGATATGGATGTCGACAGTGCTCGGAGTAGAGGGAGGGAGGAGGGAGTTTGAGGCCCTACGAACGATGCTCTTCAACCTTCGCCCTCGCGCCGACCTGGGGCTTGCTACAGGCTTCCTCTGTGCCGTTGCCACTGTGGTTGGCCGCGTTCCACCTCGGCATGTCTCGTCGCCCTACGTAGCAGTGCACCGATGCCGAGATGGCGTTGAGAGAGAGATCGATGGGGGAGATGGGGAGGGTATTTGCTGTGAGGCTCGATCCATTGTTGGCTAGCTAAATAGGGTGGCCAAATTTGGCCTATTAAGGAGGGGTTTTTTTTGTTTGAATTTTTTTTTTAGTTTTAAGAATAGACCATTTCAAATTAGATGAAGAAGCCGTTGGAGATGTTGTTAATAGTATACATAAAGTGTTAAAAACTGGTGAATGAAAATGGACCTACGTAGTATGATTTGAAAATAATTTGTGATATAGTGAGTGGAATTAAAGTGGAAGATGGATGTAGTCCTACTGGTACAGGTACAGGAAGGAGAAAATAAAGGTGTGGTGTGGTAGCAGGCAGGGGCGTACGCACGCAATACACGTTTGTTGGTTTTGCAAAAGAAAAGGAACACGTTTTGTTTGTGTTGCGCGGCAGCTGCAGCTGCAACTGCGATTGCGATTGCGATTTGCGTGCGTGCGTTGAGTGGACACAAAACAAAATGACAAGGACGAGGCAACTACTCCTACCTATTACTCCTACGCGGCAGTACACTACAGTACTAGTGCTTTCCTGGATCCTTCCTTCCTGGCCCTGTTGCCTTCTTGTTGCTGTCCGTCCTCGTCGTCTTCTAGTATATATATAAGCTGGATCCCCAACCACATTCAATTCATTCAAGATTAATTAGATTGACAAATTAATTAAGCTACAGTCAGTCCTGATCGATCGATTACATGGCCGCCACCGCGAGAGGCGCCGCCTTGTTCGCCCAAGAGGTGCCGCCGCCGGAGACGCTTGACGTCGTCCGTAGGCAGCGACAGCTACTCCGCCGCGCGGCCGACCTCTGCCTCCACCCCATCGCCGAGGAAGAAGACGACACCAACGACCATGTGTCCTCCTCCTCCTTTTCCTTGTTGAGCAGCACCACCACCTCCACCACCATCTCCGGCCGCCGCCGTCAGTCTTCAGATTAATTGAGGCTGCCTGCCTTTCCCAACATCTACTACTAGTACTAGTTCATTGGCTCTTCTTCTACTACTGCTACTCCAATTGATCGGTCCTGTGTGTACTCCTACAGGAGTGGAGGGGAATGAGTATATTTTTGTTTTAACTTACTAATCGACTGTCACTTTTTGAGCAACACGTGCTACAATGCCACTCTTTTGCTAACTACATACAGTAATCATCTGCCTATGCAATACCACCTCCGTCCCAAAATAAGTAGAGCCAAAATAAGTGGAGCCATAGATATCCGTGTTTAGCGTTTTGACCGTTCGTCTTATTTGAAATTTTTATGAAAAAGTAAAAAAAAAATTAGTCACACATAAAGTAATACTCATGTTTTATCATGTAATAACAATAAAAATACTAATCATAATTTTTTTCAAATAAGACGAACGGTCAAACGTTAGACATGAACAGTGCTAAAACTACAATTATTTTAGGACGGAGGGAGTATAAAAAAGCTACTCTATTGGCCCTGTTTGGATCCAAGGGATATTTTTTTACTCCTCTCTTAAATAGCTCAAATAGTTCAAAAAAGATCCAAAAAGGTGAGCTATTTGAGGGCTATTTGGAAATAACCCATCCAAAAAAACTATCCCACCCAAAGGGTGCTAATTGGGGCTATTTCGGGTGGGGCCCACTGAAAAAGTATATTTTCTCTCTATCTCTCTCCTTGGGAAGGTACATTAAAACTAAAAACCAAATAGCCCTCAAAATAACCTTTGTATCTAAATAACTTAGGGCTATTTTATTGGAGAGCTATTTCTTTGTGCTAAAAAATAGCTCTCAAAATAACTCTTGGCTAGTTCTCCAAACAGGACCTATATGTAATGTTTTTATCTCAAGTCACCTCTAGCGCTCTCTCTTGTCTTTCCTTGGGTTTCTCTCTCTCTCTCCCTTATCTCTTCCCATCGCCGAGGGAGCAGAGCAGCGACGATGGGCGGCTCCCCTCCGGCGCTAGCTCCGGCGAACCCGCTCCTCCTTTTTATGACGAGTCCTCTCCTCCTCCCTCCGGTAACAGGTTAGCTCTTTTCTCCACCGCCCTCTAAACCCGATCCCCCACTTCCCCCTCCCCAACGCCACCTTTTCCCGACCCACCCTGAAACCCTAACTCTAACCCTAGTTGTCGTGACGTGGTCGGAAAACGCGCGCAACTTCTCTCGCTAGCGCGTGCGTGCTAATTAGGATTCCTAATGTTGGTTTTTACTTCTATCATGATCATCTGCATCTTATCAGGATCAGGGGAGTCAGAATTATTGACATGCTTCCCTCCCTCCCTAACGTCTCTTTTCCAATGACTTCAGTTTGTACCACCAATTTTCACTGAAACCAAAGAAAATTCTTACAAATAACAAGAATGACGAATAATAACTACTAGCAGCAGCAGCTATCCAAAGCCAATTAATTTCATGAAAAAAGTACATAGAGCTTAATTTTCATGAAAAGCGGGCTATCTAAATTACAGTCTCTATGTTTTCTGAATACTGATTGCATAGTGTCCTGAGCCAATTGTAAGTGAATTCTTAATGATTTTCTGAATCGAAAGCCAGTAGAATCATTATTATTAAAGTGGAAATTTTTAAACTTCATTTAAAACGTTCAAACTGTTAGCGAACATAGTATTTATTACTAGTAAAAGCAAATCTACATTACTCCGTATTACGTCTTCCGTCCCAATACAAGTGTACATAGTACAGATGTGACATTTTTATAACTATGAATTTGGACCGAATAGATAACTGTATAGACGACAGATTCATAGTCTGTTTGTCTAGATTTTTAGTTTATCTCGTAATTCTAAGATAAGATACTATATCACATCTGTACTATAGTACTCCCTCCTTCCAAAAGTGTAATAGTAGACCATATTTAGATGGGACTAAAATTTTTAGCCCCTATCATATCGGATGTTTGGACACTAATTATAAATATTAAACGTAGACTATTAATAAAAAACACATCCATAATCTTAGACTAATTCGCGAGACGAATCTATTGAGCCTAATTAATCCATGATTAGCCTATGTGATGCTACAATAAACATTCTCTAATTATGGATTAATTAGGCTTAAACAATTTGTCTCGCGAATTAGTTTTCATTTATGTAATTAGTTTTGTAAGTAGTCTATATTTAATACTCTAAATTAGTGTCTAAATACAGGGACTAAAGTTAAGTCCCTGGATCCAAACACCACCTAAGACTATTGTTGATGCGAAAAACACACACTGGTCTGGGAGATCTGCTTAGCTCCAGTGCAGGTCCAAAGGTTGATGAGATACGGGTGTACCAGTCAGTTTGATCCTGCCACTGACAAGATATATAAACAGTAGATCAAATAGCCGATCGGCTAACAAGCCAATGTAGTAGTTCCAACCAATAGCCGATGCCAGCCGATAGCGTTAGGGTTTTGAGTTATCGGCTATATGTCCAATGTAGAGTCTGACACTCGATGTAAATAATGATATAAAGGCAATCAGCTGATGATGATGTGATAAAATATATAACAATACAATCTAGTAGAAACCAATCGGCTAATAATAATATGATAGGATAAATACTGATCCGACGGTTAAAGCATTCATCGGCTGGAGGTCCCATATCATAAAATCCACAAGATTAGATAAATCAGTGAAATCTTTTGTTGTCATCGGCTAAATCTAACTTATAGATATATGCAATCCTTATAAGCCGATGCAACATCCAGATAACTTATCGGCTAGCACCTTGATAAAACACTAGCATGAACCTATCGGCTTAACCAGACTTATATTATCAACAACAATCTAGTAGGTCGAACTTAACCGATGCATCACGAGATTGTATATGATAATCTAATACTCGATGAGCCGATAGATCTGTCTAATGTGATGGATATAACAAATCTATTTATAACAGCATTGTGATTGTAGAGATATATCGGCTAAGACAGAAGATCAGACCTAACCGAGACAGTCCCAACTAAACCGATACGTATGTAAACACAATGCAATTAGAGATATAATTGAGATATCAGGTAGGCAAATATATCAACCAAACCAGAGCGATCCAAGAGATCGAAGCGATGTAGCCTTGAACAACACCAATGTAGACGACAGATTCACCAGGGCCGGCGAAACGTAGGACTTACATCTTCACCGGAGATCGAAAGCCGATGCAGCCCCACGTCAGGTGCCAAGTTCCGCCGGATGACAAGTAAAAACCTCGGTAAAGAGGGTGGCGATGCGCCGAGAATAGTTGTATTGATCGAGAGATTGATAGATTACAATAACCCCGGGTGTACATATTTATACCCATGGGTAAATACTAGTCCTTGTAGGACAAGAAATAAACTTTCCTAAAGATAAAAAGTAAACTAACAAACTATTCCAAATTAATAGATAACTTGCCATACCGCATCCTTTTTGAACTCGGACTCTTTTAGATAAATTTCCTTTAATTGATCCGACTCCACCAAGAACACAACTGCTGATGATTTGACGACTCCCATCGGCCGATTCCAAGACTCTGATGCCGATACTGACTCTAAACCGATGATGACTTCGGGCGTACCAAATTTTGGCGTTAACAACTATTCTACGAAGAAGTAAATAATTTATTTAATGTAGGATAAAACCAATGAACATTTCAAATGGAGGAGAGCGACAGAATAAAAATTGAAAATATCCTTTTTTTATTAATAATTTACGTTTATATACATGCACAAGATGAATTTGTGAAAATATACGTAACCCGCGATGCTGACATGCGGGAGCGACGGGCAAACGCAGGTTGGACGAGCGGGACCGAAGGCCCGAGCGGTCACGCAGGGCAGGGCGGCGGCACCGGCTTCGGTTCCGCAGAACGGAAGCGCGGCACCGGCTCGGTCCCGCAGGGCTGGTGCGCGGTACCGGCCCAATCCCGTGGAGCAGCGGTGCCGCATCTCCGTGGCGCGGGACCGCTGGCGACGCCGCATGGTCGAGGCGCGGGACCACGCGGTCACTCAGCCTCCGTCCGCGGGAACGCCTCGTCAGTGCTCTGCACTAATCAATAGTAAAAAAAAAGCAAATCTTCCCGGCACTAACCACGTACTGAATCTATTGCATGCTTCAAGCACTAGTCAATCAAAAGAATAGCAAATCGTCCGGCACTAACCACATATAAAATAATCTATTGCATGCATCAGCTGTATCCAATGGCCGGCCAATGCTGGACAGAGTGCTGGGGGAGGTCGTCGCCCAGCGGTCCCGCGTCACGGAGATGCGGCACCGCTGCTCCACGGGATTGGGCCGGCCGGTGCCGCGCAACTGTCCTGCGGGACCGAGCCGTCCCGAGCCACTACCACGTGAGTCCCGCACTCCACCGCGGTGCCGCTCTCCTGTCCTGCCGTAGCGTCCCGGTGCCGTTTGTCCAGGACGTGGGACCGACGCTGTCCCGTTATCCCACCCTATGCGACCGCTCGAGCCTCCTTTCCCGCACATCCAAACTGCGTTTGCCCATCGCTCCCGCATTCCGGCGTCGTGGGTTAGGTGTATTTTCACAAATTCACCGCATGCATGTATATAAACGTAAATTATTAATAGAAAAGGGATATTTTCAATTTTTTTCCGAGAGCGACAGAGGTGGATAAACCCGCTTTACCAGAAGGGAGGCGTAAAGTAGCGCAGGCAAGGCGAGAAGGGCAAAGGAGGAGGAGGTATGGTGAAGAAGAAGCCGGCCGGCGATGCGGAGGCCGACGAGCGGCGCCGCCTCCGCTCCCTCGCCTTCTCTAATGGCTTACTCCAGCGCGGGGAGCCGGCGGCGCCGCGCTCGGCGCTCGCGCCCTCCACTGCCGTGTCGCGGCTGCAGGGCCGCGACATCGTGCGCCGCGGCGGGCAGCGCAAGAGCCGCTTCCTCTTCTCCTTCCCCGGCCTCCTCGCGCCCGCGGCTGCTGCCTCGGGCGGCCGCGTCGGCGAGCTCACTGATCTTGGCACCAAAAATCCTCTGCTCTACCTCGACTTCCCACAGGTATATCCTATATCTATCTATTCCGTCAGGTCAGGTAGGTGAGATGATATGATATGCATGTTTTGTTGTGGGTAATGAATGTTTCCGGGGAGGATGAAGCTGTTGGGGACGCATGTGTACCCCAAGAACAAGTATCTGACACTGCAGATGAGCAGGTCCACCAAGGGCGTTGTCTGCGAGGACGTCTTCGAGAGCCTGGTTACTTCAAACTTCACATCTTTACTCTGCCTGTCCTGCCCTCTATCTATCTTGGAAGTGGAACCTGCATCCGCACAATTGCTGCTATGCTCGTCCCTTTTCTCTGGGATGTTATTGCTAACTACTTATGCTGCTGTTTTATTTGGCAGATTGTTTTTTCTGAAGCCTGGTGGATTGGAACAAAAGAAGAAAACCCACAAGAACTGAAACTGGATTTTCCAAAAGAGTTCCAGAATGTGCGTGTGCTTTCCATCCATATATGTTACTTCCTTTTCTTAATTTTCGCTTCTTCTACGACGCTACTGTGCCTCTCATCTCATCTGCTTCTTCATTTCAAACTGGTAGGATGGGGCGGTTGCAGATTCTGATTTTAAAGGTGGAGCAGGTGCTTCCTGTGATGAAGCTGTTTCCATCAATAAACCGCCAAAGGAAACCACCACAGGGTCCCTTTCTCCAAAGATTGAATCTGACATTGATTCTTCCGAGGATTCAGACCTTAAGGACGAGGATAACACACAAAGCACTAGTCAAGCACCTTCAGTTAGGCAGTCTGCTAGAACTGCTGGGAAAGCCTTGAAGTAAGTCGGTTTCACCCTTTTCTGTTGCTCTCTCGGATAAACAGAAAAGCACACGGACTCTAGTTGTTGCTTAGCACCTGAAAGATTGCCTACTACCTGTATTTATTTGGCTTAACGGCTAATGTTTCTAAAAACAAATATTTTCATCTCCCACCCACCCAATAAAAGGGCAAAGAATAAAAAGGTATACTTGATAGATCCCTTGCTCGTTATGCAGGTATACTGAGATATCCTCTGGAGACGATTCATCTAATAATGATGATGAGATTGATGTCCCTGAGGACATGGATGAGAAGGTAGTGACACTTTCGAATTTAATTTTATAAGATTCAGATATATGAATCAATGTCTATCAAGCTTTTATCTTTTGTAAATAATTTTATTGTGTTTATTTGCTTTCTTCGTTTGAAGCAGATGAAGAGTCCAGCAGTTAAGAATGAATCCCAAAGTGAAGACATTAAACCTGCAGATTCGTCTGCGCAGCCTATCTCAGCTAAGAAGGAGCCACTCGTTCAGGCCACTCTGTCTAGCATGTTTAAAAAAGCAGAAGAAAAAAAGGTGGAAATGCATACCTGTTATTATAATAGTTTGCGGACAGTTATACCCTTAACTTTGATATAATGTTTGCTTGATGCATTAATTGAACCAACTTCACAACATACCTCTTTTTCCGTATATGTGTTTTGAACATTATCTGTTTTCATGCCTGGTACAAATAAATTAGTTCAGCATCTGACAAAAGGATTTCTATTTCCGAGATGTACAAGAAGCCCGAAAGGATCTCCAGCAACAAAAGGTTCTTCATATTTACGCTATTCTAGGCTTCTTGTGTTTTCCTTTATTACACAAAGAAAATTCCTTTTGATTGGATCTGTGATTGGCATTGTTCTACAGGACCTGCTGCTAAGAAGCAGCGAGCAAGTCCAGAGGAAAAACATCCAACAGGGAAGAAGAGTGGTAAGTGCTGTAGCAAGTCTGTTGTTAGAAGCATCTAATAGACCTTGGTGCGATTACATTTGTTTTAAGCCTCTGAAGGCCTTCCTCAATGGAGAAGACTTGTTCTAAAATAATCCAAAGGTTTTGGGAGGCTTACTTGAGAAGCTTTCAGCCTTTGTCTATGTAAGGGGCATTTAAAATGTTAATCCATTTCATGAAGCTTTAGGACCATCTCAAGCCTGTCGAATCGGAATAAATGATGGAATTAAAATCTATTGCGGCGGCTCTATACTAAATATGCTATTTGAATTTTACAAGAGTTGATATTGCTGGGTAAAAGCTGTGATGCATGGGGGAAAAACAAATGCATTTTAGTGGCTCTTAGCGCAACATGCAACGATCTATCAGCTTTTCTTTAACTGAGTACATCAGTACATGTTAGTATTCTTCATATGAAGCTGACTATTGTATTTACATGGATGTAGCTGGCAGAAGTCAGAAAAAGAGAAAAACACAGGTACTTTACTTAGCAACAATGATCAGGGATTTTAATTTGAATGTCCCCGCCCATTGTTTACTTTGCTGATTGCCTTTGCCCTCCCATTTTTCTGTCACAGGTAGAAGATGACGAAATTGAAGTGCTCTCAAGTTCCTCCCAGGTGATTGTTTTTCTGATAGCTAGAGTGTAGTAGATTGGTACATTATGGCCATTGTTCTTATTCTTCTTGTTGTTGTTATGAGGTTGTGCCGTCCTCCCAGCTAATCCTAACAGCATATGACAGGATAACAATGTGGACGATGATAGCGATGAGGACTGGGCTGAGTGATGTGCAGCTGAAGTTGAAAGGAATGTAGCACTCGGTGATGAAGAGTGAAGGATGCAAGATTGTGGGCAATTCTTTTCTTTGGGGGCGATATCACAATTGATGTGTTTGAGGAGCTTAGGCAGAACCTGACCATTGATGAGATATATCATCATAGTCTTTTCATCGTACTGGTGAAATTGAAAACCGAGAAGTCGTGTGATCTGTTAGCACTAGATTTATTATTTATTTGACTTGTTGTAATGTAACATAAACAAGAGCTGATAAATCATTGTTAGGGTCTGCAATGCAAATTAGTACTGCCATTACAGATATAAACTATACCATTGATGAAGAAAATGATTGTTGTGTATTTATTTATGGTATTGATAAATTAAACGGTTTTATCTGAACAACTGGGAGGGTCCTGGGGCTTATGGCAAACATGCCTGTTTTTGTAAGAGAAAAAGCTGACCTGCTTCAGATTCATGGTCATCCGAATCCGATGCAGAGTTGACACTGACCAATGTACATGCTCTCACTGTCTCAAGTGGAGTACAAATGCTTATTAGCAGCATGGAATGACTGTCGCGTGGCATGCAGCTAGACTGCTGGGTGAGGTTGAAAGGCTTGCAAATGCAAACATAGGAGTAGTAGGCACTGTGAGCTTAGGATGCACGCACGGCACAAGATAAAAGGATGTTATCATTCCATTCCTCCTCCATTCGGTCCTTAGCTGCTATTAACAGGAGTCCGCATGCAAATGCTTCGTATAGCTTCCTCTGCTCGCTTCGACTTGTGTGTTTGTATTTACTAGTAAAATTGCCCGTGCTTTGCAACGGGTGAAAAAAATTAAATGCCAATACACGTTTCACATGTATAACCATGTCAATGATAATGTTTATATCGATCGTTGTCACTAAGACATATCACAAGAAAAATTGGAACATCTTCAATGTAATAGCCCAACCACGATAATAGGGCAACATTACCTATGCCTCTTTTACCCAAAAGAATTCAATTATTTATGTGGTTTTACACATATAATCTGAAATACTATTTTAATCTCATTCTTGCAACTAATAATAGGATTAATCAAATCCTACACTATCTTGCATGGTCAACTCTAGACAAAACATATATTAGCTATCAAGACGCACATAAAACAATATATACGATATGATTATTTTTCATGGAATCGGATGTTTTCTTTTCCTTGAATCAGACAGTTTTTTTCGCATTGCACAGTGCCGAATCAGATTTTATTTATAAGCGCAGGCTTTTTTTTTCGCGTTGGGTCGGATAATTCTTTTCAGAGCGGTTTTTTATAAACAACTTTTTTTCTCATGTGGAGTCGGTTTTTTTGATCCGCTTTTTCTTGTGTGGATTCAGACTTTTTTTATTTGTTTTTATATAAAACTATTTTTATCTCATGTTGAGTCAGACATTTTTTTCGGACCGGTGTTTTTATAAGCGGTGTTTTTTCTCCTCGTGTTGAGTCAGGTGATTTTTCCGAACCGATTTTCTTATAAATGGTGTTTTTCTCACTTTTGGATCTTTTTTTCCTTTTTTTATAGATGATGGAAACTTGCCCGTGCATTGCAATGGGTAAAGAACGCACCGGTAAAGGTTTTTTCAGTAGTATAATAACTATTCGGAGTTGAAGACCCTTCACCTGGCATGCCTCTCCTAGCTTCCAAATACACTCTTGTATCGGTATGATGGCATAGCCGATCATCCCTATTAAATATACCCAACCTCTAAAAACTTGATCTCCTATTTTTATTTTTTTCCAAAATCAAAGCGAATCTGCAATAGGATAAATCATTGATAACAGTTAAACGGCCGGCAAATTAAAGCCAAATTGAAAAGAAAAATCATGTGGCAAAGGATGTGGAAGGAACATATTTTTTAATTAATTAGAGGAGAAAATATATGGATATTCATAGAATTTAGGGTGGACGTTTTTTTTTTGGCCGGACTTTTTTTTAACGGACGAGAAGTCTTTTTTTTTCCCGGAGTCGGGCGTTTTTTTTATTAGGGGAGTCGGACGTCTTTTTTCCACGTACGAGAAGTCCTTTTTTCCCAGAGTCGAGCGCTTTTTTTATTAGGGGAGTCGGACATTCTTTTTTTTTTTCCTTTTTTTAAGACAAAATTTTTTTGTCGCCCTTTTTTATTTTATACGGACGGTGGAAACATCTTTTATTTTTTAATTTTTATATTACTAGAAAAAATACCCGTGCGTTGCAACGGGTAAAATCTATTTTAATCGTATTATTGTTATATGGTTTAGTTAATATGAAATTTACTGTGTGAGTTTGCTTGGATATATATATATATATATATATATATATTAGAAAATCATAAGCTACAATTAGAAGTCCGATTGTCACAAGTTAACATGCGAGTTTTTTAAATAGATTTTTAATAGAAAAAATGCCCATGCCCATCCAGTCAACCCCGGCACGTCGCAATGTCGCATGTATTCTCTCGCAACTTCACATGGCAACGCCTCCGTGCTAACCTTTTTGGCTCTGGCTCTTCCTCCCAACTTGCCGGCGGCCAACCTCTTTCTAGTCTCTCAACTTGAGCAGGGCTGGTATGCATGCAGTGTTACGGTACTTGGACTCGGGAGTCGGAGTCTGACTCGGGTGTCTGAAACTATATTAAAAAAAAGATTCAGATTCAGGGACTCGTCTAATATATGTAATTTATTAATTAGAAAATAGGAAAACTGATTTAGGTCCTGTTTACTTTGATAACATTTTTAATTTTACTCAATTTTGTTAAAGTTGCTAAAAAATGGCTATATTTAGATTGCTGCTAAATTTTGATAAAAATTTTGGTTTTTTTATCAAAGTGAACAGGCCCTTGATTAGAAGGGGAAAGAGATCATTGAGGGCTAGTATGAAAATAAATATGAAATTTAGGGCTTATATGGAAGAAATCAACTAAATAAAGAAGTTGTCGTAATATTTACGAAGTTCAGGGGCTAAAATAGAAGATGACAGATGATATTTATCCACCCATCCGGTTGACCGTTCATCCCTATCACAATCGCGATCCAGCGCCGCTCCGCTCCACCGCCGGCGCTCCAGATCATCTCAAGCTCCGGCAGCCAGCGCTCCCCGCTGACGACCGGGCCCTTTCCTTCGGCCGCCGCCTCCACTCTTCCCTCTTCCCCTGCCCGCCTGCCGTTGCCGCTTGGTGGATCTAGCAACGCCGACAGCCTGGGACAACACCGGTGGCCGGGGATGACAACGACGACGACAGCGCTGTCCCGCCCTGGTCGTTGCTCCTTGCTATCGATCTCCCCTCTACTTTGGACTCTCCCAGTCATGGTCAGCATATAGCGTCGGGTGATGTATGCTTTGCTAGTATAATTTTTCTTTTTCTTGTTCTGTGTATGCTTCCTTTAACTTTTCTAGCCAAGAACCAGCGTGGGGCAGAGGAATGGGAGAGAGATTTTGGTTTTCTTGCCCGACTTTTCTAATGAGGATTTCTTGGGAGTTTTATTTGAATTGGGACTTTTCTAATGAGGATTTCTTGCCCGACTTTTCTAATGAGGATTTATAGGAGTTTTATAAATCCTATAGGTTTGGATTTGGATGTTACGTGCACGAGAATTGAATCAATCTTGCGGCTTGGATGTTTCACGTGGAATAGGACTCATGGTTTACGCGGGCCGCAAGAACGCGTGCGCGTGGTGCCGGACATGACCCAAGCGCGATAGATTTTTTTTTCTAATATGCGGAATCGGATACATTCAATGACGACGTACGAAACATCTTAAACTTTTATAATATATATATATATATATAGGTAAAGAAGATAAGTAGTAGAGATAGAGACAGAGATAACTAATTATTATTCTTTTAATGGTAACGATATATTCGTCGACAACCAGATATTTGATGATGATTTTATCAATCTCTAAAATATATCGATGAGTCTTTAGATATATTTATAGGGGTAGGATGTGTTTTCTAAAATATACAAAATAGTATTATTTGAATTTACGATGATAATATTGTTGCTATAAAACTAAAGATTACTATGTTTGAAGACCGTATAGAGTTTGAACGTGTAGAGGTCTAGAGAGAGCAGGTCATGGAGCATTGGGGATTTGGGGCTTGGTGGATATTCCAGGGAATAAACAGGAGGAAGAGGAGGGCCCATTTGTTTTTGGCCTTTAAATAAAATAAATAAATAAATAAAATAAGCGGTGGTGACGAGACGAGACGACGCAGAGAAAGAGAGAGAGGAGACGAAAGAAAACAAAAACAAAAGAAAGAGAAATTGGGAGGTGAGGTTGGGCGAGAGAGAGAGAGAGGGAGGGAGGAAGGGAGGCGGCGCCGGCACCCCCCCCTCCCCGTCCCCGGCCGCCGCAATCTCTCCTCTCCTCTTGGCGACAGCTACCAGGTAAATCTCTCTCCTTCCTTCCGTCCGTCCTTGTGCCTGTCTGGTAAGCGTCCATCCATGATCCATGCTACAGCCTACAGATCGATCGTCCATCATTTGTTTTCCTTCAATTAACTGCGATGCAATTTGAATTTGATTTCCTTCCAGCTTTCCTGGAACAAGTTCCTTTCTTTCTCTTTCTCTCCTCCTTGTTCTTCTTCTACGAGTCCCTCAGAGTCTCTTGTTGTTCTTCCTTCCTTCCTTCTTCTACGCATCTCATTCTCTCTCACCTCTAATGCTTCTTTCCTCTTGTGAATTTGTGATGACGCCTCCTCCTTCCTTCCTTGCAAATCAATCGCTTTCACCTATCACGTTCCCACCGTCCTTGCAATCTTTTTCTTTCTATTTATTGTTTCTTTCTTGCAAAAGAAAAAGAAAGGCGTTTCTTCGGTTTCGCTTTTACTACCACCGTCCCATCAATTTCTGACTAACAACAGCCTTCTTCCCTTGACGAGTTGGATTTCTCGATTGCAGGAAACAAGGAAGGAGCAACGCAACAGTGGGAGGGATTAATTAAGCTTACCGGGCTTGGCTGTCAATTTGACAGTCAGCCTCTCTCCAATTCCACCTCCACAGGTAAAAATAACTTATTTTGACCCTTCCGACAAAGACATCATCATCAACCTTTTTTTTTTCTTTCTTTCTTCTCTGCTGAGATTATTGCGAGATTTGGTCAATTGGGACACACAAATAATGTGCCTATCATACTTGTTCAATTGCCTACGCCACGCATGCTTTTATTAGTATTTCCAACCGAATCCTATTCAATTCAATTTTTGCAAACCGCGTGTTATGACCGGATCGGACTGACAGCTAACTCTGGTTGTTCCTTTCCTCTCCTCCTATGAAACAGGGTAGGGCAACACGAGTCCGGAGACTAAACAACAATCTGATTATTCACAACAACTTCTCTCCTCTCCATGATGACTTCGCTCCACCGCCCCCTCTCTGCCATGGCAGTTGCCGCCTTTGCCGCCGTCTCCTCCCTTGAGCTGCCTGACAGGCTGTCTCACCACAAGTTGCCCGACACAACCGTGGATGCCGAAGCTGTCGTCTCGATTCCAGCCAGCAGGCCCGATGTATCAGCAGCACCTTCTGCTTCTGCCATGTCTCGCCTGCACTTCCTGCCACGCAATCTGCAGACTTCGCACCCGGCTAAGGCGCCTCCTGCATCTTTGCCTGTCATCCACACGGTTTACCACTATGCAAAGTTTGCCAAATACTACTCGGAAGAGGAGGCAGTGATGACTGCGATGCCATCCTCGTCGTCGCCGGATGTTCTGTACCGCTGGCATCTGCCGGACCCTAAGGTCTGCGGTGACTCACATGGCAAGTCTCAGACAGTGGTGGTTCTGCTCGGGTGGTTGGGCTCGAGGCAGAAGCACCTCAAGAGATATGCCGATTGGTATACCTCCAGGGGTTACCATGCGGTGACCTTCACCCTCCCCATGTCTGACATTGTTAGCTACAATGTTGGAGGGAAGGCTGAGAAGAATGTAGAGATGCTCTCAGAACATCTCGCTGATTGGGTTAGCGAGGAGGATGGGAAGAAGATTGTTTTCCACACCTTCAGTAACACTGGCTGGCTTTGGTATTAATTATGCTCTTCCTCTCGTTAACAATTAACATTCATTCTGAGATTTCGGGCTTAATTTTTTTTATATCTGTTGCTTCAGCTATGGGGTGATACTGGAGAATTTACAGAGGCAGGATCCTTCTGCAATGGACAAAATTAAGGGCTGCGTAGTGGACTCGGCGCCTGTTGCTGTCCCTGATTCTCAGGTATATTAGAACACATAACTTTATTGGAACAAAAGTAGGGTTTGCTATTTAATTGCATGGTTCAAAGAACTCATCGTGAGCATTCGAGATGATTTTATGCTTCTTGAACTGTTGGCTAATTGTCTCTTTGTGCGCACCTGTGTTGCATTGTTGTGTCAAATGGACGTGCTTCATTATTATTTCATTCTTTCACATTTGCAGTTACTTTGCCATGTTTTGTTGGAACACAGGTTTGGGCTTCAGGCTTCTCAGCTGCTATCATGAAAAAACACAGGGTAGCGGCAAAAGGAGTGAAACCAAATGATGCAAGGCCCGATGTCCTAGTTGTGGAGTCTAACAAGGATCATCCCAAGCCAGCAGTTAGCGAGGCCATTCTACTTTCAGCGCTGGAGAAGTTGTTCGATGTTGTTTTAAACTACCCAGCCATCAATAGGTAAACATCTCAGCCATGTACACAAGTAGTCATTAGCATTTTGAGAAAAGTTGGGTCTTATCTCTGTGCCTTTTATTCCATCCAATCCAACTGTTGTGGTCTGTCTCTGTCTGGTCACACCACAATTGTGCATTGTTTGATTGGTGCTTAGAAAAATTGGTCCATAAAGTGTATGACTTTGATTGAATCTCAGTTAAGTATAGAAGATAGATGCAGGTCGTTGACAATAACAAATAACTGATTGGTAAGCAACTTTACCTTTGGTTTTAACAACAGGAGGTTGTCGGGTGTGATGGAGCTATTGTCGTCGAAGCAGCCAAAATGCCCGCAGCTGTACATATACAGCTCTGCTGACAGGGTAATCCCGGCCAAGTCGGTGGAGTCGTTCGTGGAGAGTCAACGGCGAGCCGGGCACGAGGTGAGAGCATGCGACTTTGTGTCGTCGCCTCATGTCGACCACTACCGGAGCAATCCAGAGCTGTATACCTCTCAGCTCACTGAATTCATGGAGGACTGCGTGTTGGCCCGCTGCCAGGCGGGGGAGGAGGAGGTCACCAACTAACTAAGATGATGATGGTGGTGATGTGCAACTGCCATACAATAGAGATAGGCATACATACCAACTGTTATTTTCATTCATTCTTCACTGGCGCTCAATTGCAAAGAGAAAAATAGGTGCCAGGAGAGGAGTATTACTTTTTTTTAGACAGGAGGAGAGCGAGTACACTACTGTTTTCTTTCGTCTCGTCTCATACTCTCATTGGTGGGATTGACTTTCAATCAATTGTAAACACGTTGCTAGAAGAAAAGAAAAAGGAAAATGGTGGTTACTGACTCATTGGTCTATCTGTTTATCACTTGTTCCTTCCACTGTAGGATTATACTCCTTTGGCACAGCACGACATGCTAGTACTAATTTTGTGATGCAATGAATTGTCAGGTCTGCTGTTTCTTTTACGGACCGAAACTTGTTCTTAATGTAGTTTTTCCCCTTATATATAGAGAGAGTGTAATGTCGACAAGAGAAAAACAAGAAAGGAAGATGTGCCTCGTTTTACGCATGCACGCTTTTTAAACTGTCGACAACACAAAAAGGGATTTGTCTTGTTTTTTGTATGTATGTTTTTCAAACAACGAGACGGTACGTTTTTATTTTTAAAAATATATATAAAAAGGTTAATTTAAAAAATCAAATTAACTTTTTTTAAAATTTAAAATAATTAATAATTAATTAGACGTTAATGACTCATCTTTATCTTCCCGATTTTTTACTTTCCTCTTCTCAAAGCTCTGCTCAGAGGTGATTGATTCAACAGAATTTCAGCAAAGCAAATTCATGCGTACATACATATAGGAATAAGTTCACTTTAGGTCCCTTTACTTGACAGCATTTTCGACCTTGAACTGCAATACAAAAACAATGAGTCCCTCAACTATCACAACTGGTACAATATAGGTCCTAAGACAGTTTGAACTGAGGTTTAAGCTACCATGGTGTCTACGTGGCTAGTTTGACTCCGTCTTCATCTGATATGACACATGAAGCAAAATTTAACAATTTAAAAATAAAAACAAAATATGTGGGCCTATATGTCAGTCAAACAATAAGATTAAAAAATAGTGGGACCCACGTTTCAGTGCGGCCCACTTCCTCCACCTCATTCTCTCTCTCCTCTATCTCCCCCAGGCGGTGGCACTTTCCTTCCCCTTCTCCTCTCTTCCTCCCCGGATGCGGCTGGTGGTGATTGTTGTGGGCAATTAGCGAAGAGGGGCTCCGGTGGACCTAAGTGGTAGAAGAGGAGAGGGGGTCATAGCTGTCTTCGGTGAAGTAGGAGGATACGACAGAGGCAACGGAAAGGGGCCAGTTGGGCCACCTCGTCGTCAAGCTTGCGCTGCGCCACCTTGTCGCAATGTCGCCAAGGTCAAACTACGATTCCAGATTCAAGGGAGTGAGCATCTTCGCTAATGTCGACTCTCCAACATCTCTCCCCAAATCCTTGTCTCTTTTCCTTCAAATCAAGACAGCTTGACAGTGTTGCTCCTCCTCCATCCGCCAAGCCATCGAAGTCGAAGTGGCAAGCCGTCGTTGCCGGTCATAGTGACGTTGTTCCACATGACGGGCTTTGGGCGGTTGGCGCAAACAATCTCCTCAGGGCTAGTGGACACGTTGATGAGGGAGCAGCTGAGGAAGAGGAGGCCAGGCGGAGCTCGCAGAGGAGAAATGAGGTACGGCGGAGACCGAATCGTAGCAGTGGTGACCGAATTGGAGAAAGAGTGGCTCCTCTCTTCTTCCTCCTCCTTATTGTTTCCTCCGCCTCTGCAAGTTATGAGGAGGCGCTGTTGTGGCGCACGGGACTGGATGGTGCGCGTGCGGCACCACATCCACGCCCATCCGGAGGTCGCGTTCTGGGAGCACCACACCAGCACCCCTTCTCTGCAACGGGCTGGAGCGGCTCGGTTTCACAACCCGCGCAAACACTGGCATCGGTGTCATCGTCGACTTTGGCTCTGGCCTACTCCCCTTCGTCACCCTCCTCATTGACATGGAGTCATGGACACCCTCCCCGCCTCCTCCCTTCCTGCCCCGCTCGTCGGCCTCCCCACTAACTTCGGCTTGCCAGCGGAGGGAGGAGATAGAGGTAGAGAGGGTGGCATTTTTATCTTCTTTTTAACCGATTATGGGCCTCAATATATTTTGTTTCAATTTTCTAGTTTTTAATTTTGCTCTTTTTTTAATCAAGCTATCATGTAAGTGTCACATCAATGCGACGTGGGACAAAAATCTAATCAAAGGAGCCATGTAGGTGTCAAAACCAGGGACAGTATTGCCGGGGAACTTTGTTTGCACTTAAGTTGGGTGATGTGTTGTATCCGGTTTTACAGTTTAGGGACCAAATCGAGGTATTTGAAGTGAACTTATTTTCCATACGTATACACATGGAGAGCAGTATATCGGAGCAGCCGGCCCATGAAGGTATTGGGCCGAAACGTTGCCTTCCCTTGTCTCTTTCTTCCTTCTTCCCGGGGGGCCGACGACTCCTCTCCGAACGCCGCCGCCGGTGGCCAAGTGCTCGCCCGCCCATCTGTCTCCATCTCTCCCCATCCTTTACTTTTCCAGCTGCTGCTAGCTCTCTGTCCAAGAAAAGAAAAACCAAAACCACCCACCACAGCGGCAGCGAGCGACGCATCAGGGCGGAAGGAAGCGGCGCGAATCGACGGAAGGAGGCAGCGCGATTCCTCTGTAACGACTGCGCTGCGCATCGGCGGCGTGTCTCGGCAGCGGCGCGCGCATTGGCGTCGCAGTTCCCCTTTCTCATCCAAAGCTTGATTCCCCAAATCAAATCCAGGTCAGTCTCCTCTCTAATCTTTGATGTTCGATCTACATCCTTATTCTGCTTTTGATAGCAATTAGTCTCAATAAGAAATTGCTTTGATTTTTTTGATGAAGAGGATAGAACTTTAAAATCATTCTACCAAGTCCAGTCTAGTGAGTCCACTCCAACCCAGAAACAATTTGTAACTTACTTGCATCATTTCAGCAATGAAATATTTAATGTGCTACTTGATGAAATTATTGTTGATTTAAACAATCGCTTTGCTGAAAGGTCTACTCGGCTATTGAGATGCATTACTTGTCTTGATCCAAGGAATTCTTTTACCAATTATGACGAAGATAAGCTCATTGAACTTGCTAAGATATATGCGGCTGACTATTTTGAATATGATTGTATAGTCCTCAGAGATCAACTTGACACATTTATCTGTGATGTACTTCAGTGTATGAATTGTCATGGATAGTTTTAGCCTTCAATTTGAGCCCTAGGCATGAAGAGATCCTGGCTCCGCCACTGAAGGACGACGAGGGGCAACTGGCATGAGGGACGTCGGCACACCAGCAGACCGTGACCGCAGCAGCTCAGGCTCAGCCTCAACCTCAGCTCAGGTGAAAAGTTTCCCCATCCTCCATTTCTCCACTCCAACCCCTCCCATATACTAGTACTGTTTCTCATTATTGATTGGGAATTTAGGATCTCAATTCTATACTCTACATGAATGATTCTCTCACACCAAATCAAATACTAGCACATCATACCAACCAAATACAGCAAACATATTATGTCTGTCAGGCTATCTCATCCATTTTCTCTCCAAAAAGAAACAAGATGAGATTGCCGATGCTGCTTCCTCTTCTCCCTAACCTAACCTGCATAATTCAGATATCAATATTGCATGTCTGCAGGGATTTATTTTCTTTCTATTCTGTTTTCAATTTACTTTATATTATCTCTACGATTGAGCTATTTATTTATTGGTACTCCACTGCTTTTGATCTGTGTTTCTGCGAACCTCTTTATATATGAATTTAATTAACTTTGAATACTCAGGCTAAAAAACCTGCGTCTACCAACGCTGAAGAGCCATCATCTCCTACTCGTGGCGGGCAGCAACAAGACTCACGACGGCTCCGGACCCTCTCCGACCCCGAGCTTGTATGTTCCTCTCTTTCGCCACTGCCTTTCATTCTTTTTCCGGTTTCTCATCTCCGATTGAGGGGCTGCTCAATCGCAGGATTTGCTCATCAGCTTGAAGGATTTGGCCATGGTATGCACGGAAAATGCCAGCCTCGCTGTGCTTGGTCACGACTATGATCTTCCCACGCTGCGTGCTCTTGGTATTTCTTATTCTCGTTTATCCTCTTTATCTATCTCGCATTGCTTGCTGATCCATGTTGGGCCGATTGTTTTATTTAATTTCAGGGATTGTTTTGCTGGAAACTTTGAAAGAACGACTTAAGGAAACCTCAATTGATCCAAGTGTTTTTGATAGACTGGCTCTCTTAAGTGATTCTGATGCGCATTTTCCCAGCATTGCGAGTGACTCTGAGTCTGAGGGGGTCAGATCCAAGACGCCAATGGGTGTCAATGGAAAAAGGAAGCAGACGCAGGCTGGGTATGCCTTGTTCCTTCTCCCATATATTTTGTTCGTCTTGTTGTTGCTTAGGAACAGAAGAGCATCATCCTAGCATGCGTTTTTGTATTACAGACCCCAACCTGCGCTCGATCGCTTTGCCCCTAATCAGTCTAAGTCAGATTTAGCATCCTCCCTCCGATGATACCCATCCATTTTTCAGTTGATACTTAGTCCTTTAAAATCTACAGACCAGTGCTATTCTTGGTTTCTTGTCAATGTGATATGTATGTGAGGTTACAGTTCATTTTCGTTCATAATTGCAGGTGGCTCAGCGAGGAAGGTAGAAGAAAAGAACACCGGCGAGTCAAAGATAGCAGTGAGCAAGCATAGATAGACCATGATTATTCCTGGTAGGTTAGCACTTAGCACTGGAGATTTGGTGTTAAAACTTGCAATGCGATTGGTGTTTCTGTCTGGCTGGTGGCTCGCAAATGTAGAAGACATGGTGTCACAACTGGAGTACATGGAAATTGAAATGTTTCATGGCAGCCAACTGATCCATCCATCCAATGTAGGCAAGCAACTCGGCTGAGCATTTCCATCTTGCACTGAATCAAACTAACCACCACAACAAAGCTGGCACGCGATTTCCATGTACTCCAGTTTCTGAGTAACCACCAGTTGCATCGCATGTCACGAATGTCAGCAAATGCTCAGCTGATCACATTACTATTACTATCCGAATGCATACCGAGTTTGAAAGGAGCAAATTACGACATGGTGCGATAACTAAACAAGAATTGCCATACATATATTTGAGTATACTCCAAGGGACCCAGGGAACGCAAGAATCATGTACAAACTGGAATCGTTTCATCTTATATGAGTTCTACAATGATGTACTAGTACATAAATTCAGCTTCGCGTACAAAGTATAGTTTTGGCTTATATTAACTTTCTCAATGAATCAAATCTACACGATGTGTTTATTCAGCTGGTCCGTGGCAAAGTCCTCAAAATCTCTGAAAACTAGTTGTAGCTGACCTTATTCAGTTAGAATTACACCCTTTTAGGTGCCAAAAATACGCTAGAATGTCCAAGGTGCCGCAGCAAACGATACATTGAACAAATCTGAGAAAAAAAAGTCGATTACATTACAGATGCAACAAATATCATGCCTAGCGATGCGAGACTCCAATTCTTTTGGCCCACCCAGCCGGCCAGCTTGCTGCTTTTGGTCAATACACTTAAAGATCAAACCAAAAAACCTCTCCAATTCCTAAGTTTTTTTTTAAAAAAAAATCACCAAACCAACCATTTTTGCAAACTATAGTAGCATACATGTACTGATATACATGTATGGCAGGTCCTAGCTACATTGCCTTGAAAACCAGTAGTAGGATGAAAATGCGGCAACCAACCCCATAGTCAATAGTCATAGCTAATGTCTGACTGACTTGCATCAATTAGGCTGTGTTTAGTTCCACGCCAAAATTGTAAGTTTGAAGAAATTGTGACTGACTTGCATCAATTAGGCTGTGTTTAGTTCCACGCCAAAATTGTAAGTTTGAAGAAATTGAAACGATGTGACAGAAAAGTTGAAAGTTTATGTGTGCAGGAAAGTTTGATGTGACAGAAAGTTAGAAGTTTGAAGAAAAAAGTTGGAATATAAAGAGGGCCTTAGTCGAATATGTCAACACAACACAACCGATCGACTCAAGTTAAGTTTTACTACAATCAGCCAATCAATGCTTGAGAACCGCCACCATCTTAACCCGGAACACAAGGGCTTTCTTTTACAACGCTGCCTTTGGAGCCATTCCCAGTGCCTTGAGGATAAACGCATAAGTAAACGCATCTTCTCGTAGTTTCTCAAACCTGCAAGCATCCAACAGTCACTCATTTTGTTGGATCTTATTCCTTTGGTGAACACAAAGTGCGAAAATGACAGCATCTAAAGCTTACCTTCCCGATTTTGAGAAGTGCCCAGCACCAAGTTCGCACTTGAACAACAAAAGATTGTCACCCGTTTTCAGTTCCCTTAGCTTTGCGACATATTTCGCCGGTTCCGAGTACATCACACGAGGATCTGGTTCGTACAAACTAGTTAACTGTGCAGATACATCAATTAACCAGTCAACAAAAACTCAAAATGGAAAGACCACCTACCATTTAAGCCAGCAGTGACAAGGATGTTAGGGTACCCTTGTGCTTTTACCTGCAAAAAAGGATAGATATAATAGTGTACAAGAAATAACATAAACAAATAGCAACACGTAGCCACCATTCCAATTCACATGTTCAGAGTCTCTACATAATGA
This sequence comes from Oryza meridionalis, assembly GCA_000338895.3. NCBI lineage: Eukaryota > Viridiplantae > Streptophyta > Magnoliopsida > Poales > Poaceae > Oryza > Oryza meridionalis. The sequence continues at coordinate 31,426,561 of CM002529.2, forward strand.
TTCCATTCTAGTAATCACGATTTCTATGTCTGGACAAGTAAAGTAGATGGTCCGTACTGTCATAATTTCTTGATATACTCAGCAACAAAACATCCACCGTAAATAGCATATATAAGCTTAATCCAGTAAAATCTGTGCAAGAAAGCATAACAATCAGCACTTACGTTATCAACGGGAGAATATGATTTCATATAGTAGTAGTATTCTTCTTTCCTTGGATCACCCCACTCCTGCACCGAAGGACAAGAAGATGAGTTGTCGAGACTCAGAACAGAGAGAAGATAAACTAGAATAAAACATGAGCACTGAAATGGGAATAACAAGATTTTGGACATCCATATGGGCCAGCGCCCTTTTCTTTAACCTGCATTCCAAGCAATCTTGGTTGACCCCATCCTTCTGACCATCAAACAAAGGTTCATACATGGTTTATTTCAGTCAGTTCAATGTGAGCACATGCAAAGTCGACTGAGCACCATACAGGCTCAGTGCAGCCCCACTCTAACCCGAGTTCAATGGTTGAATGGATATCACTTGTTGATGTAGCTAGATGGTCAAGCATTCTAGTTCAGTTTGTACTCAGCTACTGGTAACAGACATATGTAGCTTACCTATTTAGTAAAAAAAATAAGGCAACGTTTTTAAGCAGGCATGATCCAGGAGTGCCAGCCTGCCAGGCAATGAGCCTTTGCCAAAAGGTCACAATCCCTACATCTTATTTATGCTAATGCACAAAATGACAAAAAGACACTGAACATGGAAATAAAATTTAGCATAAATGCATAAGAACTGAGGATGGATACCTCCCACTCCGATGTAGTCAACGGGATAGTTGGATCAAGCATAGTGGTAAGAACATCAACAAAAGGGACTCCAGCAACAGCTACCTTGAATAAATCAGGCCTCATATTTAGGACAGCACCCATCAATAGGCCACCTGCACTTCTTCCGTTGATGCAAAGCTTTTCCTTGGAACAGTACTTGTTTTCTATTAAGTGCTCAGCACAAGCAATGAAATCAGTGAATGTGTTTCTCTTATTCAACAGCTTCCCATCCTCATACCACTTACGTCCCATTTCACCACCTCCACGAATATGAGCTATCACATATATAAAGCCCCTATCAACTAGAGAGAATCTCGATCTCCCAAAACTCGGATCTATACATATCTGTCGGCATAAGAATGTGAAAATAAAAGGTGTGGTTAGCATAATGAAACAGAACAAAGTCTCTACTTCTTGCTGGAACTTTGAATCTGTTAATAGCCCCCAATGCAAGTTGCAAACTTTGAAGTAAAGTGGAAACGTTTTATCAGCTGTTGAATATTGCCAGAAGTAAAATGAATAAAAAACATCACAAATACTACCTCCATCCCAAAATATAAGGGATCGGGACGGAGGTTGCATGGATAACACAAGTATGAACCATGGTTCCACATGAGCAGAAGAAAAGTTCATACAAATTTATGTTTGTCAAATGAACACATGAACTTTCTAAATGAATGTTCGCGTCCTAGATGGCATTTTCAAAATAGGTATTTGCATACAACCTTTCTAACTGGTATATCCTTGATGAAACAATGTTGACATAAACAACAGACTGCTCTGTTCAAGATATACAAGATGCAGATTTTGTTTCTTGTTTCTTTGAAAAAAAAGGAAAAAAGATTCACTTACCTCGTAGGAGCCATAGCCATATAGCAGCATTGGGTCTGAGCCATCAAGATTCACCCGATCTTTTCTGTATAGAATGGTCATGGGTATTTGAGTGCCATCAGAAGCGGCAGCCCATTTTCTTTCTGTTACATAGTTTGATGCATCAAATCCACCTAAAACCTAAAAAAATATTTAAAATCTCAAGTCAGAAAGAGTTCGTAGAAGTGCCTCTCTAATCTCAAATAATTAGCAGAGGCTCATAAAAGCACCCTTCTACTGATAGCTCAATAAGTAGATATGCTGGTCAGAGTGAAATAGATACCGAACAAAACCCTGTCCCCATCTGCCCCGCTGCCCCGTGGGCCGATGCAGGCTATGCATAACCATGGTATCATAATCCAAACCCAATAACAAATCCCTAGATTACTCATTCGCTCATTCCACTCTCTACCATTGCTGTACTGTCCTCCTAGCCGGCTTGCTGCATCCGTTGCTGTACCGTCTTCCTAGCCGGCTCGCTGCATCTGTTGCTGTATCGTCCTCCTAGCCGGCTCGCTGCATCGTCTGCCACCGGCCATGATGCCCTCATCCTGAAGCACAGCAGCTGCAAGGTGCCCGTCCTCGAGCATGACGAACACTCTGCCCTTGCCCTCAATCAAGGCAGCCACACCACGAAGACTCTGAGCCTCACTGCAGCAGGACTTCACACTGTTAATGGCATCCATCTTTGAGTACAGGGGCAGAGAAAATCCATACGAAGCACTAGTACATTGCCTCCTCGTCAATCTATTCCTCCCACATAGTCAACTCCACTCAGTTCTTTGATCTGTGACTTGTGAACATATATATTTGGTTATTTCAGAATTTTGTGCATTGACACTTTCATATATGGCTTGCAATCTGTTCTCGAAATCGGTTTTGTACTTTCATATGGTTAGCAACGTTGAATTTTTTATTGCTTTCGCTGATTTCGGATAAATTTTGTTTTCACTTACTAGTTTGCATCATAAACCAAGATGTGATTTGTTTTATGGTGAGTAGCCCCATGGCGACCCGTTTCTCCTGGCTGATGCTGGGGAACAGAGCATTTTTAGGTGTCAGGGGACAGAGGTGGGAGCTGTGTCCCCTGCCAGGGACAGTCCCATTGCCATCCCTAATACTGGTTACTGCACATAAAATAGTGCTTGCACACGTGATAATTGTGCAAATTATAGTTCGTGTTAATAAAAATAAAAAAACACTGATGAAAACTTCTTATGATCAGCACCTCATTCTGATCATGAAAATCGTATCAGTAAATTTCTCACAATTAGTTATTTCTTTCATAATTTTTACGAGCATTAGGTTTGCTAGAACAAAATGGCAGTGTATACTGTTAGTGTACTACAGATCATCATCAACTATACTGTTAGAAGTAATCGATGTTCATTGTGCTTTAAGCAACGGTGACAAACAGAGTGGAATTTAAGAAACAGGTGCACAATACATGCCTAACATGACTAACCTATTTTCAGGAACATACCTTGTTAATAAACAATGCCAACATATTAATTAGTTTGTTCAAAATAACAGAAAACTACTTAAAGCAGTGCGACTGATATCTTACAGTATCAATCTTCTTCAGCACAGACACTCCTGAATCCATGTCATAGTCGAAAACCGAGGGTGGGGTCCTCATTGAGCTATAATGGAACCGAACAACAGATGAACCAAATTGTGATTGCTCAGGTTCCACGTCATATGCTGGATCAACAAAATCAATCTCCCGACCTCCCTGAAGTTGCCCAATTGGCTCTCCAGTGGCTGGTAGGCGATACGCAGTAACTTTCGGTAGACCATTTTGACGTTCATATACAGCAATATGATTCTCAAAGAGCTGGAAACTCTGTATTTTCACACTGGAAAGAGTTTTATAAGTTTTTAATGCAGCTGTAGTACTAACATTGTCTTAGGGCAATGCAGCCCTAATACACAACAGACCCATTGGTAAGAGAGCAAAGTACAAGAAAATATGCAGAATAATTTAAGTGAACAAGCAATGGTTGTGTAAAAGTTGTCCATTAGGCACTCTATCAGATGCAGCAAATTACATTTCTATATTGATAACATAGTTAAATTATTAAAAGTGCTTTCAGAGTGTACTTCTATCAGATGCAGCACAATACATTTCTATCTCGATTACATAATTTTAAATTCTTTTAAAAACGATTAGAGTGTACTAGATAAAACACCCTGGAATTTTATTGCAAGAATTTCAAACTTCTAGCAAGATTCCTTAAACAAACAAACATAAATTCTATATAATTTCATCAGAATTCTTCTTGATCAGTGAACTTCCAAATAGAAAAAGATCTATGTAGTGGCCGTGAGCTATCCTTGCAGTTTCGATGTTCATACAGAAAAGTCAGTTCTCTTATTTGAAATCCTGTCAGAAAATCAAGGCTAGTACAATCATATGTTTGCTTGTGAATTGTGATATGAATTTGAAGACTTATGTGATATGTCTTGTCTCTTATGCTATTGCTAGCCCCTTTCTGAGTTGGATGGATGATGTCAAGTGAACAACTGTTATAATCCATCATTTCTGTATCGGCCCCAAATTAGCAAATGACAAATAAATAAAAATAATATAGATCAAATCACCTCAAGAATGGAGTTTCCACAATATATAAAATGTTCAAGAACGTGCTAGGCACTAGAGGGTCAGCAGGGCAATTGCCTAGGGGCACCTAGGACTAACTTGACTAGTGAATTCCAAGTAATCAGGAAGCATATTACATAAAAATTAGACAATTGAACACTAAAAAAGCAGAAGAGCCCCCAAGGCAGGTTAGCCACCTAAGCACCATCTAATGCCTAACTGCGATAACTAGGCGGCATCTAGGGCCTACTTTTTAGAACACCGTACACATTTTTTGTGTACTAGCTATATCTGAACATGTTCCATCAACCAAAAATATAATCTTAGAAGCTTAAATGACAATTAGACTACCTTTCTCTGTGTGGTAGCAAGACAGTGGTCTCAGCTACATTATCCAATGGGCAAGCAATCAACTCAGAGTTGTAGAATTCCTCACTTCTCCTCTTAATATAGAAATGGTTTCCACGATGACTGGCTGTTGTATCAATACCATAAACACGAGGAGTTAAAACCACAAGCTCCTTGCTTTGTTTGGATATATCCAAGTAGAATATAAAGCTTGTGTTTTTGCTTCCAGATTCAACAAACAAATACTGCTTGCTTTCAGAAGTTTGGAGGCCAAGTGAAAACATGTCATCTTTTTCATGATACAAACAAATATCATCTGACTGATTAGACTCTAACATGTGCAACCATACCTGCAAAAGGCCACACAATAAAGGGATCAAGTCAACATAAATATAAAACACAGTGCAAAAAAAGGAAAGGAACAGTTGTCAGCCTTGATGGTAGTACCAACATTTGGTACTGTAACAACAAGAGAGTCTCTACAGACTTTGGCATAAATGAATAGTCTGAACAGATCACTAGCATATCTTGAACAGGGATTGCAAATAGAAATCCTAGGAGAAATTTCTAAGAAGAAGGGCAGATTCATTTTTCCTATAAAAAGAAGTAAAATAAAATATTTTAGCATGAAAGGCGAAACAATTCGCGCAGTTGTGCAATGAATAGCTTGAGAGAGCAATGATGACCTGGGTAGTAGCACTAATATGATAATGAAACGAAGACTTCTAAAAATTATTTCTAGAGAAATGCAATTTGTTAGTGAACTGACGATATTTCGCACAGTTGTGCAATGAATAGCTTGAGAGAGCAATGACGACCTGGGTAGTAGCACTAATATGATAATGAAACGAAGACTTCTAAAAATTATTTCTAGAGGAATGCAATTTGTTAGTGAACTGACGATATTTCCTTATTTTTATTATGTTCCCTTGTATATACACCTTGTACCAAGACAAATGTCATGTAGGGGTGAGAAGAAGAGCTCACACACTTTATCTGGGCGGAGAATGGCGTCCATTGTTATGTAAACAAGGTGGTCATCACCAGCCCACTCAATGTCAGAAGTAATTCCTTCAAGTGGTTGGCCAACAAATTTTCCACTCTCCGCATCAATAACATAAACAGTGTAAATTTCATCACCTTTAGTGTCTTGTGCATAAGCAACTAGCTTACCATTAGGACTGACCTGAAATGAATATAAGAGAGGTTGTAGAGGCACATGCATAGGAGGAGTAATGAGTCTCTTACACACAAGAGGAGGAAGATATACCTTGAAAGCCCCAATGCTATAGTAGTCATGGCCCTCGGCCTTTACATTCTCATCCAAAATAATATGCTCATGAGGAGCATTGGGTCCTGTGGGCATGACATCATAGACTGTAACAGGAGCATCAGTTGGCACAAGACGCCTGCAGTGTTGCACATACTCCTTGCCAGTCAGTGTTCTGTTATAGTAGTAATACTGGCCTTTGCGAAGAGGCGCTCCTATATCATCTTCCTTGATTCTTGCTCTAATTTCAGCATATATTTCATCCTCGAGGTTCTTGACATCTAAAGAGAGTCACTGGTGGTCAGCACAAAAGTCACCACAAGAGAGAGAAACAGAAAATATAATGAACCCATACATCCATCCATCTCCCTCCCGATAACTATTTTACACCCACCCCTAGAATAACTATTCTGTACCCTCCTCCCTCCCTGGACTGCACACCTCCCTCCCAATCTCACGTTGCTCGAGCGCACCCGAGCCCGCCTCTCCCTCCCGATCGCCCCTCTGGCGCGAGCGCGCACGGCCGGCCCACCTCTCCTGCGCGTACTTCCGCCTCTCCCCCGATATGCCTGGCGGGCCCGCCTCTCCCTCCCGAGTCCACTTCCCTCTCCTCCGATCCCGTGCGCTCCCGCCTTTCCCCTGATCCCTCCCTCAATCACTCACACTCCCCTCTCCCACGACCTTTCTCTGTCCCTCCCATTCCAAGATTATTTTCTATTGGGAGAGAAAAAACAAATTAAAAATTTGCATCCAAGGGAATTGACCTTCAACTCAAGTCCACTAGCACTAACCTATTATGATCACTTCTGCTAGATGATTGTTAGTAAAATTTTAACTCCTCCATTCATACGGTACGTGCTAATCGCTGTAATATTTGACACAACATGTAGTAACTACACTGTGATGGTTGTTGTTGTACACTTCAAACCATGTTACTGCACTATCGCATATCTGTAGTAGACTCAACTATAGTAACATCACCATGTGAATTATATATTATTGCCGCAACATGAGACACGCTGCCATTTAATCCCCGTGTGCACCAACTAACAAATCCTAAACTATAGTATTTACTCTCACACGTTACCGCCAATTATACTACTACTATGTGTTACTACAACCCCGTAGTAACATAGTGAAATAAATAAAGTAACAATATAACTAGTGTGCAGTAACAAAGTAAATGTAATCCTGGTCTCTCTCCCCCTCACGGTCAATCTGCTCTCTCCTCTCTTGATCTCTCTCTTCCCATGAAAACCAGCCTCCCTCCCTCTCCTAAAGAAAACCGGCTTCCCTCCATCTACATACTCCCCTCTCTTTTCCTAGTAACGCCATCATGGAATTGTAGTAACACGCTCAGTTACTACAAAATGTATAGGTTGTTATTATGTTCAAGCACTAGTGTTACTGCACAATTTTCACAAGATGGATGATGCGTGCACTTAGGGGTTTGACCGAGATTGGACGTCATGGATTCGCTTTGATTAGTTTTAAGTAACGTGGTTGGTTGTCTGATATCCATGTTCTTATTCCCCTCCCATTCCCTACGTGGGTCTACCATCATGTTCCCAATGTTTCCGATCCGAGCACACGCACGCCCATCCCCTTCCCTCCCCCACCTCACATAGTGCACCCCTGATCGCACCTCGTCCTCCTATAGAAAACCATCCGCTTGTTTTTCTCCCATGGAAAGTTGTTGGTTGTTACCATCAAGAAATTGCAGTTATAGTCCTTACTGCACTCTTGCAAACACAACCGACAGTAGAAACAACCAAGATGGGATTGTAGCAAGTCAGCAGGCGGGTTGACCAAGATGCGACCAGCGTTTGACTGAGGGGGTACTCAATAGCTAGCTGCTATTCTAAATAAAATCCTTGGTAGTACTGTACTTATCAAGTAAGGGCATACAAACAAAATGCAGCAAGCGCAGTGTGTAGAAGATTGAAATTTGGGAGTGAAAGCAACAGCGGCTAAGGAGGAGGAAGATTGATCGATCTAGCAGGACTGATTAGGTACTCGAAAATTAGTAAGGGAGGGGATTGGAAGCATACCAGACATGATGGTGGCGGTGTAGAGATTCTCGGCGCGGAGGTGGGCGAGGACGTCGGGGTGGGAGCGGGAGTCGTCGCGGAGCCAGTAGTAGTTGTCCACGCGGACGTCGCCGTGCTGGGAGAGTTCCCGCGGCACCTTCCTGGCCACCGGCGGCGTGGCGGCCATGGCGAAGGCGGCCCGCCGCGAACGTGGGAGGAGAAGTGCAGTTGCACGGCGGCTGAAGAGAAGCGGCGCGGAGGCGTGGAGTTGGATCGCGATGCGGCCGAGGTGCATAGTGTCGTCTCGTGTCCTACGACTTATTTTATTATTATATTATTTACTCCACCCACCTTAACTGGGCTGGGCTGAGCTGGGCCGGGCCAATCTGTAGTCCACTTCGACTCCCTTAACTAGTGGCCGAATCTGATCTGATTTGTATCCCGAAACTGCAATATCCGACATTTCGACCGTCCCCCAACTATTAAAACCATATAGTTTGACTCCCTCGACGGTTTTGGAGGACTGACGTGGCAATTTGACTTGGTCCAACCTGTTGAGTCATCCTACATGTCAGCGCCACTTCTTTTTTCTCCTCTCTTCTCCCTTTCTTTCCTCTTTCCTTTATGTGGCGTGGAGAGGCCAACGCGACCCCATGCCGCTGCTATAGCGAGCAGACGATGGGTCGATGGCAGGCTCATACGGACCCGTCGGCGGCGGCGACACACCCTACCACTGTCACACGGCTGCCCCTCTCCCCAACGAGCTTGAACTCAAGAAAATACTACAGTGACAGCTGCTGAGTTGTGAGGATGATGGTCACTGCCTCTTCCTTAGGCGGATCTGCTCGGTGGTGGCCGCCACTGAGGTAAAGCTCGTGCAGCACCGTGGAGGCGGGCCCTCTTGGACCTCTTCCAGAAGCTTCCGGAAGGGATCCAAGAGGGCCACTGCCGCGTGCAATGGCCGATGAGGCGAAGGCGAAGGTAATACAATCTTCTCAGCCAGCCGCTTTTCAGGAGGTGGCGCGACACTTCACCAACCCACGATGCTCCGACCTGGGGAACCCTGCTCTCTACTCCAACCGCTCCATCGCGCTCGCCTTGGTCCACCACAACTCTAAGGTGCTCGTCGATGCCGAGAAGACTATCGAGTTGAAGCCTGACTGGGAAAAGGGATACTCCTGCCATCCACCTTGTCCCTCGGTGATGCCACAAGTGCCATTGTAGCCTATGAGAAGGGCCTCGCTCTCGACCCCAGCAACGAGGGCCTTAAGGCTAGCCTCACCAATGCCGACCGCCACCGCCCCGTTGCGTGGAAGGGGAGCCTCGTTGCCACTCCATGTTGTCTTCTCCCCATCGTGGTCGGCTGACGGACTCGGTGGCGAGGGCTCACCATGGGCAAGCACTTGGAGGACTGCATCGGCGCGGCTTGCCGTCACGACGTCACTGCATCCCATCGCTGCCCTGTTGCTTCCCATGGAGAGAAAAAGTGAGGAGGGGAAAGGGAAGGAAGAGAAGAAAGATAAGGGTCATTGACGTGCAGGCCCCACATGCTAACCCAGCTAGTTAGACTAGGTCAAAATACCACATCAGCGAAACCATCATCCAAAATCGCTAAGAGTCAAATTACACCGGTTTAATTGTTAGGAGGGTCAACATATCCGATATTGTGATTTAGGTATTCGGCCACTAGTTAAGGAAGTCCACGTGGACTTATTCCCCATTTAAATAAATAAATTAAATTTCTTTTAAAAAAATATGTTTAAATTTTAAAAAGAAGAAGAAATTTGATCCAGCCCAACACAAGCCCATCAATATATCTCCGTCGGAATCGTCTTCCCTTCCCCCCACCCCCACGCACGTGAGAGCTCGCCTCGCCGCCGCCTGACCTCGCCTCGCCGTCGCGCCGCCGCCCACATACACAGATCGATTCCCTCCGGCTCCGATATGGAAGACGCTGCCGCCCGCCGCGAGCGCTTGCGTGCCCTTCGCGCTGCCAAGGACCTCCTCTCCACCCCCGACCCCGCCGCCGCCGGACAAGGACAACACCACCAGTAAACCAATCTCTACTCCCCAGTCCCCACTCGTAGTAGAGTAGTGATTCATCTTCTATTTTCTCGTCTCATTACTATTATTATTATTTCTTCATTTTTCTTCCCTGCTAGTATATCTGTATCTATCTAGTATATTGCTTGCGCTCCTTTTCTAGTTAGGGCGTATCAAACTAGTATAGTACTACTAATCAAATCCAAATCCTATAGATTTACTGTCAAGACATTCTATACTCGCTGTTGGAATATAAAGTGATTGCCCGCCTTTCTTCATCAGCTTAAGCTTTTGGGTTGAACTGGTCGGTGCATGCAGCTCAATATGGTATCAGAGCCAGAGGTCTCGAGTTTGAATCCTGGCTGGCGCGCAATTAAATAAAAATTGCAGCCCACTTCTATTCCACACTAGAGGCTTGAGGGGGCTTGAGGCGGCCTCGCGTAGGGGGGGGGGGGGGGTTGGAATATAAAGTGAATTGCCCGCCTTTTCTCATCAGTTTAAGCTTTTGGGTTGAACTGGTCGGTGCATGGTGCATGCAACTCAATACTCGCTTGTCTTGGCAAACCCAACTACCATTTTTTGCTTGCTCTTATCTCTCTCCCATTTTATTTGTTTTCCTAACATCAACTGTATCTCAATTGAACCACTCCGCTGCTGCATCCTCATTCCTTTCAACACTTGAACAAAATGGAAACGTACTAGCAACCAGCTGCCCCTTGCCATCATGCTTTTTATCCATGATGTCGTCATACTTTGATCATATTTACACCTAACTAGTTTGCTGCTCTAAAAATTATAATAACTGATAAACTTAAGCAAATGTATGTCTTTGTCGCTTGACCTGGTTCATGTATCTGATTGCCATGCTCATTGACTGCATTCAGAAATGGGAACCGTGAGACAGCACCAGAACAAGCGGAGCATCCAACTTTACCAGCTCCTCTGGACGCACCTGAGGAGGCCTCAAAGGAGAACATTAACCCCACTGACGAATCTGAGGAGGTTCAAAATGATGGGTGAGTTCACCTGGAACACAACATACTTGAGCAAGGAGCGCATCACATACCCACTCATATTTGCATTGTATACTCTGTATGTAATCAATCATTCTGACATCCTCTAGTCATTCACTGAATTCCATGCATGTGATTCTGGTGCAAACTTAATTGGATGTAACTAGTTATAATTTTAATTGCAAAGGCATGATGTTTAGACCTGTTAAAATCGGTCGGTGGATAACTTACATGGCAGGTTGTTTAGATAAAAGTTCCTTTGAGTATTGGCTTGACCATAGGCTCTAAATTTGCTTCTTATTATGTTGGGTGGCTTGCTGGCCTTATTATTTGCTGTACAGTATACTATTCATAGCTCTGCAATGTTTCTGATGCAGTGATATGCCAGCCATGAAGTTCAGAAACTACCTTCCTCATGATGAGCAACTTCGGGGTGGTAAGGTGGCTCCAGTGTCCCTCCCAAAGTTTGAGGATCCAATTTCTGCTGAAACTACAGAGCCAAAGCAAGTTGAGGTACTAGTATTGTGGTATTATTTGTATAAACACACTTACCAAATGCCATAGCAACAATACTGTCAACATTATTTATTCTTGTGCAGAACCCCTTTGGAAACATAGCTCCAAAGAATCCAAATTGGGATCTGAAAAGAGATGTGCAGAAGAGGATGGACAAACTTGAGAAGCGCACGCAGAAAGCACTGGCTGAGATTGCATGTGAGTATTGTGAGATTGCAGAAACTTGTGTGATCCGTCCATTTAGCTCATCATTTTGTTAGGTGACTGGTATGCATGCTTGGTTTGTTTATTTACGCATATGTTGAACTATTTCTGGAGCAGTGGAACAACAAAAGGAGAAAGAAGCACTTGAGGAAGGAAGCGATGCAGCCCAAGATTGAGGGAGGGCTCAGGGGAGATGGATATGAAGTAGCTGAACCTTTGATATGTTAAGAATGCTCAAGGGGTGCACTGTGAACTGATGAAAAGCTAATGGTAACATTCGGCGTCTAGCAATTAGTGTGCGACTATACGTTTGTAAGCATGGAAAACCTTAATAAACCTGATTCAGGTTGCTAGACCCGTGTGCTCACTGCTTGATTAAGTGTAGTTAGGGGACTCGCATTGTACTACCCCCACCAAAATGTATGTTTGTGTTGTGCTTAATTCTCTTGTAAGTCAACTGTGCTTAGATTCTGATGCTGCCATGGAAACCAGTTAAACGTATGGCATATGCTCTAATTTCCTATGTATTAGATAGATCAGGAATTCGGATTGGTTTCAAGCACATTCAACCTTTCAACACGCTGGGCCTCTACAGAAGCAGAGTGTCTGTCAGTATACCGCCAAACTCAACAGCCTTTCTCCAACTAACTACATTATTATTATCTGTTCGTTTTAAGCTTGTTTGATTTTACACCTATAATCAAAACAATGGCAGAATAGCCAAAATGGCTCTCTTAGTCAATGGAAGTATGGAAGATGCAACTATCTCAGATCCTTCGATTAAACACAACTAACTTCCACATTGCATATGGTTTGCTAAAAAGTTTAAGTATATCATTTCCCACAATTGGTCCACCCATGGGCAATGGGCTGGATGAAAGGAAATGGCATTAGAGGGAAGCTATGAGAATTAAAAGTCTGATGATAAAAGTCTCATTCTCTTAATTGTTTGGGAGATCTGAAAGGAAAGAAATCAACGGGTTTTCGAACACAAGGAGACTGCGGCCCCTAGCCTTATGGCGAAAATAAAAGAGGAGGCCAGAACATGGACCATGGCGGGAGCAAAGAGACTACGGGATTTTCTTTCAAATTGTGTATAGGCCTCTCAGTTTTGTACAATTTCCCTTTTTTCACCCCTAGGGGTTATACTTTGTTCCTTCTATTTTCAATGAAATAGCACAATCTAGTGCTGATTCCCTTCAAAAAAAAAGTCTGATGATAGGCTACGCGTGTAGCGGGGAGGCAAGACGGGCAATGTGGTGGCAGGCTTGAGTGGTTAGGAGGTGGATATCGGTGACGAATTGGGCAACGGAGCTGTTGGAGACGAAGAAGGAGAGAAGGTATGGAGATTCTCACGAGAGCTAAAGGCAGGAGCAAGACGATGACGATAGAAATAGAGGGAAAGAAGAACGCATAGGGAGAGGGGGCGTGGCCCATGGCACAATAAGATCATGTTGGGAGTGAAGAGGTTCCGACAAATTTGTTTCTTGGGAACCGGGACGGAAGAGAAGAAAATATTAATGCATCTCATGCTAATCTAGAGAAGGTGATCGATAAATAGTCAATACACACACACTACTATAGATGGGTTGCATTGTATTACAACACAACCTACCCACCCCACCCCACCCTACCCTACCCCCGTCGCACCCACCCACCTACCTGTCCCCCACAACTGGAGTAATTGTTTTACTGCTCGAACAAATGACCATATGTATGTGAATCATATGTGATAGTAATACAGTTACTAAAGAAAACACGTACTACCTCCGTCCCAAAATAAGTGCAATCGTGGATATCCGTGTCCAACGTTTGACCGTCCGTCTTATTTGAAAAATTTGTGAAAAATTTAAAAATATTTAGTCACACATAAAGTACTATTCATGTTTTATCATCTAATAGTAATAAAAATACTAATCATAAAAAATTTTCAAATAAGACGAACGGTCAAACGTTAAACGTGAATAGTGCAAAATTGCACTTATTTTGGGACGGAGGGAGTATTAGATATGTGGGTCCAAGACCTATCCAACAAAAACGAACCACCACCCATTCAGTTTTCCCCATTTATCGGATCTGGAGAGAGGCGATGGCCACGATGGCGGCTTGGTGGAGCTGCTCAGCGACGGCAGCCCCGGCTAGGAACGGCGGCGGCCCTGGCTAGAAACGTCAAGGCAGCGGCAACGGAGGCCCTGGTTCGAAGGAGCAGCTCAGCGGCGGAGGCGAGGTTCTGCGCGATTCGATTTGATTTTCTTGTGTGTGTTCATTGACGGTAACAGCGACGGTAGCGCTTTCTTGCAGCGGCGCCGATGGAAGCCGGCTCCACGACAATGGGCGACCGCCGTTCTCCGCCCACGGTCTCCACCGGCTTCCCTTCAGACGCCACCACCCTCCCCGCCAACCCTTGCCGATCTGCTCCACCCAAGCCACCGTGACGCCGCTCCGCAGGCTTCACTGGCGTTCGGTTCTCCACCGCAGGCCCCGTCACTCTGCGACCCCCTCGCCATCTTCGACACGGTGGCCGCCTCCCACTCCTCAGGATCCCCGAGTCACCACCGCTCTTGATGTCTACCTAGGCCATGGACCATTGAGGAGGACTGAATTCTGCATTGGTCATTTGTCTTTGTTTTAATCTTTCACATGCTCGTTGTTTTTCAGGGATGAATACAGTGGATCGTTGTGGTAGGCCTGCTCCTAGACTGTTGTCTTCATGATGCATTCAACACCTCGTTCCTTGCTCCGATCTTAATATTAACTTTAGTACCGAATTCGTCTATGCAATGTTCAGGAAATTGGAACAGGACCAGGTGAGCTTCTGCGTACCATTATGAGATTGAGGCCCTAATGATTGCGAGTGATGGTGGTCATATTCTTTTTTGGATTGCTACTTATAGTCCTGCGGCCAGGATGTTGTTTTTGCGATGTATTAATCACCTAACTTACATACTCATATGAATTTTTATGTGGCCAGACATGAATTTGTGTGTGCAGTATTGTTAGAAATCTGCAAACATCTGAATTTTCATTTGTTTGGTCATCAAGATTCAGGAGTTGACACCCTTGCTGTAGAACAACACCTGCAACATGCACATACTCTGTTGTTTCTCTGCATCAGCTGTTTTTGCCAATGAGGCGGGGACGGCGATCTCCACATCTGCCGCTGCCTGACTGCTATATCCGCATGTTATTTTTATTTTTGGAATACTTGGATAATTAACTAGTGAATGCTCTGAATTTTACTTGATGCGAGAACATGCGTTGGAGGCACAGCTTGATGGCACTGTGGTTCACAATGCTCTGCTTTAAATGTTCATGTTCTGAACTTTTTGGGTTGAGCAGATTAGTTAGAGTGGATTGCTCCAAATAGGTTAGCTGAATTTTGTTCTACTGCAGGAATGCTCTGAATAAATTTTGTAGACTTGATTTTTGGATTAATCCCGTTATTTTCAAGTTTGTATATTTCTATGCCTCATTGATATGCTTAAATATGATACCCCTCACTTATAACTGTTGGCTAACAATAGGCATAATAAAGTGAAGTTCTTATGAAGCATTTTATTTCTTCTTCAGATAATTGTATCTCACTTAGAGTCATTTATGAGTGTAAATCACTTAGATGATTTAATCTTTTTTTTGCATATATCCAGGTGGCCATGGGATGCCTCCTTAGATGATGGCCATGGGTGATGGATATTTGTTGATGGGGAGGCCTAGGGAATCTGCGGCGCTTTGTCAGCTTGATTCGATATGTGGCACCGTAGTCGTCCTACTCGCGGGATTCGGGCAAGGGTCAACCCACGTCGTTAGGCATGATCTACATTGTTGGTGTTGTTGTAACTTTTTATTTATTTTTGTGTATTCTACCAATATATCGCATTGCGTATGTGATTAGACAGTTGTTGTTGTAATATTAAATCTTGTTCAAACATTTCTAGGATGTTCATACATCTTTTACTAAGCAGTCTGGGACTGGGAGTAATTAGTTTACTCAAGGAAGGTAGGTCAAGAAAAACAGAAAATAATTTATTTACTAAGATAAGACTAGGGTAATTTTTGTTGCTAAATCAAAAGTTTATACTTCTAACTTGAGAATAATTTCTTTACTGATAGAAGGTTGAAGCAATCAAACCTTAAGTAACTATGTTACTAATTAAAGTTTACTGGTAGTTTCATCTTTCAGTAAAAAAATTACTAAAAAGTCAAACTTTATGGTACAATCAAACCTTAAGTAACTTTGTTACTAATTGAATATACACATAATGATAGTAACCGAGTTACTCAATCACTCATTTCTCCACGTGGTGTTCCTACGACCCATAGTGGTTTTGTGTGGGGGGCTTTTACATGAATATTAAATTGTTAACTTATCATTAATAACGGTAAGGAACTATTCGTCGCATACCAGAATGGTTACTACACAAGCACTTAAGTAAATAAATTACTAAGATGACTACCATTCAGTAAATAACTTGCTAATATGTCTACCTGTCAAAAAAAAAGGTGCGGGATAGATTTATCATCCAATTTTCACGAATAGTAAATGTGTTACTGATAGTGTATTGTACTACTGATAAGGCCTTAGTAATCATTTTGATATACATGATTTCGAAAAGGTGCGGGGTGAAGAGTGATCAGGGGAATTGGGGTGTGGGGAGGGGCGCCTGGAGGGTGGGGGGAGTGCATACTGTGAGGAGAGTGTTTTAGTTATACCGCACCCCAGACACGGTTTAATGTATCCCTATACATATATATACATATATATATATATATGTATATATTAGATAAGATGAAGGGTAAAACGTTGGACATGGACATATACGACTACACTTAGTGATTTGGAAGAAACTGGGGGAAGGCCAAGAAGCACAGGAAGGGGCAGGGACTAGAGTGCAAATTAAGCTGGGTGTGGGTGTGGGTGTGGGTGGAAGAGGAAAAGGATCTGTGTGTGATCGACACGACAGATCGGCGGGCAGGGTAGAGTGAGATGGCCGCCGCCACCGCCGCGGTTTTTGCGCTGTTGATGGCGTCGGCGCTCGCTGGGGCTGCGGCCGGCGGCGACATAGTTCACCACGACGACGAGGCCCCCAAGATTCCCGGATGCTCCAACGACTTCATCCTGGTTGGGCTGCTTTCCAATTCCTCTTTCTCTTTCTTCCTCTCTGGATTCCATTCACCCACCGGCACCGACCTTAGCAATTTCAGTGAGGACTCTAGGGTAGGCTGCGGTGGCGACTGGGGCCTTTGCAGCCTGCTTCCTAATCCTACCCTAGTACTGTACCCTATTGCTCTGCTTCACTCAGGTTCATAGCTAGAGCTAATCTATTTCTTAATTGACCCGACTGTTGAACCAGTTACACAGTAGCAATCTCAAGCTACATATGCATCTTGGCATCACAGGATACGCATTCTACCACCACGACTTCTTGCATCCAACCCGGTTCTTCTACTAATCCACTGGTTCATTATGTGTAAATTTGCCTGTATTCCACTTGCTCCTATATTTTTTTTGGTTTCTGTGATCATCTTACCAAGCTGTCTACATCTCTAGGCGCAATCAGTTTCTTGTTGGTAAAAATTAACATGGACCTTATTAATTCAGTTTCATACAGATAACCATGCCTACAAAATGATAGACTAACAAGAAACAGAATGCGTGCTAGTACTACAGACTAAAGACTAACCATCATTCTAGGTCGTGCAGCATAAATACACAAAACATAACCATAGCCTATTGAGACAGACTCTTTGTGGCTGTGCAATGTGAATATTGAAGTTGTTGATGGAGTGATGTGGCAGCAAGCAAGGCATATAGTACACTCCCTAGAAATTAGATCACCAATGTTCCGAGCAGGCCATCAAGTTACCATCAGAGGTTACACAACACCGCTCTCTTTCGCTGCAAGGCGAATGGAGGGGACTGGTAGGCAGTATGTACCGTGGACAAGTTGGAAGTTCATGGAGATGATTTCATGTTGAAATCGTTGGTGATATGACATCCTTGCATGTGCACGCAAAAGACAATGCAACGTAGCTTCCTGCACCACAGTCGCGTGTTGCAACTCACAAGTGAAATAATAGCGAAAACACAAAGTGCACCGCATAGTGTTAGCGTATCAATACCGATATTCTAACTAAAAATATTTTAAAACACAACTCATTCTAGGAGGAGCTCACGGCTCTCACTGCCATTTGGCCTATATCTAGTTCTCTGCACCACATGTCCTTTTGAATTGAATCAATTTCTGTATTAAGTCTCAATTAATTCCAGTAGTTCGTGTGTTGCACACCACCTGTATTAGTCCTGTACAATGTGAAACATAAATTATGTTGTACTTGCATAATTTTGTTTTCTGGTCAGTACTCTCTCTGATCATTTTGTCTTCTGTCCCATTAAATTAAGGTCAAAGTGCAAAGTTGGGTCAACGGCAAAGAGGATGATGAGTATGTTGGTGTTGGTGCTCGGTTTGGCCCGCAAATAGTGTCCAAGGAGAAACATGCAAATCGAACTAGACTTATGTTGGCAGATCCTATTGATTGTTGCACTTCTCCAAAAGAAAAGGTTTCTCTTCTGGAATAAGTTACAGCTATTTTCATTCTCCCTCTCTTTTGTATCTTTGTGATTGCATCCTCCACTTTATAGGTTTCTGGAGATATTCTTCTAGTCCAAAGAGGGAAATGCAAGTTCACGAAAAAAGCAAAGTTTGCAGAAGCTGCTGGTGCTTCTGGTATAATAATCATAAACCATGTCCATGGTATGTTATCTTTCTATCTGTAAGTTATGATCTTTCTTGGTGTACGATTTTACATATGATTCTTGCTATGTTCCTTCGGTAACTCCTCATGTAACTATTAAGGTGTACCCTTGTTTGTGGGAATTATTTGAGATGTATCCTTGTTTGTCGGAACTTAGAATGACTCATAATTTCCCATCCCTTGCATTTATCACCTTTTTATTGCCACAAAGTTCAATTTTCCTATCTAACATGACTCTAGGATTTTCTGAAAGCTCTCATGCAACTATTGTTTCCCATACCTTGCGCATAACACTTTTTTTTTTTGCTTCCACTAAGCTCATTTTATCTTTCTAACTGAGTTTGGCCCTTATGGTATGTACCTATCTATGCTTTGCACTTTCTAACTGCGAATGTTCATGTATGCACTTTTATTTTTTATTACTATTGATTTCACATTCTTGTTTTTGTTCTTTGATCACATTAAGTGTAGAATGTGGTGGCATCCAGTATTTAGTTTTTTATATTACCCCCACCCCAAAACCTCTTCTCTTGCTTGTTTGTTTTGAAAGTGCCTATTTATGGTTATGAGCAATTGAGCACATGCATTTATATTTGAAGTCCTCTGTTACAAATTACATTTGTTGACTAATATAAAAGGTTCACCTGTGAATTATGTGATGCTTCTATCTCGCAGAGCTGTACAAGATGGTCTGTGAAAAGAATGAAACAGATCTTGATATAAATATACCTGCAGTTCTTCTTCCAAGAGATGCTGGCTTCGCTTTACATACGGTTCTTACCAGTGGTAACTCAGGTAATTCGTTAACTCACCATGGGCACCTACACCTCCATTTTCATGCGAGAGAATGTTTTTTTTTTAATTCTCTTTGGCATGGAATCTGGCTATCTGTTCAATCTAAAATATCTTAGTGACTTAACCATGTATCTTCCCTTAGTTTCTGTGCAGCAATACTCTCCAGATCGTCCTATAGTTGATACTGCAGAGGTATTCCTTTGGCTTATGGCTGTTGGTACTGTCCTTTGTGCATCATACTGGTCCGCATGGAATGCTAGAGAAGCACTTTGTGAACAAGAGAAGCTCCTCAAGGTTCTGATCCGTTAATGCCATGACACTTAGCTTTCACCTATTCTACCTGTAATGGAGGACTGACAAATGCACTAATTGTAAAGGACGGACGTGAAGTTTTACTAAATGTTGAGAATGGAGGTTCTAGTGGCATGATAGATATCAATGTGGCATCAGCCATAATGTTTGTAGTGGTTGCGTCATGCTTCTTAATAATGCTTTACAAGATGATGTCTTCCTGGTTTGTGGAGCTACTGGTGGTAATTTTTTGCGTCGGTGGTGTTGAGGTGTGGTTTCATCTGACTTTACTTTCCTTTCAGTAACTTAAAAAGTTTGTGCTGCTTGAACAGTAAATAGTATCAGTTCCTCTTTGTCTTTATTAATAGTACAAGTACTGTTGTTAAGTGACTAGGTAGGATAGTCAGTGAATACTGCAGTGAAACTAATATTGTTGTGCCAGCTTGTTATGCAAACTGCCGCTTAAGCAACCTCGCTGCTTTTTCTTCCTTAAACTAATGCTGTTGTTTATATTTGCATATGCAGGGTCTGCAAACATGCCTAGTGGCTCTATTATCAAGGTATAGTGAAGCTGCGTCAGAGTTTATTTGAATCAAGAATTTGTTCTTAACTCCTCAGCTGATGAATTTTATTATTACTGACTGAAAGTGATTGAATCTTCCAGGTGGTTTAGAGCTGCTTCAGAATCCTTTTTTAAAGTGCCATTCTTTGGAGCTGTTTCATACCTTACTCTTGCAGTTTCCCCATTTTGCATTGTATTTGCTGTTCTTTGGGCTGTTCACCGTCATTTCACCTATGCCTGGATTGGACAAGATATCCTTGTGCGTGCAACTAGCTGCAGACCTGTAGTATTTTAAATGAGTTCTAATGTAACCAACTGCTACATCAATTGACATCAGGGCTATGTATTGTCAGGGTATTGCACTGATAATTACTGTTATCCAAATTGTTAGAGTACCTAACCTCAAGGTAATCTAGCTGCTCTTGACTTTTGACTTTCTACATGATGGATGTTAAGCTCCATTGCAAGTTTTCATTTTACTTTAGCGTGGTTGTTCAAGTTATCTTTGTAACTGAGGCCATGAACAGGTGGGTTCAGTTCTCCTCAGCTGTGCCTTCTTTTATGACATCTTCTGGGTGTTTGTCTCCAAGAGATGGTTTCATGAGAGCGTGATGATCGTGGTAAGTTTTGTGGAAATTTATTCTAGACTTCTGGTAATTGGTGATCTCATTGTTTAAGCTAAGTTGGTTATGCTGGTGTGCTTCTCAAAGGTAGCTCGTGGTGACAAGACTGATGAAGACGGCGTCCCCATGTTACTAAAAATTCCACGAATGTTTGATCCATGGGGAGGATACAGCATCATTGGATTCGGTGACATCCTTCTACCTGGGCTGTTAGTTGCATTTGCATTAAGGTTAGTCTCGCAAAGAAAAAGAAAAGGTCTATTCTTACATGTGGATACAAGCAAGCATGTTAGAGATATGACTGCTAACAGTATTTTTTCAAAATATTAATCTTTTTCCAGATATGATTGGGCTGCCAAGAAAAGCTTGCAAACTGGTTACTTTTTGTGGTCAATGGTGGCCTATGGTTCTGGTAAGTTACAGCGCTGGTCCACGCAACTATTACTTGAGACAAAAAAAAAGAGGCATTTATCTTATTTAAGCTATTGTATTAAAGCTATTATGTGCTGTGAGAGATTAATTTGCTGAACTTTTTGCCCACATCAAGGACTCCTTATTACATATGTCGCCTTGAACCTTATGGACGGACATGGCCAACCTGCACTTCTCTACATAGTGCCCTTCACACTTGGTAACTACCTAACCTATCTTTCCCCCTGGAGCCTAATGAGTTTATGGATTGAACTAACCTCTTTATATATGTCTGTCAGGTGCGCTGATATCACTTGGGTGGAAAAGAGGAGAACTGTGGAACCTATGGTCCAAAGGGGAGCCAGAGAGAGTATGCCCTCATCACATGCATATGCAGCCTCAGCCGAAGACGCCCCCACTAGTCCAGTAGATCCGTCATCTTGTTAATTAGTACTGTAGCTATATTAATTCGTAGCTATCCGTCACCAGCTGCATCCGTTTGCCTAAGTGAGCTTAATGGTGTAAAAAATCGTCTCCTGCATGTTCTTAATTAGTAAGTATTAATCTCAATGAGTTGGTCGTTTGCTGCTTCTCTATAGTGAAAGATGTTTTTGGTTCGATAAACTAGTCATGAGTAGAATTCTCTATAATTTACAACTACAGAAGAGAAGGGAACTATATATGCAAGCTTATGGTTGATAGGAAAATGTTTCTCGTTTTTTTCTATTTTCGTTATGGTTTTGTCATGTCAAGATAACTCTATGATCTGATGATATAGCGTCTCAAAACGAACCTCAATTAACAAAAATAGGTCAGCTGACAAACACGAAATTGTACTCCAACCAGCTGATGAATGGTCATTGCCATTGGTGACCAACCAGGTGCTAGCTAGCTCGCAGTAACGATGTACGCTACCAGCTGCTGCGACAACCACCCACTGCACCCCACTAGCTAGTACTATATGGAGTATATCATCAGTGGTGGAGTCGACCGCCACATACTAATGATCATAACACCTGGAGTATTAATTAACCACACTCACTCAATCCTGGAACTCGATTATTGTATGTTGCCAACCGTACGTGCTCAAAGTCAATTAGTATGTATTATGCCAAAATATTTAGATTCAGATCCAAACTAAGTGGCCGGCGTTAGGTAAGACGAGGACAGGCTCGATTTGTTGATATGCGTAGCAGGTGTAGTTCTGCTAGCATTACCACGTTAATTATTTCAGTTATCATCAGAAAAATAAATATACATATTCATGTAGTATTATTGCACTCTCCAATTAAATTACATATGCAATATATGTAAGAGAGGTGCCTATAAATACATCCAACCTATCTCAAGGTTTCTCTCACCACATCAAATTGGACAGAGGAAACTAAATACATGTGTCCTACGATCCCAATGGCTAACACCAAAACTTCACTTGTCGCTCTTCTTTTCCTGCTCACAGCCCAACTTATTATTGCCGCGAGGGCCCCGATCTCTGTGACTGGTATTGGTGGTGAAGGTGGTGGGTATGGCAGCGGAGGAGGAGAAGGCAATGGTGGATATGGCCATGGTTATGGCTATGGTTCAGGATATGGTTTTGGCAATGGAGGTGTTGGCGGAGGTGGCTATGGAGGTGGAGGTGGGTATGGCAGCGGAGGAGGAGAAGGCAATGGTGGATACGGCCAGGGTTATGGCTATGGTTCTGGCAATAGAGGTGGTGGCGGTGGTGGCTACGGAGGTGGTGGTGGCGGCAGCTATGGAAGCGGTGGCATGGGTTCAAGGTATGGTGGTGGCTATGGTTCAGGCTATGGTTATGGGGGCCAAGGTGGAGGTGGAGGTCATGGAGGAGGGGGTGGTGGTGGATCTGGCTATGGCAACGGTGGCTATGGATCTGGATATGGGTCTGGCTTTGGTGAAGGTTATGGCTCAGGAGGAGGTGTAAATGGAGGTGGTGGCGGCGGCGGTGGTGGTGGAGGAGGTGGTGGAGCCTCAGGATACGGGTATGGTGCAGGCTATGGCAAAGGATATGGTTACGGTGGTGGTCCTGGTGGTGGAGGTGGTGGTGCGGGTGGCGGTGGGGGAGGAGGGAGTTACAACGGTGGAACAGACGGATATGGAGAAGGTCATGGCTCAGGTTACGGGGGTGGTGGCGGACATGGCCATTAAATATCATTACTACATATTAAGAACGGTTGAAATCAATTAAGTAAAGTTGTTAGTGCTAATGATGTTAATATAAACCCTAATGCCAGTAACGATGAGTAATAAAAGCAACCTAGCTAGGCTGATGTATATTTCTTGTGCAGGCGTGCTAGGGCTAATACATGTTGCACCTGTATTTGTAATATATAACGGAATAAAGTGTACTCATCTTAGCTATGAAATATGTAATAATTTAGCTCTAGCCTTTGATGAAGCAAAGGGCGGGATTTTCCCCCCATTATCTAAAAACATCTTGCGCTACGAAAATCTAGGTCCAAAACCCTCCGCAATTGCTGGTTTTCCATTAGTTTACAACCTCGTTCTGAGTCTTAGCAAAGATACTTAATATGGTTGCAATGGTTTTATTTGGATAATCTAGGTTCTAAATATATTTGATTTATTTTAAAAGAAAACCGCTAGGCAATGCCCAACAGCTAAAGCATTTTTGTTAAAATAAAGAACAAAACATATTAAATGTTTGCAAATGTTTTAACCAAGAAAAACTGAGGAAGAGAGACTTCCATTCATCCTACAAAGTATAAAAATGTAGGAGAATATCCTTCTTAAAGGAAAATGACCAAATATCCAACACTAGACATAATATTATGGAAATTCAAAGGGACACTGCTTCCATAATGCCTTCTTGCAGAAGAGGTAGATAAAGGGACACTGCCCCGACGGTATAACCAATATTGCATATATACACTGACTCCTCGGCTCCTTACATTTCGCTCATCGCTCTTGCTCGTGCCACACCCCTCCTACCTCGTGCGCCACACGTACTAGCTGACCAGACTAACCCATTTATAGTTGAGTGCCTCGTTGGGCCGTTCGATTGAGTGGCACACCAATCAGCTAGGCTAATTCATTGGAGAAATGGGTGGAGCTAGCTAGCTTGTTTTCTTGGGCTAGCTGGTAGGAAAGTGAAGACCTTTAGCTTTCTTAGTATGGGTATACTTCTCTTTCATCTGCTCTTCATAAATTCTAATTGGTTCTTGATGCCTCCATGTTAGAGCAAGTTTAATAGTATAGCCCACTACTGCTCCAAATCATTTATAGCCAATGTAATAGCCAATTTATACAATAGTTGCTTACTACACTATTAATATCTAGTCCCACTTGTCATACACACATTACGTCTTGGAGTCCGTGCTGCAGCTGGCTACAGATCTGTAGCCCGCTGCTCTTCTCTCTCTTCTTTTATCTCTATAAAATATGTTTATAGCCGGCTTATAGCCTACTATTGTACCTGCTCTTATGTATTTGATACTCGCAAAACTATTGATGATGCACGTTATGTACTGATGATGATATCTGCAGTTACCGATGATGATAACCGTAGTTATGATATCTGTCAGGTACCATTGATATTTTGCATGTACCAGTGATTATACCAATTAGGTACTAGTAACGATTCATGTAGGTACCAATGTTGATACTTATTAGTCATGACATTTGTAAATTGTAAGTATCATAATGATACCTGATATCAGTGATATGTGTAAAGTACCTGTGATGATACATGTTAGACGATATCTCCATGTACCAATAACGATACCTCTCACGTAATAGTATTGATACATGTAGGTATCAGTGCTGATACTAGTTATGTACCAGTGATGCTAAGTACTAGTGATGGATATTTGAGATAGTTCAAACAATACTCTCTCTGGCCCATTAATTAAGGCACACATGCACTCTAAGATTCAACTCTTTAAATATTTGACCAGTAATTATTTTGTTTGATGAAAATACTATCATTAGATTAACATTTGGATTTACTTTCATATGATCATGATTTTGTTGATATAAATTTATAGTATATAAGAACTTTAAAGTCAAAGATTAGTTTTGAAGACTGGTACCAAGTTTAACTGTGCCTTATTTGGTGGGACAGAGGGAATACCATTACAAGATTAGTGATATTTTATATCATTATTTACGAGATTAGTGATATTTTACCACTCAATAATTTTTATGATGGTACTAGGCAAAATACTTAATAATTTTTACCATTGGAAGGAGCTCGCTCAGTTCATTCATGGTGCTGAAGGAAGATGGAAGGAGCGAGGGTAATTTTGTCCAAAATAGCATTTTATCAAGGGTTAATTCAAATCCTTTTGCATAATGGCATTTGGACAAAACCTACTTTTGAAGATGGCATAATCTTAATTTTCACCGGGACGGTTTCCTCATGCCAGAAAAGGAAACTTCTGGCGGCCCCACTGTCGAGCGCGTGCTACTCCGAGCCAATCTTTCCTCAAAATCAAGTCCCTCCTCCTCATTGGCGGGGTTGGCAAATCTCCGCACCGCGTCACCCGGAACTCTGCCAGTCCCCGCCGCCCAGAACTCCGTGAGCAACCTCGATGCCAGGCACGTCGCCTAACTTGATCGCGGCACTTCCGAGCAACAAAGTCAAGAAAAGGGCGGCGCGGGAGATGGGATTGGGGAAGAAAACGAGCGCGACGGAGAGGAAGGGGGAGGAGAAGGACCCGTAGATTCTCTCGCCACGGTGGACCTCGCCGTCTCGATCCGCCGCCACCGTGGACCTCGTTGCCCCGAGCTGACCCCGTCGCCCCGAGCCACCACCAAATCTACCGACAAGAGAGAAGGGGGAGAAGCGACGACACCGGATCTTGAAGGGCAGCGCAGATTCGGTGGAGAAGCTAGTCGGCGACGCTGGTGTGAGAGGGGAGAGACGGTGGCGTTGGCTAAAGAAGGCCGAGCTTGTTCCTCTTCTGCCGACACTGCCGTCGGCTTTGTCCGTGTCCTCGTCCCCTTAGGAGGGGAGAGGAGAGGCGGAGGCGGCTGACGCAGGTTGAACGAGTGAGGGAGAGGATTGGGGAGGGGTTGGATTTTATTTTTTTCTCTAGATTTCAGGGTGCCAAGTGCAGAATTTGTACTTACATGTAAATAATCTAAAAAACACAAGGGCTTAAATAGAAAATAACATGGGTTGACATGATAAGTTGGGCTATCCCTTCGAGCTACTCTGCACTGTATAAAACAAGATGTAGCTTAGGGTGTGTTTAGTTCACACCAAAATTCGAAGTTTGGTTGAAATTAAAACGATGTGACGGAAAAGTTAGAAGTTTATGTGTGTAGGAAAGTTTTGATGTGATGAAAAAGTTATAAATTTGAAAAAAATGTTTGGAACTAAACTCAGCCTTAGTCTGCATGGCACTTAAGGATCCTCGAAGGAGGGGCTTGGATTGACCATGCCCTTACAAAGTATATATAGGACATGACGTCGGGTCAAGAGCATAGGCCCAACTAAGGTGAAGTACTGGAGGCACGGCACTGGCGTGGCAAGCTGGACCTTAGAAGTTAGAAGCCTTAGCATTTCTCTTATACTCTCTTCATTTCATATTATAACCTCCTTTTATAATATATATTATAAGTCACTTGGCTTTTTTCTTAGTGAAACTTCTAAGTTTGATTAAATTTATAGAAAAATATAGAAGTATTTTTAACACAAAAGAAACATATTATAAGAGAATATTCAACATTAGATTTAATAAAACTAATTTGATATTTTTAAATATTGCTAATTTTTTTAAGTTTGACTAGGAAAAAAAGTCAAACGACTTATAATATAAAACGAAGGGAGCATTTATTATAAGCTAAGGTGGAGTAATCATCTTGTTACTGATTAAAAATATAATTTATGGGTAAAACTTCTGTACAAGCATTCTTAGCTAAAAAAACAAATGATAAAAATAAACTACAATAAAAAATACCCCAAAATCAATTTAAAATTCAAAATTTCGCTAATGGTCCGATGGGGTTGTAGAGCAACAGTGGCAGGAGAACATCAGAATCCGACGGAAAAGCATCACAGTAGGCAGGGAAGTATGCAAAACAACAGATTTATCCACAAAACAAGTACCAACTGCATGAAGTATGATGAATAGCTAGCTAGACTAACCACACACTCACACGACATCAGGCAACTCCTGCCGCAAATGTAAAAAAACAAACAAACAAGAAAACACATCCTCCCGATATTCTTTTCCACCACTGACAAATAAAAAATATCAAAAAGGGACGCACCCATTAATTTTCACAGAAGGGATTTTTTATCTTAGGGTTCCCGTCCCGTCCCTATCTTCACCACGCTTCATATCAGGGTGGCAAGGACCTGCCTCAACGCTCCCTGCACATTCCAATGCATATATTCAGAGCTAGCCATCCAATTTTGGGACCAGCTTGTGCAGGGTTGATGTTCCCTGGAACACGGTTGTTCGCCCACCCTTGAGGTACTCACGCAGCTGCAGTGCACAACACAAAATTTGTCAGTGCAACCTCCCAATTGATACACACGCCTCGCACGTCACGGTGACAGTCTATGAAAACGTTTTTCAACCTCGTCTTGGGTTATCTTCACGAATCCAAACCGCTGTGTCCAGATAGACTCCGCTTCATCTGCAGCTGGCAGCACAAAATGTTTCACCTTCAGAGATGCCAACAATCGTTCTATGCAGCCAAACAGCGCTTGGAAATACCCCTGTTCAGTTCAGCGACATCAAGGGAGAAAGAATCATCAATACAACCAAAAAAGAAGTCAATTCAAGCACAAACAAAAGGGTGCAACTTTAAGGAAGCCATAATAGCACTTCAACATGTTTTACTAATTAGCATATTCTCCATGTTCTCGTGAATGCACACAGGCTAGGGCAGTGAAATCCCAAAGCTAAGGTTTTGTGAAATTTACTTGTTAATATGTCTGCCATGCTCTCGTGAATGCAAACAGGCTAGGGCCATGAGAAAGCTATTTAGGGTTCCTTTGAAAAGCAAGATTGAAAAGACGGAGAAATAGGGAAAACACAGGATTTCGATAGGAATGCGTGTGCAAAACAGAGGATTGCAAAACATAGGAATTGTCGTTTGATTAGGCCACGAGAAAACACACAGGAATTAGATGAGAGAGAGACTCAGAGAAATTTTTTCAAGAAGTTGAAACTCTTGCTATGTTTCCTCCAAAATCTTCATGCAATTGACATTCCACAGGAATTTCATAGGATTTGAAAAGTTCCAATCCTTTGTATCAAAGGGCCAAATAGGAAAATTTTCTATAGTATTTGAATCCTATGAAATTCCTCCATAGATCCTTTCATTCAAAGGAGCCCCTAGTTCACGAGCTTGACTCGCCGAGGATTCAAACTGGGCTCAAGCTGAACGCTGAGCTCGCATTCCTACTAGCGGAGCTTGATAGCTCAGCAAGCCTCAGCCTTTGGTCCTTCCCTCTCATTAAAATTTTCCATTCCAAAGCAGGGTTCAAAATTTCCGAAATTTCGGGTCTATCAGACCCCCCCCCCCCTCAATACGAAATTATTTCGCCCGAAATTTGTTGGAATTTTTCAATTTTTTCGTGAATTTAGCAAATTTACTTCAAAATTGACCAGTTTTTTTTTCAAAGAATCAAATTATTTCGGACCGCAGTTTTGGACATTTCGGTCCTATCGGTGCCTCCCGATAGGAATAGCAAAACTGAAATTTTGAACCCTGGTCCAGAGCACCATGCTAGTCCAATGGATCAGTCATCCAACAACTTCCCAACAAAAGCAGCATGTCACGTGTGGCATAGTGTGTGCCTGGGTCAATGCATTGTTGCTCATTATTTTTCCCCATGAAAGCCGGGTGTGCAGTGCATGGCATGGTAAGTTTAGGAGTTCATTTTGTTTTCAGCAGGCAAGCTAGAGCCTAGATGGGTAAGCTCACTTGAGCAGTTGAGCTCGGCTCATTGACAATCCTAACACAGGCTATGTTTTCTTTTCTATTTTCTCATTTGCTATCATGTACTCTTTATTTAAATAATAGAAATGCCAAATTAGGATGAAGGGATGGGAGCTAAGAGATGCACCGATGGAGTAAAAAAATCTAATAGCACTGAAATATGTGTAAAAGGAAAGGGTGTAGATGCGTCCACTATAACATCCGAAGTATGTGTATGCACTGATCTAAAGTGATAATTCGTTCAGGCTCCACGCACTAGCTTCAAAATCAAATTTGCACTTCTTTGGTGCCACATAGTACACAGGTAAGAAATACTACCACTTGATTGATAATATATACCCACATATCTCATAATCTCAGTTCTCAAACAAAAACAGATACGAACTTACCAAGCCTTGACTATCTCTACTTGTAGCAACCAAGGGTAGCTCCGCAATTTCACTACCCATAACACGGAAAAGACCCGCAGATACTACAGTGTTGCTGCATCAACAGAACTTAAATTATAGATGTGCAACCAATTGATAGACAATGCCATTTATTTTTTTATAAAAAGGTACTGGAAGTTTACCCAACAGTTAATACAGCACAATGCATTCCTGTGTAATCTTGATCCCTTACACTCCTCCTGGAAATAGAAGCATATAACTTTTGTTTTTTATTATGTCTAAAACTTTTGTCTTCAGCATTATACATAAATGAGGTAGACAGTAGTCCATACCCGTAAACCATGGCTGGAATAAGGTCTCGCCCAGTAGCAATTTGGATAATGGGATCAAATGATTCCTGCAGAAGTGCCAAGTGGAACAGTAGATTAGGTAATTAGCTGCTGTGGATAAAAGGAGAAGTGCCTTGGTTCAGACACACACACATCGTAATTTCGACTCTTACTTTCCATGCTTGACATCTGAATATAGATATAATAAGCAGAATTTGTAATTATTGTTCGTTTTATGTGTCAAAATACCAAACAGGTTGGAAATTGCAACCGATACTAATAATGTCATACCAAACATACGTCACTATCTCTACTTCTAGGTCAGTTGCAAGGTTATGAATTAAAAATACACATGCCATCCTTTTGATAAGTTGATGTACTCTTTGCAACACCCTACCCATAGTTTACTAAAAATTGTACAAATGAAAAAACAGCTATAGGACAACACAATCACTAAGTGCTTATCACCCAGTATCAAGCCATGGAACTCACATGGAAAATTGCAACTGCTTTGGAGAGAACCAATTTACTGTCTGCTGAACTTTTGTCCTTCAAAACCCTCCATCTAACATCAAGATCTCCATCTTTATTTAGAGCTTTCTGTTCATATTTCCTCTTTATAATTTCTACATCTACAGAAGAAATAGGTTCTGCTCCACGGCTAAGTAAGTCCTTCAGTGTCTCGCTGATCCTAACGCAGTCCGCAGTACAATACCATGCTCCCTCAGGCAAGGCCTGCAACAGCCCATATTAATATCGATCTTGGTTTATGCTGAAAACTTATTGATATATATCAGGCAAGGAATATCACCGTCAAATCAGCCATATTGTGTTCCTTCAGGCAACCAATATGGAATTCCCTCCCACACTGGACAAATAACAATGTATGATTGGAACAGCTCAAAAGCATCATGATAACACGATACGCATGAATCATGAAAAACAACATCAATATCAGAATTCACACTGGTGAGTATGATATATGAGATTGCAAACATACTTGGTCACAGAGCAGCACAGTTCTCGCACTGAATTTCTTTTTGCTGAAATCATGGAGCCTGCACAAAAAAAAGGACAATCTCTATATATTATGGACAAGAAAGAAAAGGCTCATTGGAGAAATAAATCCCAATTAACAGCGTAGAGAAATTACAAAGCAGTATCCTAGGTCAGTCAGATTGACACTCAGAATGCAATGAAAACAAATAAGTCTGATTTGGTATGTGCAACGAGTGTTCAAAGTCCTCTTTTGTAGCAGTACTTAACAATCAGTCGAGAAATGAGCACCAAAATGTGAACTGGACAACTTCCCATAACCGGAAACAGAGGAATCATTCTGATCTGACCAATTCTAAGATATCAAGAATCAGCAAGAAACTTGGTAGGGGATAGAATCAGAGAGGGGGTAGAAGAACAGGAGGAATCAGGATTTCATTTCATTTTCTTTATGTTCTATCAGTTGCTACAAACTTCCCTCTGATACCCTCCAAATACACTGGCAGATTTGGCTCACTGGTTTAGTACTGCCAGCTCATCATCATAATCTGGCCTACTTCGACTTAATACACTCTGCTTGTCCATGAATCCTGACATACTATTCAATTTGAATGTTTGCGCTGCTGAGCATTCACCATACAGATCAATGAAGAAGCGTCCAATGAAGTGGAAATAAGAAAAGAAAAGAAACATTTGGATATTGAGCTTCCCTAGCTCCAGAAGTCATATATGCTATAGGCAAAGTTATCTGGTAACAACTTGCCGAATTTCATATGTTGGCAGAGGATAATTTATATGGAAAATGGACAGAACGTATACTGCATAAAAAGGACAAACATGCATAATATTGCTGACTGAATAGAAGACCAAATGGATGAACTTACCTGCACAGTGCACAGCCACCAAATCCAGTCACTGGTGTTGTGGCAATGCGTATGGACCTTGTAAATATTTGTTCCATTGGATCAATTCCGTCAATCCTCCCAGCAGCTATTGCATTGTGGTTATATGCCAAAGAACTTTCTCTCTGTTGTCTATTCTCACAATACCGACAACACCAAGTTCCCCTTGGGATAGTAGTAAAGCCAACACACTCTGCAACATAAAGGCATGCGCGGTGATGAGAACCTGGCCTAGGCAATATTATACAGTGTCATTGAAAAGGATGTATGACGTATAATTTCTAATAAACACCAGATAGCAAAAATAACAACTTTATGGATTGCAAATATGATGGTAAGGAACAGCGGAACATGAATTATAAAATCAGTATCATAAAAACGACCAAATGATAAATCCAAGAAGAATCACTATGTACAATTTAGATTTTAGACCTAAAAACAGAGTGTTGCAGCTCAACTGTAAGGATGGGCATTGTCACACCTGATTTAAGATTAGAAACATCAAGATGTAGTAAATCCATGTGCTCCTACTGCTAACATATATCTGGATGACCACATGTCCAGAAAGACTGGAAGGTAGCTTTGACCAGGCACAAAAGCAACTTGTCATACTGGTTAGGCATAATTCCATTACCTCTGTGAAAAGCTCTTGGGCAGGAATCACAAAGGAGAAGCTCCCCACCATCTGAACAAATGCTGCACAAGTCATCACTTTGTCTGTTTGACACATTTCGACCTTTTGAAAGTGAAACTGACAGTTCATGTAATGAAACACCATTTGACATATATATGTTGTGGTACCTGCAGTAGTGTTAGCAAAAAGAGTGAGAGTTTGGAAGGTGCCCCAACAAAATACATTACAAGAATAAACTCACGGTTTGCGTCGAGCAGCACGGCCAGCATGGGCTTCAAACTGCGAAGGGCTAACCTGTTCATCATGCACAATTGTATAAAACGTGTTTAGATTAAGTATAGATATTTTTCATGTCTGATTACAGATATGTATTAACATAGAAACAAAAGGTCTAGGATGATGTCCATGTTGAGTTGTTTTCAGGTTCATCCATTAGAAAAACATGTATGTACCCAATGAGAAAGAATATAATTTACCACTGTGTTGCAGCAATGGCAGTAGATTCCAAATTCCTTTATGTAGCCATCCAACAACCTCTAGAAAGTTGCCAGTGCCAGCGTTAATAAGGAAACAACAATCATACTGGATGAAAAGTGAAGTTTATAATAGAAAACAGGATAATAACCTTTCCACCAACATAGTAGCCAACATCGGTACCCTCTGGCAGAACACCACTCATGAAAGCCAACTTATGCAATCCCTTATCCCTGTATTGTTATAAAACAGCCAAAACAGGGATGAATAAAATGTGAGAAACAAAACTAAATCATTCATTATCTATAACACCTACTTTCTTGTAATCCTTCCCGTGCTGGTAGTCTTCACTCCTGGGGATGCATTCTTGGATCCCCTAGCAGATGAATTGCAATACTTTGAACCTGGGGATTCACTCTTGGATCTCCTAGCAGAGGAAGTAGGATTCCGGCCAATCTTTGATGTCCTAAACAACAATATAACAAGGGATCACCAGTGTGGGGAGACCATAGCAACATCAGGAATAGAGCTCCAAATTTTCTGTCGCTGGCAAAATGTGGAACTGTGACAAAGCTTACCTGGTACTGTTTTGAGATCCCTTGGACTCAAGACATGAATCACATAACAAAGCAAATTTCCCAGTGCGAAGGGTAGCGAATGAACCTGAAAGATTAGACATTTAGTAAAAGTTGGGAGTGTGAAATGGAAGAGCACTTGATGCAAACAAGAGGACAGCTCACTTTTGCAAGTTTGGCATCTGAATGTCCTCTTCTTAGGAGCTGGGCCAATCGCATTCTGTATTGCAGATTGCAGCATGTCTAAGGTAGCATCAGAACATGCCCTCAATATATCATGCAGATTGTTTCCATTTTCTAGGAAAATGTAGTCGGAGGGGTGCTTTTTAGTACTCCCAGCATGCACCTCGAAATAATAAGGGGAAACAACCTGCAAGTCATGGTAGATTTATTGGTTGCAATTTGAATAGCTGGCATAGATAAGTGTTGCAATGTAGTATAATAAGGTAATAATGCAGGATGGAGGGAGGGGGCTCACGGTTCGTCCTTTGCAGGAGGAACAAGAGCACAGTATGCCGACACGTTTAATGACTCCACGAAGCACTGCTCGCTGAAAAAGAAGAGGAGCAAATTAATGGCTGCAAACAAGCTCCCAATGCTCTAATAAATTCAGGAGCCAGTTGAAACAGTGGCCTCGTTTTGGTAACGTAGAGCCAGCTTGGTGTTTTGGGGATAAAAATTGACAGATAGTATTGCTACAAGAAGTTAAAAGCGAAGTAGGAGAATATAGTAATAAAATGACTGTATGTATGTAGAGGTTTGGATTTCCAGAGTTGTACGTATTTGTATTTATAGTACTAGACTAGATAGTAGAAATGCAGTATAGAAATGAAAAGATTTAAGCAAGAGATGAAGTGAAATGAGGAAACGGTAGAGTAGCACCTTGCCTTTCCTCATGATGTACTTGACGGGGTGGCCCTCGAGCAAGCCAGTGGCGAGCAGGTCCTTGAGGTTCCTGGGGATCCTAGTGAAGGAAATCTTCTTGGACATCTTGAGCTCCATCTTGGAGGTGGAGGTGGAGGCAGAAGGTGAAGAGGAGGAGGAGTTGCTAGTCCCAGACGACAAGAGTGACCTGGTGAAGCGGCGGGGTTGAAGCTTAGGGTGGTGGTGGAGAAGGGGGGCGGAGGGCTTGAGGAGCATGGAGCGAGTGATCCGCCTGGGCGAGGTGTGGGGATCGGGGTCGGGGGTGTGAGCGCGGAGGGCGAGAACGGGGGGATCCGATTCCGGCGTGCAGGGGGGGCGGCGCGGGCGCTTGGAGTTGGGGGTGGCAGATGCGGAGGATGAAGAGCGCGTGCGGCCGAGGGTGGAAGAGAGGGCGGCCTGGGAGGCGATGGCGAAGGCGAACTCGCGCTTGAGGCCGGTGCGGACGCCGGAGCGCAGGACGAACTTGTCCTCCGCCGCCGTCTCCTCCATGGAGATCTGATCTGATTTGGAAAGTAGA
Source organism: Oryza meridionalis (assembly GCA_000338895.3). Lineage (NCBI taxonomy): Eukaryota > Viridiplantae > Streptophyta > Magnoliopsida > Poales > Poaceae > Oryza > Oryza meridionalis. The sequence goes on from CM002529.2 coordinate 31,461,391, forward strand.
AGCTAGCAGCTACCCTACCCTACCCCAAATTGGGAAGGGAAATTGCATCGACCGCCGGCGGGCGTTGAGTTGAAATTCCGGAAGAAGAAGAAGAAGAAGAAGAAACGGAAGAGGATGGATGATGACTGACTGACAGCTTGGCGCTTACCTACAGTAGTAGTACTAGTACATCTGTCTTCTCTTCTGTGAACACGCGAGACGCACGTGCGCGTCCAAGTTCATGGGCCATCCCATCCGCGCCGGGCGGCCCAATATCAGTCCTACTACTTAAATGGGCCATTCCTTTCCTTTTTGTCAACTCGTAATAAGATGGAAGTATACTTACTACACATAGGATAGGATCGATCTTCATCTACTAGCTTAGCTAGGATTCATTAGTAGGACACACAAGTACAGTACATGCTCACAGGTGGTGCTGCTGCTGCTAGCTAGCTAGAGAGTAGTAGAGAGTACTACTAGAGAGAGTATAATAGATGGAGATAGATGTACAGTAGAGGAGACAGGCAGGCATCAGTGCTTCTGGAAGATGACCATGCAGAAGAAGGCGACGCAGCGGAAGAGGACACCGTTGGCGGCGAGGACGAGAATGCAGAGGAACCTGTCGTTGATGTCGTAGCCGCTCTTGAGGAGGGAGCCGCATCGCGTTATGAGCCACACGCCCGAGTACCTCTGCGCATTCGCGATCACGAACCCTTCCAGCGCCCACTTGGTGTAGCACAGGTTCGCGAAGAAGGTGTCCTTCTGCTGCGTTGCTATCAGAGTCAGCACTACCGGAAGCAGCGCTGACCACTGATCCATCCCATATTCCCCATCATTTTAATTGCTTAATCAATTCATCCATCATATCAAATATACTAGTAATTCAACAGTACTACCTTACCAGCTGTGCCGATCCTGGCTGGAAGAATATCGCAAATGTGTAGCCGATCCCTGTCACGCAGTACACCAGCGCCACAAGAACTACGTAGTTCTCCCATATCGACGACCTTGGGTTGTTGAAGAAGTAGAACATGGACAGGTAAACGATCGGCTTGATGATCGTGTTGAAGTGATCTATTGTGTCTTTCGACATGAAGTATGCCAGCGAGCTCATCCCAGATGCTCTCTCCCTCCAGTAGTGTATCTTCTCCAGAGAGAATGATCTCAGCGCTCCAATCTTGCACAGCAGAGCTGCAATTAATATATCCCACGCTTATTACCTTATTTTTACTACTTACTTATTTTCTCATTACGTATTATATAAACATTATTTCTCTGAAAATAATTCATGGATAAAAAGACTCCTTTCCAGGATGGGCTGAGAAACTTACAGACGGCAATGACAGTGTATGTGTAACCGAGTGCTCCAAACGTCTCGTCGCTCACTTTAGCTAATGTCCCTAGACATATACCAGCAAGGCCCAGGATCAGATAGTCAACGCCTTGTATTCTAGCTTCACGGAGCCTTTGCTTGCCACACCTGAACAGAATGAAGAAAACAAGAGTAATGCTTATATATACATATTTAAGAATGGCAGTGATACGGTGATACTCCCTCCATTCCAAATTGATCTACATATTTCATAGAAGCTAATAACTCTCTCATACTATATTTACTCTAGCAACAAACTCGATGTATGCACCATCCCCACTATTTCCTAGCCAATAGCAAATCAAGATATTACATTAGGGTTATAAATACTTGTACGCATACATCAATGTCCATTTATTCCAATGCACAAATAACGAATAGACTTAATGAATGAACACAAATATATATATCATTTAGAAATAACCTTAAAAAAACTATATGTAGATCAATTTGGAATGAAGTATATAGTAAGAAAAAATACTCCATTTTTTTACCTCCCCAGGTAGTACTTGTACTGCCTGAGAATGCCAGGAGTGCATCGATTAGATAAGTTTTGAGAAGATTTGTTGTAATCATACTCATCCTTCTTCTGCCCAACTATGTCCTTGACATTGCCCCACACTTCACCAGCAATAGACTGCCCAGTGTCACCGCCAGGGGTAAGATCCCCTCCTCCCCTAAACGATGATTCAGCATCAGAACCACTCTGCAGCATATCCCGTGGAACTTCATACCCATTGTGCAGCATCCATCGCAGAGGGAGATCTTTGGCATTAACTGCAACATTTGCGTTTGGCTTCACAATTCCCTCCAAGATGTCTATGTAGTAGTCTGGCGGGTTCACACGATCTGGGACAACAATCCCCAATCCTGCAAAGTATTCCTCCACTTTCTTCACAGGTCCATGGTAAACCGTCAAGCCACCTTTCGCGAGAAGTATCAAATCATCAAACATCTTATACAATGTATAGCTGCAAAAGAAAATAAACTTACAGCATAAAGTTGCATGAGTGAGTGGTGCATATAAAGTTGTGGAGAAAAAGAGCAAACAACCTTACCTGGGTTGATGAACCACCATAGAGATGTTCACACCTTCAAGAGCTTCCCGCCGTAGTGCACGAAGTAAAAGCAGAGACGAAGAGCTGTCCAAACCAGACGTTGGCTCATCTAAAATCAACACAGAGGGTTCCATGACCATTTCTAGCCCAACATTTACTCGTTTACGCTGGCCACCAGAGATGCCACGCTGTTCGACAGTTCCAACCAAAGAATCACGAACTGCTTGCAGTCCCAAAGCCTCAATAACTCTTTCCACAACAAGAACCTTGTCAGCTTTTGACATGTCAGCGGAAAGCCTGTGCAAGATAAAATATATTCATCAGTCCAAGTTCCCTAGCCACTAGTGAATCCATCACAGGATCTATTGAAATATACTACTACTATAAAAATAGTACCTGCATCGTGCATTAAACCACAGATTCTCCTGAACAGTCAAGTTCCCATGGACAATGTCATCTTGTGGGACAAAACCAATGATTTTCTTGTACGCACGGATGGGTTCCATTTTCCCATTGATAAGTACCATACCTGTTGTCTCGCATCCAGTTGCCTTACCTGCAATTGCACTCAAGAATGTGGTCTTCCCTGCACCTGATGGGCCCATCACAGCAGCTACCCGACCAGGCATAAGCTTTCCGGTCACAGACCTTAACAGTTTTTTCTTACTCCCCTTTAATGTTAGAGTAAGGTCTTTGAAAGCAATCTCAATTCTAGGTCTTGTCCTGATATCTTCATCGGTGGCCATAGATATCACACCTGAAAAGGTCAGATTTTTATTCTGCTGTTCCATTGCCTTTTCCTTCTCAATCTGTCCATATGCATACTTGAAAATTTGGCTCTGAGTGTGTGCATGCCTCCCTTTGGTTTTCTTTTTTTCTCCTATTTCCACATTGAAGCCTTCTTTTTCCGGGTTCTCTTCAAGCGAGCGCATCATGTCAGTAAGATTACTCTTCTTTTCTCCTGATCCTTTCGATGGCTCCACATCAGTTTCAACCGCTCCTTTGGATGGCTCGTGTGTCCTAAGAGTTTTCTTGCGCGAGAATGTGCGGGACAGCGTTGACTGCAGCCCAACGGCGTGCTTCTTGGCAACATCTTTAGCTGATTTCCACCTTTCACGAGCCATGGCAGTCTCTTTTGCGTGTCTTGCTGCAGCCTCCCTAGATTTTGCTTGCTTTTTCTCTCGGTTGGTCAGAAGTTGCCCTGAGAAGTTGTAAATGATCAACAGTACTAAACTCAAGGCACCCTACAGAGTCGTAAAAGAGCAGAGTAAGCTCAACTTCATAGCTAGATTGGAACAATCATAGTACTATTGAGCACACTACAGTTGTACTTTACCACAAGCAATGCACCAAATATTGTAATGTCCTGATTTACAGAGTTTGGTTTACAGCTGCCCTTGTGGAAGCATTCTGCAGTTAAGAAAATAAAGCAACTACTCTCAGAAGCTGGCAATTTCAAGAAGCAGGTAACACCCAGGAGATGTACCAAAAAAAACAGTGAAGTATGTGGTTACATTTATTTATTTTTGCCGGGTCGGCTGAAGGAAAGGCCGATCAAATTTCATTAAGATGGGGAGTATGTACAAATTTATTGTATTAGATATATGTCATTCCGATTCACACACATACATTGTCACATGGTTAAAGTAGAGAAGTAGTCATTGGGTCTGGCATATATATAACTTACTGGTTTGGGAAGTTGATCCCTTCCTGCAATAGAAACTGCAAAGGTGCATGCAACATAAATCTGTCAGTATTTGGCGAGGACATAAATCTTAAAATGCTTCCTATCACCTAAAGCAACTAAAAAATTAGTAGCATATGTAATAGCATGAGAACCATTCTATAGGAGGTTAGTCAGTTTACAATTGAAGCATTTGTTAGATAGGATTACCCACTACTACAAGAGAGTTTCTTTATAGTGCTTGGACAGTAGAAGCCGGCTGGGCAGAAAACATCATCGGTGCTAACAACATCTGCCCATCTATCAGCACCACCACAAGTATGATTCGGCTTCCCAGGAGGTGGCTGATAGTTGTATCTGCACCAAGTATTTAATATTGGTAAAACAATCCAGAGTCTTTCCACATACTGGAGAGTGGAGAGAAATGCAAGTATGTACTTACGGGTCACAAATCCCGGTGGTTTTGTTTAAGGTAGATTCTGGACAGTATGCTCCCAAAGGGCAAGCTGCATGCATAGTGGATGTAGCTAATCAGAATGTTTGTATACTGCAAGAAGTAAATCTTGAAATTAAGTCTCAACTCCAAAAAATAACAAGCCAGAGAAGGTCTCCCTTGAAGATCTTATGTGTGTGTGTATAGAGAGAGGACCATATTTGTGTTATTTGCAGTAAGGTATTGTGCTATCTACCTCATGTACTCATTATGTATATATGTAGATAGCCGTTGATCAATTAATTAATACTCTTGGTATTACATACATGTATGCAATTTTTTTAATTGACAGGATATGATGATGCATGGATGATAGCGTGAAGATAGAGTAGAGTAGAGTAGAGTGCGTACGTATCATGCAAGTGAGGCCGTGAGGGCAGAAGAATCCAGCACAGCAGCCTCGGCAATCAAGTGTTCTGGAAGGGAAGTTGACGGCATCCTGCAAGTTGATATTCTGGTCCGGGCCTGCACTGCATGCCCAGCCAGCCTCACAGCCATCCATCCATGATGTGAGGTTGCAGTTCTTGTTGGGCCTCACGTAGTTCTTTCTTCCATTGCTGTCGAGGAAGCTTTCAAAGTAGAACTTCATCTCAGCGGCGGTGCACACACGCTGCGGTACGTCTCCTGTTGACCGATCGATCGAATATATATATTAATCGAGAAATTAATAATCAATGGAGTATAATACTATATAATACTCATCTCAATATATAAGACGGAGGGAGGGAAGGAGGAATATAATAATGGATTGAAATGAAGTACCGTACCATCGGTGGCCTGCATGCAGTTGGAGAGGAAGGTGGGATCGGTGGAGAAATTGAAGGCGATATTCCACTCGTCGTCCCTGTAATGTATGTATGTATGTAGAGAAGAAAGAAAAGAAAAACAATTGGAAGATGCATGGAGATGGGAGCGGGTAAATGAATGAATGATCGTACGTACGTGTCCTTGATGCAGTAGTGGAACTCCTTGCCCATCTGCTGAGCAAATGCGTCGGTGAGGTTCTTGAGGCGGTCGTTCATGGCATTGGCGACGAGGGGGTTCCCAGCGGCGAGGGAGGCGAGGTCTCCTTTGGTCTGCGCGGCGAGGGAGCGCTGGAGGATATCGATGGCCGCGGCGGGGGCAGCCAAGAGGAGAAAGGAGAGGAGCAGGACGGCCACCATGCCCATGCCGATCGATAAGCTAGCTGCAGGCAGCACGGAGATGGCGATGGCGATAGCATTGGAAGAGGAGGAGGAGGAGGAGGAGCATGTGCATGCTGACCCATGTCGTCGGAGCGACGAATGCGGGTTCTCGCTGTGGCTGTGGCGAGACTTGCGCGCCGACACTTGCGGGCACCCGGCCGCCGGCCGCCCCCCAATTTCCCCCTCCTCACTCAAATGCCCACGTGCACAGGGAAACACTTTTAATCACCAAGGGACATCCACCCATTTGTTGCATGTCAACTAAATGGGTATGAAAAAAATTCAAAAAATTTGGCAAGATAGATTCATATGTAATTATCACCCCCACAAACATGCAAGTTCAAATTCGACTTCTATAAGTTGTAACAAAAATAACAAATCAAACTCTGATTAGTATACGTATATTCATAGTTAAATTTGTTATTTTTGTTACAACTTATAAAAGTTGAATTTTAAGTTGTATGTTGTTAACACCAAAATTTGGTAAGCCCGAAGTCACCATCGGCCTAGAGTCAGTGTTAGCTTCAGAGTCCTGGGATCGGCCGATGAGAGTTATCAAGTCGCCAGTTGTCGGATTCTTACTATATTCGGTTAAGGAAATTAATCTACTAAAGGAAGCTTATCCAGAAGTGACTGAGTTCAAGGAGGATGCGGCATGACGAGTTATCTATTAATTAGGAATAGTTTGTTAGTTTCCTTTTATCTTTAGGAATCTGTGTTTAGTGTCCTATAAGGACTTTATGTTTTCCTTTTATCTTTAGGAAATTTTCTTTCTTGTCCTACAAGGACTAGTATCTCCCAATGGGTATAAATATGTACACCCATGGTTGTTGTAATCAATCTCTCGATCAATAGTTCTACTTATCATCCGGCGGAATTTGGCACCTGACGCGGGGCTGCATCGATTCAGTTCGATCTCTGGCGAAGGGGTAAGTCCTATGTTCCGTCGGCCCTGGTGAATCTATCAGCTACGTTGGTGTTGTTCAAGGCTGCATCGCTTCGATCTCTTGGATCGCTCTGGTTTGGTTGATATATTTGCCTACCTGATATCTCAATTCTATCTCTAATTGCATTGTGTTTAGAGACGCATCGGTTTAGTTGGGACTGTCTCGGTTAGGTCTGATCTTCTATCTTAGCCGATATATCTCTACCATCACAGTGTTGTTCTAAATAGATTTGTTATATCCATCACATTAGACAGATCTATCGGCTCATCGAGTATTAGATTATCATTCACAATCTCGTGCTGCATCGGTTAGGTTCGACCTACTAGATTGTTGTTGATAATATAAGTTTTGTTAAGCCGATAGGTTCAATCAGGGTGCTAGCCGATAAGTTATCTGGACGTTGCATCAGCTTATAAGGATAACATACAAGTTGGGTTTAGCCGATCGGAACAAAGGTTTCACTGTTTTATCTAATCTTGTGAATTTTATGACATCAGACCTCCAACCGATGTATGCTTTAACCTTCGGATCAATACTTGTTCTATTATATCATATTGTTAGCCGATTGGTTTATACTGGATTATATTATTATTATTTATCATCATCAGCCGATCGCCTTTATATCATTATCTACATTGGACATATAGCCGATTGCTCAAAACCCTATCGGCATCGGCTGGAATCACACCATCGGCTTGTCAGCCGATCGGCTATTTGATCTACTGTTTACATATCTTGTCAGTTTCTGGATCAAACTGACTGGCACGTCTGCATGTCACCAACCTTTGGACCTGCACTGGAGCTAAGCAGATCTCCCAGGCCAGTGTGTGTTTTTCGCATCAACACATGTTTGTGTAGTGATATATTATATATCAATCTATCTTGTAATTTTTTTGAATTTTTTCATGATCATTTAGTTGACATGCACTAAATGAGTGGACATCCACTTGAGTGATTAGAATCCACCTCGCACGTGCACACGCTTCTCATCTCATCTCATCTGGCCAAGGCTGGGCCTTCATGGGCCTTACCTTTTTTTATAAAAGTCCACATTGGATCCCTCGACTATGAGCCAATCATTTTCATTCGCAATCCTCAACCGCAAAACCGGTACAAATCGAGCCCCTCAACAATATTCACTGTTTGGTCTGTCTCAATTAACCTAGCGTCTATGTGGCTTGTTGACTTCATCTTCGTCCTATGTATTGTGTATGTGGCAGTACTAGAAGAAGAATAAAAACAACAATAGGACTCACATGTCTCTGGTTGTCCAGTTAGAAAAAAAATCTTAAATATATATGTTGGGTCCACATATCAGTGGATGTCCGGTCAAAGGTAAAATAATGAGTAAATTTTACAAAACTATACGTGCTTTGACAAAACTATCACAAAACTACATATTTAAGAAGGTGTATCACAAAATACAGATTTAGGACCAAATTTATCAAAAAAAAAAACTATATATTTAAGGTGGAAGATCACCAAACTACAAATTTAGTAATAAAATTATCACAACAGTTCATGTTTTGCATCATGTTAAGTACAAAACTACACATTTATCACTCTAACATAACAGTAGTGGTAGGGATTTAAGCTCTAGAATATGTAGTTTTGTGATAACTCTAGTATTCAATATATAGTTTTGTGATAGTTAGCCTTAAATATGTACTTTTGTGATAAATCTTGTGTCAAATCTGTAGTTTTGTTATATAGCGCCTTAAATCTGTAGTTTTATGATAATTTGATCAAAGTAACTGTAGTTTTGTGAAATTTACTCTAAAATAATTCTAATGGAACTCACATGTCATCACCCCTCTCTCCCCTCTTCTCTCATTCTCCCCGTTTTCTAGCTAGTAGCTCCAGTCGCATGGACTCCACCCCACGCTTGCGCACTTGTGTCGCACGGCGATCTTGGCACGCAACGGTGGGTACGGGAACAACATCGTCCGTATACCAGCAGTAAGAGGTGGTGAACAACAACAACCTTGACATGGTGGCAACATGGAGGGCCCAACGGTGATCAGGCTTCCACTTCAACGATGTGTGAGCCATCGCATGTGAAGGGGTTCTCGTAGATCCATAAGTGGGCGATCAACAGCCACCTTTGCCCCACCTCCATGCTGAGTTTGCCGTCAACAACGCCATCTGGACGATGGCCAACTACTAAGCCTATAGCATCCCAAGCTCTTGGAAGCATCTCATCGTCGAGATCAATGAAGTGCTAAGGACGTGATGATAGTGACCATGTCTAAGCTCCTAAAAGCAACTCACTAAGGCGTGCAACGTCCGCACCAATAGCTCAACTGCCTCACATGTGCTAGTGTGTGCTAGGCAGGAGTTCCTCAAGAACGGTGGCGCCAATAAATAAGTTTTTGGGTTCCCCATCGAGAGCCAGGGACGGGAGGAGCTCGTCGGTCCATAGGAGGAGGGAAAGAGATGGGTAAGAAAGGTTTTTTTGCATGTGAGTGATATGTGGGTGCCATAAATTCTTTTAATTTTTAAGGTTGAATTATCACCGATATGTGGGGCAAACTATATTTTTCCCCTGACTATAATTGCGCGTAAGAGTCACGTCGGATAAAGACATAGTCAATGTGCTAGTATGCGCCACATCAGTTAGAAACAAATGTCAATACTATCAAGGGACTCTTGTACTGGTTTTAAAAGTGAGAGGATGCTACGTACCCAGTTTTGTGCTAGTGATGTGAATTAAACTTGACTCATAATTGAGGAAAATAGACTATTTTTCTCCCTTTTTAGCCGATATCAAGAACTCTTATTGTATAATCCATGACCAATGCAATTTTGGAATCACACATTCTATTCCATTATCTAAAGAACTAAAATAATCCTACTTAATTTGAGGCATATGCTTGGATCACAAATGTTTGTTTGTTTGGCAGTGAAGAAATAGATAATTAAAGATTCTTGTGATATATGCGGAGACGGTTAAATTATAGGAATGTATCGTTGGGCATCTTGTTTATCCATTTTATTCTGAAGACAAATATGCATGTGAAATGAATTTGATTTATCTAAAGCTGCATGAATTACCTAGAAAACTTCAGCTGACTGTATATATACGATAAACATACAAAGGGAGTAGATGTAATACTAATTCTTGTGTGTATATGGTGTCTGGTGAATCAATTCATGGGCGGCCTTGTGGGAAAAACACTTAATTTGTGAAGTGAGTATTAAAAAACAAACTCTTGGAGGCAGAGGCTATATTGATGGAAACGTAATAAGATTACAGAGTAGTAGTAGTGGGTGATGATGCCTTAGGGATTGCGCCGGAGCCGCCGCAGGTAGTGCAGGAGCGAGTGGAGGAGCAGCGGTTGCAGTAGGTCCACTTGGTGGGCAGCCTGCAAAGGCATATATAGCAACTTGAGAGAAAGAAATTGTAGTGCTACTCTACTAGCTAGGGAGTACTGGGAAATTGTGAGTAGTACCGTACCCGGAAGTGTATCTGGTGGCCATGTTCTTGGCCGCCTTCCGGGCCCTGCTGGCCGCCTCCTCCGGCAGCTGCTTGAACACGAAGCCTTCCCCTTTGCACCGCGGGCACAGCCCCGTCCCGCCGCACTCCGAGCACTCCTCCTCCTGCTCCTCTTCCTCTTCTCGTCGTGCTCCTTCCGCCGCCCTGCCCACTAGCAAGCTGGCTGCGACTCCCACCAACCCCGCGGCGGCCACGCACGCTGCGGCCGTCTCCGGGAGGGCAGCCAGCCGACGGCGTCCTAGTAGTAATGGGTGAGCTGCAGCCAGCGCCGCCGATGGCTTGGGTACTTGTTGGAGGAGGAAGCATTTGCCTGGATTTGGAGAACAAGGAGCGGCTGCCATGCCTCCCATGCCTCTCCACTCCACGCGTTACCAGCATTATCTCTCTCCTTTTTATTATTTTCCCTCACTCACATTTGGGCTTTGGCACCCAGCTGACTGCTCAGCTCCGTACGTATACTTCATGTCACTCCTTTTGTTCAGGTACTAAAATAAATACGTGCGTTGCAATAGGTGAAGGCTATTTTAATATTATTATTATTATCCGGTTTAGTTAAGATAAAATTTACTGTGGGAATTCGCTTGGATATATACTTTTTTAAAAATCATGAGCTGCAATTAGGAGTCTGATCATGTCAAGTTAGCATGCGAGTTTTTTTAAAAAATATTTCTTATACAACTCTTTTTGTGTTTCTAAAAACAAATAAACTTAAAAACCGACTCAAATATGGATCTATAATTTCAAAAGCGAATAAACTTAAAAATCGACTTATACACGAATGACGTACCAAAGCACCGGCAAAAACATCTTCAATTTTTATAATAACTAGAAAAAAAATGCCCATGCGTTACAACGGGTGAATGTTATTTTAATCTTATTATTGTTATACGGTTTAGCTAGGATAAAATTCAATGTGGGAATTCGCTTGGATATTTTTTTTTAGAAAATCATGAGCTGCAATTAGGAGTCCGACTTTCATCTCAAGTTAGCATGTAAATTTTTCTAAAGAGATTTCTTATACAACTACTTTTGTATTTCCAAAAGTAAACGAAACTAGAATCCGACTCAAACACGGAACTATATTTCCAAAGCAAACGAACTTAAAAACCGAGTAAAATACGGATGACGTACCAAAATACCGACAAAAACATCTTCAATTTTTATAATAGTATATAATAATAGAGATTTGGTCCATGTTTCTAAAAAAAATACGGTTTCAAACAAAAAAAAATACGTTTCTCTCATAACCATTCATGTCACTTTTTTTTTCAGGTATTTGGTCCATGTTTCTAAAAAAAATACGGTTTCAAACAAAAAAAAAATGCTTTTCTCTCATAACCATTTCTTTTTCTCAAAATATAATTTCAAATTTTCTCCCAAATATAGCAGTTTATTACTTATGACTCTTATCACTGAACAATACCATACTCATTTCAAAAAGATAACCAAGTATTTTACTCCTCTTCTTAATACTCGTGTTAAAGACTAAAACGTGTTATATGTTGAAATGGAGAAACTGTATTTATTAAACTACTTAATTAGTCCCGTATATATAATCAAGTAGATAATTCATGACAATAATTAACCCTATCATATTTAATTTTCCATAATGACTATCCCTGCAATACTTTAATGGCATGACATGGTCCGATAAATATTGAATTTTTACTTTTGGCTGGCGACAAACCGACAAGGCTAATAGCTCTGGTCAAACCATTTGGATCACGTATTCAATAAAAAAAACATTTGGATTGCATGTAGTGATTTACATTTTATTTCTACAAGCAACATTATACAATAAAAACATAGAGGTGCAGTTTCCAGTCACTTGAAAAAACGTATGTTTAGATGTCACATTAAAAACTTTTAAAGAGTGATAGCTATGGCTAATGAACTGAAGGAGCCCAGCTCAGACCATCATAAGCCGGATGCTGTTCTGAATAGATGGAGGCCGCCTTCAAGGGGTCAGCTCAAGCTTAATTGTGACGGTGCCTTTTATGCGGGGAGAAAGACTGGGGGCTAGGGCTTTGTTTTGCGGGACTGTGAAGGGCATGGCTTGATTGCCGGGGCCGGGCGACAGGAATTTGTGCAGGATGCAGTGTCAGCAGAGGCGAAGGTGTGTTTGGCTGCTCTGCATGCTATATCAGTCCAAGGGGTCTCCGAGGTGCATGTTGAAACGGATTCTTGTCCGCGCTGCACAATCTTCAGTGAACTTAAGCATCTAGTTCAGACATCGTTCGTTAGAGCTGAAATCTCGTTTGTGCCGCGATCTTGTAACACAATCGCTCATGAGCTTGCTCAGTTAGGTGTAAGTTGGGACCTGGGTCGATCGCGTGTTTGGATTGACCCCCTCCCTGATTTTGTAAATGCCTTGGTGGTTCGTGATGTCACTGAACCAATTCGATAATAAAGAGGCATCGTTTGAGTTAAAAAAAAAACTAGATGGGCCATCGACGCTAAGGCTATAAAAGTAATTATAGATCTAATCCTACTATTAACTGAAGTGTATAATATATTGCTCAGCGTTAAACTGTAATCTTAAAGCCAAAGTACATGGTGTTGTGGTAGAGGCCTATTTTTGATTATCGTTTTTGTGATGATTCATTTATAAAATAAGGAAGTTTTCTCAATGTGTCTGGAGGATACGAATCATGTATATTTGAGGGAGTCAATATGGACTTAATCCTACAACAACTAGAAAGAAGGGCTAGGAATAGGATTGGGGTGCCAGCGCGGCAGCAGCTCTGTCTCTCTCCTGGCGTTGGCTCGGCTCCAACTCCAACAAGGCTCAATCAAGGCTGGGCTCGTCGTCCTCCTCTCCTCCCCCTCCTCCTGTCCCAACAGAAAACGAAAAGTCGTCGCCGCCGCCGCAATCGTGGTCGTGGTCGTGGGTGATGGGTCGTGCTCGTCGGAGCGCCGGCGGCGGCCTCCACTGCTGCCTGGCCTTCCTCTTCAAGTTCCTCGCCTTCCTTCAGGCCTTCGCCGCTGTCTCCGCCCTACTCTACGCCGCATGGATCCTCTCCCGTTGGGCGCGCCACCATCATCTCCACCTCCAACACCTACTCCCCGACCTCTGGTACTCCTACCTAGTAATTTTATTTATTCCTTCCTTAGTTCCCCTCCCGCACATCACATCGCCTGATCGCCCCTTGGTTAATACTGCTCGCCCACCCCAGGTTCGTCTGCGCCCTCGTGGCTGCCGGCCTCTTCTACTGCCTGCTTCTCCTCGCCGGATGCGTTGCTGCCGAGATCAACAGCCCCTGCTTCCTCTGCTTCGTACTTGCCTCTGCTTCTCTCTCTCTCTCTCTCTCTCTCTCTCTCCAAATATCCCTATACTACTATTAACTCATTTTCTCTCTCTCTCTTAGTACACCATCTTGGCTGTCGTTATGATGCTCCTCGAAGCTGCTCTCGCCGCTGATTTATTCTTTAACAAACACTGGATCCAGGTAATTTCCTTTCCTTTCCAACAACTCATCAATCATACATAGGACACCAACAACTCATCAACTTATATCGCTCAGGATTTGCCATATGACCGCACTGGAGAACTCGATAATCTACTTTCCTTCATCCAAACTAATCTCGACCTCTGCAACTGGGCTGCTCTTGCTATTGTTGCTACACAGGTAACTTACATAATCATCTTTTCCTAGTATCAATTCCATTTATTTACTCCACTCCTTCCGTTTATTTTACCCTCACAAAATCCACCCTCATTTCTTTACACAGGCACTTTCACTTCTCCTGGCAACCATCTTACGATCCATGCTTTCTACCCCGAGTGCCGACTATGACAGTGATGAAGATTTTGTGGTCATAAGGAGGCCACTTCTGGTTGCCCAAGGTGCTCCCGCTTATCTTCCTACCACCGCCGATACTAGAGGTTTCCATCCAGACCTATGGAGCTCAAGAATGAGACACAAGGTGACAACTCTTTACACTCCAATGCCTATGTACATTTCTAATTTCAACTTTATCGCTTAAACTAACTAGTATGCCTCTCTGGTACAAGAATCAAATCTACGCCTTATATTTCTGCAACATTATTGTTCTCCATAGCAGACTCGTATGTAGTGCCTGCAAGCATAACTTCTGTTGTTGGGTTTTAAATCTGCAAGATTATTTCTGTGATACTTGCATATATCCTTGCCGTCTTGGTATCTTCTAGCTATGGGATTTTTCTACATTATTATAAAATGCATAGCTTCTGTTGTATGTATGTTAAAGAGTCCTTTGTCTAAAGGTACTTGATTAGGAACAGAGTGGTTTAGATTTTATCAATTTCTCATCATATCAATGTCTGCCTCTAGTCTAAAAGCTTCTCCTTTTTCCTTTCATCTACTGTCATTGTCTGCTACTTTACTAGCCATGAGTAACGCGAGATCTAGAACATAAATTTATTGTAGCACCATATTTCCTGTATCTCTAGGGGAGCATTAGTCCATTGACATCTATTAGCTATGCAAGCAATTTGAAGATAGTGCTTAAGTAGTAAGTAATCTGTTTACAGATCTTAGATTCAATATTAGCTTCAGGGCCATCTGATGAGAAGTTATGAGAGGATGGTTACATAGCCTTTGATATTCATAGATATCATATTGAGGGCATCAAATTCTGAGCTCTGTCCATGTGCCATTGTTGTTGTACAGTCAAATTAGTTGTTGCAAACTGCGGCCTCAGATGCAGAAGCAGTTAACTGGCATATATTTTTTTACCAGTAGTCAGTCTTGCTGCAGCTTCTCAACTATGTACAATCCATCTGTTCTATTGCTAACTATGCAGCTCAAAATCACAGGGTTCCATAACAATAATTTACTGTTGCATTGAAAGTTATGCTGAAACTTCATTACAATCTTTAGCATTATGCATGACATGGTAAATAACCTGGCATTCCAATAGACTTGTATTTTCTGTTTGATGATACCAACTAAACAGTAATCTTTCTTTGTAATAACTGCGATGCATTAGTAAATAATTAACATTTTCTTTTGGCCAGTATGGATTGAACTCAAGCAACTACACCTACAACACACTGGATCCAAATGCACCACCACCTCAGTAAGCAGCGTGTGACTGATGATGATGTTAGAGATGATGAAGAAACATGCCTTTGTCCCAAACACCTAGTATATACAAACACCATTTCTTCTAATCTTGTACTATCATTATTTGCATGGTTAGTAATTTTTCATTTTATGCCCTCTGGATTGTACATAGTTGCATATTTCATTGCATTTTAGTACTTTCATCAGTTGATATCTGCACATTTGTGTTTATGTGGGTGGTACATGTTGGAGCTCTGCATCTGTACAAGTGTATTTGTGCATGAGGGTGCAACATTGTTTAATAGTTGGGAGTATCTCTTCTTTCTACAAGATAAGCTGTTCAGTGGTCAGTGTAAAGGGGGATCATATATGCGAGATTCAGGCCTGGTACTCCAGCTCGTAGCTTTGAATTTGTCACATCTAGTGATTGTATACATATATAGCTTGGGGGCTGATTTTGCCATCAAATTCTATTGAATTTATCAGCTCTTTTTTTTCAATATTGAACTAATGTGTTAATAGAGGATAAATCAAGTCTATATGGACTCACGAACTTGGGAGCCAGTTTATGCTTTGGGGTTGCAGAGGTTTCAAGAATGCGAAAGGGCATGTAGCCGCCCAGTGGTTGTTGTAACCTGAATACAAATTTTCATAGGAGCAAATTTTCATGGAGCGAATTTCAGATTGGGTTGTTTGTGAGGCTAATTTCCTAATTTAAATGGCTGTATATATCTGGTTGGATGTAGAGGCCGGGTAAAAAATACCCTTCTCAAAAAAAAAGTTTTCAAGAATTGTTGCGGTGCTGAGACTTGAAATCATTTGGACTATTGTTTAACAGAGTCTTACCCCTATGGTATTAAGGAAGTTGGAGGTTACGCGTGTGCCACAAAAAAGTTTTGAGTCACCTGTATGCCATGACACAAATTTTCGTTTACCCGTGTGCCATTCCATCCATCTTCTGTTAGAGAATGAGCTCTGACATGTGGGACCCACGTATGAAAATGACTAAATTGCCCCTGAAGCATTTTCATCTCTACTCTTCCTCGGCTGCCGCCGCCGCCGCCTCGCCGCCGTCGCCGGCACGCCGCCACCGCCGCCTTGCCTCGCCGGCACGCCGGTCGTCAGCACGCCGCCACCGCCGCCTCGCTTCGCCGGCACGCCGCCGCTGCCGCCGGTCGTCACCACCGCCGACACGCCGCCGCTGCCACCGGTCGTTGGCGCCAATGACGTTGTCTTTCGGCGCTAATGGCGGCCCCTGCCGGCGTGCCATTAGTGCTGATTCCATCCATTAGTAAGGGCAAAATAGATCTTTCAAACCTCCGTTTGTCTCCGTTAGTGCTGATTCCATCCAAAGTGGCGCACAGGTAAAAAAAAGTTTATCTCATGGCATACAGGTAACTCAAAACTTTTTTTAGGCACACACGTAACCTCCAACTTCCTTAATGCCATAGGGGTAAAAGACTGTTTTACACGGGTGCGTATATACCGACCTAGAAACTAATTACATGATAAAAACTTGTGGTCAAAAGCTTAATTAGTTACCGTATGACCATGTTGCAGTCGAATGCTACAAGCTCAATGTTCTCATATTGAATCCAGCGCAGCACTGCCATGACCTAAGTACAAGAAAGCAGAGATCTCTCTGGCAAGCTACAAATATTTGATTAATAGTAAAGTACTTAAGGTTCAAACCGCAATACATCCATTGACAGCACCAGACCATAATAAAAGAATAAAAGAATTGCCCCAAGAATTTTCATGTTAAAAATGAGATACCTAAAGCTGACAAGAGAAGATTGATGTAAATATCATAACAGCCCTAAAAAATTACTACGTCTTCTAGCTGTTCGATGGAGAACCCTTTTGCTTTCTCTCCACGAGCTGTCAGTTTCGCTATGACAACGTAGAAGTTTTATTAAATCGACCCTGACATGTGTTTTCTCCAATTGGCTACTACTGTTGCACTGGATAGCTCCCACTCTTCCTGCTTCTTCACAAGATGCCGGAGGGGTGTGAGGTCCTGCTTCGGTCGTTGATCTATAGAGATGGGGAAAAAATGTCATATAGGAGATAACCAGGCCACATACATAGGATGAGCAACCACGAAACATTAAATCATTTATAATGTGGGCGCTTTTGTTTATCATGCCATCTGTTCCATCTCACAAGTAGCAGTATTCCATTGCCAGCAAGCAACACTGGATACATTTTTTTCTAGTCCAGCTGCCACCATTCTTTGGAACTTTATTAATCCATTGCTCCAAGAGAACACATCTATACCGATACCTACATCTATAGATCAATCGCCAAACTTAAAGAGCAGAATGAAACGGAGGAAAATAATCGACATACCTATCGTCCTCATGGGCTAAGCATGGAAGTGATATATACTCTCCGCCATTATTAGGACGGCATGCAGGGCAATAGAATGTTTTTGGAGGGGGTCCATGCAATTTGATACAATCAAAATGATACCATTCGTCACATTGATCACATGCGATCATGGCCCTATTATCATATGGCTTACGGCAAATGCAATATAGAACACTGCGGTCTCGTAGTAACTGCAATGGAATTCTGTTAGTATAAAAGAGAACCAACACAACACCCCAGCAATCATGAATCAAACAATGAACAGCATGTACCTTCAGTTCCTTCTCAACATGCACAGTAAGACTTTCGCCTTCAATAATAAGTCCATACACAAGGTCAAGGGCGAGCTTACCAGAACCAAGTGTAGTCTACAGGACAGTTTTAAGGTCCGCTTAGTTTCATTTTCATCCCAAGGAAACATGTAGCAAAAGAAACTCGTATCTCACCTTTTCTGCTTTGGCCAGCCACTGCAGACTAGTTTCCTTTATTTTATTAATCTCCAACTTGAAGAAATCTTCACCACATATCTCTAAACTTGAACCCTGAAACATCAACGCATTAAAAGATATAGCAGGCAGAGCTAATTCAGAATTAAATTAACACTGCAGTCTGCAGGAAAAACAGTATGGCAGTAAATGATGAACTATGCCAGGGCCAAAGATGTTCAGGTTAAAAAAGGTATGACTTAGTCCTGAATAAACATTGTCATTAGATTAGAACCATAATAAATGACACACACAATTTGTCTTCGCGGCAGTCTCAGCTGAACTGTTATTCTCTCCATGTCTTAGTAGTCCACTTAAGTACCACACTATGATCACGAAGCACCTAACATGTTGTGGTTGTGGTGGGAGCCATCTGCTGCTCCATTCATTATTGAATACCCAAGTGAATGGCCTAACAATACCTTTTTTTGTATTATACACCAACTGTATTACCTCATTATCAAGCATCAGTACTTGTTGGATCGGTATCTTTTTTCCACCACACAAGAGAATATGTATTCGTTTTTTCCAGGAATATCTGCTCAACATTGACTCAATTCTGCAACTGATCTGGTGATCATATAAGCCAGCAGCCGATGTTGCCTACAAAAAAGAATGGCAAAGATGTAGTGAACAACAGTAGCGCATTCCCATTTCCCATCATCTTACAGGGAACACCTAAGGTGCATGATTACTTGTCAAAAGTAGTGATAAGACGGGTGATCACCTTTAGAGCAACCAAAAGAGATCTGTGCATGACACTGAGATCTTCTCCATGGTAAGAGTCTGCATCATGCAATATTTGCATAAGGTAGGACTTAAATTTATGAGCTTTCTCAGCAATTTCTTCTAATAAATCCAACTCCTCAATCCTGTGAAAGAAAAAAATGGGTTTTCGTCAACCAGAGTAAGGAAGGGAATTATTTCTTAAATTTTTATTTTAAATTACCCTGAATAGAAACCCTTGGCAAAAGAGCGGAGCCCGATTAGTGCAGGAAGTGCTGGACGATTCCCTTTAGATATCTGTTACATTTAAAATCATCACAATACTATAGCCCTAATCATTGCCTTTATCAGATTTATAACAAATAGTTACCTTCTCCTGTAGTCTATTCTGTAATGGGTCCCCACTTTCTAAATGAAAGCAAAAAGGACAGGTCCATTCACGAGTCACTTGTGTAGAAGCAAGCAGTGGTTCGACACAGGAGCTATGATACCTGCTTAATCAATCATTGAGTCACCAGGCAATAAAAAAATGATAAAACGAATGAAACAAAATAGCATGTGATGCTAAGAATAAATAGAGAGAGTTTCACTGGATTATTCAGCTCCCTTGACTTTATACTAGCTTACATCTTTGAGTGGGTTTTTTGAACAGAATGACAAGGGAATTGTACAAAGCATAGCAAAATATTCTACTTTTGGATCTTCAAGCTATGGAAAATCAATCCAGGCACATGTATATTACCTCGCTTGACATATCATACATCTAGGGGTAATATGATCTCCCACATCACAAGAGCAGATGGCACATAATCCTTTCTGGTTACAGTCGGAATATAACATACAAGCATTGTCCATTGATCCTCTAATCTGAGAAAACAAAATCCAAACAGTCAAATAATTTGCCAAGCATTGAGACACAGCAAACCTTAAAACAGAAACCAACCTTCAGAAGCGCGGAGAGCAAAGAATCACTGTTATTGCCATCAGGAAACAGAGTACAGTGGCAGTGAGTAAGCCACTCCTCGATCTTTTTAATCTCAGCAACCACCTTATCCATCTCAGTACAATCGAATGCCACAGACTGACCACTGTCCTATAAAGGTTGGAGCATCATGAGGTAAGCACAAGATATCCAATACAATAGAAGGAGAGTTCCAAAGCTAAGCAAATAGCAGTAAGCCACAAAAATTGCAGCTATGTTTCAAAAACATGTGCTTCATGTAAATGTTACAGAGGTAACAAAGCACGGTGCATATGGAATTCAGTATATTGATACAAAATAATGCAAATAACATACTCTCAAGCTTAATAGTCCATCCCAAGATTGATGATCAGGAAACATGAAGAAGGCATTGCATTGTTCTGCCCATAAACTGGAAGGAAGGAAGCTATGTTAAATGTTAGTATAGTCTTGTCAATAATTTCAAATATATCTGCAGTAGTGTAGTTCAGCTTCGACATAACAACAAGTACTCAATATTCATGCTTATGCCCATGTATAAGGCTGAAATGTTTAGCATAAGCATTTGGGTAGGGATAATTTACTTGTGCTTGTTGATAGCATCCTCAAGTTTGGCAATCATCATAGGATAAGGAACAGCAATTTCCTGTGACAGGCAAAATATAATGCAATTGAAACTAAAGACCTGATAACCAACAAGTGCATGGAAAATGAGATATATCAGTTTGAACTTTGAAATACTTGCCTTATACTCCGCTAAAATATTTTCAACATTTAACAATCTGGATGTTTCAGACATTTCTGAACCAGGAAGAAACATAAGTGCTTTTCTTAGCCAAGATGATCCCCTCACCAATAGTTCAGCTAAGGAACAATCCGACAATGAGGCGGGAAGGTTGACAGCTTGTTGAATTAATTTTTCAGCATCCTGAAAGGTCAATTTTATTTGTTTACACAAGGGAATATAAAACTTTATGCTCTTGCATCCAGCAACACCAATATGCTTTACATGACATTGAAGGTATATAACGAAAAACTATCATGTGAAGACAACAAATGATACAAAATTTACCATACAATTTACGTAGTAACTAGAAAGGTCAAGTGTGGATCATCGAGGTATGCATATAGAAAATAGAACTCTCAATACTGCGGATGGGGCGGTGACCTTATCTAACCTCTAAGAAACGCAACACTGAGGACATGTCAGAACGAACACTTCCAGAATGAATAGTGCACAGCGATACATGGTGTGTGTGTTTGTTGGGGGGGGGGGGGGGGGAGAAGAGAGCAGCTCATCATGACAGTAACAGCAAAGGCATAAAAATAGACATCACAAAAACAATCTTATGGTAGCCTACTATAAATTTCAAGCAATTAACCAATTCAAATGGTAGGTGCAAAGATTAATAGTTAGAATGGTGACACCATGCATGAGAAGAACAATCACCTGCAACAAAGGAGTCACACCGCAGAAAGACAATGCATTCAATATCCATCCAAGTGTGAAAAAAGAATCCTTCAGCTCATGAACAACCTTAAATTCAAAACCGAGAGATAGTCCTTTTTCTATTTCTGCATTAATTTTATCTTGCAGCTCCTCTAGTTTTCTTTTAAGTGGATCAATAGTAGAGTCGATTACATTTGAATCCAGTAAGGTTCTTGAACTGTGTATCAGACTTAGTGAATTATGCTCCCATTCTATGACATTGTTGAGAACAGAATTAATTGCAGAAGTGTCAAGAATGACTTTCATACTTGCAGGCTGGCCGATTAAATCCTGTGAATCCATGAAGAACAAGAGTTATCTAAATATCTATAGGTACTATAAATAATTAAACATATTACTGAACCATATGTATGAACATGAACCTTTAGGTCATCAACATTAAGAAAACCTCCAGATGCAGGTTTATCACTTCTAGGCCTCAGATAGGCCTGACATTTGTCCATCCACAACTTAGCAGTAGCAACCTCTGCTTTCATATCCAGTTCAGATGGAAGGATAACATGTATGTTCTCTGAGCACCTGAAATTGGATGATTCAATAGGAAAAATCATCTGATTCAATAGCATAAGAATATAGATCTCCATGAACCCTTACAGAATATGGTTTTCAAACTCAGGGAGAGCAGCTGAGTGCTCAAGAATAAAGCTAGCCTTCTCTTCCCAAGTGATGGCAGCTTTGAGGTTATGGGACAGATCAACAAATGGTTGCTCCTCTTCAATGGTTAATCTGGCAAACAATAAAACTGAGACAAAGCAAAATGTCGTTCTATACAGTATAGGACGAAGGACAAACCAATTGAACTTACATGGAAGCTTCTTTCAGCACTTCTTTGACCACCTCCATAGATGTTCGTGTTGCAAGAGCCTGTTACATGCTTGGATGTTATGTGATCAATACAGCAACTAATCATTAAAAAGGATTCACCATGAATGATGCCTTAAATAATACCAAACATCGTTATTTATGTGAAAGAAAAATAAATGGTATTACAACTTCCCTAGTTAGGACCCGACAACATATTTATAACCTTTGGACTCTGGCATAACAAGTGGATTCTAGTTTGAATTTTCGGTCAAGTTTTATCCTTATCTGTGATTCACTTTTAATAGTTTGAGGCTGCTATACACTGAGAATTTTTCTAGTGTGCACTCATCAGGCAAGAGCTACATATTCCAAGGTTTGTAACAATCAACGTCAGTCTGATAATGTGATATGTAGAATTCTAGATGTCTGCTAAAGAAGTAAAGATATAGCTTTGTCAAGGAACAAACCACATCGCATGTGTTATTACTCCCATTTGCAATGTCTTAAAAGACATACCTTGGATGCTTGCTTCCTGCAGAAGGATTTCTTTAGCTCTTCCTCAACAACGGAAAATTCCTCAACTGTGTAGAAGAACATTCTCGTTAACAACAATCCAACATTTCCAATACAACAATCACCGTAAAAAGAAAAACAAATTACACAACATGCCTTTTACTCCTAGTGATTCTCCATCCTTCAGAATGCCAGTCAACTCCTCAACAATGTTGTCATAATCATTCCTTTCAAGAAGTTTGCCGACTATGTTATTAGCATGATTGACCCACGAGCAAGCACCTGAATACCGTTGCTTCAGAATGTTCAGCTCTGGAATACTGAAGTTGGCACCATCCACCACAAGAAGGAAGCTCTCCAACTCCTGGAATATTTGCCACGGAAGACTGTTTAAATTTAAATTTAGTAAAACAAAGGCAGGGAGGTGTAGCAACCTTAAGGCTGGGGGGGTCTTGGAGGTAGGATCGACAACGTATTCTCCATGCTTCAGCTTCTTTCCACAGCTCAGAAACAAGATTAATTTCTGGAACTAACACTCGAAGGCACACCATCTATCAAGATGCAGATATTATCAAACGATCACCAATAGAGTAACAATTTGTGCAGAAATGTATGAAGGGCAGAGTGAATCAGGTTAACTTTAAAATGGCAGCTGGAAGATAATTTACTGGGAAAAACAAACCTCAGATTTCAGTTCATTTAGGAAATCTATGTCGACGATGCCCCGTTTATTCTGTTCAAGGCAATCACATGCTTTCTTCAACCAGGACTGCAGCACAGATGAAATGTAAATAACCAATAGTTAAGGAACAAAAATGTTAACAAAAAACACATCCCTTAGAAATTTAAAATGGAAGAAAAACTTGACTAGCATGGAACAGCAATCAGATCAGTTTTTTTCGACCATTGGTATAGAGTCCACACCTTTGCGGAAGAAATCTCACAAGACAGTGCTGATGTTTCTGTTAGTTCAACCGGGAACTCTAAAACCCTAGAGTACAGTGTTTCCAAGTAATCAACCTAAAAACATATCAGTAAAGAAACATCTGTCAACATATCCACAAAACACACAAAACAGAAGGTGGAAGAATTTTTAAAATCATAATGTATCTTTTTTGTTTGTTTCTTTCTTACATGTTCCCACTTTTAGTTAGTTTTGAAAAAAAAAGGTCTGATTAAAACTAACAATAGCTGGAAATAAGTTTACCTTTGAGCGAGATGATAATGCATTGTTTATCTCATTAATCATTATTTCTCCTTTGTCCACATATACCTTCAACAGAAAAGAGGGAAGGGGAATTAACACAACATAATAAACTTTAGTGTCTTTCAATAAGGCCAACAAGAGTTCTGGGTTTTACACACCTGCAATTGTGCAAGACTTGGTTCATAACATGGTTTGCATCTTACAGCAGCTAATTCTTTGATTTCCACATAATTTACTTTCTCGGAACAATTCTCTTTACAATGAAGAAAGCCATCAATTTGAGAGAGGCATTTTCTAACACTGGAAGCCCATTTCCTACCTTCTATTAATTTTGCTGACATATTCCGCACCTAAGAAGCACACAGTACCAAATTTAATACAAGACATTCAATAGTTGAAGACTGGTAGGCAAGTCACAGCATGCTCGGTAGAAGAAACATACAGAATCCATATTATGATCACCCCAAAGAAATTGTTCAGCATCTTCTAAGGCAGTGGCATATGCAGTATCTAAAAATGGCATATGGAGAATATGGTCAGCTTTTGAAAGCCAGTCTTCTGCAAGTTGTGTATATGACATATACTGATCCTTGTCCTGGAAATGAGCAGATAAAACACCCTATCAAAGGAAGATAAGGAAACTAAGGCATTGATAATCAAAGTGGTGTTAACGAGAACAAGATCTGGGATATAGCAACACATAGTTTCCTATTCACAGAATCAGACGGTCATGAAATCAAATGAAAGGAACCAATACAATACCAAAATTTAAGGAAGTGAGCAAATCATCCCATGCATTTATGGATAAGCAAATTAAAATATTTCAAACAGATTACGTAATAGATAAAACAGTAAACTAAAGTCAATAACGAACCTTTCTCGTTGGCAAAAAAACATCACTATGTAAAAGGGAGTTCTGCTTAACATTCTCCCTTGGTAGATTAGCCTTTGAGACCTCACAAACTAAATCACCCAACTCTGCAAGGGTATGGCGGTAAAGTAAGCGATGTTTCTCTGGACTGCATTCACAAAGGTGCTTCCAGTGCTGGGAAAAAGAGAAAATGCTCTTAATAAACTTGGCTAATATCAATGGGATGAGTGCACTGTCAATGTCACTGCATAAGATGAAATCCTTAAATAGAAGTTGTCATTTACATATATGCTCAAGTTTGGAAATAGCAGAATGAAACTCAAAAAAACATGAAGTTAACAACTAAACATGTGAAACAATGGTTGAAGAAAGACAAACCTCAAGGCAAACATACGAAGACAGCCTACAGTTACAAGAAACAGCAGAGAGATACAGATACTGGCGACAAATAATGCATGTAGGGTCCTGCATAATAAAATGTGGAATGGGTTCAAAAGGCACTGATGAAGTTACCATGACATGAGATGGCGATATACTAGTAGATCTACCTCTTCACTTCCAATGAAGTTTGGATTATTCTTCGGTGGCATCAGATTGGATTTGACAATCCCAGTAATCCATAGCTCCTCACGACATTTTTTCTCCTTCACAAATAGCCTTTCTATTTCTCCTTGTAAGTAGGGAAGTGATTCATTGTCCACGCCGTTCTGTCCAACATAATATGAGCATTTACAGGCTTGTAAATGGTGGCTATGATTACTCAGAAAAGAGGGTTATGTATCAAATAAGATAATGTAAAACCTGACAACTCAACAATGAAGGTTCATTCAGAGAGCAGAAAAAGTTGTATTCAAGCATTCCCAAACTATTTACTATGATATTAATTCTGGGTGGGAACTTCCTCAGCATAATGGTACTAGAGCCAGTGCCATAACTTGGAAGATCTTATTTGTTCAACAGAATACAATACAACTTTGTAAGAGTAGTGTCTCAATTGCCCCACCACAAAGTGAAATATTAGGGAGCGTCTCATGGCCACTAGTGATTTCGCGGAGCATTGTATGTATACAGCAACAAGCTAGAACGCTATTTTACATCCTGGTGGTAAAGCAGCCAAGGACAACCAAACCCTTCAGCACTTGTGTTTTATATGATAGCAGACTGATGCGGTAATGCCTCAGATGTTTATTCTTTTACAACACAATTGGTGTTAACGACAAAACATAGCCTACAGAAAGCGATTGGCTGAAATTCCAATTAACAAACAAGGATTGTAGTAGATCAATTTTACAACAAGTGAGGTTTTCTTACTAGAAACAAAAAAGAACAGCATAGCAGAACAATCAAATTAAACTAAATACAGAAACAAAGAAACCAATAACTAATGGCAACTATTCTTTGACCTTTGCAACCACATACAAAAGCTCCTCATGCGACAAAACAGGTGCTTTACGGTACAGGCGATATAGTTCAGCACCAATGCCACCATGAGGTAACCAATCGGCAGGAGCAAAATTTACAGCCTCAGCACAATTTAAACCTGAAAATGAGTGGTACATCTCAGATTTTGAATGGAATAATAAATGATAAAGAAATGACTTAAGCCTGTATTACCAAAATTGAAACCACCATGGAATGACCTAGGAAAAGTAATCACAAAGTTACCAGGTTCCTGAAAAATGCCAATAAAATAATCAAGTTAAATCTTTTAGTTGTATTTCAGAAGTCAGAACTTCACTCTAGATTCAAATTCCATAAAACAGATGAATGAAAGCAGTTGCAACCAGCAGCATGAACTTTTAGTCTTTGACAGAACGTGCATGGAACAATGTAATCACCATGTCATAGTTCACGAAAATTTTATGTTCAAAATATTAGTCTAACAAAGTCTCCACTAACCTGTATCACACTATAAACAGGAACACCATTTGCTTGTAAAATCGATGGACTCAGCATCGTGACAAGGTGAAAAAGCAGATCAGGTTGTGCATCAAATAGATCAGGCAAAGCATTGCGCATAACCTGCAGATCACAAAAGGTTAAGTATTCTAACATAACAAGTCTCAGTGTTGCCTGATTCATTCATATTCATAAGTCATTGTCAAGAGCTGCAGTGCTGTATCATAAAAAGTGAAAATGTTATCGACTACATAGAGTTTCCTCACTCATCTATAAAGCTGCAGTGCATGTCTGTAGTTATCTCTAGAAGCCACTTGTATACAGAAGCTATCAAGAAGGAAGGAACCATGAAATAGACATCTCGCTGGCTATGGTAAGCAACGTTTTGTTTTTAGTTTCTTCAAAATTTAACCAAAAAACACCATGGGTAAGATCTTTTCAGTGAAAAATGTACCAGGAATTCAGCATAGCTCAAAAACAGAAGCACAATAGCAATTGCCACCGGTTCTACAGCAAAGATGAAATTTACGAAACTATGCAAAAAAAGGAAAAGAAAAGAAAGTGTAGTCCTTAGGTGTGCAATCGATCTTTGCACATATAAACAATTAATATCAAAATTATAGGAAACCAGGATGCCTGTGCCCTATCATAGTAAAATATACCTTCTCAAAAGCATTTGCTTCTGCTCCAGGCACCCCATACCAACATTTCGGCTCACCCCTGAAACATATAACAGATAATCACATTGTACCCTCATGATGAACAGTAAGCGTATGCTCAAATCTTCACAAAAGAACGCGACAGGTTCCAAACATACAATTCTCACATAAGATCAGACTGATTGAATTACCCACACAATTGAGCAGAGCTAAAAAGTACAAGCAGACTAGAAGTAGAAGCGACTGGTATGTGTAGTGTAGTTGTATAGACTTAGTTAATTCAAAGACTAGTTCAGGTAGTCACCAAGTTGGTATACGGAGCAACTCAACTTAACTTTACGACTTCAAGAACCATAATCAGAAATCCAGGTAATCTGAACAAACCCCAACGCTAATAACTTAAAACATACAGAAGTTCAAATCAGATGCACCAGATAAGAATCATGTTTCACTCTATGATTTATTGATATTTGATTTCCTACATGACTCATGCATCATTCCTCTCTCCTCACTTTGTTCCAATCGAGCTTAATACTACAGCAAACTGTTGTTGTCCCATCTAAGTGCATAAACTCTTTTACGTAAACATCCTATGTACACAAACTTTTGGTGTGGGTGTCCTAGATAAATGCATTAACATCCTTCACTTACACGTGCATGGAGTAACTGTGTAGGTGAAAAAGACTAGCACTCACAGCGGCTCTAAGATTAGACATCAGATGACCTATAAATCATTATTAAGCAGTTCATGATCAAACAACACAATGAGAACATTCTTTGGGAGCAAGTTGTTAAATCATCAATCGAGCTAACGCACCATGCTATGAACCAGCCAACCAGGAATAGCCACGGTTAACAAGTTTGCATGTTACCAAATCTTGTTTATCCATATTGACAGGTTAACAAGTTTGCATGTTACCCAAAATTATAAATTTTTAATAGTAAATAACTGCGTAGAGGGCAGGCATGGATGAAGCAACACGCAATAGTACAAATGCTTAACAGTTTGAAGGGGGATTTGCATACCAATGTAAATAATTAATCGAATAAAAGCAATGATCCTCAACATGCCAACAAAATGATGAAAAGAGCATCCCTATGTAGAGCCAAGGGACCATTACACCAGCAATGTTATCCCGGACTGTCTGAAGAACTGAGCCTGGTAGGTTTGGGAAATTATTCAGATTCCATGGGCTCGAGCAATATTTGTGCCACATAACTGGGTCCACCGACGATGGCACGGGATCACAAAGGCGAGGAAACCCACTTCCATAAATTGAAGTGTCCAAATCACTCCCATACATAACCTCAAGCTCTCCTACCTTTCCCTCTACAATCTCCCAAAATTGCTTCTCAACCTGAACACGACTGGGATTCTTGTGTCCAAACCACCTTTTTCTCACCCTCTCCTCCAATCTCCGGAAAGTTTCAACTTGGCAAGTCTTCCTCCTGTGGACAAATCCAAAACAATTCCTATCAGAGTTCATGCACTCTGAGCAATACCAGTTTCCCGGAGGCACACTCTCGAGTGGTGGAGACAAGCAATATAGATGCCATCCCTTATCACAGCGATCACAGAGCAGCATGACTTCCCCATGCAAGCCACTATTACACTGCTCACAGACCTGATCCATTGCCTCATTGACCACAGTAGCCGTTGCATCAACCTTTCTCCTTTTCTGCTTGGGAGCAGATGCTGCAGTTTTGGCACTAGTGCTGCCTCCACAGTGTCCCATTGTGCTGCTGGTTTTCCTAAGCCTTTTCTTCTGGCGCCTAATACTAATATTAGCAGAGGAAGCAGAAACCGGTGGTTGATCATCATGTGATTGTGATGGCAATCTGTTTGTGAAGTGCTCATATTGATAGAGATGCTCATAATAGAGCTGCGCGATGACGTGCTCGGAGACGGAGGCATGCCTCGGCGCCTTGTCATCAACGAGGCGGAGCACGTCGGCCCAGCGCTTCCCCGTGCAGGCGCCGTCGTAGCCGCCGAAGCGCTTGACAGCGTGGAAAAGGCGGCAGAGGTCGAGCGGGCGTCCGTCGGAGAGGGCAGGCAACTTTGGCTTTGGCTTCTTGCGGCCTCGGTGGAGGAAACGGCGGTAATCGAGGAGGAAGGTGTCGGGATCAGCGGGGGCGAGGCGGGCGAGGAGGCGGTGGATGGGCTGCCTCTTTGTGGGGAAAGAGAGGGTGGAGACGTCGAGGGCCGGGGGAGGAGACCAGGAGGGCGGCGGGACGATGCGGCAGATGCCGTATGGCTCGGCGAGGGGCCGGATACGAGCCACGTACGCCAGGGGGTCGCCGAACTCCTCCTCCGTGGGGCGGAACACCGGAGCCTCAGGGACGGAAGATCCAACGCCGCTGCCTCTGGCTGCGGCGGAGATCCCCATCGCCGGAGTTAGGGTTCCGGCCGGGAATGGGAGAGGAGAGTCAGTGAAGTGCCGCGACGCGAGGAGGAAGAAGATGGGGTGGGGTCGGGAACATCTTTTTCCACCATGGCCCCTCTAGATTTTGGTTTTTTTTTGCTACAACTAGACTAGCATGCTGGAGTGGAGTAGGACTAAAACCATTTCCTGATTAAATTTCAGCTTTCTCCCCTAAAATAACAAACAATTCCAAACTAAAAAAAAATTATGTCTTACAATGGTCCAAGGCAAAATTTACGTTTTATACATGTTTGACAAAACTAAGAACATAATAATTTTATCAACTTATCTTTTATCCCATTTCATACCTACGTCATCCACACCGTTGCACCAACGAGGCCTTGGACAGCGAGGAGGAGAATGTCACCGACGTCTCCCTTAACGCTGGCTATCACCATATTCTCAGCGTCACCTTAACTAGGGATAAAAACAGAGCAGATAATTTCCATCTCCTCCGAAAAAAAACAAATATGGATACCTTTCAGGACAGATAATTCCCGGATAGTGATAGGAATACAGATATTTTCTCACGGATACGAATACAAAATATGTATCGGGATTTCCAACGGATACGGATATATGGTGAACTGTGTTATTCGGATACCCGCTGAAGCCATGAGATATATCACATTTCTTTATAACTCTACGACCTTCAATATATATTTTTCGATTTTAATAGTAGCACATTTCTTAACACTAGTCCACACTATTAATATATTTAAACTTTTAAATATTTTTATAAATTATATTATACTTTATATAAAATGAGCTAATTATATTACGATGATATTTGTTTTATTAGAAGTTGAGGTGGTTTTTGTGTTCTGAGAAAAAAATGTTCATGTATTCATGTCTGATCATATTCGATCCTTATTCGCATTCGAGATAATTTGTGTTTGTTTCATATCGGAGCTATTCGTATTCGTTTTCTACACCTGGCAAAAAATATGAAAACGGATATGGTAGGAGCATTATCCTAGCCACTCCGTTTTCATCCCTAGCCTTAACAACAGCTCTCTTGCCGTCTCTCCCACGTCGCTGCTGACCTTATCTTTGCTTGTGGCGTCATATAAACTATGTGAAACCCCGCGTGTTGCTGCAATAGTTTTGTATGATAGCATTAAGTAAAAGTAATGTGTAAGATAGTTAGACAATATAAATTTACGTAAGTTGATGTGGTTTATGATAATTTAAATTTAAATAATATATAGAATGATGATTCAAATGCAAAAGTAAATTGATGTGACTTTATGAGAGAAGAAAATGAAGGAGATAGTTTGGAGCATAGATTATTAATCATTTAAGGGTTAAAAATAATTGAGTTGACATGACTTAATAAGAAAAGAAAGGGAAGAAGATAATTTGAACCATAGATAATCATTTAAGGACAAAACAATTGATGTGATATGGCTTAATGAGAGAGAAAAGAGAGACAACACATTAACTAAATTAAGAGGTATGATGAATTATATAGGTATATATAAGATACTATAAAAGAATGAAGAGACATATTGAAATATTATGTGAATTATGTGAGATTATGATTTAACATGCTTGCATTTGAAAAGCTATAAAACTTAATAAAAAATATAAAACTTAATAAAAAATATAGATAATATAATATAGGCCGAGTTTAGTTCCTAACTTTTTCTTCAAACTTCCAATTTTTCCATCACATTAAAACTTTCCTACACACATAAACTTTCAATTTTTTTCTTCAAACTTTTAATTTTAGTCAAACTTCCAATTTTAGCGTGGAACTAAACACAACCATATTTGCATGATATTTAAATGTAGTGATTACTAGTGGATGGTGATGTGGCATCTTTACATGTTAAGCTTTAGAATTTAGTGGGCTCTAACTTTATAGCAAGAGAGGATTTAGGAGTTAGAATGAACTATATAGGTATAAAAGATATTATAAAAAAATGAAGAGACATATTGAAATATTATGTGAATTATGTGAGATGATGATTTAACATGTTTGCATTTGAAAAGCTATAAAATTTATATATAATATAACATGCTTACATGAAATGATTATTAGTGGATGACGATGTGGTATATTTGCATGTTAAACTTTAGTATTTAGTGGGTTAGAGAGAATCGGATGGAGGGAGTATTTTGGTAGGAAAATTTTGATATTCACACTTTCACATCCTATAACAACTTTTCACAAATTTTAAAACCGGACATCCCTATAACAACTTTTCACAAAGTTTAAAACCGGAAAATTTATCGTAAAGGTTGATAACAACTTTTCACAAAGTTCAAAACCGGAAAATAGGGAAAAGTTCACAAAGTTCAACCTTTACGATAAATTTTCTTTGTGAACTTTGTGAACTTTGTGCTAATTGACTATTTTCCGGAAAATTGATCGTATTTATGCAAAAGGGGCGTTCCGAGAATCGAACTCGGGACCTCTCGCACCCAAAGCGAGAATCATACCACTAGACCAAACGCCCATTTCTGATTTCAAATTTATAGAAACCTTTCATAACAATAGTCAATGCTATCAATGCTATTTCTTCAATTAGCCCTACTAGTACCGGGCGTTGTCACTTGTCAGTGCTATTTCTTCACCAAAACAATACAACCGGGTGCTTCCTGAATTCACACAATCGCTTTTATTTTTTTATTGTTTTATTTGATACTCAAATACAGTAGTATCCTAGACTCACAACTTACCGGTAAGGCAGAATACCAATTGCACATAGGAAACGAAAGAAGGCGTACAACGACAATTGACAACAAAATAGGGATCATCAAACTCCACACAAGAAGCATTTCCCGCAACCAAATTTGGTTATAACCATCGCCCATGGTAGTTGAGCTCTGCTATGCATGACGATAGCGCTTCTCTTACCGTCTTGTTATCTGCTTCTACATACAGAACGTCTTCAAACATACTCTTTGCCTGCTCCAGGAGCCTTATCTTCTCCTTGTTGTTTCCAGAACGGAGATAGGATCGCTGCTGCAGTGCAATGCCCCATCTGTAGAGAGCTGCAAAGCAAAACCAATTTTTCTTGAACACCAGGAGCAACCGCATGAAAAGACCCACAGATGTTACTCATGTTATATCAGATGTTACTTATGTTATATCTGATGCTCCTAACACTCAATAGATATATGAGCTTATCCTTTTGTACAAGAAGGAAATGCTAGATGAATATTGGACAAGAGTATGAACAACATAGTGTTACCGAACCTTCCGGAGCATATGTGTTGCTTTTGGACAACATCGCATCAAATTTATCGATTGCAGCCAAATAAACTCGGTCAGCATCAATTGCTGCTTCCTGCATCAGTTTTTTTTAGGTAAATATAACTAGCAGTCTAGCACAGAAAAAAGTATAAATACAACTACATAGAAGGAAGTGCAAAGATTAACCTTAGATCTAGGATTGGTCACTCAATAAAAGAAGACAGAAATGTATGCTAGTATTTGACGTACTCCATAGTTTACTGAGGTACTGAACTTTATCTAAGTTAAAATGGCCGTAAGAACTAAAAAGATCCTCCTGTTCTACAGATAGAAACAGTCCAGCATCACATCACAGACGATAGTATATCAAGTGATGCAGCCTAGTGTGTGTACACACACACACACACACTAGGCTGCATCAAGGCACTGTACAATTGATATATCAAGTGATGCAGACCACATAGCAGCTTGTTTTGTGACCGTCAACATAGTTGGTACAAGTGAATTCATGTCCATACCGGTCCGATATCAGCAAGTAGCTGGGCACGAAAGATAAGTGCTAGTCCCCAATTGTACAGTGCCTTGACGTCACCAGAATCAATCGATAGGGCCATCCGATAGCTTCTCCCAGCCTCAACAAGAAGGCTTTCACACTCTTCACAAACATCAACTAAGGCAGACGAAATGTTTTCTCTGCTTAAGATTCTTCTGTCCAGCTTCCTGGACCATGAGACGCGGTCTCTTCCATTTAGAAGAGCACCGGTATTGGCCAAGAGTGTTCTCAGCTCGCGACTAACCTTGAGCTTGAGCTCTCCATGGAGTAGGTAGGTGTTCCCTAGCTGACCCACCGCTACTAAACTTGATGGCCTCAAAGCAACAGCTGTGGAAAGAAGCCTGGCTGATTTGTACAGCAGCACATCTGCAGTCTCTTCATCATCTCTGGCCATCATGCATTCCCTGGCCTTCCTCAAAATCTCTGCTGCCTCAATGACATTGTGGCTGAACTCGTCGCCATCTGAATCCACGGCAGTACTTTCATCATCTATATTATCAGAAGTAGTAGTGTGATGAGACGGCCTCTGTTGTGCTTCATTTGATTGGCTCTTGTTACCGCGGCGGCGCTCAATCTTCAACTTGTAGGATCTGTCCCGAATTTCGAGCGTCCTCTCTAGCAAAGGCGACTCCATGGACTCAATGGCAAGTCTGCCTTGTTGAAAAGAATCGGTGTGACGCCCATACCTGTGCTTGGACACTAATCGCTCCACTCCATCGTCGTCATCATCATCATCATCATCATCATCATCATCATCATCATCTTGCTTACTGTGAGCACTGAACCCTGCATCATCCAATGGATGGATATCCATGTCGAATGGAAGCATGTCACCCAGCCCAGTCCCAGTCCCAGTCCCACCACTAGCACTAGGTGAGTCTAGTGGCTTGCCTTGAGTGCGTTTCGTGGTAGCATTTGTTGCTGAAGCCAATAGACCACCGTTGCCGTCGTCCTGAGGACTAGGCGTTTCCAGGCTGAGCGCCGCCGCCGCAGCAGTCTTGGGCTTCTTCCGTGGCGAGCTGAAGGCAGCAAAATAACCGGCGGCCTCCTTGACCGCATCCCCGAGCATGGTGCCTTGGGCAGCTAGGCGGGCGGCATCGCGGAGTTGATTGGCGGCGTCGAGGAGAAGACTCGGGTCGGCGGTGGAGGAGGAGGAGGAGCTGAGGGCGCGGAGCTGGGCGTCAAGATCGGCGAGGAGGGCAGCGAGGCGACGGGAGTGGGTGGGAGAGGGAGAGGGGGCGAGGTGCCTGGTGGCGAATCCGGCGGCGAAGGCGGCGGCGAGGAGGGGGAGGGGAGGGAGGCGGGGGAGGGAGAGGGCGGCGATGGGGAGGAGAAGGAGCGGGAGCAGGGCATGTGATGGATGGAGGGGGAAGGGGAGGTCGGGCTCGGCGGCGAGGTCGGCCCAACCGTTGTAGGAGGAGCAGCGGGCAGCGGCAGGCCTCAGGCGAGGCCCTGGTCTGGCCCTGGCCCTGGCCCTGCTCCTTAGCCGGAGGAGGAGGAAGAGAGGCTGCGGCTGCGGCTGCGGGGAGGAGGCGGCGGCGGCGATGATGGTGGCGGTGGAGCTCGTTGCCATTTCACTCGCATCTCTACGTTGGATTGGAAATTTGGGCCTCCTCCCCCGGTCTCTCCGTCTCCCAGTTGAGCTCACTGACACGTGAAGTCGTGGGCCTACATGTCAGCGAGCAGATATGCATCTGCAGTGCAGAGGAGGGACCCCTCGTCTCTGTGTCTTCTTTGGGAATCACATCCTCTAAAGTCAGGCAGAACGACTCATCTCTCCAGTCGCTGATCAGAGCTATCCAATTCCTATCCAATCGTGATCAAAGAAAACTTTAGAAACACAGGCCTTTTACCAGGCCCATATCAGCCCAATAGCTAGGGACCCTTGACAGCTCATTCGACTCCGCCACAGCGCATCGCATCATTCAATTCCACGGCGCCGCTACGCTCGGAGGTTCTCGCCGGCGTATCGTTCAACTCCGCGCCACCACTACGCTTGGAGGTCCTCGCCGACGCTCCCCTCCCCTCCCTGATCTGTCGGCGTGCCACGACGGCAGAGTTCTCACCTCGGCAGCGTCGACCTTCCATCCCGTGTCACCGTGCTCAAGCCATCGAGCTCGCTGCAGACGCTCGCCTCAGGTTGTGACGGTGGCATTCCTCACCTCACCGACGCTTCCCTCTCTGCCACCGCGATGCCCTGGCTTCGTGGTCGCCTCCCCTGCCGCCCATAGGTGGTCTGGACTGTGATGGATACTGTAATGTGCTTGCATAGGTCCCTTATGTAAATTGTTTAGGGCTAGCAAATAAATGGTGACTATAGAGTTGTAAATATCACTATTGTTTAAGTGCGCAGCAATAGACGACATGAGTACAGAGATTTGGCACCAGTCTATCGATGGAGGCAACAGAAGTTCGATCACCGGCGTAGAACCTTCACCTCAGACACTAAAAAGGTGAACCCGACGCCAAAACAAAGAGGATTCACGCCATAAATTACCGTAGCCGCAGCTCCATACGTAGTATACGTGTGTGTGCTGATGTTGGGCCGGCCCAATGAGCCAAGTAGGGGCAGCGCAAAGGCTCCTGCAGTCTTGGTTATCGTTGGATGAAAGCCAACGGCCAAATATCCATCGACTATAGACAAAAGTCATTTGTTTTGACTGCATAGGATCTTGTCCCCTTCTTTTAGAGCAGTAGCAGTGCAAAGGATCTTGTTACCTTCTTTTAGGGCAGTAACAGTGCAAGCATCTCATTTGAGTTATTTCGTATGCTACATAGAATGGATAGACAACGAAATCCACACATCTCACGGTGCAAGCTACTACACAGGATCCCCAAATCAACCACCCCAACCCATTCTCTCCCACTTTTCCCTTTTCCATTCTCTCTCCCGCTCTCCCCATTCTCGCCACTTTCCCCATTCTCACCGCCGGGAAAGCACTCCCTCCACTGGCGTGAGCTCGGCCGCTGCCTGTCCGGCTACCTCTCGCGTGCCTGATAGCCGGCGACTGCCGCGGCGGCGGCGTCTCGGCCAACGCGGAAGCGGCGGCGGCGTCTCGGCCAACGCAGAAGCGGCGGCGGCGCGGAAGTGGAGCGGCGCCGGGCCCCTCCTCTCTTGGCGGCGACGAGGAGGCAGAGCGAGGAGGACGGCGGCGGTGACGTGGATCTGGAGCGGCCCGAGCTTCGCGCGTCGTCGTCGTCGCCTCGCGCGCTGTGGTGGTGGTCGTCTTCGTCGCCCACGGCGGCGCGCGCCATCTCCGCCAGCCCGAGCTTCGTGCGTCGTCGTCGTCGCCGCCTCGCGCACGGTGGTGGTCGTTGTCGTCGCCGCCCGCGGCGGCGCGCGCCGTCCCCGCCAGCCCGAGCTTCGTGCGTCGTCGCCTCGCGCACGGTGGTGGTGGTCGTCGTCGCCGCCCGCGTCGGAGCGCGCCGTCCCCGCCAGCCCGAGCTTCGTGCGTCATCGTCGTCGCCCGCGGGGTGCTCGACAGCGCCTCACGCTCGAGTTAACAACCAAATTTGATAATTTCAGCATCGGAGATGGAAATAAAGTCGAAGCGGAATTCAAGATGGAGATCGTTCTGCAAACAGAACAAGGATCGGCTAAAGTCCGAATCGGCTGTGACCGGGATCGGCAGAGTTCGAATTGGACAAGGTTGGCCGATTAACCCGAGTCCGACAATATGGTGCGGTACACGTTGTCGAGTTGAGTTGATGTGCTTCATGAGGATTGCCACGCACGAATTGAGTCCTGAGAAGTCAATTGTAATTAGCCGATACATGCTAGAGCTATCTGATCGGCTATGCTATGAACAGCGCGGTGTTGGTGAACTATGGTGCGCAGGTGGCTGCCGCTGCCGGAATAACGAGGACGTCGTCGCTATCTGGGTGGAGAGGAGCAGTTTGGGGAAGGCGAGTGGCCTGCGCCAGACTTTTTAGACGAGGCTTTCGTTCCTCCGATGGGAAGCGAGGTACCAAACATAGCTATGGGCCCCACCCACTTTTTTCGCCACATAGACTAGGTAACGCGCCACTTAGGACTAGGTAACGCTTAAAAGGCCTTACAATGCTTGCTTGCTTGCTTGCTAGTAGTACAACATTAAAAAAATGTAATGTTTTGCAACTTGGAGCTTCAATTCAAGGGTTAGTTCGATCCATGTCATTACAATTTTTACCAATTTTAAAATATACTTATTGCATTAGTAAAATCGGGTGAATGCCATCATATATTATTCTTTTTAAATTATAACCGTGTCAATCCATCACGATTTCCATAAACACCTCCGTCAGCCCCAACCGTGTCCATGTGGAGACAGCCATGGTCACCGAGATCATCGCCCTTGCCGATAAACTAAGTAAATCGTGCAGTTTCAAATTTCAAACAAGCACATGGTTGCACTAGATCTATAGATTCAAGAAAACTCTCGGTCAAAAAAATCCAACCCTCCCACCTCCAAACTCCCAAAGAAATCACACAATTTATTAGTGTCGCCGCTGGTGGAAACCCTGCCCCGGGCCATGGAAATTCTGCCCCTAACTCCTACATGTAGTACTAGGTGCCGGAGGAGGAGCAAAGGCTCGGCTAGTGGTTGGTGGTGTTCCCTCCTCCTGGTATACCACCTCTCCTGCTACTATGGTTGTGCGACCATTTGGATGCTGCCTACGAAAAGATACAATGTGCATCTGGGCACTGTCAACAAGGAAATCCGATGAGGTGGAGGTTGCTAATGGTGAGGAGGATGAAGGTGTTTCTTTCTCCCTTAATGGTTAGGAGGATGGACATTTGTGGCCAATAGTGACGTTTAACGAAAATCGTGATGAGAGTGGCATAGTTCTAATTTTAGAAGAGTAAACTACAATTTATTAAATTGTACAAAATGTTATCACCCCTCATTTTATTTCCACAAAATTCTACATATGTATCCATCATTTTTATAATACTCAACATATATTCACCCATACATGGGATATTATTTAGTTTCTTTCATAATTAGTATTGATAAATCATGACTTTTCATCAAATTTTTCTTACATTCTGCCTTTTGCGATGCAAAATTTGGCCAACCTAATATTTTACCTACAAGCCCACCTGTTTGGCAATCCGGATTTATTTGTTGTTAATAACTAATATATTAAAGTTTACTTAGTGATTCCGTAGCGAAGTGCGGCAGACCCTCTCAAGCACCCCCTATTCTTCATCCAATGATTAACACGCACACACATTCTGCATAATTTCAGCTTTACATCAAAGTCATAGTCTCATAGGCGCACTGCTGGAATTAATCTCATTTACATACATTATAGAGACATACATATTTCAAAATTTAAATCCAGGAAAACAAGCAATAATCCCAACCCCACCTTCAATTTCATACATCGCTTATACTACAATACCATACTACTGGTCTACCACCATAGAGATACGTGCTTGCCAATATTCCCTCCAGTACTCAAAAGCATGACTTCAGATATTCTCTCCAGTAACCAAAAGATAAAAAGCCCCAAAGCATCGATATACACAAGTAGAATTAATAATAATAATAATAATATATGCAAATAAAATACACAGTTGAGTTTACCAAAATCCGACAACCTGGAAAATAGTACAACCACCGTCACAACATCACACAATCATGCACATCCTAATACAACAGATTTAACTCATTATTGCCAGGATATATCCCCTCTCATCTTTTCTCTACAAAATGCAATAACAATATATGTAGCAATGAATCAAGGTCCCAACACAACACAACACTTTCTTAACAAAAACAACGCTACACCATACGTGGCGCACATCCGTGCCAGACACTCAGCCTTCTCCTCTGTGTCCTACAGGAAACCATTAGCAGCTGAGCCAAGCCGTTATCACTCAGGCAGCAGCAATGGGTTCAGTTGCTGCTGCTGCAGCAGCGGCCTTCTCCATCTCTGGAACACTGCCATTGGCAGAGGCGTCCTTGCTAGCTGCCGCAGCTACCTTGGCTCCATCCTTTCCTGCAGCACCATCCTTACCGGTGGCTGCAGCGGGCGGGGGAGGTGGCTTCATATGTGGAGGGGGAGTGTGCTTCAGCTTCAGCAATATCTGACGCATCCGTGACATGTCAGTGGGCTTCCCAGGCTTTGGACCCTGGATCACAACAATCCCAGGCTTTTTCTCCTTATCCTTGTCTTTTTTTGCTCCTCTCTTCTCAATGTTTGCAATCTCATGTGGGATCAGTTCTGATATCGCCTTCCAGTACTGCTTGTCTGCGCCAGCATGGAACTTCTCCTGATTGGCCAGGAAAAGCTGGAACACAAGATGGACGAGAAGAAAAACAGAGAGCTATCAGGTAAATATGTTGGCCACAAATCAATAGAGGATACACAGGAGCATTATGATACAAAGAGCCTACCTTCTCCCTTTCTCGGTTTTGATCCTTGCTTGTCTCAACGTTCAGCTTTCGCTTCTCAACAAATGCCTTCTTGAATTCTTCGGCATCAAGGATGATTTGATTCCTCATCTCCTTTTCCTTCTTCTCCTTTTCCTCCAGAAGGATTGCATTTTGACTGTTCAGAATTGGTGTCAGCATCTACTTGCAAAAGGATGTATGGCATCGAGCATTAA
Source organism: Oryza meridionalis (assembly GCA_000338895.3). Taxonomy (NCBI): domain Eukaryota; kingdom Viridiplantae; phylum Streptophyta; class Magnoliopsida; order Poales; family Poaceae; genus Oryza; species Oryza meridionalis. The sequence goes on from CM002529.2 coordinate 31,501,439, forward strand.
AAAAATCTAGCAGTCACCTCTATGCAAGTCCTATGATGCAACTGGAATGTTCTAGTAAAAGAAATCGACCAAAGGTAGAACAATTTCAAGAGATAGGCCACTATTTGGATTCTCACATTTTAAACAATCACTAAAAGTGACAATGAATTGTGTGACAGCACAATTGTAAGAATACATGATAGAGAACCCAATTAAAACATGTAACCACTGTTGCTCTCTATGCAACACACCTGTTCTATAGTATGCAAACAAAAAAACCAACAATCTCCATGACATACATACTGTTCCATGGTCAGCTGCCTATCATAAGTTTTTTTAGAGAAAAGGCCAATGGCCCTGCTTTTATAGAAAGCAGATAAACAGTTCAGCTGGGGATGCCAGCGATACAAAAGAAGTTTAAGGGCTCGCAGGCCACACAAAACGAAGAAACATTTAAAATTGCAACCATGCCAAGCTTGCTGCAGCAAGAACACACACGGTCACTTTCATTTCAAGAATGGTCAGCTACCCATCAGACTCAAAAGTTTGAAAAAGGACTAATGATCTTTGTAACAACCCCTGTTATACATGAATTACACTGCTCATTTATAGTTTCTCGAACCGAAATTTGATGCCCTAAGGCCCATGTGGAAATAGCAAAAGGGACAAACACCACAAAAGCCAACACTCAGAGATATTAACAGAAGAAACAGGATGCAACACCAAAGTTGAAACAACATATACGGTTGGATGTTTCTAGGTAGATATCATCAATGTCATAATCCATGAAGCAAGTTACCAAAAGATAATTCCGATAAATATAGATGTCTTGTGGTAATTATGAGCAACATATTCCCTCCTGTTCAACTCAATGTTTTGGTCATTGATTTTGAAACTGCCCCACTAGGCTAGCCTTGTTATAGCACAGACAAGATGTTTTGGATCGTAAAAGGCTGTAAATGAACTCATGCACAGGATATCAAACTTTAGGCTTGTTATAACGTCATACAGCAGTGGCATCATGAGATTCATGACGGCCTATTTAAATGATTTTGTAATCTCAGCATGCCTGAAATTTAGAACATTGTGAGGTGAAGTTGCAGCATGTAGAAATAGTCCATTTGAGCACATTGACAAGTCACGATGCAAGATAGATGTTGCAGCACTTAATAACAACAGTGTAATGAAATTTTCTTATTGATGTCGGGTGTTTAATTTATTGACATCATACTACACGGACAAGCAATAGCATGTTGAAGATGTTGGTAGATGATATCATGAATTTATTCACATGCTAACAAGGCAGCTAGTGCTGATAAAAAAATCGTATAGATGAAAGGATGCAAATCAGGTATCAGATGCAAATCGATTCCATTGTCCGAAAAAATGGAAAATACTACTAGTCGTGAGCAGACTAGAAGACAGGCAACTCGCAACAGTTTAGGTGAACATGAACATCACAGATCTACCCCTTGGCAGGTAGATCTAGCACGAGAGAAGAGAAGAGAAAGTACCGGCGCCACTCGCGCAGCAGGAAGCCCTCGTCAGCGCCCATCTGGTTGGGCGGAGGGAGCACGGGTCCGTTGTCGTTGTCGGGGGCGGCGAAGGGGTCGTCGTGGAGGGAGCCGTTGGCCTCGGGCATACCGAAGGGGGAGGGCGCGTCGGGGCGGAAGGCGTAGGGCTCCGGTGATGGCGGGAAGGCGTCCGCTGGCGCGGGAGCGGGCGCGGCGGCGTCGAAGCGGAGGAAGGAGTCGTCGTCGAAGGGAGAGGCGGCGGGCGAGGCGGTGGGGGAGTCAAAGGCGGTGGCCATGGCCTCCCTTCCTCCCTCCCTCGGGATCTGATAATTCTGATCTGAGACTGAGAAAGAGAGAAGAAGGAAGGAAGGTGGTGGTGGTGGTGGGTGCCGATCTGAATCCGATCCAGCGGAGAAGGAAGGAAGTGGCCAGAGTATAACAGTCGCCGGAGGAAAAGATGACGGAACTGCCCCTCACGCTGTTTCAATTCGGCCCATTCCCCGTTTACGGGCCTGATTTCGGGCTGGGAAAAGGAGGGGTCAATTTGGATTGGAATAAGTCCATTGTGTGTCCCTTCACAAGTGGTCGAGTCTTATTAGCAAAATTTACTATGGTACACTTAAAATTTGTATAATTTGCTGATAGACATTGTAAAAATATGTCATGAATGGAAAACACTGTAAAAATTGGTAATTTGTTAGATGACACTTTTAGCGTAATTGAAGAGAGAAATTCTTCAAAATGCCACTAGGGCCAAAAACTTTTGAACTAAAGCTAGAGTGAAGATGAAATATGATACTCCCTCCGTTTCACAATGTAAGTCATTCTAGTATTTTCCATATTCATTCATATATGTCTAGATTCATTAGTATTAATATGAATATGGGAAATACTAGAATGACTTATATTGTGAAATGGAGGAAGCATATGTTAGTGATGTATTTAGGATTATGACAAATAGAGGAAGAGGGTGAGAAAGGGGAGGAAGAAGAAGGGATCGTAGAGGTTGACATATGTATCCTAGTGTTTTCGACTCAATGTAGAGATGATAGATGGTGAGATCGTTGGAGTAAACAATAAGTTTAACTTGTCAAATTAATTTGTCAAATTAATTGGAAAAGCTCCCTATTATTTTTAAAGTAATCCTATCATGTACCGGGCGAATAAGGTGGATCGAATACTTTTGAGGATAAAAGAATATACTCCGTCCTACTAGCATAGCGATGATTAACAATGAAGCACTTATAGCATAGCGTTGTTGCTGTGATTGTGTGTATACAAGTAGAGATCGGGTACAACTAATTTTGTTCAAAATAAAATCTTTTTCATTCATTATTACAAATGTGGGCCCGCATGTCACGCACACCTACCAGACGAGATGTGCCTTTCTTTTTTTTTTTTTCTTTTGCGCGCCGGCTGCCTCGCACCGCGGATCGCGCCGCGCCGCACTCCTGTCTGTCTCTGCACTCTCGGACTCGTCTCTCTCGTCTCCTCCCGTCCCTGGGGCGTGGGATCCCCTTCCGACCAAGGCAAGGCGAGGCGACCACCTGTCGCCGCCGCCGCCATGAAGCCTCCGCGGCGCCGCTATGGTTTACTCGCGGTGGTCGTCACTCTCATCGTCCTCGCCTTCCTCCAGATCCAGTTCCACCACCTCAAGGTTCTCTCCTCTCTATATCTATAATAGCTTCGCCATCCATTTTTAGGTAGGGTATTAGAGCTTCTCCTTCTTTGAGGAGCTCCTCTTGCCTGCTATCAAAATCCAACCCATTGATGGGAACTTCCATCAGGAGGACCGTCTCACCGGGGACCGCACCTTCGCCACCACCACCGACCCCGTTCACTGGCGGACCGGCGCCGAGGGCCTGCCACGCGGCATTGTTCACTCCAACTCCGACATGTACCTCCGCCCTCTCTGGGACTCTGGCACCAACCCCAAGGTCTCCCTCCCTCCCTCTCTGCTTGCTGCTTCTTCTTAGTAATATTAGCCTTGCTCAGTCTGGGTCTGGTTTTATAGTAGCATCCTATCCTATATAACCCTACCACCCATCTCTACTATCATCATCTGCTTCCAGTTTCAACTTAACAGGCGATTCGTTTGCCCATTTTATTGCTAATGTATACTCTGTTAATTGTGCAGAATAAAAACGATAATCACAATGCTCTTTTGGCGATGGCAGTCGGCATTTCACAAATGCAGAATGTAGACATTATGGCCCGTAAGGTGTGTCTTTATCTCAAATAATATATATTTCTTCTTCGCCTTTATTGTTTTTCTTATTTATGTTGTTTGGTAAAATTTTTTTTACCTATTCTAATATGGTTTTAACCTTTTACTTGTTTAGTTTCTTAACCAAAACTACACAGTCATGCTCTTCCATTATGACGGGAATGTAGATGGATGGCACAATCTTGAGTGGAGTGATAAGGCCATACACATACTTGCTCGTAACCAAACAAAGTGGTAATTCCCACGTAACTTGCATTCCATTGCTTTACTTTTTATGGTAATTAGATATATATTCCCTTTCCTCAAAAGCGTAGTATTGAGCGTCCCCATTCTTCAATTTATACAAGATGTAATAGTCCTCTGCTAAAATAGTGCAATGTTCCATTTCATTAGATTTTCCCACTTCCAAAGCAAGCATATGTTCCTGCTGCAGGTGGTTTGCTAAGCGCTTTCTACATCCTGATGTTGTGGCTATCTACGGTTTTATCTTTTTATGGGATGAAGACCTTGGAGTGGACAACTTTGACCCGAGAAGGTATGGCCCAGGTTGTAGTCCTTCTGCTCTAGGCAGATATGTTATTCAGTGCTCAGTATGAAGTAAAACATACCATCTCACCATCCAAGATCTTGATATCAGCACCTCTTTGCTAGTGTACTTAGTTCAGTCAATTTGAAGTTTCATATGCTTTCATGTTATGTGCTGCAGGGAACTGAAATTTTGCTTATGATTCAATAGTTTGTCCTGCGAACTCTTAGCCCCTGTACAGATCGTGGGGGCCTTTTTCAGTTTCCCGTGGGAAATGAAATGGTTCACGTGAAATTCCTGAGCTCTAAAGTCTAAAACCTGTGTTTTGTTGAACAACATTGATACCTTGGGCAGCACATTTGCCGATTTATGAAATTTAACATGTGTTGACCTTTCTCCTGTGTTCATGTTCTAATCTCGGCATCTTACATGCTAATGCTACTATGCTACTCCCTCCGTTCCAAAATATTGCAACCTAGGATGGGTCTACTACGAATCTGGACAAAGATTCGTTGCTGAAACGTGGGCAGCGTTTGTTGTTGACATGACTCTTGTGAGTTGTGACACCTAATCCTTGCGATGATGGAATGGAAAAATTGACACCTAATCAGATTCGTAGTACTAGGATGGGTTTGATCCCAAACCCATCCTAGGTTGCAATATTTTGGGACAGAGGGAGTAGTAATTAGTCAGCTATACTAGCTCTTCCTATCACTGTATATAGACCAAAATCTGATCAGCCAATATGTTGGTAGCTTACAAATCTACTACTTCCTCCGTTTCACATTGTAAGACTTTCTAGCATTGCCCACATTCATATAGATGTTAATGAATTTGGAAATATATGTGTCTAGATTCATTAACATCTGTATGAATGTGGGATATATGTCTAGATTCATTAATATCTATATGAATGTGGGCAATGCTAGAAAGTCTTACATTGTGAAACGGAGGGAGTAGCATTTATTCAGATGGAAGAGTGGATTTTTCTTTTTTAGCCTTTTGCATGAGGTTTTGGGACGGAGTTTGTTGTTGATGATATATATATTTTGGTGGAGCGATCTTTACTTACTTTTTTTTGACGTAAAACAGTAGGAGAGGCTCCTACTATGCTAGATCTTTACTTACTTGGTCATTGATGTTCTTGTATCCGTAGTATATTGCTCCTCTTTTTGTGCTGAAAGTGCCTTCTCATTTGCATGCTCTCTTCCTAGATATCTTGATATAATGGTTTCTGAAGGATTGGAAATTACACAACCTGCTCTGGACCCTGATCTATCGACTGATATTCACCATCGGATCACAATCCGCAACAAGATGACGAAAGTGCATAGGTGCCATGTCTTTGTAATTTTCATTTTTTTTCACATCTCAAAACGTCATTTGTTTTTCCTAATAAATGCACCATTCTTTTTTAATGATTATTTAGGAGAATATATGATAACCGTGCAAGTATGAATTGTTCTGATGGAAGTAAAGGACCTCCATGCACAGGGTAAAGATTGTTTAGCCTCATGAGCTTACTTTTGATTCTATTCCAAGTCATATTTTGCTGTTGCTATTTTGTTCGTTGGCCTAGAGTTTATCTGGTTACCTGCCCTTCTTTATTTTAAATCTTGATACAATTTATTTTTCTAATATTTAGTAACCGCTAGATCATGGATTGAATGAATGTTTGAGAATATTGTACTTTTCTTTCTTGGATAGGTGGGTTGAGGGCATGGCACCTGTTTTTTCTCGGGCTGCTTGGAGATGTGTATGGCATTTGATTCAGGTGCAAATTCTGATAGTGCAGTCCCAATTTACCCTGCCATCTGATTATATTGATGTTGACTGAAATGTTGTAACTCTTTTCTTGACGCAGAATGACCTGATCCATGGATGGGGCCTTGACATGAAGCTTGGTTATTGTGCCCAGGTACTCAAGATAATACACAATCATGCAGTACAGCTCTATGCAAGAATCATGATCTGTTTGATTTCTTTTTTGTTATTTTCTAGGACATCCTGTTAAAGGCATTCACTGATAGTAGGCCTGACAATGTTTGTTCATTTATTGTTTATATCCACCATCGCTTGTAAAAGGTTTTTCACCTGTGAGATGTGTAAGAAGCCACAATCCACCGAATTCCAGTTAGGTGTTTTTTTTGGAGGAAGGTGCTTTATTAATTAGCTAGGAGTTCACAATTGACAAGGGATTGAGTATAAGTTGGAGCTTGCAATCTCCAAATCGCACAATGCCTAGCCCTTCTAGCTTTGCACTAACTCATGAGCTACTAAATTACACCCTCTACTAATACACCTTACTATGACCTGTGAAAGCATCTGCATCAACCCTCGAATTTCTAAAATTGTGTAGTTAGGTGTCTTTTTGGTCCTCGGTTTAATAGTTCCTATCATGTTCTCTTCTTTTTCTTATGTATCATGTGGCTTTGTTGCTACTTTATTGCTCAAATTTCGCCGATGTTTGATCTATCATCTCATCATTGATGAAGATTCATTTTTGTTTTACATAGCATATATTGATTGAGAATGAAAGTAACCAAAATATTAATTAATGTAGCGCCATGGGATTTCAGGGTGATCGAGCTGAGAAGGTTGGCGTAATCGACAGTGAGTATGTTGTTCATCAAGGAATACCATCGTTAGGAGGACCATCACTAAGCAGTAAGGTCTGTTTGTCGTCACAAATTGGTACTTTTGAAAGTAAAATGATGCACCTATTCCTTACATTTGTACAACATATGATCATGTCCTACATTCCAAACATTATGGTACATTTTGATGTAGCATCATATATTTTTATTTTTTTTATTGTAATTTTCATCTCCAAGACCACAAAAATGCTAAGCTGGACCTGACATTAGTACATTACTGATTAAACATTTCAAGACTCAGAAGACAGGAGCATCCAGGCAGACTTGAGATGCATATTTGATGATAATTTCTATGCCATGAAAAACAAAACTTAGATTTTAGAGCTTCTTACTGTTATCTTCTTTAACCTTGAGTGTTTTAAAATAAAAATAGAAATTTGTTTGGCATATGCCTGCAAGATTATAATATTAGTTTATCACTTTTATCAAGGCTCAAGAATGAAGGCTATACATACTGTTACTGACCTAGTTTTCTCACTACAGACCCCTCGGAGATCTCTGGATTTACGGACCCACGTGAGTATAATTTTATGGTCTCTTGTTAGACCAGTATAACAATTCGGTCTTTGTATACTTTTAATTTCAATCATGTTACTCTTGTTTCAATAGATTAGAAGACAATCGTCTGCTGAGCTGGAGAAGTTTAAAGAGCGCTGGAACAGAGCTGTAAGGGAAGATGAAGAATGGACAGATCCTTTTGATACTTGATTACTTTGAAAGAAGAATCCGATACAAATATACAAGCCCACCTGATACAAATATACAAGCCCACCTCACATTAGAGTTGCAGGACAGTCCACATCGATTACAATAATTGGACTCGAGATCATCTCACATGGCAATCTGTGGGCTTCATAGTAAACGGTTTGTTACAGACATTTATCTGACTTGCGTTCACCATTATGTCCTCAAGAGGTGAAGAGCCACTGGATACGGTACCATCAACACAAGGATCAAGGAGCAACTGAACGGCAACCCAAACTAACCAGAGACTTAACACAGTGTCTTGTAATTTAATTTAATTCCTCATTTCACTAGGGGTGTATAGTGACATGATATACACACTTGTGCAGTTATCTTAATAGCAAGTTTCAAAGAACAAACCTTGCATAAACGCAATACCTCAGTAGTGGAGCTGAACAGCTTTGGTAACACAATATAAAAGATACGGTTATGCTAAACCCTCAAGGATCTGCACGAGCAATGTACGGATGATGGTGCCATAACAGGCTGTCCCTGTCTGTATTGACTATTGATATTATAAGATTGTTGTACCGGCTTGGTGCGCCAGGAACATTGTTCCCACTGGGATTGGGATCAGGTGCAGTCGCTGTGGATCACCCTACGGCCAAAGTTGCAGTCGCTATAGGGACTGCACCTCATCCCAATCCCTGAAAATATGTTTTTCAGCAGCGGCAACGTCTCGACGTGTGCGCCGGCCTACTTCACCACAAGCTCGTGCTCATCAGGTGTAGTAGTGTGTTGCCATGATATTTAGGCTGTGTTTAGGGGGTGTTTAGATCCCACCCTAAATTTTAACACCCTGTCATAGCGAACGTTTGAACACCTGCATGAAGTACGTTTGAACATCTGCATGAAGTATTAAATATAGGCTAAAAAATAATTAATTGCACATATAGTAGATAATATTGACTAAATTGTATGTATGTATATTAGAAGTATAGAAAATGACTCTTTTCTTATTCTTTCCACTTAGCTTAGAATCAACATGTATGAGAATAGTGAATGCTTCTGCTAAGTGTCACCCTACCCTTTTTGAATTGAATTGACCCCTGCTTAGACTTTAATTATTACAAGTAACATATAAATACTCGCTTGGTTCTCTCTATTATAATCTTTCCACAGGATTAAACAAATACGCTACTCATGGAATACTCTCGGGTGAAATGTTACAATGATATATCCGTATGCTTGCGGATGAAATCTGTAACCATAATATACCAAGAGTGTTTCTGCACCATTGCTGGGAATTATATTTCAAGTAATGTCGTTAAGAAATACCAACAAGCATTTCTGGCGCCGTTGCCGGGGAAGATTTATAAAAGAGATTACTGCAAGCTAATATTTTATATTTACCTCCGTATAGTCGCTGTCCTTTGCAGGCTAACCTTGGTTGTTGGGCCACAAATCAACTTGGGAGACACGGATTTCAATCTGAAGTCGAGCCTCATCACGATGGCGCATGCTAGCTCGTTCTACGGCAAGCCTAATGAAGATGCCAGTGCGCACCTGCAACAGTTCCTGGAGATATGTAGCATAAACACCGTGAAAGGTGTCAGTCTGGATGCCGTCAGGATCCGGCTGTTTCCCTTCTCCCTTATAGGGAAGGCAAAGCAGTGGTTCTATGCCAACCGTGCTACTATCAATACTTGGGACATGTGCTCTATGACATTTTTGTCCAAATTCTTCCTGATGAGCAAAACCAACGCCCTTCGTGGGAGAATTTCGATATTCCAGCAGACAAGGGACGAGTCAATCCCCGAAGCATGGGAACGACTCCAGGAGTACGTGGCTACCTGTCCGCATCATGGGATGGACGAATGGCTGATACTCCAGAGCTTTTACAACGGGCTCACTCCCACATCTCGCGACCACCTAGACGTGGCAGCGTTGGAGGGGCCTTCTTCTCTAAGACGGTCAGAGGAGCCGTCGATCTGATTGAGAAGATGGTCTCCAACATGGGCTGGAGCGAAGAACGACTCCAGACCCGCCAATGAAGAATGCACACCGTCAAGGAGACGGAGATGCTCGCTGCAAAGCTCGACCTCCTCATGAAACATTTGGACGACCACGAGAAGAAGCCCTAGGGCACCGTTAAGGCCTTGGACTCACATGTCATGTGTGAGGTCTGCGGCAGCACGGGTCATTTTGGGAACGATTGCCCAGAAACCCGTGAGGAAGCGATGTACATGGGCAACGACAACAACGGGTTCCGTCCACAAGGAGGTCAAGGGTGGAACAGCCCCGCTCATATTTCCAAGGAAGCAACAATAATGGTAACTTTTCTAACCAGCCTTCTTTGAAGGATCTCGTTTTTGCTCAAGCCAAAACAACTGACTGTTGACGGCTGTTAAGTGCCAAAATAACGCCGTCAATACCTGCATAAAACCATAAATGTGAAACATTCAACATAGTGGTAGGATTTATTTCTAAAAATTTTCACGAGTGTTGGTGTATTTTTGTATGCAGGTGATCAACCACCAAAGTTGGGAGGGAATGAGCATAAAGAATGGAAATATATCTTGCGCTGATGGACTCACATGATTTTGAGTTACAACATATAAAATGTGCAATCATTTGGAGCCAAAACATGGAGTACCATAAAGAGGGGCCCACATGTCAGCATCCTGAAGAAGGCTGTGGGCCAGGGGAGCCAGCCAGGGTTCTGTTAACAGTGAAATTTGGTAAGCCCAAAGTTACCATCGGCTTAGAGTCATTATTGGCTTCAAAGTTCTAGAATCAGCTGATAGGAGTCAAGTCGCCACGATGTCGTGTTCTTGGTGAAGTCGGATCAATCAAAGGAAGCTTATCTAGAAGAGTCCGAGTTCAAGAAGGATGCGACATGACAGTTTATCTATTAATTAGGCATAGTTTGTTAGTTTCCTTTTATCTTTAGGAAAGTGTGTTTAGTGTCCGATAAGGACTTTATCTTTTCCTTTTTAGTTTCTTTCTTGTCCGACAAGGACTAGTATCTCCCTATGGGTATAAATATGTACACCCGGAGTCATTGTAATCTATCAATCTATCGATCAACAATACTCTCGGCGCATCGCCACCCTCTTCCCTGAGGTTTTTACTTATCTTCCGGCGGAACTTGGGCACCTGACGCAGGGCTGCATCGGCTTTCGATCTCCAGCGAAGGGATAAGTCCTATGTCTGTCGGGCCCTGGTGAATCTGTCGGCTACGTTGGTGTTGTTCAAGGCTGCATCACTTTGATCTCTTGGATCGCTCTGGTTTGGTTGATATATTTGCCTATCTGATATCTCAATTCTATCTCTAGTTGCATTGTGTTTAGAGACGCATCGGTTTAGTTGGAACTGTCTCGGTTAGGTCTGATCTTCTATCTTAGCCGATATATCTCTATAATCGCAATGCTGTTATAAATAGATTTGTTATATCCATCACATTAGATAGATCTATCGGCTCATCGAGTATTAGATTATCATATACAATCTCGTGTTGCATCGGTTAGGTTCAACCTACTAGATTGCTGTTGATAATATAAGTCTTGTGAAGCCGATAGGTTCATACTAATGTTTTATCGGGGTGCTAGCCGATAAGTTATCTGGACGTTGCATTGGCTCATAAGGATTACACACACATATATATATATATATAAGTTGGATTTAGCCGATTGCAACAAAGGTTTCACTTTTTAATCTAATATGTGGATTTTATGGCATCGGACCTCCAGCCGATGTGTGCTTTAACCTTCGGGTCAATATTTGTTCTACTATTTCATATTGTTAGCCGATTGGTTTCTACTGGATTATATTGCTATATTATATCATCAGTCGATTGCCTTTATATCATTATCTACATTGGACATATAGCCGATTGCTTAAACCCTATCGCTATCGGCTGGTATCGGCATCGGCTATTATCGGCTATCGGCTGGAACTACTCCATCGACTGTTTAGCCGATCGGCTGTTTGATCTACTGTTTGCATATCTTGTCAGTTGCAGGGTCAAACTGACTGGCACGCCCGCATCTCATCATATTTGGACCTGCACTGGAGCTAAGCAGATCTCCCAGGCCGGTGTGTTCGATTTTTTCGTCAACACAGATTGGCACGCCCGGTGGGACCACAAATTTTATATCCACATGTCTGAAGAAGAAGTCAATGCCAAGATCATGATCACAATGGAGAGTTTAACAGAGGAACAAAAGCAACAGATGGAGCAGTTTGTAGCTGATTTTCAAATGCATTGTCTTCAATGTTTCATCATGACACCAGAAGGGCCAACTCAGAAGACTCAATTTCCCAAGCCGATAGTTGAAATACTTCAAGATACAGTTGATGAAGCAGTTCATCGCGCATTGTTTAATCAATCTGGAGTTTTGGCGGATACATTACAACATTTGATCAAGGTAACAGTTGATGAGTTAATAAGTCAGAAAAGCCAGCTCGGGGGGCAGATTGAAGAACAACAACAGCATCGGCTTGGGGGGCAGGCACATCAATGTCAGCATGATGAGCTATATCAGCAATATCGGCCAGAAGAATCACAAACGCATCAGAATATAGAAGATTGGGCCGATATAATTGCAAAGTTATTAAAGGAGCAGTTTGGACTTAGACCTAAGGAACAGATCCACGTGTATCGGCTGCCATATCCTGAGTGGTTTGATAGGGTGCCATTGCCACACCGATACAAGGTTCCAGACTTCTCTAAATTTTCAGGGCAAGATGATATAGCTACAATGGAACACATCAGCCGATTCTTAGCACAATGTGGGGAGGCATCGGCTGAAGAAGCTCTAAAAGTTAGATTTTTTCCATTGTCTTTGACTGGATCAGTTTTCACATGGTTTTCATCGCTACCATCAAATTCTATCCAAGGATGGGCCGATCTTGAGAACCAATTTCATAACTACTTCTTTGCTGGAGTCAGCGAGTTGAAGCTTTCAGACTTAATATCAGTTGAGCAGCAAGAAGGAGAATCAGCTATGGAATATATTCAGAGATTCCGTAATGTCCGCAGCCGATGTTATAGTTTGAGCCTAAGCGATGAACAGCTAGCGGATCTTGCATTCCAAGGATTGTCAGCACCTATCATAGATAGATTCTTTTGCCACGAGTTTGACAGTCTAGCTCATCTAATGCAAATAATATCGGCTCATGAAAGCCAATTGCACGAAGCAAAGGAAGATCGGTTTTGGAGTTATCAAGACAAGAAAGTTGGAAGCATGAGTTCTCATACTCCAAAACTGGGGGGCATGTGTTAACAGTGAAATTTGATAAGCCCAAAGTTACCATCGGCTTAGAGTCAGTATCGGCTTCAAAATTCTAGAATCAGCTGATAGGAGTAAAGTCGCCACGATGTCGTGTTCTTGGTGAAGTCGGATCAATCAAAGAAAGCTTATCTAGAAGAGTCCGAGTTCAAGAAGGATGCGACATGACAGTTTATCTATTAATTAGGCATAGTTTGTTAGTTTCCTTTTATCTTTAGGAAAGTGTATTTAGTGTCCGATAAGAACTTTATCTTTTCCTTTTTAGTTTCTTTCTTGTCCGACAAGGACTAGTATCTCCCTATGGGTATAAATATGTACACCCGGGGTCATTGTAATCTATCAATCTATCGATCAACAATACTCTCGGCGCATCGCCACCCTCTTCCCTGAGGTTTTTACTTATTTTCCGGCGGAACTTAGGCACCTGACGCATGGCTGCATCGGCTTTCGATCTCCAGCGAAGGGATAAGTCCTACGTTCTGTCGGGCCCTGGTGAATCTGTCGGCTACGTTTGTGTTGTTCAAGGCTGCATCGCTTTGATCTCTTGGATCGCTTTGGTTTGGTTGATATATTTGCCTATCTGATATCTCAATTCTATCTCTAGTTGCATTGTGTTTAGAGACGCATCGGTTTAGTTGGAACTGTCTCGGTTAGGTCTGATCTTCTATCTTAGCCGATATATCTTTATAATCGCAATGCTGTTATAAATAGATTTGTTATATCCATCACACTAGATAGATCTATCGGCTCATCGAGTATTAGATTATCATATACAATCTCGTGCTGCATCGGTTAGGTTCGACCTACTAGATTGCTGTTGATAATATAAGTCTTGTGAAGCCGATAGGTTCATACTAATGTTTTATCGGGGTGCTAGCCGATAAGTTATCTGGACGTTGCATCGGCTCATAAGGATTACACACACACACACACACACACACATATATATATATATATACATATATATATATACATATATATATATATACATACATATATATATATACATATATACGTACATATATATATATACATATATACGTACATATATATATATACATACGTACATATATATATATACATACGTATATATATATATACATACGTACATATATATATATATATATACGTATATATATATACATACGTACATATATATATATATATATACGTATATATATATATACGTATATATATATATACGTATATATATATACGTATATATATAGATATATATATATATACGTATATATATATATACGTATATATATATATACGTATATATATATACGTATATATATATACGTATATATATATATACGTATATATATATATATACGTATATATATATATATACGTATATATATATATATACGTATATATATATATATACGTATATATATATATATACGTATATATATATATATACGTATATATATATATACGTATATATATATATATACGTATATATATATATATATATAAGTTGGATTTAGCCGATTGCAACAAAGGTTTCACTTTTTAATCTAATATGTGGATTTTATGGCATCGGACCTCCAGCCGATGTGTGCTTTAACCTTCGGATCAATATTTGTTCTACTATTTCATATTGTTAGCCGATTGGTTTCTACTGGATTATATTGCTATATTATATCATTAGCCGATTGCCTTTATATCATTTTTTACATTGGACATATAGCCGATTGCTTAAACCCTATCGCTATCGGCTGGTATTGGTATTGGCTATTATCGGCTATTGGCTGGAACTACTCGATCGGCTTATCAGCCGATCGGCTGTTTTGATCTATTATTTGCAAATCTTGTCAGTTGCAGGAACAAACTGACTGACATGCCCACATCTCATTAATTTTTGTACCTACACAGGAGCTAAGCAGATCTCCCAGGCCGGTGTGTTCGATTTTTTCGTCAACAGGTTCGGCCGAATCCCCTGGTTCGGCCGAACTAGCAACTGGCCCAACCTAGCCCAACTTCGGTATGACGGTTGTGCTCCTCATCCTATGACGGTTATGAGCGTTAATACCGGTGGAAACCATTATCAAGAGGACACATGGCAAGAGGAGAAGGAAGATGCTCTTTGGATTCTATGGAGAATATTCCTAGCATCTCCACTCTCCCAAGCAAGCTCCACACTATAAATACCCCTCTCCTCTCCCTCATTCACACACACCAAAGCATGAGCTGAATTACAAGAGGCTCTAGTGTACTTTATTGTATATTAGAATAGGGAGAGAGTAAGATAGAAGGAATCGGAGGAATCCTGGAGTTGTCGGTAATCTCCTCCTACTTTTGTATCTTGTTAATTGCTTTGCTTTAATTGAAATATTATTCTGAGTAATTAAGGTTTGCTTAGTGAGAATTACTTCTTGGTTAGTTCCTAATTAGCATATGGGATCATTGTTCACTATAGTCCATTTATTTGTAGTGATTGCTTTAGTGTTTGATCGGCACTAGAGTAGTTATTAATTGCGTAGACGCGGTGTTTAGGTAATTAATCTCCAGTGGTTGCTGCGTATGCCACAGTACGTTTGAGGTGGGTGTAGAGGTGGTGACAGCCCCCAAGAGCACTTAAGTCCTCTCTGTCCGGGTACGTAGTAGAGCGACATCTGGGAACAGCGGGTTGTCAGTGCCTGAAGTTTTGTGTTAGGATTAAACTTAAGCTTTCCCTAGACACTGTTTCTCATTAGGAAATCCTCTCTGCCCTCTACCCACATTAGCTTTGTGTCCTTGGATGAACCGGAGGAAGAGATAATCACACACGTTCCCTTAGATTCGATACCCTTGGAATACTCCGTAGGGGAAGTGCTACATTGGTATATCCGTGCGCTTGCGGATTCTATCTATGATCGTAAGAAATACCAACAAGCATTTCTGGCGCCGTTGCCGGGGAATGGTTGGTGTTTATCTCCGAACCTTGTTCATCCTCATATCATTTTTATTTTTTCTTTCTTCTACCTTCACCCCTGCTATCCCAGAGAAGAATTCTTGTAAAACCTTGTCAACAGATGGAGCCACAATCTATCTTCCAATTATCTGCTCCTCAGGGCGAATTTTACGAGCCACCTTCTTCATCGGAGCCTATTTTAACACCTGGCTATGAAATTCATCCCGAATTCATCAGTATGGTTAGGGAGAAATCTTTCTCTGGTTTAGGCCAGGAAAACCCCTACCATCATCTGCGGGAATTCGAGCAGCTTTGCGCGTGCCTTAAGATTCGAGGCATGAAGCAAGTTCGGTGGAAATTGTTTCTATTCTCTCTTCATGAGAGAGCGAAACAATGGTACACATCTACTGTTGGGTGTGTAAACAGTGACTGGGAGAAATTGTGAGACAGGTTCTGCCTCGCATTCTTCCCTGTAACCTGTATTACTACTCTTCGTGTAGAAATTCTGAGTTTCCAGCAGATAAATAAAGAATCGATTGGTGCAGCCTGGTCCAGATTCACTAATTTAGTTCAGTCTGGCCCAACCCTGTCTATACCCGATTATGTGCTATTGCAACATTTTCAAATGGGTTTAGATAGGGAGTCTGCATTCTACCTTGACATAACTGCTGGAGGGTCATTCATGCACAAAACTTCCGTCGAAGGCAAGGAAATTCTTGATCGCATATCGGAAAATACGTCGAGCAGTGTGTTGAACCCCATCTAGAGGCATTTGTGTCAGGAAGGGAGGAACCTTCTTTTGCCAAGCCTGAACCCGAGCCTTCAACATCTTCGGGTCTGACTAAAGAGTCCTCCCTGGAGCCATCGCCGGATTCCAAAGAAATTCATGCTCCGGTTTGTGCTCCTAACTTCAGGGATGATCCTCATAGTGATTATGAGAAAACCTTGACGGGCATCCTCCCTGATAATACACCGATAGAGGAAGTAATGGTGGTTTTGCTTCATGAGGCCCCTGAATCTATTCTAGAACATGATGATCTTCATTTCATTCAAAAAGATTCTGGCGAGACTCTTGAGTTGCACTCCAAAGAACCACCATCACAACCTCCTATCGAGCCTGAACCTTGTCCCTCTGGCCATAAAGATGTTGTTCTCGATAGTTTTCAAGAAACAACCTCATTCTTGCACGATGCATCTCTTGAGAAGGAGAACCTGCAGGCCATGGACAACCTTGAGACATCAACTCTAGAGGATGAGAATGACACTTTTGAGCATGAAAGTTTCTCTTTCAAATTTCCTCAGGAATCATGCTCACATAAAGAATCATCAGAGTTCTGTCCGATTAGTATCACTTCCTTGTGCGAGAACCATAACCACCTTACAGTCCTCAATTCTAGCATGATTAGAAGTATGGTTGTGGATGCTTTTATTTATCATAAATATTGCTAATCTCGTATGTGTTTGTGGCACTAATCTTGCAGCGAAATGTCTCCATGGTAAAGCTTGTGACCATAAACAAAGCACTGCCAGGAGATACCCCAGATTATCTTGGTAAGTTTTCTTTCCAATAAAAGCAAGAACCAGTTCTTAGGATAGTATGCACCTTCGGGTATTCTTGGTCAGTAACCATTTCAGGTTGAGATTAAGAACGAGGGACGTATGATGCCTAAGAACTCGGGAGTTACATCAACTGTACATTTTGGTGATCCTTGGTGTTGAAACACACTTTATGAAGACTCCAACATCACACACTTGGTTTTTGATGTCTTGCGACACAAAAGTCCAAGTGTGGGGGGAGGTCAACGAGCTTGCATGACATGTTCCATCAACCAAGGCCATCTTGGTTTGCAGTTGGTGTTAGTCTTACCTTGCTGAAAAAAGAAGAAGAAAAGAGAGACGGAAGAAAAAAAGAAATGAAAGATGGGAGAAGAGGAAGAGAGCAAGAGGGCCGACGGGCTACATCTAGAGCAAAGACCGCATTATGTGCGAGTCTTTTTTGGCTATACACCTCGCCAGTAGCGATCATGTTGCCTCGCTACAACCAGCTCCTCTCTTGAGCTCATGTGCCGCCTTGGCTTAGCCTTCATCCACTCCTAGCTGTGCACAACTTCTCGCTCCCGCAACACCTATATGCATACAAGCAAGAGGAGATGCCCTCTTCTTTCCTAGGTGTTTGCTGCTCCACTCCAGTTGGCACTTGCATACTTGCCCAAAAAGGGATGCATCCTACGTCTCTTCAGCATTGCGCCGACGGAGCACGCCATCAAGGCACAAGGTTATTGCACTAGAGGTGTGTGCATGACCAAATCGCTCGCCTGAGTTGTCATGGTTAAAGTGCCTTCCTCCGCTACAATCTGCATCAAGACGGAGGAGAAATCGATAATCAAATGTGACCATGCCACCACTACAGAGATTTAAACATATACATCATGCTGGCGGTAAGTACACTTAGGTATACAAAATGCAGCAAAAGATTCACCATTTCTTTTACTCATACTTATCTCTAGTTGAGTCTGGCTTGATCATACATGGTTATGCGTCCTCAGTCCATTTTCGTATGCTATGGTTTGGGTGGTCGTCGACATTCATAGGCTTTTTAAATTAAGCATGATGCTGAGGATAAATAGCCTGCTTTAATCAAAGTTGACGTGGTGTCAAGTTTGCTTAAATGAACCATAGAGCCAGTACTTTCATGGACTTCGGATGTATATCCTTCGTGGACTAACCCCTGCAGGAAAACTTTTCAATTTGACGGGTGAGTTCGCAAGCACGAGTCAGACTGGAGGTGAGTCAAAGGCCTGGAACAAATCAATTGCCAAAACTGGCAAAGGAGAAACATATCACCTCCCAAGGTGCATGGTACGTATATTGCCAAATACTCCTTTGCTATGATTGCCTGGTATGAGTCTTGCTTAAATAAAAGTTTGGTGAACAAAAATAAATTGTTTTTGAGAATAAAAGAAATGTCTCTCGAAAAAAATGAAATGAAAAAGAAATTTTGTCTCTCGAGTAAAAAAAATAATAACAAAAAAAAATTATGACAAATTTGTGGGATCCACGCTATTTAAGCTTTGAATCCAATTCCTTTTAGCGTGGATGTGAACAACTAATCTTGAGGCTATGAACAAATCTTTTCAAATCTTTGTAGTCCCTCGGGTATTTGTTGTCCACTAACGTTTTGCAGGAAATAAAAAAAGAGACAACTAAGGAGCAGTGTACAATAACCTCAACATTCATACCACACACTCCTTGGACTATGAGAAGACATATGCTCAGGGAACCACGCAAAACAAATGCAAAGTTGTGTTGCATTCTTGCATCCGAATCAAAGCTTGGTAAGTTCTATCTCGTAAGAATTCGAAACACCCTGTGTATCATTGTGTCATGTATGTCCACCCTACTAGGTTACCCATCACCTCTATTGCTGCCATAAAAAATGATAAAAAAATATAAAAACTGTAACATCCCAGCGCAGGGCTTAATAGGATTAATAGAATACTTATACCAACAAGTTGTAACTTTTTTTCCGGAAGTCGATCTCGAAAGAACTATAAGGTTAAGCGTGGTTGGCCTGGAGCAATTTTGGGATGGGTGACCGACCGGGAAATATGAAAGCTTCCAGATGTAAGCAGGCCCGGTCTGGGAGAGGCGGGACGTTACAAAATGGTATCAAGGCGGCATGGTGCAAAGAACTATGAGGTTAAGCGTGCTTGGCCTAGAGCAATTTTGGGATGGGTGACCGACCGGGAAATATGAAAGCTTCCAGATGTAAGCGGGCCCGGCCTGGGAGAGGCGGGACGTTACAAAATGGTATCAAAGTGGCATGGTGTGGACCGGGAGTGGTCACACCGCATGGCACATGCGCTGGAACTGGACACACGGACATGGCCAGGTTCAGCGTGCTTGGCCTGGAGCAATTTTGGGATGTCTGGGAGAGGCGGGACGTTACAAAATGGTATCAAAGCGACATGGTGCAAAGAACTATGAGGTTAAGCGTGCTTGGCCTAGAGCAATTTTGGGATGGGTGACCGACCGGGAAATATGAAAGCTTCCAGATGTAAGCGGGCCCGGCCTGGGAGAGGCGGGACGTTACAAAATGGTATCAAAGCGGCATGGTGCGTCTGGTGTGGACCGGGAGTGGTCACACCGCATGGCACATGCGCTGGAACTGGACACACGGACATGGCCAGGTTCAGCGTGCTTGGCCTGGAGCAATTTTGGGATGGGTGACCGACCGGGAAATTCTCTCCTGGGTGCACACGAGTGAGGATAAAGTGTGCAGAAAAGACATGTGTTGGTCTGTGAGGCCAGTCTATGACCTATGAAAGCTTCCAGATATAAGAGGGCCTGGCCTGGGAGAGGATTCCATGACCGGAAGGCGGGGGTCCGCCTCTCCAAATCCATTCTCTCTAGGGTGAGGCCCGGGTGCACACGAGTGAGGATAAAGTGTGCAGAAAAGACATGTGTTAGTCTGTGAGGCCAGTCTATGACCTATGAAAGCTTCTAGATGTAAGAGGGCCCGGCCTGGGAGAGGATTCCATGACCGGAACGCGGGGGTCCACCTCTCCAAATCCAGTCTCTCTAGGGTGAGGCCCGTGTTTCTGCAGCCGTAAAAAAAAACCTAGCTCGATTCCATGACCAGAAGGCAAAGTTATCAAGGTTTTAAATTCGCCCAGAATTCTCCATTGGTAGTCCACAGCGTCACGCCCGCCAGCCTACCTTAACGGCACGGTTAGTCGACGCGCTTGACACCAATATCGTCTAAGCTATCCACCCTAACGTCCTATGTGCCATTCCTATACTAACCACCTCATTGAAAACCAGTTGTGGACCCTCAGATCTTCGACGTTTCGCCGAAACAACCGCTGCTTCGTGGCCTATGGTAAGTCATTTCTAGAAAAATCTCTGGGGTTCTACCCCTCCAAATCCAGTCTCTCTAGGGTGAGGCCCATGTTTCTATAGTCGTAAAAAAAACATAGCTCGATTCCATGACCGGAAGGCAAAGTTATCAAGGTTTTAATTTACACAGAATTCTCCATCTGCATTCCACAGTGTCGCGCCCACCAGCCTACCTTAACGACGTGGTTAGTCGACGCGCTTGACACCGACATCGTCTAAGCTATCCACCCTAACATCTTATGTCCCATTCCTATACTAACCACCTCGTTGAAAACCAGTTGTGGATCCTCAGATATTCGACGTTTCGCCGAAACAACCGCTGCTTCGCGGCCTATGGTAAGTCATTTCTAGAAAAATCTCTAGGGGTCCACCCTCCAAATCCAGTCTCTCTAGGGTGAGGCCCGTGATTCTGCAGCCGTCAAAAAAAAAACTAGCTCGATTCCATGACCGGAAGGCAAATTTATCAAGGTTTTAAATTCGCCCAGAATTCTCCATTGGCTGTCCACAGTGTCGCGCCCGCCAGCCTACCTTAACGGCGCGGTTAGTCGACGCGCTTGACACCGATACCGTATAAGCTATCCACCCTAACGTCCTATGTGCCATTCCTATACTAACCACCTCGTTGAAAACCAGTTGTGGTCCCTCAGGTATTCGACGTTTCGCCGAAACAACCGCTGCTTCGTGGCCTTTGGTAAGTCATTTCTAGAAAAATCTCTAGGGGTCCACGTCTCCAAGTCTAGTCTCTCTACGGTTGTTTCGGCGAAATGTCGAATATCTGAGGGCCCACAAATGGTTTTCAAGGAGGTGGTTAGTATAGGAATAGCACATAGGACGTTAGGGTGGATAGCTTAGACGATGTCGGTGTCAAGCGCGTCGACTAACCGCGCCATTAAGGTAGGTTGGCGGGCGTGACACTGTGGAATACAGATGGAGAATTCTGTGCGAAATTAAAACCTTGATAACTTTGCCTTCCGGTCATGGAATCGAGCTAGGTTTTTTTTGACGGCTGCAGAATCACGGGCCTCACCCTAGAGAGACTGGATTTGGAGAGATGGACCCCAGAGATTTTTCTAGAAATGACTTACCATAGGCCACGAAGCAGCGGTTGTTTCGGGATAGCTTAGACGATGTCGGTGTCAAGCGCATTGACTAACTGAGCCGTTAAGGTAGGCTGGCGGGCGCGACACTGTGGACTGCCGATGGAGAATTCTGGGCGAATTTAAAACCTTGATAACTTTGCCTTCCGATTATGGAATCGAGCTAGGGTTTTTTTTTGATGGCTGCAGAATCACGGGCATCACCCTAGAGAGACTGGATTTGGAGAGGTGGACCCCAAGAGATTTTTCAAGAAACGACTTACCATAGGCCACGAAGCAGCGGTTGTTTCGGCGAAACGTCGAATATCTGAGGGTCCACAACTGGTTTTCAACGAGGTGGTTAGTATAGGATTGGCAAATAGAACGTTAGGGTGGATAGCTTAGACGATGTCGGTGTCAAGCGCGTCGACTAACCGCGCCGTTAAGGTAGGCTAGCGGGCACGACACTGTGGACTGCAGATGGAGAATTCTGGGCGAAATTAAAACCTTGATAACATTGCCTTCCGGTCATGGAATCGAGCTAGGTTTTTTTTGACGGCTGCAGAATCACGGGCCTCACCCTAGAGAGACTGGATTTGGACAGGTGGACCCCTAGAGATTTTTCTAGAAATGACTTGCCATAGGCCACGAAGCAGCAGTTGTTTCGGCGAAACGTCGAATATCTGAGGGTCCACAACTGGTTTTCAACGAGGTGGTTAGTATAGGAATGGCACATAGGACGTTAGGGTGGATAGCTTAGACGATGTCGGTGTCAAGCGCGTCGACTAACCGCGCCGTTAAGGTAGGCTGGCGGGCTCGACACTGTGGACTGCATATGGAGAATTCTGGGCGAAATTAAAAGCTTGACAACATTGCCTTCCGGTCATGGAATCGAGCTAGGTTTTTTTTGACGGCTGCAGAATCACGGGCCTCGCCCTAGAGAGACTGGATTTGGACAGGTGGACCCCCAGAGATTGTTCTAGAAATGACTTACCATAGTCCAGGAAGCAGCGGTTGTTTCGGCGAAACGTCGAATATCTGAGGGTCCACAACTGGTTTTCAACGAGGTGGTTAGTACACGAATGGCACATAGGACGTTAGGGTGTATAGCTTAGACGATGTCGGTGTCAAGCGCGTCGACTAACCGTGCCGTTGAGGTAGGCTGGCGGGCGCGACACTGTGGACTGCAGATGGAGAATTCTGGGCGAAATTAAAACCTTGACAACATTGCCTTCCGGTCATGGAATCGAGCTAGGTTTTTTTTGACGGCTGCAGAATCACGGGCCTCACCCTTACGAAGACTCAGCAGATCTTGAACTTCCATCAGACTTCAGATTTGAAGATATCAATCATGAAAAATACTAGAAATCCAAGTCTCTTTTGAACTTTACCACCCAATGAGCTCAGCCAGACAACTTGGATTGTGCCAACTCCTAATCGGCTTATTCTTTGCAGACAAGATCCAGTGCCGAGGAGAAATCTCATCAACTCTGATGATGGATCAGCTACTCAACATCCCAGGACTCTCCTTGGGCAGTATTGAGAACATAGTGCTAGCAAGGTTCAGGAGCAAGAACTTTGACAGATGGTGGGGTGAATGGAAACAACATATCTTCCATCAACCAGCTTGTATGTACATGACAGATCTGTTCCCCGATGTTATCCCTCAGGTAAATCTTTACTTTATCAATCTTGCTTGAACAACTGGTAGCCGATTTGAACCTTGACTAATCTTTTCTTCTGTCCTGTAAACAACAGAATCGTCTCCTCCTCACCAGAGCAACAGTGGCAAAGATATTGAATACGCTCTAGGTCTAATTCCCAATGGAGGTGGACCATCTCCCCCTGTCATCGGCTATCATGCCCCCAGGACTTCAACCCTCCTCCAATGCCTAATCAGGGAACCAGCCGATGCAGGCAAGAAAAGAAAAACCAGATCATCGGCTGTGGACACATCACCTCTGGCTCCCAAGAAGAAAATCAAATCAAAGAAAACCAAGCCAACTGATGACCTGCCTGTCTCTG
This sequence comes from Oryza meridionalis, assembly GCA_000338895.3. Lineage (NCBI taxonomy): Eukaryota > Viridiplantae > Streptophyta > Magnoliopsida > Poales > Poaceae > Oryza > Oryza meridionalis. The sequence continues at coordinate 31,525,222 of CM002529.2, forward strand.
ATCCATCCATCGAACAAGCTCTGGATGAAGAAGCCATTAAAGATGATATTGATCAGGCTGCAGCCGAAGTGAGCGATACAGAGAGAACACCATCGGCTTCGCCCAAGCAAACTCCTCCAACTCCTTCTGCTCCGGCTCATTTTTCAAGAGTAAGCAGCTTTCCTCAGCTCCTTTTGCAATCATTTCTCTTATAGCCGATTGCTCACTAACTCCATAGTTGCAGAATAAGAAAACTACTGTGAAGAAGAAATCAGTAGCACCAACTCTCAAACCGGCTCCACTGGTAAGATATTCTCAATCCTCTCATTAACCGATCCTGGCCGATTATGTCTAACATTTGTTTCTTTTACAGCCTCCTCCTCCTCCTTCACCTCCTGTGCAGCTAGAATCAGGCAACCGTACTCCATCGGCTGCAGACAGTCATAATGTCGAGGAGGAAGAACAACCAGTTGCTCCTACTATTCCAGTAAGTTTTGTTGTCACAAATTTAAGATCGGCCAATAATGTTTTGATCCTTAACCATCCATAACACTATTTCTTACAGGTCTTAGCCGATCTGTTTTCTTTCGACATCAAGGATTATCTCGATGAAATAGAGGAAGACACCACCAGTAAAGCCATAGCCCCTCTGTTTGATGATGTGAAGAAAACGCTTGAGGATATCTCTCATCGGCTAGAAGCATCACTAGACAACATGGTGACCAACTGTGGCTTGATCCGGGCAAGGTTCACAGATATCCAAGCTCTACTCCCGGATGAACTAGCCGATGCCCTTACTCCAGCCGTTTACCTTGAGCAACATCAATTCAAGCTGGAGAAGGCCAGGCAGAGATTAGCCGATCGCCGGGAGCGCAAAGACATTGAAGCTACAATCCAGCACAATCGGCAGCTTATGCATGTAGAGAAATCCAAGCTTGATCAGCTGTCTGAGAGCCTGATCAAGTCAAATATCGATCGGCTTGAAGCTCGTCAGATTGACCTTATGGCACAACTTCAAGAATGCAACGCCGAGCTGGATATGGAGCACAAAAAGTTAGCCCATCTCCCGAAGTCTATCGAAAATCAAAAAGCCAGACTCAAATCGGCTATCAAGAATGTTGCGGATTTGACTAAGTCTCTGAAAGTCATCCCCGGAACCGATGCTCAAGATGCCCAAGCTATTGAGGAAGTAGAACAAATTAGGCAAAGGGCGATTTCGGCTATCCAGCGATACTTGTCTCAATGACTTTCTGTGTAATAGACTTTTAGAAACTTTTTGTAATCAGCTAAGATACTCTAGTTACTTTGCTGCTTTGATAGTCTTTTGTGCCGATTAATACAACTTCGAAATTTGCTCAAAATTTTCCATTATTTATATATATATGCCCCCCTAATTTTACAATGTCAAAAAGCATTGATAAAATTATAAAAACAACTAAGGGCGATATAACAATATCGGCCATTGTACATCGGCAAACCACAACCGATTACAATATAAAAAGAAATAAGGGCGATATAACAATATCGGCCATTGTACATCGGCAAACCACAACCGATTACATTATAAAAAGAACTAAGGGCGATATAACCATATCGGCCATCTCAAGGCGATGTAAACACATCGGCTATCATGCATCGGCAACATCAGCCGATCATGCGTTAACCCAAACACTTGGGTAATATTTCTTCAAGTATTTGCCATTTAGTGCTCTGCCATAAACTTCGCCATCGAGTCCTTGCAACATGTATACTCCCTTAGATACCACTTTATGAATTTGGAACGGTCCTTCCCAATTCGGCAACCACTTGCCGAATTTGCTATCCTGAGTCCCAATCGGCAAAATCAACTTCCACACAAGTTCACCTTCCGAAAAATCTTTGGGTACTACTCTCTTATTATAATGCCGAGCAACTCGCTCCTTATCCTTGATAACCTTTACTAGGGCTCGTAACCGTGATTGAACCAGATCCTCCCTCTTATCGGCCATAAGGTTGTAATACTCATCGGTTGTTAAATCATTTTGCAATTCCGTTCTCCTAGAGCCGATTCTAACTTCCCATGGCAAAACAGCTTCATGTCCATAAACAAGTTTATAAGGAGGAACCTGTATCGACCCATGACAAGCCATCCGATAAGACCACAATGCTTCGGCTAAACGAGTATGCCATTGCCGAGGATAATCAGAAATCTTCCTGTTAATCAACTTGATGAAGCTCTTGTTAGATGCCTCAGCCTGCCCATTAGCTTGTGCATAATACGGTGAAGAATTCAACAATTTGATCCCCATGCTATCGACAAACTGAACAAACTCATCGGACACAAAGATTGAACCTTGATCGGTTGTAATGGTTTGAGGAATACCAAATCGGTAAATTATATGCTCTTGAACAAACTGTATAGCATCCCCAGAATCAATTTTCTTCAAAGGAATCGCCTCTACCCACTTGGTAAAATAATCGGTTGCCACCAATATAAACTTATATCCTTTACTCGATGGTGGATTAATCATACGGATCATATCAATTCCCCAACCTCTAAATGGCCATGGTTTAATAATAGGATTCATAGCCGATGCTGGCGCTCTCTGGATTGCTCCAAATTTCTGACAATCCTGACAACCCTTATAATATCTGAAACAATCCTCCAGCATTGTCGGCCAAAAATATCCAGCACGTCGAAGCAGCCACTTCATTTTATGAGCCGATTGATGAGTGCCACATATCCCTTCATGAACTTCACCGATTGTAACTTTTGCCTGATCGATACTCAAACATTTAAGCAACACCCCATCAATCGTCCGATAATAAAGCTCATCATCCAACAATGTATACTTCAATGCTTTATATCTTAACTTCCGAGAAGCCGACTGAGATGGATCCCGTAAATACCGATAGACATCATATCTCCAATCATCGGCTATTATGGCAACAACTTCAATCTGAACATTTTTGATCATCGGCTTATATCCCGATGCCCCTTGGCTAAATCATTAGCTTCAATATTCTGCTCTCGAGACACATGCTTCAAAGTTACTAGCCGAAATTTCTTCATCAGTTCTTGGCACTTCTCATTATAAACTAGCAACATATCACTCTTGCACTCATATTCTCCTGCCAATTGACTGATCACCAACAAAGAATCCCCCATGATTTCAATAGTATCGGCTTCAACTTCCTGGAGTAGCTGCAACCCCTTGAGAACTACCTCATACTCTGCTTGATTATTAGTTGCATAAGGTGTAATAGTATGGGCAAACTCAAAGCATGCCCCCCGAGGGGAGATTATAACCAAGCCGATACCACAACCATGAGTACAGATTGACCCATCAAAGAATAAAGTCCATGGCACAACCTCAACCGAGCTGATAGAATCATCACGATGGTCGACAATAAAATCGGCGATAGCTTGTCCTTTGATCGCCTTTGGTGACTCATACCGAAGATCAAACTTAGTTAATGAAAATATCCACTTTCCAATCCTTCCCTTCAGAATAGGAGCCGATAACATATACTTGACAACATCGGCCTTGCATATGACAGTACATTCATTGGACAGTAGATAATGTCTTAACCTCGTACACGAAAAATACAAACACAAGCATAACTTCTCCACAGGGGAATATCTAGTCTCTGCATCCAAGAGCCGACGGCTTAAATAGAACACAACCCTGTCTTTTCCTTCGAGCTCTTGAATCAAGACCGAGCCGATTGACTTATCACCAGCCAATAAATATAACCGAAAAGGTATTCCTTTCTGTGGAGGAATCAAAACTAGAGGGGAACTCAAATATTCCTTAATACTATCCAAAGCCTTCTGTTGTTCTGCCCCCAAAGTAAACTGCTGATCGGACTTCAATCTCAATAATGGCGTGGAAGGTTCTAACCTTCCAGACAAATTATAAATAAACCTTCGAACAAAATTAATTTTGCCGATCATCTCCTGCAATTCTATATTGTCCTCTGGAGGTTTAATCTTCTTGATCGCATTGATACTTCTCTGAGTTATTTCAATCCCCCTCTCATGAACAAGAAATCCCAAGAACTGGCCAGCCGATACACCAAAAGCACACTTTGTCGGATTCATCTTCAAGCCATACTTCCTGGTCCTCTCGAAAACCTTTCTCAAATCGACTATGTGGTCCTCTATTTCTTTAGACTTAACAACCACATCATCAATATAGACTTCAACCAACCAGCCGATTAGATCATGGTAAATGTAATTCATAGCTCGTTGATAAGTAGCTCCAGCACTCTTTAAGCCGAAACTCATCACAACCCATTCAAATAAGCCGATTGCACTAGGACACCTAAAAGCCATTTTATGAATATCTTCCTCAGCCATGAAGATCTGATTATATCCTACGTTTCCATCCATGAAACTCAAAATCTTATGTCCCGAAGCAGCATCAACTAGTTGATCGGCTACTGGCATTGGATATTCGTCTGTTGGGGTAGCTTTATTCAAATCTTGGAAATCAATGCATACCCTGACCTTGCCGTTTTTCTTGATAACCGGAACTATGCTAGAAACCCATTCGGCATATCGGCAAGGACGGATAAAACCAGCATCATATAAACGCTTAATCTCAGCCTTGACAGGTTCGAGCATATCGGCTTTGCATCTTCTCGAAGGCTGCTGGTGCGGTCTAACCCCCGGTTTAAGAGGTAGCCGATGTTCAACAATTGATCGGCTGATTCCTGGCATCTCATAATACTCCCAAGCGAAGCAATCTCTGAATTCTTTCTACAGCTCTATCAACTTGGTTCTAAATTCTGCGGGTAAATTTTTACTAATAAATGTCGGTCTTGGCCGATCGCCTGGACCTATATCTATTTCTTCCAAATCATCGGCCGACATAAAACCCTGTCCTTGTTTGTCATCGAGATCATCTACCGTGTCCTTGCTGTAGATGTTTGAACCCTCCACGACGCCCTCAAAGTAATAATTTGGGTTCTCCATCTTCAATTGGCTGTATACCAGAATCGGACACTTTTAGAAAATCTCCATCCCAAACTTTGTCAGATAAACAATCAAGGCCGTCCATCTCCCAAAGAGCTAAATCGGCACTAGCAACATTGACTGACCTATCGGCTGGCACGATTTCTATTTTGTTGCCTTGCCATTGAACCAAGCACTCATGCATGGTTGAAGGAATACAGCAATTGGCAAGAATCCAATCCCTTCCAAGCAACAAACTGTAAGAACCCTTCCCATCGATAACAAAAAACGTAGTAGGAATAGTCTTACTGCCGACTGTCAGCTCCTCATTTAGAACACCCTTGGTTTCTGATGGATTGCCACCAAAGTCTTTGAGCACCATGTTTGTTTTGATGAGATCTTCGGCGTTTCTGCCCAACTTCCTGAACGTAGCATAAGGCATCAAATTTACTGCAGCCCTACCATCGACCATCATCTTAGACATCGGCTTCCCATTAACATAGCCATTTATATACAATGGTTTAAGATGCCGATTCTCTTTACCCTCAGGCTTTTCAAAGACTGCTTGTTCTGGCGATAGAACCAACTTAGCCGATTCTTCTTCTATTTCATTAACATCGGCTTGGTCGATCCCAAATTCAGCTGGCAAGGTAAAAACCATGTTAACCGACGCAATCACAACGCTTTTCCCTTTGGCCAATCTCTTTGCTTCATCGGTCACAGCTTCATCGGCTACAGGAGCTTGTTTCTTAACGCGCCATTCCTGCTTCGGCTTTGTTTTCTTTAGCCGATGATTGATTTCCTGCTCGACTTTCTGAATTCTTTCCCGGTTTCTCAATCTTTGAACCCTTCTCTTCTGATTCTTTGTAAATATACCAGGAGGACACCATCGAGTCTTCCTGTTTTCGTCATCCTCCGGGTCATGATCTTGATTCACCGGGCCCAATCTTTGATGAACAGGAACCCTTGCATGCTTCAGCCGATTGCCTTTAATATACGACCGGCTTGAACTCTCTGCAACGCTGCCGCATTTAGGACAGTCTTCAATAGATGGCAGCCTCATACCTTTATTCCAACAAAATCTAAAAAACTCACAACTCCAATGAGGATTGAAGCCATCATCATCTTCCTTATAATGCCTCTCCTGTTGCTTATCATACTTCCTTTGGTACTTATTAATGATCTTAGCCGAATTCACTTGAAAACCTCTTGCACGGCCCCCATCAGCTGTTCGGCCATCTGTATGCACCATACTGACAGGAAAAGGATTGCCATCAACCTTCATCGGCCTCTTGGAATCATCAAACTTGATTTTGCCTCATTCGATAGTCGCTTGGATCTGCTGCCTAAAGACCTTGCAATCATTGGTAGTATGAGATCCAGAATTGTGCCACTTGCAATACTTTTTCTTGCCTAATTCCTCAGCCGATGGAATAGTATGACCAGCAGGGAGTTGAATTTGCTTTTCTCGGAGTAACAGATCAAAAATCTTGTCAACCTTGGTAATATCAAAATTATACCTCTCCTCTTTTCCAGAATTCTTCACCCATTGGCATGGTATAACCTTTTTGCTCCTTACCCATTCGGCTGCAGCTATTTCAGAATCATCATCCTCATCATCCGATCCACACATATAAGAACAGACATGATTAACCTTCCTAGAATTCCTCCTAGCTTCAGAAAACCTCTGCTCGTGCAAAGTTACCTTTTGTGTAAGACGCGATAAGCTCTCAAAGTCCTCAGATGAGAATTTCTCCCTGATCGGAGCAATCATATCCTGAAAAGCCAAATCGGCTAACTAGGCATCAGTTAAACTTAAGCTAAAGTACTTATTCCTCATCTCTCTGAACCTCTGAATATATTCATGCACCGGCTCGTCATGTTTCTACCTGATTGCTGTTAAGCCGGACAATTTCATCTCATGAACTCCACTGTATAAATAGCTGTAAAATTGCTTCTCTAAATCGGCCCAACTGTTGATCGACCCATATGGCAAAGAAGAAAACCAAGTAAAAGCCGATCCAGATAAGGACAACCGGAACAACCTAACTCTCAGAGCGTCCACAGCCAATGCTTCACCACACTGAGCTAAAAATCGGCTAATGTGCTCATAAGTTGACACCCCATCTTGTCTTGAAAATTTGGAGAAGTCTAAAACTTTGAACCGGTTAGGAAGAGGAACTCTCTCAAACCACTCAGGGTAAGGTTGCCGACACAAGTTTCCAGTATCTTTCGGTTTAAGCCCGAACTGTTCCCTCATCACGTCGGCAATCACATCGGCGCACGGTCGTTGTTGAGCTGCTCCTTGTGATTGTTGCTGCATGGGCTCGTATTGACTGTATTGAGGCTGAATTAACCCCCCTTGCTGATATTGGGCTTGCAGGGAAGGAGGCTGATATTGATAATTTAAATTGCCCCCCTGGTAATTCTGGTAGTTTGGCTGAATATTTTGCACCAAGTGCTCAGGGACAATCTGAGGTATTACCGTATGGTCCGGCTGCACATGATGGACCAAATGCTCTGGAATAACCTGATTCAGAGCATGTTGCCCAGCCGATGGATTCAGCAAGCCTTGCTGGTGAATCGGCTGGGTGGTCCGCTGTCTTGACGGCGTTTGCTGAATCGGTTGTACAACCTGTTGCCTTGGTGGCATTTGTTGAACTGTCTACACAACCTGTTGCTGAATTGGTTGTACAACCTGTTGGATTGGGGGTGTTTGTTGAATCGACAGTAGATTGAGGTGGTAGAAACATGGCAGCGATCTGATCTTGCGTTAGCCGATTCGCAACTTGCCCACTATGCTGTGGCTGCTCTCTCATCAACAGCCGAGGATTAACCAGCTGGTTCGGTGCCGGCATTGACGGAGCAGGTGGGGGAATCGATACCGGCGCTGTCGGCTGGGTTGATGTTGCAATGGGAGGAACCGCTTGAATAGGTGGATGAATATCGGTGACCAAAGGCCGATAGTTTGGAAAGGTACCTCCTGGCAAATAAACTGGGCCTGCAGCCTGATGTTCAGCTATTGAACCATCGGCTATCGACTTCATCATGTTTGACAAGGTATTGACTAATACCCCAGATTGATTGATTAAAGCATTATGCACAGCATAGTCAACCCGGTCTTGAAAATTATTGAAAAATTCCTGTGACGCACTGCCATCTTGATTAAGATTTCCTCCCCGTGGCCCCTGAGTGCCATCACCTTGAACTCCATGTACTCCTTGAGAGTGGTTACCCTGATTCTCCTGAGCCGATCCATCTGTAGCACCTTTGTCACTCGGTTGAGCCGAGCCATCTAGAGCTTGTTTCTTTTCTCCCTCCTTAGAAGAACTGGTCTTAGGATCATCAGCAACCACTTTTATCTTGTACTTCTGAACAAGCGTTCCCTTGCGAGTCTGCATGAACGAGTTTAAGAATTGATGTTGTGCTTGTTGCATCATTGCCTCAAACTCTTTTTTCTGGTCGGGTGTGAACTTTTCTGGATCAATGGTCACGATATTCCCTTCATTGACGTCAGGCAAGCCTAAGTTCTGAATCTTTTCTTTAACAGAACTTGGGCTAGCCGAGGACGGCGATGGTTTCGGCTTCTCGGCCATGAGAAAAATTTCTTTCTGACTTCTAATCGGTCCCACCGGGGGTGCCAAAAGCGTGTTGACAGAAAACACGAGGCTTGGGAGATCTGCTTAACTCCAGTGCAGGTCCAAAACTCGCCTTCGGATGTATGAGCGTGCCAGTTGATTTGATCCTGCAATCAACAAGAAATAAAGACAAAGGATCCGCAATTAATCCTATAAATGATAGCCAATCGGCTAGGTGCCAATGACATATCATTTATTTTAAGCCGACGTCATGTGTACATCGATCGGCAGTCATGAATAATCGAAGAAGAACTAAATCTACTTGATCGGCTATAGATATTAACAATATATAACCCTTATGTCGACATATACTTAAATCAAGTGATTGGGATATATCGGTCGCCATGCCGAGATAGTATAAATCACTTAGATCGAAATATAAATTAACAACAGAGCTATATACGTTCATAGCATAGCCGATCAGATAGATCTAGCATGTATGGGCTAGTACTCCGATACCTCTCTATATTAAGATATTAAAGCAAGTAGAATATATCAAACAGAAGCATAATATACTTAGATGCAATAAGATCTTAACATAAAGGGCAGATTTAACATGTCAATTAAGCATATAAGATAACTGTAGTTAAATCAGGTAAGATCGGCTGAAACCCCGATGCTACCCTAATCGGCAACCAGGAAGCAGGCTAGAGATTGATATTCTAAGCACGACTTTATAGATCAAACTCAACTGATGCAGCATTAAGTATGAAAAGAAGAACAATATCTAGAAAATCAAGCCGCTGGATGTTTCATAGAGTGGTAGATATCTTATACAATCCAAGCTAATGTTGCTATTTAACCTAATCGGCCGCCTTCTAGTAACAGATGTTAGCCGATTGTAGGTTATCTGACGATATTACCGAAGATTATATAAGATATATGATAACTTGACGAATTAAATAAACAAGATTAGAGTATCATGAAGATGGAAGCACTAATCACGAGAACACAAGTTGCCATAACAAGTTTTACCTCTTGTCGAAGATCAAAACCGATGCAGCTCAACCCGAAAGCAAGAACTCGTCGAAATAAAACTAAAGCAAAAAGGGTGGCGATGCGCCGAAATTGTATTGAACATGTGTGTTATTTTTTACATAGGGCTCAGGGTTTAATTATACCCGAGAATTACAAGATATGTCCATACCGGACACGACTATTATCTCTAACAAACTCTAAGAAACCATAAGTCTTTGCGGCAGACTTTTGCCCAAACATATCTCTAAGGAAATTACATAAAATATCCTAATTAATAGATACAATTGCCTTCTCAGGACTGTATCCATGCGTGGCAATCATCTTGAAGCATATCAACTCAACCCGATGATGTACACTGAGTCATATTCTTGGAATCGGCTGTATCGGCTAGCCCTGTCTGACTCGAACTCTGCCGATCCTAACCGTAGCCGATTCGGATTGCAGCCGATTCTTGCTCTGTTTCCGCAACGATCTTCATCTTCGCTTCCGCTTCGATGTAATCTTCCTTTCCGATGCTGATATTACCAAATTTGGTTGTTAACACAAGCGCGTCGACTAACCACGCCGTTAAGGTAGGCTAGCGGGCGCGACACTGTGGAATGCAGATGGAGAATTCTGGGCGAAATTAAAACCTTGATAACTTTGCCTTCCAGTCATGGAATCGAGCTAGGTTTTTTTTGAGGCAGCAGAATCACGGCCCTCACCCTAGAGAGACTGGATTTGGAGAAGTGGACCCCCAGAGATTTTTCTAGAAATGACTTACCATAGGCCATGAAGCAGCGGTTGTTTCGGCGAAACGTCGAATATCTGAGGTTCCACAACTGGTTTTCAACGAGGTGGTTAGCATAGGGATGGCACATAGGACGTTAGGGTGGATAGCTTAGATGATGTCGGTGTCAAGCGCGTCGACTAACCGCGTCGTTAAGGTAGGCTGGCGGGCGTGACACTGTGGACAGCAGATGGAGAATTCTGGGCGAAACTAAAACCTTGATAACATTGCCTTCCTGTCATGGAATCGAGCTAGGCTTTTTTTGACGGCTGCAGAATCACGGGCCTCACCGTACAGATATTGGATTTGGAGAGGTGGACCCCCAGAGATTTTTCTAGAAATGACTTGCCCTAGGCCACGAAGCAGCGGTTGTTTCGCCGAAACGTCGAATATCTGAGGGTCCACAACTGGTTTTCAATGAGGTGGTTAGTATAGGAATGGCACATAGGACGTTTGGGTGGATAGCCTAGACGATGTAGGTGTCAAGCGTGTCGACTAACCGCGCCGTTATGTAGGCGGGCGGGCGCGACACTGTGGAATGCAGATGGAGAATTCTGGGCGAAACTAAAATCTTGATAACTTTGCCTTCCAGTCATGGAATCGAGCTAGGTTTTTTTTGACGGATGCAGAATCACGGGCCTCATCCTAGAGATATAGGATTAGGAGAGGTGGACCCCTGGAGATTTTTCTAGAAATGACTTACCATAGGCCACGAAGCAGCGGTTGTTTCGGAGAAACGTCGAATATCTGAGAGTCCACAACTGGTTTTCAACGAGGTGGTTAGTATAGGAATGGCACATAGGACGTTAGGGTGGATAGCCTAGACGATGTCAGTGTCAAGCACGTCGACTAACCGCGCCGTTAAGATAGGCTGGCGGGCGCGACACTGTGGACTGCGGATGGAGAATTCTGGGCGAAATTAAAACCTTGATAACATTGAATTCCGGTCATGGAATCGAGCTAGGTTTTTTTTGACGGCTGCAGAATCACGGGCCTCACCCTAGAGAGGTGGACCCGTAGAGATTTTTCTAGAAATGACTTACCATTGGCCACGAAGCAGCGGTTGTTTCGGCGAAACGTCGAATATCTGAGGGTCCACAGCTAGTTTTCAACGAGGTGGTTAGTGTAGGAATGGCACATAGGACGTTAGGGTGGATAGCCTAGACGATGTCGGTGTCAAGCACGTCGACTAACCGCGCCGTTAAGATAGGCTGGCGGGCGCGACACTGTGGACTGCGGATGGAGAATTCTGGGCGAAATTAAAACCTTGATAACATTGAATTCCGGTCATGGAATCGAGCTAGGTTTTTTTTGACGGCTGCAGAATCACGGGCCTCACCCTAGAGAGGTGGACCCGTAGAGATTTTTCTAGAAATGACTTACCATTGGCCACGAAGCAGCGGTTGTTTCGGCGAAACGTCGAATATCTGAGGGTCCACAGCTAGTTTTCAACGAGGTGGTTAGTGTAGGAATGGCACATAGGACGTTAGGGTGGATAGCCTAGACGATGTCGGTGTCAAGCGCGTCAACTAACCGCGCCGTTAAGGTTGGCTGGCGGGCGCGACACTGTGGAATGCAGATGGAGAATTCTGGGCGAAATTAAAACGTTGATAGCATTGCCTTTCGGTCATGGAATCGAGCTAGGTTTTTTTTGAGGGCTGCAGAATCACGGGCTCACCCTAGAGAGACTAGATTTGGAGAGGTGGACCCCCAGAGATTTTTCTAGAAATGACTTACCATAGGCCACGAAGCAGCGGTTGTTTCGGCGAAACGTCGTATATCAGAGGGTCCACAACTAGTTTTCAACGAGGTGGTTAGTATAGGAATGGTACATAGGACGTTAGGGTGGATAGCCTAGACGATATCAGCGTCAAGCGCGTCGACAAACTGCGCCGTTAAGGTAGGCTGGCGGGCGCGACACTGTCATGCCCAGAAATTCCCGAATAGAATTCCAAGCAGAATGTGCATTAAAATCCCCATCCAGGACCAGCCGGGGTACACAAACGACAATGTTGACATTCAGATCCACGTCTTACAAACATCATAAAAGTCTTACATAAATGCAGCGGAAAACGAAAGATAAAAGAAGCTAAGCCTTGACTTGAACTGCAGCGGGAACACCACTCCACAGGCATCCTCGACGGCACGGACGAAGCCTACTCCTCGGAGAAACCACCATCGGACACATACTCGCACTCTGGGGTTGGGGAAAATAGAGCAAGACTGAGTACTACCCACTGTACTCAGCATGTCACACCGGAATAGGGGTATGATGCAGGGATTTATCAACGGAGAGCTAGACTGGTTCATTTGCATAAAGCGAGCATTTATAAACAGGAGTTGAAAGAAGTAAACAGTTGTAATAATTACTCAATATTAATCATCCACTGTTCAATGCTATCGCACGTTGCAACAGGCCCAACCATCCACCCAGACTATCCAATTTCATTAGACTAAACTAGGGTGAAACTAATCACGGTGAATCTGGTTGACCGCCCATAACCGCGGGCACGGCTATTCGAATAGTTTTACTCTGATCAGAGGTATACAACTGTACCCACAAGACACAGCCCCACGACACGTTACCGTGCGTCGACATGCCACCACGACATACCGGAAAGAGACCGTGACAGGACCCTTCGCATAACCCCCTCTAGCCAAGCACACTACACCTCAGGTTTCACCCCCGTCCCCAGCGGCAACGGGCAGTCCCCTCTCGTGCCTAGGTGAATCCGGAAGCGACAGAGGCCATCGCAGGGCCCGCCCCGCTCCATCACGCCCACCCTTGCCTGGATGCGTCAGCTAGAGGAAAGCTACACTACAAGCCCAGCCGTTGCCCACGCTGGCTTGTGGTAAGCACGATAAATTCTTCCAGGGTTTCCCGCGAACCGGTCCTTAGCTGCCATGGGCGTGACCAACAGAACCATGCACCCACAGCCCACCATGTGATTCATTTTAATTAACCAACACCAAAACGGTGGTACTAATCCAACATTACCATTAGGACCTACAGTCTAAACATCAATAGGATTTCCCTCGTTGTGTGCTAGTTGAACTAAGCATGGCTAAGCAATCCCTAGTCCAATCTCTAGTCATGTTATATCCCAAGCTAACAAAGGAACATGGTACAGAATAGTACGGGTATGACAGTAGGTAACCATCCCATCGTGATATTATAAAACAATGCAATATTTAGGAGAAAACGAGAGAGCATTTGCAATATAGGTTCAATATGATCAAGTGACAAGCATGACTTGCCTTGCTCTGCTGCTGGAGGAACCTCGGCGACAATCTCGAAGTACACCGGAGCGTCGGAAGAACCAGAATCTAAGCGACATACAAGGCAAACAATGCAAACAGGCTATAAGACTACTGAAACAGAGAACAAAACCATTTTTAATGGATTCTACACATTTTTCTTGATTTACTGAGACTTGAATGGGCTTAAACGGAGCACAGATGAATTAGATATGAATTTTAGAAGATTCACTGTGTTTTTACTATAAACAAAAAAACCTTAATTGATTTATTGCGCAATAAATAAATCCCGGAGAGAGAGAGGGCGGCACCGACATGCGGGCCCCACATGTCAGCGGCGCACGGGTGGCCGGTCCACCGTGGACCGGGACCACGCGGGTGGTCCACCGCCGGTCCACGGGATCGACGGCCCGGATCGGCTCGGGCCGATCGGACGGCGCGGAGGCGGCCTGGCTCGGCTCGGCTCGGCACAAAGCCGGCCGAGCGGCCAAGGGGGTGCGGCGGCGGCGCACACGACCACCGGCGACGGCAAGCAGCGGCGCGAGCGGCGGCGGCGGACGGCGCACAGGCCGACGGCGGCGCGCGGCGGCGGCGCGCGGCGGCGCGGACGGCGCTAGCGGCGGTCGAGCGACTAAGCGGCGTCGGAGAGAGAGGGAGAAAGGGGAGGAGGGCCTCACCGACGACGATCGGCGACGGCGAGACGGGCTGCGGGACCACCTAGCGAACAAGATTGGTGGAGTTAGAGAGGGAGAGGAATTCGGAGGAGAGCGAGGACGCCGGCCGAAGGTGGCGGCCATGGCGGTGCTCACCGGCGCACGATGCGGAGGGGTTCCGGTGACGGGTTTCAACGGAGGAGGGGTGGACGGGGCGGCCCGCACGACGGCGAACGCGACGGCGTCGACGGCGCGGCTCGGCACGGCGGCTAGCGGTGGCTAACGGCGACCGGAGCGGCGGCGACGGCGGCGGAGAAGAGGGCTACGGCGCTAGGGTGGTGGAGGGCACGGGGGAGCTCGGCGGGATGGGGAAAAAGGGAGAAGGGGTGGCGGTGGTGCTTAAATAGGGCGAGAGGGGGCCGGACGTGGCCGGGAAAGGCGGGGATCGCCGGCCGACGTGGGAGAGCGGGGAGGAGAGAGAGGCGGGATTCAAAAATCGAATCCTGGCCATCTCGGGAGCGTGGGCGAGCGGGAGAGAGGGGGAAGTGGGCGCGGGAGGTGCGGGCGCGAGGGCGACGTGGGCGGCGTGGCCCGGGAGACGCGGGAGTGTGGGCGCGGCGGCGGCGGGCGGAGGAAGGAGACGGGCCCGACAGGTGGGCCCCACCTGTCGGTGACCCCGAGCGAGAGGAGGGGGCGCGGCTGTGCTGGGCTGGGCTGGGCCTCGGCCTTCGGCCGGCCCAGCGGGAGAGAGGGGAGGAAAGGAAATGGGCCGACGGCCCAAGGAGAGGAAAAAGGAGGGAAAAAAAGAAAAAAGGAAAAAGGATTTTCCTGGGATTTAAAATTGCATGTGCTCAATTTTAATTGGTTAAAATTATTTCTAGGGCTCTGAAAATTCCACTAAAAATCTTGTTAGCGACTTTCGACATGTAGAACTCAAGAAAAATTCCACATGCCAATTTCGATTGTTAATTGCATTAATTTATTAAGGTTTTCTCCTGCTTTACACTGCTATTTTCTTGAGACCATTTAAATTTTCAATTAAGGCTTGGGAAGGAACTTCAGGGTGTGACAAACCTACCCCCCTTAAACGGAATCTCGACCCCGAGATTCGGAAGAGCTGGCGAAGAGGTGCGGATGGGCGGCCTTCAACTCATCTTCCCTTTCCCAGGTTGCTTCCTCCTCGGAATGGTGGCTCCACTGAATCCGGCAAAACCTGGTGACCTTGTTTCTAGTCCTCCTTTCGCTGGTCTCAAGGATGCGAACTGGCTTCTCCACGTAGGTTAGATCCTCCTGGAGATCGATGTGCTCCGAGTCGGCCTGTTCTTCGGGTACCCTCAAGCACTTCTTTAATTGGGACACGTGGAACACGTCATGGATGCTGATCATGTTGGAAGGAAGCTCTAGCTGATAAGCAACTTCTCCCCTTCGTTCCAAGATTTTGTATGGTCCCACGAAGCATGGTGCCAACTTGCCTTTGGTTTGGAAACGGTGTACTCCCCGGAGCGGAGTAACACGAAGGTACACGTAGTCCCCTGCTTCAAATATGAGCTCTCGTCGGCGGTTGTCCGCGTAGCTTTTCTGTTGAGACTAGGCAATCCTCAGCCTCTCTCTGACAGTCCTGACTTTCTCTTCTGCTTCCGTTAACACTTCTGTTCTAAACAGTTGACGTTCGCCTGTCTGATCCCAGAAGAGAGGGGTGCGACACTTCCGGCCGTATAAAGCTTCGAATGGTGCCATTTGGAGACTGACCTGATAACTGTTGTTGTAAGAGAATTCCGCATAAGGCAAGCTTTTATCCCAAGCTCCACCAAAATCAAGTGCACAAGCTCTTAACATGTCCTCCAATATTTGATTAACTCGCTCGGTCTGACCATCTGTCTGCGGATGGTAGGCTGTGCTGAAATTCAACCGGGTTCCCAATTCCTCTTGCAATTTCTGCCAGAACTTTGAAGTGAATTGGCTCCCTCGATCAGATACTATCTTTTTGGGTACTCCATGTAGACACATGATCCTTGCCAGGTTCAGCTCTGCCAATTTCTTCCCCGTATAGGTGGTATGTACTGGTATGAAGTGGGCAACCTTAGTGAGTCGATCCACGACTACCCAGATTGAATCGTGACCCGATGATGTCCGGGGCAGTCCTGTTATAAAGTCCATTCCAATCTCCTCCCATTTCCATTCCGGGATTTGAAGAGGTTGGAGTAAACCTGCTGGCCTTTGGTGCTCTGCCTTCACCCGTTGGCAAACGTCACAGAGTGCGACGAATTCAGCTATTTCCCTTCTCATGCTAACCCACCAAAACTTTTCTTTGAGGTCTTGATACATTTTGGTGCTGCCTGGATGAATTGAGTACTGAGTCTGATGCGCCTCAGTGAGTATCAAATCCTTCAGTTCCTTGTCGTCAGGTACGCACAATCTCTCTCCCAACCAGATTGTGCCCTGTTCATCTTCGTGGAACTCCCGGGCTTTTCCGACCCTCATATTATTCTTCAGCTCGGCTATTTTAGGATCACTTACTTGAGCTGCTCTGACTTGATCCACGAGCGTAGGCCGTGCCTCTAGGGCAGCCACGTACCCGTGTTCCACAAACCCCAAGTTGAGATGTTCATGCTCCTTCTGCAATTCCTTACACACGCCTTCGGTGCACAAAGCATTGCAGTAGCTTTTCCTGCTCAAAGCATCTGCCACCACATTGGCTTTACCTGGATGGTAGTGGATGCTCATGTCATAATCTTTGATTAACTCCAACCATCTTTGCTGTCGGAGATTCAGATCAGGTTGGGTGAAGATATATTTCAAACTCTTGTGATCCGTATAGACTTCACAGCGGTTGCCAATAAGATAGTGCCGCCAGATTTTCAGAGCATGAACCACTGCTGCCAATTCCAGGTCATGCGTTGGGTAGTTTCCTTCATGTGGACGCAACTGCCGCAAGGCATAAGCGACCACTCTGCCCTCTTGCATTAGGACACATCCAAGCCTGTGGCGGGACGCGTCGCAATAAACTTGGAAGTCTTTTGTCTGGTCGGGCAGAATTAGGACTGGGGCAGACACTAATTTCTTCTTGAGTTCCTCAAAACTCTTGTCACACTCGGCTGTCCATTTGAATTTCTCATCTTTCTTAAGCAACTGAGTCATGGGTCTAGCGATCCTGGAGAAATTTTCAATGAACCGACGGTAATAACCCGCAAGTCCAAGAAAACTCTGAATCTGTGACACTGTCTTAGGTGGGGTCCACTTGGTAACTGACTCCACGTTTGACGGATCTACGGCCACTCCCTGAGCTGTAATGACGTGGCCCAAGAATTTGACCTCCGATAACCAAAAGTCACACTTGCTGAACTTGGCATAGAGCTGGTGCCCTTTCAACTTCTCGAGTACCTGACGAAGATGTTGTTCATGCTCTTCTTCTGACTTGGAATAGATAAGGATGTCATCAATGAATACCACAACAAACTTATCCAGAAATTCCATGAACACTTTGTTCATCAGGTTCATGAAGAATGCGGGTGCATTGGTGAGTCCAAAAGACATAACCGTGCACTCATACAACCCATACCGAGTGGTGAAGGCTGTCTTGGGAATATTCTCTTCCCGAATTCTCAACTGGTGATAGCCTGATCGCAGGTCTATCTTGGAAAATACCTTGGCTCCTTTCAGCTGGTCAAACAAATCATCAATCCGCGGCAAAGGATATTTATTCTTGATGGTGACCTCATTGAGTGCGCGATAATCGACACACATTCTTTTCGTCTTATCCTTCTTCTCCACAAAAATGACCGGAGCACCCCAAGGTGAAGTACTCGGTCGAATGTACCCTTTCTGGAGCTGCTCATCGACCTGCTTCTTGACCTCTGCTAGCTCGTTGGCTGCCATTCTGTACGGTCTCTTGTAAATTGGAGCGGTTCCCGGTGCCAAATCAATCCGGAATTCAATCTCTCTCTTGGGTGGCATGGTAGTGAGGTCTTCGGGAAATACTTCTGGGTACTCGCAGACTATGGGGATCTCTTCCAATTTCCTCGAATTCTTCTCCTTGGTGACCACTGGGATTTCCACCTCAGTCTGATTCAAAGAGACCCCTTGCTTTGTTGAGACTAGTGATTTGTACACTACTGTTTCTCCCTTCTCGTTGGTCAAGGTGACTGTGCGATTCGCACAATCAATGACTCCCTTGAACTTGGTCAGCCAATCCATCCCAAGAATGACATCTAGGTCCTTGGATTCCAGAAGAATGAGGTTGGCTAGAAATGGGGTTCTTTGGATTTCTATTGTTAGGGAAGGGCTGAATTGTACCGAAGTGGAGCTATTCCCTGGGGTATGAATCCGCATTGGTGTGCTAAGTTCCTCTCTTATTAACCCATGCATCCCGACAAACTTCTTTGAAATGAATGAATGCGTTGCACCAGAATCAAAAAGTACTGTTGCAGGGATTGAGTTAACAGGAAACGTACCCAGTACGACCTCTGGTGCTGCTTGTGCCTCCTCCGCAGACGCGTGGTTGACACGGGCCTGGACAAACCTTGGCCCGGCACACCTAGGCTTCGGACATTTGTCAGCGAAGTGGCCAAGCTCGCCACAGTTTAAACAGGACCCTGGCTTTGTTCCAGTCTCCTTCTTGGCTTGCGCGGACGGAGCTGACTGCGCTGGTGCCATTGGTGGGAGTGGAGCTGCAATGCGGTTGGGCTACCTGCCACGGTAGTTCTGGCTGCCACTAGCGCCCTGATGGAAGTTGCTGGCATTGAAAGGGCGGTGCTGGCGGACGATCAGGGTGGTAGGTCCACCCTGCTGCCCGGGAGTGAAGCGCGGACGCTGATGGCTCCCTTGGTTGGACCGGAACTGCGCCGCCTTCCTCTTCCTATCCATTTTGTTGCGCTGATCCTCCTGACGAATTGCCTTGTCAACCAGCCTCTCAAAGTCGGCGTAATCTCCAGATATCAACTGGTTGGTTAGTTCATCATCTAGACATGCTAGGAATTTCTCCTGCTTCTCGGCGTCAGTATGGATATCCTCCGGGGCATATCGCGCGAGGCGATTGAACTCATGGAGATACTCCGTCACTATCCTGTTACCCTGGTGGAGTGCTCGGAATTCCCTCTTCTTTTGTGCCACGATCCCATCTGGCACCTATGCCTTCCTGAAGCTGCGGCAGAACTCCGCCCAAGTGACTTCCGTGCCTAGCGGGCGGGTAGCCATGTGATTGTCCCACCAAGCTGACGCGGGACCTTGGAGCTGGTGTGTGGCGAAAGCGACCTTCTCCTGATCATTGCACTGCAGGAGATTTAGCTTCTTCTCTATGGCATGGAGCCAGTCATTTGGCTCCATAGGGTTGGTGGTGCTAGAAAAGGTGGGTGGTCTGACGCGTAGAAACTCCGGCAGCGGACTAAGGGGGAGGGGGACCAAACTGCTGCTGCTGCTGCTGCTGCTCGGCTTGCCGCTGCATCCTCTGGTACATCTGCTGGTGTTGCTGCTGCATCTGCTGCATCATGGCTGCCATCATCTGCGTCTGATGAGCCATTACTTGGGCAAGGGTCGGGTTCTCGGGGAGTGGTGGCAGACCATTGCCGGAATCGCTGTTGGGATGCACCTCGTCAGTGCGCTCTTCGCCATTGCTGCCCTCGCCTGTTGTGTGGCTACCATTCCTGGTGTAGACCATCTGGAGGAAAAACAGACGGGGAAAAGAAGGAAAACAGATGCTCAAGAACTAAGCTTTATTATATAGGACTTTAAACTGCGATTATTCTAATCTGAATTAAAACACTTAAAACAACAAGCAAAAATCCTTATTAAGACAGCCATATCATAGGCACATGATATCGACTGTCAACTGACCCACAAGCGAGCAGACCTAAACACACAAACTAACAAGCAAAAGCTAAACAGTCGATAAACTAATGGAAAACGAGCCTAATGCTCGGAACGGCTCCTGCGGTCAGTGGAGTCGAAGGCGTCTTCCTGCTCATCACTAGGTCCCTCTGAGCGGCTCCTGGAATCTGATAGATACGCCTCGCCACTGCCCGGCTCTGTGCCACTGGAACTGCTGCTGCCGTGGTCGCGGCTGCCACTAGGAGTTGCAGACAACCAACCCCCATTGCCACTGGCTGGACCCCTGGTGGCTGACGCTGGAGCGAAGGAGAGAGCGGACGCGGGAGCTGCGGGAGGAGGTGGGTTCCTGGGCGCAAGCTGAATGCGCACGGGTGCAGTCGTCGTCTTGCGGGGCGTGGTGCGGATCCGGACTCCTCCTGGAGCTGGGAGACCCTTCAGCTGAGTGTTCTCCTTCTTCAGGCGTGCTATCTCATCCTTCAGAGCTACGACCCTCACGAGCTTCCCATCATTCAAGGCCTTGGACGCCTTGTGCAGATCCGAGTGCATCCTGTCCATCCCCTTCATCACGGCGCACATGTGACCAAAGGTGGTGTCGTTCTCGCCGGCTGTCGAACGGAAAGCACTGACATCATCACCACCTGCCCGACGAGGATGGAATCGGTACGCCGTGTCGTGGAAGATGTAGTTGTGGCGCTCCCGTAGTCTGGCCATCATCAGGTATGCTGCCTCTTGACAGGCGTGATCTGCTGTGCCTCCGGACGCCTCAACCACCATATTAGCGAGGCAGGTGCCCACATAGCCATGAACCTCCAGGCGGACACGGTGAGGAAGCTCGCCACTGAGCGGTGGAACAGTCGTGTACTCCGGCGCATTGGGATAGCCCACCACCAGAGTCATGCGAGCCAATTCTGCCACAAAGTCATCCATGCCTTCTCCGCGGTGGTTGGGTGGGTGGTCAGCCATCTAGCGAAGACAAAGGGGTAGGATCAATGCATGCTCAAATCCAAGTTTAAATAAAACAGAAAAGGACTCAAATAAGAGAAATGAATAAAAGCAGAATTTTATGCATAGATCATTTTGCATGAGAGCGAATAAATAAGACGGACCTACATAGCGATAAAATAATGGGGAAATTAGATACATCCTAACGATAACAATAAGAGCAGAAATACCTTGCAACCCATATTTCTGAGCTAGGACCTAATGCATTTCACCCATCAAATCCCAACTGACTGACGAATAAATCTCAAATAATTTTACTAAAACCCTAGACCGACTTGTTTCGACAAATCTCACTTAAATGAGCGACCAAGATTTTTCCCTTGAACCACAAGAACAGATCCCAATTTTCCCGGAACAAATCCAATTGCAAATAACATATGCAATGAAAAGGATTCAGAGGGCTCTTAGGGTTTTCCATTTGGCTTGTCCTACGGTCAAGGTCGGCTCTGATACCAACTTGTCACGCCTAGAAATTCCCGAATAGAATTCCAAGCAGAATGTGCATTAAAATTCCTGTCCAGGACCAGCCGGGGTACACAAACGACAATGTTGACATTCAGATCCACGTCTTACAAACATCATAAAAGTCTTACATAAATGCAGCGGAAAACGAAAGATAAAAGAAGCTAAGCCTTGACTTGAACTGCAGTGGGAACACCACTCCACAGGCATCCTCGATGGCACGGACGAAGCCTACTCCTCGGAGAAACCACCATCGGACACATACTCGCACTCTGGGGTTGGGGAAAATAGAGCAAGACTGAGTACTACCCACTGTACTCAGCAAGTCACACTGGAATAGGGGTATTGTCACAGCCTGATTTTTGTTTTAGGATTTATAAATTATCTAATAAATTAATAATAGAAGTTATATTAAATGTTCTTTAATTTATAAGTGAAGTTAAATGTAGGAGATAAAAATTTTCTAAAAATAAAGCATGGTTGGATTTAATTTTTATTAAATTCTCCATGATTAATTATACTCTCTGAAATTTTCTCGGATTTTTCAGAGCTCAATTTTTAAATGATACAAAGAACAGTTCAGTAATTATTTCATCATTAATGATCTAATTATGAGTGTTAAGTGCTTTCCTTGTTTAAAAATCCTTAAATTATAAATTGTTGTTTAAAAGGAATTATTAGAAATGATTTTAAAAGCCTAGAAGAAAAGATCTAAGTTTAAATAATAAATTTCAATATAAAAGTGGGCTAGAAAAAAATTTCATTAAATACTTTACTTGATTCTATAGTTCCTAGATTTTTCTGGGATTTATTTGAGCAAGGGAGGTATTTTTAATCAATGGAATATCATTTCATGAATAATTTAAATAGCAAAAGGTTTTAAAATCTTTCTTTTGGTTTTGGGCCGAAAGTCGGCCCAAGTCTCTCTCTCTCCCTCTCCTCGGCTTGCTTGCGTCTGGCCCAGCCGGCCCAGTCCGCTGCGCCCCTCCCTCCTCTCTCTCAGCCGCTGACAGGCGGGACCCACCTGTCGGGGTCGTCGTCCTCCTCGAGCCGCCCGGCCGCGCCCGAGCCGCCGCCGCTGCCCTTCCAAATTCCGTCGCCCCTCTCTATTTCCGGTCAAATTGATTGAGGGCAAATGATCCTTGAGATCTCCTCTTCCTTTTCTCTTTTGGAAACATCGGCTAATTTTCTTTGGAAACCGGTGGATTTGAGTTGGATTCGGATTCATCTCTCTCCTCTAACCCTAGACTTTCCTTCTCGCTGCTGGTCGCCATGGGCCTCCGTCGCCGCCTCCTAGCCACTATAAAAGCATCCCCGGGACCTCCTCTATCCGCCGCCACCTTTGCCTTAGCCCGCCGTCGCGTCTAGCGCCGCCTCCGCGTAGCCCTAGCCGTCGCCGTCGTTGCCGTCGGTTCAGCCGCGTCTCGCCGCCGTTGCAGCCGCCGTCGTCGGTCGCCGTCGCCACCATCGGGATCGCGAGGTCCTCACCGTCCTCATCCACCGCTTCGCCGCCGCTGTAGCACGCCAGAGAACCGCCGTCACCGTCGACCCGAAGCTCGCCGCCGCCTCAGCCTCGCCGCCGTCGTCATCCGTCGTCGTTTGTCGTCGTCCAAGAGCTCGGTGAGTTCGCCGCGTCGCCCTCTACCCGTTGGTGCCCTCCGTTTGCGCCATCTCGCCGCCGTTCGCCGTCGAGCATGGGGTGCCGGAGCCGCCGCCGGCGATGACGTCATTGCCGACGTCATCGTTGTCGTCTGCCGTAAACCCGCTGTGGACCGTTTTGATCTCGGCCGCCCGTTATGGATAGAATCGGTCTCGGCCGTTCATTTCCTTAGACCGTCCCGTGCACCCGGTTTACCGTGGACCGCCTTTGATGACGCAATAATCCTCCTTTTCCTTTTCAAAAATAATTCATTATTGCGTCATAATTCAATTAAAATCCATATAAATGATTTAATCTGATTTAATCTTTAAAAATTCATAACTAATTCATCTTAGCTCGGATTTAGTTGGTTCAAGTCTCTAAAGTTGTATAAAATAAAGATCTACATATTAAAATTATCCATAAATTGAATTAAATTTATTTAATTCTTTTTAAATGGGCTTTAATTAGATTAAATCTAGTAAAATTCATATTAAATTCATATGAATTCAGAATGAGGCCGTTCAAGTCTCATAATTCATCTAAAATTATGATCTACATGTTTTTTTACTTTATATGTATTGTTTATTTGGAGTTTCTTAGTGTTTTCCTCGTTTTGCGTGTTAGCTTGTCGTTTCCGTCGTTTCGATGGTTCGCGAGTGCGTCAGAAGTGTTCAAGAAGATTAATTGAAGACCCGTTATTGCAAGGCAAGTCACACAGATCCCAAACACAATTCCTTTGAGCATGTTGATCCTATATTTAAATTCTCTATTTATTTCAACTGTGCATTTATTTTCGAATGTCACCGGGTGGTGTGAACCTATTCCTTTGTTATGACCACTTTGCTTTGATTACCCTATTTCTTGATTACCGTGGGTTAAAATTTGACTAGTTGGATTTATATATTGGTTCAGCTAGATATTAGATATAATTGCTTAGCCATGCTTAGAAACTTTAGCACATTATTGGGATAACTTATGATTCACTATTATTTTATGATGGCTTAATAATAGCTCACGATGGTTAATCGTGATTGGTTTAGTAATTAATTTGCCAATTAAAACTTGATAATGGTGGGTTGTGAGTACATGGTTTTGATGGTCGTGCTCATGACAATTAAGGACCGGTTCGCGAACTACTGTTGTGAGACATTAACCGTGCCAACCACAAGCCAGCATGGGCAACGGCTTTACCTTTCGTATAGCATGGTTCATTGCAGAGCACCAGACTGAGAAGTGGCGGAGATAAGCCCACGGGGGTCGCTGGGGAGTCCATGCCTTGTTTATAAAGGGGTGACTATGATCCGGGAACGGTGCACTGTGGTGGATTGTGTTGTGCGAGGGGTACTGTCACAGCTCCTTTCCGAGGTACCGTGGTGGTATCGAGGCGCATGGTAACATGTTGTGGGGCTGTGTCTTGTGGGTACAGTGGTACACCTCTGGCCAGAGTAAAACTATTCGAATAGCCGTGCCCGCGGTTATGGGCGAGTTGGGCAATGTTTTTCGTGATTAGTCTCACACCTCTCACAATATTTATTGGTGCTATAATTGGTAATAATTTGTTTAGCTCCTGGTTTGGAGATAGATCTGTGCAGTTGGGTATGATGGTTGGGCCTGAGCAGCATGGGTGTGCTGTTCAGTGTTGATTAAAATTGATAATTACTTACTTTACTGTTTTACAATTCTAAATTGTTTGCTAAATGCTGCTTCTGCAAATGAGCCCTATATTATGCCATTCTTTGGTATCCTTGTGCACTTGCATATTTGCTGCGTGGCTTGCTGAGTATGTCATATGCTCACCTTGCAATAATCAATCAAATCTCAGTTGAAGACAAGTTGCGAAGGAGAAGACGTTTGGCTTATACCCCAGTTGAGCTGCCTGTGGGAGTGGAGCCGGAGCTTCGCTAGACCGTTATTCCGCTGCTGTTTTCTTTTCTTTTGTAAGTATATAACGTTATTTTTATGATGAATCTGTATATTAAATTGTCAGTTTGTGTACCTCGGCTGATTCCTGGACGAGGATTTTATGCACAAATTAGTTCGGAAATTACTAGTGAATTTCTGGGCGTGACAGGTATGATGCAGGGATTTATCAACGGAGAGCTAGACTGGTTCATTTGCATAAAGCGAGCATTTATAAACAGGAGTTGAAAGAAGTAAATAGTTGTAATAATTACTCAATATTAATCATCCACTGTTCAACGCTATCCCACGTTGCAACAGGCCCAACCATCCACCCAGACTAGCCAATTTCATTAGACTAAACTAGAGTGAAACTAATCACGGTGAATCTGGTTGACCGCCCATAACCGCGGGCACGGCTATTCGAATAGTTTTACTCTGATCAGAGGTGTACAACTGTACCCACAAGACACAAATTAAAACCTTGACAAATTTGCCTTCCGGTCATGGAATCGAGCTAGGATTTTTTGACGGCTACGGAATCACGGGCCTCACCCTAGAGAGACTGGATTTGGAGAGTTGGACCCCCAGAGATTTTTCTAGAAATTACTTACGATAGGCCACGAAGCAGCGGTTGTTTCGGCGAAACGTCGAATATCTGAGGGTCCACAACTGGTTTTCAACGAGGTGGTTAGTATAGGGATGGCACATAGGACGTTAGGGTGGATAGCTTAGACGACGTCGGTGTCAAGCGCGTCGACTAACCGCGCCGTTAAGGTAGGCTGGCGGGCGCGACACTGTGGAATGCAGATGGAAAATTCCGTGCAAATTAAAACCTTGATAACTTTGCCTTCCGGTCAGGGAATCGAGCTAGGTTTTTTTTGACGGCTGCAGAATCACGGGCCTCACCCTAGAGAGACTGGATTTGGAGAGTTGGACCCCCAGAGATTTTTCTAGAAATTACTTACCGTAGGCCACGAAGCAGCAGTTGTTTCGGTGAAACGTCGAATATCTGAGGGTCCACAACTGGTTTTCAACGAGGTCGTCAGTATAGGGATGGCACATAGGACGTTAGGGTGGATAGCTTAGACAATGTCGGTGTCAAGCGCGTCGACTAACCGCGCCATTAAGGTAGGCAGGCGCGCGCGACACTGTGTAATGCAGATGGAGAATTCTGTGCAAATTAAAACCTTGACAAATTTGCCTTCCGGTCATGGAATCGAGCTAGGTTTTTTTGACGGCTGCAGAATCACGGGCCTCACCCTAGAGAGACTGGATTTGGAGAGTTGGACCCCCAGAGATTTTTCTAGAAATTACTTACGATAGGCCACGAAGCAGCGGTTGTTTCAGCGAAACGTCGAATATCTGAGGGTCCACAACTGGTTTTCAACGAGGTGGTTAGTATAGGGATGGCACATAGGACGTTAGGGTGGATAGCTTAGATGACGTCGGTGTCAAGCGCGTCGACTAACCGCGCCGTTAAGGTTGTTGGCGGGCGCGACACTGTGGAATGCAGATGGAGAATTCCGTGCAAATTAAAACCTTGATAACTTTGCCTTCTGGTCTGGGAATCGAGGTAGGTTTTTTTTGACGGCTGCGGAATCACGGGCCTCACCCTAGAGAGACTGGATTTGGAGAGTTGGACCCCCAGAGATTTTTCTAGAAATTACTTACGATAGGCCACGAAGCAGCGGTTGTTTCAGCGAAACGTCGAATATCTGAGGGTCCACAACTGGTTTTCAACAAGGTGGTTAGTATAGGGATGGCACATAGGACGTTAGGGTGGATAGCTTAGACGACGTCGGTGTCAAGCGCGTCGACTAACCGCGCCGTTAAGGTAGGCTGGCGGGCGCGACACTGTGGAATGCAGATGGAGAATTCCGTGCAAATTAAAACCTTGATAACTTTGCCTTCCGGTCAGGGAATCGAGGTAGGTTTTTTTTGACGGCTGCAGAATCACGGGCCTTACCCTAGAGAGACTGGATTTGGAGAGTTGGACCCCCAGAGATTTTTCTAGAAATTACTTACCATAGGCCACGAAGTAGCGTTTGTTTCGGTGAAACGTCGAATATCTGAGGGTCCACAACTGGATTTCAACGAGGTGGTTAGTATAGGGATGGCACATAGGACGTTAGGGTGGATAGCTTAGACGATGTCGGTGTCAAGCGCGTCGACTAACCGCGCCGTTAAGGTAGGCAGGCGGGCGCGACACTGTGGAATGCAGATGGAGAATTCCGTGCAAATTAAAACCTTGATAACTTTGCCTTCCGGCCAAGGAATCGAGGTAGGTTTTTTTTTGACGGCTGCAGAATCACGGGCCTCACCCTAGAGAGACTGGATTTGGAGAGTTGGACCCCCAGAGATTTTTCTAGAAATTACTTACCATAGGCCACGAGGCAGCGGTTGTTTCGGCGAAATGTCGAATATCTGAGGGTCCACAACTGGTTTTCAACGAGGTGATTAGTATAGGGATGGCACATAGGACGTTAGGGTGGGTAGCTTTGACGATGTCGGTGTCAAGCGCGTCGACTAACCGCGCCGTTAAGGTAGGCTGGCGGGCGTGACACTGTGGAATGTAGATGGAGAATTCTGTGCAAATTAAAAACTTGATAACTTCGCCTTGCGGTCATGGAATCGAGCTTGGTTTTTTTTGACGGCTGCAGAATCACGGGCCTCACCCTAGAGAGACTGGTTTTCAACGAGGTGGTTAGTATAGGGATGGCACATAGGACATTAGGGTGGACAGCTTAGACGACGTCGGTGTCAAGCGCGTCAACTAATGTCACGTCCCAAAACGACTCTAAAATATATCCGTTAAATTATGCCTAGAATAATTAAAATCCGTGTGAAAGCCTCCAAAAATTAAAATGTGCAAAGTAAAAGTCAAATAAGGCTTGGAGGATTTTTGTATATTTCCTAAAATCCTAAAATGTGTAAATAAATTTTAGTGGAATTTTCAGAGCACAAATAATAATTATTAAGAAATAAACAAAGTTAAAAAGGTTTTATAAAGAAAGAAAAACCCTAAAAGTCCCCCTCCCCTCCCTTGGGCCGGCCCGGCCCAACTCTCCTGCCCCCCCGCTCTCTCTCTCTCTCCTCTCCCCCGCGGCCCACTCGGCCTCTCCCCGCGCGCGCGCCGCTGACGGGCGGGCCCGCCCGCCACCCTCGCTGACGGGTGGGGCCCACCCGTCATCCCCTTCCTCCCGCCGCTCCCGCCGCCTCCCCCGCGCCCTAGCGCCGCCACCACCGCGAATCCCGCCGCCTCCCGTCGTCCCCGCGTGAAATCAATAGGGGGGAATCACTCCCCGTGATCCCCTCTCCCTTTCCCCCCATCTTTCCCTCTCTCTCTTGCGTTCAAATGGGCGGATTTGCCCCCGCAAATCTCGCCGGCGCCATTGATGGCGGCCGGACCTCCCGCGCCGGTTTCCTTCCTCTCCGGCCGCTCTCTCCCCCTTCCAACCCTATTTAAACCCTCCTCGCGCCTCCTCCGTCCGGTTCCGCCTCTCGCCGCCCTTCCTCCTCGCCGGATTCGAGCTCGCGCCGTCGCCCTCTCTCTCCGCCGTCGCCGCCGAGCTCCGGTCCGCCGCCATCGTCGCCCCGAACCGTCTCCCGCCTCGGTGC